>OZ010787.1:679616181-684841681 GCA_963932465.1 Maratus speciosus | reverse complement strand
ACTTTCGATTATTTTGAAAAAAAAAAAAGGGGTTTCTTTGGCATTGAACAGCTAAGGTACTCTACAAAGTAGGTTTACTTTTTCAATTTTATTTAAAAAAGGTTTTTTGGGGTTTTTTTTTTTTAAACTTAGGATACTTCAGCTTCGAAACTGGCTTCGACAATGAAAGTATCCTCATTGAAAAACTGCAACCAAAATCCAAGAAGTAAAAAAAATGCCTTTGTAGAGATTGACCTCAGCTATCCAATGAAATAAAATTCATTTAAAAATGTGGAAACGCAAACGAGATATTTAAAAAACAAAAAATCTAAGAGGATTAACAATAGCGAGCGGGTGTTTTCGCGGGAGGCGAAAGGACCCCTTAAGGATATTCTCAAAAAAATATCCAAAAAAATCCCTCGCTGAACACCCCTAAACTTTTGACACATTTTTCGACTCATTTTTAAAGATAAAAACATAATAATGGTAGTAATGATGATTAAAGTATTTGTAAACAAACTCTTATTTTCATTTTCCAATAAATGAATTAAATCTTGAGTTACAAGAGATTATAGTCTCAGGATGACTTCTTTTTCAGCGCTGTCGCGTCCGGAAATTCAAATAAAAACGTTCACCGGCAGCATTTCCCGAAATTTTTTTTTTCCTTTAACGAAAAATGGAAAGAAGAGTTCGATTGAATGCTTTAATAAGATTATCTGCGAAATGCATAAGTTTGCAAAAACATGAATTAAAAATGTGTTAGAAAGTAGCCAGTTTGGATTTGAGAACAATGGCTAAATAACTATTGAATTTTATAAGAAATGAACAGGGCTTTTTCCAGTTTGTCCGAAATTCAAGCTATTGAAAAATAATCTGCGAAACAACTGCTGAACTCTTTCGGGAAAGTTTCACATACATTCTGTGGAAGGTTAGAAGAAGTCTAGGACAGAGTTTATGAAGTTAATGTAACTAAAAGTATGCAATCGTGTATTTCACACATCCAATGTCATACACATGACGCACACTTCAACATTTCTCCAGAAAGATTCAACAGGATCTGTCTAAAACGACCAGAGTTGTTAAAAACTTTGTAAGGAATAATATTTAAATTCTGGTCAAAGCGTTTTCCAAAACTTTTTAATGCATTTTTTTTTCGCAAATTTATCCGTTTGGCAGGCAAACAGATTATTATACTTATTAAACTATATTTTATTAAACTATGCAATCGAACTCTTCTTTCCGTTAATGGCAAAATACTTTTCGGAAAATGTTGTCAAAGTTTTCAACCGAATTTCCGGACACGTCAGTGCTGAAAGGGAAAAAAAAATGTCATCTCGAGACTACAATCTCTTGTAACTCAAGGTTTAATTCATTTATTGTAAAATAAAAATAAGGGTTTGTTTACAAATCACTTTAATCGTCATTACTTACCACTATGTTTTTATCTTTAAAAAAAGGCAGAAAAGTTTCAAGGCATACAGTGGGGAAAATATTTAAGAATCTCCTTGAGGGATCTTTTCACCTCACACGCAAAAATACCCGCTCGCTAATGTTAAACCTATTGGGATATATTTCTTTAAATATCCCGCTTGCATTTTGATATTTTTAAATGAATTTTTTACATTGGATAGCTGAGGTCGATCTCTACAAAGACAGTTTTTTTTCCTTCTTCGATTTTGGTTGCAGTTTTTTTTAATGATATGTTCATATGCGAAGCCAGTTTCGATAGCTCAATAGCTAAAGTATCCTTAAAAAAAATAATAAATAAATAAATAAAATCGAAAAACACTATTTATGCCACCTTTACTGCGAACTCAAGTCACCTCCGAAGAATTCATTTAAACTTAACTCTTAAGGCTGTTTCTGAAGTCTCAGCTGGCTACTTTGATATTTTTAAATTCATTTTTCTGCGGAAAGGTATCCAAATTGGCAGCTATACTCCTATTCAGAAACTATGTAACTAAAGTGTTTTTTCCGTTTTTGGTACAGGCTGAAGATTTTTTAGAAAATGCCGTCTAAGTTTGCATCGCTTCTGAATTCCCAGACGCGACAGAAAAGGAATATAGAAAAAATATCTTCCTGAGAAAACAATTGCTTATAACTCGGGTTGTAAAAACATTAATCCGAAATTGAAAAACTGCAATTACAAAATCCTTTCAATAACCATACCACGCTTTTATGTTAAAAAAATAAGTCTGAAAATTTGTCAGTAAATTTCGCCTTTTTTCACCTAACTATTGTCACAGTAACTGTTACATAGAAAAGGCCTAAAAGAAATTGAGAGAAATAATAAAAAAGAGTATAAGATTCATACACTTCCTGTACCAATATTTACATACCAGAATTGTAATTAAAATTCCCCTATTCGGAAATCTAGCATTAGTTAGGGCACCAAACAAAATTTCTCTAGTGTCTGTATAGGAGAACATAGATGTGAAATTTGAAAAACTATATAGAGGTCTGCGAGACCACTAACAGCAGTTATAGGAGTGAATGGTTATTTTTTGAGCATATAACTCAAACTGTATAGTTTATCATTTTACAAGCATGGGAAATGCTTTCTAAATAATGGAGATAAAAAAAAACTATGGAATGTACATTTACGCCCTATCGTCTCATTAGGCAGTTCACAACGTTCTCGATAAACAGGTCACTTCAAACTCAATAAATTTTTCATTTTGTGCAAGTTATTAATGTCAATTTCGTATATTAAAAAGCATATGAAGTTGATTCATTTACACAAAAAGCTTATCCTGACTACTTAAGGGGATGTTCTCTCATAAAACTAGAGATCGACCGAAAATTCGGTTTCGGCTCAAAATCAGAGTTCAGCCGAAATTTGTTTACGGCGAAAATGCTACAAAAAAATCGGCCCGAACGAAACTATTCCATAAATATCGTTTCTTCTTTCAAAATTGTTCAACATGACAATTGATTTGAGCTGTTTTGGCTCCAATAAAACACTATTGCCATGAACTGCACTGTTTAAAATTATCAGCCTTGACCGACTCAATTTTAAAAGCAAGTAAAGCATGTATGATTAAACTTTGAAGATTCTTATCACGTGCTCATTAAAAGTTGGAATTAACAGTAATAGGACATTTTTATTAGATGTAAATTTCCAACTGGGCGAAAAATGTTCGGACAGGATTCGAACCAGGAATCTCCTGGCTGAAGCCACCAGTGCTCTAACATCTAAGCTATCTCGGATTAATCTAGTGGAACTTTTTCACCCAGCTAACCTTAATGATTACAGCATCTGGTCTGAAGCCTGGTTCAGCTGAACAGAATAAATCTCCGGTAATGGAACTCCAGAAATCGCTGTATACGTAATGACACTAGATTAATTTTAACAATTATTCTAATCGGTAAATAAATCATATTAGATGTAAATTTTCAAGAGATCCCTGGTTCGAATCCATGTCCGGACATTTTTCGCCCGGTTGGAAATTTACATCTAATATGATTTATTTACCAATTAGAATGATTGTTAAAATTAATCTAGAACATTTTTAGTTTGAAACCGCAGAAGTGTTTCGACCACTGTTTGAGAAAGTTCTAGTATAACAGAGGATCATTTACAAAAATCAGAAAAGAAATCGAGGTATGTATACCTAAAACATGTTTTAATGAGATGAAATTAGTATCAGTAGAAAATCATTCTGTGTCGTTGATAAATTACATTTTATTTTATACGGGAAAAAAAGTTTGTCAGAGGCACAGAGAGCCAACTTGGGCGACACGTATAATCACACGTATAATCACACATATAATGCATATTTAATAAACAGGTATAATTATACTTTTGAATGTATTAATTACTAAAAACAATTCTTTTTTTACATTTTCGTTTTTGGCTGTGAAAGATAATCGAAAATTGGTTTCGGTCGAATCCTTACTGAAAACTTTCCAAAACTACTAATTATTATTTTACTAAAAATCTCGAACCCTTAAGTCTCTAGAATTCCTCCTCAAAATCCCCATTATCTTGAAATTGAACAACGACGGTCAGATTGACATAAGAGTAACAAGATAGAGTTCAGTTAACATTGTATATAATATTTACAGATAAACAAATGCATACACTAATAAAATAGAAATACAACAAATTTTGTAATTTTCGAAAAAGGCATTTCTAAAAACCAAAATAGGAATCGAGCCATAACTCTCACTAACGGAATAAGTGAAAAAAAAAAAACTTCTCTGCAAACTGAAGAAACAAAAATCTGAATAAAAATCTATTTCCTATTCAACATAACATGCATCTTTTTTTAAATATTAAAAAAATGCAAAATTATGACAACGTGCCCTTTATGCTTGTTGTCAACATAAGAGCTCATAAAATAAGAGTCTTTTCCGAAATTCACATTAAATTAAAACCTGTTTCAATTACATTACAACAAACTTAAGACATAGTTTGAAATAAAAATAAAATATACATTCAATGCACAGATTGCTCCAAAGTACCTATTTGGAACAAAAACTATCTGGTTACATAATATTTCCTGAAATTTTTAAATAAGTATTAACAATAAAGCGTTAAAATAATCTTTAGGAATTTATGAGTGACTGACCTCCGTCCGGCGTACTAAATTCGATTCCACATTCATTCTATATTAAAACTTTTTAAGAATTAACCCTTAAATGCCGGTTGTTGCTTTTCGGCAACATACCCAATTTAGGCTCTAAAATACTATTAGAATAATATTGAAGCTATAATGCCTAATGTTGCCAATAAAATACATTCTGAAAATATTAAATCTATTTTCAACATGTAGATGGCAACACTTGTGCTATTTAAGAATAAAGATAGATTTATATTTTCAATTGTTGCTACTTGTTCTTTGTTTTATTTGGAAGCTTGCGAAATACCCTATTTTGTTCTGCAGTGAGCAAGTAAAATTTATTTCTTATCATAGTTCCTAAAATTCTTCTTTGTTTAATATTATAGAATTTTATCAAGGAAAATTAATTTTTTCAATTAAAGACCAGTATTGCCGATTAGTAACAAACTGTTTTTTAGCCGTAAACCATACTTAAAACAAAATATGATTTTTTAAAGTATTTTTCCCATGATTTATTTAAAAACTGAAAGCCGAAAAACATTAAAATGATTTTTGAAAAGTCAGGCATTTAAGGTTTAAAATTAATATAATCGATCATTATGAAAACAAAATATTAAGTAAAGTTCGTTCAAAAACTAAAGTCTAAAGATGCATATTATATTAAATTCACAAAAGACATCAGTTATGTCTTTAACCACTTCAAGGGTGCTGAAAAATTATATGCCCCCTTCATTTTAATCTCCAAATGCAAGAACAGAACCTGAATTTTGAAATCAAATTACTTTTATAAACGTACGAGAAAAGTAAAGCTTTTAATTATTTTGAAATAAATTTAGTTCTTAAATTTGATGTTAATGATTTATCATTTTAGCAACAGATGTACTTTGCTCCCTAAAAGGTCAAACTAGAGTAAAAAATGCCAGAGTTGATATGAGTAAATGATTCAGTATCGAGCTCCCAGTTAATTTTAGAAAGGCAGATGCAACTTTTCTTATTCTTCAACATAAAAGTGTGTTATCTTTATAACAAATATGGGAACTTACAAGAACGAATATATGAAAAGAGATTGACAAGACGAATGGGTAACCTGAATATATTTAAAAATTTTATAAAAATAATCCTTTCATTTTAGTTAAATAGGACAATACAACTAGTAAATAAACAAATTTAAAAAATCAAAAAACCCGAGTGCGTAAAAAGCGAACTAATTAATTATTTCTCATCAATCTGAAACACTTTTTTTTTTCCCAATTCCTACTATTAGCTCACACTCTCGATATATATATCTCTTGTTCAAATTTTCAATCGTTAATAAAATACTTATTCATCCAATCAAGCTCAAATAATTTTTTTAAACTTGTAGTGGATGACACTTTATGTTAATCCAGTTTCATTCAAATATTAATTAAATTAATTTTCAATAATCGATAGAGCCCTCTTCTTGATGAAGGAATATTAAGCGCCACTCAAGAGGAGAGAAGAATGGGAGAAAAAAATTCTCTTATTGACCTGAGTAGGAATTGACATAAAATATTCTTTTTATATTACTAACCTTTTTTTTTTATTTACCTACTTGTATTGATGACTTTTAAGTTGTGTTTAATTGTTAGTTCCTATCTATAAACACTGTTTTGACGAGGTCAGATGTCTATGATGGTTAGAGTTGCAGTAAAGCTAGAGATCCTACATACACAACTTCCAGGCTGTATAATATTTTAACGGAGCTTCTGACTAAAATAGCCAAACATAGTCTTCATTTTGAAAGACCTATCCAATGATAGGCCACTCAATAGGGTGCGTAAATTTTTTTTCGTCTCTACAGCCATCTTTTATTTTACGGCCGCCATTTTGAATTTATAAAAACGAAACCTAGCCTTAGAGGTCTGCACGGGCCGGAATTTCCGGGCCCGGCCCGGCCCGGCCCGGCCCGAACGAAAGCTATCTTGGCCCGGCCCGTTTGCATTTTTACAGTTCTCGGCCCGGCCCGGCCCGTACAAAAATTAGTGAAAACAGGCCCGGCCCGACTCAATTTCTGCAAAAAAAAATCCGTTTTTTCTCGACACACAATTAAGATTCTTCTAATGAATACTACGTACATAACTATGGGAAATTTTTACAGTATATTTTAGATTACTATGTGTTCGCAAAGCAGAAAACACACAATAGTAAACATTAACGATTACACAGTGTTTTAGTCATCGTCTCTACAGACATTTCGAAATTCCAATAAGGATTCATTAAAAAGTTAATGTAGTTCAGAATAAAGGATTAAAAACATGATACCTTTTGAAGCTGTATGATAAAAAGTAGATTTGCGTAAATATTTCTCTCATTTTTAAGGCTTTTCTCAAATCGAAAGAAGTTACATTTCAACACATTTGCGAATTCATTTCTTTTCGGAAACGCGTAAGATTGGCAGATATTCTTATTCAGAAACTATGTAAATGCCGTCTTTTTCATAGATAAAAGCAATATATCTTTTTCTGAAAATACTGCCAAAGTTAGCGTTATGAATCGAATTTCCGGAAGCGGTAGCACAGGAAAGGAGAAAAACGTACAGTCACATGACAAGAATCTCTTCTCTGTAAGTAATTTACCAAATATGGAAAAAGCTATTAGTTTCCAAATGCCTTCAATAGTCAGGCCTGTGAATTTTATGCCTTTATAATTAAAAATGAGTCAGAAAATGTGTTTGAAAGTTTCACATTGTTGAGCAGTGAATATGAGAACCCTTTAAGGTATATTTCCAAAGATACAGTTAACAGAAGTTCATTATCACTATTAATACTTTTACAAAATGTCTGTCCTACACATCCTGAGTTCGATTAAGACCAGTTCCGTCCCGGCAAGAGTCTGCTGAAAAAATATTAAACCCATTATCAGACATCTTGTAACTGTACGATGCCGATCTCTACGATGGACATGTTACATATCTGTATTGATGTTGTTAAACTCGCATCGGCTCGTGACGCACATTTATACTTCTCGAAAAAATCATATTCATTGAAAATGGCTCGTATTTTATCTGTTTCGCTTGAATTCTTATATCGGGCCGATAGGCCCGATTAATTTTTTTTTTTTATCGGCCCGGCCCGACCCTGCAGGGCCGTTCAATTTTTTTGCCGGCCCGTTGAAAAAATTGTCCTAATTCTGCCGGCCCGGCCCGTTGGAAAATTCGCCTTCATTCCGCCGGGCCGCGTACGAGCCTCGGGCCAAGCCCGGGCAGACCTCTACCTAGCCTATAACCATCGGGCCGTTAAGACGAATCGATAGAGACCCTATTCATTAAAATCCATTCAGCCGTTGGGATGTTTTGAGGGTATAAAGAAATAACTATACACAGATACGCGTACATAACCCTTCTTTTCAGTCGGGTAATTAGACTGACTATGAGATAGCGAAATCAGTTATCACAACGTATTCTAACAACGTACTTTGCAGATAATTTTTTAGTCCTTTACGGCTGTTAGCGGTCTCACAAACAGCTGCTTTTAAACAGTTTAACTACAGATACTAGCGGAGTTTTGTTTCGTTTGGAGCTGTAATATTACCGCTAAAAACGTATGAACAGATGAATTTTAGTAGTCCTATAATACGTAAACGGTAAACGTTTAAGATAGAAAGAGTATCGAATGAGTTAATCTTGCCCTTTATCCATCTTGCTATTATGCTGTCTTAGAGATCGCTCACAGTATCTATGCGACACTATTTGTCAACAGTTAAGGTAATATATTTTATCCCTCAAAAATTTCGGTCTTCTATTTAAACATAAAAAGTACAATACTTGCAAGTATGTTTATTCAAAGGATTTGTAATCGAAACGTAGTTCATTTTCCGATAAACTAATTATATCTTGAATTATGAAAGATTACCGTCACAGAACGACAGTTTTTTTTTTCTATTGCAGCACTGTCGTGTGCGAAACTTCGATTGAAAACACCCACTTTGACGCAATTTTTCGAAAAATATTTTTCTATTAGCGAAAAACGGAGGAATCAGTTAAATTGCTGAGTTTAATAAGATTACCTGACAATTGGATATGTTTACGAAAACAAATGAACTAAAATATGTGTCAAAGTAGCCAGTTTGGATTTGAGAACAGCCTTAATAACTTTAATTTCATAAGGAAATGAACAGGGATCTACGCTTTGTCCGAAATCAAGTTATCGAAAAATAAACTGCGAAACGCAACTACTGAACTCTTTCGGGGAAGCTTCACATGCATTCTGTGGAAGGTTAGAAGAAGTCTTGGACAGAATTTATGAAGTTAATACAACTAAAAATAAGCAATCATACATATCGCACATCCAATGCCATACAAATGTCACTTCTACAGCATTTCTCCAGAAAGAGTTTCAACAGGATCTGCCTAAAACGACTATTTTTTTTTTTTTTAAAGAAATAGTCGTCAAGTGCTAGTTAAAACTTTTTCAGCACACTATTTAAGTCACTTTTACAGCGAACTCCGGTCACTTCCGAAGAATTCATTTAAATTGAAGCATTAGGTCTGCTCTGAATTCCAAGCTGGGTATTTTGTGACTTTTTAATTCATTTTTATTCATACACGTATCCAATTGGCAGCGTCCCTTATTCAGAAACTATGCAATTAAATTAATTTTTTTTCCGTTTTTTTTTGGTAAAAGGCAGAAGATATTAAAAAAAAAAAAAAATGCTTTTAAAGGGGACGTTTTGAACAAAATTTCCAAACGCGACAGCGCATGAAAAAAAATGTTCCGAGATAGTAATCGCGCATAACATAAGATGCAATTCATTTATTGGAAAATTAAAAATGTTCGATTACAAATCACTTCAATAATCGTACCCATATGGTATGCTTGTGTGTGTTCAAAACTAAGTCTGAAAATGTATCAGAAAGTATCCTGGTTTTGAGCGGTGAAAAATATTTTAAGAATGGTCAGAACTACTGTATCAGAAATTGTTGCTTAACTACTTGTGAACCGTCCCTAGACAGCTTGATCAAAAGAAACAAAAAGGCTAAATTAACTCATAGGATACTTCTGTACAAATACTTAAGCATAGAATTATTATAGTTAAAATTCACCTATTCGGAAATATCCAGCGATAGTACAACGGCTCCAAACGAAAAATTTCACTTGTGTCTGTAGTTAAACGAAAAGTGACAAACTGAAAGTTGAAATCTGTAATGGCGGTCTGCGAGGCAGCTAACAGCATTTATTGGAGTAAATCTTTATATCATTTGAGCGTACAACTTAAACATCAGTTTCTTTGTTAATGATTTTATCGGCAATGGGAAATAATTTTTAAATAAGATGGTCAAAATAAAAAGCTATGGAATATAAATTTATACCCATCGTTTCATTGTGCAGTTCTTAACGTTCTCGATAAATATGTCAATCTTAACTCAATATTTTTCCTTTTGTGTAAGTTTTTAAAGTCAATTTTGTGTATTTAAAAAAGCATATGAACGCAATAGACAAAGTATTTTAGGTTTACTTAATGTACTCGCATAATATCATGCTTTTATGTTTCAAAACTAAATCTTAAAATGTGTCAAAGTTTCCTGTTTTTGAGCCGGGAAAAAAGAAATATTTTTCTTTACATATCTTGAACACTTAAAATCAGGAGAATGCCTTTTTTTGTTCCATAATATATTGCGCCCGTGTCTTCCAGTTTAAAGGTCCGGTAACACGATGATGAAAATCTGATCAAGAACAAACATTTTTTATCTGTACGTTCTCACGCCTAAACCGTTCAAGCAAGATATTGTTTCATTTTTAGCTCATTAAAACAGGCTAACTTGAAGACAAAACCTTTAAAATTCTTTAATTTCGATTTCTTCAGCAATTTGGAAAACAAAACACAGGCCAAAAATAGTCCCCAATTTCAATGAATGCCCCAATTTGTATAAATTGATATTTCATTCATTTGAGCTTTTATATTAAAACTAATTCTGTTTTAAGAATCAGTGTTTTTTTTTCTTTTTTTTTTGGGGGGGGGGGGATATTAAGAGCATAATGGAGATTTAGTTTGAATTTTGTACGTAGTGTACAGCGGAGGAGTTTAAATCGATTAACTAACATTCTAATAAGAAAATATTGAAACAGTAAAACGAATTTACAATAAATCCAATGGGCTTTGAATTACTTTTATACGGTTTAAAACTTTAATCAGGGAAAAATTATATCAAATAATTTTAAAATGAGTAGCAATTTAATTGCAGTATTAATATGGCGTAGTATGTATGGTGTGTATCTTAAAATAGAAATTTTTTCCAATGGGATCTTCGAGATCTTTAAATTTAATGAAGGTCAGATTTACATAAGGGTGTTCAGTTCATACATAGATTTCAGTTAACATTGAATATAATATATTTACAGGTTAAACATACATACAAAAAAAAAATAGAAGTACAACAAATTTTAAAAATTTCAGAAAAGACAAATTTTTGAAAAATCCAGGAAATTCAAATCAAACCATGAATGCTGCAGTTGCCATAAAATAACCTTTTCGAAATTCACATCAAAAACACGTCTTAGTAATATTACAAACTTGAAGATATTTTATCATGTAAAAATGCATATTCAGTGTACAACTTGTTAAAAGTGCGAAGGATAAATTTGGTTTATCTACGTTTTCGAAAACTTTCATACAAGTATTTGTTAACGAACAAGAATTTTAAAATAACTAGTTTTATTTAGAAAATTATGAAAGTGGGGGTGACTAACCTTTGTGCGACAAACTAAAGGCAATCCCACATTAACTCTACATTAAAGTTTTATAGAATTAAATTAATATATCCTTCTAAAAATAATTTATAATTAAGGATCGACCGAAACAGGTTCTTAAGACCAAAACCAAATTTCGGTAATTTTCCTATTTTCGGCAGAAATCGGAAATGTCAAATTTTTTAAAGCCATTAATACATAAATATACAGTGAGCAAAAAAGTATTTGCACACCAGGTAAATTTGTTGTAGCATATGTATAAATAAATAAAAAGCAACTAAGAATTAAAAATACCAACACTTTCACAAAACAAATAAACTTATTTAATATCTGACTTAATAATTATATTTAAAATATGAAAACATAAAGTAGCATTTGTTCTGCCAAAAAAATATTTGCACACTAGCAATAAAAATAGAACTAGAGGAATTATTTATAAGTTGAAAACAGTGCTAATATTTAGTATGCATGCCCTTTGCTTCAATTACAGCTTGTAATCGTCTGGGCATTGATTCTATTAATTTGTGACATGTTTCACTGCTGATTTGTAGCCATTCTTCCCTAAGAGCTTGCTTAAGGCTGTTCTCAAATCCAAAGAGTCAACTTTCTGACATAAGTTTTAATTCATTTTTGTTCGGAAACGCATGAAACTAGAAGGTATTATTCAGAAACTGTGTCATCGAACTGTTTTTTCCGTTCTCTTGTAAATGCAATAGATCTTTCAGAAAATGCCGTCAAAGTTGGCATTTTGAACTGAACTTCCGAACGAAAGAAGAAAATCCGCCCAGTAAGGGGAGAAAAATGCCGTGTCACGTGATAAAATCTCTTATAACTCGATAGGTAATTGATTGACCAAAAAATGGAAAACACAGTTCTATTCCAAATCACTTCCATGGTCAGACTTTCCAATTTTATAACTTTCCGTTGAAAAATGAATTTCTAAATGTGTCAAAACGTTTTGCGCTTGTTGAGCAGAGCAGGTGAGAACAGCCTTAACTTCTGATTTGTTAGAAATTTTCTTTTTCCTTATTTTCACATCCAAAATATGCCATAAATTTTCAATCGGATTGAGGTCTGGTGATTGTGGTAGCATTTTCAATTGATTTTTTATATTATAAAGCAACCACAACCTCGTAATATATATGCAGTGTGTTTCGGATCGTTATCCTGTTGGAAATAATATGAATTAGGAATTCCTAATTTCGGAGCACTATTATATAAATGATCTCGCAATATATTAATATATTGTTTAGCATTCGTATTGCCTTCAATAGAGGTCATTTCGCCAACTCCGTTAAAAGACATGCATCCCCAAATCATTACATGACCACCGCCATGTTTTACAGTTGGTTTCAAGTTTTTAATTTGAAGAGAAGTATTTGGCTTTCGCCATTTTTTCTTACCATCTGAGCCAAAAATATGGAACTTGCTTTCATCGGAAAAAATAACAGTTTTTCAAAACTCTAGTGGTTTGCTGACATAAGCTTTTGCCAATTCAAGGTCTTTTCACCCTATTTGTTTCACTAAATGGTTTTTTTCGAGGGGCTCTTCCTCGAATATTTGCATCATGAAGAATATTTCTAATTGATTGTGGTGCAACTATTGTTCCCGACGTTGAAGCGACATCAACAGCCAATTCTCGGGCACTTAGAAAAGGGGTTTTTGAAGATTCTTTTATGATGACTCTCCTTTGCCTGGTATTTAGCTTTCTTGGACGCCCAGTTCGCGGCTTATTTATTGTCGAACCAGTTTCTTTTTTCTTCTTAATTACATAACGAACACTAGAAAAGTTCAGATTTAATTTTTTAGCTATTCCTCGGTAACTCAATCCAGAATTGTGAAGAAATATAATCTTCTCACGGGTAGCAACAGACAGTTCACACGTTTTCGGCGCCATTAGAACAAAAACTCCCCAGAATTCCTGCTCCATTTAATATATTACGCGACTTTAAAGTGCGGGGCTAATGCACTGCGGGACTGATATGCTAAACATTTGCATAATGTTCACATTTAATGCCTTTTTTAATGGTCAATGCTTCTTGCGCAAATACTTTTTTAGGTATGAGAAAATATTAATTTATTTTTTAAAATGTATAATATTACTGTTTAAGGAAAATGGGTAGTTATTTTTATTTTCTTCTTATTTAAATAAATGAATAATTAAGAGAACAGTATCAAATTTGCTTTCTATGGTTACTTATGCAAAAAATTGTCAGCGTGCAAATACTTTTTTTGCTCACTGTACATAATTATACTTGTGACGTGAGGTCCAAGTTGGCTCTCTGTGTGTCTGACCAAAACTTTATGTTCGTAAAATATAAAATGAAATTCATAAACGACACAAAATGATTTTCTAATTATGTACGTATTTCATCTAATTAAAAAATATTTTAGGTATACTTACCTCGATTTAGCTTTTATAATTTTTGTTAAGGATCATCTGTTATACTAGAACTTTTTCAAAGAGTATTCGAAACACTTCTGTGGTTTCAAACTAAAAAAATTCTATTACTGTTAAGTCTGCATCTTTTAATGTGCACGTGAAAAGTGTCTTCAAATTTTAGTCCTATATCCATTTCTTGCTTTATAATTTGCACTTGCGTGAGTGATGATTGACAATGATAAACAGTGATGCTCATAGCAATAAATAGTCATTCGAGTCCATACAGCTCAAATCAAGGTGTAATGTACAAAATTTCCAAAGATTTTCGGAATACAGATACTTTCGTTTCGGTGGAATTTTCTGCGAAACTGCTTTTGGGCTGAAAACGAAACCGAATTTTTGGTCGACCACTATTAAGTAAGGTTCCTTTAGCAAGTGAAGTCGAAAGATTCATAATATATTACATTCACAGGAGACATATGTAACATCTTTAATCCCTTGGAGGCCGATTGGTAGTGTTTATGACGACCAATTATCAACACGAGCGATATAGACCGTAAGGGGGGGTGCCCTCCCTGTGGGTCTTTCAGAGGGAACCTAACCCGTATTTATGCTTGGAAATCCAAGGTGCGAAGAAAACCACGAAAACTCCGAACGATTAGGTCGACGGACGCGATTGGGTTCGAGCCCAGACCCTCCTGACTACCAGCTTCAAGAGCAGAACCTCTCGGCCACTGGCGGGACTGGAGGGCGATTGGATATTATATATTCCACTTACTTTTAATCCCCAAATGCCACTGGAATTTTGGAGTGAAATTTTGCTTTTATAAACATACATGATGAAAAGCTACTACTTATTGAAACAAATTTGGTTTTAAACCATGGAGTCAATGATTTGAACATTTAGAGTGAAATATGCCATAGTGGATTGACGTAAATGATACGGTACCTAACCGAGTTAGATTTAGAAAGGATGATATTTTCTCATTCTTTAACATAAAAGTGCGTTATCTTTTCGATCAAATATGGGAATTTTGAAGTATGAATAACAAAAACATTAAGATGAATGGCAAATATGAATACATTTAAAAATTTAATAAAAAATATCCTTTCATTTTAGTTAAATGGGCCAATATAAGACAACTTCTAAATAAGTCTGGGATATTTGATAGCGATATCATAGTTGTAACAAAGTATGAAAAAAAACCTTTCGAGATAATTCATTAACCCCTACATGGTGTTAGCGGTCTCACAAACTTAAAATTGAAAAAAACAGCTAACTATATGAAATTTAGTTTCGTTTAGAGCTCCAATACTGCCTCTAAAGACTTATGAACAGATGAATTTTAATTATAATGGTCATGTACGTAAAGGTTAGTACAGAAACAGTATCTAATGAAATAATCTTCTCTCCTTTATCCAACTTTCGATTAAGCGGTCTAGTACCTTTGTGACAATTTTTGTCACAACATGTAAGGCGGTTCTCTATTTTTCTCTGCTCAACAATGCAAAACTGACATTTTCTGTATCACAATAGATACAGGCATGATTATTAAATTAATTTGTAACTGAACAGTTTATTTTCCGATAAAAGATTACATCTTGGGTTATGAGTGATTACTGCTTTAGGACGACAGTTTGCCTTTTCCAGCGCTTTCGTGTTCGGAAATTCGGTTCAAAATACCCACTTTGAGAGCATTTTCTGCCAAATATTTTGCCATTAACGAAGAACTGAAAGAACGGTTCTGTTGCATAGTTTAATAAGATCACCTGCCAATTGGATAAGTTTGCGAAAAAAAAAATATGAATTAAAAATGTGTTAAAAGTAAACAGTTTGGATTTTAGAACATCCTTAAAGGTTAAATAACTACCAGAAATTTATGAGAAATGGATAGATCGCAGTTTTTGTCCGAAATTCAAGTTACTGAAAAGCTTGTGAAATTCAACTACTGAACTCTTTCGGAGAAGTTTCAGATGCATTCTATGAAAAGGTTAGAAGAGGTCTAGGACAGAATTTATGAAGTTATGTAAATTAAAATATGCAATCATACATATCCTCCATCCAGTGTCATGCTCATAGAAATGTCGCACACTTCAAAGTTTCTCCAGAAAGAGTTTCAACAGGATATGCCTAAAACGAACAGAGTTAGGTTAAAACCTTTTAGGAAATAGTGGTTAAGCGCCAGCTAAAACTTTTTCAAAGCACTATTTAAGCCACCTTCACTGCTAACTTCAGTCAATTCCGAAGAACCAATTTCAATTAAACCCTTAAGTCTGCTCTGAATTCCATGCTGGGTATTTTATGGACCAATTCATTTTTATTCGCAAACGTGTGAAATTGGCAGCTGCTCTTATTCAGAAACTATGTAATCAAATTGTTTTTCCGTTTTTCGGGAAAGGCAGAAGATGTTTCAAAAAATGCTGTCAAAGTTGACGTTTTGGACCAAATTTTTGAACGTGACAGCGCAGCAAAAGAAATATTACGTCCTGAAACAATAATCGTGCATAACATATGATGCAATTTATTATAAAATGAAAAAAAAATCGATTACAAATCACTTCAGTAATCCTACTTGCATATATCATGCTTTTATGTTCAAAACGAAGTCTGAAAATGTGTCGACGTTTCTTGGTTTTGAGCGGGGAAAAGTATTGTAAGAATAGTTTAAACCACGGTAAGTAAAACACCATTCCACCTACAGTGGTTGTAACTACGTTTACAGACATTGCTGCTTAACTACTGTGAACGGTCCCTAGACTCCTTGATCAATACAAATAAAAAGGCTAGATTAACTCATAGGATACTGCTTCTGTACCAATATTTAAGCATAGAATTATTATAGTTAAAATTCACCTGTTCGGAAATATCTAGAGGTAGTACTACGGCTCCAAACGAAAAATTTCACTTTTGTCTGTATAGTTAAACTAAAAGTTACAAACAAATTTGAAATCAGTATAGTGGTGTGCGACATAGCTAATTCTTTATCACTGGACCAAACAACTTAAACGTTAGTTTCTATGTTAAAGATTTAACCGAAATGGGAACCGAGAATTTAAAAAAAAAAGTAAGTTAAGGAATCTAAATTCACAGCCTATTGTCTCATTAGGCAGTTCTTACGTTCTAGATAAATATGTCAGTCTTTTACAAAATGAAAAAAATATTGAGTTACATTTTTAATGTCCATTTTGTGTATTTAAAAAGCATATCAACGCGATACATTTGGACAAAAAAAGAGAAGTAGTTCCGGACTCTTTATCTACCCGCATGGTATCATGCTTTTTTGCTGTCTGAAAATGTCTCAGGAAGTTCCGGGTTTTTGAATGGGGAAAAGTATCTCGGAAGACAGTCTTTTACATATTTTGAACTGTTAAATTCTCTAGTATATGCCATTAAACATGCTTTTTTTGTTCCATCCAATATTACATCTGCGTCTACCAGTTTAAAGGTCCGGTAACACGCTGACGAAAATCTGATCAAGAAGAATTTTTAATCTATACGTTCTCAGGACTCAAAGCTTTGAAATTTTAATTTTTTTAGATGTTAACTGCTATCTTTTCTGAACATTTTGATATAATTGTTTCCTTTAAATTCCCTTTAGAACAGAAGTTACGGCTTTTAGAATTATACCCGCTCAATAGATGAAGCGGCATTTTCCGAACTTTGGAGTCATTTTTCTCCAAATGACGTTTTTGAGCAAAACGCGCACGATATCGAAAACACTTCTGAATATTTTTTCAAGAAATTTTCAAAACATACGTTTCACGTTGGTCTCTATAAACTGAACATAAAAATTCCTTTTTATTTTTGAAAAAACTATTTTAGGCGATTATATTGTTAAAATTTTCAAAATTTTGCATTAGCTCAATACAACTTTGTATTAAAAATAAAAAAAAATTCTTTAAATATAAATTTAGGTTCAGGGTAATTATAAATCAGAAGTATAAGTAGGCACCAAAATTTTCATTCTAGTTGCAAAATTTATTTTGTAATCCTGCGCGTAAGCTGCACATCAGTGCTCATGACAGTTTGGAGCCCCTAGTAAATGCTAATCCTGCATCTCGCAATTTTTTTAAATACATGAAATGAAAGAACATATCTTTGAATCCCAATAAAAATTGGGTTTTAAAAATCATACATTTTAAGATTAAAATGTTGAAAATGGTCTTTTTTTCAAATTATAAGAGTCACGAGACCCCATTAAACCGTTGAAAACAAGCTGTTGTTTCGTTTCTTGAATAACCTTCAAAATTTTCTTTAATTTAGATTTCTTAAGCAGTTTGGAAAAAAAAAAAATAGTGCCAAAAATAGTCCCTTCCCCAATTTCAGTCAATGCCCCTTTTTGTGAAATGTTATGCATTTGAGGTTTTCTATTCAATTAATTATATTTTAATCCCTGTAATTTTTTTTTTCTGATTAAGAGCATAACAGAAGAGTTTTACTGAATTTTTAAACATTTTAATATGACAATATTGAAACAATAAGATTAATTTGCAATAAATCCAACGCTCAAAAACAATTATGTGCATTTAAATAAAATCTCGATAAAGTAAAAAAAACAGTATATGCAGAAACTCTCCTTAAATTACAAGTTTGAAATTGTACGTCAAACGTGGCAATTGAGATGCGTTCGTACTATTACTAGCTCCATAACATATACAGATCTTGGTGCCATAGCTGTTCCACTCTTACGCAAAAAGGCGCGAATACAAAATATATTACGATTCTATAGATTCAATTCAGTCAAACGGAAATAGGATTACCTCTCCGATGAGACGACATCACCATGGCAACCTAGAATCACGACCTATCATGGGGTATCATTAAATTCATGACGTATGATAGGATTTCATAGAACTAAGAAAACTTAATATTTTTAAGTTTTGATTCGATTCTCATAAAATTTGGAATGACAACTAAATTCTGCAACCATTCTACACACTAAATTTCAAACCATTCGGTTGGGTCGTTTTGCGCTGTTATAGGTGGGCAGAGGGGAGGACAGACAGACGACTGTAAGTGCTACGTATTCATATAATTACGAACGCACCTAAAAATGAATGTCTAGGCATTTCGCTTGCTAAACATATGAGCGTCTAGCAATAGGACTAAAATATTCTATTAAAGACGTCCAATTAAGTTTAAATCTGTTACACATATCCGATTTAAACTTTTCGTAATTGGTCTGTTTGAATTAATTTTATACAGTTTTAAAATTTGAATCACTAAAAAAGAAATCAATTTAAAATGAGTTGCAATTAAATTGCAATGATAACATGGAAACAGTATGGTTATGTTTTTTGCAATTTGAATTTTTTTTTTTTTCAATGGGATCCTCGGAATCTTGAAATTGAACGAAGGTCAGATTTACATAAAGGTGTTCCGTTCATACATAGATTTCAATCAACATTGAATATAATATTTACAAATTAACCCTTAAATGCCTCGTGTTGCTGTTCGGCAATATACCCAATTTAGTCTTCTAAAAAATACTATTAGAATAATAATAAAGAGCTAATGCCTAACGTTACCAATAAAATATATACTGGAAATAATAAATCCATTTTCAACATGTAGATGACAGAATTTGCGCAGTTTAAGAGTAAAGACATTCATTTTTTCAATTATTGCTACTTTTTTGGGGGGAGGGGCAGTTTGCGAAACACGCTACTTTGTTCTGCAGTGAGAAAGTAAAGTTTATTCCTTATCATAGTTCTTAAAATTCGTGTGTTTAATATTATAGAATTTAATCAAAGAAAGTTGTTTTTTTAAATTTTAGACCAGTGTTGCCAATTGTCAAAAAACCTTTTAGCAGTAAATAATACTTAAAACAAAATGTGATTCTTAAATTATTTGTCCCCCATGATTTAGTGAAGAAATGAAAGTCGAAAAACATTTTTAAATCTATTTTTGAAAAATCAGGCATTTAAGGGTTAATAAACAAAAAAGTACAACAAATTTTGAAAATTTCGGAAAAAGACAAAACAGAATACAAAAGAAATTAAACCATGACTCATGCTAACAGAAAACTCGTTTCAAATACTTTGTTACTGAAAATCAGCATTTCTTATTCAAAATAGATAAAATGCATTAAAAATAAAGTAACAATGCAAAATTATGACGGCGGGCCATTTATTCTAGTTAAAGGGCAAAACTGGGAAATGTCATTAGCGGCCAGTGGTACCAGTTTTGTAAGTGGTCACTTATTTCAAAGTACTAAACAGCAAACTTTTGTTAAAATTTCTAATAGTACTAATCTAATATTGAATAGACCAAATAAATGTTAATATAAACATATTGCCAAAAAAAAAAAATTAGACTTCATGAAATGGAAGAAATTTATACTCTCTACTTTTAGGAAAGTGCACATAAGGTGGCCACCAATAGTTTTTTTTTTAATAGCCACTTTTTCTAGCTTAATGGTCGTGCTAATTTTGCCCTTTAATACTAGTTGCCATAAGAGTCTTTTGAAATACACAGAAATACCCGTTTCAGTCAGATTACAAAAAATTGAAAACACAATATTTTGTCATGTAAAAATAAAATATACATTTAATGCAATTTGCAAAATAAAAACATTTGCTAACAATAAATTATCTCGTTTATCTATTTTCGAAAACTTTCATACAACTACGTATGAACGAGAAAGAATTTGAAATATTTTATAATAACTAATTATATTTAGAAAATTATGAAAGTGGGGGTGACAGTCCTTCGCCCAACATATTAAATGAGATCCCTCAGTAACTCTACATTTAAAAGAATTAAAATTAATATAATCTATCATTCTGAAAATATATAAGTAAGGATTGATAGAAACAGGTTTTTAACACCGAAACCGAATTTCGGTAACTTTCCTATTTTCAGGCGAAAACAAAAATGTCCATTTTTTAAATATCTATATATAAGTCATTAATATATACATAATTATCAATTATATGTGTAATTATACGTGTGGCCCAAGTCGACTCCGTGTCTGTGACCAAAACTTATGTTCGTATAATATAAAATGGAAATTAATTCATCAACGACTCAAAATAATTTTCTAATTATTCGAATTTCATCTCATTAAAAAATGTTATGTATTGTACCTTGATTTATCTTTTGTAATGATTTTTGTAAATGATTATCTGTTAAACTATAACTTTCTCGAAGAGTATTCGAAACACTTCTGTGGTTTCAAACATAAAATTTTCTATTACTGATAAGTCCAAATTGTAATGAGCACATGGAAAGAGTCTTCAAAAATTTGTCATATGTATTTCTTTATAATTTGCACTTGCGTCTTAAGTGAAAGATGACTGATAATTAAAAAAACAGTGAAGTTCACAGCAATAAAAATGTCATTTGAGCCGATACAGCTCAAATCAGTAAGTCATGTTGAAAATTTCCGAAGGAAGAAACGAGATTTTTGGAAAAAAGATAGTTTCGATCCGGCCGAATTTTCGGCGAAACTGATTTTGAGCCGAAAACGAAACCGGATTTTCGGTTGGTTCACATATATAATACTAAGTAAAGTTAGTTTTGAAACAGAAGTCTAAAGACTCATTACATTACATTTACAGAATA
Source organism: Maratus speciosus (assembly GCA_963932465.1). NCBI lineage: Eukaryota > Metazoa > Arthropoda > Arachnida > Araneae > Salticidae > Maratus > Maratus speciosus. Next base: position 684,820,480 of record OZ010787.1, on the reverse strand, counting down.
CATAAGTTAAGTCATCAATACCTTGAAAGGCGGTGGGATGTTATATATACACCTCTTAATTTTAATTCCCAAATGCCACCGGAATTTCGGAATCAAATTTTGTTTTTATAAATACGTGAAGAAAAGCTGTTACGTATTTTGAAATAAATTTCTTTAACCCTGGTGTCAATGTTTTCAAACGTTTAGAGTGAAAAATGTCAGTAAATGATTCAGTATCCAACAGAGTTAAATTTAGAAAGGAAGGTATTTTATTCTTTAAAATAAAATTGAGTTCTTTTCGAATAAATATGCGATTTTAGAATGAATATACAATAGAGTAACAAGACGAATTGAAAATATAAAGAGATTAAAAATTTAATAAAAGATATCCTTTCATTTTAGTTAAATGGGACAATACAAGATAACTAATGAATCGGACTGGAATGTCGGATAGCGATATTACAGTTGTAACAAGGTAAAAAAGAAACCTTGAGATAATTTGTTAATCCTTAAATATTAGTGTTATCACATCAGACAGCTGCTCCCCACCACCACCCCACCCCAATTTTAACAGCTTAACTCGAGGTACTAGTGAAATTTTATTTCGTTTTGAGGTCTAATACCACCACTAAAGACTTGTGAACACATGAATGTTAATTATAGTCCTGTATGTTAAAGATTAGTACCGAAACAGTATCCAATGAATTAATATTCCGCTATATCCATCTTTCGATTAAGCGGTCTTAAAGATCGCTCGCAGTATCTACGTGACAATTTGTCACAGGAGTTAAGGTTGTTCTAAAAAAAAATAATTATTCTCCGCTCAAAAATGCAAACCAAATTTATGCTCTCATTTTGAAAACACAAAAGTATAATACTTGCAGGTATGATTATTGAAGTGATTTGTAATTGAATAGTTTTTTCATTTACCGATAAAAAAAAATTGCAACTTGAGTTTTGAGCGATTGCTGTTTCAGAACGACAGTTTCTTTTACAGCGCTGTCCTGTTCGGAATTTCTGTTTTAAATGTCCAATTTGACAGCACTTTCTGACAAGATATTTTGCCATTATCGAAGAACTGAAATTACAATTCCATTGCAAAGTTTATTAAAACCACCTGCCAATTAGATAAGTCTGCGAAAAAATGCAATTTAAGAATATGTTAGAAAGTAATCAGTTTGTATTTGAGAACATCTTTAAAAAGGTTAAATAACTACTGAATTTTACAAGAAATGAATAGATTTGCACTTTTTACCCGTAATTCAAGTTATTGAAAAACTTGTGAAACTCAACTACTGAACTCTTTCGGAGAAGTTTCAGATGCATTCTATGAAAAGGTTAGAAGAGGTCTAGGACAGAATTTATGAAATTAATGTAAATAAAAGTATGCAATCATACATATCCATCCAATGTCATACTCATACAAAATGTCCCACACTTCAACATTTCTCCAGAAAGAGTTTCAGCAGGATATGCCTAAAACGAACAGAGTTAGATTAAACTTAAGTAGTGGTTAAGTGCCAGTTAAAACTTTTTCAACACACTAATATTCAAGCTACTTTTACTGCAAACTCCGGCCACTTCCGAATCATCACATCCGAATTCATGAATTTAAATTAAATCCGTAGGTCTGTTCCGAATTCCAAGATGGGTATTTTATGCCATATTTTAATTCATTTGTATTCGCAAACGTATCAAGTTGGCAGCTGCTCTTATTCAGAAACTATGTAATGAATTTTTTCCCCGTTTTTCGGTAAAGCCAGATTTTTTATTAAATGCTGTGAAATTAGTAGTTTTGAACAAAATTTCCGAACGCGTCAGTGGAGGAAACGATTAAACAAAACAGTCCTGAAAAACGTGTATAACACAATATGTATTTCATTTATTATAAAATGAAGAAAAAATATTAGATTACAAATCACTTCAATAATCATACCCGCATGTATCATGTTTTTATGCTCAAAACCAAGTCTAAAAACGTGTCAAAGTTTCCCGCTATCGACAGGGGAAAAGTATTAAAAATAGTCTTAAGTACTGTCACCGAAACTACATAACTAGGGACTGCTTGATCGAAATATAAAATAAAAGACTTTATTAACTGATAGGATGCTTTTTCTATACCAATATTTATGCACAGAATTATTATAGTCAAAATTAATCTATTCAGAAATATCTAGCGATAGTACTACATTTCCAATCAAAAAATTTCCCCTTGTGTCTATAGTTAAACTAAAAGTGATAAGTTAAACTGAAATTTGAAATCTGCATAGCGGTCTGCGAGACAGCTGAAAGCAATTATAGGACAATCTTTTTGAGCGTACAACGTAAATGTTTCTTTAAGCTCACCATTTTATCGCCAATCGGAAATATTTTCTAAATGGAGATTTTTCTTTTTACTTAGCGGTGGAATGTTTTGTTTCATTAGGCACTTCCAATGAGAGTCCAAAATTTCAAAATTTTCATTGTCCAAGTTTTTAATATCAATTCTGTATTAAAAAAACACAAACGCGATACATTTGGACGACAAAAGAAAAAAAAAAACCGGACTAAAAGTTAGGTTTTCTGAAAACTTAAAATTCAAAATTTTTTAATGTATTTTGAAGTCTCAGATTCTCTAGGATATGCCACTAAACTTTTTTTGTTTGTTCCATTCAATATTATATCTGTACAAGTTTAAAACCCTTTAAGCGTCCTAACCGGGTTTTCGCGTCACGTAATCTTTGAAATCAAGGCCATATTTAATACAAAACTGATATTAATGTTATTTTTTTGCAGTGCATAAGATAATTAAATATGTAAGGTAATCATAAACAAATCCCCATACAAAGTTTTCATACGTATTATTTTATGAATCATTAAACGTAAAGTAAGAAATAGGCCTGGCGCTTAAAGGGTTAAAGGTCCGGTTTCACGCTGATAAAAATCTGATGAAGAACTATTTTTTACTAATCTGTACGTTTTGACGCTTAAATCATTGAAGCAAGCTATTGTTTTGCTTTTTGCATATTAAAATAATTTAATTGAAAGACAAAACATTGAAAATTTAATAATTTCGATTTTTTGAGAAGTTTAGAAAATGAGAAAAATTGTGCCAAAAATAGTCCTCAAATTTCCACCAATTATCCCATCCATCTGAGCTTTGATATTCAATTAAATATTTTAACAATCGGTGAATTTTTTTTTCTTCAGAAAATTTTTAAGAGCATAATAGCACCGATTTCTGTGCATGTTGTACGTATAGGAAACTTTGGGAAAGTTTTAATCGTTTAAAATAACATTTCCATATGAGAATATTCCCAGACAGACTAATTTACAATAAAAACATTTTTAAAACCATTCCTTTAAGTGCGTTAAAAAAGTGCATTAAAAACAAAAATCCCGATGCCGCCTTAAAAACAAACTTGTATCTGCAGAACCTCTAATTAAAATTTATGTCTAGATATTTCACTTGTTAAACGTATCTTGATGCTAAGAAGTATTGTTAAAATATTCTGTTAAAGATGATAAGTAAATATTAAATTAGTTACACATGCACGTTTTCAAAGTAAACTTTAGTTTTCGTAACGAGGCTGTTGATTTAATATTATATGTTTTTAAAATTCGAATCCTAAGATAAATTATATCCAATCATTTTAAAACGTGTGACAAATTGCAGTGACATACAGTGCCATGTTAATACGCGTATTTACAATTTGAATATGAAATTTTTAAAATGGGAATCCTCCTTTGAAATTGAACGAAGGTCAGCTTTAGATGAGGGTTTAACAAGATAGCTTATACTGAGTGGTCCTTTAACATTGAATATAATATTTACAGATTAACAAACCATACTAACAAAACAGCGGGTCAAATTTTGTAATATTCGAAAACGACATTTCTAAAAACAAACTAACTGTAGCAAATGACAGCAAACTGAATACAAGAAAAAAATTTCTACACTTTGTTACCTAAATAAAAATCAGTACTTTTTACTCAACAAAAAATGCAATTTTTTCAACTAAAAATATCTAAAATTATGGCAACGACTCCTTTATGCTCTTTGTCAACATAAGAGCTCATAAGTCTCTTTCGAAATTCAGTTAATGTTGAATATAACATTTCCATATTTCCATACACATTAACAAAATAGAAGGTCAACAATTTTTGTAATTTTCGAAAAGCACAATTCTAAAAACAAACTACATCAGCAAATGGAATCAAACTGATTCCCGCTAACTGAATGCGACAAGAAAAATTTTCACAACACTTTGTTACTGAAATAAAATAAATATTTGTTATTTCAACATTAAATGCAATTTCTTCAATTAAAAATATCAAATTATGGCGACGAGCCTTTTATGCCCATTGTCAAAATAAGAGCTCATAAGTCTTTCTCTAAATTCATTTAACGTTGAATATAACATTTAATTTACATATTACCAAACACATATACAAACAAACTGGAAGTACAATAAATTGTGTCATTTCTGAAAAGGACACATTTCTAAACACAGAATACAGCAAATGGAATCGCCATGATTCCCACTAATGCAATACAAGAAAAATATTTGTAGCACGTTGTTACTTAACCCTTTAGGTCCCAAATTATGAATTCATGAAAATTTCATCTTCTAAAGCCTTTTCTATGAATTTTTGATACTAGTTTAGAAGATTTACACAATCATTAATTTTAGAAGGATTTTGCCAATTAAAATTTATAAAAGATTGTGCAATATTTATCCACTTAACTCCAGTCAAAACTAATGTAAAATATTTAGTGGTTTGTAGAATTAGGAAACGTACAAATAATCTAATAATCTTGCAATAGAGATACAGGAATATTTCCGACCCCCAATCTTTCAGCGTCAAGAAAACCGAAAAGATGCAAAGGCAAAAAGAAATCCTTCTAAAAATATTTTGTTCTGTTCAACCCATAATGCTTTTGGAACAAGATAAAGTAAATTATCTATAACTCATTCCAAGCTATATTACTACTAATTGATGTATTAAATGAATTTTTATAACAAGTTATTTTAATGGTACTTTAAACTACCGTTGGGGCATTAAGGGTTAAAAATCCTTATTTCTTATTCAACATATATAAAATGCATATCTAATTTTAAATTAAATTTTTATATTAAAATTTATATTTTTAAAATTATTAAAATTAAAATTATTAAAATTTATATTTTTAAATTAAAAATATGCAAAAATCATGACCATAAACCCTTTGTCAACACAATGACCATTGTCAACACAAGAGCTCATGAAACAGTCTTTTTTTAAATTCACATTTATATTAAAAAAGAACTTGTTTCAGTTGCATTGTAACAAAAATGACATAAGATTTTGCAATGGAAAAATAAAATACACTCGTACATTCAATGCACACTTTGTTCAAAAATATATACAACAAGTGTATCCGGTGTAATTCATTTTCAGAAATTTATAAAATTTCTAGTAACTATTGAATCGATGCTGTGAATGTTTATAGTCTGATTAAATGCGATTAAGCACTAGGAAAAATTTGAAATTTTGTAAAAAAAATAGAAGCATTACCATTAGGGAATAAATCATTAATTTGCTCTGCTATAATTAAAACTGAAAATAAATAATTTCACAAAAATTAATCCTTAAAATATAAAAAAAACTTAAATCTCCTCTATCTTATAGAGTCAGATTATATAAAGTGATAGAAGACAGATGTGGTTAAAGGATTTGGGAGGGGGGGGGGGGGACAAGGAGGGAAGAGTTCTATTTGCGCCATCATAAGCTTTCACTTTAAAAATTTTAACACTAAATTTAAGCTCTACATTTTTCAATAAATGAAAAATATTCTATTTCTTTTGCAGTTAATTTCTTGAGAAGTGTTTGTATACTTTCCACATCTCCGAAAATCCCAGTACAAAAAAGAAATAAAGACTTTATTACGGCATTATATGATACTATAAATATTTCGTAGGAGTGTAAATATAGCCAAGATTTTCTTGGAGGGGGGGGGGGGGTTGGAGGACCTTAAATTGTCAAGTCAAATTTCAGTATTTGCCAACAAGTTTAATAATTTTGCCAAGTTACTACAATTAAAAAATGTAATATAGTTCTTATTTGTAAAAAGTTTCATAATATTCCCAATTAGATTTGTAACTTTTGCCAAGTCTATCAGAAAGTGTTTTATAGTTTTTACTAAAGATTTAAACAAATTTGCCAACTAAGTTCGTAAATTTTCCAAGTTTAAAAGCATTCACAAACTTTTTTTTTGGGGGGGGGGGGGGGCTCCTTAGCGAAGCCCCTGAATATAGCCAGGGGCAACAGCAAGGATGAAAATTTTAACTCTTTCTACATTTTTCAATAAATGAAAAATATATTCTATTTCTTTTGCAGTTAATTTCTTGAGAAATGTTTGTATACGTCCCACATCATCGAAAATCCCAGTACAAAAAGAGGATAGGCTTTATTATGGCATAATATGATACTATAAACCTTTCGTAGGAGTAAATAATGCCACAGCAACAGTAAAAGTGGTGGCGGCGGTGTCTTAGCACCAGGCAATGTCACTTAGAATAAGCAGTGTCATGTTTGTTGGTTAGGATAAGGGCTAACCTGGTGCCTTCCATTACTACAAATGATGCACCAACAATAAGTAGAAAGACCAAAAACTAAAAAGATGTTTCGTACCAGGCGCTCAGTACAACTGTTGCTGGGCTGAATACAACAGTATTACGGAAAGTATACTCCAAAACATTAAGATCTCTTTGTTTTCTTGCCTAACGGCGTGTAAAATATAGGATATTTGCATATCAATACTTCGGAATTTTGTGCTTTAAATCACATTTGTATCATTAAACAGAAAAATATAAATATATATACATATAGATTAACCCGGGAGAACTCGCTGGTGAGAATTTCTCTCACGGTGCCCAATTATTTTTCTTTTACTTTACATTCGCTTAATATCAACTTTTTTTGCTTGGCTTGGTACTTTTATTTACTAAAGAGGTAAAATAATTGAAATAACATTTTAATATTTTAATCAAAATGAAAAAGGGCTTAAATAAAAGTCTTAAAAAGTAAGACGGTGAGAGAAAATCTCATGCAGCGAGTTCTCCCGGGTTAAGGTAAATTAACAGTTTCATAAATAGTATTCATACAAATATACTGCACTATCTATATAAACATTAACAAGATTTTCAAAAATTTGTTTTTAACATGTACTAGTTGTACCATCTGGCGTTCCTCGGAACGGCGATACAAACCTTTAAATTTAGGTAAAATTAGTGTTGAATGATTTTTTTAAAATGGAAATCTTTCCAAAGGAACTTATGTTGCGCCCCTACTGCTTTCGTCAGAGTACAGTCTATAATTTGTATGATTTTATATTTTTTAACGAAAATCTATCGAAACGAATTATGGGATACCCGTTATCGCGATTGCAAACTTAAAATACGACATTTATATGAAACTTTAAAAATTCTGACCAAAAGTCCCTGAGAAAACTTAAATAAAACTAACTTTTAAAAATGCGAATCCGATAAATTTTCAAAGCAAATGTCTGACAGATAAGAATTTCCCCCCCCCCCTTACGACCTTATTTTAGCCAAACCAATGTAACGAACCTTTAATCCTTATATATAGAATGAATGGCAGTTGCGAAAATCTTTAAAGTGCTCTACAAAAATCTTGTTTCGAATTCTTGTCAAATATTGATAAACTGTCGATCATTGAAGACTATCCTAAGTTTAGTCAATTTACAATTTGTGCAAAAATGTCATCTTTACCATTAAAAAATATATCTGGTACATTACATCTTCTCAAAATTTTATGCAATGTATTCGTACAAACTCAACCAAATAAGGATCACTGTTACGAAAAATCCGAGTGATCAAGTGCGGACTGCAGTAAAATCGGAGATTCTGTTAAAGCAAAAAATGTCCAGAAACATCTTTACCACTAACTAACTTTACCACAATCTGAATTAATCTAGATTGTGTTTTAGTTTCATTTTTAAAAAGTAAAACTTTTCACAAAAAATCAATCCTAAGCTGAAAACTTCGTAGGGCGGCAATTCTTTAATATGCTGGGGCAGAATAAAGCCCATAATACAGCCAGTTGATTGCAAGTTTGGGCCAAAGAGGGGGGGGGGAAGAGAGGGGAGTACTGGATGCTTCATTTCAAGCTTTCGTTTCAAGAACTTTAGTATCGCAATTTTAACATATGCATATTTTTTTTTTTTTTTTAAATGGACGCTTTTATGGTTTGGACTAGTTAGGGACCCATTTCAAGAGGGATTAAAAATATACATGTTGCTCTAGCATTACGAAAACAATCTTTTACAAAATTTGAGAAATGATGAGATGGTTTTCCAGTTAGAATATAACTTTTGTTTTGCAATTGTGATTTAGCGTAAGTGAACGGAGATTTGCAATAAATTGTGAAAAAAAAAATGATTTCTATAGAACAGTCTCTTTCACGGGGAATTCACATACAATCCGTGGAAAGTTAGGAGGAGTTGAGAGCAGACATTAATTTGTTATATAACTAAAATTCTATCATTCAAATCGCACATGCAGTCCCATTCATACAAATTGACCATATTAACATTCCCCTAGAAAGAGAAGAAACATTGTCCATCTAGAAAGAGAAGAATTTTTGTTCAAAAGTTTCCAAAGAAATGGTGGCTAAGAAAAAAAAAATCAGCCAAAAATTTCTAGTACATAACTTAAGCCACCATTCTTCGCAAATTCCGATCACTTACGAATGATCACTCAAGAACAAGCCCTCCTCATTACTCAAAAGGCGTATGAAGCATAGTGTTTCACCTCCAAATTTTAAAAGGGGCCCCAAAAATAGGCCTGTAATTCCTAGTTTAATTTTTTCTATATATATATTTATTTTTTTATACCTAATGCAAGAAGAATATCCATGCTACTTCAGGAAATTTATCTAATCGGAAAATCTTGATGTAACCGGAAGGTTAACCAATCACATGGCATTCTGATGTGCTGCAATAGAAACCATTCGCGTAACTGAACATACATTAACTATATGCCGTACTATAAATGTACTCTATCGCAAGTAAATACGGGGAACATAAGAAAGCTACTTAATGAAATGTTAACCTAGCTCAGTAACTCCCAAAAATATTTACAGAATTCACGACCTAAGAATGTAGAAAATTTTTCCCCGATGAAAGAGGACTAAAAAATGATACTGAGATTCCCCTAATTTCAGAATGATCGGGTCTTGCTCAAGAATTATTTATAGAAGAGGACCCACTTGGGGCACGGGGTAAGATTCCTATACATCCCCTCCCCACCCCCGTTATGGTTTCACGTAAAAAGGGCAATTTCAGATAGTTGTATAATACTTAGCAAATTAGTTACTTTTTGTTTAATTCGCTAAAGTATAGCTACTTTAATTAAAAAATTTCAATATTTAATTCAAAAAGAACATTACCGATAACTTAGAGGAAGAAATGATATTCAATAAACGTACGTCAAGAGAAAATTTTATAGTCATGGGTTGGTCCAGGAAAAATACAGAGCCTATTTCGGCCCCTTTCACAAAAATACATTTAATAAAAAAAAGCCCCTCCACGAAACTTCATTCCATAAAAATACTCGTACTTTGTTAGGTTTCAAAATGTGCAACCTGCAAACAAACAGTTCACCAGATAGGAAAATTTTAGCAGACAGAATAGAGTAACTGGATTTCATCTTTTGTTGCAAGAGATGATTTTTCAGAAAGCAGGCCCCAAGGAAAAGAAATATCTTGTATCAACCCCTGGCTATGATATGAACTATGATTAATGTACATATACATTCAATATGAAATATCGAATTTAAAAATGTAAGTTATTCTTAAGACTGACTGCAAATTTATTTAAATGTACGTATGAGTATTTTTTTGGATTTAGATGTCATTTCAGCAAATAATCAATGAATCGGTAAAGCACAACAACTTGTTACACATCAAATAGAGAAATAGAAATAAGACGATTGTGAAGAGAGGGGGGGGGGGGGTAGGTAAATTATCATTCTAAATTTAAAATTTCAGCAAAACCCAAAATATTCTGTTCACTAAACAATTAAACTATACAGTCAGTATCAAAAGTGAACGTACATTTGCAAATAAAAGTTGTAATATATGTAGTGTTTAGTTATAAAAAAAATATATATCCCTGAAACAATTATATACATTAAGCATAAAATTACTACAAATAATAATGAAAAATGACTGCGTTAAATTATAATGAAAAACATACTATTTAAGAATTACATCTGTTAACAAAAAAACTTAAAATAAATGTAATCGTACTTACAATTCAATTCCGTCAAGCTTTATCAACATTAAATACAACACGTAATGTTTGGTTTGAACTTCACTAGCCTTTATGACTGCTTTCAGCATTATGGACAATTTTGTTTGGAGGGGGGGGGGGGGGGAGGTGGTGATGGTTTCTCATTTGTTTCCAAATACGCAGTCAAAAATCTTAATACGAGAAGCAACGGAATTATAAAATTCCTCGTATTAACTGTTTCTCATTATACCTGCAAAGATAAAATGATTAAAAACACATAATTAAACTAATGACTACCATTAATTCTAATTATCTTGAAACTAAAGTTAATTTCATAGGTTTCCCAGACAAACTCGCCTAACGTTACAATAGTCACAGCCATTTTTGAGCACATATTTTAACAGTGCAATAAGGGATATGAAAAGGCTGGTTACTATGGCTCAGAGCCCAGATTTAAATAGAAAAAGAAGATTTTGTTCGATGAGATTTTCCTTTCCTGGATTAGTTGTAAAATCTTACAAAAAGGCGGTATTTTCCTTATCTCGTTCTTTCAATAAAGACTACGGAACATCTCTTAGGTCTTCCTTGTATGTTGAAATCTAGTCTGATAAAACATTAAAAATGCTACCTTTAGCAGAGAGTTGCAATGTTGAAACAACATCGGTGAGAGAGAACAATGTTCGATAAGTTCGGTTTCTTTCCATATTCTACCCTACTACTCGACCAAAACCATATTAAAACAAACAGATGTTTTGGTCATATTAACTGTGACCTTGCATTTATAGCTCCTAAAAAGCATGAAATTTTTTAATATAGTTTAAATTGTGAACCAGCGGGCAAATGACTCGTTCTAACAGTGCTCGTATTAAACAAGTTAGTCTGTATTTCAAAGAGATACTTAACTACATGTTCAATCAGACTCGAATACGATGAATGGGCTGATATATAGTTTTGAGCTGTGGTACAAGAGCCCAAGGTTATCAGTTTCAGCTTCGGGTTGGTATGTTGCTGAACGTCCTAAAGAGTTTCTAGACCCTATTAATTACGTAGTAAAATTATTCCCGTTCAGTATAATTAATTAGATAAAACGGTCCTTTTCGGAATATACATAAGCAAAATTAGTCTGTACCAGTAGCATTCACGTAGGATTCGCCCCTCTTCTCATATTCGTAAACTTAAATAAAACTAGCAGAGTTTTGTGAAAGTCTTACGGTCCACAGAGAATAATTAAATATGCTTGGTGACATTCTTTTAATTAACGACACTTAAAACTGTACTATCTCCTCGCATTACATAAATTTAAACTAACGTTGATATTAAAAGAACGAAATAAGATTTCAAAACATTTTTACAAACGGCATCTCGGATTTTTATAATATTCTGCATGCACAATAAAACATACCGGCAGCGTTTTCTTAAATAAAAACCACTACATGAAATAAACCAACTCGAAAAGACACACCCTTCGATCTTCGGCCCAACGTCGTAAAAGCATTTAAGCTTTACCTTTGTATAAAGTTACAGATCCGACAAGACTGCAGTTGCCAAAAAACTTTGAAAAATTAAAGAACATACGTACGATTGGCCGAACATCGATCACATAATGACGTAAAACTAATAACTGTCGTTTGATAGCCCTATCGATACAGCGCATAGAATATATAGTGCGGAAATTGGCTATCCCTGTAATACTTTAAAAAGTGCTACAATATTGTATCCCTTAAATGTGCAACGATACTGCTGAAATATACAGATCGCAGCGACATCTGCAGAATATTTTCTACAACTGCAAGATATTGCTATACAATGTAATACGAAAATCCCGCAGATGTCGCTGCGATCGACACTTGGGATTTTAGCAGTATCGTCGCACATTTAAAAGATACAAATTTTTAGCGTTGTTTGAATAGCATATTTCTACACTAGATATTCTAGACGCTATATATCAACATCCTTCGAGGCTAGCGAGAAAGACAGGCTACCGCGGTGGGTCCGATTCTTCTTTCTTTACAGACCGCTGGAGTCACGTGATGCTCTTTTCGCACACCTTCATTGGTGCATTCTAGCATCACGTGACTCCAGCGGTCTGTAAAAAAAGTACCGCGGTAGCCTGTCTTTTTCGTTAGCCCCGACATCCTTGCTATGACGTCATATCGTGGTTTTAGAATGATTATAGGCCAGGTTCCAGGTAGATTTTTCGCTGTTAGCGAAACGAAATTGACCAATCAGAAGCCTGCATTTTTGTGAACTTTTCGCTGTTTGCAAAAATGCAGCCTTCTGATTGATCCATTTCGTTTTGCTAACAGCGAAAAATCTATCTGGATCCCGGCCAAAGTTAATTTGGTTTCTTCAGCCGAAGTACAGCGTCTAGAATACCTAGTGTGGATATATGCTACGCAAACAGTGCTAAAAATTTGTATCCCTTAAAGGTGCGATGATACTGCTAAAATCCCAAGTTCTGCGGGATTTTCGTATTACATTGTATAGCAATACCTTGCAGCTGTAGAAAATACCCTGCAGATGTCGCTGCGATCTTCATATTTTAGCAGCATCGTTGCACATTTAAGAGATACAATATTTTTGAGCTTTTTTAAGTATTACAGGGATAGCCGATTTCCTCACTATATATTCTAGGCGCTGTATCCGAAGTACATCCCCAATACAACTGAACAATTTGTTGATATGAGAGTGAAACGGGAAAAAACAAAACAAAAATAGTGAATGAATTTCTAATGTTGTAAGTTGCTTCAGTACTTGTTAAAACACCTGATATTTATTTTGACGGTTAAATTCTCTTTTAACGTCAACGATACTTTATTACCAACACTATTTTTTTAGTTGTAACTTAAAATTTGTAAAAAAGTGTATGTATATATATATATATATATATATTTAATGCACGATCAGTTTCTCCTAACTCAATTTCATTAGAACAAGTTTCACAAGTGTTAATTACACGGAAAATTAATTTATTCAAGTGTTTTCATTTAACATTAACATTTAGATTTTATTGGAGAAAGTTCTTTTATTTCCGAACCAACTCAGCAAGTGTATGCGCACAGTACGATCCCTTTTGATTCACAGTGCGCGTCCAGTGGATATAACCAAAGTGATCGATTTCACCGGTTTTTTCTGCTCGATTCTGGGAAGGTACGAAATAAAAAGCCAACGAATGGACTATATTATAGCGACTAGAATACATAGTGAGGAAATCGTCTATCCCTGTAATACTTAAAAAAGCGCTAAAATATTGTATCACTTAAATGTGCAACGATGTTACTGCAATATACAGATCGCAGTGACATCTGCAGGATATTTTCAAAAACTGCAAAATATTGTTAGTATATACAATGTAATACGAAAATCACGCAGACGTCGCTGCGATCGACTCTTTGGATGCCAGCAGTATCGTCGCACATTTAAGGGATCCCATTTTTTAGCATTGTTCGGATAGCATATTTCCACACTATGTATTCTAGACGCTGTAACTATATTCCAAATCTGGGTTCGAGGATGAAAAAGTCACGTGGTACCGGTAATTTACCCAAAGAAATTTAACGGATAAGAAGGGAAGCTACTACTGCTTTCCCCCATGAACTATTTCATTGGCTGGCGGGGATTTACATGCGTCTACGGAGCTTTCCCTTCTTTACACTAGAAATTTTTGCCTCGACCACGTGATCATGACGTAGATGGAATATCCTCCATTGTGACAACGAAACTGCCTTTTCGTATCGCGTCTCGTAAATAGTAAAAAAGAGATGGGATCAGAATTTAGTTTCGTACAGGGGGTTAAGCAAACGCTAGAAAAGGGAGAAAGCCTTGACACGCGTCACGAAAATGCCACACAAAGCAGGCAATACAAAGAAAAAAAATCGAACAACTTGCATGTTTCGTTTTCTTTGCTGCGTGGAATTATTAATTATTAGAAAATAAGAATTAATACTTCCCACGAGTCAACGAAATCGAAACATACATGTTGTTCTATGTTTCTTCTTTGTGTTGCCTATTTTGTGTGCGTTTTCGTGACGCGTGTCAAGGCTTTCTCCTTTATGTAGGGGTCTTTGATTCAGGGTAGCTTACCACATAGATTAACATACAAGATTGGTCACTTCCATAGAGCGCAATGGTAATGCGATGACGATCGCAGCGCCTTTAGTGACAATGGGGAAGAAACTTCTCATCCTCGGAATATTTTTGTTATTGAGCTTCTTTAACGTGATCCTTTTTTTTTTTTAACAGTTCATATTTACGTTTCCAACAGAATCTTGCGGTACAAGTCCCAGAAAATTTCATAAATATTCTTATTTGCCAGGAAAACTTTTTATAGACAGTGTTTTATTAATTGATGAAGTTAAATTGTATTAAAACAATCGTTCGATAATCATTTAAAATTTACACTTCATCACAGAGAAAATAAATTGATTGCTATCAATTTATATAACGTACGATCAGTTCAATAATATTTGCAGTATAAGGAATAATAAAATTATTGATGGGGAAAAATTCCTTTTACAAATTTTTAGAATTATAAATATAAAAGTTAAAAAAAAATAGAGACTGACATTATAAAATTTTATTCGATGTGAATAAACTAATAATACCTACATTTGATTTTTTATAATTATGCCTCATAAAGTTACATGTTTACTTTTCCAAACAGAATCTTTTACGATTTTCCTTTTATATAAGTTACTGGTGAACGATTCAATTACGATAAAAAAAAAAAATAAGCTAAATAAATCGTAAATACAATATCATCTGCCTCTGCCTCGTTTAGGAAAGACTAGATATGCTAAACAGAGCGTAAGCATATTTTATAATATGGGTCAATTTTGGAAGCTTGTTTGTTCTTTCCCCTTGTCACGAGGCTAACGAAAAAGACAGGCTACCGCGGTGGGTCAGATTCTTTTTGTACAGACCGCTGGAGTCACGTGATGCTCGAATGCACCAATGAAGGTGTGCGAAAAAAACATCACGTGACTCCAGCGGTCTGTAAAAAAGAAGAATCGGACCCACCGCGGTAGCCTGTCTTTCTCGTTAGCCTCACCCTTGTCACTAGTGACGTTAGTACTGTTGCCATTACAGATTTTGCCGTAAGTGTGTCCTATCTTGTACGTTTATCTACGTCTTATCGTAGAGTGCGCCGACCTGAGAGTTCCGACATACGGAATATAAAATTTGATTCGTTGAGACGATTCTGGACAAAAGCGAATCGCCAAGCATATTGGCGAGGCTGCCAACTGCCATTATAGCCAATCTAATTCTTTTCTCACTTATGGAACTAGGTACCACTTAAAAATCTGCAGCTTTAGCTGCATAGTCATTCCACTACATTTATAGAAAACGGCTACTTGATTATATAATAGAGCATTCTCAATGGTCAAAATATAGATTCTATAAAAGCGGTGGTGTGGCTATGCAGCTAAAGCTGCCGATTTTTAACAGCGTAATTGTTTGGTAATTCTATGGTCTCGCTCGTATAATAGAACTTTTCTGGGCGAGTATCGCCAAGTTCTAGAATGACGGTTTGACACATTTTGGAGAAATGTGTCTTTCTAAGAATAGTCTGAGAATCGTATGTCACCAATCTCATATAGAGGCACCCAAGCTCACAGAAGCCACCAATCTCGCCGGTTATTTGACGTCACTATGTGACCATCGAGGCTAAAGAAAAAGTAAGGCTACCGCGGTGCTTTACGCGTATCTTTATTTACAGACAGCCGGAATCACGTGATGCTCGAATGCACCAATGAAGATCGGCGAAAAGAACATCACGTCACTTTACTGGTCTGCGAGGCTAACGAGAAAGGCAGGCTACCGCGGTGTATTCCTCATATCTTTTTTTACAGACCGCTAGAGTGACGTCATGCTCTTTTCGTACACCTGCATCGATGCATTCGAGCATCACGTGACTCCAGCAGTCTGAAAAAAGATACGCTTAAAGCACCGCGGTAGCCTTCCTTTTTCGTCAGCCTCGACTGGTCTGTAAAAAAATACTCGTGGGATGCACCGCGGTAGCCTGTCCTTTTCGTTAGCCTCGAGCGGTCCGTAAAAAATGATACGAGGAATTCACCGCGGTACACTTAAAAATATCGTGAAAAATTACCTCTATTTTTAAAGGCTATTTTCTGACCAATGAGAACGCTCCATAGGCGTTTATGAAGCGAAGTGTGCTCCTTTGTCAGAAAATAGATAGCTTTAAAAATAGAGGTAATTTTTCACCATATTTTTAACAGTTTAGCCGCTCTTTTTCGTTAGCCTAGACAGATCCATTGCACGGTTATTTACCAGTCTGTCATACAGCACCGTCTCTGTTAGCATGAACGTAGTAATGTTTTGTTATAGTAAATTTCATTACACGACAAAGTAATAGATCACGGTACCCAATTAATCGAGAACTATTTTCGACAAGTTCGGTCACTTCCACTCTACGCGTTGGCAACTAACCGATTTCACCAGTTACTTCTAAACCAACGGCATAAAAGAACAGTAGGAGTTTAACATAGAAAAATGTATAATTTGAAATTTAATACATGTAATTTCAGAAACGTAGGGCTTTTGTCTACCGCTGTAAGAAACATTTGACTTAAGTTGAGACGTGCGTGTATACTAATACTGTGTGATAATATGGCCGCACGTTTTCAGCCATGTGAACAATGGCGCCCTTCATTGAGTGCCAAGAGCTGAGGTGCAGTTCCTGCTTACTGAAAGCTTGGACAGGTCTCATGTACAGTCGTGGAAAAAAAGAAGTAAACACCCCCTACTAACTCCTCAACAAATCATCGTAGAAGAAAGTTACTGGTACCGGACGATTGGAAATAAAGTCTACTTTTAAATGATGTATATAAAATTTGCTTAGGGGGGCCCATCTACATATTAAAACGAACCATAACTTTGTTTTTTTTTTCAATAGCAGTACCCAATTCTGACAGCATAAATGAACTCTACACCCTTCAATTAGCCTAAAAACGAATTTTTATGCAATTCGTACCATAAGTTTCCGAGAAATTATTTTAAAACGAGCGTATTTTAAGGGCTGTATCCAAATTGAAGTTCCGTACTGGATTGTTAACCAAGAGAGCCCCTTACTTGATCAAGGCACCTTAAGCGCCACTCAAGGAGTCAATGAAGCGTATTAAATTACAGTACAGCAGAATAAATTTCAAAATGTCTACTCACTTCCATCATAGACGGCCCCTTAAACCATCATTTTGCCGTTTTTTAAGCATAATTTGAAAACTACTTGGAAGAAAAATGTGAAATTTTTGAATTTCCATAAAGCAGGACTTAATAAATCTAAATCCATCAAAAAACTTGTAGGTTGCAATTCATAATTTTTTCGAATATTAATTTAATAATTCATATCATAAAATTATAAAAATTGCAAATTCAGCTTATTTATGTTTGGTTATATTAGTATTATTACTACAAAAAAATTACCACATTAGGAGCATAATTTCGGGAGATAAATAAAAATATGAAAATGTAATTTAACATTAGAAGCACTAAATTTTGAATGTTTATAATTCAAAAACTTATCATTCAAATGACTTGAAATTTGGTGTCTAGGCATAGTTTGAACCGAAAATTTGAAATATCTCGTTAAAATTGGGTATTGCTATTGAAAAAAAATGAAGTTTGGATTCGTTTTAATATGTAGATGACCCCCTAAGAAAATTTTATATACATCATTTAAAAGTAGACTTTATTTCCAATCGTTCGGTACCAGTAACTTTCTTCTACGATGATTTGTTGAGGAGTTAGTAGGGGGTGTTTACTTTTTCTTTTTTTTTCCCCCCACGACTGTACGTAGTAGAAAATACTTGCTGAAAAAAAACCCCATGAAAGAATGTAGAAAAGACAACAACGAGACTTAAAAAAAAAATCATTTTATTCAGAAATTCAAAGACATATTTTGTCATGTAAAAATAAAATATACATTCAATGCAATGTTAAAATCATTTCCAAAGAATAAATTCTCATTTATCTACATTTTCGAAAACACTTGTACAAGTATTTATTAAAAACAAAGAATTTTAAAGTAAATCATTTTATTTAGAAATTTTTGAAAGTAGAGTGACTGACCTTCGTTCGGCAAACTCAATTCGATCCCATTTTTACTGTAAATTAATGTTTTAAATAAATAAAATTATAGAATCTGTCATCCTGAAAACAATATAATGTTAAGTGTAAAAAGGATATCCGTTTAGCAAGTGAAGTCTGGCAAGGAAGATCTCCGTAAGCACATACTCAGAAATTAAAAAAATTACAAAACGTTTTTGGTCACGAAAATATTGATGTATTATGAGGATGTCAATTAAAAAATTCCTTCGAATCTTCGATATAGCGTCCCTAAAAAATGAAAATTTAGTTTTCTTGGTAATTTACAGCTGGTTGGCGACACAATGAATTAAAAAATATAACAGTTTTATGATAAATACTCTGAAGAAAAACTTTTTTTACTCTTCAAATTGAACTAGTTTAACTTAATTACAATTTAATAACTACGGTTGTCACATTTATATGTATCTATAATGAAATTTAACGATCCTTTAATGACGGTTTAGAATAAAATTGAAATTAATTAAAACTGCTACAAACTCGAACACTGTCAATTTTATAAAAATATTAGTTACAATATAAGCTGCTGCTGCTTTCATAGTAGAAGAACGTCTTCTTTACGCCGGACGAAGAAAGACCAAGTTCTTTCGGAAGGACTAGCGCATTTAAAAAAAATTTGATGGTGTTTTAAGAAGATCTTTTAGCTCTTACTGTCAATTTGACTTCGATATTGTTAGTGTCGGAGACAACAGGAGGAAAGTATTGTTGCTACGGAAACGACGACTCATTTACTATCGAAATATGTATGTAAAAAAAAAATAATTTTAAAACAAATATCTTAAAATGTATATGATTTTTAAAACAATTTTTAGAGGGATAAAAGATTATTATGTTCTTTCATTTCAAATGTTTAAAAAATTACAAGATGCAGAATTAATACTTACAGGAGGTTTAAAAATCAGTGTTGAATTCCGATACTTTTCTCTGGGAGGGATTTCTGTGGCTCCGGTGTGGGGGGGGGGGGGGGATAATTATAGAACACTATAGCAATTACAAAGTAATAATTATACTTTCGAGGGGGAAATTGCACTTTGACTAGTAGAAACACAAAAATTTCAAAATCTTCCAGCGGGGTGGGGGGAGGCCTCTCATTGCTTCTCCCAGGCTACCCCCAATTCAACACTATTCAAAGTGTCAGACATTTGTCGAGCAGAAGATTGTTATAGCTTACGCAGAGGATTAGAAAATAAATTTTGCTACTAGAATGAAAATTCTGGTGCCTAATTTTACTTCAGATTGTAATAATTACTCTGAACCTAAATAAATATTAAATAAAATATTAAAATCCTTTAAATGCATAACAAGTTGTATTTAACCCGGGAGAACTCGCTGCATGAGATTTTCTCTCACAGTCGTACTTCTTTAAGACTCTTATTTAAATCATTTTTCATTTTAATTAAAATTTCAAACTGTTTTTTAGTTATTTCACCTATTTTGTGAATAAAAGTACTAAGCCAACCAAAAAAAGTTGATATTATATGAATGTAAAGTAAAAGAAAAGCAATCGGGCATTCTCACTAGGGAGTTCTCCCGGGTTAAACTCATGCGAAATTTTGAAAATTTCAACAGTTACACACAAAAAATTTTTTTAGCAATAAAAAAGAAATTTTAGGTTCAGTTTATACAGACTCAGGGTTCTCGATGGACTTTGACCAACATTAACGATTTTGCGAAGAAAAAGAGCAGCCAAATAATAAAAAAAAAATGTTAGCAAAATAGATTTGGCGAGAAACACTGAAAAAATATATCCAACACCTTATTGTATCCCCTTTTTTTCCCCCCAATATGTTCTAAAATAATTTATGTTTTTTGTAATTGCTTATAAAATAGAAATTCGACTATTTGCTACAGAACCCATTTAAAAATAAGTGCACTCTAAATGTACAAATTTTCCAGACATTCTCCTAGCAGTCTAAATAATAACTCAAAACAGCTACCTTTGATTTACCATTGTGAAAATATGCACTAAAAATTGCTATGGTATTTAAACTATCAGACAGAAAAAAATTGACCGGCCAATGAAAATTTGCATACAACTAACAAATAGCCTGGTAAATGACTAATTTCAACACTGCATTCCAGCAAAACTTTTCTTTATTTGGCGTTTGATGAGAGTAATTGTTTTTATGTGACGCAGACGTATAGAGAGCAATTAACTGAGAACAGAAATACCTATTGCACATTCCTTTCTGTGTCTTTGCCTGATACTAAACTGAATCGGTGTTGAGTCAGCATCTCTATAAACAGGGCGATGTAAATGGCCCAGTATGTTTTAACATAAAGGGACATCAATCGTTTAGCAACATGGATAAGAATCTTGGCTGTATTGGATGAGCACGCGTAATTTAGTAAGTCCGATTGTTCGTTTACTTGCTAAATGAAGCATTTTGTCGCAATGGCGTGCGGCAGCGAGAACCCTGTACTGACTAACATAACATTTTAAAAACTTCATGGAAAAAATATTTAGAAGTTAGAGATTTTCAGCGCATTATGCTCAAAAAAGTCCGAGAAAAATGGCTTCGAAGTTTTCGACACGCCGCTTCAGCTTTTAAGCGAGTGCAATTAAAAAAATAAAAGCCATAAATTTTGTTCTAATGGTAATTTAAAAAGGGAAAAAATTACATCAAAATGTTCAGAAAAGATAGACGTTTAACATATGAAAAAAAATTTAATTCGAAAATTTTGAAGCTTTAAGTGTTGAGACCCCTTAGTCGAGCATACTTTTAAAACACTTAAACTTATCCAGTCGGTGGAGGGTGGGGGCGGTGAGAAATTAAATAATTTCAGCAAGACTAAATTTTAATGTTATATAGGCTTTTAGAAAAAAATCTTTTTATAGTACAACTTTAAATTTATTAAGCCTGAAACACTCATTTAACAAGCGATTTCCAAATACATTTAAATAGCTTGGATTTGGCAAGGAAACTTATTTTTCTCCAAATCGCGTAGAGCATTTGTCTTTCACGCCAAACACTCGAAAGTATTTGAGTTTGCAAATTTTCTACTGGGATTCCGAAGATAAAGTGCATTATCTTTCTAAACAAATAAACAAATATGGGGACTCAGAAGAATGAATGTAAAGGGGGGGGGGGGGGAAGGACGAACGGCAAACCTGAATAAAATAAAAATTGAAACATTTAGTAAGTGTTAAGATTTTTTTTGTTAAATGGGACAATACAAAAGAAATTAATCAGACGAGAATATGTAATAGCAATATTACAGGTCTAACAACGTATGTAAAGTAAACCCTCTCCCGATAATTTGTTAACCTTTAACGAAGCTGTCTCGCAGTCCGCGGATCTTTTAAGCGTTCACATGTTTAACGCACTACTTTCAGTTTAGAGATACTAGTTAAATTTTGTTTCGTTTGAAACCGTAGTAACAGCGCTACAGGCTTCTTAATAGGTTAATTTTAATAAAAATAGTCCTGTAATCAAAGTTTAGTACAAAAACAGTATACCACTAAGCGAGCCTTTCATTCATTCTTCGATAAAGCGATCTTGGAGATAGCTCATAATATCTATGGGACAATTTTTGGCCATAGACGTTAAGTGGTTACTTCCCTGAAGCAAAAACAACCGCTCACTAATGTTAATCCTAGGAGAAATTTTTTCAAATTTCTCGTTTGCGTTTGTATAGTTTTAAGCCTTTACTTTTGATTTGGAAATTTACTTTTGATTTTATTTAAAAAGGATTTTTTTCACCCGTCATTGGAAAGCTAAGGTAGATCGCTACAAAGGAAGTTTACTTTCGATTATTTAAAAAAAGGTTTTTGGCAAGCTAAGATACTCTACAAAGTTTACATTTTCGATTTTATTTAAGAAAAAAAAGGGGGGGGGGGAAAGAAACAAGGTTTTTTTTAAAACTTAGGATATTTTAGCTTTCGGAACTGGCTTCGACAATGAAAGTATCCTCATTAATAAAATGCAACCAACAACCGTTTTTTGCAACAACCATACAAAAAACATTCTAAAAGGATTAACAATAGCGAGCGGGTGTTTCCGCGGGGAGGTGAAAGGACCCCTTAAGCAGATTCTCCAAAAAAAAAAAAAAAAAAATCCAAAAAAAAAAAAAAAATCCCTCGCTGAATACCCCTAAACTTTTGACACATCTTTCGACTCATTTTTAAAGATAAACCATAATAATGGTAGTAATGATGATTAAAGTATTTTTAAACAAACCCTTATTTTAATATTAATAAATGAATTAAATCTTGAGTTACAAGAGATTATAGTCTCGGGATGACTTCTTTTCCAGCGCTTTCGCGTCAGGGAATTCAAATGAAAACGTTCACCGACAGCATTTCCCGAAAGTTTTTTTTGCCTTTAACGAAAAATGGAAAGAAGAATTCGCATGCATGTTTTAATAAGATTATCTGCGAAATGGATAAGTTTGCGAAAACATGAATTAAAAATGTGTTAGAAAGTAGCCAGTTTGGATTCGAGAACAATAGCAAAATAACTGTTCAATTTTATAAGAAATGAACAGAGCTTTTTCCTTAATTTGTCCGAAATTCAAGCTATTGAAAAATAGTCTGCGAAACAACTGCTGAACTCTTTCGCGAAAGTTTCATATGCATGCTGTGGAAGATTAGAAGAAGTCTAGGACAGAATTTATGAAGTTAATGTAACTAAAAGTATGCAATCGTATACATATCACATCGAATGTTATACACATGAAGCACACATCAACATTTCTCCAGAAAGATTCAACAGGATCTGTCTAAAAAGACCAGAGTTGTTAACTTTGTAAGGAATAATATTTAAGTGCTGGTCAAAGCTTTTCGAAAAACGTTTAATTCATTTTTTTTTTCGCAAACTTATCCGTTTGGCAGGTAATCTTAATAAATTATGCAATCAAACTCTTTCCATTTTTAGTTAATGGCAAAATACTTTTCGGAAAATGTTGTCTAAGTTTTCAACCGAATTTCCGGATGCGACAGTGCTGGAAAGGAAAAAAAATTGTCACCCTGAGACTAATCTCCTGTAGCTCAAGTTTTAATTCATTTATTGTAAAATGAAAATAAGGATTTGTTTACAAATCACTTTTAATTGTCATTACTTACCACTATTAAGCTTTTATCTTTAAAAATGAGGCAAAAAAGTTTCAAGGCATACAGTGGGAAAAATATTGAAGAATCTCCTTAAGGGATCTTTCCACCTCACGCGAAAATACCCGCTCGCTAATGTTAAACCTATTGGGATATATATGTTTAAATATGTCGTTTGCATTTTCATATTTTTAAATGAATTCTTTGCATTGGGGAGCTGAGCTCGATCTCTACAAAGACTTTACTTCTTCGATTTTGGTTGCAGTTTTTTTTAATGATGTGTTCATATGCGATGCCATTTCCGATAGCTGAGTATCCTTTAAAAAAAAATTAAATAAAATCAGAAAAAAAACACTATTTATGCCACCTTTTTTGCGAACTCAAGTCACTTTTGAAGAATTCATTTAAACTTAACTCTTAAGGCTGTTCTGAAGTCTCAGCTGGCTACTTTGACATTTTTAAATTCATTTTTCAGCAGAAAGGTATCCAAATGGACAGCTATATTGCTATTCAGAAACTATGTAATGGAACCATTTTTTCCTTTTTTGGTAGGGGCAGAAGATTTTTCAGAAAATGCCGTCTAAATTTACATCGCTTCTGAATTTCCGGACGCGACAGAACAGGAAAATTAATGCCTTCTTGAGAAAACAATCGCTTATAACTCGGGCGGAAAATTCATTAATCCGAAAATTTAAGAACTGCAATTACAAATCACTTCAATAACCATGCCGGTAAGTACCACACTTGTTAAAAAATGAGCGAAATTTTAGAAAGTTTCGCCTTTTTTAAGCTGACTACTGTCACAGTAATTATTACATAGTAAAGGCCTAAAAGAAATTAAGCGAAAGAAGAATAAAAGTCTAGATTAACCCTTTATCTACTGACGGTACTTATAATTACCATTAAAAAAAATTGTCATAAAAATTTATTTAATACAGCGATTAGTCGCAATACAGTTAGAATGAGTTATATGTACATTACCTTATCTTGTTCTAAGCATTACGGGTTAGACAAAACAAAAGTATTTTTAAAAGGATGATTTCTTTTTCATCTTTTCAACTTTCTAGGCCTCTTTGGGGTGTGTGTGTGGGGGGGGGGGGGGGGGATTTTTCAATTCGGAAATCTCTATTGCAAGAACATTATATTTGTACATTTTCTAATTCTACAGAATACCAAGAAAAATATTTAAAATAAGATTTGAATGGGGTTATAAATAGCGCACAAACTCCCTATACATTCAAATTTAATGAATATAACTATGGAATGTACGTTTAAACCCTTAATTCTCATTAGGCATTTTACAACGTACTCGATAACTAGGTCGCTTCAAACTCAATTTTTCTTTAAGTTATTAATGTCAATTTTGTATATTTAATTTAAAAGAGCATATAAAGTCTATCCATTGAGACAAAAAACTTTTCCTGACTACTTAAGGGGATGTTTTCTGAAATCTAGAGATCGACCGAAAATTCGGTTTCGTCCCAAAATCAGGAGTTTCGCCGAAAATTCGTTTGCGGTGAAAATGCAGTCTACAATATGCCCAGATCGAAACTATATTCCATAAATCTCGTTTCTTTCGAAAATTTTCAACATGACTCATTGATTTCAGCTGTTTTGGCTCCAATGAGACACTATTTGACCATGAACTTCACTCTTTAAAAATTATCAATCTTGACTTACTCAATTTTACAGCAAGTAAAGCATATACCCTATTGAAATCCGTGCGCGTATCTATGTAAACTCAAAAAGTGAGACGCAGGTCTACGAAATTTTGCACACGGGTGGCTGGCAGCCCCCCCTCCCCCCCATGAGCGATTGGGGCAAAAAAAATTCGAAAATTTTAAATAGATTTTTTATTTTATGTTTTTAAAGAATCACCCCCCCCCCTTTTTAAATGTCCAACCCGTAATCGCGTGAGTTCCAAGCAGTTTTAAATATTTACTGCAATGTGAGATATACATATTACGTACGCTACGCTGCAATACTAAGAAGCTGTAGCGGGTGTTACGATAATTCTTTTACCTCGCATGCATACATATTTAATTGCGCTTCATTAACTTTAAGAAAAAGAAACCTTTTATCACAAAACATCAAAACTTTATTCCCCTATTCCAAAGATATCGTTTTATCGTCTCCTGCCATAGCAACAAATTTCATTAAAAAAGGCACAGTAGTAGAAAATTTTTCTAAATCGAATAGCTAAATTCACGAACTCCCGTGCGTAGAACTGATTAACAACTAGTGTATGATTAAACTTTGAAGACGCTTTTCATATGCTCATTAAAAGCTGCAGAATAAACAGGAATAGAACATTTTTAGTTTCAAACCGCATAAGTATTTCGAACACTCTTTGATAAAATTCTAGTTTAACAGAGGATCATTTACAAAAATCAAAAGACAAATCGAGGTATATATACCTA
Organism: Maratus speciosus; assembly: GCA_963932465.1. Lineage (NCBI taxonomy): Eukaryota > Metazoa > Arthropoda > Arachnida > Araneae > Salticidae > Maratus > Maratus speciosus. Next base: position 684,794,631 of record OZ010787.1, on the reverse strand, counting down.
AATCATTTTTTAATAAGATAAAATTCGTATCATGAGAAAATCACTGTGTTTGATGAATTGCATTTTATTTTATACGAAAATAAAATTTTTTGTCAGAGGCACAGAGAGCCAACTTGGGACCACATGTATAATTATGTAAATAAACAGGTATAATTCATTATGTATGCTTTTGAATGTATTAATTACTAAAAACAATTTTCTTTTACATTTTCAGTTTCGGCTGAGAATAGGAAGATTACCGAAATTCGGTTTCGGTCTTAAAACTTGTTTCGGTCGAATTATTACTGGAAACTTTCCCCCCCCCCAAATACTACGAACCTTTAAGTCTAGTAGGGGAAAGTAGGGTAATGGCGCTCAGAAGGGCAATCCCGTTCACCAAATATCTCTAAACAGAATAGAATTGAAAACATGCGATCGGTATCGGCACCTAGCGAACTTAATCCTAAGTTCCCAGTAAGGATTTAGTGCCCGTCGGGAGGAAAGTATTTGTGTCCTCGCGTTATTAGTTTGAAGTTGTTTTATTATAAAATTCTACAACATCAAACTTGAAGGAAAGTGTCCTCTCTTATTTTCAAATATTAATTTACTCATGCCTACAAAATACACATTTAGTTGTACGTTTGTGCTTTTATTTTTGTAGTACGTTGCTACGCCAATTATAATGCATTAAAAGCCAACATGGCGATGACGGGTAATGGCGCTCGCATGGTATTCCAGAAGAAGTGTTGCCAGTGGGCAACAATAATATTGATTCAAATTTGTTGATTGACACCACTTTTTTGAAATGTGGTATTTCCCTGTTTTCGCCTTAATATGTCATTAAACAAGGAGAATTTTACGATTTCAAAAAAGTGGTGAAAATCAAAGAATGTAAATATAAAAAGTGTAGCCCACTATACGTGTAATACAATGTGTGCACAATGTGTAAAGTGGTCGCAAAAAGTCTGCAGTGGTGTAAACTGCATATGCACTACACAACTACATATGTGACTTGTCTTACTTAAATGTTGTATTCAAATTTTGAGCGCCATTACCCTACCATGTCGGGCATTACCGCTAAATCTATGGTTATTTAAATATAACGATAAAAAAATTCTTACAACTTTTATGCAAATTAGTTGATTGCACTATGTGTCCTTATGCTTTGGAGTTACTTTGTTAAAATATTGATTTTTGTCTAAATTTGACTAGCTATTTATGTTTTTCCTTAAGTGAGCGCCACTCCCCTACTTTCCCCCTAAATGCCCAAGCCCGTTTTTTGAGTTCCATTCAAAATTAAAGCTGCGATAAACCTGTTTAACGAACCGGCAAAAATCGCCTAAACACGCATCGTTCTTTAAACTTTTTTAAAAATCTGTACGTTCTCACACTTAAAACCGTTCAAAGGAAACTATTGACGCTTCGTTTTTTGCATATTAAAGTAGACATTAAATGGAAAACTAAACCTTTGAAATTGCTTTAAATAGACTTATTTTTAAGCAATGCCAAAAATTGACCTCATTTCAATCAGCCCTCCATTGTGAAATTTTGATTTATCTATTCCATTTGAAGACTAATTAAACTTATTTAAAACAATCCGTGTGAATTTTTTTCAGATAAATAAGATAATCATTAGCATAAATTTCGTAGTGAACTTTGGGAAAGTTTAAATCGATTAAAATAACATTTTTATATGAGAATATTCAAACATACGAATTTACAACAAAACCAATGCTAAAACTAATCCTTTAAGCGGATTAAAAATCCTGATAAGGCCCTAAAAACCCCTCAACCTCTTCACTTCCTTGGCTACCTATGTGGACATTTAGTTAATAATTACTTTCAATAATAAATTGAACAGAAATTTTATAACTTGTTTACTACAGAATCCCTGAAAAAGAGGATTGGGAATTTTATGGTTTGGCTGCGCCGATCATGTTATTTCCGACGTGCAGTTAAAGAGAGAAAAGCGTGAAGTCATTTTTCGGCAGTCTGTTATTGGATTATTTGAAAAAAAAAAAAAAAAAAAAAACTAATTTTTGACAAAAATAATATCGGATATTAAATTTCAATAATTTGTACAAATGTAAGAAAAATTTACTGAAAATTACTATAATTTTTTTTTTTTATTTTGTAAGAAATCATTTCACTCATCCATAACCATTAACGCTCAGCGGCCAAAAATGTGGACGTTATTTTGTGAATTTGTTGTTTTTCCCCCATTTTTCTTTTTTAATTCCTGTTAATATAAAATGCATGAATCGTAAAAAAGGTTTTAATCTCGCCATAAAAATATCGCCCCATAACAGAATAAAATTTATGTCTAGACATTTCACTTGCTAAACGTATCTCAGATACCTAAAACTATGATTAACCTTTTCCGGCGCGGGGCAATTCTGTTTATAAACAGATGAAATAATGGACCGACACCGGAATTTATAAGCGAATTTATTAGAAAATACGAACTTGCTTATTTCCACGTACATTATAAAAGGAAATTTTTAATTAAATATTCTTGGTGCCGTTTATTAGTTTTGGAATTAAATTCGGTTTCTTTTTTAAGGACACCGCCCTCGAAAGGGTTAAAATATTCTATTGAAAACGCCCATTAAAGCTTAAATCTGTTGCACATGTCGTTTAAAACAAAACTTTACTTTTTGTGAATGTGCTGTTGAATTACTTTCGTACATTGTAAAAAATTGCATTGCCTTAAAAGCATAAAATTATATCAAAGCAATTCCAAATTAGAAGTAACTAAACTACAATCATTGAATAACTATGCCATGTTTTTATTTTAATTTTTAAATTAAATGTTTAAATTTGAAATAGCTTGAAATTTGACGACGACGGTCAGATTTACATTTCTGTAACAAGACGGAGTTCAGTTAACATTGTATATAGCATTTCCAGATTAACAAACACATACTAACAAAATAGAAATACAACAAATTTTGCAAATTTCGAAAAGGACACATTTCTAGAAACGGAAATAGGAATCAAACCATGACTCTCGCTAACGGAATATGTCCAAAAAAATCCCTATCCAACACGTTACTTAAATATATGCATTTCCTATTCAACATAAATAACATGCAATTATTTAATATTTAAAATATGCAAAATTATGACGAGCCCTTTATGCTCGTTGTCAACATAAAATTAGAGAGTTTCTGAAATTCACATTAAATTTAAACCTGTTTCAATTACATTGCAATAAACTTAATACATAATTGTTTGAAATATCAAAATAAAATATACTTTCAATGAAAAAAATTGTTCGCAACAAAAACTATCTTGTTACCCACATTTTCTGAAATTTTTAAAGTATTTATTAACGATAAACAGCTCTTATATTAATATGTTAGGAATTAATGAAAGAAAAATGACCATCTTGCATACTAAATGCGATCCCGCATTCATTCTATATTAAAGTTTTAAAGAATTAAAATATAATCTATAATTCTGAAAACAATATATAGTTAAGTAGAGTTCGTTCAAGAACTAAATTCTAAAAAAGGTGCATATTATTTTAAATGCACAAGAGACATCAGTTATGTCTTTAACCACTACAGGAGTGGTGGGATATTATATGCGTAGCTTTATTTTATTTTCCAAATGCCAGAATAGCGCCTGAATTTTGAATCAAAGTTTGCTTTTATAATATACGCAAAAAGTAAAGCTCATAATGCATTTGAATTAAATTTGTTCTTGAATCCGATGTTAATGATTTAACCTTTAACTGATGTCACGCGGTCTCCCAGAGACACTTTTACAGCATTTTACTTTTTTGTACTGGAGTTAAATATGAATAAAATACTTTTTTCATGCAATGTAATTCACATGCTCCTTAGTACAACGATATTGTTAGGACAAAATTTAAGTAAAAATTCAACCATTTGAGTTATTTTTTTATTCATTTTATTCGAGGGGTCCGAGAAACCGGATCACATCAGTTGTGACAAATTTTAGTCACATCAGTTAAAGGTTAAACATTTTAACAACAGAAGTACTTTTGCTCCCTAAAAGGTCAAACTAGAGTCAAAGTAAATGATTCATCATCTAACTCAGAGTTAAATTTAGAAAAGGTATTTTCTTATTCGTTAACATAAATGATTTATTTTTTCGAACAAATATGCGAAGTTTGAAGAATGGTTATATGAAAAAAAGATTGACAAGACGAATGGGTATCCTGAATTCATTTAAAAATTTAATAAAATTATCTTTTCTTTTTACTTAAAAATGGGACAGTACAAGATAACTAGTAAATTAGACTAGAATATGCGATATCCCAGCTCTCGCAACGTACTTTTCATATAACTTTTTAACCCTTTAATGCAGACAGCGGTCTCGCAAACAGCTGCTTTTTAATTTTCACAGTTTACCTAGAGTCTAATGAAATATTTTTTCCCCTTGGAGTTCTAATAGTACTGCTACAAACTTATGAATAAATGATTTTTAATAATCCTGTACATAAAAGTTGAGTACAGAAACAGTATCCAATGACTTAATCTTGCTCTTTATCCATTTAGAGATTAAGCTGTTTTAGAGAACGCTTACAGTACCTGCACGACAGCATTTGCCAAGAGTTAAGGCGGCTCTAAAAAAATATCGCCGCTCAAAAATGCGAAATTTTCTTACTTATTTTTAACACGTTGAGTGACACGATGACCGGCACTGAAACTTTACAATGTTAACAGTAATTTTAAGAAAGTATAATCCTGTAATAAATAAAAAAGTTAGGTAAATTTTAAATATTTGTTCAGTAATTATTTAAAACAATGTAAAATTTTCAGTTTTGTATCCTATTTTAGACGTCAGCCATCGGTGAATGACGCGTTTTAAACGGAAAGTTCGCTCTCAGCCACCGGTGGCTGACGTGGCGCTTAACGTGTTAAGCGTAAAAGTGCAATACTTCCAGGTATGATTATTGAAAAGACTTGCAATAGAAATTATTTTCGTTTCCCGATAAATTACATCTTGAACGATGAGCGATTACTGCCTCAGGACGACAGTTTTTTTTCTATTCCAGCACTGTCGCGCTTGGAAATTATATTAAAAACGCCCACTTAGACGCCATTTTCTGGAACATATTTTTTCATTAATGAACAAAATGGAAGGAACAGTTCGATTGCATAGTTGCATAAGATTACCTGACAATTGGATAAGTCTGGGGGGGGGGGGAAGGAATTAAATGTGAAAGTAGCCAGGTTGGATTAGAGAAAAGCTTTAAAAAAGGTTAAATAACTTGAATTTCATAAGAAATAAACAGGGACCAGCACTTTTTGCCCGAAATTCAAGCTATCGAAAAATAAACTGCGAAACTCAACTACTGAAACTCTTTCGGGGAAGCTTCACATGCATTCTGTGGAAGGTTAGAAGAAGTCTTGGAAAGAATTTATGAAGTTAATGCAACTAAAAATAAGCAATCATACATATCGAACATCCAATGTCATACAAATGTCACACCTACAGCATTTCTCCAGAAAGAGTTTCAACAGGATCTGCTTAAAACGAACAGAGTTACTTTAAGAAATAGTGATTAAGTGCCAGTTAAAAGCATTTTCACCACACTATTTAATTCATTTTTACAGCGAACTCCGGTCACTTCCCAAAAATTCATTCAAATTGAACCCTTAAATCTGTTCTGAATTCCAAGGTGGGTATTTTATCACATTTTAACACATTTTTATTCGCGAACGTGTGAAATTGTCAGCTGCTCTTATTCAGAAACTATGTAATCAAATGGTTTTTTCGTTTAAGGCGGAAGATATTTCAAAAAATGCTATTAAAGTGGGCGTTTTGAACAAAATTCCCGAAAGCGACAGTACAGGAAAAGGGAAAAAAAATGCCGTGAGACAATCGTGCATAACAAAATGCAATTCATTTATTGGAAAATGAAAAAAAAAATGTTCCATTACAAATCACTTCAATAAACATACCTGCATGGCATGTGTCATTCTTTTACGTTCAAAACAGTCTGAAAACGTGTCAAAGTTTCCCCCTTTTTTGAGAGGTGAAAAATATTTAACCCGGGAGAACTCGCTAGTGAAAATGGCCGATAGCTTTTCTCTTACTTCACATACATATAATCAACCTTTTTTTGGTTGGCTTAGTACTTTTATTCACAAAATAACTGAAAAACATTTTGAAATTTTAATTAAAATGAAAAATGATTTAAATAAGTCTTAAAAAAGTACGACTGTGAGAGAAAATCTCATGCAGCGAGTTCTCCGGGGTTAAAAAATAGTCGTAACTCTCAGAAAGTGTTGCTTAACTAATGTGAACCGTCCCTAGACTGCTTGATCAAACAAAAAGCTAGATTAATTTCTAGGATACCGCTTCTGTGTCAATATTTATGCACAGAATTATAGTTAAAATTCACCTATTCGGAAATATCCAGCGATAGTACCAAGTCTCCAAACGAAAAAAAAATTCACTTGTCTGTAGTTTAAAAAAAAAGTAACAAAATGAAATTTGAAATCGGTATAGCGGTTTGTGAGGCAGCTAACAAGTAAATCTTTATCATTTGAGCGTACAACTCTAACATTAGTTTCTATCTTAATGATTTTACCGGCAATGGGAAATAATTTTTAAATGATACAAATATAAAAAATAACTATGGAATATACTTTTATACCCCGTTCTTTCATTTGGCAGTTCTTAACATTCTAGATTAAAAAAATGTCAATCTTATCCCTTTTGTACAAGTTTTTAATTTCAATTTTGTGCATTTATAAAGCATATAAACGAAATATTTAGACAAAAAAAGTATTATGTTTACTTAATGTAAGGAAAAAAATTTCGAACTTTTTAAAAGTCTTTTAACTCTTAAAATGTTTAGAATGCTTTTTGTTCCATCCAATATTGTATCTGTGTCCACCAGTTAAAAAAGATCCGGTAACACGATGTCTGATCAAGAACAAAATTTTTTTTTATCTATGTTCTCACGCCTAAACCGTTCAAGCAAGCTATTGTTTCGTTTTTAGCTTATTAAAACAGGCTAACTGGAAGACAAAACCTTTAAAGTTCTCTTTAATCTCTCAAGCAGTTTGAAATACGAAAAACAGTCCCAACAATCGTCCCCCCAATTTCAATGGATGCCCCAATTTATTGAAATTTTATCCATTTGAGCTCTTATATTTAACTAATATTTTAACAATCCGCGGATTTTTTTTTTTTTTTGTGTGTGTGTGGGGGGGGGGGGGGGGAGATGGATTAACGCTTTGCACTCCGTTGTCCCCGCTGCGGCGACATCTTTCCTTACAAAATTTGTTTTGGCTCCAGTAACAAAGAAAATAAAATTTGTCTCATTTAATCAGAGAATTTTTTAAATTGTGTACTTGAAGGAAACTTCATTTAAAAAAGTGGTGGTGACCGTATAAAATATTTGTGTAACGACGGGGAGTTGCTGGTAGCACATTACTCAAAATAACGCGGAGGGAAAAGGGTTAAGAGCATAATAGCACAGATTTACTGTCAATTTTGTACGTAGTGAACTGCGGAGGGATTTAAATAGATTCATTACATTTTAATATGAAAACACTGAAACAGTAAGGGGAATTTACAATAAAAAACCATTTATGGGCATTTTAAAAAATTCCCGATAAAGCAGCAAAAATCAAAAGTATCTGCAGAAACTGTTTAATGTCTAGGTATTTCACTTGCTAAACTTATCCATGTCCAGCAATAGGAATAAAATATTCTATTAAGACGGCCAGTAAAAGTTTAAATCTGTTCGCATGCCCATTTCAAGCAAAGCTGTAGTTTTCGGAAATGGGATTTTGAATTACTTTTATACGGTTTTAAAACGTTAATCATGTGGGGAAAAAAATTAAATCAATTTAAAACAAGTAGCAGTTAAATTGCAATATTAACATGGCATAGTATGTTTATGTATCTTAGATTGAAATATTTTTAACGGGATCCTTGAAATCTAATTTTAACACGAACGACCGGAGGGCTCACCGTGGCTGAGTGGATAAGGCACCAAACTGCTAATCGCTTGAGAGTGTAGGTGGGGGTGGGTTCGAATCCCGCCGGCTCCGTTGCACTCTTTGTGGAGCCCCCGGATGCAATTCTCTGGTGTAGTGAATTTCCTTGTGCTATCTCGTCCCTGTATATAGACGATGACTTATAAGCGGGCCCTGGTGTCAAGCACAGAAGTCTGATGTATGTGTTCTATAAAACAAACGACCGAAAGGAGTCGATCAGACTCCGATCATATCATGAAATATCAACTGGAACCAGAAACTGTTTCAGAAAATAAGTTGCATTTAAACCACGCAGATTTACGTTAAACAAATCAGTCAAATAATTTTAAATAAAAATTCTGGTGTCAAATATTTATGAAAATTAAGTAAAATTTGCGGGCGTTCTAGCGTTAATGAAGGTCAGATCCACATAAGGGCGTTTAGTTCATACATTTCAGTTAACACTGAATATATAGTTAACAAAAAAACAAAGGGGGGGGGGGGGGAAGAAATAGAAGTAAACAAGCTTTAAATTTCTGAAAACGACAAATTTCTAAAAAATCCAGGAAATTAAACCATGTAACTGCAGCCATGTAACTTTTTCGAAATTCACATTATACACTGAATGTGTATTTTTACATGACAAAATAAGTCTTCAAGTTTGTAATGTCTAAGTCGTGTTTTAATTTTAAAAAAAAATGCGAAGAATAAATTATTTGGTTTATCTACGTTTTCGAAAAACTTTCATACAAGTATTAACGAATAAGAATTTTAAAATAACTAGATTTTATTTTTAAAATTGTGAAAGTGGAGTGCTGACCTTCGTCCGGCATACTAAAGGCGATCCCACATTCACTCTACATTTAAAGTTTTAAAGAATTAAAATTAATGTAGTCATTCTGAAAAAAAATATAGAATTAAGTATCGACCGAAACCGAATTTCGGTAATTTTCCTATTTTCGGCAGAAAACGGAAATGTCCAATTCTTTTAAGTCATTAATACATAAATATACATGTGACGTGAGGTCCAAGTTGGCTCTCTCTGTGTTTGATCAAAACTTTATGTTCGTAAAATATAAAATGAAATTCTTAAACGACACAAAATGATTTTCTAATTATATACGTATTTCAACTCATTAAAAAATATTTTAGGTATACTTACCTCGATTTAGCTTTTATAATTTTTTTTAAGGATCATCTGTTATACTAGAACTTTCTCAAAGAGTATTCGAAAAACTTCTGCGGTTTCAAACTAAAAAAATTCTATTACTGTTAAGTCTGCAGCTTTTAATGAGTGCGTGAAAAGTGTCTACAAATTTTAGTCCTATATGCATTTCTTGCTTTATAATTTGCAGTTGCGTCTTGTGCGACTGATGATTGATAACGATAAAAAGTGTTGTTCATAGCAAATAGTCATTTGAGTCCATACAGCTCAAATCAAAGTGTAATGTAAAAAATTTTTAAAGATTTTTGGAATACAGATACTGTTTAGGCGGAATTTTCGGCGAAACAGACTGGAACGAAACCGAATTTTCGGTCGATCACTATTAAGTAAAGTTCCTTTAGCAGTTGAAGTCAGACTCATAATATATTACCTTCACAGAGACATAAGTTTCGTCATTAATCCATTGAAGGGCGATTGGCTGTTATATATCCCACTTCATTTTAATCCCCAAATGCCACGGGAATTTCGGAATCTAATTTTGCTTTTATAAACATACGTGATGAAAATCTTACTTATTTTTAAATATATATTTGTTCTTAAATCCCGGTGTCCGATTTGAACATTTAGAGTGAAAATGCCATTGTGGATTGACGTAAATGACACCTTCCTTTCTAAATCTAACTCTGTTAGATATTGTATCTCATTCTTTAACATAAAAGTGCGTTATCTTTTCGAATAAATGGGAATTTAGAAGGATGAATATATGAAAAACATTAACAAGGCAATTGGCAAACATGAACAGATTTATAAATCTTTTCTAAAAAATAACGCTGTCACCGCCGCCGGTTTTGAATTTTTTGTGGGGGGGGGGGGGGGGGGGGGGGGGGGCTTTTGTTAATATTAAGAAAACCACTGCATACAAATATATGAAAATCGGTGGTATTAGAGAAATGTTCGATAAACACGCTGATGGAGACAGTTTTTAAATCGAACAATTAAGATATTTAAAATGTTAAATTAGGTCAAAATCGTTCCATTAAAAGAAAGTTTTATAGGAGCAAAAACTATACATAGAAATTTAATCATTCTTTCTGAGGATTGACGTTTATGAGACGCTCCCAGTGTGCAGACTGCATTTGACTAATTTTTTTAAGGACTTATAAAATTCAAATTTTCGAGGCATTTTTTAGAAAAGGGTATTTTAAATTGTTGCCAATTTTTAAAACAGCGAAAAGAATATTTCCTTCAAATTAAAAAAATTACGTGACGTGTTTCGTATTATAAAAGAAAAACTTTCAAACTGGAATTTAATGATTATGTATTGAAAGAAAGACACTATTGAAAATTACGTCAAAAAACTTTACATGACAATTTTAAAAAAGAGAAAGAAAATTTTAAAATAAGGTCATTAATATGCGTCAAATTCGTAAATGGAGAAAATTGCATCATATTTAAAATGGCCAAACAACAATATTGCCAAACAGTTTAAAATATATTTGCGCGAGACATTTCCATTGCAATACTTTTAAACTATTGTTCGGAGTTCTAAGAAAGCGCAAATAATGTCTTTTCTAATAACAAAAGTATTTTCATGTGAATATTAAAAAGAGAAATTTCTGAAAATTACGTCAGATTTAAAACGATACATTTAAAATGTCTTATTTGAAAGAACTTTTTTTATAGCGTTAAAAATACCGGGAGACAAAAGCTGTTTACTTAATTTTATATTAGCTTATTTTCAAAAGGTTTCACCGATCTGATTTAATCGAGGACGAAAACAGCCCGTTAACAGGAAGATCGCCACCGTTTTAATTATAATTCAGCCTTCCGAAATTTAAGCCGATCAAAAATCAGGCTTTTAGAGTTTGCGTTGTCTGAACGGGGGTTGACGAGCATAGCTCGTAGGGGGCAGAGCCTCCTAGTTTAATAAAAATTATCCTTTCATTTTAGTTAAATGGGCCAATATAAAATAACTAGTAAATTAGACTGGAATATTTGATAGCGATATGATAGTTGTAACAAAGTACGAAGCAAAACCTTTCGAGATAATTCGTTAACCCTTAAATGTTAAAATTGAAAAAAGCAGCTGTCTGTGAGAACATTAACTATGTGAAATTTAGTTTCCTTTGGAGCTCCAATACTGCCGCTAAAGACTTATGAACAAATGAATTTTAATTATATGGTCGTGTACGTATGTGTTTCACGCGTATCTGTATGTGGATTTCTTTATACCCTCGAAACATCTCAACGGCTGGATGGATTTTTATGAATGAGGTCTATCGATTCGTCTTAATCTTCCGATGGCTATAGGATAGGTTTTGTTTTTATAAATTCAAAATGGCGGCCGTAAAATAAAAAATGGCAGTAGAAACGAAAAAAAAATACGCAGCCTATTGAGTGGCATATCATTGGATAGGTCTTTCAAAATGAAGACGATGTTTTATTGACCATTTTGTAGTCAGAAGCCCCCGTTTAAATATTACACAACCTGGAAGTTGTGTACTTTGGATCTTTACCTTTACTGTAACTCTAACCTTCATAAGACATCTATAGGCCTCATCAAAAGAGTAGATAGGAACTAATAATTAAACACAACTTAAAAGTCATCAATACAAGTAAATAAAAAAAAAAAAGGAAGTATAAAAAATAGTTTCATATTTATGAGAAATAATTAGTTCGCTTTTTACGCAGTCGGGTTTTTTGATTTTATAAATTTAGTATATTATTAGACGGTTCTCAAAATATTTCTCTGCTCAACAACGCAAAACCTGTATGCATTTTCTGTATCGCTATACATACAGGTATGATTTTTAAAGTATTTTGTAATTGAACAGTTTCACTTTCCGATGAAATAATTAAATCTTGAGTTATGAGCGATTACTCTTTCAGGACGACACTTTGCCTTATCCAGCACTGTCGTGTTCGGAAATTCGGTTCAAAGTACCCACTTTGAGAGCATTTTCTGCCAAATATTTTGCCATCAACGAAAAACTGAAAGAACAGTTCTGTTGCATAGTTGCATAAGATCACCTGCCAATTAGATAAGTTTGCGAAATAAATTTTGAATTAAAAATGTGGTAAAAAGTAACCAGTGTGGATTTCAGAACAGCCTTAAAAAAGGTTAAATAACTAATTTTAAAAGAAATTAATACGGATTTGCACCGTTTGTATGAAATTCAAGCTATTGAAAAATATACTGCGAAACTCTTTCGGGGAAAGTTTCACATGCACTCTGTGGAAGGTTTTGTGCCATTAAACAATATACAACCAACCTGTGGAAGGTTAGAAGAAGTCTAGGGCAGAATTTATGATGTTACTGAAAGTATGCAATCATAACTTATCACACACCCAATGTCATACCCATACAAATGTCGCACACTTCATTTCTCTAGAAAGAGTTTCAACAGGATCTACCTAAAACAACCACAGTTAGGTTAATTTTTTTTTTGAGAGAAATAGTGGTTAAGTGGCAGTTAAAACTTTTCACACTATTTAAGCCACCTTTACTGCCAACTCGGGTCACTTCCGAAGAACTCGTTTAAAATTGTACCCTTAAGTCTTAATTCCAAGCTAGGTATGATATTTTAAAATTCATTTTTATTCGCAAACGTGTGAAACTGGCAGCTGCTCTTATTCAGAAACTATGTAGGGGAGACCGGGGGAATGGCGACACCTTAAGGGAATTTAAATTTTTTCACCTCGAAAAAACGTTTATTTTTTAATAGTAAAAATTCCAAAGATGAATCATGATCTTTAGTATCTGTATAAATTTAACCGTAATCATAACTGTAAAGTAAGCATACATAAAAAAATATTTTTTAAACCTCTGCACAGTGGCGGGATTACCCAGGACACTGGGGTAATGCCGCCACTCTTTAATGACCTAGTACATGCATCAAATGGATACTAGGAAACACACAACCTACTGAAAATAGTTAGAAAGCAATGTAATTGAGCAAAATAATGGTTAAGCTTACAATTTACTTCATATTGCAAAAGTCACTCTGCTGAATCGGCTCCACTACATTGAAATGAGGCCATTTCTCACCCGATTTGCATGGCGGCGGCATTACCCCGAGAGGATACTATGGCGGAAATCCCCAAGTAAAGCCGAAAGAAGAACCGAACTTGTTCAACACATTGCATCAAATTGTCGGCGAATGCATGTAGATTACGGGTCACATTATCTTAAATACCTAATGTTACAATAAAAGGTGCTTATCTCTAAATATTTTAAGCTCCAAAATAATAAGCAACTAGATGAAAACTACATTTTTCACTGGAACAAACGAACGACGTACAGCAAAGTCACTCTCACTTTAGGCACTGTTTATATTGTTGGCCGCTATAGTGCAGGCACATTCACTATCTGTAACTGCCCTTAGTTTTTAAATTAGGTGGGGTGGCGGCATAACCCGGGTTGGCGGCATTCCCCCGGTCTCCCCTAAATCAAATTGTTTCGCGTTTTTCGGGAAAGGCGGAAGTTATTTCAAAAAATGCTGTCAAAGTTGATATTTGGAACCAAATTTTTGAACGCGACAGCGCAGGAAAAGGTCCTGAAATAATCGTGTACATACGATTTTATGATAATAGATATTTTAAGAATAGTCTTCACTACTGTCACAGAAATTGTTGCTTAACTATGTGTGAACGGTCCCTAGACTGCTTGATCAAAACATAAATAAAAGACTAGATTAACTCATAGGATACTGCTTCTGTACCAATACTTAAGCATAGAATTATTATAGTTAAAATTCACCTGTTCGGAAATATCTAGCGAGAGTATTACGGCTCCAAACGAAAAATTTAGCTTGTGTCTGTAAAACTAAAAGTGACAAACTGAAATTGGATATCTATTGTTGGTCTGCGACACAGCTAAATCTTTCACTGAACCAAACAACTCAATTAGTGTCCATGTTAAAGATTTTACCGTAATGGGAAATATTTTCTAATATAGATTTAAAAAACAATGTTAAGGAATTAATTTTACAGCCCATTGTCTCATTTAGGCAGTTCTTAACATTCTAGATAAATATGAGTCTTATACAAAATGAAAAATATCGAGTTCAGTTTTTAATGTCCATTTTGGGTATTTAAAAAGCATACAACGCGATACATTTGGACAAGGAAAGAAAGTATTTCCGGGCTCTTAATGTACCCGCATGGTATCGTGCTTTTATGTTGTCTGAAAATTTCTCAGAAAGTTTGGTGTTTTTGAGCGGGGAAAAGTATCTCTGAAAATTTAGTCTTTTTTTGGACATATTTTCAAAATTAAATTCTCTAGTATATGCCACTAAACATGCTTTTTTGTTCCATCCAATATTGCATCTGTATTTACCAGTTTAAAGATCCGGTAACGCGCTGGCGAAAATCAGATCATGAACTGCCTTTATCTGTATACGTTCTCATGCTTAAACAGTTCAAAATAAGGTATTGTTTAGTTTCTTGAATATTAAAATAGACTTTATTGCAAGATAAAACCTCCAACATTTTAATAATTTCGATTACTTAAGCAGTTTTAAAAACGGGTAAAAAAAAAAGTTATGAAATTTTATGCATTTGAGGTTTTCTATTCAATTATATTTTAACAATCAGTTTAATTTTTTTCAGATTAAGAGTATAATAGAGATTTACTGTGAATTTTGTACGTAGTGTACTACAGGGGAGTTAAAAATAGATTAAAAAACCATTTTAATATGACAATATTGAAATACCAAGACGAATTTACAAGAAATCCAATGCCCAAAACCATTTATGTGCATTTAAATAATAAAATCCCAATGAGGCCGTAAAAAACTATTTGCGGAAACTCTCCTTAAATTACAAGTTTGAAATTGTACGTCAAACGTGGCAATTGAGATGCGTTCGTACTATTACTAGTTTCATAAATTTACAGATCTTTGTGCCATAGCTGTTGCACTCTCATACAAAGTTGCATGGATACAAAATGTATGACGATTCTATAGATTCAATTCAGCAATACGGAAATAGGAATCCCTCTTAAATAGGACGTCATCACCATGGCAACATAGAATCATTACCTGTCATGGGGTATCATTGAATTCATTACGCAGGATAGGATTTAATAGAAAGAAGTAAACTTAATATCTTAAGTTTTGATTAGATTCTCATAAAATTTGAAATGACAACTAAATTCTGCTACCATTCTACATATTAAATTTCAAACCATTTGATTGGGTAGTTTTTGCGCTGTTATATGTGGACAGACTGACTGACCAGGCGTCGACTATAAGTGCTACGTATTTATATAATTACGAACGCAACTAAAAATGAATGTCTAGGCATTTCGCATGCTAAACATATCTTTGTCTAGCAATAGGACTAAAATCTTATAATACGGAGCATAAATTGTATGTGTGTAAAATTTATCTTAAAAAATCCCTGCCGGCCCGGCCTACAGGCAGATTTCGAAGTCAAATATACTAATTTCACAAACAAAAACTAAATCACGATTAGAGAAATCCAGTTTAACAATTTTACCTGGCCGCTTTTGACGAGTTTATTTCATTTTTATATAAGAGCTGGTTTTATCAGACTCATGTTAGGGCGGTATTCAAAAAACTTTTCCATGCTCAGCAACTCGAAATTTTCTGGTATAATTCCAGATACATTTTTAATAATAAAAAAAAAATATATAAACTTGCTGACGTGATTTTTGAAGAGATTTATAAGAGACTTGTGTTTATCTTTTGTTCAATTAATTAAAACTTGATATATCAACAATTATTTTCTCAGAAGGACAATATTTTTCGTTTCTAACATAATCGCTTCGGGAAATTCCGTTCAAAATGCGCATTTTGACATTTTTAAAATATATTCTGCCTCTGTCAAAAAATCGATCATTACGGTACATTATATAGTTTCTGAATAAGCGAATACCAATTAAATGCGTTTGAGAGCAAAAATGAATTTAAAAATGAGTCAGAAAATAAGCAGTTTGGATTTGAGTGCATCCTTAATACAATGATTTTTCCAACACAATCCGCTTCGGTAAATTCGGTTCAAAATGCCCTTTTTAACAGTATTTTAAAAAATATATTCTGCCTTTATCAAAAAATCGACCATTACGGTACATTATAGTTTGAGCAAGAAAATGTACCAATTGGAAGCCTTTGAGAGCAAAAATGAATTGTAAATTGAGCCAGAAAATAAGCAGTTTGGATTTGAATACACCCTTACTAAGATGATTTTTTTCCTTCAACTGCTATGTATTTTTAATTTGTTTTTGCTGTAAGAATTGGTCCTATCCAAAACTTTTCTATATAGTTGTTATAGACAATATTCAGAAGATATAAAATCCCCATGAATTTATCATATCTTTTGAATTTTCGGAGTTATGGAGTTTTTTCTTCTTCACACCCCCCCCCCCCCCTTTGTTTTCGTTTTTAATTTTTTTTTTGCGGTATGAATTGGTCCTATCAAAAACTTGAGTATAAAAGTTGTAGATAATGTTAAGGAGACTTATAAAATTAATTGGATTTGATATCTTGAGAATTGACGAAGTTATGAATTTTTTTTCTCCCAAAATCCCTATTTTTTGCGCCCCTAGAGCCCAACTTTATCAAAAATCTGTGATACATAAATTTTTGGCCCTATTTTTAGAAGTAATGAAAACTTTAAACTGATTTGATATGTACAAAAATTAAGTTATGGAGGGGGGGGGGGTCGGTTTTCACAAAACCCCTCCCTATTTCCATCCCCTTGGTCCGATTTTACCCATTAACGAACTTGACCGAGATTTTACGCCCCTTGATTTTATGTATCAGTTTGGAAGAGATTGGTGCAGAATTGTGGAAGTTATCGTGTCCAGAAGAAAGTGATATATATACATAGATACATACATAAAGTTTTTTACCGAGGGTGGTTTTGGGCTCTAGGGGTCATGATCGGTGTAGATCTGCAAAAGTTTCAGAAATTCCAACACAGGAACGATCCCAATAGGTAGTATTTCATACGAAATCTATCTAAAACGACTAACGATTTTGACTAAATTTTGTATTTTACCCTTTTCGGGCGAGTAAAGACTATTGGGCTAGGTCATGTGTTCGAAAAAATTCGATTAGCGGGTCATTTTGGGTCAGGGTCAAGTCAATTATATCTGAAAACGGATCGACAGATTGACTAAATTTTATATTCAACCATTTTTGGGCATGAGAAAATTATTGGACTAGGTCATATCCCTCACCCGCAAGAAAAAGTGATACATCTCGCAAAAATTCATTTTGCGTTTTATTCCACTAACATGTGTCATAGGTGTGGCTTGCTATCCAAACAGTTTCATAAGTGTAGTTATACGGAAAATCCCTTTATTACACTATATGTCCATTTGTGCCCACGGAAGAGGGGTGGATTGTGTGGAGAGGTAAAATGACCCAACCCTCCAAACCACCTCATATGTCTTCAATCTAAGCCGTTTTAAGATTTTATGCATGTTTTCATTCCTTCATGCAGAGCTAAGTGCTGCAATTTCATCTTATAAAATTACGCATATTTTCTTTTGCTTCTTCTGTAAAATGTACTTTTGTCGAGATATGTCACTTTTCTTGCGGGTGAGCAATATGTTTGAGGAATTTCGATTAGTGGGTCATTTCGGGTCAAGCTAATGTTATCTAAAAAACGACCCTAACGATTAATTAAATTTTGTAACTACTGTTTTGGATTACGAGAAGACAAATGGGCTAAGTCACATGTTAGAGAAAATTCGATCAATGGATCATAATTGGGGTCACAAGTTTATGTAGAAAACGGCTCTAACTATTTCCACGAAATTTTGCTTCCTATCGTTTTCGGGCACGAGAATACCATTGGGCTAGGTTGCATGTTACAGAAAATTAGATTAGAGGGTCATTTTGGGTCAAGCTAATTTTATCTAAAACGAATCAAACGATTTTGACAAAACATTGTATTATACCGTTTCTGTGCATGAGAACAGCATTGGGCTAAGTCAAGTGTTTGAGAAAATTCGATTAGTGGGTCATTTTTGGGTCACCGTGGGTCAAGATAATTGTATCTTAAAAACGACTCACGCGATTTTGATAAGACTTTGTATTACAGTTTCTGGACATGAAAAGACCATTGGGCTAAGTCACATGTTCGAGAAAATTCGATTAATGAGTCATTTTTGGGTCACAGTGAGTCAAGCTAATTGTATCTTAAAAAACGGCTCAAACGATTGACAAAATTTATTACATCGTTTCCCAGCACGAGAAGATCATTGGGATAGGACACATGTTCGATAAATTTAGATTAGCGAGTCTCTTTCGGGTTACCGTGGGTCAAGCTAATTTTATCTACGTATAAAACGACTAACGATTGACTAAAATTTGTATTCTATCTTTTTCGGGTTCGAGAAGGGCATTGGTTAGGTCGCATGTTTGAAAAACTTCGGTTAGAGAGTCATTTTGGGTCACTATGTCTCATGATCATGCCAATTGTATATCTAAACAGCAAGAATGATACAATGAGAATAAAATATCGAATTGAACACCAAGCTAATTGACTGAGTTTCGCTCGGTCATACCTGCTAGTATTCTATTAAAGACGTCCAATTAAGTTTAAATCTGTTACGCATGTCCAATTCAAACTAAACTTCATATCTGGGCTGTTTGAATTACTTTTATACGGTTTTAAAATTTTAATCATCACTGAGAAAAAAATGAATTTAAAATGAGTACCAATTAAATGGCAATGATGTTAACATGACACAATATGTTTATATGGTTTTTGCAATTCGATTTTTTTTTTCAAATGGGATTCTCGGAATCTTCAAATTAAAGCGAAGGTCAGGTTTACTTAAAAGGTGTTCAAGATCATACATAGATTTCAGTTCATATTGTAAATAAATATTTACAGATTAAGAAACATGTACAAAAAGAAAAAAATATATATAGGAGTAAATTCACTTTTTCGGAAAAGACATTTCTAAAAATAATACAGGAAATTAAATCAAACCATGATTCCTGCTAACAGAAGACGGGGATAAACTTATTTGCAATGCTTTGTTACTGAAATGAAAATCAATATTTCTTATTAAACATAGATAAAATGCATTTAAAGAGAAATAAACATGCAAAATTAGGACGATGGGACATTTATTCTAGTTAAAAAGGCAAAACTGGGATGTGTCATTAGCGGCCAATGGTAACAGATTTGCAAGTTGTCACTTTTTTTTTTTATTTAAAAAGTACTGAACTAAAAAAAAAATCCAATAGTATTAATCTAATATTGAATAGCCCAGATATGTTAAACATATTGCAACCAAAATAAGTAGAATCCTTCATGAAATGAAGGAAACTTTACCCTCCTTTAAAGAAAGTGGACATAAGGTAGCCACTGATAGCATTTGTTAAATAGCCACTTTCTAGCTTAATGGACCTAAGGGCGGTGGGTAGTGCTAATTTCGCCCTTTAATACTAGTTGCCTTCAAAATCTTTTTCGAAAGAAATTAAAAATATGTTTCAGTCAGATCAGAACAAATTTAAAACATATGTTTTGTCATTCATACATATTTAATGAAATTTGTAAAAAAAAACATTAAACAGTAAATTATCTTTTTCATCTACATTTTCGAAAACTTTCATACAACTATTTATGAACGACAGAAGAATTTTAAAATAAGGATTGACCGAAACATTAAGACAAAAACCGAATTTCGGTAAATTTTCCTGTTTTCGGCCGAAAACGAATATGTCAAAAAATTTAACTCGTTAATACATACATATATAAATATACATAATTATATGTTTAATTATAAGTGTGATCAGAGTTGGCTCTGTGTTTCACGAAAACTTTACGTTCGTATAATATAAAATGAAATTCATCAACGACACAGGATTTTTTTCTAATTATACATATTTCATCAAATTAAAAAAAAAATGTTTTAGGTATAATTACCTCGATTTATCTTTTATAATGACTTTTGTAAATGATCATTGTTACTCTAGAACTTTCCCAAAAAGTATTCGAAACACTTATGTGGTTTCACACTAAAAATTTTCGATTACTGTTGAGTCCAACTTTTAATGAACATGCGAAAAGAGTGGTCAAAGTTTTGTCCTATATACAATTCTTGCTTTATAATTTGCACTCGCGTCTTGAGTTAGTGATGACTGATAAACAGTGAAGTTCATAGCAATTAACAGTCTCATTTGAGCCGATACAGCTCAAATCAACGATTCATTTTGAAAATTTCCAAAAGGAAGAAGCGAGATTTTTGGAATACAGTATCGGTACGGCCTAATTTTCGGCAAAACGGATTGAGCCGAACACGAAACCGAATTTTCGGCCAATCTCTTTATGTAATATTAAGTAAAATTCATTTAGCAACTGAAGTCTAATGACGCATATTATTTTACATTTTCAAGAGACAAATTAGGCGATAGGGATGAAAGTGGTGGGATGTTATATATACTTCTTGATTTTAATCCTCAAAAATGCACAATGGCACCGGAATTTCGGAATCTAGTTTTGCTTTTATAACATACGTGATGGAAAGCTTACGGATTTTGAAATAAATTTGTTCTTAAATCCAATGGTTTCAAACGTTTAGAGTGAAAAATGTCAGTAAACGATTCAGTATACAGAGTTAAATTTTGAAAAGGAAGGTATTTCCTTATTCTTTAACATAAAATTGAGTTCTTTTCGACTAAATATGCGAACTCGGAAGAATGAATAAACGAAAAAGATTAACAAGACGGATGAAAATATAAATAGATTAAAAAATTAAATCAAAATTATCCTTTCATTTTAGTTAAAACGGGACAATACAAGATAACTAATAAATTAGACTGTTATAACTGTGATATCGCTCTCCGATATTCCAAAGTATAAAAGATAAACCTTGGGATAATTCATTAACCCTTTAATATTAGGGTTATCACAGACAGCTGCTTCCCCCCACCCCCACCAATTTTAACAGCTTAACTAGAGATTACTAGTGAAATTTTATATCGTTTGGCGCTCTAATACCATCACTAATGAATTCTGAACATAGATAACTGATGATAACTGATGATAATGATAACTGAATGGTATAGTCCTATATTTAAAGATTAATTCATTGGATACTGATTCTGTACTAATCTAGCCCTTTATTCATCTTTCAATTGATCGGACTTCGAGATCGCTCAAAGTATCTACGTGACAATTTATGTTACGGCAGTTAAGGCGGTTCTGAAAAATATTTTTATTCACTCAAGAATACAAAACTGACATCTTGTCTTATTTTGAAACAAAAGTGTAATACTCGCACAGGTATGATTATTGATGAGATTTGTAATCCAAGAGTTTCATATTCCGATAAAAGAATTACATGTTGAGTTATGAGCGATTACTGTTCCAGAACGATAGTTTCTTTTCCAGCGCTGTCCTGTTCGGAAATTCGGCTCAAAATGCCCACTTTGACAGTACTTTGAGAGAATAGTTAGTCATTAACGAAAAACGGAAATAACAGTTTGATTATATAGTTTAGAAAGATCACCTGCCAATTTGATAAGTTTGCGACAAAAAATTGAACCAATGTGTCAAAGTAACCAGTTTGGATTTCAGAACAGTCTTAAATGTTAAATAACTTTAATATTATAAGAAGTTAATACGGATTTGTACCATTTGTCCGATTTCAAGCTATTGAAAAATATACTGCGTAACTACTAAACTCTTTCGGGGAAAGTTTCACAAACATACTGTGGAAAGTTAGAAGAAGTCTAGGACAGAATTTATGAAGTTAATGTAACAAAATCAATGCAATCACACATATCACCCATCCAATGTCATACAAATGTCGCATACTTCTATAACATTTCTCCAGAAAGAGTTTTAACAGGATCTACCTAAAACGACCAGAGTTCGATTAAATTTTTTTGAAAGAAATAGTGGTTAAGTGCCAGTCAAAACTTTTTTCAACATACTATTTAAGCCACCTTTACTGCTAATTCCGGTCACTTGCGAAGAACTAGTTTAAACTGAACCCTTAAGTCTGTTCTGAATTCCAAGCTGGGCATTTTATGGACCAATTCATTTTTATTCGCAAACGTGCGAAATTGGCAGCTGCTCTTATTCAGAAACTATAATCAAAATTGTTTTTCCGTTCTTCGGGAAAGGCAGAAGATTTTTCAAAAAATGCTGTCAAAGTTGAAGCTTTGAACCAAATTTTTATATGTGACGGCACAGGAAAAGAAAACGTCCTTAAACGATAATCGTCTAACATAATGTTAAGATATTTTAAGAATAGTCTTGACTACTGTCACAGAAATTGCTGCTTAACTACTGTGAACGGTCCCTAGACTCCTTGGTCAAAGCAAATAAAAAGGCCGATTAACTCATAGGATACCGCTTCTGTACCAATCATTAAGGATAGAATAATTATAGTTGAAATTCACCTATTCGGAAATATCTAGTGATAGTACTACGGCTCCAAATGAAAAATTTCACTTGTGTCTGTAGTTAAACTAAAAGTGAGAAACTGAAATTTGAAATCGGTATAGTGGTCTACGACACAGCTAAATCTTTATCACTGGACCAAAAAATTCAAACGTTAGTTTCTATGTTAAAGATTTTACCGCAATCTGAAATATTTTCTAAATAGAGATTTAAAAAAAAAAAAAAAATTAAGGAATCTAAATTTACAGCCCATTCTCTCATTTAGGCAATTCTTAACGTTCTAGATAAATATAGAACAAAGTCTTATACAACATGAAAAATATAAAGTTTTCAGTGTCCATTTTGTGTATTTAAAAAGTATATCAACGCGATACATTTGGACCAGAAGAAAAAAAAAAAAAAAAAAAAGTTTTTCAGGGTTCTTTATGTACCCACATGATATCATGCTTTGATGTTGTCTGAAAATGTCTCAGAAAGTTTCATGTTTTTGAGCGGGGAAAAGTATGCCTGAAAACTTTAAAAGTCTTTTTACACATATTCTACTGTTAAATTCTATAGTATATGCCACTAAACGTGCCTTTTTGTTCCATCCAGTGTTGCACCTGTGTCTACCAGTTTAAAGGTCCGGTAACACGTTAGCGAAAATCTGATCAAGAACAAAAACTATACGTTCTCATACTTAAGGGGTCTCAGGACTTAAAGCTTCAAAAGTTTCCAAATTTTAGTTGGTAAACTCCTATCTTTTCTGAACATTTTGATGCGTTTCCTTGAAATTCCCATTAGAACAGAAGTTATGGCGTTTAGAATTATACCCACTCAATAGCTGAAGCTGCATTTTCCGAACTTTGAAGTCATTTTTCTGTAAATGACGTTTGAGCAAAACGCGTACGGTATCTACAACACTTCTGAATATTTTTTTCAAGAAATTTTCAAAGCATACGTGTCATGTTAGTCTCTATAAACTGAACCTAAAACTTCCTTTTATTTTTGAAATTTTTTTATTTTTTTTTTTTTTGGGGGGGGGGGGGAGGGTGATTATACTGCAGAAATTTTCAAAATTTTGCATTAACTAAATACAAATTTATATTAAAAATATAAAAATGCTTTCAATACAAATTTACTTAGGTTCAGGGCAATTATTATAATCAGAAGTATAAGTAGGCACCAAAATTTTCATTCTAGTTGCAAAATTTTTGTATTCCTGCGCGTAAGCTCTAATGCCAATTTTCTCCACATCAATGCTCGTGACTGTTTGGAGCCCCCTGTAAATGCTAATTCTGCATCTCGCAATTTTTTTAAATACATGAAATGAAAGCACATATCTTTGAATCCCAATAAAAATTGCGTTTTAAAATCATACATTAAGACATTTAAAATTTGAAAAGACCGTTTTTCAACATTTTAGAGCGCCGAGACTTCTTAAACCGTTCAAAGCAAGCTATTGTTTCGTTTCTTGAATAACCTTCAAAATTCTCTAATTTAGATTTCTTAAGCAGTTTTGAAAAAAAACAGTGCCAAAAATAGTCCCTCCAATTTCAGGCAATGCCCAATTTTGTGAAATTATGCATTTGAGTTTTTCTGTTCAATTATATTTTAATCCCTGTAATTTTTTTTCTGATTAAGAGCATAATAGAAGAGATTTACTGTGAATCTTGAAACATTTTAATATGATAATATTGAAACAATAAGACTAATTTACAATAAATCCAATGCCCAAAACCATTTATGTGCATTTAAATAAAATCTCGATAAAGCCGTAAAAAAAATCAACAGTATTTGCAGAAACTCTCCTTAAATTACAAGTTTGAAATTGTACGTCAAATCTGGCAATTGAGATGCGTTCGTACTATTACTAGCTCCATAACATATACAGATCTTGGTGCCATAGCTGTTCCACTCTTACGCAAAAAGGCACGATTACAAAATTTATTACGATTCTATACATTACATTCAGCCATATTACGAAAGTAGGACTACCTCTTCATTAGGACGTCATCACCATGGCAACCTAGAATCATGACCTATCATGGGGTATCATTGAATTAATGACGTATGTTGAGTTAACAAAACGAAGGAATCGTAACATTTAAGGTTCGATTCGATTTTCATAAAATTTGAAAAGGACTCAACTGAATTCTGCAGCGATTCTGCGTATTAAATTTCAAACCATTCGGTTGGGTTGTTTTTGCGCTGTTATATGTGGACAGAGGTGTGGACAGGTAGATGACTAAGTGCTACGTATGTATTTAATTACGAACGCAACTAAAAATGAATGTCTTGGCATTTCACTTGCTAAACATACGAGTGTCAAGCAATAGGACTAAAATATTCTATTAAAGACGTCCAATTCATTTTAAATATGTTACGCATGTCCGATTCAAACGAAACTTTTCGTAACTGGGCTGTTTGGATTACTTTCATACGGTTTTAAAATTTGAATCACTGAAAAAAAATTAAATCAATTTAAAATTAATATCAATTAAATTGCAATGATGTTAACATGGAACAGTGTGTTTATATTTTTACAATTTGAATATTTCCCAATGAGATTCTCGGAATCTTGAAATTGAACGAAGGTCAGGTTTGCATAAAGGTGTTCAGTTCATACATTTCAGTCAACATTGAATATAGTATTTACAGATGAACCCTTAAATGCCATGTGTTGCCGTTCAGCAATATACCCAATTAAGTCTTCTAAAAAACACTATTAGAATAATATTGAAGATCTAATGCCTAACGTTACCAATAAAGTACATACTGAAAATACTAAATCAATTTTCACCATGTAGATGACAGAAGTTACGCTGTTTAAGAATAAAGATATTCATTTTTTCAATTGTTGCTACATGTGCTTTTTTTTTTTGGGGGGGGGGGGGGGGAGCTTGTTAAATACGCTATTTTGTTCTTCAGCGAGAAAGTAAACATTTATTCCGTATCGTAGTTCTTAAAAATTCACGTGTTTAATATTGTAGAATTTAAAATCAAAAAGAAATTTTTTAAAAATTATTAGACCAGTGTTGCCAATTGTCAAACTGTTAGCCGTAAATTATACTTAAAACAAAATGATTTTTAAAGTATTTTTTCCATGATTTATTTAAGAAATGAAAACCGAAAAGCATTTTTAAATTGATTTTTGAAAAATCAGGCATTTAAGAGTTTAAAAGTACAACAAACTGAAAATTTCGAAAAAAAAATTTTTAAAACAAAATACAAGAAATTAAACCATGATTCCTGCTAACAGAAAACTCCTTTGAAATGATTTTACTGAAAATCAGCATTTCTAATTCAACATAGATAAAATGCATTTAAAAAAAAAAAAAATAACCATGCAAAATTATGACGACTGACCATTTATTCTAGTTAAAGGGCAAAACTGGGAAATGTCATTAGCGGCCAGTGGCACTATTTTTGTAAGTGGTCACTTTTAAGTAAAAGTATTAAACAGCAAACTTTTGTTAATATGTCTAATAGTATTAATGTAACATTTAATAGCCCAAATAAATGTTAATATAAACATATTACAACCAAAAGTAGACTCCTTCATGAAATGGAAGAAAATTGCTCTTTGCTTTTAGGAAAGTGGACATAGGGTGGCCACCGATAGTTTTAATAGCCACTTTTTCTAGCTTAATGGTCCTGTGGCTAGTGCTAATTTTTCCCTTTAATAGAAGTTACCATAAAGGTCTTTCGAATCACAAAATTAAATATCCGTTTCAGTCAGATTACAATAAATTAAATATTTTGTCATGTATATATAAAATAAATTGAATGCAATTTGTAAGATAAAAGTATTTGCGAAGAGTAAATTATCTCGTTTATCTACATTTGAAAGCTTTCATACAACTATTTATGAACGAGAAAGAATTTTAAAATAACAGATTTTATTTAGAAAATTATGAAAGTGATGGTGACTGACCTTCGTCCGACATACTAAATACGATACCACATTAAAGTTTTAAAGAAATAAAATATATTGTTTTTAGAATGGTTGATAAGTAAGGATTGACAGAGACACGTTTTTAACACCGAAACCGAATTTCGATAATTTTCCCATTTTCGGTCAAAACCAAAAAGTTCAAATTTTTTAAGTCATTAATACATACATAATTATACGTGTGGCTCAATTTGGCTTTTCTGTGTATGACCAAAACTTTATGTTCGTATAAAATTAAATTCATCAACGACACAAAATGATTTTCTAATTATGCGAATTTCATCTAATTAAAATATGTTTTAGGTATACATACCTTGATTTATGTTTTAGAATGATTTTGTAAATAATCTGTTAAACAAGAACTTTCTTGAAGAGTATTCGAGACATTTCTGTGGTTTCAAACTAACTAATATACATATATAACTGTTAAGTTCAACATTTAATGAGCACGTGAAAAGAGTCTTCGAAGTTGTCATATATGCATTTCTTGCTTTATAAATTTGCACTCTCATCTTGAGTCAGTGATGACCGATAATGATAAACAGTGAAGTCCATAGCAATAAAATTCATTTGAGCCGTTACAGCTTAAATCAATGAGTCATGTTGAAAATTTCCCAAGGAAGAAACTAGATTTTTGGAAGGCAAATAGTTTCGGTCTGGCACCGAATTTTCGGCGAAATTCGTACTTTGAGCCGAAAACGAATTTTTGGTTATCTATATATAACATTAAGTAAAGTTCTTTTAGCAGCAGAAGTCTAAAGACGCATATTACGTTACATTCACAGGAGAAATATGTCAATCTATTGAAAGGTGATGGAATGTTATATATACCTCTGAATTTTAATCCCCAAATGCCACCGGAATTTCGGAATCCGATTTTGCTTTTATAACATGCGATTAAAAGCTGTTACGTATTTTGAAATGAAATTGAAATCATTGACACCAGGATTTAAGAACAAAGTTTACAATGAAAAATGTCAGTAAATGATTCAGTATCTAACCGAGTTAAATTTAGAAAGGGGCCATTCCATAAAAGTGAAACCAAAGTACTATTTAAAAATTTATAAAACAAGTCACGTAACACTTTTTTTTTTTAAAGATTAGAGTGAATTTGCAGAAAACGCAGTTTAAGAAGTAAATTAAAAGTATTAGCACTAAAAAGGCGAGAGTGATGAGATCGAGAACATTTCACTTAAACTATGGTAAGTTTAACAAGTTATTGCCATTTCAAAAATTATTTGTAGAAGTTGTAATTAGGCTAGTTTTTATATTTGAATATATTATTTTTTAAAAATTTATAAAAATAAATTGGGGAATGTATTATGAATTCGAATTCATAAATATATTGTGATGCATTGAATTGTTACGTCCGTAACGGGAAAACAAAGTTCTTAAATTTACTGGTTAATTTATTAAGTTTTAAATCACTTTCTCTGTATAAATTATATGAGTATACTTTTAAATCCGTTACATTACTTTTAACTGCGTATTAAAATATTTTGTGACTGTTACAGACTTCATTCAAAAATAAGATACTCCAAATGTTAAGAAATTATTTACAGATCCAACAAGCAATGGGATATTTACATGATTAAAAATATGTACTACAAGTATATTCCACATCATAATTTACTTATATTTTCTTTTTTCAACAGGCTATTCATACGTTTTATTTTTTCTTGAATGACAACAGGCTATTTTTATGATATGGTTTTTTTTCCCATGAACAGCAACAGGCTATATTTGTGACACTTTATATTTTCATTATCCAAATTTTGGAGGAACCATAAATGGACAACAGATCCAAATTAGCATTTAAAAAATGAAGTTTCTAATGTTACGATATTACGATCTTTGTCTTTTATTTTGCAATGCTCTATGTTTAAACGTTAAAATTCCAGTGAATGCAAGTTTCAAATCAGACTTGTTACGTCCGTAACAGGCAAATGTTACGTCTGTAACAATTTAATTATTCCATGTATTAATAATTATTAATGTTTTCAAAATTGCAGTTTCCAACAGCTAATATCCTAATAATGAATTATTTAAGAAAAAAACTAAAATGTTCTTCCTTAAAATTCATAGGATTATGACAATAACTGCAACTATATGCAGTTTTGACTGTTTTGTGAATTAAGTCCGTAACACCTAGATTTTATTTTTTCAAAAATTATGGGAACATTTCAGATTTCAAAATTTAATATTCTATTTACAATCCTTGGACCGTCCTTAAATATAAAATAATCCAAGTAATACGTATTTTCTTTACATTATTTATGAAGCTTTAAAGTTTGTTACGTCCGTAACCATGGAATGGCTCAAAAAGGCATTTCCATATTCTTTAACAAAGTTCTTTTCGAATAAATACGCCACCTTAAAAGAATGAATATACGAAAATGATTAACAAGACGAATGGAAAATAGATAAAAATTTAATAAAAATTATCCTTTCATTTTAGTAAATGGGGCAATACAAGATAACTAGTAAATTAGACTGGAATATCGGATAGCGATATCAGCTGTAACAAGGTATAAACCTCGAGACAATTCGTTAACCCTTAAATATTAGCGTTATAGACAGCTGTTACCACCCCCCCTTTTTTAACAGCTTAACAAGAGATACTAGTGCAATTTTGTTTCGTTTGGAGCTCCAATACCACCAGTAAAGACATAAACACATGAATGTTAATTCCTAGCAAAAGCTATGCTTGTTTGGATCCGTGAAGCATTTAATAAAATAAATATTTGAAAGTAAGAATTTATTTTTTTGCACCTTTAAGCAAAAACATTTTATGTTTTGGCGCATTTTTATTTTAGAAACGTAAATTCATCCAAATAAGAATTTCCTCGGAATTTATGATATAAGACTTGTATAAAAAATATTTTCGAAGCAAAATTTTACAAAATATTTTTTAATTTTCAAATAAAAGCTCCTTTAAAGATGTTTACATTTTCCAATAGCCTTTGGTTTTCTCAAATGGTTCGAAATAGGTATGTTTCCAATTTTTGTAATTCACATCAAATATCTTTGATAGCAATCTTAGAATATATTCGAAGAGAGCTTGAAGAAAGTTATTTCTTCAGAATCTTATTTTCTGGAAAAACAATTGAAATCTGCTATCGTTGACACTAAGAATTATTAAACTTATATTATTCAACCTTCGAATTCCACTTTATATAACAAATTTAACAATTTTATTTGTTTACAATTCTTTTGTTGCCACTTTTCAAAAAAAAAAAATTATAAATTCTTTTAAAATGAGCAAGTATCGTCTGCGTAAATGATTTCACATAAGAATAAATTGAATAAATTCTTAACACTGAAAATTAAATTTAAAAAACAGTGAGATATTGTGGCGGAATAATGAAAATATATTTTATTTAATTAATCATGATACTATCTTTAATTGCTAACTCCGTGGATTTATTTTTTCTTCTGAAAATATACGTGTTGTATTTTTTATTTGCAAAAGTAAGTCCGTAATGGAAAAACATGTAAAATAAGTTACTTAAAATAAATTTAAGGTTATGTAAAAAAAAATATTGTGCAAATCTACACATCATAACTTGTTTAATTTCAAGGTCAAAATACTGGACAGTTTTTTGTAAAGTGTAGGACAAAATGCAATTTGTGTAGCTTAGTAGAGAATTCGCTTCGCGCATCCCAATATTCCTGCACGTTACAGAAACAATATCCAATGAATTAATCTTGAGCTTTATCCATCTTTCGATTAAGTGATCTTCGAGATCGATCACAGTATCTACGCAGTATCTCACAGTATCTTGTCACAGCAGTTAAGGCTGTTCTCAAAAAAAAAAAAAAAAAAAATTCTCCGCTCAACAATGCAAACCACATTTTTGGTCTCTTAAAACAAGACAAAAAGTCTAATACTTGCAGGTATGATTATTGAAGTGAATTGTTAATGAACAGTTTTTCATTTTCCAATAAAAGAATAACATCATGAGTTATGAGCTATTGCTGTTTCAGAACGACAGTTTCTTTTCCAGCGCTGTCCTGTTCGGAATTTTGGTTCAAAATGTCTACTTTGACAGCACTTTCTGACAAGATATTTTGCCGTTAACGAAAAAATAATTCCATTGCAAAGTTTAAGATCACCTGCCAATTGGATAAGTTTTCGGAAAGAATTTAAGAATGTTAGAAAGTAATCAGTTTGGATTTTAGAACATCGTTAAAGGTTAAATAACTACTGAATTTTATAAGAAATGAATAGATTTGTACTTTTTACCCGTAATTCAAGTTATTGAAAAACTTGTGAAACTCAACTACTGAACTCTTTCGGAGAAGTTTCAGATGCATTCTATGAAAAGGTTAGAAGAGGTCTAGGACAGAATTTATGAAATTAATGTAAATAAAAGTATGCAATCATACATATCCAGCCAATGTCATACTCATACAAAATGTCCCACACTTCAACATTTCTCCAGAAAGTGTTTCAGCAGGATATGCCTAAAACGAACAGAGTTTGGTTAAACTTAACCACTACTTGTTAAGTGCCAGTTAAATCTTTTCCAACACACTAGTCAAGCTACCTTTACTGCGAACTTCAGCCACTTCCGAAGAATTCATTTAAATCGAATCCCAAGTCTGTTCTTAATTCTAAGCTTTGTATTTTATGACTAACATTTTTATTCGAAAACGTATGAAATTGGCCGCTGCTCTTATTCAGAAACTACGTAAATTGTTTTACCGTTTTTCGGGAAAAGGCAGAAGATTTTTCAAAATATGCTGTGAAAATAGGTATTTAACAAAATTTCCGAACGCGACAGTGCAGGAAAAGATAAGTCTTGAGACAATAGCGTATAACACAAGATGCAATTCATTTTTTCTTTAATAAAATTAAGAAATAAATTAGTTGCAAATCACTTCAATAATCATACCTGCATGTATCATGCTTTTGTGTTCAAAACTAAGTCTAAAAATGTGTCAAAATTTGCCGTTATTGGGGAGGGGGGAAAGAGTTAAGAATAGTCTTACTACTGTCAGAAATTACTGTTCCCTGGGTCTGCTTGATCGAAATATAAAATCAAAAGGCTAGACTAACTCATTGGATACTGCTTCTATACAAATATTTATGCACAGAATTAGTTAAAATTCACCTATTCATTAATATCTAGCGATACTACGGGCTCCAAACGAAACAAAATTTCACTTGTGTCTGTGACAAGTTAAACTGAAATTTTAAATCTGCAGAGCTGCCTGCAAGACAGCTGAAAGCAGTTATAGGACAATCTTAACTTTTTGAGCATACAACTAAAACGTTAGTTTTATATTCATTTTATCGCAAAATTAATATACTAATTAGGTAAGAAAATATACAATACGTTTACACTTGCTAAGAAGGAAACTTGTCTATAATGCATTCTTTTTTGCCTTTTCTATGGAATTCAGTCTTAGATTTTACTGAATAGTATTTATCCGATTTTTAACACTTCAATACACGAAATATGGATTAACAATATTAACGGAAACATTTACATACAAGAAATAGATATAAAATAAGATTATAAATATGAAAAAAAAAATTTAAGATAAATATTTTTGGTCAGAACTCCTGGAAAGCAACCAATTTTTAACCAAATCGACGTAAAAATCAATGTTCTGTAGAAATTCACTCGGGTCGGGCCTGGGCCGAGATTTTAACTTTCACTATGCCGGCTCGATATTTTTTGTACGGGCGGGCCCGGGCATTTCGGCCCGTGCAGTCCTCTAAGAAGAGTCACTGAAAGGCATCAGTTAAGGTGGTTTACCATAAAAAAGTGGTTAGATAGCAGAAATGAACGATCTGCGTAGAATAGCGGGCTTTGTTGTTAAGAACAAGTCAATATTCAGAAATTACACTTCCATAACGTAAATTTACGGGATTTTACCATTAAGATTGAAAAACGGAGATTGTCCTTAAAATTATACGGTAAAAGTCCATGAATTAATTTCTTTTACAGTGTGGGAAATATTTTCTAAAAATGGAGATTTTTTCTTTTACTTTGCTGTGGTATGTTTCGTCTTATTGGGCAATTCCAATGTCGGTCCAAAAATTAAAAATTTTCATTGTCTTAGTTTATAACAATTGTGTATCTAAAAAAGTCATATGAACGCGATACATTTGGACCAAAAAAGTTTCCGGACTACTTAAAGTTAGGTTCTATGAAAACTTTTCAAAAAGTCAAAAATATGTAAAAAAATAAAGTCAAAGTCTCTAGAATGTGCAACTAAACATTTTTTGTTCCATTCAATATTATATTTGTACCAGTTTAAAATGGTCCATTATCATGCTGACAAAAATCTGATCAAATTTTTTTTTTTTTTTAATCTGTACGTTCTGCTGCTTAAATCATTGTTTTATTTTTTGCATATTAAAGTAATTTAAATTGGAAGACAAAACATTCAAATTTAAGAAGTTTAGAAAATGAGAAAAATCATGCCAAAAATAGTCCTCGAATTTCAACCAACCAATCTCTCGTCCATTTTAGCTTTGATATCAAAATATATTTAATTGAACAATCGGTGCAATTTTTTTTTTCTGAAATTTTTTTAAAGCATAGCACCGATTTCTGTGCATGTACGTGGGAAACTTTGGGAAAGTTTAAATAGTTTAAAATAACATTTATATAGGAGACCATTCACACACACACACACTAATTTACAATAAAAACATGTTTAAAACCATTCCTTTAAGTGCGTTAAAAAAGTGCATTAAAACAAAAATCCCGATAACGCCTTAATAGTCCAAGAGTTGTTAAACATTTTAGGGAAGGTATTTGAGGCACCCTGAAAATTTGTGCAACACTTTTGTAATGGCTGAATACAAAATCGAATGTGGGCCATTTTTGGCCCAAAATGGCACTCGACACGTGTCTGGCACAGATTTTGTGCCGACTAAAGTGTCATTTTCAAAATATTTTTTTTCTAAGCATAAATATTATTCTGCCTCAATCTCAGCGTGCCTCAAATACCTTTTTGGGGTAGTCAAAAAATTGCACTTGACACGTGTCTGGCACAGTTTTTGGGGCCACGATCCTTGAGCCAGACATTCGATTTTGTATTCAGGCATTACAAAAGAAGTGTTGTACAAATTTTCATGGTGCCTCAAATACCTACTCAAAAATGTTCAACAGCTCTCCTACTATAAAAACCAACCCGTATCTGCAGAACCTGTCTAATTAAAATTTATGTCTAGACATTTCACTTGTTAAGCGTATCTTGATGCTAAGCAGTATTTCATTTAAATATTCTGTTAAAGACGCTCAGTAAATATTAAATGATTTACACATGCCCCTTTCAAAGTAACTTTAGTTTTCGCAACGATGATGTTTAATTTTATCTTTATAAAATTTGAATCAAAGAGA
Organism: Maratus speciosus; assembly: GCA_963932465.1. NCBI lineage: Eukaryota > Metazoa > Arthropoda > Arachnida > Araneae > Salticidae > Maratus > Maratus speciosus. The sequence continues at coordinate 684,760,821 of OZ010787.1, read as the reverse complement.
AAAAAAATATATATCCAATCTTAAAATGAGCGACAAATTGTAATGACATACTATGCTATGTTAATACGTGTATTTTACCATTTAAATCTGAAATTTTTTTAAATGGGATCGTCAGTTTCTTGAAATTGAACGAAGGTCAGATGTACATGAGGGTGCAACAAGATAGTTTATACAGCGAGTTCAGTTAAATGTTGAATATATTTACAGATTAACAAAACACATCAACAAAATAGAAGGTAAGCAATTTTCGTAATTTTCGAAAAGCACATTTCTAAAAACAAACTATAGCAAATGCAATCAAACCGATTCCCGCTAACTGAATGCGACAAGAAAAATTTTTGCAACGCTGTTACTGAAATAAAATGAATATTTGTTATTCAACATAAAATGCAATTTTTTCAATTAAAAATATCAAATTATGGTGAGGAGCCTTTTATGGTCATTGTCATCATAAGAGCTCATTAACCTTTCTTGAAATTCATTTAAAGGGGTCCGGGACACAATTTAAAATTATTTATCCAGTTAACACATTGACTGCCGACTACGAGATAACTCTTAGATTACATACTTTTCTAGGACGTCAGCTACGAGTTCTCGTAATAATATGCGATTGAATAAAATTGTCATTTTAGGCCAGATTTCTGAAAATTGCCGTGGCAGTCAACGTGTTAAAATGTTTATTTCTTTTGCGATAGTTAACCACGCTATTTATAAACAAAAATCACATGATAAAACTTCTCGTATATAAAAAGAAATTCATTAAAAAAGCAATTTAAAATAGTTATAAACTCTAAATATTTGTAGAATTTCAATTTTTTTTCAATTTAAATAAACAGAAAACGGTTTTAATTTTGATTCTGCATTAAAAAATTATAAAAAATATATTTAAAGTAAAAATTTAAAAAGTGCAACTTTAAAAAAAAAATCATTTTCAAAAGTAAATATTTTTTTCTAATTTTCTGAATCAAAATTAAAGTAAAACAATTGAAAGACATGTTCCAAGTTTGAACCATATATCTGTAACCGTTCTTGACGTGTAACGATTTAAAATACGAGAAATGGAGAAAAAAAGCCATCATGAAGAAAAACGCATTTTCACAAGACGTTTCCATGTCAACCATTACTTGAAAGCTAGATTTTTAAAACAAGCCGAAATTTAAAAAATATTTCCTGTTCTAATTAAGATAGAAACATGATTTAAACGTGATTTTAAGCGGAAAAAAACAAAATTTCTAATGCAATAAAAGAAGTTTTAGAAAATTTGGAGATATGTTTCCCGGACCCCCTTAACGATGAATATAATATTTACATATTACCAAACACATATACAAACAAAATAGAAGGACAATAATTGTATAATATTTTTTTTTTTTAAGGACACATTTCTAAAAACAGAACACAGCAAATGGAATCGCCATGATTCCCACTAACGCAATACAAGAAAAATGTTTGTAGCACATTGTTACTTAACCCTTTATGTCTTAAAAAATAGATATGAAGCATTACCATTAGGGAATAAATCATCCATTTGCATTGCTATAATCAAAACTAAAAAGAAATAATTTCACAAAAAATGAATCCTTAAAATATAAAAACTTTTAAATCTTCAATCTTATGAAGCCAGAATATAAAATGATAGTCTATAAATAAATAAATGGTTGTTAAAGAATTGGGGGGGGGGGGGGAAGCAGGCGGGGTGAGAGTTTTTCTACTATTGCATCATCATAAGCTATTACTTTAAATTTAATGTTAATATATTTAAACTTTCTACATTCTTCAATAAATGAAAAATATATTCCACTTTTACAGTTAATTTCTTGAGAAATATTTGTATACTTCCTACATCTTCAAAAATCACAGTACAAAATAAGAGACTATTATGGCATAATACGATACTATACATCTTTCGCAGGAGTGCAATATAGCCAGGGCCCTCGCTAGGACTTTCGTCCGGAGGGGGGGGGTGGACTTTAAATTGCCAAGTCAAATTTCAGTATCTGCCAAGTAGTTTTATAATCGGCTTAATAGGCTTTCAAAGTTACCACAATGAAAAAAAAGGTAATAGTTCTTATTTTTAAAGTTTAATATTCCCAATTAGATTTGTAACTTATGCTAATTCTATCAGAAATAGAAAGTTTACAATATTAAAGATTTAAACAAATTTGGCAACTAAGTTCGTAAATTTGACAAGTGTAACAGCATGAGCAAACTTTTTTTGTGGGGGGGGGCTCTCCCCCGTCCCCTTTAGCGAAGCCCCTAAATATAGCCAGAGCAACAGAAAGGGTGGCGGCAGCGGTACAATCAGTAGAAAGACCAAAAACTAAAAAGATATTTCGCACCAGGCGATCAATACAATTGTTGCTGGGCTGAACAAAACAGTATTGCGAGAAGTACAGTCCAAAATAATAAGATCTTGGTTTTCATGCCGTAAAATATAGAACATTTGCATATCAATACGGACTTTTGTGCTATAAATCATTTGTATCATTAAACAGAAAAGGTATGAATATACACACACAGATTAAGGTAAATTAACAGTCATAAATAGTATTCATACAAACATAGAAAAATATATTACACTATATGAAGAAACAAGATTCAAAAATTTATTTTTAACATGCACAAGTTTTACCACCTGGCGTTCCATGGACTGGTGATAAAAGGCCTGTATTACAAGCCTTTAAAAATTTACCTAAACTCAGTGTTGAAAGATTTTCTTAAAAATGAAAATCTTTCCAAATTAACTTTATGTTGGGGCCCTACTACTTTAGACAGAATACAGCCTGTAATTTCATTTATATTTTTTAATGAAATCTATCGAAACGAACCAAGGGATCCCGTTATAGTGATTAAATATATTTTAAATTTGCATTTATATTAAACTGTTCCTGAGAAACCTTAAATAAAACTGACTTAAAATTGCGAATGCGATAAATTTTCAAAGCAAATGTCTGACATAATTCTCCCCCCGCCCCTTACCAACTTATTTTAGCCAAACCAATGTAAAGAACCTTTCATTCTTATATATATATATATATATATATATATATATATATATATAAGAGAAAATAGCAGTTGTGTAAACTTTAAAGTGCTCGGAAAAATCTTGTTTCAAATTCTTTTCAAATATTGATAAACTGTCGATCATTGAAGACTATCCAAAGTTAAATATTCAATTCACTATTTGTTCAAAAATGACATTTGTCATTAAAATATATATATATATATCTGGTACATTACATTTTCTCAAAATTTCATGCAATGTATTCGTATAAATTCAACTAAATAAGGATACTAGTTACGAAAAATATTTTGTGGGATTAAGTGCTGACTGCAATAAAACCAGGTTCTGCGAAAACAAAAAAAAGGTCCAGAAACATCTTTACCACTAGCTAAATTTACCACAACCTATATTGCGTTTAAGTTTCTTTTTAAAAATTAAAGTTTCACAAAAAATAAATTCCATGATGAAAACTTCGTAGGGCTGCAAGTCTTTAATATACCGGGACAGAAAAAGCCTATAATACAGCCAGTTGATTGCAGGTTTGTTTTTTTTTTGTTTTGTTTTGTTTTGTTTTGTTTTTTTTGGGGGGGGGGGGGGAGTACTGGATGCTTCATTACAAGCTTTCGTTTCGAGAACTTTTCTATATCGCAGTTTTAACATATGCATTTCTTTTTAAATGGAGGGCTTTTATGGCTTGGAAAAGTTAGAGACCCATTTCAAAAGTAATTAAAATATATGTTGCACTAGCATTACGAAAAAAAATACGACAAAATTTGAGAAATGAGATGGCTTTCCAGTTAGAATATTTACTTTTGTTTTGTAATTGAGATTTAGAGTAAGTGAACGGAGACTTGCAATAAATTGTGAAAAAAAGAATGATTCTATTGAACAGTCTTCCAAGGGGAATTCACATACATTCCGTGGAAAGTTACGAGGAGTTGAGAACAGACATTAATTTGTTATTCAACTAAAATTCTATCATTCAAATCGCACATGCAGTCCCATTCATACAAATTGACCATATTAACATTCCCCTAGAAAGAGAAGAGTTTTACTTCAAGAATTTCCAAAGAAATGGGGGCCAAGAAAAAATCGGCCGAAAATTTCTAGTACATAACTTAGGCCACCATTCTTCGTGAATTCCGATGACTTACGAATGATTACTCAAGAATAGGGCTTCATTATCCCAAATGCATATGAAGCACGGTGCTTCACCTCCAAATTTTAAAAGTGGCCCCCAAAATGACTAAAATGGGCCTCTAATTTCAAATTTCTTCCATATTAATATTTGAGGAGAAAGTTTACCTAATGCAAGAAGAACATCCATGCTACTTCAGGAAATTTAATCGGGAAATCTTTATGTAATCTGAAGGTTAACCAACCGCATGGCATTCCGATGTGCTGTAATAGAAACCATTCGCGTAACTGAACATACAAAAACTATACATCGTACTATAAATGTACTCTTAAAGTAAATAAAGGGAAAATAAGAAAGCTGCTTAATGAAATATGTTAACCTAGCTCAGTAACTCCCGGAAATATTTTCAGAGTTGGAGTTTCTAAGCATGCGGAATTTAGAAAACTTCTCCCGAATGATAGGGGACTCAAAAATGATACTGCGATTCCGCTGGTTTCAGAGTTCGATCCTGCTCGAGAATTCTTTATAGAGAAGGGGACGCATAGGCACGGGGGAAAGTTTCTTATTCTCCCCCCCCCCCCCCCCCCTCCGTTATGTTTTCACATAAAAAGTGCAGTTTTTAGAAAGTTGTATAATTTAGTAAATCAGTTACTTTTAATTTTTTTAATTCACTAAAGCGTTCATAACTCATTTTTAATTAAATAATTTTAATTAATAGTTTTGATTAAAAAAATATTGCCAATATCGTATAGGAAGAAATGGTGTTCAATAAAAAGGTACATCAAGAAAAAAAATGTTAGTTATGGGTCTGTTCAAGCAAAATAAGCCTATTTCGGCCCCTTTCACAAAAATCCATTTAATAAAAATAGGCCCCTCCACAAAACTTCATTCCATAAAAATACTCGTATTCACACATTAGGTTTCAAAATGTGTAATCTGCAAACAAACAGTTCACCAGATAGGAAAATTTTAGCAGACAGATTTTAGTAACTGGATTTCGTCTTTTGTTGCAAAAAGGTCATTTTTCAGAAAGCGGGACCCAAGAGAAAAAAAAACCTTTTTTAAACCCCTGGCTATATATAATTAATGTACATATATATTCAATATGAAATATAGAATTTAAAAATTGAAGTTCTTAAGACTGACTACACATTTGTTTAAATGTACGTATGATTATTTTTTCTGGATGTCTCGGCAAATAATGAATCTTTAAAGCACAACAACTTGTTACACATAAAATAGAGAAATAGAAATAAGAGGATTGTGAATAAGGGGGGGGGGGGGGGGTATTAGATAAATTAATTCCAAATTTAAAAATTTCAGCGAAAACAAATATTTTGGTTTAGTAAATAATTAAAACTACAGTATCAAAAGTGAACGTACAATTGCAAATAAATATTGTAAAATATGTAGGGGAGATCGGGGGAATGCCGCCAACCCGGGTTATGCCGCCACCCCATCTAGTTTAAAAACCAACGGCAGTTTGATATAGTGAATGTGCCTGCACTATAGCGGCCAACAATAGAAACAGTGCCTAAAGTGAGAGTGACTTTGCTGTACGTCGTTCGTTTGTTCCAGTGAAAAATGTAGTTTTCATCTAGTTGCTTATTATTTTGGAGCTTTAAATGAGTAGAGATAAGCGCCTTTTATTGTAACATTAGGTATTTAAGATAATATGACCCGTAATCTACATGCATTCGCCGACATTTTGATGCAATGTGTTGAACAAGTTCGGTTCTTCTTTCGGCTTTGCTTGGGGATTTCCGCCATATTGTCCTCTCGGGGTATTGCCGCCGCCATGCAAATCGCGTGAGAAATGGCCTCATTTTAATGTAGTGGAGCCGATTCAGTAGAGTGACTTTTGCAATATGAAGTAAATTGTAAGCTTAACCATTATTCTGCTCAATTACATTGCTTTCTAAGAATTCTCAGTAGGTTGTGTGTTTCCCGGTATCCATTTGATGCATGTACTAGGTCATTAAAGAGTGGCGGCATTACCCCGGTACAGTGGCGGAATTACCCCAGTATCTTGGGTAATCCCGCCACTGTGCAGAGGTTTAAAAAATATTTTTTTATGTAGGCTTACTTTACAGTTATGATTACGGTTAAATTTATACAGATACTAAAGATCATAATTCAGCTTTAGAATTTTTACTATTAAAAAATAAACAATTTTCGAGCTGAAAAAAATTAAATTCCCTTAAGGTGTCGCCATTCCCCCGGTCTCCCCTATACTGTTTAGTTATAAAAATTATCCCTGAAACAATATACATTAAGCATAAAATAGCTCCAAATTATAATGAAAAATGACTCCGTTAAATTATAATGGAAAATATGTTTAAGAATTACATTGGTTAACAAACCATAAAATAAAAGTAATCGTACTTACAATTTAATTTCGTCAAGATTAATCCTTTTAAATTCAACACAATGTTTTGTTTGATCTTCACTAGTATTTATGACTGCTTTCAGCATTATGGACACTTTTTTTTTTGGGGGGGGGGGGGGGGGGGGTCTCATTCTTGTTTCCAAATACGCAGTCACAATCTTATTACGAGAAGCAACGGAATTTCAAAATTCCCCATATTAACTGTTCCTCATACCTGAAATAGATAAAAATATTAAAAACACATAATTAACTCGAGATTGCTCGCGCAGGGTATGTCATACCGAGGCTGGGCACGGTTTTTACATTTCTCACCACTAATTTTCAAAAAGTAATCGTCAAATTATATTTTTGTGAGCAATGTCAACGATTCAATAAAAATTACGATTTTTGTTTGAATTTATTAGTAGCAAAGTGTGAATCGTTCATATCCTGGATATGCGCGAGCATTCCCGGGTTGAATGACTACCATTAATTCTAATTAGCTTAAAAATAAAGTTAATTTCATAGGTTTCCCAGAAAACCTCCCCTAACGTTACAATAGTCACTGCAATTATCGAACACACAAATATCCTTTTCATTTTAACAGTGCAGTAAGGGACATGAAAAGGCTGGCTCAGCTCTACCGTGGCTCAGAGCCCAGATTTAAATAGAAAAAGATTTTGTTCGATGAGATTTTCCTTTCCTGGATTAGTTGTAAAATCTTACAAAAAGGCAGTATTTTCCTTATCTCGTTCTTTCAATAAAGACTACGGAACATCTCTTCTTAGGTTTTCCTTGTAGGTTGAAATCCAGTCTGATAAAACATTAAAAATGCTACCTTTAGCAGAGAGTTGCAATGTTGAAACAACATCGGTGAGAGGGAACAATGTTCGATAAGTTCGGTTTCTTTCCAAATTCTACCCTACTACTCGACCAAAACCATATTAAAACAAACAGATGTTTTGGTCATATTAACTGTGACCTTGCATTTATAGCTCCTAAAAAGCATGAAATTTTTTATTATAGTTTAAATGTTGAATCAAAGGGCAAATGACTCGTTCTAACAGTGCTCGTATTAAACAAGTTAGTCTGTATTTCAAAGAGATACTTAACTACATGTTCAATCAGACTCGAATACGATGAATGGGTTGATACGTACTTTTGAGCTGCGGTACAAGAGCCTAAGTTTATCAGTTCCAACCATTTGCTTTGGGCTGTTATGTTGCTGAACGTCCAAGAGTTTCTAGACCCTGTAACGTAATAAAATTATTCTCTTTCAGTATAATTAAATAGACAAAACGGTCTATTTCAGAATATACAAAAGCAAAGTTCTACACCAGAAGCTTCCACGTAGGATTCGCCAGCCATGTTCCCATCTCCTCATATTCGTAAACTTAAATAAAACTAGCATAGTTTTGTAAAAGTCTTACGGTCCATAGAGAATAATCAAATATGCTTCGTGACATTCTTTTTATCTACGACATTTAAAACAGCACTATCTCCACGCATCAGATATGTTTAAACTAGCGCTGATATTAAAAGAACGAAATATGATTTCAAAATATTTGGGAAAAACAGCATCTCTAAACTTTATAATATTCTAATGCACGGTAAAACATGCCGGCAACCTTTTCTCAAATAAAACCCATTGCATGGGATGAAACACATTCTTCGATCCTCAACTAACGTCTTAAAATTATTTAAACTTTACCTTTGCATAAATTTACCGAACCGACAAGACTGCAGTTGCCAAAAATCTCTGAAAAATTAAAGAACATACGTACGATTGGGCGAACATAGATCGCATGATGACGTCAAACTAATAACTTTCGTTCGATAGTCCTATCGACATCCTTGCTATGACGCCATATCGTGATTTTAGAATGATTAAGGCCGGGATCCAGATAGATTTTTCGCTGTTAGCGAAACGAGGTTGACCAGTCCGAAGCCTGTATTTTTGCGAACTTTTCGCTGTCTGACTTTTGTCACAGCTCGTGTCCAGTGGAAATAACCAAAGTACAGTGTCTAGAATATATAATGTGGAAATCTGCTATCCAAACAGCGCTAAAAGTTGTATCCCTTAAATGTGCAATGAAGCTGAAATCCAGGGAACCAATCGCAGCGATATCTGCGATATATTTTCAAATTTCAAAGTAAACATCGTATTATTACAGCTTCTAGACAAAATCGACTTGGAGTTTTAGAAAATATTCTGCAGATGTCGCTGTGATCGACTCATTGGATTTCAGCATCGTTTGACATTTAAGTGATCCAATATTTTAGCACTTTTTTAAGTAATAATGGGATAGTCGATTTCCACACTATATATTCTAGACGCTGTAACCAAAGTAACCGATCTCACCGGTATTTGCAGCTCGATTTAGGGAAGGTACAACGCAAAAAGCAAACGAATTGTGACGTCAATAAAACTACCCCGAGTACAGCGTCTAGAATACACAGTGTGGAAATCTGCTATCGAAACAGCGCTAAAAAGTTGTATCCCTTAAATGTGCAATGATGCTGAAATCCAGGGAGCTGATCGCAGCAACATCTGCGATACATCAGATGTAAATACATCTGATATGATTTATTTGCCAATTAGAATAATTGTGTTAAAATTTATATAGTGTAATCTGCGATATATTTTCAAATTTCACAGTGAGCATCGTATTATTACAGCGTCTAGACCAAATCGTCTCGGAGTTTTAGAAAATATCCTGTGGATGTCGCTGCGATCGACTCATTGGATTTCAGCATGTTTTGACATTTAAGGGATCCAATATTTTAGCACTTTTTTTAAGTATTACTGGAATAGCCGATTTCTACACTATATATTCTAGACGCTGCACGGTGGGTGAATTAACGATTCTAGCTGGCCAAAATTATTTTTGGCGTCAATATAGTCGTATCGCTATGAAATTGAAAAATGTTATTGATATTCACTATTGAATGTTAGGTATTGTAAAATGTAGCGTGTGGCAGTCATTATTTCGTTACAGGGACTTTCAAAAGTATTTCATAACGTTACGGCCTATGGGGGAAAATGGTTTGCGGTGGTTTTTAATGATGTTTCATAACTCCAAACACTTTGAAATTTATATACATATCTATGAAGTGCACTACAAGATGATTCCTATAGAATATGGTATGGATAGCATTTACCGATCATTTACAGGGACACTAAAAAGAATTATGTTACATTACGGTCTATGGATAAAAATTGTTTGTGGTGCATTTTGTTATTGTTACACTACTTAAAAAGTATTTAAATTGATATATATCTCCAAGGTGTTCTATAAGATTCTTACTGTTTTATATGATGCGCATAGCATTCATCTTTCATATACAAGGGCACACAAAATAAATCAGTTATATTTCTCTTTATGAACAATAATTGCTGGAAGTGCGTTTTCAGTTGTGGATTTCAGTTGTCATTTTTAAATTAAAAATAATTGTATACTATTTAGTGTGTATAAATTCTATAAATGATATACAGGGCTGCACCAAACATCTGAAGTACATTTCCTTTTATTGACGGAAATTGCTGAAAAGGAATTTTCAATTGCGCTATGCGTTCCCTAACTGCTCTAAATTTTAGCATAATATGCATTATATGATAAAACTATAGTTCATATACAGGGATGTACAGAATTTTCAGCTATTTTTTTCGACTTTGGTTGAAACTGTGTTTTCAAACGTGTTACATGCTTTACAAAATATTACTTAGACATCGTTTTTAACGTTATTAAACTATGAAGTTTTATTATAGTAGTCCGAATGCATAGAATTATTTTTCATAATCTGATTGACGCACGGTTTTGCGTTCTTCATGATAATTTTAATGATATTTTCTTAACGGCATGGAAGCTAAAGTGATAAAACTATTTTTATATTATTATAACAAATCCTAAAATTTCTTTTTCTAAAATTTAAGATACGGGGCAAACATTTGAGAGCTTTAATGAAAATTGCTGTGTTGTATATTTATATTTACCTCTGCACAGAGGAAACTTATGTAAAAAATGGGAATCATGAGATATCATGAGAAAATGTCTACATTATGTATTGCATTGCATCAAATCTGAATTTGGAGAATTTGTCTGGATCAGTTTTATAACCACTCGAAATTTTCAGCCAAGTAATATATTTTAAATCCTTTTGTCTTGAAATATATACATACAAACTGGCAATTTTTGCCCAATTTGGTCATAAATTTAAACATTTCGCTTTTGCAACACTTCATGTGCTCTACATTGTAATTTTCCTCTATAAACAAAATATTTTCAACCAAATTCACATTTTCGTTATGTTTTAAATCCTGTTGTCTTTGCATAATGGTGGAAAAGTTTATTTATGCGACTAACTTAAATTCTGTTGTCATCGATGAAAAATAAATGGTATTTTAACTAAAATGTAAAAAAAAAAATTATTTAGAATTAATAATCTAAAAACAAATCTAAAAACTGGGGATGCACCTAGATGCAGACAAATTAAATTGGAACGAAAAGATACTAATCTAAACTATTTAATTATATCAAAAATTTAGCTTAATCGTGCTTTATGATATAATTTTTTCTATATTAAAACTGAAAAATTGTAAAAAAAAATAGAGAGTTTTTGCGACATTAAATATGAAATAACAGCTGATATGTGCAAACTTTATGCACATAAATCCGATAAAATAAAGTCCATATTTTATTTGGAAGCGTCCATAATCGAGCAGTATATTTTATTTCGCTTCAAGTAACAGATTAAAGAACTATACTAAAATTCACTGATTCATTCCTAACTAAAAAACACCAACTTTGCGCTAGTCTATGGACCATACAATTATATTTATATCAAAACCAATAGCAGGGTACAACACTTTAACTATTTAGCTATAACAGGCAAAAAATTAATTACGCTAGGATAAACTTTTAAAAATCGACTTTTGGCCAGCTAGAATCGGTAAATCACCCACTGTGCGCTGTACCCCGAGGCTAACGAGAAAGACAGGCTAAGGCGGTGCATTACACGTATCCTTTTTTACAGACCGCTGGAGTCACGTGATGCTTGAATGCACCAATGAAGGTATGCGAAAAGAGCAACACGTCAAACTAGCGGTCTGTAAAAAAAGACACGTGGAATGCACAGCGGTAGCCTTTCTTTTCGTTAGCCTCGACTACCATTTCCTATCGCATCTTATTCTCGTAAATAGCTAAAAATGATGGGATCTGAATTCCATTTCATACAGCGTGTTCTGGGCAGCTTACCGCATAGATTAACATACAAGATGGGACATTTCCATGGAGCGTAATGGTAATGCGATTGCGATCGTAGCGCCTTTAGTGACAATGGTGAAGAAACTCCCCATCCTTGTAAAATTTTTATCATTCAGCCTCTACCTTATTATGATCTTTCTTTTTTAATGTTTCATGTTTACATTTTCAATAAAATCTTACACCGATACATGAACATAGAATAGATATTCTATTTTATATATCTAATATCTATTCTATGTTCATGCACGGATATGTGCTTTTTTTTACATGATGAGGGAACGATATAAGTGCAACAAAAAACAGGGTAAAAATTTCGGCTTGAATGCTCTATATGAAATAAATATGATATAATTGGAATTAAAGCTACATAAAGTATTGGTGTAATATAAAATTATACGAAGCATTGCACTCGACAAATCCCAGAAAAATTCATAAATATTCCCATTTGGTAGGAAAATTTTTATAGCCGATGTTTTATTAATTTATGAAGTTTAACGCATTAAACAATCGTTACAATAATCTTTTAAAATTTGCGCATTTTCACTTTCTTACAGATAAAATAAAAATATTGTTTTTAATGTAAATAACAATAACGTACAATCAATTCAATAATATTTATAATATTAAGATATAAGAAATAATAATAAAATTACAGATGGGGAAAAATTCATTTCGACAAATTTTTAGAATTATATAAATATAACAGTTAAAAATAAACAGAGGTACTGAGATTACACTCAATGAAGTGTTATTCGATATGAATAAATTAACACAATACCTGAATTTGATTTTTTACAATTTAATCTCATAAACTTACATATTTACGTTATTAACAGAATTTTCTAGGGTTTTTCTTTTATATTATTAATCTAATTATCATTTTGTAAGTTAAAGATGACCAATACAAGTACGGTAAAAAAAAAAGCAGCTAAATAAATAAAGCAAGCATGAATAGAATATCGTCTGACACCTGCTTCGTTTTAGGAAAGAATAGATATTCAAAGCATAGAGGGTAAACACATTTCTTCAACATAGGTAAATTTCGGAGGCTTGTTAATGGAGCATATTCCATCTATGTTTTGATCACGTGGTCAAGGTAAAAACTTCTAGCGTAAAGAAGGGAAGGCTCCGTAGACATAATCAGGGGCGGCGCCAGAACTTGCCCGACGAGGGGGGGGGGGGCACAGTATCCCCGACAGGGGGGCGAATTCATAATATATATTAGAATTAGAGGCTCCACGAGCCCGAGTAACACCCCCTATAGTCATATCTGACTATAGGGGGTGTTGGCCTGGGCCTGTCCCGAAACCCAAGTTCGGGAAAAGTTTTTTTCATTTAACTAGGGCCGGGCTTAATTTTATCTGAAAACTCTGTACGGGCTCGGGCTAAATTTTAGCTTTTAAAAAGTTGATCCGGGCCTGAACTTCATTCTCACCGGGTCTTCCCTTTTTCCTGTAGATTCGGTCTGGACCGGGATTGTATTTATACTCAATAATTTTTTTTCTTCACGGTAATGTCGTGTTAAATTTTCCCCTTTAGTAGTGGAGTAAATGAACTATGAAACATTTATTTTTTTATTTTATTTTTTTCGTTTTTTTTAAATAACAGATGGAATATGTTGGTTAATCACGTGAAAATCCTAAGATTTTTGCGTCCGGATTTGGCATATCCCGAAACGCGCAGGTCTATAACACTAACACTGCTATTTAAATTAAAGGTGAATTGCACAGGGCCAAACGCTTTTTATTCGAAAATAAAATTTCGAAGCTTGTCAAAGATTATTGTAGATAAATAAAGTGGAAAAAAAGCTCTTAAGGTTATTTTTGAAACACCTCACTAGCCACCTAATCTTTATAGGCGGACGAATCCACAACAGAAAAAGTTTCCAGACTTTTGAGCATTACCCGAAAGCAAAAATTCTGCTTCGTACTCTTCTTCCACGCAGCATCCTTCCAATAAGAGATCATTCAATATTACAGATTTTACATGCACATATATGGCACATACATAACAGTGTGTGAGCGACAAAGTATTGAACAGTTATGAGTCGAACCACTGCGGACCACCTCGCCTTTAAGAAAATGCAAAGGCCTGAAACAAGAGTCCCGCATCAGGTAAGGTGGGTAATCCATTTTTTTCGAAACGCGGTTCGTGTTCAGGCCGGGCTGACAATGTATTTTAATATAAAAATAGCAAATAAAGCCTTTGTGCAACAATATTAAAAAGCAGAAAAACCAACGTTTAAAATGCACAAATAATGTATGAAAAGCAGCAAACAGCTGTTTCGAATCTACTAGCGAGATTCTTCTTCAGTGCAAAAGGAGTCCTTTTGCACTGAAGAAGAATCTCGCTAGTAGATTCGAAACAGCTGTTTGCTGCTTTTCATATATTATTTGTGCATTTTAAACGTTGGTTTTTCTGCTTTTTAATGTATTTTAATGTCGGAGGTAACTGGAAAAATTTAGTTGAGAAATCCCTATCGAAAACGCAGGAAGTGACCAAAAATTATTTTAACTTAAAATTATTTAAAGTTGTTAGTGAAAGTGTCATGGTGAAAACTACCAGTTAAACATTTCAAATGAAAATCAAATTTCAAAGTAATTGCTTAAAAGGCGCAAAGGCCAACATAGTGAAAAAGATTCCAAGCCGGGACTCGAACCCGGGCCATCAGTATAGCGCACTGACGTTCTACCGACTAAACCACTTGGAACGATACACAGCTCGGAAAATTTCTCACTATTATATGTTGGCAAGGCTACAAACGCAGCACAAGATGGAATATTTATCGTGAGCCACCGACCTGGGGCTAACACGAACCATAATTAAATCCAGCATCGATAGGAACTATATTAATACATGGCAATTATTCCAGAGAGAAATATTCGCCTTAGATACAATATTTCAAATGAAAATCAAATTTCAAAGTAATTGCTTAAAAGGCGCAAAGGCCAACATAGTGAAAAAGATTCCAAGCCGGGACTCGAACCCGGGCCATCAGTATAGCGCACTGACGTTCTACCGACTAAACCACTTGGAACGATACACAGCTCGGAAAATTTCTCACTATTATATGTTGGCAAGGCTACAAACGCAGCACAAGATGGAATATTTATCGTGAGCCACCGACCTGGGGCTAACACGAACCATAATTAAATCCAGCATCGATAGAAACTATATTAATACATGGAAATTATTCCAGAGAGAAATATTCGCCTTGGATACAATATTTCAAATGAAAATCAAATTTCAAAGTAATTGCTTAAAAGGCGCAAAGGCCAACATAGTGAAAAAGATTCCAAGCCGGTACTCGAACCCGGGCCATCAGTATAGCGCACTGACGTTCTACCGACTAAACCACTTGGAACGATACACAGCTCGGAAAATTTCTCACTATTATATGTTGGCAAGGCTACAAACGCAGCACAAGATGGAATATTTATCGTGAGCCACCGACCTGGGGCTAACACGAACCATAATTAAATCCAGCATCGATAGAAACTATATTAATACATGGAAATTATTCCAGAGAGAAATATTCGCCTTGGATACAATATTTCAAATGAAAATCAAATTTCAAAGTAATTGCTTAAAAGGCGCAAAGGCCAACATAGTGAAAAAGATTCCAAGCCGGTACTCGAACCCGGGCCATCAGTATAGCGCACTGACGTTCTACCGACTAAACCACTTGGAACGATACACAGCTCGGAAAATTTCTCACTATTATATGTTGGCAAGGCTACAAACGCAGCACAAGATGGAATATTTATCGTGAGCCACCGACCTGGGGCTAACACGAACCATAATTAAATCCAGCATCGATAGAAACTATATTAATACATGGAAATTATTCCAGAGAGAAATATTCGCCTTGGATACAATATTTCAAATGAAAATCAAATTTCAAAGTAATTGCTTAAAAGGCGCAAAGGCCAACATAGTGAAAAAGATTCCAAGCCGGTACTCGAACCCGGGCCATCAGTATAGCGCACTGACGTTCTACCGACTAAACCACTTGGAACGATACACAGCTCGGAAAATTTCTCACTATTATATGTTGGCAAGGCTACAAACGCAGCACAAGATGGAATATTTATCGTGAGCCACCGACCTGGGGCTAACACGAACCATAATTAAATCCAGCATCGATAGAAACTATATTAATACATGGAAATTATTCCAGAGAGAAATATTCGCCTTGGATACAATATTTCAAATGAAAATCAAATTTCAAAGTAATTGCTTAAAAGGCGCAAAGGCCAACATAGTGAAAAAGATTCCAAGCCGGTACTCGAACCCGGGCCATCAGTATAGCGCACTGACGTTCTACCGACTAAACCACTTGGAACGATACACAGCTCGGAAAATTTCTCACTATTATATGTTGGCAAGGCTACAAACGCAGCACAAGATGGAATATTTATCGTGAGCCACCGACCTGGGGCTAACACGAACCATAATTAAATCCAGCATCGATAGAAACTATATTAATACATGGAAATTATTCCAGAGAGAAATATTCGCCTTGGATACAATATTTCAAATGAAAATCAAATTTCAAAGTAATTGCTTAAAAGGCGCAAAGGCCAACATAGTGAAAAAGATTCCAAGCCGGTACTCGAACCCGGGCCATCAGTATAGCGCACTGACGTTCTACCGACTAAACCACTTGGAACGATACACAGCTCGGAAAATTTCTCACTATTATATGTTGGCAAGGCTACAAACGCAGCACAAGATGGAATATTTATCGTGAGCCACCGACCTGGGGCTAACACGAACCATAATTAAATCCAGCATCGATAGAAACTATATTAATACATGGAAATTATTCCAGAGAGAAATATTCGCCTTGGATACAATATTTCAAATGAAAATCAAATTTCAAAGTAATTGCTTAAAAGGCGCAAAGGCCAACATAGTGAAAAAGATTCCAAGCCGGTACTCGAACCCGGGCCATCAGTATAGCGCACTGACGTTCTACCGACTAAACCACTTGGAACGATACACAGCTCGGAAAATTTCTCACTATTATATGTTGGCAAGGCTACAAACGCAGCACAAGATGGAATATTTATCGTGAGCCACCGACCTGGGGCTAACACGAACTATAATTAAATCCAGCATCGATAGAAACTATATTAATGCATGGAAATTATTCCAGAGAGAAATATTCGCCTTGGATACAATATTTCAAATGAAAATCAAATTTCAAAGTAATTGCTTAAAAGGCGCAAAGGCCAACATAGTGAAAAAGATTCCAAGCCGGTACTCGAACCCGGGCCATCAGTATAGCGCACTGACGTTCTACCGACTAAACCACTTGGAACGATACACAGCTCGGAAAATTTCTCACTATTATATGTTGGCAAGGCTACAAACGCAGCACAAGATGGAATATTTATCGTGAGCCACCGACCTGGGGCTAACACGAACCATAATTAAATCCAGCATCGATAGAAACTATATTAATGCATGGAAATTATTCCAGAGAGAAATATTCGCCTTGGATACAATATTTCAAATGAAAATCAAATTTCAAAGTAATTGCTTAAAAGGCGCAAAGGCCAACATAGTGAAAAAGATTCCAAGCCGGGACTCGAACCCGGGCCATCAGTATAGCGCACTGACGTTCTACCGACTAAACCACGAGCTGTGTATCGTTCCAAGTGGTTTAGTCGGTAGAACGTCAGTGCGCTATACTGATGGCCCGGGTTCGAGTCCCGGCTTGGAATCTTTTTCACTATGTTGGCCTTTGCGCCTTTTAAGCAATTACTTTGAAATTTGATTTTCATTTGAAATATTGTATCCAAGGCGAATATTTCTCTCTGGAATAATTTCCATGTATTAATACCAGTTAAACGTTACACCTAACTAGGGTCCTGCCCGGGTAATAAATAAAATTTGCAAGGCTGCAAATTTGATTTAAAACCAAGCTGCAACCCGAACCGAACCCAACCAAAAATATTCCGTCTACCGCAACCCGATCGAACCCGAAATACTTAATTTCAATCCCAACCTAAAAACCAGAATCGGAGAAAATTTACCCAAAATATAATGTAATTATAGAAAAATAGTCTGTAATCATATCTCCAATATTAATGTTATCTTTTATGTAGAAAAATAATCATGCAAGCAGTCATCCATATTCAAATACGTAGTTTTTCATCTGAAGTAGATTCCTGCGCGAGTTCGGTTATACCCGACCCAGACATTCAACTTAAAGTGAATCCGAAATCTACCAAAAAATTTCCGTTGGCCCAAAATTTGACCTGAACTGGACAACAATTTTTCTATTGACCCTTAACCGAAACATTTCAACCCGAACCCTACTCGACACAAAAAGGATCTATAATTTAATAGTTCTACAGTTCTACAGTTATGAAAAAATAGTCTGCAAATATATCTCTAATATCAATTCTATCTTTTATGCAGAAAATAAACATGTAAAGCGACTCATTCATATTTAAATATATAATTTTTCATCTAAAACAATAGCTTAGACTTTCTTTTTGTAAAATTGGGCGAACTCGAACTTGGCTTGTAAGTAGTGTTGACAGGTCAGTATCGCAAAAAGCGGGACAAAGAGGGAAAAAAAGCGGGACAGGCGCTTGAAAATCGGGACATCCTAAAGCACTAAAGTAAAACCTGTTAAAACGGAACCAGTACTATACAATTATAAAGGAACAGTATACTTGCTAAGATTAAAAACTGTCTAAATTGGAAATTTCTTCCGATTCTTTGTCGTTCCATCTTTTAACACAGGTTGCTGCATTAAACAGCTTCCTTTCTTCGTATTGATATTGAATCTACGTGAATTATACTTTATCCATAAAGGAATGGTGTGAAATTAATTAGTCGAACTAGAATTTTTTAAATATTTAACAGTAATTTTATGACAATAATGCTCACTTTATGAATACCACGTTTTATTTTTTCATTATTTTGCATTTCAGCCGCTTTTGAAAAAGCGCAATTATTATTACGCCCACTCTCAAAAAAAAAAAAAACATTTCGTCAAACGTAAAAAGTACAAGCAGCAAGTTGCTGGAATGCACTTGTGGTTGGAACAGATTTTTCTGTTATTTGAAGAAATTTCCGTCTTTTGACTGGAGAATTTAAAAAAAAAATGAGCTTCGAGTCCCGAACTTTTTGTGTTTTGGAGGAAAAGAGGACATACGTAAAAAATTGGCTTATGATACAGAAAAGTAACTTGCAGCACAGTTACGGGAACACCCCTGTGATTTAACGAAAATGCAACTTCAGATAATTTTTACGGTAGATTAATGAATTTTCTGTATTTTGGGAGGAAATAGACAAATCAAAATAGAAATTTTCGCGTTTGAATAATAATAATAAAAGCAGCCGAAGAAACACCTTCAACTCACGTATTTTTTTAGAGTGTATACTGTATAGTAATCGAAAGCAGACAGCATGGTCCTCTAACTTCTGATAACATATAGAATTTAAATCTCATTAAAACTGAAATACAAAATTCTGAAAAAAATGTAAGTTAAGGCTGTTCTCAACTGCTCTGCTCAACAAGCGCAAGACGTTTTGACACATTTACAAATTAAATTCTTTAACGGAAAGATATAAAACTGGAAGGCCTGACTGTGGAAGCGATTTGCAATCGAACTGTATTTTTCATTCTTTGATAAATAAATTATACATTTAGTTATAAGCGATTTTGATCACGTGACAAAGATATTTTTCAGCCTTTCTTGAGTGGTTATTCTTCTTTCATGCGGAAATTCGGTTCAAACCACCCACTTTGACACTATTTTCTGAATGATCTATTGCGTTTGCAAAAAAAAAAAAAAAAAAAAAAAAAAGGAAAAAACAGTTTGATTACATAGTTTCTGAACAATAACACTTGCTAGTTTCATGCATTTTTTAACAAAAATAAATTAAAACTTATGTCACAAAGTTACCCTTTTGGATTTGAGAACAGCCTTAAAGGAAAATATGTAAAATAGCTTAGAATTTAAAAGTTCATTATTTTATTATCAGCTCAACAATGTTTTGTTTATGTTTTAAAAAAAAAAATCTTCAAATTCATGCTTATTTCGAAAGAGCCAAAGTTTAGAGGTCGGCACGGGCCGGGCTCGGGCCAATTTTCATGCATGCACTCGGCCCGGGTCGGGTCTGCACGGGCCCAATCACTACTCTTTACGGGCCAGGCCAAACTTTTTTTTTGTTCCGAGACAGTTTTCATTCTTCCTAGGTCTTCATAAGCCGAAATTTTCAGTTCAAGTCTCGATTCAGCCCGTATGAAAATCATTCTCTCGGCATGGCCTGGTTCGTGCAAAAATCAGTAAAATTTGGCCCGGCCCAAAAATTTTTGCAAAAAGCGTATATATTTTTAAATCGACATTATTCTACAATTAAACATTAAAATTTATTCGTTTTAAAGAATAGTAGATTTCTAGGCAATAATATTAAAATACAGTAAAACGTGTGAAAAAGAACCAGCCTACGATGGAATCCTGTCTTATATGGAAAAATTTATTCATACATGCAAAATGAACATAATAATACGTGAGAAAAGAATATAATACATTTATGCCTGCTAAGAAGGGCACTTATTTATAACGCATTTTTTTCCTTCCTATGCGATTCCGTCATAGAAGATTTTACTCTATAGCAGTGATTCCCAAACTTTTGGGCCCGCGGAGCCCTTTTTGGGAAGAATTTCTAAGGCGGAGCCCCATAACCCCACGGTACTCTATAGTTTACAAATTAATGTTTTTTTTATGCCTATGGAGTAGAGAAAGATCTGCTGGATAAGAGTCTGAACCAGTAGTTTCCAACATGGGGTCAAGGTTCTCAGTTTGGTCCTTTTCTTGATACAGAAATTGATACTAAAAATTTTGAAAATCAAATTTTCATTATTTAACCCCTTATCAGTTTTAATTAATATTACTATTATTGGACACAATATTTTACAAATAAGGACTAAAAACCACTTTTTTGTATTAAACTATCTGCCTTGTATGTCTATCAAATAGAGCAAAAATTATAGTTAAAAATTTGTGGTTTCTGAAAGCTGTTAGTAACGATGAAAACAAACTCTTCTTACCCGAGCGACGCTCGAGCAATACTGTTAGCCCTTTCAGGGGCAAGGTATCTATATTAGTAAAATGTTGAAATAATTGAACGACACCAGTAATTACAAGAAAAATTATGTGTAAAAGAGTAAAAGTATATTTTCGCGTACTTAAAAAAAAATGAAATTTTCATTAATAAATTCGGGTGCCAATGTGGCATTTAGGGATTAAAATTATGTGATGCCATAACGGCATCACCGCCCTTCAAGTGGTTACCCCATGGTAGCATATATGCAGTGAGTGTTACGCAACAGTGTTTCGAATTTAGTGGATTTTTTAATTCGATATTCCGAATTCAGACCAGAAACTTAAAATAGCAATATTTGATTTATTTAATAACAGACAATCCGTATTTAAATAAAGTGAAATTTATTATTAAAATTTTCTGGTGTTAATTCAGATTATCTTAACTACAAAATTTCTAGAACGTATTGTACCCTGGGAATTAGAGTGTTAAGGGGTTAATGACATACATTTTTAAAATAAAAAATATTCTTTAAGGACTTAAATGGTAGCCCTTTCTGGTTTATGGATTGTACTGGGTCTAGCGTGAAACTATTATTATTTATGGCAAAAACCACATACACACTGAAAAAAGGTAAGTTATACAGTTTTCTTTTACAAAGCGAGGCTTCTGTATTATCCCAATAGGCTACTAGCGAAAAGAAAAAAAATTGCGTAGGCCCAATCGCCCATGGGTAATTTTATAACACGTTTTCGCTAGTCCCGCCCACCCGTAATAGAATCATGGGATTACGGAGCCTTTTTTCGTTCGTTACATTTCAAGTACTTCTAAACATACAACGAAAACGAATCGCCTCTGAGTTTCTTCTTAAGAACCCTTTTTAAAAAATACATTTAGAAGCAAATCATCGTAAAATTCTTTATTTAAAAAAAGAAAATTCTTCTTGAAAATAAAAACATATATTCAAAAATGGATTACTCATACTGCTATATCCATTTTTTTTAAATAGAACACGACCTTCTTTGTTTAATATATATTTTGTCATGAAAAAAATAATATAATTTCTCTCAGGGAATATGGAGGCTCTCGTTTTTAAAAAAAACCAAAATCAATCACCTGATTGTAGCACCGATTAAAAAAAACACGGAAGGTAGCACCAGTGGACTTGAAAATTAATAATAGCTGCCACATAGTAATCAGCAGGATTCACGTTGTTTTATAAACGAATTCGTTATTGTATCTCCATTGGTAGAAATATTATCCACCCTTGTCACAAGCAGAAGGGATTATAAATTCCATCAGAATCATCATAATATTTAAAAAATTCTCTTTCATTTACTATTTTCGCTGAACGCATATGAATCTTCACAGAATGGCAAGGGGGAAACTATTCTGCCTTGAAATATAAAACGGACTGCGAAAATACACAGACAGCGTAGAAGAGGGGGGAGGGTTGCTGTAATAATGGAAATTCGGCAATTGGCGGGGATAAAAATACTAGAAACTTGCGTTGGCGAAATTCGAAACGTTATAGGATATGAAAAATTGCTTCAGTTAGATTAAATTTTTATAGATTTCTGTAAGATAAGATGCCAAATAGTAGTAAAGTGTTACAATTTTTGAAATTACGTGTTAAATTGATTTGAATTTTATTGGCTAAGGAGAGGAGTTACAAGAGGAAATGATATCATGAATAGAAGCCTGTAGAAAGTTCCAGAGAATTCTTTTTCCGGAAGTACAGATTTCCAAACTATATTTATCATTTTAAAATGAAACGAAATGTTACATAAGAAAGAAAAATTTTCAGGGAAATATTTAAAAGGAGGGAAATTAATTAATTTTAGAATGCGAATTATAATATTAAATGAACAACGATTAATAAAATATATTTCTTAAATTAAATTAAATAAAAATATGGCAGTAGTTGCAAGTAACCGCAACAGCACATCATCGTTTTATTGTTTTAGTGGGCGAGGCAAAATCTATAACCTGTATTGTTAGGTGCAGCATCGTTCTCTCTTTTTATGTTTTATTTGAAGTATTTAGCTATTAATTACAGTTTTGAAAGAAACTTCCTTTCACCATTGTTTTTGCCTTAAAATAGACATATGGTTAAAAACTATACGCGTTAAAAGAACTGCAACTAGTAGAAAAACTTTAGTAACTAAACGAGATATATGGGTGGGGTTAAATTTATATTGCGGCGGGTACACATTGACGAAAAGTCTAAGCAAGGGGTGGAGCTGAGCAAAAGTTTAGATTGTGTGATGACAAATGCAAAGAACCAATATATATTTTTTAATTGATACAGCCTTATTTCTGATAGGAAAATGTGGCATCATAACATATAAGAATCTTAGCCAATGCTGAGACCAAGTAAAACAAAATTCTAAAGAGGAGTTGGTAAGTGATATAAGATACAAGATGTTAAAAAAATACGTTTTCAGCAACATACATTGCTTTAAAAATTAAGTAAAATTATGTAAAACAGCATAGAAAACTTAAATAACTAAGAATTAATAAAAATAAAATAAGCAGATTAAAGGAATTAAAGTTACAAAAAAGAAAAAAAGAAAACTACATACACAACGTATACAAATATTAAATGAATCAAATGAGGATTTTATTAAATGATTCAAGATATTACAAAAAAGAGGCGTTTTAATCAACGAGCATTGTTTTACTATGAAAACAGTATATACAAATAACATAAACAGATTAAAGAAATTAAAGTTATTTAAAGAAGAAATATATATATACACAAATGTAAATTCATGCACAAAACAAACATATGAATAGGCGGAGCTCCAAAGAACAAAACTGTTCTTTCTTTTGTTCGGCATGCAGAGATAGCAGCACTGGAGCGCCTTTGCTCTTTCATTTCACGTTGTACATTCGATCAGAATACTATTTCTTGTAGCTTATTTTGAATCAAATTTTTAAAGCACATTAAATGCAGAAGCATAAAATAAAGTAGGTCAAACCAAAAATGTTATATAGAAAATGGATAGATGTATAATGCAAATTTTTAGATGATTTTAAAAAATATAGCGTTTTTCAACCCAGTGATGTATTTATTTTTGACACACACACACACAAAAATTCCGACATGCTTTCGAAAAATTTTCCCTTGAAATATGCTAATTTCTTTCATGTTTTGTTTATTTTTCTGGAACACTGCGGAGCCCCTGAAAAGTATAGGCGGAGCCCCAAGGGCTCCGCGGAGCACACTTTGGGAACCTCTGCTCTATAGCATTATTCAGATATTTAAATCTCCAATACATAATTTTTTGATTAACAATATTAATTATAACCATTATTAATTATTAATTATAGCCATATATGAAACATTTGCATACAAATAGAGATTCATTAAAAAAAGTATACCGCAGCAAAGAGCGCAACAAAGTTAAAATTAAGTATTTTTGGTCAGAACTTTTAAGCAAAATCCATGTTTTGTAGATATTCCGTCGGGGGAAGGGGGAGGGGATTCGTGATTTTAACTTTTTCGGGGCGGGCTCGGACGGAACTTTTAATTTTTATCCCGGCCGGACCATTAATGTTTTTTGTACAGGCCGGGACGGGCAAAACCCCCTATAGTCATTATAAGGGGTGTATAGATGTATAATAGGACTATAGGGCGTGTTGGCAAAGCCGGGCTCGGGCCAAAGCTTTAACTTTTATACGGGCCCGAGCGAACTTTTCTTTTTATGTCTGTACTAGGGCTGAGCTCGGACCTAGAAATTTTGGCCCGTACAGCCTCCACGAAGTATTAATAAGTTATTAAATAAAATTGTTCAGTCTAATAATTCAATCAAGTTTAAATTATCAAGTAAGACAGTATTCTGTTTTACACAATTTTTTTAATTTCTAAATACGGACCTACGACCCTAAACACGAATTGTTCATTACAACCCTGCACGGTTCAAGTTATGTCCGACCCAAAAACGACAATATATATTTTGTCGAACCTGCAATTTGTTCCTAATAGACCGGGAGCCAGCATCACAGACAATCACCTCATCGAGTTCATGGATGAAATTCTAGGATTAGTTAAATCTTGATTCGCATATTAAAACGCAATCGGTCTGCCAAGTCATATCTTGGTGGAAAACACTTGAAAACTCGATTTTAGCGGCTTACTCGTAGGTTTACCATTGTGTTTTCCTGCACCAAAAGGTATGTAAACATGGAGGACTGGGGGCAGGAAAACACAATGTTAAATCTACGAGTCAGCCGCTAAAATTGGGTTTTCAAGTGTTTTCCACTAAGATATGACATGTCAGACCGATTGCGTTTTAATGTGCGAATCAAGATTTAACCAATCCTAGAATTTCATCCGTGAACTCGGTGAGGTGATTATCCGTGCTGCCAGCTCCCGGTCTATTAACATGAAATGAAAAAAAAATCAATCCAAAATGTAAAACAATTCAGGAAAATAGTCTACAGTCGTATACCTAAAATCAATTTTATATTTCGAAAAATGAATACTTATATTTACTAAATCATATACAAGTATATTTTTTTATCATTTGAAACAATAATCTGGACTTTTCTTTGAAAAAATTTGGCATACTCGAATCGTCTCCCAAGAAACAAAACTCTAATCTGAGATGACCCGAAAATGGAAACACTAATCAACCCGATTCGCAGCAAAATTTTAGAGCCAATGGCCAACACATTCGGGTAGAATCGGGTTAAATGACCCGATTCAAGATTTTAGGTGTTGCTATATATACATCTTCCCGCAGTTTACAATGAAGTTATGTATGTATATAATTATTTTCTCATTTATACATTCCATATCTCTTCTATATATTAAATAAAGATTAATAACCAAATTATTTTAAAATGCGACTCTACTGTATATTGAAATAATTGAACAAAGAAGAAATTTTTAGTCTGATACAAAGTTAGCTTGAATAATTATATAAAACTCTCTTTTTATTTACTCATTCATTTATAAAAATACTTACCCTACGCTTTTTAATGAGAAGATCGAAGTGAGCAGATGAATTTCCACGTCCTGTCTCTTCTTGAAATCGTATTTCTTATAGGCGCCCAAGTTTGCGGTCAATCGAATAAACAACGAACAGGAGTGCACTTGAATGATTTCTAGACAACATGCATAAGGTTTTCGGTAACATCTGGCCGTTGTGACGACAAACGGTAACCGACATTTGGTTAAATTCTTAAATTTTCTCGTCGCAGACAAACGAATAAAATTTTAATTTATTTAAACTCGTAAAAATTTGACGCAATTTCGGATCAGAAATTTTGGAAAAAATCGGGATGTTCCATGTAAATTGGGACACTTGGCAACAGTACTCGTAGATATCAAAACTCAACCCCAAACTCATCCGAACACGAACACAACCACAACGAAAAAAGTTATCCGCAATCCGAGCCGTGAGTCGGGTAAAATCAGGCAATCTGAATAGATGCAGAACTCTAATTTAAGATGTAATTCTGGGCACTTTTTTTGAAAAATCAGCTTAAACAAAACCGACGCATAAGAATCAAAACTCATCCCGAAACCGAAAAAATTATAGCCAAGCCAATCCGACTTCCAAAGAAAAAAAAAATCAGCGGTAAGCTTATCCGTGGGTCGCGTTTACTATAAACTAACCTAATATCTTTTTTAAAACTAAACGAACCGGATCCGACTCGACGCGACTGGGGTCGTGTGCAGGAAAATTCGGGTTACCCGACCCGATGCCGGACTCTAGACTGAAGTCAAAAAATTTCTCCGACGACGATTAAATTTGACCACGATGGGGGGGGAGGTATGCCCGACGGGGGGCATTAGCCCCCCCTGCCCACCCCCTCTGGCGCCGCCCTTAGACGTAATGAAAAACCCTCGCCAGCCAGTGAAACAGGTCATGCGGAAAGCAGCAGTAGCCTCCCTTCTTATCAGTTAGAAGTTCTTTGGGTAAATTACCGGTATCACGTGACTTTTTTCAGTGTCGAACCCAGATTTGGAATAAAGTCCATTCTTCCCCCTTGTCGGTAGTGACGCTAGTACTGTTACCATTACAGATTTTGCCGTAAATGTCCCATCTTGGTCCTTAATCTATGATTACCGTAGGGTGCTCCGACACATAGATTAACATCCAAGATCGGACATTCCCATAGAGCGTGATGGTAATGCGATTGCGATCGTAGCGCCCTTAGTGACAATGGGGAAGAAACTCCCCATCCTTGTAGTATGCTTATTATTGAGTATCTACCTTATTGTGATCTTTCTTTTTTTTAAGGTGCATGTTAACGTTTTCGATAGAATCTTACACCGATACATGAACATAAAATAGACATTCTATTTTATATATCTAATATCTATTCTATGTTCATGCACGGATATGTCTTTTTTTTTTTTTTTTTTTTTTTTTTTTACATGATTAGTGAACGGTTTTAAGTGCAACGAATACTAGGTAAAAATTTTGTCTTGAATGCTATATATCAAAAGCAATGGTATAATATAAAAATATACGAAATGTTGAACTCTACAAATCCCAGAAATTTTCATAATTATTCCCCTTTGGCATGAAAATTTTTATAGCCCGTGCTTTATAAATTTATGATGTTTAACGTATTAAACAATCGTTACAATAATCTTTTAAAATTTATGCATTTTCACTTCCTTACAGATAAAATAAAAATATTGTTTTTAATGTAAATAACGTACAATCAATTCAATAACGTTTATAATATTAACATATAAGAAATAATAATAATAATATTACAGATAGGGAAAAATTCCTTTCGACAAATTTTTAGAATAGTATAAATATAAAAGTTAAAAATAAATAGAGGTACTGACATTACACTCAATAAAATTTTATTCGATATGAATAAATTGACACAATACCTGAATTTGATTTTTTACAATTTAATCTTATAAACTTACATATTTGCATTCTTAACAGAATTTTCTGGCGGCTTTCTTTTATATTATTAGTCTAACTATCATTTTGTAAGTTAAAAATGAACAATACAAGTACGGTAAAAAAAAAACAGCTAAATAAATAAAGCAAGCATGAATAGAATATCGTCTGACACCTTCTTCGTTTTAGGAACGAATAGATATTCAAACCATAGAGGATAAACATATTTCTTCAACATAGGTAAATTTCGGAGGTTTGTTAGTACTTCCCCTTGCCGATAGTGACGCTAGTACTGTTGCCATTACAGATTTTGCCGTAAATGTCCCATCTTGGTTCTTAATCTATGCTCCGACATGAGAGTTGCGACTACAGCGCCTAGAATACCTAGTGTGGAAATATGCTATCCAAACAGTGCTAAAAATTTGTATCCCTTAAATGTGCGACGATACTGCTAAAATCTCAAGTGTCGATTGCAGCGACATCTGTGGGATTTTCGTATTACTAGTATTACATCGTATAGACTAGCAATTTCTTGCAGTTGTAGAAAATATCCTGCAGATGTCGCTGCGATCAGAATATTGCAGCAGTATCGTTGCACATTTAAGGGATACGATATTTTAGCGCTTTTATAAGTATTACAGGGATAGCCGATTTCCACACTATATATTCTAGGCGCTATAGTTGCGACATACGAAATACAAAATTTGATTCTTGAGACAATTCTGGACAAAAGCGAATCTTCAAACATATTGGCGAGCCTGCCACCTGCCATTATCGCCAGGCTAATTCTTGTCTCACTCATGGAACTACAGTGTTAAAAATCTGCAGCTTTAGCTGCATAGTCACTCCACTGCTTTTATAGAAAACGGTTAATTGATTATATTATGGAGCATTCCCATTGGGCAAAATAGAGATATTCTATAAAAGCGGTGGAGTGACTATGCAGCTAAAGCTGCTAATTTTTATCAGTGTAACTCTTTGGTAATTCTATGTTCTCGCTCGTATAATAAAACTTGTCCAGGCGCTATTTTCTGGAATGACGGTTAAACACATTTTTTAGAAATAAATCTTTCTAACGCTCGTATTCACCAACTACTTCGAACCCGAGTTATGCCGATAAACTCAGTCGAACGCTCAAACTACAGCGCCTAGAATACCTAGTGTGGAAATATGCTATCCAAACAGTGCTAAAAATTTGTATCCCTTAAATGTGCGACGATACTGCTAAAATTTCAAGTGTCGATCGCAGCGACATCTGTGGGATTTTTGTATTACTAGTATTACATTGTATAGACTAGCAATTTCGTGCAGTTGTAGAAAATATCCTTCAGATGTCGCTGCGATCAGAATATTGCAGCAGTATCATTGCACATTTAAGGGATACAATATTATAGCACTTTTTAAAGTATTACAGGGATAGCCGATTTCCACACTATATATTCTAGGCGCTATACTCAAACGGTATGCACCTTTAATCCTGATTGGACGTCTCCTTGATAATGCCCAATCAAATGTTATCGTGAATTTCATTTGAGCGTTCGACCGAGGTTTTCTAGGTCGAGGTAGATGGTCAATACGAGCATACGAACACTCATAGAATCGAGGCTAACGAAAAAGAAAGGCTGCCGCGGTGCTTTACGCGTATCTTTTCTTACAGACCGCTTGACCCATGTGATGCTCAAATGCACCAATGCAGATGTACGAAAAGAGCTTCACGTCACTCTAGTGGTCTGTAAGAAAAGAAACGTGGAATGCAAAGCGGAAGCCTGTCTTTTTTCGTTAGCCTCGCTGAGAATAGTTTGTCGCCAGTGTCATATAGAGGCACCCTAGCTCACAAAAGCCACCAATGGACTTTATTCCAAATCTGGGTTCGAGGCTGAAAAAGTCAGGTGATACCGGAAATTTACCCAAAGAACGTCTAACTGATAAGAAAGGGAGTCTACTACTGCTTTCCGCATGAACTGTTTCACTGGCTGGCGAGGGTTTTTCATTACGTCTACGGAGCCTTCCCTTCTTTACACTAGAAGTTTTTACCTTGATCACGTGATAAAAGCGTAGATGGAATATCCTCCATTTCACCGGTTATTTGACGTCACTATGTAACCGATCGAGGCTAACGAAAAAGACAGGCTGCCGCGGTGCATTGCGCGTATCTTTTTTTACAGACCGCTGGAGTCACGTGATGCTGAAATGCACCAATGCAGGTGTAAGAAAAGAGTATCATGTCACTCTAGCGGTCTGTAAAAAAAGACACTTGTGATGCACCGCGGTAGCCTGTCTTTTTCGTTAGCCTCGATAACCGATCGACATATCCATTGTACGGTATTTACAAGTCTGTGATGCAGCGCCGTCTCTATTAGTACTGCGTCTACAATATATATATGTGGAAATCGGCTACAAAGACTTTTAAGATACATAGACCTGCAAACTGTCAGTTTAACTGAGGATTTTTGATCACAGCTGTTGTACGGCAGTATATATGCTTTATATTTTAATTCACCTAAGAAAATGCTTTTATCAGCGTATTTTTTCATTGAGATCATTAAGTGTTAGTCTAACCTATTTCATTTAGTCCTTTAAAAAAAAAGTACCTTATTATTAATCATTTTTTTTTTGGTTTGTTTCGTATAGCAAGTAAGTATTTCAATAAACATCCTCCAAGGATAAAAATATAGTGTTACTTTTGTTAATATGCATTTTTTTAATTACCTTTTTGCATAAAAATTAGTTTTAAAAACGTAGATTTCTTTACAAGTAATTTAAAATTTTGTAAATTGCTATATTATGTTACAGTTGCTACCTTTAATCTGAACTTCCCTACCAGTTACTTTTGTAAGTCAAACTTTAAAAAAGTGAAATTATAATCTTTAACAATATGTTTCCATATAAATTTCGCCTTTATTTAGGTTTATAATGCATGTTAAAATTAGATACTCTTTTCCAAACATGCCATCCATAAAATTATTAATAAATCACTTTATTTAACTTTATTACTGAAAATTCAATATTTATAACGCATATTTAGATATAAAAAATAGCTTCATGTAAAACAATATGCCACAAACTTCATATATATTGATAAAAATTAATTTTTAAGCTGATTCTAGCCATAGCACTTAATGGTAAATAACCACAGCTGACGTACAAACCTCGCGGTTCAGGTGTTTCAATTTACTTCAGATGGCTGCCATGATTGGCATTACATTTGAATGGGAATTGCCGGTCTTTGTATCTTAAAAGTCTGATCGGCTATTCCTGTAATAAGGCAAGGGCAGCTGACGTCATTATTGGCCGAATTACTGTGGATCAGCAAGAAAAACCTGTCCGTTTCTTATTACTCCTACTGTACACATGAGCTCGGAAAATTTGATTGGTCTACGTTTAACAGATCTATGATACGGTTGGCCTACGTCGCTAAAACGATTCCTGCAATGATCGCTATGACAAAAATGTAGTGGTAGATTGGTTGACGGAAGTGTTTGTTTGTAAACATGCCCTTTTATTATACTTAAAAAAGTGCTAAAATATTGGATGCCTTAAATGTCAAACGATGCTGAAATTTCAGGATATATTCTAAAACTGCAAGACGATTTGGTTTAAACGCTGTAATAATACAATTTTGGCATCGAAATTTGAAAATATACCGTAGATGTCGCTGCGAAAGGCTCTTTTGATTTGAGCATCGTTGTACATTTAAGGGATACAAATTTTTAGCGATGTTTGGATAGCAGATTTCCACACTATTTATTCTAGGCGCTGTACTATTAGTGTCGTCGTAATATTGTTTTATTATAAACTTCATCACGTAACTAAGTAACAGATCACGTGACCCAATTAACCGAGAAATATTTTCGGCAAGTTCGGTCACTTCCGTATCTCTGGTCACTTCCACTGTACGCGTTGGTAACTAACCGATCTCACCGGTACTTCAAAACCAGAGACATAAAAGGCCAGTAGAGTTTAGCGTTTAAAAAAATTTGAAATTTTGAAGTTTTAACCCTTAACTGCTGTTAGCGGTCTAACAGACCGCTGCTTTTTTTAATTTTTGCAGTTTAACTTGTAATTTTAGTTTAACAATAGATACTGGTTAAATTTTGTTTCTTTTAGACACTAGTAGTGTTACTAGAGACTTCTGCATTGGTGAATTTTAAGTAGAATAGTCCTGTACATAAAGTTTAGTACAGGAATAGTATTTTATGAGTAAATGTAGCCTTTTATTCATCTTTAGATTAAGCGGTCTCACAGACCACTCACAGTAGTTATGCGACAATTTTTGTAACAGCATTTAAGGGTTCGGAGACCCCTTAATCGGGCAGTTACTTTTAAAATACACTTAAAACTTATCCAGCCGGTGAAACTGAAAAATCAAATAACTCCAGCAACGCGCAAATTATGTAGCATGCAAAATGATATAGGTAACGGGTGTCCCAAAAATGATTGATGGATTTTAAAATTCCATAACTTGCAAACGGTGACAGGTATTAAAAAAATTCTTGCAGGAGTGTTATGTAAGATGTCAGGAGTTTTTAGGCTGCGATTCTCAGTTTTAGTTACAAATAGCATCGATAGATGGCGCTACAACCAATAACCGCTGAATCCAGGCTCGATTTTTTCGGCCTCTCTCTTCTTCCATGCGAAAAAAAGGAGATTAAAATGTATTGAATGGATCCCGAAGTACCAAAAATCGGGTCTCGACTGAGCGCCTATTGCTCTCAGCGCCATCTATTGTTTGAAATTAGAACTAAAATCAAGAATCACAGTAAAAAACTCCTAACATCATACATAATCCTCCTGCAAGAATTCTTTTAATATCTGTCACCGTTTGCATGTTATTGAATTTTAAAATCCATCAGTCATTTTTGGGACACCCTGTATATACGTATTATATACGTATAATATATACGTGTAAATTATATACGTATTATATTATATAGGCTTATAGAAAACAAATGATTTATTCGTGCAAGTTTAAACTCATTAAGTACAGCGCTTTAAACGTACATTTAACAAGCACATTTTACAAGCAATTTCGAAATACATTTAAATACTCGTAGCTCGAATATGCGAAAGTATTTCAGTTTTGACAAATTTTCCACTGGGATTTACGAAGCCAAAATACCCAGCAAGCACAGAACTAACAGATTGGCACAAAAATTATATCTTTCATCAAGTGCTAGAGGTGTTATTTCGATAACAGCGAATCGTAACCTAAAAGTATCGATTCTGTCCTTCCATTCGATATCTTTGGCGATACTTTCATGGGTTATCGACGTTGCGCCAGAAACATGGCACAACGACGGAAATCGGCGATATAGGTGATACGTGTTTGATGCAAATACGTACGAATTCCGAAATATCTGGCATAAAAATGTTAAAATAAGGGCACAAATTTCGCATTGCTGATATCCAAAGACCATCATTGCGTACTGCTTTTTTTTATGCATGTATGACAATATAGATCTTGTGCCAATATAATGATATTTTATACGCATGTCGGCGAATACTTTTTAATCGATTTAATTATATATTTTGTAGTACAGAAACTATTTTAACCCTTTCAGGGCCAAAGCTCTCCCATTGCTAAAATGTTGAAATGAATAACACCGGAATTCACAAACAAATTTAATTTGGAAACATTCATTAACTCTTTTTTCTTTTTAAATCAATATTCTGGTACCACTTGGGAATTAAAATCGATTTGTTTCATACATGTACCACCGCCTTGAAAGAGTTAAAATAATTTATTTGTTATATAATTAAAAAAATAAACTCTCTGTACATTTAAAAAAGTATTTACATGCACATTTCTCAGTTACAGAATCATAAATTGTTGCAATTTTATGGTAGAGAATTGCAGCTTATGTTGTTTTATTGTGGAACGTTAGAACTGGAGGATCCCCCCCCCCCCCCCCACTCGACACACACACAGTGATTTTGCAGTTAACTTATTCTATTGCATAGTACTTGGCCTCACTTTAAATTAATAGATTCTTTTTGACTGTGTTATGTGTAGAGAAAGCACAAAATATTTTTTAATATTTTATATACAAGTTTTTTATTTAGTTCATATTTTTGATTGCATTCCAAAGAAACATTTTTCTAACAAAACTACCCTTAACTATTCATCAAGCATTAATAAAAAAAGAAAAAAAATGAAATTTCTGCTAAACAATTGAATGACCAACTAGTTTTTGAACATAAAAAATTCATTTATTATTAATGCTGAAATTAGCATTATATATATATATATATATAAAAGATTTGTTTACATATTGAAGATTTTATACTTTGTCAAAAAGGCAAAGTATAAAATCTTACTTTGACTGGGCATAGAATTCTATTTATGATTTTAAAAAAAGTTATTCCAAAGAAGCAAATATTTTTCTGATAAGTGAAAAAAAAAAAAAAAATCCTGTAACTTTTCTAATTAATCATGAAGCATACAAATATTCTAATTTTTGCTCATTCCAAGTGTAATACATGAAAAAATCAAATATTGTTCCAAAGAAGCAAACATTTTTCTGATATAAGAGGTGTGTGTGTGTGTGTGGGGGGGGGGAGTCTTGTACCTTTTCTAAGTAATCATGAAGCATAAATTCTAATTTCTACTCAACTATTCGATGCTTTGTCTTTCAATGTCAAACTTGTTTTTGGCCATAAGATTTATTATTAATGCAAATTATAATTATTAATGCTGAAATTAGCCTTAAATAAGAAGCTTATTTCTACTTACTACAGATTTTATTCTGTTTTTTCCCCCTATGGCATTTGCCTTAAAATCCACGTTAAAAAAAAGAAAAAAAAAAAACCTTAGAAATTTAAGCATTATCAGGGGTTAACACAGCCCCCCCCCCCCTTGAGTATTAGAGTACTTTTGTGATATAACATTTTTTTAATTGCAAAACTTCTATTTATTTTAATCTTGAATTTTTGTTTTCAATGTTTGTCATTCAATATTTTTGAACTCCAAAAAAATTTGAGCAACTAATTAAATTAATAACGTTTTATTTTTGAGATGCATAAACCATTTAAATAGCAAAAATATATAAATAAAATTGCGATAACACAAATTTTTTTTTTTTTTTTTTTGGGGGGGGGGGATAATTAAGTGGAATAACTCATGCTTCATAAACTTTTATATTGAGAGACTTTAGTACAACTGAACATTCTGTATCAAATAGAATTAAATTAAAAAGTTACAAACTATTTAAATTCGATAATAATTACACATGCCAATCAAAATTAACTTTGCATTCATATACATGTACACACCAAATACATCTTATCTGAAATCAAATATGAGACAGACAATCAAGCATTAAAGAAAAAAAAATAATAATACTTGTCCCCCCTCCCCTTTTGTTTACGATAAACCTTGAAATACACCTTTTCAAATCACAGCTGGAATTAAGCTAGATGGCTTTAATCATTTTCTGGAAATTCTTCTCTTTATGTTCTATCTGAAAATACCTACCGTGCTAGGATAGCTGAAATAAATAGACACAGACAATATAAAGCAATGCTAGTGTTTTCATTGTGCTACTTCATTTATTAAACAATTTTTGCTTACAAATTATATATTTAGTATTTCTTTTAAAACAGAAAGATTTTCTTTTTATTTAATTTTTTTTAAGATCAGATTTAGAAATACAATATATTTTACATCTACAGCTACCATGAGCTTTCACAATATATTTTCTTGCAAATTCGGAAACTGGCTTTACTCTCAAGTCTGGTATACTTCATATCCAGATTCCTTCCGAGTCGGGTAAAAGAAGGTATTGCTCCAAGTATCTGATTAATTTCTCCACCTATTTTAACAATATAAAATGAAAATATCTAAAATTGTTATTTGTGCACACAAAATCAAATTATTAAACATGTAGAAATATAATAAACAAAATAACTGAATTTCACACCTTGAAAACAAAAAAATTACACATTGCATTAACACTAAATATATAGGAAATTTTATTCAAGATATATAAAAATCCAGGACTTTTATTTAAGCCTAATTTTTGTGTGATTTAACCACTAGACAACATTTTCCATTGTCATTAGAAAATCAGCAGCTTATTGAAATGCTAAAGTATTCTCATAAAAATATATAAATGAAACTTACTGCTTTGAGCATTAGCCACTTTAACAAGG
Organism: Maratus speciosus; assembly: GCA_963932465.1. Classification (NCBI taxonomy): domain Eukaryota; kingdom Metazoa; phylum Arthropoda; class Arachnida; order Araneae; family Salticidae; genus Maratus; species Maratus speciosus. The sequence goes on along the minus strand of OZ010787.1, from coordinate 684,724,940 downwards.
GCTCTTTGCTACAGCATTAAATCAGAAGTTATGTAGAAATTACTAATATGCAGTGTTTATAGGGATTTGAAAAGAAAAAAAAATCCAAGGAGTCTAGAAAAATTCTAAAAAGTCAAAGAATTTTAAGCGACTTGTTTATTTTATCATGTATGTTATGTACTCATGTAACAGATACACTCACCCTACTTTTAATACCTCAATTAAGAAAAAAAACAGATTTTACAGTGTTAAAATCTTATGGCTAGTGCTAAAATTGCCCAGAATTCAGTTCTATATAAATATAATATAAAAGCCAGTCAAATCTCAAACACCCATCATGTACCATGTGCTCCTAGATATTGAAAGTAAATTTTTAAAAGCAAAAAATTAAGGAAAAAAAACATGTGGTAATACAAAAAATTGTTCTTTCTCCTCACGCCCCCTCCCCTTCCTCTTTTTTTTCAGAAGATTTTATTTTATTTTATGGCTAATGTCTTACATGCCATATATGCAAAGAAAGTTTTGTATACAAGCAGTATTATTCATTGCAGAAGATATAATTTTACTTATCAAATATCCTTAAAAAAAAAAAGCACTCAATAGTCTAACAATTTTTGTATTATGGATTAACAAAGTACAATTGACAGTGTCAATAAAATACCAGTTTTAATTTCGAAAATTTATTTCAAGATTTTTACAAATATCAGTAACGCAAAAGTAGAAAGTTATAAACAAAACTATTATCAGACAAATACAATTAATAAAAGAGGGTTTAAAAGCTTTAACGGAAATATACAAATTGTTTATCATTACATAATTAAGTTTATGCTATTCAATAATTTAAAAATGTCTTAACTAAAAAGTATAGTAAAAATTCCTTTTCACCCTCAATTCTAATATCTATGATAGATTACTTATTTCACAGTTTATGAAATAAATACTGTTCAGACAGGCAAGGGTGAGGGCTATAAAGATATAATACTCAACTACTTGAGGAGAAGGAGTTTTGAAAACAACATTGTGTAGTAGGTAAATATGTAAATATTATTTTGGATGGATGGATGGATGGAAGTAGAGAAAAGTCAATTTCAATCACACATGTTAAATTTCAATTGAATCTCCTCCCGTTAAAATCTTGGCGAGTGAGTTACAGGTAAGCTCCCCATTAACACCTTCACACACCCCTCTCTGCAAGAGAGTTAGTGATTAATTAAACATTCTTCTAAAGAACAGAAATCAACACTTTTCCATAAAATATTATTTCATTTGATATTTTGTAACATAATATTTGCTACATACAATTAATGCATAATTTAAGAACTTGACATCTTCAAATTCCAACTTAATTATTCAGATTATTAATTTTTACAATTTAATATTAAAAATCTATTCATTGTGTAATCAGTAACAGTTATTATAGTTGGCATTGCAATTTAAAAAAATACTAACAATAAGTGCTGTTTGAAATGTATATAAATAAAATTATGAGGTTAATGTTAAGTAAAAGAGACAGACAACTGGTATTAGCTAAATATAGGGTACAAGCACCAGTAGTCAGCCAGTTATACCAGAAGAAAAAATGCCCGATCTCAAATCCCTCCCCCCCCCCCCAAAAAAAAAAGCAAAGTGTAAGGATTCTGAGCATTGGAAAATTGTATTTAATTTGGAACTTAAAATAAAGTTTATAAATGAGGACCCCAGAAGACAAGGGGTATAAGTGACAAAATTGAACTAAGTGCACAGACGACCTGGAAATATGCTTTTTTCTTTTCAGGTAAAGAAATATAAGAAATTTTCTAATAATGTGTTGTGTTTTGGAGATCAACCACTTTTGACGAATAATGATCAATATTGATTAATTATAAATTTAAAGAAAATTGCACTCTACTTTTTTCACATTTATTGAAATAAAAGTTCAAAGACCACTGTAAAACAAGCAGCAGTTTCTTACTTCAATTCAGTCAATCATTATTGATATTCAAATTTAACATCAATTACTTTTGAACTCAATTTACTCCAAATCGAAATTTTGTCACTTGTAACCCTTGGCTTCTGATGTCCTCAAATATTGTCTCACTATGACCAACTACTGAATATCAATATCTGTGAATATCAATACACAATTTATTTACATCACTAGTATATCACCCTCCTCAAAAATAATGGAATGCTGATCTGCATTTCATTTTCATAAAACATCATACAAAAGAACAGTATAAAGATTTCGTCATTGAAAGGTTTGTATGGTAGAAAAGTACATTTTTAAAATGAGAAATGATTTCTACAAATACAGATGAGGATATATTTTTTACTCTATAATTTCTTCAATTTCAATACTCTTCAAATACTCTTCAATTTCTGAAATAGTTCAACGATCAATAAAGGCTCCTATTCTAATCTTTAGAATTGAGAAATAAAAAATAAGTGAAAATTACATGTTGGCAGAATCATAATCTTTATCTTTAGTTTTATTAATCCAAAAATGCATTTCAAGCTACGCTTAACATCACCAGCGATAACTTTGAAACACTTTATATATGCACTTTATTCTTAACAAATAAAAATATATTCTCTATTTAATATTTAATTGCAATGAAAAAAAAAAACATGTCATAATGCATAGTGATAAAATAAACCCAATAGACAACATTCTCGTGATGCTGCAATAAATTATTTTTTTTTGCTTATAAAAATAAAGTACATTGCATTTTTTTTTTTTTTTTTATAGCAATTAACTTGCAAATGAAAAACAGGGGTCGATGCAGGTTTTTATTCTTGGGGCCCATTTTGTGAAAAGTACAAGTTATTTTTTTAAATTTTACTATATTTTTGTGAAAAATAACATTTTGTAAGGAAAGTTGAAAATCAGTTATTTAAATTCAAACGAAGAATTTATTAACAAAACTTCTTTAAATCTCCTTGCTAAAGTTTCTGTTTTTCATGAGCTAGTTTTATTTATAATTTACACATTTTAAAACAGTTTTTATGAAAAAGAATGTTACGAAGGGACCTATTTTATTAAATTTATTTTTGTGAAGGGGTCCATTTTATTAAATCTATTTTTGTGAAGGGGCCTATTTTATTAAATAGATTTTTGTGGAAGGGCCCTAAATAGGCCCCAAATTTTGCTTGGATCGAACCCTGAAAAATCCATCCAGAGTCATGAGTCTGGATATTTTTCATTATTTCTTGTTTAAATTAACAATGGAAGTAATCAAATTACCATCATTTAGAAGAAATTTCATAAAAAAACCCCTTTAAAATAAAAATATAAAAATGAAAATAGTTAGTGTGGACACATCTACAAATAAACAGATTTCATTTAAAAAAAAAAAAAATAGCAAAATTAATTCAGTCAAAAGCTCGGGGCAGATGACTAAAAAGAAAAAAAAACAGTCATGTTTCAAATATTTCAAAACTCGCCTTATCAAGAAAATTAAATTTGGGAAATCGCAAAAACATTTATCTACGTCCATTAGTTTTCATTGTAAACCAAGGTTTTACAATTCCAGAAATACAGGATAAAACAAAATATTTTGCAGGTAGTGTTTTTTCGGTGCAAGTTTACCAGTAGATTGAGATTTTCAAAATTTTGAATGAGGCCAGTTTCGAAACTCATGTCCTCATATGTAGACTGTGTTTCCATGGAATGGTTACCTATACTTGGATTTTATATTTACATCATACTTTCTCCAAAGAGTTACAGAAGGATACTGTACCTTGCCTGCCCTTAGGTTTACAAAATTCTTGCTCTTAATTATAAAAATTACAACATTTCCCTTCTTGCACCTCATCATTCCAAAAAATTAGCAGCCTTCTTGCCTCCAGTTGTAAAAAGAATGCCTTTATTCCTTTGTGTATTAAAAAATTTAGTTACATTAGTTTTTTTTTTCATTTTATTAAGGATTCTACTTTATCTGGTTGCAATATGTTTATATTAACATATTTATTTGGGCTATTCAGTTTTAAATTAATACTAATAGAAATTCTAATGAAAGTTTACCGTGTAGTACTTTTAAATAAAAAATGACCACTAATTTAAAGAAAGTGGCCCTTATAAAACTGGTACCAGTGACCACTAATGAACTTTTCTAGTTCAGCAAGTGTTGGGTTAGCCATCAAAAACTAGTTTTTGAGATGACATAGGTTTAAACTGTGTTTTAACCGTCCAAAACACAAATATGTACATAAACACAGAACAAAACGGAAAAAGTGCTGTTAATATAGCATTGCTTTTGTTTGATAGTTCAATGTAGTTTAGTATACATTAAATTGTAATCAAATATGAAATTATAATTTTTTTCTTTGTTTATGTCTACATTTCCAAGTTATGTGGATTTTTCTGGTGTGGCTTTTTTTGCATACTTGGTTGAATACCTTATTTTTAAATATATATATAGATACAAGCAAAATTTTTTTTCAAGAGAAACGATAATTTACACTGATTTTTAGGAGTTTCACTTATATTCATAAGCTGTGTAGGACCTCCCTTAAAATTTTTTGTCTTCAATCATATGTCAAACCTTGGTAGTGATCAGGAAGAAAATTAGCAGACGAGACATCTAGTTGTAAATCAGAGAGTACAGAAAACACCCCTCATCATCGTTCTTTTGGAAACTTCTAGGATAGATGTGCCAGTAAGTAATGTGATTTATTCCTGTTATTTCAATTTATTTTGATTCATAATGGAAAATGTTACTACGAGATTGATTTTAAATCGATGCTATACAAATACAATACTATAAAAACTAGAATCTAATAATTATAATTGTTAATTGAAAAACGTTGTCTTTTAGCTAAATGCTTTAAATTGGATTTTGGCTTAACAAAAATCCGGTAGCATTAACATCTACTCTATGAAAAGGTGCGTTTCCACAAATATTTTTTTTCCAACTACAGCACTGTGCATATATCCAGTTTTATTTAGAATTTATTGATTAAATTTTTCTAATTCTGCTAAATAATTCTTTTGATACTATTTTATTAAATCTAGGTTTTTGACACGACGGCTTTAACCATTAAATGTCAAAAATTCAACCCTTTACTTTTAAAGTATAAATATAACCTTTCGGTGCTGAAGAAGGATAGTTCCTGATATCTAGTAAAATAGCATAAAAATAATAGATACATCATTTTTTTAATACTTTAAAGACAAAAAATAGAATAGATTATACAAATACACGGACAGCATATTTTATACACCAGTGGTAACTTATCAATAAAAATATTGAGCCCCACCAGTGGCCGAGAGGTAATGCTCTCGAAGCTGGTAGACGGGAGGTGCAGGATTCGAACACAATCGTACCCGTCAGCCTAATCGTTTGGAGTTTTCGTGGATTTCTTTGAACCATGGATTTCCATGCGTAAATACGGGTTAGGTTCCCTTAGAAAGAACCCCCACAAAGGGCACTCCCCCCTGGCTCTATATCCCTCGAGTAGATAATTGACCGTCAAATCAAAATTCAACTCAATAAAAATATTGAAACAGTAGAAAACATTCCAAACTTCAACCTTAAACATTGGTTGGACGTTAATGGAACTTTGGGAAGAGAATAAATTACTGTATATACTCGTGAATGAGTCGAAAAATTTTAGAGAAAATTTAGGAGTTGAAAATGGTGGTTCGACTTATATATAAAATAAAAATTCTCAGATAATCGGCGAACGGGTAAGTCTTTTAAGTTATCACATGAGAGATAAAAGCAAACAACGGTCATTTCCCTGTGATTGGCAAAAAAAGCTCAACAATAATGTCCCTGTAATTGTTCCGCATCTATTTTCTCTTGGGACAGAATTCCTACCAATACAGGGACATTCTTTTTAACATTTTAATACCCTTTTTAAAAAGAGTTCAACATGAAAATGCTTCAAGATATCTCTCTTAAAAGTCCTAAAATACAAAGTAGTACTACATTTTAGTAGTCTAAGAAGTTGTTTACCCTTGTAAATGAGGCTTGAATAGATTTTTAAAAGAATTTTTTCTTTTTAAGTATTACTGAATTGATGTGAATAGGTTTCAAATTAGTTTAAGGTTCTTTGGTTTTACATAATTATACAGTTTTAAACGTCGAATTAAAAAAAAAAAAGTCTGATTAGAAATGTAAAAATGTTTACCAATTTCATGTCATGAAAATTTATTAATTTTTCTTATCCTCGATTGCAAATCATTTTTCAACATACTACCAGGAATGCGGTTAGACTTATACACGAAAATTCAATTTTTTTCAAAATTTTGCTTAAGAATTGGGAGGGTGGGGAACTTATAATACACGAGTATATGCGATAAGCACAAATGTTAATCACATAACTATTGCAGAATTCACAACTGAAAAAAAAAAAAAACATATCTTATATATTTGGAAAAATACTGATTCACTTCAATAATATAATGCACTTCAATATATGATGCACTTCAATAACACTAGTCAATTATATTTGGAATACAAAGGAAGGACTTCCTGAATTTCTCAACCAGACCATCTAAAAACAGAAATTTAAAAATAATACAATAATAGACAACAATAAAAAATTAAATTTGTTATTAACATCTTTATGAATTAAAAAACTTATGACATTATCAAACATACCACAGGGCTTGAAATTCAAATTTTCCCAGGAGGGGAGTCTCCCTCCCAACCTTTATAAATAGAGGGGAGTGGGAGGGGCCAAAAATATCTTTAAAGCCCTCTTCAATTTTCTTAAGTGCAACTTCAAGATAATACAGACATGACAAAATACCATTGAAATAAATTAAATCCAATGTATATCCAAAATCTTTATTTTTATTAAAAAATAAAGGAAAATAATCAAGTTTTATGTATACCACATCTATTTTTTAACTTTTTATTATTTTTTTTTAAATAATCAAATATATGATTATGGGCACTTAACAATTGGATTGTTAAATGAATTTCCGAACTCAGATTTTATTCAATTTTAGATGCTGATTTTTTATTGTTAAGCTGGTAGATTAATCATAAAATAATCTGCAGCATTGCTGCCGTGCCACACAGTTTCTGCTATGGGGGTCACTTCTGAACAAGATTGTTTTATTATATCCTTAATGGAATTAAAATTAAAACTGGAATCCCTAGTATTTTCATTAATTGAACTAGGTTCTATGAATTGATATTTTAAACCCAGGCCCAAAGTTTAAAAAAGAAAACCATCAATTCATTTCTTCTATTACACAAAAAATGCTTGATTTTAAAAAGTCCTAATTTTAGTGAATTGCCAAGATCAACTAGAAGTTTGTTATTTCTACATATATTTCTTTGGAGTTCCCATTTTTTTTTCTTTTCGTGCACTACATGATCTAATCTCAAATTTTGTTTAGCGCCTAGTCTATCCCTATTTTATAAGATGCAACATTACATTTGGTGGACGTTACTGCCCTTTCAGTTATATCCTTTTCGGTCACGGGAAATGAAATCTTGAAGTATGTAAATCGGTCATAGAAGAAAATTGTGGATTCCGCCAATCCTTCAAGGGATAAAATATCGTGAAGTTCACCAATCAGTCATGGAAAAATATCACGGAATTCGTCAATCAGTCACTGGAAAATATTGTGAAATTAGTCGGTAGCGGAGAAAAATCGTGAATATCGTCAATATGCCACAAGAACAAACAAGGAAATTCGCCAATCGGTCGCGAAATGAAATCTCAAAATCCGTCGATCGGTTTCGGGAGGGGGGGGGGGGAATCTATTTCTTCAATGAGTCGCAGGAGAAAAAAACTAACTTTGTTAATCGGCCACAGGAAAATATAGCAAAATTTGGCAATTGGTCACAGGAAAGTATTATAAAATTTTAGTTGGTAAAGGACAAAAACTCTAAATTCGCCAGTTGGTCGCGGGAAAATATCACGGAAAATATGTCGTCAAAGAGTTGCTGGAAAATTTCATGGAATTCATCATTCAGCAAAGGAAAAATATTGCGAAATTTGTAGATTGGTCATGGGAAAGTATTGCAAAGTTCATCAATGTGTTGTGGGAAAATATCGTGAATTTGTTCTGGTTGCAGAAAAAAATCAAGAAAATTTTTAGTCGGAAACAAGGAAAAAATTGTGAATTTTGTCAATATGTCGCAAGAACAAACGAAAATTTGTCAATCGGTCATGTAATGAAATTGCGAAATTCATCTATTGGTTTCAGGAAAAAATCAATAACTCGTCGATTTGTCGCGGTGGGGGTGGGGGGGGGGATTTGCTAAGCATTGGTCAATGAAAAAAATCATGAAACTCGTCAGTCTTTGCAGGAAAATATCACAGAATCTACCAATCAGTTGCGGTAAAATATCGTACGAATCTCTTAAGGCTGTTACTAATGATGAGCTAGAAGCGGCTAGGAGTCGTCTGGTAGCTTCATCGCCCCGAGGCCTCCCTTCCCGGTTTTCGGTGTCTTTAATTTGTGTAATTTCCCTTTTAAATTTGTCCGGTTTCAATTTTTGATTTTTGTTTCAACGTTGCTTTTCCTAGAGAGTGTTTCACTCGGGACGTGGCTCGAGACCTAGGAATCTTGCTTCCACAAAAGAGTCGGACTAGAGTAGAAGAATAAAGAGCTTCGGACAAAGAGAGGCCGCTCGCTGCGGCAGTCGCACCCCCACCCACCCAGGAGCCCAACCCTTCTCGCTTTTCGGTGTCTTTAATTTGTGTAATTTCCCTTTTAAATTTGTCCGGTTTCAATTTTCAATTTTTTTTAACGTTGCTTTTGCTATAGAGTCTTTCACAAAAGAGTCGGACTAGAGTAGAAGAATAAAGAGCTGCAGACAAGGAGAGGCCGCTCGCCGCGGCAGTCGACCCCCCCACTCACCCCCGAGCTCAACCCTTCCCGCTTTTCGGTGTCTTTAATTTGTGTAATTTCCCTTTTAAATTTTTCCAGTTTCAAATTTCAATTTTTTTTAACGTTGCTTTTGCTATAGAGTCTTTCACTCGGGACGTGGTCGGGGACCTACGAATCTTGCTTCCGCAAAAGTGTCAGACTAGAATAGAAGAATAAAGGGCTGCGGACGAAGATGGGCCGCTTGCCGCGGCGGTTGAGCTCGAAGTAGCTGGGAGTCTTTCGGTAGCTTCATCGCCCCGAGTCCAACCGTTCCCGCTTTTCGGTGTCTTTAATTTGTGTAATTTCCCTTTTAAATTTGTCCGGTTTCAATTTTTGATTTTTTTTCCAACGTTGCTTTCGCTAGAGAGTCTTTCACTCGGGACGTGGCCGGGGACCTACGAATCTTGCTTCCGCAAAAGAGTCAGACTAGAGTAGAAGAATAAAGGGCTGCGGACGAAGATGGGCCGCTCGCTGCGGCGGTTGAGCTCAACGTAGCTGGGAGTCGTTCGGTAGCTTCATCGCACTGAGCCCAGCCCTTCCCACTTTTCGGTGTCTTTAATTTGTGTAATTTCCCTTTTAATGTCCGGTTTCAATTTTTGATTTAACGTTGCTTTTGCTAGAGAGTCTTTCACTCGGGACATGGCCGGGGATCTACGAATCTTGCTTCCGCAAAAGAGTCGGACTAGAGTAGATGAATAAAGGGCTGCAGACGAAGATGGGCCGCTCGCTGTGGCGGCGAGCGGCCCAGCTATTTCGTGTGTATTATTTTAAGTCTGTTCTGAACTGCTCTGCTCAACAACCACAAAACGTTTTGACACATTTACAAATTCATTTTTGAATGGAAAGATGTAAAATGGGAAAGCCTGACCCTGGAAGCGATTTGGAATCTAACTGTGTTTTCCATTTTTTGGTCAATCAATTACCTACTGAGTTATAAGCGATTTTGATCATGTGACAAACACGTTTTTTTTCCTTTCTCGAGCGGTTTTTCTCCTTTCACACAGAAATTCAGTTCAAAACGTCCACTTTGACACTATTTTCTGAAAAATCTATTGCATTTGCAAAAAAAAAAAAAAAGGAAAAGAACAGCTTGATGACATAGTTTCTGAACAACAACGCCTGCTAGTTTCATGCATTTCCAAACAAAAATGAATTAAAACTTAAAAAGTAGCCCTTTTGGATTTGAGAACGGTCTTAAGACGGTCGCAGAAAAAATCCGTGAAATTTTCCAATTGGATGCAAGGAAAAAATACTGAATTTCGTCAGTCGCTTGAGGAAGAATATGGAATTCGTCAGTCATTCGGAAAGAAAAATCACGAAATTTTTCAATTGGACACAATGACAACAATTGCGAATTCTATCAATATGTCGTAAGCAGTTAAATTCGCCAATCGCCCATGGAAAAAAAAAACAAAATTTGTCAATTGGTTGCGGAAGAAAAAACAAATCGTGAAATCCGTCAATTGTTCACGGAGAAAAATCACGAAAATTTTCAGTCAAATGCACAAAAACTATGGTGAATTTTGCCAATTTGTAGTAACAAGAAATGTTAAATTTGCTGATTGATCGCGTTAAATGTCACGAAATTTCTGTCAGTCGCCAGTCTTATCGTAGTTCAAATCTGCCATTTTTGGGCGATAATCCAGCCATCCCACTTTGTACCATATTTACTGGTACCAAATGATTGGAAAAAAAGTACTTTTAAATGATGTATATATAAAATTTGATTAGGGGTTGTTCATCTACATATCAAAACGAACCCAAACTTAGCTTTTTTTCAATAACAATTCCCAAGTTTGACACAATAAATAGATTCTGCACATCTGCACCCTTCAATTTTCAACAGAAATCCACGTTCAAAACATTTGTATAAAAGAGATATTCAAGGGAGGTGGCTGGTGGGGGGGAATTCATAATGAGCAAACGGTAAATACATAAATAGAGATTACATTTTTTCAAACGGTAAAGCAAAAATTAATTTTTAAAAATATAAGTAAATTGCGAAAGCACAACCATAAAAAAAAATTAGCCATAAATGTATAAAAATACTGAGATTACAAAATCAAAATAATGAAAATATTTGTTTTTTAAAACATAAATTGTAAATTATTTAAAAAATAAGGCTTGGTTTTTAATCCAATACATAAAAATATTGGAAATATCAAAATGAATAAATAAATCACATTTTAAAAGATAAATTGATAAATTACTAGTTTTAAAAATAGGTTTTTTAAAGCATACAAAATTTTACAAGATGCTAATTTAACACAAAAAGAAAAATAGTATACATAAATATTCTAACAAAAAAAATGTTGAACTATCAAAATAAAGCAACAATTTATATTTTAAGATAAATTGTTAAATTATTTTCAAAAATAGGATTATAAAAGCATGACAATTTAATAAAAAATGCTTCCACAATAATTTAGCACTAGTAAAAAAAAGATAAACATACACATTCTAATAAAAAAATATTGAAAATATCAAAATAAAGCAAATAAAATCAAAATAATAAAAGTTGGTACAATCTGGTATAAAAACATGTGCAGCTCAATCTTTTTTTTTTTTTTTTTTTTTTACAAATAACATTTGGAATGCCGATTTCTATTGAAAATTCCTTTATTGGGATTTTCTTTCTTTTTTCGTTTAATCTCTGTATTTTCAAAAAAATTTAATCCTAAAGTTGCAATAAATGACCACTCAGTAAATTAGTTCATATCACAATTCACCGAACAGTGTCACGAGGACACTTCGTTCTCGGAAAGTCGCCGAAGATCTGTGGTTGCCAGAACGCTACAGCCGTCAGGATTGAGTATCGCCCACAAAAACTGGCAAAAAAAAAAAAAAAAAAAAAGGCAGTCCTCTCAGGACATAATCAAGGATAGCCAAAACTTACAAAATACATCTACTGATAGAGCAGAAAAAATTTATAAATTCCATCCTTTGGTTGTGGGTATCACGAAATTTGTCAACTGGTCATATGAAAAAAGTATTTTAAAAAAATATTCAGTCAGTTGGGGGAAAAAATCTCGAAATTCTGGTTGTACAGAAAACACAGGGAAATTCATCCACCGAGTGTACGTGAAAAGAAGGTTGCGGCAATCAGTTGCAAGAGCAAAAAAAAGTGAATTTTACCAATCAGTAGAAATAAAATATCATAAAAATTGTCAGTCGATTACAGAAATAAAGTTCTGAAAATCATCTTTCAGTCGTTGAAAAAAATAGTGAAATTCACCAGTCAATCGTTTAAAAAAAAACGAGAAATCCATGCTAGCTGGCTTAAAATACTGCAAAATTTGTCAGTTGTTGAATGAAAAAATTTAAATTTGCGAGTCAATCATGAGAAAAAAAAATAAAAAATTCTTCTGTCTGTTGCAGGGGGGGAAAAAAGTGAAATTCTCAATCAGTCGCAGAAAAAATAACGAGAAATTTGTCAGTCGATTGGGATGAGGAAAAGGGGGGGGGGGGGGGGAATCCTGAAATTCAAACATTCACAAAATTCTATTGATAACGGTGACAAACAAATATGTTCAGAATATTTTTTTAAACAAGGTACAAGAATGTCCTTTTTGAGATCAGTGTGCCCTTTTTATAAAAAATTCTGCCTGGTGGCCTACCCCTAGAGTTAACACTATATAACATACGGTACTTTTCGATTAGCCGGACGCCAGTGTTATATATACATATATATATTGTATATATACATACATATATATATATAAATGCATATATATGTATATATATATATATATATATATATATACACACATATGTATATATATATATACATACATGTATATATACTTATATGTATATATAACACTGGCGCCCGGCTAACCGAAAAGTACCTAATATACATATAGTATAGGTAAAAATATAATATATTCAATGATACAATGTATATGCATTTTAGTGGACAAACTGAAGTAAATAAAACTATCAATGTTAAAAAATATTAATATCAATTATTGCTGAAAGCAGCCTATTTGATATTATTTACTTAATAAATGTTTACTAAATGACTTTTCTATTATTTTGGTTTGCTATTATATTTTTAATGATTTTATGAATTTATTAAATAATCATTTTTAACATGATTGGCAACTGATAATAATATAAACAAAGTCGACAATTGACAACCATTTTTGGAAATCTATTTACTTGGCCCAGTTAACAGGTAAGTCCCTGCATTATAACAAATTATTTAAACATCTATAAACAGGGGAAATGAATCACATCATTCTACTCGCCATTGGCGAATGGATTTTCTGACTAGGCAAGTGAATTTTTGGGCAAATTTATAAATTGCAGGGTAGAGTTTGGTAGAACAAAAAATTGTTTATATTTTGCATTTCTGCCAATTTCCAAAATGTAAACATAGTATTAAGTTCTACTCCACACTAAACTTTTATCTGTTGCATAAATTTCTTAGGTTTATATGAAAGGAAATAAAAAAAAGAAGAAACACAGAAAAAAAAATAAATAAAATTTTAATATGAAACTTCATTGTAGTAATAAATTATATTTGCAATTGTGAAATTTTGTCCTAACTTTTTTCAACTGTACATTGCATCTAGCTGGCTGGTAAAATAAATCCTTTACTGGTAAGAGATGTGTTTGTCGTTTGCAAAATGAATTAGCTTTTTTTTTTTTTTTTTCCCAAGCGTGCTAAAATGCCATTTTTGAAAATGATCGCTATTCTGAAACTCATGATTACTTTTAAAACTAAAGTGATTTTATTAAACAATTTTTCTTTGCAGTTTTGTAGTGTCATGGTCGATTTCAATAACGGCATTTCCAGCGCATTATATATAAAAACAATTGAGAATTTAAATCATGTTATCAACAAAACAGGCCCCTTCACAAAATCGCCGATAAAAAAATACTTTTCATTGATTATTTCTATTAAAATGTTTAATATTTAAACAAAATAAACTCACCATAACGGAAAAATTTAATAGAAGGATTTAAAGAAATTATTGGCGATTTGTTTCGACTTTGAGAAACTGCATTTCATTTTTCGTGACAAAATGTTTCCAAAAAATAAATAAATAATAAATTTCATAAAAATAACTTTAATTTTTCACAAAATGGGCCTCAAGAAAAAAAACCTGTATCGACACATGATTACGAATTTATCAGACTATTGTTTTGACGATTGCTTGTTTGTTTACATAATATTTTCAAAACGTGTAACATGCGTGTAATGTTGGCATTTTTGCCACTGACATCTATGAATTATTTAAAATTTCTATTCAATGAGAAATAGTAAAAAAATAGAGTACTAGTAAAGCACTTACCTTTCACATTTACAGCGAGAAAACCACATGCTTGCCAGGTGCGTTCGATCCAAAACACAGCAGCCGCCGCCATTGAAATTTCCCCGATTTCATCTTACTGTTGCCACTCTTCACTATGATAAAGTTATACGAGTAACATGGCATAAAAGAGATAGGAAACCAGTGGCGCATTAGCAAATCATACTATCCCTGGTGTCAAATGATTACCGCCCGGCGCACATATTAGTGGCATGTTAAACAATCATCATACGTCGGATAGTTCATGGATAACAGTATTTAACGCTTTTGCAGGGCCAAGATTTTCTATCGTCTGTCATACATTCTACTGGCACCACTTATACGATATAACTTTATTTTGCCATTAAATACATATCGCAATGTTACATAAAAATTGACGTACTTGACAATCATGATAAATTTGACATCCATTGGTGACTTTCCTGGCAAATCTGTGTTTGCTGGGTATGCGTTATCTTTCTAAACAAATATGGCGTCTCAGAAGAATGAATCTATGAAAAATAAACGGTCAGGTGCGAGTATTACTCGCGCTCAGAGGGTTCCTGTATTATTAACGGTATTATTAACTGTATTATTTTAAAAAAAGCGTTGCTAGAAGGCTATATAATAAGACTTTGTAAAAAACTATGCTATATGGGTATACTATAACAGTTCAAAAAGATATGAAGCCTAAATAATATCAAATATTGCTATTCTGTATAACTCTTTTTTTAACCTTATCCTAATCTGTTTATAATGAACTTAATTCGGTACTGACAATAAAAGTAGTGCATATTTAAACTTGGCAATGTGCTAAGAACACTTCGCAAGGAAGTCGCAAAGTTGCAACTCCGCCTTCGTCCGTGCCGCGTTTTTCCAGATAGGTTTTTAATTAACTTTTAAAGACACACGGACGACGTATTGAGAGATCCACTCAATGCTAACTGGTCGCGAATCCCGTAGTATTTATGTGATTAATTCTAATTAAATTAGTCTGCTTTAAAAATTTGACGTTTATTTCTCTTATAGTGCTACTGGGTATTACATTACACAAATATATCATTAAAAGTTGTTATCTGGGCTTTAAAAGCCGATGGTACATAGAGTCGCCGCCCCTGTATGTCCAAACCGTCCGTGTCTTTAAGGGTGAATATCTCCGCTAATTACCGGACTTCGAGTAATCGTAATCGTGTAATCGTAGTCGATTATAATTGATTACATAAACTGTGTAATCGCACTGTAATCGTAATCATTAATTTTATTTTCGAAATAATCGCAATATAATCATAATCAAGAGATTTTACTCCGATTATAATCATAATCTAATCATAATCGCAATGTAATTTAATCCCAATATATCTGTATCGAAAAGCTCTGCAATCGTAATCTTGCATAAATATACGATTACGTTCTATGATTACATCTTTTTTTTCTTCCTTTCGCTTCCAAACAAAAATATACTTGGTCGGTTTGCTAAAAATTGTAGCAGGAAAGAAAGAGATCTGTTTCCGTTTTCGACTCATTAAATTGCCCCTAAAGTGGGACTGTGAAAGGTCAGAGATCAAGAGGGACAGTAGATAGGATAAAGGTGAAACAGAGTCTTATAGAGCATATATTGTATCTTTACTCTGAGATCAGAATGTATGCCGTGCATGGTATATACGAGTATAAGGATATAGAAATAGTATTATTTGGTATGACTTTGTTAAAGATATGAGAATTGGGAAAACAAACTCGACATGTGGTCAATGTCCAGGGGTCATGGGTCATTGAATAGGCGTGATGATGGATAAAAAAAAAGGAAAGAAAGAAAAATACTGTAGTTATGATTTTATTATGGGGACGTACTTATATATCCTCTAAATTCTCTCCTACCAGAAGACAGTTTTTATTTTCTTTTTAACATTCATGTGTTTCAAATTTATTCTAAAATTTATTACATTTAAGATTCAGAAAATCAGCATAATTTTTTGGCTTGTATTTCTCCATTTTTTGTCCGAAAACAATATAATTGTTAACCCTCTTGCTGCGTAGCTGTTTTATCAAAATAGTTTCAAAAATTGCGTATTTAACTCCTTCGCGAATTTTTATTCTTTTGCCACCGGTTTTTCAAAACAAAAATTTTCGTCTGATTCAATCGGGAAATTTCTTCGATTAAATAAGACAAAATTTAGAATAAAAAAATAACTGGTGGGAATGATCAAGGAGAGTTAATTAGACGGGAAAATGCATGCCCGATGAAATCTCGGGTTGCTCAAATTTTGCTACTTTTACTCTCGGGTTGCGCACCGAGAGAGTTAATGCTATGCACTGCATATTTATAGACACACACAGATGAGACAGGGAATTATGTTCTACTATGATAATTGGCAAATAGAAGAAAATTTAATCTTTTATAATAGTGAATGAGAAGGTAAAGATAAAACCTCAG
Source organism: Maratus speciosus (assembly GCA_963932465.1). Lineage (NCBI taxonomy): Eukaryota > Metazoa > Arthropoda > Arachnida > Araneae > Salticidae > Maratus > Maratus speciosus. The sequence continues at coordinate 684,708,415 of OZ010787.1, read as the reverse complement.
AACTCTTTACTGAGGCATTTTCATAATATTGAATATTGACATGTATATGAAAAAATGTGTTTTTTGTTGAATTTTTCTTAGTTCGTAAGAATTTATAAAGGTAAATGATCAAAACTCAATAAAACAAAGGAGATTTTAATTGGGGAGATTTTTTCAAGCAAGCTTAATTGCTTTAGAACTGTGAGCATCACTTACATATAAATACTAATGCAGTTCTTCATTCCTAAAAAATTATAAAATGTGAATATCACATATAGATAGTTAAGCAATGAATTTGAAGAAATAGGAGTTCGTAATAGAGCCTTGCACAACTTGGGTTATACCTAATTCGAACTCGAAAATTTTATTTTAAGTCAACCCGAAACCCGATTCGAAGCCAACATACTTCAACCCGAAACAGAAATGTATGAAAATTAATCCTTAATATAATGCAATTATAGAATAATAGCCTATAATTATATCGCTAATATATATTATAATTTGTGAAAAAGAAACGCACGCACGCACACACACATACATATAATACTCATTAATATTCGAGTATGCAATTTTTTCGCCTGACAAAATATTTAGGGCCTTTTTTTTTTTTTTTTTTGCAAAAAATTAAGTAAATTCGAATCCGACTTACAAATGCCAAAACACAATTCGAAACATTTAACGTAAACATGACCTGCAGCCACAAAAAAGTCAACCTATCCTAAACTGCAGCGAAGGAAATTAGCTCCAACCTTCAACCCTACCCGAACTTAATATCAGGTCCAGTTTGAATAAAATCAGGTTACCCGACACATTGCAGGACTCTAGTTTATAACACGCAGATTACGAAATGAGTGTAATCGAACTGTAATCGTAATCGAGTAGTTCGGTAATCGTAATCCATAAAAAATATTAATCGTAATCTAAACGTAATCGTAATCTAGAATTTAAAAAAATAGAGAATCAAAATTGTAATCGTAATCTAATTCGCATAGAGACCTAATCGTAATCGTTTTTAAATCTTGAAAATAATCGAAATCGTAATCGATTACAGTCCTTCGTAATCGACTCGAAGTCTGCTAATTACCGCCTTTTTTTTTTCAAAAATCATTTTCAACAATGCTACGATACTTCTGCTACGATAGGTACCTCCAGCGCTCCTCAACATCTTTGCTGAATGCGTGCAAATCGAAATTTATGTGGAACGGAAAAATGCCCTTTTCTCAAAAACTATGTGACCTAGGGTAATCGCTATAGTTTTCCTGCAAGGTTTACATCAACGTCTAATACCTCTAGTTTTTTCATAATTTTATTTTCAGTAGATTCGGAATAGAGAGGGGGGGGGACATATTTTTGCGCTATATTTTCGACGATATCTCTGAAAATATGATACTTAAAATTAAAGGAAATGTATTTTTGAGTTCAGCGTTTTTTACACGATACCCCCCACGATATACAAAGAAATATTTTTTTTCAAGCTTCTTTACATTTTTCCTATATATATTAGTGAATGTTTAATAATCTGCAAATATGTGGGTCAATAGTCTTTATTACTTCCTCCAATTTAAACTTACCACGTTCCATAGTTTACCAGTAAAATGACTGTGACAGATAGACACAGGAGTGATTTTGTAAAAGTTCCATTTTTAATTTTTAAGCACGGAATAGGGAGTGCTTATCTTTCATTTACAGGGCCAAACAAAATAATTTATAGAAAAATTTAATTTAAAACATCAAAAAACCCGACTGCGTAAAATACGAACTAATTCATTATTTCTCATCAATGGGAAGCTATTTTTTATATTACTTACCTACATTTTTATTTACTTGTATTGATGACTTTTAAGTTGTGTTTAATTGTTAGTTTCTATCTATAAACACTGTTTTGATGAGGACTAGAGATGTCTATGAAGGTTAGAGTTGCAGTAAAGCTAGAGATCCTACTTACTCAACTTCTAGGTTGTGTAATATTTAAATGGAGCTTCTGACTCTAAAATAGTGGACGAAACATCGTCTTCATTTTGAAAGACCTATCCAAAGATATGTCACTCAATAGGGTGCGTAAATTTTTTTTTTTCGTCTCTACCGCCATTTTTTATTTTATGGTCGCCTTTTGAATGTATAAAAATAAAACCTAGCCTATAACCATTGGACGGTTAAGACGAATCGATAGAGACCTTATTCGTTAAAATCCATCTAGCCGTTGGGCTGTTTCGAGGGTATAAAGAAATCCACATACCCAGTTACGCGTGAAACACATAACCCTTCTTGGCAGTCGGGTAAAAAATGAGCAATAATTGAACTGTTGAAGCCTACGAACAATAATGGCTGGAAGTGCGTTTCCAGTTGCGGTATGCGTTTTTAAATGTAACTATTTTTAAAAAAATTATTTGGCGTGTATAAATTGTATAGATCCACAGGGTCGCCCAAAAGTTCTCAACAACATCCGTTTAGGAGCGGAAATAGTTGAATGGAAATTTTCAACTGTGCTATTCGTTTAACTGAAGTAACTTTTAACATACTATGTAGTATGCATACATATCTGTAGATCCTGTACAGGGATGCACAAAAAAATCGTATATTTTAACGGCTATTCGTGGTAACAGCAGAAATTACTATTAAGTATTCAATGCTTTATGTGTTTTCCAAATTGTTCATTTAGACATCATTAGCAGTTGTGATACGCGTTTCTAAATAGAATTATTTTTTCTTCACATTCAGTTAGACGTTGGCATAAATTGTTGCATATTAGATTTCGGTGTAAATCGCCCAACAGGGGGGTGTTGTTATGCAGATTTTATCAGCAGGGTTGAATTCAGACAATTTTCTCCGGAAGGGATTTCCGCGGATCCAAAGAGGGACAGTTCAGAGGAAAAGGGGATTGGACTTTTGTACATTAAGCATAAAATCTCAAACCTTCTGGGGGGACATTTGAATGTTGCACAGGGGGGGGGGGGCATGTCCCTCCGGACTACCCCCGGAATTCAACACGTTTTTCTGGATTTAAACGATTTTAGGGATCATATCTCAAGAACTAATGAACGGAATTTCATCAAACTTAATATTCTGTCATAAGTTGTTCATGATTAGGTTTTCGGGTAAATGATATAACAGGTTGTGCTGCCATGCTGCTTTTTTTTTAGCATTGTTGATTTAAGATATTTTTCTCCGGGAGGCATTTCTATGGTTCTGGAGAGGGACATTCTAGAGTTTCGGGGCGAGGGGGATTGGACTTTTGTCCCTTAAGCATAAAATCTGAAATCTTCATGAGGGAAATTTCAATGTTCGTGGGGGGAAGGGGGGTGTCCACCAGTACCAGCCCCTGAATTTAACACTGTTTTTCAGAATTTACAAGATATTAGCGATAATATCTCAAGAAGTAACGACCGGAATTTCATCAAACTTAATATTATGTGTCATTGACATAAGTTGTTCCTGAGTTTTTCGTGTTAATCATGTAACAGGCTGCGCTGCTATACTGTTTTTTTCCATGATATTCGTGATAGCCATATCTCAAAACTAATGCACGGAATTTAATCAAACTTCATATTCTGTTACACTTTCAGATAAATAGATCCTTATTAGGCTTGGGTGTATACTGCCCAACAGCTGTCACTTTTATGCTCTTTGAATTGGAATTTTCCGTTGCGGACATCTAGGCAAATATCAGACGAACGTCTTTTTGCACGCTTTTTTTTCGCTCTTACACCGTCCCTACACATGCTAGCGAAGGTGTAGGGATGGCGTAAGACCGAAAAAAGTGTGCAAAAAGACGTTCGTCTGACATTAGCCTAAGAGGGTGTGAGCCGAAATTCGATGACTTGTTAGGAAAATGCAATGCTTATATTTTCTTTTAAAAGGCACATACTTCAACGAACCTATGCTTTTTGATTCCTCATGATGCGCATATGTTATCATTTAAATTTGACACCGTGATAGCGAATTTTGAAGTTTTAACATTTATGAGGCAGATGAAAGTTTTGTGATTGGCACACCCAACTACTTTATCTTCTATTTTTGAAGGAAAATGAAAATGATATTACGATTAAAAAATTCATAATATCGATTAAATCGAGTTGGCCATAGTATCGATTAAATCGATTAAAAAAATCGAAATCGCCCATCACTAGAGCGACCTATCATTAGATAGGTCTTTCAAAATGAAGACGATGTTTCATTGACTATTTTACAGTCATAGAAGCTCTGTTTAAATATGACGCAACCTGGAAGTTGTGTCGGTAGGATCTCCAGCTTGACTGCAACTCTAACCATCATAGACATCTATAGGCCTCATCAAAGCAGTGTTTATAGATAGGAACTGACAATTAAACGCAACTTAAAAGTCATCGATGCAAGTAAATAATAAAAAAAATAGGTATGTAATATAAAAAAAATAGTTTCACATTGATGAGAAATAATTAATTAGTTCGCTTTTTACGCAGTCGGGTTTTTTGATTTTTAAATTGAATTTTTATTTTATTTTTATACTCTTGTTACTGCTCTCAACGATGCACTAATCGGGGATTTAATTTCGCATGTTAAATCTGAAGTAGGAAAACATTAGAGAAATAGGGTGTTTGGATAATCGGAAGTTCGGTTTAAAAACATTTTGAGAGAAATAGGCTGTTCGGATAATTGGAAGGTCGGTTAAAAATTTCTTTTGGGAGAAATAGACTGTTCGGATAATTGGAAGTTCGGTTAATTGGAGTTCCGATAATCGGCTCTCTACTGTAAATTCCTGTTCTATATAATTCACTGTTGGATCAAAAGCTATGAGCAAAATATGTCTGAAATGATACTTGCGTTTACCAGTAAAGAAAGAGAAAGAATATTGCCTATAGTTATGTTAATAAGTTCTGCGTTCAACCCCCCCCCCCCCCCCGGGCAGGGCAAGTGAAAGAAGACAATATTACTGTTGAATGCATTATGTAAGCATAAACTGTTATTAAAATACTTTTAAATAGTAACTAACTCTTTTAGATATTATTTGAAATAAATTTATTTCATGTCTAATATTCATATTTTATTGGCTTCGTCTCTTCATTTGAATCCGTAAAGTATGCGACAAACAAATATATAACCCTATCTGTATATCATTGCAAACGTATAAAAAGAAAGAAAAATAATGTAAAAATAAAAATAATTTTTAGACATTAATAACGATATCATGAGGAGGGGGGGGGAGGGGGTCTAAGATTAGCAAAATGTTGATAACTTGAGCACAGCCCCTGCTTAAGTATTATTAGCACGGATAACCATAGCAGGCTTCGTTCAAACTAGATAAGAGACGCCATTTCGTCTGTTTCACTGTTCACTCAATGTTTTGCACGTAAAATCACTCACTTTTTTAAATGATCACGTGTCGTATTCACATCAAGCTATTGAAACCAGTTAAAAAACGTGTATTTTAATCCATCAAAGGTTTATTTTCCATACAATTAATTCTCTTTCGTTAATCACAAAGTGTTATGGTTTACAGCTCTGGTTCTGTGAACGTCACGTTTTATTTTTCGCATCTTTTTTGAATGTTGAAAATTTCCTTAGAAATTTAAATGGTAATTTTCACCTTATTACTTTCTTCTATCTTTACAAGAAGTAAATTTTTTTTGTATAAATCGCCCAAAAGGTGGCGCTGCTATGCTGCATTTTTTACGATTTCCACAATAGCTTTTCCACATAGAGATTTCCACATTAGCAATAAGCACAGATTTTCATAAAACTTTAGATTCGGTTAGTCCTTGATATAATTTGGTACTGATTACTTTTTGATCTAAATCGCCCAACAGAGGGAGCTGCTATGGTGCATTATTCCTGATTATCGCAATGGCTCTATCTTAAGAACTACCGCACGAATTTTCAGAAAAATTCAGATTCAGTTAGTCCCTGATATAAATTAATGCTGTTTAGGTTTAGGTGTAAATCGCCCAACAGGTGGCGCTGCTATGCTGCATTTTTCACGATTTCTGCAATAGCTGTATCTCAAGCACTAATGCATGAATTTTCATCCAACTTCAGATCCTGTTAGTTCCTGATGTAAATTGGTCCTGATCAGTTTTTGGTGTAAATCGCCCGACAGGTGGAGCTGTTGTGCTGCATTATTCATGATTATCGTAATAGCTGTATCTTAACCCTTAAATGGCAGAGTTTTCAAAAATCATTTAAAAAACGTTTTTCGTCTTTCTTTTTTTAAATAAATCATGGGAAAAATACTTTTAAAAAATCATATTTTGTTTTGAGTATGGTTTACGGCTAAAAAACTGTTTGTTACTAATCGGCAATACTGGTGTTTAGTTGAAAAAATAATTTTCCTTGATAAAATTCTATAATATGAAACACACAAGAATTTTATGAACTATGATAAGAAATAATTTTTACTTGCTCACTGCAGAACAAAATAGGGTATTTCGCAAGCTTCTAAACAAAACAAAAAGAACATTTATCAACAATTGAAAAAATAAATCTATCTTTATTCTTAAACAGTACAAGTGTTGCCATCTAGATGTTGAAAATCAATTTAAGAAGATTTTCAGAATGTATTTTATTGGCAACATTAGGCATTATAGCTGCAATATCATTCTAATAGTATTTATAAGCCTAATTGTGCATGTTGCCGATAGGCAACACCCGGCATTTAAGGGTTAAGAACTAATGCACAAATTTGCAGCAAACTTCAGATTCAGTTAGTCCCTGATATAAATTAATGCTGTTTAGGTTTAGGTGTAAATCGCCTAACTGGTGGCGCTGCTATGCAGAATTTTTTACGATTTCCACACTAAAAACTAATGCACGGATTTTCATCAAACTTCAGATTCAGTTAGAAGTTGACATAAGTTGTTGCTGATTAAATTTTGATGTAAATCATCTAACCGGTGGTGCTGCTATTGAAGGAAGTATTCACATGTACGAGATAGAACTAAGCTTTGGGATTGCCACATCCGACAAGTTTTAAGTTACTTTAAGTTACGTTTAATTAAAAATGTTATTTATTCCCTTCAAGTGTTATACTATGTTGAAAGGGGGGAAAAAATGGAAGCGCACTGTTAAAGATCAGAACTCAGCTTTGATAATGCTAGATAGGCTTGCACAAATTAACCCTTTATTAACCTACTGACGGTATTTATAAGTACCTTTAAAATTCCTTTAATACACCGAGTCGTTGTAATACAGTTTAGAATGAGTTATAGATAAATTACTTTATCTTGTTCCGAAAGTGTTATGGGTTACACAAAACAAAAGTATTTTTAAAGGGATGATTTCTTTTGCCTTTGCATCTTTTCGGCTTTCTCGGCGTTGATGTTTCTATATTTCTATTGTAAGAACATTCTATTTTTACATTTTCTAATTCTACAAAATACTAAGAAAAATATTTTTAAAATAAAAGATTTAAGTGGGGTTCTAAATATTGATATATCCCTGTATATATTAATGTACCGGATGAGCCAAAAGTTCGTTAAAATTTTAAAAACTCATAAAAGAGGAAGAAATTGTGATAAAGAAGTGCGGTTTGCAAGAAAGGGCTCACAAGGTAGTCGGATTTTTATTTTAGCAGCATAAAAATTTTAATTAAAAAATCACATGAAGAGGGCGCTGACAACCCGAAACACAATGGACAGAACAACAATACGCTCCAATCATGTGTTCTTCCAATAACAAATGTTCATCATGACCTCCAGAACATTCTACGACACAACCAGGTTGTGTCGTAGTACCTGTTCATTGTGTTTCGGGTCGTCAGCGCCCTCCACATGTGATTTTTTTAAGTAATTTTTTGGCTTTTTTTTTTTTTTTTTTTTTTTTTTTTTTTTTTTTTGCTGCTAAAATGAATCCGACTACCTTGTGATTCCTTTCTTGCAAATCATGCTCCTTTATCATAATTTCTTCCTTTTTTATGAGTTTTTAAAGTTTTAACGAACTTTTGGCTCACCCGGTATAGAATCCCTATAAATTCAAATTTAATGAATCCTTCTAAATCCCTCAATCCTTTTAAAATCCTTCTATAATGTATTAAATGATTATGTAAATCTTGTAATGTAGTTTCAGCAATTCACGAAAAATGCTTTAGAAGATAAAATTTTCATGAATTCATAATTTAGTGCACAAAGGGTTAAGGCTGTTCTCAAATCCAAAGGGTCAACTTTATGACATAAGTTTTAATTCATTTTTATTCGGAAACGCCTGAAACTAGAAGGTGTTGTTATTCAGAAACTAGGTCATCGAACTGTTTTTTCCGTTTTCTTGTAAACGCAATAGATCTTTCAGAAAATACTGTCAAAGTTGGCATTTTGAACCGAACTTTCGAACGAAAGAAGAAAATCCAGTCAATAAGGGGAGAAAAATGCCGTGTCACGTGATCAGAATCGCTTCTAACGCAATAGATAACTTATAGATATAAAAATGTAAAACACAGTTCGATTCCAAATCGCTTTCCAATTTTCTATCTTTCCGTTAAAAAATGAATTTGTAAATGTGTCAAAACGTTGAGAACCGCCTTAAAGCACCAATGTCATCTGTCATTTCCCTTCTCCTGAAAGTCCCGTCATCAGAATGGGATGTTATATCAGATTGCATTCTTCAAAGCCCACTGATTCAAGAATATTCTGCAGAATGATAGCCTACAATTGCTATCGTACAAGAGCAGGGCTTGATTTTTAACTAAAAAAAAGTACCGGAGTTCTAATGTACTACGGTAATAACAACCGTAATGTATAAACCAGTCAACCTTCGCAATTTTTCACACATTATTTACAAAGCCCTCTACAGTACAGAAAAATTTTAATATATTTTGACAATATCTATATGCATTTTATCTAAATATATAATATTACGCTATCGTACGTGGCACAGAAATCGCGATTATTTGTTAATTGTTTAATGGCAACGCCTGAATGAAGCGCATCTCGTTGATTATTGAACCGCATTTAATACATCTCCATACCTATAAGGGGATTACCATAGGGGGGGCCCAAATTTCGCTAAATGTGTCGCCAAATACCGCCAAGTTTGTCGCCAACATGGTGATATATCGCCAAATTTGGCAACCAAAAGTGACTCCAACTTGGCGATAGCTCTAATATTTAGCCAAATTCCCATAGATTTCCATTGTAAACCAGTAGGGTTTACTTGCTTACAGAAAATCAACAAATTGAGATATTTGAATGCAACAAAAACTAATATTAGCTTAAGGGATTGTATTAATTATATTTAAGGGAGTCCAAGTAAATTAAATTATGAATAAATGTAACATGATACAATGCTTAGCATGCTTTCCCAAACATTAATTTTAAGGGAGACCAAACTGGTCGCCAGGGTCGACTAGTATAGTAAAATCTAATAACGGAACAGATCAAAAAACATTAAAATCTCGAGTGGGAGAATTTTCAGAAAATCCTATACCCGTCAAGGACTTCTTTGCATCAAACTAGAAAAACACAACACACAGCACTGTTCTCGGGGGGGGGGGGGGGCGGTGCGCAGTATTTATGAGCTCTGATGGGTTCCGAATAATGTTTAAATATTCAGTAAAAATAAAGACGTACTGGAGTTGTGTTTCTATGAGCTTCGGTTGAAATGAAGCACCACTTGGAGCTGAAAAATTGATCAGTAAGAATTTGTACAAACGCGAACAAAAAGCAGCAAGTAAACTAAATACGACCACGAGTAAAAACGACAGATAGGATTGCGGTTAGTTCTGGCATTCTTCGTTGCCGTTAGGAAACCATTGAGACAGAAAACTATTAAGTCCACACTTGTGAGCGGTAGATAGAAGTATGCTCCTACGTGTGAAAGCGCTAGATAGGGCACTAGGCACAAATAGGTACCTATTTCTATTAGACATTTAGGGGACAGTTATTGATGTAACGTCCTTTTCAAGATGATTTTGAAATAAATTGTTTTTTAGACTCCAATACGATTATTCTTAATTTATTATTAATTATACTTATAATGTTATTAGTCTCTGTAAAGAAATCAATATATTTTTTTAATAGTTTAGAAAAATACTAATTATAGTACATAATATACAATTTAAAAGCTTAATTTGTATAAATTGAGACAAAACATATAATTATGCATTTTTCCACGTATGGATATTTCCATATTTAGTACGTTTGCATTTTATCAAATAAATACAAAAGTATTTTCAAGTAATTTTTTTTAGTATTTTCCAGTTCATTTCGCAACATTTTAAACATTTTACCAACAAATTTGAGAAAACAAAAATTCAGGCATAAATGGGTTAAATAGTTAAATAATGTGTTAAATAATGGGTAAAATATGGGTTCTCACAATTAAGCCAGTCTGTGATTTCATCCGCAGAAATATTAGGTCTACTGGAAATTCCGTCCGATAATGTTATTACACGCCTACTTTTTGAAAATTCAGATTTCTTCATTGGCACCCCTTTTTTTAAATGATAAAATTCCCCTTGTTTTCGCCTTAATTAATTTGTCATTATATAAGGCAAATTTTACCATTTCAAAAAATTGGTGCCAATGAAGCAATCTGGAAAAGAAAAAAAAAAAAAAGCATTATCGGACAGAACTTTCCGGTAGACCTAATATTTTCTAGCTGCTGTTCTTGAATTCAGACAAGCATTTTACTCAAAATAGTGCCGTCTCACTTTGGTTTATGTGCATTTGAATTTTCATTGCTCGTTTCCGATTTAGAAAGGAAAAAAAAAAGGAAAGGGGGTGGCGGTTAATAGAGTGGCGGATAATCGGAAGTTTACTGTATATACTTCTACGGTATATGGAATAAACATATGGAGGCAAAGCTGTATCTTTTTACCCGATTGCGAAGAAGGGTTATGTGTTTCACGTGCATCTGGGTATGTGGATTTCTTTATACCCTCAAAACATCCCAACGGCTGGATGGATTTTAAGGAATGGGGCCTCTATCGATTCGTCTTAACCATCCGATGGTTATAGGCAAGGTTTTGTTTTTATAAATTCAAAATGGCGGTCGTAAAATACAAAATGGTGGTAGAGACGAAAAAAAATTACGCACCCTATTGAGTGGCCTATCATTGAATAGGTCTTTCAAAATGAAGACGATGTTTCATTGACTATTTTACAGTCAGAAGCTCCGTTTAAATATGACACAACCTGGAAGTTGTGTAGGTAGGATCTCTCACTTTACTGCAACATCTATCATAGACATCTATAGGCCTCATCAAAACAGTGTTTATAGATAGAAACTAAAAATTAAACACAACTTAAAAGTCATCAATACAAGTAAATTAAAAAAAAAAAAAATAGGTAAGCAATGTAAAATATAGTTTCACAATGATGAGAAATAATTAATTAGTTCGCTTTTTGCACGGTCGGGTTTTTGATATTTTAAATTTAATTAATTAATTAATTATTTACAATGTACCTAGTAAAGCTAAATGAATCCCGAATGCACCAATTTTTTAATTTCGCAGAAATGAGAATTAACTTGCGCCTTCGCGTCTTCTGGAGTGAATAAATCAAAAATACATATTTTGGATTACATTTTCCATGGAAAAATAAATAAAGTTCTGACATCCAAACGCAACTGTCTCGTCACCGAAACAACTTTCCATCAAGATGATGAAAAAGTCTCTGCCGTTCAAATAGGAATGTAGTATTTCTTCAAACTAATACAATCCTCTATCTAGCCTTCATCGAATAAGATAGCGTCTCTAAAGTATGCCATATTTCTTGTGGCACGAGCCACCGGCTATCATTTCAGTGTAGGATTACGATGGCGCCTGATGTGGTGGCTCTTTCCTCTATCTAATGATTCGCTAGAAAAACAGAGCCTACGAACGGAGACAGATAAAAAAGAACGGTATTTACGATAAAAGATTTCTAGCAGTTAAAACTTATGAATAGCGAATAAACAGCCCACTGCTTACTATCATTCTATATCGCGAATGATTCAATCCCTATCTATTTAGATGTGGTCCGTTTCGGCGAAATGACTACATTCTTCAATATCAAAATAGAAAATGAGTAACTTTTTCTGCCTGAAGTTTTCATGGGGAATTAAATTTCGATATCCCCTTTTTTAACACAAGTAAAAATTAAATTTAAAAAATAAAAAAACCCGACTGCGTAAAAAGCGAACTAATTAATTATTTCTCATCAATGTAAAATTATTTTTTATATTACTTACGTATTTTTTATTTACTTGTATTGATGACTTTTAAGCTGTGTTTAATTGTTAGTTTCTATCTATAAACACTGTTTTGATGAGGTCTATAGATGTCTGTGAAGGTTAGAGTTGCAGTAAAGCTAGAGATCTTACCTATACAACTTCCAGGTTGTGTCATATTTAAACGGAGCTTCTGACGGTAAAATAGTCAATGAAACATCGTCTTTATTTTGAAAGACCTATCCCATGATAGGCAACTCAATAGGGTGTGTAAAAATATTTTTTCGTCTCTACCGCCATTTTGAATTTATAAAAACAAAACCTAGCCTATAACCATCGGACGGTTAAGATGAATCGATAGAAACCTCATTCATTAAAATCCATCCGGCCGTTGGGATGTTTCGAGGGCATAAAGAAATCCACGTACCCAGATACGCTTGAAACACATAACCCTTCTTGGCAGTCGGGTTAAAATAATAAGAGAAAAGTTTTATTCACTTGAGTCCCAAACAAAATTGAAAATGCTGTAAATATACCTCCAAAACCTGATCGAGACAAACTGGTATCCCAGTACGCTGGAAAAAAAAAGTGGAATTTACGGTATAATACTAGCACCCGACACTGTTAACAATGTTATGCTTACTGTAAAGATAATGTTGTTATCCCTTTAAGACCTGACCGACACAATTGTATAGGTGATTCTAAAGAAAAAGAAGAAAACATTTTCCTCTTTTTGTGCGATTTAAAGTCAAGCCTGCATCCACAAAATTGCGTGGATCCAGCGCCGAAACTAAGGGGGGAAGGCAGAGGGGGCATGTGCCCCGGGCGCCTGAACGAAGGGGCGCCAAATGAAGGAATATACCTTGGGATTGGATCATTTTCTTTTGATGGACTGATGGCTTCCATTATTATGAAACAGTCATTATAAATGAAGCATTAGGTGAAGAAGACGGAGCAGCCGTAAAAAGTTAGAACTCTGATTTTCTGGTCAGAGTGGGAAAAAATTAATTTTTTTTGAAAGAAAAAACTTTGGTTAAAGTGGAAACTTGGTTAGGCGGGACTCGGATAAGCGAGACTTTATTGTATATTTCATTTTAAAAATGATTTTTAGAATATTTTTGTTGCTGTTCAGAGGGGGGGGGGGGTCATGACCCCCCCTTACCTCCCCCTTGCATCCGCCTATGATGTAATCATATATTTGGCCTAATTTATTAATTTAAATGTATTAAAAAAGTAATTAATTCTTCTCTCTTTTAATGTTTATTCCTTCAGTCATTTTATTTTAGCGAAAACACGCTTTTGCACTGTCAAAATTCAATATCTTTTACTCTATTTTTATCCCAGTTTAAAAGGTCATTCTTTCAAGCAGATGTGTTAATTTAACTCATTTTGGAAAATCAATTTGATAGATTTATGGGTTTTGCAATCATGAAAGGACATTACTTTTTAGATTATCTTCAGTTCCACTTATAATGCCTGCGTAACGTATTGCAGTTATCATAACAACAAAGGCAATAAGTAAAGTTATTATGACATATCTGCGATGTCTTCAAATACTTTAATTTAGGACTGCCCAATATGTTGGTTAATGATGACGTCGCCAATTCTGGTTGACCCTTGGCAGTTTTTGTTTTAAATTTTAGAAGGCATTTCTTCGTAACGTAAATTTTAGTTGGCGCAGCATGACTCGATTTGGAAAATGTTTTTTGGCTTTGTAAAGGTCACTATCCCTCTATCCTTGCATCTGAGAGGTCGTAATTAGCAATTCTGGCGGGGGGGGGGGGGGCACCTCATCTTACTCATCAAAATAAAGTTTTCCATGGAAATGAATTCTAATTATTTGAGTGATTTGATTTTCAGCATTCTCTCATTTTTCAGGATTGGAGCCTTTGCGGTCTTAACGTAAAATATGTACGATTTCACGGCTTGGTACAAAAACTCTCTCCATTTCAAATTGACAATTTACTCCACCATACCGCCATTACGCCAAATATGCTTTGCGGAAGAGGGGGGGGGGGGCAAAATCCATGTTTGTTCCGGGTGCAAAAAAGGCTACTTTCGGCCCATCGTGGATCCTCCCTTGACACAACCTGACACCGGGTATTTTTAAAAATATTTCTTCAATCAAATAGGATCCTATTAATTAGGTTTACCACCAAAACTTTTCATTTTTACCAAAAATCTTCAGATCTTAAAGGGTTATATTAAAATAAAACCTGTAGTATATATTTGCCATAAAAAATAGTTTATTGAAACGCATAATTATACTGAATAACTTCTGAAATGGAAAAATGCACCATTTTTTCAAACCATGGAACAAAGTAATAAACCCCAAATGCAGTAGTAGATAATACTCAGGGCCCGATTAACCTCTGAAGCTATGGGAAGCACAGTGTCGTTTTGGGCCCCCTTTCATTCGAGAAGAGTTTTCTAAATTCGACATTGTTCCAAAGAATGTCTCTGAGTTCACATATATTACATTAAACAACTTTTTTGATGTACCCCAATATATGTGTACACAAAAATTGGGTAAAACAAAGAAAATATGTAAGAGCGATTTTACATAGCATTAGCATTACAAGTAATATAAAAATTTTGTTTCTAAAGTCAATTCCTACTTAGGTCATCAAAGAAAAATTTAATATAATCACTTAAGCTAATATTAGTTTTTGTTGTATTAAAATATCTCAATTTGTTGATTTTCTATAAGCAAGTAGGTTTACAATAGAAGTCTATGGGAATTTGGCGCAATATTAGAGATATCGCCAAGTTGGCGTCACTTTTATCGACTCATTTTGGTCGCCAAATTTGGCGATATATCGCCACAAACTTGGCGGTATTTGGACACAGAACAGTGCCCCCCTCCCTATGGTAACCCCCCCCCTCTCATAGATATGAAGATGCATTAAATGCTGTTCAATAACCAATGACCGCCATTTTGTCTCCCATATAAAACTAAAATTAATTAATTAAAATTTAATTAATGAATTCATATTTGAAAAAACTGCATTAACATCAATTGTCATCCAGTACAAGTTTTAAAAAAATTATTTCAACTTGATAGGATGAATAATAAGTATTTTATTAACGGTTGAAAATTTGAACAAGATATGTATATATATATATATAGGGAGAGCATGAACTAATAGTAAGAATTGAAAAAATTAAGTTGGATAAAAAGGTTGAATTCAGCATGTATGCATAACATAAAATACCAATATTGTAATCTATTACATGAAAAATTAAATTCTTATGAAATGTATTTTTATGAAACACTTTAAAATAGAGCTAACAATTTGAAAAAAAAAAAAATAATAATAATAATAAAAATTAGGTAGAATTTTGAAATGGAATTGATTTAATATAAAATTTGGGTCCCTTCATTTTCTCAATTTCGGGCCCCTTCAAAATCCCCAAAGGGAAGCACGTGCTTATCGAGCCTACTTGCATTTGGTAATCAGGGCCTGAGTACAGTGATGTTATACTACCGTTGATGAATCGATAATACTCATTCACTTTAATACTTTGTAGATTCTCCGCGAGAGGGGATGACAGACTTGCAGAGAACCAGCATGGAATAAATTAACTTCTGGATGTAATCGTTCCCGATTTCATGATACCAAACATTAATAGTGTTTTCCTTTAGTTTAATCATAGTACCTTGCTTCTTTCTAGAAATTTTAGCACCCATTCCAAGCCAAAAATTTTGAATGGGATTAAGCTCAGGACTCTTCTCAGGCCAGTCCATAGCTTTAATACCAGATTTTTTTCAGATAAACTATTATTTACAATCAAAGTGATTGGTAAAGTTATCATACGAATTGAATATTTCCAACTGAGCGAAAACATGCCCAGGCTGCAAATCGAACCCAGATCTTTGGCTTACAAGGCCAATGCTTTACCGTTTAAGCTAACTGGGCCGACAACCAGCCAGCTTATTTCGCTCAGACATTTCGCTCAGCAAGCTTTGAAAACACCATTACCGAAGCCTATGGATCATTCGTGTGAGATTAAGTTTACAAAGCATTGAAAGTAATAAATATTGCAGCATGAAAATAAAATTTGAATAGACACAGTAAGTGGGTAATAAATTTCCATGAAAAATTAATATTTTTTATTATTTAATTATTTCCATATATTGTTGCGCCCTATTTCCATTCTAATCTTTTCTCAATTGCAATTACTTTTTTAATAGGGCGTCATTTTGTACGCTTTAAAGAGATTTGGGGAGGAGTATATAGATCATGATTGAGTAGTATTTTCATATTGTTTCTTTAAAAGACTTACTATAGCATTGAAAACAGATACACTTTTCAAATATGTTTTATCTTAATAAACGCTAAGTTAGCTGTATCAATTAGAGATGGGACGGACTCAGCACGAGGTTGAGCCCGGGCCGAAACGCACTCGTGTTCGGGCGGGCGCGATCTCAAAGTGTAATTTATATTTACTCGCAAATCGAAAAATAATGGGGAGGATTGCCAGATACTATTTGAGAAACAATAATGTAGGATAAGTTTCTTAAAAAAGTGTTATTCAAGACGCTAAAAATTAGTTTGAATTGTTATTACCTGAATATAAATAGAAATATTCTGTCTGATTCTGAAGCCTTGGCACGGTCAAAATGTCAGTAACGTAATGAAGACATATTCCTTGCCTATTTTCTCCTTCTGTTTAAAGTTCTTTTCATATTTAATGGGAAAAGGAACTTATATCTTTCTTCCATAATGATTGAACAATTATATTTTAAAAGAATAAGATTTGTGATTTTTGCAGATTTCTGCCACTCGTTGGGTATAAATAGCAAATTTGCTGTCTTCCAGGGACATTAAAATCGAGAACGTTGTCATGGAGTAGTATTTAGGATTAATAAAGCCTATATGTAAGAAGATATTTTAAATGAGAAAACTAACCTTGAAACAAAAATAAAATGTTACTAACAATTTTCTACGGCAATATTTTTGGTATCGGGTTCAAGCTCCGAAAAAAAGGACCCGAATTCATCTCGAGTATCAATGCCAAAATTTTAAAGACTTTCCAAACACGCTGTATACTGATATAATTAGGATGAGCGAAACGAATCCTCTATTAGGTTACACAAATTACATTTTGTCGTACACTTTACAAAAAAAAAAAACTATTCAGTATTTTGAATTGAAATTAAATATAAAAATAAATTAGGATCCGTAGATTTGCACATTATTATTTTTTTTTTACAGAATAACCTTAAAAAATTTATTATTTTAATTAATTTATTTTACATGTTTTTCCATTACGGACCCATTTTTGCAAATAAAAAATTAAGCACGTATATTTTCAGAAGAAAAAATAAATCATGGAGTTAATCATTATAGATAGAATCATGATTAATGAAATAGTTTCACTATTTCTTTTACATGTTTTTCCATTACGGACCCATTTTTGCAAATGAAAAATTAAGCACGTATATTTTCAGAAGAAAAAATAAATCATGGAGTTAATCATTATAGATAGAATCATGATTAATGAAATAGTTTCACTATTTCTTTTATAAAATTTTTAAAATGCCTTTTTTTATGAAAATTATAGCATATTTTTAAAGAATTAAAATTTGTGAAAATTCAATTATTTACAGTCAATTATAAAAGTATTTTTCAGTGTTATGAATTCCAATATACAATTTATTCTTATTATGTGCAATCATTTATGCAGACGATATTTACGCATTATACATAGAATGACACAAAATGTATAACGCTTTCGGGGTTGAACTCATCCGTTTCCTGATAATCCAAACGCGGCCACGTTAGGCTTAAGCATTCCAATGCCGTATTTGCCGACTGCCTTATTTAATCTGTCTATCTATTTGTTGTGTAACATATTCTTCTTCAATTTTTCTCAAACCTTCAAAAAGTATACAATTATAACGCTTTAAGATCTAATTTAAAAATAACCAGATACCAACAACACGGTTCCGATGTATACAAGCGATTACCGTTGCCATTTATAAGCACAAATTACAAATCCAAAAACAAATGAATGACTCTTTCAGCTATTCATTAAATGCTCTTAAAATATTTTGCAAAAGCATATTAATATTTTGAAATACGTTTTTCACTTTTGTTTACATTTATTTACAGTTTGAATTCAGTATACACGGTTAAAAATATCGCGAAAAATTACCTCTGCTTTTCAAGGCTATCTATTTTCTGACCAATGAGAACACTTCATGGTGTTCAGTGAATATAGCTATATTCGGTGATTCATTCCCGTGAATTATTTTGTACCGGATTAACGTTTCCTTTCTAAAAACAAACGTATTTCAAATTATTTAAAAGCTTTATTATGGTTTTACAAATATTTTAAGAGCAAAATTGGATGTCGACCGTATTTTTTAATGATTCGTTCAAAGAGTCATTCAATTGCTTCTGGATTTGGAATTTGTGTTGTACATGTGGCATCACGACACACGAGTGATTGTTGATTTGATTTTCAATCTTAAAACGTTGAGTAAAACGTGCTTTCTTTTCCACTATTCGCAAAAGTTACATTTTTAGACAGATTATTCAAAATAAATTAATATTTAAGAGATTACATTCAATTATCTAATATTCTGCTGCGATAACTTTAGTTTGAATTAGATTGGTAGCTTTATCTATCCCTATATGAAAGTAAACAAACAATTGATTCATTCGTCTTGAACTTTTAAAATATTAAAACAAACGTTTATATGCTCTGTTGCGCCATCTGTCGATAGTTAAAAAAAAGAAATTTTCTTTTTAAAATGTTTTTTGAATTCTGAAGACATTGGGGGGGAAAATGAATATTTCTTATAAAATGAAATTAGAATATCAGAAATATGTAATGCCGTGTATTACATATATATATATGTATATAGTATATCAATGCATTATTATAATAAATAAAATTTTGTAGGGAAAATAAATTTGTAATTTAATAACAGAATTTGGGAAAATAAATTGTTAATGTAATTAATAGTTGCAATTTACTTATGTGATAAAAGATGATTTTTAATTATCAAAATTTATTACAGGTGTCTTTTATGCATGTTTAAAAAAAATCGGGATTTTCTCTGTTCAACTTTTTAAAATTTAAGTTATATAATTATTATTTTGGCAATTAATAAAAACAAATAAACTTTCTGTTGGAATTGTCTTTTATTTTACCACATACCATCAGATAAAATAGTTAATTGACAATATGTTTTAAAATAACATTATTAGTACTAATTTGAATGTTTTTGTGAAATATTTCTTCAAATTTTGTGAGTGAAGTTCATTTGCATACTTTATATCAGTATTTTACCAATTCAATTAATAATTTTCTTGCCAATTAAATTTCAATGAAAAATGGGCTGTTTTTACTTTACCCCACCTGACCCTATTAATCAGACAAGACAAAATTTATTACTTCACAATTCTTTTTATAATGCAATGTTATATAATTTTTTTTTTTGAAAATGCAAACACGTCATTCTGACGGGCTATATTCTAGTTTTAAAAGAATTATATTGTGATTTTATTTTATTTTATTTTATTTATTTTTTTTTGTAAATTGGCAATAAAAGAATTGTAAACAAATAAAATTAATTGTTAAATTCGTTATATCATAAATAAAAAATTCCGAGGAAATTCTTAGTTATTTGGCTGAATTTACATTTCTAAAATTAAAATCCACCAAAACATAAAATAACGTTTTTGCTTAGTAAAGATGCAAAAATAGTATAAAAAATATTGTTACTTTCAAATATTTATCTTATTAAATAATGCTTCTCGAATCCAAGCAAAGCATGGCTTTTGCTAGTTTATCTTTAACGAACAATAAAGTTTTTGCATTCAAGAGAGGCAAAAATAAACACACAAAAGGGATAAAAGTAAAAAAAAAACACAATCGAAAGAACGTATTTTTGAGCAGCTTGAAAATGTTTTTATGCAGAAAACTCCATTTTTAACTTACATTTCTTAAAATAGCTCGTGACTATTTTGAGTAGCTCTTCATTTATTCAAAGTATGAGAGTATTTAGTAAGCTTCAACAAAAATTTACGGAAGAATTTACGGAAGAACTTCGCTTCGTGTAAAGGATAATGAGGAACGACCATAAATTTTACGGCCGATTTAAGCCATTGCGTTTTCGGTTAAAGTTTTTACATGTGAGTAAAGTTGCAGTCATGTGAGGTCACTCAAAATATTTCAGGAGAATCTAGTTTTGGAAAAATAAAGGAGAAGAACCCTGTATTATGCATAGATTTTGAGGCTGTCTTCAAACCTAAACTCTCTACTTTCTAGCGCATTCATAAAATCATTTTTTACTGGTAACGTTATAATATATCCCGGTATTGTTGTTCAAGCTCTAATGAATTGAACGGCATGTTTTATATATATACAACGATAATGATATTTTCAGAAAATGCCGTCAAAGTTGTTATTTTAATCGATTTTTCTGATAATACAATTGTAATTGTAGAATGGTGGTGAAAAAATAAGGAATTCCGTTTGATTCTTTGGTTCCTAAATGCTAATAGCTGCTATAAGTTTCAGGCAAATAGGAATTAGAATATCCCGGTATTGTTATGCATATTCTAATGACTTGAACAGCATTTTTTATATATATACAAAAGTAACGATATTTTTCGATAATGGTTTTTTGAATTGATTTTTCTGGTGATACTATGGTAGAATGGTGATGGATAAAAAAGAAACTCTGTTCGGTTCTTTGGTACCTAAATGTTAATATCTGCTATAAGTTTCAGGCATGACTATGTGCACCACCACTATTTTGCCCTCTACATATTTCCAAACAATAATCTTTGCGATAGATTTCTTCTGGGGGTATTGCACGGATTATTGTTTGGTAATAGTGATTCAATTCAAACGGTTAATAGTGGTAAACAAATAGTTTAAAATAGTCGCTAGGGCAACTCTGTACAAACCGGCGGGAAAACAAAAAGGTAATCTAACAGTTAAGTGGCTTATACTCGTTTCTTATCGACACTATATTTCAATAACACATTAAAATGCTTTTAAAGAAGAAACGTCACATTTCCATCAAGAAAAAAATTTCACTTTCTCAGCTCAAAAGTAAAATTCTTATGAATTGTGAACGACTAACTGTTATGCTGAGAAATTATTTCACGGCGAAGACAAGGAACTCCATGTCATGTTGTAGCGCAGCTGTGTATGTCTAACGCTATATGTACGCTGTACGTATATAATATGTTGTAGCGTAGCTATAGTATATATACATACAGCACTTAGATATTCAGCGCCGAGGAGTAAGTAAAATTGTCTTCCTTCTTCTCATAGGGAAATATGTTTTGAAATTTAAAAAATAATATATTCTTATTTTGATTTAAAAACTTACTTTTATTTGAACTTCAAAGCATTGATTTGATTTGATATCCACCGTAGTGGAGATTGCTTTGAGGCCTACACTCTAAAACTGGGAGGAGTGAAAATTTCACTTTTTGAAAGAGTGAAAGGCCTTTGCACTCTTTTTGGAGTGAATTTTGTAAAAATACACTACTTAAAGAGTGGAATTTCCCACTCTCTAGAAAGGAGTGCAATATCTCACTCCGTTACCGAGAGTGAAGTTGTCACTCCCGAAAGAGTGGCTTACGTATGCATTGCTTATTAGCCAATCAGAACAGCAAGGCGTCAGCGCCCTCGTAAGATAAGTAAAATGATCACATTTTCGTCTGGTCCGCCATCTTAGGATTAACAGTTTAGGATATCATTAAAATTATTCTTAATGGAGTACATAAAATAAAGGTAAGTCTTATTTAATTTTAACCATTTATTCGTGTAGATATGTTAAGATTATGCACTAAATAGTTGTATGTTCTATAGAAAAAGATTGATCGTTAGAGTGTTCAAAAATGATTGTCTATTATATTTCTTCATGTAGCGGTTTGATATATAATTCTTTTAACAATGGAATGCGCACTAGAGATCTGCATGGGCCGGCTCGTGCTCGGGCCGATTTACACGCACGGAACTCGGGCCGGTCCCGGGCCACACTTTTTCTGAAGGCTCGGGCCGAGCCTACTTTTTTTCTGTACAAAGCCGGGACTGGTTCATTCCGAGTCTTCACGACCCAAAATTTTCAGTCCTAATTTTGACCCAGCCCGTATGAAAATCATTGTCTCAGCGTGGCCTGGTCTATTCAAAGGTCAGTAAAATTAGGTCTGCCCCAAAAATGTTTGCAAAAAATGCATACATTTTTAAATCGTCATTATTCTACCCTTAAGCATTAAAATTTATTATTTTTAAAGAACACTAGATTTCTGCGCTTATTAAAATATAGCTAAATTAAAACATAGTAAAACGTGTGAAAAGAACCTGCGTATGACGGAACCCAGTTTTAAACTCACTAACGTATTGATCCATGCATATAATTAATATACTAATACATAAGAAAAGAATATATAATACATTTACACTCGCTAAGAAGAGAACTTGTCTATAATGCATTTTTTTTTTTTTTTTCTATACAATTCCATCTTACTGTATAGCATTTTCCAGATTTTTAACACTTCAAAAAAATAAAAAATCAATGTTTTGTTGAAATTCAGTCGGGCCGGGCCGGGATCGGGCCGAGATTTTAACCTTTTTCTGGGCCGGGCTCGGGCAGAACATTTAAGTTTTTACCGGGCCGGACCAATTTTTTTTTTCTACGGGCCGGGCCGAAATTTTTTTCTATGAGTCGGGCCGGGTCCTTGGAAATTTCGGCCCGTGCAGACCTCTAAGCGCACAATGCTTAGCAAAAAAAAAAAAAAAAATCCAAACTTCATTTGTTCGGGAAATGTGAATAAAAAAAGAAATAAATGAAAGTATTTTTTATTCCCTTTCAATGCTGTGTTTGCAAATTATAAAACTTTTACCAACGACAAAAACAAAGAAGTTTTATCTCTTTCGTTTGAAAGGATGACTGACTCATAAGTGAAAATAGATTTTCTCAATCGTAGCAGACACATTTCGAAAACATTAATTTGCCGTTCTATGAGATTTTTTTTTCTTTAATTTTGATTTCGGATTATATACATTTAAGAGTATTTATTATTGTTTCGGATTTAAATATGATACTTTTATGTTTATGATATTACGAAAAGGTTGGTACAGTGAAACCTCCCTGTGCGACCAACTCTATTAGGCGACCACCTCCCTCAACGACTTTCATGGAACGAAATTTATTTCCATAGGCTCGATACTAATTTGACCTCCATTCAGAGACCATCCCAGTTGAACCCCCTCCATGAGAGACCGATTTCTTTGAAGAAAATGAAAAACTTTCTGTTTTTCCTGGTCGCTTGAAGAAGGTTTTATTAAAAAAATAATTCCGGAGAGTGCATTATTCATCAAACTTCTAAACTAAGTTTAGATTTTTTTTTTTTTTTTTTTTTTTTTTTTTAATGCCGGTAACGTTTAATTGTTTAAACCCCTTTGTGCCTTTTTGGGCAATGAATTTAACTCTGATTACAAATTAAGACTGACGGTTAATAAACTCCTCTGCCCTGTTGTGTCGGAAAACTCTTAAAGAAATAGATAAAGTAATGAAATCGTCATTATTTGTTCCCGTCCACAAAAAAAAAAAAAAAAAAAAAAAAAATTGCAATTATTTACTGAACTTCGAAAGGACTTGGAAATAAAAATTATAAAATATAGAACTGTAAAATTAAAGCAAAGCTCAATGTGTTCATTTTTTAAACTCTGCAGTAATTAACTTATATAATTAACTTTTATTTTGATACCTAAATTTTTATATTTTTTCCTAGTGTGAAAAATAAATTTAAGTAACATTGCTACCATTTTTCAACAATTAAAATCTGGATTTAAACATGACCTCCATTAAGAGACCACCTCTCGGAGAGACCAATTTTTATTGGAACAGTACGTGGTCGTTTTAGGGAGGTTTTACTGTATATTATTTTTTTAAAATTGTATCTAAACATTTTTCTGCAGGTTATGATTTCAAAATTTCGAGACTGAGTAATATAAAAAAAAATAATTATAGACATTCTGCATCAGTTATTAAATTTCCTTCAATTTAAACGCATTTTCTACGTTTTTGATGCACGTAATTTTTGGCACTAAAAATAAAACATGATATTTAAGCATTGAAATAAAATGTTTTTTATGCCTGTTTTGAAGTTTATCAATAAGACAGCTTTAGTATATTTTTTAAAAAGTTCATATTTTCTTAGATAATTTAGGACTGAATATTTTTTTAACGAGATTAAGAACTACTTTTTTACATTAAAATGTTTTTCAAACAATAAGAACTTTTATATGCAGTCATTTACTTTATTTTTATTAAAATTCATACAGATAAAAATAAATGTAATGTGTTTATTTTTATATTTATTTTTTTCTATTTCCTAGGTCAATCTTTTCCTATAAAACATATCTAATCTATTTTGCTCATATTCCCAAAATACAATATCTACGGGAATAGAAAATTTAAATTAAATATGACTTACCGTGTCGTTTTATTAATAAGTATGTTGTAAGTTAACGTATAAGTAAGTATAAGTATAAGTAACGTATAAGTAAGTAACGTATAAGTATAAGTAAGTTCAACAATAATGGGCCAAAATTAGAAATCAGGATTAAGTTAAGGAATATGAGAAATATATACACATATTCCAGAGAACTTAAAATTTAGACTACATAATCATATTAAATAAAATAAAAGCAAATCACAGCGGAAAAAAATACACATTCTTAATATTTAAATCATACTTAGAAGTCATTTTTAAAAAAATATGTAAGTTTATAAGCATTGTTTTTAAGTAAAAAAATGAAAAATATTTTAGAACAATAGGACTTTGCAAAAATAGCAATAATTTACGAAAAAGTACGGTTTTATATTTAAAACAAAAATTTAAATGACATCAAACATTGTTAAACATATAATATCCACCTATTAAAAAGTTATTTATAAAACTTTAAAAGTAATATTTTTATAGGGTATGCAATAAAAGCAAACACAAAGGATAAAATTGGAATAAAATATATTAGTTTATTTCTGTCAGTAATCTAAATTAAATTCATATGTAACTTTAACTGATTTTTTCCTTAAAAGTTCAATTAGTGTTACAAACTATGAATTAAATAAATATTGCTGATAAAGTATTTTATTCTAATCTTTACCAAGCTTGTATCTATTTTCATTGCATGCTGTAAAATATGTGATCCTTTTAATATGCCCATAAAAGCAAAATAAAAAAAGAATTGACTCCATAAAAAATGAACATTCACTTCTATGAAAGAGTGACTATTCACTCCTACCAGGGGTGAAAAACCGCACTCCTTTAGCAAGAGTGAATAGTCACTCCTCCGAAAGGGTGATAATCCACCCCTGTTTAGAGTGAATATTCACTTCCCAGGAGTGACTATTCACTCTTTCAGAGAGTCAAAAATTTCACTTTTGCTCAGAGTGAATAGTCACTCTAAAGAGGTTGGGCATATTTTGACTCTGCGATAGAGTGACTATTCACTGCTCTGGAGTGAATAGTCACTCCTTTTTATTTAGAGTGTATAGCAACAATGGCTGTCGCCTCGAATGATCCATATTTATACACAGAAATTGTAACACATAACAATTTTATTTCGCTACATTATATATATATATATATATATATATATTACTTTTCGAAAACACAATCACAATTAAATTTAAAAAATAAGCGAACTTATTCATTATTTCTCATTAATGTCAAACTAATTTTATTGTATTGGTGACTTTTAAGTTGTGCTTAATTGTTAGTTCCTATCTAGAAACGCTGTTTTCATGAGGACTATAGTTGTCTATGAAGGTTAGAGTTGCAGTAAAGCTAGAGATCCTACCTACAGAACTTCCAGGTTGTATAATATTTAAACGAAGCTTCTGACTGTAACATAGTCTTCATTTTGAAAGACCTATCCAATGATATGCCTCTCAATAGGGTGCGTAAAAATTATTTTTTGTCTCTACCGCCATTTTTAATTTTACGGCCGCCATTTTGAATGTATAAAAACAAAACCGAGCCTATAACCATCGGACGGTTAAGACGAATTGACATAGACCTCATTCATTAAATTCCCTCCAGCTGTTGGGATGTTTCGAGGGTATAAAGAAATCCACATACCCAGATACGCGTGAAACACATAACCCTTCTCGGCAGTCGGGTAATTATATCCATGTCTTACCCAGGGACTCGAACCCGGGCCCTCAGCGTGGCAGCAGCCTCCGCTTACTGACCACGCCACTGGACGACCTTCAAAGCATTTTAACAAGAATATATTCAATGTAAATGCAAATAAGGACGCGAGTTTCAAAACTCGCCTTATCCAGAAAATCAAATTTTGGGAAATCGCGAAAAACCGCTGACTACGTATTAGGGTGGGTCGAAAAAACCGAAATATTTATAACAGAAATGTAATAGAGCGGAAAAGTTGCCTTTTGTAATAAAGAATAAATTTGTAAAATATTACACCGATCGGTTAATATCTTTTACCGCCGCAAGGTGGGCGAAATTTCCAAAAATCGCAAAAAAACATGCTTTTTTCAATATTTCTTTTAAATTATCCAAACGTACGAATACAATTTCTAATAGGACGCAATAGCTACATGAAGATATAATAAATGTTCCAGTAAATACTCATTATGATAAAGGCATATCTTTTACTGCCGCAAAGGGATCATATTTTTAAAAAAAATTGTAAAAATTTCAAATTTTCATTTTTTCTAAATTTTTATAATTTTTATAATATGTCTATCAGTAAATAAATTTACTTTATATGTATTAATATGTCATAAATTTTGTTAACTATTTGTTATAGACTGGAAAATAAAAACGGTATTCATTCATTTTTCTTGACAATCGCTTCATCTACTGCTGTTTTGCTGCATATCAGCAGTTCATATACCAAAAATCACAAAAATGATATAAAATGAACAAACTATTTTAGTAATTTATTAATTAAAATACAGAGATGTTTAACTTAAACGAATTAAATAAACTTAAAATGAAGAAGTATTTAAATAATTTAATTTCATTATATGACTTGCTTCCAAATAAAGCCATTGTTCCGAAATTGTTCCGAGAGGCCGAAATTGATCAGATGTGATCCCCCCTGTGTTCTGGTCCACAAATTTTACCAGCACTTCAGAGACTAATTTCACGCAACTTTCTTCTGACTGAGTGGGACAAGGAAAATTATAATAGCTGGTATCTTTAATCGAACATTCTAAACGCACCAGCATCGTGAGATCGTCAGTCGCTAGACAAACCGTAACAGCTGGTTTTGTTAGTTTACAGTTTTGCCACTCGATTATATCCATACAATTTTAACCTTAAAGTTCAAGTCTGGAATGACGAAGTGACGGTTGGCACTATTCGTGTCCACAGAACTTCGTGCTTTGGCACTTTTCTTTATGGCTGAAGTCCTGATGTCCTCTTCTTCATATGCTATCATTCCAATGAGGATGATTCACGAAAAGGTATTTCGTGAAATTACAGGAACTATAATCTTTCGTATATGATACGACAAGTAACGGGGGTTACTAATTATAGTCCATAGAATCTGAAAAACATGGTGGATTCATTTTAATTCCGGTGGTGACGATATTATGCTTTGGAGAACGTTCTCACGGGAGTCTCTGGGACCTGCGGTTGTGGTAGGTCGGGGACAATCTGAACATCATTGCGGATCAGGTGTACCCTTACATGGTATCTGTTTTCCCAACTGGGAATGAAGTCTCCGAGCAAGATAATGTTCCATGTCACGGGGCTCGAATTGTTCTGGAGTGGTGCCAGGAACATAACACTGAATTCTAGTTAAGCTCCTGGCCACCTAACTCAACGGATCTTAATCCTATAGAGCAGATATGGGGTGTCATAGAACAGCAGCTCAGAGCTAAAAAACAACCATGTTGTAATATTCCGGATATGCGTGACCGCTGCTTGATCCGCAGTCCGCGTGACCGCTGCTATCTACCAACGACTTGTGCCATTCATGCCAAGGCTGGTTGCAGCTTTTTTGGGGGGACAACGCGTTGTTAGGTAGGTAGTCATAATGTTTTGGCTCTTCAGTGTAGAATTTCTTAATATTAAGACTGACAGCTATTTTTTTTTCAATAAGTATCTTTTCCAGCCTCTTGTTACAAAAAATTAGAAACTTCTGACATGATTTATTTTTTCTCCATCACTATGATGACAATGGCCTATTTGCGTAGAATACATGTATATATAAAACATAATGCTTACTATCATCAAAATGTACGTTAAGTCTCTTCGTTATTCTAACTTTCCAAACGCAGCCCAACCCATGAGTGAACCTCTACCCTGCTGCCGTTTTGAAAACGTTTCTGGTTTTTTGCGCAGATCGTGCAATAATAAGAAAAAACGTCCGGGCTATCCGAATCGATTTTTTTTTTATGCGGAAGATATTACTCTTTCATATTCTAACTTCAAGAACATGTGATCTTTTGCTCCAACCAGGCAATTCTGCTGATGCATTTTAGTCATACGTGGTTGGGGCTTTTCTTCTTCTATCTCATCATCTTAGAGCTCTTGACTACTCTGGACAAGGTACTTTTTGACGCTGCTATCAGTGGATCTCTTGAAAGTTCGCCTAAAGTTGTTTCCCCATTGCTCATTCCTTTTATAATGGCTCTTTTTCCCCTTTTGGACAGCTTTTGCGGTCGTCCCGGACACTTCTTTGCTCCATAATCCTCTTTTAATCGAAGAAAATTTAATATTACACGTGGAGATCTTTTTTTTTTTTTTTTTTTTTTTTTTTTATGCGAAAGCTTTGGCAGAAAGTCTTTGATCCTTAACAGCCACAATTTTCCCTTTCTCAAAACTATTTAAAGCGCTTTTACGACCCATACTTCTCGAACTCACTTTGCGATCAGGTTTGGAAATTTCCTAGTCTGCGAAGATCTTTATATGCTAAACTAATTTGCATATTTCGGTTTCTTTTTCTCGAAGTGTATTTCAATATTCCATTACAGTTTCCATGCTCGTTTAGCAATAATTTCGATCAATGTTCATATCATTTTGCAGTATGATTTTTTTAGATAATTCATATTTTCAATAAATTTAAAGTTTGATATTGCTAAAACAGCTATGTATTATGTAAAATTAGTGTATTTGTCTCGAGAATGGAGTTTACTGATAACTATTTATGAATTTTTGCCAGGCTATCACAAAATTACTAGGTATTCATATCAATATGGATTTATTTTATTTATTGAACAAATACATCTGACTTGTGTGCTTGACATCATGTGCCCGTTTATAAGTCGTCGTCAATATACAAGGACAAGATAGCTACAAGGAAATTTAAAACTAGATGGATGTGCCAATCCCAAAACTTTCTTTTATCTTATACATCTTAATATTTCAAAAACTAGTTACACATGTTAATACTTCAATATTATTAGTTCAATACTATACCAACTTTGATTTTCCTCTTAAATTTCTTCTTCAGTGAATTAAACGGACTAGAAACGAATTAATCTATATCATGATATTTGTTAAAATTAAAAGTTTTTCCTTATTCTGTTGTTATCAGCTGTTTACGAATAGCCGGCTTAGCAGAAAGCGAGTTCCCGCCACTGCACGAGTCGCCGATGGACAAAAGAGCTACGAAAAATCAAGAAACGTATACAAAAATCGCTATCACAGAGCACCTTTACCACGCAGTATTTCCAAATTCAAGGAGGACCTGATGACCAAAGCCAAAAACATGCACAAAAAAAATTGGTTCAATTGTATGCATAATTTTATACACTTTTCGATGGTACAATAAAGAAAATGGCACAAACACCGCTATTACAGCGCCCCCCTTCCAGCAGATTTTTTTCAAATTCAGGGAGGACTTGCTTGCCATAGCCGAAACATACACAAAAAATTTGGTTCAATTATATGCATAACTTCATACACTTTTCGATGGTACAATAATGAAAATGGTACAGACATCGCAATTAATAGCGCCCCCTTCCAGCGGAATTTTTCCAAATTCAGGCAGGACCTTCGTGCCATGATCAAAAACAAACGCAAAAAAATTGGTTCAATTCCATGCAAAATTTCATACACTTTTCGATGGTACAATATTCAAAACAGCAAAAAAATCGCACAAAAATCGCTATTACAACGCCCCATACCGGCGAATTTTTTTCAAATTAAGGAAGGACCTGCTTGCCATAGCCAAAAACTTTAAATAAAAATTTCGTTCAATTCTCTGCATAACTTCATACACTTTTTGATGGCACAATGGCGACAGCCACACGGACAGACAGACATTTTCTATAAACAAGTTATTTGGGATCTCTGATCTCTAAAACGTGTAAATCCGTCGAAAACTGGAAGTCGAAAAACATTTCGATTACAATACTTTCTTCTGTTGAAGATAGAAGAAAGTAAAAAAAATCCGGCGCGACTCCAGTGAATTTCTGCAAAACATTGATTTTTACGTCGATTTGGTTAAAAATTTGCCTCGTAGGAAAAGTTCTGACCAAAATATTTATCTCAACTTTTTTTAAGGGTTTCGTTCATCTGACGAAAACCTATTCGTCTCGCTCCTCTGTCTGTCTGTCTGTCACAGAGCCCGTTCTCAGAAACTATACATGTTGGGGACTTGAAATTTTGCATACTTATAGATGAACACCACACATCATACGACAAATCATAAAATTTTGAAAAAGTCGTACATTTAACCCTTTGGGCTCCCACATGTGTATTTTAAACAATTCTTTCTAAGTGAGTCCCTAATTAGGTTGCAGGCGTGAAATTTTGCGTACTTATAGATGGACACCTCAGATCAAACGACAAATCATAAATTTTTGAAAAAATCATACATTTAACCCTTTGGGCTCCCACATGTATATTTTAAACAGTTCTTTCTATGTGAGTCTCTAATTAGGTTGGAGGCATGAAATTTTGCATACTTATAGCTGAATACCTCACATCAAACGACAAATCATAAAATTTTGAAAAAGTCGTACATTGAACCCTTTGGGCTCCCACATGTATATTTTAAACAATTCTTTCTAAGTGAACCCTTATTAGGTTGGAGGAGTGAAATTTTGCATACTTATAGCTGAATACCTCACATCAAACGACAAATCATAAAATTTTGAAAAAGTCGTACATTTAACCCTTTGGGCTCCCACATGTGCATTTTAAACAATTCTTTCTAAGCGAACCCTAATTAGGTTGGAGGAGTGAGATTTTGCATACTTATAGCTGAATACATCTTATCAAACGACAAATCATAAAATTTTGAAAAAGTACATTTAACCCTTTGGGCTCCCACATGTATATTTTAAACAATTCTTTGTAAGTGAACCCTAATTGGGTTGGAGGCGTGAAATTTTGCATACTTATAGCTGAACACCTCACATCAAATGACAAACCATAAAATTTTGAAAAAGTGGTACATTTAACCTTTTGGGCTCCTACATGTGTATTTTAAACAATTATTTCTAACTGAGCCCCTAATTAGGTTGGAGGCGTGAAATTTTTCATACTTATAGCTGAACACCATCATGCGACAAATCATAAAAATTTGAAAAAGTCATACATTTAACCCTTTGGGCTTCCACATGCGTATTTTGAGCAATTCTTTCTAACTGAGCCCCTTATTAAATTGGAGATTTGAAATTTTGCATACTTATAGCAGAACACCTGAGGCCAGGCGATAAATCATAAAATCTTGAAAAAGTCTTACGTTTAATCCTTTGAGCTACCACATATGTATTTTAAGCAATTCTTTCTAAGAGAGCCCTTAATTAAGTTGGAGACATGAATTTTTGCATACGTATAGCTGAATACCTCAGACCACACGACAAATCATAAAATTTTCAAAAAGTCTTATATTATTTACCCCTCCGTGCTCTAACTTGTATATTT
Source organism: Maratus speciosus (assembly GCA_963932465.1). Classification (NCBI taxonomy): domain Eukaryota; kingdom Metazoa; phylum Arthropoda; class Arachnida; order Araneae; family Salticidae; genus Maratus; species Maratus speciosus. The sequence continues at coordinate 684,676,424 of OZ010787.1, read as the reverse complement.
TAAGCAATTTTTCTAACCTTCACCCTTTTAACCCGGGGAGCACTTTTCCAACTTTTGCCGACACCCCTTTGACCATTCTTTCATATTATGCACCACAGCCTTACATATTTTAGTTCCACTTTTAACCGCCAGGGGTGCCTACTTATCTCGAGTGCTATGGGTCCAATCCCCTCGACTAATATATCTATGGATAGTATATAAAACGGGGTTTCGTTCGGATAGAGGTTTGTTTAGAATAGAGTGCGCCCCTTGTTGCGAAATGTGGAACTAACAGATTTTTCAAAAGGATAAAGTGTTTTGAAAGGAATATTAAATGAAACCCTCTGTGCGATCTGTGATCACACTTACCCACTTTTTTTTTTTTTTTTTTCACGTTTATAATCTTCACTCTTATAGAAGTGCTGCAGGCTGCGATATTTATTTTTTTAATGAATCTCTATTTCTTGTATGTAAATGTTTCAGTTATCATTATCGTTAATCCATATTCCATGTATTGAAGTGTTAAAACTCTGAAAAATGCTATACAGTAAAATCATCTAAGACGGAATTACATAGAAAAGGGGAAAAATGCGTTATAGAGAAGTTGCCTTCTTAGTAAGTGTAAATGTATTATATTTTCTTTTCTTACGTATTAGTATATTAATTTTGCATGGATCAACATGTTTTTCAGTTTAAAACAGGGTTCCGTCATAGGCAGGTTCCTTTTCACACGTTTTACTATATTTTAATTTAGCTATATTTTAATAAGCGTAGAAGGCTACCATTCTTTAAAAATAATAAATTTTAATCTTTAGTGTAGAATAATGGCGATTCAAAAATGTATGCAGTTTTTGCAAAAATGTTTGGGCCAGGCCTCATTTAACTGACCTTTGAATGGACCAGGCCACGCTGAGACAATGGGGCCATACGGGCTGGGTCAAAACTAGGACTGAAAATTTTGGGGCGAGAAGACTAGGAATGAAACCAGTCCCGGCTCTATACAGAAAAAAAAAAAGTTACTCCCGGACCGATCCTTCAGAAAAAAGTATGGCCCGGGCCGGCCCGAAAAGAGTGGAGACCAGTCCCGTCCCGTGCAGATCTCTAATATGGTGTGCATACCATTCATCGTTTATATACAGGGACACACAAAATAATTCGGTTACGATACTAACTATGAATAAGAATTGCTGGAAGTGCGTTTTCCGTTGTGGTGTGTGTTTACATTTAACATTTTTTTAATATTAATTAGAGTGTATAATTTATACAGATCATATACAGCAGTGTTTCTCAACCTTTTGTACTTTACGGTGCACTTAAACCTAAAATTAAATCTGTGCGGCATTCTAAAATTTTGTTGACTTTTAAAAAAAGGAAGGATTATCTATCCTTACATAAGAAATGATTATATATAATTTTTTATTTATTTACTATCACAAACAAAAATTGGCCACTCGAGCCGAATAAAGGAAAATAAAATTATTTTAAATAACATTCTCATAAACTTTTATGATATCCATTAATACTTATAAGCAGATGAAGAACCGTTTTAAGCACCTTTTTAACACTTTCCAACAAAGTTGAAAAGTGTTTACGACTTCGATTTGTCTGACCGTCTGGCCGCCTGTCCACGCTCTAACTCTCGTAAATATACTCAGATCGTTCTGAAATTTTTGGATGTTAGTGATCACTACCATAGCACGTTCCCTGTTTCAAATGCAGGTTGTAGCATGTTTAGTTCATTTACAGGGACAGTCAAAAGTTTTTCGTTACATTACAGCCTATTGGAAAAAATCGTTTCAAATGATTTTTAATGGTGTTACAGTCTTTCAAACATAGTAAAATTGATATTCATTTAGGATGTCCACTAAAATATGCTTTCTGTTGAATATGCGGTGCAAAGAATAGTTATTGTTCATTTACAGGGCCGTGCAAAAGAATTCCATTACATAATGGTATAGGGGGAATTGTTTGCAGTGTATTTGAAAAGATTTCAGATACTATATTGCATTCGAATTACTGTATATTTGTAATGATATCTCGAAATGCATTTTTAATTATGATATACGCTTTTTTCACTATATTTATGCATACTATAAAGTGCGTATAAATGCTATCGTAAATCATATACAGGGCTACAGAAATGAATTCGTAAAGATTACTGAGTATGAGCCTAAATTGCTTAAAGGTGGGTTTTAAAGGAGTTATGCATTTTTACGCTGAACTGAATTTAGTTTACTAAGAAATATTTGTAGAATATAGATAAAATGATATACAGGGCCACGCAAAGAGTTGGATACATGGGCGTCTATGAGTGATAATTCCTGGAAATGTAATTTCAGTAGTTTTAAGAGTGTTTTAGTTTGAATTAAATTTTAGCTAAATAGTGGCATGTAATAAAGGTACTAGGTAAACTACGGGGCTGTGCAAAAGTGTTCAAGTATGTTTCCATCTATTAGTATAAATTGCTGAAAGATGAATTTCAACCTGTTATGTATTTTCTTGCTAAACTAAATTTTCCCATTATATAATATATATATATCAACCTAAATATCAAATACAGGGCTGTTCAAAAGAATTGGAATACATATTTGCTATGTACGGTAACTACTAAAATCAGTTTTTCAAATCTTTTATGGGTTTTATAAAATGTTTACTTAATTATCTTATTTACCTTATTTCCCTAAATAATGAAGTATTGTTAAAGCATTCAGAAGTGTTGGAAAGTGTTTCATAATCTATGCTTAACGCATGATTTTTCTTTCTTGTTTAACACTAGTTTCGGTATCATTCAGCATATCGTCATCAGTACAAAGAATCATGGAATTTTCCCATATATATGGAGGAGAGACGGATTCGAGGCATAGGTTTATTGATCAATAGTAGTGCAGAAAATTACACGCAACAGCCAATAGGAAATTGCATAGGGAAAGGAGCTGGTCATGGGGAAAAGTATCTTAATTTGTTAGTAATTTAACACATTAACATTTAAAGAGATATATGAGTTTGACTTTTTTTTTTTTAATTAAAAGACTTTCTGTGAAAGATAAAATCTTCGGATAGACATACTCTTAAATCATTTTTCAACAACCTTTTCTGCTTCATTTTAAATTGTAATATTTTACCTTCAGGAGACATGATTTTTTTCTCTGAAAGAATTTATCTCAAGAGACGTAAGACCATTTTTAGTGTTTCCTCGTATGTTCTTATAATAAGTAACAGAAGAAAAAATCTATCAAATAAAGCGAATTTGTGACACTAAACCTGATTTCAAAGTAAACCGTATAATATGAAATGTCGGTCATTACAGATTCGAATTTTTAAAAAATTGATGCAACTTGGGTTAAAAGTTTTGCGGTACACCTGAGATCTTTTCGCGGTGCACTACTGTGTCGCGGCACACAGGTTGAGAGCCACTGAAATGCAGGACCTAAAGTACATTTCCGTTTTATGATGGAAGTTAATGAAGGGGCATTTTTTACTGTTGTGTGCGTTTCCTAACTGAACTAAATTTTAGCATATGTATTATATGAGAAACTGTACATCATATACAAGGCAGCACAAAAAAATTCAGACTCTGTCTATTGATGGTAATTGCTAAAATTGTGTTTTCACATGCGTTACGCATTGTACAAATTGGTCATTTAGACATAATTTTTCACCTATCAAACTACGAAGATTTATTATAGCATTTTGAATGAGTTGGAAAGTGTTTCAGAATCTATACTTGGATTTTAAGTTCTTGTTTGTAATTGCAGCCTAACGTTGAAACTAATAAAAAGAGAGATAAAATATTTTTTAAGCACATTAACTTACGATGAAAGTTATGCAAGTGACACATCTAGATAGGCATGTGTTCAAATGTGGCTCTTAATCCATTCAAATTGATTTTGAGCGTGTATCATGGAGCTGCATTTTTGTGTTTCAGTTTTAATCATTCATTTTTAACAAAGTTGAAAAGTACTTATGTATTCGGTTTGTCTGTCCGTCTAGCCGCCTATCCACGCTCTAACTCACGTAAATATACTCGAATTTTTATGCAATTGAAAAAGGTTAATGATGCTTACCATGGCATGTTCGGTATTGTATGAAGTGTATGGTATTGATAGTTCATTTGCAGGGACACTCAAAATAAAAGAAAATAAGTTAAAACTGGTGTGAATGACTAAGAACAAACAATCTTCTTGAAACACCATCAAAAATTTGTAAATGCGCTAGGCCTTTCGAAAGATCTGAGTCTTTCTTCGTCAGGCGCAAAAAAGACGTCCTTCTACTATGAAAGCAGAGGCAAGACTGAAATGAGAGACAAGGGAAAGGAAACAAGCTGAAGAAACAGCCAATAGGAAGTTAGAAAACAGCAGCCAATAGGAAAGTAAAAGACAACAGCCTATCACAGAAGAGAATAATCAAAACAAAAGAACACAAAGTAGGAGGGGCAAAAAATGGGAGGGGGAAAAATACATATAATCCAATATGGGAACACATGAAATTAAAAATGAATAAATAAATGAATAATATATATTTAAAAAAACAAAAACAAAAAAAAAAAAGACTAATAATAATACAAAAATAAATTAAATGGTAGTACTGAAAAGGTTTTTCCAAGCTGCAGAGAGCATTGTGGAATCAGATTTATCATTAACAATAACATCACGATTAAGATAAATAGCTAAATTTTCAAGAAAGTCCAATTCAGAGATACTATTGGCATTAGAGATAATTTTAGCATTTTGAAAATTAAAACTATGGCCGGAATCCCAAGAGTGCTTGGCAATAGAAGATTTAGAAAATTCTTGATTGATTACATAACGCGAGTGTTCTTTTAAGCGGATTTCGAGATTCCTTTTAGTTTGACCAATATAAGATAAATCACAACCATTACAAGGAACTTTATAAATTCCCCATTTACGAAGATCAGGAACAGGAGATTTAGTGGAGGGGAATTTGAATTTATTGACAGGTTTAAAGATAATGTTAAAATTGAAACGCCGTAAAACTTTAGCTAACTTGAAACATAAAGGAGGATAAAAGGGGAGGACAACCAAATTATCAGGTTTGCTTTTGACAGATTTGGAAAGAGTAGAACTATTAGATGGTCTATTGAATTTCTTCACAGCATTATTGATAACAGAAGGATTAAAACCTCTTTTGACAGCAACGGTTTTTAAGTAATTAAGCTCTTCCTTAAGGGATACAGAATCGGAACAAATTTTGAGAGCACGATTTACATACGTGTAAAAAACACCGATTTTTTGGTTGACAGGATGATTTGAGAGAGCATGAGGTGGGTTAGAAATAGAAAAAGGTTTTCTATAAACACAAGTTTTGAAAGAAGAATCGCATTTGGTAACTAAAACATCAAGGAAAGGAAGTTTATTACAATTTTCTAATTCAAAAGTAAACTGAATATGTGGGTCGATAGAATTGACAGTATGAAGAATGGTAGATATATCAAAAGGATTATCAACTAAAACAAAAGTATCGTCGACATAACGCATCCAACATTTAAAATTAACCAGATTTAATAATTTTTCCTCAAAATAATGCATATAAATATCACAAAGAATTGGAGATAAAGGATTACCCATACTTAAGCCATCTGATTGTTTGAAAAATTTATTATCAAATTCAAAAGTAGTTTGAGTGATGCAAATTTTGGTTAAATTAACAAATCTTGGACTTCAATATCAGAGAAATGAAATTCACGTAACCTTTTTTCCAAGCAAGAAAGAGCACCTTCAATTGGAACATTCGTAAATAAAGATTTGACATCAAGAGAAAGCATAGAACAATTGGATGGGTTAATATTTTTTAATTTACTAACAAAATCATAAGAATTTTTTATCGTATGAGTATTAGAAATGCATAACGGAGAAAAAATGGATGTTAAAAATTTGGCAAGAGGATAAGTAACAGTACCAATATTAGAGACGATAGGTCTTAAGGGGACATTGGTTTTATGAACTTTAGGCAAAGCATAAAAACGAGCACAAATGGCTGAAGAAGGAATAACACTATATTTAGTATTGTCATTTAAAATAACAGAATTCTTAACAGCTTTTTTGAGAGTGGAAAGATGCGAATTAGTAGGATCTTTTTTAACTTCAACATAAGGACCTTCAGATAAGAGAGCATAGACTTTATCAGAATAATCTTTTTTATCCATAAGAACAATTTGACCCCCTTTATCAGCTTTAGTAATAATAAGATTATCATTGGACTTAAGCTCATTCAGAGCGATATTTTGAGAACGAGAAAGATTAGGTTTAAATTTTGAATTATTAGAAGAAATAGTATCAGCAAGGATGTGACGAAGAGCTTCTTTTTGAAAAGGAGTGACTTTACTATGTAAGTAGTAGTAAAGTCACTCCTTTTCAAAAAGAAAATTTTTAACATCCATTTTTTCTCCGTTATGCATTTCTAATACTCATACGATAAAAAATTCTTATGATTTTGTTAGTAAATTAAAAAAATATTAACCCATCCAATTGTTCTATGCTTTCTCTTGATGTCAAATCTTTATTTACGAATGTTCCAATTGAAGGTGCTCTTTCTTGCTTGGAAAAAAGGTTACGTGAATTTCATTTCTCTGATATTGAAGTCTAAGATTTTGTTAATTTAACCAAAATTTGCATCACTCAAACTACTTTTGAATTTGATAATAAATTTTTCAAACAATCAGATGGCTTAAGTATGGGTAATCCTTTATCTCCAATTCTTTGTGATATTTATATGCATTATTTTGAGGAAAAATTATTAAATCTGGTTAATTTTAAATGTTGGATGCGTTATGTCGACGATACTTTTGTTTTAGTTGATAATCCTTTTGATATATCTACCATTCTTCATACTGTCAATTCTATCGACCCACATATTCAGTTTACTTTTGAATTAGAAAATTGTAATAAACTTCCTTTCCTTGATGTTTTAGTTACCAAATGCGATTCTTCTTTCAAAACTTGTGTTTATAGAAAACCTTTTTCTATTTCTAACCCACCTCATGCTCTCTCAAATATCCTGTCAACCAAAAAATCGGTGTTTTTTACACGTATGTAAATCGTGCTCTCAAAATTTGTTCCGATTCTGTATCCCTTAAGGAAGAGCTTAATTACTTAAAAACCGTTGCTGTCAAAAGAGGTTTTAATCCTTCTGTTATCAATAATGCTGTGAAGAAATTCAATAGACCATCTAATAGTTCTACTCTTTCCAAATCTGTCAAAAGCAAACCTGATAATTTGGTTGTCCTCCCCTTTTATCCTCCTTTATGTTTCAAGTTAGCTAAAGTTTTACGGCGTTTCAATTTTAACATTATCTTTAAACCTGTCAATAAATTCAAATTCCCCTCCACTAAATCTCCTGTTCCTGATCTTCGTAAATGGGGAATTTATAAAGTTCCTTGTAATGGTTGTGATTTTAGTTTTAATTTTCAAAATGCTAAAATTATCTCTAATGCCAATAGTATCTCTGAATTGGACTTTCTTGAAAATTTAGCTATTTATCTTAATCGTGATGTTATTGTTAATGATAAATCTGATTCCACAATGCTCTCTGCAGCTTGGAAAAACCTTTTCAGTACTACCATTTAATTTATTTTTGTATTATTATTAGTCTGTTTTTTTTGTTTTTTTAAATATATATTATTCATTTATTTATTCATTTTTAATTTCATGTGTTCCCATATTGGATTATATGTATTTTTCCCCCTCCCATTTTTTGCCCCTCCTACTTTGTGTTCTTTTGTTTTGATTATTCTCTTCTGTGATAGGCTGTTGTCTTTTACTTTCCTATTGGCTGCTGTTTTCTAACTTCCTATTGGCTGTTTCTTCAGCTTGTTTCCTTTCCCTTGTCTCTCATTTCAGTCTTGCCTCTGCTTTCATAGTAGAAGGACGTCTTTTTTGCGCCTGACGAAGAAAGACTCAGATCTTTCGAAAGGCCTAGCGCATTTACAAATTTTTGATGGTGTTTCAAGAAGATTGTTTGTTCTTACACTCAAAATAATTTCGTTACATTATAGTATATGGGAAAAAATCGTTTGGAGAGTATTTTAATGACATGACGCTATTTCAAATGTACTTATGTATTATGTCTTATATAAATAATTAAATATTACTACAAGATGATTAATAGAATAGGGCATTCATAGCATTGATCATTCATTTACAGGGACGCACAAAAGAAATCGGTTACAGTAAATGTCTTTGAGCCATAATTGCTGGAAGTGCGTTTTCAAATTCGGAATGCGCTTTTAAATTCAACTCATTTTTTGCTCATTTTTTGCATGTGACTCGTTGTATATCAGTTCTATACCTCCTATACAGGGCTGCACAAAAGAATTCACGTACCATTCTCCTTATGAGCTGAAATTGCTGAAGGGGAATTTTCAACTGAGATATGTATTTCTTAAGTGAAGTAAATTTTTGCAAGCATGTTGTTAATAGATACAAATCTATACAGGGCTGCTCAAAGAATTCGGATCATTTTCCGATTGTAGATGGGATAGGAACAGCTGAAACTGGGTTTTTAAATGTATTATGTGTTTCCATAGGGTTGAATTAGACATAATATTTTAAACTATGAAGTTTTGTTACATTATTCTGAATGTGTTCGAAAGTGTTTCATAATCTATGCGTGACGCATGATTATTTTTCTTTCCTGTTTGTTTCCGCCATTACCAATATTCATTTGTACCCCCAAAGAATACGTTGCATATCCCACGTCACTCAGATAGGGAATCACTTTTCTATGACTAAAGCTCACCCAGTTATGATTTTTGGGGCATCCTGTAAAGTTTGAAAATAAAATAAAACTTTGAAATCTTGAACAGAGTCCTTTCGGAAGCCTTTCAAGTATATTTTCCCCCTCGTAAAAAATAAAAAAAGTTCTTTCAATAGCAACATAGCTACATTTTGTAAACAAATAATTTCTAGTGAATCCAAGTCAAGAATGTTGTGAACGCAAAAGGGAGAAAGGTGATGCTCGCAACTCCCTCTTATAAATCGTATGTGACGCGTGCCGCTCTACTTTATGAATGAGAGGCTGAAGGCGCGCGAAAATGAAGGGCTACGTGAGCAGGCGCCGATGAGATCATCCCCGCATGCCTGACGCGCATATATAGAGATACAAATACCAGCTACAAAATACTTTCGGGATCAAAATACTCCCTAATTGGTAATCAGCTCACCAGGAAAGAAAAGAGGTAAGAAATTGGCTGAATTCAGTTTGCATGAGCTATTTTAGTTCCCAAAATATCTTTTAAAAAAATTCTATATTTGTTTGTTTGGTGAATAATGTTTTATAGCAATTTGAGTGTTGAAAAAATTGTTAATAATTTGTTAAAAGTTTGTTACCTAATGAGTAACCTCCTCATACGGAAGAAAAAGAGGTAAGAAATTGGAGGAATAGAGTTTGTATGAGCTATTTTATTTCCAAAAATATTTTAAGAAAATTCTGTATTTAATTGTTCTGGAAATAGGGGCGCAATTGTTTGATAGTCGCTTGAGTGTTGAAAAATGTGATAATAATTTGCTAACAGTTAGTTGCGTAATTGGCAACCTGCTCATACGGAAGAAAAAGAGGTAAGAAATTGGAGGAATAGAGTTTGTATGAGCTATTTTTTATTTCCAAGAATATTTTAAGAAAATTCTATATTTATTTGTTTTGGAAACAAACAGGGACGCAATTGTTTTATAGTCGCTTAAGTATTGAAAAATGTGATAACAATTTGCTAACAATTAGTTACCTAATTGGCAACCTGCTCATACGGAAGAAAAAGAGGTAAGAAATTGGAGGAATAGAGTTTGTATGAGCTATTTTTTATTTCCAAGAATATTTTAAGAAAATTCTATATTTATTTGTTTTGGAAACAAACAGGGACGCAATTGTTTTATAGTCGCTTAAGTATTGAAAAATGTGATAACAATTTGCTCCAAAGAAATTGGAGGAATAGAGTTTGTATGAGCTATTTTTTATTTCCAAGAATATTTTAAGAAAATTCTATATTTATTTGTTTTGGAAACAAACAGGGACGCAATTGTTTTATAGTCGCTTAAGTATTGAAAAATGTGATAACAATTTGCTCCAAAGAAATTGGAGGAATAGAGTTTGTATGAGCTATTTTTTATTTGCAAGAATATTTTAAGAAAATTCTATATTTATTTGTTTTGGAAACAAACAGGGACGCAATTGATTTATAGTCGCTTAAGTATTGAAAAATGTGATAACAATTTGCTCCAAAGAAATTGGAGGAATAGAGTTTGTATGAGCTATTTTTTATTTCCAAGAATATTTTAAGAAAATTCTATATTTATTTGTTTTGGAAACAAACAGGGACGCAATTGTTTTATAGTCGCTTAAGTATTGAAAAATGTGATAACAATTTGCTCCAAAGAAATTGGAGGAATAGAGTTTGTATGAGCTATTTTTTATTTCCAAGAATATTTTAAGAAATTTCTATATTTATTTGCTTTGGAAACAAACAGGGACGCAATTGTTTTATAGTCGCTTAAGTATTGAAAAATGTGATAACAATTTGCTCCAAAGAAATTGGAGGAATAGAGTTCGTATGAGCTATTTTTTTTATTTCCAAGAATATTTTAAGAAAATTCTATATTTATTTGTTTTGGAAACAAACAGGGACGCAATTGTTTTATAGTCGCTTAAGTATTGAAAAATGTGATAACAATTTGCTCCAAAGAAATTGGAGGAATAGAGTTTGTATGAGCTATTTTTTATTTCCAAGAATATTTTAAGAAAATTCTATATTTATTTATTTGTTTTGGAAACAAACAGGGACGCAATTGTTTTATAGTCGCTTAAGTATTGAAAAATGTGATAACAATTTGCTCCAAAGAAATTGGAGGAATAGAGTTTGTATGAGCTATTTTTTATTTCCAAGAATATTTTAAGAAAATTCTATATTTATTTGTTTTGGAAACAAACAGGGACGCAATTGTTTTATAGTCGCTTAAGTATTGAAAAATGTGATAACAATTTGCTAACAATTAGTTACCTAATTGGCAACCTGCTCATACGGAAGAAAAAGATATAAGAAATTGGAGGAATAGAGTTTGTGTGAGCTTTTTTATTTCCAAAAATGTTTTAAGAAAATTCTCTATTTACTTGTTTTGTGACTAATGTTTAGCAGTAGCTTGAGTGTTAAAAAAAGCAAATACTCGATGAATGTCTTTTGAGAAATGTTGGTATTGTTCTTGTCTTACTTATTGGGTAGTTGCATAAATTTTGTAGCTATGATTAATAATTGAATGGGTGTTTGAAATAAGGGTTTATGTGCGTAGTGTTGCACGGTGTCCCAATTTACGTGGGATGCAGAAATGCTTTTAAATTTCTTTTCGTACCATGCTACTTGTCACCCTACATCAAGTGGAACTTAAAGGGACTCGGTACCAAAAAAATTTATTTAGTAACTATAACCTATATTACATTTTAAGTTCATGTTTGAATAAAGCACAATCATAATTAATCATAAAATGTGTTAAATTCTCATTATAGCAATAACTTTTTTTAAAAAAATTAACAATTTTAAAATTCCTTCTTGTTTTTCATTTTTCATATTTGGAAATAGATATTTTTATCCTTCATTTACAGTACTTTTTCTGTAAATATAAGCATAGTCATTATAAATCATGTAATGTGTTAAATTCTCAAGATAGCAATAACTTTAAAAAAAATGTGAATTTTTTTGAAAAAATTAACAATTTTAAATTTTTTTCTTCTTTTTTCATTTTTTATATTTGGAAATAGATATTTTTATCCTTTATTCACTATACCTTTTCTTATAAATCTAAGCAAAGTTATAATCATAAAAAGGTGTTAAATTCCCAATATAGCAATAACTTTTTTTTAAAATTAACAATTTTAAAATTCCTTCTTCTTTTTCATTTTTCATATTTGGAAATAGATATTTTTATCCTTTATTCACAGTACTTTTTTCTATAAATCTAAGCATAGTCATAATAAACTATAAAAGGTGTTAGATTCTCAATATAGCAATAACTTAAAAAAAAATAATAACAATTTAACATTTTTTCTTCTTTTTCATTTTTCATATTTGGAAATAGATTTTTTTATCCTTTATTCACAGTATAGTTTTTTCTATAAATCTAAGTATCGGATTTTCAATGAGTCCATTAGATCAGCAAAAAAAAAAAAAAAAAAAAAAAAGGAGAAAGACTAGTTTGTGTATTGTTAGACGTAAATTTTTTAACAAATGTCTCAAAGATAAAAAAAAAAAAATTGCAATTTAACAAATTACAATGACCATTTGGAAAATGATTTTTTCAAAGACTAAAATTTAAGACATAAAAAATCGCACGGAGTTGATCGTACATTACGTACGCCATGGATTACATTTTTCGGTACTGTAAATTTTTAAACTTCTACGGAGCTGGTCATTCATTACGTACACCATGGATTAAACATTAATATTCCTGGACCCATTTTAAATAAATTTCATTCTTAAACTTCTAAACATCCCACAATATTACTTTTTACACCGTCGTATAGAGATAAAAGTGTACTTTTAAATGCAATTTGTTTGAAAGCTGTATCTCAATTTGTTTCTGAGTTATTATTTTTTTTTATTTTGTAGTTTTTATTACTTTTTTGTTATAGTGGCAACAGAAGTATCCATCTCTGTTGAAAATAATGGGAAAATACAGATGACTGTATAGACCCATCAGAAAACGAATAAAATGCGGATTCAACCAATAAAACGCTTCAGATATGTTTTTGACTTCCTACCCTGACGGAGGACAATAACCATTTTTCCAAATGGTTAAAGAAAAAAAATAGTTAATGAATATGGAAAAAACGTGGGGAAATAGCATGTTTTTAAGGGTTTTTTTTTTTTTTTTTTTTTTTTTTTTTTTTTTTTTTTTTTTTAAGAAGTTACAAACATATCAAACATCCAGTGCTTAGTTATACCACACAGGGTCTAAAGAAACTTTAAAAAAAAATTCAGACAATTTGTTTAATTATTGTAGAAGCCATTTCGATTAAAATGAAAATATAAAAAATTGCGAACTGAGAAAATGAGTTTAAACATTGGCATTTAAAGGGATGTTGAATGGGAAGGCTTAGGGAAATTTTACCCTATCAAATATCAAATATCTGTTGATTAGTGCTAAGATAGCGTACGCATTATTGCACGTACTACTACATTAGGATACAACACCTTATCTTTTTGCTTCCTTTTGGGAACAACGGATTTCGAGCTTATTCTATCGACGATAATTTTCAAAATTTTCAAGCTATGATTTTGAGACTTTCACAAAAGTTGCTTTATATATACGTAGCTAATAAATTATGCACATTATATTTTGATTGCATTCGTGCATGCGCAGTGAAACATTTTTTAGTAAACCTGTTCATTTTTCATCCAATTTTTATTATTTTTTAATTCTGATTTCAGAGTAGCTGTACAATGTTATTTGTCATATTTTCTGAAAAGAACTTTTTTTATATTAAGAACTCTTCAAATTATAAGCAAAAAACTTGGCGAAATTTGGGGCTATTTTTATAAAAACCTTAATTTCTCTACGAGTATACATGCTATCCTCATAAAAATGAACACAGCATATTACAATAAGCCATTTATTAATAATCTCGAGTTTGAACGCTTTTGCTACACTAGTTTTTACGGGGTTATCCAAAAGATATTCGTTCTTTTTCAATTTGTTGGCGGTCCCCTATGGGGTTTCGCGAAAAAAATCTTCGCGGAAGTACATGCCCTAAACTATACTGTTTACACAGCTAGAGTTTCAGGTTAATTCCTCATGTATTTTTCTCGATATTTAACAAAATGTCTAAAATCGCAAGTGAACAGTCACCTTGGGCCATACAGTGTATTTTAATACATTAATTCTTTTCTAAACCATAAAATATATTCATATTATTAAAGAATTAGCTTTAATGTTATTTTTTTCTACTTGAAATTGTGTTTTTTACCTATTTTATTTATTAATATTAAGAATATATACTGGTGTATCTGACAGATACAACACGACCACACTACGCTACAAAAAACATGCGACTCGCGGAGTATTGAGGCTCCTGTCCCTGCCGGCGAAGACACTCAGAGCTAATGTAAATCCTATGGGGAGGGATTTTTCTAATACCTCGATTGCATTTCGACATTTTTAAATACTTTTTTTGCATTGGATAGCCGAGATCAGTCTCTACATCGCACCTTTTTTACTTTTTCGATTTTGGTTCCAGATATTTTTTAGAATGACACTTTCATTTTCAGAACCGGTTTTGAAAGTGAAAGTAACTTTATAAAAAATATCTGCGACCAAAATCGAAAAAGTAAAAAAGGTGCAATGTAGAGACGGACCCCGGCTATCCAATGCAAAAAAAAAATTATTTAAAAATGTCGAAAAGCAAACGAGATATTAGAAAAATCCCTCCCCATTGGATTAGCATTAGCTCGTGAGTGTCTTCCTCGGCAGGGACAGGAGCCTTAAGAACATATATCATGCTTGTTTGCTTGACTCCCAATGCCACTTAGAATCCTTCATCGAGATGAGGATTGCGTAGATACAAGGAAACACTTAAGGCGGTTCTCAAGCGACCAAGCTCCCGAAACTTCCTGACACATTTACTAACTTATTTTTAAATGTAAAGGCACAAAATTGACAGGGCTGACAATTGAAGCGATTTGGAATCGAAATGCATTTTTTTTTTTATTATTAATAAATAATTTATCGAGTTATAAGGGATTCCGGGTCAAAGGGTTTTTGTCCTCTCTCTGGTGCCTTTTTTTCTTTTGTCCGGAATTCGTCCAAAACGCCCACTTTGGCGGCCTTTTCTGAAAGATATTTTACGTTAATCAAAAAATGGAAAACGTCTTTCAATTACAGAGTTTCTGAATAACAACATCTGCCCATTTCATTAGTGTACGAACAAAAATGAATTGAAACTTGCGGCATAAAGTGGCTCTTTTGGATTTGAGAACAGCCAGGAACTCCACAACGAGTATGCAATGGAGTCACCGGGAATCGAACACGGCGCATTCCGCTGCGCTTGCAAGCGATTGGCGGACCACTCGGCCACGGAAAGCCCTTAGTTCGGCATGTATAGCCTCTTCAGTTCCGAAGCTAAAATAATAATACAAATACTTATTCATTGGTTTTTTCCAAACAAAATGACATCGTGAATGACAGAAAAAATATCTTTTCTGAAATGGATCTTTTAGAGGCGCTTAGTAATTTAGGTTCAAAAATAGGGATCTAAAAGTACAAACCCCCTTAAAACATCCATTTAATAACCATTAACCTAAATGAACGCAATCACAAATTTAAGAGTTTAAACAAGTAAATAATCTACAAATCCTCAAATTTTTTTTATTCAAAAAGATTTCAGTTAAATACTTATGAAAATTTCTCACTTTCTTGGTCACACTGTCTTTTGGGCATTTTTAGGCATTTGGCAAACTCAGATGAAAATAACGTTTATTTTATGTGAGAATCAGCTTAGATGCTGCCATTTATTCGTTTGCTTTGAACGCAAAAAACATTCAGCTATTAAGAAGTGATGCGAAAATGTTAAAAATTTGGACATTTTAGTTTTTATAAGGAAAAGAATAGAGGTCCCCTTATGGGGACCTGGGGACCGAAGACGATAGTATTTAAGTTACGTGGAAACATGGATCCTCTAGAAATAAAGCGAAAATTCTTGAAAACTGTTTGTACCATAACATTTGAAATGAAAATAAAAGTGTTTTAATAGTCCAATCCAGTATTATGCGAGCGTATGAAAATGCTCTTTAATTTTGATATGCTTCCAGTTATCCATTTCAACAGTCGCAGTTTCCGCTTAGATTTCAATGAGTTTGTGTCTAATCTGAATGACTGTCTAATTGCACCATTACAACCTTCTGTCCATTAGAGGAAAAAAAAATGCAATTTAACAAATTACAACGACCATTTGGAAAATGATTTTTTCAAAGACTAAAATTTAAGACATAAAAAATAGCACGGAGTTGATCATACATAACGTAACGCCATAGATTAAACATTAATAGTGTTATTACACGTAAAAATTGCAAGCGACAGAAATCGCCTGCGACTCGTACTTATTACCCACCTGAAACTTACGTATTATCCAAGCATTTCATTGGCTGTTTGGGTAAAGGCTTTTCCATCGTCAGATTTTCAATCTGACGGCCAATTTTAAATGAAATTTATTTCTTAAACTTCTGAACATCCCACAATATTACTTTTTATATCGTCGTATAGAGAAAAAATGTACTTTTAAATGCAATTTGTTTGAAAGCTGTATCTCAATTTGTTTCTGAGTTATTATTATTATTTTTTTTTTGTAGTTTTTATTACTTTTTTGTCATAGTGGCAACACTCTGTTGTCCATCTCTGTTAAAAGTAAAGGTAAATACAGATTACTGTATAGACCAATCAGAAAACGAATAAAATGATGTTTAAACCAATAATAAACCTTCAGATATGCTTTGGATTTCCTACCCTGACGAGGACAATAACCATTTTTCCAAATGGTTAGAAACATCCTTAAAATATATAAATGTTTTTATTTAGTTTTTAGGACTTTTCCCCAAATCTTAGTCGTCTTTTATAATCCCTTTAAGGCTGCTAGTCACTCAGCTTTTTACACGAGGAAACGAGAACGCTAATGCTAATCCTATGGGGACGTTAGTTTCAAATTTCTCGCTTGGATTTCAATATTTTCGAATGTTTCTTTTGCATAGGATAGCTGAGGACGATCTACAACCGGGCTAATTTTTATTTTTTCGATTTTGTTTTCAGGTTAAAAAAAATACTTACTTTCACTTTCGGAACCGGTTGGAATCGGATCTGAAACTGAAACTATCCTTATATATATATATATATATATATATATATAACTATTACCAAGTCGAAAAAGTAAAAACTAGCCCGGTTAGAGATAGATCTCAGCTGTCCAATGCAAAAAAGTCATTTAAAAATATTAAAATGCAAGCGAGATATTTGAAAATAACGTTCCCATAGGCTTAACATTGGCGTTTTTGTCTCTTCCCGTGAATAGTGTGGGCTCTTAAGTCTATGGGCGTTTGATGCATTCGTCAATTTAAAATATCTCCTCGGAAAATTAATATTTTTAACTCATTTTTTACGCGACTGCCAAGAAGGGTTATGTGTTTCACGCGTATCTGTGTATGTGGATTTCTTTATACCCTCGAAACATCCCAACGGCTGGATGGATTTTAATGAATGAGGTCTCCTTCGATTCGTCTTAACCGTCCGATGGTTATAAGCAAGGTTTTGTTTTTATAAATTCAAAATGGCGGCCATAAAATACAAAATGGCGGTAGAGACGAAAAAAACTTTTTACGCACCCTATTGAGTGGCATATCATTAGGTAGGTCTTTCAAAATGAAGACGATGTTTCATTGACTATTTTACAGTCAGAAGCTCCGTTTAAATATCATCAACCTGGAAGTTGTGTAGGTAGGATCTCTAGCTTTACTGCAATTCTAACCTTCATAGACATCTATTGGCCTCGTCAAAACAGTGTTTATAGATAGGAACTAACAATTAAACACAACTTAAAAGTCATCAATACAAGTAAATAAAAAAAATTGGTAAGTAATATAAAAAATAGTTTCCCATTGATGAGAAATAGTTCGCTTTTTACGCAGTCGAGTTTTTTGATTTTGTAAATTTAATTCTGTGTACTCTTCTTACAGGATGATTCTTTTTTTCTTAGCTGTCAAAATATTCCTAAAATATATACTTAATTTTATAGGAAGTGTCAAAATCTTACTCACTGTTCGTTAGCTTTTAACACATAAAATATTAAATTAAGCACAGATTTTGGAAATATTTTTGAACTAAGTTAAAGAGAGATATCCTTTAAGAAGAAGATACGGGAAAAATGTGTTAAACATATTAACCCTTAAATGCCTGGTGTTGCTTTTCGGCAACATACCCAATTTAGGCTCTAAAATACTATTAGAATAACATTGAAGCTACAATGCCTATAATGTTGCCAATAAAATACATTCTGAAAATAGTATTAAATCGATTTTCAACATTTAGATGGTAACACTTGTGCTGTTTAAGAATGAAGATAGATTTATTTTTTCAAATGATACTTCTTGTTCTTTAGGTTTTGTTTGGAAGCTTGCGAAATACCCTATTTTGTTCTGCAGTGAGCAAGTAAAATTTATTTCTTATTATAGTTCCTAAAATTCTTGTGTGTTTAATATTATAGAGATTTATCAAGGAAAATTATTTTTTCAATTAAAGACCAGTATTGCCGATTAGTAACAAACTGTTTTTTAGCCGTAAACCATACTTAAAACAAAATACGATTTTTTTAAGTATTCTTCCCATGATTTATTTAATAAACGAAAGCCGAAAAACATTATTACAATGATTTTTGAAAAACCAGGCATTTAAGGGTTAATTTCCCGAGGTGATATTTTAAATATACAAATGGATGCCCATTAGCGACGGGAATTCGGACGCTGACGCTGAGTGACATAGCAGCCTTAAAAGTTTTGTCCGAACGTCGCCGCTCGGGCAAAAGGAGTTTGCTTATTTCGTTACTAAAAGCTTTTGGCTACCACTTAATTTTTACTGTAATCTTCACTTTATTAACCCTTTATCTACTGGCGGTATTTATAAGTACCATTAAAATAACTTGTTATAAAATTCATTTAATACATCAATTAATAGTAATACGGTTTAGAATGAGTTATAGATGCATTACTTTATCTTGTTCCAAAAGTATTATGGGTTACACAAAACAAAAATATTTTTAAAAGGATGATTTATTTCGCCTTTGCATCTTTTCAGTTTTCTTGGCGTTGGGGGCGGGGGGGGGGCATTTTTCAATTCGGAAATATTTCTATATTTCTATTGTAAGAACATTCTATTTGTAAATTTCCTAATTCTACAAAATACTAAGAAAAATATTTAACATAAAAGATTTGAGTGGGGGTTATAAATAGTGCACAAAATCCCTATCAATTGAAATTTAATAAATCCTTTTAAAATCTTTCTAGAATTTATTAAATGATTATGTAAATCTTCTAATGTAGTTTCAAAAATTAACGAAAAATGCTTTAGAAGATAAAATTCTCATGAATTCATAATTCACTACGTAAAGGGTTAATTGGCAGACATTTTTTCGATTATGTAAGTTAAATATTTTAGTACAAAAAAGTGGTCTCGCGTCTCTATTTGTAATTTATTGCGTCAAAAAAAAAAAAAAAAAAAAAAAAAAACGGGTAAAGCGTCAATATCCTTTGCGAATTGTAATTTTTAAATGCCAGTTGAGATTTTAAGCCTCAAATCCAAAAGGGCAACTTTATGACGTAAGTTTTAATTTATTTTTGTTCGAAAATGCATGAAACTAGCAGGTGTTGTTCAGAAACTATGTCATCGAGCTTTTTTTTTCAGTTTTTTTTGCAAACGCAATGGATCTTTCAGAAAATAGTGTCAAAATGGGCGTTTTGAACCGAATTTCTGCGCGAAAGTAGAATAATCACTCATGAAAGGGCGAAAAACGCATTTGTCACGTGATCAAAATTGCTTATAACTCAATAGGTAATTTATGGATCAAAAAATGGAAAACACAGTTCAATTCCAAATCGCTTCCATGGCCGGGTTTTCCAATTTTATAGCTGTCCGTTAAAAATGAATTTGTAAATGTGTCGAAACATTTTGCGCTTGTTGAGCAGAGCAGTTTAGAACAGCCTTAACAGGTTGTTCGATGATGGAGCGAGTACAGAATTTAATAATTCACATTATCAGTTTTCCTATGCTGATTTAGTCATGCGAGATCAATAGCCGTGGTCAAGCACTATTTTTGGTGAAATTTATTCTAAAGACTGTTAAAGTGATTTAAAAAAAAATAAAGCAGAAATTCAGCTCTAGTTTTTGTATTTGAATAAGATGAATATTTTTATCAGTTGTGTTTACACATCTTAACTTAATTTTCTTTTTTTATGCGTGAAACAATGCGTGAAATAGGGACGGGTGCGCGTCATAAAGCAAAAATACCGCAAAATTGAAAAATGTATTCTTAAAATTTAGGCGCGTTATAAGCCAAAATATAGGGTAATAGTCAAAATATAAAACCTATTTCGTATCATATGCATTCTGGGATATCGAAAATGTTTTAATTTTTTGTATAGGAAGGGAGGGGAGAGGGCGAATGATCACCACGTGCGCCAAAAAATTTTCATTCCCTTTTACCCTCCTTCACTGACTTTCGTCATTAAGGGGCAAAGACATTTAAGATACATAGACCGGCAATTCCCATTCAAAAGCATGCGAAATCATGGCAGCCATCTGAAGTAAATTGAAACACCTGAACCGCGAGGTTTGTACGTCAGCTGTGGTTATTTACCGTTAAGTGCTATGGCTAGAATGAGCTTAAAAATTAATTTGTATCAATATATATGAAGTTTATGGCATATTTTTTTGCATGAAGCTATTTTTTATATCTAAATATGAGTTATAAATATTGAATTTTCAGAAATAAAGTTAAAAAAGGCGATTTATTAATACTTTTATGGATGGTATGTTTAAAAAAGAGTATCTAGTTTTAACATGCCTTATAAACCTAAATAAAGGCGAAATTTATATGGAACCAGATTGTTAGAGATTATAATTCCACCTTTTTTTAAGTTTGACTTACAAAAGTAACTGGAAAGGAAGTTTAGATTAAAGGTAGCAACTGTAACATAATATAGTAATTTACAAAATTTTAAATTACTTGTAAAGAAATTTACGTTTTTTAAACTAATTTTTATGCAAAAAGGTAATTAAAAAAATGCATATTAACGAAAGTAACACTATATTTTTATCCTTGGAGGATGTTTTTTGAAATACTTACTTGCTATACAAAAAAATACAAAAAAAATTATGAATAATAAGGTTTTTTTTTTTTTTTTAAAAAAAAAAAGGCTTAAATGAAATAGGGTAGACTAATACTTAATGAACCACAATGAAAAAATACGCTAATAAAAGCATTTTCTTAGGTAAATTAAAATATAAAACATATAAACTGCCGTACAACAGCTGTGATCAAAAATCCTCAGTTAAACTGACAGTTTACCGGTCTATGTATCTTAAAAGTCTTTAGTAAGGGGACATAAATTTTAAAAGAATGTATAATATTAGGTCTACCGGAAAGTTCTGTCCGATAATCTTGTTTCACGCCTACATTTTTAAAAATTCAGATTTCATCATTGGCACCCCTTTTTTGAAATGGTAAAATTTCCATTGTTTTCCCATTTCACATTAAGGTGAAAACAATGGGAATTTTACCATTTAAAAAAAGTGGTGCCAATGAAGAAATCTGAATTTTTTAAAAGTAGGCTGAGTTATAAGGTTACCGGACAGAACTTTTCGGTAGACGTAATGTATTTTAATAAACGTAAGAAAAGTTTGAAAATTAAGATGTAGTCAATACTTATACACGAATTTTACTTGAATTTAAAAAAATATATTTTCAGCATCCATTGTTGATAGTTATAAATTTTTTGTAAGTTGTATTGAGTGGATATTTATAAGCCGTTAAAATTTATAAAATGTTCCTTAGAGAGCTTTTAATAGTTATTTATAAAAATTGATTTTTAATTGTTTTTCGAAATTCATTATTTTACAAAAAGATGAGAGATTCTTCTGATGTTTACAATCAGTTATTGAAAAAATTGTGTTCATTAATATGCGTTTAAGTTAGATTTATGTATTGAAGTAGATTTACAGTTTGGCGTTGATATTATGTCGAGTTAGTGTTTTGGGGTACAGTTTGAATATAAGTTCACAATAACTTTATTGGATCGATCGGAAAGTCGTGTCGTGTTGGGAAAATCAAAAATTCTGCCCGGTAATTATTAGACATTAAATATCGGAATCAACGTCTAAGGCTACACAAGTTACATTTTGTCGTACACTTTACAAAAAAACTATTCAGTATTTTGACTTGAAATTAAACATAAAAATAAATTAGAATCTATAGATTTGCACAATATTATTTTTTTTTACTGAATAACGTTAAGAAAATTATTATTTTAATTAATTTATTTTACATGTTTTTCCATTACGAACGCATTTTTCCCAAATAAAAAATGAAACACGTATATTTTCAGAAGAAGAAATAAATCATTGAGTTACGATTTCTTTTATGAAATTTTTAAAGTGTCCTTTTTTATGAAAATTATAGCATATTTTTAATGAATTAAAAGTTGTGAAAATTCAATTATTTACATTCAATTATAAAAGTATTTTTCAGTGTTAAGAATTCAAATATACAATTTATTCTTGTTATGGTAAATCATTTACGCAGACGATACTTACGCATTTTAAAAGAATTATATTATGATTTTTTTCTAAAGTGGCAGCAAAAGAATTGTAAACAAATAAAATTAATTGTTAAATTCGTTATATAAATATTTTGTAAAATTTTGCTTCGAAAATATTTTTATCTATACCAGTCTTATATCATAAATAAAAAATTCCTAGGAAATTCTTAGTTATTTGGCTGAATTTACATTTCTAAAATTAAAATGCGCCAAAACATAAAATAACGTTTTTGCTTAATAAAGATGCAGGAATAATAATAATAATAAATATTGTTACTTTCAAATATTTATCTTATTAAATAATGTTTCGCGAATCCAAACAAAGCATGGCTTTTGCTGGTAATTAAATGATACAATTTTCCGGTACGAATTGATTTTCCCAACACGACACGATTTTCCGATCGACCCAATAATTAAAAAAAAAGAGTGTAAGGGTGCGGGGGGAGTATGATAATTAAATCCTGCATACGGTACTTATAAACTCTATTAAAAAAAAGATAAAATTTATTTAATATATCTACCAATAACCGAAGATGTTACATTTCACAAAAAACACTTTGCTTTACCATGTTTAGAAACTACGCCCAATTTTACAAAGTTCAAAAATTTTTAAAGGATATTTTCTGAAATTTTTACGAATGAATACTATTTATGTTGCTGAAATATACAAAAACCTTATACTCAAAAAGTTCTCATATACATATATTACACTAATGCATACGGCACCAAACTCGGCATTATTTGTATAATGGCGAATGGCAACAATAAAATGTAGAAAAACAACATCTTGAGTGCTCCTGCGTTTAATTTTGGTAAGTTTGCTGACGCGCGCTTACAGATTTCAAATTGGATCTTCATAAAAATATCAAAAAAGTTTGAAATACAGCTCTGCGCATTTTGAAACTCATGAACAATCTGAAGAAAGGAAACCGAAGAGAAATCGATCGGCATCTACAAGAAAGTTTAAGTGAGAACAAGGCTTAATAGTTGACGTGTACAAGTGAAAATGCACCGCCCCCTTAATACTATAGGCCTGAGCGCTGACACAAAAAATTTTTTCAGTCTGTGTACGGTCCCTTAAAAATTCCTACCAATATATTTTTTAAGTTTTTTCAGCTTTATTTTTCTGAGATTAAAAAAGTCAGAGAAATCTTTTATAAAATACTGGTGTCAACATTTAAGGGACCATTCCTACGTTAAAAACATCCGCCTTCGGCAGACGCCATTTTTGTATCAGCGCTCAGGCCTAGAATTCAGGGGGCGGTGGAAAATGTCACAGCTGATTATCACAGGGCATTTCAGAGCATATACTGTGAAAGTTTTAGTGAATTTTTCGGCTCATTTTCCGGGATCGGGTCCATAACCAAGATTGTCATCAAATATGAACGATGTTGGTAATTGTGTGGTTTCAAGTGTGTGAGAGTTACAACCATGATTACAACAATGAAATTAATGTCGCGTCAAATCACTTTCGCTAAAATATGGCAATTAGCTGGGAACTTTATTACGAAAAAATACCAAATTATGTAGTTTTTACTAAGTTCTTTGTTGGAAAGCTGAAGCTGAGTCTGTCGTAGCAAAAATATACGAAATGTTGCCATGAAGGCAAAAATCCGTGCCATTCAAGATTATTTTAAGCCTCAATGGGTTGCGCAATTCAAAATCTCTCTCGGAACTCTACCATATTACTTCTTGTATAGATGATCAGATATGACACGTCTCTTTGCAGTAAATTCTACACATTTAACTATTGTAAAATAGTTAATTGTGGAATGAAAACTAACTAAAGATGTTTGAGAACTGTTGTGGAAGAACTAAATTCCCTTTTGTGGGAATTAAATTAATTTTGTGATTATTCTTCAATAATTCGATTACATCCCAAGTATTGGCAACGTGAATAAGGACGGTAACAATATGATAATCTCCTGAATACCGTCAACTGTGATATAATGAAAGTTTTGCCACAGAAACAATATGTTACACCAAACCACACCGACTAAAATACGTTAGCTGATAATGGAAGATTAACGCTTTTGGTAAAGCCTGTGTCTTTTTTGTCCCAAAACTACGCATATATCGATAAGTTAAATTGAATTATTAAATATAATTAGCATATATCAATGCACAGTAAACATCTGAAAGAGATCAAGCTGGTCGTCACAGACGGTTAGTTACTTTATAATTATTAAGTTGTTAGGTTTAATTTTTCTTGGCTTCTTATGAATTGGCAAAACACACAGTTCTAGAAAGGATGTAAAGTTGACCTGAAACTAGGACATATTATGAAGTGCCCACAATCTTCAGCACTATTTAGAACTTAGCTTTCCTTTCAGTATTGAAGTTGCATCTTTTTCTTAAACTGGAAATGTGTTTATTTTTTTTTTTTAATATTTCATTAATAAGGAGTTTTTCATTTCCCTCTTGTAAATTGTGAAAGAAATTTCGGTTTAAACATATTCAATAATTTATTTTCAGACAAGCACTTGTTCGCTACTCTCCTCAAGCACCTGAAGTTGAACAGTTTAGGCGGCTCGTGGACTACGCAGTTCGTCGATCCCGCCAAGTAAGCCCACTTTATTTAAATAGCGACAATATTTAAACTCCCACCTTTAACTTAAAGAAATAATTGATGCCATAAGCTTGAGTTACTTAGATCTGGAAATGAATAAAATGCTTTAAATTAGTCCTGGATCTACTGTGGTAAGTGTACTGCCACGATTCACCGAGTTTTGATAAATTATATTAATACTCTCAACGCAGTTGAACCATCACTGTTTTAACCCTTAAATGCCTGATTTTTCAAAAATCATTGTAATAATGTTTTTCGGCTTTCATTTTTTAAATAAATCATGGGGAAAATACTTAAAAAAAAATCATATTTTATTTTAAGTATGGTTTACGGCTAAAAAACAGTTTGTTACTAATCGGCAAATACTGGTCTTTAATTGAAAAAATAATTTTTCTTGATAGAATTCTATAATATTAAACACACAAGAATTTTAGGAACTATAATAAGAAATAAATTTTACTTGCTCACTGCAGAACAAAATAGGGTATTTCGCAAGCTTCCAAACAAAACAAAAAGAGCAAGTAACAACAATTGAAAATATAAATCCATCTTTATTCTTAAACAGCACAAGTGTTGCCATCTACATGTTGAAAATCGATTTAATAATATTTTCAGAATGTATTTTATTGGCAATATAAGGCATTACAGCTTCAATATTATTCTAATAGTATTTTAGAGCCTAAATTGGGTATATTGCCGAAAAGCAACACCCGGCATTTAAGGATTAAAACAGTTTTGCAATAAGATCAGTCCCGTGTCTACTGTGTTGTGAATATTGCTATGATTCATCGGGTATTATTGAATTATGTCAATACCTCATCACAGTAGAACCAGGATTAATTTAAAACTTTTGTTGAGGTAAAAAAGGACCGTAAGGTGGGATTACTTGGACCACACACAAAAAAAGAGAGCTTTAAGGGTTTATTCCGATCTAAACTGCTTATTTTCTAATTCATTTTAAAATTCCTTTTTGCTCTCAAATGCATCAAACTGGGAAATTCTCTTATTTAGAAACTACATAATGTGCCGTGCTTAATAATTTTTTGATAAATGCAGAAAATACTGTAAAAAACGCTGTCAAAGTTGGCGTTTTGAACCGATTTTTCCGAAGCGGGCGATCTGGGAAGGAAAAAAATGGTCATACTGAGAAAATAATTGTTTAAAAATCAAATTCTAATGAATTGAGCTGAAAATGAAATCACACGGCATGTTGAACATGTCTTCAGAAATCACCCCAGCAAGTTTCATGTTTTTACTTTTAAAAATGAGTCTGAAAATGTATCAGAAAATTTCGAGCTGTTGAGAATGGAAAAATATTTTTTCGAATACATCCTTAAATCAGTCCTGTTTCTAATTGCTTAAAAAGTGTAAAACTTTAAAAGCAGTAAAATAGTTTTATTGGACTGTTGACATGTTTCGACCCTACCTGAGTTATTTTCAAAACAAATAAATTATAATATTCTGAAATTGCACAGTCTATGATGCAATGATCTGAAACGCCATCATTCAGTTTTTCATGTAACGCACGTTATTTTTTTTTTAGGTGCGTTCGTAATTATATAAATACGTAGCACCTATAGTCGTCGTTCGGTCCGTCTGTCTGTCAATCCGCATATAACAGAGCAAAAACTAACCAATCGAATGGTCTGAAATTTTAATGCAAAATTTTGTCGAGTCATTTCAAATTTTATGAAAATCGGATGTGTAGTTTAATGACGGCGGCAGTCAAAAGTTTAACGTTATGACGGCCAATGGGAAAAAATGATATTGAGTGCATTTAAATGATGTTACAGCCTTTCGAACAGAATGAAATGGATAGGCACTTACGAAGTGCGCTAAAATATACATTCAGTGCACTATGCAGTGCAAAATATATTTATAAAACTAGTTATAGTACGAATGCACCTCATTTGCCACGTTTGACGTGCAATTTCCAACTTGTTTATTTTACTTTTGTTTATTTCTATTTTTGTAACCATTGAGTAACTCGAGAGTGAATCACTCGGGTAGGTTCGAAACATGTCAACAGTCAAATAAAACTATTTTACTGTTTTTAAAATTTTAATCTTACAACTTTTTAGAAATTAGCAATAGTATATTACTACAAAGTGTTAATATTTTATATACTTACATAACTATCAGTCCTGAGTATACTGTGTTGAGAGTATTGCCATGATTCACCGAGTATTGCTGAATTATGTCGATACTCTCAACACAGTAGAACCAGGATTGGTTTAAAACGTTTTTGTTATGGCTCCAAGTAATCCTAACAATGATCCGTGTAACCATATTTTATGGTAACTTGTAATATACAGGGTGTTTCAAAACTATATGCCAGAAATGTAAAGGCAGGTTAGAGGGGACCTAAATAAGCAGATTTCGTATAGGAATGTGGCTAAATATGCAACGTTGAAGCAGTAGACGGCAATGTTGAGTTAGGCGGATAAAAGCCCTTCGCTGTCTTGAATCGTCATTCCATGCACGGATTTCGAACAACGTGTATTAGTACAGCAATGCGGAGCTTGCCGACATGCATTTCATGTATGGGGTTGCGCAAGGAAATGGAGTGGCTGCTCAAAGAATGAACACGGAACGATTTCCGGGTAGGAATCTGCCGGATCGCCGAACGTTTGAGCGTCTTCATC
Organism: Maratus speciosus; assembly: GCA_963932465.1. Classification (NCBI taxonomy): domain Eukaryota; kingdom Metazoa; phylum Arthropoda; class Arachnida; order Araneae; family Salticidae; genus Maratus; species Maratus speciosus. The sequence goes on along the minus strand of OZ010787.1, from coordinate 684,648,886 downwards.
GAGCGTTGTGCGCGAGTGGATCATCATATTATGCTTCCAGACGCGATATGGGCACTGGAAAATATCGCAGTATTCTTGCAGTTTAAGAAGCTGTATTACGCACAGTAGAGGATAGTCCTTCGACAAGGTCTAGAGCTGTTGGATGTGAGCCATTTACTTGCTTAGCCCCATACATGAAATGCATGCCGGCAAGCTCCGCATTCATTTAACGATGCATATTGCTCGAAATCCGTGAAGGAATAAAGATCGCTTTCATCCGCTGAACTCAACAGCGCCCTCTACTGCCATAACGCTGCATTTCCGCACCCACATTCCTATACGAAATCTGCTTATTTAGGTTCCCTCTACCTGCCTTTACATTTCTGACATATAGTTTTGAAATATCCCGTATATTTACTTTAAATTTTTTATTGGAACTGAGAGATTTTAAAAATAGTATTTGTTAAGGTATTGTTGTAAATATTTTACAACTACAGATTTAATAAGTCAGTTTTAATGAACAAATCCTTTCTAGATTTTAAAATATTTTTGAATACCTTTTCTAATCTACCTTCAAATATTAATGAAAAAATTATTGAGATGGAACTATAATAAATTCATAATTTGAGATATAAAATTTTAACGACATAACCAGAAGCGCTTCTGGTATCTTTTAAAGAAAATATTTTTTCTTCCATTTTTTTCTACTTTCCATGCACTTTATTATGCAAAGGAGCTTTCTTGAATTATATGTATAATGTTTATTTCATTTTCAGCAATTAAATGTTCATACTTGTTTACCTTCTTAAATAATTTTGTGTATGATTTGCATTTCTCAGTAAGAAGTAAGCTTCAATTATAAACAGCTATAAATAGATTAGCTTTGTTGTTATGATTTATTTTCAGCAATTAAATATTATATACATACATGCATAATATTTAATTTAATATTTAATGTTTAATAATATTTAATTTATATTAATAATCAATTCTCTCTATATATATATACTAACTGACCCGCTGGCGTAGCCCGGACCCGCACAAAACAGAAAACAAACTCTTCAAATCGTGAACAGTTCTAAAATCTGCGACTCTCTGGCAAAATTAGCTTTTTTTGCGAGATCAATGCACGAGATTTGAATTTTTTTTGCGCAGCCATTTGTCGAAACTTACGATTTTTCTTCGCGACCGAATAACAATGGAATGATAATGGAATTCGCAATGTTTTCAACGATTGTTTGAGAAAATTCGGGATTTTTTTACGCGGCCGATTCTCAAAATTCCAAATTTTTTTATGCAGCCGATTGAGAAATTGATTTTGTGAAATGCCACAAAAGGAAACAAAAGAAAAAAACGAAAAAGGAAAACGAGGTCTCTTATGCGAATTAAAGCTATTCACCGAAGAATCACATTCCTCTGAAAGATTTTAAACGGGTAAAATCCCGCACAGCATTCCTTATTTTGCGGGATTTTCCTATTTTGTAAGCGATTCGCGCAATTCCGCATGCTGTTTCAAACCTAGTCCCTCAAACAAAACTTTGCCCCTCCCCCCTTTAACAAACTCTTGAAATGGCTCTTCTGATCCAAAAACATTTCTTTTTCTTTCTTTCTTTCTTTCTTTCTTTTTAATAGAATGCGTTCAATTTCCCTTTCGAAATACTGCACACTTTCATCACTTTTCATGATGTCTGTTGAAAATTTCTTTAAAATAGCTTTATTTTGTAAAAGCTGATGTTTGGAGCACCCTGTAGTTTTGAGTGAATAAACAGATTATAGCCCTGGTTTCCTAAACATAAATTATTTAACCCTTAAATGCCTGGTCGGCAACATACCCAATTTAGGCTCTAAAATACTATAAGAATAATATTGAAGCTATAATGTCTAATGATGCCAATAAAATACATTCTAAAAATATTATTAAATCGATTTTCAACATGTAGCTGGCAACACTTGGGCTGTTTAAGAATAAAGATAGATTATTTTTTTCAATTGTTGCTCTTGTTCTTTTTGTTTTGTTTGGGAGCTTGCGAAATACCTTATTTTGACCTGCAGTGAGCAAGTAAAATTTCTTTCTTATTATAGTTCCTAAAATTCTTGTGTGTTTAATATTATAGAATTTTATCAAGGGAAATTATTTTTTCAATTAAACACCAGTATTGCCGATTAGTAACAAACTGTTTTTTCGCCGTAAACTAGACTTAAAACAAAATATGATTTTTTAAAGTATTTTTCCCATGATTTATTTAAAAAATGAAAGCCGAAAAACATTATTACAATGATTTTTGAAAAATCAGGCATTTAAGGGTTAAAGAGCACACTGCAGCCAAATTCAACACCTGGAATCATGAATCATTTTGTATTTTATATTTAGAACTTCTGTCGGAATATGTGCTTAAAAAAGCCGAATTTTTGTATTTATTTTTCACTTTTGTAATTTTATTTCTAGGTACGAATTGAAAAAGAAAATACCCTTGATTTCTACATGTTATTAGCTGTGACATCTCTGGTCCTTTCATTCATCGATGTCATATCGCCATTCCAGTTTCCTATTAATCAGCATTCAAAAGTTGGAAATATTTTGGAAGGCCAGATCCGAAGATCGCCGCATAGTAATGAAGTTTTAGACTGTCACGTGGAGGATATTTTAAATATTATTGCACTTGACGATCTTCAAATTTTAATCGAGGGACTAGCATCTAGAACTGCAATAAGTCCTTTTCTTATTTTGAGGAAGTTGCATAGAAGAATGCTAAACCGATGATGGCGTTAATGAGGTATATATTTCACATATTTATATTTATATTTTAATACATGCAAATACAATGCATTTAATGTAATTTATTTCTTGATGAAAATGAAACAGTTCTATCAAAATGATCGGGACATAGGCCATTCTGGAACTTGAAACGGTTGGAACACTTTCTATAATAATTAGAAAGTGTATTTGATTTATGTATGTTTAATTTTATAACAGCTCCTCCACTGTCTAACTTTCAAAAGATGTCTAGATCAAGACAAATTAATTTGAGAGAGAATTTGATTGAAAATGCTATTCAGACTGATTCATGAGAACATTTAACATAGCTCTCATCTGCAAGAAAAGTGACACAACTAAAAAATACTGTATTTTACAGGAGAGATTTAAAAAATATTTGCACTTTTTTAGTCTACAACATAAAATTATGACACTTAGTTCGGCGCGCAGCTACAACACTCTCGTTCAACATGTTGCTCGACTTCGGGAAAAAAAGGGGTTTGAAGCAGTTTTCTTCTTTGTTTAAACCAGTTTCTCCTCGTAAGTCGCACTTCTTCCTTCTGTCGCCTCAGTGTGCTGCATACCTAAAAGCGTACATAAAATATTTGCCCTCTTAATAATCAGTGTTGGGCACGCTCACAAAAAAAAAAAAAAAGAATTACAGTAAAAGCCCCGATTATCCGCGAGCGGATGATCCGCGGTGCGGTTTATCCACGGTGCGGTTTATCCGTGAAGCGAATTTTTTTTTTAATTCAAAACAAAAGCAAGGTAAATATAATTAGCCCTACTAATAAATATAAACAGAAAAATTCATGTATTCGAAAGTAATAGAAGAATATTTCTAGTTTCGTTAGCCATGTTTAAAATATCAGATATAAAGTCATGATGCCTTTTCTTGATTTTATTAACAAAACGTAAACACATCAATTAAAATAATTAACAATTAAATAAGACTATTGTGATAAATTCCAGGGAAGCACAGCAAGAATAGCTTCATTTTTTAGATAGAAAAGGTCTTTCCAAAGCAAGAAGCAAAAAAGTGACTGATTTTTAAAAAAAGGTGTAACTGGACATTTTTTGCACAGTATGTATGTATTGGCATTGTTTCTTTTTTACTGTTCTTTATTTTAGTGATTTAGACGTAAAGCAAATGTTTTTGATGTACTGTGCCGTATGTGTGTATCTTAAACGTTTTATTATGTTTTTTGTGCACTAAAACGTAGTTTTTATGTTCAATTTTCTTTTTTTCGTGCTTGCATCCCATTTTCAGTCTTTTTCGGATTATCCGCGATTTTTGTTATCCGCGGTACCCTTGCCACCCAATCTCGCGGATAATCGGGGCTGTACTGTAATTCAAACTCTAATTCAATTTCTCAAAAATGAGTCAAGTTCACCCTCAAATTCACAAATTTGCAAACGAATCCCCTCAAACTCAAACTCATCTATGAAAGTGAGCGAAGTTCACCAAAAACTCTTATATATATATATGTATGTATAGGTCATATATTTCCGCGAAGATTTTTTCCCGAAACCCCATAGGGGACCGTCAACAAATTGAAAAAGAACGAATATCTTTTGGATATCCCTGTAAAATCTAATGTAGCAAAAGCGTTCAAACTCGAGATTATTATTAAGTAGCTTATTGTAATATACTGTGTTCATTTTTATGAGGATAGCATGTATAATCGTAGAAAAATTAAAGTTTTTACAAAAACAGTCCCAAATTTCGCCAAGTTTTTTACTTATAATTTGCAGAGTTCCTAACATAAAAAAAGGTCTTTTCAGAAAATATGACAAATAACATTGTACACAATACTCTGTAATTAGAATTAAAAAATAATAAAAACTGGATGAAATATGAGCAGGTTTACTAAACATTGTTTCACTGCGCATGCGCGAATGCAATCAAAATATAATGTGCATAATGTATTAGCTAAGTATATAGAGCAACTTTTGTGAAAGTCTCAAAATCATAGTTTGAAAATTCTGAAAATTATCGTCGATAGAATAAGCTCGAAATCCGTTGTTCCCAAAAACAAGCAAAAAGATCAGGGGTTGTATCAAATATCTGTTGATTAGTGCCAAGATAGCGTACACAATATTGCACGTACTACTATATTTGGATACAACCCCTGATCTTTTTGCTTCTTTTTGGGAACAACAGATTTCGAGCTTATTCTATCGACGATTATTTTCAGAATTTTCAAGCTATGATTTTGAAACTTTCACAAACGTTGCTCTATATATATAGCTTATACATTATGCACATATTTTGATTGCATTCGTGCATGTGTAGTGAAACATTGTTTAGTAAACCTCCTCATTTTTCATCCAATTTTTATTAATTTTTAATTTTGATTGCAAAGTATTATGTACAATATTGTTTGTCATATTTTCTGAAAAGAACTTTTTTTATATATTAAGAACTCTGCAAATTATAAGCAAAAAACGTGGCGAAATTTGGAACTGTTTCTATAAAAACCTTAATTTCTCTACGAGTATACATGCTATCTTCATAAAAATGAACACGTTATATTACAATAAGCCACTTATTAATAATCTCGAGTTTGAACGCTTTTGCTACATTTGTTTTTACAGGGTTATCTAAAAGATATTCGTTCTTTTTCAATTTGTTGACTGTCCCCTATGGGGTTTCGAGAAAAATATTCGCGTAAATATATTACCTATACTATACTGTTTATATACCTGCAGTTTCAGGTTAATTCCTCGTGTATTTTTCTAGATATTCAACAAAACGTCTAAAATCGCAAGTGACCGGTCACCTTTGGCCATGTAGTGTATATATATATATATATATTAGAGCTTTATCGTCCAAATTTACAAAATTTTGTGAACTAACCTTTTGGTTATTCAATCTAAGCGTTTTTATCTTCATGGGCACAGCCCAATTTTCCACCACGACACTCGGTCCGGGCTTGGTTTCGGGATTACTTTTTTCCAGATGGGCCGGGAATGAATTTTTTTTACCGTGCCGCTTTGGGACTGGACTGCATCCTAGAGGCCTGCACGGCCCGGAATTTCGACCCGACCCGAACGAAAGCTATCTTGTCCCGGCCCGGAGTAAAAATTAAAAGTTCGGCCCGAGTCCGACCCGGCCCGTTTACATTTTCACAGTTCTCGCCCGGTCCGTACAAAAATCATTGAAAATAGGCCCGGCCCAGCCCGACTTAATTTCTGCTAAAAATTCCGTTTTTTCTCGACATATAATTAAGATTCTTTTAGTGAATTACATGCGTATTTTTGGGGACATTTTACAGTTTATTTTAGATTACTATGTGTTCGCAAAACAGAAAACACGCAACAGTAACATTAATAATTACTTGCACAGTCTTAAACGTTTCAAAATTCAAGCAAGAATCCATTAAAAAATTAATGTAGCTTAGAATAAAGGGTTTAAAACATGATAACTTTTGAAGCTGTATAATGAAAAGTAGATTTGTGAAAATATTTCCCTGTCATTTTAAGGCTTTTCTCAAATCCAAAGGAGTTACATTCTGACACATTTCCGAATTAACTTCTTTTCGGAAAAGCGTAAGATTGGCAGGTATTCAGAAACTATGTAAATAGCTAATATTTTATTTATTTTTATTTGTTTTTTAATCTAAAAGCAATATATCTTTGAGAAAATACTGCCAAAGTTAGCGTTTTGAATCGAATTTCCAGAAGCGACAGCACGGGAAAGGATAAAAACATACAGTCACGTGACAAGAATCTCTTATAACTCTGTACGTAATTTATCAAAAATGGAAAACGCTATTTGATTGAGGGAAAATACATCGAGATGAGATGAAATCTCAAGTCTATGGGAAAACATTTTTAAGTTAAACTGTTTCTACAGCAGAGGGTTTTGTTAAGACGTAAAACAGAAATTACTTGTCAACATGAAAACGTTAATTCTGATAATTCTGATTGAATTTTATCCAATTCTAGTTTACGCCTACGATAATATATAAATTATTAAATTATAGGAGGGGGAAAAAAGGAAAAATGAAATACAAAAATATTTTTTTACTTGAAAACAAGGCAAAAAATCTGGAAGGGCAAAACATAACTTTGCCCCTGCTCTTAAAAAAAACTTAGGGGGGGGGGGGTATGTACCCTCATTGCCCTCGCCAGATTATGCCCATGTTACGGAGGTCTTACTGCATATAGGTTTTTAAGCTTTTTATTTTCGACATTGTTTTGAAAAATCGGTTTCTACCCGAATCCGCCCCTCAACAGTCAAAACCCAATGCGAAATAACCGATTCGAATCTGAAACAGAAGTAAATATCTAAGGTCAAATGAGAACCTTTTAAACCACTATACATACAGGTCACAAGCAGTGTTGCTAAATCTGGCTGATTTTCACTCAGAAATTAACAGTTCGCTCCATAAAAATTTTAATACTAATTTTCCTTTATTTTATTCACGAAATATTTATACTTATAATTATATAAAAAAAAAAAACTGTTCAAACTTTCTGGGAAGAATTTGGAATTTCTTAATGATAGCTTTTATAAATGATGCATAACAGTGTTAGTTGTTCTCTACAGATATTTATTTCTATGTCGATATGTTTAAATTTTGTCTTCTGCAAGGAGTTCTGACAAAAAAAAAAATATTATTATTGCAGTCTTTTTTTCATGTTTATATTGTTCATTTTAAATAAAAGTGCTATAGACTGCATAGTACAGGGACCCCCGTTCCAAAATACTGTTTCTCCTACATTTCTTTCTATATATTCTATTGTAAACTATATTGATTTTTTAATGGATCTCTATTTGTATGTAAATATCTGAATTATTATTATTACTACCATTTATCCATTTACAAGGCTTGGAGACTTAAAAATCTGAAAAATTCTATATCGAAAAACCTTCTAAGACGGAATCACATAGGAGAGAAAATAAATGTTATAGTTAAGTTCCTTTTTTACGAGGTCTGTCGTCTCTTGCAACTGTATTAATTATTTTCAAACGGATTATTATATCAATTTTGCACCAATCGAGAAATGTTTTCATTTAAAACAGGATTTCGGCATACACAGATTCTCATAACATGTTTTACTGTACTGACCCACTCTCCTAGAAATGTATATGTACTACTATTCTTTAAAGAGAATTTTAATGGTAGAATAATGGTAATTTTAAAAATATATGTTTTTTCGGAAAAAAAATGTTGACCCAAGGAGGTTGATTCTTAAGATTGATTCTTAACTGCTCTGCTCAACAAGCGCAAAAAGTTTTGACACATTTACAAATTCATGTTTTTAACAGAAAGATATAAACTTGGAGACCATGGAAGCGATTTGGAATCGAACTGTGTTTTCATTTTTTGATATATAAATTACCTATTGAGTTATAAGCGATTTTGATCGCGTGACAAACACGTTTTTCATCCTTTCTTGAGTGCTTATTCTTCTTTAGCGCGAAAATTCGGTTCAAAACGTGCACTTTGACACTATTTTCTGAAAGATCTATTGCGTGTGCAAAAAAACAGATCGATTACATAGTTTCTGAACAACAACACCTGCTAGTTTCATGCTTTTCCGAACAAAAATAAATTAAAACTTATGTCAGAAAGTTGCCCTTTTGGATTTGAGAACAGCCTTAAACAATTTTTTGTACGAGTCAGACAGGGACGGGTCAATGATTTTCATACGAGCAGGGTTGTGACTATACCAGAAAATTTCGGTCGGTGCAGACTTCTAGGAAGAATAAGCACAGGCTCAGAAATAAGCCCGGTTCGGCCCGGCCCGGGCCTCCAGAGAAAGTCAGGCTAGGGCACAACCCAGAAAAACTGATGATCGAACTCGACCCATACCGAGTCCGTTTAGGCCTCTAAATGACATTTGAATGGGAAAAACGTGTTCTTAACGACTGGAAAAAAATTAAATAAATTTTGAAAAAATTTGAGTTTGAGTTGTAAATTTCATTCAAACTTACAGTTTTTTTAAACTTTCGTTCAGCTCACATTCATTTATCAAAAAGTGAGTCAAGTTCAAATCAACGTTCCCAGCAAGTGAACAAGCAAGTCAAGCAAGTTCGTGAGTTTTCGTTTAATGAACGCGTTCATACCCAACACTGCTTTGCATACGGACGAAGCGTTGAACGGCTATGGGCGAAAGACGACACAGCAGGTGAACGGGAACGTGCAAGACACCGATACACCATTGGGTAAAAGTCGACCAGACTGTGACGGGGGATGAAACGTGGGTCCACCATTTCACGCCCGAATCGAAGGAAATCCATGGAGTGGAAACATCCATCATCACCTGTCCGAAAGAAGTTCAAAGGAACTCCACCTGCAGGTAAAGTGCTCCTCAACCTTTTCTGGGACGCCAAAGGTGTTTTGTTGCTGGACTTTTTGTAGGATGGGACCATCCATGCTGCACGGTACTGTGACACTCTGTCAAAATTGAAAGAGGTGATTCGGAAAAAGCGGCCTGGCCTTCTCAAATCTGACGTTCTGCAGTTGGATGACAATGCGAAACCACACTCGGCGATGGCAACGCAAAACCATATTGCAACTCTTGGTTGGGAGCGCCTACATCATCCGCCATACAGTCCTGATCTGGCACCCAGTGACTTCCATCTGTTTCCATCTTTGAAGAAAAATCTAGGCAGAAGGCGCTTTGGAAGCAATGCTGAAGTCAAACAAGCCGTTCAACGTTTCTTCCATATGCAAAGCACTGGGTTTTTCCTGGAGAGCTCTTTGAAGCTTATCAACTGGTATGACAAATGTCTCAATGTACTTGGTAATTATGTAGAAAAATAAAGATATGTCTTATCTTTAACCCCTTAATTCTCGCTCATATTCACGGGCTGTGTCTTTTACTCAAATTGTTTGTTTCCCACCAGTTTTATAAAATAGTGAAATCGGCTATATTTAAGTATCGTTTTACCTGTCATTAAATAAGGTGAATATCTCTTTTTCATAAAAGTGGTGCCAATATGCAATTTGAATTTTTAAACCGTAATTTAATTCGACCGTTAAGGGGTTAATGTCTCGTTCTATTTTTTTACTTTCATGCACAACTCTGACCATGTGAAATATTAAAAAGAAAAAAAATCACAATAAAAACATAAAGTAAAAACAGCGCACTTTAGGATATTGAAAAGTGAAAAAAATCTTGTCTTGGTATGGCGCGAGCCATCTTTGTATTATTATTATTGTAAAAAATAATTGTAAAAAAATAATCTTTTTCAAAATTTAAAGTACGCAAAATACAAAATAGTACTTACGATTCTCTTGCCTTCTTTTCTTTCACGCCCTTTTCTGAAATGTTAATGTATTGCTCCTAATTCACATTTTCGCTTCGAAATAACGCAGATGCAGATAATAACTTTTGTTCACCAAAACTCGCTCCAATAATGAAAAATTCTATCGTCAACTTTACGTGTATAAAGAAAAAAAAAAAAAAAAAAAAAAAAAAAAAAAAATTACGGTTTCTTTCGAATTCAGCAACCCTTTATTCGTGGTTGTTAATGTCGTTACATAACTAAATGTAAAAAGTATTGCTTTGATAAATTTGAAATAATGAAATTATTTATTACTGCAATTTCGGAAAGTCACCTTCTGATGAAATATTGTTTTAAAATATTTATTTACTCCTCGTTAGTATTTACTATTGTGTTTCCAAAAAAATTTAAATTCAGTCCAAAACATTACAAATGAAGATGAAACATTTTGTTTAAAATATGTATTTCTTTTTTCAGCGGAAAATGTGTTTTTTAGTTTTGTACTGTGTTTTACTTCTAAGAAACAATCTTGGAATTAAATTTTGGGTAACAAATTGTAATTGATATTTGAGTGTATATGTGCGAATAACCATTTAATATTTCAGGGTGAGGCATGATTGATTTTAATCGTTGCATTGCACCATCTGTAAGTAAGTAAATAAAATGAATAAAATATAATCAAATAAATACCTCTGACTCAAAATAAATAAATAAATAAATAAATAAATAAACTTTTTGACAGTCTTAGAGATCATTTACATAAGTATGTAAAATTTTGAAATTCGCACTACTGAAGTTCTTTGGAATCGAATAGAGTTTTTTATTTTCAGATAATTACATTGCACCTTGAAACGGTTTTAGGGTTTTGTTTCGGCTTAAATTGCCAAATTTGACACCTTTATTGGAAATATACGTTGTCTTTTAAGGAAAATGAGAAACTCTATTAGATTTCTTTGTACAGTAGAACCTCGATTATCCGACCCTCGTTTAACCGAAACTATCCGTAAACCGACCTCGGTTTCCTGAGCTTTTTTTCAGCGCGTTTTTTTTTCACATGTGTTTCCTAGCAAGAGGTCCTTTTCGAACTAAAAGTACAGATAAATATTTTCGTTCCCCTTTCTTAAAATGCCTTTGAAATTAGCTTGAGCCCGTGCAAGCTCCGATCCCGGTATAATTGTGCTCTTCCCCCCCCCCCCCACCCCCTGCGTACACGTCCCTCGTTCTAAACAAAAACACTCCTCATTTTAAAATTTGGAAGGGAATGGTGTTGAACCCTTTGATTGTAAGCAAGCGCAGGGAGCAAAACCCGTTTTGTCATCTTTTCACGAATAGAAATTTTCACAGCTGCAGAATTTCAAATTTTTTGTTTCAAAATAAAATTATTTCCATGTATCATTTGAATTTAGATATTTATTTAGCAATTTAAATAGCCAAAATAGTAGTTCGATGACGATGTTACTTATTAAACTAGATGATAACTGATAAATTCTCGATTATCCGGAAATTTCGATTATCCGATATAGGTTCGGTTCCAATTACGTCGGATAATCGAGGTTCTACTGTATGTGTATAAAAATACCTGCAAATCGTATAGATTTAAAAGTCTATACTCAGTTCTAAACTTTCTGCTTTCTGACACAATCGTGGCTATTTCATTCAAAAATGCACATTATTTAAATATTTTCCTATTTAAAAAATCAAATAATGTTTTTTTTTTCACTATAAAGACTCCTAATATACCTGCTGCAGCACTGCTGCTATGTTTTCTCCATGAATGAATATTCATTCAGATCTATGTTTACCAGGCAATAATCATACGCGACGCACTCAGAAAATCACAAATGACTCATTTAAAAGAGGGGGGGGGGGGGGAGGTGTGGTTGAGATCTTAATACAGGGTAGATATGAAATGAAATCACTCTCTCTTGGAGAGCCAACCGTTAAGTTGGTTGTATGAGGTTTTATGGCGCAAAATCCCTTAAGGCTGTTCTCAAATCCAAAGGGTCAACTTTCTGACATAAGTTTTAATTCATTTTTATTCGGAAACGCCTGAAACTAGAAGGTGTTATTCAGAAACTATGTCATCGAACTGTTTTTTTTTTTTTTTTCGCTTTCTTCTAAACGCAATAGATCTTTCAGAAAATACTGCCAAAGTTGGCATTTTGAACCGAACTTCCGAACGAAAGAAGAAAATCCAGTCAATAAGGGGAGAAAAATGCTGTGTCACGTGATCAAAATCGCTTATAACTCAATAGCTAATTTATTGATTAAAAAATGGAAAAAACAGTTCGATTCCAAATCGCTTTCATGGCCAGGCTTTCCAATTTTATAGCTTTCCGTTAAAAAATGAATTTGTAAATGTGTAAAACGTTTTTCGCTTGTTGAGCAGAGCAGTTAAGAACAGCTTTAAGGGACATGCTGTGCCAAGCCAACCGTTAAGCATAAGGAACTTTTTTACATAAGAAGAAAAGTTTATTGAAACGTATATTTTAGGTTACAGGTGTTGAATATTACATAAGAGATTAAAGTAAAAGTGCTACAAAGTTATTTTTTACAATGTGAATTCAGTATAACAACATTTATTTATACACACGCACTCACACACACACACACAAAAAAAAAGTAAGAGACATTTTTGCACTCATGAAAGCTCCTTGGTCAATTAATTAAAATAACACTATGTGTCATATAATAACCAGAAGTCAGGGTTGGAGTTAAAAGAGTGTAGCTTTTTGTTTGGATTTATAGGGATTTAGAACTGGAAATTGACAGTAAGCTAAGTTTTACATGACCTTTTCCCGCTTCATGAGTTTCTACTAAGTAGAAATTCTACCAGAAAGATCTAAACTTTTTTTTTTAAATAGTAAATAGTCATATTTTTTAAGTAAAAGATATGCCCAGTACAACGGAAGTCCCGACAACAGGTAGGTTTTTTTAAACTCCATCCGAGCCTCGGAGATTGCGATTTTAAAATGCACAAAAACAGAACATATGAAAAACTATCGTCAGAAAAAAGAAATTGAAAAAGTAAACATTCATTATTATTATTATTATTATTTTAATATATTATTATATTATATTATATTATTTGGAAGTCGGTCTACATTTTTTGGAGTATCTGAAATATATACAGCAAAATATTAAAAAACATATGCATGGAAACTTATGGTCCACCAGCTAATTAAATATTTTTACAATATTTTAGAATACAACAAAGAATCTTTTACAACCTTCAGTGTTCATGTATGAATTTATTTATATCCGCATAATTATTTCCAATATTTTTTCGAATTTCTCCTGAATTTAAATGTATTTTTTGAAATGCTATAATAACATATCCAGATAATCTAGAGCTCCAATCACACGTACTATCCTTGTATAGCCATTATAAGATATTTCCTCGCAAACAGGTATTTTGAGAGAAAAACGGTCGAAAACGATGAATTGAACACTGTTTGTATTTTTTACGATAGATATCAGCTCGAATTCCATCGCTGCTATCGAAATACTCAAGGCCAGACAACACGAGTTGTGACGTCATCGCTAATCGTCCGACTTCTCACTAGTGTTTGAATTCACACCGAAAATGTTTGAATAGCAATTTTCTTTAATTTTATTTGTGCAATATCTATCATCTTATAAAACAATAATAACTATTTAAACTTACTGATGGGAATTCGGAATCCCTAAATGAAAATTCAGCCAGATGCGGAATGCTGCAGTGTTGCCGATCTGTCTGATTTTTTATTGGGGGAATCCAAATTCTCACTAGTAAATTTAAATAGTTATTATTGTTTTATAAGATGATAGATATTCCACAAATAAAATGAAAAAAAATTGCTATTCAAAAATTTCCGGTGTGAATTTCAACACTAGTGCGAAGTCGGTCGATTAGTGATGACGTCACACTCGTGTCCTCTGGCCCTGAGTATTTCGGTGGCAGCGATTCCACCTGTCAGAGCGCTCTGAAAATAGTTAGTTTTCAGTTCTCGGGCTTTACAAAAATACTTAGCAGAGATGACTCGCCCAATGATCTACGAGTCGCTTGCATTTGCGGCTTCCATTCTGTTTTGAAAATACTTCCAGTGGAAATAGCGTATATTTAAGTTCGCATGATTCTACGTGTACCAGAAACTTAATACGGAATAGAAGATATAAGACAGAACAGTAAATTTAATACAGAATATTTCTCGTTACAGATACTAATGGATACTTTTGATGGCTCTCCTCTTACCGAAACACCAGCTCAAACTGTCCTAGAGCTTCCTGCCGAGTCAAAAATCTCACCAGAAGCCAATCGAGTGCCTTATTCCTTGTCTCCCCATGTTTTAGTCATGGACGCCAACAAAGATGAAGATATCGTTATTGTTCCTGTGGCTCCATCGTCCATGAATAGGATGCCAAGTATGGTGAAAATGGGACATATCGTAAAAGACTCTACCTTTGCAAGCCATCGTATAAAACCTGTCGTCGAAGAAATGAGCAATATGCTGCCCGGGGTATTCTTGCCCCCATTGAAACATAATCGGATAAAGCCACCCGTAAGTTTCTTGTTGTAATCTAAATAATAGAGCGATATAAGTTATATTGGAGCTGAATATACAGGGTGCTTAAAAGTCCCTAACACATTTTAAAATTCAATATAAAATCAAGTAATTGTGGTACAGGAGTGCAGTTTGAACTAAAATGCTTCTCACGATGGAATTTTTTTTCAACCGAATGAAAGCAATTAGTTCCAAACTTCGATCATAGATCGCGCCACTTGTCCGTATGTTTGATTTCAAACATGCGTTTTTTTTTCCTGATTTTCAGATTAGTTTTGACGCTGTGACACAGAAATGACGATTGCCAGTGAAAAATATAATTGTGTAGGTTGGTACTTCGAAATCAAGCCGAAACTAATCTGAAAATCATAAAAAAAACGCATGTTGAAATAAAATATAGGGACAACTGGCTCCATCTATGATCGGAATTTGGAACTAATTTTTTTATTCCCTTGAAGAAAACTTTTTATCATGAGAAGCATTTTAGTCCAAACCACACTCCTTCACGACAATTACTTAATTTTATATTGAATTTTAAAATGCGTCAGGGATTTTTGGGACACCCTGTATACTGGCGGAAGAAATGAACCCTGTGTTACTTAGTTTGTATCTATGTGATTTGTTACTAATCGCCATTTTCCTCTTGTAAGTTTTGATTGCATTAGCCGGTTCGAGATCAACTGTCGCGGGTGAAAAATGGATACCGGTGGGAGGAAGGTAGAAGGAGCCACAGGTTCCGAATCTACTTGATTCAATACTTATAGGATGAAAATGACGGCTTATATTACAGAGATACACATGAAACTAACGCATGGTTAAACGAATATCGAAATTTTAGTAGCTTATCTTTACCATTTTTTTATTATTCTGCACCTACTTGCCAACCTCCCGCTTTTTTTTAATTGAAAAAAAAACATACTTTGAACCAGAAATCTTATTTTAAGAATGTAATGAAGTCAATTTAAAAAGATTATTACATAGAAGCGTGACGCGATTAATTAGATAAATTTTCTGGTTCAAAGTATGTGCAGTAAATCCTCCCTAAAGCGACCACATTCCGTTCCAATAAAAATTGGTCGCTCCGAGAGGTGGTCTCTTAATGGAAGTCTAGATTTTAATAGTTGAAAAAGGATAACAATTAATGTTGCTAAAATTTAATTATCACATTACGAAAAAATATGAAAATTTAAGTATAAAAAAAGTTAATTACATAAGTTAATTACAGCAGAGATTAAAAAATGAATACATTGACGTTAGCTTTGATTTTACGGTTTTATCTTTTATAACTTTTATTTCCAAGTCCTTTCGAAGTTGAGTAAATAAATGCAATATTTTTTGGAGGGAAACAAATAATGAAGATTTCATGACTTTATCTGTTTCTTTGGGAGTTGCTTAACAGAATAGTTCTTAATTTGTCATCAGAGTTAAATTCATTGCCTGAAAAGGCACAAAGGGGATTAAACACTTGAAAGTTACCGGAATTTATAAGAGTTCTAAACTTAGTTTAGAAGTTTGATGAATAATGTGCTCTCCGGAATTATTTTTCTAATAAAACCTTCTTCAACGACGAGGAAAAAACGGAATTTGTTTCATTTTCTTCAAAGAAATGGGTCGCTCATGCAAGGAGTTCAACTGGGATGGTCTCTGAATAGAGGTAAAATTAGTATTGAGCCTATGGGAATAAATTTCGTTCCATGAAAAAATGGTCGTTCAGGGAAGCGGTCGCTTAATGGTGGCGATCGCGCAGGGAGGTTTCACTGTATTTGAGTTTTTTTTTTTTTAAAGGAGGTTGGTAAGTATGTTTGCATTCATTCTGCTCATTAATGGACGTTTTATTTCAGCTTGGGGCTACTGTTCGCGTGGACGGTGGAGTGGAGATCCCTTAAATCCAATCACCAGAGAAATAGCTGTGACCGTATCGCCGCTCATGACGTTCATAGAAGCTATGAGGCAAGTGTAAAGAAAGTATCAAAATGCACTTGGATTGAGCGACGACGCCGAAGTGATTACTTTTGCTCATTCTGCTGCTGTAGATTGCTACATTATCAACAGCATAGCTGACATAGCTCACGATGAGCAATCCGGATGGCAAGTGACAATAACGGACAGAGATAATCAGGTGATACCAACATTCCCGTCACTTGTGCATGGTATTTTAAATTGCTTGCTTCGTACATTCAATAAATATAAAAGTAACTTTTTTTTTAAGCATTCAATGTTCATCTTGAAAAATCACGCCGCATTTATTGACTGCAATTCAAGTTTTTTCAAAAAAATTTCCGTTACAATACATTCGTTTGGAACTCTATTATGAAAAGTTTATTACTTTTTTTACGCTTGGAAGAAAACGCAAGCAAGTGAATTTATGTATTGCTCTGCTTCTTTTTTAAAAGCCCAGTGGCGTAATGGTCAGAGCATCGGACTGCCGCGCTGCAGGTTGAGAGTTGGACTCCCGACTGGGCAAGGTTCATTCAGCCTTTCATCTCTTTGGGGTCGATAAAATGAGTACCAAGCTTGCTTGGGAACTAAACACCGCGTTAGGCTGGCGACCTGGTCGGGATGAATGCTGCATAGCACCTCGACCCAGAGTCAAGAAAACAGGAATGGACATTGTCGGCCCAGATCATTCATGGATTTGTATAGCCACAGAGTTTAGTTTTGTTTAGTTTCTTTTTTAAAGTAGGAAAGAATAAAAGAAACATTATTTAAACTAGCTTTTTAGGATTTCTAAATTGATTTCTCAACGTATAATCGTAAATTAATTAACATTAAACTATTAACTGATAAAAGCATATTTTTAAAAAAATTATATTTTTTATATAGAATTTTTTTTCTAATTTTTAGCCTTTAAAAAGATTCGTTGTTCCAGTTTCACAGCCATTTGGTCCATTTTGACGTGCGTGTATGGACGCATCATTCAATTCATTGTTGTTTCAACTCGTATACAATTATACGAATGACACAGAATGTTGGGTGATTTATCACCTACGACGCGCTAACGTAAAAATGACTAAGAATTAATGCATTCATTTATAATGGACCGGGAGGCAACTGCACAAACCACCACCTCATCGAGTTGATGGCTGAAATTCCAGGATTAGTTAAAACTCGATTCGCATATTAAAATGCAACTAGTCTGCTAAGTTCTATCTTGGTGAAAAACACCACCAAACCCGATTTTAGTAATTGACTGACAGGATTACCACTGTATATTCCTGTTCCCAGTCGTCCATGTTTTCATACCTTTGGATACTGGAAAGCACAATGGTAAACCTACCAGTCAACCGGGTTTGCAGGTGTTTTCTACCGAGATTTGACTTGGCAGATCAGTTGCATTTTAATATGCCAATCGAGTTCTGGCTAATCTTGGAATTTCAGCCGCCAACTCGATGAGTTGCGGTCGCCTCCTGGTCCATAATTGAGTTCTAAAACTATTAAAAGGATCAGAAAATTAAAGGTATTGTGATTAAAGGTATTGTGATCAGAAACACACCTATGATAGTAAATTTTATCATTCTTAATAGATAGTAAATTTCAGGACCTCCCGTTTTGACACTGCCTCCTTTTCCTAGAATCGACCTTAAAATCGTTTAAAAATCGTTTAAATGCATAATCCGCCGTCTGATTTGTACGAAAATGTAATGCAGTTCTTACATCAGTGGTCTATAACGTGTTAGCTCAATGGGATCTTAATCGGAAATACCGTTTGGAAGTGATCGTGATCACTCACTCACAAATCATGATTACAATATTATCCTTACGCTGTGTTCGGAAAGTAAAAAGGCATAGTAGCAAATAGTATCGTGTCTTCCAGAAAGTTCTGTGGTATACTTCTGTTTGCGAACATATTTCAAAATAAGTACTGAAAGCTTTTCTTCACGTAACATTATAAAACGAAAGTTTTATTTCAAAATTCTGGTGGGAATGTGGCATTTATGAATTAAAAATATATCAAAAAACCGTAGATCTTGCCGGATGACTCAATATTTGTTAAAGAAAATCTTACGCTGTGTTTCGAATTTTGTAGAAAAACAAGCAAACCCAGAGCATAATGTTCGAAAAACGGTTCTGTAGATGATGCTAGGTAAGCAAGAAAAATCTACGTGGTGCACATCATCATCGTAGTAAGCCATTATGGATGCTTGCGTTTTGTTAGTGACGGGCGATATTAAGTCTGTTGACTGAAAAAAGTTGCCATTACTAGAGCAGGGAAAGGCGTACAATCACTGTAGTTTGAAACCTTCATCTGAAGAAATTTCTCATGTGGCATGTAAAATCACCCCATGATCGATTAAAAAAAAAAAAAAAAAAAAATAAGCCAAAAACACAACGCGATGGTAGTGATGCCCTATGAGAAGTTTTCTCAGATGGAGGTTTCCAACCGCAGTCATTTCAAGCCTTTTGACTGCCCCAGTAGTGGTAAGTTTTGTTGTTCAGATAACAAATTTAAGTCTTCACTGCCAAAATGCACGGAACAGCAATGGCCCACTATGAGAATCACGTGACCCACGCATGATTTATCTCGTTCATGCCTAAGCACCACCTGTACCTCATTTCAAACATGACCCTCTTGGGCCATACCGTGATTGTAATTTTACTGATTAGAAAACGAGTATCAATAGAAATATTGAATTTCGAAACCATAATGGGGATGCGACGCAGGGGCGCACCCATTTCAGCAAGAACCCTATTCCTCCCTCCCCCCCCAAAAAAATCATTTTGTAAAACTTATCACCGAATACAAGGATAAGGATGACACATGACAGGCTTGACCGTCTCGGGAACTCAGCTTTCGCTTTAGAATTGTAGTGCAATTTCGAAGGGCAGATATCAATGAATACATATGAAATACAAAGTACATTAATTATTAGTTTATTGAACAAAAACAGAAATTACAAAAAGAGTGTAAGTCGTGAATGTCGAAAGTTTCAGAACTCGCCCCATCTAAAATGAAAAAAATTCTTCTTTTCTCTATCAATCTATGGTAAATTTGCATTGAAAAAACACCACAATCTTTTGATGTGGTAAAGCCTCCCTTTCATGTGTTATGTTTTCTGTCGAGAGTCTAGAGGTCGAAGTTCAGCGGTGGAGCTCTGCCTCTTTCTTAACCCTTAGACTCCCAGTGGGACACTATGTCCCAGTGCAGCTTCAAAAATTACCACTGGAATTACCACAAAAACCGTAGTTGACCATTTGATCGGCTTTTAGACCGTATTAAAACACTGTGCTAAATTTTATTTAAAATATCCCCCCCCCCCCCCACCAAAAAAATGGTAGTCAAGGGGTTAAGTTGATAACCACAATACGTTTGGAAAAGAAATGCCATAGGGGTGATTTACGACTTTCGTCGGGGTTTTTTGAGAAAGGCATATAAACGCGCCTAAAGGCAGCATAACGCGTGATTTACCATCCTTCTCCAGTTTTCGTGGAAAATCTTTTATTCTGGACGGTTCCAAGGTTTATTCACAAAAGAATGAGGGCAATCAATGAAGGTCGTCACAAAAGAATGCGGGTCAGGAGATAAGGAGCTCGACTCTACTTGAAGGAAAGGTCTCCTCTTTTGCCGGACATCAGTCCCTTTCCTGCTAAAGTCATTAAAAATCAAAAACACAGCGTGGCCACAAAGAACGAAGCCGACACTGACAACAGTTAGAAGGATGGTGCGTGCGCAGCCGTAGGCTGAGAACGTTTGTTGTGGCCACGCGGTGTCTTTGATTTTTAATAACTTTAGCAGGAAAGGGACTGATGTCCGGCAAAAGAGGAAACCTTTCCTTCAAGTAGAGTCGAGCTCCTTATCTCCTGACCCATTCTTGATTCCCCTTATTCTTTTGTGAATAAACCGCAGATGGATTCAGAATAAAAGATTTTCCAAGAAAACTAGAGAAGTAGGCAAAATACGCGTCTGTACGCAGTCTAAGATTTACTTACGAGTTCGCAGCCTTATAGTAGGAGAGCTGTTGAACATTTTTGAGTAGGTATTTGAGGCACCCTGAAAATTTGTGCAGCACTTCTTTTGTAATGCCTGAATACAAAATCGAATGTCTGGCTGAAGGATCGTGGCCCAAAAACTGTGCCAGACACGTGTCAAGTGCCATTTTTTGACTACCCAAAAAAGGTATTTGAGGCACGCTGAGATTGAGACAGAATAATATTTATACTTAGAAAAATATTTACACTTTAGTCGGCACAAAATCTGTGCCAGACACGTGTCAAGTGCCATTTTGCCAAAAATGTGCCATTTTTGGCAAAATGGCACTTGACACGTGTCTGGCACAGATTTTGTGCCGACTAAAGTATCTGTCATTTTCAAAATATTTTTTTCTAAGTATAAATATTATTCTGTCTCAATCTCAGCGTGTCTCAAATACCTTTTTTGGGTAGTCAAAAAATGGCACTTGACACGTGTCTGGCACAGTCTTTGGGCCACGATCCTTCAGCCAGACATTCGATTTTGTATTCAGCCATTACAAAAGAAATGTTGCACAAATTTTCAGGGTGCCTCAAATACCTTCCCTAAAATGTTTAACAGCTCTTGGCGCTCTGTGCACGTGGTCCAATCACCTTTAATGATTCATTTGTAA
Source organism: Maratus speciosus (assembly GCA_963932465.1). NCBI lineage: Eukaryota > Metazoa > Arthropoda > Arachnida > Araneae > Salticidae > Maratus > Maratus speciosus. Next base: position 684,627,784 of record OZ010787.1, on the reverse strand, counting down.
TCGACATAGTAGAATTTTTTTAAGCAGAAAATATGTGATGTGTATAAAAAAAATAATTCAATGTTATTTACAAAATAGGATATTTTAAAAAAAGACAGACAAGCATTTCGGGTGATACATATCTTTTTCTTTTTTATTTCTTTAAATTCTTTTTTTTTTTTTTTTTTTTTTTTTTTTTTTTGCTTTAAAGAAATGCTTAATTGGATATAAATGATTTATGGCAGTTATTTGCTTTAAAATAACCAATAAATTACAAGTACTCTTTTGGTAACCCGAAAAGTAATAATTTTAAAACATTTTTTTTCGAATCCCTGTGTTTTTGAAAATGCATTATTTGCGCACCGAATTTCTTGAAAACAATACAGTTATTTGAGTTTCGAGTTGTTTGTTTTTAAATATAAGTAATATGAAAATAGAAATATCAATTTTTTGTTATCTTTCCAACGTAGTATTTATTTTTGTTTTCCTAAGAAATTGAAGGTGGATAGAAGTTATGATTTATTGTTAAGAAACATTCGTATTTCATAAACAAATTTATCGGGTCTTTTATCGGGATGGCCTCTTAATAGATAATGAAAATAGTTGGAGCTTATTTTAAAATATTTTTTATGTGTATGACATACATTATATATACACACATTTTTTATTAATAAGACTTTCAAGCTCTGTGACTTATTTGTTTTTTGCGTCATGGAATGGTAATGCTAAACTTTGTTTAACATTGAGAATTCTTCAAACCATCTTTAAAAATACTCCCTCCTCCTCTCCCCCCCCCCTCCCCCCCAAAAAAAGTGCGTGTAACATGATTTAATTTGCTTCCGAAATTGCATTCGGTGTCCTGTGAAACGTACGGGAATATCGAAGAAGTAAAATCGTTTAGTTAAAAAAAAAATCTACAAATCTTGCCATAACGTAATATAAATTTGTAGTTGCAGGAGAAACTTTATGAATGTTAAAGAGCGGAGGATCGGGCACACAGGCAGAGCAGAGACAAAATATACTGGTAAACTTTGATATTCATTAAATGAAATTATCGGAAACTTTTTTTGTAGAACAAAAGCATTTTTGTTTGCTCTAAATGAAGTTAGCAACGAATGTAAAATCCTACTATATGTTTCTCCATATTATATTATGATGCGATTTCGAAACCACGCATCTTCTTTATTTGAAATACGAAACAACCCATAATTAATGCTATGGTACCCTTGAGTCCCCGCGTATCTTTTTATTATTCTGATTTCTTCATTAGTCAGTATAAGATTCAGATAAAAATGATTAAGTATATCAGTGCTACTTATTAATGCTACTGATATAAACCGAAAGGCGGCAGTACAGAAAATCACTTCATCGAGTTCGCGGCTCAAATTTCAGAATGACTTAAAAATCCATACGCATATTAAAACGCAATCGGTTTGCCAAATCCTATCTGGGTGGAAAACACCTGAAAACCCGATTTTAGCGGTTGACTCGTAAGTTTACCATTGTGTTTTCCAGCACCAATTCCTCCCTGTTTTCATACCTTTGAGTGCAGTAAAACATAATGGTAAATCTACGAGTCTACCGCTAAAATCAGGTTTTCACTCAGAGTAAATATCAAATAGAGAGCTCATCCCCGTTACTTTCGTCATCAATCTAATTTTAATTAAAAAAAAATTCCGAAAATATAACACGACCATAAACAAAACAAATACATGTATTTTTTCTCAAAAACTTCAATTTTAAAATGATATTAAAAAGTTGGAATTATTTTTAACATTGCATTAATTTTTAATTTTGATAATATTTAAAGACCCGTTTATATTTATTTAAAGCCTAAATTTAATTAAAGTAAAATTTTAAAAAACAAAAAACATAAACATAAATAATTTAGGTTTTAAAGCAACGAAAACAAGTTTCTTTTGGCGAAAAAATGTATCGCCAAGCACCGTAATACGAAATCTTCTTAAAATTCAAATTAATCAAACTTATACTTTTAATATTTAAACTGATAATACTAGATGATAGTAAATACAATTATTACATACATTTATGTTATTAAAAGTAAAATATTTTCTATTTTCATTGTGACAACTTAGATAAACAGTATGATAGTTGCAATGATATATTTTTAAGACACTTTAAATATTACAAAAAAGGAAATAAAAAATAAATACATACCGATGGAAGGTAACAGAACTTGTTTTGTTTGCTCTTTCTGTGCATCCATAGGCACAACAACTTGCTACCATGATATTTTTAAATCGTAAACTAGAAACTGTCTAATATCCTCCGTAGAAATCAATGCTTTTAGCACACTGACCGGAAGCGTTCTTGCCCCGAGTCACGTGATTTTTATCTTGGCCGAAGAAGATTCGCGGAATTCCCCCTCTAATATATGCTTACTCTGAGGGTTTTCAGGTGTTTTCAATCAGGATAGGACTTGGTAGACTGATTGCGTTTTAATATGCGAATCGATTTTTAACACATTCTGGAATTTCCGCCGTGAACTCGATGAGGTGATTGTCTGTCCTGCCGCTTCCCGGTCTAATACTAGTGCTACTACTGACAGCATATAAGTTATAATGCTAACTGGAGACGAAATGTCACCATGATGCCAATTGCACACAAAAATTTCACGGCGTCAGTTAACCCTTTCAGGGGCAAAGCATTTTCAATTCGAAAGTGTTGAAATAATTGAATGACACCGGAATTACCAAAAAATTTATTTGAAAACAAGAAATAGGCCATATTTTACATACTTAGTAAATGGAAAATATTTTACCAAAATTCTGGTGCCATTGTGGCGTTTGGGAATTAAAATTAAGTGGTTTCATAAAAATACCACCACCCCTGAAAGGGTTAAAGACTAACATTTTTGCGATAGCATGCTTTTGGCTTTGTAGCAATAAGTTCCGCCCATGGGTGTTAGTCTTGTATGAATACTTTTACCCCTTGAAAGGCACCTGCATATTATATATACCACCTAATTTTAATTCCCAAATGCTACATTGGCCCCAAAATTTAGGAATTAAATTTTCCTTTGTATAATTGTACGCGAAGAAAAGCGTTTATTTACTTTCATATAAATTTGGTCATAAATCTCTGTGCCAATCAATCATTTTAACATTTCAGCAAAAGGTACTTTGCCATTGAAAGGGTTAACTGAAATATTTTCTGTATTTGATCTTATATTAGAAATGGATATATATAATAATGGTAATGGTGCCAATCGATGTATTCATATGCATGGTATAGGGCGATTCTCAAAAGGTGGGCACTGGACACAAGTCATAACTTTAAGCCTTTCAAACATAACTTTAATTATCATTTACTTTATTTTATTTTATTTTTTTACACTGAGTTTTTAATTCTATTCAGAGACAGAAAATGACATAATTTATTGTAAAAGCTTTGTATAAATATCTTAAAATCTTATTATTTTATGCTAAAGAGGCCAATTTCGGACATTCATAACGTTAACTGCTCCAATGTACCACCAAGAAAAAGAGTTTTAACTTTTTTCCAGGTGGTTCTAATGGTAAACAACGAATGCATAAAGGAAACGAATGATTTTCTGATAATTTCGTCAAGAGATGGCAGGCTGATTTATTGCTTTTTTTGAAGATAGAAGGACTTTTCTATAAAGAATTTTTCTGTATTTTGTTATGTCCGAAAGTAACGTACGTAACAAAGCATTTGATTTTATTATTATTATTACTGGATAACAAAAAGTTAATTATACATATATATATATATATATATATATATATATATATGTATATAGACACATTTACTACATTCTTAGTCTTAAAAATTTTTTAAATACTAAGAGCTACGTCGAAAATCTGTAACGTACGTGCGAAAAAATGTCCAAAATTTGTAAGGTACGCAACTGCTAATTAAATGCTTTAATCATTAATTTTCCAGAATAGTTGCTGATTTTTAATGTTTGTGTATAATTTTGTAGACATACTATTATAAAATATTTATATATTATATTTATAGACAAAATACTATACTATTAAAAATAATTGGCCTTAAATTTGAAAATTTTAAAAATTACATATAGTTAACGTTTAATGATCCCACCTTTTGAGAATCTCCCTATACTCTAGTTGTATAATTAAAAATGCCGCGTGTATTTTTGAGAAATAAACATAATACATCATAAAATGCAACAGGTAGAGTTACAGGTATGGACGATTCTCCAGTAAGTGGGTAATTTGCGTCCCTTGTGGTTATATGCTATATTTTGTCATTTACATAATTTGTTTTAGCATAAAATTTATTCTACAATACCTTTCTACAATTTCAGAAAGTATTTTCAAAAAAATAACTATAAATTTTACTCCAATAATATCTTAAATATTCAAATTGTCAGTTCTGCGTTGTCTCCCACTTCATGCGCTGATCTTTTGGAACAATTTTAAGTGTAATGACAAACTATTTTTAGAGCGTTTATTATTCAAAATGAAAATTTACATTCTAAAGTATAAAATAAAGAATTTTTATTGTAAATTAAAGATAGTTTTCTATTTATTCTGTGTCAGAGAAATGGTGTTCCGTAGTTTTTATGTCACTACTGTCCCCTTGTATAAAACTGCTCATGTGGCCATCAAGAGACCAGATAAAATTTGTAGGACAGCTACACTGAGTAGAAGCAACAATCTTGATTGCTGAGAAAGTCACATGGTTTAATTATCTACACTTCAAAATCAGTTAAAAGCTGCAAAATAGAAAGATAAGAATATGTTTATTACTTGACACTACTGTCCCGTAGTTAAATTTTTCTTCTTATTATTTTTATTTACTTATAATTTTGTCCTGATGTAACATATTTTTGCTTAGTTCAAATTGTCATGTTGCAGTCTTATTAGGAATAACTTACTATGCGTACAAAAGCATTTTTCTTAGTTTTGTCACTACTCAGGGTCCAATGAATGATCCGCTGATGGCCGATCTGCCGTGACGTCGAAATCGAGCTCGTCGTCATTGTCTATAGGTGGCGTTGTTTCAGTCCTCTTTCAATGAAATTGCATCAACTCACTCGGAATAACTTTGAAAATATTAAACTTCAACTGCATTACTTCAGCTGTCTCTCATGTGTTAGGCTGAAAAATGACAACACTATACTTCAGAACTATCATTTGTACACTTTCTCCCTGTTTTAAGAACACTCATAATGATTGTAAAGATTCTCTGTTATGAAGTCCTGGTTTAGGCAGTGAACTTATTAGTATAGGAATTTGGTGCAGTTGGGTAATGTAACTTTTACCGGATGAGCTAAAAGTTCGTTAAAAATTTAAAAACTCGTAAAAAAGGAAGAAATTGTGATAAAGAAGTGCGGTTTGCAAGAAAGGGCTCACAAGGTGGTCGGATTTTTTTTTAGCAGCAAAAAAAAAAAATTAGTTAAAAAATCACATGAAGAGGGCGTTGACGGCCCAATCCGCAGGACAACAATACGTTCTAATCATTTGTTCTTCGAATAACAAATGTTCAACATGACCTCCAGAACATTCTACGACACAACCAAGTTGTGTCGTAGTACCTGTTCCTTGTGTTTCGGGTCGTCAGCGCCCTCTACATGTGATTTTTTAAGTAATTCTTTTTTCTGCTAAAAAAAAAAAAAAAGATCCGACTACCTTGTGAGTCATTTCTTGCAAATATCATAATTTCTTCCTTTTTTATGAGTTTTTAAAGTTTAAACGAACTTTTGGCTCACCCGGTCAAATCACCATCAAAGTACATCATACTTTTCCATTTATACATCCATTTCCATCATACTTTTCCATCATAGTTTTCCATTTTAGTTATTACAACATTTGTGTTAAATAACTTTAGTTGAAAAAGTAAGTAAAAATATCCTTAAAATAAACTTCATGTTAAGAAATAGAAGCCGATTGTATTGGCAAAACATACCAGATATCCAGAAAGTACCAAAGGATGAACTTTTGTGTTTTGTTGAAATTCCCTCTCGTTCAATTATTTCCAGATGTTTTATAATAGGCAGTTTATGCGATTATAAATTTAAAAATATTTCTCGTACCTAAACGTTGTTTTTTTTTTTTCTCACTATAAATTGTCTGAATAAATTTAGCGTAATTTCCGGCCTATAATCCGCGGATCAAACAATCATGTTTCGACCCAGAAATTTAATATAATAATTGAAGTTAAATATTTACCGCTATTTAATAAGTTGCATTTTATTAAACAAGATAAATACCCGAGTATAATTGTTTGATCCACGGATTATAGGCTGGAAATGACAGTATTTATTTAGCTATCTTTTATCTTATATTTGGTTATTTATAAAAGTTGCCCCTAAAAGCTTCCCAATTTTAAAATTTGAATAATTTATAATTGTTAAAATGTTTAAACTAAATATTTTTAAGAGTATGTCACTACTGTCTCTATAAGTATCATTCCTGTGCTTTGTTCTTAAAACTTGCAACTCATTAAAATTTATTGTAGGTAGGATATCAAACAATATATTTTTTACTGTAAAAATACAATTGGAAAAAAATAAATATTAAATAAAATTCTATTAAAATTCTGAATTATAAAGTATCTTGGGGACAGTAGTGACATTGATTACCAAATTAATTTATAAAATAATGTTTCGAAAGAAAAATACTGTTTAAAGTTTATGCCGGAATATTGTGTATTACTCACTACGCTATGCTTTATCTATTTATACAGGGTGCATCTGAAATGCTTCAACAAATTTAGAGGGATGATAGTACTCATGAAGACGAATAAAAAATGCAATGGAACATGGGGTCGCAAATGACGTTTAAAGGATGAAAATCGAGAAAATGCGTCTGGAAAGGGACAAACTGAGACAAGAAAGAAACACTCCAGAAAATTATTTATTGCACATAATAGGTACAACACAGCTCGTGATGTCCAGAGAAAACAAATATTTTACAACAATTGTTCAAATTGTCGACCGCGGACATTATTACACAGAGTACATCTGCGGAGGAACGACTGGCGGACACGCTCAAATTTGTGTACGTGGATTGCTGCTCACATATTTGTTTGGCTTTCTTCCAAGTTTTTCTGACCGGATATGCACAAAGTGAAAGGAAAACTAGCTGCGTGTTACTAGCCAGTTCTGCAGAAAAGCAGCATGCGAGATTTCGATATTTTTATTAGTTTTGCGATTTTCACCCTTTTTTAAACGTCATTTGCGACCGTATGTTCCATTGCATTTTTTGTTCGTCTTGATGAGTACTATAATCCCCTAAGTTTGTTGAAGCATTTCAGATACACCCCGTATATAAAAAAAAAATGATTAAAATTTAACTTTTGTTTTTCACCGAATCGCGCAGTGAAATTACCCACTTATCGGAGAATTGCCCGTATCCAAAAAATGGGAAATCACGTGAGCGGTCGAGAATGTGTTAAAACAGTTCAGACTTTAGGTTCATTATCAGAAGAATGCATAAACGACAGGGCAATTGTGTGCGGTCGCTTCGAGACCATATAATAAATATCTAAACTCTCAGCTTAGTATTATAGTTTTTTTCCTTTGCATGTATTTTTTCTTCTGCTCAATAACCTTTCATTATTGAAATTCTAACTATTCGTATCAACTTTTTGCAGGTTGTCTATGATAGCTTCTGTTTACCAGGCAACAATGAAGTTTTGATAAAACCAGGCTCAGAGATTTCATTATCATACGTTCCTATCTAGTCATCCATTGGTTGTTATCGATCCACCCTAATTTGAGAAAATTCTACTAGAAATTATTCAGAACAATTCCTGATCTATTGCTCAAGGACATTTTTGGTGTAGCACAGTCTTTCTGATAAACTATAGTAAACCTGTTTGTATAATTTCCTATTTTTGTTAAAATATATTCTTATGTAAATATATCATTTGTTGCATATTATATCGTTCTTAAATTGTGTATTGAAATGTATGTTACTATTGTATATAAATATAAATATATATATAGACATGATTTTACTTATTTGTTTATAAAACAACACATCTAAAAAAAAAAAATATTCAAAAAAATTATTTATTTATTTATTTTTGAACAATGAAATAATTAAGTAATTTTTAAACATTGAAGCATGCACAAACGATTGATTATTCGTAAGATGCAATTAAAAATAAATCGAAATTTCAAAAGCAATTTGCCTTAACCCCTTTGCAACGAACGTCTTTTACAGAATTTTTAGTCGTTTGTCACTGGTTTTTCAAAACAGAAATTTTAGCCTAATTTAATCGGGGAAATGCACTGGTTAAATAAGACAAAATTTACAATAAAAAATAACCGGTGGGAATAATCAAGGATTATGAGCACCTTTTGCGGCACGTATACGTGACGCTCGTCCCCAAGGGGGTTAAACGTTTCATGCATTTTTTTTTTCAACCAACAAAAAATTTTCAGGTAAGATGAGGGATCTAAAAGTTGATAATATAGCAGTTGTGGGTATAACAATTGATACAATTTTTGACTGAAAAAAAAGTACATGCCTTTATTGTTTCATATGATTCACTTAACATTCAAATTATTAAATGTAAAGTTGGCCAAAAAAAGTGTTGTCTCCATACTGAATTTGTACCAAATTCTTTAATTTTAAATATGAAGACTTTTTGATGTTCTATTTGGGGTTTTTTCGGTAAATTTTATATCAGGATATCAAGTAGAAGATCATTCGGTCAAGTAGTTTAGGAATTATGAAGATTTAAAGTTTGGAACTTCTAATGTTAAATTAATTTTTAATCATTGCCAAACTTATCGTAATGCAGATAGTTCTTTACGTCTAACTCAAAAACTACTAGGCGGAATGAATTTGTATTCGCGTATTTCAAGTTATTATAAATTTATTTCTGTTAAAAAATTCATAGAATTCATCAATTTCTCGAAAATGAACATAGAAAATATATGTATGAAAATTTCAGAGTTTGGTACAATTTCAGTGTGAAGACGACCTAAGTTTTGAAATTTATCTTCGAAATATATATACAGGACGTTCCAAAATTCGAACGAGAAATTCACAGGGGTGATAGTAGGCGACAAGAGGATTAAAAATTACCATAGAAGATGGGGTCGCAAACCACGTACAGTAAAACCTCCCTAAAGCGATCACTTTCCGTTCTATTAAAAATTGCTCCGAGAAGTGGTCTCTTAATGGAGGTCATGTTTAAATCTAGATTTTATTTGCTGAAAAAGGGTAACAATTAACGTTACTAAAATTTATTTTTCACATTAGAAAAAAATATAAAATCTTAAGTATCAAAACGAAAGTTAATTATATAAGTTAATTATTGCAGAGTTTAAAAAAAATGAATACATTGACGTTTGCTTTGATTTTGCAGTTTTGTCTTTTATCACTTTTATTTCCAAGTCCTTTCGAAGTTGAGTAAATAAATGCAATATTTTTTGGACGGAAACAAATAATGATGATTTCATTAATTTATCTATTTCTTTGAGAGTTTCCTGACAGAATAGGGCAGGGGAGTTTATGGACTGTCATTCTTAATTTGTCATCAGAGTTAAATTCATTGCCTAAAAAGGCACAAAGGGGTTTAATACTTAAAAGTTACCGGAATAAAAAAATAAAATCTAAACTTGTTTAGAAGTTTGCCGAATAATGCGCTCTCCGGAATTATTTTTCTAATAAAACCTTCTTCAAGCGACCAGGAAAAAAATGGAATTTGTTTCATTTTCTTCAAAGAAATGGGTCGTTCATGGAGGGAGTTCAACTGGGATGGTCTCTGAATGGAGGTAAAATTAGTATTGAGCCTATGGGAATAAATTTAGTTCCATGAAAAAATGGTATTTCAGGGAGGTGGTCGCACAGAGAGGTTTCACTGTATTTAATCAAAAATACTGTGATGTGTTTCATCCTAGCTCAATTTGGGTTGGCGGTAATAACTAGTATATTATAATAAAACATTTAACAAACATTCTCACCTTTGTTGTAAATGTGATAACACGAAACAAAATTGGTAGAAGTTTGCATTATACGCGGCAGCAATATGCACTGGACGCCCCACATTTTGGACTGTGATGATCAGTTCATACGGTATCAGAGGAAGACATCTGCGACAGATGAGGATGTGGAATGCGAAACTGATGCATATTTTGTAGCCCTTGAGAAATCATACTATATGAAAGGTAACCAAATGCTAAAGGATCGTAGCCATAAGTACACTGTAAAAAAATGTCCTGAAATTAACAGGTGTTATTCTGTGATTTTTCCCTTTTTTAACTGAAAAGTTCCGTTTTAGATAAAACTCTTACTTTTCCTGGAATTCCAGGAAATGTTCCGTTTTCTGTTGGCCTTGAACTCTCAGAGTTTCCATATCTGGCAGTAGACGCACTAAAAACGGTATATCTCCGTCTCCGTATCTAAACAAGTACTCCGGCGACAGCCATGTTGATTTTATATTATCATCGGTTATCAATGTTCGGGCTACATTTAGAAGGAATTTCTGCGATCACTTGATGTCATTCTGACATTTATTTGCAGCAAAAAGAAGCTGATTCATCTTGAAATCATTGAAAAAGGAGTTTGTCTTGCCTTTCCGCGCTCGCTAAACACGTTGTTTTATTTACATTTATTTCCTGATCTGCTCCATGTTTCTGTTACTTTTGTGAAAAAGAGGTAAGTTATTCAGCTTTATTTTGTAATTATTTTTTATAATGAACGTTGTATTTATTTTAAATAAGTGTTTTACATAAAACTTTGTTTATTTCTGCGATTGCACGTTTGGCCTATAGAGCATACATTTTATGACACCGATACATGGTATCCAAGATCGGCGGGTATAATGTTTTCGTTCTTGGGAGGGACAAATATTTTTTTTTCTCTACGCGTATAAAAAAAAGGTTAACGCTAGTATAAAAGATTCTCTGGGATGTTTACTAATTTGGGTTATCATTAGCAATCTTTACCAGCCAGGAAGCAGAAAATGTTTAATCTTCTTTCGATGAAAATTTTATTGAGAATTAGTTTTACTTAACCATTTTATACCTTTATTTAGTTGCAATATTTTTGTTTTTATAGTAGTAGACTATGAATTTTGTTAGCCTATAGCATGTCATTTTTATAAGATAAGCTTTTTTTTGTTCTTTTTCTTTTTTCTCCCTCCCCGAAAAAGCTTTTTTCCCCTAATTTTTACTGAAATATAAATTAAAACTTTTTTCTTTAATCGCTTAAGTTTATTGAATTTTTCAGAACTATTTTTTAATTACTGTTATAATTATCATATTCCAATTTTTTCTATATTATATTAATCTATCAATATTTAGCCATTCTCATAGTTAATTTTCCATTAATATATCAAATACATACATTTCCAGAAATACATCAAAATTACAGTAATGGAACATCCAATGAAAAGTACTACCGAATTGTTTTTATGATTGTATTAGCAGAATTTAATAAAAGTACACTAGTAAAATTATTTTCAAATATAATATATTTAACAATTAGAATATCAATAATTAAAATTATGTTTTTGCGAATGATTCACTATTTAATTATTCAGATTGTCTCGAGATCAATAAATTATTTCAGATAGAGGTTTAAAATATTATATGATAGGAAGTTATCAAACTGAGACAGTGTTTGGGGGGGGGAAGGGGGCGGAGAAGTATTTGCAGGTTGAATTTTTTTGTGTACTAACTTTCATAACATTCCAGAACTGATGTTTAGGACCACTGATTTGCAGATTTGCTAGTTTTGTTACTATTCCTCAAGCAGAATATTTTGCAATATTCTGCAATAAACGTTTTTGTTCCAAAAATGTTTTCTCGGAATAAAAAATAAAAACACGGGGAAATATTAGTGCAATTTCATTTTTTAAAGAAGTGCAAAATATATTTTTTAAAACATACTTGGGATGCACCGAATATTCGATAATCGGCCATGTTGTCAAATGCTTAAAAAAAGAAAACTTTTAAAACATATTTTTTAAAATCTTATACAACTTCTACGTTTAACAGTTAACTTATAAAGATATTCAGAATAATTAGAAACAGAATCATATTTAAATAAAATATAATGTTTTTACATTATTTATTTGTTGTTTGTAAAGTATTATTTAAGAAAATTAAGCAATCACGAGGATTTTCATCGGAATTAATTATACACAACCTTTCAAGAGAAGGGCCACTTGCAAATATGTCTGGGTTGTCGAGAGCCACATCAACTTATATTTCGGGTAGATGGGTGCAGGGCCGAAATTAACCTTTTTAGCACCCGGGGCAAACATGGATTTTGCCCCCCCCCCCCCTTCTTCCGCAAAGTATATTTACAAACAGAAATTTACTCATTTTTTAATAGCCGACTTATTTTAAAATTTAAAATATGTAATACTGAATAGGGATTGACCGAATACCGAATAGTCGATTTGATATTCGGTGATTCGGCATTGTGAACCGAATAATTGCGGATAAGTATTTTCTTAGAAGTAGAAGAATTCTCTTTTACTTAGAAGTAGAATAGGCTAAATGATGAGTTTTAATATTATGTGCATGAGTTCAGAGTTCAGCTGCACTGCAAAAAAAAAAAAAAAAACAAGACAAAGCCATTTTTAATTTAAAAAAAAATACCTAAAATAGTCTACATAAGCGTGAAATCGGAACAACTGTCTACGATAGATAAAAAAAATAAGGAAGATGGGTATCTTTCCCTTATCATTTAATTTTAATTATTTCTACATTAGTTTTCTTAATTTAAATTTATTTAATGTGTATTTTCTTTAATATATATTTCAAATAAGTATATCAAAGTTCATCTCTGTATATCTAAGGTGTATATTAAAAAAATACACAAGTGAAATTATACTCCTATGCCTATCCTATTAGCTTTTATAACCATTAAATTAAAATCACTCAGATTTGTTATCTTCATCACCACAATGTTAAAATATTAACCTTTAACTGATGTCACAGAAATTGCCACATAACTAGTGATAAATCAGCTTAATGACAATATTTTTCTTTTTATTTGAACGAACTTTTGTTTTTCTGACAATCCTTATCCTTATTAATAGACTGTACAGTTTAATAGTTTCATAGGTTAATTTGGGTAATGACTATAGATAAAATAACAAAAAATAGGTGATGAGTTAATGAATTGGTTAGTGGAAAGAAGTCATTAAATTTTTTAAGTAATTACACTTAACAATACAAATGTAACTGAATTGAATTATTAAGATTTTAATTAAGTTTATAAAAAAAGTTAATATATGCAAAAATATGTATTGAAAATTTATTCGGTATACACTTTGACCGAAACTTCGGTATTCGGCAAAATTGCTGCTTCGGTCAATCCCTAATAATGAACTACGTAATCTGCTTTGTCAAATATTGATTCATCAAAATCTTGCAAACGAAATCAAAAAGAATCGAAAAACAACTCCGCTTTATACAGTATCCTTATGCCATATTATCCTTAGATTTTTCTATGCTTTGGCATACCTCAGACAGGACGATTTTAACAATACTGCGCTAAATATAGATATGAGAAATATCGCCGCACAAAATCTTCATTTGGCGCTCCTTGGTTCTGGCGCCTTGGGTGCAAGACCTTGTCCTGAAGAGATTTTTGTCTGATAGAAAATTCTACATTATATACTTAAATAATAGCAGTTTTATTATCAAGTGTTTTTAATCACTTTTTTTTATTGTAAGAGATCAATTGTTAGCCATAATGCAAGGCATAGAAATTTTCTAGCCCATTTTCATTTGGTTATCTCTAATACCCAGAAAAGTTTTCAGCCTTGACTGATATATACTTCTTGCATCCATGTACTGGTGCCCGGGACGCCATGCCTCCTCTGTCCCCTCCTTAGTTTCGGCCCTCTGGGATTGGAGGGGGAATCTGTAGTGTAATAAGACTAAAAATATTATTTTAGAGGTGGGACAGTTTTACCCTCTAAATTCTAGCCAGTCAGCTTACCCGATTCAGTAGACAAGGATACATCATTATACAAAATTCAGGGTAATTTTTTTTACTAATGACCGATTGACAAATTTCACTGTAATTTTCAACTGCCGATTGGCAAAATGTTCACCAACCAGTGCTTTCTCTAAGCTCGATTGACGAACCTCGTGATTTTTTAGAACCAGAACAACTAACTTCACGATTTTTTCGCACCTGATCAACAACCTCACAATTTTTTCGAGCCCCATCGCCGAAACTCGGAAATTTTCCGAGCCCCATCGCCGAAACTCGGAAATTTTCCGAGCTCGATTGATGTACTTTGAGATTTTTCGGTGCATGAACAACGAACCTTGCACTTTTTTCCTGCAACCTATTGCCAAAAATTGATTATTTTCAGTTATTAACTGGCAAAAGTTAATTGTGTCATAAGTTAAACCCATCGCGGGCCACAGGTTGTGCATCTCCCATTTGACGAAATTCACTGTGCTTATGAAAATCGCATTTTCTCGTGACTATTTGCTGTTCACATTTTCTTGTGGCAGTTTGTTCTTGTTTTTTCCACAACCCTTTGAAAAAGGTTTTTTCTAGGACTGTACTGAGTACTCGGTACTTACTCGGTACTCTGCATACTAAACCAATTTACCGAGTTCAATACCGAGTAGTTGTAAGAATTTCATTTTTTAAGCTTTATTATCATTATTGAAGACAAAAGGAATTGATAACTGATCTGTAAAAGTTATTTGAATATAAATGTATAAGATATGTAATTATTCATAAAACTATTTACTTAGCATATAAAAATGTCAACAAAATATAGAAAAGTTAAGAAAAACCAATGGAGTTCAAAATTTAGTTTTAATATACAAATAAAAATGGGTAATTTTTAAAACTAAGAAAAAACTATGATTTTGGATACAGAAACATTTTGTAAAAATAAATTAATAATTAAATTTGTTATATCATAAATTCTGATAATATATTTAAATTTATATATGAAATATATTTAAATTTGCAGAGTTTCACCCAGGCAGTTTCAGGAAGGTGCTGCACCCTGCCTGCCCTTTGGTTTACAAAATAGCACCCTTCTTGCCTCTCCATTAAAAAAAGGGCCTTCTTTTTTGCATTAAAAAATTTACTTACATAGTAAAATCTGACTCAATGTTCTTTTGAAAAGAGATACAGTAGCCTCCCTCTTAACCGGATTCTCTTAACAGGAAATCCGCTTTAACCGGACGACTTTATTCCCGGGATGACGGCCTCGGGAACTCAGCTTACGCTTTCGAGTTGAAGTGGAATCCCGAGTGGAGGGAAGCAAAATTCAGAAAGGAGAACGTTGGTTCTAAATTCATACACGTTGAATTCAGGGTGCGTCCCGGGGAGGGGGCATCCCTCCCCCCTGTCAGAAGCAATGAGATGTCCCCCCGGAAGATTTGAAATTTTGTGTTTTTAATAGTCAAAAGTGCACTCCCCCCCCCCCCCCCCCCCTAGAACTCTATAATGTCTGATCTATTTGCAAACTGTTTTGTACAAAAATTTAAAAAGCTTGAGGGATGCGAACATATCACCGTATAAAATGTATAAGAGTTGTTTGAGTCTGATAAAGATCTCAAGCATGAAGCATTATTTGACGAGGATATAATTAGGACTGTAACTGATGTTGTTCAATACGAAGACGATCATTATGATGATCCAGTTGAAGTTGATACAGCTAAATTTCCACATACGGAAGGGATAAAAGCATTGGAGTTGGCGCTACGCTATGTTAAGCAGCGGCTAACAGCTTCCTCGGTTAAACTTATGATGCTAAAGAAATGGAGAGATTATGCTGCAAATTGTTTGCCATCTTGCCTTCAACAGAAGAAGGTCACTGATTTTTTTTATGGTTGATTAACTTAAATATACATAATGTAGAATAATTTCAACTTCTTATAAAGGTGTGTGATACGATTTTCAACAATTTAATTTGCTTTAAATATTTTGCATTATTTGTTATCAGTGATAATTTTTCTGTCAATTCAGTTAAGTATAAATAGTATTAATTTCAGAAAATATGTACTTTTTTAAAACTGCACAAATTGAAAAAACTTAATGCATCTCACGGGTTAATTAATTAAATTATGCAGATACTTGTTTACTTCTCCACTTTAACCGGTTTTTCTCTTAACCGGCTAACCCTCGGTCCCGTTTAGGCCGGTTAAGCGGGAGGCTACTGTATCTAAGTTTTAAATATTAAAAGTGACTTTAACCACTTCACCGGCGATAGGTATGGAGAAACAATGCTTTTACCCCCGATTCAGGGCAGCCAGTGAAGTGGTTAAAAATCAAAAAAGTGGTCTTAAGAATCCAAAACATGCCCTTAAGAATAAAAAAGTGCCCTTTTCTCACCGGCAGCACCCTGCCCTTTTTTAAATCAAGGGGAAACTCTGAAATTTGCTTTTATCTTTTATTCTCTAAAACATTAATTAATTAAATCAAGAATTGATTAATTAAAAATATTCTTTAATCAATTAAAAATCAAATTTCTTTTAATAAACTCTTGTAAAAATTATATTCAATATTTTACTTAGATTAAATAATGATACAGTTGTGAAAGCACGAGAAAATTTGAAAAACCCAAAATGGATTTTTTAAAGTGAGGCCCGCCCGAAAAAACCCGGTAATCCCACTTGGGCAAACCCTGACAATAACATACAACACTAATTGATTACAGCATTTGCAATTGTTTGTAAATTAGGTAAAGTGGCCCATGAGGGGTTAACTTGTGGCCTGAGAATTTCGTTGATTAATAACTGAAAAAAAATCCCAATTTTTCAATAGATCACAGAAAAAAATTGTGAGGTTCGTTATTCTGGCGCTTAAAAACCTCGAGTTTTATTGGTCGAACTCAAAAAAAAAAAAAAAAATGTAATGCCACCATAGCCTGTCTTTTTCGTTAGCCCCAGCCACACAGATAGTAGATAGATATGAAATGGCTACATTCTATATGCAATTATTTTAAGTGGGAGTAAATAATTCTATTTTTGAGTAAACCCTTTATGCACTCGCAGTTAAATAGTATTTTAAAGTACCATTGAAGTAAATTTAAGCTAAAATGTACTTACTCAGTCTATAAATAATGCTATATTTCTTTACACATAAAATACTCTGCTCAATAAAATTTAGAAAGCGTAGAGAAAACGGTTAAAGCTAAAAAAATTTTTTTAAAGGTGATACATTTTCTAAATCATTTATATAAGTATGTTTTTAAGTATTTATTAAGTTTACATGAAACATTTTCAACTGTAAAAAATTTATTTACAGAGAGGATCATAATACATGCAATTTGATACATTGTTTTTATAAGAATTGTGATATGTGCGTATGGTGTAAGTCCTGATTTTATTGTAGATGATACCAGACGTACAGCCTGTTTGTCCTATTTTATTCATATTTGAACTGTTACTTTTCATTTTCTAGTGAGGTTCTACCTTTTGACAGGTGAACAGATCAGATACAAACAAAACAGGACATACACCCATTAGACATTTTGATAATATTGCATACCACTTGACTTCGCTGAGTGTATACACACTGTGGAAAAGAAGGCACAGCTGACCGAATAATATCTATTCCTGCGGGTTGCAGCCAAGGGGATTCCAAAAGATGAAGCAGTCATAAATGACGTCACTTGATGCCGTTCATACCGCGCCCGTCATATTTAACCAAGTCTTGCATTGGAGACTGCTGATTTGACTGCTGGCGCTCAGTCAAATATGGCAGACGCGGGAGAGGACGAAAGAACTCATTTTCCGCGTCAAAGCTTTCCATAGTCGAAAATTGATATGGCTACTCCTGTCGCAGGAGATAAGAGAAACTTTCTATGGCTCTTTGAATTTCTCCATCATCGCAGACAACTATATTGGTCATTGTATTATTCGCAATTTAAATTAGATTGAATTCGTTTTATTGCTTCCAAACTGCACTAGTGTTGCACAACCCTTAGATCAAGGAATTATTCAAAATTTTAAGATAAATATACGAAAGCTGCTTCTACAATACTTCCTTGCTGCAATTGATCAAAAAGATAACTTTTACGTGTCTGTGTTAGATGTCATGTATTAAGTAGCCTAGAGTTGGAATATGGTATCAAAGAAAACCATTGAAAATTGCTTTTGACATGATTGGCTTCCAGAATGTGAAGAATTATCGTTCGAAGACGACAACAATGAAATGATGCTGTGCTCCTACTTGCAGAAAAGTTACGGAATGCTGGCTGCACAATACAAGACGAACTGACATGTGCAGTTATTGACAATGAGGTCACTACTACTGGTGAATCTTCCATACCGTAAATTATTTCGGAAGTTTTAAATAAAACACTGATGGAAGCTATGATAAAGAGAGTGAGTCTGAAGCTGAACTGAGAACGCAAGCAGAAGCTCTCAAAACACTAAATACCCTCAGATATTTTTAACACGTCATTCACCGATGACTGACGGTCTAAAATATGTCATAAAACTAAAAATATATACATTGTTTTAAGTAATTACTTTAAATTTATTTAAAATTTACTTGCCTTTTATTTATTACAGGATTATACTTTTTAAAAATTACTTAAAACATTGTAAATTTTTCAGCTTCAGTATCAGTCACCGTGCACTCAATGTGTTAACCAATTCCGTTGGTACAGAGGAATATTTTAAATACGTTCGTCAATTAGAAAACTAATTTTAACAATCATGATAATAAACAAATCTGCATAAAAGATTATTTTAAATAAAAAATAAAGCTTTACTATATATTATGCTCAACAATTCGAAAATTTAAGTGTAAAGAAATTCTTGTTTATACTTCTTCTCTTATAAATTATATTTTTATATTCTTTTTGTACATTATTTTACTAATACAACTAACACAATAATATTTTGTCAAAGTAAAATTCCTGTTTACACCGCATATAAGGTCACCCCGCTTATATGGTCATAATTTTCAGGACCGCATGGGTGACCATATATCCTATACTGATTGTATATATTATGTGTGTGTGTGAAATAACATATGGTGAAATATAGAAAGTGAAAGATAAGAATTTAATTGTAAAAAGAGTGGTTATGCATTGTAGTAATCATCAAAGAATCAATTTGAACATCAGAAAATACCCATCCCAAATGGTGAATTAATTTCTTTATAAATGCAGTGCAGCTTCAGGGATCGATCCAGGCAAAATTTGGGGCCTATTTAGGGCCACTTCACAAAAATTAATTTATTAAAATGGACCCTTTCACAAAAATGAACTTAATAAAACAGGCCCCTTCACAAAATTCCTTTTTATAAAATAGGCTCCCTTCTTAAAATTCTTTTTCATAAAAAGTGTTTTAAAATGCGTAATTTGTAAATAAACGATTTAAAAACAAAAACTTTAGCAAGGGGATATAAAGAAGTTTCTGTTAATAAATTTTTGGTTCGAATTTGAGTAATTTCATTTCAAGTAACGTTACAAAATGTTTAATAAAATTCACAAAAAGTAACTTCTACTTTTCGCAAAATCAGCCCCAAGAATAAAAACTGCATCAACTCTTGAGCTTGGTCATTAATTTTAAGTCATTTTTCCCCCCAAAATTAATTTATGTATAATGGTGTGAACTCTAATCCTTATATGTGAGAGTATGAGTTATTGTAAGTCATCTTTTAAGATTTTTTTTTTGTGTGTTATATTGCATGCAAGATTTCTTATATGACAAAAGATTACTGTAAAATAAAATTAAAAGTATAACTGTGGTAATTGTGTATCATATATCTTTTTACATCTTTTAACTTTATCAGTGTCTTTTATTACAAACTTTCGTATTTTCATTTTTCAGAATCTTTGCCAATATTAATCCGGATAAAGGTAGCAAAGCACCTAGGATGAAAGGGAAAAGAAATAATATGGTTGCCAAGCCAATTATAAATCTTGTGGATGGACTTACAGACTTTAAAAGTCATTTTAATTTGTAATGCAACAATCAATAATTTTTTTGTTTTATTTAGTGTTTTCTTTACTGCTAATTTTATATTTATCTCATATTTTCAATGTAGTTTGATCTCACCAGGTTAATTATGATTATGATCTTGTTTCTCACAAATGCCACTGTTGGGAAGTAAAGAAATTACAGTGAATTTATCAGGATATTTGTCATCTTGTACGGTGATACAAGAAGTCTAAATTTTGTTATTTGAAATAGTTGCATTTTCATTTGTATATTAATCTGTACACATTCAGCTGTTATGGTTTTATTATAAGCACTTGTCTTAATGTATAACTAAGCAATCTAGAGTTTTCATGAATTTAAGATGTACCAAATGAAAATGTAATATTGCATTTAAGAAACATCGTCTTCAGTAAAAATTCTTTTGTGTGTAGGTGAATATTTAAGATAGAACAATTTTAAAATTCTTTGTTTACAGTTTTAAAGATTTAGAAAATTTTTACTACTTGATAATAAAGTCTGCATTTACCAGGGTTTTTCAAGTGTCAAATTGAAAACCGGGCAGTTTTAGCAGCAGAGAAATAGTGTCATACTGATATTTCTTCACATGAATTGGTTGTCTGTATCTGATATTGATTCTAAAGTTGCAAATAGCAGTGATACAAATAATAGTGAAATTTTAAAATAAAATTAAAATGCTTTACTTTATATATATTTACATATTAACTTTCTGATAATGGGTATTTCAACCTGAAGCTTTCAATATGCAACGATAAAATTAGTTCAAAATAGACTATAATAAAGAAATGCTGCTTTTTAAAATGAAACAAAAAAAATGAATAAAATTTGCTTTCATTTAATTAAAATAATTAAAGGATTTGGAGCTATTATACTTTTAAGGTAGTTCTTCATATCCATAAATGACGACGGAATGTTTTGACTCATTTAAAATTAACAGAAATCAAAATGAGTTTATTATTATTATTATTATTAAGTAAATGTTTTTGGCATACCTCATATAACGTGAAGTTTTTCAAGGATTAACTAAAAATACACTTACCGTGTAAGAAAATCTACTCTCTTATAGGAAGTAAAATACATTTCTCTACTGAATATGTAACATAAATCTGGATAACTGCATACCTTCTGTAGTTATTGCAGCATATTCTTATTGGTGTATATGTCTGAATCATTCAATTTGCCAAGGTTATATATGGTCAAAATGTTTAATATACTTAATTTGTTTCTGTTATGGAGAAATTTGCAAAAAAAGAAAAAAGACAGAAACTTATACAATCGGATTTCATATTTAAAAATTAGAAAATGTATTAAATATAAAAGCGATAATTTTTCAAGCTAGGGTTTTTTTTTAACACGTTGACGGACACTTGCGTCTACAGCCGTCAAAGCGAAGTTCACTTAATTCCTAAATTGGCACCAGTATTTTAAAATTAAATTTTGCATTATTTAATGTATGTGAAGTTAAGCTTTTACTTATTTTCATATTTTTTCATGTAAATCCTGGTGTCAATCAATCATTATGCCACATAGTGAACTTCGCTTTAACGGCTATAGATGCAAGTGTCCGTCAACGTGTTAAAGGACAAATGTCCAAACAGCTTATTCATTATTAAAACAATTAGGCTATCTTCTTCATAATGAGTTCTGTTTATGTAAGTAAATGCAAAGTGAATTGTAGACAGTTAATCAAAATACTTTAAATTATTTACACTAAAACTACTGTTATATGCAATTGAAATGTAAAGTTTTAATAATTTTTCAAAATATTTCTCTAAATATGAAAATAAATTAAAATCGTTGGTTATTTTATTACATTTGTAGCACATGTGTAAAGACATTTTTATTTTTTAAATATATTTATATACACATAAATAAACAAAGAAAATGGCAACAATTTACATATTTAACACCCTTTCGGGACACATAATTGCATTTCTGCAGTGTTGAATTCACAACAAAATCACCATGGGCAACATAATTTGTGACAATGGAAAACAGTTGATATGGATCTTTTTCCCCAAATCTAAATATTGCAAATTATATTGCCAAAAGTAAGTAAAATAATTAGTTCTTGAGCAAATACTATGTACATAAATATCAGCTGCAATGTTGGTGACATCTCTATTTTACCTCTAATGTTAAACCAATGAATGTGTAATGCATATATTCTAATAAAATTAATATTTTCAACTTTTTTTTTCTCTGCACTTTTTCTTGAATAGCTTTTTTCTTTTTGTTGTCTAAATATTTCTAATGTATAATTTTATTTGAGTATTTCTTTGATTTGATATACATGCAATTATAATTTTAGAAATATTTCGACAAACATTCTTTACACAGAAAAAAATGGTTACAAATAACTATTTACTGACATAAATGCGAATCTATTATGTGCCAATAGGTTTCGATCAGTAAGGAGAAATTTGAAAATGTCAGTTTGTAAAGGTTGAAATAACCATGCTTAAATCTAAAATTTGTTTTAGGAATGGAAAATTTCATTCTGAAAATCAATATTTGTCTCAAAAACGGAGCGTTTCAGTCTCAAAAACGGAGCGTTTAAGTCAGAAACGGAGCATTTCAGTCTCAAAAACGGAGCATTTCAGTCTCAAAAACGGAGCATTTCAGTCTACAAAACGGAACTTTGCAGTCTACAAAACGGAGCATTTCAGTCTCAAAAACGGAGCATTTCAGTCTCAAAAACGGAGCATTTCAGTCTACAAAACGGAACTTTGCAGTCTACAAAACGGAACTTTACCGTCTCCAAAACGGAACTTTTCCGTCTCCAAAATGGAACTTTTCCGTCTCCAAAACGGAACTTTTCCGTCTCTAAAACGGAACTTTTCAGTCTACAAAACGGAAAAGTCATGTAACTGATTTTCTGTGATTTAACGGAAAAGATACGGCAACTCTGCTGCCAGTACCTTTTCCGTTTTTTTACTGGAGTTTGTTTTTACAGTGTATATCACTTTTTAATTATTATTATTTTTATTTGAAGTAAACTATGTTGAAGAATAAAATCCATTTTTGACCGAAAAATAAATTCCATTGCTAATCCCGGGACTTTTCACTCCATGTAGTACATTTAGAAGTATTCTCAGTTCTTAGTTTGAAGTTTAACAATCACATTACCTTTTTCGCAAATTTATATGTATTGCATTTAATTTACAGGGATGAGAGCACTCTGCCGCAAATGGTTCATTGCTACCACTAAATTTTAATAGTATATTTCGCCTTATTTAATGGCAGAATTTTTGCGATTTAATAAAGCAGAGAATACTATTAAAATTTAGTGGTGAAAATCAACCATTTGTGGCGGAGCGCGCTCATCCCTGAATTTATCTTATCTTAATAAAAAAAAAAAAAAAAAAAAAAAAAAATCAGTAATTCTTTTTTTCTTAGTACCCCTTTGACTCTTTAGTGTTTTCCTATTAGCTGTTACGAACTCTGATCTCTTAGTCCATCCTAAATGCTTCAATACTGCTGCAGGCTCTCACATTTTTCCAATGTAGCCTTTGCAGCAAGCATTTGAGCAGCTGTTTCTATTTCTTTTCTTTTTAAGTCAACAAAGAATCTCTTTTACTAAGATTTCAAACAACTATATGCTAAATTTATTTTGGTCAATTCCGTTTTCCTGCTCGTTGGTTGTTCACAAATACCTTATTATGACAATAAAACGATTTTTATAATATTTAACTTATTTGTTCAATGACTTTACAAACTACTTTACTGCGATAAGTACCACTAATATTATTTTACATTCAGGCTTGAGGGGCAGATTAATTGTGTTGCTAAAATGATTGACTGTCACCAGGTGATCAAGTGGATTTAAATATCAAGAAATCCTTTTCATTATGTATATTATAAAAGCAACATTTTATTCAAAATTTCTGGTGCTATATTGGCAGTGGACATAAAGTTGAAAATAAAGTGGTATAAAAAATATATCCCCACTCTTCAAAGGGTTAAAGGACATTTTACATTAATCTAGCTCTACATTAAGTCTTTCGTAACTGCGTTTCAAATGGACAGCGAACAAGCTCCCTCGTGACGAACGTAGACTCTCTTTTTCTTCCGACAGGAATCCACTCTCATTTGGCATTCACTGTTATAAGTGAAACCGTCGTTTTTACAGGTGGGATTGTAGTGTTCTTTGCAAGAAGTAGGACATCGACAAAGGGCTCGACGACCTTCTTCGTGGCAGTCTCCATTAAATTTAGAGTATTTCTTTTCACATGGTTCTGAAAAATGAAAAATACATATAATGCAGAAATATACAAGGTGATCCATTTAAAAGAGTACCCGTTTGTTTTTTGTATTATCCGCATCTATAATATAGGTAGCAAGACTTTCAATATCATTACTTATTTAATATGTGTATATTAAATGTGCGGGTATCGTTTTTTCACTTTCTAAATGCGAAAACTCGTTTTTTAAATATAAATTCGCGTGAACATCATTAGTAATTTTAAATCCAAATCTGCGCAAATGATTTGAGTAAATCGTCTGCTTCCTTCAACGTTTTTTTTGTTTTTGTTTTTGTTTTTTTTTTTCATTTTCACTCATTTCGTAAGATTATGAATGGCAACAATAAAAATCGTCTGCATGAACTAATTCTTTGACATTAATGAAAATGGCTCGTTATTCTGTAGAAGAACGTAAAAATTTGAATTAAATTATGTTTTTCAAAAATAAAATAATAACAGGATTAAGTAACATTGTGCGCCTCCATTTCTGTTTTACCTCACAAATAAAGTTGTAACAGTCCAGCAGTGTTGGAAATTGTCTCCCACACTTAAACAAGGTTCGCACAATTCTACTTCAGTGTTAGAATAGTTGAATCGAAAAATTTATTTCATAACACGTTTAGCATACGTTTAGCACAGTTAAAAATCCTCTTTCAGCAATTTCTGTCAGCAAGCGGAAATGTACTCGAATTCTTTTGTGCACCCCTGTATAAGATCTATAGAATTTATAATAGAAAGAAATTGCAAAAAATGAGTCGACTTCAAAAAACGCAGACCACAAATGAAAACGCACTTCCAACAATAATTACTTATTGACAGTACTGTAACCGAATTGTGTGCAAATGAACGATAAATGCTATTCGGACCATATCCTACCGGGAGGCGACTGCGCAGACCATCACCTCATCCAGTTGATGGCTGAAATTCCAGCATGAGAATGCACCCAAAGGTATGAAAACAGGGAGGACTGGAAGCAGGAAAACACAATGGTAAACCTACGAGTCAGCCTATAAAATCGGGTTTTCAGGTGATTTCCACCAAGATAGGGCTTGGCAGACCGATTGCATTTTAATATGCGAATCGATTTTTAACTCATTCTGGAATTTCAGCCGTGAACTCGATGAGATGATGGTCTGCGCTGCCGCCACCCGGTCTAATAATAAGCATCTCAGTGATGAATATCAATTTCAATATGTTCGAAATAGTCATTAAAATACACTACAAACGATTTTTTCCCATAGACCGTAACGTAACGGGATGCTTTTGAATGCCCTCTAAACGAACTATAAATGCTACACACTTCATTTTCAATATTGAATATGCCAAGGTAAATCTCAATAACATATGTAAATTACATGACAATCGGATTATATTTACGCGAGATAGAGCATGGACAGATAAACCGAATTCATAAATACGTTTCAACTACTATGTTGGAAAGGGTTAACAACTGTGTTAGAAAATGGTCAAAAGTTAACGCTGGGTTAATTTTTGTGCTTTATTCCGCAAAAAAATATTGCACATATATTGAGTGAAACTGTTAGTTTTATAGAGAAATGTGTTATAAAAATGCTGAACCAGGCGGTTTTTAAATCGAAGAGTTTTTTTTTTTTTAAACACTATTTAATGTTGAAATAGGTCAACATAGTTCAGTTGCATAATTTTTATAGGATCAAAATCTGTGCATAGCAATTTAACAAACTTTTGCAGGCATATACTTGACAAAATTGTGATGTGCAGTATCCAATAATTTTCTAAATGCGATTCTTTTTTTTTTTTTTTTTTTTTTTTTTTTTTTTTTTTTTTAACTCAAAATTTCATTACCTGAATAAAGATTTAATTCATATTTTGAAATAGCCGTTTTTTATTTACTTTTGTCAG
Source organism: Maratus speciosus (assembly GCA_963932465.1). Taxonomy (NCBI): domain Eukaryota; kingdom Metazoa; phylum Arthropoda; class Arachnida; order Araneae; family Salticidae; genus Maratus; species Maratus speciosus. Next base: position 684,601,795 of record OZ010787.1, on the reverse strand, counting down.
ATTTTGGAAAGCCAAATAATAATATTTCTAAACAATGCTTTTTCAATTGAAACGTATATTTACACGTGGACATTGAAAATGAAAGAAAATATTAAAATGTTTAATCTATTACGTGCGAAAATCATTTGATGGGGAAAATTAAGTCATATTTAAACAGATAAGTACTTATTTCATAGTATGTGAGGCGTGGATAAAACTACGTATGGAAAGTTTTAAGTTAAAAATTGCGTCATGGTTAACAAGAGACGTTTATTTTTAACTAATTTTGATTTTTAAAGCTTATTTAAAACAAAGATTTATTTTATTTTCAATATAAGTAATTGATATTTCTTTTCCTGTTGCCGAAAAAAAAAAAAAAAGACTGAGCAAAAGTAAATATACTTTGATATCAATACATTATTTTTGAACATTAATTCGATGTTTTCTATAATGTGATAGCCGTGCCATATTCAACAGATCACGTATATGCATTTGGATTTATAAATCATGACCGTTAAAGATACCGCTGGTAAAAATGTCGTCATATTTAATATGAAACGTCCAGAAAACTTTAATATTTTATTACGATTAAAGAAAATGGTATAAATTCCCCCAAACTTATCTGTTCATAGTTTGTTTACTGCCTTCTAATTTATCTTCAAATGGCTATTGAGCTTTTACTTTTGCAGTAAATTTTAAAACAGAGTAAATTAACTTGTTTTATGAGACCGCGGATCTGGATGACAGTTAGTGAGCGTAGCTCGTTTGGGCCACAGTCCCGTAGCCAGAAAAAATTCTCCATTTTCTGATAAGTAAATTTCATTCCTCTACGACCAAACCTTACCGTGTTATGATACATTGAATTTTATGAAATTTTGGAGCTTTCTGACACTAAAGGAAATCGTCTATCCGTTTGGATAATGTTGCACACAAATGTTTTTACAGATTTAATTGGGCTATTGCGAATAATTTTTTATGGTAAATTTACATTATTTCTAGCAATTTAAATGTTATAAAATAATCAAAAATTAAGGTCTTGCAGTCCGTCACAGCGTCCAATGCAGAGATTCTGAATTTCAAAATTATCTTAAGGGGAAAGGGTAAAAACTTATTTTGATGTTTTTGTTCAGATCTGAGTAAGAATTAATCCAATTTCATTCTGAAATATATTTTTTTTAGATTAGCGAAAGTACTGATTAATATTACTTATCTTACTTTGAAAATGTCACAGTAGATTATTATTGATACTTATTAAATTCCTGTGCTTAAGAGGCTACTTCAGTCAAGCGGAAAGAACCACTCGTTAATGCTAATCCTATGGAAGAAATTTATACAGATATCTCGTTTGCATTTGAATTCTTATAAATGATTTTTTTTTTTTTTTTTTTTTGCATTGGATAGCTGAGATTGATTTGTACAAAGGCCATTTTTTACTTTTCCGATTTTGTTTACATGCATTTTTTATGAAGACACTTTCACTTTCGGAACCGGTTTCGAAAGTGAAAGCATCTTCATAAAAAAATATCTGCAATCAAAATTGAAAAAGTAAAAAGGGCCTATGTACAGATCGACCTCAGCTATCCAATGCAAAAAATATCATTTAAAAGTATTGAAATGCAAACGAGATATCTTTATAAATTTTTTCCATATGATTAGCATTAACGAACGGGTCTTTTCGCGTGACTGAAGTAGCCCCTTAAAGTGTTTATTATTGATAATGTTTCTATTTTAGTCAAATTTCACAAGTAAGTTTAGCTTTTATGCAATTTCTGACCTTTTTCTAGTATGACTTGTGACATTTAAAAATATCAAATTCCTTTGGGAGAAGGGAAGGGGGGGGGGGGGGGGATCGATCCCTTAGTATTTCCCTAATGACGCCCCTGCCTCAAATGTTCTTTCTCTTGTTACCGTATTACTGGCTCAGACAGTTATTTTCAAGCTTTCAGTACTGTATTAGAGAAATAATGAAGCATGAACATGCCTGAATAAATGAAATCATATTACCTTCCACGACAGGAGCTCTTCTTTTGTAAGGTACGCCTAGAAATAGAAGGAAAAGATTCGTGTTAAATAGCATTTATGAAACCTTTTTTTCTGAAAAATATTCAAAATATTTCACATTGTCAAAAGATGTTAAATTCCCCATAACTAATATACAATTTTTTTTATATATGGGGCATCCTCACAATCTTTTGACTTTTGGGAAAAAAAATCTGACAAAATTAAACTTGCTAAAATAACATTTTAATCTGATAGCCGAATGCTTTAATGATTCAAAATAAAGAAAAAATGATCAGCAGCGAAAAAGTTTTTATTTAACTGAGGTTTAAGTTAAACTTACGAGTTTAATTTTCCATACCATTTTACCCCTATAACTTTTTATTTTCTTCTAAATTTTTACATATAATGAATTTGCCTAGTACCCACAGGACATTCAAATAAGAAATATTAACAATGCAGTACTTTTAATACAGAATTTTTGTATAACATTGTCTTAAAGGGGTGTTAAAGAAGGGACGGTAAGGTAAAAAAAGGGGATGGTATTGGAAAAAAGGGACGAAATGGTAAAAAAAAGGGACGGTAAGGATGGAACGGTAAGGAAAATTACCACCTATTTTTAGGAAAATCATATTAAGACTAAGTGATAGCCACAATGATCATTGATTTTTTAAAACAGTTGTTAACATTGGATTTTTTTTTTTTTTTTTTTTTTTTTTTTTTTTTTTTTTTTTTAATTTACCTCGAAAAGTGCAGGAATAAACCTTGGGGACGGTGAGACTACCCATAAAGCCACGATGCTCGAAATTGATAATGTAAATGCTGATATATTTAAATTCTACAGTCAATTTCCTGCCAAAGAATTTTAGACATTATTTCTCTAGCATACTTCTGCATGAGCAAAAACTTGAAAAAAATTCCGTGGCTGCATCTGAGATCATTTTCTGTATAATTTTAGAAGAGGGACGGTAAGGAATCTAAAACCCAGGGACAGAGTTTAAAAAATAATAACAAACCCTAAAAATTTGTGCAGGTTAATTTTTAACTACATATTTATATAAAACAATAGTTCCAGTTTCAGAAAAAAATGATATCGAATTCTTTTTATTGAAACAATTTTATCCAGACAGCTCCAAACTTCAAAATCAGCATCAGGGACACGGGACGGTATAGGAATTTTCCAGGTGTTTGGACCCCCCAACATCGTCCAAAACCTATTTATCTCGTTAATATTGTTATGCAATCATGCAATGGGATGTTCAACAGTACATGAAATTAAAAAAAAAAAAAAAAAAAAAAAAAAAAAAAAAGTGTATTAAAATAAAAATTATTATTGAGGGACATGAAAGTGAAAAGATTGTGAGAATGCCTCATATATAATATTTAAGGGGATCTTCAAACTCATTTATTTATTTAATTACACTCTAAATACTATTCAAGGACACACTATATGAAATGAAAAAAAAAACTTTTTTGGAGAAAAATGAGGAGTTTTTCTGAATATTTTAACCCATTTATACCTGAATTTTTGTTTTCTCAAATTTGTTGGTAAAATCAATTTAAAATGTTGCAAAACGCACTGGAAAAATACTAAAAAAAAAATTACGCTAAAATATTTTTGTATTTATTTGATAAAATGTAAACGCAGTAAATATAGGAATATCCATATGTGGAAAAATGCTTAATTATATTTTTTGTTTAAATTTATATAAATTAAGCTTTTAAAATTGTACATTATATGGTATAATTACTATTTTTATAAACTATAAAAAAATACATTTATTTTTTTTACAAAGACTAATAACATTATAAGTATTATTAATAATAAATTAAGAATAATCGTATTGGAGGCTAAAAAACAATTTATTTCAAAATCATCTTGAAAAGGACTTTACATCAATAACTGCCTGCCCCTATATGTCTAATAGAAATAGGTACTCATTTGCGCCTTGCGCCCTCTATTTCGTACTTTACAAACATGCATAAAAAATAGGCTTGAACCTATAATTTCGCAATTTAAAAAAATTACGCATTTCAAAGAAGTCTTACAAGCTAAGATTATGACTTATTTATTTGGATTCTTGATACAAAAAATACAAATAAACTTTCTTTTTACATTCCGCTATCTTGAAAAATGAAAAATCTATAAACACCAAAAAAAAGACCTTCATTTAAGCAAATAAATATCAATCTTATGCTGCCATTTTTCGGTAATCGATAAAGACATTTATAGACAATTACTTCATACAATTTTCATGTTGTAAAGAATAAGAAAAATTAAAAAAATATTAAAATTCGAAACGTCCCAAAAATGGGACGCTAGGCATAAATGGGTTAAGCGTTATGAAGAACTTTTCAAAATGCCCCATGCGCATCCCATATCAATTAAAATCCCCAATATTTATTATGCCAGTTTGGTTTACATATACAAATAAAACTGGGCATCGAATTTTATATATTTGAATATAAAAGTAAAAAAATATTTTCTAAATTTTATGAAATTTTCAGCATTTTTGCATCTTATTTCTGCACTTAACTACCTGTAACTTTTTCAATTATATGTAGTTTCAAAAAACTATGTACAGCTTTATTTGGATATGTAAACCAAACTGGCATAAACAATATTGGGGATTTTAATTAATATGGAATGCGCATGGGGCATTTTGAAAAGTTCTTCCTAACGCTCAAAATATGCAGGAAAATTCCTTATTTTCCTCAAAATTTTTTTTTAATTTCTTGCGTGATAAATATATGCCATAATTCATATAGTGTGCACTTGAAAAAAAGCTCTATATATAAAAAAAAAAAAATTAAAAAAAAATGAGTTTAGGCATTTTCTATTTTAGAACTTGGATACCCGCCTGAACGAGTCCTATTATACGAGTGAGACAACTTTTGTCCGAAATCGTCTCAACCAATCGAATTATACTCTCAGATCTTTTCTCAAATCTTTCTTCAATATCAAAGATATTGAAAACGTACCGACAGCGCTCGGAAACAGGCCCTTATCTGGAATCTCCATAATAGTACGAAGTAATAGATCGAAAGTATAGCGCCTAGAATATATAGCGACTATCCCTCTAATACTTAAAAAAGCGCTAAAATATTGCATCCCTTAAATGTGCAACGATGCTGCTGAAATATGAAGATCGCAGTGACACCTGCAGGATAGTGTTAGTCTATACAATGGAATACGAAAATCCCGCAGATGTCGCTGCGCTCGACACTTGGGATTTTAGCAGTATCGTCGCATATTTAAGGGATACAAATTTTTAGCACCGTTTGGATAGTATATTTCCACACTAGGTATTCTAGACGCTTTAGTACGGAGAGCTAAATCGCCAATCCACTTTCTGCAGGGCTACACTAGATACCGGGCCTGCTCATTCCTCATCACGACGTCACTAAAGCAAAAGCTGCAGCGTCTAGAATACCTAATGTGGAGTGGAAATATGCTATCCACACAACGCTAAAAATTTGTATCCCTTAAATGTGCGACGATACTGCTAAAATCCCAAGTGTCGATTGCAGCGACATCTGCGGGATTTTCGTATTACATTGTATAGACTAGCAATGTCTTGCAGTTGTAGAAACTATCCTGCAGATGTCGCTGCGATCTGTATATTTCAGCAGCATCGTTGCATATGTAAGGGATACAATATTTTTTTAAGTATCACAGGGATAGCCGTATATTCTAGGCGCTATAGTACGAGTCTCGTTCTAGAATGTAGTTTGCCATAATTTGGACAAACACGTCTGAGCATCGTAAGTCTCCACTCTCATATAGAGGCACCCTAATGCATATGAAAATTGTTTATTCTCTAATGCTTTTAATATCTGTTGTTTGATTTTGTTCTATTCTCTCTGAGGTAGACGATTCTTTCTTAATTGACCGTTGGCAGGTTATGTGTATTTGGTATTGCTATTGAAGCAACAGTTCTTTTCAGAACTTTTTTAACATATCATAGAACATTTTTATACTATGTTAGGATTAGGAAGATCGTAATTATAAAATTTTCTTTTTCGTACAGACAACACAAAACGGTAAGTGCTTCATAAAGTTTTATCATCGAGTATTATTTGATAGCATTTGCATTTTAAAATATCAAAAATATAATAATTTAAGTCTCACGTAATTGGTTTTATAGGTTTTCTGTGGCCATAATGTTTTAAAAGAAATAATCTACTACGAACTGAAATGTATAATTATACATTTAGTTGACATGTGAAAATTAAAATATTCCTGATACTTTTGAGTGCAAATTTAATAATATTGTACCTAAGCATTTTAAGCCAATCGAACAGCGAGAACCTCAATTGCATGCAAGATATCTTTTATAAATTACTTCTTCTTTTACATTGTATTGTTTCCTGAATGTCAATTAAATTGACAATTTTCTAATGCCAATGTTCAATTTCAGTTTAATATCTTAATATGAGAGCAATGCATTTTCTAAATATTTGATATACGACTTTCATTCTAAGTAAACATGCATACTCATCGTACTCTAATCGGGAAATACTTGTAGATTATTCACAATTATGAAATTTATCATTAAAGAGTAGGGGAGAGTGGGGTGGAATGGGACAGTGGGACAGTAGATTTTTCTCTTTATGTATCATTCTAATCATTTCATCAATCGCACATTAGATGAAGCAATGGTACCCCAAGCTTCAGCTGAAAAAAGTAGCTGATCTGCATAAGCTTTCGATTGTATAAGAAAAAGAATATTTCAAGAATCAAAAGTAAATTGCTTCATATACTTTTTATATTTTTTTGTATATTAATGACTTGTTTATGCGTAGATATAATAGTTTCCCCATGTATGGAACATTATACTTTATATTATCCCTAATTTAAACTATGCTTAAAAGTAGCATTATTGTTTATACAAGAAGTTTAACATAAAAGAAGGTAGAGGGAGGAATGGGACATGCCTGCAAAGGGAGGAATGGGACAAGTCTAATTCCTTCTTTTTAATAAGATGAATGTAAATTGCCAATATGCAAATATTTTTCGAGGGTAGTATATTAATTATAACATTATAAATACATTCATTTATTTCAAAATGTAAATAAATTAAACTGAGGCCTTTTTAATGTCATCTGACTGACAATCCTGAATTTTCCTTCCAGCGATGAAGGTAATGGAATTTGATATTGTAGCATGGACATTATCAACCTACAATCTTTGTTAGACTGTGTATATATAGCCAAGACTAGACTATTTGTCCCTTATCATACATTGTTTTATAGCTGTCCCATACCTCCCCGTAAGTGGGGAGCTATAGGACACATTTTGAAATTTACAATTTCTTTATTTATAAAATTGTTTCTGGAAATTGTTTCTAAATTGTTCAAGGACATTAGAAAGTGTTTCATTTTGTATTCTATGCATCGAAATTTTTGTTTTGGTGTCAAACAAAGTTGATTTTCTTATTTTTGTAAAAAGTGTCCCATTCCTCCTCACTCTCCCCTACTATCCTTATAGAGTATCAAACATACAATATGCATTTGGTTGGTTAAAGGGGAACTGACATTGAAAGTATTAACACAAAAACACATAAAAAGAAGTGAATGGCATTTTTATGCTTGATAATCTAATTAATTAGCTATATAAAAAATGCTAATTTAAAAAATAATTATCATTATGCTCACTTTATATATCTCTTAACATGTATTGATTAAATCTTTCATTATAAAATTTTCTACAAATTATGCTTCTATAATGTTCAAGGACATTAGAAAGTATTTCATTTTGTATTCTATAAATCGAAATTTTTGTATTTGTGTAAACAAAGTTGATTTTCTTATTTTTGTAAAGTGTCCCATTCCCTCTCCCCTATAATTTTTCAAAATTTTGTCGTCAATAATTTTTTAATGTATCTCTATTATCCTTTCGAAAAGAAAGATAAGTACAAAATGGATTTAAAATTTTGTAAAAGTGATTTGAACAAGAAATAATCCTTAAAGTTTCAGTTATTGGGGATGACACCTTATGTTTCGAATATTTTGAAAAAAATAATAACAATTAATAATTTAACAGTTAAATTAGATTGGCATTGAATATATATATATATATATAAAGCCAATCTAATGATAAAAAGCCACAGACTTCCCATTAAGCCAACGGAAAGATTAGAGGAAAGTCACATCCCGTAAGGCATGGTGACGTCACGGCGACGTCGTTGTGAAGTCACACTGTGATTTTGTGACCGTCGATGTGACGTCACGTGACGTGAATGTGACGTCACAGTGACTAGAATGCGAGGTCGTTTGTGACGTCACATTGTGACCACTCTGTGAAGTCACGGTGTGACTAATTTGTGAAAAGTGTGTCATTTGTGACTATTTTGGCATTAAGAGCTCACTGCAGTCACAGACAAAAAGAAATCAAGATGGCCGCTGTCATTTTAGCTGAATTGAAAGGATGGTCTAAATTCAAATGATTGACAAGCGAGTTCTTCCAATCAGCAAATAGAATATTCTTGGCTCATGTCCAATACGTTTCAGGTGGTCTAAGAGATTTCTTTTTTCAACTGTCTAGCGTAGATCAAAACCGTCTGTTTTGTGGAGTATCTGGATAACGCTGAAAGCCGTAAAAAGAATTTTAATCTGTTTATAATAAGGATGCAAAAATTAAAGCGATTTGACTTTCAGAAAATAAATGAATATTTTATTCAGATATATTCTTTTTTTTATCTTCAAGTTCATTTTACAGCTTTTACAAACATAAAATTGAAATTAGCGCAGTATAAAAACTATTTTATTTCACATAACGAAATTACATTTAAAATCAAGGGGGAAGATATTGAATGAGGGGGGAAATACCAGGTACAAATGTTCTAAAATAACTATCTTTTGTGGGGATTGTTTTTAGAACATGAAATTTATCAAGAGATATATAAAAGCTAAACAACATTGAAGGTTAAAAAAAAGATGTTCATAAAATTAGGAGAGAAAAAGTTAACCAAATAAACTGTATATTTTGTACTGTAGAGGGGTGGAGGGGAGAACGGGAAATATTAATTTTGAGGAGAAGGGGGGGTATACATCTAAATCCCAGCGTAGTAATTTATAGGTATAGTACATAATTTATTGTTGTTAGCACTAAAATATATGACAGAAAAAATAAAGTTTTCCAAATATTCAAAACTTTGTGTGATGTTAGCAGAAAGGTAGAGGGCGAAAAGTTTAGTGTAATTTTCAGGCGGAAGAAAATTTAGATTATATTTTATTTTTACAAGTAAGTTATAAAACATAAAGGAGTTTTCACAATTTGAAATTTTAAGTGCATAGGAGTAAATTCAGGTGTGTGTGTGGGGGGGGGGGGGAGATTTCTGTACACTAAATATTTTTTAAATGATGTAGACAGTTAAGAATGTTTTTTGTAGCGGTTCGTAATCTAAATAACAATAAAATACTTTTATTTTCATTTGCATTTTTTTCATTTTTAACACTTTCCAAGAAAGTTGAAAAGTGTTTATGAATTGGGTTTGTCCGTCCGTCTGTCTGTCTGTCTATCCGTGCTCTAACTAGCGTAAATATAGTCGGATTGCCATGTAATTGATATACGATATTCAAAATCATCATGGTATGTTCGGTGCACCATTCATGGTTCATTTACAGATGCACTCAAAAGTATTCGCTACATTATGGTCTATGTGGGGGGGGGGGTATTTAGGATGTATTTTAATAGTGTTACACAATGTTAAACACAGTTAAATTTATGTACATTGAGACACACTTTAAAATTGTTACTATAGACTATGTTATGTGTAATGCTTAACGTACGAGTATAGGGGACTCAAAAGTATTCCGTTATGTTATAGCCCATGAAGAAATATCGTTTGCTGCGTATTTGATTGATATTACTCTGTCACAAAGATAATGAAATTGATATGAATTTCTGAGGTGTCCTAAGCCTACTTTCTGTACAACATGAGCATTTAACAATTATTTACGGGGTCAGGTAAAAGAACTTGGTTCAGTATGGTCTACGAGAAAAACTGTTTGTAGCGTATTTTGATCACGTTACATTATTTCAAACATGACGAAATAGATACACGTTACTTTGATTTACTACAAGATGCTTGCATTCGAATATGGTCTGCATTTCATTTAGCGTTCATTTACAGGGAAACATAAAATATTTTGATACAATACTGTATCCGATATAGCTATTAAAAATTAATGCTGAAAGTACATTTTCAATTACAGAATGCGTTTTTAAGTTTAACTAAATTTTTGCGTACTACGTGGTGTGCACATATTTTTCAAACCCTATACAGGACTACACAAAAAAATTCGTAACCATTGCTGAGAATGAGTATGAATTTCTTAAAGATGTTAGGTTTTTTTTAGTTATAAATGTACAAGCTCAACTACATTTAATATGCTTAGAGATGTTTGTATCATACAAATAAAATCCTATACAGGGATATTCAAAAAACTGGATACATGGGCTGCCGATAGAAAATAATTCCTGCAAGTGTGATTTCAGTAATTTTGAGCATGATTTGGCATGAATTAGATTTCAGCTTAATGCTGTTTGACGTGTATAAAAATCTGTATTCTATATACAGAAATGCACAAAAGAATTCAAGTATGTTTCCGTCTATTAGTAGAAATTGCCGAGGGTGAATTTTCAACTGTTTTATGTATTTTCTTACAAAACTAAATTTTAACATAGTATGTAGAATCTGTACAAATATATGCAGTACAAATATATCATATACACTGCCTCATATGAGCTGCACAAAAGAATTGGAGTACCTTCCAGGTTATGGGTGCAATTGTTGAAATCTGCTTTTCAAACGTGTCATAGGTATTACAAATGTTTAGTTAGATATCTTCTTTACTTTATTAAACGGCGAAGTTTTGTTACAGTGTTCTGGAAGTGTCGACGTAGACGCATGATTTTTCTTTTTTCTTTATGGACATACTCGGTTCAGTCGATTACTCAGGCACCTTTGGTATCTACGTTTGATGGTTCTTTCTGAGCTAGTCGGAATAAAATGATTTCGAAAGGTTTTGAGAATTTACTTGCACGTTGACGAGAAACCACAATATTTTCCTTACAAATATCTCTCTAAAAACATTTTCCTTTGAAAAATACAGTTAAAATGTTTTTTATGCACAATTAAATGTACACCTATCGCTTTATTGTTAACACTTTCGTACATAGTTGAAATGATTTAGTTAATATTATAGATAATAAAGATTTATAATTAGGACCAAAAAAAGTAAAAATTAAAAAGTTTTAAAGACTGTAAATTAGATTTTTTAACTTCATGAATTGAGGGTAAGACAAAGGAAGAAACAGATTTTTCTTTTTTTTTTTTGGGTGGGGGGGGGGGAGGAATTTAATAGATGACTGATTATGTAACTTATTAAAGATTTACAAATAGGGCAAAAACATTGAAATTAGGAGTTTTAGAGACTTTAAATTTTATGAGCACGGAAATAATGGGGGGGGGGGGAGAAATGAAAACGTCAATTTTATATGGGGGTGGAAGAAGTTATATAATCGATTATTTATTGTTCAATATGAAACAGATAAAGCTGAAAATGTATTAAAAAAAGACTTTCAAAGATTTTAAACTTAAATAAGGGAAAGAAGAAAAAAAAAGGGGGGGGGGGATTTTATTTGATGACTTATTTATTTACCTTACTAAAGAATAAGAAATAGGACAAAAAAAGACTAAATTTTGTGTTCTTGGTAAGGGTAGAGTCAGAGCAAGCGTCAATTTTGGTGGGGGAGGAGTATAGTTATATGATTATTTATGATTACAATAAATTAACAGATAGAGTACAAAATGTTTTAAAAAAAGCAATGACTTTTAAGGTTAAAATTTTGTGATCTGAGGGGAAAAAAAGAGGAATAAGCAGAATTAGTTCTTTTTTGCGGGGGGAGGGGGGCGGAAGTTTATCGGTGACTTATTATTTACTTACCTTAGAAAATATTTACAAATAATTTAAAAAAATAATAAACGAAAAAAAAATTAAGGACTTTAAATTTCAGATGCTTGGTAAGAGGGAGAGGCGAGGAGGAAATACCAATTTCAGTTGGGGTTGGGGGGGGGGGAGGAGAAATTTTTATGATCGTTTGTTTATTGTTAAAATAAAGTGGCAAATTGAGCAGAAAAGATAAAAAAAATTAAAGAGTTTTAAAGGGTTTTTATTTTAAAATATGGGTACCGTGATGAGGGAGCAAAAGGGAGAAATGACATTTCCGATAGAGGCAATTTACAAGAAATTTTAATGAAATGAATATGGTGAAATAAATTGATAACGAAATTTATGACTGACTATTTATTGTTAGTTTAAAGTAACAAATAAAATAGAAAATTAAAGAAAATATTAAGGAATTTTAAAGATTTTAAACCTTGATACTGTAAGGGGAGCAAAACGGAAAACGAAATTTCGGAAGAAGGGGAGACAAAGAGTGCAAGATGTTTGGATAAGAATATGGTGTGCATCGAATTTATTGTTCATTTACAGGGAAACATTAGGGATGATTGCTGATAGTGAGTTTTAAATTATGATATGTTTGATTAATGATAAGTTATGGTATAAGTTAAGTTAAACTAATATTTTTGCACAGGCACATAGGTGGTGCATATGAATTGCATAGAATATGAAAGAGTGATCAAAGGGCTCCAATGCGATGTATCTCATGAGGGGTGTCGAAAAATGTTAGAAAAGTGCCGGCTAATTATGCTATCAGCTAAATGTCCTGTCGGCTAATCGCCTTTTCGGCTAAATGTCCTCCCGGCTAATTGCCACGTTCGGCCAGTTGTCTGTCGGCCAATTGTCTGTATTGCTGAAATTATTGCTATTCCGTTGCATAGACACTACACAAAAGATTTCATCAGTAGTATCGAGAATGACCATGAATTACTTAAAGATGTTTTTTAATTTGATTTATGCATTTTCAAGCTCAACTACTTTTAGTATAGATGTTTGACCCGTAGCCAGTCGCAGACATTTATCCGACAATCAAATAGCCTTCAAGACATTTAGCAGATAGCAGTTAGCTGACACGTGCATTTAGCCGATACGTAGATATAGCCGACAACACAATTAGCTGAAATTTACATACAGCATACAGAACAATTGACCGAAATGGACATATAGTAATAATTTTAGCAATACAGATAATTGGCCGACAGGCAACTGGCCGAACGTGGCAATTAGCCGGAAGGACATTTAGCCAAAAAGGCGATTAGCCGACAGGACATTTAGCTGATAGTATAATTAGCCGGTACTTTTCTAACATTTTTCGACACCCCTCATGAGATACATCGCATTGGAGCCCTTTGATTACGCTTTCATATTATGTACCTCCCGTTCCCCCTACCCCAATTTGTATCACCGGGAGCATTTTTCTGACTTTTCCGACATCCCTCAAGTGATATATTATTGGACTGGGCAACCCTTTGATCACTCTTTCATATTATGCACTTCCCGCTAGGTTACAGTTAATTTGCAGTTTGGTTACAATTGCGATTAGTTACTCTTAGATTACGGTTAGGTTATAATTATGTTACGTTTAGGTGATAATTAGATTACACTTAAGTTACAGCTTGGTCATGGTAAAGTTATGTTACAGTTACATAACAGTTAGCATAGGATTAGGTTATAACTAGGTAAACGTTAGTTACAGTTAGATTATGGTTAAGTCCCAGTTAGGTTACATTTAGGCTACAATTAGGTTACTGTTAGGTTTTAGTTTGGTTACGGTTACTTCATAATTAGGTTACACTTAGGTTACGTTTAGATTATGGTTAGGTAACTGTTCGGTTATAATTAGGTTACGTTTAGGTGATAATTAGATTACGCTTAGGTTACAGCTTGGTCATGGTAAAGTTGTGTTACAGTTACATTACTGCTAGCATACGATTAGGTTATAATTAGATAAACTTTAGTTACAGTTAGATTACGGTTACGTCCCAGTTAGATTATATTTAGGCTACAATTAGGTTACTGTTAGGTTTCAATTAGGTTACGGTTACTTTATAATTAGGTTACCCTTAGGTTACGTTTAGATTATGGTTAAATAACTGTTAGGTTACGTTTAGGTGATAATTAGAATACGCTTAAGTTACAGCTTGGTCATGGTAAAGTTATGTTACAGTTACATTACAGTTAGCATACGATTAGGTTATAACTAGGTAAACGTTAGTTACAGTTAGATTACGGTTACGTCCCAGTTAGGTTTCATTTAGGCTACAATTAGGTTACTGTTAGGTTTCAGTTAGGTTACATTTAGGCTACAATTAGGTTACTGTTAGGTTTCAGTTAGGTTACATTTAGGCTACAATTAGGTTACTGTTAGGTTTCAGTTAGGTTACGGTTATGTTACACTTAGGTTACGTTTAGGTTACAGATAGGTTATAGTTACGTTACAGTTTGGTATTGGTTAGGTTACAGTTACGCTACAGTTAGTTTATGCTTAGGTTTAATTAGGCTAAGATCAGGTTACAGTTACGTTACAGTTAAGTGGGATGAATGTCCATGTCGAATAATTGTCCTCTGTTGGCTAACTGTCTTTTCGGCTAACAGTCGCTGTCGACTAATTGTCATGTCGGCTAAACATCCTGTCGTCTAATTGCTGTCTGCTAAATGTCCCGTTGGCTAAATGACATTGTAGCATATAAATAAATAGGGATATGACAAAAAACTGGATACATGGCCGTCCATGGATAGCAATTCTTAAGCTAATGTTAGCCTTAGAAGTGTGATTTCAGTAATTTTCAGCGTATTTATTTCTGAATTAAATTTTAGCTCAGTATGTGGCGTGTATAAAAATTTATAAGGAACATAACAGAGCTTCACAAAACAATTGAAGTACGTTTCCGTCTATTGCTAGGAATTAATAAATGTGTATTTTCAAATGTGTTATGTTTTTCTAACTGAACTAAAAATGTAGGAAAGGGTTCATAATCCATACTTGGCACATGGTTTTCCTTTCTTGTTTTATTTATTGTCAATAATTCATCTTCTTATGTTTTTGTATTTCTCAGTTGCAATAATCATGATTTTTAGGGTTCCGTACTTAAAAAGTAAAAACGGAATCATTATGAGATCACTCCTGTGTCTGTCTGTCTGTCACAGCCATTTTACTCGTAAACTACGGAACGTGGAAAGTTCAAATTGGGAGATGTAATAAAGACTATTGACCCACATATTTACAGATTATTAAACATTCACAAATATATGTGGGGAAAAACGTAGAGGGGATAATTAGGTTATTTGAAGAAGAAATATATTTTCTTTGTATATCGTTTGGGGTATCGGTTAAAAGATTCCGTAACGCCGAACTCAAAAATACATTTCTTTTAATTTTAGATATTATAATTTCAGAGATATCGTCGAAAATGTAGTGCAAAAATATGTCCCTCCCCCCCATCTATTTTCAAATCTACTGAAACTAAAATTATGAAAAAAATTAGAGGTAATAGAGGAATGTAGTAGAGGTACTCGCAGGAAAATTATAGCGATTGCCCTAGGTGGCATAGTTTTTCATAAAATCGCATTTTTCTGTTACATACAGATTTCTGTTTGCGGGCATTCAGCAAAGGTATCGAAGAGCGCTAAAGGTACCTATCGTATCAAAAGTATAAAATCATTGTTTATAATGATTTTCGAAAAAAAATCGTCGGTAATTCGCCGAGATATTAAGATTCCTGTCAATGCCGGCGAAGACACTAACGAGCTAATGCTAATCCTATGGGGAGGAAAAAGTAAAGAAAGTGCGATGTAGAGACGGATCTCGGCTACACAATGGCAAAAAAAATATTTTAAAATATCGAAATGCAAAAGAGATATTAGAAAAATCCTTCCCCATACGATTAGCATTAGCTCGTGTGTGCCTTCGTTGGCAGGGGCAGGAGCCTTAACCCTTAAAGACACGGTTGGTTTGGACATACATAATGGCAGAGGCGGCGTACTCTATATACCATCGGTTTTTAAATACTAGATAACAACTTTTAATGATATATTTGTGTAATGCAATACCCAGTAGCAGCATAAAAGCAGTAAACGTCAAATTGTTAAAAACAGACCAATTTAATTATAATTAATCGCATAAATACTATGGTATTCGCGACTAGTTTGCGTTGAATGGATCTCTCAATACGCCTCCCGTGTCTTTAAATGATAATTAAAGACCTATTTGAAAAGAATGCGGCACGGACAAAGTCGAGTTACACCTGTGCGACCTCCTTTCGAAGCGCGCTTAGTACAACGCCAAGTTTAAACTTTGAACAAGGATTTTATTTCATCTACACTCTAAAATGAAAAATATTACTATGTTGAATTTAGTTTTATGAAATGCCAAATGAAATTTAAATATGCAGTACTTTTATTGTTAGTACCAAATTAAGTTCACCATATGCAGATTAAGATACGTTTAAAAAAAGAGTTATACAAAATAGCAATATTTAATTTTATTTCGGCTTCATATCTCTTTGAACCTTTGTGGTATACTCATTCATACTTTTCTAATATATACAGCTATACCCAACTCTACGTTGAATAGGTTTTTACAAAGTTTCATTATTCTTTTAAATAATACAGTTAATAATTCATATATTTATTGTACGGAACCCTCTGAGCGCGAGTAATACTTGTATTTGACCGTTTATTTTATATACAAGTTATATGCATTGGTCTGCCAAGTCGTATCTTGGTGGAAACCATCTGCAGAACATCAATTTAGTGGTTGATCTGCAGGTTTACCATTGTGTTTTCATGCACCCAAACTTCAATATTTTCATACATTTGGGTGCTGCAAAATACAATGATAAACCAATCGATCAAATACTAAACTCCGGTGTGCAGGTGTTTTCTATCAAGATATGACTTATCAGACTATTTGCATTTTAATATGCTAATTGAGTTCTATCTAATCCTAAAATTCCAGCCTTCAACTTGATGAGCTGATGGTCTGTGCAATTGCCACCCGTCGAACAAATCCCTTCCTGTGAAATCTTGTATCACTCTTTAGGAATCTGTGGACAGGCACAAAAACATCCTTTGTTTTTATACCTCGATTGTGTATAAAAACCTTTTTTAATTCATCACTCTGAATTTGGAGATTTTTGTAATAAATACAGCTGTATTTTTTTTTTTTTTTTTTTACAATTGTTTGAGAAAGATTTGTTTTTATTTTCTCTGAAAACTGCTTGGATTTTTCATTACATTGATATGCAATTCTGATAATGAATTTCATAGAATTCCATTTCAAAGCAATATTTCGAATTTCTTCCAATTTTACCAAAGCATTCTTTTTCTTTATCAGAAATCAGAGAAAATAAATTTATTTTTCTGCATCTTTATCTTTAGATTAAGTTACAATTTTATTTTCCCCGCATGGCTGATAGAGATTTTTTTTTTACCTTGTCAGTTGAAAGCTCACAGTCAAATATCTCCAGAGATTCTCCATCTTCTTCCTCTACTTCCAAGTTAATAATCAGGAGGAGTTGCCGTAATATCCTTTACCAATCTGTGTCCTATATCGGAATTTGGTAAATTAGCAGTGCTTTTAGTTTATAGTCTTTACTTGAACTTACCGATCATGACAGTGTTAAGCTATCATTCGTTGTTGCTAAGAAACTGTTTTTACTAGTTTGTAAATTAGCTTGGTAAATTATCACTGGTTTTACTTTGCAGCCTCTACTTGAACTTGCCGATCAAGACAATGTTAAGCTGTCATTCATTGGTGCCCAGAAAATGTTTTTATCAGTTTGTTAAAAATGTCGTACTGACATTTTCTATGTAAATAACGCAGTCTTTCAAAGTGACAGACTGGTTGATGATGGTATTATCCTTCTCGTATAATTCTTGAAAAGCTAATGACGAATTTACTAACTGTTGCTTTGTGAGCCTTAATTTCCTCTCTACTCATTTGATAAAACTCTGTCATTGAATAATGAATTTTAGTAAACGAAAGTGTGTGCCATTACAAATACATCATGAAATAAAAATGTTAACTAAGGCAATCTTTAACCAGGATACCAATGTAAATTGAAAGTAAAGATGGAGTGTTATTAAAATTCATAGATAAAGACCAGAGAAGAATCCGTAACCAAATTCAGATTTTTGGGAATGATGTAAAAGTTTGTTGCATATTGTTGATGGAAATTAAAGAAAGTGTATTTCGTGAAAATTTCAATTCCTAGCAGTTACATAATTAGAGCTCATCTGGCTAAAGAATCGATGTATTTTCTCAAATCTTCCAAAAAATAAAATACCTTATCCTCAAAATATTTTTAAGTGATTTAAATAAACGGTCATTCGACGAAGTAAGTTTTGGAGAATGGTACTTGGATTGAAACACTTCATCTCAATTATAATATTTTGTGTCTATAGTGGGCAAAGATACGTGTGGTCTTGTTGGAAAACAATGCCTAATTGTTGATTATTTGAAGCTGCTTTTAGCGGATTGTTTGATTTAATTCACTTAATTATAAACAGTATTTCTGCAAACTACTGCTATAGTTTCCAAGTAACATCTATTAATAAACAATTTTCTTGTCTCACTGAATGCGAAGAAAAATCTTCTGTGGGTAAGAAACTGACTTTTGCTTTAATTAAAAGGCCTCTTCGAAGTAGTCATCAATGTAGTCTAAATAAATATTAATATTGTTATTATTCCTTATATTCCATGAATTACGAATATAATCTGAAAATAAAAACTATGCGTAAATCTGGTTTTTGAACAATGTAGAATAACGTTGTTTTAAAAATATCGACATATTCTGTAGAAATTGAGTCGGGCCAAAGTTTTAGCTTCATAATACGTAATTTTTTTGTACTGCTAATTGTACTGCCCGGTTCCGGGAACAAGAAATTTCCGTCCGAGGAGACCTGCACATTCAAATTTTTAGACAACAAAGGCTTAGAAACTGATACAATCAATTATGACTCGTATTCAATCATAGAGCCTCGCTTATAGAAAAAATTTCAGGCCGAAACGTGCTGGATCGAACCGTAGGTTCCGACTTCACGAGGATGAAGTAGGCATACTTCTATTAAAAATTGTTACTTTTTTTTTATCATATTTAATAACTTCAGTTAATTAAGACAATAATAACATTTTAAAATAAGTGGTAGAAATTTGCTTGATTTGCCTCCGTCAGAATATTGCTTATAGATCGAATTTGGCAAGCTCAAAAGTGGAGGTTCTATTATGATTTTATGAGATATATAATTTGCAATGAAATGCTGATTTGGGTGGACTTTCTGCAGAAAATTCCTTCGTGAAAACATTTCATTTATTAACACAATCAAATTAAACCTCGTGAGTTTGGTCTCCTTATTCACCACCCCTCCTTTCTTTAGCATTTTTTGAGTTTCTCCATCTTCACTGTTTTTTGTTTTTTTTTTAATGAAGGTAGTGCAGATGGCCTTTAGTAATGTGGACTATGGTGATTTCGAGTTAAGTTAGAAAACTTAAACAATCGGCTGATTTTCGTCAATGTTTTATAACGGTGGATGAAACATGAATTCGCCATTATTCTTCAGTGATGAAAGAGCAATCTAAACAATGTGAAAGAGCAGCTGAAATTGCACCAAAGAAAGTGAAAACGGTTCCACCTGCTGGAAAAGCCATGGATAGGGTTTTCAGGAATTCACAAGATGTTGTGATCATAGACCACCGACAAAAAGGCAGAATCGTCACCGGACAGTGTTATTCTTCTCTACAGGACCAATTGAAGAGTGCTTATTCCGACAAAATTTCCCTACCTGAACAAAAAGAAGGTGTTCGTTCACCACAGCATTGTTCTTGCACACATGCCTGTAGTTTTCGCTACTAAAGTCAATCACCTACGCTCTGTAGTACTTCCACATGCACCGGATTTTGCTCCCAGCGATTATTTCCTCTTCCCAAGCCTGGAGAAATGGCTCGGTAGTCGGAAATTCACTTCAAAATATGGGGTTAAAGCAGACACTACCACTTCATTTCCAAAGATAGATATGACTTATTATACTAAAGATAATAAAAAGTCGGAAACTCTTTGGTTTAAATTTTATAAGTTGTAAGGAACTACGTTAAAAAAAATGAAATATTGTCAAAATATTACTATTTTCTTTGTCGGGCTGATAACCTTTCAAAACACACTCGTATCGACATCAAATTTTATTTTCCCTCCAAAAAAAAAGGCGGAGTTCATGAAAAATGGTCCTAGTTGTAATTAAAATTCGACCCCCACATGCTAAAAACATGACACTATAAAACCTGGTAAGACGGAAACATAAACAATAGATACGAAATACCGTTTTAGATGGGTTATTTGCGTCTTTGCAGATACACTTGCCAGGTATTTTTAGGGAAATAATGAACAAATTCCGTTTAAACCAGGATTCCGTTACAGCTGCATATCAGAAAATAAATTTGTTAGCTAGTAGGCTTTCCTCTCTCTTTTTCTCTCATTCTGTCCTTGATTCTCGGCAGTATTGCTAGGAGTTATCGACACTCTCTATCACAGTAGTGTTTCACTACACTTAGACTAACATTTCCTGTTTTTGCTATGATGTGCTATATACCAACTCATCGACAGGGCGTGGATTTGATCTTCAAATTGGTAGCCCCTGGAACTGCGCTGCTGTTCACTGTTCAGACATTTATAAAATGTAATATTTAACCTTACAGTCTCATTATTTTCAGATTTACATTATTATAGTTAATGATAAATTTTCGCGTTTCCTTACCGTTACAAAAAATGTCTTTCCGTTACCTTTGAGAATATACACTAGTAACGGGGAAAAAATGTAAGCGCTAATGTTTAGTCTGTGGGAGCGTTATTTTCAAATATCTCGCTTTCTTTATAATATTTTAAAATGAATTTTTTTGCATAGGATTGCTGAGGACGATCTACAACCGGGCTGTTTTTTACTTTTTCGATTTTTGGTTTCAGATATTTAAAAAAAAAATTACTTTTACTTTCGGAGCCGGTGGAATCGTTTCTGAAATTGAAGCAATAAAAAAAAACTATAACTAAAATCGAAAAAGTAAAACCTAGCCTGGTTGTCGATCGTCCTCAGCTATCCTATGCAAAAACAAATCATTCAAAAATATTAAAATCAAAGCGGTTTGGAAATAACTCCCCCATAGACTAAAATTAGCATTTTCATTTCTTCCCGTGTCTGAAGTGTGCTCTTAAATTAAGATGTGTTATACAGGACAAATTTCGCATTTCCATGACTTTTAAAGGTGTACTGTCCCCTTAAAAATTACAAATATTAAAAATAATAAATATTAAATTATTTTTTTAAAGTTTCGAACAAATTCATCAACCCTTTTAAAGTTAACAATCTTTAAAACTTACGAATTTTAAGTTCTTGTTAAATCTTAGTAAATTTAAATTGTTCAAATTATGAAAAATTAAAATGATAAAGTCATCAATGAAAGTTCTTAGGCATGTTTTAACGGCATGAAAAATATGCTAAAAATTAATATAATAAGAAAACAAATAATGCAGATGAAAATCAACTTTCAGGAATTTCTACCAATTAATGGAAATATATTTGCATTTTTTTGTACAGCCCTTACATTAGCAACAAGTTTTTATACACGCCACATGTTAAGATAAAATTTATTCCAATATAAACATGCTTAAAACTACTTAAATCGCACTTCCAGAAATTATCATCCATGGCGTGCATGCATTCAATTCTCTGGATAGTCTTGTATATTATTATATTTATATTTTCCAAACATATCGTTCTAAATATAGTTGAACTTGAAAATGTAGGATCTAATTTTTTAAAAAAAATAAGCAATTCACTCTCATTCTCAGCAATTCTTCCTAGTTCTTTTGCGTAGCCCTATACATTAGGGTGGGTCGAAAAAACCGAAATATTTATAATCGAAACGTAAAAACGCGGAAAAGTTGCCTTTTGTAAAAAAGATAAAATACGTAAAATATTACACCGATTGGTTAATATCTTTTACAGCCGCAAGGTGTCCAAATTTCGAAAAAATCATAAAAAACATACTTTTAGCAATTTTTTTTAAAATTATCCAAACATACTTATTCAATTTCTAATAGAACGCAATAGCCACGCCAAGATATTAGTAATGTAACATTAACATTTCATTTTTGTGACATCGTTGCTTTTACCGCCACAACAGGGCCAAAATTTCTAAAAAATGTTAAAAATTAAAGTTTTCCATTTTTTCAATTTTCATAACTTTTGTAATGTTTTCAGATTTTTTACATTTCTAATAGGCTGGGAAAGGCATTTTATGTTATTAATTTCATGCACATTGTTAACCATGATCACTGTAATTCTATAAAAAAAAATTGCTCAATGATAGAAACACCTGCAGCTGTCTGCACGTAAAATTAATTTCTCGCTGCTAGAGGGCCACGTTTTACTTCGTTCGTTTTTTTTTTTTTTTTTTGTAATGTACTCCTTTTACTCTATACTTTGAGGGCCCTAAAGATAGAAATATCTGCCAGGTTAAAGAGGTGGCAAAGTTTCATCTTTTCGAAGTCAAGGAGGAACATATCTCTTTGTACTAGAAACAGGTCTGAATTATTTTCGTCATTTGACCCCATCGTCTGGCAAGGCGACTTCTATATGCAATGACATTATAGATTTTTTGAAGAAAAATGAAATCCCGACTGGAATAATAATTGCAGTTGAATTTCCCGGAATTGTCGTCAAAACAGGATGCAAAGGTGGTGTTATAGTAGGATTAGTTGAGAACAACTTTTAAAAAACCACTTTATTGGCTTCCTTGAACTCACTTCAATGAGCTTCCACTGTGACATCTTTTCAAACATCTTGATGACAAAAAAACAGGTTATCTATCATATTGTGGCCCAATTGGTTGATCTCTTGCGATTTGCGAATTATTACTAATTGCAAAATTTAAGCCAATTTAATCTGATCACCTAGCTGTTGATAAAGATGATTTGTCAACTGACCAGAAGTATATGTCTGAAATATTGCAAGCGCTTTCAACACGCGTGTATACAATTGACCTTTTTTGCTGAGTCCCTGGATAAATATTTCACGCAAGGTGGATCATTACTGCTATACGAATTTTGAGACTCTACGTTGGAACAAAGAAACCCTCTTTTTAACTTGTCATACTCTTTGAGTACATCCTGAAAATGTACTGCATCAGTTGGTTCAGAATTAAAATGAATCACTCATGTTTTCCAGATCTGTGCACTATAGTTAGTAACTTACGTTACTTGACAGATAATCTACGAAAGATTATAGTTCCTGTATTTTCACGAGATGACTATTTCGCAAATCATACAAATAGCCTCTTTGGAATGATAGCATATGAAGAGGAGAACATCAGGGCCCCAGCCATGAAGAAAATTGCAAAAGCACGAAGTTTTGTGGACTAGAATAGTGCCATCCGTCACTTTATCATAGCAGACTTCAACACTGAAGCTTAAAATTGTATGGCTTTAGTCTACTGACAAAACTGGAAACTAACGGAACCACCTGTTATGGTTTCTTTATCGACTAAAAACGCTGGTGAGTTAAAAATTTTCGATTAAAGATACCAGATATTATAACTTTCCTTGTCCCACTCAATCACTAGAAAGATGCGTGAAATTATTCATTGAAGCACTGATAAAGTTTGTTTACTAGAACAGAGGGAGGATCACATCTGATCAGTTTTGTCCTCTCGAGAAATAATGGCTTCATCTGAAAGCAAGTTATATTATAAAATTCATTTACATTAAATTCTTCTTCATTTTAAATTTATTTAACCCGTTTCGGTTAAACGTCTCTATATTTTAATTCATAAAATACTAAAACATTTTGCTCATTTTATATAATTTTTGTGGCATGAATTGGCTGTTATGAAGTAAAACATCAGTAGATGAACCGATCGTCAAGAAAAATGAATGATTAACTTTATTTTCAAGTCTATTACAAATAGTTATAAAAAATTATGATATATTAATAGATATAAAGTAAAATTATTTATTTCTAGACATATTATAGAAATTATAAAAAATTAAAAAAAAATGAAAAAGTGAAATTTTTGAAATTTTTACAAAAAATGTGGTCTTTTGCGGCAAATAAAGATCTGATTTCATCATAATGGATATTTACCGGGACATTTCTCATATCTTCATGTAGTTATTGCGTTCTATTAAAAATTGTATTGGTATGTTTGGATAATTTAAAAAAAAATGATAAAAAAAAACATGTTTTTTGTGATTTTTTGAAATTTTGGCCCCCTTGCGGCGGTAAAAGATATTAACCGATCGATGTAATATTTTAGAAATTTATTCTGTATTACAAAAGGCAACTTTTCCGCGCTATTACACTTCGATTATAAAAATTTCGTTTTTTTCGACCCACCCTAATTTAAATATATAACCTTGTATGCAGAAATTTAGTTGAAAACGTAAATCATAGCTGAAAACTCAATTTCAACAGTCATCCATAATAGACAATAATTCATGTACAGTATTTTATCCAACATCTTTTATGTGCCCCTGTAAATGAAATAAAATGTGATCAAAATCATCTTCTAATGTAAGCATCTTGCAATAAACCTCAGTAACATATATGAATTCCATCTTGTTTAAAGTAGTAAAACATAACTAAAACACGCTACAAGCAGTTTTTTCTGTAATGAAACTGAACTCTTTTCTGTGACCCTGTAAATGAATGAAAAATGCTTTGCAACCCCTTCAGGAAGTATGTTTTATTGCACCTCATAAATTCATATCAATTGCATTATGTTCGTAACAGAGAAACATTAAAATACGCCGCAAAGGTTTTTTCTTCATAGTTCATAATATAGCGAAATGTACTTTTGAATTCCCCTGTACACGAACCTGTGCACTTCAATAAGGTGCATAAATTTTATGTTTAAACTGTTTTACATCATTAAAATACACCGCAAATGATTTTTACCACATAGGTCATAATATAAAAGAATACTTTTGAAAGTCCATGTAAGTGAAGTATATAAATGATTACGCGCTTTATTATCAGTGCCATATATCCCATGATCAACTTCAACAACGTATTTCAATTACATCACAATTCAAGTATATGTACGCTAGTTAGACCACGGACAGACGGGCAGTGAAACCAATTCATAAACATTTTCCAACTATGTTGTAATGTGTTAAAAATATGAGTACCCGTCCAAACGTTTTGTGTTGGATATACATATAGAAAATATAGAGGTTGTAGAGAAAAAAGCGGGACCTGGTATTAATTGACACTATATAACCTGGTGAGACGGAAACACAAGCAATAGGTGCGAATTACCGTTTCAGATGGGCAGTTTCCGTCTTTGCAGATACAATTACAGTAGAGCGCCGATTATCCGAACTCCAGTTAACCGAACTTCCAATTATACGAACAACCTATTTCTCTCAAAAAAATTTTTATCCGAACAACCTATTTCTCTCAAAAAAATTTTTTTTAATGATGATGAGATTGTGGATGAGATTTAAGGTGTAAAATAAATTGAAGAAATGAAAACGAATGCCCTGAAAATGACCCAAATCCATCGCATAACGAAGCCTTTGAGTGTTTGAAAACAGCTATGAAATGGCTTGAATGGCAGAAGAACTCTGATCCTATTCAAATAACGTATTTCAGAAGAATTCGAGATATGGCAACATTGGAAAGAACGTCTTATTTGAAGCAAGCAACAATCGAAAGCTATTTTGTTTAAATTATAATCTCTGGAGTTCAGAAAATGATAAAAAGAGAAAAAGAAAATTTTAAATGATGATAAAAAAGTAAACAAAAAGACAGTTTTTAAACACGCTAGCACTAACTGGCGCTACCAGTCCTAAGCCTGGATAAAGTGTGAAGGTATTAGTATAGTGAGAAACACCCCTTAAATTGTCTGTCCATTTATCCGAACTTTCGCTTATTCGAACTAGGTTCGGTCCCGACTTGTTAGGATAATCGGCGCTCTACTGTATAAGATATATTAAGGGGAATCAGGGAAATATTCCGTTTAAACCAGGATTCCGTTACAGCTGCGTATTAGAAAATAAATTTGCTAGCTAGCAGATTTTATAAAAGATTATATTTTACCTTAGTCTTTTTTTAGTTTTACATTATTATAGTTAATGATAAATTTTCGCGTTTTCTTACCGTTACAAAAACTACCTTTACGTTACATTTGAGAACCCACATAAGAAACGGCAAAAAAATGTAAGCACTAATGTTAAGTCTACGGGAGCGTTATTTTCAAATATCTCGCTTACTCTTTAATATTTTAAAATGAAATTTTTTTTCATAGGATAGTTGAGGAGGATCTATAACCGGGCTAACATATACTTTTTCGATTTTGGTTTCAGATATTTAAAAAAAAATTACTTTTTCTTTCGGAACCGGTTGGAATCCGTTCTGAAATTGATACTATCCTAATATTAAAAAAAATTAAAAACAAAATCGAAAAAGTAAAAACTATTCTGGTTTTCGATCGTCCTCAGCTATCCAATGCAGAAAAAACAAAAAAAAAATCTATTAAAATAAAGCGAGAAATTTGAAATTAACGCCCCCATAGACTTAAAATTAGCGTTTTTATTTATTCCCGTGTCTGAAGTGGGCTCTTAAAGAAAGATGTGTAATACAGGACAAATTTCGCATTTTCTGCGGCTGTTAAAGGTGTACTTTTTCGTTAAAAATAATAAATATTAAAAGTAATAAATATTAACAATATTCCTTTAAATTTTCAAACAAATTGATCAAAACTTTCAAAGTAAACATTCTTTAATACTTACTAACTTTTTGTTTATCCTCTGTTTATGTTAGTTTGTTTATGTTTGTTGTTGTTGTTTGTTACTTTATGTGTTATATTTGTTTGTATGTTGTTGTGTTTTTGTTTGTTATATTAACTAAGTTTTTGTTAAATCTTAGTAAATTTAAATTGTTCAAATTACTGAAAAATGAAAATGATAAAGTCATCAATGGATGTTCTTAGGCTTGTTTTAACGGCATGAAAAATATGATAAAATTTAATATAATAAGAAAACGAATAATGCAGATGAAAGTAAACTTTCAGCAATTCCTACCAATTAACTGCAGTATATTTGCATTATTTTGTACAGCCCTTGCATCCGAACAAGTTTATATACACGGCACATGGTAATGGTAAGATCAAAATTATTGCAGTATAAACATGCTGTAAACAACTGAAATCGTACTTCCAGAAATTATTATTCATACGCGTGCGCATGCATCCAGTTCTTTGAATAGCCTTGTATATTATTATATTTATATTTTACAAACACATCTTTCTAAATATAGTTGAACGTGAAAATGTAGAATTTAATTAAAAAAAAGCAATTCACTCTCATTATCAGCAATTCTTCCTAGTTCTTTTGCGTAGCCCTATACATGCTCTATAGAAATCATATATATAATCTAGGATGCAGAAATTTAGTTAAAAAAGGATATCATAGCTGAAAACTCACTTTTAGCAATCGTCCCTAATAGACAATACTTCGTATACAGTATTGTATCTAGCAACTTTTATGTGCCCCTGTAAATGAAATAAAATGTGATTCACATCATATTCTAATGTAAGCATCTTGTAGTAAACCTCAGTAACGTATACGAATTTCATCTTGTTTAAAATATTGAAACAGAATTAAAACACGCTGCGAGCAGTTTTTTCTGTAATAAAACTGAATTCTTTTCTGTGATCCTGTAAATGAATGATAAATGCTTTGTAACCCCCTTAAAAAGCATGTTTCAGTGCACCTAATAAATTCACATCCATTTCGTTATGATTGCAACAGAGAAACATTATTAAAATACGCCGCAAACGTTTTTTCTTCATAGTCCATAATATAATGAAATGTACTTTTGAATTCCCCTGTACACGTAGCTGTGCACTTCAATAAGGTGCATAAATTTTATGTTTAAATTGTTTTACATCATTAAAATACACCGCAAATGATTTTTCCCACATAGGCCATAATATAAAAGAATGCTTTTCAATGTCTATGTAAGTGAAGTATAAATTATTACACGCTTCATTATCAATGTCATTTATGACATGATAAACATCAACAACGTATTTCTATTACATCACAATCCGAGTATATGTACGCTAGTTAGAGTACTGACAGACGAGCAGTCAAGCCCCACTCATAAACATTTTTCAACTATGTTGGAGAGTGCTAAACATCTGAGTACCCGTCCAAACGTTTTGTGTTGGATATATAAATAGAAAATATAGAGGGCTTAGAGAAAAACGCGGGGCCTGGTAATAATTAAAATTCCACCCCCTCAACTAAAAACATGACACTATAAAACCTGCTAAGACGGAAACATAAACAATGTGTACGAAATACCGTTTTAGGTGGGTTGTTTCCGTCTTCACAGATACAATTGTAAGATATTTTTAGGGGAATCATGAAGCTATTCCGTTTAAACCAGGATTCTGTTACAGTTACGCATTGCAAAATAAATTTGCCAGCTGACAGACTTTTATAAATTGCGATATTTTACCTTACAGTCTCATTATTTTTAGATTTACATTCTTATAGTTAATGATAAATTTTCGCGTTTCCTAAACGTTACAAACAGTTCCTTTACGTTACATTTGAGAACCCACACTAGTAACTAGGAAAAAATGAAAGCGCTAATGTTAATTCTATGGGAGAGTTACTTTCAAATATCTCTCTTCCTTTTTAATATTTTAAAATGAATTTTTTGCATAAGATAGCTGAGAACGCTCGATAACCGGGCTAGTTTTTATTTTTTCAATTTTGGTTTCAGATATATTTTTTTTAATTACTTTTACTTTCATAACCGGTTGGAATCCGTTCTGAAATTTAAACTATCCTAACATAAAAAAAACTATAACCAAAATCGAAAAAGTAAAAACTAGTCTGGTTATCGATCATCCTCAGCAATCCTATGCAAAAAAAATCATTCAAATATATTAAAATCAAAGCGAGAAATTTGAAAATGACGCCCCCAAGGGCTTAAAATTAGCGTTTTCATTTCTTCCCGTGTCTGAAATAGGCGTGCATGCATCGAATTCTTTGAACAGACTTGTATATTATTATATTTGAATTTTCCAAACATATCTTTCTAAATATAGTTGAACTTGAAAATAAAATTAATCAATTCACTCTCATTCGCAACAATTCTTCCTAGTTCTTTTGTGTAGCCCTATATATAGTCTATAGATTAATCAAGTATGCAGAAATTTAGTTAAAAATGTATATCATAGCTGAAAACTCACTTTCAGCAATCATCACTAATAGACAATACTCATATACATCATTGTATCCAATATCTTTTATGTGCCCCTGTAAATGAAATAAAATGTGATGCACATCATATTTTAATGTAAGCATCTTGTAGTAAACCTCAGTAAGGTATATTAGTTCCATCTTGTTTAAAATCGTGAAACATAGCTACAACACATGCTGCAAGCACTTTTTTCTGTAATAAAGATGAACTCTTTTCTGTGACCCTGTAAATGAGTGATAGATGCTTTGCAACCCCCCCAGAAAGCATTTTTTTCACCTTATAAATTCATATCAATTTCATTATGTTGCAACAGAGAAACGTTATTAAAATACGCCGCAAACGTTTTTTTCTTCATAGTCCATAATATAACAAAATCCACTTTTGAATTCCCCTGTACACGTACCTGTGCACTTCAATAAGGTGCATAAATTTTATGTTTAAAATTGTTTTACATCATTAAAATACGTCGCAAATGATTTTTCCCACATAGGCCATAATATAAAAGAAAACTTTTGAATGTCCATATAAGTGAAGTATAAATTATTATAAAATAATACGTATTACAAAATAAATTTTCTAGCTAGCAGACTTTTATAAAATGCTATATTTGACCTTACATCTCATTATTTTTAGTTTTACATTATTAAAGTTAATGATAAATTTTAGCGTTTCCTTGAAGTTACAAAGAATATCTTTATGTTACCTTTGAGAATTCGCACTTGTTACGAGAACAAAATGTAAGCTCTAACGTTAAGTATATGGGAGAGTTATTTTCAAATATTTAACTTCCTTTTTAATATTTTTAAATGATTTTTTTTGCATAGGATGGCTGAGGATGATCTACAACCGGGCTAGTTTTTACCCTTTCGATTTTAATTTCAGATATTAAAAAAAAATTACCTTTACTTTCGGAACCGAGGTGAATCTGTTCTGAAATTGAAACTAACCTAATATATATATATTAAAAATACTATAACCAAAATCTAAAAAGTAAAACAGGGTTCGTACGGTCCTTGAAAGTCCTTAAAAGTGCTTACATTTTTCAAAGGAAATTTTTGGTGCTTAAAAGTACTTATTTTCATGCAAAATCGGAAAAAAGTCCTTAAAAGTGCTTAATTTTACTCTCATATTAATTCTTAATCAAAGGTGAAACTCTTCTGCATTTCTTTTAATTTCTGATTTAAAAAAAAAAAAATCTTAATCCCGCCTTGCCTCCCCTTCTGAAATTTTACTTTCCCCTTTGTAATATCAAATTTAAAAACTTCATTTTTTTAACCTTTTTGTACTCTCAGGGATGTAAGACCTGCGCCAGACGAAGCCAAAATTTGCGCAAAGCTGCTACAAAAGAGCTATTTTTTTTTCCATTTTGCGCCAAACCTACACCAAAACGTACTTAGTGCCAAGATGAAATTTAGCAGGATTTCGTCGATCCGAGAAACAAAACAAAAAACAAAATCAATTTTTTCTATGCCGCCAATTGCGTCAAAAAAAAGCAAAAAACCGCGGTCAAAAGATCTCGAAAAACACGCGATGTTTGTCAAATGATCACAAAAAAAACGTGAATTTTGTCAAAGGATCGCTAATTTCGTCAAAAACGAACAAAACGCGGTCAAAAGATCGTAAAAACGATAATTTTGTTAAAAGATGGCGAAAAAAACGCGCAAATTTCATCAAAATTCGCAAAAACCCATAAATTTCGTCAAATGATCGCGAAAAACACGCAAATTTCGTCAAAAAATCGCGAAAAACACGCAAATTTCGTCAAAAAATCGCGAAAAACACAAGAATTTCGTCAAAATATCACGAATAACATGCGAATTTCGTCAAATGATCGCGAAAAAAACGTGCATTTTGTCAAAGGATAGCTGACTTCGTAAAAAAACGAACAAAACGGGGTCAAAAGATTGTGAAAAAACGCGAATTTCGTTAAAAGATCGCGAAAAATACGTGAATTTTGTCAAAAGATCGCGAAAAATACGCAAATTTCGTCAAAAGATTGCCAAAAATACGCAAATTTCGTCAAAAAATTGCCAAAATACGCAAATTTCGTCAAAAGATCGCGAGAAACACGTGAATTTTGTCAAACGATCGGGAAAACCATGCGAATTTTGTCATAGCAAAAAAAAAAAATACGTTAATTTTGTCAAAGGATTACCAATTACTTCTAAAAATGAACAAAACGGGGTCAAAAGATTGTGAAAAAAAGCAAATTTCGTTAAAAGATCTTGAAAAAACCCACAAATTTCATCAAAAGGTCACAAAAAACCGCAAATTTTGTCAAAAGATTAAAAAAAACCACGCTAATTTCGTCAAAAGATCGCGAAAAATACACGAATTTCGCTATAAGATCGCGAAAAATACGCGAATTTCGCCAAAAGATCGCGAAAAATACGCAAATTCGTCAAAAGATCGCGAGAAACACGTGAATTTCGTCAAACGATCGCGAAAAACATGCGAATTTTGTTATAGCGAAAAAAACCCCGTTAATTTTGTCAAAGGATTACCAATTACTTAAAAAAACGAATTAAACGGGGTCAAAAGATTGTGAAAAAACGCAAATTTCGTTAAAAAATTCGAAAAACTTCACAAATTTCATCAAAAGGTCACATAAAATCGTAAATTTTATCAAAAGATTAAAAACAACCACGCTAATTTCGTCAAAAAATAGCGAACAGCACGCTGATTTCAACAAAGGATCGCAAAAAATACGCGAATTTTGTCAAAACATCGCGAAATATACGCGAATTTTGTCAAACGATCGCGAAAAATACGCTAATTTCGCCAAAAGATCGCGAGAATTACGCTAATTTCGATAAAAGATCGCAAGAAATATGCAAATTTCATCAAAAGATCGCGAAAATACGCAATTTTCTTTTTATTAGCATTAGAATTTCAATTTGCGGCAAAAACAGTTTTTATTGCTACAAAATTAATTTTTGCTGCTACAAAAAAAGGATTTTACTGCTACAAAATCAGATTTTTGCTGCTAAAAAAATAGATTTTACTGCTCCAAAATTCGATTTTTGCTGCTACAAAACGGCTTTAGTGTACTTTCATCCCTGTGTTTGACAAATGATCACGGAAAAACGTGAATTTTGTCAAAGGATCGCTAATTTCGTCAAAAACGAACAAAACTCGGTCAAAAGATCGTAAAAACGATAATTTTGTTAAAAAATGGCGAAAAAACCCCGTAAATTTCATCAAAAGGTCGCAAAAAACACACGAATTTCGTTAAAATATCGCGAAAAACACAAGAATTTCGTCAAAATAGCGCGAATAACACGTCAATTTCGTCAAAGGATCGCGAAAAAAATGTGCATTTTGTCAAAGGATAGCTGACTTCGTCAATAAACGAACAAAACGGGGTCAAAAGATTGTGAAAAAACCCGAATTTCGTTAAAAGATCGCGAAAAATACGCGAATTTTGTCAAAAGATCGCGAAAAATACGCATATTTCGTGAAAAGATTGCCAGAAATACGCAAGTTTCGTCAAAACATCTCCAAAAATACGCAAATTTCGTCAAAAGATCGCGAGAAACACGCGAATTTTGTCATAGCGAAAAAAAAACTTTTCTTGTAAATTTTTCGTAAGGTAAACAAATAAGTCATCTAATAAACTCCCTCCCTAAATAATTAAAAAAAAAAATGTGCTTGTTACTTTCCCCCCTCAACTTATAAAGTTTAAAATCTTAAAAATCATTGCTTTTTTTAAAACTTTTTCTGCTCCATTAGTTAATTTATTGTAACAATAAATAATCGATCATACAGTTTTATCCCCCCCCCCCCTCCAAGTCTTTAAGTTAATTATAAGTCTGTTAAACAACCCCCCCCCCCCCAATATTTAAAGAAAATTATGTTTCTCCTCTTTGTTTATCTTTACAATAAGAAAGTATTTGATTCGGGAAAATTTTCGACCGATTTACACGTTTTAGGGGTTAGATATCCTGAAAAACATGTTTTTACAAAATGAGTCTGTGACCCTGTTTGTCTGTATGTGACACAAATTTTGTGGGTGGTGTATCTCAAGAACTAATGCACAAAACTTAATAAAAATTTATATTCAGTTAACCCTCGATATAAATTAGTGTTGATTAGTTTTTGATGTAAATCGCCCAACAGGTGGTGCTGCTATGCTGCATTTTTCATGATTTACGCCATAGCTATATCTCAAGAACTAAAGCACGAATTTTCATCAAACTTCAGATTCAGGTATACCTTGCTAATTATAGGTGCTGATTATGGTTTGGTGTTAATCCCCTAACAGATGGCGCTGCTATGCTGCATTTTTCACGATTTCTGTAATACCTATATCGCAAGAACTAATGCACGGATTTTCATCAAACTTCAGATTCAGTTAGATGTTTACATAAGTTGTTGCTGATTAGGTTTTGGTGTAAATCACCCTACAGGTGTCGCTGCTATGCTATATTTTGCAGGATTTGCACGGTTTTAACAATAGTTGTATCTCAAGAACTAATGCACATAATTTCATATCTTTAGAATGCTTATGAGGGGCATAGACCATTTAATTTTGGCACTCTGATAATGAATTTGTAGTATTAACATGTATTAGATAGAAGAAAGTTTTGGGATTGGCACATCTGACTAGTTTTTTCTTCTGCTGTATGTTATTTTAAAATTTTCCAAATTTCTACTGCCACATGGTGAAATTCCCCCCCCCCCCTTCCCATCCATTTGAATATTTAAAACTTTTACAAAAATGAAAGAAACCCTTTATTAAAAAATGCATGTTATAATTTATTAGTTTATTTAATTTGAAGGTCCTTAATTTTTTTTGGTTTTGGTCCTTGAAAGTCCTTAAAAATACTTGATTTTTATTTAAAGAAATGTGTACGAACCCTGTAAAAGCTTGCCTGGTTGTAGAGCGTCATCAGCTATCCTATGCAAAAAACTTCATTCAATAATTTTAAAATCAAAGCGAGAAATTTTAAAATAACGCCCCCATAGACTTAACATTAACGTTTTACTTTCTTCCCGTTTCTGAAGTGGGCTCTTAAAAAAAGATGTGTTACACAGGACAAATTTCGTTCTGCGATTGTTAAAGGTGTACTGTTCCCTTAAAAATAATAAATATTAAAGTAATGAATATTAAAAATATTTCTTCAAAGTTTTGAACAAGTTGATCTATAATTTTAAAGTTAACAATCTTTAAAACTTTCTAACTTTAAATCCTACTGATTTTTAATAAAAAAAAAAAAACTTTTTCGAACTTAAAATGTTAAATTGACGAATATTTTATACATATACAAGAATGGGAGACTTGAAACCGTGTCTCCTGGCCAGGCCACAAACATGTTCTAGCAAATTATGACTTCGTAATTTTATTATTTGTTAACTATTTTAACTTAAAAAATACTTTAAAAAGAACGCGTCTATTTTTTTTACCGTTTTACTTAATAAACTATCTGTATCCCCTGGTAACTTGGTAAAAGTTGTACCTCTCACTGTACCGTTCAGAAATTGTGTATATACAAACGAAATGCATATTTTCCTTCGTTATTCATAGAAATATAGAATTTGAAATATTTCATTCTTTCAAGAGTATTTTGTTGAAATTAAACAATAATCGTAGAAAAAAATAAATGCAAGGTTTGAAATAGGAGTGATCTATTTTAACACGATACAATAATCCAATCACAATTAAATCGTTTCCATTTGCTAAAGTGTTTAGATACTAGCCAATCATATTTTTAATAGGCGTGGTTTTCATCGTCTTGGTAGAGGCGGAGAGCATAACATTACGAGGCCGTTTTTGACACATTATTCATCAAAATCTTTGCAAATTTTGCTCAGCCTAATTGTAGTAGAACTATTGAAAGCATGTTATTGGAAAGCTTAAACTCTATATTTTCGTTGTTATTAAAAAAATTTTCCTGAATTTTGCTGATATGAATGTTATAAGACTAAATAGGACACAACACCTCGAATTTCACTGGATCCTAAATTGACAGGATCCTGAGAATTAAACTACAACAAAAATTGGAAAAGTAGAAAATAGCCCGTAAACAGATAGTCCTCAGCTATCCTGTGCAAAAAAAATCATTTAAAAATATTAAAAATCAAGCAAGATATTTGAAAACATTGCTCCCATAGACTTAGCATTAGCGTTCGAACTTCAAGCCGTGACTAGTGTGGCCTCTTAACTTTGTGACGAACCTGTGACGAAAGTGACAATGTTTTGAAGTCACACTGTGACCAATTTGTGAAATATGTGTCATTTGTGACGAACTTGTCATAAACTCTGTGATGATTTCAAATGAAAATAAAATTTCAAATTAATTGCTTAAAAGGCGCAAAGGCGAACTAGTGAAAAAGATTCCATGCTGGAACTCGAACCCGGGCCATCAGTATAGCGCACTTACATTCTACCGACTAAACCACATGGAACGATACCCAGCCTGGAAAATTTCTCACTATTACATGTTGGCAAGGCTACAAACGCAGCACAAGATGCAATATTTATCGTCAGCCACCGACATGGCGCAAACACGAAACTTAATTAAATCCAGCATCGATTGAAACTATATTAATACTTGGAAATTTTTTTCAGAGAGAACCATTCGCCTTGCATACAATATTTCAAATGAAAATCAAATTTCAAATTAATAGTGTAAAAGGCAATTTTAATTTGAAATTTGATTTTCATTTGAAATACTGTATGCAAGGCAAATGTTTCTCTCTGGAAAATTTTCCAAGTATTAATATAGTTTCAATCGATGCTGGATTTAATTAAGTTTCGTGTTTGCCCCATGACGGTGGCTCACGATAAATATTCCATCTTGTGCTACGTTTGTAGCCTTGCCAACATGTAATAGGGAGAAAATTTCCAGGCTGGGTATCGTTCCATGTGGTTTAGTCGGTAGAATGTGAGTGCGCTATACTGATGACCCGGGATCGAGTCCCGGCGTGGATATTTTTCACTATGTTGGCCTTTGCGCCTTTTAAGCAATTTATTTGAAATTCGAATTTCATTTGAATTGTATGCAAGGCGAATGTTTCTCTCTGGAAAAATGTCCAAGTATTAATACTGTGATGATTCTTGTCATAAAAACTACGATAATTTTAAAGTAAAGTTTTGTTTGAAATATAAAATTTTATCTTTTTACCGTACTTTTTAGCAAGATATCACTATTTTGGAGTCCTATTCTTCTAAAATATTTTTAATTTTCCATTTAAAAAACAATGCTTATTAACTGACATCTTTTTTTATTAAGTTCTAAGCTTGATCTTGAATTCAAGCTTAATATTAAGAATGTGTAAGCTTTTTAATGTGTTATGATTTGTCATTGCTTTATTAAATACGAACATGGAGTCTAACGGACATTAATACAACTGTTACTTATAGAACTACATGATAAGCCCTATTTATTTAAATTTTTTATTCCCATATATATTGTATTTTGTGAGTATGAGCTAATTAGATTTGGTATGTTTTATATGAAAAGACTGATCTGGGAAATAGAAACAACAAGTAAGATATATCATGCGTTAGGCATAGATTATAAAACACTTTCCAACTCTTTCTAAATGTTTTAACAAGACATCTGGGGAAATAACGTAAATAAGATAACTAAGTAAACATGTAAACGCGTAAAACATTTGAAAAACTGATTTACGCAGTTACCATCCACTAAGGTGTAAAAAAATCATAATTTAAAAAAAAAAAAAAAAAAAAAAAATCGGATTTTTTTTATTTAAATCAGATTTTTTTGATTTAAATCAGATTTTTATGATTTTTTCCCCAGCGTTCAAATACTGAATAGCTATCATGAGTTTTAGGTTTCCAAAACAATTACACCACTAATTGCTAACATAATCTATGTTTTTACACTTTAATTAATAAAATTATAATTGTTAGTTAGTAATTATAGAAATAAAAACTGCAAATTAGTAGTTTCATTAGGTAGTATTATACAATAATGTTATATACATTAATATTGTAATAATTATGTAAAACTTTATAAATACTAGTGATACTTAACATTTATGAAAATTATTAACTGCATTTTATATTAAATAGCTAACATTACTTCAAATTAATTATTAAACAATCAATTCTCTAATTAGGAACATATTATACATTTTTAAGCCTTAATTATTAAAATGATAATAATTCATTTTAGAAAGAAAAAGGGACAGGATGCTAGTTCAAAAAACGGGCACTATTTCATGAGGAAATATATTAGTAATGTGTTTAGTAATGATGTAAGGAAAAAAAAAGAATATTTTTTAGCATTATAAGTAAAGTGTACTTAATTTTTAATAATTTTATGAATAACAAATTGAAAAATACAATTAAATAACATATTTTAATAATATCCTATTTTTTCTAAAGAAATAAAGTTCTATATTTTTGCAAGATTTTTTCCACATAAATTTAGAATGCTGTTGAATGGGGAAGTTTTTTACAAGAAATCTCTGGCTACAACTACAGGGAAATTTCAACTTTTTTTTTCTTTTTTTAAGGCAGGGTGCATTTTGCCAATTTCAAAAGGGGCATGGTGTGGCACCATTAAAAAAAATGGCCTAGAAGAAGCAGTATAAGTAATTACAGAATTAATAAAAACTGCAAATAAGTAATTTCATTAGTTAGTAGCACAAATAACAAAACTAACAAATATTATTTGCAGCTCATTTTGCATTTGTATTTAGGAAAATTTCTGTAAACCACCAAAATCTATACTTACACACATGTACGGGTATGCTAACCAAAAAAAAAAAAAAAAAATGAGTTAAACCCATTCATATAGAATAAATATAAGTTAGCCACTAATATCTGAAATCCTCAAAATATTTAACTAACAGCATTATTACCTCTATTAGCTTTCAATGGTTCAATTTTTAAATATATATGAGTTACAATAATAATAATAATAATAGTAATAATAATAATAAACATTTATTTAACCTATACCAAAGAAGCTCTTGCTGTGCTTAGCATTTTTATACCAATTATTTCTTTTTCTCTTATGCATTCATTTACAATTTAGCTGCTGAGCAGATGTCATTCTTTCATTCTTCTTTAACTTGAGATTGCTATTAATTACTATTTATTCTTTTACTTGTAGAAATGTAATTATACTTGCTATGTGTATTTTATATAAAATAATGCATAAATTGATTACCTAAAGGGAATTATGACATTGCAAATTATGTTAGATTTAAATATCATTTTTAAATGAAACTGTTTTAATTTGGATAAAAACTTAAAAACAATGCTTTTTACAAACTCAACTGTTTTTAATTTTTTTACAATACTAATGAATTAAGCTTAGAAACAATTATTTAAAGCTCTTTTTTTGTTTATTCATAAGTCAAAATACCTGTAGAAACTTTCAAATTATGTTCATGTTAGATTTTAATACTTTTTTTGACATTTTAAACATTTAGAAAATTTTTGATTTTAATCAATGATTTTTTTAAAAAAATCGGTTGATTAAAATCATGATTTAATCGCTGATTTAAATCAACCGATTAAAATCGTTGACACCCTACCATCCACAGCCAAATATGTTTTCTAATTCTTTTAAACAGTCCTGTATTTGATCTGTCGATTGATATATATATACTATATAATGGAAAAATTTAGTTTATCAAGGAAACGCATAACAGGTTGAAATTCTCTTTCAGCAATTTATACTAATATATGGAAACATACTTAAATAATTTTGTACAACCCTGTAGTTTACCTAGAACCTTTATTACACGCCACTATTTAGTTAAAATTTAGTTCAAGCTAAAACACTCTTAAAACTGCTGAAATCACATTTCCAGAAATTATAATTCATAGACGGCAACGTATCCAATTCTTTGCGTGACCCTGTATATCATTTTATCTATCTACTTCAAACATTTCTTAGTAAATTAAATACAGTGCAGCGTTAAAATGCATAACTTATTTAAAAACCACCTTTAAGCAATACCCAGTAACCCTTATGAATACTTTTGTATAGTCCTGTATATGAATTATAGCATATATATATACACCATATACTATGCATAAATGTAGTGAATCATAAAAGTGCATATCATAATTAAAAATGTATTTCCAGCAATCATCGCTAATGAACAGTACTTCGGATACAATATAGTATCTGAAATATTTTGTGTGTCCATGTAAATGCTATATACACTTCGTATTATACATGAAATAATTCATAGTATGTAAACCTCAACGACGTATATCAATTTCATTACATATCAAATAGATTAACATAAATAAAGTACGCCGCAAACAATTCCCTCCACTCCTATATCATTATGTATTGGAATTCCTTTTTTAGCCCTGTAAATGAACAATAACTATTCTTTGCATCGCATATTCTATGGAATGCACATTTTAGTGCGCTTCATAAATGCATATCAATTTTATTCTGTTTGAAAGCGTGTAAAATCATTAAAAATCATTTGAAACGATTTTTTTCCCACAGGCCGTAATGTAATGGAATACAATTGACTGTCCCTGTAAATGAACTAAACCTGCTACAAACTTCATTACAAATAGGGGTCTTGCTATGGTAAACGTCAATAACATCCAAAAATTTTAGGTCAATCCGAGTATATTTACGCGAGTTAGAGTGCGGACAGACGGCCAGACAAACCGAAGTCATAAACACTTTTCGACTTTATCGGGCATGAAAAACACTTTATTTCAATTCTTAAATATTATATTTTATTTTTTAATGCCAATAAAATAAATGTATCGAAAATGTAGAAAATGAGTTTACAATCAAAGAAAATTTAATAACTGACTTTGAATGTCTACAATTAAATGTTTGATTAAAATCACAAACAGTAAAAAAAACGCTTAAATACAATTAAAAAAAATATAGCAATTTGAAAAACACTAAATAATTAGTATTTATAATTGTACTATTAAACAACAACAAACTATAATAGATGAATTAAATGCATTTAACAATTTCTCAAAAATCTTTCCATCGCCATATTGCTTTTGAAAGGAATATCAGATCAGTCTCATTGCATATGACATACAGCTATTTAACTCATGTAATAATCTGTCAAAAAGGAACAAAAAATTTAAATTAAATAAGACATACCTTTTAAGTTCCATAAATATTTTAATAATATCCGTATTTTATCCTAAATTGTCAGGCATATTTCTGTTAGCTTAAAAAAACTAACTCTTCGTGTCAGAAGTTCTCTGATCCTTATTTTATTCTGCGGTTTTCATCGAGCGCAGACGATATTTGACCAAGCAGGTGCTCCTACTGTATTATCATAATTTTTTTTTTTTTTTTTGTACACAACAGATTTTAAATGCGCAGTAATTTTACCTTCATGAGAGTATCTGTAATGAAAATTTTCTATTTGAATGAAACACCTGCCTTTTTTCTTTCTTTTTTTTTAAAGTACAGTTTGTTTTACACCTAATAAATAAATACGTATCTTCTTAATAAATGAAAAGAGAGTATACAGGATAAAAAAAATTTCTTTGTCAATCTGTCATTTTTTTCCTATTCATTTTCTGTAGAAGAAAACAATTTTAAAATAACTTTTTTTAAAGTCATATCTCTAAAACACGAATTTGAAATACGAATAATTATATCATGGGTTTTGTATAAAATTTGTATACATATTTTTTCGGAAAATACTAATTTTATTTAAAAAGTCTGAAAGAAGTAGAATTAAAAAAAAAAAAAAAAAATAGTTATTTAAAATAGTTAAACACTAACAGGAAAAAATATGACTTGAATGCAAATTCTAAAGTAAGAAATGCATATATGACTAAACTCTGAGTATTCTTTCTACGTGCTCATTAAAAGCTACAGACTTAACTGTAATAGAAAATTTTAGTTTGAAACCACAGAAGGGTTTAGAATACCACTGGTCGACAAAAAATAAAATAAAATAAAATAAAATAAAAAAATAAATAAAACAACTTCCTCCCTGAAAACTAAATATGTAAAGTGTACAAATGTAATATTCCTAATTCTAAATATGTTATCCAAATTGCTCCAATACGGACCATTTTCCCGAGAAACATTTTTATAATAATAACAATCAGTGAAGGATTAAATTGCAATGGTAGATAAAATTGAAATCATAAAAAAGTATACTTTCACTGTCTTAAATAAGAAATTGATAAAATATAGCATGAAAATCTAGTTTGTTGATACTTCTACCGTGCATTTTTTTTCTGCCCAACCCCCCCCCCCCCCTCTCTCTCTTTTCGTGTCCGAATTTACTATTTCCTATCCACTAATATATTTTCATTCCTTATGTCGCTGTAACTCGGGCATGTAATATTTCTGTTCATTTTCAAAGATTTTTGATGTTCATATTTTTGTCACACTGTGACTTACAATATGGTGATTTTTTTCGTCACAAATGTGACGTGACGTACGTTACATGCAGTGTCATAACAGTGACGTCACATTTTTTTTAATTGACAGAAAATATAATTTTACATAAATAACATGTTTTGAATATTTTTTGTAATTTTTCAAAGTTTTCTAAGAAGTTCACATCTCAGTCACAATGTGACATCACTGAGTGGTGGCATTTTGGTCACAGATGTGACGTGACCACAGTGACTCACAGTGACGTCACAACGACGTCACCGTGACCATGCATGCTATGAGGGATTGAGGGTTATAAAATCGATTTTTTGAAATTTTCACTGTAGATTCTTTGAAATGTTAGGCGACATAATCCGCTGAAAAAAAGAAATTTCCAAAACATCCAATTAGAACAGAAGTTTTCGCTGAAAACGTCTAAGACAAGTATAAAATTTTCTGTATGGGTTAACTTTAAAGCATATTTTATGCAAACTGGAACTCTTTTTTTCCTGTTCGCACTCTAATTAATAAAAAGGATGGTATTGAAAATAAGGATGTATGTCAGATTTCTGTCCTATAGAAAAATGTGTATTAGAAAATGAACTCTGACATTGTAGGATATATTAGTGAATATGATATTAAAAGCTGTTAATAACATTGAAAGATTTTGAATGTAATTTTAACTATCTTCACAGTAAAATATAGCGGTAGAAGTGAAAAATATATATGAAAATTCTACACGTAATAGATTTTTAAAAACCTTGCCCCCAACAAAAAGTCATTTAGTATCAATATTTTAACCCTTTATCTACTAACGGTACTTATAAGTACCATTAAAATGATTTGTTATAAAATTCATTTAATACATCGATTAGTAGTAATACAGTTTAGAATGAGTTATAAATGCATTACTTTATCTTGTTCCAAAAGTATTATGGGTTACACAAAACAAAAATATTTTTAAAAGGATGATTTATTTCGCCTTTGCATCTTTTCAGCTTTCTTGTCGTTGGGGGGGGGGGGGGGGATTTTTTAATTAGGAAATATTTCTGTATTTCTCTTGTAAGAACATTATATTTGTACATTTCCTAATTCTACAAAATACTGAGAAAACATTCAAAATAAAAGATTTGAGTGGG
Source organism: Maratus speciosus (assembly GCA_963932465.1). Taxonomy (NCBI): domain Eukaryota; kingdom Metazoa; phylum Arthropoda; class Arachnida; order Araneae; family Salticidae; genus Maratus; species Maratus speciosus. The sequence continues at coordinate 684,559,116 of OZ010787.1, read as the reverse complement.
GGTTATCAATAGTGCACAAAATCCCTATCAATTCAAATTGAATGAATCCTTCTAAATCCTTCAATACTTCTAAAATCCTTCTGAAATTTATTAAATGATTATGCAAATCTTCTAATGTAGTTTAAAGAATTCGCGAAAAATGCTTTAGGAGATAAAATTTTCATGAATTCATAATTCAGTACATAAAAGGTTAAAAGGGAATTTTTTCATTGGAAAAATGTCATGATTTATTCATTGGTTTTGAAGCTACAAAATTTTAAATAATGCTTTAAAAGACGTGATTTTTAGTCGGCTCTACCCTGACCTGCGGGAGACATATTTCAAAACCAAAAATTGCGCATTTTGGCATACTATTTTTGATTTATCATAAACTTTTTACCCTATTAAAATGAGACTAGTCCCCGTTGAAACGAATATTGACGGTTCCAGAAATAATAATAGATTAAGCGGATGATTTGATTAAACGGAATCATAACTGTAATATTTAATGCGTGATAAAAAGGCAAAATAGCCATCTACGGTATATTTAATTAACAGCATAATAAATCGTTAATAGAATAACATAAAATAAAATAAATACAAATGCTAATATAAAGTAAATACGTATTAATTTAACGTCAGTACATATATTTATATGGTTTACATCGCACTTAATGCAGCTCCCTTGAATCGGGTCAAAACTTTGCTACTTCTAATTTGCATTACCTACTTAAACTACTTTAAAAAATCTTTTAAAGTGATTTGTTTAAGTAAAATTTTAAAGGAGTAAATATCGAGCTATTTTTCGAATGAGTGCAAAATATCACATCTACCATCTCGAGTCTCGAAGTGACGGCGCATTGCCATTAGAGCCTGTTTTAACAGCAAGAAGTGATGGTGGGGAGATCAAGGTCGGGAAATCATTTGACCTGTCCATTATACACCTGCCGGCCAAAATCATTGCAGGAAGGACTTAAAATTTCTCAGCGTAAAGGAACCGAAAATGACAAAATGTGGAAGGAAATTTCAGCTAAAACGTGCATTCCGCGCCTATTTTCGAACATCGGTCACAAAGATGTTATTCGATTAAGCGGGGACGTTCGTAAAAGTTATTTGGTTTAAGCGGGGAAAATAACACTGAACCAATAGGAATAAATTCGGTTCCGGAGGATTCTATTCGAATAAGCGGGGTATTCGATTATCCGTGACCCGATTAAGTGAGGAGGACTGTATTACAATCTGTACATCAGAATACTAAATTTGAAAATTTAAATCCATTTTTGCTATTAAATAAATATTTTTTAAATAGAAAAAATATACACCGGAAAAAATACCCTCTGTTTCCTGCTAGATAACTTTGTAATAATATGCAATATATTATGTAAAATTAAAGCTAAATATTGCCTTTATTCTGTAACTCGCAGTTTTAAATTAGTTTGAAACTAGTTGGATGTGCCAATCCCAAAACTTTCTTCTACCTCATATATTTTAATATTTCAAAATGTTGTTACAAATGTCACTATTTCATTTATTAGTTCAATGCTATATATACTTTGACTTTCATCTTAAATTTCCGCTTCAGTGAATGTATCGGAGTGTTAATTAATCTCCATCATGATATTTATTAAAATCATTAGTTTTCCGTTATTCTGTTGTATATCAGCTGTTCGCTAATAGCCTGCTTATCAGGATGGGAAGTCCCCGCCACTTCACAAGCCGCCGGTGTATAATAAACCACGAAAAATAAAGAAAATGACACAAAAAATCGCTATTATAGTGCCTCCTTTCGGCGGAATATTTCCTAATTCAAGGAGAACATAAAAATTTGGTTCAATTCTATGCACAACTTCATACACTTTTCGATGGTACAATATTGAAAATAGCACAAAAATAGCTATTACAGCGTCACCTTTCGGTGGCATTTTTCCAAATGCAGGGAGGACCTTCTTGCCTTAGCGAAGAACATATACACAAAAAATTTTATACAATTCTATGCATAATTTCATGCACTTTTCGATGGTACAATATTCAATTGAAGAATATCTTCATTGAAGATATTCTTCAATAGAAGAATATCTTCTATTGAAGATAGAAGAAAGTAAAAATCATACAACATTGAAATGATTATAATTTTTTCAGAATTAAACGTGCCACAAAATAGTCTTTTGGTCACATAAACAGAGTAAAGTATTTACAGAGTTATGTACAAAGAGTTTATGTACACATAAATGTAAAATGGAATAACTGTGCTTTCATAACTGTTTTTTATTAGCCTTGTGGGGAAGTTTACAAATTAGAAACTGAGAATATCATGTTTAAAGAGTTACTTCTATAAAGGGTAAGTGACGGTTAATATTTATTCCTGCTGGCGTCATTTTTGACAGATAAAATGTTCCAATTTTTATGTTCCAAGGCTTTGTTTGCTAGCAATATTATAAAAAGTGAATTTTTCCTTATTTAGTCACAGAAAATATCTGTTAAAAAGATGTATTTTCTTTTATGCTTTTTCACAGTACTATTTTTAAAAAGTTGGCAGCTGTGTATGTCTTCTTTTAAACAATAATCATAACATTTACAGGCCAAAGCTGCGGTAATAGAAAGTAATGACGTGCTTTAAAAATGGTAAACCTTTTGTTAAATACGAGTTTAATCTTGTACTCATTGAGGAAAAAAGAAATCCTGTTTTGAGTAAAATGGCATTAAGCGGACGGTGGGCTTTTAAATATGTATTATTTGTCAATTTTATTACTTTAAAGGACTTTAAATTGTTATCACTTTCTAAATCCAACAAGCAATCATTATCAATAATTTTTTATTTTTTTTAAAGAAGGAAAAATGGCACATAACTTAATTTTCATTAAAAAAAAAAAATACTTAACAGTGCCGTAGTTAAGAAAAAATATTTCGGGTGAGGTTTCACTTTTAAATTTGGATATAGTGTTTTTCGCAATTACATAATTTATACGACGATATGTTAGTGCACCTTTTTTCTTCCAGAAAAAGAACTAAGAAAAAAAATATTTTTGATAAGTATAAATTTGTAAAATTTCGGAGCTGTGGATGTGTGTGTTGAACACATAACCCTTGTTTAGGGGAGACCAGGGGAATGGCGACACCTTAAGGGAATTTAAATTTTTTCACCTCAAAAAAATGTTTATTTTTTAATAGTAAAAATTCTAAAGCTGAATCGTGATCTTTAGTATCTGTATAAATTTAACCGTAATCATAACTGTATAGTAAGCCCACATAAAAAAAAATTTCTTTCAACCTCTGTACAGTGGCGGGATTTCCCAGGATACTGGGATCATTCCGCCACTTTATCGGGGTCATGACGCCACTCTTTAATGACCTAGTGAATACATAAAATGGATACTAGAAAACACAAAACCTACTGAAAATATTTAGAAAGCAATGATTTAGCAGAATAATGAATAATTACAATGTTCCTTAAACTACATTTATTAATGTGCTAAGCTTACAATTTAACTCATTGGAAAAGTCACCCTTTGCCATGGTGGCGGCATTACCCCGAGAGGACACTATAGCGAAAATCACCCAGCAAAGCCAAAAGAAGAACCCAACTTGTTCAACCAATTGCATCAAAATGTCGGCGAATGCATGTAGATTACGGGTAATATTATATTAAGTACCTAATGTTGCAATAAAAGGTGTTTACCTCTACTCATTTGAAGCTCCAAAATAAGAAGCAACCAGATAAAAACAAAATTTTTCACTAGAACAAGCGAACCACGTTATCACTCTTACTCTAGGCACTGTTTCTATTGTTGGCCGCTATACTGCAGGCGCATTCACTGTCTCAAACTGCCGTTAGTTTTTAAACTAAGCGGGGTGGCGGCATAACCCCGAATGGCGGTATTTCGCCGGTCTCCCCTATATGTTAATGTATTTTATGACTCATTTGACGCCCTTAATAAAGCAAAATTTATGCGCAGATTTATATTATGCATAGTATGGGTTTTATACATATTGAGAATTTTAAACAATGAAAACTCATGGAGCATTGGGATAGCCTGTGAAAAATATATTTTAATAAAAATGTATTAGAAATACAGTGCTTATTTTTAAGGGGTGTGAAAACACGCCTTCTCCGGAGTATATGGCAATATATTTTTAAAATTTAAAAAAGTATGGAAACAAAAATTGTGTTTTGGGTTAAATTCAGCTCATTTTAAAGTCGGCCGTACCACAGTGGTCAAGATTGCATCACAGCGCAAAAAAAATGACTCCAAGTGTTTTTTTCCCCTTTTTTAAAATAAAACTCCTTTTGATAATGTTGTGATTTAATTTATCACAATATAGGACAGTGTCCCCCCCCCCCCTCTTTTTTTTTTTTTTTTTTTTGTTTAATCTAACTTTTAATTCAGGAACCGTTTCCGAAAATCAAAATATTCTCATTAAAAAAAAAAAAAAAGAGAACCTGCAAACAAAATCGAAAATTTAAAAAAACGGAGATTGTAGAGATTGATCTCAGCTATCCAATGAGGAAAGATATTGAAATACGAGATATTTTAAAAGATTTGTGCCATAGGATTAATATTAGCGAGCGGGTACTTCCGCTTGTGTAAAGTAGACCCTTAAACCTTTTGTTTAATCTTTCGTATCACACTAAAATTATATTGAAGAAAAAATGTATGTTCAAGGGATGTATACCTTTTTAAATTAATGCATATTCTTTAAACCAAATAATTTATAATTTGTAGTAAAAAGAATATTAAAATTCCTATAAACTTATCTTTTTTATGTAATTTATATTAAAATTTAAGGAAATATGAGATTGACTTTTTTTTAGAATAATTTCTTTGTAAGGTAGAATTTTCAGGTAGGCATGTTCTTGAATTGTTTACTAACGATCCTTTCTACTGTATTTTTACAGTAACCTTTTCCCTTAATTATGTATAATTTTGTAAAGAAAAAATTAAATTTATCTGAAGATTTGAGATTATAAAAATATACGAGGAAACCATGAAAATAAAGAGTAAACATGCAGGGAAATTAGTTTTGAAACGAGCAAATTTATGAGGTTAAACCTCATTTCAAAGTAAATCGTACATAATATGAAATACTGGATTCTATGTTATAGTTAATTCTGTTAATATTAAAATTTTGATACAACCTTGACTTAAAATTTTTGTGGCACAGCTGAGAACCGCTCCCGAAGCATCCATGTGTTGTGGCACCCTGATTGAGAAACTTTGGTAGGTAATGAAACAGATTTTCGTTAGTCAAAAAATCAAATAATATCCAGTTAACCCAATTTAATTCGGTCATGTTTGAAAAAATTAGACAGTATATTTTTGAAATTCTTCAAATTAATTCGTTTACTCTTCGGCTCGCGATGCGACGCATTTCAAAGCTTTAAATTGAACTCTTTATACTACAAATGGAATAACATATAGACATATCAGTATATGCAACAGCGTCAGTATAAACGTACACGAGTACAATTCCAAAGTTTGTCGGCTAGAAGACACTATAAAAAATACCAATTTAGTAATACTAAAAAAAATCTCTTTTGAACATGTTGAAATAAACATTTCACCAGAGCAAAATATTTTTAAAATATTTATTGCGGAAAAATACAACATGACGAACAAGCTTAAATCAATAAATAAATGACTCTCATACTATTAGGCAAAGTTTGTTTACGTGCATTATTATTTCGATAAAAACGTGGATTACTTGTGGATTCTCCAATGGGGAGAAAAAAACGAAAAAGTAAAACAAATAACTTCGAAAAAATACCCCCCCCCCCCCCCCTAAATATGGAAACTGAACCAGTGTGCGTCCCTTTAAAATTTGCTATTTCCAAAACAGTGGAATCTATACTGATAACGGAGCTCTGGATATACCATGAAAAAATTAGTTATAGCCAGTTCTCTTACAACCTGTTGCAATTAAAAGAAAAATTTTAAAACTTCGATTTATCCGATATTTTGGTAAAACCGGACATGTATCAACCGGGTTCTAGTGAAAAGAAATAAATTATAAATCAGCTGATATATTTTATTCTCGAACTTGAGAAATTATAGAAAACTGCTTTAAAATTGTACAGAATTAATCAAGCTTTTCGTGCGTATATACTTTTCAATACATGAAAAGTTTTGATAGAGATCTCCTTTGCGACGAGCGTCTTTTACAGAATTTTTAATCGTTTATCACTCATTTTTAGGGTTCCATACTTAAAAAGTAAAAATGGAACCATTATAAGATCACTCCTGTGTCTGTCCGTCTGTCACAGCCATTTTTACTCGTAATAGAACGTGGAAAGTTCAAATTGGCTAATGTAATACAGGATATTGACCCACATATTTATAGATTAACCAATCCACAAATATATTTCGGAAGAATGTACAGGGTCTAATTAAGTTACTTGAAAAAATAAATATTTACTTTGTATATCGCGTGAAAACTTTAACGCCGAACTCAAAAATATATTTCTTTTAATTTTAGGTATTGTATTTTCAGAGGTACAGTCCTCCCCACTTAATCGGGTCACGGATAATCGAATACCCTGCTTATTCGAATAGAATCCTCCGGAACTGAATTTATTCCTATTGGCTCTGTTATTTTGCCCCGCTTAATCCAAATATATTTTACGAACGTCCCCGCTTAATCGAATAACAACTGTGTGACCGATGTTTGAAAATAGGCGCGGAAAGCACGTTTCAGCTGGAATTTCATTCACCCTTTTGTCATTTTCGGTTCATTTACGCTGAAAACAAATTTTCAGTTCTTCCTGCAATGATTTCGGTCGGCAGGTCTATAATGGACAGGTCAAATGATTTCCCCACCATTACATCTTGCTGTTAACCAGGCTTTAATGGCAATGCGCCGTCACTTCGAAACTCAAGGTGGTAGTTGTGATATTTTGCACTCATTTGAAAAAAAAAAATTCGATATTTACTCCTTTAAAATTGCACTTAAACAAACCACTTTAACACTAGAACCGCCAGAAATTTTACTGAAGTGTTATAAAAATATTTTACACCGGAAATTTTAATTGAAACTACCTAACTTATTTATTTAACTTATTTCTCTGTGGTAAATTTTCTACTTATTTTCGAAATAAATTTCTGGTGATAATCGAAATATTTTTATTTGGTAGCGGCCAAAATGACCGCTACGGCGGTTCTAGTGTTAAATGATTTTTAAGGCAGTAGAAGTAACGGAAATTACAAGTAGCAAAGTTTTCACCCAATTCAAACCAGCTGCATTAAGTGGGATGTAAACTATATAAATGTATGTACTCACATTAAATTAATACGTATTTGTCTTATATTAGCATTTGTATTTATTTTAGTTTGTTATTCTATTAACGATTTATTATGCTGTTAATTAAATATACCGTAGACGGTTATTTTGCCTTTTTATTACGCATTAAATATTACAGTTATGAATCTCCGTTTAATCAAATAACCCGCTTAATCGAATATTTCTGGAACCGTCAATATTCGTTTAAACGGGTACGACTGTACCGTCGAAAATGTAATTCAAAAATATATCCCCCCCCCCCCTCTCTCTCTATTTCTGAATCTACTGAATCTAAAATTATGAAAAAATTAGGGGTCGTATAAGTTAATTTAAACCTTGCAGGAAAACTATAGCGATTATAGTTTTAGAGAAAATCTCATATTTCCGTTACTCAGAAATTTCGATTTGCGAGCGTTCAGCAAAGGGAGGAGCGCTGGAGGTACCTATCATCGCAGAACAATAAATGGGTTATTGATAATGATTTTCGAAAAAAAGTGTCTGTAATTAACAGAGATATTAACCGTTAAAGACACGGGCGGTTTGGACATACATAACCTCTTCAGTTCCGAAGCTAAAATAATAATAAAAATGCTTATTCATTGCTTTTTTCCAAACCAAATAACATCGTAAATGAGAGAGAAAATATCTTTTCTAAAATGGATCTTTTAGGCGTTTAGTAATTTAGGTTCAAAATTAGGGATCTAAAAGTACAAACCCCCTTAAAACATCAATTTAATAACCATTAACGCAATCGCAAATTTAAGAGCTTTTTAAACAAGTAAATAATCTACAAATACTCAAACTTTTTTATTGAAAAAGATTTAAGTTAAATACTTATGAAAATTCTCACTTTCTTGGTCATACTGTCTTTTGGTCATTTTTAGGCGTTTTGCAAACTCAGATGAAAAGAACATTTATTTTATGTGGGAATCAGCTTAGATGCTGACATTTGTTTGCTTTGAACGCAAAAAACATTCAGCTATTAAGAAGTGATGTGAAAATGTAACAAAAATCGGACACATTTTAGTTTTTCTAAGGAAAAGAACAGAGGTCCCCGTTTGGGGATAAAGACACGGACAGCCTACTCTATACGCCATCGGCATTTAAAGCATAGATAACAACTTTTAATGATATATTTGTATAATGCAATGTCCTGTTATTAATTGATAATATTTATTGTATGGATCCCTCTGTGTGCGAGTAATACTTGCACTTGACCGGTTTATTTTAAATAGAAATGTTTGCCTAATTTGATGGCAGAAATGATTGCATTAAATAAGAAACTTTTCGTTTAAAAATTCCTGGTAGGAATAATCGAGGATTTTTGAGCACTGTATAAAAACTGCACTACTATGACTCGATGCTCAAATATAAATGAAACAAGTAAAAATTAAATTTAAAAAATCAAAAAACCCAACTGCGTAAAAAGCGAGCTAATTTTTACTCATCAATGTGAAACTGTTTTTTATATTACTTACCTATTTTTTTTTTTTTTTACTTGTATTGCTGACTTTTAAATTGTGCTTAATTGTTAGTTCCTATCTATAAACACTGTTTTCATGAGGCCTATAGATGTCTAGAATAGTTAGTTGCAGTAAAGCTAGAGATCCCACCTACACAACTTCCAGGTTGTGTAATATTTAACATCGTTTTCATTTTGAAAGACCTATCCAATGATATGCCACTCAATAGGGTGCATAAATTTTTTTTTCGTCTCTACCGCCATTTTTTATTTTACGGCCGCCATTTTGAATTTATAAAAACAAAACCTAGCCTATAACCATCGGACAGTTAAGATAAATCGATAAAGACTTCGTTCATTAAAATCCATCCAAACGTTGGGATGTTTCGAGGGTATAAAGAAATCCACATACCCAGATACGCGTGAAACACATAACCCTTCTTGGCAGTCGGGTAAAAATACGAATTATTGTTCAAATTTTTGCATTATTCTTAGCGTAAAAATATCTTTGTAAAAAAATGAATTAAATGCAAAGCATATGTAAACTACATTCTCTAAAGAAGATATACACATGAATGCTAAAAAATTTTAATTTTATGGATAAGATTTTCATAAATTAAAATATCCGTGTAAAATTTCAAAGCATATATAAATACCAAGCTTTCAGCTCGCTGTAAAAAAATTTCTATGTCTGATTTGCGAAGGAAAAAAAATCGCAAAAGAAAATTTGTATAAAATATTAAAACACATACATGTTGCGCGACTGCTAATTCACTTACAAAATGACATCACTCCAATTTTAGTTTACATAATTAGTACTGAAGACTAAGAATATTTGGGCCTTCTAGAATATATGCGCCTTGGCCAAGTGCCCTGCCGGTCATAGGGCATTAGGTGAGATATCTTAATAAAATGAAAAGTGCCCAGTTAAACTGATGCCATTGAGCTCACAGTCTATTCACACTAATTCTATATTATACTCTTATTTATGTCTATTAGTCATAAAATAGAACTCTCTCTTTTTGATCAAAACGGTAAATTATCAGGGAAGCGCCTTATCAGAATAAACTGGTATACCAAATTTGAAGCAAATCTTATAATTCTGCATGAAAAACCCATTTATCTAAATTAAGCGGAGGATTAGCCCAACGCCCCCCCCCCCGTTATACTTAACCAGTGAACCGCCAAATCTATTCAGGGAAGCGCGTTATCAGAAATCGGTATACCAAATGTGAAGCAAATCTTATAATTCTGCATGAAAAACCCATTTTTCTAAATTAAGGGGGGGGGGATTAGCCCCCCCCCCGGTTATACTTAATGAATGAATCGCCAAAACTAACCAGTTAAGCAGCTTATCAGAATGAACCTATTTGCAAAATTTGAAGCAAATCGGATATTTCTATCAAGAGTTATCACGTTACGTACATACATACAGAACATGCGGGCACATTATCTCTCTGGCTTTGATAGCCTACGAGCTAAAAAATATGTATAATACTTACCTTTAACGGTCGCTGTGATTTTATCCAAGTTTGGCAAATTGACTTGTATGACACTCGAATTGAGCTTGAATCTCCCAGTTTGTAGTTGACTTAAAAGAAATATTTTGGAATCCTTCGCAATGGCTTGGCTCGAGCAAATATCTTTATTTCTAAACCCTTCAATAATCAAAGTTTCCCCAGCTTTTATATAATCTCCTTTCACCACTCTTTTGACTAGGACTTCTCCGCTGTACCTCCCAGGCCTATACAGCCGCTTTACCGTACCTGTCAAAACAACGTCAGCTGCTCCTTCTCTAATTTTCAATCTTTCTTCGAGACATTCCCGGTATCGACGTCTTCGAGATTGAACAAAACAGGATAAAAATAATAGTGTCCCTAAAATCCCAAATAATATTTTTGGCTGCATACCGTCTTTGATGTCATGGGATCTTCGAAAAAGTTCAGGGGAACTTCTGTTAGCTGTGCAGAAACAAGTCTGAATAATTTGAAGTAGGTCGCATCGAGAAGAGGAAGTTTTAGATCCCTCCTACGAACTTGAGGCGTCACTGGTTGACCGTGGATGGCAGTTTCTTATAAGTGTGTGTTTAACTGGAACATCTGTTGGAATAATTGTTAATTTAATGATTTCTTCGCAAGACCATAGTATCAAAATTACGATAGGAGTCGCAGTATAGCGAAACTATCTACCATCTCTGAATTCCGTTTTTATCTTTCTAGAAATCAATGCGCATCCTATAATGTTTTTGAATTTGGAAGCCAACTATAAAATGAACAGAAAAGCAAAATAATTAAAAAATCATTATTAAATTAAATTTTAAACATCAAAAAAACCCGACTGCGTAAAAAGCAAACTAATTATTTCTCATCAATGTGAAACTATTTTTTATATTACTTACCTATTTTTTCATTTACTTGTATTGATGACTTTTAAGTTGTGTTTTATTGTTAATTCCTATCTATAAACACTGTTTTGATGAGGCCTATAGATGTTTATGATATTTAGAGTTGCAGTAAAGCTAGAGATCCTACCTACACAACTTGTAAAATAATCAATGAAACATTGTCTTCATTTTGAAAGACCTATCAAATGATAGTATGCGTATTTTTTTTTTCGTCTCTACCGCCATTTTTAATTTTATGGCCGCCGCTTTGAATTTATAAAAACAAAACCTAGCCTATAACCATTGGACGGTTAAGACGAATCTCATTCATTGAAGTTCATCCAGCCGTTGGGATGTTTCGAGGGTATAAAGAAATCCACATACCCAGATACGCGTGAAACACATAACCCTTTTTGGCAGTCGGGTAATTAATGCTAATAATCTTCATCAAAATAAAGAAGATATGAATGAAGAATGAACACATAAACATTGGTGACTTTTTTTCTGTGTATATTTCGGAAAATAGTTAAGTTTTAAGTGGTTCCGTTTTCTTAATTTTGATTTCTTTGGATAATGTATTATTATCGTATATAATAATACAATGACGAATATTAGATTAAGTATCTTCCTAAGAAAAATCAAATGAACTTTTAACTTGGAATTTCCACTTTAACAACATATATAGTGAAATTTGGTACGTTTTGCGGCTAAATACTGTCTCTAAAGATTTATGAACAGGTGATTTTTAATTGGAAAAACTTTGTACAGAAATGTTAGTACAGAAATTATATCCTCTGAATAAAACCGATCCTTTTATTCATGTTTCAATGAAGAGGTCTGGGAGACCGCCCACAGCAGCCATGCAGGGCGACTATTACACTGTATGCACTAAATACACTGGCGGCTATTTCTTAATTCTACCCCGCTCCACTTTAACACAATTTTTTTACCAATGTTTTGACAAAAATTTGCAAGAGAGATATACTACATTTTTTTTTTTTTTTTTTAAGATTTCGTCAGAAAATAGTACCTATTATATTCTTCCCTATGTTGGAATTTCTGAAATTTTTTTGTGAGATCCACGCCGATCTAGAAACCTAGCTCAAAGGCCTAGAACTCAAAGCCACCCCCCCAATTCAAAACTTTATCTATCATACGTATAATCGCTTTCTTATGGACACGATAACTTCCATAATTCTGAACAAATCTCTCCAAACTGATACATAAAATTAGGGGGCATAAAATCTTGGTCAAGTTCGTCAATGGGCAAAATCGGACTTAGGGGTAGAAATAGGGAGGGGTTTTGTGAAAATCGAAAAAAAAAATAAATAAAGCACAACTTCTTATTTATAATGCATGTCAAATCAGTTTAAAGTTATTATTTCTAGGAAAAGCGCAAAAATTTATGTATCACAGATTTTTGATAAAATGGGCTCAAAGGACGAAAAAATAGGCTTTTAGGCAGCGTTGTAGTGGGCAGCTGCCCGGGTACCCGCCAGGGATGCCTTTTTAAACCCGGGTTTTTTAAAACCTTGGTTTTAGGGGGGGGGGGGGGGGGGGAATCATAACTTCGTCAATTCTCGAGATATCAAATTAACTTAAATTTATTATAAATATTCTTAATATCTACAACTTTTATATTGACAAGTTTTTGATAGGATCGACTCTTACAGCAGAAACAAACAAAAATGTAGGTTGAAAAAAAAATTGCCGTATTAACTGATTCTGGTAAAACCAGCTCTTATAGGAAAATGAAATTAAAAACTCGTCAAAAACGGCCAGATAAAATTTTAAAACTGGGTTTACCTCTAATCTTGAATTAGTTTTTGTTTGGGAAATTAGTACTTAACTTCGAAATCTACCTTCTCCTGTAGACCGTGCCGCCAGGTTTTTTTAAATAGTGGTGCGAATGGAATATAAAATAGTCGTCAGTGGCAGACCTGCTGTGCGACCATTTCTGTGCTGTGACAGTAGTGTGAAGGGTTAAAGTAAAATTAAAATAGCTTTATAAGCAAAACATAAACTAATTACATTAGTTACGCAGTATTTTTAACGTTATTATCCGAAGAGACATATTACATACATATTACGTAACTGATTTTTCGCTCTTTGATTTTTTTTTTTTAATTTCAGTATTTTATAACGTCTTTCTGAAATATTAGGGGAAAGTACGGGAATGACGCTCACTTAAGGTAAAACATGAGTAGCTAGTCAAATTTACACAAAAAATCAATATTTTATTAATGAAGTATAACTCCAAAGCATAAAGAACAGTTTGCAATCAACTAATCTGCGTGAAAGTTTTAGAATTTTTTATCGTTTTATTTAATTAACAATGGATTGAGCGGTAATGCCCGACATGGTAGGGTAATTGCGCTCAAAATTTGAATACAGTATTTAAGTTATTTATAGTTGGCGCAACAAAAGCACTACAAAAATAAATAAAAGAATGAACGTACAGCTAAATGCATATATATTTTTAAAAATAATGAGTAAATTAACATTTGAAAATAAGAGTGTAAACTTACCTTCAAGTTAGATGTTGTAGAATTTTATTCTAAAACAACTTCAAACTAATAACGTGAGGACACAAAAATACTTTCCTCCCGACGGGCGCTATATCCTTACTGGAAACTTAGGATGAAGTTCGCTAGGTGCCTGTATTTATCGCGCGTTTTCAATTCTATTCTGTTTAGAGATATTTGGGTAAGCGGAATTGCCCTTCTGAGCGTCATTATCCTACTTTCTCATAAATAATTTTACGAAGAAAATGATTTAATCAAGATATAATAATGAATAGGGAAATAATCTCTCAAATGAAATTCTTTGAAATTATATATGCGGAATATATATTTACTTAAAAACAAGGGCTGGCTCGATGGTGTACTGTAGAATCCTGTATAGAGCCGTGTAACCCGATTTTAGCCGACCCAACCTGCGCCACGATTCGGGTTGGGCTCGGTCGACGCTAATTTTTTTAATTGCGGGTCGGGTTGACTTTAATTGTTTCGGGTTCGGATTGGAATTCGGCACTTGTGAGCTGGATTCCGGTTGACCCGATTTTTTTTCAAAAACGTCTGAAATACCTTTTCAGACGTTTTTTAAAAAAATATTAATATTAAATGTTTAAAATATTAAAATTATAACGCAAAATTTTAATGTGTTTATAATTCTACTTTGAAACGTCTTAAGATGAACTTCTCACATTTAATAAATGAAATTTCGGAGTAGATTAGGTATTTAAAGGAAAATGTTGCAAAAGAGAATTGAATAATGCCTTGTTTATATAAATTTTCAGACTTTTATTTAAGAAAGAAATATCCAAAGTGAAATATTTAAAAAATAAAAACAACTAACAATAAAAGAACCCGAAAGTTTTTAAAAGTAAAAGGCAAACAAGTAAAAATAAAATTTTAAAAAATTAAAAAACCCGCCTGCGTAAAAAGCGAACTAATTATTTCTCACCAATGTGAAACTATTTTATATTACTTGCCTATTATTTTTTATTTACTTGTATTGATGACTTTTAAGTTGTGCTTAATTGTCAGTTCCTATCTATAAACACTGTTTTGATGAGGCTTATAGATGTTTATGATGGTTAGAGTTGCAGTAAAGCTAGAGATCCTACCTACATAACTTCCAGGTTGTATAATATTTAAACGGAGCGTCAACAATAAAATTGTCAATGAAACATAGTCTTCATTTTGATAGACCTATTGAATGATTTGCCACTCAATAGGGTGCGTATTTTTTTTCTTTTTTTTTTTTTTTTTTTTTTTTTTTTTGTCTACCGCCATTTTGTATATTACGGCCGCCATTTTGAATTTATAAAAACAAAACCTAGCCTATAACCATCGGACGGTTAAGACGAATCGATACAGACCTCATTTATTAAAAATCCATCCAGCCGTTGGGATGTTTCGAGGGTATAAAGAAATCCACATACCCAGATACGCGTGAAACACACAACCCTTCTTGGCAGTCGGGTAGTAAGTGGAAATGCTCAGAATGGAATTAATCACCTTTCAATACCTTTTGCTGATTATAAAAACCACTATTTTCCCATACATGAGCGAGAAATGGGGATTAATTTTTATTTATTTTTATTTCAAAAATCCAAGCTGAAAAGAATTATTTTTAAAAACCAAATGGGGGAAAAAAACTTCTTTATTTTCTGGTTATTTAACCTTTAACGGTTGTCAGTTTGCTTCTTTTTTAGGTGCGTTCGTAATTACATAAATACGTAGCACCTATAGTCGTCGTTCAGTCCGTCCGTCTGTCCGCATATAACAGAGCAAAAACTACCCAACCGAATGGTCTGAAATTTTAAGTATATGATTATTGCAAAATTTTGTCGAGCCATTTCACATTTTATGAAAATCGGATGTATATTTTAATTACAGGGACAGTCAAAAGTTTTTCTTTACATTACGGACAATGGGAAAAATTATTGCAAGTGTATTTTAATGGTGTTACAGCCTTCCGAATGGTCTGAAATTTTAAATATATAATTGTTGCAAAATTTTGTCGAGCCATTTCATATTTTATAAAAATCGGATGTATAGTTTAATTACAGGGACAGCCAAAAGTGTTCCGTTATATTACGGGGAATGGGAAAAAAATTATTGCAAGTGCATTTTAATGAAGTTACAGACTATACACTTAGGAAGTGCAAAAATATATACATTCAGTACAATATGGTGTGCAAAAATAATTATAAAACTAGTTATAGTACGAACGCACCTCATTTGCCACGTTTGACGAGCAATTTCCAACTTGTTTTCAGTTATCACAGTTTAATTACAGACATTAGGGAAATGTTATTTCGTTTGGATCCCTAATACCATCGTTGATAGAGACTTCTGGATTGGCGAATTTTGATTATAAAAACTTTGTACGTAAATTTTAGTACAGAATGAGTTAATCGAGCTCAGTGTTGAATTCAGACACTTTTCTCCGGGAGGGATTTCTCTGGCTCCGGGGGGGACATTATAGAGTTCCGGGGGGGAAATTGCACCTTTTGACCATTGAAAACCCAAAATCTCAAATCTTCCGGGGGGGGCATCTCATTGCTCCGGGGGGAATGTCCCCCCCGGGCCACCCCCTGAAATCAACAGTGATCGAGCTATGAGTTAGTCGAGCCTTTTATTCACCTTTCGATCAAGCAGTCCGGGGCGTAGCTACAAAAAAATTTTCGGGGGGAGAGTTCAAAAATTTCCCAACGTGAAAAAAAAAAAGTTATCTATTTTCCAACTAAAATGATATGTTCAATGATACTTATACGCAGAAAAAAAAAAAAAAAAAAAAAAAAAATATTTTCAAAGAAAAATGCTGAAACTAAAAACATAAAAATTATAATTATTGGTTCATTTAATGAAAGTTTGTCTTCAATTGCGTACGAGTCATAATCGTTCTTCATAGAAAATAGCCTCATATTTTTAGATTTTTGTGTAAGGAACAAAGTTTTGGAGGAAACGTATTAGAGACACTGCTGATAGACAACAGCAGAGAAATTCGGGACTGGTAGATGTGTGATATTTTCGTATGGCACAGAGAAAGATAGTGAGAAACTGAGTCTGGCTGCTTTTTGTATTTCTTTTGAAAGTTTAACTATTTTACTATTACAGAACTCAGAAAGGTAGTCAGCAAAACAATAGAAAATTCTTTTTTTTTTTTACTTAAAAAAAAAAATGTTTCAAAAATCTATAATTTCCCAACTCTAAGCTCAAATTTCCCAAGTTTACATATATTGAGGGGGGAGGCTCACCCCCCATAACCCCCTATCGCGACGCCCCTGCAAGCAGTTTCTGAAACCGCTCGCAGTAGCTATGCAACAATTTCTAATGCAGTAGTTAAAGTTTAAGATTTTTTATATATAAAATAATAATTAAAAATGAAAGATGTCAGTTTAACATGTTGAGAGTGAAATTTTAAGTCAAACATGGATAAAAGGAGTGATTTTCTTGCAGTGTACTACAACTGCAGATTTATTTTTACTTAACATGCTTTTTTTCAGTTTTGTTTACTAACTTACAAGGGAACCACTTTTGGTGTTGCTCGCACCTAGCATCGAGACCTGGTGCATTTTGTAGCCCTATACATAAAAGTTAGAGAACTGATAAAATTTCTTTGTTAAAATATTTTTTATACTTTTAATTTTTTATTATTACATTTTTATTTGTTTATTTCACGCCAAAAGTGAGTTAAGTCGCCAATTATGGAGCTACAATTTTTCCACCCACTTTATCCTGAGAGTAAGTACATACATTTTAGAAAAGGGGGACGGGTACCCTCGAGTTTTTGACAATGGATTTTTGCATCAAATTTTCGTAATTAAAAGATTGATACATATTCTTTACAACTAGCATTTAGTGAAATATAACATCCAAATTTTTATGTAACATGTTTTATTTTGTTATATAGTCAGCAAATAATTAATAATCTTTAATTTTTTTAGCTATATCTAGTAAAATCAATTCAGTTTAAATTTCTGAATTATTGAAATTAGAGTTTGCTGGTGCTGCCATCTACTTTTCAAAAGTAAAAATAATATTCCATATAATGTCTTTCCTGTACATTTTAAATTTAAATACTGGTAAATAGGCCCCAAAAAATTTAGTTTGGGTCTCGAAAATTCAGATTAGTACCAAGCTTCAATATCTTTTATGAACAGCAATTATATTTAAGAAATTTAGTCAATTTATCGCTGTTTTATCATGATATAAACAAGGTTACGCTTTGGCGAGATTTTGGCGACCGGTTCATTTTGGCAACCCTTTCGTTAGGGTTGGGTTTCACTTGATGTTCTGGAAGATTGATGAATTCCTGTGCTATTTCTGTGTGGAATTGTATGTATATTCAAACTGTTGCTATGAGAAAAATGGATACTCAATTATCCCATTTGAAGTTTACAATTTGAATAGGAATTTGTTTATTTTTAATGCGAGAGTAAAACAAGGTTTTTACCAGGCAAAGGTTCGGTGGTATTTTTTAAAAAGCCTAACTATAATTCATAATCAGCATTTGTATTACAATAAAAAAAAATCTAATTTTTTAATCAAAGGTTTTATGGCAAGTGAACTTGTCCTTTACTTCTGTAAGTACAGTTAAACATCTATGCAGGCCCTCCTTGATACACCTGTATTAAGAGTACATGTCCCCTGTCCCTAACAATTATATATCTGTGCAGTTTTACTTCTCAATAGCGGGCACTTAAAAAAAGCGAAAAATTACGCTCTCCCGACGTATCCTTTATTCAAAAGTTTTGTGTATTTGTTTATTATTATAGTGTGTGGGTGGGCAAGGGGGGGGGGGGGAGTTGCGCATAAACTACCTAGCGGTGATTCTGTTCCGAATTTTCCGAAAATTTAAAGCATTCGTATTTCAGAAAGTTTATAAAATTCTATCATCAATTCGAAAATTCAGACATAAAAAATATTTCGAATGTCGACAAATGGTCGCCGAAAAAATTATTTTTGTCAATTGTTTGCAAAAAAAACGTGAATTTCGTCAAAGGATCGCAGAAAAAACACAAACGTCGTCAAAGAATCGCGAAAAAAACGCATTTCGTCAAGGGATCGCGAAAAAACGCGAATTTCGTCAAAGGACCGCGGAAAAAATGCATAGTTAGTGCCGGGAGTGGACTCCCCACCTCTGCGCTGTAACTTTTCAGAAAATTTGCTGTGAATTTGAGAAATATATATATATTTTTTACTCAGAATCACCCTTGAACCATCTTCTTGCCTTTAGGCTAGATTTCTTTGGGCACCTCATTTCATTCAAAACGATATATTTCAATGTTTTCTGGTACTGAAAAAGGAAAGAAATATTAAAAACATTGAAATTTCATAAAACTTAAAGTGTCATAATACGGCAAGTGGGGATTTTTTTTAATTTTCTTCCTAGATGTAGAACAATATTTCTGTAAACATAAGGTATTAGGTAGGACCCAGGAGCCATATAAAAAAATTTCATATCTAAATATGTATATACTGCCCCTTATAAAACAAAAGCTTGATTCATACGTTTTTTTTACAATCGGAAGAATGTTTCATAAGCAGTTTAAACGATAATAAAAGTCGCCTCTGTGTAAATAAATCACAAACTGGTAGCCAAAAAATTCCAAGAATCCAATATTTTCTTCTTATGAATATAGAAAAAAATTAAAAGGTGAGTAGCACTTGGAATACAATCTAGGTGGTAATTACCTACAAGATTTGATGAATGAAACAAAGAAAATTGCATAATCATTTCTCTTTTACATAAATATGCGAAGAAAAAGAAACTGAAAGAAAATCTTAGCACCGGGCCCTTTTCCTTCCAGAACCTTAGGCTTCAGCTTGTTCAGCCTATCCGCTTCGATTAAGCCAACCAAAATAATCAAAGCCCGCCCCCCCCCCCCCCCCCAACTACATACGCACACCATGACTAGCAAGTTATGACCTTAGTTGAAAACATTACTTCAGTAGCGGACTTCATTTATGGAACAGAGAGCAAAATATATCTAATAAAAGTAATTATTTTATTTTGCTCAGTATGCGGAAAGGCGATTCTGTTACGAATTATCCGAAAATTTACGGCATCTGTTTCAAAAAACACTTTAAAATCGGTCGTCACTCTGAAAATTTGGAATAAAAAAATACGCGAATTTCGACAGATGGTCGCTGAAAAAAATCTGTTTTGTTAATCGTCCGAAGAAAAAAATCCTCAACTTCGCCGAAGTAGCGCGGAAAAACGTGAATTTTGCCAAAGGACTCGGGGGGAAAAAAACGGGAATTTTATCAAAGGGTCGGTAGGAAAAACACGAATTTCAGCGTAGGATCTCGAAAATAACGTGAATTTCGTCGCAGGATCGTGAAGAAAGAGAAGTTTATCAAAAGGGTGTTTAGAAAACACAAATTTCGTCAATGTAACTCGGAAAAAACGCGAATTTCGTCAAAAGATCGCAAAAAGCGAATTTAAGGAAAGTATCGCAGAAAACCCGTAAATTTCGTCAAAGGATCCCGAAAAAAACGAATTTCGTCAAAAGGCTGAATTAAAAATGCTAATTTCGCTACGTATCGCGGGAAAAACGCGAATTTCGTCGAAGGATAAGCGAATTTTTCGAATGTCACGAATAAAGTACAAAATTTCTAGAAAGGACCGCGGAAAAAAACGCGAATTTCATCATAGGGTTGCGGAAAGCGAAAAATTCATCAAACGGCCAAGGAAAAAACGCAAATTTCGTCAAAAGACCGCGAAAACGAGAGTTTCGCTAAAGAGCTGCAGAAAATAAAGCGAATTTCGCCAAACGGCCGCGAAGAAAAAACACGAATTTTGTGAAATGGCCGCTAGAAAAAACACGAATTTCGTCAAAGGGTCGTTGGTAAAAAGCATATTTTTTAGAAAAATCGCGAAAAAAACGTAAATTTTGTCGGCGAATTCTGAAAAAAAAATATTTTAGTCAAAATTCTGCTTAAAAAATGCTATCTTAATGAAATCAAAAATGCTTATGCTTTTGTCAAAGTATTGCGGAGAAAATGCGAACTTCGTCAAAGGGTCGCTAGAAAAAAATGCGAATTTCATCGAAGGGCCGCGGAGAAAAAGGTAATTTTATCGTAAGATCACGAAAAGATAGCGAATTTCGTCAAAAGGTTGCGGAAAACGCAAAATTTGGCAAATGCCCGCAGAGAAAATGAAATTTTCTTCAAAAAATCGAGAAAAATGCGAATTTCGTGAAAGCGCCATTCAAAAACGCAAATTTCGTCAAAAGATCACAAAAAATATGAATTTCGCCAAAGGGATGCAGAAAAAACACTAATTTTGTCAAAGGGCCGCTATAAAAAACACTAATTTCGTCAAAAGACAGCGCAAAAACTCAAATTTCGCGAAAGGACGCGAAAAATAAATGAATTTCATCAAAAAGACGCAGAAAATTGTAAATTTCGTCAAAGGACTACGGAAAAAGTGTAAATTTCGTCAAAGGTTCCCGAAAACAAGAGAATTTTGTCAAAGGTTCTTGCAAGAAATGCTAATTTCACCAAAGGGCTGCTGAACGAAAACGCGAATTTTGACAAAGGATCACTATCAAAAACACGAATTTCGTCAAAGGGCAGCGTAAAAAACACAAATTTCGTCGAAGAGTCTCGAAAAGAAAAACGTGAATTTCGTTGGAAGATCATGGAAAAAGAAAAACAAATATCAAAATGCTGCTTAAAAACGCTAATTTCGTCAAAGTATCTCAGAAACGCGAATTTCAAAAAAGGGCCGTGCAAAAACGCAAATTTCATGAAAGGCTCGCAAAAAATCGTTAATTTCGTCAAAAAGCCGCGAAAAAAATGCAAATTTCGTCAAGCAGTGGCTGGCAGAAGAAATGCTAATTTCGCCAAAGGGCTACAAAAGAAATGCAAATTTTGTCGAAGAGTCGTAGAAAAACCCCGAATTTCGACAAAAAGCTCAGGGAAACAACGCGAATTTTGTCAAATTGCCGCCAGGAAAAACGCTTATTTCGTCAAAGGATTGTGGAAAAAACGCAAATTTCATCAAAGGATCGCGAAAACAAGATAATTTTGTCAAATGGTCACGGATGAAATGCGAATTTCGCCAAAGGGCTGTGAAAAAAAACGCGAATTTTGTCAAAGGAATTACTAAAAAATACATGAATTTCGTCAAAGGGCTGAGGGAAAAACCTCCAATTTTCTCAAAGGGCAGCTAGAAAAAACACGAATTTCGTCAAAGGGATGCAGAAAATCGCGAAATTCTTCAAATGGCCGCGAAAAAAACGCAAATTTCGTCAAAGGTTCGCGAAAAAGGTAATTTTGTCAAGATTCACGTAATAAATTCGAGTTTCGCCAAAGTGTTGCAGGGAAAAAAGAGAGTTTTGTATTAGGTCCTCTAGAAAAAAACGCGAATTTCGTCAAAGGGCTGAGGGAAAAACGCGAATTTCGCCAAAGGACCACTTCAAAAAACATGAATTTCGTCAAAGGGCATCGAAAAAAACACAAATTTCGTCAAAGGATCGCGAACGCAAACGTGAATTTCGTCGGTAGTTTGTGGGAAAGAAAAAGAATTTTGTCAAAATGCTGCTTAAAAAACACTAATTTGTCAAACTATTTTGGAAAAAACGCGAATCTCATCAAAGGGTTACTATAAAAAATGAGACTTTCGTCGAAAGGCCGCGGAAAATGCGAATTTCGTCAGAGGGCTGCTGAAGAAACGCAAATCTCGTGAAAGGATCGTTGTAAAAATGAGAATTTCGTCAAAAGGCCGCAGAAGAAACGCGAATTTCGTCAAGGGTCTATGGAGGAAATGCAAATTTCGTTGAAGGAACTCTGAAAAAACGTGAATTTCGTAGAAGGATCGTGAAAAAAGAAAGAATTTTGTCAAAAGGCTGCTTAAAATCCGCAAATCTCATCGAAGTAGCTCGGAAAAAACGCGAATTTCGTCAAAGGATCGCAAAAGAGTGAATTTCGTCAAAAAGCCGCAAATAAGCGCTAATTTCGTCAAAGAACTGCTAGAAATAACGAGAATTTCGTCAATGAGCCACGGGGAAAAACGAGAATTTTTTCAGAGGAATGCGAAAAAATGGAAATTTTGTCACTGGATAGCAGAAAAACGCAGCAGTCTCTTTAGAAAATATCTCATCCGCTTATGTTTATTATTATAAGCATAGTTTTTAATCCGAAACAAAATACTGAATTAACTTTAGAAAAATTGCGTTAACCTGAATCGAACTTGCAGGAATCTACACTTAACCTGAAATTGAGCCGACCGAAAACAGAGTAACCGACCTGGGAAAAAATAGAAGATTCACTCTCCCCCCCCCCCCCTTTTCAGTAACTTAAAAAAAATTGCTGTGGATTTCAGAAAGTATTTTTTTTTACTCAGAATTGGCCCTGAATATACACAATTTCAATTATAGAATTTAAAAAAGCGAAATATTCAATTTTTAGCTCACAGGCTATCAAAGCCTGAGAGCTAATATACTCGCAGGTTTTGTATGTACGTGCGTATGTATGTATTTACGTACGTACGTAACGCGATAACTCTTGATAGAAATATCCTATTTGCTTTATTTTTTTTTCTTATGTTCGTTCTCATAAGGCGCTTCCCTGATTAGTTTTGGGGGTTCATTGGTTATGTATAAAGGGGGGTTAATCCCCACTTAACTTAGATAAATGGGTTTTCCATGCAGAATTATCAGATTTGCTTCAATTTTGGTATACCTGTTAACTCTGATAAGGTGCTTCCCTGATTAGATTTGGAGGTTCATTGTTTAAGTATAAAAGGGGGATGAGGGGGTGGGGTAATACCCCTTAATTTAGAAAAATGGGTTTTCTTATCCGATTTGCTTCAAATTTGGTATACTGGTTTATTATGATAAGGCGCTTCCCTGATTAGATTCGGAGATTCATTGTTTAAGTATGAAGGGGGTGTCGGGGGTAATATCCCCTTAATTTAGATTAAACGGGTTTTCCTATCCGATTTACTTCAAATTTGGTATACCGGTTTATTCTGATGAGATTTAGAAGCTCATTGGTTAAGTATAAAGATGTGAAACAGGGGGGGGGGACTTTTCCCCTTAATTTATTTTTCGAAAGGCATTGTTCTTTGAAGTAAGAGTAATAATATACAATTAGTATGAAAAGACTGTGAGCTCAATGCCATCAGTTTAAGTGGGCACTTTTCATTTTTATTACTGTGTTGTCAACAGGGCTGGACTGGGCCAGATTTTTCTCCGTTGACCGTAATGTAATGGAATTCTTTTGAGTGTCCCTATAAAAAATGTGTAACTGCTACACATTTCATTTTCAGTACCGAACGTGCCACGGTGAATATCAATAACGAGTCAGTTTCAAGACGATCCGGCTGCATTTACGCGAGTTAGGCAGGTCACACACTAAAAGCGACACATAAGATATGTCGCTCGATTTTGGGGAAAACACTGGTTTAAAATAGGTTTGAAACACCTTCCTTCTTTGCTTCGACCGGTTTTTTCTCCCGTGTTGCACTTCATTTTGTCGCTGTCGTCTCAGTGTGTGATGTGTTTTCACAGCTACGGCAGATTGCAGACAGACAGACTGAATGTAAAAGTTGTGCCGTGTCCTAAGAAGGCGGTAGCGATGGTCGAGGGTGTTAATCTTCGAAGGCTTAGCAATTTATATTCTCTTAGATTTTAATAACATGAAATTTATTTTATATCACAGTAAAAAATATTCTGGAGTAATGATAAGTTGCTATATACACAACAATGTAAAATTTGTTGAACAAAGTTTATGTAACAGAAATAGTGTCCATGAGAAGGTGGCAGTTAATCTATTAAGTCCACAGGCATTGCATCACTTGAACGGAAAGCGCTGGTCTTATCTCCGAGATAAAGATCTCCCTTTTCCGCGACGGCACCCTGTCGCCGCTGATTAGGGTATAATTCCCCGGTATTAGGGATCGTAAAGTCCGGCCCTCTCGGCCTTCAAACTCTTCCACTCCAAAAGTCGCTCTTCCAACTCCAGCCAAAATCTAAACTCTCCTCCGCATCCTCTCGTATATATCTCTCAATTATCTTCCTCTCAAAACCATAGTGGGTTTCTCAGCCACTAACTGTCCGTTCTTTTAAGAACCTCCCAGGGGCCTTTACTCTTGTCTCCTGAGTGGACATATTAAGAAACTCCTCTTTTGCACGTGGATCCTGCGATCATATGCTCTCGTGAGAACGTATGTGAGTTCTCTTCCCACGCTCAAAGATCAAACAAAGTGCCGGCTGCTCTTTAGCATTAGCAAACTGTCACCGATTGTCAAATGTCCAAGAGCGATGGTGACTGAGTAGTATCTTTCATCTTGCCGTGCGTCTTACTGGACTTTAACATATTTTTACTCTATTTTAGAAAAGCATTAGTTCTTTGTATATGGCGAATCTGATATAGTTCAGATCTTTACAACCACCCCCCCCCCCTCCTTTTAAAAGAATATTTTGGACGCAGGACGAAATATTCTGGAAAAGAGAAAGGTGACTCAAAATTTATATGAATGGCTCACATGCAAAAAAAAAAAGAAAAAAAGAAAAAAACTTTATTTGCCTGTCTGCCCCTCCACAAAAAGTATTCATTATACACTCTGTATAATATTTTAGACTTTATTCTATTTCAAAACACTTCACATTATATTATTTTTTCAAACATTAAAAGGAATGATAACGTACTATATACAATTTTCTTTTTTTCTTTTTCTTTTCAAGATTACTCTGCCCTACTCAAAAAATCTATTTGGACAATGTCCTTCCCTGGCCTTTGTACTTTGGCATATTGGTCAGGTTGCAAAGTATGTGCCCTTTTGAGCGGTTTACGAGTCATTTTATTTTTGCTATTCCTAGATGAAAGCGCCCTGCTATCCGTTTCTATTAAACTCTTCTTATCAGTGCAGCTCTTTAATTTTTTTATGGCAACTATTCTCGTAGCCCCAACTTTTCCCGTATTCTTTCGTTTATTTGTCGAATGCCTCTCTGAATTTTGCCGATTCTCTTGCCTTTCACTGATTTCTTTTTGATCAATTTCCTTGTTTTTATCTAACTCTTTCCTGTTTTCTGTTTCCCTTTTAGATTTTGACAATGTATTTATCTCCGTTATTTTAACTACCGTTGGCTTTCTCGGATTTTTGTTTATTTTTACCCTGATTTTGGCTTCTAAATCTATGTTCGTGCTTTTTTGTCCCGTTTTCCTGTTGCCAATTCCTTTCCATTTTCGCCATTTCAATCTATTCATGGAATTATGAGTGTTAAACTTTTCTCCTTGACCAGCAATTTTCCAGACCTTTAATCCTTTATTACTTTTCATTTTCGTATTAATTTTTCTAGCACGTTTCGCTTTATTTGCTTTCGCCTGTTTTTTATTTTTGGGGATCTCTATAAGTTCGTCCACCCTTGCTATTTTTTCTTTCCCTTTCGTAATGTCTTCCCAACTATCAGTTTCATTTTGTTGACCGTTTGTTCCTAAATCTAGTATTTGTTTCCCGGGTTTAAAATCCTTTTCTACTGTTTTGCCTAAATTCTGTAATTCGCACTTTTTATTTTTAACTGAGTTTTCACTCTCCCTTCTGACTTTTTTACTGACGTCCTGCGACTTAACCTGCTGTTCCGTCATTTTAATCCCTTCTATCTGAGATGAATCTCTGAACAGCTTTCCTTGTCCAGTACTTTGCCTATTTTGTATGACTTTTACCGGTATTTTTGACTTCTTGTCTTCGCGAGTTATGTGTGTGTCTGAGTTTCTTTTAATCATTAAGTTTTTGACCTCGCCTGACAGCTGTTTCTCTTGGTTTTCTGACCCATAGACTTTTCTTTTATTTCGTTTTAGAACACTGTCTTTTGTTCTCCCCTCTTTCTCCAAGTTTGACAAATTCGTCGCTATTCTGTTTTTCGGATTACCGTTATAATCCTTTTCCGTAACGCCCGTTTGTTTTTCCAAATCCCTATCGCCTCGAAAGTTTTCTGACCTGGAAATCGATTCCTCACGCGACTTGACTATGTTTTGTGCATTTTTACAATCCGTCTTACTTTTTTCCCTTAAGCTATAAGTTTCATTTTCAAACGGTATTTTGTCATTCTCATTCGACTCCTGTGCGATCGGTTGTAAAGAAATTGGTTCCTCCTTTTCGCTCACGTTCAACTCATCGACTGCCGTGACATTTTCCGTACTAATCTCTTGTGATTGACTCACCCCTTGAATGCACCGTTGAAAGTTTCGAATGCTATTGGTTTTGTTTTCTCTGGCCGGCTGTTTAGTTTTTTTGCGCTCATACGATTTGATTAATTCTTGTGTTCTGTTTCCAAGGATATAGTAATCCAAATCTGACTCCTCGTCTGTGATAAGTGCTTTAGTTGTTATCACCGTTTTATCCGCTAATTCTAACTTTATTTCCGCAACCGGAAGCTGTTGAAGTTCCCTGTCCAGAGGTTGTCTTAACCACTTAATTTCTCCGTTTAATTTCCCTTTATTAATGAATCTTCTTGGACATAAATCATCCATGGCTCCGGTATCACGTAACATTGTAATTTCTACTCCATTTATCTTTCCCTTACTTAAATATGGTTCGAAACCTTTATCTAATTTCGTACTACACCTAACATGATGTACCGTGCTTATTTCTTTTTCCGATCTTTTTAAATCTGGACAGTCTCGTATCCTATGTTTTGGACTTCCGCATTGAAAGCAAGTGCTTTTTGTTTTTTCGAAAACTTTTTGCCTTTCCCTATCGTCATTTTTCTCCCGCCAATTAAATTTATTATCGGCATTTTTCCTCGGGTCCCTTTCCTCGTAACCCGTGCGATTGAACCATTTTTCGCTGTCGTTTTCCGCATATCTTGGTCTCTCGAATCTTTTTCCCCGGGGGGGTCTGGCATACCCTTTCCAGGACGTCGCGCCAATTATTGCTTCATACCCGTCCAAATCTTTTGTGAGTTTGTCTGGTTTTTTATACTGTGCCCACGAATCGATAAAATGATTTTTAGTTTCGATCGGCACTCTTCGTTTAATTTGTTCCGTTATAAGCAGGTCTTTTAGCTCCTCTAAGGTTTTGATGCCCAACCCATCAAGCCACCCGTCTTGAAAACTATTTAATTCGAAGATTAGGTCTTTCCATGGGG
Source organism: Maratus speciosus (assembly GCA_963932465.1). Classification (NCBI taxonomy): domain Eukaryota; kingdom Metazoa; phylum Arthropoda; class Arachnida; order Araneae; family Salticidae; genus Maratus; species Maratus speciosus. The sequence goes on along the minus strand of OZ010787.1, from coordinate 684,531,408 downwards.
TGTTTGTATTTTTTTGATGCCTCATTAATTTTAAACGATAGGCTTCTGCTGTTAACCTATATCGTTCTAAGAGAATTTTTTTCACGTGAGCAAAATTGTCCACGCTGTCGGACGGTTCTCGTAAAATTAATTCTGAAATTTCTATGGGCAATAAAGCTAAAAGATGAGTTACTAGATCATCTGACTCGATCCCCGATCTTTCTGCCTGTCTCTCAAATAAATTTAAAAATAAAGTTATGTCTGATTTGTCTGGGTCGAACGAATGCATAATAGATTTTATGTTTAATTTTGGGCCTCTATCAGAACGATTGCTCGCGCTTGAACTGCTTCTCTCTGTGCCTTGCGTTAATCTTAATTCTTCTAGTTTGAATTCTCTTTCTTTCTGTCTGTCTGCGTTTTCTAATTTAGCTCTTTCTAATTCTAACTGTTCCTTTTCGCGGTCCCTTTCTGCCTTCTCGCGGTCCTTTTCTACCTTCTCGCGGTCTTTTTCCCTAGCTAAATTTTTCTTCTCTATCTTGTACAATGTACCTGGCTTGCGTTAGCGCAAGGTCCTCGTCGTAGCTATCCGATTGCTCAATTTTTTGGATGATTATTTGTATTGTATCCCCATTCTCGAGTGCTACACCAAATTCTGCTGCTAAATTCTGTAAATCAACTTTTCTGCAATGTTTTAATGCGGTCACCTTTGTCATAATGAAGCCTTATTTTTAATACAATTTCAATAATTTACACCAATAATTTCCTCGGAGAATTTAAAGCCTGTCAATTAACACTATAAAATATGTTTACATAAACAAATTTTAAGTACAAATACAGGATATAATGTATAAATTTACAATATCTGTGAAATTTTTTGGATACCTTCCCCTTTTGTTAAAAATAACCAATGTGCAAGATAAATTTTTCTGTTTAAAGTCCCTATACACACAGGATATAACACAATATATAGTAAAATCTTATAGAAATTGCACACATATATTTCGAATAAACTTTCAAAATTTTCAAATCTGAGCACTTCTTTGCAAACCATGACCAGTGTAATCAGTGTTCTAACCATAAATTTCTAGAAAATATCTTTATTCAGTAGTTTAACTAACATAAATTAATTTTCCTCACAATTTACATGTAATATTACACTACTTGCATCTCTAGTTTTAAAAAATCCTGTTCCCCTGAGCCTTTTTTTTTTTTTTTTTCGGCTCGCTACTGCAATCTCCCCTGAAAATTTTCTCCGCTTCCTTTCTTAGAAACAAAATTTTCCTTTGTATTCGTTTCGAATATAAACCAGATTTTAATCTGCTCCCTAGCTTGAGCTATCTTAAATGCCTATGAATTTGCCTCTGTTATACTTGGCTTGATGCCCTTATCTTAATGTTTGCTTTACAAATTACAAAAAGATTTACTATCTCACAATTTTAGATCCCGAATTTAAAACATTTAAATTCTACTAAAACAAAATTTGAGAGCCATTCAAAAAAATAATGAGCCTACCTGCTCTGTTGTGTTGAGGTCCCGTCACAGTTGCTTTGGCCAGTGTGCTGCCGTTGAAGTATCAGTCACTCTCTTTGCGTCAGGGTCAGGACTTTCCGAGGGAGTCTGTCGGTTGTCGGCTCTCTCCGTCTGGCTTTAGGTGGATCTCCTGGATGTCCCTTTGCTCTCTCCTGGATCGCTGGACTGTTCACTCCTTCGCAGTGTTGCGGCTATGACGTTGTCCTGCTGCTCGATGCTCAGCTCTCTTTTGTTTTTAATCACAGACTGCTAACAATCTCATCTGTACTATTTTTTGCACATAAGAGTTCGTTTCGTTGGCTGCCACCAGTTGTGCCGTGTCCTAAGAAGGCGGTAGCGATGGTCGAGGGTGTTAATCTTCGAAGGCTTAGCAATTTATATTCTCTTAGATTTTAATAACATGAAATTTATTTTATATCACAGTAAAAAATATTCTGGAGTAATGATAAGTTGCTATATACACAACAATGTAAAATTTGTTGAACAAAGTTTATGTAACAGAAATAGTGTCCATGAGAAGGTGGCAGTTAATCTATTAAGTCCACAGGCATTGCATCACTTGAACGGAAAGCGCTGGTCTTATCTCCGAGATAAAGATCTCCCTTTTCCGCGACGGCACCCTGTCGCCGCTGATTAGGGTATAATTCCCCGGTATTAGGGATCGTAAAGTCCGGCCCTCTCGGCCTTCAAACTCTTCCACTCCAAAAGTCGCTCTTTCAACTCCAGCCAAAATCTAAACTCTCCTCCGCATCCTCTCGTATATATCTCTCAATTATCTTCCTCTCAAAACCATAGTGGGTTTCTCAGCCACTAACTGTCCGTTCTTTTTAAGAACCTCCCAGGGGCCTTTACTCTTGTCTCCTGAGTGGACATATTAAGAAACTCCTCTTTTGCACGTGGATCCTGCGATCATATGCTCTCGTGAGAACGTATGTGAGTTCTCTTCCCGCGCTCAAAGATCAAACAAAGTGCCGGCTGCTCTTTAGCATTAGCAAACTGTCACCGATTGTCAAATGTCCAAGAGCGATGGTGACTGAGTAGTATCTTTCATCTTGCCGTGCGTCTTACTGGACTTTAACATATTTTTACTCTATTTTAGAAAAGCATTAGTTCTTTCTATATGGCGAATCTGATATAGTTCAGATCTTTACAAAGTGTTAAAAAATTAATTTCAGATATCTAAAATTAAAATCTGCCATTTTTGCAGATTTATTTATGCTCCAAAGTGGTTAAGATAGAAAAAATGTAATAATTGTAATCTTTAAAGAGATTAATTAACATTTTCATTTTAATGTTAATAACTCTGGAAACACGAGAAAAAAAATATGTCGATAACGCTTTTTAACACTTTCCAACATAGTTGAAAAGTGTTTTTGTATTCGATTTGTCTGCCGTCTGTCCGAGCTCTAACTCACGTAAAAGTTGCCGGATCACATTAAAATTGATATGTTATTGATATTCACTATGGCATGTTCGATTTGAAAATGAAGTGCGTAGCAGTTAGTTCCATTACAGGGACATTCAAAAGAATTCCGTTACATTACTGCCTATGGGGAAAACCTTTTGCGGGGGGTTTTGAATAATGTTTGATAATATTTATCTCATTGAAATTAAGAATTCTGTTACATTACGGTATTATAAAAATACATTGCAAAGGAATTTTACCCATAGACCGTTCTTTTGTGCGCTCTACATATAATGTCTAGAATTTCTGCAAAAAAAGGAATATTGCAAGATTTTGTTAAGATTTAAAAACGCCTGCTAAAGGTTAAAACGCATTTTCAGCAACACAGATTTCTAACATTAATACTTAAATTAGACTTATAATTCTGTTTTCAGCAATTATTGTCATAGACAATACTGTAATTCAATTATGTTGTGCAGTGTTAAATTCAGACACTTTTATACGGGAGGGGTTTATGTGGCTCCGGGGGCATTATAGAGTTAAGGGGGGGGTGCACTTTTTGACCATTGAAAACCCAAAATCTCAACTTCCAAGGTGACATCTCACTCTGCTCCGTGGGTAATGTCGCCCCCGGGCCACCCCTGAATTCAACACTGCTCTTGTGTGTCTTTGTAAGTGAATGATAAATGCTATGCACATAGCACACCCTATTTTATAGTAGGCAACTTGTAACGCACTTCCGCGTTGTGTATTCATTTCAGTATGTTTAAAATAGTATTACATTATTAAACTATACACAAGAATATATTATTTCCCATAGATTCTAATGTAACGGATCTATTTTGAGTGCCCCTGTAAATGAACTATAAATACCATACATTTCATTTTCAATACCGAACATGCCATGGTAAATCTCAATACTTATATCATTTACATGAAAATACGAGTATACTTACGTAAGTTAAAATATTGAAAAACTGAATTCCTAAATATTTTTCACCAAAGTTGGAAAATAAAAACGCATATACAATGGAAAATATCTTTTCAACAATTATGATCCATAGGCAGTACTGTAACCGAATTATTTTGTATGTCACTGTAAATGAATGGTAAATGCCTTGTACATTATATTCTATAGTAAGCACCTAGTTGTGCACTTATAAGGCTGGAGTTATGTATTAACAATGCCTGATTAGTGCACGGATGCGGCCAATAATTAAAATTGGCTGATGATGAAATAATGACTAGCATTGGCCTTAAATCACCCAAATTCTTAACATTTTCAATGATTTAGTAAGAGAGTGCGGGTGTTTCCCTTCCGCTCTCTGCTTCCCATACACCATACCTCCCCCACCCCCACCCCACTTAAAAAAAAAAGTTACGTCATAAGAAAACTAATGATTCAAATTTTAATATAACAGCTTAGTAGTTTATTGTTTTCAAGATAAATTCATTATGGACTTTTTTAGAACCAAGTAACATTTATGTAAAAAAATTCCAAAATTTGACAACGAAAAAAATATTCAACCCAAACTTCAGAAAAACACAAACAAGTGCGAATCGCAGACTTCTCAGTGAATCACAGACCACATTCCTGGAGATAAAAATAAGCTATTTCTGGGCTTCCTAATATTGACCCCAACCTCTCATATGACCTGAAGCAAAGAAGATACAAGCAGTGTTTGCCTGAGGCACCCGCTCTACTGAAAAGGAACCCTCCTTTAGTTAGACAATTAACATAACGACAATTTGACAACCAGCCACCAAATCAAAGAACATAACTTTGAATAACGTCTATTTTGCTGGAAAAAGAATTTTCTTCCTTTTTCTGATTTGATTCGCGGTAAAAGAAAAGAAAATTTAGCATTTTTTTTTTTTTGTTACTTTTTAGTAGTTTATAAAAATATAGTAATGCATTTTTTATTTTTCGGTAGATAATTATTTTCTCAAATTTCGCTCCGTTTTTTTTTTTTTTTTTTTTTTTTTTTTTTTTTTTTTCCCCTCTTGCCGAAAAGAAAAATGCCGTAATATTGCCATAGAAAAAATTTGTCTTTTGGTTTCGTATGTGGTAAAACGGAACATTGAACTCTTACCTATATATTCTGATAACATGTGTTATTTCAAGTTTATTTTCATTAAATGAAAATAAACAAATAAATATTAGCGGTATTTAGACAGAAAGATTTTACCGTAGTCACAAATACCTTTTAATAATATTGAAAATATTAAGAATATAGAATTTCATTAATTACTATCGTATGAAAAAATCAAATTCTCCGATTTCTTTGACAAAGTATATTAGCAAAACACATTTAGCTAAAAAGCTTTTAAACTTTGTTACTTTTTTATTTACTTATATTAAGTTTACATATATTTTTCCTTTTCGCTACATAAACGATACCATTAATTTATTAAATTTATATCATATATATAAAATGAAAAAAAAAAATGTAGAACAAAGAACCAGGCTTTACAGATAATGCAACAAAAAAGAAAATAGAAAGAGAGAGAGAAAAAAGATATGTGATACCTTTAGTCAAGTTCTCGAATAGTATCTTTATTTATTTTTGTGTGTGTGTGTGTGAAAATACAGCATTTTTCCAAAAATAAAATTCCAAAATGTGTTTTAAACCAGTAGTTCCATTTTTGAATGAAATTTCTCTTGAAGCCTGCAGTACCCTATGTTATAAGGTTTTTTTTAAGTGTATTGCTACTAAGCAGATAAAGTAGTACGTGCAATATTGTGTACGCTATCTTGGCACTAATCAACAGATATTTGATACAACCCCTCATATTTTTGCTTCTTTTTGGGAACAAAGCTTGTGTACGAGCTTATTCTATCGACGATAATTTTCAGAATTTTCAAGCTTTGATTTTGAGACTTTCACAAATGTTGCTCTATATACTTAGCTAATTCATCATGCATATTATATTTTGATTGCGTTCGTGCATGCGCAGTGAAACATTGTGTAATAAACATGCTCATTTTTTATCCAATTTTTATTATTTTTTAATTCTGATTGCAGAGTATTGTGTACAATGTTGTTTGTCATATTTTCTGAAAAGAACTTTTTTTTATATTAAGAACTCGAGTATGCATGCTATCATCATAAAAATGAACAAAGTATATTACAATAAACCACATATTAATAATCTCGAGTTTGAACGAAGCTATATTATATGTTTTGCTATATTAGTTTTTACAGGGTTATCCAAAAGATATTAGTTTCTTGTTCAATTTGTTGACGGTCCCCTATGGGGTTTCGAGAAAAAAATCTTCGGGGAAATATATGACCTATACTATACTGTTTACACATCTGCAGTTTCAGTTTAATTCCTTATGTATTTTTCTAGATATTTAACAAAACGTCTAAAATCGCCATATAGTGTATTTAGATGTTTACAATTTTTCCCCCAATTTCTCAACAAAAATAGCCCAGCTGATTTTATAGAACTTTACTGCACATTTAAGAACCACTTTTTCATCTCTAGAAATATGAAAAAAAATTACCAACTTGACTATTTTGATACACACAAAAACACATGTATTTGTGATAGTTTATGCACATACACACGTTACGTGCGTGCATACAGTAAAGTTGGAAGCGTACAAATAAATATATGTGTTAGAAAGTGAAAAAGTGTTCGCTAAATACAGGTATACGCTTTTAGGTAGTGTCCATGGAGTTTGTATCGTACATAGCTTTTTAACCTAAAAAAAATGTTTTCAACATTCTCTTGAAAAATCCTGTCAACTTGACCCGTTTCGCAAAAGTGAAAACCCAACCCGAAACAATGAAAGTCAACTTGACCTGAATCCGACCTGCAGCATATAAGTAGAAGTCCACCTGACCTGATGCAGAACTCTAAGAGAAATTCATCTCACTAAGAAATATACAGAATGGAAAAAATATACCGTGAAACCTACTTGTGCGACCACCTCCATTAAGCGACCATTTTTCATTGAACGAAATTTATTCCCATAGGCTCAATACTAATTTTACCTCTATTCAGAGACCACCCCAGTTGAACTCCCTCCATGAGCGACCCATTTCTTTGAAGAAAATGAAACAAATTCCGTTTCTTCCTGTGTGCTTGAATAAGTTTTTATTAGAATAATAATTCCGGAGAGCGCATTATTCATCAAACTTCTAAACTAAGTTTAGAATTTTTATTTATTCCGGTAACTTTTGTTTAAACACCTTTGTGCCTTTTTAGGCAATGAATTTAACTCTAATGACAAATTAAGGATGACGGTCAATAAACTCCTCTGCCCTATTCTGTCAGGAAACTCTCAGAGAAATAGATAAATTAATGAAAGCGTCATTATTTATTCCCGTCCAAAAAAAAAAATAAATAAATGAATTTATTTACTGAACCAATGGCGGATCTAGGGGGGGGGGGGGAGTGGGCGATCGCCCCCCCCCCTGGGCAAATAAGGGGTTTGCAAAACGGCATTATGGCATCCTCACGGGAAATGACTTGGGGCGAAGCTCGAGCCCAGCACGACCCAACCCCGGTCGCGCCATTTTCAAACCACGAGACTTGGCCTGGGTAAGGTCTTCTATCTTTCAGAGCCAATCCGGCCCTGATCTTAATTTTTCCTGCAAATTCGAGTCAGGCCAGACTTCTTTTTTTCCAGGTCGAGCATGGCCTGGACTGGACTGGGCTTCATTCTTCCTAGAGGTCTGCATTGGCAAAAATTTCCAGATCGGGGCTTGGCCCGGAATAAAAGTTAAACGTTTTGTCCGTTTCAGCCCGTATGATAAGCAGTATTGGTCCGACCGCGACCGGTACACTTCTCTAAATTCTTCTCTCCGAGCCTAAGTTGTTCTGGCATTTTACTAATTTGTTATTTGTAAAAATTATATTTATGTTGTACGTTTGTTTAGCAAAATCTTTAAAAATTTAATTTGATTTGATAAGTTACAGAGATGCATTTTTAAAAATCTACTTTTTTTTTTTTCTTTGGAGAGCTTTAAAATTGTGATTTTCTTTTATCATCCGTTTCTTTCATTCTAAACTGATTTTCTTACTGGATTTTCATTTCAGTGTATTTGTCTAAGTAAGGATTTTTATGTAGTGTTTATGTACATAAATGCCTAAATAATCATTAATATTAATGATTTTCTGTATTTATGAATTTCGAACGTAATCTAAAATAAAATATGAGCATAAGTAAGTGTGCTATATGAATAATTTTAATTGCAAAATGCAGGCTGGGCTGGAGTCGACTTTTTAGCTTTTGTACGGGCCAGTAATTTTTTTTATGTGGGTTGGACCCGGAAATTTCAGCCCGGGTAAATCTCTGACATATCAAAGCCAGTTTTAATTTTTTTTTAAATAAATGCTTCTTTCAACCATCATCCCATAGCTACTGAATAAACCGGGTGTCCTAAAATGGACTGACGGCTTTTAAATACAATTCAATAACTCGCAAATTGCGACAGCTATTTAAAAAAAAAAAAAAAAAAAAAAAAAAAACCTTGAAGGAGGGTTATGTAGGATGTCAGGAGCAGGGGTGATTCTGTTCCGAAATTTCCGAAAATTTAACCCTCACGCTGCGTATCCCGCGATTTCTACGGCCAATGTAAAAGTGGCAAAATTTGCGCAACCCGCAAATTCCGGAGCCAATCTTTTTTTTTTTTCTTTTTATGATCTAGTTCTATTTAAAAGAGAAACTCTTTCACAAAGATTTTGGACATATTTGAACTCTAAAATATATGCAGATTTCAAACATCTAATAAAATGCGCAATTTTTGAACCTATATTCATAATATATATATATACGCAGCGAGAAACTTAAGGCATTCTGTTACAAATATTAAAAAAATTTCCTGAATCCGAAAATTCGGACATAACAATAATCGTGAATTTTGACAAATGGTCGCCATAAAAAATCTATTTCGTCAATTGTTCGCAGGAAATAACTTCAATTTCACCAAAGAATTGCCAGATAAATGTGAATTTGGTCAAAGGGCTACTGAAAAAACGCGCATTTCTTCAAATGATCACGGAAAAAGCGAATTTCTTCAAAAGATCGCGGAGAAAACGCGAATTTTGTAAAAAACAAAAAAAAAAACGCGAATTTCGTCAAAGGATCGCGAAAAAAAACTCGCATTTCATCAAATTATTCCGCGATTTTCTTCAAAGAATCACTGAAAAAACGCGAATTTTATCAAAGGGCTGCGAAAACACGCAAATTTCGTCAAAGAGTCGTGGAAGAAATGCGAATTTTATCAAAAGTCGTTTAAAAATACAGTGGTCTCTTTAGAAAACAGCACACATACATATGTTTATTATTATAGGTATAGTTTTTAATCTGAAATAATATACCCAACTAACTTTTGAAGAAAATGGGTTAACCCAAACCCAACTTGCAGGAATCTACACTCAGCCTGAAATCGACCCGAATCGAAAACAGCTAACCCGACCCGCAACAAAAATAATTAGTGCAAGGAGGGAATTCCCCTCGCCCCGTCTCTGCTGTAATATTTCAGATTTTTTTTACTGAGAATCACTCCTGATCAGGAGTTTTTTTTTTCAACTGCGATTCTTAATTTTAGTTTAAAATAGCAACGGCAGATGGTATTGCAAGCAATAGGCGCTAAATCGGTGCCCGATTTAACAACTATTGTTTGCAGCGCCATATATCGCTGCTATTGTAAAGTAAAATAAAAAAATCGCAGTGAAAAATCTCCTGACATCTTACATAATCCTCCTGCACGATTTTTTTTTAAATTGCTGTCACCATTTGCAAGTTACTGAATTTTAAAATCAGTCAGTCCATTTCAGGACATCCGATATGTTTTTTAATGTTTTTTTAAGTTTCAAAGCATTCTTTAGTGAATTACAACTGATCTTAGATATAAACAGACAAGCAGTCTTGTACAAATTGGTATTTTTTACATAATCCTGAAGATTAGAAAATATTATTAAATAATTGTTTGGGCGTGCCCGTTATGGAGCTTTTAGTACTGTATGCTGTTTTTATCTTAAAAAATATTTAGACTTTCTATTCAAAATTAGGGTCGGCTCGAATCCTTCTCGCAAGAGTGAAAACCCAATCTGAAACTGATCCAAACCCGAAATAATAATGTATGTTAATCTGCCCCAAACCCAATGCGCTAGGCACAGCTAAAAAGTAGAAGTCAACCCGATCCGCAGCAGAAAAGTAGAAGTCATCCGGACCTAAACCCGACCCGCCTCACCAGTGGATGAGAGGTTCTGCCCTCGAAGCTGGTAGACGGGAGGTGCTGGGTTCGAACCCAATCGCGCCCGTCGGCCTAACCGTTTCAGAGTTTTCGTGGTTTTCTACGAAACCGTGGATTCCCATGCGTAAATACGGGTTAGGTTCCATTAGAAAGACCCCCATGGAGGGCACACCCATTAGGACCTATATCCCTCGTGTTGATAATCGGCCGTCAAAAATCAACCCATCAATCAACCTAAACCCGATCCGCAGCAAAAAGGTAGATGTTAACCCGACCCGCAGGCCGCAGCAAAAAGTAGCAGTCAACCGGACTCAAACGCGACCCACAGCAAAAAAGTATAAGTTAATCCGACCAGCAGCAAAAAATAGAAGTCAACCGAACCCAAATCCGACCCGCAAGAAAAAGTAGAAGTAACACGACCCGCGCATCAGATTGGAGTCTCCAAATTTCCAAAATCGCCCCCCCCCCCTTTTTGAGGACTCTTTAGATCCGCCCTTGTACTGAACTTCGAATTAAAAGTTATAGAAGATAAAATTGTAAAATCAAAGCAAATGTCAATGTATTCATTTTTTAAACTCTGCAGTAATTAACGTATGTAATTAACTTTTGTTTTGATACTTATATTTTTATATTTTTTCCTAATGTGAAAAATAGATTTTAGTAACATTAATCGTTACCTATTTTCAACAATTAAAATCTAAAATTAAACATGACCTCCATTAACAGACCACCTCTCGGTGAAACCCATTTTTATTGGAACGGAACGTGGGTGTTTTAGGGAGGTTTTACTGTATTTGTTATCAGAGACGAAAAAGCGTTTTAATGATAAGCATATCTTTTCACTGTAAAAAGGCAGTGATACAACGGTATACACACCTTTGGGAACAGGTCTGGTGCAGAGAAAGACAAACTGAAATCTTTTCTATCTGAAATAATCACTGGGATTGGGGAGGAACAAGAAACCTGTATCTGTGTGGGATACCTGCTCTGATATCAACTAATTAGTTTCAGAGGTTTCTTGGCGAGGGGCAAATCTAAATCTCCACAAAGTAAGAAATGCCTATTAGGCTGTAGCTGTATTCTCTTTCCTGATATTTGTCTGGTCAGGTAGGGGAATTTTGAGAGAACAATGATTTTGAGTACATCAAACATAATGAAACTTACTGGAGTACACAAAACATTTTCTATAGATTATTTTCTATCGCAATGATCGTTCCTTGACAGAGAGACACGAAATTTGCTTACAGGCACAGTCCATAATTGCTGGAAGTGAGTTTTCCACTGTTGGATACATTTTTACATCTTACACACTTTTATATGTTACCTAATTTTTAGTGGTATGCATTTTTAAACATGGTAAATCTTTACAACATACTTTTGCTTAACTTTTGTAACTTATGTAAACCTTTAGCAAATGTTGAAAATGGATTTTACCGCATTATGTCTTTTTAAATTGTTTATTAATATATAATTGTATAATATATAATTATATAAAACTGAAAAAAAAAATGAAGACTCAAATGTAAACTGGCTACTTTCTGACAAATTTTTGTTTGTAAACGTATCAGACTGGCAAGTGCTCTTGTTCAAAACTGTAATCGAACTATTTTTCCGCTTTTACATAAAAGCGGAAAATAACTGAAACATAATTTTCAGAGAATGGAGTCAAACTTTGCGTTTTGAGTACGTGTTGATTATATACAGAAAAATTATTTTAGTATGTTTTTAGCCGAGTGTTGAAGTGTAAATAAATATATAGTGCAGATAATTATGTAAGCATGTCTGTCTTATTTCTACCAAAGCCATCTAATTGTATATTCTTTTAATTGATTACTTAAAACTTTGTTTATATCAGAAACAGGGAATGATTTTGTAAACTAGCATTTTTATACATTATTTATTTAATTATCTTCTCTGCGGTTGACAGACGATTTTTTTTTATTTTTTTGCGACCGTTTGAGAAATTTGTTTCTGCGATCTTGGCAAAATTCACGGTATTTTCCCATTATTGTTTGTAGAAACTCGCGGTCTTTTCCGCGACCAATTCACGAATTAATTTTACGAAATTCCGCAAAGGAAAAATATATATATAACTTCCATGGAAATTAAGAAGTGTTCGTGAAATAATTTAAGGAAGATAAAATAGAGCACAGCATTTCTTATTATGCGGGATTTTACTACTTTGTGGATGGTTCGCGCAATGCCGCACGTTACTTCATAGCTTGCAGCTCAAAGAAAACTTTTCCCCATAACGGAAACTCTTGAAATGCCCCCTCCTAGAGAATAATCCCCTCCTAATCTGCATGGCCCGTACCCGGTCGGCAAAGTAAAGTCAAAATTTCTAACGAGCCGGCAGATTGAAGACGATTGTTTTAACGGGCCGGACCAGGCAGCAGAAAAAAAATCGGGCAGAATCCAAAATTACGGGCCCGGCCGTTTATTTTTTTCTTAGGCCCCGGTCCATGTCCATAAAAAGATTAAATCTTAAATGGGCCGATGTACCAGATATAGAAATTAAGCCGATAAAATACGAGGGCCGGTAGTAGACTTAAGAAGTTACTTCAATCGTGCGAAAAACACCCGTTCGTTAATGTTAATCTTATGGGAGAAATTTAAGATATCTCATTTGCATTTCAATATTCTACTTCACTTTCGGAACCTGTTTAGAAAATGAAAGTAAAATATAAATAAAATAATAAAGAATAAGAAAGTAAGAGGAAATAAAGAAAATCTGCAAAAAAAAATCGAAAAAGTAAAAAAAAAAAAAAGTCTTTATAGCAATCGACCCCCAGCTTTGCAGTGCAAAAGAATTTGCTAAAAATATTGCAATGCAAAAGAGAACGCAGCAGTCATATAACATCATAGTCATATAATAGAGATAACAATGCAGTCAAGCGAAAAGACCCATTCATTAATGCTAATCCTATGGAAGACATTTATAAAGATATCTCGGTCGCATTTCAGTTGTTTTTAAATGATTTTTTTTTTTTTTTGCATGAAATTGTTGAGATCGATCTGTACAAAGGCCGTTGTTTACTTTTTCCATTTTGTTTATAGGTATTTTTAATGAGGACACTTTCATTTTCGAAACTGGTTTCGAAAGTAAAAGCATCCTTATAAAAAAAAATCTGCAATCAAAATCGAAAAAGTAAAAAATGGCCTGCATACAGACCGAGCTCAGTTATCCAATTCAAAAAAGAAAAGAAGAAAAAAAAAAAATCATTTTAAAATATTGAAATGCGACCGAGATATCTTTATAAATTTCTTTCATAGTATTATCATTAGCGAACGAGTCTATTCGTTTGACTGAAGTAGCCTCTTAAAAAAAATTTCGCCCATTGAATTAACATTAGCGAGCAGGTCTTTTCAGATGACTGAAGTATCCTCCTCGGGCAAGTAATTTGTGTAGAAAAAAGGATAGTAGTAATAATCAACTTTTGGTAACGGGAAATTTGGAAATATACCTTAATAAATTACAGAGAAATATTTCAAAAATCTCTTTTATATATATATACAGCTTCAAAAGCTATGATGTTTTTAACCACCTTTTTTTTTCGTTCTGAACATATTAATGATATTAAGGAATCTAAACTTAAATTTAAGAGTCTAATGAGTCTAAGTGTTTGTTACTGCTACGATTCTGTATGTTCTAGCTCGCGAACATATAGTAATCTAAATTCTCAAATACACTGTTAAAATTTTCCATGAATATTTATGCAGTATTCCAGAAAAGAATTTCAACTGTATGTTAAGAAAAATCGGCATTTTTGGTGGAAATTGAGTCGAGTCTGATTTCCTTTATTTTTGCACCGGGCCAGAAAATTCCGCCTCGTGCAGACCTCTAACCCCCCCCCCCCCCCCCCCCGCTGAAAAAGAAAATTTTATACAAAATAAAAAAAGGTGCTCGTGCTATTTTATTTAAAAAATCGGACCTCTTTAAAAGATCCACGCTCCAGTAATTTGTATACCGTTTTTAACACTAGAAAGCCTGCGAGCAGTCATTTTGACTGCTACCACATGAATATATCTCGGTTTGAACCAGGATTTTTTTTTATAAAACTAGTTTAAAAGATGCAAAGAAAAACTAGTTAAATGGATAAGTTAATAATTTAAAATAAACATTCTGGTGTGAAATATTTTTCTAAAATTTGAGTAAAATTCTCGTCTTTCTAGTGTTAATCTGCGCTTGCCTGAACCTTGAGCCTTCTCGAAGTTAATTTGTAAGTTCCCGAAAAAATGTCATTGTACAAAGCAGCGTTCTCAGATAGATTTTACTTTTTTCCCTAGACTACGGAGTAAAAATTCCCTAGATTTCCCTAGATTCTAAAGTCACGTGACATGGAAGAAATTCTGCATTTTGATTGGTTGTAACAGCCTGAATCACATTCACATATGAGATTCATAAACACCGGTGAGTAGTCATGTTATAGAAAAACAAAAACAAACTTATTTTGTTTGGGACGACAAAATCTTGCTATATATTTTTTTTCAAAACTACTGTTTAGAATATAAATTTATATTTATTTAAAAACAAGTAACTTTGATTAAATATACTCTTTACATTTGGTTTTTGAGAAAATCGTTGCAATCACGAAATAACATACATTACAGCTTTGATTATTATTACTATAATTTTTATTATTTGATATTCATGTACATATATTTTATATCAAATTACTATTCTAAAATCTCCTGCGAGTGGTCAAACAAAAGGAAATATAACAGTTGCTTGACAAATATTCAAGTTCTATTTCTATAGTTTTTGAAGTTTTCAGGTGTTCATATTATTGCATTATTATTTTGTATGTTCAGATATAGATATAACTTTAGATGTCCCAAATTAATGCATGAAAACACAAAATAAATTAGTAAAAATTGTGCATAAGTTTTTATCTCAATTCATTTCATTCGTAAACGCATAAAATTGACAGGCAGTGTTCTAAAAAACCAGGAAATGAATGAAAAGCGAAACATTGAATAGCGTTCCATTTCCATAAAAGATAAAGAGTGCTTTAAAAGAGTACCGTCAAAGCTGGCGTTTTGAACCATATTTATAAAGGAGAAATGCCGTCATGAGACAGCAATCGCTTACAACTGAAGATGCAACACATGTATCGAAAAATGAAAAATGCTATTAGATCCAAAATCATTTCAATGCTCATGCCTGCCAGTGGTATGCTTTTATCTATAAAAATGAATCCGTGAATAAGTCCCCCCCCCCCCCAAAAAAAAAGAAAATCTGAAATAAAATATTCATTTAATTTTCTTGTATTTCATGTTATTTGGAAGAAATGCTCGCTATTATTATGGCTAATACTTAAAAGAGGTAGAATACAATTTCTTTAGAGGATCTGATATTTTCATCTAACATTCTTCTGTTTTAATACATTATGCATAGTACTTTACTTCATTATGGTATAATTATAGCGAAGCCTCCATATGCACATAATACACGGTTTTTTAACAAAAGGAAATCAGATTGATGATTTCTTTATTTGGTTTTACTTGATAGAAGAAAAGAAAGAAAAACCAGAAGTAACCCCCGCCCCACTTCCCCTTCCGCTTCTAAACGAACGACCTCAGAGACAGTTTCATTAAAAAAAGCTTTCAGGGATTCAAATCCAGATGTTGAAATCTGCAAAAAATAAGTAGTGTTCGCATCTGGAGTAATTAACAACTGTTGATCCAGGTGATAATCATTTATTATCCATCTAGGATCCATGTACCGAGAAACGAAAGGGAGATCCGAGACCAGTTCCGACCATAAATTCCTCCCCCCACCCTCTGTAGTGTTAACCAAAGAATTGCTTGAGGACAATTTCTCCCCACTGCCCATCCCTTTACTTCACTTTCTCATGTTCATTGCCAGAAAAACACAGAAGTCTAACAAAAATCCTTTTTTTCCCCTAGATTTTAAGAAAATATAGCCAGTCTTCTAAAAATTCCCTAGAAATAAGAAGGAATTCCCTAAATCCCTAGATAGGCTTCAATTTCCCTAGATCTAGGGATTTTCCCCTAGATATGAGAACGCTGGTACAAAGCAAAGCATCTTTTTCCTTCCAAGAGGTAGGCACTCCGATATCTTGGCATTTCAAGTGGGGAGACTCGGACGATTCTATTCTGGATAATCGGTAAAAGGTACAAGTGAGAATGGCATCCATAATTGGCGCGTTAGCCTACATGGTGACAATCATATAGAATGCATAGTAAAATAGAAATGCATTTTGTAAAAAAAATATAAATGTATCGTTTAGCTGTGGTCGTTCCTAATAGCAATACTTTTATTAATAATTATGGTATTTGAAAACTTAAGCTATGATTCTGATAATAAAAATGATGATACTAGTGATCGGAATGAGCTGTAAAAGCACATAGCCAATAGCCATATTCTTAATGAAGTCTCTTAATGACGATTTCAAAGGAAGTGAAAGAATTGATGCTCATAGAAAAGAAATATCTTAATACAATATTATGAAGAAATTTTCAGAATAAATAAAAGAGAAGGGAGAAGATCTAAAATAGAGTCCTGCATCGGTCGGGTTACACGCTTTTGCCCGACCCGACCCGCGATTCGGGTCGTGTCGGGTTGGCGCTATATTTTCCCGTTGCGGGTCGGGTCAGGTCGGGTTGACTTTAAAAATTTTTGGTGAGGGTCGGGTTCGGGTCGGGTTGACTTTTACTCTTTCGGGTTCGGGTCGGTTTCGGGTTGACTCTTTTACTCTTGCAGGTCGGGTTCGGGTTGACCCGCTTTTTTAAAAGAATGTTGAAAATATTTTTTCCCGTTAAAAGCCTAGATCAAAGTTTAACAGCAGTTAAGTTAAAACCCCATCCCCAGATCAAAGTTTCAAAAAAGTAAAATGTGTGCCTGTCTGTTTTATCTTTAGTCATCTCATCCTTTCACGAGTCTTCGAAATAACAAACCGCATTATATTTTTACCATATTTTAAAAATACAATATGCAGCAAAACGCTAAATGGTCCTTCCTGCCTAATATATCAAGTTAATAATTTAATTGTGGTGATACGCGATGCACTATGTTAGACGGGAAAATTTTCAAACTAACATGAAAATGGTATTAGAGAATTAGAGGTGTACACGGGCCGGAATTTCCATGCCCGGGAACGGCCCGCCCCGTTCCGTTCAGTCTCGTGTAAAACTTAAAAGTTCGGTCCCAGCTTGGCACGGTCCGTACATAATTTTATCGGCTTCGTCTAAATATTTATATTGGGCCGGTAGACCCACTTATTTATAGTTATCGGCCCGGCCTGGCAACGCCATTCAATTTTTTTTCCGGTCCGGCCCGTTTATTTTGTTTATCAGCCCGGTCCGTTGAAAAAACTGTCCTTAAAGATACAATTGTAGATTATTTTACATAATAGTATTAAAACATGATTTGCTTACATTGCGGGTTGAAGTATTGCGGGTTCGGGTTGATATACCTCGGGTTCGGGTCGGGTGGCGTATTGCCGAAAATTATTTTTGTGGGTTCGGATCGGGTTGCGGATTGACTTAAAATGGAATCTGCGGGTTCGGGTCAGGTAGAACCCGACCCGCGCAGGACTCTAATCTAAAATAAATAAATGTGTTTTGTGGTTCTTCTTTCTTTTAATTTTCGCCCTGAATAGAGCTTAGCCCCCGAAAGGGCTTTTTTAGTCCTGAAAAGAACTATTTTTTTTAGTTCAGAAAGAGATTTATCTTTCTAAAACTTGTATAAAAACTTTTCTTGCACATTTCAGTGTCACTTATGGTAGAATCAGTGTCATAATTTATGTCCGGATTCGCCAGTTTCGGTTGAAGTATCAGAGTCATTTTCATCTCCTACAACAAAACTGATATTTTCTATCTTTTGCTCTACTATATTGTCTGTTTTTCAATATTCATCTTCTATGTTAATTACTCGAGATCAGCTTCAAATGCAAGCATGCGCTTCGACCTGAAATACTAAACTCGGAGATAACAGATAAGAGTAAACATGTACGAAACTAGTACTGCATATGCAAACCCCTATTTCCGGGAATTGGCGAACTGACCGCTCGCCAATTACGCACTTGTACGTGGCAACCTTTGACCCTGAAACTCCCGGTCAGATATAGATTCTTCCAAGGCCGTTTGCCAAGATACCAGAGCTTAACAGTACATGACTGGAGACACAGATTATTACTTATTATTATCTTATGTTTCTAATTGTCTGTGACTGGAGATCCTAGTAACGCCATACAGCTGGTAGGGAATAAACTCCGCCTCCACTGAGTGATAAGATTACCAGATGTTGGCGCGAAAGCGCTTTATTTTTTTATATTTTTCTCTTTTCGCCAAACTTCCGATACCCTGTTGCAATCAGAGCCATCTGTCGGAAAAATTCGACGCGACAAACCTGTCCCCTTGCCCCTTTGCGATTTGTTTGATAATTGATTGCATAAGAAACATGAATTAGGTTTTTTCTTTTCTTTTTTTTTTTTTTTTTCTATGCAGACGATAAATATATAATAAGTATATTTCTATAAAAGCTTTCAAGATAGTTGAAACTATTTTTGAGTGAAATACGAAATAAACAAACTATTTTCTTTTGAAATCGAATGGAATAAAGTTTCGAATGTTTAAAATGAAATGTTGCTGTATTAAATAGTCCTTTGGTAATCATAAGGTAATCATAAAGTAAATTAATATTTTTTAACAATTTATAAAAATTACTGTGACATAACAATTTCTACTGAAGTCCAAAAACCACTCCTCACGTAATACAAAAGCTATGACATTTGGCTAGGGTTGCCGGGAAGCTCTGCTTCTGAAAAAAACCCGCCGACTTTTCCCCGCCAAAAAATATGAATATAATGTTGCAATTTTTCAAAGTAAAATTCGTGGTTTCTTGAAGGAATATTTAAACTTTTTTCAATATTTTATACTTATTAACTAATTTGTATTTTTAAATACGTTTCTTTAAAAAAATTCAATGTTAATAGTCCTATAAGTGGTCTCGAAAATTGCATTTTCAGAAAGTTATGCTGCTGTAAAACCAAGAAATATTATTTTAACAGAAAAATTTTATCGATTCTCAAACTTCGTAATACAGGGCTTTAAAATGCACCGGGTCTCAATGCTAGGTGCGAGCAACACCAAAAGTGGTTAACCTTGTTAGATTAAAAAATAATAATAATTAAAGTGTATATATACGGCTCTAGGGGAGAAATCCACGGAAATAAAGTGCATGGAAGTACCTTTATTTTATTATTAATCCGATAATACATTTTTTAAAATTAAACAAAAAAAAGATATTTATTTTTAAAACAGAGATATTTATTTTTAAAACAGATATTTATTTAATCTTGCTTTGCTCCGTAAAGTAAATAAACATATTTTTCTCGTAGCTTTCATACAATGAATTTTTCCTTAATTTTGGAATCTATAGATGGCAGCAGTAGGAAAATCTTTTCCTTTTCCTCTTTTTCCGACTAAAGGGGACAAAATCAAAAAATATGTAAAAGTTGCCATGTATAAAATTGTTAAAGCAGTTCGATAAAATAAAAACAAGGCAGAAAATTGTTTAAATTGCAATTGATTTATTATTATTTAGAAGAAAAAAAAAAAGCCCGATTTGCCTCTGAAACTAGGGGAACACGGTATAAATTTTGGGCTCCTTTTCATTCAAGCAATGTTGAATTCAGACACTTTTCTCCGGGAGGGATTTATTTGGCTCCGGGGGCACATTATAGAGTTCCGGGGGGGGGGGGGGGTTGCACTTTCTGACCATTGAATACACAGAATCTCAAATCTTCCCGGGGGGGGCTATCTCATTGCTCCGGGAGGGAATGTCCCCCCTCCCCGGGCCACCCCCTGAATTCAACAATGCATTCAAGAATACTAAATTCTACCTACATAGAAAAGCATTTATTCCACAAATAATTATCCCCGGGAGTGGCTTTGCCGAGTTCACACATATTTCATTAAATAGCTTTTTTACGTTCCTGCATCCTGCATATACTTTAGATATTTAGCCACGGCTCGAAATGAACGGGAGCAAACAGGAACGATATTCCGATTCGTGAAATTATGACGAATATTGTTCCGGTTCGTGAAAGTATGGTAGGTAAATATTGTTCGGGTTCGTGAAATTATTAAAACATATTATTTTACAGTTTCATACATATAGCTTACTGTGCTCTCTTTATCTTTTTTATTGTTTATAATCTTGAATGATTTTTAAAAAAGTTTTTGTATAGTTACATATAAATATGTCTATACTTTACAAAAATAAATAAATAAATAAATAAAAATAAATTTAAAAAAAAAATAAAAAAACCCGACTGCGTAAAAAGCAAACTAATTATTTCTCATCAATGTGAAACTATTTTTTATATTACTTATCTATTTTTTTATTTACTTGTATTAATGACTTTTAAGTTGTGTTTAATTGTCAGTTCCTATCTATAAACACTGTTTTGATGAGGCCCATAGATGTTTATGAAGGTTAAAGTTGCAATAAAGCTAGATATCGTACAGACACAACTTCCAGGTTGTGTAATATTTAAACGGAGCTTCTGACTGTAAAATAGTCAATGAAACATAGTCTTCCTTTTGAAAGACCTATCCAATGATATGCCACTCAATAGGGTGCGTAAAAAAATGTTCGTCTCTACCGCAATTTTGTATTTTACGGCCGCCATTTTGAATTTATAAAAACAAAACCTAGCCTATAACCATCGGACGGTTAAGAAGAATCTATAGAGGCCTCATTCATTAAAATCCATCCAGCCGTTGGGATGTTTCGAGGGTATAAAGAAATCCACATACCCGGGATACACGTGAAACACACAACCCTTCTTTGGCAGTCAGGTAAAAAAAAAAAAGTCAACAATAATTCTGAAATAGCGTGCCATGTTCGTGGATTTTTCCATTTTGAGCTCTGATATTTACAGAATATGTAGTTCTCGCATGTTTAGTTACGCGGGTGATTTCTATAATCATCACATAAGGATGCTCTATGGATTGGTTAAGAGGCTACTTCAGTCAGGAGAAAAGGCCTGTTCGCTAATGCTAATCCTATGGAAGAAATTTATAAAGATATCTCGGTTGCATTTCAATATTTTTAAATGATTTCTTTTGCATTGGATAGCTGAGATCGATCTGTA
Source organism: Maratus speciosus (assembly GCA_963932465.1). Taxonomy (NCBI): domain Eukaryota; kingdom Metazoa; phylum Arthropoda; class Arachnida; order Araneae; family Salticidae; genus Maratus; species Maratus speciosus. The sequence continues at coordinate 684,510,154 of OZ010787.1, read as the reverse complement.
TGCAGGCCGTTTTTTACTTTTTCGATTTTCATTACAGATTTTTTTTATGAGGATGTTTTCACTTTCGAAATCAGTTCCGAAAATGAAAGTGTCCCCATAAACAATATCTGTAAACAAAATCGAAAAAGTAATAAACAATCTTTGTACAGATCGATCTCAGCTGTCTAATGCAAAAAAATCATTTAAAAATATTGAAATGCAACCGAGATATCTTTATAAATTTCTTCCATAGGATTAGCATTAGCGAACAGGTCTTTTCGCCTGACTAATGCTAGATAATTGATCCCGACTAAAATTTTTACATTGTACAACTAAACGCGCCTAACTATAGCAACTTTTTTATTTATCAAGTGATTTGTACGTTCTTTCCTTTGCTTATTAGACTTTATTATATAAAAATTCATATCGATATATATATAGTCAAAATATATTAATAAAATTATTTTGCTGAAGAATAAATTGCTTGAAATTTTGGAAATGTATAATATAGAAATATAAGGGGGTTGAGGAATGTAGACATTACTGTACAATGTTTGAGCACCGCAATATTTTTATTCAGAAATTAAGCCCTGGGCTCATATGATTATTTGAACAAATCTGTTGCTAAACACTGGAGAATTGGGAAGTATGCTATGTCTAGTGTTGCCAAGTGCCGTGATTTTCAAGGTCCCCGAGACCTGTCCCGCGTAACCATTGCACGGGACAGTAAATGTCCCGATTTTTCAGAATGTACTAACATTTTTTAATTTATTTTCATATCCTGCTACGCATGAGTTTTGATCGAGTGGAACTGAATACAGTGAAGACCTAGAAGACAGAACCTGTCTATAGCGGAAAATGTCCATAGTTCCTTCGAAAAGAATACCTTACAAAATCCACCTGACTAGACGGGAGCCTTTCCAAAACGTATTTTTTTGTTCTTTTTGGCTGTTCATAGCTATTCTGTTTGCACAGGTTTCACTGTACTTTATCCATTAAAACCTTCTAAAATGAACCTGTTTATAACGGAATTCTGTTCTAAAAGGAAAAATTCCTTATACGGGTAATTCCGCTTTCATAGATTGTATTGTATACGATTGTAGTATTTATTTAGTTTAGAGAACTTAGTGGGGTGAGATCGCAAGATACTGGAGAAATATTCCGTTTAAAAAGGATTTTCGCCTTTGCAGGTTGCAGGCGTACTTCTAGGGTATGCTTACCGTAGGCATAGCTAAATTAAGTTTAAAACAGTATTCCGTTATAGATTGGTTTCAGATTAAAAGGGATTATTGTATTTTTATGTCCCGATCAGTTATGTAGTCGTAGAGAAAAAAAAAAAAAAAATCAGATGTTTACTCTATAGGCAGAGGCAGTGCTTAATTTAAGTTGGAGCTCACCGGAACTCCTTTGTTTGTAGTGAATATTTAAAAATTAGTCAGAATTCACCGGAGTTCATAAATACTGCGCGCAGGAGCCCAAAGGAGTGGAGCTTCCAAAAAAAACCGAACCCTAAATATCGTTCTTTCCTTACCAAAGCTCTTGCATAGTATGTGATCTAGGGTGACGCGCGCATTGTAACATACTTTTATCTAGCGCTCAGAAGTGTAGAATCAATGGTTTCCGAACGGCGACGAGGAGTGCCAGAATCTGAATTAACCGCCATCGTATCTACTGCTGTTATTCGAGATCGCGTTGCGTTTACTCTTTTTTTTTGTTCGTGTTTGAAAAATATTCTTACTGATCAACATTTTAGCTTCAACCGGCGCTTAATTTTCGCCGAAGCTCACAAGAGCGGAGCTGCAGCACTTCTTTTAGGTCTAGTAAATATTTAAGTATTAGTCGGAACCTACCGTCGCTCATAAATACTGTGTACTGAATCCTTACCTGAACAGCGCCGTGTGTTGTATTTTAGTACAAAGAAAACCATGGCATGTAAGATTTTCTTAAAATTCCCCACCCCTGATTTAAAAGTTTTTGCTCAGTTCATTTATTAGGCTTTATTGTATAAAAACGCATATCGATATAGTCAAAATGACTTAATAAAATTATTTTGCTGAAGACTAAATTGTTTGAAATTTTTAAAATGTATGATATATAAATATGAGGGTGGGGGGGGGGGGGGATTACTGTAAAATATTAGAGCTCCACTACTTTTTTTAGAAATTAAGCCCTGGACTTAAATATGTTTATTTGGGCAAATACCTTGTTAGAAACGGGAGTGTTGGCATGTATGCTGTGACTCGTGTTATCAGGTGTCCTGATTTTCAAGGCCTCCAACACCTGTCCGCGTAACAACTGCACGGGACAGCAAATGTTCAGATTTTTCAGGATGCAGAAATATATTTAATTTTATTTTCGTATCCTGCTATACATTAGTCTGCATTGAGTGGAACTTAATACAGTGAAGCCCTAGAAGAAATAACTTGTCTATAGCGGAAAAGGTTTATAGTCCCTTCGAAAGGAATATATTGCAAATTCACCTGCGTACACAAGAAGCCTGTCAGAAACAGTTTTTTGCTGTTCATCTCTATTCTGTTCCAACATGTTTTACTTGACAAAGTACAGTAAAACCTGCGAAAATGAACCTCTTTATAGGGGAATTCTGTTGTAAAAGAAAAAATTTCGTTTTTCGAGCAATTCCGCTTTCACAGATTTTACTGTATAAGTCTGTCGTGTTTATTTAGTATAGAAAACTTGATAAAATGCGATCGCAAGAGGCCGGAGAAAATTTCCGTTTAAAACAGATTTTTGTCTTAGGAGGTATAATTGTAGGGTACGCTTACCGTAGGCGCAGCTAAATTTTTAAGTTCAAAACAGTATTCCGTTATAGACTGGTTCCAGTTTAAAAGTGTTTATTGTACTTTTATGTCCCAATCAATCATGTAGTCATAGAAAAAAAAAATCCAGAAGGTTTAGGCTATAGGCAGAGGCAATGCTTAATTTGCGTCGGTACTTCTTTGTTTGTAGTGAATATTTAAAAATTAGTCATAATCCACCGGAGCTCATAAATACTGCGCTCAGGAGCCCAGAGGAAAAGAGCTTTAGAAAATCTGAAGCCTAAACATCATTCTTTGCATACTTAAGCGCTTATATGGTGTGTCATGTAGAGTGTCTCGCGCCTATGAGTATACTTCTATCTAGCGCTCAGAAATGTAGGCTCAAGAACGACGACGAGGAGTGCCAGACACAGAATGAACCTAACGGAATCTATGTTTTTATTCTTGGTCGTATTACGTTTACTCTCTGCTTTTTGTTCGTGTTGGAAATATTTTCTTACTGATGAATTTCTGTAATTTTTTCTTACTGTAATTTTTGTTGTTATCGCTTCTCGGCCTTTTGGCTAAAATCAATTTTAGTCGATTTTTGTGATTTTAGACATGTCATTTACTCAAAGGTTCGAGAAAGCATCAGAAAATTTATTTTGAGTTTGTTTTGCTTCAGAAATTAGCAGTTTCGTACTCCCTTACGGCTGCTGCGTCAGATTTGTTCTAGAACTTTCTACAACCTTCCGCGGAGTTCTGGAACGTTTTTTCTCGCCTAAAAGCAGTTGCCTCTGACTCTACGTCGGTGTTTTTCGTGATTTTTCAATATTTTTGCATCTGGTGGCAGTGCTTCCGTCGATAGTACGGCATCTTCAAAACTGCTGGCCCGGTAGAGGGTCGTTTGGCAAGTCTTAGAAGATTTGCAAAATTGGCTTATTTAAGGAAGATTACCGAATTTACTGTATTTAGAATTTATCGACGTCATCTATTATTAAATTATTCAAAGGAAGCAGGATTCAGCTTTTTTCAAGTACTTTCAAATATTTCATAAGAATGTTGAGATATATTAACCTCTTCAAGTTATTTTTTCTAGTTGCAGAAATGTAATTACATTTGGAGTCCTGGCTTGTTATATATATGAACGCAACCATATCTACTGTTTTTACTCGTGGTCGCGTTACGTTTACTCTTTTTTGTTCGTGTTTGAAAAATATTCTTACTGATGAACATTGTAGCTCCAACCGCTGCTTAATTTTCGCCGAAGCTCGCAACTGCGGAGTGGCAGAACTTTATTCTTTTTTGTTGACTATTTAAATACGAGTCGGAGCCCATTGTCGCTTATAAATACTGTGTACTGAAGTCTTTCCTGAAAATTGCTGTGTGTTGTGTTTTAGTACATAAAAAATCATGGCGTTTAAGCTTTTCTTAAAACTCCCCATCCCTGATTTTAATGTTTTTGCTCAGTTGACTTATTAGATTTTATTATATGAAAATGCATATCGATATATAGTCAAAATATATTAATAAAATTATTTTGCATAAGACTAAATTGCCTGAAATACTAAAATGCTTGAAAATGCTTGCGCGTAAAAACTGCACGGGACTGCAAATGTCCCGATTTTTCAGGATGCGAAAATATTTTAAAATTTATTTTGGTATCCTGCTATACATGAGTCTTCATCGAGTGGAGCTTAATACAGTGAAGCCCGATAAGACGGGACCTGTCTATAGCGGAAAATGTTCATAGTTCCTTCGAAAGGAATATCTTACAAATCCAATCTGACTAGACTGGGGCCTGTCCGAAACGAATTTTTTTGCTGTTCATAGCAATTCTGTTTCTGCAGGTTTTACTGTACTTTGTCCAATAAATCCTGTGAAAATGAGACTTTTTATATTCATGTTAGCAGGTATAATTGCAGGGTATTCTTACCATAGGCACAGCGATATTTTAAAGCTTAAAACAGTATTCTGTTATAGGCAAGTTCCATTTTAAAAGGCTTTATTGTTCTTTTATGTCCCGATTAGTAACGTAGTCGTAAAAAAACCACAGAATGTTTACGCTATAGTCAGAGGCTGTGCTTAATTTGCGTCTGAGCTTGTTTGTACTGAATATTTAAAAAATAGTCAGAATTCACCAGTGCTCATAAATACTGCGCTCAGGAGCCGAGAGGAACATAGCTTCCAAAAATTGAAACCTAAACCTATTTCTTTGCTTACCAAAACACTTACATAATATGTAAGTTACGGTTTCGCACGCATAGGAGCATACTTCTATCTAGTGCTCAGAAGTGTTGGTTAAGATACTCAATGGTTTCCGAACGGCGACGAGGAATCCAGAATCTGAATGAACCGCAACCAACCGTATCTACTGTTCTTATGGTTGCATTGCGTTTACTCCTGTTTCTTTTGTGCGTGTTTGAAAAATACTCTTGCTGATAAACATTTTAGCTGTAATCGGTGCTTAATTTTAGCTGAAGCTTACAGGTACGGAGCTGCAGCACTTTCTTTATATTCAGTAAATATTTAATATTAGTCGGAACGCACCGTCGCTTATAAATACTGTGTTCTGAAGTCTTACCTGAACAGCATTGTGTGTTGTATTTTACTACAAAGAAAATCATGGCGTGCAAGATTTTCTTAAAACTCCCCATCACTGATTTTAATCTTTTTATTCAGTTCATTTATTAGATTTTATTATATACAAATGTAAGATATAGTCAAAATATGTTAAAATTATTTTGCAGAAGACTAATCTCCTTGAAATTTTGGAAATGTATGATAGATAAATATAAGGGGGGGGGGGGGGGTAGAGCTCCTACTTTTTTTTTTTTTTTAAGAAATTAAGTTTTGGGCTCAAATATGCTTATTTGAACAAGTCTCTTGTAAAAAACGGGAGAATTGGCAAGTATCGGAGACTAGTGTTGCGAGATGTCCCGATTTTCAAGAGCTCCGAGACCTGTCTCGCGTAACCACTGCAAGGGACAGTAAATTTTCCGATTCTTCAGGGTGTACAAACATTTCTTAATTTATTTTGGTACTCTGCTATACATGAGTCTTCATCGAGTGGAACTTAATACAGTGAAGACCTAGAATTCAGAACCTGTCTATAATGGAAATTTTTAAGTTTAAAACAGTATCCCATTATAGACTGGTTTTAGTTGAAAAATATTTTTTTTTATGTCCCGATCAGTAATATAGTCGCAGGAAAAAAAAAAAAAAAAGAGGTTAGCACTATAGGAAATAAAAAAAAATACCCAGAAGGTTTACTCTATAGGCAGAGGCTTAATTTGTGCCGGAGCTCAGCTCCGGTTCTTCTTTGTTTGTAGTAATTGTTTAAAAATCAGTCAGAATTCACCGGAGCTGATAAATACTGCGCTCGTGAGCCCAAAGGATAAGAGCTTCCAAAAAACCGAAGCCTAAACATCTTTCTTTGCTTACCAAAGCACTTGCATAGTATGAGCCATTAGGTGTCGCGAGCATAGGAACATACTTCTATCTAGCGCTCACAAGTGTAGATTTAATGGTTTCCGGACGGCGACAAGGAGTGCCAGATTCTGAATGAACTGCAGCCGTATCTTACTGCTCTTACTCGTGGTCGCGTGGCGTGTACTTCGATTTTTGTTCTTGTTTGAAAAATATTCTTACTGGTCAACATTTTAGCCTGAACCGGTGCTTATTTTTTTCCGAAGCTCACAGGAGCGAAGCTGCGCACTTCTTTTATTTTTAATAAATATTTAAGTATTAGCAGGAACCCAACTTTGCTTATAAATACTGCGTACCGAAGTCTTACCTGAACAGCGTTGTGTGTTGTATTTTAATAGTTGATACAAAAAAATCATGCCGAGTAGGATTTTGTCAAACTTCTCCACTCCTGATTTTAATGTTTTTACTTAGTTCATTTATTCGATTTTATTATATAAAAATGCATATCGATATAGTCAAAATATATTAATATGAATATTTTGCTTAAGACGAAATTGCTTGTAGTTTTGGAATTGTGTAAAATATAAATGGAATGGGGGAGGTGGTCAACATTACGTATATTCTTACTGCAGAGTATTAGAGCTCCGGTAGATTTACTCTTGGAAATTAAGCTCTGGACCGAGGTTATGCACTAAAGACTATACGCTATAGCTATGGAGGGTATACGTACTCTCTTAATAATACCAGAAAGTAATCAGCGTATACCCACTACATCCCTTCTCTGGTTCCCGATTTAAATGACGTTGTCCCCCCCCCCCTTTTTTTGTTGATACTGGATCTGTCAACAGTAGCTATAGAGATCAAGTCTTAAAAAGATGAGACTCGGTTGTTTTTTTTTTTTTTTTTTTTTTTTAATTTTCAATGTTTTAAAATTTTTAAAAGAGTAAGGAATAGTATGATACATATGAAAAATTTTAAAGTGATTATTTATTCTGAAAAATAGGGCGCCCACGCAATAAATTAATGGGACATGTATTTCAAAAAATACTGTCAATGTGAGCCTTTTGAACTCAATTTTCGGAGGTGACTGCGCGAGAAAGGAGACAAACCTGTCGTCACTTGCGACAAATCGCTTAAAACCCGATAAGTGATTTTTTAATCAAAAAATGGGAAACAGAACTCGATTCCAAATCGCTTCCATAGTCAGGCGTGCCCTTTTTGTGCCATTACATTTGAAAATAAGCCGGATTTTTTTTCGCTGCTGAGCAGACGTTTTGAAAAAATGCCTTAAAAGGAAAGTGCTAGAAGTCACTAAAAAAATGTGTTAAATGCATGCATTATCTAGACATGTTCAATCCTAATGTATACATGAACATATCCGTGTAAGTGACTATTCCAGGAAAATGTCTTTTAAAAATCAGGCGAAGTCATTTATCAATTGCCATAGGAAATTATTATTATACGCGCACCCAGAAAATCTTTTTGTTCATATTCTAAATTAAAATTATTACTTAACGCTTCTTAACCGCTTTGTATGTAACATATATGGATTCCTTGTAAAAAGAGCTTTAAAACGATACCAATTGTTTGTATTTTGATTAAGTATTAAGAAAGTTCTGAATAATTATTTGCATTAATTAATCTGTGACTTGCACCACTCTTGCCTATTAATGCTCCAGATAAAAACTTTTGAAGTGCGGCTGTGAAAAAAAAAAAGGTCGTAATTATTATAAATAATTAGTAACATCTCTGCTAATTATTAGCCTAAATACATAAAATTAGTATCACTGGAAAGCTTTTTTTACGAGGAATCGATACATGTTACATACAAAGCGATCTTTGCACGTTAAGGATGAAAATTTTCAATAATTCCCCCCACATGATATCGTAGGAATTCCAATTGAAATAATCATTTGGAACCGTTAAAATTCTAGAGGAAATTTTCGATACTATATATAGGCGAATCGAGGAGAATGTTATTAGTAAGATCATTGGTATCCGGTAGACGTTGTTTCGAATCTATCGGACCATGATCTTACCTTTTACTTTCTTCACGCTTTAAATATTTAAAAATAATTTCCTACAAAGGCAATGAATTGTAAATTACTACAAGAGGATTTAAAAGGCGTTAAATAATAGAGTTTAGAGTACGCGAAGACAAACATTTTCTTTTAATGTAAGTTATTTATTTAAAAATGACCAGAACTTTAGCATTATTTGAGCTAAGTTGGGAATTTTCGCTAACGCAGGGAATAAGAAGTACTGGGTTGTAATAAAAAAAATAATACATAAGCATGATATAAATAAAAAATTTTTTAAAGTTTAAAAAGGATTTTTATTAATACGTAAGGCAATCGAATAGCGTTTCTCATTCCTCTATAAACATAGGCAGTAAAACCTGAAAGTGTCTCTAACGGAAGCCTGCTTTAAACAAAATTTTCATGGTCCCGGCGATAAGAATGCCCGGGCAATTATACAGTAAAACCTGTAATAACGGAATCGCTAGGGGCAAAAAAAAGTCTGTTTAAACCTATTTCCGTCTTAGAAGTTATTCCTCTTTTGTCCGGCCCATTAAAAAAATAAAAAATAAAAAAAAAATCTTAAGTATGATATAATTTTTTTAACACTTTCCAACAAAGTTGAAAAGTGTTTGACTTCGGTTTGTCTGGCCGTCTGTCCACGCTTTAACTCTCGTAAATATGCTCGTATCGTTTTGAAATTTTTGGATTTTAGTGACCTCTACCATAGCACGTTATTTCAAATGAAGTTTGTGGCATGTTTAGTTCATTTACAGGGACAGTCAAAAGTTTTTCCGTTACATTACGGCCAATGGGAAAAAAAATCGTTTCAAATGATTTTTAATGGTGTTACACTCTTTCAAACATAGTAAAATTGATATTCATTTATGAAACCCACTAAAATATGCATTCTGTTGATTATGCGGTGCAAAGAATAGTTATTGTTCATTTACAGGGCCACACAAAAGTATTCCGTTCATAATGGTATAGGGGAAATTGTTTGCGGTGTATTTGAAATGATTTCAGATACTATATTGTATCCGAATTACTGTATATTAGTAATGATTGCTCGAAATGCATTTTTAATTATGATATGCACTTTTTAGGGTTTCGTTCATCTGACGAAACCCTATTCGAATCACTCCTTTGTCTGTCCGTCCGTCCGTCTGTCTGTCTGTCCGTCACAGAGCCCGTTCTCAGAAACTATACATGTTGCAGACTTGAAATTTTGAGTACTTATAGCTGATCACCTCACATGAAACGACAAATCCTAAAATTTTGAAAAACTCGTACATTTAACCCTTTGGGCTCCCACATATGTATTTCAAACAATTCTTTCTAAGTCAGCCCCTAATAAGGTTGGAGCCATGAAATACCGCATACTTATAGCTGAATACCTGAAACAACAAGACAAATCATAAAATTTTGAAAAAAGTTTTATATTTAACCCTTTGGGCTCCAACTTGTGTATTTAAAAAAAAAAATTCTAACAGAGCCCCTAATTAAGTTAGAGACATGGAATTTTGAATTATTATAGTTAAACACATGAGCCCACGTAACAAATCATAAAACTTTGAAAAGGTGTTATATTTAACCCTTTGGGCTCCAATTTGTGTATTTTCAGCAATCCTTTATAACAGAATTCCTAATCAAATTGGAGGCATGCAATTTTGTATTCTGATAGCTAAACACCTCATATCACACGACAAATAATAAATTTCGAAAAAGTTTTATGTTTAACCCTTTGGAGTCCAGCTTGTATATTTTAAGCAATTTCATTTTAACAGAGTGCCTAAGAGAATTGGGGACTTGAAATTTTGCATACTTATAGTTGAACGCCTCAGATCACACGCCAAATAATAAATTTCGAAAAAGTTTTATATTTAACCCTTTGGTCTCCAGCTTGTGTGTTTTAATCAATTCTTTTTAACAGAGCCCCTAATTGTATTGGAGACTTGAAATTTTACATACTTATAGCTGAAAACTTCAGATCACACGACAGATAATAAATTTCGAAAAAAGTTTCATATTTAACCCTTTGGACTCCAGCTTGTGTATTTTAAGCAATTCTTTCTGAGCCCATAATTAAATTGGAGATTTGAAATTTTGCATACTTATAGCATAACACCTGAGGCCAGGCGACAAATTATAAAATCTTGAAAAAGTCTTACATTTAACCCTTTGAGCTCCCACATATATATTTTAAGCAATTCTTTCTAAATGAGACCCATAATTAAGTTGGAGACATGACATTTTGCATACTTATAGCAGAACACCTGAGACCACACGACAAATAATTTTTTTTTTCGAAAAAGTTTTATATTTAACCGTTTGGACTCCCGCTTGTGTTTTTTAATCAATTCTTTCTAACTGAGTCCCTAATTAAATTGGAGACATGAAATTTTGCATACTTATAGCTGAACGTGTCAGATCATAAGACAAAATATGAATTTTTGAAAAAGTCTTATAATTAACCCTTTGGGCTTCAACTTCTGTATTATAAGCAATTATTTCTACCTGAGCCCTAATTAAGCTGGGGATATGATATTTTGCTTACTTATAGCTGAACACTTGTGATCACACGACAAATGATAATTTTTTCAAAAAGTCTTATATTATTGACTCCTCTGGGCTCTAACTTGTGTTTTTTAAGCATTTTTTATAACTTAGCCGCTAATTAAGCTACAGCGAGCTAGTTTCACTTGAAGGCTCCTGGAGGGGGGGGGGGGGTCAATTTTTCCGCAAACCCCTCATCTGATATATCATTTGACGACCCTTCGGCCACTCTTTCATTTTATGCACAATAGCCTTTCATATTTTATTTCCACTTGGCCAGGAGGGCTTTCCTATTTTAAGTTTTATGGGTCCAATTTCCTCGACTAATATAAGTGCGAATAGGTTCTAAAAAGGAGTTTTGTCGGGCAGACGTTTGTTTAGAATAGAGTGCACTCGCTAGTTGCGAATTGTGGAGCTAACAGATTTTGCAAAAAGATAGTGTTTTGAAAGAAATATTAAACGAAACCCTCTGTGCGATCTGTGATCACACTTACCCACTTGTTTAGGATTTTGTTCATCTAACGAAACCCTATTCGTTTCGCTCCTCTGTCTGTCCGTCTGTCACAGAGCCCGTTCTCAGAAACTATACATGTTGGTGACTTGACATTTTACATACTTATAGCTGAACACCACACATCATACGACAAATCATAAAATTTTGAAAAAGTGGTACATTTAACCCTTTGGGCTCCCACATGTGTATTTTAAACAATTCTTTCTAAGCGAGTCCCTAATTAGATTGGAGGCGTGAAATTTTACATACTTATAGCTGAACACCACATATCATACGACAAATCATAAAATTTTGAAAAAATCTTAAATTTAACCCTTTGGGCTCCCACAAGCGTACTTTAACAATTCCTTCTAAGCGAGTCTCCAATTAGGTTGGAGGTATGAAATTTGGTTACCTAAAACTGAACACCTCACATCAAATGACAGATCATAAAATTTTGAAAAAATCGTACATTTAACCATTTGGGCTCCCACATGTGTATTTTAAACAATTCTTTCTAAGTGAGACCTTAATTAGATTGGAGGCGTGAAATTTTCCATACTTATAGCTGAACACCTCACATCAAAAGGCAAATAGTAAAATTTTCAAATAGTCGTACAATTAGCCCTTTGGGCTCCCACATGTGTATCTTAAACAATTCTTTCTAAGTGAGCCCTAATTAGGTTGGAGGCGTGAAATTTTGCATACTTATAGCTGAACACCTCACATCAAATGATAAACCATTAAAGTTTCAAAAAGTGTTACATTTAACCCTTTGGGCTCCCACATGTGTATTTCAACAATTCTTTCTAAGTGAGCCCCTATTGAGGTTGGAGGCATGAAATTTTGCATACGTATAGCTGAACACCACATATCATACGACAAATTATAAAATTTTGAAAAAATCGTACATTTAACCCTTTGCACTCCCACATGCGTATTTTAAGCAATTCTTTCTGAGCCCCTTATTAAATTGGAGATTTGAAATTTTGCATATTTATAGCAGAACACCTGAGGCCAGGTGACAAATCATAAAATTTTGAAAAAATCGTACATTTAACCCTTTGGGCTCTCACATGCGTGTTTTAAGCAATTCTTTCTAACTGAGCCCCTTATTAAATTGGAGATTTGAAATTTTGCATACTTATAGCAGAAGACCTGAGGGCAGGTGACAAATCATAAAATCTTGAAAAAGTCTTACGTTTAACCCTTTGAGCTACCACATATGTATTTTAAGTACTTCTTTCTAAGAGGGCCCCTAATTAAGTTAGAGGCATGAACTTTTACTTTACGCATAGCTGAATACCTGAGACTACACGGCAAATCCTAATATTTTCAAAAAATCTTATATTTACTTTTCCGGGCTCTAACTTGCGTATTTTAAGCAATTTTTCTAACCTCCGCCCTTGTCACCCGGGGAGCACTTTTCCAACTTTTGCCGACACCTCTCTGACCATTCTTTCATATTATGCACCATAGCCTTACATATTTTAGTTCCACTTTTTACCGCCAGGGGCGCCTACTTTTCTCAGGTACTATCGGCCCAATCCCTTCGACTAATATATCTACGGATAGTGTATAAAACGAAGTTTCGTTCGTATAGAGGTTTGTTTAGAATAGAGTGCGCCCCTGGTTGCGAAATGTGGAACTAACAGATTTTTCAAAAGGATAAAGTGTTTTGAAAGGAAAATTAAACGAAAACCTCTGTGCGATCTGTGATCACACTCAACTACTTGTTAACTATATTTATGCATATTATAAAGTGCGTATAAATGCTATAGTTCATATACAGATTTACAGAAATGAATATGTAAAGGTTACTGAGTATGAGCATAAATTGCTTAAAGGTGGGTTTTAAAGGAGTTATGCATTTTTACGCTGAACTGAATTTAGTGTACTAAGAAATATTTGCAGAATATAGATAAAATGATATACAGGGCCACGCAAAGTGTTGGATACATGGCCGTCTATGGGTGATAATTTCTGGAAATATAATTTCAGTAGTTTTAAGCGTGTTTTAATTTGAATTAAATTTTAGCTAAATAGTGGCATGTAATAAAGGTACTAGGTAAACTACAGGGCTGTACAAAAGTATTCAAGTATGTTTCCATCTATTAGTATAAATTGCTGAAAGATGAATTTCAACCTGTTACGCATTTTCTTGCTAAACTAAATTTTCGCATTATATAGTATATATATCAACATACAGATCGAATACAGGGCTGTTTAAAAGAATTGGAATACATGTTTGGCTATGGGCGGTAACTACTGAAATCAGATTTTTAAATGTTTACTTAGTTATCTTATTTACCTTATTTCCCTAAGTAACGAAGTTTCGTTAAAGCTTTAACGGAGTGTTGGAAAGTGTTTCATAATCTATGCTGTACGCATTATTTTTCTTACTTGTTCAGTTTAGAAATGGATTTTTATGAATACGTAATGCAATCGAATAGCGTTTTCCATTCCTCTAAAAGAATAGGTGAGTAAAACCAGTATCTGTCTGCTTTAAACAGAACATTTTCATGGTCCCGGCGATAAGAATGCCGGACAATTATGCAGTAAAACCTGTGAAAACGAAATCGTTAGGGACCGAAAAAAATCTGTTTAGACCTCTTTCCGTCTTTGGAGGTCCTTTTGTCCGGCCCATTAAAAAAAGAATAAGTATGATAAAAAAAAAAAAAATCGAAAGAATTCTGGTTAGACCAATTTCCATCTTAGTAGGTATTCCTTTTATTTGGTCCATTAATAAGCACTGATGTGATCCGACACTCAGCATTGTTTAAAATCAACAAAGAGATTTATACCTAATAAAACGCCACCAGATCTTTCAAAGAGTATTAATTACTTTCAAACAAAGGTACCTTGGTCTTATGGGGCCTTCTTAAATTTTTTGGACTAACATCGTAACCCTTGATGACCGTCAAGTGAAATTTAACAGTGGATTATTAATAAAAAATAACCATGCCAGATATTTTTAAAATAAAAAAAAATATTTTTCAAACTTAAGTTTTTAGGTCTTAAGGTATCTACATTATACAAACAGAATATCATATTAACCCTTGGTAACCGTTTTAACCCTTGGTTTTCACAACTGACGAAACCATACGGCTATTTAATACTAAAATAAATACACTAGATAATTTTAAAATTAAAATTCAGAATTTTTTTTCGACGAATATAGGTCTCTAGGTGTCCTCCATTAATAATTTGAGAAATAATTTAACACTTTGTGGCCGGTTTAACCCTTTAAAGTTAATTATTTCAATTCTCATAGAATTTTTTGTGGGAAATTTTAAAACAAACCTCAAATATCTCGCTTCCAATGGGCCGTAGCGCCTAAAAATGTGTCCGAAATTAGCTCAACGCGCCTAAGGAAACTTTTCCTCCCGCATCTTTTGGCACCCTCCGTTTTATTTTATCTCCCATAGGGGCTCCAGCGCGGGGGCGGAATGGGGCATCTTTTTACAATTACGTGTATTTGAGACTATTTACCATCCGAACGTCTCACAATTAAAAACTTAAATATATCTTGAACTATTTTAATAGCTTCGGGCCGGTTTCACCCCCCCCCCCCCCCCAATTTATAAATTTTCGAGCTTTTTGGCTATTCAAGCTCTGACAATGCAACAAGTTCTATTTATCATTTCATAAGTTCATTGGCTTGTCCCACCCAAAAATTTTTACCTACTTATATTTCTCTTATAATATATAACTTTTTCATCTTCTAAAATTTTTAACCTTTCACTAGGTTGTTATATATCCTTTTAAAGGTAATTACAAGCTGAATTGGTCCCAACTAATTTTCTAGAGTTTGTTTTATATTCCCCTTCTTTTAACTTATAACTTTTTGGACTTCTTTAATAATAAAGATATTTTAATGAAACAACTTCTATTCGACTTGGACAAAGACATACATTTGGTCCACCTCAAGATTCTCATATAACCTTTAATTCTAAACATCTTATAACTATTTGAACTTTTTTGTAAAATCAGCTAGAGAGTTGGGAGTATTATTAAATGCATTGTCTACAGTCCCACCAACCTATTTTCAAGTTCAACTACCTCTTTCTTATTTTAAACTATTAATTTTAATACGTTAATAAGTAAACTACATGGTTTAGAGTCTTTACAGCTCAAGTGCGGCGAGGATTTTTCTTCCCTGGGTAAGTACTAATTTATTATTTATTTAAACAAAAACTAGAGTTATCCCCCAATGAGCCAATTAAATAAACTACGAATCTGGTCACAATGAGTGATTTAATTCTTTGTTTTCTTTTGTTTTGTTGTCTGTTTCCCCTTTTTCTTTTTGAACAAATTGTGGTATCGGAATGCGGTTGCACCACAACACTTCTCAAATTATCGGAAATTTCGTGGCTATGAAAATTTGAAGTGTTTTTTTTTCGCTTTTCTACAGAACATCCGACGTTTTGACTCTTTTTCTGGTTCTAATACGATAATTGGGTCGTTTTCTGAATTTTTGAAATATGAACGGACTTTCGCGACACCCTGTATGTGCTCTAGAATAAACGTTTTTAAAGGAGATATTATTCTTTTCTATTTATGAATTTGTAGCAATTAATCATTTTTGTTAAAAACAATAAATAACACTACAGTAAAACCCATACATATGGATCCTGACTATAACGGATTTTTTTTTTTTTTTTAGAATATCACCAAACTTCTTAAGACTTAGTATCCATTACTACAGAAGAAGTTCTCGCTGCAATGATAAGAAGTGAAAAGAAAATTGCTGTTATACACTTAATCATTTAATCCTACGTAAGTAATGCTTATGTTATATGAAACTTGATTTAATTAGATTTAACTTGTAATGTCATCATACAGATTGGTCTTAATTTATATAAAACAAGTTATTTTTAAATTAAGAAATTGATAAGGCACTGCCTTTAAAAAAAAAAAAAAAAAAAAACTTTGATTGCAGATACACTCGCAGAAAATGGTGTTCATTTCGTCGTCACCCAGAAACGCTTCTCTTTGAGACTGAATGCGTCATAGAAGTTCTGTTAGTTCTGTGTCAGGCTTACCCTATGCATATACTATATACAATCTCAGGGGACAGGAAAAAGTATTTTTTAGACAGGATTCTGTCTTATCAGATTTAATTGTAGGGTTATTTTTCTTCCGGATAATGAAAAGTTTCCTTTTAAGACAGGATTACGTTATAGGCAGGTTTTACTGCATATATAACATACATAAAAAGATAGATTTTTTTTTTCTTTACAGAAGTGCATGACACACATGCTAAAGTAATGTAATTACTGTTTTTAAATCGAAGAATTATTTTAAGCACAGTTCAATGTTGACATCGGCCACGATGGTTCACCTACGTAAGTTTTATAGGATAAAAAGACTATACATAACAATTTAACCAACTTTTTCATGCAGATGATTGACTAGGTTGTAGTATGCTGCGTACATTATTTTTTTGGGAGGGTAATGGAGAAGTTTATTTTTAAAACAAAAATCTGTTGTCAGATATTTCAAATAGTCGTTTTTTGTTTGTCATTGCCATAATTTAAAAAGCTGATATTTCCAAACAGTGTATTTTCAATTATACAGAATGTACACGTGAATAATGGAAATGAATGAAACCTTTAAAATAAATAAAGAGCAGAAAGCACTTATGGGTAAAAATTACTTGATATTTAAGGCGAATTGTGCAGTCGTGGAAAGAAAAATTACCCCCGCCTTTCCCCCGTGCTATCTCTGCAACAAATGTCTGTAGAAGAACGTTTCTGGTACCAAACGATTAGAAATAAAGCTGATTTTTAAATGATGTAATTAAAATTTGCTTAGTGAGTTATCTGCATATCAAAATGAACCCAAACTTTGTTTTATTTAGATAGCAATACCCAAGTTTGTCACCATAAATTACTTCTACACCCTTCAATTAACCTAAATCCAAATTTTCATAAAATTCGGCTTCAGAGAAATTATTTTTAAATGAGCCTATTTTAGGGGCTGTATCCAAATTGAAGTTCGATACTTGATTGCTGAAATACTACAGAGTCGCTATGTCACTTCCGTAATGTAACTGCCAATATGACCATTTTACTCCCTTAATGTGTTTCAACTATTGCCAGCCCAAATGTTTCAATAAAATGAGTAAAATATATTTTTTCGCGTTTCTGCACATCATAAACCATCATTTTGACGTTTTTTAATCATAGTTCGAAAACTACTTGGAAGAAAAAGTTGAAATTGAGAATTCGCATAAAGCAGGACATAAAATAAATCTATCCCCCCCCCCCCCAAAAAAAAAAAAAAAAAAAAATGTAGGTTGCAATTCACATTTTTTTTTTCGCGCATTAATGTCATAATTCAGATTATAAATTTTTTAATATTACAAATTCAATGTATTTATGTTTGGGTTTTTAGTATTGTAACCATACAAAAAAAATGATCACATTAGGATTATAATTTCAGGAGATATTAATAAAAATATGAAAATGTAATTCAACGTTAGAAGATCTCAATTGTGAATTTTTATAATTCAAAAACTGATCATAAAAATGCAATTTCATTTCTACGCATAGTTTGAACCGAAGATTCAAAATGTTGTCAAAATTGTGTGTTGCCATTGAAAAAAGCAAACTTCGGGCAGGTTTTGATTTGTGGATGGCCTCCTAATAAATTTTATATACACCATTTAAAAGTAGACCTTATTTTCAGTCGTTTGGTATCAGTAACTTTCTTTTATTATAATTAGTTGCAGAGTTAGTAGGGGGTGTTTACTTTTTTTTTCCACGACTGTACATTTTCAAGCATTAGGTATCACATTTTTAGGTTATCTCAAGCACTTTTTAATGATACATGGAGCATGATTTCGTAATGATACACATGAAAAACAGTGTGTAAAGAATTTTTTCTCTTTATTATTTAAATCTAATTTTGATTTTTAAGGTTACTTGAAACATTTATTTTACTTTAGCATAATGGACTTGTAGGTGCGTTCGTAATT
Organism: Maratus speciosus; assembly: GCA_963932465.1. Classification (NCBI taxonomy): domain Eukaryota; kingdom Metazoa; phylum Arthropoda; class Arachnida; order Araneae; family Salticidae; genus Maratus; species Maratus speciosus. The sequence goes on along the minus strand of OZ010787.1, from coordinate 684,491,941 downwards.
AAATACGTAGTACCTATAGTCGTCGTCTGATCCGTCCGTCCACCTGTCTTCATGTAACAGCCAGTGTTGAATTCAGACACTTTTCTCCGGGGGGGGGGGGGGGGGGGGCATTATTGAGTTCCGTGGGGGAAATTGCAATTTTTGACCATTGAAAGCACAATCTCAAATTCCGGGGGGGGGACATCTCATTGCTTCGGGAGGGGGGAGACGTCCCCCCCCCCCGGGCCACCCCTTGAAATCAACACTGATGGGAACTTTTGCCGGTGTATGCCCAAAGAACGTAGAGGATTTCAATTGCTTTGGTATGCCTGCGATACCAAGCAAGCTCAGATCACGAACACGCAATGGTTCCCCACGGTCGCTGGCAATCGCAAAGACCTAACGGGCGATACTTACCGAATGGTGCTACAACCACCCAGGACTCCAAATGTAATTACATTTCTGCAACTAGAAAAAAAAACTTGAAGAGATTAGTAGATATCAACATTCTTATCAAATAATACTTGAAAGTACTTGAAAAAAGCTGAATCATGCTTCCTTTGAATAATATAATAGATGATGACGAAAAATTCATAAATAATGAAGCAAAGTCTGTAATCTTCCTTAACCCTTTCAGGGGCAGAAGAATTCTGTTCGTAAACTGATGAAATAATTGACTGACACCAGAATATTTACAAAAGGCCGAGAAGCGATAAAAACAAAAATTACAGTAAGAAAAAATTACAGAAAATCAACAGTAAGAAAATTTTTTAAACACGCACAAAAAGCAGAGAGTAAACGTAACACGACCACGAGTAAAAACTATAGATACCGTTGCGGTTCATTCTGTGTCTGGCACTCCTCGTCGCCGTTCGGAAACCATTGAGTCTACATTTCTGAGCGCGAGATAGAAATACACTCCTAAGCGAGAGACACGCTACGTCACATACCATATAAGCGCTTTAGTAAACAAAGAAAGATGTTTAATCTTCGGATTTTCAAAACCTCTTTTCCTCTGGGCTCCTGAGCGCAGTATTTATGAGTTCCGGTGAATTCCGACTAATTTTTAAATATCCTCTACAAACAAAAGTACCGGGGCGGAGCTCCATCAGAAATTAACCGCTGCCTACAACGTAAACATTCTGGGGGTTTTTTTTATGACTTCGTTACTAATCGGGTCATAAAGTACAATAAATCATTTTAAAATGGAATCTGCCTATAACGGAATACTGTTTTAAACTTAAAATTTCGCTGTGCCTACGGAAAGCATACACTGTAATTATACCTGCTAAGATGAAAATCTGTTTAAAACGGAATTTTTCTACGGTCTCTTGCGATCTCATTTTATCAAGTTTTCTATACTAAATAAACACAAAAATCTTATAAAATAATATCTGTGAAAGCGGAATTGCGTGTATAATGAATTTTTTCTTTTAGAACAAAATACCGTTATAAACAGGCTCATTTTCACAGGATTTACTGGACAAAGTACATTAAAACCTGTAGAAAAAAATAGCTATGAACAGCAAAAAATCCGTTTTGGACAGGCTCCCGTCTAGTCAGATTGGATTTTTAAGATATCCCTTTCGAAGGAACTACGAACATTTTCCTTTATAGACAGGTCCCGTCTTCTCGGGTTTCACTGTATTAAGTTCCACTCGATGAAGGCTCATGTATAGCAGGATACCAAAATAAATTTTAAAATATTTGTGTATCCTCAAAATCGGGATGTTTGCTGTTCCGTGCAGTTTTTACGCGGGACAGGTCTTGGAGCTTTTGAAAATCGGGACACCTGGCAACACTAGTCATAGCATACTTGCCAATTCTCCATTTTTTAACAAGAGATTTGTTGAAATAAACATATTTTAGCCTATGGATTCATTTATAAAAAGTAGAGAAGCTCTAATATTCCGCAGTAATGTCTCCCTCCTCCTTCTTACATTTATCTATCATACATTTCCAAAATTTCAATCAATTTAGTCTTCAGCAAAATACTTTTATTAATAAATTTTGAATTCATCGGTATGCATTTTTATGTAAGAAAATCTAATAAAGGAACTGAGCAAAAACTAAAATTAGGGTTGGGGAAATCGAAGAAAATCTTGCACGCCATACTTTTCTACACACAGCGCTGTTCAGGTAAGGCTTCCGTACAGTATTTATAAGCGGCGGTAAAATTTTAAATATTTACTTAAATATTTACTAAAAACACAAAGTGCTGCAGCTCCGTTCCTGTGAACTTTTCGGCGAAAACTAAGCCCCGGTTGGAGCTAAAATTTTCATCAGTAAGAATATTTTTCAAACAAGAACAAAAAACAGAGTAAACGCAACGCGAGATTCTGGCACCCCTCGCCGCCGTTTGGAAATCATTAGTCTACACTTCTGAGAGATAGATAGAAGTATACTCGTGACACCCTACGTCACATACTATGCAAGTGCTTTGGTAAGCAAAGAAAGATGTTTAGGCTTCGGTTTTTTGGGAGATCTGTTCCTCTGAGCTCAATATTTATGAGATCCTGTGAATTCTGACTAATTTCTAAATATTCACTACAAATAAAAGAAGAACCGCAACTGAGCTTCGGCGCAAATTAAATACTGCTTCTGCCTATAGTGTAAACCTTCGGGGGTCCCCCCCCCCTACGACTGTAGTACCGCTTGGTACAGGTTCTCGCACAGTCAGATGGATTTGTAAGGTATTACTTTCGAAGGATCTATGGACACTTTCCACTATAGACAGGTTCCGTCTTCTAGGTCTTCAGTGTATTAAGTTCCACTCGATGAAGAATCATGTATAGCAGGATATGAAAATAAATTTAAAAATGTTTGTACACCCTGAAAAATCAGGACATTTGCTGTCCGTTCAGTGGTTACGCGGGCAAAGGTCTCGGGGACCTTGAAAATCGGGGCACCTAGCAAAACTAGACTTAGCATACTTGTGAATTCTCCAGTTTTTAACAGGAGATTAGTTCAAATAAACATATGAGCCCAGGGCTTAATTTCTGAAAAAAAAAAAAAAAATGCGGAGCTCTAATATTCTGCAGTAATGCCCCCCCCCCCCTTATATTTATATATCATACATTTAAAAAATGTCGAGCAATTTAGTCTTAAGCAAAATAATTGTATTATTATATTTTGACTATATCGATATGCATTTTTATATAATAAAATCTAATAAGTGAACTGAGCAAAAACCTTCAAATCAAGGGTGGGGAATTTTAAGAATCTTACTCGCCATGATTTTCTTTCTCATAAAATGTAACACACAGCGCTGTTCAGGTAACCGGGCCCGTAACCAGGTGGGGGGCAGTGTGGGCTGAGCCCCCCCTAGCTTCCTCTAGAGACCCCCCTAATCATTTCACTATTTATTTATTTATTATTTATTTTTTTTAAATGTATATTTTAACTAATGTAAAAAAAAAAAAAAAAATCAAATCTATATTTGCAAGAAAAACATTTTAGATGTTTTAACTTTCAACTGCCTTGAATCCTTGAATGCAACGAAATATGAAAAAAAAAAAAAAAAAAAAAAAAAAAAAGAGAGAAAGAAAGAAAGAAAAAGAAAAAAAAAACCTTCTATTCAGAAGCATATCAGCCCTCATAGCATGCATGGTCACAGTGACGTCATTGTGACGTCACTGTAAGTCACTGTGGTCACGTCACATCTGTGACCAAAATGCCACCACTCAGTGATGTCACATTGTGACTGAGATGTGAACTTCTTAGAAAACTTTAAAAAATTACAAAAATTATTAAAAACATGTTATTTACTGTAAAATATATTTTTCTGCCGGATTAACAAATTTTTTAAACCGTGGTCCAAGTTGCATCTGTGCCTCTAACAAAAACTTTTTATTTTCATATAACATAAAATGTAATTAATTCATCAGCAACACAAAACGATTTCCTAATTATTAGAATTTCATATTATTAAAAAAATGTTTTAGGTAAGCAGAACTCGACTTATCTTTTATAAAGATTTTTGTAAATGATCATCTGTTATACTAGAAGTTTCTCAAAGAGTAGTCGAAACATTTCTGTCGTTTCAAACTAAAAACTTTCTATTACAGTTAAGGCTGCAACTTTTAATGAGCACGCAGAAAGCGTCTTCAAAGTTCAGTCATACATGCATTTGTTGCTTTATAATTTGCATTCAAGTCATTTTTTTTCCTCTTAGTGTTTCACTATTTTAAGTATTTTTTTTTTATTCTACTTCTTTCAAACGTTTAAAATAGAATTGACATTTTCCGAATATAAAATTAATGTACAAAATTTAGGCAAAGCCCACGACATAATTAATTATTCATGTTTTAATTTTTGTTTTCAAAATATATCTTTAAAAATTATTTTACAAGTTTTATTCTACAGAAAATTAATATTAAGAGAATGACAGATTGACAAAGAAAAACTCATCTCTTCTCGATAATCTTGTTGTATTTTTTAAGAAGATATTTTGTATATATTACCTGTGATACAAATTTTACTTTTAAAAAAAAGGAGGGAGTCATCATTATTACCATTAAATTAATTTGTATACATTTTGAAAATTTAAGCAATGTTTTATCTAGTAAACTCTAATTATGGATAATATTATTATTATAATTTACGTAAATGAAACTTTACAATTCAATAAAACTGATAAAAATAAAAGATGAAATACAATAAAACATTTTCAAACAGGAAATTGAATTAGAGACAATTTGACAAAATTATTACGCATTTAATTTCCTTCCGAAACTGTGGTATAGAAAAACAAATAAAACCAAAAAACATCTGCTTCGAACTTCGAAACTTAAAAATCGTCTGCATCTGCACTATTTCAGTTGTTACCACTCGACCGCAGAATAACGGATAAAAGTAACAGTGAAATTTTTTAGAATAAACGCGGGATGCTGGACAGTTCTGTGGACACTGTGGATACTGAAGTTCTGTGGACACTGGACAGCATAGATGTGTTGACACGGATTTAAAAACTGAAACAAGAACGTTCTCAGGATCCAAGTTAGTTCAGCTAACAAAATATAAACCCGAGAAAATTACGGTAGCTTTGACTTGTTGAAGATGATTCAAGTCATTGCTATCGTACTTATAATCGGATTTAATTGGTTCCCCCAAATCAAAGTATCACGTACAACGTCAATGAAATTAGGTATGTAAAAATATTATTTTCCCTGTTTGCTTTTTTTTTTTTTTTTATTACAACAATTTTAGTTAGTTTCTCATTAACATGCTGTAGAACATAAATATTTCATTACATTTATTTTTTATTTTGCTGAAATATCTAAAATATTATTTTCCTTGTTTGCTTTTTTTTTTTTTTTTTTTAATTACAATGATTTCAGTTATCTTCTAATAAACATGTTATAGAACACAAATATTTCATTACATTTATTTTTTATTTTGTTAAAATATCTAACTTCCTTTTCAACAGCTTTGATCAGATTATTAAAATTAGTGATTTAAATTGCATTTTAATCTGGTTTATTTTCTTATTTAAATATTGGGTTAAAACCACATGGTGGCATAAATATAAAAGTATATGGACAAGTATTATCATCAATCATTAACATAATTAATAGACATTTAAAGATAATTAAATTATTTAAAATTTTTGGATGTTATTAACGTTTACCATAGCAAGACCCCTATTTGTAATGAAGTTTGTAGCATGTTATTTCATTTACAGGGACAGTCAATTGTATTCCATTACATTACGACTTGTGGGAAAAAAATCGTTTCAAATGATTTTTAATGATTTTACACGCTTTCAAACAGAATAAAATTGATATGCATTTATGAAGCGCACTAAAATGTGCATTCCATAGAATATGCGATGCAAAGAATAGTTATTGTTCATTTACAGGGCTAAAAAAGGAATTCCAATACATAATGATATAGGGGTGGAGGGAATTGTTTGCGGCGTACTTTATTTATGTTAATCTATTTGATATGTAATGAAATTGATATACGTCGTTGAGGTTTACATACTATGAATTATTTCATGTATAATACGAAGTGTATATAGCATTTACAGGGACACACAAAATATTTCAGATATTATATTGTATCCGAAGTACTGTTCATTAGCGATGATTGCTGGAAATACATTTTTAATTATGATAAACACTTTTATGATTCACTACATTTATGCATAGTATATGGTGTATATATATATGCTATAATTCATATACAGGAATATACAAAAGTATTCGAAAGGGTTACTGGGTATTGCTTAAAGGAGGTTTTTAAATAACTTATGCATTTTAACGCTGCACTGTATTTAATTTACTAAGAAATGTTTGTAGTATATAGATAAAATGATATACAGGGTCACGCAAAGAATTGGATACGTTGCTATCTATGAATTATAATTTCTGGAAATGTAATTTCAGCAGTTTTAAGAGTGTTTTAGCTTGAATAAAATTTTAACTAAATAGTGGCGTGTAATGAAGGTTCTAGGTAAACTACAGGGTTGTACAAAATTATTTAAGTATGTTTCCATACATTAGTATAAATTGCTGAAAGAGAATTTCAACCTGTTATGCATTTCCTTGATAAACTAAATTTTTCCATTATATAGTATATATATATCAATCTACAGATCAAATACAGGACTGTTTAAAAGAATTAGAAAACATATTTGGCTGTGGATGGTAGGGTGTCAACGATTTTAATCGGTTGATTTAAATCAGCGATTAAATCATGATTTTTATCAACCGATTTTTTTAAAAAAATCATTGATTAAAATAAAAAATTTTCTAAATGTTTAAAATGTCAAAAAAAAGTATTAAAATCTAACATGAACATAATTTGAAAGTTTCTACAGGTATTTTGACTTATTAATAAACAAAAAAAGAGCTTTAAATAATTGTTTCTAAGCTTAATTCATTAGTATTGTAAAAAAATTAAAAACAGTTGAGTTTGTAAAAAGCATTGTTTTTAAGTTTTTATCCAAATTAAAACAGTTTCATTTAAAAATGATATTTAAATCTAACATAATTTGCAATGTCATAATTTCCTTTAGGTAATCAATTTATGCATTATTTTATATAAAATACACATAGCAAGTATAATTACATTTCTACAAGTAAAAGAATAAATAGTAATTAATAGCAATCTCAAGTTAAAGAAGAATGAAAGAATGACATCTGCTCAGCAGCTAAATTGTAAATGAATGCATAAGAGAAAAAGAAATAATTGGTATAAAAACGCTAAGCACAGCAAGAGCTTCTTTGGTATAGGTTGAATAAATGTTTATTATTATTATTATTTTTTTATTTTTTTTTTTTTTTTGTAACTCATATATATTAAAAAATTGAACCATTGAAAGCTAATAGAGGTAATAATGCTGTTACTTAAATATTTTGAGGATTTCAGATATTAGTGGCTAACTTATATTTATTCTATATGAATGGGTTTAACTCATTTTCATTTTTTTTTTTTTTTTTTTTTTGGTTAGCATACACGTACATGTGTGTAAGTATAGATTTTGGTGGTTTACAGAAATTTTCCTAAATACAAATGCAAAATGAGCTGCAAATAATATTTGTTAGTTTTGTTATTTGTGCTACTAACTAATGAATTTTACTTATTTGCAGTTTTTATTAATTCTGTAATTACTTATACTGCTTCTTCTAGGCCATTTTGTTTAATGGTGCCACAACATGCCCCTTTTGAAATTGGCAAAATGCACCCTGCCTTAAAAAAAGAAAAAAAAAAGTTGAAATTTACCTGTAGTTGTAGCCAGAGATTTCTTGTAAAAAACTTCCCCATTCAACAGTATTCTAAATTCATGTGGAAAAAATCTTGCAAAAATATAGAACTTTATTTCTTTAGAAAAAACAGGATATTATTAAAATATGTTATTTAATTGTATTTTTCAATTTGTTATTCAAAAAATTATTAAAAATTAAGGACACTTTACTTATAATGCTAAAAAATATTCTTTTTTTTTTTTTTTCTTACATCATTACTAAACACATTACTAATATATTTCCTCATGAAATAGTGCCCGTTTTTTGAACTAGCATCCTGTCCCTTTTTCTTTCTAAAATGAATTATTATCATTTTAATAATTAAGGCTTAAAAATGTATAATATGTTCCTAATTAGAGAGTTGATTGTTTAATAATTAATCTGAAATAATGTTAGCTATTTAGTATAAAATGCAGTTAATAATTTTCATAAATGTTAAGTATCTCTAGTATTTATAAAGTTTTACATAATTATTACAATATTAATGTATATAACATTATTGTATAATACTACCTAATGAAACTACTAATTTGCAGTTTTTATTTCTGTAATTACAAACTAACAATTATAATTTTATTAATTAAAGTGTAAAAACATAGATTATGTTAGCAATTAGTGGTGTAATTGTTTTGGAAACCTAAAACTCATGATAGCTATTCAGTATTTGAACGCTGGGAAAAAAAATCATACAAATCTGATTTAAATAAAAAAAATCTGATTTAAATTAAAAAAAAACGATTTTTTTTATTTTTTTTTTTTAATTATGATTTTTTTACACCTTAGTGGATGGTAACTGCGTAAATCAGTTTTTAAATGTTTTACGCGTTTTCATGTTTACTTAGTTATCTTATTTACGTTATTTCCCCCGATGTCTTGATAAAACATTTAGGAAGAGTTGGAAAGTGTTTTATAATCTATGCCTAACGCATGATATATCTTACTTGTTGTTTCTATTTCCCAGATTAGTCTTTTCATATAAAACATACCAAATCTAATTAGCTCATATTCACAAAATACAATATATACGGGAATAAAAATTTTAAATAAATAGGGCTTATCATGTAGTTCTATAAGTAACAGTTGTATTAATGTCCGTTAGACTCCATGTTCGTATTTAAAAAAGCAATGACAAATCATAACACATTAAAAAGCTTACACATTCTTAATATTAAGCTTGAATTCAAGATCAAGATAACTTAATAAAAAAAGATGCCAGTTAATAAGCATTGTTTTTTAAATGGAAAATTAAAAATATTTTAGAAGAATAGGACTCCAAAATAGCGATATCTTGCTAAAAAGTACGGTAAAAAGATAAAATTTTATATTTCAAACAAAACTTTACTTTAAAATTATCGTAGTTTTTGTTGGAAATATTTAATTCTTTTAAGTTATTTTTAGCATACCAACTGCTTATTTTAAGTTTTAAAACCCCATTTCATCATCTTGTCGTCCACCCTGCAGAGAACACGTTTTCCCGGCGACTGTCGAGATGTTTACGTTCTCAATCGGCGAGTTGAGTTATCTCACGGTTGCTCTTTGGAAGGAAACTTCCATTTTTCAGGTTCTATAGATGGCGCTGTCGTTCCGGAGATGCACGACGCTTCGTCTTTAGTTGACGTTTGCTAGGCTGTGATTCGTCCAGGTAATTAACTGTCCGTTTCGCGGTATTTTATGCAAATGTCTTATTTTTGAGGTGTATATATACCTGTACAAATTTCAGAGATGTGTGCTTGCTCTCACATGCAAGTATCAGTTCGTTCTCATCTTGAACGAACATTAGATTGTAATGGGTATTCTTTTGAAACAATGTTCTTAGCTCTAGTAGAGCTCTGTCTAAAGTTAATGTCTCTTTTAGTTTCTAATAAATGTGTTTGCTTTTAAAATCTTTGTCATTAATCAACACCATCTCACCTTTCATACTTTACATTTTTCAGATAATTTATGAGTAGAAAGAGTATGTTTTTCCATATTTTGGGAAACATCGGTTATGGGCCACTCTTTTTGCCCATATTAAGTATTTAATTTAGAGATGGTGTTAAAGTTAAAAGTTCTAAAAGCTTAAAGATAGGGGGGCTCTAAAAACTAAAGATGGAAATAGATAAACTTAACAATTATAACTATGCCACCTGGAAAGATGATGTGACAGCACTTTTAATGGACAAAGGGGCATATGAACATGTTAGTAATAAAGATTTAAAAGTTAAAGAAGATGCAACTCCTAAAGAGAAACGCGATTTTGAAATTAAAAAGAATCAGGCCTATAGTACAATATATTTAAATATTAGTAAAGATTTAAAGCCACTGATTCGTGATACTAAGGTTGCGTCAGAAGCTTGGGAAAGACTTAAAGTTCACTTCCAGCCAGCAACGCGAGGAAGATCTATTGGTATTTTAGATGCCTACTTTAATTGTACTTATGATCCTAACGAAGCGATAGGACTGTATGGAGCAAGACTTAAAGAAATTTTAGAAAGTATGGGGGATACGGAAATAGAATTACCCGAAATTGTCAAAACTTACCAGCTGATTAGATTCCTTCCAGACACTTTTTCTGGTATCGTGCAAGCCATTTATAGATGGGATAAAAAGGACTTTACCTTTAACAAGGTATTAGATGAGTTAATATTAGAAGAGGACCGTTTAAAGCAAAGTAGAAAAGATTCGCTTAAAGGGGAAAAATCGGCATTAGAAATAAAGTTAATAAAACCCAAAGAAGTCCGAAAAAGAGATAAACACCAAAATCAGAATTGTTTCAAATGTGGCAAACCAGGTCATAGGGCTGTTAATTGTAGAAGTAACCCTAAAAAGGCAAAACGAAAAAGTTACGTGACAGAAGCTAATTTTGGTCAGAATAACAACTTTCAAGATAAATTCAATTGGGTGTTTGACACCGGTGCGTCAAGTCATTTTTGTAATAACAAAGACTTGTTTGTAACGTACAAACCGGTTAACAATACTAAAATGACTCTCGCTGTAGGCGAAGTAACTAGTCCTATTGAAGGAATGGGAAGCGTAGATGTAAATTTCAGAGTAAATGGAAGAGTTAATGAAATACGATTACATAATGTAATGTACTCTCCAAAGTTAAGAAGAAACTTAATTTCAGGTGCAGTATGTGAGAAGAAGGGTTCTAAATTTGTAGGAAAGAATGGCAAAATAACCTTATTTGACGAAAAAGGTGAAGAAATGTTTTCAGCGTATAGAAAAAATGGACTGTACAGCGTAAAACCTACATACCCACAATCTGCCACTTATGTCGAAAATAATGCTATAACTTCGAATGCAACAGAACTAGATAAATGGCATCAGAGATACTGCCACATAAATAACCAGTACATTGTCAATACATCTCAGCATGAAAAGGTAAAAGGATTACCGAAGTTGAAATATCAGGAATTAGGCTGCGAATCGTGCAAAATTGCCAAAACAAGAAGAGTATCTTTCCAATCTCAAGAAGGAGGAAGAACAAACAAACCATTGCAATTACTACATATGGACGTCTGTGGACCAATGCCAACATATTCACTCGGAGGATCTGAATATTTTCTAACGATTATAGATGATTACTCAAAGAAGGTGACTGCTTATCCTATTCAACATAAAAGTGAAGCATTTGATTGTTTCTTAAAATTTCAGAAAAGGAATGAGAGGTTTTTAGGGAAGAAAGTAATAGCTATAAGGACTGACAATGGTAAAGAATTTGTCAACGATAAGTTTAAAGTTCATTTAGAAAAAGAGGGCATACAACACCAGAAGACTAATCCATATACACCAGAACAAAACGGACTCGCAGAACGATTTAATAACACAGCAGTAGATGCTATAAAAGCCATGCTGAAAAGTAGCAAAATGGACGAAAAATTTTGGGCAGAAGCACTTTGCTGTTTTGTATATGTATGGAACCGAGTAGCCAGAAAAGGTCAAGAGAAAACCCCATTTGAATATTTTTGTGGAAGAAAACCATCAGTGAGCCATTTAAAGAAGTTTGGAAGCATTGCATATGTTGGAATACCAAAATAACAAAGAAAAAAGTTTGACATGAGAACGAAGAAAGGATTTTTAGTTGGGTATGCACATCAAACTAAAGGCTATAGAATATGGATTCCAGAGTTGGGTCGAGTCATCGAAACAATAAATGTATCTTTTGATGAGGAGTTTGGTATAAGAGAAGAGAAGAAACAAAGCTCAAACAGTAGAAGGAAAGAAGCAAAGCTCCGAAGTGGAGCGAAGCTGGACCCAAAGGTAAAAAGTAACGAAGGTAAAGGTGAGATTAGCCATGGAGGAAGCCGCAGAGCAATTGAACATGTAGAAACTCCAGAAGTACCATCAAAATCTGAAATAGATTCAGAAGTCGAGACCATGAATCAATATCAAAATAACGAAGAATCAAGTACTGATTCTGAAGATGATCAAATTCCGTGTAAAAGTATAAAGTGGATCAGAGAAGCGAAGGAAAGAAGAGATTGTTCAAGAACAGACATCTACTACAAAATTGAAGGTAAAAATGTAATTCTTAGATCACATCCAGATGTGAAGAGGTACTGCTTGAAGAACAATATAAGATATGATCCGAATTTCTTTAGTTTTTCTGGAAAAGATAAATATTCAGGACCCGAACCGAGAGCTGAACCTATAACTGAAAACAAATTGTCTGACATTAGTGAAGAATCTGACACAGATTTAGAAGCCAATTGCATAGAAGTGGAAATTCCTAGATCATTTAAAGAAGCTGTCGAGTCTAACCAAAAGGAAGAATGGATGAAGGCCATGCAAGAAGAAATCAAAATGATGGAGCAGCGAAAAGTATGGGAATTAATTCCAAGGAAAGATGGTGAGAAGATTATACATAATCGATGGGTGTATACTATCAAGAAAAACGAAGAAGAAAAAATTATAAGATATAAAGCAAGATTGGTTGCGAAAGGCTTTAGCCAGAAAAAAGGAGAATCCTATGAAGAAGTATATAGCCCTGTAGTAAATTTCGCCATCATTAGATTGTTTTTCACTATTCTAGTTGGACTTTTTGGTTGGCTCCACCAACAACTAGACATCAAATGTGCATATCTTTATGCAAAATTGCAAGAAAGAATAGTCATGTATCAACCAAAGGGATTTCAAAGCCAAAAGTATCCAGATTATGTTTGTCTCTTGAAAAAAGCTATCTATGGACTCCACCAAAGTGGGAGGCAATGGTACTTTGAGATCCAAGATGTTTTAGAAGAATTAGCCTTCACCAGGTTAGAATGGACAAATTGTGTATTTATTTTTAAGAGAAGAATCTTACTACTCCTATATGTAGACGACATAATTATATTTGGAAAGACAGCTGAACATATAAAGGAAATTATAGAACTCCTGAAAACAAAGTTTGACCTTAAACTCCTAGGAAAAACCAAGAGACTGCTTGGCGTTGAATTTGAAAATGAAAATAGGAAATTATATATCCATCAGAAAGAATACATTGAAAAAATTTGTAAAATTTACTCAAAGTATAAAATTCCAATAATATCGTTACCTATTGCAAAAGGCATAATTTATTCAAAGACCGACTGTCCTAAAACTGGAGAAGAAATAACTGAGATGGAGAAATACCCCTACAGAAATTTAGTAGGATGTTTAGCTTTTTTAGCAAGTCGGACAAGGCCGGATATTGCTTTTGCAATAAATCTTTTCAGCCAATTTCAAGAAAACCCAAGCATGATCCATTGGCTAGGTCTACTTAAACTTCTAGGCTATGTTCAAGCTACTAAAAATTTCAAATTAAATTTATCAAACGTGACATCTCTAAAAGTGACGTGCTATAGTGATGCTGACTATGCATCTAACAGAGATGACAGAGTATCCATGAGTGGAGTTATGATGTTTGTCGACAAAGCTCCAATCATTTGGCGAAGTTTCAAGCAAAAATGCGTATCGTTATCTACGATGGAAGCGGAATACATCTCATTAAGTGAAGCAGCAAAGGAAATGATTTGGATAAGAAGAGTTCTGGAAGAAACTATCAAATCAAAATTAATCAACCAAGACTGTACTGAATATACATTACTGTGTGATAATAAAGCTGCTATCGACTTTTCAAAATCACCTATCGAAAATGCTCGAACAAAGCATATAGATATACGCTACCATTTTCTAAGAAATCTAGTGTTCGACAATATGTTCGAGTTGAAATATGTGCAATCTTCACAGAATTTAGCTGATTGTTTAACAAAGCCAGTAACAAAAATCTCTTTGAAAGCTTTCACTACTAAACTGTTTATCGATGAGTGACTGCTGTCCAATGGACATTTAAGACTGTTTCAAGTGAATCAGGACTTAATATGAACTTTTATTTTTATGTATTAAACTGTTTGCAAATGTGTTTATACAATTTTAAGATATTTGCATAAATGCTAAGTTTTTTTTAATCTTTCAATTGAAATTTAATAACTTTAAATTTAGTGTTAAAATCGTAATGCATTATCATCTTTAAAAAGTTTACAAGTTTAAAGTGTTTTCTTTTAGGCTTCGGCAACTTGCCGATTTTTTTTTTTTTTTTTCTCAAAAACTTAAATCGTTAATGTATGTATTATAAGTAAAATGTTTAAATTTTCATTAAACTGTTTTTGTAAGTTTGTATTTCAAGAAATTTTATGTCAAAATTCAAAATTTACGTTTGGCATAACTTACCCTTTTGAAAGTTTTTTTTAGGCTGTTCTCTGTCAGAGTGTACGAAGGGGGGCAATGTTGGAAATATTTAATTCTTTTAAGTTATTTTTAGCATACCAACTGCTTATTTTAAGTTTTAAAACCCCATTTCATCATCTTGTCGTCCACCCTGCAGAGAACACGTTTTCCCGGCGACTGTCGAGATGTTTACGTTCTCAATCGGCGAGTTGAGTTATCTCACGGTTGCTCTTTGGAAGGAAACTTCCATTTTTCAGGTTCTATAGATGGCGCTGTCGTTCCGGAGATGCACGACGCTTCGTCTTTAGTTGACGTTTGCTAGGCTGTGATTCGTCCAGGTAATTAACTGTCCGTTTCGCGGTATTTTATGCAAATGTCTTATTTTTGAGGTGTATATATACCTGTACAAATTTCAGAGATGTGTGCTTGCTCTCACATGCAAGTATCAGTTCGTTCTCATCTTGAACGAACATTAGATTGTAATGGGTATTCTTTTGAAACAATGTTCTTAGCTCTAGTAGAGCTCTGTCTAAAGTTAATGTCTCTTTTAGTTTCTAATAAATGTGTTTGCTTTTAAAATCTTTGTCATTAATCAACACCATCTCACCTTTCATACTTTACATTTTTCAGATAATTTATGAGTAGAAAGAGTATGTTTTTCCATATTTTGGGAAACAGTTTTTATGACAAGAATCATCACAGTATTAATACTTGGACATTTTTCCAGAGAGAAACATTCGCCTTGCATACAATATTTCAAATGAAAATCAAATTTCAAATAAATTGCTTAAAAGGCGCAAAGGCCAACATAGTGAAAAATATCCACGCCGGGTCTCGATCCCGGGTAATCAGTATAGCGCACTGACATTCTACCGACTAAACCACATGGAACGATACCCAGCCTGGAAATTTTCTCCTTATTACATGTTGGCAAGGCTACAAACGCCGCACAAGATGGAATATTTATCGTGAGCCACCGTCATGGGGCAAACACGAAACTTAATTAAGCCAGCATCGATTAAATCTATATCAATACTTGGAAATTTTTCCAGAGAGAAACATTCGCCTTGCATACAGTATTTCAAATGAAAATCAAATTTCAAATTAAAATTGCCTTTTAAGCTATTAATTTGAAATTTGATTTTCATTTGAAATATTGTATGCAAGGCGAATGGTTCTCTCTGAAAAAATTTCCAAGTATTAATATAGTTTCAATCGATGCTGAATTTAATTAAGTTTCGTGCTTGCGCCATGTCGATGGCTGACGATAAATATTGCATCTTGTGCTGCGTTTGTAGCCTTGCCAACATGTAATAGTGAGAAATTTTCCAGGCTGGGTATCGTTCCATGTGGTTTAGTCGGTAGAACGTAAGTGCGCTATACTGATGGCCCGGGTTCGAGTTCCAGCATGGAATCTTTTTCACTAGTTCGCCTTTGCGCCTTTTAAGCAATTAATTTGAAATTTGATTTTCATTTGAAATCATCACAGAGTTTATGACAAGTTCGTCACAAATGACACATATTTCACAAATTGGTCACAGTGTGACTTCAAAACATTGTCACTTTCGTCACAGGTTCGTCACAAAGTTAATGCCAAAATAGTCACAAATGACACACTTTTCACAAATTAGTCACACCGTGACTTCACAGAGTGGTCACAATGTGACGTCACAAACGACCTCTAAAACGGCCATAACGACCTCACATTCTAGTCACTGTGACGTCACATCCACGTCACGTGACGTCACATCGACGGTCACAAAATCACAGTGTGACTCCACAACGACGTCGCCGTGACGTCACGATGCCTTACGGGAGTTGTGTTATATTATCTTGTGGTACAATTCTCGAATTGCAAGATAATTAGGAACATTTTTTCCTCCTGAAGTCCAGATGCATAAACCGGTCCCCACATGTGTTAGTACACCTGATTCCCTCAGTGCGAACGGAAATAAACATATATTTTTCAAACTGATTAGAATTAGTGCAGCAATGGGCAAACCGTCTTCAAACTATTCACTGAAACACGTTTTTTTTTTAATGGTTGCCTGTTAACAACATGTGTATTACTAAAGAAAAAGATTGCCAATTTATACAAGTGGGAGAGAAAAAAATAATTGAACGCCGTTTCTAGCTATGGGTATCGGCAGGGAATATTCGTCGGCAGGAGTATAGTATTAGAAAAGCGTGGGAAAGACACATTCCTTTTTTGCTTTTGATCCCTTTTATCGATTTTTTTCTTTACATTTGATGATTGACAAAAACAATTTTTCTTTTATCTTATAATTAAATATTATACGCAAAAGTATTATGTTAAGTTTAAAGTTATGTGTATTATAAGGTTTATACAAAAATCTCTTCATGTAAACAGTGGCTATTGTATTTAAATCTGTTTTCATGCTTAAATCAGTTATTTTCTGACACATTTGTGGGGGAAAAAGGGAAAAAAGAATGATAAAGGCATAAAATGTACAGATATAGTTATTCAAGCTCAACAAATTTTACGTTTTAGATGCTGTTTTCAAATCTAAACAAGCTACTTTCTGACATATTTGCAAAAAGTAATTTTTTAGTGATTAAATTTTAATCCAGCGAATTTCAGGAAACGAAAAACACGTAAAACGTATGCTATAGCTTTCTCACCCCGAACCCCCTGCCTTCTGATAAAAGTATTGAAAAATATAGAAAATGGAATTATAATAATTTTTTTATTATTATTATTATAAAATCCAAGTATGTGTTGAAAATATATAATTAATATATATATATTTATAACGATTCATATTTTAAAGGATATAATAATATGCTGAATTTAAAATTCAATTCTCGCGAAATCTTAATTTTTATTGCGAATGAATGTACACACATTTTTGTAACGATTTTGGAAAAAGAAATATATAAACAAAGATAATAATTTTATTTTCGAATGTGTTTTTCTGATAGCCCTTTTCTTGAACTATCATATGACAACTTTTATCTAATGTAAAGGTTGATTTTGTTCCATTCCTCAACAATCTTCCAGAGTCCATCTAATGTTTTAGAATGCTGCTTATAAAGAGCTTGTTATAAAAGCCCAAAAATGGGATAGTCTTAATTTCGATTTCATTTCTCATTTCTTTTTCTTTCTATAAGTATAGCAATAGATTTATAGGTATGGCTGCTGGCTGGTAGCTTTATACTTTTGGAATTTAACTCAGTGAACAGTGTTTGGGTAAAGTCATGGAATGTCTTCTTTGAATGCAGCTGTTAAAACATATTTCTGATAGTAATCCGAGTAAATTTTGACTTTTTTTTTTTTCTTTTTTCCTTATTTTAAGTTTTCTGTTATAAGAGAATCTAGCAGTAACCATAAAACCTATAGCAAAACTTTCTTTGTTTTCACTGAACCAACATTTTATCAACATTTATTATTTTTTTTGCTATTTTTATCAACATTTTAGGTCTTTTTCTATTGCAGTCAGGTAAACATATCCAAGCCTCATCAATTGTAACTGCATATTTCCATTTTTCTCCTGCCAAATAAATTTCATGGAAAAATCTCTACATAATTTTATGCTGATAAACATGATTTCGCATTAGGTGATGAACATTTTTTTCCCTTATTAGCTCTAAATCAGATTTTATAATTTTGTTTACATTTCCTATAGAGATGTTTAAAGATTTTGTGATAGTATTTCGGCAAAGGCGTGGAGATTGGATTTTATTTTAAAACATGAGATACGACTTTAAATATAATAATCTGTGATAAGCAAGTACCTTTGTTGGGTATGCATTTTGTACCTTTTTCCCAGCCAAACGTAAACTATGACATTTCTCTTTTTTTATAATTAATTATGTCACCTATTTTTAGGTATAAAAAAAAAATCATGATTTTTTTTTAAAAAAAATAAAAAAAATCGGATTTTGATAAAATCAGATTTTTTTTTATTTAAATCGGATTTTTATGATTTTTTTCCCAGCGCTCAAATACTGAATAGCTACCAAGAGTTTTATGTTTCCAAACCAATTTAACCTCTAATTGCTAACATATTCTGTGATTTTACACTTTAATTAATAAAATTATTATTAATTAGTAATTACATAAATTATAAAAACTGCAAATTAGTAGTTTCATTAATTAGTAGCATACAATAATGTTATATACATTAACATTTTGTAATAATTATGTAAAACTGTATTAAGTACTAACTAGTGATATTTACATTTATTAAAATTATTAATAACTGTATTTACTATTAAATTGTTTAACACTAAAATTAATGATTATTAAACAAAAAATTAACTCTGTAATTAGGAACATAATATACATTTTTATGCTTTAATTACTAAAATGATCTTTAATAATTTAGTATTTATTCTAGAAAGAAAAAGGGGCAGGATGGTAGTCCCAAAAAAGGGAGCTATTTCATGAGAAAATATATTAGTCATGTGTTTAGTAATTATATAAGGGGAAAAAAGTATATAGTTTCTTAGTATAATAAAGTGTCATTAATTAATTAAGTGTCTTTAAAAAAGTGTCATTAATTTTAATAATTTTTGAATTACGAATTGAAAAATACAATTAAATAACAAGTTTTATTTTTATTTTTTATTTATTTATTTTTTTAAGAAATAAAGTTCTATCCTTTTTGCAAAGTCTTGGGCACATGGATTTAGAAATACTGTGGAATGGGGAAGTTTTTTAGAAAAAATCTCTGGCTACCACTACTGGTGAATTTCACTATTTTTTAAAAAGGCTTTCTGCCAATTTCATAAAGGACAGGTTGTGGCACCCTAAAAAAAATTATCTAGAGAAAAGAGTAAATAATTACAGAATTAATAAAAACTGCAAATAAGTGATTTCATTAATTAGTAGCACAAATAGCAAAACTAACAAATATTATTTGCAGCTCATTTTTCATTTGTACTGTTAATCGCCTAAATCTAAACCTACACACATGTAGGCATATGCTAATCCCAAAAAAATATGAAAATGTTTTAACCCATTCATATACACATACAGAGTAAATATAAGGAATAACCAGTTATATCTGAAATCCTCAAAGCATAAACAGCAGCATTATCAGCACTCAGTGGGGACTCTCAGCATTCAGTGTTTCAAATAATTTTGGTGCTTTTTTAATCCCTAGCAATATTTATTTGGTATATATGAGTTCAAAAATTTTAAATGACAAACATTTATTCAACCTTTATTGAAGTAGCTTTTGTTGTGCTTAATATTTTATACCAATTGCTTCTTTTTCTCTTATACATTCTTTTACAATAGCGGTTCAGCCGATATCATTCTTTAATTCTTCTTTATCTGCTATAAATTTATTGTTACAAAAGTAGAATGCGAAAATGAGGTTCTGGCTATTTTATTCTTTTACTTGCAGAAATTTACTATACTTGCTATGCTTATTTTATACAAGAGAATGAATAATTTGATTACTAAAAGAAAATTATAACATTGCATTTTATATTAGATTTAAATATCCTTTTAAAATAAAATCCTTTTTATTTTATGTTAGATAAAAACTAGGCTTTTTAAAAAATTACTGTTCTTAAACTTTTTTCCACAGTCTGGAATTAAGCTTAAAAACAATTATTTAAAGCTTTTTTTTTATGTATTCATAAGTCAAAATACCTGTAGAAACTTTCCAAATTATGTTCATCTTAAATTTTATACTTTCTAATGTCACTTTAAACATTTAGAAAATTTATGATTTAAATCAATGATTTTTTTTTAAATCAGTCGATTAAAAATGCTATATAGGTTGTATTTATTTATATGTTTTTCATTTACATTTAAATCACAGAAAAATCCAAAATCATTACAAAAATGTGCGAACATCCTCTACATTTTAACGAAGCTTTAAACGTTATTTAGAAAGTTACTATTTATACTTTACGGAAATATTATGTAATCTGAACTATGTTTGCTTGTTACTTTTACATTGGAGTGAATTAAATGAGATCAATAGCATGCACTGTAATATAATAAATTGTAAAGTACAACCTTAATCAGTATTCAATGCATGATTTTTTTTTTTTTTTCCTTTCACTTTAAGCAGTTTAAAAAAAAAAAATAAACCAGTTAACAATTTTTACTTATTATACCAATTGTAAATTATTTTTAATCAGAAATATTTTTACTTACTAGGTTTTCTAAAATATGCTTAATAAAGTGAAAACAGTTATAAGCTATGATAATTTTATACACAATGTGCACGATTTTTCTTTATTAAAATTTGAATAAAGCTACTTTTTTTTATGAGATGTTTGATACAATCTGTTTTCCATTAAATAAAACTAGACCTGTTAATGCAAAATCACACAGAATGGGAGAAAATTCCATTTTGGATAGGTTTTCGTCTTAGCAAACGGTACAATGCCTCTAATTGTTTTGTATTTCTTTTTTCAAAGAATCATAACTTTTTTTTCGTTTAAGAAATTCGTTACAGACAGGTTACGTTATAGACCTTTTTTTTTTTTTTTTTAATAGACAGGTTATGTTATAGCCGGGTTTCTTTACCGACAACCCCGTTATCCACAGGTTTTACTGTGTTTAATTTAAAAAGAGATATAGATTGTTAAAAGATGTTAGCCCTCCCAAAAATTTTCAGAGCCCCCCCCCTGACGTGCCTTGCTGGTTACGGCCCTGCAGGTAACGCTTCCGTACACAGTATTTATAAGCGTCGGTGGGTTCCGACAAATACTTAAATATTTGCTAAAAGTAAAGAAAGTGGTGCAGCTCCACTTCAGTGAGCTTCGGCGAAAAGTAAGCACCGGTTGGAGCTAAAATGTTGATCAGTAAGAATATTTTTCAAACACGAACAAAAAACGGAAGAGACTCAAGGGTGAAAGGTTCCATTCTCCCATTGGTTGAGAAGAAACAAGAACCCCGCGATTAATTCTCAAGGTTACAAATCCTGATAATTGAGCAGTGGTAGACAATTCTAACTAACAAATCAAAAGGCACATAGCATTTCACCACCAAAACAAATCGCCAAGTGTCACTTGAGATTATTTCAAGTATTAAGTTGCAATCATATTAAATTTTCTTTACGACATGTAAGGAATTTTAATTTATTTCTCATATAAAGTGATTCATGGATAACAATGATATGGTATTTTTTTAAATATTCTTTTTTCCCTGCAAAAAATTGATAAAACTGACTTTCTTTTAAAAAAGTAACCAATTTAAATATTTTAGACTTATTATTTTGTAACTTACTTTTAAATTACTCATTACATATGTTCCTTTTGTGTATACAGGTGTATGTAAATTTAAACTAAAAAAAAAAAAAAAACATATCCCATATTTTAAAAGTATAAAATTGATATTTATACGAAAAGTAAAATTTAATATTTTTTTATTTATAGCTTTGCATCAGGAGGACAGAAGCTTAGGGGATTGCCCCCCCCCCCCCCCCCCCGAAATAATATCCTGGCTACGCAACTTCATTTAATTACCTATGTGTTTTGACTGTAGTTATGTGTGCAAAGCAACAGTAAACTCAAGCACCCCCCTCCCCTTCCTTGATAGCTGATGTGTTTTTTAAAAATAAAAAACTATATAAAACAATTAATAAAAATACTCAGTCAAATTTTATCCTTTTTTTTTTTTTTTTTTTTTTTTTTTTTTTTCATGGCACTTTGTGTGCGTAAATATAAATAATTAAATGGCCAAACTAGTACTCAAATAATCAAAATTGTCAGAAAGGAATTTAGATCATCTAAATTCTACCTTGCTCGTTGCAATTTGCAATATTAATATCTATTTATTATTACTGCAAAATAACAAACAGGGCAAAAAATAAAGTATTTCTTAGATAGATAGTGAATGAAAAAGGTCAAGCTAAAATAAATTATAGTTCACACTTGTAGTGAAATATAATGAAAAAATAAATTAAATAATAATGACTTTTTTTTTTTTTTTTACTCACTCAAAAGAAAAAAAAAAGTTGGAACCAAAAACAATAATATTTGAGCAATAACTACCAAAAACTATAAGAAGTTTTTATAATGTATTGTGTTGCATTAAATATTTCTAGTTAATGATTACTTGGACTAATGCCTTTAACTTAGTTTTCAAATATTTAGGGTGGTAATAGTGAAGGTATAATTTATGATAATTTTTTTAATAAAAATAATTTATGTTTTTGACTGAGTTTTCAAATAATATATATATATATAATATACATATTGTTTTAAAAAGTAGTTTATTAGAATTTTTTAACAAAAACAATTACAAATTTATTGGCAAATTTTAATAAAAAGTACTTAACAATTAACTATTACAAATTGATTTAAATAATTAATTACTTATTAAGTTAATAATATTATTAATATAAATTCATAAATTAATAAAATTTTACTTTTAAATAAAATAATCCGAATATAGTTATGTATTCAGATATATTGTTAAATAATATAACATAAAAATAAAAATATTTTATATAAGTGTAAGAAATAACATTATATTTTCAAAAATATTCATTTTAAGGAATTGAAATAAATAGCTTTTAAGTAATATGAGTTTTAAAAATTAATTTCATTAACAGTATTTTATACATAATAAAAAATTACAAAGCATTTGATAATAAAATAATAAAGTTTTTCTGTATGAAAAATACTAATTAATTTTAAAAGAAAACTTTGATAAATTAATTTTGCTAATTTAATATTTATCTGATACTAAAGTTATAAGGGAAAAAAATAATGTAAGTTTAGGAGATATTATTATTGAATTACAATAAATGCTCACTTTAATTCATAAAAAAATAGCTTATATGAATTTCGAAATTTATTTAAAACTAAATTTTATTTTATTTAATAAAAATTAAATTTCAATTTTATTTAATTTAATAACAATTAAAACTTAATTTAATCAAAATTTTATTTAATTATCTAATTGACAATTAAAAAAATTGGAAATGAACTGATAATAGAAGTCTACAAATCTTTATTAACTAACTTAATAAAAATCGAAACAAAACACAAATAAAAAATACAAAAGCAACAGAGAGGATAGAACTCGCCTACTTAAGTTTGCTAGACAAGCGCGTTAACCACTGGACAACATCGTCCACACAAAACTCTCACCAAAATAGCATGAATGAACTAGGTACGATATTTCTCAAAGTGCTTGCAATTCATCGCCAAATCATCCCTGCGAAGTAAGCCAAGACCGGTTTCTAATCAACCAATGAGAGAATGGAACCTTTCACTCTTGAGTCGCTTCCCAAAAAACAGGGTCAACGTGACTACGACTAAGAACAGTAGATACGGTTGCGGTTCATTGAGATACAGGCGCTCCTCGTCGCCGTTTGGAAGCCATTGAGTCTATACTTCTGAGCACTAGATATAAGTATGCTCCTTTGCACGCGTCACCCTGCACGTCTCATACTATGAAAGTGCTTTTGTGAGCAAGGAAATATGTTTAGGCTTCGGTTTTTTCGAAGCTCTGTTCCTCTGGGCTCCTGAGCGCAATTTTTATGAGCTCCAATGAATTCTGGCTAATTTTTAAATATTCACAACAAACAAAGAAGTTGCCCCGGCGCAAATTAAGAACTTCCCCTGCCTGTAGAGTAAACCTTCTGGTTTTCTCACTTTCTCTCCCCCCCCCCCCCCTCTATCTCTCCCTCTCTCTCTACATTACTGATCGGGACATAAAAATGCAATAAATCCTTTTAAAATGGCACCTGCCTATAACTAAATACTGTTTTAAACTTAAAAATTTAGCTGTGCCTACGGTAAGCATACCCTACAAGTACACCTGCTAAGACGAAAATCGGTTTTAAACGGAATATTTCTCAGTCCTCTTGCGATCCCATTTTACCAAGTTTTCCATACTAAATAAAGACAACAATCTTACACGGTAATATGTTTGAAAGCGGAATTACTTGTATAATGAATTTTCTTTTTTAGAACAGAATTCCGTTATAAACAGGATCCTTTTCGCAGGATTTACTGGACAACGAACAGTAAGAGCTGTAGAAACAGAATGAACAGCAAAAAAAATCAGTTTTGGACAGGCTCCCTTATAGTGAGGTGGATTTTTAAGGTATTCCTTTCGAAGGAACTATGGGCATTTTCCGCTATAGACAGGTTCGGTCTTCTAGGTCTTCACTGTATTAAGTTCCACTCCATGAAGACGCATGTATAGCAGGGTACTAAAATAAATTTAAAAGTATTTGTACATCCTGCAAAATTGGTACATTAGCTGTCCCGTGCAGTGGTTACGCGGGACAGGTCTCACAGCCCTTGAAAATAGGGACACCTGGCTACACGAGTAATAGCGTACTTGCCAATTCTCCAGTTTTTAACTGGAGATTTGTTCAAATAAACATATTTGATAATAAACATAAAAGTAAATAAACATAAAAAAATACCCAGGGCTTAGTTTCTAAAAAAGGTAGAGGAGCTCTAATATTCTGCAGTAATGTCACTCATCCCCTTATTATTTATATATATCATACATTTTCAAGCAATTTCATCTACCGCAAAATAATTTTATTAATATATTTTGACAATGTCTATATGCATTTTTATATAATAAAATCTAATAAGTGAACAGACTAAAAACATTGAAATCAAGGGTGGGGAGTTTTAAGAAAATGTTACACGCCATGATTTTCTTTATAGTTAAATGCAACACACAGCAGTTCAGGTAAAGGCTTCGGTACGCAATGTTTATAAATGACGGCGGGTTCGGACTCATATTTACATATTCACAAAAAATAATGGAAGTGCTCCAACGCTGCTCCTGGGAGCTTAGGCGAAAACTAAGCACCGGTTGGAGCTACAATGTTAAAAAAAAAAAAAAAAATTAAGTGAAATTTATTTATTTCAATTAGAGAAATTTTTAACTTAAAACGCGCAAAACTTTTTAAACTGTGTTTTATGAATTTCACCATTCAAACACTAAAATTTCAAAACGTACACATACGAAATTCTTTAAAACAGTTTTAAATCATGCAGAACATAATTCTTGAAAGATCACTCGATTGAAATTATTTTATATCAATTGGAAAATTTTTTGACTTAAAACGCGCAAAACTTTTCAATTATGAATAACGAATGTCACTCTTCAAAAACTCAAATTTCAATAATTCCTTATACGAATTATTTCAAATTAGTATTAAATCGCACAGAACATGTATCTTCAAAGATCTGTCGAGGGAAATTTCTTTATTTCAATTAGTAAAAGATTTCACTTAAAATACGCAAAACTTATTGAACTTTGGTTTTTCACATGTGGTCATATAAAAACTCAAATTTCAAATTCTATTCATAAGAATTACTTCAAAATAGATTTAAACCATGTGAAACAGGTTTCTACTCAAAACTGTTGAGCAAAATTTAATTATGTCAAATAGCAAATTTTCTAAATTAAAATTTGCAAAACTTTTCACAGATAGATTACACTTGTAGATGTACTTTTATTCACAATTCAAAAAGTACTCATACGAATTTCTTCAAAGTTTAAACGAAGCAAAACATTCTTCTGAACATTTCCATAGTCTTATATTTTCAAATTTACTGACTGAAAAATTTTGTACTTAAAACTCGCAATATTGAAACTTGCAAAAGCTAAATTTTCAGATCAAAACAACAATTTTCAGTTAATCTTCAACAATCTATAAATGTTTTATGTAAAATTGCTTCTTTTTATCTTTCTTCAATAATTTATTACTGATGATCTATTTTCTTTCAAACTTAAAAAACGTTCTAACGGACAAAGAAGCGAGTCGAACTAGCGAGGGACCACCAGCAAGCACCACGGATCAATTCAACGGAAAAGACAGAATCCGGTGCACAGAGGCACGGCACCAGAATAATAAAGGTGCCAATCAACTCAATCGATTAAATATTTAAGTATATGTCGGAACTCACCATTGCTTATAAATACTGTGTACTGAAGCGTTACCTGAACAGCGCTGTGTGTTGCATTTTAGGACAGAGAAAATCATAGCTTCCAAAAAATCGAAGCCTAAACATATTCCTTTGCTTACCAAAGCACTTACATAATATGTGAGGTTGGGTTTCGGGCACATAGGAGTATACTTCTATCTAGTGCTCAGAAGTGTATACTCAATGGTTTCCGAACAGCGACGAGGAGTGCCAGAATCTGAATGAACCGCAACCGTATCTGCTGTTCTTACACGTGGTCGCGTTGCGTTTACTCCTGTTTTTTGTGAGTGTTTGAAAAATACTCTTACTGATAAACATTTTAGCTGCAACCGGTGCTTAATTTTCGCCGAAGCTCACAGGTGCGGAGCTGCAGTACTTTCTTTATTTCCAGTAAATATTTAAGTATTAGTCGGAATACACCGTCGCTTATAAATACTGTGTACTGAAGTCTTACCTGAACAGCACTGTGTGTTATGTTTTACTTACAAGGAAAATCATGGCGTGTAAGATTTTCTTAAAACTCCCCACATCCCTGATTTTATTCTTTTTATTCAGTTCATTTATTAGATTTTATTATATACAAATGTAAGATATAGTCAAAATATGTTAATAAAATTATTCTGCGGAAGACTAATTTCCTTGAAATTTTGGAAATGTATGATATATAAATATAAGGGGTGGTGGGGGGTTGACATTATGCAGAATATTAGAGCTCCGCTACTTTTTCTTTTTTTTTTAAAGAAATTGAGCCCTGGGCTCAAATATGCTTATTTGAAAAAAAAGCTTGTTAAAAACAGGAGAATTGGCAAGTATGCTGAGACTGGTGTTGCCAGATGTCCCGATTTTCAAGCGCTCAGAGTCCTGTCCCGCGTAACATATGCAAGGGACAGTAAATGTTCAGATTTTTCATGGAGTACAAACATTTTTTAATTTATTTTCGTATTCTGCTATATATGAGTCTGCATCGAGTGGAACTTAATACAGTGAAGACCTAGAAGTCAGAACCTGTCTATAATGGAAATTTTTAAGTTTAAAACAGTATTCCGTTATAGACTGGTTTTAGTTTGAAAATGTTTTTTTTTTTTAATGTCCCGATCAGTAATATAGTCGTAGGGGAAAAAAAAAAAAAGTTTGCACTATAGGAAACAAAAAAAAAATACCCTGAAGGTTTACTCTATAGGCAGAGGCAGTGCTTAATTTGCACCGGAGCTCAGCTCCGGTTCTTCTTTGTTCGTATAGTGAATATTTAAAAATCAGTCAGAATTCACCGGATCTCATAAATACTGCGCTCATGAGCCCAAAGGATCAGAGCTTACAAAAAAAACCGAAGCCTAAACATCGTTCTTTGCTTACCAAAGCACTTGCATAGTATGAGACGTAGGGTGTCGCGCGCATAGGAACATACTTCTATCTAGCGCTCACAAGCAGAGCCCGATCAAGCTGAAGTTGGGCCCAGGGCCTGTTAAAAAGTTGGGGACCCTACCTCCCCCTCCCTGGCGACACTTTCAGAAAAAAGTAAGTTTATTTGATGAGTTGATAATGTTGTTTGGGTGAAGGTTTCAAGTTTACAAAAAAAATTTAACTTACAAGAATAATCAAGAAAATGAATTACCGTCCACTTTCTCAAATAAGCATTTGTATAATTAACAAACATCTATGATCCGCAGTTTATGTTGCAGAATAAATGAGGACGTCTTTTTCAAAACTCACTTTATCCAAAATCATAAAAATTGTGTTTTCCCTAACAGTCTAGTAATCATTGTAAACTATAATTCTGACATTGTAAAATCCTCGTTTATATTGAAACCAATAGACACAGTATGAAGTTTTTGGCATTTTCCCCAAATTTGATTTTCTGGATACGGCAAGTTTTGAAAATTATAGGTACTCTCAAATTGAAAAGGACTTTTACAGAAAAATTAAATATGGAGGTTTTTGATTACAGTAAAACTTTGTTTTACGTCAGGGACCAAAATATAAAATGCAAACACTGGAAAAACTTAAATTGTGAGAAAATACACACAAATTTGTGGGCCCCTGAAATTGGTGGGCCCAGGGCCAAGGCCCCGGAGGCCCGTGCATTAATCAGGCCTTGCTCACAAGTGTAGATTCAATGGTTTCCAGAGGGCGACGAGGAGTGCCAGATTCTGAATGAACTGCAACCGTATCTTACTGCTCTTACTCGTGGTCGCGTGGCGTGTACTTCGTTTTTTGTTTTGCTTTGAAAAAAATTCTTACTGGTCAACATTTTAGCCTGAACCGGTGCTTAACTTTTTTTCCGAATCTCACAGGTGCGAAACTGCGCATTTCTTTTATTTTTAATAAATATTTAAGTATTAGTAGAAACCCACCTTTGCTTATAAATACTCCATACCGAAGTCTTACCTGAACAGCGCTGTTTGTTGTATTTTAATAGTTCAAACAAAAAAATCATGCCGAGTAGGATTTTGTCAAAATTCTCCACTCCTGATTTTAATGTTTTTACTTAATGCATTTTTATCTAATAAATGAACATCGATATAGTCAAAATATATTAATTTAATTATTTTGCTTAAGACGAAATTGCTTGGAGTTTTTGGAAATGTATAAATGTAAATGGGAGGGGGGGGGGGGGAGAGATTTCAACATTACGTATATTCTTACTGCAGAGTATTAGAGCTCCGGTAGTTTTACTCTTGGAAATTAAGCCCTGGACCGAGGTTATGCACTAAAGAGTATATGCTATAGCTATGGAGGGTATACGTACTCTCTTAATGATACCAGAAAGTATTCAGCGTATATCCTCCACTACATCCTTGGTCTGGTTCCCGATTTAAATGCCGTTGTCCCCATTTTCGTCTCCCCCCCCCCCCTTTTGGTGATACTGGATCTGTCAACAGTAGCTATAGAGATCAAGTCTTAAAAAGATGAGACTCGATTGTTTTTTTTAATTTTCAATCTTTTAAAATTTTAAAAAGAGTAAGGAATAGCATCATACATATAAAAAATTTTAAAGTGATTGTTTATTCTGAAAAATAGGGTGCCCTCGCAATAATTTAATGGGACATGTATTTCAGAAAATACGGTCAATGTGAGCATTTTGAACTCAATTTCCGGAGGTGACTGCGCGAGAAAGGAGAAAAACCTGCCGTCACATGACAAAAATCGCTTAAAACCCGATAAGTGATATTTTAATTAAAAAATGGGAAACACAACTCTATTCCAAATCGCTTCCATAGTGAGACGCGCCCTTTTTGTGCCATTACGTTTGAAAATAAGCCGGAATTTTCTCACTGTAAACACAAACTTCTGAAATTCAGTTAAAAAAGTGTCTTAAGTGGATGGCCACATTTTAAGTGAAAAAAAAAACTGTCTTACTTTTTAAGACACCCTTTTGCATCTGAAGTTAAAACATTGGAAAAGTCTTAAAACGCCGCCATTTTTAAAACGCTTGAAATGTCTTAAAACGCTGCCATTTTTAAAACACTTGAAACGTCTTAAAACGCCGCCATTTTTAAAACACTTCAAATGTCTTAAAAAACGCCATTTTTTAGATATTCGAAACATCTAAAATGCTGCCATTTTTAAAACACTTGAAACGTCTCAAAACACTGCCATTTTTAAAACATTTCAAATGTCTTAAAAAGCCGCCCTTTTTTAGACTTTTGAAACATCTAAAATGAGGTATTTTAAGACACTCGAAACGTCTTAGATTTTTTTTTTCTCTTATTTACAGTTACACTGTCTCATTGACAGCATGCTAAAAC
The DNA here is from genome assembly GCA_963932465.1 of Maratus speciosus. NCBI lineage: Eukaryota > Metazoa > Arthropoda > Arachnida > Araneae > Salticidae > Maratus > Maratus speciosus. The sequence continues at coordinate 684,461,901 of OZ010787.1, read as the reverse complement.
TTAGACTTACAGTCAAGCTACAAAGAAAAATAAATGTTTGCCAATTACGGAAGACTACAGCAGACTCCATACTATACTGTCATAATTTAGTTTGTACTGCAGCAAGCCGTGTGCAATGTTGCCAAGTATATTTTTAAAATGCTGGTACTTAACCTTTTATATCAATTTTTAATGATGAGAACATTACCAATTAAGCATAGAAATTTTTTCAAAATTACAATTTTAAATGAATCTATTTTGATTCTGACATATCTGTAGCAGGCCATTATTCTTTTCAAAGGACCCAATCTGCGAGGATATTCCTTATCCTGTCCTTCTAGGAATTAAAATTATTTTTTAAAGGCTACGATCTTCTTTAAGTACTTTCAAAAAATGTTTTTTCCTAGTTAATATCCAAAACACATTTATGAGCTCATTTTTAGGTGCAGATGGAGTGCTTTGTATTCAAACAGCTCGCCCCCCCCCCCCCACACACACACACACAATTTTTTTTTTTGAAATATAAGTAAAGTATAAAACTGAATTTTAGGAATATGTCAAAATGTAACCATGGTGTGTATTTGAGAACAGGGAAATACTTTTTCTCAGCTTATTGTCCATAAATTATTAAATAAAACTTCTCTCGTCCATTCCTCTGATAGTGCATCCACTTTCCATTCCCACCCCCATCCTAACATGATCATGAATATATCATGTTAATCTATGAAGAAAATTACATGAATACTCACCTGGTATCTATTTTAAAAAAAGAATTTTATTAACGATAAGTTGACATCAAATGAAGATACATTTAGTCCTTATAAATTGTCAACTAGATGCGAATTTTTAAAATATAAAACTTTGACAGATTTTTTAAAGATATATAAATAATTGAAGTATACATTTTTGTAAACTGAGTCTCCTATTTACACCTATTTAATAGTGAAAACAATTTTGTAAATACAGTCAAACCTCGTTAACATGAACCTCAAGGGGAATGAAATTTTTGTTCATGTTATCCGTAGTTCATGCTATCAGTAACAAAAATTCCTGATGGAAAAAAAAAAAAAAAAAAAAAAAAGAGAGAAAAATACATATAGGGCTAATGGGACTGGGGACTAATGGGACATGGAAGGTAACGGGACAACAGAGTTTTCTCGTAAAATATAACAGTCAAAATTTATCAGTAAATGTCATTTTTAGTGTTATACAAGAACATGCATTGAACCATTTTTTTTTCATTAGCTATTTGCAAAGCAGGAAACAAGATATATTTAAGCATCAAGATGAGTTTTTTTTTTTATATTTAATAAATATTTGTGTTGATCAATGATTAAATCAGTTTTTAATAATACTAATACCTTTTATAATGAAGCTTTTATACAATGTTCATTTTTAATCATATTTCGTACCAGATATAACAGTTAATTTACAATAAGCTTCAGTGGTAAAGGATTATGGACAAATGTGAGAAAACTTTGTTTTAGAATTGAGACTTATTTCTATTTTAATAATTAAACTATTATATTTTTTTATTCATTAATAGAACGCATGCTACATTTCATATGAAAGTTGCAACACTAAACTGTAAATTTTCAACGTGTGAAGAAAGAAACAATACATAAAAATACTGCCTTCAGATAGCAACCTTCCCTGATACTGGTGACATGTAGTTGGTGACACGTATAGTTTTGTCCAAAATTGAGAAAATTTTAATGGCAATAGTACACGTTTCCATCGCTCTAAAGAATAATCCTTCTAAGCTCTAAAGTATAACCCATTGTTCCTCAGGGAAAAGGAAGCTTTCACACTTTTCTAGAAATTTTCCTTCACGTTAAGCGTCAAAATCTGTCAATGGGGACATTGAGAATTGTTCATATTAAGCAAAATTTCACGTTAACCGTGTTCATCTTAAAAGGAGAAAAAACACTAGAATTCGTATTCATTTTGACGGGGACAGTGGGAACTGTTCATGTTAAAATTAATTCACGTTAAGCGTGTTCACGTTAACAAGGTTCGACTGTATACTTATAATAACCTCTTCCCATTTCATTTCATGCTTGTTTCAAATGTATGAATTACTTATCTTTTGATGAAAAATATATCATAAAACATTGATCATAAAACTTTTTCAATGCTATATCACATCTTTGATTAAAATTCACTTATTTTTGTGTACTTTAGAACTACTTATTGATTGATCTATCACAAAATTTCCTTTCCGTTACATTCTCTAATCGCTCAGAAATTAAAAATATAAAAATGTTTCTATTATTATTATTCATTAAAAATTACTTAATGCATTTATCATCTCTTCTTATTCTTTTTATGTCGACAACACAACACTTTTGAAAATTGTGACAAAAGGTATGCTAATTTTTAATTATGATCATTACCAATAAAGCATAGAAATTTTTTCAAAATTACAATTTTAAGTGAATCTGTTATGATTCATACATATCTGTAGCAGCAGACAATTTTTTTGAAAGGATTTATGCATTTTAAAAATAAATACGTTCACAGACTCACCCCACCAATAACTAACTTGTAATGTGTTACAGGAAAAAGCACATTTTCCTTGATTACTCTCTCAGCTATAAAACATCATATTAAAGCACAAATATATGTATACTTTTGCTAGTGGACTAAGATAAACAGATAATTTTACGAAACATTGTAAAAATGTGAGGCGTTAATAGAAATGTACTAAGTAAATTGGAATTTAAATCACATTTTCTATATATTTAAATTTATCATGAATGAATTAAAAATATTCTTGAGAAAGATTTTTTTTTTTTTGTCCAGGTTTTCTTAAAAGAAAATTATTTTCTCTCTTAAGTATACTAATAAAAACATGTTATCTAAAAGTGTATTTTATTTTTATACATTTCTATTATAAGACTTTTGCCAATTTATTAAAAGTCTCAAAGAAATATTCATATTCAATAAATCAGACAAAAATTATTTTTTAAGCATATTTAATTAATTAATAATTTTATTGGAATTTTTTCATAAAGTTGACAAATGCTGCAGACATTTTTTGACCTTTTCACACTTTCTTAACTAAAACAATCTGCATGAGTGTCAAAAAGCCTATAGGCTTTGGGGTAATAAAAATCAAAGGTATAATACACAGCTAAATGGAATCCAGAATTGCAGATATGCTTAATTTTTTTAACTGACAAATTACAGTTCCTTGTCCAGGAATGGTAGCTCCAGCTACTTCACCAACTTCACTTGAATTTCATGGCAAGATGTTCTAATTGTACCACTCACCTAGAACAGAAAAATAGGCATTATAAATCATAATCGTTTCTTTTAAACATTCAATATTTATCTTTAAAATCATGTCCAATTTCAAGATCACAATTTGTGTTTTACCAAAAAATTGTAGTTATAATATATTAATTTAGTGTGGGTTCTGATTATTCAAAATTCACCACTTTTATTTACATTTAATAGAAAATGCAACATGATGAATTTATTAAAAAATTTTTCTTTTCCAAATTAATAGTATACAGACTAAAATTCTAATGTGGAAAGCAATGCTTCAAAATGTACTCTTAAAAAAAAAAAAAAAAAAAAAAGGATTTGAAAGATGAAGTTTGATTGCAGTGACATTTGGTAGCATTTGCTCCTTCAATGTAAATGGCACTCATTTAATTTCAGCTGTAATAGCATTAAGTTTATTGAGTGTCATTTACATTGAAGGAGCTAAACATTACCGGATGTCAATGCGATCAAACTTCATCTTTCAAGATGCAATTTTTAGCACATTTTACAGTGCTGATGGAATAGCTGGTTTCCCTACTAGTGTTCTAGTTGCTATCCAAATGACTGTGAGCCAAAGGTAAATTGCAATTCCAATGGCAGGCCACTCCAGAACAGACTATTATTCATCACATTCAGAGGCAGCCTTTTTGGGAAGATTACAGAGCCATTAACCTGTCCTAGGAATTTCACATTTCAGTGTGTATAAGCCATCGCAATGTCAGATGCAAAGAGAGACACAAATTGAATCAAAAATTCCCATAATCTAAAATAACTTGTCAGATTTGATTTTAATAATAACATTAGCATTCGAAAAATAATTACAAATAATATTTTATCAACTGCTATGGAAACAACCTGAAAGTGACATTCCAGAAATTAGTGGTACATCAATAATTTAAAGAATATGTGAGGATAGAACTGTATCAAACACTTCTCAACTTTGAGCATGAGCTTACAGAATCTCTCCCTAACTCCCTCCAGATTTTTTTTTCAAAATAATTTGTTTTGAGATTAATTGCTTTTTTTTCCATTTCCTTTTGCAATTGCAGAATCGTCTGCATAAAAAAATTACAGTAGCGAATACAAAGTAACATATGCAGACAAAACTAGCCTTAAGATTTTGCAATGTAATATTTTTGACGATGAATTGCAATGCTGTATATACACCTGATTTTCTTTTTATTTTAAAACAAATACTTGCTATTTCTCCAGCTGTCGTCCATTGGACTTTCTTTTCCTCTGTAACAGGAGAGCAAGATTATGCTAGTACTGAGGATAGCAGTCAAAATCAATCAGCAAAAGCATGAGAGGTTCTAGTTGGAAATCCCATGTAACACCAATAGTAACTAACTGCATTTGAATTCTTTCAGTTAAATCAGCAAAAATGCATCACACTAAAAAACTAATGATTTTTTTTTTCATTGATTACACTAGTGCTGACAAACGAGAGGACTAACCTTGGTAATCACAGATTTTGTTTATTTTAATATATGTTTAGAGATAGAGACCCCTTATTCTCAGGTTCAACGGATTTTATACAACTCTATATTTCTGGAGAAACGGGGGGGGGGGGGGGTGTCTAATATTATAACACACCTTAAATACTTACTTTGTAATGAAAGGGTAACGTTGATTGTAGCTCAGTTGGTACAGCATTTGCTCATTGTCCTGTGAGCTCTGGTTCGATACTGGAGCGTGCTACATTTGTTTTATCATTTTTTGTTCTATAAATATACTTGTAGTTATAATTTAATGATCTCAATTAAAAATCTTAATATTGTACCTTAATTACAATGTTAACATATTTAAACTTTAATTTAGCATTTTTGATTTTTAAACCATTATTTCTCATCATTTAAGGGTGTATTCCAATCCAAACTGCTATTTTTCTGATTCATTTTAAAATTCATTTTTGCTCTCAAACGCATCAAACTTGGAAATTCTCTTATTTAGAAACTATATAATGTGTGGTGCTTCTTAATTTTTTGATAAATGCAGAAAATACTGTAAAAAACGCTGTCAAAGTTGGCATTTTGAACCGAATTTTCCGAAGCGGGCGATCTGGGAATGAAAAAAATGGTCATACTGAGAAAATAATTGTTTAAAAATCAAACTCTAATTAATTGAGCTGAAAATGAAATCACACGGCATGTTAAACATGTCTTCAGAAATCATCCCAGCAAGTTTCATGTTTTTACTTTTAAAAATGAGTCTGAAAATGTCTCAGAAAGTTTCGAGCTGTTGAGGGTGGAAAAATATTTTTTCGAATACACCCTTAAAGGGATTTTTTTTTTAATTGGATTTTTAATTGAATAATAAAAATAACAAAATCGTTATAAATCTGTTGTAGTGCCCTCTAGTTGTGATAAAATGAAACATATTCAAATAAAATAAAAATAAAAGCACAAAGAAGATGAATATGAAAGCAAAATAATTCAAAGAGCAAGCATACGTATTTTACAAATTTAAAAATCTTTAATATGCAAAAAATAGGTTGTAATTTAATTCATATGCTAATTTTTAATATAATTATATTTGTTACTTTAAAAACAGAGTAATATTATCATTGTATTGAATTCCTTTGTTAAGGCAATACATAAATGATATTTCTGCAAAATCATGAATTGACACAATTGTTCAATATAATTGCATCGATAAAGAATATATGAAATACATTTTTAAAAAATTAACAGTTTTATGATGTCTTATACAACTATTTACTTACAAATAAAAAAAAAGTAAATCGGTTAAAATTATAATTGATACACAATATTACAATTTTTAATTCACAATGAGATTATTAAATTATAAGTATATTTATTTATAAAACAAAAAATCAGGAAAACAAATGTTGCGTGCCCCGGCATCAAAACCGAGACCGTGGGACGACGAGCAAATGTCGTATCAAGTGAGCTACGATCAGGGTTCTCGCTGGCTACACTATACACTAAAAGTTGACCAGACAATGATACTTTGCATACAACTAATAGATAGTATGGTAAATGGCCAATTTCAATGCCACATTGCAGCAAAACTTTTCTCAATTTGGCGCTTGATGCGAGTAATTATGTTTGTGTTTTTACCGCAGAGCCGGATTAAGCATTTTTGGGGCCCGGGGCTACTGAAAATTTTGGGCCCCCTCCCCCTGCTATTGGAAATTCGCTCTCCCCACACACGCAACTTTTTTTTTTTAATCCTATAATACCAATTTTAAAAGTTGAATATGTATATTGTTACACAAAAACTTTTTTTTTGTTATCTTTAATAGTGCTCTTAATTATTTTATTTAAACGCATTTATTACACGTACAATTCAAAGATACTTTATAAACATTAAAAGAAAATAATAGAACTATTCCAGCGTATCAGAACTGACTACATTTAAAATTATTTTAATGCAAAATTTTATTTATACAAATAAATTTAACTACATATTTCTGCATTTTTATTCTAGATTTTCTTTATTTAAAATTAAACTACTTTGAAAATTCGTGTAGAAACATGGAAGGTCTATGATTTTTACAACCTTTCGAGCACATAGATTAGAAATACTGTAATTGGGGGGAAATTTTTAAGAGATCTCTTGATCTCTGAGATAATTAAATGTGCATTTCACTATTTTTAAAAATGGTTGGGTATATTTTGCACATTTTAGAAAGGGCAGGGTATCCTAGAAGAAACACTGTGTATGTATATATATATATACACTGATGTCCAAAAATTAAGGGGTAGTGACCGGACGCTTTCGACTGTACACAATTTGTCGAATATCTGTGAAAATCTTGACGAATTGTCATTCAAATTCAAGGGTGTAAATAATATGCTTGACTTCACATTTTCAGTGAAGATTTAGACGCGGAGACAATTAGGGGCAAAACAATAAATTTAATAATAAAATAATGCTTGCGATCATTGATAAGACTGAAAATTCTCAAAATGGTCTCTAGTAAAAGACTATGTGGGTCCTGTCTAATGTTTGTGAGCATTTCTAGAAGCATAAGACGCATATTCGTGAAGGTTTAAACGTTTCTGTGAAAATTTTAAATATTTTTTATTTATTGCATGCAGCGTTTCAAATAAATCTAACAAGTATATAACGAAACTATGAAAAAGAACAGTAGAAAATGTATACTGCAATTAAATCATGAATATATTGAATATTTCATGAGATATGACCATTTGTGTGAAATATTTTTTAACTGTACATTCTTGAAAGACTCCAAAATTTTTATTTCCTAATTTGGTAGTCAGCTATTTAGGGCAACTTATATAAAAAGTCCAGTCAAATATTGTGAAAACTCAGAAAGATACTGTGAACTGATTGACAAATTGTGGAAAATCTCTTATAATAAAGCTACTTTTAGAAAGCAACTCACTCTATCGCCCTTAACTATTTGAATTTTTACAATATTTGACAGGACTTTTTATATAAGTTGCTCCAAAAAGCTGACTACCAAATTATGAAAAAAAACTTTTGGAATCTTTCATGCATGCGCAGTTAAAAAAATATTTCACACAAATGCCAAATGCCCATGAAGTTTTTGGAAAATGGTGTTAAATTTGGTTGAAAATTGTGTTCCATAAGCAAAAAGCATTTACATTTTTAACAGAAACGTTAAAACCTTCACAAATATGCGTGCTATGCTTACACAAATGCATACACAAACGTTAAACAGGACCCACATAGTCATTTGCTACAGTAACTGACAAGTTTGAGGATTTTCTGTCACATGGGTGATTGCAACCATTATTTTATTATTAAATTTATTGTTGTCCTCCTAATTGCCCCGCGACTAAATCTTCACTGAAAAAGATGGAGTCAAACATTTCTTCACATCTTCAAAGTTCAAACACAATTCATCAAGATTTTCAGTAGATATTCAACAGACCGTGTACAATCGAAAGCGTCCATTCACTACCCCTTAATTTTTGAACTTCAGTGTATATGTATGTATGTATGTGTGGTAACATTTTCAATTAATGTATGGGGAGAAACTAATTTAGCTGATTAGTACATAGAACGTTTAACAACCCTTATATATATGGACCTGGGTCGTAATCCAGTTTTTAGTGAGGAATACAAGGTGCTTATACATCTGATCCAAAGTTCAGATTTGTTCATAATACTAATTGAAATATTTCAAATGAAATTTTCAACATACTTATTCTTCTTTGCGTGAAATATAATAATATCACGTGAAGTATTAGAAGCAGACCGAGTCCCATCCGCATACAATCAGCTTTGAACTAAGCACTTAATACTTTGGATTGTGGTTGACATTAGATGTGGTGTTTGTTACCAATCGAAATACTACGCACTTCCATCACAATTCTTCCATTGCACTTCACAATGCCTGCAATCACATGAAGTTTAGAATCATTAAAATTCTTTAATTTTTTCCTTTTTATTTGTCATTTTGTTACAACAATATTTAAATAACTATCTAAAATATCCCCCCACTCAGCAAGAAAAAATCCCTTTTTTCCTTTCCCCATCCCTCCAGTACATAGTTTAAAATATTTTTTTTTTTTCTTGTGTAATGTTTCTGTATTAATAATTAAAAGAGCATCTAAATTACTCTCCCCCCCCCTCACCCAAAAAAATTCTGCTTCCCCCCCCCCCCCTAGCACATAAACTTTAAAACTTTTTTTTATTTTTTATTTAAGCTGTGTTGCTATTTTGTAGCAACAATAAATAAACAATCATCGAATATTCTACCCTTAAATTTCCATTCCCCTTCCCCATAACAATACTTCCAAACATTTTTTAATTGAAAAATATATTTACACGTGAATATTCAGTAAGACAGGAAACTTTAAAATAATTAAATTATTACAAGTAAAAAGCATTTTATGGAGAAAATTACATAATATTTAAAAAAGCCCAAATAATATTTCCAAGCACTTTCAATTGGAAAATCGAAAATATATTTATACGTGGTTATTAAAATGAAAAGAAAACTTTAAAATAATTAAATTTTGCGTGAGAAAAGCATTCAATGGGAAAAAAGTATGTCATTTTTATATATTTAAAACGATTTCCTTAAAATCCAAAAGAAAAAATATTCTAGCCATTACAAAAGGCCGGGAGGCAGCGACATTTTTCACCTAATAATTTTAAACAAGCTGATTTTCAATTTTCTGATAGTTGGTTGTATTTATGACGGCCAATTATCTGCACGAGGGATATAGGCCCAGGGAGGAGTGCCCTTAGTGGGGATCTTTCTAAGGGAACCTAACCCGTATTAACGCTTGGAAATCCAAGGTTCGAAGAAAACCACGAAAACTCCGAACGATTAGGCCGACGGGCGCGATTGGGTTCGAACCCAGCACCTCCCGTCTACCAGCTTCGAGAGCAGAACCTCTCAGCCACTGGTGGGGCCAAATTTCTGATAGATCTTACTTAATCGAACATGAAAACAACCGTCAGCTGTTGCAACAGTGGTGGATGCGGTCTTGGAAACCGAAAAATTTCCTAGCCAAAGGGAACTTAAAAGGAAGGCGGTCATAGAAGATCGCTACCATTGCCACCTGTATTCTAGGTGGCAATGCCAGTAGCGACATTGCCACCTAGAATACTCTAGGTAGCAATGCTACTGGTCGTGATAATATCATCCAATCTTTCGTAATCAAATATCTTTTTAAAACACAGAAAATTAGTATGTTTTTAGAGACTGCGGGGTCTACTGCACGTGTGGTTGGGGAACGTAGCTCGAATGGGGGCAGAATCCCCTAGTTTCGTTAGAAAATGTAACTGTGAGAAACTTTTATAAAGAAATTATTTTTTCCTCATTTAAAAAAATAATAAAAATAAATGTGGCTCTTCAACCTTTTCAGAAAATTTACTTTTCTAAGTTCAACTAAGATAATGAACTAAAAGTTCTAATTGTGTGTGCTAAAAGTTTTCAGTTTAACTGAAATAAGTCAATATTTGTACAAAAACATGATAAATTTTATTATATAAATTCTTCATAGTCAAACTTCTGCAATCAGGTAATCCTTTCAAATGAGAACAAATTACCATACTTTTAGCGGAGTCTGCATGAATTTGGCGAGCGTAGCTCGTAAAGGGCAGGACAGACCAATTTTATTAGAAAATGTAACTGAGATAAATTTTTATTACGAAAAAACAATTTTTCCTGATTAAAAAAAATTCAACACTTAACTTTTAGAAAACTTACTTTTCTAGTTCAATCCGCATCTTGACAATGAATTACAAGTTCTAACTACCGGGTGTCCCAAAAAGGACTGACTGATTTTAAAATTCAATAACTTGCAAACAGTGACAGATATTTAAAAAATTCTTGCAGGAGGGTTATGCATAAGGTCAAAAGTTTTTTTACAGTGATTTTCAATTTTAGTTCGAATTACAAACAACAGATGGCGCTGCGATCAATAGACGCTGATTTCAGGCTCGATTTTTGGTACTTCGTGGCCCGGATAATACATTTCCATCTCCTTTTTCAGCATGGAACAAGAGAAAGGACCAGAAATCGAGCCTGTATTTAGCGACTATTGCTTACAGCGCCATCTATTGTTTGTAATTCGAACTAAAATCGAAAATCACTGTAATAAAACTTTTGACCTTATGCACAACCCTCCTGCAAGAATTTTTTAAATATCTGTCACCGTTTGCAAGTTATTGAATTTTAAAATCAGTCAGTCCTTTTTGGTACACCCGGTATGTGTGCTAATAATTTTCATTTTTAAGGAAACTAGGGGATCGAACCCGAGCTCCTCGGGTTACAGAGTATAGGTGAAAACCATTCTTTTTTTTTTTACATGTACTATATATTTTAGATTGCCCACTAAGATCAAAAAGAATTTTTATCTGAAAAATATCAATTATGCAATCAAATAAAGTTTTAAATTTTATTAAAAGCGATACTTTCACATGTCAGCGCATGCCAGGAGTTATTAGCCCAAGATTTTACGACTTACGGCAGTTTTTCCAATCATTTCAGTGCTTTAAGCACGTGGTTCAATCACATGTCTGTTAAATTGTTTTCTTATTTACATTATTTTATTTATTTTTCTATAGAGGAAGTTTTAATTTTGTTATGCAACATTAGACGGAAACAAATGCTGAACTTTTTACATTTTTTTAAGGGAGATTAATCTTTCGTAATCGAGCTACACGGGATAGATAAATTTTAAAATAATTCATGCTTGAAAATCTATATATTTTATGCTATCGTAGGTGGCACAGAAATCGCGATTATTTGTTAATTGTTTAATGGCAACACCTGAATGTAACGCATCTCATTGATTATTGTGTAATATTTTTAAAAAGGGAATAACAATAAATAAAAAAAAATTTAATTAATAACTATAGAACAAAACAATTTATATAATTAAAAAAAATAAAATAAAAGTAAATAAACAATTTATTAATAAATAAACAACAACATCCGGGCTACCATATCAAGCAAAATAACGACACTTTGGCGCCAGTTAAGTACCCCTGTGCGTATATGACACTGGCGTCAGAAAAAAGTCGCGCCAACGTAGTGCGTATATGACACCTGTGCCGTCTTTTATTCATCTAATTTAAAATACAATAAATAAATAAATAAATGAAGGTACTTTTCCAGTATAGGTACTTGGCGAAATAGAGAAAAGGTCCATGGCGAGAAAAGAAATTTTTTTCTGGCAAGCGATTTAATCAAAATATTTTTTTCGAATAATACTACATAAAAGTTGCTATGATCGCAAAAAGTTCGTACTTTCATATTAGCTGGGCGCAATTATCGCCAATAGCATTTTTTAACTCGCCAGCAGCATTTTTTATTTTTCGAGGTGTAAATTAAAACAATGCTTTGATGTTGAAATTAAATGGTTTATGGTATTTATTCTTTTCTTTTCTTTTTCCCTTTTTAAAGATTTTTTTTAAGTGAAATTCGTGAATTTGAAATGTTTCAGTTTTAAATTAAAGTTATCGATTTTAAAATGAGTGAAAGGGTTATATTTTAACTTAATATTTCATATTTCTTTAGAAATATGAAAAAATACGACGGGTACTATGTTTGGCGATTTATCACCTGTGCCCGACTAACATAAAAATACCGAGTTCTTGATTTCTCTATCAGAATCTTCCGATTTGGCGAAGGATTGAGCAAGTAAATTAAATTATGAATAAAAGTAACACGATATAATTCCTAGCATTCCATTTAAGGGAGACCAAACTGGTCGCCACGGGCAGCTAATTATTTTAAAAACCGTAATAACTCAGTCAATTAAGATACAATTTTCAAACACATTGCATTTGAAAGTAGATTTTTTTTCTCTATTTGACGGTGTAAAAATTGAAAATGGCTTTGAATTGGAAACTTAAAAAATCGCTGACATAGCACGCATTGTAATTTCAATTTTTTTTTTTCAGTTTTTATGAGAAAACGGCAACAAAAGCTACAGTAATATATTATTTTCTTTACTCGGGGATTATTTTCCCTCTAAACCCTCCATGACTTTCAACAGAAATGGCGGACTTCCGTTGCCACAATTACAAAAAATGTATTAAAAACTACAAAAAAATTAATATTTCAAAATTAAATTGAGATACAGCTTTCAAACAAATTGCATTTAAAAGAGCATTTTTTTCCTTATACAACGGTGTAAAAATTTAAAATGTGCGATGTTTAGAAGTTTAAAAATTTGCAGTAAAGAAAATTGCAAAACCGAAATTTCATTTCAAATTTCAAAGTGTTGCCATTCGCAGAATGACGTATGCGTTACGCACAGATATGTTTGTCCTTTATAATATAGATAAGTCAATTTCGTGCAAAATATGATAAATCTTATTAAAGCTGTTCTCAAATTCAAAGGAACATGAACACATTCTGGACACATTTCTGAATTCATTTTTGTTCGGAAACGCATAAAATTGGCAGGTGTTCTTATTCAGAAACTATGTAATCGAATGGTGTTCCCATTTTTTGATAAAGGCAAAAGGTCTTTCAGAAAATACTGTCAAAGTAAGTGCTTTGAACCAAGTTTCCGGATGCGGCAGCATGAGAAAGGGGTAAAATGTGTCGTCACGTGACAAGAAACGCTTATTACTTAACAAGTAATTTATTTTTAAAAAATGGAAACCGTTATTCGATTCCAAATCGCTTCAACAGTCAGACCTGTTAATTTTATGGCCGTTTTTGAAATTTGTCCGAAAATGCGTCAGTAAGTTCTCTTGCGTTGTTGAGCTGGGAATTTGAGAACCACCTTAAATAAATTAATGTGAGCATTTTAAACAATTTAACACATACGTATTGAGTTTTGGTAAATGGTACAAAATGAAAAATGCATGAATATGGAAATTTTAATAACATAAGGATGTGTGTAAAGTTATTTAAATAATGAAATCTGTACTAATAAAAGAAAGTTTCGCACTGTGTGTGTATCTGTTCACGAAGGCTAGCAAAATCTGTTCCATGTATAAGTCTGAAAATCTCTGTGAGGATAATCCAAAACAGGTCCTGATGCACCTGAGACACGTATTTTTAATTTTTAAAGGGCCGAGAAAGCTGGGACCCTTTAAGTTTTTATGCCCTAAATTGCTAATAACTTGCCCTATTTTATCCGATCTTCATTTTTGGGGCTATATCTCCATTTAGTTATTCCCCCATTTCTACCTCCCAGTTAAGATCCCAATACAGGGCCCCTTGAGGCTTTTGTGCACTAGATTGTTAATAAATTGCTTCATTTTAATCCAATTTTCATTTTTGGGATCATTTTTTCATTTACTTATTCTCACGTTTCTACATTCCAGTTAAGACCTGGGGGCTTTCTATGGTTCCGTAGGGACTCCTTGAACGTCTTGTGAGCCATGCATTCCCTCCCCCTTAATTTTCTCACATTCCCAGGGCAATGTTTTAAAGTTGAATCTTGGACTCTTCTTCCCGGACCAACACCCTCATAATTTTTACTGGGACCCTAGAGCCCTGTTTTAAGCATCAGCCACCGCCCCCCCCCCCCACCTCCGCGCATTTCTTAAAAATATTATTATAATGATTATTTCATATCTTATGCTTAATTTTGACTAATTGAAAATCTAAAACGCTAAGTACTAAAAAATTTTAGTACGTTTTCATGTTAGGGCTGTTCTCTCAACTATCAGTTGGCCCCTTTTGGGTCCCATATTATAGCTCCCTTAAAATTGGTCCGATTCACTAGTTTTTTTCCTTTCTAACAACTCTTTAGGTCCTCCAGTTACTACACAAACGACAAAAAAAAAAAAAAAAAAAAAAAAAAAAAAAAAAAAAATTCTCAGACTTTAGCTACCACCAATTTTGAATATTAATCGCCTTCTTTAAAAATGATCCAAATTGCTTGCAATTTTCTTTAGCATAGTTCTAGCGTCCTCTGATTACTTTCAAAACCACTATAAAGTATCTTTATATCCAACTACATACCAGTTAAGTCCCTGGCGACTTGGGGCCCCTTGAAGTTTTTGCACCATAAATTGTTAATAAATTGCCCCCTCTTAATCTGATCTTCATTTTTGGAACACGTTTCTATTTTATTCTCCTGTTTCTATATTCCAGTTAAAATCCTGGGGCCACCTAGGGTCCTGTAGGGCCCGATACGGGCCCTTTGAACCTTTTGTGTGGCATGCATTTTTCACCCCCTAATTTTCTCGTCTTCTCAGTGAATAATTTTTAAGTTGGGTCTTGGACTCCTCTCCCCGGAACAACACCCTCATAACTTTTTACTGGACCCTACGGACCCTGTTTTGGCCATCCCCCCTCCCATTTTTTGCGGATTTCTTTAAAATATTATTCTAAGGATTATTTCATACCCTATGCTTAATTTTGACTAATTGAAGATATAAAACGCTAAGTACTAAAACATTTGAACATGTTTTCATGTTAGGGCACTGCTCCCAACCATCAATTGGCCCCTTTTGGGCCTACTATTATAGTTCATTTAAAAATAGTCCGATTCACTAGCTTTATTTTCTAACAACTTCTTAGCTTCTTCAGCTACCACAAGAAGACAAAAAAATTTCGCAGACTTCAGCTACCACCAACTTTGAAAATTAATCGCCTTCTTGGGGCCCTTGGTGCAGCTTCTTTAAAAATGACCAGAATTGCTTGCAGTTTTCTTTAACATAGCTCTAGTGTCCTCTGATTACTTGAAAAACTACTAAAAAATATCTTTATACTCAACTGCATGCCAATTAAGTGCCTGGCACCTTGAAGTTTTTGCATCCTAAATTGTTAATAAATTGCCCCTTCTTAATACGATATTCATTTTTGGAACCTTTTTACCATTTAATTATTCTCCCGTTTCTAGATTCCATTTAAAATCCCGCGACACCCTAGGGTCCCGCAGGGCTCGATTCGGGGCCCCTTGAACTTTTTGTGCGGTATGCTTTTTTCACCCTTTAATTTTCTCGCATTCTCAATGCAAAAATTTAGAGTTGAGTCTTGGACTGCTCTCCCTGGACCAACACCCTCATATTTTAGGGCCTTGGGGCCCTGTTTTAAGAATCCCCCGCCTACCCAGAGATAGAAGCGGGAAATAGAATAAAGATGTTTTTCCTGCTTTTGTCTCGAAGAAAGAGGGTAGAAACACTAAAAGGATTCCTTAGAAACAGTTACTATTGGACTTGCGAAGCTTTAAAATAGCAAAAGTAAAAGATAATGGATGTTGACACTTGAAACACGACTTTTTCTCGCTATTTCAGAATACTTTTATCATTTCAGATTTTTTTTTTTTTTTTTTTAGAAATTAGGTAATTTTTAAAACGAAACTTTGATACAACTTAAGCCACTGCTGAGGGCCCCTCGTCAGCTGGGGCCCGGGGCTGCAGCCCCCGTAGCCCCCCCCTTAATCCGGCCCTGTTTTACCGGCATGACACTGGTGCATAGATAGTGATCAACTGACAATAGAGAAATACCTATAACATAATCCTTTCGTTATCTTTGGCTGTTGCTAAACTAAATTGGTGTTAACTCAGTATCTCTATGAATAGAGTAAAGTAAATGGCATGGTGCAATCGAACATGAAAAGCGACACTAATGGTTTAGTAACGCGAATAAGAATCTGGACTGTATTTGCATACACATAAAAAGAGCAGTAATAGAGCACTCGCAATTTGGCACCAACTGAAGCATTTTGTCGTGATTTGGTGCAAAGACGAGTGGCAGCGAGAACTCTGGCTACAATCATCGTTATTCTTCCGTTACATATTTAAGTTGTGTTATAATATTAGACCGCCCTGTTTCTCAAGAACTGAGCATTGTATAAAATCCATTGAACCAGAGACTAATGGGTCTCTACCCTACAAACTACAACATATATTAAAATAACCAAAATCTGTGATTACCAAGGTTGGCCATCTCCTTGTAAGACAATTTGGCAGGATGCAAGAACCTGCTGTCTTTCCAACTGCTTTTACGTCCCCCCTCCCCTTTCGTTTAACCATTATTTCTGTTGTTAGTGACCTGCATCCACCAAATAACCTTATAGTGTCAGAGGACTGTTTTTCAGTAATATATTACATTTCGTTTCCACCTACCATCATTTGTGCAAACACAAGTGCTACTTATATATCACATTAAAAAAAAAAAAAAAAAAAAAAAAAAAAAAGAGTGCCTTTTTTATTGATTTGCCACTGGTGGTCCTTTTTTTCTAGAGTCAGTACACTATATACCCAACTATAAAATTTGATTATTTTAAAAATAATAATTAGCTTAAATTATGATAAAGTGGTATATTTTCAGCTTCTTAAATTTAGGAGGTGTTTAAATAAGCTTTGCTTTGGCTTTTAGCTACTTAAAAAAATTAATTTATATCTTAAGGCTGTTCTCAAATCCCAGAGAGCAACTTTATGACATAACTTTTTAATTTATTTTTGTTCGGAAATGCATGAAACTAGCAGGTATTGTTGTTCAGAAACTATGTAATCAAGCTTTTTTTCTGTTGTTGTTTTTTTGCAAACGTAATAAATCTTTCAGAAAATAGTGTCAAAGTGGGCGTTTTGAACTGAATTTCTATGCGAAAGTCGAATAGCCACTCAAGAAAAGCTGAAAAACATGTTTGTCATGGTTTGTCATGTAATCAAAATCGCTTATAACTCAATAGGTTATTTATTTATTTAAAAAAAATGGAGAACACAGTTAGATTCCAAATTGCTTCCATGGTCAGGTTTTCCAATTTTATATCTTTCCATTAAAAAATGAATTTGTAAATGTGTCAAAACATTTTGCGCTTGTTGAGCAGAGCAGTTGAGAACAAACAGCCTTAAGTACTTTAATGGAGCTTTCAAAAAAATTTTCTGCTTGATTTTTTTTCAACCCATTTAAATAAATGTACGAGGGCTTTTCGAAAAGTAAAGATACAATGCCACATACACACTCAAAAAAATCTTATTTGATAAAATGTTTATTACGAATTATTTACAGCTATATACCTTGTTTTTCAACATAATTGCCTCCGTTGCCCAAGCATTTGTTTAGTCTGGGTACATGCTTCTGTATCCCACTGTCATAGAAGTTTGACGCCTGTTGTCAAAATTACATTTCAACTTCAATTTTGATATCATCGATGTGGAAGTTTTGCCCTGCAAGGTGTCTCTTCAGGTAAAGGAATAAGTGGAAGTCACTGGGGGCAAGGTCCAGACTGTATGGCAGATGACTTCAAACGTCCCACTTGAATTTCATCACCCGCTTTTGCATAGCGCGTGAGGAAGCCAAGTGCGTAGCCCATCCTCTTCTTTTTGTGTTCTTCCGTTAACATTTTCGGAAACCAGCAAGCACACAATTTACGGTACCTTAAAGTCACATAGTCACAGCTTCATAAAGAATTGTCATAGACACTTCAGGTATGATTTTCTGCAACTTTTTCATTGTGAGATGCCTATTTGCTCCGTTCTTTGAAGAAAGACATCGGAGATCACAGATGGTCTATCTGTTCTGGGTTCTTCATGAACATTGGTTCTACCACTAGAGAAAGCACAACAGCATTTCGTTACATTTTGTTGATTCGTAATATTCCCACAGACAGAAACAATTTCTTTGTGAATTTCCCTTTTGCATGAAGAAAACTTATGACGGATCGACCTTCACATTTGGTGGGATTTTTAATTGACACGGCCATTCTAAGCATTTGGTACACGAAGCAGGATCACCATAGAATTAACGAATGACTGCGATGGAAAAGTCAAAGGCTCAAGGTTACAATCTGTGTTGCCAACGCGCACATTAAAAATTTTTTTCCCCTATCGTCTGCGTTGTATCTTTACTTTTCGATAAGCCCTCGTAGATCAGTAATATCTTTATCCTTTGGTCCATAAGTGAACGTTATTATTAATGTAACCCTATTCTTTAAGGATTTTTTAAAATTTAAATTAATTAATTTTCCTATCTTAAAATTTTAGAATGGCAACACACTTCCATTTGTACAATTTGTCAAAATTGGTCGGCGGGATAATCAAGTAGTACTGCAATTCCTATATTAAACTGCACATACGTCAATTGATTCTTCGTTTACTTTCTGACGTTGACTTCGTAATAAAATGCTAAAGTGTTTGTGAATGATCTGGCTCATGACAAGGGCTGGTTAAGGCCCCTGTCCCTGCAGGCGAAGACACTCACAAACTAAGGGGAGATTATTTTTAGAGCCGTACTGAGTACTCGATAAATACTCGGAACTCGGCCAAATTTTGACTGAATACTCGGCCAATACAGAGTACTTGTAATAATTTCATTTTTTAAACATATCAATTTATAACTGATCTGTAAAAAGTTATTTGAATATCAATGTATAATATATGCAGTAACTCATAAAACTATTTACTTGGTATTTAACAATATGTGTACAAAATATAGAAAAAGTTAAGAAAAAAAACCCTCATAAATAATTTCCGAATAAAATTTAGTTTCACATTTATACAAATAAAAATAAGTACTTTTTAAATATAATAGGAAAACAGAAAAGACTTATGTTGGATAAAGAACCTGAAAATAAAATAAAAAAATTAATAATAAAATTTATTATATTTCAAATTACTATGCAAAAACACCAAACGTTCTACATTATCAGTAGATAGTACATTTCTTTATAAATTTGGCCTGCCTCTGAAAATATACGTTCACTATAAACAGTGGTTGAAGGTGCACCACCTAAGCTCACATTATGCACACATCAGTGTTTTTTTCTTATTACACAACTACTTGGTACTCGACTGAGTAGTCAGTGGCCGAGTACTCGGCCAAAGTACTACTTGGTACAGCACTAGTTATGTTCTAATATCTTGTTCACATTTCGACATTTTTTAATATTTTTTTTTTTGCATTGGATAGCTGAGGTCCATCTCTACATCACCCTTTTTTTACTTTTTCAATTTTGGTTGCAGATATTTTTTAGAATGACACTTTCCTTTTCAGAACCAGTTTCGAAAGTTAAAGTAATTTTATAAAAAATATATACAACCAAAATCGAAAAAGTAAAAAAATAAGTGATGTAGAGATGGACCTCAGCTATCCAATGCAAATCAATGGGTCCTGCTGCAAGAACCAATCTCATTACATTGGCTGCAAAAATGACGACACCTTGTCTCGTCTGAATGAGAATGAATTCTGCGGCCCAATATAAATCTATGCTTTTGTTGAATTATGAATACTTTTCATTCTTTTAATTTGGGGTTTTTAATTAATAACTCATCTAATTATTAGAAATTTAAAATTCAGAGTCTCAGGTGCACCAAAACTACCATTGCAAAAATTTTCAGCCTCGTATGGACCGTAGATTTTGCTAGAAATCGCGAAAACATACACACATACAAACTGAGCGAAACTTTCTTGTTTTAGTATAGATTAATTCAAGACTTCAGTCTAACAATTTTTAATTTAAAAGTTATTTTAAGATTTGGGAAAAAGTTGAGTTATCAAGAGTTATTTAAATAGGAACTCTTTGATAATTTTTATTATTTTTGGTATTAAAGTTTTATTGTACAATGTTTCTCATGACAAAAAATTTAAATAATTATTGCTACAACTATACATACCACAAACTAGAACAAAATGGTGGAAGGCACATTTATAATTCTCTGTAGGCTTGGTTGATCTGTTGTGGCCTAAAAAATGTAAAATTATACTATAATAATTATTAAATTTATTCATTAATAAAATATTCATTATTTTCCCTTGTTTAATAGTTCTAGTTACAAATTTTCATAAAGTACTGTTTTAAGCATGGTTAAATTTAAAAATATTAAATGTATTAAATTTTATATACATACTAATTTTAAAATATATATACAATATAGTCTTCAAATGTATCCCTGGTTAAAACAACATATCTATTGTGAAACTGAGGACACTTTGTTTTTCCCATCATTTTCTATTTGCAATTAATGTTTAACCCTATCACTATGTCCTATCGAAACATGCCCTGTTGTGGGGTCCTCTCGGACTCCATACTATAATACACATGTTTAATATGGTTTAAATATATTATAAATTACTTTTTTTCATTTATTTAGTTAGGTTAAAAATAATTTAATGCTTATTCTGATGTTTTCATAATAAATTTTATTTATACCCAAAAGTATTAAATTTACATTAACTTTAACATATTCTTGACAACTTGTTGAAAGTGCTTGGGGTTCGCGTGGGCCCCAGGACATAGTGATAGGGTTAAGAGATTACTTAATGCATACAACTCCTGACAATAACAGATATGAAAATCTTTTCACAAATTGACCAAGCAGATGGTTTAGAAAAGTAAACTCCCAATTATCTGGCCTAATGTGGCAGAAGGGTAGGCTGGATAACAAAAAAGCCAGATAGGCCGGAGTTCTATAAATATTTACTCACTTCCTTGCCCCCCCCACCATATTATTAAAAACAACATGTTATACATTTTAAGATCAATTTTACATATACTGTACATCATTTCAAAATAAGCAAATCATTAATGTAAAATGTCAACCTAAATCGTAAAAAATTAGTAAATCTGAATCTTATTTTACTGTTTATTAATAAATGATTGCACAAATAGTATGAAGAATTATGCATAAGATAAGAGGTTTTTGAAAAAGTCCTTGCTAGATGTTTGCTCTCTTTCGCGACGCAATGTTTCTCGATTTATGAAAACAGATGATTTTAGTTGTCTTTGCTTCTTCCTGTGGACTAATGTACTGCAGTGCTACCCCAATTGTCTTAAACCCATCCGAATGTGGGATGAGATTTTTCCTATTATCTTCCTCCTCTTTTTCTTCTGTTACTTCTCCTTGAGTCACCATTTCTATAATATCATTGTCAGTTAATTCATTAACTTCGTTGTTTGCCATCCTGTAATGTCCTCTGCCTTGACATCGTCAGAACACAGTAAATTTTTCAGCAACATAAGAAACTTATCGTTTTCGACTTTCACTTCAGTTTCTCACATGGGTTTATGAGTTTATGTCCACCTTTGTGGTCCAAAAGAATGTTCAAAGATCTTGTAATTACTATATTTGGAATTTTTTCCATGCTTCTGCCACCCACCTTATGACATCAGGGTTGTTACTCATACAGGACAATGAAATTTCCTGACTATTCCGGGTGCATTTCCCGAAAATTCTAGTCTAGCAGTTTAGCATGTGGTGGACACAATGAAGGTAAAGGTGCGTTTTCACTGGTCGTCCTAACGACCTAAAAAACCCTAGCGATCCAAAACCTTAACCTAAGAGTGTTTTCACTGGTTACACATAAACCCTTACGCCAACCAATCAAAGGCAAGTTTTTACTGCACAAGCATCTACATTACAGCTTCTATATCGAGCCTAAGCTCCGATAATCAATCAATCGATCAGCTGTCAATTATAAACAAATAATTGTTGGCTGCACTTGTCATGTTTAATAGTAAATATTTTGTATAAAAAATAATCGAAAGTTTTGATTGCTTTTCCCCACTAAAGGTTTATTACCTGTGGCTAAAAGAAAAATGCCTTGAAATTCATTTATTACTTTTTAATTAAATTCCTAAAAATATTAATATTTATTGTCAACAGAAGCACACAGGTGTACATCACTTTTGAAAAAAAAAAAACAATTATAAAATCCCATCTTGACATACTAAAAGCAAATTCAATAAAAGAGAGTAAAAAGAAGAAACAAATTCATAGGTTTAATGAAAATACAGCCTATACTTATTTTTAAAAATACAAAGTGGGGGGGGGGGGGGTGTAACATTTTGTGAATATGAAGGAAAATAAAAGGTATTGTCTCATTATAGCAGCCCTTGCAATTACGCCAAGGTTGTAGTTACGAGTTTGCCAAGCTTATATTTACATTTAAAATTTAAATATCATAAAACATAAATAAAATTTTATTATTGTAAACAGGGTTGTAGTGGCAGGTATACACTGCATACCTTCTGGATTTTTTTAAGGAATACCGTATACCCTGTGTTTCTCAAAAATACTATAGCGTATACTCTCTGCCTTGAGCATATACCTATACCCCCTGGTTTGTTTACAACTACATCACTGGTTGTATACATGAGATAACTTGACAATTATTTTGGTTGCCGCTATATAGTAAAATATTATAAATTTTGATCTTTTTTTTTTTTTTTTTAATCTTTAAAATAGTACTCAGGACCAAAGTTACCCAAAGACAGACTTCTAAAATGATGTTATTGTGTCAAACTGAATGTTTGCTAAACATTTTTTCAGAAATAAAGGCCCTGCTTTTATGTACAAGTTAATCTTTCAGTTGGCACACTAATTTTTAGGAAAAGTAGTCACATGTCATACTTTTTATGCACAGAATAGTTACTCTTTATCTAAAAATAATATATTTCCTCTTCGATGAAGAGGATATCTTCAATCTAAAGAAACCTTTTAACCTTTGTCTACAGTATTAAATAGCTTTTGATATTATAACCAATTATAGAAAAATTAAAAAAATATATTTATTGAACTTGTGCTTTGTCCTAAGGTGTCCCATCTGGTGGGACACCTTGGGACAGTTAAAAATAGATGTGAAAAGTTCAATAATTGAATTACAATATACACGGAATTGTTTATTCAGGAAAAGAAATTTATTTAAACTGACAAAGATAACTAATGTAAATTTTCTAAATTTTAGGGATGCAAGGAATATGCGGCCTTTGTATTCCTTTTCAGTTTTTTTATGCTCCCAATTTGAAGCAATGTTCTTTTTATTTGCTGAAGCATATTCATAAGCAAGGGTACGCGAATCATTAATTGTTGCCCATAGTGATATTTCGAAGCTTGTAAAATGTAGTCTACCAACTTTCCTTCCTCATCATCGGTGAATATTTTTCGACTTTGTATCTTTTGATATACACTAGAAGTTACAATTTGGCTGTTCACATTTTTAAAAAGTACTAATATGATAATTCAGAGTGGTCTTACTAACATTGTAAATTGCAGCAGCTTTCCTAAAAGACAATTCACTTGATAAAACTTTTGCAGCAGCTTTCTGAATATTGTCAGCATGAATTGCTGCATTTTTTATTTTATTTTTTTTTAAATTCTAAATTTCTAATCCTTGCCATTGTTAAGCGCAATGAGTTCCTAAAAGAAGAAATAATAACTATTAATAAATACATGTTATGTAGATTAAATTAAAAATGTTTTAAACACAATATCTTTTTGGTAAAATATTTTGAATAAAAGTTCACCAGGCATATCTTGTGTATGATGTATCCCAAGGTGCATCATATTGGAGAGACAGGGGCACAGTAGACCAATTTTGCAATTTACATTTTTTCTTCTTTTTTACATGCCTCGGACTTTTTTCAGAACATAGTTTCAAATACATTTTTCAAAAAACAATTATTTGTATATGTTCATAAAGTGGACCAGTGTGTCCCGGAAGCGGGATACATTGGCCCACCCATTGGAACACAGTGGTCCACTATTAAGTATCATTTGAAATGCAAATAAATTTATTTTTTATTAATCTAATCCCTCTTTATTTTCCCTTTACTTCCAAAATATCCTAATTAAGAAAAATTATATATTATTAAGAAAAATTATAAAAAAAAATTAAGTCCACACATTAAAATTTGCAAATGAAACTCCAAAATACTTGAGCCTGAAATGTTCCTGAAATACTTTTGGGTCTGAGGGCGATTTTATGATAACACTGATATAAACAACAGATTAATAACCATAAAGTTTTGATTCTAAATTTTTGGTTTATGTTACATCTAAAATGAGTAATAAAATTTCAGAACCTGCCAGAAATTCTTTTTGTAATAACAGGCTACAGTCAATAGGATACTTTTGCAGTAAATACAAATACTAAAAGCAGTAAATACAAATCAAAATATTTCTTACTATATTAAATAAATTGGCATTTTTCTTTGTTTATTTTATTTTGCAGTTAAAACTTTAATTACTTTAAAACAATATTTTTTTGTAGAGAATAAACGATTATTAAATATTTTGAAAATTCTGCATCACAGTAGAGATGGGAAATAGAAATAATTTTGGCTAACAGGTTCCATTGTTTCACACTCGCACAGGTAACAGGTTCCAACAACCTGTTATTTTTGTTATAACTAATTGCTGCATATGATGTCAATGGATGTTTTAATTAGAAGATATTTAAACAAAATGTCTGAAATAATTTTGGGACTAAGTATTTATAGTTGCTGTTTTCTATTGAAATGAATCCACACCATTAAATCCGTTTGTGGTTAAAAACTTAATTTTTGTGAGACAAAAATTTACCAAGTTATGATGCTTTGGATTTCATCCATTGTCAGTTTTTCTCTGGCACTAAAAACACATTTTTCCCATTTAGTGTGACTGAAACGTTGAAAATTCACAAAATTCAAAGTATCATAACTCAGTAAGTTTTGATAATAGAAGAATTTTTTGCTGTTTTACTAAGAACATGGAGAAACTTTTCAAAATAAAACTTATGGGACCCAGACATTGTATAAAATTTGCAATTTCTTATAGTTAAGAAATTGCAAATTTTATACCTTTTAATCCTATTAATCCTTTTAAAGTTGCAGAAATTTGTCCTACCTGCACATACTTAAAAATTAATTATTTTAACATTAATCGATTTTTATATGATGCAGAACAAAATTTAAAAGATTTTTGTAATTGGAACCACACTTCTAAAACTAACAGTTATTAACTGTTGGTAAACAATAACAGATATTCTGTATAAAAATAAACACAGTTTTAAACGTTTGTTAAGGCTGTTCTTAACTGCGCTGCTCAACAAGCGCAAAATGTTTTGACACATTTACAAATTCATTTTTTAGCGGAAAGTTATAAAATTGGAAAGCCTGGCCATGGAAGCGATTTGGAATCTGTTTTTTCAATTTTTGGATCAATAAATTACCTGTTGAGTTATAAGCCATTTTGGTCACGTGACAAAGACGATTTTCGCCCTTCACGGATTGGTTTTTCTGTTTTCTTCGGTTCAAAACGTCATCTTTGCCACTATTTTCTGAAAGATCTATTGTGTTTGCAAAAAAATGGAAAAAATAGCTCTATTACATAGTTTCTGAACAACAACACCTGCTAGTTTCATGCATTTCCGAACAAAAATAAATGAAAACTTATGTCAGAAAGTTGCCCTTTTGGATTTGAGAACGCCCTTAAAAAAGAGAAATTTTATACCCCGACTTCATTGCAGCCATATCTATCAACGCATATTTAAAGTGAAATACCACAAGAACACAAAAATATTATTTATACACTTTTAATCAAATGCAATTCATCGAAACAAATTTCTTATGCAAAAATCTTATCAACTGTAGCAGCTAAAGCAACTAGCAAATTAGAAGAGAGAAAAGAATCTAATACATGCATACATATACAGAAATTAATTTTTGAAAAGCAAATATTATTTACAAATGAATAACCAACTAGCTAAGAAATTTAAGTATGTACTTGTTTGAAACCATTAGACAAAAACCGAAATAGTTATGCTACTGTACCATTAAGATATTTATTACAGAATGCTAATAATGAAAAAACACTTAAAATGCTTATTGAAATAAGTTTATTGCATGGTATTTTAATAACAATACCGCAAAACAGTTCTTTTGTTTACATTAAATTTTCATCAAGTTTTAGGATAAAGTAGTACTAATATAGATTCACAAAAGGCAAGAATTAACATTTTAAATCAAAATATCTTAAGCATAATTATATTTAAAAAAAAATAAAAGCACTCTAAACATATTAATATTTAAAAAAATGAAAGGCAAAATATAGTAGAAAAATAAATAAATATTTGATTCAAACGGTAACTGCTGATTTTTTACTAAAGTACTACCCAAAATCAAATATGGGAAACTGAAAATAGCTGATTATATATATTTATTAAAATAGTATATAATTTGTAATGGCACAGATGTCATATACCCCATATTGGCGAGATTGTTTTCTGACAGCAATTAAGCAAAAACATCAACAGCATAAACAACATCCGGGTTACCATATCAAGCAAAATAACGACACTTTGGTGCCAATTAAGCACCCATTGAGTATATGACATTGGCGTTAGAAAAAAATCGCTCCAATATGGGGCGTATATGACATCTGTGCCATTGTAACATTCAGAAAAATCTCATAAAAGAATTTTATCCCTAAGCAATGATTCATAAAATTACACATGCTTCTACTTAAATTAGGCCTAAATTCCATCAACTGACAGAAGACTTTAATAAAACTACATTTAAATACAAAAACAGTTGTATTAATCCTTTAAAAGTTGCAGAAATTTGTCCTACCTGCACATACTTAAAATTGTTCTGGTGGACTTTAAAATCTTTCTGCAAAAGATTAAGTTTACTATACACATAAAAGACCCATCTCTTATTATAAAAATGTTTGTCATAATTTTAATTTTTGAAAGATTATCATTAATTTTTTAAACATTATTTGCAATGGGTGGTTTATTTAGGTTAATACAATGTGACAGTTTATTTAAGTATGCAATGTTGTTTCAGTGTTGTTGTTGACACTTCGTTTATTTAGGGGTTTTTTTTTTCTTTTGCACGTTACATGCTTTATAAATCACTGTTTTCAATCTAATTTTTAAAATTTTCTTAAAGATAAACAAAGACGTCTCATTTATTTATTTTTTTTTTTCTGCCGTCACAATTATTACCAAAACAATAAGACTAAAAAGCAATCGAAGAGTCAAAATTTAACAAGTTTCAGTTTCAGTCAATACTTAATTTTAAATCATACCAACTGTATCATGTAACTGCTCTGATGACAATAAATATAATTAACATAAGGGAAAAAAAAAACACTTTGTCGTCTTAAAACAACAAACTCTCTATCCTTTAAAAATGCTTTTTTTCTTTTCATTTTTCTTTCAAAAACACTTAGTCTCAAATGGATATAAACAACAAACCCTTTTTGGATCGTTTAAGAACACTTTTTTACTTAATAAAATTTTTAGTTTTTTTTTTAAACTAAAAACATATCCCCCCCCCCTCTTTTTTTTTCATCTTATAAAATAAAATCTAATAGTGCAATTGCCCTGGTAACAAACAAGATGGGGACATATGTAAGGCTGGCCCACACTTAGCGGCAGATTTTATTTATGCCCCAGACGGAAACATATAAATGTTTATTTCACATTATATTTACAATTTTACTTATGGGTATTTAAAAATATTTTCAGCTAAATAATTTTTGTACTTTACTTTTCTTATTGTGTTCTCATAGTTTGTAGTGTAGCATGTTATTTTTGGAAAATGTAATTTAATGAGTAATAAAAAAAAAAAAAAAAAAAAAACTAGTAGTTTGTACGGAGCACAAATATTATTTTTGATGTTACTTTAATAAACTTACTTTATTGTCTCCTCTTTTGACATAGAAGTGGGAGTCCTGCCATACTCACAGATTTTTTGAAATCTTCCGATGCAAAGAAGAATCCACAATCCCTGTAAAAGTAGCAGGGCACTAGACAAATTCCAGTTGCTTGCAGACGATCACTAATGGTAGTCACTTATTATACAATAAAACTACACACCTGTGATTTTCTGAAAGCATTCAAATTTGAAGATCTATCTCTATCCCGGCACCAGCTGATCCACCAGACGCTTACCTCCACTGGTATACTTCTTATTGATTGATATGTACAATTTCTGGATGTAACGTCAAAAATAATATTGATGCTCCTTACAAACTAGTTTTTTTTTATTACATTACTCGCAAAATTATATTTTCCAAAAAATAACATATTACACAACAAACAATGACAAAACTAGGGCCTACTATAGTTTCATTACTTCTAACATACTATTTTGACCACTGAATTTATATATATCATGAAATCATGATTTGTCTAAAACTTTAATATACACTCAAACATATAGATTCAAATCAAAGAATCTTCCACAGAGAGAATTTTATTTTTTGATAATGAATTCCATTTTCAAAAATAGTAATAATAATAAGTAAATGCTTTTTGAAAAAATAAATGAATAAATAATTTTTTTACTTTAATAGATAAATAGGGACATTTAAACCGATGATCTATGCTGTAAGATAAATCTGTAGCTATACTTGTAAAAGAAATGCACTTAAATAACAATTTAAACAAAATTTTATAAATATATATTTCAAATGGAGAATCTCCTATTATTTTGGTATGATTTAATTTAAAATGCATTGAATAGGCATTTATAACTGCCTATCGAATTGGAATGGTAATGTGTACTTATTCTTCGAAATGGGCACATAGAAAAGCTACACATGGTTTGAATATCTCTCAATTGATTTAAACTTCATACAAAGTTATAAATCTTCATAAAAGTTTCAGCATTAATTTTAACAACTTATCTTCAGGTGAAATGTATTAAAAATAAAATAAATAAGTAGATCAGCCGTGTTCTTTACATGACAAAGTTCACAAGTAAATATCTGAAAAGGAGTAAAGAAGAAACTGTTTTTTCTTGCTTAAAAGGGAACAGGAAAATACAAAATACAATGGCTCGTTTATTTTATAGAAACTTTGTTTACACGCTCGCTTAAACATGCATAATCTAATCAAGTACCTACTATTAGCAAAACTGGATTGAAGTTTGCCTGTAACTAATTTTCCATTTAAATATCAATGGGCTACAGTAAACATTATCCTTAACACTTACAATTATTTTAAGTGAGTAAAGGGAAATTTAAATCTAAATTGATCAGAAATACCCTATCAAGTAACCAAATATAATCAATGAAGCATTCATTTTAAGAAACAAATATTCTTAAAAAATACTTTTATTCTTTGTATAGGGGGGAACTTGGGATACTTTTTCTGAGAATTAGGAAAGTTTTGTAAGTTGGAAGCGGCGACACTTCCTTTCTTTCAGTTAGCTGATCACATGTTGAAAATAACTGAATCATTTCCTATGTTTTTAAACAAAATACATTTTCATGCTCCAAAAGTAATTTTTTTGTTCTATAAACTCTGATGTTATAATTTTTTCTGTTTAAAGGTAAGACTTTTTTAATTGGTCATTTGTTTTGTACATATTTTTAGCTACAGTACCATGTATAATAATATTAATCTTCTTATTAGCAAATGGCTGCATTTTAGGGCTATGTAGTAAATGTGCAACTAGGGATACTTGACCCAAGTCACCTAGGGACACTTGACCCACGATTGCGATCAGTACTATTCAAATCCATTTAGCGTGTTTTATTTTTTAATTAAAAATATAATATTAAATATTGTAAACATATAAATATAAGTATTATAAGTAAATAATATAAATATTATAAGTAAATGATTGGGTTCTTGTCAAATATTGAGGGAAACGGAATACAAGAAGGTTTGTTGTAAAGGTTCTTTAAATCAATTCTGACAGGCTTACCATTCAGTTTGCAAGAAGAACGGATGATATGCCATTTAAATGGCTTGAAATGAATGATATATCATAAGTCGATCCTGACCAAATAGAAGCTATTCTTCATCCACCTGAGTTTTCGATACAATTGATAGATTTACAAGTTTTGTGTTTAAATATAACTTTACATTTGGAGTTGAATAAATTGTTATTTTCTTATTCTGGAACTTGTTTAGGCACAGAATGATCTTTCAGACTGCTAATATTTTGAACTTTCTTAATAAAAATAAAAATTGGGTACATTAATGTTAGGCCTGTGTACTAAAAATTAAAAGTGTTAATTTTGACAAAAATATAAAATTATTAACCTTAATATTAATTTTGTTCTTATGTAAGTGTTTTGTTTATTATTTTTAATCATACTCCCAAATCTATAACTTGGGTCAAGTATCCCTAATGGGTGGGTCAAGTATCCCTATACATTGGGATACTTGACCTAAATTGAAAGTTTTGAATATTCATATTTTACTGCCTTTTTATAATTAATACTTTGGAATAATAATAATAAATATTGTGTAATACTTCATTAAGTATATATAGACTGCATTTACACACCCATAAGTAACGTAAAAAAATAATTAACAATCCAAAACTAACAGTTGGGTCAAGTATCCCTAGTTTCCCCTACTATTAATGTTCAATAAGAATAAAATAATTTTGAGAACTGTACATATCTTAATCCTTACATCTGAAACAAAATCCTTAAACGAACTATATAATTAGTATTCTAATATTAATAAAATGTATCTGTATCAAATGTACAAAATTATTAAATTGAAAGACAATAATAAAAGATATCTATCCAACATGTTAATAAAACTTACCATTTTCCTTAATCACAAAAAATAGATTCCTCTTTGACGTAAAAACAGAATAATTTTAAATAAATAAAACAATATAAAACATAAATTGAAACTTAGTCCTTCAGAAAATTTCTACCTTCTCTTATCTCAGCAGTTTCTTGCCTTCTTCTTAAAATAATTAACAATTGATTTTTCAGCCTTATAGTCAGTATTGAAGCTCAACAAAATTGTGCAAGACCACCCAACTACGCCACCCCCCCCCCCCCCTCATCCCTTTTTTCCCACACACATATTCTCTGACAGATATCTTTTATCATTTTAAAATAATGTTTATTAACCTCCAGGAAACCTAGCAGAGCGTTAATAACTATTCATTTCGCATTTTTTAAACTTATCTAAGAGATGAATTTTCGGTCATAAATGTGTTTTTAACAATTCTATAAATAAGGCGATAAATCTTCACTTTTATGCCCAAAAGCGTTTTGTTGTGCCTTTCTAATTTACCTAAGTATTTAACAAAAGTGTAATATGGTCCGCATTTTTATCTTCACAAAATGCTGGAGAGACTCACATTTAGCATTAAAATTAATAACAAAGAATATACAAATTTTTCTATGAATAACAAAATGCACAAGAAACATTGCAAGATTCTGACCTTTATCAATTTTAAATGTCATTATTCCCTATGAAAACATATTTCTTTTTTTTCCTTCTCGAGTATCGTCAATTGACTTCCATGTATTATAGGTTTTTTAAATTTAAATTGTGTACATTTTATATTCATTTATTGTGTAGGGAGTGACTGCACTGCAGCCTTAAACATTTATTTACACATTTCCTTTCTTTTAAAGCGACTTAAGATTTATATATTTTATAGTTGATTGTGCCACCTTTTAGATATTTCAAATATATTTTTTGGTTAAATAGGTTCAAGACAGTAAAATTTAGATATACCTTTACATAGTTTCAGGTATAAAATTTCATCATGTTACACACAGCAGAGTAAATAGATAAACAAAGCACATTTAATAAATAATTAAAAGTTTAGAAAAATTGTAAATGAGATAATTTATTTTTATAATTTTTCTGGTTTATTAATATTAAAATAGAGTATTAAAATATTTTTAAAGGTTATTAATGTAATTATTCTGGAGTGGATTTTATTTTAAGCTTTTGATTCAGAACTTTTTAAAATTCGACAAAAAAACTTATTATTTTAATTTTGCGCATATTACTTTTATTTGTAGTCTAAAATAATACTTTTCCAAAAAAACTCGCAGCAAATGAATGAGAAATTTGAAATTACCCCCCCTAAAATGTTAAATTGCTCACCAGTGGGGCATACACCCCCCGTTGGGAACTACTGGTCTAAGCGAATCTGAAGTGTGATAAAATTCCGTGCATTAGGTCTTGAGATAAAGATATTGCGGAAATCGTGAAAAATGCAGCATAGTAGTGCCACATTTTATATGATTTACAGCAAAAATTAATCAACACCAAATTATATCATGGTATAACTGAAATTGGATGAAAATCCGTGCATCAATTCCTGAGGTAGTGCTATTGTAGAAATCGTGAAAAATACTGCATAGCAGCGCCACCTGTAGAGCTATTTACACCAAAAACTAATCATCACCTATTTATATCAAGGTATAACTTAATTTGAAGTTTTATTAAATTTCGTGCATTATTTCTTGAGATCGAGCGCTCACCAAATTTATGTGACATACAGACAGAAAGACATTTCTAAAAACAGTCAAATCTGTTCAGGACCTTCTAAAACGTATAAATCCGTTGAAAACCGGAAGTCGACTTTTTTCACTAATCCAATACTTTCTTCTTGAAAAAATAGAAGAAAGTAAAAACACATGAAAATTCAACGTATGAAAGGTTCTTTACTTTATATTTCATTTTTACTGTCTTTTACCTTTACAAGAAGAGAGTATTGGATTCGTGAAAAATTTTGATGGATTTATATGTTTTAAAAGGTCCTGAACACGATTTGATGGTTTTTAGAAAATGTCTGTCTGTGAGTCTATCTACCTGTATGTGACAAAAATTTTGTGGATGCTCTATCTCGATCGGGACCGAGAAAATTTTCCGTAGTAGACAATTTTCTGCCTTAGACAAATTTTACTCTATGTCTATGGATTCGCAAGGACTTGAAAATCTTTCAGAGTTAGACAGATTTCTGTCTTGCACAGAGTCCACCTTACAGAGAGTTTACTGTACATGCAGGGTCGTACTGGCCCACCGGGCAACGAGTCAAATGCCCGGTGCGCCCATCGTCTTTTTTTTTTTTTTTTTTTTTTTTTAAGCACGCTTAAAGTTGTGTATTCTGAAAGGCATAAAATTTTCAAAAATTTTCATTTGGAAAATTAAAAAGTAATGCTTTTTATTTTTTAAAGTATAGCATAAGCAAACTATGTGTGATCAAAGACAATTAGATAACCCAATTTCGAGATAACAGAAGTTATCGACAATCAGATATGCCATTATTACACATGGTATCCTGGACCAGACTTTGTTTCAAAGCTTGTACTAAAGATAAATTCTAAGAAAAATAATATTAAGTATTAACTTATTTAGATATACGCCTAAATAAGTTGTACTAAAGATAAATTCTAAGAAAAATAATATTAAGTATTAACTTATTTAGATATACGCCTAAATAAGTTCTGCTCTAAGAATGCTTCTAATAAGTCTGCGTCTAATATGTTTGCATATTTTCTGCGTCTAAGTATTTAGCGACCCTGGTGTTGTCAGGTATTTTTGTATTTCTGTCCTTTGTGCAAGTATAAGCGACGAAACACTGTATAAGAAACATATTCTCATTTTAAATGGATTCATTGGCAGAGAATTTGATAGTCATGGTGCCCTGGTCCAGATTTTATTCAGTACCCCGAAGAATAGTAACTTCCACATAAATTAATATTAGTATTAATAACGTATTTAGCATATTTTCTGTCAAATATTAAGCGCTCGGGGTTGCTGCCCGGTAGTTTGATATTTCTGCTTTTTGTAAAAGTACAAAAGACAAGAATAAAAAGGGAATGACAATTTAAGACAGCATATTTTTATTTTTATTTCATTTGGTCCCATTGTCAGAGGCGGCTTTGATAATCATGACGCCCTTGTTCTGATTTTTTAAAGCGTTTCTGTAAAAATAACTTTCAAAAAACTAATATCGTGTTTTTGTAATCATGGCGCCCTTGGTCAGATATTTTTCAGTGCCTCTTTAAAAATGCCTTTCAAAAAGTTATTATCGTGTTTTTCTAATCATGCGCCCTCTGTCAGATATTTTTCAGCGCCTCTGTAAAAATGCCTTTCAAAAAGTTATTATCGTGTTTTTCTAATCATGCGCCCTTGGTCAGATATTTTTCAGCACCTCTGTAAAAATGCCTTTCAAAAAGCTATTATCGTGTTTTTCTAATCATGCGCCCTTGATCAGATTTTTTTCAGCCCCTCTGTAAACCTGCTTTTCAGAAAACTATATCGTGTTTTTGTAATCATGGCGTCCTTGGTCAGATTTTTTCAGCGCTTCTGTTAAAATAAGGTAAAAAAATAACTAATATCGTGTTTTTGTAATCATGGCGTCCTTGGTCAGATATTTTTCAACGCCTCTGTAAAGATGCGTTTCAAAAAGCTATTATCGTGTTTTTGTAATCATGACGCCCTTGGTCAGATTTTTTTTCGGCAACTCTGTAAAAATAAATTTCAAAAAACTAAATCGTGTTTTTGAAATTATAGTGCCCTTGGTCAGATTTCTTCAGCGCCTCTGTAAAAATAACTTTCAAAAAACTAACATCGTGTTTTTCTAATCATGGCGCCCTTGGTCAGATATTTTTCAGCGCCTCTGTAAAAATGCCTTTCAAAAAGCTATTATCGTGTTTTTGTAATCATGGCGCCCTTGGTCAGATATTTTTCAGCGCCTCTGTAAAAGTGCCTTTCAAAAAGCTATTATCGTGTTTTTCTAATCATGCGCCCTTGGTCAGATTTTTTTCAGTGCCTCTGTAAAACTGCTTTTCAGAAAACTATATCGTGTTTTTGTAATCAAGGCTTCCTTGGTCAGATTTTTTCAGCGCCTCTGTAAAAATGCCTTTCAAAAAGCTATTATCGTGTTTTTCTAATCATGCGCCCTTGGTCAGATATTTTTCAGCGCCTCCTTAAAGATGCTTTTCAAAAAGCTATTATCGTGTTTTTGTAATCATGGCACCCTTGGTCAGATTTTTTTTCAGCACTTCTGTAAAAATAAATTTCAAAAAACTAAATCGTGTTTTTGAAATTATGGTGGTGCCCTTGGTCAGATTTCTTCAGCGCCTCTGTAAAAATAACTTTCAAAAAACTAACATCGTGTTTTTGTAATCATGACGCCCTTGGTCAATTTTTTTTTTCAGCACCTGTGCAAAAATCAATTTCTAAAAACTAATATCTTGTTTTAGTAGTCATGGCGCCCTTCGTCAAATTTTTTTTCAACGCCTCTGTATAAATAACTTTCAAAAAATTATTATCGTGCTTTTGTCATCACGCCATTCTTGGTCAGATTTTTTAAGCGCCTCTGTAAAAATAACTTCTAAAAAACTAATATCGTTTTTTTTGTAATCATGGTGCCATTGGTCACTTGGTCAGACTTTTCAAGTGCCTCTGTAAAAATAACTTTCAAAAAACTATTATCGTGTTTTTGTAATACCAACCTCCCCCCCTCCCCCCACAGACACGCACACACATACTTACATACACGTTCACTCTTCACAAACAGACACATAAATTGATACTCTTGTTCTACTAAAGTGGAGCATTCCATAGTTTCCTAATGATAATATAAGTGTTAGACCGTCAAGACTAATTCTTCACAAGATTTTGCAATGGAAACTTATGTAAATTTTGCTTTCGAAAGAAGAAAACGTTAATTTTTCATATATATTTAAAAATTCGATTATACTTTTAGCATCCGAAAATGCCAATATCTAAAAACGTTTTTTTAAAACCGGATCTGCTTAACCGCTTTAAACTTCAAACACTACCTCGATTTATAAATTGAAAAATACACATGTAATGAAAATAAATAGACAAACCACTAAAACTGTAAAAGATGTTTTACAAAAGAATGGGTGAATATAAGTAAAGAGAAGTGCAGTTTGTGTTCAGTTTTCAATGCTGTTAGTCAAAACTTGGGATGGGATCTTGTTCCTAAGAAGACAAATTACCATTTCTGCGGGGTTTCGAGTTAACTAGATAATGGGTTCTATAGACACCCAATGGTTTCTGTAGTAATACCAGATGTGACACTTTTTATTGATTATACTGTATTCTGAGATTTCTGGTGCTCAATATCTTTCTGCTGGAGGTATTTTCCCATGAAATACTAATTAACGCACGACACAAGATTCTTCTTCTTTTAATTTTTTTTCCACATTAAGCAATTAATGGGGTTGGTCACCCAGCTTCCGATTTCACCTCACTAATGTAAAGTCTATGGACATTGGATGCATTCGTATATTTAAAATATCTCCTCGGGAAATTAATATTTTTAACTTCTATTTTTTGTGTACACTTCCTAAAAGTTTCTTTTTTTTTCTTAGTTCTCAAGATATTTCTAAGGTATAGACTTAATTTTATATGAAGTGTTAAAATTTTGCGAGTGTGTCCAGTGTTAAAATTTTAAGAAGAATTCACAGAAAAAAAGATGTTAAAAATGTGAATTTTCCGAGAAGATATTTTAAATATACGAATGCATCAAAAGTTTATAAACTTAGCATTACGGAGGAGAATTTGGAAGTTGAGTGACGAGCCCCCTCAAGTATTTCTATTTTCTTTGACTTTGTTTTTTATTTTGTAATACAATGCTTAAATATAATTTTGATACATATTACTTTTGAAAAATGTAAATATATTTGAAATTATTGCCTCTTTTCTGGTGCGTTTTTGTGCGTGTGAGTTTCGGCGAACATTGTAGTTTAAATTTAGCTTATCTGAAATTAAAATATACAGTAATTTTTAATTAAATATGACTTATTTTAGTGACTAGACGGGACAAAGAGTGGAAATTACGAAAAGCTTTTTTTTTATTATTTTATTTTTTATTATTATTTTTTTTTAATGCTGATTATTTGAAGAGGGTATTCAACTTTTACCGTAGAAAAATACTGATTTATGATGATAAAAAAAAAGTCCTTAATGCACTGCATAATTATATAAGAAAAAAAGCTGACAAAAGTAAAACAATTCATTATTATTAAAGTAATCGTGTCGTAGTCAACAATTTAAAAATGCAATTTTGAAAAAATTTTTATTAGTTTAAATTTTATGTTATAATTATAATATAATGCTTATTGTATTTTTTTTTTTTTTTTTACTTGCATAGAATCGTCTATTCCAGATTTTGGCCACATAAAGAAGTTTTCCGTGGATAAAGCCGCTAAAATAAAACTCGATTTTCTGAAATTTATAAGTTATGATTACGTGGTAAATCCTTAAAGCGGTTCTCAAAGAAATATTTTTTAACGTTAAATAATGTGAAAAATTCTGCTCATTTACAAACATAAAAATAGTGTTCGACAGAAACCGAATTTCGTTTACCTTCCTAGTTTCGACCGAAAACGAAAGCGAAACTGTTTTAAAAATAAATTCAAAGTAATTAACATAAACATACATATATGCATGTTATCTGAATAATGTTTTGAGTAGAAACAGCAGTACATAATTATTAATTAAAAATAATTTGATTGAAACAAAAATAATTCAATATAAGGTGCTATAAACATAAAAAATTATTAAAAAATAATTTAATTTAAAAATAACGATTAGTAATACCTTCTAAATTTATCCCCTTGTATGTGAATACATACTATGTGCGGCTCAACAGATGGGAGTGCCGTTTGGGGGAGGCTAGGGAAGGGCAGTTATAGTAATATCGAATATTCGCCAGTACTTTCGCCGAAACTAAGATTTTGGGCTGAAAACAAAAATGAAACCGAATATTCGGCCAAACTGTACATAAAAGAAAAGACTTGTAGTAGAGGTCTGCACGGGCCGACATTTCCAGGCCCGGGGCCGGCCTGACTCAGAGAAAAAAAAATTCGGCCCGGTCCGTACAAAAAAAAATATTAGCCCGGCCCGGTAAAAAAGTTAAAAGTTCGGCCCGAGCCCGGCCCGGCCCGTAGCAAAAAATTATTGGCCTGGCCCAGCCCAGTATAAAAGTTAAAATCTCGGCCCGAGCCCGCCACGGCCCGAGTGAATTTCTACAAAACATTGATTTTTACGTCGATTTGGTTAAAAATTTGTCTCGTACGAGGAGTTCAAGCCAAAAATATTTATCTTAACTTTTCTTTTCATGTTTATAATCTTCATTTTTATAGAAGTGCCCCGGGGTGCGATATTTATTTTTTTAATGAATCTCTATTTCTTGTATGTAAATGTTTCAGTTATCATTAATATTGTTAATCCATATCCCATGTATTGAAGCGTTAAATATCTGAAAAATGCTATACAGTAAAATCTAAGACTGAATTGCATAGAAAAGGGAAAAAAAAATGCGTTAAACACAAGTTCCCTTCTTAGCAAGTGTAAATGTATTACATAGTATTTTCTTACGTAGTAGTATATTATTTTTGCATGGATCAACACGTTTTTCAGTTTAAAACCAGATTCCGTCATAGACAGGTTCTTTTTCACACGTTTTACTATATTTTAATTTAACTGTATTTTAATAAGCGTAGAAATCTACTACTCTTTAAAAAGAATGAATTTGAATGTTTAATTGTAGGATAATGGCGATTTAAAAATGTATGCATTTTTTGACAAAAAATTTGTGCCAAGCCTAATTTTACTGACATTTGAACGGACCAGGCCACGCCGAGACAATGATTTTCATACGGGCTGGGTGAAAACTAGGAATGAAAATTTTGGGCCATGAAGATTAGGAATGAAACCAGTACCCGGGTGTGTGCAGACAAAATAAGTTAGGGCCGGCCCGACTCGAAACTTCAGGGAAAAAGTAAGGCCCGGCCCTTAAAGAGTAGGCTAGGCCCGGCCCGATTGCCGTGAATGAAAATAGATGCGCGGCCCGATCTCGGCCCGCGGCCGGGCCGGGTGTTTATTAGTTTGGATTTTTGTGAAATCT
Organism: Maratus speciosus; assembly: GCA_963932465.1. NCBI lineage: Eukaryota > Metazoa > Arthropoda > Arachnida > Araneae > Salticidae > Maratus > Maratus speciosus. The sequence goes on along the minus strand of OZ010787.1, from coordinate 684,422,881 downwards.
TCAAAATTTGTCTAATGTATTTCTTTATTTTCTCTTTATAACTGTTGCGAAAAAATAAAAAATCCCTGCCGGCCCGGCCTACAGGCGGAGGTAGATTTCGAAGTCAGGTATACTAATTTCACAAACAAAAACTAAATCATGATTAGAGATAAACCCACTTTAACAATTTTGTCTGGCCGCTTTTGACAAGTTTTTATTTCATTTTTATATAATGGCTAGTTTTAGCAGAATCATGTTAGGGTGGTATTCAAAAAAATACTTTTCCATGCTCAACAACTCGAAATTTTCTGGCATAACTCCAGATTCATTTTTAATAAAAAAAATATGAAACTTGCTGACGCGATTTTTGAAGAGATTTATAAGCGACCTGTATTTTTATTTTTCGTTCAATTAATTAAAACTTGATATATAAAAAATTATTTTCTTAGAAGGACAATATTTTTCGTTTCTAACACAATCGCTTCGGGAAATTCCGTTCAAAATGCCCACTTTGTCATCATTTTTTGAAATATATTCCGCCTCTATCAAAAAATCGATCATTACGATAGGTTATATAGTTTCTGAATAAGCGAATCTACCAATTAAATTCGTTTGAGAGCAAAAATTAATTAAAAAATGAGTCAGAAAATAAGCAGTTTGGATTTGAGTGCATCCTTAATACAATGATTTTTCCAACACAATCCGCTTCGGGAAATTCGGTTCAAAATGCCCACTTTAACAGCATTTTTTAAAATATATTCTGCCTCTATCAAAAAATCAACCATCACGGTACATTATATAATAGTTTCTGAGTAAGAAAACGTACCAATTGGAAGCCTTTGAGAGCAAAAATGAATTGTAAAATGAGTCAGAAAATAAGCAGTTTGGATTTGAGTACACCCTTACTAAGATGATTTTTTCTTCAACCGCTATTTGCAAGACATTATTAGAATGACACTTTCATTTTCAGAACTGGTTTTGAAAGTGAAAGTAACTTTGTTAAAAATATCTGTGACCAAAATCGAAAAAGTGAAAAAGGTGCGCTGTAGAGATGGACCTCGGCTATCCAATGCAAAAAAAATTATTTAAAAATGTCGAAATGCAAACGAGATATTAGAAAAATCCCTCCCCATAGGATTAGCATTAGCTCGTGAGTGTCTTCGCCGGCAGGGACAGGACCCTCAAGTCATCAGTTCGGGTTTCAGTTGTTGATATAGAAGTTTTCTAGTGAATTTGGCACCAGTTTGTCTTTGATTTTCAATGTTTCTCTTATTTTAGCCCTCCTAATCTGTCCCATATCTCTTAATATTAGAATGCTATTGTTAAAACAAAATTGCACTGCAAATTATGTGTTTTCAAGATTTTAAGTGTCGCGCCTCAGGGAAGAGGATTTTTCAAAATTATTTTACCCCACTCATGTAACGTATTAAAATAAGGGTAATCTCATAACCTTTCTAAATCTGCCTTTCTTTTGTCAATCCACCGTTAATTTTAGACCTCTGGGCTTAAAATGTTCTAAAGGAATATACTTAGCGGCGGTTTTTTTTTTCGTACTCTGGTACGGTATCTTCCACTCATAGGAAAATTATAAGACTAACATAAAATTGTGTCTAAAATCGAATAAAGAATATGGACATATGTTTCTTAATTTTAACTCCCTTCTTCGCCTCAAGAGGGTGCTTTAAAGTTGTTTCTTCAAACCTTTAGTATACTGTTTGTGCAAAAATTATAAAATTCCCAAAATAAAGTCTTTTCACTCTTCCCTATCTTTTCGTATCAATTTTATTTTTACTACCACCAGGGGACGCCGCCCAGTGAAACATTTTACTTTTAGCCTCAGGCTATTGGTATTTTTCATCTGTTTTTCATAATATTTTGTCTCATTATTTTTCTTCATTGTAGATACTATTCTCCAAGTTCTTGACACATTCTGACAACTCGGGCACTCATTCTGGACCAGCTGTGGCCCATCGGGCCCCTCTCCATTTGTCTGGCTCTAATCACACGCTTCACTTGTTCTTTTACCATTTTTCTTTTTCTTCAAATTTTTTCTTATTCAATGGTTTGGTTTTTTTTCACCATTCTCAATTTCCCTAGTCCTCTCTTACACGAAGTTAACTTTCATCCTTGATCTGCCCTACTGTCAATTTGGGGCCCTAATGCCGCTTCGGGGGAGGGGGGGGGGGGGGTTCTACCTTTTCCAGACCCACGTATATATTCTAATACCACGTTGGTAAGGATTGGAAGATTAAAATTATCCAAAATACCAAAAATGAAGTCCATTGAAGTTTTATTTTAGTTATAGAATTCCCTATTAGCGGATATATTTGTCTGTTTACCTTTCTATTTTTCGATAACGCTCCTTTGTCTTCGATAAACGGAGAAATTCAACATCATTAGACACACTTTAGACATTTAGGGAACTTTAACTTGTATCAAACCTTCTGCCTTTATCGAAAAGAAGAAAATGCTAATCGATTCTAGCTAATGCGCCTAAAATAAAAAATGAGCTAGTAAATGTGTCAAAAACTAGCTACTTCGGATTTCGATACAGACTTGAAGAGTCATGTTGGAATCGCTAGGCACTGGAAAACAATTTCCGTATGAGACACGCTCGCTCTTAGCAGTTATATATGTCTGGTTATCCTTCCGTTTTTCGATAAAGCTGTCTTGTTTTTGATAAACGGAGAAATTCCACAGCATTTGATACACTTTAGACATTTAGGTATAGGTGAAAATTAGCGGTCGCCACTCGCCACGTGGCGATTAAAGTTGTAAAAGTGGCGATTAAAAAATCGGCCATCGATCGCCACCCTAGTCGCCATTCGCCAAGTGGCGATAAAAAATCTTATCGATCGCCAAATGAAATATAGCTTTTTTCATAGAAATATGCGTCTCTACTTTGATTACATCTAATTAGCAAACTGGTTAATTCTTTTTTCTACCGGATGCAAGCAGATTACAATGATTTAGCTGTATTTTCAATATTTGTGGCGATAAAAAATCTGTTATCGATCGCCAAATGAAATATAGCTTTTTTCATAGAAATATGCGTCTCTACTTTGATTACATCTAATTAGCAAACTGGTTAATTCTTTTTTCTACCGGATGCAAGCAGATTACAATGATTTAGCTGTATTTTCAATATTTCGGCTTTTTGCCATTGCCCTTCAGTTGGATTATTTTTTCAAGAAATACAGTTTTATTCTGCAAAATATATTCATCAGCTTTGATTCCACATGCATTTCAAATAATTTATTCCCCCCCCCCCCTTTTTTTTTTTTTTTTTTTTTTCTTTCACCGAATGCAAGCATGTTTTAAGAACATTGCAGTATTTTCAATAATTTAGACTCCTGCCACATGTTCACCAGTTAGATTATTTTTCTTCAAGAGATATTGTTTAACCATGCGAAATACACTCAACAGGTTAGATTTCTGCTGTATGTAATTAATGTGTGTAGTATGTTAATAACACATTTACTTATTAAATAAAATACAAATAACATTTTATTGTGTTTTGATTATTTTTTTATTGTATACACCTAACTGTTGAAATTTTGATTTAGTTATTTTTTATATAAAGAAAGTAATAGTAATTTGATTGATAATAGTGTTTATGAACATATACAAATAATCTAAAAGTATATTAAAAAAAAAATCAATATGATAATAGATTTTGTGGTTTTAAAGTGTAATTTTCTTGAATTTCGACTGCTTCCCTATTCTTATCACGGATAGTTGGCTGGTATAAAACTCTGATTTACAACGATTATGGTTTATCTAGATGTCAAGAAAGTTTGAAACATTATAGTGGCCACTAACTTTAAAAAGTGGCCACTAATGAAACTGAGTCTACCGGCCACTGGCTACTAACTCAATTTCCCAGTTTTCACCTATACATTTAGGGAACTTTAACTTGTATCAAACCTTTTGCCTTTATCGAAAAGAAGAAAATGCTAATCGATTCTAGCTAATGCGCCTAAAATAAAAAATGAGCTAGTTAATGTGTCAGAAACTAGCTACTTTGGATTTCGATACAGACTTGAAGAATCATGTTGGAATCGCTAGGCACTGGAAAACAATTTCCGTGTTAGGCAGGTTCCCTCTCAGCAGTTATGTAATGTTTGGTTATCCTTCCGTTTTTCGATAAAGCTGTCTTGTTTTTGATAAACGGAGAAATTCCACAGCATTTGATACACTTTAGACGTTTGGGGAACTTTAATTTGTATCAAACTTCTTGCCTTTATCGAAAAGAGGGAAATGCTAATCGATTCTAGCTAATGCGTCTAAAATAAAAAAATGAGTTTTTAAATGAGTCATAAAATAGCTACTTTGGATTTCGATACAGACTTACAGAGTCATGTTGGAATCGCTAGGTACTGAAAAAGTTTCCGTGTTAGACAGGTTCCCTCTTGGCAGGTATCTTTACTATCCTTACGTTTTTCGAAAGAAACTTTTGTTTTCGATCAATGGGGAAATTCCACATTATTTGACATTTAGGGGAACTTTAAACTGTATCAAACCTTTTGGAGTTATCTAAAAAGTATAGAAAGGTTATTTGATTCATCAAATGCGCCATAGTTATGTGATTTGGACATTGCAGTTTCATAAAGAAGAAAGGGGAATTTATTCCAATGCAAAGAAAATCATTTTAAAATACTGAAATTTAAATGAGATATCTTTATAAATTTCTTCCATGAGATTAGCATTAGCGAGCAGGTCTTTTCGCTTGACTGAAGTAACCCCTTAAGCCTAAATCGGGAGCAAATAATTGCGATAGCAGAATTATCGATCAAGCCCTATCACTACTATGAAATTTTCGGCCAGAATAATAGCTAAGTTTTCCAACAATTGTTTTTAACTTCTCTCGTTATAATCGATTGTAAAACATCTCGATTGTATATTCTAGGAATTAATCGATGGCTGTATCGATTGTGATTTTTTACGATGACGATTTTTCTCGATTGTCGAATTTTGGAGAATCGCCCATCACTATTGCTACCTACGAACTAAAGTGAATAATAACGAAACCTGTAGTAATAATGTTAAAGAATATTTTCTTTCATGCAATTTCAGACTATATATATATATATACATATATATATATTTAAACTGTTTAAATAGCGGGATTCAAACCAAATGCTTCTCTATGATAATTTTTTAATGTTGAAAAAATAAAGAAATAAAACAATTTTTAAAAATAATTCACGTAAAATAGACGTCATTCTTGCCCTAAACCAAAATTAATTTTCTGAAATTTTTTACACCATAAATAGTATTTGTATCCTAGAGATTGTATTATATAAAATGTTATTCAATTGTATAAAATAATGTTTTGCACTTTTGAGTTTTGACCCAACGAAATTGTTTTTGTTTGTTTTATTTTAATATTTTATTTTCCATTTGGAGATAATTGTATGGAGATTGTTATTCGGATATTCGGGGTAAAGTTTGAATTAACTCATTAGATAAGGTGAGCAGATTTCGAAAATAGAGATAGCTTTTTTAGAAAAGTGTGGTGGAAAAAAAATACCTCTAAGTTGGCAACACTGGTCTAACATCAGAAGTGCAATGTTTTGCGGGAAACTATTTTTGTGTAAATTACATTTCTATAGTATAAAATACTAATTTGGTTGTCATAATTATTTTAGGAATAAAGTTTTCGCTATAACAAAATAGTCGTATATATTTTTAAAGTATTTTTTTATACATAATTTGTATAGTATGTATGTGTGTGTGTTCCATTAAAAATTGGTCGCTCCAAGAGGTGGTCTCTTAAGGGAGGTCATGTTTAAATCTAGATTTTAATTGGAACAGATGTGTTATTATCCCACCCTCCGCCATCTTGGATTTTTTTTGGCGAGAAAACCCCTTTTTCGCCAAGTAGAAAATGTCGCCAAGTACTGATATATGCGTATGTTAGGCTTAACGAAAAAAAATGTAAATAATGAAGAAAACATGCGCATGTTAGGCTTAACAAAAACAATGTAAATTTGTCTAATTTACATTTTTTTTCGTTAAGCCTAACATACACATAAATCACTAAAAAACACATTAAAGAAAATGTAACCAAAATTAATTCCCCTCTAAATTAAAAGCAATATTTCCGAAAAAAATACAAAAATGACATTAGATTCTCTGTAATAAAACCAATATTTCTGGAAAAATACACATAAAAATATTAGATTTTCAAGATTACTTACCTTTTTGGGTTTTTTTTTTACACTTGAAATACACACTTTAAATAAACAAATTCCGAAAAAAATAAAAAGTAAAATTCTGGATTATAATAAGTTATATTTCCGACTTGAAATACACACTTTAAATAAACAAATTCCGAAAAAATTAAAAAATGAAAATTCTGGATTATAATAAGTTATATTTCCGATACCAGATTGTATCTCCCGATAACTTAAAATGTGAAAAAAAATTTGACTTACTCTCAATCTATTCCAACACCTGCTCGTTGATAAACTGCCTCCAATCGGCCATAGTATTAAACTTATACTGCGATACAATTTGATTTGTCTTTGTCCCAATAACAATTTCAAACGTTAGCAAAAAAAATCTCCTCAATCGTCAATTTACTACAACCACTAAAGACATTTCAGTGTTACACTTTTTATTCTGACCATCCACAACTCTCCTATTACGACAAACCCACGTGCAACAGTCAGAGAATTGCGTTCTTTTTCTAATTTTCAAATCGCCGCTACATTTATTACAACACATGCTAGATTTCAATAAGCCAATCTCTTTTTAAAAACTAAAAAACAATTCTCTGTCGCGTATCCTCAAAATAAAATGAAAAAAAAAAAGATACAACCTGGTACAAGAGTCAAGCACGAGAGATGTTCACGCAAAAAGCACGCTCTCGCGTCGTAAAAAAGGGGGTTGCCATAATAAGTTACTAGACGCCAAACGCCGGGGTTGCCAGAGCGATAAAAATCGCCAAATACTCAACATCGCGGAGGGTGGGATAATAACACATCTTAGCCTTTTAATTGTTGAAAAAAGGTAACAATGTTACTAAAATTTATTTTTCACATTAGGAAAAAAATATGCAATTAACTTATGTTTTGATACTTAAACTTTTATAAGTTAATTACTGCAGAGTGTAAAAAATGAATACGTTGACGTTTGCTTTGATTTTACGGTTTTATCTTTTATAACTTTTATTTCGAAATCCTTTCGAAGTTCAGTAAATAAATGCATTTTTTTTTTTTTTTTTTTTTGGATGCCAACAAATAATGACGATTTCATTCATTTATCTATTTCCTTGAGAGTTTCCTGACAGAATTTGGCAGGGAAGTGTATTGACAGTCATCCTTAATTTGTCACCAGAGTTAAATTCATTGTCTAAAAAGGCACACAGGAGTTTAAACACTTAAAAGTTACCGGAATAAAAAAAATCTAAACTTAGTTTAGAAGTTTGACGACTAATGCGCTCTCCGGAATTATTTTTCTAATAAAACCTTCTTCAGGCGACCAGGAAAAAACGGAATTTGTTTCGTTTTCTTCAAAGAAATGGGTCGCTCATGGAGGGAGTTCAACTGGGATGGTCTCTGGCAGGGAGGTAAAATTAGTATTGAGCCTATGGGAATAAATTTTGTTCTATGCAAAAATGATCGTTCGGGGAGGTGGTCACACAGGGAGGTTTCACTGTAAGTGTATATAAGGTGTGTCCCATCGAAATAAAGCCACCGTGATTGTGTGCTGTAATTGGACACGAAAAAAACCAATAAGAACGAAACTAATATATTAAGAAAATATATATACAAATACATATTTACAAGGAGTAACTCACTCCCTGCCTTACTTGGGCAGGAAAAAAATGTATTTGTAAAAAAAGGAGGGGGGGGGGAAGGGGAGTGTCCCACCGAAATAAAGCCACTACTGTTAATAGACAATATATCCGCCATGGTTATATATGACGTGGAATATACGATGTGGCATACCATTTACCAATCCTTGAAAGAAAATAGCATCAATATTCTCCCACGCTTCAATGATGACGACCTTCAATTTTGTCACAGACTGAAACTGTCTGTTATTGGCATATACAGCCCTACTGAGGATACCTCATACCTTTTCTTGGGGATTGAGATCAGGAAAAATGTACAGGTGATTCCATGACATGTACCCGATTATCCAAAAACCATTCCCAGGAGGATTTTTGAACGTGAATGGAGGTCTTGTCCGCCTGGAAGATCCAACTTAGTCTACAAAGTGTCTTTGCAAATGACAGTAAATGGTTTTCTAGCATTTCTTGGTAATCGGTAGGCTTCATGCGGCCTGAGAGAAAAGCCAGGTTATGTTTATCTCCATAACCGATGCCTCCCCATACCGTTAATGAGCCTCCACTTTGCTGTCTTTTGGAAAAAATTTCTCTTCTTTCCTCATGTCATACCAATAGAAAGCAAGGTCGTCTGGCCCATCCAAATTAATGTTTTTCTCATCTGAGACTATAACACGATGCCACTGGTCCTTCCAGGTTCGATGATATTTGGCCTAATCGACTTTCCATTGCATGTGGATAACTTTCAACATGGGCAGCTGTTTCCTTTTCTTGTGTTGCAAGATGCCTATACGTTTTTCAATTCGTTTCAAGGTTGATTCTGTCACAGGGATGTTATCTTCGTTTGTCAACTGTTTTAGGGAAATACCACCTCGTGAAGACGACGCAAAACTTCTCTTTTCTGCCTGGAAGGCATTTTTCTGCATGTACACCACTTTTTTTTTTATACCCGTACGTATTTCCCTGATTTACAAAATTGTTTGTTACGGTTTTAGATCGTTTGATTTGCTTAGATATTAGTCTATGTGAAAGACCTTTTTCCTTAAAAGTTGTTATTTGTCCTTTTTCAAACTTTGATAGGTGGGTTTTCATTCCCATTCCAATACTGAAGGAGAAATAGAAAATTCAGCCTTCTAAAGTCTGCAGAAATTCCGACTGGCTCAGAATAAGTATTTGACAACTTCCTGACATCATAAAAATGCTGACCTGCAGCAGCTCGAATGTCGGTAGTTACCAATACATACTAATATTGACTGTGGCTTTATTTCGGCGGGACACTTTTTCCCCTCTTTTTTTACACATTCATCTTTTTCTCCTGCCCAGGTGGGGCAGGGAATGAGTTACTATGTGTTATGTATTTGTATATGGACTTTCTTAATATATTTGTCTTGTTCTTATTTGTTTGTTTCGTGTCCAGTTACGGCACAGAATTAGGGTGGCTTTATTTCGTTGGGACACACCTTATATATATATATGTATTTTGGGCCTTTTTGCAAGGCAATCGGCGCCCTTTTTATCCATTTTGCCACCGCCCTAACAGTTATGCCAGTACGACCCTGTGTACATGGATTAGAATCCTGCACAGGAAAAAAAAGAGTTACCCGACCCGATGCAAGACTATTCCCAAGTCAAAATATTTTCCCCTAATGACATTTATGGGGGGGGGAAGTATGCATCACAGGGTGGCATACCCTCCCCCCCTCTTCTAGATCCCAACTAGTGTCACATTTGTTTGTTGTAAGATTACTAAATAAAACAAAGTTGAAGCATTGCATATGTAGCACATTTAATTTTTGTCAAAATCTGAATTCAACTTATTCAATGCAAATCATTATTATTTAATTTTGCATATTTCAAATGTTAACACCATTTAAAAGAGGAGAAATATGGTCTCCCTTGTAAGTTCACTGTAGTTAAAACTTGGTTTAACAATCCTCAAAAAATATTACATTTTAGTATTGAAATTGACAAAGGTTTCATATGTATGCATTCATTATATGCAGGTCCAAAGCATTTTTTTTTAACAGGAAGAAGATATGAATTTTGCAGAGAGTCCTTCCTTGAGCCGTCCTCTATTTAAAAAATTAATTTATAGACAGAATTTTATTTAAGTTTGTCTTCTTTAGTCCAGGGTTGCAAAAAACCCACCTACCCCCCCAAAAAACCAATAAAACCCCCTTTGACGTGGGTTTTATTGGGTTTTTTACAATCTGTGATATTATTATTTAATATTCAGTAACTTTTATATTAATTTTCAAACCTTTGTGTTTAAAGAGTTACACTATCCTATTAAAACATACTATTGTGGGTGTACTGCCAAATCCAAATGTGACAAAATCAAAATGAAATAATGTGCTTAAGTCTTTTAAAAGCCTGTTAATATTATGAAAAACCAATATACATAGCTAATCATAACATTTTCGCATAGATAAAAAATGACAAAGTATTTTATATCAAGATTTAACAATATAAAACTTCATAATATAAGTTCCCAACTGGATACAAATTTGACAACAAAAAAAAATAGGGGTCTTTTTTCAAAAAACTCAAATAATCTGGCATTTATTTGTTTAAAACTGGGTTGTTTTTTCTGTTTAAACCTGCGTTTTTTTTTTTTTTTTTTTTTTTTTTTTTTTTTTTTGTTTAAACCTGGGTTTTTAGGGGATTTTTAAATATCGTTTCCCATTACATATAGATGCATGTTTGTTGATAACAATAAACATTGTTGGATATTATATAAATATTATAACTTCATTTCAAAATATTCAAATTAAATAATTACAATCAGTTATGTAGATAATTGAAATCATTTGTAATTTAAATATTTTTAGTAACAGCTATGTATTATGTTCAAAGAATAAATTCTTCTATACAGTGAACAGTGAAATCTTGAAAATATTATCAAGCATTATTTGATTAATAAATAATAAAAGATTAAAGATTTGTTTCAATAAAGTGTTCTTAGTGGGGATGGGGAATACAGATAAAAATTAATCTATTAAAGTAACTTTTAAATATATGATACGTGGTTATTATATAATATTATATGATGTCAGAAGTAAAAGCTTTTTTACAGACTTTTACACTGATTTATTTGTATTATTTCAATTCAAATTGCTTTGTATATTAAGTTAATCAATAAAAACATAATAAGATTTCAATATATTTTAAAAAAATAAGGGACTCTCCCTGTCCTCACTTCTTAAAATAACAAAAAACCCAATAAAACCCCAAAAAGCCCAATAAAACCCTAAAAAACCCAATAAAACCCGGCCGGGGTGGGTTTTTTGCAATCCTGCTTTAGTCCACTGCCTTTATTTTTTATTTTAACAATTGCTAAGTATATTAATGATATTATTTTAAAAATTGGAATTTAAAACCAAATTCTTTTAAATATTATTAGGCGTGGATTGTACATGTGCCTTTTATGAATACATACAATGAGAAATAGTCAAACATAGGTGGGCAAATACAGTAGATTTCTTCAAATCCACAAAGCTTAAGTCCAGAGGCTGTGCAGATTTTTGGCCACTGTTCTGCTTACAATTTTTAAACAATAACCTGAATGTAATAATGCACTCTTACAATTAAGTAAAATATTAAAATAAGTAAAAAATAATAAAAATTAAGAACATTTTTAAAATGATTAAAATATTTCAAGTAAATACCTAATAATGCATAACTAAATAAGGATAATAATGAGATAAATTTTTCATGAATTATTCAGTGAAATGCACCTAATGAAGGTACTTTAATAATTTACATAAAAATTCTAAAATAATGAAGTTTTATTTCATGTTAACCATGCCTAATAACCAAAAAGGCTTGATTAATACATAAATGCATTTGGTAAAAAGATCGCAATTACCACTGCCACTGATATCAGCGCTATCTTGAATTTTTTAGAAATAAATCTTACTTTATCATGAGAAAGCATGAGTTCTGTCTTCTGTCATATCGACAAGAATTATATAATAAAAATAAACTGTGTGTAGAATGATATAAAATTTTAAAAAAAAGGAATTTTTCCATTTACATCTGCAATGATGTGCAGATATTAGGTTCGCAGATTTGAAAGAGCCTACTGTAAACTCAAATTTCAATAAAATGAAAGCTTCATTCAAATTTCTAAAAAGGTTTTGAATAATTTTCGTTAACTTTTACATTTTAAACATCAATTATGAATGAGTGGCAAAAATAAGCTTATAAAATGCACATTTTAAAATAAGATCTGAATTACTGACCAACAGGAAAATAGGCAAAAATTTGGGTACTTCATTATCCTGTCGACAACTTTCTATATTAAAAAAAAGTATTGCCAAGATATAGCATTTAACGTCATTACCATTAATCCAAAAATGTCACGTCACATTTGATTTTAAAAGCAAAATGTTAGCATGTGATGTACAAATTCTATTTTTATTTAATTTATGGATAAGTCAGCCTAGTTTTTCTAAATGATATTAATTATTACCATCTGTCTGCTTTTTCTGGCCTTGTGAGAAAAAAAAAAATAACTGGGATCATCTAGCTAAAAAATGCATTAATCGCCATATCATCAGAGGCTATAGCATGCAAACAAATAAACAATGGTGATGTAATGTTTAAAAGTAATTTTGATAATCTTTTCCTGCTCACAGTTTCAAGGCTTTATATAATGTTTACATTTTATAAGTCTTTCTGACTAAATAACAATGATTCCTTCCAAACTTCCATTATTATAAGCGTTTATTACTCTCCCTAGTAAATTTAACTGTAACAGCAGCATAAAAAAACAAATAATTTGATGCAAACAACTTTATCTCAAATTTTAGGAACTAAGTCTTACCTAGTACCTAGTATATATTAAATTTTTGGTGGGATGTTCACAGCAATCTCCAGCAGTCAGGACAAATGGGCATTGGCCAAAAACTGAGAACGGGCCACTAACCTGACATCACAATCATGCACCCCCCCCCCCCCCCCCCTCATATAAAAAAGAAGAAATTTGGAAAAGTCCCACTCACTAAATTATAACATTTACACATTAATCATAAGAGAAAAAAAAAGTTGGATATTTAAGTATTTATAATTTCCTTAATTATCCTTCTTGGCTGATGGATAAATGTTTACAACGTCAGTTGAAATTGATCTATTGAACATAACTATGCATCGCATTTCAATGATACTTTTTTAATGTTTAGGCATTGCCATTTAATGATGTAATTGTCATTTTAATTAACAAAATACCTAATAAATCAGAAAACAATCATTAATAATACAGATAAACATCAAGTTAAAAAACACAGTTTGATCTTGATCTTAACAAACACATGTAACACATATCTAACACATATCATGTCAGATGAAAGTGACGCCATGATCAATCATTTTTGTGTGAAGTGAAAGAGTATAAACTTAGCGATTTTTATATATTTTTTTTATTTATGGAAAGTAGTTGACAAAATAATGGAGATGTACCAAATTTTTTTACCGACCATTATAATTTTCGGTTGGCTACTAGATCTTATCAAATTTGTAAAACAACCTATCATGATTATATCCATGATTTAATTAAAATTTTAGAATTTTTCATCAAATCACAGATATAATTAGTGTTGACTCTAAGCCGCTTAAGCAGGGCGCAGCGCCTGGCGGCCCTTTTTATTTCTTTTTTGCACCCCATGGCAATTCATTTGATACCGGGAAAATATCGCAAATTCTTGGGACTCGAAACAAACCAGTTCAAAATATATTTTGTGAAGAAGGTACAAGTGTGCCCTTTTTGAAAAAAAGTGCCCTTATTTTAGAATAGTGTTCCTTTTTTTGAAAAAATGTACCCTTTTTTAGAGTAGAATTCCCTTTTTGAAAAATGTACCCCTTTTTTTAGAATAGTGTTCCCTTTTTGAAAAATTCCCTCCCGGCGGCCCTTTTTCTCTAGAGTCAACACTAATAATGTGAAATTTTTATTAATGGGTGTTTTTTTTTTTTATATAAATATTTAAAGTATTAGACGAGTAAAGTGTAGTAAATAAACAGTAAAAAACTCCAGAAAATAGTGGTTTTTTAAGAGGGGCACGGTGGAAATTTCACCCTTAAGATATTCTTTTTGAAAAGATTAAAAAATTTTGAAGACAAATCCTCGTCTTAAAAATCCCCTTTTTTTAATAGCATACTAATACCAGAAACAACAATAATGGGTTGAAAAATATATATTTTGTTTTATTGACTAGTTATACTTTTGAAGTATCATTTTTTAATAACATCTTTAAAAAATGCTGCTGCTTTACGCATTGAAAAATCTTAAATTATATATAAAAAAATTTTAAACTATGCACGTGATTTATTAAATTTGGAATTAAATGCTCAAAACGTATGTTTTCAAGCAATGCAGGTTTGTTCCAATTTGTATGTAAATGTAAACATTACTACACAGAATTCACTTAAAAATCTAGTTAGACCAAAATAGACAGAATGTCTAATTATTAAGTTTTCTAGATCCCCCGCCCCATATGCATCTAATATTTTCTTTGCATTTTTGCATCAATCCGGAGAATGTCCAAATTTGCTTTTAAAAAGGTGGAATTCCTCCTTTAGGAGGAACTCTTTCATGCCTGTAAGACCAGGGTTGGCTTTTTCCTGTCCAAAACTTGTTTTTCCCATCCCACTGGGAAAAACTGGTAAATACTGGGAAAAACTTCCAAATGACAATATGTAAGAAATATTCTGGCTTTCTGAATCTGATGTGTAATATTAAAGATAGAAATACATAGTTATTACAAATTTTCCTTAGGTTTAAAATTATTTTGTAGGAAAGGATTATAAATAAGAATTATTGAATAAAGCAGAAATTCAAGAATCTGCTGTAGAGAAAATAGCTGGGAGAACTGTTACTCTCATGCAAGTTGGATGGAGTAATGTCCATAATGACCCTTTTATAGCCAATTCCATATTTTGTAATGGAAAAAGTATGCTTCTTTCTGCAGTAGATTTCGGGAAAAATAAGAAAACAAGAGAATATTTTACAAATCTTGCTCATGGGGCAAAAATTGCAGCAGCAGAGCTACATATGGATTCACTGTAAAAAGTTTCGGTTCGGATAATGAACAGAAAATGCTTACAATAAGGCAGAATCTTGAAACGGAAGATATTATACCAGTTACATACAGATCTGCATTGCATTATTTAAATATCCTTGGCAAGAATGTGACTACTGATTCTGTTGTGGCTAATGTTGCCAAAATTCAGAATTTTTTTAGAAATCACCATAACCCTTTGAGTATATTGCAAGAGTATGCCAATTCAGTTAAACCACAAATTCCAGGTGAAACCAGGTGGAACTCACAAATAGCATGTTTAAAAACTTTTACTACTAACAGGACTTTTTATCTTCAAATTGTTGATAATCACCAAGATGAAATTCATAAAAACATTAATTGCTTAGTAAATAATCTCTGTATAAAGAAGGAAAAAATATGTACAACCAAATGGAACCAGTTCCAAAAGCTCTAACAAAGTTGCAACTCGATAATAATGCCAATATTGCTGATGTGAAATTTACCTAGGGCTTCTTCAAAATAAAGAACTCAATCCACATTTCACCAAAGTGAAATCTAACTGTGATAAAGCAATGACCCCTGTCCATTTTTTGGCACACCTGATGAATCTGAAATATAAAGGTGAAAAGTTATCACACGATCAGGAGGAATCTGCTCGTGAATATTTACAGACTTTAAATCCAAAGTACTCACAATACAATTCAAGTGAGAAGATGCACCTTTTCCGAAGATATTACAAACACTATTTCACCTGCACTGTGGTGGAAGAATTTAAGTAAAACAGGAATAGATGCAGAATTTCTCCAAGTAATGGAACATCTTCAGGGATGTCCTGCATCATCAAAATCTCTGGGGTGTATTTTTTCTAATGTTTTTTTCATCCAAAACAAGATTAGAAATAAAATTGGTTTACAAAAAGCCTCTAAATTAGTATTTTGTTATATGATGCTAAAATCCAATGTGGAAGTGGCAAACGAAGAATCTGATTATGATTGGTAAACGTTTGGGAATATGTGTGGCACATAAATATTTAAATAAATGCACTTCATTGTCTGTTTTTGCAGATCTTACTTTTTTTTTTTTTAACCTTTCAAGCTATTTACTTAGAACTCATTTTTGACATTTTTAAAGGTTGTTTTGAATTTATATTTATGTTTTTAATAATCAGTATTTCCCAGGACGATAAATACCGGTTTTTACCATGGTATTTACCGGGGGTGGGAAAAACCTTGCCAACCCTGTGTAAGACACAATCAGATAAATTATTAGAGTGAAATCTTAATAGAAAATCAGGATAACACTTACCTTTAGTCTTTAATTTGCTGAAATCCATTTGGATGATAAGTTGAAAACAACTGCGCTGCGCCAAACGTTCTGTTGTTGACATAGACGGTTGATCTTCTAACCGGAAGCCGGGGAGTCAAGTCAACGCGGTGCTTACGGAGTACCGACGTGGAACGTCCAACGAAATTGAAAAAGGCAACATAACTTAAATTTAGAAACAATGCTTAAAAAATAAAAAGAATTTAGAAACCCTGGTGAAGGGCCCTGAGGCTCATTCCAGGGTTTGGAAGCACCTGAGGCACAAATCCGCCTCAAAACAAGGGGCGCGTAGAGCATCCAAATAAATTTGGTTGCCCTACACTTCGTTGACAGACTAATGTTTGACCTGGCAATAGTCGGAAAATGAGAAGGCAGGTGGCGCCAGGAGTCACAGCTAAGCCTGACATCCAGGAAAACCAGAGGCCCAAACTAACACTATCTCTGAAAACTTATAAAAAAAAAAAGGGGGGGCCACATAGCTCACTAAATTTTGAAAGTCAAGCCTTATGTCCCTCACAAGTCGCAGATCTCCCGGCTTTCGCACAAACGGGGAAAAAGGCTTTGTGGTACTAGACATCGAAATTTCCACGACTGCAAGTTTCACATTGGCGTTGACTAAGATCTAAAAAATATGGGGTACTTTAAATTTAAAAAGAACTAATCTAAGACACTTTATATTAGTTCATTTCTACTACCAATCCATTAAGATACACAAGTATCTTAAATTAAGATATCTATTATGTCTAAGCTCTATATTAAGACATTTACCTCTCTTAAATACTTTTTCAGTCGTTTTTCTGTCATACTTTGACTCCTTTATTTGCAGTGATGTTGGGCAGATGTTTTGAGAAACGCCTTAAGGGGTCTCAAGACTCTTAAAGCTTTAAAATTTTAATTTTTTTTAGATGTTAAACTCCTATCTTTTCTGAACATTTTGATATAATTGTTTCCTTGAAATTCCTATTAGAACTGAAGTTATGGCTTTTACATTTATGCACGTTCAATAGCTGAAGCGTCGTTTTGGAAACTTTGAAGCCATATTTCTCCAAATGACGTTTTTGGGCATAACGCGCACGATATCTCAAAAACTTATGAATATTTTTTTATGAAGTTTTCAAAACATATGTTTCATGTTAGTCTGTATAAACTGAACCTAAAATTTTCTTTTTATTGTTCAAAACAATATATTTTTAGGTGAATATACTGTTAAAATTTTCTTAACTTTGCATTAGCTAAGTACAACTTTGTATTAAAAATATAAAAAAGCCTTGAATACAAATTTATTTAGGTTCAGGGTAATTATTACAATATGAAGTATAAGTAGGCACCAAAATGTTCATTCTAGTTGCAATACTTATTTTGTAATCGTGTGCATAAGCTATTATGCCGATTTTTGCTCGTCAAATGTCTAACAGTTTGGAGCCCCCTGTAAATTTTAATTCTGCATCTTATAATTTTTTAAATACATGAAATGAAAGAACATACTTATATATTTTATTCCAACTAAAATTGTGTCTTAAAATCAAATACATTTTAAGATATTAAATGTTGAAAATGGTCTTTTTTGTTTTTCATTTTTTCCAATTTTAAGAGTCCTGAGACCCCTTAAAAGGAAGTTCTGGAAGTCACTAAAAAAAGAGTTAAATGCATGGATTATCTAGACATGTTCAATCCTAATGTATACATGAACATATCCGTCTAAGTGACTATTGCAGGAAAATGTCTTTTAAAAAGTAGGCGAAGTCATTTATCAATCGCCATAGGAAATTATTATTACGCGCACCCAGAAAATCTTTTTGTTCATATTCTGAATTAAAATTATTATACTTAACGCTTGTTAACCGCTTTGTATGTAACATGTATCGATTCCTTGTAAAAAGAGCTTTAAAACGATATAAATTGTTTGTATTTTGGTTAAGTATTACGAAAGTTCTGAATAATTATTTGCATTAATTAATCTGTGACTTACACCACTGTGCCTATTAATGCTCCAGATTAAAAACTTTTAAAGTGCGGCTGTGAAAAAAAAAAAGGTCATAATTATTATTAATAATTAGTAATATCTCTGCTAATAATTAACCTAAATGCATAAAATTAGTATCATTGGAAAGCTTTTTTTATGAGGAATCGATACATGTTACATAAAAAGCGATCTTTGCACGTTAAGTATGAAAATTTTCAATAATTCCCCCCACATGATATCGCAGGAACTACAATTGAAATAATCGTTTGTAACCATAAAAATTATAGAGCAAATTTTCGATAACTATATATAGGCCGATTGAGGAGTATGCTTTTAGATATGATCATTGGACCCTGGTAGACGTCGTTTGTAATCTACCGGGCCATGATCATATCATTTTACTTTCTTCACGCTTTAAATATTTAAAAATAATTTGCTACGAGGGCAATGAATTGTAAATTACTACAAGAGGATTTAAAAGGCCTTAAATTATAGGGTTTAGAGTACGCGAAGACGAATATTTTCTTTTAATGCAAGTTATTTATTTAAAAATGACCAGAACTTTAGCATTATTTGAGATAAGTTGGGAATTTTCGCTAACGCAGGGAGTAAGATGTACTGAGTTGTAATTTAAAAAAATAATACATAAGCATGATATAAATTAAAAATATTTTTTAAAGTTTAAAAAGGATTTTTATTAATACGTAAGGCAATCGAATAGCGTTTCTCATTCCTCTATAAACATACAGTAAAACCTGAAAGTGTCTCTAACGGAAGCCTGCTTTAAACAGGAAATTTTCATAGTCCCGGCGATAAGAATGCCCGGGCAATTATACAGTAAAACCTGTAATAACGGAATCGCTAGGGGCCGAAAAAATCTGTTTAAACCTATTTCCGTCTTAGAAGGTATTCCCCTTTTGTCCGGCACATTAAAAAAAAAAAAGCGTGATATTTTTTTAACACTTTCCAACAAAGTTGAAAAGTGTTTATAACTTCGGTTTGTCTGGCCGTCTGTCCACGCTTTAACTCTCGTAAATATACTCGGATCGTTTTGAAATTTTCGGATGTTAGTGACCTCTACCATAGCACGTTCCCTATTTCAAATGAAGTTTGTAGCAGGTTTAATTCGTTTACAGGGGCAGTCAAAAGTTTTCCGTTACATTACGGCCAATGCGAAACAATCGTTTAAAATCTTATACTACAATTCGAGCAAAAATTTGTGTGTGTATGTAAATTTTATCTTGAAAACGGCTTTAACGATTTTGAT
The DNA here is from genome assembly GCA_963932465.1 of Maratus speciosus. Taxonomy (NCBI): domain Eukaryota; kingdom Metazoa; phylum Arthropoda; class Arachnida; order Araneae; family Salticidae; genus Maratus; species Maratus speciosus. The sequence continues at coordinate 684,403,514 of OZ010787.1, read as the reverse complement.
TAAATTTTGCACCCTACCGTTTTCGAGCATGAAAAGACCATTGGGATGAGTCTCGTGTTCGAGAAAATTCGATTAGTGGGTCATTTTGGGTCATAATGGATCACGGTCAAACTAATTATACCGAAAGAACGGCTCAATCGACTTTGACAAAATTTAGTATCTAACCATTTTTGGGCACAAAAAGATCATTGGGAGGGGTCACGTGTTCGAGAAAATTCGATTAGTGGATCATTTTTGGGTTACTGTGGGTCAAGCTATTTTTATCTAAAAAACGGCTCTAACGATTTTCACTAAACTATATTCTACAGTTTTGGATTACGAGATGACCACTGGGCTAAGTCACATGTTCGAGAAAATTCGATTAGTGGGTCATTTTTGGGTCACCGTGGGTCAAGCTAAGTTTATCTAGATAACGGCTCCAACGATTTTGATGAAATTTTGCACCCTACTATTTTCGGGCACGAAAAGACCATTGGGAGGGGTCTCGTGTTCGAGAAAATTCGATTAATGGTAATTTTGGGTCATAATGGGTCACGGTCAAGCTAATTATATCTAAAGCACGGCTCAATTGATTTCGACTAAATTTTGTATCTAACCATTTTCGGGCACGAAAAAACCATTGGGACGGGTCTCGTGTTAAAGAAAATTCAATTAGTGGGTCATTTTGGGTCATAATGGGTCAGGGTCAAGCTTATTATATCTAAAGAACGGCTCAATGAATTTTGACTAAATTTTGTATCTAACCATTTTCGGGCACGGAAAGACCATTGGGATGGGTAACGTGTTCAAGAAAATTCGATTAGTGGGTCATTTTTGGGTCACCGTGGGTCAAGCTAGGTTTATCTAGATAACTGCTCTAACGATTTTGACGCAATTTTGGACCCTACTGTTTTCGGACACGAAAAAACCATTGGGACGGGTCTCGTGTTCGAGAAAATTCAATTAGTGGGTCATTTTTGGGTCACCGTGGGTCCAGCTAAGTTTATCTAGATAACGGCTCTACGATTTCGACGAAATTCTGTAATCTATCGTTTTCGGGAACGAAAAGAACATTGGGATGGGTCACGTGCTCGAGAAAATTCAATTAGTTGGTCATTATGGGTCAGGCGGTCAGGGTCAAGCTAAGTATATCTAAAAAATTGCTTGACATTTTCACAATTTTTTTTAATATACAGCCGTTTCTGGTCATGAGGTGACAATTGGGCTAAGTCGCATGTTCGAGAAAATTCTATTAGTGGGTCATTTTGGGTCACAATGGGCCAGGTTCAAGCTAATTGAATCTAAAAACTTGCTCAAAACATTTTGACCAAATTTTATATTATATCGTTTCTGGGCATGAGAAGAGAATTGGGTTAAGTCACATGTTCGAGAAAATTCGATTAGTGGGTCATTTTGGGTCACAGTGGGCCAGGGTCCAGCTAATTGTATCTAAAAAACGGCTTAAACGATTTTGACTAAATTTTGTATTCTATGGTTTTCGGTCTCGAGATGACCATTGGACTAGGTCGCATGTTCAAGAAAATTTGATTAGTGGGTCATTTTGGGTCACAATGGGTCAGGGTCAAGCTAATTGTATTTAAAAAGCGCTTCAAAACATTTTGACAAAATTCTGTATAATACCGTTTCCGGGCATAAGACAATTGGGAAGGGTCGCATGTTCAAGAAAATTGAATCAATGGGTTATTTTGGGTCTGATGGATCAGGATCAAACCAACCGTATCTAAGAAACGGCTTAAAATATTTTGACAAAACTTTGTACTACACCAGGGTTGGCAAACCTATGACACGCGTGCCGTAACTGGCACGCGGAAACATATTTTTTGCACGCTGTTTATTGAAGTTCTAAATCAAAATTCACTCATTCCTAAAATTCTGCGCATCTTTATTCTATTTTTATTAATACACGAGCTTCATTGAAAATAGCTTTTATTTTCTACAATAGGTACTTGTGTACTTGTTATATCACTGAACTTCCCGCTTAAAAATATTTTACCCTTCCCAACTCCCCATTTCCTCGATTTCGTTATGATGGCACCTATGATTTGCATAGAAAGAGAGAAATCTAGCATATCAAATTATTCTTTGCTGTAATATTTCTGCATAATTTAACCTGTTTAGACCTGCACATGAGGCTTTATTTAACTTTTGCTAGAATTTGATAATTTATCTCTAATTTGTTAAAATGGCAAAAGTATTAATAAAACTAATAAAGCATGACTTTTTTCATAAGTTACGAAAAAAAAAAAATAATTTGATTGCTAAAACATTTGTAAAATGAAATGAAAACTATAATTATATTTTTCTATAATTATTTTTATAATGCGTATGTTGGTATTACCCGTAGGTATGTTAGCTATATTTATAATAATCTAATAATGATGTATAATTTTGACACTTATTTATTGTTATTAGAATTAAACAAACATATAATTCACTATTAAATTAATTCGCTATTTTTTTTACGGGAATGAGACGTCGGAGGGCGGGGGGGGGGCGAAGTCATTGTTGGCACGCCATATTCAGTTGGATTTTTTGGGGGGAAATATTGGCACGCGGATGTAAAAAGGTTCGCCGATCCTGTACTACAACATTTCTGGACAAGATAAAGCCATTGGGCTGGGTCGCATGTTCAAGAAAATTCTATTCGCGGGTCATTTTGGTGATAGTGGGTCGGGATCAAGCTAACAGTATCTCAAAAGTGTTCAAACAATTTTGACATTTTTTTTGTTTTGTTTTTCTGTTATATCGTTTCACAGTACAAAAAGACCATTGAAATAGCTCACATGTTCGATAAATTTCGGTTAGTGGGTTTTTGAATCAATGTGGGTCAAGCTTTTTTTATCTAGAAAACGACTAACGGTTTTCACTAAATTTTGTATTCCATCATTTTCAGGCTCGAGAAGAGCATTGTGTTAGGTCACATGTTCGAAAAAATTCGATTAGTGGCTCATTTTGGATCACTATGTCTCAAGGTCAAGCTAATTGCATCTAAAACAGCAAGAATGATTCAGTGGGAATAATATATCTAGATAAACACTAAGCTAATTTTGACCGAGCTTAGCTCCGTCATTCCTGCTAGTGGTTTTTAATGGTGTTACATTCTTTCAAACATAGTAAAATTGATATTCACTTATGAAGCCCACTAAAATATGCATTCTGTTCAAAATGCGGTGCAAAAAATAGTTATTGTTCATTTACAAAACCACACAAAAGTATTTCGTTCATAATGGTATAGGAGAAATTGTTTGCGGTATATTTGAAAAGATTTCAGATACTATATTGTATCCGAATTACTGTATATTAGTAATGATTGCTCGAAATGCATTTTTAATTATGATATGCGCTTTTTTAGGGTTTTGTTCATCTGACGAAACCCTATTCGTCTCGCTCCTCTGTCTGTCTGCCCGTCTGTCACAGAACCCGATCTCAGAAACTATACATGTTGGAGACTTGAAAGTTTGCATACTTATAGCTGAACACCACACATCATACGACAAATCATAAAATTTTGAAAAAGTGTTACATTTAACCCTTTGGGCTCCCACATGCATATTTTAAACAATTCTTTCTAAGCGAGTCCCTAATTAAGTTGGAGGCGTGAAATTTGGCATACCAAAAGCTGAACACCTCACATAAAATGACAAATCATAAATTTTTAAAAAGTTATACATTTAACCCTTTGGGCTCCCACATGCATAATTTAAGCAATTCTTTCTGAGCCCCTTATTAAATTGAAGATTTGAAATTTTGCATACTTATAGCAGAACACCTGAGGCAAGGTGACAAATAAAATTTTGAAAAAATCGTACAGTTAACCCTTTGGGCTCCGACATGCGTATTTTAAGCAATTCTTTCTAAGAGAGCCCCTAATTAAGTTGGAGACATGAACTTTTGCATACGTATAGCTGAATACCCCAGACCACTCGGCAAATCATATTTTCAAAAAGTCTTTTATTATTTACTCCTCCGGGCTCTAACTTGTGTATTTTAAGCAATTTTTCTAACCTCCGCCCTTTTCACCCGGGTAGCACTTTTCCAACTTTTACCGACACCCCTTTGACTGTTCTTTCATATTATGCACCATAGTCTTACATATTTTAGTTCCACTTTTTACCGCCAGGGGCGCCTACTTATCTCTGGTACTGTCGGCCCAATCCCCTCGACTGATATATCTACGGATAGTATATAAAACGGAGTTTCGTTCGGATAGAGGTTTGTTTAGAAAAGAGTGCGCCCCTGGTTTCAAATGTTGAATTAACAGATTTTTCAAAAGGATAAAGTGTTTTGAAAGGAATATTAAACGAAACCCTCTGTGCGATCTGTGATCACACTTAACTGCTTGTTCACTATGTTTATGCATACTATAAAGTGCGTATAAATGCTATAGTTCATATACAGAGCTACAGAAATGAATTTTTAAAGGTTACTGAGTATGAGCATAAATTGCTTAAAGGTGGGCTTTAAAGGAGTTGTGAATTTTTACGCTGAACTGAATTTAGTGTACTAAGAAATATTTGCAGGATATAGATAAAATGATATACAGGACCACGCAAAGAGTTGGATACATGGCCGTCTATGGGTGATAATTTCTGGAAATGTAATTTCAGTAGTTTTAAGCGTGTTTTAGTTTGAATTAAATTTTAGCTAAATAGTGGCATGTAATAAAGGTACTAGGTAAACTACAGGGCTGTACAAAAGTATTCAAGTATGTTTCCATCTATTAGTATAAATTGCTGAAAGATGAATTTCAACCTGTTACGCATTTTCTTGCTAAACTAAATTTTCACATTATATAGTATATATATGTCGTAGGCTATTTGAGAAATCCGGCTCTTTGCAAACAGCCTAGGCTCTTTGCAAAAAGCCGGGCTAATTGGAGAATCCATCTCCCTTTTTCCAATTAGCCTGATATTTTTCAGGCTTATTGCAAAGAGCCTAGAAAGCGTTAGGCTAATTGAAAAATGACCACTTATTATCCGATCAGGGGGATATTTTTAGCTCACAGACTATCAAAGCCTGACAGCTTATGTGCCCGCCAATTCTGTATGTACGTGTGTACGTACGTATGTACCTAAAGCGATAAATCGTGATAGAAATATCCGATTTGCTTCAATTTTTTTTCTAGGTTCATTCTGATAAGGTGCTTCCCTGATTAGTTTTTGGGGTTCATTGGTTAAGGATAAAAAGGAAAAGGGGGGCTAGTCCCCCCTTAATTTATATAAATGGGTTTTTCATGCTGAAATATTCGATTTGCTCCAAATTTGGTATACCGGTTTATTGTGTTAAGGAGCTTCCCTGGTTAGATTTGGAAGCTTATTATTTAAGTATAAAGGGAAGAAAGGGGGTCTACCCCCTTAATTTAGATAAATCGGTTTTTCATGATGAATTATTCGATTTGCTCCCAATTTGGTATACCGGTTTATTAAGTTAAGGAGCGGCCTTGATTAGATTTGGAGGTTCATTAGTTACATATAAAGGGAAGAAAGGGGTGTCTATCCCCCCCCGTAATTTAGATAAATGGGTTTTTCATGCAGAAATACGCGATTTGCTATAAATTTGGTATACCGGTTAATTATGTTAAGCAGCTTCCCTGATTACATTTGGAAGATCATTATTATGTATAAAGGGAGGAAAGGGGGTAATTGCCTCTCCCCTTAATTTAGATAAATGCGTTTTTCATGTAGAATTATTCGATTAGCTCAAATTTGGTATACTGGTTTATTATGTTAAGGAGCTTCCCTGATTAGATTTAGAGGTTCATTAGTTAAGTGTAAAGGGGGGAAAGGGGGGCTAGAACCCCCCCCCCCTTAATTTAGATAAATGGGTTTTTCATGCAGAGTTATTCGATCTGCTCCAAATTTCGTATACCGGTTTATTATGTTAAGGAGCTTCCCTGATTAGATTTGGAGGTTCATTAGTTAAGTATAAAGGAGGGACAGGGGCTAGTGTCCCCTTAATTTAGATAAATGTGTTTTTCGTACAGAATTATTAGATTTGCTTCAAATTTGATATACCAGTTTATTACGATATGGCTTCCTTTATTTGATTTGGAGGTTCATTGGTTAAGTATAAAAGGGGGGAAAGGGGGTCAATTGTCTCTCCCCTTAATTTAGATGAATGAGTTTTCATGCAGAATTATCTAATTTAGTTTAAATTTTTCTAGGTTCATTCTAATAAGGGGCTTTTCTGATTAGATTTGAAAGTTCATTGGTTCAGCATAAAGGGAGAAATGTGGGAGCTAATACCCCTTCTTAATTTAGTGAAATGGTTTTTTCATGCAGAATTATCTGATTTGCTTCAAATTTGGTATACCAGTTTATTATATTAAGTAGCTTCCCTGATTAGATTTGGAGGTTCTTTGGTTATTTAGAAATGGGGGCAACGGGGACTAATCCCTTCATTTATTTTTCGAGGGGCATTATTCTTTGAAATAAGAGTATAATATACAATTAGTGTGAATAGCCTGTGAGCTCAATGCTATCAGTTTAACTGGGCAATTTTCTTTTTGTTAGGTTTATTAACGCGTAATTCTTACCAAACCCGAAAAATAAATTACAGCAGACCGTACACCGATCCGAGCAAGACAAAATAATTTCAGTCTACATGCAACCCGACCCGAACCTGAGAGTTCCATTTGAAAAAAACCCGAAATCCCGAACCAAATGTGATAACCGACAAAAATATTCCAAAGATCCATAACCGGATCCGAACAAGACAAATTAGTTTCCGTGGACACGCAACACTACCAGAACCTAAAAATTCCATTCGAAGTCAACCTGAAACCCGTCCCGAACCAAATCTTAACCGACAAAAATATTCCAAAGAACTATAACCCGATGCAAGTCAGACAAAATAATCTCCGTCTACCGGCAACCCGATCCGAACCTGAAAGTTCTAATTGAACTCAATCCGAAAGCTGGTTGAGGTCGGTTTTCGGGTTCACTTCAAATGGAACCTTCAAGTTCGGATCCGGTTAAAAAAAAATTTAAATTAGATAATTCTGCATGAAAACCCATCTATCTAAATTAAGGGGAGGGGCAATTGCCCCCCTTTACCCCTTTTATACTTAACCAATGAACCTCCAAATCAAATGAAGGAAACCATATCGTAATAAACTGGTATATCAAATTTGAAGCAAATCGAATAATTCTATATGAAAAATCCATTTATCTAAATTAAGGGGACACTAGCCCCTGTCCCTCCTTTATACTTAACCAATAAATCTCCAAATCTAATCAAGGCAGCTCCTTAACATAATAAACCGGTATACGAAATTTGGAGCAAATCGAATAACTCTTTATGAAAAACCCATTTATCTAAATTAAGGGAGGAGGAGTCTAGCCCCCCTTTCCTCCCTTTATACTTAACTAATGAGCTTCCAAATCTAATGAGGGAAGCTCCTTAACATAATAAACCGGTACACCAAATTTGGAGCAAATCGAATAATTTTGCATTAAAAACCCATTTACCTAAATTAAGGGGGGGGGGGGCTAGCCCCCCCTTTATACTTAACTAATGAACCTCCAAATCTAATCAAGCCATCTCCTTAACGTAATAAACCAGTATACCAAATTTGAGCTAATCGAATAATTTTACATGAAAAACGCATTTATCTAAATTAAGGGGAGAGGCAATTGCCCCCCTTTCCCCCTTTATACATAATAATGATCTTCCAAATGTAATCAGGGAAGCTGCTTAACATAATTAACCGGTATACCAAATATATTGCAAATCGCATATTTCTGCATGAAAAACGCATTTATCTAAATTACGGGGGGGGGGGGGGGATATCCCCTCTTTCCTCTCTTTATATGTAACTAATGAACTTCCAAATCTAATCAAGGCCGCTCCTTAACTTAATAAACCGGTATACCAAATTTGGAGCAAATCGAATAATTCATCATGAAAAACCGATTTATCTAAATTAAGGGGTGTAGGCCCCCTTTCCCCCCTTTACACTTAAATAATGAGCTTCCAAATCTAATCAGGGAAGCTCCTTATCACAATAAACCGGTATACCGAATTTGGAGCAAATCGAACATTTCTGCATGAAAAACCCATTTATATAAATTAAGGGGGGGGGGGTGGATTAGCCCCCCTTTTCCCCCATTATTCTTAACCAATGAACCCCAAAAACTAATCAGGGAAGCACCTCATCAGAATGAACCTAGAAAAAATAATTTGAAGCAAATCGGATATTTCTATCAAGAGTTATCGCCTGACGTACATACGTACGTACATACGTACATGCGGAATCGGCGAGAACATAAGCTCTCAGGCTTTGATAGCCTGTGAGCTAAAAATATGCCCCTGATCGGATAATAAGTCGTCATTTTTCAATTAGCCTAACGCTTTCTAGGCTCTTTGCAATAAGCCTGAAAAATATCAGGCTAATTGGAAAAAGGGAGATGGATTCTCCAATTAGCCCGGTTCTTTGCAAAGAGCCTAGGCTGTTTGCAAAGAGCCGGATTTCTCAATTAGCCTACGACATATATATCAACATACAGATCGAATACAGGGCTGTTTAAAAGAATTGGAATACATATTTGGCTATGGGCGGTAACTACCGAAATCAGATTTTTAAATGTTTTCTTAGATATCTTGTTTACCTTATTTCCCTAAGTAACGAAGTTTCGTTAAAGCTTTCAGGGAGTGTTGGAAAGTGTTTCATAATCTATGCTGTACGCATGACTTTTCTTACTTGTTCAGTTTAGAAATGGATTTTTATGAATACGTAATGCAATCGAATAGCGTTTTCCATTCCTCTATAAGAATAGAGTAAAACCAGTATCTGTCTGCTTTAAACAGAACAATTTCATGGTCCCGGCGATAAGAATGCCGAACATTTACGCAGTAAAACCTGTGAAAACGGAATCGCTAGGGAGCCAAGAAAATCTGTTTCGACCTCTTTCCGTCTTAGGAGGTCCTTTTGTCCGGCCCATTAAAAAAAGAATAAGTATGATAAAAAAAAATCGAAAGAATTCTGGTTAGACCAATTTCCGTCTTAGTAGGTATTCCTTTTATTTGATCTATTAATAAGCACTGATGTGATCCGACACTCAGCATTGTTTAAAATCAACAAAGAGATTTATACCTAATAAAACGCCACCAGTTCTTTCAAAGAATATTAATTACTTTCAAACAAAGGTACCTTTGTGTTATGGGGTCTTATTAAATTTTCTGGACTAACATCTTAGCCCTTGATGACCGTCTTCGCCCTTTAAGTTCCAGTTCAATTTCCAATGGGAAATTTAACAGTGGATTATTAATAAAAAAAAATAACCATGCCTGATATTTTTAAAATAAAAAAAATATTTTTCAAACTTAAGTTTTTAGGTCTTAAGGTATCTACATTATACCAACCGAATATCATATTAACCCTTGGTAACCGTTTTAACCCTTGGTTTTCACAACTGAGGAAACCATGGTGGTATTTAATACTAAAATAAATACACTAGATAATTTTGAATCGTGACCTATCATGGGATATCATTGAATTATTCAAAAACGAAAATGTACTTTAGATGTTTTGTCCAACCCTGTATAGGATCGCTAGAATTTATACACACTCATGAATATCTAAACAAAAAAAAAAAAGTTAAATAATTAAACACATAGCAGAACAGAAAAGGCACTTCCGGCAATGATTGTTCATAGATAGTAATTGTAACCGAATTATTTTGTGTGTCCCTGTATAGGAACGATGAATGCTATGCACACCATGTACTAAAGTAAGCATCTGGCCGTGCACTTCAGAGATATATATCAATTTCAATATGTTTGATAGAATAAAATACAAAGCAAACGATTTTTCCGTAATGGAATGGAATTCTTTTGAGTGTCCCTGTAAATAAACGACGAATGACAGGATTCTATAGTAAGTATTTTGTTGTGCACTTCAGAAATTTAAAAAATTTTCATTGTGTTTGAAATTGTGAAACATAATTAAAAACACAGCAAAAGATCCCCCCATAGGCAGGGTTGCCAGTTTGGCCTCCATTTTTATTCAGAAAATCCGAATTCGTGCGAGAAATTAAAAATGGTATTTTTTGCTTTATTTAATGTCAGAAAATTTTGTAATTACATAAAGTAAAGATTCTTCTTTCAAAATTTCCTGTATGAATCTCAAATTTTTAAATAAAAATGGAGGCCAGTCTGGCAACCCTACCCATAGGCCGTAATATAACAAAATTCTTTTGAATGTCCCTGTATAAAAGAACAAAGAACTATTGATTTGTTTCGACAAAATACTACTACGATTCTCCATACAGTAGAACCTCTTTATCCGAAACTCTTTTAACCGAAACACTCGGTTAACTAAAATCCATTTTTAAACCCCTCTTTTCAGGGTTTCGTTCATCTGACCAGGCCCGTAACCAGATGGGGGCGAGGGGGGCTGAGCCCCCCCTAGCTTCCTCTAGAGCCTTCTCTAACGATTTCCCTACTTTTTATTTTTCAACAAAATGTATGTTTTAACTTTCCTCAAAAAAAAAAAAAAAAAAGACTAGCAAGAAAAACATTCAGATCTTTTTATTGCCTTGGATGAAATGGAATATGCCAACAATTTTGTATTCAGAGCCCTATTAGATTTCTATTAGACCCTATTAGTTTTATCTTGCTTGCGGTACAATACTCGAAACCCGTTCTAAATAGGAACATGTGTTTCTCCTGAAAAAATTAAGTCCAGATTCACTAACTACCCACCACATGGTTTCGTACATCGTTATCGTGACATTTTAAAAGCAATGACCGTACATAGGATGAATGGAAATGCTGCTCAAGTTGATCGATAACTAGTTAAACGTCTTCAGTAAAACGTAGTCACAAAAAACATGTGTTTCTAAATGCTAATGACATGCCTGTTGACAATATGTATTTGACAGTAGCTTTAGTTAATGATGAAATATCACTTGGGAACTAACTATATATTTTTTAATAGAATGTTTGTTGAAGGATATTAGAAATATAAAAAAACTTCAATTTGTACAAATGGAATAAGAAAAATAATTATTTAAAAGCCAGTAACTGTTTCATGCTGTGGGTGTAGGCAGGGGTATATTAGGAAAGCAGGAGTAGGGCATTTTTTTTTGTTTGCTTTTTGAATTTTCATCTAATTTTTTTTTCTTGTGTTCCATGAATTTGCTAAATATTTTTTTTTTCAGTTCGTCATGCAGCAATAAAAAACATTAAGCCAAAAAGCATGATTAGGATTAAGTTTATTATAAGGTTATGACAAAATATCTTTAATTATTTGGTGTATGTTGCATTATGCATGTATGCTTAAATTCGCTACTTTCTGACACATTTTCGAAATAATTTTTATTGATAAAGGCACAAAATTTGCAGATATGGTTATTCAAGCTCAAGGAATTAAACCGTGTTCTGTGTTTTATAAGGCTGTTTTCTAATCTAAACCAGCTACTTTCTGACATATTCGCGAATTTTTTTATTTATAAAGATATTTGCAAGTATTTATACTATACAGAAAACAAAAAAATAATCTGTCAAAAAATGATGGCAAATTTGACTGTAGGCTGATTTTCTTGGCATTTAACGACAAAATGCTAGTCATCGAGTAGCAAATGACTATAAATCATGATGTATGACATGAGAAAATGGGAAACAGTATTCAATTCTTAGGCGAAGGAATGTAAGAAGCTGAAATTTTTAGGCAAATGGAATGAAAATTACTTCTTGAATGCATCCTGAAAATTCTCGTTATTGAGTAAAAGAAAAATATTTTTTAAGATCCTAGAAACGGGGGGAACGTATAATAATAAAAAGTCGCCTACATTTAATGAAAACTGTTTGAAAAGTGGCGTTCGTACCCTTGTGTGCTTTTTTAATCTAAATGAGATTGAACGAATTTCAAGAAACACATGTAAGACGTAAGCAAAAAAATCTGTTATCACTATTTAAATTAATTAAACCTAAGTTTTTTTCTCTGAAGAAAAAGTATTGAAGAATATAACATTAAAATTGACTTTTTTTTTTTTTTTTTTTTTTTTTTTTACAAAACCATTATTAACTCTTTCGCTGCGCAATTGTTTTATCAAAACCCCTTCGCGACGAGCGTCTTTTAAGATTTTTTATTCTTTTGTCACAGGTTTTTCAAAACAAAAATTTTCTTGTCTAATTTAATCGGGAAAATGCTCCGATTAAATAAGGCAAAATTTACAATAAAAAAATTACAGGAGGGAATAATCAAGGAGGGTTAATTAGACGGAAAAATGCATGCCCGAGTATATCTAGGGCTGCGCAGCGAGAGGATTAAGCCCAGATATGTCTCAAAAATATGTAATTAATATATATTTGTAATAATTGATTCATATTTGAAATGATATAATCATATGCACATTTTTCAATTTAATTATTATTGCGAATTGTTAAATGGTTAATTTTATAAATTATATTATTAATAAAATAAGGTCAGGTAACGTTAGATTTAAAGAGAAACAATATAATTACAAAATTTAATCGTATTTAAAACAGCCGTGATTTTAAAGTGATCTAATAATTCAGCAGAAACAAACATACTGAAAAAATTAAATAAATTACAAATAGCTGTTAGTTAAAAATATTAAATGTATGGAATTAATATGTTAAAGTATTTTTTTAAATGATAATAGTAAGTTTGCGAATTATTCAAATTAATAACTTTAGAACACATGACGCAAAAACATTTGCAAAACCTCAAATTATCGGGTTTTTTTTATATATTAAAAAAATTGAACAGGATATATGACAGAGTTGCCACGCTACAGGGAATTTCCTGACCAGAAAATTCTTTAGCACCAGTACTTCCTTAAAGAGAATCTCTCTTTAAATAAGGCGAAATTTCGTGCGGTTAGTCTAGATATATTTTTGTATAAAAAAATACTGGTATTTTGACTGGAAAATTCCCTGAAGCGTGGCGACCCTGTATGATCTCTAAATCTATGTAATGTTTTCAATTTAAAGAAAAAATATGTAAAAAGACCTGTACCCTACAGATTCCCTTTTCTCAATTTTTTCATCTTTAAAAAAATATATTATAGTGGGGGAGTTGAAGATTTCTGTGTTTGTTGTATGAATCGGTGTTTTTGTAAATAAAGATGTACATTTCTGTCAGAATACTACTAGCATGATAAATTACACGAATTTATTCATCAGAAAGACTGATTTTATTAACCAGAGGTTCAAATATGCAAGGTTCAATACTTACATACATATATGCTTATTAAAACATTAAAAAAAACTTTCACAAGCTTTTATATTGTCGGCTAAGCAGAAGAGGAATGCAACCGTATTTCTAATAATTCTTTTAAAAGGTTTTCCTTTCTTTTTCTTTTTCTAAGTAATAAAGCATCTTTTCTAAAAATTTTAATCTATTTCTCACTTTTCGTCCTTTGAAATGCACAGGATATATAATTTCTAAAAAATAAATTTGCATCATGAGAACTTTTCTATAATTTCTCTATATGAAGGTTACTTTTATCTGTACAAGCAACACGCATAAAAATTTCAGATATTCTTTGTTTCAAGGATAAAAGTTTACAATCATTTTTTTTTTTTAAATAGGATATATTTTTGATTAAAGATCGTTATTAAAATATTACACTTTTTGTTATGGAAAATTAGTTCCAACATTCAAGAGAAGGTTTCACTAAGGTTTTATGCTATTGCTTAAATATTCATTCACTAGCCCCCTCTAGTGACCAGTTCGGTCTCCTTCAGATGTATGTAACAATTGCAACATGTTACCTTTATTTATAATTTAATTAATTTGCTTAATTCTTTGCTACATCTGAAGATTCTGATAGAGGAACCGAGAACTCTGCGATTATAGCAGCATTTCGTATATATTTTCGTTGCTGTTAATTTCTTGACAAAATTAACTTAACCCATTTAGTCATTTGTACTTTAACTTCGTTCCCTTATGAGTTGCAATATGATCGTTAACAAAAAATTTGTTTTTTAATTTTTTTTCTTTTTGTAAGATTTATAAGAAATAATTAAAAAAAGTTTATTTTCTTTAGTTTAAATATGTCGATGTGCACTTATTTTAAATGTCATATAAATACTAGTAAGTCAAAAACTTGAATCACTGGGGCAAAGTTCAAAGTAATGTTGAAATTGAATGAATCGTATAACCTTTAGAAATAAATTACACAAGCAACAATGAAAGATAAGTAACAGAGTAAGAAAATTTCGGTATATACAGGGTGTCCGGTCTCAACGGTGTCCAATGGCTAATTCCCAAACCGTTAGTCATAGACATATGTCCAAAAATGTTTTAAATCAGGTAAAGAAAAATTTTAAAAGCGATTTGGGTCAATAAAAACATTTCTTAAAAAATTACGAAATTTAAATTTTTATACGGTCCCCCGGTCCTATAAGTTATATTTAGTAATTTTTTCCTATTACACTGACAAGTAAGACAAAAAAAGTCCCATTCATGTAACGCTAAAATTGAGCGAGTTATGAAACTTTAAAAATGCATGACTTATGCCACTTTTCTACTCTGAAAACAAATGAGTTCGGCTTGGCTTTGAGGGATCATATACCAAGTGTTTAAAGTATTCGAAGATCTTACTTCATGAGTATCTGCGCTTTGAAAAAAAAATCCTACAAGTATTATGATTAAGTCTCAAATTGGCTAAAATAACATATGTTTTATTTTGTCAGGATTTGCGACTGTTTCTCTTATGATTTCTTTTAACAAAAATTATGTTTTTTTATAAGTTTTTATGTTACTTCAACAATCGTATGTATGTTTTTCCAGTTCAAAATTTGCACTCGAACTTTAACCCACTTTTAAATATCCGATCGAGATTACATTTTACATACTGGCGCAAATCAGATAACAATCTAATATTATTAAGATTTTCGGTGGTTAACATTTATACTTATTTTACAGGATAACACAAAAAATTTCGGATAGATTTCGGCCAAGTAATTTAAGAAAATGTTTTAGATTAGATAATACAAGTTTGCGATTGTTGGGTTTTTTTACTTTTATGTATTTTTTAGCACTAAATCCGAAAATTACCTTAATTTTTAACCATCATGTCAGGATATTTCGCAAATCATAAATTTTCAAATTTAAAATAACAAAAATCGAATACTATAAAGTAGAGGAGATGGTTGTGTTTTTTAACTTTATAATTGATTTTTACGCCCTTTTTAACACTGAATATGAAAATGACCTTCATTTTTAACCACCACGTTAGAATTTTTTTTGGAAATCGCAAATGTGTAAGTTAAGATATAGCGAAATCTCATACTATAAAACATATGTAAAACATTTTTTATTTTATTTTATTTTATTTTACTTTATTAAAAAATTTATTCGATATTTTTGCTTATCTTGGGATTTTTACAGCTAAACAGCTGAGTGGTCCGATGAGATGGGGAAGGAAATTTAATTTTAACAT
This sequence comes from Maratus speciosus, assembly GCA_963932465.1. Classification (NCBI taxonomy): domain Eukaryota; kingdom Metazoa; phylum Arthropoda; class Arachnida; order Araneae; family Salticidae; genus Maratus; species Maratus speciosus. The sequence continues at coordinate 684,388,098 of OZ010787.1, read as the reverse complement.
CGAACTTCTTAACTTTGAAATTTGCAATTTGCGAAAAATCCTGATATGATAGTTAAAAATGAAGGTCAATTTCGGATTCAGCGGTACAGAATATATAAGAATCAATTATCAAAAGCTAAAAAACATGATATAACCCAACTTTTGCAGCCTTGTGCAATCTAACAATATTTTAAAATACGTACCATTTTGTAGAGAATTGAGGCTGTTAATTTAGAATCATTTTATTTAACAAAAATTCTGTTTTTTCTTTCTTCTTAAATGTTTATTACAAATTGTATATTTTCCATTAATATGCCAGAATGATTAAAGATTTCAAATTTATATTGCAATGTTAATTTTACCCCCAAACATTTTTTATATCTGACGAAATTATATTTCGACTAAATTTGTGAATGACCCCCAATTTGCAGCAAAAAATATGCTCCAACTTTAAACAGCTATTACTCGGTCAATTAAAATCGTAGAATAACGGGACTTTTTTTGTATTACTTGTCAGTGTACAAGGAAAATTTCACTAAATATAACTTATAGGACGGGGGGACCGTATAAAATTTAAATTTCGTAATTTTTTAAGAAATGTTTTTATTGACTCAAATCACTTTTAAAATATTTCTTTACCTGATTTAAATTATTTTTGTAATTAGAATTATATGTCTATGACTAACGGTTTAGGAATTAGCCATTGGACACCGTTGAGACCGGACACCCTGTATAAAATGTAAGTATCGAGATATGTTGACTGTGGAGTATTTAGCACGAAGAAAATTTTAAAATTAAAAAGCGTTTATTTATCTTGCTCCTTTGGTGAGTAAATAAAATTTGTCAGTTATGCAGATTTTTTTAAATCTTGTTTTCATTTTATATTTTATTTTAATGAAAATTTTAACGTTGTTTAGAAAGCCATTATTTGTGCTTTACGGAAACATTATGTAATCGAAGTTACGTTTGCTTTACATTATTTCTGAATGGACTAAATTGTGTTAGATTAATAGCAGACATTATAATATAATAATTTGGAAACTACAATCTAAATCGGTGCTAAATGCATAATTTTTCTTCACTTTGCTTCTGTCAAGTAATCAGTTGTTTGAAATTAGTTTCAACTCCAATTAATAAATTTTACTTATTATATCGATTGTGTATGTAATCAGGAATATTTTTACTTATATTTTCCAAAATATGCTTAATAATGCATAAACGGCAATGGGAACAGAATATAGTGTGCAATCCATTAGTTTTTCTTATTAAAATTTAAATCAAGCTATTTTTTTTATGAGGTGTCGGATGCTATCTATTTTTTCCCATTAAATATAAAACCTAAGACTAAATCCCACGGGATTGAGAAAAGTTCTATCTTAGGTAGGTTTTCGTAAGAGGTACACCGCCTCTAATTGTTTTACATTCATTTTCCGATTATCATGAAGTATCTTCCATTTAAGAATTTCATTATAGAAAAGATCCATTATAGAGAGGTTACGCTTTAGACGGTTTCCTTTATAGACAGGTCATTTTATCAGTTTTTACTGTATTTAGTTTGCTTAAAGTATGGATTGTTAAAAGATGTTAGCCCCACAAACAAATTTCAGAGCCCCCCCTGGCTTGACTCGCTGGTTACGGCCCTGCATCTGACAAAACCCTATTCGTCTCGCTCCTCTGTCTGTCTGTCTGTCTGTCCGTCACAGAGCCCGTTCTCAGAAACTAATCATGTTGGAGAGTTGAAATTTTGCATACTTATAGATGAGCACCACACATCATACGACAAATCATAAAATTTTAAAAAAGTCGTATATTTAACCGTTTGGGCTCCTACATGTGTATTTTAAACAATTCTTTCTAAGTGACACTCTATTTAGGTTGGAGGCGTGGAATTTTGCATACTTATAGTTGAACACCATCATGCGAGAAATCATAAAAATTTGAAAAAGTCGTACATTTAACCCTTTGGGCTCCCACATGCGTATTTTAAGCAATTCTTTCTGAGCACCTTATTAAAATGGAGATTTGAAATTTTGCATACTTATAGCAGAACACCTGAAGCCAGGCGACAAATCATAAAATCTTGAAAAAGTCTTACGTTTTACCCTTTGAGCTACCACATATGTATTTTAAGCAATTCTTTCTAAGACAGCCCCTAATTAAGTTGGAGGCATGAATTTTCGCATACGTATAGCTGAATACCTCAGACCACACGACAAATCATAAAATTTTCAAAAAGTCTTACATATTTACTCCTCCGGGCTCTAACTTGTTTATTTTAAGCAATTTTTCTAACCTTCGCCCTTTTCACCCGGGGAGCACTTTTCCAACTTTTGCCGACACCCCTTTGATCATTCTTTCATATTATGCGCCAGAGCCTTACACGTTTTAGTTCCACTTTTTACGCCAGGGGCGCCTACTTATCTCGGGTGCTATGGGCCCAATCCCTTCGACTAATATATATATACGGATAGTATGTAAAACGGAGTTTTGTTCGGATAGAGGTTTGTTTAGAGTAGAGTGCGCCCCTGGTTGCGAAATGTGGAACTAACAGACTTTTCAAAAGGATAAAGTGTTTTGAAAGGAATATTAAACGAAACCCTCTGTGCGATCTGTGATCACACTTATCCACTTGTTTTTAGTATCACATTCCTTGTGTGCAAAATCCATTTTCAAAGTTTTTTTTTTCTTCTTTTTTTTTAACTATCATATTCCTTGTGTGCAAGCGGTCCATTCCAAACTACGAGTACATATAAATATTTTCTTTCCCTTTCGTGATAGTTTCAAAGCAAAGGCAATCTAAACTGCGACAAAAAAAACATTGTTTCAAATCCTTGTGAAATATGTAAAAGGTACTTAATTTCCAAATTAATATTCAAGTAATTTATTCTTGTTTCTATTTTGATATTGCTTTATTTTTATTAAGCACTTGTTACCATTATAGAAATAACCCATATATTTCTCCTTAATCTTAAAATTGAAGCATTCTCGATTATCCGAAAATTCTGATTTTCCGAAAGGTGGTCGGTCCCAATTACTTCGGATAATCGAGGTTCTACTGTATTAAATTGCAAACCATTCGGTTGGCTGTTTTTGCGCTGTTATAGGCAGACAGACGGACGGACTAGAATTTAGGTGCTACTTATTTATATAATTACGAACGCACCTAAAAAGACAATGAATTGAAACAAGTGTTTAAACTTTGAACTTGATGTGTGAAATAGGTTACGGGCATCCAAGATACTCTGTAACACAGCAACACAGTACATTTGTTTGGAATCTAGTGCAAAATGTATATTTATCTATGCCGATCATTATTAACCTTTAAATGCATAGCGATGCATATTTACATAACTTTTTATTTAATTCTTAGCAACCAGTATATTTATATAAAAATATTAATCCTGTAAAAATTACAAAAATATAAATTTAAAAATCTATCTTAAAATTTCTGGCGGTCTAATTATACATAGAATGACACAAAATGTATAACGCTTCCGGGGTTGAACTCATCCGTTTCCTGATAATCCAAACGCGGCCACGTTAGGCTTAAGCATTCCAATGCCGTATTTGCCGACTGCCTTATTTAATCTGTCTATCTATTTGTTGTGTAACATATTCTTCTTCAATTTTTCTCAAACCTTCAAAAAGTATACAATTATAACGCTTTGAGATCTAATTTAAAAATAACCAGATACCAACAACGCGGTTCCGATTAGAGGTCTGCACGGGCCGGAATTTCCAGGCCCGGGCCCGGCCCGGCCCGAAGGAAAGCCATTTTGGCCCGGCCCGGCCCGGTGTAAAAATTGAAAGTTCGGCCCGAGCCCGGCCCGGCCCGTTTACATTTTTACCGTTCTCGGCCCGGCCCGTACAAAAATCAGTGAAAACAGGCCCGGCCCGGCCCGGCCCGGCCCGACTCAATTTCAACAAAAAATTCCGTTTTTTCTCGATATACAATTAAGATTCTTTTAATGAATAATGCATGCATATTTATGGGAACATTTTACAGTATATTTTAAATTACTATGTGTTCGCAAAATAGAAAACACACAATAGTAAACATTAACGATTACTTATAGTGTTTTAGTCAACGTCTCTACAGACGTTTCAAAATTTAAATAAGGGTTCATTAAAAGATTATTGTAGTTTAGAATAAAGTGTTAAAAAACATGATAACTTTTGAAGCTTATAATAAAAAGTAGATTTGTGAAAATATTTCTGCCATTTTTAAGCCTTTTCTCAAATCCAAAGGAGCTACATTTTGATACATTTATGAATTCATTTCTTTTCGGAAACGCATGAGATTGGCAGGTATTCTTATTCAGAAACCATGTAAATGCCGTTTTTTTCTTAGATAAAAGTAATATATCTTTCAGAAAATACTGCCAAAGTTAGCGTTTTGAAGCGATATCACAGGAAAGGAGAAAAATGTACAGTCACATGACAAGAGTCTCTGTTATCTCTGTACGTAATTTATGAAAAATGGAAACGCTATTCGATTCCAAATGCCTTCAATACTTAGACCTGTCAATTTTATGCCTTTATAGTTAAAAATGAGTCAGAAAATGTGTCTGAAAGTTTCGCATTGTTGAGCAGTAAATATGAGAACCACCTTAAGGTACATTTCCAAAGATACTGTTAACAGAAGTTCATTATTGCTATTAATACTTTTACAAAACATAATGCCTGTCCTACACATCCTGAGAACGATTAAGACCAGTTCCGTCCCGGCACAAGTCTGCCGATAAAATTAAACCCGGGATCAGGCATCATGTAACTGTACGATGCCGATCTCTACGATGGACATGTTACATTTCTGTAGTGATGTTGTTAAACTCGCATCGACTCGTAACGCACATTTATACTTCTCGAAAAAGTCATATTCATTGGAAATGGTCTAGTATTTTATCTGCTACCCTCAAATTCTTATATCGGGCCGATAGGCCCGATTAATTTTTTTTATCGGCCCGGCCCGGCCCTGCAGGCCCGTTCAATTTTTTTGCCGGTCCGGCCCGGCCCGGCCCGTTGAAAAAATTGCCCTAATTCTGCCGGCCCGGCCCGGCCCGTTTGAAAATTCTCCTCCATTCCGCCGGCCCGGCCCGGCCCGCGGGCCGGGCCGGGTACGGGCCTCGGGCCAAGCCCGGGCCCGTGCAGACCTCTAGTTCCGATGTATACAAGCGATTACCGTTGCCATTCATAAGCACAAATTACAAATCCAAAAACAAATGAATGACTCTTTCAGCTATTCATTAAATGCTCTTAAAATATTTTGCAAAAGCATATTAATATTTTGAAATACGTTTTTCACTTTTGTTTACATTTATTTACAGTTTGAATTCAGTATACACGGTTAAAAATATCGCGAAAAATTACCTCTGTTTTTCAAGGCTATCTATTTTCTGACCAATGAGAACACTTTATGGTGTTCAGTGAATATAGCTATATTCGGTGATTCATTCCCGTGAATTATTTTGTACCGGATTAACGTTTCCTTTCTAAAAACAAACGTATTTCAAATTATTTAAAAGCTTTATTATGGTTTTACAAATATTTTAAGAGCAAAATCGGATGTCGACCGTATTTTTAATGATTCGTTCAAAGAGTCATTCAATTGCTTCTGGATTTGGAATTTGTGTTGTACATGTGGCATTACGACACACGACTGATTGTTGATTTGATTTTCAATCTTAAAACGTTGAGTAAAACGTGCTTTCTTTTCCACTATTCGCAAAAGTTACATTTTTAGACAGATTATTCAAAATAAATTAATATTTATGCGATTACATTCAATTATCTAATATTCTGCTGCGATAACTTTAGTTTAAATTAGATTGGTAGCTTTATCTATCCCTATATGAAAGTAAACAAACAATTGATTCATTCGTCTTGAACTTTTAAAATATTAAAACAAACGTTTATATGCTCTGTTGCGCCATCTGTCGGTAGTTTAAAAAAGAAACTTTCTTTTTAAAATGTTTTTTGAATTCTGAAGACATTGGGGGGGAAAATGAATATTTCTTATAAAATGAAATTAGAATATCAGAAATATGTAATGCCGTGTATTACATATATATATATGTACCGGGTGTCCCAAAAAGGACTGACTGATTTTAAAATTCAATAACTTGCAAACGGTGACAGATATTTAAAAAATTCTTGCAGGAGGGTTATGCATAAGGTCAAAAGTTTTATTACAGTGATTTTCAATTTTAGTTCGATTTACAAACAATAGATGGCGCTGTAAGCAATAGTCGCTAAATTCAGGCTCGATTTTTGGTACTTCGTGGCCCGGATAATACATTTCCATCTCCTTTTTCTGCATGGAACAAGATAAAGGACCAAAAATCGAGCCTGAATTTAGCGACTATTGCTTACAGCGCCATCTATTGTTTGTAAATCGAACTAAAATTGAAAATCACTGTAATAAAACTTTTGACCTTATGCATAACCCTCCTGGAAGAATTTTTTTAATATCTGTCACCGTTTGCAAGTTATTGAATTTTAAAATCAGTCAGTCCTTTTTGGGACACCCGGTATATAGTATATCAATGCATTATTATAATAAATAAAATTTTGTATTTTGTAGGGAAAATAAATTTGTAATTTAATAACAGAATTTAGGAAAATAAATTGTTAATGTAATTAATAGTTGCAATTTACTTATGTGATAAAAGATGATTTTTAATTATCAAAATTTATTACAGGTTTCTTTTGCTGCATGCTTAAAAAAAATCGGGATTTTCTCTGTTCAACTTTTTAAAATTTAAGTTATATAATTATTATTTTGGCAATTAATAAAAACAAATAAACTTTCTGTTGGAATTGTCTTTTATTTTACCACATACCATCAGATAAAATAGTTAATTGACAATATGTTTTAAAATAACTTTATTAGTACTAATTTGAATGTTTTTGTGAAATATTTCTTCAAATTTTGTGAGTGAAGTTCATTTGCATACTTTATATTAGTATTTTACCAATTCAATTAATAATTTTCTTGCCAATTAAATTTCAATGAAAAATGGGCTGTTTTTACTTTACCCCACCTGACCCTATAAGTCAGACAAGACAAAATTTATTACTTCACAATTCTTTTTATAATGCAATGCTATATCATTTTTTTGAAAATGCAAACACGTCATTCTGACGGGCTATATTCTAGTCTTTAATAAAAGAGTAAAAAAAATAATTCTAAAAAAAATAATTTATAAATTTAGCGGTTAAGGCTGTTCTTAACTGCGCTGCTCAACAAGCTCAAAACGTTCTGACACATTTAAAAATTCATTTTTTAGCGGAAAGTTATAAAATTGGAAAGCCTGGTCATGGAAGCCATTTGGAATCGAACTGTTTTTTCCATTTTTGGATCAGTAAATTACCTATTGAGTTATAAGCCATTTTGGTCACGTGACAAAGACGATTTTCGCCCTTCACGGACTGGTTTTTCTACTTTCTTCGGGTACTTCGGCTCAAAACGTCATATTTGACACTATTTTCTGAAAGATCTATTGCGTTTGCGAAAAAACGGAAAAAATATCTCTATTTACATAGTTTCTGAACAACAACACCTGCTAGTTTCATGCATTTCCGAACAAAAATAAATGAAAACTTATGTCAGAAAGTTGCCCTTTTGGATTTGAGAACGCCCTTAAGTTTTACAAAATAAAAAAATTGTTTAGATTCATACTTATTAAAATATTTACTGATTTGCAATATTTTAGTTTTTACTTATATTAGCAGATGTGCAACGTAAGAAAAGGTTGACGTATTATACGAAAAATTGTATCTCTGATTTTTTTCATTATTTTTCCTGTGTTAGAAACCTTTCAAAGATATATTCCAGAGATTTCTATATAGTTTTTTGAAACAAAATAAAAAATCATGCATTTAAGTGTTAAAGATGAGTTCGGGCTCTTTGTTCAGTCTTCTATTTTGTGACTTCAGAGTTCGATCCCGATACTGAAAGTATATGCAGTAGAAAAATGTAAATAAAATTTTAAAATTATTTCAAAATTTTCTCATTTGAAAACCTGTTTCCTAAGAGGATTAAGTATCGAGCCTAAATACATCATGACAACGTTTACTGATTTTCATGTCGCTAAAAATCTGTTTAAAATAGCAAATTTGTTATTTGTACATAACCACTGGCAGAAATCTGGCAGTCACAATTCTTATCCTTTTACAATATAATTGTAAAACTATGGCAGAAAGACGTAGTTTTCCCGTTTTTCTGGAAAAGAACTTCAAGCAGAAAGCGAAGATATACAAGGGTTGTCCCACGGCTTTTTTTTTATGTTACTGATATTGACCGTGTCAAAGCTTCAGAAAAAAGAGAATATTTCTTCTTCTATTTCACCAATAATAATTCAATCCCTTTTCAGACTGATGTTTAAAGGATTGAAAAATAGTTTTGTCAACTTAGACTGCATTCTTGTTTCTGAAATATCAAATTTTGTTTTCCATTTTTTCAGTTTGTAAATAAATAAAATTTTCATACTGAGCCCGAGGACTGATATAACAAGAAAGACAAATCATGCGTTAAGCATAGATTATGAAACATTTCCCAAAACTTCCTGAATGCTTTAACAAAACTTCGTTATTTAGCGAAAGGTAAATAAGATAACTAAGTTAACATTTTAGGAAACGCATAAAACATTTTAAAAATTGATTTCAGCAATTGCCCACCCATAGCAAATAGTGACTTTATTACACGCCAGTATTAAGTTAAAATTTAATTTAAACTAAAACACTCTAAAAACTAGTGAAATCACGTTTCCAGATATTATCATTCATAGCGGTTATATGTAACGAATTCTTTGCGTGACCCTATGTATAATTTTATATACGTTCTACAAACATTTCTTAGTAAACTAAATGCAGTTCAGCGTAGAAATGCATAACTCCTTTAAAAATGACCTTTAAACAATTTTCGCTCATACTTACTACCGAATACCCATACTTTCGCTCATACTTCGTAAGGGTTACTACTCTTACGAATTCTTTTGTATAGCCCTGTATATGAACTATAGCATTTATACACACCGTATAGTATGTATAAATATTGTGAAACATAAAAGCGCATATCATAATTAAAAATGCATCTCCAGCAATCATCGCGTATGTACAGTACTTCTGACACAATATAGTATCTGAAATATTTTGTGTGTCCCTGTAAATGCTATGTACTTCTTATTGTGCATGAAATAACTTATACTAAACCTCAGTGGCGTATATAAATTTCATCATATATGAAACAGTTTAACATAATTAAAATACGCCGCAAACCCCTCCCCCCACCCCCCCCTCAAATATCATTATGTAACGGAATTCTTTTGTGTGGCCCTGTAAATGAATAAGTATTCTTTGCACAGCATATTTTTCAGAATGCTCATTTTAGTGCACTTCATAAATGCATATCAATTATTTTATGCTTGAAAGCGTGTAGCATCATTAAAAGTGATTTGAACATATTTTTTCCCATTGGCCATAATGTAACGGAATACTTTTGACTATCCCTGTAAATGAACTAAACATGATACAAACTTCATTTGAAATAGTGATCGTGCTATGGTGAACCTTAATAAACTCAAAAAACTCTATGCTAATTATGATTCCTTCATTCAATATAAATTCCTCTCCTGATTGCCTGTGGTGGGCATGTTATATGGGTCAACGTAGTGTATAGATAAGTGCCATCGAAAAAGTTCTCTTTTTTCAGATTTTAATATCTTAAACAAAAATTGTATTTGTAATGTACATAAATTTTTATAATAATTGTTATAGAAATGTGAAAATTTATTGTATAAATCGTTAGAAATATAGAGAGTGAGTAGATAATGTAAACAATATATTCAGTAGTGCTAACACAGTGTAAATATTTTATTTAGAATTATTGTAATGTATCAAGTGTATTGGTGAGAAAAGATATTCACAAAAATACTATGTAAATATTTATAATCTTTAAATTGAATTACTTTATAGCATGAACATATAACCTTTTTTATTATTAGCAGCAGTATAATTGTAAGTATGTAAATAGATTATTCAGAGTAACTAAAGTATAATTGAGTTAAAGCAGTAATATTTTAACAAGTACATGACTTGATAATATAAAAATCATATTGTAATACATTTCTAGGCTCACCCTGAAACAATAGGGCAGCCTATTGTGATTGGCAGTGTACTTTCATATATTGAAATAGTAATAAACTTTCACCGGCGGCCCGAGGACCCGACACTTACCTCTCGGAGACCGCTGACCAGGCCCCTACCTATCGGGGTTAACCCAGCTGAACGACACTTACCTCTCATGCTCTCTTTGGGGAGTCTGGCGGGTCGGTCGGGGTCTTCTTTCCCGAGAGCTGGGGGTTCTGGGTTTGTTTCTCGGGTTGGGGGTTTTGCAGGTAGTAGAAAACTTTCCTGCCCTGGGCATGGGGGCTTGCCCTAACCATATGCCACAAAGCTGGTTCCCAAGGTGGGTGATATCCCTATCCCTTAATAACATCCGAAAATTTCACGGCAATCAGAGTATTTATACGAGAGTTAGAGCACGGACAGATAAACCGAAATCATAAACACTTTTCAACTTTGTTGGAAAGTGTTAAAAATTGTTTTAGGTTAGTTCCGCCTCATTCCGGGTCCGGACTATTTATAATCACCATTGCCTAAGTAGGCGCCTTTCATCAGATTTTATTGAAGATATTTCAAATATCTTTATTTTAGTTACGTTACGAACGTGTTGGAGTGAGGCACCTTGTATTTTCGAGGAAAAAATGGGTTACGATCCTGCTTATTGTTTTGTACGTCCACCTGTTAAAGTTTGTCCAATCTGTTTTTAAATACCCTGCATATTTAAACAAGAAAAATCATGCGTCAAGCATAAATTGTGAAACACTCTACAACACTTCCTGAATGCTTTAATGCCGTTCTTAACTGCGCTTCTCAACAAGCACAAAACGTTTTGAAACATTTACAAATTCATTTTTTAGCGGAACGTTATAAAATTTGAAAGCCTGGCCATGGAAGCGATTTGGAATTGAATAGTTTTTTCCATTTTTGGATCAATAAATTACCTATTGAGTTATAAGCCATTTTGGTCACGTGACAAAGACGATTTTCGCCTTCACGGACTGGTTTTTCTACTTTCTTCGGGTACTTCGGCTCAAAACTTCATCTTTGACACTATTTTCTGAAAGATCTATTGCGTTTGCAAAGAAACGGAAAAAATAGCTCTATTACATAGTTTCTGAACAACACCTGCTAGTTTCATGCATTTTCGAACAAAAATAAATGAAAACTTATGTCAGAAAGTTGCCCTTTTGGATTTGAGAACGCCCTTAACAAAACTTTGTTCTTTTGGAAGATAAGATAACTAAGTAAACATTTTAGAAAACGTATTAAACACTTGAAAAACTGATTTCAGCAGTTACCGTCCATAGCCGAATAGTTAAATTCTTTTGAACAACCATGTATTTGATCTGTAGGTTAATGCACTATATGGCCAAAGGTGACCGGTCACTTGCGATTTTAGACGTTATGTTAAAAATCTAGAAAAATACACGAGGAATCAACCTGAAACCACAGGTGTGTAAACAGTATAGTATCGGTCATATATTTCCGCGAAGATTTTTTTCCCGAAACCCCGTAGGGGAACGTGAACAAATTGAAAAAGAACGAATATCTTTTGGATAACCCTGTAAAAACTAACGATTAAAAAGTGACTTATTGTAATATAATGTGTTCATTTTTATGAGGATAGCATGTATTCTCGTAGAAAAATTAAGGTTTTCATAAAAACAGTCACAAATTTCGTCAAGTTTTTTGCTTATAATTTGCAGAGTTCTTAATATAAAAAACATTCTTTTCAGAAAATACGACAAACAACATTGTACACAATACTCTGCAATCAGAATTGAAAAATAATAAAAATTGGAGGAAAATGAGCGGAGTTACTAAAAAATGTTTCACTGGTCATGCGCGAATGCAATCAAAACATAATATGCATAATGTATTAGCTAAGTATATAGAGCAACTTTTGTAAAAGTCTCAAAATCATAGCTTGAAAATTCTGAAAATCATCGTCGATAGAATAAGTAATCCTTTGTTCCAAAAAAGAAGCAAAAAGATGAGGGGTTGTATCAAATATCTGTTGATTAGTGCCAAGATAGAGTACACAATATTGCACGTACTACTATATATATATATATATATACATATATATATATATATATATATATATATATATATATATATTTTTTTTTTTACAACTACTGATGACTTTTAAGTTGCGTTTAATTGTTAGTTCCTATCCATAAACACTGTCTTATGAGGCCTAAGATGTCTATGAAGGTTAGAGTTGCAGTAAAGCTAGAGATCCTACCTACACAACTTCCATTGTATAATATTTAAACGGAGCTTCTGACTGTAAAATAGTCAATGAAACACCTGCATTTTGAAAGACCTATATGCAATGATATGCCACTCAATAGGGTGCGTAAATTCTTTTCGTCTCCACCGCCATTTTGTATTTTACAGCCGCCATTTTGAATTTATAAAAACAAAACCTAGCCTATAATCATTGGACGGTTAAGACGAATCAATAGATACCTCATTCATTAAAATCCACTCAGCTGTTGGGATGTTTCGAGGGTATAAAAAAATCCACATAACCAGATACGCGTGAAACACATAACCCTTCTTGGCAGTCGGGTAAAAATACATTAAAATTTTATTTAACTCTATATACATTTATGTATAATAAAATATAATTGAACAGACCAAAGACATTAAAATCAGAGGTGGGGAATTTTCAGAAAATCCTACTCGCCATCGATTTCTTTATATCAATAGCAAAACAAAACACACGTTGCTGTTCCGGTGAGTTCAAACTAATATTTAAATATCAACTAAAAATAAAGCTGTGCTCCTGTGAGCTTCGGCACAAATTAAGCACCGCCTGGAGCTAAAAAGTTGATCAGTAAGTATATTTAAGAAGCACAAACAAAAAGCAGCAAGTAAACATAACACAACCCGAGTAAAACAGGCAGATAGGGTTGCGTTTAATTTCGGCATTCCTCGTCGCCGTTCAGAAACAATTGAGTCTACACTTGTCAGCGCTAGATCGAAGTAGGCTCCTACGTGTGCGATGTGCTACATCTCACATGTAAGCCATTAAGCAGGAAAGAACGGAAGAGGTTGGAAATGGGAGGGGGAAATAAAAGATAATTTATAATTTTTTTTTTTTTTTTTTTTTTTTTTTTTGAAAGCGCTGTCCAGCTGCGCTCCGAAGCGCGGTATTTATAAGCTCCGGTAAATTTCCACGAATATTTAAATATTCAGTTAAAACAAAAATGTACTGGAACTATGCTCCTGTGAGCTTCGGCTCAAATTAATCACCACGTGGAGCTAAAAGGTTGATCAGCAAGTATATTTAACAAACACGAACAAAAAGCAGCGAGTAAACACGACCCGAGTAAAAGAGGCAGATACGGTTGCATTTAATTTTGGCATTCCTCGTCCCCATTCGGAAACTATTGAAACAGAAACAATTGAATCAACACTTGTGAGCGCTAGATCGGAAAGATTGGAAATGGGAAGGTGAGGAAAATATAATTTAGAATTTATGAGCTCCGGTAAATTTCCACAAATGTTTAAAGAGTCACTAAAAACAAAGAAGTAGCGGAGCTTAACTCCGGCGCAAATTAAGCACTGCCTGTAGACCGCCACCAAAGTCGCCCTCCCCCCCCCCCCTCCCTTTTTTAATGGAATACATAAACATGAAATAAACTAAACTAAGACTATTTTATCATCCTGCGTGCAAGACAGTCTGTAAACATATCAGTATAAAAAAAATTACAGAAATGTAACAAATAAAACTTATAAAAAAAATCCAAAATAAGTTTCTCTCTCTCTCTCTCTCTCTCTCTCTCTCTCTCTCTCTCTCTCTCTCTCCCTCCCTCCCTCCCTCCTCCCTCCCACAAAAGTAGTGAATTGAGTTTATTTATTTATTTTTCTTTTATGGGGATGGGAAAGGGGGCGTGTTCTCCCTCTGAATCATCCATTTAAGGTAATTTTTTAACATAAGAACAAAAGAAGAAAAATCAGAACTAAATTTAATCTTCGAAGTGAGGGGGAGGAGCGTATCCTCAGTTTCTTTTTCTGTTGCCGATCATTTTAAACCATTTAAAAATAATTTTTAAAAAATCATTGGAGAAAAATAAAATTTAGTTACATAAATCAGAAGATTCAAGGGGAGCAATTGTTTTCTCCTGTTCCCCTCCCCCCTTGCAGATTTTCATGCAGTTAAATCTGCACATAAACAGGGCTGTTTAAAACACGTGGCGAACCTGTTCTCGATTTATTTTGGGAGGCCATTTACAGAGAATTATATAGAGTAAAAGTTGCTTAAAACGGAATTCTGCAGTTAACTGAATAATTTCATATGCTGACAAAAGAATACAGTAAAACTCGTAAAACGCAATCGCAAGGGATCGGAGGAAAATATTTTTTAAGGCGGTTCTCAAATTCCTTGCTGAAAACAACGCGAAAATTTTTAACACATGTCTAACACATTCGTTTAACACATTCTATTTTTAATCGTAAAGTCATAAAATGTGCACACCTGAATATTGAAGCAATTTGGAATCTAATCACAGTCCTTTTTTTTTTTTTTTTTTTTTTTTCTTTTTTAAATAAATAAATTACTTATCGAGTTAAATAGGAGAATTGGCATGTATGCTATGAGTAGTGTTGCTGGGTGCCTCGATTTTCAAGGACTCCAAGCCATGTCCGACACTGCACGGAACGGCAAATGTCCCGATTTTTCAGGATGCACAAATACTTTTAAATTTATTTTCAAGCTATACCCGAGTCTCCATTGAGTGGAACTTTATACAAAAAAGCCCGAGAAGTTAGAACCTGTCTATAGTGGAAAATGGTCAAAGTTCATTCGAAAGGCCTGTCTAAAACGGATTATTGCTGTTCATAGCTATTCTGTTTCTGCAGGTTTTAACGTACTTTGTCAAATAAACCCTGCGATAATGAACCTGTTTATAGCGGAATTCTGTTGTAAAAGAAAGAATTTCGTTATACCACCAATTCAGATTTCACAGATTTTACTGTGTAAGTCTGTCATGTTTATTTAGTATAGAAAACTTGATAAAATGCGATCGCAAGAGTTCGGAGAAAAATTCCGTTTTTATATTATAATTATTATAATTAAATATTATTATAATTATTATATCACAATCAGTCATGTAGTCGTAGAAAAAAAAATCCAGCTAGACAGAGTCAATGCTTAATTTGAGCCGGAGCTCAGCTGCGGTTCTTCTTTGTTTGTAGTGAATATTTAAAAATTAGTCGTAATCCACCGGAGCTCATAAATCCTGCGCTTAGGAGCCCAGAAGAACAGAACTTCCAAAAAACCGAAGCCTAAATATCTTTCTTTGCTTACCAAAGCACTTGCATAGTATGTGACGTAAGTGACCCGCACAAAGAAGCATACTTCTATCTAGCGCTCAGAAGTGTAGACTGAATGGTTTCCAAACGACGACGAGGAGTGCCAGAATATGAATTAACCGCAACCGTATCTGCTGTTCTTACACGTGGTTGCGTTGCGTTTACTCCTTTTTTTGTGCGGGTTTGAAAAATACCCTTTCTGACCAACATTTTAGCTCCAACCGGTGCTTAATTTTTTCCGAAGCTCACAGGAGCGGAGCTGCAGCACTTTCCTTATTTTCAGTAAATATTTAATATTAGTCGGAACGCACCGTCGCTCGCTGTGTGTTGCATTTTATGACAAAGAAAATGATGGCGTGTACGATTTTTCAAAAATTCCAAACCCTGATTTTAAAGTTTTTACTCTTCATTTATTAGATTTTATTATAGAAAAATGCATATCGATATAGTCAAAATATATTCATAAAATTATTTTTCTTAAGAATAAATTACATGAAATTTTGGAAACTTATGATATAAAAGAAGCAATTCTGCATAAAACATTCGTAGATTGTTGAAGATTAACTGAAAATTTTTGTTTTGATCTAAAAATTTCGCTTTTGCAAGATTAAGTATTGCGAGATTTAAGTACAAAATTTTTCTGTCGGTAAATTTGAAAATGTAAGACAACAGAAATGTTCAGAAAAATGTTCTGCTTCGTTTAAACTTTGTTTGAAGTAATTGCTATGTGTACTTTTTGAATTGTGAATAAAAGAACATCTACAAATGTAATCTATCTCTGAAATGTTTTGCGAATTTTAAGTTAAAAAATTTGCTATTTGAAATAATTAAATTTTGCTCGACAGTTTTGAGTAGAAACCTGTTCCAGATGGTTTAAATCTATTTTGAAATAATTCGTATGAATAGAATTTGAAATTTGAGTTTTTGTATGACCACATGTGAAAAACGAAGTTCAATAAGTTTTGCGTATTTTAAGTGAAATCTTTTACTAATTGAAATAAAGAAATTTTCCTCGACAGATCTTTGAAGATACATGTTCTGCGTATGTGTACGTTTCGAAATTTGAGTTTTTGAATGCTGAAATTGATTAAACGCAGTTGAAAAAGTTTTGCGTGTTTTAAGTTAAAAATTTCTCTAATTGAAATAAATAAATTTCACTTTTTATTTAAATTTTTTAACATTGTAGCTCCATCCGGTGCTTAATTTTCGCCGAAGCTATCCGGCGTTGCAGAACTTCCATTATTTTTAGTGAATATGTACATGTGAGTCGGAACCCGCCGTCTTTTATAAATACTGCGTACCGAAGCCTTACCTGAACAGCGCTGTGTGTTGTATTTTACTATAAAGAAAATCATGGCTTGTAACATTTTCTTAAAACTCCTCACCTCTGATTTGAATGTTTTTAGTCAGTTCACTTATTAGATTTTATTACATAAAAATGTATATGGATATAGTCAAAATATATTAATAAAATTATTTTGCATAAGACTAAATTGCTTGAAATTTTGGAAGTGTATGATATATAAATATGAAGGGGGGGGGGGGTACATTACTGTAAAATATTAGAGCTCCACTACTTTTTTTAGAAATTAAGCCCTGGGCTTAAATAGGTTTATTTGGACAAATATCTTGTTAGAAACGGGAGAGTTGGCATGTATGCTATGACTCGTGTTGCCAGGTGTCCCGATTATCAAGGGCTCCTAGACCTGTCCGCGGAACAACTGCACGAGACAGCAAATGTCCCGATATTTCAGGATGCAGAAATATTTTTAATTTTATTTTCGTATCCTGCTATACATGAGTCTGCATTGAGTGAAACTTACGAAAGTAAAGCCTGAGAAGACAGAACCTGTCTATAGCGGAAAATGTTTATAGTCCCTTCGAAACGAATATCCTGCAAATCCACTTGCCTAGGCTGAAGCCTGTCAGAAACAGTTTCTTTGTTGTTCATAGCTATTCTGTTTCTACAGGTTTTACTGTACTTTGTCCAGTAAACCCAGCGAAAATGAACCTCTTTATAGCGGTATCCTGTTGTAAAAGAAACAATTTCGTTATACGAGCAATTTCGCTTTCACAGATTTTACTGTATAAGTCTGTCGTATTTATTTATTATAGAAAACTTGATAAAATGCGATCGCAAGACACCGGAGAAAAATTCTGTTTAAAATAAATTTTCGTCTTAGCAGGTGTAATTGTAGGGTATGCTTACCGTAGGCGCAGCTAAATTTTTAAGTTTAAAACAGTATTCCGTTATAGACTGGTACCAGTTTAAAAGGGTTCATTGTACTTTTATGTCCCAATCAATCATGTAGTCGTAGAAAAAAAAAAAAAATCCAGAAGGTTTAGGCTATAGGCATAGGCAATGCTTAATTTGCGCCGGTACTTCATTGTTTGTATTGAATATTTAAAAATTTGTGAGATTTCACAGGAGCTCATAAATACTGCGCTCAGGAACCCGGGGGAAAAGATCTTTTCGAAAATCCGAAGCCTAAACATCTTTCTTTGCTTACTAAAGCTCTTTTATGGTATGTGACGTAGCGTGTTTCCGCTTATGAGTATACTTCTATCTAGCGCTTAGAAATGTAGACTCAATGATTTCCGAACGGAGATGAGGAGTGCCCGACACAGAATGAACCGTAACGGAATCTATAGTTTTTACTCGTGGTCGTGTTACACCGCAAATCCCTAAAACCCATGTTACTCACATTACATCACATTCATAAACGCCTGAGGTGTCAAGATGTGTTTTCAATTGGTTTAATCCATTCCCATGTGTTTGAGGATGTGTTAGAAAATGCGTTTCCCGCACATCCGCTGTAATTTTGGTAAAGATTTAATCGCAAGCAAAACACATACTTATAACAAAACACATTCATAACGCCTCTCAGTAAACGTTATGTTCATAGCTGAATTCAGACATTTCTTATTTTTGCAGCTAATGTGGAGGGATTGAACTTTCAGAAAAAAATAAATTTTAAAAATTCGAAAACTTTTTTTTTTGGGGGGGGGGGGGAGGGTGTTACATTGAAGATCGGGGTGGGGGAGCCTCTCCATTAATTCATCCCTGGCTACAAGAGAAAATCAACTATTATTTTTTTAAGCAAATACGAGTGCAGTTTCGAAATTTTATAGGAAGTTTAATCGGGATTTTTTTACTAACATTGAGCATCCATTATCATTTCTATTACGGAGATCCCTAGAACATTTTATGCATTTTAAAAATAGGGGCAGAGGCCACACCAGTATTGAATTCAGGGGGTGGCCCAGGGGGAATGTCCCCCCCGGAAGGTTTGAGATTTTATGTGTTTTAAAGGACAAATGTACAATTTCTCTCCCCCCCCCCCCCGGAGCCACCGAATCCCTTCCAGAGAAATATATCTGAATTCAACACTGGGCCACATGCATTGCTGCCTATCCCAAATTCTTCTCCTTTCTCGCCAGAGAAATGTGGGGACAAGGGCGCAGTGCTTTTTTCAGGCACCTCTCCGGGAGGGCAATGACAATTCAGAGCGAGTCTGCGATCAACGTGAAACATATCGAGCAATATTGCAACTAATAAAAATTTGGTACTGGAATTTATTAAACCAAATTAAATTTATATATAGTAGAGTAATGTTATCCGCAAGTTTCAATAAAGAAATATACAATATCACTAATTTTTAACTTATATTTTTACGGTATAATGTATCTGCTTCTGACATCTTACACACCTTATCATTTTAAACAGTGAAAAATATCAACATGTCTTGTAGAAATTGAGCTAAGCGGTGCCAATTAAGTGTTTGGGTCGCGCCCGACCCAGTCAAGAAATTTTGTCTGGTAGAGTAGACCCCGGACACATCGCAAACTGTTATAACGCTTAATCGGATTCTTTCTTCGTGTCTCCCGAAAGAAAAGAAAAAAATAACTAATTGCATTTTACTTTTTTTGAACAAATATCTATTTTTTTTTCTTTAATTGTATACTATTAAAAATTAATATTGCAATATTAAATATCATGCAAAACAATGTAAAATAGGTTAAACGGTGTGTCAGTTATTTCTTTATTCCTCTGATGTGATAAACAAACGAATAAATTCTAGTTTAAACAGATGCAGCTGCAAATTCCGTTTTTTGATGTTTTCAGAATGCCGAAATTCTTCAGCACGCTGCTTGCTGACATACCCTCTTGTATTTTCACTTCTATATTTATCTGGTTTATTTTGTTTACTAGGTCTTAGCAGGGCCATCTGGATGCTGGAAACATAAAACTTTAGCTGTTGTCCAGCGCGGCGGTCTCCTTTTTTTTAGGTCACGTGATTCCAGATGCGATTTCAAACTCTCTCAGCCCTGGAACATGGAACATGAGATGTAGATATGGATTGCCTAGATGAGAGCATCTGTACATCCAGTCGAGAGGTGAAGTCGTCTATTGAGGCATGATAGGGAGCCGTGAAAGAAACTTATAAATGTGGTTAGGTCACTTAAAGTTAGTGATAATAATAGAAAAAGAGAGGCATAGTAAAATGGTAAGTAAAATACTTATAGGGTAACAATATATAAAAGAGAGAAAAAGAGAAAAATGTAAAGTTCCAATGATCCGAAAAAAGGAGACGAAAAAGTTACCGGGACGTGCCCCAGAAAACCAAAAAAAAAAAAAAAGACTCTTTACAGAGACCATACATTTTAAAAGTGTTTAATAGCCTGGTCTAACTTATAACTTAGAATTCCTGTCAGTGTTTCGATATCAAAGGCTTATGCGACATTCCATATAATTTGCAGTTCTCAGTTCAACTCAACAGGGTGGGGTGCCACTAGAAAGCGGACATTTTTTGTGTAAAAAAAGGGGAAATGTTTGTTACTTCAATTCCAGGGTAAGAAATGTAAGAATTTGGTCCAGGCATAGATTATTTTTGTGAGGAAAATAAGCTTCGTTAACGAAATTGTCGCATATTGCATCTGGAAAAGTGTTACTTTGCAGCTGTGACATTTTCTTATAAACTAAGCAATGCTGGATTTTTCTGTCTTCAGAAGTTATTTTCCCCCATTCCTGTAGAAAAACACTATTCAAGCGGCGGGGTGTGTGTGTGTGTGGGGGGTGGATTTACATCTGGTCTTTACGGCGGGATTTCAATTAGCAGAATCTGGATATGAGATAGGTTTCGGAAAATGAGCAGAATGTGCCCATGATAATATTAAAAACAACATTAAAAAAAAAAAAAAAAAAACCCTTGAGTTTGGATTATGCCTTTCTTGAACACAGTTGATTATTTTTAGAAAAAAATAAACCAGTGAACCTAATGTAATCTATAATGCGTCCCCATTATTTTTTGCGAAATTAAGAAGTTTCCTAGGCCTTAACAAGTACACGAATGGATACTTTTTTTTAAATGTTTTAAATTGGTGCTCAATTAGCATGGAGCTTATAAGCGCTGCACACCGAAGGCATAGGTCGAATATGGATGATAGATTAAAAAAAGAAAATTATTTGACAAGTAAGAGTTTCCGAAATTTCCTCTATGTTAACTTATGTTTTAATATAGAGAATGCAAGCATGAAATATCCTAAACTAAGAACTTTTGTTAGAAATCCCTGTGCAAGACAATTTTTAAACAAATCAACATAAAAAAGCAATAAGTAAAACAAATAAATAAGAATCAGTTAACAAATAAGAAAATCTGAAATCCAAAAATAAACTTCTATCAGCATTTTTTTAATCTTATTTTTTAAATGGAGATTAAAAACCGTTTTTCCTTTTACCGCCAATAAGGGGGAGTGGAGTCGCCTAAACTCCCCGTTTAAGACAATTTTAAAAAACAAGAACTTAAAAAGAAAAACAGAACTAAACTTATGGGTTTTAGAGAAAAGGAGGAGGGGGGAGGGGGGGATCCTCCTGAGGAAAAGTTTTTAGTTCCTTTTTCTCTTTGTGTTTAATTATTTTAACACTATTAAGGCTGTTCTTAACTGCTCCGCTGAACAAGCGCAAAAGGTTCTGACACATTTACGAATTCATTTTTGAACGGAAAGCTATAAAATTGGAAATCTTGGCCATAGAAGCGATTTGGAATTGATCTGTTTTTCCCATTTTTTGATCCATCAATTACCCATCGAGTTATAAGCGATATCGATCACTTGACAAACCCGTTTTTCACACGCTCTTGAGTGATTTTTCTACTTTCGCGCGGAAATTCGGTTCAAAAGGTCCACTTTGACATTATTTTCTGAAAGATTTATTGCGTTTGAAAAAAAAATGGAAAAAACAGCTCGATGACATAGTTTCTGAACAACAACACTAGCTAGTTTCATGCATTTTCGAAGAAAAATAAATTAAAAATTATGTCAGGAAGTTGGCCTTTTGGATTTGAGAACAGCCTTAATGTTAACATTAGAGTCTTATGGTTAGTTATTTTAACACTTTTTTAAAAACTCATCAGGGATAAAGAAAATTTATTTAATTAAACCTTAAGGAGACTTCAAATTGCCAAAAATGACAAAAGTATCGAATTTTTTATTAAATTTTCTTCTAAAAATGAACTTTGAAGTGTGGAATATTTGAGCGAAGTTTTGAAAGAATCGGACAATTATAAGTGTAAAAACATTTTTTTATTATTTTGACATGCGCGCTAAATATTCACACCCTAAAAAGCTCATTAATATAACTGTAACATTATAACTTAGAGGTACTATATAAGCAGCAAAAATATCCAGTTAAGGCTGTTCTCAAATCCAAAGGGACAACTTTCTGACATAAGTTTTTTAATTCATTTTTGTTCGGAAACGCATAAAACTAGAAGGTGTTGTTATTCAGAAATTATGTCATCGAACTGTTTTTTTTTCGTTTTCTTGTAAACGCAATAGATCTTTGAGCAAATACTGTCAAAGTTGGCTATAAGTTGGCAAAGTCGTCTATAACGCATTTTTTTTCTTTTCTATGCAGTATCATCTTAGGAGATTTTACTGTATAGCATTTTTCCGATTTTTAACACTTCTATACATGGAATATGGATTAACAATATTAATGATAACTGAAACATTTACATACAAGAAATAGAGATTCATTAAAACAATAAATATCGCAGCCTGATGCACTTCTATAAAAATAAAGATTATAAACATGAAAAAAAAGTTAAGATAAATATTTTTAGTCAGAACTCCTCGTACGAGACAAATTTTATACGAATTTGACGTAAAAATCAATGCTTCGTAGAAGTTCACTCGGGCCGGCCCCGGGCCGAGATTTTAACTTTTTTCCGGTCCGGGCCAGGCTCGGGCCGAACTTTAATTTTTTTTATCGGGCCGGGCCGGGCCAATATTTTTTCTACGGGCCAGGCCTGGGCCGAACTTGTAATTTTTTCTCTCTTGTAATTTTTTCTCTCCGATTTTTTTCTCTGAGTCGGGCCGGGACCGGGCCTGGAAATGTCGGCCCGTGCAGACCTCTAGTTCCTGCTGTTGAGCAGATGTTTTGAGAAATGCCTTAAAAGGAGACTGCTAGAAGTCACTAAAAAAATGGGTTAAATGCATGGATTATCTAGACAAGTCCTTTCATAATCTATACATAAACATATCCGTGTAAGTGACTATTCCAGGAAAATGTCTTTTAAAAAGCAGGCGAAGTCATTTATCATTCGCCAAGTAAATTATTATTTATGCGCACCCAGAAAATCTTTTTGTTCATATTCTGAATTAAAATTATTATACTTAACGCTTGTTAACCACTTTGTATGTAACATGTATCGATTCCTTGTAAAAAGAGCTTTAAAACGATATAAATTGTTTGTATTTTGGTTAAGTATTAAGAAAGCCGGAATTTTCTCGCTGTTGAGCAGATGTTTTGAGAAACACCCTAAAAGGAAAGTGCTAGAAGTCACTAAAAAAATGAGTTAAATGTATGGATTATCTAGACATGTTCAGTCATAATGTATAAATGAACATATCCAATATCCATGTAAGTGATTATTTAAGGAAAATGGTTTTTAAAAAGCAGGCGAAGTCATTTATCAATCGCCAAGGAAATTATTATTTATGCGCACCCAGAAAATCTTTTTATTCATATTCTGAACTAAAATTGTTATACTTAACGCGTGTTAATTGCTTTGTATATAACATGTATAGATTTCTTATAAAAAGAGCTTTAAAACGACACCAATTGTTTGCATTTGGGTTAAGTATTAGCAAAGTTCTGAATAATTATTTGTATTAATTAATCTGTGACTTGCGCCACTCTGTCTCTTAATGCTCTAGTTAAAGCTTACATTGAAACATTTCATCAAAAAAGTGCAGCTGCGAAAAAAAAAAGTTCTTAATTAAAAATAATTAGTAATATCTCTGCTAATAATAAACCTAAATGCATAAAATTAGTATAATTGGAAAGCTTATTTTACGAGGAATCCATACATATTACATACAAAGCAATCGGTGCACATTAAGTATGAAAATTTTCAATAATAAGACGAAACAGGAAAGATTCATAGAAATTGCAATTGAAAAAATCATTTGTAACCGTTAAAATTAGAGAACAAATTTTCGACACATATAAATACCTGAAACGGAGTATGTTTTTGTAGGAAAGGCTGATGAGTAGTTTCAGAGATAGTTCGAATCTAGTACTCGTCAGCCTTTCACACTTTTACGTTCTTCAAGCTTTAAATATTTTTAAAGAATTTTCTACAAGGGCCAATGAATTGTAAATCAGTACAAGAGGATTTAAACGGCGTAAAGTAATAGGATTTAGACAAACATTTTCTTTTAATGGAAGTTATTTTTTTATAAATGACCAGAATTTTAGCACTATTTGAGATAAGTTGGGAATTTTCGCTAACGCAGTGGGTTAGATGTACTGAGTTTTAATTTAAAAAAAAAAATGCATAAGCAGGATATAAATAAAAAATATTTTTTTCAAGTTTAAAAAGGATTTTTATAAATACCTAAGGCAGGTTTGGCGAACCTTTTTATAGTCGCGTGCCAATTTAAAAAATATATATATTTTACTTGACCTTGACGTACCAAGTAAAAAACAAATTTAGTGAATTGAAATATAGTGAATCAAAATTACTTGAAAATTACTCATTAAGATAGTTTCCAAAATGAGTAACATACATGTAAGTATTACACTGCAATAATTATAGAAACAGTTATATTTTAGAAATTAATTAAAAGCATAATGTGATTAATTGTTGTATCTTGGATGAAAAATAATTAATATCATGTTCATGTTCAGCAAATTTCAACAGAATGCAAACTAAATTAATTTAAGTGGCAACTACTCTCTATTGGATTTTTTATATTCTAAATTTGCAAAAATGAGGAATTTGCGAAAATGACAGATATAAGCAGTAGGAAAAATTATTAAAATTGACAATAAAACCGGTTTATTTAAAAAGTTCTGAAATTAATTTACAAGTTGCCATAACTTACCATCGATAATAATCTTTCGTTTTTGATAGTTTTCAAATGTTTTCTTTTTTTGATAAATTTTCGAAACCATGTTTAAAAAATTCAATTTGCAATTATTCGAATTTAGAATCGAATCAGATCATCTAAGTTCGCATATATTTTGTGTAAAATCGCTGTATCCTCATTTAGAGACATAATCAACGTTGCGCCGTGCCAAAATTATTCTTTGGCGTGCCGAAAGTGGCACGCGTGCCACAAGTTCGCCGACCCTCACCTAAGGCAATCGAATAGCGTTTCTCATTCCTCTATAAACATAGACAGTAAAAATGTCTCAAACGGAAGCCTGCTTTAAACAGAAAATTTTCATGGTCCCGGCGATAAGAATGCTGGGCAATTATACAGTAAAACCGGAATCGCTAGGGGCCGAAAAAAGTCTGTTTAAACCTTTTTCCGTCTTAGGTCCGTATTCCCCTTTTGTCCGGTCCATTTAAAAAAAAAAAAAAGCAAAAGTATGATTTTTTTTTTTTTTTTTTTTCAGTTTAGAAAAGGACTTTTATGAATACGTAATGTAATCTAATAGCGTTTTTTATTCCTTTGTAAGAATAGTAACTGTTTTAACCCTTGGTTTTCACAATTGCGGAAACCATAGTTTTTATTTAATACTAAAATAAATACACTACATAATTTTAAAATTAAAATTCCAAATTTTTTTCAACGAATATAGGTCTCAAAGGGTCCTCCATTAATAATTTGAGTAATAATTTAATCTTCTGCGGCCGGTTTAACCCTTTAAAGTTAATTATTTCAATTCTCATATAATTTTTTGTGGGAAATTTTAAGACAAAACCTCAAATATCTCGCTTCCTATGGGCCGTAGCGCCTAAAAATTTGTCCGAAATTAGTTCCATGGCGCCGAAGGAAACTTTCCCTCCCGCATCTTTTGGCACCCTCCGTTTTATTTTCTCTCATAGGGGCCACAGCACGGGGGGCAGAATGGGGCGGCTTTGTACAATTTCGTGTATTTGAGACTGTTTACCATCCGAACGTCTCACAATTAATAACTTAAATATATCTTGGCCTTTTTTAATAGCTGCCGTCCGGTTTCACCCCCCCCCCCAATTTATAAATTTTCGAACTTTTTTTCAATTAAAGCTATGACGATGCAACAACTTCTATTTACCATTTCATAAGTTCATTGGCTTGTCCCACCCAAAAATTTTTACCTACTTATATTTCTCTTATAATCTATAACTTTTTCATCTTCTAAAATTTTTAACCTTTCACTAGGTTGTTATATATCATTTTAAAGGTAATTACAAGCTGAATTTTTCCCAACTAATTTTCTAGAGTTTTTCTTTATCTTCCTTTAACTTATAACTTTTTGGACTTCTTTAATAATAAAGATATTTTAATGAAACAACTTCTATTCGCCTTTGACAAAGACATACATTTGGTCCCACCTCAAGATTATCATATAACTTTTAATTCTAAACATCTTATAACTATTTGAATATTTTAGGGTTTCGTTCATCTGAAGAAACCCTATTCGTCTCACTCCTGTGTCTGTCTGTCCGTCACAGAACCCGTTCTCAGAAACTATACATGTTGGAGAATTGAAATTTTGCATACTTATAGATGAACATAACACATCATACGACAAATCATAAAATTTTGAAAAACTCGTACATTTAACCCTTTGGGCTCCCACATGTGTATTTTAAACAATTCTTTCTAAGTGAACCTAATTAGGTTGGAGGCGTGAAATTTTGCATACTTATAGCTGAACACCATCATGCGACAAATCATAAAAAATTGAATAAGTCGTACATTTAACCCTTTGGGATCCCACATGCGTATTTTAAGATTCTTTCTAACCGAGCCCCTTATTAAATTGGAGATTTGAAATTTTGCATACTTAGAGCAGAACACATGTGGCCAGGCGACATATCATAATCTTGAAAAGGTCTTACGTTTAACCCTTTGAGCTACCACATATGTATTTTAAGCAATTATTTCTAAGAGAGCCCCTAATTAACTTGGAGACATGAATTTTTGCATACGTATAAAACAGCGAAAATCATGGCAATCCATAAAGAGTGCCTCATTTGGGTCGATACAGCTCAAATCAATGAGTCATGTTGAAAATTTCCGAAGGAAGAAACGAGATTATTGTTAATACAGATAGTTTCGGCCCGGCCGATGTTTCACCAGCATTTTCGACAGAGCAGTCTACAGTTTTTAATGAGCGCGTGAAAAGCATCTTCAAAGTTTAATCCTGTGTTGCTTCTTTTATAATTTGCACTCACGTCTTGAGTCCGTCATGACTGTTAATTAATAACAAGCTGAATACCTCAGACCACACGGCAAATCATAAAATTTTCAAAAAATCTTATATTATTTACTCCTCCGGGCTCTAACTTGTATATTTTAAGCAATTTTTCTAAACTCCGCCCTTTTCACACGGGGGCCGTTCAAATATTACGTAAGCACCTAAGGGGGGGGGAGGGGGTTAGCGATTTGCTTATTTTTGCTGACAAGGGGGGAGGGGGGGTTTGAATGATGCTTACGTAAGACATTTTCAGAATCTCTAACATGTAAAAAAAAAATATATATAAAATTTCAAATTGAAAGAAAGAAATAGCAAAAGAATATTAAACTTGAAGTTCTGATGTCAGCTATTTTGACCGCACAAGGAAAACATAAACGATCTCTTTTATCTAGAGGTGACTGTTCATGTTTGATGCATGAGGGCTTATTATCTCTGAGAACTTACTACTATTTCCAATTGTGAGAATAGAATAGAATAGACCGATATAGAATAGAATATTGAATGGACCGATGCGATATGATGTATTGTGACAATATGAGTTTTCCGGGAAAGCTTCCAAAACGTAAGTAAAATTCTATCTTTTTTGTTTCCACCCCTCCTCTGTCAAGTGGTTGAACCCCATAACCATAGTGACCGACTGCTCTACTGTCTGGTGTCTCGTGAGTTTTGAAAACCTCTCAGAACAGATCTGCACGGGCTGGGCTCGGGCCTATTTTCATTCACGGCACACGGGGCGGCCCCGGGCCATACATTTTTCTGAAGGCTCGGGACGGGCCGGGCGTAGTTACTACTCTTTACGGGACAGGACGGGTTCGGGCCTTACTTTTTTCCTGGGGGATCGGGCCGGGCCCATTTTTTTCTGTACAGAGCCGGGACTGGTTTCATTCCAAGTCTTCAAGGCCCATAATTTTAAGTCCTAGTTTTGACGCAGCCCGTATGAAAATCATTGTCTCGGCGGAGCCTGATCCGTTCAAAGGTCAGTAAAATTAGGTCAGGCTCAAAAAATTTTGAAAAAAATGTACACATTTTTAAATCGCTATTATTCTACTATTAAACATTCAAATTTATTCTTTTTAAAGAATAGTAGATTTCTACGCTTATTAAAATATAGCTAAATGAAAATATAAGAAAACATGTGAGAAGGAACTTGTCTATGACGAAATCCTGTTATAAACTGAAAAACGTGTTGATCCATACAAAATTAATATACTAATACGTAAGAATAGAATATATAATACATTTAAAACTTGCTAAGAAGGGCACTTGTCTATAACGGATTTTTTTCTTTTTTATGCAATTCCGTTTTAGAAGATTTTATTGTATAGCATTTTTCAGATTTTTAGCACTTCAATACATGGAATATGGATCAACGATATTAATGATAACGGATTCATTTACATACAAGAAATAGAGATTGGTTAAAAAAAATAAATGTCGCAGCCTGCGCCACTTATATAAAAATGAAGATTATAAACATAAAAAAAAATATTTAAGACATATTTTTGGCCAGAACTCCTCGTATGAGACAAATCTTTCACCAAATCGACATAAAAATCAATGTTTTGTAGAAATTCAATCGGGGCGGGCCGAGATTTTAACTTTTTTCCCGGATCGGGCCGGGCTTGGGCCGAACTTTTACCTTTTTTATCGGGGGGGGGGGGGCAATAATTTTTTTGTACGGGCCGGGCCGAATTTTTTTCTCTATGAGTCGGGCTGGGCCCGGGCCTGGAAATTTCGGCCTGTGCAGACCTCTACCTCTCAGTACTGCAGTGTAGTAGTGGTGTTTAAAATAAATAAAATCAGAAATATGTCTTCATTTCGAGAAATCTTGTATAAAAAACTTTTTGAAAGTTTCAAAAAGTCTGCATCAGATAAACCTTTGAAGGATATCCAATGTAAAACTAATGATGTGTGGCGGCAGTACAAAAAGTCTTCTAAAACTGACAAAGAGTTAGAGGTATTGGTGCTAAAAAGAATTGAGGACGAACAACCAAAAAGAAATCAGTCTTTCTTGATTATTTTATAAAGGTAATTATAATCAATTTATTCTTAAAATTTTAAATATATTTTATCATAACCTTAAGTTTACATAATTACTTGTAAAAATTGGAAAAAAGATAGATAAGATAAAATGACCGTGTAGCCTTATCAAAACATGGTCAGTATGGGAATAAATAAAGACCAAAAAAAACGTCAAAAAACGAGTTATTACTTTTTAAATATGGCGTAGCCAAGCTAAGCCTTATTTTTTCTTTTCAAATAACTAAAAAATTAATGCATCCATGGGGGAAAAAAATTAAAAAAATATGTTAGTTTTGTAGCAGATAATCTTCTAACTGTTTTCAAATTTTGAACCTTACTAAAAATGAAATGTAACCCAATTGAATTGAAACCAATGTATCTCAGATTCAAAAACAGATAAATAAGGTTTCCAGTGATCTCAAAAAAGGAAAAACAATCCTTAAAAAGGAAACGACAAAATGCTGAATACCAAAGAAAACATCGAACCACCAAACGAACAAAGCTTGGAGAAATCTGCCATGATAATCCAGACATTAAAAAAAATAGTTTTGATGGAATCAGTAGGAAGACCAAGTTTAAACAACCATTATTACTTAAAGCAATAGCAGACATTGCTATTATTGGAAGCGCTGCAGATGCAAAAAGAAGAAACAAGTCCGAAGTGTCAAAACTCTCGATGACATGACTGCAAAACTGAAAAAGGTTGGTTTTGCAATAAGCAGGAGTAGAACATATCTTCGTTTGTTTCCAAAAAATTCCTCAACCATCGAGTGTCGAAGACATGTTACCACAGTGCCGATAAAACTTTCTTGGATTCTGGCTGATTATCACCGATCTCACATTGATACCCAATTTGCAGTAATATCCATCCATTATTTAGAAACTTTAGCTTCAATTTTTGGACCCATGCAAGTGTTTCTTCTTTCACATGATGACAAAGCGCGTGTACCTTTGGGAATTACAGCAGCCAATAAACAGGCTATGATATTGATGCATATGGAGTATCACGTATCCTTAAGCGATCACGACTGTGTCATCGCTGAACGCCGCAAACTTATCCCATGTGTTTACGCTGGTATTGTGATTGCTCCTGGCATGGCAGGTCAAAGTAAAGCCATACATAGGTTATTCTGGTCCAACGTTAATAGCTATAAGAAGTGGGAAACACAGTTCTTCCACAGCAAATACTCATGCTCAGGATTTTGAAACTCTATTAATACTCAAAGATTTTGAAAAATTAGTGAAAACAGAAGAGGGTTTCATCAAACCTGTAATCATAGTAACGGTTGATGGAGATCATGACAAGAATCCCCGCTACCAGAAAGTTATATCGTTTGCTATTAACCATTTCAAAAAGCATGATTTGGATGGAATTTTCATAGCGTGCAATGCTCCTGGAAGAAGTGCATATAATTGAGTAGAAAGGCGAATGACACCACTCAGTCGAGAACTGTCTTGTCTTATACACCCTCATAACCATTATGGTTCCCATCTCGATGAGAACGGTCGCACTACTGATGAAGAAATGGAGCAAAATAACTTAGCATATGCTGGTAAAACTCTCGCAGATATCTGGAACTCATTAAACATTGACAGTTATCCCGTTACTGCCACATATGTTGATTCAGGCGAACCAGAGTCTCTTGGTTATGACTTGGATTGGTATTCGAAGCTCGTACAAGAAAGTCAATACTTGCTGCAAATTGTAAAATGCGAAAAAAAGAATTGTTGCTCTCCTGCACGTAGTGGATTATTTCGTATATTAAAAGGACGATTCATTCCTCCTCCAATTAAAATGATACAATCGTCAAATGACATCATTGCAAGTGAAGAGGGGGAATTTATAGATTTAAGTCTCCGTCTGGCCTTAAATCTGAATAGTACAGAAAAGGGATTTTTAAAGATGCTGTATGATTATTTTTGCTCTTTCATAAAGTTCACGCATTTATCCGCAAGAACTTGTGGAAGTTGTGGCCAATATCATGCATCTCAGAAGTCAGCAAACAGACACAAAAAAATTCAACAGAGTGAAAAAAGCGAGGACTGCCTTATACGACTATTGAGAATTGCTGCTCGTCGAGCAAATGAACTTATGCGCTTCGTAAAATCCGTGGAAGATATGGAAGATGTTGAGTGGATCAATGAAGATGAAGTTGATAAAGATTGCATCCGAATAGTAAGCGATGAAGATAATCAAGTAAAACTGGAAACCAATATCATAACAGATATGGAAAAATGGCTTGAACAGCCGTGGTCAGCATCGGAATAGATATTGTCATGTTCAAATTTAAATTTTTCAAATGGCTAAGTTCATCTAAAATTGTGATGTAAGAAATTTTCTTGAATAGAATTGTAAAGAAATAAAACAAGCGTTTATTATTATTTAGTAGTTATATTAGTCGAGTAGAGTTTTATAATTTGTATTGTGTCCTAATTTTTTTTTAAGTAGGGGGGGGGGGTCCAATTTTCTTACGTAATTATTAAGGGGGGGTTCGCGATTTGCTTATTTTTGCTGACAAGGGGGGAGGGGGGGTCAAAAATAGTCAAAAACATGCTTACGTAATATTTGAACAGCCCCACGGGGAGCACTTTTCCAACATTTGCCGACACCCCTTTGACCATTCTTTTATATTATGCACCATAGCCTTACATATTTTAGTTCCACTTTTGCCTCCAGGGGCGCCTACTTATTTCTGGTGCTATGGGCCCAATCCCTTCGACAGATATATATACGGATAGTATGTAAAACGGAGTTTCGTTCTGATAGAGGATTGTTTAGAAGAGAGTGCGCCCCTGGGTGCGAAATGTGGAACTAACAGATTTTTCAAAAGGATAAAGTGTTTTGAAAGGAATATTAAACGAAACCCTCTGTGCGATTTGTGATCACACTTACCCACTTGTTTGTAAAATGAGCTAGAGAGTTGGAAGAATTATTAAATTCATTGTCTACAATTCACTAGGCAGTCCCACCAATCTATTTTCAAGTTCAACTGCCTCTTTCTCCTTTTAAACTACTAATTTTAATACGTTAATAAGTAAACTACATGGTTTAGGGTCTTTACAGCTCAAGTGCGGCGAGAACTTTTCTTCCCTGGGTAAGTACTAATTTATTATTTATTAAAACAAAAACTACAGTTATCCCCCATGAGCCAATTAAATAAACTACGAATCTGGTCACAATGAGTGATTTAATTCTTTGTTTTCTTTTGTTTTGTTGTCTGTTTCCCCCTTTTCTTTTTGAACAAATTGTGGTATCGGAATGCGGTTACACCACAACACTTGTCAAATAGTCGGAAATTTCGTGGCTATGAAAATTTCAAGTGTTTTTACTTTTCTAAAAAA
Source organism: Maratus speciosus (assembly GCA_963932465.1). Taxonomy (NCBI): domain Eukaryota; kingdom Metazoa; phylum Arthropoda; class Arachnida; order Araneae; family Salticidae; genus Maratus; species Maratus speciosus. The sequence goes on along the minus strand of OZ010787.1, from coordinate 684,355,604 downwards.
ATCCGACATTTTGTTTCTTTGACTCTTGACTCGATGTTTATTTTTAAAAGAAAATGTAATGTGTACCTTAACAGCATAGCAATATATAATTTTTTAAAAAGAAAGTTAGACCTCTAGACAGATATACATATCACTTATGTCTTCTAATAAAACTTATATGTGATCGAAAAAAGGGGAAAAATACTGCAAAACATGCTAAAATAGAAACGCAAAAGAGCTTAGAAAAATTTCGTTTTAGGCAGTTTTTTGTCTTAGGAGGCATAAATATTTTATACTCTTTCGCATAAATGTATTGTACTCTTTCAGCCGATACCTCGAAGTTACTCCGTATAAAGTATTTCTGTGTGGACAAGTTTTTGCTGTAGAAAAATAGGAGTATACATAAAAGTACAGTAAAACTTGTCTAGCAGAAACCTGTTTTAAATTGAAAAATGTTTGTGGACCCAGCGAAATATACAATACAATTGTAATACACGTTGTACCTTCTAAGGTCTGAAAATGCATTATTTTAGGGTTCCGTGCACTCCCTCTCAACTTATTTTAATTTACTCTACTTACCATATCTGTAACAAAGAAAGGAAGAGGAAAAAATGTCAGATTGGCAAATTTTTCTCTTTCAAATAAACTAATAAATGCTGCCATTTGAATGTGCGAGACGTGTTCTTTCTTGCCATACCCCCGTTAAACTATCCATAAAATGGATCAAAATAAGAGAAAGTTTTATTGATCATTTGAGATTTTTTTTTTTCAATTACGAGGGATATTTTCATTTCAACCTCCGATTGGCCGTAAAATAAAGGCAATTTGAATAACCAAATGGTTTTATAACCAGGAGTGAAATATACCGTATATACTCGTGTATAAGTCGATCCCCCCTTCCCTTTCTTCAGCAAAATTTTGAAAAAAAATGAATTTTCGTGTTTAAGTCGAACCACATTTCTGGTAGTATGTTGAAAAAAGACTTGTAATCGAGAATTTAAAAAAAAAATTATAAATTTCCATTAAATTGGTAAATTTTTTCACGTTTCTAATCAATATTCTTTTTTTTTTTTTAATTCAACGTTTTAAAACTGTATAATTATGTAAAACCGAAGGGGCTTAAACTATTTTGAAACCTATTCACATCCATTCAATGATACTTAAAAAGAAAAAATTCTTTCAAAAATCTATTCAAGCGTTATTTACAAGAGTAAACAACTTCTTAGAATGCTAAAATATGGTACTTCTTTGCATTGTAGGACTTTTAGGAGAGATATCTAGAAGCACTCTCAATTTGAACTCTTTTTAAAAAGGAATTAAAATGTTGAAAGGAATGCTCCTGTATTAAAGGGAATTCTGTGGCAAGAGTAAATGGGTGCAGAACAATTACAGGGTCATTATTGATGAGCTTTTTTTGCCACTCACAGGGATATGACTATTGTCCGTTTTTACCTCTCATGTGATTAACGTGAGAGATATGTACAGGGAATTTAAGAAGGTTTATTTAAGATAATCTGTAGTTTAATTAATAATATTAATTAAAATAATTTAATTAAAAAATATTATTGTTATATGTAGTAATCTTACTTGGAGTTCTGGATTTAGAATTGTAAGTAACAAGTAAAGTACTTATTGATTAGCATGTTATTAAAACTGAATACTATAGTTTTCTGTTTTCAAAATTTAATACATCTCAAATTTATATATATATATATATATATATATATATATAAATTTATTAATACATATATATATATAAAATTGATAAGAGAGTAAAAAAGAGACTTAAGTAGTTTAGAAAACGAAATAATTTTTTATCACTTTAGTTTTTGAGAAAATTTCAGACTGATTTTTATAACATATATATAACTGTGTCGTATATAATTGATAAGAGAATTATATATAAAAGAGATTAATGGGGAGGTGCGTATTAACTGAATGTGTTAAATAATTTAAAAACTTTAGTAATTTTTTTAGAAATTCTGTTTTTGAAAATTCCATTTAACTCATTTCAATTAATTCAATATAACATACGTACAGTATGTTATATGGATCCATTTTTTCCACATTAAATACGAGAATAAGTAAAAAGTAAATATGATAAATAATTTTGAAATTTTAATAATGGTTGCTAGGATAGACCCTACTCGAAGTAGCCATGGGAACCAGTGTTGAATACAGACACTTTTCTCCGGGAGGGATTTCTGTAGCTCCGGGGGGGGGGGGGGGGAATTAAAAAGTTCCGTGGGGAAATTGCAATTTTTGACCATTGAAAACACAAAATCTCAAATCTTCCGGGGGGACATCTCATTGCTCAAGGAGGATGTCCCCCCTCCCGGTCACCCCCTGAAATCAACACTGGTAACAGCGCAAAAACTACCCAACCGAATGGTTTGAAATTTTACACATAGAATCGTTGCAAATTTTGTCGAGTCATGTCGAATTTTATGAAAATTGAATCAAAACTTAAGTTTTCTTCCTTCTATTAAATCCTATCATACGTAATTAATTAAATGATATCCCATGATAGGTAATGATTCTAGGTTGCCATGGTGATAATTCTGTTGAATCCTATCCTACGCAATTAGTTCAATGATATCCCAAGATAGGTAATGATTCTAGGATGTCATGATGATGACGTCCTATTGAAGATGGAATCATATTATTTCTGTATTATGGAATTTAATTTATAGAATCGTCATAAATTTTGTATTCATGCCTCTTTGCATTAGAGTGCAACAACTATTGCACCAAGATCTGAATATTTATAAAACTAGTTATAGTATGAACGCACCTCACATTTGTCACGTTTGACGTACAATTTCCGACTTGTTAGTTTTTGTTGCCGTATTTTTAAAAGTAATGGAGCAAGAATAAAAAATATTTATCATTAGATTAACGTAAAAAGGCCAAATATTAAATTCTAAAGTCTCATATTCACCAGATTTACATGCATTTGCAATTATAAGTCATAAACTTTAAAGCTACCGCTGCACGGTGGGTGTTTTACCGATTCTAGCTGGCCAAAAGTGTTTTTGGCGTCAATATAATCGCATCGTCATGAAATTGAAAAATGTTATTGATATTCACTATTGAATGTTAGGTATTGCAAAATCTAGCGTGTAGCAGTCATATTTTCGTTACAGGGGCATTCAAAAGTATTTCTTTACATTACGGTCTATGGGGGAAAATCGTTTGCGCTGGTTTTTAATGTTAAATTTAAAAGTATTCGTACATCCTGAAAAATCGGTACTTTTGCTGTCCCGTGCAGAGGTTATGCAGGACAGGTCTCGGAGCCCTTGAAAATCGGGACACCTGGCAACACGAGTCATAGCGTACTTGCCAATTCTCCAGTTTTTAACAGGAGATTTGTTCAGATAAATATATTTGAGCCCAGGGATTAATTTCTAAAAAAGGTAGCGGAGCTCTAATATTCAGCAGTAATGTCACTCACCCCCTTATATTTATATATCATACATTTCAAAAATTTCAAGCAAATTCATCTACCGCAAAATAATTTTATTAATATATTTTGACTATGTCTATTTTTATATAATAAAATCTAATAGTGAACTGACTAAAAACATTAAAATCAACGGTCGGGAGATTAAAAAAAATGTTACACGACATGATTTTCTTTATAGTAAAATACAACACACAGCGCTGTTCAGGTAAAGCTTCGGTACGCAGTATTTATAAATGACGGCGGGTTCCGAAACATATTTACATATTCACTAAAAATAATGGAAGTGCTGCAACGCCGCTCCTGTGAGCTTCGGCGAAAATTAACCACCGGTTGGAGCTACAATGTTAGAAACTTTAATTGAAAGTGAAATTTATTTCAATTAGAGAAATTTTTAAATTAAAACACGCAAAACTTTTTCAACTGTGTTTCATGAATTTTCACCATCAAAATCTCAAAATTTAAAACGTACGCATACGAAATACTTCAAAACAGTCTTAAATCATGCAGAATATATTTCTTCAAAGATCAGTCGAGTGAAATTATTTTATATCAATTAGGAAAATTTTTTACTTAAAACACGCAAAACTTTTCAATTATGAATGACGAATGCCACTCTTCAAAAACTCAAATTTCAATAATTCCTCATACGAATTACTTCAAATTAGTATTAAATCACGCAGAACACGTATCTTCAAAGATCTGTCGAAGGAAATTTCTTTATTTCAATTAGTAAACGATTTCACTTAAAATACGCAAAACTTATTGAACTTAGTTTTTCACACGTGGTCATACAAAAACTCAAATTTCAAATTCTGTACATACGAATTACTTCAAAATAGATTTAAACCATGTGGAACAGGTTTCTACTCAAAACTGTTGAGCAAAATTTAATTATTTCAAATAGCAAATTTTCTAACTTAAAATTCGCAAAACTTTTCAGAGAGAGATTACACTTGTAGATGTTCTTTTATTCACAATTCAAAAAGTTTTCATACGAATTTCTTCAAACAAAGTTTAAACGAAGCAGAATATTCTTCTGAACATTTCTGTTGTCTTATATTTTCAAATTTACTGACTGAAAAATTTTGTACTTAAAACTCGCAATACTGAAACTGGCAAAAGCGAAAATTTCAGATCAAAACAACAATTTTCAGTTAATCGTCAACAATCTATGAATGTTTTATGTAAAATTGCTTGTTTTTATCAAATCTTTCTTCAATAATTTATTACTGATGATCTATTTTCCTTCAAATTGGAAAAAAACGTTCTAACGGAGTTTTCAATTTTGAACAAACAAGCGAGTCGAACTAGAGAGTCCACCGGCAAGCACCACAGAACAATTCAATGGAAAAGACTGAATCCGGCGCACACAGGCACCAGAATAATAAAGGTGGCAAGCAATTCAATCGATAGCGATTAAATATTTAAGTATATGTCGGAACCCACCGTCGCTTAGAAATACTGTGTACTGAAGTGTTACTTGAACAGCGCTGTGTGTTGCAGTTTAGGACGAAGAAAATCATGGCGTGTAAGATTTTCTTAAAATTCCCGACCCTTTGATTTTAAAGTTTTTGCTTATTAGATTTTATATAAAATTTCATATCGATATATATAGTCAAAATATATTAACATAATTACTTTGCTTAAGACGAAATTGCTTGAAGTTTTGGAAATGTATAAAATATGATCGGAATTGGGTGTAATGGGGGGGGGGGGGGGGATTTCAACATTACGTATATCCTTACTGCAGAGTATTAGAGCTACGGTAGCTTTACTCTTGGAAAATAGCCACTGGACCGAGGTTATACATTAAAGAGGATACGCTATAGCTATGGAGGGTGTACATATTCTCTTAATGATACCAGATGGTATTCAGCGTATACTCTCCTCTACATCTTTGGTACGGTTCTTGATTTCGATGCAAGTTGTCCCCATTTTCGTCTTCCCGCCCCTTCCCCCTTTTGGTGATACTGGATCTGTCAACAGTAGCTATAGAGATCAAGTCCTAAAAATATAAGACTCGTTTTGTTTTTTTTTTAATTTTCAATGTTTTAAAATTTTAAAAAGAGTGAGGAATAGCTACATATGAAATTTTAAAGTGGTTGTTTATTCTGAAAAATAGGTACCCCTCGCAATAATTTAATGGGATATGTATTTCAGAAAATACTGTTAATGTGAGCGTTTTGAACTCAAATTTCTGGAGATGACTGCGCGAGAAAGGAGAAAAACCTGTCGTCACTTGACAAAAATCGCTTAAAACCCGATAAGTGATTTTTTAATCAAAAAATGGGAAACATAACTCTATTCCAAATCGCTTCCATAGTCAGGCGTGCCCTTTTTTGCCATTACGTTTGAAAATAAACGGGAATTTTTTTCGCTGCTGAGCAGATATTTTGAGAACCGCCTTAAAAGGAAAGTGCTAGAAGTCAGTAAAAAATTGAGTTAAATGCATGGATTACCTAGACATATTCAATCCTAATGTATACATGAACATATCCGTTTAAGTGACTATTGCAGGAGAATGTCTTTTAGAAAGCGGGCGAAGTCACTTATCAATCGCCATAGGAAATTATTATTATACGCGCACCCAGAAAATCTTTTTGTTCCTATTCTGAATTAAAATTATTATACTTAACGCTTGTTAACCGCTTTGTATGTAACATGTATAGATTCCTTGTAAAAAGAGCTTTAAAACGATACCAATTGTTTGTATTTTGGTTAAGTATTAGCGATGTTCTGAATAATTATTTGCATTAATTAATCTGTGACTTACACCACAATGCCTATTAATGATCCAGATAAAAACTTTTAAAGTTCAGCTGTGGAAAAAAAAAAAGTCATAATTATGAATAATTATTAATATCTCTGCTAATAATGAACCTAAATGCATAAAATTAGTATCACTGGAAAGCTTTTTTTACGAGGAATCTATACATGTTACATAAAAAGCTATCTTTGCACGTTAAGGATGAAAATTTTCAATAATTTCCCTCACATGATATCGTAGTAATTACAATTGAAATAATCATTTGTAACCGTTAAAATTCTAGACCAAATTTTCGATAACTATATAAAGGCCGATCGGGGAGTATGTTTTTAGAAATGATCATTGGTGTCTGGTAGACGTTGTTTCGAGTCTACCGACCCATGATCATTTCATTTTACAGTAAACTCTGTCTAAGGCGGAAGTGATCGGGACCAAGAGAATTTTCCGCAGTAGACAATATTCCGCCTTAGACAAATTTTACTCTATGTCTATGGATTCACAGGGACTTGAAAATCTTTCCGAGTTAGACAGATTTCCGTTTTACACCGAGTCCGCCTTACGGAGAGTTTACTGTACTTTCTTCACGCTTTAAATATTTTAAAATAATTTCCTACAAGGGCAATGAATTGTTAATTTCTACAAGAGGATTTAAAAGGCCTTAAATTATAGGGTTTAGAGTACGCGAAGACGAATATTTTCTTTTAATGCAAATCATTTATTTAAAAATGACCAGCACTTTAGCATTATTTGAGATAAGTTGGGAATTTTCGCTGACGCAGGGAGTAAGATGTACTGAGTTGTAATTAAAAAAAATAATATATAAGCATGATATAAATTAAAAATATTTTTTAGAGTTTAAAAAGGATTTTTATTAATACGTAAGGCAATCGAATAGCGTTTTTTATTCCTCTGTAAGAATAGTAAATGTTTTAACCCTTGGTTTTCACAATTTTGGAAACCATAGTGGTATTTAATACTAAAATAAATACGCTAAATAATCTTAAAATTAAAATTCCAAAATCTTTTCAACGAATATAGGTCTCAAGGGGTCCTCCATTATTTGAGTAATAATTTAATCCTCTGCGGCCGGCTTAACCCTTTAAAGTTAATTATTTCAATTTTCATAGAATTTTTTGTGGGAAATTTTAAGACAAAACCTCATATCTCGCTTCCTATGGAACGTAGCGCCTAAAAAAATGTCCGAAATTAGCTCCGTAGCACCTAAGGAAACTTTTCCTCCCGCATCTTTTGGCACCCTCCGTTTCATTTTATCTCTCATAGGGGCGCCAGCACGGGAGGCGGAATGGGGCAGCTTTGTACAATTTCGTGTATTTGAGACTGTTTACCACCCGAACATCTCACAATTAATAAGTTAAATATATCTTGACCTTTTTAAATAGCTGCCGTCAGGTTTCACCCCCCCCCCCATACACAATTTATAAATTTTTGAACTTTTTTGTAATTCAAGCTATGACAATGCAACAACTTCCATTTACCATTTCATAAGTTCATTGGCTTGTCCCATCCAAAAATTTTTACCTACTTATATTTCTCTTATAATCTATAACTTTTTCATCTTCTAAAATTTTTAACCTTTCACTAGGTTGTTATATATCAATTTAAAGGTAATTACAAGCTCAATTTTTCCCAACTAATTTTCTAGAGTTTTTTAGGGTTTCGTTCATCTGACGAAACCCTATTCTTCTCACTCCTTTGTCTGTCTGTCCGTCACAGAGCCCGTTCTCAGAAACTATACATGTTGGAGACTTGAAATTTTCAGTACTTATAGCTGAACACCTCACATGAAACGACAAATCCTAAAATTTTGAAAAAGTCTTAAATTTAACCCATTGGGTTCCCACATGTGTATTTCAAACAATTCTTTCTAAGTCAGTCTCTAATAAGGTTGGAGCCATGAAATTCCGCATACTTATATCTGAATACCTGAGACAACAAGACAAATCATAAAATTTTGAAAAAAGTTTTATATTTAATCCTTTGGGCTCCAACGTGTGTATTTTAAGCAATTTTTTCTAACATAGCCCCTAATTAATTTAGAGACATGGAATTTTGAATTTTTATAGTTAAACACATGAGCCCACACAACAAACCATAAAACTTTGAAAAAGTATTATATTTAACCCTTTGGGCTCCAATTTGTGTATTTTCAGCAATCCTTTATAACAGAATTCCTAATCAAATTGGAGGCATGCAATTTTGTATTCCGATAGCTAAACACCTCAGATCACACGACAAATAATAAATTTCGAAAAAGTTTTATGTTTAACCCTTTGGAGTCCAGCTTGTGTATTTTAAGCAATTCATTTTAACAGAGTCCCTATGTGAATTGGGGACTTGAAATTTTGCATACTTATAGCTGAAAACATCAGATCACACGACAGATAATAAATTTCGAAAAAAGTTTCATATTTAACCCTCTGGACTCCAGCTTGTGTATTTTAAGCAATTCTTTCTAACTGAGCCCATAATTAAGTTGGAAATTTGAAATTTCGCATACTTATAGCAGAACACATGAGACCAGGCGACATATCATAAAATCTTGAAAAAGTCTTGCATTTAACCCTTTGAGCTCCCACATATATATTTTAAGCAATTCTTTCTAAATGAGCCCCATAATTAAGTTGGAGACATGAAATTTTGAATATTTATAGCTGAACACTTCAGATCACACGACAAATAATAAACTTCGAAAAACGTTTTATATTTAACCCTTTGAACTCCAGCTTGTGTATTTTAAGCAATTCTTTCTAACTGAGACCATATTTAAATTGGAGATTTGAAATTTTGCATATTTATAGGAGAACACCTGAGGCCCGGCGACAAATTATAAAATCTTGAAAAAGTCTTACATTTAATCCTTTGATCTCCCACATATATATTTTAAGCAATTCTTTCTAAATGAGACCCATAATTAAGTTGGAGACACGAAATTTTGCATACTTATAGCAGAACACCTGAGACCACACGACAAATTTTTTTTTTTCGAAAAAGTTTTATATTTAACCCTTTGGACTCCAGCTTCTGTTTTTTAATCAATTCTTTCTAACTGAGCCCCTAATTAAATTGGAGACATGAAATTTTGCATACTTATAGCTGAACGTGTCAGATCATAAGACAAAATATCAATTTTCGGAAAAGTCTTATAATTAACACTTTGGCCTTCAACTTCTGTATTATAAGCAATCATTTCTAACTGAGCCCTAATTAAGCTGGGGATATGAAATTTTGCATACTTATAGCTGAACACTTGTGATCACACGACAAATGATAATTTTTTCAAAAAGTCTTATATTATTGACTCCTCTGGGCTCTAACTTGTGTTTTTAAGCATTTTTTCTAACTTAGCCGCTAATTAAGCTACAGCGAACTAGTTTCACTTGAAGGCTCCGGGAGGGGGGGGGGGCTCAATTTTTCCCCAAACCCCTCATCTGATATATCATTTGACGACCCTTCAGCCACTCTTTCATTTTATACCCTTTTATATTTTATTTCCACTTGGCCAGGAGGGCTTTCCTATTTTAAGTTTTATAGGTTCAATTTCCTCGACTAATATAAGTGCGAATAGGTTCTAAAACGGAGTTTTGTCGGGCAGATGTTTGTTTAGAATAGAGTGCACTCCCTAGTTCCGAATTGTGGAGCTAACAGATTTTGCAAAAGGATAGTGTTTTGAAAGAAATATTAAGCGAAACCCTCTATGCGATCTGTGATCACACTTACCCACTTGTTTTTATCTTCCCCTTCCTTTAACTTATAACTTTTTCGACTTCTTTAATAATAAAGATATTTTAATGAAACAACTTCTATTCGACTTGGACAAAGACATACATTTGATCCCATCTCAAGATTAACATATAACCTTTAATTCTAAACATCTTATAACTATTTGAACTTTTTAGGGTTTTGTTCATCTACCGAAACCCTACTCGTCTCGCTCCTCTGTCTGTCTGTCTGTCTGTCTGTCAGTCAGTCAGTCACAGAGCCCGTTCTCAGAAACTACACATGTTGGAGAATTGAAATTTTGCATACTTATAGATGAACACATCATACGACAAATCATAAAATTTTGAAAAACTCGTACATTTAACCCTTTGGGCTCCCACATGCATATTTTAAACAATTTTTTCTAAGTGAGCCCCTATTTAGGTTGGAGGTGTGAAATTAAAGCTAAACACCTGACATCAAATGACATACCATAAACTTTTGAAAAAGTCGTAAATTTAACCCTTTGGGTTCCCACATGTGTATTTTAAACAATTCTTTCTAAGTGAGCCCCTAATTAGGTTGGAGGCGTGAAATTTTGCATACTTATAGCAGAACACCTGAGGCCAAGCGACAAATAATAAAATCTTGAAAAAGTCTTACGTTTAACCTTTTGAGCTACCGCATATGTATATTAAGTAATTCTTTCTAAGAGAGCCCCTAATTAAGTTGGAGACATGAATTTTTGCATACGTATAAAACAGCGAAATTCATGACAATCTATAAAGAGTGCCTCATTTGTGTCGATACAGCTCAAATCAATGAGTCATGTTGAAAATTTCCGAAGGAAGAAACGATATTTTTGTTAATACAGATAGTTTCAGTCCGGCCGATGTTTCACCGGCATTTTCGACAGAGCAGTCTGCAGTTTTTAATGAGCGCGTGAAAAGCTTCTTCAAAGTTTAATCCTGTGAGCATTGCTACCTTTATAATTTGCACTCACGTCTTGAGTTAGTCATGACTGTTAATTATAAACAGCAGTAGCGTCAACTTTTTAAAAATATTGGGTGGGCTGAAAATTTTTGAGTAAAATAACGCATACAATATTTTCCCCTTAGTGTGTATGTATGTGGAAAGAGTGAGGGGAGGAGCGAATGACTACAGGCGATAATTCGAAATTAAATTGTTTTTTAAACAAATTTTTAAATTATGATTTTATAATAATTTTATAAATCATTTGATTAAATTATATTCTTAAGTCTTTCGTTATAATACATTGATATTTATTTTAAATAACATTGGAATTCCTAAGTATTTTAAGTGCAAAAAAACTAAATGTCAAGTAAAGCATACATTTTAGTCACCTAAGTGCTTTATCAATTTAAGAAAAAATGTGGCAAATATGCAGGAAGCTTGTTTTCGTGAGAAATTTAACTATACATCCGCTGAAGTGCTGAAGGTGTTTTCAGTGTTCCTCTAAGTATAATTGGTGTCCTTATTATTTTTTAAACAACAGTATTTTGAGAACGTCAATAAAACCAAATTTCTTTTCAGTGATTAAATAATTAAAGAAATCAATTATGAATTAAATCAATTAAAATTGGGTGGGGCAGAGAGATCAAATTATTGAGTGTGCTCGCGCCCCATGGGCCAATATAAGTTGTCGCCACTGCGTATTAGCTAAATACCTCAGACCACACGACAAATCATAAAATTTTGAAAAAGTCTTATATTATTTTCTCCTCCGGGCTCAACTTGTATATTTTCAGCAATTTTTCTAACCTCCGCCCTTTTTACCCGGGGAGCACTTTTCCAATTTTTGCCGACACCCCTTTGAGCCTTTGACCATTCTTTCATATTATGCACCATAGCCTTACAATTTTAGTTCCACTTTTTACCGCCAGGGGCGCCTACTTATCTCGGGTGCTATGGGCCCAATCCCTTCGACTGATATATATACGGATAGTGTGTAAAACGGTGTTTCGTTCGGATAGAGGTTTGTTTAGAATAGAGTGCGCCCCTGGGTGCGAAATGCGGAACTAACAGATTTTTCAAAAGGATAAAGTGTTTTGAAATGAATATTAAACGAAACCCTCTGTGCGATCTGTGATCACACTTACCCAGTTGTTTGTAAAATGAGCTAGAGTGTTGAAAGAATTATTAAATGCATTGTCTACAGTTCACTAGGCAGTCCCACCAATTTATTTTCAAGTTCAACTACGTCTGTCTCCTTTTAAACTATTAATTTTAATACGTTATTAAGTAAACTACATGGTTTAGGGTCTTTACAGTTCAAGTGCGGCGAGGACTTTTCTTCCCTGAGTAAGTACTAATTTTTTATTTATTAAAACAAATACTACAGTTATCCCCCACCCCCCCCCCCCCCCCCGCCATGAGCCAATTAAATAAACTACGAATCTGGTCACAATGAGTGATTTAATTCTTTGTTTTCTTTTGTTTTGTTGTCTGTTTCTCCCTTTTCTTTTTGAACAAATTGTGGTATCGGAATGCGGTTGCACCACAACACTTGTCAAGTAGTCGGAAATTTCGTGATGAAAATTTGAAGTGTTTTTTTACTTTTCTACAAAACATCTGACGTTTCGACTCTTTTTCTGGTTCTAATACGATAATTGGGTCGTTTTCTGAATTTTTGAAATGTGAACGGAAGTAGATGAAAAGTGGGGCTCCGACCTCAGGAGGAGGTGTTGAGGTGCACGAGAGGAGGTGCAGGTGCAGGTGCAGGTGCAGGTGCAGGTGCAGGTGCAGGTGCAGCACCTCCCGTGCTCCTCCTCCCGTGCTACACCTCCCGTGCTCCTCCTCCTCTCGCGACTCTACTCTTGGAGGAGGGGTTAATGCGATAAGGATTTTTTTTAGATAAAAGCGGGAATTTTCGGGAGATTGATTTTTTGCTGTGTTATAGTACGAGGGTTATTTTTTTCGGTTACATAATTTTCGGGCGTTATTATTTTGAGTGTAGTATAGTATGAGGTTTAAATGAATAATTAATTAAAAAGTAATTAAAAATAATGAATGAAAAATATTAATTTAGAAATTTTAATGAGGGGACTTAGAATTTTTGAGTTTGAAATTTATTTTTATTCAGTTATAGTACGAGGGGGTATTTTTTTTACTGTCGGTTTACTAATTAGTAATTAAAAATAGCAATTAAAAATTTAATGAGAAAATATTTAATGAAGCGACTTAGAATTTTTCGAGCAATTTCATTTGTTAATTAAAGTATAGTATGATGTATAGTATAGTATAAATTAGTAAAAATGGAAATTAATTGAAAATATCAATTCATTAAAAAAGTAATTAAAAATAATTAATGAGAAAAATTAATTTAAAAATTTTAATGAGGAGACATAGAATTTTTAGGGGAGCAATTTTTAAGTGTGTTAGAGTTGTGGTGCTGCCATCTAGTAACGATTGATAGAATTTAGTTTCGGAATTGGTATTTTTACGAAAAGTTGTGAGGAGGATTGAACCTGCAAAATATAATCGTGGTTGAATAATAGACCGTTACCTTATCGATTCAGCCACGATTACATAGTTTTGAAAGAAAATTTAAAGAAGTGCTACTTCCTTTTTTTTTTCGAAAAATTAGACTGATGACGAAGGGGTTATTACGTAATGGGAAAACCCTGTCACGTGGTATGTGATAACAATAATGACGTGGTAGACTAGATTGGGGAAACCCAATTGATAAGGACTTGTGAGATTTTTCATTTCTAGTCAAGTAACTGAGGCTATAACAAGTGTTTCAGGTAAGCTTGTTTTAATTTATTTCTTTTTCAATTGATTAAATAAAATTTGGCGAAGGATTTTCTTCTGTTAAATGACATGTTTTTCAAGACATTTTTTCGAAACGCAGTCATGTTTTCACAAATATTTCTCGGTTATATATAAATGAATTGACTAAACTTTACTTATTAAATGAAAAAATATATATGTAACTAGAAAATTTGATGAATATTTGTAGAAAAAAATTAAATTTTCAGTGATATTTTAATCTAGTCAATGTATGAAGCGAAAATAAAATTTTAATTATACTTAACAAACATTTCAAAACACATCATTCATTTATAATAAATATTGAGAGACTTAATATCGTTACAAAATTTTTTTAAAGAGGGATATATATTATCTGATTTCGTTTCATGTAACATCGAATTTTAGCATGTGCACGTATTTCCCGGGTGGAAAAACCCTTTGGTAGATAAGCGGCTCAACAGTTCGCATGATTAGTATATGACTCACTTTACTTGAAGGTTTATTTATTTACGGAGTGAGGAATAGGGATTAGATAATTGTTTGTAGTTAAATATTAATTTAAAGAGAATTAGAAATTTGATTATGGATTTTATTCTTTTAAATGACCTGTTTTCTAAAGGTAATTTTTAGAAATTGCAGTATTTTAAACCATTTTTTAGTTATGTTTTTGAATTTAAAGAAATGTTTTTGACATTTATCGATTATAAGTTTTGGTTTAGTCAATGTTATTAATGATTTCATTCATATATGCTCAATAAGGAACCTTTTGGAAATATTTTTCTAAGAATTTAGAACATATGAAAGTTTAATTTTTTAAGGTTTTTGTAAGTATCATTTTTTTTAAGGAAATGTATAATGTTATAGAACGACCAGAATTTGAAAAATTTCGTCAAAATAATTTACATATTAACTCACATACATAATTTTTTTTAGTAACTAACTTGTATCACTTATTACAACCCTGATTTTTGTACGGCTTTTTAAGATATATTTATCTCACATATTTAAATTTAAACTAATTCTTAAGTTGTTGATTTAGTTTTAGAAATGCAGATGCTTCAACAACAAATATTTTGCATAAGAGAAATAAGTATTTACATAAAAATTATACTTACCTTTTACGAACACATCTGTTTCACACACTTTCTCGAAAAAATGGAGAAGACAAGTCCTTATCCAATTGAAATGACTAACAAGTTATGAGTCATTCGTGGGTTTTTCCTACGTAGATAACCTCACGGATTAGGAATGCATTTAATTTTCGACACTAGATTTATATTATTTAAGTTAGAATTGCAATTAACACATATCCTTTAATTGATATTTAGAATAATTAAATTAATAATTCAATTAATCTTTTAAAAATTTAGTTTTTTTTAGTTTTATTCATTCTTAACAAAATATACAAAATTAACAAAGTCATTTTAAATACAAGTGAACTATTCACCCTATTGCTATACTCGACTTGCGCGAAATAAAATACAACCTGCTACTACTCTTACCTGGAGCGCACTGACTGATAACATCCCCGCTTTTCTACTTAAGCAAGATCATGTGATATCACCGCGCATGCGCTATGGTAACTAGTGACGTAATCGATCGCTGATAAGATTTCACATGACTGGATCGTATAGGATAACGAGGGTTTTAGGTTGAGTTGTTTTTTTACTGAATGTTGAGTTGTATTTTGCAGGATATTTAAGGGGGGAGGAAGTGGGGGAAATGTCACGTGATGGTTTGTATAGGATAACAAAGGTTTATTAATTAACGATGACATAATCTCCATGTTGGAATATGCATGGGTTTTGAATGACAATAGCCTTATTGTGTATTCACTTTTAATGAATTTAATTAATGACTCTTATTCAATTTTTATTTTAATTGGACTTTTGTACGATCACGTGGTGTCTACTTGAAGTTTCGTTGTGGCAACGTGACGGATCTTCTGCTCCATGACGTCACACATTCCTTTTGGAACATCATCTTTCATGTTAGGACTGGAAAACTGCCCACGTGTGCTATGACGTCATACGTGCATTCTTAAACACAAAAAATATAGATTAACCGGAATCGATTGTGAAGTTGAGTTGTTTTTTTATGCTTTCGGTGACGTTTAACTGTAACCAATCGTGATAAAAGTTTATTATTCAGCAATTGGCAACAGTTGTGTTTGTCAGTTGATTGTATTTTTCTTGTGAGTGTAGCATCGTTTGTGGAATTGCGAATTTTTTTTGGTGTTTGTATAGATCTTAACCAAATTAAAAATGAAACGTCTTAATTCGGATATCTGCAATTTGGAATCCAGAATGCGGAAAGAAGTTGCAAACGAGTTGCATCAAAAACTTCGTCTTCAGAACGAAAATAAAAACAGAATTGCGAAAAGAATAAAAGTGGATGATGCCGGCGAAACATTTTTTACTAGAGAATCCTTACCGAGCCATATGTTTCATCTTGGTGACGACAATTATGTATCCATTGTTTTTTTCCTAACCCACATACGTGTGCATATTAGAAGATTTTTAACTGATGAAGAAGGATTTCTTCACCCATCTAAAAATGGTGTTTCGCTTTCTCCTTCAGTGTGGCATTCTTTTCAACGAAAATCGTATAACTTTGCGGAACAAGTTATTATTATAGACAAAGACTTATGTGTTACACGAGAAATTAAAGATGAAGGAAACCTTTATCTTTTTCAGAGAATGTTTCAGCGAAAAAATCTGAGTTTTCAGTTTTTACCTGAGAATGTAATTCTTGCTGGATCACACATGGCTAATCTGCAGGATCTTTTTTCTACCATTAGTGCGAAAGTTAAAGAGTGCCTAATTCAACAGACTCTCGGATACTTCGTATCTTTTGAACATACTCATGCTGAAACAATACCGGATAGCAGCAATGCTAACATCTTTTGTGATTTTCACGATTATGCCAATTTGACCTTTTCATTAAAAAAGTGTTTGACAAAATCGGTTAGTGTAAAAATTTGTGAACTTTTTTATTGTTTTGCATGCAAAGCAGACTATCCAAAGTCGGATCTTCATTCCTGTATTACCTTTTCTCCAACTGAAAAATTTGAAGGATATTTTGAATTGGCATTTTATAAACTGGACTTTCGTCAACTAGCAAAAGACTTTTATCTCGAAAATGCCAATGACTTTTCAATAGTGCCTGTAGATAATTTTTTTTCAACTTTAGATGTTTCATGTGTACTTGAAGACATTAAAAAAATGTATATTGAAAATGAAGAAACTGTGTTTAATAATGTAATTTCGTCTAATGAATAAATTTATATATGTTGATTTTATTTTAGTTTGTGTTTTTTTTCGTGTCATGTCCTGATTTTTTGCCTGAACTTGAAGTAGATTATTTAGGTTAACTGCTGCTGGCTACATTTTAATACTACAGTGCCACGTGTGGTTTTAACTCCGGGTTAATTTATATTTCATGAATAACAAGTTCTAAAAATTTACACATAGAATAATAACTTTGTTAAAATTTTGTTTTAAGTTAAATTTTGTGTTAAACTAAAATTTCATTCGCTTCAATTAAAAAGATATATTTAGAATGACTCATCATTAGTATGAAAAGAGAATTTCTACCAAAAATACGCATGAAATGAATAAAATATTTTTCACATGATATAAATACATTTAGAATAGAGCATTCCACATAAATAATATCTTTTTAAAATATCAATTTACTTTTTAAAATCATTCAAAAGAGAACATTTCACATAAATAATATCAATTTACTTTTTCACACTATTAATTCAACAAGAAAAAAATGAGTAATACTTTTTTAAGATCGATCGCTGATAAGATTTCCTAATTAAAACTTGTATTCATTTCTTCCCAAGCAAGTGTACGAGGTGCTCGTGTCTTGGTAAGTAGCATTTAAAGTTATTTTTGTAATGTGTTTTAATATGTAGTGTAGGTGAAAAGGAATACACAGTTTTTTACAATTTTAATTCATTTTTTATTAATATAAACTTGTCCAAGTAGGATTTAGTAATACATTGTTAGATCTCTTCTTGGGTTTTACAAAGTTTCTTCTGGGTGATACAACTTTCGTTATTTTCTTCATTGAGGCAGGAGATAAATATTTATTTTTAACAATACTTGAAGGTACTCCAATTTCATGAAGCGCATGGAGAAATTCTGTAGGGGTTTTCACAGGTTTTTTATTCACATTAAAAATGAGATGAAAGAGTTCCGCTAAATTCGTATCTTGTAAGGTGTTTCCATTATAAGTGACTCTTCCAGTTTGATCCCAGGTCATTTTGCTTGATTTCGATTTCAGTAACCTGAGTAAAGATCCAGCTTGTTTCCTCATATGTGCTGGTGTTGAGGTTATCACAAATGTGTCGTAATCATCTTGAGATATTTCAGGGGGTCTTTCTATATGTACCGGTTCCGTCTTGGTAGATTCCGTTTGGACAGGTTCCGTTTTAACAGGTCCTGTTTTGACAGGTTCCGTCTTGGGAGGTTTGGACTTTTTTTTCTCTTCATCATCATCAAAAGGCTTTGATCTCCAAGGGACATTAAATTCTTGCAAATTCATTTTCCTTTTTAAAAGTTCATAGTACTGTTGAACTTTCTCATGATCGGGAAGTGAACTATTGAGTATATTGGACATTGCCACATCAAACTCAGTCATTTGCTTTTTCGTGGGTACATGTCTAGTCAACTCTTCTTCTGGTATGAGGGCGTATTTAGTAGCGAGCTCCATTGATAAGACCCGTTAACACACTTAGGGCCGCAGGAATTAAAATATTTAAAAATCCTCCGTGTTGCACAATCAGTTTCTTTTTTGAAAAAAGAGTTCCCTTTTTCGTGCCGATTTTTCGAAGAGGGTTTTTATACTTCTTCAAAGACTTCTTTTGATTTGGTGAGAGAGGTACGTTTCCTTTCAATACGTTGTGAGTACACTCACAAATGGCTTTCACCGAGCGAGAAGGTAATTTTTTCAAAAGTTGCTTGCGTAAAGTTTTAGGACATGTCTTAATGAGCTCTAAATCACGCAGTTGTTTCTCAGTCAACGTCATGATCGCAACTGAATTAAGAAGAAAATGTTTTTCTTTTTAAACCTTTTTTCAAAGTGTACACGTATTGTCTTTGTCCCGGTAACACCAGTGTTCTTAACCGTAGTTCTTCTGGGGTTTCATTTCTTAAATCGACTAATAAATAAGAAAACGGTTTTCTAGTGGCATCAGTAAACACTTCTTGAAAAAATTTAGTGTTAGTTGGGTATAATTGTCGACCCAAATGAGTGATTTGACTCATGTCACGACGATTTTTAAACAGGATCAAATATTGACTGTTTAGGGAAACGTTTCTCATTTCTTTCCCTTTATGAAAGAGATTTTGTGTAATAAATATCACGCTCACGTTTAAATGGTGACTTGCCTTTGTAAAGAGAAAAGTCATACGCTCGTCTGATCCACATTCCACCATGAGATCGTCTAAGATCATTAAAGAATTTGTTCCTAAATACTCGGTGTAATTCGAAGGAAAGCCTTCTACAAAGGTAACATCTGGTATTTCATTATACAGTTTTTGATAGATACCGTAAAACCAAATCACTTTATCAGGAGGAGGGTCAAACATGACGTTTCTTTCCCTTAACAAATCACGTAGAAACCAGCTTTTACCCACTCTTGTGGGACCTGCAAGGAGCATCGTGCAAGGGTGTTGAAAGCGTGGAAACTTCATCGTTAATAAACATACACTAGTAAAACACACACTTTAAATAATCACAGACACATGATTCACAGTTAAATTCATATTTATTGATAAAAATGTGCACGAATGCCAAATCGTTTGGCTACAAAATTATAGACTCGTCGATCGTTCGACAATTCTGCAGTGACAAAATGTGATAAAAAATCCTTTAGGGTTTTACCTTGACATCGAGAATATAGATAAAATACACAATACTGCCCGCAGACGGCAGTCACGTGAGTTTGTAATACGAGTGGATTAAACATAACTCGTGAAAAACGGGATACATAGTTCGATAGGGGTCCTTTAAAAAAGGAAGGCTCGTTTCCATAGGAGTCGAAGAATTCCACTTCATCAGGCGAAGATAAGTAGAAAGCCACCCAGTGACTTCCAGGCTCTGTAGACTTGTCCACGTTACAGATAAAACAGACAGGATACCGCTCGGTTCTTCTTGGTAGCTGATCACTTGGAAAAACACCCAAAAAATAGTTTCGGGTCACTGCTTCATGAGATAAAATGGTCTCGATTTGTAATGAATCCATTTAGTTTGGAAAGTCGCAAATCACGTGACGTGATTTACTTATTTCAATAATGTTTTCAAATTCCGCATAAATCAATACAGTCGTTGTTTTTTCTAACGCTTCAGCGAATTTGATTTCAATTCGTAAATTTCCTTGATGCTGTAAATTTAGATGAGGTCCGTCACACAGGTCAGGGCTTAAGTCGAAATTATATAAGGTGTGTCCATCAGCAAATTCTTCACGTGTTAAATAAATGCCAGCATCATGATTAAAACCAGAGAACAGTCGATGATAGGCTCTTATATAGTTGTTTTCGTCGAAATCCAATTCCAAAGGTTTGCTGGGTACAGGTTGACCATCCACATAGACACTTAAAAAGTTGACTTTGTGATGATAAAAGTAAAAGGGATTCAAATCGTATTGTCCAGCATAAGCACTGTTGTCTAAAAGTCCAACAATGATACGTTTTGGCATCGCCCCTAAAAACACATTATCTTGCATGAAAGATTTACTTCCAGTGGAGATTGAATAAGTCTTGCATAACACTCGATCAATAGGATATTTTGCAGAGTTTTTTTCCAGGGCTTTGGCATGTCCCAATAACACGCCGGGACTCACTTTCACTTTGCGAACAAACACAGAAGCATGTTCTAAAATCACTTTATAGTCGTGAAAAGTTTTAGGCGGTTCTTTCTTACCCATCAAACAAAAGTCTGATTTGCTGCGAGTCATTTTAATTTTCAGATCGACCATATTCAAGAGTAGTCGATTTTGTTGGAAAATATCACAATGAAGGGGACCAATCATATCCAATGTTTTGCTAGTTTTAGTCAGTTCATAGCGTTTCTTCAATCCAGGGTTTCCATTGGTGGTGGGGTCTGTTTCGGTCAAATTCGTGTCTTTGTAAAAACATTCACATCTTAATAAAGATTTCTTAGCGTCTTCTCCATAGTTCAGCAGGGTTTCAATATAAGCACGATAAGGATATGTGTTACTCGAAGAAGAGATGGCTCTTTCATTTAAACTGATATCCACTTGCGAAAACAAAGCTTGTAAAAACAAATTGACAGGAGCCACAGGTTCGCTTGCAGGTAAATCCGTTCCGTCTGACTTGGTGATTTTCACTTTGACGTAGAGGTAGGAAGCCGACAAATCAATATAATCTTCGCCGTTCCCAGAAATGTTAAATTCCACAGGTCCTCCATCTCGAATATTGGCAAGGGGATGATATTCGATGAAATATCCTTTTTCAATAGCCGTCTGGGTAGGTGGAATTAAAAACAGATCCAATTCGGATTTAGCACAAGCGGCAGAATCTTTATGAATGAGTCCAAACATCTTTAAGAGAAAATATCATGTACTTTCACTCTCTTGGCTTTGCGAGGAATGATGACATTGTGAGAACGTTTCCTCTTTTTATACTGATGACCCGATCCAATCATGGTCTTCATTTTAGTAGCTGCTTTATCCGTCAAGTTTTGACCGGCTTCTTTTAACCGCCGCTTGGCAGCTATTTTAATATCTTCTCCTCGTGATATATCACTGAGGACGTTCACACCGGAATGAAACAATTGTTTTCCCACGGCTTTCGCTCCAGACTTGAAAAGGGGGACCGCTGCACGAAACAGCGATCGAAACAGTCCACCGAATCCATATCCTCTTTGTAAAGTAGTTCCTTGATAATAGTTTAAGCCGCTACCCGACTGATGAGTATAATAATCTTCAAAAGATTTCGCACAACACTGATAGGGAACAAACATCACGAGAGGTATTTTTGACGAAAATGAAGTTTCACGTACGAGCGACCCCGTTCAAATGGTGTTAATTCACCCAGGTGGTTCCTTATAACGATTTCTAATGAGTCGAATGATTTTCGACTGATGGGTAAGTAATGGGGTCGATCAAATTTCACACAAATCACTTCTCCGTCTTTTCCGGTGACATTCACAATTCGTAACAGGGGTGCCAACACATCACCGATAATTTGAGGCTCTACTATGTCCGAATAAATCATTAATACTCTATAATGAGCACACGGATCTGCCACATACGAACTATCGACAGTTTGTTCAATGTTATTATCTAAGGAAGCAATCTCACACGGTTCGAACCCCAACATTTCAGATAATCCAGCTTCTAAAATCACTTTAGCATTATCTCGCACGTTGATGGTGACTCTTTTCGTGATGGGATTGTAGGAAAACAAAATTTTTTGTTCCATGTCTTTGATAGCAATAGCTTTCAAAATATCAGGTACCGTCTCATAAAATCCAGGAGGGATTCGTCTACCAATGATCCTTCCATCGTTAAAGTCGAATCCAATTAAGTTTGTGTGTTGATTCACATTATACCAGGTATGTGGGTAAATAAATTCCACGAGACCCACTTCCCATTCCCCTTTCAATTCAATAGGGGCGGGCAATCGTGTAATGAAATGAGAAATTTTATTCTCAGGAAAGAAATTCCTGGAACTGTCCGAAGGTAACGTCAGGTAGAAGGACATGTTAGCAAATGATCTTGTATCATTCTTGCACTGACTTATAAGGAAGATAAATCTGAGGAGGGAATCCATTGATTGAATTTGCTGGGATATCCCTTATACTTCACAAAATATTCCACTTGACTTTTTCTCGTGCGCTTCTTTAAAATTTTTTCAATCGTATAAGTTTCTTTCATTTGCACTTTTTGAAGTTCTTGTGGGTAAAAAGTTCCTTGAATAGGTTCGTCTAACAAGTCCTTTATTCGATACACGGGAGGGTCTCTGAGTACACACTCCGTCACCACAAACAATTCCTCCGTCCAATTGGTTTCATATCCTTTTTCAAAGGTCATTTTCTGTTTCGACACATCTCCCGCTTGAAACACACAGGGTTTTCTTTTCACATGTTCCATCTCTCCATAAAGAGTAAACCACACATCGCTTTCATTTTCCGCCGTCACTTCTACTGGGGGTCTCTTGATACTCGAATGATAGGTATGGTTATAACTTTGTAATAACTGGTCCAATACATCTGTATAACGATAGGTATGGTTATGTGTGAAATATTTCCACATTTTCGTTTTGAGAGTACGGTTAAATCGTTCGACCACCGACGCCTTGGTATTATTATTCGTCGTGAAAAATCGAACACCTTCTTGTTTTAAAAATCTTTGAAACAGTCGGTTCTTAAATTCTTTTCCGGCATCAGATTGAAGGGATTTGGGCTTTCTGGTTGAAAAAATAGAACGAAAGGCTTGTACAATTTCTTCTCCTCGTTTCGTTTTTAAGGGAATCGCCCACGCATATTTAGACAGAATGTCTATACACGTCAGGAGGTATCGAAATCCTTGATTGTGTTTTTGTAAACTGATAAGATCAACCAGGTCGGCCTGCCATTGTTGATCGATCGAATAAACGACCACTCGGTTTGTTGGGAAATTTCTCCGAGCCGGTTTGTGAAGCGTGTAGGAATCGACTCCGCTCAACCATTTCTGTATCGTCTTTTTCGCTACTTTGCCTTTGGCAGCACGATATAAAGCATTTACACCACCAAAACTTGCTGCGTGACTTGGAACCGGATAAATCGCCCTCATTACAGCATAAAATTTGATTATTTGTCACATTAACTCGAAAACGCATCATCTTCATTCTAGTCTTTCTCGCATGACATCATCTCATAGACTGAACCCCTACCCGACCTACCTCTTGTTTAAATACTCTTTCGTAAACATTCAATCACGTGATAACACAAAACAAACATGGTGTGATTTTATTTACCAAACCTCAGTAAAACTTTCAAAAGAATAATATTCAAACATTTTATCAATTATTTTTATTCCGGTCATTCACTTCTCCAACAAAATACATTCAGTTTCGTATCTACTAAATCCTACTTGATCGAGTTTATATTAATAAAAATGAATTGAAATTGTAATAAACTGTGTATTCCTTTTTACCCACACTACATATTAAAACACATTATAAAAATAACTTTAAATGCTACTTACCTAGACACGACCAACTCGTACACTTGCTTGGGAAGAAATGAATACAAGTTCTTATCAGGAAATCTTATCAGCGATCGATTACGTCACTAGTTACCATAGCGCATGCGCGGTGATATCACGTGATCTTGCTTAAGTAGAAAAGCGGGGATGTTATCAGTCAGTGCGCTCCAGGTAAGAGTAGTAGCAGGTTGTATTTTATTTCGCGCAAGTCGAGTATAGCAATAGGGTGAATAGTTCACTTGTATTTAAAATGACTTTGTTAATTTTGTATATTTTGTTAAGAATGAATAAAACTAAAAAAAACTAAATTTTTAAAAGATTAATTGAATTATTAATTTAATTATTCTAAATATCAATTAAAGGATATGTGTTAATTGCAATTCTAACTTAAATAATATAAATCTAGTGTCGAAAATTAAATGCATTCCTAATCCGTGAGGTTATCTACGTAGGAAAAACCCACGAATGACTCATAACTTGTTAGTCATTTCAATTGGATAAGGACTTGTCTTCTCCATTTTTTCGAGAAAGTGTGTGAAACAGATGTGTTCGTAAAAGGTAAGTATAATTTTTATGTAAATACTTATTTCTCTTATGCAAAATATTTGTTGTTGAAGCATCTGCATTTCTAAAACTAAATCAACAACTTAAGAATTAGTTTAAATTTAAATATGTGAGATAAATATATCTTAAAAAGCCGTACAAAATCAGGGTTGTAATAAGTGATACAAGTTAGTTACTAAAAAAAATTATGTATGTGAGTTAATATGTAAATTATTTTGACGAAATTTTTCAAATTCTGGTCGTTCTATAACATTATACATTTCCTTAAAAAAAATGATACTTACAAAAACCTTAAAAAATTAAACTTTCATATGTTCTAAATTCTTAGAAAAATATTTCCAAAAGGTTCCTTATTGAGCATATATGAATGAAATCATTAATAACATTGACTAAACCAAAACTTATAATCGATAAATGTCAAAAACATTTCTTTAAATTCAAAAACATAACTAAAAAATGGTTTAAAATACTGCAATTTCTAAAAATTACCTTTAGAAAACAGCTCATTTAAAAGAATAAAATCCATAATCAAATTTCTAATTCCCTTTAAATTAATATTAAACTACAAACAATTATCTAATCCCTATTCCTCACTCCGTAAATAAATAAACCTTCAAGTAAAGTGAGTCATATACTAATCATGCGAACTGTTGAGCCGCTTATCTACCAAAGGGTTTTTCCACCCGGGAAATACGTGCACATGCTAAAATTCGATGTTACATGAAACGAAATCAGATAATATATATCCCTCTTTAAAAAAATTTTGTAACGATATTAAGTCTCTCAATATTTATTATAAATGAATGATGTGTTTTGAAATGTTTGTTAAGTATAATTAAAATTTTATTTTCGCTTCATACATTGACTAGATTAAAATATCACTGAAAATTTAATTTTTTTCTACAAATATTCATCAAATTTTCTAGTTACATATATATTTTTTCATTAAATAAGTAAAGTTTAGTCAATTCATTTATATATAACCGAGAAATATTTGTGAAAACATGACTGCGTTTCGAAAAAATGTCTTGAAAAACATGTCATTTAACAGAAGAAAATCCTTCGCCAAATTTTATTTAATCAATTGAAAAAGAAATAAATTAAAACAAGCTTACCTGAAACACTTGTTATAGCCTCAGTTACTTGACTAGAAATGAAAAATCTCACAAGTCCTTATCAATTGGGTTTCCCCAATCTAGTCTACCACGTCATTATTGTTATCACATACCACGTGACAGGGTTTTCCCATTACGTAATAACCCCTTCGTCATCAGTCTAATTTTTCGAAAAAAAAAGGAAGTAGCACTTCTTTAAATTTTCTTTCAAAACTATGTAATCGTGGCTGAATCGATAAGGTAACGGTCTATTATTCAACCACGATTACATTTTGCAGGTTCAATCCTCCTCACAACTTTTCGTAAAAATACCAATTCCGAAACTAAATTCTATCAATCGTTACTAGATGGCAGCACCACAACTCTAACACACTTAAAAATTGCTCCCCTAAAAATTCTATGTCTCCTCATTAAAATTTTTAAATTAATTTTTCTCATTAATTATTTTTAATTACTTTTTTAATGAATTGATATTTTCAATTAATTTCCATTTTTACTAATTCATACTATACTATACCTCATACTATACCTCATACTATACTTTAATTAACAAATGAAATTGCTCGAAAAATTCTAAGTCGCTTCATTAAATATTTTCTCATTAAATTTTTAATTGCTATTTTTAATTACTAATTAGTAAACCGACAGTAAAAAAAATACCCCCTCGTACTATAACTGAATAAAAATAAATTTCAAACTCAAAAATTCTAAGTCCCCTCATTAAAATTTCTAAATTAATATTTTTCATTCATTATTTTTAATTACTTTTTAATTAATTATTCATTTAAACCTCATACTATACTACACTCAAAATAATAACGCCCTAAAAATTATGAAACCGAAAAAAATAACCCTCGTACTATAACACAGCAAAAAATCAATCTCCCGAAAATTCCCGCTTTTATCTAAAAAAAATCCTTATCGCATTAACCCCTCCTCCAAGAGTAGAGTCGCGAGAGGAGGAGGAGCACGAGAGGTGTAACACGAGAGGAGGAGCACGGGAGGTGCTGCACCTGCACCTGCACCTGCACCTGCACCTCCTCTCGTGCACCTCAACACCTCCTCCTGAGGTCGGAGCCCCACTTTTCATCTACTAACGGACTTACGGGACACCCTGTATGTGCTCTAGAATAAACGTTTTCAAAAGAGATATTATTCTTGTCTATTTGTGAATTTGTAGCAATTAATCATTTTTGTTAAAAACAATAAATAACATTACAGTAAAACCCGTGCATATGGATCCTGCCTATAACGGAATTTTTTTTTTCTGAATTTCACCAAACTTCATATTGTGTTTGACTTAGTATCCATTACTACAGAAGAAGTTCTCGCTGCAATGATAAGAAGGGAAAAAAGAAACTTGCTGTTATACACTTAAACATTTAATCCTACGTAAGTAATGTTTATGTTATATGAAACTTGATTTAATTAGATTTAACTTGTAATGTCATCATACAGATTGGTCTTAATTTATAAAAACAAGTTATTTTTAAATTAAGAAATTAATAAGGCACTGCCTAAATAACAAAATTCAAGAACTTCGATTACATATACATTCGCAGAAAATCCCGTCAAGACGGAAGTGGAAGAGACCGGAAGGAGGTTTCGTTTTATATAAATTTCCGTTTAAACAGGTATAATTTTATGGTGTTCATTTCGTCATCACCCAGAAACTCTTCCCTTTGAGACTGATTCCTTTATAGAAGTTCTGTTAGTTCTGTGTCAGGCTTACCCTATACATATACAATCGCAAGGGACAGGAAAAAGTATTTTTTAGACAGGATTCTGTCTTATCAGATTTAATTGTACGGTTATTTTTCTTCCGGATAATGAAAAGTTTCCTTTTAAGATAGGATTACGTTATAGACAAGCTTTACTGTATATATAACATACATAAAAAGGTAGTTTTTTAACAGAAGTGCAATATACACATGCTAAAGTAATGTAATTACTGTTTTTAAATCGAAGAATTATTTTAAGCACTGTTCAATGTTGACATCGGCCGCGATGGTTCACCTACGTAAGTTTTATAGGATAAAAAACTATACATAACAATTTAACCAACTTTTTTAATATGCTGTGTACATTCATTTTTTTTTTTTTTTTTTTTTAATTTGGCTATTGTTTTGGGAGGGGAATGGAGGAGTTTCTTTTTAAAACAAAAATCTGTTGTCAGATTTTTCAAATAGTCGTTTTTTGTTTGCCATTGCCATAATTTAAAAAGCTGATAATATTTCCAAACAGTGTATTTTCAATTGTATAGAATATACACGTGAATAATGGAAATGAAAGAAACCTTTAAAATAAATAACGAGCAGAAAGCACTTATGGGTAAAAAGTACCTCATATTTAAGGCGAATTTTGCAGTCGTGGAAAGAAAAATTACCCCGTCCCTTCACCCGTGCTATCTCTGCAACAAATTACTGTAGAAGAAAGTTCTGGTACCAAACGATTGGAAATAAAGCCTATTTTTAAATGATGTATATAAAACTTGCTTAGGGATTCATCTACATATCAAAATGTACCCAAACTTTGTTCTATTTAGATAGCAATACCCAAGTTTGACACCATAATTTACTTCTACACCCTTCACAATTAACCTAAATCCAAATTTTCATAAAATTCATACGATTAGTTTCAGAGAAATTATTTTTAAATGAGCCTAATTTAGGGGCTGTGTCCAAATTGAAGTTCGATACTCGATTGCTGAAATACTACAGAGTCGCTATGTCACTTCTGTTAATGTAACTGCCAATATGACTATTTCACTCCCTTAATGTGTTTCAACTATCGCCAGCCCAAATGTCAGCCCAATAAAATGAGTAAAATATATTTTTTCAAATTATGCTTTTCTGCACATCATAAACCATCATTTTGACGTTTTTTATTCATAGTTCGAAAACTACTTGGAAGAAAAGCTGAAATTGAGAATTCGCATAAAGCAGGACATAAAATAAATCTATCAAAAAAAAAAAAAAAAAAAAAAAATAATGTAGGTTGCAATTCACATTTTTTTTTTCTCGCATTAATTTCATAATTCACATTATAAAATTTTTAATATAACAAATTCAATGTATTTATGTTTGGGTTTTTTAGTATTATAACCATACAAAAAAATGACCACATTAGGATTATAATTTCAGGAGATATTAATAAAAATATGAAAATGTGATTTAACGTTAGAATATCTCAATTATGAATTTTTATAATTCAAAAACCGATCATCCAAATGACTTGCAATTTCATTTTTCGGCATAGTTTGAACCAAAGATTTAAAATATGTTGTCAAAATTGGGTGTTGCCTTTGAAAAAAAAAAGTTCGGGCTGGTTTTGATTTGTGTATGGCCCCCTAATTAAATTTTATATACATCATTTAAAAGTAAACCTTATTTTTTATCGTTTGATACCAGTAATTTTAATTTATTATAATTAGTTGCAGAGTTAGTCGGGGTGTTTATTTTTTTTACACGACTGTACATTTTCAAGCATTAGGTATCACATTATGTTTAGGTTATCTCAAGCTCAAGTATTTTTTAATGATACATGGAGCATGATTTTGTAATGATACACATGAATGACAGTGTATAAAGAAAATTTTTTTCTCTTTATTATTTAAATCAAATTTTGATTTTTAAGGTTACTTGAAACATTTATTTTACTTTAACATAATGGACTTTTAGGTGCGTTCGTAATTAAATACGTAGTACCTATAGTCGTCGTCTGATCCGTCCGTCCGCCTGTCTTCATGTAATAGCCAGTGTTGGATTCAAACACTTTTCTCCGGGAGGGATTTCTGTAGCTCCGGGGGGTGGGGACATTTTAGAGTTCCGTGTGGGAAATTGCAATTTTTGACCATTGAAAACACAAAATCTCTAATTCCGGGGGGGGGGGGTCGGGGCATCTCATTGCTTCGGGGGGGAGACGTCCGCCCCGGGCCACCCCTTGAAATCAACACTGATGGGAACTTTTGCCGGTGTATGCCTGCGATACCAAGCAAGCTCAGATGACAAACACACAACGGTTCCCCACGGTCGCTGGCAATCCCAAAGACCTAACGGGCGATACTTACCGAATGGTGCTACAACCAGCCAGGACTCCAAATGTAATTACATTTCTGCAACTAGAAATAATAACTTGAAGAGATTAGTAGATATCAACATTCTTATCAAATACTTGAAAGTACTTGAAAAAAGCTGAATCCTGCTTCTTTTGAATAATGTAATAATAGATGATGACGAAAAATTCATAAATAATGAAGCGAAGTCGGTAATCTTCCTTAACACTTTCAGGGACAGAAGAATTCTGTTCGTAAATTGATGAAATAATTGACTGACACCAGAATATTTACAAAAGGCCGAGAAGCGATAACAACAAAAATTACAGTAAGAACAAATTACAGAAGTTCAACAGTAAGAAATTTTTTTAAACACGCACAAAAAGCAGAGAGTAAACTCAACACGACCACGAGTAAAAACTATAGATACCGTTGCGGTTCATTCTGTGTCTGGCACTCCTCATCGGCGTTCGGAAACTATTGAGTCTAAATTTCTGAGCACTAGATAGAAATACACTCCTAAGCGAGAGACACGCTACGTCACATAACATATAACCGCTTTAGTAAACAAAGAAAGATGTTTAGGCTTCGGATTTTCGAAAGCTCTTTTCCTCTGGGCTCCTGGGCGCACTATTTATGAGCTCCGGTGAATTCTGACTAATTATTAAATATCCTCTACAAACAAAAGTACCGGAGCGGAGCTCCATCAGAAATTAACCGCTGCCTATAGCGCAAACATTCTGGGGGTTTTTTTGCGACTTCGTTAGTAATCGGGTCATAAAAGTACAATAAATCCTTTTAAAATGGAACCTGCCTATAACGGGATACTGTTTTAAACTTTAAAATTTCGCTGTTTCTACGGAAAGCATACACTGCAATTATACCTGCTAAGACGAAAATCTGTTTAAATCGGAAATGTTCTACGGTCTCTTGCGATCCCATTTTATCAAGTTTTCTATACTAAATAAACACAAAAATCTTATAAAATAATATCTGTGAAAGCGGAATTGCGTTTATAATGAATTGTTTCTTTTAGAACAGAATTCCGTTATAAACAGGCTCATTTTCACAGGATTTACTGGACAAAGTACATTAAAATCTGTAGAAACAAAATAGCTATAAACAGCAAAAAATCCGATTTGGACAGGCTCCCGTCTATTCAGATTGTATTTGTAAGATATTCCTTTCGAAGGAACAATGAACAATTTCCGCTACAGACAGGTCCCTTCTTCTCGGGCTTCACTGTATTAAGTTCCACTCTATGAAGACTCATGTATAGCAGGATATGAAAATAAATTTAAAAATGTTTGTACAACCTGAAAAATCGGGACATTTAATGTCCCGTGCAGTGGTTACGAGGGACAGGTCTCGTGGAACTTGAAAATCGGGACACCTAGCAAAACTAGAGCATACTTGCCAATTCTCCAGTTTTCATCGAGAGATTTGTTCAAATAAACATATGAGCCCAGGACTTAATTTCTGAAAAAAAAAAAAAAAATTGCGGAGCTCTAATATTCTGCAGTAATGCCCCCCCCCCGCCCCCCCTCTTATATTTATATATCATACATTTCAAAAATTTCAAGTAATTTAGTCTTCAGCAAAATAATTTTATTAATATATTTTGACTAACATCCATATGCATTTTTATAAAATAAAATCTAATAAGTGAACTGAGCAAAAACCTTCAAATCAGGGGTGGGGAATTTTAAGAAAATCTTACACGCCATGATTTTCTTTCTCATAAAATGTAACACACAGCGCTGTTCAGGTAACGCTTCAGTACACAGTATTTATAAGTGTCTGTGGGTTCCAACAAATACTTAAATATTTGCTAAAAGTAGAGAAATTGCTGCAGCTCCACTCCTGTGAGCTTCGGCGAAAATTAAGCACCGGTTGGAGCTAAAATGTTGATCAGTAAGAATATTTTTTTCCGTACTAAATAAAGACAACAATCTTATATGGTAAAATGTTTGAAAGCGGAATTGCTTATATAATGAATTTTCTTTTTTAGAACAGAATTCCGTTATAAACAGGATCCTTTTCGCAGGATTTACTGGACAACGAACAGTAAGACATGTAGAAACAGAATGAACAGCAAAAAAATCCGTTTTGGACAGGCTCCCTTATAATGAGGTGGATTTTTAAGGTATTTCTTTCGAAGGAACTATGGACATCTTCCGCTATAGACAGGTTCCGTCTTCTAGGTCTTCGCTGTATTAAATTCCACTCCATGAAGACTCATGTATAGCAGGGTACTAAAATAAATTTAAAAGTATTTGTACATCCTGCAAAATTGGTACATTTGCTTGTCCCGTGCAGAGGTTACGCGGGACAGGTCTCACAGCCCTTGAAAATAGGGACACCTAGCAACACGAGTAATAGCGTACTTGCCAATTCTCCAGTTTTTAACTGGAGATTTGTTCAAATAAACATATTTGATAATAAACATAAAAGCAAATAAACATAGAAACATACCCAGGGCTTAGTTTCTAAAAAAGGTAGAGGAGCTGTAATATTCTGCAGTAATGTCACTCATCCCCTTATATTTATATATCATACATTTCCAAATTTTCAAGCAATTTCATTTACCGCAAAATAATTTTATTAATATATTTTGACAATGTCTATATGCATTTTTATATAATAAAATCTAATAAGTGAACAGACTAAAAACATTGAAATCAAGGGTGGGGAGTTTTAAGAAAATGTTACAAGCCATGATTTTCTTTATAGTTAAATACAACACACAGTAGTTCAGGTAAAGGCTTCGGTACGCAATGTTTATAAGTGACGGCGGGTTCAGACTCATATTTACATATTCACAAAAAATAATGGAAGTGCTCCAACGCCGCTCCTGGGAGCTTAGGCGAAAATTAAGCACCGTTTGGAGCTACAGTGTAAAAAAAAAATTAAATTAAAAGTGAAATTAATTTATTTTAATTGGAGAAATTTTTAACTTAAAACCAGAGATGGGCAGTATCGAAAATACATGTATTTGAAATACATTTTCAAAATACATTTATATTTTGTATTTTGTATTTTAAGCGGACTAAACGAAAGTATTTTGATAATGTATTTTGAAATGATTTTTTCATGTACTTTGTATTTTGAAAATACTCAAAATACATTTCTGTAGATTTCAATCTGCTTCTACAGAAACACAAGAACCGTCGTTTAAACCGCAAATGTAAGATTCACAAAAGCAAAATAAGCGCCTGTCTGTTTTGCTTTGTCTTATAGGGTTCATTTCTGGAAGTTAATGTAAACATACTTTTTCAGCTGCTGATATGATAAGGATTAGAATGAATGCTTCTGTTTTAATTAAGCATTTTTGCTGAATTGTTACAAATCTAATGTTTTAGCTTTTATAATTATAACGTTGTTATGAGAACGACAAAATCTACTGTGTGATAAACAGGAAGAATCAGTTAGTTTTGCTGTGCATAGTACTTTTTAAAGAACCATAGAAAGAAATGTAGTGTAGTAGTAGAAAGAAATGTAATGTTTGTATAAGTCTCGTGAAAGAATGGCTGATATTTCTCCAGTTCCGGATAATAATATATCAAATGAATTAATGAATTGCGATAGTACACGTTGAGCTATACTAGATGGGAAATTTTTTTAAATAATTTCTGTTTTGACAGGGGTCAATCCAGGCTAAAATTGGGGCCTATTTAAGGCCTTTTCACAAAAATCTATTTAATAAAATAGGCCCCTTCACAAAAATAAATTTAATGAAATGGGCCCCTTCACAAAAATAAATTTCATAAAATGGGCCCCTTCACAAAAATGAACTTAATAAAACAAGCCCCTTCACAAAATTCCTTTTAATAAAATAAGCCCCTTTTGTAACATTCTTTTTCATAAGGACTGTTTTAAAATGTGTAATTTGTAAATAAAATCAGGTCACGAAAAACAAAAACTTTAGCAAGGGGATTTAAAGAAGTTGTTGTTAATAAATTCTTGGTTCGAATTTGAGTAACTGGATTTCAACTTTGGTTACAAAATGTTACTTTTCACAAAAATATAATAAAATCCTCAAAAATAACTTTTACTTTTTACAAAATGGGCCCCAAAAATAAAAACCTGCATTGACCCCTGGTTGATAATAACGGTAAAGTTAAGGCTGCATGCCAAATTTGTAAAACAAGATTTACCGTTATAAGTGGAACTTTAGAAGCAACAACTAACTTTAAAACACATTTAAAGGTAAGATTTTTAGTTTTATACAGTTGACTGAAATATTTTTTCTAGTTCCTTTGTATCCGTTTTATCAAAGTTCGGGTATATTTTAAGCCACCCCTTATATTTATTTAATTGAGAGCGAATTTTATTACATAAATAGTTATATTTATTGATATAGAATTCAGATTTCCATTAATTGTATTTACGATTGAGTATATTAAATGTTGGATTTTTGGTTATAGACCTGCACTTACTGGAGGTTAGAAGTCTGCACGGGCCCGGGCTTGGCCCGAGGCCCGTACCCAGCCCGACGGAATGGAGGAGAATTTTCAAACGGGCCGGGCCGATAAAAAAGATTAATCGGGCCTATCGGCCCGATATAAGAATTTGCGAGGAGCGCTGGCGATCAAAACATTGACAGTTTTTTTTTTCTTCTTTTTTTTTTTTTTTCATGATTAACTTTCCCTATTTCGTTTGAAATGCTGTGTCAAACTACTAGGCTGTAAATAAAGGAGAATTTCTTTATTTGCTTTATTAAGCGTTTTGCTTCTGAGTAAGTTTACTCATTTTACTTCATTTCTATAAGGTCTTCCAGAGCTTTTAAAATCTGTGGCAATTGTTTATAAACTGCTATATAGCTTTATTTTTTCGTGACCATAGAGTATTGCAATGTTTCTTTAAATAAAGTGGGACATAAGTATATCCCATCTTTCTGTAGAAGAGAAGAAACAAACAAACACATTTTATGCAGTTCCGGACATAATTGGACATACACTAGCAGCACGAACTCAAAGTTTAGAGAATGTGCAGAGCATGGTAAAAAATAGACGAATTTATTTACTTCACCGATTCGAGCTTACACAACATTATATTGGGAAGCCATATTTGCACCATATCACAACATTGAGCTCTGAAGGGTCGATATTGATCTACAAGTTGGATATAGTAGGCCGGAGTGGGATGAGGGTGTCCTCTGTAGGGTCTTTCTAAATGAACCTAACCCGTATTTACACAAGGTTCGAAGAAAACTAAGGACAATTTCGGAGGATTAGGCTGACGTGCGCGATTGGATCGAACTCGGCACCTCCCGTCTACCATCTTTGAGAACAGAACCTCTTGTGCAGCTGTGAATGTCGAGATTGTCGGACATTATCTTATCTTAAATTTCTTGCGCTAATTCTTTCCCCTTTTTACTTGATGTAGTCAAGAAACCTTTCCACGATTGAAAAATTTCTGTTTTCGATTCTTATTTCTAATTTGCGTCATTTGTTCTTTGTGAGGTGTACTGGATTCCTAAACTGCACTGTATTTAAAATTCAATAACTTGCAAATGGTGACAATTATTAAAAGAAATTCTTGCATTAGAGTTATGTAAGATATCAGAAGTATTTTTACTGCGGTTCTTGGTTTTGGTTCCAAATAGCAGAGATAGGTGGCAAGCAATAAGCGCTCAATGGAGGTCTAAACTGAAATCCCCTAGCATCATGCGAAGGAAGGAGGTTAAATATATAGAGTAGGCCCCTAAAAATAAGATTGTATTGGAGAATGAGAGCCACTCTATATATTTAACCTCCTCTTTTCGCATCAGTGTTGGGCGATTTTGGTTTTGGCCTTGACTGAGCACCTATGGCGCTAGATGTTGTCTTTATAGTGCTTGTGTGGCTATACATTGCTGGCATAATTGTCAATTCAGTATAAACTTGATTGATTTTTACGAATATGGTTTAATAAAGTATACTGCTGTAACCTGAATTGACTATAAACCTGTTTAATTCTTCAACAAATCATCGATATTTATGTTGTAATGTGAAATTGTAAAACTGCAGTATAAGAATTGAAAAAATCATTTGTAATGCAAGCAACTAGTGGATTTGGTCTGCCCCTCGGGATTGTATTATCACTCTAAAGCGTAAGCTGAGTCCCCGAGGTGGTCATCCCTGCTTTCCGCGCCATTTATAGTTGTTATTTGGAACTAAAGCTGGGAACCGAGGTTTTAAAAAAAAAAAGACTACTGACATTTTACATTACCTTCCCGCAATTTTTTTTTTAAATAGCTGTCACTATTTACAGGTTATTGAATTCTAAAAACAATCAGTCCATTTTAGGACACTCGGTATATGGAGTGCGATCGAACAAAATTGAAAAATACCTTGCTCTATGAATTTCTTCTACAATCGTTTTTCTTACTTCATTGGCAAGAAGGTTCATAATTTCATACTGAATATATTTTGCCATTTACTTTTTTTACTTTCAATAATTTTCACTTTTGGTCTTTGCAAATTCGCTGTCGATTACATGATTTAATTTTAAACGTCTCTCAAGTTTCTTTTAGCGAATGCATGCATTCCTGTATTCTAGAGTATTTTTATGCTCAAGAATTTTATGATTTAATTTCTTCCACTTGAAAAACACACAATCTGGATTGGCTAACTTTGGAGGGCTATCATGATAATTGGTGAATAATAAACAGAGAAAACAAAATACAGTAAAACCTCCCTAAAGCGACCACGTACCGTTCCAATAAAAATGGGTCGCTCCGAGAGGTGGTCTCTTAATGGAGGTCATGTTTAAATCTAGATTTTAATTGTTGAAAAACAGGTAACTTAACTTAATATTACTAAAATTTATTTTTCACATTAGGAAAAATTATTAAAATTTAAGTATCAAAACAAAAGTTAATTACATAAGTTAATGACTGCAGAGTTTAAAAAATGAACACATAGACGTTTGCTTTGATTTTACGGTTTTATCTTTTATAATTTTTATTTCCAAGTCCTTTCGAAGTTCAGTAAATAAATCCAATTTTTTTGGACGGGAACAAATAAGGACGATTTCATTAATTTATCTATTTCTTTGAGAGTTTCCTGACAGAATAGGGCAGGGAAGTTTATGGACCGTCATTCTTAATGTGTCACCAGAGTTAAATTCATTGCCTAAAAAGGCACAAAGATGTTTAAACACTTAAAAGTTGCCGGTATTAAAAAACTCTAAACTTATTTTAGAAGTTTGATGAATAATGCGCTCTCCGGAGTTATTTTTCTAATAAAACCTTCTTCAAGCGACCAGGAAACAACGGAATTTGTTTCGTTTTCTTCAAAGAAATGGGTCTCTCATGGAGGGAGTTCAACTGGGATGGTCTCTGAATGAAGGTAAAATTAGTATTGAGCCTATGGGAATAAATTTCATTCCATGAAAAAATGGTCGTTCAGGGAGGTGGTCGCTTAATGGAGGTTTCCCTGTATAACGATTCTCTTAATTAAGTTATACAATAAGCCGCAATCACGGTTAATAATTTCTCCACTAGGTATAATTTTCTTGAACGTTAATTTCGAAAATTGTTGTCCTTCTGCAACTGCAGATTTCATGTAATCAGCATTTCCATTCTGTGCTGGACCTTTTTTTAACAGCAAAGTAATGACTGAAAGACTATAAGAATGATCCCATAGTGGAATCAGAAGAGGTTAGCAATTCATATTCGCTGAGTGTGGGAGGTGACAGAAACTTTCGTATACGATGTAAAAGGGGCCGCAGAGTGCAAAAGTTTAGGAAACACTGCAATAAGATACCACAAAAGCATATTATAAAATCATCAAGTCTAAAATGCTCAATGAAAAGTAGATGTGAACGATGCCATAACTTTCAAATGAAAAATGTACGTACTTGCATTGGGAAAAGAAATCCCGATATATAAATATATACATTTTGTTTTACAAAAAAAAAAAAAAAAATAGAATATCGAAGAGTGAAAAAAAAAATTCTAATAAAAATGATCGACGACCAAAAAAAAAATAAATAAATAAATAAAAAATAAATAAATAAAAATAAATAAAATAAAAATTAGTAATACAAATTTGGCGCCCCCTAAATTTCCGCGCCCGGGGCGACCGCCCCCTTCGCCCCCCCCCCCCCTTTCGCACGGTGCTGCATTTATCAATCGCCATAGGAAATTATTATTACGCGCACCCAGAAAATCTTTTTGTTCATATTCTGAAGTAAAATTATTATACTTAACGCGTGTTAATTGCTTTGTATGTAACATGTATCGATTCCTTATAATAGGAGCTTTAAAACGACACCAATTAATTGCATTTGGGTTAAGTATTAGCAAAGTTCTGAATAATTATTTGTATTAATTAATCTGAGACTTGCACCACTCTGTCTCTTAATGCTCTCGATAAAGCTTACATTGAAAGATTTTATCAAAAAAGTGCAGCTGCGAAAAAAAAAAGACATAATTATAAATAATTAGTAATATCTCTGCTAATAATTAACCTAAATGCAGAAAATTAGCATCATTGGAAAGCTTATTTTACGAGGAATCGATTCATATTACATACAAAGCAATCGGTGCACGTTAAGTATGAAAATTTTCAATAATAAGACGAAACAAGAAAGATTCATAGAAATAGCAATTGAAATAATCATTTGTAACCGTTAAAATTATACAACAAATTTTCGACACCTATAAATACTTCAAACGGAGTAAAGTTTTGTAGGAAAGGCCGGTGGGTTACTGCAGAGATGGTTTCGAATCTGTAACCCGCCCGCCTTTCACCCTTTTAGGTTCTTCATGCTTTAAATATTTTTAAAGAATTTTCTACAAGGGCCAATGAATTTTAAATCACTACAAGAGGATTTAAACGGCGTTAAGTAATAGGATTTACACAAACATTTTCTTTTAATGTACGTTATTTATTTAAAAATTACCAGAATTTTAGCACTATTTGAGATAAGTTGGGAATTTTCGCTAACGCAGTGGGTCAGAAGTACTGAGTTTTAATAATAATAAAAAAAAATACATAAGCAGGATATAAATAAAAAATATTTTTTTCAAGTTTAAAAAGGATTTTTATAAATACCTAAGGTAATCGAATAGCGTTTCTCATTCCTCTATAAACATAGACAGTAAAAATGTCTCAAACGGAAGCCTGCTTTAAACAGAAAATTTTCATGGTCCCGGCGATAAGAATGCTGGGCAACTATACAGTAAAACCGGAATCGCTAGGGGCCGAAAAAAATCTGTTTAAACCTTTTTCCGTCTTAGGAGGTATTCCCCTTTTGTCCGGTCCATTAAAAAAAAAAAAGCATAAGTATGATTTTTTTTTTTCAGTTTAGAAAAGGACTTTTATGAATACGTAATGCAATCAAATAGCGTTTTTTATTCCTTTGTAAGAATAGTAACTGTTTTAACCCTTGGTTTTCACAATTGGGGAAACCACAGTGGTATTTAATACTAAAATAAATACACTAGACAATTTTAAAATTAAAATTCCAAAATTTTTTCAACGAATATAGGTCTCAAAGGGTCCTCCATTAATAATTTGAGTAATAATTTAATCTTCTGCGGCCGGTTTAACCCTTTAAAGTTAATTATTTCAATTATCATAGAATTTTTCGTGGGAAATTTTAAGGCAAAACCTCAAATATCTCGCTTCCTATGGGCCGTAGCGCCTAAAAATTTGTCCGAAATTAGCTCCATTACGCCGAAGGAAACTTTTCTCCCGCATCTTTTGGCACCCTCCGTTTTATTTTCTCTCATAGGGGCCGCAAGGAGGGCGGAATGGGGCAGCTTTGTACAATTTCGTGTATTTGAGACTGTTTACCATCCGAACGTCTCACAATTAATAACTTAAATATATCCTGGCCTTTTTTAATAGCTGCCGTCCGGTTTCACCCCCCCCCCCCTCCCAATTTATAAATTTTCGAACTTTTTTGCAATTAAAGCTATGACGATGCAACAACTTCTATTTACCATTTCATAAGTTCATTGGCTTGTCCCAACATAAAATTTTTACCTACTTATATTTCTCTAATAATCTAACTTTTTCATCTTCTAAAAATTTTAAACTTTCACTATGTTGTTATATATCATTTTAAAGGTAATTACAAGCTGACTTTTTCCCAACTAATTTTCTAGAGTTTTTCTTTATCTCCCCCTTCCTTTAACTTATAACTTTTTGGACTTCTTTAATAATAAAGATATTTTAATGAAACAACTTCTATTCGCCTTGGACAAAGACATACATTTGGTCCCACCTCAAGATTATCATATAACCTTTAATTCTAAACATCTTATAACTATTTGAATTTTTTAGGGTTTCGTTCATCTGACGAAACCCTATTCGTCTCGCTCCTCTGCCTGTCTGCCCGTCACAGAGCCCGTTCTCAGAAACTATACATGTTGGAGAATTGAAATTTTGCATACTTATAGATGAACATAACACATCATACGACAAATCATAAAATTTTGAAAAACTCGTACATCTAACCCTTTGGGCTCCCACATGTGTATTTTAAACAATTCTTTCTAAGTGAACCCAATTAGGTTGGAGGCGTGAAATTTTGCTTACTTATAGTTGAATACCTCACATTAAACGACAAATTATAAAAAATTGAAAAAGTCGTACATTTAACCCTTTGGGCTCCCACATGTGTATTTTTAAACAATTCTTTCTAAGTGAGCCCCTAATTAGGCTGGAGGCGTGAAATTTTGCATACTTATAGCTGAAAACCATCATGCGACAAATCATAGAAAATTGAATAAGTCGTACATTTAACCCTTTGGGCTCCCACATGCGTATTTTAAGATTCGTTCTAACTGAGCCCCTTTTTAAATTGGAGATTTGAAATTTTGCATACTTATAGCAGAACATCTGAGGCCAGGCGACAAATCATAATCTTGAAAAAGTCTTACGTTTAACCCTTTGAGCTACCACATATGTATTTTAAGCAATTATTTCTAAGAGAGCCCCTAATTAAGTTGGAGACATGAATTTTTGCATACGTATAAAACAGCGAAGATCATGCCAATCCATATAGAGTGCCTCATTTGGGTCGATACAGCTCAAATCAATGAGTCATGTTGAAAATTTCCGAAGGAAGAAACGAGATTATTGTTAATACAGATAGTTTCGGCCCGGCCGATGTTTCACCAGCATTTTCGACAGAGCAGTCTACAGTTTTTAATGAGCGCGTGAAAAGCATCTTCAAAGTTTAATCCTGTGTTGCTTCTTTTATATTTTGCACTCACGTCTTGAGTCCGTCATGACTGTTAATTAATAACAAGCTGAATACCTCAGACCACACGGCAAATCATAAAATTTTCAAAAAATCTTATATTATTTACTCCTCCGGGCTCTAACTTGTATATTTTAAGCAATTTTTCTAAACTCCGCCCTTTTCACACGGGGGCCGTTCAAATATTACGTAAGCACCTAAGGGGGGGGAGGGGGTTAGCGATTTGCTTATTTTTGCTGACAAGGGGGGAGGGGGGGTTTGAATGATGCTTACGTAAGACATTTTCAGAATCTCTAACATGTAAAAAAAATATATATATAAAATTTCAAATTGAAAGAAAGAAATAGCAAAAGAATATTAAACTTGAAGTTCTGATGTCAGCTATTTTGACCGCACAAGGAAAACATAAACGATCTCTTTTATCTAGAGGTGACTGTTCATGTTTGATGCATGAGGGCTTATTATCTCTGAGAACTTACTACTATTTCCAATTGTGAGAATAGAATAGAATAGACCGATATAGAATAGAATATTGAATGGACCGATGTGATATGATGTATTGTGACAATATGAGTTTTCCGGGAAAGCTTCCAAAACGTAAGTAAAATTCTATCTTTTTTGTTTCCACCCCTCCTCTGTCAAGTGGTTGAACCCCATAACCATAGTGACCGACTGCTCTACTGTCTGGTGTCTCGTGAGTTTTGAAAACCTCTCAGAACAGATCTGCACGGGCTGGGCTCGGGCCTATTTTCATTCACGGCACACGGGGCGGCCCCGGGCCATACATTTTTCTGAAGGCTCGGGACGGGCCGGGCGTAGTTACTACTCTTTACGGGACAGGACGGGTTCGGGCCTTACTTTTTTCCTGGGGGATCGGGCCGGGCCCATTTTTTTCTGTACAGAGCCGGGACTGGTTTCATTCCAAGTCTTCAAGGCCCATAATTTTAAGTCCTAGTTTTGACGCAGCCCGTATGAAAATCATTGTCTCGGCGGAGCCTGATCCGTTCAAAGGTCAGTAAAATTAGGTCAGGCTCAAAAAATTTTAAAAAAAATGTACACATTTTTAAATCGCTATTATTCTACTATTAAACATTCAAATTTATTCTTTTTAAAGAATAGTAGATTTCTACGCTTATTAAAATATAGCTAAATGAAAATATAAGAAAACATGTGAGAAGGAACCTGTCTATGACGAAATCCTGTTATAAACTGAAAAACGTGTTGATCCATACAAAATTAATATACTAATACGTAAGAATAGAATATATAATACATTTAAAACTTGCTAAGAAGGGCACTTGTCTATAACGGATTTTTTTCTTTTTTATGCAATTCCGTTTTAGAAGATTTTATTGTATAGCATTTTTCAGATTTTTAGCACTTCAATACATGGAATATGGATCAACGATATTAATGATAACGGATTCATTTACATACAAGAAATAGAGATTGGTTAAAAAAAATAAATGTCGCAGCCTGCGCCACTTATATAAAAATGAAGATTATAAACATAAAAAAAAAATATTTAAGACATATTTTTGGCCAGAACTCCTCGTACGAGACAAATCTTTCACCAAATCGACATAAAAATCAATGTTTTGTAGAAATTCAATCGGGGCGGGCCGAGATTTTAACTTTTTTCCCGGATCGGGCCGGGCTTGGGCCGAACTTTTACCTTTTTTATCGGGGGGGGGGGGGGGGGCAATAATTTTTTTGTACGGGCCGGGCCGAATTTTTTTCTCTATGAGTCGGGCTGGGCCCGGGCCTGGAAATTTCGGCCTGTGCAGACCTCTACCTCTCAGTACTGCAGTGTAGTAGTGGTGTTTAAAATAAATAAAATCAGAAATATGTCTTCATTTCGAGAAATCTTGTATAAAAAACTTTTTGAAAGTTTCAAAAAGTCTGCATCAGATAAACCTTTGAAGGATATCCAATGTAAAACTAATGATGTGTGGCGGCAGTACAAAAAGTCTTCTAAAACTGACAAAGAGTTAGAGGTATTGGTGCTAAAAAAGAATTGAGGACGAACAACCAAAAAGAAATCAGTCTTTCTTGATTATTTTATAAAGGTAATTATAATCAATTTATTCTTAAAATTTTAAATATATTTTATCATAACCTTAAGTTTACATAATTACTTGTAAAAATTGGAAAAAAGATAGATAAGATAAAATGACCGTGTAGCCTTATCAAAACATGGTCAGTATGGGAATAAATAAAGACCAAAAAAAACGTCAAAAAACGAGTTATTACTTTTTAAATATGGCGTAGCCAAGCTAAGCCTTATTTTTTCTTTTCAAATAACTAAAAAATTAATGCATCCATGGGGGAAAAAAATTAAAAAAATATGTTAGTTTTGTAGCAGATAATCTTCTAACTGTTTTCAAATTTTGAACCTTACTAAAAATGAAATGTAACCCAATTGAATTGAAACCAATGTATCTCAGATTCAAAAACAGATAAATAAGGTTTCCAGTGATCTCAAAAAAGGAAAAACAATCCTTAAAAAGGAAACGACAAAATGCTGAATACCAAAGAAAACATCGAACCACCAAACGAACAAAGCTTGGAGAAATCTGCCATGATAATCCAGACATTAAAAAAAATAGTTTTGATGGAATCAGTAGGAAGACCAAGTTTAAACAACCATTATTACTTAAAGCAATAGCAGACATTGCTATTATTGGAAGCGCTGCAGATGCAAAAAGAAGAAACAAGTCCGAAGTGTCAAAACTCTCGATGACATGACTGCAAAACTGAAAAAGGTTGGTTTTGC
Source organism: Maratus speciosus (assembly GCA_963932465.1). Taxonomy (NCBI): domain Eukaryota; kingdom Metazoa; phylum Arthropoda; class Arachnida; order Araneae; family Salticidae; genus Maratus; species Maratus speciosus. The sequence goes on along the minus strand of OZ010787.1, from coordinate 684,311,962 downwards.
AATAAGCAGGAGTAGAACATATCTTCGTTTGTTTCCAAAAAATTCCTCAACCATCGAGTGTCGAAGACATGTTACCACAGTGCCGATAAAACTTTCTTGGATTCTGGCTGATTATCACCGATCTCACATTGATACCCAATTTGCAGTAATATCCATCCATTATTTAGAAACTTTAGCTTCAATTTTTGGACCCATGCAAGTGTTTCTTCTTTCACATGATGACAAAGCGCGTGTACCTTTGGGAATTACAGCAGCCAATAAACAGCGAAATATACAATACAATTGTAATACACGTTGTACCTTCTAAGGTCTGAAAATGCATTATTTTAGGGTTCCGTGCACTCCCTCTCAACTTATTTTAATTTACTCTACTTACCATATCTGTAACAAAGAAAGGAAGAGGAAAAAATGTCAGATTGGCAAATTTTTCTCTTTCAAATAAACTAATAAATGCTGCCATTTGAATGTGCGAGACGTGTTCTTTCTTGCCATACCCCCGTTAAACTATCCATAAAATGGATCAAAATAAGAGAAAGTTTTATTGATCATTTGAGATTTTTTTTTTTCAATTACGAGGGATATTTTCATTTCAACCTCCGATTGGCCGTAAAATAAAGGCAATTTGAATAACCAAATGGTTTTATAACCAGGAGTGAAATATACCGTATATACTCGTGTATAAGTCGATCCCCCCTTCCCTTTCTTCAGCAAAATTTTGAAAAAAAATGAATTTTCGTGTTTAAGTCGAACCACATTTCTGGTAGTATGTTGAAAAAAGACTTGTAATCGAGAATTTAAAAAAAAAATTATAAATTTCCATTAAATTGGTAAATTTTTTCACGTTTCTAATCAATATTCTTTTTTTTTTTTTAATTCAACGTTTTAAAACTGTATAATTATGTAAAACCGAAGGGGCTTAAACTATTTTGAAACCTATTCACATCCATTCAATGATACTTAAAAAGAAAAAATTCTTTCAAAAATCTATTCAAGCGTTATTTACAAGAGTAAACAACTTCTTAGAATGCTAAAATATGGTACTTCTTTGCATTGTAGGACTTTTAGGAGAGATATCTAGAAGCACTCTCAATTTGAACTCTTTTTAAAAAGGAATTAAAATGTTGAAAGGAATGCTCCTGTATTAAAGGGAATTTTGTGGCAAGAGTAAATGGGTGCAGAACAATTACAGGGTCATTATTGATGAGCTTTTTTTGCCACTCACAGGGATATGACTATTGTCCGTTTTTACCTCTCATGTGATTAACGTGAGAGATATGTACAGGGAATTTAAGAAGGTTTATTTAAGATAATCTGTAGTTTAAAAATATTATTGTTATATGTAGTAATCTTACTTGGAGTTCTGGATTTAGAATTGTAAGCAACAAGTAAAGTACTTATTGATTAGCATGTTATTAAAACTGAATACTAGAAATTTGTTTTCAAATTTATAATATATATATATATAAAATTGATAAGAGTAAAAAAGAGGCTTAAGTAGTTTAGAAAACGAAATAATTTTTTATCACTTTAGTTTTTGAGAAAATTTCAGACTGATTTTTATAACATATATATAACTGTGTCGTATATAATTGATAAGAGAATTATATATAAAAGAGATTAATGGGGAGGTGCGTATTAACTGAATGTGTTAAATAATTTAAAAACTTTAGTAATTTTTTTAGAAATTCTGTTTTTGAAAATTCCATTTAACTCATTTCAATTAATTCAATATAACATACGTACAGTATGTTATATGGATCCATTTTTTCCACATTAAATACGAGAATAAGTAAAAAGTAAATATGATAAATAATTTTGAAATTTTAATAATGGTTGCTAGGATAGACCCTACTCGAAGTAGCCATGGGAACCAGTGTTGAATACAGACACTTTTCTCCGGGAGGGATTTCTGTAGCTCCGGGGGGGGGGGGGGATTAAAAAGTTCCGTGGGGAAATTGCAATTTTTGACCATTGAAAACACAAAATCTCAAATCTTCCGGGGGGACATCTCATTGCTCAAGGAGGATGTCCCCCCTCCCGGTCACCCCCTGAAATCAACACTGGTAACAGCGCAAAAACTACCCAACCGAATGGTTTGAAATTTTACATATAGAATCCTTGCAAATTTTGTCGAGTCATTTCGAATTTTATGAAAATTGAATAAAAACTTAGGATTTAATAGAAGGAAGAAAACTTATCATACGTAATTAATTAAATGATATCCCATGATAGGTAATGATTCTAGGTTGCCATGGTGATAATTCTGTTGAATCCTATACTACGCAATTAGTTCAATGATATCCCAAGATAGGTAATGATTCTAGGTTGTCATGATGATGACGTCCTATTGAAGTTGGAATCATATTATTTCCGTATTATGGAATTTAATTTATAGAATCGTCATAAATTTTGTATTCATGCCTTTTTGCATAAGAGTGCAACAACTATTGCACCAAGATCTGAATATTTATAAAACTAGATATAGTATGAACGCACCTCATTTGTCACGTTTGACGTACAATTTCCGACTTGTTAGTTTTTGTTGCCGTATTTTTAAAAGTAATGGAGCAAGAATAAAAAATATTTATCATTAGATTAACGTAAAAAGGCCAAATATTAAATTCTAAAGTCTCATATTCACCAGATTTACATGCATTTGCAATTATAAGTCATAAACTTTAAAGCTACCGCTGCACGGTGGGTGTTTTACCGATTCTAGCTGGCCAAAAGTGTTTTTGGCGTCAATATAATCGCATCGTCATGAAATTGAAAAATGTTATTGATATTCACTATTGAATGTTAGGTATTGCAAAATCTAGCGTGTAGCCGTCATATTTTCGTTACAGGGACATTCAAAAGTATTTCTTTACATTAGTGTCTATGGGGGAAAATCGTTTGCGCTGGTTTTTAATGTTAAATTTAAAAGTATTCGTACATCCTGAAAAATCGGTACATTTGCTGTCCCGTGCAGAGGTTATGCAGGACAGGTTTCGGAGCCCTTGAAAATCGGGACACCTGGCAACACGAGTCATAGCGTACTTGCCAATTCTCCAGTTTTTAACAGGAGATTTGTTCAGATAAATATATTTGAGCCCAGGGATTAATTTCTAAAAAAGGTAGCGGAGCTCTAATATTCAGCAGTATTGTCACTCACCCCCTTATATTTATATATCATACATTTCAAAAATTTCAAGCAATTTCATCTACCACAAAATAATTTTATTAATATATTTTGACTATGTCTATTTTTATATAATAAAATCTGATAGTGAACTGACTAAAAACATTAAAATCAACGGTCGGGAGATTTAAAAAAATATTACACGCCATGATTATCTTTATAGTAAAATACAACACACAGCGCTGTTCAGGTAAGGCTTCCGTACGCAGTGTTTATAAATGACGGCGGGTTCCGACTCATATTTACATATTCACTAAAAATAATGGAAGTGCTGCAACGAAGTCCTGTGAGCTTCGGCGAAAATTAACCACCGGTTGGAGCTACAATGTTAAAAAACTTAAATTGAAAGTGAAATTTATTTATTTCAATTAAAGAAATTTTTAAATTAAAACACGCAAAACTTTTTCAACTGTGTTTCATGAATTTCACCATTCAAAATCTCAAATTTCAAAACGTACGCATACGAAATACTTCAAAACTGTTTTAAATCATGCAGAATATATTTCTTCAAAGATCAGTCGAGTGAAATTATTTTATATCAATTAGGAAAATTTTTGACTTAAAACACGCAAAACTTTTCAATTATGAATGGCGAATGCCACTCTTCAAAAACTCAAATTTCAATAATTCCTCATACGAATTACTTCAAATTAGTATTAAATCACGCAGAACATGTATCTTCAAAGATCTGTCGAGGGAAATGTCTTTATTTCTATTAATAAACGATTTCACTTAAAATACGCAAAACTTATTGAACTTAGTTTTTCACACGTGGTCATACAAAAACTCAAATTTCAAATTCTGTTCATACGAATTACTTCAAAATAGATTTAAACCATGTGGAACAGGTTTCTACTCAAAACTGTTGAGCAAAATTTAATTATTTCAAATAGCAAATTTTCTAACTTAAAATTCGCAAAACTTTACAGAGAGAGATTACACTTTTAGATGTTCTTTTATTCACAATTCAAAAAGTACTCATACGAATTTCTTCAAACAAAGTTTAAACGAAGCAGAACATTCTTCTGAACATTTCTGTTGTCTTATATTTTCAAATTTACTGACTGAAAAATTTTGTACTTAAAACTCGCAATACTGAAACTGGCAAAAGCGAAATTTTCAGATCAAAACAACAAATTTCAGTTAATCGTCAACAATCTACTAAAAAATGTTTTATGTAAAATTGCTTCTTTTTATCAAATCTTTCTTCAATAATTTATTGCTGATGATCTATTTTCCTTCAAATTGAAAAAAAACGTTCTAACGGACTTTTCAATTTTGAACAAACAAGCGAGTAAACTAGAGAGTCCACCGGCAAGCACCATAGAACAATTCAATGGAAAAGACAGAATCCGGCGCGCACAGGCACAAGAATAATAAAGGTGGCAAGCAATTCAATCGATTAAATTTTTAAGTATATGTCGGAACCCACCGTCGCTTATAAATACTGTGTACTGAAGCGTTACTTGAACAGCGCTGTGTGTTGCATTTTAGGACGAAGAAAATCATGGCGTGTAAGATTTTCTTAAAATTCCCGACCCTTTGATTTTAAAGTTTTTGCTTATTAGATTTTATATAAAATTTCATATCGATATATATAGTCAAAATATATTAATAGAATTACTTTGCTTAAGACGAAATTGCTTGAAGTTTTGGAAATGCATAAAATATAATCGGAATTGGGTGTAATGGGGGGGGGGGGGGGGGAGGATTTCAACATTACGTATATCCTTACTGTAGAGTATTAGAGCTACGGTAGTTTTACTCTTGGAAGATAGCCACTGGACCGAGGTTATGCATTAAAGAGGATATGCTATAGCTATGGAGGGTGTACATATTCTCTTAATGATACCAGATGGTATTCAGTGTATAGTGTCCTCTACTTCCCTGGTATGGTTCTTGATTTCGATGCCGTTGTCCCCATTTTCGTCTTCCCTCCCCCTCCCCCTTTTGGTGATACTGGATCTGTCAACAGTAGCTATAGAGATCAAGTGTAAAAAATATGACTCGTTTTTTTAAATTTTCAATGTTTTAAAATTTTAAAAAGAGTGAGGAATAGCTACATATGAAATTTTAAAGTGATTGTTTATTCTGAAAAATAGGCACCCTTCGCAATAATTTAATGGGACATGTATTTCAGAAAATAGTGTTAATGTGAGCGTTTTGAACTCAAATTTCCGGAGATGACTGCGCGAGAAAGGAGAAAAACCTGTCGTCACTTGACAAAAATCGCCAAAAACCCGATAAGTGATTTTTTAATCACAAAATGCGAAACATAACTCTATTCCAAATCGCTTCCATAGTCAGGCGTGCCCTTTTTTGCCATTACGTTTGAAAATAAACCGGAATTTTTTTCGCTGCTGAGTAGATATTTTGAGAACCGCCTTAAAAGGAAAGTGCTAGAAGTCACTAAAAAATTGAGTTAAATGCATGGATTACCTAGACATATTCAATCCTAATGTATACATGAACACATCCGTTTAAGTGACTATTGCAGGAAAATGTCTTTTGGAAAGCGGGCGAAGTCATTTATCAATCGATCAATCGCCATAGGAAATTATTATTATACGCGCACCCAGAAAATCTTTTTGTTCATATTCTGAATTAAAATTATTATACTTAACGCTTGTTAACCGCTTTGTATGTAACATGTATCGATTCCTTGTAAAAAGAGCTTTAAAACGATACCAATTGTTTGTATTTTGGTTAAGTATTAGCAATGTTCTGAATAATTATTTGCATTAATTAATCTGTGACTTACACCACAATGCCTATTAATGATCCAGATAAAAATTTTAAAGTTCAGCTGTGGAAAAAAAAAGTCATAATTATGAATAATTAGTAATATCTCTGCTAATAATGAACCTAAATGCATAAAATTAGTATCACTGGAAGGCTTTTTTTACGAGGAATCGATACATGTTACATAAAAAGCTATCTTTGCACGTTAAGGATGAAAATTCTCAATAATTCCCTCCACATGATATCGTAGTAATTACAATTGAAATAATCATTTGTAACCGTTAAAATTCTAGACCAAATTTTCGATAACTATATAAAGGCCAATCGGGGAGTATGTTTTTAGAAATGATCATTGGTGTCTGGTAGACGTTGTTTCGAGTCTACCGACCCATGATCATTTCATTTTACTTTCTTCACGCTTTAAATATTTTAAAATAATTTCCTACAAGGGCAATGAATTGTAAATTACTACAAGAGGGTTTAAAAGGCCTTAAATTATAGGGTTTAGAGTACGCGAAGACGAATATTTTCTTTTAATGCAAATCATTTATTTAAAAATGACCAGAACTTTAGCATTATTTGAGATAAGTTGGGAATTTTCGCTGACGCAGGGAGTAAGAAGTACTGAGTTGTAATTAAAAAAATAATATATAAGCATGATATAAATTAAAAATATTTTTTAGAGTTTAAAAAGGATTTTTATTAATACGTAAGGCAATCGATTAGCATTTTTTATTCTTCTGTAAGAATAGTAAGTGTTTTAACCCTTGGTTTGGAAACCATATTTTGGAAATCATAGTGGTATTTAATACTAAAATAAATACACTAAATAATCTTAAAATTAAAATTCCAAAATCTTTTCAACGAATATAGGTCTCAAGGGGTCCTCCATTATTTGAGTAATAATTTAATCCTCTGCGGCCGGCTTAACCCTTTAAAGTTAATTATTTCAATTTTCATAGAATTTTTTGTGGGAAATTTTAAGACAAAACCTCATATCTCGCTTCCTATGGACTGTAGCGCCTAAAAAAAATGTCGAAATTAGCTCCGTAGCGCCTAAGGAAACTTTTCCTCCCGCATCGTTTGGCACCCTCCGTTTTATTTTATATCTCATAGGGGCGCCAGCACGGGAGGCGGAATGGGGCAGCTTTGTACAATTTCGTGTATTTGAGACTGTTTACCACCCGAACGTCTCACAATTAATAAGTTAAATATATCTTGACCTTTTTAAATAGCTGCCGTCAGGTTTCATCCCCCCCTCCCCAATTTATAAATTTTTGAACTTTTTTGCAATTCAAGCTATGACAATGCAACAACTTCTATTTACCATTTCATAAGTTCATTGGCTTGTTCCACCCAAAAATTTTCACCTACTTATATTTCTCTTATAATCTATAACTTTTTAATCTTCTAAAATTTTTAACCTTTCACTAGGTTGTTATATATCATTTTAAAGGTAATTACAAGCTCAATTTTTCCCAACTAATTTTCTAGAGTTTTTTTTTTATCTTCCCCTTCCTTTAACTTATAACTTTTTCGAATTCTTTAATAATAAAGACATTTTAATGAAACAACTTCTATTCGCCTTGGACAAAGACATACATTTGGTCCCTCCTCAAGATTATCACATAACCTTTAATTCTAAACATCTTATAACTATTTGAACTTTTTAGGGTTTCGTTCATCTGACGAAACCCTATTCGTCTCGCTCCTCTGTCTGTCCGTCACAGAGCCCGTTCTCAGAAACTATACAGATTTGAAATTTTGCATACTTACAGATGAACACCTCACATCAAATGACAAACCATAAACTTTTGAAAAAGTCGTAAATTTAACCCTTTGGGTTCCCACATGTGTATTTTAAACAATTCTTTCTAAGTGAGCCCCTAATTAGGTTGGAGGCGTGAAATTTTGCATACTTATAGCAGAACACCTGATGCCAGGCGACAAATCATAAAATTTTGAAAAAGTCTTAAGTTTAACCTTTTGAGCTACCACATATGTATATTAAGCAATTCTTTCTATGAGAGCCCCTAATTAAGTTGGAGACATGAATTTTTGCATACGTATAAAATAGCGAAATTCATGGCAGTCCATAAAGAGTGCCTCATTTGGGTCGATACAGCTCAAATCAATGAGTCATGTTGAAAATTTCCGAAGGAAGAAACGAGATTTTTGTTAATACAGATAGTTTCAGTCCGGCGGATGTTTCACCGGCATTTCCGACAGAGCAGTCTGCAGTTTTTAATGAGCGCGTGAAAAGCGTCTTCAAAGTTTAATCCTGTGAGCATTGCTTCCTTTATAATTTGCACTCACGTCTTGAGTTAGTCATGACTGTTAATTATAAACAGCAGTAGCGTCAACTTTTCAAAAATATTGGGTGTAGCTGAAAATTTTTGAGTAAAATAACGCATACAATATTTTCCCCTTAGTGTGTATGTATGTGGAAAGAGTGAGGGGAGGAGCGAATGACTACAGGCGATAATTCGAAATTAAATTGTTTTTTAAACAAATTTTTTAATTATGATTTTATAATAATTTTATAAATCATTTGATTAAAATATATTCTTAAGTCTTTCGTTATAATACATTGATATTTATTTTAAATAACATTGGAATTCCTAAGTATTTTAAGTGCAAAAAAACTAAATATCAAGTAAAGCATACATTTTAGTCACCTAAGTGCTTTATCAATTTAAGAAAAAATGTGGCAAACATGCAGGAAACTTGTTTTCGTGAGAAATTTAACTATACATCCGCTGAAGTGCTGAAGGTGTTTTCAGTGTTCCTCTAAGTATAATTGGTGTCCTTATTATTTTTTAAACAACACTATTTTGAGAACGTCAATGAAACCAAATTTCTTTTCAGTGATTAAATAATTAAAGAAATGAACTATGAATTAAATCACTTAAAATTGGGTGGGGCAGAGAGATCAAATTATTGGGTGGGCTCGCGCCCTATGGGCCAATATAAGTTTTCGCCACTGCGTATTAGCTGAATACCTCAGACCACTGGACAAATCATTAAATTTTCAAAAAGTCTTATATTATTTTCTCCTCCGGGTTCTAACTTGTATATTTTAAGCATTTTTTCTAACCTCCGCCCTTTTCACCCGGGGAGCACTTTTCCAACTTTTGCCGACACCCCTTTGGCCATTCTTTCATATTATGCACCATAGCCTTACATATTTTAGTTCTACTTTTTGCCACCAGGGGCGCCTACTTATCTCGGGTGCTATGGGCCCAATCCCTTCGACTGATATATATACGAATAGTATGTAAAACAGAGTTTCGTTCGGATAGAGGTTTGTTTAAAATAGAGTGCGCCCCTGGGTGCGAAATGCGGAACTAACAGATTTTTCAAAAGGATAAAGTGTTTTGAAAGGAATATTAAACGAAACCGTCTGTGCGATCTGTGATCACACTTACCCACTTGTTTGTAAAATGAGCTGGGGTGTTGGAAGAATTGTTAAATGCATTGTCTACAGTTCACTAGGCAGTCCCACCAAACTATTTTCAAGTTCAACTACTTCTTTCTCCTTTTAAACTACTAATTTTAATACGTTAATAAGTAAACTGCATGGTTTACGGTCTTTACAGCTCAAGTGCGGCGAGGACTTTTCTTCCCTGGGTAAGTACTAATTTATTATTTATTAAAACAAAAACTACAGTTATACCCCGTGAGCCAATTAAATATACTACGAATCTGATCACAATGAGTGATTTAATTCTTTGTTTTCTTTTGTTTTGTTGTCTGTTTCCCCCTTTTCTTTTTGAACAAATTGTGGTATCGGAATGCGGTTGCACCACAACACTTGTCAAATAGTCGGAAATTTCGTGATGAAAATTGGAAGTGTTTTTTTACTTTTCTACAAAACATCCGACGTTTCGACTCTTTTTCTGGTTCTAATACGATAATTCGGTCGTTTTCTGAATTTTTGAAATGTGAACGGACTTACGAGACACCCTGTATGTGTTCTAGAATAAACGTCTTCAAAGGAGATATTATTCTTGTTTATTTATGAATTTGTAGCAATTAATCATTTTTGCCAAAAACAATAAATAACATTACAGTAAAACCCGTGCATATGGAACCTGCCTATAACGGAATTTTTTTTTAAATGGAAAATTTTCAAGGTTCCTGCGAAAACAGTAGCGTAAAATTGTACCACGTAAGACGGAAAAGTGCTTAAAAAGATTTTTTCTTTGGTACTGCATGTCCGTCTTAGTGGGTTTTATTGTATATTTTATTTTTACATGGGTCCTGAAGAAAAAGAAAGTGCAATACGATGTTTATTTTTAAACGAAAATGTAATGTGTACCTTAACAGCATAGCAATATATCATTTTTTTAAAAAGAAACTTAGACCTTACAGACAGATATACATACCACTTTTATCTTCTAAAAAAACTCATATGGGATCAAAAAAAGGGGGGAAATACTGCAAAACATGCTAAAATTGAAATGCAAAAGGGCTTGGAAATTTTTTTTAGGCAGTTTTTTGTCTTAGCAGGCATAAATGTATTATACTCTTTCAGCATAAATGTATTGTACTCCATCAGCCTTATTGTTCTCCTTCCTTCTTCTACTGGAAGTCACTCCATATAAAGAATTTCTGTGTGGACAGGTTTTTGCTGTAGAAGAATAGGAGTATGCATAAAAGTACAGTAAAACTTGTCTAGCAGAATCCTGCCTTAAATTGAAAAATGTTTGTGAACTCAGCAAAATATAGAATACAATTGTAATACACGGTGTACCTTATTAAGGTCTAAAAATGCATTATTTTCGGGTTCCGTGCACTCCCTCTCAACTTATTTTAATTTACTCTACTTACCATATCTGTAATAAAGAAAGGAAAACATGTCAGATTGACAAATTTTCCCCTTCAAATCAACTAATAAATGCTGCCATTTGAATGTACCAGACATGTTCTTTCTTGCCTTACTCCCGTTAAACTATCCATAAATTGGATCAAAATACGAGAAAATTTTAGGGATCATTTGCGATTTTTGCAATTACGAGGGATGTATTATTTTTTTTTTTCAACCTCCGATTGGCCGTAAAATAAAGACAATGTGAATAACAAAATGGTTTTATAACCAGGAGTGAAATATACCGTATATACCCGTGTATAAGTCGACCCCCCCCCTCCCTTTCTTCAGCAAAATTTTGAAAAAAATTGAATTGTGTATAATTTTAACCACATTTCTGGTAGTAAGTTGAAAAATGAATTGTAATCGAGAATAAATATATAAATTTTCGTTAAATTAGCAAACTTTTTCACGTTTCTAATCAAGATTTTTTTTTTTTTTTAAATTCAACGTTTTAAAACTGTATAATTATGTAAAACCGAAGGGGCTTAAACTATTTTGAAACCTATTCACATCCATTCAATGATACTCAAAAAGAAAAAATTCTTTCAAAAATCTATTCAAGCGTTATTTACAAGAGTAAACAACTTCTTAGACTGCTAAAATATGGTACTTCTTTGCATTGTAGGACTTTTAGGAGAGCTATCTAGAAGCACTCTCAATTTGAACTCTTTTTAAAAAGGGGATTAAAATGTTGAATAGGGGCGCACCGACCCAGTGAGTAAAGTGTGCGACGCACACAGGCGCCGAAGTAGCAAAGGCGCCAAATATTTCCGTTGAAGTGCAAATACTTAAAAAAAAAAATCCTTAATTTAATTAAACTAAAATGTATTACATTTTCTTGACACCTGATTTATGTTTTGTAAATTTGCCTGAGATAAACTTTCTTATAGATATTTATTTTATTATTATTATTTATTTTATTTCGTTTCATTCTACTTCTGTATCTCCCAATATGTGATTTAGATGTAGGTCTATCCTACCTTTCAATAAACAGAGGCGCACCTCATATAGATGAAATCAATGAAAGGCGCCATAATTCCCATGGCTGAAAACATGTAATACTATTATCTCACTGTAGTAGTGGTAAAGAATTGTACAGTTTTATTACAGCAGGGCTAAATTGTACCTGTTTTTGTTATTTTTAAATAACAATCTTCTTTTTACTGCAGAATTTCTGTCATAAATAAGATGAAACTTACTATTCGAATGCATATACATCTCACGGGCATAAGCATAAATCCTCTAAGACTTAAAAAATCTATTTAAAAATAATTTGCAGAAATAATATAAATCATAGAAAATTTAAAATTACATTTTTCAGAGGATCAACCTATCTCAAAAGTTTTGTAGGTGAAGGGGACAGACACCTTAACTACTAAATAACAAATTAATAATATAAAATAATTAACATTAATTTACGATCACTGGTAACAATTAAAAGAACCCCATTCAGATATTATTGATTTTAAAGGAAGCATCCTTTAAAGTGGATTTTTAATTTAAAAAATAGCTAGTAAGAGGAAAGATTCGAATGGGCACCAGGAAAACTTTCAAAGGGCGCCCCCATAGGTCCGCGGGGAGCGCGTTGGACATGGACAGCCTTGAGTTAGAGAAAGGAACTTCCAGGCTCGGGCTCTGCCCGTTTATATTTTTGCAGTTTGCGACCCGACCTGTACAAAAATTAGTGAAAACAGGTCCAACTCAATTTCTACAAAAAATTCCTAATTTCTTAACATACAATTAAAATCCTGTTAAAGAATACTGCATGCATATTTATGAAGAAATGTTAGATTATTATGTGTTCCCAAGACAGAAAGTACACAATAGCAACATTAATGATTACATACTTAGACTTTTCAACATTCAATTAAAGATTCATTAAAAAAAAATATATATATATATATAGATTAGAATAAAAGAAAGAGGGTTAAAAAAATTATTTTTGAAACTATGTAATAAAAAGTAGATTTTTGAAAATATATCTCTGTAATTTATTAAGGTATATTTACAATGATTCCATTATCAGATGCTCATTATCGCTATTACTATTTTTACAAAACATTTTGCTTTCCCGACACGTTTTGGGAACAATTTTGTCCAATTCCGGCTTTACCCTGAATAGAGAAACAATGTAAAACCAGAATAGGTATGGCTGTGCTGTTCAATGTATTAGATATTTTAGATTGGAGAGACTGACGTCAGCTATGGAACAAATTTTAATTGGTAAAATGAAGCATCACCCGTTTGTGAAAGTTTTGCCTTTCCGTGTCGTAGGTTTAACACTGAGTTTTGTGCTCATAGAGTAAAGTCTACTTTAGGCGGCCGAGGCAATATTTTTTTTCAGCGCTCCTACAAATTATCACTTCTGTAGAAACTTTTGTGTATTGTAAAATTGTGTGTCTGTTTCGACCATAGACTTCCGAGCAGAACAAATACTTTTTATCTATGCTATATTGTACTCTGGGTCTGTCATCATGGCGGAAACAGAATTTTCGTTAAGGGAGGGGATGGTGAAAATAAGCTAAATTTGGCCATAAATGTCCAAAAATGCTTACTTTGTCAAAGATTGAGAGGTTGCGGAACTTTCCCTGCACTCCTTCGTACGTTTGTGTCTGATCACATACTGAATATATAAACGTGATGATTTAAGATTTGTTCATTTTAATTCCGAACATAAAATTGAAAGTACTGAAATATGAGCACTTATTAGCATTACATATAACCTTAAACGCTCCAGAGACTAGAATAGCAAAAAAAAAGTTCAATTTAGATTTAATAAAGTTAGGACTGTTAGGAGCTACAATGATCGCTGTAATATGAACGGAAAAAAAATATGAAAAAATATTTTCAAATTTCTATCCTATGCCCTATTAACCAACCCGCCCGACATTGCAAATGATAACCTTAAATACACCTAAAATCAAATATTTTTAAACGAAAATTTTTTCCAACCTACCCTAGATATGGAGAGGAGGGGGGGAGGGGGGGGGGCAATGTCTTCAGCAACATTATACACCGGACGTGCCTCGCACTCCCCGGTTTGTTTTGATTTTATATTTTTAAACAAAAATCTTTCCAAACGAGCCTAATATTGTCACCAGCACTGTCTTCGGCAGTATACAACCTTGAATTTATGACTTTTTTTTTTTTTTTTTAACCATTTGGAAAAATGTTTATTGTTCTCGTCAGGGATATCTGAACGTTTTTATTGGTTTAATCCGCATTTTATTCGAGTTCTGATTGGTCTATACAGTAATCTATATGTCCCTTTAATTTCAACAGAGATGGATACCTTATGTTGCCACTATGACAAAAAAGTAATAGAAACTACAAAAAAAAAAAATTAATAACTCTGAAACAATTTGGGATACAGCTTTCAAACAAATTGCATTTAAAAGTACATTTTTTTCTCTATCAGACGGTGTAAAAAGTAATATTGTCGGATGTTTAGAAGTTTAAGAATGAAATTTCATTTAAAATTAGTAGTCAGATTTCTTTGAAATCTGACGATGGAAAAACCTTTTCTCGAACAGCCAATGAAATGCTTGGATAACACGTAAGTTTCAGGTGGATAATAACTAATGAAAATGAAAGAAAATGAATAACAACTTCTGCCAAAGAGTTAATTTTAATTTGTAAGATTTTCACGTGCAAAAGAAAAATGGAATAAGCCAATTAAAAATAAAAGAAAGATAAATAGGACAGGAATGAATACATATAAATGTTTCACACCAAATACGAGTCGCAGGCAATTTTTGTCGCTTGGAAGTTTTAAGTATGTAATAACACTATTAATGTGAATTCATGGCTAATTCATGGCGTACGTAATGTATGATAAACTCCGTGCGATTTTTTGTCTTAAATTTTAGTCTTTGAAAACATCATTTTCCAAATGGTCTTTGTAATTTGTTAAATTGCTTTTTTTTTTTTTTTTTTTTTTTGTTAATAAAAATCTATTTAAACGAAGTTCGAGTTGAGCGCAGTTGATATCGAAGCTCGTATCTGATTTTTCAAGTGAACCTCGAATTTGTATTTAATTTCTGGCAATTAAATATATGAAAGTTTCAATTCTGACCAAAAATTCTTGATAAAACATAAAAAATATAAAATGCGCATCATCTCCTCTTTATTTGAAAACGCGAAATGATAGTCAAAGCACATATCTTTGATACGGGAAACGATATCTTGATAAAACGTGAACTGGGAGAAAAGGGATCTCTGGGGAAGATTTGAAATGACTTAAAGATTTTTTAGATAGTAAATATTAATATTTTTTCACACCAGAGATATCGTTAGATTCGGAAAAAATGCCAAGAATGATATATACTATCATTACCCAGAAAAAATTCCAGGTACCAAGTCTTAATAAGTGGTTTTTTTTTTTTTTTTTTTTGAAAATTTTAAAATTTAGAAAAACGGGAAAACTTAAAAACTGATGTAAATCGCGGCCAAATAAAAAGGGGTTTTGGAAGAGTAAAGAAAGATACCGTTGGGATCAGAAAGATAAGACGATTTTCTTTATTTCTCGCCCCCCCCCCCTCTTCCCTTTTTTTTTCTTTTTTTTTGTAACTCGACGGGGAGCGAAATTCTAAAATGGAGGGCCAAAATCACAGTCAGGTGAAATCCGAGCATCTCATTGGTCATTGAGTCGCGTCCTTTTCAGGGAGCAATCTCTAGCGCTAGGGGAAACGTCGAATACTCTCTTTTCCGAGAAAAAATCATGTATTGAAGCGAATTTTTTCTATTTCATTTAAAATAAGCCATTGAAATTAACTCAAGATATTTTGATGACTTTTTATAAAATGTGAATGAAAGATTTCGATTTTAAGCTGTAAAAATTTTTAAATAATATGGCAAGTAATTTTTTAGTTAATGAAAATTAAAAATACAACTTGCACTTTTTTTCCCTTATGTTACTTTTAAAATCCAAAATAAAACAAATATTCACACTTTTCTGTAGAAAAATTCAATAACTAACTTAGAATACTAAAAACTTTCAAAATATTTTGCCTAATGGAAAATAATTTGAAAAAATGTCAGTTTTTAAACCGATTTTAATCATTAAGAATAAACAGTTTTTCGATGACAATATAACATTTTAATATTTTGAGAATTTAATTATAAATTAATAATATGTTTCCCTAAGGAGGGTCCAAGTGACAAATTGCTAAATAATGTTTATGATTATAATTGTATAAGAGTTACAAGAAGAATGGAATTAATTATGTGCCAGACCATGCACGCTAAAATATGCCAATTAGCTGTGAAACTGCAACAATGAAATTTTTAAATATTAAAATGAAAAAATAAAATATAAATATATTTTTTTAAATGCACTTTTATCATTAATTAATGATTTTATGTTTCAAAAAACAATTTAGAAATCTTGAAAGGTTGTTTAAACTATGCTTTTTTTTTTCCTTTTGCATATATTAGAAAAAAAAAAACCAGAGAAAATTGTAATTTTTAAAATAAATGCACAAGTTCATGCTTTTCTAATCGTAAATTAAACGAAGCAAATTTCCATTATCGGGGTCACGCCAAATTAACACATTGCAGCGGACTTGAATAGCAGTCATTAGGCTTGATTTTTAAAATAAATATTTGTCTATAAAAGAATGTTTACCTTTTATGTCCCAAATTACGAATTTGTGAAAATTTCATCTTCTAAAGCATATTTTGTGAATTTTTGAAACTACATTAGAAGATTTACACAATCATTTAATAAATTTTAGAAGGATTTTGACAAAATTAATTAAATTTATAGGGATTTTGTGCAATATTTGTAACTTCCCTCAAATCTTTTATTTAAAATCTTGTTTTTTAGTATTTTGTAGAATTACAAAATATACAAATATCATTTCTTAGTATAGAACTATTTTGAAACAGAAACTTTCGCCTCCCCCCTCCAATCTGTCAACGTCAAGAATGCTGAAAAAGATGCAAAAGCAAAAGAATTTTTTTTTTTAATTTTTTTTGTGCACCCAATAATGTTTTTTGGAATAAGATAAAGTAAAATATCTATAAATCATCCTAAACAGTATAACTATCGATGTATTAAATTAGTTTTATCACAAGTTATTTTAATGGCACTTTAATGTCCGTCGGGCATAAAGGGTTAAAAACAGAAACTTTTTTTACTTTCATATTTATTTTATGGGCAGAGAACCTGGAGCGACTTAAAAAAAATTTTTGGATTTTTTATTTTATTTTTTTTTTTAATTATTATTATTTAATGCTAAAACATTAAATTCTGTATGTTTTAAATTATTTATGTAATTTTTTAAATATAATTTTGTTAATTTAAAGTTTCCGACTTAGAGTCTAGAAAGGGTTCTTTTTTTTTTAATAGTTGTTGACATTTTCTGGAATAATATTATTTTTTTGTGATTTTATGGATTTAAATTGTGCGGGGGGGGGGGGGGGGGGTGTAGAGGAGAACATTTATTGAAATTTTTACCATACGGAATTTATAGACAATTTTAAAATGATATTACAAGTATTTTTCAATGAAAACTAAATTTTATTAAAGAATAATTGTCATGTCATATCATTTAAAAATTGTTACAACTTGTAATCTAAACTATTCATTCTCGTTGTATAAAATGTTATCAAAATATCTTAATTTACTTAATTTCGATTGTTTATTATAAATAAAAGCGAACAAAATAATAAGGTAAATAATGCATAAATGTAAATAAGGTAACAATCGCTTCAAAATTACTTTTCCTCTCACTCCTTTCAAAATTCAAATGGGGAAACAAGTTGGTGATCCTCACCCTTATCTCTCTTAAAACCACGCGACCACACAATCAATGGGGTGGCTGTATTTCACCTGACTGTGATTTTGGCCCTCCATTTTAGAATTTCGCCGACGGGGACCCGGCCATCCCAGTTTCAAAATGCAGTGAAAATCGAACGCTACGCTTCCGTCAGTGTGAAGCAGTGGCGTACCCAAGGGGGGGGGGGGGGTGATGGGGCTACAGCCCCCCCCCCCCGAAATTTTCGAAAGTGATACAGAAAGGTGCTGATTTTTCGTCTTTCTTTTATGGAAATTTTTAAAATTTTTTTCCATTATACAGCGGACAAGCCATTCTCATTAGTCCCATATTAGTCTACATTGACAACAAAGAAGAGAAAGGGGGGCTGACGGGGTTATAGCCCCCCCCCCTACTCCTCCCGAAATAGTCAAAAAATTAAATGAAAAAGTGTTTTTTTTCTTACTTTTTAAAGATAAATCTGTAATTTTTTTCTTCTGCCATACAGCAAAATAGCCATTCTCGTTAACACCATATTAGTCCAGGTTATATTAGTTAGGGGGCTGATGGAATTTCAGCCCCCTCCTCTCGAAATGGTCGAAAATGAAATGAAAAAACAGTGCTGAATTTTTTCTGTCTGTTTAAGATAAATTTGCATTTTTCCCCTATCGTTCAACAGACTATGCGCTTCCTTCGCTTTAGTTCCATATTAGTCCATATTGACACCAAAGAAGAGAAAGGGGGTTGATGGGTTACAGCCCCCCCCCCAACCAGAAATCGCGAAAAATTAAATGAAAAAGTGTTTTTTCTTTACTTTTTAAAGATAAATCTGTAATTTTTTCTTCTATCATACAGTAAAATAGCCATTCTCGTTAACACCATATTAGTCCACATTGACATCACAGCATATCCTAAGATGGGGAGGGGGCTGACAGTGGCGTACCCAAGGGGGGGGGGGCTGATGGGGCTACCCCCCCCCCCCCGAAATTTTCGAAAGTGATATAGAAAGGTGCTGATTTTTCGTCTTTCTTTTATGGAAATTTTTTTCCATTATACAGCGGACAAGCCATTCTCATTAGTCCCATATTAGTCCACATTGACAACAAAGAAGAGAAAGTGGGGCTGACCGGGTTATAGCCCCCCCTACTCCTCCCAAAATAGTAAAAAAAATAAATGAAAAAGTGTTTTTTCTTACTTTTTAAAGATAAATCTGTAATTTTTTCTTCTGCCATACAGCAAAATAGCCATTCTCGTTAACACCATATTAGTCCAGGTTATATTAATTAGGGGGCTGATGGAAATTCAGCCCCCTCCTCTCGAAATGGCCGAAAATGAAATGAAAAAATAGTGCTGAATTTTTTCTGTCTGTTTAAGATAAATTTGCATTTTTCCCCTATCGTTCAACAGACTATGCGCTTCCTTCGCTTTAGTTCCATATTAGTCCATATTGACACCAAAGAAGAGAAAGGAGGTCGATGGGGTTACAGCCCCCCCCACCCCCCACCCCCCACCAACCAGAAATCGCGAAAAATTAAATAAAAAAGTGTTTTTTCTTTACTTTTTAAAGATAAATCTGTAATTTTTTCTTCTGTCATACAGTAAAATAGCCATTCTCGTTAACAGCATATTAGT
This sequence comes from Maratus speciosus, assembly GCA_963932465.1. Lineage (NCBI taxonomy): Eukaryota > Metazoa > Arthropoda > Arachnida > Araneae > Salticidae > Maratus > Maratus speciosus. Next base: position 684,292,776 of record OZ010787.1, on the reverse strand, counting down.
CCACATTGACATCACAGCATACCCTAAGATGGGGAGGGGGCTGATGGAATTACAACCTCCTCCTTTGGAAATAGTCGAAAATGAAATGAAAAAGTACAGCTGATTTTTTTCTGTCTATTTGAGATAAATTTGCATTTTCTCCCCTATCATTTAACAGACTAGCCGCTCCCTTCGCTGTAGTTCCATATTAGTGTACAGTGACATCACACTATACCCGAAAAGATAGAAGGGGGTTAATGGAGTTACAGCCCTCTCCCAAAAATTCGAACATGAAATGAAAAAGTTCTGATATTTTCCTTTTTGTTTGAGATAAATTTGTATTTTTCCTCTATCATTCAACAAACTAGCCGCTCTCTTCTCTTTAGTTCCATACTAGTGCACAGTGATACCACATTATACCCAAAGAGGTGAAAGGGCTAATGGGGTGTCCCCTTCCTAAATAGTTGAAAATGAAATGAAAAAAAAGGCTGTTTTTTTTCTTCTTGTTTGAGATAAATTTGTAATTTTTCTTCTGCCATACAGCGAAATAGCCATTCTCGTTAACACCATATTAGTCTACATTGACATCACAGCATACCCAAAGATGGGGAGGGGGGCTGATGGAATTACAGCCCCCTCCTCCCGAAATAGTCGAAAATGAAAAAAAAATTGTTTTTTTTCTTTTTGTTTGAGATAAATTTGTATTTTTTTTCTCCTATCATTCAACAGACTAGCCACTCTCTTCTCTTTAGTTCCATATTAGTGCACAGTGACACCACATTATACCCAAAGAAGTAGAAAGGGGGTGATGGGTTACAGCCCCTTCCCAAAATAGTCGAAAATGAAATGAAAAAAGGGCTGATATTTTTCTTTTTGTTCGAGATGAATTTGTAATGCACTTGTTTTCTGCAATACAACGAACTACACGTTCTGGCTAGTCTCATATCAACGCACAGTTACACCACAGTATACCCAATGAGGGGAAGGGGCTGATGGGGTTACTTACTCTTCCGAAATAATCAAATATGAAATGAAAAAAATTCCAGTTTTTTTTTCTTTCTTTTGAGATTAATTTTTAATTTTTTTCTGCGATGCAGCTATTCTGGTTAGTCCCATATATTAGTGCACAGTGATGCCCCAGCATACACCAAAGATTCGATGGGGACGGGGGTTATGATATTACAGCTCCATTCCACCTTCTGAAGAGATCGCAGTGAAATGAAAAAAGGCTGATATTCCTTCTTTTTCAGATAAATTTGTTTTACTTTCTGGCATGTCACGAATTTGTTTTTCCTGTTAATCCATTATTCTCCTCAGTTCTGCGACCAAATTTACTTGAGACCACAAAATCTATTTTCAAATGACTGAAATCACTGTTTTACTCGATAAATGAAAACATATATACTCAGTTCAAGAGACCTACAAATAAATTCGACAAATCTAAAAGTATTTTAATTTAAGGATTTTTTTAATTTTTCCCATAGTCGGCGGGCGCCAAGATTGTCAATGCGGGGGTATGTTAATGCACAGTAACACCACAGCTAATCTCAAGTCGATTTCGTCTAAATCGGAAATCCGGTGCGGAAGAGTTGACTGTAAAAGTAGCTTATTAACTTTCATTTTTCAGTCGCATCTCCATGCCACACCGAAATATGGGGGCGCGGAGGGTTGAAGGGACTAAACCTCTTTTACCTGCCAAAACGGTCAGATTAAATGGTAAAAAAAGTTTACTTCTTACTTTTTAGATCAATTCAATTACTATATATATATATATATATATGTGTACATATATATATATATGTGTCATCGCACTTGTCTTTCTTGTTAGTCCCATATTAGTGCATAATGACACCTTAGCTAATCCCTTCAGAATTTTGGCTAAGTCGGAAGTCAGGCACACTATATATGTGCGGAAGAGCTGACTGTGAATGATATTCATTAACTTTTGTTTTTAACACTCGATTACTTCCTCGTATCTGTAAGATACACAGTGATTTCTTGTTTGACTGCAAATGCATCTTTGGAGTTCGGTAATGTCCCCTCCCCCCCACTTATCTTCCTATTCTGTCTTAACTTTGCAGCCAGTATTTTTCATCTGGAACGGTTTAAAGTCCTTCGTATTACTTGTGCAATGCACAAATAATAAACAAAGTATTATAAAGTATTTTATATATGTGTATGAAAATATTTTGTGTATACAAAAAATATTTTGTGTTTGTTACAATATTAATTTATTGTTAAAGAAGAACCGTAGCCAGAATTTAGTTTCGGGGATTGGAAGAACAATTTTATAGATTTTAAGTTATAATGACTTTCTTTTAAATGAAAGTATATAAAAAAAACCTGTAACACTTTTCAACAGATTTCGACGTGGGACGGTCTCAGGATCGGACCCGTGCCCTCCCCCCTTCCCCCCAGATTTGAGTCTGAGATTTAAAAAAAAAATCTGAAATTCTCAGCAAATTTTCTGAAAGGTTACAGCAGAGGGGGAAAGGAGAGGTAATCCCTTCCTGCTGCTAATTATTTTTGTTGTAGTTTGGGTTAACTCTGTTTATATTCAGGTCAATTTCAGGTTGAGTGGGTTCGGGTTAACCAGATTTCTAAAAAGTTCAGCATATTATTTCAGTTTAAAAACTATACATATAATAATAAACACAGATATTTGTATGTGTTTTTAACGCGATCCTTTGATGAAATACAGGTTTTTATCACGATGCTTTGACGAAATTTGCATTTTCCCCGAACTTATGACAAAATTAGCTTTTTTCCGCGACCCTTTGACGAAATTCGCGTTTTTTTCGTGATCCTTTGTCAAAATTTGCGTTTTTTCCGCGAGTTTTTGATGAAATTCCAGTTTTTTTCGTGAACTTTTGCCGAAATTCGCGTTTTTTACGAAACCCTTTGTCGAAATTTGCGTTTTTTTTCGCGGCTTTTTTGACGAAATTCGCTTTTTTCTCGTCTTTTTGATGAATTTCGCGGCTCTTTGACGAAATTCGCGTTTTTTTATGGAAATGGTCGTGTTTTTTTGTTTTTTCGCTGCTGTTTGACGAAATTCGCTTCTTTCCGCAGTCTCTTGCCGAAAGTCACGTTTCTCTGTGGCCCTTCTTTGTGACCATGCTTTTTTTTTTGCGATCCTTTAACGAAATTCGCGTTTTTTCCGCTTCCCTTTGACGGAATGCATATTTTTTTTTAGCAATCCTTTGCCAAAATTTGCGTTTTTTCTGCAGCCCTTTGAGGAAATTTGCGTTTTTTCTGCGGCCCTTTGAGGAAATTTGCGTTTTTTCTGAGGTCATTTGCCGGAATTCACGTTTTTTTACGCAATCCTTCGTCGAAATTCACGTTTTTCCGCGGCCTTTTGATGAAATTCGCTTTTTTTCTGCGGCCTTTTGAAGAAATTCGCGTTTTTTCCAGATCCTTTGTCGAATTTTGCTTTTTTCCGTGGGGTTTTGACGAAATTAGTGGTTTTTTCGCAGCCTTTTGACGAAATTCACGTTTTTCTGTGGCCCTTCTTTGTGACCCTGCTTTTTCTTTTTTTTGCGATCCTTTAACGAAATTCGCGTTTTTTTCTGTGGTCATTTGCCGAAATTCGTGTTTTTTAATGCAATCCTTCGTCGAAATTTGCGTTTTTTCCGTGGCTCTTTGACGAAATTTGCGTTTTTTTTGTCTCTTTTGATGAAATTTGCGTTTTTCTGCGGCCTTTTGACGAAATTCACGTTTTTCTGTGTCCCTTTGACACAATTCGTGTTTTTTCAGCTTCCCTTTGACGGAATGCGTGTTTTTTTAGCGATGCTTTGTCGAAATTTACAGTTTTCTGTGGTCCTTTGACGAAATTCGCGTTTTTTCTGTGGTCATTTGACAAAATTTGCGTTTTTGCGCAATCCTTCCTCGAAATTTGCGTTTTTTCGCGGCTTTTTTGTCGAAATTCGCGCTTTTTCTCATCTTTTTGATGAAATTTGCGTTTTTCTCTGGCCTTTTGACGAAATTCACGTTTTCCCGTGTCCCTTTGACGAAATTCTCGTTTTTTGCGATCCTTTACGAAATTAGCTTCTTTTTCGCAGCCCTTTGACGGAATGCGTGTTTTTAGCGATCTTTTTTTCGAAATTCGCTTTTTTTCCGCGACCTTTTTTTGAAATTCGCGTTTTTTCTGCGGCCTTCTGACGAAATTCGGGTTTTTTCTGTGCTCATTTTGACGAAATTAGCGTTTCTTTTAGAATAATTTGACGAAATTCACGTTTTCTCCGCTATCATTTGACGAAATTTGACTTTTTTTTCGCGATCCTTTGACAAACTTCGCATTTTATCTGCGGCCGTATGACATAATTCCGGTTTTTTCCTTGATCCTTTAAAGAAATCGGAGATTTTTTTTGCGAACGATTGACGAAATAGATTTTTTTTTTGCGAACGATTGACGAAATTGATTTTTTTCGGCGACCATTTGTCAAAAATCGCGATAATTTTTTAAGTCCAAATTTTTGGACTGATGACCGAATTTTTCAAATTTTCGGAAAATTCGGAACAAAGTCACCCTTGCACCCTCCCCCCCCCCCCTCTGGCTACGGCCTTATTCACAAAAATTATTTCTATTTATAACACAATGCAACGTGTTTCGTAAGATTTAGAACATTATGAAAATTTAAGTCAGCCCCCCCCGAAATAAAATCCTGGGTACGCCACTGGAAACATCGGCCGGACTGAAACTATCTGTATTAACAAAAATATCGTTTCTTCCTTCGGAAATTTTCAACATGACTCATTGATTTGAGCTGTATCGACACAAATGAGGCACTCTTTATGGATTGCCATGAATTTCGCTGTTTATAAATATCAGTCATGACTGACTCAAGACGTGAGTGCAAATTATAAAGGAAGCAATGCTCACAGGATTAAACTTTGAAGACGTTAGTAGGTAATATTTGCCGGTTCAACATCAGCGGCGTACGCGGCGTGACCTCTGTGCACCTGTGAAGGTCATGCGGCGGCGGAGGTCATGGGGGGTCAAGGTCATGCGGCGTACTCTTGGAGGCGGGGTCAAGGTGATGCGGCGGTGAAGGTGATGCGTCATCTTATAGTATGAGGGGTTATTTTGAGTTTAATTATTTTACTAATGATAATTAATTTTAATTGGGGGACTAACTTTTTTCGGGGTAATTTTTGAAGATTGAATTTTTGGGAGATTGATTTTTCTCTTACTGTACTACAGTATGAGGGGTAATTTTAAGTTTTTTTTTTTTTACTAATGATAATTAATTTTAATTGGGGGACTTTGAATTTTTGGGAGATTCATTTTTTTTTTCTCACCGTACTACAGTACTTAGGGATAATTTTTACATTTGAAAAATACATTAACGATAATTAATTAAGAAATTTTAATTGGGGGACTTAAATTTTTTGGAGTAATTTTTTGAAATTTTTGGGACATTGATTTTTTTTTTTTTTCCTCCTGAGCAAAAGTTTTTAGTTCCTTTTTCTCTTTGTGTTTAATTATTTTAACACTATTAAGGCTGTTCTTAACTGCTCCGCTGAACAAGCGCAAAACGTTCTGACACATTTACGAATTCATTTTTGAACGGAAAGCTATAAAATTGGAAATCTTGGCCATGGAAGCGATTTGGAATTGATCTGTTTTTTCCATTTTTTGATCCATCAATTACCCATCCAGTTATAAGCGATATCGATCACGTGACAAACCCATTTTTCACACGCTCTTGAGTGATTTTTCTACTTTCGCGCGGAAATTCTGTTCAAAAGGTCCACTTTGACATTATTTTCTGAAAGATCTATTGCGTTTGCAAAAAAAAAAAAAAAAAAAAAACAGCTTGATGACATCGTTTCTGAACAACAACACTAGCTAGTTTCATGCATTTTCGAACAAAAATAAATTACAAACTATGTCAGGAAGTTGGCCTTTTGGATTTGAGAACAGCCTTAATGTTAACATTAGTCTCTTATGGTTAACATTAGTCTCTTAACACTTTTTTGAAAACTCATCAGGGATAAAGAAAATTTATTTAATTAAACCTTAAGGATACTTCAAATTGTCAAAAATGACAAAACTATGCAATTTTTTATTAAATTTTCTTCTAAAAATGAACTTTGAAGTGTGGAATATTTGAGCGAAATGTAGAAAGAATCGGACAATTATAAGTGTAAAAACATTTTTTTTATTTTGACATGCGCCCTAAATATTCACACCATAAAAAGCTCACTAATATAACTGTAACATCTATAACTTAGAGGTACTATATAAGCAGCAAAAATATCCTGTTAAGGCTGTTCTCAAATCCAAAGGGGCAACTTTTTGACATAAGTTTTAATTCATTTTTGTTCGGAAACGCATGAAACTAGAAGGTGTTGTTATTCAGAAATTATGTCATCGAACTGTTTTATCCATTTTCTTGTAAACGCAATAGATCTTTGAGCAAATACTGTCAAAGTTGGAATTTTGAACTGAACTTCTGAGGGAAAGAGAAGACACGTGAAAAATGCCGTGTCACGTGATCGAAATCGCTTAAAACTCAATAAGTAATTGATGGATCCAAAAATGGAAAACACAGTTCGATTCCAAATCGCTTCCATGGTCAGGCTTTCCAATTTTGTATCTTTCCGTTAAAAAATGAATTTGTAAATGTGTCAAAACGTTTTGCGCTTGTTGGGCAGAGCAGTTGAGAACAGCCTTAAAGAAAAATGGAACAGTTTTTAATAATTTTTCTAAGCATAGAATGTTTAAATTGCTTTTCACAATTGGCTTTTTTTTTTTTTTTTTTTTGTCTATTTTTAAAATACTAACATGGCAATAATTATTTTTCAAATATCTTGATTTTTTTATATAATAAAATTATGGATGAATTTTGCAATATAACGAGAAGGGAGAAGGAGAAAATAATTAAAATGTAACAGAATCCATGTATTTTTTTCAGTATTTTCCCATTGTTACGTATATTTTTATTAAGTTAAAGTTATAGGCTCTTATAAACTTAATAATACAAAAAATAGCGCTTATGATTGTAAATTTAAGGCGAAGAAATGATTTTAAAAACGTTGAATTTAAAATAACAACAATAATAAATTTTAATAGCAGCAGAAGTATTTTTTTTCGCCATGTAAAATGGATTTTTCTAGTAATAACTTCTAATAATACGCATGCTGTTTTATAAAAGAAACTCCAAAGGGTACCGAGTCTCCTTAAAATTTCACAGTAGGGCAATCGATGGGTGCTGTTTATTTTTATACCAGGTTTTCCATTGACATCTTTATAGTGTACATCTGACCTCAGCTTCAACTATCCCACCCAGTCATGAGCGGGGGTGTCAATCTCAAAGGCCCCCGACTCCGAGGCTTGTAAGAATCCGGAGAAATATTCCGTTTAAAACAGTTTTTCCTCTTAGCAGGTATCATTGTAGAGTATGCTTACCGTAGGTGCAGCGAAACTTTTAAATTTAAAACTATATTCCGTTATAGACTGGTTCCAGTTTAAAGGGGTTTATTGTATAGTTATATCACAATCAGTCATGTAGTCGTAGAAAAAAAAAAATCCAGAAGGTTTACGCTAGACAGAGGCAGTGCTTAATTTGCGCCGAAGCTCAGCTCCGGTTCTTCTTTGTTTGTAGTGAATATTTAAAAATTAGTCGTAATTACAGCTCATAAATCCTGCGCTTAGGAGCCCAGAGGAACAGAACTTCCAAAAAACGGAAGCCTAAATATCTTTCTTTGCTTACGTGGGTGACCCGCTCAAAGAAGCATACTTCTATCTAGCGCTCAGAAGTGTAGACTCAATGGTTTCCGAACGGCGACGAGGAGTGTGCCAGAATCTGAATTAACCGCAACAGTATCTACTGTTCTTACACGTGGTCGCGTTGCGTTTACTCGCTGTTTTTTTTTCCTGTTTGAAAATTACTCTTTTCTGACCAACAGTTTAGCTCCAACCAGTGCTTAATTTTCGCCGAAGCTCACAGGAGCGGAGCTGCAGCACTTTCTTTATTTTCAGTAAATATTTAATATTAGTCGGAACGCACCGTCGCTCGCTGTGTGTTGCATTTTATGACAAAGAAAATGATGGCGTGTACGATTTTTCAAAAATTCCAAACCCCTGATTTTAAAGTTTTTACTCTTCATTTATTAGATTTTATTATATAAAAATGCATATCGACATAGTAAAAATATATTAATAAATTTATTTTGCTGAAGATTAAATTACGTGAAATTTTGGAAACGTATGATATAAAAGAAGCATTTCTGCATAAAACATTCATAGATTGTTGAAGATTAACTGAAAATTTTTGTTTTGATCTGAAAATTTCGTTTTGCAAGATTCAGTATTGCGAGATTTAAGAACAAAATTTTTCTGTCAGTAAATTTGAAAATGTAAGACAACAGAAATGTTCAGAAGAATGTTCTGCTTCGTTTAAACTTTGTTTGAAGTAATTCGTATGAGTACTTTTTGAATTGTGAATAAAAGAACATCTGCAAGTGTAATCTATCAGTGAAAAGCTTTGCGAATTTTAAGTTAGAAAATTTGTTATTTGAAATAATTAAATTTTGCTCGACAGTTTTGAGTAGAAACCTGCTCCACATGGTTTAAATCTATTTTGAAGTAATTCGTATGAATAGAATTTGAAATTTGAGTTTTTGTATGACCACATGTGAAAAACGAAGTTCAATAAGTTTTGCGTATTTTAAGTGAAACAGTGGTGTAGTCGTAAAAAAAAACAAAAAAAAAAACAGAGGGTATACACTCTAAGCATAAGGTATACGCTCAAGGCAGAGCGTATACCCTAGAGTGCATGTACTATAGCTTTCTTGAGAAACAGAGGGTATACGGTTAAAAAAATCCAGAAGGTATACGGCGTATACCTCTGTATACCCTCCACTACATCCCTGAAGTGAAATCTTTTACTAATTGAAATAAAGAAATTTTCCTCGACAGATCTTTGAAGATACATGTTCTGCGTGATTTAATACTAATTTGAAGTAATTCGTATGAGGAATTATTGAAATTTGAGTTTTTGAAGAGTGACAATCGTCAATCATTATTGAAAAGTTTTACGCGTTTTAACTCAAAAAATTTTCTAATTGATATAAAATAATTTTGCTCGACTGATCTTTGAAGAAATATGTTCTGCATGATTTGAAACTGTTTTGTAGAATTTCAAATGTGTACGTTTCGAAATTTGGGTTTTTTAATGGTGAAATTCATAAAACGCAGTTGAATAAGTTTTGCGCGTTTTTAAGTTAAAAATTTCTCTAAATTAAATAAATTTCACTTTTGATTTACATTTTTTAACATTGTAGCTCCCACCGGTGCTTAATGTTCGCCGAAGCTCCCAGGGGCGACGTTGCAGCATTTTCATTATTTTTAGTGAATATGTAAATATGAGTCGGAACCCGCCGTCATTTATAAATACTCCGTACCCGTTACCTGAACAGCGCAGTGTGTTCTATTAAAGTATAAAGAAAATCATGGCGTGTAACATTTTCTTAAAACTCCCCACCTCTGATTTTAATGTTTTTACTCAGTTCACTTATTAGATTTTATTATATAAAAATAGACATAGTCAAAATATATTAATAAAATTATTTTGCGGTATGAAATTGCTTGAAATTTTTGGAAATGTATGATATATAAATATAAGGGGATGAGTGACATTATTGCAGTATATTAAAACTCCCCTTCCTTTTTTTTTTCTTTTTTTAGAAATTAAGCCCTGGGCTCAAATATGTTTATTTGAACAAATCTCTTGTTAAAACTGGAAAATTGGCAAGTATGCTATATGACCCGTGTTGACAGGTGTTCCGATTTTCAAAGGCTCCGAGATCTGTCCCGCGTAACCTCTGCGCGGGACAGCAAATGTACCGATTTTTCAGGATGTACAAATACTTTAAAATTTATTTTAGTACCCTGCTAATATACATGAGTCTCCATTGAATGGAACTTAATACAGTGAAGCCCGAGAAGTCTGAACCTATCTGTAGCGGATATTGTTCATAGTTCCTTCGAAAATAATCCTTTACAAATACACCCGAGTACACCTGACTAGACGGTAGCCTGTCCAAAACGGATTTTTTTGCTGTTCATAGCTATTCTTTTTCCACAAGTTTTATTGTAGTTTCCCAATAAACCCTGTGAAAATAAACCCGTTTATAACGGAATACTATTATAAAAGAAAAAATTTCATTATACGAGCATTTTCGCGTTCACAGATTTTACTGTATAAGGTTGTTGTGTTTATGCAGTATAGAAATCTTTGTAAAATGGGAACGCAAGATACCGGACAAAAATACCGTTTTAAACAGATTTTCGTGTTAGCAGGTATAATTGTAAGATATGAGGGCCTGAATTATGCACGGCCTCCGGGACCTCAGCCCTGGACTCAGGGGCGCGCCGACCCTGAGTCCTGTAATGTGTGCGGCGCACACAGGCGCCAGGATAATAAAGGTGCCAAACATTTCAAGCGAGGAAAAATATTTAAAAAATAAATATTTTTATATTTTATTAAAATTATTTTTGAAATTTTAATTATATTTTATAGATTTACTTTAAATAAATTACTTTGAATCAATTAAATGTTATTACTCTTTAAAATGAATGTGATAAATTAATCAATTTCAATTCAGAACTTAAAAATTTAACTTGGAAATATTACAAGTTTACGTACATTTTATGTGCCATGTTCGAATAGTATAGTCTAAACCTGAGAGTCAATGGCGTTGTGAATATTAATGAAGCTACTGATTTTTATTTTTACTAATAACACGAGTAATATATATATATTTTTCTGTTTATCGGTGGATTATTTTAATTACTCATTTAGCTGTAAATCAGTTTAAAACCATTTTATGAAATCTAAAATATGGTTGTTGATTATTATTTTATTACACGACGTAAATTATTTTATTTTCTAACTTTTGTACTCTTCTTTTATGTATATTTTTTAATTCTTTTTACAATTTCTGTTTCCTTATATATATAAACTTATAATTAATATATTTTATAGTATTTAATTTGGGCTCACTGTTGTATATATTTTTTGGTTTAGGTGCACACCGCCCGGGTCATCTCTAACAACAGAACCCCATTCTTAATTTTTCTCCAGCTGGGAGCCCCGATGGGTTACATCTGTTTGAGAAGATACAGCGTATGAGTTTATCGCTCGTTTGTCTAAGTCTTTCTCTCTCCTGATAAATAGTTCATCTCTAATAATGTAGAAATAAACTGAGAAAGAACAAGTTCCAAAGAAGGTTTATTTAAGATAATCTGTAGTTTAAAAATGTTATTGTATAGATGTAGTAATCTTACTTTTACTTCTGTATTTAGAATTGTAAGCAACAAGTAAAGTACTTATTGATTAGCATGTTATTAAAACTGAATACTAGAAATTTGTTTTCAAATTTATAATATATATATATATAAAATTGATAAGAGTAAAAAAGAGGCTTAAGTAGTTTAGAAAATGAAATAATTTTCTATCACTTTAGTTTTTGAGAAAATTTCAGACTGATTTTTATAACATATATATAACTGTGTCGTATATAATTGATAAGAGAATTATATATAAAAGAGATTAATGGGGAGATGCGTATTAAGTGAAAGTGTTAAATAATTTAAAAACTTTAGTAATTTTTTTAGAAAGTCTTTTTTTTTTGAAAATTCCATTTAACTCATTTCAATTAATTCCATATAACATACGTACAGTATGTTATATGGATCCATTTTTTCCCCATTAAATACGAGAATAAGTAAAAAGTAAATAAGATAAATAATTTTGAAATTTTAATAATGGTTGCTAGGATAGACCCTTCTCGAAGTAGCCATGGGAACCAGTGTTTAATTCAGACACTTTTCTCCGGGAGGAATTTCTGTAGCTCCGTGGGGAGGGGAGGGGGGATTATAAAGTGGGGTAGTGAACTGGTTACGGGTGATATTAATCATACCCTGACAACAAAGCCCTTTGACAGTAAAGATAAGAGATTCCACTAGAACTTGTGAAATGCAGAATGGCAGCCATTTGGTTTCTTGGTGGTTTTTAGAGGCGTTCGAAAAGCACCCAATTCCATGCGATTATTTACTCTATTCATTAAATGGAGAGCCCCTTAAGATCCCTCTCATTGACATCTGGCCTCCAGGAAGAGATATCTGTACTTCATTTTTAATTCTTATTTTCTTTCTTTCTTTCTTTTTTTTTTCTTTTTTCTTTTTTTTTTTTTTTTTTTGAAAAGATAAATATAATATATATATATTTATAATCTTTAATAGATTTAACGAATGTTTTTTTAACGATTATGTTGAATTCAACTGACGCAAATGACGCACATGTTAGACAATAAGTTGATAACGCTTTTCAAAACGTCATAAAATATTCATTCAGATAAAAGAAAAAGAATGTTTTTTAACGATTATGTTGAATTCAACTGACGCAAGTGACGCACATGTTAGAAAATAAGTAGATAATGTTTCAAAACATTTAACCCCTTGAGGGACAAGCAAAAATGTCTCTAAATATTGAATTCTTACCGGAATAATCGATAAATTCTATTTTTAAATAAAGAAAAGCAATTTTTCAACGATTTTCTTCCAAAGTTAAATATATAAAATTTGGTTAAAATTTTCTGGTGACAATCTTGTTTAAATTAGATGGGATATATTTTATCCCACCGCCCCTCAAGGAGTTAACAAAAATAAATGCTTTCTAAACTTTTGTATGTAATTTACCTTACGCTTATGGCTTTTTCTCCAAATATATATATATTTCTCTTAGCGAAACTTTTTAACATTTTTATGGACTCATTCTTTTAAACGCAAAATTTGAATGCTGGGAAGCATGGCTATAGAAGTGATTGCAATCGAACAGTTTTTCATTTTTCGATAAATGAATTACATCTCAAGTTATACGCGATTTTTGTCTTATGACATGTTTTCCAGAAATTCGGTTCAAAGCATAGCTTTGACAACGTTTCTGAAAGATCTTCTGCTTTTACCAAAAAACAGAAAACTGTTCGACTTTATAGCTTGTGAATAAGAGCCTCTTCCAATCTCGGGTATTTAAGATCAAAAATCAATTGGATCAAAATTATCCAGTGTGTCAAAATTATCCAGTTTTGATTTGAAAACATCCTCAACCCTTTTCCCAAATCCTTACTTTCTGACGCATTTACGACTTTTAAACTATACATGAATACAATCATATTTTTTTATGCGCATACAATCCGCAGAACCGTGAATGCAATACTGCTTAAGAACGGTAATTGTTGAAAGTGCGTTTTCACTTGCAATATATACTTTTAAAGCGATATTAACAAAAATATTTTCCCATGCTCAACGTTGCCAGACTCATTTTTAAAGGTGAAAACATGAAGCTTGCTTGCGTGCATTTTGAAGAGATGTATAAGAGGCTGTGTGTTTTCATTTTTCACTCAATTAATTAGAACTCGATTTATAAACAATTATTTTTTTCAGTATGACCGTTTTTTTTTTTTTTTTTTTTCTCGTCCCAAATCTCTCGCTTCGGGAAATTCGGTTCAAAATGACAACTTTGACAGCATTTTTTTGCTCTGTATTCTGTCTTTATTAACAAGCATTGCACATTATGTAGTTTCTGAATAAGAGAATCTGCCAATTGGATGCGTTTCAGAACAAAAATGAATTTAAAAATGAGACAGAAAGTAAGCAGTTTGGATTCGAGTAAACGCTTAAATTTAACTTTTTTTACATTACTTGGTATATATAAATTTTATAGAACATACACAGGATATATACATACATATATCCAAATGTGTTAAAATGTGTGTATTTTCAAATGTATTATTTTGGATATCATTTTTCACCTTATTAAACAGTGAGGTTCCGTTGGCAGTATTCTGAAACCGTTTGACGGTGTTTCATAACCAATGATTTTTTTGTGGCTGCATATCACAACAGTCTACGGCATTTTATATTATAATCAGTTGAGGCATATTTTTTTATGTGAGAAAACTAACTTTACTTGATGATATACTAGGTTGAGCAAAAAGTTCTGGGAAATTTCTGAAAGTTGCGTTGTTATGCGCAAATTAACAACAAAAGCAACAAGAACTATTTTTCAAAGTAGAGATCGTCATAATAGTCCACGACTTTCTATCGTTCTGCCAGATTCCGGGTTTACTGGAAGTATACAAAGTTTGTTGCCGTACCGGCACCTTCACCTTCATTAATCTCATCGACGGCTTTCAGAATCGTTAGGCCTTTTCTTCAATAATGCCGGATCAACACACGCAAATCGTACTGTTCAATAGGCATTTTGGAGTCGAAATTCCCGAATTCCTATAGATATAACACTAGTATTCTTATATACGATACAAATTCTGGTAGCTGTTAGATTAAAAATTTCCCAGAACTTTTTGCTCAACCTATAATAAAACCATCTTCTTAATTTTCCAGCATAGTCATATATGTAAAAAGATGTAAACACAGAAATAAACTATCAAATAGAGTAGATTCTGTCTAAGGCGAAATCTGTGCAAGCCAGAAATTTTTTTAATGCGGAAAGTCCGGCAAATTCATAGAAAATAACATTAATTCATGCTGCTTAAGGGTGTATTACGATCCAAACTGCTTATTTTCTGATTCATTTTTAAATTTATTTTTGCTCTCAAACTCATGAATCTGGGAAATTCTCTTATTTAGAAGCTATATAATGTGCCGTGCTTTTAGATTTTTTGATAAATGCAGAAAATATTGTTAAAAATGCTGCCAAAGTTGGCGTTTTGAACCGAATTTTCCGAAACAGGAGATCTGGGAATGAAAAAAAATGGTCATACTGAGAAAATAATTGTTTAAAAATCAAATTCTAATTAAGGCTGTTCTTAACTGCTCTGCTCAACAAGCGCAAAACGTTTTGACACATTTACAAATTTATTTTTTAACAGAAAGGTGTAAAATTGGAAAGCCTGGCCATGGATGCGATTTGGAATTAAACTGTTTTTTCCATTTTTTGATTAATCAATTACCTGAAAATAAGTTAAAACTGGTGTGAATGAATAAAAACAAAAAATCTTCTTAAAACACCATCAAAAATTTTTAAATGTGCTAGGTCTTTCGAAAGATCTGAGCCTTTCCTCCTCAGGCGCAAAGAAGACGTGCTTCTACTATGAAAGTACGATTTTGAGTCTTGCTGCTGCTTTCATAGTAGAAGCACGTCTTCTTTGCGCCTGACGAAGAAAGACTCAGATCTTTCGAAAGGTCTAGCACATTAAATTTTTTATGGTGTTTTAAGAAGATTTTTTGTTCTTGATCAATTACCTATTGAGTTACAAGCAATTTTGATCACGTGACAAACACGTTTTTCGCCCGCTCTTGAGTGCTCTTTCTACCTTCGCGCGGAAATTCGGTTCAAAACGCCCACTTTGACACACTTTTCTGAAAGATCAATTGCGTTTGCAAAAAAAAAAAAATGGGAAAAAACAACTCTGTGACATAGTTTCTGAACAACAACACCAGCTATAGTTTCATGCATTTTCGAACAAAAATAAATTAAAACTTATGTCAGAAAGTTGTCCTTTTGGATTTGAGAACACCCTTAATTGAGCGAAAAATGAAATCACACGGCCTCTTATATATCTCTTCAAAAATCACCTAGGCAAGTTTTATGTTTTTACTTTTAAAAATTTCGAGCTGTTGAGGGTGGAAAAATATTTTTTCAAATACACCCTTAAGCCGGAATCTGCCAAACAGGGAAAACCAAGTTTTTGCATAAGGCGGAAAAATGATATTTTAAAAAGGAAAGCATTTCGTTTATGAAATTTTAAAACTGATAGACATATGTCAAATGCTCACTATCAGATATTTTAGTTAAATTTCCTAACAGATGAATAAAGTTATTTCAAAAGAAGCAAAAACTGTTTAAATTTTTTAAGAAATACTATTTTATTGTAGTGTTTCCCATATAGATTTGCATATAAAAGTTATATTTACTAGTAGAATACACGTTTATGAAAGTATACGTATTTTCTAAAGTACAATATATTATGCTTTAATGTTGTACTCAAATTCGGAGTGACAACTTTCTCACACGTTCACGAAGTCATTTTTATTCTTCGCAAAATTTGCAAGTATTTTTATTCACTTCGTATAAAAAAAATTAATGGTGTTTCTCATTTTTTCTATTAAAGCAAAAGATCTCCCAGAATTACCGTTTTGACGGATTTTCGAATCCGAAAAATTAAGGAAAGATCAACATCGCGATCAATTCCTTGTTACTGAAAATCCAATATATTAATCTGCAAATACAACTGGAAAGAAGTTTTGTTTAATTTTTTTTTTTTTTTTTCGCATTATGGGCTCTTTTTTTTTTTACTTTCCTGTGATTTATGAAAAAAATGTTTCAAAAGTATATTAAAAATATTTACTCTGAATCTTGATAAACCTCAAAATCTTTTCGTTTTATTTGATAAAATTTGTTTCAAAAGTTTCAATTTAATGAAAAATTCAATACATTATTGTTTGGAAATGTTATGTTATGCATGCACTTCGATGAAGACACATTTTTTTTTTTTTCATTTACTTACTTTTTTACTTGGTTTGCAAATTATTTTCGAATCATTTTTTAAAAACTACTTTTGCTAAAGAACGAGATTATTTATTTTTTTCTCTCATGTATGTGTGTAATAAATATAATATATCCTAAATATTTGCTAAAAGTAAATTATAACAAGAACGAAAAATCATGCATCAGGCATAGATTATGAAACACTTTGCTACACTGATAGAACTATTATGAAATCTGATTTTTTCATACATACAATGAAATCGACTGTAGTTCGTCCTGAAACCAAATTCTTTTCTGAGGATAAATGAGGATAAATGCTACACACGCCTCAATATATAGAAAACATTGAAATGCATCTCAGCGATCTTTTTTAAGTTCATTATATTTTAAGTATCATACCATCATTTAGACAGTTCTCAAGTTCAAACGTGCTACTTATTTTTTAAATCCATTTTTGTTCGAAAACGCATGAAAGGTGTTTGTCAGAAACAGTGTAGTCGAATGGCGTTTTTCATTTTTCTGTAGAGGCAAAAGATTTTTCAGAAAGTACTGTCAAAGTTGGCGATTCCAAAATCGCTTCAATAGCCAGGCCTGCCAATTTTGTGCCTTTACGTTTTAAAATGTGTCAGCAAATTTCATATTTATTGACCAGGAAGTCTTGTAAACCGCCTTACATGCATCACAAACGGACTATTTTTAATGAACTATTTTTCTACGTCCCTGCACACGAATTTATTCTACTTTTGAGAAAGAATGTTTTAGTCCATCTTAGGGATGTATATTAATTTCATTATATTTGAAGCCATGTAACATTACAAAAATGCATCGGAAACAAATTTTCTTCTTAGACCGCAATTTTTTTTTTTTTTTTGGGGGGGGGGGGGAGGGGGGGGGGGTTCGGGTACGTATTTCTATAAACGAGGTATACATATTCACTTCATTTTTTATTTTCAATACCGAACATTTTATAAAACACCAGTATATATATATTTCTGGGAAATCGAATGTATTTACGAGAGTATGAGAAGCCAGACACAGAAACCGAATCTATAAACACTTTTCAGCTATGTTGGATAGCGTTAAAAACGAGTTCACATATTGACATATTTCAGGATTTTGTGTATGCAAACATTTTCCCAATATTCCAATACATTTTTTAAATATAAAAATATTTTCCTAATCTCTTTGTTGTTAATCTCTTTAAATCTAATCTCTTTGTTAAGATCTTAATATATTAAAAAATACATTTATTTATTTATCAAAAAATGCAAACTCAACAGTATATATATATATATATATAAACTTTTTGTACAATTAAACCATTTAAATGCATGAAAATTTACTATAATAAATTCAGATTTCTGACAATTCGGGTTTTTTTGGAGAATCACTGATTCAACCCTTCCCTCAACACACTTTTCCCCGCCTTTCCTTAATAAGTACATTTTTCTGTACATTCATGCGTTAAAGAAAAGGAACAAAAAAATAAAATTCATGGCTATGAATAACTATTCATGACTTTTTGATCAATTGGTGCATGTTTTTCGCGCCATTGTGGCGCCGCTTCATTGTCACCTTATACAAATAATAACTACGCGGACCAGCCATAAAAGAATAGTTTATCAGCATTTACGAAAAAAGGATAATTGTGCTTATTCTTTTTTTACTTAACGGATGAAAAGCAACCAAAACTGACTCTTCTAAAGGATCATGCTTCTAGTCAGGACAGATTTTTGTTAAATGAAATGCAAGTGCAAAGTAACTTTATCTTCGTCAAAATGTGCAGACCACGCACTAAAATACTGAATAATACTAACAAAAAATAACAATTAACTTAGTGGGAATGGGTGCCGACACACTGGTACTGGTATCTGTTATCGGTAAAGAGCAAATAATTTAAAACATTATGGTGTGAATACTGACTAATCATTCTACAATAATAATCTTCTAAATGAATGAATAAGCTTTAAAATAGATGGGATTTAAGACGTTTAGCTATTGTCAATTTCGCATAGTCGTTCATGTAGCATGTGTTTCTAATGTGCGTATTTACTTCAAAAGAGAAGGTAGAATACCGAAACACATTTTCTTCAAAAGAAGAAAATGCCTCTTTTCAATTGTATAGTTTTGAAAGTACCGCCAAAAAGTATATATATACTCGTAGCTAACCGAATAATTTCAGTTCATTGAGACACCTCAAGTGCTTAGGTAACTTATTAATCGCATCATACTTATACTTAATATATATATATATATATATATTCTTTCTTACTAAACGTAAATGATATTTTTAGAGACAGCAACTGGTGGGAAAGCTGTAGCCCACCAAAATTATTTATTTAAATTAAAGTCATCTAAACAAAATTACGGCTTGCAAGGTAGACACGTGTAATGCGAAATTAACTATCAAAAATTAGAATTTAGTTATTGCGGAAAAGCTCACAACGATAATCATCATGAAATATTCAACAAATAAAGAAAAGATGTAATGACGCCAATAACTACAATTTACAGGTAAGGAAGCTTTGCTAAATTTTCTCTTATATTAAGTAAATAATAAATAGAAATACATATTTTCACAATATGCAGCCATTCCTTAAAATATCCATCCAAACTCTATTTCAGATTACAAATAATTTCCTAATATTTTTCTTCAAATAATGAATATTTCTGCGATTAATCGGGTAATTTTTATTATTTTCTGCAATTAAAAAAAAGAGGAAAATTTCGAAAAACTGTTGTGACAGAACCGTACCTGCACGTATTCTGCTTTCAGGAATTATTATTATTTATTTATTTATTTTAAATACTTACTAGATTACTGAATCGGTTAATTTCCAGACACTATTTGAAACACTAGATTTCTATTTTAAACGCTAGATAAACCTTTTTAAAGAATTTTGGCATGTTATGTTTTTTAATTTTGTTTGAAAATAATAAATATTATGGCAGATATCGAGTGCAACAAGAGAACTGAGCTTTCGCCAAAATTGATTTTTAAATAGTAAAATAGTTTATCAGATTTTATTTACTTTTATGATCCGAGAATCAATAAAAATTACGTAGCGAGAATATATGCCACGATTTAGCTTGCTTGGAGTTACCTAGGATTTGTAAAGAGATGCTTTGCAAAATAATAAAAAATAGGATAAAATATTTCAGATTCATAGTTGTCCATTTTGATTGGGGCACTTGTTTTCATTATTTATGTGATCTCGTGAATTTTGTTTATATGTCTCATAAAAAAAATAAAAAAAAAAATGTGGAAATAATTTTTGTCAATCTTGATAAAGATCTTAATCTTGATAAAGTCGCCATTTGTGCGATGAAACATGTAGATCAGAATTTATATGACTATTTATATGACTTTTAAATGTACTTTTAGCATAAATTAGTCTAGTTTAATAATAAATCATGTGGTTATTTTATCTTTGCATAGGATTTATTTTGATATTTTAAAATAGAGAAGCATATAAAACCAATTTTTTAAGGCTTTGTAAAGTATTACTTTTTTTTTTTTTTTTTTTAAGATGACATTTAAAATAAGATTAGCAATTTCAATTTTAATAAAGAATTTATAATATCATATCAAAGTGGAAATTTTTTAAAAACCAAAATTACCCCTATGATCCTCATGGATTAATATTGTACATTTTTTCACTTTCCAACATAGATGAAAAAATTTGATTACTTCCAGCAGTCTGCCCATATTTCAGAAAAATGCTACAACGAAATTCCATATATGTTATTGAGGTTAACAAATTACATGAGTCATTCCGTTGTTGGTTAGACTACCATATTAATAGCTCGGCAACTTATTTGTGGTATCTGCTAATATGATTTCACATTAAACTAATTTTTATCGTACATTTTAGAAATATTTCTGTTTAGTTTATCAAGCAACCTATTTAGATATACTACGTGTACTGTTTAAATAGATATAATGCATTATTTTCCAATGTCAATGTTCGCTTGAATAAAGATTCTGAATACGTTTACATTGACAGCATTTTCATTTACTTTAAGTCAAGTTTAAGAAAACGGAAATTTCCTATTCTCTTTAAAAGGTTGTTTTATTTGTAAGTTATCATGACAATAATTTATCGTTATTTAGTATTTGGCATAGTAAAGTTTTGTAATGTTTGTACCGCAGCATTGGAATAAAAAATTTTTAATTAAAAGTATGATCTGAGCGGAACATCTGTTTCATTTTCATGTCATTAATTATAGCCTATACGTAACGAGAATTCTTTCATGTATCTGAAATATAACTGAAGATTGATTATAATGTTTGTGTGTTTCTCTGAATTTTCAAATGCATACAAAAATCGCCAAATAGTGTGAATATAACATTCAAGTGTATTATAGCATGTTCGATACTGAATTATCTCTCTGGCATTAACCGTCTAATTCTCACTACAAGAAATTGCTTAAGGAAAAAAATATTTTTTAGTCGGAAAATCGAAATAGACGGATAATCGAAACACGGTTACAAGACTGTTACTAAAATTACATTTCAATATGTTAATTTATATATATAAAAAAAGATCAATTAAAATTTTTTTATTTATTGTGTACTTTTGTTTATAAAAAGCATAACTGATAAGAAATGTGTTTACCTGGAAAATTTAGAATTTTACTGAATGCCTGAATTTTATGTAATACCTGTTTTAATCCAAAGTAATTCATTATACATTTTTAGCGTTTTGTTTGGGATTTTGCTGCAGCAGGATTATGAATTCTACGTAATAAAAGAACTTGGGTTGCATCTATTTCCTCTTGCATCGTAAACCATTTGATGCATTTAGAGAGCATAGTCTATATGACTGAATCCTGGTTGATAATTTTAATATTTATCATATTCACCCACTTCAGGTTTCACTGGATTAAAAACATTTTCAATAATTTTTTCATTCGTTAATTCTTCATAACCAATATCATTCTAAACACAATTAAGCGACAATTCAATTCGCAGAAATATTTTCTAGCTGTTGTTCCTGACGCGAGACAAGTATTTTACTAAAAACAGCGACGTCTTACTCGGGTTTTTGTGCATTTGGATTTTCGTTGTTCGTTTCCGATTTTTTTTTTTTTCTTTAAAGAAAGAAAGAAAAAAGGGTTGTGGTTGATAGAGTGTCGGGTAATCGGAAATTTACTGTATGTCCAATTTTTTTTTCATATAATTTTATTTTTTATACCATTCATTCAATTTTGCACAATAATAATAATAATAAAACCTCATTTTCTTATTGATTTTGCCTGAGTATAATTACATATATATATATATATATATATATATATAAACTATTCTAGTATGATGTAAGCGACAAAAATAACTGTTACTTGTTTGCCGATGGCAACAGGTGGTTTGTTTATCTAACCCATATAAAAATAAAAGTTTGTAACTCTGTCTATTCTTCTAAAAGATACACAATTAAGAAGTTAGAATCATGAGATTCTACATACAGGCTTGTTAAAATATTGCGGAGACAAATATAGCAATACGGATTCTAAAAAAAACTATACTTCATTTTTAATTAATATCTCTATTCTAAAAAAAAGTAACTTACGCTGTCACCGCCGCCGGTTTTGAATTTTGTGTGACCGGAGGTCTTTCTCCGTTAATATTAAGAAAAATATTGCATACAAAAATATGAAAATCGACGGTATTATAGAGAAATGTTTAATAAACACGCTGATGCAGACAGTTTTCAAATCGAAGAATTATTTTAAGAGATATTTAATGTTAAATTTCGACAAAATCGTTCCATTAAAAAAGTTTTATAGGAGCAAAAACTATACATCGGAATTCAATAATTTTTAGATCATTTTATACGTTATAATTTCCCGGTGTGCAGAATTTATTTATTTTTTTAATTTGACTAATTTTTTGAGGTTTTTTTTTCTAATTTAAATTCAGTTTTTCAGCATTTCGAGAGATATTTTTTACTTATTTTAGAAAATTGCACTAATTTAACCTGTTGCCAACTGTATAAACAACGCAAACAATAATGTTTGCTTAAAATTAAAAATTTATTTACATGTGACTATTATAAACAGAAAAGATACTTTCAAAATAGAATTAAATAATTGCGTATAAAAAGCAGGAACTTATTGAAAATTACTTCACAAGAACTATATTTACGCTTGAATTTTAACAGAGAAAGGATATTGTAAAATAATAAATTCATTAACATGCGTTAGAAGTCTTAAATAGGAGAAATTACGTCACATTTACGTCACATTACACTTATTATGTAAAATGAACAAAAAATAATACTGTAATAATAAAAATTAAACTCAAAACAGTTTAAATAAAAAAAATCGCGCGAGACATTTATTTGATATTTCGAGATAATCTTTTCCACTATTTTTGCTGGGACAGCGCAAATAATATTTCATTTCTAACAAAAGTATTTTCACGTGAATATTAAAAAGAGAAAGAAAAGTTTGGTGAAAATTACGTCAGAAAGAACTTTCTTTTCGCTTTCTTAAAAAATACCGGGAGACAAAGACTCTGTTTACTTAATTCATTTTACATTAGCTTATTTTGAAATGTTTAATGATTTTATTTAATCTAAGACGAAAACAGCCATTGTATCTTTTAACAGCACCTGATTTTTCCTTAAAATTCTCCAATCAAAGAGAAATGAATAGAAACCCGTTTATAGGGAGATCGCCACTGTTTTTTAAATTATAATTCAATCTTTCAAAATCTTTTTAAAGCCAATCAAATTAGCGTGCTTTTAGAAAATGCGGTGTCTGAACGGAGGTTGGCGAGCGTAGCTCGTAGGGGACCGAGCCCCCTAGTAAAAAAAATAAAAACAAGATAACAACTATTTTCTATAAGATTTACTATTTATTGTTGCCAAAAATTCAAAACACACAATAAAATTTAACGGACAATAAACACGGCAATTAATTCAAAATATAGTAAATTACAGCTCAGTTGATCTGCACAGGATCAGCTTGGGCAATCTATACCACGTAGTACAAATATACTAAATATAATATACTTGAGTGGTACGGCTCAATAAAAAACGTTTGCTTATATTTGCACTTAGAGATATAAAGTTCAAAATATTATTTCCGGATTTAATTCATAATTTTCTCTATTTATATATTAAAAAGAAATTTTAATATTTTGTCCAAATTTGTAAAAATAAAAAATATTTCATTTTATTGTATATGAAAATTTTAAATTTCAAGTAATTTCTTTCGGATTTATTTAATAACATGAGTTTGTGATTAAAAGTAAAACAAGTATCTTAAGTACAAAGCTAACACTAAGAAGCATAAATTTCCTTTGAAAATAATATGATAGCAAAAATGCTACCGTGGTGGGCTCATGAGCACTAACGCTCGTTGTAGCAGATTTGCTACCTTAATTTTAATTCTTAATTTATCATTAAAAAACAAACTTATATTGAAGTTTGTTGTGCAGAGAATAGAAGTATAACTTTTTATAACTCACATGTTTAATTTTTATTTCTATTGTGCATGGCATTGTTCTGTCCGGGTCTTACATATTAATTATGTATTTCTTTTATTTTTTTTTTAATTTAAATGTTTCTATATTAATATTGTTCATTATTACGGATTTTATACTGATTAATATATATATATTTTTAATTCGATTTATCTGTCATTGAAAATATATGCTTTTTAGCTCACAGGCTATCAAAGCCTGAGAGCTTATGTGCCCGCCGATTCTGTATGTATGTACGTACGTATGTATGTATGTACGTACGTACGTACGTAACGCGATAACCCTTGATAGAAACATCCTATTTGCTTCAAAATTTTTTTCTACTTTCGTTCTGATAAGGCGCTTCCCTGATTAGTTTTGGGGGTTCATTGGTTAAGGATAAAGGGGTAAAAGGGGATTAGTCCACCGCCCTTCCCCCTTAATTCAGATAAATGGGTTTTTCATGCAGAATTATTCGATTTGCTCCGAATTTGGTATACCGGCTTATTATGTTAAGGAACTCCCCTGATTAGTTTTGAGGGTTCATTGGTTAAGGATAAAGGGGGGTTAGTCCACCCCCCCCCCTTAATTCAGATAAATGGGTTTTTCATGCAGAATTATTCGATTTGCCTCGAAGTTGGTATACCGGTTTATTATGTTAAGGAACTTCCCTGATTAGTTTTGGGGGTTCATTGGTTAAGGCTAAAGTGGGAAAAGGGGGGTTAGTCCACCCCCTTAATTTAGATAAATGGGTTTTTCATGCAGAATTATTCGATTTGCTCCAAATTTGGTATACCGGTTTATTATGCTAAGGAGCTTCCTTGATTAGTTTTGAGTGTTCATTGGTTAAGGATAAAGGGGGAAAAGGGGGGCTAGTCCACCCCTTCCTTAATTTAGATAAATGGGTTTTTCATGCATGATTATTCGATTTGCTCCAAATTTGGTATACCGGTTTATTATGTTAAGGAGCTTCCCTGATTAGTTTTGGGGATTCATTGGTTAAGGATAAAGGGGGAAAAGAGGGCTAATCCCCCTTCACTTATTTTTTGAGGGGCATTATTCTTTAAAATAAGAGTATAATATACAATTAGTGCGAATAGCCTGTGAGCTCAATGCCATCAGTTTAGCTGGGCACTTTTCTTTTTTATTTGGTGTGTGGTTGATCGGGTACATATGGAATCTAATTTTTAGCTTAATGCTGGATTCTGTTACAGAAATCGACTATGCTTTTGCTTATATTGGTATGTCAATGTACCCTTGATAAAGTGAAATGCTATATAAACTTCCGGCTACATCCTTCCATTTGATCTACTATTTGTTTACAATACGTCTTTTAGTGGTTCAACATTATTTTGCTGGGTTTTTGTTTCATATGTCTTTATTAGATTATTTTTTTCAAAATTTGGCGGTTTTTCATATGTTAATATGGATTAATCGTATGCAATGTGCTAGCCAATTAGTGGATTTTGCTTAATTTGTATTACTTGTATAGGGTTCCATCTGTATTTTGTATAATGTTACAGTTATTATTAGATGGTAAATTTATTAATTTATTGAATTAACTATCGTAATTGGAACTAGATGATGATTTGTAATTATATTATGGTTGTATATATATATACTAGCAGACCCGCCCGGGGTTTGTAAATAATAACCTTAAACAAGACTTAAGTTTGTATGATTTTTTATCTTTGGAAATTCTTTTAACTGAACCTAATTTTGGAGGCCCCATTGCCTTCCGCAGCTTCTAGTGTGTTCCCATCAAACTTCTTTCCGAACGAACCTGTAATCTAGATCCCCACTGCATGTGGTAGCATTTACCGGAAGTGCCGGCACATGCCGGAGACAATCTAAAACCAAGTTGATTGAGCCAGACCTCGTAGAAATCAAAGCTACAGAATAAAAAAAAAAAAAAAAAAAAAAAAAAAAAAATTGCATCATTAATGTTAGAAAATGTTGGTAACTAAAGTCTAAGATAAAATTTCATAATACAGAATGTAGCTGAATTCTAATCTAAGTTGAAGGAAGCAAATCCCGTTGAAATTGGGCCCTTAAACCAGAGGAAATAACGCGCCACCAAGGGATGGAAGATGCCTCCTCCCCTTGTAAATTTCATGAATTACTGTTAGCATTAACACGATTTTTAATAAACGGGTGAAATCCCTTATCTAAAGTTACCTTTAAAGTAACGCGATTTTTAATTTACGGCTGTAGTGAGTAGACGTAAGTTGATGCTGTAAAAGGAGATTAATGTTCGAAAAAGGTAGTAGCTGAGGTATAAAGAAAGACCGGACCCTGGGGGCCAGGATCTTAACTGGAATGTAGTTGTGTATAAAAATTTCTTTTAGGGGTTTTAAAGTAGCTAGAAGACGCTAAAACTATGTTAAAGAAAATTGCAATAGAATAGGACAGTTTTTAAAGAAGCTGCAACAAAGGCCCCAAGAAGACGATTAATATTCATGTATTAGCTGGAGAACCTAAGAAGTTGTTAGAAAAAAATGTTCGTAAATGGGACCATTTTTAAAGGAGCTATAACAGGGGGCCCAAAAGGGCCCAACTGACAGTTGAGAGCAGGGCCCTAAAATGAAAACATGTTTAAATGTTTTAGTGCTTAGCGTTTTATACCTTCAATTAGTCAAAATTAATCATAGGGTATGAAATAATCATTAGAGACCTTCAATTAGTCAAAATTAACCATAGGGTATGAAATAATCATTAGAATAACATTTTAAAGAAATGCGCAAAAATGGGGTAAATGCTTAATAAGGGGCCCTAGAGCCCCATTAAAAATATGAGGGTGCTGATCTAGTGGGAAGAGTCCAAGACTTAATTTTAAAATTATGCAATGAGAAGATGAGAAAATTACGGTGTAAAAAATGCATAGAAACTGGAAAATAACTAAATGGAAAAATGGTTCCAAAAATGAAGATCGGATTAAGAGGGGCAATTTATTAATAATTTATGGTGCAAAAGCTTCAAGGGGCCTTGTACCGGGCCCCAAGGGCGGAGGGACTTAAGTAACATGTAGTTGTGTATAAATACACTTTTTAGTAGTTGTTAATGTAATCTGAGGACGCTAGAACTATGGTAAAGAAAATTGCAAGGAATTCGGATCATTTTTAAAGAAGATGCACCAAGGGCCTCAAGACGATTTATATTCAAAATTGGTGGTAGTTGAAGTCTGAAATATTATTTTGTCGTTCATGTAATAGCTGGAGAGTCTATAAGAAGTTGTTAGAAAAGAAAGCTAGTAAATCGGACGATATTTAAGTGAGCTATAATAGGGGGCCCAACTTATAGCTGAGAACAGGGCCCTAACATGAAAACATGTTACAAAATTTTAGTACTTAGCGTTTTAGATCTTCGATTAGTCAAGATTAAGCCTAGGGTATGAATTAATCATTAGAATATAATTTGAATAAAATGTGCAAAAAATTCGTGAAATGTTTAAAAAAGGGCCCTAGGGCCCCAATAACAATATGTGAGTGTTGGCCTAAGGAGAAGAGTTTAAGACTCAACTTTAAAATTATGCACTGCGAAGGTGAGAAAATTGGGGTGTGAAAAACGCATTGCACACAAAAAATTTAAGGGGTCCTGGATCGGGCCCTATGGGACCCTAGACGGGCCCATGGTCTTAACTGGAATTTAGAAACGGGAGAATAACTAAATGGAGAAAGTATGCCAAAAAGGAAGATCGGATTAAAACGAAGCAATTTATTAACAATTTAGTGCACTAAAACTTGAAGGGGCCCTGTACCGGGCCCCTTGCAAGGGTGACAGGGTCTTAACTGAAATGTAGAAATGGGACAGAAACTGAAAGGAGAATTCACCCCAAAAACGACTTAGATCGATAGAAAAGAGGCATGTTATTAACAATTTAGTACACTAAAACTTCAAGGGGCCCTGTACCGCGCCCCTTGAAGGGTGCCAGGGTCTTAACTGAAATGTAGAAATGGGGCAGAAACTGAAAGGAGAATTCACCTCAAAAACGATGAAGATCGGATAGAAAAGGGACATGTTATTAACAATTTAGTGCACTAAAACTTCAAGGGGCCCTGTACTGGGCCCTTTGCAAGGGTGCCAGGGTCTTAACTGAAATGTAGAAATGGAGCAGAAACTGAAAGGAGAATTCACCCCAAAAAAGACGAAGATCGGATAGAAAAAAGGCATGTTATTAACAATTTAGTGCATAAAAAATTCAAGGGGCCCAGGGGCTGCGGCCCTTAAAAAATTAAAAAACTGAGCCTCAGGTGCATCAGGACCTGTCTTGGGCTATTCACATCTAAAATGTCAGACTTCTACGTGCAGTAGTTTTCGCTGGCCATCGCACACACACACACACACACACACAGAGCGATCTGTTCTTTTATTAGTATTTATATATATACGTATTTAAATTAACTGAAATGATTTAAATTCATTAAATGTATATGTTGTTTAAAATTTTAAATATTGTTGAAAATCGAAAACATCCACATTATGGGTTTTTTTCTAGTGGGCCCAGACTGAAAAAACCTACTGGATTTTTCCGAACTGGATACAGCTTTGCGAACCCAGGTCACTGGGCAGACTTTTTATGGAAATTTATGAGAAAATTAATTAAATGCATTTCTGAGAAATACTTAAATGTGTGTAATCTCATTTACACGTATACATTCGTTAAGCAAGAATATTCTTTTAAGAAAGCAACTAATATTCAATGAGAAAAATATTTGAATAATTGTAGACTTTTGCAAAATACCGTTTAGAGGTTTGTGTGTGTGTGTGTTTTAAAATGATTGATACTGAAACGAATCGAATCATATAAACTTTCATGGAGTATAAAAAGTGGTGTTTTTTTTTCTCCGTGTATTTTGGAGTACCTTAACCTTTTCAGGGGCAAAAATATTATGTTCGTAAAATTGTGAATTAACTATGCTCACAATAGAACTTTCAAAAGAATTTCTTAGAAAATAAAAATCTGCTTTTTTACACTTTCATTATAATGGTAAAATTTTATTAAAATATTCTTGGTACCGTTTGTCAGTTTTCGAATTAAAATTAAGTGGTCGCGTTGTGTGACCACCGCCCTTGAAATGGTTTAAAAAGATTGTTCTGGTAAACACGATGTTTCAAAATTCCAAACTGCACGTTATGTCATTTCTTTAAAATTTTATGAGCTTAAAATTGAATTGAAGCTTAATATCGAATTTTTAATAAAATAGAAATGAGAAGTTAATTTCTTTCTGTCTCTGTATATCTTTATTTTTTACATTTTCCAATAAAATTTAAACGTGTTTATGATATATCATTTTATTGTATGAAATAATAATTATTTTTTAAGAATATGCTGATAGTGTTAAAAATTGTTTCATAATCAAAGACCCATGCATGTTTTTTCGGTATTGTTTACTTTTTGTATAGGAACTTAACTCATCAATATTATAACATTAACATTTACTGCTTTTGCATGTTCTAATGTTAATACAAGTGAATGATTTTTATAGAATCAGAGTTATTCAGACGAATTACCAACATATTAATAAATAGTATTAATTAATTTAAATAATTCTTATTAAATATTTCAGAAAAAAATCAGAGTCATTTAAAACATATTCAAGTTGTTACATTCAAGTAATTTTAATTTATTTTTCAATTTAAGAATGTTTCGTTATGTTTTATAATATAAATGAAACCGGTTATTAGCTACATTTTT
This sequence comes from Maratus speciosus, assembly GCA_963932465.1. Taxonomy (NCBI): domain Eukaryota; kingdom Metazoa; phylum Arthropoda; class Arachnida; order Araneae; family Salticidae; genus Maratus; species Maratus speciosus. The sequence goes on along the minus strand of OZ010787.1, from coordinate 684,263,117 downwards.
ATGTCATTGCATTCTATAATTACTGTTTTACGTAACAGAAAGTGTTTACGAATTACAGCAAATACTATTATTCTGCTATACATATATATAAAAGCCGTTCTCTGTGTGTATGTCCGGTATACAAATCTTCAATTTTTGACCAATTTGCACGAAACTTCATGTACATATGTTTTAGAATGTGGAAAAGATCACTGCCAACTTTAAAAAATCATCAGACCACTATTTATCCCTTTTTCTACCAACTTAGATAATTTAACATTATAGAAATATCACTTTTTAAAATTTCTAATTAAATCGTTTCTTTCCTGTTGCCATACCTATGACACAAAAAATGTGAAAAAAATAACGATAATGCGTGTAATTTTTTTTATTCGCCAATAAAAATTCAGATTTTCTTGCTATATTTTTGCATTTTTGAAATTGACATCGTTCTTAACAGGAAATGCAATTTCTTTTTATATATAAAATAAAAACTTTAACTATAAGAGTGGTAAAATAACGTAGCACCTTAATTTGAATGTTTTTTTAGATTAAAACATCTATTTTTAATACAGACAGTAAAATTTCATGAAAACAATTAAGGAAAAAGAAAACAAAGGCTAGATATGACGTCACATTCTATCAAATCTTTTCAACGTGTAGTTAAAATAACTGTAAAAATAAATGGCTCCTACATTTTGTTTACTACTTCGATTGTATTCTACAGCCATATCTTATAGCTATACGTTATAGCTAAGTGTTGTATTGATTTAGATTCAGTAGTTACGTTTTCTGTGATTTATAGTAAAACGATAAAAGTTAGTTCCCTTTTCAAAAAAATTTTTGGCTGATGTCACGATTTAAAATTTATGGAAAATGACATCATTTCATCTAATCGTTGTAGATTTAATTTCTATTAATGAAAAATTTAAGTTCACGTTTAAGAGTGATGTTTTATTTAGAGTAGAAACCCTCTTGATCTAATAGTACTTTAATCAAAGCTTATAATTGATGCATGTATTGTATTTTCCCCCGTATTGTGAGAAATCGTATATTTCTGTTAGGCGTGACGAAGAAAACATGTATTTTAATTTTAAAAGTTAAAAAAATATACTTATTAGATTATTTGAGTAGTTTGATTTGATATCTGTTAAATTCGTGTTTTATTTTATTTTATATTTGGTGTTTTATTTTCGTTTGCCAATTCGGTTGTTGAATATTACACGAAAACAAACAAATTCTGAATTATTTACAATGTTTTTGAATAATTGAGTAAATAATTTGTAATTGGGTTCAAGCATATTTAAAAAATATTCATGCTTGAAAATTACTTTAAAATCCATAAATAATCTGTTAATCCATAAAAATTTTAGATAAATATTACTGAAAGTACTTTTATTTTCTATAAGAAGGGTGGAACAATCGAATGTGCGATGTTTAGAGGTTAAATTGCAGTAAAAAAGAAATTTATTGTTGTGTTAGGTTGTTGCCACCGGAAATATGATACCAGCGTTACTCATAGACATGTCTTTTCTTTATACTATTGCATTAAGAGTAAATGGGTTAATCTTTCGTAATCGGGTTGCACGCACCTTTAAAAATATCCATGCTTGAAAATTATTTTAAAATCCATTAAAATCAGAAAATTGAGATAGGATTTTCAAACAAATTTTATTTGAAAGAACTTTTTTCAATTCGACACTGTAAAAAATGAAATTGTGTTGTGTTTAGAACTCAGTAAAGGCACAATTTATTGGCTACAATTTATGGGGCAAAATTTATGGGCACTGACATAGTGTTTTTACTTTATAATATGTATATATACTATACAAACGAGAATTTCACTATATGCTGCGCAATTTGGTGCATTTTTTTTTTTTTTTTGCACCCACCAAAGAAAACGCGTGTACTGTTATTAAAGCTCAGGGATTTTACTATGGTCGCCAGACAATAACGTCATATTTTCTGATTGTCTTTTTAATGATTTGTGAATGGGAATGTACAAATTCCAGTTATTGTGAGTGCCGTATTATTTCGTTTTAATTTATTTTACCTGGCGGACGCCTTAAAATTGACACGAGCGAAGCCGGGTTAGTTCTGTTAGTTGATATATATAGTCGGTTTCCTTAGATTTAATGTATAGTCATTGTAGATCAAAAGTATATTTTATTATTTTGTTACTTAAAAAAGTTATTTTTGTTTACTAAATGCGCTTTAATAACTAAAAATGTCACTTCATAATTTTGAAAATTTCAGAGAAGAAACGTCGAAAGAAATCTTTCCAGCTGAAGTGAATAAACTTATTCCCCAGTTTAAAAAAATTCGACGAAATCTGTACAGAATAAGACAATCTGTTCTACCACCTCTTCCACAGAGTGTGGCAGAAGTAAGAATAGATGGACAGTGGTCAAAAACTGTGGATGGTCGAAACTTTTTGATATCTGATAGTGGAACTGGAGATGATAGGATTATTGTAAGTACTCATTTCTTTATCTAAAATTTCTTTCCTAACAAAAGTAAGATTCGAAAAGCAGTTGATTTTTCATGAGTAATTTCTTTGTTATAACATTTACCTTTTTAAGAAAATACAATGAATTGAATTTGTATGTGATTGATTCAAAGTACATAAATTAATTGCTAATTGAAAAAAAAAAAAAACATAAGAAAAGTATAGTAATAATAAAATCCACAGATTAGGCAGAATTTTTTTTCACTCCAGTACACAGGGAAAATTGTTTGCTAAATGAAAATTAATTGTAAGAATTATAATAATATATAAGAAAATTTCTGTTTTAATAAATCTATAGATGATGCACTTTTAATATCTTCCAAGCATATCGTATGAGGAAATGGCTTGATTAATGAAAATAGTCATAACAAATACTATATCATATACCTGCCCTATAGGCAGATATGACTTGTGTTCCTATGTATACATGGAATTAATTATTATTTTAAATTTTAAGTATGAAGCGCAAAAAATTAAAAAAAGCTCGCTGTGAACGCCAGTGAACTGGTTAGTGAATAGTTTATTTTTTATTTTAAATGTATACTTCGCCGTTCAGCGAGCGCAGATGAATAATTGAATCCTCTTATACGTGTTCTCAAAATCTCAAATCCAAGGGGGGTATTTTCTGACACATTTTAAGATTCATCTGTGTTCAAAACACATGAAATTGGCAAGTGTTGTTATTTAGAAACTACGTAACCAAAAGTTTCCATTTTTGGTAAGCGCAAAAGGAAAATACCGTCAAAAGGTATTCGTTTAGAACGCGAGATCGCAAGACAAAGGGAAAAACGACCGTCGCCGAGACCACAATTGCTTATAACTCGAGAAGTAATTTATTTATCAAAAATGGAAAACTCATTTCGATTGCAAATAGCTTCAGTACTTAGACCTGTCAATTTTATGATTTACCTATAAAAATGTGGCATAAGTTTTATGTTGTTGAGCAGCGATTTTGAGAATCGCTTAAAATGGTACTACGCAAGTAAAACCTAAAGTTTTATGAAGTGAATTTTTCTATGTCTCTTTATTAATAAATTATTTGTAAAAATGTACCCTTAAAATAAAAATGAAGTATTCACTTACCTTAGACAAATCAAGTTTGTCAATAAAACATTTTTAAATATATTTTTATAAGGACAAGTTTCCGATCCTATTCTTAAAAAAAAAAAATTTTATACTGAAACATTCACTACTTTTGGACCTATTGCAATAAGCATGGATAAACAGCTGGTCATTTTACAATTGGCCTAAAACTGCATGAGTGTTTCGCAATAAGCCTGAAAAATATCAAATGACAAAAAGGACGTGATTTTACAATTATCCCGGTTATTTGGAAAGATGCGGCTTTCTCAATTAGCGAAATATGCATATAAAATATATATACTATATACTCACGGGTAAATCAATATCCCTAACATTAAATTAATTGCAATTTTTGTTCTGCTTTTGTTTTAATCAAGACATATACTATTTCCCTAACTTTCTTTAGAGATATTGGGTACATCTGAAAACTTACGCATTCTTTGTGAGGCTGATAGGATTTTTATGGATGGAACATTTAAAATTGTTCCTGCCCTGTTCCACCAGCTGTATACAATACATGTCAAGTACAAGGGCCAAGTTTTCCCCCTCATGTTTGTTTTACTTCAAAGCTCAAGGCAATTTCACTACGAAAGTATGTGGCGGCAAATAGGCCAGGCTGCGGTCAATCAAGGCCTCAATTTTGATGTAAAAGCAGCAATATGCGACTTCGAAACCAGTGCCATCAACGCTGTTCGTACTATTTTCCCAGCAGCAGTTATAAAAGGGTGTTATTTCCATTATTCTCAAAGTGTAATGAGAAAAGTAAGTATTTTAAAGTCTTGTTCTACATTAAGAAGACTTTCTAATATATTTAGTATGTTTTATTGTAAATTAGCACACCCGTCCGGCGTTGCCGGAGCCGGTAATAACCTTACAAACCCCTTCAAAGTTTATATGAACTTATATACCTAACCCGATTTCACATGAATTTATTCTTGTAAGCAAAAATATTACCAAACGAATCTTGCATCGGGGATCCAGCTGCCTTCGGCAGCGTACACCGAGCGTGCTATGTACTCCCGAACATGCTTTAGAAAACGAAAGTTGAATTTATAGGATTATATATTTTAAAAGAAAATCTTTCAAACAAACTTATGGTTTGAATTCCAGTTGTCTTTGGCAACATACAACGGTCGTGCTACGTACGCTCCGGAGTGTTTTTGAAAATTAATCTCAAATTTGCATGATTAGAACATAGCCCTTATGGAAATCTTCCATTAAGGCTGTTCTCAAATCTAAAAGGGCAACTATATGACATACATTTTAATTTATTTTTGTTCGGATATGCATGAAACTAGCAAGTGTTGTTGTTCCGAAACTATGACATCCAGCTGTTTTTTCCATTTTTTCGCAAACGCAATAGATCTTTCATAAAATAGTGTCAAAGTGGACGTTTTGAACCGAATTTCCGCGCGAAGGAAGAAAAAGCCCCCAAAAGCGGGCGAGAAACTTGTTTGTCACGTGATCAAAATTGCTTGTAACTCAATAGGTAATTGACTGATAAAAAAAATGGAAAATACAGTTCGGTTCCAAATCGCTTCCATGACCAGGCTTTCCAATTTTATATCTTTTCGTTAAAAAAGGAATTTCTAAGTGTGTCAAAACATTTTGCGCTTGTTGAGCAGAGCAGTTGAGCCTTAATATATAATCCAAACTTTAGAATACATGAATGTTTAAATCTTCATTCTAAAATATTGTTATTTCGTTGTAAAAAAAGATAGCGTTTTTCATCTCACTTTTTTTTTCACATCCGAATCCTGGGGGATTATTTTTCCATATTGACTATTTTACCTTTAAATCATATTATTTCTAAACCAAAATTGTACTGAAACAGCAGCTAAAATGCTGCTTTAAAGCATTAAAATTGTAGGAACACAATTGGAAAAATAGGTATACATTTACGTTTAAATAAGTTTACGAATTGTTAACCGTGTGGATTATTTTTATTTATTTATTTATTTATTTATTTTTTCAAACTGATTATTTTCTTCCCAAATCTTATATTTTTAGAGCCAACAAATTTATAATCGTTAATTAGCTAAAAGTTTAGTATATTGTATTCATATTCCAGCATATTCACATTTTCGATGGCAGAGATCGTATGATTAAGCTGCTCCGTGTTTGATCTCTTGATGTTAAGACGTGTTCAGCTGGTTGGTAAATTTTATAGCAGCTCGTTATGAATAGTGTAGTTTTTTTTTATCGACATGTGTGATTATTGATTTTTCACGATGTCTGTGCAAGAAGATGAGTTGAATGCCATTATGGACTATAAAACTGATCTGGATAGTATTGTCAGTGGTATGCTAGTGGCAGATTATTTAGGACATTTCAACGAGTTTCCTACTCATCATCAACCGAAGTATTCGTTAACAAAGGCAGTTATTACATGAAGTGTTATCACCTTTTCATGGTTTTAATAATCCGAAATTTAATTTAAAAAATTCATATTATAACAGAGTGGTTGTAAAAATTCATCACTATTGTCCAATACTGTGTAATGTTTAGAATCTGTACACTCTAAATAAAACAGAGTATATTATATTAAGGAAATATGAATGGGAAAGTTGATAGGAACTTTTTTCTATTTAAGTGTTGCTTACACTCTAAATAAAAAGGAGTGACTATTCACCCCGGAGGAATGAATAGCCACTCTATCGCAGAGTCAAAATATGCCCAATCTCTTTAAAATGACTATTGACTCTGAGCAAAAATGAAATTTTTGACTCTCTGAAAGTGTGAATATTCACTTCTGGGAACTGAATATTCATTCTATACAGGGGTGGATAATCACTCTTTCGGAGGAGTGACTATTAGCTCTTACTGCAGGAGTGCATTTTTTCACTCCTCGTAGGAGTGAATAGTCACTCTTTCATAGGAGTGAATGTTCATATTTTATGGATTCAATTCTTTTTTATTTTGCTGTTATGGGCATTTTAAAAGAACCACATCTTTTACAGCACGCAATGAAAATAGATACAAGCGTGGTAAAGATCGCAATAAAATACTTTATTCGCAATATTTATTTAATTCATAGTTTGTAACACTAATTGAACTTTTAAGGAAAAATTCAGTTAAAGTTACATATGAATTAAATTAGATTACTGATAGAAAAAAAACTAAAATATTTTATTACAATTTTATCCCTTGTGTTTGCTTTCATTGCATACCCTATAAATATATGATAATTTTAAAATGCCCATAATGGCAAGTAATTAACCGAAATCTTAATCAGTTATTTTTTTCTTTTCAGATACCTACCCATTTAGTATTTTAATAATTCCCGTGATGACGTAAATTATGTTTTTTTTTTCCTGTGTAACTTAAATTTGAAATATAGTAGTCAGAATTTATTGCTAATAAATTTAAATCTAATCAAACGTTATTGCTTACTGCATTTTAGTTACTTTTAAAGTTTTATTAATAACTGTATAATAGGTGGATGTTATATGATTAACAACGTGTGATTTCATTTTAATTTTTGTTTTAAATATAAAATCTTATCTTTTTAGCGCTATTTTGCAGAGCCCTATTGTTCTAAAATATTTTTAAGTGATCTGTCATTGTTTTATTAAATATGAACATGCTGTCTAGATATTTATATTCTGTGGAATATGTTTATATTTTTCTTTTAAGCATATTCCTTAACTTAAACATGAAAATTATATCATAAGACATATTTAATTTAAAATTTTTATTCCCGTATATATATTGTATTTTGGAAATATGAGCTAAGTAGATTTCGTATTTTTTATAGGAAAAAATTAATCTCGGAAATAGAAAAAGAAAGAAATATAAAAAGAAAAGAAATGATTGTATTTGTACTGTTCTTATTGTTTGAAAAACATTTTTAATGTAAAAAGTTAGCTATTTATATCTTTAACCCTCTAAGTGTTTGGGGCGTAATATTCCGTTCACTAAGCTCCAGGTTTCACAGCAATACAAGCAATATTTAAGATAATATAATTCTATAGATTTAATGAATTTTAAATACATTGAAGAATGATTAATACTCTGAAAGATTACATTCATATTTGTAATTGAGTTTTTTTTTATTATGTTGAAATAATCATATTTTCTTAGCATTTAAAACAAAATGCAAAGAAAACAACATTACAATTTTACCCTTTTCCAAGACGCTCGGAGGGTTAAAATATATTCAATCTTATATTATATAAGTGATACTATTAACATTAAAAAATTTATGTACTAAAGCAGTTTTATCTATAAACTTACTATCAGATAAAAAAAAAAAAAAAAAAAAAAAAAAAAACTATTTCAATGCTTACATATCATGTTTGTTTTTTGTTTGTTTTTTCTAATGCTAATAATTACGTGTATCATAGCTATTTAACTTATAATCGTAACATACAAATTCTACCAGGAATAAAGGGTTAAAATTAAATGTCTTACATTTACAATAATATCCATATGTTTTAATCCTAAAAATGATGGACGCCTTTATCTTATATTAAAAAAGTGTCGTAGACAAGACTGTTCTGATAGGCTGATTATTAATACTCGTATCCATACAATATTCACACTTGCTTAAAGTGAATAGTCACTCTTTCAGAGGAGTGACTAATTCACTCTAGAAAAGGAGTGCGTTTTAGTACGTATTTTCCAAGGTTACATTATGAAATGGAGTTTTTGAAAATTGAGAAGTGACATATTTTGGTGCTTTTTTATTATTTTACTCCATATATTGGTTCAAAGTTGAATGGAAATTATTTGAAGAGTATAAAGCCAGGCTTTCACTCCTCAGCGGTGTGCGATATTTCACTTTCGACAACGGAGTGACCTGTTTCACTCTCGACAATGGAGTGAAATATCTCACTCCTTTCTAGGAAGTGGAAAATTCCACTCTTTAAGGAGTGTATTTTTATAAAATTCACTCCAAAAAGAGTGAAAATGTCTGACACTCTTTCAAAAAGTGAATTTTTCAACCCTCCCAATTTTAGAGTGTATATCTAAAAAATTGATAAATATATGTAAAGAGTTAATTCGTAATTATAGTTCAATGTAACTTGAATTTATTTAAAAACATGTCATTTTGCCGAAGTTATTTAAAATTTTGAAGGTCATTTTTAATATTGACTCATAAAAACTTGGTAGTTATTGGTTCAAATTATCATGTAAATTTTTTTATGAACGCAGCATTTGAAAGTTTTACTGTTTATCACTGTTTTTATTGAATGGAGAAAACAGAGAACACTTTTAAACCTATTCAAGCTAAACAACATCAAGTGTTGTTTTGCTTTTTATTCAGATTTTGCCACTTTAATAGTACAAACTTTTATATTTGTTTTATTTTGTGTTTTAGGTTCAATCAATAGGCCTAAGAGGCGAATATATGACAAATGAAGCCGTGAAAAAGTGGATAAAGAAATTATCTGTTTTACCATTAGTGCCACCTTCTCTTGTCGGCGACGCTTTTATACTTATACAAGATGAAGCACCACAAGATCCAAGAAGAGAGCAGTTAGAAAATTACATACTTAGAGCCACACATATACCACCCATGTTTATTCCCGAAGTGAGTATCTGTAACGAATATCTAGCATAAAAAAAAAATTGTTTGAAGATTTTTAACATTAAATCTTAAAAAAAAAAAAAAAAAAAAAAAAAAAAAAGATAAATTATCTTTTCTTTTTTATTTTGAATAAAACTGAATTTATATAAGTTATTATAATGTTGTAATTTATATTTGTTCTATATCCTGTCGTGAAGTTTAGAGTTGATAAGAAATTAGTAACTCTAATAAAACTAGTATATTATAGCCATCAAAAAACTTTCTTCTATATAAACCAAATCAATTAACTGATTTAAATAGTACAAGAAAATCCATTATATCACTTGGAACGTTAAAAGTTAAAATCAAATGAATAAATATAGTCCATTGCATGATTTATTCATTTTTAACCCGCCTTTTGATCATCTTTAATCGAGGTTTGGACTAATTTCCACATCACCGATAACAATAAAGCCAAAAAATGTAGCACAGCAGACCCACCTGTTGAGAGATATTCATCAGGTGTTCTTAAATCCAAAAGGACAACTTTCTGACATAAGTTTTAATTTATTTTTGTTCAAAAATGCATGAAACTAGCTGGTGTTATTCAGAAACTATGACATCGAGCTGTTTTTTCCATTTTTTCGCAAACGCAATAGATCTTTCAGAAAATAGTGTCAAAGTGGGCGTTTCGAACCAAATTTCTGCGCAAAGGAAGAAAGAGCACTCAAGAGCGGGCGAAAAACGTGTTTGTCACGTGATCAAAATTGCTTGTAACTCAATAGGTAATTGACTGATAAAAAAAAATGGAAAAAACAGTTCAATTCCAAATCGCTTCCATGACCAGGCTTTCCAATTTTATACCTTTCCGTTAAAAAATGTGTCAAAACGTTTTGCGCTTGTTGAACAGAGCAGTTAAGAATAGCCTTAACGCTCCGTTCCACTCAAACTCTGCAGTCGCAAAATCCTATGTTAACCTATGGCAAAACTTAAAAGCGTGGCGCCTCATTACCTAATATAATTATTAAAAAAGTCCTTCCGGCCAGTGCCGGGAGGAAGAGGTAGCTTTCATATTCCTTATTTTAAAAAAGCCAACTTATATCATTCAAACACACGAAGCTCAATTTAGTGGAAACCGAATATAGGAGATTCAATACAAATTTTCATCAATATAATGAATGAGAATTTCGCGAAATTAGTCAGCTTTATCCAAGCTGCTTTTCTTTAAAGTAACTTATATTTGGCTGCCAAATTCGGCGATTTCTTAAAGTGCCTGCAATTTTAAGACAACATGTTGGATGAGGCTAGCCAGTGAACTTGGTCGAGACCTTAGTAATTGCTGTGCACATGCTCACTCATATCGGAATCGGTTGATATATACGAGTGCTGTCGCAAGCAAAAAATCAGATTTTTCAAAATGTCACCCACAATAGAAATTGAAACTGCTATATCTGAGCCATTTTTTAAGGTAAAGACAAACAAAAAATGCTCCTGAATCCTTATATCAAGGTCAAATACTTAAGAAAGAAACCTTTTTCAATTTATAATTTTTTGCACCTCACTTTAAATATATATATATTTTTTAATTTAATGGCCGCCATTTTGAAACAAATGGCTGATGAATCTGGCCAGCGAACTTGGTCGAGGTATTGATGTATACTATCCACATGCCTTCTTACATCGAAATAGGCGAATACGTCTGTTATCGCGTGACAAATACAAGATCGTTTCAAAATGTTAGCCATGCGAGAAATTCAAAGTGCTATAATTCAACCATTTTTTGAGATATAAACAAAAGAACAAATTTTCAGAAACAAAAACTGCTTCGGAATCTTTGTATCAAGGACAAACACATAAAAAAAATCTTTTTCATTTTCCAATTTTTTAATACCTCATTTTAAATTTTAAATTTAATTTTTTTTAAATGGCAACCCTTTTGAAACAAGATGGCGAATGAAGCTGGCCACCGAACTCGGTCGAGACATTGGTATGTACTATGTACAGACCAAGTTACATCCAAATCGGTTCATAAATACGCCTGTTATCGCGTGACAAAAATCAGGTCGTTTTAAAATGTCAGCCACAATAGAAATTCAAAATGCTATTACTCAGCCATTTTTTAGATATAGACGAAACAAAAACTGTTCCGGAATCTTTGTATTAAGGTCAAACACATACGAAAAAATATTTTTCATTTTCCAATTTTTTGGTATCTCATTTTAATTTTTTTATTTTTTAAAATATTTTAAATGGCCGCCATTTTGAAACGAGATGGCGGATATAGCTGGCCAACAAACTCGGTCGAAATATTTGTATGTACTATGTGCACACCAAGGTACCTCCAAATCTGTTGATAAATACGCCTGTTATTACGTGACAAAAATCAGAACGTTTCAAAATGTCAGCCACGCTAGAAATTCAAAATGCTATAACTCAGCCATTTCTTAAGATATAGACGAAACAAAAACTGCTCCGAAATCTTTATATAAAGGTCAAATACATAAGAAAAAAATATTTTTCCATTTTCAATTTTTTGGTACTACATTTCAAATTTTAAATTTTTTTAACTATTTTAAATGTCTGCCATTTTGAAACAAAATGGCGGATGAAGCTGGCCAACGAACTTGGTCGAGACTAGGGCTGGACGATATCAGAAATTTAATATCTTAATATATCAATGAGTTAATATCGATATTACTGATATATCGCGATAACTACTGTAGAGATCTGAATGGTCCAGCCCGTGGCCCGAAGCCCGGCACTGCCCGTGGACCGGGCGTATTTTCATTTATGGCACTTGGGCCGGGCCCGGGCCATATATATTTCTGAAAGCTCGGGACGGGCCGGGCCTAACTTTTTTTCTGTACAGAGCCGGGACTGGTTTCATTCCTAATCTTCACGGCCCAAAATTTCCATTTCTAGTTTTGACCCGGCCCGTATGAAAATCATCGTCTTAGCGTGGTCTGATCCATTCAAAGGTCAGTAAAATTAGGCCTGGCCCAAAACTTTTTGCAAAAAATGTATACACTTTTAAATCGCCATTATTTTACACTTAAACATTAAAATTTATTCTTTTTAAAGAATAGTAGATTTCTTTGATTATTAAAATATAGTAAAACGTGTGAAAAAGAATCTGCCTATGACGAAACCCTGTTTTAAACTGAGAAACGTGTTTATCCATGCAAAATTAATATACTAATACGTAAGAAAAGAATATATAAAACATTTACTCTTGCTAAGAAGGGAACTTGTCTATAGCGCATTTTTTTCTATGCAATTCCGTCTTAGAAGATTTTACTGTATAGTATTTTTCAGATTTTTAACACTTCAATACATGGAATATGGATTAACAATATTAATGATAGCTAACACATTTGCATACACGAAATAGAGATTCATTAAAAAATAAATATCCACCCTGCGGTACTTCTCTAAAAATGAAGATTATAAACACGAAAAAAAACCTTAAGATAAATATTTTTGGTCAGAACTCCTCGTATGAGACAAATTTTTTTTCGGGCCGGGCCGAGATTTTAACTTTTTTTCGGGCCGGGCCGAGATTTTAACTTTTTTTCGGGCCGGGGTGGGCTCGGGCCGAACTTTTAATTTTTGTATCGGGTCTGGCTGGGCCAAATTTTTTTTATGAGTCGGGCCTGGAAATGTCGGCCTGTGCTACCGTAAACTGCGTTACTCTAAACTACCTTAAACTGTGTAAGAATAGAAATATTGCTAATTTCGAAAACAAAAATGGTACAGTAGCAGCAATTTAAGTACCAACAGATGTAGAAAGCTACGAATCAATGTTTTATACCTATATATGTTCGCACAGCATCATTAAAATATGTATACTTATCTATGCAAAATAGAAATATTTTAGGGGAAGAAACCAATGTTTGATATTTGTTTGCACTTATACCATTTGTTGCATTATATTTTTCTTTAAAAATAGTATGTTTTCTTCTCTTCCTACTTTATGGATTATTTATTAATAACATTTTAACTATTTAATAAGTTATAACTGAATTATACTGCGTATAACTGAGAATACTGTAAAAAAAAATAAAATAAAATATTCTTAAATTTAGGGAGTGACGATTTTAATATAATTAAAATAAGTAAAAGGTGGGGAAAAACTAAAATTAATTTAATGCCACATATCATGCTAATATGCTTGTAATTAAGTAGGTTTCAGGGGATGATAAATACAGCAGACATGTTGCTTTTCAATCTTTCTCTAAGGAATGAATGGATTCTTAATCGAAAACATTCACTGTATTCATATTTTCTCACCTATTTACTACAAGAAAACAACATCGAAACCTTTTTTAAAAATATAAATATTCAAATCAAATTTCGGAATAGTTTTATACTAATTTAAATTTATTTTTTGATAAATATGCCTTTTAAGCTAAAATGCAAGACAGGATATATTAAATTCCGTGGAAACCCACGCTGCTCGCTCTCTCCCCTCAAAGGTCAAGATGGGTGGTGTCGAGCTGTCAAGTGAAGGAACGGGGAGCTTTCCTCTTTGGATTAACGCATTCGATTAAGCTGCAGGGATATATCAGGGCATCCATTTTGTAGCCTGTTGAAGTATTTTTTTTTTTCTCTTTTTTGTTGAGAACTTTTATCAAATACAGTCGAACCTCGTTAACACGAACACTCAGGGGGAAGCTTTTTTTGTTCGTGGTAAGAGTAGTTCGTATTATTCGAACTAAAATACATTACATACAATTGGATAGGCAATCTAAAACAGTTCGTGCTAAAGATAATTCGCGTTAAGCGTGTTCGTGTTAACGAGGTTTGACTGTACTACTTTTATCAAATACTACATTTCTTTAAAAATACTACATTATAATGGAATACAATAATTTAAAAAAGTTCTTGAAGTAAAAAAAAACTGTGTCTGTAATGTTTCGCTCTTTTTTAAACATATATTTTAGCCTTTTTTTTTCGTTTCATTAAAACTCTGCCACAATGTTTTTACAGAAATTACGAAAAGAAGCTCCCATAGGTTTAACATTAGCTATCACTCCTTGCTGTAGTGTTTCTTAAAAAAAAAAAACAAAAAAAAAAACGATATTTTAGCTTTTTGTTCCGTTTCATTTAAACTCTGCCACAAAGTTTTTGCAAAAATTACGATCCGTGAAGGTTTTTTTTTTTTTTTTAACTATTTTGAAAAATGGTTATTGTCCTCGTCAGGGTAGGAAATCAAAAGCACATCTGAAGTTTTTTATTGGTTGAATCAGCATTTTATTCGTTTTCTGATTGGTCTATACAGTAATCTGTAATTTGCCTTTACTTTCAACAGAGATGGATACTTCTGTTGCTACTATGACAAAAAAGTAATAAAAACTAGAAAAAAAAATTTAATAACTCAGAAACAAATTGAGATACAGCTTCCAAACAAATTACATTTAAAAGTACATTTTTTTCTCTATACGACGGTGTAAAAAGTAATATTGTGGGATGTTTAGAAGTTTAAGAATGAAATTTCATTTAAAATGGGTCGTCAGATTTCTTGGAAATCGGACGATGGAAAAGCCTTTTCCCGAACATCCAATGAAATGCTTGGATAATACGTAAGTTTCAGGTGGATAATACATAAGTTTCACGAAATCTGACGAGTCGCAGGCGATTTTTGTCGCTTGCAATTTTTATGTGTAATAACACTATTAATGTTTAATTCATGGCGTACGTAATGTATGACCAGCTCTGTAGAAGTTTAAACATTTACAGTACTGAAAATTGTAAAACTGAAATTTCTTTTAAAATTTGTTCATGATGGGTCCAGGAATGTGAATGTTTAATTCATGGCGTACGTAATGTATGATCAACTCCGTGCGATTTTTTATGTCTTAAATTTTAGTCTTCGAAAAAATCATTTTCCAAACGGTCGTTGTAATTTGTTAAATTGCTTTTTTTTTTTTTTTCCTTTTTGAGAGGTTTTATCAAGTACATTTCTTTAAAAAGACTTCGTTGTAATGGAATATGAAAATTATATAATACAATTTTAATTAAAATATTGTTCTAAACAATCTGTGCTGATGTACATTTTTTTTTTTTTTTTTGGATGAAAAGGCATTTTTTCTTTTTGGAATTTATGTCATTTTCACCAACAGAATTGTCTGTGCGTTTAAGATTAGTGCATCATATCCATCAATTATTTTTAAATGTTTCAGATTTTAGTTTTATTGCTTAATTTTGATTTCAAGGGATAGAAGAAAAGAAATTTAGAAATAAACTAATAAATTTTGGGAACTTTAAATGCAAGCTAAAGTTTATTGAATATGACATTATACTGACGCAATCACACAGTCATATCATGACTTGTTCCATATATGAAAATGATCTTTTCTTTTGAAAATGGTGTCAGTTTCATCATCCGAACTAATCTTAAATCTAAGATTATGTCACCTTTTAAGGACTTTATCAAAGAAATATGTCCCTCCGACAACATGGAGTTTTTAAATATTTATGGACACATTTTTAAATGCAAAAGCATGACGTTTGCAGGCATGACTACTGAAGCGATTTGGCATCGAATAGTGTTTACTAACCGTTGATCAATGTGTTACTTATGTATTTATAAGCGATTTTTTCCACGTGACGACAGGTTTTCATTTGACAGTATTTTATGAATGATCTTTTGCTTTTATTAAAAAATGGAAAACACTCGATCGCATAGTATCTGCATGAAAACACCTGCCAATTTCATGTGTTACAATATTCCTTTAAATATGACTACATTTTCATTTGTGGAATATCCTTCAATCTACTATAATCAGATTTTAATTTTTGAAACAACTCAAATTACCATGTTTAACAATCCGGCGAGATTTGGACAGGGTTTTGAGGACTTAGCTCGTAACGGGCACAGCCTCTGGTACATAAAAAAAAAACTTTGAATTATTATTTAAGAGAAAAACTTTTTTAAAACTTGTTCAATTAGTAAAACTTTAAATTTTGTATTTTTGTCGGTGAATTAAAATAAATAAAGAAAATTTTCTTTTATTCGAAAATATATATATATATTTTTTAAATCTAAGGGAACTTTTATTTTTCTAAAACCATCATTGATTTTTAAGAATTAATTCCTTTTTAGCTTTTCAAGGAGCTTATTAGAATTGGCTGGAAGGAATTACAGTTAACATTTGACAATTATTTAGTTATTTATTAGGAAGGGACCGAACCGATAGATACGCACCAGGGCCGTAGCGACCGCCCCCCATACCCCCCATTTGGGGGGGCCTGGGCAAAGTCAGGGGCCCAGTAGTGAGCTATTGTACCTTTCAGCCGAATGTTTATTTATTTATTTATTTTTACTTAAAAAATTTTTTTTTAATGTATTTTTTAATAACATTTTATTTTGTTTTATCGAAATTCTAATTTTTTTTTTTTTTTTTTTTTTTTTTTTTTCTGTCAAAGATCTTCATCAGATTTAGAAATAGAAAACAGATATGTCCTTTTCTTCTATATCCACCATGTTTTATAAAAGTTTTTGAAGGCTGTAAGTTCTACTTAAAAAATAAAATAGCATTTTAATATTTTGGGGGTGCGCCTATCAATGGGCGAAAAAAGGTGAAACCAAAGGTTCAAAACTTCTTTAATACTATTACTTCCTTTAACCAAAACAGATATGTGCTTTTTTCTACAGCAACAATTTTTTTAAAGGGGCCCAGACGAAAGAAATTTTGCAGGCGCTAAATTCATGTTGAATTGTTTCTTTTAGGGCCCCCTTTAAAAGAGCGTAAAAGTTGGAGCCCAAGATTCAAAACTTTTAAACCCATTTTTTTATTCAAATTTTTAAAAAATATGCTTTTTAATCTCACTGAGGGACCCAATAAGTTTCAAAACTTCGTTATACTATTATTTCCTTCAACCAAATGTGCTTCCTTTCTATAGTCATTATTCTTTTTAAAGGTGACCAGATGAAAGAAATTTTGCACGCTCTTAATACTTTTTAAATTGTCTTTTTGGGGGGCCCCAATAAAAGTGAGGAAAAGTTGCAACTCAAGATTCAAAACTTTTAGAGCCCATTTTTATTCTTCAAATGTTTTTAAAATATGCTTTTTATCTCGTTTGGGGCCCCAACAAGGTTCAAAGCTTCCTTAATACTATTACTTCTTTTGACCAAAAGAGATATGCGCTTTCTCTCTTTAAAGGTTCCTAGATTAAAGAAATTTTGCAGGCTCTAAATTCTTTTTGAATTGTCTTTTTTAGGGCCCCCTATAAACGGGAAGAAAAATTGGAGCCCAAGATTCAAAACTTTTAGGCCTCATTTTTTTATTCAAATGTTTTAAAAATATGCTTTTTAATCTCGTTGGGGGACCCAATAAGTTTCAAAACTTCCTTAATACTATTAGTTCCTTCAAAAAAATGTGCTTGCTTTCTATAGCCAGCATTCTCTTTAAAGGTTCCCAGATGAAAGAAATTTTACAGGCTCTAAATTCTTTTGAATTGTCTTTTTTAGGGCCCCCTATAAACGTGAGGAAAAGTTGGAGCCTAAGATTCAAAACTTTTAGGCCCATCTTTTTATTCAAATGTTTTAAAAATATGCTTTTTAATCTCGTTGGGGGCCCCAATAAGGTTCAAAGCTTCCTTAATACTATTAATTCTTTTGACCGAAACAGATATGCACTTTCTTTCTATAGCCAGCATTCTCTTTAAAGGTTCTCAGACGAAAGAAATTTTGCAGGCTCTAAAATCTTTTTGAATTGTCTTTTTTAAGGCCTCCTATAAACGTGAGGAAAAGTTGGAGTCCAAGATTAAAAACTTTTAGGGCCCACTTTTTTATTCAAATTAAAAATATATATATATGCTTTTTAATCTTGTTGAAGGCCCCAATAAGATTCAAAGTTTTTTTAATATTATTACTTCCTTCAACCAACTGTGCTTTCTTTCTACAGTCACGATTCTTTTTAAAGGTGCCCAGATGAAAGAAAATTTGCTGGCTCTAAATACTTTTTTAATTGACTTTTTTGGGGCTCCCTATAAAAGTGAGGAAAAGTTGGAACTCAAGATTCAAAACTTTTAGGGCCAATTTTTATTATTCAAACGTTTTAAAAATATGCTTTTTAATCTCGTCGGGGTCCCCAATAAGGTTAAAAACTTTCTTAATACTATTACTTCTTTTAACCAAAACAGACATGCCCTTTTTTACTATAGCTACCATTCTTTTTAAAGGTGCCCAGATGAAAGAAATTTTGCAAGCTCTAAATACTTTATAAATTTTCGTTTTTGGGGCCGCTCTTAAAAGTGAGCAAAATTCAGAACTCAAGATTCAAAACTTTTAAGCCTCATATTTTTTTCAAATGTTCAAAAAATTTATGATTCTTACTCTCGTTGGGGACCCCAATAAGCGGGCATCTATGTTCATTGCATATGCCGCCTATCCCCTTATGTTCGACCTGTTTCGTTTTCAACATTTCATTTCTCTTGTCTCGATAAATTACTTATGTTAACAATACACAAATTATATTGTGTATTTATTTAACCTACTAGCAGAGCTTCGCTGATTGCTTTTATAAAAAAGAACCTAGTTTTTGGAGTTCTCCATTGGGGGCCTTCACTGCCTTCCGCAGCGTAAACCTGTTACGTATATTCCCGCTCCGATCTTGAATCAAACAATCATTGAATTATTGTTTTTTTTTTTTTCGATAAAAGTGAAATTTTCCAGCATCGTAACTCACGTTGCTACAGGAACAAATTTGTTATTTTTCCACTTCAGCTTAATTATGACAGCAGCAAACTCTACTGGATAATTCTTCGGTTACAGAAAAAAAAAATGTCGAAAAAACTCCGCAAAACGCGAAAAAAAGTGTAAAAATCTTATAAAAATTTGGGCAAAAATTCAAAAATCGCTGAGAGAAAATTGATTATATCGAGCAAAAAGATTGAAACTGGAATGTTAAAAAATCGCCGTGAAAGACAAAAATACGCTAAAAATCACATAAAATGTTCCTAAAAAATTCAGAAATTTCTGTGGATATATTTTCTATATTGAGCTAAAAGACTGAAACCTGATTCCTTTCAGGGATGTAAAAAATCCGTACCGCAGATGGCAAAATTTTTACTATATTGGGATAAAAGATTGAAACTGGGTTCCTTTTAAACTCTCTCTCAAAAAAAAAAAAAAAAAAAAAAAAAAAAAAATCAGTGATCTGAAGGATTTTTTCCGCAACTTTTTCTTTCGTTCAAACACACACACACAAAAAAAGCTTTGATTTGATTTGCTCATCATTCGCGAAAATATAGAAAACTCACCAGTCTAACGTAAAAATTACCTAATATCCTTACTAAATATAAAGATGCATTTTTGTCAAATCAAATCACAGGAGTGTTTCGCCAACTTTGCTGCATTCTACTTTTCCCTATTAGAAACTGAACTTTTACGCATGACTTTTTTCCTTCATAACACGAAGAAGTCGCGAATCGAAGATCAAAATTTCTAGAATTTTTCCTTTCAAAAGACGAAAGTTTCCTCAAATGTGAGATAAAATCTCTTCTAATCACAGGGGTCTTAAAAAAGAAAAAAAAAAAAAACGTTCGTGAAAAATTGAAAAAATGCAAGGGAGGAAATTTAGTACATCGGGCTAAAAGACTGAAACCTGATTCCTTTTACCAGTGTCAAAAAATCACGTCGGAACGCAAAAAAAGTTAAAAATCACATAAAATATTCACGAAATATTTAAAAATCGAAAAAGGCTACTTTACTATATTCGGCTAAAATGGAAAGATGGATTGAAAATAGATTCCTTTTATGAATGTGGGGAAAAAACCACGAAACTCGAAAAAATACAAAAATTAGCGTAAAAAATTAAATGAAAAAAATTCGAATCAAAAAATTTAAAAACCTGTTTCGAGGTGCATAACTTCAGGCATTCAGGTAACCTTCCTGTCAAATTTTGTCCTGAACAGAAAAACATCTGGCCAGACAAAGAAAAACTTTGGACAGACAAACGTGTGCCTTTATTGTTAGCTACTAGGAAACCCGTCTTCATTGCTCACTGAAAGGTACCTTCTATCCGAAGGTGTTTGTTTCTTCTTAAATTTCAACTTAGGTGACAATTTTGAGCTGGAGAAAACTTGAATGTATGAAAACGACATCCCAAAAGTAATTTTTTTTAATTAGTAAATCTGTACATATACATGTATTTAATAAAAGGCACCAATCCGAGCAGGAAAAAAATTGTTATAAGTGAATATTTTCTGCGTAAAGAAAATCTGTCTGGGCCACGCAGATGGCATTGTCAAACTGAAGAGAAAATTGAAAATACGAAAACGACTTCCATATTTTTTATTTATTTATTTTGTTTATGAGCACTACTTAGTGGTTTATAACATTTGTAAAAGGAATTCAGTTTCAAACTTTTTTGCCAAATTTTGTCGTCTGCTGTTTTTAAAATTTTCGAGAATTTTTATGTGATTTTTAGCTTTTTTTCACTTTTCTGGTAGTTTTTTTAATATTCGTAAAAGATATAAACCCGGTTTCAATCTTTTAGCTCAATATAAGTAAAGTTTTATCTCTATGAACTTCGAAAATTTTTATGCAATTTTTGGCGTTCTTTTGCGTTCTTCGGCGAATTTTTTGACATTTTTTTCCTAAATGGAAGAATTCTCAGTTAAATTTTGCAAGTCCTTTGATTAAATTCACTTTGTAAAAATATCAAATCTGTTCCTGTAGCATTGTAGCAACGTGAACGAAATATTGAAAATTTGAATTTAATCTGGATCGAAATAAAAAAAATTACAAGAATTCTAGGTTCGTATGATTCGAGATCGGAGCGGACATAGCCCATATGGGTGCCCAACTACAAATTCGTTCAATTTGGAGTTCGTTTTGGAAAATCCGACCAGTGAAACTCCGCTGGTGTTGTTATAAAATGGAACTCGGGTGTAAAATTAAATGTAGATATTTCTCTAAAATCTTAGAGGGGGGGGGGCTGAAAAATATGTTTGGGGGGGCCTCTTAAGACCTTGCTACGGCCCTGTCCTGAACAGAAAAACATCTGGCCAGACAAAGAAAAACTTTGGACAGACAAACGTGTGCCTTTATTGTTAGCTACTAGGAAACCCGTCTCCATTGCCCACAGAAAGGTACCTTCTATCCGAAGGTGTTTGTTTCTTCTTAAATTTCAACTTAGGTGACAATTTTGAGCTGGAGAAAACTTGAATGTATGAAAACGACATCCCAAAAGTAATTTTTTTGAATTAGTAAATCTGTACATATACATGTATTTAATAAAAGGCACCAATCCGAGCAGGAAAAAAATTGTTATAAGTGAATATTTTCTGCGTAAAGAAAATCTGTCTGGGCCACGCAGATGGCATTGTCAAACTGAAGAGAAAATTGAAAATACGAAAACGACTTCCATATTTTTTATTTATTTATTTTGTTTATGAGCACTACTTAGTGGTTTATAACATTTGTAAAAGGAATTCAGTTTCAAACTTTTTTGCCAAATTTTGTCGTCTGCTGTTTTTAAAATTTTCGAGAATTTTTATGTGATTTTTAGCTTTTTTTCACTTTTCTGGTAGTTTTTTTAATATTCGTAAAAGATATAAACCCGGTTTCAATCTTTTAGCTCAATATAAGTAAAGTTTTATCTCTATGAACTTCGAAAATTTTTATGCAATTTTTGGCGTTCTTTTGCGTTCTTCGGCGAATTTTTTGACATTTTTTTCCTAAATGGAAGAATTCTCAGTTAAATTTTGCAAGTCCTTTGATTAAATTCACTTTGTAAAAATATCAAATCTGTTCCTGTAGCATTGTAGCAACGTGAACGAAATATTGAAAATTTGAATTTAATCTGGATCGAAATAAAAAAAATTACAAGAATTCTAGGTTCGTATGATTCGAGATCGGAGTGGACATAGCCCATATGGGTGCCCAACTACAAATTCGTTCAATTTGGAGTTCGTTTTGGAAAATCCGACCAGTGAAACTCCGCTGGTGTTGTTATAAAATGGAACTCGGGTGGAAAATTAAATGTAGATATTTCTCTAAAATCTTAGAGGGGGGGGGGGGCTGAAAAATATGTTTGGGGGGGGGCTCTTAAGACCTTGCTACGGCCCTGATACGCACACATGTTCAAATAACAACAATTGAAAAAGATATATATATCTTTTTACATTTTACTCCAGTCGGTTTTTAGAGGTCTGCACGGGTCGGAATTTCCAGGGAAAGCTATCTTTTCCCGGCCCGGTATAAAAATTGGAAGTTTGGCCCGACTCAGTTTCTACAAAAAAGTCCGTTTTTCTCGACATACAATTAAGATTCTTTTAATGAATACTACATACATATTTATAGGAACATTTTACAGTATATTTTAGATTACTATGTGTTCGCAAAACAGAAAACACATAACAGTAAACATTAACGATTACTTACAGTGTTTTAGTCATCGTCTCTACTGACATTTCAAAATTCAAATAAGGATTCATTAAAAGATTAATGTAGTTCAGAATAAAGGATTAAAAACATGATAATTTTTGAAGCTGTATAATAAAAAGTAGATTTGTGTAAATATTTCTCTCATTTTTAAGGCTTTTCTCAAATCCGAAGGAGCTACATTTCGACACATTTATGAATTCATTTCTTTTTGGAAACGCGTAAGATTGTCAGGTATTCTTATTCAGAAACTATGTAAATGTCGTTTTTTTATAAATAAAAGCAATATATCTTTCTGAAAATACTGCCAAAGTTAGCGTTTTGAATCGAATTTCACTATCGCGAAGCGATAGCACAGGAAAAGAGAAAAACGTGACAGTCACGTGACAAGAATCTCCTTTATCTCTATAATTTATCAAGTATGGAGAAAGCTATTCGTTTCCAAATGCCTTCAATAATCAGGCTTGTCAATTTTATGCCTTTATAGTTAAAAATGAGTCAGAAAATGTGTCTAAAAGTTTCGCATTGTTGAGCAGTGACTATGAGAACCACCTTAAGGTATATTTCCAAAGATACTGTTAAGGCTATACTTAACTGCTCTCCTCAACAAGCGCAAAACGTTTTGACATATTTACAATTTCATTTTTTAACGGAAAGATAAAAAATTGGAAAGCCTGGCCATGAAAGCGATTTGGAATTGAACTGTTTTTTCCATTTTTTGATCAATCAATTACCTATTGAGTTATAAGCGAATTCGATCACGTGACAAACACGTTTTTCGCCCGCTCTTGAGTGCGCTTTCTCCCTTCGCGCGGAAATTCGGTTCAAAACGCCCACTTTGACACTCTTTTCTGAAAGATCTATTGCGTTTGCAAAAAAATGAAAAAACCAGCTCAATTACTTAGTTTTTGAACAACAACACCAGCTTGTTTCATGCATTTTCGAGCAAAAATAAATTAAAACTTATGTCAGAAAGTTGTCCTTTTGGATTTAAGAACACCCTTAACAGAAGTTCATTATCACTATTAATAATCTTACAAAACATAATGCCTATCCTACACATCCTGAGATCGATTAAGACCAGTTTCGTCCCGGCACGAGTCTGCTGAGAAAAATTAAACCCGGAGTCAGACATCTAGTAACTGTACGATGCCGATCTCAACGATGGACATGTTATATTTCTGTATTGATGTTGTTAAACTCGCATCGGCTCGTGATGCACATTTATACTTCTCGAGAAAATCATATTCATTGAAAATGGCTCGTATTTTATCTGCTTCACTTGAACTCTTATATCAGGCCGATAGGCCCGATTAATTTTTTTTATCGACCCGGCCCGACCCTGCAGGCCCGTTCAATTTTTTTGCCGGCCTGGACCGGCCCGTTGAAAAAATTGTCCCAATTCTGCCGGCCCGGCCCGTTTGAAAATTCGCCTTCATTCCGCCGGGCAGGGTACGGGCCTCGAGCCAAGCCCGGGCAGACCTCTAGTCGGTTTATAAAGGACGTTTTAAAATGCGCAGGCAAGCAATATCTACATTTTGCTTTTACTTTTAAGAATCAAGGTGTTTTTAAACTAATGGTTTTCCGGCACATTCACAGACTTTCTTTTAACGTAAAAACATGAAACTGGGCAGGAATGCAAGTGATTTGGAATCGAATTTTATTTTTCATTTTTCAAAAAATATACTTAATCGAGTTACAGGTGTTTACTCTCTTATAACAACTTTTTTGGTAACTTCCGTTCAAATCGCCAACTGTGACACCCTTTTTTGTCACTTTGTTTGCCTTTATAAGAAAAAGAAAAACGCTATTAGATTTCGTAATTTTTTTTTTTTTATAAAAACGCGCTTGCCAGTTTTGTGTTGTTAATAATAAAAACGTATTTATGACTTTCTCAGCAAGTATCCAATTTGAATTTTATACATATTAGTTGAAATTAAGGATTGACCGAAACGAGTTTTTAAGACCGAAACAAAAACTGAAACCGAACTTTGGTAATCTTACTATTTTCGGCCGAAAACGAAAATGTCCTATTTTTTTTAAAGTAATTAATACATACATAATTATTGATTAATTATATGTGTAATTAAATAAATTGTAGGATTATTATGTTTTGAAATTAACGCACAAATATAATTAAAAAGATTTATTAAAAGACGTATAATACACTTAAAAGTTAACACTTTCAAAACATTAAATACAATTCTAAAAGTGTAAAACCTACAAGTTTCAAAAGTAAACTTTTGAATTCTACAAACTAATAAGTATTTTTCTCTTTTTAACTGAAGTAAGACCCTGATGATGGCCACAGGGTAGCTGAAACTTGTAAGTTTTAGACTTTTAGAATTTTATTTAGTGTTTTGAAAGTGTTAACTTTTAAGTGTATTATACGTGTAATTATTATACGTGTGGCCATAGTTGGCTCTCTGTGCCTCTGGCCAAAACTTTTTATTTTCATATAAAATAAAATATAATTAAATCAGTCTCTAATTATATGAATTTCATCTAATTAAAAAATGTTTTAGGTATACATACCTCGATTTACCTTTTACAAAGATTTTTGTAAATGATAATCTGTTATACTGTAATATAGTAATATTATTCCGTTATACTATATTCAACGGGTATTCGAAACACTTCTGCGGTTTCAAATCTATTACTGTTAAGTCTGCAGCTTTTAATGAGCTTGTGAAAAGCGTCTTCAAAGTTTAGTCATGCATGTATTACTTGCTTTATAATTTATTTCACATGTTGAGTCAGTCATGACTGATAATTATAAACAGTGAAATACACAGCAATAAATAAAGAGTGTCTCATTTGAGCCGATACAGCTCAAATCAATGAGTTATATTGAAAATTTCCAAAGGAAGAAACGAGACTTTTTGGAATAAAAATAATTTCGGACGAGTTTCGGTGAGGCCGAATTTTTGGCAACATTTTCGCCGAAAACGAAACTCCGATTTTGAGCCAAAAACAAGAACGAAACCGAATTTTCGGTCGATCTCTAGTTGAAATGTTTGGTTTACACACTGAATTGTTGATTTAATCTATGAGTTTTTTCGTTTCAAAATTTTAAGTTCTAAACTGAGTTTGAAAAAAATGCTTCGTTTTCACTTTCATCAGTTTTCACTTGTGCTCTTAATTATTTTCATACTAATTATTTAGCATATAATGCTAAATACTGCATTATTATGAAAATAATAAAACTTTAGCGTTATTGTTTATGTTATATTTATATGATACAGATTATTTTAGCATTACAGTTTGATATATTTATATGATACAGAATATTCAATTAAACTATATTCGACTAAAACGTGCTTAATCAATATATATGTTTTATTATCGCATGCTTAACAGAAGATTGCATCTGCATTGAAACAAAAAAAATCGCATATTTTTAGTTTTTTAAAGACGTACTTACGGTGACTAAAAAATACGTGACAAATGAATGTTGTTAATGTAGAAGAATACATGATTTATACAGATTTGTACGTGTGTAAATTTATGTACAGATAACTGAATCAAAAATCAACTGAATCAATTTTTTTTTTATCTAAAAAATATTTCATGTATATAGAGAGAAAATTAACTTCGTTTCACCCTTCCTTATTATATTTGGCAATTCATGCCACATTACTGTTTTGAAGTACATTTTAAAGAAATGTATTGCTTTTTTAATTAGCGTTTTTTTTTTTCTTGGGGTATTTAGGTTATAGATTTAAGAATTTACAGCCGGAAGTGAAATTTTGTTTTTGCTATATTCTCCAAGAAAAGCATTTGAAACCCTTTGTAAGCTTATAAGTCGCTATTTATTAATCGCGTGTCAATAAACTAACGACAGCAATATTTGCCACATTGAGAGGTTGTCGGAACAATCCGATGAATGACATGAAGTTGACATTTGCTTAAAAGTGCTTCCAGATTATTCCACTTTCAACTGAAATGCATTTTGGAAAAGAGCAAACAGCCTTTGTGCTTTTAAAAGCTTATATAGTAACAAATAATTGACTATTGTATGATTAAAGATCTGACACCAATGAAGTCGGTGTTGTTTAAAGAATCGGAACTAGAAAAGTGCCTATTCCTTTTTTTTTTATTGTACAATGGGGTGATTAAAATGTATCTCTTTCCTTCTTTCTTTCTTTTGTTTGACTGCACTTTAATATCTTCAGATTTACTTGATAGTGTACCATTTATTTATGAAATTTTTCACCATATGAAAATAGATAGCACTTAGTTAACGCATATAATTATTTACAAAGAAAAAGTATCAGAAAAGAAAAAAAAATTCTCTCAGAAAGATTACAGAATGAGTCCCTTTTATTAGAGAAGCATACGTAGTACTAACACATTAGCTGAATTGGCGCATATTTCTTGAACATGTGCGTGTCCAGTGTACCTGATACATAAATTAAAAAACCCAATTCCACTCCATCCAGGCAACAAAATGGATGCTTATATGGATCATCCCGAGGCAAACCCACTATTTCAAAGAAAGGATTAGTTTTTCTCCCGATGCGAGGTGGGGTAGAATGATTAATGGTTTTCTTATTGTTTGATTTGAACCGGGCCCCTTGGGCTGGAACCATTAAATTCATGAGAGAAAACTTCGCCCTAATGAAAATACAACAAACGACACTAAAGAAAGAATATCAATACACAATATGAATAAGCATTGTATTCAGTAGCAGAGTAGACATTAGAGTCTGGGAAGCTCTTTTTAAAAGCAACGAATCATCACAGTGAACGACTGCTTTGTCCTTGACTTTTCCCCCAACTTGACTAGAGAAAAAAAGTAAAGTTTACAATTAGCGGTCTCTAATTGGTCGCTCGCAAGCGGATCATCCCAGCTGTTCGGCTAAGTACTCAATGATAACCAGCTATTCTGTATCAACTGGAACTCAGCAATAATCAGAGCTCGTTTGGTTATTCATGACATATCAATAGCTGTAGTTATATCAATGTGTGTGGATCAGTCATGAGGGCGAGAGAAGAGAAGTACGATATGTGTTATTCAGTATTACGCAGACAGGCAGTTCACTGAGGGAAGATTGGAATAATTGGAATAGGTCTAGAGATAATCAACGTAAAGAAAGATAATCGAGGTAGATTTTCTGTTTTGGAGAGGATAATGGGAGAAAGCATTGTAATGGAATATTGGGTTATGCTTTTCAGGGCTGTGGTGGTGTGCGCAAAACATTATTTTATTTGGTTTTGAGATATTCTACGCTCTTTTTTCGAGGCTCATGTTCAAAATTCCAGTGAGCTCAAAACATTGTTATTTTATTTTGATATATCAATGGAGTCAAGGTTTAGATATTGTTATTGCAACATTTAAAAAATATCAAGATTTGTCGATATATTGATAAATAATCCAGCCCTAGTCGAGACATTGGCATGTACTATGTACACACCGAATTACATTGAAATCGGTTCATAAATACGCCTTTTATCGCGTGACAAAATTCAGGGCGTTTCAAAATGTCAGCCACGCTAGAAATTCAAAATGCTATAACTCAGCCATTTTTTAAGATATAGACGAAACAAAAACTGCTCCGGAATCTTTGTATAAAGGTCAAATACATAAGAAAAAAATGTTTCCATTTTTTATTTTTTGGTACCACATTTCAAATTTTAAATTTTTTTAAAAATTTTAAATGGCCGCCATTTTGAAACAAAACGACGGATGAAGCTGGCCAACGAACTCGGTTGAGGCATTGGTATGTACTATGTACACAACTAATTACATCGAAATCGGTTCATAATTACGAGAGTTACAGTGTGACATAGGTCAGATATATATATATCAATTTTGAACGGAGGGTGGTTTCGGGGTCTGGGGGTCATGATCGATGAAAATATACCAAAAATTTTTGAAATCGCTTTCCTCCGAACGGCTGCAATAGGTAGCTTTTTGTAATGAAAGCTACCTAATACGGTTTTTACAATCAGAAAGTAACTGTGGCTATGCGTTTTAAAAAATTGTCTCCGTATATTTACGTATCTTTAAGAAAATCATAAAATTTCATAGAGTGATAATTTCAAAGTTTAATTTTTTTAAATACTTAAAATTTAAGGAGACGTCTACTTTCTGATGGTGAAAACAGTATTTTAATAATTATATTAGGCAATGAGTCATCGAGCTTCGAAGTTTTCCCAGGTTAATGTGGGATTTTGCGATCGGAATTTTAGTGAAGTGGCTCCTTAACTTATTCAAGACTAACTTATATCTAGATTAAGCTTAAACTAAAGTGTGATTGAATTCCATGCATTAGTTCTTGAGCTATAGCTATCACGAAAATTGTGAAAAATAAAGCGTATCAATGTCACATGTTGGCCGATATACAATCAAACCTAATCAGTAATTTATGTCAAGGTGTACCTAAATCTGAAGTTTGATTGAATTACATGTATTAGTTATTGAGATATAGTTCTAATGGTAATTAGGGAAAATGCAGCATAGCTGTACTTATGTGTTGATGTAGCATTGCACTAGCTGACATCAAATAGGTAGCAGAGTCCTACAAAAGAAATATTTTTTATCAAACATTTTTAACACGTTAAGCGCCACGTCAGTCACCGGTGACTGACACTGAACTTTCCGTTTAAAACGCCTCCTTCACCGATGACTGACGTCTAAAATATGATATAAATAATTACTGAAAATTTATTTAAAATTTACCTACCTTTTATTTATAATAGGATTATACTTTCTTAAAAATTACTTAAAACATTGTAAATTTTTCAGCGCTTCAGTGTTAGTTAGTCACCTTGGCACTCAACGTGTTAAGCGAGGTTTTGGAAAATATTTGATTTCCATAGTACGTCATAAGAAAACTGTTCAAATTTATTGAAAGTCATACTGGTATAAAAATGACAGATTTAATCACTTTCAAATGAACGAACAGTTAAATTTTAAAATTAAAATAGTTCAAGTTTAGTAACTATATTTCCTCCCCCCCCCCTCCCCACCTTTTTTTTTTTTTTTAAATCGAAGGTAGCTCATACTAATGGTTGCCACTGTTTTAAGATCTTCTGTAAGCATCATTTTATGAAGTTTCCTAACTTAAACACCATAAAATTCTCGAAATATTAAAAAAATTCCTTCCTATTGTCACTAAATTCCAAACAATACATGGAAGAAGTTGTTTTATATGCTCCTCAATTTAACAGATGAGGCAGCTATTTATAAAAAAAATGTTTCTGGTAACAGATATATCTAAAACTCTATTTTCGTTTGAAAAGAAAACAAGTAAGAAAAATCATGCGTTAAGCATAGACTATGAAACACTTTCCAACACTTACTGAATGCTTTAACAAAACGTCGTTATTTAGGGAAATAAGGTATATAAGGGAACTAAGTAAACATATAATCCATAACTTTAAGTTATTTACCTTATTATCAGGTTTTACTTTATTTTCCATGTGCAGCAATACTTTATTTTGTATACATCCTTCATATATTTAAAAGCATTTTCATTTTGTTAATATTTTCTTTATTTATATTAAAAAAGGCCACATCATTTTAAATTGTTTTTAAAAACTATATATTATTTTACAGTTCTATATAAAAAAACATTACATTTAACTTCACCTAGTATTCCCCTTTACTATCCATTTATATACTTTGTATTTCGTCCGTTCATAAATATTTCATAAAGTTACAGTTCAATCTATTCCAAAATTGTGGATATAGTATTAAGTCTATAAAAACTCTTCAATTTTCCATAATAAAATTATCACTTCTTCTAAGTATCTTTTTATAAAAGTTCGTTCCTTTATAAGTTATTTTTAACACATTATCCTATTTTTCATTCTTGTCTATTTAAAAGTTTCAATTTCGTTTAATCCTTAAAAACATAAAAAGTTCTAAAATTCATATATAACTTACTATATTACTTTCCAACATTCATAGTTCTTTCGTCTTATCCTAACGTTTTTCTAGTTAACTAAATTCATCATAAGTTCAGATGTATACTAGTATGCTTGCTGCATTATATAAAGAGAAATAACGTTTTCACCCTTCACTAGAGCGTCCTCAGTTTCAACTAAAGATTCGAAGTTTTTCTGGCTTGAGATCATTTCCATTTTCCCTTTCTTTTCCCCCTTATTTTCAAAATTTCATGTAAATTTTTTTTCCATCTGTTATCTAGCGTAGCATGTGTCATATCGTTACATAAGTTCTCATCCTCTAAAACAATTTCTATTGCCTCTCGTAGTAATGCGCTCTGGAAGTTGTTATAATTAGCTAACTTTTCCACTGTTATTGTGTTTAAGTTCAAGAGGGTTCTTATATTTAGTCTTGAAATAGCGGTTTTCTGGCTTTTGGTTTTTAAATCATATATATGCTCTTTTAATTTTTCACTTATCTTTCTTTTTGTCATGCCAATATATTTTATTTCTTCATTTTCAGTATTTTTTCCTTTAATTTTGTGAATTCCCGCTGTTTGTAGTTCTGGGTATTTTTCAACATCATTACAACATAAGTAAACATTTTAGAAAACGCATGAAGCATTTGAAAAACTGATTTCAGCAGTTACCGTCCATAGCCAAATATGCATTCCAATTCTTTTGAACAGCCCTGTATTTGATCTGTAGATTGATATATATACTATATAATAGGAAAATTTAGTTTAGCAAAAAAAAAAAAAAAAAGAAAAAAAAACGCATAACAGGTTGAAATTTCTTTTTCCACAATTTATACTAATAGATCAAAACATACTTGTATACATTTGTACATCCCTTTAGTTAACCTAGTAATTCTATTACACGCCACTAATTAGCTAAAGTTTAATTCAAAGTAAAACACTCTTCACACTACTGAAATCACATTTCCAGAAATTATCATTTATGACGGCCATGTATCCAATTCTTTGCGTGACCCTGCATATCCTTTTATCTATGTTCTACAAACATTTGTTAGTAAACCAAATGCAGTTCCGTGTAAAAATGCATAACTCATTTAAAAACCACCTTTAAATAATTTGCAACCATACCCAGTAACCATTACGAATGTTTTTTGTGTAACCCTGTATATGAATTACAGCATTTATACACACCATATACTATGCATAAATATAGTGAAACATAAAAGCACATAACATAATTAAAAATGCATTTCCAGCGATCATCGCTACTGTACAGTACTTCGGATAGAATATAGTACCTGAAATCTTTTGTGTGGCCCTGTAAATGCTATGCACTGCGTATTATACATGAAATAAGTAAAAGTAAACCTCAGAGACGTATACCAATTTCATTATACATGAAGTAATTTAACATAATTAAAATACGCCGCAAACAATTGCCTCCACCCCTATATTGTTATGTAACGGAATTCTTTTGTGTGGCCCTGTAAATCAATAATAACTATTCTTTGCACCGTATATTCTACAGAATGCATATTTTAGTGCACTTGATAAATGCATATCAATTTTATTATATTTGAAAGCATGTAACATCATTAAAAATCATTTTAAACGATTTTTTCCCACAGGCCGTAATGTAACGGAAAACTTTTGACTGTCCCTGTAAATGAACTAAACATGCTAGAAACTTTATTTGAAATAGGGATCGTGCTATGGTAGAGGTCACTAACATCCAAAAATTTCAGAACGATACGAGAGTTAGAGCGCGGACAGACGGACAGACGGCCAGACAAACCGAAGTCATAAACACTTTTCAACTTTGTTGGAAAGTGTTAAAAAAGAACATTTTACTTTCTTAGCAGAAGACAAATTTAAAATTTCGAAAATACCTGGAAAATTCTTAAGTGTAAGGCAGCAATGCTTGGTTATACGTATAGTAATTCGATGTAAAAAGAGAAGTGCTTTTATCGCTGTTTTATTTATGAGATTAATTACTTATTAAACATATAACGCATAAGCATTAGTATATGTCATCTCTAAATAAGAGTTTAACTCATTTTTGTTGCATGAACTTCTAAATTGTTTGTAAAAATTCATGTAACAAAAAAGAGCGAAACTCTTATTTAAAGATGGCATCTAATAGTATTTTAGATTATATATATATACTAGGGGGCTCTGCTCCCTGCAAGCTATGCTCGCCAACCCCCGTTCAGGCACCACAGAATCTAAAAACACGCTAATCTGATGGGTTTTTAAAATATTAGAGAAAAGCTGTGCAGAATTATATTAAAAAAAAGCTGTACAGATCTCCCTATAAACGGGTTTCCATTCAATTCCCTTTGATTGCAAAAATTTAAGGACGAATCAGTTGCTGTTAAGACATCCAATGGTTGTTTTCGTTTTTGACTAAAGAGGATCAGTTAAACATCTTAAAAAGAGCTAAAATAAAATGAAGGAAGTGTACAGAGTTTTTGTCTCCCGGTATTTTAAAACAATCTCTATAACAATAGCCTAAATCGTGTGACTGTCATCAACAGTTCCGGGTGGACCACTTCGCTTTTTATACTCTAGGTGCCATTTTGGTACTGTAATGTTAATCAGGCACAAGTGATAAGTCGCCAGATATTATTCTATCGCCATCATTTCAACTATATTATAATAGTTCAAGTCATCAACTGCCATAAACAAATATGGTCTGATCCCTTCGCCTTTCATATTAAAGTTTGGCACAGAAGTCATATACGATATTGGCGCGATTTTTTTCCGACGCCAATTTGGGGAACGCATCAACAGCATAAACAACAACATCCGGCTTACCATATCAAACAAAATAACGATACTTTGGCGTCAGTTAAGTACCTGTTGCATATATGGCATTGGCGTCAGAAAAAAATCACGCCAATACGGGGCCGTATATGACATCTGTGCCGAAAGTTTTCCATTTTGATTAAAAAAAAAAATTTCGAATAAAACTACATAAAAGTTGCCATGGTCACAAAAAATTCTTAGTACTGTTACGCTAGCCGGGTGCAAATCTCGCCAATAGCTTTTTTTCAACTCGCCAGTTAGCATTTTTTTTTTCGAGTGGTAAATTAAAACATTGATTTGAAGTTGAAATTAAATGTCATGGTTTGTTGCATTATTTAATATTTGGCCAGATGTCATATACGCATTTTTTTTTTTTAACGAAAATTTGGCGAAAACCTCGTTTTCGAATACCCGTTACGTATGCATTTTTGGTATTTCTTAGTTATCCCGTCGACCAAAAATCTATCGCTAAACTATAAGAATAAATGACAATAATGGTTGATTGTAAATGTCACATTCACTTGACTTTAAGCAAGTTACACGTGTTTACGTCATCAAGGGATTTTTATTTCGACGTTTCATTTGTATATTTATTAATGTTATACTAATTTATTTGTTCTTTCGTTATTTAAAATAAAAATTATGTCAATTTGTATAATTTGGCGAGTGGTTTGACGATTTATATAATTTGGCGAAATTGGTCGATAGAATAACTAAGTAGTAGTACGAGCAAAATAATTTATATAATTTAAAAAAAGAAATTAAAGTAAATAAACATTTTTTATTAAATAAACAACAATAGCCGGGTTACCATGTCAATCAAAATAATGCCATTTTGGTGCCAATTAGATACCCCGGTGTGTATATGACATCTGTGCCTAATATTTTTATTTTCGTTTTATTTTATTTTATTTTTTTTTTTTTAAGAAAGAAGTGAAAGCCATCAATTTTAAATGTTTCAGTTTTAAATTAATTTTTTTTTTAAGTAAAATGAAGAAAAGGATGAATTTAAATGAAATTAATGAAATATAAGAAAATGCGACGGGAAAAAATGTTTGGCGATTTATCACCTGCGTCTCGCTAACATAAAAATACCATCAAAATTGATTTCTCTATCAGAATCTTTCGATGTCGCGAAAGATTGTTCAAGTAAATTGAATTATGATTAAAAGTAGCATGATACATTTCTTAGCATACATTTAAAGGAGGGCAAACTGGTAGCCAGATTAGTCTGGTCGCCAGAAATAATATCCTTTTCTGAAATATGAAAAAAAAATATATCTGTTATGATTAAAATTTGAGTTGCCATTCTTTAGAAAAATGTATTTAAAATTAGAAAAAAATTAATATTTCGAAAATTAAGTCGAATTTAAAAATTCTAAAACTAGTTTTGAGATCTGCGGATCAATACGGATTTTTGGTGTTAATTTCGTCGCAAAGTATTCCATATTTTAGGAGAAATCGCCGTGAAACGTAATCAGTTGTTTAATCAGTCGTTTCATAAATTCGTTTCATTAGGATTTTATATATATAGTGTAGATATATATATATATATTAATTAAATACATTAGATAGCTATTTCGATGGATTTCACTGAAATATTATGTTCTAGATTTTGACGTCTGGTGTACGTCCTATCGGATTTTCCATAACTTGATATATTTTATTAAATTTACAGCGCCATGTTAAATCAACTGAATCAACTTCTTAGAATCACCATAAAAAGTGAAGACGTGAAACTTTCTCACATATTCTATATTAAAGTGAGTTGAAATCTAAATGTGTTTTCCATTTTTTGATAAATAATTTAGTTATTCGGTAACACACGAATTTGGTCACTGACGAAATTTTATTTCTTGCACAGCCGCGACGAAAATTCAGTTCAAAACGTCTACTTTAGCAGTATTTTAAGAAATATCTTTTTGTCTTTACCAAAAAAATGGAAAACTTTATTCGATTACATAGCTTCTGAAAAAGAACACCTGACAATTTCATGCGTTTCTAAATAACAAGAATTCAGAAATGCGGCAGAAAGTTGGTGCTTCGCATTTGAAAACAATCTTCAGTCTGATTCTTTTCATTACATTTTTTATTATTAGAAATTAAACATTAGAGCAAATAATAAACAAGTCGCGTATGGGTACTTTCTGCAATAATTTTTAATTATGATTTTATTTCCAGGTCATTGTGGAACCACTTTGAGAATGAGGAAGAGCGCACCACTAATCATGTTGAGTCATGGCACTCAAAAATGAACAGGAGAGCGGCATCCGAACATATTCATGTTCATTCATCTTTTAAAGAATGAACAAAAGGAGAATGAGTGCGCGAGAAGGATGCTGGATGCTGGACACCCACCACCTGGATCTACAAAAAAAAAAAAACGATGAAAAAAAATGAGAGACTGAGAAAATTAAAATTAAAGCTAACAAACAACGAAATAGATTTGGCTGAATATATGGACTATGCGGTTAGTTTTAGTCCGCTACGATAATTTAAAATAAACAAAGAAATAATTTAAAAAATAAAATCTTTATTTCTTGTATCTGTATCTTGTATCTTGCCTTGTATCTTTTCCTTACATTTATTAACTTTTTTCCCATGTTACTTATGGAATTATTTTTAAATTAGGTCTGCCAATTATGATTGAAGAGAAGAATTTTCCCCCATTATATTTAAAAAACTTATGTATTCTACTAAAATTTGATTGTGTGTTTTTTGTAAATTGAAAAGATTTAATAAGTCCCATAAGTCTTTAAAAAAGATATCCTGATAGGTTTCCATCACATCTGAAATTGGAAGCCAAATATTTTAAGGGCGAAATATTTTCGACAAAAGACGTCCATAAATTGTATTTTATTTGAGAAAAATTTAAACCTAGATTATAAATATGATTTGTTATTTTAAATTCAGTATTCAATAAATGAACACAGTACTTTTTAAAAATTCGCAACAAAATTAGATTTTTTTGCTCCAAAGAATCGAAATATCTCTTATGCAATTTCAATGCAACACATCGGGTTGCCACGCAACAATATGCAGGGCTATTAGAAATGATAGACCTGATTTTATATATATATATATATATATATATTCTAAGCTACAGCACATATTACAATAAGTGATACATGAATTTAAAGAGAAATATACCAAGTTTTTTTCAGTTACAAATGTTCGATGTGTGACCCACTTGTTACATGGCATACGTCCAGTCTGTAATCCAGTTCGTTCCAAACATTTTGTAGCATCACTCTGTCAATGGTTCTGAAAGCTTCACAAAAGCTTCACAAAGTTCTGAACACTGTTTTCGGCATGGGTGGTACATAAATAATGTCTTTGACACTGTCAGAACTTAAAGGACGCATTTGTGCAGAATTCAGAACCATTGACAAAGTGATGCTACAAAATGTTTGGAACGAACTGGATTACAGACTGGACGTATGCCATGTAACAAGTGGGTCACACATCGAACATTTGTAACTGAAAAAATCTTGGTATATTTCTCTTTAAAATTCATGTATCACTTATTGTAATATGTGCAGTAGTTTCGAAAAAATGATTTTTTATTTATTTATTTATTTATTTTTTAAATTATTATTGGGTCCATCATTTGCAATAGCCCTGTATATGTAATATGTAAAAATATTGCGGGTGGAGAATGGTTTTACCCGGAATTCACATCTTATTCGTTTCAAAGGAGGAAAAAAAAAAAAAATTCGACAATCAACTATCAATAATAATGTTTTTTCTTTACATCAACATTTATTTAAGATTGTACAGAACGATGGATAACCGAAATTTTAACACATTTAAACGGTGAAAATTTAATTTTTTTATCTTTCAAATTTGACATTTATTTGATTTTTGAATATTGATTTTAATTATTCAAAAAATATAAAAATTTTGATTGCATTTAACTTGTACAGCAAAACCTACTAATACAAAATCGCAAGGAATCTAAGAAAAATCAGTTTTTGTATGTACATCATCTGATATAATTGCATCTGAAAAACAGCAGGAATTTAAAATCAGCCTTTGATAAGGTTGGTTTTAAATTCCTGCTTTTTAAAAAATTTAAACATGTTTCTAAAAAAATATTTTACCTGCTCAAAAATACGAAACTTTCTGACCATATTTTTAAACATAAAAATATCATACTTGAAGGAATAATTATTGCAGTTATCTGTAAACGAACAATTGTATTAATTTTTCGATAAAGGAATCAAATTGTGGAAGTTCGGTGGAGTGGAGATCAGAATTTTAACTATCGCAGAATGTAATATGAATAGAATATAAATAGCTATCGCTGGCGATTTCGTCGGCTGTTAAATCCTGCGTGAGACGAATATGAAAATATCGCTTTCACTTCAAAACTTTATTATTTGAACGCATTATTGGTGTTTTTATGTAAATAAAGTTTTTAGTATTGTTAATGGATATTCTAAAAAATAATGTATAAGTGTAAAAAATGTAAAAAGCCTATTAGAGTTATCAATGAAAAAAGTAGATGCGTGCGAGGCTTTCTCACTGTAATCTTTGAGATTATTTGTTGATGCATCTTTCATTAACTGCATTTTTAAAATCAAACAACGCGTTTTAAAGATATACAGGGTGTTTCAGAAGTAATGGGACAAACTTTAAGGGGAGGTAGGGGGCATCACAAGGATTCAGATTTGCACAGCAACCCGGGGTCGGAAACGCTTTCCTGTCGCGGTAGTGACGACACAAAACACAAGAAAGAAAGGACACGAAGGGGGAGAGAAAACTTGTTTATTATTCTTAGTTCTGCAAAAATGCCGGAACAATGCTGGAAAGTGTTGAGGAACTTGTTGCACGCATCGTGGCAGCTGCTGGGGAAGTCCGGGGCATTCCCAGTATTTTCGAGAACATTAGATCTTCCATACGCCGGAGATGCGCTTCCATGCATCACGGTCCGGGGTCGTAATTTCGAGCACCTACTTTGATGACGATCGTTGTCCCTTTAATGTTCTTTCTTCTTAGTTTTCTGATGTACTAAGGATAATAAACACGTTTTCTCCTCTTATTCGTATCCTGTCTGTCTTGTGTTATGTGTAGTCACTACCGCGCCAGGAAAGCGTTTCCGACCCTGGGTTGCTATGGAAATCTGAATCCTTGTGATGTCCCCTACCTCCCCTTAAAGTTTGTCCCATTACTTCTGGGACACCCTGTATAAGTATGCTACTTCAAAAACCGCTTCCAGAACATTTCGAAAAATACCTCATTCATCGCTGAGTCTTTAGCAGTGGTGTAGTCGAGGGGGGACGGCGTCCCCTCACTTTTTTATTTTATCTCGAGCGTCCCCTTACTTTAAATTTTCAAGGGGGACGCTAGAGACGTGGGAGGACGCAGACTTTTTCAAACTTTTTTTTTTAATACGGACACCAATGAATTAACAATTTTAGAAATAAGGTATTGATTTTTAATACTTTTCAACAAAGTTGAAAAGTGTTTACTGTGCTGGTTCGCCTATTCACATTTTAACTACCATAAATTTGCTTGAAATGCAGAAAAAATTTATGTACATTTTTGAGGTTCAATGTAGTATTTCACTATCGTAAATGATGTTATAGCATCAGTATTTCGTTTAAGCGAAAACAAAAAGAGATTTTTTTCATATTACACTTGGCAAAAATTGCTTGAAAGAGACATTAATGAAGTTATAATATTTTAAATATAACGAAAATGAAAATTGAAATTCGAAATTCCGATAAGGAGCATGTTCCCTATCGGAACTAGCATTTATCGTTCGTTTACAGAGACATTAAAGCATATTTCCAATTACCATGATCCATTAACGATAAATATTTGAAATGCATGGAAAACTGTAAGATTTGAAACGATGCATAAAACATTTATAATACTTTTACCATACCCACACAAAAAAAAAAAATCTATCACATTGTCATGTATGAATTCAGTTGCTTTTACGGGCTTTCGATTATTTTTATCAGGGATCCCAACACATTTTAGTCCCCAAAAGTGGGAAAAGAGCCATTTAATGAAATTCCATGCTTTAGTTTTTGTAACAGAGTGGTTACGAAATTTGTATCATATAGAGAGGGAGGTTTTCAAAAAATTTTCAAATCATATTCAGGCCAACCTAAAATCTGTAAATCCACCAAAAAAGATTCCAATACTTTCTTCTGATAAAAATATATTTAAGTAGTATAACAGAAACAAGAAGAAATTTTAAATAAGATTTCCTTTACTAGGGGGATATACTTCTACATCAAAATTGAAAACAAAACTAAATCTATAATAATAAAGATAGACGGTGGTCTGTGTGTTGGAAAGACTGCTGTAACACCTACAAGATGGAGGCGAGGTAGAACTAGGTTTAAAATTGTCCACTTCAAAGCCAGTTTTCTATTTTTTTTTTTTTTTTTTTTTTTGTGATTTCCCCCCCCCTTTTTTTTTCTTTACCGTTCACGGTTATTTTTTTCACATTAATGAAAGGAATTCGGTTTTATTTTTCAGCCAAATAGTAGTACATTTTGTCCTCTTTTCAACTTTTCAATAAAGTTTATTCAGAATTTGTGCAGCGATTTATTTTTAGCGAATTTTTATGCGAATTTCAGCTTTTTTTTCGCGTTTCGCTTCAATTTTATGACATTCGAAAAAGGAATTCGTTTTCGAACTCTTAGCCATAATGTAATAGATTTTGTCCTTTCATAATTGCGTCCTCATATTTGAATTTTTACCGATTTTTAACTTTAATTTTTCTTTTCATTCCGCGGCGATTTTTTGACATTTATGAAAGAATTCCGGTAACGATATTTTAACCTGCTATATTAAATTTTGTCTTCTGGGATTTTTTTTTTTAATTTTTAGCGATTTTCTTACATTTCGTGGCAATTTTTCCACATTAGTGAAAAGAATCCAGTTTATTTTTTTTAGTTCCATTGTAGTAAATGTTGCCTACTTTTGAATAAAGCTTATTCGGAACTGGCACAGTGATTTTTGAATCTTTCGTAATTTTTTTATGCGATTTGTATAGGTTTTTTTACGTTCTGCAACAATTTTTTGACATTCGTAAAAGGAATCCTGTTCCAATCTTTTAGTGCAGCTTAATATATTTTGTTCTTTTTTCAATAAGTTTTTTTCCGGACTAGCATTGGTATCGTGAATTCGTATCGTGATTTTTGTATTTTTGCCAATTTTTTTATTAATTTTTGAGTTTTTATGTTTTGCGGCGATTTTTTGTCATTCAGTTTCAATCTTCGGATAGTTTAATATAAAAACTTCTGTCCCCTGCGATTTTTTAATTTTTAATGACTTTAATAAGTATAACGTTTTTCCGCATTGCGTAGTGATTTTTTGACTATAAAAGAAATTCGGGTACAATGCTTTAGCCCACTATAGTAAATTTTGTCCTCTAAGATTTTTGAACTTTTAACGATTTTTAGAATTTTTTGCGTTTTGCGGCGATTTTCCACATTAGTAAATTGTTTGATTTTTTTTTTCAGTCATCGAAAAAGGACGTAGTGGACCAAAGGGGACCTTTTTCTAAAAAAGAAACTTTAGTGTGTATGTGTGGAGGGGGGAGCACCATTTGAGAGTTTGCATTATGCATATTTTTATATTATGCTGAATAAAACATTTAGCTGAGTGGTATGTAAATGATATTTGTGTACAGAGTCGTACAAAAAAAAAAAAAAAATCAAATACACTACCATGTATGGCCGGATATTTCTTGAAATGAGTTTCGCAGCTGGTTTAAATTTTAGTGTGCTATGTGATGCGCATATGTTTATTAATTTCTATATATATCTGATCCCAATAATTCGAATAAATACATTAACATTTATAAGCTAGTATTGCTTGATGTGTGTAATAAACTGAACAACATTTTAATTTAGATAAAATATGCTACACATGCTTTTCCCTCACACACTGTTACTCTAAAATTAATTTTACATACATTTGTGAATAATTAATATATTGACTGATATACAGGGTGTACTATAAAGATTGACACGCGCTTTAATTTTTTACCTGTTGGAGATAAGTAGGTAATGTAAATTATAAAACTACTTAAAATAAGATAATAAAATAATATTGAAATAATAATCTCTTTAATTAAAAAAAAATGCGTACAATTGTTTTAAAACTTTTATACGACTATTCTATACAAAATTTGTCAGTTAGAAATTTTTTATTTTTACTGTAACAAAACCTTTATAAAACTACTTAACTAATCTTTAAAATAAATTAAAAAATGAAGAAAGGAAGTTGACTTATACAACATTTTTGCAACATTTAAGTATTACTTAAACAGTGAAATTTGGCAGTGTATACATAATGGCGATAGCTTTTTCAAAACAAAATTGAATATTAACATTATAAAAAGAAAAAAAATGCATTGCAACGGGCAGCGATCATGTAAAGAGACAATGTAATTTTAAAACTTTGAAACATAATTTGAAAATGTTTTCCGTCAGCTCCAGTATTTGGAGCTCTTCTAAAAACATTTGAAGATTTTTGGTGGCATTTGTAAATAATATTTTAGATTTTTTTGTCACTCATATTATTGAGGGTATGGATTATCTTTTATTTAAGGTCAACTGCGTATGGCTTATTACCTCCTATTACCTCTTTCGTGTACTATCACATAGCTTTTTGAATTTGTTATTATAATCTTCATACCCTCTTCCCCTGCATATTCCCCATCTTATTTTAAACGTTTTTGTATCTTACATTACCTGCTTATCTTCAACAAGTAAAAAATAAATAAAACGTGTTTATTTATTTATTTTTTTTTTAAACACACTGCACATGTCAGGCCGACCTTAGCTAAAGCTTGAAGACTTCATCTAAAAGATTGCCAGACTTTGATAACAACTTGCGCAAATCTGGCGTTTATTTTTTATTATTTAATTTTAATGGATAATCTTCTAAGGCCGCGGTCCGGCAACTGGCGGACCGCGGTCCACATTCAGACCGCGGAAGATCGAACCCTGGACCGCTGAAAAAGGTATTGCAAATGAAGAATTTATTCATTTTCCAACAATTCTGTAATATAAAAATAATTCTGAAATACACACTACAGTGTTCCTAAATTTTATGTCAAATCTTATGAAGGAATTTTGAAGCAATACTTTCCAAGTCTTTGCATTTTGCAGAGATAGGTAAGTTGTCTCAATTCTTTAAATCGCCTTATGAAATTGCTCCAGCTGCAGATTGGATTGATGTGGCTGCGAATTTGTTCAGTCTTGAAAAACATTTACTTGAAATGGAGATATTTGATTTGCAAGAAGATATTCCCTTGCAAATGTATAAAACTGCATCCCCTGAAGATTTTTGGGGTAAATATGTCTCAGAAAAGTAAGAAAATTGCAAACAACTAGCTATTAAATTGGCTACTTTGTTTGGCTTCACATATATATGTGCAAGAACTTTCTCCAAGATGATTTTGTTGAAAAACAAATATCGTTCGAGATTACGGACGCCCACCTTGAAGACACTATTCGCATTAGCTGTTCACCACTAGACCGGGAGCCGGCAGCACAGACAATCACCTAATAGAATTCACGGATGAAATTCTAGGATTAGTTAAATCTTGATTCGTATATTAAAATGCAATCGGTCTGCCAAGTTATATCTTGGTGAAAAACACCTGAAAACCCGATTTTAGCGGCTGACTCGTAAGTTTACCATTGTGTTTTCCTGAACCAAAAGGTATGAAAACATGGAGGACTGGGAGCAGGAAAACACAATGGTAAACATACGAGTCAGCCGCTAAAATAGAGTTTTCAGGTGTTTTCCACCAAGATATGACTTGGTAGACCGATTGCGTTTTAATATGCGAATCAAGATTTAACTAATCCTAGAGTTTCATCCGTGAACTCGATGAGGTGATTGTCTGTGCTGCCGGCTC
This sequence comes from Maratus speciosus, assembly GCA_963932465.1. Taxonomy (NCBI): domain Eukaryota; kingdom Metazoa; phylum Arthropoda; class Arachnida; order Araneae; family Salticidae; genus Maratus; species Maratus speciosus. The sequence goes on along the minus strand of OZ010787.1, from coordinate 684,220,064 downwards.
CTAGTCTACACGTGAACCAAACTATAAAAAACTGGCTCAAGATCTAATTTTTAGCATTAATTTTTCAACGAATACCTATCTTTTCTATTTTATTATGTGTATGTAAAAATTTTCAGAACGTATATCTGCGTACGTAGTAATTTTTCAGAACGAATACCTGACTTTATTTTTTATATTATATGTATGTTTATGCAAAAGAACAATTTAAAAGTAATAAGTATTTATATTACTTATGCGTTTTTTTCTCTGGACCTCGATAAAATTTTTCAAAAGTATTCGGACCCCACTTAAAATTACTTGCCGACACTTGTTCTAAGACTTTATAGATGAGGTTCGCTTTATAGAATGCAATCAATTCAAATAAATTTATAATTAGAATAGATTTTATTCCTGTTAATAATGTGGTAAATTCATTGTGCCGATTCAGACATTCAAATTTTAATCCTATTTTGTTCTTTCAATCAAAATATCTATGCATTAAAAATAACTTCTGCGTCAAATTTAAAGTTTCTAGCACCAATAATTTCAGAAGAATAGCAATTTTAGAAGGCTTTCAGCACATTTCATCACTTAAAAATTCGAAAATTTTAAAAGCCGTTCTCCGTAAGCATTTAAATGTTCATAGTTAACGCTATATTTATTTTTAATCTTCTTGTAAAAAGGAGCTTCAGATTAATCGTGGCGATTTAAGAGGACTTTCCCATCAATTGACTCTTTTAAAATTTGAATAAAAAAAAATAATAAGAAGTCCTGAAAAGTTTCTTGAGAAATTGTGATGAAGCTGAAATTTTAGAATGTTCTTTCTGCATTTCACACCTTTAAAATTCTAATTTTGACCAAAAAAAATTAAGTATTACATTTACACATTATAAGTAAACTAGTTATTAATTTAAAATTTCTATCTCGTTTTTTTACAGAGGTCGTGCTGAAACGCAATATTTGGAAATGTTCTGTAGAAGGATATTTATCTACTGCCCCCTCTTTTAAAATTCATATATATATTTTTTTAATGCGATTTGGGTCATTTGAGTACTAAACGTATTCTTCGGGCCAATAAAAAACATTATTCATCGATTATCTTCGACCTTGGTCACATTTTTTTATAATTTTTCTCACATAAACAGTACTTATTTGATACTTCTGGCCAATAAAGGGTTTGAAATTTGCCTAGATGCGATAAACGTGTCGAATTTCTCCAAAATTAGAGTTTGGACAGTGGTATATAGTCAGTGGAAAACAGTTATTTTATAACTACTATTTCCAAAATAAATAATGCAAAACAAATTCTAATACAAGTTTCGTTGTTTGAATTAGTATTACTAAATTACGAATTCTATTCCAAAAATTTTCAGGCATGAAATAAGGTTAATTTTTTTTTTTCTATAGCAAGCAATTTAATGTCCAACAGATAAAGAAACTTAAATTAATTTAAATTTACATTTTTAATTTTTAAATTAAAATTTCCAATTACTTTTCTCTGCATTGAAAATGAAAGGCAAGATTCAGAATAAAGTTTGTCCTATGGGCGATACAGACCCTAATGTTCGAAACTAGGAGCGTCCCCCCACTTTTTTTTCCAGGACTACACCACTGGTCTTTAGTACACGTATGCCAAACACGTGGCCCGCCGACTATTTTTCTGTGGTCCGCTAAGCCTTTTGCATCGTTTTACTTTAATTTAATTTAGCTGTTCGAACACGCATGAGGAAGATACGCTTTGCACGAACACTTGGTGGTCTTAATCTTAAAGATGGCAATCATCGAAAACATATGTATCAATTAGGCAAACTTTTTTTTTCTTTTAATTCAGAATGCTACCACTATTTTTGAATTGTAATATTCGTCTTATTTATTTTGCCGTTAAAACTCATTTTCTGTTCTTGAGAATATTAGAGAAATATTCCTTCCTGAGAACATTTCTCTTCAGTATATGGCAGCATTCTGAATTTTAAAAAATCCGCTCATCTGGCAACACTGATGTAGGCAGACAGATTTAACTAAATTTTTAATTTTAATTCCAAGAAATTGCGGATACAAAGTACCCGATCGGAACGTAGCAAAGAGTAAGATCATCGGCGTGAAAATTTAATGATTCGTAAAATTTTTACTATTTTAGTTATATTGTTTAGGGGTTTTATATTGAAACTAGTACTTTTTTTTTTACACTTTCTTCGATTTTACATCACATTACAAAATAGTATGCTGTATTTATTAAATCCTAAGAAAATGTAAAATTAATAAAATTCGAGGGTAGTGAAGAAATTACAGTTTTTTTTAATCGAAAACTAAAATTAAATAGCGTTTAAATTAATCGTTTCAAAGTGACACAAATTATCAGTTTTGTGCTTGACACACAAAACCCGAATATGTCGCCCAGGTTCTTCCCTTAGTCATTTCTCAAACATATGGATTTTGAATTTAAATTATTTAATTATATTCATTTCATAAATACCTGCGTAAACTTTCTCTCATTTTTTATTGATATACACACGTTTTATTGACATACTCACATACATTCTAGAATTTATATATAAAAGAAGTTAAAGTTCTCTACCAGTATGAATAAATATGATTAACTGAAGTTTAACATCGCAGACTTTTTTAAAAGGTATCATACCATTATATTAAAAGAAAAACTGATATGTTTGATATGCACACTCTGTTGGTGTTTGGAAAAAATGTAACATTAAGAGGTGCTACAGTACAAAGTATAAAGAAAACTCGCAAAAAACTAAACTGTTAGAAATGAAACTGATTTTTCTTAAAAGAGGAATAAAGTTTTTCGCCAAGCCTATTGAAGAAAATACATTTTCTTTATAAAACTAATTATTGTCTTTATTACATTAAAAACCCCGCGAGATGAAATCATTCACCGGAAGAAATAGAAGAAATAGTGTTCAGAGCAGTTAAATAAATTTGAAAATACTACAAGCATAAGTAACATTACTAGACAACATTATACTATACTAAATCCGGATAGATTTATAAAAGCCAAATATGTGGTAAAAACTTATGATGCTTATAAACTTGTATTATATTCCTATGAACATGCTGAATCATCGATTATCTACAAAATATCTTTAAAATTTGGTGATAAAGATAAAAAGATACTATACTTCCTTATATAGAAATTTAACGGCTTTCCATCATAAAGTTTTAATTGTTAATTTTTAACAATTAAACAAAATTACCAAATTCATTTTAAATTGACAATCACTCTGGACCATTAAAAGACGCGCAATAGACAAAGTACCTGGAGTTTTCATTTAAAATTACAAAGCACCCGAGTAAACACTCAAGGGAAATTTCATAATGCTATATTGTTATTTGCCAATATTGGCACTTTAAAATAGAATTTATTATATCGACGATAAAATTTTCAAAAAGAAAATGTACTTCATTTTAAAGATTACCAGGCATTATTACAAAAATCAACGGAAAGGAAATTTTTTGAATATATTAATAATACATTGAAAAATGAATTTAAAGAAGATTTTTCAATTTCCAGAAATATAGAAATCAAATTCATATTTAAGGTTTGATTAGTTTATTCAAACAGAGCAAAACATATCCAAATTTCCTTCTCTTCATTTTGGAAATCAATTTAATCTATTTCTTCACCTCTATAAAGTTTAATGTTGAAATTCTTGTTTAGAAATTATTACTACAGTTAATTAAAATTCAGTATACAATTCCACATTATAGCAAAAATACATATGGATATGGGGTTTCCAAATTTCTGTAATTATTTCTCAATTGGTCTTTTTTTTTTTTTTTTTTTTTTTAAGTATAGTATGAAATTAGTCATATTTTAGCTATATTCCGTGTCGCACTTTTGTACGACATCGTTGCGTAGTTGATGACCTTTTGCTATTTTTTCAAGGGGGGGGGAGGGGGACATAATTTGGACCACAATTTAATAAGAAAATTTCGGATTATTATTATTATTTTAACTTGAAAAATATAGAAGACGGACAGCTATGCTTTAACTAGATAAAAATTAGCAGATCAGCGTGTATAATAAAATTTAAAAACAAATACAATTTAGAGAATTTAATATATATATATATATATATATATATATATATATATATTAGATTTGGTTGATAAAAATAATTTCGAGTATTTTGTTGAAGAATACGATAAAATAAACTTGTGAATAGCAGTAACCGAGAATTTGGCGTTGACTGGGTGACCTGGGACCTGAAGTGCGGAAACGGAGCGCCGTAACACAGACCAAAATATTAGCTCGATTGTTCTGTGCCATTGACTCATTATATATTATTCGATGAAATTATTATTGTGAGAGATGTCTTTGGTATTAGAGATCGACCAAAAATTCGGTTTCGTTTTCGGCGAAAATGCTGTCGAGAATTCGGTCAAAACTATCTGTATTTCAAAAATTTCGTTTCTTTCGGAAATTTTCAGCATTACTCATTAATTTCAGCTGTATCGGCTCAAATGACAAACTCTTTATTTATTGCTATGAATTTCACTGTTTATATTTATCCGTCATGACTGACTCAAGACGTGAGTGCAAATTATAAAATAAATAATGCATATATGCTTAAACTTTGAAGACGCTTTTCACGTGCTCATTAAAATCTTCAGATTTAACAGTAATAGACAATTTTAGCTTGAAACCGCAGAAGTGTTTCCAATAATCTTTAAGAAAGTTCTACTATAGCAGACGATCATTTTCAAAAATTAATTTAAAATATAAATCGAGGTGTGTATACCTAAAACATATTTTAATATAATGAAGTTCGTATAATTAGGAAATCATTCTGTGTCGTGCATGAATTAATGACATTTTATTTTATATGAAAATAAAAAGTTTTGGTCAGAAGCACAGAGAGCCAACTTGGGCCACATGTGTAATTAATTAATAATTATGCATATTTAATAAACACTATAATTAATAAGTAATTATGTTTATGTATGTATTAATAACTTATAAAAAATTTATGGACATTTTCGTTTTCGTTTTCGGCCGAAAATAGGGAGTTTACCGAAATTCGTTTTCGGTTTCAGTTTCGGTCTTAAAAATCTGCTTCGATCGATCCTTAGTTGCTATAGTAACTTTGAAAAATTACGTGAACATTCTTTAATATGGCTGTGTTTTGTATGTACAAATTTTATTCTGTGCATTGGTAATTAATGTTTTTTAATTGTAGCCCATGGCTTTGTTTATATTGCTTAATTTGGCCAGCGGTAGTAAACGAGTTTGACATGCCTGCTTTAGTATGTGCACAGAAAAAAGGATGTTGAAATCAGATATATATATATGACGGTTTTCACCTATTCTGTTATTTTCACCGGGTTTATACCCTAGTCTTCTTTAAAAACCTGTGCTTCTATAGAAAAAAAAAGTGTTTATATACGATTCCTTGGTATTTGAGTAATAATGGAGATGTATATAAGTGCATATAACTAATTTCATAACAATAAAAACGCTCCATTGAGAATTCTACATTTTTACAGAAAATAATCTTAGTACTTATCTCACCATATCTCACACATTTGCGTATTGAATAAAACTCGACAATATAGGAAAGAAAAAAAAAAGATTCTTCTCTCCCCTTCCTTTTCAGATTGTTATCATCTGTACGACCGGTCACTAATCTATTTAAAGACATGACTGTGAGGGGAGATATAGCAAGTTACTTTTAGTTGCACGTTCACAGTAGGTGATGGTCTGCATTTTAGAGGGTAAGAAATGACTTGGTTTTTCATGTTTTATCGCGTGTCTTTCCAGTTGCCCACGTTTCATACCCCCCATATACTTCCTTCCCCTCCCGTCAGATCGCCACCAAGCCTCTTCTGGCTCTATAGCCCTGAGCAAATACTAGGGGAATGGGAAAAATACAACAGGGCCGTATTTTTTTTTTTTTTTTTTTTTTTTTTTGCTTCACCTTCACTATCTGAGGACATAAGTAACGCAGATTTTAGCATATGTTATCCGATACTTGGCCAACGGTTATCGCATCCCATCTGAAGGACCTCCCACACCCCCTGGATCCGGGATGTTACCGCCGGTGCTTGTGATGCTGGTGTGGGACATGGAAGAAGGTGTGGGAAGGGTCTTCTTTGGTGTGGGAAGGGTCATTTCCGCTCAACACTTGGCCAATGCAATCAATTTTAAGTGGTTATCTTACAGGTGGCCTGTTCTGTTCAAATTTCTTTTCCCATGAAATCGTAAATTAAACCCACAGATGCTCTCTATTTTGATGGATTCAATAAATGACAATTTTGTTTAGTAGTATTATACTGCAGATGTTGAAAATGATTCATGTCGAATCCGCCGAATCCATCCCCTTAGCTCCCCTGCCGTTACTAGACGAACGAATAGTGTTAAAAAAAAGAGGGGAAGTTAAAAATTAAAATACCGAATAGAGATAAGGAGAGTTTCTTTCGCTTTTAACTACAGACTACTATTTGGTTTTCAAAACACTATTCGATAATCTTATTTTATGGAAAATGTAATTTTAAAAACATCTGTTTAACAATTCGCAATAAATATAATTCAATTCTAAAAGTCCACGTATTATTGTATCTTTGCTAATACGAATACAATCTCAAAAAAAGACGGGAATTTAAATTTTTAACACTCATTTAACACTAGAACGCCCGGATGGAGTCGAACCGGCTTTGACCGTATGATTAAATGTCAACTGGACCCAGAAATTCTTTTATAAAATAAGTTAAATTTAAAACACGCAGATTTATGTTAAATAAATCTTTTCAAATAATTAAAAAAATTCTATTTTTTAAAACATCGAATCTCTCTATTCTAAAAAAAAGTAACTTACGCTGTCACCGCCGCCGCCGGTTTTGAATTTTTTGTGACCAGAGGTCTTTCTCCGTTAATATTAAGAAAAATACTGCATGCAAAAATATGGAAATCGGCGGTATTATAGAGAAATGTTTGATAAACACGCTGGTGCTGACAGTTTTCAAATCGAATAATTATTTTAAGAGATATTTAATGCCAAAGTTGGACAAAATCGTTCCATTAAAAAAGTTTTATAGGAGCAAAAACTATACATGGGAATTAATTAATTTTTAGATCATTTTATACGTTAGAATTTCCTAGTGTGCAGACTGCATTCACTTTATTAATTTGACTCATTTTTTGAGGTTTTATTTCTAATTTATATTTCGAGAGATATTTTTTACTTATTTTAGAAATTGGTATTAATTTAAACTGTTGCCAACTGTATAAACAGCGCAAATAATAATGTTTGCTTCAAATTAAAAAAATTTTTTACACGTGACTATTATTAACAGAAAAAAAACTTTCAAATTAGGATTAAATAATCACGTATAAAAAGCAGGAACTTATGGAAAATACTTCAGAAGAACTAGACTTACACGTGAATTTTAAAAGAGAAAGGATATTGTAAAATAATAAATTCATTAACATGCGTTAGAAGCCTTAAATAGGAGAAATTACGTCACATTTACGCCACGTTACACTTATTACATAAAAGGAACAAAAAGTAATATTGCAAAACAATTTAATTTTAAAAACTGCGCGAGACATTATTTTGATATTTTGAGATTATATAAATAAGATTTATATTAATTTTATTGAACGCGTTTAGACTGCTTTCAAGCGACTATTTAGTAATTTAATAAAAATAAAAAAGATTACAAGCTGAAAATGAAGTGTCATCGGCAAAAAATATGATTTGAAAGAGAAAAATCTGTGAAGCAGAAAATAAAGAAATTGCTTAAATGGTTTAGTTAAGATTCGTTAGCCTTCTGTGTCGTTTCCGTCAAAAGAAGGCATTGTGAAATATATTTGCATTTTGATGCAGATTGGCTTATTATATTAGCTTATTTTGAAATGTTTAACTGATTTTATTTAATCAAAGACGAAAACAGCTATTGTATCTTTTAACAGCAGCTGATTTGGCCTTAAAATTCCCCAATCAAAGCGAAATGAATAGAAATCCGTTTATAGAGAGATCGCCACTGTTTTTTAGATTATAATTCAGTCTTCCGAAATGTTTTTAAAGCCGATCAAATTAGCGTGCTTTTAGAGTCTGCGGTGTCTGAACGGGGGTTGGCGAGCGTAACTCGTAGGGGGCAGAGCCCTCAAGTATAATATATTTTCACAAGTACTGTTATCCTCATTTTACATAGATTTTTCCTTAAAATTCTCCAATCGAAGAGAAATGAATAGAAACCCGTTTATAGGGAGATCGCCACTGTTTTTTAAAAATTATAATTCAATCTTTCAAAATCTGTTTAAAGCCCATTAAATTAGCGTGCTTTTAGAGACTGCGGTATTTGAACGGGGGTTGGCTAGCGTAGCTCGTAGGGGGCCGAGCCCCCTCGTTAAAAAAAAAAAAAAAATCTGGTGTCAAATATTTTATGAAACTTGAATAAAATTTCCGGGCGTTTGTTAATACAAAATGAACATTCGTAGCTTTTAGTTTTTTCCTTGTGATTTTATGACAGTTGTCATTTTTTTTTTTTTTTTTTTTTCCGAAACCAGAGAACGATTTTCACTTATCCCAGAAATCTATTATTTGTTTTCTTTGTTTTTAAATATCATAATAGCCATTTAAAAAAACTTGTTAATTGAGCTTAATCTGATTCGATAAAGCAATTAATTTTGGATCTGGTTCATAAAATTTGATAACGTGGATTAATTATTGATTCAAAAAACCGGTAATTATTGATTTTTTTCTCTCCTTTTTTGCTGGTGTGTGTGTGTGTGTGGGGGGGGGGGGGGGGATCTCGAAAATCCTTCTTCGTTGCGCCACTGTTTTAACCTAGTTTGAAAAATTATTTCGTGTGATACTGTTTTAAATAAATATTTTTTTCAACAAAATTAATTTATAAAAATTATTAATATGTAAATGATTATTTTGCATCCTAGTATCCAAATTAAGTGAAATGTATGAGAATGGATAATATGACGCAAAGAAATCCTTTGCATAAATTTTTGTTATGGTTCTGGATAGCATGGGGCAAAAGATAAACCGCATTATTGAATAATTACATTTCAATGCATAACATAGTTTCAGTGAAAGTGATATACCTAACAGTGTATTGGAAAATTACAGTATAGTTTGGTTGCGTAAATATATTTTAGAAGAAAAAAACGAAAAATAATTTAAATTGAATCTTAAAACAAGCCTATTAAAGTCACATCAAGATGTCATTCGAATTTTAATATCATACCTTTTCAAACTCATTTTGAATTTATAAGAGAGTTAATGAAAAACCATCAGCGAATACGTTTCATACATCTTTTCATGTTGAACATAATTTTTGCATATGCGATTATATTTAAAAAAAAAAAAAAGATGAAATAAATCATGCGTATACTACATATTAATAGGATAAGCGTCAACCAAGATTTGATATTAATTTCAAGATCCATAAAAAAAAATTTTAGAGCCATAAGATTAAGTGCTGGATCACAAACTTTTAACCTATTTTGATATCATTACTTTATTTAAGTCTTTTCTTTTCTTTTTTTTTTTTTTTTTTTACTTTTTTACATAAAACAGGATAGACTCAAAGACAAAACATCTTTTATTTAATTGATTCAGAAAAAAATTCTGAAATCTGCTATCTAAGCGGCGCCGCAGCAACACTTTTTGGCGCCTGCTGCGAAAACTCTTGTTAATTTTTTTGTAGATGGTTGCGCATTAATAATGTTTCGATTAATAAAATTATAATTATTATATTTATAGAAATGATAAAAACGTCACATAAGTAATTTCACCAGTTAACACAAATAACAAATCAAACAAATATCATGGCAAGAAATTTTGCATTTCAACCAATAAAAATTGCTGTTAATACCATAAATCAAAATTTACACGTATGTAAGTGCTTATGCTAATCAAAACAAATTATGAAAATGGGTGAAAACTATTAATTTATGCACACAAAGTAAATATGAGAATGACCAGTTTTATATCTGAAGTTATATTTGAAATCCACAAAATAGCAACATTAAATTTAAATATCATTTTTAAATTGAATGCTTTTTACGAACTTGCTTTTTACAAACTTATCGTAGTTAAATTTTTATAAACATAATCGTTTAAGCTAAAACACGTATTTAAAGTACTTTTCGTTTATTCATTAAGCAAAGCATCAAAAGAAACTTTACAAATTAGGTTCACTTTATATTTCCATGCTTTTTCATACCGTTTAAAAAAAAATGTTTTTTAAACACAATTTAATCACTAATTTTAATTGTCTGATTAAAATCGTTGACATCCTCATTAAAAGTATTAATATTATTATTATTTTTACAAATTAAGATCAAATTTGGAGTTTATTTTTATAGTACTGGCTGCTTTTCCCGTATGAAAAAATACTTTTTTTTTTTCTATTTGAGTTTTTTTTTTTTTTTTTACATTTATTAAATTTAATTATATTTTGTCCTTGAATGTTGAACTCTGGGTTAAATACAAAAAAGTAACTTTCAACTATCTTACATATACTTTTATCTTTCAAAGTATCCCAAAAAATCTTTGTTTTTAATTTACATGAATTTATTTAATTTGTGTATATATAGTCGTTTTCCACCACAATTTCAAAAGGTAATACTTATTAACTCTTTATCGCTTTATTTAATTGCAAAGTTTCTGCTATTAAATAAAATTATTAAATTACAAATTTTCTACATTGAATTAGTGGTAATTTGTTGGCTCACGGACTTTTACCTTAGAACCCACTAAAAGCAAATGTGTAGAATTTTAATGAAATTTAAAATGTGTAGAAATCTTATTAAATTTGTAAAGTTTTAGTTTCAAAATGTTCATAATTGACAGAACTTTAGCACATTAAGATTCAGTGAAAGCATATAGTTTAAAGAAGTATTGTACTGATTGATGTGTTTGGACACTAAATTTTGACGTAATTAATGAAAATTTACATCAACAAATTTTTCAGAAGGACATGTTTTTACAAAATGGAATATATCAGTTAAAGTTTTATTATTATTATTATTATTTTAATTCTTTTACCTTTAAAAATTTTGCACGTAACGGTTTGCACAAAATAAAATCTAAAACTGAGTACATGGATTAAAATCAACGCATTATAACTAATATATATATAATCTTATTTCCCGTGAAAATTCACTAGGCTATCTGAAAAAAGAGTTATATATTGTAAGAGATTATATTACCTTTAACTGAGTAATTATTTATATTTAAAAAAGATTGATATATATATATGTAATTTAAATATTTTTGATTATAAAAGAAAATTAAGCATTTTTGTTTTTGTTTTTGTTAGCCACAAAATAATTGAAATCTTATTACCTTGAAAATTTAAGAGATTTAGAACATTTTAATCACCAGAATATTGATTTTTCGAAAAATTATATATGAAAGAACAATATAGTATTTTATTGCATTTTAAAACATATTGCATAGAAATATTTCTATTATTACGTAAGTTATGACTAAAAAAATATGTCCATCATTTTCACTGCAAACAATGATTAAAAAAGACACCTTTAAAGTTATTTTTCTCAAAAAGAAAAAAAAAATTTTTTTTCTTTTGCGCACAAGATTTAGTTTACATTATTTAATATTTTTGCATGCAATCTTTACGAATTTAGATATTATATCTACAACTTAAGATTGGATCTAAATTTGTGCATATTTTAGTAAATTTTCTATTTTAAAAGTATTGTTGAAAGACTAGAGTAACAAACGGAATTTGGTTCAGTTTTAATATAATTCTTGCGTTACAGGTATCAGCGAGAACATAGCCAATAGTATTTATTTTGAATTTTTTTTTTATCTTGCTGAGATTCAGAACTGAACATTGGCACTATGCGATTCCTATATGATCCCTTACATTTCCCCATCTTAATTATTTTCGGGCTCATGTCCTTTCCTAACGGAAGTACTTGTCAGACAATTTGATCGACGAGAATTTGGCGAATTAGGAATCTACGTTGAAGATTAGGTAAAAAATAATCAATCACAATAAACGTTATTTCTAGGATTGCCAGATTGTACTTTATTTCCTGTACTTTAGTTGTACTTTTTGCAGGATCGGTGCAGTATCAATCAATAATTATATCAATCAATATGCAGTACACGGTGTCCATAAATTAGGGTTGGGATCGGGATTTCTATAACTTTTGTTTTATATTTTTTGGTCCACAAATTCCCTGCTCAACAACCGCGAAAATTTCTGACATTGCCTCACTGAAAAAAAATGGCTTCTCATTGAATTGAATAAAAATTGTAACTCAATTTTAAATACGTCACCTTCTCAAAATAGCTCCGATCGAAATGTACTCAAAATTGAGAAACATGTGTGCTCATTTTTGAGTCAATGGTTGTGTTCAATTAGGAATCGTTATGCACCGCTCCCCTGAATCTAGAAATTAAAGTAAAAATGTACTGACATTTATTTCACGCTCAAAATTATTAGTTCTCAAATCCAAAAGGGCAACTTTATGACACAAGTTTTAATCTATTTTTGTTCAGAAATGTATGAAACGAGCAGGTGTTGTTGTTCAGGAACTATGTCTTTAGATGTTTTTTCCTTTTTTTTTTTTTTTTTTTTGCAAACGCAATACATCTTTCAGAAAAGAGTGTCAAAGCGGACGTTTTGAACCGAATTCCCGCGTGAAAGAAGAATAACCACACAAGAAAGGGTAGAATACATCTTTGTCACATGATCAAAATCGCTTCTAAATCAATATGTAATTTATGGATAAAAAAATGGAAAACACAGTTCGATTCCAAATCGCTTCCCCAGTCAGACCTTCCAATTTTATATATTTCCGTTAGAAAATGAATTTGTAAAAGTGTCAAAACGTTTTGCGCTTGTTGAGCAGAGCAGTTGAGAACAGCCTTAGCAAGAATCGTTTAATTGACTATTTATTAAGAAAAATAGCAAAATTATTATCAAGATACCCAAATAGAATATTTTTATGACGAGCAGTAAGCACTTTTAAATTATTTTAAAATACTGTGCATAATTTAATATTTACACTAATAAACATCTTTTATGCCGCCATGAATGAAATAAACCATTACAGAGTATAAAATTATTGTTTTCTTTGGGTTTGATAACGTGTGATGTTTCAAAATTGAGAAAGCATAGGTTCATTTTTGATCCAAACTTACTTAATTCGATATGAGTAGTATATCGAATTACTCATTTTTGAGTACTTCACTTTTTTTAACCATTTGGAAAAATGGTTATTGTTCTCGTCAGGGTAGGAAATCAAAAGCATATCTGAACGTTTTCATTGGTTTAATCCGCAATGTATTCGTTATCTGATTGGTATATACAGTAATCTGTATTTCCCTTTGGTTTCAACAACGATGGACAACAGAGTGTTGCCACTATGACAAATAAAAGTAATAAAAACTACAAAAAAAATTATTAAATCAGAAACAAATTGAGATACAGCTTTCAAACAAATTGCATTTAAAAGTACATTTTTTTCTCTATCCGACGGTATTTAGCTCACAGGCTATCAAAGCCTGAGAGCTAATGTGCCCGCCTGTTCTGTATGTATGTATGTATGTACGTACGTACGTATGTATGTACGTAACGCGATAACTCTTGATAGAAACATCCGATTTGCTTCAAAATTTTTTCCTAGGTTCATTGTGATAAGGCGCTTCCCTGATTAGTTTTGGGAGTTCATTGGTTAAGGATAAAGGGGAAAAAACGGGGTTAGTCTACCCCCCTTAATTCAGAAAAATGGGTTTTTCATGCAGAATCATTCGATTTGTTCCGAATTTGGTATACCAGTTTATTATGTTAAGGAACATCCCTGATTAGTTTTGGGGGTTCATTGGTTAAGGATAAAGGGGGAAAAGGGGGGTTAGTCAACCCCTTAATTCAGATAAATGGGTTTTTCATGCAGAATCATTCAATTTGCTCAGAATTTGGTATACCGGTTTATTATGTTATGGAACTTCCCTGATTAGTTTTGGGAGTTCATTGGTTAAGGATAAAGGGGGAAAAACGGGGTTAGTCCACCCCCCCCCCCTTAATTCAGATAAATGTGTTTTTCATGCAGAATGATTCGATTTGCTCCGAATTTGGTATACCGGTTTATTCAGGCTATCAAAGCCTGAGAGCTAATGTGCCCGCCCGTTCTGTATGTATGTACGTACGTACGTATGTATGTATGTATGTACGTAACGCGATAACTCTTGATAGAAACATCCGATTTGCTTCAAAATTTTTTCCTAGGTTCATTGTGATAAGGCGCTTCTCTGATTAGTTTTGGGAGTTCATTGGTTAAGGATAAAGGGGGAAAACGGGGTTAGTCCATCCCCCCTTAATTCAGATAAATGGGTTTTTCATGCAGAATGATTTGATTTGCTCCGAATTCGGTATACCGGTTTATTATGTTAAGGAACGTCCCTGATTAGTTTTGGGGGTTCATTGGTTAAGGGTAAAGGGGGAAAAGGGAGGTTAGCCCGCACCTCTTAATTTAGATAAATGGGTTTTTCATGCAGAATGATTCGATTTGCTCCGAAGTTGGTACACCGGTTTATTATGTTAAGGAGCTTCCATGATTCGTTTTGGCGATTCATTGGTTAAGGATAAAGGGGGGCTAGTCCACCCCCTTAATTTAGATAAATGTTTTTTTTTTTTTTTTTTTTGCAAGATTATTCGATTTGCTCCAAATTTGGTATACCGGTTTATTATGATAAGGAGCTTCCCTGATTAGATTTGGAGGTTCACTGGCTAAGTATAAAGGGGGAAACGGGGGCTAATTCCCCTTCACTTATTTTTTGAGTGGCATTATTCTTAAAAATAAGAGTATAATATACAATTAGTGTGAATAGTCTGTGAGCTCAATGCCATCAGTTTAGCTGGGCACTTTTCTTTTTTATTTGGAAATCTGATGATAGAAAAGCATTTTCCCGAACAGCCAATGAAATGCTTGGCTATTACGTAAGTTTCATAGGAAATCTGACGAGTCGCAGGCGATTTTTCTTGATTGCAATTTTTACGTGTAATAACACTATTAATGTTTAATCCATGGCGTACGTAATGTATGACCAGCTCCGTAGAAGTTTAAAAATTTACAGTACCGAAAATTGTAAAACTGAAATTTCTTTTAAAATTTGTTGATGATGGGTCCAGGAATGTTATCGTTTAATCCATGGCGTACGTAATGTAGGATCAATTCCGTGCGATTTTTTATGTCTTAAATTTTAGTCTTTGAAAAAATCATTTTCCAAATGGTCGTTTTTAATTTGTTAAATACATTTTTTTTTTTCTCTCTTTTTTACTTTCTTCTATCTTTACAAGAAGAAAGTATTGGATTCATGAAAATTTTCGACTTCCGGTTTCCGACGGATTTACACGTTTTAGGGGTCAGAGATCCCGAAAAACATGCTTTTACAAAATGTCTGTCTGTCTGTATGTGATACAGATTTTGTAAGCGCTATCTCAAGAACTAATGGACGGAATTTAATAAAAAATTATATTCAGGTAGTCCCTAATATAAATTGGCGCTGATTAGTTTTTGGTGTCAATTGCCCGACAGGTGGCGCTGTTTTTCGGGATTTCTGCAATAGCTCTATCTCAAGAACGAATGCACGGATTTTCATCAAACTTCAGATTCAATTAGTCCTTGATATGAATGGATGCTGATTACGTTTTGGTGTAAATCGCCCAAGAGCTGGCGCTGCTACGCTGCATTTTGCAGGATTTATATGATTTCCGCAATAGCTCTATCTCAGGATCTCATGCACGGATTTTCCTCAAACTTCAGATTCAGTGAGTTCTTGATATGTATCGATGCTAATTACGTGTTGGTGTAAATCGCTCAACAGGTGGCGCTACTGTGCTCGTGCTGCCTTTTTCACGATTCCGGCAATAGTTCTGTCTCAAGAACTAATGGACAAATTTTCACCAAACTTTAGATTTAATTAGACATTGACACAAGCTGTTGCAATTTAGGTTTTGGTACTAATCGCCCAATAGATGGCGCTGTTAGGTTGCATTTTGCTGGGTTGACACGACTTTAGCGATAGTCCTATCTGCATCTCAAAAACTAATGCACGGAATGTCATATCCGTAGAATCCTCATGAGGGGCATAGATTGCCATTTAATTTTGACAGTGTGATAGCGAATTTTGAAGTATTAAGAGCCTACTTCAGTCAAACGAAGACCCGTTCGCTAATGCTAATCCTATGGAAGACATTTAGAAAGATATCTCGTTTGAATTTAAATATTTTTAAATGATTTTTTTTTTTTTTTTTTTGCATTGGATAGTTGAGATCGATGTGTGCAAAGACCGTTGTTTACTTTTTCGATTTTCTTTACAGGTATTTTTAATGAGGACACTTTCATTTTGGAAACCGGTTTCGAAAGTAAAAGCATCCTTATAAAAAAAATCTGCAATCAAAATCGAAAAAGTAAAAATGGCCTGCATACAGATCGATCTCAGTTATCCAATACAAAAAAAAAAAAAGAAAAGAAAAAAAAATTAAAAGGGTTGAAATGCGAGCGAGATATAGTTATAAATTTCTTCCATAGGATTAGCATTTGAGTGAAGTAAGCTCTTAACATGTATGAGATAGAAGAAAATTTTGGGGTTGGTACATCCGACAGGCATAAAATGAGCAAGGCGTGGAAATGGAAATCGTGGAAATGAATTGAAATCGAATGATGTTTTCTAGTTTCGAAAAATAAATTAGTTATTGAGTTATAAGCGATTTTTGTCACCTGACGACTGGTTTTTCTCCTTTCTAGCACTTTTGCGAACGGAAATTTGGTTCAAAATGCCCGCTTTGGCACTATTTCTTGAAATATATTTTGTTTTTACCAAAAAATGGAAATCGTTATTCAATTACATAGTTTCTGACTTGGAACACCTGCCTTTTTCATGCATTTCCGAAAAAATATTAATTCAGAAATGTATCAGAATGTTGATCCCTTGGGTTTGAGAACAGACATAAGAACATGACGAAAAATATTATTACATATTCGTAAAATAAAAATGAAATAGTTTTTTTTAAATAACACAAACATATATTTTGCATATGAGTGAGGTTTAATCAAAGAATAGTTAATAATGAAATAATTTCGGATTCATAATTCATTAATAACTTTTTAATCTATTTAACTTTTACCCTTTTATAATTATTTTATTTTTATAAGTAATACGGGGAAACTACGTTAAAGAAAATTGCTAGAGAATCGGGTCTTTTTGAAAGAAGCCGCAAGAAGGAGATTAATATTTAAAATTGTTGGTAGCTGAAGTAGAGGTCTGCACGGGCCGGAATTTCCAGGCCCGGGCCCGGCCCGGTGTAAAAATTGAAAGTTCGGCCCGAGCCCGGGCCGGCCCGTTTACATTTTTACCGTTCTCGGCCCGGCCCGTACAAAAATCAGTGAAAACAGGCCCGGCCCGACTCAATTTCAACAAAAAATTCCGTTTTTTCTCGATATACAATTAAGATTCTTTTAATGAATACTGCATGCATATTTACGGGAACATTTTACAGTATATTTTAAATTACTATGTGTTCGCAAAATAGAAAACACACAATAGTAAACATTAACGATTACTTACAGTGTTTTAGTCAACGTCTCTACAGACGTTTCAAAATTTAAATAAGGGTTCATTAAAAGATTATTGTAGTTTAGAATAAAGGGTTAAAAAACATGATAACTTTTGAAGCTTATAATAAAAAGTAGATTTGTGAAAATATTTCTGCCATTTTTAAGCCTTTTCTCAAATCCAAAGGAGCTACATTTTGATACATTTATAAATTCATTTCTTTTCGGAAACGCCTGAGATTGGCAGGTATTCTTATTGAGAAACCATGTAAATGCCGTTTTTTTCTTAGATAAAAGTAATATATCTTTCAGAAAATACTGCCAAAGTTAGCGTTTTGAATCGAATTTCCGGAAGCGATATCACAGGAAAGGAGAAAAACGTACAGTCACGTGATAAGAGTCTCTGTTATCTCTGTACGTAATTTATGAAAAATGGAAACGCTATTCAATTCCAAATGCCTTCAATACTCAGACCTGTCAATTTTATGACTTTATAGTTAAAAATGAGTCAGAAAATGTGTCTGAAAGTTTCGCATTGTTGAGCAGTAAATATGAGAACCACCTTAAGGTACATTTCCAAAGATACTGTTAACAGAAGTTTATTATTGCTATTAATACTTTTACAAAACATAATGCCTGTCCTACACATCCTGAGAACGATTAAGACCATTTCCGTCCCGTCACAAGTCTGCCGATAAAATTAAACCCGGGATCAGGCATCATGTAACTGTAAGATGCCGATCTCTACGATGGACACGTTACATTTCTGTATTGATGTTGTTAAACTCACATCGGCTCGTAACGCACATTTATACTTCTCGAAAAAGTCATATTCATTGGAAATCGCCTCGTATTTTATCTGCTTCTCTCAAATTCTTATATCGGCCGATAGGCCCGATTAATTTTTTTTTATCGGCCCGGCCCGGCCTTGCAGGCCCGTTCAATTTTTTTGCCGGTCCGGCCCGGCCCGTTGAAAAAATTGCCCTAATTCTGCCGGCCCGGCCCGTTTGAAAATTCTCTTCCATTCCGCCGGCCCGCGGGCCGGGCCGGGTACGGGCCTCGGGCCAAGCCCGGGCCCGTGCAGACCTCTAAGCTGAAGTATGAGAAATTTTTTTGTCGCTATGTATGTAACTGGAGAACCTAAGAAGTTGTTTGGAAATAAAGCCAGTGAATCGGAAAATTTCTAAGGCTGTTATCAAATACAAAAGGGCAACTTTGTGAAATAAGTTTTAATTTATTTTTGTTCGGAAATGCATGAAACTAGCAGGTGTTGTTGCTCAAAAACTATGTCATCGAACTGTTTTTTCAGTTTTTTTTTTTTTTTTGTAAACGCAATATGATCTTTCAGAAAATAGTGTTAAAGTGGGCGTTTTGAACAGAATTTCCGCGCGAAAGAAAAAGTTAAATAGGCATAGAGTAGAGGTCTGCACGGGCCCGGGCTTGGACCGAGGCCCGTACCCGGCCCGCGGGCCGGGCCGGCGGAATGAATTTGAATTTTCAAACGGGCTGGGCCGGCAGAATTAGGATAATTTTTTAAACGGGCCGGGCCGACAGACAAAATAAACCGGCCGGCAAAAAAATTAATCGGGCCTATCTGCCCGATACAATAATTCAAGCGAAGCAGATAAAATACGAGCCATTTTCAATGAATATGATTTTCTCGAGAAGTATAAATGTGCGTCACGAGCCAATGCGAGTTTAACAACATCAATACAGAAATGTAACATGTCCATCGTAGAGATCGGCCTCGTACAGTTACAAGATGTCGGATTCCGAGTTTTTTTTCAGCAGACTCGTGCCAGGACGGAACTGGTCTTAATCGATCTGAGGATGCGTAGGACAGTCATTGTGTTTTGTAGTATTATGCGTAGGACAGTCATTGTGTTTTGTAGTATTAATAGTGATAATGAACTTCTCTTAACAGTATCTTTGGAAATATACCTTACGGCGGTTCTCATATTCACTGCTCAACAATGCGAAACTTTCAGACACATTTTCTCACTCATTTTTAACTATAAAGGCATAAAATTGACAGGCCTGCCTATTGAAGGCATTTGGAAACGAATAGCTTTTTCCATATTTGATATATTACTTTCAGAGATAACAGAGATTCTTGTCACGTGACTGTACGTTTTTCCCCTTTCCTGTGCTATCGCTTCCGGAAATTCGATTCAAAACGCTAACTTTGGCAGTATTTTCAGAAAGATATATTGCTTTTATCTATGAAAAAAAAAAAAAAAAAAAAAAGATATTTACATAGCTTCTGAATAAGAATACCTGCCAATCTTACGCGTTTCCGAAAAGAAATAAATTCATAAATGTGTCGAAATGTAGCTCTTTTGGATTTGAGAAAAGCCTTAAAAATGAGAGAAATATTTTCACAAATCTACTTTTTATTATACAGCTTCAAAAGTTATCATGTTTTTAATTCTTTATTCTTAACTCCATTAATCTTTTAATGAATCCTTATTTCCATTTTGAAATATCTGTAGACACGATGGCTAAAACACTGTAAGTAATCGTTAATGTTTACTATTGTGTGTTTTCTGTTTTGCGAACATCATAGTAATGTAAAAAATACTGTAAAATGTTTCCATAAATATGTATGTAGAAATATGAATATGTATGTACATTAACAGAATCTTAATTGTATGCTGAGGAAAAAAAGGATTTTTTTTTTTTTTTTTTTTTGTAGAAATTGTGTCGGGCCGGGACGGGCCTGTTTTCACTGATTTTTGTACGGGCCGGGCCGGGCTCGGGCCGAACTTCCAACTTTTACACCGGGCCGGGCCGGGCCTAGATAGCTTTCGTTCGGGCCGGGCCTGAAAATTCCGGCCCGTGCAGACCTCTAGTACGCCGAACCTGTCATTACGTATGACCAAACTGTCCGTAAATTTAAGGGTTAATATCTCAGCTAATTACGAACGATTTTTTTTTTTCAAAAATCATTATCACAGTGCTTTTATACTTCTGCTACACCGCTTTCCAGCGGTGCTCAACACTTTTGCTGAATGCTCGTAAATCGAAATTTGTGTGTGTCAGAAAAATGCGATTTTCTCAAAAACTATGTAACCTAAGGCAATCGCTACAATTTTCCTTCAAGGTTTAAATTAACGTCTATTACCTCTGATTTTTTCATAATTTCAGTTTCAGTAGATTCGGAATTAGATGGGGGGGGGGGGGGGCATATTTTTGCGCTATATTTTCGACGATAGCTTTCAAAATATAATACCTAAAATTAAAAGAAATGTATTTTTGAGTTCAGCGTTACAAAAGCTTTCACACGATACCCCACATGAGATACAAAGAAAAAATATTTTTTTCACGTAGCATAATTAGCTACTCTACATTTTTACTAAATATATTTATGAATGTTTAATAATCAGAAAATATGTGGGTCAATAGTCTTTATTACTTCCCCCAATTTGAACTTTCTACGTTCCATAGTTTACAAGTAAAATGGCTGTGACAACAGACACAGGAGTGATCTTATAATGGTTCTGTTTTTACTTTTTAAGTACGGAACCCTAATAATAAATATTATGTTTCAGTTCGCAAAAATACAACTCGAAAATCATTAAGGCTCTCAACTGCTCTGCTGTGTCAACGTTTTGACACATTTACGAATTCATTTTTTAACAGAAAGATATAAAATTGGAAGGCCTGACTATGGAAGCGATTTAGAATCGAACTGCGTTTTCCATTTTTTTAATAAATAAATTTCCTATTGAGTTATAAGCGATTTTGATCACGTGACAAACACATTTTTCACCATTTCTTGAGTGGTTGTTCTTCTTTCGCGCGTAAATTCGGTTCAAAACGCCCACTTTGACAATATTTTCTGAAAGATCTATTATGATTGCAATTTTGTTTACACAGTTTAAGGATTATTCTGTTCCGAAAATTTAAGGCATTCATTTCCAAAAAATTTTAAAAATCGGTCGTCAATCCGAAAATTCGGATATATAAAAAATCGCGAATTTCGACAAATGGTTGCCGTAAAAAATAAATTTTGTCAATCGTTTCCAGAAAAATCGACAATTTAGTCAAAGAGGATCGCGGGAAGAACGCAAATTTCGTCAAAGAATTGCAGAAAAAACGCAAGTTTCGTCCAAGAATTGCAAAAAAAAAATCCACAAATTTCGTCAAAAGATCGCGAAAACTCCCCACAAATTTAGCCTTAAAGAAAAATTCACTGGACACTATTTTGGTTAAAATTTACCTTCGAAAACACTTTCTCTTTCATCAATTATGAAAAAATCTCTAATTTCTGAAAAAAAGGGGTCTGCGGGAGGAGGGGCAAAAAGGGAGCAGACTTGTGTTCAAACTCTTATCCACCTTTCACGTTGTCTACTACAATTCCTAAATAAAATAACCTCCTGCTATAACAGACTTCGAAACATTCATCCTACATCCAGTTTTTTATACTATAACATGATTTCGATAGCAGGAATCGCTATTTCCTTCATCCTACTCCAGTATGACTCTCGGCAGCAGGAGTAATCCTCAATCCTGCTTTATGAGTTAAAACCCCCTTCTCCTTCTACTAAGGTGGTTCTCAAATTCACGGCTCAGCAGAGCGAAATTTTCTGACTAATTTTTAACTGTAAAGGCATAAAATTGACAGGCCTGACTATTGAAGGGATCAGGCATGAAAGTTGGAAATGGGTGAAAAAGGTGGACATTTTTTTTCATCTATTACAATAAGGTCGAACTTGTATAATTTAGAAGCATTTCAACAGTTATTCATACCAAGGGTCGATGCAGGATTTTATTCTTGGGGCCCATTTTGTGACAATTAAAAGTTATTTTTGTGAATTTTATTATATTTTTGTGAAAAATAACATTATGTAACGAAAGTTGAAATCTAGTATTCAAATTCGAACCAAGAATTTCTTAACAAAAATTCTTTAAATCCCCCTCCTAAAGTTTTTGTTTTTCGTGACCTGGTTTTATTTACAAATTACACATTTTAAAACAGTTTTTATGAAAAGAATGTTATGAAGGGGGGCTATTTTATTAAAAAGAATTTTGTGAAGGGGCCCATTTTATTAAAAAATTTTGTGAAAGGGCCCATTCTATTAAATTTATTTTTGTGAAGGGGCCCATTTTATTAAATTTATTTTTGTGAAGGGACCTATTTCATTAAATAGATTTTTGTGAAAGGGCCCTAAATTAGTGATGGGCGATTTCGATTTTTTTAATCGATTTAATCGATACTATGGCCAACTCGATTTAATCGATACTATAAATTTTTTAATCGATGTCTCTAAAGGTCATATCATTTTCATTTTCCTTCAAGAATTTAAGGTCAAGTAGTTGGATGCCCAATCCCAAAACTTTCTTCTGTCTCATAAATGTTAAAACTTCAAAATTCGCTATCACAGTGTCAAATTTAAATAACCTATACCCATCATGACGATCCAAAAGTATAGGTTCGTTGAAATATGTGTAGTTAAAAAATATATATAAGAATCCCATTTTCCTAACAAATCATTGAATTTCGGCCCGCACCCTCTTAGATGTCCGCAACGGAAAATCCCAGTTCAAAGGGCATAAAAGCGACACCTGTTGGGTAGTATACACCCAAGCCTAATAAGGATCTATTTATACGACAGTGTAACAGAATATGAAGTTTGATTAAATTCCGTGCATTAGTTGTGAGATATGGCTATCATGAATATCATGAAAAAAGCAGCATAGCAACGCAGCCTATTACATGATTAACACGAAAGACCCAGAAACAACTTACGTCAATGACTAACAGAATATTAAGTTTGATGAAATTCCGTTCATTACTTCTTGAGATGTTATCGCAAACATTGTGTAAACCCTGAAAAACAGTGTTGAATTCAGGGGCTGGTACGGGTGGAGCCCCCCCCCCCTCCCCGGAACATTGAAATGTCCCCTAGGGAGATTTGAGATTTTATGCTTAATGGACGAAAGTCCAATCCCCCCCCCCTCGTAACTCTAGAATGTTCCTCGCCAGAACCATAGAAATCCCCCCCCCCCGGAGAAAAATGTCTGAATTCAACACTGTTGATAAAAGCAGCATGGCAGCACAATTTGTTATATCATTTACACAAAAACCTAATCATGGATAACTTATGGCATTGTCTAACAGAATATTAAGTTTGATGAAATTTCGTTCATTAGTTCTTGAGATATTATCCCTAAAATTGTTTAAATCCTGAAAAACGTGTTAAATTCAGGGGGTGGCCCGGGAGGGTAACATCGCCCCTCCCCCCCCCCCCCCGCAACATTCAAATGCCCCCCAGAAAGTTTGAGATTTTATGCTTTTTGTACATTAAAATGCACAAAAGTCCAATCCCCTCCCCCCTCTGAACTGTCCCTCCCGGAGAAAAATGTCTGAATTCAACTCTGCTGATAAAATCAGCATAGCAACGCCCCCTGTTGGGCGATTTACACCGAAACCTAATAAGCAGCAATTTATGCCAACGTCTAACTGAATGTGGTTTTATGAAAATCCGGGTATTAGTTCTTCAGATAGAGCTATTGCGAAAATCGGGAAAAATGCAACATAGCAGCGCCACCTGCCGGTAGATTTACATCAAAACCTAATCCTCAACAACTTATGTCAACGTCAAACTGAATCTGAAGTTTGGTGAATATTCGTGCATTAGTTCTTGAGATAGCAATCTTGCGGAAATCATGAAAAATGCAGCATAGCAGCGCCACCTGTTGAGCGATTTTCACCAAAAAGTAATCAGCACCAATTTATATGAAGGTCTAACTGAATCTAAAGTTTCAACAGATTCCATGCATTAGTTCTGGAAATAGACTGCTCACAATTTTTTTGTCAGAGACAAACAAATAGACAGACTGACAGACAAAAAATTTATAAAAATAGTCAAATCGTATTCCAGACAAGAAGTTTTAAAACTATAAATCCTTAGAAACCAGAAGTCGAAAATTTTCACGAAAACAACACTTTATTTTTCTAAAGACAAAAGAAAGCAAGAAAAGATGAACGCATCGATTCTGCCCTTGGATCAGAAACGGTGAATCGATTCAGTTCAGATTCGATGCCGATGTCGATCTTCAGAATTTTTTTGATTTACTTCAATTCTTTAGATGCAATGTCGAATCGCTATGTTTTGATTTACTTCAATTCAAATCGCATCGCGGTCGATCCACGATTCGGTTTGTATCAATTCTTCCAATTTTGCTGTTTTAGTGCCAGAATTGCTGTAAAATTTTGTATAAGAGCCTTTTTTTTTTACTTTCTAGGTTGTTAAATCAGTGTTGAATGCAGGTATTTTTCTCAGGGAGGGATTTATGCGACTCCGGTCGGTATTGAGGGGGGGGGGGGGGGGGGGAAGGCCGCTAGAATTTTTTTTTTTTTTAAACCTTAGCGTTCCTTACCGTTTTAGGTGGAGTTT
Source organism: Maratus speciosus (assembly GCA_963932465.1). NCBI lineage: Eukaryota > Metazoa > Arthropoda > Arachnida > Araneae > Salticidae > Maratus > Maratus speciosus. Next base: position 684,195,116 of record OZ010787.1, on the reverse strand, counting down.
TTTGACGGAGTCCTGAGATAAATGCTACTTATTAAATATAAAAAAGTCAAAAGTTTAGTTACCACTATTAAATGTTATTTTCTAGGTAAATTATTTTCAAACAGGTTTTACTCGTATACCGTTGGTCCTAGACCCCCACATGTTTAACATGTATAGTTCAGTTATCAGATGGGCCGTCAGATGGTTATGGTCCCCTGGTGACGGGGTGCACCAGGGGGGCCCCGGGGGGGGGGGGCAACGGTGGTTCGTCATGGGGGTTAGGCATGTGACATATCGTTGGAAAGGTCTTGACCTCTACTTTCCATCTTCAGTATCCTTTTCATTCTACAGTTTGATTTTCAGCCTCCAGGGGGCGTTTTTTAGAGATTTTCAAATTTTGCTCGCACCCCCTCGAGGTACATATCATTCTTCTTATCATGGCCTACCCTTCTCACATCCATTCTCATCCAAGCTCTAACTCTATTTTGGCTGCTTGAGGACGCTATTACTTCAAGTTGTTAGTTGCTACTCTAACAAATACTCATCTCTGCTACAGGATAGTCCTTAATTTCACCTAACCATGCTTTTCCTTCCAGGCAAGCGCAGCGGGACTTATGAGACGGGTAAGTGCAAAACCATTCTTTTACTTTTTAATTATCACTATACATTATCCTTTCCAAATTTCATTTAGTACTCTTCAAATATATCTGTGTGGTCATCCTCCGCCCGGCCGCATTGGACAGCAACAGTCAGGCTTATTTATTTCTTCTTTATCCTTACCATTGGGAATCATACTTATCTCTGTATATAAATATTATAATTAATTTGCTACTGAATTTATCTGAAATCAAAAGTATTAACTGTGCTGTAACATACTGTAAATAATAATTTATTAGTGAAGCATTAAGCTGAACATAATGGTAAAATTACTAAGAGTGCAACTGTAAATACTGAGTGTCATAGACAAACATTTTTAAGAACTAATACGTGCACATCAACAACAATAACATGTTGATAGTACAATGGACTTTATTGGAATTGATTTTGTCGAAATTGATTTTGTTGTGTATGGTCATGGTGTCACGAGAAGCATATACACATACTATCTCCCCCCCCCCTTTTTTTTATTATTTTGGCATTAATCTTTAACTATCATTTTATTTAATTTTATTTGTTTCATTTATTTTTCAAAAATCTCCCCTTTTTATTTGGCTTAATTTTTTATCACAGTCATTTTCGGTAGTTTCGACTATCGGTTTTTGCTTTTTACTTTCCTTCAAAGACGTGTGATGCGGGCCTGGTGATGCCCCGTCCAATTCTAATCTAAAATTAATTATAAAATTAATTATAAAAGTATACATATTTCAAATATTATAATCTTCGAGAATCTTATTACTCTTGAAAGAAAAATTATTCATAAAACAGCATAAAAATGCAAAATAGCTCCAAGACACAGGGGCAAAGTTCTTCGATAAGTGAGCAGTCTATAGAAATGAGTAGCTCAGAACAGACACTCCAACAAACATTTGAAAAATTTTGTACGATTCATAAGAAAGCGAATGGAAAACGACGCAAAAAAGAACAGGAACTTTACCCAAAATACAAAGAGATAATAGAAAATGTAATAAAAAATTATGAAAACAATGAACAGAAATTGGGAGAGAAAGAGCGGGAGATACTGGAACTGAGAGAATTGTTGGAAAATAAAGAAGAACAGATAAAACAATTAAACAAGAAGATAGAAGATTTAGAGATCCAACCAACAAATAAGCAGGCAAAACCAAAGCCACAGAGGGTCAAGGAACTACAAGAGGAAGGAATTGGAGAAAGATCAACAATTACAAGAGAATCCTTTCAATCCAATATAACAATACAATCTACTCCAAAAGTGAAACAAAAAGAAATAACGAAATCAAATAAAAATGAACATCCAGCAACGGCTGAAAAAGCAGCTCAAGTGTTGGTCTCAGATGAAATAAATCAGAGTAACCTGAACCTAGATGCGGAACCGAGGGAAGACGAGAATATATTGGAATTTAGAGAGTTAGCAGTCCAAAAGATGCAAATGTCTCAAATAATTGAAAAATACAACAGTCTCACCAGGAGAAGACGTCCGGGGGATTGCGCAGAAGCTCAAAAATACCTAGAAGTAATAGTTAATAAAGCCGGAGAAATGACGAAAATACTTTCCGAATAGTAATTTCGGCAAATAGCTTAAATTTTTGATCAAGATTGCCACACTCTTGAGTAATATATCTACTGATAGGTTGTTTAACGGAGTTTCGTTCACAGTTTTGTTAGGAATAGAGTGCGCACCCTGGTGGTGGAATCTGGAACTAACATAACGCGATTTTGTTAAAATTAGGAAATCTAACAATGCGATCTGTTTTGAACTTTAAGATTGTTTATAACACATGATAAAAAATTATAAAAAAGGATGGCGCGTCACATTTCGGGGGGGGGGGGATAGAGGGGAGGGGCAGAACAAAATTAGAAAATATAACAGGGCGATTTGTTTGAAATTTTAAGATAGTTTATAACACATAATAAAAAATTTTTAAATGATGAATGTCAAAAATTGGGGGGGGGGGGTGAGGTGAGTGCGTTTTTCCGACCCGGTGGGCAAAGTGTGGGGGGGTACACCTATACGGTGCTGTAGGCAGCGGGAACCCGGTTCGCGGTTCGTTCGCTTCGAGATTTCATATTGGGGGAACCCGCTAGTTACTAGCTATAATGTAAAGATTTCCAAGCAATATACATGTGCGTCCACTATCCTTCTAAGACAGTAAAATTAATTGATTTTTATTTCTTCTGAGAAAACTAAATTTTCACGTCTTGCAGCGACGATTTTTTTTTTTTTTTTTTTTTTTTTTTTTTTTTTTTTTTTTTTTTAATAAAAGAACTTTAATAAACTTTGCTAGTTACATTATTAAACTCAAATTGTAAGAATACTAAATCGGTTCTTATGGCAACGTGAATTATGTCCCTGAAAATTTTAATTTTAATTCAGGCTGGAAGAAAATCACAGTGATTTACATATGATTATGATATAGGGACAGTCAAAAGTTTTCCGTTACATTACGGCCAATGGAAAAAATTATTTCAAGTGCATTTTAAGGATGTTACAGACTTTCGAACAGAATGAAATTGATATGCACTTATGAAGTGCACTGTTATAGTACGAGCGCACCACATTTGCCACGTTTGACGCGCAATTTCCAACTTGTATTTAACCGAGACCTTTCTTAAAAAAGAAATTTAAATAAAATCTAAAATACAATATTAGTAAAATTACATCTTAAAACTAATAATTTAAAAGTTAAAAACTTTATTATTTGAGATTTGACTCAAAAGTCTGTAATAGCTTACGACTGGGCCCCTGACTTTGTCTACCCTTTAAATGTGAGGTATGGGAGGTGGTCGCTATGGCTCTGTTGATTCACTAAGTTTTGAAATTAATATTTTTGAGCTTATCTGTGCGAATCTGTGACTATCGAAATATCGATTCAAGTATCGATTCTTATTGTGATCGTTTCAGTTTTATACGATGTCGATTTTAATCGATTCCTGAATTTTCCAGAATCGCCCATCACTACCCTAAATAGGCCCCAAATTTCGCCTGGATCGACCCCTGCACACAATAAATGATTTATAACTGTACGTATGATTTATTTATTTTTTAACTTAGCAAGTATTAAAAGAAAAAAAAAATAAATAACAATAAATGTATAAATTCATTAAATCAAAAAAGAAAATTGAAAACAGTTGCTAAAAGTGTAAATCCATTCAAATGTATCTGATAAACTTATGTGAAGTACAGAGATTAATTTTTCAAAATAAATGTATTATTCTGAATGATTTGAATGTTTAAGACTACATAAAAGGAAGAAAAAAAAATCTCTATGCTAAATATAGGCAAGCCAAATTGATCTTTACTCCAGGATAGGGATGCACCGAATAGCGATTTTGGCCGAATACCGAATATTCGGCCTACAGGTGAACCGAAAACCGAATATTCGGCTTACAGGCGAACCGAATAATAAATATTCGGCTAGCCGAATAGTAACTGCTAGGCCGAATACCAAATATTCGGCTTGTCGAATACTTTTATATTTCAAAGTTTAAAGGCATTAAAATGCTAAATTTTAAAACAATTTTACATAATATAGTATTTAAAACAGAAACTTTTGTTCTAACTAGGACTTCCCTCAGAGGGATTAGTCTGAGCGATATTGCAAAAACATAGATTTAATAATAACGTGTGGAAGCAAAGAAAATGAGATGTTATCTTTAATTGTCCATATACTGCGATAAATTTAAATGATGAAAATAAACGAATCGTAGAATTACAAAATCTTATATATAAATTCGTATACACTGTTTAAAAAAGTGGGAAAGCAAACCATGCAAGACAGCCATGCATGGATATAAAATTGAAAGTACGCAATATATTAAAAGTAAAATTGAAAATGAAACACTAAATTATGTCAAGAACATAATCAGACGCTTCGCACCAATTTGAGTAACTTTAAATGACAAATATATGAAGTTTGAAAAGAATGGACTATACTTTATATGGTGTGTGCTCCCCCGGCATAGTTAATATTGTACAATATATGTTTTCCACGGATGCAATGAAGTTGTCGATAAGAATTGAGGAATTCTCTCTTCAAAATCTGATATAGTATCAAAGTACCGAACACATCAACAGTGGCATGCAATACGTCGATAGTGTGTTTTTAGATATGCTCGATTGGATTTAAATGGTGAGTGTATACTGTCCACTACATAAGCTGTATTGTTTTGTTTTCAAACATATTCTGCACAATTTTGAGCTGTATTTAGCACGTATTAAATAAAAGAAATCGGCAATGATTGCAGCATAAAGTATGACACAAGATCTGAATATATCGTCTGCATAACCTTTGAGCTGTCAAAGTGTCATTTGAAGAAATTTACAAATCCATACATATTTTTTCAGCAAATCATGCAAGCTAAAATACGCCAATATGAATCAGATTATGAAATTTTAGCAGAATAAGTTAATATATAAAAAATCTACTAATGACAATTGAGAATATGACCTTATGATAAAATGTCTAAAGAAATGAATCAGAAAAAAAAATTCATATCAAATGTAAAACGGCAGCATTATGAAATATTTAGTTTCTATACCTAATAATTCCAAATTAATGGGAATTGAGAACGCTTTCCGTTCATTTTATATTTTTAAATTTTTAATTTTTTAGAAACCATTCATAAAAAAAAATTATATTTTAGAACTAACCCGAAGCAAAATTTCAAGTTTTTGGGTTCAGCAGTAACACAGGAATAGAAAAAATTCGAAATTTTTTTGTTTCTGCAATGTTTTATATAGCGACATTTTTAGAAATTGTTCTATTGCGAGAATAGTCTTTCAATTTTTTAGAATTCGTTCTACAACGAGCATTTACATCTTAGAAATTACTGTCATGCCAAAGTTCTAGTTTCTAATCCCAACAGTATACCAGAATTTTCAGTATTCCAAATAAGTAATAATTTAGAACCATTCTAGAAATTTTTACGTTTATCTGTCAAATTGAATTTTCGAACCTTTTCACAACGAGTATTTATATCTTAAAAGTAACCACCACACCGAATTTAAATTTCTAACCCCAATCAATATCACAGAAATCGCAATTTTAGAACTTTTTTGCTCCTGCAGCGATGTAGGGTGTTGCACTGACATAAAATATAGTCTTTTTTCGGAGCAGATATGGCCATGGAACATGGAACATGAGATGTAGATATGGATTGCCTAGATGAGAGCATCTGTACATCCAGTCGAGAGGTGAAGTCGTCTATTGAGGCATGATAGGGAGCCGTGAAAGAAACATATAAATGTGGTTAGGCCACTTAAAGTTAGTGATAATAATAGAAAAAGAGAGGCATAGTAAAATGGTAAGTAAAATACTTATAGGGTAACAATATATAAAAGAGAGAAAAAGAGAAAAATGTAAAGTTCCAATGATCCGAAAAAAGGAGACGAAAAAGCTACCGGGTCGTGCCCCAGAAAACCAAAAAAAAAAAAAACTCTTTACAGAGACCATACATTTTAAAAGTGTAACATTATTTTGAATGCTTAAGAAACAATGCAACAATTTTATTTTATTTTATTTTATTTTATTTATTTTTTTTTTTTTAAATTAAAGACAAATACAAGACAGAAAGAGAGTAAAGTAGGAGAAGAAAGAGGGAAACTCAATCTTCATCATCTAACAAAGTAGAAAACCTTGGGCGTTTACGATTAGGGGGGTCGGAGACCTCGTAGTCTGGTAACCCAGCTATTATATCATTGGGTAAATTATAGATATTTTTGTAGAAATTTTTAGCAAGTTTACTTATGCGTACTTTGAGAGAAGTGGTTTTTAAGTCCCTTCTAATGGTTGTGTTTCTTAAGTATCTGTGACCGTTTCTGATGGTACGAAGATTTTTATTGTGTGCTTTACTAAGAAAATCCATGTTGGTTTTACAGGCAAAACCCCATATGGGGCTTGCATATGTAAGAATTGGTCTAATACAGGCGTTATAGAGGAGAATTTTATTTTTGATAGAGAGAATTTTACCTTTTAATAAAGGGGAAAGGGTTTTTGAGATACCGGCCGCTTGGCCTCTGATGTTGAGGAAGTGTTTTTTCCATGTTAGTCTTTTATCCAGAGTTACCCCCAGATACTTGGTGTGGTCGGACCAAGGTATGGTTGTATTGTTGATAGTAATGCGGTTAGGGTTAGTAAGCTTCCTAGAGAAGTAAACTGCAGCAGTTTTTTGTTCGTTGAGTTTAATGCGCCATAAGGTGCACCAGGCCGTGAAATCGTCAATGTGTTTCTGTAAAATTTTGTATAAGGTGTAAGCAAAGTGAGCCGAGGCGTAAATTGCCGTGTCGTCCGCATACAGGGCAAGAAAGGTCCCCAGGGTGCGCGGTATATCATTAAAGTAAATGTTGAATAATGTAGGGCCGAGGACAGAGCCTTGAAGAATGCCAGCAAGTATACGATATAAAGTGGAGAGTATATTGTTGATGCGGACGCAGAATTTGCGATTGCTAAGGTATGAATGTATGAGGTGAATAAGTCTAGCATGAATTTTGAGCTTAATTAGCTTGTATATAAGGCCCTCATGCCAGACTTTGTCGAAAGCCTTAGCAATGTCCAGAAAAACAGCAGCTGCTGGAATATTCGAGTTTAGTTTCTCACTGAGAAACTCCACAACCCGAAGAAGTTGATGTACAGTGGAGTGTTTGGCTCTGAAGCCAAATTGTTCAGGGATCAAAATGTGATTAGTGTCAAGAATATCATTGAGCTGGGCCCTTATGACACGCTCAACTACTTTACTTAGAGAGGGAAGCAGGGATATAGGTCGAAAGTTAGTTGGATCAGATAGATTACATTGAGGCTTAGGGATAGGAGTCACAACAGAAATTTTCCAAGGGTTTGGAAAGTGATAAAATTTAAGGATAGCGTTAGTAAGATCTGTTAGATAGTTAATACAATTTTGAGGAAGGTTTTTAATAGCGAAGTTAGAGATTTTGTCGTATCCGGGGGATTTCCTGTTTTTGAGTTTTTTGATTATATTAGAGATAGTTACAGGTTGTATTTCTGGGAGTGGTTCCTCAGGAGGGGTACTTAAGAAGTTGTTGACAGTTTCATGGACATCAAAGAAATGATCCGGGTTTGCAAGGTAGGGATTAGGAGAAAATTGATTTGCGTAACTTTTAGCTAGAGTTTCAGCTTTATCATGATCAGTGTAAGCAGTGATATTGTTGGTGTCTGTTAACGGTGGAATGGGGGTGTGATGATTGTTAAGTTTTTTCTTAATGGCCCAGAGAGAGTTGTCTTCCGGAGAGAGAGAGCTGAGGAATTTCCCCCAACTCTTCTGCTTTTCTTTGGCAATAAGGGTTTTGATTTTATTGTTAAGACGATTAATAATTGGTTTTAGAGTTGGGTCTCTATTATTTTGATAGCGACGCCGTAAGTTATTACGATGTCTGCAGACAGCGTGAATATAGTTTGGAAGAATGAAGGATTTAGAGTTTTTGACATACTGACGAGTTGCCTGCTGATGGGCATTAGTGATAAGATCTTGAAAGTGAGTAACTGCATTATCAATATCATTGGTGTTCTGAATGGTTGGAAAAGTTAAATCGGAATTGTTCAATATGTTTTTAAATTTGTTCCAGTTCACTGCAACCAGAGGAGGGGGAGAGGGGGGGTCAACAAGGTCAATTTTGAAGCAAACAGGAAAGTGGTCAGAAGTAAGGTCATTAATAACGGTGGTAGTAACAGGAAAGGCTAAGTTTTTGGAAATGCCAAAATCAATGATAGAAGGATGAGTGTTATTGTACCCAATACGTGTAGGTTTGTTTGGTGCATGTAGACTAAGATCAAGGTGTGAGATGAGGTTATGTAATGATCTGCCAAAACCAGAGGTCGAATGACAGTTCCATCGCCGGTTACGTGCATTAAAATCACCAGCAATGAAACTGTGTGTGTGTTCAGAGAGAAGTTGTGTAAGGTCGTTGACTGGGAATTGTCGCACATGTCTGATGTAAGCAGAAATAAAGTTAATATTAATGTGTGGCAATTGTACAACAATTCCCGTATAGTCAATACCAGCGAGTGTAGTTTGTTGTGTAGTGTAATGTGGGATGTGTTGTTTAATGTAGATGGCAGTACCCCCGACGTTGGAACCAAGACGAGGGGTATGGTATAATTTATAGTTAGCGATTTTGATACTACCAGAAGTCTTATGGACTTCCTGAAGTAAGATAATGTCAATATTGGGATTGTTAGTAACGAAGTCATAAAATTCAGAAAATTTGTTGGAGAGAGAGTTACAATTCCAGGTTAAAACAATGAGAGAATTAGGGGGAGAACTACTCATGGTTGGAGGGGCTGAGCTCATTGGCAAGGGTGTCGAACTCTTGTATGATTATAAACATTTTTTCAAGTGCGTTATTAGCGCGTTTGGTTTGAGAGGCAATATTTTTGATACATTTAAGAAATTTTGAAATTTGGAGGATCTCCTTCATGTCTTTGAATGTCTGAAAGATGTCCTGTAATTCATTAGTGTAACTAGTGGTAGTGGTTGTAGTGGTCGGAGCACTAACATTGTCTGTATTTTCTTTGGAGTTATTAGTGTCAGCAGTGAGAGGAGGGAATTCATCTTCGACATTAGAAGTGCTTCTTCCCGGTGTAACAGTTTTGTTTTGATCTTGTGTTGTTATGGTTTTTGCTTTTTTAGTATAGTTATAGCCTTTAAAAAGTTCAATGAATTGTTGGGTTTCCTTGGAAACCTGTGTATTGCTGTTTTTGCTATTGTTTGTGTTTTTACCGTTTCTATTTTCCAGTCTGTGTGGGTTTTTTACACATCCCCTGAATGTGGCTGGGTGATCTTGGCCGCAATTGGCACAAGTGGGGACGATACGCCCCTTGTGTGGACATGAAGGTGTTAAGTGTTGACCTGCGCACTTTGCGCACTTGGCATCGAACCCACAAACTTCCGATGCGTGGCCAAACCCTTGACATTTATAACATTGTTTAACTCTTTGTTTGCTGTTAAAAGCCTCAATTTTGACAGAAATGTAGTGGATTTCCCTAATCTGGTAAATTTCTTCAAAGTTAGTACGTGGCATGACATTCACCATGTACATAGGCATGGGGTTACCAGTTTTTCTGTGCTTCATCATTGAAGCTCTAGTGACTGTGAATCCGTAATCTTTAAGACTGTTAATAATTATGTTTTGTTCAGTGTAGCAGGGGAGGCCCCTAATGCAGACCTTTTTAGGTCTTTGTTCCTTGGGATGTAATGTAGTGTATTTTTTTGTATTTGTATCTAACCAATTTTGAGTTGCTCTAAAGTCCTCATCATTTTTGCATAGGACCATCAGACGGTCACCTTTTAGTTGTATAGTTGGTTTTTCCTTGTTAATTTCCTTAATATCTTTCGCTAAGTTTGACCAGTTTTCTTCTAATTCAATAAAGAAAGGGTTTATCTTGTTTTGTTTTGTGCTACCTGAGCTACCAGGACGAGATCCCGTGGGCTCAACGCTAGAAGCGTCAATGTTTTCATTAGTTTGGTCCATTTCGACGCTGTTGTCGAGACTGGCCTCATTGGCTAAGTTTTGGAATTTATTATTCAGGGGGAGAGTTGAATTTCCCTCGTCATTTCGTCTTTTTGTGCCTCTATTAACTGTTATGAAGTCGTTAAGTTTAACTTGTTCTAGAATAAAGTGAGCAGATTTTTTGTATTTTGAGAAACAAAAGACAGTAAAAACAGTAGAATTAAGTAAATTGTAAATGTTAGTAGGCTCCCTAACAATTAATAAGGCCTCACGGCAAGTTTCACTCACCTCAGACTGGTCGCCTAATGATGTTGCATACTCAGCCTTGCTTCTAGTTTCCAGGATGTAGTTATCGACGTAGCTGAAAAAGTCGATAAACAGTTGTTTAGCAGATTCGTCAAACTGTGTTGGAGTGTCCAGAAACTGGTTAACAAAGTCCGGTTGTCGCGTTCCATTGACAATAGTTGCCAGAATACTGATAGGCTGGTTGCCATTTTCAACCGCCGCCATACTGCGCAATCATAAGAAGAATCACCACTCAAACAGAAATGTTCGTGGAATCACACAACTATTCATTACGAACCGCTATATAACCACCAGAGCACAATACGTAACCAGAGCAGTAACACTCTATGAAATACCGCAAAAAAAAATCACATAAAGAAAAGAGCAGCACAAAAGTACGTCTTCTCTCAACGAGAATCTCCACCGAACTGCAGATATGGCCACGAACACTTTTTTAAGTTGGCTATGTAGTTTGAGAGATAACACCTCACAAACGCATAAACATTAATAATATTATACATTTTATAATATCATAACGCTTTATATTATTAGCATATAGATGTACAGATACAGAAGCCATTTATCTGTTACAAACTAAAGTGCCCGACGTTGCCTAGAATTTGAAGAATGTTTGTTCTGAAAAATCAATTTTAAAATTTAACATACAACATAAAACAAACATAAAAAAAAAAAGCAGTCGAAGTGTTGTACACATAAATCAAATGGAAACACAATATAAAAATGTATAAATGTATATAACAGACGCAAAATAATACAGTTGTAAATGAACTTATTTCAATATATCATTGGAGCAATAATGTTAAAATACGCCAATATTTCCATAATCGGGTTTTTATCATGCTTCAATACGTTTTTTCACACTCATATGACGTTATACTATATCCACTACGTCCTTTATATTTCCAATACGACGTAATATTTTTCTTTTTCACGTGGAAACCTTGAAATAGAAAAATTATGAAGTTATATTCACTTTCATTTAAATTCGTCAAACTATTTATTTCATTTTCCTTTTTCACACGAATATCTTGCAATAGAAAAGTTATGACGTTAATATTCACCTTTTTTTAAATTCGGCAAACTATTTATTTCATTTTCATTTTTCACGTGGAAATCTTGCAGTAGAAAATTAATTGTTGTTGTGAGAATTTTATTGTGTATTTTAATTGTTGACAACTGCTGTAACGAAAAATGTTTAAATTTGATAAGAAATTGCTGTTAAAATGGTGGTTTTTTATTAATTAAAAATTAACTAAAAATTATTTCAATTCTGGATTACTTTAGTTTCCTCGGCCGTGTTTTAATACACATGTACGTATCTTTTCACATTTCTGGCTTTCAAACTGTGGATTTGTATAAGAATTTCAAACAGACACATAGACAAATTTTCATTTTTATATATTAGATTATATACAAACATAAATAACTTATCTAATACGTATTAGCAGATGCATTTTTAAATATATATATATATATATTGTGTGTGTGTGTGTGTGTGTGTGTGTGTGTGTGTGTGTCGCCTAGTTGCAAAACCGGCCATCTCCAAAAAATAAAATTTTGAGAAAAAGTTGATTTTTTACCACACTTAGCCAAATAAAGTTTGGAGCAAAAACTCTTCCGTTTTATAGTCATTAGGGCAGTATATTTGAAAACACGAAATAAAGTGGCAGGGGCACATGAAGGGAAGGGGTTATTTAGGTCTTTGTTTTGGATTTGGCCACCTTTGCAACTTACTTTGGAGTTGGCCGGTTTTGCAACAAACCAGAAATTAATTTTTGCTAAATTTAATCTAACATTGGTTTTTTAGGGGCTGCAAATACACAAAAATGTTTTATTCAACTTAATGTTATTTAACAAAAATAACTTTAGGAAAGTTATTAACGTAAAACGACTTTTACACAGTTACTGATTGTTAAAACTGACTAACAGTTAAAACTCACTGACTAGCTGTTAAAACCGATTTAAATGTCACTAAACAAATGATTTAAATGACATGATATTATTTTAAATAAAATTATTAAATTTTAAAAACTTAAACAAAAATCATACTATGTACATGTGCATAGAATTTCAAACTTTAGTGGTCTCATCGTTTTCGATAGTCTCGCAAATTTCGTCATGATGGTCCATCCATGCGTCTTTTTCTTCATCACCTTTGCTTTCTGCTTTTTAAGCAGCTGATGCCAATATATTTTTGTAAAAAAAAAAAAAAAAAAACCGCTTGCCAGAATCCCAATTTGGTCCGAAATGTTTCGTCAGTAAGTTTTGGACATCCCGAAGTTTTAGAGGCTTTACCACGGTATCCGGAGCCACGTCCTCGAGCTTGCTATTCATAATACTTCTCTTACTCTTGACAACAGACTTTCTGACTTTTACCTCAGATTTGTCGAAGACCTCTCCTTGCACCAACAGCTTATTTTTATATTCTGTTATGAAATTTCTTTTCATAGGAGCAAATTTGAAATGTCACAGTGCAGGTGGTTTAAGGAAGAAATTGCTGGTCTTCTTCCAGACTTGAAAACTGTTCCATATTCAGATAAAATTTCTTCATACTTTGCGGGCTGAATGGGGGACTCGATTTTCTTCAATCTCCTTTCAATTTGAACTGAAACACGGTCTGGAGGGATAAAAGAATATTGAATCAACGTAGGCAAGTTATTAGATTAATAAAATATTATGGCATCATGATAATTAATTAATCAAAATATGCTAACTATGATATTATGTTATCAATTAATTATGTATTATATTATCCCAGAGTGGATTACCTATAAGGCAACTTAGGCTATGGCCAAGGGCTTACGTTAGGTAGGGTTCGCAAAATTAAGAACTTTAAAGTTTTTAAATTTAATGAAATGAGAACAATTTAAAATTTTAACGGAAAAGTGTTAAATAAAAAATGAATTTGTAATAATTACATTTAAAAACAATTTTTCTACTTCTCGATACACCAACACAAAATTCTCTCAGATTTTAAGTGTAGCCCATTTCATTTCCAATCTACAATCCTCAAAATACTAAAAATTATAAAAAAAATTTAAATGTATTATTAATTAATTAAATAGATTAAAAAATTCTTAAATTTGTCAAAGAAAATTCACTTACAGTTTTATGAAGGGGGGAGGGAAAGGGGCGGAAAAGTATTTTGGCCTAGGGCGTCAAAAAATGAGAAATCACACCTGGTTATCAAAAGGTGCACATTACCTTTGAATTTTGGGTTTTCTCCTTTACCACGTCGTAGATCCACTTTGCCACTTCCTTGGTTGATTAATAGACACTTCTTCCAGAAACACTTCCATAGTCGGAGAAAGTACGAAGCTAAATTATTAGAAAATTTGTATGCACCAATGGAGAGCAGTCACAGACGAGAGAAAACATGATAACGTTAATCTAATCAACAAGTGAGACGTTATTGTGCGGTCGAGCAGTAGCTTCAGCTAGCGGATATGGAGATGGCCGGTTTTGAAACTCACCGGCTGAAGGATTTGGCCGCTTTTGCACCACATCGTGATTTTCAAACGCATATAACACAGGGATTGGCAGGATTTTGCATGGTTTATCGTTTCCAGATGATAGAAACCTTTACTTAGAACTAAAAAAAACTGAAAAAACACATTTTCAATTTTTGAGGAGTTGGCCGGTTTTGCAACTAGACGACACATATGCACACTATACGCATAATAAATCACTATACGCATACATTTTTAAATATATACGCTTTTCTTCAATTTACAACATGTAGTTTTGATACACCTACGAAAACATTTCCTTCCTTGCATGCATCGGAATTTCAGATCTTATTAGGTTTCAAGAAAACAAGTAGTTTTTAGCCCCCCCCCCCCCCCCCGACGCACACATACCCTTTAAATGTGACACCCTTTTAAAATAAAAATTAATAACTATATCTATCTATCTATCTATATATATTTTTTTTTTTTTTTTTGGTCCCCTAAAATAAATTTTAGATGGTTCTCAAATTTATGGTTCAACAAACGAGAAACTTTTTGATACATTTTCTGACTCATTTTTAAATGTAAAGACACAAAATTGGCTGTTGATTGCTGATTAATATTAATCATTTTCAAAATACTATCCACGTATTTTAAGTTATTTAAGCTTACTTTTGGTCTAGGATCCACTTAAATATTTCAATTCAAAATTTGAAAGATTATAAACCTTACTGAATAATAAAAGGAAAATTCATAATGAAACTGGTGTGAATGAGTATCAATTCAATATGCAATGTAATAATTCAATTATTACGTAAGAAAATCATTAACTGAGTAAAATGACGTCATATTGAAAGCAATACATTTGAAATGTCACATTTAAAACGATTTTTTATAGCATGTTAAAAGAAATATGTATTTTTAGGCATTATACATGTCTGGGAGGCAGCGATATTTTTCCTTTCAACTTTATTGATTTCCAAATATGTGATATATCTTACACTATCATGAAAGAAGACGTCAGCTGTCGAGACAGGATGGATGCGATCTTCGAAACAGAAAAATCCTCCTGTTAAAAGGAAATGAATGGCAACCCAATTACAGAAGAACGGAACTGTTTGTGATAATATAATTAAGTCTTTTGTTGTGGAGTAATCGTTTTAAAACAGAAAAAATTATTCTGATTTATGAAAATTTTTTCTTCTAAAACAATTTTCGTGAATTTTTAAAACTACGTTAGAAGATTTACATAATCATTTAATAAATTTTAGAAGGATTGAATGATTTAAAAGGATTAATTAAATTTGAATTTTTAGGGATTTTGTGCAATATTTATAACTCCTTTCAAATCTTTTATTTTAAATATTTTTCTTAGTATTTTATAGAATTAGGAAATGTACAAATAAAATGTTCTTACAATAGAAATATTTCCCAACTGAAAAATCCCCCCCCCCCCTCCCACCAATGTCAAGATAGCTGAAAAGATGCAAAGGCAAAATAAATCATCCTTTTAAAAATACTTTTGTTTTGTGTAACCAATATATGCTTTTGGAAACATATAAAGTAATGCATCTATAACTCATTCTAAACTGTATTACAACGAATCGATGCATTAAATGAATTTTATAACAAGTTATTTTAATGATACATATAAGTACCGCCAGTAGATAAAGGGTTAAAGACATTTTATGAACGATATGAACGGAAATTTTGAAAAATTAAAATAATTAATATTCTAAAATTTTGTTTTTCTGCATAGGCGTAACTAGAAATATTTTATAGGGTGGGCCCCAGGCCCCCCAAACTCATAAGTTCTTTGTGTGTGTGCGTGCGCGTGCGTGCGTGCGCGTGTTGTTTGTGCGTGCCTGTGTGTATGTTGGGAAAGGGAAATGTCTAATACATCCGCATTGAGACCAAACTCGTTAATTTAATGGAAAATTTGAATTAATACTAGTAACAACTCATTATTAAGGTTAATAGGCAAGAATTTTATCGATTCTGACTTTTAATTTTTATTTTAACACATTCATCGCGGAAATGGCGCGCCTTTGTCCCACCCTCTGCGCTAAGAGCCTGAGCCGCTCCTCGTAGCGCTGAAATTGAAACAAAACACAAACTCATTTAAAAATTGTTTATTTTACTTTGAAAAATAATAATCAATAACATTTCTCACTCTAATGATTTGTTTGTCCTTACAAACATAAAAAAAAATAAATAATGAAATGTCGTCCCTGTTTGGGAAAATCAATTCTAGCTAATATTCCTGGAAGACGAGTTATCGCGTTCCTAGCAATGAAAGTGTTAAGATGACCTGACGTTCCGAGACAGTTTCAGCTTTACGTTTAATGTCCGGGTGTCCCAACACATTTACTCATATTTAATATCCTTGTTTTCAACAGAAACCCTACACTAATTCGATTTTCCGAAGTTCAACTTTAAAAAAATTACTGTTTTGAATCTTACGAAATTCCTCTTTTCTATTAACAAAATGTTAAAACACTTCCCTCTGTGTAATAAAATACAGTAAAACCGGTCAAAATGAAACCTGTCTAAAAACAGAATCATCTCTTGAGAAAAATTTCGTGGTTCCGACCGAGGTAATGCCATACCTTCCATAATTAAAACTTGTCTAAACTGTAAAAGTTTTTCCAATCCCTTGTGATTTTTTTACGTGTGCCCATTTTATACAGGTATAGTGAATTGAATCTATTTATTTTAAGCCTGAATAAGCAAAAAAATTACAGAAAATGTTTCTAAAAATCCTTAATATAAATTCTAAATTTGTTTTAAAATTCTAAAACTAAGAAAAATAACATTTTGACATTTTGAGGGGTGGAAAAAAATAGGTTTTATATGGGGGGGGGGGGGGGGTGGAAGGGGGATGTGTGTTAATACCTGTATTATACTTTAACCCCCACACTTTAAAGCAATTTTGCATCATATTTAACACAAATACTTCCATTTTGATGAACAAGACCTTACAAGTAAACTTTGCCCTACAAAAAATGTACGCTTTCAGTTATTGTTTAAAAATAGGATTATCTTAAAACTTTTTAAATTACCAAAGTGTTAAACTCCATAGCTTCTTCTGTGAATGAAAATAAATGAGTAGAACTTTCTTATGTTTATATTTTTAAATCGAAAGGAAATTTTTAAGGACCTAGAAGGAAAATTTTACAATCATATAGTGGTTTTTTTTTTTTTTTTTTTCAGAAAGGAATTAAAATAAAAAAACAAATTCTATTCAAATGGTGGGAACTCAGAAAAAAAAAAAATTGCTCTTTTTAATTTATCTATTAAGTTTTCAGGTGCACCGGAGTGGGTGATCATTTTCAGAAGTTGTACCTAAATTTTTGAAACAAACTTTCAGGAGAGATAATGCGGTCAAAAGAATTTTTGTTTTGTACAGTAGACAGTACCGCAACCCACTTATTCCCTTACTGCAAGCTGAACTCGAATTTTCATTCGCAAACAGTAATGACGATATTTTAGAGATTTTCATCATATTAACTTTACATTGAAAGGAATATGACGAAATCATTAGAAATGATTGAATATTCGCCAGCGACACGGTATATGCTATCAGCTGCATTTTGAATAATGGAATGTCTAGCTTACTGTTTAGATGTGAATTTTGGCAATTTCCAGCATTTCTCGCCATGTCACCATATTTCACAGAAACCCAAATAAGTGTCTGTGGAAAATATATCGTTACAATATTTTCAGTTTGCAGAATATTCAGTAGTATGATCAAATAGGCCGAATACGGAATATTCGGTGCTCCTTAATTTTAAAGGTAGAGGAATGAAACGCTCACAGGTAAAAGTGGCCATTAAAATGTGTTATAATGTTTATTATAAATAAATCCACCTGTTTTTAAAAAAATGTTTACAAAAATTCATAAATATATATTTTTAGAAGTATGCAGCTGAAAGACATTTTTGTATCAAAAACATCAGTTTAAAATTCAATAAAACTTGCAAGTAAAATATGCGTTTGATTGAAGAATTTCATCCGTCTTAGATAGTTAACAAACCAGATCGAGTTTTAATCAGGACACGATATTAAAACTAAAGAAACAGATCTCTCAGATCTCACAGACCGTTAAAAATATATTTGTATTTCACCATAGCGAAATATGTACTGATTGCTGTTATTCATGAATTAAAATTCAACTTTCTAATGAAAGATTCTATGACGATTTAGCACGGTATCTTGTGTTCAGTATTAAACATTAAACATGTACTCTTTTTGCAATGATTACTACAGCAATATAAAAACTAAATAAATTTAAATAAAAGAAGCTAAATTTGACCAATTTCTGCCTCTATCAATTTTTATTTATAACAAATGATATTAATTATAGAGCTTCGTGGAAGAACGTGTTATGTTACCTTTTCTCAAAGTATGTGTTATTTTTTCGATGAAGGTGCAGTGAGATACTTTATCATGTGTTAGAGCTAAAATACCCAGATTCCAATTAGTCTTTGATCAATTATTTATTAACATTTTATATTTTAATATCAAATCTCTCTATTCTAAAACAAGTGGGTAAGTGTGATCGTAGATCGCACAGAGGGTTTCGTTTAATATCTCTTTTAAAACAGTTTATCCTTAAATTAACGAATCAAAATTGCTAATTTAAAATTATTAATTCCTTACATAAATGGCAGCACCATTATATTTAGGAATCCCCCCGCCCCCGAAATCATCCACTAACCTATTTAATTTTTTTATATTTCACTAATAATATTTATAAGAGGACACCGTCAAAAAACCGCATTTAAAACGGGAGGGAGAGGCTTCGGATGCGTATAAAATGAATGTTTTCATAAATCTATTTAACGATACGTCAAATGAGGGGTTGTCCTTAAAATTTAGAAAAGTGTCCCCTGGAAGGAGACAACGGAGGGGAGGGGCATCGGATGTCTATAATATGAAAATGTTTTCATAGACCTATCTAACGATATGTCACATGAGTGGTGTACTTGAACTTTCGAAAAGTGCCCCCGGGGTAAAAAGGGGGGGGGGGCATCGGATGTGTATAATATGAATAAGTTTTCATAGTCCTATCTAACGATATGTCACATGAGGGGTTTACTCAAAATTTAGAAAATAGACCCTCCCTGGAGCACTCTCCCCTCTCCCGGGAATTGCCCACTCTTTTAATTTTTAAGGTTAAAATATAATATTGATATGATGGCTTAGTGAAAAAACGCATTCAAAACTCAATAAACAGCTGATCTAAAGAAAAAAGAGAAAATACCTCCCTCCCCAACACCCAAATTACACGCACCCCCGCTTTATAAATTTTTTAATATATGTTATAATTTATGTCAAAGTTTAAAAGCGATTGGTTAATTAGTTTTCCTAATTTTAACAATTCCGCGTCAATAGTCTTCCTTAGAGGGTTCCTCCCCTCCCCCGGAATTTCCCAATCTTTCAAATATTTAATGATATAAAATAATATTTATTTGAGTGCTTACTGAAAAAAGAAATAATCAGCTGATCTGAAGAAAAAAGAGGAAATCGCCCTCCTCTCCCTCCATTCAAATTCCACGCACCCTCACTATATAAATTTTGTATTATGTGTTATAAACTATCTCAAAGCCTTTCTCTGTGCTTTTTTAATGGGGAAAAATGAGTTTGAAGAAATTGAAATTTTTAATTGTAGGAGAAAATGGTATGAAATCAGGCATCTCTATCTTTCAAATGGTTAAAAAATAATATTTAAAGGAGTGCTCAGTGAAAAAACGCGGGCTCAGTGAAAAAAACCACATTTAAAGCGAAAAAAACAGCTGATAGAAAAAAAGCCCCCTTCCCCCTCACCAAAATTCAACGCACGCTAACTTTATAATATTGTTATTATCTTTTATAAACTATGTCAAAGTTTAAAAATCGATTTTTTGATAAATCAAAAAATTGTGGGCTGATTTCTTTTAAATGGACATATTATTAATTAGCGTACGATTTTACATCCGGTTGCGAAGAACCAACATTCTAAAAGCAATTTTTAAAAATTTTTGTAGGCGGTATTAAAAATCGCAGTATAAAAATTATCAGTTTTCTGTATCATGCCACGTGACCTGCAGTTTGAAAGAAGCAAATCTCAGATTAACAATATAAAAACAATATAAAATCTCCTAGTACGTTGAAAGCCACCTGTTTTGGAATTTCCGTCGATGGCACATAATCTAAACAGCAGACGTCTGTCACATTTTCAAAGAACGAAAATAAAAGTTTTTTTACTCGCTTTTTGAAGATTTTCGAGTTTTTATGGCACGATCGAGATAAATTTTCGAATTTCTGAAAGCTTATTTTTTTTCCACGTCCTGTGGTACTAATTTCGAATGCGTAGGATGAACAGAAAAAAGTTATCGCGGCTTAAAAGAGTCGCCAGTTCATATTTTCCGTTAAAACCACACCTGCTTGTAATCATTTCTGCGAGAAAATCCTGAGTTTACAAAAAGTAGATGCTTTTGCTGAATTATGAAACCCGTTCCAATTTTTAATTGGGATTTTTTAATTAATAACGTCCGTTAATTACGACTTTTCCAAAATTTTATGATTTGTCGTTTGATCTCTGGTGTTCAGCTATAAGTATGCAAAATTTGAAGTCTCCAACATATATAGTTTCTGAGAACGGGCTCTATGACGGACAGACAGACAGAGGAGTGAGACGAATAGGGTTTCGTCAGATGAACGAAACCCCAAAAAAGTAACTAATGCTGTCCTCGCCGCCGCCGTAAATGAATTTTTTGAGACGGGAGATCTTTCTTTGCTTATATTAAGACAACTACTGTATATAAAAAATATAGCAATTTGTAGTATTACAGAGAAATGTTTGATAAACACGCTGAAGCAGGCAGTTTTTAAATCAAATAAATTATTTTAAGAGCTGTTTAATGTTAAATGCGATCAAAATCCTTCCATTAAAAAAATTTTATAAGAGCAAAAACTATACATAGGAATTTAATAATTTTTTCTGAGGATATACATTACAAACTCACGGTGTGCAGACTGCATTTATTTTTTTAATTTGAGTAATTAAAAAAAAATTCTTTTCAGATTTCTATTCGAATTTCCATCATTCCAAGAGATATTTTATTTTATATTTAGAAAAGGTAATTTTTTTATACTGCTGCCAATTGGTAAAACAGCGCAAATAATTATACATTCTCTCAAATAAAAAAAATATTTACACGCGACTATTAAAAAGAGAAGGAAATATTTAAATAATAATTAAGTGAACACCTCTTAAAAGTAGGAAATAGGGAAAATTACGTCATAAAAATTGTATCTCGTGAATTATGAAAAGTAAGAAATTTTTAGAATATTTAATTATTACACGAGAAACGCATTTAATGGAGAAAATTACATCACATGTAAAATGCCGAAATATTAAATACAGTGAAATCTCTCTGTGAGGGCCATATACCGTCCCATTGAAAATTGGCCCTTATGAGAAGTGGCCCTTGAATAGGGGTGACCAAATTTTTCATTTATCTTTCTTTTTATCCCGCGATTTTTAAAATATGCATATTCTTTCATTAAGTTCTCTTTGTTTTCAACAATATTGTTTATTTGATTATTGCTGCAATTAAACTGTGAAACCAATTTTCTTGCAGATGCTCCTTGATCATGACAATTAGGAATTTTTTGTCATTCAAATCCAAATGTACTCTTTGGCTTGATGCAGATGCCATAATTTTAAATTTTACATAAGCCTAAGCATAAAATTTCTAGTGTAAAAATTGTACTTCAATATGTATTCGCAGTTTTAATAAATGTGGCATGAGTTTTTCTAGATAACCTGTTATCCTCTGTGTGCCAACAACAAAAGGCCAAGTTTCTCCTCCAACCCAACCTCTACAGGTTGAAAGGTGAAACAAACTGTGAGGAACACCTGTTTGTCTCACTTGTGGAAAAGTTTGTGGTCATTCATCGTGTTATTAAATCCTCTCCATCTCCCCTGTCTTTTTTGTTGCAAGTGCAGTTGTTTATTGAACTCTTATCTTTTGGTTCAGGAATTCAATAAACCTGTTTAGGATTTAAGGCAAATGTGAAAAAAATAGCCTTTATGAGGGCTAGGTGCGGCCCCTAATAGGAGTAAATTTAACGTTATGTCTATGGGAAAATTTTTCGTTCCTAAAAATATTGGCCTTTAATAGAGGTGGCCCTTGAATAGGGGTGGCCTTTAAAGGAAGTTTCACTGTATCACCATATGTAAAATGCCTAAATTAATTAAATTATTACGACTGAAAAACTTTTAGTGATTAAAATGTGGTCATTTTAAAATATCTCAAATAATAATATTCCCAAACATTTTTAAATTGAATAATATATTTGCACGCGAATATTAAAAAAGAAACAAAAACTTTAAATGATTAAAATATTACACGTGAAACGCATTAATGGTAAAAAATACTTCATATAATAAAACTATGCACTTAAAATGATTTTCTTTGGACAATATTAATGTGGCGTCACATTGGAACCACACGGTATAAAAAAAGCGCGGCTAGCAAATTTGTTTTATATTTCATTACTTGATGTAGCATAAATAAAGCGCTAAATACTTTCGATTAATTTTATACGAATTACTATTCAATAAATACATATTCGTATTTACTCATTAATTAAAATAAACAATTTACATTTTAAAAATAACATGAAAATATGCATGATGGTGTAATAAAATAGAGACAAAATTTCATGGATAAGCTATACCTGTTCTTGAAAATATCTAAAACTCGATCAAAAGATAAAATTAATATATAAGCGTAAAATTTCAAAACACAATGCTTTTCATTACCGTGGTTCTGAATGTTATTCCTAACCAGATGGAGTTTTCTAACCTCGGACCTAAAGGAAGAATATTTTCATTAGCGTCATTATAAAAATCCGAGAGGCAGCAGGATTTTTAACCTAACCCTTTTGTGGAAGCTTATTTTCAAATGAGTAATTGATCTTAAATATAAATCCCAAAAACAGCCGTCAGCTGTCATGACAGCGGTGGATGAGGCCATGGTAAACGAAAATTCAAACGGAATATTCATACGGCCCTATTCAAACGGAAAAGCATGGCAACCCGATTACAGAAGATAATTTCCGTTGGTAATAATATCATTCAATCTGCCATAACCTGATAATATTTGTAAAACAGGGCACATTATCATGCTTTTAAAAGCTGCGAAGTCTGAACGGGAGGGGACGAGGCGAGGGGCTAGCATAGCTCGCAGGGGGCAGAGCCTCCTAGTAATTTAAATATTATTAATAATTTTTATATTTTAAAATTAAATGTCGATAAGTTTTTTTGAGTTTAGTTACACCTGGAGTTTAGTAGAACTGGAAACGCACTTCCAGCAATTATTGTTAATAGACAGCAGAATAGCTGAATTTTTTTATATATCCTTGTAAATGAATGGTGAATGCTATGCACACCATATTCTATAGTAAGCCTCTTTTGGTGTACTTCAGTGACATATATCAATTTCGGTATGTTTGAAATAGTGTAACATCATTAAAATACACTGCAAATGATTTTTCCCCATACACCGTAATACAGCGGATCTTTTTTTAGTGTCCTTGTAGACGAACTATAAATGCTATACACTTCATTTTCAATACCAAACATGCCATAGTAAACCTCAATAACATATGTCAATTGCATGGCAATCCGAGCATATTTACGCGAGTTAGAGTCGGGGGATCGACTTACAGATTTTGGGGGCCCTGGGCACAAATATAATAGCGGCCACCTATAACATTTTAAGTGCAAAACTATAATGCATACAGCATAATAATTTTTAAAATTTTAAATATGTTTATTATTTTTTGGAATAATGTAACTTGAGGATCCTCTAAAATCGGGGGCCCGCGCCCATGCCCCGAATGCCCTCCAGTAAATCACAATCTGGTTAGAGCACGGACACGGACAGACAGACAGACAGACAAATCGAATTCATAAACACTTTACAACTATGTTCAAAAGTGTTAAAAACAACAATAAAATTTACATCAAAAAGCTTTCATTTCAATTTGCTCGGAATTTCAATTTGGTTACATAGTACCCTTTTCCTGCAAGCA
This sequence comes from Maratus speciosus, assembly GCA_963932465.1. Lineage (NCBI taxonomy): Eukaryota > Metazoa > Arthropoda > Arachnida > Araneae > Salticidae > Maratus > Maratus speciosus. The sequence continues at coordinate 684,171,194 of OZ010787.1, read as the reverse complement.
CCTCCATTTATACAGAATATCAAAGAATTTGATGAAAATACAGTCTGAAATTCGAAGCGAAGGGCCACATGACAATATCACTTCCCGTATTTTAAAGTACAGGATTTATTTGTGCATTGGTAATTAGGCATAGAAATTGAAAGTTACCCCACAGGCAGACACACAGTCACAGAGAAATTGCGAAAAATCTAAAAGGAAACCCCCTACCAAGATGATCCTCTTTCTGGACAATTAATGAAAAAATAAGTTGACATCTGGTTTGCCTGAAAGGTGTTAGTTATCACTTCTTAGACTTCCCATGGTCATTTCCGTACCCGAAGTATAGTGATAAAAATAGAAAAAAAAAATCTTACCTTAAGTTTGTCGTTATTTTGTAAGAGAAGAGTTGCGTGTAGCTCGGGCTCCTGCGTCCTCCCCCCCCCCCCCCATTTCACCGGCTCTGGCCACAGCACATGCTTATGCTTTTCTCCATCGCCTCGTGACAAAGAGCCTTCAGATAATATTTCTCAATTAGCTCCGGGCTGCATAGCTGTTGCACCTTTGACAACCCCTCCCCTCACGCACACATTCACATTTCGCGTGTGCATGATGCGCTTAGATTATATTAGTTCAGAAATCAGAAATACATTTGTTTGTGTAACCTTTCAAACATTTAGAAATTAAAATTTTGACTATATCGCAGTCATAAAAGTTTCACTTGAATTTGAAATTCTGGGGTGGGCACTGAAACTACCTGGGGTGGGCCAGGCCCACCCGACCCACCCACTAGTTACGCCTATGTTTTTCTGTCTTAAGAAAAGTATTTAAATGGTCGATTGTATAGTTTTGCGTTTTGCTTCATTACATTTTTTTTATTCAATAGAATTCCTTTATTAATTATTGCCCTACAAACAATTAGCAGTATTTTGTTGATATTTTATTAGAATATTTTCTCATTTGATTTGTTGAATGTGATAAGTACTAGAATTTTACATATAAGCAAAGTTTTTAACATATCCATATTTACTGAATTCTAATTATTATTTATAAATATTTTTGTCTCTTTAAAAAGGTATTTAATACAAGAAAACTTTAAACTAACTAAATTATTATGCGACAAAAGCATTAAACGGTAGAAATTATGTCTTACTTAAAATAATCCAAATAATAATATTGCCAAATTCTTTCAATTAAATGATATATTTACATGTGAATATTAAAAGAGAAAGAAACTTTTAAAAAAGTAAATTATTCAATACGAAATGCATTAAATGTACGAAAAGCATATTTAAAACTGTTTTCTTGTATCGTCTAAAAACAAAACTTTTCTTCTACACGTTATGATAAAATTTCGAGAGACAGCAACATTTTTTAATCCCAACTTCACTGATTTTCAATTTTGTGACTGTATTAACTTAATCAATCTTAAAATAAGGCGTCACAGCGATAGATGCGACTTTGGGCACATAAAAACGTTACAGTCACAGGAAAATGAATGGCAACCTCATTACAGAAGCCGCCATTGGTCCTGATACTATCTTCCAATCTTATGGTAATATTTTTAAAACAGAACAAATTAGCGAGTTTTTAGAGAATGCGGTATCTAGTGTAGCTCATTCGGTAAAGACTATATTTTTTAAGTCCGAATTTTCGGAAAATTCGGAACAGAATCATCCCTGACCTGACCTCCCCCCCCCCCCCCCCCCGTCCTCACTCTGGATACGGCTTTATTGTCAAAAATAATTTCTAGTTACAACACAATTCAACGTGTTTCGTAAGATATAGAACATTATGGAAATTTAAATAAGGGTCCCCCCCCCCCCCTGAAATAAAATCCTGCGTACGCCACTGCATTCTCAGAAATAAAACTCTCCCTTTTGAAGATTCAGAAATCCTCGAGCTGTATTTCGTCGTTTTTGACGATCATTTCCTATTAACATCACATGACTTTTAACGAAACGTAAACCCTCAGATATTTGAGGAAAGTTTTGCCTCAATCACGGTCAGACTCAATGCATTTTAAGGAAACATTTCCTCAAATCCTACGATTTTAGAAACAGATATTTGCTTGTTTGTGTTAGTCCTGTAATAATTTATTTTAAAACAGCACTTAGTGCTTTTCAGAAAATAGTCAGTGAAATCTTACCAAAAGTGCTAATTTAAAAATGACTTTCAGTAAATAATTAATAATTAATTTTGAGTTTCACTTAGAAAGAAAATTGTCTGTTAAAATACGTAAATCATGTTATTCTAACTACTCTAAAGAATCTAGACTTCTATCTTTCACCATTTCTGAGAAAAAGGTACATAAATTTGGTGAATTTAACATGGCGGAGTTAGGGCTTTCCCAATCCCATTAAGAATAAAAAAGAAACTGAAGATATGATGTCTAATTAAGATGGCACTGAAAAATTGAGTGCTAGTTATAATATTTCAATATTTAAATTCTATTTTTTCCGTTACTTGCTAAACCTAATGTCCAAAAATCAGGGACGTAGCTACAGGGGGGGGTGTGGGGGTGTGCGACCCCCCCCCCCCCCCACTTCGGTAAACTCATATACATTCGGTAATTTCACTTTCGTTCAAAAGCTGCATCATTTGGCTCCGATTTTTTTCTTTTTTTTTTTTAAGAATTTTTAAAAACATATTACAAAATTTATTACAAAACAGAAAACAATTTCAAAACATATTTAAAATTATTAAATATTTACTAATTAGAAACTTCCTTTCTCTTTGCATTATGTCATTTTTTTTTCGCTCGGAGTCGATTGCAATTTCACTTTTTAGCTATTCCATGGGTGTAAAAAGGGGTGGGATGGGGGAGGGGGGGGCATGATACAGTATCCCTTAGAAGAATAAATATTATATATTTCTCTATATAATATTTAATCCATTTTTCTTTTTCGTTAAAATTCATTTTGCTGGACTCTGAAAGCTATGGGGGGGGGGAGGGGGGTATATTTCGCTGTTTTTTCGGGGGACAGGATGTCGCCAGAAGTTTACTGTTGCATTGTCTCAAAAAATAAGAGAGAACCGGGAATTATTTCTTATCAAAGAAAATTAAAACGGTGTAATAAAATTACATCAGATGTACCGAATAGTGATTTTGACCGAATACCAAATATTCGGCCTACAAGCGAACCGAATACCGAATATTCGGCTAGTCGAGTAGTAACTATTCGGCCAGATACCAAATATCCGGCTGGTCGAATATTTTAAAATTCTATTAATTAAAAAAGTTTCGTGTTTCATAGCTTCTTCTGATGAATTAAACCAAGTGAATATTTTTTTTTTTTTTTTTTTTTTTTTTAAATTCTGAAACAAACAACTTCGCAAAAATAACTTGCCTACCAGATATTCGGCCTACAGGTGAACCGTATACCGAATATTTGGATAGCCGAATTAACTGTTAGGCCGAATTCCGAATATTCGTCCAGCCGAGTAGTAACTATTCGGCTAAATACCAAGTATTCGGCTGGTTGAATACTTTTATATTTCAAAGATTAAAGGCATTAAAATGTTAAATTTTAAAATAATTTTATATAATATTTAATGCAGAAACTTGCATATTGCTAAACAAGAATTTTCTACAAGTAAACTTTATAACATGAAAAAAATCTGCTTTGAGGTATTTAAGAAGAGAATTTTAAAATTTTATTAATTAAAAAGTTTGATATATCATAGCTTCTTCTGGTGAATTAAACCAAGTGAATAATTTTTTTTTTCATTCTAAAACAGACAACTCAGCAAAAATAACTTTTCTACTGTCTTTGATTTAGCAAGGAAGTTTTTAAATGCATCTTAGATCAGTGTTTCGAATGGGCAATTATTTTTTGAGATTGTAAACATACACATTGTTCCTAAAAAATTGTAACAAACTTTCAACAGAGATAATGTGGTCAAGACAAAAAAATTTTGAACAAGAAACAACACCTCACTCCATTTATTCCATCAAAATTACAATATATTCAGTCAAAAATTCTGGGTGTGCAACTACAAGCCGAAACTGAATTTTCATTCACAACTTTATCAGTAAATGAAGATATTTTTGCAAGATTTGTTTCATATTAATTTAGTTTGTATTAAATGTGACGATATCATTGAAAATGACTGAATTTTGGCCAGTGACACAGTATAAATACTATAAATTGCATTCTGAATAAAGGAATGTCTACCTCACAGTTGTTTAAACATGAAAAGTGGCAATTTCCAGCACTTCTCATCATATTATATTTCACAGAAATCAAAGCAAGTTTGTTAAAAATATAGCTATGATATCTTCGTTAGGGTTAACAAATGATAATCCAAGTTTGACCTCGAATGAGATGAAATACACTTTATTTATAACTGAATAAGTGGATTGTGATTATGGTTTTCTGAGCAAAAATTGGCTTTCTTGATGTGTATTATCAACGCTGAAAGTTTTTCTGTTTTGATTAGAAGTGTTAGAACTTTTTCGTGAAAAAGCAAGAAACATATTATTTACTAGAAAAGGTTCAGGAACTTGCCTTTTTACATTGTTAATTCCTATGAAAATCCCCATTAATGGTTAATTTTCTTAAGTAATACTTTACAAAAAGCAAATAACATAAAAACATTCTCTTTTACTTAAATATGATTCTGTTTCTAATTATTATGAAAATCTTTATAAGTTGACAGTTAAAAGTAGAAATTATGTAAGATTTTTAAAAATGTTTTAAAAGTTTTTTTAAGCATTCGGTTTGGCCGAATATCTTGATATTCGGCCTAACCGAATATTCGGTAACATGGCCGAAAAGGCCGAATACAGAATAGATAACGAATATTCGGTACATCCCTATTAGCTACTATATATAATGGTATATTGTATATTCGAAAAATTAAGTTTCTTGAAAAAATTATTTAAAAAAAAATGCGGGAAAAAAATCCTTAAGAGTGTGTTCAAATCAAAAGAGCTACTTTCTGAGACATTTCTGAATTTCTTTTTGTTCGGAAATTGGCAGGTGTTGTTATTCAGAAATTATATAGACGAAAGATGTTTTCCATTTTTTGGTAAACGCAAAAGATTTTCCAGAAAATATTGTCAAAGTTGGCGTTTTGAACCGAATTCCAGACACGGCAGCTCGAGAAAGGCAAAAAACTTGTCGTCATGTGACCACAATCGCTTATAACGCGATAAGTAATTTTATCAAAAAATGTAAAACTAGTTTCCATTGTATTCCGCTTCCATAGTCAGGCCTGCCAATATGCTTAAAAATGAGACAGAAAATGTGTCGGAAAATTTTGCGTTGTTCAGTAGGAAGCTCGAGAACCACTTTAAAGAAAAATAATAATAAGATAGAGAACTACAAAATATTGGATTTTTTCCTTTGTAACCTATAAACCGACGATACGTTTTAAGATCTGGATCTGTTCTTGTCACGGGATAGTGAGTGGAGGGTATACGGAGATATACGCCGTATACCCTCTCTCTGGATTTTTTAAAGAAGCTCCGCACACCCTCTGCTTCTCAAATAAAGCATTAGCATATACTGTATCCATGAATGTTCATGATTTTAGAGTATACTCTTTGTTTTTTTACGACTGCAACACTGGTTCTTGTCATTCAGTTCAAAAAGATATTTTTTATTTATGTTTTTGAACTTGTTTTAAAATCATCAGTTGTATTGATATATAAAGACAAGTGCATTGATGATAAGCATTAATCTTTCTTCTAATTGGCGTTTTGAGACATACATTTACTTTCTGCTGCAAAAACTGAAAGCAATTTTTTTCTTTGTTTTCTGAAATGAAGAGATCTCAAAGTTAATTTAAATTAATTTAAAAAAATCCTTTGTTTTGAATCAGGTTCATTCATGTAACAGAATCAACGCTACAGCTCACAAAAAAAATGCAAGCAAAGTAATTTTGCAGAAAATAAAATAATTTTCCACACTGTCTACCCTCTTTCCTTAAAAAAATCTTTTTGTGTTCAACGCTCTTTTTTTTATTATTGCAAATTAAAATAATAATATTTAATTTTTTTATACTTATGCTCAGTTGCTCTACATATTTGACTATTTCAATTCTGATAACTTTCTATATTACGAGTTCCAGCTTGAAAATTCAACAGAAAAAATATCCTACAAATAAAGTTCAGCTTTGATTTGCCACATTTTGTGGTTTTTAAAAACTATTTAAAGCTGTTCTGAAATCGTAACTTGCATCTTTTTTTACACTTTCGTAAAGAAATTTTCATTTTTAAATGCACGAAATTTGCAGATGGTGCCAAAGTTGACGTTTGGAACAATTTTTTTTTAAACGTGACAATCGGCAAAATATCATTATGAGGTAGCAATTGGTCATAACTTAATATGTAATACATTTATCAGAAAATTTAAAAATGCTATTTGATTTCAAAGCACTTCATGCCTAATACCTGCTGATTATATGCTTCTGGATTTTAAAAAAATGTCTACTTAAATGAGTTAGTAATAAATAATTTTGGCAAAATATAAATTAGGCCTGAGCAGGCCTAATTAATGTTTTCTGTACCGAGCCGGGACTGGTTTCATTCTTCCAAGTCTTCACGGGCCAAAATTTTCAGTCCCGGTTTTCACCCAACCCGTATGAAAGTCATTGTCTCAGCGTGGCCTGGCAGCAAAATACAGCTAAATTAAAATATAGTAATACGTGTGAAAAAGAACCTGCCTATGACGGAATCCTGTTTTTAACCCCCTCACTGACAAGCCCGTGTTAATACGTTCACTAAGCTCCATGTTTCACTGCAATACAAGCAATATTTAAAGTAATATAATTCTATTGATTTAATGTATTTTTAATACATTGAACAATGATTAATACTCCCAAGGATTGCATTCATATTCGTTATTAAGTTTTTTTATAAAATGTTCAAAGGATCATTTTTTTTAGCATTTAAAACAAAATGCAGAAAAAACAACATTACAATTTTGCCTTTTATCAAGACAGTCGGAGGGTTTTAACTGAAAAATGTGTTGATCCATGCAAAATTCCTGTAATAATATGTGAGAAAAGAATATATAACACATTTACGCCTAATAAAAAGGGAACTTGTCTATAATGCATTCTTTTACTTTACTGTGCGATTCCGCCTTAGAAGATTTTACTGTAAGGCATTTTTTAGATTTTTAAGTCTCCAATGCATGGAATATGGTAATATGGATTAACAAAATTAATGATAACCGAAACATTTGCAATAACAAATAGAGATTTATTAAAAAAAAAAAATAATAAATATCGCAGCCTACGGCATTTCTATAAAAATGAAGATTACAATAATAATAATAATAATAATAATAATAATCTTAGCTTTTTTCTTTCTTTCTTTCTTCTTATTATTAAGTATTTTTGATCAGAATTCCTCGTACAGACAAATTTTTAACCAAATTGACGTAAAAATCAATGTTTTGTAAAAATTCACTCGGGCTGTGCCAGGCTAGGGTCGAGATTTTCATTTTTTTTCCGGACCAGGATGGTCTTAGGCTGAACTTTTTGCTGCTATAACGCCGGGCTAGGCCAATAATATTTTTCGACAAGCCTGGCCGAGTTCAGGCCTATCTTTTATAATGGGCCGGATCGAATTTTTTTCTATGGGTCGGCCTGGCCCAGGCCTGAAAATTTCTACCCGTACAGATTTCTAACTTAAAATTTAAAAAGTATTACATATTTCAAACTTTGAATTATAAATCAAAGAAAAAAAGAATTATTTTTTAAATATTTTCTATTGAATTTATTTTTATTGTAATAGTAAATAATCAATCTAAATCTGTCTTTTTACACCTCACCCCAAATTATTGATTTTACCTTTGAATCCTCCCCCCTCACTGGAGTATAAGCTTAAACCTTAAGTGATGTGGTGATTTTTTTTTTGAGGTGGTGTGTATGCAACCCCAAAATTTGATTTCTTACACAAAATGTAGCGAATTAAAATAAGAAAATCTAATTTTGCATTATCTACTTGAATAAAAACAACTGAAAAAGCACTGTAAGTGTACATACATATACATATAAATACATGTATCTAAATACCACAAAAAAAATTTCTTCATAATTGAAATTTCTCTAGGGTGGAAAACACCTCACCTAATCAGTTAATGGTTAAAGTCTTTAAAATTACTTTTTATTCGCAGTGGTGTAGTCGTAAAAAAAACAGAGGGTATACTCTCTAAGCAGAGGGTATACGCTCAAGGCAGAGCGTATACCCTAGAGTGTATATACTATAGCTTTCTTGAGAAACAGAGGGTATACGGTGTTCCTTAAAAAAATCCAGAGGGTATACGGCGTATACCCCCGTATACCCTCCACTACATCCCTGTTTATTCGTATTACTTTATTCGTAACTGTGCAATACGATAAATAAATCAGCAGTTATCTCAGTGATGGAACAGCTGCGCCAATTGCTCCAATTGCGCCAAATCGATAATGCTGCGCATTTCTGCGCCAAAACGATCATTTTTCAACAAAATTGCACCCAACTGCGCCAATTCAATAATAATTCTTGAGCCAAATCCATAATTTTCCACCCGAATTTCGCCAAAAGATTGCGAAAAACATGCGAATTTAGTAAAAAGCGCGCGAAGTTTCTCAAATGATCGCGAAAAAAAAGTGAATTTTAACAAAGGATCATTAATTTCGTCAAAAAAACGAACAAAATGTGGTCAAAAGACCATGAAAACACGAAATTTCGTTAAAAGATCGCAAATTAAACGCAAATTTCGTCTGAAGTTCGCGAAAACACGCAAATTTTGTCGAAAGATCGCAAAAAACACGCGAATTTTGTCAAAAGATCGCGAAAAACACGCGAATTTCGTCAAAAAATCCCAAGAAAAATATGAATTTTGAGGAAAGATCGTTAATGTCGTCAAAAAATGAACAAAACACGGTCAAAAGAACGTGAAAAAATGCTAATTTATTTAAAAAATAGAGAAAAAAACCCGGAAATTTCGTCAAAAGTTCTCAAATTTCAACATAAGATCGCGAAAAACACGAGATTTTCGTCAAAAGATCGCGAAAAAAGTGAATTTTGTCAAAAGATCGCTCGTCAAAAAAAGAACAAAACGGGGTAAGATCGTGAAAAAACGCTATTTTCGTTAAAATATCTCGAAAAAACTCGAAAATTTCATCAAAATATCGTGAAAAACACACGAATTTCGTCAATGGATCACGAAAAAAACCCGTAAATTTTCCGTCATAAACTTCGTCAAAAAACGAACAAACACGGTCAAAAGATCGTGAAAAAACGCTACTTTCGTTAAGATATTGCAAAAAACCGCTCAAATTTCATCAAAAGGTCGCAAAAAAACACGCGAATTTCGTCAAACGATCGCGAAAAACACGCCAATTTTGTCAAAGGATCGCGAGAAAAAACATCAATTTTGTCAAACGATCGCTAATTTCGTCAAAAAACGAACAAAACGGGGTCAAAAGATCGTGAAAAAACACCTTTTCGTTAAAATATCGCGAAAAAACCCCGCAAATTTCATCAAAAGATCGCGAATAAAACGCAAATTTCGTCAAAAGATCGCGAAAAACACGTGAATTTCGTCAAAGGATCACGAAAAAAACGTGAATTTTTCCAAAAGATTGCTAACTTCGTCAAAAAACGAACAAAACACAGTCAAAAGATCATGAAAAAACACCACTTTGTTAAAATTTCATCAAAAGGTCGCAAAAACGCGCATTTCGTCAAAAGATCGCGAAAAGGACATGAATTTTATGAAAAGATCGCGGAAAAAATCACAAATTTCTTCAAAAGGTCGCGAAAAACCGTACATTTCGTCAAAAAATTTCGAAAAACACGCTAATTTCGTCAATGGATCACGAAAAATGAACGTAAATTTTGCCAAACGATAGCTAACTTCGTCAAAAAAAGAACAAAACACGGTCAAAAGATCGTGAAAAAACGCTACTTTCGTGAAAATATCGCGAAGAAACCCGCAAATTTCATCAAAAGGTTGCAAAAAACACGCGAATTTTGTCAAAAGATCGCGAAAAACACGCGAATTTTGTCAAGGGATCGCGAGAAAAAACGTGAATTATGTCAAACGATCGCTAATTTCGTCAAAAAACGAACAAAACGGGGTCAAAAGATCGTGAAAAAACGCCTTTTCGTTAAAATATCGCGAAAAAACCCCGCAAATTTCATCAAAAGATCGCGAATAAAACGCAAATTTCGTCAAAAAATCGCGAAAAACACGCGAATTTCGTCAAAGGATCACGAAAAAAACGTGAATTTTTCCAAAAGATTGCTAACTTCGTCATAAAACGAACAAAACACAGTCAAAAGATCGTGAAAAAACACCACTTTGTTAAAATTTCATCAAAAGGTCGCAAAAAACGCGCATTTCGTCAAAAGATCGCGAAAAAATCATGAATTTTATGAAAAGATCGCGGAAAAAATCACAAATTTCTTCAAAAGGTCGCGAAAAACCGCAAATTTCGTCAAAACATTTCGAAAAACACGCTAATTTCGTCAAAAGATAGCGAAAAACACGCTGATTTCAACAAAGGGTCTGAATAACACGCAAAAGAAGCGCGAATTTCGTCAAATGATTGCGAAAAAAATATGAATTTTGTGAAAGAGTCGCGGGAAAAACGCGAATTTAATCAAAGAATCGCAGAAAAAACACGACTTTCGTCAATGAATTGCAGAAAAAACGTGAATTTCGTCAAAGAATACCAAAATTAGATTTTGATGCTCCAAAACAGTTATTTTCTGCTCCAAAATGAGCATTTTTTCTGCTCTAAAATAGTTATTATATGCCCCAAAGTGGATTTTTTCTTCTCCAAAATAGTTATTTTCTGCTCCAAAATGAGCGTTTTTGCTGCTTCAAAATGAGGTTCATGCTGTTCCATCACTGTATTATCTACTTCACTCCCTCCATTCGTAATTTCTACTACCCTCGCTCCCCACAGTTTGTAAAATTTTAAATGGTTTGAAATTATTTAATTTTTTGGTCTGTTTATTTATATATTGTTGAAATAATAAATAAATGTCTAATTCCCCCCCCCCCCTCGCCCAAAAGAAAATAATGCGAAAAAATACAAAATAAAAAAAAATACAAAATTTACTATGAACATTCGGTAAATTCGATCTCCACACCCCCCCCAAACGAAATGCTCTAGCTACGCCACTGCCAAAAATGTTGATTCAGAGTTATCACACAAAAAACAAAATTACAAGAAGTGTTTGAATAGGAAAAATTCTTCAACAACCTCATATTATTAATATTATATAAGGAAGTTAACCATACTGGAGATACTGTCTTCCAGATGAATTTATTTATATTTGTGAAGTAATTATTAGCTCAAGGAAAAAAATATTAAATGTTCAACAAACTAATTTCACTGAAAAAAAAAAATAAAAATAAAAATAAAGTCAAGTTTAGTTGTGTGCTTTATTGGTCTTGGCTCCTAATCATAATTGCACAAGAAAATTGGATTGTAAAAAAAAAAAAATGAAATAAGTTAGTTTCTCATTTAAAATTTTAAAATTCAAATTCTATTGAATATGCACCTGTTTACTTTTAAATATAAAATACCTTAAAATCCATTTATATCCTGTATAATATAATCAAACCCATTACTTTGGATCTAACAAGAAAATGGGGGGGGGGGGGGGTTCAAATAAGGTTCGCTTTAGATATAACAAAGAAAGGTCTCATGAAAAGTGCCTAATAAGATATATCATTAATTTTTAGTTTTGTAATTTAAAAGTAATGTGTATTATAACATAGCTTACAAAAAAATCCTGGCGGCTGTTTAAATGTTGCTTTGGATGACAACTTTTATAAAACTACTGTCCATTTTAAGATCAATATTTTCAGTCGTGTAAAAAGCTAGCAAATAGGTGTTTCTGCTTATTTTACCGTCTTCTTCTTTTCTTTTCTTTTTTAAAAAAAAAAAAAAACCTAGGAGGTAGGTTCAGAAGAGAATTGTCAAATGACAATACACAAAACTTCTTGAAATATGTAAAGACTCAACTGCTAAATGTCAAATCATTTCAGGAATTCCTTATAAAATTCTTTATTTTCAATAAAAGATAATAATTGCCCATGTATAAACAGAAAACAGAAAAATCGGATATCAAAGAATTTTTTTGTTTTCAGAGAAATTTTTTGTGAATAGACATGGGAAAGTATATTATATTCAAGAAACTACATCATTTATTTATTTATTAGTAATAGTAATCAAAAGATTGTTTATTAAGATTTTCAAGGGATCAGTGTATCACTATGTAGAGCATTTTATTCTTGGAACATAAGACATAGCTGTTACTTTACTATTAATATTTAAATTTGAAATGATTTCAATTTTCTACATAACTGACTGTAATAATTTAATTTAAATGATGTTATATTACTTATATGTCCAACAATGTTTATTTTTATCAATAAATGTGCATGTATATGTTATAGGGAAAAGATATTTTTTAAAAACCCTGTTTAAACAAACAAACAAAAAAAAAACTGGTTTAAACAAAAAAGCCCGTTATTTTTTTTATTTTTTTTTTTTGGGGGGGGGGGGGGGATTTACCTGGTTTTTTGCAACTCTCGTTAAAGATAATTCGTTAAATTTATAGAGGAGGGGCCACCTTCTACCGTTATGGAGCGCATTCCTTCCTCGGGTTCTATCGGCCCGATTTCAACGGGAATTGGTTCATTCAAATTAGATTACGATTTAGCTACTTTCTGCATTATGAAAGTTTATCTTGGACTTCTCTTACCACAATTTTCAAGCATTACCGGCGCATTGGTTTCTCGGTTTCTATAAGCTCGATTTCAACGGAGGTTGGTTCATTCAATTTAGTTTATGATAGTTTTTCAGGATTTAGTTCCATCTTCAACCGCCAGGGGTCGCATTCTCAGCTCGAGTTCTATGGGCGCGATTACTACGAAGTTGGGCTCATTCAATTTATTTTTCGATTATCTTCGGCGCGTGCGGAGCACTCCCGATACACGCTGCCGTAGGCAACCGGGAACCAGGTCACAGGTTCGTTCAGAAAGAGATTTGTTGGGAACACACTAGACATTGCCGAAGGCATTGGATCCCCGAAAACTAAGTTAATTTGAAACACACTATGATGCTGAAGACATTAGGGTCCCGATTTTCCAAAGATATAAAATCATGCAAACTTGAGTTTAGTTTAAGTTTATTTTTACGGGCTCGGGCAACGCCGGGTGGGTCAGCTAGTAATCAATAGTTTATTATTGCATCGTAAGTGTTTATATTTCTTCCCTATCAAAAAATTCTCCCTATCTAGATCAAAAAATGACACACGATAATCATATATATCACGAATGTCAAAGACAATGTCCCCTAGAGTTTTCCTCAATATGAATTTTAGGTAGACTTCGTAAGAAATACTACCTATTACATTCTCCTTTATGTTGGAATTTCTAAAATATTTTTGCAGATCTACGCCGATCATGACCAGTCAAAACTATATATATATATCGTTAATGGGCAAAATTGAACCAAGGGGGTGGAAATAGGGAGGATTTTTGTAAAAACAGAAAAAATCCCATAACTTCTTAATTGTTGTACATATCAAATTACTTTAAAGTTATTATTACTTCTAAAAAAAAGGCCAAAAATTTATGTATGACAGATTTTTGATATCATTAAAAATGGACTCGGGGAAAAAAAAAAGGCTTTTAAGAAGAAAAAAATTCATATCTTCGTCAATTCTCAAGATATAAAATCCACTTAAATGTATTATAAATCTTTTTAATCATATCTACAACTTTTACGTTGACAACTTTTTGATAGGACCAACTTATATATATATATATATATATATATATATAAAACAAACAATAAAGGGGTGATGAAGAAGAAAAAAATTGATAACTTCGTCAATTCAGAAAATATCAAATCCACTTAAATTTTTTATAAATCTTCTTAATCTGATCTACAACTTTTTGATAGGACCAACTTTTACATATGTTACCGGCCAAACCCGATTTTAGGCCAAACTAGATTGGCCTAGGCCAAACTAGTTTATCCTAACGCCCATAGGATAAACTAGTTTTTCCTAGGCCAAACTAGTTTATCCTAACGCCCATAGGATAAACTAGTTTTTCCTAGGCCAAACTAGTTTATCCTAACGCCCATAGGATAAACTAGTTTTTCCTAGGCCAAACTAGTTTATCCTGACGCACGTAGGACAAACTAGTTTTTCCTAGGCCAAACTAGTTTGGCCTAATGCTCATAGGATAAACTAGTTTAGCCTGCTATTCATTGGTCTGAACTAGTTTATCCTAGGCCGATCTAGTTTGTCCTAAGCCAATTCAATTTGGCGAGCTTTTATTGATCCCAAAGACCTCCTCGGCGCCAACCTTCTAGTTTGCTCTAGGGCAATCTAGTTTAGCCTAGGCCAATTCAATTTGACGTGCTTTTATTGATGCCAACCAGTGTTGGACACACAAAAAAATGAACTAATGCAAACTCAAATTCAATTTTTCAAAAATGAGTCGAGTTCAGGCTCAAATTCAAAATTTTTCTCACAAGTCCGCTCAACTCAAACTCATCTATGGAAGTGAGCAAAGTTTGCTTCATACGCGTAAAGAGAACTTTAGCGTCCTAATTTACAAAATTTTGTGAACTAGTCTTTTGGTTATTCGATGTACGGGTCTGTACGGGCCCACACTATTTCCCTACCTGACACTCGGTCCGGTCTTGTTTTGAGAATTACTTTTTTCGAGAGTTTCGGACCGAGATGGACCGTGACTCAATTTTTTTTCTGCCTTCAGTCGGGAGTTGACTGCATTCTTCTTGAGGTCTGAACAAGCAGAAATTTTCAGTCGGTTATAAAATAAGGTACGTTAAAACCTGAGAAAAATAACCTGCCTATGACGGAATCCCGTGTTTCAATAAAAAAAATGATGATCTATGTAAAATGAAGATATTAGTATTTGTGAAAAGAATATAATGCATTTACAACAGTCGATGAACCTGCTAAAAAGGGAATCTGCCTATAACGGATTTTTCTTCTTCCCTATGCAATTCCGTCTTAGAAGATTTTATTGTACAGAATTTTAACAATTTTTAAATCTCCAAGCCATAGAATATAGATTGACGATATTAATGATTCTTTTGTAAACTATATTCATTTTTTAATGAATCTCTATTTGTATGTAAATATCCGAATTACTACTAATACCATTAATACTTTTACACGGAGACTTGAAAATCTGAAAAATTTTATGCAGAAAAACCATCTGAGCCGGAATCACAAAGGAGAGGAAAAAACTTCGATTTTGTTAAGTTTTTTTTAGCAGGCCCGTCGTCTTTAGCAAATGTATTATGTTTTTTTCAAACGGATTATTATATCTAATTTGCACCGGTAAAAAAAAAAAAAAAAAAAAAAAAATCCGTTTAAAACAGGATTTTGTCATACGCAGTTTCTACTAACAGGTTTTAGAGTACTGTATCCCCATCCGTACAAATGTAATATTCTGTAAAGAGAATTTTATTTGCGGAATAATGGTAGCTTAAAAATATATGTATATTTTCCATAAAAATTGTTGACTCAAGAAAGTTGTTCCTTAAACAGATTTTTGCGCGGGTCAGGCAGGCACGAGTCAATAATTTTCATACATTCAGTGTTGTGACCGGACGAGAAAATTTCGGGACACTTCTAGAAGGAATACAGCACAGGTCTAGAAATAAGTTCGGTTCGGACCGGACCGGCCCGTGCCTGCAGAGAAAGCATGACCCGGGCACGACCTAGAAAACTGATGATCAGACTCATCCCGTCCTGAGTCCATGTAGGCCTCTAAATGGAATTTGAATGGGAAAAAACATGTTGTAAAAGCTGGGAATTTTTTTATAAATTATGAAAAAAATTGAGTTTAAGTTGTAAATTTCGCTTCAACTCACAAATTTTTTTGAGCTTTCGTTCAGCTCACGCTCTTTTATCAAAAGTGAGTCAAGTTTAACTTAACGTCACAGAAAGTGAGCTAAACTCACGAGATTTCGCACAATGAGTTCGCTCATACTGAAAATCTGAATGCCAACCGATGCCCATACATACTCACTGATGCCAACGAACACTCCGGCACCAACCTTGTACAAAGTAGTAGTATCGTCACCCTCGTATAAAATATTTTATTCGATGGAAAATAGTATACTTACCTCCTATTTACTCCATTTCACCGTCATCGGTAGTTACAAAATACGTTTTATATGCCAAACTATACAATATGAACTTTAAAAAGTTCTCCGTTTTACTTGAAATGTGAGATGTTACAAGTTTAAAATATATATTTTATTTAAATTTCCTAGTACTTTTGGCCTGCAATCGCACAGCCATCGTCAGGGAATGAATGTAACGGCAATTAAAAAAAAATATTCCCTGACGATGAGTGTAGGATTGAGAAGGAAAGTACTAGCAATTTTAGATAAAATGCATATTGTAAACTTTTAACACCTGTATTTCACACGAAAATCTAGCATTCAGAAATAAGGCAACTTCAAAAATCCGGAAACGAAGGCCAGCTCTCCCAATTTTTTTTTTCTTCCAACTTATGGGACATAGAAAAATAGCAATTGTTTACGAATTAAAAATTTCGAGATCGAAAGAGATGGATTAGCGGACCAAGGGCGGCGCCAGAGGGGGTCCGGGGGGCATGTCCCCCCCCCCCCCGTCGGGGTTAAATTTAATCGTCGGGGAAAATTTTTTGACTTGAGTGTTGAGTCCTGCATCGGGTCGGGTACTCCGATTTTTCCTGCGCACGACCCGAGTCGTGTCGAGTCGGGTGTAGGTTAATTTTTAAAAAAAAGATCTTAGGTTAGTTTATAGAAAATGCGACCCATGGAATAGCAGGACACTGATTTTTTTCTTCGGAAGCCGGATTGGCTTGAACCACATGTCGGTTAAAGGTTGTCGTATTTATACAACGGCCGGATGTTACCGAAAACTTTATACATTTTGTGTAGAGCTCATTCATGTGCACTCCTGTTGGGTGTTTATTCGATTGACCGCAAAAATACGCGCCTATAAGAAATACGATTTCAAGAGGAGACAGGAAGTTTAAATTCATCTGCTCGCTTCGATTATCTCATTAAAAAGCGTAGGGTAAGTATATATATATATATATATATAAATGAATGAGTAAATAAAAAGAGAATTTTGTATAATTATTCAAGCAAACTTAGTATCAAACTAAAAATTTCTTCTTTGTTCATTAATTTCAATATACAGTGAGTAGAGTGTCATTTTATAGATATTAATCTCTATTTCATATATAGAAGAGAAATGGAAGGTATAAATAAAAAAATAATTATATACATACATAACTTCATTGTAAACTACGGAAAGATGTATAGCAACTACTAAAATCTTGCATCGGGTCAGTTAACCCGATTCTTCCCGATCATGTTGGTCATTGGCTCTAAAATTTTGCTGTGGATCGGGTTTCCATTTCCGGATCATCTCAGATTAGAGTTTTTGTTTCTTGGGAGTCGATTCGAGTACGCCAAATTTTTCCAAAGAAAAGTCCGTCCCACCAGTGGCCGAGAGTTTCTGTGTTCTCGAAGCTGGTAGACGGAGGTGCTGGGTTCGAACCCAATCGCGCCCGTCGGCCCAATCGTTCAGAGTTTTCGTGGTTTTCTTCGAAACTTGAATTTCCATGTGTAAATACGGATTAGGTTCCCTTAGAAAGCCCCCTCCCCACCATGGAGGGCACCTTGGGCCTATATCCCTCGAGTAGATAATCGGCCGTCAAAAATCAACCCAACCCAAAGAAAAGTCCAGATTATTGTTTCAAATGATAAAAAAAAAAAAAAAAAAAAAAAAAAAATACTTGTATATGAATAAGTAAATGTATGCATTTATTTTTTGAAATATAAAATTGATTTTAGAGATATGATTGCAAACTATTTTTCAGAATTGTTTTACATTTAGGATTGAGTTTTTTTTTTTTTCATTTATGCTTAGGATCAAGTTGCAGGTTCGAAAAAAATATTTTGTCGATTTCGGGTTGGGCATAACTCGAACAGTGCAGGGTTGTAATTACCAATTCTTGCTTAGGGTCGTAGGTTCGTATTTAGAAAAAAAAAAAAATCGTGTAAAACAGAATATTGACTTACTTGATAATTTAAAATTGATTGTATTGTTAGACTGAACAATTTAAATTAATAACTTAGTTATACTTTGTAGAGTTCTGTATGGGCCGAAATTTCCAGGTTCGGGCTCTGCCCGACTCGTAGAAAGAAAAGTTCGGCCCGGCCCGGTATAAAAGTTAAAACTTCGGCCCAGCCTGGTCCGTACAAAAAACAGTATTGGGCCGACCCGGTATAAAAATTAAAGTTCGGTCCGAGCCCGGCCCGGAAAAAGGTTAAAATCTCGGCCCAAGTCCGACGGAATTTTACGTCGATTTTGTTAAAAGGAAGTTCTGACAAAAATACTTATTTTAGCTCTTTTTTCATGTTTCTAATTTTCATTTTTAAAGAAGGTTAGAAGGTTGCGATATACATTTTTTTTAATGAATCTCTATTTGTATGTTAATGTTTCACCTATAATTAATATCGTTAATCAAAAAATTATGTATTGGAGACAGGCCCGGACTGGCTCCTTTGGGGGCCCTCGGCTAGAGACTAAAAAGGGGCCCCTTACCGGAGTAAAGAATATCCGGAGTATTGAGAGTAAAATATTAGAATATGTAACTTTTGAAAATTAGGCCTAAAAACCACATTTAGCTATTTTGTCACTTGGAAAATAGTTGAGTAAAAAAATAAGCTATTTTTGGTGTAGTCTACTTACTTTCACAATAAATATTTATATTATTTTTATACACTGTACATAAACTAGTTCCATGCTTACAAGGGCGGATCCAACCCTCCATTTAGAGGGGGTCATGGCTCCTTTTTTGAAGGGGAGTGGGTGTCACATCTCTTAATAAGCAATTTTTATATTGAAGGCTGTTCCATAATATATTGTGTTCCATTATATTGAAGGCTGTTCCCGGCTGGCACATATCCAAAATTGTTACTTTTCTAATACTTCTGAGAAGTCATATTCGTAAATACAAAAAAAAAAAAAAAAAAAAAAAGCAAGCATTAATCTTAGTAAACATATAAAATTTACACATTTTATTCAGATATCAAGAAATTGAAGAATTTCCCGTTTTTTATAAAGGCAAAGAAGAATGATTCCGAAATTGAGCATTTTATGCCAATTTTTAAAACTCGACAATTAAAAAATGCCGCCCTGAAGGAGTAATTGATTGTCACGACCTTAAATTCAATTTAAAATCCCACATTTTACGGAGATTTCCAGAAAGATTCTTTTCTTTTATCGAAAAATAGAAAACGCTAATCAATCACATTTGCTCTGAATAAGTGCGCTTGCAAATGTGCATCTGAGATTAAAAATCACTTTATTGGATGTGTCAGAAATTACCTACTTTGGATTTAAGCAGATCTTTAAGTAATCAGAAATATTCTTATTGTTGAGCAAGGGGTACATTTGAAAGAATTTAATATATACTTCATTTTTAAACTGTCCTTGAGAAATTTTCTTCGTTCAGGGGGGGGGGGGGGTCATGACCCCCGTGACCTCCCCCTTGGATCCGCCATTGCCATGCTAGAAAAAATAATTATATTAACCTTTAACTGATGTAACCGGTCTCACAGACCGGTGCTTTTTTCAATTTTCATAGTTTAACTTGCAAATTTCAGTTTATCTACAAACACTACTGAAATTTTGTTTTATTTGGAACTTTAGCACTAACACCAGACTTTTGAATATGTGAATTTTAATTATAACACTCCTGTACAAAAGGTTTAGTACAAAAACAACATCCTATGAGTTAATCGCGGCTTTTATTCATATTTCGATGGAGCGGTCACACAGACCGCTTCACACTAGTTATGTGACAATTTCTGTGACATCAGTTAAAGGTTAATTAATTACAAGTTTGTTTTTTTTAAAAAAGGAGAGGGATAAATATTTTTAGATTTAGGCAAGCGAATCACATTGTTGAGGCTATAATATTCTAAGTCCTACTGTAATACCTAAGTAAATATTAAAAAGGGACACAACAGTAATAAAAAAATAAGCATATTGAAAAAAACAATATCCTATTTAATTTTTATTTAATGGTTACATATTGTAAAATAGATTTTATAATAAAAAGATAAATGCATAGCTGCCAACTTGTACGGATTTTTTCTACCACTAAAAGTTTATAGAAGGCTTTGCCTAATTCAATCGCCGAATTGTAGTGAATACTGATAATTAAATAAGACATAAATTTCTGTTAAGTTTTAGCGGTAGCAAAAATCCGTACAAGTTGGCAGCTATGTAAATGGCTCTAAAATACCTGGTGTAGCCTCTTCAGTCCCTGGGACCCCAAACGGGGACCTCTGTTTTTTTTCCTTATAAAAACTAAAATGTCCGATTTTTTTTACATTTTCACATCACTTCTTAATAGCTGAAGGTTTTTTCCGTTCAAAGCAAGCGAATAAATGGCAGCATCTAAGCTGATTCCCACATAAAATAAATGTTATTTTCATTTCAGTTTGCAAAATGCCTAAAAATGCCCAAAAGACAATATGACCAAGAAAGTGAAAATTTTTCATAAGTATTTAACTTAAATCTTTTTCAATAAAAAATTTTGAGAATTTATAGATTATTTACTTGTGTAAAGCTCTTAAATTTGTGCATGTGTTAATTTAGTTTAATGGTTATTAAATTGATGTTTTAAGGGGGTTTGTAGTTTTAGATCCATATTTTTGAACCTAAGTGACTAAGTGCCTAAAGAATCAATTTCAGAAAAGATATTTTTCCTGTCATTTACGATGTCATTTTCTTTGGATAAAACTAATGAATAAGTATTTGTATTATTATTTTAGCTTCGGAACTGAAGAGGTTAAATACAGTAAACTAAGAAAGGTACTTTTTTATGCAATTATTCAATTTGCAAATAAATCATAACAGTTGTAAATGTTATGTTATTGTGAACGACTGTTTACTAACCTAACAGCTTTTTGGCCAGTTCTTCACTGGTCCTGGGTACTTCATCTATAATAACATCTTTATCTAAGTTATAAAATAAGTCTGTTTGTACGTTCATGAAAAGAAGATTAGACATATTATCTTGGCTTAAAGTAGATCTAAGTCGATTCTTAACTATTTTAAGTTTAGATAACACCCTTTCACAGGTGACTTGCGTACTATGTATGGTTAGTACAAACTTGTAAGCTACATACAAGTTGGTAAACATTGGTAAACCAGATTGTGAGAGTTCAAAAACAACAGAAAAGGCGCTTGATAAACATTGAAAACATTTTTTCTTGTCAGAGCAGTAACCATAAAGATATTCGTCTTCTTCAAATTCAGTTTTTACATCATCATATTCACAGATTTCTTCAGCTCCATTCAGATTGTCTTGTTTTCTTTCAATGTTAGTTTTTTCAGCCATTGTAAAACTTTCATACTGATCTGCAAACTCTATCAATAACTGACTTCTTTCAACTTTACAAAGTTTAGAAATACTGCAAAGGACTTCCGTTGGAAAACTATTTAAAGCATTACTGTTTCATTAACCTTTAACTGATGTCACAGAAATTGTCACATAACTAGTGTGAAGTGTTCTGTGAGACCGCTCCATCGAAATATGAATAAAAGCCGCGATTAACTCATAGGATGTTGTTTTTGTACTAAACCTTTTGTACAGGAGTGATATAATTAAAATTCACGTATTCAAAAGTCTCTGGTGTTAGTACTAAAGTTCCAAACGAATCAAAATTTCAGTGGTGTTTGTAGATAAACTGAAATTTGCAAGTTAAACTATGAAAATTGAAAAAAGCACCGTCTGTGAAACCGGTAACATCAGTTAAAGGTTAAACTTATTTGGGTCTAACCAGGAACAATCTTCTAAAATATCTTTGTTTGGACTAAATCTTTCTTCGATACTTGTCCTGGCACAATCTGAAATACTGAATTTAGAGTTTTGAGCAGTTGCGATTACAGGAGCTTCATCAATTGATTTTTCACCAGGTATTAACTTTTTCTTTGAAGTTCTTTTTCCCTTGAATTCTAATTCTAGTTCTACATCAAAACTGCTATCATCTAATTTGCCTTTAATTGTACTTGTATAATATTTTGTTTTTTCATACTGAGCCTGAAAGTTTTTATCACTCCTTTTATCCCTTACTTGTATAAGCAGCTTCTCTACCAATTTCCAAGCTGTAGAATAGTCAATGTTTCTACTGTATAAATATTTTGAAATATGAGATGTAACAAGAAATAAATCTAGTAAAACTATAGACATAAATATGTTTTCAAATTTGGACCATTGACGGATTTTATATTAGATCGGTTCTTCACATCTCGGAAAGTATTTCGTAATGAGAAAATGGATAAATTTATTTCGTGTAACGTGTTTATCCATGTTATCCATGATATTAGAATATCTCAATGCTGGAGAGAAAGGGGAAGCATAAATTTCAGAGAGCAACAAATAGGTTAGATATTTTAAAAAAATAGACTTTTAAATATTAAACTTTTTTGTTGAGGGGGGGGGGGGAAGCTGATATTTTGAGGGTAGTTGGATAATTTAAAAGCCTGATTATTTATTTAATATTACTAGAGAAGAACAAATAGAGAAAGTTTGTTTTAATAAAGAGGTTTAAAGATTTCTAACAATATATGTTGAAATGATTTTGTAGGGTTAAAAGTTTCACGTATTATTTAGGTGATAAAAAAGACCCCCTTCCCCCCTTTTTTTATTTACAAAGTGTTATACACTTTAAATTATAGCCTCTTGCTAATGGTAATAAAATCTTTAAATTATAAAATAAAGCAATTTGGTTTAAAGTATACTTAACTTTCATATAAAGACTAGCAGACCCGCCAGGCATTGCCCGTGGCTCGTTATAATAACCTTAAACTCATGTTTGTATGATTTTATTTCTTTTGGAATTCTTTTAAATGAACCTAATTTCGGAGTCCCCATTGCCTTCCACAGCGTCTAGTGTGTTCCCAACAAACCTCTTTCCGAACGAACCTGTAACCAGGGTCTCCGCTACCTAAGGCAGCATGTACCGGGAGTGCTCCGCACGTGCCGAAGATAAACGAAAACCAAGTTAAGTGAGCCGAACCTCATAGTAATCAAGCCCAAGCCCATAGAATAAAAAAAAAAGAATGCACCATTAATGTTAAAAAATGTTGGTAAATGAAGTCTAAGATAAAATTTCATAATACAGAAAGTAGCTGAATTGTAATCTAAGTTGAATGAACCAAATCCCGTTGAAATTGGGTCCTTAGAACCCAAGGAAAGAATGCGCTCCCAAGCGGTGGAAGGTCTCCATTCCCTTGTAACTTTCATGAAAACTTTTACTTTACCTTTTAACGTTACCATTTTAACCCTTTGTATCACCGTGTTGCAGATCTGCAACATACCCAAAACGTCATTGTTATTTCAACAGTAAATTTCAAAAGACGATTTTGTTGATTGTAGTTATTCTATTACACTACTATTAACATAATTATTTCATTAAATCCGCAACAAATGTCGATACTGATTTCTTTTTTCGCTCCAAAGTTTGATTTATCGCTTGATCAGCTACACGTGGTTTTTGCTGAATTAAGCTTTGAAATACAGGAGTTAAAAAAGCCTGCAGACGTCTAACAGTATATTGTTTTCAAAGGGGAGCTTAAATTATTTATTTAAAGACCATTTTCGAGCTAGGAAATTTATAATATGTATAAGATAAACGTAAACTTTTGTTTGTTGCAGATCTGCAACAACGCGCCATATCTTCACTTGTAATGGATTTTTTAAAAATATCGAAAGAGATCGAAAATATCTTCTAATGATTATTTAAGTTGAATCTCTTTCAGAAGAGCAAAAGTATTTAAAAATTGAAACAATTGTCTGTTTTTATATTATTTAATTGCTATAGGGTAAGTTAGGGATCCCCCCTCTCTAAAATTAACACCAAGTCCAAAGCTAGCAAAAAAGGGAAAGGTTTCGTAGAAAAAAGAATTCAACAGAAAAAGCATAGAGCGCCTACTCAACATATTCCACCAAAACAAGTGCGCCTAGATGAAATTGGGCACTGGCCATATTGGGCAGAAAAAGAATACGTTGTAAATACCCCGCTTGTAAAAACTTTAATCAAACTGTTTGTGAGAAATGTGATGTGGGAATTTGCTACAACAAAACTAATAATTGTATCAAAAATTTTCGTGCAAATTAAAGTTTTAAATATTTTCGTTTTTTGTGCCATTTGGCAAGATGTTGCAGATATGCAACAAACCCATTTTTCCAAATAAAATTTTATTTTTCTGTTCTGATTTTTTTTATTATTTTTTCCATGCTTAAAATGATGCATTTTAATATCTGTATAAAAATTTTTCAAATCGGGGTTGTTGAGTTACAAAGGGTTAATAAACTGATGAAATCCCTTATTTAAAGTTTCCTTTAAAGTAACGCGATTTTTAATTTACGGCTGTAGTGAGTAAACGTAAGTTCATGCTGAAAAAGGAGATTAAGGTTCGAAAAAGGTGGTAGCTGAGGTATAAAGAAAGACCGAGCCCTGGCGGCCAGGGTCTTAACTGGAATGTAGTTGGATATAAGAAAATTTTATAGTAGTTTTAAAGTAGCTGGATGATGCTAGAACAGAACTATGTTAAAGAAAATTGTACTAGAATAGGATAGTTTTTAAAGAAGCTGCAACAAAGGCCCCAAGAAGGAGATTAATATTCAAAATTGGTGATAGCTGAAGTCTGATAAAAAAAAAATTCGCAGTAGGACTTAAGAAGTTGTTAGAAAAAAAAAAGTTAGTGAATCGGACCATTTTTAAGGAAGCTATAATAAAGGGCCCAAAGAGGGACGACTGATATTTAAGAGCAGGGCCCTAACATGAAACTTATTAAAAGGTCTAAGTTCTTAGCACTTTATATCTTCAATTAGTCAAAATTAAGCATAGGGTATGAATTAATCATTAGAATAAAGTTTTAAAGAAATGTGCAAAAAATTAGGGGGAAATGTTTAAAATGTCTAAGGTCCCAGTAAAAATAAGAGAGTCTTGGCCCGGAGAGAGGAGTCCGAGGCTGAAATTTAAAATTTTGCATTGCGAATGCGAGAAAATTAGGGGTGAAAAATGCATGCCTCACAAAAAGTTCAAGGGGCCCGGATCGGGCCCTACGGGACCCTAGTGTGCCCCAGGATTTTAACTGGAATATAGAAACGGGAGAATAACTCACTGAAAAAAGGGGTTTCAAAAATGAAGATCGGATTAAGAAGAGGCAATTTATTAACAATTCATGGTGCAAAAAATTCAAGGGGCCCTGTACCGGGCCCCAAGCGGCCAGGGACATAAGTGGTATATAGTTGGGTATAATGATACTTTTTAATAGTTTTTAAAGTAATCAGAGGACGCTAGAACTATGTTAAAGAAAATTGCAAGCAATTCGGATAATTTTTAAAGAAGCTGCACCAAGGCCCCCAAGAAGGCGATTAATATTCAAAATTGGTAGTAGCTGAAGTCTGACAATTTTTTGTCGTTCAGGTAGTAACTGGAAGACCTAAGAAGTTGTTAGAAAAAAAAAAAAAAGGCTAGTGAATCGGACCATTTTTAAGGGAGCTACAGCTGGAGGCCCAAAAGGGGCCCACTGATAGTTAAAAACAGGGCATTAACATAAAAACATGTAAAATGCTCTTAGTACTTAGCGCGTTAGATCTTCAATTAGTCAAAATTAAGCATAGGGTATGAATTATTCGTTAGAATAATATTTTAAAGAAATGCACAAAAAAAATTGGGTAAATGTTTAAAAAAGGGCCCTAGTGCTCCAATAAAAATATGAGAGTGTTGATTCAGGAAGAAGAGTCCAAGACTCAACTTTAAAATTATGTACTGAGAAGGGGAGAA
Source organism: Maratus speciosus (assembly GCA_963932465.1). NCBI lineage: Eukaryota > Metazoa > Arthropoda > Arachnida > Araneae > Salticidae > Maratus > Maratus speciosus. Next base: position 684,145,331 of record OZ010787.1, on the reverse strand, counting down.
AAATTCTTCGTGCACAAAAAGTTCAAGGGGACCTGAACCGGGCCCTACGGCACCCTAGGGGCCCCAGGATCTAAATTGGAATGTAAAAACGTGAGACTAACTAAATGGAAAAAGGATCTCAAAAATGAAAATCGGATTAAAATGAAGCAATTTATTAACCTTTTATTTGCACAGAAACTTCAAGGGACCCAGTATCGATTCCCAAGGGCCCAGTGTCTTATATGGGGAGTCGAAAGGCGAGAATAACTAAATGGAGAAAGGTCGCCCAAACGGAAAAGATTGGATAAAAAGAGGGCAAGTTATTAACAATTTAGTGCATAAAAACTTCAGGGGCCCCGGCCCTTAAAAATTAAAAATCTGAGCCTCAGGTGCATCAGGACCTGTCTTGGACTATCCTCACCTAAATTTTAAGACTTTTACGTACGGTAGATTTTGATAGCCATCGCACACAGACAGAGCTAAACTTTGCTTTATTAATACAGATTATTGAGAAATCGAAAAATTTTTGCATTAAGCGAGGCAAAAAAAGATTTTTTAGGTAAAATTATAATATTCTTCATTCTTACATAGACAAAACTTTCAGGTATACTTATTGATATGCTAAGAAATTTATTTCATTACATAATGATGATATTGGATATGAATAAGAATATATGAAAATTTTATAGATATAGGGATTGGAAGAAAAAAATATTTCATGAATGCATCAAAGTACTAAGAGTATTTGTGAAGTATATCCAGTATTTTTGGGCCCCCCTTCGGCTGGGGGCCCTCGGCGATCGCCGACCTGCCGACCTGGCCAGTCCGGGCTTGATTGGAGAGTTAAAAATCTGAAAAATGCTATACAGTAAAATCTTCTAAGACATCGCATAGGAAATTAAAAAAAAAAGTGTTATAAACAGGTTCCCTTCTTACCAGGTGTGAATGTATTATATTCTTTTCTCACGTATTATTATATTCATTTTGTATTGATGAATAAATTTTTCCATATAAGACAGGATTCCGCCATAGCTGGTTCTTTTTCACACGTTTTACTGTATTTTAATATTATTGCCTAGAAATTTACTATTCTTTAAAACGAATAAATTTTAATGTTTAATTGTAGAATAATGTCGATTTAAAAATATATACACTTTTTGCAGAAATTTTTGGCCTGGGCCAAATTTTACTGATTTTTGCACGGACCAGGTCATGCCGAGACAATGATTTCATACAGGCTGGATGGAGGCGGGACTGAAAATATCGGCTTATGAAGACCTAGGAAGAATGAAACCTGCCTTGTCTCGGTACGAAAAAAAGAAGTTAGCCCCGACCCGGCCCGAGTGCCATGAATGAAAATAGGCCCGAGCCCGGCCCGTGCAGACCTCTAAACTTTGGCTGTTTCAAAATAAGCATGAATTTAAAGATTTTTTTTAGCATCAACAAGATTTTGTTTTATGATTGAGCTGATAGTAATGAACTTTTACATTCTAAGCTATTTTACAAGTTTTCCTTTAACTTACATTTTTCTTCGGAATTTTGTATTTCAGTTTTAATCTCAGATTTAAATTCTGTATCTTATCAGAAGTTAGAGGATCATACTGTCTGGTTTCGATCAATATACATTCTAAAAAAAAATAAGTGAGTTGAAGGTGTTTCTTCAATTGCTTTTATTATTATTATTAAAACACGAAAATTCCTGTTTTGATTTGCCCATTTCCCCCCAAAATACAGAAAATTCGTTATTTTAAGGCTGTTCTCAAATCCAAAAGGGCAACTTTCTGACATAAGTTTTAATCTATTTTTGTTCGGAAATTCATGAAACTAGCAGGTGTTGATGTTCAGAAACTATGTCATCTAGCTGTTTTATCCGTTTTTTTTTTTTTTTGCAAACGCAATAGATCTTTCAGAAAAGTGTGCCAAAGTGTGTGTTTTGAACCGAATTTCCGCGCGAAACAAGAAAAACCAGTCAAGAAAGGATGAAAAAAGTGTTTGTCACGTGATCCTAATCGCTTCTAACTCAATAATAGGTAATTAATGGATCGAAAAATGGAAAACGCAGTTCGATTCCAAATCGCTTCCCTGATCAGGCTTTCCAATTTAATATCTTTTCGTTAAAAAATGAATTTGTAAATGTTTCAAAACGTTTTACGCTTGTTGAGTAAAGCAGTTCAAAACAGCCTTAACGTAAAAATTATCTGAAGTTGCATTTTCGTCAAATCACAGGGGTGTTCCCGTAACTGTGCTGCATGTTACTTTTTTGTACCAGAAACTGATTTTTTACGTATATCTCTTTTCCTCCAAAACACGAAAAATTTGCGAACTGAAGCTCTTTTTTTTTTTTTTTTTTTTTTAAATTCTCCGGTCAAAACACGGAATTTTCTTCAAATAAAAAAAAAATCTGTTCCAACCACAGACGCGTTCCGGCAACTTGCTGCCTGTGCTTTTTACGTTTGACGAAATGTTTTCTTGAGAATGAACGTAATAATTACGCTATTTCTTAAACGGCTGAAAGGCAAAATAATGAAAAAAATAATAAAACGCGGTATTTGTAAAGTGAGCATTATTGTCATAAAATTACTGTTAATTATTTAGAAAGCTCTAGTTCGACTAATTAATTTCACACCATTCCTTTATGGATAAAGTATAATTCATTTACATTCAATACGATGAAATGAAGCTATTTAATACAGCAACCTGTTAAGATAAAACGACAAAGAATTGGAAGAACTTTCCCATTTAGACAATCTTAGCCTGTTTTAGGCGATATTGCGAAAATTTTCCGTTTAAAGCGTTATTCCATCACACTGGTTCCGTTTTAACAGGTTTTACTGTAGTGCTTAAAATGTCTCAATTTTCAAGCGTCTGTCCGGCTTTTTTTACCCGACTGCCAAAAAGGGTTATGTGTTTCACGCGTATCTGGGTATGTGGATTTCTTTATACCCTCGAAACATCCCAACGGCTAGATGGATTTTAATGAATGAGGTCTCTATCGATTCGTCTTAACCGTCCGATGGTTATAGGCTAGATTTGATTTTATAAATTCATAATGGCGGCCGTAAAATACAAAATGGCGGTAGAGACGAAAAAAAATTACGCACCCTATTGAGTGGTATACCATTGGAGAGGTCTTTCAAAATGAAGGCGATGTTTCATTGACTATTTTACAGTCAGAAGCTTCATTTAAATATTACACAACCTGGATGTTGTGTAGGTAGGATCTCTAGCTTTACTGCAACTCTAATCATCATAGACATCTATAGGCCTCATCAAAACAGTGTTTATAGATAGGAACTAACAATCAAACACAACTTGAAAGCCACCAATACAAGTAAATAATAAAAAAAAAATATATAGGTAAGTAATGTAAAAAAAAAAAGTTTAATATTGATGAGAAATTAATTAGTTCGCTTTTTTAGCCCAGTGGTTAGGGAGTTGAAGTCGGAATAATAATTAGGGGAAAGCTGGAAATTGTTTTAAGCCCTTCAGTTTAGGTCTAGAATGAATATGCTACGTTTTCCCCCTCGTACTAGGTGAGCGTTGGGAATTATACATTGATTTATAGTCAAAAAACACGTTTTTTTTTTTTTTTAAATACCATAACACTATCTCGAAATCACTAACTTTTTCAAAAACATTGTCGATACAAAAGTTGTAGAGCTTAAAATTCCGAATAAAATGAGCACCTACACTTAATACTTTAGTTGAATATTAAGGTCACAATTCTACTTTAAAGTTTTAGCACCGTGGTCAGACGGTTGAACTCAGAATTAATTAGGGGAAAACTGGAAATGATTTTAATCCCTTCAGATTAGGTCTAAAAGGAATATTCTATGTTTTCCTCTTCGTACCAAGTGAGCGTTAGGGAATATGTACTTATTTACATTCGAAAAACATGTTTTTCTTTAATATTTTTAACAATATCTCAAAATAGTTAATTCTTGCAAAAACTTTGTCAATACAAATGTTGTAGAGCCTACAATTCTGAATAAAATGAGCATCCACATTAGTATTTTTGTTCAAAATTAAGGTTGCAATTCTAATTTCAAAATTTTGCTTTAATCGCTAATCAAGAGCTTGAAGTCCGGAGAGACCAAGTTACCTGAGAATATCTCAGAACAGCTAAGTCTATCAAAAACATTGTCAATGCAAATGTTGTAGAGCATAAAATTCTGAATAAAATGAGTACCCACATTAATATTTTTGTTCAAAATTAAGGTCGCAATACTATTTCAAAATTTTGCCTTAATCACTAATCAAGAGCTTCAAGATAGGAGAGACCAAATTACCTTAACAATATCTCAAAACAGCCAACTATATCAAACAAGTAATATAAAAATTTTGTTTTTAAAGTCAATTCCTACTTAGGCCATCAAAGAAAAATTTAATATAATCAAGCTAATATGAGTTTTTGTTGCATTAAAATATCTCAATTTGTTGATTTTCTATAAGCAAGTAGGTTTACAATGGAACTCTATGGGAATTTGGCGCAATATTACAGATATCGCCAAGTTGGTGACTCATTTTGGCCGCCAAATTTGGCGATATATCGCCAAGTTGGCGACAAACTTGGCGGAATTTGGCGACAGAACAGGGTCCCCCCCTATGGTAACCCTTATTGAAAATACTTTCATTGAAATTCAATAACCAATGGCGGCCATTTTGTTTCCCATGCAAAACTATAATTAATTAATTAAAATTTAATTAATATTTGAAAAAACTTTATTAACATCAATTGTCATCCAGTACAAGTTTTAAAAAATTTATTTCAACCTGATAGGATGAATAATGAGTATTTTATTAACGATTGAAAATTTGTACAAGATAAATATATAAATAAATATAGGGAGAGTGTGAGCTAATAGTAGGAATTCAAAAATTGCCAATAAAGATGTTGTAGAGCTTAAAGTTTTGAATGAAATGAATACTCATATTAATATTTTTGTTCAAAATTAAGCTCGCAATTTAACATATTGTTAAAAATATTAAAGAAAAACGTGTTTTTCGAATGTAAATGTGTACATATTTCCTAACGCTCACTTAGTACGAAGGGGAAAACATAGAATATTCATTTTAGACCTAATCTGAAGTATTTAAAACGATTTCCAGGTTTCCCCTAATTAATTCTGAGTTCAACCCTCTGACCACGGGGCTAAAACTTTAAAGTAGAATTGTGACCTTAATATTCAACAAAAGTATTAACTGTAGGTACTCATTTTACTCAGAATTTTAAGTTCTACAACATTTGTATTGACATTGTTTTTGAAAAAGTTAGCGATTTCGAGATAGTGTTGTGGTATTTAAAAAAAAAGTGTTTTTGAAGTGAAAACTTCTTTAGGCGCGTTGAGCTTTTTTTGAGATGGGGAAAAACCACTGATTTCGAGACACTGTAACGTAACCAACATGCTAGCCTTTTGGCACATAGACACTAGCGCGCCAAGCGGTGAATGACAGGAACTTTTCCCTCTTCAGCTCAATCCGCAAAAGAAGAAGGAAGCTAAAACTCACTTTTTCTCCCAGCGTATTGCTAAAACAAATTATTATTTTGTTTTTTGTCAGTTAAAAGGAATTATACCGTATTCGTGACCTACCTATTTGGTGTAACTAAAAACCGATAACGCTGTATTTTATCGTGTTGATGGTCTAGTCAATGACCAACAGTATTGACGGTAATTTCGATTACGGAAGATAAAATACGGGGCACAGATGTCAGATACTCACTTGGGTACCTAATTGACAGCAAAATGGCGTTACTTTATTTTACAAGGTAACCCGGCTACTGTTGCTTATTTATTAATAAATTGTTCATTTACTTTTATTTTATTTTTTTTAATTGTACAATTGTTTTGTTCTATAGTTATTAATGAAATTACCGTTTATTTATTGTTGTTTACTTTTTAAAACAATAGAAAGTAATTTAAAAATATATATTGTAACTGGTATTGGAAAACGGGCTTTCGCCAAATTGACGTTAAAAAATCGCGCCAAACCTGGTTCGTATATCACATCTCTGCCAAATTCTCGGTTTTTTTGATTTTTCGACTTTTTATCCAAATTTTCCGGATTTTTTAAATTTTCCCTTTCATTGTATCCCAAACACTACCTTCATACCAAATTTCAAGATTCTAGGGATACAGGACGTACCTCTGAGTTTTGATGATCGGTGAATCAGTGTCGAAAAGGCGAAAGTTTAAGTTCATATATCTTCTGAAATAAAAAAGATAGAAACGTGAAATTTCAGCATTTAGTTCCATTTCCACATTACTTTAGATTTACGAAGTTTCAAGTTTCTGGGAATCACCAACACAAAGGTATTGGGGGGTCAAAAGTACCCTGAGTTGCTTCCAGAAAAAGTTGCTTACGGCTGTGCTTTCAAAACTTGGCAGGGGCACTGCCGTGTCACCAGATGCTTTCATTAGTGCCGCTACACAATTCAACGCATAAAACATTTCCTGACGATTAAAAAAACACACACGTAATTGTTGAAGTTTTCACTTCTATTGGCACTCCCGAAGTGCCACTGTTTTTTTTTTACTATAAATCAATATATAATTCCTAACGCTCACCTAGTACGAGGGGGAAAACGTAGCATATTCATTCTAGACATAAACTGAAGGGATTAAAACAATTTCCAGCTTTCCCCTAATTATTTCCGAATTGGGCCTTTTTTTGCTCCCCTACCACTGGACTATTTACGCAGTCGGGTTTTTCGATTTTTTATATTTAATTCTCTCTCTGTCCCGCTGTTTGACCTGACAACACTAACTTACGAGCCAAGCTGGAATTAGCTCAATTTTACAAAAAGAATGTCAAAGTTGTTGTTTGACATGAAAAATTATATATTTAAATTTGAATGAGTCGCTTTACGTGTTTATTTTCTACATAAAAGATAGAATTGATATTACAGATATGATTGTTGACTATTTTTTCATAACTGTATTTCAATTATAGATCTTTTTGTGTCGAGTTGTGTTCGGGTTGAAGTATTTCGGTTTAGGGTCAATAGAAAAATTGTCGTCGGGTTTTGCGTCAGCAAAAATTTTTTGTTAGGTTTCGGATTGACTTTAAGTTGAACGTTTAGGTCGGGTATAACACGCGCAGGAATCTATTTCAGATGAATAACTACGTATTTGAATATGAATGACTCCTTGCATGTTTATTTTTCCACATAAAAGATAATATTAATATTAGAGATATAATTGCAGACTATATTTTTGTTATAGTTACCTTATATTGTGGATCAATTTTCTCTGATTCCGGGTTTCAGGTTGGAATTGGAATTAAGTATTTCGGGTTCGATCGGGTTGCGGGTAGACATAATATTTTTGGTTCGGTTCGGGTTGCAGCTTTGTTTTAAATAAAATTTGCAGGGCTTCAAATTTTATTTATTACCCGGGAAGGACCCTAGTTAGGTGTCATTTAACTGATAGTTTTCACGATGACACTTTCACTGACAAATTTAAATAATTTTATTTTAAAATAATTTTCAGTCATTTTATGCGTTTTTGATAGGGATTTGTCAGCTGATTATTTTCAATTACCTCCGGCATTAAAATACATGGTCAACCCGGCCGGAACATGAACCGCGTTTCGAAAAAAATTGGTTACCTACCTTATCTGATGCGCGACTCTTTGGTTCGACTCATAAGCGGAGAACTGCTCCATACTTTGTCTTTCACACACTGCTGCGTATATGCCATATATGTGCACGTAAAATCTATAACATGGAATGACCGCTTATTGGGAGGTTGCTGTATGGAAGAAGAGTACAAAGCAGAGTTTTTACTTTCGGGTAATGCTCAAAAGTGTGGAAACTCTTTCTGTTGTGGATTCATCCGCCTATAAAGATTAGGGGACTACTGAGGTGTTTCAAAAATAACCTTAACCATAAGAGCTTTTTTTTTCACTTTATTTATCTACAATATTCTTTGACAAGCTTCGAAATTTATGTTTTGAGTAAAAATCATTTGGCCCTCTGCAATTTATCTCTAATTTATATAGCAGTGTGAGTGCGCTAGAGATCTGCGCGTTTCGGGTTATGCCAAATCCGGACGCGAAAATTTCATGTTTTTCACGTGATTGATCAACATATTCCACCTGTTATTTAAAAAAGGGGGGAAAAAAGAAACAAAGAAACGTTTTATTGTTCATTTGCTCCAAAAAAATTCTGAAGTATAAATACAGTTCCGGTCCGGCCCGAATCTACAGAAAAAATGCAAGACCCGGACGTGTCCCGGGGATAATGAAGGTCACGCCTGGACCAACTTTTCAAAAGCTAAAATTTAGTCCGAGCCCGTACCGAGTTTTCAGATAAAATTAAGCCAATCCCGAGTTTAATGAAAGAAACTTTTACTGAGTTCGGGCTTCGGAACAGGGCAGGGCTCGTGGAAACCTCTAATATATATTTTGAATTCGGCTCCCCTGTCGGGGGTACTGTGCCCCCCCCCCCCCCCGTCGGGCAAGTTCTGGCGCCGCCCCTGTAGCGGACACTGAGATCGCTCAAGCTGTGCTAAATAGAACCGCCGATAACGCTATATTAGCAGCTCATAGGAAGGAGAACGAAAAACTTGCAGAAGAAAAGATGTCACGTGAAAAATGTGTATGTTTCACTGGAAAATTACTAAATGATTTAGAAGAACAATACTACATTTCCGAATCGATATTGTTCACTTATAAAATCCAAGAAAAACTTGTTAAAGAACGGCAGAAACTATAGCAAATAAAATTTTACCGATCGACACAACAATTGATTTCACTGTTTATTAGAATTTATGTACTGTAGAAAAAATCAATGTTGTTTTTTTTTTATATTAAATTTTCCTACATAAATGTCACTTAGTTTTGAATTAATTATGAATAAATGCACCATTAAGATATCAGAAGTACATTTGATATCCTTTCAGAAATCTGGAATTTTCAAAAATCCGGCAAAGTCCTGGTCCTGACGATGCCGGATTTTCGAGGTATAACTGCAAATAATTAATCAATTTTCCAAATTATTCCTCTCCTAAATTTTATGATAGCATCGCACTCCATTCTTGGTCCTCCGGCACATAATTTGTCATATGGAACATATTTTGTAACTAGCGATGGCAGTGAAATGGGAAAGGTAGGGGAACTGTATTCCACTCTTCAAACGAATAAAATATATTATACAGCGGTGACAGCAATACTACTTTGCACAAGGTTGATGACGGAGTGGTAGTTGGGATCAATAAAAAGACGTCAAATTGCATTGGCTTAGGATAAACTAGAATGGCCTAAGACAAACTAGAAGGTTGGTGCCCAGGAAGTCTTTGGGATCAATAAAAGCTCGCCAAATTGAATTGGCCTAGGACAAACTAGATCGGCCTAGGATAAACTAGTTCAGACCAATGAATAGCAGGCTAAACTAGTTTATCCTATGAGCATTAGGCCAAACTAGTTTGGCCTAGGAAAAACTAGTTTGTCCTACGTGCGTCAGGATAAACTAGTTTGGCCTAGGAAAAACTAGTTTATCCTATGGGCGTTAGGATAAACTAGTTTGACCTAGGCCAATCTAGTTTGGCCTAAATTCGGGTTCGGCCGGTAACATATATAAAAAAAACCTAAAAACAAACAATAAAGGGAGGATGAAGAAAAAAAATTCATAACTTCGTCAATTCACAAGACATCAAATCCGCTTAAGTTTATTATAAATCTTTTTAATATTATCTTTTATCAACAACTTTTATATTGACAAGTCTTTGATAGGACCGACTCTTAGAGCAAAAGAAAAAAAAATAGGGGTTGAAGAAAAAGAAATTGAATTAAAAACTCGTCAACAGCGGCAGGATTAAATTATTAAACTGGGTTTATCTCTAATTTTGATTTAGTTTTTGTTGGTAAAATTAGTACTTAACTTCGGAATCTACCTGTGGCTGCAGGCTGAGCCACCAGGGATTTTTTTCTACTTTAGCAGATGTTTCGCTATTCTCAGTTGTGGAAGTGCGACTTTTACATTTTTGGGGCCATTTTTTATAGCATTTGCTATTAAGACACACGCAATTACAAACTTATATGCATATTAGTTAATTAAATTGGTGTTTAAAAAATACATTTACTTAAAATTTCAGTGCAGATGGTTATAAAACAACTCATGGAGCTTCGAATTCTTTTGACGTCCATGAAGCATTTGTCTTTCTTTGAAACCCCGTTGTGTAACGAAAAGGTGAAAAAAATAACTTAATTTGGTTATAATTGATGAATTTATTTGATTTCTGAAATTATTTTATTAAAACATGAAATTAAAATTTCAAGCAAGATAATGGGATGGCAGCGCGGGCCGCTGCAGTATTCGTATAATTGGAAAATAATTCTGGGTCGTTGATGAATTAATTACATTTTATTTTATCTGAAAATAAAACGTTTTGGTCAGATCCACAGCGAGCCAACTTGGGCCACACGTATAACTAATTAATAATGATGTATATTTATGTATGTATTAATTACTTTAAAAAAATTTTTTGGACGTTTTCGTTTTCGTTCGAAAATAGGAAGATTACCGAAATTCTGTTTCGGTTACGGTTTTAAAAACCTATTTCCCTATTTCGGTTGATCCTTAATAATAATAATAATACCTAAACAACTAAAATATTTTTTGGAAATTCATAAAACCAATATAGGAAAACAACGAAGACAAAGATATAAATTGCTTACAGTGGAATTAATTTTAGCATAAGAATTTAGACTCAATTACGGGCTGATTATGCTATAGGCTAATTGGGTACTGACACTTCTGATTTTAGTAGCCCCCGAATTTTGTTTTAGGGAATTTTCATATGGCTGAAATTTCAAGCCTATTTTAACCTTCTAATCGTTGGTAAACGGAAAAAAGGTGACAAGAAAAAACGGGACCGGAAAAAACGGGACAGAAAAAACAAGAGCGGAAAAAACGGGGCAAGGAAAAAACGGGACCGGAAAAAATGTGACAAGGAAAAAAGGTGACCGGAAAAAGCATGACAAGGAAGTGTTAAATATTGAACTTGTCGATAAATAAATGTTAAAAACTAATCTAAAGTTTTTCCACTGTCAGTTTCTTACAGCGTAGGGGGGGGGGGGGGGGGGCAGAGTTAATGGGTGAGTTAGACAATTCTAAGATTTGGTCCAAGAAAACAAAATTTTAACATTTCATTAAGAGAAGTCTAACATGACTTCTACAAGGGACAAGCAGGTGCTTTCTACGGGGAGGGGGGTGGGGGGGATTAAGGAAATACAATTTACAGATTCTTTCAACTGCAGATTCGCGAACGCGAATCCAAATATTTTTCGTCGATGTCTACGAATGCTAATATTGAAAAAAATTGAAAATTCGCTTACGATAATTCTAATTAACATCACCACTTGATATTTGATATTCGCGAACGGTAATACCAATATTTTCCGTTGATGTTTAAGAATGCTATTATAAAAAAAATTCCTGAATATTCGCATATGAAAATTCACATTTACACTACTACTTAATTTGGACATTATGTGAATAAGAATCCTTTCCACTGATAAATGCAAATATTGAAAAATGTTTTGAATGTTCGCATACAAGAATGCTCGTTTACATAACAACTTGTTTTTCGACTTACGCATGTATAATATCATATAAACATTTTTAATTTTAAAGAATTTAGTTATAATAGATTCGATTGGAAAGTTTTTTTTTTTATTATTTTTATTTCATTTAACGCTATTTGAATTTTTTGTTTATTAACATAAAATTATATTAATAATAATAACATTTTTTAGACTTTCTGAATCACTTATCAATTTATAATTTTTTATGTCCTGATCAGTGGCATTTGTATTTTCAGATATTAACAGAACAAATAAAGAAAAAATAATAATAAATAAGTATTTTTGTTAAGATACGCCTAAAATTAGAAATTAGCATAGTTTGTTATTTTTTTTTTGTTATATTAAGCAATTGATTAAAGTAAATTTTTTTTCAATTTTTGGTTTCATCATGGAATTTCCGGATGTATTATTCTAAACACTTAAACTAAACAAAATAAATTCAAATAAACATTTCTATAAGATACTGGAAACACGGAAAAAAGTGCACATAGGAAAAAACAAATCGACCACGGGAAAGTATTCTATTTATTAAGTTGTATACATAACAGAAAATATAATATGAAGTTTGTTTTTTAAGGAATTTAATATATATTTTAAAAACATAGTAAACCTTATATATTTTTTAACGACATGAAGGCCATATTTAAATAAACAATTAAAACTAAAGTGCAGTTTTTCGACTGTCAGCTTTTTACAGCCTAGGGGATGGGAGGGAGGTACTGAGTTAATGCGTGAGTTAGACAATTCTAAGATTTGGTCCAAGAAAACACAATTTTAACATTTCATTTAGAAGTTTAGTATGACTTCTATATAACGGACAAGTTAGTGCTTTCTACGGAGGGGAGGGGGTATTAAGGAAATACAATTTATTGATTCTTTCAATTCGCTATTGATAGCTTATATATAAGCAAAGATATATTTATATATTTATAAAATATAATATATATTTATTAATATTTATATATATTTATAAAACATTAATCAATAATGATTTTTGGGTACAGTGGAGGGCGGAGGGAGAGGGGAAAATTACGTACACAGCTTGTAAAGGGAATAAAATAAAGACGAAGAGAGGAGCCATTTTCTTTAGAGGAATTTTTTCATTATCCTGCTTTTTAGCTCGGAGGCTATCAAAGCCCAAGGGCTAATGTGCACGCAGGTTCTGTATGTATGTATGTATGTATGCAATGCACTTACGTCTGTATGTACGTAACGCGATAACTCTTGACAGAAACATCCGATTTGCTTCACTTTTTTTCCAGGCTCATTCTGATAAGGCGCTTCCCTAATTAGTTTTGGGGGTTATTGGTTAACAGTAATGGGGGCTACTCCCCCCCCACCTTAATTTAGATAAATGGGTTTTTCATGCAGAATTATTCGATTTGCTCCAAATTGCTCCAAATTTGGTATACCGATTTATTATGTTAAGGAGCTTCCATGATTAGTTTTGGAGGTTCATTAGTTAAACATAAAGGGGGGAAGGAGGAGCTATCCACCCTCTTGATTTAGATAAATGGGTTTTTCATGAAGAATTATTAGATTTGCTCCAAATTTGGTATACCGGTTTATTATGTTAAGAAGCTGCCTTGATTAGGTTTGAAGGTTCATTAGTTAAGTATACACGGGGGAAAGGGGGCTAGACCCCCCCCTTAATTTAGATAAATGGGTGTTTCATGCAGAGTTATTCGATTTGCACCAAATTTAGTATACCGGTTTATTATGCTAAGGAGCTGCCTTGATTAAATTTGGAGGTTTATTGGTTAAGTATGAAGAGGGGGGCGGGGGCTAGTCCCTCTTAATTTAAATAAATGGGTTTTTCATGCAGAATTTTTCGATTTGCTTCAAATTTGATATATCAGTTTATTCCGATATGGAGTTTCCTTCATTAGGTTTGGAGATTCGTTGGTTAAATACAAAAGGGGAAAGGGGGGCAAGTCCCCTCTTCTTAATTTAGATAAATGGATTTTCATGCGGAATTATCCAATTTATTTTATTTTTTTCTATGTTCATTTTGATAAAGAGCTTTCCTGATTAGATTTGGAGGTTCATTAGTTAAGTATAAAGCTTAATTTACCAATATGGTTTTTTCATGCAGAATTTTCTGATTTGCTTCAAATTTGGTATACCGGTTTATTACGTTAAGGAGCTTCCCTGATTAGATTTGGAGGTTCATTGGTTAAGTATAAGGGGGAGTGGAGGCTAACCCACCTTCATTTATTTTTTGAGGTGCATTGTTCTTTGAAAGTTATATTTTACAAGATTATATTATACTGTTATATTTTACAAGAAAACCCTACTGTTCCGTTTGCTCCTATGTCCCATTAGCCCTCAGTCTCCCCTATATGTATTTTTTCTCAATATTTGTTATCTGGATTTTTGTTATACTGATAGCATGAACTACGGGTGACATGAACAAAAATTTAATTCCCCTTGATGTTCATGTTAACGAGGTTTGACTGTATTCACTTATCTTTATGTACCTAAACTTAATTTGGCAGGCAGAAAAAAAACCGCATGGGAAAATTAAGATTTATATTTCTGATCAATTCTGTGGAAACTGATCGAGAAAAAATTCTGGAAATGTTCACACATACAGGAATAAAAAATATATCGTAATCGTATTAGCGAACGTGGAAATGAAAAATATGAAACTTAGCAATTAAATAATACATTAACCCTTTATGTGACGACAGTTCTTCAAAATACCATTAAAATAACTGTTTATAAAATTCATTTAATACATCGATTAGTAGTGATACAGTTTAGAATGAGTTACAGACGCTTTACTCTATCATGTTCGAAAGCATTATTGGTTGCACAAAACAAAAGTATTTTTAAAATGATGATTTCTTTGCCTTTGCATCTTTTCAGCTTTCTTGATGTTGAAAGATTGGGGGGGTGGGGGGGATTCTGTTGTAAGAACATGACATTTGTACATTTCCAAAATCTACAACAAGGTTAAAGGAATGTGTGTTCTTAAATTATTGCCCCTCCAGTGGCCGAGAGGTTCTGCTCTCGAAGCTGGTAGACGGGAGGTGCTGGGTTCGAACCCAATCGCACCTGTCGGCCTAATCGTTCGGAGTTTTCGTGGTTTGCTTCGAACCATGGATTTCCATGCGTAAATACGGGTTAGGTTCCATTAGAAAGACCCCCAGGGAAGGCACCCCTACCTTTTGGGCCCATATCCCTCGTGTTGATAATTGGCCGTCATAAACACAACCAACCAATCTGTTAAATTATTATACATCTAACTGCAATAGTTAAGCAAAAAATAATTCAGTCTTTAAACTTGTAAGGTCTCTAGAAATGTAGCATATGGCACTTCAGGGAATATTTTAAAAGGATAAATACAGCTGAGTATTTGTTCCAATAATCCGGTTCAAAGTTATTCATTATACGCTATCTCAAATTGTGTGAAATATCTAAAATCAACACCATTACCTATTATTTACATGAAAATATCTCATAAAACGCGATGGGTGGCACGTAAAAATTTCACAGAAGAAACAACCCTATTATTATACATTATTCGTCTGTCAGATTAATATCATTCAACAAAACTAAGGTTTATCTTCTATCACTTTCAAATATGTATATTGAAGTGAGTTGTAAAATTCCAATGTACTTGTCGTCAACATAATACCTGTCTACCATTCTTTTAATACTACAATCTGCAAAACGCCTGTTACAATCAAATAGAAAGCAAAATATTTTGAATGATTGTCAATCAATAATAAGAGGAACCACTCTCTTTGTTGAAGGATTAAGAATTTAACCTGGGGGATCCCATGCTTCGAAAGCATGATTTTTCGTTAAAGTTCAAAATTTGGGTACATTTTTTCTTAATAGCCATATTTATTTCGTTTGAAATATTTTAATTTTATTCATATATATATTTTTTAGTAAGCTATAGATTTTTTTTTTTTTTTTAAATATTTAGCCAGACTTTTACTTTTAAAAATGAATCGGAAAATTTTTCAAAGTTTCGCGTTGTTGAGTAGAGAATTTGAGAACCGCATAAATGTATATATCTTTATTTTCGATTGTCCGATTGTCCGATTCCATGACATTTTTAACTTAATTTCGTTATTTGTTTTTTGAACCGGAAGACGAACCAAATTTAATGCCTCCCCCTTCTACCCGGGAGCCCAGGGTATACGCCCCCTAGCTTCCCTCTGGTTTAAACCCTGAGGTCATGTAAAGTTATTTAAACAGCATTACCAAGTCTAATCGTATGTAATATATTGCCCTCTCTTTAAAACAATCTAATTGTTTGATAGGAAACAAAATATTAATAAAATTAAATAAATTATAAATAACTATTAGTTATAATATTAAAACTTATGGAATTATATTAAGACTTTTTTAAAATAATAATTGCTTGTGAATTAATTATTCAAATTATTAATTTAAAGACTCGCTAAACAAAAACATACTCAAAATCTCAATTTTTCGTTTTTTATATATAGTAAAACCTCCCTGCGATCACGTTCCGCTCCAATGAAAATGGGCCGCTCCGAGAGGTGGTCTCTTAATGGAGGTCATGTTTAAATCTAGATTTTCATCGTAGAAAAAGGTAACAATTAATTTTACTTAAATTTATTTTTCACATTAGGAAAAAACATGAAAATTTAAATATCAAAACAAAAGTTAATTACATAAGTTAATTACTGCAGAGTTTAAAAAAGGAATACATTGACGTTTGCTTTGATTTTACGGTTTTATCTTTTATAACTTTTATTTCCAAGTTCTTTCGAAATTCATTAAATAAATGCAATTTTTTTGGACGGGAACAAATAATGACAATTTCATTCATTTATCTATTTCTTTGAGAGTTTCCTGACAGAATAGGGCTGATGAGTTTATTGACCGTCATTCTTAATTTGTCATCAGAGTTAAATTCATTGCCTAAAAAAACACAAAAGGGTTTAAACACTTAAGAGTTACCGGAATAATAATAATAATAATAAAAATCTTAACTTAGTTTAGAAGTTTGATAGATAATACTCTCTCCGGAATTAATTTTCTAATAAAACCTTCTTCAAGCGACCAGGAATAAACGGAATTTATTTCATTTTCTTCAAAGAAATGGGTCGCTCATGGAAGGAGTTCAACTGGGATGGTCTCTGAATGGAGGTAAAATTAGTATTGAGTCTATGGGAATAAATTTCGTTCCATGGAAAAAAGGTCGTTCAGGGAGGTGGTTTGAAAAAAATTTTGGAAAAAATTGAATTTCCGTGTATAAGTCAAGCCACATTTCTGATAGTATGTTGAAAAATTATTTGTAATCGAGGATAAAAAAAAAATATTAAATTTTCATTAATAATTTTTACTAATGTAAACTTTACGTCTCTAATTAAACTTTTTAAATTCAACGTTTTAAAAGTATGTAAAACCGAAGAAGGTTAAGCTATTTCGAAACCTATTCATATAAATTCAATGATGCTTAAAAAGAAAAAATTCTTTAAAAAATTTATTCAAGCCTTATTTACGAGAGTAAACAACTTCTTAAACTGCTAAAATATAGTACTTTTCTTATAGTAGGACTTTTACAGAACAATTACAGGGACATTATCATTGAGATTTTTTTTTGTGAATCACAGGGAAATGACCATTGTCCGGTTTTATCTCTCATGTGATTACTTAAGCCTTTTTTTTTTTTACTTCCTCGTGTATAAGTCGACCCTCCCATTTTCAACTCCCAAATTTTGTCTAAAATTCTTCGACTTATACACGAGTATATACGGAGTATATATGGTATATCTATATATACGAATATACGATATTACTTACCAATACGGTAAGTAAGAAAAATTAAACACTTCTAAAATTGCTTCAGTATTAATTGCCAATGTATTGCCAAGGACTTTTTTTTTTTTTTTTTCGGTTACAAGGCCACCGATCACATATAGAAAAATTAAAACGTAGTCTAATGTATGTTTCGTCTATCTCCAACAAATAAACTGCTTTCCAGTTTTATGCACTAAGTATGCGTCCACTGCCAAAAATTTCTCCTTGTCGTTGTCAGAAATAATCATTTTTATATCAAATTAATATAAAAATTCGAAAAATAAGACTATTTCTTAAAAATCAATACAATTAAGAATACTATTAAGAAATTATATAGAAATTACTATTCGTGAAGTAATGTAATAGAAAAGAAGACTATTACGAAGACTAAAAGCGAAGGTCTAGAAGTAGAAAATGAAACATTATAAAGTCCTTTAAAAAACACAACAGAAAAATTGTTTAACTGAACCTTTTGTGACAAATCAGGAGGTTTTCCGGGTATTTCAAGATCTTTTGCATTCCACAGGTACAATAAGTTTCGTTGAAACACATTCATGGATTTTGATATAGTTTACAAACCATTTTTCTCTCTTTAAATACAAAGGGATAGGAATGAAGTTCATATTTACGAGTATATCATAAAGGTATTTCTATTTATCTGGCATAGCTTGTCAAAATTACAATACAAGTTTACATTTTTGTTACTATACTCAAACCTAAGCCCTTTTGTTACTCAAACCTAAGGGACTCTAGTTTACCCCTGTTCTCCATACCACCCCCGCCCATTTATCAGAATGAACATAGAAAAAATAAAATAAATTGGATAATTCGGCATGAAAATCCATTTATCTAAATTAAGAAGAGGGGACTTTCCCCCTTTTATATTCAACCAACGAATCTCCAAACCTAATGAAGGAAGAGCCATATCGGAATAAACCGATATATCAAACTTGAAGCAAATCGAAAAATTCTGCGTGAAAAACCCATTTATTTAAATTAAGGGGGGACTAGCCCCGCCCCCCTCTTCATACTTAACCAATAAACCTCCAAATTTAATCAAGGCAGCTCCTTAGCATAATAAACCGGTATACTAAATTTGGTGCAAATTGAATAACTCTGCATGAAAAACCCATTTATCTAAATTAAGGGGGGTCTAGCCCCCTATCCCCGTGTATACTTAATTAATGAACCTCCAAAACTAATCATGGAAGCTCCTTAACATAATAAATCGGTATACCAATTTTGGAGCAAATCGAATAATTCTGCATGAAAAACCCATTGTAGCCCCCCTTTACTCTTAACCAACAACCCCCAAAACTAATGAGGGAAGCGCCTTATCAGAATGAACCTGGAAAAAAAATTAAAGCAAATCGGATGTTTCTGTCAAGAGTTATAGCGTTACGTACATACACACGTAAGTGTATACATACATACAGAACCTGCGTGCACATTAGCCCTTGGGCTTTGATAGCCTGCGAGCAAAAAGCAGGATAATGAAAAAATTCCTCTAAAGAAAAGGCCTCCTCTCTTCGTCTTTATTTTATTCCCTTTACAAGCTGTGTACGTAGTTTTTTCCCTCCCCCTCCGCCTTATAAAACATATTTGCTCATATATAAACGATCAATAGCGAATTGAAAGAATCAATAAATTGTATTTCCTTAATACCCCCCCCCCCCCCCCTCCGTAGAAAGCACCAACTTGTCCATTGTAGAAGTCATACGAAACTTCTCTTAATGAAATGTTAAGAGGCCACACTAGTCACGCCTTGAAATTCGGACGCAAATGCTAAGTCTATGGGCGCGTTATTTTCAAATATCTTGCTTGATTTTTAATATTTTTAAATGCTTTTTTTTGCACAGGAAAGCTGAGGACTATCTGTTTCCGGGCTATTTTCTACTTTTCCGATTTTTGTAGTAGTTTAATTCTCAGAATCCTGTCAATTTAGGATCCAGTGAAATTCGAGGTGTTGTGTCCTTTTTAGTCTTATAACATCCATATCTGCAAAATTCAGAAAAATTTAAAAAAGGGCAACGAAAATATAGAGTTTAGGCTTTCCAATAATATGCTTTCAATAGTTCTACTACAATTAGGCTGAGCAAAATTTGTAAAGATTTTGATGAAAAATGTGTCAAAAACGGACTCGTAATGTTATGCTGCCCGCCTCTACGAAGACGATGAAAACACCGCCTATTAAAAATCTGATTGGCTAATATCCAAACATTTTAGCAAATGGAAACGATTTAATTGTGATTGGATTATTGTAACGTGTTAAAATAGATCACTCCTATTTCAAACCTTGGATTTATTTTTTTCCAAGATTATTGTTTAATTTCTCTTGAAAGAATGAAATATTTTAAATTCTATATTTCTATGAATAACTAAGGAAATTATACATTTCGTTTATATATACAATTTCAGAACCGTACAGAGGGAGTTATAACTTATAGAAGTTACTAAAGGGTCAAATTTCAGTCCTAGTTTATTAAGTAAAATGGTAAAAAAATAGACGAGTATTTTTTAAAGCATTTTTTAAGTTAAAATAGTTAAGAAATAATTACGAAGTCATAATTTGTTAGAACATATTTGTGGCCTGGCCAGGAGACTCGTTTTCAAGTCTCCTATTCTTGTATATGTATAAAATATTCAACAATTTAACATTTTACGTTCGAAAAACAGTTTTTTAAAATTAAAAATCAGCAGAATTTAAAGTTAATAAGTTTTAAAGATTGTTAACTTTAAAATTGTAAATCAACTTGTTCAAAATTTTAAAGAAATATTTTTAATACAGTCAAACCTCGTTAACATGAACACGCTTAACGTGAATTACTTTTAACATGAATTGTTTTCACAGTCCCTTGTAAAAACGAATACAAAGATTTGATACTGATAACATGAATTACTGATAACATGAACAAAATTTTGATTCCCCTTGAGGTTCATGTTAACGAGGTTCGACTGTATTCATTACTTTAATATTTATTATTTTTAAGGGGACAGTACACCTTTAACAGTCGCAAAACGAAATTTGTCCTGTGTAACAGATCTTTTTTTAAGAGTCCACTTCAGACAAGGGGAGAAAGGAAAACGAAGTCTATGGGGGCGTTATTTTAAAATTTCTCGCTTTGATTTTAATATTATTGAATGATGTTTTTTACATAGGATAGCTGAGCATGATCTTCAACCAGGCTAGATTTTACTTTTTAAATTTTGGTTATAGTTTATATATATATATATTTATATATAAGGAAAGTTTCAATTTCAGAAACAATTCCCTTCTGTTCCGAAAGTAAAAGTAATTTTTTTTTTAATATCTGAAACCAAAATCGAAAGAGTAAAAACTAGCCCGGTTGTAGATCGTCTTCAGCTATCCTATGCAAAAAAAAATCATTTTAAAATGTTAAAAAGGAAGTGAGATAATTGAAAATAACGCTCCCATATACTTAACGTTAGCGCTTACATTTTTTTCCGTAACTTACGTGGGTTCTCAAATGTAACGCAAAGATATTTTTTTGCAACGGTAAGGAAATGCGAAAATTTATCATCAAATTTAATAATGTAAAACTAAAAATTATGAAACTATAAGATAAAATATAGCATTTTATAAAAATATACTAGCTAGCAATTTTTTTTTCTAATACGTATTACCTTTTAATAATTTATACTTCACTTACATGGACATTCAAAAGTATTTTATATTATGGTCTATGTGAGAAAATACATTTGCGGTGTATTTAATGACGTAAAACAATTTTAAACATGCAATTTATGCGCATTATTGAAGAACACAAGTACGTGTACAGGGGAATTAAAAAGTACATTTCGTTATATTATGGACTACGAAGAAAAAACGTTTGCGGGGTATTTTAATAACGTTTTCTATTACAACATAATGAAATTGATATGAATTTATGAGACGCAGTAAAACATGCTTTCTGAAGGGATAGCAAAGCATTTATCATTCATTCACAGGGTCACAGAAAAGAGTTCAGTTTTATTACAGAAAAAACTGCTTGCAAAGTGTGTTTTAGTTTTTCACGATTTTAAACAAGATGGAATTCATATACATTACTGAGGTTTACAATAAGGTGCTTACATTATAATAAGATGTGCATCACATTTTATTTAATTTACAGGGGCACATAAAAGATATTGGATACAATATTGCATATGAAGTATTGTCTATTAAGGATGATTGCTGAAAGTGAGATTTCAGCTATGATATACGTTTTTAACTAAATTTCTGCATACTAGATTATATATATAAATTCGATAGACTACGAATAGGGCTACGCAAAAGAACTAGGAAGAATTGTTGAGAAATTGATTAATTTTATTTTCAAATTCAACTATATTTAGAAAGATATGTTTGGAAAATAAAAATGTAATAATATACAAGGCTATTCAAAGAATTGGATGCATGCACGCCTATTTCAGGCACGGGAAGAAATGAAAACGCTAATTTTAAGTCTATGAGGGCGTCATTTTAAAATTACTCGCTTTGATTTTAATATTTTTGAATGATTTTTTGCATAGGATAGCTGAGAACGACCGAAAACCAGGATAGTTTTTACTTTTTCCATTTTGGTTATAGTTTTTTTTTTTTTTTTTTTTTAGGATAGTTTAAATTTCAGATCGGATTCCAACCGGTTATGAAAGTAAATGTAATTTTTTTTTTAAATATCTGAAACCAAAATCGAAAAAGTAAAAACCTGCCCGGTTATAGAGCGTCCTAAACTATTCTATGCAAAAAAATTCAATTTAAAATATTAAAAAGGTAGCGAGCAGAGTTGGGCAGTATCGAAAATACATGTATTTGAAATACATTTTCAAAATACATTTGTATCTTGTATTTTGTATTTTAAACCGATAACATCAAAGTATTTTTGTAATGTATTTTCTGATGGTTTTACAATGCATTTTGTATTTTGAAAATACTCAAAATACATTTTTTCCAAATTTCAAACTGCCATGTTTAGACAAATGTCAGACGAACGACTTTTTGAACGCTTGTGGTTTCAACAAGAAAAATAAACACCTGCGCTATCCCGGTCAGACGAGCGATCTATGAACCGTTCCCGCCACACAGAGCAGACGACATTATTTATCGCCGCAACAGAATCATTTCCATTCGATGTTTTCAAAAAGCAAAATGGATCTTCTGCAGGAAATAAATGATTTTGTAATTTTATATTAGTTATTCAAGAAATTAGAAAAAAGAAATATACACAGACGGTACTAGGTTCATCGTATTTTAAGTAATCGATAGAAAATTAACTTTGCTGTACACAAAATTAAAAAAAAAAAAAAAATAAAGAAAAGAAAGGAAAGAAAACGGAACGGCCACTTTACCAAACTTACCTATATTTGCTTCAAAAATAGCAAAGAAGATAGCTTTCCTTTTAACTCGGTTTATCAGATTTGAACCGGTATATCAGATTTGAATCAAATCGAATAATTCTGCATGAAAAAACCATTTATCTACATTAAAGGGGAACTATCCCCCGTTACCCCCTTTATACTTAACCAATAAACCTCCCAACCTAATCAAGGTAGTTCCTTCACATAATAAACTGGTGTACCAAATTTGGAGCAAATCGAATAATTCTGCATGAAAAACATATTTATCTAATTTAAAGGGGCGGGGTACTAGCCCTCTTTTCCCGATTTATACTGAACTAATGAACCTCCAACTCTAATCAGGGAAGCTCCTTAACATAATAAACCGGTATACCAAATTTGGAGCAAATCGAATAATTCTGCTTGAAAAACACATTTATCTAAAAGGGGAGTCTAGACCCCCCCCCCTCTTTTCCAACTTTATAATTAACCAATGAACCCCCAAAACTAATCAGAGGAGAGCTTTATCGGAATGAACGTAGACAAATTTTTTGAAGCAAAACGGATAATTCTGCATAAAAAAACATTTATCTAAATTAAAGTTGGAATTAGCCCCCGTTGTCTCCCTTTATACTTAACCAATGAATCCCAAAAACTAATCAGGGAAGCGCCTTATCAGAATGAAACTAGAAAAAAAAATTGAAGCAAATTGGATGTTTCCATCAAGAGTTATCGCGTTACGTACATACAGAACCGGCGGGCACATTAGTTCTCAAGCTTTGATAGCCTGTGAGCTAAAACAATAAAAAATAAATTACAGTATTTTTAAAACTATATGCTCGCAGTAAATAGAACCGGTACCGGATATGACCACAGAGGCTCTGTTTTGCTGTCTCCTTTCCCATACTGGATTTTCAAAACCAGATCTCACTTGTAATGTTTTTAATTTCAAAGGATTATTATTAAATATTCATTACTATTAAGAAATGCAACATTTGCTGTCTATTTAGGGCCCAGTCACAAAAATCCATTTAATAAAACAGGCCTTTTCTCAAAAATCGTAATTATAAAACAGGCCCTTTCACAAAATTATATTCCATAAAAACATGCTATTAATTAATTATTTTAACATTATTAGGTTTTAAAATCTGTAATTTGTAAAGAAAACAAGTTCCCCCGAAACGAAAACTTTAGCATTTACTTTTCGCAAAATGCTTCCTTCGCCCCCTACCCCGCAAAGAAAAACCCCTGCAATTACCCATGAATTTAATTTAGTACATACTAGGACAAAATATTATTATTAGTAGTAGTATTTGATAAAGATTACATTCAATTTTTCCTTATAATAATACTTTACTATTTAAATACTTTTCTTATAAAACGTTAACTTGCAACATTAGCATAATTTTAAATGCTTTTTTAGGTGCGTTCGTAATTATATAAATACGTAGCATCTATAGTCGTCGTTCAGTCCGTCTGTCCGCATATAACAGAGCAAAAACTACCCAACCGAATAGCCTGAAATTTTGAATATATAATTGTTGTAAAAGTTTGTCGAGTCATTTCAAATTTTATGAAAATCGGATGTATAGTTTAATTACAGGGATAGTCAAAAGTTTTTCGCTAGATTACGGCCAATGGGAAAAAATTATTGCAAGTGCATTTTAATGATGTTACAGCCTTCCGAATGGTCTGAAATTTTAAATATATAATTTTTGCAAAATTTTGTCGAGTCGTTTCAAATTTTATGTAAATCGGATGCATAGATTAATGACAGAGACAGTCAAAATCTTCCGTTACATTACGGCCAATGAGAAAAAAATTATTGCAAGTGTATTTTAATGATGTTACAGCCTTTCGAACAGAATGAAATTTATATGCACTTATGAAGTGCACTCAAATATACAATCAGTACAATTCGGTGCAAAAAATATTTATGAAACTATTTACGAAAACTTATTACGAATGCACCTCATTTGCCACGTTTGATGAGCAATTTCCAACTTGTTTGTTTAAATGAAACAAAATTAATTCATATAATTTATCGATAACTTCCTAATCTTCTTTAGATTTTTCTGATTTTTTTTTTTTTTTTTTTTTTTTTTTTTTTTTTTTTTTTTTAAATCAAGGATGCCTTTAACCAAGTTATTATATTTTAATTTTTATCTTTATATAATGTAAGCATGAGGTGTCCAACTATATTGAACACGTTTGTATTTCAAAAATTAGTTAATCTACGTGTATTAAATTCATTTTAAATTCTAGCGAAAAAATTCGACCAGGGGCGTATTTAAGCAGAATTCATTAGGGGGGCGTATAGGACGATTTTGCCGACTAGCTTAAAAGTAGATATATATCTTTAGAAGTATGTTTCTGTGTCTGTATATATGCATCTAACCGGAGTCCTAAAATGGACTGACTGATTTTAAAATTCAATAACTAGCAAATGGTGACAGCTATAAAATAAAATTCTTGCAGGAGTGTTATGTAAGATGTGAGAAATTTTTTTACTGCGATTCTCGATTTTAGTTTAAAGTAGTGGCGGTAGATGACGCTGCTTGCAATAGGCGCTAAATCGGGGCCCGATTTTTGGCCTTTTTCTTTTCTCAATATTGATGCGAAAGAAGGAGATTAAATATATGCAGTGGGTCCCTAAGTACAAAATTTTATTGGCGACTGAGAACCATTCCATGTATTTAATCCCCTTCTTTCAATACTGAGAGAGAAGATAAACAAAAAATCAGGCCCCGATTTATCACCAATTGTTAGCAGTGCCATATGTCGTTACTATTTTAAACTAAAATCGAGAATAGCTGTAAAAAAACGCCTGACTTCTTACATAACCCTCCTGCTAGAATTTTTTTAAATAGCTGCCACCATTTCCAAGTTATTGAATTTTAAAATAAGTCAATTCATTTTAGGACACCCGGAATGTTTTATATAAAATTGAACATTATTAACACATCGAGATCAAGTTTTCACTTTAGAACATCGAATACCTTACATTTTAGAGGATTGGGAGAATATAAGGTAGATTTAAAGATGGATACACCACCCCTTTACTTACTTTACATTGTTGTAAATGTTCCAGTAAAGTATTTTGATATTTTTTGCTGAATGTGCAATGGAAATCTGCAATTCGGATTGATTAAACGAGTTGAAGTTTTTTGAAAGATGCTACTTGGAACTTATACAGAATCAGCTTATTTATATTTACATTAAAAAGGATTAAATCAAAACTCATTTTAATTACATTTTTGTTCATTCATTGCATAACATGCGTTTTAACCCACCATTTTTTTAGACGAGCCCATCTATTCACGACAGCGTCCAAATCTAGGTATTTCGAACTATCCTTCTCAATTGTAAGCATTTTGAGTGTATTCAAACGTAGATCGGTCATTGTTGTTCTTAGATTTTTTTTTTCACAAATTTTAATTTACAATGTTCTTTCATTCGAGGCAACTGTGACTGGAGGAGTTAGAGCCAAACGACTGACATGGTCCGCAAGTGGCAAAATGTATCTCAACGGTTCTGTTTTCATGTAAATATCGTCCATTCTTTCAGCCTCTGACTATAGTCTGACAGAAGTCTGGCAAAACTTTCAGCTCTGTGTGTAATGCAGGAATTTCCAATGTTTCACGAAAAACATTTATTTACCGCTTTCTTAACCAGATTTAGCGTTTATTTCTTTCTTGTAATGGGAGGATACATTATTTTATCCAGTAGTGAGATTATGCTGATGCAAGAATGAAGACTTTCAGCTATCACCACTGTAAGAGTATCCAGTACCTTCTGAAATTCCATGTGTTAGAGCATTAGAAGTTCGGAAGCAAAGAGAATGTGTTAATTACCGTCTAACTTCTTTGGTGCCAATGTTCGTCGATACTGCATAGCAAATTCATTTAACGGATCAACACCTTACTTATAATAAAACACTCATACTAAAATATATATTAAAACACACATACACACATAAATAACGCCTGCATTCAACAGTTAAAGGTATATATAAATATTATACAGACATTGTATTTATTGTATGTATGTCTGTATAATATTTATATATACCTTCAACACCTTACTTGCTTTAAAAGAGAACTGCACTCTATATTTCCCTATTAACATTTTCATTGTCATTGTTGATTGTTTCCAATCATTTGATACAAGTCTTCAGTATTTTCGTAGCGTCTATTTTAAGAGTCTTTGACTTCATTTCTTCATTAACCCCTTAACCTACAATGACGGGCATAGCCCGCGTACGATGATCGAACCAAATGTAAATTCTTCTTACCACTAAAATTTCACAGTAAATATAGTTTAATTTAATCATCGAAATACCATGATTAAACAAGGCGAAAATCTCTATTAAATTTTAGTGTAGCTATGGATTTGCCAAGCCGTGGAGCTGTTAAAGTAAATCGTAGGTTAAGGGGTTAACTAACTTACATGTGTAACTGAACGTTCTTGAGAAACATCATAGTGAAGCAATGAAGTCGAGCGATAACATTTTCTCTCTTAAACCTCGTGGCTTGATCGTTGTTTTGTTAACAGAAGTAGAGGAATCAACTTTTCCAAAATTTGTAGGATACATTCATATGAGATCCAAACCACTTTCAATGATTCTATTTCTTGGAGCTTGCCTACTAATGGGCTCTTTCGTTTAGTACTTGCTGTGAAAAACACAATCATCTTCCAGCACGTTGAACACATCACCTATAACATTGCTGGCATTGCAGATATGCGAAACGAAAGTGTTGAGTCTGTGACATTGACAAGGAATATAGGGTACAATTCGATCTACTATTTCTAAAAACTCCTAAGTGCCGCTGAATTCTCCAGACATACTGCTTGTAAAATCGTATGACTGGAAAACTACCTGTTCTATTACGAGCTCATTCTTTGTAAGGATGTGCGATATCATTGGTTTTGACGACTTCTTATAAAACTTCCAAAAGCCGATCGGGGTTTTTCCATCTTTGTCGACATATTTCAACCCAACAGCTGATCGATCATGGTGCGAAGCATCTGGTGTCGTATCTGCCATAATTCCATAAAATAATGCTTCTTGAATATCTATGACTATCGTTTTGCACACTGCTGTAGCAAAAAATTCAATCATCTCGTTTTGGGATGAAGCGGAAAGGTAAGTTATACGGTATGGGCTGAAATGTGTATCCTCAAACATTTCCTCAGTTGCGAGTTGTGTCTGGAAATTAATTTCACTATTTTTCAAAAGTTTCCATTTTCATCTTTGTTACTTCCACAAACCGACTTTGTTACTTCCACCTTGTCTACTCAGCATTCGCGAAATGTCCATGAAAGTTGCTACAATTTCTGTGCTGAATGCAAGATGTTGCTATTGCTCTTCCAGAATAATCCGTTTGCGCTTGCTCTCGTCGAGTAAGTGATTATACGTCATCATGAACTGACAAAATAGGAAACAGCAAATTTGATGGGAGTTGGAAGAGAAATGTTGTGTGAACTTTCTGTTCTTTTTTTTTCCCTTAAGCTCTTCATTTTGTGTCCTTTTTTACACCACTCTCAACTAAAACATTTTGTATTTTTTCTCTCCCAGGTCCTTCATGAAACACGCAAAACAATTAGCATTGAGCTCTGTGCTATATTCTAAAAACGGATGCTTTTTTGTGCCGAGCGCTGTTGAAATGTGGCTGCCTATCTTGCGGAATAGATGAATAGCGAACTTCTAGATGGAACTATTTATCGGATATACGCTGAGTTTTGGCTGATACGGACTTAAACTGATCAAATATGTCCCTGATTGTCTGACTTCATTTTAGACCCTTTTCCCGGATCATGTTCAATGATGGAATCGTTCCCACTTTCCCTAATGCTAACCTCTCCACGGTTCTTCTCGATTTCTTTCACGATCTTTCTGTAAATATTTGACACAGACGAACAATTTTATTTTTCCCTGTCAATTATATCTATGGTCTTCTTAAGGAACAAGAAAACTCTTAATTCATCAGATGGGGTCAATTTTTCAGTAATCGGCTTGCAATCATTTAAACAATCAGCTAAATGTTTCAATTGTAGAGCACATTTCAATACTCCACGAGTAATATAAATGCCTTCACCGAAGTCGTTATCATCTTCAGTGCTAGTCGATCATCTAGATGTTCAGAACCCTACTAATCCGGTGCGGAGTCTCAAAAAGACCCCTTTAAATATTGAGAAACTAGTGTCTCCTGGTTCTTTCTCAATTTACTTTCAGCAATCATGCGAAGTCGAAGAAAGGAGAGGCAAACTACGGATTTTTGAAGGAAATTAAGATAAATGCTAAGGATTGGTGTTTTTTAGTGTATGTTTTAAGAAGAAACGTAGAAAATTGGGGAAAAAATCGATTGTTTCAGAGTTGTATCGATCGATACTGACTACCTAGAATTTGCCGACTGTGATCAAAGTTGCCGACATTGGGGGGGCGAGACGCCCCCCTACGCCCCCCCAGTAGCTTCGCCCCTATACGCAACCAGAACCAACAACTTACGAATCACTGATAAAAAAAATTAAAGCCAGCGTCAAAACTTCGGTTCGCCTGGACAACCTAGAAGAAACAAAAGACTTGAGCACGCCACCAGCTCCCAGCGAGTTGGGGGAAACGCCGATCCTCAACGTGAAGCTTTTCGGAATTTTTACCGCAACGATTTGTGGGCGCTCGTCTGAACAGACCAGAAGATTCGTATGCTCCAAGGTTCTTTTACATGATTCAGTGGCACGAGAGCCAAAATCGTTCAATCATGAGTGGGAGTTTTTAGGAGTAATTAGGAGTGAATAATGATATGTACTGAAAAATACGGAAGTGGGAAACGCGAAAAACCAGACCGTTAAATACTCCATTTTTGGGCGGGCATTTGAGGATTTTCACCCCTCGAAACACAAATCATCCTCTATCTTGAAAAACTCATTAAGATTTCTGCTTCGGTGCAATGAAAAATAAATTGACATATGTTCCCTGACTATGGTACGATTCCACAGCGAATACCTTTCTTATCTTGTTTTAAAGATTGTTTAGTCAGTTCTAGGGATAAATACATGTGTCTTTTTCAGTGTATCATCGTGTTGCATTCAGAGACGTGTAGAATAATAGTAAGCAATGAAACACGATTATTTTTCTGTAAAATTAATATTTAGTAAACAATATATTAGCTATTTTAAGATAGATGAAAGAGTGTATGCAACACGTGTTGCATACACAGATGTGTAGAATAATAGTAAGCAATGAAACACGATTATTTTTCTGTAAAATTAATATTTAGTAAACAATATATTAGCTATTTTAAGATAGATGAAAGAGAATTTCTAAATAGTATTATTTCTCTTATTATTGGAGAGCTGAATCAAAATAATTAAAAGCATAAAAATTAAACAATACTAAAACAAGTAAACAATATTTTAGCCATCTTAAGATAGATGAAAGAGAATTTCTAAATAGGATTAATTCTCTTATTATTGGAGATCTGAATCAAAATAATTTTAAAAAGTATAAAAATTGCTACAATACTTAAAACAAGTAAACAATATATTAGCCCTCTTAAGATAGATGAAAGAGAATTTCTGAATAGTATTATTTCTGTTATTATTGGGGAGGTGAATCAAAGTAATTTTAAAAAGCACAAAAATTACAACAATACTAAAGCTTTTTTTTTTTTTTTTTTTTTTTTTTTTTTGTTAGTGATGACTATGAGTTACGATGAATTTAATTTAGTGTTTCAGCACTTATAGAAACACTTTTTAAAACTAATTTTTATATCTATTATACAAAAATCTGCCTGTGTTTCCGAATTCCTACATATTATATGAAAGGTAACACGGTGAAATTAACATCTGTTATTTAGATGAATCCGGGGATGTCTTAATGAATCCCAGAACTTTAAATTTTTAATTAGTGTCCGATATATTAATTTTATTTTGCAATTGTAATTTTTAACTGAAATTCTGAAAAATACAACTAAAATACCTTAAATTCTACGGAGGAAAAAGGAAAGAAATGTAAATACTATCCGAAATTCAGAATAAATGTCATTTTTGTTTTGTTTAAATATGTCGATTTCACGGTTTTTAGTTTACGCTTTCCGAAAAAAATGTAATGCCAGCATGATGTGATTTAATTCTACATTTACAAAAAATTTTATCAAAAAGCGGATATATTTTCATATTATTAATACGTATGAAATAATATTTTCCGAATTTGTTTAAAATGTAAGTAAATGTAGAACTGTAAATATCATGACATGTAAATAACTTGAAATTTTAAGCATGGATTGAACATACGTACAGACAAGTTTTTGAACAATAGTACCTAGATTTTAATCAACAGTAGATCAGCCCCCTATAGAACATGACGATACTCATATGATCGATTTCAAAAAATATTTTTCTTCGCTCAACTATGCGCAATTGTAAAATAAAAGACATCTTCTGGTTCACTTTTAAATATAAAAGCATGTTACTTGCAGGTACAACTATTGAACTTTTTTTGTAATCGAACAGTTTTCTTCTTTTTTCCGATAAGTGACTAACATCTGGAGTTATAAGCAATTATTCTCTCAGGATGATGATTTTTTCTCCTTTCCTGCGCTTTCGTCTCTAGAAATTAAGTTCAAAACGCCAAATTTGACTGTATGTTTGTTTCCAAAAAAAGAAAAAAACAGTTCGATTGCATCGTTTCTGAATAAGGTCATCTGCCAATTTGATATGCTTGCGAACAAAAATGAATTTAAAACTTTGTCAGAAAATAGCCAGTTTGCATTTGATAAAAGCCTTAAACGAGTTAGGCAAATAAACAAACATTAGTTTGACAATAATGCCAAGCTTTCGAAATTTTTATCGAAAATCATGTAGATCAATGATGCCTGCATGTCTTCATTTTACTATAATTGCTCCAAAATCACGTAACTTGCAATGTGTGTTTTTTTCAGTTAATTTATATTGTAAATTCTAAATATGATTACATGTTTATAATAATAATTTTATAAAATTAATATTTTATAGCTTTTCTAAATGTAGAATTGAACT
This sequence comes from Maratus speciosus, assembly GCA_963932465.1. NCBI lineage: Eukaryota > Metazoa > Arthropoda > Arachnida > Araneae > Salticidae > Maratus > Maratus speciosus. Next base: position 684,113,603 of record OZ010787.1, on the reverse strand, counting down.
ACTTTCTACACATTTAAAAACAAGAAAGATCTCATGCCATACAATGAGTCGCTACGGCCGCTAGCATAACTTTGAAACATGTAAAAATATTTATTTTCTTATGTAGTATGAGCAAGTGTTATGTAATGTAAATGCATTTAATTAGTGAACTTTAAATTTACAATGCTTCTAGCTCACACTATAATCAAAACACTACTAAAAATTACATTTTTAGATTAAAAAAAATATATATTATTATTATTATTATTATTGGTAGTAGTAGTAACATTTACTATTTGATGAGCTGAGCTAACACAATTACACTTCACAACAGAAAGCAAAAAGTTATATTGATTGCAATTTTCATTTGTCAACAACAGACATCAATATCTCACAAATAATATATTTGAATTTTATGATAATCGGAGAAATCTTCTAAATGTTAGGCGATATATAAATCCGGAGAGAAAAATTAAGGGTGTAATAATATTGCATTAGACGAAAAATAGAGAATTGAAAATGGCTTGTTTGTATAACTTATAGATTTGTCTACTGACCTCAAAATCCCGTTTTTCAAAAATCCTTTTATTCATTGCCTGGTTTTCTTAACATTACAATTAATTGGAATTATTAATAAATTTTTGAAGTGAAAATTCTATATTAAAAAGAAAAAAAAAATCACTTGTGTTTTTAGAAATTGCAAATGCAAATACAGTAAACTCTTTGTAAGGCAAATTCTGTGTGAGATGGAAATCTGTCTAACTCGAAAAGATTTTCAAGTTCCCGCGAATCCATAGGCATAGAGTAAAAATTGTCTAAGGCGGAATATTGTCTACTACGGAACATTTTTTTGGTCTCGATCGATCCGCTTTAGACATAATTTATTGTATTTAAAATCAAAAGTTAAAGTTTAGATAGATTTTCAAAAAACAAATGGCAACTTAAGAACTAAATATATAAGAAATTAGGACTAAATTCTATACATATTGTCAGGGCCTTCGCTCACGCCACCCCCCCCCCCCCCCTCCCCCAAACGTTTCCGAATGCTGTTGCACTTAAAAATTTACAAACTTAATTGGCAAGTTTGTTTAAAACTTTAATAAAAGCTATAATACACATTCAATTTCCGATAGACTTGGCAAAATTTTTAAATATAATTGAGAATATTATTAATTTTTTTACATATAAGAACTATATTACAATTTCTAATTGTGGTAACGTGGCAAAATTATAAAACTAGTTGGCAACATCGTGAACTGTTTATTTTGGTTACTCCATGAGTTGGCAAATACTAGAATTTGACTTGACAATTTAAAGTCCTCCCCCCCCCCCCCCCCCGCACCAATAAAAAGTCTTAGCGGTGGCCCTGCATATTGTGCAACAAAATTCATTAATAATTGCAAAATATCGTTAATATTAAATAGGTTTAATCATATTTTGGTCATATTTAATTTAAAATATCATTTCTTTTATTTTAATCAATTATAGATCAAGTGGGATTTACTTCATCGTAAAATTTTAATAATAAAGATTTACTTTTTACTGTAAAGATATATTTTTTACTTTCTTATTGAGATAAATATATTTTCACTTTCCTCTGTTATATAAATATTTCAAATACAATTACGCAATTAGTTTCTGATCTACATTTCTGAATTGTTGAAATATTTTCAAAAGACGACTAAATAATTGAAAAACATATTTACATTATTGTAAATATTGTGTATGTTGTTTACAGTTGATAGCTAACTGATGATTAGTTTTAGGTTATTTTCAAGCTTCAAAAATCCTCTAAAACATCGAATTTTGTATAAGGTGCTGTATATTTATAGAAAAATGGAAAAAATACTAAAATTTTAGGATCTTTATGAAAACAAAGTCTATATATATATATATATATAAACCAGTTGAACCGTGTGAAGTCTTTTTCTCACTTCTCTGAGATTTTTTGTTGATACATTTTTCATTCATTTTTAATTAACTGCATTTTTAAGGCGAACAACGTGTTTTAACGAGATTTTAATGCACTCTTTAAAGCCTGTTGAGAAATCTTTCTAATAAAACCTTATCCATCTTCTGTATTTTATAGGTGCATAGAAAAAAAAAGGGCATGTTGACATCAGAAATAATATTTATGAGAGTATTCAGTATAGTATTTAAAATTACGAATGCGTCAGAAGTAGCGATTTGAGATGACACTTATGCCTGTTTTCTAATCTAAATTGGCTAATTTCTGACATATTCCTAAATCCATTTTTAGTTGAAAACGCATGAGCCTGGTAAGTACTCTTATTGAGAAACTATGAAATCGAATGTTTTTTATTTTTCAGTTTTCGATAAAGGCTTGAGATCTTTCAGCAAACCTTGTCAAAGCTAGTATTTTGAATGGAATTTCAAGGGGCAACTACCTGATTAATACCATAATTAGATAAAGATCGTATATCACTCTAAATATAATTCATTTCTTCAAAAAAGGAAAACCCTATTTGATTACAGATAACTTCATTTGTCATGCCTACAATGTAATGTTTTTTTTGTCTAAAAATGCGTCCATAAATGTGTCAAAGTTTCGCAGGGAGATTTTTTTTAAAGTGTAGAAAACGTTTATATTTTACTAAACATTCTGAAACGTTATTAAACATGATGTGGAATCCGACGAAATTCGACGACATAAAAGGTTTTTTAAATGTTCTTTTCAATAATCCTTCTTTTCAAATTCATATCAACCATGACAACCTTTATTTTAAGCTACTCAATGTTTATGTAAAAATGTATATATTTTTAAAATGATAATATAAAATTGGCAGATGAGGCAGATTTTTTTTTAATGTTTTCATTATTTGTATAAGTTCTTCATTCGTTTTCCATAATCGGGTTGATTGTCCCTTTTTCCACGTTCTGGAATTATTTTCCTCTTATAAAGTGACATAAATAATCGAGCATATTCCGATGCAACTTATATTTTAACAAATTCAAATTAACTTTATAATAATGTTCAACATAAAATGAAAATCTGCCTTTTCGTGACAAATTTCAGCTTAGCGACAAAGTGCTGTATTTTAAGAGCGGTATGATCTTTTGATTAATCATCTCTCTTTCTCTCTGTTTCCTTTTTCATTTTTAATTTGGTCTGATTATTATGTGATAACATAGTTCTTAGTTACTTTTCATCATTGAAGAATAGCGCTGCTCAGTGTTGAGTTAAATTAAAAAAATATATTTTTTATGCTTGAAAATTATTTAAAAATAAATAAATTGAGCTGCAATTTTCAAATAAATTTTATTCAAAAGGACATTTTTTCAACTATTTATTGATATTGAAGTTGAATTGTATAATTATGAAGTGGGATTGTTGGTATTGAAGTCTTTAATTTAGAAACGACATAAGAGTGTTAAAAATTAAGCTATAGCGCCGCCGGTCGTTACCTCCTTCATTATGCATGTCTAACAATAACTGTGTATTTTGCGGCTTGCAAAAGTGCACTACTATTTTTTAGTCTGAACTGAAAATCTCCTAATAAATTCTTCTAATCTTAGTATAGGAGGAATGAAGAGCCGATGCAAATTACGTCATTTGCACATAAATGTTGAAAAATATGCCAGTTTTCAGTTGAATGTCTTTTAAAATGACTCCATTTTCACAGCTGAAGACCGTTGTCTTTCTAAAAATTTGTCGTCTAATTTTTTGAGCTGGTGTAGTGAAAAATCTTGGAAAATGACGTAATTTTGATGCAGTTATAGGAAACGTAGCAGTTTCGTGTTTTTTAATGGATGTTTTCTTTTGAAAATTACGTTAATTAATTTTTAGGGACCATGAACCTCTTTGATGGTCTTACACAATATGTTAAAATAGAAACACATTTCCTTTGTAATGAAAAAATGACACTAAAATTTATAAAATAACTGCATAGAATAAATAATTATACAATTGATAAAATACAGTTGTCTCCGTTTAAACGAATATTGACGGTTCCACAAACAATATTCAATAAGCGGGGTATTTGATTAAACGGGGGATCAAAACTGTAATATTTAATGCGTAGTAAAAAGGCAAAATAACTCTCTACGGTATATTTAATTAACAGCACAATAAATCGTTAATAGAATAACATAACATAAATAAACCGAAAGAACATAAATACAAATGCTAATATAAAGTAAATATACATATTAATTTAATATGTCAGTGCATACAATTATATGGCTTACATCACACTTAATGCAGCTCGTTTGAATTTGGTAAAAAACTTTGCTACTTCTAACTTACGTTATTTATACTGCCTTAAAAAATCGTTTAAAGGGGTTTGTTTAAGTGGAATTTTAAAGGAGTAAATATAGAATTATTTTTCGAATGAATGCAAAATATCACAGCTACCATCTCGAGTCTCGAAGTGACGGTACATTGCCAAGTTAACAGCAAGAAGTGATGGTGGGGGGGATCGAGGTGGTGAGATCATTTGACCTGCTCATTATACACCAGCTGGCCGAAATTATTGCAGGAAGAACTGAAAATTTGTTTTCAGCGTAAAGGAACCGAAAATGACAAAAGATGGAAGGAAATTCCAGCTGAAACGTGCTTTCCGCGACTATTTTCAAACATCGGTCACACAGTTGTTATTCGATTAAGCGGAGACGTTCGTAAAAAGTATTTGGTTTAAGCAGTGAAAAATAACATAGAACCAATAGGAATAAATTCGGTTCCGGAGGATTCTATTCGAATAAGCGGGATATTCGATTATCCGTGACTTGGTTAAGTGTGGAGGACTGTAATTACATTCTGGTGTCGTCACGGTAAATAAAAAATTAATTTTTATTGGCTTATAAAATCCACGTCTTTAAATATATTTACAGAAATTTAACAAGTCACGTGTCTGAGTATCTCATTAATCGAAAATTAATTTTTATTGGCTTATAAAGTACACGTCTTTAAATATTTTTACAGAAATTTAAGAAGTCACTTGTCTGACTATCTCATTTCTTTTTTCTCTGTAGAAGTATGGATTGCCACTATTTTTAAGATGTTTTCTTAAAAACACTTAAAAAAGTAAAATGTAAAAATTGAAATATTTTCAAAAACATGTAGTGCAGGCTCATCTACAAATGAATAACTTTCACTTAAGGCTGTTCTCAAATCCAAAGGGTCAACTTTCTGACATAAGTTTTAATTCATTTTTGTCCGGAAATGCATGAAACTAGAAGGTTTCGAACTGTTTTTTCAGTTTTCTTTTAAACGCAATAGATCTTTCAGAAAATACTGTCAAAGTTGGCATTTTAAACTGAACTTCCGAACGAAAGAAGAAAATCCAGTCAGTAATGGGAGAAAAATGCCGTGTCACGTGATCAAAATCACTTATAAGTCGATAGCTAATTTATTGATCAAAAAATGGAAAACACAGTTCGATTCCAAATAGCTCCCATGGTCAGGCTTTCCAATTTTATATCTTTCGGTTAAAAAATGAATCTGAAAATGTGTCAGAAAATTTCGAGTTGTTGAGCATGGAAAAATATTTTTTGAAAACTGCCTTAACATGATTCTGATAAAACTAGCTCTTATATAAAAATGAAATTAAAAACTCGTCAAAAGCGGCAAGATAAAATTTTTAAAGAGGATTTATCTCTAATCATGATTTAGTGTTTGTTGGTGAAATTAGTACTTAACTTCCAAATCTACCTGCGCCTGTAGGCCGAGCCGGCAGTGATTTTTTGTTATTTTAGTTCATTTTTGTTTTTAACACTTTATCTACTGACGATGCATATAAGTATCATTAAAATAACTTTTTATAAAATTCATTTAATACATCGATTAGTTGTAATACAGTTTGGAATAAGCTATAGATACATTATTTTATCTTGTTCTAAAAGCATAATGGGTTACACAAAACAAAAATATCTTTTAAAGGAGGATTTGTTTTGCCTTTGCATCTTTTCAGCTTTCTTGGCGTTGGGGTTGGGGGGGGGGGGGGGCGTGATTTTGCAATCCGGATATATTTCTATTGCAAGAACGTTATATTTGTACATTTCCTAATTCTACAAAATACTAAGAAAAAGATTTAAAATAACAGATTTGAGTGGGGTTATAAATATTGCAAAAAAATCCTTATAAATTCAAGTTTAATTAATTCTTCTAAATCCTTCAATCCTTCTAAAATACTTCTAAAATTTACTAAATGATTATATCAGTCTTCTAATGCAGTTTAAACAATTCACGAAAAATGCTTTAGAAGATAAAATTTTCATGATTTCATAATTCATGTTAACTGATAAAATGCGCAACATATAAATACTGCATTTCCTATTTTAAACTGCGAGTGAAATTTTCTCTTACAAAGTCCTTGGAAAAATATGACTGGATAGTAAAAATAAAGAATATTCTTTATGTTTTAATTGAAATAACATACCATTCCGAGTTACAGGAAATCGATTTGATCTATCTGAGTACATTATATAAAAGTATAAAATATAAATTCTTAAAATTTTCTATAAAAGTTATTTTTTTAAAATAAAAAACAGATTTTTTATAAGGTATTTTTTTAAAAATGAAAACATTTATTAATTCCTGTATTGAAACCTATATTATCTGTAAATATTAATACTAATTGAAGCCAAAATTTTTTTTTTTTTTTTTATGTCTGAACTTCCTTTCTGTAAAAGAAATTTGGTCAAAATGAAACAATTCTACAGCAGAGTGATGGGATTTTGTTCACATGCTAGTGGGAGCTAGTAGTTCCTTACATTTTTCGAAATACGCTATTAAAATATGTTTATATATATATTTTTAATGCTATTCAATACTAAAGAGCTCAAATACTATTACCAACAATGTCTATAAACTTCATGCACATATAAAAATGGCTTTGTTAATGTGGGAAGTAGTTTCACACTATTCAGCTTTATTATTATTATTATTATTTTCAAAAACAGCCTTAAATAAATTTGATTCAAAATATTGCAGAATAATAATTCAGTATATGAAATAGTTTCCTACCACTGTTTCATTTTTAAATTCTATATAAAAATCCTTTTTAGTTTAAGTTTGAAATAACTGCAAATAACTACGCTATATAATTTAAAGTATTTTTCTTTCTGTACTATTGTATGACGTATTTAAAGAAACATTGTAACGTTAATTGATAAAATGCGCAATATATATGCTGCATTTCATGTTTTTTCATTCGCTGCATTTCATGTCACTACGAGTGAAATTTTTACTTACAAAGTCCTTGGAAAAATATGACTGGATAGTAAAAATAAAGAATATTCTTTATGTTTTAATTGAAACAACATACCATTCCGAGTTACAGGAAATCGATTTGATCTATCTGAGTACATTATATAAAAGTATAAATTGTAAATTCTTAAAATTTTCTATAAAAGTTATTTTTTTAAAATAAAAAATAGAATTTTTATATGGTTTTATAGTGATGTAATATTACTATAATGAGTTCCTATTTTAGCTAAAATATGTATAAATTATATGTGTTTAAAGATAAAATTGCGCTATTTGTAAGTCTTGTTTTATTAATTAGCATAGAAGTGTTTCAAATATTACAAACAGCTGTTAAATCTTAAGCTCAAAAACCAGAAAGTTTCGCGTTATTGTAGAAATATTTGTTTCAGAATCGCTTGTTTTTCCTAAAACATTCTAAAACTAAGTAAGTACTCAAAAGTACAGAGGGGATTAAGCATCTGGTTTCTTGAAACCACATGTTCCCAAGGCAGTCTTTCTTAAGGGGTTGGTCATTTAATACATAAAGTAAAAAGAAGGCCGTATTGCGTGCTTTCCAAAGAAGTAATCGGTTATCTTGAAACGACGCATTTCCGCTGATAAAAAGAAAACGGAACAAAATGGCGTTGATTTTGCTTTTATGAAAAACGGAAGAAGAGGAGTTTCCTTTCAGTCTCAACTGCAGAAGAGGCGTTTCGTGGCTGTCTCATTTATATTGAGATTAATGATGTTTGGCTCTAGCGGGAAGACAGGCTTTTGATTACATAAGGTTGTTCCATTTGAAGGATAGCCAATCAGAGCAGAGCAGGGCTGTTACGTCATGTGGCGGACAAGATCGGAGATCGACTAGCCGCGAGAAAGTAAATGGATGCGTAAAAGAACGGAATATGAAGTAAATAAATTTTTAAAAAGCAGATCTTCGAAAGTCAATTGAACGAAATAACTTTCCTTAGAATAATTTGTTCAAACACTGATTGGAGTTAATTAAATATAAAATACATAATTGTTAAATAACATCGCGATACGTTTGTTTACTTGAGTAAATTCGCGAAAAAAAATTAATTTTTAATGCGTAAAAGTACAGATGAAAACTTTTAAACTATTGCAAAATAAAATGAATTATATGAATATGATGGCACAGCAGTAATAAAATGACTAGAATTATCAAACAGAATAAATTAAACAAAAGTCACGCATCAAAACTTTTAACAATAATGCATTGTCCGATTTAGATATAAGTTTTCAAAAAATTTCGAATGTCACTATGCTTATTCAGGATCAAAATAATACAAAAATATTACTCTATAATTAAACTAATTCTATTATGAAAAAAAAATGTACTATACATATTTTTTAGATGATATACAAATAGCAATATCGTTATTTCATGTATACAAAATTTCAGCAAAAACTGAAAAATTTAAAACAACTTCAGTTCTAAAATTTCCATGTTATCTTATAAAATACATCGAATATAACATTTCTCCATACAAATAAGAAACAATAGAAAGAAAATTTATGGAGATATACAGATTTAACAATGAATTAACATTTTCAAAAAACAGAAAGAAAAAAAAGTAAGAACCATTATCATACTTTCAATAAATCAATATGTGACTAATACTTTTTACACACTATTTCAGGTAGCAAAATCATTGATCCTCATTAATAAACAAAATTCAATTTTTAAATTCATTAGTTTCAAATGCACATCAATATGATTCAAATATCTGTAACAATATATATACACAGGGTTTAGTTTCTAGAAAAAAAAAAAAAAAAAACTACAAGAGCTCTAATATTCTGCAGTAATAACAACTAAGTGTATAAGAACCCCCCAAATTCTAATAAATGACCAGAGCAAAAACATTAAAATTAGGAGTGGGGAATTTTTAGAAAATTCTACTCGTCACGGACTTGACATTGGTGCGAAGTATTTATAAACTACGGTCTGTTCTGACTAATATTTAAATATTCACTAAAAATAAAGACGTCCAGCGCTCCTGTGTCGGAGCAAATTAAGTAGAAAGTTTATCAGAGAGAATATTTTAAAAACACGAACAAAAAGCAGCGAGTAAAAACGGCGAAACATTTGCGACTAATTCTGACATTCCTCATCGCCGTTCTGAAATCATTTTTTAAAAAAACGCTACACATGACACATTATGTCCCATAAGTGCTTTGGTAGGAAAGAACGCAAAAGATTGGAGATGGGATGGAAAGAAAAATAAAACATAGGCACTGATTTTTAGAAACACTATTTTCGTTGACATCCGGAATGAGCGCAAATGAAATAAGACCAATATTTAAATTTCCACTAAAAATAAAGAAGTAGCGAAGCTGAGCTCCGGCGCAAATTAAGCACTGCTTATAGGTTATTACCTCAACCCTACTTTATTAATCAGAGTAACTCGAACATAATATTTAATAAAGAAAATATTATCGTTATTCTGCTTGCGAATCGCCGGGTCAGCTAGAAACGAAATGCATGTCACTGCATCAGCAGCAAATGTACAACAGAACAACGAAAAATCGAGAAAATCGTTATCACAGCGCCCCCTTCCAAGGTTACATATCCATTTTCAACTGGGACTTGGCGTCAATAGTCAAAAACATATGTATGAAGTTTGGTTCAAATCTATGCTTTCCAATGAAACAATAATGAAAATGGCACAAAATCGCTATTACAGCACCCCCTCCCGGCGGAATATCCCCAAATTAACCTGGACCTACTGGACATAGTCAAAAACATACACATGAAATTTTGTTCAATTCTATGCGTAACTTCATACACTTTTCGATGATAGAATATAGAAAATGGCACAAAAATCTCTGCTACAGCACCATCACAGCAAAACACTTATATAAAATTTGGTTCAATTCTATGATTAATTTCGTATACTTTCCGATGATATAATCAGACACACGTATATACGGACAGACAGATATTTTGTAGAAACATGTTTTTCGGTATCTCCTACCCTTAAAATGTGTAAATACGTCGAAAACCATAAGTCGAACAAAATTTCGACTACAATACTTTCTTCTATTACAGATAAAAGAAGGTAAAAAAAGATAATGCTAAAACAAATATTTTAATAGAGGAAATTTTTTTAAGTTAAAAAAATTATAACAACATAACAAAAGAAATTAAAAAATTTTTTTATGGAATTTTTGACGGGTTTTTTTTTAATTTTACGGCGATTTTCCCGTATGAATAAAAGGAATCCGGCTTTATTTTTTTGTCCAGTATAGTAAATCTTGTCATTTTTTCAATAAAGTTTATTCGGAATTTGCATTTTTCGCGAGTTTTTTATACGAATTTTAGAGTTTTGAGATTTGTAAAGGGAACTCGGTTACCAACATTTAGCCAAATATAATAAATTTTCTCCTCTGCTAGTTCTGAACTGTTTTTTTTTTCAATTTCATGGCGATTTGTCTGCATTTGTGAAAGAAGTTTAATCTTTTAGTTCAATATAGCAAATGCTGTCCTCTTTTTCTTTTCTTTTTTCCCACTTTCATTTAAGTTTATTCGGAATTTCTCGCGATTCTTTTATGCAATTTTTAGAGATTTTCGCGTTCTGCAAAAATTTTTCGACGTTCGTAAAAGGAATTCGGGTTTTAAATTGCAGCCTAATATAGTAAATTTGGCCTCTGCTATTTAATTTTTTTTTCTAATTTCTCGTTGCGATTCTCCAGAATAATAATCGTCAGTTAACAAAATTCCCGGCTTTTGAAGAATTCCGGATTTGAGACTTTGTACTGTACTTTTAAATCTGTATACGTGTTTTCCGAGAGTTATTAGAACATGTTGATATAGTGCATTCACTAGGTTCTTTTCAAAACGTCTGTTAAAATAACAGAATAATTAAAATCATTCACAGAAAAAAAAAATTCCATAGCAGAACGGCATACAACTATTGAAACGAGCGAAGCGAGGCGAATCTGTCCGCCACGTGACGTAATGCGCGAGCAGTTAAGAAATCTTTACAGTTGGCGCATCGCACGAATGGTACCCCCCTGGTATGCTCTCAAGAGAGAGCGTCGAAAATGCTGATTTTCAAATTCGCTCCTCTGACATCTGCCTTAAACCGCACAGAGAAAAGCTGTGATTCACTAAAAGGAAATACACGACTGTCTGTTTTGATTAGTTTTTAAATTCTGTTTTGGAAATTAATATAAACACACTTTTCAACTATTGCTGAAATAAGGATGTTGATGAATATGTAATTTTGATACAGCAAACGTATTCTCGCTGATTAGTTACAAAAATAACACTTATATATCTTAATGTTGCTGTGGGAATTACAAGAAAAAAGAACATGTATTGTGATAGACCGGAAGGATCTTTCAGAGTTGCGCAGGTGCACTATTACCGACAGTTGTCCGTTGACCACTCATATAAGGAACTCAATTTTTTTTTTTTTTTTTTTTTTTTTTTTTTTTTTTTTTTGTCTGGTAGTTTTATTTAAAAATATTGAAGAAGGATTTCTTAAAAATTCGCCTGCTTCATTCATTATATAAATTTTGTAAAAAAATCATTAGACAGCAACCGCAAGAAAATTGCTACAATGAACTTTTAAAGGAATATTTTGACTATGAAAAAATGAAATGGCCACTTTACAAATTTTGCGTTCGAATTATTCCTACTTGTTATGAATATTTTATAAGTGCTTTCTTTTTACGAATTTAAGGGCTTTCATATTTTTTTTTTTGCTCTATATTAAAAGTTTCAAGACTTTCATAGTAAGTGCAAATGATTTCTTATTTCTTTGCGCTTATATATAGTCTGATATTTTACCTGGTGTTTTAATTTTAAAACTGCTTTATACGAAGAATTCGTACTTTTGTTAATAATAATAATTCAGCTTTTGTTAAAAATTATCTATTTCTTTCATTTATATTTTTGCATTCAGTAATACATATTTTAAATTTCGTAGGATTTGTTTCTAAAAAGCACCATAATCGAAAAATTGTTCCCCAAATATTTTATTAGTGGATGGCCTAAAAAATCTTGCGTAGTTGGGAGCTCTTATTAAACACATGCGCATTATATAAAGAGAAAAAAAATACATTTAAACTCATTTAAACAATTTTATTCGGTGTCATTGTACATATGAGATTATTATAAAATGTGTTCTTTTGTAGATATATACTAAAAAAGACTGATTGAAAAGACTGATACTAGACTAATTTGTTTTTACATTCTTGTAATAAATAAGAAGAAAGTATTGGTATCGTGAAAATTTTCGACTTTGTTTTTTGCTTGATTTACACGTTTCGGGATACCTTGAACGCGATTTAACTATTTTTGGGAAATGTGTGTCTGTCTGTTAGTCTGTGTAAGACACAATTTTTGTGACCCTTCAACCTCAAGAACTAATGCATGGAGTTTAATAATAATCAAACTTCAGATTAAGATAGACCTAGGTGTAACTTAGCTTTGGTTTTATTTCGCCCAACAGTCGGCACTGCTATGCTTAACTATTTTATTCCATGATAACTATGTTGTAAGAACCAACAGAATTTCATCAAACTGCATGTAGGCCTGAACGGAAATACTTGCCGATTAGCTTTTAGCGTATATCGCTTAACAGGTGGTGCTGCTATGCTGGGTTTTTCATGATTTCCCCGATAACTATATCCAAAAAAACTAATGGACAAAATTTAATCCAATTCCATATTATTTTAGATCTTCAAATAAATGAATGCTGATAAAATTTGGGGTGCATCGCTAAGGAGGTGGCGTTGTTATGCTGTGTTTTTATGATTGCCGTAACATGTATGTAAAACTCTCGTTTTTTTTTTTTTTTTTTTGGTTGTTTTTTTCCCCACCATGTCAAAATGATCATATTTGTAAATCGAATTGAAATGAAATAAGTACCACGTAGATAAAAGGTACCTTTTTAAAATAAATTTTCTGGCATTTATTTGATTTTTAAAAACTTTGAAGTTGGCGGGTGTGCCGTGAGAGCTATATCTCAAGAACTAGAGCACGGAATTTCATCAAACTTCGTCATATTCAGTTAGTATGGATGACATTCTGGTGTATATCGTCCTACAGATGATTTTTTTTCTGTGCTGTGTTTTTTACGATTTTCGAGATTTTTATATCTCTGCAGCCATTGAATAGAATTACACCAAACTTTTTATGCTTTTTCTGAAAATCAATACTGTTTCAATTTTGGCTTCGAACATTCAGTAGCGGGCGGTGCTATCTTATGCTTCGTGAAAGAGATTCCTTATTGATCCATAATAGAGGTCTGCACGGGTCGGGATTTCCAGGCACGGGTCCGGCCCGCCGCACACAAAAGTAATCTTATCCCGGCCCGATGAAAAAATTAAAAGTTTGGCTCGAGCATGGTCCGGCCCGGCTCGGCCCGTACAAAAATCAGTGAAAACAGGCCCGACCCTTGGATAAATCAATTAAATGAGGCCCGATTCAATTTCTACAAAAAAAATCAGATTTCTCTAAACATACAATTAAGATTCTTTTAAAGAATACTGCTTACATATTTATGAAACAACTTTACAGTATATTTTAAAATTACTATGTGTTCTCAAGACAGAAAATACACAATAGCAACATTAATGGTTACTTAGAGTCTTCGATGTTTCAACATTCAAATAAAGATTCATTAAAAAATTAATGTAATTTAGAATAAAAGAAAAAAGGAGGGTTAAAAACGTGATAATTTTTGAAGCTGTATAAGAAAAAGCAGATTTGTGAAACTATTTCTCTGCCATTTAATAAGGCTTTTCTCAAATCCAAAGGAGCTACTTTCTGATACATTTCAGAATTCATCAAACCGCGGGCCGAGCTGGGTACGGACCTCGGACCAAGCCCGATTCCGTGCAGACCTTTACCACAATCAATCCATGCAGTTATTCTTACTGAGTAAACTACCTTTAAAGGGTAGTTTATTCATTATGAGTTATTCTTGTAACTCTCATACACATTTAAGCACATTATTGCCCCAATCTCTCAGTTTTGTTTTTGTTATCTTTCGATTGTGAAATATAATCTCCAAACAAGGGCATTAAAACAATCAAGCTAAGTAAATTGTTTTTCGTGTGTCAAATGTGATTTATAAAAGCAATTATCAAAAGTGATTATGATCTGCAGGAAGGAAGTGAAAGTGAAAAGTGATTGCACAATCGTAAACAAACATTTTATTAAAAACATTTCATGATACTCAAGAACTATAGACATTGATAGACTCGTATTTTAAATTACTATAAATATAAATATTGATACAAATAATTTGTTATTATAAGAATTATGTCACTAATTTCCTGTTTTTTATTACTAGTAATATATTATACATGTTTCTCTACTTTCACTTGTAACCTAGACTCTCCAAAGGTGAGATGTATTTTTAAAGCTTTTATTAAATGTTAATTTTCTTTCTATTTAAAAGTTTCCGGACATATTTAAGTTTTACAAGTCACAAAAAAGCATGTGTCTTTTAAATGACATGGAACATCACACGATCATTACATGTGGATTAAATCAGAAATATAGGAAAAGATGAAGACAAATAATTACCCTTCCGGATGCAGAATACCAGATAATATATGGATATACATAAATACAAGGTAAGCCCAATTTATCTTACCCATGTTTTGATTTATATTGAAAAATAGATAGTTTATTTTTGAGGATAAAACCGAACATCACGCAATTACTGTTAGCAAAGTTTAAATATTGCTATCAGATATGTCAGGCATTCTTTTTCAATTAAAAAAGATTTAAATTACGAATAAAATATCTAGAAGGGGTGAGTTCGCGATTAGCGTGAAGCTAAGGACCCAGTATAAATATAAAATTGTTATACCAAAAGTTTTTTCATTAATAATGAAAGATAGAAATTTATTTTCTTACCTTTCTGGTAAAGCAGACATACGCTGGTTTCCTTCATGTGAAAACAACCTATATTTTTTATTTATTGAGTAGATGTTATAAATCGTGAAAAATATCTTCTTAGAATGATGCAGATGCACTTGTAGAGAAAAAACTATTTAATGCACGACGAATTCTGGGTTACATGGATGTACACGCACACACACTAAAAAAAGAATAAAATAAAAGGGTTAAATATGGATACTATAAAAGTAATAACATTGGAATTCCAGTAGGAGATGTAAGTCTTCCATTGAACAAAGAGTTAACGCACGAAAAAAACGTGCGTCTTGGCCTCACAAAATCGGGCCTTGAAGTGAAGAAGTAAAAAGGGGCCCACAAGAGTTAAAACAGAGTAAAAAAACTTGAAACAATACAGACTGCTTAATAAGCAAAAAGGTCCTATTTAAAATCAGTCTATCAGAAAAGTTCTGTGGTGCTGCGATCTGTTATCGCCTTTTCGAAACAGAAGTCTTTTACACAGTCCTTCTTTAGTTTGTGACCTTACGCCACGATAACTCAGGGAAGTGTCGCCATCTTGGAACATATTTCACAACTAAAAGAAACGCGTTGCATATATCACGAGGAAATTGTCATTTCACAAGCGAAGTGATGTTGGACATAAAATTACTTACACTGTGACGTTTTCCAACACCCCCGCTTTTTATGTCAAACCGACGAGCGTAGAATGTTTAACTTGTTTCTCAAACACTCGAAATGAGGCTTAGGCAACGGCTTGGTGAGCACGTCTGCCAGCATTAACTTCGATGGACAATAAGTTATTTTGATTATACCATTCTGGCATAGATGTCTGATGTGGTGATACTTAACTTCCACGTGTTTAGTCCTTGTCTGTGCCTTTTCGTTTTCGGTCAATCTTATGGCTGATAAGTTATCTTCGTACAACGTTACGGGTAGTTGTTGACACAGTTCGAGGTCATTTAACAGGTCTAACAACCACGAAATCTCTTGACCTGCATTAGAGGCAGCGATATATTCAGCTTCCGTGGACGAGAGTGCTGTGCAACTCTGCTTCCTCGATGACCATGCCAATATATTATTTCCTAATTTAAACAAGTTTCCAGTGGTTGATTTCCTGTCTATTCTGTCGTTCCCCCAATCGGCATCGCTATATGCCGTTAGGATTGGAGGTTTTGTTTTATCTATGACGAATTTAAGATCTTTGGTAGTAAGCAGATATCTAATTAATTTCTCGATAGCTTGCCAATCGACTTCCCTTGGGGATTCATTCCTTCTTCCCAGGATGTTAACGACTGATGCTATATCAGGTCTAGTTAAAGTTGCAATGTATAGAAGCCCTCCTATAGCTTGTCTAAATTTTACGTTATCTCCCATTAGTTTCCCGTTTGGATCTAGATTAAAGTAGTTAGTATTCATGGGTGTATACGTAGGCTTACCATTTAACAAATTGAATTTTTCTGCGATTTGTATTATTTTGTGTTCCTGGTCTAATTCTAGATTACCGTTTGCTTTTTCCTTTATGTTTATGCCTAAATATTGTGTTACTTGACCCAAATTTTTGATTTCGTATTGCTTTGATAATTCAGTGTATATTTCGTGTGTGTCTGTTTTGTCTCCTGCGACTAAGATGTCATCAACATACACTATTATGTATGCGATTTTTCCATCTTGGACTCTTTTGTACAGACATTTGTCTGACGCGCATTCAACGAAATTTAGTTCTTTTAGAGATTTACTTATTTTTTGGTTCCACGCCCTAGCTGCCTGCTTAAGGCCGTAAATCGCTTTGTTTAAACTACACACTTTATCTTCTTCCCCTTTTGTTATGTATCCCTCTGGCTGATGCATATAAACCTCCTCTTCTAAATCGCCATGTAAGAAAGCAGTTTTGACATCTAGGTGAGTTATTTTAAGATCTTTGTACACCGCTGCGTTTAAGAATGCTCGTAGGGTGGTATGCACTACAACATGTGCGTAGGTCTCGTCGAAATCGCTTCCATATTTTTGAGCATATCCCTTAGCGACCAATCTGGCTTTATATCGCTCTATAGACCCGTTGGCTCCCCTTTTTGCCTTAAACGTCCACCTACAACCTATGACGCGTTTTACCGGGATAGGTTTTATTAATCTCCAAGTATTATTTTGCTTCAGAGAATCTATTTCCTCACTAGTGGCTTTTAGCCATTTATCTTTAGTTTCTGCGTCATTGATATTTTGTAGGTCTGTCCATGACTTTGGCTCCTGAATTTGACACAGGTTTGCGCTTATTCCATAACGGTTAGGTGGTACACCACGATTTTGTCTCTGCGATCTTCTCGGCTCAAGGGATGTGTCGGTCGGGGTGTTATTCTGATCACCGTCGCGCTCTTCTAGATCAATTTCAATATTATCTGCGGGAGTTTGTTCGATGTTTTGATTTTCTTTGGCGGGTATAATTTCCTCATCTTTTATACCTTCTTCGAAGAATTTTACGGTTCTAGATATTATAATTTTATTTTCACCCGTATATATCCTATAGCCCTTGCTTCTGAAATCATATCCCAACATTATTCCCTCGATGGCTTTCTCATCTAATTTATTTCTTTTAGGTTTGTCGACATAGGCAAATGCCTTACATCCGAATGTTTTGATGTTCGAGAGATCGGGTTTTCTTTTATGCCAAAGCTCATAGGGTGTCATGTTATTTTTGTTAGCCTTTGTTGGTAGACGGTTGATGAGGTAGGTGGCGGACATGACAGCTTCCCCCCAGAATTGCTTAGGTAACTTGGCGTCCGACAACATGGTTCTAGCCATTTCCACTATCGTTCTATTCTTTCTTTCTGAAACACCGTTCTGTGGGCTAGAATAGGGAACACTCAATTGACGCTCTATCCCGTTTTCTATCAGGCAGTTTTCAAATTCGTCACTGATATACTCTTTTGCGTTATCGGACCTGATTGCCTTTATCAACTTGCTAAATTTATTTTTTGTTAGCACTATGTATTCTTTCAGTTTGATAACGGCTTCCGATTTATGCGCGATTAAGTATGTTATTGTGTACCTGCTATAATCATCCGTGAATGTTATAAAGTACCTTTTCCCTCCTATCGTTTCAGTATTCATGGGGCCACATATATCGGAATGTGCGAGGGTACCGATGTCTTTGCTTCTGTTTGTGGCTACTTTAGGGTAGGGCAGAGCGGAAAGTTTTCCTTCAATGCACTTGGTGCATCGCGTGTCATGTTTACATTTGTTAATTGTTATCCCATTGGCTAATTCATGATTAACAAGGTATTTAATATCATCAAAATTTTTGTGTCCGAGTCTTCGGTGCCACAATGAAATACAATTTGTATTGTTACAGAAAGTTTGAGTACTTATAGTATAGCCGTAATCATCTTCAGGGTTTAATACGTAGAGATTATCATTTAATTTAGCTGTCAAGATTATATTATCATCTTTGACAAATAAACATGCATTTTTCTCGAAAATTACCTTTATATTATTTTCAGTGGCTTTCTTAACTGACAATAAATTGCCCTTTAGTTCTGGACAGTATAAGACGTTTCTTAGTGTAATGTAGTGGTTTTTGTCTGTTTTTATTTTTACGTCGCCCATACCTTCCGAATTAAGCCTTTTTCCATTAGCGATTGTTATATTCCCAAAATTCCCGGCTGTGAATGTAGCAAAATTTGTTTTTGCTGATGCAACGTGCCTGGTGCAATCCGAGTCAATGATATATGTGTTTGGATCTGTTGTTTGTGTTTGGTTAATTTTTACTGACTCAATTTCAAAATTGTTTTCCATTGGGAAGAGAGGAATGATCGATTGGTTGACCTCATCCTCTATATTTGATTTGCTGTTAAAGCAAAAATTCGAGGAGTCTGTTTTACTACCATTGTGTTGATTTTGGGGGTTTACCGAATTGGCTTTAAAGTTGGCATGGTTGTTAAATTTATTACTGTTATAATTTTCACTTCTTTGGTAATTGTTTTTCTGTTTGTTTTTCAATTTGTAACATTCTGAACGAGCGTGCCCATCTCGTTGACAGAAGCTGCAATATTTTTTGTTTCCTTTATTTATTATTTTATATGCTGTATCCCTTGGTCGTGTGCTGGTGTTTTTGTATTCGATTCGATGAGAGTACTCGTCGATGAGTTTGTTTTTCACAAACTCGAGGTCTAGATCCTTTTCGTCTCTAGCCTCCATGCTCGTTATAAGAGGAGCATATGACTGAGGCAAGCTGCAAAGCATAAGAGCCACGATGTGCGAATCATTTATGAGCTCTCCAATGGCAGCGAGTTTGTCGCGGATAGTTAAAATATTGTTGATATGTAGATTTAAGTCTCCGCCCTCATTGAGCCTTTGCGAATATAGTTTCCTCAAAAGGAATAATTTGGATGATAAATTCGCCCTTTGGTGAACACTTTTTAATCTTTCCTAAATTTCTTTGGGAGATGTCAAATGTCTGATGTGCACGATTTGTGTATTTTCAATGCACAAACAAATTATGGCTTTCGCCTTAGCCGCGTTTTTAGTATATGTATCATCCGGTGTGGCAGGTGGAGATTCTGTTATATATTTGTATAAATCGTCTTTAATTAACAGATTTTCTAATTTGAAACACCAATGATTGTAATTATTATCATTTAGTTTCTCTACTGCCGTAATTTCTTTTGTGGCAGACATAGCGTGTTATTCAAGTTTTATAAATTCTTTGATAACAAATATATTTACTATAAGAAGTTTGTGACTTTCTTAAAATAATTTCTTAGAATATATTCATAAATATAAATAAAATGATCAGTTATTCACAATAATCAATCAATATTCGTTCACAATAATACTCTTTTTGCGATATTATATATATCGTTATTTATTCATGCACATTTATTTTTATTTTCATGTATATATTTCAATATTTCATATCTCATATGTGCATCTTGTTCATCATTTTATCACAATCAGATAAACAAATTTTTATTACTGGGTTTTTTTTTTAATTTATTTATTTACTTTCCCCTTCAACTCAGCCCTCATAATCTATTAAAATATCTAGAAGGGGTGAGTTCGCGATTAGCGTGAAGCTAAGGACCCAGTATAAATATAAAATTGTTATACCAAAAGTTTTTTCATTAATAATGAAAGATAGAAATTTATTTTCTTACCTTTCTGGTAAAGCAGACATACGCTGGTTTCCTTCATGTGAAAACAACCTATATTTTTTATTTATTGAGTAGATGTTATAAATCGTGAAAAATATCTTCTTAGAATGATGCAGATGCACTTGTAGAGAAAAAACTATTTAATGCACGACGAATTCTGGGTTACATGGATGTACACACACACACACTAAAAAAAGAATAAAATAAAAGGGTTAAATATGGATACTATAAAAGTAATAACATTGGAATTCCAGTAGGAGATGTAAGTCTTCCATTGAACAAAGAGTTAACGCACGAAAAAAACGTGCGTCTTGGCCTCACAAAATCGGGCCTTGAAGTGAAGAAGTAAAAAGGGGCCCACAAGAGTTAAAACAGAGTAAAAAAACTTGAAACAATACAGACTGCTTAATAAGCAAAAAGGTCCTATTTAAAATCAGT
This sequence comes from Maratus speciosus, assembly GCA_963932465.1. Classification (NCBI taxonomy): domain Eukaryota; kingdom Metazoa; phylum Arthropoda; class Arachnida; order Araneae; family Salticidae; genus Maratus; species Maratus speciosus. The sequence goes on along the minus strand of OZ010787.1, from coordinate 684,092,932 downwards.
CTATCAGAAAAGTTCTGTGGTGCTGCGATCTGTTATCGCCTTTTCGAAACAGAAGTCTTTTACACAGTCCTTCTTTAGTTTGTGACCTTACGCCACGATAACTCAGGGAAGTGTCGCCATCTTGGAACATATTTCACAACTAAAAGAAACGCGTTGCATATATCACGAGGAAATTGTCATTTCACAAGCGAAGTGATGTTGGACATAAAATTACTTACACTGTGACGTTTTCCAACAAAAATTATTAATAAAATCATGGTCAAAAAATTTCAATTATACAAACCACAATTTTAATAAATGCATGATTATGTAAGTGTATAACTCATTCCAGTCTTTAGTTTTTGAGATATAGATGAATTTTACTCTTCAAACAAGAAAAGAAAAATTATGGTACTTTCTTACACATAGCAAGTTTGTTTTACACTTAAAAATTCTGTATAATTTTTATGGTAACTAATTGAATGTCCCCGATACATCTCCTTATAAGATTTCTTTTAAAACTCTATGAAGATTTAAGAAAAATACGTAAACAATATTTTTTTCCTGTTTGCCTTCATTTAAAAAAACTGAAATGCAGTGTCAAAAGTGGGTGTTGCCATTTGAAAATTTAAATTTGGCACAATTTTTAATTTTTAGACAACCTTATTTCAAAATTCATATTCATATTCGGAAAGTAGACAAAATTCTGAGTCGAAAGGTAATCCTCGCCCCTCTCCGCGACAATTTGGCCATTAAAAAGCATGAGATGCTCTCTCTCTTTCTTTTTTTTTTTTTTTTTTTTTTTTTTTTTTTTGAACATTCAACGAACATTTTTTGATAAAATACTTTACATTCGATAAATAAGCATGTTTACACATATAAATTTATTATGAAATAAATAACTCACAAGAAGATGAAAAATAAAATTTTAGCTATTTTGTATTAATTTTTTGATTTTTTATTTCAGGCGCGAGGCCTTGTGCGGCCGCACCTTTCGCACACCCCTAAGGACGGTTCTGCTGTGCAGTGGAAGGATCCCCAAAACTATTACCCCCCCCCCCCCCCCTTCTCCCATCTTCGTTTTTCATTCACATTGACAATTATTTCCTGATTAGATTAGAGGATTACACAGAAAAAAACAACAAGCATTTAGTTCGAATTCGAGCGAACATCTCTGAAGTATCTTTTCAATTCTAGCCATAAGAATGTTGTATCAAAATTTGAATTTTTGAAGAATAAAATAATATTGAAACGATATAGGTAGCCGAAACCGGAGGGTTTTATAGTTCCTTCCAAACATTGTCGTACAGAAACAGATACAAAATTAACGACCCCAATTGAAGGTCAAAAGCTCGATCCAAAAGAATTGAAAGTATCTTTTTGAGTTTTGACCAATAATATTTTACCATGAATTTTTCATAAGGGTTATATATTTTCCAAATAAAATCATACCTTTCATAGAACAGGGTGGAAAAGAAATGGCGCCAGCAATGGTAGTTGCAGAATTGCTTCTCTCTGGATTTTCAAATTTAATTTAGTAAATTTTCTTTCTCTCTCGAAAAATTTAAAAAATAATAAAATTTGCTCTTCCGAAGGATTTAAAGTAATTAAACAGTAAAAGAAAGGATAGCCAAGAATTATTCATCAGGGAGGTAGTCTGTACGAATCTAGGAAAAAAGGTGACCGGAAAAAACGTGACAGAAAAAACAAGAGCGGAAAAAACGGGACAAGGAAAAAACGGGACCGGAAAAAACGTGACAAGGGAAAAAGGTGACCGGAAAAAACGTGACAAGGAAGTGTTAAATATTGAACTTGTCGATAAATAAATGCTAAAAGCGAAAGTAAAGTTTTTCCACTGTCAGTTTTTTACAGCGTAGGGAGGGGGGGGGGGGGCAGAGTTAATGGGTGAGTTAGACAACTCTAAGATTTGGTCCAAGAAAGTACAATTTTAACATTTCATTAAGAGAAGTTTAGTATGACTTCTACAACGGACAAGTTAGTGCTTTCTACGGAGGGGGGGGGGGGGGTATTAAGGAAATACAATTTATTGATTCTTTCAATTCGCTATTGATAGTTTATATATGAGCAAAGATGTTTTATAAGGCGGAGGGGGAGGGAAAAAATTACGCACACAGCTTGTAAAGGGAATAAAATAAAGACGAAGAGAGGAGGCATTTTCTTTAGAGGAATTTTTTCATTATCCTGCTATTTAGCTCACAGGCTATCAAAGCCCAAGGACTAATGTGCACGCAGGTTCTGTATGTATGTATGTATGCACTTACGTCTGTATGTACGTAACGCGATAACTCTTGACAGAAACATCCGATTTGCTTTAATTTTTTTTCCAGGTTCATTCTGATAAGGCGCTTCCCTGATTAGTTTTGGGGGGTTGTTGGTTAAGAATAAAGGGGGGCTACTATGGGTTTTTCATGCAGAATTATTCGATTTGCTCCAAAATTGGTATACCGATTTATTATGTTAAGGAGCTTCCATGATCAGTTTTGGAGGTTCATTAATTAAGTATACACGGGGGAAAGGGGGCTAGACCCCCCTTAATTTAGATAAATGGGTTTTTCATGCAGAGTTATTCGATTTGCACCAAATTTAGTATACCGGTTTGTTATGCTAAGGAGCTGCCTTGATTAAATTTGGAGGTTTATTGGTTAAGTATGAAGAGGGGGCGGGGGCTAGTCCCCCTTAATTTAAATAAATGGGTTTTTCACGCAGAATTTTTCGATTTGCTTCAAGTTTGATATATCGGTTTATTCCGATATGGCGCTTCCTTCATTAGGTTTGAAGATTCGTTGGTTGAATATAAAAGGGGGAAAGTCCCCTCTTCTTAATTTAGATAAATGGATTTTCATGCCGAATTATCCAATTTATTTTATTTTTTTCTATGTTCATTCTGATAAATGGGCGGGGCTAGTATGGACAACAGGTGTAAACTAGTATTAATATATAGGTACTCTTAATATAATTCCATAAATTTTAATATTATAACTAATAGTTATTTATAATTTATTTAATTTTATTAATATTTTGTTTCCTATCAAACAATTAGATCGTTTTAAAGAGAGGGCAATATATTACATACGATTAGATTTGGTAATACTGTTTAACTAACTTTACATGACCTCAGGGTTTAAACTAGAGGGAAGCTAGGGGGCGTATACCCTGAGCTGCCGGGTAGAAGGGGGAGGCATTAAATTTGGTTCGTCTTCCGGTTCAAAAAACAAATAACGAAATTAAGTTAAAAATGTCATGGAATCGGACAACCGAAAATAAATATATATATACATTTAGGCGGTTCTCAAATTCTCTACTCAACAACGCGAAACTTTGACAAATTTTCCGATTCATTTTTAAACGTAAAACCTGGCTAAATATATATATATATATAAAATAAAATAAAATAAAATAAAATAAATAAATAAATAAATAAATTCTATAGCTTACTAAAAAATATATAATTGAATAAAATTAAAATATTTCAAACTAAATAAATATGGCTATTAAGAAAAAATGTACCCATATTTTGAACTTTAATGAATAATCATGCTTTCGAAGCATGGGACCCCCCAGGTTAAATACATAATCCTTCAACAAAGAGAGTGGTTCCTCTTATTATTGATTGACAATCATTCAAAATATTTTGCTTTCTATTTGATTGTAACAGGCGTTTTGCAGATTGTAGTTTTAAAAGAATGATAGACAGGTATTATGTTGACGAAAAATACATTGGAATTTTACAACTCACTTCAATATACATATTTGAAAGTGATAGAAGATAAACCTTAGTTTTCCAGAATGGTTTTTGTTGAATGATATTAATCTGACAGACGAATAATGTATAATAAAAGGGTTGTTTCTTCTGTGAAATTTTTACGTGCCACCCATCGTGTTTTATGAGATATTTTCATGTAAATAATAGGTAATGGTGTTGATTTTAGATATTTCACACAATTTGAGATAGCGTATAATGAATAACTTTGAACCGGATTATTGGAACAAATACTCAGCTGTATTTATCCTTTTTAAATATTCCCTGAAGTGCCATATGCTACATTTCTAGAGACCTTACAAGTTTAAAGACTGAATTATTTTTTGCTTAACTATTGCAGATTGATGTATAATAATTTAAGAGATTGGTTCGTTGTGTTTATGACGGCCAATTATCAACACGAGGGATATGGGCCCAAAAGGTGGGAGTGCCCTCCTTGGGTGTCTTTCTAATGGAACCTAACCCGTATTTACGCATGGAAATCCATGGTTCGAAGCAAACCAAAAAACTCCGAACGATTGGGCCGACGGGTGCGATTGGGTTCAAACCCAGCACCTCCCGTCTACCAGCTTCGAGAGCAGAACCTCTCGGCCACTGGAGGGGCAATAATTTAAGAACTCACATTGTTTTAACCTTGTTGTAGATTTAGGAAACGTACAAATGTCATGTTCTTACAACAGAATCCCCCCCACCCCCCCCGAATCTTTCAACATCAAGAAAGCTGAAAAGATGCAAAGGCAAGAAATCATCATTTTAAAAATACTTTTGTTTTGTGCAACCAATAATGCTTTCGAATATGATAGAGTAAAGCGTCTGTAACTCATTCTAAACTGTACTACTACTAATCGATGTATTAAATGAATTTTATAAACAGTTATTTTAATGGTATTTTGAAGAACTGTCGTCACATAAAGGGTTAATGTATTATTTAATTGCTAAGTTTCATATTTTCCGTTTCCACGTTCGCTAATACGATTACGAAATATTTTTTACTCCTATATGTATGTTTCCTATATGTATTTTCAGAATTTTTTCTCGATCAGTTTCCACAGAATTGATCAGAAATATAAATCTTAATTTTTCCATGCGTTTTTTTTTTTTTTTTCTGCCTACCAAATTAAGTTTAGGTACATAAGGATAAGTGAATACAGTCAAACCTCGCTAACATGAACCTCAAGGGGAATTAAATTTTTGTTCATGTCACCCGTAGTTCATGCTATCAGTATAACAAAAAATCCAGATAACAAATATTGAGGAAAAATACATATAGGGGAGACTGGGGGCTAATGGGACATAGGAGCAAACGGAACAATAGGGTTTTCTTGTAAAATATAACAGTATAATATAATCTTGTAAAATACAACAGTATAATATAATCTTGCAAAATATAACTTTCGAAGAATATGCACAAAAAAAAAAGGAGGTTAGCCTCCGCCCCCCCCCCCTTATACTTAACCAATGAACCCCCAAATCTAATCAGGGAAGCTCCTTAACATAGTAAACCGGTATACCAAATTTGAAGCAAATCAGATAATACTGCATGAAAAAACCATATCGGTAAATTAAGCTTTATACTTAATTAATGAACCTCCAAATCTAATCAGGAAAGCGCTTTATCAGAATGAACATAGAAAAAAATAAAATAAATTGGATAATTCTGCATGAAAATCCATTTATCTAAATTAAGAAGAGGGGACTTGCCCCCCTTTTCCCCCTTTTATAAATTTAACCAACGAATCTCCAAACCTAATGAAGGAAGCGCCATATCGGAATAAACCGATATATCAAATTTGAAGCAAATCGAAAAATTCTGCATGAAAAACCCATTTATTTAAATTAAGGGGGGGACTAGTCCCCGCCCCCCTCTTCATACTTAACCAATAAACCTCCAAATTTAATCAAGGCAGCTCCTTAGCATAACAAACCGGTGTACTAAATTTGGTGCAAATCGAATAACTCTGCATGAAACACCCATTTATCTAAATTAAGGGGGGGTCTAGCCCACTTTCCCCCCCTTTATATTTAACTAATGATCCTCCAAAACTAATCATGGAAGCTCCTTAATATAATAAATCGGTATACCAAATTTGGAGCAAATCGAATAATTCTGCATGAAAAACCCATTTATCTAAATTAAGGTGGGGAGAGTAGCCCCCCTTTACTGTTAACCAATAACCCCCAAAACTAATTAGGGAATCGCCTTATCAGAATGAACCTGGAAAAAAAAAAAATGAAGCAAATCGGATGTTTCTGTCAAGAGTTATCGCGTTACGTACATAAGACGTAAGTGCATATACATACATACATACAGAACCTGCGTGCTCATTAGCCCTTGGGCTTTGATAGCCTGCGAGCTAAAAAGCAGTATAATGAAAAAATTCCTCTAAAGAAAATGCCTCCTCTCTTCGTCTTTATTTTATTCCCTTTATAAACTGTGTACGTAATTTTTCCCTCCCCCTCTGTCCTCCACTGTACCCCAAAATCATTATTGATTAAAGTTTTATAAATATATAAAACATCTTTGCTTATATATAAGCTATCAATAGCGAATTGAAAGAATCAATAAATTGTATTTCCTTAATACCCCCCCCCCCCCCCTCCGTAGAAAGCACTAACTTGTCCGTTGTAGAAGTCGTACTAAACTTCTTAATGAAATGTCAAAATTGTGTTTTCTTGGACCAAATCTTAGAATTGTCTAACTCACCCATTAACTCAGTACCTCCCCCCCATCTCCTACGCTGTAAAAAGCTGACAGTGGAAAACTGCACTTTGGTTTTAATTGTTTATTTAAATATGGCCTTCATGTCGTTAAAAAATATATAAGGTTTACTGTGTTTTTAAAATATATATTAAATTCCTTAAAAAACAAACTTCATATTATATTTTCTGTTATGTATACAACTTAATAAATAGAATACTTTCCCGTGGTCTTTTATCCGATTTGTTTTTTCCTACGTGCGCTTTTTTTCCGTGATTCCAGTATCTTATAGAAATGTTTATTTTAATTTATTTTGTTTAGTTTAAATGTTTAGAATAATATATTTGGAAATTCCATGATGAAACCAAAAATTGCAAAAAATTTGACTTCAATCAATTGCTTAATATAACAAAAAAAAAAAAAAAGTAACAAACTATGCTAATTTCTAATTTTAGGCATATCTTAACAAAGATATTTATTTATTATTATTTTTTCTTTATTTGTTCTGCTAATATCTGAAAATACTAATGCCACTGATCGGGACACAAATTATAAATTGATAAGTGATTCAGAAAGTCTAAAAAATATTATTATTATTATTATTATTATAATTTTATGTTAATAAACAAAAAATTCAAATAGCGTTAAATAAAATAAAAATAATAAAAATAAAACTTTCCAATCGAATCTATTATAACTAACTTCTTTAAAATTAAAAAAAAAAAAAAAATTTTATATGATATTATACATGCGTAAGTCGAAAAACAAGTTGTTATGTAAACGAGCATTCTCGTATGCGAACATTCACAACATTTTTCAATATTTGCATTCTAATTATCAACGGAAAGCATTCTTATTCACATAATGTCCAAATTAAGTAGTAGTGTAAATGTGAATTTTCATATGCGAATATTCAGTAATTTTTTTTATAATAGCATTCTTAAACATCAACGGAAAATATTGGTATTACCGTTCGCGAATATCAAATATCAAGTAGTGATGTTAATTAGAATTATCGTAAGCGAATTTTCAATTTTTTTCAATATTAGCATTCGTAGACATCGACGAAAAATATTTGGATTCGAGTTCGCGAATCTGCGGTTGAAAGAATCTATAAATTGTATTTCTTTAATCCGCCCCCCCCCCCCCCCTCCATTAGAAAGCACCAGCTTGTCCCTTGTAGAAGTCATGTTAAACTTCTCTTATTGAAATGTTAAAATTGTGTTTTCTTGGACCAAATCTTAGAATTGTCTAACTCACCCATTAACTCAAACCACAACGGAAAATACTGGTATTACCGTTCGCGAACATCAAATATCAAGTAGTGATGTTAATTAGAATTAGCGTAAGCGAATTTTCAAATTTTTTCAATACTAGCATTCGTAGAAAATCGACAAAAAATATTTGTATTGGCGTTCGCGAATGTGAAGTTGAAAGAATCTAAAAATTGTATTTCCTTAATCCCCCCCCCCCCCCCCGTTAGAAAAGCACCAGCTTGTCCCTTGTAGAAGTCATGTTAAACTTCTCTCAATGAAATGTTAAAATTTTGTTTTCTTGGACCAAATCTTAGAATTGTTTAACTCACCCATTAACTGTGCCCCCACCCCCACCCTACGCTGTAAGAAACTGACAGTGGAAAAACACTAGATTAGTTTTTAACTCACCCATTAACCGTGCCCCCCCCCCCACCCCCACCCTACGCTGTAAGAAACTGACAGTGGAAAAACATTAGATTAGTTTTTAACATTTATTTATCGACAAGTTCAATATTTTAACACTTCCTTGTCACGTTTTTTCCGGTCCCGTTTTTTCCATGTCCCGTTTTTTTCCGGTCCCGTTTTTTCCTTGTCCCGTTTTTTTCCGCTCTTCTTTTTTCTGTCACGTTTTTTCCGGTCCCGTTTTTTCCTGTCACCTTTTTTCCGTTTACCAGTCTGTACCCCCGAATCCACAGTAAAAGACTATTTTTAGTTCTGTTTTCTTTTAGATTTATGCAATTTTTTTTCTAAACTACCGATTAAAATACATTAACATAATCGGGTGTTCAGAAAAAATAATAATAATCTGTTTCAATTCTTCGTTTTGTAACAAAAAGGTGATAGAAGTTTAATTGGGGGTTTTAATAGCATAGGATAGATGTGCCAGTAATGGACACCCTTAAGGAATTTCTTTTAAAATTTCTTTTTTAATAATAGTTTTAATTATTATATTCCAGTTTTTTTTTTCAATATTATATTAACCTATCAACAATATTTAACCATAGTCTCATTTCTCAATATGAGTCGGAATTTAATTTTAAATAACAGAAATATATCAAAAGCCCAGTAATGGATACCCTCTGTTCCAGTAATGGACATCCCATAAAAAGTAATAAATGTAATTGTTTTTATGACTGTATTTAGAACGGGAATTTAATGAATACATACTCATGAAACAAAATAGTTATTTTCAAATAAATTTAACAATTAGGATACCAGTAATTAATAAAATATTTTTGATACTCATTTACTGTTTGCATCAATTACTGTAATTATCAGAAGATCGATGTTTTAATTATTTTAGATGGATTCTTTAAAATACTAAATATCAGGCAATTACAGCTATAAAATTATTGAAACAGTGGGGGATTTAAAAGGTAATTTAAAAAAAAAGTTTTGGAATATTAGTGTTTAGTTTTGTCTCACTATTTTAACAATTAATCTTCCAGAAAATACTTGATATGTCATTTATAATAATTAATATTACAAATATGAAAGAAATGATTTTGTGAGTTGAATATTTTAAATACTAAAAAAAATAATTTCAAAATAAAACTGTAGAACTGATGTTTGAGGTCACTGATCTGCAGATTTACTAATTTCATGAATATTACCAATAACTTTCTTTAATATTACTTTTTTTTTTTTATTGCTCAGAGGTGAATAAGAAAACATTCAAGATAGAAAATAGATTTTTAATAGCTTCTGTAACTTAATTGTTTTTATTTAAACGGAGAGGGATTTGACCTCCGGGGGGCAGTTTTCTAAATTTTGCGGACATCATTCATGCCCCCGGGGGGCAAATTTGGGGGGAGGGCTAGGGAGGTGCATAGCATGAATGAGTGGTCACAGGCCTTTTCAACATTATGTCACATGGGGGGGGGGGGGGTAAAAGTTAGAAAAATGCCCCCCTTTGGGCCTACTATCGCGCCTCCTGGAATACATCCCCCCTCTCCTTGAAATACCGTTTGCAGAAATGTGTATGCTACTGAGCACGATGACTCTATAGGAAAGGATTCATACAATTAGCAATACTGTAGCAATTTCATAAATGTCACTCAATTATTTCTATGTGAGGGCAAAAACTTATTGATGCACCCTCGTATTAAATTAATTTTATCACTTTTATTTTCTGTCGCAAAAGATTCATGTTTTCAAATATATAAAGTGTCTAAAATTCTTTCTACAACATTTCTTTTGATACACTTGACTGTTTCTGTTTCAAACATACTTGGCAAATTTTACGAAGCAGAATAATCATGCGATTTAAAAGCTCCCATTCAATAATATTAATTTTAAATATTTAATAAAAGAGCCAAAAAAATTTTCTACATTCGGATCCACAATCCACGTTTGATCTTTTCTTTTCAGAAATCTAATTTAGTCAACAAAAACATCTAAAAGTATTGATCAAAAGTCTTTTTCTCAAGAACAGTGACAATAGGAAGATGAGCCCTGCTTGACTGAAGCTTTTCTTACTCAATTGTCAACAAGCTAATAAAACTGTTCCTATTGCAGCTGTCTTATCTCGGTCCTTTGTTAGTGGGTGGTCAGAGGTCAGAACTGTAGCCAGCTGTAGGCTTCCGCTAAGGACGGCTCTGCTGCACAGTATCAGGAATTGTGGGTCTGCATTTATGTCCCTTTGTTGATTGATTCTGTGTTCTACTGTAGGCGCCATACGGGCAATCTCAGGACTCCTACTAACCAACATATGTGACAGCTATGGCAATTGCGCTGAATTTCCATAAATATTTCATTTAATGACTAATGGAAATAGGTTGTTGTTAATTGTCATGTGAGAAAAAGCTGACCAGGCTTTCAAAAGTGAAACATCTGGACATTTTTTAAACCGAGACTGTGGCGTCTTTTTCGGAGAACTTGTGTGGTCTTTCTGTTAGGAACAGGAGGGGGAATTTTCGATTAAAGAATTCTGAGTAAAACTGAAGGAACTAATGTTAGCGGGGTAATTATGATGAAACTGAAAGTAAACACCCTTTTCTTCCCTTTTAGTAGTTTATCACCTTTAATTACTTTTAATTGCTTTTTTAAATGCCCCTTGTTAAAAAAACTTAGTAGTTTACAAATTAATTCTTTATTTCATAAAATTGTTAATTTATTAATGTGTCTTTTAATTCAAACTTTTAATAAATCAGAAAGGTCTGCGTCCCCTCACGTCCTTAGCGTTCCCCTTGAAAAAAAAAAAAAAGTAAGGGGACGCTTGAAATAAAATAAAAAAGTGGGGGCACCCCGTCCCCCTGCATCCCCCCTCGATTACACCACTGCCCTTTTGTATTACAAGAAGGAGATCCCATGCTGTTTTGAGGAAGTATGTTTTTGTCACAAGCAGGGCCCCCTTAAGACAAAGAAGTAGGTGAAGCCGGATGTCACACAGGGGGCTCCCTATTTCTCTACCTAATGTTTTTTTATGTACCTACTAAACCCAATTTTCGTTCGCTTCATTAACTTGAAATTTTACCATCAAAATTTCGAGTTAATAACGCATTTAATATTAATTTACTAAAACTAACTAACTATATACATAGGAAGAAGTATTTTATTATATATATAATTATACATAACCAGTTAATTTTCTAAAGGACAAATTGGGGTCATTCCATGGTTACGGACGTAACAAACAGAGACTTTAAAGCTTCATAAATAATGTAAAAAAAATACTTATTACATGCATTATTTTATATTTAAGGTCGGTCCAAGGATTGTAAATAGAATATTAAATTTTGAAATCTGATAAATGTTCCCATAATTTTTGAAAAAATAAAATCTAGGTGTTACGGACGTAATTCACAAAACAGTCAAAATTGCATATAGTTGCAGTTATTGTCACAATCCTGTGAATTTTAAGGATGAACATTTAACTTTTTCTTCAATAATTCATTATTAGGGTATTAGCTGTTAGAAACTGCAATTTTGAAAACATTAAAATAATTATTAATTAATACATGGGATAATTAAATTGTTACAGTCGTAACATTTCCCTGTTACGGACGTAACAATTCAATGCATCAAAATTTATTTGTGAATTCTAATTCATTTATAATATATTCCCTAATTTCTTTTATAAATTTTAAAAATAGAATATTCAAATACAAAAACTCGCTTGATCACAACTTTTACAAATAATTTTTGAAATGACAATAACTTGTTAAACTTTACCATAATTTAAGTGAAATATTCTCAATCTCATCACTCTCACCTTTTAATATATATGCTTGTACTTGTTGTAATATATGTGCTAATACTTTTGTTTAATTTACTTTTTATACTCAAACTGCGTGTTTTCAGAAAATTCACACTCTAAGCTATAAAAAAATGTGTTACATGACTTTATAAATTAAATATTATTTGTTTTATGAATTAAAAATATATATATTACTTTGGTTTCACTTTTCATGGAATGACCCTATGGAAGTACAGTTGAGAATATTTGAACTTCAAAATATCTTTTGAGACTTACAAACTGCAGCTTAGTAAGGAAAAAAAATGTTTCGTAAGGGAAAAAAATGCATTTTTTACTCTGCTAGATTTTTTTTTCTTCTAAAAATTAGTTTTGAAAAGTAAATTTGGGGGCCCCTTTGTATTTCAGTGGATAAGCACGGTCTTCAAAGGCCTATTCGGTAAACAAGCCCTGGTCACAAGTACAGAAAGAAAATCACAGACTCAGAAAAGAGAAGATTAACAAAAGAGACTGATACAAAGACCTAAAACAAGTTTTGAAATGGAAAGTAGTCCTTATTTATAAATTAATATTTGGGTGTGTGGGGGGGGGGGGGGGGGTAAGGGACAATGCAATAACTTTAAAACAAAAAAGGAACGTTGATTAAATACTGTTTCATTGGGGAAATAATTCAAAATACAGTAGAACCTCTTTTATCCGAACTTCTTTTAACCGAAACTCTCGATTAACCGAAATCCATTTTTAAAACTTTTTATTTTTTTTACTATCACATTCATTTTGAAAGCTTTTTTAAAACTACTATATTCTTTGTGTGCAAGCAGTCTTTTCCGAACTACGAGTACACATAAATATTTTCGATCCCCTTTCTTAGAGTTCCTTTGAATTTAATTTGAGCTTCAGTAAGCAGCGGAGTGGAATGAAGAAAACGAACAAATTAGCAATTCTGAAGCTTTTGGATGTTTTTAAAAAAGGTTTGGCATGTCTGGAGCAGCAGAAAGACTGTGATACTGGTGAACTAATGCTATTAAAAAACTCCGTGATAGAGCTTCAAAGCAAAGGCAATCGAAACTGCGACAAACAAAACATTTTTTCAAACCCTTACGATATATGTAAAAGGTACTTAATTTCAAAATCAAAATTCAGGTAATTTATTCTTGTTTCTATTTCGCTATTGCTTTATTTTTATTAAGCACTTGTTACCATAATACGAAATATTGCACATATTTCTCCTTAATCTTAAAATGGAAGCATTCTCGATTATCCAAAAATTTCCATTTTCCGAAAGATGATCGGTCCCAATTAATTCGGATAATCGAGGTTCTACTGTATGTAAATATATAATTTCTTTTACAAAAATAGTAGATAAAACGAGATTTAAAGTATAAATTTGGCGCCCCCTGAATTTTCGCGCTCGGGGCGTCCGCACATTCTTATTTTAATTTGTTGGAGGTCTGTGAAGTTGGCCCCCTGACTTTATGGAATTTAAAAACTGAAAACACTCTTCGTTTGAGCGTCGTTTGAGCGCGTTTGAGCGACAAACTGAAAAAAGTTATAAACAAATTAAAATTCAGGAACATCGTTTTGTGAAGTTGGCCCCCCGACTTTATGGGATTTGAAAACTGAAAGCACCATTCGTTTGAGCGTCGTTTGAGCGCGTTTGAGCGACAAAAATTTTCGTTTGAGCGACAAACTGAAAAAAGTTATAAGCAAAAGAAAAATCGGAGGGGTCCACATTTTGTGAAGTTGGCCCCCCGACCTTTTCGGATTTAAAATATGAATACAGCATACGTTTGAGCGTCGTTTGAGCGCGTTTGAGGGACAAAAATTTTCGCTTGAGCGACAAACTGAAAAAAGTTATAAGCAAAAGAAAAATCAGAGGGGCCAGCATTTTGTGAAGTTGGCCCCCCGACCTCTTCGGATTTAAAAAACGAATACAGCATACGTTTGAGCGTCGTTTGAGCGACAAAAATTTTCGTTTGAGCGACAAACTGAAAAAAGTTAGAAGCAAAAGAAAAATCAGAGGGGCCTGCATTTTGTGAAGTTGGCCCCCCGACATTTTCGGATTTAAAAACCGAATACAGCATACGTTTGAGCGTCATTTGAGCGCGTTTGAGCGACAAAAATTTTCGTTTGAGCGACAAATTGAAATAAGTTATAAGCAAAAGAAAAATCGGAGGGGTCCACATTTTGTGAAGTTGGCCCCCCGACCTTTTCGGATTTAAAATCTGAATACAGCATACGTTTGAGCGTCGTTTGAGCGCGTTTGAGCGACAAAAATTTTCGTTTGAGCGACAAACTGAAAAAAGTTACAAGCAAAAGAAAAATCAGAGGGGCCTGCATTTTGTGAAGTAGGCCCCCTGACCTGTTCGGATTTAAAAACTGAAGACAGCATACGTTTGAGCGTCGTTTGAGCGACAAAAATTTTCGTTTGAGCGACAAACTGAAAAAAGTTATAAGCAAAAGAAAAATCTGAGGTGTCTACATTTTGTGATATATATATATATACGAAATTTGTATCAAAAATTTTAAAGGAAAACTGAACCAAATGCATTAAACTTTACAAATAGATAAAAATATTCATCTACAATACGAAATTTCAAATGAATAATAAAAAAGAACTGCTCTCTTAGGCTTTTTTCATCCTCCACTGAGAAAAAAATATAGTTCTGGCATCTAGAATCTAAATTGTTGATCTAGAAAAAATAGTTCCATGTCATCCTTATAAATTCTAGTTCCCTTTGCTAGAGAGTTCTAAAGTCTCCTACTAGAATTCAAGAGCGTTTTCCTCATCGTCAAACTTATTTTAAAATTCCTGCAAATAGATGCGAATACAATAGGTTAGTTTTAGTAACTATAATTCTTGTTTATGACACCATTCCAGAAATTAAGCGATAATTTCTCGCTATTGAAACGATTCATTATAGTTTCGTCACCTAGAAAACAAGAGCCTAGAAATTCTAGATAATTTCGTCTATTCAGCTTAGTTGTTTACCCTATTCGCATAGTTCGGAAATTCGGAAAACTATATTCTAGTTTAAGAATACAGAAAATGATTACCTATTCATTCTAGTTGAAGGCGGTATATTTTTTTTCTCAGTGTCCCATTCCAAAAGTATCATGTGCATGTCTATGCCTTTGCTTCTATCTTTTAAATCACTTCCGTGTAGGAGAATCACTACTTTTTTTCAAGGTCAGTCTCTATTGTGAGACACTGTCCACTGTGGATAACTACCAAATCTGAAGGACCCCTCAGTGTGACTTTTCTATTAGATAAAAAAAATTCCAAGAAAGATGATTGTTTCCGCTGAGCAGCGTTGAGCTTCCTTCCTTTCTTTTTTTTCCGTCTTGCCATGGGCGATGACTGCTCGGGGCAATAAAAACAAACGGGAGGGGGAATGCATAAAGTAAAATTCTTAGTAGAACCATTTTTTGCCCCCATATATCAACCTCATTTAGCCTATACCAAAAAAAATGTTTAAAAAGATTAAAATGCAATTCGTTTCTTTTGATTCCGTTTTCAAGGTTTTAATGAATCAATGTTTAACAAAACTGATTACGTAGTTCAGTTTTATATATTTTAAATTTAAAAATAAGTTTTCTATTAGATACTTAGAAAAATTCTTTTCATAAATTTACTTTGTGGTGGAGAACGGAAGGGGGAGGGCTCCAAAATTCATGCTCCCCCCGAGCGCCAAAAAGGCCAGTTTCGGCCCTGAATCCTATTCTGAGCGATAAAGATTTCTGTTTGAGCGGAAAAAGGAAAAAAGTTTTGCTGTCTTTTCAATCCCTAACCCATTTCTTTATGTACAAGTTGAATATAATTTTTAAATGAAATACTTTTTATGCCAGAAAAAAAACTTTCTTTTTACAAACTTTCTGTACTTAATTTTTTAAAAGTCTAAGGAAAAGTTTAAGCTTAGAAATTATTTAAGACTTTCTTTTGGTTTTTCATACGGCAAAATACATACTTACAGAAACTTTCCAAATTACGTTCATCTTAGATTTTAGTACATTTTTATGTAATTTTAAACATTGCGGAAATTTATGATTTTAATCAATGATTTTTTTTTATTAGTTGATTAAAATCACGATTTAATCGCTGATTTAAATCATTTGATTAAAATCGTTGACACCCTAGTATTTATATATGTATATATGTTACGAATTTTTTTTTAAATTGGTTTTGTAATTCGAGTGTTATTTCCTACAACTAAATAAAAATTTCTTCTTAATAACATCAATATTAAGATTGGACCGTGTAATACATATTTGTGTACTAGACAGTTTAATGAAGTTTATACTTGTTTTTATTTATAAAATTTTATAAATATCTGTGTATATTTATAAAAAAATCAATACTTTTGAAATACTTATTTTAAAAGATATTTTGAATTAGTTGAATATTTTATAAATTTTTTTATTCTTTTTTATTAAAAAAGTTTTACATTTATTTGTATATTTAACATAAAATGTATAATTTTTGTTGTTTGATTAACAATAATATTTAAATAATATATATTTTAGTATATATGATGATTAATTTATATTTTTAAATTAATTGTATCAGCTACGTATAGTTTTCAATATATTCATAACATTTAACCACTTAATTTTATTCGTTCTTACTTCTTTCTTAATAAATTTAAACGGAATACTATAAAGTATTAAAAATTCTGATATAATTATGACCATACAGTTTTAATTTGTTAAATTCAAATGATAATGATTTTGAATCATGTTTTAAAAGTTTATTTAAAATCACTCTTTTTCTTTTAGAAATACATTTCGGAATAATATGTAAAACATATGTATTTAAAAATCATTTTTTATACTGTTGAAATTTTTTTACTATTACTTCAAATTTTACGTAAAACTACTGTAAATATTATTATTATTATTATTATTTTTAATCTCTCTCAATTGCAGTTTAAGATTTAGTGAAATTGTGTTACTATTTCTATCTGATTTGAAATAAGTCGTCCGAGATAGATGCCCGAGGTCTCCAATTTAAAGAAGACCTGGAAAAAAAATTAACATAAATAATTTCTTTATATAGAAATTTAAAATGCACCATTGTATTCGTATTATGTTTAGTAAAACGAAAGAGAAAAAAGAAAAAAGGTCTTTTGCATTTTTACATTAAAAAGCTATGTTAGAAATTCAGTTTGATCTTATTTGCTATAATATTGTTAATAAAATATTTGATCGCCAATTGTGTATGTTTTTTGTACACTAATGAGTTTATTATAATTTAATGATGAACTGGAAATTGAAATTTATTAATAAACAGATTAAATAATACACAAAGTATTCAGAAATTACAAACTTTGACATTCTAATACGATTGTGCAAAATGATTGTAGTTTCCAATAATTTTTTAATCCACTGGCACTAATGTCTGGATATTAATCTCAAAAGAACTAAATGCTGCGGCTCATGAAAATAATGTCATATTTAAAGAAAACGTGTATGAAATCTAATGAGATTGGAAAAAAATGATAGGAAAACAATAATATCGTTTTTTCTTCATACTATTATACTCAACATGCAGGACTATAGAGTAAGTGTCTTATCTCTAAGCCCTGTTACAAACACCTGCAAAAGCGAGTATCAGCTATCGTTTTCGGCATGATTTTTAAAAATGTCCGGTGTTTCCTGAAATAAGAGCTGCGTGACTAAATTTATGGCTCATGCAGGAACCGCTACCCACTTGGTTCATTACTTTCTATGTCAAACTATAGTATATTTTACTCATCTTTGGTAGAAACCGAAAGGGGGAAGTTAAAAGGGGATGTATGAAATTTAGCAGGGTGTCAACTTTAGTTCTAAATCCCGACTATGAAAACAAAAGTTTAACTCCTTTTCCATTGATATTATGTTCTTAAATTTGAGAGATGAGGGGAGGGGGGGGGGGGGAGGAGTAGAATAGGTTTTTATAGATTGACTGAACTTTGCGGGCATTTGCGTTGACATATTAATGGTTTTATTGCCTATTTCATCATTTAGTATCATTTGAGTATACAAGAAACACTTGTATCCGTCTTATGACTTCTAAAATTTCAATCATAAAATGTGTTTTCTCAGTCTGCATTAATAAGTCAACATTTTAAAATCCAGAAAAGCAATGGTAGTACAAATTAAGGTTAAATCACTTACAGTTATTTTCCATTGAGTTTTTTTTTTTCATTTTTAACACTTTCTAACAAAACTTAATATAATTTATGAATACTGTTTGTCTATCTGCCATCAGTCTGTCGATTTGAGCTCTAACTTGCGTAAATATACTGGTATTACATTACCCTTATCATGCAGTGGATGCATGTTACTGAGGTTTATGGTGGCATGTTCCGAAAATGAAGTGTGTGTTTAAAATTCCATTTCAGCTACACAGATACTCAAAAAAAAATCATTACATTACGGTGTATGGGAAAACGTCAATTCTTAGTGTATTTTAATAATGTTACAAAACTTCAAACGTATTTAAAATAATATACATCACGGGGGGCACTTAAAAGAGACTATGCAGTTTATTATACAATATAGTGTGCATTGCACTTAACGTTCATTTACAGGTGCACACAAAAGAACTCGGTTAAAGAAGAGATATGAGCAATAGTAGCTGCAAGTAAGTTCTCTGCTGAGATATGAGTTGTTAAATGTAATTACTTTTTTTCCTATTACTTGGTAAGCATAAGTTCTAGAACTATATACAGTCTTGAGTACATTTCTGTGTATTGAAATAAATTGCTATAGCAGAATTTTTGGTACGCGTTTAAAAGTGTTGTAGCAGTATTCCGAATGTGTTAGAAAGAGACTATAATCTACGCTAAAAATATGATTTACTGTTTATGTTCACTTTTTAATCTTCTTTGTTTTATGCTCATGTAATTAAAAAAAAATCATTATTTTTATTTAAATCTGTTGTCAAATTAAAGAGATTATTTAAAAAATATTAATATGTCTGAAGAGAACTAGAAAAATATATTTTTAATAATAATAATAATGCGTAATAATAATTCTCATCTTAAAGAAGGCAGAAATTTTTATCGATGAAACAAGAGCTTTGGACTATCAAACGTATGGTTTCTTTAGGATTTCAAAATAATTAATTTATGGGGCTGTGCACAAATTGTGTCCTAAAATAATGCTTTTTAACTGTATCCCTGTCCTAAAATATTTTTTTTAGCTGTGAAAATATTGCTGCTGAAAGAGAAATCTTTATTGCGTAAACAATTACTTTGAATGCTCAAATCTATGGTGTATATATATATATATTTATTTAATATAGTTAGTTTTTTCTGCTGGCTGCAAACTCTCATTTGCGTCGTACGGAAATAAATAAAGCTCTATAACTCTGAAAGCATTGTCGCTCATTCAAAAATTTTTGTCGCTCAAATTTGCTCAAACGACGCTCAAACCTATGCTGTTTTTTGTTTCTCATTTCCTTAAAGTCGAGAGGCCAACTTCACGTGTAAATAGCCCTCCGGAGGTTGTTTTTGATTATAACCTTTTTTGGTTTATCGCTAAAGTGGAATTCTTTATTCCTCAAACGACGCTCAAACCTGTGTGTTTTTCAATTTTTTTCATCTCATAAAGTCGAGGGGCCAACTTCACGCTTTTTTGGCCCCATATTTTACTTTATTTCTAACTTTTTCCAGATTGTCGCTTAAACGAAACTTTTTGTTGCTCAAACGACGCTCAAACCTATGCTGTTTTCCATTTTTAATTTCCTCAAAGTCAAGGGGCTAACTGACCTTTTAAAGAAGATTGGATACAATGTTTGAAATGCCAAAGATGAGCACACGAAGCATGTAGGATGAAGAAGAATATGAAAACAAATTAATTTATGGTTTTATTCAGTTAAAATAAGATTACCAGTGTAACATATGTAGGCATATACAATGTAGAAAATTTGTTACGTATTTATTTTTGACACACGGAAGCACACTTGTGGAATTTCGTTTTGTTAAAATAAAAAATAAAAAAGTTATTTTTTTACTATATTAAACAAGAAGTTTTGGACCAAAATGAGTTTTCCGGGAATTTTAAATGGATACCCGGTTTTACCCAACCAGTGGTGTATAACCGGATTTTTGTATAGGTTTGAAAAAAGCTATTTTTACATATATTAAATTATATTTTTTATCGAAAAGAATATGTTTTATTATAGCCAAAGATTTATTTAATATTAAAAACGGTATTCAGAGTTTTTCCATTTGATTGCACTTGCAAAAACAAACATTTATAATAACCGATTTTGCCGCACCTTCACCTATGCAAAGCCTTTTTTGATGCCTTAAAATATCTATATTGGTTTAATTCTTTTATTTTCTTTATTTCCCCCAAATTTATAATTTTGTAAGTTTTTAAAATATTTTGAAAACTTTTTCAAAATTAATATGCTTGAAGCTGTTTTCTGTGATTTTTATCCAAATTTAAAAAAAAAACGTACACTGTGAAAAGAAATCTGTAAAGTTAGTAAAATCTTTCTAGGAAACCGGGATTCCTAGAACTTTTTATGCAACGGTAACAACAAAAATTCATGTAACAGATACACTTTTGCACCGTAAATCAAAAAGTCTGTAAGGTTACTAAGAATTTCTTAGGAAACTGGGATGACTAGAACTTTTTATGTAACTGGAACCCGGGATACTGATAAATTTTTAGTAAGATTATTGTAATTTTAGTAGATTCTTTTGTAAAGCTACAGATTTCTGTAGCTTTATAAAAATTAGTTTTGTAGATTTCCATCTTTTTCTGTACAGTGTGCAGATAAAATTTTAGTAAGCATACAGATTTCTGTAGCTTTATAAAAATTAGTTTTGTAGATTTCCATCTTTTTCTGTACAGTGTGCAGATAAAATTTTAGTAAGCATACAGATTTCTGTAGCTTTACAAAAATTAGTTTTGTAGATTTACATCTTTTTCTGTACAGTGTGCAGATAAAATTTTAGTAAGCATACAGATTTCTGTAACATTACATCTGTAGAATTGCACATTTTTTTACAGTATATTTAATAGAAAAATTCATTGACTAATCGGTCTGATGGCATCTCCAGTTAACATGTGGTAAAAAAAGGCTAATCATCCAGTTCTTTCCTTATATCTTTCGATCCGAATGTCTTATTTTGTGATTTGGAAAGCAATATAACACTCCTCATCCAGGTATCTCATTCAGAAGTACCTCCACCCTCCCTTCAGGAACGGTAACTTCCATCTCTTTATGAAAAAAAGTTTGAAATCCAACAAAATTCAGTCGAATTTAATAAACGATAGAAAGTTTATATTCTCCATTTTTCAACATGAGTAATTTTAATCGCTACTTTCTGCTATTTTGAGAAAAATATCGTTTTATTACTTATTTTAGTCAGGAAATGCACGGAATAACTTAAATTTTACAATGAGATTCGTAAAATTACACTAATACTGACCGTGAATTCAACGTTTTATAAAATACAGATCTACGTGTTATTTTGTAACGCAATATTTTAGTTTTGACAATTAACCCGTTTTGTAAAAATGACTCTGAATAACAGAAAAAGATTCGAGATTACGCCCAGGGAAATTCGTCCCTGTGATGTGTTGGAAACGGAAAGTAGCGTAGAATTTTTTTGAGTAAAAAAAAAATATACATTTTTTTAAAGCTTTACATTGGCCCTCCTTAAACACCGAGTCTTTAGGAATTTGCATGCCTAGTGATCACTGGTAAAAATGATCTCACAAATAGGTAAATACAAATCTGCTTATGTATAAATAAGATTTGACATCGCCAACTTTCCTTCATTTTCTAATCTGTTAAAAAAATGAAAAGAAAAATCCATTATTATTTTTTTAATATACAATTTTTATAATGTTATAAAGCTCATTTATTATTAAAGTGAATTTTTTGCGACTTGTTTTGTAAAAATACGCAAGAAAAATAATTAAATAAGCAAATACTATGTTTGTCTTTGATTTTTTTTTAATTTTAATAATTCCAGAAAGTATTTTAAAATAGTCAGCAGAAACAAAGAGTTTTTGTATAGATATTAATTTAAAGATATCTGAAATCGTTTGATGCACCCAATATTTTCACTCTATATTGCCACTACTCATACGACGCTCAAACATATGCTGTATTCAGTTTTATAATCCGGAAAGGTGGAAGGGACAATTTCACAAAATGAGGGCGCTTCCGCATATATTTTGGATTATAACTTTTTTCAATTTGTCGCTCAAACGAAAGTTTTTTTCGCTTAGACGAATCTCAAACGTATGCTTTATTCAGTTTTTAAATCAGAAAAGGTCGGAAGGCCAACTTCACAAATGAAAGCTCTTCCGCAAAAATTTTGGCTTATAACTTTTTTCAGTTTGTTGCTCAAACGAAACTGTTGTGGCTCAAACGCGCTCAAACGACGCTCAAACGTATGCTGTCTTCAGTTTTTAAATCCGAAAAGGTCGGGTGGCCAACTTAACAAAATGTGGACCCCTCCGATTTTTCTTTTGCTTATAACTTTTTTCAGTTTGTCGCTCAAACAAAAATTTTTGTCGCTCAAACGCGCTCAAACGACGCTCAAACGTATGCTGTATTCGGTTTTTAAATCCGAAAAGGTCGGGGGACCAACTTCACAAAATGTGGACCCTTCCGATTTTTCTTTTTCTTTTAACTTATTTCAATTTGTCGCTCAAACGAAAATTTTTGTCGCTCAAACGCGCTCAAACGACGCTCAAACGCATGCTGTATTCAGATTTTAAATCCGAAAAGGTCAGGGGGCCAACTTCACAAAATGCAGGCCCCTCCGATTTTTCTTTTGCTCATAACTTTTTTCAGTTTGTCGCTCAAACGAAAATTTTTGTCGCTCAAACGCGCTCAAACGCGCTCAAACGACGCTCAAACGTATGCTGTATTCAGATTTTAAATCCGAAAAGGTCGGGGGCCCAACTTCACAAAATGTCGACCCCTCCGATTTTTCTTTTGGTCATAACTTTTTTCAGTTTGTCGCTCAAACGAAAATTTTTGTCGCTCAAACGCGCTCAAACGACGCTCAAACGCATGCTGTATTCAGATTTTAAATCCGAAAAGGTCGGGGGCCCAACTTATCAAAATGTCGACCCCTCCGATTTTTCTTTTGCTTATAACTTTTTTCAGTTTGTCGCTCAAACGAAAATTTTTGTCGCTCAAACGACGCTCAAACGCATGCTGTATTCAGATTTTAAATCCGAAAAGGTCAGGGGGCCAACTTCACAAAATGCAGGCCCCTCCGATTTTTCTTTTGCTTATAACTTTTTTCAGTTTGCCGCTCAAACGAAAATTTTTGTCGCTCAAATGCGCTCAAACGACTCTCAAACGAATGGTGCTTTCAGTTTTCAAATCCCATAAAATCGGGGGGCCAACTTCACAAAACGATGTTCCTGAATTTTAATTTGTTTATAACTTTTTTCAGTTTGTCGCTCAAACGAAAATTTTTGTCGCTCAAACGACGCTCAAATGTATGCTGTATTTGGTTTTTAAATCCGAAAATGTCGGGGGCCAACTTCACGAAATGTAGGCCCCTCTGATTTTTCTTTTGCTTATAACTTTTTTCAGTTTGTCGCTCAAACAAAAATTTTTGTCGCTCAAATGCGCTCAAACGACTCTCAAACGAATGGTGCTTTCAGTTTTCAAATCCCATAAAATCGGGGGGCCAACTTCACAAAACGATGTTCCTGAATTTTAATTTGTTTATAACTTTTTCAGTTTGTCGCTCAAACGAAAATTTTTGTCGCTCAAACGCGCTCAAACGACGCTCAAACGCATGCTGTATTCAGATTTTAAATCCGAAAAGGTCGGGGGCCCAACTTCACAAAATGTCGACCCCTCCGATTTTTCTTTTGCTTATAACTTTTTTCAGTTTGTCGCTCAAACGAAAATTTTTGTCGCTCAAACGAAAATTTTTGTCGCTCAAACGAAAATTTTTGTCGCTCAAACGCGCTCAAACGACGCTCAAACGTATGCTGTATTCGGTTTTTAAATCTGAAAAGGTCAAGGGTCCAACTTCACAAAATGTGGACCCTTCCGATTTTTCTTTTTCTTATAACTTATTTCAATTTGTCGCTCAAACGAAAATTTTTGTCGCTCAAACGACGCTCAAACGTATGCTGTATTCGGTTTTTAAATCCGAAATGGTGGGGGGGCCAACTTCACAAAATGCAGGCCCCTCTGATTTTTCTTTTGCTTAACTTTTTTCAGTTTGTCGCTCAAACGCGCTCAAACGACGCTCAAACGCATGCTGTATTCAGATTTTAAATCCGAAATGGTCAGGGGGCCAACTTCACAAAATGCAGGCCCCTCTGATTTTTCTTTTGCTTAACTTTTTTCAGTTTGTTGCTCAAACGAAACTGTTGTCGCTCAAACGCGCTCAAACGACGCTCAAACGTATGCTGTCTTTAGTTTTTAAATCCGAAAAGGTCGGGTGGCCAACTTAACAAAATGTGGACCCCTCCGATTTTTCTTTTGCTTATAACTTTTTTCAGTTTGTCGCTCAAACGAAAATTTTTGTCGCTCAAACGAAAATTTTTGTCGCTCAAACGCGCTCAAACGACGCTCAAACGTATGCTGTATTCGGTTTTTAAATCTGAAAAGGTCAAGGGTCCAACTTCACAAAATGTGGACCCTTCCGATTTTTCTTTTTCTTATAACTTATTTCAATTTGTCGCTCAAACGAAAATTTTTGTCGCTCAAACGACGCTCAAACGTATGCTGTATTCGGTTTTTAAATCCGAAATGGTGGGGGGGCCAACTTCACAAAATGCAGGCCCCTCTGATTTTTCTTTTGCTTAACTTTTTTCAGTTTGTCGCTCAAACGAAAATTTTTGTCGCTCAAACGCGCTCAAACGACGCTCAAACGCATGCTGTATTCAGATTTTAAATCCGAAATGGTCAGGGGGCCAACTTCACAAAATGCAGGCCCCTCTGATTTTTCTTTTGCTTAACTTTTTTCAGTTTGTCGCTCAAACGAAAATTTTTGTCGCTCAAACGCGCTCATACGACGCTCAAACGTATGCTGTATTCGGTTTTTAAATCCGAAAAGGTCGGGGGGCCAACTTCACAATGTGGACCCTTCCGATTTTTCTTTTTCTTATAACTTATTTCAATTTGTCGCTCAAACGAAAATTTTTGTCGCTCAAACGCGCTCAAACGACGCTCAAACGTATGCTGTATTCAGATTTTAAATCCGAAAAGGTCGGGGGGCCAACTTCACAAAATGTGGACCCCTCCGATTTTTCTTTTGCTTATAACTTTTTTCAGTTTGTCGCTCAAACGCGCTCAAACGACGCTCAAACGAATGGTGCTTTCAGTTTTCAAATCCCATAAAGTCGGGGGGGGGGGGGGGGCAACTTCACAAAACGATGATCCTGAATTTTAATTTGTTTATAACTTTTTTCAATTTGTCGCTCAAACAAAAATTTTTGTCGCTCAAACGCGCGCAAACGACGCTCAAACGAAGGGTGTTTTCAGTTTTTAAATTCCATAAAGTCAGGGGGCCAACTTCACAGACCTCAAATCGGCGTTTCCCCCAACTCGCTGGGAGCTGGTGGCGTGCTCATGTCTTTTGTTTCTTATGTTGTCCAGACGAACCGAAGTTTTGACGCTGGCTTTAATTTTTTTTTTTTATCAGTGATTCGTAAGTTGTTGGTTCTGGTTGCGTATCGAATTTTTTCGCTAGAATTTAAAATGGATTTAATACACGTAGATTAACTAATTTTTGAAATACAAAAGTGTTCAATATAGTTGGGCACCTCATGCTTACATTATATAAAGATAAAAATTAAAATATAATAACTTGGTTAAAGGCATCCTTGATTTAAAAAAAAAAAAAAAAAAAAAAAAAAAATCAGAAAAATCTAAAGAAGATTAGGAAGTTATCGATAAATTATATGAATTAATTTTGTTTCATATAAACAAACAAGTTGGAAATTGCTCGTCAAACGTGGCAAATGAAATGCATTCGTAATATAAATAGTTTTATAAATATTTTTTGCACCGAATTGTACTGATTGTATATTTGAGTGCACTTCATAAATGCATATAAATTTCATTCTGTTTGAAAGGCTGTAACATCATTAAAATACACTTGCAATAATTTTTTTCCCATTGGCCGTAATGTAACGGAAGATTTTGACTGTCTCTGTCATTAAGCTATACATCCGATTTACATAAAATTTGAAACGACTCGATAAGATTTTGCAGAAATTATATATTTAAAATTTCAGACCATTCGGAAGGCTGTAACATCATTAAAATGCACTTGCAATAATTTTTTCCCATTGGCCGTAATCTGACGAAAAACTTTTGACTATCCCTGTCATTAAACTATACATCCGATTTTCAAAAAATTTGAAAAACTCGACAAACTTTTGCAGCAATTATATATTCAAAATTTCAGGCTATTGTTTTTGATCTGTTATATGCGGACAGACGGACGACTATAGGTGCTACGTATTTATATAATTACGAACGCACCTAAAAAATCATTTAAAATTATGCTAATGTTGCAAGTTAACGTTTTATAAGAAAAGTATTTAAATAGTAAAGTATTATTATAAGAAAAAATTGAATGTAATCTTTATCAAATACTACTAATAATACTATTTTGTCCTAGTATGTACTAAATTAAATTCATGGATAATTGCAGGGGTTTTTCTTTGCGGGGTAGAGGGCGAAGGCGGCATTTTGCGAAAAGTAAATGCTAAAGTTTTCGTTTCGGGGGAACTTGTTTTCTTTACTTACAGATTTTTAAACCTAACAATGTTAAAATAATAAATTAATAGCATGTTTTTATGGAATATAATTTTGTGAAAGGGCCTGTTTTATAATTACGATTTTTGAGAAGCCTGTTTTATTAAATGGATTTTTGTGACGGGGCCCTAAATAGACAGCAGATGTTGCATTTCTTAATAATAATGAATTCTTAATAATAATTCTTTGAAATTAAAATCATTACAAGTTATATCTGGTTTTGAAAATCCAGTATGGGAAAGGAGACAGCAAAACAGAGCCTCTGTGGTCATATCCGGTACCGGTTCTATTTACTGCGAGCATGTAGTTTTAAAAATACTGTAATTTATTTTTTATTTTTTTAGCTCACAGGCTATCAAAGCTTGAGAACTAATGTGCCCGCCGGCTCTGTTACTTACATACGTACATACATACGTAACGTATGTACGTAACGCGATAACTCTTGATGGAAACATCCGATTTGCTTCAATTTTTTTTTCTAGTTTCATTCTGATAAGGCACTTCCCTGATTAGTTTTGGGGATTCATAGGCTAAGTATAAAGGGAGACAACGGGGGCTAATTCCAACTTTAATATAGATAAATGTTTTTTTTATGCAGATTTATCTGATTTGCTTCAAAAAATTTGTCTACGTTCATTCCGATAAAGCTCTCCTCTGATTAGTTTTGGGGGTTCATTGGTTAATTATAAAGTTGGAAAAGAGGTGGGGGGGGTCTAGACTCCCCTTTAATTTAGATAATGGGTTTTCATGCAGAATTATTCGATTTGCTTCAAATTTGGTATACCGGTTTATTATGTTAAGGAGCTTCCCTGATTAGAGTTGGAGGTTCATTAGTTAAGTATAAATCGGGAAAAGAGGGCTAGTCCCCCCCCCCCCCCTTTAAATTAGATAAATATATTTTTCATGCAGAATTATTCGATTTGCTCCAAATTTGGTACACCAGTTTATTATGTGAAGGAACTACCTTGATTAGATTGGGAGGTTTATTGGTTAAGTATAAAGGGGGTAACGGGGGATAGTTCCCTTTTAATGTAGATAAATGGGTTTTTCATGCAGAATTATTCGATTTGATTCAAATCTGATATACCGGTTCAAATCTGATAAACCTCGTTAAAAGGAAATCTATCTTCTTTGCTGTTTTTGAAGCAAATATAGTTAAGTTTGGTAAAGTGGCCGTTCCGTTTTCTTTCCTTTCTTTTTTTTTTTTTTTTTTGTAAATTTTGTGTACAGCAAAGTTAATTTTCTACCGATTACTTAAAATAGGATGAACCTAGTACCGTCTGTGTTATATTTCCTTTTTCTAATTTCTTGAATAACTAATATAAAATTACAAAATCATTTATTTCCTGCAGAAGATCCATTTTGCTTATTGAAAACATGGAATGGAAATAGGGATTACAATCCCGAGACTAATTTCCAATCCCGGGATTTCGGGATTGCTTAGATTCAATCCCGGGATTAGGAAAATTAGAATTTCTGTAATATCATGAATTTTTACAATAGCTAAATATCATAATACTATAGAAAAGACAAAGCAAAATTGCAGCCTAATTTACACATGAAAATATACCAAATTAAAAAAATTAACTTCAATTAATTATCAAAACTTATAGGATAAATTAGAACAATTGAAAATTAAAAGAAATACGCTGTTGATGTTTGAAAATGCAACAAAAAACATGAAATGCCTATGCTTCATCTTCTAGATAATTTCTTTTATTTCCTGTTAAACAAGTTTTTGAATAGTTTAATATTTACAATATTAAAAACTAATTAATATCATGAATTAAATTATGAATTATTCTCATACCCACGTAATTAAAGTTTATAATTCTAGGATATTGCAAATGCAAGGTTTTCCCTAACATGAAGATTTTTGTCTTGAAATAAAAGAACTTAGCACACACACATAGAATAAAATAATACATAGATGTATAGTTTAAATTTCTAAATAGCAATAGCTGTTAAAATTCGAAAACGTTGCCTAATATAAAAAATTATTACGTACATCGCGAAAAAATAAAAGATTATTTTGAATAGTTCTCTGTTTCCTAACTAATCGGTATTCCTTTGAAAATATGTTCTAAGAAATATGACGGCATCTAAAGTTTCATCTCCTAGTCCCAGTTGTAACATTGTCTGTTTTTAGGGAAATGTCATATTCGTTTAAACACTCTGTTAGCATTTCAATGCACATTTTGCTGTAAAAGATCCATATATGCGCATAAGGCCTAAATTCCTGAATTTGCTCAAATTTAAATTTCATGAATGGGCATTAATATTCATAAATCGCTAGCTTGCAGTAAATGTTCATTTGTCAAAAGTCAAACTAAATTTTTTTCCTGAATTTTTAAAAGTTTGTATTTCACTTGTAATTAACTATTTTATTATAGTTCACTACACGATTTCGAATTGATACTGCAGATTTTGGCAAATCATTATAGCCTTTAGCTATCAGTAAGTTTCTTAAATCAGTTGAAGTTAAATGAAAAACAGTCTTTAGCTGTCATTCACAATAAAATTAAATCCAGTGATTCCTTATCACTACTAAAATAATCTTCTAGTTCCGCTTTTTAGAAAGCAATGCATGTTCTATGCAATCTTGACGTGTGGAAGGAAGAGATGATGTATTAAATTCTTTCTAAACTTTAGTACCATGTTTTGTCGATAAATGTGCATGCAACCCTTAGTCGATGCTCCTAACGTTTTAAGCACTTGGCTACATCTTTTACACTAGATTAATTTTCACACAATTATCTAATTGGTAAACAAATCATATTAGATGTAAATTTCCAACTGGGCGAAAAATGTCCGGACCAGGATTCGAACCCGGGACCTCCTGGCTGAAGCCGCCAGTGCTCTGCCATCTGAGCTATCCCGGACGATTCTGGTCGAACTTTTTCACCCAGCTAACCTTGAAGATTACAGCATCTGGTCTGAAACCTGGTTCAGCTCAACAGAATAAATCTCAGGTAATGGAACTCCAGAAATGGCTGGATACGAAATTACACTAGATTAATTTTCACACAATTATTCTAATTGGTAAACAAATCATATTAGATGTAAATTTCCAACTGGGCGAAAAATGTCCGGACCAGGATTATCTGAGATTTATTCTGTTGAGCTGAACCAGGTTTCAGACCAGATGCTGTAATCTACAAGGTTAGCTGGGTGAAAAAGTTCGACCAGAATCGTCCGGGATAGCTCAGATGGCAGAGCACTGGCGGCTTCAGCCAGGAGGTCCCGGGTTCGAATCCTGGTCCGGACATTTTTCGCCCAGTTGGAAATTTACATCTAATATGATTTGTTTACCAATTAGAATAATTGTGTGAAAATTAATCTAGTGTAATTTCGTATCCAGCCATTTCTGGAGTTCCATTACCTGAGATTTATTCTGTTGAGCTGAACCAGGTTTCAGACCAGATGCTGTAATCTTCAAGGTTAGCTGGGTGAAAAAGTTCGACCAGAATCGTCCGGGATAGCTCAGATGGCAGAGCACTGGCGGCTTCAGCCAGGAGGTCCCGGGTTCGAATCCTGGTCCGGACATTTTTCGCCCAGTTGGAAATTTACATCTAATACATCTTTTACGTTTAGCGATTTTTTTCATCTTTTGACCTTAAATAGCAGTGCCATACTGAAGATGTATCATTATCTTTCCTATGAGCTACAAAATCCTTTTCATTAGACATCTTTAAAGCAAAATAGGTATAAACGCCCGAAACGCAAAGAAGTTAGCACATAATAATGACTATGAAACTCAAATGCAACGCTTATCAGTAAACTCTAATTCGAAATTTTGTGATACCCAGTTGCTGAAACGACCGGCTTTCTAAACGCGGCGAAATCGAAATAAACAAATGATGTCATTGTTCCCGAATAATAGCCGAGCGGGTTACATCTGTTTGCAAGTCAAAAGGTTTTCATGTTAAACGATTTAATCGCTTTGAAATATGTAAAAAATACTTGAAATATGTATATTTTTTCAAGGATATATAAATTTCATAAAAATTATTTTTCTTTCCAAAAGAGAAAGTCTATACATATATATTTTTTTTCAGCTGAATATTGTTCCATTTAAAAAAAAGGACAATCCCGAAAATCCCGGGATTTAGCAGACAAGATCCCGGGATTTTCGGGATTAAAAATGATGCGGGATCCCGGGATTGTAATCCCTAAATGGAAATCATTCTGTTGCGGCGATAAATAATTTCGTCTGCTCTGTGTGGCGGAAACGGTTCATAGATAGCTCGTCTGACCGGGATAGTGCAGGTGTTTATTTTTCTTGTTGAAACCACAAGCGTTCAAAAAGTCGTTCGTCTGACATTTGTCTAAGGATTATAACGAATACCATCTGCTCTGCATTGCTAAAGCATTTTTGCTGAATAGTTACAATTCTAATGTTCTAGTTTCAATACTTCTAACGTCGTTATGACAAAAATCTACTGTGTGATAGACAGGAAGAAGGAAAAATCATTTAGTGTTTTGCTGAGCATTGTATTTTTATAGCACGATAAGGCAGATGCAGAATGCTAATTGTGGAATACAAAGTGTACCGTTATAAGTGGAACTTTTGAAACCGCAACAAATTTAAAAGTATATTTAAAGATTAGATTTTTAATTTTATACCGTTACATATAGATTGATACATTATTTTTGTACTTTCTTCGTTTTCATTGTATCAAATAATTTATCATACCTGTGATATTCATTTAATTGAGTCGTATACGGTAAACGGCTCGGATACAACCCGACCCGTGCAGGACTCTTAATTCAAATACGTATTTCTT
Source organism: Maratus speciosus (assembly GCA_963932465.1). Taxonomy (NCBI): domain Eukaryota; kingdom Metazoa; phylum Arthropoda; class Arachnida; order Araneae; family Salticidae; genus Maratus; species Maratus speciosus. The sequence goes on along the minus strand of OZ010787.1, from coordinate 684,061,478 downwards.
TTCATCTAAAACATATTTCTGCTCAAAATTTTTGTGAAAATCCCAACAATCTGAGTGGCAAAATACTTATATATGACCGTTAAGAATGTTTCTAGCGTGAACTCGACCTGCAGAAAGAAAATTAGATTCATTCCGAGCCGAAAAAACAAAATTCGGGATAATCCGACCCGATGTTTTACTCTATTCAACGATCCCGAGGTGACCACTATTCAGAGGTTTTACCATATTTGAATATTAACGAATATAGATTTCTTAATTCTTCTATGGAAAATATAAAAATAGTATTAGAGATACAATTGTAGAATTTTTTTCATAACGGCATAAAAACAAGATTTACTTTTCTTTCATTACGGGTTGGGGTCGGGTTGCGGGTTGACTTAAAATGGAATTTGCGGGTTGACTTAAAATGGAATTTGCGGACAACCTGACACTTGCAGGGCTCTAATCAGATGTAAGGTAAATTTAGTTAATTAAATTTCAAAATACAAGGGGGGGGGGCACTTCTGTACTTCCCTCCCCACGCCGGCGCGTATGGTAATTAAAAAAAGAAAGAAAAAAGATGATTTTAAAATATAATCATTATAGCATCTTAAAATCTAAAATAATAAAGTAAATAAAAATAAAAGTAAATAAAAACTTATTAAACCAAATTAACTATAAATGTAGCAGACTATTGTTATTAAAAACTTATAGAATAACAGAAATATTTAGCTTCTATTTTTACGATAAAGCTTCCGGGTTCTTTCTTACACACATTATCATTTTTAACATCGATAATTTCCTTCCTGAGTTACACGTGACTTAAGATATTTTCTATTTTCTTTTAATTTTTCAAAGACAATAAAAGCGGCAATTTTAACAGCTGAATCAGATAGATTACATCAAACATTAACGTTTATATCAACCATAAGAGAGAAACAATTATTTAAAAATATTTTTATGTTTCTTATTTTTATTAAATAATATAAGAATATTATTATGCTACTAAAACTTATAAAATAGTGTGATATATAAGATATTTAAAACCATAAATTTACACACACTTTTTTAAACATTTGATACAATTATGCAAGTTGAGAAAAAATAAAAAAATAGTTCCTTTTTATTCGTTATATTTCCTTGTTTGAAAAAAAATACTAATAGAACATTATTAAAGTAAAAAAAAAAAAAAAAAAAAAAAAAACAGTGATCTTTAGAAAAATGGTGAAAAATATAATTTTACACACATTTATTGAGCATTACACGTAAATTAATATACAAATTATGAGAAAAATTAAAGCATATCTAATAATAGATTTACACAGAAATAGGAAAATATATTGGGTGAAACAGCAACATTTATTAACAAAGTATGAGAAACAATTCTTTTTTATTCTTTGTATTCTCTTATTTTTAAAAAATAATATTGAAAAAACTAAGTTACTGAAAATTATAAATTACTGCAATTTGAAAAAGTTATAAAAAGCATAAATTACAAACATATATCTTAATATTTCAAATGATTGAATGATGCAAATTGTGAAATAATAAATAATAGTAATACTAGAACTGCAAAGAGCTACATAAGTTTAGAGCAAACATATTTAATTAAATGTCAACGTATATATCAGCCATCGATGACAAAAAGTTCTTTTTTATTCTTTATTCTTTGCGTTTTCTTCTTTTTTAGAAACACTAATAGAACATTATTCAAGTAAAATATATTAAACAGGCTGTTTGGAAAAATTATAAAATTACAGATATTTATTTGAATTTTATATAATTAAATTATGTAAACTGTGAAAAAAAATATTACAATACTCACACAAATTTAGGGGGAGTATCTTAAATCAAATATCAACGTTTATCAGTTCTTCAATTAGAAATAATTCTTTTTTATTGTCTCTATTCTCCCAATTTTCAATAATAATAATAATAATAATAATAATAGTAATAATAATAGAATATTAAAAATAATATAAAAATACGAATATAAAAATATAAAACAGCGCAATTTAGAAAAGTTTTAAAAAACTTAAGTCCACGCACCTTTTTTTGAATAATTTTACATAATTGAATTCTACATACTTGGGAAAATATAATAACAATATTTACAAACGGCGAGACATGTCCAGGTTAACTTTTTTGTTTACCGGTTAAAGCTACAATGTTAATAGATTGTTTAAAGCTTATACATGAAACCATACATGGGATATGAGGACAACGTTAACGTATTCTGAACTTACAACTAGGTATATTTTTTAAATAAAAATTTAATTTCTGTCGCAAGAAAGTGGCTAAAAGAGGTATGATTTTCAGTATCGATGCAGAAAATAGGAAAGAAATCTCAGTAATTTATCAGGCCAATATACTTGAAATAACACTAGTAAGTTACTTTAATATAAATTATATTACGAAATATATACAATCAATAATTTTTAATAAGAATATTTGCAAAATAAATTATGTGTTTTGTATGTGCACTATTCTAAAATAGTGTCGAACGTAACCTGTAAATGTTTAAATGGCTCAATATTAATATATTGCTTATCATGTTTTTAATTCTTTATTTTAAAATACATTTCGAAAATTAATGCAATAATTAAAAGTCCATATCTTATTAATTCTGTTTTGAAAAAGTAAACATATTTAGAAAAAAAAAATAAAAACACTGACTTACCGTTTATAAGTCTAAACATTTCTTTTAAATTTTACTTTAAAAATAAGATTGTAGTTCAAAATAAAGCTGGTTTTCGCTTTTTTGAAAGCCAGAATCCACTGGAGAATATAAATTGAAAGGTGTTGTGTCACATAGGAATTTAATTAACAATGATAACAATCAAAAAGATATTCAATTTAAAACGTAATTATTATATATAATTCAGTGAAGTTTTATAAGTTATTGTGTAAGAATAAGGATGCATCAATAATCGCAGGATCCAATCTTGTACGCCTCTCATTTATTAAATAACCTGCTGCGCTGAAATTTCTTTCGCAACTAGCACTTGATGCTGGGAGGAATACAAAGAATTTTTTTAGCAAGTTTTGAAAGGTTTTTTAGTTGCAATTGATGATTTTTCCACCATATATTTAATTCTTTTGTATTCGAAGGTGCTTTGAGGCCACAATATATATCTAATTCACTTTTTGCCGACGGACTTCCTTCGTCTTGCCATTCAGCAAAATCTATTTCAAATTTTCCCCTCTTCGTCTCTTGTTCTGAAGATTGACTCGATGAAGGGGAGGAAGAAATGCTATGTTTATTTTCAATTTCGCCTATCAGAAATTCTAATTTATTTTTTAAATCTTCTCTTTCTGTAGCATCAATCATCTTTAGTTGACGAAAAGAAGGGCAAAGAAAGGTCCCTAATTTATGCTCCTCTTTGATGACAAATTTTTCTTTTAGCAGTTCAGTAGCTCTAGATTTTAAATCTGCAATAAAGGTTTCTTCTCCCTCATTAGCTTCGCAATTAGATAATAACTTTTTATACCATAGTAATACGTATGGCAAAGTTATTTCGTTTTCCTTCTCTAAAGCGAGAGATGCTTCTTTAAAAGGTGTTAAGAAATTAATAAGTACATCCATGTGAATGTTATCTAGGCGATTTGTTTCTCCTCGTTCTGTTAATATTTCAACTATTTTATCGTACATTTCGTGAACTGTTACCAACATCTGTAATTTTGAATTCCATCGAGTTTCAGAGTCTTGTTGTACCGATTTTGTTAGCCGATTCACAAGGCCACTTTGTTTGAAATAAGTGACTAATGCTTTAGCGCCAGTCAACGTTTCAAATACAGGAATATTATTTTCTTTCAAAATATCTACTTTAAATAGATTGCGCAAAACTGTATTGATAACATGAGCTATGCAATCCAATCGTTTATAAGGCTCTAAAGCGTTTATTATGTTTGCACCTCTATCTGTCACAAAGGTATTTTTTTCTAAACAGTCGCTGCTCAGTCTTAATTTTGTAAATCGGTGATTGAGTTCTTTCCTTATGTTTGAGCCAGTCTTCCTTTCATCAGGAAAATCACAAGTAAACAATAGTTTTGAAACTAAGTTCCAATCATCATCGAAATAATGTAGAGTCACAGACGTGTATGATCTTTTTCTGTAATCATCAGTCCACATATCTGTGCTAGCAGCACAAGCTCCTTCTCTTATTTTTTTGCTTAACAGAGGAATAAGTTCTTTTCTAATATTTTCTGCAGTTTCAGATACGTGTCTTGATATTGTTGTTGCATGAGGTAAAATTTCACCTGTACTAATATTTCCATACTTTGCTCCCATATTTAGTAAAGTCTGAGAAAAATTTATAAAACCTTCACCACTTATTAAATCAAAAGGTCTTAAATCATTGCAGCACATTTTTACTGCTGCTTTTAAAACAATTTTTTTATCATTTTTATCTATAAGTCTACTCTCGGGCTTCAAAAATCTTTCCAATTTTGGAGACGATTTCTTACTGCAGTTATGTCGCCTTAAATGGGAAGTTCCTGTTTTAGAACTCTCATAAGACAAAATATTTGAACATTTTTGACACTGGACATATCCAGTGCTTCTTCCAGATTCTGTTTGAACAATTTGCTTGAAACGTGTCCATATATCGCTTTTCCCGGTAACATCCTTTAAAACACAATCTCCAGATGCCAGTTTATCTTGTAAAAGTTTCAATTCACTACCATCCATGGTCGTGGGGAATTGCTACGTATTCTTCGTTTACGTAAAATAAAATGTTGAAATTTTCAGGCAACTTCAAAATAGTTATTCGGAGAGCAGAGAATGATGCATGCTCTTCTGCAGCTAATCCAATACTAGAGTAACTCTTTTTGGAAATCTCGGCTTTTCTGGATCTAAAAGGAATCTACTTGAAGCGAATAGCTTTAAACATTTTATGATGTAAACAACTAAAACTCAGAGCCGAAGGCAATTACGTTCGTATTTATCAAAAACGGTCTTTTTTTAATAGGAATAAACAAACGAGTCACCAATTACACTCGAAAAGTGTGCTGTTCTATCTGTTTATTGCAGGAATTGCATAAAACCAGACACTTCACTATGATTCATATTAAACATGTAAGATTTAGAAGCTAATTAGCCTTTATAAAACAGCTCAAGATAGACATAAACACATTTTTCATGAAATTAAACTAAGTTCTTAAATGGATGCATTGATGCACTTTTCATATAGCCATTTCTCTTTTTATCTATGGTTTAAGCAAGGTTATCTATGATAATAATTTGTTTATAAATAAGTTAAAACAAGACTTAAATAAGGTAAAAAAAAATTAACGAGGAAAAAACATAATTTTAACGATTCAGCATTTTCTGGTTCCCATATCTGTCTCATTATTTTTAAGCGAAACAAAACGGAACTTCACTGCTATATATTTTTAAATATATATTTTTTCTTTGTAGAACTTTATGGTTTTCTATTGTATTCATCTTTTTTTTCATTCTAAACTAAGTTAATTGTCTAAGTCAATTTTTTAAATCAGTGTTAATGTACGTAATTGTTTATGTGATCACTAGTTGTTATTTTGGGTACTTTTCGGTTAGCCGGGCTCCAGTGTTATGTATACATGTATATGTCTATATACATGTATATATACATATGTATACATACAGTAAACTCTGTGTAAGGCGGAATCGATCGGGACTGAGAAAATGTTCCGTGGTAGACAATATTCCGGCTTATGCAAGAAAGCTCTTCCACCCCCCCTCCCCCCCCCAAAAAAATTCCCTCTAATTTGATGATTTTTTATTGATTTTCCTGACTTGAAAATTGGTTGAAAACTGAAATTCGGAACGATATTTTGTCTTTATAGATAAATGAGAAACGCTATCTTAGTACTGCTGTAATACATGCGAATTGGAAGTTTACACACACACACACACACACACACAAAAAAAAAAAAAAACTAACAGAACCCCCCCTCTCCCCAAATGAACTTCGAGAATGAGACAGAACGCTTTGAATTTGAGTACATCCTTAAAGTATAATATATTGCACTTTCGAAAATATATATTTTGATAAATGTTCATTCTACTAGAAATATTAACTTTTAAATATAATTTTGCATATGAAAAAAGGGCACAAGCATAAATTTCTTAAAATTTAAACAGTTTCTGTCCTTTTGAATTAACTTTTTCAAAGTGCTACGGAATTTAACTAACATGCACGACATTGAGTATTTGACTTATCAGTTTTAAAGTTTAATAAACAAAATGCCTTTCATTCTTAAATTATCCTTTTTTCCATCTTATGCAAAATTTTGGATTCGGTGGGACCTTAAAATGCTTTCCGTTTCCGCGTTAGACAGATTCCGCCTTATGCAGCATGAACTGATGTAATTTTCTATGGGTCGTATTATATTCGTCGGGACTTGGAAAATTTTCCGTGGTAGACAGATTTCCGGCTTATACAGAGTCCGCCTTAGACAGAATTTACTGTAATACATATTTACTTTATACTAGCATTTGTATTTATTTTAGTTTATGTTATTCTATTAACGGTTTATCGTGTTGTTAATTAAATATACCGTAGATGGTTATTTTGCCTTTTTATTACGCATTAAATGTTACAGTTATGATTCCCCGTTTAATCAAAAAACCGCTTAATCGAATATTATTTCTGGAACAGTCAATATTCGTTTAAACGGGGACGACTGTACCACTAATATCAACATTTTAGCACGAAAATTAAACACGGAGTTTTGAATCATTAGATTTATAACGTTTGGACATCTAAAAAATATCTTTTTTAAAAAGTTTAAATGTATTAGACGGTAGTCGAAAAAGAAACACAGAAGAACACTTCTTGCAAGTCCTTTTTATTGGATTTTCGTTTAAAAATATAAAATCCTTCAAATTGTTGAACGATTTTATTTTAATTATATTTAAGGCTATTATTACGGTCCCGGGCAACGCCGGGCGGGACAGCCAGTATTTGTATGTTGTATGTTACATTGTGCGTCTTTGTACAATTAGTTTAAAAAAAAAAAAAGAGAGAACCCTACATTTTTATCGACAAAAATAAAAATAGCAATTCAATTGGAAAATAATTCTTCATTAAAATTTTATTAAAAAGTAAAAGTTTGAGGGAGTTGTTTCTATATTGAAATACTAAAAGGATCTTAAATTTTCATTACTAAAGCATGAATTTACTTCATATTTTGAATATACAGTAAATTTTAACTTTGAATATCAAACTGGAAACCATTCAGTCAAGAATGTTTTTTAAATATAAAGATATAACGTTACTTTTTCACACTGAATATTCCGTGGCATTAATATTAATCACCACAAACATGATGTGATTTGTATACATTTTAATAATTTTTATATGGGAACTATGAGCTTTGACATTATATTACTATGAATATAGTCGAAATTGGTGTTTAAAAGCAATTTTCAAGATATGCAAATTATGAAAGGTTGGTTGTCAAGTAGCGATTGATTAGAATCAAAAATGCATCTCATTTATATGAGGGGCACGTTTCTTAATCATTTAAAACCTGATTAAAATTCGCCGAAAGTTTAATTTTTTGTGTGCAAATGTGTCAGAGATATTGGGATTGTCATGCGTGTAAAATTTCAGAATACCGGGGAGTTAAGAGGTCTGCACGATTTTTTGTAAAAATTAAGTTGAACGTGGCTGATTTTACTTAATTTTGCAAGGGCCGGGACAAGATATCTTTCACTCGAGCCGGGCCGGACCGGCCTGGAAATTTCAATCCGTGCAGACCTCTAACTGGAATAAATTATTTTATGGCAAGATTCGACCAAACTAATATTTACCTTTTAAATTAGCACTGTTTGTAAAGCAGAATCTAATTAAATTAGAAAAAGTGGTGCTGATTCATATAACCGACAACGGTATATTCTAGATTTAAAAAAAAAAAAGCTGATTCGTTTATATAGTGATTTGAATAAGTGGCAGATTTCCGTACTTTTTCTTGTAGAGGGCCCGCATTTTTGGTCTACCCAGGGTCCCGTGAAACCTGTCACCGGCCCTGGCAGCATCTATAAAAAACAGAAAGGAAAGGAATACGATAACAATAAAAGAAAAAAATCGTGCAGGTCATAAAACAATGAAATTATTTGAGATGTTTGATTTTAAACCCTAAATATTTCATTCATCCTGATTCGAAAGTTTTAATGATAAAGAAAGAAGACCTGAACAACAACTCCTTTTCTTATCATATTGTTGTTCCAGATACCCTAAAAAGTAAAGTCTTGACTATTTCACATCTGTCTCACTTTGGTTTCTATAAGACATATGAATTTCTTTCTGCTAGATACTTTTGTAGAAACATGTATGTAGGCACTTTGAATTTTGTCGCCTCATGCGTCAAGTATCGCCTGCGACTCGTCAGATTTCCTGAAACTTACGTATTATCCACCTGAAACTTACGTATTATCCAAGCATTTCATTGGCTGTTCGGGAAAAGGCTTTTCCATCGTCCGATTTCTAAGAAATCAGACGACCCATTTTAAATGAAATTTCATTCTTAAACTTCTAAACATCCCGCACTGTTACTTTTTACACCACCGTACAGAGAAAAAAAAATGTACTTTTAAATGCAATTTGTTTGAAAGCTGTATCTCAATTTGTTTCTGAGTTATTAATATTTTTTTTTGTAGTTTTTATTACTTTTTTGTCATAGTGGGAACAGAAGTATCCATCTCTATTGAAAGTAAAGGCAAATTACAGATTACTGTATAGACCCATCTGAAAACGAATAAAATGCGGATTCAACCCATAAAAAGCTTCAGATATGCTTTTGATTTCCTACCCTGACCGACGACAATAACCATTTTACCAAATGGTTAAAAAAAAAATAATCGTGCAGGTCATGAAACAATGAAATTATGCTTTAATAATGATTTTAAACCCATCCTAGATGAACCAAAATAATGGTCACAGAGAAATAATGATATGCTTTTGATTTCCTACCCTGACCGACGACAATAACCATTTTACCAAATGGTTAAAAAAAAATAATAATCGTGCAGGTCATGAAACAATGAAATTATGCTTTAATAATGATTTTAAACCCATCCTAGATGAACCAAAATAATGGTCACAGAGAAATAATGAATAGTCATTTGAGATCCTCTTTTCTGTCATTTTAAACTGAAGCTAAATTTATTGACAAAAATAACCCTGAGAACTGTTCTTACACCACTCCGGTTATAAATAATGCAACATGCAGATAAGATTTTGTCACTTGACGCTCATTAACGGTCTCTTCCGTTTCACGAAAACAGCCCAACCCTTTGTAAACTCCCGCAACCTCCCTCTCTGGATACACTTGTCCTTTATAGCATTCATTTAAATTGCAGGTGCTGAAATTTGAACTATCGTTTACTGGAAGGCCATATGTTATATTGACAGTGGTGTGACATGGAATCACATACAGTGAAATCTCCCTCAACCACCGAACCCTTCGGGGGGAGAAGCTTCCTTTCCCCATTTCACAGAGACGAAGATAAGCTGGCTCCTCCCTCTCCTCCTGCTGACCAGGGAAAGGATTTCCTGGAAAAGTTCCCGTAAAATGGCCTTAGAAAAGTAGGATTTTTTCGGAAGTAACTAAACACAAATAATAGCTATTTTTCTTTATTTTTTAATTAAATGATTGAAAAAAAAAAAGACAAAATATTATGATACGTTTTAAATTTTTCTTATAATTATTAATTACAATTCATTTTGCGTTCAAAACTGGTTTATTTATTTTATTTGTTTATTTATTTATTTATGAAAAAAGTAATAATGCTAAGTTTTAATTATGTGTTGTAATTGTCATTTTAATTTACACTGAATATTTATCATTGAAAACGCGATTTTTAATAATTAATGTCCCAAATTACACATAACTAAATATAGTACAAAACAGTTAAAAATATTTATGTTAGAAAATATTAATGTACTAACTCTATTTATGTGACTAACTAATGAAATTACTAATTTGTAGTTTTTATTCTAATTACTAGCTCATGTTAGTAAATAGAGTGTTAATTGTTTTAGAAACCAGCAATTCTTAATAGCTATTCAGTATTTTAACGCAAGGAAAAATAATAAAAAATCATAGTTAAATGAAAAAATCCAATTTTAATAAAAATAGTATATATTTTTTCTTTGTTAGGCTATTTATAGAACACTGCAAAATACAATGCAGAAACATGAACCACAGGTTCTGCGTGTTATAATGCAAACTGCTATTGAGAATATATTTTAAAATATAAAAATCAATAAATTAATTTCTAAATAATTCTTTTTTTTTTTCTTTATATGTTTAAGCGCATAATTTATTTATTTTTAAGCAGTCTGAATCTAAATTTTTCCAAAACAAGAAAGCATGAACAAAGATTAATGCATATGGTTGAAAATCCTGCGTGTTATAATAAAAAAACTTGCAAGAATTTTTGTATTTAAAAACAAAAACCGCTATACCTCTATTAATGTACGTGTTATTCTTACCAGAAAAAAATCGGTAACCGGAAAAAAGGGGACAAAATAAACAAGAGCGGAAAAAACGTGACCGGAAAAAAGGGGACAAGGAAAAAACGGGACCGTTTAGTGCTGCTTGTACTTTGTCCGGTATGGAGCCGTTATAACACAGCCAGGCAAATACAAATATTTTAAGCCAATGTCTACAAATGCGAATTTTGAAAAATGGCGAGAATATTCGCATACGAGAATGCTTTACAGCTCTACTTGATTTTTGACATTCACGAACGGGAATACGAATATTTTCCGTCGATGTTTAAGGGTGTTTGTTCTCAAATCCAAAAGGGCAACTTTCTGACATAAGTTTTAATTTATTTTTGTTCGGAAATGCATGGAACTAGCTGATGTAATTGAGCTGTTTTTTCCATTTTTTTTTTGCAAACGCAATAGATCTTTCAGAAAAGAGTGTCAAAGTGGGCGTTTTGAACCGAATTTCCGCGCGAAGGAAGAAAGAGCACTCAAGAGCGGGCGAGAAACGTGTTTGTCACGTGATCAAAAAGGCTTATAACTCAATAGGTAATTCATTGATCAAAAATGAATTTGTAAATGTGTCAAAACGTTTTGGGCTTGTTGAGCAGAGCAGTTAAGAACAAACTTAAGAATGCAAATATTGAGAAAAGTCCCGCATATTCGCATATGAAAATGCATATTTACATCACTACTTGATTTTTGATCTATGCAAATTGGGAAACAGGATATTTTAGTCCCGCCGTTTTGGTCCTGATGCCATTTCGATTCCTAGCCGTTTCGGCACCTTGCAGTTGTTGTTGGAAGCAGCTATATTGTTAATAAAAAAAATCTCAAAAATTAAATTGTTTTTATTAATGTATTTATTAGTAACAATTCCAAATTATTTCAATTATTAATTGTTTATATAATTAATTTATCAATTACTTGTTTAAAAAATATTACATGAGCCATATAATAGTTATTGGAGGGTAATGCAAATATAATTTTTTTTTTTTTAATTTTCGGTTACTATAATGTCATTAGATTATATAAAAATGATAACGATTCTGAGGATAAATATGTTGTTTATTTATTTATTAGCTAGTTTATAATATTTTCTTGCTATTTAAATATAATTAATTAATAATATCTAGTTCTTTTTTAATTGCAAACTATAACTGTGCTAAAAAAATAAAAATCTAAATCTACATCTGGACAATAATTTCACCTAACATCGTTAAAAAATATTTTTACGTATGTGTACAATGTTACATTATTACTATTATTAATTAATAATAATACCATCAGTCAAAAACATAACAATTACTTAGACTTAAATTTTTGACTGATTTTTCATTTTTTTTTATTTTATTTATTTATTTTTTTTTTTTTTGGGGGGGGGGATAATAAATCAAAAACTTTGAATAAAAACTTTAATTGATGAATAATTGCTATTAATTAATTATTAAAATAGTTAGAAATGTTAGTATAAAAATTAAATTAATATTTTATTAAATATATTTTTTAATTCAATTTATTCTTAATTTATTAAATTATTAACGTTAATATAAATTACAATTTTCTACTTTAAAATAAACTCAATACATAATATATTATATATTCGGTTCATCATTATATTTAATATTAGCTATAAGCTGAAATTTATCCTTTATCTGCTTATTTATTTTATATTTAAAGTTACTGAGATTTAAAACTATTAATATAATTAATAATAAAACTAAGATAAAAAATTATTAAACTTATTTTCTGGGCAAAATGGAGGAGAAGGATAATTAAAAGAAAATAAAAGACAAATGCAAAAAAAAGCTCAGTTTTGTCAGTTAAAAAATTATTTATTAAAGTATTAATAACATTATTACATAAAATTAAAAATAATCGTTTTATTAAAAGAAATAGGTCCAATTTCAATAAAATTTGCTCACCAAAATGTGCTTCAAGGGTGGGAAGACTTAAAAAACGTTGCAAGCAACGATTATAAAAATAAAGAGCAAAGGGGAGGGGGGGATACCTATTTTTTTTTAACAAAATATTTTCTCAGCACGCCCTACAGTTGGGGCACGTTTAACTAGTCAATGGGTACTATGCTACCAAGGGCGGCGCCAGAGGGGGGACTGGGGGGCATATGCCCCCCCGTCGGGGTCAAAATTCAATGTCGTCGGGGAAAATATTTTGACTTGAATTTCGGCCCGGTCGGGTTGGGTCGAGTTGGAGCTCATTTTTTTTCTTTGTAAGTCGGATTGACTAAACAAATTCTTCCGGGTATGAGTCGCTTTCTAGATTGAATTGTGATTCTCGGAGGTTGGATTCAGGTGAACCCAATTTTTCGAAAAAAAAAAAAGTCCAAATTCCTTCAGATAAAAATCTACATATTTGATACATGGATGACTCTTTACATGTTTATTTTGCAATATAAAAGGTAAAATTTATTCTGAAATTATGATCATATGCTATTTTTTTTTATAAATAACATTACATTGTGGATTTACGGCTTAGTTTGAAGTTTGAAGTATTTCGGGTTCGGTTAAGAATACGGAGGGCGAAAATTATTTTGTCGGGGTCGAGTTGGATGGCAAATGTATTCGAGTCGGGTTAACTTTAATTGTTTCAGGTTCGGGTTGGGTGATGACACTTACGGTTCTTGATTCGAGATGAATCGATCTGTCAAAAGTATTTACAAAATTCATTTTAAGAAGAAAAACTTATATATTTGAATATTAACGAATATATGTATATTGAATTTTTCACTTAAAAGTTAAAATTGATACTAGAAGTATAATTGTAGACTACTTTTTACATAGTTGCATTACAATATGGATAGATATATATATATATATATACAGGTATTTTTTTCTTTTCATCATTTAGAATTGGTGTTTGATCGAGGTTCGAGTATTTCGGGTTCAGGTCGAAATGCGGTGGATGAAAATTTTTGTCTAGCTCAGATCGCGTTTCGGGTAGAGTCCCGCATCGTGTTGGGCAAACTAAACTCAATCCGGCTGGTGGTTTGAGTCGGATCCGGAGAGAATACTTTTTCAGATGGGCTCTTTTTTCAACCTGGCTTTCGCTAGAGTGTCTTTTACTCGGGACGTGGCCGGGGACCTAAGAACCTAGCTTCCGCAAAAGAGTCTAAATAAGTGGAAGAATAAAGGGCTGCGGATGAAGAGAGGCCGCTCGCCGCGGCAGGTGACCCAGCCGCCGACCGAGACTAATAAAGAGCTCGAAGTAGCTGGGAATCGTTTGGTAGCTTCATCGCCCCGGGCCCTACACTCCCGCTTTTCGGTGTCTTTAATTTGTGCAAATTCTCTTTTAAATTTGTCCGGTTTCAATTTTTGATTTTTCTTTTTTTTTCTCAAATTGGCTTTCGCTAGAGTGTCTTTCACTCGGGACGTGGCTGGGGACCTACGAACCTTGCTTCCGCAAAAGAGTCGGAATAAGTGGAAGAATAAAGGGCTGCGGACGAATAGGGGCCGCTCGCCTCGGCGATTGAGAGGGGCTTCTATTTTTCGAGTTGGATTCACTTTAATTTTTTTCTGGCGGATGGGTTCGATTCTACCCGATTTCTCAATATATTTTAAAATGAAAACTATATTATTTGAGTATCAACGAGTACATATACAGATATATTGTTTTTTCTACATAAACTATATAATTGATGCTAGAGATATAATTGTAGACTGCTTTTCCATTATTCCATTACAATATGTATATATTTTTTTCATTTTCTGTTGGTATTGGGTTCGGGTTGAATCCTGTCGTTTTGGGTCGATGTTTGTCGGGATCGGGTCAACTTTTTTTTTTTTAACTGGTTCAGGTTGAATGGACACAGAATTTCCAGGTTCGGGTCGGGTATAACCCAAAGCAGGACTCTGTAGTAATAATCCGTGAATTGATCCTTAAAATAATCTGTGAATTGAACAATTTTTTCCCTTGATTATATTTCATTTAAACATGAAAAATTCTGTTTTGATTTGCCCATTTCCCCTCAAAATACAGAAAACAAGTAACTACCTGAAATACTCACACATAAAGCAGCATGATCGTCAATTTACATGGGTGTTCCGGAAGCTCTGCTGCCTAGTATTTTTACGTTTTAGAAACGGAATTTATAAATCCCTTTTATCTAAAAATAAGTAAAATTCATGAACAAGATGCACAAGATTTTCTAAAAGTTTTCGGTGAAAAGAAAAAAATTTCTGAAAATAAGAGAAAAAGCTCTTCAAATCACCGGGATATTCCGCCATTCTCGGGCCTGGAAATCTAGGCCCATGCAAACATCTACTAGAGTCCTGCATCAGGTCGGATTATCCAATTTTATCCGCACCCGATTCGACCATCGGTTCGGGTCGGGTTGGCAATATATTTTTGTTGCGGGTCGGGTTCGAGTTGGGATGACTTACTTTTTCCCAACGGGTGGTGTTGACTTTCATTGTTTCGGGTTCGGGTTGGGTCTTAACTTTTGCAGGTCGGGTTCTGGTTGACCAGATTATTCAAAAGAATGTCCAAAATATTTTTCAGGTTAAAAATTTATATACAGTAAGACCTCCTAAATGTGCACTCCCGAAAAACGGACATCTCTATTTAGTGAACACTTTTTCAATTCCTAACACTTTAATATTTGTACGCTTATACCTCTTTGAATAGTGGATACCTCCCAATCTACAAACATGTAACGTGTAGGTGTGCATAAACTATCACAAATATGATGCATATGTTATTGTATGTCTGAAAAGCGAAAAGTTGATAATATTTTCCAAATTTCGAAAGAAGAAAAAATGTTTCTTAAAGAAATGATATCTATTATGACACTTCTTACCATTTTATTTCTCATGCAGTAAACTGATTGCATTCTCATTCATATTCAAATTTGTATTTCTTTTCATCTGATACGTACTTGGGTTCAAACTTGTTTGGGACCCAGCAACCCGAATTGCAAAAAGCTTATGAGCCTTATAAATTATTGTAGTGTGAACTTAATGTTACCAGATGTTCAGATTTAAGCGGAATGTCCCGATTTTCAGGGATCCCGGGATTCGTCCCGTGGAACAAATACGCCGGATGTTAAATGTTCCGCTATTTCACCATGCCCAAATTACATCAAATTTTTATGAGTTTACTCAGGGCCGAAACTAAGGGGGGGGGGGGCAGAGGGAGCATGCGCCCCGGGCGCCAGAACGAAGGGACGCCAAATGAAGGATTATACCTTTGGAATGGATAATTTTCTTCTGATGGACTGATGGATTCTATTATTATAAAACAGCCATTATAAATTAAGTGTTAGGTGAAGACGAAAGAGCAGTCGTAAAAAGTTAGAACCCTGATTTTCTGGTCAGAATGGAAAGAAAAATAATGGCCTTTTTTTTTTTTTTTTTTTTTTTTTTTGTCAAAAAAAATTTATGGCCATTTTTTTCTTTCCATTCTGACCAGAAAAATCAGAGTTCTAACTTTTTACAGCTGCTCTTTCACCTTCACCTAACACTTCATTTATAATGGCTGTTTCATAATAATAGAAGCCATCAGTCCATCAGAAGAAAATAACTCGGTGAAAGCGGAAACTTGGTTAAGCAGGACTCGAGTAATCGGGACTCTAACTGTATATTTCATTTTAAAAATGATCTTTAGAATATTTTTGTTGGTGTTCAGAGGGGAGTCATGACCCTCGTGACCTCCCTCTTGGATCCGCCATTGTAGATTACGTAGTTCAGTATTACATATTTTATGATTACAAATTTTAAAATAAGTCGGCTATTAGAAAATTAGTAAAATTCTCTTTGTAAATATACTTTGCGGAAGTGGGGGGGGGGGGGGGGCGCCAAAATCCATGCTTGCCCGGGTGCAAAAAAGGCTAGTTTCGGCCTTTATTCTAAATTAAAATTTTATTCTTTAGTCTGAGACGAGAGAATTCAATCACAAGTCAGCCACAGTCGTCAGAACAGCCGGATGTTACCGAATACCTTATATATTGTCTTAGAACTCATGTGCTCTTCTGTTTAATGTTTATTTGATTGACCGCAATCTTTAGGCGCCTATACGAAATAAAGTTCAAGAAGAGATAAGACATGGTAAAATACATCTGCTCACTTTAACCTTTATTAAAAAGTGTTTGGCGAGTATTTTTATAAATTGAATGGGTAAACAAAGAGTGTTTTTTATGTTATTGCTTAAATTAACATAGTATCAAGCTGAACTATTGTTTGCCGGGCCCGTTATAAAAGCTAAACACTTGCGCATTTCCTGTTACAAGCATACCATGCCGGCACAGTCTGTCTGCTTTTTTCGCATTTTTGGCGCAGGGGGATTTGATTAATTTCTTCAGAAATTGCTGGGATTTCATTAATTTCTCTAGAAATTAACCAAATACCCCACCTTTTATTTAAAAAAACGCAAACAAAAAAGAAAGAAGAAGAAACAAAGATATGCTGTTTTATCGTCCATTTTCTCTACTAATAACGGAGGAACGTTACCGGGACATTACTCGTGAGAAAAAAATTATCATCCTATACGGCCCCGAAAGAATAAAATACAGTCCCGGTCTGGCCCGAATCTACAGAAAAAATTCAAGACCCAGACTTGTCCCTGGAAGAATGAAATTCTTACCCGGCCCAACATTTAAAAAAATAAAATTTAGTCTCAGCCGGACCCGAGTCTTGAGATAAAAATTAAGCCCTGAAAGAACTTAATGAACGAAAATTTTACTGAACTCGGGCTTCGAGACAGGTCCGGGCTCGGGGAAACTTTTTTAATATATATTACGAAATCGGCCTAGAGTTCTGGATCGGGTCGGGTAACCCGCTTTTACTCGCATCCGACCCGACCCGACCCCGGGTTGGAGCTATATTTTTTTTGTTGTGGGTCGAGGACTTCTACTTTTTTGCTGAGGGTCGGGTTCGGGTTGATCCGATTTTTCAAAATAATCTCCGAAATATTTTTTTTCTGGTTAAAAATCTATATGTAATAAGATTTCCACAATGGACACTCCCGAAAAAGCGGACACGTCTATTTAGTGAACAGTTTTTCAATTCCTACACTTATATATTCGTACGCTTATACTTTTGAATAGTGGTCACCTCCCAATCTACATACATTTAACATGTGTATGTGTGCAAAAACTATCACAAATACAATACATACATATATTCTGTTTATCAGAAAAGAAATGATGGTAATATTTTTTATATGCCGGAGCACGAAAAAAAAAAAATGGTTCTTAAAGAGAGAATAACCTATGATCACATTTCTTATATACATTTTATATCTGATGCAGTAAATTGAATATATATTCATCCATATTCATATAGATATTTATTTTCATTTAAAACACAGTTCTGCTCAAACTTTTTTTTTTTTTTTTCTGAAAATCCTAAAAACCCAACTTGCAAAAAGCATAAATATGACCAGCAAGAAATATTCTAGGATGGACCCGACCAAGAGTAAGAAAGATGGAGTCATCCCGACCCGAAAAAGGAAAATTAAGTACAGCTCGACACCGACCCGATGCACTACTCCATCTAACAAGGTGTCTGCTATTCATTTTACTATATTCTTATATTAAAGAATACAGATTTGTCCATTTTTCTATGGAAAACATAAAATTGGTATTAGGGATTTAATTATAGATTTCACATTTGCATTAAAACTTTATTTACTTTCCTTTCATTTCGGATTCTGTTCGGGTTGCGGGTTAAAGTATTTTGGGTTCGGGCCGGATGCAGATTGAAATATGTCGGGTTCGGATCGGGTTGCGGGTTGACTTCAAATGTAATTTTCGGATTCGGGTCGGGTGCGCAGGGACTAATTCGGCCCCCCTGTCGGGGATACCATATCCCCCCCCCCCGTCGGGCAAGTTCTGGCGCCGCCCCTGAACACCATGGCAACCAAGAATCATGACCTGTCATCGGATAGCATTGAATGAATCACGTAGGATAGGATTGAATAGAATGAAGAAAACTTTCCTTAATATCTTAAATTTAAACGATTCGCAAAGCAAACTAAACTTTAATAAAAGTAAAATATATCGATTATAAACCTTTGTCTACTTTTCGTATGCAAATTTTATATAACATTTAAGGGAATTAAAAAATTTCATTATATAATAATAATAACAACGATAATGTTAATAATATATTTGTGTGGACACGGCATTTCAAAGAAGGTTTTTTTAATTATTATTATTCTTGTTAAAAAAATCGTTATTATCAAACTGATCGCACATAAAAATAACTATAAAAAACAAAAACTGAAATTTGAGTTTCTGAATTGAAAAAAATTAGAATTTTTCTATACATATTTAAATCCAACTCTTATTGTTTTCTGAATTATGTAAAATACAAAAGGGCAACTTTCTGACATAAGTTTAATTTATTTTTGGTTGGAAATGCATGAAACTAGCCGGTGTTGTTGTCCAGAAACTATGTCATCAAGCTTTTTTTCCCTTTTATTTTTTTTTTTTTAAACGCAATAGATCTTTCAGAAAATAGTGTCAAAGTGGACGTTTTGAACCAAATTTCTCCAAAAAAGCAGAAAAACCAGTCAGCGAAGGGAGAAAACATCTTTGTCACGTGATCAAAATCGCTTCTAACTCAATAAGTAATTGATGGATCATAAAATGGAAATAAAAAAGAAAAGTGCCCAGCTAAACTGATGGCATTGAGCTCACAAGCTATTCACACTAATTGTATATTATACTCTTATTTTAAAGAATAATGCCCTTAAAAAAATAAGTGAAGGGGGATTAGCCCCCGTTTCCCCCCTTATACTTAATCAATGAACCTAAATCTAATCAGGGAAACTCCTTAACATAATAAACCGGTATACAAAATTTGGAGCAAATCGAATAATCCTGCAAAAATCCCATTTATCTAATTAAGGGAGGTGGACTAGCCCCCCCTTTTCCCCCCTTTATCCTTAACCAATGAATACCCAAAACAAATCAGTGAAGCTCCTTAACATAATAAACCGGTATACCAAATTTGAGGCAAATCGAATAATTCTACTTGAAAACCCCGTTTATCTAAATTAAGGGGGGTGGAATAGCCCCTCTTTCCCCCTTTATCCTTAACCAATGAACCCCCAAAATTAATCAGGGAAGCTCCTTAACATAATAAACCGGCATACCAAATTCGGAGCAAATCGAATCATTCTGCATGAAAAACCCAATTAAGGGGAATGGACTAACCCCCCTTTTTTACTTTATCCTTAACCAATGATCCCCCAAAACTAATCAGAGAAGCGCCTCATCAGAATGAAACTAGAAAAAAAAAATTGAAGCAAATGGGATGTTTCTATCAAGAGTTATCGCGTTACGTACATACGTACACACGTACGTACATTCAGAACCGGCGGGCACATAAGCTCTCAGGCTTTGATAGCCTGAGAGCTAAAAACAGCTCGATTCCAAATCGCTTCCCTAGTCAGGCCTTCCAATTTTATATCTTTGTGTTAAAAAATTAATCTGTCATTGTGTCAAAACGTTTTGCGCTTGTTGAGCAGAGTAGTTGAGAACAGACTTAAGGGGGCTGATCACTCAGCTTCCGATTTTCTCTCACTAATGTGGTATGTGGGTATTGGATGCATTCGTCTATTTAAAATATCTCCTCGGGAAATTAATATTTTTAACTTCTATTTTTTGTGTACACTTCCTAAAAGAGGTCTCTTTTTTTTCTTAGTTCTCGGAATAATTCTAAATTATAGACTAATTTTTATAGGAAGTGTTCCAATCTGACTCACCGTTCGCCCGCTTTTAACGCATAAAATATTAAATTCAACATAGATTTCAGAAATATTTTGAAAACTAAGAAAAAAAGAGACATCCTTTAAGAAGAGTACACAGAAAAAAGATGTTCAAAATATGAATTTCCCGAAAAGATATTTTGAATATACGAATGCATCAAAAGTCCATAGCCTTAACATTACGGAGGGAGAATTCCGAAGCTGAGTGACCAGCCCCCTTAAGATCGTATTTTCTTTAATGTAAACAATTTTAGAGAAAATTCATTTAACCAAAATCTTACGTGAAACAACCTATGTTTCCCTACTCGAAAATTAATCCTACCTAAATTGCTTTGTCACCAAAAGCAACCAAAAAAGATTTACAACTGCTTGGTGGGGGGGGGGGGGGGGGGGCTGGCACATGATATTATAAAGTGTCTCTGGGGGGGGGGAGAGGGGGTTGTCTTTTGATATCGATATCATTTCTGATCCAACCAAAATTTTCTCTTTTTATTTGTAACATAGTTATGAAAATAGTATGTTATCTTTTTTTTAGTCTGTTATCTATTTTTATGAAAATACAAAGTTATTATAAAAATCGCTAAATTATAAAATTATTTAATTTCAAACTATATAATTCCCCCAACGTTTGAGATTCTTCTTCTTCTTCATGTGTGTATGCATATATAATCCCTATTCGAAGTATATTTGAAATGAAACTTGTGTTTACTAATAAATAATAAGAAATTTGAAAGAATGTTGTTGATAAGAATTTCTATCTGTCCCCTTCTCCCTCATTGTACAAGAAGACATTATTACTGTTGAATGGATTATGTAACAAAAAGCTATTAGAAAATATGTTATGTGATATAAAGTTATTTTATAAATAAAGTGATATTTTATTGACTTAATCTTCATTTGAATCAATAAAGTATGCGAAAACTAAATGTACCTAATTTTGTACATCATTTCAAACAAAAGAAATAAAAATTTTTAGAGATCGATAACTATATCATTACGGGGGGGGGGGGGGGGAGTCGAGAGATGATAACTCATGATATCGGAAAGGGGGAGGGGGTCCAAAATTACCAAAAAGTTGATATCGTTATATATGCGCAGCTCCAGATGAGCATGGCTAGAAAATCGGCCAGATATAGAAAAAGGGAAATGCAACCAAAGCAACTGAGACATTGTTTTGCACATAGGGAAGAAAGTACGAAAAGGGCACATTTTGTTGTTATTCAGTAAAGAGTAAGTACACAGATATAGGAAGGATATATATCTTCCTTATTCCAAGGGTAAATAGAACGGTATTCCAATTTGAACGGTTTCAGGGGTTAGCGGAGTAAAATCTTTACTGCGCTCATTTCTGACTTCCGAAAAAATAATTACAGTATATAATCATGTATAAATCCAAGTATTTGAGACAAAATTTGGGAGTTGAAATTGGGGGGTCGACTTATACGATTCGAGCCCTCGTGGCACGGTTCAAATCAAACAATAAGAAAGCCATTCATCATTCTCCCCGACCTCGCATTGGGAGAAAAACTAATCCTTTCTTTGAAATGGTGGATTTCCTTAGCGGTGACCCGTATAAGCATCCATTTTGTTGCCTAGATGGAGTGGAAGTGGGTGTTTTAATTTAAGTGATGTGCACATGTACAATAAATATGCGCCAATTCAACTGTTAGTACTACGTAGGCTTATCCAATAAAAAGGACTTATTCTGTAATCTTTCTGAGATTTTTTCTTTCTTATATACTTTTTTCTTTGTAAATAACTATATATGCCCTTTTATGTACTGAATTATGATTTCATGAAAATTTTATCTTCTAAAGCATTTTTCGTGAATTGTTTAAACTACATTAGAAGATTTACATAATTATTTAATACATTTTAGAAGGATTTTAGAAAGATTGAAGGATTTAGAAGGATTCATTAAATTTGAATTTAAGGGATTTTATGCAATATTGATAACTTCTCTCAAATCTTTTATTTTAAATATTTTTCTTAGTATTTTGTAGAATTAGGAAATATACAAATATAATGTTCTTACAATAGAAATATTTCCGAATTGAAAAGTCTCTCCCCCCAACGCCAAAAAAGATGAAAAGAGGCAAAGTCAAAAGAAATCATCCTTTTAAAAATATTTTTCTTTTGTGTAACACATAATGCTTTTGGAAAAAGAGAAAGTAATGTATCAATAACTCATTCTAAACTGTATTACAACTAATCGATGTATCAAATGAATTTTATAAGAAGTTATTTTAATGATACTTATAAGTACTGTCAGTAGATAAAGGGTTAACTAACTGCTAATTATTTTCATATGGTGACAAATTTCATAAATAAATGGTACACTATCGAATAAATCTGAAGATATTAAGGTGCAGTCGAACAAAAGAAAAAAAGGAGGAAAGAGATACATTTTAATCACCCCGTTGTACAATTAAAAAAAAAAAAAAAAAAAAAAAAAACGAAATAGCCAGTTATGCCTTTTTTGAAATAGACAATTATGTCCTGAAATTATGTCTTTCTTCTATGTTGTCTTAAAAAAAAAAAAAAAAATAGTTTTCTCGTTAAATATCAACTTAGAGTAGCAAACTAACTCCCCCCCTCCCCCCCGTTACAAAGCAGATTGCAATGCGGTTAGTTCTAAGCATAAATCCAGAACTATTTTTCAGAATAAGCTGTGATTTTATAATTCACATACTTCAAGCATTTATAAATCGATTATATATATATATATATATATATATATAAACGAACTTAGATTATAAGTCCTAATTTCTTCCGAAAAAAATATTTGTAATTAAATTTCATAAATAAATGTACACACACTCATACATATGTATATATAACCATTTTCTAAAATTAAACCATTATACATAAAAAAATAAAATAAATAAATAAATAAATAAATAAAAACATTCTAAACTATTACAAATTATCAAAAAAAAATTGAAGAGCTAAGTGGAAGAATATGTTAAGTAACAAAAATTACATTTGAAGAAATTTGATGTGAAAGTTTTTGTTGTCAATTTTAATGATTTATTTTCTGTTTGATACCATGTGTTTAAAATATTAACAGGTGTGGTACTAAACTATCAAAATAACTTATTCATATTTAATTTTTAAATATTAAAAAATATTAATATTATTTGCATTATTAAATATTAAAATATTAAATATTAATGAATAATGTCTTAAATCTTCAAGGCTGAATAGACTTTGGTATTTTTGTTTTACCATGTCATAGAATACCTGATAACACCTTCGTCCAAAAGATAAAATAATTTTTAAGAAAATGTATTATAACATTTTCTTCCACTCAGCTCTTCAATTGTGAATGTATAAATAATAAAAGAAGTTACAGTCGAACCTTGATTTAAAGTATTTTGATTTAAGGAATTCTCCGATTTAGCGAATATTTCTTCTGTCCCAACAAAAAGGGTGCTAAAATACTCTGATTTAACGAATTTTTAGCTTTGATTTAACGAACAACAGTTGCTGAAAAAATTCGGATTCGCACATAAAACTAAAATTTTGAATCTTTCACACCCTAATCCAAGTGTTACAAATTGTTTTCTCATTCCTGCTGTATTCAAAAGACAGTCTTTTCCGACTTTTCAACTAGAAATGTATGTATTATATATTAAGTTTTAAAAGCAAGTAACATTAAAGAATTTAGATAATTTTAAAGTTGATCTCCTAACGTATAACTTATAATTTTTAAGCTCGTAGTAAACAATAATCATTCTTTTTTTCATATCCAAATATCTAAGGGTATTTTGCATTGATATTTTTATACCATACTCTTTACAAAACTTGATATTCGATTTAACGAACGGATATGTGGGTCCCAACCAATTCGTTAAATCGAGGTTCGACGGTATTAAAATAAAAAATGATGTATAAACCATCATAGACGAGTAAGTCTGTGAAAGAGATCTCCATAACAAGTGCAGCATGGATTTGAAATCACAGTAAATATATGAAAAATGGAAATTTGTGGAACAAAGGGATTTATATATGAATTGCAGTCTATGGATTTTTAACGTAAATAGCTTTCTATAAGCTTGCTAATATAAAGCATAAGCGTTATGCTTATATAATAATTACAGATCATTGCACCAAGTAGTTCTTGAGTTATGCGTAAAACAAATTACCAGCAATGCAATCTCTTTTGTAATGATTACAAATGAATGAATTGAAAAAATGAAAATCTTCATATTTTCGAAGCTACTGAACCGAATGACTTTCCACTTGATATTCTTAGGTAAAATCTACAAAAAAAAAAAAAAAAAAAAAAAAAAAAAAAAAAAGTGAAATATGATGTCCGGTGCTAAGATTTTAACCTTTTCCAGGCCGGGCCGATTTTTTTTTCTATGGGTTGGTCCGGACCCGGACCTGTATTTTTCGGCCATACAGACCTCCAGAATATTTTGAAAGCAAGTTTAATATAAAATCTATACACTGCTATTTTATGTCCAAAAGAGAGGCACTGTCCAAAATCGATTTTTAATAGCGTACAGTTTGTAGATAATTCCTATCACCCTATCTTGCATTCAAAATGAGTCAATAACTCGTCGCTCAGAGACATGGGTAAATAGTGTAAGTCACGAATTTTGGATTGTAATATCTCTGCAGGTTTTGAAGATACTGAGATGAATTTGTTTGTGTTTAATTTATGAACGGATAGGAGAAAATTTCCTAATTGGAAATTTTACTCTACTGCGGCCGTATAAAAATTTAATTTTTGTACCTTCTGAAATAGATCCCATATAGATCCATAATAGATCCCTAAATAGAGGGTTGCAACTTATGTAATTAAATTTTACAACTTATTTTTATGAAACTTTGCAATTGGAAGTTTATGTCTAGGGGCAATATTTAAGGAAATAAGCATTGTTCCGAACATTATGAATCACACACACACACTCTCTCTATATATATATGTGTGTGTGTATACATATATATGTATATGTAATTATTATAGCTTAGTTTTAGCTGTTCAATTTCACTTTGTTCATTTTAATACATACACACACACACACACACATATATATATATATATATATATATTATCCTATGAACAACACGAAAGTTCCTAACACATCTGCGTACTCATTTTTAAATGAAAAAGCATTACACTTGCAAACCCGACTACTGAAACCATTTTGAATCGACTGATGTTTACCATTTTTTTAAATATATATAAATGAATTATTTATATTCTTTTAGGCGATTGTTTTCATCTGACGACAGGTATTCATCCTTACCGTGTTATACGAAATTTTGTTCAAAACGCCAACTTTGATACTATTTTCCGAGTTTAACCCCTTGAGGGGCGGTGGGACATATTATATCTCACCTAATTTTAATCAAGATTTGCACCAAAAACATTTAACTAAATTTTACTTTTACAACTTTCGTGCAAAAAAGTTACAAAATTGCTTCTCCCTATTTTGAAGTAAAGTTTTACTAAAATTCTGGTGTGAAAATTCAACGTTGCAGAAACACAATTGCTTGCCCCCAGGGTTGTTTGATTTAAATCAGCTGATTTAAATCAAATTATTTTTTAAAAAAAATCGTTGATTTAAATCAGTTTTTTTTTTTTTTAACATTGATATTTACAGGTTAAATAAGAATCAGATTCATCATTTATGTTATAAGAAAAGTAATCATTCATTTCAGATTAAAAATTACCTTGTAATAACATTAAATAAGACTTTTATAAGTTCAAAATACTATTATTTTATGAAAGTAAATGCAATTGTGTTAAAAATATTATCAATCCGTAGTGTATTCCTCAAAAATATTGATAAATGCTCTCTCATTTTTAAATTGTTTCCTTTTTTAGATGATCAGTTCATTTTTGCAAGTTAAATGCTTAAGCTATAGTTGGTACCTTATTCATGCGTCTGTCCAGGAGTTGTGTCTTGTATTTGTAAAGTTTTTTTTTTTATTGAAAAATCTAACTACAATTTTGTGAATTTGAAAAAATCATTTTATATAGATTCTTGTTTGTTTTTCATAGAATCATTTATTTATGTATATATAAAAAAGGAGTATGTAATAGATACTTTGTTGACTTCAGTTGTTTTGTGACAGGCTAAATTTTATTTTAAAATAATTAATTAGTGAATGTTTGTCTGGCGACAGAAAAGTTTAGGGAAAGGTCTATTTCGAAGACAAAGAATTTTGTGAAGGGCCCTGTTTTAAGATGAAAATTTGCGTGAAGTGTCCTGTCTAAATATTTAAAAAATTATGAAAGGCCCTTTAAAGGACCCAAATTTTTCTTAAACAAATCACAACACTCGTATGAGTAAAATATGAGAATGGGTTTTCTTTTCTTTCTTTCTTTCTTTTTTTTTTTTTTCTTTTTCGGAATCGGTACAAAAATACATTAACCCACAGCAAAGGATTGAAAGAATTTAAACGACACCGACTTTTAGTTCCGATTCTTTATACAACACCGACTTCATTGGTGTCAAATCTTTAATCATACAATAGTCAATTATTTGTTACTATTAGCTTTTAAAAGCATAAAGGCTGTTTGCTCTTTTTCAAAATGCATTTCAGTTGAAAGTGGAATAATCTGGAAGAACTTTTAAGCAAATGTCAACTTCATGTCATTCATCGGATTGTTCAGACAACCTCTCAATGTGGCAAATATTGTTGTCGTTAGTTTATTGACACGCGATTAATAAATAGCGACTTATATGCTCACAATGGGTTTCAAATGCTTTTCTTGGAGAATATAGCAAAAAAAATTTCACTTCCGGCTGTAAATTCTTACATCTATAACCTAAATACCTCAAGAAAAGGCTAATTAAAAAAGCAATACACTTCTTTAAAATGTACTTCAAAACAGTAATGTGGCATGAATTGCCAAATATAATAATGAAGTGTGAAACGAAGTTAATTTTCTCTCTATATACATGAAATATTTTTTAAATAAAAAAAAAAAATGATTCAGTTGATTTTTGATTCAGTTATCTGTACATAAATTTACACACGTACAAATCTGTATAAATCATGTATTCTTCTACATTAACAACATTTATTTGTCACGTATTTTTTAGTCACCGTAAGTACGTCTTTAAAAACTAAAAATATGCGATTTTTTTTTTTTTTTTGCATTTTTCTGTTAAGCATGCGATAATAAAACATATTAATAACGATTAAGCACGCTTTAGTCGAATATAGTTTAATTGAATATTCTGTATCATATAAATATATCATAAACTGAAATGCTAAAATATTCTGTATCATATAAATATAACATAAACTATAACGCTAAAGTTTTATTATTTTCATAATACAGTGCTTAGCATTATATGCTAAATAATTATTATGAAAATAATTAAGAGCACACGCGAAAACTGATAAAAGTGAAAACGAAGCATTTTTTTCAAACTCAATTTAGAACTTAAAATTTTGAAAAGAAAAAACTCATAGATCAAATCAACAATTCAGTGTGTAAACCAAACATTTCAACTAGAGATCGACCGAAAATTCGGTTTCGTTCTCGTTTTTGGCTCAAAATCGGAGTTTCGTTTTCGGCAAAAATGTTGCCAAAAATTCGGCCTCACCGAAACTCGTCCGAAATTATTTTTATTCCAAATATCTCGTTTCTTCCTTTGGAAATTTTCAATATACAGTAAATTCTGTCTAAGGCGGACTCTGTGCAAGCCGAAAATTTGTCTACCGCGGAAAATTGTTCAAGTTCCGGCGAGCCCATAGAAAATAACATTAATTCTTGTTGCATAAGCCGGAATCTGTCTAACGCGGAAACGGAAATGTTTTTAAGGTCCCACCGAAATCAAAATTTTGCATAAGGCGGAAAAAAGATATTTTAAAAATGAAAAGCATTTCCTTTATGAAACTTTAATACATGCGTAATATGTTCAATGTCGAGAATTTTAATTAAATTCTGTAATAGTTTAATAAAGTTAACTTAAGAAACTATAAATTGCTTAGATTGTAAGGAATTCTTGAATTTAAAAAATGAAATAATCATTTTTTCCTATATAGATTTGCATGTAAAAATTATTATTTCCAGAAGGATGCACACTTATGAAAACATGTATTTTCCAAAGTACAATATATCATGCTTTAATGTTGTACTCAAATTTAAGGGGATAGCTTACTGTCTTATTTCCGAAGTTATTTTTTTTTAGTGTGTATGCGTATTTGAGTGTAAACTTTAAATTTGCAGGTATTACAGCAGTACAAA
This sequence comes from Maratus speciosus, assembly GCA_963932465.1. Classification (NCBI taxonomy): domain Eukaryota; kingdom Metazoa; phylum Arthropoda; class Arachnida; order Araneae; family Salticidae; genus Maratus; species Maratus speciosus. The sequence goes on along the minus strand of OZ010787.1, from coordinate 684,033,068 downwards.
GAAAACGAACAGCATTTCTCATTTATCTGTAAAGATTTTCAGAATTTTAGTTTTCAACCGATTTTCGAGTCAGGACAATTATTGAAATATCGTCATCGGCAAGCAGTTTATCACAACTCAAGATACAACCTTTTTATCAAAAACATAAAACGCTATTCGATTGATGTATGCTTCATTCCAATGAATCACGTGTTTAGATTTGCACACATTTGGATTCATTGCACGGGTTATTTGTTCTTCTTCGTTTTATCTTGTCTAAGGATATTAGTAAATGCATCGAAAAAAATTGCTTCAAAATCTAAACGCAATACTCCATCCCTGCAGGATAAAGCCAATGTTACCAAATTAAAAGAAAAATAATTATTCTGTAGAAGATCTTTGTATTAAGTTTAATTACGGTAAAACTCAAATTTGTGAGTCTCTATCTAATCTATAAAAAGAGAGTTGTGTGGGAGCTCTTTTGCATAAGCCGGAATATTGTCTACCACGGAAAATTTTCTTGGTCCCGACCGATTCCGCCTTAGACAGAGTTTACTGTAACTCATTGATTTGAGCTGTATCGGCTCAAATGAAACACTCTTTATTTATTGCTGTGTATTTCACTGTTTATAATTATCAGTCATGACTGACTCAACATGTGGAATAAATTATAAAGCAAGTAATACATGCATGACTAAACTTTGGAGACGCTTTTCACAAGCTCATTAAAAATTGCAGACTTAACAGTAATAGATTTGAAACCGCAGAAGTGTTTCGAATACCCGTTGAGCCCCACCAGTGGCCGAGAGGTTCTGCTCTCGAAGCTGGTAGACGGGAAGTGCTGGGTTCGATCCCAATCGCGCCCGTCGGCCTAATCGTTCGGAGTTTTCGTGGTTTTCTTCGAGCCGTGGATCTTCCATGCGTTAATACGGATTAGGTTCCCTTAGAAAGACCCCCACGGAGGGCACTCCCCCCGGGCCTATATCCCTCGTGTAGATAATTGGCCGTCAAAAATCAACCCAACCCGAATACCCGTTGAATATAGTATAACGGAATAATATTAGAATATATTACAGTATAACAGATTATCATCTTTATAAAAGGTAAATCGAGGTATGTATACCTAAAACATTTTTTAATTAGATGAAATTCATATAATTAGACACTGATTTAATTGTATTTTATTTTATATGAAAATAAAAAGTTTTGGCCAGAGGCACAGAGAGCCAACTAGGCCCACACGTATAATAATTACACGTATAATACACTTAAAAGTTAACACCTTCAAAACAATTAATAAAATTCTAAAATTCTAAAACTTAAGTTTCAGCCACCCTGTGGGTCAAATCAAGGTGGGTCATCAAGTATACTTAAGTTAAAAAGAGAAAAATACTTATTAGTTTGTAAAATTCAAAAGTTTACTTTTGAAACTTGTGAAACTTGTTTTACTTGTGAAACGGTTTTAGACTTTTAGAATTGTATTTAATGTTTTGAAAGTGTTAACTTTTAAGTGTATTATACGTCTTTTAGTAAATCTTTTTAATTATATTTGTGCTGTTAATTTCAAAACATAATAATCCTTCAATTTATTTAATTACACATATAATTAATCAATAATTATGTATGTATTAATTCCTTTTAAAAAGTAGAACATTTTCGTTTTAGGCCGAAAATAGCAAGATTACCAAAGTTCGGTTTCAGTTTCTCTTTCGGTCTTAAAAACTCGTTTCGGTCAATCCTTAATTTCAACTAATATGTATAAAATTCAAACTGGATACTTGCTGAGACAGTCATAAATACGTTTTTATTAACAGCACAAAACTGGCAAGCGCGTTTTTATATAAAAAAAAAAAAAAAAAAAAAAAAAAAAAAAAACTAAATCTAACAGCGTTTTTCCTTATCTTATAAAGGCAAATAAAGTGGCAGAAAAGTGTGTCAAAGTTGGAGATTTGAACGGAATTTACCAACAAAAGTTGTTATAAGAGAGTAAACACCTGTAACTCGATTAAGGTATATTTTTTTGAAAAATCAAAAATAAAATTCGATTCCAAATCACTTGCATTCCTGCCCAGTTTCACGTTTTAACGTTAAAATAAAGTCTGTGAATGTGCCGGAAAACCATTAGTTTAAAAACACCTTGATTCTTAAAAATAAAAGCAAAATATGGCTATTGCTTGCCTGCGCATTTTAAAACGTCCTTTATAAACCGACTAGAGTTCTTCCCGGGCTTGGCCCGTACCCGGCCCGGCGGGACGAAGGCGAATTTTCAAACGGGCCTGGCCGGCAGAATTAGGACAATTTTTTCAATGGGCCGAGCCGACAGACAAAATAAACGGGCCGGGCCAGGCCGGCAAAAAAATTGAACGGGCCTGCAGGGTCGGGCCGGGTCGATAAAAGAATTAATCGGGCCTATCGGCCCGATATAAGAATTTAAGTGATGCAGATAAAATACGAGCCATTTTCAATGAATATGATTTTCTCGAGAAGTATAAATGTGCATCACCAGCCGATGCGAGTTTAACAGCATCAATACAGAAATGTAACATGTCCATCGTAGAGATCGGCATCGTATAGTTACTAGATGTCTGACTCCGGGTTTAATTTTTCTCAGCAGACTCGTGCCGGGACGAAACTGGTCTTAATCGATCTCAGGATGTGTAGGATAGGCATTATGTTTTGTAAGATTATTAGTAGTGATAATGAACTTCTGTTAAGGGTGTTCTTAAATCCAAAAGGGCAACTTTCTGACCTAAGTTTTAATTTATTTTTGCTCAAAAATGCATGAAACAAGCTGGTGTTGTTGTTCAGAAAATATGTAATTGAGCTGTTTTTCCATTTTTTTGCAGACGCAATAGATCTTTCAGAGAAGAGTATCAAAGTGGGCGTTTTGAGCCGAATTTCAGCGCGAAGGGAGAAGGAGCACTCAACAGCGGGCGAAAAACGTGTTTGTCACGTGATCGAATTCGCTTAAAACTCTTGATTGATCAAAAAATGGCAAAAACAGTTCAATTCCAAATCGCTTCCATGGCCAGGCTTTCCAATTTTATATCTTTTCGTTAAAAAATGAAATTGTAAATATGTCAAAACATTTTGCGCTTATTGAGCAGAGGAGTTAAGAACAGCCTTAACAGTACCTTTGGAAATATACCTTAAGGTGGTTCTCATATTCACCGCTCAACAATGCGAAACTTTTAGACACATTTTCTGACTCATTTTTAACTATAAAGGCATAAAATTGACAAGCCTGACTATTGAAGGCATTTGGAAACGAATAGCTTTCTCCATACTTGATAAATCACTTATAGAGATAACAGAGATTCTTGTCACGTGACTGCCACGTTTTTCTCTTTTCTTGTGCTATCGCTTGCGGAAATTCGATTCAAAACACTAGCTTTGGCAGTATTTTCAGATAGATATATTGCTTTTATTTAAGATAAAAACGACATTTACATAGTTTCCGAATAAGAATACCTGCCAATCTTACGCGTTTCCAAAAAGAAATGAATTTATAAATGTGTCGAAATGTAGCCCCTTTGGATTTGAGAAAAGCCTTAAAAATGAGAAATATTTTCACAAATCTACTTTTTATTATACAGCTTCAAAAATTATCATGTTTTTAATCCTTTATTCTGAACTATATTAATCTTTTAATGAATCCTTATTTGAATTTTGAAATGTCAGTAGAGACGATGACTAAAACACTGTAAGTAATCGTTAATGTTTCTGTTATGTATTTTATGTTTTGCGGACACATAGTAATCTAAAATATACTGTAAAATATTCCCATAAATATGTATGTAGTATTCATTAAAAGAATCTTAATTGTATGTCGAGGAAAAACGGACATTTTTGTAGAAACTGAGTCGGGCCAATCTTCCAATTTTTACACCGGGCCGGGCCAAGATAGCTTTCGGTCGGGCCGGGCCTGGAAATTCCGGCCCGCGCAGAGCTCTAAAAACCGACAGGAGTAAAATGTAAATATATATATATATATCTTTTACAATTTTTATTATTTGAACATGTGTGTATCTATCGATTCGGTTCCTTCCTAATAAATAACTAAATAATTGTCAAATGTTAACTGTAATTCCTTCCAGCCAATTCTAATAAGCTCCTTGAAAAGCTAAGAAGGAATTAATTCTTAAAAATCAATGATGGTTTTAGAAAAATAAAAGTTGCCTTAGATTTAAAAAATGTATATATATATTTTTTTTAGAATAAAAGAAAATCTTCTTTATTTATTTTAATTCACCGAGAAAAATACAAAATTTAAAGTTTTATTAACTGAACAAGTTTTAAGAAAGTTTTTCTCTTAAATAATAATTCAAAGTATTTTTTTTTTTTTTTATGTATTAGAGGCTGTGCCCGTTACGAGCGAATTTAGGAAAAAAGGTCAACGGAAAAAAAGGCAACGGAAAAAACGTCAACGGTAAAAAGGTCAATGGTAAAAAGGTCAACAGGTAAAAAGGTCAACGGTAAAAAAGGCAACTGTTAAAAAATAATAATTATAAATACTTCATTGAACATAAAATTAGATATTAGTTATTGAGGTGCATATACGTTCAGTTATAGAAAACCGATTCTATGCATCAAGTAAAGCACGTGGTAAGAACATGTATTTGTAACCCTGTTATTGAAAGCAATATATTATACATGGCATTATACTAAAGACACAAATATATAGGTGCTGTGTATTAAAAATTATTCCATGCCGGAGACGTCGACTGTTCGTTAAGAGGTACCTGGAATGGAGGGGGGGGGGGGGTAAACAGAAAATATACACTGTAGATTCTTTCAACGCGCTATATGGATAGCTTATGTATAAGGACATCAACTTTTATATATTTATGGAAACTTTGACCAAAGCTAGTTTTTCGGGGGACGAGAATGGGAAAAGACATTAAATGAAAAGAAAAAAAAAACTTTACATGCAGAGATTTTAAAAGGGTTGAAATAATGACAAACAAATGAAAATTTTTTAAAGCGAAGAATTTTCATTATCTTGATGTTTGCAATGTAGAAGGGGGGTACAGTTAAGTAGGTGTGTGTTTGTGGGGGGGGGGGGGGTCAGTAAATATGAAAGATTTCTCTCAAGAAAGCACAATTTAGAGAATACATAGCAGAAATGAAAATGTTTTTACAAAAATAATTTGAAATAAAATTAAAGATTCAAATTTATTGACTACGGTGTACACATGTAGCGTTTTGCATCGGGCTAGGAAACTCGCATTTATCCGAAAATGACGCGACCTGCGGTTCGTGCCATATTTTTTCTTTACATATCATTTTAACTTCTACCATTTTGCTACGAATCGGTTTGACTTTCTTTGTTTCGGATTCGAGTTAGATTTTGATTCTTGAGCTGGGATTCGGGTTGACTTGATTTTGCAAAAGATTGTCCAAAGTATTCTTTCTGGTGAAGACTCTATATAGAATAATGTCTACATAGAATCTATATAGAATATCGCGTGCCATTCACGCGTAATTCTATTCAAAACGCCAATTTTAACAGCGTTTTCAAAAAGAATGCCTGCTTTTATCGAAAAATGGTAAAGCTGTTCGACTCCATAGTTTCTGAATAAGAGCATCTGCCAATTCCATGTGTTTACGAACAAAACTAAATTCAGGAATATGTCAGAAAAAAGAAGTCAATTTGGATTCCAATATAGTTGAAAAGATTATGATTTTTCTGTGTGGGCAAGTGGGGACCCCCCAAAATTTAGTGTCCCAAACTTAGAAGTAATTGAAATTTTATTTTCATGCTTTTTTTACTTTAGTCGAGAAACATTTGTATTTTAAAAACTATTCATACTTCTATTATTTAGTTTTTCTTAATCATAATGCTGTATTGAAACTATAAAAAAAAGGTTGGGGGTGGGGGGAAGAAACATTTATTTTAAAATGTTTTATTTGTTTTGATTTATTACTGGTAGAACCTTTGTGGTAAGAGGTATTATGTCATCCCTTTTTTATGTAGTGATTTAAAAAAATAACCTCTAATAAAAGTATTGTTTTAATCATATTTATCATATAATATTTGAACTAATTCTGATCACATTGGTGTTTGTGTGAGGTAGGAGAATAAAGAAATTATTTTTCAAGCTTTAATCTATCATTCGGCCAACATGATCGTGCAAAGTAATAATAATAATTAAAAGATAGGTTCTATACGGTATTTTTTCCGGGATTCGTTTATCTTGATTTCAGGAGTAACTAAAATGACATTCCGCATAAATTTAACACATATATTTGGATTATTTCTGAAATGTGTTAGAGAATATTGCAGTAATAATTTCAAAAATTCACACATAAATTGCACAAGACAATTTCAAGGCATTTGTTAACATTTACTTGATAACTGAACGAGTGTTGCCAGATTGGACACTTTTTTAAGGCTGTTCTCAACTGCTCTGCTCAACAAGCGCAAAACGTTTTGACACATTTACAAATTCATTTTTTAACGGAAAGATATAAAATTGGAAAGCCTGACCATGGAAGCGATTTAGAATCGAACTGTGTTTTACATTTTTTTATCTATAAATTACCTATTGCGTTATAAGCGATTTTGATCATGTGACAAACACGTTTTTCACCCTTTCTTCAGAGGTTATTCTACTTTCGAGTGAAAATTCGGTTCAAAACGCCCACTTTGACACTATTTCCTGAAAGATCTATTGCGTTTGCAAAAAACTGAAAAAAAACAGCTCGATGACATAGTTTCTGAACAATAACACCTGTTAGTTACATGCATTTCCGAACAAAAATAAATTAAAACTTACTTATGTCATAAAGTTACCCTTTTGGATTTAAGAACAGCCTTAATTTAGATTATTTGACTCTCACCACTTTTTTAAAGTAGTATTCGCCTTGTTTTTCAGAAAAAAAAAAAACGGCGACAATTAGCAATCTGGGGACAAAAAAGTCCCCAATCTGGCAACACTGAATAGAACAATTATTTTTTACTTCGAAATTTAGCTATTGTTTAAAAAAAGAAGCGAAGGTGATCAAAGGAAACAGAAAAGTATCTAAGTAACTTTTCAACTTGACAAAATCTTAAATTTTTATTTCATCAGGCAGAAGAGTAATAATGAAAATAAAAAGCCTTTATAACTTCTTTTCAAAGATTTTGAAATCTATTTAATTGAATTTTTAAGCAGTTTTCGGCCTTATCTCCCTGTATATAATGTTACATTTATAAATCATAAAAAAATAAAAAAAAATTACTAAAACACATAGAAGAAAAAAAAAGGTTGGGGGGGGGGGGGTCGAAATTGAAGCATGTTTTAAGTACATGTAGGAAATATTTCTATAAGAGGTCAACAGTAATGTTACCAATAATATTAATCTGTAGCTTTTGTCTAATAGATCTAGATTAAGAGAAAACAAAGTAAACACAAGAGAAAAATAGTAAAAAAAAAAAAATCATTAATGGTAACATATTTAAATTTAAAAGGAAAAAAAAAAGAACCTTATTAAGTGTGTTTCACAGTTCTATTAACTAGGTGAAAAAGATTACAGGATTTTGTAAAAACTTACTGAAATACTGTTCTATTGCACATAGAAAACTTTAATGTGTAAGTTCAAAAGCGGTATTGTTACTAAATTATAAAATATTTTTGTGGGTAGAGTTTGGGATTTTTACTTTAACCGCTATGTATTTTTAATTTGTTTTTGCTGTAAAAATTGGTCCTATCAAAAACTTGTCAATATAAAAGTTGTAGATAATATTAAGAAGTATATATATATATATAAAGTTTTGAATTGGGGGTGGTTTTGGGTTCTAGGGGTCATGAGAAGTGTAGATCTGCAAAACTTTCAGAAATTCCAGCATAGAGAAGATTGCAATAGGTAGTATTTCTTTCGAAATCTACTTAAAATGGTGAAATCTAAACAATTTAGTAATTAGTTTCATTATACTGGTTTTAATACAATTTAACAGATACATTGTTATAATGGGAAATATGGGCCAAAGGGAAAAAAGATGATAGTCATAAACTAGCTATTCCGAGTTATTTTAATTTACAGGTATGGATATGAATACTATCTTCAGCTGTGTATCGACTTATCTTTAACTGCATTTTTAAAGGATTATTTTCATTTTATGCCTGAATCAAAGATTACCAAACGATAATATGTCTTTCAAGCAATTAAATGAAACTATCACATAAAATTTCACAAAAATGGATTATTATCGTTTTTTCCTTTAAAATCGTTTTTCTCTAATTTTTCCAGAAAGAAAACTGGAAAGTAAAAACTTCTTTTTTTTGTTCACCATTTGGAAAATTAAGGAAATTTTTAATGTCTATTACGTTTCTGTGAAATGTAATGTTTGTGTCTATTACACAATACGGCAATAAAGATCGCCTAAATTATCATTTCAATATTTTTTATGAAATGGCATTCAAACTACACAATAAAAGATCAGAATTGATGTTTGAAAAAAGAACAACAATATCACACGATATATTCAGCAATTATTTTCTTTGAGTTTGTTTGAATAAAACTGGTTTAAAAGTGGAAGAAAAATGGTTTAAAACTGGTGGAATGTAAAAAAAATAATATTGACTCACAAACAAATAATTGAACAAAGCTTGAGAAGCACAGATCTTTAAATTTAACAATGAACGCATATGAATAACCAAACGTTCGATATGAATATTTCTCAGTATTTTTTGGATAAACGACACACTTTAAATGTAATTTTGTTCTCACGTCATAACGTACGTACTACAGTCGAACCTCGTTAACATGAACCTCAAGGGGAATCAAAATTTTGTTCATGTTAACAGTAATTCATGTTATCCGTATCAAATCTTTGTATTCGTTTTTATAAGGGACTGTGAAAACAATTCATGTTAAAAGTAATTCACGTTAAGCGTGTTCATGTTAACGAGGTTTGACTGTATTATTAGACACACAAAATATTTCTCATTTGTACATGCATAAAATTTTTAGACTGTACTTAAGAATCATACAATGTACAGTGAAACCTCGATTATCCGAGCTAATTGGGACCGCAAGTACCTCGGATATCGGAAATCTCGGTTAATAAAAATTGCGTATAAAAACGCGCCGTGCTCGCGAATTTAACATCTCTTAGAATAAAAAACAATCGAATGTTTTTCAAATGATAAAAATAAACATATATAAATTTATGTTTCACAGCTCAACAAATTTGAAAAGGAAATAAAGTAGTACTAGTAGTAAATTTTTAAAATGCAAATTGAAAATTTTTTAACTATACTAAGTTAAATATTGAAAGATGCATTTTCAAAAAGAAAAAAAATCTAACGAAAAAAAATATATATATATTTTTTAATTTGTTAAATTTGCATTAACAAATTTCGCGAAAGAAAGCGTAAACAGAATAATGTCTTGAAACCCAAATGTCTATTGTGAGAGTCGCCCCTCCCTACTGTTGCAAGTCAAGCGGGGGGGGGGGGGAGGGATGTACACATCTCATTTAGTGTTCAGTAGGACACACGGCCACTGGAAACAAAGCATTGTTCGCTGTTGACATCTCAGGGTGCAATATTTCTTGGAAATTAAGTGCCCCCTCCCCCAAATATTCCGGCCCAAGGGGCCCGGTTCAAATCAAACAATAAGAAAGCCATTCATCATTCTGCCCCACCTCGCATCGGGAGAAAAACTAATCCTTTCTTTGAAATGGTGAATTTGCCTCGGGGTGATCCATATAAGCATCCATTTTGTTGCCTGGATGGAGTGGAATTGGGTTTTTTAATTTATGTATCAGGTACACTTATGGGCACCTCACATGTTCAAGAAATATGCGCCAATTCAGTTAATGTGTTAGTACTACGTAGGCTTCTCTAATAAAAGGGTTGGGTTGGGTTGATTGTTGACGGCCAATTATCTACACGAGGGATATGGGCCCTAGGAGGAGTGCCTTCCGTGGAGGTCTTTCTAAGGGAACCTAATCCGTATTAACGCATGGAAATCCACGGTTCGAAGAAAACCACGAAAACTCCGAACGATTAGGCCTACGGGCGCGATTGGGTTCGAACCCAGCACCTCCCGTCTACCAGCTTCGAGAGCAGAGCCTCTCCTCTAATAAAAGGGACTCATTCTGTAATCTTTCTGAGATAATTTTTTTTTTCTTTTCTGATAATTTTTTCTTTGTAAATAACTATATGCGTTAGCTAAGCGCTATCTATTTTCACATGGTGACAATTTTCATAAATAAATGGTACACTATGAAGTAAATCTGAAGATATTAAACTGCAGTCGAACAAAAGAAAGAAAGAAGGAAAGAGATACATGTTAATCATCCCATTGTACAATTAAAAAAAAAAAAGGAATAGGCAGTTATGTTTCTTTTTTTTTTTTTTAAATAGGCAAATATGTCTTTCTTCAATGTATGTTGTATATATATATATACAGTTGAACCTCGTTAACGCGAACACTCAAGTCAAACTTTTTTTTATTCGTGTTAAAGGTAGTTCGTGATATCCGAACTTAAATACATCATATACAACAGGACGGGGCAATCGGAAACAATTCGTACTAAAAGTAATTCGCGTTAAGCGTGTTCGTGTTAACGAGGTTTGACTATATATATACTAAAAAAATGCTTAGGGGTCTTCTTCATACTGAAATTGTTCCAAATTTCAAACTCTGAAATTTTCAATACGAGCCCTTATTTTGACATTATTTAGTTTTCTCGTTAAATTTCAATTAGGGTAGCAAACTGGAAGTCAATCGTGCCAGTAGTGTACAGTTCATAGATATTTAAAATTTTTAACTCTAAATGTTAAATGTATTTTAATCATTACAACGTAGATTGCAATGCGGTTATTTCTTTAAGCATAGCTCCAGAACTATTTTTCAGAATAAGCTGTGATTTTATAATTCACATACATGAAGCATTTATAAATCGATTTTTTTTTTTTTTTTTTTTTTTTTTTTAATCAAAGAATTTAGATTACAAGTCCTAATTTCTTCCGAAAAAAATATTTGTAATTAATTTATAATATATATATATATATACAGTCGAACCTCGTTAACGTGAACACTCAAGGGGAAACTTTTTTTGTTCGTGTTAAAAGTAGTTCGTGTTATCCGAACTTAAATACATTACATACAACAGGACGGGGCAATCGGAAACAGTTCGTGCTAAAAGTAATTCGCGTTAAGCGTGTTCGTGTTAACGAGGTTTGACTGTATATATATATATATATTAACTTTTTGTAAGATTAAACCATTATATATAAAAAACCATTCTAAACCATTACAAATTATCAACAAAAATTGTGAATGTATAAATAATAAAGGAATTTCTTCAAATTAAAAAGGCTGTATAAACCATCATTATGAAACAATCCCCATAACAAGTGCAGCATGGATTTGAAATCACAGTAAACATATGAAAAATGGAAATTTGTGGAACAAAGGGATTTATATGTGAATTGCAATCTATGAATTTTTTAACGGAAATCGATTTCTATAAGCTTGTAATATAAAGCGCGGGAGTTATGCTTATATAATAATTGCAGAGCATTCCACCAAGCAGTTCTTGAGTTATGCGTAAAACAAATTACCATCAATGCAATCTCTTGTAATGATTACAAATGAATGAATTGAAAAAATGAAAACCTTCGTACTTTCCTATCCCGGTAAGTACGTGTTTAAAAAACACAAAATATACGATTTTTTTTTCTTTTTTTCTGCAATGCCGGTGCAATCTTCTGTTAAGGCTGTTCTCAACTGCTCTGCTCAACAAACGCAAAACGTTTCGACACATTTACAAATAAATTTTTTAACGGAAAGATATAAAATTGGAAAATCTGACCATGGAAGCAATTTGGAATCGAACTGTGTTTTCCATTTTTTTTATCAAAAAATTACCTACTGAATTATAAGCGATTTTGATCACGTGACAAACATGTTTTTCTTGAGTGGTTATACCACGTTCGCGCGAAAGTTCGGTTCAAAGCTTCCACTTTGACACTATCGCGTATTTATACACATCCTGCGTAGTTGGTCACTGAAAAATATTATTTAGAAAACTTTATTTAAACGGAATGTCGGTGACGTTATGCAGCGTTTCACCAACCAAAATTCAGGGCACTTACCAATGATGCCTTCATATTTATACAAAGCAAAGTTAATATGGTCAAAGTCTTACTAAAGTATCTTCATTATTGTTAAATTTGTGAACTAAAACGTCTAGTGCAGCACAATGCATTTTTTACTAAACAAGCATTTCCTTTAAAGTCCTTTAAAAAATACAAAAGAAAAATTGTTTAACTGAATCTTTCGTGACAAATCAGGAGGTTTTTAGGGTATTTCAACATTTATTTCATTTCTTATGTGCAATAAGTTTCGTTGAAACCCACTAATGGATTTTGCTATAGTTTACAAACCATTTTTCTCTCTTTAAATACAAAGGGATAGGAATGGAGTTGATATTTCCCAGTATATCCTAAAAGTTATTCTATTTATCTAGCACAGCTTGTCAAAATAACAATACAAGTTTACATTTTTGTTACTCAAACCTAAGCCCTTTTGTTACTCAAAACTAAAGGACTCTAGTTTACACCTGTGTTCCCAGCCCCACCCCCAGACAATACATAAATGCAGGATAAAAACCTGGGGAAATTCCTGTGTAAAATATCATGCAGTGAAACTTCCCTGTGCGACCACCTCCCTGAACGACCATCTTTTTATGGAACGAAATTTATTCCCATGGACTGAATAGTAATTTTACCTCCCTTCAGAGACCATTTTAGTTGAACTCTCTCCATGAGCGACCAATTTCTTTGAAGAAAATGAAACAAATTTTCCCTGGTCGCTTGAAGAAGGTTTTATTAGAAAAATAATTCCAGAAAGCACATTATTCATCAAACTTCTAAACTAGGTTTAGATTTTTTTTATTTTATTCCGGTAACTTTTAACTCCCCTGTCCTATTGTGTCAGGAAACTCTCAAAGAGATAGATAGATCAATGAAATCGTCATTATTTTTTCCCGTCCAAAAAAAAAAAAATTGCCTTTATTTACTTAGCTTCGAAAGGACTTGGAAATATAAGTTATTAAAGATAAAACCGTAAAATCATAACAAACGTCAAAGTATTCATTTTTTACACTCTGCAGTAATTAACTTATGGAATTAACTTTTGTTTTGAAACTTAAATATTCATTTTTTTTCCTAATGTGAAAATAAATTTTAATAACATTAATTGTTACCTTTTTTCAACAGTTAAAATCTAGATTTAAACATGACCTCCATTAAGAGACCATCTCTCGGAGCGACCAATTTTTTTTTTTAACGGAATGTGGTGGCTTTAGAGAGGTTTTACTCTATTTTGATGTTAGTAGATTAATGTCAAAATTTTACCCCATACTTATCTATTTTATTACACCCACAAATCTAAATCTGTCCCTTACCTAAAAAAGCAGGATAATGAAAAAATTCCTCTAAAGAAAATGGCTCATTTCTTCGTCTTTTTATTCCCTTTACAATCTCTGTACGTAATTTTTTTCCTTCCCCTCACTACACCCAAAAGCCATTATTGATTAAACATCTTTGCTTATATATAAACTATCAATGTAGCAAGTTGAAAGAATTGTATTTTCTTAATCCCCCCCCCCCCCCCGTAGAAAGCACCAGCTTGTCCCCTTGTAGAAGTAAGGCATGTTAAACTTAACTTCCCTTAATAAAATGTTAAAATTATGTTTTCTTTGACCAAATCTTAGAATTGTATAACCTACCGATTAACTCTGTACCCCCTGCACACTACGCTGTAAGAAACTGACAGTGGGAAAAATTAACTTTTATTAATAAGCAGCTGTTCTTGTATATAATTACTCATAAATGTGTGGACCCTTTCCACTCTACTTAATGTGAGCCCTTTTTTCGGGGGAGGGGGGGGGGCGCTTACCGTCCTTGGTCAATGTTTCCATAAATATATAAAAGTCGCTGTCCTTTTACATAAGCTATAGCGAGTTGAAGTAACCGATACACGTGTTCAGCATTTGCTTTACTTGAAACATTGAATCGATTTTCTATAATTCAATATATATGTACCGCATTAACTAATAATCTCAATTTTTAATTATTATTTTTTTTACCGTTGCCTTTTTTACCGTTGACCTTTTTACCGGTTGACCTTTTTACCGTTGCCTTTTTTACCTGTTGACCTTTTTCCCGTTGCCCTTTTTACCGTTGACGTTTTTTCCGTTGCCCTTTTTACCGTTGACCTTTTTACCGCGCACCGTTACGAGCTAAGCCCTCAAAACCCTGTCCTAACCTCGCCGGATTGTTAAACATGGTAATTTGAGTTGTTTCAAAAAATAAAATTTGATTATAGTAGATTGAAGGGTATTCCACAAATGAAAATGTAGTCATATTTAAAGGAATATTGTAACACATGAAATTGGCAGGTGTTTTCATGCAGATACTATGCGATCGAGTGTTTTCCATATTTTAATAAAAGCAAAAGATCATTCATCAAATACTGTCAAAGGAAAACATGTCGTCAAGTGGAAAAAATCGCTTATAAATATATAAGTAACTCATTGATCAACGATTGGTAAACAATATTCGATGCCAAATCACTTCAGTAATCATGCCTGCAAACGTCATGCTTTTGTATTTAAAAATGTGTCCGTAAATATTTAAAAGCTCCGTGTTGTCGGAGGGACATATTTCTTTGATAAAGCCCTTAAAAGGGGACATAATCATAGATTTGAGATTAGTTCGGATGATGAAACTGACGCCATTTTCAAAACAAAAGATCATTTTCATATATGGAACAAGTGTGATTGCGTCAGTATAATGTCATATTCAATAAACTTTAGCTTGCATTTAAAGTTCCTAAAATGTATTAGTTTATTTCTAAATTTCTTTTCTTCTATCCCTTGAAATCAAAATTAACCAATAAAACTAAAATCTGAAACATTTAAAAATAATTGATGGAAATGATGCACTAATCTTAAACGCATAGACAATTCTGTCGGTGAAAATGACACAAATTCCCAAAAGAAAAAATGCCTGTTCATCCAAAAAAAATGTACATCAGCACAGATTGTTTAGAACAATATTTTAATTAAAATTGTATTATATAATTTTTATATTCCATTATAACGAAGCCTTTTTAAAGAAATGTACTTGATAAAAGTTCTCAAAAAAAAAACAAAAAAAAAAAACAAAAAAAAAAAAAAAACTTCGCGGATCGTAATTTTTGCAAAAACTTTGTGGCAGTGTTTAAATGAAACGGAACAAAAAGCTAAAATACTTGTCTTTTTTTTTTTTAGAAACACTACAGCAAGGAGTGATAGCTAATGTTAAACCTATGAGGGCTTCTTTTCGTAATTTCTGTAAAAACATTGTGGCAGAGTTTTAATGAAACGAAATAAAAGGCTATATGTTTAAAAAAGAGCGAAACATTACAGATACAGTTTTTTTTACTTCAAGAACTTTTTAAAATTATTGTATTCCATTATAATCTAGTCTTTTTAAAGAAATGTAGTATTTGATAAAAGTTCTCAAAAAAAAAAAAAAAAGAGAAAAAAAAAAAACCTTTTTTAAAATTCTATACTTCACCAGGCTACAAATTGGATGCACTATGTATCCCTGCAGATTAATCGAATGCCTTAATCCAAAGAGGAAAGCTCCCCGTTCCTTCACTTGACAGCCCGACACCATAAATAAATAAATTCTTCGCGGATCATCAGCGAATGGGCAAGTCTTAAGTAATTACAATATGAGTCTAGGTTGGAGGGAGAGATAAAAGCGGACAATGGTCATTTCTCTGTGATTGACAAAAAAAATCTCAAGAAATGATCCCTGTCATTGTTGTGCATCCATTTTCTCTTCGGATTGAATTCCCATTCTTCTCAACATTTTAATCCCCTTTTTTAAAAAGAGTTCAACTTGAGAGTGCTTCTAGATTTCCTCCTACAATACAAATACTTTAGCAGGTGACAACAGGAAGATGAGTCCTGCTTGACTCAAACTTTTGTCAACAAGCTAATAAAACTATTCTTATCTCAACTATCTTATCTCTCAGTGGGACCGTTGTAAGTGGGTGGTCAGATGCCAGAGCTATTGGCTTTCAGCTGCAATTTCACGGCAGGGTGAAAATCATTTGAAATCAAAATATTTTTCCAAATCAGAAGGGCCCAAACAATGAGGATTTCCGGCCTGTGTTAGAACGCTTTCTCACGCTTTTGTAACTGTAGACCTGTTTGAATTAAGAAGGTTGATTGTTTATGCTTACCAAATAGAAACGTTTAAAATAACTGTCTGGTGGGAAGGCGGTCAACCCATTTTGTAGCAGTAGTTGGCGCCTCTGAATGATGTATCACAACATCGACTTAATAATCACAGACCGATTGCCAAGCTATTTTGTATCTTTGTATTTTATCGAACATTATGAATAGCATTTCGCTTAATACTATTTACTTAATAATATATAAAGAAACATACATGAAGCTTCTTTTTTTAACATTTTGCGTACTTAATGTGACTATTTGAAACATAATAAAAATGATTTTTGAGGAAAATGAAGACATGCTTTCTTTAGAATAGCAATTAGTATTCCTTTACAGAGTCACACAAATGAATTGAGTGACAGTACTGTCTATGAGCTATAGATACTGGAAGTGCGTTTTGAGTTTTCCTATGCGTTTTTAAATTTAAATAATTTTTTGTGTACTACGTTGTGAATATAAATTTTGTAGACCCTACACAAGACTATAAAAAGGGATTCGTACGCATGAGCGTGAATTGCTTTATATATAAATATTATATATATAATAATTTCAAAGAGGAGTGTTTAGTGAATTTCGGGTCTATTTAGGGAGTGCGGGAGTGGACCCACGCAGGGCTTAATTTCTAACAAAAAAAGTACTGAAGTCCTAATATTCAGCGGTTCCGGTACAACAACCGTACCGTCCCCCCCCCCCCCCCTCTATCACATAAATCTGCATATTTACATTTCGTACATTATTTGCAGAATTTAAAGCAGTTTTTTTTTTATCTTCAGCAAAATAAAAATTTTAAATATATTTATCAGCATATACTTTGCTGTCAACCATTAGCGTACCCACGGGGGGAGCTAAGGGGGCTGAACCCCTCCCAGACTAGACTAGATATTTAAATTTTATAAAAAATATGAAATAATAATATATTTTAATAGGTCCTTAAGAAATCTGAATTTTGAAAAGATATTAATTTTGTCACACAATTTTCTCTTTTCTAAATTTCCTTATGAAATACGAAATATTTAAAATTTGAAGACACCGTGCTACCTCTTGCTCTCTTTAACCTTCATAATATTTTGATAATTTAATAACATAATTTTAAACCGTTTCATTGCAAACACACTTTGAAATTATTCAAATACAGAAACACACAAGAAAATCGCAAAAACTAAGATATATTTTAGTATAGTATTTCATTATTCAACACGTTAGCAGAAAAATGTACATCAGGACCTAATCCGGCACGCTCCATCAATAAGGGCCCCACCAGTGGCCGAGAGGTTCTGCTCTCGAAGCTGGTAGACGGGAGGTGCTGGGTTCGATCCCAATCGCGCCCGTCGGCCTAATCGTTCGGAGTTTTCGTGGTTTTCTTCGAACCTTGGTTCTCCAAGCGTTAATACGGGTTAGGTTCCCTTAGAAAGACCTCCACGGAAGGCACCCCCCCCCCCCCTTTAGGGTCTATATCCCACGTGCTGATAATTGGCCGACATAAATACAACCAACCAACCATCAATAAGGACAGAAATGACTAAAAGACAGAGCTCGGCAGCGGGTCGGACCAAATCTGGCACATATAGGTAGGCCTCTGGATGCACCAGTGCTGTCAACTATTTCACTTTTTAGTTATCACTCCTTCTGATTAGTAATCTTTACCTAATTTTAAAGTTAATTAAATGCAGAATTCTGCAATTACATATTGTAAAGATTATGAATAGGAAATAGTGTTAATCGAATCGGTTCTTAACTGCTCTGCTCAAAAAGCGCAAAACGTTTTGACACATTTACAAATTCATTTTTTAACGGAAATATATAAAATTGGAAAGCCTGACCATTTTGCATCCGCTAAAGCAATCGACTTTTACAATCCAGTCTTAAACTTCGTCTATAGAAAAGTATGCATATGACGTCATTATCACGGAATAACAGACAATATTCTTGACATACCCCATATTTTAATTTCAACTTTTTTTTCAGGTTTTATGAGAAAATGGCAACAAAAAGATACAGTATCGCCTATTTTCGACTATTTTCCGTTTACTTTCAATGACTTTCAATAGAAATGGGGTACTTTTGTTGCCACGATAAGAAAACGGTATTAAAAATTAATATCTACAAAAAAATTAATATCTACAAAATAAATTGAGATACCGCTTTCAAACAAATAGCATTTAAAAGAGCCATTCTTTTTCCTTATACGACGGTGTAAAAATTCAAAATGTGCGATGTTTAGAAGTTTAAAAATTTTCTGTAGAAAAAATTGCAAAACCAAAATTTTATTTCAAATTTCAAAGTGTTGCCATTCGCAAAATGACGTATGCGTTACGCACAGATATGTTTGTCCTTTATAATATAGATAGATACAAAATGTTTTTAAACTAATGGAATAAACTTTCAGGTGTACTTGTGAAAGGAAATAGGTCACAATTTACTTGTTTAGTAAAAAATGCATTGTGCACATTTTAGTTCACAAATTTAACAATAATGAAGATACTTTAGTGAGACTTTGATCATATTAACTTTGCTTTGTATAAATATGAAGACATCATTGGTAAGTGGCCTGAATTTTGGTTAGTGAAACGCTGCACAACGTCACCGACATTCCGTTTAAATAAAGTTTTCTAAATAATATTTTTCACTGACCAACTACGCGGAATGTGTATACATACGCGATAGTGTCAAAGTGGACGTTTTGAACCGAATTTCCGCGCGAACGTGGAATAACCACTCAAGAAAGGGTGAAAAACATGTTTGTCAAGTGATCAAAATCGCTTATAATTCAGTAAGTAATTTATTGATAAAAAAAATGGAAAACACAGTTCGATTCCAAATCGCTTCCATGGTCAGACTTTCCAATTTTATATCTTTCCGTTAAAAAATTAAACAGAGCAGTTGAGAACAGCTTTAACAGAAAATTGCACCGGCATTGCCAAAAAAAAAAAAATTCTTATAGTTTGTTTTTTAAAGACGTACTTACCGGGATATGAAAATATGAAGGTTTTCATTTTTCAATTCATTCATTTGTAATCATTACAAGAGATTGACTTGCTGGTAATTTGTTTTACGCATAACTCAAGAACTACTTGGTGGAATGATCTGCTATTGTTATATAAGCATAACTCTTGTGCTTTATATTAGCAAGCTTATAGAAATCGATTTCCGTTAAAAAATTCATAGGTTGCAATTCACATATAAATCCCTTTGTTCCACAAATTTCCATTTTTCATATGTTTACTGTTATTTCAGATCCAAGCTGCCCTTATTATGGGGATCTGTTTTCATAGATTTAGTGGTATATGATGGTTTATACAGCATTTTTAATTTGAAGAAATTCCTTTATTATTTATACATTCACAATTTTTTTTGATAATTTGTAATGGTTTAGGATGTTTTTTTTTTATATATAATGGTTTAATTTTACAAAAAGTTAATATATATATATATATATATATATATATATATATATTATTTTTTAGAAAATTAATTACAAATATTTTTTTCGGAAAAAATTAGGACTTGTAGTCTAAGTTCTTTGATAAAAAAAACCCGATTTATAAATGCTTCAAGTATGTGAATTATAAAATCCCAGCTTATTCTGAAAAATAGTTCTGGAGTTATGCTTAGAGAACTAACAGCATTGCAATCTGCTTTGTAACGATTAAAATATATTTAGAGTTCAAAATTTTAAATATCTATAAATTGTACACTACAGGCACGAATGACTTCCAGTTTGCTACCCTAAGTTGAAATTTAACGAGAAAACCAAATACAGTCGGCCCCGCTTAACTGCATACAATTGGTTCCACTGAATTGTATGCAATTAAGCGAGGGCAGCAATTAATGTTATCAGTATAGGTTATAATTTGATTATATACTACAGATATGATAAATATTAATGGGCAATAATAATTTATACAATAATTTATACAATAATTTAAAATTAATTATTTTAATAATAATTTTAATCGCTAATTTATTATCACTCTGCGTATAATAATATATATTCTAAAGTATAATGTATTATAACACTATTTACGTTACATGGTTTAATTTTTTAGTATAATTTATGTGGTTTAAGTAAAACTTAAAGTGAAATAACAATTTTTTGTTTTTAAATCATATCTTTGAAAATAAATAAATTTCTGCATAAATTCATTTTATTTTTCATTATTTGCCACTTTCTCCTTTGTTTACCTTTAAAAAAAAATCCTTTATAGAAATTGTTTTTTTCCTCTTTTTGACACTACATTTCTCCTCTTCCTGCGCTAAATAATGTTATTGTATTCTCTTGACCGTCCCTATTGTATTTTCCCACAATTCCAGGATTATCACCTGTATTTTGAGTCGCATTATGTATGGCAAGGTTTTAAAAAAAATCACACCTATTCAAAACCAATTCTCCTATGCGCTTCTAAAAATTAAGTCTATTCTTTCACGAACAATCTCTGTTCTTCGATTTTACAGATAACAAACCATTATTACAAAAGAAAATATTCCTGTTCTTAATTTTTTCCCATTCATCGCGTTCACTTCACAGGAATTCACAAAATCCGAATTACTAGATTGGGGATATTTTATGCGATTAACCGGGGATTTAACATTAACCTTATGGGGACCGTTTCTGTTCCACGACATTCTATGCATATAAGCGGGGCATGCAATTATCCGTTACCCGATTAAGTGGGTCTGACTGTAATGTCAAAATAAGGTGCTCGTATTGAAAATTTCAGAGTTTGAAATTTGAAACAATTTCAATATGAAGAAGACCCCTGGAGAATGATGAATGATTTTCTTATTGTTTGATTTGACCCGGGCCCCCTGGGCCGGTATCTAGAGAACAACCAGACTGTCTTTTTTTTTTTTTTCTTTTAAAATCAAATTATAACTTTCTATTTTCTAGGAATTGCCTTGGATGTCTATTTTAGACTAAAAAAGAAATATTAATAATAATACAAGTCCTAAAAGAAAAGTTAACACCATCATAGCCATATTACAGTTCGTTTTTTTTTTAAAATCAAATTACAATTTTTTATTTGCTGAGAATTTCCTTGAATATATATTTTATATTTAAAAAAATGGTACAAATCGTAAAAGAAAAGTAAACAGTGTCACTTTTTTTTTAACCATTTGGAAAAATGGTTTATTGTCCTCGTCAGGGTAGGAAATCAAAAGCATATCTGAAGGTTTTTATTGATTGAATCCGCATTTTATTCGTTTTCTAATGGGTCTATACAGTAATCTGTATTTCCCTTTACTTCCCACAGAGATGTATACTTCTGTTGCCACTCCACTATGACAAAAAAGTAATAAAAACTACAAAAAAAAAAAAAACCAACTCGGAAACAAATTGAGATACAGCTTTCAAACAAATTGCATTTAAAAGTACATTTTTTTTCTCTATCCGACGGTGTAAAAAGTAATAGTGTGGGATGTTTAGAATTTTAAGAATGAAATTTCATTTAAAATGGGTCGTCAGATTTCCGCCTTTTCCGGAACAGCCAATGAAATGCTTGGAAATGCGTAAGCAGGGCTCGAAATGTACCGGAGCAAGCCAGAACGATGTTCCGGTTCGTGAAATTGTGACAAATAGTGTTCCAGTTGGTGAAAGTATGGAAAATATTGTTCCGGTTCGTGGAATTATATGTATGAAACTGTAATAATATTTTTTTAATATCTTACTATGCTCTCTGTAACGTCTTTTTCTATGTAATTATTTATAATCTTGAATCTTGAATGCATTTTTTAAAATTGGTTTTTCTACGGTTAAATATAAATTTGCTATGCAGTAAAGTCCCGATTATCCGAGCCAATGGATGGACCAAGCTCACCTCCGATAATAAGAAAACTTGTATAAACCGGATTTACACAAATCGTCACCCACTGAGGAGATGAAATATAAATTTTCACTTAATTCGTTCATTTTTATGGTACTAGTAACATTTCTTTGATGTACATTTCCGTTACTTTTAAGAAATACCAAGAATGAAATTTATTTTTTTTTTCAATCGAACCCTTTCCGTTATTTTTAAGAAATACCGAGAATGAAATTTATTTTTCTTTTCAATCGAATCCTTTGGAATGGATTATTTTCTAAAAAAAAATATGCCCATTTTTTTCCCCCCATTCTGACCAGAAAATCAGAGTTCTAACTTTTTACGACTGCTCTTTTATCTTCACCTAACACTTCATTTATAATTGCGGTTTCATAATAATGGAAGCCATCAGTCCATCAGAAGAAAATAACTCGGTTAAAGCGGAAACTCGGTTAAGCAGGACTCAGATAATCGGGACTTTGAAAAAAAAAAAAAAATTAGCCGACGATAATTTTGAAATATCGTTCCGGTTCGTGGATTTTTCTATTTCGAGCTCTGTACGTAAGTTTCAGGTGGATAATACGTAAGTTTCAGGAAATTTGACGAGTCGCAGGCGATTTTTGTAGCTTGCAATTTTTACGTGTCATAACACCATTAATGTTTAATTCATGGCGTACGTAATGTATAACCAGCTCCGTAGAAGTTTAAAAATTGACTGTGCCGAAAATTGTAAAACTGAATTTTCTTTTAAAATTTGTTTATGATAGGTCCAGGAATGTTAATGTTTAATTCATGGCGTACGTAATGTAGGATCCACTCCGTGCGATTTTTTATGTCTATTTTAGTCTTTGAAAAAAATCTTTTTCCAAATGGTCGTTGTAATTTGTTAAATTGCTTTTTTTCTGTTTTTTTTTTTTTTTAATCGAATTACAAATTTTAATATACTGAGTAAATTTAAAAAATGATACAAGAAAAGTTACCATTGTCCTATTAAGTCGTAAGCAATTAAACATTCATCCAGCATTAAAAAGATTGATTAAAAAGTCATTTATTGGACTCGCCTTTCCTGCATTTTGGTGGAGTGTTGCCCACAGACTTCCCCCTGGTCAGTCATAAATCAGTCATGGCAATTAAACAGTCCTATCCCCACAGTAATAACCAGCATACCTCTATACTAAACTATTATAATGCAGATGTGTATCCAGTATCCTTTTCTTTAAAAAGGAAGCCGCTGGCCAAAAAAGAAAAAAAACAATGATAAATGGGTTGGAATATATAATCAGGAAAACATCTCTCTAGGAGACCAAGCTGATATCACTTCCTATACAGAAAGCTTGAATACCTACACACATTGTTCGGCGAAGTGGGAAAAGCCGTTTAATTTTTGTAATAAATAACACTTTCTGATAGCATCTGTTATCGGATACTTGACCAGCCGTTATCGCACCCCATCTGAAGGCGACCTCCCACGTGTCGGAGATGTCGTGTGATGTTGGTTTGGGAAGGGTATTTCCGCTCAACACTTGGGCAATGCAATCCATTTGGAGTGTCGTCGTGGTTATTGTCACTTGGCTTTTTATTATTTTTACAGATGGCCTATTTTGTTCACATTGCTTTTCACATGAAATTGTAAACAGGTGTGAAAGAGTTCCTCCTAAAGGAGGAATTCCACCTTTTTAAAAGCAAATTTGGACATTCTCTGGACTGATGCAAAAACGCAAAGAAAATATTAGAAGCCTATTTGGCAGGGGTGGTGGTGGTGGGGGGAGTCTAGAAACCTTAATAATTAGACATTTTGTCTACTCAAATCCTTGGAGTTTGTTTCTGAATAGCTCTACTATCAAATCAAAGGAGAGTTTTTATTATAAGCATCTGAAAGTGTTGTAAATCATGTTCTTTAACCAGTGCCGAAACTAGCCTTTTTTGCACCAGGGGCAAACATGGATTTTAGCGCCCCCCTCCTTTTCCGCAAAGTATATGTACAAAAGAGAATTTTACTAATTTTCTAATAGCCGACTTATTTTAAAATTTAAAATATGTAATACTGAGCTACGTAATTTACAATGGTGGATCCAAGGGGGTGGTCACGGTGGTCATGACCCCCTCCCCCCTCTGAACACCAACAAAAATAGTCTAAAGATCATTTTTAAAATGAAATATACAGTAGAGTCTCGATTATCCGAGTCCCGCTTAACCGAGTTTCTGCTTTAACAGAGTTATTTTCTTCTGGTGGTTTCCATTATTACTAAACAGCCATCATAAATGAAGTGTTAGGTGAAGATGAAAGAGCAGTCGTAAAAACTTTGAACTCTGACTTTCTGGTCAGAATGGGGGGGAAAATGCCATATTTAAAAAAAAACAAACAAGGATAATACTTTAAAAAAGAAAAAACTTTTTTAAAAACATATGGCCATCCCCCCCCCCCCCCCATTCTGACCAAAAAATCAGAGTTCAAACTTTTTACGACTGCTATTTCCTCTTCACCTAACACTTCATTCATAATAATGGAAGCCATCAGTCCACCAGAAGAAAATGATCCATTCCAAAGGTATACTTCTTCGTTCTGGCGCCCGGGGTACATGCCCCCTCTGCCCCTCCCCCCTTAGTTTCGGCCCTGTCTTTAACTATGGAAGGAAAGTTTCCACGAAGTTCTTTTGTAATAGAATACAGTAGAACCTCGATTATCCGAAGTTATTGAGACCGACCATCTTTCGGAAAATCGAAATTTTCGGATAATCGAGAGTGCTTCAATTTTACGATTAAGGAGAAATAGTATATGCAATATTTCTTAATATGGTAACAAGTGCTTCATAAAAATAAAGCAATAGCAAAATAGAAACAAGAATAAATTACCTGAATTTTAATTTTGAAATTAAATTCCTTTTACATATAGTTACATTCAATTGTTTGAAAAAATGATTTGTTTGTCGGAGTTTCGATTGCCTTTGCTTTGAAGCTCTGTCACGAAGTTTTTTAATATTACGTATTAGTTCACCAGTATCACAGTCTTTCTGCTACTCCAGCCATGCCAAACCTTTTAAAAAACATCCAAAATGCTAATTTGTTCGTTTTCTTCACTTCACTCCGCAGCTTACGGGAGATCAAGCTAAATTCAAAGGAACTCTACGAAAAGGGATTGAAAATATGTATATTATACTCGTAGTTGTACTTGCATACAGGGAATATGATAGTTTATAAAAAAAAAAAAAGCTTTAAGAATGGATTTTGCATACAAGGAATGCGATAGTTAAAAAAAAAGGGGGGGGGAAAGAAAAAGTGCTTTAAAAATGGATTTCGGTTAATAGAGAGTTTCGGTTAAAAGAGTTTCGGATAAAAGAGGTTTTACTGTATTTTGTTCTGTTTGTAAAACACTTCTGGGTCATTTCAGTGATGCATTTTTGGAAATGTATTTCTGGAGTAAAGATCAATTAGTCGTGCATATAATTAGCATACAGATTTCTTTTATTTTTTAAGTAAAGTCTTAAACAGGCAAATCATTCAAAATAATACATTTATTTTGAAAAATTAATCTCTGTACTTCACATAAGTTATCAGATACATTTGGATGGATTTATACTTTTAGCAAACTGTTTCCAATTTTCTTTTAATGAATATTTAATCAATATAATACATTTATTGTTATTTATTTTTTTTTTCTTTTAATACTTTCTAAGTTACAAAAAGAAAATAACAATCATATGTTCAGTTATAATAAATTTTATCGTATGAATAACTGTGAAAATGTGTCTAAATTATACGAGTTTGGCCTCATTGTATAGATGGAAAAAAATTCCACCTTTTTTTTGCCATTTCGTACTTTCATGCTTGAAATTAAAGTCCAAATGCGCTCTACATTCGGATTGACTCAATAAATGACAATTTTTTTTAATAGTGTAGTATACTGCAAAGATTGAAAATTACGTAAAAAATAATCAATGACAACAAACGTTATTTCTAGGATTGTCAGATTTTCCGTACACTGAAAAAAATGGGTACTCAAAATTGAGTAAAAAGTACTCAATTTTAAATACGTCACATACTCAAAATAGCTCCGATCCAAATGTACTCAAAATTGAGAAACACATGTTTGATTTTTGATTCCATGGTTGTGTTCAAATATAAGTCGTTATGTACTGCCACCTGAATCTACAAATTAATGTAAAAATGTACTGACATTTATTTCCTATGTTCACAGTTATTAACAAGAAATGTTTAATTGATTATTTATTAAGAAAAATAGCAAAATTATTAGAAAGATATCCAAATCGAATATTTTTATGACAATAGCATTATTTGCAAGTACTTTATATATTTTTTTTAAATGCCGTTCATGATTTAATATTTATGTTAATAAACATCTTTTATGCCGGCATAAATGAAAAAAACCATTACATGGTATACAATTATCGTTTTGTTTGGGTTTGATTACATGCGATGGATCAAAATTGAGAAAGGATAGGTTTATTTTTTATCCAAACAGACTCAGTTCGATATGAGTCCATCGATTTGCTCATTTTTGAGTACTTCATTTTTTTCAGTTCATGAATCTACTTTTCATATAAGTTTTAGTGGAAAAGTTATTTTGGTACTGTTCTATTATACCAATACCAACACCAACGCTGCTAACTATAATAAGTTATACTTTTTTCAGGATTATTGTACAGTCGTGGAAAAAAAAAGTAAACACCCCCTACTAACTCCTCAACAAATTATCGTAGACGAAAGTGACTGGTACCGAACGACTGGAAATAATGTCTACTTTTAAATGATGTATATAAAATTTGCTTAGGTGGTCATCTACCTATTAAAACGAATCCAAACTTCCTTTTTTTCAATGGCAATACCCAATTTTAACGAGATATTTCAAAACTTCGGTTCAAACTATGCTTAGACACGAAATTTCAAATCATTTGAATGATCAGTTTTTGAATTATAAACGTTCAAAATTTAGTGCTTCTAATGTTAAATTACATTTTCATATTTTTATTTATATCTCCTGAAATTATACTTCTAATTTGCTAATTTTTTGTGTAGCAATAATACTAATATACTGAAACATAAATACGTTGAATTTGCAATTTTTATAATTTTATGACATGAATTATGAAATTAATATTCGAAAAAATTATGAATTGCAACCTACAGTTTTTTTGATGGATTTAGATTTATTAAGTCCTGCTTTTACGGAAATCCAAAATTTCACATTTTTTTTCAATTAGTTTTCAAATTATACTTAAAAAACGGCAAAATGGTGGTTTAAGGGGCCGTCTATGATAGAAGTGACTAAATATTTTGAAATTTCATCTGCTGTCCTGTAATCTAGCAGGTTTCATTGACTGCTTAAGGTGCGTTGATCAAGAAGGGGGCTCTCTCGGTTAACAATCAAGTTCGAACTTCAATTTGGGTACAGCCCTAAAAAATACGCTGGTTATAAAATAATTAATTTCTCGGAAACTTATCATACGAATTTCATAAAAATTTGTTTTTAGGATAATTGAAGGGTGTAGAATTCATCTATGCTGTCAGAATTGTGTACTGCTATTGAAAAAAAACAAAGTTATGACTCGTTTTAATAGGTAGATGGCCCCCTAAGCAAATTTTATATACATCATTTAAAAATAGACTTTATTTCCAATCGTTCGGTACCAGTCACTTTCTTCTACGATAATTTGTTGAGGAGTTAGTAGGGGGTGTTTACTTTTTTTTTCCACGACTGTACATGGTGTCCATAAATTAGGGTTGGGATTTCCATAACTTTTGAGGCTGTTTTAAATTTTTCGGTCCACAAATTCTCTGCTCAACAATCGCGAAATTTTCTGGCATTGCATTACTGAAAAAAATAGGTTCTCAAAATTGAGTAAAAAGTACTCAATTTTAAATATGTCACCTACTCAAAATAGCTCCGATCCAAATGTACTCAAAATTGAGAAACATATCTGCTCATTTTTTAGTCCATGGTTGTGCTCAACACCACCCCCTGAATCTACAAATTAAAGTAAAAATGTACTGACATTTATTTTACGCTCAAAATTATTAAGCTCAAATTTACGCTCGAATCCAAAAGGGCAACTTTATGACATAAGTTTAAATCTATTTTTGTTCGGAAATGTATGAAACTAGCAGGTGTTGTTAAGAGTGTTTTCAAATCGAAAAGGGCAACTTTCTGACATAAGTTTTAATTTATTTTTGATCGAAAATGCATGAAAGTAGCTGGTGTTGTTGTTCAGAAACTAGGTCATCGAGCTGTTCTTTCCATTTTTTTTGCAAACGCAATAGATCTTTCAAAAAATAATGTCAAAGTGGGCGTTTTGAACTGAATTTCCTTGCGAAGGGAGAAAGAGCACTCAAGAGGGGGCGAAAAACGGGTTTGTCACGTGATCGAATTCGCTTCTAACTCAATAGGTAACGGATGGATCCAAAAATGGAAAAAACAGTTCCATTCCAAATCGCTTCCATGGCCAGGCGTTCCCATTTTATACCTTTCCATTAAAAAATGAATTTGTAAATGTGTCAAAACGTTTTGCGCTTGTTGAGCAGAGCGGTTAAGAACAGCCTTAAGAAACTATGTCATCAAATTGTTTTTTCCGGTTTTTTTTGCAAACGCAATGGATCTGTCAGAAAAGAGTGTGAAAGTGGACGTTTTGAACCAAATTTCCGCGCGAACGAAGGATAACCACACAAGAAAGGGAAAAATACATCTTTGTCACGTGATCAAAATCGCTTCTAAATAAAAAAAAATGGAAAACACAGTTCGATTCCAAATCTCTTCCATGGTCAGGCTTTCCACTTTTATATCTTTCTGTTAGAAAAGGAATTTGTAAACGTGTCAAAACGTTTTGCGCTTGTTGAGCAGAGCAGTTGAGAACAGCCTCAACAAGAATCGTTTAATTGACTATTTATTTAAAAAAAGAAAAAGCAAAATTATTATCAAGGTACCCAAATCGAATATTTTTATGACAAGAGCAGTAAAGCACTTTTAAATTATTTTAAAATATTGTGCATAATTTAATATTTACACTAATAAACCTCTTTTATGCCGCCATGTATCAAATAAACCATTACAGTGTACGGAATTATTGTTTTGTTTGGGTTTGAGAAAATGTGATGTTTCAAAATTGAGAAAGCATAGGTTCATTTTCGATCCAAACATACATTTTGATCCATACAACATTTACTCATTTTTAGCTCACAGGCTATCAAAGCCTGAGAGCTTATGTGCCCGCCGGTTCTGTATGTATGTATGTATGTACGTACGTACGTACGTATGCACGTAACGCGATAACTCTTGATAGAAATATCCGATTTGCTTCAAGAAAATTTTCTAGGTTCATTCTGATAAAGCGCTTCCCTGATTAATTTTGGGGTTCCATTGGTTAAGTATAAAGGGGAGGAACGGGGGCTAACCCCCCCTTAACTTACATAAATGGGTTTTTCACGCAGAATTATCAGATTTTCTTCAAATTTTGGGTGTACCGGTTAATTCTGATAACGAGCTTCCCTTTTTAGATTTGAAGGTTCATTGTTTAAGTCTAAAGGGGGAACGGTGGGCTAATGCCCCCCTTAATTTAGATAAATGAGTTTTCCTATCCGATTTGCTTCAAATTTGGTATACCGGTTTATTCTGACAAGGCGCTTCCCTGATTAGATTTGGAAGTTCATTCGTTTAGTATAAAGGGATGAACAGGGGCTAATACCCCATTAATTTAGATAAAAGGTTTTTCTATCCGATTTGCTTCAAATTTTGTATACCGGTTTATTTCGATAAGGCGCTTCCATTATGACATTTGGATGCTCATTGGTTAAGTATAAAGAGGAGAAATAAAGGGGCTACCCCCCTTTATTTATTATTCGAGGGGCATTATTCTTTGAAATAAGAGTATATTATACAATTATAATAATAATAACATTTTTTAGACTTTCTGAATCACTTATCAATTTATAATTTTTTATGTCCTGATCAGTGGCATTAGTATTTTCAGATATTAACAGAACAAATAAAGAAAAAATAATAATAAGTAAATATCTTTGTTAAGATATGCCTAAAATTCGAAAATAGCATAGTTTGTTACTTTTTTTTTTTTTTTTTTTTTCTTGTTATATTAAGGGTGTATTCCAATCCAAACTGCTTATTTTCTGATTAATTTTTGAATTATTTTTTGCTCTCAAAAGCATCAAACTGGGAAATTCTCTTATTTAGAAACTACATAATGTGCCGTATTTCTCGATTTTTTGATAAATGCAGAAAATATTGTAAAATATACTGTCAAAGTTGACGTTTTGAACCGAATTTCCCGAAGCGGGAGATCTGGGAATGAAAAAAATGGTCATACTGAGAAAATAATTGTTCAAAACTCAAATTCTAATTAATTGAGCAAAAAATAAAATCACACGGCCTCTTATATGTATCTTCAAAAAATCACCTCCGAAAGTTTCATGTTTTTACTTTTAAAAATGAGTCTGAAAATGTATCAGAAAAATTCGAGCTGTTGAAGGCGGAAAAATATTTTTTCGAATACAACCTTAAGCAATTGATTTAAGTCGAATTTTTTGTAATTTTTGGTTTCATCATGGAATTTTCAGATATATTATTCTAAACATTTAAAGTAAACAAAATAAATTAAAATAAACATTTCTATAAGATACTGGAATCACTGAAAAAAAGCGCACATAGTAAAAAACAAATCGGATAAAAGACCACGGGAAAGTATTCTATTTATTTTATTCTATATTTATTTATATTTATATTTATTTTATTTTATATTATTTATATTTATTTATCTATATTTATTCTATTTAAAGTATCTATTTATAAATTTGTGTCACATACAGGCAGACTCACAGACAGACATTTTGTAAAAACATGTTTTTCGGAATCTCTGACCTAAAATGTGTAAATCCGTCGAAAATTATCACGAATCCAGTCTTCTTGTAAAGATAAAAGAAAGTCAAAATCAGAATTCCAGTTTTCAAGTTTTTCTACCCCCCCCCCCCCCCTTATAGAAATTCATATCAAAATTACACAATTTTACCAACATCAAGAAATGCTTGATCACGAGGTCAAACAATGCTTGTAATAAATAGCGGGTAAGGAAGAAATTTATTTCAAAAGTTTCATGTTGCAATGTTATCTACATTTTGCTTTTAAAATTTAAATCTTAGTATTTATGATATTACAATCATAAATTTACTGTAGATTTATTTAACTTTGATCTGAAAACGTGCTTTATGCCAGACTAAAGCATATCACTTTAAAGAAAAGAAAAAAAAAACACCATTTAAAAAAAATCTTTGCTTTAATATGATCGTAGATTTTCTATCATTAAAAGAGGTGAATATTACTTTTTATAAATAACGGTTTGATAGCATTTCTCGTAAAAAGTGTTTCTAGTTATGGACTTTTTTTTCTTTTCGGTTACAAGGCCACCGATCACATAGAAAAATTAAAACGCAGTCTAATTTATGTTTCGTGTATCTCCAACGAATAAATTGCTTTCCAGTTTTATGCACTAAGTATGCGTCCACTGCCAAAAATTTCTCCTTGTTGTTGTCAGAAATAATTATTTTTATATCAAATTAATATAAAAATTCAAAATCTAAGACTACTTCTTAAAAATCAATATAATTAAGAATACTATTAAGAAATTATATAGAAATTACTATTGGTGAAGTAATGTAATAGAAAAGAAGAATATTACGAAGACTAAAAGCGAAGGTCTAGAAGTAGAAAATGAAGTCCTTTATAAAAAAAAAAGAAAAATTGTTTAACTGAACCTTTTGTGACAAATCAGGAGGTTTTCCGAGTATTTCAAGATCTATTGCATTCCACAGGTGCAATAAATTTCGTTGAAAGACATTCATGGATTTTGATATAGTTTACAAACCATTTTTCTCTTTTTAAATACAAAAGGATAGGAATGAAGTTCATATTTGCAAGTATATCCTAAAGGTCTTTCTATTTATCTGGCATAGTTTGTCAAAATTACAATACAAGTTTACATCTTTGTTACTATACTCAAACCTAAGCCCTTTTGTTACTCAGACCTAATGGATTCTAGTTTACCCCTGTTGTCCATACCAGCCCGCCCATAGCGACAATAGATAAGCACAGGATAAAACCCTGAGGAAATCCCTGAGTAAAATGTCATATTTTGATGTTAGTAGACTAATCTCAAAATTGTATCTCATATTTATGTATTTTATTACGCCCACAAATCTGCCCTTACCTAAATAAAAAGAAAAGGGCCCAGTTAAACTAGTGGCATTGAGCTCACAGGCTATTCACACTAATTGTATATTATACTATTATTTCAAAGTATAATGCACCTCAAAAAATAAATGAAGGGGGATTAGCCTGCCCCCTCTTATATTTAACCAATGAACCTCCAAATCTAATCAGGGAAGCTCCTTAACATAATAAACTGGTATGCGGTATACCAAATTTGAAGCAAATCAGATAATTCTGCATAAAAAAGGCATATCGGTAAATTAAGCTTTATACTTAACTAATAAACCTCCAAATCTAATCAGGAAAGCTTTTTATCAGAATGATCATAGAAAAAAAATAAAATAAATTGGATAATTCCGCATGAAAATCCATTTGTCTAAATTAAGAAGAGGGAACTTGCCCCCTTTCCCCCTTTTATATTTAACCAACGAATCTCCAAACCTAATGAAGGAAGCGCCATATCGGAATAAACCGATATATCAAACTTGAAGCAAATCGAAAAATCCTGCATGAAAAACCCATTTATTTAAATTAAGGGTGGACTAGCCCCCGCCCCCCTCTTCATACTTAACCAATACACCTCCAAATTTAATCAAGGCAGCTCCTTAGTATAATAAACCGGTATACTAAATTTGGTGCAAATCGAATAACTCTGCATGAAAAACCCATTTATCTAAATTAAGGGGGGTCTAATCCCCTTTCCCCCGTATATACTTAATTAATGAACCTCCAAAACTAATCATGGAAGCTCCGTAACATAATAAATCGGTATACCAATTTTGGAGCAAATCGAATAATTCTCATGAAAAACCCATTTATCTAAATTAAGGTGGGGGGAGTAGCCCCTCTTTATTCTTAACCAATAACCCCCAAAACTAATTAGGGAAGCGCCTTATCAGAATCAACCTGGAAAAAAAATTAAAGCAAATCGGATGTTTCTGTCAAGAGTTATTGCGTTACGTACATACAGACGTAAGTGCATACATACACACAGAACCTGCGTGCACATTAGCCCTTGGGCTTTGATAGCTTGCGAGCAAAAAGGAGGATAATGAAAAAATTCCTCTAAAGAAAATGCCTCCTCTCTTCGTCTTTATTTTATTCCCTTTACAAGCTGTGTACGTAATTCCCCCCCCCCCCTCCGCCTTATAAAATATCTTTACTTATATATAAACTAAGATTCAATAAATTGTATTTCCTTAATACCCCCCCCCCCCCCCCCCTCCGTAGAAAGCACTAACTTGTCCGTTGTAGAAGTCATACTAAACTTCTCTTAATGAAATGTTAAAATTGTGTTTTCTTGGACCAAATCTTAGAATTGTCTAACTCAGCCATTAACTCAGTACTCCGCCACCCCCCCCCCCCCTAATCCCCTACGCTGTAAAAAGCTGACAGTGGAAAAGCTGCA
This sequence comes from Maratus speciosus, assembly GCA_963932465.1. Lineage (NCBI taxonomy): Eukaryota > Metazoa > Arthropoda > Arachnida > Araneae > Salticidae > Maratus > Maratus speciosus. The sequence goes on along the minus strand of OZ010787.1, from coordinate 683,999,421 downwards.
CTTTAGTTTTTAGCATTTATTTATGTACAAGTTCGATATTTAACAATTCCTTGTCACGTTTTTTCCGGTCACCTTTTTTCCGCTCTTGTTTTTTCTGTCACATTTTTTTCGATCCCGTTTTTTCCGGTCACCTTTTTTCCTAGATTCCATTTTGATACCTTAACTTTTGAAATCGATTCGGTAGCTCCAGAGATTACCTCTAACATAGAAACAATTTTTATTTTTTTATAATATTAGTATAGATGGCTCATATTTTATTGGCTTCGATATATTTTTATATCGGGCCGGTAGGTCCGCTAAACTTTTTTATCGGACCAACCCGACCCGTTTATATTGTTTATCCACGTTGTTGAAAATTTTGTCCTAATTCTGCGGTCCCGGACAGTTTGGAAGTTCGCCTTCATCTTTTCGGCTGGGCTGGGTACGGGCTTCGGGCCAATCGAGGGCGCGTGCAGACCTCTACCGCACTAACACATTAAAACACCCGTTCCGCTAAATTAATTCAGTTTTTATGCAGGAAATTTATGCCACAGCATTAATATAATTTTTAATAGAAAGGGAAGAATAATCTGTTTCTAGGTGGGGGCCCGTGTTTTCATGATTATGGCTCTGGGTCACTTTTTCACGATCAGAAATACGGGTCAGGAAAAACGCGTCGTCAAGTGAATTAAAGGAAACTTGGTAAGCAACTTTAATATTACGCTTCAATTTTTATGCAAAGTAGCAAACATGACCCCCAATATTTGATTTTCGTTAGGCACTGTAGGTATCAGACTACGGACCAGAAATTTTGACAGAAGGTGTTAGATTTTGAATATTATTTAAAATTTTACATATATTGAATTTCATGTATAATGAAGTTATAAGTGAGTTTGATATTTTAAAAGATACTAATAAAACCATATTAACGTATTTCTGTTTTCGGAGGGGTTTTTTTTTCTTTTTGTCTTCTCATAATAATGGTTTTAGTTCAATTCACTCGCCAGCGCTAAAAGCAAAAATTGGAGGCCATAAACAGAGGTGAGATGGGCCATGGGCCCTCTTGCATATCCTGTAATATAAAGTTTGCATATATTTAATACAAAATCGGTCATCACGGGGCCCTTTTCAGCTTAGGATCCGATACAACTGTACCCCCAATCGCCCAGTGTGCATGTCCCTATCACTCGCACACCAATACTTCAGCCAAAATAATTACTGAAACCTGAGCCTAGTACCAATACAATGAGACAGCTCAATGAGACATGAGGGACACATTGAACTAAGCGATGACCGCCTTTTTGCCTCAAGGCATAGGCATGGGTGGCCGGTGATCTGAGAAGAAGACAGGAAGTTCCGGAATATTTGTATGGTTGAGAGGACTATAAAGTCCTCTCAACCGGAAGTTTTCTGTACCTTTGTTGGAAATCTTCTAAACTACACTTCTGGGAAATGTTTTACAGCCTGTAAAGGAAAAAAGTATGACCAAGTTAAGATTTGGGACATTTAAAAAATCCTGTACTTGTTCCATCCGAAACCGGGCCCCTGGGCAGTTGCCCCCCCCCTCACCGGCCCTGCCCGCTTAACTGGCAACAGTAGGGAGGGGCGACTCTCACAATACACATTTGGCTTTCATGAGATTATTCTGTTTGCTCTTTCTTTCGCGAATCCCCCGTTAATGTAAATTTAACAAATTAATGTAATTAAATTTAAAAATATCTATATTTTTTCGTGGGATTTTTTTTCTTTTTGAAAATGCATCTTTTAAAATTTAACTTAGTGTAGTTTTTGCTTTTTAAAATTTACTACGTCGCTTCTTTTTTTAAACAATAGCTAAATTTCAAAGTGAAAAATAATTGTTCTGTTCAATGTTGCCAGATTAAGGACTTTTTTGTCCCCAAATTGCCGATTGTCAGCGTTTTTTTTTTTTTTTTTTTTTTTTTTTTTTTAAATAGAACTATTCGGTCTTTCTGAAAGATAAGGCGAATTATACCTACTACTTTAAAAAAGTGGTAAGTGTCAAATAATCTAAATTAAGGCTGTTCTTAAATCCAAATGGGCGACTTTATGACATAAGTTTTAATTTATTTTTGTTCGGAAATGCATGGCAGGTAACTAGCAGGTGTTATTGTTCAGAAACTATGTCATTGAGCTGTTTTTTCCGTTTTTTACAAACGCAATAGATCTTTCAGAAAATAGTGTCAAAGTGGGCGTTTTGAACCGAATTTTTGCTCGAAAAAAAAAATAGCCCCTGAAGAAAGGGCAAAAAAGTGTTTGTCACGTGATCAAAATAGATTATAACTCAATAGGTAATTTATTGATAAAAAAAAATGTAATACACATTTGGATTCCAAATCGCTTCAATGGTTTTCGAATTTTATATCTTTCCGTTAAAAAATAAATTTGTAAATGTGTCAAAACGTTTTGCGCTTGTTGAGCAGAGCAGTTGAGAAGAGCCTTAAAAAAGTGCCCAATCTGGCAACACTAGTTCAATTATAAAGTAAATGTTAACAAATGCCTTGAAATTGTCTTGCGCAATTTCTGTGTGAATTTTTGAAATTATTACTGCAACATTCTCTAATACATTTCAGAAATAATCCAAATACAGTAAACTCTGTCTAAGGCGGAATCGATCGGGACCGTGAAAATTTTCCGCAGTAGACATATATTCCGCCTTAGACAAATTTTACTCTATGTCTATTTTAGTTACTCCTGAAATCAAGATAACAGAATGAGAAGAGTCAATCTTTTCAAAACATTTATATTTCTCCAAAGAATGGAAACGAAAAGTCTATTATAAGAAATAATGAAGCTTAAGCAGAGTTCAGAGAATTTATGGAACAGGGGGATTTGTATCTAAAGATCATCAGTTGTTAATACGGATGTTGAGAGCTGATTGACACGCAGAATTCTCCCAAGGGATAGGACAATAGCATTTAGCTGGTACTTTGATATTACTTCGAATTATATGTAACAAAAATGCCATTATCTGGAAGTATACTAGAATGCAAATAGTAAAAAAAAGGGGTGCATTTGTATTCATGGGTGTACATAAGATTTTTCTTGAGCAGTGGGAGAAGCAGTTTGGCATTTTCGGCCGCGGAAATCAGTTAGTTTTGATTTAAAAGAAAATAATAATAATAATAATTTTAACAAATTTGTTTGATGCCCGGGAAAAAGGAGAAGAGGGTTAAGGGCCAAAATTCCTTTGTAAGGCTACAACAGATATGAATAAGTGTTATATTGTTAGATGTCTTTTGATTTTCAAAGGTATTACTATAGTCAAACCTCGTTAACACGAACACGCTTAATGCGAATTGCTTTTAGCCAGGCCCGTAGCCAGGATTTCCCTTCGGGAGGGGCTCAATCTTGGAAGTTTTTTCAGATCTGACAACAGTAATTTGCATAATTTAAAGGGGGAAAAATATGGCTTAACCTAATGTATATTCCTATATAGGATACTTGATGTCCGTCTCAAAAATTGTTATTTAGTATTTTTTCGATTTCTGTTACAATTTTTGGTTTTTAAGAGCACTTCCAGTTCCCAAACCGGCTCGGATACCGGCAGTGTTTTTAGGAAAAAATAACTGCTCTGAAAATAATAAAGCAACAGTGTTTGAGATGATTCTCATGTATAATTTGCTTGATTTTTTCGGAGAAGCAAATCCTGGAAGAAGTACTTGGAAACCTGTTAGAATGTCTCCCTTCGAAATGAATCTGTAATTCAAATTTTGAATCTTTCTACATAGGGAATAAAGATCGTGACCTTATAATACTCTTCAGCGGGTTGTAATTTGAGGGTTTGCACGTATTTTCTGTCTAAATGTTAGACTTGAGAAATTTATTTCAGTTTACCCCCAAGTTTTGATGCAGAATTAAATATCTCACGAAAGATTTCCATTGCATTTTCTCTACGTTTCTGTACAATAATTAGGGCATCTTAGCATGAGTTAGCTTATATCATGTCACGAGTTTTTCTTGAAGAAGAAGTGACAATAGCTTTTTGAAAAGTTTGCCACAAACAGGTTTATGAGAAACCATTCTTTTCCATGACTGCCAAAAAAGTTCTAACTGTTGAAGAAATCTTCCATGTGTTTTCCAAAATAATTTCTAAACTAATGCAAATGCATTTAAATAGCTCAGAAAAGTTAATATGTTTTCATGTCTTTCGATAAATCTTGTGCCTCAAAGGCAGAGAAGTAGTTTTCTTCTGTTTTTTGGGCATATGATGAAATTGCTTCCTGAAGTTCTAATTTTGCCTTGGGTTGATTTCTAAAGAATTTTCACACTTCATTAACAGTTCCAAGACAATTTCGGATGGCAAGAATCAGTATGCTTCTGAACAATGCAAGATTTAGCCGGCGGCTTGCATAATTGGACGTATCTAATTTTTGGATACCTTACACAAATTCTACACTGGACCCCACTAACATGACCACCCATATTGGCCGTTCCGTCATACGCTTGTGCAACGCATTTAGATATGTCAAGACGTAATTCATCACAATGTTGTAATATTACTATTGTTAAATTTTTGGTGGAGAAGTCAGTTACTGGGATGAAACCTAATTAATCTTACCAAACTTTTGGAGTTTGTAAATTTTTTAAATAGCCTACATATCTAACACAAAGGGCAAGAGAAAAGCTCAAAGGCTGTGCTTGAGATGTCCATAGTTTCATCAGCAATCAGGCTAAAACAGATAGGGTTATTTACAAGGTCCGACAAATTCCGGGCGCCAGGTCACCCGCGCGACTAAAAAATTCCGCTTGGTGACTAACTTTTTTGCCTACTTATTAATTTTAATTTTTTCCCTTTAACCAAAAAAACTTTATGTGCGAAAATATTTATTTTTAATAGCGCGATTATTTGCAGTGGAAGAAAATACACCATACCGGCACAACAACTCTCCCTAATTTATCCGAAATCAGAGTTTTTGCTAAGCTAAACTAAAGTGCATGTTGAAAGAGCACTGCACCCAGAAAAAGGAATTGATTAAAACTACAAAACATGTTTTGTTGGGTACATTTTGATTGTTTTAAACAAAATTTTTAGTTGAAGTTAAAAATCGGTTTTGTTGCTCGGACAAAAAAATATTGTTAACACTCTTACAAAATTATAACAAAATCTCATCAATTTTACTTGATTTAACAAAATCTGTTTTTTTAATTTTACAATAATTTTGTGTTTTAAATTTGTAATTCCAGCAAAATTTTGTTGTTTTTGCAAAATTAAAATGGTTGTGTAGTAACCATAACTCTCTCACGTAATTGGTTTATTTGACTTATATAGCTGTATAATTAAAGAATTAGCATAATTTTTGGATAATTAAAACTTTTTAAATTGGGACGGACCAAGGTAGTTTTAAAAATCCCTCTCTACCATTTAATTTTCTTGCTTTTCATTTGAAATTGAGCATTTAGATTTTGAATTGTTCACAATATTTAGTAAGCAAATTACATCAAAATAATGTATACAGATAATTCTTTGTTGAGGTCTTAATTTTAAGAATAAGAAAAAATAATACAAGACAAAGACATTTTTTTAGGAAATAAAGTATTTGTCGTATTAAAAAAACTAAGATATTCTGAAATATTTTTTACTGAACGGATTTCATTTATATACTAGCCGGGATTCGCCCTTCTAGACCGGAGTTCCCGCTGCCTTCAACTGTGTGTTTCCCGGGTACCTTCAAAGAAATAACTTCATATTTATAAAGTCCTCCAAAACTTTCCTTCCCTTTCGGTAGTTTCTCAAGAAACAATTTATACGCAAAGAATCCCAAAATGTTCATGGAAAACAGGAAGAAAAACTTAAACCACCGGTTTTTTGAGATATTTTATTAATTTATGTGAACATTATTTTCGACTCGCCGCCTTTTCTGAAAAAAATAATCGCGAATTTTTAACGAAAATTTCCGGAATAAAAAAAATATTTTACCGGATTTCGCGGAGCTTTTTTTTTTTTTTCCAAAATTGCGTTAAAATCTGTATTTGTTTTTAAAAATTGGTATCGTCTGAAACAGTAAATCATTACCTTTATTTTCATATAAATTGTTAGCATTTCAGTTGAAAAATAATGGAGATATTCAATATGTGAAAAACAGAAAAAATCGTAAATCTCTCGATTTTTATAAGTTCTGGTAAAAATTGTATGCACTGTCTTTATAATCCAAAAAATTAATCGCGATTTTCCAACGAAAATTTCTGGAGGAATAAAATATTTTATCGGGAAAGTTGGATTTTTGCGATTTATTTCGAAAATCTGATTAAAAATCCGAATTTTTAGAAAAGACTGAGATCGTCTAAAAGGAAAAAAAAAATCATTTCGATTACGACGTCAACTCCGTGCATTTCGGATGAAAATTGTGGGCATTATAAAATATTTATAGAAAACCGAAAAAAAAAATCGACATAAGTCCGAATTCGGAACATTTATTCTTTTTACATTTTTATTGAAGTTTGAGTTCATTTGGGAATATTAAATATATTTTTTAAATTAAAGTGTTTTATAATATTTTCTTACTTTGCTTCAATGAATCATTATAACAATATGAAATAAAACTGTTATTTGTTTTATTCTTATCTATTATATATGCGTGTGTGATAAATAAAAGATGTTATTAGAAAAATAAAATAAGTTAAAATATATGTATATATATATTCCATATAAAATTCTAACACAGATAAACAGAATAAAAGAGAAAAGTGCCCAGTTAAACTGATGGCATTGAGCTCACAGTCTATTCAAACTAACTGTATATTATACTCTTATTTCCAAAAAAAAAAAAAAAAACCTTTCGTAAAATAAATTAAGTGGGGGATTAGCCCCTCCCTTCTGATTCATATCTTTATACTTAACCAATGAGCCTCCATATCTCCTCAGGGAAGCGCCTTGTCAGAATAAATCGGTATATCAAAGTTGCAGCAAATCGGATAGAAAAATCCATTTATCTAAATTAAGGATTTATTACCTCCCTCCATCCCCCCCCCCCCTTTATGCTTAAAAATGAACCTCTAAATCTATTCAGGGAAGCGCTTTATTATAATAAACCGGTACACCCAATTTGAAGCAAATCGGATAGGAAAACACTTTTTTCTAAATTATCCCCCCCCCCAATCCCCCTTTTATACTCAAAAAATAAATCACTAAAAGAAATCCCACTAAATATAATCAGGGAAGCGCCTTATCAAAATTAACTGATATATCAAAATTGAAGCAAATCTGATAATTCTGCATGAAAAACCCATTTATCTATATTAAGGGGGGCTTAACCCCGTACCCCCCCTTTATACTTAACCAATGAACCCCCAAAACTAATCTGGGAAGTGCTTTATCATAATAAACCGGTATATCAAATTTGAAGCAAATCGGATAAGAAAACACATTTTTCTAAATTAAGGGGGTATTACCCCCCCCCCTCGATCCCCCCTTTATACTTAAACAATAAACCTCCAAATCTAATCTAGGAGGCGCCTTATCAGAATTAACCAGTAAAACAAAATTGAAGAAAATCTGATAATTTTGCATGAAAAACCCATTTATCTAATTTAAGGAGATATTAGCCCCCGTACCCCCTTTATACTTAAACAACGAACCCCCAAAACTAATCAGGGAAGCACCTTATGAGAATGAACCTAGAAAAAAAAATTGAAGCAAATCGGATGTTTATGTCAAGAGTTATCGCGTTACGTACGTACGTACGTACGTACACAACATACATACGTACGTACATACAGAACCTGCGGGCACATTAGCTCTCAGGCTTTGATAGCCTGTGAGTTAAAAATTATCAAAAATGGCCTATATTTATTTATTTAAAAAAAAATAGTTTGGGAATTCATTTTAAAAAAGAACTACAATTATGTAAATCATCCAAAAAAAAAAAAAAAAGCTTAAATCGTTCCTTAAAATTATTATTCATTATAAACGTAATCGTAGAAAGGAAAAAAGAATCATTAGTTAATTGAACTCATTTTCTAATTATATATTCCTTTTGGAAATCAATAGCTAATTTTCTTATTTTACTTAAATAAATTTGTTAAAATGTTTTTAAAAGCTATAAAAATATCAAAACATCGATATATCTTTTTAGTATTAAAAATTTTCGCTAAGATATTTATTTCATTCATTCAAAAATTAAATTGTCTTTTAAATACACTCGCATAAGACAATTAAAAAAAAAATGTCTTTAAAAATGTTTCTTCCTGGAGTCTCAGTGGTTGAATGGTTAAAGCATAGACCTTCTGTCCTTGGGGTCGACAGATCGAATCCCGTCGATGACAGGTCTTCACTTGAAATATTACCAAATGCAATGCAGTATGTTCGTTTGAAGATCTAACAAACGTACCTATCAACACGGCTCAATAGATGGTGCCATCAAAGCGGAAATATTGTTTCTCAAAAATATTTTTAAAGTAAATATTATTGTTTCTTTAACAAAAATTTTTGTTGTTAAAACAAAGAAAATTCTTAAAATTACACAAAACAATTGTTCTTTAAACAAAAGTTTTTGTTGCCGAAATTAAAATGTACTCTTAAGGTAACAGATTGTTACATTTATTTTTTTTAAAAATTCAACAAAAGAATTTTGTTAATTTAAACAAAAAGGGGACCATTCTACTTGAAATAATAAAACAGTCTTTTGCTGGCGATACAAAATTTTTTTGTTGCAGTTGCAAAAAAAAAATCAACAATATTTTTTGTTGATTCAAACAAAATTTCCATTGACCCATATTTAAACGAAAAGTTTTGTTGGAACAACCAAATTTTTGTTGATTTAACAAAACTTTTTTCTGGGTGTGCTTGGATTAGAAAACCTTTAAAATACTCCAGCAGAAAATGAAAAAAAAAATTAAATGATGTTTCAGTAAGTGCGATGTACCAAAATGTGTGTCAGATATACCTCACAAAAATGACAAGTGGACAAATGGCATTTCAAATCAAAATCTTAAAGGTATTGTTAATTTACAGTGGCGGTCAAAAGTTTCTGGGCAGCATAAATTTTTTAGTTAATTTGTAAGTATACCCATATGAAGTGGAATCTCAAAGTGATACTTATGCACTTTATTGACATAACAGTTAAGAACTTATTTATGGAATAAAATTTAAATATTAATAAATTTAATTGACAAAATTAATTGCAAAAGAAAACGCATGTTCTCAAAAGTTTCCGGCCACCTTGGCAAGTTTGGAAAAAAATGGTGTTATAAAAGAAAATAACAGTGATCAACAACATTTACAACTAGTATTTTGTATTCATACATTTAGCAATAAGTACTGCGGCGCAGCAACGTGTCATCGATTCAATGAACAGTTGAAAATCATCAATGTTAAGTTTTGTCCACGGTTCTTGCAATTTTTATGAAAATGCTGCTAAATTGGAATATTTATAATTCCAACACACGTTTTCAAGTTAGTTTCAAAGATTTTCTATTATATTAAGATCGGAAGATTGGGCTGTACATTTCAAAAGCAAAGGTTTTTTTTTGTGCGAAAGCCACTGCTTGACGAGCTTGGATGTATGCTTTTGGTGGTTATCATGATGAAATAAATAGTTGCGACCACAATTTTTCCTCCAATAAGGCAGCAAATGATCTTGCAAGATATCCTTATGCATTGCACTATTCATCTTGCCGTGAATTTCAAATAACGGATAGGCGCATTTTCCAGAAAATGCTCCCCACAGCATAACGTGTCATCCGCCGTGCTTCATTGTAGGAATAATATATCTCGCACCTTATCTTTTGTTTTTAGGTCGCCGGTTGTAATGGTTTTTATCACTCACAAAAAGATTGAACGTCGATTCATCAGAAAATAGTACTTTATTCCAGTTTTCACTTGTCCAGTCTTTGTATTCCTTGGCAAACGCCAGTCGGGCCCTCTGAATTTTTTTACTTATGAAAGTTTTTTTAACACCGACTGTTCCATAAAGTTCTACGTCACATAAGCATCTTGACACTGTACATAGACTTGTTTCAGCAATAACCATAACACCATAAATCGCTTTTAACACCATAAATGGCGTGTAATTGCAGCGGCATTTTTACGCGGGTAATCAACCGCTTTTTTCTGATAATTCTGTTCACAAGAATAGTCGTTTTCCGGGATCCCCCGGACCGTGGCAAGTTCCGAAGGCCATGACCATCTTTATATTTTTGTAAAACATCGTGTACAGCAAAGTTTCCGATCGACAACTTTGCCGCAATCTCATGAGAGGATTGTCCCTTTAACGACAAACAAATCCCTCATTTAGGAACAATAAATTGTTAAACTTTTCATTTTTGAATTTCAAGTACATTATTCACCTTTATTAATTAACAAACATCGCCAAAAAACACTTTAGCGATAGCAAAAACTAATGAATGACGAATGGCCGGAAACTTTTGCACGCGCGAATTTTGAATTCCTCCCCTTAGCATCAAGTATCTTAAGTAACCAATCAAAATGATCTCGTGGTCAGAGGTAATTTGCTTATTCCTAGCTTTTGGAGCAATTGAACTTCTTCTTCACTAAAACGTTCTGTCAAACAAATCAAAAAAACTAACTGGCCTGAAACTTTTGACCGCTACTGTATGTATATAATTTCTTGTTGGGAATTAAAGGTACGGATATTGATTTGTCTACTGTTTTAATGTCTAATATCATAGTTTGTTTCTGTTTAATTTTTACAGTGCAAAAGTGGTATTATCTTAAAATTTTTTGCTCAGTTTGAGTTTTTTATTGAATAGTTAACTTGTTCACTACAAAATGACACATAGATCACTCAAAAATAGCCAAATACGATTATGAGTAGCCAGTGTTCCATTTTGCAGTGAATGCGTTACTGTCAGAGAAACGATTCTTCAAGCTGGCTCCTAAGAATTTTTTCTGGCGCCTAAGAATTTTCAATTTTTGTCAGTTCCTAGTTATTTTGGTAATTAGTTCTTGAGTATCGATGTCCGAGCCTATTTGAATGATTTCATTCTCAATGTCTGGTCTGCAGTAAATAGCATTTCTATGACTGTTTATAATACGTAGTTTCAATTCATCATCTCGAGACTTTGCTCTAAATCTTAAAAGAGCTCTAAGCTTACCATCTTTTTTTTTTTTTTTTTTTTTTTTTTTTTTTTTTTTTTTTTATCGACTTCTCTAACATTATAGGAAAGCTATCATGACCACCTTTAAGTGGTATTTCTTACTCTGCACAAAATAAGATTGTTCAATCATTGGTCTAAGAGCTGCTCAGTTTTCTTTCTTTCTTTCTTTTTTCTTTCTTTTTTTTTTTGACGCTCTTTTGGAATCCAACAGGTAGATAATGTCTTTCTGCTTTCCTAAAGAAATCTCAAGAAATTTGTTTGCTAACATAGCACACAGTTTTTGATAATCTAATTGCATATGTTTTGAGAAAACATATTTAGCCTTTTCCAATTTCTAAAATATGTATAGTCTTCCTGGTTTTTTACGACTTCCTTTACCTACCCCCTCGAGGAAAAACAAAAAGCAAGGTTTACAATGAACACCATCTTGCTTTCAGGAATAAGGAGGAAAGGGAAATCGTATTTCTGGATCTTTTATTCTTCTCTCTTGAAAACTTTTCTTTTGTTTCTTCCCTTCAGTCAAAATTGTAAGGTTGTTTAGGTGCTGTTTAAAGTAGACTGTATAACGGAATCAAGAATTTTTCTGTTCGTGACATCATCCAAGTCTAGTTCCACCAATTTCTTTCGGAATGCTAACATCAAAACAATCCTCAATTTCAATTTCTAATCGGGACTTGCTTCCAGAGAAAGTTAATATTATTGGAACTGGTTCTACGAAAGTCAGTTCAACATTTAGTGCACCCGTGGTGCTGTTTCGTGATTCTGCAAATTAAAAAATGGTACTGAAAAACTATTTTTGTTATTTCATGTCATGATATTTTCCAGTTAATTTTGAAAGCTTCCATTAACAATCATTAACACTTTTGCTCCCATTTCATCTGGCTAAATGACGAAATACAATATGCTGTATTTTCCAGCATTTAATCCACGGCTCGAAAAATTCCGTATAGGCGGCTATTAAAGTTTTTGCTCCTATCCCCACAAACCATTTTAATATTGACCACTTTAAGGTTTCATTGAATAGCATAAGATGCAAGTAAATGTTTTATATTTGATTCTTACAGAAAACTTCTATGCCATGCGCATATGACACTTACTTCTTCTTAGTCAAATTAATGATACGGAATTACACTTATAAAATTTTACTGTGCATAAAGATAGTGAAAATTGCGTTATATGAAGAACTTATATTTTTAGTGGTAAATGAGAAAAAGAATATTATATCCAAATGAACGGTATAACGAGAGATTTCTGTACCTGTAATTGAATAAATTTATATTTTTATGACTAAAAATGTACTTTAATGCCAATGTCATAAAAGATAAAAACAAGAAAAACTTTCTCAATTTTTATTATCATTAGAGATAACTTTGCAAAGCGTTTTAAACTTTCGGGAGTGGCTTCAGCCCCCTTAGCCCCCTCCCTGGCTACGTGCCTGCTTTTAGCACGAAATGTTTCCGATTGCCCCGTTTTGTTGTATGTAATGTATTTAATTTCGGATAACACGAACAAAAAAAGTTTCCCCTTGAGTCAGAGCCGGATTAAGCATTTTGGGGGCCCGGGGCTACTGAAAATTTTGGGCCCCTCCTCTGCTACTGGAAATCCTCCCCCCCCCCCCTCCCCACACACGCAACTTTTTTTTTTTATCCTATAATACCAATTTAAAAAGTTGAATATGTATACTGTTACACAAAAGCTTTTATTGTTATCTAGTGCTCTTAATTATTTTATTTAAACGCATTTATTACACTTACAATTCAAAGATACTTTATAAACATTAAAAGAAAATAGAAATATTCCAGCGTATCAAAACTGAGTACATTTAAAATTATTTTAATGCAAATTTTTATTTATACAAATAAATTTAACTACATATTTCTGCATTTTTATTCTAGATTTTCTTTATTTAAAATTAAACTAATTAGAAAATTCGTAAAGAAACATGGAAGGTCTACGATTTTTACAATCTTTCGAGCACATAGATTTAGAAATACTGTAATTGGGGGAAGATTTTTAAAAGAGATCTCTTGATCTCTGAGGTAATTAAAGGTGCATTTCACTATTTTTAAACAGGGCTGAGTACATTTTGCACATTTTAGAAAGGGCAGGGTAGCCTAGAAGAAACTCTCTCTCTCTCACAGTGATGTCCAAAAATTAAATGGTAGTGACCAGACGTATTCGACTGTACACGATTTGTCGAATATCTGTGAAAATCTTGACGAATTGTCATTCAAATTCAAGTGTGCAAAGATCATATTTGACTTCACATTTTTCAGTGAAGGTTTAGATGCGGAGACAATTAGGGACAAAACAATAAATTTAATAATAAAATAATGCTTGCGATCATTGATGAGACAGAGAATTCCCATAATAGTCTCTAGCAAATGACTATGTGGGTCCTGTCTAATGTTTGTGTGCATTTCTGGAAGCAAAAGACGCATATTCATGAAGGTTTTAACGTTTCTGTGAAAATTTTAAATGTTTTTTGTTTATAACAAGCAGAGTTTCAACCAAATCTAACAGTACATAACGAAACTATGAAAAAGAACAGTAGAAAATGTATACTGCAATTAAATTATGAATATATTGAATATTTCATGAGATATGGGCATTTGTATGAAATAATTTCTAATTGTGCATGCTTGAAAGATTCCAAAATTTTTATTTCCTAATTTGGTAGTCAGCTATTTAGGGCAACGTATATAAAAAATCCAGTCAAATATTACGAACACTCAGAAAGATACAGTGAACCGATCGGCAAATTGTGGAAAATCTCTTATAATAAAACTGCATTTAGAAAGCAACTCACTCTATCGCCATTAACTATTTGAATTTTTTGAATATTTGACAGGACTTTTTATATAAGTTGCCCCAAAAAGCTGACTACCAAATTATGAAAAAAAATTTTTGGAATCTTTCACACATACGCAGTTAAAAAAATATTTCACACAAATGCCAAATGCCCATGAAATTTTTGGGAAGTGGTGTTAAATTTGGTTGAAAACTGTGTTCCATAAGCAAAAAGCATTTGCATTTTTCATAGAAACGTTAAAACCTTCACGAATATGCGTGCTATGCTTACACAAATGCACACACAAACGTTAAACAGGACCCATATAGCCATTTGCTACAGTAACAAGTTTGAGCATTTTCTGTCACATGGGTGATTGCAACCATTATTTTATTATTAAATTTATTGTTGTCACCCTAATTGTTCCTGCGACTAAATCTTCACTGAAAAAGATGGGGTGGAACATTTCTTCACATCTTCAAAATTCAAACACAATTCATCAAGATTTTCAGTAGATATTTGACAAACCGTGTACAATCGAAAGCGTCCGTTCACTGCCCCTTAATTTTTGAAATCCTGTGTATTATGTATGTATATATATGTGGTAACAACATTTTCAGTTAATGTATGGAGAGAAACTAATTGAGCTGATTAGTACATAGAACGTTTAACAACCCTTACATATGGACCTGGGTCGTAATACAGTTTTCAGAGAGGAATACAGGGTGTTTATACATCTGATCCAAAGTTCAGATTTGTTCATAACACTAATTGAAATATTTCAAATGAAATTTTCAACATACTTATTCTTCTTTGTGTGAAATATAATAATATCACGTGAAGTATTAGAAGCAGTCAGAGTCCCATCCGCATACAATAAGCTTTGAACTAGGCACGTAATACTTTGGATTATGGTTGACATTAGATGTGGTGTTTCTTACCAATCGAAATACTACGCACTTCCATTGCACCTCGCAATACCCGCAAGTATCTCACGAAGTTTAAAATATGGCAATTCTTTATTTTTTCCCCTTTTATTTGTCAGTTTCTTAAAACAATATTTAAATAACCATCTAAATTATTCCCCCCATCAAGAAAAAATCCCTTTTTTTCCTTCCCACATCCCGCCAGTATGTAGTTTAAAATATTATTTTTTTGTGTAATGTTTCTGTATTAATAATTAAAAGAGCATCTAAATTACTATCTCCCCCTTTACTCAAAAAAATTCTGCTTCTCCCCTCCTCCCAACACATAAACTTTAAAACTTTTTTTTTTAAATTTAAGCTGTATTGCTATTTTGTAGCAACAATAAATAAATAATCATCGAATATTCTACCCTTAAATTTCCATTCCCCTTCCCCATAATAATTTTTCCAAACATTTTTCAATTGAAAAATATATTTACACGTGAATATTAAGAAAGACGGGAAACTTTAAAATAATTAAATTATTACAAGTAAAAAGCATTTTATGGAGAAAATTACATAATATTTAAAAAAATCCCTGCCGGCCCGGCCTACAGGCAGAGGTAGATTTCGAAGTTAAATATACTAATTTCACCAACAAAAACTAAATCATTATTAGATATAAATCCACTTTAACAGTTCTATCTGTCTGCTTTTGACGAGTTTTTATTTCATTTTTATAAAATAGCTGGTTTTATCAGAATCATGTTAAGGCGATATTAAAAAAAATATTTTTCCATACTCAACAACTCGAAATTTTCTGGCACATTTTCAGATTCATTTTTAATTAAAAAAAAAATATATATGAAACATGCTGACGTGATTTTTGAAAAGATTTATAAGCGATCTGTGTTTTTATTTTTCTTTCAATTAATTAAAACTTGATTAATAAACAATTATTTTGTCAGTAGGGCAATATTTTTCGTTTCTAACACAATCGCTTCGGGAAATTCTGTTCAAAATGCCCACTTTGACATCATTTTTTGAAACATATTCTGCTTCTATCAAAAAATCGATCATTACTGTACATTATATAGTTTCTGAATAAGAGAATCCAGCAATTGGATGCGTTTGAGAGCAAAAATGAATTTAAAAATGTGTCAGAAAATAAGCAGCAGTTTGGATTTGAATGCACCCTTAATAAGATGATTTTTTTCTTCAACCGCTATGTATTTTTAATTTGTTTTTGCTGTAAGAATTGGCCCTATCAAAAACTTGTCTGTATAAATGTTGAAGACAATATTAAGAAGATATATGATAAATTCATGGGGATTATATATCTTTTGAATTGACGGAGTTATGGATTTTTTACTTCTTCAAACCCCCTTTTTGTTTTCGTTTTTAATTTTTTTTTTTTTTTTTTTTTTTTTTTTTGTGGTACGAATTGGTCCTATCAAAAACTTCTAAATATATAAGTTTTAGATAATATTAAGGAGATTTATAATAAAATTAATTGGATTTGATATCTTGAGAACTGACGAAGTTATGAATTTTTTTCTCCCAAAACCCTATTTTTTGCACCCCTTGAGCCCATTTTTAATTTTATCAAAAATCTGTGATACATAATTTTTTGGCCCTATTTTTAGAAGTAATAAAAACTTTAAACTGATTTGATATATACAAAAATCAAGAAGTTATGAAGTTTTTTCCGTTTTCACAAAATTCCTTATTATTTCAATCCCCCTTGGTTCGATTTTGCCCATTAACGAATTTGACCGAGATTTTATGCCCCTTGATTTTATGTATCAGTTTGGAAGAGATTTGTGCAGAATTGTGGAAGTTATCGTGTCCAGAAGAAAGTGATATATATAGATAGATGCATAGATAGATGCATAGATAGACAGATAGATAGATAGATATAAAGTTTTTTACTGGGTGTGGTTTTGGGTTCTAGAGGTCATGATCGGTGTAGATCTGCAAAAATTTTTGAGAAATTCCAACATAGGAACGATCCCAATAGGTAGTATTTCATACGAAATCATCCTAAAAAAATATGAAACTTGCTGACGTGATTTTTGAAGAAATTTATAAGTGACCTGTGTTTTTATTTTTCGTTCAATTAATTAAAACTTGATATATAAACAATTATTTTCTCAGAAGGACAATATTATTCGTTTCTAACACAATTGCTTCGGGAATTTCCGTTCAAAATGCCCACTTTGACATCATTTTTTGAAATATATTCTGCCTGTATCAAAAAATCGATCATTACGGTACATTATATAGTTTCTGAATAAGCGAATCTACCAATTAAATGCGTTTGAGAGAAAAATGAATTTAAAATTTGGATTTGAATACACCCTTACTTAGATGATTTTTTTTTCTTCAACCGCTATGTATTTTTAATTTGTTTTTGCTGTAAGAATTGGTCCTATCCAAAACTTGTCTATATAGATGTTCTAGACAATATTAAGAAGATATATGATAAATTCATGGGGATTTTATATCTTTTGAATTGACGGAGTTGATTTTTTACTTCTACA
Source organism: Maratus speciosus (assembly GCA_963932465.1). NCBI lineage: Eukaryota > Metazoa > Arthropoda > Arachnida > Araneae > Salticidae > Maratus > Maratus speciosus. Next base: position 683,982,127 of record OZ010787.1, on the reverse strand, counting down.
AACCCTCTTTTTGTTTTCGTTTTTAATTTTTTTTTGCGGTACGAATTGGTCCTATCAAAAACTTGTGAATATAAAAGTTGTAGATAATATTAAGGAGATTTATAATAAAATTAATTGTAATTGGTATCTTGAGAATTGACGAAGTTATGAATTTTTTTCTCCTCAAAATCCTATTTTTTGAGCCCCTTGAGCCCATTTTTGACTTTATCAAAAATCTGTGATGCATAAAATTTTGGCCCTATTTTTAGAAGTAATAAAAATTTTAAACTGATTTGATATGTACAAAAATTAAGAAGTTATGGAGGGTTTTCGGTTTTCACAAAACCCCTCAATATTTTCATCCCTTTGGTCCGATTTTGTCCATTAACGAACTTGACCGAGATTTTATGCCCATTAATTTTATGAATCAGTTTGGAAGAAATTGATGCGGAATTACGAAAGTTATCGTGTCCAGAAGAAAATGATATATATATATATATATAGATAGATAGATAGATGTAAAGTTTTTTACTGAGGGTGGTTTTGAGTTCTAGGGGTCATGATAGGTGTAGATCTGCAAAATTTTTCAGAAATTCCAACATAGGAATGATCCCAATAGGTAGTACTTCATACGAAATCTACCTAATACGAGACTTGCTGACGTGATTTTTGAAAAGATTTATAAGCGGCATGTGTTCTTGTTTTTCTTTCAATTAATTGAAACTTGATTAATAAACAATTATTTTCTCAGTAGGGCAATATTTTTCCTTTCTAACACAATCGCTTCGGGAATTTCTGTTCAAAATGCCCACTTTGACATCATTTTTCGAAATATATTCTGCCTCTATAAAAAAATCGATCATTACGGTACATTATATAGTTTCTGAAGAAGAGAATCTATCAATTGGATGCGTTTGAGAGCAAAAATGAATTTAAAAATGTGTCAGAAAATAAGCAGCAGTTTGGATTTGAATACACCCTTAATAAGATGATTTTTTTCTTCAACCGCTATGTATTTTTAATTTGTTTTTGCGGTAAGAATTGGTCCTATCAAAAACGTAGCCATATAAATGTTGAAGACAATATTAAGAAGATATATGATAAATTCATAGGGATTTTATATCTTGTGAATTGACGGAGTTATGGAAATTTTTCTTCTTTACCCCCCTTTTTTTGTTTTCGTTTTTAATTTTTTTTGCAGTACGAATTGGTTCTATCAAAAACTTGTGAATGTAAAAGTTGTAGATAATATTAAAGAGATGTATAATAAAATTAATTGAATTTGATATCTTGAGAATTGACGAAGTTACGAATTTTTTTCTCCCAAAAACCCTATTTTTTGCGCCCCTTGAGCCCATTTTTAATTTTATCAAAAATCTGTGATGCATAAATTTTTGGCCCTATTTTTAGGAGTAATAAAAACTTTAAACTGATTTGATATGTACAAAATTTAAGAAGTTATGGGGTTTTTTTCTGTTTTCACAAAACCCCTTGTAAAACCTTCGACTAACAGGTGGAAGTGGTAGCGTGGAACTTCAGTCAAGCGGAGGCCCAAGTAATAATTAAATCAAACAATTTATTTAAATGCATAAGATAAATGAATATTTCTTGATTAATTACTTGTATTTACAACTACATTATATTTTTGGGTACTTTCAGCTGATGACAATGTTCATTAAAGACTTAATGTTCAGTGTATAGGATTAACATTCAAATTCTATTAACTTCTTTCTCGATACAAATCCAAAATCTTGTCACGATAGTCTGGTAAGAAACAGCTGCCTCTGTTTTCTGGTGTATATCAGTCCGTTGTCAACTACACAATATCTCGCGGTTTCCACTGGAGAAATCTTACCCAGCCCGAAACGGCAGATTCTTCTATCCCTTCGGATCTATCCGAAAACTCAACTCCCAACTCAGAGAGCAGCTCTCTCCTTGGGATTCAAAAACGCATCTCCCCCTTTTCTCTGTTCGTTCAAACTCACCTTCCTAAAACAAAGGCTATCTGTCGGCCCACTCAGAGCCTAGGATGAATGATATCACTAACAAACTTCGATATCATTGGCCAAGAGAGACCCTCTCTGCTAGCGTGAGAAAATTTTCCATCTAGTTTCATTTTTAAATTGTCCTGGGAAAATATCGGCAAGCTTGTTACTTAAAAGGAATTCCATAACTCCCATTCTTTTCATGCCATTATCCTTTTCAGTCAACCTTTAAGATTGGTTTAGATGGATTGATTCTTTTTATCATTTCCTGCAGAACCTTGAGACTTAGAAATATTTTGAGCTGGTATGCTTATACATTGCTCTTCCTATCTAGAGTTCTATTTGAAAATATATGGGACTTTTTTGTGAATCCCATTGGATTCTTCACAATACCCCCCGCCTTTAAATGATATTTCGGCTGCAAGACGTAATATCTGCAAAGAAAAGGTTAGCTCATATATTAGAGTGGCCCTCCTTTATATATCTCACTCACCTTTTTCACAAAAAACTTTTCATACAATTTACATTTAACTTACTAATGCTGAGTACCTTTGATTATGAAATTTCACTTTTAAAAGACAAAACACATTTAAAATTTTACACTATGACATTTACACAAAATAAGATAAATTTAATATGTACACCTAGTTAAATCGAATTCGACTCACTTATGTACACTTAGTTAAATCGAATTCGACTCACTTGATCCGGCGCTAAATTTCTAACTGCTAGAGCCTGCCATGTGAAGGCCTGTTTCTATATTTAGGATAGTGTCTCGGACGTGAATCTTCGCTTGTCAACCTATTTATTTTCTCCGCGTTTTTTTCTTGTGGTTTTTGTCTATTTACACGATAATTTTGCAACTTTTCGTGTCTACCTGTGGCGCTCGCCACACAATAAGCCGGGGACATTTTAGAGTCGCCCGTCCTCCGACTAATCCGTCTCGTAACACTTTCGCGCTCTTTATTCCCGTCCAAATCCTTTACTAGATTTTCTGACCTGAGATACTTTTTGTTCTCGTTATTTCTAAACCAAAATTCTCTTTTGTTCCTTCTCAGTGTTATTTTCACCGACGTATCCCTTTGATTATCCGATCCATCTATACTTTGACACGCCCTATTTGCTTGTGTTAAATCCTCACACTCATGATGCAATTTTTCTAACCCCTTTTTCAGTTTGACTTCTCGTATGGGGCAACCCATCTCATGATCCCCTTTACATCTTTCTTTTTTCTTTTATTCGATCCTAAAACCTGATCTTCCTTTTTCGTGGGTGATACAGTATTATCCTTCCTTCCCTCCCAATTCTCATATCTCGTTTTTGACCGGGTACCTCCCATTTCCTTTCTTTCTCCCAAGTTCACGCTCGTCAATTTTGAGTAGTCCTCTCTCATCTTATTCTCTTCCCTTCGGGATGGATTCCCGTTTTCGTGTTTCGCTGTGTTATGGATGACCACTGCATCTGAAATCTGCATTTTTTTCCTTTTAATATCATCAATTAATTTTTGAGTTTTATTACCCAAAATATAGTAAGACAAATTCGTCTTTCTGTCCGTCACGATATCTTTTGTTTTTAGTCTCCCGAGTCCTTCAATTTTTAAAACAACTTCGGCGATCGGTAAGCGACGAGTATTGTTCATTAACGGCTGTCTAACTCGAATGGTGCCACCGTCTAATTGATTGGGTTTAATAAATCTCCTCGAAATCACATCATATTGACTTCCACTATCTCTTAATGTTGTGCATTCCCTTCCGTTGATTAGCGCGCGGCTTAGATAAGGCTTAAAACTTTCTTCAAAATTTGTACTTCCGCTAATATGATGAACGCTGGTAATTTGCTCTCCATTTCTTTTGTTTTCGGGACAATTAACCTTAAATGGTTTGGGCTCGAGGAAATGAAACACCTAATAGCCCTTTTGCGCTCAAAGATTTTTTCCCTTTCTTTCTCTATATTTCGTTCTCTCCAGTTAGTTCTGGTTTCGGAATGCCCCCCTCTCGTTTCGTCTTCATTTTCCATTTTCTCATCCCGCGAATTTTCTTCGAATTTTAGCTTTTTGTTCCACGATTTTTTTGACGCCCCTTTTATAGTTTCGTATTCATCCAGATCCTTAGCTAGTGTTCCTGGATCTTTATATTTGGCCCACGAATCTATAAAGTGCTCCCTTAATTCTGCTGGAGCACGCCTCTTAATCTGTTCGGTGATTAGCAAATCTTTTAACTCTTTAAAATTAGTAACCTCAAGATCATTTAACCACCCTTCTAGAAAGCTATTTAGTTCAAAAATGAGGTCTTTCCACGGGCTATTCTGGTCTCGCAAATGTTTATCTAATTTTTGTCTATAAGCCTCGCCACTCAATCTAAAACGAGCTAACAGGATTGACTTCACATGCTGAAAGTTGTCAACTCGGTCTGTCGGTTCGCGCAAGATCAATTCAGCTATCTGTACGGGCAACAAAGCTAATAAATGCGTGACCAGATCCTCATTTTCTATCCCAGACCTTAATGCCTGTCGTTCAAACAAGTTTAAAAACAGAGTTATGTCCGAACGCTCTGGATCAAAACGATGCATTATAGTTTTTAGCGCTAATTTAGGTCTTTCCGATCCGTTACTGGAAATCGAGTTACGCCTCCCTGTATTTTGCGTTAATTTTAATTGCTCTAATTGAAAATTTCTCTCTTTTTCTTTCTCTTCTTTTTCTTTTTTCTCTCTTTCTAAAAGAAGTAGATCTTCCCTATCTTTCACTATATATCCCACTTGCGTTAATGCAAAGTCGGCATCATAATCGTCCGCGCCCTCTATCTTTTGGATAATCGTCGCGATTATGTCACTTTCTTCTATCTGAACTCCTAATACCTCTGCTAAATTTTGCAGATCAGCCTTTCGGCAATATTTCAATGCCGTTATTTTCGCCATTATCTATCGATTTTATATTCCTACCGATACTACAAAGATAACCTAACGATTTCCCTCTTCATATATTTATTTATATATTTTTTTTTTCAACTACCTCAGAAGATGTGAATTTGACACTTCACCGAGAATATTCTAACCTTATCTACCGTTATAAAATGTTTTCAAACGTATTCACAATATACATAAATAAATTAGCAATACTATAATAAATTTCAGACATTCTACGTTTTAGTGTTAGTTTCGAAAAGAAAGTATAATTTTTCCACTTTTTACATTCCCTACACACACAAAATATAGAACATAAAAAAAAAATATTTCCAAATGCTATAGGTAAACAATTTTCCCTATTTTACTCAGAATTGAACACTCCTTGCAACCTTTTCATATGCTTTTTCTATTTTGAATACAAGTATATATTTAGGAAAATCAGTCATTAAATAATCCAAATTGATTCTAAAATATTTTTCAAACAAACTTTCCTCACAATGGTACTTTTCTTACATGACATCTAATTTCTTTTTTTTTTTCTTTAAGAATCTAGTTTGATTCTAGTTTTCTGTATTCTTAATTAAAAAAAATTTCAAAATTTAAAACCAATGACAAAAGGGTATCAGCTCCCTTGTACTATAATTAATTAATAAGTTAATAATTTTCTTATTTTAACTAACCAATTTTTCAATTTTAAAATTTTCATTTACCTCAAAACAAAAGTTTTCCTTTAAAATATTAATTTCTTATCAACATTTCAATTAATTAATAAATTAAGAGCCACTCAAAATAATGAGCTTACCTTTTGTTTTGCTGGGGCATTTCTCTCGGGAACTGTACTGCACGGCACTGCACTGCACTGTAGTCTCCTTTCACTGCACACAGTCTTGCATCTGGATGTCGTCTAAAGCACCTTTTTGGGGAACTGTCCGGCACGATACTGGTGTCACTTTTCTCTACGCACAGTCTTGCGTCTGGAGCACTTTCTTAGGGGAACTGTCCGGCACTATACTGATGTCGTTTTCCTATGCACACGGTCTTGCATCTGGAGCTCTTTCTTAGAGGAACTGTCCGGCATGATACAGGTGTCGCTTTTTCTACACACGGTCTTGCGTCTGGAGCACTTTCTTAGGGGAACTGTCCGGCACTATACTGGTGTCGTTTTCCTATGCACACGGTCTTGCATCTGGAGCTCTTTCTTAGAGGAACTGTCCGGCACGATACTGGTGTAGCTTTTTTTCTACACACGGTCTTGTGTCTGGAGCTCTTTCTCTTAAGCTAGTCTTTTAATGTTCAGAGTCCTTGCTGTGCATACCACCTTCTGCCACCAAGTTGTAAAACCTTCGACTAACAGGTGGAAGTGGTCGCGTGGAACTTCAGTCAAGCGGAGGCCCAAGTAATAATTAAATCAAACAATTTATTTAAATGCATAAGATAAATGAATATTTCTTGATTAATTACTTGTATTTACAACTACATTATATTTTTGGGTACTTTCAGCTGATGACAATGTTCATTAAAGACTTAATGTTCAGTGTATACGATTAACATTCAAATTCTATTAACTTCTTTCTCGATACAAATCCAAAATCTTGTCACGATAGTCTGGTAAGAAACAGCTGCCTCTGTTTTCTGGTGTATATCAGTCCGTTGTCAACTACACAATATCTCGCGGTTTCCACTGGAGAAATCTTACCCAGCCCGAAACGGCAGATTCTTCTATCCCTTCGGATCTATCCGAAAACTCAACTCCCAACTCAGAGAGCAGCTCTCTCCTTGGGATTCAAAAACGCATCTCCCCCTTTTCTCTGTTCGTTCAAATTCACCTTCCTAAAACAAAGGCTATCTGTCGGCCCACTCAGAGCCTAGGATGAATGATATCACTAACAAACTTCGATATCATTGGCCAAGAGAGACCCTCTCTGCTAGCGTGAGAAAATTTTCCATCTAGTTTCATTTTTAAATTGTCCTGGGAAAATATCGGCAAGCTTGTTACTTAAAAGGAATTCCATAACTCCTATTCTTTTCATGCCATTATCCTTTTCAGTCAACCTTTAAGATTGGTTTAGATGGATTGATTCTTTTTATCATTTCCTGCAGAACCTTGAGACTTAGAAATATTTTGAGCTGGTATGCTTATACATTGCTCTTCCTATCTAGAGTTCTATTTGAAAATATATGGGACTTTTTTGTGAATCCCATTGGATTCTTCACACCCTCTCTATTTCCAGCTCCTTGGCCCGATTTTGCCCATTAACGAACTTGACCCAGATTTTATGCCCCATGATTTTATGTATCAGTTTGGAAGAAATTTGCGCAGAGTTGTGGAAGTTATCGTGTCCAGAAGAAAGTGATATATATAGATAGATACATAGATAGATAGATAAAGTTTTTTACTGAGGGTGGTTTTGGGTTCTAGGGGTCATGATCGGTGTAGATCTGCAAAAATTTTTCAGAAATTCCAACATAGGAATGACGCCAATAGGTAGTATTTCATACGAAATCTACCTAAAAGCCCAAGTAATAATAATTCCAAGCACTTTCAATTAGAAAATCGAAAATATATTTACACGTGATTATTAAAAGGAAAAGAAAACTTTAAAATAATTAAATTTTGCGTGAGAAAAGCATTCAATGGGGCAAAATTATATCATTTTTATGTATTTAAAACGATTTCCTTATAAAGTCCGAAAGAAAAAATATTCTAGTCGTTACAAATGGCCGGGAGGCAGCGACATTTCTCACCTAATAATTTTAAACAAGCTGATTTTCAAATGTCTGATAGATCTTACTTAATCGAACATGAAAACAACCGTCAGCTGTTGCAACAGTGGTGGATGCGGTCTTGGGAACCGAAAAATTTCCTAGCCAAAGGGAACTTAAGGGTGTTCTCAAATCCAAAAGGGCAACTTTCTGACATAAGTCTTAATTTATTTTTGTTCGAAAATGCGTGAAACTAGCTGGTGGTGTTGTTCAGAAACTAGGTCATCGAGCTGTTTTTTCCATTTTTTCGCAAACTCAATAGATCTTTCAGAAAAGAGTGTCAAAGTAGCCGTTTTGAACCGAATTTCCGCACGAAGGAAGAAAAATCACTCAAGAGCGGGCGAAAAACGAGTTTGTCACGTGATCCAAAACGCTTCTAACTCAATAGGTAATTGATGGATCCAAAGATGAAAAAAAAAAAACAGTTCAATTCCAAATCCCTTCCATGGCCAGGCTTTCCAATTTTATATCTTTCCGTTAAAAATGAATTTGTAAATGTGTAAAAACGTTTTGCGCTTGTTGAGCAGAGCAGTTGAGAACAGCATTAAAAGCAAGGCGATCATAGAAGATCGCTACTGATCGTGATAATATCATCCAATCTTTCATAATCAAATATCTTTTTAAAACAGAGAATTAGCATGTTTTTAGAGACTGCGGGGTCAACTGCACGTGGGATTGGGGAACGTAGCTCAAAGGGGGCAGAACCCCCTAGTTTTGTTAGAAAATATCTGTCAGATAAACTTTTATAGCGAAAAATTATTTTTTCCTCATTTAAAAAAATAATGAAAATAAATGTGACTCTTCAAACTTTTCAGAAAATGTACTTTTCTGAGTTCAACTAAGACAATGAACTGAAAGGTCTAATTGTGTGTGCTAAAAGTTTTTAGTTTGGCTGAAATAAGTCAATATTTGTACAAAACATGATAAATTTTATTATATAAATTCTTCATAATCAAAACTTCTGTAATCAGGTAATCTTTCAAATGAGAAGAAATTAGCATACTTTTATCGGAGTCTGCATGAATTTGACGAGCGTAGCTTGTAATGGGCAGAACAGTCTAATTTTATTGGAAAATGTAACTGTGAGATAAATCTTTAATACGAAAAAACAGTTTTTTCTGATTTAAAAAAAACAAAAAATCAACACTTAAATTTAGAAAACTTACTTTTCTAGTTCAATCCGTATCTTGACAATGAATTACAAGTTCCAACTATGTGTGCTAATAATTTTCATTTTTAATGAAATAAGTTAATTTATGCAAAATATGATAAGTTTTATTAAGGCTGTTCTCAAATTCAAAGGAACTACTTTCTGGACACATTTCTGAATTCATTTTTGTTCAGAAACGCATAAAATGGGCAGGTGTTCTTATTCAGAAACTATATGTAATCGAATGGTGTTACCATTTTTTGATAAAAGCAGAAGGTCTTTCAGAAAATACTGTCAAAGTAAGTATTTTGAACCAAGTTTCCGGATGTGGCAGCATGAGAAAGTGGTAAAATGCACCGTCACGTGACAAGAAACGTTATTACTTAACAAGTAATTTATTTATAAAAAATGGAAACCGTTATTCGATTCCAAATCGCTTCAACAGTCAGACCTGTTAATTTTATGCCAGTTTTTAAAATTTGTCTGAAAATGCGTCAGTAAGTTTTGCGTTGTTGAGCTGGGAATTTGAGGACTATCTTAAATAAATTAATGTGAGCATTTTAAACAATTTAACACATACATATTGAGTTGTAGTAAATGGTACAAAAGGAAAATGCATGAATATGGAAATTTTAATAACATAAGGATGTGTGTAAAGTTATTTAAATAATGAAATCTGTACTAATAAAAGAAAGTTTCGCACTGTGTGTGTATCTGTTCACAATAGCTAGCAAAATCTGTTGCATGTATAAGTCTGAAAATCTAGGTGAGGATAATCCAAAACAGGTCCTGGTGCACCTGAGACACGTATTTTTAATTTTTAAAGGGCCGGGAACCCTGGGCCCCTTTAAGTTTTTATGCCCTAAATTGCTAATAACTTTCCTCATTTTATCCAATCTTCTTCATTTTTGGGGCTATATCTCCATTTAGTTATTCTCCCATTTCTACATTCCAGTTAAGATCCTCGCCGCCTGGGGGCCGGTACAGGGCCCCTTGAGGCTTTTGTGCCCTAAATTGTTAATAAATTGCTTCCTTTTAATCCAATCTTCATTTTTGGGATCATTTTTCCATTTACTTATTCTCACGTTTTTACATTCCAGTTAAGACCTGGGCCTTCTATGGTTCCGTAAGGCACCCCTTGAACTTCTTGTGCGTCATGTATTCCCTCCTCCCTAATTTTCTCACATATTCAGTGCGCTGTTTTAAAGTTGAATCTTGGACCCTTCTTCCCGGACCAACACCCTCACAATTTTTACTGGGACCCTAGGGCCCTGTTTTAAGCATTAGCCCCTCTCCCCTTCACGCATTTCTTAAATATATTATTATAATGATTATTTCATACCCTATGCTTAATTTTGACTAACTGAATATCTAAAACGCTAAGTACTAAAAAATTGTATAGTATGTTTTCATGTTAGGGCTGTGCTCTCAACTATCAGTTGGCCCCTTTTTGCCCCCCCCCCCCTATTATATTCACTTGTAATGATAATACAAAAACATGTTTACCACATTATCACAGAAGCATTTCTGAAAAAATGTTTTTAAAAGAAGTTTAGTCAACAGAAGGCAGAGACAATGAACTTTCAAAATAGTTTGAATCCGATGTCATTTGTTCTCACAGATTATCATCTGTATGTGAACGCATGAATAGAATATTGCCAAATAAAATAATAGCAGATATTAATTAAGTTTCGGAGGTTTTATAAACAGGGATGTAGTGGAGGGTATACGGGGGGTATACGCCGTATACCATCTGGATTTTTTAAGGAACACCGTATACCCTCTGTTTCTCAAGAAAGCTATAGTATATATACACTAGGGTATACCCTCTGCTTAGAACGTATACCCTCTGTTTTTTTACGACTACACCACTGTTTATAAACGCCTTTTCGACTGTTACGGAAAAGACAATGTCTCGCCCCTGCAAACAACGTCATTGTCAATAATCACGAAACTTTTCCATTCACTCGAAAAAAAAAAAAAAAAAAAAGAAAAGAAAAATTAAAATTTCTAATGATTATATTATTTATACTTTATTTAACATTTTGATTAATACTTAATATAATAGAAATAAAAATACTTATAATAGAAATCATCGAATATTGCAGGTTTCTTGAAATTTTTAGACAACTCTATTTAAAATACTCCAATTATGTAACTGATTATAAAAAATTCTCTAAGAACTATTTGAGTTAATCTAAGCAGTGCTGTCGCAATTCAATTCTTTTCTGTGATGCTGCAACATACTGTAGAGTGGCTATTTTCAAAAGAGAACTAATCCATTTTTAAAAAATCATCCCATATAAATGCATTTAAAACAGAACATGTGTTAAGACCTGTGACAGCGTTTCTGTCCCATAGGTATCATTTTTATTCAAAATTAATTTAAAACATAACTTTCTTACTTTTAGATCATATTAGCCTCCCCCCCCCCCCCCCCACTTTCCTATAATGAAATAGGTGATTAAATTCATTTCTCAAAAACATCCAGATTTTATTAATGTGGTTTCTTTCTTTTTCTAAAAACATCTTTATTTCACGCTGCTCAAAGATTCATTTCTTTTTTTTCCCTTATCTGTCTGTCCCACTGCAGCTGCTAGTAACAATGTCTCTTCATTTAATTTCATGCAGAGAAAAGCTTCCTTATCACTGCTAAGATGGAACCATAGGCGTAACTTGGACTCTAAGACTGGGGGGGCAAGAATTTTAAGGCCATTTTTTAAACATTTATACCCTCCCTCCCTATCTCCACCCACATACACTTAAATTAAGACGTCTTTTTTTTACCCGCGCAAAAACACCCAGGTTTTTACTGATTTCGTAGATATTTTCATATATTTTAGTTTATAAAAATATTTATACTCGTCCGAACGTTTTGGAATTTTTGCAGGTGACGTAAATCTGGTCTATGCAAATACTCTAAAAAGTTTCTGTTAAAATACGCACGTTTAGTTACTTTTAGCATAGAAAAAATATCGTCACCGTGAGGCGCGAAGTGACCTCCGTGTCAATATATTTGAAAGGGTTAAAATTCTTATTTTTAAAAGCCGATTATAACATCGATTAGAAGAATGTTTTACTTTTAAGAACATATTTTTGGTTTGTCGGTACCTCTAAAATTGTGCCCTGAAGGTGCGAAACCGCAACGAAACACTCAGATTTTTTATTTCCATCGAATTTTTCACATATTTTATCTTGTAAAAAATATTTTATACCGTCCGAATGTTTAAAAAATTTTGTAGGTTATGTAAATCTGGTCTATAGAGATGCTCTAAACAGAAAAAAAAAAGTATGGTTTGTAAAGTAAAAAGTAAAGTGTGTTAAAGTATGGACGTTTTGTTACTTTTAGGGTTAAAAAAATATCGTCTCCATAAAACGCGAAGTGACCTGAGTTCGCCAGTGTATTTGAAAAGGTTAAAATTCATATTTTTTAAAACCATCGATTAGAAGGTTTTAGCTTTGAGAGCACATTTTTAATTTGTCGGTACCTCTAAAACTGCGTCCTCGAGGGGCGCTGCAACAGGACGGAAAAACGCTTCGCGGAAAAAACGAGCCTTTTTGGAAAAAAAAATTCAAAGGATTAACTGTGATATTTTTTTCAATTGATTGCGGCATTTGAGGCATAAGAGTACGATCTTATAGAATATGTCATCCGTTTTTAACTTTACTAAGCAGTTTGACTGATGTAAGTAAATAAATAATGACAAAATACTCCCGAAATTCCTTCTTTTCGAACTTCATTTTCTCCCGATGCATAAATAAGGCTTCTGCGCGTGCGCCATCACTTTTTCCCTTTCGCAAGGGCCGAGATGAGTTATTAATGACAGTGATTTGCGAATTTTAGTTAATAACTCAACTAATCTTTAGAATTTTAAAATTCTGAATCTGAGGTGCATCAGAAGAGACTTTGGGCTACTTTCATAAAAATTGCCAGCTTCGTACTTACGCTAGATTTTGCGAGCTATCGCATACAGACAGACACACACACACACACACACAAAGCGAAACTTTTTTTTATTAGTATACAGTGAAATACGTTTAACACGAAAACGCTTAACACGAAAAATCGGTTAACACGAAATGATATAGCGGTCCGGACAGTATACGATGCAATTTAATACATTTTTGTTCTTTTAACACGAAACAAAAATCCTTTAACACGAAAAAAATTTGCTTTCGAGCTAGTTAGTTTAAGTTGAAATCAGAGAATTTCGTGTTAAAACCATTGAATTTTTGGTGAAAATTAGAGAATTTCGTGTTTTTTTGAAAATTAGTTTGTTTTATGAGCACAATGGCTGAGAATTTGGTGCGAAAACAAACTACTATTTCGCTTCAAATGAAGATGAAGCTGCTTAATGCAGTTGATGAAAAAGATGGACGAAAACAGAAATCTGCAAAGAGTTTGGCATTGCCAATTCTACATTATCAACAATAATAAAAAAAACAGGGATCCCATTACGTTAATGTTTGAGGGCAGTATGTTTAAGCCTGAGAGAAAACGTATGAGAGCTGCTATGCTCGGAGATTTAGAGACAGCTTAATTTATTTGGTTCAAACAAGGTAGATCTCAGAATGTTGAAAAAGACACTTCAAAAAAATGTCTGATTTTTTCCGCCAAAAACAGTATTTTGTTTACTTGCTTTTTATTCTAATGGTTGCAACTTACTAGTAGTTTAACAGGAAATCGAAATAAAATTTGATGACGTCGAAAATATTTGTGAGTTTTGTTCTTTTTTTAAGAATCTTTTAACGCGAAATTCTGTTAACACGAAAAATTTTCTCGGTCCCCGTTTCGTGTTAAACGTATTTCACTGTAGATTGTCCTCAAATTGGGCGAGCTTTTTTGACATTTCCCCTTAATAATTCATTTGATAATTATTTCTTCTTTTTCATACTGATACACATTTATTAAGGGGAAAAAAACAAAATTAGCATACAGGAGAAATTTGAAAGGGATTAATTGAAAAAATAATTCATATGCGACATCTTAATCATCGGTTAAATTTTAGAGCTGTTTAAATCTAGCAACATTAATTGTTCATTTTTTTTCAACTGGCGGTAAACTGTTATAGTCCACTAGTTTCCAGGGAGTTTCCAGATAACTCGTTTTTCCCACTCTTTTCGTTCTTGACTATATCAAAGCTCTGAAACAACCTCAAATGTAGTGTGAAAAAAGTAATTAATTGGGGAGTTCCGAACCCGTTATCAGAGAAACATTCTGAAAGTCAACCGCCATTCTTAGCGAAAAACACTTTTGATACGATACGATCCCACTCATTCTGGTTTAAGATGAATCCAGATAATTTAGCAATCCAAAAATTTAAATTAAACACTGATTTTAATGTTTATTTTAATTCGAATGTTTTTAATTTTTCACATTTTCAAAGTGGGCTCCCCTTAAAGACCAAAATAAAAATATTCAGTATTTTTATATAATGTTTTTACTTTCAAAATATTAAATACAAAATTTCAGTAATTTATAGTATTTTGATGGAAGAATGAAGAAAAAAAATGTCAAGTTTTCTGCTTCGATTTATCTAAAGCATATTTCCTTTTTTACCATATTCTTCAATTGTACTTAAGGCTGGTCTCAAATCCAAAGGGTCAACTTTGTGACACAAGTTTTAATTTTTTTTGTTCGGAAAAGCATGGAATAGGCAGGTGTTGTTATTCAGAAACTATGTAATCGAAATAAGTTTTCCATTCTTTGGTAAACGTAAATGATCTTTCAGAAAATACCATCAATTGGAGTTTTGAACCGAATTTCCGGACGTAAGGAGCAAACCAGCCAGAAAACCATAAAAAAAATCATCAATTATGTATTATTTTATCCTAAAGAAAACAAGTGGGTAAGTGTGATATGCAGAGGATTTCGTTTAATATCTCTTTCAAAACACTTTATCCTTAAATTAACAAATCAAAATTGTTAATAGAAAATTAATAATTCCTTGCATAAATGGCAGCACTATTATATTTAGGAATGCGTCCCCCTGAAAATTATCCACTCCCATATTTCAATTTTTTATATATTACTCAAAGTTTAAAACAAAAAAGATATTTCTATCAAGAATTATCGCGTTACGTATATACATACGTACATACAGAACATGCGGGCACATTAGCTATCAAGCTTTGATAGTCTGGGAGTGGAAGCTAACAAATAAACGGTAATAAAAGCTAAATGATAATGCATGTAATTAATAAATAGACGTAAGCAAATGGGTAAAGTTTAAAAAAAATCATATTAACCATTTTCTTCACGAAGCCCTTGTTTGCTACCCCCCCCCCCCCACACACACACACACAAATTCAGCTCACTTTAAATTCATTCTTATTATGTGTTATGAACTATGCCAAAGTTTAAAATCGATCGGTTCTTTAGTTTTCCCAATTTTAACAAATTCCCGTCAATTGTCTGTACAAAAAAGAATCCCTTTTATGTTTAAAAATCGATTTTTTCATAAAACGGAAAGTTGTGGTCCGATTTTTTTTTATTTAGATTTTACGAATCAGCGTACGAAATAACATCCGGATGTGAAAGAACCAAATTTGTAAAATCAATAGATAAAAAAATCTGCACTGCGATTATGTACAAACATTATAAGTGTTAAAATAAATAGGGTTCTTACTGATTAATACTAAAAAATTAATAGAACTATATTCCAACTATAACATTAACCTAAATAAGTAAATAGCAAAAATTAATATTTTATGAAGAATTAAATAATAATGAATATGTAACATGGTTCATATACTCGAGAACAAATACTATTCCAGCACACTTTTAGATACGTGCATAAAAATGGCATAGAATAAACACATAAGGAAAATAGCGAACACATTGATTATCTATTTTACAGAAATCTTATCAGATCTTTCATATATAATAAGAGATATATTAAGAGAACAGAGCTTTATTTTTTTCTTTAACTGAAAGAGAAAAAAAAAAGATATTTCATTTAATGATAAGAATTTATCATTACAAGAGTAGGAGTCAGGAATAAACTAAGTTAAAATTTAGGAATTCCATACACCCATCAGGCGTCCTTTTGACGAAATTTGAATTTTTACCGTGATCCTTAAGCAGAAAATTGCATTTTTCACGATCTTATGATGAAATTTCGCGTTTTCGCGATTTTTTGACAGAAATTTGCGTTTTATCGCGATCGTTTGACTAAATTTGTGTCCTTTCCTCGATCTTTTGACGGAATTCGTGTTTTTTCCGCGATCCTGTGACAGAAATTTGCGTTTTTTGCGGCACCCCTGGGACTAAATTCACGTTTTTCCCGAGATCTTTTGACGAAATTCGAGCTTTTACAGCAATTCTTTGGCAGAAATTTGCGTTTTTTGCGATCGTATGACGAAATTCCGCTTTTTTCCGCAATCCTTTTAGAGAAATTTGCGTTTTTTCGCGATTATTTGACTAAATTTGCTTTTCTTTTTCGCGATCGTTTGACTAAATTCGTGTTTTTTCCTCGATCCTTTGACGAAATTGAAGCCTTTTCTGCGATTTTGTGACAGAAATTTGCTTTTTTCCCGGCGTCCATGGAACGAAATTCATGTTTTTCTGGAATTTTTGGATAAAATTCAAGTTTAAACAGCGATCTTTTGGCAGAAATTTACGGTTTTTGGGATCTTTTAACGAAATTCCGGGTTTTTTTCGCAATCCTTTGACATAAATTTGCGTTTTTTCACGATCATTTGACATAAATTTGCATTTTTTTTGCGATCGTTTGACTAAATTTGCATTTTTCCCACAATCGTTTGACTAAATTCAGGTTCTTTCCGCGATCCTTTGACTAAATTCGCGTTTTTCCGCGATCCTGTGACAGAAATTTGTATTTTTGCCACAACCCTAGGACGGAATTCATGTTTATGTCCAGGATCTTTTGACGAAATTTGCGTTTTTGCAGCGACCCTTTGGCTATAAATTACCGATTTTTTTGCGACCATTTGTCGAATTCACGATATTTTTTGTCAGAATTTTAGTACTTTTTTTTTTTTAAGGAAATATATATTTTTTTTCAAGTTGGCAAATTTATCTGCAAGGTCCAAAATAAATCTACGACGCACGTCACGCACTTTCTGCTACCGGGTAAAAATGTAACTCTTTTTCTTTCCGTGTCACTTGGCCTGCCGTGCAAAAAATGCAATTCTGGTTTTAATTACCAAAAAATTAATTATCTTCGCTTCTGATTGTCGAAATTAAAAAATAAAGACATTTTCTGAAAGAGAATGAAATTTTACGTCGGATGGCATAAAAATCATAGATCGAAAATCGATATTTAAATTTGGTCTTATATAAAAAATTCTGATTTCTGAGTCTGTTTCTGACCGTTGTTTTATATTCTTTGGTTTTCGCCGAAAATTCAATTCATCAGACATCTGCCGCATTCACAAATGAAGGAAAAGAAAAGATTTTTCTCGATTTTTAACGAATTTCAAAGTTTTTATGGTACGATCGAGATAATTTTTAGAATTTCTGAAAGCTGATTTTCCCCCCCGTCTTGTGGTACTAATTTCGAATTTCTGGGATGAGTAGAAAAGAAATAAAAGCGCCTTAAAGCAATCGCTAGTCCTTATCTGCCATTAAAATGACACCTGATGGAACCATCGATGGAAGAGATAGTTTTTATAATTCGATAAAAAATGTATGCTTTTGTTGAATCATGAATGCCTTTCAGATCTTGTAATTGGGTTTTTTTTTAAATTAACAACGTCCATTAATTACTACTTTTTCAAATTTTTACGATTTGTCGTTTGATGTGAGGTGTTCAGCTATAAGTATGCAAAATTTCAAGTCTCCAACATATATAGTTACGGGCACTGTGACAGATGGACAGACAGACGAGTGAGACGAATAGGGTTTCGTCAGATGAAGGAAACCCTAATGACAATAGTCAGAATCAAAAGATAGTAATCAAGAGATCTATCCCACATGTGCATTTAAATAGTTCTATGAAAATAAAAAAGGAAAAATGGTTCCGCTTTTCTGAAAAATAGAGCGGAGGAAATATTCTTACTTGAGCTTTGACTACTGCATCAGAAATTACTTCTATGGACGTGAAGACGTTAATTCTGGTTATTTTGAATTATCCAATGCTTATGCCAGTACGTGCGCAAAATAGCATATAAATGGTTAAATTAAAAAAAAAAAAATGAAATACAAAGCTGGGCTTTAACTGCAAAGCGATACAAAAACTGTAGGGGCAAAAGGTATTTGCCCTGTTCCTGAAAAACTAGGGGGTATGTGCTCCCCACTTGCCCTCACCAGATTACGTCCAAGGGTACAACCGGGTACAATGCGACATGTGCAAGACTAGTCCCTGATGTACGCGAGAGAACGGAATGTGTGTGCATCTGTATATCCAGACGCCATGAGAATTTCCTCAGCTCACCAGTACTGGACTGACGCTACGAGTATATTCAAGGAGCGTCACTATAGTCGAGAGCCCTGGGGGCCAGGAAGTTCTTGTTTTGTGCTTATATTATCTTACGAAAAAGGACAGTGGTCAGAGTCAAGACACAGTAATCGTGATATCTATTCCCCCTTTTTCCCATACGTGCACCCCCCCCCCCCCCCAAAAAAAAAAAAAAAAAACCATCCCTGGAAATGAAGAGGAAAATAAGTTTTGTACTTTGTACAAAAAGGAAAAAAAAGGAGACTGAAAAAAAATCTCTTGAACTGTTATTATAGCAGAAGGTTTTGTCAAGACATAAGAAAAATTACTTATGTCAATGTGAAAACATTAATTCTGGCTGTTTTGATTTTGCTGTATCCAATTCTAGTTCAAACCCAAGATAGTAATATAAATTATTAAACTAAAGGGGTAAAAAAAAGCGAAAAAGGAAATACAGAAATTTGAAAACAAGACAAAAAACTGGAGGGGCAAAATACATGTTTTGCCCCTGCTCTCAAAAAACTGGGGGGGGGGGGGGCATAAGCCCCCCTTGCCCCCGCCAGATTACGCCCATGGATGGAACCATTGAAAATCTTTTAACAACGAATGTGAAAGGAATGTATTTTATGCGAGTCTCTGCATCTTTCCCTTTCCTCGGTGTGCAGTATGTAATTTTAAGTAACACTTGTTTAAGCGAATGCCAGTCTGTAATATAAACACCTCGCAGATGTTTCTGCAGTCTCTCACATCGAAATGAGATGCGGTTTTTAAATTCACGTTGCATGGAGGTTAAATTTTTTGTCAGTTGGTTTTACCAGATGCCTTTCTTGGCATTTCTCGATTGTATGTTGCGGGCATTTTAACGTAATCATTTCGCTTAGATAATGATTCCCAGGATTTGTGGACTGGCAACCATTTTCCATGACGCGTTTCATTGTTCTCATCGGGGTTGCTGGATTTTTGGGATAATCATTTGGCTCGAGAATAAAACCTTTGTCCACAGTTCGTTCAGGGTCAGGGGCGTAGCCACAGATATTTTTTCGGGGGGGGGGGGGGGAGAATTCAAAAATTTCCCAACTTGAAACAAATTGCTCCAATTTTCGATTAAAATGATATGCACAACGTGTCTAATAATTATAATGATACTTTTGCATAAAAAATTCCTTTCCAAAGAAAAATTCTGAAACTGAAAACATGAAAATTTTAATTATGAGTTTGTTTACTAAAAAAATAAATACACTTTTTACTTTCTTCTATCTTTACAAGAAGAAAGTATTGGATTCGTGAAAAAATTCGACTTCTGATTTTAGACTGATTTATACGTTTTAGTAAGTCCTGTACACGATTCGACTGTTTTTAGAAAATATCTGTCTGTCTATATGTGATACAAATTTTGTGAGCGCTCTAACACAAGAACTAATGCACGAAATTTAATAAAACTTTAGAGATTCACTTATACAGTCGAACCTCGTTAACGCGAACACTCAAGGGGAAACTTTTTTTGTTCGTATTAAAAGTAGTTCGTGTTATCGGAGCTTAACTACATTACATAAAACTTGACGAGGCAATCGGAAACAGTTCGTGTTAACGATGTTTCGCTGTACCTTGATAAAAATTGGTGCTGATTTGTTCTTGGTGTAAATCGTCCATCAGATGGCACTGCTATGCGGCATTTTTCACGATTTACATGATTTTAGCGATAATTATATCTCAAAAACTATTGCACAGAATTTGATCAAACGTCATATTCTGTTAAACCTTGACATAATTTGATGCAGATTAGCTTTTTATGTATATCATATGGCAGGTGGCGCTGCTATGCAGCATTTTTCACGATCTTGCGATAGCTGTATCTCAAAAACTAATGCACGGAATTTACTCAAACTTCATATTCCACGTAAGTAGCACTTCCACATAAATAGTTACTCATTAGGCTTGGGTCTATGCTGTCTAAAGCTATCGCTTTTGTGCACTTTGAGTAAGGAATTTTGGTTGCAGACATCTAAGAGGCTGGGTGCCAAAATTCGATGATTTGTTTGAAAAATGTTATGCTTATATCTCCTTTTTAAATGCACACAACTCAACAAATCTATACCTTTAGAGTTTGTTATTATAGGCAAAGAATTGTCATTTAATTTTGACACTGTGATTGCAAATTTTGACGCATTAACATGTATGGAGTAGAAGAAAATTCTGGGATTGGCACATCCGACTAGTTTTCACTTAATATTAATTCTTGTGGTCTTCAAAGAAGCCCACCTATTAATAACATCGCTTAGTTTAATAAAATTCCCTATTTCACTTTCATATTTTAAAAGCATTAGACTGTCAAGTCTGTCATCCCTCATTGTAGCTTGCAATATATATTTTTAAAATTTTTATTTGACTAAAGATTCTTTCATTAGATGCAACGCCATAAAGATAAGCTGCTGTGAATGTTAAGGTACGAGTATATAGTTTGACGGCGTGACCCAAATACTCTTTGAATTTCATGGCATGAGTAAAAGGTTTGTTACGTGAGTTGGGATTTGGTTTATTTCTATTTGACTCTGCAAGTCATGTACATCCGATTTCTCATATCCAGGTGGAAACATTATTAACTTTCCCTTGCACAATTGTAATTTAAATATGGAATGCATTGCTGCAATATTCTCTTGATATAGGCAACATTGCCCTTTAATCCCATTACTAAATTCCCGAAATTTTCTTGTATTTCTTATAATTCTTTACTGTAAAACTTATGTGTATCAATGTCCATTTGTGTCCATGTATGTGTATCAATGTGCTATTATTTTTATCTATTGCCTTTAATGAAACCGTTTTCCTACGGTGTTTTCGGAACGTAGCTTCTCCAGTCACATCCTAATATTCATAATTGTTTGTGAGCTTGTCTGTAAGGAAATCTTTATTTCTTCAAAATTTTATTCAAGTGCAACGTGTCAGTGTTACAGTGCATGTCGATTTTTTCTTCAGTTGTTGGACTGCTTTCGTGGTCATATTTCTGTTCCAAATTAAAATCGTCCATTTTTTACCTTTTTCATCCTCGAATGGATTTTTAGATGCTCCAAAATCCTGCACGAAAACTCTTTTCCTATTATGAAGGGTTTCTTCGTGCTGAGATTTATAGTAACTTTTTAGAACAGCTTTAAACACAGAACACTGGACTTTTGGTTTAAAATTTTATAAACACATAATGAATATAAACGAACAGGACTGATATATATTTCCGCACACAAATTAAAGTAAAATGTGACAAATTTATCTAAACTAACGACTTCTTATATCCGCATTTGCTCAAATAATGCTTTTTACTTGACAGCGAAGGGTTAACTAATTTTTGCGGCAAAAAAATCACGAGAATGAGTAAAATATTGCTCAAAAATCGCAAAATTAGTCAAAAAAGTTGTGAAAACTCATCAAATCTTCTTGCCCATAGCTGTGTTTCAAGTAGGTTACTACATTCCTTTCTGTTCTGCTACAAGTGATCTCAAATTTTCAAAAGAAGCTGCAATCCCTTTGGATTAAAATAGCTGGATTCTCTTTTGGGAGGAGGAGGGGAGGTGGTGTGAAATTTTTGAGAAAGGAACAAAGTTTTGGAGGAAATAAAGTAACTGGTTAGTCAGTTATTGATGGACAGGAGTAGAGAAATTTAGGTCTGGTAGATGTACAATATTTTTGTAGAACGGAAAAATACAATGATAGTTTGAGTGTGGCTGATTTCTTTTTGTATTTCTTTTGATAATTTAACTTGTTTACTGTTGCAGTACTCAAAATAATCACCAAAACAATAAAAATTTCATAATTTTTTTACTATTTACTATTACTTTAAAAAAAGAAAATGTCTCACAAATCTAGAATTTCCCAACTCTAAGCTCAAATTTCCCAACTTCACATATATTGGGGGGGGGGGGGGAGGCTCCACCCCCATACCCCCCCATGGCGACGCCCCTGTTCAGGGTGCCAATGTTTGAATTTGGCGAAGTGTAGCGACGAGTGTGATATGATTCTTGTGAAATCACTCTCTCAACTTTTGATCTCCAAAGAAAAAGGATGTAAGACCTTCACGGTCTGTGGGTCACGCCCAGGCGTACCTTTTAAAATATTTACTCTCTCTCTCTCACTCTTAATTAATTATGAGAAAGATCTCTTTTGGAACTTTAAATTTAAAATGTTGAATAAATTTTCATAGTTCCTGTAATATGGTTGAAGTTTTTGCATTTAAGCGAACCATCCCACTGAACACTATTACAAGACCTAAAATATAAAATAATAAAGTATAGTAGAAAAATAGTCTGCCCAGATAAACTGCTGGTATTGGGGCTCATAGACTTCGCATATTAATGAATAGGAGAGAAGGTAAATCATCCTTAATCTTTGAACTATAAAACCACAAAAATTAAATACTTAAGGGGACTCTTCACTCACTTGAAAACACCCGCCCGCTAATGTTAAACCCATGGGCAAATTATTTTCGAATTTTTCGTTCAAATTTGAATATTTTTAAAGGATTTTTTTTGCCATGGATTGCTGAGCTCGATCTCTAACAGGACCTTTTCGTACTTTTTCGATTTTGGTTGCAGATTTTTTTTAATAAAGGTACTTTCACTTTCGAAACCGGTTCCGAAAGTGAAAGTACCTTTATTAAAAAAAATCTGCAACTGAAATCGAAAAGTAAAAAATATTTCATATTAGAGATCGACCTCAGCTATCCTATGTATAAAAAAAAAAAGAGAAAAGAAAGAAAGAAAATCGTTTAAAAATATTCAAATTTAAACGAGAAATTCAAAAACAACCTGACCATAGGTTTAGCCTTAGCGAGCGGGTGTTTTCATGTGGTTGAAATTTCCATTTTAAGTGAATCATTCCAATAAAAGAGTGAAAGTTGAAAGTTCAAACCTTCAAAAGTTGAAGCTAATCGAGTAATTGTTTCGAAAGATAAACTTATTTTAACTAAATTAGGGGGTTGCCCCTAAACGCCTTATAATTCTTCACCTAAAAAATCCCCAAAATTATGAGGGATGTCAATCTTTTTCTCAGTTGGCATGTAAAATATGAAGTCAACCGGATAGTCTTTCGAATGATCTAAATGAGGGAAGTTGTGCAAAAATGCCCATTTGACTTTCAAAATTTATTTGGGATGTGAATCCTACCCTAAGAGGGCATATTAAATTTCAATGTACTCTGATAAATTTATGGAAATATCAATATTTTTATTCTAAATTTTGGGGGTGGACACCCCCCCCCCCCCTTTTACACATGTTCTACGAACTCTCAAAATTTATCAGAGATGTATTTTTATTGTGGGGGGCTTCCCTCCTTATATTTGTCCTACAATCCTCCGAAACTAATCCGGAAACGTCTTTTTCCAGTAAATGCATGTACCAAATTTGAAGCCAATCTGTTAATTCTAACAAAATATACAGGGCCGAAACTAAGGGGGGGGGGGGGAGAGGAGGCATGTGCCCCGGGCGCCAGAACGAAGGAGCGCCAAATGAAGGATTATACCTTTGGAATGGATCATTTTCTTCTGGTGGACTGATGGCTTCTATTATTATGAAACAGCCATTATAAATAAAGTGTTAGGTGAAGATGAAAGCGCAGCCGTAAAAAGTTAGAACTCGGATTTCCTGGTCAGAATGGGAAGAAAAAATGGCCATAATTTTTTTTGTAAAAAAAATTATGGACATTATTATGGCACGTACTACATTTTTTTTCTTCCTATTCTGACCAGAAA
This sequence comes from Maratus speciosus, assembly GCA_963932465.1. Classification (NCBI taxonomy): domain Eukaryota; kingdom Metazoa; phylum Arthropoda; class Arachnida; order Araneae; family Salticidae; genus Maratus; species Maratus speciosus. The sequence continues at coordinate 683,958,214 of OZ010787.1, read as the reverse complement.
ATCAGAGTTCTAACTGCTCTTTCATCTTCACCAAACACTTTATTTATAATGGCTGTTTCATAATAATAAAAGCCATCAGTCCACCAGAAGAAAATAACTCGGTGAAAGCGGAAACTCGGTTAAGCAGGACTCGGATAATCGGGACTCTAATTGTATATTTCATTTTTTAAATGATTTTTAGAGTATTTTTGCTGGTGTTCAGAGGGGAGTCATGGCCCCCGTGACCTCCCCCTTGGATCCGCCATTGTAGATTACGTATTTCAGTATTACATATTTTAAATTTTAAAATAAGTCGGCTATTAGAAAATTAGTAAAATTCTCATTGTAAATATACTTTGCGGGAGAGGGGGCGCCAAAATCCATGCTTGCCCCGTGTGCAAAAAAGGCTATTTTCGGCCCTGAAAATATATATCGCGTTACGTACATGTATGCGTACATACTACCTGCTGATGCAATAGCTGTCAGACTTGATAGCTTGTAAGCTAAAAATTTACATCCATTTAATGCATGTGAAATTCGCAATCAAAATATTATTATGTGTTTTCATCTTAATTAAAATACTTTATATTTTAATTACAGTTGGATTTTTTTAGAGTGAATCTTTTTTCTTCTAGTGTAGGTGCCCTTTCTTCAAGGTGCGTTTTTTCCCGAGATTCTAAATAGATATTTGAATATGAATGAGTATATGTTTAGCTTACTGCATGAGAAATAAAATGTATATAAGAAATGTGATAGATTATTATTTCTTTACGGCATAGTTAATATCCATTTTTTTCTTCTCTCGGAATATGAAATATATTACCAACATTTCGTTTCTGATACACACAAAAAGACATGTATCGTATTTGTGATAGTTTCTGCATACACACATGTTACATGTGTATAGATTGAGAGGTGTCCACTAGTTAGAGGTAGAATCATACAAATACAGTAAACTTTCTGTAAGGCGGATTCTGTGTAAGACGGAAATCTGTCTAAGTCGGAAAGATTTTCAAGTCCCTGCGAATTCATAGACATAGAGTAACATTTGTCTACGGCGGAATATTGTAGAGATGTGTCATTTGTTGAGGAACGACTCCAAAGGAACGATTCCGGCAGTGAAACTGAAGGAACGATTCCATTCTGTAAAAAGGATTCGGTCCTTTTCGGATTCGGTCCTTTTTGGAACGACTCCTCGGATTCGGTCCTTTTTGGAACGGTTCCTCGGATTCGGTCCTTTTTGGAACGGTTCCTCGGATTCGGTCCTTTTTGGGACGGTTCCTCGGATTCGGTCCTTTTTGGAACGGTTCCTCGGAATCGGTCCTTTTTGGAACGATTCCGAAAAGGAACGACTCCACGGAATCGGTCCTTTTCGGAACGATTCCTCGGAATCGGTCCAAAATGTACCGACTCCGAAAAGGACCGATTCCTCGGAGTCGTTCCGAAAAGGACCGATTCCTCGGAGTCGGTCCATTTCGGAATCGTTCCAAAAAGGACCGAATCCGAGGAACCGTTCCGAAAAGGACCGATTCCTCGGGAATCGGTTCTTTTCTTGTAGACTGGCCAGTTTTAATAAATTAAAATACGCTATTTTATTTCAAAATAACAGATTTTGATTCTATTAAAGCTGACTTTATTGCCAAAATATCCTTCTAATGTGTGTGCCACTCCCCCCCCCCCCTCCTCAAAAAAAAAAGAAAAGTAAAGAAAGAAAGAAAAAAGAAATTGAAGTGCGGGGCGGAGTAGGGCGTTTAATAAACATTACTATTTCATCTTCTTGTGCTAAATTAATCTGAAAGAAATAATTAAAAAAAATATTTTATACGAATTGGATTTTTTGCACCTGAGAGAAAAAGTGCCCGAGATGGGATTCGAACCCAGAAACTTTACGTGCTTTACCGATTGAGTACCTGGACCCCGAGGGTAATGGAACACCATGTGTACTTTAATACACTAATACATTTTCTAATTGGTAAATGTATCATACGAAATGAATTTTTTCTAAATGAATTCTTAAGGCTGTTCTCAAATCCAAAAGGATAAATTTGTGACAAAAGTTTTAATTTATTTTTATTCGGAAATGCATGAAACGAACAGGTGTTGTTGTTCAGAAACTATGTAATCGAGCTGTTTTTCCGTTTTTTTTGCAAACGCAATAGGCCTTTCAGAAAATAGTGTCAAAGTGGGCGTTTTGAACCGAACTTCCGCGCCAAAGAGGCATAATTTCTCAAAAATGGGTGAAAAACATGTTTGTCACGTGATCAAAATCGATTATAACTCAATAGGTAATTTACTGATCAAAAGATGGAAAACACAGTTCGATTCCAAATCGCTTCCATGGTCAAACATTCCAATTTTATATCTTTTCCTTAAAAAATGAATTTGTAAATGTGTCAAAACGTTTTACGCTTGTTGAGCAGATCACTTAAGAACAGCCTTAAGAAAAACAAAGAAAATGCTTGTTTAATTACTAGTGAAAAATATTTTTTTAAATCTGACTAGAAACAGTTTTGAATAATGTAAGAAATATATCACTAGGCCATAAAAATTGCATTTTAATAGGATAATAATAACTGATTTTCAATTATTTTAATAATTGTAGAGTTACGCACTTTCATGCATATTTCACTATTTCATGTTTTTTCCTCAAACATAATTTCAATTTGAGAATCCTCTTTGTCAAAATAAATATATGACCGGCTACGAGCGCTCGAGTACCACTTTATTTCCACAGTTTGGCGTCTTGTTTTTCTCTCCTGAAGAAGATGGTTAAAAAAATCTCGAAACTCCCTAAGATTGTTGTTTTAATCAACTTACATTGAGGTTTATTACATAGAGTAAAATCTGTTAGAACAAGGAATTTTTGTAAAACGTTTCTTTCTTTCTTAAGATGATGAATATTTCAAAAAGCATAATGTCTAATAATAATAATAAGATAACAGTAACAGTGGTGGGTGGGATTGAAATAATTTAACCGCGGTTCGCTCTCTTAATGGCCGTTTTGAGTATAAAAACGGGAAAGAAAAATCACGTGCTACATATAGATTATCGGACTTTCTCCAACACTGCGACATATATAAAGCTGCATATTTTATGCTTGCTTCGGTTTAATAGATTTATGTTAACCCTCCGCCTACCAGAGGGGTTCAATGGCCCCGACAGGTACATTTATAATGATATTTCTCATTTATTTTAAAAACTGAAATTTCTGTAAATATGGGTTTTTTCTGGGATGTTCTATTCTTTTGAGTAGAACATTCCAGAAAAAGTCACATATTTACAAAATTTTCATTTTTTAAAAATGTGAAAAATCAATTTGAATGTATCTATCGGGTCCTGTTGCACCGGTCTGGTATGCGGAAGGTTAATATTGCATTTAAAATTTTTACAATATACGAATTTAATTATTGGTTTCCAAAGAATGCACGTTGTGATTTTGTACAGTTTTTTCAATTGTTATTTTACTTCTATTTCTTGCTAAATAATTAGAATTTAAATAACTGTGACTTTGTTTTAATTCAACGTAAAATAAAAGCAAAAAAAATCGTTTATCGTAATAATTTCTTATAATAATTCAGATTTCTTGATCGTTATTGATACTCGTAAATCCCGAGTTCAATGCCACGATTAATGCCTGTTACTGTGGTGATGGATAATACATATCTGAGTTTAATTTCGAGCAAATCAAGGCTCCCTTCATACTAAACTAAATTTAATGTTTCAAGCCTAATACCAAATTTCCGTTTTTATTGAGGTAAAACTTACTGCAAATACGATACTAAATTTTATGTATTTTCCTTTCTTATTGTTATTCTTTTCACTTAGAAGATTTATTTATTTTTTTTCTTTTTTTTCTTAAATTACATAAAGTTTTCTGAAAAGTTCGAATTTAACAAAATGTTTTATCTATTTTAAATAGTTTTGACAATAAAAAGTTTAACTCCGAATAAAAAATAGTTAAATTCTCAAAAAATTAAGGTCTATAATACGTTTACAACAGATATCTTTCATTCAACGGCCGAAACATCGTCAAAAGGATAGTTCTTTATATAGTACTACACTCTGTAATAATAATGGACATACTTTTAATTTGTTTAATTTAATTAAACCAATAAACCATTTTTCAGTTAAAATGTTAGCAAATTTCAAATTTAAAGAAATAGAACTTTGAAGTTTAGTGAATCACTATATCTTTTGGCGGAGATAATATGTACTATATATGAATAAAATCATATATATTAATATATATATATATATATATATATATATATATATATATTATAATATTAATGCATATAATATTATCTTATAAATATCACTAGCCATAGCCCTGCTAATGAATCTGTTTACAAATCATCTGAAGGAACTTCTACCCTTTCGTGTAACACAAGTGTTCCATGACTTCCTGAGTTATGAAGCTCCAAAGATCCCAATCCAAACAAACATATTAGCATTGCAATTCACTCACACCGAACTGAGGTTCTGTATCATATAAGTGAAGAGAGGGTGACGGCGGATGAGGGTGTGAAATTAGAGAAATTCCGGTAGGTTCTCGTGAAATTGGAGATTCAAAAAGAGTTGTAAGTTTATTGAAATTCTACGTAGTTAACAGCAGTTCACAAATAGCGATGTTAGGGTAAAAGACAAGACATACATCAGTCATTCAGGAAAGACAGTGTGCAAAAACGTGCTTTATTTTTTAACTCTTTCCAATAAAGTTAGTGTTTATGAATGCGGTTTGTCTATCCGTCAGACCGTCTGTTCACGCTCTAAGGCAAGTCACACACTAAGGCGACACATAAGACATGTCGCTTGAATTCGCTAGAAAAACTGGTTTAAAACAAGTTTGCAACTACTTCGTTCTTTGTTTCGACCGGTTTTTGCACTTCATGTTGCGCTTTGTGTCGTTGTGTGGTCTCAGTGTGTAATATACCTAACTCCCGTAAATATACTCGGATTCCCATGCAATTGATATATGTTAATGATGTTTACCATGGGATGTTTGGTATTCAATATGAAGAGTGTAGCATTAATAGTTTATTTACAGGGGCACTCAAAAGTATTTCGCTACATTATGGTCAACGGGAAAAAATCGTTTGCAGCGCATTTTAATGACATTAAGCTATTTCAAATGCATTAAAATTGATATATATCACTGAATTGCACTACAAGATGATTGCTATAGAATAGGGTGTTTCACTCCTGAACCAGATCCTGAAGGCGGTGATAATAATGTTGATGAATTATGCGAAATATCCTGTGTGCGTAAAGTTAGGGAGCTGAGGAGAAAGACGATAAAGGGCATAAAGTTATTGAAAGTACGAACACTGGAACAAAAATGTAATCTGCTTTAACTAGTTACATATCCAAACCAGTAGGGCCATCCAAAGGAAAAATGAGATTCAGAATGAAAAATGAAATTAAGATTACCTAGAGATAGATTTTGAAGAGGAATCTATGAGACTAAAAATTCCTAGACCCTGGTGACAAATATCAGAGCAATAATAAAATTTCCTATACAGGATGTCCACTCTCAATGATGTCCAATAGCTAATTCCTAAACCGTTAGTCATAGCCATATAGTTCCAATTACAAAAATGTTTTAAATGGGGGTAAAGAAGTATTTAAAAAGTGATTTGGGTCAATAGAATCATTTATTGAAAAATTATGAAATCTAATTTTTTATACGATCCCCCGGTCCTTCAAGTTACAGTTAGTAAAACTTTCCTATTACACTTACAAGTAAGACAAATAAAAGTCCTATTATTCTACGACTAAAACTGACCGAAGTAATGGCTGTTTCAACTTGGAGCATATTTTTTGCTGCGAAATAGGGGTCATTTACAAATTTACTAGAAATATAAATAATCTTCAGATATATAAAAAATATAGTTGATAGTAAAATTAACATTGCATTATAAATTTGAAATCTATAATCATTCTGAAATATTAATGCAAAATATACAGCTTGTACTAAACATATAACGGGGAAAAAATAATAGAATTTTCGTTAAATAAAATGTTGAAAAGCAACAGCCTCGATTCTTTACACACTGAATCCAAAAATGGCCTTCATTTTTTATCACAAAGTACAGATTTTTTGCAAATCGTAAATTTGAAAGCTAAATGATTCTGATAGTATAAAATAGATGTGATTGTTATTTCTTTAACTTTTGATAATTGATTTTTATGTATTTTTTACTATTGAATCCGAAAATGACCTTCTTTAGTTTTTGGTGTAAATCGCCCTGCAGGTGGCGCTGCTATGTAGCATTTTGCAGGATTTCCGCAAAAGCTCTATCTCAAGAACTAATGCACGGATTTTTATAAAACTTCAGATTCCGTTAATCCTTGATATGAATTAGTGCTGGTAAAGTTTTGGTGCAAATCGCCCAACAGATGGCGCTGCTATGCTGCATTTTGCAGCATTTACACGATTTTCGTAATAGCTCAATCTCAAGAAATAATGCACGGATTTTCATCAAACTTCAGATTTAGTTAGTGCTTGACATGAATTGACGTTTTGTCCCTTGTGGCGTAAATCGCTCAACAGGTGGCGCTGCTATGCTGCGTTTTTTGAGATTTCCACAATAGCTCTATCTGAAGAACTAATGCTTGGGTTTTCAACAAGCTTCAGATTTAGGTATACTGGATATGAATTAGTGCTGTTTATGTTTTGGTGTAAATCGCTCAATAGGTGGCGCTGGTATGCAGCATTTTTCACGATTTCCACAATAGCTCAATTTCCAGAACTAATGCACGGATTTTCATCAAACTTCAGATTCTGTTAGTCCTTGACATGAATTGATGTTTTGTACCTTTTCGTGTAAATCGCTCAACATGTGGCGCTGCTGTGCTGCATTTTTGTGATTTCCACAATAGCTCTAGCTCCAGAACTAATGCACCGATTTTCATCAAACTTCAGTTTCCGGTATACCTTAATATGAATTAGTGCTGTTTGTGTTTTGGTGCAAATCGCTCAACAGGTGGCGCTGCTATGCTGCATTTTTCAGAATTTCCCCTACAGCTCTATCTCAATAAGTAATGCACGAATTTTCATCAAACTTCAAATTCAGGTATACTTTGATACGAATTGGTTCTAAATTGATGTAATTTCTTTTACTATTTAAATGATTTAATTGACGTGATTTATTTAGAAGAAAGTTTTGTGATGGCCACAACATACTAGTTTAACTTTGAAATTTGCCGTTTACAAAAAAAGTCTAACATGATGGTTAAATATGAAGGTAATTTTTACATTCAGTGCTAAAAAGCACATACAAATCAGTCGTAAAAGTTAAAAAATACAACCATCGACTCTATTTTATAGTATTAGCTATTTTTTTAAATTTTGAAATTTACTATTTTGAAATTTACTAGTTGCGAAAAATTCTGACATGATGGTTAAAAATGAAGATAATTTTCGGATTCAGTGCTAAAAAATACATAAAAATCATAATTTTAAAAATACATAATTTTAAAAATAAAAAAACACAACCATCGCAGTCTTGTGTTATCTAATCCAAAACTTTTTAGAAAGCTTGTTGGCAGTAATCTATCCGAAATTTTTTGTGTTACCCTGTAAAATAAGTACATAATGGTAAGCACTGAAAATCATAATAATATTACATTGTCATCTGATTTACGTCAATATGTAAAATTTAACCTCGATCGCATATTTTAAAGTGAGTTGAATTTCGAGTACAAATTTTGAACTGGAAAGGCATACATACGATCGTTTCAAGTTAACCCGTTACCCGCTGGTGTTGTGTTCACGCAACGGTCAAAATAATTGCTCATGCATACATTAATTACTTTGTCACCACTATTTTACAATTAAAAAAATTGCCTTATTTATTGGCAGAAATTTTGATATTTTAATAAAGCGGAAATTACCTTTCTGAATTTGTGGTGACAAGCGACTTTCAACAAGAAATTTGAAAATTCCTACTTATAGTTTTGGCGGTTAATAGGTTAAATAAAAGCTTATAAAAATAGCATAGTTTTTGTTAAAAAAATCATGAAAAGAAACAGCTTCAAATCCTTACAAAAATCTGTCGTAATACGATTTCTTTCAAAGCGCAGCTACAGATGAAATAAATCCTTCAAATACTTTAAGCACTTTGTTTACGACCCCTAGAAGCATGGCTAAACTCATGTGTATTCGGATGCAGAAAAGTGGCATAAGTCTTGCATTTCAAAGTTTCGTATAACTTCATGAATTTTAGTGTTAGATGAATGGGACTTTTTTTGTCTTTCTTTTAAGAGAACAGGAAATTTTTACTAAATATCTCTTATAGGGCGGAGGACCGTATAAAAAATTAAATTTCGTAACTTTTTTAGAAATATTTTTATTGATCCAAACGACTTTCAGAATAATTTTTTACCTTATTTAAAACATTTTTGTAATTGGAACTATAGGTCTATGACTAACGGTTTAGGACTTAGCCACTGAACATCGTTGAGAGTAAAGACACACTATATAAAATAATAATATAAATGGACGGTCATTTGACGACATATTTTCAAGAGAAACCAATGATTACACTGAAAATCGAATAGACCTTGCACCGCCCTTAAATTTCCAAGAGGAATTATGCTTTATACCATAAATCATAAAGTTAGAAATAACTGCAAATTAATTGCACACGCTGATCAATGAAATGAACTCTTAAAAACAAAATCATCTGTCCAAAACATTACAAAATTAAAGCGACTGGATGCCTAAGAAAATGGATGGGTACATAAGAAAATAAATTAGTAAAAAATATTATGGATTGCATGTGGTTCTCTTTATCTCGGAAGTGTTTTTTCCCCTTGGAATCCTTTATTTTTCAAAATCGTTCTTTTTTTCTCGGAATCGTTCCTTTTTTCTCGGAACCGTTCCTTTTTTCTCGGAATCGTTCCTTTTTCTCGGATTCGTTCTTTTTTCGGAACGATTCCGAAAGGAACGACTCCAATGAACTCGTTCCTTTCGGTGAACGATTCCGGCTGGAACGATTCCTTAAAAGGACGATGTTGCCCTTCTCTAGAATATTGTCTACTGCAGAAAATTTTCTCGGTCCCGATCGATTCCGCCTTAAACAAAGTTTACTGTATATAAGTGTTAGAAAGTGAAAAACTGTTCGTTAAATAGAGGTATCCACTTTTCGAGAGTGTCCATTATGGAGGTCTTACTCTTATTGTAGATTTTTAACAGGAAAAAATATTTTGGACATTCTTTTGAAAAATCCGGTTAACCCGAACCCGAACCGCAACGAAAAAAATGTAGCGCCAACCTGACCCGAACCGCAGGTCGGGTCGACTATCCTGAGGTGTTCGCTATTCAGAGGTTTTACTATATTTGAATATTAAGGAATATACATCCGTTCATTCTTCTGTGTAAAACATAAAACTGGTATTAGAGATAATTTTTCATAATGGCATTAAATAATGATTTACTTTCCCTTCGTTGCGGGTTCGGGTCGGGTGCGAGCTGAAATGCGTCGGGTTCGGGACGGATTGTGGGAAAAAAAAAAAAAAAAAAAAAAACGAAAAAGTTCGCGAATACTGTTACACTTGGCAAATTTACAAACTTAGTTGGCAAATTTGTTTAAAACTTTAATAAAAACTAAACGGTTCTCTAAAAAGTATTTTTCCCCACTCAGCAACGCTAAACTTTCTTACACATTTACGCACCTTATTAAAAAGTCAAAGTCACACCCTTAACTGAAGCGATTTGTAATCGAACATTTTTTCTGAGTTTATGACAAATGAATTACATCTTGACTTACAAACTATTTTTTTTTTTTCACGATGACAGTTTTTTATTCCCCGCACTGTCGAGTCCTCAAATACTGTTTAAACATTCAAACTATAACAGAATTTTCAGAAAAATCTTCTGCCTTTACCAAATAATGAAAAAAATGTTCCTTTACATAGTTTCTAAACAGCAGTACCCGTCAATATCATTCTTTTGCGAACAAAAATAATCTTTAAAATGTGTCAAAAAGTATTGAGTTTGGGTTAGAGGTCTGTACGGGCTTACTAGTGACTAAGTCACTAATAGTCTTAAATCAGTGTGTTTTACAGAAATTTTAAAATTTAATAGCGAAAGTGAAAATGAAATAAAAAAGTTTTATAGTTATAAAGAGGTTAATGTAGAAAATAAAGCGTTAATTATTTAATTTTTATTTTTTTTTGGTTCCACGAAGCCTTCTTTCATTGATATACTAGCTGAACCGCCCGGCCCGTTATGAATGAGTTGAACCCGTGATGAACTCTTAAATGAACCTCAAATTTGTTCGATTTTATACCTTTTACTTCATTTTGTTGATTCTATATTTTTAAATTCAAAAATCGCAAAAAAGTATTGAATGGAAAGTATATGCTATTTAGTATTTTATTTTTTGTGTAATTTTATTTTTGGAGTGTATGCGTACCGAAAGCGAGCGAAACCCCGTCGAAACACTCAGGTTTTCACAGATTTCGTCGAAATTTTCACACATTTTATTCTGTAAAAAATATTTCTACCCATTCGAACATTTCAAAATTTTTGTAGGTGATATAAATCTGATCTATTGAGATTTTCTGAAAAGATTCTGTTAAAATACGGACGTTTTGTTACTTTTAGAGTAGAAAAAATATCGTCTCTGTGAGACGTGAAGTCACCTGTGTTTGTGGGTATATTTGAAAGAATTAAAAAAAAAAAAAAAAGAATATATATATATATATATATATATATATATATATATATATATATAATAACACCATCGATTAGAAGAAGGTTTCAGCTTTAAGATCATATTTTTGGTTTGTCGATACCTTTAGAATTGTGTTCTGGAGGGACGTTGCAATAAGGAGAAAAAACTTTTTTCGGAAAAACGATTCTTTCTGAAAATTTTTTTTAAAAGGTTAACTGCGACATTGTTTTGAATTGATTGCGTCATTTGAGACGTAAGACGTCTTTCGGAATATGTCTTCCAATTTTAACTGTACCGAGCAGTTTGGTCAATTTGCATTAAAATAAAACAAAACAAACAAAAAAAAAAAAAAAAAAACAGAAATAAAGTCGAAAATGATTCTTCGCTAGCACCTGATACGTAAATGAATTTGTAAGCATGCGCACGCACTTTCCTTCACCGGAGGTCAAATAGATGACTTTTTGATGAGAGTGGGTTGCGATGTTTAATTAATAACTCAATTAATTATTAGAAATTTATTCTGAATCTCAGGTGCATCAGGAAAGGAGACACTGGGCTAGTTTCACAAAAATTCTCAGTCTCGTACGTCCCCTAGATTTTGCTAGCCATCGGACATAGACAGACACGCAAACAGCGCGAAACTTTCCTTTACTAGTATAAATGCATGATTTAAAACGTCTGTTGATCATTTCGAATTTGAGATAAATGCATTGTCACAAACATTTTCTCAAGTATTTCTGCAGGGTTCATTTTCCGCGCGGCGCTTTGTAAACTAATAATCTGTTTCATACCTTTGCAGCTTCTCATCGATACTTAACAGAGTCAATATTAAAAATCGACCGAAACAGGTTTTTGAGACCAAAAACGAAAACAGAACCGAATTTAGGTAATATTCCTATTTTTGGCCGAAATCGAAAACGAAAATGTTCAAAAAGTTTTAAAGTAATTAATACATTACATAATTATTGATTAATTACACGTGTGGCCCAAATTGGAACTTTTTATTTTCATATAAAAATAAAATGTTATTAATTCGTTAACAATACAAAATGATTTTCTAATTATACGAATTTCATCTCATTAAAAAATGTTTTAGGTATACGTACTTCGATTTATCTTTTATAATGATTTTTCTAAAAGATCCTCTGAAAAACAAGAACTTTCTCAAAGAGTAGTCGAAACACTTCTGCGGTTTCAAACTGAAAAAAAAATTACTGTTAAGTCTACAGCTTTTAATCAGCACGTGAAATGCGTCTTCAAAGTTTAGTCACATATGCATTGCTTGCTTTATAATTTGAACTCACGTCTTGAGTCAGTCATGACTGATCATTATAAACAGTGAAGTTCATAACAATCAATAAAGAGTGTCTCATTTGAACCGAAACAGCTCAAATCAATGGTCATGTTGAAATTTTCCGAAGAAAGAAACGAGATTTCTGGAATACTGATAGTTTCGGTCGACTTTCGGTCTGGTCGAATTTTTAGCAGCATTTTTGCAGAAAACGAATTTGCGGCGAAATCTAGATTTTGGGCCGAAAACGAACATGAAACCGAATTTTCGGTCAATCTCTAGTCAATATTCAATTTTCTTGACGAAACGTCAGTTTATAAATAATGTCTTAGATGTCGATGGCGTTCGAGACTGGAAGGTATCAGGAAGGAGACATTCCTTTAGAAGGGCATTATAAAATATATATAGAGAGAGATTGTCTTGAAATATTCAGCGAAAAATACCATTTAAAGTGTCTTTTTTAGAAGGTTATTCAGACTATGTTATTATTCTAAAAATATATATGAAGGGAAAAAGATTAACACTTTTTTTAAACTTAAATCTTTTTTAAAATTTAATTTAAAAAAAAGTTAAAAATTAAAATTTCCAAATTTTATATAGCTTTTGAAAGGCCGTACTCTAAACCTGATTTGCCCCTGTTAACTTTGTTTTCCAACTCAAAAATTATCACTTTCATACTTCAAAATTGATCTACCTTTAAGGTTGTTCTTAACTCCTCTTCTCAACAAGCTCAAAACGTTTTGACACATTTACAAAGTCATTTTTTAACGAAAAGATATAAAATTGGAAGGCCTGACTATGGAAGTGATTTGGAATCGAATTGTGTTTTCTATTTTTTGATCAATAAATTACCTATTAAGTTATAAGCGATTTGGATCACGTGACAAAGGTATTTTTCTTCCTTCGCTGACGGGTTTTTCTGCTTTCTTCGGAAACTTCGGTTCAAAACGTCCACTTTGACACTATTTTCTGAAAGATCTATTGCGTTTGCAAAGAACGGAAAAAACAGATCGATTACATAGTTTCTCAACAACAGCACCTGCTAGTTTCATGTATTTTCGAACAAAAATGAATTAAAACTTATGTCACGAAGTTGCCCTTTTGGATTTGAGAACAGCCTTAAGAATAAAAATGCAGTTATCCGCATTTATGATCAGAGCTAGCTAAAAGCCCAGATGCCGAACCCATGAAAACGTCACGATGCCTGGATACTTTTTAGCCTATTAAATCAGATCACCTCCCATTTCTTTAGTCTCGCACTCTAGCGGAAATATTCTATATTTAAGACGGGACAGCGAAAAATCAGTGGTCTTTTACGACAATGAATTGCTAAATTTACTGTCCAAAAACTTACCACTCGACAGCGCATTTGGGATATCGGGCCGCGACAAATCTCAATTCAACTGGGATAGGTTTTGCAAAAAGATAACATGTAATGAAAAGGAAAAATAAAACCAGGTCCCAATGAACTTTATCTCATTTTATTTGACTCATACCTACCCACAATGAACATGCCACCTCCACCTGAAATGTAATGCCGTTTAACAGGGCCGAAACTAGCCTTTTTTGCACCTGGGGCAAACATTGGTTTTGGCGCACCCCCCCCCCCCCTTCCTCCAGAAATTTAATCAATTTACTAAGAGAACTTTACTAAATTTTTAATAGCTGACTTACTTTAAAATTTAAAATATGTAATATTGAGCTACGTAATCTGCTTTGTCAAATATTGATTCATTGAAATTTTGTAAAAGGAATCAGAAAGAATTAAAAAAATTCAGCTTTATGCAGGATCCTTATGCCTTATCATCCTTAGATTCTTCTATGCTTTGGCACACCCCAGAGAGGACGATTTTAACAATACCGTGCTAAATATAGACGTGAGAAAAATCGACACACGAAATCTTCATTTGGCGCCCCTTCGTTCTGCCGCCCGGGGCAATGGCCCCCTCGGCCTCCCCTTAGTTTTGGCTCTGCCGTTCGTTCAACGAACCAGCAACGGATCGCTAATACCCTGCCCCGTATCGAAATTTCGGAGCGGGCCACTAAAACCCGTTGCCTCCGGATTCCTTACATATATGCAGGTTATTCCCTAAAAAAAAATATTCCAGTAACTGAAATATAAGCACAGTTGATCTATGTGTCCCCAATAATCTGCTTACATAATTGGATAAAGAGCAGAAGATTGATAAACATAAACTAAATTGAATTATTTCAAACAATATCGGTTATATTAATTATTTTTCATTCCTTATAGAAAAAGAAATTTTCTCAGTATGGATGATATGAAAAGAATTAAAAATTCAAGAAAAGTATAGAATTATTAAGGCTGTTCTTAACTGCTCTGCTCAACAAGCGCAAAACGTTTTGACACATTTACAGATTCATTTTTTAACGGAAAGATATAAAATTGGAAAGCCTGACCATGGAAGCGATTTGGAATCGAACTGTGTTTTCCCATTTTTTAATCAATAAATTACCTATCGGGTTATAAGCGATTTTGATCACGTGACAAACACGTTTTTCACCCATTCTTGAGTGGCTATACTTCTTTGGCGCGGAAATTTGATTCAAAATGTCCACTTTGACGCGGTTTTCTGTAAGATCTATTGTGTTTGCAAAAAACGGAAAAAACAGCTCGATAGCATTGTTTCTGAACAACAACACCTGCTAGTTTCATGTATTTCCGAACAAAAATAAAGTAAAACTTATGTCACAAAGTTGCCCTTTTGGATTTGAGAACAGCCTTAAACTAAAAGAAAGCGGTTTAAAAAAAGAATCTTTTATACTGTTGTATACAGATCATTTGGGTTAGCATAGTAATAAGATATACTCGTTAGGATAATTAACATAACAGATCATTTACGTTTGAAAATTAGTTAAAACTAATAAAAAATTGTAATGAGCACAATTTTATTGTATGAATGTGTACAATGTTCTATAAAATGCTGTTAAAAACTTTTGTAACTGCTTATGAAGTAAAATCATATATTGGTAATTTAATATCCTCAAAATCAATTCATTTCCAAAATTATATCTCGTTATTAAATCTTAAAATCTAATAATTTCCCGTCTAAAATACAGTCGAACCCAGGGATGTAGTGGAGGGTATACGGGGGGTATACGCCGTATACCCCCTGGATTTTTTTAAGGAACACCGTATACCCTCTGTTTCTCATGAAAGCTTTAGAATATATACACTAGGGTATACGCTCTGCCTTGATCGTATACCCTCTGCTTAGAACGTATACCCTCTGCTTAGAACGTATACCCTCTGTTTTTTTTTTTTTTTTTTTTTTTTTTTTTTTTTTACGACTACACCACTGGCTCGAACCTCGTTATCCCGACACTCCAATGACCAGAAAAAAGAGTCGTCATAAGCGGAGTGTCTCGATAATCGAAGTTGGAGAAAAATATGTTTATAAAAAGCTGTATTTTTAATTAGTTTAAGACAATTTTAAATTCATAACTGTTCTTTCAATTTCAAGCAACAAAACATTATTATTAAACAAAATAAACACAAAAAGAAACTTGAAAAAAGAATAAAATTCAGATTTATGATGGCTTGTTTTTTATTGTTACATGAAATATTGATGAATTAAGGTTTGCTTATCCCTAGATGTGCTTCCTACAATTCTTTTTCAATATTATACAATAAATATCAATCAATATTCGTTGTTTCAGAAATGGATGTTAGATAATTTCTGATCATTCCAATGCAATGCAATGCTTCGGTTTTAGTCGGATGAAAAACGCCGCGTAACCACAAGAAAGTGCCGACTGACCAGAACAGAAAGACCACGAGTAGACGGATACGCCAAACTTTTGTGAAAAGTTTGTCTAAGACATTTCTTTTTAAGTCTCAATTTCGGTGCTTATAAGATGGATTATGAAAAATGGACAATTTTCCTAAACCATCGGGATATTCGGAGTTGAAAATTATTCAACGACGAAAAATCTGGAGTTTATTTACATTAAAATCATATACAGAAAATCGGGACTTTGAAAAACTGACGTGATAAGCGGAGTGACGTGAAAACCAGGTGTCGGGATAACGAGGTCCGATTGTATTTTGGTTATTTTATCTCATTTAAGGGGACAGTTTTCCTCAAAATTGATCCAAAAATCAATTTTTGTTTTTTGGTGTTAAATGAAAGCCTGCTTAATTGTGAATATTTTGACACCTCATTTTTATCCATATGGCAATTATATCGAAAGATATTGTAAATTTTGTTAATATACTCATTGCGCGCATATCCATGCAAATTAAAACTTTAAATGGCTTTTTCCCCATTTTCATATTTTCTTCATTTTCATGTTTTTAAAATGCTAAGTTTTTTTTAACCATTTGGAAAAATGGTTATTGTCCTCTGTCAGGGTAGGAAATCAAAAATATATCTGAAGCGTTTTATTAGTTGAATCCCGCATTTTATTCGTTTTCTGATGGGTCTATACAGTAATCTGTATTTTCCCTTTACTTTCAACAGAGATGGACAACAGAGTGTTGCCACTATGACAAAAAAGTAATAAAAACTCCAAAAATAATTAATAACTCAGAAAGAAATTCAGATACGCAGCTTTCAAACAAATGGCATTTAAAAGTACATTTTTTTTTCTCTATACGACGGTGTAAAAAGTAATATTGTGGGATGTTTAGAAGTTTAAGAATGAAATTTCACTTAAAATGGGTCCAGGAATATTAATGTTTAATCCATGGCGTACGTAATGTATGACCAGCTCCGTAGGAGTTTAAAAATTGACAGTACTGAAAATTGTAAAACTGAAATTTCTTTTAAAATTTGTTCATGATGGGTCCAGAAATGTTAATGTTTAATTCTTGAGGTACGTGATGTAGGATCAACTCCGTGCGATTTTTTATGTCTTAAATTTTAGTCTTCGAAAAAATCCTTTTCCAAATGGTCGTTGTAATTTGTTAAATTGTTTTTTTTTTTTTTTTTTTTTTTTTTTTGTATTTGTATTTGTGATAGAGATTTAAAGGTTTAAGTACATGTTCTTTATTATATATGTGATAAATCTGCGCATGGAGTTAGCCTTCAATTTTTTTGTTATTTTTTTAAAATAAAAGTATATGAAGATGTGTTAGATTTCATCGTTTTACGCTATATATCAGTAGAAAAATTATATTAAATGCAATATCAGATGAATCTAAATCTCCATGCGCAATTTTGTGTAATACACATTTGAAAATCTAAGAACAAAAAAAATTGGACAAAAATATCAATATTTAAAGAAGTAGTAGGGATTTTAAAAAATTCAAATATTTGTAAACTTTATAAAAATTTTAATTTATGCAGTTAATTTTTTTTTTCAAAATGTTCTTTTAGTTGAACATTGAAATGCAGTGAGTTCACCATTTGAACCACAATTTTTAAACTAAACAATTCTTCTTGAAAAGGTAAACTGTTTCCTTAAAAATGCTTCTTATTCAAATAAAAGTAAATATATCTTTTATAAATAACTGTTAATAGCACAGAATTAATCATAAGAAAATACATTTATTTCCTGCCTAAAAGTTTTTCTTTATCGATTCTGAAATGCTATTCTTTGAAATTTAACTGTGCATTGCATTTCCGCTAGAGACAAATTAAACATCTGTCAGTTAGATAAAAACGAAATAACAATACTTAACTTATTCCAGATGTATTTAGCATCTGGCGCAAGTATTAGGTAAATAATTTGAACATACTGCTCACTTTAATTTATGATTATGAGACTGTTTTAATTGAATAGTCAGCTAGGCGGTGTCTGTGGTTTTTGAATTTGGTATACACAGTCACAGGGTATCCAGTCCAATGGCTAATTCCTAAACCGTTAGTCATAGACATAGAGTTCCAATTACAAAGATGTTTTAAATGAAGTAAAGAAGAATTTAAAAAGAGATTTGGGCCAATAAAATCTTTTCTTAAAATATTACGATTTTTAATTTTTTTCCCCTGATTCTATAAGCAATATTTAGTAAAAATTTCCTGGAAAGACAAGAAAAAAAAGTACCATTCATTTAACGCTAAAATTGACCGAGTTATGAAACTTTGAAATGTATGACTTGTAACACTTTTCTGCATATGAGCACAGAGTTCGGTTATGTCGGGGGGAGTCGTAGACAAAGTGCTTGAAGTATTAGAAGAACTTATTTCACGTGTATCTGTGCTTTCAATGAAAAAGAAATCGTACAAGTATTGCGATTGAGTTAACTTTTATCAAGTATCAAATTGGTTAAAGTAATTGTACATTAACATGTGTTTTATTTTGTAAGAATTTGAGGCTGTATCTTTTCACGATTTCTTTTAACAAAAATTATGTTATTTTTAGAAGCTTTTATTTAACTTGCAACGATCGTATGTATATCTTTCCAGTTCAAAATTTTGTGCGGGGATCCTAAGAAGGTGGTAGCGGTGAGCAGTTTTACTTCGAAGGCATAAAAACCAATATTAATTTATAGATTGGAGACAAAAAGATTTTATTTGCTAAGATAAACAAATTATCTCTTGGCTAAATAATTGGTAGTTATATACAACACAACAAATTATAATGTTGAAATGATTAGATTCAAAGTCAAAACAAAGTTTATGAGAGGTGGCAGCTGGTTGGGGGCTGTGCATATATCACGTTATCAACTTTTTGGAAATTTTGGACCCCCTCCCCCCCTTGAGATATCACACGTTATCATTCCTTGAACCCCCCCCCCCCTTCCTAATGATATCGTTATCAATGTATAAAAATTATTTTCATTTTTTAATTTTTTTCTTTTGTTTGCAGTGACACAGAAACACATATGGTTATATATATGTTATTCGTATACTTTGTTAATTCATTTTAAGATAAGTCAATGAAATATCACTACTATATATATATGAAATAACTTTATATCAAATAACATTTAAAAGAAAGAGCTACTATTTAAAAGTATGGAATAATAGGTTTTTGTTACATAATGCATTCAACAGTAATAATGTCTTATTGAATTTGCCCCCATATGGAGGCAGAACGTCTTATCAGGAAAACAGCGGAACAACATTTTTTCTCTTTTTTTTTATTAGTACACACAATAAGTGACTTAAACATACTTCGGACCTAGTTTCTCGAATAGCGGATTATATATTCATACGCATATGACAGAAGAGAATTGCCAAATTCTGGGGTATTCCGCATTTTGGAATTAAATAATTTTATAATAATTTAAGGATTTTAATAATAACTTTGCTTTCTCATAAAAATAGATAACAGAGTAAAAAAAGATAACAGACTATTTTGATGTAAAAAATAAATTTACAAATAAAAAGTGAAAATTTTTGCTGGATCGAAAATGTTAACAATATCAAAAGACATATCCCCCCTCCCCCCTAGAGGTATCCTACGATATCATGTGCCAGACTCCCCCTCCCCCCTAAAGTGATAACGTTATATATGCACAGCCCCTATGCATAAATCCCTTTGAGAAAAATGCTGAATATTGCTTCACTGCAATTAAGAGGTTAGCTTATCAATGTCCTTTGAGGTTTATTAATAATCAGTAGACGATTGTTCTTTCCATAGATAAAGATCTCTGTACTGCTATGGCACCCTGTACCAATACCGCAGTTACCTTTTATCTGTTACCGGCCTGGATGACGTCTCTTAGCCGTCTCGGCTGTTGCCCCTGGGTTCCACTCGGGTCGGTTGCCCGTGAAACCTAGAGTTCACCCCGGAGAGATTTTACCCCCCCTTTTCAGGTCCAACCTGAATGCAACTCTCTCTGGAGTCTAGAAATTTACTAACAAACTAAAAGTCATCCTCGTCTCCTATATATTCAAATTATCTTGTTCTAAAACAATTATAGCTTCCTTAAAAATGGACCGATTCACTATTTTTTTCTAACAACTCCTTAGATCCTCCAGCTCCTACACGAATGACAAAAAAATCTCAGACTTTAGCTACCACCAGTGTTGAATATTAATTGCCTTCTTTAAAAATGATCCGAATTGCTTGCATTTTTTATTAGCATAGTTCTAGCATCCTCTGATTACTTTAAAAGCCACTATAAAGTATCTTTATATCCAACTGCATACCAGTTAAGTCCCTGGCGACTTGGGTCCCCTTGGTAAAGATCCCTTTGAAGTTTTTGCACCATAAATTGTTAATAAATTGCCCCTCTTAATCTGATTTTCATTTTTGGAACACTTTTTCCGTTTAGATATTCTCCTGTTTGTATATTCCAGTTAAAATCCTGGGGTCCCCTAGAGTCTTGTAGGGCCCGATACGGGGCCCTTTGAACTTTTTGTGTGGCATGCATTTTTCAAACCCTAATTTCTCGCCTTCTCAGTGAATAATTTTTAAGTTGAGTCTTGAACTCCTCTTCCTGGAACAAACACCCTCATAATTTTTACTGGGACCCTAGGGCCCTGTTTTGGGCATCTCCCTGACCCTTTTTTGCGCATTTCTTTAAAATATCATTCTAAGGATTATTTATACCCTATGCTTAATTTTGACTAATTGAAGATATAAAACGCTAAGTAGTAAAACATTTTAACATGTTTTCATGTTAGGGCACTGCTCTCAACTATCAATTGGCCCCTTTTGGGCCCACTTTTATAGTTCCCTTAAAAATTGTCCGATTCACTAGCTTTATTTTCTAACAACTTCTTAGCTCCTTCAGCTACCACAAGAAGACAAAAAAATTTCGCAGACTTCAGCTACCACCAACTTTGTAAATTAATCGCCTTCTTGGGGCCCTTAATACAGCTTCTTTAAAAATGACCAGAATTGCTTGCAATTTTCTTTAACATAGTTCTAGAGTCCTCTGATTACTTTAAAAACTACTAAAAAGTATCTTTATACTCAACTACATGCCAATTAAGCCCCTGGCAACTTGAAGTTTTTACATCCTAAATTGTTACTAAATTCCCCCTTCTTAATCCGATATTCATTTTTGGAACCTTTTTTTCCATTTAATTATTCTCCCGTTTCTAGATTCCTTTAGAATCCCAGGACACCCTAGGGTCCGGTAGGGCCCGATTCGGGGCCCCTTGAACTTTTTGTGCGGTATGCTTTTTTCAGCCCTTAATTTTCTCACATTCTCAATGCAAAAATTTAGAGTTGAGTCTTGGACTGCTCTCCCCGGACCAACACCCTCATATCTTTATTGGAACCCCAGGGCCCTGTTTTAAGCATCCCCCCTCTCCCCAGAGGTAGAAGAGGGAAACACAATAAAGATGTTTTTCCCGCTTTTGTTTCGGGGAAAGAGGGTAAAAACACTAAAATAATTCCTTAAAAACAGTTACTATTGGACTTGCGAAGCTTTAAAATAGCAAAAGTAAAAGGTAATGGTTGTTGACACTCGAAACACGTCTTTTTCTCGCTATTTCAGAAACAACTTAAGCCACTGCTGAGGGGCCCTCGCGAGTTGGGGCCCGGGGCTGCAGCCCCCGTAGACCCCCCCTTAATCCGGCCCTGCCTTGAGTGTTCGCGTCAACGAGGTTCGACTGTGTATATATATATATATATGTAAGCATATAGTATATTGCCTATCTTTTAATTATTATTATTACTTTGCACGATCATGTTGGCCGAATGATAGATTAAAGCTTGAAAATTAAATTTTTTACCCTCCTACCTCACACAAACACCAATGTGATCCGAATTAGTACAAATATTATATGATAAATATGATTAAAACAATACTTTTATTAGAGGTTACTTTTTTTAAATCACTACATAAAAAAAGGATGACATAATGCCTCTTACCACAAAGGTTCTCCCAATAATAAATCAAAACAAATAAAACATTTTAAAGTAAATGTTTCTCCCCCGCCCCCCCCCCCCCCACTTTTTTATAGTTTCAATACAGCATTATGATTAAGAAAAAATAAATAATAGAAGTATGAATAGTTTTTAAAATAGAAATGTTTCTCGACAAAAGTAAAAAAAGCATGAAAATAAAATTTCAATTACTTTTAAGTTTGGGACACTAAATTTTGGGGGTCTGGACAAATACCCCACTTGCCCACACAGAAAAAGCATAATCTTTTCAACTATATTGGAATCCAAATTGACTTCTTTTTTCTAACATATTCCTGAATTTAGTTTTGTTCGTAAACACATGGAATTGGCAGATGCTATCTTATTCAGAAACTATGGAGTTGAACAGTTTTACCATTTTTCGATAAAGGCAGGCATTCTTTTTAAAAACGCTGTTAAAATTGGCGTTTTGAATAGAATTACGCGGGAATGGCACGCGATATTCTATATAGATTCTATCTAAACATTATTCTATATAGAGTCTTCACCAGAAAGAATACTTTGGAGAATCTTTTACAAAATCAAGTCAACCCGAATCCCAGCTCAAGAATCAAAATCTAACTCGAATCCGAAACAAAGAAAGTCAAACCAATTCGTAGCAAAATGGCAGAAATTAAAATGATATGTAAGGAAAAAATATAGCACGAACCGCAGGTCGCGTCATTTTCAGATAAAAGCGAGTTTCCTAGCCCGATGCAAAACGCTACATGTCTACACCATAGTCAATAAATGTGAATCTTTAATTTTATTTCAAATTATTTCCCTAAAAACATTTTCATTTCTGCTATGTATTCTCTAAACTGTGCTTTCTTGAGCCAAATCTTTCATATTTACTGACACCCCCCCCCCACCCACACACACACACAGGTCTACTTAACTGTACCCCCTTCTACATTGTAAACATCAAGATAATGAAAATTCTTCGCTTTCAAAAATTTTCATTTGTTTGTCATTATTTCAACTCTTTTAAAATCTCTGTATGTAAAGTTTTTTTTTTCTTTTCATTTCATGTCTTTTCCCATTCTCGTCCCCAGAAAAACTAGCTTTGGTCAAAGTTTCCATAAATATATAAAAGTTGATGTCCTTACACATAAGCTATCCATATAGCGCGTTGAAAGAATCTACAGAGTATATTTTCTGTTTACCCCCCCCCCCCCCATTCCAGGTACCTCTTAACGAACAGTCGAAGTCTCCGGCATGGTATAATTTTTTAATACACAGCTCCTATATATTTGTGCCTTTAGTATGATGCCATGTATAATATATTGCTTTCAATAACAGGGTTACAAATACATGTTCTTACCACGTGCTTTACTTGAAGCATAGAATCGGTTTTCTATAACTGAACATATATGCACCTTAATAACTAATATATCGCAATTTTATGTTCAATGAAGTATTTATAATTATTATTTTTTAATAGTTGCCTTTTTTACCGTTGACCTTTTTACCTGTTGACCTTTTTACCGTTGCCTTTTTTACCTGTTGACCTTTTTACCATTGACCTTTTTACCGTTGACGTTTTTTTCGTTGCCTTTTTTACCGTTGACCTTTTTTCCTAAATTCGTTTTTGATTTCCTACCCTGACCGAGGGCAATAACCATTTTTCCAAATGGTTAAAAAAAAATCACATGTTTGGGTTATTTAACTTTTTTCACTTGAAAAACTTGGAAATATTTTTGAAAACTGCATTTTTTTTTTTTTTTTGTACTAAAATTAAATGTTAAACAAAACTTAATATGTATACCGTGTACTCGTGTATAAGTCAACCCCCCCCCCCCCCCTATTCTTAAGCAAAATTTTGAAAAGAATTTGAATTTTCGTGCGTAAGTCGAACCATATTTCTGGTAATATGTTGAAAAAGGATTTGTAATTGAGGATAAAAAACAGTAATAAATTTTCATTAAATTAGTAAAAAAAAAAAAAAAAAAAAAAAAAGCAATTTAACAAATTACAACGATCATTTGGAAAATGATTTTTTCAAAGACTAAAATTTAAGACATACAAAATCGCACGGAGTTGATCCTACATTACGTACGCCGTGAATTAAACATTAATAGTGTTATGACACGTAAAAATTGCAAGCGACAAAAATCGCCTGTGACTCCTACGTATTATCCACCTGAAACTTATCCAAGCATTTCATTGGCTGTTCGGGAAAAGGCTTTTCCATCTTCAGATTTCCAAGAAATCGGACGACCCATTTTAAATGAAATTTCATTCTTAAACTTCTAAACATCCCACACTATTACTTTTTACACCGTCGTATAGAAAAAAAAATGTACTTTTAAATGCAATTTGTTTGGAAGCTGTATCTCAATTTGTTTCTGAGTTATTAATTTTTTTGTTAGTTTTTATTACTTTTTTGTCATAGTGGCAACAGAAGGTATCCATGTCTGTTGAAAGTAAACGGAAATACAGATTACTGTATAGACCCATCAGAAAACTAATAAAATGCCGATTAAACCAATAAAAAGCTTCAGATATGCTTTTGATTTCCTACCCTGACGAGGACAATAACCATTTTTCCAAATGGTTAAAAAAAAAAAAACTTCTACGTTTGTAATCAGACTCTTTTTTTTTTTTTTATTCAACTTTTTAAAACTGTATAATTACATAAAACCGAAGAAGGTTAAACTATTTCACATCAATTAAACGCATTTACATCAATTTAATGATATTTAAAAAGAAAAAAATCTTTCAAAAATCTATCCAAGTCTTATTTACTAGGATAAACAACTTCTTAGACAGCTAAAATATAGTATGTCTTTCGTAGGACTTTTAGAAGAGATATCTAGAAGCATTCTCAAGTTGGGAGAAAATGGTTGCAAAACAATTACAGGGACATTATTCTTGAGGTTTTTCTTTCTTTCTTTCTTTTTTTTTTTTTTTTTTTTTTTTTTTGTCAATCACTGGGAAATGACTATTGTCCGCTTTTAACTCTCTATAACCTAGACCGATATGTGATCACTTAAAAGACTTGGCCATTCGCCGATTATCTGCGAAAAATAAATTATTTTTTTGCTTATTCATGTATAAGTCGACCTCCCATTTTCAACTCCTAAATTCCGTCTAAAATTCTTCGAGTTATATACGAGTATATACGGTATTTCGGTTTTAATTTAGAAGTAGGTGTGTTATATGATTCTATTTTGTTCAAAAATTGTTTGCTATAGGCATTGTCGGAGTTTCCTCTTAGTCCGCACAACTTCGAAGAAAATCGTTATTATTTATATGCTGCCACCACCGATATGATTATGTGATATCGGTCACGCACTGAGAGGATTGATTAAAGGAAAACCAACGCTTTCAATTAACTAAATTAACAGTTTATTTACACACTATTTACACATCAACAAACGCTATTTACACTTACAAACTCGGATATAGATGATCCGGTTCAACATTAAATTGAATACAGTAAAGGCTGGCTGTGTACTGTTAAACTACGTTAACTCACTCTCACTCTACACACGTTAAATTAGCTTTCCGGAGATCAATCTCGATCCCCCCAAACACATGGGCTCTCCCCGAGCCTCTCTCAACCTTACGCACTCACTCAGAGCTCTACCCAGGAACACACGTCCACTTTGCACGCTACGCTCAAGACTCACTCTCTCAGCAGCAGACCCTCCTTCTCTTCCAACCCTCTGCCTTTTCAACGTAACCCTTCCCGAGTTTTCTACCTGGCTCCCATTTCAAACGCTTTTCTTCGTTCGTGGAATGCTTTTTGTCTTCACATCTTCCACATACCTCTCAAAAGGTTGGGCACGCCCCTCTCAAACTATCTTTTCCCCCTTCATACCATCTATACATTTTCCCGGGCTTAGATCCAGTTTTAGTTAAGGAAAGACTGTTATTTTGAAATTCCAGTACACAGCCCATACAATATATAATATATTAAGACAAAAATAATATAGAACCCCAGTTCTAATAGCAGATGTTTCTCAGAACCTGACAGGCATAGTTTAGAGTTTTATCATACGCGCAACGCATAATGATTTTAATTCACACATTAGTGAGAGGAATTTCTAAATTTAAATATTAATTTCGTATATACAACACTTATTGATAATTGTCTGTGTATGTGTCTGTTTGTGTGGTCATCTATTTATAAATTTAAAAAAGTTTTAGAACCTTTACCTTACTTCAAAAAGTTTCGCAAAATTTACACCTTAGCAAAAAAAGTAATAAAAAATGTTTTCGAAAATTAAAAAAAAGTTTTAACAAGCTAAAGAAAGGTTTTGAGAAACTAAAAAAAGTTTAAACAAATTAAATTTTTTTTTTTTAACAAATTTAAAAATATAAATATATATTCTCTAATGAAAAAATAACAAATTCAAAAAAAAGTTTTAACACATTTTAAAAAAAATGTTTTTGGAAATTTAAAAAGCAAAAAAAAAAAAAAAAGTTTTAAAAATTAACATTATTTTAAAAAAGTTTTATAAAAATAAAAAATAAAATTACAAATTTAAAAGTTAAAAAAATTCGAAAATAGCATTGCTTGTTAGCAAAAGTATTTGCAGTTAACAAAATCGAGGTATATACAGGTTGCAAAGGAAAGTCCCTTTAACCTGAAAATACTTGCGAACGGAGAGAGCTCAGGTCCGTAACCAGATGGAGGCGATGGGGGCTGAGCCCCCCCCCCCCCCTAGCTTCCTCTAGAGCCCCCTCTAACAATTTTCCTACTTTTTATTTTTTCAACAAAATGTACGTTTTAACTTTCTTAAAAAAAAAAAAAAAAAAAAAAAACTAGCAAGAAAAACATTTAGACCTTTTAGCTGCTTGAATGCAATGGAATATGCAAACATTTTGCGTTCAGAACCCTATTAGATTAGTTGTTTTATATTATCTTGCTTGCGATACAATTCTCGAAACGCATTCTAAGTAGGAACATTTCTTTCTCCCGAAAAAATTAAGTCCAGATGCACTAACTATAGCCACCACATGCTTTTGTGCATCTTGACATTTTAAAAGCAATTATCGTATACGGGATGAATGGAAATAGACATATGCTGCTCAAGTTAATCGATAATTAGTTAAGCAATGGTTAAACGTCTTCACTAAAACGTAGTCACAAAAAAGACGTGTTTCTAAATGTTAATGATTTGTCTGTTGACATTATGTATTTGACAGCAACTTTAGTTAATGATGAAATATCACTTGGAAACTAACTAGAGTGTTTGTTGAAGGAAATTACAACGATAACAAAATGTCATTTTATACAAATGGAATAAGAAAAATAATTGCTTGAAAGCCAAAAAATTGTTTCATGCTATGGGTGTAGGCAGTAGGAAAGCAGGGGTAGGCATTTTTTTGTTTGCGTTTTGAACTTTCGTCTAATTTTTTTTCTTGTGTTCCATGAATTTTCTAAACATTTTTTTTTTCTATTTGTCATATAACAATAAAAACATTAAGTGAAAAAGCATGATTAAGGTTAATTTTATTATAAGTTTATGACAAAAATATCTTCAACTATTTGGCGTATGTTTCATTTAAATCTATTTTTAATCATAAATGCGCTACTTTCTGACACATTTTTGAAATAATTTTAATGATAACGGCATAAAATTTGCAGATATGATTATTCAAGCTCAAGGAATTAAACTGTGTTCTGTGTTTTATAACGTTGTTTTCCAATCTAAACCAGCTACTTTCTGACATATTCGCGAATTTCTTTTATTTATAAAGATATTTGCAAGTATTCAAACTACACAGAAAATTTCAAAAAATCTGTCAAAAAATGACGGCAAATTTGACTTTGTAGGCTGATTTTCTTGGCATTTAACGACGAAATATTAGTCATCGAGTAGCAAATGACTATAAATCATTTTATTTATAATCATGGCATTTATAAGAAAATGGGAAACGGTATTCAATTCTTAGGCGCATGAATGTGAGAAGCTGAAAATTTTAGGCAAAAGGAAAGAAAATTACTTCTTAACTGCAGCAGGAAAGTTTTCGTTATTGAGTGAAAGAAGAATATTTTTAAAGATCTTTAGAAATGGGGGAAACGTATAATAATAAATAGTCGCCTACATTTAATGAAAACTGTTCGAAAAGGGCGTTCATGCCCTTGTGCTTTTTTTTTTCTAAATGAGATTGGACAAATTTCATGAAACACATGTAAAACGTATGAAAAAAAAAAAATCTATATTATCGTTAATTAAATGAATTAAATCTAAGTTGTTTTCTTTGAAAAAAAAAAAAAAGTATTGAATTTAATATTAAAATTACAATCTCTTTTTTTATTATTAAGTCCAGGTATGTTTAAAAAATATGTAATTAATATATATTTGTAATAATTGATTCATATTTAAAATGATATATTCACATGCAGAATTTTAAATGTAATTATTATTGCGAATTGTTATATGGTTAATTTTATGAATCATATTATTAATAAAATAAGGTTAGGTAACGCTCGTTTTAAAGAGAAACAAGATCATCACTAAATTAAATCGTATACAAACAACTGTGATTTTAAAATGATCTAATAATTCAGCAGAAATCAAAATATTAATAAAATTAAATAAATTACAAACAGCTATTAATTAAAAATATTAAACGTATGGAATTAAAATATTAAAATATTTTTTAAATGATAATAGTAAATTTGTGAATTATTTAAATTAATAAATATAGGACACATAACCATAGATGCCAACATCTCTTAATTATTCCGGAGTCTGATCCAAAACAAGCATGTTTTAAACTGGAAAAAATATATAAGGAATTGTGTCTTTTTTCGATAAGGTACATTTTAGATTTCAGTTTGAAATTTTTGATTAAATGAAATTTCCTGTTGAAAATATTTTCGTCTTGTAACAGACTCCGGATAAGTGTTGTTGGCCATCTATGCATAACGCAAAAACATTTGCAAAATCTCAAATTTTCGGTCTTTTTTTTCTATATATTAAAAAATTGAACAGAATATGATATTTAAATCATGTAATGTCTTCAATTTAAAGAAAAAATATGTGAAAAGAACTGTATCCTACAGTAGAGGTCTGCACGGGCCCGGGCTTGGCTAGAAGCCCGTACTAGGCCAGGACGGCGAAATGAAGGCGAAGTTTCAAACGGACCGGGCAGGCAAAATTTGAACGTGCCTGCCGGACTGGACCGGGCCAATAAAAGAAATTAAGCGGGTCTGTCGGCCTGATATAAATATTTAAACGCAGACGAAAGAATATGAATCATTTTCAGTGAATATGAGTTTCACGAGAATAAGTATAAATGTGCGTTACGAGCCGATACTAGTTTGCCAGCATCAATATCGAAATATAACATTTTCCAGCGTAGAGATCGGCATCGGACAGTTACATGGCGTTTGAGCCCGGGCTTAATTCTTTCAGCAGACTCGTGCCGGACCGAGATGAGGCTTGCATTTTTTTGTTCAACATAGCCAGAAATGGACTTAATTGTTCTCAAGATGTTTAGGGCAGGCAATGTGTTTTGTAAAAATATTAATAGCGATAATGAACTTCTGTTAACGGAATTTTTGGAAATATACTTGAAGGTGGTTCTCAAATTCACTGCTCAAAAACGAAAAACGTTCTGACACATTTTTAACTGTAAAGGCATAAAATTGACAAGCTTGTCTATTGAAGGGATTTGGAATTGGATAGCGTTTCTCATTTTTAATAAATAAATTACTTATAGAGATATAAGAGATTCTTGTCACGTGACTGCAGATTTTTCTCCTTTTCAGTGCTATCGTCTCTGGAAATTCGATTCAAAACGCTAACTTGGACAGCATTTTCTCAAAAATATATTGACGTTTTCGAAAAGAAATGGTTTCAGAAATGTGTCAGAAAGTAGCTTCTTTGGATTTGAGAAATGCCTTAAGGAATAACAGAAATATTTTCGCAAATCTACTTTTTATAATATAAGCTCAAAAGTTATCATCATGTTTTTAACCTTCCCATTTTTCTTTTATTCTAAACACTATGAATTTCTTAATGAATCCTTATTTGAATGTTGAAACGTCTAAGACTCTAAGTAAATCATTAATGTTGCCAGGCCCTGACTATCGCACGGGCACCCGGGGCCTGTGCCCTGAGCACGAAATTTCTGAGGGGCATAAATTTTTCATACTTTCACCTAAATTTCCATTAAAAAATCATAATTGTGGGGAAAAAATGTGATGTTTGAGATATTAATCCGATGAAATGACAAAAATATATCTCAATATATGCTTAAAAGCACATTTTAATAAATAATGAAAAAAATATTTTATTTTTATTTCTGGAACCGTTTTTCAATTTTCCGGGAAACTTAATTTTTTGAGTTGACACTTTTCGAATAAGTATATAATATGTGAAAAAAAAACTAGTATCAGTAAATCAATCAATCTAAGGAGGCACGAAAAAATGAAAATGCCCTGGGCACAGAAACTTGCTAGTCGGGTCCTGAATGTTGCTATTGTGTATTTTCTGTCTTGCGAACACATCGTAAATTTAAAATATGCTGTAAAATTATCCCATAAATATGTATGCAGTATTCTTTAAAAGAATCTTAATTGTATGTTAAGAAATATCTGATTTTTTTGTAGAAACTGAGTCGGTCGGATCGTGCCTGATTTAATTGATTTTTCCACTGGCCGGCTTTGTTTTCACTGATTTTTGTACGGCCGATATTTGATTTTGATAGGTTTCGTTCGGGCCGGGCCCGCGCCTGGAAATTCCGGCCCGTGCAGACCTCTATACCAACAGATTCCTTTTACTCAATTTTTTTCAAAACGCATCTTTAAAAAAATTGTCATGCTGGGTGGTTGAAGATTTCTATGTTTGTTGTATGAATCGGTGTTTTTGTAAATAAAGATGTACTATTCTGTCAGAATGCTAGCATGATAAATTACACTAATTTATTCAACAGAAAGACTGATTTGATTAATCAGCGGTTCAAGTATGCATATATATAATCAATGTTCAATAGAGTAATGCGCTGATAATCCGGACCAATCGGTGCCGATGCCGATCCGGTTAATGGAAAATCCGAATAATTGGACAACTTTAAAAAACGGCTATGGCAGTGTTTTTCAGGTAACTTCCCTTGACATTTTTTCCAGGCTTAGGACTGGCAATTGTAGTGGTGTTCATTTTAGCATATTACAAATGGCCTGTTTAGAAGTTATTTTTTTAACTTTTTTAAAATTTTATTTTCCACAAAATTGGTACAAAGTTATACATAAAAGTACACATAGTAATTATTGCGTGTATATATGCACACACTGTACGAACAAACGCGAGCGGAGAGAGGGGGGGGGGGTGGGGGGGTCCTTTTTCCGAATACACCAAGGGACGAAAGAAGCAATGTGCATAATAATGGAAAAATTGCAATGGGAATAGAATACAGTGTACAATCCATTAGTTTTCCTTATTAAAATTTAAATAAAGTCATTTTTTTATGAGGTGTCGGATGCTATCTATTTTTTCCCCATTAAATACAATAAGACCTAAGATTAAATCACACGGGATGGAGAAAAGTTCTGTTTTAGGTAGGTTTTCTTAAGAGGTACACCGCCCCTAATTGTTTTATATTCATTTTCCGATTACCATGAAGTATTTTCCGTTTAAGAATTTCATTATAGAAAGTTCCGTTATAGAGAGATTACGCTTTAGGCGGGTTCCTTTATAGACAGGTCCATTTTATCAGTTTTACTATATTTAGTTTGCTTTAGATATGGATTGTTAAAAGATGTTAGCCGCACCAAAAAAATTCAGAGCCCCCTCTGACTGGATTTGCTGGTTACGGCCCTGAGAGAGCTACAGCTATGCAAGTGAGGTAATGGTATAGTAAAGCGACTGCGCCCAACCTAATGCAAATGGCAGCAGCGCCCCTAGTGGCGAAATTTGGAAGATAGCCATTGCAAATTGAAAACAAAAAGAGATAGAGCAAAATTTCCAATTAGACACATTTAGAGCATCAATTAATTAGTACGAAACGACATTTGGTTCACACAGATAAGATAAATCGTCACCTGTATATCCAAAAATGACCGAAATCGATGAGCGACGATTATACTTGGCATACTCACATTTCGAAAATGTAGCAGTGCGCAATTGCAAATTGTGACGTTGTACTGTAATGTCTGTAAAAATTTAATTCCCAATGCATTTAAAATTTTAGTTTAATCCTTTCAGGGGCAGAAGAATTCTGATCGTAAAATTATGAAATAATTGATTGACACCAGAATATTCAAACGAATTTCTTAGAAAATAAAAACCCGCTAATTTGCACTTTCATTACAAAAGCAACATTTTATTAAAATATTCTTGGTGTCAACCGTCAGTTTTGGAATTAAAATTAGGTGGCTAGACTGCCTAACCAGAATCTAGGAAAAAAGGTGACCGGAAAAAACGTGACAGAAAAAAAAACAAGAGCGGAAAAAACGGGACCGGAAAAAACGTGACAAGGAAAAAAGGTGACCGAAAAAAACGTGACAAGGAATTGTTAAATATCGAACTTGTATATAAATAATGCTAAAAACTAAAGTGCAGCTTTTCCACTGTCAGCTTTTTACAGCGTAGGGGATGGGGGGGGAGGAGTACTGAGTTAAAGGCTGAGTTAGACAATTCTAAGATTTGGTCCAAGAAAACACAATTTTAACATTTCATTAAGAGAAGTTTAGTATGACTTCTACAACGGACAAGTTAGGGCTTTCTACGGAGGGGGGGGGGGGGGGGGGGTTATTAAGGAAATACAATTTATTGATTCTTAGTTTATATATAAGCAAAGATGTTTTATAAGGTGGAGGGGGAGGGAAAAATTACGTACACAGCTTGCAAAGGGAATAAAATAAAGACGAAGAGAGGAGGCATTTTCTTTAGAGGAATTTTTTCATTATCCTCCTTTTTGCTCGCAGGCTATCAAAGCCCAAGGGCTAATGTGCACGCAGGTTCTGTATGTATGTATGCACTTACGTCTGTATGTACGTAACGCGATAACTCTTGACAAAAACATCCGATTTGCTTTTATTTTTTTTCCAGGTTCATTCTGAAAAGGCGCTTCCCTGATTAGTTTTGGGAGTTATTGGTTAAGAATAAAGAGGGGGCTACTCCCCCCACCTTAATTTAGATAAATGGGTTTTTCATGCAGAATTATTCGATTTGCACCAAATTTAGTATACCGGTTTATTATACTAAGGAGCTGCCTTGATTAAATTTGGAGGTTTATTGGTTAAGTATGAAGAGGGGGGCGGGGGCTAGTCCCCCTTAATTTAAATAAATGGGTTCTTCATGGAGGATTTTTCGATTTGCTTCAAGTTTGATATATCAGTTTATTCCGATATGGCGCTTCCTTCATTAGGTTTGGAGATTCGTTGGTTAAATATAAAAGGGGGTAAGGGGGCAAGTTCCCTCTTCTTAATTTAGATAAAGGGATTTTCATGCGGAATTATCCAATTTTTTTTTCTATGTTCATTCTGATAAAAAGCTTTCCTGATTAGATTTGGAGGTTTATTAGTTAAGTATAAAGCTTAATTTACCGATATGCCTTTTTTATGCAGAATTATCTGATTTGCTTCAAATTTGGTATACCGCATACCAGTTTATTATGTTAAGGAGCTTCCCTGATTAGATTTGGAGGTTCATTGGTTAAATATAAGGGGTGCGGAGGCTAATCCCCCTTCATTTATTTTTTGAGGTGCATTATTCTTTGAAATAATAGTATAATATACAATTAGTGTGAATAGCCTGTGAGCTCAATGCCACCAGTTTAACTGGGCACTTTTCTTTTTATTTAGGTAAGGGCAGATTTGTGGGCATAATAAAATAGATAAATATGAGATACAATTTTGAGATTAGTCTACTAACATCAAAATATGACATTTTACTCAGGGATTTCCTCAAGGTTTTATCCTGTGCTTATCTATTGTCTCTATGGGCAGGGCTGGTATGGACAACAGGGGTAAACTAGAACCCTTTAGGTTTGAGTAACAAAAGGGCTTAGGTTTGAGTATAGTAACAAAAATGTAAACTTGTATTGTAATTTTGACAAACTATGCCAGATAAATAGAAAGACCTTTAGGATAT
Organism: Maratus speciosus; assembly: GCA_963932465.1. NCBI lineage: Eukaryota > Metazoa > Arthropoda > Arachnida > Araneae > Salticidae > Maratus > Maratus speciosus. Next base: position 683,924,435 of record OZ010787.1, on the reverse strand, counting down.
ACTCCTAAATATGAACTTCCTTCCTATCCTTTTGTATTTAAAGAGAGAAAAATGGTTTGTAAACTATATCAAAATCCATGAATGTGTTTCAACGAAACTTATTGCACCTGTGGAATGCAATAGATCTTGAAATACCCGGAAAACCTCCTGATTTGTCACAAAAGGTTCAGTTAAACAATTTTTCTTTTGTGTTTTTTAAAATACTTTATAATGTTTCATTTTCTACTTCTAGACTTTTGCTTTTAGTCTTCGTAATATTCTTCTTTTCTATTACATTACTTCACCAATAGTAATTTCTATATAATTTCTTAATAGTATTCTTAATTGTATTGATTTTTAAGAAATAGTCTTAGTTTTTGAATTTTTATATTAATTTGATATAAAAATAATTATTTCTGACAACGACAAGGAGAAATTTTTGGCAGTAGGCGCATACTTAGTGCATAAAACTGGAAAGCAATTTATTCGTTGGAGATACACGAAACATAAATTAGACTGCGTTTTAATTTTTCTATCTGATCGGTGGCCTTGTAACCAAAAAAAAAAATGCCTTAACTGGAAACATTTTTTACGAGAAATGCTATCAAACCGTTATTTACAAAAAGTAATATTCACCTCTTTTAATGATAGAAAATCTACGATTATAGCATAGCAAAGATTTTTTTTAATGGTGTTTTTTTTTCTTTTTTTTTTTAAGTGATATGCTTTATTGTGGCATAAAGCACGTTTCCAGATCAAAGTTAAATAAATCTACAGTAAATTTATGATTGTATAGATACTAAGATATAAATTTTTTTAAAGCAAAATGTAGAGAAACATGAAACTCTTGAAATAAATTTCTTCCTTATCCGTTATTTATTACAAGCATTGTTTGACGTCGTGATCAAGCATTTCTTGATGTTGCTAAAATTCTGTAATTTTGATATGAATTTCTATAATATTGAAAGTTTCGATTTAGGCAATATTTGTAGAAATGTTGTAGATTGGAAAAGAATCGGATAAAAGGAGTTGACCACTGTTAGGGAGAATGTAGAAATATATCTGCTTCTATATTTTTTTGGAACTTTGAACAAGAATACCGTTGCGGGGATGAGGGGTGGGGGGATAGAAAAACTTGAAAACTGGAATTCTGATTTTTACTTTCTTCTATCTTTACAAGAAGACTGGATTCGTGAAAATTTTCGACGGATTTACACATTTTAGGGGTCAGAGATTCCGAAAAATATGTTTTTACAAAATGTCTGTCTGTGAGTCTGTCTGTCTGCCTGCCTGTATGTGACACAAATTTATAAATAGATACTTTAAATAGAATAAATAAATAGAATAAATATAGATAAATAATAATATAAATAATATAAAATAAAATAAATATAAATAAACATAGAATAAAATAAATAGAATATTTTCCCGTGGTCTTTTATCCGATTTGTTTTTTCCTATGTGCGCTTTCGACTTTAAATTCGACTTTAATCAATTGCTTAATATAACAAAAAAAAAAGTAACAAACTATGCTAATATCGAATTTTAGGCATATCTTAACAAAGATATTTACTTATTATTATTTTTTCTTTATTTGTTCTGTTAATATCTGAAAATACTAATGCCACTGATCAGGACATAAAAAAATTATAAATTGATAAGTGATTCAGAAAGTCTAAAAAATGTTATTATTATTATTATTATTATTATAATTTTATGTTAATAAACAAAAAATTCAAATAGCGTTAAATAAAATAAAAATAATAAAAATAAAACTTTCCGATCGAATCTATTATAACTGACTTCTTTAAAATTTACAAAAAAAAAAAAAAAAAAAAAAAAAAAAAAGTTTATATGATATTATACATGCGTAAGTCGAAAAACAAGTTGTTATATAACGAGCATTCTCGTATGCGAACATTCACAACATTTTTCAATATTTGCATTCTAATTATCAACGGAAAGTATTCTTATTCACATAATCTCCAAATTAAGTAGTAGTGTAAATGTGAATTTTCATATGCGAATATTCAGGAATTTTTTTTATAATAGCATTCTTAAACATCAACGGAAAATATTGGTACAGTCGAACCTCGTTAATATGAACCTCAAGGGGAATCAACATTTTGTTCATGTTTAACAGTAATTCATGTTATCAGTATCAAATCTTTGTATTTGTTTTTATAGGGGACTGTGAAAACAATTCATGTTAAAAGTAATTCACGTTAAGCGTGTTCATGTTAACGAGGTTTGACTGTATTACCGTTCGCGAATATCAAATATCAAATAGTGATGTTAATTAGAATTATCGTAAGCGAATTTTCAAATTTTTTCAATATTAGCATTCGTAGACATCGACGAAAAATATTTGTATTGGCGTTTGCGAATGTGAAGTTGAAAGAATCTATAAATTGTATTTCCTTAACCCCCCCCCCCCCCCCCCGTAGAAAGCATCAGATTCTCCCTTGTAGAAGTCATGTTAAACTTCTCTTAATGATATGTTAAAATTTTGTTTTCTTGGACCAAATCTGAGAATTGTCTAACTCACCCATTAACTCTGCCCCCCCCCCCCCCCCCACGCTGTAATAAACTGACAATTATTTTTTCTTTATTTGTTCTGTTAATATCTGAAAATACTAATGCCACTGATTAGGACATAAAAAAATTATAAATTGATAAGTGATTCAGAAAGTCTAAAAAATGTTATTATTATTATTATTATTATTATAATTTTATGTTAATAAACAAAAAATTCAAATAGCGTTAAATAAAATAAAAATAATAAAAATAAAACTTTCCGATCGAATCTATTATAACTGACTTCTTTAAAATTTACAAAAAAAAAAAAAAAAAAAAAAAAAAAAAGTTTATATGATATTATACATGCGTAAGTCGAAAAACAAGTTGTTATATAAACGAGCATTCTCGTATGCGAACATTCACAACATTTTTCAATATTTGCATTCTAATTATCAACGGAAAGTATTCTTATTCACATAATCTCCAAATTAAGTAGTAGTGTAAATGTGAATTTTCATATGCGAATATTCAGGAATTTTTTTTATAATAGCATTCTTAAACATCAACGGAAAATATTGGTACAGTCGAGTTTAGTTTTTAGCATTTATTTATCGACAAGTTCAATATTTAACACTTCCTTGTCACGTTTTTTCCGGTCACCTTTTTCCCTTGTCACATTTTTTCCGCTATTGTTTTTTCTGTCACGTTTTTTCCGGTCCCGTTTTTTCCGGTCACCTTTTTTCCTAGATTCGTTTTAAATATGTCATGTAAAAATATTCAGAAGTTTGAGATATCGTGTGTGTTATGCCCAAAAACGTCATTTGGAGAAAAATGACTTCAAAGTTTCGTAAACGCTGCTTCAACTATTGGGCGGGTATAATTCTAAAAGCCACAACTTTTGTTCTAATGGGAATTTCAAAGAAATAATTATATCAAAATGTTCAGAAAAGATAGGAATTTAACATCTAAAAATATTAAAATTTTGAAGCTTTAAGAGTCCTGAGACCCCTTAAGTAGAATATATTATTATATAATTATATAATTAAGTACAAATATATTGGCAATTAATACTCAAACAATTTTAGAAGTGTTTAATTTTTGCTTGTTTAATTTTTCTTACTTACCGTATTGGTAAGTAATATGGTATATACCGTATACACTCGTGTATAAGTCGAAGAATTTTAGAAAAAAAATTTGGGAGTTGAAAATGGGGGGGGGGGGTCGATTTATACACAAGGAAGTAAAAAAAAAAAAAAAAAAAAAAAAGTCTTAAGTAACCACATGACAGATAAAACCGGGCAATGGTCATTTCCCTGTGATTGACAAAAAAAGCTCAATGATAATGTCCCTGTAATTGTTCTGTAAAAGTCCTACAATACAAAGAAGCACTATATTTTAGCAGTTTAAGAAGATGTTTACCCTCGTAAATAAGGCTTGAATAAATTTTTAAAGAATTTTTTTCTTTTTAAGCATCATTGAATTTATATGAATAAGTTTCAAAATAGTTTAACCTTCTTCGGTTTTACATAATTATACAGTTTTAAAACGTTGAATTAAAAAAGTCTAATTAGAAACGTAAAAAAGTTTACATTAGTAAACTTTTAATTAGTAAAAATTATTAATGAAAATTTAATAATTTTTTTTATCCTCGATTACAAATAATTTTTCAACATAGTACCAAAAATGTGGCTCGACTTATACAGGGAAATTCAATTTTTTTTTCAAAATTTTTACTCAAGAATTGGGGGGTCGACTTATACTCGAGTATATACGGTATTTGAAAAAAAAAAAAAAAAAAAAAAAAAAAAATAAACTCATATTCAAGCTGCAATCTTAATCGACAAAATATTACCTATATTTTTTTACATTTTTTATACATTAAAAGTATCAATTCTCAAAATCAGTTGAGGTTGTTTACAAATAATTGAGAAAAATATCTTTATGTGTTAAAATAATTGATTTTTTTTTTTTTTTTTTACACCACTGACTTCCGCTTTTAAACTGTACTCCGAAACCACGCAAAATTATAGTTGTAAGCACGCTTTTTCTTTTATTGTAAAATAAATGTCCACTTTAATGCTTTCATCATCTGTTCTAATGTTCACTTATCTTTACGTACCTAAACTTAATTTGGTAGGCGGGAAAAAAAAAAAAAAAAACGCATGGGAAAATTAAGATTTATATTTCTGATCAATTCTTTGGAAACTGATCGAGAAAAAGTTCTGGAAATGTTGATACATAAAATATTTCCAGTAATAGTAAAAAATATTTTGTTATCGCATTAGCGAACGTGGAAATGGAAAACATGAAACTTAGCAATTAAATAATACATTAATTTGGTAGGCAGAAAAAAAACCGCATGGAAAAATTAAGATTTATATTTCTGATCAATTCTGTGGAAACTGAACGAGAAGAAATTCTGGAAAAGTTCATACATATAGGAATAAAAAATATTTCGTAATCGTATCAGCGAACGTGGAAATGGAAAATATGAAGCTTAGCAATTAAATAATACATTAACCCTTTATGTGACGACAGTTCTTCAAAATACCATTAAAATAACTGTTTATAAAGTTCATTTAATACATCGATTAGTAGTAATACAGTTTAGAATGAGTTACAGACGCTTTATTCTATCATGTTCGAAAGCATTACTGGTTGCACAAAACAAAAGTATTTTTAAAATGATGATTTCTTTGCCTTTGCATCTTTTCAGCTTTGATGTTGAAAGTTTGGGGGGGGGGGGGGATTCTCTTGTAAGAACATGACATTTGTACATTTCCAAAATCTACAACAAGGTTAAAACAATGCGACTTCTTAAATTATTGCCCCTTCCAGTGGCCGAGAGATTCTGCTCTCGAAGCTTGTAGACGGTAGGTGCTGGGTTCGAACACAATCGCGCCCGTAGTCCTAATCGTTCGTGGTTTTCTTCGAACCATGGATTTTCATGTGTAAATACGGGTTAAATTCTATTGGAAAGACACCCCCAACTTTTGGGCCCATATCCCTCGTGTTGATAATTGGCCGTCATAAACAGAACCAACCTCTTAAATTATTACACATCAATCTGCAATAGTTAAACAAAAAGTAATCCAGGCTTTAAACTTGTGAGGTCTCTGGAAATGTAGCATATGACACTCCAGGGTAGAGTCCTGCGCGGGTCGGATTCTACCCGACCCGAACCCGCAAATTCCATTTTAAGTCAACCCGCAACCCGACCCGAACCCGCAAAAATAATTTTCGGCAAACCGCAACCCGACCCGAATCCGCAAAAATAATTTCAGGCAACCCGCAACCCGACCCCGAAGATTATCAACCCGCACCCGACCCGAACCCGTAATATTTCAACCCGTAACCCGACCCGAACCCGCAATGTAAGAAAAGCAAATCAGGTTTTAACACCATTATTAAAAATAATCTGCAATTGTATCTCTAATAGAGGTCTGAACCGGTCCGGCTCGCGGCGGGGCGGCAAAATTTCAAACTGGCCAGGCCACTTTATTATCAGTTTTTTCAACGGATTGGGCTGATAAACAAAATAAACGGGCCGGGCCGGCAAAAAAAAATTGAACGGCCCTGCCAGGCCGGGCCGATAACTACAATTAAGCTGGTCTACCGGCCCGATATAAATATTTACACGCAGCCGATAAAATTATAAACTAGGCTAGGGCCGAACTTTTAAGTTTTACACGGGGCGGGGCGGGCCTGAAAATTCCGGCCCGTGCAGACCTCTAATTCTCTAATACCATTTTTATGTTTTATATAAAAGAATGAACAAATCTATATTCTTTAATATTCAACTATAGTAAAACCTTTGACCCGACCCAATGCATGGTATAAATGCATCTAAATGGTATAAAACAAAAAATCTAACCTTTAAATATGCTTTAAAATTAGTTGCGGTTTCAAAAGTTCCACTTAATGATACACCTTTTTTTACACAAGTGGCCATCTGCCTTTAGTTTTTCCCTTCTAACACAGTGCATCGCGTATCACCACAATTAAATTATTCACTTGATACATATACATTAGACAGGAAGGACCATTTAGCGTTTTGCTGCGTATTGCATTTTTAAAATACGATAAAAATATAATGCAGGTTGTTGTTTTGAAGACTGGTGTGAAAGGATGACTAAAGACAAAACAGGCAGGCACACATTTTGCTTTTGTGAAACTTTCATCTGCGGTTTATATAGGCTTTTAAAGGGAAAAAAATATTTTCCACATTCTTTTAAAAAAGCGGGTCAACCCGAACCCGACCCGCAAGAGTGAAAAATCCAACCCGAAACCGACCCGAACCCGAAACAATGAAAGCCAATCCGACCCGAACCCGACCCGCACAAAAAATGAAAGTCAACCCGACCCGACTCGAGCCGCAACGGGAAATTATAGCAGGTCGGGTCGGGTTCGGGTAAAAGCGGGTAACCCGACCCGATGCAGGACTCTACTCCAGGGAATATTTACAAAGGATAAATACAGCTGAGTATTTGTTCCAATAATCCGGTTCAAAGTTATTCATTATACGCTATCTCAAATTGTGTGAAATATCTAAAATCAATACCATTTCCCATTATTTACATGAAAATATCTCATAAAACACGATGGGTGGCACGTAAAAATTTCACTGAAGAAACAACCCTTTTATTATATATTATTCGTCTGTCAGATTAATATCATTCAACAAAAACCATTCTCCAAAACTATGGTCTTCTACCACTTTCAAATATGTATATTGAAGTGAGTTGCAAAATTCCAATGTACTCTTCGCAACATAATACCTGTCTATCATTCTTTTAAAACTACAATCTTCAAAACGCCTGTTACAATCAAATAGAAAGCAAAATATTTTGAATGATTGTCAGGCGATAATAAGAGGAACCACTCTCTTTGTTGAAGGATTAAGTATTTAACCTGAGGGGTCCCATATGTTGAAAGCATGATTTTTCGTTAAATTTCAAAGTTTGAGTACATTTTTTCTTAATAGCCATATTTATTTAGTTTAAAATATTTTATTTTTATTCAATTAAAATTTTGAAGAAAGCTATATATATATTTTTTTTAAATTAAATAAAGATAACAGTAAATTTTGCATTTAAATTCCCGAAAAGAATTTTTCTGAAACTAATACCCTTACTCTTTTAATGAATTCTCAGGTGTCATTTGGGCAAAGTCAGCAATAAATAAATAAATTATTTATTAAATATCGCCTTCATGTCGTTAAAAAAAACAAAAAAACAAAAAAAAAAACTAAGCTTTATTAAGTTTTTTAAATTACATGGATATTAAATTTCTCAAAATCTAAAAAAAAAACGAACTTCATATTTTCTGTTATGTGTACAAATATATGTATAAAAAATAAATTAATTATTTTTTTAAAGATGGCCTTCATATCGTTAAAAAAATATAAGCTTTACTATGTTTTTAAAACAGATATTAAATTCCTTAAAAAACAAACTTTATATTATATTTTCTGTTATGTATACTACTTAATAAATACAATACTTTCCAGTGATCTTTTATCCGATATGCTTTTTCCTGTGTGCACTTTTCTCCCGTGATTCCAGTATCTTATAGAAATGAATGTTTATTTTAATTTATTTTGTTTAGTTTAAATGTTTAAAATAATATATCTGGAAATTCCATGATGAAACCAAAAATTGCAAAAAAATCGACTTCAATCAATTGCTTAATGTAACAAAAAAAAAAAAAAAAAAAAAAAAAAAAAAAAAAAAGGGTAACAAACTATGCTAATTTCTAATTTTAGGCGTATCTTAACAAAGATATTTACTTATTATTATTTTTTCTTTATTTGTTCTGTTAATATCTGAAAATACTAATGCCACTGATCAGGACATAAAACATTATAAATTGATAAGTGATTCAGAAAGTCTAAAAATTGTTATTATTAATAATATAATTTTATGTTAATAAACAAACAATTCAAATAGCGTTAAATAAAATAAAAATAAAACTTTCCGATCGTATCTATTATAACTGACTTCTTTAAAATTTACAAAAGTTTATATATTATACATGGGTAAGTCGAAAATCAAGGTGTTATGTAAACGCGCATTCTCGTATGCGAACATTCACAACATTTTTCAATATTTGTATTCTAATTATCAACGGAAAGCATTCTTATTCACATAATATCCAAATTAAGTAGTGGTGTAAATGTGAATTTTCATATGCGAATATTCAGGAATTTTTTCTATATTTGCATTTTTAAACATCAACGGAAAATATTGGTATTACCTTTCGCGAATATCAAATATCAAGTAGTGATGTTAATTAGAATTATCGTGCGAATTTTCAAATTTTTTCAATATTAGCATTTGTAGGCATCGACGAAAAATATTTGTATTCGCGTTCGCGAATAAATTGTATTTCTTTAATACCCCCTCCCCCGCTCCCCCCGTAGAAAACACCAGCTTGTCCCTTGTAGAAGTCATGTTAAACTTCTCTTAATGAAATGTTAAAATTATGTTTTCTCGGACCAAATCTTAAAATTGTCTAACCCATCCATTAACTCTGTACCCCCCCCCCCCCCCCCTACGCTGTAAAAAACTGACAGTGGAAAAACTTCACTTTAGTTGTTAGCATTTATTTATCGACAATTTCAATATTTAACAATTCCTTGTCACGTATTTTCCGGTCACGTTTTTTCGGCTCTCCTTTTTACCTTGTCACTTTTTTCCGCTCTCCTTTTTTCTGTCACGTTTTTTCCGGTCACGTTTTTTCCTGTCACCTTTTTTCCGTTTACCGTCGTAAACAATCCAATATTTTACCTCACACAGCATGTGCTTTTAGCTTTTACAATTTGCATTCAGCCTGTCACCCCTCCCCCCCCCCCAACTGGAAGCGCCTTTATATTTCCAATCCTACTCTTTCAAGTTGAGTTGCAATACCGACCTACAAGTTAACCGATTACACTTAACCTTCGGTAAAACATAGAGGGTGCTAATCCCGAAAAAGACGGATTTTTTCAAATGGATCAGTATTAGTTCTGATGAAAATGAACCTAAAGAACTGATCCTTATTGATCAATGAGCACATCTATATTCATTTTTCTAAGAATTTCGCCCAAAATGAAAACCGGAGTACTTTCCCGAAAAACCGCAAACGCAGTAAAATTTTAGAAGTTTCCGACGTCAAAATGCTGTGACAAATAGGGAGAAATTTCGAAATTTTGGAATCTCGTGGGAGGTCACGAAAGGATTATCTTTGCTTTGAAGTTTTTTTTTGGGAGAAGTAGGTTGGACAAAAGACATTTCACAAGCTGTCAGGGTTGTCTGGTCATTTCAGTTTTCTTAGCTGGTTTTGGAGGATGAGTGGTACATACAGTCAAACCTCGTTACCACGAACACGCTTATCGCGAATTACTTTTAGCACGAACTGTTTCTCATTGCCTTGTCCAGTTGTATGTAATGTAGTTAAGTTCCGATAACACGAATTACTTTTAACACGAACAAAAAAAGTTTCCCCATGAGAGTTCGTGGTAACGAGGTTCGACTGTATATTAAAAGAAAGATTTTTAAAAACTCTTTAAGGCTGTTCTCAAATCCAAAGGGTCAATTTTCTGACATAAGTTTTAATTTATTTTTGCTCGGAAACGCATGAAACTAGAAGGTGTTGTTATTCAGAAACTATGTCATCGAACTGTTCTTTCCGTTTCCTTGTATACGCAATAGATCCTTCAGAAAATACTGTCAAAGTTGGCATTTTCAACTGAACTTGCGAAGAAAACAAGAAAATCCAATCAGTAAGGTAAGAAAAATACAGTGTCACGTGATCAAAATCGCTTATAACACAATAGGTAATTTATTGATCAAAAAATGGGAAACACAGTTCGATTCAAATCGCATCCATGGTCAGGTTTTCCAATTTTATATCTTTCCGTTAAAAAATGAATTTGTAAATGTGTCAAAACGTTTTGCGCTTGTTGAGCAGAGCGGTTGAGAACAACCTTAACTGAACGCCAGTCATTAACGGGACCTGGTTGCTATGGAAGCGATTTGGAATCGAACTACGTTATCCTTTTTTTGATAAATAAATCCCCTATTGAGTTATAAGTGATTTTGATCACGTGACAAATACGTTTTTCACTTTTTTTGGAGTGGTTATAATTTCGCGGGGAAATTCGTTCAAAACACCCACTTTCACACTATTTTCTGAAAGATCTATTGCGTTTGCAAAAAATAACGGAAAAAACAGTTCCATTACATGGCTTCTGAACAACACCTGTTAGTTTCATGTATTTCCGAAAAAAATTCAATACCTTTTTGGATTTGAGAACAGCCTTAAATAGATGTCTTATTTTGTCAAACGAAGAAGCGTGATACAGAACTGTTTTTTAACACATAATGCGTATGAAAATATAATAAAACGGTGTGCGTTTAGAATTATAATGTTCAAGCTTAATGTTTAACATTTTTTAAAAGGAAAAAGAGGGGGGGGGGGGGGGAGGTTATTATAACATAGATCATGTACACTGCAATTTTTTTTTCTTTTTCTTTTTCAGTGTAGAATACTTAAGCAAATGGACTTTATAACACAGCGAAATTTAAATACATGTGACTACATATTATATAGCTAGAGAAAAGCGAGAAATAAATTGATCCGTATGCCATTGAGTGCTTTCAATTTAAAAATATATTTTTTGAATACGTGTTTTAAATCTAAAGTAAAAGATATGTGAAAATCTTAGATGAATAAAAATGTATTGCACAAGGTGAAGTTTACAAATTCACTGTACATAAGAGCCTTTGTTTATCGATCTAAAAATTTTACAAAATAAAACGATGAATATTGCAATTATATTTCGAAAATAAAATCTTTATGCTATAATTCTGGAAATCTTAGAAAACTGTTTAAATCTAAATTATAATGTTTAATGACATACAACGAACAGATTTTTTTAAAGCGGCGTACATAATTCCTTATCTAAACTGTTCAAAAACTTTTATTAAAAAACCTATTACCGTATTTTATGGAAGAAACGCCGCACCCGTCGTAAACGCACTCTTCAAATTGGCCTGAATAAGCTAAAAAATATCGTAATCGCCGCACCCGTTGTAAACGCCGCATCCGTCGGAACGCTACTTTTGTCGACACCGTCACATTGACTTAACTTTAATCAAAGTTTTCTGAGCGGTGTAGGATGCCTTGTTTTTAATATCTTAAGATGTCTGAAGCTTTCTTAAAAATATTTAAATCCGATTTGAAATATTTTTATGAATTTTTAAATTAAGGAAACTCAGTTGGTAAAAAAAAAAAAAAAAAAAAATCGTAAAGGCCGCACTTGGAAAAAAATTAACTTTTAAACTCGTAAACGCCGCGGTGTTTCTTCCATAAAATACGGTAATTATTTTTTATTATTTTCAAAAGGAAATAGCAAAAATATAATTTATAACTATAGAACAAAATAATTTATATAAATTTATAAAAGGAAATAAAAGTAAATAAACATTTATTATCAAATAAACAACAATAGCCGGGTTACCATAACAAACTTTTCTGATATATGAAAAAAAAAATCTGATTAAAATTTTAGTTGCCATCATTAGAAAAATGTATATAAAATTAGAAAAAAATTACTATTTCGAAAACTAATTCGAATTTAAAAATTCTAATACCAGTTTTGAGATCTGTGGATCAATACGGATTTTTGGTGTTAATTTCATCGCAAAGTATTCCTATTTTAGGAGAAATCGCCGTGAAACATAATCAGTTGTTTAATCTGTCGTTTCATAGAATCGTTACATAAATTCGTTTCAATTCAATCGTTTCATTAGGATTTTATATATATATAGGGTAGATTTTAATTATTCGTCTCAAACTTAAAACAATATCTATGGATTTATAATTATGGTGTGAAAATAATATGGATCATTTGTTTGTTTGGAAGCAAAAGTATATCCGGGATTCGAACCCACTCCAAAAATATTTATCTATTTATATAAAATCCAAATCTCTGTGTGTCCCTCACATTTCTGGTAGGACCGCCTCATTGAAATGAGTAATTGTTGAAAAATACTAATGCAGGGTTATCACAGTATCACCAAATGTTGGCCAACTTGGCGACAAAAATAAGTTGTCATATAGGAAGCCAACTTGGCGATAGCTAGCTAATTTGGCGAAATTCCCAATTAAAACCGTTAATCTTTCGTAAAGGAGGTCACCGCGATTTCATTTAAACTCGGCTCTTTTAAGACATTTTTTCACAATCTATGAGTAAGAATTTAAAGTGTAATATACGGAAATGTACATCTTTACATCTTCCTCCCGCTGCTGCTAATAAAATAACCGCCAATAGACGACGCTGTACTGTCTGAGGTCCTAACTGCGCGGTTTTAATGTACTTTAGGTACTTTTTCAGCATAAGTGCCTTGGCGGAAAAGGTAATTTGGCAACATATTTTCCGGGAACCTATCCACTGTTTCATTTTATATACACACGCATTTTTTTTCGATATTTATACGATTTATTTAACATAGAAAAAAACATTTATCTAATTTTATACAGAAACAGAGGTAATCTGTACATAAAAAACATCAATAACATACACATAAAATAACCACATAAAACAAACAAAAAAGCACATCAAGCTTATTTTCATAGCTGTTTATATAATTTGACAACAAATCTCACTTTCTGATGCCCGAATTACACCAAGCTTTAAAAAAAAAACGCCAAAGTCCCTATAGTGGAAAAGTACCAAACTGTCTATTATTTTGCGCTATCTGTGCTATAGTTTGTACTATATGTAAGGGGAGGGGAAGCGAAAAGCTTAAACATTAAATATTAAAGTTTTGGCACAGATATCATATACATTGACACAGATGTCATGTTGGCGCGTTTTTTTTTTCCGACGCTAATTTGGCGAAAGCATCAACAGCATAAACTGCAACATCCGGGTTACCATATCGGGCACAATAACGACACTTTGGCGCCAGTTAAGTATCCGTTGCGTATGTGACATTGGCGTCAGAAAATAATCGCGCCAATATGGGGCGTATATGACATCTGTGCCGAAACTTTAATATTTAATATTTATGACATCTGTGCCGAAAAATCATGCGTTAAGCATAGAATATGAAACACTTTCCAATTCCTGAATGCTTTAACAAAACTTCGTTATTTAGGGAAATAAGTTAAATAAGATAACTAAGTAAACATTTTAAAAAACGCATAAAAAATTTAAAAAAATGATTTCAGCAGTTATCGTCCATAGCCAATAGTACCGTTATTACGCACCACTCTTTAGCTAAAATTTAATTTAAACTAAAACACTCTTATAGACGGTTATGTATCCAATTCTTTACGTGACCCTGTATATCATTTTATCTATAATCTACAAACATTTCTTAGTTAACTAAATGCAGTTCAGCGTAAAAATGCATAACTCCTTGAAAAACCAATTTTAAGCAATTTACTCTCACACTCAGTAACCCTTACGAATTCTTTTGTATAGCCCTGTACATGAAGTATAGCATTTATACACACAGTCACAGTGACACAGTATATAGTATGCATAAATATAATTAAACATAAAAGCGCATATCATAATTAAAAATGCATTTCCAGCAATCATCGCGTATGTACAGTACTTCGGAGAAAAGTTTCTTGGCGAGAAAGGAGTTTGCTAACGTATTTTCTGACAACCTATTTACTGTTTCATACTCACAAGCAATTTTTTTTCCATATGTATACAATCTATTTAATATAAAAAAAGCTATATACCCATTTTTATAAAGAAACAGAAGTAATTTTGGTACTACTTGGTTATCCCGTCGACCAAAAATCTATCGCCAAACTATAAAATTAAATGCCGATAATAGTTGATCATAAATGTCACATTCACTTGACTTTATGCAGGTTATACGTGTTTACGTCATCAACGGATTTTTAGTTCGACGTTTTATTTGTATTTTTATTAATGTCATACTAATTTATTTGTTCTTTCGTTATTTAAAATAAAAATTACGTCAATTTGTACAATTTGGCGAATGGCGATTTTATAATTTAGCGAAACTGGTCGATGGGATAACTAAAGAGTACCGTAATTTTTGCACAGATGTCATATACACATTGGGTTTGGCGTGATTTTTTTCTGACGCTAATTTGGCAAAAATCTCGCTTTCGAATACCAGTTACATATATATATTTAAATTATTTGATATCATTTTGAAAAGGAAATATCAATAAATAAATAAAAGTTTAATATGATTAACTATAGTGCAAAAGTTTATATAATTTAAAAAAAAGAAAATAAAAGTCAATAAACAATTTATTAATAAATAAAAAACAATAGCCGAGTTACCATATCAGGCAAAATAACACCATTTTGGCGCCAGTTAGGCACCCCGGTGCAAGAAAAATAAAAGTTCATTAGGTTTGTTTTCATAGCTGTTGATACATTTTGGCAACATATCTCACTTTCTGATGCCTGAATTGCGCCAAGCTTATTTAAAAAAATTCAAAGTGCCCTATAGTGGAAAAGTACCTAAATGAATAATTAATAATAATAATTACATGTATAAACAAAAATAAAAATTCATCAGGTTTGTTTTCATAGCTGTTTATATATTTTGGCAACATATCTCACTTTCTGAAGCCCGAATTGCGCCAAGCCTTTTTTTTTTTTTTATGGAAAAGTACTTAAATAAATAATTAATAGAAATAACCAATTATATAAACTAAAAAAATTTATTTCGAGATCAAAGCATTGTTTTTAATTTCGATTTAAAAGTACATATATCCTAGGATAACTTCAGTTTAAATTACGTTGGCAGCTTGACATTTGACATTTGAAGTCCACCGAGGTGGAGAACGCTTTGAGGCCTATAGCTACCATGGCTGTCGCCTCGAATGATCCTTATTATAACATAGAAACAACAACAAATCAGAACAATTTTTTTATTTTTCCATTACATATATTATACAACTACAATGGGACATTCACAATTACATCCATGTCTTACCCAGGGACTCGAACCCGGGCCCTCGGGGTGACAGAAGCCTCCGCTTACTACGTTGGCAGCTTAATATCTCATTCGATAAACCTAAACAAACACAAGTGATTCATTCGTCGTGAACCGTCAAATATATTAAACCATTGAGGTAATCATTCACAAAGTAAGTTCTCCAATAATCAATAGACAATATTCTTATGACGTCAAGGTAAAATGGTGGCGGTATCGTTTGTTTATGGTTTGAATTAACAAAGATTTTATTTTGCAATGTATCTTAGTTACATTACTTTATTGTCATATTTATGAGCTCAGAACAAAAGCACATTTTTTCATTATTTAGTTATTAAATAATGAAAAATATTATAAATGCATGATTTGAAAAATTTAAATAATTTTCTTTCTTAATACTAAAAAATAACATTGAAGTAACAGTGGGTTTAAGTTAAATAAGTTTAACTGTTTAATTCAGTTGTAATATTCAAAATAACTATATTTATTAGATTTCCATAAACAACATCAGGGCCCGATTAAACTTTGAAGTTAGAGGAATTACAATGTCATTTCAAGACCTTCCTTTTGGAGAAGCTTTTCTAAATTCCACATATACATGGAAACTCTTCAGTGTTAGAAATATTATTCCTAGGACAGACATAACAACATCAGGGCCTGATTAAACTTTGAAGTTAGAGGAATTACAATGTCATTTCAGGACCTCCCTTTTGGAGAAGCTTTTCTAAATTCCACATATACATGGAAACTCTTCAGTGTTAGAAATATTATTCCTAGGACAGACATAACATCAAAACGGCTGGCAATTTTACACACGTTTTTGAAAATTACTTTATATCAGAAATTTTAGTAAAAACTGGTTACGCTCTGACTCCGATAAGAAAGACTCTAGAACCGGTCTAGGCTCGGTCCTGTTGCCAAGGTAACTGGTCAGTCGATTTTATTTTAGGGAAGTAACTCATTTACTTTTCTCCCATTCAACCGATCATTCCGAGAATTAGCGGTCTTTTTTTGTCCTATGGATGAAGTTCCTTCCCTACAAGTTTTGGAATCTTCGAAAGCAGGAAACCTACTCAGGGTTTTTCTTATCTCGGTCACACAGTACCTCTTTGTTATAGCGGCCCACACAATTACGATTATGAGAACTGAGAAGTCGCAGCCAATTTCGCCTACGTCGTAACCAGGATCGGGAAGCACACACGTATAATACCATATAATACCATTTCGTTAAATCGTATACGATAGTTTAATAGTTTTTACCTTACTTCAAATGTGCAATTTATTTATTTTTACGAATCAACAATCTAAATTGTCCAATATATGAATTAAAAATAAATGTAAACAAAGATTGAATAAACATGACCGCAAAAAGCTTCAAATCCGCACAACACTTGGAACCAAACTGTGCAGATTAGTGGTCTTCTACTGTACACAGTTTTTAATAAATGTGTTTCGTTCTTAAAATGTGTTATTTTCATCTATCATTGCGGAACAAGCGAGGAAAACTCATATTCTTGTGCATGAAATGTATATACTATCTTTATATCTAAATTTCCGTCATTTTTGACGGGCTACCTTTCTAGTATTAAATAAGGGTATATTAAAGATTACAAACGTGAAAAATATGCGACAATCACGCTGTTTTTTTTTCGTTGTTTATATATATATATATATATATGAAAGGATAAAAACACTTTAAAATTCCAAATTTAAATTAAAATCCGAAGTTTCTTTCTCCTAACTTTAAATCTCATTCTAAAACCAGTTTTACCCCTTGTAACTTTATTTCCCAGCAATACATCTTATTACTTTCAGATATCATTTTCGGACGATCCTTAAGAGTAAAAATAGCTGAGTTGCAGATTTGGTAGCCATGTGTGGTTAGCCGATTCCCGGGCTGGCCAAACCCAATTCTGGAATCTGAGCCCGCGCAATCAATCAAAAGCTAATCAACCAATTAAAGAAATGTTCCTCCTAATTTTACAACTATGCCATCTGCTGGAAAATATGATAAACCCCAAGATATTAGCTAAAACCCGCGCCAAAAACGAGAGAGTTTGCAGATTTGAGAAGCCTGTCAAACCTACGGCCATGTAGCACTCTTATAATCAACGTAACGGGCTCGAGGGCCCCCGGCCGAACTCGCGAAACGGACTGTAAGATGGAGCGCCAAATAAATGAGTTCGGTCCAACAAGAGGTTTCAGAGTCCAATTATTCTCCAAATTATTTATCTACAAGTTCTGTCAATTCCAAGATGTTCTGACATATTAACGCCGGCGATACGACGGTCAACTGATGCGGAGTGATCGTGTCGCGACTCCCTATACAAGTCCGGACGCTCCCGATATTCGTTACATATATATATATATATATATATAACCATTAAATAAACATTACCGACCACCAACAAAAACTGTGATATTCTGAATGAAATGACAATAACAAATACAGTACCCCTCAACACACATAACATGGATACCAAAAGTACTATCTTACAAGTATTAATATGGAAGAAAAAAAGAAGAATATGGATACCGATAAAAATAAATGAAAAACTTATATATTGAATTACGTTATCAAGGGTACAGAATTCAAATATATAAGCAAAAATAGTCGTTTTCTGTAGAGAAAAAAAGCTAAAAGCTGAAATTTTTTTTCTGCTGTACCGAAACGACTGCATAACTAAAAGAATAGATCCAAGATGAAACAGAATAATATTAAATGCCATGAAATGGAAAAATCAATACAACGTTTTAAATAATTAATTTATATCAATGAAACATAGTAATATTACACAGTCTACCTTATTTAACCCCATTTTTATTTAATCCAAATACACACCAGCACATGTTAACCATTACCGCTATAACTTTAAGGTTATTTTTGCAGTTAAGATAACACAGATAATGGTTGCAGTTAATCCATTTTGAAATACCTTGATAAATACAATTAATAAATAAACATAGAAAATCATTATATATATATATATATATATGTGTGTGTGTGTGTATATGTCTGATTTGCATACGGCGGAAAATTGTGTACGACGGAAAATTTTCTCGGTCCGAATCGATTCTGCCTTAGACAGAGTTTACTGTATTACTACGCGGCGTTATAATTTGCTATATACTTGTACATTGACATGAAGTAACTGAATACGGCCGGGTCGTACTGACCCACCGGATTCAATCTATTGACAGAGGCGCCTTTGAAAGTCATGACACTCTATGCCAAATTTTTACATGGATGATTTACTAAGGAACGATGATTTCCAGATAATATTAAGTATTAGTCAAGTATCTTGCGTCCCGTGTTTTGGTATTTCTGTCTTTTGTGCAACGGTGAAAAAAAGGGCAGATGCGGCAATCCCAAAACTTTCTTCTATCTCATACATGTTAATACTTCCTGAAAAATGCAGCATAGCAGCACCACCGGTTAGGGGATTTGCACAAAAATCTAATGAGCAACAACTTATGTAAATTTCTAACTGAATCTGAAGTTAGATGAAAATTCGTGGTTTTTCAGATAGAGCTATTGCGGAAATCGTAAAACAATCTGCATAGCAGCGCCGACTGTTGGGCGATTTACTCTAAAAACTAATCAGGACCCATTTATATCAGGGACTAACTGAATCTGAAGTTGGATGAAAATTCGTGCATTAGTTCTTGAGATAGAGCTATTGCAATAATCATGACTAATGCCGCATAGCAGCGCTATCTGTGGGGCGATTTACACTAAAAAGCAATCAGCACCAAACTATATTAAGGACTAACGGAATCTGAATTTTTATAAAAATCCGGCTATTAGTTCTTGAGATATAGCTATTGCGGAAATCGTGAAAAATGCAGCCTAGCAGCGTCACCTGTCGGGCGATTTACAACAAAAAATAATCAGCACCAACTTCTATCATGGACTAACTGAATATAAATTTTTATTAAATTCCGTGCGTTAGCTCTTGAGATAGAGAGCCCACAGAATTTGTGTCACATACAGACAGACAGGCATTTTGTAAAAACATGTTTTTCAGCTTTTCTGACCCCTAAAACGTGTCCATCCGTCGAAAACCGAAATTCAAAAATTTTCATGAATCCAATACTTTCTTCTTTTAAAGATAGAAGAAAGTAAAAAACGCGGAAGGTCAGTTTGAGAAAAAACATTTTTTAATTTTAAGGGGGCTGGTCACTCAGCTTCGGAATTCTACTCCATAATGTGAAGTCTATGGGCTTTTGATGCATTCGTCTATTTAAAATATTTTCAAAGGGAATTCATATTTTTAACATCTATTTTCTGTGTACTCTTCTTAAAAGAGGTCTCTTTTTTTCTTAGTTTTCAAAATATTTCTAAAATCTAGGCTGAATTTAATATTTTATGTGTTAAAAGTGGGCGAACTGTGAGTCAGATTGGAACACTTCTTATAAAATAAAGTCTATACTTTAGAAACAGTTTGAGAACTAAGAAAAAAAGAGACCTCCTTTAGGAAGTGTACACAAAAAATAGAAGTTAAAAATATTAATTTCCCGAGGAGATATTTTAAATAGACGAATGCATTCAATGCCGATTACACTTTACATGAGTGAGGGCAAATCGGAAGCTGAGTGACCAGCCCCCTTAAAGGGTCACATTGACAGATGTGGTTTTCTTACTCCCAGAGTCATATTTTTTTACAACATCTCATACGAATGATGCCTCCTAAACAAACAAATATTAAATACAGTAGCCTCCCTCTTAACCGGAACTCCACTTTAACCGGCCGACTTTTTTCCCCAACATCAGGCAAAATTCATGGATGGCACACCTCGGGAACTCAGCTTATGCTTTCGAGTTGAAGTGCAATCTCAAGAGGAATCAGGCAAAATTTAGAAATGAGAACGTCGGTCTATTCTAAATGGATACACGTTGACTTTCATCTGTGTTGAATTCAGGGTGTGGTGCGGGGCGTCCCCCCAGGAATGATGAGATGTCCCCCCGGAGCTGTATAATATCTGATCTCTCTGCAAACTGTTTTGTACAAACATTTAAAAAGCTTGAGGGATCCGAACAGATCTCTGTAGAAGACGTATAAGAGTTCTTTGAGTCTGATAACGATCTCAAGCATGAAACATTATTTGACGGGGATATAATTAGGACTGTAACTGATGTTGTTCAATACAAAGGTGTTCCAGTTGAAGTTGACACTGCTAAAATTGCAAATACGGAAGGGGTAAAAGGCGCTACGCTGTGTTGAGCAGCGGCTAACAGCTTCCTTGGTTAAACTTATGATGTTAAAGAGTTGGAGAGATTTTGCTGCAAAATGTCCGCCATCTTGCCTTCAAAAAAGAAGGTCACTGATTTCTTTATGGTTGATTAACTTAAATATACATAATGTAGAACAATTTCACCTTCTTATAAATGTTTGTGACACGATTTTCAACAATTTAATTTGTGTTAAATATTTTTCATTACTTGTTATCAGTGATAATTTTTCTTTCAATTCGTTTAATTATAACTATTATTCATTTCACAAAATATATATGTTATTTATTAATATTACTTTTATTAATATTACTTATGTACTTTTTTAAAACTACACAAATTGAAAAACTAAATGCATCGTACGAGTTTAATTAAATTACGCAGATACTTATTTAATTTTTTTTACTTCTCCGCTTTAACCGGTTTTTCTCTTAACCGGCTAACCCTCAGTCCCGTTTGCTTTTTCAGGAAGGCTCACGTTTTGAGCACTAGCCTTGGCGAATTGGCGAAAGCGAGAACGTTCAGCCAGCTCTATCGCCAAACGCCAGTCGTCGTCTTGTGTTTTGTTTTGATCCGACATGGTGGAAGACGAAGTAGCATATTTTAGAATAACAATCCTACCTAAATTAAAGGAATATTTTCAATCATATGCTCTAGATGAAAAGAAATCTTCTAAAGAAATTGTGTTACGAACTGATATTTGCACAAATGATGAGGCCGAGTATTTTAAGAAAATACTGTCAGAACTTACCAACACCGAATGAATCGTTTACAGAAATACTGCGAACTTTTGATTATTGCTAAAATTTTGATTATTTGATCCCCTCAAAAATCTACGTTTTTATTCAACTAAGTATTATTAATTCCATACCTGTTAAACAAAAACTCATTTCCTTCATAAATCTAGATATTTGATTACATATAAAGATGGATTTATGGGGATGATGAATTGATGCAGTTTCAGTGCATTTTGATGTATATAAACACAGATTAAAAAAAATACCTGTGGCCGAAAATTACTATATTTTCTGCGATGAACTTAAATAATTGATTTAATACTAAATCATTCTGCAGAAACAGTCCCCAAAATCGAGTGAAAATAAGCCAAACCAGGAAAAAAAAAAAGAAAAAAACATATCACACTCCCAACCAGGATGTCAAGAAATTGCTTTTTTAATGTGAGATGAATTTCTTAAGGGGAAGTGGGGGAGGAGGAATATTGAATGACTATCCTTTGTTACTTCAAAGTAAGAAATAAAATCTCTAGAGAAATTTTTTAGCTGTGTATGATATTGAGGGGTTGTAGATTTAACTAGTTAAATTTATCAATTAAACAAATCAACAAATAGAAAAAACAAACCAAAAAATTAAAAGCTTGGAATATTTGACTTTTGTGGGGGGGAGGAGATGAAACAAAAGCTTTTCTATTTTTTACGGGGGGGGGGGGGAGAATTTGAATAATTGGTCCTTTACTTATAGTTACCTAAAAAGTAATAAGACAGAAAATTATAATTTAAATGTAAAGAATTTAAAAAAAAATGAATGTGTACACTAAAGGTTAATCCTGATTTTTTATCTTTCATTCTATTTCTTTCCTTTTCGTTTTTATGGTAAATTATTTATTTGTTATTTTAAAATCAACAGATAGAGCAAAACAGTAAACTTTACACACTGTTATGGATAAGCAAAGGGATAGTTAACATTTCAGACACAATTTTAACTAATCTTTTCTGTAAGGCAACAATGAATTTTAAATGGTCAAAAAATAGTGTGCTGGAGGAGAGGGTGGGGAGGGGGAAGAGAAAATTCGGATTGGGGGTTGCCTCAGACTATTGGTCATTATTTTATTGCCACTTCAACTTAATAAATTGTACAATATGTGTGCAGAATGACGGAAAATGGAATGTGTGTGGTGGTGGTGGGGGGGGGGGGGATTTCATTCGAGAGAAGAATTAGATGATTTATTCAAATATGACGAATTACTATTTTAAAATAACAAATAAAACAACTAGGACGAAATATGGCAAAAATTTTAAAATAAAAAATTGAAGAATTTTAAAGATTTTTAATTTTGTGCACTAGAGGCAGACCAATTTTTTTTTCATAAAAACTCAAATAATGATAAAGATTCGACAGCATTAAAATGTAATTGCAATTGATTTAATTGCATGCATCAACTTGCAATTATTTTAACTGATTGATTTAATAGCAGGATACAGTTAAATAATTTATGATTTATTGTTCAATCTAATTATAATCGAATTGATTTTAGTTTCAACTTCCTATTAACTTCTAATCGCAATTAAATTAAAAACAATTAATTTTTAATGAATTATTTCAGTTAAAATATGTTTTATTAATGGAATCTGCACGTCACACAATTATGCCGCTTAATTAAAAAAAAAACTAAATTAATTCAGTAGTAACGTTAATAAAACTAAGTTCAACTGTGTCATAAAAACATGATCAATAGAATTATATTTATTACAAGAAAATCATTACGTCTGTTTTTCTTTTTCCTAAAAAATAAAATACGTTCTCAATTTCTTCGAACATAGCGAATTAATGAAATAAAAGAATATTATTGAACTGAAAAAAAAAAAGAAAACCTTATGTTTGAATTATATTTACCGTGAAATTAAAAGAATTTTAATCCGAAAAAGCTCATTGTTTCAAGCAATGTTTTAATTGTAAACCACGGTGAAATAACATTTCGTCATACTTAGGAATGGGGTTGCTGTTCGCTACGCGTATGACGTCACGAACAAGAAAGGCTGCGTATCGTTGAATTCATCCCCGCGCCAACCGTTGCTCTGGCGATAAAGTGCTCAAAACGTGAGCCTTCTTGAAAAAGCGTCCCGTTTAGGCCGGTTAAGCGGGAGGCTACTGTATTAAGCCTCTCGTGTATTTTCTGCCTTCGCGTCTTGGTGGTTGCGCGGTATTTTGATATTTATACCTAATGTGCAAGTGCAGACGGAGAAAGGAGCTCGAATATTTTCAAATCGAAAAGGGCAAATTTATGACATAAATTTTAATTTATTTTTGTTCGGAAATGCATGAAACTAGAAGGTATTGTTTAGAAACTATGTAATCGAGCTGTTTTTTCCGTTTCTTTTTTTTTTTTCTGAAAACGCAATAGATAATTCAGAAAATAGTGTCAAAGTTGGCGTATTGAACCGAATTTCTGTGGGAAAGAAGAATAACCATTCAAAAAAGGGTGAAAGGACCTTACCTTTCCTGAAGGAACCTTTACCTTTTTCCTTCAGGAAAAAGGTAAGGTCCGAACACGGTGCGGCCCGTAAAGAGTAGTCACTAGCCCGGCCCGGCCCGGCCCGGCCCGGCCCTAGTGCCGTGAATGAAATTAGGCCCGAGCTCGGCCCGGCCCTAGTGCCGTGAATGAAATTAGGCCCGAGCTCGGCCCGGCCCGAATGCCGTGAATAGGTCGAGCCGAGAAGGCAGATCTGTGTGACCAGAGATCTTCTAGGCTAATATTAAGAAAACTATTGAATATAAAAATGCGAAAATTGTTTGTTTTATAAGAGAAATGTTCAGTAAACATACTGACAGTTTTAAAATGGAAGAGATTTTTAATGTTGAAGTCAGTCAAAATATTTCCGTTAAAAAGGTTTTATAGGAACAAAAATTATGCATAGCATATTCACCATCTTTTACAGGGATTTACTTGATAAGTTTGCGGTGAGCAGTGTGCAATTATATTTTTAATGTGCTAAATTTTTTAGGTTTTTTTTAACATTTGTTTTTCAAATGTTCGTTATTTCGATGGTGATTTATTTCATATTTAGAAAAAAACATTTGTGTAAATTGTTGTCAAATTGTAAAACAGAGCAAAATATAATTATTTCCCTTTCAATTAAGTTCTTTCCCTTAATTATTTCCCTTTCAATTAAAAAATGTATTTACACGTGACTATAAAAACAAAACACGAAATTTGGCCAAGTATAATACAATGGGAGAAAGAATATAGCAACATAACAATGTGGAAAAGATTTTAATTGTGAATTAAGAAACAGGGTATATCAAAAAGTGTTAATTCATGAATCAGAGATAAAGCATTTATCTCGGGAAAAGTCTGTCTAATATATGGAGTGTGACCACCATGCACTGCTATACAAGCCTCACAACGAGATCTCATACTGTTTATGAGGGTGTCAATAAATGTTTGTGGCAACAAAGCCCATTCTTCCAAAAGCGCAGCTTTTAAGTCCTGGCGGGTCCTGGGAGGGGGGTTACACTGTGCAATGGCCCTTCCCTTCCTAGACTATCCCAAACATGTTCAATAGGATTGAGGTCCAGAGAAATGCAAGGGCCAATTCATACGACGAATATCTTCTTCTTCAAGAAAATCATCAACAATGTGAGCTCTGTGTGGTGTGGCATCGCATTATCGTCCATAAACATGAAGTCCGGTCCTGCAGCACCCCGGAGCAACCTCACATAGGCTTCAAGGACCTCATCCCTAACTCCCGGCGTCCAGTCATGTGTGTCCCTTTCACTGCATCCAACAGGAAAACCGGTTGTTATGGAACCGAAAACATCAGTCTTGGACACAACAAGTATGGGGGTGTGTTCTTTTCAGTGATGAACTGAAATTCACCACGCAGAGTGATTCTCGTTGAATCGTCATCTGCAGAGAACGTGGAGCTCGCTATCATCCCTCCTACGTAAAAGAAATCTACAGATTTGATAGCAAAGGAATCCTTGTCTGGGGCGCCATAATGTTGGACAGTCTTACACCACTGCACGTCTTTGATGCGGGTACTTCCAACGCACGTCGCTATAGGAATGAGGTCCTTGAAGCCTAAGTGAGGTTGTTCCGGGGCGCTGTAGGCCCGGACTTCATGTTTATGGACAATAAATCGAAGCTCCACAAAGCTCACATTGTTGATGATTTTCTTGAAGAAGAGGATATCATGGCGGTTTGTAACACTTGATAAAATCCCCTGGAAAAAAAAAAGGCTGAACTTTCACGGCGTCACGCAACCGCGACCTTTTGACGAAATTCCTGTTTTTTTTTCACAATCTTTAGACAATATTACCCTTTTTTCGGCGATCTTTAGACGAAATTCGCGTTTTTTTGGCGCTTTTGACAAAATTCACGTTTTTCCGCAATCTTTTTTATAAAATTCATTTTTATTCCGCGATCTTTTTTGCAATATTTGCGTTATTTCGGCGATCTTTTTTACAAATTCGCGTTTTTTCGGCGATCTTTTTTTACAAAATTCGCGTTTTATCGGCGATCTTTTTTACAAAATTCGTGTTTTTTCAGCGATCTTTTGACGAAATCCCCATTTTTCCCACGATCTTTTGACGAAATCCCCATTTTTCCCACGATCTTTTGACAAAATTCCCGTTTTTCCCGCGATTTTTTTTACAAAATTCGCGTTTTTTCCGCGATCTTTTTACAAAATTAAGCGTTTTTTCTGCAATCCACTGGCAGAAATCGCGATCGTTTGACAAACTTTGCGTTTTTTCTGCGATCCTTTGACAAACTTTATGTTTTTTCTGCGATCCTTTGAGAAAATTTGCGCTTTTCCCGCGATTTGACAGAATTCCCTGTTTTTTTTCTGCGATCTTTAGACGAAATTCGCGTTTTTTCGGCGATCTTTAGACAAAATTTGCGTTTTTTCGGCGCTTTTGACAAAATTCACGTTTTTCGGCGATCTTTTGACAAAATTCACGTTTTTTCCGCAACCTTTTTTATAAAATTCACTTTTATTCCGCGATCTTTTTTGCAAAATTTGCGTTATTTCGGCGATCTTTTTACAAATTCGCGTTTTTTCGGCGATCTTTTTTACAATATTCGCGTTTCATCGGCGATCTTTTTTACAAAATTTGTGTTTTTTCGGCGATCTTTTGACGAAATCCCCATTTTTCCCGCGATCTTTTGACAAAATTCCCGTTTTTACCGCGATTTTTTTTACAAAATTCGCGTTTTTTCCGCGATCTTTTTACAAAATTAAGCGTTTTTTCTGCAATCCACTGGCAGAAATCGCGATCGTTTGACAAACTTTGCGTTTTTTCTGCGATCCTTTGACAAACTTTATGTTTTTTCTGCGATCCTTTGAGAAAATTTGCGTTTTGACCCAAATCAGGTTTTTCCGCGATCTTTTGATGAAATTCCAGTTTCTTTCGCGATCTATTGACAAAATTCCCGTTGTTTCTGCGATCTTTTTTGAGAATAGGCGTTTATTCCGAAATCTTTTGACGAAATTCGCGTTTTTTTGCGGTCCCTTGACAGAATTCGCGATTGTTTAAGAGATTTTGCATTTTTTCCGCGATCCTTTGATGAAATTTGCGTTTTTTCCACGATCCTTTGACAGAATTCACGTTTTTTACGCGATTCTTTGACATAGAATTCACATTTTTTTGCGATCTTCTGACGAAATTAGTGTTTTTTAAGCGATCTTTTGGCAAAATTCGTATTTTTCGCGATGTTTCGACGAAATTCGTGTTTTTCCGCGATCCTTTGACGAAAGTTGTTATTTTTCTGCAACCCTTTGACGAAATCAGCTGCTTTTTCGCGATTCTATGACTAAATATGCAGGGGTTTTCCGCGATCCTTTGACGAAATTGCATTTTTTCCGTGATAGTTTTCGAAATTGGCTATTTTTTTCTACGAACGATTGACGAAAATGTTTTTTCGGCGATAGCTTGTCGAAATTTGTGATATTTTGTGCCCGAATTTTCGGACAGATGACCGATTTTTTTTAAATTTCGGGACAAATCATCAATGCGAGTAACGGCAAAAAATCGGAAAACGACAAAAAGCGGAAAAATCTCATGCCTGTGTAACTCCGGAATTTCCTGGGCACGTTTTATCAAATCCCCGGAAATCCGGTGATTCCCCGGAACACAAACAGGCATGGGATATCCGTCGTATGAATTGGTCCTTGAGGTCACCGAACCTCAGTCCTATTGAACAGGTTTAGGATGATCTAGGAAGAGCACAGCGTAACCACAGACTTCTAATATAAGACTTACTTAGACTTCTTACTAGACTTCTAATATACTTCTTATATTAGAAGTCTGTGAGCGTAACCCCCTCCCAGGACTCGCAGGAGTTAAAAGCCGCGCTTTTGGAGGAATGGGCTTTGTTGCCACAAACATTTATTGACACCCTCATAAACAGTATGAGATCTCGTTGTGAGGCTTGTATAGCAGTGCACGGTGGTCACGTCACACTCCATATTAGACAGACTTTTACCGAGATAAATGCTTTATCTCTGATTCATGAATTAACACTTTTTGATGTACCCTTTTTCTTAATTCACAATTAAAATCTTATCCACATTGTTATGTTGCTATATTCTTTCTCCCATTGTATTATACTTCTGTGCCAAATTTCGTGGCAACACAGTGAATAGTTCATCAGTTTTCACAGATTTTATGTTTGTAACCTTAATTTTGGACGTGAGTGTATATTTACACGCGAATATTAAAAAATAAAGAAAAACTTAAAATAATTAAATTATTACACGTAGTTTGAGCCGATACAGTTCAAATCAATGAATCACGTCGAAATTTTCCAATTTTTGGAATAGAGGTACACTGTAAAAAAAATTCCGCAACGTTCCTGCGAAAAAATGGGCAGCTGAGTTGCTCATTATTTCCAAGAAACATTTCTTGAAAATGACTGGTACTTTACTGTATATGTTAAAAACTTTCTACAGAAATGCCAGTAAGTTTCCTGCGAAATACCAGGAATATTTCTGTTGACAGCAAAACATTACTGACATATTCAAGGCTGGAGTAGCACAAGAGCGAAAAATGTCCAGACCAGGGATCGAACCTGGATACTTGTCGTGCCGTGCCAATGCCTTAGCTGTTAGGCTATCCGGACCGATACTTGGCTGACATAATTCACTCTGGATGTTCGTTCCCTTCATTATGACATTACTGACATTTCACAGCATGCGGGATCCGCAGACGATTTTTACATTTCCAGTTGACAATTTTCGCTTTATTATCATTATTTGTTAGAATGAAAAAATATTTTGAAATTGACATCAAAATTATTATTTATAGTTTACACGAAAAAATAAATTTTCAGTTAAAATTCAATAAAGTAAATATATATGTGATATATTGTTTCTGAACTTTGCTTAAAATTTAAAAATATATAAATGTAAATAATAATTAGAAAAAAAATCTAGACATAAAATATTTTGGATTTTCGTCAGTGATTATGTTAGTTTACAAGTTAGATAAAATACATATAAATTTTCATGAAAAAAAAAACCTAAACGTAATGTATATTTTTTCCGAAAATAAAAAAAAAAAAATCAAATTTGCAGCAATTCAAAGTGTCAAATATATGTCAAATTTAAATCAAATTGTAATAAAGTGTTAAAATATAAAATTAATTAAAAAAGAAAAAAAAAGTCAATAGGTAGCATCGAACCCGGGCCGTACGGGTGGCGTGCAAGCTTTCTGCGTCCACACCACGAAAGACACGTTGAGAGCTGCAAACTAATGGGTATTTGAAACGTATGCTAAAACTCGGCATCTAATTTCTGAAAATCTAAGGCCCATTTGAAGAAATCCTTTCACAAGAATAATTAGAGATAAGAACTCTAAAACATACTTTAAATTAATCAAAATAGGTGAGAATCATATTTGATTGTCCCCTGGTTAATGCAGATTCAAATAATAGGTGTATTTTTTTTTACACAGTCTGCTCGTTAAAGATTTCACAGACAAGTACGAGAGATAATCTCTTAGTGATGTCACAGAGGTATTGTATTTTCATCTGAATTATCTTGACAATAGAGACGTAAAGGATTATGTCGTCTATTGATTTATTTGCATTCCATATTGATTTTTTTACATTCATTTAAGGAATTCGTTTTCGACACTCGCGCGCGAGCAACGGATTATAGGAAAAAAAAAATAATAAATGGCGGCCGCAGCGTTTTGCTGTTTCCAACTTTTGTTCAGGAACGTTTCAGATAAGAAAACCAGAATTTCACAGGAAAGAGCTAAATTATTCTGAAAACCTGATAAAAGGCGAAACGTTCCTGGATTTTACATGGAAAGTTACCATTTTTTTTTTACAGTGTAGTTTAGGTTGAATTTCGGTCCGGCCGAATTTCTGGCAACATTTTCGCCGAAGCTCAGATTTTGGGCCGAAAACGAAAGTCGATCGCTATTCATAATATTTACTGAATGAACAACAGACGTTCGACTGTGGCTTCGAAAAAAGAAACCGAACTCAGTTCAATTCTACCAAGTGGCATATCAAGACTAACTATTTCGGAAGGGGCTGAGATATAGTAAAAGTTCCTAAGAAGGAATCGCAAGAAGTAGGAAGAATTCCGCTTTGAACAGGTTTATATCATAGGAGGTAACGCATCTATTACACAATCAAACCTGCTAAGATGGAATCGTGTGCGACTGGGAAACATTTCGTTTTAGGCAGGTTTTCGTCTTTACAAGTATAATTCCATGGTTATATCACATTTTTCAAAACGGAATGGTGATAATTATTTACAAAAAGGTATCTCAACAAATAGCAAATAAATCCGAAGTAAACAGCAAATTTAAAATTATTTAAGAGCTTCTCACTCTCCCACCTCTTTCAATTCTTCCAATCTATGTATTACATTAAATCACGGATATTCAACTGATGAATTGCAAGTGTAATCAATTTATTAATGTTTTTTTAACTAATTAAAATTAATAATGCACTTTTAATCACCCCATATCACGTTTTACATAATAAAATGCGTGTAAAGAGAGCCTGAGTAATATAACGGAAACTTGGCTGAAAAATGGCTATTTCGTGATCTCTGCGAAATAACACACTTTCTAAGATGAAAACCTGTCTAAAATGGCATAGTTTTCTGGCTCCTTTTGAATTTCATCTTAGCAGGTTTCATTATATTTTGCTAAACTTTCGTAATTAAATGTGATATATTCTACAAATTTCGGAAGAGGCATCAGCTCAACCCCTCCTGAATTCTACTATGTGCTATCTACTATAAACTATATACTAATATGTGGTATCTCCCTCTCCTATGTAACCAGGGTTTCCAGATAAAATTTATCAGTTGAGGCCAAAACGAGGAAGAAAATAGGGCAGAAAAAGGCCAAACATAAAAAAATAACAATTGCACTGGATGGCAACTCTAAACAATGATTATAAAAGATGAAAATGATTATAAAAGATGAAAAGAATACTTTAAAGTTACTTTTCTTTTTTAACTAAGTACACAATAGTTCTTAAATTACTTAATATTTTTGCACGAAATTTTCAGATTTTTGATTATATCATTAATGAATCTAATTTTATTTACTGTTCCAACAACAACAACAACAAAAAAAAAATTACGAGTTATTTCTAAAGTTTTTGGCAAAGAATATGCAATTCTTTCAACTGTATTTAAACAATAGAGTCTTTTTCTTCAAAAATCTGTCATAAATTTCTTTTCAGAATGTGCTAGAATGTCAAAAATGTTGATAAAGTAGATTTTTTTTGTTAAATTTGAGATATTTTGAGCATTCATTCATTCATACATGCTAAGATGCTTGGCAATTCGCTTTTGTACGGAGATGTGTACAACAAACACATTTTATATTCCGTATGTCGCCACTCTCATATTGAGGCACTCTAACTTACACATTATTATTTATCTGATTCGCTTTTCTCATCCCATGCCATGCTAGCCTATCTGTTTACTATGATGAAGGAATTTTATGAAGGATTCTAAAAGATCACTAAATGCTATCAATTATAACTAACAAGTTCGATGCTACTTAAAAATGAATAACGTAAAAAAAAAAACTTCAAAATACTAAAAAGGCCAGAAAAAAGCCAAAAGGCCAAATGATTTTTTTGAGGCCAATCAAGTTTCAAAAAAAGGCCAGATTTCTCAGATTTGGCCTAAAAAAGGTCAATCTGGCAACCCTGTAACATAATGTAACTGTTATAATAGAAGTGTGAGAGAAAGGGGAGGAAGGCGTAACTTAATGTTACCAGTCCCTCCTTTTCATGGGATTTACCCACTCAGCACCCTCGCAATGGAAGTGGGCAGCGGCCATTTTCTTCAAAACATTTTTTCTTTGTCACTTTTTCTGCCACATTAGAATGCTTGTTAGTTCTACTCTGACTTAGACTATTGTGTGTTCCAACTTCCAAGAGCTAATTTTTTGTTATACAGGCCGTACAGGCAGATTATTGTGTTTATACCCCAAACAGGCAGAGACTGCTGAAAGGGATTTTTTATCTGCGGTATGTATTTTCTAACTGAACTAATTTTTTGCATGCATATAGTTAAGTTTGTTACTTTATTCTGAGTTAGAATATCTGTGTTTGAAAATATTCCATAGTGGATTCTTGACGCATGGTTTATTTCTTATTCAACTTCTGTGACAATTTTAATAGAATTTTTTTGATATTATAATTAGATGTATTTCGTTCGTTTTGCATTTCTAGAAAATCCATTACTATTTTTTTGTAACACTAATTTAAAAAAAATGACTATTAAGACGCTTAATTATTGCATTTTCCTTTCATTTCTCGCCGAACAATCAAATCGTAGTATATTTGCAAAACTATTAAAAAAAATAATAAATAAATAAAAGTATAAAAGTAAAATAATATTAATTAAAAAAAAAACTTTTTATAAGCATTCAATGGTCATCTTGAAAAACCTGCGTAGTTTTTTTTTTGGCTACATTTCATCTTTATCTTTACAGTACATTAATTTGGTCGGGAGCACCAAACTAGATTAGGATAAGTCCACTGCCTTTTATTTTATTTATTTATTTATTTTATGTTTGGTAGGAAACGAAAGCAAGTGAATTTATTAAAAAGAACATTATATTTGTACATTTCCTAAGTATACAAAATACTAAGAAAAATATTTCAAATAAAAGATTTGAGTGGGGTTATAAATATTGCACAAAACCCCTATAATTTGAAATTGAATGAATCCTTCTAAATCCTTCAATCCTTCTAAAATGTATTAAATGATTATGTAAATTCACGAAAAATGCTTTAGAAGATAAAATTTTAATGAATTCATAATTCAGTACATAAAGGGTTAAGGTTCCAGTCCCGTCAGGCGAAGACGCTCGCAAGCAAATGTTAAATCTAAAGGAAGGTTTTTTTCAAATAATTCGTTTAACTTCGATGTTTTTAAATATTTTTTTCCAACTGGATTGCCTGGGGGCGATCCCTACATTGGTCCTTTTTTGCTTTTTCGTTTTAGTTGCAGATTTCTTTTTATAAAGTTAGTTGCACTTTCAGAAAACCGGATCCGAATGAATTTGGTTAGCTGAATACAAATAACATTAGTGTAAGATTATTATTATTTTTTTTAAACTTTTAAACAAATTGGGATAAATGCTTGGTCTTATTTTAAGGTAAGATATGGCTGTAGAATATAGGTTTGCGCGGGTCGGAATTTACAGGACCGGACCGGTCCTTTTGTATTATCTCGGTTCACGGCCCGGCCCCAGCCCGTGCAAAAATCAATGAAACCAGACTCTACACAATTTCCACAAAAAAATTCCGAATTTTCTTAGCACACAATTAAGATTTTCCCTAGAATATCGCATACATGTATTTATGGGAAATTTTAACTGTATACTTTAGATTACTATAAATTCAGAATAGAAGCATTAATAATGACTTAGACTTATTATACTCTTACATTCAAATAAAGATTCATTAAGGCCTTACTTCGGGGAACTTTTTTTGAAACATGAAATTTTTATCAAACATATGTGTTTTTAATTAAAAAGGGGATTAAAACTATGAATTCGTATAAATTTTTCATGGAATTTTTATAACTTTTTAAATATTTAGCAGGCATGAAAGAATTCCTCCTAAAGGAGGAATTTCACCTTTTTAAAAGAAAATTTGGACATTCTCTGAATGGATGCAAAAATGCAACGAAAATATTAGAAGCATATGGAAGGAGGGGGGGGGGGGGTCTAGAAAGCTTAATAATTAGACATTTTGTCTACTCAAATCCTTGCAGTTTGTGGATTGCTGTACTATCAAATCAAAGGCAAGCTTTTATTATAAGCATCTGAAAGTATTGTAAATCAAGTTCTTTAACTAGGGAAAGGAAGTTTCCATAAGGTTCTTTTGGAATAGAATATTTTATTTTATTCTATTTATAAAACACTTCTTGGTAATTTCAGTGATGCATTTTTGTAAATGTATTTCTGGAGTAAAGATCAATTCGGCGTGCATATATTTAGCATACAGATTTTTTTTTTCTTTTAAGTAAAGTCTTCAACATCCAAATCATTCAAAATAATACATTTATTTTGAAAAATTAATCTCTGTACTTCATATAAGTTCATCAGATACATTTGTATAGATTTATACTTTTAGAAACTTTACGATTTTCTTTCTTGATTTAATGAATTTATACATTTATTGTTATTTCTTTATTTTTTTTCTTTTAATACTTTCAAAGATTAATACTTAAAAAGAAAAAGAAAGAAAGAAAAGAAGTCATATGCACGGTTATAATTCCTTTTATTTTTTGAATAACTGTTGAAATGCATCTAAATTAAACAAGTTTGGCCTTGTTGTATAGATGGAAAAAAATTTCATCCATTTTTCCCATTTCCCACTTTCATGCCTGATTTAGTCAAATTTTAATAAAGAATTGCGTTTCTGTTAAACCTTCTATAACGAAATCTATTCAATATATATTTAAATTTACTTATTTATTTAATAATAGGTAAGTAGTTCTTGTGATTATCATCAGATTTATATTTATATTCATATGACAGTATAAAAAAAAACTAATATTAATATGATTTCATAACTTTCTTTCCTTGCAATTTCTATTTACTTTGTATTATTGATATATTGAATAAAATGTTTTTATTTTTTTACTTTTGAACTCATGTACGCCAAATAAAGAAATTAGTTGGGGATTAAAAAGCAGTTTTTTTTAATTTGAAGCACTGAATGCAACTAATCCCCACAGAGTTGTAACAATGCTGCTATTTAATATTTTGTAGAACAAATTTTCAAAAATTATTTTTGGTTAACATACATATACATGTGTGTAAGTTTAGATTTAGGTAATTAATAGTAATATTCCTCAATACAAATGCAAAATGATCTGCAAATCATATTTGCTCGTTTTTTGTTTTGTTTTTTGTTTTTGCTGTTAACTAATGAAATTATCAGCATGAAAGAGTTCCTCTAAAGGAGGAATTCTACCTTTTTTAATACATTCTCTGGATTGATGCAGAAATGCAAAGAAAATTTTGAAAACATATAGAGGGGAAGGGGGGGAAGTAAATTTCTTAAGGCATTTTGTTTACTTAAGAGGCCACTTCAGTCAAATGAAAAGACGCATTCGCTAATGCTAATCCTATGGAAGAAATTTATAAAGATATCTCGGTCGCATTTCAATATTTTTAGATGTTTTTTTTTTTTTGCATTAAATAGTTGAGATCGATCTGTATGCAGGCCGTTTTTTACTTTTTCGATTTTGATTGCAGATATTTTTTATGAGGAGGCTTTTACTTTCGAAACCGGTTCCGAAAATGAAAGTGTTCTCATAAGAAATACCTGTAAACAAAATCGAAAAAGTAAAAAACGGCCTTTGTATATATCAATCTCATCTGTTCAATGCAAAAGAAATCATCTAAAAATATTGAAATGCGACCGAGGTATCTTTATAAATTTCTACCATAGGATTAGCATTAGCGAACGGGTCTTTTCGTTTGACTGAAGTAGCCTCTTAAACCCTTATGATTTCAGAACTGCTGAGTAAGAAGAGCTATCAAATAAAATGTCAGCTTATTCTATGACCATCTGAAAATTATGTAAATGAAGTTGATTGAGATATTGTTCACAAATTAAGTTTTTTTAGACTTGAAAAAATGTTTACATAAGTTTCTTTTTGAAATGAAATATTTTATTCCCTTTATGCAACTTTTTTGTGCAGTTTCAGGAATGTATTTCGGGAACAATGATTACTTTAATGTGTAAATATTTAGCATGGAATTTATTATTATTAGGTTTTTTTTTTTTTTTTTTTTTTTTTTTTTTTTTTTTTTTTAGAAATTTAAAATCTTAAGGAGCTAAACCACCCAGAATACGTTTTGAAAAATTAATCACTGCACTTCACATAAATTTCATCAGATGTATATTCCGCCCTCCATATTGTTTTTTTTTATTATTATTCAATGAACCTATACATTTATTGCTAGTTTATTTATTTTTAAGTATTTTCTAAGTTACAAAAAGAAAGTAACAATCATACATACAGTTATATTTATAAATTTATGTTAAAATGTATCTAAATTATAAAAATTTGCTGCTATTGTATAGATGGAAAAGATTTTCTACCTTTTTTCCTATTTCCTGCTTTCATGCCTGAATTATACTTATTTGCAGTTTTTATTAATTCTGCAATTACTTATTGTTCCCTCTAGGACAATTTTTAAGGTTGCAGCACCCTGCTCCTTTTAAAATTGGCCAATATATATATATATATTGAAATTTACCTTTAGTTGTAAATAGAGATTTCTTGCAAAAAAACTTCCCCACACCATAGTATATCTAAATCAGTTTGCCCAAGACCTTGCAAAAATTATAGAACTTTATTTCTTTAGGAAAAAAAAACAAACCATTATTTAAATCATGTCGTTACTTGATTGTATTTTTCAATTTATAATTAATAAAATCCTTAAAAATTAATATCACTTTATTTACCATGTTAACAAATTATATACTTTTTTCTTATATCGGTACTTAACTCATTACAAACATATTTACTCATGAAGTAATGCTCTCTTTTTACTGAATTCGTGCCTTTTTGGGGAACTAGCACTCCTTTTCGCCTAGAATGAATACTAAATTATCATTTTTAGAATTAAAGCATAAAAATATTTTTTCCCTAATTACAGAGTTAATTGTTAAATAATGATTAATTTCAAGCATTGTTAACAATTTAATATTAAGTGCGGTGATTAATAATTTTAATAACTGTAAATATCGATAGTATTTAACATAGTTTTATGTAATTATTTTAAATATTAAGGTATGTAACATTATTGTATACCACTAATGAAAATGTATGTGATTTTTAAAATTACTGTAATTACACTAACTAATAATTATAATTAAAGCTTAAAATGATAGTTTAAAACAACACATATAATCACTTATAAACCGATTAAGCTAAATAATGCTATAAAAGTGATAAAATATCTTTATCTAAATTGACGGCCGTTTCATCGCACAAACGGCGACATTTTCAAAATCCTTCATGATAGAAACACTTTCACAAAATTTAAAAACAATAACTGGGCAAACAGTGTCACGAGACATGCATAGTGAAAAACAGTGCAAACATAAAATAAACGAAATCGGATATGTGAGCGTGGATTAATTTTTACTATTGTTACTAAAATTGCATATCATCTCTTTCCATAATCCGTTGATTTACCTAAAATTTTGCTAACACAACATTGCTGTTAAACATTGTTAAACATTAGCTTGCCATGTTTATTAACTGATGTTTTGAGTTAAAGCATGTTAAAATTTGAATTGGACAACTATCTAAGATTGCTGTGCATCAAAATTATGAACTTAAAATAGAAACTTTCATTTCAGAATTACTAATAAGTTTTTGCATAAATTAATTCTTTCACACCTCCCTCCTCAAAAAAGCAGGATTTAACCAAAATTATTGACAATTTTATTGTGAATAAAATAACCTTCTTAATTGTCTTATGCACGCGTTATTTAAAAAAAAAAATTTCATTTTTCCGTTTCACGCGCTTTTCCTCTTTTTTTTTTTTTTTTTTATCTTTTTGCAATCTCATGCCTGCAGAGGCGCCTTTGAAAGTCATGGCATTCCACGCCAAATTTTTGCACCGCCTCTAGGAATGATGATTTCCAGAGAAATTAATATCAATACAAAAACCCTTAACGGGTTAAAAGTTTGTGACGCAGCACTTTATATGTAGCTCTAAGAATTTTAAATTTGGAACTTAAAAACATGATATCAAATTTTGAGTGACGCAATGCTATTAATTTACCTATATATCAGGGTTGCAAAAAAGCCGGCTAAAATTAAAAAAAGCCAGGCCGGTGGCTTTTATTGGTTTTAACCGGCTTTTTTTTGGCCATAATTGGCCTTTATACAATAAAGCATTGTAATTATAAAGTACACATTTTAAAGTGTTTTTAATTAGTTTTAATGACATTTAATTGATTTACAGTTTAATAAGTAACCCAGTTTCTCAATAATGAGGACATTAATACTGGAATAAAACTTAGATGATTTTGCCAGTGATTTGTATTCAGAATTGCAAATATGTCAGCTAAATTTTAAAAGGGCCATACCAACTGCCAATTTTTTCATTTTTACTGCTTTATAAAATTAAAGATGACAATGGTTACTTAGTTATATGTTTTATTACTTAATTTTAAGAGCTATTAATATACAAGTCTTATTTTATTTCTAGCAAACATTTAAAATTATACATAGTCATATTAATAAAAACACCACAATTTCTCACTATTAAAAACATTATGAATAGCATATGCATGAATATGCATAGCAACAAGCTTTTCAAAATTTTATTTTGAGAAATTTTTTTTTCTTGTTTAAATGCTCTATTTTTTATACACTTATGTACAACTCTCCTCAAATAAAACATCTTTTCTAATTCCTCGTTTCCATTTTGATGTGTTACATTTTGTCATTAAGGCTGTTAAATCCAAAAGGGCAACTTTCTGACATAAGTTTTAATTTATTTTTGTCCAGAAATGCATGAAACTAGCAGATGTTGTTGTTCAGAAACTATGTAATTGCACTGTTTTTTCTGGGTTTTTTTGCAAACGCTATAGATTTTTCAGAAAATAGTGTCAAAGTGAGCGTTTTTAACCGAATTTCCGCACAAAAGAAGAAACCACTCAGAAAAGGGTGAAAAAACATGTTTGTCACGTGATCAAAATCTCTTTATAACTCAATAGACAATTGATGGATCAAAAAATGGAAACAGTTCGATTCCAAATCGCTTCCATGGTCAGGCTTTCGAATTTTACATCTTTCCGTTAAAAAATGAATTTGTAAATGTGTCAAAACATTTTGCGCTTGTTGAGCAGAGCAGTTAAGAACAGTTTTAATTAAATATAATCTTTAAAATGTGTAGTATATGTGGGGCTATATAATATAGAATTTCAAAACACCAGTTCGGAGCCTAACTTATATCCTTTTCAATGTTTATATACATTTTTTTTCAGACATAATGCGTTTACAGTTGTCTTCTAGAAGTTATAGACTTATTTGATAAAATTTAATAGAAATCTATTCTTTTTTTTAGTAGAAAATATTTATAAGTGTATTAAAAATTAATTGATCCAAATTTAAAACAAATTTACTCTAAACCAACTTTAAAAAATAAAAACTGGCTTTTTTTAAGTGGTTAAAACCAAAAAAAGCCGGCCGGCTTTTTTTGGCCTGGCTAAAAGCCAGCAACCCTGCTATATATACATATCGAAATTTATTCATTGATGCTTTATTATTTACATCTCATAAATTCGAATTATGAATTTTAAAATGATGATATGAAAATTTAAGTGACGCCTTGATGTTGCTTAAAACGATTAGTTTTAAAATTCAATTTAAATTTTCTTTTGGCTAAATACATTTACACATCTAAACAATACTTTTCATTTTCAAATGCACTGTTGAATTTATTACTTTCACTGAATCTATATAATGCACTGAATTGTATTCATTTGAATAAATTGATTTATCTTTTGTGCCACACTATCCAAAAATCAATGCCCCACAGGGGGGGGGGGGGGGGGTGCAGTTTCAAATATTTAACTCACCCATTTGCTGTCACGTTTTTTGGAAAAGTAATCTTCAAAAATTAAAGTAATACATTTAAAATTAAAATAATAATAAAAGATCTATATTTGTTGAATTTTAAAAAAGTTCGTATCAAAAGCTTAAAATACAATTAACACCAGAATAATTATATGAACATCCTTTAAAAATATTTTAATACCCTCTTTTTTTTTTTTTAGTTTAAAATTTATAATTTTTCTGGTTATGATGTCTGTCTATTTTAGATTTTTTTTTTTTTAATTAACATTATTTCTATTTGCACGAAATATAACACGAAAAAAAAGGGTATATCTAAATTTTACTGTCTTGAACATATTTAACCTAAAATATATTTGGAATACCTAAACGTGATACTTTATAAAATTTATAAATCTTAAATAGCAGAAAAGGAAATGTGTAAATAGTAAATATTTAGGCTAGATTTTTACGAATTTAGGTATAAAAATAAGAGTTTACAAACCAGTTTCTTAATTTTACCACATTCAGATGGATTTTACTGTAATATTTAATCGTATTTACTGAATTCTGTTTTTCGTGTCAGGTCACATTAGACCCGGCTGGAAGGCGGAGGTTTAAAATTGATAAAGGTCAGAATCATGATTGATCAAAATGAAAATTTGTGAATGCGAATTATTTTACATTTACTGTTTCATGAGTCTATGTAGCATTTCCTTCCAAATTTTAGGGACCTATATGGAGGCTGATTCATTGCAAATATTCTCATTGCGTAAGAAAATCTATTGATTCTCTGGTGATGGATCATAGATGGAAATAAGAACTTGATAGATAAATTATTCTACTATTTTAAAAATCTATTTGTAAATGTTCTCTGTTATACAGTCTGACCAAAGCTGTAGTTTTCTTGTTATATTTGACGTCTGCTATAATAATATAACAAGAAAACTGCAGCTTTGGCCAGAGTTTATAACAGAGATCTTTTAAAAATAGATTTTTAAAATAGTAGAATAATTTATCCATCAAGTTCTTATTTGCCATCCATCATCAGAGAATCAATAGAGATTTTCTTACGCAATGAGAATATTTGCAATGATTCAGCCTCCATGGAGGTCCCTAAAATTTGGAAGGAAATGCTACATAGACTCATGAAACAGTAAATGTAAAATAAATCGCATTCACAAATTTTCATTTTTAATATTGCAGTTCATTTCATTATCCTTGTGTTCGCGTGATTTTTGTTTTTTTTTATTAGTTTTAGCTAGCTTTCATTACAAAAAGCTACCTATTGCAGCCCACAGTGGTCCCAAATCGCGATTATGTGGCCAAAAATCAGAAAATCGAAGTTTCGTATTTCGAAATGAAATAAATTCCACAGTATTTAGAAATATTCTGACGATTTATATTCTTTAATATTTTGGTTTTATAAGCTCACATGAAATCGCATTGCTTATGTGAAGTTAGGCGTTATGAGCGTTTTCTGCTGTTACGTGATTTTCAGGCAAATTCGCTGCATTCACACCCTAAGACCTTTTCAGATAGTTTGTCGTTTTTTTTCTTTGCAGTTCTCCGAAACAACATTAAATTGCATATGCAATTTGATTTTTCGATTGCAAAAACATCAAAAATTAAAAAAAGAGGAATTTTTTTTAAATACATAGTTTTAAGGAATTTTTGTACATAAAAAGTGATATATAAAAAAAGTCCTTCCGAGTTCCTCGGACTTTTATAGCACAAAATGTAGAGTGAACCTTCTAAAATCATATCCCAAGAGATTTATTGCGACTTTGAGAGAACCAGTAGTTTAAAGTTGGACATTGGATATTGCCAGTATTAGTCCAAAATCAGTAATCGGGTTCTAATTTTCGCACTGACCCAAAATTGTCAGTGTTTATATAATGCAACATTCTAATTAACATAACACTGTCAATTTCATTTTTTCTAATTCGAGGGGGAGGGGAGGGCTTAAGAGTTGGGGATATTTTTTTAATTTATATACATTCATATACATATTACATTATACATACATTTTATTTATATATATATATATTTATATACATATTTATAGTTGTTTTTACAATTTTTCCCTTGCTTTTTCCCGAAATTTTTTAAAGTAATCCCCAATAGCAGAAAATTTTCCAAGTGTCTGCAACAGATACTTCAGGGGCAGAAAATAATCTGCAGGTAAACTATTTTGCAATTAAAGCGTTAATCAAACGATCACTTAGCTTTGATGTTATTATGCATTTTATTAATTTTACTAATAATAATCTTTTGTATTAAGTAATAAAGAGCCAAACATAATATAAAGCGAAATAACGATTCAATAGAAAAATAATCTGCAAACGAGAAAAGAAAATCTGTGACGCCTGTCTCCCGTCTCGAACTTTCTGCTACCGGGAAGTAATCTAATTAATGAATTGAATGATTTTATTATTAATTCATAGTAAATAGATGTCGAATACTTAAAAAATAGTAATGTTTTTAGATTTTCCTTGCTATAGGGGCAAATGGAAAAAGGGGAGATTTCACATGTGAATGTGTGTGTGTGTGTGGGGGGGGGGGTGGCAAGATTTAGCTGATTGATTATTTATGTATTAATTTCAAATGCTAAAAGATGTAAATTAAAACTTTAAAACCAGTAAAAATATGTTTATTTCGACTGTTGACATGTTTCGACTCACCCCGAGTCATTTTCAAAAACAAATAAATAAAATGACACGCCATCATTTAGTTTTCCATGTATTCTTTCATATTATGCACGTTACATTTTTATTTTATTTCATTTTCATAGTCATTGAGTCATATTTTTGGTAAGTGAAATGACATATTGAGTTTTTGCGTTTCAATCTCTTCTAATGGATGGATAGTATAGACTGGACGGGAAAATTATTTTACTTTTATTGAAATTT
This sequence comes from Maratus speciosus, assembly GCA_963932465.1. Lineage (NCBI taxonomy): Eukaryota > Metazoa > Arthropoda > Arachnida > Araneae > Salticidae > Maratus > Maratus speciosus. The sequence continues at coordinate 683,881,981 of OZ010787.1, read as the reverse complement.
ACTTGGATGGTTTCTTCTTGATAAAATCTTGCTAGGTTATTTGGAAAACTGACAAAATGGATTTTATAAAATAAATAAATAAAACGCATAAATGTTACTTTCAAGGAGAATTGCATATTTTAAAAAAGGAATGCTAACTTTTTGTCTTTTGAACACCAAAATGAATAAAGATTGAATAAATTGACACTTTTTGGGAGACAGAAATTAAAAAAGATTTTTATTTTTTGTATCTTTAACCGGTAATAATTTATCCATGCCATACAATATCTATGCTCATAAGAGATTCATCCTATATTTTAAAAGCACTTGAAGTTCACAATGAAAAAAAGGGAAGGGGTGAACGGCCAACTGAATTAGAAGAATAAACAAACAACTAAAATATTTGCATTTGTTTTTTTATTTATTTTAAATGAATTACATGCACCCTTTCACTTTTCATTCGTAACATAAAGTAGGATTTACGAGTAATGTCGTGTATATTTTGTAATTTAAAGTTTTCTTTTCTCATGTAAATTTAAAATAGTTGTAGAAATTAAAGGAACTATCTTAAATAAATCTTATGTTATTTATTCATTACATTCTCCAATTTTATTTTATTTTTTTCCAAATTATAAAGGTAGATGTTTCATTAAAATGAGTAAAATATATTTTTTTTTTCAGATTATGCTTTTCTGGAATTCATAGATGGACCCTTAAACCTCCATTTTAACGTTTTTTCTCATAATTTAAAAAATTTGGAAGAAAAATTTGAATATGAGAATTTTCATAAAGCAGGACATAATAAATATAAATCTATCAAAAACAATTGTAGGTTGCAATACATATTTTTCTCGAATATTAATTTCATAATTCTTATTATAAATTTTTTTAAATTACAAATTCAATGTATTTATGCTTCGGTTTTTTAGTATTATAATTAAACAAACAAACAAAAAAAAAACTATCACATTAGAATTGTAATTTCAGGAGATATTAATGAAAATAGGAAAATGTAATTTAATATTAGAATCTCTAAATTTTGAATGTTTATAATTCAAAAATTTATTATCCAAAAGACTTGAAATTTCATTTATAGGCATAGTTTGAACCGAAGATTTAAAGTATATTGTCAAAATTGGAATCACCATTGAAAAAAAACAAAGTTTGGTCTGGTTTTGATTTGTAGATGGCCCAAGAAAATTTTATACACATCATTTAAAGCAAACTTTATTTTCAATCGTTTGGTACCTGTAATTTTTTTTCATTATAAATTATTGCAGAGTTAGTAGGGAATGTTTACTTTTTTTTTTTTTTTTTTTTTTTTTTTTTCACGGCTGCTTTGTTGAATCCTTCAGCACTATTTTCCATTCTCGAAAGAAATTGTAAAATATTTCATTTGGCATGAAATTGTAAAGTTCATATTATAAATTCTTTGTGGAATTTTCAATCGCGTAAAATGTCTAAATTGCAAGGTATCGTATTTATATGAAAACGACTGTTTTGTTGAATCCTTTATCATTTTTCTTCCATTTCCGAAAGAAACTATAAAATATTTAATTTTGTATGAAATTGTTAATTTCAAACTATAAATTCTTTGTAGATTTTTCAATCGCGCAAAATGTACACATTGCATCGTATCGTGTTTATATGAAAAAAAAAAAAAAACTGTTCTTTTGAATCCTTTATCACTTTTTTATTATTTGCGAAAGAAAGTATAAAAACATTTAATTTTGTATGAAATTGTAAATTTCAAACTGTAAATTGTTTGTAGATTTTTCAGTCGCGTAAAATGTGTAAATTGCATCGTATCGTGTTTATATGAAAACGACTGTTTTTTTGAATCCTTTATCACTTTTTTCTCATTTGCGAAAAAAAGTATAAAAACATTTAATTTTGTATAAAATTGTAAATTTCAAACTGTAAATTCTTTGTAGATTTTTCAGTCGCGTAAAATGTGTAAATTGCATCGTATCGTGTTTATATGAAAACGACTGTTCTGTTGAATCCTTTATCTTTTTTTTTTTTTTTTTTTTTTTTTTCCATTTCCAAAAGCAACTGTAAAATATTTACTTTTGTATGGTATTGTAAATTTCAAACTATAAATGTTTTTGCAGAATTTTCAATCGCGTAAAATGTGTAAATTGCATTATGTCTTATTTATATGTAAACGGCTGCTCTGTCGAATCCTTCAGCACTTTTTCCATTCCCGAAAGCAATTGTAAAATATTTAATTTGGTATGAAATTGTAAAGCTCAAACTATATATTCTTTACGGAATTTTCAACCGTGTAAAATGTGCAAATTGCTCGTGTCTTGTTTATATGTAAACGACTATTCTGTTGAACCCCTTATCATTTTTTTTTCCCCATTTCCGAACGAAACTATGAAATATTTAATTTTTTATGAAATCGTAAATTTCCAGCTATAAATTTTTTGTGGATTGTTCAAACACATAAAATGTGTAAGTTGCATCATGTCTTATTTATATGTCAACGGTTGCTCTGTTGAATCCTTCAGCACTTTTTCCATTCCTGACAGAAATTGTAAAATATTTAATTTGGTATAAAATTATAAATTTCAAGGTATAATTTTCTTTGCAGAATTTTCAATTGTGTAAAATGTGTAAATTGCATTTTGTCTTATTTATATGAAAACGGCTGCTCTGTTGAATCCTTCGGCAATTTTCCCATTCCAGAAAGCAATTGTAAAATATTTAATTTGGTATGAAATTGTAAAGTTCAAACTATAAATTTCTTTACGGAATTTTCAATCGTGTAAAATGTGTAAATTGCATCGTGTCTTGTTTATATGTAAACGACTGTTTAATTTGTATGTCACTGTATGTATTGTATTGATGCTCAGTTTATTAATTTGATTTTTAGTTAAAGGAAAAAGATTATTTGAAAAAGATTTATGCAGAATTATGGAAGTTATCGTGACCAGAAAAATAATATTAAATATATATATATATATATACACACTATATTGCCATTAATGACCGGCAACTTTCAATTTTAGACATTTTGTCGAATATTTAGAAATATACTTGACAGATTCTTCCGGAATTTCAGGATTAAAAAGAACAGGTATGACCTCATATTTAACAATGTCGATTTGATAAGGGGGCTAATTAGGGGGCCAATAAAAAATCAAAGAAAAAAAATAATACTTGGGATCACCCTGTAAAATAAAATGCACGAAGTGGTCTATCGCTACCGAATATAAATAAACAGAAATAGTGCAATATGTGTATTCTTTTGTGTAAGAACAGCACGTTTATTAATAGAGAGATAGCGATTTATTTAAAAAAATTTAGAAATTCTTGCATGTTTTTTGTTTATAACGTCCAGGATTTTCAACCAAATTTAACTCCGGTTTCAGAAAAATCGACAAACTATAGTAGAAACAATATAGTGCAATTGGAATATAAATATATTAAATATTTTAGGAAATATGAGTTGTTGTATGGAATAGTTTTTATCTGCGCATGCGCGATCGATAACAAGGATAATGTTACATAATATAATAGTCAACTCTATGGAGCAACTCATTAAAAAAAATCTAGTCAAATATCGTAAAAATTCAGAAAGATATCGGTGTTAGAGTGAGCAAATTTTTAGTTGTTTTCTAAAAGCAGCTGAATGATAAGAAATTTTCCACAAATTGTCATTTTTAATTTAATTTGTTTTTCTTTTTTTATTGATGCTTTAGTTCTTCTTGGATAACCTCCAGAATGAGCCTATACCATGATCAAAGAAGTATCAAAATCGAAGCATTTTTTCCAAATTACTCGTTGATAGTCACTAAATACTAACTTTTTTCTGAAAGTCAGTTAATAAAAAATGAGAATTTGTGTAAAATCTCTTATCATTCAGCTGCTTTTAGAGAACAACTAAAAATTTGCTCACTCTAACGCCGATATCTTTCTGAATTTTTACGATATTTGACTAGATTTTTTTATTAAGTTGCTCCATAGAGTTGACTATTAAATTATGTAAAATGATCCTTGTTATAGTTCGCGCATGCGCAAATAAAAATTATTTCATACAACTGCTCACATTTCCTAAAATATTTAATATATTTATATTCCATTTGCATTATATTGTTTCTACTATAGTTTGTCAATTTTTCTGAAACCGGAGTTAAATTTGGTTGAAAACCCTACATGTTATAAACAAAAAACATCCAAGAATTTAAAAATTTTTTTTAAATAAATCGCTATATCTCTATTAATATACTTGCTATTCTTACACAAAAGAATACACATTGCACAATGTCTGTTTATTTATATTCGGCAGCAATAGATAATTTCCTGCATTTTATTTTACAGGGTGATCCCAAGTATTATTTTTTTCTTCGATTTTTTGTTGGCCCCCTAATTACCCCACTTAACTAATCGACATTGCTAAATATGAGGTCATACCTGTTTTTTTTTTAATTCCAGCAGAATCTGTAAAGTATATTTCCAAATATTCGGCAAAATGTCTAAAATTAAAAGTTGTAGGTCATTAATGGCTAGATAGTGTATAATATATATATATATATATATATATATATATATATATATATATATATATATAAATTTTTTTTACTGGGGGCTGGTTTTGTGTTCTAGGGGTCATGATCGGTGTAGTCTTCCGAAATTTCAACATAGGTTAGTGTCCAATAGCTAGTATTTCATACGAAATCTACCTAAAAAAATAAATAAAATAAAGCTTGTTTATCGACTGGTTTTATTCAACAAAATTTTATAAAAGTGCCAGGATAACAACCATTAAAAAAAAGTAGCACATGAGAAAAGCATATTCGAATATTTTTTTAATAAAATCTTGCTTATAAAAGAAAATGCTTAAAATTTCATCATATAGGTTTAACCCAATTGTATGGTATTAGAATTATTATTAATATTACTTTGAAAATACGTATAAAGAGGTTTTTAGTTTGCAAATAATATACACTAGTTTATTACTGTGTATTAATTAGGTCTAAAACTTATAAATCCGTCGAAAACCGGGAGTCGATTTTTTTTCACGAATGCTTTTTTCTTCTAAAGATAGAAGAAAGAAAAAAATATATAATTTGAAATAGGTATTTACAAAAAAATAGGGCGTGTGACCATCTATGAGTTTTCAAGTTATTTCTTTTTATTCTACTGACATGTCGAGATTAAATAATTTCAACAAATATTACATATACCTCAATTGTCTTCATAGTCATTTCCGAATTATGACATGCAATAATTATACGTTTTAATTGAAAGACAGAAAGAAAAGAAAAAAAGAAAAGATGTGTCTGGCGTTTGACTTTTATTTATTTAAAATAACTTATGTATGTATACTTTCATTTTTAAGATGTAGCATAATATAGAATTCAATTTCGTGTATATTTTGGAATTTAAAATTTTCTTTTCTCATAAATTTAAAATAGTTGTAGAAGTTGAAAGAAATTACTTTAAATTAATATTATAAATTGTGCTACTCAACATTGCCCAATTTCTTTTAAATTCCAAAGGTAGAAGTAGCAATTTCTGGCTAATAGTTACTTTTTATTTACCGTATTTTATGGAAAAAACGCCGCGGCGTTTACCAGTTTAAAAGTTTTTCCAAGTGCGGCGTTTACGATTTTTTTAAAATACCAATTGAGTTTCCTTAATTTAAAAATTCATAAAAATATTTAAAATCGGATTTAAATATTTTAAATATAACTTCAGGCATCTTAAGATATTAAAAACGAAGCATCCTACACTGCTCAGAAAACTTTGATTAAAGTTAGGTCAATGTGACGGGGTCATTCCATGTCACTTCATCCAGACCATGTCACCCACCGTCACAGATTTCTATGAAATTTTAAACACAAAAACAATGTCTAAAGATATGCTGTTACACGGAATTTCAGTTTAAAACAATAATTTTTTCATGAGTTACAAGCATTTAAAAATACCCCTCTCACTCATTTTTTTGCAGAAAATGATCTTCCGTTAAACATGTAATGTTGAATAAAAATGCTCATTTTTCTAAATATTATTAATAAAATTAGCTATATATTTTTTTAGAGATTCTTAATAATGTATTTTATTAAAAGAATGGTTTATAAAACTTTTTAGAACTCGAATATTGTTTTTAAAAAATATTTTATCTAAGGAGTTAAGAAAAATATGAAAATATGCAATTCATTTTTTTTTTTTTACATGTGCTACCCATTTGATTTGGCTGATTTTTTTTATATATATACTTTAAAAGGAAACCATTTAATAATAAAAAAATTAGAAAGGTGTTTTTTGAAATTCTTGAGAAAAAAAAATTTTTGTTAATTTTACAGAATATATCTAAAGTAATGTTTAAGTTCAAAATTCTTCAAAAATACGTGTAATAATAATAAGCAAATATTATAATTAAACTATAATTTTGTTTCTAAAAACCTTTTTTAATGTTATTTAAATAAATTAAAGTATAAAATTAATATTTCTGTTAGAGAAAATTAACGGCACAGATGTCATATACGCCCTATATTGACACGATTTTTTTCTGACGCCAAAGTCATATACGCAACGGGTACTTAACTGGTGCCGAAGTGTCATTATTTTACTTGATATGGTAACTCGGATGTTGTTGTTTATGCTGTTGATGTTTTCGCCAAATTGGCATAGGAAAAAAATTGCCCCAATATTTATACACATACACATACAATATTTATACATAGCGTATATGACATATGTGCCAAATTAACTTCCGCTATGCATTCAAATAAAATTTCCATTATACTAACTCAAAAACAACCAGTAAGTATAAACTGATTTATAAAGCTATATTCATTCAAACAATCTAAGCTTTGCATCTTCTTTAAAAAATGTGGAAAGTATAAATTTATTAAGTTTTGTTTCACCTATAGTCTTCAAAATGAAATAAAAATAAAGTAATAAAAACTTAAATAATCACTGGTATATTGAGATTATTCAGAGCATAGATTATGATAAAAAAGATGCAAATATAAAGTTTATGCATCCCAACGGACCTTCCACTTCATTTTGCTGGCCAAATAATGATTATTGCAACGTGCCCTTCAACCATATATTATGTAGCATTGAATTGACTACTGCAACAGGACGGCCATATGCTCTTTCAAAAGAATCTACTGAAACAATCAATCGTAAGTGGAGCATTTATAAAAAGCAGTATCTAGTGAAATAATATGTTGAATTTCTATTTCCTATTTCCATTTAAATTTATCATAAACACCTTTAACCATTCAATTATAAAAAAGTGCAAATCTGGCACAGAAAAAAATCTAATATTTGAAATTGGTTCAAACTTGAAAAGCTTCTGTCTCATATATGAAAGTAAATTTTGTATGTATATATTATATCAGTAACAAAGAAAAAAAAGTATGATTTTATTACAGGATATAGAACTTAGAATTTTATGTAACATATTGTTAAATTATACACAAAATTTATCAAAATAAATCTTTATTCATTTGCTTTTTTAATAACTTCATTATTTTTACCTTGAATTGCTACTAATTCTACTTAATTTATTTATAATAATTTTATTTCTGTTTATCAAGTTAAAAGACTTGATGTTAGTTTTAAAAGTCAATCCTCTTATAATATCATATTCATAATTGAAAACTATTTTGACAAAAACTGTCAAGATGCCACCCCCCCCCCTCCCAAAAAAAAATAAATAAATATTTAAATCTAGCATTAGTTAGAAAAAATATGGCACTTAGGTTTATTTTGACAGGATATTGAAGAATCTATTTAAATATGTATCTCATGAATCTTTGGAATGTAAGGGGAGGGGCGTCCAGAATTTACGAGTTGATTGAATATTAATAAAGTTTATTAGTCTCCAGATCATCTTTATGCTATATTATTTCTTTATATGTTTATATGTCTTCAAAATACATGCATATAAAAAAAAAAAATCGAAGAAAATTTTTTTTCTCAAGTTTTTCAAAAAACACCTTTATTTATTTATTTATTTTATTTATTTATTTATTTTTTTTTTTTTTTGAGAAAAGATTGACTAATAAATAGCTCATAAAAAAATATTTAACAAAATAAAATGGGTGGTACATCTAAAAATATTTTTTCTTTTGAAATTCATACATGAAGTGTCAATTTTATATGAATATTCAAAAAATCTCAAAGAAAAATTTTTTTCTCTCAAAAAACACTTCTTTAATTTTTTTATTGAGAAAAGATTGACTAATAAAGAGCTCATAAAAAAATATTTAGCAAAATAAAATGGGTAGCACATCTAAAAATATTTTTGTGAAATTCATATATGAAATGTCAATTTTATATGGGTATTGAAAAGTTCAAAAATTTAAAAAATATATTTGTTGTAAAAAGAAAATAAAAATTGGTATTACTTTATAAAATAAATAATATAAAGAAAGTTCCACCAAAAAATTTAACCATTTTAATTATTTGGTAAAGAGTTATGAAGTTTTTTGTAGGATCCTACAGAAAATCAACACTTTAAAAATGTCCATAGAAAAAGAAAAGTGTCACATGTTCAGATGCTTATAATTTGAAATATTTTAATTGGATTCAATTAAAATTTCATGTGGTAGCATCTTATACATGTATGTTTTCATGTTCCAAGTTTCGTCAAAACCTGATATGGTGGGTGACATTTTGTAAAATTGCTGGATGATTTGACATGGAATGACCCGACGCTGTCGACAAAAGTAGCGTTCCAACGGATGCGGCGATTACGATATTTTTAAGCTTATTCAGGCCAATTTGAGGAGTGCGGCGTTTCTTCCATAAAATATGGTAGTAGCCATCTACTCGTTGAATATTTCCATTGATAAGCCAAATAAATATAATAACATTTAAAAGCTGAAGACAGCGATGTGTAGAAATTACTTAAAAGTGTTTTTTATATAATCTAACAAAAGGGAACTTTTTTTTGCGTGGGAAAAAAAAAATGTTTAAAGAAAAATTATTTCTCAAGTTCGGATTTTTTTTTTTTTTTTTTTTGATAATTCGGCATATATCAAAGTTTAATCTCCTACTAGCAGAATCTGAAAAAAAAAAAGGGTTTTTGTTTAATTAGTTTTTTTTAAGGGGTTGGGGGTGTAACAGGATGTAAATAAAATGATTAAAAAAAATAAATGCTAATGCTTTAGAAATATCAAAAGATTTTTTTAAAATTAGTTTTCAAATTTGTAATGTTTTTAAACAGGGGCGTAGCTACCGAGGAGCAGTTGGAGCAAACTGCTCCAGGCGCACGAATCCTAAAGGGCGCAAAATTAGGAAGAGCGAAATAAAGATTTACAAAAATGCTTGAATATTTTTTACATTATCAAATATTATAGATGAATCTTGTCACAATCCGCATATTCTTACGATATTTTAATTTGTGTTTAACCTCAACTATATCGATTTAAAACATGTTTTTATACACAGTTAAGATAGAAAAGGGGACAGATCACCTTCAGCAGCTCGATATTGCTTGATTTTAACACAATATTAAAAAAAATTGGAACTGCCAATATTTTTTCAAATTAAGCAATTTTTTAAAAGTAAATTGTGCAGATTTTTGTTTATGTATTCCTTTAAATACTTCTAATGAAAAATAATTAGAATTTAGTTTAATTAAGACATACAAATTAAGGATTTTCAAAAGGATGATTTAACATACATGTGTTGTGCGCTGGATTATAAAAAATTATATTCCATATACCCGCTTAATTCTATCTTCATTCTATTATCCGATAATTAATTCTTAAAATGTTGTCCTTTAACTCCAATCTAAAATATTAATCAAGTTTCCAGATGAAAATATTTTTCAGGCAGATAAATTATAAAATACAAAATTCATGGTAAATTTTCCATAAATATTTAATAAATAAATAAATATATTACAGGTACGTACTTAAAAATTGTTAGAATTATAAAACTATGTAAAATACAATATAATACAAAATTTTAAGTTTTTTAGTTTTGGAAATATGATGCGCGCACTGCAAAAATATCTGGTTTGAGAAAAACGACTTTAAAGTTCAAATTTACCTTGAGTTGGATAGGTATCGCTCCATATATTTTATTATAAAACCGGTTCTAATTTGAGTATCGTCATTTTTTATGTAGATTTCGTAAGAAATACTACCTATTGCAGTCGTTACCATGGTGCGACTTTTGAAAAATTCCTTCATAACTTTTCATTATAAGACCCCAGGAACCCAAAACCACCCCCACCTAAAAAGTTTATATATATATATATATATATATATATATATGTATGTATGTACTAAATTTTGTCCGCACGATAAAAGTCGCAATTATGCACGGATTGTCCTCAAACTCGCCAACAACTTTGATATGGCTAATATCTCGGCGGGGATTGAAAATGGGCGAAATCGGTCCAAGAGCGTGGAAATGGGGAGGGTTCAAAATTTTGAATGCTGTCTTAACATGATTCTGATAAAACCAGCTCTTACACAACAATGGCAGGAAAAAAAAAATAACAGTTTTTCGTTATAGCAGTTGCCAACAATTAAAAAACTTTTCTAATGCAAAATTTTCACGTGTAAAATTAAATAGTTTGACAAATTGAAAATAAATTGAATATTACGTCATAAGTTTTCTAGAGCAAGATTTCAGCATGAAAACTCAAAATAAAATAAATATTGACGAATTAAAAAAATATGTATATTGCGTCATATTGGAAATATAATGGACCTCATCAGGTGAATATGTAACGCCATGTGAGTTTGAAGAAACGTATTAAAACATGATAAAAACCCGACTATGGAAATATTAACATATTTTAACACTTTAAGGTTCTTTGAATTTTTTGTAGCCATTTTTTAAACCTATTCCATATACATGTGTGTGTGTATTCGTGTATATTATAATTTTCACAAAAAGTTTAGCTCCCTATAGCTCACTCTTTGTGAAGAAACTGGGTTTATCTCTAATCTTGATTTAAGTTTTGTTGGAGAATTTAGTACTTAACTTTGAAATCTACCTCCGCCTGTAGGCCCGAGCCGGCAGGGATTTTTTTTTTTTTTTTAAGTTTGGTAACATGTTATTCTTTAATAATAGACCAATTTTTTTGTCTTTTTTTTTTTTTACATTTTAAAAAGTTTTAAGGTGATCTCCCCTCTTAAAAGAAATTACTTCTATTCGCGAAGTTTCGATTTTAATTCATACCATATTGCAGCCTCAAGCAACTTCTCCAACACCGTTTTAGCATGCCTGATTTTTTTTCTGTAACTTTTCCGTAGATGACAGTTGAAGATTTTTGAATTTAAAAGTAATTTAAACTTATTTACAGGGTTCTCTCATAGATCAGTTTATTGGATACAACTTTTTTGAAACGATAAACTTCCTGGTATATTTTATTGTTGTATTTTATGAAAATGTTTTAGAAAATTATCATGCAGGACTTAATTTGCCCCGGAGCCCACTGAAGCTCAGCTCTGGTACTTCTCTGTTTTTAGTAAATATTTAAATATTGGTCGGAATTCACCGGAGCTCATAAATACAGGGTTCCGGAGCCCATCCAAAAAACTGAAGCCTAAATTACCCTTCCTTTCCCTCCCATTTTCAAGTTCCTGCATTCTATCAAAACACTTATATGTGACATTAATTAGTGTGTCTCACATGCAGAAAATGGAGAGGAAACGGCGCGTAAAATTTTCTGAAAATTTTTCTTATAAATGTTTTTGCTAGTTATTCATTAATTATATATATATATATGCAGTGTTGGGTATGAGTGCGTTCATTGAACGAAAGTTCACGAACTTAGTTCACTTTCTGTGAACTTTGAGTTGAACTTGATTCACTTTTTAATAAACGAACGTAAACTGAACGAAAGCTCAAAAAATCCGTGAGTTTGAACGAAATTTACAACTCAAACTCAATTTTTTCATAACTTATTTTTTTAACTTTTCCAGCCATTAAGAACACGTTTTTCCCATTCAAATGCCATTTAGAGGCCTAAACAGACTCGGGGCGGCTCGAGTCTGATCATCAGTTTTTCTGGGTCGCCCCCGCCCCTTGGTTTCTCTGGAAGCTCGAGCTGGGCCGAACCGAACTTATTTCTGGGCCTGTGCTTTACTCTTCCTAGATGTCTACACTGACAAAAATTTGGTCGCCCCTGCTTGTGTGAAAATTATTGCCCTGTCCCAGTCTGACTCGTGCAAAAATCTGTTTAAGGAACTATTTTCCTTCGGTCAACATTTTTTTTCCGAATTTTTTTTTAAATTACCATTATTCTACAATTAAAATTATCTTTAAAGAATAGTAGTACATATACATTTCTAGAGGTGGGGATACAGTGCTGTAAAACCTGTTATAAGAATCTTTGTATGACGAGATCCTGTTTTAAACGGAAAAATTTCTTAATCGGTGGATTTGGATCTTCAAAATGGATATAATAATCCGTTTGAATATAAATAATACATTTGCAAGAGACGACAGGCCTGTTAAAAGAGGAACTTAACTATAACGATTTTTTTTTCTCTCCTATGTGTTTCCGTCTTAGAAGGTTTTTCGATATAGAATTTTTAAGATTTTTAAGTCTTCAATCCGTGTAAATGAATTAACGGTATCAATAATAATTCAGATATTTACATACAAATAGAGGTCCATTAAAAAATCAATATAGCTTACAATAGGATATATAGAAAGAAATGTAGTAGAAATTGTATTTTGGAGCGGAGGTGCCTGTGCTATGCAGTCTATGGTAGAGGTTTGCGCGGGCTGAAATTTCAAGGCCCGGGTCCGACTCGATCCATAGACGAAAAATTCAGCCCAGTCTGGTATAAACATTAAAAGCTCTGCCCGAGCCCGGCCCGGTCAGTACAGAAAAAATATTGGCCCGGCTCGTAGAGAAAAACTTATTGGCCCGACCCGGCCAGGCATAACAGCTAAAAGTTCGGCCCGAGACCGACCCGGCAAGAATGAATTTCTACAAAACATTGATTTGTACATCAATTTGGTTAAAAATTTGTCTCGTACGAGGAGTTCTGACCAAAAATACTTATCTATGCTTTTTATTGTCATGTTTATAGATTTCTTATTTATAGAAGTTATTGCGATATTTATTTTTTTAATGAATCGCTATTTATTGCATGTAAATGTTTCATTTAAAATTAATATAGTTGATCCATATTCCATGTATTGAAGACTTAAATATCTGAAAAATGCTATACAGTAAAATCTTCTAAGACGGAATTGCATAGGAAAGAAAAAAAATTCGTTATAGACAAGTTCCCTTCTTAGCAGGTGTAGATGTATTATATATTATTGTATTACGTATTAGAACATTCATTTTACGTGGATCAACATATTTTTCGCATTAAAAGAGGATTTCGTAAGAGGCAGGTTCTTTTTAACACGTTTTACTATATTTTAATTTAGCTACCTTTTAACCCATTTATGCGTAGCGTCCCATTTTTGGAACGTTCCGAATTTATAATTTTTTTTAAATAATTTTCTTCTTCGTTACAGCATGGAAATTGTATGAAGTAATTGCCTATAAATAATGTCTTTATCTGTTACCGAGAGATGACGGCATCGAGGTCTGCACGGGACGGAATTTCCAGGCCCGGGCCATTAAAAGTTCAGCCAAAGCCCGACCCGGCCTGTTTATAATTTCACAGTTCACGGCCGGCACGGCTCGTACAAAAATCAGTGAAAACAGGCCAGACCCGTGGAAAATCAATTAAATTAGGCTCGACTCAATTTCTACAAAAAATTCAGGTTTTTCTAAACATACAATTAAGATTCTTTTAAAGAATAGTACTGCATACATATTTATGGGATAATTTTACAGTATATTTTAAAATTACTATGTGTTCGCAAGACAGAAAATACATAATAGCAACATTAATGATTACTTAGAGTCTTAGACGTTTCAACATTCAAATAAGGATTCATTAAAAAATTAATGTAGTTTAGAAAAAAAGGAGGGTTAAAAACATAACTTTTAAAGCTGTATAATAAAAAGCAGATTTGTAAAAATACTGTTTGGAGGGCGGGGGAGGGGGGCACAGTCAAAGTCACATAAGTGATAAACAACATAACAACAGACATGCCTGCTATGAGATTGATTCCTTATGGGCTACAGGGTAGGGTCTGGATATATGCCTGAAGCGCAAAGAGGGAACTCTATTGTACGTTCTGAGATAAGACATCAATTCTCCTTTTGCATAGAATAATAGAATGTCCTTGGTCGTACAACTCCTAAGCTAAATTCTAGGAAGCAATGTATAGGTATCATGTCTCATCTCAGAGATAATAATTTAACTACAGCACTTTCCTTTGGCTAACTATAACTTATAACATTCTCTGTGAATCATACAGCTGTGGGAAAAAAAAAATACCCTGACTAACTCTGCAACAAATTAATGTAGAAGAAAGTTACTGGTACCAAACGATTGGAAATAAAGTCTACTTTTATGGGTGTATTCCAATCCAAACTGCTTATTTTCTAAATCATTATTAAATTTATTTTTACTCTCAAACGCATCAAACTGGGAACTTCTGTTGTTTAGAAACTACATAATGTGCCGTGCCTCTCGATTTTTTGATAAATGCAGAAAATATAGTAAAAACAATTCTGTCTAAGTTGGCGTTTTGAACCGAATTTTCCGAAGCGGGAGATCCGGGAATGAAAATAATGATCGTACTCAGGGCCGGCGTTAGATATTTTGCCGCCTGAGGCGAACATTATTTTGTCGCCCTTATGACGTAGTAGTTTTTCACTAGGGACGCACCGAATAGTGATTTTAGCCAAATATCGATTGCCGAATATTCGGTAAACCGAATAGTGACTATCAAGCCGAATACCGAATATTCGGCCTGCCGAATTGTGACTATTCAGCAGAATACCGAATGTTCGGCATGCCGATTACTTTTAAATTTTAGAATTTGAAAGTATGCATTAAAAAGCTAAATTTTGAAAGAATTTTACATAATATTTAACACACATACTTCCCTATTGATAAACAAGATCTTTTTACAAGTAAATTCTACATTTAAAAAAAATTATCCTTTGAATTGCTATTTAAGAAGAGGATAGTTTTAAAGCTTAATTGATAAAATTTTAAGTTTCATGGATTCTTCTCTGAATTAAAACAAATGAATAAAATTTTCTTATATTCTAAAACAAATATTTTTTAAAAAAAGGGAAATTTTGAAGGAATTGGATGAATAATTGTACAGTCATATACTATTTATTTGTCAGGAAGGGACTGAAATCGTCATTATTGGTTAATTTTCTTACGTGATACCTTTCAAATAGCATAAAAAATGTAAAAGCCTTCCCTTTTAAATATAATTCTATTTCTAATTATTAAATATCTTTATTAATTGACAGTTAAAAATAGTAGTTGTTTTAAGGTCTTTAAAAAGATTTTTTTTAATGTCTTTTAAGTGTTTTTAAGCTTTTTAAAAAGATCTGGCCGAATATTTCGATATTCGGAAAAACCGATTATTCGGCATACCGAATATTTTGATATTCGGACAAGCTTAATATTCGGCATAGCGAATAGTTTGATATTTGGCCCACCCGAATATTCGGTAGTATGGCCGAATACCGAATATTCGGGGCATTCCTTTTTTTCACCACTACTCAAATGTTTTTTAGAATAGTAAATTAATATGCTAACTATAATTTATTTCGAAAACAAGTATATATCAAATTAATTTACATTTTTAAAATAATCAAATTACTTAAGAAATTTTGCATCTCGTAAAAAATAACAACAGCTAGCTTGAAACTGAATTAATAAAAATGTAATCGCATCCTAATAATATTTACAAGAAAGTATCGTATCAAGAATAAAACTGACTCTTGAAAAAAACTCATTCTCCTTTGGGAAAAAACATTTATTAAATCGACGTTATGAATACTACATAAAATCTCAGTTACAGCTGGCAAAGAAATTACGTTTAAAATAAGCATTATTGAGCCATAATATGTCAAACAATTAAAAAAAATCAAATTACGTATAAAATTTGTATATGAATTACAAAATAGAAAATAATGATATCAGTAATATATATCTTTTTAAAATCATATAAGCCTAAATAAAATTCCACTTTGAATAATAAAAAAAAAAAAAAAAAAAAACTTAAAAAAATAAGATACAACTTCCATATCTAATTTGTATTGATTTTTTTTAGAAAAATCATTTGTTATAATATCGAAATCAATATTATAAAATTATCACACTTTCGGGCCAAAAAAAGAAACACACAAAAAGAAATCACACATGAAATTCTTGCTTAAATTAGAAATTATGATATGATGAGATATTTACATGAAATTACATTATACATGAATTTACATTAATCATATGAAATATGATACACGGCAATTTGATTTCACGTTAGTGATATTTACAAAAAACACAACTATCAACAGTGAAATAATTCGATATAATTAGCTCTTTATCAAAATCATTTATTATATCTTCCCAATGAAAATAATTGCATTTTCATCTGCTAGAATAATTTAAATTTAATACCAATTCTCGATCCGAAAAGTGATTAAAAAAAAGTATTTAAACAATTAAACAGTACATGAATATCTTGCATAAAAGTAAAAGGGAAAAAATAATTGTATCAAGAACAAATTAATTTCGTGCTTTTTTCAAAATATACAATGTTGCCTGTACTTAAAAATAATTAAACATCCAATTATACACACGTACGTTAAAAATATAATTATATACAATGGCACTACTACTTACAGAAAATAAAAATTAAAACGACTAGCATAAATAAAACACAAATTTTAAAACTTAAATTGACTTCTTTGCAAAATTGTTTATTCTGATGGCGTAATATTTTAAGCAATCGTACTTTCAGATTCTAGAATAGCAAAGCATGAAGCTTTCTTGATGTTTAATAAAATTTTTAAATCGGAAAATGAACAAACAATTTTATCACAATCAAACAACGCACTCAATTAAATAAAAATAGACCAAAGAATATGAAGCTTTCTTGATGTTTAATCAAATTTTTAAATCGGAAAATGAACAAACAATTTTATCACAACCAAACAACGCACTCAATTAAATAAAAATTGAACAAAGAATAAAGACAGCAGGAACAAATTACTAAGGTGCATACACGCCTTGAAATTTCCAAGGTGTGTGGCACCACTATTTCTGTATGGATATTTCTATTCAATATTTAAATGGCAGAATTCTAAAAAATAGCATTAATTACAATTATATTTTAAGTAAATTAAAAATATACTTAACTGCAATCACCTTATTTAATAATAGAAGTCGTAATATTTTCCTGATATTAAATAGGATGAAAATTTTTATTTAAAAATTGCGGTAAAACTGTACGTACCCGGAAATTAAACATCCATTTGAAATTAAATAATAAAAATGCAATCATATATTGTTTACAATAACATATAAAAAATGTTAAAGAAGCAAACTTTTATGCATTAACTCTTTCATAAATTTAAACGAAAAATACAATTACATCTTAAAATCACATAGACATTTAAATAAAATTAAAATATAATTAAATACAATCAAGTATTAGTAATAACTGCTTGAACTTAGACGTCAAGAATTAAGCAAACATTTTAAAATCTAACACGCCTTGCCTTTTCTATCGCAAAATCATTAATTACATAGGCGTAAACCAGCCTTTTGAAAGGGGGGGGGGGTGCCCGGACTTCTTAACCTGAACATGTTGGATACAAGCAATATCTTATATGGTAAAACCTGCTAAAATGGAACATCATAAAACCGGTCGAATTTCCGTTTTAGACAGGTTTTTATTTTAGAAGGTATAGTTGTATGGTATTTCTTTTAAAAAGGGCTCAAACACGATTTTTGTTTGCGTGAGGAGGGATGAGAATGGGTTCAAATCATCAAAACTAAATCTAATGGTTAAAAAAAAAAAAAAAGGTATGTAAATCTCCTTGCAGCAGTGACTAAGAATAGTCACAAGTGTAAAATCTTTTGGCACCCTAACTTCTTATAAAGATTAAAAAAAGGCCTTTAATCATGCTGGAAACTTCTATAGGCACAGGGGAACAAACACTGCATGAGAAATAAAAGTATCTCAGTCAAAGTCTTATAGTTGAAATTTTGTGGGATGATAAATCTCAGATAATACATGCGGTACACCAGTACATGCGCACGAAAGTTTTTCAGAATGTGATTCCATGACTTCTTAGGGAAAACCGGAGGGACCCAAGAAATTTTGAAGGAAAATCAATATCAATAGTTATTTTATTATTATAAATAATTATAATATTCATTAATAGCGTAATTTTCTGCATATAATCTGCGGATCAAACAATCGTGTTTCGACCCAGAAACTTTATTTCATTATTGAAGTTAAATATTTATCGCGATTTAACAAGTTACGTTTTATGAAACAAGATTTCTGGGTCCGAACATAATTGTTTGATCCGCGGATTATAGGCCGGAAATTACGATAATTCATGTTTTTACCCCAGAATGTGTCGAATATATTAAGTAAAGCAGGTCATGATAATATACACTAAATTTTATCAAGATGATAAAAATTATACTATCATGATGCGACTGCAATAATAAAGATAGGTGCTTGTCGGTCTCTGTGTGTGTGTACGCGCGCGCTGATCTCTGTAAAAACAATACACAGCCCGCACAGCCGTAAGATTTGACAGGACCTGTATGTCTGAAGTCATGCATATCGAAGACAATTTCTGGAATTTTTCAATTAATGTTTTATGCGAATTTTTTCGCATTTTGCGGCACTTTATTTTCTAATTAGTAAAAAAGAATTAGATTTCAGTATTTTATCCAGTATAAACTTTGTCTTCTTTTTAATAAAGTGTTTTCGAGATTCTTACAGCGATTTTTCAATTTTTAACATTTTTTTTAATGTTATTATTAGAGGGTTTTTCGCATTTCGTGGTGATTTATTTTTTTGACATTCCTAAAAGGAATCCGATTTAAATCTTTTACTCTTAGTTAATTTCGTTCCCTGCGGTTTTTTAATCTTCTCCGAATTTTTAATGCGATTTTTAGCGGTGGTTTTCGTGCTTTGAAGCGATTTTTTGACTTTTTTTGAAACAAAAATATCTTTCTGGTAATTTTTGCAATTGCCATGATTAAATTCGAATTGGAAGAATATCAAATCAGTTCTTATAAGTAAGCTGAAAATTTAATTTGGCTCGAAATAAAAAACGCAATAATTCAAGATTCGTTTCTTTCGAGACAGAAGAGGTCGTAGCTTGCTCGGTAGTACGTTGCCGAAGGCAGTCCACACCTCAATCCTAGAATTGTTTAATCCTACGTTCGTTAAAAAAACCCCAAACAACGACACTCCACTAGTAATGAAGTTTTCTTTGAGGGACAGGATTTGGAATAACGTGCGGGATCGTGCGATTTGCGCACAAAAAAGGAAAGTCCCGCATAATAAAAATGCTATGCAATATTTCTCTCCTCCAAATTCATACACAGACCTGTAATCACTGAGTATTTTAAAAAAAATTTAAGTCCACGATTTTTATTTATTTTATGGAATTTTTCAAAGTCAATTCGTGAATTCGCCCTGGAAAATTTTGAGATTTTCTTCAAACGATCGTGGGAAAATATCGGGAATTTCGATAAAAGAGTGCAGAAAATAATCGGGAATTTCGATAAAAGAGTGCAGAAAATAATCGCGAATTTCATCAAAAAATTGCGCAAAAAATTATGAATTTCGATAAACGATTGACGAAAATTTTTGCAAATTTCATCAAAATATCGCGGAAAAGAGTACAGAATTTTGTTAATTCGTACGGAAGATATCGAGAATTTTCCCGATTGGTCGCGCACAACTATCGCGAATTTCGACAAATGACCCCTGTGAAAAAAATCAGTTTCGCTAATCGGACGCAACAGAAAATAAATTTCATCAAAGGATCGCGGTAAAAACGGGAATTTCGTCAAAGAATTGCAGAAAGAAAAAGCGAATTTCGTCAAAAGATCGTAGAAAGAAAACGCGAATTTCAAAGAAGGATCGTGCTAAAAGAATGCCAATTTCGTCAAAATATTGCGGTAAAAATGTTAATTTTGTCAAGGTTAATGGTGAAAAGTGCGGATTTCGATAAAAAATCGCGTAGAAAGACGTGAATTTCGTTAAGCGATTTTGGAAAAAAATTGTAAATATCATGAAATGATCCCAGAATAAAATCGCGAATTTGATCAAAATTTACCTCACTGGGCTAAAAGATTGAAAACGGGTTCCTTTTCCTACATTCAAAAGAACGCTGCGAAACGAGAAGAAACTTTAAAAATTGTATAAAAAATTTACTACATTGACTTGAAAGACTGCAACCATATTCCTTTCACGAATGTCAAAAAATGGCCGCGAAACACGAAATTCGACCAACCAACCAACCTCCAGATTAATTTGAATTCTCTGTGCTATTATTTTTCATTTTCAAAGGAGCCAAGGTGTGTGCACTCCCTCCTGTTTCACACGGGTAATTGCATTTTGGAATTATTGTTTCACATCTGCATTCTTTTTCAAATTTGTTTGCTTGTTTCTAGATTTTAAACTACGAAAGCAAAGAGACAAATAGTTTCTATACTCGTCAAGAACTTGCGTGTATTTCTCATGAAATTGCAGAAACATGCAGTAGAAAGAACGGCGTTAAAAAAAATCTCCCCCAAACAAAGTCGTCAAAGTGGGTTTATAAAGCCACCTTTTTGACTTACTATGACTAATACAGATTCTTGTAAATATTCTAGTTTTAAAAAAGATAAACAACATAATTTTCTTTAAAAAAGAAAGAAAAAAAACCGTGGGTTTCCTTTTTTATCACATTTCAAAACTTAGTACAAACTGTTAGTTTTCTCAACTAAAATAATTTGCTAAACTAATTGAACTCTGCTTTCACTTCTTCCTTTTTATTTTGTAGATTTCTATTTTTTTAAAATAATTGTGCTTGAGTCTGCTCAGCCGGGGGGGGGGGGGTGCCCGGGCACCCAGGGCACCCCCCCTGGTTACGCCTATGAATTATTTCATCATAATCAATGTTAGAAGCAATTACATTTTCAATTGCCAGTATTGCTAAATTGGATAGGCGCTCTTGAGCCATTGTAGATCTCAAGTAATTTTTTATAATTTTTAATTTTGAAAATGAGCGATTACTACTAGCAACCGTTATTGGCAAAGTTAAAAGAATTCTAATACAAATAAAGATATTTGGAAATACTTCGATTAATTTATTTTTCTGAATGAGATTTAAAATGTCAATGGCTGTCATCCCCCTTTTTACGATATTCCTAAAAACGAGCAATTCGTTATATAAATTATCTAACTCTATATCATCGGTTAAATGCGTGTGTAATATTTTGCAGTTATTGAAAATATCGGTCGAGTTGACATCGGTAAATGAAGGAATATCATATAAAAATGGAAAATGTTACTATGGTCGTTGAGCCGTTACATTATTTGGATGGATGTATTTATGACGACCAATTATCTGCACGAGGGATATAGGCCCAGGGGGAGTGCCCTTCGTGGGGGTCTTTCTAAGGGAACCTAACCCGTATTAACGCTTGGAAATCCAAGGTTCGAAGAAAACCACGAAAACTCCGAACGATTAGGCCGACGGGCGCGATTGGGATCAATTCCAGCTTCGAGAGCAGAACCTCTCAGCCACTGGTGGGGCCGTTACATTATTTGTTTGCGGTTTGGTAAGTGTCACTTAAAAAAAAAATAACCAATAGGATAATGTCAGACGTACGTCTTTTTATCACTACACAATGCTTGCGGCATTGTGTAGGGATAATACGTAAATAAAAAAGAGTGCAAAACGACGTCCGTCTGACATTAGCCTTAATGATGACCTTCATAGAAATAAATGATGCACAAATGGACGTTTCTGAACAATGTCTTGTAAATAATGTCTTTTGCTCTTTCGCTAAAAGAGTGTTTCTAAAGAAAATGGGAAATTTTTCAGATATGATAATAGATGTCAAGACAGACCATTTTCGCCCAAGAAACCAGTATCGCAATCCGCTTAATCAGTCAAAAAAAAAAAAACAGTGTATCTCATCTCACTTCATGTCAAACTTAGATTTTCATTTGTTACTTTAACGATAATGAAGATATCGTTAACTATATTTTGAAAAGAATTACTTTGATTTCTGTGACATATGATATTATGAGAAGTGCCACAAATTGTGTGTGTGTGTAAAGTTTACTTCTAGAGGTCTTGTTTATCAAAATGGAAGTATCTGTGTTAAATATTATGAAAAATTGTTTAAAATTTAATTTTTTAATATCTTTAAACTTTGAATTCGGCCTAACAGTCAGTATTCGACTACCCAAATATTCGGTATTCGGTTTACCTGTAGACCGAATATTCGTATTGGGTTAACTGTAAGCCGAATATTCGGTATTCAATTCAGTTTACCTGTTGGCCGAATATTCGGTATGCAGTTTACATGTTAGCCGAATATTCGGTATTCAGTTTACCTGTTGGCCGAATATTCGGTATGCAGTTTACCTGTTAGCCGAATATTCGGTATTCGGCCACAATCACTATTTGGTGTATCCCTAATGACAGATAATTTTTCTGAAATATCAAATTCCTTGGGGGGGCACGCCCCCCCAGCCCCCCTCAAATGGCGCCCCTGTTTTTTATTGAAAAAGGTTTAAGTTAAATACTTATGAAAATTTCTCACTTTCTTGATCATACTTGTCTTTTGGGCATTTTTAAGCATTTTGCAAACTCAGAGGAAAATAACATTTATTTTATGTGGGAAAGCAGCTGAGAAAATGCATGTTTATAAATCAAGTTCTAATGAATTAAGCAAAAAATGAAAGTACGCGGCCACTTATACATCTCTTTCAAAATCGTGTCAGCAAGTTTCATATTTTCACCTTTAAAAATGAGTCTGAAAATGCGTCCGAAAATTTTGAGTTGTTGAAGGGGGGGGGGGGGGTATTTTTGAATACACCATTAATGTACCCTTTTTTTTTTTCTTGCCAATGTTTCACTCGCTTAATATCTTTCGATTATTGCCAGCGTAAAATTTCAATAAAATGAGTAAAATATATTTTTTCAAATTGTGCTTTTCTAGATGACCCCTTAAACCATTTTGACAGTTTTTAATCATAATTCGAAAACTACTTCGGAAAGAAGTTTTAAATACAGAATTCGCATAAAGCAGGTCATAATAAATATAAATCTCTCTCAAAAGAAAAAAAAAAATAGTAGGTTACATATATTCTTTTTTAATATTAATTTCATAATTCATAATTTATATTATGAATTTTTTTAAATTACAAATTCAATGTATTTATGTTTGGGTTTTTTAGTATTATAACCACACACAAAATTATCACATTAGGGTTATAATTTCAGGAGATATTAATAAAAATATGAAAATGCTATCGCTTAAGGCTGTTCTCAAATCCAAAAGGGCAACTTTCTGACATAAGTTTTAATTTATTTTTGCTCAAAAATGCATGAAACTAGCAGGTGTTGTTGTTCAGAAACTATGCAATTGAGCTATTTTTTCCATTTTTTTGCAAACACAATAGATCTTTAGAAACATAATGTCAAAGTGGGCGTTTTGAACCGAATTTCTGCGCGAAGGAAGAAAGAGCACTCGAGCGGGCTAAAAACGTGTTTGTCACGCGATCAAAATAGCTTATAACTCAATAGGTAATCGACTGATCAAAAAATAGAAAACACAGTTTAATTCCGAATCGCTTCCATGGCCAGGCTTTCCAAATTTATATCTTTCCGTTAAAAAATGAATTTGTAAATATGTCAAAACGTTTTGCGCTTGTTGAGCAGAGCAGTTGAGAACAGCCTTAAAAGTAGACTTTATTTGCAGTTGTTTGGTACCAGTAAGTTTCTTCTATTACAATTAGTTGCTGAGTTAGTAGGAGTTGTTTACTTTTTTTTTCTACCACTGACCCATATTGTGTATGAAAGAGCAGATAATATTCAAAGGTACATTTGTTTTCATTAATACCAGTTTTAGATTTTATTTTACAAGAGGGGAAATAGCTTTATTGTTACTTTTACTTAATTTTCTAAAAAATCTAATTTTTCTTATCTAAATATGTGTTTGAGAGGGAAGGGGTGGGGTATAGATAGTTATGACTATCATGACTTCAGATTTACTCACGCACGATAGTACAGTTTGTGAACGGTTAAAAGATGTCTCGTGATTATTCTATACATACCTTTTAGAAATGTTTTATAATCATATTGATTTTAGACGGGACTCTTTTAAACATAAAAAAAAACTTAAATGGCATTACTTTAGCTGTATTTTTTTTTTTTAACTGAAATATTTTCTTAGTAAATTTTATAAAAGCTCCGCATATTTATTTATAAATTTCTTATTTCTTATAAAATTTTGAAATAATTCACTGAAAATTATTTGCCTTTGTTATTATTCTTGTATAGTAATGTTTAAATATGGTATTTGATCTTACTTAATTACGAAAATGGCAGTTAGCTATCGTTATAGCGGTGGATGCGGCCTTGGGAACCGATGAATTTCCAAATCAATGGTTGAAATTGAAATGCATGGCAACCCAGTTACAGAAGATCTCGATTAGCCGTGATGATACTACCATTGAATCTTTTGTAATCATGTAATATTTTTAAAACATAGCAAATAAGCTTGGGTTTCGAGCATGATGAGACTGGGCGTGTATTGGCGAGAGTATCTCGTAGGGAGCCGATCCTCTCTTTAATAACAAATCTATTCAAATAATTATTCTAGGGTTTAATTCGATCACACTCCAAATTTTGGTTACAGGTAAGGCATATCTATAAAGACACAGCAATATATTTTTTAAAGTAATATTGTTAATTTTTCATAAAATTCTTATGTAAAAATCTTATGTAAACTTTCGTATCAAGATAAATTATGTGTAATAACACAAACATTTTTTTTTAATGAACCGTACCATTTGAGTTTTTAATTTGACATCATATCAATTTTTCTATTGCTCGTAAGTTGAAATCATAAAAAAGGGAAGATAATAGTACATATGCAACGTTAAAAAATAAATTAAAGTGAAAAGCTATATTTATTTTACTATTTTTCATTTTCTATTAAATTTATTCAAATGGGACAGGAATGGACATTGAAAATAAATGAAATAAGTCTGTTTACACGTTATTATGCATTTTTAAAGCTTTAAAAGTCAATATTTAAGTACTTAAAAGTCAATACTTAATACTTGAGTTTTATTCAAAGCGTAGTTGCTCGAAGATCGGTGGTGCTGCCATCTATGTGAAATATTGAAAATGATTAAAAAAGCGAAAGTTTCAGTTAAATCAAAGATATAAAAAAAAAATTGAAATTTCGAAAACACAGCGTAAACCAGAATGCTTTGATGAGTATGTGGAAGTTGGGAAAATGTTCCTTAGTAAATTTTACGTTCACACTTAAGTAATAACTTTCCGGAAGAAAATTGACAAAAGTCAAACTTTGACAATTTTTTTTTGTGAAAAGTATTAATTTTAAAAGTAAAATAAAAAAATAGCGCGATTTTAAAGAAACAAATTTATCATCTTAAATTTTTTAGTACATGTGAAGGTAGAAAGTTTTTCGTTATTATGTCAGAAAGTAGAGTCCAAAACGCGCTTTTCATTTGAGAACAGCCTTAAACAAAAAAATCTTCAAGGAGCTAAATAATATCAATCAACAATAAATCAAGGGATAAAAGGAAAAATGTAAAGATATGATTAATTAATGTTGTTCTCAACTGATCTGCTCAACAAGCGAAACACGCTTTGACACGTTTACAAATTCATTTTTAAACCGAAAGATATAAAATTGGAAAGCCTGACAATGGAAGCGATTTGGACTGTGGTTTCCAATTTTTGATCAATAAATTACCTATTGATTACCTAAATAAGCGATTTTGATCACGTGACAAACACGTTTTTCAACTTTTCTTGAGTGCTTATTCTTGTTTCGCATGGAAATTCGGTTCAAAACGCCCACTTTGACATTATTTTCTGAAAGATCTATTGCCTTTGCAAAAAATAGATAAAACAGGTTGTTGACATAGTTTTTGAGCAACGACACCTGCTAGTTTCATCCATTTCCGAACAAAAATAAATTAAAACTCCCCATCTTCCATAGTCGGATGTCTCAGAATACATTTTCAATACACATCTACGTAATTTCTAGTTTCTAAAATTTAAGGTAGGTTAAAGGTTAAATAAAAGTAAAAGGAAGATTAAATGCTGTCAATTAATATTTTGCGTTTATTTGTATATATATATATATATATATATATATATATATATATATTACTTTATCCACTTTCCACATGTGTCATCAGAGTTAAAATTCATTGCCTAAAATGGCACAAAGGGGTTTAAACACTTAAAAGTTTACTGAATAACAGTAATAATAAAAAAAATCTAAACTTAGTTTAGAAGTTTGAATAATGTGTTCTCCGAAATTATTTTTTAATAAAACCTTCTTCAAACGACCCGGAAAAAAACCGAATTTGTTTCATTTTCTTCAAAGAAATCGGTCGCTCATGGAGGGAGTTCAACTGGGATAATCTCTGAATGGAGTTAAATTAGTATTGATCCTATGGAAATAAATTTCGTTCCATGAAAAAATGGTCGTTCAGAGAGGTGGTCGCACAGGGAGGTTTCACTGTATTTAACCCATTTTCGGCCAAAGATTCCAATAAATATTTTTTTTATTAACACCACCGTGAGGAATATTTTTCACTAATTTTATTTTTCTGCTATTTTCAACGGTTCTGGAGCCATCTATAAAATATTCAATTGGATCATCAATTCATTCAATTGGAGTAAACAGTTTCTGTTGAGAAATTTTCAAAATACGCTAGTTTTTTTTTAAAAAATTGAAACGGTTATTGACAAATTCTACTCTTTGAAAATGTATACTTATTCCACTTGAGATACAATCGTCCCCGTTTAAACGAATATTGACAGTTCCAGAAATATTCGAATAAGCGGGGTATTGGATTAAATGGGGAATCATAACTGTAATATTTAATGCGTAATAAAAAGGCAAAATAACCATCTACGGTATATTTAATTAACAGCATAATAAGTCGTTAATAGAATAACATAAACTAAAATAAATACAAATGCTAATATAAAGTAAGTACGTATTAATTTAATGTCAAGTCATACATTTAAATGGTTTACATCACACTTAATGCAGCTCGTTTGAATTTGGTCTGAACTTTGTGTGTGTACTTCTAATTTAGATTACTTTTACTGCCTTAAAAAAGTCGTTTAAAGTGTTTTTTAAGCGGATTTTTAAAGGAGTAAATATCGAGTTATTTTTCGAATGCAATGAGTGCAAAATATCACAACTACCATCTTGAGTCTCAAAGTGATGGCGCATTGCTATTAAAGCCTGGTTAACAGCAAGAAGTGATGGCGGGGAGATCAAGGTGGGGAAATCATTTGACCTGTCCATTATACACCTGTCGGCCGAAATCATTGCAAGAAGAACCGAAAATTTGTTTTCAGCATAAAGGAACCGAAAAGGACAAAAGTTGGAAGGAAATTCCAGCTGAAACGTGCTTTCCGCGAGTACTTTCAAACATCGGTCACACAGTAGTTATTCGATTAAGCGGAGACGTTCGTAAAAGGTATTTGGTATAAGCGGGGGGAGAAATAACATAGAACTAATAGGAATAAATTCGGTCTCGGATGATTCTATTAGAATAAGCGGGGAATTCGATTATCCGTGACCCGATTAAGTGGGGAGGACTGTAAATCATATGTTTTTTATAATGGATTAAAGTTGCAAGTTCAGTAAATAAAATAATAATAAAACAAATGTCATAAAAAATTAAAAATATTATTAATTTTAAACTTAATGGTGCGTTCGCGCACCATTGACCGAATGCATGAAAATGCCAAATGCATTTTATTTCTCAAATAAAATATTATTTTTCCTGCGCGAAACTTTTTTTTTTTTTTTTTTGTCTTAACGAGTGTAATTTAAGCATATTTCAATGAAAATAATACAACATTTTATAAAATTTCTATGCTTGGCCTAAAATGGTTTAAAACAGAGTGGGAATACGTTAAAAAGCTTTCAGGGTCGCACCATGCGATTGTATAGCTTGTGCATCGCACAAATGCACTCCATCACCTATTACAAAGAGAACGCTCTTTCAAGAGTAAAATATTTTTCTCATTTTAAGCCTTTCAAAAAAGCGGATGTTTGTTTAGGATTCTAGAGAGGCCACCTGAAGTTACAAGAACCGAAATAATCTGGACAACTATGTGAAATGCAACTCTCATTTTACTGGGAAGCAAAACACTGGTTTGACTGGCATGATGGATCACTTTTATACAGCTCAAGACTTAGTAAAGAGTTTACCCGCCCAAATGGATTATTCTACCCTTTGTCATTATTTTAGGAAACAAAATCAGAATCAGAAATAGGTTAAAGCTGTAAAAAGTCGTCAAGTCCGAACTCCAAACAGCATTGTAAAAACGTTACAATACATCAATACGCTTTTTGTTACTGGATCAACAGGCTTTTGCAGACATGTACAAAAGAAAAGACTATATATATATATTACGTGCTTAAAATTAGTTATTTTGGTGATCACTTGGCATGTTTAGAGATGGGAATGCTCGGAAAAAAATCGGAAATTATAGAAAAAAAAAACTTTTTTCCGAAGGGTCATTTTTCAAATTTTCCAAATTGGAAAAATTGAAATTTCATTTGTAAAATAATGTTTTCAAAATTTTGTAATAGCTACATTTTGATACTTTTTATTATATTTATTTTTATGTTAAGTGTCTCACGTGAAAACGTTAATGTGAGATATCTTATCTCTAAGCAGAAGTTTGTTTAAGAAAACTTGAGTCCTGTAAAGGAAAATTCACATTTTTTAAGAAAAAGAAAATTTCATGCCATATAACAGCTAGCGCTAACAAATGAATCTTATCTAGTTGTATACAAGCATTCATATGTAAAATTATTTCGATAATAATGGTACAGTTGAAAATCTAACATAAAATTTGAAACATGCATTTATTTTTAATGCTATAGCTGCAATTCATCATGTAATCAGATGGAAATTAATGAAAATATTTAACTAATTAGGAAAAAATTGCGTTAAAAAAAACTTGCTGCACGCAGAAAAAAAAACACCTGCTTTTATAACTTTCACTTAAAAAAATTTATTGCATTTTTATTACTTTCATATTAAAGAGAGAGAAAAACACATTTTTAGTTTCTAATATCTCAAACTTATTATAAAATTTACAGTTGATTTCA
Source organism: Maratus speciosus (assembly GCA_963932465.1). Lineage (NCBI taxonomy): Eukaryota > Metazoa > Arthropoda > Arachnida > Araneae > Salticidae > Maratus > Maratus speciosus. The sequence goes on along the minus strand of OZ010787.1, from coordinate 683,852,738 downwards.
TTAAAGTCTTCATTCTGAGTCAGAATCTGAATTAGCTGATTATGCACTGCTAACATTGTGTGTCTCAAGTCTGAACTAAATGATTGGAAAAGTATGTATAAAATGTTTTGGTTTAGTTTTATAACATTAAGTCTGAAAAGAAAAAAAAAATCATCTGCACGGGATATTTTTGGTAAGTTTTTTACGATGCTGAATTTAAAAATGACCTCCATTTCCCTTCATCACATACATTGAAAAACAAAGGGAATTTACATTAGAAAAGCACAGTTGCGATGGAAAAAATGAATATTTTATTCTAAGTAACAAATTGCTTTTTCACACTTTGTATTTCAGTAGTTGTGTGAATCGTAGTAGAAGCTTGTTTGTGTGTACCTGTTTTTGTTTGGTCCTCATTTTTCACGCATTTTCTATTTGAAATGTTATGTTTTGTAGTTCATATCTCTTGAGCGTCACTGAAAGAAATATGAAATTAGTACAGTCGAACCTCGTTAACGTGCTTAACGTGAATTACTTTTAACATGAACAGTTCCCACTAGAGTCCTGAGCGGGTCGGGTTCTACCCAACCCGAACCCGCAAATTCAATTTTAAGTGAACCCGCAACCCGACCCGAAACCGCAAAAATAATGTTCGGCAACCCGCAACCCGACCCGAACCCGAGGTATATCAACCCGCACTCGACCCGAACCCGCAACCCGACCCGAACCCGCAATATAAGGAAAGCAAATCATGTTTTAATACCAATATGAAAAATAGTCTACAATTGTATCTCTAATAAAGGTCTGCACCGATCCGGAGGGCAGGGCGGCAAAATTTCAAACTGCCAGGCCGCTTTATTAGGACAGTTTTTTTCAACGGGCCGGGCTGATAAACAAAATAAACCGGCCGGGCCGGCAAAAAAATTGAACCGCCCAGCCATGCCGGGCCGATAACTACACTTAAACGGGTCTACCTGCCCAATATAAATATTTAGATGAAGCCGATAAAATTGTAAACAGGCCCTGCCGGGCTAGGGCCGAACTTTTTAAAGTTTTACCCTGGATGGGACGGGCCGGGCCTGGAAATTGCGGCCCGTGCAGACCTCTAATTCTCTAATACCATTTTTATGTTTCCCATAGAAAGAATTAACAAATCTATATTCTTTAATATTCAACTATATTAAAACCTCTGACCCGAACTGATGCAGTATTCTAAATGGTATAAAGCCCCACCAGTGGCTGAGAGGTTCTGCTCTCGAAGCTGGTAGACGGGAGGTGCTGGGTTCGATCCCAATCGCGCCCGCCGGCCTAATCGTTCGGAGTTTTCGTGGTTTTCTTCGAGCCGTGGATTTTCCATGCGTAAATACGGATTAGGTTCCCTTCGAAAGACCCCCACGGAGGGCACTCCCCCCCGGGCCTATATACCTCGTGAAGATAATCGGCCGTCAAAAATCAACCCAACCCAACCCTAAATGGTATAAAACTAAAAATCTAATCTTTAAATATGCTTTAAAATTAGTTGCGGTTTCAAAAGTTCCACTTATAACGATAGACCTTGTTTTACACAAGTGGCCATCTGCCTTTAATCAGAAATTATTATTTTGGAAATTTTCTCGTCTAACATAGTGCATCGCGTATCAACACAAATAAATTATTCATTTGATTCATTAGACAGGAAGGACAATTTAGCGTTTTGCTGCGTATTGTATTTTTAAAATACGGTAAAAATATAATGCAGTTTCTTGACTCGTGAAAGGATGACTAAAGACAAAACAGACAGGCACACATTTTCTTTAGTGAAACTTTGATCTGCGGTTTATAAAGGCTTTTAACGGGAAAAAATATTTTCCACATTCTTTTTAAAAAAGCGGGTCAACCCGAACCCGACCCGCCAGGGTAAAAAAGCCAACCCGAAACCGACCCGAACCTGAAACAATAAAAGCCATCCCGACCCGCAATAAAAAATTAAAAGTCAACCCGACCCGACCCGAACCGCGGGTCGGGTAAAAGCGGGTAACCCGACCCGATGCAGGACTCTAGTTCTCACTGTACCCGTCAAAATGAATACGGATTCTAGTGTTTTTTCTCCTTTTAAGATGAACACTTTTAACGTGAAATTTCGCTTAATATGAACAATTCTCGATACCCCCATGAGAGATTTTGATGCTTAACGTGAACGAAAATGCCTAGAAAAGTGTGAAAGCTCCTTTTTCCCTAGGGGACAATAAGTTATTCATGAAAAGGATTATTCTTTTGAGCGATGAAAACGAGTACTATTGCCATTAGATTGTTCTCACTTTAACAATACAATACGTGCCATCAACCACATGCCACCAGGATTAGGGAAGGTTGCTACCTAAACGGAATATTTTTATGCATTGTATCTTTCTTCACACATGGCAAATTTACAGTTTAGTATTGCAACTTTCATATGAAATGTATCATGTGTTCAGTCTTGTTCTTTTTTATTTACTTTTTTTACCTGTATGAATTTATAAAGGCATTCTCATGTACAGTGTATTTTTTTTTTTTTTTTTTTTTTTTTTTTTTTTTTACACAATTATTTCTAACAGTTTCCTGTTAATGGATATAAAAATGTAACTAAAAATTTAATTACTAAAATAGAAATAAGTGTTATCTGTTCTTGTGTAACACTGGAAATGACATTTACTGATAAATTTTGACTGTTATATTTTAGGAGAAAACCCTGTTGTCCCGTTAGCTCCCATGTCCCATTAGCCCCAGTCTCACCTATATGTATTTTTTTAATACTTTTACTCAATATTTTTATCTGGATTTTTTGTTACTGATAGTATGAACTACGGATAACATAAACAAAATTTAATTCCCCTTGAGGTTCATGTTAACGAGGTTTGACTGTATATGGAATCATTATTGGATATGCACAGCTGCCAACTTGTACGGATTTTTCATACCAATAAAATTTAATAGAAATTTCGGACTTATTTAAACGTTAAAATTTCCTGAAATTCGGTGATTCGGTTAACTAAAATTTACTATTAAATTTTAGTGGTAGGAAAAATCCGTACAAGTTGGCAGCTATGGATATAGTTCTCTACTGGACAATAGGATAACAGATTTCAAGTTAAAAAGAGAAATTTTACGCTTTAATTAAACTGAAGACATAAGTTTTGCAAGGAAAACTGATGTGATGGAATATTTTTTAAATCCTAAGCAGTTTTTTATTTGCAGATTGTGTAATCCAAACTTAAACTAAAACTTAGTTTTGGTTTGACTTTAGACTGTAAAACTAAACCAGAACTTTTTTATACTTGGTTTGAATTCAAAACTAAATATATATTTTGACTGGAAATTAAAAGTAACTGTGAGAAAGAAAAATGTAATATTGCAAAAATTACTATATTTTTTAAACAATGAAGAATCTGAATACTGATATGTATAATAATAATAGAACTGCAACAATTTGTTTCTTTAAGCGAGCCTCATTTATATACTTTAAAATCAATATTATGTAGATGGGATGTATAATACATTTGATTTCAAACTGCAGCAATATTGGCTGAAAATTATGAGGTTTTTAGAATACCTCTACTGGTAATTAAACAAATGTAACTGAAAAAATCATTTCAACAGAGGCATGATATAATAAACAACAGCGTTAAATAAAGCGTGAATGTTACTGCGAAAATTCTGAGACTGAAAAACTAATTTTTTAAAAGCAGGCCTTGTCCTTTTTTAAAATTTGTAATATAGTCATATAAAGGGAAAATAATTTTCTTTTAGTGTGGATAAATGGAAAGAATGCTTATTATTTAATATTTTCTAGGAAAATATAATTTATTTGGGAGAAACATTTGTAAAAAATAAATTTTTCCAACTTTTCCAATTTTTTCCGAAAAAATACGGAAAAAAGTTTTTTTTCTGCCTCTTCAATTTTTCCGGAAAATTTACATCTCTAGGCATGTTAAACCTCAACCTTCGACAATATGATTTCGAAGGTCAAATCCTATACACACACGCATACACGCTCGCAAACACAGAAAAAAAAAAACTATCAGAATAAATTATGAAAGTAATCTTTAAAACATATTTGTTCATCTAATAGTTGATAAATTAGCCAGAAAGGGCTCAATTTGATTTTTTAGTCTTCTAATAAAATTACTATGACATTTATTTTTGATTTTCTATTTTTAAGGCTCCTGTCCCTGCAGGCGAAGGCACTCGCAAGCTAATGCTAAACCTATGGTGAGGTTATTTTCTAATATCTCGTTTGTATTTCAACATTTTTAAATATATATATTTCTTTTTTCATTTGAAAGCTAAGGTCTATGTCTACATCGCATTTTTTTTACTTTTTCGATTTCGGTTGCAGATATTTGTTAGAATGACACTTTCATTTTCGGAACCGGTTTTGAAAATGAAAGTAACTTTATGAAAAAATATCTGCGACCCAAATCAAAAAAGGTCCAATGTAGAGACGGACCTCGGCTATCCAATGCAAAAAAGAAAAAAAAAAATGTCGAAATGCAAATGAGATATTAGATAAATCCCACCCCATAAGATTAGCATTTGCTCGTGAGTGTCTTCGCCGGCAAGGACAGGAGCCTTAAGTACATTCTATCACTGCATAGCTCTGTCTTCATGAAATGGATTAGAAAAACACTTCAATTATGGTTTTGGTATGTCGGGCTGTGGAGGACCGCTCCCCCCTTCCTTCTTCATGCACACATGCCAATCGCACCTTTTGGTATTTTTCGTAGTTTTTACTTTCTTCTATCTGTACAAGAAGAAAGTATTGGATTCGTGAAAATTTTCGACTTTTAGGTTTCGACGGATAGATACGTTTTAGGGATCAGAGATTCCGAAAAATGCCTGTCTGTGACTAGGTCTGTCTGTATATGACACAAATTTTGTGGGCGCTCTATCTCAAGAACTAATGCTTAGATTTTCAACAAACTACAGATTCAGGTATACATTGATATGAATTAGTTTTGTTTATGTTTTGGTGCAAATCGTTCAACAGGTGGCGCTGCTAGGCTGCACTTTTCAGAATTTCCACTATAGCTGTATCTCAAGAATTAATGCACGAATTTTCATGAAACTCCAGATTCAGGTATACCTTGATATCAATTAGTGCTATTTATGTGAAAGTTAAGAAAGACATTATATTTTGTGATGGCAGACACATACTAGTTTTATATTTGTCTAATTTTCTGAATTTTTTTATTCAAAATTTCATTTTTTGAAAAGAGATTTGATAGTTTGAAATAACCGTTTTTTCACCTACTGTTGCCAAAATTTAAAAAGTACAAACACATTTCAATTTGCAAATATATTTGTACGTCAATTTAAAATAAAAGAAAAAAATCTTAAAAATAATTCATCTATTTCTTGCAAAAAACATTTAAGGCTGTTCTTAACTGCTCTGCTCAACAAGCGTAAAACGTTTTGACACATTTACAAATCCATCTTTTAAATGAAAGATATAAAATTGAAAGACCCGACCATATAAGCTATTTGGAATCGAGCTGTGTTTTCCATTTTTTAGTCAATAAATGACCTATTGAGTTTTTCACCCATTCTTGAGCGCTTATTCGGTTCAAAGTGCCCACTTTGACACTATTTTCTGAAAGATAAAAAAAATGGAAAAAACAGTTCAATTACAGTTTTTGAACAACCAGCTAGTTTCATGCATTTTCGAATAAAAATAAATTAAAACTTATGTCACAAAGTTGCCCTTTTTGATTTGAGAATCAACAGCCTTAATGAAGAGACATACATTTAATCATATATAAATCCATTTTCTTATAGCGTTTCCAAACATTGCATTTTGAACTGAAATTGACAAGTGAATATTGAAAAAGAGAGAAAACTTTACGATAGTTAAATTATTATGTGCGAATATTATTCAGGGGTCGATGCAGGTTTTTATTCTTGGGGCCCATTTTGTGAAAAGTACAAGTTAATTTTGTGAATTTTATTATATTTTTGTGAAAAATAACATTTTGAAACGAAAACTGAAATCCAGTTACTCAAATTTGAATGAAGAATTTATTGACAAAACTTCTTTAAATCCCCTTGCTAAAGTTTTTGTTTTTCGTGAGCTGGTTTTAATTACAATTTACACATTTTAAAACAGTTTTTATGAAAAGAATGTTATGAAGGGGGCCTATTTTATTAAAAGGAATTTTGTGAAGGGGCCTATTTTATCAAATAGATTTTTGTGAAAGGGCCTTAAATGGGCCCCAAATTTTGCCTGGATCGACCCCTGTTATTTAATGTTGAAAATTGTTTCTTCTAGACGTTAACTTTCTTGAAGGCAATGATAAAAAAGGAAGAAAAAAAGACCATTTTCAACATTTAATATCTTAAAATGTATATTTCAAATGACAATTTTTATTGGGATGAAAGATGTAAATATATTCTTTTATTTCATGTATTAAAAAATTACAAGATACAGAATTAGCATTTATAGGGGATTCCAAACTGTCAGAGATTTGATGAGCAGAAAATTGGTATAACCGCTTACGCGCAGGATTACAAAATAAATATTGCAACTAGAATAAAAAATTTTGTGCCTACTTCAGATTATAATAATTACCTTGAACGTAAATAAATCTGAATTTAAAGCATTTTATATAGATTAAGTTAAATAATGCTATAAAAAGTGATAAAATATCTTTATTAAGATTGACGATAGTTTCGTCGCACAAACAGTGACATTTTCAAAATCATTCACGATAGAAAATATTTTCACATAATTTAAAAAACAATAAACATAGTAAACAATATCACGAGACATGCATAATGAAAAACATTGCAAAGAATAGAATAAAAATAAAATTATCTTGGCTGCTTGCGAGCGTGGATTAATTTTTACTGTTGTTACTAAAATTACTTAGCATATCTTTCCAAATTTTAGGTAAACAAAGGTACACTGAACCATTGCAAACACTCTTGTTGCGTAAAAATATCTCTTGATTCTCGGATTATGGATGGTAAATAAAATCTTGATGTATAAATTAACTTGCAATTTTTAAAATCGATCTGTAAAGGTTCTTCGCAGCATAATCTGGCCAAAGCTGTGGTCCTTCTGTTGTATTTGATGTCTGCTATATGTTCTTTGATTTTAGTTTTAAGTTTTTTACTTATCATACCTATATAAAACTGCTTTGTTCCATCTTCTTTGGTGAAAGGTATTTCGTATACTCCTAATAATTGGTTTGATTCAATAAGATCTATTTTCTTGTATACTATATTTTTTAATTTCATAGAAGGTTTTGCGACTAGGGAGATGTCGGAGTTTCCTCTTAGTCCGCACAACTTTGAAGAAATTCCGTTCTATTTATATGCTGCCACCACCGATATGATTACGTGATATCGGTCACGCACCGAGAGGATTGTTTAAAGGAAAACCAACGCTTTCAATTAACTAAATTAACAGTTTATTTACACACTATTTACACTTAAAACTCGGATGTAGGTGATCCGGTTCAACATGAAATTAAGGGTGTATTCGAAAAAATATTTTTCCACCCTCAACAGCTCGAAACTTTCTGAGACATTTTCAGACTCATTTTTAAAAGTAAAAACACGAAACTTGCTGGGGTGATTTCTGAAGACATGTTTAACATGCCGTGTGATTTCATTTTCAGCTCAATTAATTAGAATTTGATTTTTAAACAATTATTTTCTCAGTATGACCATTTTTTTCATTCCCAGATCGCCCGCTTCGGAAAATTTGGTTCAAAATGCCAACTTTGACAGCGTTTTTTACAGTATTTTCTGCATTTATCAAAAAATTAAGAAGCACCACACATTATATAGTTTCTAAATAAGAGAATTTCCAAGTTTGATGCGTTTGAGAGCAAAAACTAATTTTAAAATGAATCAGAGAAATAGCAGTTTGGATCGGAATACACCCTTAAATACAGTAAATGCTGGCTGTGTACTGTTAAAACCACGGTAAGTAAAACACTCGGTACGGTCCACACGCAGTTTCGTTTCTCCCTCTGACGTCACTGGCTCCCAAGTCCAGTCTTGGGTAACGCTCTTTTCGCATTGTATAAAGCTTTCCGTTTCATAAAAAGATGTTCAACATTTATTATACAGTGTATGATATTACTGAGGTGCGGACACCTGGAACATCTACTAATTACACATTTTTCAAATTCAAAGTTTATATACGTACATGTCTTTATTTTTTAGAGTTAATCTTCTGTTTTCATTTGGTTATTTGGAAGTATTAACTTTCGCCGCAATTATCATGATTTTATTTAAACACATATGTAAAAGAAGCAGTTTTCTTACCTGCTCTGTTGTATTTCAATATTTTAGACACCGTCTTTTCATAACATTTTTGCAATTTTGCTTTAATCCAAAATACAGTAAACTCTGTCTAAGACGGAATCGATTGGGATTGAGAAAATTTTCCGTGGTAAACAATATTCCGCCTTAGACATTGTACTCTATGTCTATGGATTCGAAGGGACTTGAAAATCTTTCCGAGTTAGACAGATTTCCGTCTTACACAGAGTCCGCCTTACAGAGAGTTTACTGTACTTTGAGAAAACTCGGAAAATGTTTGCTTCAATTCATAAAAGTTTGGAAAAAAATGCACTTATAATTATGTTGTATACTTTCAAATATATATATTATACACTCATAAGGTTATATATTGAAATTTATAATTTTATACTTTTTTTTAAATCCCTATTTAATGTTCTAAAAATTTTAAAACTGATTTAATGTTTTTAAAAGTTACGAGTATAACACTGAAAAACTCTATAGTACTATGTACTTTAAAAACACAGACATTGAAAAATATTAATAGCATTTTCAGGGCAACTTCAGATAAATGTAAGAAAAGCTTTTTTGAATTGATACTTGGGATTTTTTCAAATTTATAAATACTTAAAAAAAATGTGTAATAACAAAACGAGTAAACAAAGTAAACAAAAAACTTCTTAAATAACGTTTTATAGATAATTAAAAAAAAAAAAAACTTTTGTATAAACTAATAGAGAAATTTAAATTATAAAATTATTGAAAATATCAGAGGAATAGTCTTTCTAGATAGTCTTCTAGAGAACATATTGTTACGTCCACTCTTGTGTGAGAAAGGGTAGCGCAATTTCAGAAAAAACAACTTTTTTTTTTAATGAACAATTTACTTTATTTACAAATAATTAGAAAATAAGTTAAAATCGGTATCAAAATATTAATAAATATAGGTCCGTACAACTTTTAACTTTAGGAACAGAATAATCATCGCACACAAGATTCTGCGATTAACTAACACGATGTCAAGTCTAAGTTATAATCTAGGTATTGGGCTTCCGGTTCAGTAAATATCAAACTGTCTAACTCTCAAAGTCAAACAAAAACTAGGTTGTATAACATTCAAAATTTTGAAAAAAAAAAAAAAAAAAAAAAAAATAGGTGTCATATTACGATATTACGGTTAAAAAATTTTAAACAATCATTTTTTTTTTCCGATTAATATATATATATACATCCTTAAATTTTTAGTACGCACTAAAGTATTATCAGAAAAAATTTTAATTACAAATTGTGAGTGGAATATTATTTTATATGGATTATCTCAATACCTTAAAATAAATAAAAATTATGGAATATATTTTCAAATAAAAATTGAGTTTTTATTCTATTGCTATACCAACATATTTTTTTTTCTCAGAATATGCATTTTTGAAATTTCTAGATTCATGCCTGTTTATTAATCTGCTTATTAATCTGATATAAGTTTTTGATTTAAGGTCCCATATTGCTTATAAACTCTTACATTTCATCGAAAAGAAAAACTACAGTGTTTATTTTATTTTTCTTTAGTTTTGTATATAAGTTAACTATATATTTAATATATATTTAAATATATATTTAACTATATAAGTACTCAAAACTAAAGCTAATTTCTATAAATTTCAGGAATTGTAACACAGCGATTTCACTAGGCGAAGAATATTCAAGTTCACCTCTTACATACACCTCTTCTGAATATGCAACTTTATTTTTAAAATAGAATTTTGAGAAAACTGGAATTTATATTGTTTCATAATTTCTTTACAACGAGAATTTTCTGATTTTTTACTTACTACATCGCACAATTTTCCCCCTAAAAAGCTGATATACATATATATTTTTTATTTAATTTAGTTTAATTTTCTTATTTAATTTCATCTAATATCTGAATGATTTAACAGCGATATATGAGTGACTGTATTGTTCTTATTAAGAGAGAAGAAATAAATCAGGTTTGGATTAGGGATGCAACGGATATCCGGCAAATATCCGATATCCGGCATATCCGGCTGATTTTTCAATATCCGAAATACCGTCGGATATCCGGATCACAATCACCGGATATCCGACTTCTCTGCCGGATATCCGACAGAGCGCAGCAAAGTGAATATATAAGGATAACTGAAATAGTTTGACCCCAAACAATGCCGAACAATTTTGTTTATAATGCAAAATATGAAAGTAAGCTCACTATACATGAGTAAAAGGTAATTCTCAAAAGTTTAAAGAATTGCCAGCTTTCCTAACATTGATATTTTAACTCTATAATAAATTTAAGAATTTATGTTTACTTCTTTCAGAAAATTGTACCTTTATTTTCAGAATGCAAAATAAAATTTGAAGTTGTTTATTAAAGTGTGACTTTATAATTTTTCTTTCTTTTTTTTTTTAAGTTTAACAATTAAACAGGCCAATTTTTAGAAGAAAGTATTGTAATAGAAATTTTTTCAATTTCCGGTTTTCGACGGATTTAGATGTTTTAGAGGTCAGCCTCCTTCAATATGGAAACATTCCACTGGAAGGAGGGGGGGCCACGTAATCGGGATTTTTGTGCCATTTTCATTATTGTACCACCGAAAAGTGTATGAAGTTATCCATATAATTGAATGAAATTTTTTGTATTTGTTTTTGGCTATGTCCAGCAGGTTCTCCTTTAAATTTGAAATATTCTGCCAAAATGGGGCACTGTAATAGCGGTTTTTGTGCCACTTTCATTCTTGTACCCCCAAAGTGTATGAAGTTATGCATAGAAATGAACCAATTTTGGGGGATATGTTTTTGGCTATGGCCAGCTGGTCCTCCTTCAATTAGAAAATATTCTGCTAGAAGGGGGCGCTATAATACGGATTTTTGTGTTATTTTCATTATTTTACCATTGAAAAGTGTATGAAGCTAAGCATAGAATTGAACCAATTTTGTGTGTATATTTTTGGCTATGGCCAGCAGTTTCTCCTTGCATTTGGAAATTATTCCGCCAGAAGGTGGCACTGTAACTGAGATTTTTGTAAAATTTTCTCGAATTTTCGCAGTTTTTGTGCTGTATATTGGCGGCTCATGAAGCGAAGGGAACTTTGCATCCTGCTAAGCTGACTATTCACAAACAGCTGATGTACAACAGAATAACGAAAAAATTATTGAAAGTTTAAAATTAAAATTTAAAATTAAAAGTTATTTTCTTTTTACTTATAAATATAAAAATAATTTAACTTAAAATAAAACTAAACGTGACTTAGAGCAAAAACAATATTAAATAATTAAAACAGAAAAAGGGCATCAATTAAACCTATGTTTGGAGAAAATAACTCTTTAATCATGGGTATATTAGTAGATATTTTATGTTTAAATTATAAAAAGAAAGTATGTAGTATTTCTTTGTGAAAATACTCTACAATTATATGCATATTAACTGGTTAAAATTTACTATACAAATTATCAGCATTTCATTGTACAAATTAATTATTAGCAATTATCAATATAGCCAATCTCATATCCAAATCCAGTAGCAATTATCAGCATTTCATTGTACAAATAAACAGACTATTTTAATGTTTAAATTACACTTTTTTATGCAGTATTATTAATATACATTACAGGGCTTGAATGGCAGATACAGGGCTTGAATTTCGAGACGGGATGGCAGGATTCGTGCCCTAAAAATTATTATTGTGTCCTATTTATTATGCCCTATTGTGGGCGGGCGGCTCCTGTTTCCAAAAAATCATTTTCCGAAAATGTTTCTTTGTAAAACAACGATCAAGTCTCAGGACCGTCCGTTCACTAGCCTTTTTTTTTTTTTTTTTTCAGACGATTCACTTGTAGAATAGAATGATAGAGAACTTGATTTTTTAAATTTAGGATAAGGCGTGTTTTGAAACTCACGTCCCCCTGTACATTCTAGTATTTGTAGAAATGGTTAAAAGTACAGTAGAACCCCGATTATCCGAAGTAATTGATACCGACCCTCTTTCGGATAATAGAAATTTTCGGATAATCGAGAATGCTTTAATTTTAAGATTAAGGAGAAATATATGCAATATTTCTTATTATGCTTACAAATGCTTAATAAAAATAAAGCAATAGGAAAACAGAAACAAGAATAAATTATCTGAATTTTAATTTTGAAATTGAGTACCTTTCACAAGGGTTGTTGTTTTGTTTCTCTCAGTTTCGATTGCCTTTACTTTGAAGTTCTATCACGAAGTTTTTAAATATTATTAGTTCACCAGTATCAGAGTCTTTCTGCTGCTCCAGCCATACCAAACCTTTTGCAAAACATTCAAAAGCTTCAGAATTGCTAATTTGTTCGTTTTCTTCGTTCTTTTTGGTCGTTCTACTCCTCAGCTTACGGGAACTCAAGATAAATTCAAAAGAATTCTAAGAAAGGGAATCGAAAATATTTATATGTACTCGTCATCCGGAATCCATCTACTCCATAAAATTATCATATTCCTTGCACACAAGGAATATGATAGTTTAAAAAAACAGCTTTTAAAAGGGATTTCGCACACAAGGAATGTGATAATTAAAATCGGATTTCGGTTAACCGAGAGTTTCGGTTAAAAGAATTTCGCATAAAATATATTCTACTGTAAAGTTTGTTTTTTAATTTGGGCTCTTTTATAATTCTTTTTAGTTATCTGAATTTAACATCAACTATGATATATAACAAATTTTTATACATTTACTTGCAGGAATGGATGCGAAGAAAGTTAAGCGCTTCCTTGAACCCAGAAAGAGGAGTCCAATTAGAAGAAGAGCCCCGTCCCCTGATGGTAAGTGTCTCTCTAAGTGTACTCTATTCTTTAATCTTTCTTCCCCGTAATTACCTGTAAATTAAAATGTATTCTTATCGGAAACGCACCGTCATAATTTGTTTAATTTTAGCCTGTCACGAAGTGAATTAAAAATCGATGCAGTATTCTACCTTTACATACAAAAAAAAAAAAAAAAAAAAAAAAAAAAAAATTGACTGCTCGCAGCACTGTGCGAAAGGGGAGGCGAAGGGGGCGCTCGCCCCGGGCGCAAAAATCCAGAGGGCGCGAAATTTATACTATCGACTCCGTTTTTTTAACTCCCGACATGCTATTCCTTTCGAACAGCAATTAAAGTGTCTTCTAAAAAAAATAACGTTGCGTTATAGAAGCCAGCCATAAAAACAAAGCAGATGTATCATTGTACGGTTCAATACGGATAACCTTTACTGTCATTTTTTTTAAACTTCTAAGCGTTGCACATTTTCAATTTTTATACCGTCGTATAGGGATAAAGAAGTACTTTTAAATGCAATTTGTATAAAAACTGCATCTCCATTTCTTTTTGAGATATTCATTTTTTGTAGTTTTCTGCGCCATTTGTTTAATGTTTGCAACTGAAGGCAAGGAAAAATAGTTAGAAAATACCGTAATTTCCGGCGTATAATCTGCGGATCAAAAAATTCTGTTTGGACCCAGAAATTTTATCTAGTTGTTGAAAACAAATATTTACCGCGATTTAAAAAGTTACATAAAAAAAAAAAAAAAAAAGACTATACAATACATGAATATAGCATAGAAAATATTATGAAATCTTACTTTTTCATTGCATGTGTATATGTTATGCACGTAAGAATACGTCATAAAAATTGTAAGGATTTCAAAATTGACATGTTGGCAGGTATGCCTGTAATCCGCAAAAAGCCTCAAATCCGCACATGACTTGGAACCAAACTGTGCGAATAAGTGGTTTTCTACTGTATTACAGTTTTTTATAAATGAATTTCGTTAATAAAATCTGTTATTGCCGTCTATCACTGCGGAACAAGTGAGAAAAACTCATATTCTTGTACATGTGTTGTATATATCTTTGTATCTCATATTCCGTCATTTTTGACGGGCTATCTTTCTAGTTTCATATAATATTGTAGGTCGATTGAGTCTGACAAGTTGCATTGTTCAGGATATTTTTATTCCACATATATACAAATCCATTTATTTTATATATGGCTGTACAGAAAAATTCGGATATTTTCCCAACTCTAAATGGTAACTTCTGAAATTGGGTCTTTAATATTATATGTTATGCATTTTCCAAACACAATGTTTCACCTTATTAAAGGGTGAAATTTTGATACAGTATTCTGAGTATGTTCGAAAGTGTTTTATAATCTATGTGTGCAGCATGATTTTTATTTCTTTTTTATTGATGTTTCAGATATCTTATGTTCAGTTATAATATATTTTTTTTCACATTACCTACAACCAAACAAAAGCTTTCGTATGAGAAATATTAAGTATCTAAATGAAGTTTTTAAAATTATTAAAACCGATATTTTTGTATGAGTCGCATGCCAAAGGTTGTTAACCGAAGAACTCGCCAAAGATTTTTGCTTCTTACAGCGGCCTTCTTTATTCTGATTATTTCAGTGTTTAAGCGCGTAATTCGATTAGATGTCTGTTAAATTTGCGTTTTATTTATTTATTTATCTATTGGTGAGTTATGTTACCAGTCAGAGGATAATGGATATGGTTTTAAGTGCAAACAATTAAGGCTGTTCTTAACTGCTCTGCTCAACGGGCACAAAACGTTTTAACACATTTACTGATTCATTTTTTATCGGAAAGGCTATGAAATGGGAAAGCCTGGCCATGGAATCGATTTTGGAATCGAACTGTTTTTTCTATTTTTTGATCAATCGATTACCTATTGAGTTAGAACGATTTTGACCACGTGACATGCTATTTTCGCCCTTCACGGACTGTTTTTTCTGCTTTCTTCGGGAACTTCGGTTCAAAACATCAACTTTGATACTCTTTTCTGAAAGATCTATTGCGTTTGCAAAAAAACGGAAAAAATAACTCGATTACATAGTTTCTGAACAACAACACATGCTAGTTTCATGCATTTCCGAACAAAAATATATTAAAACTTATGTCAGACGGTTGCCCTTTTGGATTTGAAAACACCCTTAAATGTTTCGGTTTTCCTTTCTTATTCAACGTGTAAAAATTTAAATATGTGATGTTTAGAGGTAATTAAGTTTCCGAAAAAGGGAAATGAATTGCTTAGGTAGTTGTCAGGTCACAAAAAATGGGAAAAGGGGATAAACTAAGAGGGACAACGGGTTCTAAATCGGGACATAAATTTACAGCAAACGTTATGAAAACGGAACCTGTCTATAACGGAATTCGTGTTTAACCTAAAAATTTCATTGTCCGTACGGTAGGATTATAAAACATGTTACACGTTAAGACATAAAACCTGTTTAACGCGGAGTTTTTAGCCTGTCCTTTGCGATTCCGTGTTAGCAGACTAAAGGGGATTCTTCACTCACTGTGTTTCGACTTTCAGTTTCGAAACTGAAAGTACCTTTTAAAAAAAAAATCTGCAACCAAAATAGGAAAAGTAAAAAAGATTCATATGAAAGAGCTATCTATGCAAAAAAAAAAAAAAAAAAAAAGTTTAAAAATATTTAAATTTAAACGAGAAATTCGAACCCCCCCCCCCCCCCCCCCATTGGTTTAACATTACGGAGTGGATGTTTTCAAGTGAGTGAAGAATCCCCTTAAATAGACTCAATAAACACAACAACTCACAGTATTACCAATGGAAACTCAATTGCTCGGGATTGAAACGAAATTCCAATTAACCGGGTGTCATTTTATACTGTTCCTATCCTACGGCCATTGAAATTTTTACTTTTAAAAGAGAATTCAGTTATAAACATGGTTTATTGAACTCGATACAGTAAAATGTGGGATAACAGGATCGCTATAGGAACGGCAAACAATTCCATTTTAGACATGTTTCCGTTTAAGTGTATCGATTTGTATGGTATTCTTTTGAAATGGACTATAAAATTGTTCCGCTATTGAGGCGTTATGCAGGTTTCACTGAACTGTTTTGTTTTACACTTAATGCAGATTAACGAATTGCATGGTACTAAAGCTGCTATCAGATTCACCAACTTTTCGTGCAACCAAATTTTCAGCTGATTTTAACCCCAACTTTTTCCTGTTCGAAAAGAGAAAAAGGTTACAACCCAGCAAAGAAAGAAACAGTGGGCCATCAGCTGGAAAAAAGATGGCAGCCAGCACTGCCATCAGCGGTAAAGTGCAATTGTGCCATTACTTAAACCAGTACAAAAGTGTCCGTGCAGAATTCAGCTGGCCCATCAGTGATGGGCCAACAGCAGGTCAGCATTGGTATGCCATCACATTGCTTTAATACGGCACTTTTACTGCAGTGCTAGCACCGATCCTACTGCTATTCCTTTGCTGGCCCAGCACTTCTCCTTACAAAAATTTCTTATAGAATTCTATAAAAAAACAAAGTATTATGGGCCCTTTTTTCTATAAGCTAGTTAGTTTCACCAAGAGCTATAAGTGTCTATAACAGAAATGTCTACAGAAATATGTGAACTTGCAGCGGTTTCCATGTGGTCACCCTCCCAAGTACTAACCGCGCTTGCTGCTGTTTGGTTTTCGTGATCGGACAAGAACAAATACTTTCAACGTATCCTATGAGCGCTTGTAGTTTTCAAGCTCTTAGTTTGTTTCTTTTGTGATTTACGTTCCCAATCATTAAACTGGTATAGAAATTATTGTTATTGTATAGAAATCCTATATATTTTATACGCTTTTTTTTTTTTATTATTGATTCTGAACTGTGTAAATTATGAAAACCGAAATCCTTTGTAAGCTATCCACATTTAAGGAGAAAAAAAAGTGCGTTGAAATAAAGAATTTATTTATTTATTCATTTACTTATTTATTTTGTTGGTCGCAATGGTGCTATATTATTTACAGTTTCAAAAGAAATTAGCTTCACAGCTTAAATTATGTTCAGATATTCATTTCAGATTTGTGTTCAAATACTCAATGTCTTCAATATTTGCAAAGTCACATAGCATATGGGTTCCCAGCAATAATACTGCAAAAGTTCGTGCACTTCCATGTAGTGGTGGGCCAGCACATGAGATAAAACAGAAGCCCACCAGAATTTTATCTGATGATTTCCAACAGCAAAGTTGACTGAAGCTGTCTAGCAGTGGTCATGCAGTGGTAGACCATTAGCCAGCACTTCTCCATCATTGCCAGCACCTATCTTGCTGCTGGCCGGCAATTTCCTCTTTGCTGGGAATTGGCGTTGCTAAAGTTGGAGGAAAACCATTACTACTAGTACTACCATTAATATTTATCGACTGTTCGTATCAATCGCTTATCTTTAATTGACTGAAGTGTTGGGAGGGGGGGGGGGGGGAGAGTCGCATCTAGTGCAGACTTTAGAGCTGTGGATAAAAAGTTGGGGATATTGCTGTTTGCTATCACATTGTGTGTTGAGACGCCATTTCGTGAAAAGTTGGAGGAAATCAAGAGTTGGCTCAAAAATTGCTCGAAAACCGAGACCAGCTTTAGAAAAAAAAAAACCCCTAATAATTTCTGCATTTGAAAAACGCTGACTTTTGGCGTCCCGCAGAGTAGTTAAATGGGACAGGTTTTGGAACATCTGAAAATCGGGAGACCTGGTAACACGAGTTGTAAAGATGAAAATAAGGAATTTTGTAGCCAGTGACTGGTTAGTGAGAATAATTTCTTTAGTAGTCAGGAAGTACATTTATGTCACCGAATATTTAATTAAAAAATATATATATGAATTGTATGTACTATGTGTGTACTAAATAAAAATCTTTTAATTTATATTGTTAGATTTACGATACTAATTTCCAATCTATTTTAAATTTTAAAATAAGTTAACAGCAACAAAGTAATACTCAACATGCTACATAAGTCCCACTAAGCTTAGATACTTAACTTATTATATGATAAGTACCTTTTTTTACCCGACTAAAAAGAAGGGTTATGTGTTTCACGCGTATCTGTGTATGTGGATTTTTTTATACCCTCGAAACATCCCAACGGCTGGATGGATTTTTATGAATGAGGTCTCTATCGATTCGTCTTAATCTTCCGATGGTTATAGGATAGGTTTTGTTTTTATAAATTCAAAATGGCGGCCGTAAAATAAAAAATGGCGGTAGAGACGAAAAAAAAAATGAAGACTATGTTTCATTGACCATTTTGTAGTCAGAAGCTCCATTTAAATATTACACAACCTAGAAGTTGTGTACTTTGGATCGCTGCCTTTACTGTAACTCTAACCTTCATAATAGACATCTATAGGCATCTATATCAAAAGAGTGTTTGTAGATAGGAACTAATAATTAAACACAACTTAAAAGTCATCAATACAGGTAGATAAAAAAAAAAGGTAAGTAATATAAAAAATAGTTTCATATTGATGAGAAATAATTAGTTCACTTTTTACGCAGTCGGGTTTTTTGATTTTTTAAATTTAATATATTATTTAATTATTCGTCTAGAGTTAAGATCTGGTATGTTTATACCACTGACTAGCATGTGTGAGAATGAAAAGATGCCGGTGCAACATAAAATCGGAAAGTTCCGGGGTGTGTGGAAAAAAGAAATGGGAAAGATGAAATCAGAAAATCCTGCATTTGACCGGTTCTTTCCATATTTTGAATCACCAGTTTTTCAAGTTTAATGGTTGAGAAGACGAGTGCTTATTTTCCTCTTTGACTACTTGCCACCCTCGATAGGATGTGACCGATTCTCACAGACATGCTTTTGATTTTTAATACTGATAGTGTAACACAGTGCGCCTTAAATACTAAATAACCACAGCAGGTTTTACTTTTAAACATGAAAGTTTATTATGAAGAACACAAAAGACGACACGGAACACAAAACAACAAATACAGAATCCGAACTACAACTAAAATTGTTCTACAGTTTCGGGACAGGATGCGACAGGATGCGCACGCATCTCAAACGATTATGATTACATATCGACTGACATATTTCGATCGTACTTCCAACATCCTCCCTCAATCTAAATATGTCCAACATAAAAATCATAACACTTAACATACAATACAATATATATATATATATACATACAACATAAAAAAAAAAAATTAACCGAACATTATTTTTCTGAATTTTTCAAACAATACTTTACTTAGAGGCTTAGTTAATAAATCAGCAACCTGTTCTGTAGATGGAATGTAATTAATTGAAACAGTTCTATCTCTTACTTTTTCTTGCACAAAATGATACTTAACATTTATGTGCTTTAACCTTTTAGGTTGTTCACATGATTTGCTGATACGAATAGCTGACTGATTATCCTCATAGAGAGGTATAACAAAATTTCCACAACCATTTAAATTTAATTCAATCAATAAATTTCGAACCCAGCAAGCTTCACTTACACATAGGCTCAAGGCAATGTACTCTGCCTCTGTAGACGATAAAGCTACACAAGTTTGTTGTTTAGAACACCATGAAATTGTACAATTATAAATTTGAAAACAATACCCTGTTGTAGATTTCCTGTTAATAGTATCACCCCCCCAATCAGCGTCAACAAAACCTTTAACTAATTCAGCATTTACATTTTTTCTATACACTAACTTCAAGTCAACTGTACCTTTAATATAATGTAACACTCTTTTTAAGAACAACAATAACTTTTCACTTGCATAGTTTTGATATCTACTCAAAATACTGATAGAATTACATAAATCAGGTCTGCTTCCTAGCATTGCATACATGATACAACCAATTAATTTTCTACATTTATTTTCCACATTTACATTTTCTGATTTTTCATTAATTAAACATTCATAATTAAAGTTAGTGTCCATAGGAGTAGAGATACTTTTACATTCAAACATATCAAATCTTTTCAACACATTTTCTAAATAGTTACTCTGATCTAATGTTAAAATACCTTCATTTACATTCTGAGAAATAGATATACCCAAATAGTAAGAAATAGGACCAAAATCTTTCATTTTAAAATTTCTTTTCATTTCACATTTAAAATCATTTATTTGCTTGCTATCAGAACCTGTGATAATCAAATCATCAACATATATCAATACATAAAGTTTACAATCATTCGAAAATTTGAAATACAAACATTGATCATTTTCAGATTTTACAAAATTTTGAGAAGATATAAATTTCTGAAATTTTTCATACCAATATTTTGGTGCTCTTTTTAACCCGTATATAGCCTTTTTAAGCTTACATACTTTCCCATCAGGTAAATTACAATTATCAGGTAAATACATAAAAACATCCTCTTTGATTTCCCCATGTAAGAAAGCACTACATACATCCATTTGATATACAACCCAATCAAAATTTACACTAATTGCTAACAACATTCTTAAAGTATTTAACTTAGCTACAGGAGAATATACATCTTCAAATATTAACCCTTTTTGTTGATAACCCCTAGCAACCAATCTGCATTTAAATAATGAAATCTTACCTTTATTGTCCCGCTTAATTTTAAAAACCCACTTACTGTCTATTATATTACAGTCATTTGGTTCATCAACAATGTCCCAAGTGTCATTTTCAGAGAGGGCTTTCAGTTCAGCATTTATGGCCACTTGCCACTTTTTCGATGAACTTGAGTTCATAGCTTCTTCATAAGTGATAGGTTCTTCCACATCGGTTATACTTATGTAGCTTGTTTCAAAGTCCTCAAATCTCGATGGTTTCCTCAGGTTATCTCTTGCTCGAAGGTGCATTTTGGTATTACTTAACTGAGGAGCAGGTGAATCTGTACTGCAGTTGTCATCATCATCTTGTTGTTGATTATTGGCCAAGTTATCCGAATCCATGTCAGTATCCTTATCTTCATCAAATTCTGAACTTTGATGTTGCACAGGATCAATTAAATCCAAAACAAAATTTTCATTCTTTACTGTATAGGAAGGTTTCTCATTTGGATTAATTATTATATCTCTATGTAATGTCACTGTGTTTGTTTTTGAGAAGTAGACTCTGAATCCTTTAGTATTTTCACCATATCCAACAAAAATTCCTTTTTCACTCTTAACATCTAATTTTCTACGTTTTTCTTTTGGGATGTGAACCCATACTTCAGATCCAAATGTAAACTTTAAATTTCTAATGTCAAAAGTCTTGTTTTTCCACAATTCATAAGGTGTTTTTCCTTTCACTGTGCTAGTACCTGTTCTGTTAATTATGTATACAGCTGTATTCGCAGCTTCTGCCCAGAACTTCTTATCTAAATTTTTTGCTACCAACATAGTTCTTGCAGCTTCCATGATGGTTCTCATTTCTCGTTCAGCTCGGCCATTTTGCTGTGGATTATATGGGACAGAAGTTTCATGCTCTATGCCATGATGAATCAAAAGTTCTTTAATTTTATCATTCCGGAATTCTTTGCCATTGTCAGATCTTATTACTCGGATATTTTTATTCATCTGGTTTTTGCACATCAATATGAACTCTAACAATTTATCATACACTTGATACTTATTTTCGAGAAAATAAAGCTTCCTAAAGTGAGAGTAATCATCTTTTAACACTAACATGTAACGAGACTTTCCAATTGATGCTACTTCTATTGGACCACATAAATCTGCATGAATTATATTACAAATTTGAGTAGATTTCGATTTACTTTCTTGAAAGGGACTACGTTGTTGCTTTCCTTGAATGCATGCCTCACAGAATGGAATATCAGAAGAATTTTCCCAGGTAATTTCATTTTCTGTAAGCAGCTTCTTGACATGATCAAAATGTTGATGAGCTAACTTTTCATGCCACCATAAGAGACTTTTCTTTTTACTTTTAACACTACTGTCAGCAACACAACATTTATTTAGATTTTCAAACTCACTGGTATTTTCGTCTATGATCACTCTGCTTTTATCTAAGCGAAATATCATTTTAAAAAGTTTATCTTCACGTTTAGCTATAGCAACTATTTCTTTAGATTTTTGATGAATAAATTTAGCACATTCTGAGTTGGATGACATACATAAACCTTTATCTAGAGCTTTACCTTGAGAAAATAAGTTTACTTTTAATTGAGGGACATGCAATACATTTTGAAGTTCAGTTTTAATATATTTTTCACCATTATATGACTGAACATAAATAGTTCCTATTCCAATAGCTGTTACAGAGGTTCCATCACCTATTTTTATCTGTTTAGCCTCTTTCAATTTCAAATAATTTCCAAATAGACTTACATCATTACACATATGTTCTGAAGCTCCACTGTCTAAATAGAATTCTACATCTGATTCAGAATTTATAATTCCCATAAGTGCAAAACTTTTGCCATTTTCACCATTAGACTTCATATTTTTATTTTTACGAAAATAACAATCTTTAAATACATGCCCTTTCTTATTACAAAAATTACAAACAATATTTCTGTTCTTAGGAACATTATTACCATACCTACATTGAAATTTTTTGTGACCTAATTTTCCGCAAGAAAAACACTTGATATTACTTTGATTTTTAGCTGTAAGAGCAACAGTTTCTTCTTTCGTTTTTAATCTTTCTTCCTCAACTAACAAACGAGCAGTTAAGTTACTTAAAGTTCGCTGTTCATCTGCTACGGATTCCCAGGCTGAAGAGAAGTGCTTATATTGTTCGGGCAGAGCCATAATTATTTTTGTAATGATCATTTTCTCAGGAATTACTTCGTTATGTTGCTTAATTTCGGCAACCATATTCTGAACTTTAGATAAAAAATTCATCACGTTGTCATCAAACTTCAAATTGAAAAACTGTTGTTGTAACAAATGAATACTTACATTTGATTTTCTTTCATAAATAGTGTGTAACTTGTCCCACATTTCTTTTGCTGTAACACATGAAATTATATGCGATATCGGTCCGGCTTCCATACGTGAAACCAAAATTTCTTGCGCTTTTGCATCTTTGACAATGAAATCAGAATATCCGGCATCAGTTGCTTCCGGTTTTACTTTTAATCCCGTTACTATATCATATAGTTCCTTAGCTATAAGCGTGACCTTAACTTGGAATTTCCATACATTCCAATTACTTTCATTCAGTTTAATAAACTGTCCCTGCTGTGTTTCGGTTCCGGCCATTTCAAAACAACATTCGGAAAACTAACTTTACAAAAATTTCAATTACTATTTACTTCGCAATATTTCTAATAATAGGTTTGGGTCTGGGCCCATAACCTGTAACACAGTGCGCCTTAAATACTAAATAACCACAGCAGGTTTTACTTTTAAACATGAAAGTTTATTATGAAGAACACAAAAGACGACACGGAACACAAAACAACAAATACAGAATCCGAACTACAACTAAAATTGTTCTACAGTTTCGGGACAGGATGCGACAGGATGCGCACGCATCTCAAACGATTATGATTACATATCGACTGACATATTTCGATCGTACTTCCAACAGATAGTAATGTATAAATGAATTGCGTCTAGTTTTTCATAGCATTTTCTTTCCTATTTCAGGTGTACAAGGCCAACGGGTAGTGGGACCAACGGACCAACTGCTGCGGAGATTAGAGGAGCAGCATTCAACACGTATGTGCAATATTTGTTTTCTTTTTCTTCCTGAATTGCTTTTACAGGTTAAAGTTCAATGGCTGACTGAGAGGTGGAAGAATTTATAAGCCTTATTTTTTAACATGCAGCGTTATTCAACTTTTTAATTCACATGCCACACTAGATTGCTTTTCTACAACAACAAGAAGAAATTACATTTTGCTAGAATTTAAAAGTGAAAGGAAGTTATTTTAAATAAATAAAAGTCAGACACCAGGGTTGGCATGATTTAAATCAACTGATTTAAATAAAGATTTAAATCAGCTGATTTTAAAAAAAAAATCATTTGATTTAAATCAATTTTTTTTTTTTTTAAATGTTGGAAATTAGTTAGCAGAGAAATAAGAAGTTTGTGTAAATAAGTAGCAGGTGTTTTTCTGGTATTTCCAGGATTGCTATCAGAAAGAATGTGGCAGGTGCAGGTGAAGCCCAGGTGATTACAATCCAAAATGAGGATTGTTCCCTTGCCGAATGGAAAATTTGGGTAAAAAGTTAGAAAATGTATATGAACAAGCTATTAATGGCTGTCATTTTGCTGGAGTCCCTCTGTTTTAAATCGAAATGAAATTTCACTTAATGTAGAGGAAAATAATGAAGGTTTGGCATTCATTAAAGAAAATTGTTCAAATCTTCTCACCACTGTAGCACATTTTCAAGCAAAAAATGGCCCATTCCAAAAATTACCATTGCTTGAGAAAAAAGTTTCAGTTATTATGACAGATTATGATTGGTGGAAGTCCTTTTATGTAATGGGAGGTAAAGAGAGAATCAGCGAAATTGAAATTGAATTTATTTACCAAATAGCAACAGCCGTGGCTTCATCTGCTGGAGTAGAAAGAGAATTTTCTTCTTTTGGACTAGTTCATTCAAGTCTTCGCAATAAGTAAGGAGTGGACAAAGCTTCTAAATTAGTGTTTTTGTTCAAACTATTAAATCCCTGATTTATTTCTATTTGCATAAAAAATATTGAATTAATTGTGATTTTTATCCCGTAATAAATTAGGAGTGGACAAAGCTTCTAAATTAGTGTTTTTGTTCAAACAATTAAATCCCTGATTTATTTCTATTTGCTTAAAAAATATTGAATTAATTGTGATTTTTATCCCTTAATAAATAGCTTGCATTAAATGAATATTTAATTTGTTTTTTAAATTTTACCATTTTCTATTCATTTACAACATATTTAAGTTTATTTCTTATTTAGTGTGTACAATTCAATTACAAAATAATAGAATGGCTTTAGATTAAAGCCTAGATGTTTAATTTTTAGTACCAATCAGTAACTAGAATATAGTATTTTCTTAACTATATAATTATTTCTTATGTTATTTTTATAAATTATAAATATTATTTATTCTTTTTTAGTTATTTATTATAAAAAACTGCTCCATGTATTGTAAAAACATAAAAACACATAATTAAAAATAGAATTCTAAAAAAATCAAATAAATCCGATTTAAATAAAAAAAATCTGATTTTTTTTGATTTTTTTTAAAAAATCATGATTTTTTTCCAACCCTGTCAGACACCAGACGCAGATTTTTTCTCTTCTTTCTGTCTTTCAATTAAAACCTATAATTATTGCACGTTATAATTTGGAAATGACTATGAAAACAATTGAGGTACATATAATATTTGTTGAAATTATTTAATCTCGACATGTCAGTAGAATAAAAGGAAATAATATGAAAACTCATAGATGGTCACACTCCCTATTTTTTTTTTTTTTTTTTTTTTTAAATACTTATTTCAAATTATATATTTTTTCTTTCTTCTATCTTTAGAAGAAGAAAGCATTGCATTCGCGAAAAAATTCGACGGATAGGTTTTAGATCAGACACAGTAATAAACTAGTATACATTATTTGCAAACTAAAAACCTCTTTATACATATTTTCAAAGTAATAATAATAATAATAATAATAATAATAATTCTAATACCATACAATTGGGTTAAACCTATATGATTAAATTTTAAGCATTTTCTTTTATAAGCAAGATTTTATTTAAAAAAAATATTCTTATATGCTTTTCTCATGTGCTACCTTTTTTTTTTTTTTTTTTGGCACTTTTGAAAAATTTTGTTGACTGAAACCAGTCGATAAACAAGCTTAATTTGTTTATTTATTTTATTTATTTATTTTTTTTGTTTAGAAGATAGATTTCGTATGAAATACTACCTATTGGGGTCTAACCTATGCTGGAATTTTGGAAAACTTTTTGCAGATCTATACCGATCATGACCCCCAGAACCCAACCCTTCCCCCCCCCACCACCAGTAAAAAGTTTATATATACATATAACCATTAAATAAACATTACCGACCACTAACAAAAACTGTGAAATTTTGAATAAAATGATATTAACATATTTGCAAGAATACAGTTCTCCCCAACACACTATAACATAGATTCCAAAAACATAGTAAAAAACAGCAGAAATTGAATAACAGGAATGGAATAATGGAACTTTGTGGAACTTAGACTGAATCGTCAGGTTCCAAATGCTTAAAGTTCCGCAAATAAAATGTGTGATTTCATCTTCATATTAGCCATGAGAATATGAAATTTGGGACATAAAACAGAGAAATAAACCATTGAACATGAATTAACTTCAAATGAAACAAGATTAAAAGTGATAGAGGAATATATATATATATATATATATTATATATATATATTACTTTTTTGTGGACACGAACTTCCATAATTCTAGATAAATCTTTTTCAAACTGATACATAAAATCAAGGGGCATAAAATCTCAATCAGGTTCGTTAATAGGCAAAATCGGACGAAGGGGATGGAAATAGGGAGGGGTTTTGTGGAAAACGGAAAAAAAAACCCCATAATTTCTTAATTAAAATACATATCGACTCAGTTTAAAGTTATTATTACTTCTAAAAATTGGGTCAAAAATTTATGCATGACAGATTTTTGATAAAACTAAAAATGGGCTCAAGGGTCGCAAAAAGTAGGGTTTGGGGGGAGAAAAAAAATTCACAACTTCGTCAATTCACAAGATATCATATTCGCATTAATTTATTATATATCTTCTTGATATTATCTACTATTTTTGTACTGACAAGCTTTTGATAGGGCCAATTCTTACAGCAAAAAGAAATTAAAAATACATAGAGGTTGGAGAAAAAAATATCATACTAAGGATACACTTAAATCCAAGCTGCTTATTTTCTGACTCATTTTTAAATTCATTTTTGCTTTCAAATGCATCGAAATATCAATTCTCTTCAGAAATTGTATAATGTACCATAATGGCCGATTTTTCGAGAGAGGCAGAATACATATAAAATAAAAAGAAAAGTGCCCAGTTAAACTGATGGCATTGAGCTCACAGGCTATTCACACTAATTGTGTATTATATTCTTATTTCAAAAAATAATGCCCCTCAAAAAATAAATGAAGAGGGGATATCCCCCGTTTTCCCCTTTTATACTTAACCAATGAATCTCCAAATCTAATTAGGGAAGCTCTTTAAAATAATAAACCGGTATATCAAATTTGAAGCAAATCAGATGATTTTGCATGTAAAAACCATTTCTCTAAATTAAATTGGGGGAGTCTAACCTCTTTCCTCCCCTTTATACTTAACTAATGAACCTCCAAATCTAACTAGGAAAGCTCCTTATCAGAATGAATTTAAAAGTAAATTGGATACTTCTGCATGAAAATCCATTTATCTAAATTAAGGGGAGGGGACTTCCCCCCCTTTCCCCCTTTTCTACTTAACCAATGAACCTCCAAATCTAATGAAGGAAACGCCATATCGGAATAAACTAGTATATCAAATTTGAAGCAAATCGAATAATTCTGCCTGAAAAACCCATTTATCTGAATTAGGGTTGGAGAACTAGCCCCGCCCCTCAACTTTATACTTATACAATAAGCTTCCAAATTTAATCAAGGCAGCCCCTTAATATAATAAACCGGCGTACCAAATTTGGGGAGATTGAATAACTCTGCCTGAAAAACCCATTTATCTAAATTAGCTCTTCTTTCCCCAACTTTATACTTAACTAATGAACCTCCAAATCTAATCAGGAAAGCTCCTTAACATAATAAACAGGCATACCAAATTTGGAGCAAATCGAATAATTCTACATTAAAATTATTAGCTACTTAGAAGGAAGGTCTCCTTATTGGGCATTCTCAGAATATTTTGAAAAAAATACCAATTAAACTACTTATGTATGTAGTAAAGGATCAGTCAAATTTAGCGGCGGAATTACAGTAGAAAGTCTGTAAAAAAAAATAAAATACTTTGGCGTGTATTTGGCGTGAAAAGACGAAAGCGTCATGCAATTAGGTGAGCAGTATTTTTCCTCGCCAAAAGCAAACGATTTTAATGCACCTGAAAATTGTTTGTTAATTGATTTTTAAAATGCGTGTAAAAAGTATTTAATGAATTTAAACATAAACAATGAGAGTTTAATAAATACATTTTTTCGTATTACATATTTATGTTGCTTGTTATTTAATTTTATTGCTTTAAAAACAATTTCGTATATAAAAAATGCTTTCATATATTTAAGCGTATTCCAAAATAAAGGCAATTCATTTCATTACCAAAGCAGTCGTCATTTCCATAGCAACAAAATTGAACCGACAGTGCTGGATTCGATTTAATTTTGAGATATTGAAACAATTTTAATTTATTTTAATTTTGTTTTAATTCATAAAATTTTATATTTAACTTTCATTATAAATATATATGTGTATATATATATATATATATATATATATATATATATATATATATATATATATATACATATATGACAAAACTATAAGTTATTTACATTAAATTTATTTAAACAAGTTCAGTATGAAACATTTTTATCTTAAAGAGTATTCGACATAAAAAAGTAATTTTCGAAATTTCATTTCATCGCCAACCGATGATAAATCGCCAAATAAACGAAAATTTTATTATTTTTTTACGAACGTTCTATCGAGGTTCCGCCAAAAAATTTTTTATAAACAATATTGTTGTTTATTAACTTTTAAAATAATCTTTTTTTATGTCTTTACAACAATATTTTGAATCATGTTTTTATTGCTTTCATTTAGGGACAACTGAAAAGAAAAGGAAGAGGACTTCCGAAGATGTAATTATCTCTTTATTACTTATTATCTTTAAATCTTATATTATTTATGTTGTCAACATCCCTTTTTCTCAACTAATATGTGTCGTAGAACGATAAATGAGGTA
This sequence comes from Maratus speciosus, assembly GCA_963932465.1. Taxonomy (NCBI): domain Eukaryota; kingdom Metazoa; phylum Arthropoda; class Arachnida; order Araneae; family Salticidae; genus Maratus; species Maratus speciosus. The sequence continues at coordinate 683,823,787 of OZ010787.1, read as the reverse complement.
TCACTGAATAGGATGTTTTGCCACATCGGACATAACATAGTAAATTTTTATTATACTTTTAGGTTAGCCGGGTGCCAGTGTTTATATATACATATATATATATATATATATATATGAAAGGATAAAAGCCCTTTAAAATTCAAAATTCCAAATTAAATTTCAAAAATTTAAATTAAAATCCGAAGTTTCTTTCTCCTAACTTTAAATCTCCTTCTAAAACCAGTTTTACCCCTTGTAACTTTGTTTCCCAGCAATACATCTTATTACTTTCAGATATCATTTTCGGAAGATCTTTAAGAGTAAACTTGCTGACGTACGGGATATTCTCATTCAGTTGTGGTTAGCCGATTCCCGGGTCGGCCAAGCCCAGGTCTTGCATCTGAGCTTGGACAATCAATCAAAAGCTAATCAACCAATTAAAGAAATGTTCCTCCCAATTTTACAACTGTGCCCTCTGCTGGAAAATATGATAAACAATAAGATATTAGCTAAAACCTGCTCCAAAAACGAGAGATCTTGCAGATTTGAGAAGCCTGTCAAACGTATGACAATGTAGCTCCTGAAAATCATCGTACGTGGCTCGAGGGGCCCCCGTCCGAACTCGCGACTCAGACTGTAAGATGAGCTGCTAAATAAAAGAGTTTGGTCCACCAAGCGGTTCCCGAGTCCCAGTTATTTAATCCACTAGTTCTGTCAACTCCTAGATGTCTTTACATATTAAAGACGGCTGTACGGACACATGCCGGAAAGTAAACGGCTGCGACTACGCTATACAAGTCTGGGGAACACTCCCGATATTTATTCGTTACATGTATGTATATTTACATATATATGTGTGTGTATATATATAATGTCTATATGTATATTTACATATATGTTTGTATATAAATATGTATATAACACTGGCGCCCGGCTAACCAAAAAGTACCATTTTTATTAACCATTTGGAAAAATGGTTATTGTTCTCTGTCAGGGTAGGAAATCAAAAACATATCTGAAGTGTTTTATGGGTTGAATCCGCATTTTATTCGTTTTCTGATGGGTCTGTACAGTAATCTGTATTTTCCCTTTACTTTCAACAGAGATGGATACTTCTGTTGCCAATACGATGAAAAAGTAATAAAAACTACAAAAAAAATTAATAACTCAGAAACACATTGAGATACAGCTTTCAAACAAATTGTATTTAAAAGTATATTTTTTTCTCTATACGACGGTGTAAAAGTAATAGTGTGGGATGTTTAGAAGTTTAAGAATGAAATTTCCTTTAAAAAAGGGTCATCAGATTTCTTGGAAATCAGATGATGGAAAAGCCTTTGCCCGAACAGCCAATGAAATGCTTGGATAATACGTAAGTTTCAGGTGGATAATACGTAAGTTTCAGGAAATCTGACAAGTCGCAGGCGATTTTTGTCGCTTGCAATTTTTACGTATCATAACACTATTAATGTTTAATTCATGGTGTATGTAATTTATGTTTCACTCCGTGCGATTTTTTGTCTTAAATTTTAGTCTTTGAAAAAATTATTTTCCAAATGGTTGTTGTAATTTGTTAAATTGCTTTTTTTATTATACTTTTAGGTTATCATCCTACTAACTTAGCATATCCATGGCCATATCTCGGGTCATAATCTCGGGTTGTGCGAATTTTGCTACTTTTACGTTGCCCTGAAATCTCGGGTTGCGCAGCAAGAGGGTTAAAATCCAATTTCTGTCTCTTTCACCTGGTTTACTCCATCATTTTTTTTCTTTCTCTTCACATTTATTACAGGCAATTTTGGAGGGTCCAACAACGCTTTTTGGGGAAGTGATCCAGTATATAGTGTCGGTCCTGAAGAATTACGGCCACGACTGCTTTTTTCATATTGCGAAATGGGACTGGAACTATTTCTGAACCATTTAAATTAATTTATTAATTATGGAACATTTTAAATTAATTTATTTTCCTCCCCTTCAAGCAGAGCAGCTGAGAGAGGTCCAAATACTGCCGGTATTTAGACCACTCTAGGTAGCCGGTATTCCGACCACTGCTATGTTTAAGTTAAAACTGCTATTACTCATTCATATAATAAAATATGAACGTGGCAATTGAGAGGTAAATATGTCTAGAAAATAACTTAATCAACAATTCAAGCCAATATACGATCAGTATCTTTTTAAAAAAAATGAGAAACACACATCTGAAAAACTTTTGATGAACCAGATTACGTCGATTTGACACTTTTGCATTTACTATTTGTAAATGAGACAGACTTCAGTGACGTACTTTTCGTAACTTTCTTCTCTCAATTAAAGTTACAAACTCTGCCTATCACCGCTAGGCTGCGCTGCGCTCAGTTCTCAGAACACCTAGTAGCCAGTATTTGGACCCTAGCCGGTATTCGGACCTTCTCCACTATAACTTAACTGAAATTGCGATTTTTGATTTTTTTAGTAAAAACCAGCTCATTGCATATTTGGGAGTGGAAAATAAAATAAAAATTGCTTAAAAGTGGGAGGGGGGCTTACTTTCAACAGCCGGGGGGGGGGGGGTTACAATCGGGCTTTTACGGTAGTAGAAAAGTAAAAATTGGCAAACATATATCTATACTAATAAAAGAAAGTTTCGTCCTGTCTGTGTGCGATGGCTAGCAAAATCTACTACGCTACGTACTAACGGGCTGCCAGGGCAAAAATCCATTAAAGCCTAGAAGCCACAGCAACTTAAAGTAGAATTCTTAAGGATTGGTGTCCACACACATACAGAAAGAAGTCAGATTGCAATTTAAACATAACTTTATTAAAAACAATTAAAAACACGATTAAAGATATTAAATATAACAATATAAGGCCATAACTTCGACCACGAACTCAGCCAGCTCATTTAACGAGCCTTTACTTATATCAATCACATGCCTAAAATATAACATACAAAACGAGCTTTACGAACATGAAGTCGCTCCAATGTATACCATCTTGTCAGGATTCAGAATCAACTCAGAAAAAAAGTACGTTTGAAAACAAATATACAAACAAATGGTACCCTCATGATCGAAGTTTGGAACTCATTTTCTGAATCGCTTGAAAAAAAAAACCATCGTTTCCATCGTTAGAAGAATTCTAGTCCAAACCGTACTCCTGTACGACACTTACTTGGTTTTATATTGAATTTTAAAACGTTTCAGTGACTTTTGGGATACCCTGTATTTCTTGGCCTTCCAGGTAAATGATTAGTGCCATGAGAATTTTTTAATCGTTAAAAAAAATGTTGATGGCGTAATTAATTTCGGACTAATTAGATTTCTCACATTCCTCAAAACCTGTCATTTCAACGCTCTCGTTTTTCAAAGTTGGTTATCGCGACCAACAGTTTTAATTTTACTGCCGAATTACAAATTTTTTTATTAGCTCCCGGTATGCTATTTCTTTCTCCCAGCTTATTTTGTATCAACTGCAATAAATAACGTTACCTTGTATAAGCCAGCCGTAAAACAAAAGTTGATGTTTCATTGTGCATTTAATACTCTAGAGCATTTTTTAAAACTTCTAAGCATCGCACATTTTCAATGTTTAGACCGTCGTATTGGAAGAAAAAAGTACTTTTTAATGCAATTTGTTTGAAAACTGCATCTCCATTTGTTTTTGAAATATAATTTCCTTTTGCAGTTTTTAGCGACATTTGTTTCATTTTGGCAACTCAAGTACTCCGTTTCTGTAGAAAGTAAAGAAAAAATTGCTGATAAAGAGCAATTATATCTTTTTGTTGCCATTTTCTCATAAAAATTGAAAAAAAAAATTAAAATACGTGCTATTTTGAGAAAAATATAAATGAATGATTTATGTTTAAACATGGAGGTATTATAAACTTAATTTAATTTTAAGTATCTATATTAATGCAAATGACGTCATTTTACATAATATAAAAGAGTGTCTTAAAATTGAAATATGTTTTGCCCTACAATAGAGTCCCGATTATCCGAGTCCCGCTTAACAGAGTTATTTTCTCCTGATGGACTGGTGGCTTCTATTATTATGAAACAGCCATTATAAATAAAGGGTTAGGTGAAGATGAAAGAACAGTCGTAAAAAGTTAGAACTCCTATTTTCTGGTCAGAATGGAAAAAAATGGCCATAATTAAAAAAAAATATGGCCTTTTTGTTTTCCATTTACGATTGCTCTTTCATCTTCACCTAACGCTTCCTTTATAATGGCTGTTTCATAATAATAGAAACCTCCAGTGCACCAGAAGAAAATGAAGTAATGGAAATGTCGGGGGCGATACTAAATTCTGAAAAAGCAGAATTCCTGTTCTCTTGTTTATTTTATATTTGATGTAACTAATTTTTTGTTCCCTTTCTTAAGGAGGAGACTATGAGTATGAAAAGGGCGAGGCCTCCTCCCAGCCCCGTAGCAGGTAAGATAAGTCATCATTCATAGATTGCTGTGAACTTCTATACTTTTGTGTTTTTCTGTCGTTACTGGTTTTGAAATAAATAAATTCTTTTATTTAACTGAAAATGTGAGTAAAGATGGCATTTTACAATCAATTTTTAATTCATTTCCTGATAGGCTTAGAATTATGGAAATTGTGTACAAACGCATGTTTTATATAATACTGCTCAATATATAATTTGTTTTTAAACGCATATTTAGAACGTAGTTATTAATTAATGCGCTAATTTTAAGACATTTTATAGTAGTCGATAAATTTACCATTATTCTCTGCAGCTTGTAAAATTGTATGGGAGTTGAAAAAACAATGGATTTAATGATAAGCCAATAAATACTCACCAAAATAGGCCAAATAGCTGTACAACAGCAACAATCAACTATTTTAAAATTCCCTAACGAGGATTCTAAAGATATGAAATTCCGTGCATTACTTCTTGAGATAGGACTATCGCTAAAATCGCGTAAATCCTACAAATGCAGCTTAGCAGCACCACCTATTGGGCGATTAATGCACAAGAACTAAATAATAATAATAATAATAATAGACTAAATTAATATGCAAGGAGAACAAAAACTCTCTTTGAACTCTGTAAGTGTATACAAAATATTCCTATAAAGCAGATATAAATATTTGCACATGCAAACTTCGAACTACAGTAATAGATACAGAATGCAGCATGCACATATGAACGTCGAAGTTCAATTCCTCGCCGAAGCGCTTGGCAACAGAGGTTGGCGTCAAGTGCGCTGGGACGTTAAGCGTTTGTGAATTTGCCTCCGGGGCCATCCATACTTCTTCCAATATTCATTCAACTCTCATCGTTTTAGCCCTTAAATGCCACATTTTTCAAAAATCATTATAATAATGTTTTTCAGCTTTCATTTTTTAAATAAATCATGGGAAAAATACTTAAAAAAATCATATTTTGTTATAAGTATAGTTTACGGCTTAAAAACAGTTGGTTACTAATCGGAAATACTGGTGTTTAACTGAAAAAAATAATTTTCCTTGATAAAATTGTATAATATTAAATGCACAAGAATGTTAGGAACTATAATAAGAAATAAATTTTACTTGCTCACCGCAGAACAAAATAGGGTATTTCGCAAGCTTCCAAACAAAACAAAAAGAACAAGTAGCAACAATTGGAAAAAATAAATCTATCTTTATTCTTAAACAACACATGTGTTGCCATCTACATGTTCAAAATTGATTTAATACTATTTTCAGAATGTATTTTATTGGCAACATTAAGCATTATAGCTTCAATATTATTCTAATAGTATTTTAGAGCCTAAAGTAGGTATGTTCAACACCCGGCATTTAAGGGTTAAAGATGTAGATTTAACCAAACATAAATATAATATATATTGTTGTTGTTTATTAAACTTTTAAAATAATCTTGTGGGTTTTTTTTTATGTTTTATAATCATGTTTTTATTACTTTCATTTAGCCACATCTAGAAAACACCCACCACCACCTAGGGGGAATAAGAGGAGGAGTTCTTCTAAACAGGTAATTATATTTAGAAAGCTTTATGATACAAGTCAAACCTCGTTAACGCGAATTACTTTTAGCACGAACAGTTTCCGATTCCCCCGTCCAGTTTTATGTCATGTATTTAAGTTCGGATAACATGTACTACTTTTAACACGAAGTTTCCCCTTTGAGTGTACGACTCTATTATTTCTGCTGTCAACATCCCTTTTTATCAACTGATAGGTAATAAATGAGGTATCATTGATTAGGATGCTTTGCCACATAGTAAATTTTTGTTATACTTTTAGGTTATCATCCTACTTAGTATGTATGATGTCAATATACCTTTTTCTTTGCACATACAAAAGGCACAGCGGTGAAGGGATGTATTATACAAAAGGTTTTTAAACAGAATTTTCACATAGCACATACCTGTTTCATTAAAGCAAGTTGCTAGATTAAAAAAATTGTATATTCAAAGATTGCAGTGCGAAAACTTCGCAGTATTATATAAATAGTAGAAAAGTTGGCAAACATATATCTATACTAAAAGAAAGTTTTGTCCTGTGTGTGTGTGTGATGGCTAGGGAAATCTACGGTGCGTACTGTTAAGGGTATTCTTCACGCACTTGAAAACACACGCTCCACCTATGGGCAGGTTATTTTCGAATTTCTCGTTTCAATTTGAATATTTTTTTTGCATAGGATAGCTGAGCTCAATCTTTAATATGACTCTTTTACTTTTTCGATTTTGGTTGCAGATTTTTTTTTTAAAAAGATACTTTCAATTTCGAAACCAGTTTGAAAACGTGCTTTCAGATTCTGCAGTGTCTGAACAGGGGTTGGCGAGCATAGCTTGCAGGGGGCAGAGGCCCCTAGTATAATATAAGATTGAATACATTTTAAAGAGATAACTACTGTCACATATCCAACCGTAACTGAATTGTAATAACTCATGACAACTCAACTCGGCTCGAAATGTTGTTCTACGATTTAAGTTTTTATTCTTTTTTGAGTAGCTGTTAATAAATGTTGTGTTTGTGAGCACCGGTGTATTCATTCACGTTATAATAACTACTTTTTACATTAAAAATGATTTTCAAGCAATAAGAACAGTACATATGTAGTAATTTGTAATGTAATGTATACAATAATGTAGTGTAATAATATGTAGTCTTTTTCTATAAAACATACCAAATCTATTTAGCTCATATTCGCAAAATACAATATACACGGGAATAAAAAATCTAAATAAATATGATTTATCATGTCGTTCTATATACTTGTATTACTATCTGTTTTTCAGGAATAGCGGACGAAAATTCGAAATCATAATTAAGTTCAGGAATATGTTTAAAAGAAAAAAGTATTTTATTTCAATCTTTACCACGCTTGTATTTATTTTCATTGCATGCTGTAAAAAATTGATTCTTTTAAAATGCCCGTGAAACAACATAAAAGAAGCAAAAAGCACTGCATAAAAATTCAACATTCACTCATATGAAAGAGTGACTATTCACTCATATGAAAGAGTGACTATTCACTCATATGAAAGAGTGACTATTCACTCTTACCAGGGGTGATAAAACACACTCTTTTAGCAAGCGTGAATAGTCACTCCTCCGAAAGAGTGATTATTCACCACTATTTTTTCAGAGAGTCAAAAATTACACTTTTGCTCAGAGTGAATAATCACTCTAAAGAGGTTGGGCATATTTTGATTCTGTGATAGTCACTATTCCTTTTTATTTAGAGTGTATAGTCACTTACTGGTTTGTGAATATTTTTTTCTTTTAATTAATAATTATATAGACATGGAAAAAAACTAATAAAGATTCTTTAGATAACTGATTAATTTCGATTTTTATTAAACCATTTTTTTCACTATTTTTATTGCTATACTCATGAAAACGTTCATCACATCTTTACATGCATGCTGAGAATTTCAGATCTTATTGGGCTCCAAGAAAACAAATACAGTCGAATCCGGTTAAGGCGCCCACAGTTAATACGCGTATTTTTATCCATCCCTTGAACATTGCCCCTACGACTAATGTAAAAATATCACGTTTAATACGCGAACGGTTATTACGCGATAATTTTTTGGTCCTCTGAGATTCTCGAGTGTTGACAATTTCACTTTTTTTTTTTAAATTCATATACAAAACACTGTTATTTACTTTATTTAACATATCAATAAAGGCAAAAATTACTAATCGAAAATGATGTTAGATATTTGAATAAAACAAAAACCCGCTAAATTAGTAAAACTGTAATTGTTCTTTGATCCCGCCTCCTATTTCTTTAGATCTCGCTTCTTGTATGTTTTCACTATGGTAGAGAAATATAGAGAAATTCAGGTTACTCAGATACATAATAAAAAGGATTATGATTAAAGTTGATCATACCTCTTGATAATGAGGTTTTAAATGTTATTATATCACCACAATGTTTTATAATGCATATTATAGACAAGCAAAAAGGAAACTTGTAAAGATTAAACAAATACGCGACTGAGGTTAGATAATACTTTTATGTTTTCTAGGTTTTCTTTGTTTTTTGATATGTTAACAATATTTTTTAAGCAAAGATTAATAAAGATAGTTTTTTCTTATATTAAAAAGAATGACAGATTATAATGGTACTAATTATTACAAGTACGTTATTAAAAACTGGGTTATGCTTCAAAGATTTAATATATATATATGTTTTTGTTAAAAAATTAATCTTGTAGGAAAATTATTTTTGTTGTTTTACTTTTTGATTGCAACATATTAATCGGCGATAAAGTCATGTTGGAATCCATATTTATTTTCCGTTATTATTCCAGTCGGTCCTATAAAAAGAATCAATGAGTTGAAGAGGAATACAATTAAATGCTAATCTAAGTATACATAAAAATGTTATTTTCAACCATGAATATATAAATAAAAGCTCTAAAGTTCATTTAGACGATTAGATGTGTAAATAAGCCCAGTTCTTGCAATATTCCATAAATCACGTTTAATAAGCGATTTCGCTTAACACACGACTTTTGTCCACTCCCTTGAAATGCGCCCACTGGTTGCAAAATGTGGAACTAACAGATTTTGCAAAAGGATAAAGTGTTTTGAAAGGAATATTAAACGAAACCCTCTGTGTGACCTGTGATCACACTTACCCACTTGGTTTTACGTTGCACACTAACATAGCATTTAATTTCATGTATTTTGTAATTTAAAGTTTCCTTTTCTCCTAAATGTAAATTTCAAATAGTTGTAGAAATTAAAACAAGTAACTGAAATCATTTTTATAAATTGTGCGATTTGTTCAGCGCATTCTCAATTTCTTTCAGATTCCTAAGGTAGACGATAATAGTTGTTTGCTTATGCTGATTGCAAATGCAGAATTTGTCCTTATTTTTGCTGTATTCATACTTCATCTCAAGGAAAAAAATAGCTTGAATAACTTCGACTAACATTTTATAAAAAATTAATTTTACAAAGATTGAAAGATGATTTAATTTTTAACCTGTAGGAGATATGTAGGCAATGTAAATTACAAAAGTGTTCAAACTAAGGTAGAACAAATTAAGATTATGTTGACGAAATTTTCCTGCCATTAATTTTCAAAATGTTATTAAAAGTTTTCAAATTCATAGTATTATAACTCGGTACTGTTGTAGTTGTCAGAGCATAAAGATTTTTTTTTTTTAATATAACTTTTTTTAAATATCTATGGACCGTATAAAAATTAAACATGTGTACTCTTTTAAAACTGAATGGCAGGACTATTTCATCAACACAATCTTATTCCCTGCCTGATTTGAACACTTTGGTAAATCCCTCGGTACTGTTGTAGTTGTCAGAGCATAAAGATTTTTTTTTTTAAATATAACTTTTTTTAAATATCTATGGACCGTATAAAAATTAAACATGTGTACTCTTTTAAAACTGAATGGCAGGACTATTTCATCAACACAATCTTATTCCCTGCCTGATTTTGAACACTTTGGTAAATCCCATTGATTATATTTATGTATCTCCAACAGTTTAACAACAACAACAACAAAAAAAAATAAAGATCATTTATGAACTGGTTTTAGCCAACAAAAGTTTATAAAAATGCCAAAATATCAACTATAATAATAATAAAAAAAAAGCACATGAGAAAAGCATATGGTAATATTTTTTTAAATAAAATTTTGCTTATATAAGAAAATAATTAAAACTTAATCATATACCTTTAACTCAATTGTGTGGTATTAGAAAAAGCTGTCATTTCGACTCTCTTATTTTCTGTAAGGTGGTTATCGCGACCCATAGATTAACAGTTTTAATTTTACTGCCAAATAACACATTTTTTATTTATTTTATATTTGATGTAACTAATTTTTTTCTTCACTTTCTCCAGGAAAGACCTGCAAAAAGAGTGCGACAGCTGTCCAGTGAAAGGGCTTCACCTGATAGGCCAATAGCAGGTACTATAGCAGGCCGATAAACTGTGTTTGGCTATGTTAGAAACTGTGTTTGAACTATTCATAGATTAATGTGAACTAGAGGTCTGCACGGGCCGAGATTTCCAGGCCCGGGCCCGGCCCAACTCATAGAGAAAAAAAAGATCGACCCGGTCCGATAAAAAAATTAAAAGTTCGGCCCGGCCTGGCCCGTAGAAAAAATAATATTGGCCCGGCCCGAGTGAACTTCTACAAAACATTGATTTTTACGTCAAATTGGTTAAAAATTTGTCTCGTACGAGGAGTTCTGACCAAAAATATTTATCTTTTATACTTTATTTTTTTAGAAGTGCAGCAGGTTGCGATATTTATTTTTTTAATGAATCTCTATTTCTTGTATGTATTTGTTTCAGTTACCATTAATATTGTTAATCCATATTCCATGTATAGAAGTGTTAAAAATTGGGAAAATGCTATACAGTAAAATCTTCTAAGTTTGAATTGCATAGAAAAGAAAAGAAAAGAAAATGCATTATAGACAAGTTCCCTTCTTAGCAAATGTAAATATATTGTATATTCTTTGCTTACTTATTAGTATATTAATTTTGCATGTATCAACACGTTTTTCAGTTTAAAACAGGGTTCCGTCATAGGCAGGTTCCTTTTCACACATTTTACTGTATTTTAGTTAAGTTATATTTTAATATGTGTAGAAATCTACTATTCTTTAAAAATAATAAATTTTAATGTAGAATAATGGCAATTCAAAAATGTATGCATTTTTTGCAAAAACTTTTGGGCCAGGCTTAATTTAACTGACCTTTAAATGGACCAGGCCACGCTGAGACAATGATTTTCATGCGGACTCGCTCAAATCTAGGACTGAAAATTTTGGGACAAAAATTTTGGGACTAGGAATGAAATCAGGCCCGGCTCTGTACAGAAAAATTAAGTTAGGCCTGGCCCGGCCCGAGTGCCGTAAATGAAAATCGGCCCAAGCCCGGCCAGTGGGCCGGGCCAGTCGCGGGCTTCGGGCCACGTGTCGACCCGTGCAGATCTCTAATGTGAACTTCTATACTGTTGCATTTTTCTGCCAGTCTTTTACTTTTTTAAATAAATATATGAACGCTTTTTGACACTCTTTCATGTAACTGGAAGTTTCCATAATGTTCCTTTTGAAATAGACTATTTTATTCTATTTATAAAACAATTCTGAGTAATTTCAGCTATACATTTTTGGAAATGTATTTCCGGATTAAAGATCCATTTGGCTTGCATATATTTAGCATAGATATTTTGTTTTTAAGTAAAGTCTTAAACAGTCAAATCATTCAAATTAACACATTTATCTTGAAAAATTAATCTCTGTACTTCACTCTGTTCTTTAGATACATTCGGATGGATTTTAGCAAACTGTTTCCAATTTTATTTTTGATTTAAGGAATTTATACTGTTATTGTTATTTATTTTTTAATACTTTCTAAGTTACAAAAAGAAAATAACAATCCTATATACAGTTATAATTCATTTTATTGTATGAATAACTGTTAAAATGTGTCTAAATTATACGAGTTTGGCCTTATTGTATAGATTGAAAAAAATTTCCACATTTTTCACATTTCCCACTTTCATGCCTACAAAAAAATTAGGCAGTATTTTAAAGATGACCATTAAATGCATATAAAAAAATGTTTTTTTCCTAAGTGCATTTTTAAAAACTTGCTTTTTGGTCTATGTATGAGAAGATGGAACATTGCAATTCATTTTTATTCTTATAAGGCGCTACCCTGGTTAGATTTGGAGGTTCATTGATAAAGCATAAAGGGGGAGGGGGTGAGGACGGAGGAACAGTTAATTTAGATAATGGGTTGTTCATGCAGAATTATCCGATTTGATTCAAATTCGTTATACCGGCTTATTCTGATAAGGTGCTTCCGGATTACTTTTGGAGGTTCATTGGTTAAGTATAAAAGGGTAAACGGGGAGCTAATGCCCCCCCCCCCCCCTTAATTCATTTTTCGAGGGGCATTATTATTTGAATTGTTATTAAGAATTAGTGTGAAGAGCCTGTGAGCTCAATGCCACCAGTTTCACTGGCCACTTTTTATTTTAATTGATAATTCAGATAGATTTTCTCACTTAATATATTTTTTAGAAGCTCCACCTAATAATTCAAAAAATCATATTTATATGAAAAATAGAAATAATGCATTCCAATAAAATTTTGAAGCATATCAAAAGCGATATTCTCATGCTGGCCCCATGTCATGAGTCCAAGAAATCACCGAAGATTGATATGATCAGCATCTTTGATTCTGTTCATTTCAGCGGGTTAACCTCGAAATTTGATTAAATGTATTGATGGATTATTTATTGATGGATGAGTGGTTCAATTTTGTTAATCATCCATGAAACTATCATCCATCAAACTATGCGTGCAAATGGATATATCGTAATTGCCTGCAGATGATAGAGATAGATTGAAAAACTAGTCGGATGTATCAATCGCAAAACTTCCTTCTATGTTGCCACCTGTGGAGTGACTTACACCAGAACCTAATCATCATCAACTTATGTCAATGTCTAACTGAATATGAAGTTTTGGGAAAATTCGTGCATTAGTTCTTGAGATAGAGCTATTGCGCAAATCATGAATAATGCAGCCTAGCAGCGCCACCTGTTGGGCGATACTAAAAATAGAACCTGGTTTATACTCTTATTTTTAATCCACTTCTTGAGAAGCTAGAATTAATTTTATTATTTTCAAAAATTAATCATAAATTTAATTAATTTTAAGTCATTTTTTCATTAGTGTGCCACAGGTGATCAGTCGCCAAATATTCTCTGTAATACTTACAATTCTACGAGAGATGAAAAACAATGGATTTATGGATGCTCCAATAAACGCTCTCAAAAACAGGACAAATGGCTGTTAAACTGCAACAATGAAACATTTTAATGGCTAAAGAGTAGAAAAGAAATTATAAATAAAAAATACAGAGTGTAATAGTTAAAAAAAAGAGTATGCATTTATCAATTAATAATTAATATATTAATTAATTTACGATTATACGCTGAGCAATCAATTTAGACATCTAAAAGGATAATTTAAATAATGTTGGGTTTTTTTCTTTCCTGTTTCCCTGTCTTAAAAAGAAACAGACCAGAAATTATATAGTTTATTGTAAGTTCATTTGCTTGCATTTTCAACAAAATCTGTGACCTTTTTAATAATAGAGATCGGTGCCCATGGCAAATGAACGTATTGTAACAAAATTTTTGTGTAAAAAATGAATTGCAAAATCAATAAATAGTATTTTTTGAAACTATTTTTGCTTTTATACTTATTAGTATTGCAATTTATGTACAGTAGAACTCCAATTATCTGAATCAATTGGGACCGGACCCCATTCGGATAATTGGATTTTTTCCAAAAAAAGTGTTTGTTTTAATTAATTGCTCTATGTATGTTAAAAATGGGTGAAAAAACTATTTTTAAAGAAAAAGAGCTTTTAATTAATTAAATGAAAAGGCAACACTTACATGTTAAGCGTACTTACAAGTGCTGTTACAGTATGTACGTACCGTACTGTAACTAAAAATCATTGCTTTCTGAACATCTTGGTCAAAGTAAGCTGTTTGACAGTCTTCATCCGTTTTCGGGCAGCCAAGTCACGCAGCCGCTTGACAGTGAGAAGTTGATCCTACTTGGGCTGACTTCAACCACTTCAACGTGGTTTCAAACTCAGCAAATGCTTTACTTGCTAAAGTGATTTTAGGCAGAGCTTTCCAAACAAGACTGGTTTCATTGGCTTTGTACAAAAACTCAGGATCGTAGGAGACTGCTACATCTTTAAATTTTTCAATAAAATGTTCTGCAGCTTTGGAGTCTACTGATAACTTCTCGCCAATTAAATCTAATTTACGGAAAGCATGCCTGGACTTTCTTAGCCAGCTGTTACTTGCTTTAAAGGATGAACAACCAAGCTTCTGAGCTAAGATCTTTTTCACAAAGAATCAGACCCAAAATTGGGTTTGCTGCAAAAATCACTTGAAAACGGCATCTTCTAAATCACTTCATTGATTTTCTTGAAGAACTTCCATCTTCATTTTCAAGCCCTGACACGAAGTTTAAAAATGTAGGTTTGCTCCTTTTAATGTCTGAAATCATTGATTTTCCAACACCGTACATCTCAGCCAACTTTTTACTTGTAACTCCTTTATCCGACTGCTCTATAATGTTTAGTTTATCTGCTAACAATAACATAACACGTTTTCTTTTAGAAGCCGAGGTGAACGACGAAACGTACTCACAAACAAAAGAACGCACAGACACGATCACAGTAGCAGATCAACTAACAGGTCACATCATACTGACTGAGTAATCAAAACCAACAGTGACAGGTCGGCCAGGCCGACGTACGACGGTCAATAATAGAACTGCACTATGAGACAGTGACTCATCATCCCAATAATGTTCGCGTTGTGCCTACACTAGCTTCGTGGAGGGAAGGGCAATAGCACACACTTAGAGAGAATCCTTATTTTGCGAATCACAGTACGTTTCCGTCTTAATTTTTCTTTCTGAAATTCTGAAAGTGATTCGGATAATCAGCGATTCGGATAGTCGGAGTTCGGATAATTGAAGTTCTACTGTATTTTACCTATAATTTATTTTCTAGTTTTTAGCCCTTAAAATGTATTATTGTTGTAGTTTATGGCAGACAGTTTAAAAGTTTTGGCGTGCTTTTGTTGGCTCATCATTAAATCCATTGTTTTTTCAACTCCCATACAATTGTAGGCGTCACAGTGAATACTTGGTGATTTATCACTTCTGGTAGGCTAATCAAAAAATTAATGTATTAATTTTTTTATATTTAATTTCTAAAAATAATAAAAGGTTGTATTGTCATCGGAAACACGCCTCTAATCATAATTTTTATAATTCTAGCCTATGAAGACTTAAAAATCTTTTTACAATTTTCAATCTTTACATACAAATAACAGATTGAGTTAAAAAAAAAAAAAACTACCGAGCGAGACCCGGTTTAACAGGTACTTTTATGTTAAATATATAAGTAATATTTATCCCAGAGCTTCGTCAAAAATTTGATCTAAAACAGTGGAAAATGATACGGTTTTAAATATCTCATCCCCTACCCCCCAAAAAAGTTATTCCCCACTTCCGAAATTTTATGCCCCCTAATTTTTTAAAATCTTTGTGTTATAAACTATCTAAAAGTTCCAAATCAATCGGTTTGTCAATTTTCTTAATTTTAGCAAATTCACATTTTAACAAAGCATTTTTCCTTTTTTAAAATTAATTTTTTATAAAACAAAAATTTGCGGATCGATTTTTATAAAATTTAGATATTATTAAACAGTGTTCAAAGATAGAGCTAGATGCATAACTTTAAAATATCTAAATAGTGTATTTAAAAAAAAATTGACGCCGTTACAAAGAATCCTATGTGTGTCTGTAAACGCTCTATCTCCCGAACAAATTGAGATAGAGACTTGAAATTCAGTGCGTACTTAGGAAGTAAAAATGGTAAGAAGCCTATTGAATATCAGTAACCTCGATGATCCGGAACTCTTATCAGAACGAATATTTCGAGAGTCCTAAAAAAAAAGGTATACAAAAATTTTCGAAATTGTTTATTTGAAGGAGAGAATATAAAAGACACAAAAAAAAATAAATTTTGCATCAAGAATGAAGTCGATCGGATAATGAGTTGCCGAGATATTTGTAATCCTATTTTTAACCCTTTTCGATTTTTCATGACCCTATATTTCACTCAAATTTCAATTCAAAGATATATTTTAATTGGAAATGAGACGCTTAATCCGACACAGTAAACTCTTAGTTAATAGGATTGTAATTTTTCGAGTTATAAGGATTTTTTTTTTACGCAATACGGTACTACTCAATGATCCCGCTGACCCAAAAACTATTGCCAAACTATAAGATTAAATGCCAATAATGGCTTATCGTAAGTGTCAAGCATTTAATGCCTCTCCATACCTATAAGGGGGTTACCATAGGGAGGACCCTGTTCTGTCGCCAAATGCCGCCAAGTTTGTTGCCAAATGCCGCCAAGTTTGTTGCCAACTCTGCGATATAGCACCAAATTTGGTGACCCAAATGAGTCGCCAAAAGGGAAGCCGAATTGGCTAATATTTCGCCAAATTCCCATAGACTTCCATTGTAAACCTAGTGTTTACATGCTTACAGAAAATCAACCAATTGAGATATTTTAATGCAACAAAAAGTAATATTAGCTTAAGGGATTATATTAATTCTGTTTAAGGGAATCCAAGTAAATTAAATTATGAATAAAGTAACATGATACAATGCTTAGCCTGTATCACATGTTTTATTTTCATATTTTATATTATGTATATCTATGATGGATCAGTATTACGGTGGCCCCCCAAAGACTAGTTTAAATTGAACTAGGTTTTTTATTAACTATTTCTGGAACCAAAGAACTGTAGTCACAGGGAAATGGGTGAAAGGGAATTTTCAACTGAGCTGAACTGAATCTGTGCGGTATAGGAAAGGATTCGAATATTTTTCATTACCTAAATAGGGTTTTAGACATCCCCTCATTATTAAATGTATTCTGAGTAGGTTGGAATAAGATTACTTTGTTCTTTTTCTTTATTGATGTGGAGTTATATATGCTATGAGATATACTAATCAGCAATTCATTTTCATCTTTACAAGTATTGATTTTCTATGTGAATTTCTATAAGCTATGAGTTTGAACTATTAGCAATTGAATTTTATGTATTTCTTTGTAGAAGTGGAAGCTACTAAAGCCGGGACAACTCAATGCCAGTCATCATCGGGTGAGTGTCCTTCTCCATTCTTTCACCTTTCTTGTCTTTTTTTAACCCCCCGTTATGCTATTTCTTTCGGCCAGCAATTAAAGTGTCGTCTCTAAAGATAATGTTCCATTATCAGACCTGCCAACTGCTACGAAAAAATCGTAGTTGCTACGATTTGGACCTATAAACTACGATGCTACGAAAATCGGTCTTAAACTACGATTTTTTGCAAAAAACACAAACGCATTTTTACTTTCTAGTTGTGATTTTTATCCCGCGCAGCATATTTTTCAGGAGTTATTCTGTTGCAAAATTTCAAAGTATTCATTTCCAAAAATTGGCCATTAGTCCAAAAATTCGGACATTAAAAAATGCTCATGGAAAAAAAAAAATCTGAGCTGCAAAACAAGCTTCTTAACATAAAACACTCTTTATGTATATTAACCACGAGTGAATCGTGTTTCTGTAAATATTTATACAGGAATTCCCTTCTTTAGAAACAAGGGTGTCATTTTAAGAATTTCTGGAGGGGAGGGTTAGCTCCTTGAGGGTCAAAGTTTGAAATAGTGTGCAAAATCGCACGATTTGCGATAAACTATCGCGAATTTCGACAAATGACCGAGTAAAAAAAAAAATCCATTTCGTCAATTGACCGTAGAAGAAAATAAATTCCACCAAAGGATCATGGTAAAAACGTGAATTTTGTCAAAATATCGCAGAAAGAAAACAAGAATTTCGTCAAAAGATCAGTAAGAAAATGCAAATTTCATCGAAAGATCAGTAAGAAAATGCAAATTTCATCGAAAGATCAGTAAGAAAACTCAAATTTCACCGAAAGATCGCAGAAAGGGAACACTAATTTCGTCAAAGGATTGTGGTAAATAATGCAAAATTCGTCGAAGGATCGCGGTAAAAATGTGAATTTCGTCAAAAGTTCATGGTAAAAAGTGCAGATTTCAGCAAAGAATCGTGATAGAAAAATGTGAATCACGATTGTGGGAAAAAAATTGTGAATATCCCGAAATGATCAAGGGGGAAAAAATCGCGAATTTCGTCAAAATTTACTGCACTGGTCTAAAAAATTGGAACCAGGCTCCTTTTACAAATGTAAAAAAAAAACGCTGCGAAATGAAAAGAAACTTTAAAAATCGTATAAAAAATTTCAGGGGAAAATATTTACTATATTGAGTTGAAAGACTGAAGCCTTATTCCTTTTACGAATGTCAAAAGATGGCTGCAAAACACGAAAAACCAACCAACCAACCAACCTCCAGATTGATTTTAATTTTGTATGCTACGATTTCTCATTTCCAAAGGTTGGCAAGTCTGCATTATAGAAGCCAACCATAAAACAAAGCAGACGTAGCATTGTACGGGATAATATCTACTGCAATTTTTCAAACTTCTGAGAATCGCACATTTTCAATTTTTAGACCATCGTACAGGGCGTAAAAAAGTTTTTAATTGCAATTTGTTTGAAAACTTTATTTTTCAGATATTCCATTTTTTTTTGTAGTTTTTAACGAAATTTTTTTAATCATGACAACTCAAATACTCCATTTCTGTAAAAAAGTAAAGGAAAAATAGTTGGAAAACAGTAGACTATTTATTATATCTTTTTGTTGCCAAAAAAAACTAATTAAAATACATATTTTGAAAAAATATACCATAATTTCCGGTGCATAGCCTGCGGATCAAACAATCATGTTTCGACCCAGAAATTTTTTAAAACAAAATGTAACTTTTTAGATCACGGTAAATATTGGTCTGCAAATACTGAATAAAATTTCTGCGTCTAAACTGACTTGTTTGATCTGCGGGCTATACACCAGAAATTACGGTAAATGAATGATTTCTGATAAAACAGAGAGCTATTATATAAACTATATTTAATTTTAAGTATCTATATTAATGTTACAAACAAATGAAGACCTATGAATCATCAGAAAGCCGATTTCTAAAAAATAACATTACGTTGTATAAGCCAGCTAACAAAGCAGCTATATCATTGTAATGGGATAATCTGTACTGCAATTTTTTAAACTTCTAAGCATCGCACATTTTTAATTTTTATACCGTCATATAGAGGGGGAAAAAGAACTTTTAACACTAGAATGCCCGGAAGGGGTCGATTCGACTCCAACCCTATGATTAAACGTCAATTGAAAACAGAAATTCTTTCGCAAAATAAGTTAAATTTTAAAAACGCAGATTTACGTTAAATAAATCAGTCAAATAATTTTAAATAAAAATTCTGGTGTAAAATATTTTTATGAAACTTGAGTAAAATTTCTAGGCGTTCTAGTGTTAAATGCAATTTGTTTGAAAACTGCACCTCAATTTATTTTTGAGATATTATTATTATTATTATTATTATTATTATTATTATTGTAGTTTAGTTTTTTTTAAATCTTGGGAACTGAAGTACTCCATTTTTGTAGAAAGTAAAGGAAAAATAGTTCGAAAATAGTAAACTATTATATATTTTTGTTGCCACTTTTCCATAACTGAAAAAAAAAAAGATTGACATTAAAATACCAGCCAATTTGAAAAAACATAAATCAATGATTTCTGACAAAACATGAGCTATTATAAACTATATTTAAATTGAAGTATCTATATTAATGTTACAAATAAATGAAGGCCTATGAATCATTAGATAGCCATTTTTTTGGGGGGGGGGGGGGTCTAGTATCTTGAATGATGTACCGTATTTTATGGAAAAAATGCCGCACTCCTCAAATTGGCCTGAATAAGCTTTAAAATATCGTAATCGCCGCACCCATTGTAAACGCCGCATCCATTGGAATGCTACTTTTGTTGACAGCCTCACACAGACCTAACTTTAATCACAGTTTTCTGAGCAGTGTAGGATGCCTCGTTTTTAATATCTTAAGATGTCTGAAGTTTTATTTAAAATATTTAAATCCGATTTTAAACATTTTTATGAATTTTTAAATAAAGGAAACTCAAATAAACTTAAATAAAGGAAAAGTATATGGGGGGGGGGGTGTCTAGAAAACGTAATAATTAGACATTTAGTCTACTCAAGTCCTTGGAGTTTGTTTTTGAATTGCTGTACTATCATCCAATCAAGACAGCCTTTTTTTTTATAAGCATCTGAAAGTCATGTAAATTAAGTTCTTGAACTAGAGAAAGGAAGTTTTCATAAGGTTCTTTTTGGAATAGAATATTTTATTCTATTTCTAAAACACTTCTGAGTAATTTCAGTGATGCATTTTTGGAAATGTATTTCTAGAGTAAATATTAATTTGGTGCGCATATTTAGCATAGAGATTTTTTTTTTTTGAGTAAAGTCTTAAACAGTCAAATCATTCAAAATACAGTAAACTCTGTGTGAGACGGAAATCTGTCTAACTCGGAAAGATTTTCAAAAGTCCCTGCGAATCCATAGACATAGAGTAAAATTTGCCTAAGGCGGAATATTGTCTACTACGGAAAATTTTCTTAGTCCCGATCTATTCCGCTTTACACAGAGTTTACTGTAATACATTTATTTTGAAACATTAATCTGTACTTCACATAAGTTGATCAGATACATTCGGATGGATTTATACTTTTAGCAAACTGTTTCCAATTTTCTTTTTTGATTTAATGAATTTATACATTTATTTTTATTTATTTATTTATTTTTCTGTTAATACTTTATAAGTTACAAAAAGAATATAACAATCCTATATACAGTTATAATTCATTTTATTGTATGAATAACTGTTAAAATATGTATAACATGTATGAGTTTGAACTGTTAAAATCTGTATCCCACGCGTGTGCTAATGCTACAAATGTGAGCACATGTGCTGGAAGAGTATAAAACAATTTGTTGTTTTTTCTGTTACTCCACGCATCAATATAATGAGCATTCACCATACCAAATATTCCTCCATTAAATAAGACTGATTAGGTTTTTTTTTTCTAAAAAAAGTCGTTAAAATTAAAAATTTTTAAAACAACTTGTGCATTTACGTGTTAACAGGGACTTCCCCCAAAATATGTCCTACAGACTAAACTGATAATTAACAACTGATATTAGTCAACTAGTCAATTAGTCAGAAAAATGCAGACCTCAACATCAAAACGTGGATGCAAACGCTACTGGTTCAGCTCTGTACCCCTACTATCAGCCGAGGAAGAAATGGCACTTAGACAACATCAAGCTTGTTCAATTTCTACTCAGTTCACACTCTCCCTATATTTATATATTTATTTATTTATATATCTTGTTCAAATTTCCAATCGTTTATAAAACACTTATTATTCATCCTTTCAAGTTTAAATAAATTTTTTAAAACTTGTACTGGATGACAATGGATGTTAATACAGTTTTTTCAATTATTAATTCATTAAATTTTAATTAATTAATTTTAGTTTTGCATGGGAAACAAAATGGCGACCATTGGCTATTGAAGCATATAACGCATCTTCATATTATAAGGGGGGTTACCCTAGGGAGGGACCCTGTTCTGTCACCCAAATACTGCCCAGTTTGTCGCCAACTTGGCGATTTATCGCCCAATTTGGTGGCCAAAATGAGTCGTTAACTTGGCGATATCTCTCCTATTTCGCCAAATTCCCATAGAGTTCCATTGTAAACCTACTTGCCTATAGAAAATCAACCCACTGAGATATTTGAATGCAACAAAAACTAATATTAGCTTAAGGGATTATATTAAAATTTTCTTGGATGACCTAAGTAGGAATTGACTTTAAAAACAAAATTTTTATATTACTTGTTTACTGATAAAATGAATTAAATGTGCAAAACAATGGGAATGTCGAGCTATTGAAAACACTTTGTCGAGATAATGTTGCATTTCCATGTGACAATAATATTTTCATTTTATTCTCATGATTTTTTTAACCCTTCCAGAAAATATTCGAGGAAAGAGTCGAGGAAAGAAAAAGGCTTTGAAACCACAGGAGGAACCTGAGGAATATATAATAGTAGAACAAGTGTTAAGTAAAAGACTAACAGCCCGCGGTGAAGTGGAATACCTGCTCAAGTTGAAAGGTTATCCACAGTAAGTATAGAATGAATTTTGTTTATGGATATTGTTTTTTGAAGTACCTTATTTTATTGTTGTTTATAAACTTTGAGGGATTGAAATTTGGGGCAGTGTTCCTATCCAATATCTTGCTCAACAGATTTTCCTTTTATAGAGAGATCGAGTGAAAGGAGAAGGTAATATAAAGCCCTTTGTGACAAACCTCCCACAGTGAACCAGGGTTGCAAAAAAGCCTGCTAAATTTTCAAATGGCCACACGGTGGCTTTTATTGGTTCTAACTGGCTTTTTTGGCCATCATTGGCTTTTATACAGTGAAGCATTTTAATTAAAAACTGCACATTTTTAAGTGTTTTTTAATTACAGTAGAACCTTGATTATCATTGGGACTGACCCTCTTTCGGAAAATTTTCGTATAATCGAGAATGCTTCCATTTTAAGATTAAGGAGGACAAGTACTTAAAAAATAAAGCAATAGCAAAATAGAAAAAATTACTTGAATTTTAATTTTGAAATTAAATACCTTTTACATACATCACAATGGTTTGAAAAAATGTTTTGTTTGTAGCAGTTTGGATTGCCTTTGTTTTGAAGCTCTATCATGGAGCTTTTTAAATATTATTAGTTCACCACTATCACAGTCTTTCTGCTGCCCAGCCATGCCAAACCTTTTGCAAAACATTCAAAAGCTTCACAATTGCTAATTGGTTCGTTTTCTTCGTTCCACACCGCAGCTCAAGTTAATTTCAAAGGAATGCTAAGAAAGGGGATTGAAAATATTTATATGTACTCGTAGTTCGGAAAGGATCGCTTGCACACAACGTATATGATACTTTAACAAAAAGAAAAAAAAAAGCTTTCAAAATGGATTTTGTACACAAGGAATGTGATAGTAAAAAAAAAAAAAAAAGGTTTAAAAATGGATTTCGGTTAACTGAGAGTTTCGGATAAAAGAGGTTCTACTGTAGTTTTAAATACATCTAATTGAGCTAGAATTTGATAAATAACTCAAATTCTTAATAATGAAGACATTAATAGTATTAAAATAACGCATAGATGGAGTTGCTTGTGATTTGTAGTCAGAATTGTAAATAGGTCAGCTAGATTTTAAAAGGGCCATACTAATTGCATTATTTGGTTTAACCGTTATCTGTTTGGTTTTTGCTTTTATTTGGTTTTTACCTTTAACCCCAACCCCTTTTTTTACCTTTTTACTGCTTTATGTAATAAAGGATATAATGGTTGCTTACTTACATATTTTATTACTTAACTCATTTTAAGAGGAATTAATATACAATTCTTATTTCATTTCTCATAAACATTTAAAATCACACATAAAGCCAATTAATAAGAGCACCCTATCTCACTACTGAAGTCAGAAAGAAAAATTCGCCATTTTTTTTCCATAAAAAATAAAACGGAAAGAAAGAAAAATACTCATATAAGAACTATAAAAGAAATTACCTTGATATCCATGGTTTGATATTTAAAAAATTAAAAATAAAATTCAAGTAATAAAAAATATAACATTGTAAATCATTAGCTGCATGAAGTTTCAAATTTAGGCTTTTAGAGAATGAGACTGATAAAAATAAAATTCATGGCAGCTTTTAAGTAAAATTAATTGCTCTACCCAGTATTGTTAGGTAAATTTCTGATAAAAAGCAAGCATAACGGATTGTAAATTATAAACTTAAAATTCTTTCACTTCATTGAATAGGTTAGAGTGACAGCATCCTCTATTGCCTTCAAGAATGAGGAATCACTTAGGCAATATAGTAATTTGTCATGATTTCAATAATTAATTTAAAAGCAACTCATTCAAGAATTTTAAGTTATTTACCATCAAATATTGACGGATATTATCTAGTAATATTTAAAATGTATAGCTGGGGTGCCATTTGAACCCCCCTCCCCAAGGAATTTGATATTTCAGAAAATTTGTCAGTTATCAAATGTTAAACACAGTTTTTAAAAAGTGCTCAAACACTAAAATAATTAAATAACTTATCAGATTTGATTGCAATAAAAACATATGTGCATTAAATAAACGTTTTATCCATAGAAATTAATAATTTAACCCTTCCCCTTTCGTCTTTCATGACAGATTTTGTAGTGCTCACCTATCCGGACTTTTTAAGTATCCGGCAATAGGCTTTTCCTGGGTGTGCCAGTTAGTTGAACTTTTACTGTATTATCATAAAGCTTTCATAATGCATTATTTACATTTTTAACTGTTTCGAAATTTAATAATTTTCCCATATGAGCATTTATAATCAGGTCTTTACTACCAAAACGCTTTTTGAGTAGCTCAATCGCTGTTATATAATTTTTACTTGATAGTGAAAACCCACTGATTGCACTAGAAGCAGCTCCAGAAAGGAAGGAATCATTTTGATGTGTAGCATTGTCACATTGGTTCCAAAAAGATAACCAATAAGCAGGATCGGGATTAAATTTATTAATACTCAATTTCGGTAATTTTACTTTAGAATGAGAGCAAGAAGCCAAATTCTCTGTTGAAATACTCTCATTAACTGAATTTGTTTTCTTAATAGAACGTTCATGTTCAACTTTCATTTTTAAAGTATAAGTTAGTTCCGATTTCATAGAAATTATGTTTTCGGAATAACCTTCTGCAGTTTGAAATTCAGTTTCTAATTCGCTCTCATCAACTTTTGGATCTGCTCATCTAAAACTGTTAAATTATTATACTTTACATTTAACTGACCAATATGTTCCGTATGAACAGAAACTTCATGTACTGATTCTGCAAGGTACTGCTCATAATTATTAATTAATTTTGTAGTCGCCGTTCTAGAAACAGCACGTTTCTTCTTTTTTCAATATCAGACATATTTAATCTATAATTTCAAATATAATTAATCTTCAAAATATATTCAATGACTTACAAAAATAATCCTGCTCTCAAACAACGTTACCGATCAATATTATTAATAATATTATCTTCAACAGAATTAAACATTCAAGATTTTTATTTATTTTTATAGACCCCAAAAAGGGTTCTTATGAAAGAATAATCTATGACCACATTATATTTACAACAAACCAAAACATGAATAATCATTAAAAATTGTACATAATCTTTTCTTTAATCTTAATTATTAAATATATTAAACCAATGTTGCATAATATTTTTCTTGTCTATTGTAATTGTAATTTTTGTGCAGTTGCTCCTAATTTATAGTCAGACTTTAAAAAATAATATGTAAACAAAGGGATGATCTATAATCCGCTAAAATGTATAATCCACAAAACCCTCAGTCCCTAAGTGTGCAGATTTCACAGAGTTGACTGTACATAGAAAACAGATTATAAAGCAATTATTCCCATTGAAAGGAAATTTGAACTTTTAGATACAACCAGGGACAAGCCTAGTTTTTAAAAAATCCTGCGATTGACAATATACATCAGTAAATAAAAAAATAACAAATAAAAGAACCCTTGGATAAAAATTACGCTGTGGCATTTTAAAATATTCACAAATCCATTTATTATTATTATTATTATTATATATATTTTTTTTTTGAGAGAGGTAGCACTAAAATTTTAAAACATTCTTTCAGTATCTTATTTTATCAAAAACAGGTGCTCTTGAAGTGAATGTCCATTAGTAAAATAGAGCTATTGGTAAACTTATGCTAATGTACCAAGTCGGAGTCGTCCATTTTACAAGCAGGTCTGTATTGTCGGAGTTGGCTCATTTTTTAGCGAAAGAGTCTGAGTCGGATCTGTTAAAATTCCCGGAGTCGGAGTCATCCATTTTCCCACCGACTCTGCAGTCCTGGTACCAACAATTGTGTTTGTAAACAAAAATTAAAGTGAAAGAAAGCCAGCCATCAAATTTGATGACTATGCATATTTTTGTGGTCATGGAATTCAATAATTCAGCTAATTTCAAACGCCGTCTGCAACCAATATACAGAATTAATTTTTTTCTCACGACCATTTACATAAATTCACAATACTTTCTTCCCCTGAACCAACAGCCGAAATTCAATATTTGTTTCTGTGATCTTTTGATCAGATTTGCCATTCTTTCCCCCGATCGTCACCAACTTTTTTTTTTTTTTCATATACCTTTTATGAAATTCGAGACTTTTTTGTGGCGTCATTTGACGTAATCTGCATTTCTTTTCATGATCTTTGACAAAATTAGTGATATTTTCCCACGGTCATTTGAAGAAATTAGCGTTTTTTTTTCTTTTGTGACCAGTTTGGGACTTTTTTCGATTTTGGGGAATTTGAAAAAAAAAAAAAAATAAAATAAATAAATAAAAATTGCAGGCTTTCACGAAAATTAAAAATATTCGCTGAAGAATCACATTCATGTGAAAGAAGTTATAGAGACAAAATGCATTATTTTGAGTAGGATTTTTCAATTTTGTGCGTAATTTGTGCACGCTACTCCAATTTCTGTTCCTCAAATAAATTTTCTCCTATCCTTTGCCAGGAAACTCTTGAAATGGGGCCCTTGCAGGAAAAAGTTTCATTTTAAACATATCTCCATCTTACCAAGTATAACTGTATGATATTTTTTCGTCGAAATTTGATTTTTTTCTGCTTGAGAAAGAATTTTTGATTGACAGTTGTGTGACAGTTGTTGAAAGAATTGACAGATTTTATTTTCACAAGTTTTAATGTAATACCTCTAAGCTTTTCAGTGCTATATTGTAAGATTGGATGGTTTAACAGTCTTTGAGAGTACCTGTAAAAATGGAACCTGTCTATAATAGAATCCTGTCTTAAACGAAAAATTTTCATATTGAATATCTTGAAGTTTTACCTGCTAAGACGGAAAGCTGTTTTTCAAAATTTTCATTGGTTCTTGAGTTTCTGCATTCAAAATTTTTACTGTTTTTATATCCATGATTAAATAGTAAATGTTTCTCATTCGGAGGGAGGTGCATAGGAGACCTCCACATCCTGCCCTTGGCTATACCACTTCCATCAAGAAAATCTTGCCCCCCCCCCCCTCTCCTCCCAAGAAAGTTCCTAAATGGTGCCCCTGAGTTATATGTGGAGCTATGTAATGTAGAATTTGAAACCACAAGTTTGGAGTCTGATTTAATGTAGGGGAGACTGGGGTACAGTGGTCCACTTTTGCAGTTAACATATTTTTTTCTGTTTAGCAGAGAGACCAATCTACTTGAAAATATTTTTGAATATTTATTAAACCTTTCTACATGCCTCATGATTTTTGCAGAACATAGTTCCCAATACATTTTTCAAGGTCCACCCACTGGGGCATAGTGGTCCACTATTAGTTATTGTCTAAAATACAATATAAATCTATTTATAATTAATCTAATTCTTTTTTTATTTCCCCTTTACCTCCAAAATAATATAATAATACAAACTTGCAAGTAGCATTTTGAAACAAAAAACATAAAACTAAAGAATTATCAAAAAAATTATTGTATTTTGAAAATAACAATATAAGGTACAGGAGTGGTTGCAAATAAGCTATTAATTAAGTATAAAAAAATCCACAAACATTAAGACAAATATGATGATGAAAAATTTATTTGAAGCTCAAAATAGTCAGGATAAAATAGTTCATTGTGAGCTAACCATGTGCTCTGAAGCTATAAATAACCAATCCAGTGAGGTCATCTATTACTTATTAGGCTACAGTTATATCTTTCGTAGGCAGTAAATACAAAACAAAATATTTCTTAATATGTTAAAACTCTACAATGCACGATTTTAATTTCTCTCCCTTCCCCCCACGCCCCAGAAAAAAAACTGCTATATTGAACAAGAAAACTTATTTTTAGAATCACATGTGAACTGTTATCCATAATTTAGGAGAAAACTAAAGTGTCAGATGGCTACATTATAATCTGAACAACATATAACATGAAAGTGTGCCAAATGGCTACTCTATGCATTGTAGGGTTAAATAAATTGTTCTTTTTTTTTGTTTACTTTATTTTATAGTTAAATAAATAACTATTTTAAAACAATATTTCTTTATAGAGAATAAGCAATTATTAAATATTTTGAAAATTCTTCACTACAGGAGCAGTATTCATTGCGGACTACCATACCCCAGCACTGTGCTCCATGTGGAAGTTCAATACATACTCATAAAAATATTATTTAAAGTTTTCTTTTAAGCATATAAATTTTTAAATTAAATAAAGACTAGTGTTTTACCTTTTCTAAAAAGTTGTTTGATCTTATTTATCCATAACCCTTAATTACTCAATAAAGAAAAATAGGATGATGAAAAATTTTACTTTTAGGAGCTCAAAACAACCAGTCAGGATAAAGGGTTCATTCTGAGCTAACGATGTGTTCTGAAGGCTATAAGTAATCAATCCAGTGCTGTTATCAATTAGCCTAAAAGAAAAGGTTTAAAAATTTTAAAATAAGTAAAATATAAGGGGTGGTTTACTGTGTACTTGGGTCCAACTGTACCCCGCTCTCCCCTATTCTAAACATTTATTTTTTATAAGACATAATGCCATGACATAATACTTTCTAGCAATTACAAAGACTTATTTATTTAACAAAATTTAATAGAAATTTATAATTTTCTTAGTATAAAATAGTTATACAGTCCTCCCCACTTAATCGGGTCACGGATAATCGAATAACCCGCTTATTCGAATAGAATCTTCTGGAACCAAATTTATTCCTATTAGTTCTATGTTATTTCCCCCCGCTTAAACCAAATACCTTTTACAAACGTCCCTGCTTAATCGAATTACAACTGTATGACCGATGTTTGAAAATAGGCACCGAAAGCACATTTCAGCTGAATTTCTCTCCAGCTTTTGTCATTTTTGGTTCCTTTACGCTGAAAACAAATTTTTAGTTCTTCATGCAATGATTTCGGCCGGCAGGTGTGTAATAGACAGGTCAAATGATTTCCCCACCTTGATCTCCCTGCCATCACTTCTTGCTGTTAACCAGGCTTAAATGGCAATGTGCCGTCACTTTGAGACTCGAGATGGTAGTTGTGATATTTTGCACTCATTCGAAAAGTAACTCGATATTTACTCCTTTAAAATTCCACTTAAACAACGACCTTAATGTTGAACAAAAATATTAATGATGGTACTCATTTTATTCAGAATTTTAAGCTCTACAACATTTGTATTGACAATGTTTTTTGAGCTGTTTTGAGATATTGTTAAGGTAATTTAAAAAAAAAAAAAAACGTCTTTTTCAAAAATAAATATGTACATATTTTCTAACATTCACCCAAGTTCGAGGAACAAAACATAGTACGTTCATTTTAGACCTAAACCAAAGGGATTAAAACAATTTTCAGTTTTCTCCAAATTAATTTTGAGTTAAACCCCCTGAACACGGGGCTAAAATTTTAAAGTAGAATTGTGACCTTAATGTTCAACAAAAATACTAAGTGTAGGTACTCATTTTACTCAGCATTTTAAGCTCTACAGTATTTGTATTGACAATGTTTTTGACAGAGTTAGCTGATTTAAGATGTTATGGTATGCATAAAAACGTGTTTTTTTACTATAAATCTATACATATTTCCTAACGCTCACGTAGTACAAGGGGGAAAACATAGCATATTCATTCTAGACCTAAACAGAAGGGATTAAAACAATTTCCAGTTTTCCCCTAATTAATTCCGAATTCAACTCCCTAACCACTGTGCTATAAGGCAAAAATTACAATTTGAAAATACTGATAAACAAAATTTGTTGTATGTTCCTTATACATCACATATATGTGATGTTCGTCGCAAAGGGTAAGTTGGAAAGTAGATGTACGTAGCTCCATTTTTCTTAAAATGACAAATTATTACTTTTAAGTGATTTCAATGATGGCTAATTTACCCAAAATGTTCTGATACTTTTATGTTATCTGGGTTCCAGTGATAACTCACCAAAGTTTGTTTCAATTCATCATTGAATTGCAACACTTGGGTTAATTCATAAGAGGAACAATATAAAAGTATTCCTTCGAAAAATGCATGAAACATTAATACAAGGAAATTGAACTTGGAAAAGTCAGAGAATTTCGTTATTTAAATAGTGTATGAGCCCTGCATACGCACAAATATAATTTCACATTAGAATCTATTGAAAAAAACAACAACAACAAAAAAAAATGACTTTAATTGCTTAAAAGAATGATTCATTTGTTAATTGTGCATATCTCATTTTAAAATGGCAATAGCCATTTGCACATTTTTGTCATTAGATTGCATGTTATAAAATTGCATTAGAGTATCTAAAATATCTTTAGCATCATGATAACTTATAGATAGAATTTCAGGTGTATTTTAGCATTCATTTTCATCAGTATCAATTAAAACTTTTTGAGAGTTTATTCATTTACAGTTAAAAAGAACTAAAGCCAAAAATGACAGTTCTCATTCCAAAATCTCTTTTAAAAAAAGCACTAGATGTTCAAATTTGGCATTTATGAATTGCAATTTTTCCGTAGTCAATTCTGTCATTTGTTCCTTTAGTTCTGAAAACACGTGGCAACCTGTGTCAAAACTAGACTGTTCAGACTTGATAAAGGAATATGAAGAAAAATTGGATGAAAAGAAAAGGAAAAATCCTGAAGATGTTCCTAAGAAGCAAAAGATCGTGGTAAGTCCATTCCTAATCAGTTTCACTTTTTAACCATTTGGAAAAATGGTTATTGTTCTCGTCAGGATGGGAAATCAAAAGCATATCTGAAGGTTTTTATTGATTTAATTCGCATTTTATTCGTTTTCTGATGGGTCTATATAGTAATCTGTATTTCCCTTTACTTTCAACAGAGATGGATACCTTCTGTTTCCACTATGACAAAAAAGTAATAAAAATTACAAAAAGAAATTAATAACTCAGAAACAAATTAAGATACAGCTTTCAAACAAACTGCATTTAAAAGTACATTTTTTTCTCTATACGACGGTGTAAAAAGTAATAGTGTGGGATGTTTACAGACCTGCCAACTGCTACGAAAAAATCGTAGTTGCTACGATTTGGACCTATAAACTACGATGCTACGAAAATCGGTCTTAAACTACAATTTTTTGCAAACAATACAAACGCATTTTTTGTTTCTAGTTGCGATTTTTATCCGGAGCAGTATATTTTTCAAGAGTGATTCTGTTCAGAGATTTCTAAAATTTCAAAGTATTCATTTCCGAAAGTTAAAAAAAAAATTGGCCATTAGTCCGAAAATTCGGTCATTAAAAAATTTCTGGAAAGGAAGGGGGTTTCTTTGAGGGGCAAGGTTTGAAATAGTGTGCAAAATCACAAGATTTGCGATAAACTATCGCGAATTTCGACAAATGACTGTGTAAAAAAGTTCATCAGTTGGCAGCAGAAGAAAATAAATTTCGTCAAAGAATTGTGGAATTTTGTCAAAATATCACAGAAAGAAAAATGTGAATTTCGTCAATAGATCAGTAAGAAAATGCAAATTTCATCGAAAGATCGGTAAGAAAACGCAAATTTTACCGAAAGATCGCAGAAAGAAAACACTAATTCTGTCAAAGGATCGTGGTAAAAAACGCGAATTTCATCAAATTTCATGGTAAAAAGTGCAGATTTGAACAAAGAATCGTGATAGAAAAATGGAAATTACGATTGTGGGGGAAAAAAAATGTGAATATCCTGAAATGATCACGGGGAAAAAATCGCGAATTTCGTCAAAATTTACTGCACTGGGCTAAAAAATTGGAGCCTGGCTCCTTTTACAAATGTAAAATAAACGCTGTGAAACGAAAAGAAACTCTAAAAATCGTATAATAATTTTCAGAGGAAAAAAAATTACTATATTGAGTTGAAACTGAAACCTTATTCCTTTTACAAATGTCAAAAGATGGCTTTGTAACACGAAAAAACAACCAACCAACCAACCTTCAGATTAATTCAAATTTTGCGTGCTACGATTTCTCATTTTCAAAGGTTGGCAGGTCTGTGTTTAGAAGTTTATGAAGGAAATTTCATTTAAAATGGGTCGACAGATTTCTTGGAAATTGGACGATGGAAAAGCCTTTTCCCGAACAGCCAATGAAATGCTTGGATAATACGTAAGTTTCAGGTGGATAATACGTACGAGTCACAAGCGATTTTTGTCGCTTGGAATTTTTACGTCTCATAACACTATTAATGTTTAATTCATGGTGTACTTAATGTAGGATCAACTCCATGCGATTTTTTATGCGATCTTTGAAAGTTATTAAATGCAATGCGGGAAAACTGACTTAACAGGGGCAACCTCATTGAATCAACTGAGACACAATTACAAAAGCATTTTAAAGTTTTAATTTTAATTTCTAAATTTAAATTTTAAAAAGGGACAAAAAAGGGGATTTTAAAAAGGGGCTTAGCTTTTATCATTTCATGTATATATATATATATATATATATATGTGTGTGCAGTTATGGCTTAATGACACTTCTCATATTAATATCTTTTACCAGCGCTTCCAAGAAGACAGTATGGGTTCAGGCAACCCTCTTCATCTTCATCCTCCAGCTCCACAGATGCCCCAAGCGACCACGGTATGTATAATATTTTTCATTTTTTGTCATTCTCTCTTTATCTACACTCAATTTTGTGAACTTTGGTGTAATGAATCATCATGTATCCTCTCTAATGATTGCCTCTGCAGTTCGCACAATTCTTAGTCGCTCATCATCACAATCTTTTTTTAAAAACCATTTGGAAAAATGGTTATTGTCCTCTGTCAGGGTAGGAAATCAAAAACATATATGAAGCGTTTTATGTATTGAATATGCATTTTATTCGTTTTCTGATGGGTCTATACAGTCATCTGTTTTTTCCGCTTACTTTCAACAGAGATGGATACTTCTGTTGCCACTGTTCACGATCCTGCGATCCTTTGACGAAAATCGGCTTTTTTCCGTGATTTTTTGACGAAATTACGTGTCCCACGGACATGTAATAGCTAATTTTTTTGCTTCCCGTCTCCGATTTTTCGCGTAATTTACGCGCTATAGCGCGTCCGCGGCATCGCTTAAAGCGATCACTGAGAACGACTCCGGGCACATTTGACTATTTTTGAAATATGAAGGGCACAGTTTGCCGATTTAAAAAACGACAGGGCACAGTTTGCCGATTTAAAAAACGGCAGGGCGCGTTTTACCGATTTAAAAAACGGCAGGGCACAGTTTGCCGATTTAAAAAATGCCAGGGCACGTTTTACCGATTTTAAAAGGGGCAGGGTGCTGCGCCCTTCAAAAATGGCCTAGCGGGAACACTACTAAAACCTTAACAAAATGTTGGAAACACAACGCGAACACGACAATTTAAACTTTTTTTTTTTACAAATTACCAAAGTGAAATTTCCACTTAATTTCAGAACTGGCCATATACGGTCTCAGAATTTTAAAATTCAAATTAGTTTCAGAGATATTTTTAACATTTTCCAACATAATATAAAAGTGTCTGTCTGTCTGTCTGTGCTCTAACTCGCATAGAGTTCGATTTCCATGAAATGGATATAAGTTATTAGGGTTTACTCGGGCATGTTCGGTAATGAAATTGAAGAGTGTAGCAATAAAT
This sequence comes from Maratus speciosus, assembly GCA_963932465.1. NCBI lineage: Eukaryota > Metazoa > Arthropoda > Arachnida > Araneae > Salticidae > Maratus > Maratus speciosus. The sequence goes on along the minus strand of OZ010787.1, from coordinate 683,790,040 downwards.
GATTGTACTTGAGGATTGAATTACACTTACGCTCGTATTCACCAGCTACTTCGACCCCGAGCTATACTGAAAACCTCGGTCGAATGCACGGTATGCACCTTTAAACCTGATTTGACGTCACCTTGAAAATATCTAGTCAAATGTTATCGTGAATTTCATTTGAGTGTTCGACCGAGGTTTTCTAGGTTTCATTACTGTTCTGCGTTACTGTTCCGTAACTGATTACAATTCCTGTTTTCAGAATTTTTCTTCTGCGTGTATATATTGTTTTTGTTCAGGAATTAAACCTTTTTTGGGGGTGCCTGATGGTGCCCTTAAACCTACTACTTAATGATATTAAAGAACCGTTTTAACCCTCTGCAGTCTCTTCCACCCATTTCCACTTTCTTTCTACAACTACTATTGTGATAAGCAGAAAATAATTGTACTTATATCCTGCAATTAATGACAATTCCAAAACATTTTTCTTCCGGAAGTATAAATTTTCTTCGGGGTAGAGTTGGAGAACAGAGGTAGTCTAAAACTAAATGCCTTATATAAGTTTTGTGTGTAAAAAGTAACTTACTTTGCCAGGAGTGGATCCCCCCCCCCCCCCTCCTCTGTTGTAAGCTTTCAGAAAATAAATCTGTCATAATTCCGAAAAATCGGATATAAACTATATCGGGAATTTCGACAAATGTTTGCCGAAAAAAAAAAAAACCGCCGCTGTATTTCCCAAAATGTGATGTGAATTTCCGAAATTTTTTTTTCACTCAGAATCACCCCTGCGGATACTTATGTATTATCCTAGATCTCTAAAGGGAGGGTAGATCTCTAAAGATTGTTGTCAATCGCCAATTTTTTTTATCTTTGCCAATTGAATGAGTTTATAAATTATGTTTCGCATTTCTTTTTTTGAGAATTTACCTCTTACCTCATCGCATTGGACGAAGAGATACAGGGTGTCCGAAAAGTCCCTGGCCTATTTTAAAATTCAATATAAAATGAAGTAATTGTCGTATAGGCTAAAATGCTTCTCACGATGAAAAGTTTTCTTCAAGTGAAGGAAAATAATGAGTTTGAAACTTCGATCATAGAGGACGCCATTTGTCCTATGTTTGGTTTCAGACATTCTTTTTTTCTGATTAGTTTTGACGCTTTGTCAGAAATGACGACTTCCGTCGAAAAAGCTCATTGTTTAGGTTGGTACTTCGAAACCAAAATGAAATTAATCTGAAAATCAGAAAAAAGATGTTTGAAACCAAATATACGAACAAGTGGTGCCATCTATGATCGAAGTTTGGAACTCATTTTCTTATTCGCTTGGGGAAAAAAACTTTTCATTGTGAGAAGGATTACTTGATTTTATATTGAATTTTGAAATGTATCAGGGACTTTTGGGATACCCTGTATTTCTTGGCCTTCCAGGTAAATGACTAGCGTGATGAGAATTTTTTAATCGGTAAAAAAAGTCCATGACTTAATTTCGGTCACATCCCACATTCCCCAAAAGCTGTCATTTCAACTCATTTTCCTTAAGTTGGTTATTGTGACCCATAGATTAACAGTTTTAATTTTATTGCCGAATAACAAATTTTTTATCTATTTTATATTTGATATAACTAATTTTCTTTTCACTTTCTTCAGGATGAAGGAAGCTCAGGATCGAGGTGTGCTTCACCGTTACCGGATTTAACAGGTACTATCTGTTTAAACTATTCATAGATTTCTGTCTTTCTGCAGTCTTTTGATGACTGTCGTTACTACACTCATTGCCATAAAAATTTGCGCACCAAGAAAAAAATGTCCAAATGAAACGAAATTTTAAACGCGTAAGTACTACTGTGATATAAGTAAGTAATTAGAAAACCAAAGAAAAAGGATCATTTATTGCAGAAAAACGTACAAATGAACGGAAATTTTAGTACTCTAATGGACCCCCTCTAGCGCGAATGCACGATGCGATACGAGCGGGAATTGAAGCATACAAGTTCCGTATGATGTCCTGAGATATCTCGTTCCACAGTTGCTGTAAACGCTCCTCGAGTTCAACCAAACTCGTCCAACTTGCCATCCTAAATGATCCCAGATATGCTCGATTGGTGATAAATCTGGGGATCGAGCAGGCCAGGGAAGGATGGTAATGTGGCGGAGGCAGGCTTGTGACATCCTTGCTGTGTGTGCCCGAGCATTGTCTTGCTGATAAATGGCTCCTGGGAGCCCTGCCACGAGTGGCAACACATGTGGCTGAAGGATATCTTGGACGTACCACTGGGCTGTCATTGTGCCACGGATCAATATTAGGAGTGACCATGTATTGTAAGCAATGGCAACCCATACCCTCACAACAGCTGTGGGAGCGGTGTGTCACTGTAAAGCAAAGGAAGGATTGATGCGTTCACCACGGGGCCTCCACACACGGACACGATTGTCATTGCTGCTCAAATTGAATCTAGACTCGTCGCTGAAGACGACCTAATTCCATTCCGTTGCACTCTAATTCCGTCGTGCGCGACACCACTCCAAACGGAGGTGTCTGTGGGTGGGTATCATTGGCAGCACACATAATGGGCGCTGCGTTACTAGATGCCCTTCTGGCAAGGCGCCTTGCGATGGTTCGAGAAGACACAGGGGTCCATAGTAAAGGTGCTGCTTGTGTCTGGATAGCGGCCAATGAGGCAGTTGGCTCTATGCGTGCGTTTCATATGATGTGACGGTCTTCTTGACAACTGATCTGTTGAGTGCGTCTCGAGCTTGGTCGCCGTGTAAATGATGTCTCTTCAGTCCACTGATCCCAACACCTCCTCACAGTAAAATCAGAACGGCCTACTTGAGGAAATACTCGCCGAGCTGACACCCAGCTTCCATCATCCCGATGATTTTTCCTCTCTCGAACTCTGGCAGCTGCTCATATTGTCTTCGATGGCTGTGTAACGGCATGTCTACCTCAGATTTTCCTTTGGAAAGGAAAAAGTACACTCAGACAAGTTCTGCTTACCAGTTTTATATTCCAAGGAGGACGAAGTTCAATGCCCTCTAGTGGCATTACACAATATGCAATCACGCTGCATTTCTAATCATTTGCATATCTGCCTGATATGTACCTGCATGCCAAGTTTCGTTACGATCCCACAATTATTTCTTGGTGCGCAAATTTTTATGACAATGAGTGTAATTATTAAAATAAAAAATGCTTTTTGCATTCTTTATTTTAATAGTATTGATATATGAGCATATATCAATAATATATAGTATTGATATATTATTGATGTATTTTAAATAGTTTACATATTTTAAATATTTTACTTCAGTTAAATAAAAGAGTGCGCTGAAACTTATTAACCATTTGGAAAAATGGTTATTGTTCTCGTCAGGGTAGGAAATAAAAGCATATCTGAAGGTTTTTATTGGTTTAATCCACATTTCATTCATTTTCTGATGGGTCTATACAGTAATCTGTATTTCCCTTTACTTTCAACAGAGATGGATACCTTCTGTTGCCACTAGGACAAAAAAGTAATAAAAACTACAAAAAAAAAAAAAAAAAAAAATTAATAACTCAGAAACATTGAGATACAGCTTTCAAACAAATTGCATTTAAAAGTACATTTTTTTCTCTATACGATGGTGTAAAAAGTTGGTGTACATTTTTTTACTTCTCTATACGGCAGTGTAAAAAGTAATAGTGTGGGATGTTTAGAAGTTTAAGAATGAAATTTCATTTAAAATGGGTCGTCAAATTTCTTGGAAATTGGACAATGGAAAAGCTTTTTCCTGAACAGCCAATGAACATGGTTCGTACGCTTTGGAAAAAATAGAAAAAGTGCTGGAAAATAAGTATTCATTTTCAAGGAATGAAAAGTGCTGGAAAAAAAAGTATTCATTTTCAAGGAATGAAAAGTGCTGGAAAATATCGGGAACTTCGACAAGTTGTTTCCGAAAAATAACAATTTCAACAATCTTTCGCATTAAAAAATCGGTAATTTCGCCAAAGGATCGCTTTAAAAATGCGAATTTCGTCTAAAGATCGCGGAAAAAACGAGAATTTCGTCAACAGGTCGTGGAAAAAAACGCGTATTTCGTCAAAGACTAAAGAAATAACCCGAATTTCAACAAAAGATCTCGAATAAAGCGCAAATTTCGTCAGAGGATCGCGAAAATACGCGCGTTTTCATCAAAGAATCGCGCAAAAGACACACATTTCGACAAAAGAGCGCAAAAAAGTGCGAATTTCTTCAAAGGATCGTGTAGGGGTGATTCTGTTCCGAATTTTCTAAAAATTTAAGGCATTCCTTTCCGAAAATTTAAAAAAATCGGTCACCAATCCGAAAATTCGGCCATAAAAAATCGCGAATTTCGACAAACGGTCGTCAAAATAAATAAATTTTGCCAATCGTTTTCAGAAAAAACGCAGATTTCGACAAAGGATCACGAAAAAAAAAAAACGCAAATTTCGTCCAAGAAACGCGAGAAAAACTAAATTTCGTGGAAAGATCGCAAAAAAAACTCCGAAGATTTCATCAGAAGATCGCGAAAAAACCCGAAAATTTCGTTAAAAGATCACAAAAAACCCCGAAATATTCGTTAAAAGATCGCGAAAAATAGAAAATTTCGTCAAAAAATCGCGAACAACCAAAAATTTTGTCAAAATATCGCGAGAAAACGGCATATTTCGTCGAAAGATCGCGAGAAAACGGCATATTTCGTCGAAAGATCGCAAAAAGACGGCAAATTTTATCGAAAGATGGCGAAAAAACGGCATATTTCGTCGAAAGATCGCGAGAAAATGGCATATTTCGTCAAAAGATCACGAAAAACGGCAAATTTCCTTGACATATCGCGAAAAAACGCGAATTTGATCAGAGGACTGCAGAAAATATGCATAGTTGGTGTCGGAAGTGGATTTCCCCCTTTCCTCCTCTGCTGTAACTTTTCAGAAAAATTGAGGTAAATTTCAGAATTATTTTTTTTTTTACTCAGAATCACTCCTAGGATCGCAGAAACAACGCAAATTTCTTCAAAAGATCGCGGGGAAAAGGGAAATTTCATCGAAAGGTTACGAAAAAAGACTAAATTTGTCAAAGGGCATCGAAAAAAACACATGGCCAGTGTCGGAAGGGGATTTACCTCTTCTGCTATCTGCTGTAGTCTGTCAGAAAATTTCCTGTGAATTTTAGAATTTTTAAAACTCAGAATCACCCTTGAAAATTTCGTCAGCTATAGTTTGAAAAAAAAATCACGAATTTCTTCAATCTGTCATTGAAAAAAAAATTGCAAATTTTAACAATCCGCCGGAAAAAAATACCATAAAATTCGTCCATTGGTCATCGATAAAAAATGCAAATTTCGTCAATTTGTCGAAGAAATCGCAAAATTCATCAGTTTGATGCCGATTTCATATATTGCCGCCCCCCCCCTACCCCCGAAAAAAACCCCCTCGCTCTTTCCTAACATAGTCAATCGGTCATTAAAAAAAAAAAAAAAAAAAAAAAAATTATAAAAATCACGAATGTTATCAATCAGTTAAAACTTCCGAATTATATTAATTCCAAATTTTTCACTCTGTTACTGATAAAAAAAAATTATTTACTTTTTATAAATTCATTTTTTAAAAAAATCTTTTGTATTTAAAAAGTAAATTATCTAACCTTTATTTCAATTATTTTTGTATGGATAAGCACAAATGCTGTAAGGTTTGAGAATTCAGAGAATATTTATTAAAAAGTATATTATTGTTCACAACTTCAGAAATGCTAATATATGACTCCTGATGAGTGTTCAGAATTCCTAAAATTTAACTGATTTATTCCGGTTTTCTGCTCTTGTAGTGATACCATACATTTTATTTATTTATTTATTTATTTATTTATTTTTTGCACTTAAGACAACAGAGCTTGATTTTTTAAAACGTTTTATTATTATATGAAATTTCTTCCCATATTACCTTAATAAGTTAAAACACATTATTCTTTAAAAATTCTCTAATAATGTCTTGGAAATGCCTGTTATAAAAATTAAAAGATTTGATAAGATTTCTTTGTAATTAATGGGGTAGCTACTTTCCCTATGTGTTATTCTATGCCATTTTTATGCATGTATCTAAACAGTCCTTGAATAGTGCTGGAATAGTGCCTGAAAAGTGCTTGAATTTTATTTGTTCTCGAGTGTATGAACCATGATGAAATGCTTGGATAATACGTAAGTTTCAGGTGGATAATACGTATGAGTCGCAGGCGATTTTTGTTGCTTGGAATTTTTACGTGTAACAACACTATTAATTCATGGCGTACGTAATGTAGGATCCACTCCGTGCGATTTTTTATGTCTTAAATTTTAGTCTGAAAAAATCATTTTCCAAATGATCGTTGTAATTTGTTAAATTGCTTTTTTTTTTTTTTTTTTTACTTTTTATAGTTTAAAATGTCATCACTAGTGTTGACTCTAGTCCAATTTAGCAGAGCGCTGTGCCTGGTGGCCCCTTTTTGATTACTTTATGCAACCGGTGGCCCTTTTTGACTACTTTATGCATTCAACAGCGCTTTTTACTACTTTATGTATTCTACAGACCTTTTTTACTATTTTATGTGCCTGGCGGCCCTTTTCAAACTGTTGATGTGACCAGTGGTCCTTACTGCTCTTTTTGGCATACGCGAAATACATTAATTGCCTGTAAGAAAAGAAATTGTGGAATTTTTACGTGTAACAACACTATTACGTAATGTAGGATCCACTCCATGCGATTTTTTATGTCTTAAATTTTAGTCTTCGAAAAAATCATTTTCCAAATGGTCGTTGTAATTTGTTAAATTGCTCTTTTTTTTTTGTGAGTATTTACTGTATGATGTTTTAAAGACAATAGTACCATAATATCAAGTCATTAAAATATTTAATTGTAATAGAAGAAGTCATTTAAATATTTTCTAAGATTGAAACTATTAATTTAAATATACAAAGAAGCACTCTGAGTATTTACAATTGATTAAAAGTTCACTTTCGTTTGATTTAAGCAGTCATTGCCGGGCATGATTGCTGCGCTTGAATTCACAGAAAAACATGTGAAGCTCCTGCTGAAATTTTAAAATATATTTAAATTGTGTAATTTTTCTGGTAGTAAAAGTTAACGATTTTTTTTTAAATTTCTCTTTTAAGGAGACCGGGAAAGCAAAATTCAACCAAAAAATCGATTTTATTTTTTTATATCATTAAATAGTTTCATACCAACTTTTTTTATTAAGTCACCATCTTCCCATATAGCATATACAACTTCTTCCTCTTCATTCAAATCAAAAGCTTCGACTGTAAGAATTTTTGTACCTCAGGGCACTCACCACACTCTTCGAGTCAACAATTTTTGACCATTCTTTCATATTATGAAATTTTCTCCTCCCGGAATTCAACTCCGGGAGGGGGGCAGTGAGGAGGTGCATTTTTTTTTTATTGTAGCGATTTCTACAATAAATATCATTAAATGAGGTTTTTTGATGGAGCCCAAGATGGAATTCTGCAATCGATTTTTAATTCATTTCTTGATCGTCTTAGAATTATGCAAATTACAGTAGAGCGCCGATTATCCAAACAAGTCAGGACCAACCCTAGTTTGGACTAGCAAAAGTTCGGATAAATGGACAGACAATTTAAGGGATGTTCCTAACTATACTAAGACCTTCACACTTTATCCAGGCTTTGGATAGGAAGCACTATTTGCTGGCGTGATTTATTTTTTATTTTTATTTTTTTGTTATTTATTTATTTTATCATTTTTCTGAACTCCAGAGATTATAATTTAAGCAAAAAAGCTTTCTTCAAAGAAGACATTCTTTTCAATGCTGTCCTATTTCAAATTCTTGTTAAATAGGCTAGTGGAACAGGATCAGCGTTCTTCTGCTGTTCGAGCCATTTCATAGCTGTTTCAAAACATTCGTTATGTGGTGGACTGGGTCATTTTCAGAGCATTTGTTTTCATTTTCTTTCATTTCACCCCTTTATTCTCTAGTTACAGCTCCCAACGACACACTAATCGGGTATTGGATTTTGCATCCTAAATCTAAAGGGAGAGAAATAGGCTGTTTGGATAATTAGAAGGAAATTGACAGGGGTAAACTTCCTGTTCATATTTTGTTTTTATGACATGGTAAGGACGTGACTTGTCTCTTAAAAGTGGTTGGGGTTGTCAACTCACTGGACTCTTTAATTTGATTAAATTGAACTTTTTAAAGAAATACTGGATAAAAATACTAAAAATTAAACCTCAAATAATAAAATATAACATAATATAAAATATCTATATTCTATGTATCTATATATAAACATCTATATTCTGTACACAAAAATCTCAAGTGAGTAATGATTTGCATAAAATTCTATATATAAAAAGAAATATTTGAAAAAACATATTTAGCTTTTTTTATTATGTACAAATAAAAAACTCTTATCTACACAAAAGTTATTAAAATATGGATTAACACACAAACTGAAATAACTTACTATTTACACACACGTAGAAATTTCAGGATGCTCATCTGTATTTATAAAAAGAGAGGACAGGACACTAAATATTCATGCACATGTATTATTTGGTGGCTTTTAGATGAAAAATATGCAACCAGTTCAACCAATTTATTCACAGTATGCCACAAACATTAAAATCAACTAACTTTTTGGTGATCGCACGTATGTTTCACATCATGAATAAGAAAACAAAACTACTGTTACTTCAATTTATCACGATTTTAAGGCACATGTTAAATGTCAACATCAATATTTTCTATAATTTTAATGATAAATCTTAAATCCTACAAGGAAAGAAAAATAAAGCTGCAATAAAAATTTTAAGTAATACATTTGAATTTGTTTAAAATCTTTAAAATCCCTTTAACACTATTAAAATTTTAAGATTTACACATTTATAACAGTATTTATTTGTTGTATTTTTCATTCATAATTTTTATTCTCACGAAGAACCTTTCCTATTCTTTTGTACTTTCGGAACTAAATTCCGTAGTCGACATTTAAAGTAAAAAATAAAAGTAAGTAAAAACTTTGTTTAATGATTTAAAAATGATTTCTTATAACGAAAATATTTCGTAAAATAAATACTGCAAATGAGAAATCTACAGTTTTACTTTTAATGCAAAAATTACTCTCTTCTTTTTTTTTTACTTACTTATTTTTAACTTAAAAACATCAATCTGAAATAAAAACTAGTCGGATGTGGCAATCCCAAAACTTTCTTCTACTTCATACTGTTAAAAATGCAGCATATAAGCACCACCGGTTCGATGATTTACCCCAAAATCTAATTACTGTATTTTATGGAAGAACTGCACTGCTGCACTCGTCGTAAATCCCGCACTCCTCAAATTGGCCTGAATAAGCTTAAAAATATCGTAATCGCTGCAGCAGAAAGGGAATGAGGCTGATGTCCGGCAAAAGAGGAACCTTTCCTTCAAGTAGAGTCGAGCTCCTTATCTCCTGACCCATTGTTGATTCCCTTCATTCTTTTGTGAATAAACCGCAGATGGGTTCAGAATAAAAGATTTTCCAAGAAAACTTGAGAAGTAGGCAAAATACGCGTCAGTACGCAGCTTAAGATGTAAGGACATCTTGGGGTGTCATACTTGGATAATAATTGGACTCTGAAACCTCTTGGTGGATCCGATTCGCGAGCCCGGTCGGAGGTCCTCGCTCTGCTTCCATCGCTGATTTTAGGAGGTACATCATCATAGGTTTTGCAGGCATCTCAAAAGGGCAATTTCCCCTTTTTTTGGTGTGCTTGTTAGCCAATATCTTGTGGTTTATCTTATTTTCCAGCAGAGGGCGTAGTTGTAAAATTGGGAGGAACATTTCTTGAATGGGTTGATTAGCTTTTGGTGGATTGTCCGGGAGAACTGGGTTGGGTCAGATAACCACAACTGAATGAGAATTTTCAAAACATCAGCATTTTTTACACTTAAAGATTGTCCTAAAATGATATCTGAAAGTAATAAGATGTATTATATGTATATATATATATGTATCTTATATATATATATATATATATATAAGATGTATTATATATATATATATATGGTTATATATATATATATATATATAACCATTAAAAAAACATAAAAACCACCAACAAAAACTGTGTAATCTATATATATATTATGCTAACGTACGTGGCACAGAAATCGCGATTATTTGTTGTTTAATGGCAACACCCAAGAAATGCTTCTCATTGGTTATTGTGCAAGAGTTCTTTGGCAGGATTTAGGGCGATCGGGATTGTTTACGTTTCACTTTTTCGGTGCAATATCTTTCGCTACAATTATGTAGCTTCAAAATATCATTTGAAATGCCCATAAAAAATAAAGAAGCCGAATTCGCGTTGAATCGAAATAGATTCGAAATCCAAATAGAATTGATCGAGAATGCCATTAAGTGATCGGCAAAATAGGCTTAATAACTGTAGCATGCACGCGTTGCTTCTGAAATCCAAATTACTGATTTAAACGTTCCGGGAGCGTGCATAACTGTGGGTAAAACGTGCAAAGCACTGTATTGGAAATGCGAATTAAACAGCAGCAAGAAGTTTACAAAATGTTGTCATGACATAAAAAGTAATTTTGTATGGATAGGTACCATATTTTTGGGTGTATAGCCCATGGATTATACAAGAAAAAAACATTTGGAATAGCCGCTGTGGCTTATACACGGTGCGGGTTATACAAAGATTTTAAAAAAAAACAGAAATCGTGATTTTTCTACAATTTTTAAACCTCAAAAAATTTCAAAAATCATCGAAATTTGTGAATTTTTTTCGCTATGCCGCGAAATTTAAAGAATATTCCTGTGTTTGTAATTTTTTTTACTACCCTCTATTACCAAACATGCATAAATCTCTTTAAATTTCTTAATACACAATATGCTATACAAATACACTATAGTTACAATAAATAATCAGCTAAATTATTGTCTCTCCTGAATCTCATATCATGATTCTCTCCCCCCCGCCCTGCATCTCATGTAGTTTAAAATCTGTAATTTTTTTTTAAATTTCTGCTTGATTTGTGATTTTGTCGTAAAAATTTAAATAACCACCTAAATTATTTCACACCCTCCCCCCAAAAAATTTTTTCCTTTTTTGTTCCCCTCCCCATCACACGCAGTATATTTAAAAAGAAATTGTTTTTACTTTTTTTACTCTATTTAATCATAAAATACACATGTAATTCAAGGGTTAGAACAGCCAAACTGCAGAAAAATGTTTTGGTTTCTTTCTGCATATTTAGAAATCCCCCCCCCCCCCCCACACACACACACACAGAACCACCATTTGGGTAGAAAGGATGGAGAAAAATTTTAATTCTGGGGGTCTTTTTCTTCTTGCAATTCTTTGGAAAATGTTTTTTTTTTTTCAGATTGCGATCATTTGACAAAATTGGTTTTTTTTTTCTGTAATTGAAAAAATTGATTTTTTGGGGGCGATCGTTTGTCAAAATTTGTGATATTTTTCCGTGTCATACTGACAAAATATACTATTTTTTTCCCACTCTTTTAACGAAATTTGCGATATTTTTTCTTGATCCTTTATCGAAACTCTGATTTTTTTTTTCATGCAACCTATGACAAAGTTCGTGATTTTTCTCAGCGAATGATAGACAAATTTGATTTTTTTTCTCCCTTTAATTGATTATTGAAATTAGCAACTTTTTACAGCGATGAGTTGAAAAAAAAATCTAATTGTTTCTTAGATATGTGATGAAATTCACGATATTTTACCATGACGGTTTGAAGAAATTCTCTAAATATATTCTCGGAAGAATCGTGCAATTTTACAAGTTATCTCAAGGAAGCCCCCCCCCCCCCCCATGAAACTCTAGAAATGGCACCAAACCTTCTCAAATAAAGATTTTGTGATGAAACTACACGATTTCACTCATATTTAACATCCATTATAAGAGGATTTTATGTTAAGAAGTTTGTTTTCTTTTCCTTTTTTTTTTTTTCTTTTTTCTTTTCTGTGGATATTTTTTTTTTTTTGTCCGATTTTTCGGACTGGTGGCCGATATTTCTTTAATTTTCGGAACCGAATGACTTACATTTTTGGAAAATTCGGAATAAAATTACTTCTGTATTTATCTATTGTGTACTATATTTTAATTTATTGTGTTTTAATATTATATTTAATTTCAGCGTAAGTGTTATGTTTTAGTGTGTCATTCCTATTTTATAACTTAATGCAGCAATTTGATTGTCATTTATTTTACTAGGGGGGGAAATGCATTTTGTATGTTATTATATTGCCATGAAAAATGTTTTTTAACAGACCTCCAAAATCCAGAAAATTCGAAAATCCGCAATCGCCGCGGTCCTGCCGATTCTGAATTTTTGAGGTCCAGCTGTAAGAAACAGGGCAAGATTTTTTTACAAACTAAATTTAAGGATTTTAAACTTTGCAGGGTGGGGGTCAGAGGAGAAATAAGAACTTTTGGAGAAAGAGGTGTAATTTAAATAATCGATTATTTATTTGTTGTTATTAGCGAGGAACAAATTGAACAATAGAATTCAGATTTCCATGATTTTAAACTTTTTGTGCTGAGGAGGGGGAGGGAGAACAGAGAGAGAAAATGGACATTTCATGCAGAGGGATGGGTGGGGGTTCATTAATATTATGTGAAAATATGTAGAAATTCGCCAAAACACTCAAAATATTCCCTTAGATTTTTAAATAAATTTTTTCTCACAAAAAATTTTGTGAAAGGAAGGGGGTGGGGGGTGGGGGGCTCATATTTGGGAGTGTAAAATAAATGAAAATTTGCTTAAAAGTGGGAGGGGGGTTACTTTTGGGGGGGGGGGGGGGTAGGTTAAAATCGGGATTTTATGTTAATGACATCTAATTTCGAACTCTGATTGAAATATACATTCGTAGATGGTGTATAGCCCGCGGGCTATACAACGATGCAGCGCCACGGCTTATACACGAACTTTTTTACTGTACTGCTCGATTTTGGGGGTGTGGGCTATATATTGGATGCGGGCTATACACCCGAAAATACGGTAGTTTTGACTATACGGACCTGCGATACGAATTTCAGATTCATTTAATAATATTATTACTGGCCCCCCCAGAATGGGTATATATATATATATACCCATATATATGGCCATATACATACCCATACAATAAAACCTGCTTAGACAGAAATGAAAACGACCAGTAGGACTGGGCGATATAGAAATTTCTTAAATCGATTTATCATCCATCCAACATCGCGATTTAGTGCTAAATCGCGATTTAACACTGATTTTACATTTTAGAATATGGAAGCCTATTTTTTAATTTTTAGTAACAAAATACAATCTTTATGTGCCCCCCCCCCCCCTCCTGTATTATTTAGTATACTTAGCTTTTAATTTGTCAAATAATTTAAAAAAGAGGTATATTTTACACATAAAAAAGCTTTGAATGTTCCAAAACACTAGTTTTTTTTTTTCCATTTTAAAAATTAGTGACCTATTGTAATACATTTTATAAACTTATTCTATAAGAAATAATATAATAGAAAATGATTTTTTTTTTTTTTGTCTGATTTGTTATGCATGCTACAATCTAAATTCCTTAGGGAGAAGGGGGGGGGGGGCTTCCCCTAGCCCACTCAAATAGCACCTCATTGCTAACAGCCTACATACACTTTTTTTTTTTTTTTTAACAGACACAGATTTAAAAAGCTACTGAGGTAAAACAGAAGCATATTAAAAGACTTCAATGATGAATTTAACTATTCATTTACCATGACGAGAAAAGTAGTAAAAAAAAGGGGGGGGAGATATGAGAAATAAGGTGCAATTTTATATCTTTTTAACTTTTAGATTAAAATAAGATTTGTTTAACATAAATGCTGACATTTATATAGCGGATGGAGAAGGATTGAAAGTGTGACCCTTGGAGCACATCACTGAAATTGCTGATTTTTTTCGAGGTTGTTGCCATCCTTTAAGATTAGTAATAAAATATAATCTTAAAATATATCTCTTTTTAATGATAACAAATTGTCAAAAAAGCAAAAAATCGCAGATCTGCAGAAAAATCTAATGAATGCCTCCTCCAGCCCTCCCTCATTTTGCTGTAAAAATAAAGTTACTTGACTCATTACAGAACTTTATTAAAGTACTTTTAATTAATTACAAAATAATAATAAATTAAAACTAAAATATTCCCATAATTCCTAAACATATAAAAATTAATTTTTCGTGAAAATAATGCATAAAAATATAAACTAAAAATGGATGAATTTGGATATAAATAGTGAATCAATTTCAGCAAGGTACTCAATCCATGTGACTGGTATTGAAATCGGATGTCAAATCTGATGCATGACTATTTTAAAATATTTTAATTAATTACAGAATAATAGAAAATAAAGAATATGTATTAAAATATTACCCAAACATGTGAAAAATGAATGTTTCATTAAAAGAATGCATAAAAATAAAAACTGAAATTCGATGAATTTGGATTTTAAATATGAAACTTTATTCTTTTTTTTCCCAACCATAAATACTCAATCAATTTCAGGGAAAAAATATTATTAGTAAAAGAAATATATTTCATGTGGATCACGGCCAGATAGTGATACACAAAACAATGCATGACTATACCTTTAAAATAATTTCATTAATTACAAAATAATAGAAAATAAAAAATAAATGTTAAAATATTACTAAAACATGTAAAAAATGAATTTTTCATCATAAGAATGCATAAAAATATAAACTGCAAGTCGATGAGTTTGGATTTTAAATATAAAACTTTATTATTATTATTTTTAATCATATAAATGCTGAATGAATTTCAGGAAAACAACCTTTTGAAACAATGCAGGATTCTACTTTAAAACATTTTAATTAATTACAGAATATTGGAAAATAAAAAATACATATTGCAATATTACTCAAATATGTGAAAACCTAATTTATCATCAAAAGATTGCATTAGCATATAAATTGAAATTCGATGAATTTGGATTTTAAGATTTAAACATTACTTTTTCCTTTCAACTTTCTACTATATAAGTTCTTAATTTCTGAAAAATACACATTCCAATCTCGTAAACTCTGAATCTTGTTTACAAAATAAATAAATAAATATCAATTCTTACTTAAATCACCATTTCCTTAAATCGCCTTTTTCTTAAATTGGATCCTGCTAAATCGATTTAACACCAGTTTGCCTTGTTTTCATTAAATCGTCTTTTTCTTAAATCGGAAAGCATGGGGGCTTGCGATGTTTGCTTAAATCGGATCGTCCTAAATCGATTTAACCCCAGCTTACCTTGTTTGTCTTAAATCGGAAAGCATTGAGGCTTGGGATGTTTGCTTAAATCGGATCCTCCTAAATCGATTTAACACCAGCTTGGCATGTAAGTGGTAGATACATCAAAGTAGATAAATCGGTTTTCCGATGTTAGCTCTGAATCAGTATTTTGTTTTAAATCGATTTAAAGCCAATGGCTAAATCGCGATTTAAGACAATGTCTAAATCGCGATTTAAGATAATGGCTAAATCGCGATTTAAGACATTGGCTAAATCGCGATTTAAGACATTGGCTAAATCGCGATTTCCGATTTTAGCTTAAATCGATTTAAGACCAATGGTTAAATCGGATTTCCGATGTAAGCTTTAAATCGATTTAAGAGTTAAATCGATTTAAGGCCCAGGCCTAACGACCAGTGATAAATTCCGTTTTATGCAGGTTATTTAAATTGAACAAAGCATAATAGCATTTTTTTGGAGGGCGGGGGAGCAGGAACTTTTTTTTTTCGTTTATTGCAGGATTCCGTTATAAACAGGCTTTACTCTATTAGGAAATAAATTTGCTGGATGGTACCTTTTTTTAAGAAATCTATATAGTAATATTTGCTTACAATTTTATTTTTCAGTATTACAGTTTATGTTGTATTTGTAATTGCTTTTTTATATAAAGATTTAAAATAAAAAATTGAATTATTGAAAATATAATTATATTTTAATTAAATTCATCAGTTAATTTTGAATAAAAAAGTTTAAAGTATGAGACATATAAAAATTAAAAAAACTTAACCTTTGACTTTGCACAACTTTGGAATTGAACAAGAGTCGGGCCCTGGTAATTTGCACCGTCTTCACCCGCCGCCCTCTGTACGGACCTGCAATAAAAATTTCAGATTCATTTAAGAATATTATTACGGGCCGGGGCAACGCCAAGCGGGTCAGCTAGTTATGAATAAAATGAAAATAACTAATTGATAGCAATACAGTTCCCTTCAATAGTGAAAGTACCTTTATCAAAAAAATCTGCAACCAAAAAAACTCCTTTAAAAATATTCAAATTTAAACAAGAAATTCGAAAACAACCCACCTATTGGTTTAATATTAGGGAACGGGCATGAGTTCCCTTAAAGAAACAAGGAGTTCCTTCCCGGGTTAACGAATATAAGTGAAAACCTTGTCTTTTTAAATTCAAAAAATTAATAGATTTTTT
This sequence comes from Maratus speciosus, assembly GCA_963932465.1. Lineage (NCBI taxonomy): Eukaryota > Metazoa > Arthropoda > Arachnida > Araneae > Salticidae > Maratus > Maratus speciosus. The sequence goes on along the minus strand of OZ010787.1, from coordinate 683,773,556 downwards.
ACATTTAATTTTTATCTTTTAGATTTTTTTCACAAACAATTTCTTTTAAATGAAAAATAGCAATTACATATTCCATAAAAATTTTGAAATTTATTAGAAACGTTGTGCCAGGAGTAAACAGTCGAAGAAATCGTCAAAGCCTTTTTTATTCTGTTCATTTCAGTGTTATAAACGGGGTTCGAATGCATGATTTAAATTTGTGTTTTATTTTTAGACTAATAAAGTATTAATTTTGTTGTGGAATATAAGCTGGAAACAAATGCTGAGCTATTTCGTTTTTTAAAATAATTAAAATTTAAAAATCTGCTGTTTCCACCATCAAAATGATGCCAAACTGACGTCCGTTGCATCTCATCTGTATTTTATAATTCAAAAACTTATCATCTAAATGACTTGAAATTTCGTTTCTAGTCATAGCTCGAATCGAAGATTTAAAATAGAGTGTCAAAACTAGGTGTTGCCTTTGAAAAAACAAATTCTTCTCTGGTTTTGATTTGTAGATGTCCCCTAGGCAAACCTTATAGTATACATTATTTAAAAATAGACTTTATTTCCAATTGTTTGGTACCAGTCATTTTCTTCTATTATAATTAGTTGCAGAGTTAGTAGGGTGTTTACTTTTTTCCCCCTTACTGTACCATACCAAAAATCACGTGACCGTACCTTGATTCTTTTGTCCAAAATGTATTCTGTTCTACAATTTGCAAATATGAGTTGCAGTTCTTAGCAACACATCGCATGAAGTCCTAAGTTTTTCCATTGACACTTTCTGGTATAAAACCAAATGTTGAACCACAAAAAAAAAAAAAAAAATATATATATATATTTTTTCTTACTGTCAACACTTGCCTATATACTTGTTTATAAAGTTTTAATGCTTTATCGCAGGTTTCTACTTTTGGAATCGCTTTATTTGCAGATTTGTTTATTGTTTACATTTAGAGTTGTAGATTAGATTTCTAGATTATGAAATTAAACAACTACTAGATAGTGACGGTAAATAACTTGAATGCTCCATTAGAAAAGTTCTTGAATTTTGAATTAGTTGCTTTTAAATTAATTATTTAAATCGTGACAAATTTGTATATTGCATAAGTGATTCCTATTTCTTGAAGGCGAGCTAGAGGGTGCTGTCAGTCTAACCTGTTGAATGAGATGAAAGAGTTTATAATTTAAAACCCATTATGCTTGCCTTTTATCAGAAATTTACCAAAAAATACTGGCCAGAGCATTTATTTTTACTTACTACAGTCTCATTTTTTTTTTTTTAAATAACAATATCTATTTTTATTTTTATTTTTTTAACTACGCGACGACGACCTTTAAAAGCTGCCATGAATTTTATTTATATCAGTCCCATTCTCTAAAAGCCTAATTTTGAAACTTGATGCAATTAACGATTTATAATATATTTTTTTTTATTATTTGAATTTTATTTTACTTTTTTTTAAAATATTAAAATATGGATATCAATATAATTTATTTTATAGTACTTATATGAATATTTTCCTTTCTTTCTGTTTTATTTATTTATATATTTTTTTTTTTTACGGAAAAGAATGGCAAACTTTTCCTTCTTACTCACACACTTATATATTCTTGATAATGGTCAAAAAATAAAAACAAAAGTTGCAGATCAACTCAATTTATTTAATCGATAATTACATGCAAAATATTTTAGTTATTTTAAATATAAAATTATTTTTTCAAGATATTTTTGAGTGTTAAATTTTATTTAATGATAAACCATTCAAATAAGAATGAAATCAAAATCATGTAACTTCTCCTCTTAATAAAATATTATTATCGAAATGAATTATCACCAAAAACGGTACAGAAGTCATTTTACTGGGCATTGGGCTCGAACTTACGTCGTCTATAAAAGTTAAGAGCTTTAAACTGGTGCTTTAGACCACTCGGCTAACCAGACCTACTCTACCTTGCCTCTAAATGGGAAGATCAAGTAAATTTAATTTCACGCATTGTGCAAATACGTGACTTTTTCAGTCTGATCTTATTTTTGAGTCTGATCTTACAGAATCAGGTTTATGCTTTAATATACACTGGTTATCAAAAATTAAGAAAAAGTCACAAAATGCTAATTTTCAAATACGCGAACACTCCAAAGGAAATAATATAATTCGAGTAATTACTATGTCTACAACACAACTAGCCCATATAACATTTCATTCATGTCACACATGGTCACACGTGTCACAGTCACTACGGTGAGGTAAAAAAATAGGAAATTCCATGCATGTCATTATGAGTCTCAAATGATCACTATATGTGACTCCACTGAGAAGTCAATGTGACTGCTGCTTTGTGACAAGTCACCAGGTGACTTAACAATATAGTTAAATTGTGACTCTCATGTGACTGTCATTTTTAGACTCAATTTCGTTGTCATCATGAACGTTGCATTATGATAAGTCACCAAATAATATGATATTATAGTCACATGGAGACTTTTACCAAAAGAGCACAATGGTGGCTTCACAGTAGTCTCTCTGTCACCTGAAAGTCATCATGTGACTTTAATGTGACATTATTTGGTATCTTATCACAATGCAGCGTTCACGATGACTTTGAAATTGAGTCTACAAATGAGTCACATGAGAGTCACAATGTAACTACATTGTAAAGTCACATGGTGACCTGTCACAAAGCAACAGTCACAGTGACGTCTCAGTGGAGTCACATATAGTGATCATTTGAGTCTCATAATGAGATATATGGAATTTCCTATTTTTTTGCTTCACCATAGTGACTGTGACACTTGTGACAAGTGTGACATGAATGAGATATTATATGGACTAGCTGTGTTGTAGAGATAGTAATTACTCGAATTATATTACAGTAAAACCTCCCTAAAGCGACCACCTTCCATTCCAATAAAAATTGGTCGCTCCCAGAGATGGTCTCTTAATGGAGGTCCTGTTTAAATCAAGATTTTAATTGCTGAAAAAACAGGTCACAATTAATGTTACTAAAATTTATTTTTCACATTAGGAAAAAATATAAAAATTTAAGTATCAAAACAAAAGTTAATTACATAAGTTAATTACTGCAGAGTATTAAAACTGAATACATTAAAGTTTGCTTTGATTTTATGGTTTTATCTTTTATAACTTTTATTTCCAAGTCCTTTCGAAGTTCTGTAAATAAATGCCTTTTTTTTTTTTGGACGGGAACAAATAATGACTATTTCATTAATTCAACTATTTCTTTGAGTTTCCTGACAGAATAGGGCAGGGGACTTTATTGCCGTCATTCTTAATTTGTAAACAAAGTTAAATTTATTGCCTAATGCCTAGAAAGTCACAAAGGGGTTTAAACACTTACATGTTACCAGAATAAAATAAAATTCTAATCTTAGTTTAGAAGTTTGATGAATAATGTGCTCTCTGGAATTACTTTTCTAATAAAACCTTCTTCAAGCAACCAGGAAAAAAACGAAATTCTCTTCAAAGAAATTGGTCGCTCATGGAGGGAGTTTTAATGGGATGGTCTCTGAATGGAGGTAAAATTAGTATTGAGCCTATGGGAATAAATTTCGTTCCATGAAAAAATGGTCGTTCAGGGAGGTGGTCGCACAGAGAGTCTTCACTGTATTTCCTTTTGAGTGTTCGCGTATTTGAAAATTAGCATTTTGTGACTTTTCCTTAATTTTTGCACACCAGTGTATATGATTAACAATTCAGCTATATTAAAATGAGCTATTAACAAAACTCAACCGATTTAAAACTTTAAGATAAACATATAACATGAGTCATCGGTAATTTTATGTTACAGTGAAAGAATTACCGTAAGAATGATAGATAAGATTTATGCAGTGCCTGGTTATGCATAAATATATCATATGTAATATCATGCTTTGGCAATTTTCTACTATATTAGTTTAAATAGCTACTTTTTTAAACATTTCTTACGGTATCTTTTTTCTTTTCCAGAGGAAGGGCTTGCAAAAATGGAAGGCAGCCGCCATAAATGGCAGCGAGCATATGCCAAAGTTGTCCGGTGGTATCACGGAATGGGATTGAAAGCACCAATATCTCGTGAGTATCCTCTCTATCACAGCTGCCACTGGTGACTGTTTTTTAATTATATTTTGCACTGCTTTTTCAAAACAAAAATCTTTTGCATATGCTTTGACAACATTTGCAAAAGAAATATACTACAAAATGTATAAAAAAAAAAAAAAATAGTGGTGCGAATGCAATATAAAAATAGTTGCTGTGGCAACCCTATTGCTTTCATGTTTTTAGAAATATTCATACCCGAAAACGAAAATTAGAGGAAAGGGTCGAAAAAATGGTTTACCACTTTCATTTTGGTAATTGTCATTTTTTACACTTTTATTTGTGACTTCAGATTTTTTTGCTGTTCTCTAACACCCTTAAATAGAGCCGAATCACTCTGTAATTTTTAGGGTTTCGTTCATCTGACAAAACTATTCGTCTCGCTCCTCTGTCTGTCTCAGACCTGCCAACTGCTACGAAAAAATCATAGTTGCTACGATTTGGACCTATAAACTACGATGCTACGAAAATCGTTCTTAAACTACGATTTTTTTTGCAAAAAACACAAACGCATTTTTTGTTTCTAGTTGCTATTTTTATCTCGCTCAACATATTTTTCAGGGGTGATTCTGTTCCGAAATTTCGAAAATTTCAAAGTATTCATTTCCGAAAGTTGGTCATTAGTCCGAAAATTCGGACAATAAAAAAGGCTCATGGGGGAAAAAAAATCTGGACTGCAAAACAAACTTCTTAACATAAAACCCTCTTTATGTATATGAACCATGAGTGAATTGTGTTTCTGTAAATATTTATACAAAAATTCCCTTCCTAAGAAACAGGGGTGCCATTTTAAGAATTTCTGGTGGGGGGAGAGGTGGTTCTTTGAGGGGCAAGGTTTGAAATAGTGTACAAAATCGCACGATTTGCATACGGAAAAGGAAGGTCCTGCATAATGAAATGTGCAGTATTTCCCTCTCCAAATTCTTCCACAGACATATGATTCTTTTGCAGGTATATTTTGAAACTTCTTGGAAGTCTGCGAATATTTTTTCTTTTATGGAATTTCCCCAAATTAATTCGTGAATCGATTGAGGACAAAATTGAGAATTTCTTTAAATGATCGTGTAAAAATATCGGGTATTTCGTGAAAAGATCTCATAAACAAATAGTGGTTGCTGAATAAAAAATCGCTAATTTCATTAAGAGTTCAGAAAGAAATTGCGAATTTCGTCAAAAGATTGCACAAAAAATCACGAATTTCGATAAACTATCGAGGGAAAAATATTGCAAATTTCGTCCAAAGGTCGTGGAAACGAGTAGTGAATTTTGTTAATTGGTCCCGAAAAGATATCAAAAATTTTGCTGATCTGTTGCGATAAACTATCACGAATTTCGACAAATGACCGTGTAAAAAACAATTTCGTTAATTAGACGCAGAAGAAAATAAATTTCATCAAAGGATCGTTGTAAAAACCTGAATTTCGTTAAAATATCGCAGAAAGAAAACGCTAATTTCATCAAAAGATCAGTAAGAAAATGCTGATTTCATTGAAAGATCAGTAAGAAAACAAATTTCACTGAAAGATTGCATAAAGAAAACACTAATTTCGTCAAAGGATCGTGGTAAAAAACGCACAATTCGTCAAAGGATTGCGGTAAAACATGCGAATTTCGTCAAAAGTTCGTGGTAAAAAGTGCGGATTTCAACAAAGAATCGTGATAGAAAAATGTGAATTATGATTGTGAGAAAAAAACTGAATATCCTGAAATGATCATGGGAAAAAAAATCGCTACTTTTGTCAAAATTTACTGCACTGGGCTGAAAAATTGGAATCAGGCCCCTTTACAAATGTAAAAAAAATCTTCAAAACGAGAAGAAACATTAAAAATCGTAAAAAAAAAATTCAGAGGAAAAAATTTACTAGTATATTGAGTTAAAAGACTGAAACCTTATTCCTTTTACGAATGTCAAAAGAGGGCTGCGAAACGCAGAAAACCAACCAATCTCCAGATTAATTTCAATTTTGTGTGCTACGATTTCTCATTTTCAAAGGTTGGCAGGTTTGCTGTCTGTCTGTCCGTCACAGAGTCCGTTCTCAGAAACTATATATGTTGGAGACATGAAATTTTGCATACTTATAGCTGAACACCTCACATCAAACGACAAATCCTAAAATTTTGAAAAAGTCTTATATTTAACCCTCTGGGCTCCAACTTGTGTATTTTAAGCTTTTTTTTTTTGTTACTGAGCCCCTATTTAAGTTAAAAACTTGAAATTTTGCATATGTATAACAGAACACTTGCGATCACACGAAAAATCATAAAATTTTCAACAAGTCTTATATTATTTACCCACCGGGCTCTAACTTGTGTATTTTAAGCAATTTTTCTAACCTACCCCATTGCACCTGGTGGGTACTGTTCTAACTTTTGCCGACACCACTTTGAATTCTCTTTCATATTATGCACATAGCCTTACATATTTCAGTTACACTTTTTACCGGCAGGGGGCGCCTACCTATCTCAGGTGCTATAGGCCCCTAATAGGCCTTTTCTAACAGTCTATCACCTCTCTGTTGGTAGTGGCACTAACATAAAATACCTATGTTGAAACAGAGACTGTCACCATTACTTTGCCGACATTAATTTTGAAATCGGTTCTATATTTCCTAATATTCCACAGAAAACATAATTTAGAAAGTTTTAAAAACTTGTTTAGAACGTTTTTTGTTCCTGCCAACCCCAGGCGGTAGTGGCTAGAGGTCCGCACGGGCCGGAATTTCTAGGCCCGGCCCGAACGAAAGCTAACTTGGCCCGGCCCGGAGTAAAAATTGGAAGTTCGGCCCGACCTGTTTGCATTTTCACAGTTCTCGGCCCGGCCCGGCCCGTACAAAAATCAGTGAAAACAGGCCCGGCCTGACCCGACACAATTTCTACAAAAAAAATCTATTTTTTCTCAACATACATTAAGATTCTTTTAATGAATACTACATACATATTTATGGGAACATTTTACAGTATATTTTACATTACTATGATGTTCGCAAAACAGAAAACATACAATAGTAAATATTAACGATTACTTACAGTGTTTTAGTCATCGTGTCTACAGACATTTCAAAATGGAAATAAGGATTCATTAAAAGATTAATGTAGTTCAGAATAAAGGATTAAAAACATGATAACTTTTGAAGCTGGCTGTATAATAAAAAGTAGATTTGTGAAAATATTTCTCTCATTTTTAAGGCTTTTTTGAAATCCAAAGGAGCTACATTTCGACACATTTATGAATTCTTTTCTTATCGGAAATGCGTAAGATTGGCAGGTATTCTAAGTCAGAAGCTATGTAAATGTGTTTTTTTTTTCATAGAAAAAAACAATATATCTTTCTGAAAATACTGTCAAAGTTAGCGTTTTGAATCGAATTTCCGGAAGCGATAGCACAAGAAAGGAGAAAAACGTACAGTCATGTGACATGAATCTCTGTTATCTCTGTAAGTAATTTATCAAATATGGAAAAAGCTATTCGTTTCCAAATGCCTTCAATAGGCAGGCCTGTCAATTTTATGCCTTTATAGCTAAACATTTTGTCAGAAAATGTGTCTGAAAGCTTCGCATTGTTGAGCAGTGAATATGAGAACCACCTTAAGTGTATATTTCCAAAGATACTGTTAAGAGAAGTTCATTATCACTATTAATACTACAAAACACAATGACTGTTCTACACATCCTGAGATCGATTAAGACCAGTCCCGTCCCGGCACGAGTCTGCTGAAAAAAAATTAAACTCGGAATCAGACCTTTTTGTAACTGTACGATGCTGATCTCTACGATGGACGTGTTACATTTCTGTATTGATGTTGTTAAACTCGCATCGGCTCGTGACACACATTTATACTTCTCGAAAAAATAATATTCATTGAAAACGGCTAGTATTTTATCTGCGTCACTTAAATTCTTATATTGGGCCGTTAGGCCCGATTAATTTTTTTGTCGGCCCGGCCCGTTGAAAAAATTGTCTTAATTCTGCCGGCCCAGCCCGGCCCGTTTGAAAATTCGTCTTCATTCCGCCGGCCCGGCCCATGCAGACCTCTAGTAGTGGCACCTGCATAAAATATAGCCTGTTTAGGATCAGAGATTCTCACCACTGATTCGCAACCATTACTTTTGTAATCAGTTTATTACTTCCTGAGATTGCATACAAATCGTAATTTAAGACTTTTTTAGAATACTTTTCGCTCTTTCCCTTCGCTTCACCCCTTTTAAATTTCGAATTTATTTTCGACAGTTCTTTGAGGGCATTTATATTTTATAAATAATTACCATTCCATATTTAGAGTATCATAGGAATTGCAATTGAGAAAGTTTCTTGCTCCTTCAACCCCCATGTGAATTGAAATAGAGCCTAAGTTGGAGAAAGGGCTGTCACCCTCAATTTCCAACTGAGATTGCGTAGCAATTTAGAAAGTTTTTTGCCCCAGCAACCCGTTGGTGATAGTTGCACAGACATAGCTTATGTTTGAGCAGGTTCTATCACCACCAATTTGCAACCATTATTTTTTTAATCGGTTTGGTATTTCATAAGATTGCATAAAAATCCTAATTTAGGACGTTTTTAGAAAGTTTTTCGCTCACTTCATCCTTTTAATTTTGTAATTTTCTTTCAACCGTTCTTAGAAAACATTTGCATCTTTTAAGTAATTAACATTCCAAACTTCAAAATGTTAGACCCCTCAGTATCACAAAAATGTGATTTAGAACATTTTTTGTTCCTGCAACACCCAGGTGGTAGTGACAACAACAGAAAATATAGCCTATGTTGGAGCTGGGACTGTCACCATGAATGTGCAACCATTACTTTTGAAAATTGGTTTGATATTTCCTGAGATTGCATAGTAATAGGAATTTAGAATGGTTTTTGTGCAATTTTCACCCCTTTTAAATTTCGAATTTTTTAGAAACTGTTCTTAGAGAGCCTTTACATCTTATAAGTAATTACCATGCCAAATTTCAAGTTGCTAGACTTTACAGCAAAAATCACAATTTAGAATTTTTTTTGCTCCTGCAACCCCCAGGTGGTAGGGACACTGACATGAAATGACAATTTTCCCATGTTGGTGTTAGGGCTGTCACCCTCAATTTCCAACCATCACATTTGAAATTGGTTTGGTACTTCATGAGATTGCTTAGAAATCACACTTTAGAAGGCTTTTTGTGCATTTTCATCCCCTTTTTTACATTTTGAATTTTTTAAGAAATGTTTTTAGAGATAATTTATATCTCATAAATAACTACCATGCCAAATTTTATGTTTCTAGGCCATTCAGTAACACAAAAATCGCATTATTAGAACGTTTTTTGCTCCTGCACCCCCTTTGGGATAGTACAGACATAGGATATAGCCTATCTTGCAGCAAGTGCCGTATTCATCATTTTCACAACATTATTTTAGAAATCAGTTCTGTACTTCCTGAGATTGCATAGAAATTGCAATTTAGAATGTTTTTAGAACGCTTTTCGTGCATTTTCACCACTTTTAAATTTCGATTTTTTCAGGAAATATTCTTGGAGATCTATTAAACATTACAAACCTATATATCTATTAAACAACTATCATGCAGAATTTCATTCTTCTAGGCATTTTAGTTCCGTTGTCCATCAGCGGCTTGTGCAGTGATGGGAACTCTCATCCTGCTAAGCCGGCTATTCGCAAAAAGCTGATGCACAACAAAATAGCGAAAAACTATTGATTTTAATAAATATTATGACGGTCATTCCATATCAAATCAACACAGATAAAAACCTGACCTCCTCAGAATTTTATGATACTAAGCTCATCTGTTAGGTTCATAGAGAAAGGAATAAATACCCAATGATAAGCCTCTATCTCATTCGGTTTCTGAGATAATTAGAAAAACGTTTTTGCATTTCATGCAATACAAATTTAGTATAAATTTGTTCCCTAATTGTCACAAGGACTTTTTGTGTCTTTGGAAAGTGTTTGAATTGGGCTTTCACATGATATATCACATGAACGTACTTTTTGAATTTTTAGTTTCAAGGTCAAACATTTTGACCTTTGACTTTTCATATCTTAAAATCGGACATTTTAATTTTTTTGAAAACATTTCTCTTACATTTGTTTAACTATAATATCTGAGCATATCATTTTGGGACAGCCATGGGATCCTGAGTTTTAAATTAAATTCAAACTGCTGTTTTAATTTCCATAGAAAAGTCGCAAATTTAGGTGACTTACATACATACTATATATTTACTTATATATATATATTACTGACAATCTTTTTTATTTTAAATTCTACAAACATGTTTATTTTCTTGGGAATTGGAGGTTAAGAAGAGTCACAGGCATTTGCTGTATTTCAATTGAAAAATATAGTTTATCCATAATGTAAAAAACAGTACTTATGTTATAAGCCCAACTTTAAATGTCTTGATACATTTTTCCTCTTATATTCAAAACATAGTTGAATTCCCCCCATATGGGGATAAAGTTTTTAACCTGCAAAATGGAAAGGTTACGGAGCTCTGCAATACATCAAAACATTTCTATAATTCTCTGCATACCTGTAATCCGAGCATTCAAACATTGAAGTAGACTTGCAAGAAATGCATATTTATAATTTTATGTATTCAATTCTGTATGAAATCAATGTACAATATGTAACATTTCTTCATATTTCAATAACATTTGAAATACTTAATAGTATAGTATAATGAAAAAATAATAGAAATGTACTCACTGCAAGTCGTTTGGTAATCGTGTGATAGTGGAAGTAATATATTATCATATGATATGATTATTTGATCTTTAAATTATCATACAGATTCTAATTAAAGACTTAATAATATAACTGAAAAACTAAAATTATAATTTTGTGTGCACAAATTACATTTCATAATTTATCATTGAAAAATTATTTAAATAACAAAATACTCTGAAACAACTTTTTCATCAAAAGGTTTTAATCTCGGTCTCAATCCAGATTACATTTATTAAGTGGGTCATCTGTCATCCGGATTCAATGAAAAAAGAGTGAAAATTATGTCAATGAACACACAATCATTATTTTTTTTAGAATGGCAACACATGTGCTTTGTTTATATGAAAAGTTACATTTGAAAGAACGTTAGATGATCTAATCCGTGTTTTACGTTCGAAAAATATTGATTTCGAAATTAACATTGTACTATTAACATTACTGCTTTGAAACGATTTTCCGGCATTTTATTGCCTTTTATGGGTGTTTAGAATTTAAAAATCTGTACATTTAGTTTTGAAATGGGTTTTTCAAAACAAACATACTTAAAATTTCTGGCAACGGCGGGTGCTTTAGATAGTTTCAAAATAAAACTTTCATTAAGATCCAATAGCAAATGAGGCATTCATTTCCTCGCAAAAAAAAAAAAAAAAGTGTGAGGTGTTAAAAGTTGTTTATAAATTATGAAAATGAATCAGGTGCATAAAACCTTATACTGAGATATCCGTAGGTAAAATTTATACAGGGTGTCCCAGAAGACAAACTTTAAGGGGAGGTAGGGGACATCACAAGGATTCAGATTTGCACAGCAACCCAGGGTCGGAAACGCTTTCTTGTCACGGTAGTGACGATACAAAACACACGAAAGAAAGGACACAAACAGGGAGAGAAAATATGTTTATTATTCTTAGTACTGCAAAAATGCCGGGGCAATGCTGGAAAGTGTTGAGGAACTTGTTGCATGCATTGTGGCAGCTGCTGGGGAAGTCCGGGGCACTCCCAGTATTTTTGAGAACATTATATCTTCCATACATCGGAGATGTGCTTCCATGCATCACGGCCCGGGGTCGTAATTTCAAACACCTACTTTGATGACAATCGTTGTCCCTTTAATGTTCTTTCTTCTTAGTTTTTTGATGTACTAAGGATAATAAACAAGTTTTCTCATCTTATTCGTATCCTGTCTTTCTTGTGTTTTGTGTCATCACTACCGCGCCAGGAAAACGTTTTCAACAATGGGTTGCTATGCAAATCTGAATCCTTGTGATGTCCCCTAACTCCCCTTAAAGTGTGTCCTATTACTTTTGGGACACCCTGTATATTATACTATTGAACGTTTTTCTTTCTTCTGTGCGGTGCTTTGTTACTTTCATACTTCATATTTCATACTTCATAAGTTTTTTTGAACTCCTGATGATAAGTATGTTTTATTTAGGCTCCTTGAAAGAAGCTTTAGATGCAGATGAAGCTGAGGATGAGGATGGACAAGATTCTGCAGGTAGTGTTTACTTTCACTATCATTCAAAAATTATGATAGGACTGCTTAGAAATGTTTCTATTGTTGTATTATCTGTGTTGTCATCCCCCTTCCCTTTTTCTCAACTAACATGTAGTGTACAGCATTGAATAATGTAATGATTTGCTTTTATACTTGTACTTAAAATTTTTGTATAATTGATATTTAAAATTTATTTTTTATATATGAATTAATGACCTTTTTATATATATTCTAATTTTTTTTTTAATCTAATGATTTTTTAAATTTAAGTATTTAAGTAAAGTTATTATTAAAGTAAAGAATTTTTTTTATTTAAATGATTTATGATTTTTTAGGTTAAATCATTTGTTTTTTCATAAGTTACATAAAATATATTTATTTATTTTACTTTTTCATGTTTTATTTCAATAGTTAGGTCATTTCTTGTCAAGTGTCCTAAATTTGGACACTTCGTTCTCGGCAACTTTCAATTTTGATGCAATTGGAAAATAATTTTCATATAAGTCGACGATGGACAATTTCAAACTGTCAGAGTAGTATAAATTCAGGCATTATTGATTTCTGTGAAGTTTATAATCGTAGGAAAACCATCAAATCACGCATTGCTTATAATAGAAAAAAGCTTACTTATTGAGAATATGGGAGCTTGTACAACATTTTTGTGCTGAGAAATATACTTTCAATTTTAACGATTCAGAAGTTAAAATATGCATTATTACTTGGCCTGCAAATAGGCTTGTAGCGATGAATTTGATTCTACTTTAACAAACTGCAAGTACAGCACAAACAACTTTAAAAATTTGTCACTTGAGTAATTGCGTATTGATACATAATTTAGCGAAAAAGAAAAACATTGCAATGAAAATGCAATGATATGTTCTTGTCATACCGTCTTGCGGGTTATTTGACGTTAGAATTCTCCTAAAGACTTAATAATTTTTATTCGAGAGTTTACCTGTTTTGTTACTCATAATGCGGTCACTTTCTAATTAACTAACTAACTAAAGAGGATCGCTAAGTAAATCTGGAGGACTCACCCATTTGTTTGGTGAGATCTGTTATTTTGTGGGGGCCCAGTACTCTGTCAGATGTCTATGTTTGTCGTTGATGTACAGAGGCCGAAAAAAAAAAAAAAAACTGCGTCACCTGTGAAAAAACGGCAAAGTGTGCAAATGTTTTATGTTTGTGTTTCATGTAAAGATGATGTTGTTACAATAAAATAAACTTGTAGCATTAATTTGTAATAAAAATTAGTTCCTTGAAGTGCATAATTATGCTGAAAAACTTCAGAAAGGGAAAAAATCCACTATTTTATCAAAACATGGAACAAAGTATTTAACCACAAATGCAGTATATAATAATAAATCTCACATAATTGAGTCATCTTCTTTCTGCTCAAAGTGTTAAACAGTGTTTTTCAATCGAACTTTTTACCTTTAGAACGGATCATGTTCTTCTGATGGACTGATGGCTTCCATTATTACGAAACAGCCATTATAAATGAAGTGTTAGGTGAGGATGAAAGAGCAGCCGTAAAAAGTTAGAACTCTGAATTTCTAATCAAAGTGGCGAAAAAAATGGTCATATTTTTTTTAATTTCCCCCCCATTCTGACCAGAAAATCAGTTGTAACATTTTACGGCTGCTGTTTCATCTTTACCTAACACTTCATTCATAATGGCTGTTTCATAATAATGGAAGCCATCAGTTCGCCAGAAGAAAATAACTCAGTTAAGCGGGACTGTGATAATAGGGACTCTACTGTATATTTCATTTTAAAAATAATCTTTGGAATATTTTTGTTGGTGTTCAGAGGGGGGTCGCCATTGAATCAAACAAAAATATTATGTCTAATATTGTGTGTACAAAAATTTTGTGTCATGTGTAAAACTCATTTCCCCATGAAGTGGTGCAATATTTCAAAAATTTGATCAACTACTGGAAGTGTAAACTACTGACCGGATCCCCCTATGAGGCAATCAGAATCAAAATGAATTAGGTCCATAAAACATTATAGAGAGATATCTGTAGGGAAAATTTAGGTATTTTATTATTGAACGATTTTCTTTCTCCTGTGCGAACTTTTTACGGTGACAAAGACTCTTCTTGTTACTCTTCTACTTTAAAAAGAACTTCGCTTTTAAATATAATTCCTGATGATGAGTATGTTTTATTTATGTGACTGTATCCATTATTTTGAAGATATGGAGGAATCTGAATCACTGGAGGAATCTGAATCACTGGAGGAATCTGAATCACTGGAGGAATCTGAGGCAGAGGAGGAGCAGGATTCTGCAGGTAGCGTTTACTTTCACTATCATTCAAAAATTATGATAGGGCTGTTTTTCAGGGTTCGTTGATATATATCAATGGATATATACCATGATATATATTTTGATATATATCCGATATTTATTAAAACATCAAGATTTTCGATATTTTCAAATTCTTGATATTTATTTTCAAAATATCAAGATGTTTGATATTTTGTAATATTTGATATTTATTTTTAAAATATCAATGTGTAAGATAATTTTGATATTTTCTTCAGTCAAAACAAGCGCCAATGAAATTTTCAACTGTTATTGACTGTGCCATTCTGTAGATAAAAAAACTTTTGTGTCTGGCAGTGACTTTTTTAGGCAAAGAATACAAGAAGAATTTTTTACAAATATCTTTTCTAAGCTGTATGTTTGAAACTTTCATTTTTAAATGTAGAACTAATAATTATGAGAGACAATAAATTCAGGACAGCTGAAAGAGAAACTGTAATTTAGATAATCATTTATATACAGCATTATTAGAAAAGAGCCTTCTGATTTCGGTTTAATTGAGTCTAAACTGTACTACAGGTTTGGGAATAAACAATAAGACAAGCTTACATTTATGTTAAAATCCTTCAATAAAAAAAAAAAAACTATTTTGTATTTAAAATTTTATTTTATGAAATATAAAACTTTCCCGATACTTGATACAAATCCTACAATTTATATACGTATGCAAAATCTGTTTTCAATTAGTACATATCTTCAATTTTGTTCTAAGTAAAAAAAAAAAAAAAAAAAAAAAAAAAAGAAGAAAAAAAAAAAAAGAGAAATGCATTTTAGAATACTATTGTTTAAGTTTTTATGTTAATAACAATATGTTTTAGTTTCTAATTTATATTATGCTTGAAAATATTCATTATCCGCAGTATATTGACTATTTTGAAAATATGGGATATATATCAAAATATCGGACATTTTTGATTTTTTCGAAAATATCATGATATTTACGAACCCTGCTGTTTTTAAATGTTTCTATTGTTGTATGATCTGTTTTGTCATTTACCCACCTTTTCTCAATTAACATGTAACGATGAATAATTTAATGATTTGCTTTTATACTTGTACTTTCTTAAGATTTTAATGGTGCATAATTGATATTTAATATTTACCTTTTATGTATGAATTAATGACTTTTTATATTTAATCTAATGTCTGTTTTTTAATGCAATGATTATTTTAATTTAATTAGTTTTTTAAATTTTATTTAATGATTTTTTATTTAAATAATTTGATTTTTTTATGTTAAATCATTTGGTTTTTTATACGTAAAGTCACATAAAATATATTCATTTATTTATTTTACGTTTTCATGTTTTATTTCAATAGTTAGGTCATTTCTTGTCAAGTGTCCTAAATTTGGACACTTCGTTCTGGACAACTTTCAATTTTGATGCAATCGGAAAATAATTTTCATATAAGTCGACGATGGACAATTTCAAACTGTCAGAGTAGTATAAATTCAGGCATTATTGATTTCTGTGAAGTTTATAATCGTAGGAAAACCATCAAATCACGCATTGCTTATAATAGATAAAAGCTTACTTATTGAGAATATGGGATCTTGTACAACATTTTTGTGCTGAGAAATATATTTTCAATTTTAACGATTCAGAAGTGAAAATATGCATTATTACTTGGCCTGCAAATAGGCTTGTCGCGATGAATTTGATTGTACTTTAACAAACTGCAAGTACAGCACAAACAACTTTAAAAATTTGTCACTTGACTAATTGCGTATTGATACATAATTTAGCGAAAAAGAAAAACATTGCAATGGAAATGCAATGATATGTTCTTGTCCTACCGACTTGCGGGTTATTTGACGTTAGAATTCTCCTAAAGACTTAATAATTTTTATTCGAGAGTTTACCTGTTTTGTTACTCATAATGCGGTCACTTTCTAATTAACTAACTAACTAAAGAGGATCGCTAAGTAAATCTGGAGGACTCACCCATTTGTTTGGTGAGATCTGTTATTTTGTGGGGGCCCAGTAACCCTCATTCTGACTCTGTCAGATGTTTGTCGTAGATGTACAGAGGCCGAAAAAAAAAAAGAAAAAAAAATGCGTTACCTGTGAAAAAAACGGCAAAGTGTGCAAATGTTTTATGTTTGTGTTTCATGTAAAGATGATGTTGTTACATTAAAATAAACTTGTAGCATTAATTTGTAATAAAAATTAGTTCCTTGAAGTGCATAATTATGCTGAAAACTTCTGAAAGGGAAAAAATCCACTATTTTATGGAACAAAGTACTTAACCACAAATGCAGTATATAATAATAAATCTCACATAATTGAGTCATGTTCTTTCTGTTCAAAGTGTTAAACAGTGTTTTTCAATAGAACTTATACCTTTAGAACGGATCATTTTCTTCTGATGGACTGGTGGCTTCCATTATTATGAAACAGCCATTATAAATGAAGTGTTAGGTGAAGATGAAAGGGCAGCCGTAAAATGCTAGAACTCCGATTTTCTGGTCAGAATGGGTGGGGGGGTGGCCATAACTTTATGAAACAGCCATTATAAATTAAGTGTTAGGTGAAGATGAAAGAGCAGTCTTAAAAAGTTAGAACTCCAATTTTCTAATCAGAATTGGGGGGGGGGGGAATGGCCATAATTTTTTTTATTATGGCATCCCCCACCCCCTTCTGATTAGAAAATCAGAGTTCTAACATTTTACGGCTGCTCTTTCATCTCCGTCTAAGACAGATACCCCACCGAACAGACAAGCGTGCGACATGCGACAAGTTGTAGCATTGAAACTGGTTTTAACAAAGAAGTAACCAGTTTGAACGCTACAACTTGTCGCATGTCGCACGCTTGTGTGTTCAGTGTGGGATATGCCTAAGGCGCATCCCACACTGAGACGTCAAGCGACATGTAGCCGCAACATGTAACGCAAAAACAAAGAACGAAGTTATTTCAAACCTGTTTTAAACCAGTTTTTCCAGCGAATTCAAGCGACATGTCTTATGTGTCGCCTTAGTGTGGGATGCGCCTTAACACTTCATTTATAATGGATGTTTCACAATAATGGAAGCCATCAGTTCACCAGAAGAAAATAACTCAGTTAAGCGGGACTGAGATAATAGGGGCTCTACTGTATATTTCATTTTAAAAATAACCTTTGGAATATTTTTGTTGCTGTTCAGAGGGGGAGGGGGGCATGACCCCCGTGACCCCGGCATTGAATCAAACAAAAATATTATGTTACATATGTTACAAAATAGTATGTATATGTATGCCACGTGTAAAACTCATTTCCGTCTGAAGTGGTGCAAATAGAATGGTGCGAGATTCATCCCACGCTAACGCTACAAATGTGGGCGCATCTGGTGACGGGTTAATTGTAATAGTGTCAAACAATTTGTTGTTTTTTCTGTTACTCCACGCATCAATATACGACAATTCCATCGTAACTGCAGGCATGAAAGAGTTCCTCCTAAAGGAGGAATTCCACTTTTTTTAAAGCAATTTTAGACATTCTCTGGATTGACGCAAAAATGCAAAGAAAATATTGGAAGCATATATGGAGAGGGGGGAGGAAGGGCTAGAAAATTTAATAATAATTTTGTTTACTCAGATCGTTGGAATTTGTTTCTGAATTACTGTGCAAAATTCATCAAATCAAAGATGAATAAGCATATGAAAGTCATGTAAATTGTTTCTAAAATGTCTTTCCAGAGTGATTTATTTTAGACTTTAAAAGGTAAGGAACTTTCCATAAGGTTCTGTTTGGGATAGAATATTTTTTCCTAATTATGTAACACTTTTGTGTAATTTCAGTGATGCAATTTTGGAGATGTATTTCAAGATGAATTTGACTTGTTTGTATTATGCAGCATGGAGATTTTTTTTTTTTTTGAAAGGAAGGGAGAAATCTTAAACAGACAAACCTTCTAAAATAATATTTATTTTGAAAGATTAATCACTGTACTTCACATAAATTCATCAGATATTTATGGTTTTACATCTTTTAGCAAACTGTCTTCAATTTCCTATTTTTATTAAAAAAAACCTGTAAAATTGTTAGTTTAAATTTGTTTTTAATTGATTTTAAATTATTAAAAGAGAATAATCATACATGCAGTAATATTTCATTTTATTGTATAAATAATGTTTAAAATTTGTCTAAATTGTACGAATTTGATACCATTGTATAGATAGATGGGAAAAAAAATTTCCACCTTTTTTTCTATTTCCCACTTTCATGCCTGTAACTGACGTAACATTTTATCATCAAATTTTGTTTTCAAATCGTAGAAAATTGACTCATAAAGCTAGAACAATTTCTTACAATTTAAAATATTTCTTACTAAGGTGTTAAGGGGGCTCAGGGCTTGATCGATACCGAAAAACATGTAAACAGAGCTCACGCTTCGAATCCATATAAAAACAGAAGTATTCAATGTAACTCATTTAAACTTTTTGATATTTTTAAGGTATGTTTGTAGTCTTATAAAATTATAAAATGAAGGACTTCAATGTAATAAAATAAAAAATATAGCGAAATTTATATAACACAATTTTCGAAAAAAAATTCAGGTGTCCTATCACCATCCGCAAGATATCTTAACGTTGAATTGACATGATAAGAACCTAATTTTTGATTTAAAATGGAACAGGAAACTTTACTCTATAGAATGAATTAAGGATATAACTATCACTCAAAGGAAACCTTATTAAAAAAACTCTCAAATTTGAAAATTTAAAAAACCCTAAAAAATATAAGTTTTTTTTTTCCTTATACGTACTCAAAATATTAAGCTATCTAAAATATATTAATTCATCCTATATATAATGATGTTATAGGCATGCAAAAATTTTTTTAAGCCATTCCATCTAATAGTTTTTTAAAATCTTACGGATAGTCGTCAAAAATCAAGTTTTGAGAAAACGCGACTTAAAGTTGCAATTTAATGGGTGCGGCTATGAAAGTGATTGTTACATAAATGCTTATAACTCTGTTAAAAATGCAAATATTTTTATGCGGTTTTTTGCACTGTGTTCAGAAGTAATTGAATAATCAAATTAGATACTTAAAAAAAAAAATCAATTTTTTGAAAAATTTTCAAGCCCTGAGCCCCTTTAATACCCAAATACCTGCAGATTATTTCAAACTCTCTTTGAGTTCCAAAAATAGCAATTCAAAATTCTCTAACTGACGTAACATAAAACAGACAAACATTTTTCCGCCTTCACCGAAGTGTAAAAATGATCAAAACTATCCCGTTAAAATAAAGTGATTTAATTTAAATAAAATAAAGTGATTGGGAGCTGGTACAACATTTTTGTGCTAAGAAATATATTTTCAATTTTAATGATTCAGAAGTTAAAATATTCATTATTACTTGGCCTGCAAATAGGCGTGTCGCGATGAATTTGATTTTACTTTAACAAGCTGTAAATACAAGACATACTTTAAAAATTTGTTATTCCTTCCATTGTGTATTGATACATAATTTAGCAAAAAAGAAAATGCAATGATTTGTACTTGTCATACCGACTTGCAGGCTATTTGACGTTAGAATTCTCCTAAAGACTAAATTTTTTTTAAAAAGGTACTTTCAGTTTCGAAACCGGTTTGGAAACTGAAAGTACCTTTTTAAAAAAAAATCTGCAACCAAAATTGAAAAAGTAAAAAAGAGTTATATTAAAAGATCAACCTCATATAGTCTGTGCAAAAAAAAAAAAAAAAAAAAGTGTCCGAGCCTCTCAACTTCACCACCTTCCTCCACAAGATCTTCAGTGCACAGTCATTGCCAACATATGTATAATATATATTTTTTTTTTCATGCTCCTTTTATCTACCACTCAATTTCTTGAACTTTAGTGTAAAATACCATCATCTATCTGCACTGGAAAATCATTACCGATAATCCTTGGAAGATTCTACGTCGCTTAGGTACACCGAGTGCCCTCAACTCCCCCGCTGACCGCCAGAAAAATAAGACGCACGAAGGATCTTATAATAATTCCGATTTTACTTTTTAAGCATAGAGTGGAACCTTAATAATAATGGCAAAATGATGGTGACTATCTCCGTTTCAACATAAGCTATATTTTACATCGGTAAAACAACGGCTAGAAACATGGAATTTGGCATGGTTGTTAATTTAGAGACTTAAATGCATGCCCTGAACAGTTTTTTAAATTCGAAATTTTAAAAGGGTGCAAGAGAAAAAAAAAACTTTCTAAAATTTGCGGTTTGTGTGATACATTTTGTATAGAAGGTTAGAATCTGGCATGGTGATAACTTTTGGGATGTATAAATGCTCAAGAACGGTTCCTAAAAAAAAAAAATTCAATTTAAAAAGGATGAAATGAGCGGAAAACGGTCTGAAAACGACCTAAGGCAAGATCAAATATCTGTTGATAATTGGGAGCAAAAAGCGTAAAACAGGGCACTTGAAACTGAGAGAGATCTGCAAAGTGTATGTTTCATGTTTTTTCTGAAATTCGATGGTCTATTATTGTTTCGAACATGGAACAATGACAGAAGTGCAATTAAGAAATGGCCCATTGTGTAATACTTAAACTCAAAGCGTCTGTGTGGCAGGAAATGACCATTCTTTTAGCATAAGACGTCTCGAAAAAGTGACTTAGTCCAAATAACCAATTTTCACAAAACCAATGAATGTAATATGCGCTTTCACAGTTTTAAGTAGAATTTTTGCCGTTTAATTGAATCACTTTGTTGAATAGAGTTTGATTTCTCAAAGCGGCGGATTTCAAAAAACGCCCAAACGTTTAAATATAAATTTTGGTTTTGATTCGTATAAGAGGCAATTATAGTAATTTTTCTTAGCTCTGGGGGGTTTTTTAACCCCGAAACCCCTCCCGTGGCTGCGCCACTGCGTACCATTATATTTCCCTTTATTGTATAAATTCCTGTTAAAACATATCTAAATTACAAAAATTTGCTGCCGTTGTATAGATGGAAAAAAATTTCCCCTTTTTTCCTATTTCCTGCTTTCATGCCTGTACAATTAAACATGGTAAGTATAATTCCATGGTTATATCGCATTTTTTTTAAACGTAATACTGAGAATTATCTATTAAAATGTATCTCAATAAATAGTAAATAAAAAGTAGTATTTCCGTATTTTTAGTCCGTTTTTTACTTTCTTCTATCTTTACAAGAAGAAAGTATTTGATTCGTGAAAATTTTCGACTTTCAGTTTTCGACAGTACAGGGGTTAGAGATTCCAAAAAACATGTTTTTACAGAATGTCCGTCTGTGACTCTGTCCGTCTGTCTGTATGACGCAAATTTTGTGATCTCCAGAACTCATGCACGGAATTTAATAAAAATTTAAATCCCTGATATAAATGGGTACTCATTAGTTTTTGATAAAAGTCGCCTGACAGGTGGCGCTGCTAGGCTGCAGTTTTCACGATTTCCACAATAGCTCTATCTCCAGAAAATATGGACGGATTTTCATCAAACTTGAGATTCCAGTATACCTTGATAAATTTTCATCAAACTTTATATTCAGTTAGATGTTGACATAAGTTGTTGCTGATTTGGTGTAAATCGCCCAACAGGCAGTGTTGCTAGGCTGCATTTTTACGATTTCCGCAATAGCTTTATTTCAAGAACTACTGCACGAATTTTCTTCGAATTTTAGATTCAGTTAGAGGTTGACATAAGTTGCTGCTGATTAGGGTTTGATGTAAATCACCCAACAGGTGGCACTGCAATGCTGAATTTTGCAAGCTTTACATGATTTTAGTGATAGCCCTATCTCAAGAACTCATGCACGGAATTTCTTGTCTTTAAAATCCTCATGATGGACATAGATTGCCATTTAATTTTGGGGCTGTGATAGCTAATTTTTAAGCATTAACATTTATGAGATAGAAGAAAGTTTTACGATTGGTACATGCCACTAGTTTATTTAGACACCTTATTAAATGGTAAAGTATTCTAGAAGTGTTGGAAAGTGTTTTATGATCTATGTATGATTTTTTTCGTTTTTTTGTTGTTTCCTAATTCATGTGAATTTTTGTTGTTATACGAGCTATGAAATATAACAATTAGCAATTAAATTTCATGTATTTATTTGCAGAGGAGGAGGAAGACTCACCATCTCCTTCGCCTCACCTCCCAAGTAAGTGTTCTGTCCATTTTTTCCCTTTTCTTGATTTTGTGGTCATCAAAGTTGAGTCTCTTCAAACACATTCATAATAATGTAACACATTTTTACCATTTAATAAGTTGAAATGGGATGTCGCATGGCGTTTTTTAAAAAGCTTGGCACAATTCGGACTTCAGAAAAGAAAATTGGGTGCCAAATGATATAAGCAACTATTTTTTTTGTTTTTTAACCATTTGGAAAAATGGTTATTGTCCTCTGTCAGGGTAGGAAATCAAAAACATATATGAAGCGTTTTATGTATTGAATATGCATTTTATTCATTTTCTGATGGGTCTATACAGTCATCTGTTTTTTCCTTTTACTTTCAACAGAGATGGATACTTCTGTTGCCACTATGACAAAAAAAGTAATAAAAACTACAAAAAAAAAATTAATAACTCAGAAACAAATTGAGATGCAGCTTTCAAACAAACAGCATTTAAAAGTACATTTTTTTTCTCTATACGACGATATAAATAGTAATAGTGTGAGATGTTTAGAAGTTTAAGAATGAAATTTCATTTAAAATGGGTCCAGGAATATGAATGTTTAATTCATGACGTATTTAAAAATTACATTTTAAAAATTTACAGTACCAAAAATTGCAGTTCATAGCGTACGTAATGTATGATCAACTCCGTGCGATTTTTTATGTCTTAAATTTTAGTTTTTGAAAAAATCATTTTCCAAATGGTCGTTGTAATTTGTTAAATTGCATTTTTTTTTTACCCGTTTGAATTCATAAGGGCATCCACATGTACAGTAAGTTTCTTAAAAAGAGTCGCAAATTTCAGCAATCCTTAAGTTTGAAAAAAAAAAGCTCGATACAGTCAGCCCCACTTAATCGGGTAACGGATAATTGCATACCCCACTTATATGCATAGAATGCCGTGGAACAGAAATGGAGAAGTCGCCAGGCCACGATACTGGACTTTAAGAAATTCTAGCAATGTAAATTCATTTATGTATTTACTAATTCTTTTCAACCTAATGTAATTATTCTCTACTATTTAAAAAATTTTAAATTATCATCTTGTATTTGGACTTATTGTCAACAATCAATACATATTTATACTTATTCTCATTTATCATGACTCTAATTTTTATAATATTATTCCAAATCTTGTGTATTTATGTGAATTTTTATATTTTAGTTATGACCTTGTTATCTAAAAAACTCGCTATCTCAAAATTTTTTTAGCGTCCCTTCGACTTTGAGATATCGAGGGTATACCGTATATACATGTATGTAACGAATTAGCCGCTGCTCCATTTATGGATCTTCTGTCATGGCGTTGGTCAGTGCCCGACCGATGGGGCCAGGGGCACAAACCGCGGCCGTGTGCGTGCCGATTTCTGAGCGAACCTTCGGAACTTTTAGCATAGTCAGGTAGTCGCAGGCCGGGAGTGGTGTCCGGGAAATCAAAGTCAGGTTATGATAGTAGTCATTCCAATAAAGACACACACGCCCCACCAGTGGTTGAGAGGTTCTGCTCTTGAAGCTGGTAGACGGGAGGTGCTGGGTTCGATCCCAATCACGCCCGTCGGCCTAATCGTTCGGAGTTTTTGTGGTTTTCTTCAAACCTTGGATTTCCAAGCGTTAATACGGGTTAGGTTCCCTTGGAAAGACCCCCACGAAGGGCACGCCCCCCTGGGCCTATATCCCTCGTGTAGATAATTGGCCGTCATAAATACAACCAACCAACCAACCAACCAATAAAGACACAGTTTTTCCGGGGACCTGATTTATTGTTCCTTTGTTACATCCTTTTGAGAAATCAGGCCCCTTTTGGCTTGAGAGCTGCTAATTTACTTTATGGCCATCTGGCTTGGGAATTATGTGTACCGCAAAGCGATACTTAAGAGAGCAGAGTGCCGTGGAGTTAGTGCATTCTTTTGATGGTAAAAAGCCCTGTCCGGGGACCCGTGAATTGGTATAAATATGCTGTATTTCGCATGATTCCAGCTAGGGGCCGTTGAAGTCAAAGGAGGCGTATTTAAATTATAATGGGTCGTTAGCTGAATGATTGATTGCCCGGGATAAAGGCTGTGGTTTGCGTTTGGCCGATCGAATGCAGCAAGACTTACAAATTGCACTTATTCAGCAAAAATAGTCTTATGAGATGTGCCAAAACGATCTTTGAAAGTTATAAAATGCAATGCGGGAAAACTGACTTAACAGGGGCAACCTCATTCAATCAACTGAGACACAATTACAAAAGCATTTTAAAGTTTTAATTTTAATTTCTAAATTTAAATTTTAAAAAGGGACAAAAAAGGGGATTTTAAAAAGGGGCTTAGCTTTTATCATTTCATGTATATATATATATATATATGTGTGTGCAGTTATGGCTTAATGACACTTCTCATATTAATATCTTTTACCAGCGCTTCCAAGAAGACAGTATGGGTTCAGGCAACCCTCTTCATCTTCATCCTCCAGCTCATCAGAAGCCCCAGGCGACCACAATCTGCGGCGTATGTATAATATTTTTCATTTTTTGTCATTCTCTCTTTATCTACACTCAATTTTGTGAACTTTGGTGTAATGAATCATCTTGTATCCTCTCTAATGATTGCCTCTGCAGTTCGCACAATTCTTAATCGCTCATCATCACAATCTTTTTTTTAAAACCATTTGGAAAAATGGTTATTGTCCTCTGTCAGGGTAGGAAATCAAAAACATATAGGAAGCGTTTTATGTATTGAATATGCATTTTATTCGTTTTCTGATGGGTCTGTACAGTCATCTGTTTTTTCCGCTTACTTTCAACAGAGATGGATACTTCTGTTGCCACTATGACAAAAAAGTATTAAAAACTACAAAAGACAATTAATAACTCACAAACAAATTGCATTTAAAAGTCCAGGAATATGAATGTTTAATCCATGGCGTATGTAATGTATGACCATCTCCGTAGAAGTTTAAAAATTGATCGTACCGAAAATTGTAAGAGTGAAATTTCTTTTAAAATTTTGTGTTAAAAATGTTAATGTTTAATCCATGGCGTATGTAATGTATGACCATCTCCGTAGAAGTTTAAAAATTGATCGTACCGAAAATTGTAAGAGTGAAATTTCTTTTAAAATTTTGTGTTAAAAATGTTAATGTTTAATCCATGGCGTACATCATGTAGGATCAACTCCGTGTGATTTTTTATGTCTTAAATTTTAGTCTTCGAAAAAATCCTTTTCCAAATGGTCGTTGTAATTTGTTAAATTGCTTTTTTTTTTTTTTTTTTTACAAAACTGATTTTTTATGCTTGTTTATGTATAATTATTTTAAAATACAAGTTACTTCTGTTTATATATAAAAACAAATGAATGGCTTCTTTATTTTAAATAAATTGTATAAAGAGTGAAAAAAGAATTGCTCGTGTATATGAAACAGTGAATAGGTTTCAAAATTTCTCTTTTCTCGTCGAGCACTTTTACTAGAAAAGAGGCGGAAAGTGTTTTATAATCTATGTTAGAAGTATTCTTTTTCGTTCTTATTTCTAATGTATGTGGGCTTGTAAAAAATTCAGCAATTTAATTTTCTATATTTACTTCTAGTGATCAAGGAAAAGCAATTTGATAGGGTGTCTTCTCCATTTCTTTTAACTATGTGGCAGTCAATTTTTCCTATTGACATATTTGGAATATTTACAGGGTGTCCAGAACTAAACGACCCTTCTTTGAAGTTGTCTACAGACAAAACTATTGTTTATAAAGTTGTGAAATTTTGTGGAGGACATGATAAAGGTATGGGAATTTGTAGGAAAATTAGGAGGCCCTTTCTTAACGATATTTTAACAAATTTTAGTTTAACAAACATGTTCCGGATGATGATCATCTTTTCAGATACCATCTGGAATTGAAGAGCTGAGTGGATGAACATGTTATGCTTCATTTTCTAGAAAATTTTTTTATCTTTTGGATGAAGGCGTTCTGAGGTATTCTATCACATGGTGAAGCTAAAATAGTAAGATTCCATTTAGTCTTGAAGATTTAAGACATTATTCATTAATATTTAATATTTTAATATTTAATAATGTCAATAATATTAATAATTTTTAACATTTAAAAATTAAATATGAATGAAGTTTTTCTGAGAGAGTTTAGTAACATAGTTGTAAAAATTTTAAACACATGGTATCAAACAGAAAATAAATCATTAAAATCGACAGCAAAAACTTTCGCTTCAAATTTCTTCAGATGTAATTTTTGTTACTTAACATGTTCTTCCATTTAGCTCTTTGTTTCACAGTTGTCCGCAGTGTGTTCTGGGAAATGCTAAGAATATGTCGTGAAATGTTGTCTTTAGAATCGGGTTAAGTTAATAAATAAAATTTCAAAACTATCGTCATGCTAAATGTGTCGCCCTCTGGTGACGAAATTTTGAACTTTTTTTTTCCTTAAACAAATTTACATCTCTTTATGTCTTTCACCAAATTTCACAACTTTATGAACAATAGTTGTAGAAAACTTTGTAGTAGGATCGTTTAATTACGGACACCTGGTATGTGTATGCATGTATGTTAGCTTATTGGAAGGTCCCTAAAGCTCCTTCATAGTGAAGACCTGAAATAAAAATTACAGATAAAAAAAAAAAAAAAAATTACATATAATTTATGTACTTTCCATTTTTTTTTTTTTACTCATGAAAAAAATTAATTAAATAGCAAAATACTCGGAAACGACTTTTTCATCAAAAGGTTTTAATCTCGGTCTCAATCCAGATCACATTTACTAAGTAAGTAGGTAATCTGTCATCCAGATTAAATGAAAAAAAGAGTGAAAATTACGTAAATTAACACGCAATCGTTATTTTTTTAGAATGCCAGTACATGTGCTCTGTTTATATGCAATGTTACATTTGAAAGAATGTTAGCTGTTCAAGTCTGTGTTTTATGTTAGATTTCGAAATTTTATATTTCCTTCCTTTTAAGAGCCTACTTCAGTCAAACGAAAAGACGCATTCGCTAATGCTAATCCTATGGAAGAAATTTATAAAGATATCTCAGTCGTATTTCAATATTTTTAAATGATTTTTTTTTGTATTGGATAACTGAGATCAATCTGTATGCAGGCCGTTTTATACTTTTTCGATTTTGATTGCAGACTTTTTTTTTTATAAGAATACTTTTACTTTCGAAACCGGTTTCCAAAATGAAAGTGTCCTCATTAAAAATACCTGTAAAGAAAATCGAAAAAGTAAACAACGGTCTTTGTACAGATCGATCTCAACTATTCAATGCAAAAAAAATCATTTAAAAATATTAAAATTCAAACGAGATATCTTTATAAATGTTTTCCATAGGATTAGTATTAGCGAACGGGTCTTTTCGTTAGACTGAAGTACGCTGTTAAGTTTTAGAAGTAAACTAACATAATTGAAGATAACGAATGAACTATAATGGGCAAGCCCCCCTGGTGAAAAGGGTGGAGGTTAGAAAATTGCTTAATAATATAAGACTTATATAATATAATCGCAAGTGCTACAAGTGCAAAATTTCAAGTCTTCAACTTAATTAGGGACTCAGTTAGACACAAGTGGGTAAGTGTGATCACAGATCGCACAGAGGGTTTCCTTTAATATTCCTTTCAAAACACTTTATTCTTTAATTGATAAATTATTTATAATTATTAAATCCTGAAAAACTGCACATAAAACGGTAAAAAATGCTAAGGTTTTTTAAAAAATTGCGTCTCCCCCCCCCCCCCCCCCCACGAAATTTCTTGGGCCATTCTTTTCAAAAATTTTTATTATGTGTTAACTATCTTAAAGTTTCAAACAGATCGCCTTGTTATATTTCATAATCGCAGTCTGTTACTTCCACATTTCACCACCAGGGTGCGCACTCTATTCTTAACAAAATTGTACCTGAACAAAACTCCTTTCTACAACTTATCCGTAGATACATTAGTCGAGGGGGTAGCGGTCTTAAACATCAATTTAAGATATTTGCTAAAATTACTATTCTAAAATAGTGGTATCAACACTTATGAAAATTTTAATATTGAATAATTAATATTTATCTCATCACATCATCAAAAAACTGCACGCAAAATGGTAGGGAACGCTACAGTTTAAAAATTATCTTAAGCAAGAATTTAAAATATTTGCTGAAACTACTATTCGAAAATAGTGGTATTTTCACTTATCAAATTTTTATATTGGATAAATAAAATTTATGCTGTATTTTTAAAAATAGATTTTTCATAAATCGTAAAGTTGTGGTCCGATTTTTTAAATTTAGATTTTAGGAATCAGCGGACGAAATAACATCCGGATGCGAAAGAACCAAATTTGTAAAATCACTGTTAAAAAATTTTGTACTGCGATTATCAAACCCTAGTATAAAAATATCTCTTTTTCTTTCCGTGTCAGGTGGCTTGCTGTGCAAAAAATGCAATTCTGGAATTAATTACCAAAAAGTAATTATCTTCGCTTCCGATTGTCGAAATTAAAAAATAAAGAGATCTTCTGAAAGAGAATGAAATTTGACGTCGGATGGCATAAAAATCGTTGCCCAGAAATCGATATTAAAAATTTTTTTGCCCTGTATAAAAATTCTGTGTTCGTTTCTGACCCCAAGGCGCACCTGTTTTATATTCTCTTATTTACCATTGAAAATTCAATGCCATCAGACATGTGCCTTCACAAATGAAGGAAAATAAAAGATTTTCTTTCTCGATTTTTAACGAATTTTCAGTTTTTATGGCACGATCAAGATAATTTTTAGAATTTCGGAAAGCTGTTTTTTTCCCCCGTCTTGTGGTACTAATTTCGAATTTCTAGGATGCGTAGAAAAAGGTAATCACGCCTTAAAGAAATCGCCAATCCTTATCTGCCATTAAAATGACACCTGTAATCCATGGAAGAGATTGTTTTTTGTAATTTGATAAAGATGCATGCTTTTGTTGAATTCTGAATGCCTTTCCGATCTTGTAATTGAGGTTTTTAATTAATAACGTTCGTTAATTACGACTTTTTTCAAAATTTTATGATTTGTTGTAAACACGGTTTATTGAACTCAATACAGTAAAATGTAGGATAACAGGATCGCTATAGGAACGGCAAACATTTCCATTTTAAACATGTTTCCGTTTAAGTGTATCGATTTGTATAGTATTCTTTTGAAATGGACTATAAAATTGTTCCGCTATTGAGGTGTTATGCAGGTTTCACTGAACTGTTTTGTTTTACACTTAATGCAGATTAACGAATTGCATGATACTAAAGCTGCTATCAGATTCACCAACTTTTCATGCAACCAAATTTTCAGCCGATTTCAACCCCAACTTTTTCCCATTCAAAAAGAGAAAAAGGTTACAACCCAGCAAAGAAAGAAACAGTGGGCCATCAGCTGGAAAAAAGATGGCAGCCAGCACTGCCATCAGTGGTAAAGTGCAATTGTGCCGTTACTTAAACATCTATAGGCCTCATCAAAAGAGTGTTTGTAGATGGGAACTAATAATTAAACACAACTTAAAAGTCATCAATACAAGTAAATAAAAAAATAAATAGGCATGTAATTGGAAAAAAAATAGTTTCACATTGATAAGAAATAATTAATGAGTTCGCTTTTTACGCAGTCAGGTTTTTCGATTTTTAAAATTAAATTTTTATTCATTAAAAGGTTTTAATCTCTGTCTCAATCCAGATCGCAGATTACATTTACTAAGTAAGTAAATAATCTGTCGTCCGGATTAAAAAAGAGTGAAAATTATGTAAATTAACACGCAATCGTTATTTTTTAGAATGTGCTTTGTTTATATGCAAAATTACATTTGAAAGAGCGTTAGCTGATCAAGTCTGTGTTTTACGTTAGATTTCGAAATTTTATATTTCCTTCCTTTTAAGTTTTAGAAGTAAACTAACATGATTGAAGATAACGAATGAACTATAATGAACAAAATTGAAGTATTAAATAGTGACAAAATCTTTTTTACAGCCTATCCATAGATATACAAGTCGAGGTGATCGGGGCCATAGCACCCGAGATAGGTGCCCCCCCCTGGCAATAAAAAGTGGAATTAAAATATGTAAGGCACATCATATATCATAACATACACCATAAAATACATAATATGAAAAAGCGGTCAAAGAGGTGTCGGGAAAGTTAGAAAAGTGCCCTCCGGGTGAAAAGGGTGGAGGTTAGAAAATTTGCTTAAAGCACACAAGTTAGAGCCTGGAAGAGTAAATAATTTAAGACTCTTTGAAATTTTTCGTGGGATCGCAAGTGTTCTCCTATAAGTATGCAAAATTTCAAGTCTCCAACTTAATTAGGGGCTGAGATAGAAAAATTGCTTAAAATACATGAGTTAGAGACCGGAAGGGTAAGACCTTTTGAAATTTTTATGATTTTTTGTGTGATCGCAAGTGTTCTGCTATAAGTATGCAAATTTTTAAGCCTCCAACTTAATTAGGGGCTGAGTTAGAAAAATTGCTTAAAATACACAAGTTGGAGACCGGAGGGGTAAATATAAGGGTTTTTGAAATTTTTATGATTTGTCATGCAATCGCAGTAGGCAAAATTTCAAGTCTTCAACTTAATTAGGGGCTCAGTTAGAAACAAGTGGGTAAGTGTGATCACAGATCGCACAGAGGGTTTCGTTTAATATTCCTTTATCCTTTCAAAACACTTTATTCTTTAATTGATAAATAATTTATAATTATTAAATCCTTAAAAACCACACATAAAACGGTAAAAAACGTTAAGGTTAAAAAAAAAATTGTGTGTCCCCCCCCGCCGACGAAATTTCTCGTGCCATTCTTTTCAAAATTTTTTATTATGTGTTAACTTTTTTAAAGTTTCAAACAGATCGCCTTGTTATATTTCATAATTTAAATAAAATCGCGGTCTGTTAGGTCCATATTTCACCACCAGGTTGTGCACTCTATTCTTAACAAAAGTGTATCTGAACGAAACTGCTTTCTACAATCCCTACAATCTCATTTCCCAATATGAATCAAAATTTAACTGCCAATATGAAGCTAAATTGTAAATTTAGCAGAAATATATCAAAACCCCTAAAATGCCAGTAATGGACACCCTTTGTTCCAGTAATGGACACCCTCTATTCCAGTAATGGGCACCCTCTTTTCCAGTAATGGACACCCCATAAAAAGTAATAAATATAATTGTTTTTATTACTGTATTTAGAACTAATTGCATGAAATTTTCGGTCGAAAATAGAAATATTACCGAAATTCGGTTTCTGTTTTGATTTCGGTCGATCCTTAATCTTAATTACTATTTAATTTTGAACACTTTTTCAATTTGCATTATCTATATACCTCCAACAGGTGAAAAATTAAAGCGCATTTCAATCTTTTTGAGAAACCCTGTGTGTATGCTGGAGTCGGAGTCGATTGTTTCAGAAATCCAGGAGTCAGAGTCGGTCATTTTTCCTACCGACTCCGCAGCCCTGATTGAAACCCATTAATCTTTATAATTGAGCTCACCGCAATTTAATTTAAACTCAGCGCTTTTTTTCAAAATCTATGAGTCAGAATTTAAAGAGTAATATACTTTTAAATGTACATCTTTACATCTTCATCCCGATGCTACAAACAAAATAACCGCCACTAGACGGCGCTGTACTATCTGAGCTCCTAACTACCCGATTTGAATGTGCTTTTCATAGCCGGATGCAGAAATTAAATTCTTGTTACTTTTGCAGTATAAGGCGACCTTTGCGAAATAGAGAAAATTGCCTTTGCGAAGAAGGAAATTTGGCAAAATATGTTCTGGCAACCTATTCACTGTTTTATTTCATATACACACACATTTTTTGCAATATTTATACAATTTATTTAATATAAAGAAGCCATTTATATAATTTTATGCAGAAACAAGTAATTTGTACATAAAAAAACATTAATGTTCATTTAATTAAAATACATATATAAACAAACAAAATTTTCATAAAGTTCGTTTTTATAGCTGTTTGTATCATTTGGCAACAAATTTCACTTTCTGCTGCCCAAATTTTGCCTAGCTGTTTTTAAAAAGAACTCTAATGCCCTTATAGTGGAAAAGTACAAAAATCCTTTTTATTTTACACTATCTGACCATAGTTTGTGCTATATGCAGGGGGAGGGGAGGGGGGGGGGGAGGACGAAAAGTTTAGATATTAAATTTTTTAATTACTGTAAAGCACTATAAGACTAAAAATTAAGACTAAAATAAATTTAAAATAAGACTAAAAAAGAGCTGTATGACAATAAATAAATAAATAAGTAAAATTAAATTAAAAAATAAAATAAAATAAATGTACTTTTTTTAAGGTATGCTTTAGTTAACATTCACAAGACTGTTGAAAATACATATATATATATATATATATAATCAATTATATGTACTTACTACAAACAATGATAATACACATTGTATAAAAAATAGCTATCAACTTGTCAATATTTTAAAAAATCTTCATTGTGTATATAATATAACAACATATGACTTCAAAGATCTTTTTAATAATATAGACCTATTAGATTTACATAAAATTATAAATGCATTATTTAAAAAGTATTATAAAAAACTGGAATTACCTTCTAATATTGATATTGCATATTTTAAATCTTTAACTAACTTCATTATCTATAATAATTATATCTTGCAAGATAACACTTTATATTTACAGCATGTCGGTATACCACAAGGCGGTTGTACATCCAGTTTACTCTCAGACTTATACTTATATCATTATGAACGTAATTTTACTAATAATAATCTACATTTATATCGTTATATTGATGACATTATTTTAATTGATACTGATCATTCTGCAATTACTCCATTTCCAGTAGATTATCCCACTAATTTGGAATTAACGGAAAACCTTTTATCTAACAATACAATTAACTTCTTAGATCTTAAAATTACAATAAAAGACAACAAAACAATCACAGATTTATATGACAAACGTAAAGAATTTAAATTCAAAGTTAATACATTTACAAATTTTAAATCTTGTCTACATCATTCTGTATTTCGAAATATAATACTTAATCATTTATATAGAATAAAATGTTTATGTTCTTCTCCTCTAATTAACAATAATATTAAAAAACTAATTTATGATGCATTAAATCATGGTTTTCCAAAAAAATTCATATATTCATTAATATACAATTAGTATTTTTCTTACATGATCTTTTAAAACAAATTAACACATGCGTAAACAAAATTACAAAAAAATTATAAAATAAAAAAAATCTCTATAAAAAATAAAAATTGTAAAATAACATAAAAAAATTATTATAGGATGGATGGGTGGGTAGATGTTAGAGTACGGAGGAGGGTGGCGTTGTCTGGATAATACGCAATGGTTAATTTATACATAAATAAAAAAAAAAAAAAAAAAAAAATAAATAAATAAATAAAAAATGGGGCTTTTGTATTATTACTATATTTTTAATACATATTTTATAAGGATGTTGATTTGATATTTTATATGTAATTGGTGAATTTCATTAATTATTAGCTTTATTATTGTTTAATCTTATTTACAATCATTTGTTATAAATTTTAATTTAATAAGGACAATATCATATTAATTACTAATAGTATGCCATTTTTATAGTGATTAATATACATATAAGTATATTTAATATAAATAAAGTTATACTGTATGGATTAAAATTGGGTAATTATATTTATTATTATTCCTCTATTCTTATTAATATTTTAATATTTATTTATTTTCACCTAGTGTTATATAATTTATTATCGGTTTATTGTTTTTGAATGTCCCACATTCATACTTTTAGGATTTTTATGGATGTATAAAATAATCCACACACTATATTTGTGCTTTTTAGGTAATTGGAATTTAAGTATCAGTTCTTTTTTTTTTTTTTTTTTTTTTTAAATACATTGTGTGGTTTATATTCAGTTTATAATTATCTATATATAAGGATATTTTTGGTTTTGCTGTTAATAAAACAATTGTTACATTCAATTGCGTATAACTGAAGCAAGTCTTTTGACAATTAAATCACAAATGTAATACTAGATGGCAGCACCACAATTTGTGTTTTTTTTTTTTTTTTCGATAAGTTCTAGATTTACTTCTTCCAGCTACATTTCAGTTATAATTTACTACACCAGGGGGAATTTTTAGCTTAATTTTGACGATATTGTTTAACGGTTTTTAATTAATTTAATAGTGCATTTTAATTATGTAATTACTTTCTATTTATATTATTTTATATTATATTAAAAGTTATTTAACATTTATTTCAATATGTATTAACTGTGTCCTAATGTATCAATTACTGTGATTTCTTAACTGTTTTATTAACCTTAATCTTTACGATATGGGTGCCATGTGAGCGTGGATTTATTCTAAAATATTAATCGGTATGGTGTTTATTATTTCATTTTATATCCTATAAATATTTAAATAGGTTTTATTGTTTTTTCCAATTCATATTATTTGTTTCTATTCTGTTTTCATTTTTAATCAATTCACTTGATTTTAATGGTTGTTAGGGCACAGGGGAAAATAACTTTTAGCTTTAGCTTATATTTCCCACAGAAAACAACCATTTTGCTTATATCATTGAATTCTGTGCCCTTGAAAACGTAATTCAATATATAAGCATTTCCATTATTTGTCGGTGTCCACTTTCTTATTTTTCTTCCATAATATTCTTATAAATATTTTATCTTTTTTTTATATATATATACTTACAGCTTTAATTCATAATATTATGGTTTTTGATGGTGGTAGGTTATGTTTAATTATTGGTTATATATATATATATATATATATATATATATATATATATATATATATATATATACATTTAAATGCACTAAACAGTAGAAAATAATTTTGAGGCTAGAAAAAAAAATTTTTTACTACCTCATGTCCAAGAAAAAAATGAAAGCGTGGGTGCCAACTTTACATTTGGCGCAATTTAAATGAATGAGTATTGAATGAAATTAATTGATATGAATGGAATATCCAGTTATACTGTCATTTGCAATGACAATGAATAAGTCACAAGGACAAACATTTTCGACAGTTGGACTGTATTTAAAAGAACAGTTTTTTTCTCATGTAAATATTTCAAGGTATAAAGAGGAAGTGTAGTTAAAAATTTATGTCGATGATACTGAAGAGCAAGATCAGCATTTAAATAACGGTACTTTTCGGTTAGCCGGGCGCCAGTGTTATATATACATATGTATGTATATCTATATATACATATATATGCATATTTATACATATATAGAAGCTATATGTATACATGTATATGTGTGTGTGTGTATATACAATATATATATATATATGCATATACATGGATATACATATATATATAACACTGGCGCCCGGCTAACCGAAAAGTACCTAAATAATCGCAAAAAAAAAAAAAAAAAAAAACATCGAATTTCTGAACATTCTGAAGTTTTGTGGTCAAATTTTGATTTATCCTTAAATTGCATTCTTAATGTATTCATTACATACATAGTTTTCTTAAATGTGTTTCTTTTTTAAAATGTGTTATTTTCATCTATCACTGGGAAACAAGCGAGCAACAAAGAGAAAAACACGTTATCATGTGTTGTATAAATCTTTATAATTCATTTTCCGTCATTTTTGATGGGCTATCTTTCTAGTATATATTAATTTCTGTAAACCTCATGGATTTTTTCATAAAAAATACATAGCGGCGAATATCCCTTTTTTGTGTTAACACTATTTCCAAATCACAATCCTTACCCTATTTAATCGCAGAATTCTGCAATTCATTAACACTATAATTAGGCAAAGATTACTATTCGGAAGGAGTGATAACTAAAAAATGGAATAGTTGACAGCTAAGTATATTCTGATAGATATATTTAAGAATGGATTTTTTTGTTTAAAAAAAAAAAAAATGCTCTAAATTTTGCAAATAATGCCCGAAATATAAATATGCAGATTGAAGTGACAGAGGGGGGGGGGTGTAGGGGGAAACGATACAGTTTTTAGTACTGGTACCACAGAATATTAAGCCTCCAGCATTTTTTTAGTTAGAAATTAAGCGGTTACTGTTAGTTTGAAATTACGGGTTAATTACATTTCTCATTGATATAAACAAAAGGACTACATCTGAATTCATTCATAATTATAAAAACTTTTCAAAATAAGACATTACATTACATTACAAGATAAAAACACAAAAAACACTATAAAAGGACGTTTCGGATTCATTCTGAATCCCTCATCAGCTAATTCCTAACGTAAAAGTCATACTAGGTTTTAAATACCCCTATACTGCTGATTTAGAAATTAACGAGGCTGCGTCTCTACCAACAGAATATTCAGTTTTGTTTTAACTATAATTTTTTGGCAACTTTATGTTTCTACTTGTTGAACTTTAAAACCTAGTATGACTTTTACGTTAGGATTTAATTGATGAGGGATTCAGAATGAATCCAAAACGTCCTTTTATATTTGTTTTTAGTGTTTTTATCTTGTAATGTAATGTAATGTCTGTTATTTTGAAAAGTTTTTACATTCCTCATATTAATATCTTTTACCAGGTCCTCTGTCCAGGAGGAGAGGGTATCCGGCAATACCCCTGATGCCAAGCTCTGCCAGCTCTTCATCCTTCTCAGGTGGTGACGAACCCAGTCCTCGCCCACCCCCGCCCCCAAGTCCTCCGCAGTCTCCTCGGCCAACATGGAGGAGCCACCATGCTCTGCGGCGTATGTATACTATTTCATTTTTTGTCATTCTTCCTTTT
Source organism: Maratus speciosus (assembly GCA_963932465.1). Taxonomy (NCBI): domain Eukaryota; kingdom Metazoa; phylum Arthropoda; class Arachnida; order Araneae; family Salticidae; genus Maratus; species Maratus speciosus. The sequence goes on along the minus strand of OZ010787.1, from coordinate 683,736,051 downwards.
ATCTATTTCGTGAACTTCAGTGTAAAACACCTATGGCAGGCGTGCCAAACTTGGCATGTAAGAAAAATTCTGTGGCACGCGTAAAAACTTATAGATTATATTTAGTTTATGGAGAACAATCCAGTTTATGTTTTTTTACGAAAAGTAGTTTTATGTAACAGGTATATAATTTACTTTAAAATAATCTGTTGCTTTTGGATGAATTAAGGTATTATAAATCTCAACGAAAGCGGCCTGTAGCATCACTTTCTTGCCAAACCATTCAATATATATAGTGTTTTCCAAATAATTTTGGTTCTCTATCCAATTTCAAAGGTTTCATTTTTGAAAATTGAACTTTCCATAGTTTCCATAGTAATATATACCTAATCACCACTCTTCTACTTCAGATTAGATTTTATTTTATTTAGGTTTAGGGTTTTAACTTACTTTAGGTTTTATTATATTTAGGTTTTAATTTTGAAAATTGAATTATTTATGTATCTATTGAAGCTTCTTCTACTTTAAAGAACTAAAAATGTTCTGATTCGGAAGTATACAATAAAAGAAAAACTCGTTTATAAATTATTAATGCGGAATTCGATGCAGCGAGTAAATACAACATAATAAATAAGTTAGGGTTCAAATTTAGTATAAGAGTAAAAATATTTAAGTAAAAAGTATATCAAAATTAATTATAATTTTATACAAGATAGAATGTTGGTATATAAAAATGTTGAAATTTTTGCCACGCGTACTCAAAAAGGTTCGCCATCCCTGGTGTAAAATATCATCATTTTTCTTCAGTCATTAATCTATGCTTTTCTGTTGGTGCTTTTAAAAATTAAAAATGATTAAACCACCCTCTTGGTTCTTTTCTTCAGGGGTCTTCCCCTCACTCACTTGAAAACGTAATGTTAAACCAATGGGCTGGTTGTTTTCGAATTTCTCGTTTAAATTTGAAAAATTTTAACTAATATGGGTGTTTTTTACTTTTTCTATTTCGGTTGCAGATTTTTTTTAAATAAAGGTACTTTCACTTTCGGAACCGGTTTCGAAACTGAAAGTACCCCCTCTAACAAGTAATTCGCCAGTGACTGTATTTGGGAAAGGAACTGTCAGTTAGGAAATTGTCAGATCATCTCCGTCGCTTTATCTTTCTTCCAATTAAAAAAAAAAAAAAAAAAAAAAAAAAGATACTACCGTACTTTACAGAAGAAACGCCACAGCGTTTACGAGTTTAAAAGTTAATTTTCTTCCAAGTGCGGCGTTTACGATTTATTTTAAATACCAACTGAGTTTCCTTAATTTAAAAATTCATAAAAATATTTAAAATCAAATTTAAATATTTTAAATAAAACTTCAGACATCTTTAAGATATTAAAAACGAGCCACCCTACACAGTTCAGAAAACTTAAAGTTAGGTCAACGGGACGCTGTCGACAAGAGTAGCGTTCCGACTGATGCGGCATTTACAATGGGTGCAGCGATTACGATATTTTTGCGCTTATTCAGGCCAATTTGAGGAGTGCGGCGTTTCTTCCATAAAATACGGTAAAGAGCATTCAGTAAGCATTACAAACATTTTTTCTTTAAAAATTTTAAATCCATAAATAATTATTTCTTTATATAAATAATCAATGAATGTCAGAGTTGGCTTTGTTATTATTTTTAAAAGAACGCTCGTAGACAGAGTTACCTTTGTAAGTTTTTTCAATATACTAAAATTATAAATGAAGTGGCCAGCACGCCTGTCTGCCACGCTACAGGTCGCGAGTTCTGCTCCCGGCTGGGCAAAGTTCATTCAACCTTTCATACCTTCGGGGTCGATAAAGTGAGTACCAAGCTTGCTTGGGAACTCAACACCGAGGGTCTCGTGTTGGGCTGACTACCTGGCCGGGACACATGCTGCATAGCACCTCGGGACCCAGGGTCAAGTAAACAGAATTGGGCACTATAGGCCCTAATCCTTCATGGATCGTACAGCCACAGGTTTTTTTTTTATTATTATTATTATTATAAAGAAGTAACATTTGATTGTTTATGTGTTTGTAGGGAGTAATCTGTGGAACTACTGAATGAATTTCAAAAGTAACGCTGGATTGTGACAGAGCATGTTCCTCCAACATACGCTATATTTTAGCGTACACAGCATTTCGGTCTGACCACCACCTTTTAACTCGGATTCTAATTGTCGTGTGTAATTTCAACATTATTTGGGCCCTTTCTTTAATTTTTTATTACCCCCTCCCACCCCAAATTTTATAAAAAGCTGAATATAACAGTCCGATAAATTTAAACTTTTTATAACTCGTGATAATGAAATCACAGCGAGCCTCACGCCCGCAGTGAACAGCCTAAGAAATCACCAAAGATTGATATTTATAATCAGCCTTTCTCATTCTGTTCATTTCAGTGGGTTAAGCTCGAAATTCGATTAAATGTATTAAATTTGTGTTATTTATATTTCATTGTTTTATTTATGGATGGATGAGTGTTTCAATTTCGTTATGGCATATAAGCTGGAATCATAGGATGAGCTATCTGTATGAATTTAAGTGCAAACGGATATATCTTTCCGTAATCGTCTGCAGACAACAGAAATAGATTGAAAAAAAAAAATCATACTTAAACATTTATTCAAAAGCAATAAAAATGGAGTAAATTGCGATACAGCTTTTAAAAAAATTGCGATACAGTTTTCAAACAAATTGCATTTGAAAGTACATTTTTTTTTTTGCTATTCAAATTTGTAAAAATTTTAAATGTGTGGTATTTAGAAGTTAAAAAAATTACAATAAAAGTTAAATTGTCTGTTGTTGTCAGCGTTACGCACAGACACGTTTGTCCTTTATTAGGATGAGCGAAACGAAACCTCTACTAGGCTACACTAATTACATTTTGTCGTACACTTTACAAAAAAAAAAACTATTCAGTATTTTGACTTGAAATTAAACATAAAAATAAATTATGATCTGCAGATTTGCACAATATAATATTTTTTTTTTTTTTTTTTAGAATAACCTTAAAAAATTTATTATTTTAATTAATTTATTTTACATGTTTTTCCATTACGGATGCATTTTTGCAAATAAAATATGAAACACGTCCATTTTCAGAAGAAAAAATAAATCATGGAGTTACGATTTCTTTTATGAAACTTTTAAAATGTACCTTTTTTTTTTAGGAAAATTATATTCTTATTGCGGTAAATCTTTTACGCAGACGATACTTACGCATTTTAAAACAACTATATTATGTTTTTTTTTTTTTTTTTTTTTTTTGTTTGGTTGTTTACAAAAGAATTGTAAACAAATAAAATTAATTGTTAAATTCGTTATATAAATATTTTGTAAAATTTTGCTTCGAAAATATTTTTATTTATACCAGTCTTATATCATAAACAAAATTCTGAAGAAATTCTTAGTTATTTGGCTGAATTTGCGTTTCTAAAATTAAAATGCGCCAAAACATAAAATAACGTTTATGCTTAATAAAGATGCAAGAATAATATTAAAAATAGTGTTACTTGCAAATATTGATCTTATTAAATATAAATAATGCTTCGCGAATCGAAACAAAGCATGGCTTTTCCTAGTAATATAGATAATGTGCCAGATAATATTTGGGCTGTTAGAAACCAATACTTTTTGTTAATCATTTACACTAGGATTGGGTCAAGAACTATAGTACGATACGCAATATACTAAAACCATCCCTGAAAAACTATCTAGCTAACAATGAAAGTCTCGTCAAAATACGTCTAGTATAACTTTTTAAAAAGGAATATACAGAATTTTAGTCCCTAATCCTATAACTCAACAAGGTACGACGACACTGTAAAACTAGTATGTTGTGGCCATCACAAAACTTTCTGCTCTATAAATCATATCAATTAAATCATTTAAATAGTACAAGAAATTGCACCAATTTGTCACCAATTTATATCAAAGTATATCTGAATTTCAAATTTGATGAAAATTCATGCATTAGTTCTTCAGATACAGTTATAGCGGAAATTCTGAAAAATGCAGCATAGCAGCGCCACCTGTTGAGTGATTTGCACCAAAACATAAACAGAACTAATTGATATCAAGGTATACCTGAATCTGAAGTTGGATGAAAATTCGTGCATTAGTTATCGAGATAGAGCTATTGTGGAAATTCTCAAAAAGGCAGCATAGCAACGCCATCTGTTCAGCAATTTGCACCAAAACACAAACAGCACTCATTCAGATTCAGGTATACCTTGAAATCAAGTTTGATGAAAATCCGTGCATTAGTTCTAGATTCAGCTATTGTGGAAATCGTGAAAAATGATGCATAGCAGTGCCATCTGTTTGACGATTGACACCAAAACGTTACCAGCACCAATTCATATCAAGGAATAACTGAATCTGATGTTTGATGAAAATCCGTGCATTAGTTCTTGAGATAGAGCTATTGTGAAAAATGCAGCATAGCAGCGCCACCTGTTGGGTGATTTACTCCAAAAACTAATCAGCCGCAATTTATATTAGGGACTACTTGAATATAAATTTTTATTGAATTCCGTGCATTAGTTCGTGAGATAGAGCGTCCACAAAATTTGTGTCGCATACAGACAGACTCACAGACAGACATTTTGTAAAAACATGTTTTTTGGAAGCTCTGACCTCTAAAACGGGTAAATCCGTCGAAAACCGGAAGTCGGAAATTTTTACAAATCCAATACTTTCTTCTTGTAAAGATACAAGAAAGTAAAAATGTATGTAACGTTACTCCATAAAATGACTGTCTCCAATTTTATGGAGTAATTTAACTTATATAATGATGTAATTTAAACTGATATAATGATGGTGTAATATTACACATTAGTATAATATAACTTCAGTTATATCGGTTAAATGACTCAATATAATGGAGGCAGCAAGTGTGCCACAAATTTGATGGAGTAGCGTTACATAAATTTTTACAGTGAATATGCATTATTCTAAAATCTCCCCTGAAAAATTATCTGATTCCCATCAAAATTGATTTAGCAGAGCTCAAGTTATCAACCGCCGGAATTGAATTTTCATTTTATTCAATTCCTAGTATTAGTTCTCACTCTCCCTATAATTATTTATTTATTTATTTATTTATATATTTATATATCTTGTTCAAATTTTCAATCATTAACAAAACACTTATTATTCATCCTATCAAGTTGAAATAAATTTTTTAAACTTGTACTGGATGACAATGGATGTTAATACACTTTTTTCAAATATTAATTCATTCATTCAATTTTAATTAATTCATTTTAGTTTTGCATGGGAAACAAAATGGCGACCATTGGTTATTGAAGCATATAATGCATCTTCACATCTATAAGGGGGGACCCTGTTCTGTCGCCCAATACCGCCTAGTTTGTCGCCCACTTGGCGGTAGATCGCCCAATTGGGCGGCCAAAATGAGTCGCCAACTTGGCGATATCTCTAATAGTTCGCCCAATTCCCATAGAGTTCCATTGTAAACCTACTTGCTTCTAGAAAATCAACCCATTGAGATATTTGAAGGCAACAAAAACTAATATTAGCTTAAGGGATTGTATTAAATTTTTTAACCGCCGCGGCGAGCGGCCCATCTTCGTCCGCAGCCCTTTATTCTTCCACTTATTCCAACTCTTTTGCGGAAGCAAGTTTCATAGGTCCCCAGCCACGTCCCGAGTAAGAGACTCTCTAGCAAAAGCGAGATTAAAAAAAAAAAATCAAAAATTGAAACCGGACAAATTTAAAAGGGAAATTACACAAATTAAAGACACCGAAAAGCGGGAAGGGTTGGGCTCGGGGCGATGAAGCTACCGAACGACTCCGAGCTACTTCTAGCTTATTATTAGTCTCGGTTGGGGGTGGGCGGGGGGGGGGGTCAACCGCCGCGGCGAGTGGCCCATCTTCGTCCGCAGCCCTTTATTCTTCCACTTATTCCGACTCTTTTGCGGAAGCAAGTTTCATAGGTCCCCAGCCACGTCCCGAATGAAACACTCTCTAGCGAAAGCGAGATTGAAAAAAAAAAAAAATCAAAAATTGAAACCGGACAAATTTAAAAGGGAAATTACACAAATTAAAGACACCGAAAAGCGGGAAGGGTTGGGCTCGGGGCGATGAAGCTACCGAACGACTCCGAGCTACTTCTAGCTTATTATTAGTCTCGGCGGAATAGGGCAGCAGTTTTTAATTAATTACTTCTCTATACCTAAATTAAAATTTTATTTTTTATCGTAACACTCCGAACACTGACATAATGCAAACGTTTAAATATGCACGTTACCAACATTCACAAAATTTAGCAAAGAAAATATCAAATCCAAAATTAACCAAATTCAAATCTGAAATATCAGATTTTATAAATCAACTCTAGTGTTAGAAGCATTTTAATTATTTTTAAATAATCAATTATTAGTGCTTAAAAACAATTGGAAAGTAGACTTGTAGGACATCTTGTTCGAGAAGATTTTCAACGAAATTAAATGATGTGGCAATTTTCATTTTAGACTGCAACATAATGGTATCGAAATAAAAAGTTGTTTTAGGTTTATTATCACTTTTAGACTGTATACTATTGTGCAATATTTTGGGACAATGTGCATTATTTTGTACCATTTTATGTACAATAATTACAAATATTCAGTCAGTTTTTTCACTGTTTTGGCCTTTTTATGTCGTAAGACAAAAACGTTTTCGGAAATAAGAAGAAACAGGTCAAGAATATATTTTTTTCCCACAGACAGTCTACTCGCAATGATATCATTTAGCAATAACATGCAAATTATACTCATATAGTTTACATAACAACTAAAAACATACACATTCTTAGACGAATTTACTAAACAATCATCTTCAAGTATGAAATTTACAAAAACTATAATCTTTATTTTGTAATAAATATTAACTTTATGTATAATAATATTTACTTCAAATAAAATACAAGTAGATAAAAAAAAAGGTAAGTAATATAAAAAAATAGTTTCATATTGATGAGAAGTAATTAATTAGTTTGCTTTTTACGCAGTCGGGTTTTTTGATTTTTTAAATTTAATATATTATTTAGTTATTCGTCTAGAATTAAGATCTGGTATGTTTATACCACTGACTAGCATGTTTGAGAACGAAAAGATGCCGGTGCAACATAAAATTGGAAAATTCCGAGGTGTGTGGAAAAAAGAAATGGGAAAGATGAAGTCAGAAAATCCTGCATTTGTCCGGTTCTTTCCATATTTTGAATCTCCAGTTTTTCAAGTTTAATGGTCGAGAAGACGAGTGCTTATTTTCCTCTTTGACTACTTGCCACCCTCGTTAGGATGCGAGCGATTCTCATGGACATGCTTTTGATTTTTAATACTGATAGTAATGAATAAATGAATTGTGTCTAGTTTATCATAGCATTTTCTTTCCTATTTCAGGTCTACAATTAGAACCGGTGGTTCTGGTGCAGAGATTAGAGGAGCAGCATTTGACACGTATGTACAATATTTGTTTTCTTTTCATTTTCCAACATATGCAGTTTCTGAGAACGGGCTATGTGATAGACAGACAGAGGAGTGAGGCGAATAATAGGGTTTTGTCAGATGAACGAAAATTCTTTAAAAAGTAACATGAAACATTTCGAATATGTTAAAAAAGTTCCTCATCAGCAATTTAAATGAAAAGCGAATTCACGAAAGATGACAAAAATTCAATCTCACAAACATTTAAACACGGAAGTGGATGTGAGATTAAAATGGCATATTCAGCTGGGACTGAAGTGGTTTCATTGAGTGGAAATTTCAATCTAAAGTTCACTAGTATAAATAGTTAAACTGAAAATTACAAATGAACTGTAAAAATAGAAAGAAATACAGCGCGAATAGCAGTTACGGGCAGGGCTTAATTTTCACCGGAGCCAAGCTCCAGTACTTCTCTGTTTTTAGTAAATATTGGTCGAAATTCACCAGAGCTCATAAATACAGGGCTCCGGAGCCCAGTGCAATAACGCTTCCGAAAAACCGAAGCCTAAATTACTCTGTCCTTTTCTTTCCATCTCTAAGCTTTTGCATTATTTTTTTATAAAAACACTTATATGGGACAAAGTGTTGCACACATACGAGATGGAAATAAAATGATCTCAATTTTTGTATTAAATTTTTGGGCTTGGACTGACTCAAGCTCAATCTGTCTTACATTCAAAATTTAATTTTATTCATGTATAGAAAAAAATCTTCCCTCCTTCAAAATTACGTATTATATTTTATTTTAAATAATTTTAATGCTAGTTTGATCAAAATGAAAGGAGAACAGATGTGTCTTCGTGTTCTTCTATTCGCGTGTCTGGCATTGATGGCGGTGACGTGTTGATATGGCGCCACTCAATAAATAGAGCAATGAATTTGCTTTTAGTTCGATTTTTCTCTTGTGACAGTAGGATCATTTCTTATTATTTAGCTATCTAGCCTGAAACGAATATTTTCTTTTTTTAACCAATGTGCATCAGCTTAATGTTTTGTTTGTTTTGTTTGAGGTCTTTTGTCTTCTGCTGCGTTTTTTCTACTTATTTTGTATCATGAATGCTGCCTATGCTAAGGCTGTGCTCAGCACATTTACGAAGTCACATTCAATTACAAGTAGATACAATTGCAATGTACTGTTATTTTGATAGAAATCAATCGAGCAGTATTTACCCTTTTTCTATAAAAGCATTGAATCTTTACGATAACGGTGTCAATTTTTTAATTTAATCTGACTTGTAGGGACTCGCCACAAAAGATTGTAATGCGGAAGAAATCGATTAAAGTTTAAGATATACACTTTTTATAGGAAACTGAAAAACATTGTTCCTTTCTTCAGCATATCTATTTATATTAATTTCTGTAAACCTCATGCATTTTTTTCATAAAAATACATAGCTGTGAATATCCCTTTTTTGTGTTAACACTATTTCCGAATCATAATCCTTTATGATTTTGTTTAATATCTCAAGTTTTTTAATAACTACAGCACTCAGACGAACGCATTTCAAAATTAATAGAGAGTATCATCATGAAGCTTTGATGTGTGCGGTATTGCATCACAATGTGGGATGCAGTTTACCAATATGTAATTCAAAATGTTTCACCACTGTAGTAATGCAGGTTGCGGTAGTTTGGACAAAAACTTCCAATCTGAACGTAAAAAATACAATCAAAACATAATCAAAACATAATCAAGACATAAAAAATATAATCATAAGAAATATAATCAAAACATAAAAAAATAAATTTTTAAATTTAGATACTCTATTTTCCCACTCAGGAACGCTATGAATGTAAATGTAAATTATGTTGAATCCCTACTGCTAATATTTAACAATATTATAGCTGTGATACAGTAAAAAATAAAAAATAAAAGTTTTACTTAAATTTTTAAACATTATTCTCTCCCAAGGGGTGATGTAAACACATCAGAGAATTATTATTTAAGTTTAACTTGGGGTATATATAAAAAAGTTCTAAAAAAAATACATTTTAAAATTTAAGTTATGTAATTTCCCACTAAGTTCGCTACCTGCATAAAAATAGCTATCCATTAGAAACTTTTTACTAAAATATAAACTTGACCAAAGCAAAAACTTGTTCTGAAAATACCCTTTTTATTTCTACTATGACGACATATACACCTTTTTAATTTTTTGAAAAAAAAAAAAAAAAAAAAAAAAACTAGCTCATTTTAATATTTCACGTGAAAATCTTTCAACTAAAAAAAATAAATTATTATTACGGCTTTTGCAATTTTTGCAACAACGAAGTAAAAATGTTACATTTTCTATGAAAAATGCCCGTTGATTTTCAATGAGAAAAGTGAAAATTGGAATTATTAAGAAAAATATTTGAATAATGGCAAAAGAAAAAGAAAAAAAAAAAGGCCCGTTTCTCTCTGGTTTATAATTCACCCATATGCAAAGGCATTTTACCATTCGTTTTGACCCTGACGTCAGGCAAACATTTTTACACTTTAAATTTATAATATCACTAGAATTTGTAAAGAATAAAAAATGAGTAGCATCAGGGACAAAAAGGTGGGAAGAAAAAATTAAAAATTTATGATCTCCATAGGCTTTTCCATGTTAAATTAACATTGAGAAGTGACACTGGAAATAAATGAAAATTTAAATATGTAGAAAAATGTTATTAAATAAGTAAAGTTTTAGTATAAAAATGTCCATAATTGACAGAACTTTAGCACATTAAGATTCAAAGAAAAAAATATAGTTTAAAGAAGTATTGTACTGATTGATGAGTTTGGACTCTAAATTTTAACGTAATTAATGAAAATTTGCATCAACAAATTTTTCAGAAGGACATGTTTTTACAAAATGGAATGTATCAGTTTTTTAATCATTATTATTTTAATTCTGTTTTGCATGTAACGGTTTGCACAAAATAAAATCTAAAACTGAGTACATGGATTAAAATCAACACCCACACACACATATACATATTATTTCTTGTGAAAATTCACTGGGCTATCTGAAAAGAATTATATATTGTAGAGATTATATTACCTTAAATTGAGTAGTTATATATATTTAAAAAAGATTGATATATATGTATATGTAATTTAAATATTTTTGATTATAAAAGAAAATTAAGCATTTTTTTTGTTAGTCACAAAATAATTGAAATCTTATTACCTTGAAATTTTAGACTTAGAGTTGTTTAATCACAAAATATTGATTTTTCGGAAAATTATATATGAAGGAACAAACAATATAGTATTTTGTTGCATTTTAAAACATTTTGCATGGAAATATTTCTATTATTACTTAAGTTATGACTAACAAAATGTGCCCGTCATTTTCCCTACAAACAATGGTTAAAAAGACACTTTTAAAGATATTTTTCTCAAAAAGAAAAAAGCCATTTTTTTTTTATTATTGCGCACAAGATTTATTTTACATTAGTTAATATTTTGCTTGCAATCTTTATGAATTTAGATATTATATCTACAACTTAAGATTGGATCTAAATTTGTGCATATTTTAGTAAAATTTCTATTTAAAAAGTATTGTTGAAAGTATTGCATACATTAAGATTATCTGTTTTTGTGCCTAGAATTACAAATAAACTTTGGTTCAGTTTTAATATAATTTTTGCACTACAGGTATTAGCGAGAACATAGCCAATAGTACTTCAATAGTATTACAATAGTATTTTGAACTTCTTTTATGTTGCTGAAATTCAGAACTGAACGTGACACTATGTGACTCCTTATATGATCCCTTACATCTCCCCGTCTTAATGATTCTCGGACTCAGGAAACTTTTTAACGGAAGTATTTTGTGTTCTGATTAAGTACTATATAGCAGAGTGCAATTACTTTAAAAATTAATGAATTCTAACTGTCTTTAATTTCTTAACACAATACCTATTAACTCCCATCTTCTTAGTAGAAAATAAAATGTCTACTTACAAATTTGAAGAGACTTGTAGCAGAAATGAGATAGATGACTCACAATGATACGTACTAGAAATGAAGACTTCATTAAATAAAAACTAACATCTTTTTATTTAGGCATATCAGGAAACATCTTCAATTTATACACTTGTAACACCAAAGCAAGAACTAGATGACATGAATGAGAAACTCTCATTTTATAATGGTTTGCAACCAATCACAACTAGCCAGCACATGCTGGAACTCTTTTGCATAAACAACAGAAAGTTGAGTAACACTGTGCAACCTGAAAAACATGTCAACAAAGTTTAACTGATACCTTGTTGGTAACCAACCAACCATTCAATCAATTAACTATGAATTTAACTGAAACCATAAAAACAAAATGTAAACAATATGGATGCCAGCATGCTGTAGATGTTAAGTGTTAGGGTTAGTTTTGTTAGTAAGTTAGTAGTTTTTATCATTGAAATATAGTAAAAGGTACCTTTTTAAATAAAACACTTAATACAAGAAATGAAGTTGAAAAATGATGGAAAAAAAACTTAATAAAAAGTGTGGTTCTTCCACAAAATGCCCCCCTTTTCCAGCATTTTTCATTTACTAAACACTTTCAAAAATAGATGTAAATATATTATGCAAAATACATATATACAATACATAATTGAAAATATTTAAATATTTATTTTCAAAAAGGTTCATCAGTTCATGATTTCAAGTTCAAAAAAGTTTTTTTTTTTTTTTTTTTTTTTTCCCTTCAGCATAAGTAAGCAGATCTAAGTTTCATAAATAAGTCCTTGCACAGAGACTTTGTAAGGAGATCAGCTAAATTGTCTTTAGACTTAACATGAATAATGTCAAACACATTTTGTAGATATAAGTCTCTTACGAACATGTATTTTAAATCTATGTATCTATTCCTGATATTCTCAGCTCTGTTCTTAATGAACTGTATAGCTGCAGCATTGTCACACTTCAGTATTGGTTTTTGGTTACCAATAATATTTGAATCAAGGTTAAAAGTAGAATACAGTTGCTCTAAGGTTGAATTCAAGTACTTCAGTTCTTTAGCAGCTTCTGAGGCTGCAATAAATTCCGATTCCATCGGAGACATAGCTACACAGGTCTGTTTCACCACACGCCATGTTATCGGGAGGCCATTTAAGAAAATAGAGTAGCCAGTCCAGGATCGGCGGTCACTCGGGTCACTAGCCCAGCTAGCATCAACATAGGCAGAGAGCTGAGTGGGAGGGTCTTGAGGGTGCATTTGGATTCCTAATTCCTTCGTAGTTCCAAGGTAGCACAGGATTTGTTGAAGGCATTTCCAATGCATAGGTCCAGGATTTTCAACAAATTGCGAAAGAGCTGCTACTCCATAGCTGATATCGGGTCTGCAACGTCCGGAAATGTAGAGCAGGCATCCCAGTAAATTTCTGTATGGAACATCTTCCATCTGGTTGTCATCAGTCGGCATATCTTTCCTAGAAGGAACAACTCCAGGTTGGAGAGGAAGAGAGATTTTAGTAAAGTTTTTAAAATTAAATTTTTCAAGACATTTCTCAATGTACTCTTTACAATGAATTTTCATGGAGTCTCCTGTCATATCAAATTCAATACCCAAAAGTTTAGAAATGGGCCCCATATTCTCGACTTCATATAAACTTTTTATAAGAGAAACTACTTCTTTTAAAATTATTTCATTTTCAGCAAATATCGGCAGGTCGTCCACATATACTAGTACCACTGCTTTTCTTTTATAAGAATAAGCACAAGTAAGTCCTGGTATTTCATTAAAACCATTACTTGTGAGTTTATTGTGCAATTCTTCATACCAACACCTTCCCGACTGATGAAGGCCATATAATGCTTTATGTAATTTTAAGACATGGTTTTCCTTTCCAAGTGTTATGTAATCTGCAGGTTGTCTTATGTATATATCTTTATCTATGGCTCCATATAAATATGCACATCGTACATCTAGAAGACAATGCTTCCACCCCAAAATACATATGAATAAAGCTATAAAAAGTCTGATTAATAGGAAGTTAACCACTGGACTGAATGTTTCTTCATAATCCAGTCCTTCTCTCTGGTTATTCCCCAAGGCTACTAATCTTGCTTTAAAGTTTCCAAACCTATTGCTGGCTTTTCTTTTAAGAGTATATACCCACTTAGTACCTAAAATTTTACAGTTTTCTGGTTGTGGAACTAATGTCCATACATTTCGGTCGATCATAGTTTTAATTTCTGCATCCATTGCCTCTTTCCAAAACTTAGCTTCAGGGAGCGTTTTTGCTTGATTCGGAGATCTTGGTATTATGATTTCTGCACAGCAGGTTTCCTCACTATCTGATTCATTAGTGTTACTTTCCATTTTTAAGATAATAGGACCCTCATATTCATCTTTATATGAAAAGCTTATTAGATCTTTGTCATAAATTATTTTATTTTTCTGACAATACTCTTGCATTTCTCTTTGGCTTCTTAAAGTCTTCCCATCAGGTGTAAAAATATAAATGTCAAATTTTCCCTTTGAGGCCCCTTTACTTCTTATTGTTCTTATCCTATGAAATTTAACTGTATTTGATTCTGGTTCAGGACTTGGGGTGAGTGATCGAGGTTCTTCTTTTAATTCAATCGCTTTTTCTAACTCATCTTCGGTTGGTTGGGGTAAAGACACTGATTTTGGATCAACTTGTAATTCAGGACTTGAAACACTGTTTCTTATTCCCCCCAAATCATCATCATCGTCAAATTCCGAGGAAATATTATGACCCTCTTTTGCTTTTCCTAGCACTGCTTCGTCAAAAGTCACATGTTTACTTTCTACAATGGTATTTTCATCAGGGATCCATATTCTATAACCACTCGTCCCATACCCATATCCTACAAAAATGCCTTTCTTGGCACGAGGCTGAAATTTATTTCTTTTCTGTGGGGGTTGATGAACATAGGCTGTACAGCCATATCTCTTAAGATGATTTATTGATGGCTTTTTATTATACCACCGCCTGAAGGGGATGTCATTTATGGTAGTGTGAAATGTTCTATTTCTTATGTAATTAACTGTCATCATGGCTTCTAGCCAAAAATCATCTGTTAAATTAGCTGAATGTATTAATGTTCTCATTCCATCAAACAGCACTCGATTGTATCGCTCTGCACAGCCGTTCATTTGCGGCGAGTAAATCGTGGTGTGTTCGTGTTTGATTCCAAGATTTTCTAAAAATTTTTCTAATGGTCGGTTACAGTATTCTAACCCATTATCTGTTCTGACAGTTTTAACTTTCTTCCCAGTTTGCCTTTCTACCATAGCTATAAAATCTTTAAATTTACTATAAACTTCATCCTTATTTCGTAGTGGGTAACAGAAAGCCCTGCGGCTATAATCATCAATAAATGTTAAAACATATCTATAGCCTTGTTTTGTTGTAACTGGAGCCGGACCCCACACATCGCTGTGTATAAGTTCTAATAGCTCTCTAGATCTAATTTGTGGTAATTTTGGGTGGACAGCTCTAGTACTTTTCCCTATTACACATGATTCACATCGTGTTTCATCACCTTTAAGTTTTCCAGGATTTTGTACGAGATTTTTATTAAACATATCTTTCAAAGTGCTTAAGTTTACATGTGCCAGTCGATCATGCCAGAGCATGATGTTATTCCTGTCTAAAGCATATGAACTATTATAATTGTTCTCTTTATTTAAGTTTACTTTATGTTGTGTCTTAAGTGTTTCATTTTTTCCTTTAAATTGAAAGTTCTCTTTAGTAGGCCAGCCTTTTATAGTGTAAAAATTACCCTTTAATTTAGCACTCCATAAGTATTTCCATCTAGGTGAAAAAATTTGAAAACCTTTATTTAGTCGGGCATGCATTTTCGCCTTATCCATTTTAGACATACTAATTAAATTTCTATGAATAGAAGGAACGTATAAAACATCATGTAAATTTACAGTCATTATTTTATTTCGGTCTTTAATATTAAATTCAACTTCACCAATACCCTGTACTGTGTGGGGAGTGGTTCCCATACGTACTACTGCACCTGCTGGAGGCTTCCTTAATTCTGTAAAAAATTCTTTATTTTGGCATACATGTGCCGATGATGCACTATCTAAAGTCCATTCTCTATTTGCAGGAAAAAGTTCATTTGCATAACACTTATCTACCATAAATTCAGAGACGAAAGAACCGACTCCAGGTTTAGTTCTAGAAACTAAAGTTTTGTTTTTACAAAATTTAGCAAAATGATCACCTTTACCACATAAAAAACAAGTTAACTTTTTCCTTATGCCTGGCTTAATTGTAATTGGTTTACTAGGATTTAATTTATCTTTACTTTCAACAGTTAATGAACATTCTTGTTTTTGAAGATCACGGAAATTTCGCCGATTATATTCCTTTAAAATTTCTGCCTTTAAATTGTCAAACTTAAATTTAGACTCGACACAGTTTTCAAATTCCCTTGCAAGGTAATCATATTCCTCTGGCAGGCACTGTAACAATTGATAACACCTATGATCTTCAGTAATTGACTCCCCAGAATCACTTAACTTTCTATAACAATCCTCAAACCTAGCTATAAATGTAGGTAACTCTTCATCAGGAAGAATTCTTAAATTTCTAAACTCTGCTAGCCTATATGCTTTTAAGGACCTACACTCAATTTCTAAATTTGTTTTAAGTGTATCCCATATAACTGAAGGATCACTTAAATGATTTATTTGAAGCTCAACTTCTCTGCTACAATATGTTTTCAATAGACCAGCGGCCTTGCTTTTACTTTGATTCAATTTAAATTTATCAATTTCACCCAAGTCATTTACTTTTGGCCATTTACTCTTATCTATCCAAATTATTAAACCCTCTGACTCTAGTATCCTTTTTATATTTGTTACCCAAGAATGGTAATTATGTCTTGTCAATAGTAATTGAGGGTTAGGGCTAGCAGCCATGTTTGTTTACAAACAGTGAAATATTTCTAAGTTAAAACTCATCAAATTCTGCCTTTAAAATGGTGCAATACTGGGCCCATAACCCTTTGTTCTGATTAAGTACTATATAGCAGAGTGCAATTACTTTAAAAATTAATGAATTCTAACTGTCTTTAATTTCTTAACACAATACCTATTAACTCCCATCTTCTTAGTAGAAAATAAAATGTCTACTTACAAATTTGAAGAGACTTGTAGCAGAAATGAGATAGATGACTCACAATGATACGTACTAGAAATGAAGACTTCATTAAATAAAAACTAACATCTTTTTATTTAGGCATATCAGGAAACATCTTCAATTTATACACTTGTAACACCAAAGCAAGAACTAGATGACATGAATGAGAAACTCTCATTTTATAATGGTTTGCAACCAATCACAACTAGCCAGCACATGCTGGAACTCTTTTGCATAAACAACAGAAAGTTGAGTAACACTGTGCAACCTGAAAAACATGTCAACAAAGTTTAACTGATACCTTGTTGGTAACCAACCAACCATTCAATCAATTAACTATGAATTTAACTGAAACCATAAAAACAAAATGTAAACAATATGGATGCCAGCATGCTGTAGATGTTAAGTGTTAGGGTTAGTTTTGTTAGTAAGTTAGTAGTTTTTATCATTGAAATATAGTAAAAGGTACCTTTTTAAATAAAACACTTAATACAAGAAATGAAGTTGAAAAATGATGGAAAAAAAACTTAATAAAAAGTGTGGTTCTTCCACATTTTGATCAATGAGCATTCGGCCAGTCCGGAATTCACGGCCACCATCGATAGGATGTGAGCGATTCTCACGGACATGCTTTTCATTTTTAATAAAGATACTGATAGTAATGAATTGACGACACTTCATGACACTAGTGTTTAAAACAGTGTTTTGACTCTATTGAGTAATGAATTGTGTCTAGTTTTTCATAGCATTTTCTTTCCTATTTCAGGTCTGCAACAACCTGTGGTACTCCTGCGGAGATTAGAAGAGGAGCAGCGTATCACACGTATGTGCAATATTTGTTTTCTTTTCTTCCTGAATTGCTTTTACAGGTTAAAGTTCAATGGTTGACCGAGAGGTCGAAGAATTTATAAGCCTTATTTTTTAAACATGCAGCGTTTCAACTTTTTATTTCATAAGACACACTAGATTGTTTTCTACAACAACAACAATTGACTCCTGTCGATTGATGCAAAGCTGTCAATTTTTGCTCTACTATAGTATGCTGTTTTAATTAACATGGCTCATTCTTCCAGAAATAAACATTTTCAGTTTTAAAGTTTAAAAAAAATCGATTGAAGAGTAAAAAAAATGTCTATATTGCTTCGGACTTTATGAACAGCATGCCAATATCTTCTCCGATCTTAAGAAATATTTTGTGTAAATTGCCTTTTTACATTATGCAGATGCTGTGATTGTTTTCATGATCTTAAGGCTGTTCTTAACTGCTCTGCTCAACAAGAGCAAAACGTTTTGACACACTTACAAATTCATTTTTTAACGGAAAGATATAAAATTAGAAAGCCTGGCTATGGAAGTGAACTTTTTTTTCTTTTTTTTTCTTAACTTTGATAGGTAATTGATCAACCAATTACCTATCAGGGGTCGATCCAGGCAAAATTTAGGGCCTATTTAGGACACTTTCACAAAAATGTATTTAACAAAATAGGCCCCTTCACAAAAATAAATTTAATAAAATGGGCCCCTTCATAAAATTTCTTTAATAGGCCCCTTTCGTAACATTCTTGTTCATAAAAACTCTTTTAAAATGTGTAATTTGTAAAATAAAACCAGGTCACGAAAAACAGAAACTTTAGCAAGGAGATTTAAAGAAGTTTTTGTTAATAAATTCTTGGTTCGAATTTACGTAACTGGATTTCAACTTTCGTTACATAATGTTATTTTTCACAAAAAGATTATGAAATTCACAAAAATAACTTTTACGTTTCACAAAATGGGACCCAAGAATAAAAACCTGCATCGACCCCTGCCTATTGAGTTATAAGCAATTTCAATCACGTGAGAAACATGTTTTTCACCCACTCTTGAGTGCCTTTTCTCCCTTCATATGGAAATGCGGTTCAAAACGCCTACTTTGACACCATTTTCTGAAAGATCTATTGTGTTTGCAAAAAAATGGAAAAAACAGCTCAGTTACCTAGTTTTTGAACAACAACACCAGCTAGTTTCATGCATTTTCGAACAAAAATAAATTAAAACTTATGCCCTTTTGGATTTGAGAACACCCTTAAAAGATTTTGGTTTACATTCAATCGCGAGGCCTACACAGAAGCCAAAGGTGATTTTAAACACCAAATGAAGTTTACATTGCTCCATTTATTAAGGGGGGGGGGGTCATAAATCATTAAGTAGGTATGACCCAGAGAAAATTCAGTATCGGATAAAAGGAGCCTATTGCAGATATAAAATACAGTGTGATTTTTTTTTTTAAAGTTGTTAAAGTAAAATCGTATAACAAGAGAACCACTGATCCAAATGACCTGAAATTTCACCAGTATGTTCCCAAAGCAATGGGATTTTTTTAGCCGTGGTTTAAAAAAAAAAACTTGAATATTTGCTGTTTCTGGATCCCGGCCTATGTCATGAAAGTTTTGAGTCATTTTTTTAGTGCCGTGGATGAAGTGCAATGTTTGTAGAAATGTAGGCTAGGATCCAGATAGATTTTTCGCTGTTAGCGAAACGAGAATCACCAATCAATAGCCTGCATTTCTGCAAACAGCGAAAAGTTCACAAAAATGCAGGCTTCTGATTGATGAATCTCGTTTCTCTAACAGCCAAAAATCTATCTAGATTGCACCCAATGGAGGATATTCCAAATATGGGTTCGAGGCTGAAAAAAGTCACGTGATACTGGTAATTTATCCAAGGAACTTCTAACTGATAAAAAGGGAAGATACTACTACTTTGCCTCATGAACCGTTTCATTGGCTAGAGGGGATTTACATTACACGTCTACGGAGCCTTCCCTTCTTTACGATAGAAGTTTTTACCTTGACCACGTGATCAAAATGTAGATGGAATATCCTCCATTATGTTGAACATGTCCTTATATGTTCATGATATTTCTTTAATAAACTGAAAAGCAAACAGTGTTTAATTAAACAAACTTTCTTCTTTTTGTGTTTCTTGTAGATCCTTCTAAATCATTTATGTCCCCCTTCAACATTCAACAGTAGTCTGCCATCTACCTCTTTTCCATCTCTTTGATATCCTGGTGAAAGCTCTCGCCGTGCTTTTTTCTGTAATGTCCCAGATTTTCTGGAAAGTAGTCAATATGGAATGCAGAAAATGCATTTTTACACTCATATCAGAGCCCAACTTCTTGAAAATTTCCAGCATTGTTTCAACAATATTCCTGCAATTTTGATCTTTCTTATTCCCTAGAAAGTTTTTGGTAACACAGGGTTCATACTCATCAGGGAATTATGGGATTCATGGGAAAATCAGGGGAATCTCAGGGGATAATGCAAAAAATTTCCAAAACCTGGCAAAATGATTGGCTACTCTGGGAAATTGAGGGCAATCACTGCTGTTTGCGAAGTCATAATGAAATCAAACTAAGACCTTTCTTCTAACATCGTGATATATAGAATTGGAAACTAGCCACTTCTTACAGATTAGATGTAACTATGTTATGCATTATTAGATGTAAATTATGCATCCCTGAAAATACATCAGGGGATTTTTTCTTGGAAAATGAGTATGAACCCTGTAACACATTTGAAGGCGATTCAAGTCCGTCTTTTTCTATCTCATTCATCATTTTTTCAAAATCTTTGTCCTTCATCAGTTTTTTTTTATTTAAGAACCAACGGAATTCCAGCTTTTAATTTTCCATGTGTGATGAAGGGAAATTTCATAGTAAGGTACTTGAAGCATCACCCATCTTGTGGTAGAGCCTTTACAAATTGCTTCATTAATCCTAATTTAATGTGTAATGGTAGAAGCAAAATTTTTTGAAAGTTTACCAGTGGTTCATGCCAATCAGACTGTATTCTATAAGTTGTTAGATAAGTTGGTAACGTTATGTGTGACCACAACGTAATGCTTGTTCTCAGCAATGAATTTTCAAAATCGACTCGTCTTGTTTGCAAACAAACTATACGTGATTGAAGGAAACTGAGATCAGTTCTGTAATCAGCATAAAAAAATGCATTAAGGGCAGTCACTGGTTTTTAATCATCTGATATCATGCAGACTAGTGTTATCTTTTCACATCGCACGTATATGGAGAGAGTGTTTAAACAACTTTAGGAATCGGTACACAGAGAGAGCAACGGGCGCTATTGAGTCTGTTGACTTTTTAATGGATGACTATTTCCCGTTTTTATGTGCATTGTATTTGCTGTTTTTGCATATTCTGATGATGACACAATGAAAGGTCGTAACATGTCAATTTTAATATTTTTTAATGTTTTTGTTGAAATGGACGTTTTGGGGACCATTTTCAAATAATTTTTATTTATTGAGTTAAAATTTCGAAATTACTTGTGATGGTTAACCATATCATTTGTAAATAAAATCACATGATAAAACTTCTCATAATTTTTTAAAAATTTAAATTTAAATTTTATTAAAAAAGTGGGATAGTTTAAAATCATTATAACCTGAAATATTATTTGTAGAATTTCAATTTGTTTGCATTTAAATAAACAAAAATATATGTTTTAATTTAGGTTCAGAGTAAAAAAAATATTAATTTAAATAAAAATTAAAAATATTTAAAGAAAAAATTTGAAAAAAAAAAGACACCTGAGCTGCCCTATATGAATGATGACAAAATATGAAATAATGCTACTTACTTATTATCCGGTCCAGGTATAGATAGATCGCCAAAAGTGGTTGTTAATCACCAATTTTGTTTATCGTTGTCAACTGACAGTCGTGTTTAAAATGTCGATTTAAGGGGGTCCGGGACACATTTTAAAATAATTTTTATTTATTGAGTTAAAATTGTAATGTTTATGTTAACCATATTATTTGTAAGCGAAATCACATGATAAAACTTCTCATAATTAAAAAAATATTTAATTTAAAATCGTTCCCAAAATATTATGTGTGAAATTAAATTTTTTTCATTTAAATAAACAGAAATATATGTTTTAATTTTTATTCAGCATTTTTAAATATATTAATAAAAAAATGATGTAACTTGAAAAAAAAAAATATTTTCTAAAGTAAATATTTTTTTCAAATTTGCTGAATTAAAATTAAATTAAAATAATTGAAAAAAAAAAACATGTTCCAAATTTGAACCCTTTAACTTTAACGGTTCTTGACTTATAATAATTTAAATATGAGAATTGGTGAAAAAAGTCATCATGAAGAAAAACACATTTTTGCAAGAAATCATGTTCATGACAACCATTGCTTGAAAGCTAGATTTTGAAAACAAAAACCAAAACTTAAAAATGAATATTTCCTCAAATGAAAATCAAATTTCAAATTAATTGCAAATTAATTTTCATTTGAAATATTGCAAGGCGAATGTTTCTCTCTGGAAAAATTTCCATGAATGAATATTTCCTGTTCCGATTGTGATAGCAACAGAATTTAAACTTCATTTTAAGTTGAAAAAAAAAACAGAGAAATTTTTAATGTAATAAATTTTAAGAAACTTTTAAGATTTTTGTGTCCCGGACCCCCTTAAGCAATTAGTTGTATTTTAATATATGTTTTGAAAGATATATTTTATGTATAATAACAGCATTTTTTGTCCACATCTGACTTTGTATAGTGAATTTTGCGTAAAAGTCTTTATTTGAAATTTAAATTAATAATTGGTGATATACGGGGTTGCCAAAAAGTTTAACGGAGGGGGTGGAGGCAGCTATGTGTAATCTTAGAGTGGGTCAATTGGTATTTTTTATATTCTAATAAATATTTTTCAAATAATTCATTTTTTTTATCTTCTTTTTTTTAAATTGCACGGCATCGTAATAAAATACATTTTAGGAAAAAAATGAGAACTAACTTTTATGTTAACCGGATGCCTCATTTATAATTCATTTAAAATTCATATGTTTTACTCATTTCATTTAAAATACTATAAATAATTATAAACAAACCAAAACAATTTATTTCAACATCAACGAATTGTTTCTAATTTATGCATGTGAAATATTGGCAGTTTTAAAAAATGCTGCTGGCGACATTTGCACCCCGCTAATATAAAAGCATTAAAAATTGGTTGAAAAAATGTTTGCCACTTCTTTATCTCTGCAACATTAGCACAATGTTTATACACATGTTTATTCAATTCCTACTATTAGTTCACACTCTCCCTATATTTATTTATTTATATATCTTGTTATGACAATGGATGTTAATACAGTTTATTAATTCATTAATTAAATTTAAATTAATTAATTTTAGTTTTACATGGGAAACAAAATGGCGACCATTGGTTATTGAAGCATTTAATGCATCTTCCTATCTATAAGGGGGGGGGGGTTACCGTAGGGGTCACCCTGTTCTGTCGCCCAATACTGCCAAGTTTGTTGCTAACTTGGTGATGTATCGCCAAATTTGGAGGCCAAAATGAGTCGCCAAAATTGACGGCAACTTGACGATATCTCTCATATTCCCATAGAGTTCCATTGTAAACCTACTTGCTTATAGAAAATCAGCAAATTGAGATATTTTAATGCAACAAAAACTAATATTAGCTTAAGGGATTCTATTAAATTTTTCTTTGATAACCTAAGTAGGAATTGACTTTAAAAACAAAATTTTTATATTACTTGTTTTATTAGACTATTCTTCTAAATTTTTTCAGACTCTCCTGGGACTTCGCACAGTGGCAGATCTCCTGATGCATCATCTCTTCCTCCCGTGCCAAGCAGAAGCCCTTCCCCACCAGTGCCTTTCGCGGACGCTCCGCGTGTCATTCCCCCCGTGCCACCGGGCACGCGAAAACTGCCAAGATTTTGGAAGCGGAATGGCAGTATGTATCTTTTCCACTCCAAACATCCTTTCCCCCTAAATCTTTTACTGACATTTAAGAGTCTACTTCAGTCAAACGAAAAGATGCGTTCGCTAATGCTAATCATATGGAAGACATTTATAAAGGTATTTCGGTCGCATTTCAATATTTTTAAATGATTTTTTTTTTTTTTTTTTTTTTTTTTTTTTTTTTTTTTTTTGTATTGGATAACTGAGATCAATCTGTATGCAGGCCTTTTTTTACTTTTTCGATTTTGATTGCAGATTTTTTTTTTTATAAGGATGCTTTAACTTTCGAAACAGATTTCGAAAATGAGAAAAGAAATATAGATAAAGAATAAAGAAAATCGAAAAAGTAAACAACGGTCTTTGTACAGATCAATCTCAACTATTCAATGCAAAAAAAAAATCATTTAAAAATATTTAAATTCAAACAAGATATCTTTATAAATGTCTTCCATTAGCGAACAAGTCTTTTCGTTTGACTGAAGTAGGCTCTTAATATAATATTAAAGTAGTTATGTAAGTTAATATATCAGGTGCCCTAAAGTAGACTGATTTTTAAATTCAATAATCAGCTATTTAAAAAGAAAAAAAAATCTTGCAAGAGGTTATGCAAGGTATTTTGACAGGGTATGCATGATGTCAGGTATTCTTTTTTTACTACAATTCCTGGTTTTAGTTCCAAGTACCAGCGATAGTGGACGCTGCAAGCCATGGGTACTCAATTGAGACCAAAAGCGAAATCGCCCAGCCTGGATGCGAAAGAAGGAGGTTAAAATCATTTGCCCACACAATCTTGTTCTTTGGACCAGATTATGGACTCAGTCATACATTTAATATCCTTCGTTCACATCCATGCTGGGAGATTTCAGGTTTGGCCTCGATTGAGCACCTATGGCTTGCAGCATCTACTATCACTGGTACTTGGAACTAAAACCAGGAATCATAGTAAAAGAAAAAATAATCCCTGACCTCTTACCTAACTTTCCTGCAAGAATTTCTTTAATAGTTGTCCCCATTGGCAAATTATTGGATTCAGTCAGTCCATTTTAGGACATATTGAGAGATTCACAACCCTAGTAAACCAAGTCCATTAAGAAAAGAAAAAAAAGCAATTTAACAAATTACAATGACCATTTGGAAAATGATTTTTTTAAAGACTAAAATTTAAGACATAAAAAATCACACGGAGTTGATCCTACATTACATACATTGTGAATTAAACATTAATAGTGTTAGGACATGTAAAAATTCCAAGCGACAAAAATCACCTGCGACTCGTACGTATTTATCCATCTGAAACTTACGTATTATCCAAGCATTTCATTGGCTGTTCGGGAAAAGGAAGGAAATCGGATGACCCATTTTAAATGAAATTTCATTCTTAAACTTCTAAACATCCCACACTATTACTTTTTACACTGTCGTATAGAGAAAAAAATGTACTTTTAAATGCAATTTGTTTGAAAGCTATATCTCAATTTGTTTCTAAGTTATTAATTTTTTTTGTAGTTTTTATCACTTTTTGTCATAGTGGCAACAGAAGGTATCCATCTCTGTTGAAAGTAAAGGGAAATACAGATTACTGTTTAGACCCACCAGAAAACGAATAAAATGTGGATTAAACCAATAAAAAGCTTCAGATATGCTTTTGATTTCCTACCCTGACGAGGACAATAACCATTTTTCCAAATGTTTAAAAATATACTTTATCCTGTATGCCAACTGTTTACAGTACTTTGGCCTACTATGGTTGTGAGCCCCTCAATTGATTTTTTCACTTATTTTTTTTCATGCTCTCTTTTAACTTCCAATTATTCTTGAATATGAAATGCAGTCCAATGTTGTGACTCATTTTTGACCACAGAGGTTTGAAATATATGTGTATTCATGGGGGTAATATATGAATTGGACATTGTTTTTTTTTTTTAATTCGACCCCTAAAGAGGGTGTGGCAACAGGGGGAGAAACTTAATGGTTGCTCAAATGCTTAGCAAATATCACATGTTTTATTTTCATATTTTATATTATCTATATCCATGATGAGTAAGTATTACGGTGGCCCCCAACGACTAGTTTTTCACCGTTTTGCATTTTTAGTGTCGATTTTTTTAATTTTTGGAGGGCCATCGTTCTTTGAAATAAGTGTATTATACTATACAGGGGTTGATGCAGGTTTTTTATTCTTGGGGCCCATTTTGTGAAAAGTAAAAATTATTTTTGTGAATTTTATTATATTTTTGTGAATTTTATACTGTTTTTGTGAAAAATAACATTTTGTAAGGAAAGTTGAAATACAGTTGAAATACAGGTGAAATACAGAAACTCAAATTCGAACCAAGCATTCATTAACAAAATCTTCTTCAAATCCTCTTGCTAAAGTTTTTGTTCTTGGTTAACTGGTTTTATCTACAAAATCACACACTTTAAAACAGTTTTTATGAAAAGGAATTTTACGCAGGAGCCTGTTTTATTAAAAGGAATTTTGTGAAGGGGCCCATTTTATTAAAATCATTTTTGTGAAGGGGTCCATTTTATTAAATTTATTTTTGTGATGGGGCCCTAAACAGGCCCCATATTTGGCTGCATTGACTATATAATGAGATATATAATTGCTATATAATGAGTGTGAATGAACTTCTTTTTTTATATAAATAATCTGGAAATGATTTTCCGTTCTGATGAATGGAGTCGAGGGGATAACTGAGAAGCACCCTTTAGAAATGTAAATTCAACCAAATAACTAAGAATTTCCTCGGAAATTTTTATTTATGATATAAGACTGATATAAATAAAAATATTTTCGAACCAAAAGTTTACAAAATATTTTTAAGTTCTTTTAAAGACATTTTTACATTTTCCAATAGCCTCTGGTGTTTTCTGAAATGGTTTGAAATTGGTATGTTTCCAATCTTTGTGATTCACATCAAATAATCTTTGATAGCAATCTTAGAATAATATATTCGAAGAGAGCTTGAAGAAAGTTACTTCTTCATAATCCTATTTTTCGGAAAAAACATTTGAAACCTGCTCTCGTTGATACTAAGAATCATTAATGTTATTACACACATTATTGTTATTATTCATCCTTTGAATTTGAATAACACTTTATATAACTATTTTAACAATTAATTTTATTTGTTACCATTCTTTTGTTGCCAAAAAAAAAATCATAATATAAATCTTTTAAAATGCATAAGTATCGTCTGCATAAATGATTTCACATAATAAGAATAAATTGTGAAAAAACAGTTTTTGAGCTATTTTGGCGGAATACTGAAAATATATTTTATTTATGTAATTAATCATGATTTTATCTATAATTACTAACTCCATGATTTATTTTTTCTTCTGAAAATAGACGTGTTTCATTTTTCATTTGCAAAAATGCGTCCGTAATGGGAAAACATGTAAAATAAATTAATTAAAATAATAAATTTTTTAAGTTTATTCTGTAAAAAAAAATAATATTGTGCAAATCTACAGGATCCTAATTTATTTCCATGTTTAATTTCAAGTCAAATTATTGAATAGTTTTTTGTAATAGTTTTTTGTACGACAAAATGTAATTTCTGTAGCCTAGTATAGGATTCGCTTCGCTCATCCTAACTACCGTATTTTATGGAAGAAATGTCACGGCGTTTATGGATGTAAAAGTTAATTTCTTTCCAAGCGTGGCGTTTATGATTTTTTTTTAAATACCAACTGAGTTTCCTTAATTTAAAAATTCCTAAAAATATTTAACATCGGATTTAAATATTTTAAATAAAACTTCAGGCATCTTAATATATTAAAAACGAGGCATCCTACACTGCTCAGAAAACTTTGGTTAAAGTTAGGACAATGTGACGCTGTGGACAAAAGTGGCGTTCCGACGGATGCGGCGTTTACAACGGGTGCGACGATTACGATATTTTCAAGTTTATTCAGGCCAATTTGAGGGGTGCAGCGTTTCTTCCATAAAATATGGTATTTAAAAAAAATCGGTTCCAAGCGAATAAAATGTGTGTAAGGAGTACCGTCCTGAAAGGGTTAATAAGATCTTTTTATTCTGTTTAATTTCGTTTATCACCCTATTTCCATAATAAACAAGTTCAATTGTTCTTCCAGCGCGGACAAGTCTACGCAGCCTACTGCGCCTAAATTATAATGAGGACGACATCTTCGAATCCCAGTTGCAGGGCATTGTGCTCTAAAAGGTGAGTCACACCACTCATTCATCTTATTCTAACAAGGAAGGTCTCCATACGGGCATATTCAGAAAAATCTGAAAAAATTACAGAGTGTTCTTCTCATGTGGATATATATTTTTATAAAAAATTTTTTGGCGGAACCTCGATAGAACGTTCGTAAAAAATAATGAGGATTTCGTTTATTTGGTGATTTATCATCGGTTGGCGATGAAATGAAATTTCAAAAAATACTTTTTTATGTCGAATACTCTTTAAGATAAAAATGTTTCATATTGAAATTTTTTAAATAAATTTAATGTAAATAGCTTTAGTTTCGTCAGTTTAGTTTGATTTAACTATAGTTTTGTCATATATATATATATATATATATATACATAATGAAAGTTAACTATCAAATTTTATGAATTAAAACAAAATTCAAATAAATTCAAATTGTTTCACTATCTCAAAATTAAGTCCAATTGAGCACTGTTGATTCCATTTTGTTGCTATGGAAACGATGAATTCCTTGATATTGAAATGAATAACTGGTAAAAGAATCTTGCCTTTATTTTAGAATGTGCTTAAATATATTTCTATTTATGAAATTGTTTTTAAAGTAATAAAATTAAATAACCAGCAACATAAATATGTAAGACGAAAAAATGTATTTATTAAACTCTCACATTGTTTAAGTTTAAATTCCATTAAATCATGGAAGACGGTAGTATTTCGAGTGACGCAGCCTTAAGCCTAAAATAAATACAAATATATTATTTAAGAAATAGCATAACGTCACTCAAAATTTGATATCAGTATTTTTAAGTTCCATATTTAAAATTCTTAGAGCATAAGATAAAGTGCTGCGTCAGAAACTTTTAACCCGTCAAGGGTTTTTGCATTGATACTTTTTACACACATTCTAAAAATAAATTAACAATTCTCAGGTGCATTAAAATCGTTTGCTTTTGGTGAGGAAAAGTACTGCTCGCCCAATCGTGTGACGCTTTCGTCTTTTCGCGCCAAATACTCGAAAGTATTTAATTTTTTTTTCAGACTTTCTATTGTAATTCCGCTGCTAAATTTGACTGATCCTTTATTACATAAATAAGTAATTTAATTGGTATTTTTTTTTTTTCAAAATATTCTGAGTATGCCCAGTAAGGAGACCTTCCTTGTAAGTTAGATTCTTACTTATGATTTATTGAAAACATTTCTTCTAAACGTGTTATATGAATTTCAGATGATGTCCATCTGAGCAAGGGGAAGGATCATATGTAATAATGGGAAGAAGCCGAATGAATATCAGTAACATCGATTATCCGGAATTATTTTTTTTGGGATCGAAATTTTCGTTCTGATAAAAGGTATGTAAAAATTTTTGAAATTGTTTATTTTAAGTAGGGAATATAAAATATAAAGAAACATAAATTTTGCACAAAGAATGAAGTCGATCCTATAATGAGTTGCCGAGATATTTGTAATTCTATTATTCACACTCTTCAATTTTTCATGACCCTGTATTTCATTCAAATTTCAATTCAAAGGTATATTTTAATTGGAATTGAGAAGCTTCATCCGACGCAGTAAACTATTTGTTAATAGGATTATAATTTTTCGAGTTATAAGGATGTTTCTTTTATGCAATTCAGTACTACTCGATTATCCGGCCGACCCAAAAACTATCGCCAAACTATAAGATTAAATGCCAATAATGTAATTATCCTAAATGTCACATTCACTTGACATTAAACACATTACATGTGTTTGTTACGCCATCAAGTGATTTTTAATTTGACGTTTTATTTGTACTAGCCGTCCTTGGCGACCCGTTTGATATTTTTTAAAATTTATGTTGGGAAAGCATGTTGAGCATTTTACCATGTTGCTTTTATTCATAATTAAATTTACTTGGGCATCCTTAAATGTAATTAATAGAATCCCTTAAGCTAATATTAGTTTTTATTGCATTAAAATATCTCAATTCAAATTAAAGAAATCATCCTTTTAAAGATATTTTTGTTTTGTGTAACCCATAATGCTTTTGGAACAAGATAAAGTGGTGTATCTGTGATTCATTCTAAACTGTATTACAAATAATCGATGTATTAAATGAATTTTATAACAAGTTATTTTAATGGTACTTATAAGTATACAAAAAGTTTAAAAAGTAGTAGGGAAACTTTTTAAAATTTTAATTAAATATGCAGTTAATTTTTTTTTTTCAATATGTACTTGCAGTTGAACATTGAAATGCTCTGAGTTCACCCTTTGAACCCTATTTTTTAAAATAAAGAAACATGTTGAAATGGTAAGCTGTCTCCTTAATTATAAACTTAAAAATGAAATTGAATAATGAGCTTATAGGAAGAAGACATTAAATCTCTATTTAGAAATCAGGAATAATTCCACATTGTTAATATGTATATGGCCTTGATGCTTAAAAAAAAAAAAAAACTTTGGCTCAGTTTAAAAAGTGACACTTGTAGCCAAACGTTCATAACTGCTACGCTTGTTTACATATTCATTTAAAGCTTTGCTACTTTTTGCATACATATAAAAATAGAAAAGTGGCTTCTTTATATTAAATAAATGTTGAAAAAAATATTTGTGTATAGAATCAGGAATGTATCAGGAATAGAATTTTTTAATGCATTTGCATACTGATAGGCCAGTTTTCTAGCTCCAACTGTCATTAGATCATAATGTATTTTTGAAGCTGAAAGCTAGTAATTTACTCTTGCTCAACTGTGAAAACTTGATTGGGCCTTGATTGTAAAAATGTGCTATCTTCTGCAGAATTGGAATTCTTGGCAATTGCTAGGTGTCCAAACAAGCTTGATTTTTTGATGTGGTACATTTCACCTGCTGCTCTTATGGAAAGGTTCTCATGTATTACTTTATTAAATGGCAGCTTTCAGTTCATCATTGGAAATCCGTTGTCTGTCGGAGTTTTTTTTCTCTAAATAGGGGCCATCAGTAAAAGATTTAAGATTAATTATTGTCTTTTTTATAATGACAGGGATGCAAGTTAGTCACTTTTCTCACTTTTAGTCACTTTTAGTCACTTTTTTTAAAACTTGTCACTTTTAGTCACTATTTTTAAAAAAAGTCACTTTTAGTCACTTTTTTTTGACTAGAAGAGATGAAGTCTCTAAAAGTGAGCAAGGTGTGGAAACTGGTTCACTCACATTTAAAAAAAAAGGGGGTAACTAAAATCGACATTTTTATCTTTCAGATTTGTCGATATCCTCAGCATCAAAAATTGATATTTTTTGCACAAAAAGCCATGTCTAAATACATTCGAGCTCGGTTAATACGACACCAGCTAATTTCAGTGCATGGTTAAACAAACAATTTGGACATTAAGAAAAGTTGTCATTTAAACTGTTCTATGATTTTCTCGCTTATTATGAATTACAAAAGTAGGATCACGGCTAATAGGAGCAAAGCATCATTCGGTTGCATTTGAATTTCATCGAAAAGTAGGGTAGAATTAAAAAGGAATCTCGTCACATGACTGTAAGATTCATAGCATGCACACTCTTCATTGAATTTCAGTTCCAGTCACAATTCCATCTTTATTTATTATGATTCATGCCAAATGTTCTAAAATTCTTGCCCCCCACCTAAACCCCTTAGGTGGAGAATTTTCTAAAATCGCTGTAATACATGCTTAATAATTTTTTTAGAAGATTTATTTTCTGGAATTTTACGCGCCTACCTGAAACGGCTGCTCAGATATGCCAGATGTTATAAAATTTTGGACCTCCTTTTAGCCGCCTTAGGTGGGGATTTTGTAAAATTGCTGAAATGCGTGCTTAATTATTTTTTTTAGTAGGTTTATTTTCTGGAATTTCATCTTCCTACCTAAAACGGCTGCTAAGATATGGCCAAAGGTTCTAAAAAATTTTACCCTTCTTTAACCCCCATTGGGGGCATTTCAAAAATCGCTGAAATACTTGTCTAAATATTTTTTAGTACAGTTATTTTATGGGCATTTACGCTACTACATAAACAGCTGCTGAGATATGGCCAAATGTTCTAAAAGTTTTGACCCCCCCTCCCCTTCCACCTTAGGGGGGAATTTCTAAAAATAACTGAAGTACATGTTTAATTTTGAATACAGTTATTTTCTGCAATTTCATGCTTCTACCTAAAGCGGTTACTAAGATATTGCAAAATGACCTAAAAATTTCTATTATCCCCTTAACTCGCATAGAGGGGGTGGGGAGAGGATTTCTAAAATCGCTGAAATACGTGTTTAATTACTTTTTCAGTAGATTTATTTTCTTGGCTTTCATGTTTCTACCTAATATGGCTGCTGTGATATGGCCAAATGTTTTAAAATTTTCGACCCTTCTTTAACCCTCTTAGGGAGGAATTTCTATTAATTTTTGAAATATGTGTTTAATTATTTTTTAGTAGATTTATTTTCTGGAATTTCACGGCTCTACCTAAAACGGATACCGAGATATGGCCAGATGTACTAAAATTTTTGACCCCCCCCCTCTTTTAACCCCTTTAGGGGTTAAATTTCTAAAATTGCTGAAATACTTGTTTAATTATTTTTTTAATAGATTTATTTTACGGCTTTTCGCACTCCTACCGAAAACGGCTGCTGAGATATGGCCAGAAGTTATAAAACTTTTGACCCTCCTTAGGAGGGAAGTTTCAAAAATGCTCTCTTAGTGTGTGCTTATGTTATAAGAAGTATTTTGTCCCCAATTTTCATGCTTCTAGGTTCAGTAGTTAGGGCTGTGCGTTGATTATGAGTCAGTCGGGACAAACTCTTTTATAGATATAGATATGTGCACTGTAAACAATTTGGTATGTTTTATTTGCACTTTTTCTAAGAGTTTTAATTATTTACTCTGGGTGAATTTAGCAATAGAATTTTATTTTTTCTTTATTTAGTTAAAATTGGAACTTGTCGCAGAAAATATTGCAAGGATCCTACCAGTGACCTATTATATCACTATTTGCAAACAATAGATTTTTATTGCAAATGTTGTAGAAATAAAATGAAGGTTGTTCTTTAAAAATAGTGGTAATTAAAAGGTGATAGGTAGGACCCCTGCTATTTTTTTAATGACAAACAGCCTTACTATTTATAATTAAATTTTAAAAGTTTATTATGCTAACATTGTACTTTTTGTTTTATATGATTAAATAAAACTGAGGTTTTACCTTATCTGTCATTTTGGTAGAGGATTGTCATCTTAAAAGCAAAAAGGTGTTTTATTTATATAATTTAACTTGCAAATAAATAAAAAAAAAATCATTGTCTCGTACCATTCATGTCACTTTTTTTTTGTGCTTTAGCCCCCCCCCCTTTTTTGTTATGCTTTAGTCACTTTTTTGACACGCTTTAGTCACTTTTTCGACACGCTTTAGTCACTTTTTTGTCACTTATTTTGGTCTTTTTGTCACTTTTCTCACTTTTTTGGAAGCATTGTTGCACTTGCATGCCTGAAATGTTATTTCGTTATACAGTCAACTCTCTCAAACTTGTAAACGCCTATAATCCACACTCTGTTTCAGATGTAAACAGTGAAAATTAGATGACCGTTAATTTTGCGAGATAAATTTAAAATGGATGGAATTTGATTGACGATAATTTTAAATGACAATGAATTTCTAACCCTCAAAATTTTGCACTTCAGTGAAGTAAAACTTTGTTTTTCAAATTAAACCAAGAAACAGTAAAAAATAAGGCAATTTTTTTAATTAGTGCAAAATAGAAATCTGCAGAACTTTTGTGTTTTGCAAAGAAAAAAAAAATACTTACCAATCCAAGGTAGGCCGCCTTCTTTAGAATCAGAACTTATTCATTCCAGGATAGATTCGGCAATTAAAAATAATTCACTCGAATAGTCGTAAATGAAGTAAACATCTCTCTCATTTTAGATTATTTATATGGCTAACTTATACAAAAGAATATTTACATTATATACATAAGATGAATTAATCTCGAATTCGGTTTGATGGGGGAAAAAACCCACATTTCAAAATCGTTCTTCTTTCATTCTACAAAACAAAAAGTTTCTGTTGCCAAACAGCAAAAAATAAAAAGTCCTCATTCGAAGGGAAAATGTCCATATGAGGTCGTGAGAAAATGTCCGTGGAGGTCGTGTTTTGTAATAATAGTAAACCAAGTCCATTAAAAAAAAAAGAGAGAGAGAGAGAGAGAGATCGTTTAAAAGGTGCATAAAATCTGTTTTATCCACTCCCACGATAAACCAAGTGTGTAAACAGATGACATACATGAGAAAGTGTGTGAAAACAGACTTGGTTCACTGTTAAAACTGATTTTATGCACCTTATAAAAACGGACTCTTTTTTTTTTTTTTTTTTTTTTTTTTTTTTTTTTTTTTTTTCAAAATGCACTTGGGTCTAGTAGGGTTATGACTCAAATGTAGAAGAAAGCTATCAAAGGTTATTTAAGTTTCATTTTCACTTTTCGACACAAACAACGTGATGGCAACCCCTTTCCTCAATAAGAATAGAGGTATGTATGTAAAGAGAGTATGAATTGAGGTATGCATAAGCTAAGGATGACACGAATTCCATCCTCTCCAGCATTCATCTAACCATTTTGGATTGAATAGAGGGTAGGCCGACATTTTGTTTAAAATACTTACAAAATTCTGCAAGTAGTGTTAAACTAACAAATTTAGATTGAATAGAGGATAGACCGACTTTTCATTTAAAATATGTATATCCCCATTAAAATGATTCTAATTTAATTGTTCTTTATTTTTATTTACTTACATACTAGCCAACCTGTCCGGCGTTGCCCAGGTTTTTCAGAAAACAGCATGAATTCCAAAAAAAAAAACTCTGAAAATCACAATGAAAAATCGTGAAAAATTTAAAAGTCTCTGCACAAATTTCGAATAAACTTCATCGAAAAGAGAAAAAAATTACGATATTGAGCTAGAAGATTAAAACTGGATTCCTTTTACTAATGGGTGGAAATATTGTAACAAAACTCGAAAACACGCTAAAAATCACAATAAAAAATCACGAAAAATTCAAAATGCTATAAGAAATCCGAATAAATTTTATTGAAAAGAGAGTAGACTTTACTATATTAGGTCAAAAATTGAATGACAAAAAATAGCAACAATCACGAAAGTCAAAATTTATGTTATATTTGGATAAAAATTTTCAATCTAATTCCCTTGATGAATTTCAAGCCGTGAAACGCGGAAAACCCCTAAAAAATCACGATAAAAAGCGGTTAACCAGCAAAAATCGCACAAGAGAAAATTTATTATACTAGGCTAAAAGTTTGAAGCCGGATTCCTTGTCCGTATCTCAAACAAGTGGGTAAGTGTGATCACAGATCGCACAGAGGGTTTCGTTTAATATTCCTTTCAAAACACTTTATCCTTTTGAAAAATCTGTTAGTTCCACATTTCACAACCAGGGGGCGCACTTGATTCTAAACAAACCTGTATCCGAACGAAAATCCGTTTTACATACTATCCGCTGATATATTAGTCGAGGGGATTGGGCCCATAGCACCTGAGATAAGTAGGCGCACCTGGTGGAAAAAAGAGATAAGTAGGCGCACCTGGCGGAAAAAATGGAACTAAAATATGTAAGGCTATGGTGCATAATATGAAAGAATGGTCAAAGGGGTGTCAGCAAAAGTTGGAAAATTTCTCCCCGGCTTAAAAGGGTGGAGGTTAGAAAAATTGCTCAAAATACACAAGTTAGAGCCCAGAGGGGTAAATAATAAAAGACTTTTTGAAAATTTTATGATTTGTCGTGTGGTCTGAGGCATTCAGCTATACGAATGCAAAATTTCATGTCACCAACTTAATTAGGAGCTCTCTTAGAAGGAATTGCTTCAAATACATATGTGGTAGCTCAAAGGGTTAAACATAAGACCTTTTTCAAGATTTTATGATTTGTCGCCTGGCCTCAGGTGTTCTGCAATAAGCAGGGTTCGTAAATATCATGATATTTTCGAAAATATCAAAAATATCCGATATTTTGATATATATCCGATATTTTCGATATATATCCGATATTTTCAAAATAGTCAAATTACTGCTGATAATAAATATTTTCAAGCATAATATATATTAGAAACTAAAACATTGCACTTAACATAAAAACTTAAACAATATGCTAAAAGTGCAATTTTTTTTCTTTTCTTTTTCCTTTTTTTATACTTTGAACAAAATTAAAGATCAACTAATTGAAAACAGAAACAATTTGTTTTATACACTTGCATTAAAAAAAAAAAAAAGAAAAGAAAAGAAAAAAAAATGCTATAGGGATTTAGTATCAACTATCAAGAAATCAGAAATTTATAAAACAAAATTTTAAATACAAACTATTTTGTTATAGAAAATTTTTAACGTAAAAGTAAGCTTATCTTATTTTTTATTCCCTGACATTATATTATGTACAGTTTAAACTGAACTAAATCAATACCAGAACAGATTCTTTTCTAATGAAGCTGTATATATAACTGAGTATCTAAATTAGACAGTTTATTTTTCAGTGTCTGTTCTGAATTAATTATGTCCCTAATAATCTATATAGTCAAAAGTAAAAAAAAAAAAAAAAAAAAATCAAACATAAAGCTTGGAAAAGATATTTGTTTTCTTCTTTGGCTAAAAAAGTCACTATCGGAGACTACAGAACAACTCAGTCAATAAAAGTTGGACATTTCATTTGTATACCTGTTTTGACTGAAAATATCAAAAATATCTTGCGCAGTGATATTTTAAAAATAAATATCAAATTAAATACAGAAAAATATCACACATCTTGATATTTTGAAAATAAAAATCAAATATAGAAAATATCACACATCTGGATATTTTGAAAATAAATATTGGAAATTTATAAAACAAAATTTTAAATACAAAATATTTTTTTTATTGAAAATTTTTAACGTAAAAGTAAGCTTATCTTATTTTTTATTACCTAACATGCCGTACAGTTTAAACTGATTTAAATCAATACCAGAACAGATTCTTATCTAATGAAGCTGTATATAATTGAGTATCTAAATTCAGTGTCTGCTCTGAAGTAATTATGTTCCACATAATCTACAGTTAAAAATAAAAAATTCAAACATAAAGTTTGGAAAAGATATTTGTTTTCTTCTTTGGCTAAAAAAGTCACTATCAGAGACTACAGAAAAACACAGTCAATAACAGTTGGAAATTTAATTTGCACTTGTTTCTACTGAAAATATCAAAAATATCTTGCACAATCATATTTTGAAAATAAATATCAAGTAATGTGAAAATATCGAAAATATTAAAAATCTTGATGTTTTGAAAATAAATATCAAGTAATATGAAAATATTAAAAATCTTGATGTTTTGAAAATAAATATCAAGTAATATGAAAATATCGAAAATATCAAAAATCTTGATATTTTGAAAATAAATATCGGATATATATCATGATATATATCAAGATATATATCCATCGATATATATCAACGAACCCTGGCAATAAGTATGCAAAAATTCAAATCTCCAATT
The DNA here is from genome assembly GCA_963932465.1 of Maratus speciosus. Classification (NCBI taxonomy): domain Eukaryota; kingdom Metazoa; phylum Arthropoda; class Arachnida; order Araneae; family Salticidae; genus Maratus; species Maratus speciosus. The sequence continues at coordinate 683,698,984 of OZ010787.1, read as the reverse complement.
TAATTAGGGGCTCAGTTAGAAAGAATGGCTTAAAATACACAAGCTGGAGTTGAAAGGGTTTAACATAAAACTTTTTCAAAATTTATTATTTGACGTGAGATCTGAGGTGTTGAGCTATAAGTATGCAAAATTTCACACCTCCAACCTAAATAGGGGCTCACTTAGAAAGAATTGTTTAAAATGCACATGTGGGAGCACAAAGGGTTAAATGTACAACTTTTTCAAAATTTTATGATTTGTCGTTTGATGTGAGGTGTTCAGCTATAAGTATGCAAAATTTCACGTCTCCAAACTAATTAGGAGTTCACTTAGAAATAATTGTTTAAAATACACATGCGGGAGCCCAAAGGGTTAAATGTACGACTTTTTCAAAAATTTATCATTTTTCGTATGATGAGAGGTGTTCAGCTATAAGTACCCAAAATTTCATGTCTCCAACACAATTAGGGGCTCACATAGAAAGAATTGTTTAAAATGCACATGTGGGACCCCAAAGGGTTAAACTTACGACATTTTCAAAATTTTATGATTTGACATTTGATGTGAGGTGTTCAGCTATAAGTATGCAAAATTTCATGCCTCCAAATTAATTAGGAGCTCACTTAGAAAGAATTGTTCAAAATAGACATGCAGGAGCCCAAAGGGTTAAATGTACAACTTTTTCAAAATTTTATCATTTGTCGTATGGTGTGAGGTGTTCAGCTATAAGTACCCAAAATTTCATGTCTCCAACATAATTAGGAGCTCACTTAGAAAGAGTTGTTTAAAATACACATGTGGGACCCCAAAGGGTTAAACATACGACATTTTCAAAATTTTATGATTTGTCATTTGATGTGAGGTGTTCAGCTATAAGTATGCAAAATTTCACGCCTCCAAATTAATTAGGAGCTCACTTAGAAAGAATTGTTTAAAATACACATGCGGGAGCCCAAAGGGTTAAATGTACGACTTTTACAAAATGTTATCATTTGTCGTATGATGTGAGATGTTCAGCTATAAGTACCCAAAATTTCATGTCTGCAACATAATTAGGAGCTCACTTAGAAAGAATTGTTTAAAATACACATGCGGGAGCCTAAAGGGTTAAATGTATGACTTTTTCAAAATTTTATGATTTGTCGTATGATGTGAGGTGTTCAGCTATAAGTACCCAAAATTTCATGTCTCCAACATGTATAGTTTCTGAGAACGGGCTCTGTGACAGACAGAGGAGTGAGATGAATAGGTTTTCGTCAGATGAACGAAACCCTAATTAAGATATTTGCTGAAATTACTATTAGGAAATAGTGGTAACTAAACTTTAGACAATTTTATATTAAATAAGTAGCATATATCTCAAGACTCCCTCAAAAAGTCACCTAAAGCGGTCAGAAACGCTAATTTTTTAAATAGAAATCTAGCGCGCCCACCTCCCCGGAATTTCGCGTGTCATTCTTTCTTACACTTTATCTTATGTGTTATAAAATATCTTAAAGTTTCAAACAGATCGACTTGTTAGACTTCCTAATTTTAACAAAATCACGTTATGTTAGTTCCACATTCCACCACCAGGGAATGCACTCTATTCTTAACAAAAGCATATCTGAACGAAACTCCTTTACGCAATCTTTCCGTAGATAGATGGGTCGGGATGGTGGCGGTCTTAAACAAGAATTTAAAATATTTGCTGCGGTAACAAACGCTAAGATTTTAAAAATAATTCTAGCTCCCCCCCCTCCCCCCTCCTCGAAATATCACACTCCATTCTTTTTTACACTTTTTTCTATGTGTTATAAACTATCTTAAAGTTTCAAACAGACTGAGTGGCGGTCTTAACCAATAATTCAAAATATTTCCTGAAATTACTATTAGAAAATAGTGGTATGAAGTAAACTTTCTGATGATGAATGAGTTATACTTATCTCATATCGCTGTTCAAAAAGCCCAGGCAAATTATTAGATTTCCTAATTTAAGTTAATTTGTGGTTAAATAAGCATCTCTTCATTTTAATCGATGCATTTGATAGGAATAAACCGATTAATTAAATAATAATTAATATTTCAGCTTGTAATTAAGATAGGACTTAGATATGGGTATCAATGAAATCAGCGAGAAATTTGACATCGGGATGCCAAAAAATTTAATCAAAAAATTTAATATTTAAAAAGTTAAAATTTCGTATTAAAATATGCTATTATGGAAAACTGCAGCGTCGTCATGTTTACCTGCTTTCCCGCCGAATTGAAATCTTTTTATTTCCTTGTCTTTCCAATTAAAGAAATTAAATTTTTATCGATCGATTTTTAGTGGATATTTTAACTTATACAGATCGCAGAAATGTGAACTTTATACCAAATGAAAGTAGATTTTTTTCTGCGTCTGTCTATTCCATTTACAAATTTCTCGCACCAATATTTTCTGATATACAATTTCACTTTAAAATCTCCCCTTCATTTTTCGGCTTAATTTCCTCCGTGGTAATCGTGCATTCAGTTGATTTTACTGGCAACCCTTAGGAGAAACACGGATGATTTCGAGAAAGTCCGTTTGAATTTGCGTTAAAAAGGTGGATTGGTTAATTTTAGAAGTTAATTAGCCCGTAATTCGGTTAATTACCAACTTTTTCAAAATTTTATGATTTGTTGTTTGATGTGAGGTGTTCAGCTATAAGTACCCAAAATTTCAAGTCTCTAACATGTATAGTTTCTGAGAACGGGCTCTGTGACGGACAGACGGACAGACAGCCAGACAGAGGAGCGAGACGAATATGGTTTCGTGAGATGAACAAAACCCTAAAAATCACTGAAAAAGAAAGGTCTTGAAAAAAAAAGGCTAAAACTTGTATTAAAATTTGCTACAGTTCAAAAAATAGCAGAGCAGAACATTTACCATAATGGGCTAAAGATTTGAAACCAAATTCCTGTTAGGTTAGAAGTTTGAAACAGAATTCCTTTTTTAAAATTAAAAAAGTCCTTGTGAAAGTCAAAAAATTGCATTAACAATCACAAAATATTAAAAATAAATAAAATAAAATAAAATAAAATAAACGCTAGGGTAAAAATTCACTATTAAAGGATAAAACATTGCAATCGAAAAATTTACTACCTTAGGCAAAAAGTTTGAATCGAAATAAATTTTTGGATGTCAAAAAATCGCCACGGAACTCAAAGAATGACTAAAAATCACATTGAAAATTGCATTAAAAATAGCTAATTATTTGAAAGTCACTGCTGTAAAAACATAATATTAAGGGAGAAAACATTGTATTCGAAAATCCTTCATGAATAATAGAAATCGACACGGACCGCGAAAAATATCTAAAAATCGCTAAAAATCACACTGAATATCGCACTAAAAATTGATAAAATTAAAAAAACGTAGAGACAAAATATACTATATTAGGCTAAAAGTCAGAAACAGAAATCCCGTTACCAATGTTACAAAATTGCCGCGGAATTCGAAACATTGCTAAAAATCAAAAGGTGCGGACTATAGCAGAATAAAAATTTGATACTAAATTCCTTTTCTGAATGTCAAAAAATCACCTTGGGACTCAAAAAAATGCTAAAAACCGCATTCAAAAGTGCATTAAAAGTAGCTGATTATTCAAAAATTGCAACGGACAAAATATACTATAATGGGTATTGTAATCTGAAGACAAAATCCATTCAAAACATTGTAATCGAAAATCTTTCAAGAATAACAGAAAATCGACGCGGAACATAAAAAATCTCGATAAACGCTAAAAATTGCATTAAAATTCGTGAAAAAGCAAAAATCGTTGATGGCAAAATTTGCTATATGAGTCTAAATGTTCAAAACAAAATTTATTTTCCGAATGTGAAAAAATCGCTGTGGGACTTGAAAAAACTTTAAAAATCGCATTGAAAAATGCATTAAAAATTGTTCAAAATTTAAAAATAGCAGCGGACAAATTTTACATGAATGCAGTAAAACGGTGTAACCTGAATTCTTTCATAAATAACAAAAAATCAGCGCAAAGCGCAAAGAATCTCTAAAGATTGCTAAAATTTAAAAAAAAAAAAAGACAAAATCTACTACATTAAGAAAAAATGTTGAAATCGAATTCCTTTTATCAATGTCAAAAATCGCCACGGTATTCATACAATAGCTAAAAATCGGATTCAAATCGTTAAATATTCAAAAATCGCAGGGGTCAAAATTTAATATAATGGAGTAAAATACTGTAATTGGAAATCTCTTGGGACTGACAAAAAATCAACGCAGAATGTAAAAAAATCTCATTGATAATTGCATAGCTAGATGGCAAAATTTACTATACAGTCAAACCTCGTTAACATGAACACGCTTAACGTGAATTACTTTTAACATGAATTGTTTTCACAGTCCCCTATAAAAACGAATACAAAGATTTGATACTGATAACATGAATTACTGTTAACATGAACAAAATTTTCATTCCCCTTGAGGTTCATGTTAACGAGGTTCGACTGTATTAGTTTGAAACCAATTTCGTTTTCAAAATGTCGAAAAATCGCCGAGAGGCTCGAAAAAAATACCAAAAGTCGCATTGAAAAATGCACTAAAAATCGCTAAATATTAAAATATCTCAGGAGTCAAAATTTACTTTTATTTAATTTAATTTTATTTCATTGTAATCAGAAAGTTTACATGAATGACAAACAATCGATGTAAAACGTAAAAAATATCGAAATTATGCTAAAATTCGCTAAAAATATCACAAAAAACAGCATTAAAAATCGCTAAAATTCAAACTTCTAAAAGTCTGAAACCAAATTATTTTTTCGAATGTCAAAAAATGGCCGTAGGACTCGAAAAAACCGCATTGAAAAATGCATTAAAAATTAAATATAAAAGTATCCCAGGAGTCAAAATTTACTCCAATTTTGTTGGAAAGTGTTAAAAAGGGGCTATTTTCTGCTGTACTTTTATGATGCAGAACATGCGTCAATACACATCAAAAGTTTGTGTTACAGAAAGTAGTTGTAATCAGAATTAGTCAACTAAATTAGTCAACTAGTCAAATAATAGTCAACTAGTAATAATAATAATGGTCAACTAGTCTAATAGTCAACTTCTGACTAATTACAATTGTAATTAGTCAACTAAAAAAGATATTTTCAAAAGTCTATCTTTCAGTGCATATAAAAAAAGTTATTGTGACAATCTGAGTTTTTTTCCTGCTTATGAAAGTCCAGACAGACGTATAAGAAACACAAAATAGGTACTGAAAATTTAAAATTATTTACAAAAAACATTAGAGTAAGAACATTAACAGAGTAAACATTAGAGAAACATAAGAATTGACCCAAACATAAAAATTGAAGAATTAAATAAAGTTTAACGTTTTACATTTTTTCAATTTATTAAAATAAAAGACTGAGAATGTCATACTAATGTTTTTCAAAATAAAGTTCGTGTGATGCACAAAAGGTTAAGCGCGGCAACTTCGCTTACCCAGGGATAGAATACGTCACCTTTTTCAATCTGGAAAGTGTATTTTCATTAAAGAAAATTCTTCTCAAGTAAGGAGGAGGTCGTACTATAGTAGGAACGTCTTCCTTAATATTGTAAACTATGCCCGATTTTTATCATTTATTTTTTATCTAAGATATGGAAATTTTTTTCAGATTCATGGATGTTTAAATTTAGATTAAATTCCGCAAAATATCTTGCTACAGAAAGAGGAAACATTTCTGATTTTTTTACAGTATGCTATCAGAATAGGGGGAACTGAATTGTTATCAGGTTCTTTAAATCACTGCATTTAAATTTGTAGGAATGTGAGAATAGCCAAATCTCATATTATATTTATTTTATATTGATTTAAATATAATTTTTTTTTTTTTCTTAAGAAGAAAATTATTTTTTTCTATATTTTCTTAAAAAGTAAAAACCTTTACAGACCCTTAAAATAAATAAATATAAGAAATCGTAGTTAATTATTAAAATAACTGTAAAATTGAAAAACTTTTTTATATTATTATTTTAAGCATGTTTTATTATTTGAGTTTATTTATAGAAATGTTTTATTCGAAACAATGCAATTTTTGGGCCTCTTCTTCTGAGAAAGTCTTCCAACATTAAGGTAAAAAAAAAATTACTTTGTATTTTAAATTATGGTGGAATTCCATTTCAAAGAAATCTGCCTACCTCGACAGTTTGTTAAAATGAGATTTACATTTTTATGTTTATTTTTATAGGAATTTTTTGAAGGTTAAAAATTTCCTTAAAATGGAATTGATACTGTATAAGGGAATAGAAACGACCCCAGCTTATTTTTTCGCTAACATATAATAAATAGATTGAAATTTAAAGTTTTAACTCAATCCTTAGACAGGGTTCGTACTCATCAAAGGAATTTTAGGTGTTTTAGTACCAGAAATTTACTGGTCACAATTTCCGAAGATAGAATTATTTTTCGTTAAATAAGACAAACATTACTTAACAAAAATTCTGGTGAAAGGTACTTGAAAGCCCTTGAAGCATACGAACCCTGCTTAAAACATACAAAATAATTTAACCCTTTGCTCTCGAGAGGTGATTCTCACTGACTACTAGTGTCCCGCATAATTGGGTGCTACAAATGCTCTGGACACCAGTATTTTAAACTAATTTTCTTCGCCTTATCTAATGGCCGAATAATCTGTGATAAAAGATGGCAAAATAAACTGTTAAGATATTAGTGGCGTCCCGATTTACGAGGGACACCTGACAACAATGGTGGTGAGTGAGAATCACCTCAAGTGCAAAGGGAAGATAGCTAACAGGAATATAAATTTCAAAAACTTACCAAACCTTTATTATTACTTTTTTTTTTTTTTTTTTTATAAATTATCGTGTAGGTAGTATTACTGTAAAATAAACCTTAAAATGGAATTGCGTAGATAAATATTCAAATACTCAGCAATAATATTTAAGGCATGAATAAATTTGAATAGTTTTAAAATTTTTTTCAGTCAAATATTTTAATTTTTAAAAAATCTTTTCACATTTAACAACAAAATTAATTAAATTAAAAAAAAAAAAAAATACATTTGAACATATTAATGTCTACCAGCGTTATTTGCGATGCATTATTTGCAGCGTTATTTGCGAAGTATGAAATGCGAAATTCTTCGTAAAATTTTGACATCTGAGCTGCCCTGTATGAATGACAATGGCAAAATATGGAATAATGCTACTTACTTATTATCCGGTCCAGGTGTAGATAGATCGCCAAAAGTGGTTGTCAATCACCAATCTTGTTTATCATTGTCAACTGACAATCGTGCTTAAAATGGCTATTTAAGGGGGTCCGGGACACATTTTAAAATAATTTTTATTTATTGAGTTAAAATTGTAATGTTTATGTGATGGTTAACCATATTATTTGTAAGCGAAATCACATGAAAAAACTTCTCATAATAATAATTAAGAAAAAAATTAAATTTAAAATTGTACTCAAAATATTATGTGTAAAATTAATTTTTTTTTCATTTAAATAAACAGAAATATATGGTTTAATTTTGATTCGGCATTAAAAAAAAAAAAAAAAAAAAAAAAAAAATCAAAAGTAAATATTTTTTTTTCAAATTTGCTGAATCAAAATTAAAGTAAAACAATTGAAAAAGACATGTTACAAGTTTGAACCCTTTATCTTTAACAGTTCTTGACTTATGACAATTTAAATACCAGAAATAGTGAAAAAACCCATCATGAACTCATTTTCACAAGAAGTCTTTTCCATGACCATCATTATTTGAAAGCTAGATTTTGTAAACAAACCAAAACGAAAAAAATTATATTTTCTGCATGATTTAAAGATAATTTTAAGCAGAATGAACTAGACACATTTTTAATGCAATAATTTTTTTTTTTTTATAGAAAATTTGAATATTTTTGTGTCCCGGACCCCCTTAATGTACATTTAACACGTTCGCTGCCAAAACTGAGATGGTGCATTTGTACATACATGCCAAGATCATATCTGCAATTTAGTAATTTTAAATTATTTTCTGTTTTATTATTTAAGTACTATATATATATGACGAATCACTTTAATCTATACACAGAGTCGTAGCAAGAATGGTGCAATTGATGCTCTTGGCACCAAGATTGAAAAGAGTGTTGCTGCGTTTCTGCGCATAGATAGTTGCATCAGGATTTATTGTTTTACAAAAGATATTTTAATTTTCAGAAAACTCGTTTCCTAAACTGCATTTTTAAAAGATTTAACTTAATAAATATTTCTGGAAATCTCTCTCTTTCTCACAGCTTGTTCATCATAAAATATTTATGGAAAAAAAAATAGAAAAAGAAAAGTAGTGAAAACTTAGCATCCTGTATATCAGCTATCGATCTTTTTGTGGTAATAGTAGATCTTGTTAAAGATCGGAAACAACAGTTAAAAGAAAGAAAGAAAAAACATAGGAAGTAATCCTGCATCACACAAATCAGATTCCCGTACAGAGATTCAGAAACACTTACGTTCCCGAAGGTTGTTTGTAACTGATTATGATTCTTGTATTGCAGCATATGTGACAAAAAAGAAAGAAATATTTATTCACATTATGACTATGTTCTCCTTCAAAGACAATGAACGTAATGTGAATGGTTCTTTTGTTGATAAAGTTCAAAACACTGACAGAACATCTGCAGATTCTGCATATAGCAGCACAACAGGAAAAATACACAGCTATGGCGTGACAGACTGACATAAGAAAGCGACAACTATTTAAAAACTCACCATCGTCAATTATTGAACTCATCGCCTTGAACTCATGAAGAATTTTGCTGCTAGCATGTTTCGGAAGTAACACAACAGAAGTATCTATACTTGGAAGCGGTATGGGAATCTGGTCCTCTTGTATATCCTGGTATTATAAGAAGCTGTGGATATTGTGAAAAATGAATTAATTGACTACCAGAAAGAAATTAAAGCCATGAATTGTTAAGAAATTAACCTTGAAAAGAAAATGCAGATCAGAGATGTCTACTACTCTGAAGAAAAAGAGAAAGAAGAGATTATCTCTCTTGGATTTAGACATAATCGAGAAAAGTTCAGCACATTTCGTGCCACCAATCAAGTTATTCTAATTGCATCCCTGAACTCATTTTTTTAAGCTGAGCAGCCCTTTAATGATGTCTGCGACAGCAGAGGGGGGGGAGGAGCGGAGGTTCAGCTTCTTTCAACACGAGTCTTGATTATTTTCGTGTGTATTTGCTGGTATTATCAGAAGTTCATTTTATCATGTTAAAGGGTCTCAAGCAAAGAAAGATTATAAGTTTTCAAATGAAAAAAAAAAGACTTTTCTGAGAAAAAAAAAAAGGATGCAATTCCTTATTAAATATGAAAAAGGCGAAAGACTTTTACCATGTTTAAGAAGCGGCATTACAGAAGTTTTGGTAGCAGACTTGAATTTGGTACCTCTTGACAGAATATCCGAACATTACTATGGACGAGAGGTGCATTGGCTCCACAGAAAAATGGTTCAGAAAAAAGAAGGAATGATTCTAAGTGCTAAGTCTGTGTTAGATGCCTATCCAATTTCATAATTTATAGAATAATTCCTGCTTAAGAATCGAACCTAATAGGCCCATCTTTTCACACTATATGGGCTCGACTACTATTCACAAACTCACCAACGTCAAGTATTTAAAGTCTTGTACTAATGACTCGTGTATCAAAAAAATCAAAATACACAGCTACGGCATGTGAGACTTTCATGAAAAAGAAGAACTTCTTATCAAATGTGAGAATTTGGTGGAAGAAGAATTTTATGCGGCTTACATGTTTTCGAAGTAACACCACAGGAGTATCCATATTTAAATGGTGGACTTGATCTGATCCTCTTCACAATATATCCTCGAAAAAAAAAAAAAAAATGCAGCTGAGAGATGTCTCCTATTTTGAAGAAAAAGAGAAAGCAGAGATTACTCCTGCCAGACAGACTAATAATTTTCTACAGAAAAGAAAATCATGCTTTGTTAAGAAATTAACTTTTAAAAAATGCAGCTGAGAGATATTTACTATTCTGAAGATCAGTGTTGATTTCAGGGGGTGGCCCGGGGGGGACATCCCCCCCCCCCGGAGCAATGGGATGTCCCCCCCCCTCGGAAGATTTGAGATTCTGTGTTTTCAATGGTCAGAAAGTGCAATTTCCCCCCCGGAGACACAGAAATCCCTCCCGGAGAAAAGTGTCTGAATTCAACACTGCTGAAGAAGAACTGAGAAAGCAGAGATTACTCCTGTCAGATATATTAATAATTTTTTAGCATTTAATATTTCTCATCCTTGACTCAATCGAGAAAAGTCTAAGCCGTTTCACAACAGTATTCACGTCATTCTGAGTTGATCTCTGAACTCATTTTTTTTAAGCTGAGCAACCCTTTAATGACGTCTCTGACAGTGGAGGGGGAAAAGGGTCAGCTTGTGTAGGGACAGTCATTCTACACTAGTCAGAGATCTTCTTGTGTATCTCAAAACTCTTGTGTATCTATCGTCTTGTGTATTGCAGAAGCCCATTTTATCACTGAACGGCTTCAAGAATAAAGAAGAAAATATTCAGAAATCATAAACTAGTAAAAAAAAAGATTCAACGTGGTTTTCAATTGTAAAAGGAATGACTTTTCTGAACACGCTTAAAAAAATGGGAAAAAAAAAAAAAAAAAAAAAAAAGATGGAACAGTTAGCGAGAGAAAAAGAGAGATATGGAGATTTCCAAAAATTAATTTAATTATTTTTAGTGTTTTTATAATTACAATTATTGAGCAACTTAAAATAAATGTCTTGTATTTTCAAAAAATAATAATAAATATCATACAGTATAAATTAAAAAAGGGCAGAAAAGATAATGATTTAATTCAAAAATTTTATAATGGATATTTCTTAATCTGGATGTATATATTGCATCATAAATTCTAAAATTATGCTTTTCAAAGTAATAAATAAATGCATAAAGTAAAATGAATTATTTTACCCTCACAAATATCCATGAATTTTTCTAATTATAACTATGAATTTTATAATTTTAAAATTCAAAAATTAATTCAATTAATTCAAAAATTTTATAAAGAAAATGAATTTTCAGTGACTGTTGAAAGTAGAATTTCTGATCATTTTAAAATTTATTCCGTTTTCAAAATTTATCTGTTGTAATATCCCAAGTTTAGGGAAATAATTTTATAAAGAGTTAATATGGTATCCAACCAGTACTTTTAAGGTCTGAAATGTTCGAAAGTGTTTTTTTATCATTAAATAAAATTAAAATTTTATATGTAAATTATTTTAAGATTTAAATTCCAAACGAAGTATTTTTTAAGTATTGTTATTTAAAATGCATTCTGTGATAATTTACTTATTTCTAAAATTACTTAAAATTAAATTGTAGTATGTTTTTCAAATTTTGTTAGCTCGACGATAAAGAATATTTTCCTATTTTCACAATTTTTTAAAATTTGAAAACAATCTCAGAATATGCATCTACTATATATATAATACTATACATAAAGTATGATTGTTCCAAGGAAAGAATTTCGCATTTTGTATTTTTTTTTTAAATTGTAAATTAGATGTCATGTATTTAAGTACTTTCCATAATTATTTATAGGTTAAACAAATATGTAAAAGGATGAATGAAAAATTTAGAAACCATTTGATAACTAAACAAATTTCAAATTCAGATTTATATTAAAAATTAATATGAAATACTTTTGCTGGACTCTTCAAATGTAATTTTTTTTAATTAAAAATCTCTTAATCAATTTTTATTTTTATTTTATATTTCTGTGACTGATATTTTAAAATATAAATACAGGAGCTTCTGTAAAAACAAATCGTTAGTGAATTGATGTTATGAAGAATAGCAATTATCATTATTGAATTCTATAAGCTATATTCAAATATATTTAACTGTTTTTTTTTTTTAATTGAAAATAATGTTACAGAATCGACTGCCCCTTTGTTAAAAATATAATTTGTTTGAACAAGTATTAAAAAGTAATAACGTTTCAAATTTATATTAGAAATAAAAATATACAACATTATTTAGACATTTATATTTTTTACATGTAGGAATAGCAGTCAGCTTCTGTGATTTTTTTTTTTTTATGTATCTCGTATAAGTTTTTGGAAATGTGCTGTTCTGGCAGTTAAAAAAAAAAAATTGTCAAAATATAAGTTAAATCTCATAATAATGTGGAAGCCTTTCTCCGACAAAGTGGTCCAATTTTAACTGATCATCTTTCTTTTTATTTCATTCTATGTCATGCGTATTATAACTTTAAAGATATATGAACTACACTTTTCAAAAATATTGATCCTACCCTTTTAAATGCATTGATTAAAAAAAAACACATGTGTAGCCATGAGTTTTTTGGCTGAGGAATTAAAAATGGTTCTTAGAAATATTTTTGTTCATGTTAAAATATTATAGGCTGTTGTCGACTATTTAAAAAAAAAAAAATCTGATTTGATTAACCCGCATATACATTTTAATTTGATTCAGTTCAATTTAGTTTACCCAATCATGTCTCTGCATCAAAGACTGACGTGAATTAATAGCCTGTCACTCTTAAGTTTGTCCGAATCTCTCGATGATTGTCCCCAAAACTTTGTTTTATTGATTAATTCCCGGTATATCACAACAGATTTAATACTTGATTAATTCCCGATATATCACAACAGATTTAATACTTGATTAATTCCCGGTATATCAGAACAGATTTAAGGATTAATTTCCAGTATACCACAACAGATTGAATACTTTTTCTGATAGTCAATATTTTTCTTTTGTGATGTAATTCAAAGTGTAACTTTGCATGGGTAATCCCTAGCAATGGCTATTGCATGTGTTAGCTTAAGGGTGTTCTCAAATCCAAAAGGGCAACTTTCTGACATAAGCTTTAATTTATTTTTGTTCGGAAATGCATGAAACTAGCAGGTGTTGTAGTTCAGAAACTATGTAATCGAGCTATTTTTTCCGTTTTTTTGTGAACGCAATAGATCTCTCAGAAAATAGGGTCAACATTGACATTTTGAACCGAAGTTCCCGAAGAAAGCAGAAAAACCAGTCCATGAAGGGAAATAATCGTGTTTGTCACGTGATCAAAAACACTTCTAACTCAATAGGTAATTGATTGATCTATAAATGAAAAAAAGAGTTCAATTTCAAATCGCTTCCATGGCCAGGCTTTCCAATTTTATATCTTTCCGCTGAAAAATTAATTTGTAAATGTGTCAAAACGTTTTGCGCTTGTTGAGCAGAACAGTTAAGAACAGCCTTAAGCACACTGTAAAAAAAATATTAAATTCAGGCAAATAAATGTCTTACTAAAGAATAAGATATACGAAAAAAGAATGTCTTTAAAACTCGACTGGGATCAAATAAAGTTCACAAGTATCTACAAAACCTTCAAAGTAAAGCTCCGCTTTACAAGATTTTGATTGCAAAGATATTAAGTAAAAATAACACGATTATTGGAAGAAATGCGTTGCTTCGAAAAGTAGTTTAACTTTATGCAAATGCAACTATTAACGAATCATTTATTAGAAAATAATTAACGAAGCATTATTAATCAGGAAATAATTTTGTTTCAAATGAAAATGAAACAATTTTAAATGTTTAAATACTCAACCTGGTTTTAGAGTCAAATATTTACTGAATCACGGTTTCGTTTTCACTAAGACCTGCAAATTATAACTTTTGAGACATCTGAACATATTACAGGCACTTCCAAATTAGCAAAGAATTTTCATTTGTTACTAGGTCAACCACGCTTAGTATGCAGTGCTTAAATTCTAACAAAAAAGTACCGGAGTCCTAGTATTCTCCAGTATTAAAACCGTGGCGTACCTCTCCCAGCCCTCGCCATCACTCTAATCCACATATTTATATTTCATACATTATTCACAAAATTTAAAGCATCTTTTTTTTTTCTTTAGTAAAATAAAAATGTTAAATATTTCTATCTGCATTTACTGAGCTGTCAACTGTTCCACTTTTTAGTTTATCACTCCTTCTGAATAGAAATCTTTGCCTAATTTTAATGTTAAATAATCATAGAATTCCGCAATGAAATAAGGCAAGGATTATGATTCGGAAATAGTGTTAGCACAAACAAAGGAAGATTCGATGTGTTTATAGAAAATGGCGAAACAGTGTTCGATTGCTTTCTATCAAAATAACAATCAATACATGGCAATTATATATACTTTATTAAATTTCTGATCTGGTAAATATGCAGAGCAGAGCCTTGGCATGGGCAGCGTTCATGATAAAAAATATATAGAAAAATCACTAACGTTATTGTCATACTCGAACACAATAGAGTAAAAAGCTCAAACTGATATACGTTGAATAAAACCAAAAGAAAAAAATATTTTCAGGTTAGATGTCTAAATAAAAAATAATAAACGATAAAATTAAAAAATATCCTACTCTCACAAAAGTAAATCGAACTGAAGCAAATTCAGTGTTCGCTCTCTTGAGTGGCGCCATATCAAAACATCGCAGCCAACAATGCTAGACATACCTAAATCTGCAAATATCACAAGAATAGAAAAAAAATTTCCTTTTCATTCTGATCAAAATAGAATTAAAATGATTTGAAATTGAATACGTAATTTTTAATGGGGAAAAGTTCTCTTTTTTTCTATACATCATTAAATAAAACTTTGAATATAAGACAGATTGAGCTTGAGACCACTTAAGCCCAAAGATTGGTATAAAAATTGAGCTCGTTTAATCTCTATCTCTTACATGTGGGACACATTACGTCACTTCTAAGTGTTTTGATAGAAAAGAAAGTAAAACCTTGGAGATGGGAGAGAAAGGAAAAGGTAATTTAGGCTTCGGTTAAATGCTATTGCACTCAACTCCGTAGCCCTTTATTTATGAGCTCCGGGGAATTCCTACCAATATTTAAATATTTACTAAAAACAGAGAAGTAGCGGGGCTGAGCTCCGGTGGGCTTCGGCACAAATTAAACCCAACTTACATTTCATATATTTCCACTAAAATACTTCCTGTCCCTATACATCCATCAAAAATTAATTTTCAGACTGCAAAAGTCATTCATTTTCATTCTTTACACTAGCATATTTTGTTCATTTTTAAAATTCTTACTTATTCATAATGGATTTCACAGAATGAGAATATCTACCTTATTTAAATTTACAATACTCTTGACAAATAAATAATCGAATAAATAAAGATAAAAAGCTAATTAAAGGAATCACTATACATTTATGTGCACATGAGTCTAGAAAGGCCAGTTTAAAGCTGCACACTCTATACATTAGAAGTTCAGTTTTTTAGTACCATTTTTTAAATTCTTGTTATTTTATATTTCATTTAAAATTTGTGACTTTGAATTGAATTTTCTCATTAATTAAATTAGCTTTTTTTTTTTTCCCGTTTCTTGCCAAATCGTCTATTAATTCTTTATTGACTACATGATCTTAAAGGTGCTCATGAGCGATAATAGATCATAGATTTTAAATTTCACACTTAGTTTGTTTTTTCATAAAGCTATCGGTTATAGATATAAAAAGACTTACGTTGCTTTTAAAGATGCCCTTTCTTCTCTAGATGTAAAGAAACAAAATCTACGAACGTATTTTATTGTCTCTCAGATTTCCAGCTTATAATGCCTCTAATCGCAATCTTTCTTTTACCTGTTAATAATGAAGAGAATGGAAAATCAATCTTAATTTAGAGACAGGTTGCCTTACATGATTCATTAAATTCCACTTTTAAAGCTAAAAATATAAAATAAAATCTAAAATTTCACGTTCCTTACGAATTTAGACATATTATTCTTAATCAGTGAGTAAATTATAAATAACTTTTACAGCGTATTTGAATTTAACCGTATTCAGGTCGTGTACACTCCATATATTTCTAAAGAGTCACCCTATGCAGAAATTAAATAATCTTTACATTATTGAAAATTAACATTTAACAATCTGCAATTAAATAAGGCACAGATAGCTATTTAGAAATGTGAAACTTCTCAGGAATCCAAGGAGTTTAACCCTTTATGCCCTGATGGTACTTTAAAGTATTATTAAAATAACTTGTTATAAAATTCATTTAATACATCGATTAGGAGTAATACAGTTTAGGATGAGTTACAGATACTGTACTTTATCTTGTTCCAAAAGCATTATGTGTTGCACAAAACAAAAATATTTTTAAAAGGATGATTTCTTTTGTCTTTACATCTTTTCAGCTTTCATGATGTTGAAAGATTGGGGGGGGGGGGGGGACATTCAGTTCGGAAATATTTCTATTGTAAGAACATTATATTTAAACATTTCCCATTTCTGGAAAATGCTAGAAAAATATTTTAAATAAAAGATTTCAGTGGAGTTAAATATTGCACAAAATCCCTATAAATTCAAATTTAATTAATTCATTTTAATTGTCAAAATCCTCCTAAAATTTATTTAATGGTTGTGTAAATCTTCTAATGTAGTTCCAAAAATTCATGAAAAATGCTTTAGAAGATGAAATTTTCAGGAATTCATACATCAGAAATTCTGCGATTAAATAAGGCATAGATAGCTATTTTGAAATGTTCTCCTTAGGAATCCAAGGAGTTTAATGAAGTCTGTATCAAGCAGCACTGCAAAAATTCCAGTTTATATTGATAATAATGTATATAATTCCAGTTCTAAATGTTCAACACAGAACATAATATTAAAATTAACTTTTTGAAAGACATTTGAAAGATGAGTAAACAGCAGCAAATTTACGAAATCGTGGTTTAGAGGGAAAAAGTTCTAAAAGCACAATTTCTTTTTTAAATACTTTTAGAAAATGGTGGTTAATCGGTCCTACAGGATTAGAGAAAAGGAATGGGAGATGAAAAAATGACAGATATACAGACTCGAAATAAGAAAGTATAGGCTGTATGGGGCTGTATGGGCTGTAGGAAAGTATAGTTGCTGTTTTAGAATCAATACATAGAATTTCTATGGAGTTGAAATAACAAATTTAGAGTGAATAGTCTTTTTTCATTGAAAATTATTCAGTAACATTTAAATTAGAATAAAAAATACTGGAAATATCAAAACTTTATTATTACATTTTAAAATGTTCTGTCTTAAGTAATTGATATTCATTCAACTGCGATATGAATGGAAAGAAAATCTCAAAATGTGTCATTATTCATACTCATTTGTTATAAATGTGATCTATGGAAAAATGGTCAATTTTAAAGTATGCAACCGCTTGTTTAACATGCAATATTTTTAATTGTGTATTCTGTAATATTTACAGTAATTCATAACTCATTCATTCATTGTGTTAATATTAAATTTGAATTTTTTGTCATTATATTATGATTCTAGCTTAGACAGTTTTGTTTTATTTAATAAGTCATGTTTTATTTTTTAAAGAAATTGTTCCTTTACGCAGTATTTTATGTTTCTCCCTTATTCATGATATTTCATTTCTAGCGTTGGCAGTTTACAGTACATTAGCACAGTAATGCAAAATTAAAAATTTATTATTTTTAATTATTAATTTTGTACAAAAAAATCTATTTTGCATTAGAAAAGGAAAAATATTCAAGTGATTTTTTAATTTTTAGTCTTCTACATGACATCGCTAAAATATACCATTTTTCTTTATAATAATTTTAGTGCTGTAGTGTAATTTTTTTATATGTTGGAGATAAACTACTTTGCAAGCAAAAATGATTTAAGTAATTATTCACTGAAATAGTTGTTGAATAATTGCAATAATGTATATTATTTCATATCCGTGATAACCCATTTCTTGTGTGGTTTGAGGAAGAGTTCGTGGCATTTTACTTAATTTTGTGTGGAAATAAAACTCTTCAGTGGAAAGAAACAAAATTGATAAAAATTTGAGATTTTTCATTTTTTTACACGATGTCAATATAACATTTAGAGTGATTCCACATTTCTTTTATTCATTCCTGGTTATTCTAGTAACTCTTTTTGTATATATATATATATATTTGCATGTAACTCATATAATCATGCATATAAATCTCTTTACAATGGAAAGGGATTTAAAGTATTTTCTTGCATTTGGATAGTTAAAATACTTTATATATATTCATATTCATGATACTCCATTTCTAATGTTAGAGCGATTACATTTTTCTTAATATTAATTTTATTCTTATTCCAGTAACTCTACTCATATATATATTCTTGTATAAAGTAATTTGCAACGGAAAGTGATTTAAGAAAGTGTTGCATATGAATAGTTTCAGTGCTTTATATTTTTCATATTTATAATATTGCATTTCCAGCATTGTTTCCATTAAAATTTTAGTAGTTTTTTCAGATATTTCATATATTTAAAAATCTACTCTCTCATAAAAAGCATCAATTTGAAATGCATGTTATATTTGTTCTACTACATGCATCATGAATATAATATTTTCAAAAATGCACATATTTTCTTATATATTATTACATTGGTATTCTAGTAATAAAAGTTTGATTATTTACTCATGCGATAAAGGAGAAATTTATTTTCTAGCGTAAATAATATTTACACTAGTAGGAACTAGTAAAAGTGCACTTCTGTAAATCCTGTACTCAAAGTTGTTCGTTATAGTGCTATAGTACCAGCAGGAATAATTTCCAATTCACTCCTCTGTCAAATGCAAAGTCTATATCCTTTTTAGACGCATTACTGTTTGATTTTGCTAATAAAAAGTTCATTTCACTACATATTCTTCTTGTAAACGTGGTGACTCTACCCATGTGACGTCAACAGTGGGTAAACAGAAGAAATAGGCATGAAGAACTTTTAAATACCTAGATTCCTTAATACCCTAGATAGAATTCCCTTCGTCCAATAAACAGTCTTTTTCGAAGGATTTTGACCCGCTGTTGCCATTCATGGGTAAAGTCCTGGGTTGCTCCTTGACTATTCAGTGAAGAAAGAATTTTCTGTTTAGTTCCAAATATTTAATATTGAACATATATCTGTGTTAAATAGCTTTATTAATGAAGGACGAATTAATAATAATTTAAAGAAATGCCTAGGTGGTGTTTGTGGTAATTTGTCTCCATCTTATTCTGCAGTAAAATAATGGGCAAAACTAATGAATGATTCTGAGAGCATGGCCTGTAGACGAAGATTATCACAAATTTCACGCCATTGATTAAACTTCTTTAATTACTAAAATAAGAAATAGTAGGTAACTTTGAGTGACAATAGCAGAAAAAAGAAAAAATGTAAAACAATTTTTTCCATTCCACATGGACATTCCTTGCAAGATTCCTCTTTTCGATTCAAATAATGCATCTGTTTTTACTAAAGAACAAGAGTAGAAACTTGGGTTTTAATATCGTGACCGTTAATTTACCTTATCAAACTTCTATTCAGGTATTTCATGCTCAAAAACAATTACGAAAATGCTATTCAGTAATCATGAAATCACAGGATTATTCGGGTAATTTGTAGAGTTAGATAACGCACACTGATTATTTACTCATATGATAAAGGAGAAATTTATTTGTTAGCGTAAAAAAAGATTTACATTCGCAGGAACTTGTAGGAGCACACTTCTGTACATCCGGTACGCAAATTGTAGTTCGTTATATAGTGCTCTAGTACTAGCTAAAATTCAAAATTAGCACTAGCCACCGGCCACAGGGCCAGTGAATGAGAAAAAGTGGTTACTAAAAAATCGGCTGTTAGCGGCCACCTTATGCCCACTTTCCTACAAGGAGAGAGTAAAATTTTTTTTCGTTTTATCATGCTATTCTATTTTTTCTGGTTGCAATATGTTTATATTAGCATATTTATTTGTGCTATTCAATTTTAGATTAATACTAATAGAAATTTTAACAAAAGTTTACTGTTTAGTATTTCTAAATAAAAAAGTGGCCGCTAGTTTAAAGAAAGTGGCCACTGGTACTACTGGCCGCTGGCCAGTAATGAAATTTCCCACTTTTGACCTTTAGTACCAGCAGTTATGATTTCTTATTTTCTCCTCTTTCAAATGCAATGTCTAGCCTTTTTAGACGTAATATTTTTTAACTTTGCTAGTACAAAAATTGTTTTATTACATATTCTTCTTATAATCGTGGGGAGACTATAGTAATAGTGAGTTTAGAGTGTTATAGTCAGTTTAGTTGTGAAATATTATGGGTTGCTCCTTGAATATTCAGCGAATAAAGTATTTTCTGTTTTGTTCCAAAATGTCTTATATTGAACATATTTCTGTATTAAATAGCTTTATTAAAGAAGGACGAAGTAATAATAATAATAATAATTTAAAGAAATGCTTAGGTGGCGTTTGTGGTAATCTCCATCTTATTCTACAGTAAAATAATGGGCAAAACTAATTAATGATTCTGAGAACATGGCCCGTAGATGAAGATTATCACAAATTTCACAACATTGATTAAGCCTCTTTGATTAATAAGATGAGAAATATTAGGAAATAAGTGACAATAGTTCTGATAGCAGCAAAAAAGGAAAACTGTAAAAATGTTTTTTTCATTCTACATGAACCTCTTCACATGAACATTCCTTGTAAGACTGTTACCACGACTTCTCTTTGCTATTGAATTAATGCATCTTTTTTTACTAGAGAACAAGCACAGAAGAACTTGTATTTAAAAACCTGATCATCAATTAACCTTATCAAACTTCTATTTAGGCATTTTCGTACTTAACAATGATCACGAAATTGTTATTCAGCAATCACGTTATTCAAGGTATCACGAAATCGATGAATTATTCATGTTATATGTCGAGTTAGATAGCACATACTGATCACCAGACTTCTCATAAAACTATGTCGATCACTTTGGTTTTCAACTTTTTTTGCTATTAAACTATTGATGTGCTAGATCGATCACTGAAGCTTCTTCCATACCCGATAAAAATATTGAAAATAAGGATTGACGCACATTGCAATTTTCAAGCAACTATGGCAACCTGAGATTCGAGTCGTAGTTAAAGATTAGCTCGCTTATCAAGTATGATTGTACTTCAAAATGTTCACAGACGAGTACTTCATGGGCCACGGTTACAGAAACACTGGTGTATATATAACAATGGATGCGAAAAATGCATTTTAAGCTGTTTTTAGCAATTGAAATAGAAACGTCTTAAGTGTTTCTTTAATGATCTTTGAAAATTATGTTAAAAATGGCTGCCTAGTTGCTCGGCACGACGTTGCATTTAACTAATTGACAGCACCCAATTTAAGAATTAAAGATAACTACTTTTTCAGTTCAGATTAAAGGGGCATTTTATCTCTTTCCTATTTTCCCTTAAAAATACAGTCTGTAAATTTACGTGAAGGGCTTTACTAGAAATAATATTTCCTGCATATTCATTAAAATCCCATTTTAAAATTTAATCAATTCCAGCTAGATAATTAGATTACATTTTTACTACCTAGCCTTCCAAGTATAAGTTCATTCCAACGTTTGGCCAAATCGGTTTTAATTTTTCCAGCAGTTGAGAATCTGAAGCTGATTTTCATAACAGGCAAAGTTGATGTTGTTTGTTAAGTACATGCAAACACATTACACTATATCATATGTAACAGCAATTACTACTACAATAAAATTATACAACACCCTTTTGTGATTTTAGGGCACAATGAGATTTTAAGTTATTTTCTAAGTAAATTGTTTCTTATGTGAATAGATATTATGAGAAACATACAGTAACGCTGCATAATAGAAATTTTTTAGTGTTATTGGAATGTTCGTTTCATTAATAGAAGATAATCTTTAAAATGCCCAGAATATGAAAATACATTATTTAAAAAAAATCCAAAATGAGCTTATTATGGGCCAAATGTTGTACAAGATGTGATGAGTTGACATACACTTGACACATTGGAACTAGATGTTAAAAATATCCATAAAAAGATATGATAACGGTGCCAATAGAAAGAGTTACACCTCAAGAATGCAAAAACTTTAATATACATTTTTCAGTAATTCATTTACACCACGTGGGCATTTTATAAATAGAACATAGTTTTGAGAGGCATGGCAAAAACATGTACACACGTAATGACTTTCTTTCAAACTCTGCATTATATTTACAATAATTTTTTGCATCACCTGCTAAAAGATTAACAATTTAGAAAATACGTTTTTCTAAAACTCTCTCGGATGGTAATGTGATGGAAAAATGCATGGAAAATGTGAAAGATGTTCGCTACCAAGCTGCTAAAATTTGCAATGAACTTGAATGAATGATATTATGCAATGAAATGATAAATCATAAGTTTCTGGTGTATTAGATTTCTGGTATCCTTACTCTTTCAAGTAAAATATATGAGTAAGAACTTTAGAGTGATACCATGAATGTTGTTTCAGGGATTGTTGTTACTATATTCCAAAAGATTTATAAACGGTGACAGCCACATGGGATAAAAGTCTTGATTGATGCTATTGAACTTTCCAAAGACCTGTTGTTGAGTCTGTATACAAGACTCGTAGTAAATACTTTCCTCAAAAGAACATTATTTGATTATAAATCTGCAGATGGTTCTTTGGCAGAACCTTAATGAATCTTTGGAAATCTTCAAAGTTCAATTATTAATATAGTGGTAGGTAGCACCAGCATCAATATAAAAAAAAAGGTTATAGGACCTGTTTAAGATTATTATAGGAAAATACACAGCAAATTTCAAATTACGATTCACATCATACATCTGGCAGAAAAAGAAAAAATATTTATAATAATCCATTTTATAATAATCCAAATAGCAATGTAAAACTGCTGAATGACACTAATAAGTGCTGATACAATTTTCCTTAATGAGAAATTTTTCAATTTAAATACTTTAATTTCAAGCAAAAAATTTAGTAGCTTTAACATGATCCTATTTTGGGTCATCTGAAAGATAATTTCAGATAAATGTGATTTACAGATTAAAAGATTTTTGACACTATAGATTTAATGCATTGATTTAAAAGCTTTGGATGCGTTCAAAATTTCATTTTATGAAATGCAAAAAACTATAATTTTTAACACTTTTGTTTACGGTTAAAATTAATAGGCAGTTTTCGATTGCTTGATAGGTTAATCAAATTTGAATGGCCTTTATTACTGATCTTAGCATACTGATCAATTTTATGTAATGCTCCTAATATTTCAGTATGTCTTTTTTACAGAGAAAAATGGAGTCACGTTTTAATCACCAATAGACCTTGGTTGGAGGTACAGATGCTTTTGTTGTACTAATTTATCAAATCCTGTGCCGCGAGTTCCGTTTCAAAGATTTTTTTTCATTATCCCCCCCCCCCCCCCAATAAATCTAATACCTGAATTGAAGATGAATATAAATCTTTATTTTTTAATAGAAGAATTTGAAACACTATAGAATAATTCATACAAAATCCTATAAAAATCATCTGCGGCATCTTTAGAATATCCTGCAGAACCTTCATAGACAGGTATCCAGGGTATTCCGCATAAGGTTTTCTGTGAAATTCTATTAAAAATACACAGAATTCTGTAGAATTATGGTCCTTTTTTCTATTAAGAATTTTTTTAGTGGAATTCTTTTAGAACGTGACTGTCCTATATAATATTTATAGAAAATCTTGATATGAAAATAAATAAATACGCGTACCTTACAGCAAAATTTTATTTAAAAAATTAGATTCATATCTGGCAGTCGAACATTTAAAATAGAATCATATTCATAATATATCGAAGCTCAGTAAGCGTAGTGGTCAGCACGCCTGTCTTCCACGCTAAAGGTCGCGAGTTCTGATCTCGGGTGGGCAAGGTTCACTCAGCCTTTCATCCCTTCGGGGTCGATGAAATGAGTACCAAGCTTGCTTGGGAACTAAACACCGAGGGTCTCGCGTTAGATTGGCCACATGGACCACACATACTGATATCTCCTTGGGGCCCAGTAGTCAGGTAAACAGACTTGGTCACTGTAGGCCCTGATCCTTCACGGATCGTACAGTCACAGGCTTAGTTTTCATAATATATCAACTAAGTGGTTTTAAGCGTGCATTTTTCTTCATTTCCTTTTTATAACAGACGTTATATAGGACTTTTGTATTCCTTAATAATATTACAGGTGTATGTTTTCTTGGGACCTCAAGATAATAAAATGTGCTTATTTTTGAGTGAGAAAGACTTCTATATGAATATTGTGGTGCCAAAAAATAAGCACCTCTATGCACCATGAAGCTGGGGCCGACCAAACATTCTCCTAATGCTGTTTCAATATAAGCACTGCCATAAATTCCAGTGCAACTACACAAGAGCAACGCAATAGAAATTCTAGAGAGTTCTGGAGAACATGTTACAGAAAATCGTGTATAATATTTATAGCTCAACTTCTAATATAACGAGGTAGAACCTGTCGCACTTCAACGAAGTAAAATGTTTAAGAAGGAACTGTTTCACAGATTTATAATAAACCTACAAAATTAGTTAGAATAAAAAAATTATCTTAAATTGGTTAGTCTAACTCTCAAACAAGTATTATTTTAACCTAAAATTAACAAAATACTACTTTTATAAAACTCAGTTGTCCAGAGTCGCATTCTACAGGGAACATTTTATTGTTCTTACCTCTATTTTGAAAATATCTTCATAGCACCTTTCTACAGCAAATTTTAAATAAAAAAAATATGAAGATTGGATTCTGATTGGTTCTGAGAGGAACAATAAAATTTCCCCTATGGAATGCGACCCCTGTTTGTCTGAATTATTAAAATTAAACTTTAATTGCATGTGTAATCAGTAAAATATAATAAAAAACAGTTATTATGGTGAAGTTGTCAATTAAGTCTCTTATGCTTCGTTTTCCCGAATCAAAAAGATAAAATTTATTCTAGTTTGATAAAATCAGATTCTGCAAAACCCGACATCAATTTCACCTACTCATAATTCACGTATGAACTTCTCATATCTGTATTCACAATGTTTAAAAAAGTGGTATTTTAATATGATCATTTTAAATTGATTTTTTAACTCAATGTCAACAACATATTTACATGTGATCAATCGCACTTTAAATACTAATCTCAATACCGAAGAGTAAAAATTGCCGTAATTTTTATTTTTTAGACACATTTGTGTTCTAGTATTATCTACGAGATTCATTGTTTTCTTTTAAATATGACGTAATTTTCATGTACTTAAAGCCTTTTGCCTAGTGTCTCAAAATTAGTATCAGCACTCATGCAGAAAAAAAAAAACTTGTAAGGGAAAACTTGTGTGTTTTCAAAAGCAGTATGTCACTTTCCATTCAAAATATCTTGGTGCAATATGTCCCTAATGGGATTTTGCGCCACTTAACCTTATACAACAAAATTTAAATCATAGAAAAAAAAATATGTTTTTTTAAATAAACCTCATTATTCTTCCAATTCGCAATAATGAAAGCTATCTAATTACAATCATTTTTGAAGAAATTTCATAAAATATTTTTATGAAATGAGATTTTTATTAAATAAGGTGGAGATATTAAAAAAAAAAAAAAAAAACTGGCTAGTGTGGGCACGTATACAAAAGAACAGCTTTTAATAAAAAAAAAAATATATTAGTAAAATTCGTTCAGAAGAAAGCTCAGGGCAGATGATTAAAAAACAGCCTTCTGTAATAAATTTATAGTAGAGTGTCTTAAAGAATATCAGTAAAATTTTATTAGTCAAGTGAATTTTGGACAAAAACGTGGGGTGGGGGAACCTGATATTATTTTAAACCTCAAATTATTGCCAAGATCCTCATTGTTTGCTTGTATAACTCTACGAAGTGAATTCATCCAGGCGATAATCATCAAATTTTTTAATATATGTCACTATTTTTTGAAGAAAGGCTTCCAAACTGAGCATGCACATTGTATGCCACTACTCTTCTATAAAGACACTGTACAGTTTTGTAAAACATTACGCTTTGACAGCCTGTGATTTCGATTAAGTTATTTTTAAAAGAAGTGTTTTCACCTGTGAAGAATTTCAAAGCAACTTCGGTGAAATGACGTACTTTTACAAAACATATTTCAGTTTTAAGAATTAAAAAACACGCTTTTTTATAAAATGACGTCATTTGCATCCGCCCAAGCAGTCCACTTTTATGACACAGTCTTAAACAACATGTGTAGAAAAGTATGCATATGACTTCATTATCGCCGAATAATACACAAACACAATAAAAAGCAATATCGTCATTCAAGAAGCTCTGAAAAAAAGCGGGTATTTAATGTTACATATGCACTTTAATGTTTCATATGCACTTTAATGTTTCATATGCACTTTAATGTTTCATATGCACTTGTTTTTGTTTATAATAGCGCCATGTTTTATCAGAAATCATTTTTTCGAAATTCAGAAAATATTATTACACACGAATAAAAAATAAAACAAAGAAAGAAAACATGAAATGCACATGACATGAAAACATTCTTTTAGCTTTCTGATACGAAATAAGTAATTGTGAAGGAAAGTCACACAATTATTTAAAATACATTTTCGTAAAGAGAAAGTTTTATATCATTTAAGAAACATTTAATTGATGAATAGAAACGAAATAAAACCAAAATTCACCGGATTCAGACTGTATTTTTGACATAGCATGAATTTTAATTTCAATTTCTATAAGGAAATGGCAACAAAAAAGTACAATAATCTACTATTTTCCCTTTACTTTTAATAGAAATGGAGTACTTCTGTTGCACAATTACAAAATTGGTACTAAAAACTTAAAAAAAATTAATATCTCAAAAATAAATTGAGATACAGCTTTCAAACAAATAGCATCTAAAAGTACATTTTTTCCCTTATACAACGATATAAAAACTGAAAATGTGCGATGTGTAGAAGTTTAAAAATTTTCAGTAGCGAAAATTCATTTCAAATTTGAAAGTGTTGCCATTTGCAGAGTGACGTATGCGTTACACACAGATAAGTTTGTCCTTTATAATATTGCGTGCAATTTCATTTCATTGCAAAATTTGATTTCATTGCATGACCAACCCTATCAGAACAAGATAAATTCTATAGCACCTTCTAGAGCATTCTACAGCAAATCCTACATAATATTTATAGATCTTTCACAATTGCTCATACAACAGAAACACTGTTTTAAATTTCACAGAAACCACACTTCCAACAACCTTTCAACATGCTGTGAGAGGACAAATTCCTGATCGATAGAGGTGTTCCCCTGTGCCAGGTAAGTAAAATATACATAAACAATAAATATAAGGCCTTAGGCAGAAAAATATTCGGAAGGAGATTTGTGGCTGACACTCCTTATCTTAGTAACGTTTTTCAAATTTGTTTTCTACTTATTTAGAGACAAATGTGTATAAAGTTATGTTCAATTTAGAACAAGCGAAGCTTCGCTGGCTTTGTTTGCCAGTTTTTCAGAAACAAAATTCGAGTGGTTGTAGGCCTTCACTTATAAGATGTAATTTCCTAAAAAATTCAATATTTAAAAGGGGGGAAAAAAGGCATTCAAAATGGCGATTTCTACACAATCTCAGGAAGTACCAAACCGATTACAAAAATAATAGTGTCAAAAGGATGGTGACAGCCCTTGCTGCATATAGGCTATATTTTATGTCGGTGGCCTCAAAGCAGGTGCAGGAGCAAAAAAGGTTCTAAAAATGCGATTTTTGTAATTACTGAAGGGCCTAGAAACATGAAATTTGTCATGGTAGTTACTTATTAGGTATAAATAATCACTAAGAACATGTCGTAAAAAAATTCGAAATTTAAAAGGGGGGTGATTATGTGTGAAAACGTTCTAAACAACGATTTCTACACATTCTCAAAAAGTATCAAACCGATTTCAAAAGTAATAGTTGGAAATTGATGGTGACAACCCTTAAGGGTGCTGGTCACTGGCGGAAAATATCGCGTTCAGCTCATATAGTAGACTGTTCCTACCCCCCCTATGAGCTGTCAGAGAGGCGTGTTACTTTTAATAGCCGTGAAGTCCAAGAGATATTATCGGCTATCTGTTGACAAAATTTACGAGCCAGTAGGAACAGAAAGTTCTCCCATAGCAGCTATTTTTGTTAGTAGGGAAATACTACAATTTCTTTTGCACTTTTAATAATACACGAGATCACATTGAACAATTTTACTGTTATTATTATTATTATTTCAGCAACGCAACCGGGAATTCCATCAAGGAATAAGTTTCAATTGAATAATTTCGACTTTTATAAATGCCTACATTTTAGAAAAGGTTTGATAAAAAATTAAATATGACAATAAAAATTGATTCAATGTAATTCTCCTGTCTAAAATGATTTTGATGTTTCACCTTACTTTATATTATGTTTATTATATGTTCATGTTTACCTTCAAATTTAACCATCCTAAATATTAAACAAATAATTATTAAATCAACTGGTCTATAACTCGTTTTCATAATTTAATTACGTAATATTCAGTGTTTGTGATTTTTTCCTTTGTTTATGTAAAGCAACATTAATTTACTACTGAAAAATCAAAGCACAATTGATTATAATTAATTACTGTAATATGTATTTTTTTTAAATGTTTGTTTATAGATAAAAATATTATTATAAATCATCAGGTAAAGAAAATATGGACAGAGTGAAGATTTTAGTCTGAGTTACACATTCATTCTTCAATATGATATATTTAAAAATATTTCACAAATTTATTGAACACTTTAAAATTCGATGTTTCGTTGAGATTTTGGACCTATTTTTATAAACGATAATAGATACAGCCATCGGTATTTCTCACTGGGTAAGACAAAGAAGCTGAATTCTCAATTTAGTAACCGCCCCCCCCCCCCCCCCCTCCACTTAAAAGCGAAAAAAAATAAAAGGTTGTAAGAGAATTTTATCAAAATATCTCCGATTACTGAAGTTATTCAATATATTGGCACGTATTTAAGTATTTATATAATGAAATTAAACTACAGTGCAAAATGAACATAAATTATACAAAAAATACTCCAAGTAGTGTTTTTTAATACAGCTTTATTTGACAAAAGCATAATATAAGATTTCCAATAACTCAAATTAACGGCCATAAATTCGAATTTTGAAAGTTATTTAATTTAATTTTGATCATCTTTTAATAAAATTAACATTATTAAAGAATATTGAAAATTGCGAATTTCAATACGTGTAACGATATCTTCCTTAATTCTCTATTCAATCAAAGGATACAATATTAAATATAGATACAACATACATCAATGTATATACGATTCACAAAGACAAAATATCAAAGTATAATATTAATATGTATCGATATGAGGGAAAAAAAAAAATCATTAAATGAATATTAGTATTGCGCATGCTAAGTACACCCCCCCCCCCCCCCCCCCTCCTACTCAACATTGCTCCCACCAAAAATATCTAACAATATTAACTGAAAGGAAAGTAAAAACATAATATGTTTGCTCTGCATATTTAAATTTTCAAATAATATTAGTTTTTTTAAATTATGTGATTGTAAATTTTAATTAAAGATGTGGAATGCTTCCTCAAAAAATTATTATTTTTATATTTTCCCCCAAAACTTTGTTAACCTTGCCTTGAGTTTATAAGAATTTTGTTATATTAAACAAAGAAACTTCTGTATTTATATAGTTATTAATATTATATATAATATTTTCTGTATTTATATAGTTACATCCGAATGTAAATATTACCCGAACTTTCTTTTTTCTTACAGAGTATTTAAATAAAGCACATTTTTTTAGCACTTAGCACTGAAAATTATTTAAAAAACATTAATTACCCAAAATATACCATAGTAGTTTTCTCATACATTAGTAAGGTTCACAGCTGTCTTCCACACATTTTAACAATTTTTTTCTTTTCTTTTTTTTTTTCTTTTTCTGATCATTTTTTTAATAAAATTGACATTATTAACATATATCCAAAATTGCTAAGCTCAATACATATAATTAATTTTCAGTTAATTCTGTCATTTAATTAAAGGATACAATACTCAATATAAATGCAGTAAAGCTGCAGCAACATATATATGATTCACAAAAACAAAATGCCAGAGTATAATATTAATACATTGTACAAGTGAGACAAAAAAAATCATTGAATGAAAATGTGTAATGTGCATGCTGAGTTCCCACCCATCCCTCGACTTACTTCCACCAAAAATATCCATAACAATATTAACTGAAAGTGAAAACAAGAAACATAATATGTTTGCGCTGCATATTTAAATTTTCAATTAATATTCATTTTTTAAATTATGTGATTGTAAAATGTGTGTGTGTTTAAAATGCTCAAAAAGGAAACCAAAAAGAAAAAGTTGACTGTGATAGCGTGACGCAGGTTGTTCACTCTCAACGGTGTCCAATGGCTGATTCCTAAACCGTTAGTCATAGACATATAGTTCCAATTACAAAAATGTTTTAAATGAAGTAAAGAAGTATTTTAAAGGCGATTTCGGTCAGTAAAAAGATTTTTTTTTTAAAATATGAAATTTTATTTTTTATACTGTCTCATGCCTCGGGTCCTATAAGTAATATTTAGTAAAATTTTCTAATATTACACTGACAAGTAAGACACCAAAAAAAAAAAAAAAAGCCATTATTCCATGATTAAAACTGACCGAATATCTGTTTAAAGTTGGAGCATATTTTTTGCTGCGAAATAGCGGTCATTCACAAATTTAGTAGAAATATCGTCAGCTGTATTAAAAAAAATAGTTGAGAGTAAAATTGCAATATAAATTTGAAATCTATAATCATTCCGACATATTAATGCAAAATATACAATTTGTACTAAACAAATAAGAGGGGAAAAATAACTGAATTTTTGTTAAATAAGATTATGAACAGCAACAGCTTCATTTCTTTACAAAATTATACATATTATAAAATGCTATTAGGTTGCAAAATTTGAGTTGTGTTATGTTCCTTAGCTTTTGATAATTGACAGTATGTATTTTGTAGCGAAGAAACCGGAATTGACTCTCTCTTTTTTACCACCACGTAAAGATTTTTTACAAATCATAATAGCATAAAAGTCATGAATTTCAAAGTTTCATAACTCGGTCAATTTCAGTGTTAGATGAACATATATTTTTGTTGAGTTTCATGAGTTATTTTGACTTTATTTTTAGTGTAACAGGAAGTTTTTACTAAATATCACTTATAGAACGTATATATATTTCGAAATATTTTAACCATGTATAATTGAATTTGGAATAGCCACTTTTTTTTTTTTTTATATTTCTTCGAATTTCCTTTTCTTCTTTTTATATGCTTCCATTGCATCTAAAATGCATTTTGATTCTCTTATTGGCATGGTTCTCGTTATTTTATAATTATTTAATGGTTTTAGTAACAACTTTGTACTTTCATAAAAATAGATAGCAGACTAAGCAAAAAGTCAAAAGACTATTTTGATGAAAAAAAAGGCTTAGATAAAAAATGATAAAGATTATCAAAAGACACCTCCTCCTACAGATACATTACGATATCAAATACCAGAGTCCCCCTCCCTCTAAAGTGATATCCTTATAAGTAACAGCCCCTAAGATATTTACGTATTTTTTTTTTTACTTCTCGATGATATAACAGCAAAATTTCAGATAGAAAATAAAAGAAACAAAATATAGAAGGAAATATATGGAGCGTAACAGATGAAAAATGTATGCTTTGAACACTAAACTCATTGAAAAAATAAACTCATTTACAAAATCTACATATATCATATACATTTTGATTATACATAAAAAATACATTTTTTTTCTTATTTACATAAGTAGATAACTTAATCATACATATTGCATCTTTCATAAAATTTTAAAATGCTCAAAAAGGAAAACAGTTGACTGTGATAGCCTGACGCAGCATATACAGTGTGCGAGCTGTATAGCACCTCCCGTGTACGCAGCCAAAGGCACTGGGTCCCCCAACATGATGATCGTTTGTAAAGATTTTCGTTTTAAAATATAAAATGCTTCAACACTGATTTTGGCATGTTTGAAATAATTATCACGGCCCAAGGCAACAACTGGCGGGTCGGCGAATACATAATTTATTCATAATTTTAATCATAATTTATTTCTGTAAATCACACACACTTTATATATATATATATTCAATTAAAAAATAAATATCTGAGTATAATTTTAATACTAAAAAAAAAAAAAGAAAAAAATATTTAAATAATAAGAAAGAAAAATCATGTACCAAGCATAGATTATAAAACACTTTCAAACACTCCCAAAATGCTTTATCAAGACTTCGCCGTCTAATAATGTAAATAAGATACCCAAGAAAACGTTTTAGAAATAGCGCATTTGAAAATCGGATATCAGCAATTACCGTCCACAGTCGAAAAGGTACTTTAATTCGTCTCTGCAGCTCTGTATATGATCTATATATTTGTACATATTCTACACAGTCTGCTAAAATTTAGTATAATAAGAAAACGCATAACAGTTAAAAATTCACTACAAATAGGCAGAAACGTACTTGAATTCTTTTGTACAGCCCTGTATATTACATATACATTTTTATGCACGTAATATAAAAAGTTGAAATTTAATTCAGGCAAAAACACTCTTAAAACTCTTCACTCCTCATTTTTATTTATTTATTTATTTATTTTTCTACTCTCCCATTACCTCCCTACCCTTCCTTTCCTTTTCTTCCTGCACACTGAGTTTGAAATACCGTATTTTATGGAAGAAACGCCGCACCCGTCGTAAACGCCGCACTCCTCAAATTTGCCTGAATAAGCTTAAAAATATCGTAATCGCCGCACCCGTTGTAAACGCCGCATCCATCGGAACGCTACTTTTGTCGAAATACTTCTTTCAATTTTAGCAGTAGTTTAAGTTACTAATATTTTATGCTGTGCATACAAGTCAAATTCAATATGTAAAATAAACATACATCTAAAATAATGGACAAACTGAAGAATTGTGATCATGTGGTTTAAACTACTGGTGTATTATGTACATGAAAAAATGTGTGTTATGTACATGAAAGAATGTGTTATGAAAGACATTTTCATGAAACCCTTATAAATACACACACACACACACAAACACATATATATATATACAATTTTTGAATGGAATTAATTTAATATAACATTTGGGGCCTCCTGTTTTCTCAGTTTCGAGTCATGTTTTCTCAATTTCGAGTCCCTTCAAAATTTTCTGAGGGAAGCAAAACCTAAACGTGGCTAAATTGACTTTGAAAACTTCTCTCAGCTATTTCTATCCCCTCTAACTATTCCCCCGACCCAACTTTTATTACTCCGGAGTCCGAGCAAACGCAACGGGGTGTCGCTCCCCATGGAGTGATGGATTATATCGAGGGGGAAGACACTGAAATCATCAGAATAGAAATATATGCGTTTTGTTTTAATTATAGCTCCCTCCCTAATTAATTGAAATGAAATATTTTTATATCAATGGATAAATTGGAAACTGTACATTTTTTCGTGTTTTTTTTTTATTTCCAAACGACCTAATAGAACTGCCATAATTTACAATTTAATGAGAGGTAGAAATTATTTTGGTCATGCTCAGAGTATTTCACGTAAAATCAAATATTTAAAATTATTTTTAATATAAAATGAAAACTAGGATGAAAAGTGACAAGTTTTAAGAATTGCATACAGAAAACAAAATTCGAAAATCTTAATTTTTTCATGAGATATCCTTAGAAAAGTGAGAAAAAATATTCCCATAGGTTTACATGGAGAACGGAAAACGGGATTGTAAGTGATAACCCTTAACTGCATAGACTCTATTTTATGTCGGTGTCACTACAACCTAGGTGTTGTAGGAGCAAAAAATGTTCTAAATTACGATTTTTGTCTTACTGATGGGCCTAGAAGCATGAAATTTGGCATAGTAGTTACTTATTATATATAAATGATTTCAAAAAACATTTCTTAAACAATTCGAAATTTAAAAAGGTTGAAAATGTGCAAAAAGCGTTCTAAAAAATGTTCTAAATGGAGATTTCTATGCAATCTCATGACGTACAAAACCAATTTCAAAAGCAATGGTTGGAAATTGATAGTGACAGCCCTTGCTCCAACACAGGCTGTATTTCATGTCGGTGTCACTACCACCTGAGGGTTGCAGGAGCAAAAAACATTCTAGATTGGGTTTTTTGGGATACTGCAGCAGCTAGCAACTTAAAATTTGGCATGGTGATTACTTATAAGATGTAAATGCTCTCTAAGAACAATTTTTAAACAATTCGAAATTTAAAAGGGATGAAAATGCACGAAAAGCATTCTAAAATTTTCTAAATTGTGATTTCTACGCAATCTCAGGAAATACCAAACATATTTCAAAAGTAATGGTTGCAAATTGATGGTGACAGTCCCTGCTCCAATATAGGCTGTATTTTAAGTTGTTGTCAGTACCACTTGTAGGTTGCAGGAGCAAAAAAAATTCTAAACTGCATTTTTTGTGATACTGACCTTTTAAAATTTGGCATGGTAATTATTACTTAAAAGATGCAAACGCTTTCTAAGAACCGTCGAAAAAAAATTCCAAATTTAAAAGGATGGAGTGAGCGAAAAGCGTTCTAAATTGCAATTTCTATCCAATCACAGGAAATATTAAACTGGTTACAACAGTAATAGCCGTGAATCCATGGTGACAGTCACTGATCCAGTCACAGACTATATTTTATGCCGGTCCCACTATCACTTGGGGTTGGAAGGAACAACAAACCTTCTAAAAAAGACTTTAAAAACTTTCTAAATTATGTATTCTATGGGATATTAGGAAATACCAAACCGATTTCAAAATTAATGTTGGCAAATTAATGGTGGCAGTCTCTGTGTCAACACAGGCATTGTGCATTGTGCAACTACCACCAGAGAGGTGGAGTTAAGAAAGACTGGTAGGAAAGAAGCTTGGAATTTGACGTACTAAGAACAGTTTCTAAAAAAATTAAAACTTTGAATGAATACAGAAGCATAAAAGCTTCTAAATAATTTCTAAACTATCATTTATTTAGAATTAGTTTTTGTTGTTCCTATTAATTTAAGTCTCATTTCTATCAAATCAGTGTAATTTAGCGAAACTGTGGCTTAATTAATAAGTATACTTTAGGCATATGTAATTTTGGTACCTAAAAGTATAATTTTTTCTAATAAAAATTATCAATTGGCCTATTTCAACTATTACGCGACCTAAGCTGTGGGTTCTGCTTTTTATATGTATGTCAGTTGAGATTAGTTAGCAATGAGATGCTGTGAGCGAGTTCCCACGAGAATAGCTCTGACGTAAGATATCCAACCCAAAAAGAATATGCTGATGCATATTCTTTTAGAAGAAATGTGGCCTGGGAAGAGAATGTTAAAATTCACACCAGAGTTCGATTTGGCGTTGGCCTGGACAGACGGTCCAGCGAAGTTCTCATACCTCCGACATAATGACAATTTCAGCAAAAGTCCATCTTCCTCCTAAAATTGTAAGTGTTAATAGTATGTAAATTGTGTTGAAGTCTTTAGCATTAATCTAGATCAATATTGTACTCTTATACTTATACTCTCTCTTATATACTTACTCTTATACTTGTATTCAGTCTATCCCTTTTTCCCCATGTATATTTGTAAATTTTATATAATGCCCATAATTTTTAATTGTGTTTTTTTCTTTGAAAACAGTGTTAAGTTTTTAGCATCAATAAGCCTGGTTGGAAGTACAGACTATACTACCGTTTCCCACGTCACGAATTACGTTTCAGCGATTTCTTTCAATTATATCCCAATAAATTCTAAGCCTCAAACCCAATCGCGCCCGTCGGCTTAACCGTTTCAGAGTTTTCGTGGTTTTCTTCGAAACCTTGGATTTTCCATGCGTAAATACGGGTTAGGTTCCCTTAGAAAGACCCCCACAGAGAGTACTCCCCCTAGTAGTAATAATAATCCCTCGAGTAGATAATCGTCCGACAAACATCAACCCAACCCTTGTAACTTTGTTTGTCTTATTACTTTCAGATATCATTTTCTGTCGATCCTTAAGAATAAAATAGCGGAGTTGCAAATTTTGTAGCCATGTGGCGGTTAGCTGATTTCTGGGCTGACCAAACCCAGTTCTGTCATCTGAACCCAGACAATCAATCAAAAGTTAATCAACGCATTAAAGATATGTTCCTCCTAATTTTTCAACTGTGCTCTCTGCTGGAAAATATGACAAGCCCCGAGATATTAGCTAATGCGCACTCGAAAAAAGGGAGATTTTGCAGATTTGAAATGCGTGCTAAACCTATGACCCTGTAACTCGTAAAACCAGCGACGTAAACGACTCGAGGTACCTATCAGACTGTACGATGGAGGACAAAATAAATGAGTTCGATTCACCAAGAGGTTCCCGGGTCTAAATTATTTCTCCACAAGTTCTGTCAACCCCAAGATGTCCTTACATATTAATGCCGGCTAAACGGTCATCTGCCGGGAAATAAACTGGTCAAGATACTTTACAAGTTGCGGAACGACGATATATTACACACATATATATATAATGCTCTAGAGAACATTTATAGAAAGCTATACAGAGTATTCTACAGAGGATTTCCCATAAGATTCTAAAAAAATCCACGGAATTCTGCTGACTTTTGACCTGTTTATCAATTAAATTTTCTACCGAATTTCTATACAGTCCTGGCATAATTTTTATAGAGCATCTTCTGGTTCAACAGCCAGTGCAATCACAAGACATCAGAGCAACAGAAATTCTGAAAAGTTATGTAGAACAGGCGATAGAAAATCCTATATTGATCTTTCACAATTTATGACCTTCAGTGCAATCACACCCAAAATAATTCTTCCAAGAGCTGGGATAATTTCATTTTCGTTGCAGTATCCTGATTGACCAAGACATTGAGTGTGTGTGGGGTAAGTATTAATGATATACATAATACATAATATACATACATACATAATAATATACATAAACAGTAAAATGGCAGTACCCACAGAAATATTTCAGAAGTAGATTTGTGGTCTGGAAATTTTATTCTTAACTTATTCTTTTTTTTTTTTTTTTTTTTAACTAATTTAATAGAGGCAAATGTGTTGATGACACGGTTATTTTGAATGAGCGGAGCTTCGCCCACTTTACTAGTCAGTTTTTTCCTATCAAAATTATAATTAAAATAGCTAGGGTGTGGGTGTTCCATTGCTTCAGGCAGCTTTACGACAGCTGGTTATATCATTGAACATATCGTTCACCCGCAAGAAAAGTGACACATCTAGCAAAAATTCAATTCATTTTTTTGTTTTATTCCACTAATAGTTCTTCCATAGGTGTGTCTTGCTGCACAAACAGCACAGAACAGGGGTAGATTGTGTGGGGAGATAAAATGACCCAATGACCCCTTCCAAACCTCATCCTACGTCTTCATTCTTAAGGGTTTTATGCTTTTATGCACGCTTTTATTTCTGCATCCATAGCCAAGTGCTGCAATTTCATCTTATAGTAAATGTATGCAAATTTTCTCTTGCCTCTTCTGTGAAATGCACTTTTGTCGAGATGTGTTTCTTGAGGGTGAGCGATATTATTTGATGCAAAAGATTGAAGTTTGAAACATCTAGAACAATGCATAGTAATATGTAATAATCATAATATTTATTATAATTATTTAGGTAATTATGTAATTATCTCAAATTTTATTTATGTCTGTTTTTGCAAAGAAAACAGAGTTACATTTTACTAACCTATCAATTCCCACGCCATGAGTTTCGTTTCAGTGATTTCTATCGATTATGCCCCCGAGAAATTTAATTCCTGGTCTGTTAGTGAATATCTATTTATATTTTTTTAAATATCTTCTAGAGAACAATACATAGGAAAACCTATTGGAAACTATATAGAGAACATTTATAGAATTTTCTAAAGAATCATTATAGACAGGTAAACAGAGTATTTTAGATAAAATTTTCCTAGTAAATTCTACAAAAAATTCACAGAATCATGTGTTGTCGGTTTTTCTATTAATTCAGAAATTTTCTACTGAAATTCTAAGCAGTCCTGTAGCATGTATTATAGAATATCCTGTATAACGTTTATAGAAGATCTTGCAGAACTGTTGTTTCAGCAGAGATTGATTCAATTTCAATGGATAGAGATCAGAACAATAGAAATTGTACAGAGTCATCTTGAATGAGCTATAGACAATCCTATATAATAACAAAATCTTGCACAACTGCTTTAAATGAAACCACGCCAAAAAAGAACATTCTAACAACATCAAAACAACAGAAAGCCTCGTAGAGCGTACTTCTGAATAATTCTAAATAATAAATTCTAAATAATATTAATAGATTTTTCAGAAATGCTGATCTAACAGAAACATGACATTAAATTTCCATGCAATCACAGCCCATACAACCCCTCTGCTTGTAAAGAGAGGTTTATACTTGGGGCGGTTTCCTGGTAGATCAAAGCATTCCCCTGTGCCAGGTAAGTATAAATAAAATACAGGGGTGATATATATGTAAATATTCCAACAGAAAATATCGCAGTAAGGGATTTGTGGGCTCAAAATTATTAATATATTTTAAGCATCAAAATTATTATACTGTAATATTTAAAACTAGCAGACCCGCTCGGCGTTGCCCGGGGCCTGTAAATAATACCCTTAAACAAAACTCAAGTTTGTATTATTTTATATCTATTGAAATTCTTTTAAATAAACCTAATTTTGGAGGTTTATCGTCTTATTATTTTGGTCCCCGTGTTCCCAACAAACTTCTTTCCGAACGAACCTATAACCTGGATCCCCGCTTCCTAAAGCAGCATGTACTGGAAGCACGTCCCGGAGACAATCAGCTGAGTGAGCCAAACCTCGTAGTAACCAAACCATTAGAATAGAAAAATAATGCATCATTAATGTTAGAAAAAGCTGGTAACTGAAGTCCAAGATAAAATTTGTAATACAGAAAGTAGCTGCATTGAAAAATGCATGATGCACGAAAAGTTCAAGGGATCCCGGATCCCTATGAAACCCTAGGTAGTAAGTTGAAAGAACCAAATCCGGTTGAAATTGGGTCTTTAGAATCCGACGAAAGAATGCGTCCCCAAGCGGATGGAGATGTCTCCTCACCAAGTAAATTTCATGAATCACTTTTAACATTAACACAATATTCAATAAACGAAGAAACCCCTCATCTAAAAAAAGCTTAAGCTTTTTTAAGTTAGCTTTAAAGTAACGTGATTTTTAATTTGCAGCTGTAGTGAGTAAACGTAAGTTGATGCTGAAAAAGGAGATTAATGTTCGAAAAAAGTGGTAGCTGAGGTATAAATAAAGACCGGGCCCTGGGTGTTGGGTGTAAGAAAATATTTTAGTAGTTTTAAAGTAGCCGGAGGATGCTGAAACTATGTTAATAAAAATTATAAACAGAATTGGATAGATTTTAAAGATGTTGTAACAAAGGCCCGAAGCCCAGTGGTGTAGTGGTCAGAGCACCTGGCTGCCGCACCGCAGGTCGAGAGTTCGACTCCCGACTGGGCAAGGTTCACTCAGCCCTTCATCCCTTCGGGTCGATAAAATGAGTACCAAGCTTGCTTGGGAACTAAACACCGAGGGTCTCGCGTTAGGCTGACCACCTGGCCGGGACGCATGCTGCATAGCACCTCGGAGCCCAGAGTCATGAAAACAGAGATGGGCACTGTCGGCCCAGATCCTTCATGGATCGTATAGCCACAGAGTTTAGTTTAGTTTTTTTAGTTTTAGTAACAAAGGCCCCAAGAAGGATATTAATATTCAAAATTGGTGGTGCCTGAAGTCTGAGAAATTTTTTTGTCATTCATGTAGTAGCAAGAGGACTTAAGAAGTTGTACCGTTTTTAAGGGACCTATAAGAAAGGTCCCAAGGAGGGACAACTGACATTAAAGAACAGGGCCCTACATGAAAACTTGTTAAAAGGTGTAAGTTCCTAGCACTTTAGATCTTCAATTAGTCAAAATGAGATATAGAGTATGAATTAATCATTAGAATAAAATTTCAAAGAAATGCGCAAAAATCGGTGGGAAATGCATAAAACAGGGTCCTAGGATCCCACTGGTCCGGGGAGAAGAGTGCAAGACTCAATTTTTAAATTTTGCATTGAGAATGCGAGAAAATTAGGTGGTAAAAAATGCATGCTGCACAAAAAAGTTCAAGGGGCCCTATGGCACACTAGGATGCCCCAGAATTTTAACTGGAATAAAGAAACGGGAGAATAACTAAATGGAAAAAGGATTCTAAAAATGAAGAGCTGATTAAGAGAACAATTTATGGTGCAAAAACTTGAAGAGCCCCCAAGGGGCCAGGGACTTAAGTGTTTATGTTTTTGGGTATAAAGATACTTTTTAGAAGATTTTAAAGTAATCAGAAGAACTATGTTAAAGAATTCGGATCATTTTTAAAGAAGCTGGAAGCCTAAATTTTTTTTGTCATTCATGTAGTAGCAGGAAGAGCACCTAAGAAGTTGTTAGAAAAAAAAGCTAGTGAATCGGACTATTTTTAAGACTGTTTTCTGACATAAGTTTTAATTCATTTTTGTTTGGAAACGCATAAAACTAGAAGGTATTTCTATTCAGAAACTATATCATCGTACTGTTTTTTTCCGCACTGTTAAACACAGTAGATCTTTCAGAAAATGCTGTCAAAGTTGGCATTTTGAACAAAACTTCCGAACGAAAGAAGAAAATCCAGTCAGGAAGGGGAGAAAAATGACGTGTCGCGTGATCAAAATCGCTTATAACTCGATAGGTAATTTAGTAATCCAAAAATGGAAAACACAGTTCAATTCCAAATCGCTTCCATGGTCAGGCTTTCAAATTTTATATCTTTCCGTTAAAAAATGAATTTGTAAATGTGTCAAATTGTTTTGCGCTTGTTGAGCAGAGCAGTTGAGAACAGCCTTAAGTGAGCTATAACATGGGGCCCAAAAGGGTCCAACTAATAGTTAAGAGCAAGTTCCTAACATGGAAATATGTTAAAACGTTTTAGTATAGTTTTAATTCACAATTAGTTCAATTAGTCAAAATTAAACATATAATATGAAATATTGGTTAGAATAACCTTTTAAACCCAAAACATTGAGTAAATGCTTTAAAAAAGGCCCTAGGGCCCCAATGAAAATATGAAGGTGAAGATTCCACAAAACTTTAAAATCATGCACTGAGAGGGTGAGAAAATTAGGGGGTGAAATATGCATGGTGTACAAAAATTTCAAGAGCCCTGGACCCGGACCCATAAGCGTAGAGATTTCAAAATTATTGGATGGTCTCAGACAGTGGCGGAGACAAGGGGGGGGGGGGGGGGGGGGGGGTCTTCATTCCCTGGAACAGGGAATTAATTTTTTAAGTGATGAATACAAATATAATAAAACCTGCTACGACAAAATTACAAATAACTGCTGAAAGTTTCCGTTTTATACAGGTTTTTGTCTTCCTAAGGAGGTAAAAATTCAAAGTATTCCTTTCTATGGGATCATGAAATGTTTTCCATTAGACAAGATTTTGTTATAGACAAGTTCCGTTTACCCAGGCTAACCTTATATCCATACAGTAAAACCTTTGTAAAAGCAACCGCAAGCGACCGAAACAATATTCCGTTTAAGACAGGTTTCTGGCTAATTAAGTAAAATTGTACGGCAATCATTCTTTCTGGAGTATGAA
Source organism: Maratus speciosus (assembly GCA_963932465.1). Classification (NCBI taxonomy): domain Eukaryota; kingdom Metazoa; phylum Arthropoda; class Arachnida; order Araneae; family Salticidae; genus Maratus; species Maratus speciosus. The sequence goes on along the minus strand of OZ010787.1, from coordinate 683,657,396 downwards.
CAGTTTCCTTTTAAGACAGGATTATGCTATAGACAGATTCCGTTTTGACAGGTTTTACTCTACATATATCATAAATATCTGTATATCTAATAATAAAAGACAAGATCGCTGTTTGTGTGTGTTATTCCCGATGGCTAGGAAAATCTACTGCCCGCAGAAGTCTGAAAATTTATACGAGAATAGTTCAATGCAGGTATGGATGACCCTGAGGCTCACATTTTTAATTTTTTGATAATTGGCAGAAATATTAATTAAAAACTCATCAAAAAAGAGACTTTTTTATTTTTTTAATTGGCGGAGACGCGCTCGTGCATAACCAGAAGAAAAACTAATTAAAAACTCATCAAAAAAGATACTTTTATTTTTTAATTGGCAGAGACGCGCTCGTGCATAACCAGAAGAAAAACTAAATACATTTAGTGGGATTTTACAAGGAAAGAAAAACTAAATACATTTAATTTCTTTTGCCGTTTTGTTTTAATGCCCGTGCAGTTTAAAATACGGAAAAACGGATGACTTATTCTTATAGTTCATACTTTTACGTCTCAAACGCCGCAGTCAGTTAAAAAAGAATATAGTTTACTCTAAGAATAATATTGAACTCTTAGAACTACTAAGAATATACTCTTTAAAAAAATTTTTCAAAAAGAGTTCGACTTTTTCTCTCTTTCGCCAAACGATCGAGAGCTCAATTTTAGAGTTAGAATTAGAGAACCCTCAGAGCTTAATTTTAGAGCTATCGATTCACAAAAAATACGTATTGACGTATTTTTACTTCAATACGTTATTTTTATAAAATGACGTCATTTGCATCCGCCCAAGCAGTCCACTTTTATGACACAGTCTTAAACAACATGTGTAGAAAAGTATGCATATGACTTCATTATCGCCGAATAATACACAAACACAACAAAAAGCAATATCGTCATTCAAGAAGCTCGGAAAAAAAATCGGGTATTTAATGTTACATATGCACTTGTTTTTGTTTATTATAGTGCCATGTTTTATCAGAAATCATTTTTTCGAAATTCAGAAAATATTATTACACACGAATAAAAAATAAAACAAAGAAAGAAAACATGAAATGCAAATGACATGAAAACATTCTTTCAGCTTTCTGATACGAAATAAGTAATTGTGAAGGAAAGTCACACAGTTATTTAAAATACATTTTCGTAGAGAGAAAGTTTTATATTGTTTGTAAAATATTTTTGCTATATATTAAGAAACATTTAATTGATGAATAGAAACGAAATAAAACCAAAATTCACCGGATTCAGACGGTATTTTTGACATAGCATGAATTTTAATTTCAATTTTTATAAGGAAATGACAACAAAAAAGTACAATAATCTACTATTTTCCCTTTACTTTTAATAGAAATGGAGTACTTCTGTTGCCACAATTACAAAATTGGTACTAAAAACTTTAAAAAAAATTAATATCTCAGAAATAAATTGAGATACAGCTTTCGAACAAATAGCATCTAAAAGTAAATTTTTTCCCTTATACGATGGTATAAAAACTGAAAATGTGCGATGTGTAGAAGTTTAAAAATTTTCAGTAGCGAAAATTCATTTCAAATTTGAAAGTGTTGCCATTTGCAGAGTGACGTATGCGTTACGCACAGATAAGTTTGTCCTTTATAATATTGATAGAAACTTTGCGTGCAATTTCATTTCATTGCAAAATTTGATTTCATTGCATTTCATTGAAACATTTCAGTGCAATTGCAACAGAATAGAACAGACCAACCCTATCAGAACAAGATAAATTCTATAGCGCCTTCTAGAGCAATCTACAGCAAATCCTACATAATATTTATAGATCTTTCACAATTGCTCATACAACAGAAACACTGTTTTAAATTTCACAGAAACCACACTTCCAACAACCTTTCAACGTGCTGTGAGAGGTCTGTGTTCGGGACAAATTCCTGATCGATAGAGGTGTTCCCCTGTGCCAGGTAAGTAAAATATACATAAACAATAAATATAAGGCCTTAGGCAGAAAAATATTCGGAAGGAGATTTGTGGCTGACACTCCTTATCTTAGTAACGTTTTTCAAATTTGTTTTCTACTTATTTAGAGACAAATGTGTATAAAGTTATGTTCAATTTTGAACAAGCGAAGCTTCGCTGGCTTTGTTTGCCAGTTTTTCAGAAACAAAATTCGAGGGGTTGTAGGCCTTCGCAGCACCCATGGGAAGAACGACAGTCTGGGATAAGACTAAAGCGAACCTTGAATTTTTGTAATTTTTTATTTTGACCAAGATTAAATTAAAAATGTTATAAATTAAAATATTTTTTTAATACGAACAAACAAATTAAAGTTATTATATTATCTTAAAGATAACTTTAAAGAATGCGATTTATAGTTTACTAAATATTTGATTGAATAGTTTTGAAAGCTTTGAATGTGGTCAAAATTTAATTTAATATGATGCATAAAATGACACTAAAGTTTGTTTGTTTGAATCTCTAGAACTACCGATTCCAAAAGTAATGGTATATGATATCAAAATGATGGTGTTAGTCCCTGTTCCAACTTAGGCCATATTTTATGTCCATACTATTACCCGAAAAGGGGGGTGCAGGAGCAAAAAAAGTTCTAAAAATGCGATTTTTGAGTTACTGAAGGGCTGAGAAATATGAAATGTGGGTAGTTACTTATAAGATGTAATTTCCTAAAAAATTCAATATTTAAAAGGGGGGAAAATGCACAAAAGGCATTCAAAATGGCGATTTCTACGCAATCTCAGGAAGTACCAAACCGATTACAAAAATAATAGTGTCAAAAGGATGGTGGCAGCCCTTGCAGCATATAGGCTATATTTTATGTCGGTGGCCTCAAAGCAGGTGCAGGAGCAAAAAAGGTTCTAAAAATGCGATTTTTGTAATTACTGAAGGGCCTAGAAACATGAAATTTGTCATGGTAGTTACTTATTAGGTATAAATAATCACTAAGAACATGTCGTAAAAAAATTCGAAATTTAAAAGGGGGGTGATAATGTGCGAAAACTTTCTAAACAACGATTTCTACACATTCTCAAAAAGTATCAAACCGATTTCAAAAGATGGGAAATTGATGGTGACAACCCTTAACTGAGACTCTATTTTATGTCGGTGTCACTACAACCTAGGTGTTGTAGGAGCAAAAAATTTTCTAAATTACGATTTTTGTCTTACTGATGGGCCTAGAAGCATGAAATTTGGCATAGTAGTTACTTATTATATATAAATGATTTCAAAGAACATTTCTTAAACAATTCGAAATTTAAAAAGGTTGAAAATGTGCAAAAAGCGTTCTAAAAAATGTTCTAAATAGAGATTTCTACGCAATCTCATGACGTACAAAACCAATTTTAAAAGCAATGGTTGGAAATTGATAGTGACAGCCCTTGCTCCAACACAGGCTGTATTTCATGTCGATGTCACTACCACCTGAGGGTTGCAGGAGCAAAAAACATTCTAGATTGGGTTTTTTGGGATACTGCAGCAGCTAGCAACTTAAAATTTGGCATGGTGATTACTTATAAGATGTAAATGCTCTCTAAGAACAATTTTTAAACAATTCGAAATTTAAAAGGGATGAAAATGCACGAAAAGCATTCTAAAATTTTCTAAATTGTGATTTCTACGCAATCTCAGGAAATACCAAACATATTTCAAAAGTAATGGTTGCAAATTGATGGTGACAGTCCCTGCTCTAATATAGGCTGTATTTTAAGTTGTTGTCAGTACCACTTGTAGGTTGCAGGAGCAAAAAAAATTCTAAACTGCATTTTTTGTGATACTGATCTTTTAGGTAGCTTTCTTTACAAAAAGCTACCTATTGCAGCCGTTCGGAGGAAAGCGATTTCAAAAAATTTTGGTATATTTTCATCGATCATGACATCGATCAGATATATATATATATGTATATATATATATATATCTGACCTATGTCATACTGTAACTCTCGTATTTATGAACCGATTTGGATGTAATTCGGTGTGTACATAGTACATACCAATGTCTCGACCGAGTTCGTTGGCCAGCTTCATCCGCCATTTTGTTTCAAAATGGCGGCCATTTAAATTTTTTAAAAAAATTTAAAATTTGAAATGTGGTACCAAAAATTTGAAAATGGAAAAATATTTTTTTCTTATGTATTTGACCTTTATACAAAGACTCCGTAGCAGTTTTTGTTTCGTCTATATCTTAAAAAATGGCTGAGTTATAGCATTTTGAATTTCTAGCGAAGCTGACATTTTGAAACGTCCTGAAGTTTGTCACGCGATAAAAGGCATATTTATGAACCGATTTGGATGTAATTTCGTTTATACATAGTAAAGACCAATGTGTCGACCGAGTTCGTTGGCCAGATTCATCCGCGATTTTGTTTAAAAATGGCGGCCATTTAAAATTTTAAGAAAAATTTAAATTGGAAATGTGGTACCAAAAATTTGAAAATTGAAAAAATATTTTTTTCTTATGTGTTTGACCTTGATAAAAAGATTAGGGAGCAGTTTTTGTTTCGTTTATATCTTAAAAAATGGCTGAGTTATAGCATTTTGAATTTCTATCGTGGCTGACATTTTGAAACGCCCTGATTTTTGCCACGTGATAACAGACCTATTTATGAACCGATTTGGATGTACCTTGGTGTGTACATAGTACATACAAATAACTCAACCGAGTTCGTTGGCCAGCTTCATCCGCCATCTTGTTTCAAAATGGCGGTCATTTAAAAAAATAAAAAAATTAAAATTTAAAATGAGATGCCAAAAAATTGGAAAATGAAAAAGATTTTTTCGTATGTGTTTGACCTTAATACAAAGATTCCGGAACAGGTTTTGTTTCGTCTATATCTAAAAAAATGGCTGAGTTATAAAATTTTGAATTTCTATTGTGGCTGACATTTTAAAACGACCAGATTTTTGTCTTTCGATAACGGGCGTATTTATGAACCGATTTGGATATTACTTGGTCTGTACATAGTGCATACCAATGTCTCGACCGAGTTCGTTGGCCAGCTTCATTCGCCATCTTGTTTCAAAAGGGTTGCGATTTTTTTAAAAATGTATTTTAAAATTTAAAATGAGGCATTAAAAAATTGGAAAATGAAAAAGATTTTTTTATGTGTTTGGCCTTGATACAAAGATTCGGAGCAGTTTTTGTTTCTGAAAATTTGTTCTTTTGTTTATATCTTAAAAAGTGGTTGAATTATAGCACTTTGAATTTCTATCATGACTAACACTTTGAAACGATCTTGTATTTGTCACGCGATACCACACGTATTCGCCTATTTCGATGGAAGAAGGCATGTGGATAGTATACATCAATATCTCAACCAAGTTCGCTGGCCAGCTTCATCAGCCATCTTGTTTCAAAATGGCGGCCATTAAATTAAAAAAAATTATATTTAAAGTGAGGTGCAAAAAAATTAGAAATTGAAAAAGGTTTCTTTCTTAAGTATCTGACCTTGATATATGGATTCAGGAGCATTTTTTGTTCGCCTTTATCTTAAAAAATGGCTCAGATATAGTAGTTTCAATTCCTAACGTGTGTGACATTTTGAAAAATCTGATTTTTTGCCTGCGACAGCACTCGTATATATCAACCGATTCCGATGTGAGTGAGCATGTGCACAGCAATTACTAAGGTCTCGACCAAGCTCACTGGTTAGCCTCATCCACCATGTTGTCTTAAAATGGCAGGCACTTTAAGAAATCGCCGAATTTGGCAGCCAAATATAAGTTACTTTAATTAAAAGCAGCTTGGATAAAGCTGACTAATTTCGCGAAATTCTCATTCATAATGATTTAGTATTGATAAAAATTAGTATTGAATCTCCTACATTCGGTTTCCACTTAATTGAGCTTCGTATGTTTGAATAATATAAGTTGGCTTTTTTAAAATAAGGAATATGAAAGCTACCTCTTCCTCCCGGCACTGGCCGGAAGGACTTTAAAATTTGGCATGGTAATTATTACTTAAAAGATGCAAACGCTTTCTAAGAACCGTCGAAAGAAAATTCCAAATTTGGAGTGAGCGAAAAGCGTTCTAAATTGCAATTTCTATCCAATCACAGGAAATATTAAACCGGTTACAACAGTAATAGCCGTGAATCCATGGTGACAGTCACTGATCCAGTCACAGACTATATTTTATGCCGGTCCCACTATCACTTGGGGTTGGAAGGAACAACAAACCTTCTAAAAAAGACTTTAAAAACTTTCTAAATTATGTATTCTATGGGATATTAGGAAATACCAAACCGATTTCAAAATTAATGTTGGCAAATTAATGGTGGCAGTCTCTGTGTCAACACAGGCATTGTGCATTGTGCAACTACCACCAGAGAGGTGGAGTTAAGAAAGACCGGTAGGAAAGAAGCTTGGAATTTGACGTACTAAGAACAGTTTCTAAAAAAATTAAAACTTTGAATGAATACAGAAGCATAAAAGCTTCTAAATACTTTCTAAACTATCATTTATTTAGAATTGGTTTTTGTTGTTCCTATTAATTTAAGTCTCATTTCTATCAAATCAGTGTAATTTAGCGAAACTGTGGCTTAATTAATAAGTATACTTTAGGTATATGTAATTTTGGTACCTAAAAGTATAATTTTTTCTAATAAAAATTATCAATTGGCCTATTTCAACTAAGCTGTGGGTTCTGCTTTTTATATGTATGTCAGTTGAGATTAGTTAGCAATGAGATGCTGTGAGCGAGTTCCCACGAGAATAGCTCTGACTTAAGATACCCAACTCTTTTAGATTCTTTTAGAGGAAATGTGGCCTGGGAAGAGAATGTTAAAATTCACACCAGAGTTTGATTTGGCGTTGGCCTGGACAGATGGTCCAGCCAAGTTCTCATACCTCCGACATAATGGCAATTTCAGCAAAAGTCCATCTTCCTCCTAAAATTGTAAGTGTTAATAGTATGTAAATTGTGTTGAAGTCTTTAGCATTAATCTAGATCAATATTGAACTCTTATCATTACATGTATTGAGTCTATCCATTTTTCCCCATGTATATTTGTAAATTTTATATAATGCCCATAATTTTTAATTGTGTTTTTTTCTTTGAAAACAGTGTTAAGTTTTTAGCATCAATAAGCCTGGTTGGAAGTACAGACTATACTATCGTTTCCCACGTCACGAATTACGTTTCAGCGATTTCTTTCAATTATACCCCAATAAATTCTAAGCCTCAAACCCAATCGTGCCCTTCGGCTTAACCGTTTCGGAGTTTTCGTGGTTTTCTTCGAAACCTTGGATTTTCCATGCGTAAATACGGGTTAGGTTCCCTTAGAAAGACCCCCACAGAGAGTACTCCCCCTAGTAGTAATAATAATCCCTCGAGTAGATAATAGGCCGACAAACATCAACCCAACCCTTGTAACTTTGTTTGTCTTATTACTTTCAGATATCATTTTCTGTCGATCTTTAAGAATAAAATAGCGGAGTTGCAAATTTTGTAGCCATGTGGCGGTTAGCTGATTTCTGGGCTGACCAAACCCAGTTCTGTCATCTGAACCCGGACAATCAATCAAAAGTTAATCAACGCATTAAAGATATGTTCCTCCTAATTTTTCAACTGTGCTCTCTGCTGGAAAATATGACAAGCCCCGAGATATTAGCTAATGCGCACTCGAAAAAAGGGAGATTTTGCAGATTTGAAATGCGTGCTAAACCTATGACCCTGTAACTCGTAAAACCAGCGACGTAAACGACTCGAGGTACCTATCAGACTGTACGATGGAGCACAAAATAAATGAGTTCGATTCACCAAGAGGTTCCCGGGTCTAAATTATTTCTCCACAAGTTCTGTCAACCCCAAGATGTCCTTACATATTAATGCCGGCTATACGGTCATCTGCCGGGAAATAAACTGGTCAAGATCCTTTACAAGTTGCGGAACGACGATATATTACACACATATATATATAATGCTCTAGAGAACATTTATAGAAAGCTATACAGAGTATTCTACAGAGGATTTCCCATAAGATTCTAAAAAAATCCACGGAATTCTGCTGACTTTTGACCTGTTTATCAATTAAATTTTCTACCGAATTTCTATACAGTCCTGGAATAATTTTTATAGAGCATCTTCTGGTTCAACTGCCAGTGCAATCACAAGACATCAGAGCAACAGAAATTCTGAAAAGTTATGTAGAACAGGCGATAGAAAATGCTATATTGATCTTTCACAATTTATGACCCAACACAAACCGTCTTCAGTGCAATCACACCCAAAATAATTCTTCCAAGAGCTGGGATAATTTCATTTTCGTGGCAGTATCCTGATTGACCAAGACATTGAGTGTGTGTGGGGTAAGTATTAATGATATACATAATACATAATATACATACATACATAATAATATGGCAGTAATAATATGGTAAAATGGCAGTACCCACAGAAATATTCAGAAGTAGATTTGTGGTCTGGAAATTTTATTCTTAACTTATTCTTTTTTTTTTTTTTTTTTTAACTAATTTAATAGAAGCAAATGTGTTGATGACACGGTTATTTTGAATGAGCGGAGCTACGCCCACTTTACTAGTCAGTTTTTTCCTATCAAAATTATAATTAAAATAGCTAGGGTGTGGGTGTTCCATTGCTTCAGGCAGCTTTACGACAGCTGGTTATATCATTGAACATATCGTTCACCCGCAAGAAAAGTGACACATCTAGCAAAAATTCAATTCATTTTTTGTTTTATTCCACTAATAGGTCTGCCATAGGTGTGTCTTGCTGCACAAACAGTTTCATAAGTGTAGTTAGTTATATGGGAAATGCCTTTTACGCTATATGTCCATTTGTGACCACAGAACAGGGGTAGATTGTGTGGGGAGATAAAATGACCCAATGACCCCTTCCAAACCTCATCCTATGTCTTCATTCTTAAGGGTTTTATGCTTTTATGCATGTTTTTATTTCTGCATCCATAGCCAAGTGCTGCAACTTCATCTTATATTAAATGTATGCAAATTTTCTCTTGCCTCTTCTGTGAAATGCACTTTTGTCGAGATGTGTTTCTTGAGGGTGAGCGATATTATTTGATGCAAAAGATTGAAGTTTGAAACATCTAGAACAATGCATAGTAATATGTAATAATCATAATATTTATTATAATTATTTAGGTAATTATGTAATTATCTCAAATTTTATTTATGTCTGTTTTTGCAAAGAAAACAGAGTTACATTTTACTAACCTATCAATTCCCACGCCATGAGTTTCGTTTCAGTGATTTCTATCGATTATGCCCCCGAGAAATTTAATTCCTGGTCTGTTAGTGAATATCTATTTATATTTTTTTAAATATCTTCTAGAGAACAATACATAGGAAAACCTATTGGAAACTATATACAGAACATTTATAGAATTTTCTAAAGAATCATTAGAGACAGGTAAACAGAGTATTTTAGATAAAATTTTCCTAGTAAATTCTACAAAAAATTCACAGAATCATGTGTTGTCGGTTTTTCTATTAATTCAGAAATTTTCTACTGAAATTCTAAGCAGTCCTGTAGCATGTATTATAGAATATCCTGTATAACGTTTATAGAAGATCTTGCAGAACTGTTGTTTTAGCAGAGATATTGATTCAATTTCAATGGATCGGATTCAGAACAATAGAAATTGTACAGAGTCATCTTGAATGAGCTATAGACAATCCTATATAATAACAAAATCTTGCACAACTGCTTTAAATGCAACCACGCCAAAAAAGAACATTCTAACAACATCAAAACAACAGAAAGCCTCGTAGAGCATACTTCTGAATAATTCTAAATAATAAATTCTAAATAATATTAATAGATTTTTCAGAAATGCTGATCTAACAGAAACATGGCATTAAATTTCCATGCAATCACAGCCCATACAACCCCTCTGCTTGTAAAGAGAGGTTTATACTTGGGGCGGTTTCCTGGTAGATCAAAGCATTCCCCTGTGCCAGGTAAGTATAAATAAAATACAGGGGTGATATATATGTAAATATTCCAACAGAAAATATCGCAGTAAGGGATTTGTGGGCTCAAAATTATTATTATATTTTAAGCATCAAAATTATTATACTGTAATATTTAAAACTAGCAGACCCGCTCGGCGTTGCCCGGGGCCTGTGAATAATACCCTTAAACAAAACTCAAGTTTGTATTATTTTATATCTATTGAAATTCTTTTAAATAAACCTAATTTTGGAGGTTTATCGTCTTATTATTTTGGTCCCCGTGTTCCCAACAAACTTCTTTCCTAACGAACCTATAACCTGGATCCCCCGCTTCCTAAAGCAGCATGTACTGGAAGCACGTCCCGGAGACAATCAGCTGAGTGAGCCAAACCTCGTAGTAACCAAACCATTAGAATAGAAATATAATGCATCATTAATGTTAGAAAAAGCTGGTAACTGAAGTCCAAGATAAAATTTGTAATACAGAAAGTAGCTGCATTGAAAAATGCATGACGCACGAAAAGTTCAAGGGATCCCTATGAAACCCTAGGGTAGTAAGTTGAAAGAACCAAATCCGGTTGAAATTGGGTCCTTAGAATCCGACAAAAGAATTGCGCCCCCCAAGCAGATGGATATGTCTCCTCACCAAGTAAATTTCATGAATCACTTTTAACATTAACACAATATTCAATAAACGGAAGAAACCCCTCATCTAAAGTTAGCTTTAAAGTAACGCGATTTTTAATTTGCGGCTGTAGTGAGTAAACGTAAGTTGATGCTGAAAAAGGAGATTAATGTTCGAAAAAAGTGGTAGCTGAGGTATAAATAAAGACCGGGTCCTGGGGGTTGGGTGTAAGAAAATATTTTAGTAGTTTTAAAGTAGCCGGAGGATGCTGAAACTATGTTAATGAAAATTATAAACAGAATTGGATAGATTTTAAAGATGCTGTAACAAAGGCCCCAAGAAGGATATTAATATTCAAAATTGGTGGTGCCTGAAGTCTGAGAAATTTTTTTGTCATTCATGTAGTAGCAAGAGGACTTAAGAAGTTGTACCGTTTTTAAGGGACCTATAAGAAAGGTCCCAAGGAGGGACAACTGACATTAAAGAACAGGGCCCTACATGAAAACTTGTTAAAAGGTGTAAGTTCCTAGCACTTTAGATCTTCAATTAGTCAAAATTAGATATAGAGTATGAATTAATCATTAGAATAAAATTTCAAAGAAATGCGCAAAAAATGGTGGGAAATGCATAAAACAGGGCTCTAGGATCCCACTAAAAATAACAGGGTCCGGGGAGAAGAGTGCAAGACTCAATTTTTAAATTTTGCATTGAGAATGCGAGAAAATTAGGTGGTAAAAAATGCATGCTGCACAAAAAAGTTCAAGGGGCCCTATGGCACACTAGGATGCCCCAGAATTTTAACTGGAATAAAGAAACGGGAGAATAACTAAATGGAAAAAGGATTCTAAAAATGAAGAGCTGATTAAGAGAACAATTTATGGTGCAAAAACTTGAAGAGCCCCCAAGGGGCCAGGGACTTAAGTGTTTATGTTTTTGGGTATAAAGATACTTTTTAGAAGATTTTAAAGTAATCAGAAGAACTATGTTAAAGAATTCGGATCATTTTTAAAGAAGCTGGAAGCCTAAATTTTTTTTGTCATTCATGTAGTAGCAGGAAGAGCACCTAAGAAGTTGTTAGAAAAAAAAGCTAGTGAATCGGACTATTTTTAAGACTGTTTTCTGACATAAGTTTTAATTCATTTTTGTTTGGAAACGCATAAAACTAGAAGGTATTTCTATTCAGAAACTATATCATCGTACTGTTTTTTTCCGCACTGTTAAACACAGTAGATCTTTCAGAAAATGCTGTCAAAGTTGGCATTTTGAACAAAACTTCCGAACGAAAGAAGAAAATCCAGTCAGGAAGGGGAGAAAAATGACGTGTCGCGTGATCAAAATCGCTTATAACTCGATAGGTAATTTAGTAATCCAAAAATGGAAAACACAGTTCAATTCCAAATCGCTTCCATGGTCAGGCTTTCAAATTTTATATCTTTCCGTTAAAAAATGAATTTGTAAATGTGTCAAATTGTTTTGCGCTTGTTGAGCAGAGCAGTTGAGAACAGCCTTAAGTGAGCTATAACATGGGGCCCAAAAGGGTCCAACTAATAGTTAAGAGCAAGTTCCTAACATGGAAATATGTTAAAACGTTTTAGTATAGTTTTAATTCACAATTAGTTCAATTAGTCAAAATTAAACATATAATATGAAATATTGGTTAGAATAACCTTTTAAACCCAAAACATTGAGTAAATGCTTTAAAAAAGGCCCTAGGGCCCCAATGAAAATATGAAGGTGAAGATTCCACAAAACTTTAAAATCATGCACTGAGAGGGTGAGAAAATTAGGGGGTGAAATATGCATGGTGTACAAAAATTTCAAGAGCCCTGGACCGGACCCATAAGCGTAGAGATTTCAAAATTATTGGATGGTCTCAGACAGTGGCGGAGACAAGGGGGGGGGGGGGTCTTCATTCCCTGGAACAGGGAATTAATTTTCTAAGTGATGAATACAAATATAATAAAACCTGCTACGACAAAATTACAAATAAGTGCTGAAAGTTTCCGTTTTATACAGGTTTTCGTCTTCCTAAGGAGGTAAAAATTCAAAGTATTCCTTTCTATGGGATCATGAAATGTTTTCCATTAGACAGGATTTTGTTATAGACAAGTTCCGTTTACCCAGGCTAACCTTATATCCATACAGTAAAACCCAGGCAACCGTAAGCGACCGAAACAATATTCCGTTTAAGACAGGTTTCTGGCTAATTAAGTAAAATTGTACGGCAATCATTCTTTCTGGAGTATGAACAGTTTCCTTTTAAGACAGGATTATGCTATAGACAGATTCCGTTTTGACAGGTTTTACTCTACATATATCATAAATATCTGTATATCTAATAATAAAAGACAAGATCGCTGTTTGTGTGCGTTATTCCCGATGGCTAGGAAAATCTACTGCCCGCAGAAGTCTGAAAATTTATACGAGAATAGTTCAATGCAGGTATGGATGACCCTGAGGCTCACATTTTTAATTTTTTGATAATTGGCAGAAATATTAATTAAAAACTCATCAAAAAAGAGACTTTTTTATTTTTTTAATTGGCGGAGACGCGCTCGTGCATAACCAGAAGAAAAACTAATTAAAAACTCATCAAAAAAGATACTTTTATTTTTTAATTGGCAGAGACGCGCTCGTGCATAACCAGAAGAAAAACTAAATACATTTAGTGGGATTTTACAAGGAAAGAAAAACTAAATACATTTAATTTCTTTTGCCGTTTTGTTTTAATGCCCGTGCAGTTTAAAATACGGAAAAACGGATGACTTATTCTTATAGTTCATACTTTTACGTCTCAAACGCCGCAGTCAGTTAAAAAAGAATATAGTTTACTCTAAGAATAATATTGAACTCTTAGAACTACTAAGAATATACTCTTTAAAAAAAATTTTCAAAAAGAGTTCGACTTTTTCTCCCTTTCGCCAAACGATCGAGAGCTCAATTTTAGAGTTAGAATTAGAGAACCCTCAGAGCTTAATTTTAGAGCTATCGATTCACAAAAAATACGTATTGACGTATTTTTACTTCAATACGTTATTTTTATAAAATGACGTCATTTGCATCCGCCCAAGCAGTCCACTTTTATGACACAGTCTTAAACAACATGTGTAGAAAAGTATGCATATGACTTCATTATCGCCGAATAATACACAAACACAACAAAAAGCAATATCGTCATTCAAGAAGCTCGGAAAAAAAATCGGGTATTTAATGTTACATATGCACTTGTTTTTGTTTATTATAGTGCCATGTTTTATCAGAAATCATTTTTTCGAAATTCAGAAAATATTATTACACACGAATAAAAAATAAAACAAAGAAAGAAAACATGAAATGCAAATGACATGAAAACATTCTTTCAGCTTTCTGATACGAAATAAGTAATTGTGAAGGAAAGTCACACAGTTATTTAAAATACATTTTCGTAAAGAGAAAGTTTTATATTGTTTGTAAAATATTTTTGCTATATACTAAGAAACATTTAATTGATGAATAGAAACGAAATAAAACCAAAATTCACCGGATTCAGACGGTATTTTTGACATAGCATGAATTTTAATTTCAATTTTTATAAGGAAATGACAACAAAAAAGTACAATAATCTACTATTTTCCCTTTACTTTTAATAGAAATGGAGTACTTCTGTTGCCACAATTACAAGATTGGTACTAAAAACTTAAAAAAAAATTAATATCTCAAAAATAAATTGAGATACAGCTTTCGAACAAATAGCATCTAAAAGTACATTTTGCCCTTATACGATGGTATAAAAACTGAAAATGTGCGATGTGTAGAAGTTTAAAAATTTTCAGTAGCGAAAATTCATTTCAAATTTGAAAGTGTTGCCATTTGCAGAGTGACGTATGCGTTACACACAGATAAGTTTGTCCTTTATAATATTGATAGAAACTTTGCGTGCAATTTCATTTCATTGCAAAATTTGATTTCATTGCATTTCATTGAAACATTTCAGTGCAATTGCAACAGAATAGAACAGACCAACCCTATCAGAACAAGATAAATTCTATAGCGCTTTCTAGAGCATTCTACAGCAAATCCTACATAATATTTATAGATCTTTCACAATTGCTCATACAACAGAAACACTGTTTTAAATTTCACAGAAACCACACTTCCAACAACCTTTCAACGTGCTATGAGAGGTCTGTGTTCGGGACAAATTCCTGATCGATAGAGGTGTTCCCCTGTGCCAGGTAAGTAAAATATACATAAACAATAAATATAAGGCCTTAGGCAGAAAAATAATCGGAAGGAGATTTTTGGCTGACACTCCTTATCTTAGTAACGTTTTTCAAATTTGTTTTCTACTTATTTAGAGACAAATGTGTATAAAGTTATGTTCAATTTTAAACAAGCGAAGCTTCGCTGGCTTTGTTTGCCAGTTTTTCAGAAACAAAATTCGAGGGGTTGTAGGCCTTCGCAGCACCCATGGGAAGAACGACAGTCCGGGATAAGACTAAAGCGAACCTTGAATTTTTGTAATTTTTTATTTTGACCAAGATTAAATTAAAAATGTTATAAATTAAAATATTTTTTTAATACGAACAAACAAATTAAAGTTATTATATTATCTTAAAGATAACTTTAAAGAATGCGATTTATAGTTTACTAAATATTTGATTGAATAGTTTTGAAAGCTTTGAATGTGGTCAAAATTTAATTTAATATGATGCATAAAATGACACTAAAGTTTGTTTGTTTGTAGGAGGTAATCTCTAGAACTACCGATTCCAAAAGTAATGGTATATGATATCAAAATGATGGTGTTAGTCCCTGTTCCAACTTAGGCCATATTTTATGTCCATACTATTACCCGAAAAGGGGGGTGCAGGAGCAAAAAAAGTTCTAAAAATGCGATTTTTGAGTTACTGAAGGGCTGAGAAATATGAAATGTGGGTAGTTACTTATAAGATGTAATTTCCTAAAAAATTCAATATTTAAAAGGGGGGAAAATGCACAAAAGGCATTCAAAATGGCGATTTCTACGCAATCTCAGGAAGTACCAAACCGATTACAAAAATAATAGTGTCAAAAGGATGGTGGCAGCCCTTGCAGCATATAGGCTATATTTTATGTCGGTGGCCTCAAAGCAGGTGCAGGAGCAAAAAAGGTTCTAAAAATGCGATATTTGTAATTACTGAAGGGCCTAGAAACATGAAATTTGTCATGGTAGTTACTTATTAGGTATAAATAATCACTAAGAACATGTCGTAAAAAAATTCGAAATTTAAAAGGGGGGTGATAATGTGCGAAAACTTTCTAAACAACGATTTCTACACATTCTCAAAAAGTATCAAACCGATTTCAAAAGTAATAGTTGGAAATTGATGGTGACAACCCTTAACTCTAGCATAGACTCTATTTTATGTCGGTGTCACTACAACCTAGGTGTTGTAGGAGCAAAAAATGTTCTAAATTACGATTTTTGTCTTACTGATGTGCCTAGAAGCATGAAATTTGGCATAGTAGTTACTTATTATATATAAATGATTTCAAAGAACATTTCTTAAACAATTCGAAATTTAAAAAGGTTGAAAATGTGCAAAAAGCGTTCTAAAAAATGTTCTAAATAGAGATTTCTACGCAATCTCATGACGTACAAAACCAATTTTAAAAGCAATGGTTGGAAATTGATAGTGACAGCCCTTGCTCCAACACAGGCTGTATTTCATGTCGATGTCACTACCACCTGAGGGTTGCAGGAGCAAAAAACATTCTAGATTGGGTTTTTTGGGATACTGCAGCAGCTAGCAACTTAAAATTTGGCATGGTGATTACTTATAAGATGTAAATGCTCTCTAAGAACAATTTTTAAACAATTCGAAATTTAAAAGGGATGAAAATGCACGAAAAGCATTCTAAAATTTTCTAAATTGTGATTTCTACGCAATCTCAGGAAATACCAAACATATTTCAAAAGTAATGGTTGCAAATTGATGGTGACAGTCCCTGCTCCAATATAGGCTGTATTTTAAGTTGTTGTCAGTACCACTTGTAGGTTGCAGTTGCAGGAGCAAAAATAATTCTAAACTGCATTTTTTGTGATACTGATCTTTTAGGTAGCTTTCTTTACAAAAAGCTACCTATTGCAGCCGTTTGGAGGAAAGCGATTTCAAAAAATTTTGGTATATTTTCATCGATCATGACCCCCAGGCCCCGAAACCACCCTCCGTTCTTTTTTTAAAAAAATTTAAAATTTGAAATGTGGTACCAAAAATTTGAAAATGGAAAAATATTTTTTCTTATGTATTTGACCTTTATACAAAGACTCCGTAGCAGTTTTTGTTTCGTCTATATCTTAAAAAATGGCTGAGTTATAGCATTTTGAATTTCTAGCGAAGCTGACATTTTGAAACGTCCTGAAGTTTGTCACGCGATAAAAGGCGTATTTATGAACCGATTTGGATGTAATTTCGTTTATACATAGTAAGACCAATGTGTCGACCGAGTTCGTTGGCCAGCTTCATCCGCCATTTTGTTTAAAAATGGCGGCCATTTAAAATTTTAAGAAAAATTTAAATTGGAAATGTGGTACCAAAAATTTGAAAATTGAAAAAATATTTTTTTCTTATGTGTTTGACCTTGATAAAAAGATTAGGGAGCAGTTTTTGTTTCGTTTATATCTTAAAAAATGGCTGAGTTATAGCATTTTGAATTTCTATCGTGGCTGACATTTTGAAACGCCCTGATTTTTGCCACGTGATAACAGACCTATTTATGAACCGATTTGGATGTACCTTGGTGTGTACATAGTACATACAAATAACTCAACCGAGTTCGTTGGCCAGCTTCATCCGCCATCTTGTTTCAAAATGGCGGTCATTTAAAAAAATTAAAAAAAATTAAAATTTAAAATGAGATGCCAAAAAATTGGAAAATGAAAAAGATTTTTTCGTATGTGTTTGACCTTAATACAAAGATTCCGGAACAGGTTTTGTTTCGTCTATATCTAAAAAAAGGGCTGAGTTATAAAATTTTGAATTTCTATTGTGGCTGACATTTTAAAACGACCAGATTTTTGTCTTTAGATAACAGGCGTATTTATGAACCGATTTGGATATTACTTGGTCTGTACATAGTGCATACCAATGTCTCGACCGAGTTCGTTGGCCAGCTTCATTCGCCATCTTGTTTCAAAAGGGTTGCGATTTTTTTAAAAATGTATTTTAAAATTTAAAATGAGGCATTAAAAAATTGGAAAATGAAAAAGATTTTTTTATGTGTTTGGCCTTGATACAAAGATTCGGAGCAGTTTTTGTTTCTGAAAATTTGTTCTTTTGTTTATATCTTAAAAAGTGGTTGAATTATAGCACTTTGAATTTCTATCATGACTAACACTTTGAAACGATCTTGTATTTGTCACGCGATACCATACGTATTCGCCTATTTCGATGGAAGAAGGCATGTGGATAGTATACATCAATATCTCAACCAAGTTCGCTGGCCAGCTTCATCAGCCATCTTGTTTCAAAATGGCGGCCATTAAATTTAAAAAAATTATATTTAAAGTGAGGTGCAAAAAAATTAGAAATTGAAAAAGGTTTCTTTTTTAAGTATCTGACCTTGATATATGGATTCAGGAGCATTTTTTGTTCGCCTTTATCTTAAAAAATGGCTCAGATATTCAATTCCTAACGTGTGTGACATTTTGAAAAATCTGATTTTTTGCCTGCGACAGCACTCGTATATATCAACCGATTCCGATGTGAGTGAGCATGTGCACAGCAATTACTAAGGTCTCGACCAAGCTCACTGGTTAGCCTCATCCACCATGTTGTCTTAAAATGGCAGGCACTTTAAGAAATCGCCGAATTTGGCAGCCAAATATAAGTTACTTTAATTAAAAGCAGCTTGGATAAAGCTGACTAATTTCGCGAAATTCTCATTCATAATGATTTAGTATTGATAAAAATTAGTATTGAATCTCCTACATTCGGTTTCCACTTAATTGAGCTTCGTATGTTTGAATAATATAAGTTGGCTTTTTTAAAATAAGGAATATGAAAGCTACCTCTTCCTCCCGGCACTGGCCGGAAGGACTTTTAAAATTTGGCATGGTAATTATTACTTAAAAGATGCAAACGCTTTCTAAGAACCGTCGAAAGAAAATTCCAAATTTGGAGTGAGCGAAAAGCGTTCTAAATTGCAATTTCTATCCAATCACAGGAAATATTAAACCGGTTACAACAGTAATAGCCGTGAATCCATGGTGACAGTCACTGATCCAGTCACAGACTATATTTTATGCCGGTCCCACTATCACTTGGGGTTGGAAGGAACAAAAAACCTTCTAAAAAAGACTTTAAAAACTTTCTAAATTATGTATTCTATGGGATATTAGGAAATACCAAACCGATTTCAAAATTAATGTTGGCAAATTAATGGTGGCAGTCTCTGTGTCAACACAGGCATTGTGCATTGTGCAACTACCACCAGAGAGGTGGAGTTAAGAAAGACCGGTAGGAAAGAAGCTTGGAATTTGACGTACTAAGAACAGTTTCTAAAAAAATTAAAACTTTGAATGAATACAGAAGCATAAAAGCTTCTAAATACTTTCTAAACTATCATTTATTTAGAATTAGTTTTTGTTGTTCCTATTAATTTAAGTCTCATTTCTATCAAATCAGTGTAATTTAGCGAAACTGTGGCTTAATTAATAAGTATACTTTAGGCATATGTAATTTTGGTACCTAAAAGTATAATTTTTTCTAATAAAAATTATCAATTGGCCTATTTCAACTAAGCTGTGGGTTCTGCTTTTTATATGTATGTCAGTTGAGATTAGTTAGCAATGAGATGCTGTGAGCGAGTTCCCACGAGAATAGCTCTGACTTAAGATATCCAACCCTTTTAGATTCTTTTAGAGGAAATGTGGCCTGGGAAGAGAATGTTAAAATTCACACCAGAGTTTGATTTGGCATTGGCCTGGACAGATGGTCCAGCCAA
This sequence comes from Maratus speciosus, assembly GCA_963932465.1. Classification (NCBI taxonomy): domain Eukaryota; kingdom Metazoa; phylum Arthropoda; class Arachnida; order Araneae; family Salticidae; genus Maratus; species Maratus speciosus. The sequence continues at coordinate 683,637,852 of OZ010787.1, read as the reverse complement.
GTTCTCATACCTCCGACATAATGGCAATTTCAGCAAAAGTCCATCTTCCTCCTAAAATTGTAAGTGTTAATAGTATGTAAATTGTGTTGAAGTCTTTAGCATTAATCTAGATCAATATTGAACTCTTATCATTACATGTATTGAGTCTATCCATTTTTCCCCATGTATATTTGTAAATTTTATATAATGCCCATAATTTTTAATTGTGTTTTTTTCTTTGAAAACAGTGTTAAGTTTTTAGCATCAATAAGCCTGGTTGGAAGTACAGACTATACTATCGTTTCCCACGTCACGAATTACGTTTCAGCGATTTCTTTCAATTATACCCCAATAAATTCTAAGCCTCAAACCCAATCGTGCCCGTCGGCTTAACCGTTTCGGAGTTTTCGTGGTTTTCTTCGAAACCTTGGATTTTCCATGCGTAAATACGGGTTAGGTTCCCTTAGAAAGACCCCCACAGAGAGTACTCCCCCTAGTAGTAATAATAATCCCTCGAGTAGATAATAGGCCGACAAACATCAACCCAACCCTTGTAACTTTGTTTGTCTTATTACTTTCAGATATCATTTTCTGTCGATCTTTAAGAATAAAATAGCGGAGTTGCAAATTTTGTAGCCATGTGGCGGTTAGCTGATTTCTGGGCTGACCAAACCCAGTTCTGTCATCTGAACCCGGACAATCAATCAAAAGTTAATCAACGCATTAAAGATATGTTCCTCCTAATTTTTCAACTGTGCTCTCTGCTGGAAAATATGACAAGCCCCGAGATATTAGCTAATGCGCACTCGAAAAAAGGGAGATTTTGCAGATTTGAAATGCGTGCTAAACCTATGACCCTGTAACTCGTAAAACCAGCGACGTAAACGACTCGAGGTACCTATCAGACTGTACGATGGAGCACAAAATAAATGAGTTCGATTCACCAAGAGGTTCCCGGGTCTAAATTATTTCTCCACAAGTTCTGTCAACCCCAAGATGTCCTTACATATTAATGCCGGCTATACGGTCATCTGCCGGGAAATAAACTAGTCAAGATCCTTTACAAGTTGCGGAACGACGATATATTACACACATATATATATAATGCTCTAGAGAACATTTATAGAAAGCTATACAGAGTATTCTACAGAGGATTTCCCATAAGATTCTAAAAAAATCCACGGAATTCTGCTGACTTTTGACCTGTTTATCAATTAAATTTTCTACCGAATTTCTATACAGTCCTGGAATAATTTTTATAGAGCATCTTCTGGTTCAACTGCCAGTGCAATCACAAGACATCAGAGCAACAGAAATTCTGAAAAGTTATGTAGAACAGGTGATAGAAAATCCTATATTGATCTTTCACAATTTGTGACCCAACACAAACAGTCTTCAGTGCAATCACACCCAAAATAATTCTTCCAAGAGCTGGGATAATTTCATTTTCGTGGCAGTATCCTGATTGACCAAGACATTGAGTGTGTGTGGGGTAAGTATTAATGATATACATAATACATTGTAACGGAGCCGATGTCATAAGGTGGTGTGGTAGCGGGCAACTTCAACGGCCAAGGCCAGGGGCGTGCCGAAGGCTGTTTTAGTGGGGGGGTGTGAACTGAATTTTGCCGACTGCAAGATCGGGGGTGAGAAAAGCTTTGTGATACCCCCCCCCCCCCCCCCTTCAGCGACGGAGTCAACTGTTCTTCAATACTGTGAATTTATAAAAATCACTAAAAGTCTTAAGTGTTCACCTGCATTCCCCTTAACCACAGTCGAAATTAAATGCCGTTTGTTATTCAGTATGTGTAAAATTTTTTAAATTATTTTACTATATAAGTAGAGTTGAGAATCCTGTTATTAATTAGGATTCTGCTTACGATTTAAAAGGAAATGTGTACGGATGTACCGTACATCAACCAGTTCTCAAATGTAACAATTTAAGAATGTTGAAGTACTTCGGAATTTATGTTTCTATAAATAAAACCGCATGCTGTTGTGTAATGTAAGTGTATAAATTTTAAAATACATAAAAAAGACAAATCTTGCTTTCTAAAAATAAGATATATTAGTATAAGAGACTAAAAATTATCCTTCTACATTTTTAAATTATCACCCGCCTATCTTTCAGAATAGCTCATTTTCCCGCTACACTGTCTAAATCCAGCATGTCAGTTATGTCTGTTTCACAGGTTAATAGCATTAGTTCGTCCAGTCGCTCTTCCGACATTGTGGTACGCAAGTAATTTTTTACTAACTTTAGCCTGCTGAAACTTCTTTCATTACTTGCCACAGTTACTGGAATAATTAAGGCCAACTTGTAGGCCAAAGAAAGGTTAGGATACAAATGAGCCTTTCCCACAAGTTTTTGCGCTGCTGCGCCAATTGTATCCGATTAAGAACTAGCTATTTCTGAGGACATGAGATCGATTTCACATTCCAAGTTATCTACATCTTTGAGATCATCAGGGAATAATTGACATAGTTTAGAATTGTCCTCGGTAGAGCTATACTTGATCCTAGATGGAAGGAGACAGGCCAGTGGTTTAACTTTTTCAAATACCAACTTATGAATGTGTCCAAATGCAGTTGTAAGCCGATCTACCACCTACAAAATTTCTGCTTTAAAATAATTCTGTCGTGTAAATAGAACTGCGGTTTCAGGATTTTCGTAGATCTTCGATGGAGGCCTCCATCGCCTGTGCCGCAAATTGAACTCATAATCTTGATTTATTACATGTGTCTTGCAGATGCTGTCAGCTTCCTTAATGATGTTCATTATTGCCGCCGCGTCATCATTCCGGAGTTTCTGAATGCTTTCGTAAGTCTTCTGCATTATGTTGGTTCCCTCTAAAATGTTCAGGTCTTCACGTTGCAATTGCTCTGTTGCTAACTTGGTCTTAAACATAATTGTTTTCATTGCAAGTAAAGAAACAATGAAATCATATGACATCATTTTGCTTCTTAACCCTGCCGCCTTAGCTCGAGCATCCTTGTCAACCTTCATGTCTTCAGAAATAATTTGCAGAGTATGGATGAGGGCATCATAGGACGGTAAAATAGCTCTGACTGAATCCGCTCGCATAGTCCATCTTGTCTTCGACAAAGATTTCAAGGTAAGACTCTTCTGAAGAACTTCCATTTTCTCTCTCAGTATGCCGAATCGCTTTGTACTCAGTGAAAAGAAGTTATAAAGATCTTGAATACTGTCGTAGAACAATTTTATTATATACTGCTTTCTTCGCACGCATGTTCAACACATAAATTCACTTTATGCGCGAGGCAGGGTATGTATAAAATAGATCTACCAGCTATTTCTGAAAGTTTTGATTGACAGCCTAAAATGCGGCCGGACATAGATGGCGTGGTGTCGTAAGACTGTGCACGAGCTTGGGAAAGCGATATTCCAACTGACTGTAGAATTTCAGAAATAAGCTTAGACATTCCTTCGCTTGTGTTATCCAGATAATCTTTTAGTTTTAACAATTTTTCTTCTGGCTGAAACTTTGGGGTCACGTATCGGATTACAATTGAGAGCTGGTCAAGATGAGAGAGATCGGGAGTGCTATCAGCCATAACGCTAACAAAATCCACAATTTTTGACATTTGCAACTATTTTTTCACGGGCACATGATCCAAGAACCCCAATAAAGTCGTTTTGCGACTTGCTACTAAGATAGCTGGCATGGTATGGGAAAAGATGGTTATCATCAATCCAGTTTTTTAAAGTTGGAATCCACCTGGCCATTAATCTAATGAGCTGAATGTAGTTACCGCTGTCGCTTTCTCGTCCCCGAAATAACAAGTGCTTGACGAATTAGATATCTGGTGCAGTCTAGAAGTATATTAATAATCTCTCTGCTTCTTAGATGAATTTGTGCCGCGTTAGCTGCTGCCTGTCTACGTTGACTAGATAGAAAGGAAAGTTGTCAACGTGCTTACTTTTTTGGGCCAAAATATCTAATTTATACACTTTCTGACACATTTGTTAATTAATTTTTGTTCGGAAATTCATGAAACTAGCAGATGTTCTTATTCAGAAACTTTGTAATCAAAATACGTTTTCCATTATTATATATATACATATATATATTTATTTATTTAAAGGCTTTCAGAAAATACTGTCAAAGTCGGCGTTTTGAACCGAATTCAAGAAAAAGCAGAGCTAAATAATAATCATGCAAAAGTATTCCTTTCTTGAAAGATTAAAGAAAGATTAAGTACTCTTTTATTGACAATTTCAAGAGAACATGGTCTACCCCCCCCCCCCCCCTCTACCTGCGACAAAAAGTAATATTTTTCTTTGAGTCTTCATGACAATTTGAAGAATAAAATTGGCTTCTTTTGGGGGGGGGGGGAGGGGGAGGGGCTATACAGGAGCCTTTTCAAAAGATAATTTTACATCTGGATGATCTGTTTGAATATGACTATGCAGGCTTCTAATAGAAATGAAGAAATATCTACATATTGTACATTGAATCCGTTTTCCTTTCTGGAGGTCGATGTTTTCATTTGGATGAAATTTTCTTATATGGCGATATAAATTTATTTTTTCTGTGAAATGTGTGTGTACGCGATCACAGTGTGTGCATAAAATTTTCACTGAATTATCCACCATCATGCGACAAAAACAAACTTTTGCAAATTACTCTTCTTCTGCGCCCGTGACTTCATCTTTTAAATGCAGCAACCTCAAATAACTAGCGCCAAATCCAGAGCCAATAGGTCACCGAATTCGAAGAATCAGTCCATAGCAGAAGGGAGCAATTAAAGATGCTACATGGGAAAACTTACAATAGAGATTGCAACAACCCCCCTCCCCCTTCCTTTCACGAAAGTCTCAAATTCTCAGAAATGCGATTCTCTCTATCTATCAGCTCCGCTCGCCGACAACCCCTCTCTCCCACACAGAATCATACACAATCTTCCGTGAGAAGTTCTTTCTTTTCCCCTTTAAAGACGGAAAACAGAGTATTGAAATGATACTGACAACGGGAGAGGGGACTTTTTTCAGGGTGTGTTAACTTACCGACTATTCTAAATTTTACCAACTCTTCCAAATAAGTGGGGGGGTGTTACACCCCCAACACCCCCCCGCTAGGCACGCCCCTGGCCAAGGCTTATTTAAAGTCGAAGAAATATTTTATTGCATTACAAACAATTAAATAATATTTTCTGGATTATATAAGTCTTATTTACAACATTTTTCATATGAGGGTTCGAGTTCAGCTGATAATAATATATTTATAGAATCAAGTCCTCGAATAATAGATCGCTTTCAGTATAGTCAGTCTCTTACTTATCCAATGTCCACTATTTTCGAAGATAGAGCTCACGATGCTCGACAGGAATGTCGCACTTTTGTAGGTGTTTAACCGAGGTTTAGGAACCTCCGCTCTTCAACTCCGTGGTGGAGATATTTTAACAGCCACACCTGGCTTTCGCTTTTCTGTGCTTCGGAGTATGCCCCGATGCCGTCGACCCGTGAGAGGTTTCCACTCTGCACGACCAGAAACACCTTGAAGTCTCAACTTCAACAGAAGGGAAAATTAAGCTCCCGAGAATGCTCTCGCATCCTCTTTTATCAGTTTCGTTTTTCCGTCTAGGACCAAAGCCACTCCCATTAGCCACTCACCATCCGTGGGCCATGATCTCATAGGCCAGCCCTTTCTCTATAGGCTGCCGTCAGGAACTTTCGCGTCTGGTTTTCATCTCTGGTTTCACTTTCTACTTTCCCACGGGAACGAGGCCCTCGTGAACATCAAAAGAATATTTCTCTCGCTAGATAAAAGAGTTCCTTTCACCCTAGTGTCATCTGCGAAGATTGATTGAAATTGAAGTATTTGTTTCATCTCTAGCGACACTTTCTAGGACTCTGAAGAAATTTGGAGGCTAGGTGAAAATACATTAGCTTCCCTATGCTGGCTTTTGCCTTGTAAATTGAGAGTTTCAATGTGAGATATCGTCGAATTCTCACAACACCCCTCCCTCAAATCATATTTCGGCTTCCAGACGTAATATGCTGTAAGGGAAATGGTTAGCTCATACATTTCAAGTGGCCCGTATTTAATTATATCAATTCCTAAAAAAAAACCTTTTCCTGTATTTTATACTTAGCTTGCAAATGCTGAACACATTTGGTTACGAAATTTCTCTTTGACAGACAAAACACATTTATATTTTACACGATTACATTTACACATAATAAAAGGAATATTAATATATACATATAGTCGGGTTTAATGACCGACTTACTCTACTCGGCTCAAGTAATCCACGTGAGGTATATCTTTGCCTGGTCGATGAGTAATTGCATAATGATAAGGCTGCAGTGTCAGTGCCCACCTGAGTAGTCTGGGATTATTGCCTGCATTGTTTTTGAAGAATATTAATGGGTTGTGGTCCATTTCTATTGAAAACTTTTGCCCATCAATATAGTGCCTAAGCTTCTTTATTGCGAAAATTATAGCGGCACATTCACGCTCGGAGGCACTGTAATTCCGCTCTGGTTCTGTGAATTTTCGGCTAAGAAAAACTATTGGGTGTTCTTCTGAGCCCTTCCTCTGCGCCAAAATAACCCCAATACCCACTTCAGACGCATCAGTTTGTATTACGAATTCGGAATCGTAATCAGGGGCATACAAAATGGGTTCTTCGGTGAGTTTGGTTTTTAAGAGTTTGAACGCTTTTTCCATTTCGTCGCTCCAATCTACTTTTCCCTTTTTGTTTTTTCCTTTTAAAGCGCGCGTGAGTGGTTCTACTATGGTTGCGTAATTTTTTATATATCTCGAATAATATCCCGCCATACCCAAACATCTTCTAATTTCCGTCTTGTTTTTGGGCGCCGGCAACTCCACGATGGCCTTGATTTTCGCCTCCGCCGGTTTGCGTTGACCTTTTCCCACTACGTGCCCTAGATACTTAACAGTTTTTTGCGCAAATTTGCATTTTGCGATTTTGACTTTTAATTTAGCCTCTTTGATTCTGGTTAACACTATCTTTATATGCTCAAGATGGTCCTCCCAGCTATTCGAGAAGATGGCCATGTCGTCTAGGTATGGTAGACAAAATTCTTCTACCCCACTGAGTAATCTAGCCATAAATTTGGAAAATCGGTATGAAGCGTTGACTAAACCGAAAGGCATTGTCAGGGGTAAATAACTGCCGAAACTAGACACGAAAGCGGCCAATTTTTTAGCTGTGGGGGTCATCGGAATCTGCCAGTACCCCTTAGTCAAATCCAATACTGTGATATATTGGGCTGCGGCAACTCTTTTCAACTCTATCCTCGATATTAGGAAGTGGGAAAAATTCAGCCCTAGTAATTGAGTTCAATTTTCGGTAATCAATGCAAGGTCGGGCTTCTTTACCCGGGGCCTCCACTAAAATCATGGGAGAATTATAATCCGATTCCCCCTCCTTTATGATTTTTAAATCAAGCATACGCTTGATTTCTTTTTTCAAAATTTCATTTTGCCTGACTGATGTTCTATAAGGTCTTAGCCTCACTGGTTTGTTTTCGACAAGCTCAATATCATGCTCTGCTAGATCTGTTAGTCCTGGGTCGTTCGAAAAGACTTCCCTATACGTGTTTAATAAATTTTCTAACTCCCGCAGCTGTTCAGCCGTGCACCGGACCCTCAAGTCACTTTCCTCCACTACTTGCCTGAAATCATAACTGTTAGAGTCGGCCGAAGGGTAAACTATCTCTAAATCTTGCATCGCGTCTAGGTCGTGAAATTCATGGGTCAAAATGTTGATTTTCTCCACGCGTTTCACATAAGGTTTTAATAAATTCACGTGATAAATTTGGGATTTTTCGCGTCTACCTGGAACATTCACAATATAATTCGTAGCAGAAATTTTAGATTCGATTACGCCTGGCCCAATCCATTTTACCGACATTTTATTTGGTTTACTAGTGGCCAAAACCAGTACCTCATCTCCTGGCTCGAAACTCCTTTCGGTCGCGTTTCTATCGTACCAGAGTTTTCTCTTATCTCTGCTAGTAGTCATGTTTTCGATGGCCAGCTCTTGGCAACGTTTTAACCGATTCATCAGTTTGAAAACGTATTCAGTGACTAATTCATGTTCTTGACTCTCTCCCGTCCATTGTTCAAACAACAACGTTTCCGGCGTTCTCAAATTTCTCCCGAAAACTAGCTCTGCGGGACTGAATCCCGTCGATTCGTGGGTCACTGTTCTTAAAGCTAACAGTGCATGGGGTAAGTTTGCCTCCCAATCACTCCCATTTTCGACACACATCGCCTTCAATAATCTCTTAACTGACCTGTGAAATCGCTCGATTAAATTCGAGGAAGGGTGACACACACTCGAATGTCTTAGCCTCACACTGAATTTCTTCAGAAAAGCAGTAGTTAAATTATAAGTGAAGCTACGCCCCAAATCTGTCTGGATTTCCGACGCGTAACCTACACGGCTGAAAATAGTTGTCAAAGCTTCAATTACCGTTTCCGAAAGCATATCTGCAATTGGAATCGCTTCCGGGTATCGGCTATACACACATATGGCGGTCAACATGTATTTATTTCCCTTTTTGGATTCTGGCAAGGGGCCAACTAAATCAATTGATAGTTTTGAAAATACCTCTGAAATTATCGGTACAAGTGTCAAAGGGGCCTTTTTCTGCTCCCCCGATCTCCCTACGCGCTGACACGCGTCGCATGATTTTACAAAATTTTCAGACTCCCTTATTACATTGGGCCAAAAAAAGTATCTCAACAATTTGTCTTTCGTTTTCTTCTCTCCCAGATGAGCCGAAATGCCCTCATGGCACGCGATTAAAAGACCCTGTCTAAACTTCAGGGGTACGACTAATTGTATCCTTTCATTTCCCCGGTGGTCGTATGTTTTCCGTACTATTACCGAGTCCTTATACTCGTAATGCGACTTCTTTAACTCTGCCCTTTTTCTAACTTCGCTTAAAGTGTCATCCGTTTCTTGTTCCCTTTTAAATTCCTTCTTCCCCACCTGGCTTAATCCTATGCTTAAGTCCTCCACTAGATCGGGTAACAATAAACCCTCTTCGTCTTCCCCCAAATCCCCGTTCATTTCCCTTGAACTGGTTTCGTCGTCTATAGGTTTTTCCCGTGTATCCGCGCCTGCCTCTTTCGACTCGGGACTTCTCTTTTTCGCGTCTTTCCCCTTCGTCGTGTCGGGCTTCAATCCTTCTGGTTTCGGTTTCGCCTGACTCCGTGTTATCACGGCGTTTAAATTCTGGGCATTATCGCTCTTAATTTTATCGATCAATTTTTGAGTTTCGTTCCCCAGTATGTAATAAGACATGTCTGATTCTGCGTCTGCTACTATGGCCTTTGTTTTTATGCTCCCCAATCCGTCCAATTCTAACGTTACATCAGCCGTCGGCAAACAACGTAAATCGTTCATTAGCGGTTGTCTCACCCACACAAGCATACCATCTAATTGCTCCGGCTTAATGAATCTGCTTGAGACCACATCGGAACAACTCCCACTGTCCCTTAATACAGTGATTTTCTCTCCATTAATTAAGGCATGGCTCAAGTAGGGTTTGAAACCTTCCTCGAGATCAATATTTCCGCTAACGTGATGAACTTTAGCAACGGTTTTTTCGGCCCTTTTGTTTTCAGGACAATTGGCCCTCAAGTGCCCAGTTTTGGAACAAATAAAGCACTTACTCCAATTTTTACGTTCGAAGACTTTTTCCCTTTCTTTATTTGTGTCCCGCTCACGCCAGTTGAGTTTACTTTCGGAACTCCTATCGCGCGATTTATCTTCATACTTAGGCCTTTCAGGTTTCCTATCAAGCGTGGGTCTCGTGTTCCACGTTTTTTTGGACACTCCTTTTATTGCCTCGTATTCGTCTAGTGCCATAGCGAGCACCAAGGGATCTTTATAATTCGCCCACGAATCAATAAAATGCTCTTTCAAATCGACCGACGCGCGTCGTTTGATCTGATCAGTGATCAACAAGTCTTTTAATTCAGAAAATTGCGTAATCCCCAAACCGTTAATCCATCCTTCAAGAAAACTATTCAATTCGAATATGAGATCTCTCCACGGGTTTCCTGGATTACGCGTATGTTTATTCAATTTTTGACGGTACGCTTCCGCACTCAGCCTGTACCGGGCTAATAAAAGCGATTTAACATGTTCGAAATTGTCAATTTTTTGAGCTGGTTCGCGTAAGATTAATTCTGCAATTTCCACCGGCAATAATGCTAACAAGTGTGTGACGTATTCATCTTGCTCTATTTGGACCTATTCGCCTGTCGCTCGAACAAATTCAGGAATAATGTTATGTCGGATCGTTCAGGATCGAAACGATGCATAATAGTTTTGAGAGGTAATCTAACGGATCTTTCGGAACCGCTGCTCACCGTAGAATTTCGCCTTTCTGAACTCTGCGTTAATTTTAGCTGTTCTAAAGTAAACGCCCTTTCCTTATCTTTCTCTCTCTCTTCCCTAACTCTATCTTCTCTCTCTCTTTCCTCTCTCTCTCTCTTTCCTCTCTCTCTCTCTCTTTTTTTCCCTCTCTTTCTCTTTTTCTGCCGTGATGCATTCTTCCCTATCCTTCACGATGTACCCTGCCTGTACTAACGTCAGTTCCTCGTCGTATTTTTCTGCTGCTTCAATTTTTTCGATTATCATTGCCATATTGTCTTGTTCATGTATTTCCACCCCCAAAACTTCCGCGAGATTCTGTAAATCCGCTTTCCTGCAGTACTTCAGTGAATTTAACTTCGACATGACTACGGTGTGTTGAAATAATACCAACGGAAACTATTCGTTTTGTTTATCAATTTAGAAGTATATGAACCTTACACCTCACAATAAATAATCACACAATATAAATAAACATTTCAAATGCATAACCAATACGTAAAAATTATTTTATGATTTTTCAAAGGATTTTCAGAATTTCTATATTCTCGTGCCAAACGTAAAGCAAAAACTAAAATTCAAAATTTTAAAGCTTTAGAGTCCCTATACACACAATATGAAAACAATAAGTAATTTTTCAAATACTATAGGCAAACTACATTCCCAGTATTTCTCAAGAACTGAACCCTCTCTGCAACCTTTATCAAAATGCATCTATACTATTTAGGGTAAAAGTTTAATTTACTCTGTTTGTCATTTAGCAATCCAGCATGCATCAAAAATTCTCTTTATACAATCACTCATCAAAATATATTTCTTACACATTACTCTTACATTATATATTCGTCATATAAGAAAAAAAAATTTTTACTGGGAATTTTTTTTTTTTTTTTTTTTTTTTTTTTTTTTTTTGAGTAGTTATGAATTTAGCCTATCTAATCCTTTCTGCATTCCAAATATTACAAATACTGATAAAGATAACATAACATATAAATTTGCATTAAACGTTAGTTTTCAATTAACTACACATTATTGATTTGTCATAATCTTAGTATTTTCATTTACCTCAAAATAAAAAAGTTTCTCATATTTTTATTTAAACAACATTTTAACATCCTATCAGTATGATAAATAATAGTTTAAGAGCCACTCAAAATGAAATGAGCTTACCTGTTGCAGTTGTTGCTTGAAGTATCTTGTCTGGGGAACGGTCCGTTATGGCACTCCGCGGGTGTCGTCCACTGTAGCTAAAGGGCTCGTATCGGGCGTGTTACGTCCCACTGTTTGTCGTCAAGGTCCACCTTGCACTGTCTCGAAGCACTGTCTAGTTGATCTAGATGAACTGTCTCATTGCCGTTGTTCTGGATGAACTGTCTTTCGTTCTGGACGAACTGTCTTTTGTTCTGGGTGAACTGTCTTTTGCTCCCGAAGGGCTGTCCTTCTGTCTTCCTCGGAACTGTAGTTTCGATTCTTTCGGCTGCCTCTCGAGTTGTCGTCAGAAACTCCGGGTGTTCGCCGTCTGTTTCCTCCTGGGCTTTCCTCTAATAACAATTATTCTTGCTGAAAATCTTCTAGCTGCCACCAAGTTGTAACGGAGCCGATGTCGTAAGGTGGTGTGGTAGCGGGCAACTTCAACGGCCAAGGCTTATTTAAAGTCGAAGAAATATTTTATTGCATTACAAACAATTAAATAGTATTTTCTGGATTATATAAGTCTTATTTACAACATTTTTCATATGAGGGTTCGAGTTCAGCTGATAATAATATATTTATAGAATCAAGTCCTCGAATAATAGATCGCTTTCAGTATAGTCAGTCTCTTACTTATCCAATGTCCACTATTTTCGAAGATAGAGCTCATGATGCTCGACAGGAATGTCGCACTTTTGTAGGTGTTTAACCGAGGTTTAGGAACCTCCGCTCTTCAACTCCGTGGTGGAGATATTTTAACAGCCACACCTGGCTTTCGCTTTTCTGTGCTTCGGAGTATGCCCCGATGCCGTCGACCCGTGAGAGGTTTCCACTCTGCACGACCAGAAACACCTTGAAGTCTCAACTTCAACAGAAGGGAAAATTAAGCTCCCGAGAATGCTCTCGCATCCTCTTTTATCAGTTTCGTTTTTCCGTCTAGGACCAAAGCCACTCCCATTAGCCACTCACCATCCGTGGGCCATGATCTCATAGGCCAGCCCTTTCTCTATAGGCTGCCGTCAGGAACTTTCGCGTCTGGTTTTCATCTCTGGTTTCACTTTCTACTTTCCCACGGGAACGAGGCCCTCGTGAACATCAAAAGAATATTTCTCTCGCTAGATAAAAGAGTTCCTTTCACCCTAGTGTCATCTGCGAAGATTGATTGAAATTGAAGTATTTGTTTCATCTCTAGCGACACTTTCTAGGACTCTGAAGAAATTTGGAGGCTAGGTGAAAATACATTAGCTTCCCTATGCTGGCTTTTGCCTTGTAAATTGAGAGTTTCAATGTGAGATATCGTCGAATTCTCACAACATAATATACATACTATAATAATAATATGGCAGTAATAATATGGCAGTAATAATATGGTAAAATGGCAGTACCCACAGAAATATTTCAGAAGTAGATTTGTGGTCTGGAAATTTTATTCTTAACTTATTCTTTTTTTTTTTTTTTTTTTTTTAACTAATTTAATAGAGGCAAATGTGTTGATGACACGGTTATTTTGAATGAGCGGAGCTTCGCCCACTTTACTAGTCAGTTTTTTCCTATCAAAATTATAATTAAAATAGCTAGGGTGTGGGTGTTCCATTGCTTCAGGCAGCTTTACGACAGCTGGTTATATCATTGAACATATCGTTCACCCGCAAGAAAAGTGACACATCTAGCAAAAATTCAATTCATTTTTTGTTTTATTCCACTAATAGGTCTGCCATAGGTGTGTCTTGCTGCACAAACAGTTTCATAAGTGTAGTTAGTTATATGGGAAATGCCTTTTACGCTATATGTCCATTTGTGACCACAGAACAGGGGTAGATTGTGTGGGGAGATAAAATGACCCAATGACCCCTTCCAAACCTCATCCTATGTCTTCATTCTTAAGGGTTTTATGCTTTTATGCATGTTTTTATTTCTGCATCCATAGCCAAGTGCTGCAACTTCATCTTATATTAAATGTATGCAAATTTTCTCTTGCCTCTTCTGTGAAATGCACTTTTGTCGAGATGTGTTTCTTGAGGGTGAGCGATATTATTTGATGCAAAAGATTGAAGTTTGAAACATCTAGAACAATGCATAGTAATATGTAATAATCATAATATTTATTATAATTATTTAGGTAATTATGTAATTATCTCACATTTTATTTATGTCTGTTTTTGCAAAGAAAACAGAGTTACAATTTACTAACCTATCAATTCCCACGCCATGAGTTTCGTTTCAGTGATTTCTATCGATTATGCCCCCGAGAAATTTAATTCCTGGTCTGTTAGTGAATATCTATTTATATTTTTTTAAATATCTTCTAGAGAACAATGCATAGGAAAACCTATTGGAAACTATATACAGAACATTTATAGAATTTTCTAAAAGAATCGTTATAGACAGGTAAACAGAGTATTTTAGATAAAATTTTCCTAGTAAATTCTACAAAAAATTCACAGAATCATGTGTTGTCGGTTTTTCTATTAATTCAGAAATTTTCTACTGAAATTCTAAGCAGTCCTGTAGCATGTATTATAGAATATCCTGTATAACGTTTATAGAAGATCTTGCAGAACTGTTGTTTCAGCAGAGATATTGATTCAATTTCAATGGATCGAGATCAGAACAATAGAAATTGTACAGAGCCATCTTGAATGAGCTATAGACAATCCTATATAAAAACAAAATCTTGCACAACTGCTTTAAATGCAACCACGCCAAAAAAGAACATTCTAACAACATCAAAACAACAGAAAGCCTCGTAGAGCGTACTTCTGAATATACTAAATAATATTAATAGATTTTTCAGAAATGCTGATCTAACAGAAACATGGCATTAAATTTCCATGCAATCACAGCCCATACAACCCCTCTGCTTGTAAAGAGAGGTTTATACTTGGGGCGGTTTCCTGGTAGATCAAAGCATTCCCCTGTGCCAGGTAAGTATAAATAAAATACAGGGGTGATATATAGATATGTAAATATTCCAACAGAAAATATCGCAGTAAGGGATTTGTGGGCTCAAAATTATTAATATATTTTAAGCATCAAAATTATTATACTGTAATATTTAAAACTAGCAGACCCGCTCGGCGTTGCCCGGGGCCTGTAAATAATACCCTTAAACAAAACTCAAGTTTGTATTATTTTATATCTATTGAAATTCTTTTAAATAAACCTAATTTTGGAGGTTTATCGTCTTATTATTTTGGTCCCCGTGTTCCCAACAAACTTCTTTCCGAACGAACCTATAACCTGGATCCCCGCTTCCTAAAGCAGCATGTACTGGAAGCACGTCCCGGAGACAATCAGCTGAGTGAGCTAAACCTCGTAGTAACCAAACCATTAGAATAGAAAAATAATGCGTCATTAATGTTAGAAAAAGCTGGTAACTGAAGTCCAAGATAAAATTTGTAATACAGAAAGTAGCTGCATTGAAAAATGCATGACGCACGAAAAGTTCAAGGAATCCCGGATCCCTATGAAACCCTAGAGGGTAGTAAGTTGAAAGAACCAAATCCGGTTGAAATTGGGTCCTTAGAATCCGACGAAAGAATTGCGCCCCCAAGCGGATGGAGATGCTGTAACAAAGGCCCCAAGAAGGATATTAATATTCAAAATTGGTGGTGCCTGAAGTCTGAGAAATTTTTTTGTCATTCATGTAGTAGCAAGAGGACTTAAGAAGTTGTACCGTTTTTAAGGGACCTATAAGAAAGGTCCCAAGGAGGGACAACTGACATTAAAGAACAGGGCCCTACATGAAAACTTGTTAAAAGGTGTAAGTTCCTAGCACTTTATCTTCAATTAGTCAAAATTAGATATAGAGTATGAATTAATCATTAGAATAAAATTTCAAAGAAATGCGCAAAAAATGGTGGGAAATGCATAAAACAGGGTCCTAGGATCCCACAGGTCCGGGGAGAAGAGTGCAAGACTCAATTTTTAAATTTTGCATTGAGAATGCGAGACAATTAGGTGGTAAAAAATGCATGCTGCACAAAAAGTTCAAGGGGCCCTATGGCACACTAGGATGCCCCAGAATTTTAACTGGAATAAAGAAACGGGAGAATAACTAAATGGAAAAAGGATTCTAAAAATGAAGAGCTGATTAAGAGAACAATTTATGGTGCAAAAACTTGAAGGGCCCCGAAGGGGCCAGGGACTTAAGTGGTTATGTTTTTGGGTATAAAGATACTTTTTAGAAGATTTTAAAGTAATCAGAGGAACTATGTTAAAGAATTCGGATCATTTTTAAAGAAGCTGGAAGCCTAAATTTTTTTTGTCATTCATGTAGTAGCAGGAAGAGCACCTAAGAAGTTGTTAGAAAAAAAAGCTAGTGAATCGGACTATTTTTAAGACTGTTTTCTGACATAAGTTTTAATTCATTTTTGTTTGGAAACGCATAAAACTAGAAGGTATTTCTATTCAGAAACTATATCATCGTACTGTTTTTTTCCGCACTGTTAAACACAGTAGATCTTTCAGAAAATGCTGTCAAAGTTGGCATTTTGAACAAAACTTCCGAACGAAAGAAGAAAATCCAGTCAGGAAGGGGAGAAAAATGACGTGTCGCGTGATCAAAATCGCTTATAACTCGATAGGTAATTTAGTAATCCAAAAATGGAAAACACAGTTCAATTCCAAATCGCTTCCATGGTCAGGCTTTCAAATTTTATATCTTTCCGTTAAAAAATGAATTTGTAAATGTGTCAAATTGTTTTGCGCTTGTTGAGAACAGCCTTAAGTGAGCTATAACATGGGGCCCAAAAGGGTCCAACTAATAGTTAAGAGCAAGTTCCTAACATGGAAATATGTTAAAACGTTTTAGTATAGTTTTAATTCACAATTAGTTCAATTAGTCAAAATTAAACATATAATATGAAATATTGGTTAGAATAACCTTTTAAACCCAAAACATTGAGTAAATGCTTTAAAAAAGGCCCTAGGGCCCCAATGAAAATATGAAGGTGAAGATTACACAAAACTTTGAAATCATGCACTGAGAGGGTTAGAAAATTAGGGGGTGAAATATGCATGGTGTACAAAAATTTCAAGAGCCCTGGACCGGACCCATAAGCATAGAGATTTCAAAATTATTGGAGGGTCTCAGACAGTGGCGGAGACAAGGGGGGGGGGGGGGGGGGTCTTCATTCCCTGGAACAGGGAATTAATTTTCTAAGTGATGAATACAAAAATAATCAATAATACAAAAATAAAATCCTTTTTATATTTTATTGAACCATCATACATATTTTCATGTTATTTGTTAAAATTTAAATTGTTTATTTGGTACTTTTTCATTATAGGGGCTTTGGCGAAATAGAGAAAATGGCCTTGTTGAGAGAAGGAAATTTGGCAGCATATTTTTCTGTCAACTTATTTACTCCTTCACAAGCAGTTTATTTTATATAAAAATCAATAATGTACATAAAATCTTTATACGGGGTGATCCCGAATCCATCGTACAAACTTTAAGGGTTGGTACAGGACACTGTAACAATCATTTATTGTATAGGAATGTATGGACGCAAGTGACGCAAACACCAGGGTGGCCAGTTCACCCCTTTTTTTCATTTCAAAATTTCGCATTCCTAGGAGAAAATTTCTATAATATTATTTTGTTTATTTAAAACAGACATTTTGTGATTGCATAAAGCAAAATTCTTCTTTGAAAATTTCCAGTATGAATTAGAAATTTTTGCATTCAAGAAAAGGCCACACTGGCAACTCTGGCAAACATTTCATGTATTTGCCACAATTATCAGTTTGGCCTTTTTTTTTTAAATCCAAAAATTTCGAATTCACACCGGAAATTTTCAAAGAACAATTTTTACTTTATATAATTACGAAATTTGAGTCTTAAATAAACAAAATAATGTTACAGGAATTTTCTTGTATGAATGCGAAAAAAAAGGGGAGGGGGGGGGGGCAAACTGGCCAACCTGGTGTTTCCGCGTCAACGCGTCATTTGTGCCCATACATTCCTATACAATAAATGATTGTTACAGTGTCCTGTACCTACCCTTAAAGTTTGTACCATGAATTCATGATCACCCTATATATATATATATATATAAATAAATTCATATATAAACAAGTATAAAAGTTCATTTGCTTTTTTTTAATAGCTGTTTATATCATTTGGCAACAAATCTCACTTTCTGAGCCCAGATTACGCCAAGCTTTTTAAAAAAGGCTAAGGCCCCCCATAATGGAAAAGTACTGTTTATTTTTATTAATAAGTATATACGAGTTTGCAACATACTACATACATTTAACGTCTGAATTTGAAACTTTTAAAAGACTAAATAAAATAAATAAATAAAATAGACTTGATTACAGTTAAGAAATAAAATTTATAAAAAGTTAAAAATACTTAAAACGTATAAAATACAATGAGTAAACGTTTCGCCTAGCAACTCGATACATACGACTTTTCTGATATGTATTTATCGAATAATAATTCGTACAAAATAAATCGAAAATATTTTGGACATAAATTTAGATGCATCAAGTGATGAAATATACAAACAGCATTTTTTTTTTACACCAAGTGATTCCCCGAGGCTAACGAGAAAGACAGGCTATCGCGGTGGGTCGGATTCTTCTTTTTTTACAGTCACGTGATGCTCTTTTCGTACACCTTCATTGGTGCATTCGAGCATCACGTGACTCCAGCGGTCTGTAAAAAAAAGAAGAATCGGACCCACCGCGGTAGCCTGTCTTTTTCGTTAGCCTCGGTGATTCCCAATGTGACGTCACATGTCCATAAGAAAATCGTTTTAAATGAATAGTTTTAAAATATGACGTAACTGTCGCCATTAAATGCATTTCACATGTACATTATTATAAAGTTTTTTTCTCTTTTAAAATTCACGTTTAAAAAATATTATTAAATTTAAAAATGTTTTGGAACATTATTTGAGCTTTTTAAATATGAGCAAATTTTAATCATGAAAAGTTTTTCAAGCGTAATAATTTAATTATTTTAAGCATTTTACGTATGAGGATATTTATTCTTTCGGCATTTTACATATGACGTAATTTTTTCCATTAAGTACGTTTCTCACAAAATAATTAAAATATTTTCAAAGTTAATTATTTTTTCATGATTCACGTGTAAATACTTTTTGACGCAAATTTCCCTATTTCCCATTTTTAACACGTGGTCATTTAATTATTATTTTCATTTCTATTTTTAATGGTCGCATGTTAATTAATTTTTATTTGAGAGAAATGTATAATTATTTGTGCTGTTTTGTCAATTGGCATCAGTATAAAACAAGTCGGTAAGTGTGATCACAGATCGCACAGAGGGTTTCGTATAATATTCCTTTCAAAACACTTTCTTTCAATTGGAAGCAGGTCAAAGTCAGACAGTGGTCGACAGATGGCTAAATGTGAGTCCTTCTGTTGTTCATAGGTTTTGGCAACAATTTCAAACCACTGATTTGGCCTCCAGAAGGTTCAACGAAGGACGGGCAAGAGCTATGACAAGCACCGATGACCGATATTTGCGGTTTTGTGTACGAACAAATAAAACAGCAACCCCCTCTCATCTTGGAGCCACTGGAAGGTTGGTATCAACGTCTATTTTGCGTAGAAGGCTTCATGAAGGTGTTCCTGACCAGCCATTTGTGTGCCGCTTACCTCACTTCAACGTCAACCTGTCCACTGAACGACTAACAATGGAGGCGCGTTCTCTTCACTGATGAGTTCTGGTTTAACATTCAAAGCGATATTAGACGTTGTTTGATTTGGAATGCACTATCATCCATCAAACATTCGTGAAAGAGATTCATATGGAGGAAGCAGTTTCTGTGTTTGGTGTGGACGCACAGACCCCCATGTCTTTCCACGTGGAACTGCTATTGCTCACGTCTATAGAGAGGACATTATTGATGCTTATGCGCACGCTTATGCTAGCGCAATAGGTAATAATTTCATGTTACAGGACGATAACGCTAGACCACACAGTGTTCACATCGTGGAAGATTATCTCCAGCACCAAACAATTCAGCGCATGGAACGGCCAGCTCGATCATCTGACTTGAATCCCATCGAGCATGTTTGTTATGCTTTAGGAGGATGTGTCGTTGCTCTCAATTCCCCTCCTCAGATTATTGGCACGCTTACAACTCCTTTACAAGAGCAATGGCTCACACTTTCTAGCGAACTTATCGATCGCATAATTGACAGTATCACACATCGCTGAGTGTGCTGTATTGCTTCTAGGGGTGATCATACTCCATATTAAAGGTACTTTTCCTATACCAAACTGACACATTTATTTTCTTTATTTTATATTTGTGTTAATTTCTGAAACACCACAATCGTCTGGTAATTTATTTTAATGTTATTTTATACCTTATTATGTGTTGTATATTGTGGCTCAGTTTTGTTAAAATCCACATGTAACATTTTGAGCAATCGCTATTTTTGTTGTTTTTCCTTAATTTTTGTAAAACAGTGTTTAATATTTATCTCATCCCGCCCTCAAAAAACCGCACGCAAAACGGTAGAAAATGCTACAGTTTAAAAATGTCTTAAGCAAGAATTTAAGAAAGATATTTTCTGAAATTACTATTCGAAAATAGTGGTATCAACATTTATGAAATTTTTATATTTAATAAGTCACTATTATGCTGTATTTTTAAAAATGTGACACCATTCTGAAAAACTCTACTACAAAAAATCACGTGACTGCCTTTTAAAATGAGCATTTAATAGAAATAAACCAATTAGTGAAATAATAAATAATAGCTTGTAATCCTTTGACAAAATTCGTGTTTTTTCAATGCCATTGGTCGAACACCTTATTTTTTTCCGCGATCATTCGACGAAATTCGCGTTTTTTTGTGATCATTTGACGAAATGTGGATTTTTTTTCCTGCGATCCTTAGAATAAATTCGCGTTTTTTCAATAGCCCTTTGACGAAATTCACGTTTTTTCTCAGATAGTTTTAGAAATTCGCGTTTTTCCGCGCTCATTAAACGAAATTCACGTTTTTTTCCGCAATATGACAAAATTGCAATTTTTTTTTGCCATACTTCGAATATATTCGAATTTTTTCAATGACCTTTCTAAGAAATTCGCGTTTCTTCCGTGACAATTTTACGAAATTCGCGCTTTTTTCTGCTATCCTTTGAAGAAATTCGTTTATTTTTTCATTTATTTGACAAAATTGGCGTTATTTATTCCATCATTTGACGAAATTACGTTATTTCAGCGATCCTTTGACGAAATTTGCATTTTTTCGATGTCCCTTTGACGAAATACGTGTTTTTTCTCGATAATTTTATGAAATTCGCGCTTTTTCTGCTATCTTTTGGCGAAATTAGCGATTTTTTATGCGAACAACGGACGAAGTTGATTTTTATTGCGACCATTTGTCAAAATTCGCCATATATTGCAGTGATTTTTTTTTTCAGAATTTTTTGACTGATGACCGATTCTTTAAATTTTTCGGAACAGATTCATGCCTGATTAAAATTCCGTCATTTAGGAAATGCTTGAAGCATTTTTAAATATGAAATTCTTATGCATTATTATTTTCTTTAACAAAAACCTTTTTTGTGCAGAAAAGTTACATATTTTATTTCAGAGCGCGCTATACGTACGTAGAAAGAGCTTGCTACTTGTCGGTTATAATTTATAGTGCTGTTAAATAAAAAGAGAAAATTCTTAGATTGAATGTCACCAATCCAGCCCCCCCCCCCCCCTCCTTCTCACCTGGTCTTAAAGAAACAAAAGTCTATGAAATGGGGGTGTGAGAGGCTATTATCTAGGTCTAAAAAATTAAAAAGGGCGTGGTGGGCATGTACTTCTAAATTAAATTAACAAATTTTTTTCACGATATACAGGAAATTTCTACTTAAATTCGACCAGAACCCGGCAAAAATTAATTTCGTCGATCTGAAAGCAAAATATTAAACCTCAGTGGCGTAGTAGTCAGCACGTCTGGTTACCACTCAACAGATCCAGAGTTCGGTTCCAAGCTAAGCAAGATTTATTCAACCTCCCATCCCTTCGGGATCGATAAAATGTTCACGAAGCTTGCAAACACTGAGGGTCCCGCGTTATGCTGACAACCTGATCGGGGCTCATTCTGTATATCACCTCGGGGTCCACGGTCAAGAAAACAAGGTTAGTAAAGGCTTTGATCCTTAATGAATCATAAAGCTACAGGTTTAGTTTAGGTTAGAAACCAAAATATTTGAACCCGATGTGAAAAAACCAAGCCATATTTTAATAGAATTATGGAAAAGTAATATACAATGATATCATTAATATGAGTTTTACTTTTTTTGCATAAAATTAAACACATTATAAACCCATTAATATTCAAACACAGTTTATTATTATTATTATTATTATTATTATTATTAACTATTTAGGGTATTTTTGAAAAATCGGGTTGACCCGAATACCACCCAGAAAGAGTCAAAACCTAACTTGAAACATTTAAAGTCAACGAAAACAATTAATGGCGACAGGGTTGGGTAGAATCGGGTTACCTGACCTGATGCAGTACTCTAAAGTCTACACTAGTCTGAGCTTGTCCCGAAGCTTGGCTCGGAGAAATTTTTTTTCATTAAACTTGGCCGGCCATAATTTTTAATCTGATGACTCGAGCCGGGCTTGGCAGTATTGGTATTTTCTGAAGATTTGAACAAAGCTGAACTTCATTCTTCGAAGAACGTCCAGGCTTTAAATTTTTTTCTCGAGATTCGTCCCGAACAGGGCCTGTATTTCATTCTTTCCGAGCCGTATCAATTGAGATTTTTTTCCAAATAGTTTAACGTATTGGTTAATCATGTTAAAGACACTTTACCAAAATACTGTGAATGACAGATTTTTATTTTAAATATTACATTTTAAGAGCCTGAGCAAAATCTTGGGCATTTAGATGGATGTTTAAAAATACAAACAGCTTTAAATAATTAAACACGTTTTGTCATTTCATTTAACAAAAATTTTCATATTTCGTTTTCAATTTATTTACTGTTGGTAGTGAGTAAAAAGGAAAGAAAAATAATGCGCCAAGTTCAAATGATAAGACACTGAATACTGAACATAGTAACTGTAACAAAACTTCACACTTTATTAAGGTGATAGACGGTGTCTAAGTAAAAAATTTTGAAAATGTATAACGTCTGTGCCTGGGTTTTTAGATTCCTTACCATCCCTTGCTAAACTTATAAAGAAAATCACTTCAGATGCAGCCACAGAATTTTTTTTCAAGTTTTTTCTGATGCAGAAGTAGAGAAAGAATGTCTAAAATTCTTTAACAAGAAAGCCCCACCAGTGGCCGAGAGGTTCTGCTCTCGAAGCTGGTAGACGGGAGGTGCTGAGTTCGATTCCAATTCCACCCGTCGGCCTAATCGTTCGGAGTTTTCGTGGTTTTCTTCGAACATTGGTTTTTTAAGCGTAAATATGGGTTAGGTTCCTTTAGAAAGACCCTCACGAAGGGCACGCCCCCCCCCCCTTAGGACCTATATCCCTCGTGCTGATAATTGGCCGTCATAAATACTACCAACCAACCAACTTTAACAGGGTATTTACTGCAGAATTTAAATCAGCATTTAAAAATCAATTTCAAGCATCGTGGCTTTATGGGTAGTCTTACCGTCCCCAATGTTTATTCCTGCACTTTTCGAGGTAAATATATTTTTTTTAAATTTAAATTTAATCCAATGTAAATAGTAACTGTTTCTAAAAATCACTGAACATTGTGACTATCACTTAGTCTTAAGATGATTTATCTAAAAATAGTGGTGATTTTCCTTACTGTCCCATCCTGACCATCCCTTTTTTTTCCATTACTGACCCATCCTGACCATCCCTTTTTTTTCCATTACCGTCCCTTTTTTCCTATAGCATCCCATTTTTTTTCCTTCCGTCCCTTCTTTAACACCTCTTTAAGACAATGTTTTACCAAAATTTTGTATTAAAAATACTACATTGTTATTGTTTCTTACAGTATTATCGCATTGACTTCCTTTGTTAAAGCAATGCGTAAATGATGTTTTTTTAAAATCACGAATTGACACAATTGCTCAATATCATTGCATCGATAAAGAATATATGAAATACATTTCAAAAGTGATTTTTTAAAAATTAACAGTTTTATGATATTTTATACAACTATTTAGTTAAAAGTAAAACATTAAATAGGTTAAAATTATAATTGATATTCAATATTATAAATTTTAATTGACAATGAGATTTTTAATTATACTTACAAGTATATTTATAAAACAAAAAATGAGAAAAACTAACGCAACGCATTCAGGTATCGAACCCGGGGTCGCAGATTAGCCGGCAAACACCATACTAACTGAGCTACGACCAACCTATCATTGCGGTTGCAAAGTAAGTATTTAAGTTGTGAACTATTATTAGACCCCCTGGTTTCTCAAGAACTAAGGAGCATTGGATAAAATCCGTTGAACCTGACACTAAGGGGTCTATACCCTACAACATATATTAAAATAATCAAAATCTGTGATTAACAAGGTTAAGCCCTCTCCTTGTAAGATGAATATAATTTGGAAAGTTTCTACAGGTATTTTGACTTTGGAATAAACAAAAACTAGTTGGATGTGCCAATCCCAAAACTTTCTTCTATCTTATACATCTTAATATTTCAAAACCTTGTTACACATGTTAATACTTCAATATTATTAGTTCAATACTATACCAACTTTAAATCAAATTTCTGCTCAAGTCAATTAAACGGACTAAAAACGAGTTAATCTATATCATGATATTTGTTAAAATTATTAATTTTTCCTTATTTTGTTGTTCTCAGCTGTTTGCGAATAGCCGGCTTAGCAGGTAGCGAGTTCCCGCCGCTGCATGAGCCGCCGATGCACAATAGAACTACGAAAGATCAAGAAAAGTATACAAAGATCGCTAGCACAGAGCCCCTTTACCGCGCAAGGACCTGTTGGCCAAAGCCAAAAACAAGCACAAAAATTTTGGTTCAATTGTATGCATAATTTTATACGTTGTTCGATGGTACAATAATGAAAATGGCACAGAGATCGGAATTATAGCGCCCCCTTCTGGCGGAATTTTTTCAAGTTCAGGGAGGACTTGTTTGCCATAGCCAGAAACATGCACAAAAAATTTGGTTCAATTATATGGATAACTTCACACTCTTTTAGATGGTACAATAATGAAAATGGTACAGACATCGCAATTATAGTGCCCCTACCGGCAGAATTTTTCCAAATTCAGGGAGGACCTTCGTG
Organism: Maratus speciosus; assembly: GCA_963932465.1. NCBI lineage: Eukaryota > Metazoa > Arthropoda > Arachnida > Araneae > Salticidae > Maratus > Maratus speciosus. Next base: position 683,613,054 of record OZ010787.1, on the reverse strand, counting down.
ACATAACCAAAAACAAACACATAAAATTTGGTTCAATTCTATGCATAACTTCATACACTTTTCGACGGTATAATATTCAAAATCGCTATTACAGCGCCCCCTAATGGCGAATTTTTTGCAAATTCAGGGAGGACCTGCTTGCCATATCCAAAAACTTAAAAATTTGGTTTAATTCTATGCATAACTTCATACGCTTTTGGACGGTACAACATTCAAAATCGCACAAAAATCGCTATTACAGCGCCCCCTACCGGTGAATTTTTTTTCCAAATTCAGGGAGGACCAGCTTGCCATAGCCAAAAACTTAAAATAAAAATTTGGTTCATTTCTATGCATAAATTCATACACTTTTGGATGGTACAATATTCAAAATTGCACAAAAATCGCATTTACAGCGCCTCCTACCGGCGAATTTTTTCCAAATTCAGGGAGTACCTGTTTGCCATATCCAAAAACTTAAAATAAAAATTTGGTTCAATTCCATGCATAACTCCATACACTTTTGGATGGTACAATTTTTAAAATCGCACAAAACTTGCTATATCAGCGCCCCTTACCGGCGAATTTTTTCCAAATTCCAGGAGGACCTGCTTGCCATAGCCAAAAACTTAAAATAAAATTTTGGTTTAATTCTATGCATAACTTCATACACTTTTTGATGGTACAATGGCGACAGACAGACGGACACACAGACAGACAGACATTTTCTATAAACATGTTTTTTGGAAACATGTCTATTCCCCTAAACATGTAAATCCGTCGAAAACCGGAAGTCGAAAAAAATTTCGATTACAATGCTTTCTTCTATTGAAGATAGAAGAAAGTAAAAAAGGCTTTAAATATTTGTTTCTAAGCTTAATTTCTGAGTGTATTATAAAAAAATAAGTACAATAAGTTTCTAAAAAGGATAATTTTATCTGACATAAAAAGCATTTCATTTAAAATATTTAAATATATAATTTGCAATGTCATAATTTTCTTTAAGTAATCAAATAATTCATTCGTTTATATAAAATAAGCATAGCAGTATAATAAATTTCTACAAGTAAAAGAATAAAACAGCCAGAATCTTTTTTTTCTTATTCTACATTTGCAATAATAAATTTACAGCAAATATTGGAGCAAAAGAAGAATGAAAGAATGACATCTGCTCAACAGTTATTATAAAAGAATGTATAAGAGAAAAAGAACTAATTGGTATACAAAAGTTAAGCACAACAAGCGCTTCTTTAGTATAGGTTGCTTTTTTTTTTTATTTTGTAACTCATATACGCCCCCCCCCACCCCAAAAAAAAAAAATAATAATAATAATAATTACGCATTGAAACGGTAGCGAAACTTTTTTCTTAAAAATAAACCATTGAAAGCTAATATTCCCCGCTGGGATGTGATATTGCTATTATTTAATATTTTGAGGATTTCAGATATTCTTATATTTACTCTGTATGCGTGTAAGAATAGATTTAACTCATTTTCATAATTTTTTTGGTTAACATGCACATACATTTGTGTAAGTTTAGATTTAGATGATTAACAGTAATTATTCCAAGTACAAATGCAAAACGAGCTGCAAGCAATATTTTTTAGTTTTATTATTTGTGCTACTAATGGAATTACTTATTTTCAGGTTTTATTAATTTTCTAATTTACTTACTTTTTCCTCTAGGCCTTTTTTTAAGGATCCCTTTTGAAATTAGCAAAATGTGCCCCGCCCCTTTTGAAATTGGCAAAATGCATCCTGCCTTTTTAAGAAATAGTGAAATTCACCTGTAGTTGTAGCAAGGGATTTCTTGTAAAAAAACTTTCCCATTCCACCATATTTCTAAATCAGTGTGCCCAAGACTTTGCAAAAATAATAGGACTTTATTTCTTTAGAAAAAAAAAAAACAGGATATTACTAAAGCATGTTTTTATTTAATTGTATTTTTACCCTACTGAAAAGAAGGGTTATGTGTTTCACGCGTATCTGGGTATGTGGATTTCTTTATACCCTCGATGCATCCCAACGGCTGGATGGATTTTAATGAATGAGGTCTCTATCAATTCGTCTTAACGGCCCGATGGTTGTAGGCTAGGTTTTGTTTTTATAAATTCAAAAGGGCGGCCGTAAAATACAAAATGGCGCTAGAGACAAAAAAAATTACGTAAATGAAGACGATGTTTCATTGACTATTTTACAGTCAGAAGCTCCGTTAAAATATTATACAACCTGGAAGTTGTGTATGTATGATCTCTAGCTTTACTGCAACTCTAACCCTCATAGACGTCTATATACCTCATCAAAACAGTGTTTATAAATAGGAACTAACAATTAAACACAACTTAAAAGTCATCAATATAAGTAAATAAAAAAAATAGGTAAGTAATATAAACAAGTAATATATATATAAAAAAAAAAACAAAAAAAAACATTATAAGTCAATTCCTACTTAGGTCAATAAGAGAAAATTTTTTTCTACCATTCTTCTTTCCTCTTATGTGGCGCTTAAAATGCCTTGATCAAGAAGAGGGCACTCTCGGTCTTAAAACAGCTTCAAGAAGAGGCTCTCTCGATTATTGAAAATTAATTAATTTGATGTATTTAATGAATTAATATTTGAAAAAAAACTGGATTAACATCAAGTGCCATCCACTACAAGTTGAAAAAAAATTATTTGAGCTTGATTGGATAAATAATAAGTATTTTATTAATGATGGAAAATTTGAACAAGATATATACAGCGAGAGTGTTAGCTAATAGTAGGAATTGAAAAAAAAAAAAAATAGATTCACACTGACGAGAAATAATTAATTAGTTTGCTTTTTACGCAGTCGGGTTTTTTGAATTTTTAAATTTAATTGTTTATTCAATTTGTAATTAATAAAATTATTAAAAATTAATGACACTTAATTTATCATACTAAAAAATTATACACTTTCTTTTTCTTATATCGTTACTAAACACATTACTACTAATATATTTACTTATGGAATAGTGCTGTTTTTTGAACTAGCATCCTGCTCCGTTTTCTTTCTAGAATGAATACTAAATTATCATTTTAGTAATTAAAGCATAAAAATGTATATTACGTTCCTAATTAGAGAGTTAATTGTTTAATAATTATTAATTTTAAGTAGTGTTAGCAATTAAATATTAAATGCAGTTATTAATAATTTTAATATATAAAAATATCACCGGTATTTAATATAGTTTTACGTAATTATTATAAAATATTAATGTATATAATGTTATTGTATACTATTAACTAATGAAACTACTAATTTGCAGTTTTTATAATTTCCGTACCTAATTACTAAATAATAATTATAATTTTATTCAATGGTTGAAAGGGTATGTTTATTGTGACAGCGCGGAGAAATGCCCGATATGTCCAAATAGGTGGAAATGGTCACCCCCGTTGTCTATAAAAAGTAAAGTTTGAGAAAACAGTTATTTTCCTCCAGTTTTTTTCTGTTTAATTCAGATTCAAAAGTTTTATGTTTAGTACTTAAAAAGCACAAAAATTGGTTTCAGATGGAACAAGTACAGGAATTTTATTCTGTTCCAAATCTTATCTTGCTTATACTTTTTTCCTTTGCAATCTGAAATACATTTCTCAGAAGCGTAGTTTAGAAGATTTCCAACAAAAATCGCAGGAACTCCCCACTGAGAGGACTAAAAGCTGTAAAATAGTTGATCACGTTACTACTCACGTTACCATAGTACAAATAGCCCGCAACTTCCTGCCTTCCTGAAAAATGACCAGATCTTAGGGAGCTATGCCTACGCCTTGAGGCAATGTCGCCTTAGATACTGTTTTCCTCTTACCTCTCTCTTACCTCTTACCTCCGCGGGTATTCAGATATTATCAGGTAATAAGATTTCAGGGAATGTCTAATTGGGATTTCAGGTAGATTTCGTAAGAAATACTACCTATTGCAGTCGTTACCATGGTGCGACTTTTGAAAAATTCCTTCATAACTTTTCATTATAGGACCCCAGGAACCCAAAACCACCCCCACCTAAAAAGTATATATATATATATATATACGTATGTATGTATGTACTAAATTTTGTCCGCACGATAAAAGTCGCAATTATGCACGGATTGTCCTCAAACTCGCCAACAACTTTGATATGGCTAATATCTCGGCGGTGATTGAAAATGGGCGAAGTCGGCCCAAGAGGGTGGAAATGGGGAGGGTTCAAAATGTGAATACTGTCTTAAAATGATTCTGATAAAACCAGCTCTTACACAACAATGGCAGGAAAAAAATAAAAGTTTTTCGTTATAGCAGTTGCCAACAATTAAAAAAAAAAACAATAAAATTCTCACCACAACAATTACATTTCTATTGCAAAATTTTCACGTGTAAAATTAAATAGTTTGACAAATTGAAAACAAATTGAATGTTACGTCATAAGTTTTCTAGAGCAAGATTTCAGCATGAAAACTCAAAATAAAATAAATAGTTTGACGAATTAAAAAAATATGTATATTGCGTCATATTGGAAATATAATGGACCTCGGCAGGTGAATATGTAACGCCATGTGAGTTTGAAGAAACGTATTAAAACATGATAAAAACCCGACTATGGAAATATTAACATATTTTAACACTTTAAGGTTCCCTGAATTTTTTGTAGCCGTTTTTTTAAACCTATTCCATATACATGTGTGTGTGTATTCGTGTATATTATAATTTTCACAAAAAGTTTAGCTCCCTACAGCTCACTCTTTGTGAAGAAACTGGGTTTTATCTCTAATCTTGATTTAAGTTTTGTTGGAGAATTTAGTACTTAACATCGAAATCTACCTCCGCCTGTAGGCCCGAGCCGGCAGGGATTTTTTTTTCTAAATTGATGGTACATAATACTTGTTATATTTATGCTTATTCTGTACAAACTTTTGTTTCTATTTTTTTTTTCTTTTTAATCCTTATGTTCTTATTAACTATATTTGTTGCAAAGTATAGATACAAGCAAAACAGAAAAGAAAACAAGAATAAAAAAAACTGAAATTTTTGATTTTATAAAAGTTATGAGTACATACATATAAAGAAAATTCCCTAAGAAATAAGTAAAAATAATGATTTCGAATATACACAAAATAATTATTTCCATTACCAAATTAAAGTCAGTATGAAATAGTCATAAATACTTGATTTAAAAAATTAGAGGCCCAAAGTACAGACATTCTTGGGGCCCTTTGTGTTCAACATATCTTAATCAATCAGTTTACTCTCTTATGACGTTTTATATGAAAAACCGAAACATCATTTTGGCTAAACTATTATTATGCGAGTAACAGGGACATGATCAGAGGGCGATAGGGCGGAGAGTGGCATCGGTGCCCTAAGCTGAAAAGGCCCCGTGAGGAACCATTTAAGTATATATGCATATAGTGAATAAAGGAGATGGCCCACCTGACCTCTGTTCGGGGCCTCCAATTTCTGCTTGTATTCCTGGCGAGTGAGCTTAAACCAGGCGCGGATCCACGGGGGGGAGGGCGATCGCCCCCCCCCCCCCAAAATAATATAAATCCACCGATTATCGCGAATTTCGACAAATGATCGCCGAAAAAAATCAATTTCGTCAATCGTGCGCAGGTCAAAGGATCGCAAAAGAAACGCGAATTACGTCAACGGATCTCGGAAAAAAACCCAATTTCGTCAAAAGATCGAGAAAAAACGCGATTTTCTTCAAAGGATCGCGAAAAGCGCGAAATTTTGTCAAAGAAGCGCGGGAAAAATGCGAATTTCGTCAAAAAATCGGTTATTTCGTCAAAGGACCACAAAAGAACGCAAATTTCGTCAAAGGATCGCAGAAAAAAACGCGAATTTTGCCAACAGACCTCTGAAAAAAGGTGAATTTCTTCAAAGAATCGTGAAAAAAAAAAACTCGAATTTCGCAAAAGAATCGCTGAATAAACGCGAATTTCGTCAAAGGGCCACGCAAAATTAGCACCGGGAGGAGATTTCCCTAAGCGCACGACCAACGGGGGGGGGGGAGGGGGGTATTCGATTGGGGCAAAGAAGGGAAGAACAAATTTACGTTTGTTGGTTTTTAAGAAATCAACACACCATAAGCATTTTAGCTTTTAAGTGATTAGGACATAATCCTTTTATGTTCATCCATCAAATACCCCTTGAAATTTACCAATGTTTTTGGCAATACGATTACATCTTTTACACATTAGTGGATTTTTTCAGAAAATATTAAGATGCTTGAATTTTTCAAAGGACCTTTCTTTTTTTCTTGTTTCTTTCTTTCTTTGGAAATTGCTATGAATCCCATTCTTTTCTCAAACAATAGAACACTCCTCAAAAATATCGTTATACAGAAATAAGAATTGCAGCTTCTTTGAAAGAACGAAAAGTTTCAACACTTTAAAGGAATCCGCATAACGTTGTCAATTTCTGTTGTAGAGATTGAAGTGGCATCATCCCCCACCTCAACCCATAGTGTCAAAAATTATCGCGCCTTTTGACAGGACATCATCGTATTTTGTTCACTTATTGCCGAAACGTCAGTGAAGTTTACCATTGACACCCGGAAAGTGTTTGGTTTTCGTTTGCTTGTCTGTCTGTTCCGCGAAAATTGCTGTTAAAAGCGTTGGATTTATATCCTGGGGGGGGGGGGGTGACCGCCCCGATAGAACCCCCGCTCGTGGATGTGCGCCTAGGGGAATTCCTCCTGGTGCTAATTGTGCGTTTTTTCCGCGCCCCTTTGACGAAATTCGCGTATTTGTTTCGTGATACTTTGACGAAATTTGCATTTTTTGCATGATTCTTTCGCGAAACTAGCGTTCTTTCCGTAACTGTTTTTCGAAATGAACGCTTTTTTCAGCAATCATTTGGCGAAATTCGGGTTTTTTCTGCGATTCTTTGACGAAATTCGCGTTTTTTTCTGCGCTTCTTTGACGAAATTCGCGTTTTTTCTGTGATCCTTTGACGGAATTCGCGTTTTTTTCTGCGATCCTTTGACGAAATTCGCGTTTTTTCTGCGATCCTTTCAAGGAATTCGCGTTTTTTTTTGTAGTCCTTTGACGGAATTCGCGTTTTTTCCTCGGCTCTTTGACGAAATGCCCTATTTTTTGACGAAATTCAAGTTTTCCCGAAGCCCTTTGACGAAATTCACGTATTTTTGCGATTTTTTGACGAAATTAGCATTTTCCGAGATCTGTTGACGAAATTCGCATTTTTTGGCGCGATTCTTTCGCGAAATTAGCGTTTTTTCCGTAATTGGTTGGCGAAATTAGCGTTTCTTCTGCGATCCTTTGGCGAAATTCGCGTCTTTGCGATCCTTTGGCGAAATTCGCGTTTTTTACAGCGATTCTTGGACGAAGTTCGTATTTTTTCTGCGATCCTTTGACGAAATTCGCGTTTTTTACTACTCTTTGACGAAATTCACGTTTTTTTCTGCAATCCTTTGACGAAATTCACGTTTTTCCCGCTCTTCTTTGACGAAATTCCGTTTTTGCGCGATTCTTTGAAGAAATTCCTGTTTTTTGCGCGCTTTTTTTACCTGCGAACGATAAACGAAAATGATTTTTTTCGGCGGCCATTTGTCGAAATTCACGATAATCGGTGGATTTATATTTTTTGATCCAAGGGGTGGGGGGGCGGCGATCGGGGCGATGACCCCCCTTCCTTGGATCCGCGGTTGTGAAGAGATATACGCACCACTTAGATGACACATTTTGACTTTCAAGTATGTTAAGGCCCTTTAGATTTCTGAAAGGGATCCTTTTTCAGAGATTCAGATTTCAGAGATTTTCAGATCCTCTTTCAGAAATTTGAGATTAAAAAATGCATGTGATGGTTATGTTTTTCAGCTTTCGATAATTGATTCTTATGTATTTTTTTAGTGCTGAATCCAAAAATGACCTTCATTTTTTAACATACCATCTCGTCAGGATTTTTCACAAATCGAAAATATTTACATTTTTCAAAAGTCGAAATATTGCGAAAATCTGCTACTATAAAATAGACGTAACTTTTTTTCATAATAATTTATTCTTTTTTTTTGCTTATACTATGGATTTTTACAATTAAACATGTAAAATATTGTGTATTTAAATTCTTTATAATTTTATTCCATGCGTGGAAGTTTCTTTGAACCGCTCATGCTCTGCTTCCCTCTTTTCTTTTAATCTTCTCTATGGTGTTCATCTCGGTATCCTCTTTTATTTTGGCGGTTGATAAGGCTGGGTAATTTGTCGCAGATGCATTTAAAACATTTACCTAAGGCTTTGACAAATTGCTTTGTGAGATTTTCGCTATTCTTTACTTTTTAACTTTGAAATTTATGATTTGCGAAAATCGTTTCGTGATGGTTAAAAATGAAGGTCATTTTCGGATTCAGTGCTAAAAAATACATAAAAATCAATTATCAAAATTAAAATACACAATCATCGCAGGATTCAATTATTAACGTTGTTCACTATAACTAAAAGAACAAAAGATAAGATAAATAATTACCACAGTACAAGAGTAAAAAGAAAAAGAAAAAAAAATAAGACATTTAATAAATGAATTCTGTTATAACGTTTTTATTTTCACGAACTAATAAGTAACAATTAACCATATTTTGAGGAGAGGGCGGAATTATATAACAAGAGTGTTGGATAACCGAGTGTTTGGGTTAATCGGATGTCGGATGATCGAGAGTCTGTAATATTTTCAAATCGCATTAGTTATTTCATATTTATTTAATAATTAACTGCAAGGAATGATTTGAGCAACAGAAGTTATGACTACGTTGATTATATGTCACTCGGTATCGCCCCCCCCCCCCCCCCAAAATGATTCTCTGGATCCGCCCCTGGCTTAAACTAAAAGCATATTATGAGAGAAAGAAAAAAATTGGAAAACACAAATACTTTAGTATATTTTTATTATCCTTTAAAATATCAAACTTACGTTTAACTTCATTATACATGAGATTCACCATATACAGAAAATTAAAAATGATATTCAAAATCCCAAAATCTCTTGATCCTATTCCTATACCTACTGAACCTGATGGAAAATAAAATCGTCATGCTCATGTTTGCTGCTTGCACAAAAATTGAAGCGTGATATTAAAGTTGCTTCCCAATTTTCTCTAAACTCACTTGACGACGGGATTTTTTCTGATCTCGATTTATGATCGTGAAAAAACGACTTGGGTCCATAATCATGATAACTCGGGCCCCTACACAGCTCTATTCTTCACTTTCTGTCAAAAATTATATTGATGCTGAGGTGTAAATTTTTTTTTCACAAAAGCTGAATTTAGTGGAAAGGATATGTTTATTGCGACAGCGCGGAGAAATGACCGATATGTCCAAACAGATTCCCTCAAAATAGGTGGAAAAGGTCACCCCCGTTGTCTATAAAAAGTAAAGTTTGAGAAAACAGTTATTTTCCTCCAGTTTTTTTCTGTTTAATTCAGAGTCAAAAGTTTTATGCAATTTTCAGAATGAAAAATAAAGACACTTATTTCCTACAGGGCCGAAACTAGCCATTTTTGCACCCGGGGCGAACATGAATTTTGGCGCCCCCCATTTCTTCCTCAAAGTATATTTACAAAGAGAATTTAACTAATTTTCTAATGGCCGACTTATTTTAAAATTTAAAATATATAATCATAAAATATGTAATACTGGGCTACGTAAATTGAAGGTGACGTTTGTTGCAATTATAGTTCGTTCACATAAAAGAATTCGCATGTATTACCGGCTATTTACACTGTTTGCTTATACAGTAGAGTTCCGATTATGCGAGTCCCGCTTAACCGAGTTTCCGCTTTAACCGAGTTGTTTTCTTCAGATGGACTGATAGATTTCATTATTATGAAACAGCCATTATAAATGAAGTGTTAGGTGAAGATGAAAGAGCAGTCGTAAAAAGTTTGAACTCTGATTTTCTGGTCAGAATGGAAAAAAAAAAGAATGGCGATAATGTTTTTTGCAAAAAAAAAATTATGGCCATTTCCTAATAATGAAAGCCATCAGTCCATCAGAAGAAAATGATCGATTCCAAAGGTATAATCTTTCATTTGGCGCCCCTTGGCTCTGGCGCCCGGGGCACATGGCCCCTCTGCACCCCCCCCCCTTAGTTTCGGCCCTGATTTCCTGTGATGAAATGATACAACCTTCAAAGTATTTTTCTCAGATTCAAGCCACCTGCTTGTCCTGCGATTGGCGAGCTGGTTACTGAATAAGAGCTTGTTTGGTTCGAACCCAATCAGGTATGGATGTGTGTAGTGGGTCAGATTCCATTTTAAACTGAAGTCCCGGTCTGTTTAGCTCACGTGTGCAAGAGATGACCATAGCATCCGTAACCAACAAAAACAATCGTAGATTTTCTGAAAATTACTTTCATAATTATACTTAAATCTGCATAATCTTAGCCATAAGAAAGAATTTTTCATAAAAATCTTTAATTTTCACAATTATGTGCAAATCTTTTTCGTTTTGTTGCTTGGATTGAATAAATCTCTGATAAAATCACCTGCATAACACGAGGCTTGTGCAAAGGACATTTTGTTCCATGAATTTGCTCAAGGAGAGACTAATTAAGCTAATTAACACAAAATGAAAAATCTCAGCCTCAGATTCATTTGAATCTGTCTATGTGTAACCTTATCCAAATTTGTAGACTTCTACGTGCGATAGATTTCCCTAACCGTCGTCAACAAACAAACAAACACGCAGAAGACACACGGACAAGAAACCTTTTTCTTTATTATTAATATAGATATTTTAATGTGTTTCTATTATACTTTATAAATAATAATACAGTGTTATCATCAGTAAGAACATCATAACAAGCATTTTAGACTATTAACCCCTTCGCAACAAGCGTCGTAATCTCTTATCACTGATATTTCATAAAAGAAATTTTTGTCCAAATTAATTGCAGAAAATCTGCGATTGACAAACAGGAAAATTATGCATTCAAATTTACTGGCATTAGTTATAAAGGATTCCGAGAACCATTCATTTCACAAACATGTGAAATTCCTCGCGAAACGGTTTAACTGTCATGTATGGCAACCTCATAGAAATTTGTATTGAAAAGCTATAACCCCCCCCCCCCCCACCCCCAGTGAACTATGCTTATCTTATTTTTATTTCGATTTTTATTTATTTTTATGCATACCGACTCGTTATTAAACGGGCCCGCGATAACCTTAAATATGTCTCAAATTTGTAGAGATATGTAACCCGATTTTTGTAAGAATTTATACTTGAAGACGAAAATCTTTCAAACGAACCTTGTATCGAGGTTTCCGCAATATTTATATTTTTAAAAGCAGAATATGTCGTTTTAAAGTAAAATGTAAACGTTCTTTAAGTGGGTTTTATATGCTTTCAAAAAAAAAAAAAAAAAACTAATTTAGATCTTTAAAGTGTGCGTTTTTTTTTTTTTTTTTTTTTCACATCGGGCCATATACCGACCCGTTCAAAATACGAAAAAACGAAAGGCACAAAACTACATCTATGTTCCTTAAGCTTTCTAACGGAATAATCCCTTTTTAAAAATATTAATATTAACCATTCAAAAAAATTAAGAAATGTCGAATTTGTGATTTGTGTTTTTTATTCCCCGTGTTTACGAAGCTCATATCCATTTAACTAACCGGAATACGGAAAATCGACTACTCCAAATTAAAAATCACGCTTTTCTTTTAAAACTTTGCAATCCGTTCAAAAATATCAATGTTAACACTTCCAAAAAAAAAAAAAAAAAAAAAATGTTTCCCGAGAGTCCTTTCTGTATTTATCGCTATTTCTGCAACCTTTAAAAATCTGCGGATCATATAGGTATGTGTTCATTTTATCCTTTGAATTCCGCAATCTGTTTCGAAAAGTACAAATATTAGCTGTTTGAAAAAATTCTTTTGCAAAACTCACTTTTCTGAAGTACGTTTTTTCTCCTGTGTTTAACATTCGTCATTGGCTTCGTAAATCAAAGTATGAAAAAAATTAAGATGACAAACCACATCTGCGTTCATTTTCTTCCCGAATGCCGCAATCTGATTTTTGAAATATTAATATAAAACCTTAACCGTTCGTTTCCGTTAGTCATTTTCGGGATTTCTGTTTTCTTTTGTGCAATTATTAAAATTTGGCATTGGCTTCAGAAATCAAATTACAAAATATATCAGCCTACATCTGCGTTTATTTTCCTTTCAAATTCCCCAATCCGTTTCTAAAAATATTACTCTTAGCTCTTTGAAAAAAAAATCGTTTGGTAATTTTTTTCTGGGATGTTTAAAAATTAGCACCAGCTTCGGAAAGTAAAAAGAAAAGAAACACAGATACCAAGCCGTATCTACGTTCATTTTCCCTTTGAAAACCGAAATCCGCTTTAATAAATATTAATAATAATCATTTTAAAAAAATGTATTTCCCGAAACTCACCCTCTTATTTTTTTTTTCTTTTCTTGTTTTTTTTCTTTATTATTTTCGAAATATTTAGCGTTTTTCTCTCGGAATTTTTAATCTAAATACGAAAAGACAAATTACGCACGCTTAACAAACTTACTTTCAGCTGTAAAAAGGAATCTTCGGTTTTAAGCAATATAAATATTTAACCTTTTAAACAAATTCGTTTCTGGAATTCACTTCATGATTATAGCGGATTCAGGATATTGGATAGGAGCATGAAATAATAGAAAATAAATCTACTAAAAAAATAATTAAACACGGAGTTTAGCGATTATAGAGTTTCAGCTCCTTAAGGGGGTTAAAAGTGGGGTCGAAAATTTTAGAACATTTCGCCTATCTCAGCAGCCGTTTTAAGTAGTAGTGTGAAATTCCAGAAAATAAATCTACTAAAAAATATTTAATTACGTGTTTGAGCGATTTTAGAAATCCCCCCCCCCCCCCCTAAGGGGGTTAAAAGGGACAGTAGAAAATTCTAGAATATTTGGCAGCCGTTTTAGGTAGAAGAGTGAAATTCCAGAAAATAAATCTACTAAAAAAATAATTAAACACGTATTTCAGAAATTTTAGAAATCCCTCCCTAAGTGTCTTAAAGGAAGGGTCTATAATTTTAGAACATTTGGCATACTCTGCAGTTCTAGGTAGGATCGTGAAATTACGGAAAATAAATCTATTAAAAAAATAATTAAACACGTATTTCAACAATTTTAGAATTCCTTTTAAGGGCGTTAAAGTTGGGGGTCGAAAATTTTAAAACATTTGGCCTATCTCAGCAGTCGTTTTAGGTAGGTGCGTGAAATTCCAGAAAATAAATGTACTAAAAAAATTATTAAACACGGATATCAGCGATTTTAGAAATTTCCCCCTAAAGAGTTAAAGAGGGATCGAAACTTTTAGGCATGTTGCATGTCTCCTCAGCCGTTTTAGGTAGGAACATGGAATTCAAATGTATTCCAGAGGTTTGAGAAATCGCTGATCCTCTCAAAGATGATTAAAGGTAGGGTCGAAACTTTTAAGTCATTTCGCGATATCTCAGCAGTCGTTTTAGGTAGAAGCGAGAAATTCAGAATAATGAAAGTATTAAAAAATAATTAAACATGTGTTTCAGCGATTTTAGAATCCCCCCCCCCTCCCCTCCTAAGAAAATTAAAAGGAGGGTCGAAACTTTTGGGTCATTTCGCCATATCCCAGCATCAGTTTTAGATAAAGACATGAATTTCAGGATAACTAATCTATTACAACATACTTAAACATTATTTTACCGATTTTAGAAATTAATGGGGTGGTCGGAAGTTTTAGGTCATTTCGAAGTATCTCAGCCGCAGTTTTAGGTAGAAGAGGGAAATCCAAGATAACAAACCTGCTAAAACTAGTCGGATGTACCAATCCCAAAACTTTCTTCTATCTCAGGTTTCAAAATTCGCTATGACACTGTCAAAATTAAATGGCAATTTATGATTCTCATGAGGATTCTAAATATATGAAATTCCGTGCATTAGTTCTTGAGATAGGACTACCGCTGAAATCGTGCAAATCTAGCAAAATGCAGCCTATTGGATGATTTATACCAAAACCTAACCAGCAACAACTTATGTCAACGTCTGACTGAATCTGAAGTTCGGAGAAAATCCGTGCATTAGTTTTTGAGATATAGCTATTACAAAAATCATGAAAAGTGCAGCATAGCAGCACCACCTATTGGGCGATTAACACCAAAACTTAATCAGCAAGAACTTGTGTCGTCTAACTAAATCTGAAGTTAGATGAAAATTCGTCCTTTAGTTCTATAGATAGAGCTATTTCAGCAATCGCGAAAAATGCAGCATAGCAGCGCCACCTGTTGGGCGATTTACACCAAAAACTAATCAGCTCTAATTTCTGAATATAAATTTTTATTAAATTCTTGAGATAGAATTTGTGGACACAGACTCACAGACAGACATTTTGTAAAAACATGTTTTTCGGGATCTCTGATCCCTAAAACGTGTAAATCCGTCGAAAATTCTCACGAATCCAATGCTTTCTTGTAAAGACAGAAGAGAGTAAAAGTAATTAAACACAGGTACTTCAGTTATTTTAGAGCTATTTTATCTATTAAGTGGCCAGCATCGGCTTTGAAATGGATAATGTAAGACAACAATTATGGATATTTGATTAGAAATCAAGAAAAAAAAATTGTTAATTTAATCTTTGCTAGAGATATTTCGTTTCATTTAACCGACCAGCGAAGCGGGTGAAGGCTGCTAGTAAACAATAAATAAATAAACAACCTTAGTTTGCTTATTTTTATTAACTAATTTTAGAAAATGCACCTGTTTTATATTATTTACTTCAATATTCAAATGTTTTAACATATTGAAGCGAAATCCTCTCGGCAATAAATCTTACAGCCTTAGTAAAAATGATAAATTATAATTTTAGCTTTCCAAAGACTATTATTTTCTATCTCCAATGTTTGAGAATTAAATGTGATCATAATAATGGTTAAAAAAAAGTTTTTTTTGAAAAATACACGTAGAAAATGAAAAAGTAAGAAATTAAAGCGTACAAACATTTTTTATATTTCCCCTGGCCTTTCTACGCCCACTTCCGGCATTTGACTCATTAATTTCAGTTTATTAAGTTGTCCATAACTCTTCTTCTAGTAATCGTTGAAATAAAATTAAAACATATTTGAAATCGTAAAAGATTGCTCCTTCAAATCAAACCATAAAATAAATTTCAAAAATTTTCACCAAAACAGCCAGTTTAATGCAAACAAATAAAAACAAGTCGGAAAATGTATGTGAAATGTGGCAAATGAGGTGCTACTTTCATAAATATTCAGATCTTGGTGCAATAGCTGTTGCACTCTTATTCAAAAATTCATGAATACAATATTTATTACGATTATATAAATTAATTTCAGTAATACGAAAATAATATGATTCCATCTTAAATTGCACGTCATCAGCATAGCATCCTAGAATCCATTACCTATCATGGGAGATCATTGAATTAATTACGTATGATACGATTTAATAGAATAATCAGCATGGTAACCTTGAATCATTACCTATCATGAGCTATCATTGAGTTACTGATGTATGATAGGATTTATTAGCATAAAGAAAACTTTTATTAATATCTCTTTAAATTTTGATTCGATTTTCATAATATTTGAAACGACTCGGCAAACTTCTGCAACGATTATACATATGAAACTTCGAACCATTTAGTTGGGTAGTTATATGCGGACAGACAGATAGACGCACCAGACGACGACTATAGGTGCTACGTATTTATATAATTACGAACGCACATAAAATCTGTTTTTAGAATTCTTTAATTTGGACCGCGATTATTCCAAATCCACCGCTTAAATTAGGCTTGATAGAAAGCGCGAAATAAAAGTTATTGAATGATAAATCGATTCATTCTGTTTCATTTCTAAATTGTAGAAACGGGGGGGAAAAGTGAATGATATCAATTACAAAATTCCATCTTTACGTACAAAAATAAATTTCAGTTTACAGTTGATTATATTCCTAAAAAATCAGAGGTCTCAATATCAAATCAACTCTACAAGTCACGTTTTAATTTTAATTTTATTTTATTTTGATACTGTTGGTGATTCACCCGGCGTTTCCAGGGATCACCATAATAGCCTTAAATATACCTTAAATTTGTATGATTTTGTATCTTTAACCCGATTTTGTATGGCTAGATAAATATAACTGTATCTAAGTCCCCTTTAAAATTTTATGAAAAAATATGCATTTTTAATCGGGAAAAAACATGAGACGAACGGAGTTTTAATGCTTTTAGTCATACTCAGCGTCCGAATTTCCCTCGCTAATGTTAAACCTATGGTTGCATTCGTATATTTCAAATATCTCCTGAGAAAAATAATAATTTTAACTTGCTATTTTGTGTATGCTTCTTAAAGGAAGTCTCTTTTTTTTCTTAGTTCTCAAAATATTTCTAAAATATCTGCTTAATTCCATATTTTGTACGTTAAAATTTGATAAACTGTGAGTAAAATTTCATAAAAAATTAAGTATATATTTTAGAAATATTTTTATAACGAAGAAAAAAAACATCCTGTAAGAAGGGAAAACAGAAAAAAAAGAAGTTAAAATTATTAATTTCTCGAAGAGATATTTTAAATATACAAATGCATTTCTAAGCGTTTTCATCGAAATTTCTCATATTTTATTAAAAAAGAAATACTTTTACGAATGTATATGTAACGTACTAACTATGGCTCAACGTATACTCCAATACTTAGCTACAGGATCGTGTGAAGGGGGGGGGGGGGGAGGGCGAAGTAGGCGGTTGCCCCGTGAGCGGAAATCGAGAGGGGGCGTCAAATTTATACTACCAATCTCATTTTTCTTCTTTTTTAATGTATAAACAATGTAATGTAATATATGTAAATAGATATCGGCGATTTTTTCCAAATGAAAGTACGTACTTTTTACATTTCAAAGTTTATTGCATCGCCCATTACCCCACATCCAGAAACAAATTACTGACTAAGTACAACTTTCTTGCCAACTGTTATACAGTATTGTTAGATGCATTTTTTTCCACAACCATTTTCCCAGATCCCCTTTGCCACATTATATAACTACACATTTAGGGTTTTTTTTTTTTAAATTTCTGAATTAAAAATTTTAAAGTTCCAAAATGAGCGCGAAATATGTATTCAACAGAATTTATTTCTGTTTCTGCACTTCGTCAATTTTGTGCCATCTGTCACAGAGAGAAGTCGAAGGCTGGGGTCGACAAATTTGGCCCAGGTGCACTTTTCTGTTCGCACAGTGCTGCTGAACTAATAAACTTTATATTTTTAAATCATATAATCATATACGTATATCATAGAAGATAATAAAATGTATGAAAAATACTACTACTTTCACATTTAATATGCATAATTATTTTTTATTTTGAAAGATCTATCCTTTACAATAATTTAAATATTTATGTTTTTCGTTCACGGTTACTTTCACCAAATTTACACATTCCCCGACAGTTATTATAAACTTTGTAGTAAATAAAGTTAATACCCACTTCCTTCTCACGATTAACCCTTTCAGGGATAAAGTACTTTTCTTAAAATTTTGAAATGACAGGTTCACGTCAGGATTTAGAAACAATTTTATTTGAAAATAAGTAAAAGCTTTTCTTCACATACAGTATAAATGCAAAATTTTATTTCAAAATTCTGGTGTCAATGTGGCATTTTGGAATTAAAATTAAGTGGGATATATTATATCCCACAACCCCTCAAAGGGTTAAACATTTAAGAACAAATCTAGACCAAAAATATACAAAGGAAAGGTTATTTTAGATTTTATAGAGAGACTCGGAGCCCCTAAACAAGACCTCAATTGGAGAGGGACCCCGGTTGAGGTCTGCACGGGCCGGAATTTCCAAACAGGAATCAGTGAAAAATTCAGATTTTTCTTCACATACAATTAAGATTCCTTTAAAGAAAACTGTATACATATTTATGGTATAAATTTACAGTATATATTTGAAAATTACGATGTGTTTGGAAGACAGAAAATACACAATAGCAACATTAATAATTACTTAGATTCTTATAGACGTTTCAACATTCAAATAAGGATTCATTAAAAAATTAATGTAGTTTAGAATAAAAGAAAAAAGGAAGTTTAGAAACATCATAACTTTTGAAGCTGTATAATAAAAAGTAGATTTGGGGAAATATTTCTCTCATTTATTAAGGCTTTTCTAAAATCCAAAAGAGGTACTTTCTGACACATTTCTGAATTCATTTCTTTTCGGAAACGCATAAGATTGGCAAGTGTTTCGTTCAGAAACTATGTAATCGAATGGTGTTATCGATTTTTTGATAAAGGTTGATTTTGATAAAGATATCTATAAGAAAATACTGTTAAAGGTAGCATTTTGAATAAAATTTCCGGAAGCGACATCACAGAAAAGAAGATAAACCCGAAGCCATGACAAGAATCTCTGATATGTCGACAAATAATTTATTTATCGAAAATGGGAAACGCTATTCGATTCCAAATCCCTTCAATATTTAGGCTTTTCAATTTTATGCCTTTGCAGTTAAAAGTTTGTCAAAAAATGCGTCAAAGTTTCGCGTTTGAGAACCACCTTAATGTATAATTCCAAAGATTTAAGGCTGTTTGTTCTCAACTGTTCTGCTCAACAAGAGCAAAACGTTTTAACACATTAACAAATTCATTTTTTAATGGAAAGGTATAAAATTGAAAGGCCGGACTATGGAAGCGATTTGACTTCGAACTGTGCTTTCCATTTTTTGATAAATAAATTATCTATTGAGTTATAAGCAATTTTGAGCACGTAACAAAGATGCTTTTCACCCTTTCTTGGGTGGTTATTCTTCTTTCACACGGGTTCAAACGCCTACTTTGACACTATTTTCTGAAAGATCTATTGTGTTTGCAAAAAAACGGAAAGCACAGTTCGATTACATAGTTTCTGAACAACAACACCTGCTGATTTTATGCATTTCCGAACAAAAATAAATTAAAACTTATGTCATAAACTTGCCCTTTTGGATTTGAGAATAGCCTTAAATAAAATAGGAATAGCACTTATTTTCTTTTACGCAAACTCTTCTTTTTCAGCAAGATAATTCACCCAGTTAACTTTATTGGTTATATATATGGTGTGGTATTTATGAATCAGCTCAACAGAATAAAATCGCAGGTAATGGAAACGTCAGAAAACGGTGGACACGTAATTACACAAGATTGACTTTTTTAACACAATTATTATAATTAGTAAATAAATCATATGAGATTTAATTTTTCGAACTGGACGAAAAATGTCCGGGAATACCCTGGCTGAAGCCGCCAGTGCTCTAACAATTATGCCATCCTGGACAGGCTGGAATTACTAATTATAACATCTGATCAGCTCAACAAATTAAATCGCACATAATGGAAACGCCAGAAAATGGCGGAGAAACCTCTTCATGTCCGAAAAGCGAAGTGTGGTGGATCTTTTATCATTGGTCCTTACTTCTTCGAGGAAATTTCCGGTTTCCGTTAGAGCGGGAGCCAGCAACACAAGGTTAAATTTCCCGGGTCGAAATTTAAATTTTTGCACCGGATCGGATCAGGACCTAAAAATTCCGGTTGTGCAGTCTATCCTAAATGGAATCTGAATCCTCTTTGTTGTGACGTATGGGGGTCGTAAATCAGGAATTCTTGAGAAAATAAAATGCTCTAGCACTGGATTTGTGCCCCCTGATTTAAGTCCCCATCTACTGTGACGTCATCAAAATGACGTATGGGGTTACATATCATGGGGATATTAATCAGGATTTCGTCAAAAGTAAAATGCTCCAGCACTGGATTTTTGCCCCATTTTTTGCAATGTCAAAATGACGTATGGGGGCATAAATCATGGGGACATTAATCAGGATCTCAATGAAAGGAAAATTCTCCATCACTGGATTTGTGTTCCCTTCTGATATGGGGGCTATCATGGGGATGTTAATCACGGGGGTTGGCGAGCATATCTTGCAGGGGCCTGAGCCCCCTAGTACGGTAAAATTTCCCCCAAAATATGTATCCTGTCTTCTTAAACCCCTTAATACCCGCTCCCGTGATATTTATGGGCTGTGTCTTTTATTCAGATTGTTTGATTCCCAACAGTTTTGTAAAACAGTGTAACTGGCTTTATTATGGTTTCATTTTACTTGTCATTAAATAACGTGAATATTTCTTTTGCAAAAAAGTGGTGCCAATAAGCAATTTCAATTTTTAAACCGTAATTTAATGCGACCGTTAAGGGGTTAAAAGAATCGTTAATTGTGTGTTTTGTAAAACTGGATTTTCTGTAGAAATTGAATGGGCCGGATCGGACTTGATTTAATTAATTTTGTCACGGGGCGCGCCAGGACCGAGCCGAAATTTAATTTTAACACTGAGACGAGATCAGACTGGAAATTCCTGCCCGTGCAGAACTCTAGTGGCCAATACTGCAAGAACTCTGAATCCCCTTTGTTCTGACGTAAAAATGACGTATGGGGACATATATCATGGGGTCGTATATCAGGAATTCTCGACAAAATAAAATGCTCTAGCACTGGATTTGTGCCCCCTGATTTAAGTCCCCATCTACTGTGACGTCATCAAAATGACGTCATGGGGATATTAATCAGGATTTCGTCAAAAGTAAAATGCTCCAGCACTGGATTTTTGCCCCATTTTTTGCAATGTCAAAATGACGTATGGGGGCATAAATCATGGGGACATTAATCAGGATCTCAATGAAAGGAAAATTCTCCATCACTGGATTTGTGTTCCCTTCTGATATGGGGGCTATCATGGGGATGTTAATCAGGATTTCGTCAAAAGTGAAATGCTCGAGTGCCCCCATTTTTTGTGACGTCAAAATGACGTATGGGGACGTTAATCAGGCTCTCAACGAAAGGAAATTTCTATAGCAATGGATTTGTGTCCCTTTCAGATATGGGGGCATATATCATGGGGACATTAATCAGGATTTCGTGAAAAGTGAAATTATCCAGCACTGTATTTATATCCCCATTTCTTGTGACGTCAAAATGACGTACGGGGGCATATATCATGGGGACATTAATCAGCGTCCCCGTTTTAAAGTAGCCGGAGGACGCTGAAACTATGTTAATGAAAATTATAAACAGAATTGGATAGATTTTAAAGATGCTGTAACAAAGGCCCCAAGAAGGATATTAATTCAAAATTGGTGGTGCCAGAAATCTGAGAAATTTTTTTGTCATTCAACCCTCAGAGCTTAAGTTTAGAGCTATCGATTCACAAAAAATACGTATTTAAAGCTAAGATCTTCTTCTCGTCGCCCGTGCAATCGGTTTTCTAAAAGACTAATTTTTAATTCTTTAAGGGTGTATTCCTATCCAAACTGGTTATTTTCTGATTTTTTTTTAAAAATTCATTTTTGCTCTCAAGCACATCAAAATGCCAAATTCTCTTATTTAGAAACTACATAATGTGTTGTGCTTGTCGATTTTCTGATAAATGCAGGAAATATTGTAAAAAATGCTGTCAAAGTTGGCGTTTTGAACCGAATTTTCCGAAGCGGGAGATTCGCGAATGAAAAAAATTGTCATACTGAGAAAATAATTGTTTAAAAATCAAATTCTAATGAATTGAGAGAAAAATGAAATCACACGGCCTCTTATAGATCTCTTTAAAAATCACCTTAGCCAGTTTCACGTTTTCACTTTTAAAAGTGAGACTGAAAATGTCTCAAAAAATTTTGAGCTGTTGAGGGTGAAAAAAATATTTTTTCGAATAACCTCTTAACCTTTTCACCGTCCGAGGGTTTTGCAGTATTTTTATAAGAATGCTTGTAAATCCCAAGATATATATTTTTAAATCTCAGTTTGATGCTATAATATCTTTAATATCACTACTTTCTATATAAGGTTAAAAATAGAATTTTGTTTAAAATATTTTGGTGTACAGCCATTTTAACATGATTTCTCCGCAGGTCACTTCGCACCTCACCGTGACGAGACTATCTTTTTTGGACAATCTTTTTACAGTATTTCGACAGACTGGATTTCACGTCTATTACAAAAATTTCCTAATGTTTGAAGTATTTAAAAAAAATCTTAAGAAATTTCGACGATAAAGCTAAAAAACGGTTTCAGCACGGTGTTGCTTGGCTTCGGCACACGTTTTCACTGTTAAATAAGCATATTTTTTATGCAATTTTTATAGAGTACTCGGATACAGTTATATTTATAATATATTAAAATTTTGGATAGTTCGGACGACGAGAACTATTTTTTTCTTTTTTTTGTTATGTTACAGAACCCGACGCGAAAACAAGAAAAAGTAGTCAGATGTGACAATCCTAAAACTTTCTTCTATCTCATGCATGTTAATACTTCAAAATTCGTTATCACGGGGCCAGAATTAAATTCTTCTATCTCATGCATGTTAATACTTCAAAATTCGTTATCACGGGGTCAGAATTAAATGGCAATCTATACTCATCTCCATCATAAGGATCTCCATTCTAAAGATGTCCATTAAACTGAGTGCGGTTTAAAAGGAGATATAAGCATCACATCTTTGAAACAAACAATTGAATTTTGGCATCCACCCTCTTAGATGTCTGCAAGAAAAGTTTTCAGCTCAAAGAGCATAAAAGCCACATTTGTCGCGCTGTATACACCCAAGCCTAAAAAAAGATCTATTTATGTGAATGTGTAACAGAATATGAAGTCTGATTAAATTTCATGTATTAATTTTTGAGACAGAACAATTGCGGATATCGTGAAAAACGGAGCATAGCAGCGCCACCTATTGTGCGATTTACACAAAAACGTAATAAAGAACAACATATATGAACGTCTAACTAAATTTGAAGTTGATGAAAATTTGTGCATTAGTTTTTAAGATAGAGACATTGCGAAAATCATGAAAAATTCTGTATCGCAGCGTCACCTGTTGGCCAATTTACAACAAAAGTAATCAGCATCATTTTATATCACGGACTAACCTAATCTGAAGTTTGATGAAAATATGTGCATTTGTTTTTGAGAAAAAGCTATTGCAGAAATCGTGAAAAATGCAGCACAGCAGCGATACCTGTTAGACGATTTACACGAAAACATAATCAGCACGAAATAATATTAAGATATAATATCAAGATAAAGTTTGATGAAAATCTGATCATTAGTTCTTGAGATATAGCTATTGCGGAATTCGTGAATAATGCATCATTGCAGCACTGTCTATTGAGCAATTTACATCAAAAATTAATCAGCACCAAAAAATATCAAGGACTAACAGAATCTGATGTTTTATGAAAATCTGTGCATTAGTTCTTGAGATATAGGACGATTTGCATCAACAACTATTCAGCACCAATTTATATCGGGGACTAATCGAACCTAAAGTTATTAAATTCCGTGCATTTGTCTTGTGATAGAAATCCCCAAAAAATTGTATCACATACAGAGAAACTCACAGACAGATTCACAGATAAACATGTTTTTCGGGATCTGTGGCCGCTAAAAAGTGTAAATATGTCGAAAACCGGAATTCGAAATTTTTTTTTAATCCAATACTTACTTCTTGCAAAGATAGAAGAAAGTAAAAAGGGCGAAGAAAATATATTTATTTTAGAAGTAGATATCAATATTTTTTACACGAAGTTTTTACATGGGCTGAGAAATGGTTATATTTATAACTATAAAAATTTTAAAGAATTCGGACCAAAAGAAAAAAAAAATAAAATAAAAAAAAAATATGAAAACGACCGTATATGAAAAACAGAAAATGACTTCTTACGAGTGCTTTTACAATTAAAAGTCAATATTTTGGAGGTTTTTTCATAAAAAAATATAAATTCGAACAAAATCCGATTAAAAGTATAAATTCACACAAATTTGTGCTTATTATTGTTATTATTATTATTATTTGTGCTTATTTTGTTATTATCAAGGGTCCGGACAACGCCTTGCGGGTCAGCTAGTCTATAATAATAAGAAAACAAGTTTCTCTGTCTGTCGGCTATGTTCTGAAAAAACCGCTGCACGCAGAGCCACAAAATTCGGTATGAAGGTACCTCTATGCATTTAGTTATGCACCGCAAAGCCCGATTTCGGACTTTTTGATTAGACTTTTTCAATATAATTTTTAATGCAATTTTAAACGTTTTTTTACGGTTCGAGGCGATTTTTTTTTTTAATTATTAAAATAAATCCGATTTCAATTCGGAATTCGTACAGCGATTTTTGAATTTTTCGCAAATGTTTGCATGCGACTTTTAGCGTTATTTCGTGTTTCGCAGCGATTTTTTTATATTGATAAAAGGAATTCGGTTTCAAATTTTTAGCATTATATAGTCAATTTGGGGACGCTGATTAGTGCCCCCATGAAAAGTGCCCCCATACGTCATTTTGACGTCATAGCAGATGGGGACACTTTTCCAGTTCTAGAGAATTTTACTTTCGTCGAAAACTGGAAATCTGCCCCCATGATAAGTGCCTCCATATCAGAAGGGGACACTTTTCCAGTGTTAGAGAATTTTTCTTTCAATGAGAACTGGATATCCGTCCCCATGAAAAGTAGCCCCATACGTCATTTTGACGTCACAGCAGATGGGGACACTTTTCCAGTTCTAGAGAATTTTACTTTCGTTCAAAATTGGAAATCTGCCCCCATGATAAGTGCCCCCAAACGTATGGGGGTACTTTTCCAGTGCTTGAGAATTGTTCTTTGATTCAGAGCTGGATATTTGCCCCCATGAAAAGTAGCCCCATACGTCATTTTGACGTCAATGCAGATGGGGACACTTTTCCAGTTCTAGAGAATTTTACTTTCGTCGAATACTGGAAATCTGCTCCCATGATAAGTGTCCCCATACGTCATTTTGACGTCACAGCAAAGGGACCTCAACATTTTACTACAACATTTTACTGTGACTACAACAACTTTACTTGACTACAACATTTTACTGTCGCCGAAAGCTAGATATTCGACACCTGGAATGTGTCTCCTTTTTATGTACAGTACCCGTTTTTGCTGTGAATTGTTATTATATGCCCTTGAAGAAATGTGTAGATAAGATTTAACGCAGTTCTCTATTCTATTCTAAAAAAAAGTAACCCGCCGCCGCTGCCGTAAATGATTTTTTTTTTTGTGACCGGTGGTCTTTCTTCGCTAATATTATGAAAACTACTGCATACAGAAATATGAAAATTGGCAGGTATATAGAAAATTGTTTGATAAACGCGCTGAAGCAGACTCTTTTTTAATCAAAGAATTATTTTAAGAGCTATTAATTGTTAAAGACGGTCAAAATCGTTCCATTAAAAAAAAATATTAGGAGCAAAACTATACATAGGAAATTAATCATTTTTTTCTAGTGATATACTTCATAAACTTATAGTGTACAGACGAAGTCTATTTTTTTTTTTAATTTCACAAATTTATATATTTATTTATTTATTTAATTGGGGGGGGGGGGTTGAAATCTGTATCAAAATTTCATTATTTCAAGATATATATATTTTTTATATTTAAAAAAAGTCATTTATCAAGAGCGTTCGTTGCACCTGTAGTCGTCGTCTGGTCCGTCCGTCTGTCTATCAGTCTGTCAATATATCAGCGCAAAAATTACCCAACGGAATGGTTTGAAATTTAGTATATTTAATCGTTGCACAATTTTGTTGAGTCATTTCAAACTTTATAAAATCGAATCGAAACTTAGAAAGATATTAATGAAATTATCTTCATTCTATTAAATCCTATCATACGTACGTAATCAGAGATATCCCATTATAGGTAATGATTCTAGGTTGCCACGGTGATTACGCCTTATTTAAGATGGAGTCATATTTCCGTAATACTGAATTTAATACATAGAATCGTAATAAATTTTGTATTCATGCATATTCGCAAAAGAGTGCAACAGCTAAAATCAAGATCAGAAGCACCAAGATCAGAATATTTATAAAACTAGATACAGTACGAACGCATCTCATTTCCCACGTTTGACGTGTAATTTCCCATAAAAAATGACACGTGGCTATAAAAAAATGAAATAACATTTTAAAATAACAATTAAATGATCATTTGTTAAATCAGGAAATTGGAAAAATTACTTCATAAAAATTGTATTTACAATTGAATAATAATATGTAAGAAAACTTTAAAATGATTAAATTATTAAACGAGACACCCATTTTATGGTGACAGTTCCGTCATATATAAAACGCCCAAAGTTTAAATATCGTCATCTGTAAAATCTCTATAATAATTAAATTTTTACGTATGGAAAGCATTTAATGGTGAAAATTATTTAATATTTAGAAAGCTCAAATAATAATTTTCCCAAACCCTTTCAAATTGAATAATATATTTACACATGAATCTCAAAAGAGGAAAGAAACTTTAAAATAATTAAACTATTTACGCGAAACGCATTTAATAGTGAAAATTACGCCATATATTAAACCAATACATTTAAAATTATTTTTTTATGGACAATATTCACGTAACGTCACATTGGGAATCATATGGTGTAAAAATAACGCGGTTAGCAAATATGTTTATATATTCCATCACTTGATGCAGCATTAATACAAGTAAATGCATTTTCGATTTATTTTGTACTAATTACTGTTTGATAAATTATTAGAAATTTCCTTTATACTTATTAATTAAAATAAATAATTTACATTTTAAAAAGCTATACCTCTTCCTGAAAATATCTAAAACTCTAATATCTAAAATATAAGCATGGGCGTAATCTAGCGTGAGTAGGGGGGGTAGCTACTACCGGGATGCCCAGTAGTTTTCCGGGAGCAGGGCAGTACTTACCTTTTGTCCTTCCAGTTTTTTTTATTCTTTAATGTTTAAGGCTCAGTTTCGTATTTTAATTTTCTGTTCTGTCCAATAAAATTATTAAGTAAATGTTGCTAGCTTTCCATAGTTCGAAAACCTCACCTATGATTAAAGTGTTCTATACGAAATTATTTTTCCCTCAACTAGTTTTAAATTTCTCAGGTATGTTATATTATATTTTCCCCCTTAATAAATAAGTATCAGTATAAAAAAGAAGGAATACATATAAAATGCCTTACTAATGGAAATATCAAGAAAGCTCATCCAATGTGTGGAAAATAAATTATAATTTTAAATAATAATTGATATACATTAAAACGAATACGTAATATATATGTGCATTTTAAGAAACATTTTTAAAAGGTGTTCTCAAATCCAAATTGGCTTCTTTCGTACGCATTTAATATATTTTTGCTCGCAAACGTATCAAATTGGCAGGTGCTTTTATTAAGAAACTATGTAATCGAACTGTTTCAATTTTTCGGTAAAAGCAGAAGATATTTCAGAAAAATTGTGTCAAACTGTGCTCTATGAACGGACTATCGGGATGCGACTGCGCAGAAAAAGAAAAAATCCCTTCCTTCGACAATAATCACTTATAACTCAAGGTGAAATTCATTTATCTGAAAATTAAAAAAACTGATTACAAGTCCCTTTACTAATTATGTTTGTAAGTATCATGCTTTTATGCTCAAAAACGAGTCAGAAAATTTCGGGTTGTTGTGCATGGAATATATATTTTGAGAACCGCTTTAAATAATCATTGATATTGAATCTCTTAGAAATTGCATGGTACGTTAATAAAAAATGCATTATGATTAAGAAATAAGCTTTTTGTCCAGAATTTTTTATACTTTATTTCAAAATGCTATATGCACGCGGGTAATGTTTCATGCCAGGCACAACTTATAGAGCTTTTAAATAATAATAAAAGTAATAATAATTTTATTGTCCACAATAACACTTAAAATAATTTATTGAAATGTAATTTTATTTGTCAAAGCATGTAAAGTCTCTATATACTATATTTTTTAGGTGCTTACTTAAGAAAATAAGATTTGAAACTGTTTAAAGTTAAAGCTCACGAATGAAACTTTTTTGCACAATCCGAACTATTTATTACAAAAACGATTAATTTTGTTAATAAAACTTATAATATTGTTTTTCAAGAATCATTAGGCTATGTTTGATAACATAAAGTTTAAAAAACAATTATAATCCATAGTTTTTAGCATTTTCCAAAATAGTTAAAAATTATTTATGACTTGTTTGGTCGACCGTCTTTTGGAGCGTTTGTCTGCACTCTGACTCTTAAATGTATTTGGATTTCCACGACATAGATATATGCTATTCAGCCTTACTATAACATATTTCCTATTGAAGATGAAGTATACAATTGTTATAGTTCGTTTACAAAAATTTCCTCTTATTTTATGACCTATGGGGAAATCTTTTTCAGTGCATTTTAGTGATGTTATGACACACAAAACAAAACATGACAAACTTATATGTGCCGTGCCACCGAGGTGGACAGCATGCTTTCTAAGAGCATGAAGTAAGCAGCATAAATGTAGTTCGTTTACAGAACTGACTCTGAACCATAACTGCTTCAAATGAGTTTTCAGCTGTTTAGGGAATTTTTAAGCTTAAGAAAGAACTTGTGCTTTTCGTGGCCAGGTTAAATTTGATAGATCATATAAAGAGCTGCACGAAAGAAATAATAAACATTTCAGTTTATGGGCATGAACTCCTAAAATGTGTTTAATTATGTTAGGCATTCTGAAGTATGTTGAATTATATTTTATTATACTAAAATATGCTTGTAGAATATAAATAAATCCATATTCTTATGCAAAAAATTCAGCTACTTTGCTACCTATGGACGGTAATTGCTATAAATACGTTTTTAGTTGTGTTGCAAGTTTTCTAGCTGAAATAAAGTTTAGTATATTATGTGATGTGTATCAAGCGTAATAGATACTGGTTAAGTAAAAAAAAAAAAAAAAAAATGCATTGACGTCTATGGAAGGATTTCCTGAAAATAACACTTTCAAATGTTTTACTCATTTTCCAGCTGATTTCAATTTTATCTTCACCATGTGGTATGTTTAAAGCACTATTGATTCTATATCCGATAGCATGAAAGAGTTCATATGCATTATCTGCCATGAACAGGAATTCTTGAAAATAGATTTGTAACTGCACTGAATCCTTTAAATTGTTTATTTCGATATCTTATTTCACTGTGTGAAAGAATGAAATTCCTTAATAGTCAATGCTATTAATATTCTAATAATTTTGAGCAATATTTCATAACATATAACCAATGCACACGATTTCGTTCTTGTTTTACTTGACTTGAAATGTTGTAGAGTTCAAAATTTTGAGGTTTAAAAATAATATAATTTTTTTTAAATTCTTGAGGTAAAATTATTCCATGTACCCCAAAGTGTATCACAGCAAAATTTGTGAATCATTCCCATCAGAACATTAGCTACAGATTTTATTAAAAGCATCTATAATTTGTTGAAACCCTGAATGAAGCCTTTAAACATATATACTACTTCCCTCACCATCACCACCACCATTAAAAAAATCGCAACACTAAGGGTTTCAAAAAATTTTATTAACGCTGTTCTCAAATCCAAAGGGCAACTTTATGACATATTTTTTAACTCGCTCTTGTTCGGAAATGCATGAAACTGGCAGCATGTGTTATAATAGAAACTATGAAATCGAAAGATGTTTTCCATTTTTTGGTTAACGCAAAGAAACTTTAAGAAAATACTGTCAATGTTGGCGTTTTGAACCGAATTTTTGCATGAAAGGGAAAAAAACCTGTTGTTACGTGACCAAAATCGCTTATAACTCGATAAGTAAATTTAATTATCAAAAAATGGAAAACCCATTTCGATTCCATATCCATTCAACTGTAGGCCTTCCAATTTTGTGATTTTTCGTTTAAATGAGTCAGAAAATATGTCAGAAAGTTTCGCGTTTGTTGAGCAGGGAATTTGAGAACCCACCCTGCCTGAACCTGTGTTAAGTTTGTTTAAGGGTAACCATCAGTTATATCTTCTCCCATTGTGCATGCGTTACATTCTTGACAGCACATATGCGTATTTGCTATTGAAGTTATATATTTAATTTTTTTTTTTTTGGTGAGAGATATGACTCATGTCTTTTAAATAATATAATTTTATGAATGAAATATATCACCTGTTTTTTTTTTTAATTTAATTTAAATTTTTTCCATGTTTCCAATAGACATCAACAGATGGCGGTACCAGTGCTGCTATTTTTTTGTATGGATTAAAAAAGGACTGTTCTTATCGTTTTTATATGTTTCCTTGTTAAATGTTATCATTACCTCCCTCATAAATCCAATAAGGGATATATTTTAGACGATATTAACATAAGAAGTCCTTCAACAAGTCTTTTTTTTTAACGAAATGTTGTTTTATTCGGGCATTCCACGCAAAAATGAGGAAAAGCTTTTTACATTCCAGCAACCCTATAACTTCCGTTCGCTCGACCCAAAAGCCAGGACAGAAAAATTCCCCTTTCCTCTACTCTACGTTCGTCGGGAAATTCGGTTCAAAACATCGAGTTTACGAAAAAAAGCGAGTGAGAGATAGAGAGAGATTACGTCTTTCAATTATGTGGTTTCTAAATAACAACACATGCCAGTTTCATGCGTTTCCGAACAAAAATGAATTAAAACTTATGTCATAAAATTGCTCCTTTGTATTTGACAACAGCCGAAGTTTTCGGATTTTCGATTTGTCTACGATCGCGAAGGGAAATAACGGGTACAAATTTGGTACAGAAAAAAAAAAAAAAAAAAAAAAAAAAAAATTATAAATTAAAATTAAATTTACTGTTTTATTATTATTATTATTATTATTTACATCGAATTTGATAGTATTTTCTGAAAGATCTATTGTGTTTAGAAAAAAAAAAAAATAAAGAGAGAAAGAGAATACGTTTTTTGATTATGTAGTTTTTGAATAACAACACCTGCCAGTTTCATGCGTTTCCGAATAAAAATAAAACTTATGTGATAAAGTTGCTCGTTTGTATTTGACAACAACCGAAGTTTTCAGATTTTCTACTTGTCTACGATTGCGAAGGGTAATATATTTAGTACAGAAAAAAAAACATATTTTTATAAATTAAAATAAAATTTCTGTTTTCAATTGTATTATGTCTTATTTATTTGTAAACGGCTGCTCTTCTTTGAATCCATTAACACTATTTTTCGATTCCTGGAAAAAACTAAAATATTTAATTTTAGATGAATATTTAAATTTCAGATATGTATAAATTTGTGTATATTTCTCAATTGCGAGAATTGTGTAAACTGTATTGTGCCTTATCTTATTTAAAACGATAGCTCTCTTGAATCCTCCGTCACTTTTTTCTTTCATTCTCGAAAAAAACTGTCATTTATTTTGAATGAAACTGTAAATTTCCTGAAATTTTTCAATTGCATTACTGTCATGGGCGTACCCAAGGGGGGGGGGGGCTGATGGGGCTACAGCCCCCCCCCCCCGAAATTTTCGAAATTGATACGAAAAAATTGCTGGTTTTTTTCTTTCTTTTTTGGGAAAATTTTTCATTTTTTTATATCATACAGCGAAATAGCCATTCTCATTAGTCCAATATTACTCCATATTGACTCCAAAGAAGAGAAAAGGGGCTGATGGGGGGTTACAGCCCCCCTTCTCTCGAAATATTCGAAAATGAAATGAAAAAAGTGTTTTTTCCCTACTTTTTTGGACAAATCTGTACCTTTTTCTTCTGTCATACAGCGAAATAGTCATTTTAGTTAATCCCATATTAGTCCACATTGACATCACAGCATGCTCAAAGATGGGGAGGGGGCTGATGGAATTACAGCCCCCTCATCTCGAAATAGTCGAAAATGAAATGAAAAAATAGTGCTGATTTTTTTCTTTCTGCTTGAGAAAAATTTGCATTTTTCTCCTATCATTCAACAGACCCTTTTTTTTACCCTTTAGTTTCATATTAGTGCACAGTAATACTACATTATACCTAAAGATATAAAAGTGACAAATTGGGTTACAGCCCCCTCCCAAAATAGTCAAAAAATAAAATGAAAAAATGCTTTTTTTGTTTGTTTGTTTGAGATAAAATTTGTAATATTTTTTCTGTAATCCTTAGTTTTTTAGATAAATCTGTAATTTTTTTCTTCTGTCATACAGCGAAATAGCCATTCATGTTAGTGCCATGTTAGCACATTGACATCACAGCATACCGAAAGAAGGGGGGGGGGGCTAATCGGATTACATACAGTCCCCTCCTCCAAACTAGTCGAAAATGAAATGAAAAAAAATGCTTTTTTCCCTTCTGTTTGAGATTAATTTGTAGTATTTCCCCCCTATCATTCAACAGACTAGCCGCTCTCTTCTCTTTAGTTCCATATTTGTACACCGTGACACCACATTATACCCAAAGAAGTGGAATGGGGTTACAGCTCCCTCCCAAAATAGTCGAGAATGAGATTTAAAAAAATGTTGAATTTTGTTTCTTTTTGTTTGAGATAAATTTGCAACTTTGTTTTCTGCAATATAACGAACTGACATTTTGGTTAGTCCCGTATTAGCACACATTTACACCACAGTATACCCAAAGAGGGGAAGGGGCTGAGGGAGTGACAGGCCCCCATTCAAAATAGTCGAAAATGAAATGAAAAAGCTGCTGATTTTTTTTTCTTATTCTTTGAGATAAATTTGTAATTTAGATTTCTGTTTTACCGCGGATTAACCATTCTCGTTAGTCCCATGTTAGTCCACATAGGCACCACAGCATACCCAAAGAAGGTGAAGGAGACTTTATTTTCGGTGGTGGGGAGAACAATGTTATAGATTTTAAGCTGCAATGACTTTCTTTTAATGAAAGTATATAAAAAAACCCCCATTAATTCTTTCCAACTTGATTCGGTGTGGGGCGGTCTCAGAATCGGGCCTGTGCCTCTACTCCACGGATGATTCTGAGTGGAAAAAAAATTTCTGAAATTCACTGCAAATTTTCTGAAAGGTTACAGCAGAGGGGGGAATCCCTTACCGGCGCCAATTATTTCCGTTGCTTTTTGCGTTAACACTGTTTTCATTTCACGTTGATTTCAGGCTGAGTGTAGATTCCTGCAAGTTGGGTTCGGGTTAACCAGACTTTTAAAAAGTCAGTTCAGCATATTACCTCAGTTTAAAAACTATACCTATAATAATAAACATAGTTGTTTGTATGTGTGCTGTTTCCTAATGAGACCGCTGTGTTTTTTCCACTTTGTTTGTTACAGGTTTTATTACAACCCTTTGCCGAAATTCGCACTTTTTCCGCGGTCTTTTGACGAAATTTGCGTTTTTTGGGATGCTTTGACGAGATTTGCTTTTTCTACGCGGGCCTTTGCCGGAATACGTACTTTTTCCCCCGATCCTTTGTCGAATTTCCAGTTTTTTCCCGTGCCTTTAGACGAAATTCGCGTTTTTTCAGCGTCCCTTGAAAGAAATTCGCATTTTCTGCGATATTTTGACGAAATTCGCGTTTTTCCGCTGCCCTTTGACGGAATACACGTTTTTTACGTGATCCTTTGTTGAAATTTGCATTTTCCGCGTCTTTTGGACGAAATTCGCGCCTTTTCTGTGACCATTTGATGAAATTCGCGTTTTTTCCGCGATCCTTTGACGAAATTTGTGTGTTTTCCGCGATCCTTTTTCGAAATTCACTTAAGGCTGTTCTTAACTGATCTGCTCAACAAGCGCAAAAAGTTTTGACACATTTACAAATTCATTTTTTAACGAAAAGATATAAAATTGGAAAGCCAGTCCGTAGAAGCGACTTGGAATTGAACTGTTTTTTACATTTTTTTATCACTAAGTTAAAACTATTGAGTTATAAGCATTTTTGATCACGTGACAAACACGATTTTTGCCCTTCACGGACTGGTTTGTCTGCTTTCTTCGGGAACTTCGGTTCAAGACTTCAACTTTGGCACCATTATGTGAAAGATCTATTGCGTTTGAAAAAAAAAACGGAAAAAAAACTCGATTACATAGTTTCTGAACAACAAGACCTGCTAGTTTCATGCATTTCCGAACAAAAATAAAGTAAAACTTATGTCAGAAAGTTGCCGTTTTGTATTTGAGAACACTCTTAATTAAAACTGCCTTCGCGTTTTTCCGCGGCCCTTTGACGAAATTTGCGGTTTTTTGTGATTCTCTGAGAGTCGGTTTTTCTACGCGGCCTTTGTCGGAACATGCACTTTTCGCGATCCTTTGTCTGATTTCGCACTTTTTTCCGCGGGCGAAATTTTCGTTTTTCCGCGGCACTTCGACAGAATACGCGTCTTTTTCGCGATTCATTGTCGAATTTTGTTTTTTCCCCCGCGGCTTTTAGAGGAAATTCGCGTTTTTCTGCTGTACTTTGACGGAATACACGTTTTTTTCGCGATCCTTTGTCAAAATTTGCATTTTCCACGGTTTGTTGACGAAATTCGCGTTTTTTCCGCGGCACTTTGACGAAATTCGCGCTTTTCCCGAGATCCTTTTACGAAATTCGCATTTTCTCCACGATCCTGATCGACAGTTTTTTGTGATTTTCTGGCGGAATTCTTCGACGGGATACGCGTCTTTTCGCGATTCTTTGTCAAAATTTGCATTTTTTCAGCGGCTTTTTGACGAAACTCGCTTTCTTTTCCGCGGCCCTCTGACGGAATACGCGTTTTTTTCGTGATCCTACGTCGAAATTTGCGTTTTTTCAGCGACTTTTTGACGAAATTCGGGTTTTTTTCCGCAATCCTTTGACGAAATTTGCATTTTTTCCACGATCCTTTTTTGAAATTCGCGTTTTTTAAAACGGCCTTCGCGTTTTTTCGCGGCTCTTTGACGAAATTCATGGCTTCTTTGCGATGCTTTGACGAGATTTGCTTTTTCTACGGGGACTTTGTCAGAATACGAGCTTTTTCTCGCGATTTTTTGTCGAGTTTCGCATTTTTTTCCGCGGTCGAAATTTGCATTTTCTCCATAGGCCTTTGGCGACAATCGCGATTTTTTGGAGAAATTTGCGTTTTTCCTCGGCCCTTCGACGGAATACGCGTCTTTTCGCGATCCTTTGCCAAAAGTTGCAGGCTTTTTGGCGAAACTTTTTCGCGGCCCTTCGGCGGAATACGAATTTTTTTCCTTGAACCTTCATCGAAATTTGCTTTTTTCGACGAAATTCGCGTTTTTTCCGCCGTCCTTTGACGAATTTTGCGTTTTTCCGTGGCCAAAATTCGCGTTTTTTGGGGGGATAATTTGACGAGATTAGCTTTTTCTACGCGGCCCTTTGTCGGAATACGTCCTTTTGCTCGCCATTCTTTGTTGAATTATGCGGTTTTTTTTGCGGCCCTTCGAAGAAATCGCGTTTTTTCAATCTTTTGACGAAATTCACGTTTTTCGAGGCCCTTCGATGGGATGCGCACTTTTTTCGAGATCCTTTGTCGAAATTTGCGTTTTTTTTCAGGTTTTGTTTTGCGAAATTCGCATTTTATTCACGATCTCTTGTTGAAAGTTACACTCTTTCCTCGTCTTTTTCACGAAATTTGCATATTTTTACGATCCTTTAACGAAATTCACGTTTTTTTTGCCATCCTTTGACGAAATTCGCGTTTTCTCCACGGCCCTTTGATGGAATATGTTTTTTCGACATCAATTGTCGAAATTCGCGTTTTTTCCGCGATCCCTTGATGAACTTCACTTTTTTTCTGGAGTCGTTTGGCGAAATTCACGTTTTTTCATTTCGCCAAGAAATTCGCGTTTCCTCGTGGTCATTAGACGAAACTCACGTTTCCTCGCGGTCATTAGACGAAATTCGCGTTTCCTCCGCGGTCATTTGACAAAATTTGCATTTCCCTCGCGATCATTTGACGAAATTCATGTTTACTCCCCGATCCATTTACGAAATTTGATTTTTTTGCGATCCTATGACGGATTTTTTAAAATTTTTGGAACCTCATGCCTTAAATTTTTGGAAATTTCGGAACAGAATCACCCCTGCCTAGAGGTCTGCACGAGAGTCTGCCTAGAGGTCAATTTCCAGGCCCGGGCCCGGCCCGCCCCGAAGGAAAGCTATTTTGACCCGGCCCGGTGTAAAAATTGAAAGTTCGGCCCGAGCCCGGCCCGGCCCGTTTACATTTTTACCGTTCTCGGCCCGGCCCGGCCCGTACAAAAATCAGTGAAAACAGGCCCGGCCCGGCCGCGAAATTTTAAAATGGAGGGCCAAAATCACAGTCAGGTGAAATACAGCCACCTCATTGGTCGTGTGGTCGTGTGGTCGCGTGGTTTTAAGACAGATAAGGGTGAGGATCACCAAGTTGTTTCTCCATTTGAATTTTGAAAGGAGTGAGGGGAAAAGTAATTTTGAAGCCATTGTTACCTCATTTACAGTCATGCATTACTTACCTTATTATTTTGTTCGCTTTTATTTATAATAAACAATAGAAATAACTCAATTAAGATATTTTGGTAACATTTTATGCAACGAGAGTTAATAATTTAGATTATAAGTTGCAACAATTTTTAAATTATATGACATCACAAATATGCTTTAATAAAAATTTAGTTTTTATTGAAAAAATACTTTTAATATCATTTAAAAATTATCTATAAATTACGTATGGTAAAAATCTCAGTAAATTTTCTCCTCTACCCCCACCCCGCCATTTAAATCCATAAAATCACAAAAAAATTAATATTATTCTAGAAAAAGTCAACAACTATAAAAAAAAAACCTTTTTCTAGACTTTTAAATGGAAACTTTAAATTAACAAAATTATACAAAAAAAATTGCACAAATAATTTTTAAAATACAGAATTTAATGTTTTAGCATTAAATGAAAAAAAAAAAAACCTTAACAATAATTCCAAAAACTTTTTTTTAAGTCGCTCCAGGCCTTCTGTCCATAAAATAAATATGGAAATTAAAAAAAATTCTGTTATTAACCTTTTATGTCCGACGGTATATTAAAGTGCCATTAAAATAACTTGTTATAAAACTAATTTAATACATCGATTAGTAGTTATACTGTTTGGAATGAATTATAGATATTTTACTTTATCTTGTTCCAAAAAACATTATTGATTGCACAAAAGAAAATTAAAAGAAAAAAAAAACAATAATTTCTTTTGCTTTTGCATCTTTTTCGTTTTCCTTGACGTTGTCAGATGGGGGGGGGGGGGAGGCGAAAGTTTCTGTTCGGAAATATTGCTATTGTAAGAATTTATGTTTGTATATTTTGTAATGCTACAAAATACTAAAAAAAAATTTTTAAATAAAAGATTTGAGGGGAGTTACAAATATTGCACAAAATCCCTATAAATTCAATTTAATTAATTAATTTTGGCAAAATCCTTCTAAAATTTATTAAATGATTGTGTAAATCTTCTAATGTAGTTTCAAAAATTCACAAAATATGCTTTAGAGATGAAATTTTCATAAATTCATAATTTGGGACATAAAAGGTAAACATTCTTTTATAGATATTCGATGTTTATCTTAAAAATCAAGCCTAGTTTCACGACTGCTATTCAATTCAATTCCACTACAATGTGTTAATTTGGCGTGGACCCCGATTATGGAAATTTCCTTCATTTAATTTACGATTAGAAAAGCATGAACTGTGTGCATTTACTTTAAAAATCACAATTTTCTTTTCTTTTTTTTTTTTTTTTTTTTTTTTTAAGATATGCAAAAGGGATAAAAGCATAGTTTAAGCAACATTTTAAGATTTCTAAATTGTTTTTTGAAACATAAAATCATAAATAAATTAATTAATGATAAAAGTGCATTTAAAAATATATATTATATTCTTTATATTTTATTTTTTAAATTTTAATATTTAAAATATCTCATTGTTGCAGTTTTGCAGCTAATTGGCATATTTTAGCGTGCATGATTTGGCACATAATTAATTCCATTCTTGTAACTCTTATACAATTATAATCATAAACAATATTTAGCAATTTATCACTTGGACCCTCCTTAGGGAAACATGTTATTAATTTATAATTAAATTCTCAAAATATTAAAATGTTATATTGTCATCGAAAACAAACCTGGTTTCATAATTTTTAACCTTAACTTACCAGGAAGTGAGGGAAAAATCGATTAAAAAAATTCCAGATTTAAATATATGAACCAGGAAACAAAATAACTTATTGTACATACTATTACAAAATTGTTCATGTAGTATTTTTTGTTCTGTTTATTCTGAATGATTAAAATCGGTTTAAAAACTGACATCATTTTATAAAATTATTTTCCATTAGGCAAAAATTTTTGAAAGTTTTTAGTATTCTAAGTTAGTTATTAAACTTTTCTATAGAAAAGTGCGAATATTTGTTTTATTTTGGATTTTAAAAGCAACATAAGGAAAAGAAAAATGCAAGTTTCTTTTTTAATTTTCCTTAACAAAAAAAGTACTTCCATATTATTTAAAATTTTTTAGAGCTTAAAATCGAAATCTTTCATTCACATTTTATAAAAAGTCATCAAAATATCTTGAGTTAATTTCGATGGCTCATTTTAAATGAAACAGAAAAAATTCGCTTCAATACATGATTTTTTCTCGGAAAAGGGAGTAATCGACGTTTCCCCTAACGCTAGAGATTGCTCTCTGAAAAGGACGCGACTCAATGACCAATGAGGAGCTCGGATTTCACCTGACTGTGATTTTGGCCCTCCATTTTAGAATTTCGCGGCCCGGCCCGACTAAATTTCTACAAAAAATTCAGTTTTTTCTCGACATACAATTAAGATTCTTTTAATGAATACTACATGCATATTTATGGGAACATTTTACAGTATATTTTAAATTATCATGTGTTCGCAAAATACAAAACACACAATAGTAAACATTAACGATTACTTACAGTGTTTTAGTCATCGTCTCTAGAGACGTTTCAAAATTTAAATAAGGGTTCATTAAAAGATTATTGTAGTTTAGAATAAAGGGTTAAAAAACATAACTTTTGAAGCTTATAATAAAAGGTAGATTTGTGAAAATATTTCTGTCATTTTTAAGGCTTTTCTCAAATCCAAAGGAGTTACATTTTGATACATTTATGAATTCATTTCTTTTCGGAAACGCATGAGATTGGCAGGTATTCTTATTCAGAAACCATGTAAATGCCGTTTTTTTCTTAGATAAAAGTAATATATCTTTCAGAAAATACTGCCAAAGTTAGCCTTTTGAATTGAATTTCCGGAAGCGATAGCACAGGAAAGGAGAAAAACGCACAGTCACGTGACAAGAGTCTGTTATCTATGTACGTAATTTATGGAAAATGGAAACGCCAGTCGATCCCAAATGCCTTCAATACTCAGGCCTGTCAATTTTATGCCTTCATAGTTAAAAATGAGTCCAGAAAATGTGTCTGAGAGTTTCGCATTGTTGAGCAGTAAATATGAGAACCATCTTAAGGTACATTTCCAAAGATACTGTTAACAGAAGTTCATTATCGCTATTAATACTTTTACAAAACATAATGCCTGTCCTACACATCCTGAGAACGATTAAGACCAGTTCCGTCCCTGCACAAGTCTGCCGAAAAAATTAAACCCGGGATCAGGCATCATGTAACTGTACGATGCCGATCTCTACGATGGACATGTTACATTTCTGTATTGATGTTGTTAAACTCGCATCGGCTCGTAATGCACATTTATACTTCTCGAAAAAGTCATATTCATTGGAAATGGCCTCGTATTTTATCTGCTACTCCCAAATTCTTATATCGGGCCGACAGGCCCGATTAATTTTTTTTATCGCCCCGGCCCGGACCTGCAGGCCCGTTCAATTTTTTTGCCGGCCCGGCCCGGCCCGTTGAAAAAATTGTCCTAATTCTGCCGGTCCGGCCCGGCCCGTTTGAAAATTCTCCTCCATTCCGCCGGGCCGGGTACGGGCCTCGGGCCAAGCCCGGGCCCGTGCAGACCTCTACCCCTGCCCCCCCCCCTTTCTCCTCTCTGGCTGCGGCCGCCCTCCCCCCCATTATTGTCATAAATGATTTCCGTTTACAACAAAATTCAACGTGTTTCGTAAGATATGGAACGTTATGGAAATTTAAGTCAGCCCCCCCCCCCCCCCCCGAAATAAAATCCTGCGTACGCCACTGATTACTGTGTCTT
The DNA here is from genome assembly GCA_963932465.1 of Maratus speciosus. Lineage (NCBI taxonomy): Eukaryota > Metazoa > Arthropoda > Arachnida > Araneae > Salticidae > Maratus > Maratus speciosus. Next base: position 683,573,072 of record OZ010787.1, on the reverse strand, counting down.
ATTTATTTGTAAACGGCTGCTCTTCTTTGAATCCATCAACACTATTTTTAGATTCTCGGAAGAAAATAAAACATTTAATTTGAGATGAATATTTAAATTTCAAATATGTATGAATATTTGTATATTTTTCAATTGCGCGAATTGTGTAAACTGTATTGTGTGTTATATGTTTCAAACCGACAGCTGCCTTGAAGCCTCCATCATTTTTTTTTATTCCTGAAAGAAACTGCCATTTATTTCGAATGAAACTGTAAAGTACAACATGTATTATAATTTTTGTGAATATTTTTCAATTGCATTATTTCTTATTTATTTGTAAACAGCTGCTCTTCTTTGAATTCTTGAACAATATTTATCTATTCTCGGAAGAAACTAAAATATTTGATTTGAGATGAATATTTAAATTTCAAATATGTACAAATTTTTGTATATTTCTTATTTGCGCGAATTGTGTAACCCGTTGCGTATTATGGTTTTTTGTGGGATTTTCCTATCCGTGAAATATATAAATTATATCGTAGCTTATTTATTTTTAAATGGCTGTTTCTCTTTGAATCCTTCAACACTATTTTTCCATTTTTGGAAAAAACTGAAATTAATTTTAAAATTTCAAATATATATACATTTTATAGATTTTTCAATTACGCAAATTGTGTTATCAGGTGTCTAATCTATTTAAAAACGACAGCTTTCTTGGATCCTCGATCACTTTTTCCTTTCATTCTCGATAGAAACTGTCATTTATTTCGAATGAAACTGTAAATTACCTGAAATTTTTCAATTGCATTATGCCTTATTTATTTGTAAACTATTGCTCTTCTTTGAATCCTTCTACAGTATTTTTCTATTCTCGAAGAAACTAAAATATTTATTTCGAGATGAATATTTAAATTTTAAATATGTATAAATTTGTGTATATTTCTCAATTGCGCGAATTGTGTAAACTGTTTTGTGACTTATCCGCTTCAAAACGACAGCTGTGGTCAATCATCCATCACTTTTTTTTTCATTCTATAAAGAAACTATCGTTTATTTCGAATGAAACTGTATAGCACAACGCGTAATAAAAATTTTTTGAAGATTTTTCAATTGCAAATATATATACATTTTATAGATTTTTCAATTACGTCTTATTTATTTGCAACATTATTTTTCGATTCTCGGAAGAAACTAAAATATTTAATTTGAGATGAACACTTAAATTTCAAATATGTATAAATTTTTTCATATTCTTCAGTTGCGGGAATTCTGTAACCTTTTGCGTATTATAATTTTTTGTGGGATTTTCTTATCCATGAAATATATAAGTTATATCGTAGCTTATTTATTTTTAAACGGTTGTTTCTCTTTGAATCCTTTAACACTATTTTTCCAGTTTTGGAAAAACTAAAATATTTCATTTGAAATGAATTTTAAAATTTCAAATATGTATACATTTTGTAAATTTTTCAATTACGCAAATTTTGTAAACTATGTCTTATCTGTTTAAACACGTTAGCTCTCTTGGATCCTCCATCACTTTTTTCTTTCATTCTAGAAAAAAAAACCTGTCATTTATTTCGAATGAAACTGTAAATTACCTGAAATTTTTGAATTGCATTATGTCTAATTTATTTGTAAACTGTAGCTCTTCTTTCAATCCATTAACACTATTTTTCGATTCTCGGAAGAAACTAAAATATTTAAATTAATATCTAAATTTCAAATATGTATAAATTTTTGTATATTTTTTCAAATGCGTGAATTTTGTAAACTGTATTGTGTCTTATCTGTTTCAAAATGAAAGCTGTCTTGAATCCCCCATCATTTTTTTTTTCATTCCCGAAAGAAACTGTCGGTTTTTTTCGAATGAATCTGTAAAGTACAACGTTTAATATAATTTTTTTAAAGGTTTTTCAATTGTATTATGTCTTATTTATTTACAAACGGCTGCTCTTCTTTGAATCCTTTAAACTATTTTTCAATTCGCGGAAGAAAAACAAAATATTTGATTTGAGATGAATTTTTAAATTTCAAATATGAATAAATTTTTATTATATACCTGGTTTATTTATTTCATTTATTTACTTCTGTAGAATTCATATTTTCTTTGGTGTACGTGCGTTTTAAGATTGCGTGGCGTTAATTCATATGTATGTTACGCCATATTTACGCCTGCCAAATTCATTTTTTTATACAGTAATTGTGACGTTAGTAAGAACATAACTTATGGCCCAATGTTTCTTAGTTTTTCATTTACATTTTTTACTTTCCGAGCGTATATAGTGTTAGGAAAGTGTTGTAATCGTGAAAAAAATCCTATTGTGGAAATACTGTTACATATTTACATTTTAAGGCTTTCTTTAAATCTTGAGATTTTGATCATTTTACAATTATTCCATACGTATGCAAGTATGTTGGTATATATTTTTTTCAGATCATCTGCTTATAATGTTTTTAAGATGATATCTGTATGTATATATCTATGTATGGTGAGTGTGTACCATTGGGTCTAAATTGTGCTTCGGATTGACTGCCGTTTGGCCTATTTTAATTTATAAATTACTGCCAACAGAATGGTATTAATTTTTATGCATATCGGAAACGTAATTGAAGTTAGATCATTTTTAATTCTTTTTTCTTTTTTGTGACACGGAAAAATCAACATGTTTTCTTTTTTAACTAAATTAAATTATTGTTCAAGCAGCTCATCTTACTTTAATATTTTTATCTTTGCTCTTTTTATACGTATAGTAGAGAGTTGAAACTGCGCAAAACATCGTTTTAACTTATTATTATTAATCTTTATAATATTGTCACAATAACAGTATAAAAGCAGTCGTCTGTTGAAAATAAATAAACAAATATTTTAGACAGTAACCCATTTTCCTATACAAAACTCTAAAAATAGTTATCTCTCAGCTTTATCACACAGATAGAAGTGAAGACGTGATGTCATCCCCCAGACCCCAACCTTGGTCCGTATCTATATTCTATAGCCTTGGGTCAGTAAGTGTAACTCGAGCTTTACAAGAACATTTTCCTCCCATTAGAAAATGAAGAGAGAGAAAGAGGGGGTTTAGTGACATTGCATGTATTCCCGAAAAATACTTCTAAACAAAATCTGCTAACTTTGCTAACCGCTGACTTTGTATTTTTTTCTTCCTGATGTGTAAAAGGATTCAACAGGAGCCAACGAAAACGAAATGAAAATGTCCCAATTTTAAAAAAATAATTAACACATACGTAAATATACATAATCCATTATAGGTGTAATTATATGTGAGGCACAAGTTAGCTCTCTGTGCCTCTAACCAAAACTTTTTATTTTCATATAGAACAGAATGTAATTAAATCATCACACAAAATGATTTTCTAATTATACGAATTTCCTCTAATTAAAATATCTTTTAGGTATACATACCTCGATTTATCTTTTATAATGATTTTTGTAAATGATCATCGGTTATACTACACTCAAAGGGTATTCGAAACACTTCTGCGGTTTCAAACTAAGAATTTTCTATTACTGTTAAGTCTACAGCTTTTAATGAGCTCGTGAAAAGCGTCTTCAAAGTTTAGCCATATATGCATTTCTTGCTTTATAATTCGTTAACCCGCCTTGAGTCAGACATGACTGATAATTATAAACAGTGAAGTTCATAGCAATAACTAAAGAATGTCTCATTTGAGCCGATACAGCTCAAATCAATGAGTCATGTGGAAAATTTTTGAAGGAAAGAAACGAGATTTTTGGAATACAAATAGTTTCGGTCGAGTTCCGGTTAGAGGTCTGCACGGGCCCGGGCTTGGCCCGAGGCCCGTACCCGGCCCGGCCCGCGGGCCGGCGGAATGAAGGCGAATTTCCAAACGGGCCGGGCCGGCAGAATTAGGACAATTTTTTCAACGGGCCGGGCCGGCAACAAAATTGATCGGGCCTGTCTGCTCGATATAAGAATTTAAGCGAAGCAGATAAAATACGAGCCATTTTCAATTAATATGATTTTCTCGAGAAGTATAAATGTGCGTCACGAGCCGATGCGAGTTTAACAACATCAGTACAGAAATGTAACATGTCCATCGTAGAGATCGGCATCGTACAGTTACAAGATGTCTGATTCCGAGTTTATTTTTTTTTCAGCAGACTCGTGCCGGTACGGAACTGGTCTTAATCGATCTCAGGATGTGTAGAACAGTCATTGTGTTTTGTAGTATTAATAGTGATAATGAACTTCTCTTAACAGTATCTTTGGAAATATACCTTAAGGTGGTTCTTATATTCACTGCTCAACAATGCGAATCTTTCAGACACATTTTCTGACAATTTTTAACTATGAAGGCATAAAATTGCCAGGCCTGCCTATTGAAGGCATTTGGAAACGAATAGCTTTTTTCATATTTGATAAATTACTTACAGACTTTAATAACAGAGATTCCTGTCACGTGACTGTATATTTTCCTCCTTTCCTGTGCTATCGCTTCCGGAAATTCGATTCAAAACGCTAACTTTGACAGTATTTTCAGAAAGATATATTGCTTTTATCTATGAAAAAAACGACATTTACATAGCTTCTGAATAAGAATACCTGCCAATCTTACACGTTTCCGAAAAGAAAAGAATTCATAAATGTGTTGAATTGTAGCTCCTTTGGATTTGAGAAAAGCCTTAAAAATGAGTAAAATATTTTCACAAATATACTTTTTATTATACAGCTTCAAAAGTTATCATGTTTTTAATCCTTCATTCTGAACTACATTAATCTTTTAATGAATCCTTATTTCCATTTTGAAATGTCTGTAGACACGATGACTAGAACACTAAGTAATCGTTAATGTTTACTATTGCGTGTTTTCTGTTTTGCGAACATCAAAGTAATGTAAAATATACTGTAAAATGTTCCCATAAATATGTATGTAGTATTCATTAAAATAATTTTAATTGTATGTTGAGAAAAGACGGATTTTTTTTTTTTTTTTTTTTTTTTTTTTTTGTAGAAATTGTGTCCGGCCGGGCCTGTTTTCACTGATTTTTGTACGGGCCGGGCCGAGAACTGTAAAAATGCAAACGGGCCGGGCTGGGCTCAGGCCGAACTTCCAATTTTTACACCGGGCCGGGTCAAGATAGCTTTCGTTCGGGCCGGGCCCGGGCATGGAAATTCCGGCCCGTGCAGACCTCTAGTTCCGGTCCGGCCGAATGTTTGGCAGCATTTTCGCCGAAAACGAATTTTCTGCGAAACTCAGATTTAGGAACTTGAAATACTTTCTGCCACATTTTTTGATAACATAAAAAGCATGATACTTGCAAGCATGATTAGAGACGTGATTTGCAACCAAACAGTTTTTTTTTATTTTTTTTTTTCTAATAAAAGAATTACATCTTATACTAAGTTATAAGCGATTATTGCCTCAAGTTGTCAGCTTTTTTTCTTTCTTGTGCTATCGCGCCCCTAAATTCGGTAAAAATTGCCAACTTCGACAGCATTCTCAGAAAAATATTTTGCCTTTACCCAGGGCTCGAAATGTACCTTAGCAAACCAGAACAATAATTTGGTTCGTGAAATTATAAGAAATATTGCTCCGGTTCCTAAAATTATGTTGAATACCATATCTGTTCGTGCAATTATTAAAACATATTATTAAAGCTTTATATGTACAACTCTTTGTGCTATCTGCAACTTTTTATTTAGAATCTCGAATGCATTTTTTAAAACTGTTTTTATATTATTAGATAATATAAAAATAGAATATATTAGATAAAGATTTGTTTATACTTCGATCTTTCAGTCAACAATAGTTTTGAAATACTAGCGTTCCAGCTCATGGATTTTCTCCATTTCGAGCCTTTACGAAAAACGAATGATGATAATAATAGTAATAATAAAGAGAGAGAGAAAATAGTTTTATTACATAGTTTCTTAATAAGCGCACTTTCCAATTTGATACGTTTTGAATAAACAAAAGAATTAAAAGATGTGTCTGAATTTAACCAGTTTGAATTTGATTTCAGCCTTAAAGTAAATAAAATATACCTACTTAAAATTTAAGCCAGTAAGTAAAACAAATACGTTATGTAAATAAAATATATATACTGGAAATTAGCATATAATTTAAATTCTATTTGAGTCCTTTTAATTAATTAATCTTTCCCAAATTTCCCTTAATGCTTTTTTGTTTTTTAGTCTGGATCGTCGGAACGGAATTCTACTGACATAGAAATACTGAGCAATCCCAGCAATTTCTCGCGCGCAGCTGTCTGTTTAGGAACATTCGACTGCTTCACAAGGTTTATTTATTCTTTCCTCCTAGGAAGCAGTTTCGCTCCTATTATAGTAGCCTTAATGATAACTGCCCCCATACGTCATTTTGACGTCACAGCAGAGGGGATACATATCCAATGCTAGAACATTTTACTTTAGTGGAGAGCTGGATATCCGAAAACTGGAATGTATCTCTCTTTTATGTACAGCTTTTATTGTTGTTTTGAATTATTATTATAATGTCTCAAAGAAATCCGTAGACGAGTTCAGTGCGTAATGTAAAATTAGCATGTTTCTTAGTTTTGATACTCGGTTTTAAAGGACATACTAGACTGTCGAAAAGGATTTTAGTATAAAGGGGATATAAAATTGGTCAGAAAATAATCTGTTAGAATGTTCATGGAAACTCGTAGTATACTAAGTAGTTTTATCATCATATCAGTAGAAAATATGTACATGTGATTTTTGGTGTTGAGTAGAGCACCAAATGTGAAACTCAAATGAAAAATACGCATAAGCTATTTTATGGAAAATTATAATTTTCTTTATTAATTTTCGATTAATTTTTGTTCGATGATTTTTTGTTCATATTCTCAATGAAGTATCCAGTATTAATAATTTGACACAAAAAATATTATTTTCAGAATCAGAAGTTTAGAGAGTTTAGCATTGAAATATGCTTTGAACCTGTTCCTTATTATCTTTGCTACTGTGTTTAGGAAGAAATGAAGCATGTTAATTGAAAGGTAAACAATGCTTAAGAACAAATTGCTACTATGTCACTAGCGTACAGCAAACTTCTAAATAAATAATTTCATTGTTGTAAACGAACATTTAAGAATAGCTATAAAAATATAAATAAAATTGGTACTTTTAGTAGAACATAAAATGCATAAGAAAACTGCTTTTTAAACAGAATTAGAAAGTAAATTGCTATTTTATTTATTTGATTAATCTGTGAGATCCTATTTAGCTCTCTATTTAAAAAAAAAAATATATATAATAATAACTAACGTTGTCTGACCGGATGTCTTTTTGCACTTATATTAAGGAAACTACTGCATACAAAAATATGAAAATTTGATAGTATTACAGGAAAATGTTTGAGAAACACGCTGAAGCAGACAGTTTTTAAATCGAATAATTATTTTAAGACCTATTTATTCTTAAAGTCGGTCAAAATCGTTCCATTAAAAAACTTTTACAGGAACAAAAACTATACATAGGAAATGTAATAATTTTTTCAATTGATACACTTCATAAGATAGTGGTGTGCATACTGCGCTTATTGTTTTAATTTTACTGATTGTTGAGGGTTTTCTCTTTCAAATTTTATTAAACTTTTCATCATTTCAGGTGATATTTTTTTCATATTAGAAAAGGTAATTTCTTTTATACTAATGCCAATTTGTAAAACTGCGCAAAAAATAGTATTTCCTCTCAAAAAAAAAAAAAAAAAAACGTGATTATTAAAAACCGAAATAAAAAATTAAATTAATAATTAAATGATCACGCATTAAATGTAGGAAATATGGAAAATTACATGATAAAAATACACGTGAATTACGAAAAAATTACACTAGAAACACATCTGATGCGGATCAATAATGTCATATTTAAAATTCAGAAATATCTAATATCGTAATATTTAAAATGTTTAAAATAATTAAATTATTACATCTGAAAATTTTTAATGGTTAAAATTTGGTCCTATTTAAAAAGCTCAAATAAAAATATTCTCAAACAATTTTAAATTGAATAAATATTTTCACATAAATTTTAAAAGTAAAATGAATCGCATTTAATGGTGAAAACTACGCCATACATTAAAACTATACATTTAAAACAATTTTCTTATGTAATATATTCAATGTTTCGTCACATTGGGAATCACGGTATAAAAATATTACGGCTAGTAAATTTGTTTATATATTTCATCTTTTGAAGCAACATAAATACAGGTAAATGCAAGCGCAAAATGCCTTCGATTTATTTTGTACGAAATACTATTCGATAAATACGTATTAGGAAATTCATATATATTTATTAATCTACCCTATATATATATATATATAAAATCCTAATGAAACGACTGATTATGTATCATGGTGATTTCTCCTAAAATATGAAATATTACGCGATGAAATTAACAACAAAAATCCATATTGATCTGAGGATTTCAAAACTGGTATTAGAATTTCAAAATTTGAATTAGTTTTCGAGATATTAATATTTTTTCTAATTTTAAACACTTTTCTCTAATGATGGCAACTCAAATTTTAATCAACCTTAACAACAGTTTTAACTCAAATTGTAATTTATTAACAATTTAGTGCATAAAACTTAAAGGGGTCCTTAAAAAATAAAAATTCTGAGCCTCAGGTGCATCAGGACCTGTCTTGGACTATCTTCACCTAAATTTTCAGACTTCTATCTGCGGTATATTTTGCTAGCCATCGCACACAGACAGACAGAGCGAAACTTTGCTTTAATAGTATAGATAAAATCGTGCAATGTTTCTAATAATTCGAATTAAGTATGCTTGATTAAGTCAAAGAGAGGACCAGAGCCTGATATTATGTCGCCTCAACTCACCACTTTTACCTTACACGTTCACAAAAAATTGAACATTTCCTATGCCTTAGAACACATGTATAGAAGTATAAATATTTATTTAGCATAAATACTCAGTTTCCTTTTTTATTCTTATTCTAATCTAAATGAGAAAGTGTTTATTATAATGAGTAAAACTTGAAAACAGAATTTAAATATCAGATTTAAGAAAGGTGTAAAAATTTTTTTGGAGACAACTGTTGAATGCAGGCGTTATTTATGTGTGTATGTGTGTTTTATTATATACAAGATTTATCAGAATTTTCACCATATTCACCGTAATACGAATCCCATAATCCTGCATGTATATTCTCCATTCTCTGTGTCGAATATACACTGCTATTCTCACTCCATTCTTTATTTAATTAATAATTTTAAAGACAAGTATTTTTCTGTTTTGATGATTTTAAACGCATATGTTAGTACCCCGTTAAAAAAATAAAATAAAATAAAATAAAATAAAATAAAACACTGCTTGAGGATCATACTGAAATTATGCTGCGCTTTCTCTGTCTAAATTCTCTGCGGTCAGTTGTCACCTTATTTATTGCTCTTAAAAACAGTTTAAATTAATAACTTTTTATTTTAGCTCATGATGTTCATTTAAAATTCATTTAACAGGAAATAAGTAAACGAAGAGGAATTTAAATAATTTTTTTATTTATAAAACAAACAGGTGTAACACTTAAAAAACTCTCATTATTTTTCCAATAATAGCCCTGCATGTGAGACATGTTTTGGGGAGTTTTCTGCCCGATTCTTCTGCACCTCCTTCCTCCGTAGTATATTGGTAAAACGTCTCCGTTTTAAAGCCTAGAAATCACCTTTTAATGATATATTTGTTTAATGCAATGCCCAGTAGCAATATAAAAGCAATAAATGTCAAATTGTTAAAAACAACTAATTTAATTACAATTACTCACATAAATACTATGGGATTCGCGACTAGTTTGCATTGAGTGGATCTCTCAATACGCCTCCGCTGTCATTAAAAGTTAATTAAACACCTATCTGGAGAAACGCGGCACTGACCAAGGCGGCGTTGCAACTTTGAGACCTCAATTCGAAGCGCTCTTAGCACAATGCCAAATTTAAACTTTGAACAAAGGTTTTGTTTTAGCTACACTGTAGAAATAAAGGTTATTACTACGCTGAATTTAGTTTCATGAAATGAAAAATGAAGTTTAACTATGCACTGCTTTTATTGTCAGTACCGAATTAAGTTCCTCGTAAACAGATTAGGATAATATTAAAAGAAGAGTTATACGAATAGCTATATTTGATATTATTTAGGTTCCATATCTCTTTGAACTTTCATGGTATACCCATTTACACTTGTCTAATATATACAGTTATACCCAACTCTACGTTGTATAGTTTTTTACAAAGTCTTAATATTCTTTTAGCAACATTTTTTTTTTTTTTTATAATACAATTACAAATTCATATATTTATTCTACGGAACCCTCTGTGCGCGAGTAATGCTCGCACTTGACCGTTTATTTTTTTTAAATCTTATTATTCTTTTAGAAACGATATTTTTATAATAGAGGTATTAATTAATACATTTATTGTACAGAACCCTCTGTGCGCGAGTAATACTCGCACTTGACCGTTTATTTTAAATATTTCTTATTTCATATCAGGGCTTGAAATTCAGTTTTTCCAAGGAGGGGAGTCTCCCTACCAACATTTATAAATGGAGGGGAGTTGAGCTATTTGGGAGGGAGAAAAAAAAATCTTTAAAACTCACGTTTTTTTACGTGCTGCTATTTAAATAATTACATTAATACAGATATGACAAAATACCATTGAAGCAATTTAAATCAATAACTCAGAATAATTATGTAAAATGTTTTTTATTTAAAAAAGGAAGAAAGTCAAGCTTTTATAAAGTCTATTTTTCAACTTTCAACCAAATGTTATGGGTCTTTAATAATGGGATTTCTTAATGAAATTCTGAATTTAGATTTTAATTCGATTTTGGGCCCTGAATCCTTTTTCACAAGGTAAAACTTATGACAGACAGCACAAGCACAACATTTATAACTTTGGAAATTATTGGAAACATATGGCTATGTTCTCTTAAAAATTTTTCAGAAAACTTTGAAAACGTGCCTTCATTTTTAACTACTTGCATGAACAATGTATATTCGTTGATTGGCATCATCAATATCCATTTCTGAACGAAATTTTTTATTTTATCCTTAATGGAATTATAGTCAAAACCTGACTCCCTGGTATTTTCTTTGAACAAGCTTCTATGTTCAAATTTTAACATTCAAAGTTTAAACAAAGCGCAAATTTTTAAAGGGAAACTGTTGATTCATTTCTTCTATTACACGAGAAATGTAGGTTAACTTTAAATTGTCAAATCCAAATTACAGTGAATTGCAAGGATCAACCAGTTAAGTGTTTCTAAATGTGTTTAATTAGAGCTCAGAATTTTTCTTTCATGTGCACCACGAGGTCTTTGCAGTCCTTCTAATCTTATGTTTGCTTAGTACTGAATCTAGATCAATTTGGCATAGCGCAGCACACGGTGACACTTACTGTTCTTTTTTGGTGCACCCTTTTGGATATTTTCCTTTTTCTGTTATGGGAAAAAATATCGTGAAATATGCCAGTCATGCGTAGGAAAAATAAAACGTACATTTTCTCGATCGGTCGAGGGAAGAATATCGTGAAATTCGTCGATCTGCCGCGAGATAAAACTGAATTTCGTCAGTCTGTCGCAAGAAGTAACCGTGAGATTCTCGTCTGATTCTGAGTAAAAAAAAAATTCTGAAATTCACAGCAAATTTTCTAAAAGGTTACAGCAGGGGATGGAAAGGGTTTGGGAAATCCTCTCAAGGCACTAATTATTTTTTGTTGCAAGTCCATAAACTTTTTTTTGGTTCGCTTTGATTTCAGGCTGAGTGTAGATTCCTGCAAGTTGGGTTCCGGTTAAACTCACTTTTTCAAAAGTTACTTCAGTATATTATTTCAGATTAAAAACTATACCTATAATAATAAACATAATTATTTGTGTACTGTTTTTTTCTAGAGACTGTCGTGTTTTTTTCCCGCGATCCTTTGACGAAATTCGTGCTTTTTACTAGATCCTTTGACGAAATTCGTATCTTTTACTAGATCCTTTGACGAAATTCGTATCTTTTACTAGATCCTTTGACGAAATTCTTTTTTTTGTGCGATCCTTTGACGAAATTCGCGTTTTTCCCAGATCCTTTGTCAAAATTCGCGTTTTTTCGCGATCCTTTGAGAAAATTCGTGTTTTCTCTGCGATTCTTTGACTAAATTTGCGTTTTTTCCGCGGTCCTTTGACGAAATTCGCGTTTTTACGCGATACTTTAACGAAATTCGTATTTTTTTCGCGATCCTTTGACGAAATTCGTGTTTTTCCCGTGATCCTTTGGCGAAATTCGCGTTTTTTCCGCGATCCTTTGGCAAAATTTGCGTTTTTTCAGTGATCCTTTGATAAATTTGCGAGTTTTTTGCGATCTTTAGATAGCATTTGAGGGTTTTTTTTGCAATATTTAGATAAAATTTGAAGGGGTTTTTTTTGCAATATTTAGATAAAGTTTGCGTTTTTTGCAATCTTTTGATAAAATTCACGTTTTTTTCAGCGGCCCTTTGACTAAATTCGCGTTTATTCCGCGATCCTTTGAAGAAATGCGTTTATTTCTCAATCCTTTGAGGAAATTCGCGTTTTTTCGGCGATCCTTTGCCGAAACTCTCGTTTTTTCCCGTGATCCTTTACCGAAATCTGCGTTTTTTCGCGATCCTTAGATGAATTTCGCGTTTTTTCCCCTGCGATCTTTTGCCGAAATTTGCGTTTTATTCCCGATCATTTGACGAAATTCGCTTTTTTCCGCGATCCTTTGCGACGAAATTGACGATTTTTTCTGCGAGCAATTGACAAAATTTATTTATTCAGCGATCATTTGTCAAAATTCGCGTTATTTTTCTGTTATATTTTTTAAATGCGCGAATTTCCGAATTCATGACCGATTTTTCATAATTTTTGGAACTGAATACCTTTAATTTTTGGAAAATTCGCATCAGAAACACATCTGAAATCGCCACTCGCTCGCGGAAAATAACGCGAAACTTGTCAACCGATCTCGGGGGGAAGAAATGTGAAATTTGTCTATCGGTCGCGGGGAAAAATCGTGAATTTCAACGTTCTTTTGCCGTAAAAATACTTGCAAAATGTGCTACTCGGTCGTGCGAAAATATCACGAAATTCGCAAGGCGTTCGCGGGAGTTGATCGTAGTTTCAAAATGGAAAATTTTCCTGAAAAGGGCGAAATTTTTTGGACGGGAGCCTCCCGCCCACGTTATTCTTTACGGCGGGATTTGAAAATTTTGGGCGCGAATCCCGCCATCCCGCCCGGAAATTCAAGCCCTGCATATACATATAAATTTGTAGATAAAAATGAACATTGTCGGATGTTATATAAATAATAATACTTCATTTGAAAATAATTTATAATTTCAGTCAGTTCTACAGAAAATTTAAATTATTTATAATTTAAATATTAATAATGACAGCTATGTCTTATGTTCAAATAATAAACAGCTATTCATAATGAAACCATGATACTTTGACTATATCAAGAATCTTTGGATTTATAATAATAAATAAATATTCAATGTAGTTTTATGGATGTGTTTTATTTTTCCACAGTTACTTATTCTAAACAATTTTCTTTAATTCTTTGGTATCTGGGATTTTTTATTATTCTGTTAGTGCACTAAATGAGCAATTATGTTTGGTGATTAGTTTTGGGGATTGATTGGTTAAATATAAAGGTGGGGAACGGGGCCTAACACCCCCCTTAGTTTACATAAATGGGTTTTTCATGCAGAATTATCCGGTTTGCTTCAAATTTGGCATACCGGTTTATTCTGATAAGACGCTTCCCTGATTAGATTTGGAGGTTCACTGGTTAAGCATAAAGGGGTGGGGGGACCGGAGGGCTAATCCCTCTTACTTTAGAGAAATGGGTTTTTCATGCAAAATTATCCGATTTGCTTCAAATTTGGTATAAAGAGAGCACATGTGGGAGTTAATCCCCTCTTAATTTAGCTAACTGTTTGTCGATTTTTTTTTTTTTTCGAGGGGCATTATTCTTTGAAATTAGAGTATAAGATACAATTAGTGTGAATAGCATGTGAGCTCAATGCCATCAGTTTAACTGGGCACTTTTATTTTTATTTTTTTGTAAGTTACCTAGTAACTGTATTCCATAGCCTATTAAAAAATTATTAAAAGAATTTCAATTACGAAAATTTAAGCAGAAAGTCTGACTCAGAAAAGTATAAAATTTATTAATCTTTCGTAATCTGCTCTGTAACATAAGTTTGAGTCAAATATGAAAGGTGTTAGTACCATTACGGTTTAAATATTTAAAATTAAAAAAATTATGTGGATACTATTAAGAAGCTACTTCACTCACTCGAAAATAACTGTTTACTAATGTTAAACCTATGGAATAATTTTTTTTTTTAAGAAATCGCGCTTGCATTTCAATATATTTAAACTGATTTTTTTTTTCATTGCCTTGTTGTTGCCTGTGACTTTTCTACTTTTTCGATTTTCTTTACAGCTTTTTTTTATAAGGATACTTTTACTTTCGGAACTGTTTTCGAAAGTAAAATCATCTTCATGAACAAAAAGCTGTAAAGAACGTCGAAAAAGTAAAAGAGTACTTTGTACAAATTGATATCAGCAAGCAATATTCACTGATTCGTTATTTTGCATAAATGCATGGAATTTGCAGTCAGGACTATTGAGGTAATTTGAAATCGAATGGCATTTCGCATTTTCGATAACTGTATATCTTATTATGCTATAATTAATTGTTGTCTCAAGACAATGTTAAATCCCGAAAATCGGCTTAAAATGCAAACTTCGACGGCATATTATAAACATTTTCTTCTCTTTATAAACAGAGGAAAGATGCTGTTCGATCCCTTACTTTATGAATAAGAACAGTTGCTTATTTCGTGCATATAAAAATAACAATAACTTCGTGAATATTTCAGAAAGCAGTCAGTTTGGATTTCAGTGTTTCGGAAATTTTTTATTTTTTATAATAAAGTTTTATTTCTCATAAAATGTATTTTCTCTCTCTCTCCTCCCTTTTAATAACTTTAGAAAATAAAAATATTGCAATTAAAATGTGAAAAATACATTTTTGCGAACTTTTTTTGCTTCTGCAACCAACTCGGGATAGTTGCATTAGCTGCATCGACATAAAATATAGCCTATGATTGTCATCATCAAATTGCCAATTACTGTTGCAATCCGTTCGGTAATTCCAGAGATTACCCCTACAAACAAACGAACTTTACTTATTTATAATGTTAGTATAGACAAGCGTTTAAATTATAAAACCTTGTATTAATATAAAATAAAGAAAACTTGCAAGGTAAAAAGAATTATTATTTTTTTGTTTTTTCTCTGAAAAAATACAATTTTTGGGGATTTTTCTAATTTAGGAGAATTGATAAGAAAGGTAATCTACAAGAAACAGTATCTCTTTAATCATTTAATGTTTTCAGAAGTGTCACCTGGTACATCCTTGAGCGTTTATAATTAGTGTCCACTTAGGGTGTTTTTGAGGGTAGATTCTCTTTATTTGTCAAAGCTGTCACAGCCGGTGATTAAAAGGGCTTCTACTGGTTTCATAGGTAGGCGGAGGGAGGGGGTTGTTCCGCTGAAAAGAATGCTATTTCTTCACATCTGCATTTAATTTCAATAAACCAACAACTCCACAACTTCTTTTAGAACTCTGTCAGCAGTCAAATGACAGAACATTGTAGAAAGGAAAAGAGACATTTAAAATACAAGTGTATTTTATAAAGACTTTTATATGTATTTTATAAAGACTTTTATATGTATTTTATAAAAAGACAACACTTTTTTTCTCATCAATTTCAACACTTTTTTTGCGCCTTCGTATAGGGGAAAATAATAATTTTAACTACAATTTGTTTGAAAGCTGCATCTCAATTTATTTTTGAATTATTATTATTATTATTATTATTTTGTAGTTTTTAATCCGATTTTTGTAATAGTGACAACATAAGCATTCCATTTCTGTAGAAAATACAAGGAAAATAGTAGATTACTATATCCTTTGCTGCCATTTTCATACAACAACTGAAAAAAAAAATATATATATTATCAAAATACGCGGTATTTTGAAAAATATGAATGAATGATTTCTGATAAAACATGGAGCTACTATAAACTATATTTAATTTTCAGTGTCCATATTAATGTTACAAGCAAATGAAGGCATATGAATGATTAGATACTTGATTTTTTATTTTTATTTTTTTTTTTTTTTGGGGGGGGGGGGGAATCGAATTTGTTGAATAGACGACATCGCTTTCTGCTGCTGTTGTGTATTATTCCTCGATAGTGACGTCATATATATACTTTTCTATAAATGTTGTTTAAGACTGGATCGAAAACTTGGAATTCTTCAGCGGATGCAAATGACGTCATTTTATATAAAATATGATCGTGTATTTTAAGTCTTTAAACTGAAATATCTGTTGTACTATCTATATTTATATACATTTTTTTTTCATCGGGGACGACACTAAATTCTGAAAAAGCAAAATTCCTGTTTTCTAGTTTAATAATATAATACGTAACTGTTACTAATAATGTTTCAATTGTAAATTATTTGAATTTTCTACTGGACTGCCTGTGATTATTTAATATAATTTTTTTTCAGATGAAATATTATCCCTTACATAAAGACAATGTTTATTTTTATTAACAAATAATATGCATATGTATGTAAAGAATATTTACCCACTTCCCACCCCGCAAAGAAAGTTTTACATAAAAAAAAAAAAAAAAAAAAAAAAAAAAAACTTTTTAAACAACAACAACAACGACAAAATAGCTTTTTTTTGATTAAAAAAAAAATAAATTTCAACTATTCTCACTGTATATTTTATTTACTATCAGAGGTCGATTTAGAAAAAGAAAGTTGCATAGCAGTAACTGCTATACAAAGTCAGTTTTGAATAGCAGTTAGACACTTTTGTATAGCAAGTAAAAAATAGCTAACGTAACTTTCAAATCTTGAAAATTTACAACAAATTTTTTAAAAAAAAAAAGCGTACTTCCTCGCTGTACTTCCATTGTAAAACACTTGGGGAGGGTGAAAACACAACGTATGTCGTGTAAAAACACCTTTAAATTTTAACTTTAACTTTAAGTGTACATGACATAACAAAGGGTGTGGGAAATATGCATCGCAATGATTGCGATTTAATGCATTTCTTGGATCGCATTTTAATTAAATTTGAATCGCAAATTGCGATGCGATACCGCTTAAATCGAGCCCTGTTTACTATTAATTTCAACATGTCTATTAAAGCTATGAAAACCTGCAACAAGACAAGATATATCTTGTATAATCTTGTATTATAATGTAATAATTGCAATACAGCTTCCTAATGATGCAGCATGAATATGCATTACGTTTGAGGTTAAAAATCTCCGTCTGCTTCGGAATAGCATTCAGAACCACGGTGTTAAAAAGCACTGTCTTTTGAAATTTTACTCTTATATTCATAGGCGAAACTTGGGCTCTAAGACTGGGTGGGGGGGTAGAAAAAATCTTCAGGCCCTTTTGTAAAAATTTATATCCCTCCCCCTCCCTAATTACCACGTACACACACACACATACAAACGCCCATACTTAAATTAAATACTAAAAAATTCTTAATGTTCAACCTTACACATAAAATACAGAAAATCATAAGTTACCAATTTCATGTTTTTAAAAAAATATTTAAAAATATTGAGAGCACGACGTTTTCTCATCTGTGATGCAATGTTCCATTAGAAAAATGTTCAAACACAGGTTCAGGCAGGGTGGGTTCTCAAGTTCCCTGCTCAACAAACGCGAAACTTTCTGACATATTTTCTGACTCATTTACACGAAAAATCACAAAATTGGAAGCTCTGCTGTTGAAGGAATATGGAATCGAAATGGGGTTTCCATTTTTTGATAATTATTTTTACTTATCGATTTTGGTCACGTAACAACGTGTTTTTTCCCTTTCATGCAAAAATTTGGTTCAAAACGCCAACTTTGACAGTATTTTCTTAACGATTCTTTGCGTTAACCAAAAAATGGAAAACATCTTTCGATTTCATAGTTTCTATTATAACACCTGCTGCCAGTTTCATGCATATCCGAACAAAAGCGAGTTAAAAAATGTGTCATAAAGTTGCCCTTTGGATTTGAGAACAGCCTTAATTAAAAATTTGTGAAACCCTTGGTGTTGCGATTTTTTTTTTTTTTTTTTTTTTTTTTTTAAATAGTGGTGGTGATGGTGAGAGAGGTGGTAAATATGCTTAAAGGCTTTATTCAGGGTTTCAACAAATTATAGATGCTCTCTAGCTAATGTTCTGATGGGAATGACTCACAAATTTTGCTGTGATGCACATTAGGGTAGATGGAATAATTTTACCTCAAGAATTAATATATATATATATATATATATATATATATATATATTCTTTAAACCTCAAAATTTTGAAATCTACCTCTTCACAACATTTCAAGCCAAGGATAATAAGAACGAAATCGTGTGCATTGGTTATATATTACGAAATATTGTTCAACATTATTAGAATATTAATAGTACTTATTATTAAGGAATTTCATTCTTTCACACAATGAAATGAGATATCCAAATAAACAATTTAAAAGACTCAGTGCAGTTACAAATCTATCTTCAAGAATTCCTGTTCATGGCAGATAATGCATATGAACTCTTTTGTGCTATCGGATATAGGATCGATAGTGCTTTAAACATGCCACATAGTGAAGATGAAATTTAAATCAGCTGGAAAATGAGTAAAACATTTGAAAGTGTATTTTCAGGAAATCCTTCCACAGACGTCAATGCATTTTTTTTTTTTTTTTTTTTACTTAACCAGTATCTATTACGCTTGACACACATCACATAATATACTAAACTTTATTTCAGCTAGAAAACTCGCAACACAACTAAAAACGTATTTACAGCAATTACCGCCCATAGGTGGCAAAGTATCTCAATTTTTTGCATAGGAATATGGATTTATTTATATTCTACAAGCAACTTTTAGTACAATAAAATATAATTCAACATACTTCAGAATGCCTAACATATTTAAGAACACATTTTAGGAATTCATGCCCATAAACTGAAATTTTTATTATTGCTTTCGTTCAGCCCTTTATATGATCTATCAAATTTAACCTGACCACGTAAAGCACAAGTTTTTTCTTAAGCTTAAAAATGCCCTGAACAGCTGAAAACTCATTTCAAGCAGTTGTGGTTTCATAGTCAGTTCTGTAAACGAAGTACATTTATGCTGCTTACTTCATGCTCTTAGAAAGCATGCTGTCCACCTCGGTGGAACATATAAGTTTTGTCATGTTTTGTTTTGTGTATCATAACATCTCTAAAATGCACTGAAAAAGATTTTTCCATAGACCATAAAATAAAGGAAGATTTTTGTGTATCCCTGTAAACGAACTATAACAGTTGTATACTTCATCTTCAATAGGAAATATGTTATAGTAAGGCTGAATAGAATACATTTAAGAGTCAGAGTGCAGATAAACGCCCCAAAAGACTGTCGAACAAATGGAAGTCATAAATAATTTTTAACTATATCGGAAAATGTTAAAAACTATGGATTATAATTGTTTTTTAAACTTTATGTTATCGAACATAACCTAATGGTTCTTGAAAAACAATGTTATAAGTTTTATTAACAAAATTAGTCGTTTTTTTAATAAAATAGTTCGGATTGTGCAAAAAAGTTTCATTCGTGAGCTTTAACTTTAAACAGTTTCAAATCTTATTTTCTTAAGTGAGCACCTAAAACATATAGTATACAGAGACTTTACATGCTTTGACATATGAAATTACATTTCAATAAATTATTTTATGTGTTATTGTGGACAATGAAATTATTATTATTATACTTTTATTATTATTTAAAAGCTCTATAAGCTGTGCCTGGCATGAAACATTACCCGCGTACATATTGCAATTTGAAATAAAGTATAAAACTTCTGAACAAAAAAAGCTTATTTCTTAGGCATAATGCATTTTTTATTAACGTACGATGGAATTCCTTAGAGATTCAATGCCAATGATTATTTAAAGCGGTTCTCAAAATATATTTTCCATTCACAACAACCCGAAATTTTCTGACTTGCTTTTTAGCATAAAAGCAGGATACTTACAAACATGATTAGTAAAGGGACTTGTAATGAGTTTTTTTTTATTTTCCGATAAATGGATTTCACCTTGAGTTATAAGTGATTATCGTCTAAGGAAGGGATTTTTTTTTTCTTTTCCTGCGCAGATGCGTCCCGATATTCCGTTCGTAGAGCACAGTTTGACATAATTTTTCTTAAATATCTTCTGCTTTTACTGAAAAATGGAAACGGTTCGATTACATAGTTTCTTAATAAAAGCACCTGCCAATTTGATACGTTTGCGAGCAAAAATATATTAAATGCGTACGAAAGAAGCCAATTTGGATTTGAGAACACCCTTAAAAATGTTTCTTAAAGTGCACATATATATTACGTATTCGTTTTAATGTATATCTATTGTTATTTAAAATTATAATTTATTTTCCACATATTGGGTGATCTTTCTTGATATTTCCATTAATAAGGCATTTTATATGTATTCTTTCTTTTTTATACTGATACTTGTTAAGGGGGAAAATATATAACATACTTGAGAAATTTAAAAGTAGTTCAGGGAAAAATAATTTCGTATGGAACACTTTAATCATAGGTGAGATTTTCGAACTATGGAAAGCTAGCAACATTTACTTAATAATTTGATTGGATAGAACAGAAAATTAAAATACGAAAATGGGATTTAAACGTTAAACAATAAAAAAAAAACTGGAGGGGCAAAAGGTAAATCTTGCCCCTGTTCTCGGAAAACTACCCGGCATATGCCCCCTCCCCATTGCCCACGCCAGATTACACCCATGCTTATATTTTAGATATTAGAGTTTTAGATATTTTCAGGAAGAGGTATAGCTTAAGCCTGAATTCTTTTCTCTATTATGCACCATCATGCATATCATCATTTTATTTCTTAAATGTAAATTATTTATTTTAATTAATAAGTATAAAGAAAATTTCTAATGATTTATTTATCAAACAGTAATTCGTACAAAATAAATCGAAAATGCATCTACTTGTATTAATCCTGCATCAAGTGATGGAATATATAAACATATTTGCTAGCCGCGTTATTTTTACACCATATTGATTCCCAATGTGACGTTACATAAATATTGTACATAAAAAAATAATTTTAAATGTATTGGTTTAATATATGGCGTAATTTTCACTATTAAATGCGTTTCGCGTAAATAGTTTAATTATTTTAAAGTTTCTTTCCTCTTTTGAGATTCATGTGTAAATATATTATTCAATTTGAAAGGGTTTGGGAAAATTATTATTTGAGCTTTCTAAATATTAAATAATTTTCACCATTAAATGCTTTCCATAAGTAAAAATTTAATTATTATAGAGATTTTACACATGACGATATTTAAACTTTGGGCGTTTTATATATGACGGATCTGTCACCATAAAATGGGTTTCTCGTTTAATAATTTAATCATTTTAAAGTTTTCTTACATATTATTATTCAATTGTAAATACAGTTTTTATGAAGTAATTTTTCCAATTTTCTGTTTTTAACAAATGATCATTTAATTGTTATTTTAAAGTGTTATTTCAGTTTTTTTATAGCCACGTGTCATTTTTTATTTGAGAGGAAATAATTCTTTGAGCTGTCTTAAAAAAATTGGAAACAATATAAGGCAAGTGGGAAATTACACCTCAAACGTGGGAAATGAGATGCGTTCGTACTGTATCTAGTTTTATAAATATTCTAATCTTGGTGCAATAGCTGT
The DNA here is from genome assembly GCA_963932465.1 of Maratus speciosus. Lineage (NCBI taxonomy): Eukaryota > Metazoa > Arthropoda > Arachnida > Araneae > Salticidae > Maratus > Maratus speciosus. The sequence goes on along the minus strand of OZ010787.1, from coordinate 683,551,229 downwards.
TACACTCTTTTGCGAATATGCATGAATACAAAATTTATTACGATTCTATGTATTAAATTCAGTATTGCGGAAATAGGACTCCATCTTAAATAGGGCGTAATCACCGTGGCAACCTAGAATCATTACCTATAATGGGATATCACTGAATTAGTTACGTATGATAGGATTTAATAGAATGAAGAAAATTTTATTAATATATTTCTAAGTTTCGATTCGATTTTATAAATTTTGAAATGACTCAAGAAAATTCTGCAACGATTAAATATATTAAATTTCAAACCATTCCGTTGGGTAGTTTTTGCGCTGATATATACGGACAGATGGATAGACAGACGGACGGATTAGACGACGACTATAGGTGCTACGAACGCTCTTGAAAAATGACTTTTTTTAAATATGAAAAAAATATATCTTGAAATTTTGATACAGATTTCAAAAATCCCCCCCCCCCCCCAATTAAATAAATAAATAAATAAATAAATTTGTCAAATTAAAAAAAGTAGTTTAGTCTGTACACTATAAGTTTATGAAGTATATCACTAGAAAAAAAATAATTAATTTCCTATGTATAGTTTTGCTCCTAATATTTTTTTTTTAATGGAACGATTTTGACCGACTTTAACAATTAATAGCTCTTAAAATAATTCTTTGATTAAAAAAGTCTGCTTCAGCGCGTTTATCAAACAATTTTCTATATACCTACCAATTTTCATATTTTTGTATGCAGTAGTTTTCTTCATAATATTAGCGAAGAAAGACCTCCGGTCACAAAAAATTCATTTACGGCAGCAGCGGTGGGTTACTTTTTTTTTTAGAATAGAATAGAGAAATGCATTAAATCTTATCTACGCATTTCTTCAAGGGCATATAATAACAATTCACAGCAAAAACGGGTACTGTACATAAAAGGGAGACACATTCCAGGTGTCGAATATCTAGCTTTCGGCAACAGTAAAATGTTGTAGCACTTGTGTGTGTTTCCTTTGCTGTGACGTCAAAATGACATATGGGGACACTTATCAAGGGGGCAACATTACGCACTGAACTCGTCTACGCATTTCTTTGAGACATTATAATAATAATTCAAAGCAACAATAAAAGCTGTACATAAAAGAGAGATACATTCCAGTTTTCGGATATCCAGCTCTCCACTAAAGTAAAATGTTCTAGCATTGGATATGTATCCCCTCTGCTGTGACGTCAAAATGACGTATGGGGGCAGTTATCATGGGATCGGATATCAGAAATTCTCCACAAAATAAAATGTTCTAGCACTGGAAAAGTGCCCCCATCTGCTGTGACGTCAAAATGATGGGGGACGGATATTCAGCTCTCATTGAAAGAAAAATTATCTAACACTGGAAAAGTGTCCCCTTCTGATATGGGGGGATCTTGTCTTTATCATGGGGGCAGATTTCCAGTTTCCAACGAAAGTAAAACTCTCTAGAACTGGAAAAGTGTCCCCATCTGCTGTGACGTCAAAATGACGTATGGGGCTACTTTTCATGGGGACGGATATCCAGCTCTCATTGAAAGAAAAATTCTCTAACACTGGAAAAGTGTCCCCTTCTGATATGGGGGCACTTATCATGGGGGCAGATTTCCAGTTTTCGACGAAAGTAAAATTCTCTAGAACTGGAAAAGTGTCCCCATCTGCTATAACGTCAAAATGACGTATGGGGGCACTTTTCAGCGTCCCCTTTTTAACACTTCCATACGAAGTTGAAAAGTGTTTATGCATTCGGTTTGTCTGTCCATGCTCTCACTCCCGTGAATAGACTCGGATTTTCATGAAATGGATATAGGTTAGGGAGGGTCATCAAAGCCTGTTTGGTATTGTATAGGATTAATAGTTCATTGACAGGGTCACTCAAAAGTATTCCATGACATTAGGGTATAGGGGGGAAAATCGTTTGCAGAGTATTTGAATGACTGGACGCTATTTCAAATGGATTGAAACGGATATCAATCACTGACGATCCCGTTAGAACAGGGAATTCATAGCATTTTTTATTCATTGACAGGGGACACACAAAATCAATCCGTTACAATACTAAAATAAATCCGTTACAATACTGTCTTTGAGCTGTACGGTTTAAAATTCGGTATGCGCTTATGTTACTCACTCTATATAAATTCTATATCTCCTATACGGGGCTGTACAAAAGTATTCACGTACCATCCTCCCTCTTAGAGAAAATTGCTGAAGGGGAATTTTCAACTGAAGTCTATGTATTTCTTAAGTGAACTCAATTTTGGCATGCGTGCAGTTAGTAGATATATATCCTATAAACTGAAAACCATTTTACGATTGTAGATGGGAACAGCTGAAATTGGGTTTTCAGATGTGTTATGCTTTTCCATAGGGTTGAAATAGACGTAATATTTTAATTTTTTTAGCGGTGCATTTTTTTTCCTCATTATTCTGAATGTATAGGAGAGTGTTTCATAATCTATGCTTGACGCATGATTTTTTCTTTCTTGTCTCTCTGTCTTTTCTTTCTATCGTCTTGCACTAAAAAGAAGTTAGTGTTTCGGTCATCACATTTTTCTATTTATCCGGTTTTCATCACGATGAGCGACAATTAAAAAGTTTTTAAAAGTTCATCCTTTTGAATGGGTATATTAAATGGCTAATACCGTATAGACTCGCGTATAAGTCGACCCCCTAACTTTTTACTTCAATTTTATACAAAATCGAACAAAAGATTTCACTTGCCAATGCGAAAAGATAGTAAGTAAACAAAAACAAATCATTGAAATTTTTTTAAATGTTAAATTATTATTATTTGTATATTTTATATATTATTTTTTTTATTCGTACACGTAAAGAGGCTATAATTTTGCAGTATTCGAAGTTTTTTGCTTTTTTAACTGACTCGCGTATAGGTCGATCCCCCCAAATTTGCTTACCGAAAATTGTCCAAAAGTCCTCGACTTATACGCGAGTATATGCGGTATACAGAAAAAATATTAAATTTCATGGCGAAAACTTTCAGAAAAACGAGATGGTAAAGATGCTGACAATTCTGAAGGCAGAAAAATGTGTTTTAAAATTTAACTGAAGCATAAATGATATCTTTACCCAAACTTAATGCTTCATAAATCCTGAGGTGATTTTTCAAAAGGTATTGAACTATTTTTTTCTCGGGTTCTTCTGTAAAAAAGGATAACAATTGCAAAACGCAATCAAGAGCAAAAATTATGACTACGAAGTAAAGTTTTTCATTAAAGTATTTTAAGGAATTTAAATACATTTTAATTTACAGCTTACACATATATAATTTACATGTTGTAGTTAAATAATAAGGAAATGAATGAAAATTAAAACTTTTATTTGATTCTGCTGTAAAAATCCTGTTTAAATAAGCGGTCAAGTGCGAGTATTACTCGCACTCAGAGGGTTCCGTGCAATGAATATATGAATTATTAACTGCATTATTAAAAAAATCGTTGCTAAAAGAATAATAAGGCTTTGTACAAAACTATACAACGTGGGGCTGGGTATAGCTGTATATACTAGAAAAGTACGAATGGGTATACTATAAAATTTCAAAGATATATGAAGCCTAATTGCTCAATATCAATCAAATATTGCTATTCTCTTCTTTTAATCTTATCCTAATCTGTTTAAGATGAACTTAATTCGGTACTGACAATAAAAGTAGTGCATATTTAAACTTCATTTGGCATTTCATAAAACTAAATGTAGTATTCTTTTAACAAAATGTAGCTAAAATAAAACCCTTGTTCAAAGTTTAAACTTGGCATTGTGCTAAGCGCGCTTCGAATGGAGGTCGCAATGTTGCCGGCTTTGTCCATCCCACGTTTCTCCAGATAGGTTTTCAATGCACTTTTAAAGACACGGGGGGCGTACTGAGAGATCCACTCAATGCAAACTAAACGCGAATCCCATAGTATTCATGTGATTAACTCTAATTAAATGAGTCTGTTTTTAACAATTTGACGTTTATTGCTTTTATATGGCTACTGGGCATTGCATTACACAATATATCATTAAAAGTTTGTTATCTAGGCTTTAAAAGCCGATCTCGGCTAATTACTGACAATTTTTTTCGAAAATCACAATCAGCATTGCTTTTATACTTTTACTACGATATGTAGGGGAGACCGGGGTTAGTTGTGCCATCATGCTTCCTGACTGAGCCAACAGGTTGCAGCACCTGTCGCGTCATGTGAGTGAAGAGGTTGATTGTCTCGGGTGCTGCGTATGTTTTGAAATATAGCGTTGCGTTGTTTTCGAAATAAAAATATTTATCTTGTTTTCTATCGTAAAAGTAAATTATGCTATCTACGTTGGAACCGTCATTGCCAATAGCCGTACTGAGGTATGTGCACTTCCCTAACATTATTTAAATGCTTATATGATGCATTATTAATGCTTAAATGCTTATTGAGCTGTTATTCTATGTATTTCATTTGTTAATCATGCCAACATATCGGAAACTATTGAATAAAGTTCAAAATGTCGTAACGCGGGGCCAGTTGTGACGAAGTCTAAGAGGCACGTTGTGACAGTGTCACTACTTGCCCCAGCATAATTTTTAATGGAGGTCTTCATATTTCAAGGAAAATGGTGCGAAATTACAAGAGGCGTACTGAAAGGGCTAAATCTACTTTAGTAGATTATGATAGGGCTGCAATAGAAGTAAAATCCGGAAGATGCAGTTTAAGGAAAGCCCAAGAACTGGTCAATGTAAACCTTCTTAGATATGTGAATAAAAAGAAGAGTACATCCTGGAAGAGACAGTGTCGATCTACGACATACCAGTCAAAATAGTCCTTCCTTCCTAGTGCTGCCACTCCAAAAAATATTCAAGCAGGATTTCGTTGTAGTGGAATTTGGGAATTGAATAGGAACATTTTTACAGACAAAGACTTCCTATGTTCCTCAGTTCGACCGTTATCCATCAGAGATGAGAGACCAGAATGACAATGAAAAAAAAATTAGTAAATATAAAAACTGTTAATAAACCAAGCACTTCAGCAATAACTTTAATCAATGAGGGTGAGATTGCGTCTTCAGAAGTAAGAAATCTCATTGAATTAGATGATTCTATGACAATTGATACTAGCAATGTGTTAGGGGTCTTACAGAAATAAGACCGCTCCCTAAAGCAGGACCTCAAAAAGGCAAGCAGTCTAACGTGTTTGAAATCTGCCATTCTAATAAGCACACCTGTAAAAGAGAAAATTCCAGCAGAACAAAAAGCAACATATGAACGAAGAAAACAAATTGAAGAAGAAAAAAGCAAAAAAATAGTATGGAAAAGCCAAGCAATTCATAAAATAAATTACACCTAGGTTATTGGAAAAAAAGGGATAAGCAAGTATAGCTCTGAAGATGACGAAAATTGCCTATGTCTAGTTTGCTTGAAGCAATACAAAATTTTTAGACCCACAAAAGTCTGGGTGCATGTAAAAAAGATAGGCGCGTGTCAAATGTACCAAAAATGAACCTTATTATATTTGCATTAACTGCAAATCAGACGCTGAAACAAGCGATGACAATTGAGTGATTAAAATATAGGATATTGGCCTACACGCTGTCCACGTCAGGCTACCGAATCAAAGATCAATAGGACCAAAGTTTCGTGTTGGCTTACTTTTTATTTCTTTCCTGATTAAGACAGTTTTTTTTTCTTTTTATTGTTAAGCGTCTCTAAAAGTATCTTTATAAAGGACTAAGTGTTAAAGTGTTAACAATTCAACTACAGCGTGACTTCAAAAATCTGGCATTCAGAAATCCGGCATCAAAACCAACTGTTTCCTTCCTTTTCCTTTTACCCTTTCAAGTTATTAGAGAAGAAAAATAGTAATTGTTCATGAATTAAAAACATCAAGATCGAAAGTAAAATTGCAAAAAAAAAAAAAAAAAAAGAATAAATATTTGACCTTTTTAGGGTTTCGTTCATCTGACGAAACCCTATTCGTCTCACTCCTTTGTCTGTCTGTCTGTCTGTCTGTCCGTCACAGAGCCCGTTCTCAGAAACTATACATGTTAGAGATTTGAAATTTCGTGTACTTATAGCTGAATACCTCACATCAAACAACAAATCATAAAATTTTGAAAAAGTTGGTAATTAACTGAATTGCGGGCTAATTAACTTCTAAAATTAACCAATCCACCTTTTTAACGCAGATTCAAATGAACTTTCTCCAAATCATCCGTGTTTCTCCTAAGGGTTGCCAGTAAAATCAGCCGATGCATGGTTACCACGGAGGAAATTAAGCCGAAATATGAAGTGGGCATTTTAAATCGAAATCGCATATCAGAAAATATTGGTCCGAGAAATTTGTAAATGGAATAGACAGACGCAGAAAAAAATCTACTTTCATTTGGTATAAAGTTCACATTTCTGCGATGTGTATAAGTTAAAATATCCACTAAAAATCGATCGATAAAAATTTATTTTCTTTGATTGGAAAGACAAGGAAAAAAGATTTCAATTCAAAAGATTTCAAAGCAGGTAGACACTGCGGTTTTTCTTAAGAGGCTACTTCAGTCAAATGAAAAGACCCGTTCGCTAATGCTAATCCTATGGAAGAAATTTATAACGATATCTCGGTTGCATTTTAATATTTTTAAATGATTTTTTTTGCATTGGATAGCTGAGATCGATCTGTACAAAGGCCGTTTTTTAATTTTTCGATTTTGTTTACAGATATTTTTAATGAGGACACTTTCATTTTCGGAACCGGTTTTGAAATTGAAAGCATCCTCATACAAAAAATCTGTAATGAAAATCAGAAAAGTAAAAAACGGCCTGCATGCAGATCGATCTCAGCTATCCACTGCAAAAAAAAAAAAAAAAAAATCATTTAAAAATATTGAAATGAAACCGAGATATCGTTATAAATTTCTTCCATAGGATTAGCATTAGCGAACGGGTCTTTTCATTTGACTGAAGTAGCCTCTTAATAGCATATTTTAATACGGAATTTTAACTTTTTAAATATTAAATTTTTTGATTAAATTTTATGGCATCCCAATGTCCAATTTCTCGCTGATTTTATTGATACCTATTTCTAAGTCCTATCTTAATTACAAGCTGAAATATTAATTATTATTTAATTAATCGGTTTAACTCGCAGAAGAATAAATGTCGGTAACTCCCACATGTGTATTTTAAACAAGAGTTCTTTCTAAGTGAGCCCCTAATTATGTTGGAGACATGAAATTTCGTGTACTTATAGCTGGACACCTCACATCAAACAACAAGTGATAAAATTTTGGAAAAAGTCGTACATTTAACCCTTTGGGCTACCACATGTGTATTTTAAACAATTCTTTCTAAGTGAGCCCCTAATTATGTTGGAGACATGAAATTTTCAGTACTTATAGCTGAACACCTCACATCATACGACAAATCATAAAATTTTGAAAAAGTCGTACATTTAACCCTTTGGGCTCCCACATGTGTATTTTAAACAATTCTTTCTAAGTGAGCCCCTATTTAGGTTGGAGGCGTGAAATTTTGCATACTTATAGCTCAACATCCCAGATTACACGTCAAATAATAAATTTTGAAAAAGTTTTATGTTTAATCCTTTCAACTCCAGCTCGTGTATTTTAAGCAATTCTTTCTAACTGAGCCCCTAATTAAATTGGAGATTTTAAATTTTGCATACTTATAGCAGAACACCTGAGGCCAAGCGACAAATCATAAAATCTTGAAAATGTCTTACGTTTAACCCTTTGAGCTACCACATATGTATTTGAAGCAATTCTTTCTAAGAGAGCCCCTAATTAAGTTGGAGACATGAAATTTTGCATACGTATAGCTGAATACCTCAGACCACACGACAAATCATAAAATCTTCAAAAAGTCTTATATTATTTACCTCTCCGGACTCTAGCTTGTGTATTTTAAGTAATTTTTCTAACATCCGACCTTTTAACCAGGGAAGAAATTTTCCAACTTTTGCCGACACCCCTTTGACCCTTCTTTCATACTGTGCACCATAGCCTTACATATTTTAGTTCCATTTTTTACCGCCAGGTGCGCCTACTGATCTCAGGTGCTATGGGCCCAATCCCCTCGACTAATATATCTGCGGATAGTATGTAAAACGGGATTTCGTTCGGATAGATGTTTGTTTAGAATCGAGTGCGCCCCCTGGTTGCGAAATGTGGAAGTAATAGATTTTTCAAAAAGGTAAAGTGTTTTTTTTTCATTTGCCAGAGGCGATTATTTTCTGAACAATTTTTCTCGAAGCTCTGAGAAAATTGTTTGGCTCACATTTCCCGTGAAAAGGCCACTATTTATGTTCTGATCGAACATTCAAAAGCTCAAAATGCATGAAGTGGTATAAAAACAGAAAAAGAGGATGGACGAAAATGCACCAACAACGAACCTCTTAACTGGTAGCGAGATCACTGACGCTGTGCTAAATAATAACGCCCGTAGCAACTTAGAAGACGAGGTTGAACAACCGGCAGAAGAAAAGGTGTCACTAGAAAAACACATAAATTTGACTGGAGAATCTGCTTTAGAGAAACAAGACTGTATTTCCGAAATAGAATATTTTTCATTTGTATAAAACACAAGAAAAACATATTAAAGAACGGCCAAAAAAATGTAAGCAAGCAAAATTGACATCGATCTTTCCGAAATTACATGAGAAGAGATAATTTCACTCTTTATTAGACATATTTTTTTCTATAACATAGAAAATATCAGTTAAAGTACGTTTTTTTTTTGCTTAATTTTCTCCTTTTCTTACATAAATATCACTTAATAATGAATTAAAGTATGGCTAAAGAATATAGTACTTCTCTTGGTATTGCTAGTTTCCTACTTTTGATATTCCTTCAAAAATCCGGAATTTTCGAAAGCCTCGGTCCCGATGATGCCGGATTTTTGAAGTTATACTGTATTTTATTTTCATTTGATTTACAATATTATTAAAACATGAAAGTGTTTTATTGTGTTAAGAACGTTATAAATGAATAAATTTCTCATTCTTGATTTGACATATCCCATTGAATCGCCTTTCTTACATAATCTGTATAGGTTACAATGTACTTGTATGTGTCATTTATGTGCCACAATGTGCCTCAAGCATGTCACAACTTACCCCGTAGCGGGGGTTATTAGTGACAAATTTCGAAGTTACGCAGAATTCATTTTGTGTTATGAAAAACGTTAATCATGTTAATAGTAGTTTCATAAATATGTTGCGCAAGATTTACTCTAATGATAGGATACATTAAATGATTCGCTTCAGTTCAAATCTTACGGCTAATAATTAAAAATGTCACTACTACCTCCAGCGCTCCTCAACCCCTTTGCGGAAGGGTCGAAAATCGAAACTTGTGGGTATCGGAAAAATGCGCTTTTCTCAAAAACTATGTGACCTAGGGTCATCGCTAGAATTTTCCTGCAAGGTTTAAATGAACGCCTACTACCTCCAATTTTTTCATCATTTTATTTTCAGTAGATTCGGGAATAGAAGGGGCACTAGGTTTTCGACGCTATCTCTACAATAAAATTAAAAGAAATGCATTTTTATGTTAAGCGTTTCGAACGGTTTCATACTATACACCACACTATATACAAAGAAAAGATTTTGTTTTTCAAGTAACGTAATTAGACCCTCTACATTTTTCCTAAATGTATTTGCGAGTGTTTAATAATTTAGTGAATAGTCTTTATGACGTCCCCAAATTTGAACTTTCCACGCTCCATAGTTTACGAGTAAAATGGCTGTGACAGACACAGGAGTGATCTTATAATGACTCCGTTTTCCATGTTTAAGTACGGAACCCTAAAACGGACTATCACTAACATTCTGCGCAACAATTTCGTGCTCGTTTTAGCTCATAGTTTGTGTTAAGTAATCAAGAAAACTTTTTTACCGATAAATATTATGTTTTTTTTTTTTTTTTTTTGTATTTCAAATTGTCAATTTTTGTCAAATAATATCAATTTGTCACTTTTATTTTTACGCAACTGCCCTGCATCTAATAAATGGGACGTGATTGAGTGAATCTGATGATTCCTCTGAATTCAGCACCCTAAAATGAGTTAAATGCATTTGATGACGAGGCAGATACAGAAAAAAATTAAAATTTTTTGACTAGCGTTATATATCCGTTGTGCAACCCGAGATTTCCTCGGGCAACCTAAAAGTAGCAAAATTTGCGCAACCCGAAATTTCCTCGGGGATGCATTTTTTTCCATCTAATTAACCCTCCTTGATTATTTCCACCAGTTATTTTTTTAGTGTAAATTTTGCCTTATTTAATCGGATCATTTTCCTGATTAAATTAGTCAAAAATTTTTGTTTTGAAAATCGGTGACAAAAGAATAAAAATTCTTACAAGACGCTCGTCGTGAAGGGGTTAAATACGCAATTTTTGAAGCTATTTTGATAAAACAATTACGCAGCGAGAGGGTTAGTCCTTTATGTACTGAATTATGAATTCATGAAATTTTTATCTTCTAAAGCATTTTTCGTAAATTTTTGAAACTACATTAGAGGATTTACATAATCATTCAATAAATTTTAGATGGATTCATTAAATTTGAATTTATAAGGATTTTGCGCATCATTTATCAATTTTTCATATTCAATTTTTCATATTCAATTTATAATGTTTTTCCGATAAACTCTTTAATAACATACTCATTCAGAAATTATGTGTCAGTGACAAAAGCGAAAGTTATTCCATTACATTCATACATTTCAAACATGAAATAAAAATAGCAACTGTTTTTTGGCAGGCGTCCAAAAATGGACCAACACATTTCTGAAGACGGCGTAAAACTCCGTAGTGAAAGAATGTCGCTAATTTTTTTAAAAGATACAATAGATCACATATTATATCGTCTGATATAATCTAGTATTATATCAATAGATTTTATCACCTTTTTTACTTCCTTCTATCTTCAATACAAGAAAGTATTGTAATCGAAATGTTTTTCGACTTCCGGTTTTCGACGGATTTACACTTTTAGGGGTCGGAGTTCCTAAAAAACATGTTTATAGAAAATGTCTGTCCGTATGTCTATCGCCATTAAAAAGTGTATAAAGAATTGAACTAAATTCTTTAAGTTTTTGGCTTATAGCAAGCAGGTCCTTCCTTAATTTGGAAAAAATCCGCCGGAAGGAGGCACTGTAATAGCGATTTTTGTGCGATTTTGAATACTGTACCATCGAAAAGTGTATGAGATTATGCATAAAATTGAACCAAATTTTTTACAAAAGTTTTTGGCTATAGTCCTGTCCTCCCTTAAGTTGGAAAAAATGAGATTGAAGGGGGCGCTGTCATAGCGATTTTTATGCGGTTTTGAATATTGTATCATCGAAAAGTGTATGAAGTTGAACCAAATTTTTTGTGCATGCTGTTGGTCATAGCAAGCAGGTCCTCCCTGAATTTGGAAATATTTCGCCGAAAGGGGACACTATAATAGCAATTTTTGTGTAATTTTCTTCATTTTTCATAGTTCTATTGTACACCGGCGGTTCGTGAATCGACGGGAACTTCCCATCCTGTGAAGATGACAATTCGCGAACAGTTGATAAACAACAGAATTAACGAAAAACTATTTTAATCAATATTATGATCGAGATTAACTCGTTTTTACTCCGACTGAAGCAGAAATTTCAGATGAAAGTCAAAGATGATATAGTATTGAACTAATAGAAATGAAATATTGACATTTGTAACAACATTTTGAAATATTAAAATAGATGAGACAGAAGAAAGTTTTGGAATTGGCACATCCAACTAGTTTTCACAATGGAAAGCGAAAAAATATGTGAATAAAAATGTTCAATTTTCATGAGGTCTTCATTTTTTGCCCTCAAAACTGAAAGTTTCCTCGTATCTCTTTGTAAAAAATATTTCTTTTATTATTGTGATCTAATTTGCTTTTCGATTATCATTATCTTTTATAAATAGAACTTTGTGGAAATTACGGTTTGATTAATTGAAATTTCCTCTTGTTCTTTTTGGTTATTTTCAGTTACTCTTTTTTTTTTTTCTTTACGTACAAAAATCTCAATAAACTGTCAAGTGTGAGTATTACTCGCGTTCAGAGAGTTCTGTGCAATAAATATATGAATTTATTAACTGTATTATTTAAAAAAATCGTTGCTAAAAGAATAATAAGACTTTGTAAATAAACTTTACAACATAGGGATGGGTAAAGCTGTAGGGGAGACTGGGAAAGTTTAACCCACCCTTCAGTTTTCATATTTAAAAGAATTTCAGAGTTTTGAAATAGGTGACAACCAAAGCTACAGAAATGCTCGAACAACAGTCTTTATTTCATGAAGATAATTGAAATAGGTGGGGAAAAATCAGTTGTGAAGAATTTTCAGCTTAAAAAGTGTATTTTTTAGAAACATTTAGTAAGATTTTCTCAGATAAAATATGTCATAGAAAATTAAATAAGTAGGTTTTAAGTAATGTAGAAAAATTGAGCTTTCATTCCAGGCATAAAGATTGTACAGTAAATTAAAAAGTGGCTATGTGGGGAGGCTTTATTCAGTCAATGTGGGGAGGGTTGACCAGATTGTCAAAGCTCCTTAATTAAGTATTTTTGGAAATCCTTTTATTACACATTGTACATAATGAAGGGTTAATGGTTATATTTATAAAACATTGTAAATTTATTCTTTAAAACTACAGTAAATTGGGGTCATTGATAGAAAGGATAATGTTTAAAACTGATTAAATGAAGATGAGAAAAATTTCTATAGAAACAAGGAAAAATTTAATGAAATATAAATTGAAAAGTTGATAGGAAATTTTATTTCACTTAACTAGTATACCCCATACTAGTAACCCATAGTAGGTAAATAGAATGAATCGAATACAGTGTAGCTAAAACAAAACCCTTCATTAACCGTTTAAACTTGGCATTGTGCAAAACGCGCTACGAAAGGAGGTCGCAATTTGCAACACCGCCTTGGTCCGTGCCGCATTATTCCAGATAGGTTTTTAATTCAATTTTAAATACACGGGAGGTGTATTGAGAGATCCACTCAATGCAAACGAGTCGCGAACTCCATAGTATTATGCAATTAATTTTAATTAAATTAGTCTGTTTTTAACAATTTGACGTTTATTGCTTTTATACTGCTACTGAGCACAAATATATCATTAAAAGTTGTTATCTAGGCTTTAAAAGCCGATTGCGCATAGAGTACACGGCCATCATTATGCATGTCCAAACCGCCCGTGTCTTTAAGGGTGAATATCTCGCCTAATATCCGACGTTTTTTTTTTTTCGAAAATCATTATCAACAATACTTTTATACTTCTGCTATGTTAGGTACCTCCAGCGCTTCTCAATACCTTTGCTGAATGTACGGAAATCAAAATTTATGTGTAACGGGAAAATGCGCTTTTCTCAAAACGATGTGACCTAGGGTCATCGCTATAATTTTCCTGCAAGGTTTGAATTAACGTTTACTACATCTAATTTTTTCGTAATTTTAGTTTCAGTATATTCGGAAATAGACGGGGGGGGGGGGGGGGACATATTTTTGCACAACATTTTCGACGATATCTCTGAAAACATATTACCTAAACTTAAATAAATGTATTTCTGGGTTAAGCGTTACGAAAGCTTTCACACGATATACAAAGTAATGATTTTTTTTTCAAGTAACTTAATTAGCCCCTCTACATTTTCCCTAAATATATATATTTGTGAATACTTATTAATCTGAAAATATTTGGGTTAATAGTCTTTGTGACTTCCCTCAATTTTAACTTTGCACGGCCCGTAGTTTACGAGTAAATGGCTGTGACAGACTGACAGACACGAGTGATCTTATAATGGTTCCGTTTTTACTTTTTAAGTACGGAACCCTAAAAAGGAAGTTAATATTGTTACCTGCTTCATTTTTAAAAATGAAATCACAATCCATTCCAAAACGCGTTTTAATTATTTTTATTTTTTGTACATTAGGAAATTGATAGGAATAAGGTTTGAATAAAGCTTTTTAATTTCCATGAATTGCTTTTAAAAATAAAAAAGCGGTTTCATGCTAATATTATTATTTCGTGGAATTTCATTGTATTATATTCCGACGAAATACGGAACGAATAACGAAACCGGAATTTGTAATAATTACGAGGTACTTGTGATTTTGATTTAGAGAAAAGAAGAATGGTATAAAGATTAAATCGATCTAACGAATAAAATATATTTGAAAAGATAAAGTAATATTGATAGAAAAAAAGATAGTTTTTTTTTTAGAAATTAAGGGGTCCGGAACACAAAATCTTAAAAATTTTTATTACGTTAAATTTTCTCTTTTTTTGTTTTCTGCTTAAAATGAAGTTTAAATTATGTTTCTATCCTAATTGGAACAGGAAATATTCATTTTTAAGTTTTGACTTATTTCAAAATCTAGCTTTCAAGCAATGGTTGTCATGAAAACGACTTTTTGAAAAAAGTGTTTTTCTTCTTGATGTGTTTTTTCACTATTTCACGTATTTAAATTGTTATAAGTCAAGAACCTTTAAAGATAAATGGTTCAAATTTGGAACGTGTATTTTTCAATTGTTTTACGTTAATTTTGATTCAGCAATTTGAAAAAAATATTTATTTTCAAAATATGATTTTTTTAAAGAAAGATACGTCATTTTTTTAAAAAATTTTAATTTAAATATTTTTATTATTTATTTAATTAATATTTTTTAAAATGCTAAACCTAAATTAAAACTTATTTGTTTATTCTGTTGTTATTCTGTTTATTTAAATGCAAAAAAAAATGAAATTCTACAAATAATATTCCGAGTTATAACGATTTTAAAACCCCACTTTTTTAAATAAAATTTAAATTTTTAAAGTAAAAAAAATATGAGAAGTTTTATCATGTGATTTTATTTGCAGATGATGTGGTTAACCATCACAAAAATTTCGAAATTTTAACTCAATAAATAAAAATTATTTGAAAATGTGCCCCGGAACCCCTTAATTGATTAATGAATTTTCACTTCGATAACTACTATCTCATACATGTTAATACTTCAAAAATCGCTATCACAGTCCCAAAATTAAATGACAAACTATGCACATCGTGAGGATTCTGAAATTCCGTGCATTAGTTCTTGAAATAGGACTATGGCGGATATCGGAAAAAATGCAGCATAAAAGCGCCACCTGTTGGACGGTTTACACCAAAACGTAATCAGCAATAATACTTATCAAGGTATATCTGAATCTGAAGTTTGATGAAAATTCGTGCATTAGTTCTTGAGGGAATCGGGAATATTGCGGGAATCGGGAAAAATTCAGCCTAGCAGCATCACCTGTTGAGCGATTTACACCAAAATCTAATTAGGACCAATTTATACCAGGGACTAACTAAATCTGAAGCTTTATGAAAATTCATGCATTAGTTCTTGAGATACAGCTATTGCTAAAATCTTGAAAAATGCAGCATAGCAGCACCACCTGCTGGGCGATTTACACCAAAAACTAAACAGCTCTCATTTATATCAGGGACTAACCGAATCTGATGTTTAATGAAAATTCGTGATTTCGTTCTTGAGATAGAGCTATTGCAATAATCATGCATAATGCAGCATAGCAGCACAACCTGTTGGGCGATTTTCACCAAAAAGTAATCAGCACGAAACTATATCATGAGCTAATTGAATCTGAAGTTTTATGAAAATCCGTGTAGTAGTTCTGGAGATTGCGGAATCGTGAAATATTGCCTGTTGGGCAATATACACCAAAAAGTAATCAGCACCCGTTTATATCAAGGTTTAACTGAATCTAAAGTTTTGTGAAATTCCGTGCATTCGTTCTTGAGGTAGAGAGCCCACAAAATTTTTGTCACATACAGACTCATAGAGTGACAGACAGACATTTTCTAAAAACTATCCAATCGTGTTCAGGACCTTCTAAAACGTATAAATCCATCGAAAACCGGAAGGCGAAATATTTCCAGAATCCAATACTTTTCTTCTTATAAAGGTAGAAGAAAGTAAAAATGTATTCATTTCATTTCATACGTGTCGTGTGTTTTTCAGACATTTACAGATTTTTGCTTTCTTCTATCTTTACAAGAAGAAAGTATTGGATTCGTGAAAATTGACGAATTCCGGTTTTTGACGGATTTATACGTTTTAGGGGTCAGAGATTCCGAAAAACATGTTTTTACAAAATGTCTGTCTGTCCATATGTATGTGACACAACTTTTGTGGGTGATCTTCAAGAACTAATGCACGGAATTTAATAAAAATGTATATTCAGTAAGTCCCTGATGGGTGCTGATTCGTTTTTGGTCTCAATCGCTCAACAGGTGGCGCTGCTAGGCAGCATTTTTCACGATTTCCACAATAGCTCGCGTATCTCCAGAACTCATGCACGGATTTTCATCAAGGTGTTTTCATTTAGGTGTATACCTTGATATCAATTAGTGTTGTTTATGTTTTGGTGTAAATCCCTCAACAGGTGGCGCTGCTATGCTAAATTTGTCAGACTTTCCGCTCCATCTCGAGAATTAATGCACGAATATTCATCCAACTTCAAATTCAGATATACTTTGATATGAATGGGTGCCAAACTGATGTCATTTCTTGTACTATTTAAATGACGTGATTTATAGAGAAGAAAGTTTTGTGATGGCCGCAACATACTAGTTTTTTTTTTTTTTTTTTTTTTTTTTTTTTTTTTTTGTTATAATCTCATGCTTTGACACTTAAAAATATGAATCACTGAAATCCCTTTTTAGTCATAATTTATGATTTTAAAAATCATAGTGTAAATGATCCCTAAATATATTTTCAAATAGGATATTACGTTGACTTCAGTAACTCGACAGCCGCTTAAGACCTAATTTCGTTTTTTCTTTAAGCATAGGGTGTGGTTGTTGTGTTATTGAGTTTTCACTGCAATGGAAAACAAACTTTGTAAAGTAATTTCATGAAGAGATGTGTTCACCGGAAGATCTTTACGCGCACGCACAAAAGATGCTTTTTTCTATAAAATGTGAATCTGAATAAATACTCCATACATTTCTGAGAGACTCACTTATTTATTGCCAAGTGTTACGACGGAGGTTTTCCAATAGGAAAATGATATTTGATGATATTTGATGAAGTATAATTCAATGCATGTGAAACTATATTTTTGTTAATTAAAACAAACAAGTAATATAAAAAATTTGTTTTTAAAGTCAATTCCTACTGAGGTCATCCAAGAAACATTTAATAGAATCCTTTAAGCTAATATTAGTTTTTGTTGCATTAAAATATCTCAATGGGTTGATTTTCTAGAAGCAAGTAGGTTTACAATGGTCTATGGGAATATGAGAGATATCGCCAAGTTGGAGTTACTTTTGGCTACTCATTTTGGTCGCAAATTAGGCGATATATCGCCATGTTGGCGACAAACTTGGCGGTATTGGGAGACAGAGCAGAGTCCCCCCTAGGGTAACCCCCCTTATAGATAGGAAGATGCATTAAATGCTTCAATAACCAATGGCCGCCATTTTGTCTCCCCAGTAAAACTAAAAAGCCACGTTAGGCTTAATTTCGATTTGAGATGTGTATGAGGAAACTTATCTGCCTAAATACAAATCTTTTCTACCTGAAATCCCGTCTGTTCAACATAAAAGGTTCAAAATTAACAAATTTCAATGATTTACGCAGTTGAAAAACTATTTCAGAAATCGAGTTGAAAGCAAACGCAGCATAAAGCCGCGTAAACAAGAAGAACTGTAGCGAGTCATTCACTTTTTGATTCATTGAAAAAAATGGAGCTATGAAGATTAAAGGAGACGACATAAGTCCTCTCTACTTACTCATGTTACGCCAGCCGCGGGTAAACAGAATAAAAACACCAATAGGCATGAAGAACATTTTAACAATGCTTCCTCTTTTCGGAGGGAGTTCTTTTTCGCCGAGACATTTCCGTAGATTCGTTTCTACTGAAATGTGACACAAATATCGTACAGAAAAAAAAACATGCTAGGTTTTAAAATTTATCTTATTTATTAATCAATATACACATATATATATATATATATGTTACGAAACAATTTAATGGGTGTAGTTGAAATATCACATCGTGCTTATTACGCATTACTGGAGTCATACCACATTTTAATCAGCCGTTGGTGATGTTGTAAGCAATCCTACCACTTAGCACAAGCATTGCTAGCGGAGGTATCAACTCTGAAAATATAGCAGCTGTAGAGCGATGATAATATTGGTATAGTCCAATCAAACACTTATTATTTCATTATGAAAACAAGGCAGCGTGAGTGGTGAAAAAAGGCGTATGAAGAAATATGGGGTTTTCCCAATTAAACACATGGAAACGTAGTCATAGAACAACTGTTTATTCCATCAGAACATACCAACACTGAACAATTCCCGCAGATGAGAAATCAGAGCATTCCACTCGAGCATAAACTAGTTACTCATGCTAAATAGATGTTAATTTACGAAATGAATATTCCACATGGCTAAGGACACCGGGTAACAGGTTATGTAAACAATCACAGCACAAAAATCTGTCGTTCTGAGCTCATGCTCTCGCTATTTATGAGAATGCGCGGAGGAATTCCGATTGAAATGAAAACTTCAAGCTAAACCAACGAAAATCACGAACGAGCCTCGAAGTGAAACTGGGATCCGACACTCAGCCAATGGAGAGCGATCAAGAAACGTCACAGGAAAGAATCCCAGCGCCGCTAATGGAATGATTTCGATGTGAAAAGGCTGTGCCTCGCGGGCGGGAAAATGAGATGAAATAGAATAAAAAAGTAAAAATGGCTTTGATAAATATTCAAAAAATAAGTAACTGCGTTCAGAACTTTACAGTTTGGCAGACGATAAAAATTAATGAAGGGATTAAAAGTTTAGATTACGTTTTGGAATAAGTCTATTATTAAGATACGCGTTTTAAAAATAGAGGAATTTAGCTAGAAATAAATAATAGAGCGTATTAAAAAAAAAAAGGAAATAAGATTATTTTAGAATAATTTAAAATAATTTAAATGAATAGTAAAAGGTAAAATTTTTATATAACAACTATCCTCCCTCCCTAAAAACCGGTGAACTGGTGGCTCCGTGACCCACAAGTTCATTGGGGAAAAGCGTGAACTCGGATTACAATAGTGTTACCCGGTAGTCTGAAATTTTTCTCCAATTCTGTCAAAAACCAAATCAATAAGTTACTGCTTAAACGCGAAACTGTGGGAATTGTTTTTTTTTTTTTTAAATTACAAAGATACTATAAATATTTCTCCAACATGGAGTAAATTATATTCTAAATAATCTCCTCTTGTTTTACTAACAACTTATTACTTACAATATTAACAGATATTGACAATATTACAAGGGGTGATCAAATGAAAAGGTACGAAACGACACGGTGGGTACAAATGTAGACTTTATTCAAAATATTCAACATAGGCCTAAGCACAACTATCCCACTGACGAAGAAGCCGCAGGATTCCTTGTTCCCAGAATTCCTGTGGCCGTGACGAGACCCAGTCCTTCACAGCGTCCTTGAGTGCGTCGTCCGAGTTGAAGGGCTTTCCTTTCAGGTGTTTCTTCAGTGGACCAAACATATGGAAATAAGCAGGCGACATGTCCGGACTGTAGGGCGGATGGGGACGCTGATATCTACCCCCAGTATATCTGCCCCCATACGTCATTTTGACGTCAGAGATAGAAGGGGGCACATATCCAGTGCTGCAGAATTTCACTGTCGCGAAGGGTGTATATCCGACCCCTGTATATATGTCCCCATAGCAGATGGGGGCAAATATCCAATACGGAGCATTTTACTTTCGTCGATAGCTGTATATCCACCCCCTGTATATATGCCCCCATATGACGTCACAGCTGAAGGGGACACATATCCAGTCCTAGAGAATTTTCCTTTAGTGATGGGCGATAACGAGATGTTTTTCTCGATTTTCTCGATTGTATAGACATCTCGATAATTTTCGATTGTGCAAATTTTTTCTCGATGACTGCAGTTTGCAAATTTCTTTTATAAATAATATATTATGTATTATATACGTCTTACATTTATCAAGAATCGTCTTCGGGTGAACTGGAATGCGTCGATGTTAATAAAGACTAGGTGACTTCGACCGCTAGCGGGCCCCTCCTTTAATCGGGGCCCCTAATTTATACGTAATCTTGTAATATGAAATCACGAACAGGTTACCCGCTATATACGGCACTGATATATGATAGCAGGCGGGTGTGGTGTGCACGCACTACAAAATCTTGTAAAAAATATAATATCGAAACGAATGAACTTCGGACCAGATCTCTTGGGGGAGGAGTCAAAGCGAGCGGAGGGACAGAGCAGCTGCATAATATGATTAAGTCGTCACAGGTCTTTAGGCCTTTCCAACCATATGTCACATGAGAAGTCTGGATCTGAATTTATAAAAAAGCCCTCCCCGTGGGGGCAAAGGGGGCGAGGGGTGCGGGAGGTGGATAACATGAGTAAGTGGTCATAAGCCTTTCCAACAATATGTCACATGAGGGGTCCCGGTTAAATTTAGAAAAACACCCCGTGGGGGGAAAAGTGGGGGGGGGGGGCGGTCACCGGAGGTGCATTACATCAATAAGTAGTCACAGACCTTTCCAACGATATCTCACATGTAGGGTCTTGGCAAAATTTGGAAAAGTGTCCCCCGGGGATGTGCAAAATGGGGGGATGGACATCGGAGGAGCATAACATCAATAAGTAGTCACAGACCTTTCCAACGATATCTCACATGAGGGGTCTTGGCTAAATTTGAAAAAGTGTCCCCCGGGAGGGGCAAATTGGGGGAGACTGTCACCGGAGGTGCATAACATCAATAAATAGTCACAGACCTTTCCAACGATATCTCACATGTGGGGTCTTGGCTAAATTTGGAAAAGTGCCCCCGGGGGGGCGGGCAAAGTGGTGGTGGGGACACCGTAGGTACATAACATCAATAAGTAGTCACAGACCTTTCCAACGATATCTCACACTAGGGGTCTTGACTAAATTTGAAAAAGTGTCCCCAGGGGGGGGGGCAAAGAGTGGGGGGGACTGTCACCGGAAGTGCATAACATCAATAAGTAGTCACAGACTTTTTCAACGATATCTCACAAGAGGGGTATTGACTAAATTTGGAAAAGTGTCCTCCGGGGGGGGGGAAGTGGGGGGGGCGGGCACCGGAAGTGCATAGCATCAATAAGTAGTCACAAACCTTTCCAACGATATGTCACATGAGGGGTCTTGGCTAAATTTGGAAAAGTGTCCTGAAATTTCATATATTATAAATAATATTTACCGGAGGGCTCCATAAAAAAATCTGATCTAAAATGATAAAAACGGAAAAAACTACCCTCGCAGTGGGGGCCAAATTGGGGAGGGGAGGAAGAAAGTCTCATAAAATGAAAGAGTCATCCGAGAGCTTACCGATGACATATCACATGACTGGTCCAAAAAAAGTTTGAAAATTGCTCCCCCTCCCACCCCCCGTGAGCCCACTCTTTCGCCCCGGAATTCACACAGCCGCCACTTTAAAATTTTTATGTTCAATAATTAATATTTACCGGAAGACTGCATAAAAAACCCACATCTAAAGTGACATTTAAATTTATTATAGAAATCGGCTACGGTTTTAAAAATTTGTTCGCCCCTTCCCCATCCCCCTTTGGGCGAAGAAAGGTTCATAGTATGAAAGAGTGGTCAAAGGGCTTTTCGATTATATGCCACAGGAAGGGTTCGGTAAAATTTTTAAAATTGCACCCCGCATGATTCCACTCTCACGTCCTCCTTCCTCGAAATCACCCGACCCACCTTCCTCTTTGAAATTTTTATATTTAATAAATAATTTTTATCGGAAGGCTCCAGGTATGTGACACCTTGGTAGGGCTAAAATAAGAGAAACTTTGAAAATTAGGGCTTCATTTCACAGCTCATTGTCGTGCCTATTTCTCTATCTCGTCCCGTGGTACTCTCGATAAATTTTCTTACTTTTCTTCTCTGCCGAGGACGAGAGAAATCCTCGAAAAGCTTCTCATAGCGAAATGTTGAAAAGCGCGAGCGAAATCCTCGAAAGGCTTTTCGTTGGGAGATTTCGAAAAGAACGAGAGAAACCAGCGAGAGGCTTCCCCATCCGGAAAGGTTGAAAAGGGCGAGAGACACTCTCGAGAGACTTCCCATTCCGAAAGGTTTAAAACCGCGAGAGAACAAACCATCGAGCAGCTTCCCATCTGGAAGCGTCGAAATGCTGGAAAAACCATCGAGATGAGATTTGCCGAAATGCGAGATGGAAATGAAGCTTTCAGAGTCAAACTTACCGGTTGGTTTAAGACATAATTTCTCAAAGGAGTCCATCTGCTTATCCAATCTCTTTTTAGCTCACAGGCTATCTAAGCCTGAGAGCTAATGTACCCGTCGGTTCTGTGTGTATGCATGTACGTACGTACGTACGTATGTACGTAAGGCGATAACTCTTGATTAAAATGTATGATTTGCTTCAATTTTTTTTATGTTTATTCTGATAAGGCGTTCCGCTGATTAGTTTTGACGGTTCATTGGTTAAGGATAAAGGGAGAGAAGGGGGGCTGGTCACCCCCCCTCCTTAATTTAGATAAATGGGTTTTTCATGCAGAATTATTGGATTTGCTCCAAATTTCGTATACCGGTTTATTATGTTAAGGAGCTTCCCTGATTAAACTTGGAGGTTCATTAGTTATGTATGAAGGGGGGAAAGGGGGATAGACCCCCTCCTTAATTTAGATAAATGGGTTTTTCATGCAGAATTATTCGATTTGCTCCAGATTTGGTATACCGGTTCATTATGTTAAGAAGTTGCCATGATTAGATTTGGAGGTTTACGGGTTAAGTATAAAATGGGAGAAGGGGGCTGGACCCCCCCCCCCTTAATTTAGATAAATCTGCTTTTCATGCAGAATTATTCGATTTGCTCCAAATTTGGTATACCGGTTTATTATGTTAAGGAGCTTCCCTGATTAAACTTGGAAGTTCATTGGTTAAGGATAAAGGGGGAGAAGGGGGGCTGCCCGCCCCCTCTGAATTTAGATAAATGGGTTTTTCATGCAGAATTATTCGATTTGTTCCAAATGTGGTATACCGGTTTATTATGTTAAGGAGCTTCCCTGATTAAACTTGGAAGTTCATTAGTTAAGTATAAAGGGGAGAAAGGGGGGGGTAGACCCCCTCCTTAATTTAGATAAATGGGTTTTTCATGCAGAATTATTCGATTTGCTCCAAATTTGATATACCGGTTTATTATGTTAAGAAGTTACCTTGATTAGATTTGGAGGTTTACTGGTTAAGTATAAAGGGGGAGAAGGGGGCTGGTCCCCCCTTAATTTAGATAAATGGGCTTTTCATGCAGAATTATTCGATTTGCTCCAAATTTGGTATACCGGTTTATTATGTTAAGGAGCTTCCCTGATTAAACTTGGAAGTTCATTGGTTAAGGATAAAGGGGGAGAAGGGGGGCTGGTCCCCCACTTAATTTAGATAATTGGGTTTTTCATGCAGAATTACTCGATTTGTTCCAAATTTAGTAGGCTGGTTTATTATGTTAATGAGCTTACCTGATTAAACTTGGAGATTAATTACTTAAGTATAAAGGGGGGAAAGGGGGTAGACACCCTCTTTAATGTAGATAAATGGGTTTTTCATGCAGAATTATTCGATTTGCTCCAAATTTGGGAGTCCGGTTTATTATGTTAAGAAGCTGCCTTGATTAGATTTGGAGGTTTATGGGTTAAGTATAAAGGGGAGGGGCTGGCCTCCCCCTTAATTTAGATAAAAGGGTTTTTCATGCAGAATTATTCGATTTGCTTCAAATTTGGTATACCGGTTTATTATGTTAAGGAGCTTCCCTGATTAAACTTGGAAGTTCATTGGTTAAGGATAAAGGGGGAGAAGGGGGGCTGCCCGCCCCCTCTTAATTTAGATAAATGGGTTTTTCATGCAGAATTATTCGATTTGTTCCAAATGTGGTATACCGGTTTATTATGTTAAGGAGCTTCCCTGATTAAACTTGGAAGTTCATTAGTTAAGTATAAAGGGGAGAAAGGGGGGGGGGGGTAGACCCCCTCCTTAATTTAGATAAATGGGTTTTTCATGCAGAATTATTCGATTTGCTCCAAATTTGATATACCGGTTTATTATGTTAAGAAGTTACCTTGATTAGATTTGGAGGTTTACTGGTTAAGTATAAAGGGGGAGAAGGGGGCTGGTCCCCCCTTAATTTAGATAAATGGGCTTTTCATGCAGAATTATTCGATTTGCTCCAAATTTGGTATACCGGTTTATTATGTTAAGGAGCTTCCCTGATTAAACTTGGAAGTTCATTGGTTAAGGATAAAGGGGGAGAAGGGGGGCTGGTCCCCCACTTAATTTAGATAATTGGGTTTTTCATGCAGAATTACTCGATTTGTTCCAAATTTAGTAGGCTGGTTTATTATGTTAATGAGCTTACCTGATTAAACTTGGAGATTCATTACTTAAGTATAAAGGGGGGAAAGGGGGTAGACACCCTCTTTAATGTAGATAAATGGGTTTTTCATGCAGAATTATTCGATTTGCTCCAAATTTGGGAGTCCGGTTTATTATGTTAAGAAGCTGCCTTGATTAGATTTGGAGGTTTATGGGTTAAGTATAAAGGGGAGGGGCTGGCCTCCCCCTTAATTTAGATAAAAGGGTTTTTCATGCAGAATTATTCGATTTGCTTCAAATTTAATATACCGATTTATTCCGATATGGCGCTTCCTTCATTAGATTTGGAGGTTCATTGGTTAAGTATACAAGGGCGAAAATGAGGCAAGTCCCCTCCCCTTAATTTAGATAAATGGATTTTCATTGAGAATTATTCAATTTACTTTAATTTATTTTTTTTCTATGTTCGTTCTGATAAGGAGCTTTCCTGATTAGATTTGGAGGTTCATTATTTAAGTATAAAAGGGTTAAAGGGATTAGACCACCCTTAATTTAGCGATATGTTTCTTTTTTTCATGCAGAATTATCTGACTTTCTTCAAATTTGATATACTGATTTATTATAGTTAAGGAGTTTCCCTGATTTGATTTGGAGGTTCATTGGTTAAGTATAAAAGGGGCAAACGGGGTATATTTCCCTTCATTTATTTTTTGAGGGACATTATTCTTTGAAATAAGAGTATAATATACAATTAATGTGAATAACCTGTGAGCTCAATGTCATCAGTTTAACTGGCACTTATCTTTTTATTGCTATTAACCGATGTGGGTTATGAAGCATAGTGGTTTATGTATTCAGTTCTGTATAGTCCTAGTTTCAAACTTTACTGTTATATTTAGTGTCATTTTGCCCCGAATTTTCAATGTTTCTCTTATTTTAGCTCTGCCCCATACCTGGAGACTCAGATAAATACTATTTATTAAATATGAAAAGTTCAAAGAGGAAGGTGAGTGAATTCTGGGGGGCGCGAGAGTGGACAAAGGGGGGGGGGTAATTTTCAAACTTTTACCAAACCTCTCCTTGACATATCATCGGAAAGTCCTTTCACCACTCTTTCATATTATGAACCTTTCTCCTCCCAGACTTGAATTCCGGAAGGGGGCGGGGGGGGGGAGCGGTGCGGAGGTGATTTTTTTTTTTTATTGTAGAGATTTCTACAATAAATATCATTAAATGAGGTTTTTTAATGGAGCTCTCCGATAAATATTATTTATTAAATATAAAATTTTGGTGGCTGCGTGGGGGGTGCTGTGGGTGAAAAGTGGGGCTGCGTGATTTCCGGGTATATTCTGGGATAAAAGAGGGAACCCACGTGGGAGGGGTAGATTACAAACTTTTTTTGGACCAGTCATTTGATATATCATCGGAAAGTTTTCGGTTATCATCGGAAAGTTACTCTTTCATATTATGAACCTTTCTTCTTCTCTCCCTATTTTGGCGCACCGAGAGAGGCACTTTCCGAACTTTTTTGAAATCGTAACGTTTTTAAACATTTTAGATCGGATTTTTTTACGGAGCCCTCCGATAAATAATTTTTAATATATGAAAATTTCAAAGAGAAGGATGGGCAGGGTATATTGCGGGGCACGATAATTGGAATCCTGGGAGTTGGGACTCTTTTCTATCTTTTGCTGATACCCCTCATGTGATATATCATTGGAAAGCTCTGTGACTACTATTTCATTTTATATATCGCCCGCGCCCCTCCCCTTAATTTGCCCCGCGCGGGGGCACTTTTCTAAATTTAGCCGAAACCCCTCATGTGACATATCGTTGGAAAGTCCTGTGACCACTTATTCATATTATGCACTTTCCTTGCCCCTACCCCCTATTTTGCTCCCCGCGGGGGTTCGTTTAATGTATTCCAGTCGAAGTCTTTCTAAAAATGGGGAAATTAAAGATCCAATCTCAAATGACGTAGAAAAATCAATAAAAAATTTTGATCCCTTTTATCATCCTTTAGTTCTTGTTTTTGCCACTAGCGGGTGCTTTTGATTCTTATTTCTTTGGCCATTTTGGTGCTAATTGCCGAAAAATTCTAATTTTTGATACTTAAACTCCCCTTACCGCTTCATAGCTACTCGCGTTTTTTCAACCAAGGGGCACCCT
The DNA here is from genome assembly GCA_963932465.1 of Maratus speciosus. NCBI lineage: Eukaryota > Metazoa > Arthropoda > Arachnida > Araneae > Salticidae > Maratus > Maratus speciosus. The sequence continues at coordinate 683,524,629 of OZ010787.1, read as the reverse complement.
TACAAGACTTTTTCAGTCTTATGGCTCCTTTATAGCCTCCCTTTGGTTTGTTGTTTTTTTATTCCATCTGTTTTCAGTTACCCTATATTTAATAAAATCTGCCTTGTATATATGTAAAAACAATGATTTCAATAATCGATTCTAGAACATCTCCTTTGTAGATTCTCGAAAATAATCGATGACTGTATCGATTGTGTATTTTACGATAACGATTTTTTTCGATTGTTAAATTTTAGAGAATCGCCCATCACTAAGCCCTATCACTACTATGAAATTGTCGGCCAGAATAATAGCTAAGTTTTCCAATAACTGTTTTTAGCTTTTCTCGTTATAATCGATTGTAAAACATCTCGATTGTAGATTCTAGGAATTAATCGATGGCTGTATCGATTGTGATTTTTTACGATGACGATTTTTCACGATTGTCGAATTCTCGAGAATCGCCCATCACTATTTTCCTTTCGTCGAAGGGTGTATATCCAACCCCTGTATATATGCCCCCATACGTAATTTTGACGTCACAGCAGAAGGGGACACATATCAAGGGGGCAGATATCCAATGCTAGGACTTTTACTTTTGGAGAGAGATTTGGATATCCGACCCCTTTAGATTTGCCCCCATACGTAATTTTGACGTCACAGCAGAAGGGGATACATATCAAGGGGTCAGATATCCAATGCTAAGGCTTTTACTTTTGGTGAGAGAGTTGGATATCCGACCCCTGTATATATGCCCCCAAACGTCATGTTGATGTCACAGCAGAGGGGTCACATATTCGATGCTATAAGAAAATTTTTATGTTCGTCGACAGCTGATTATCCGACTCCTGTATATGTGTCCCCCCCCCCTTTTACGTGCATATTTTGATGTTGCTGTGAATTAGTATACGGCCTTGAAGAAATATGTAGGAAAGATTTAGTGTGTAATATAAAAAATAATATCTCGCTTATTTTGCATACTCGGCTTTCAAGGACATACAATGCCGAAACAGGACCGTAGACAGAGACAGCCGGCTCCGTTAATAATTCGAATGCCACCACAAGTATGATAAAGAAATATCTGCTAAGACAAAAACTTAATTTATCAATAAAGACTACCATTTTACACAGGTTTTTTACGTCTGAAGTGGTATAATTGCATGGTATTTTTTGGCAAGAACATGATTTTTCCCGTTTAAACTGAGATTCCGTTACAGACAGGCTTTACTCTATTAGAAAATAAATTTGTGGGCAAGTTTTTTTTTAACGTCTTTGCTTACAATTATTATTATTATTATTATTACAGCATTACTGTTTATTATAACACTTTTCATCTAAAGATTTTAAATAGAAATATAAAATATTAAAATATAGGCAAACCATTTTCGATTTTCTTGTAGCAGCTCACTGTTATATCCCTTCTTTTCCCCTTCGGTAATCTATTATTTATATGATTAATCCAATTATCATGAAATTCAAATGCATTATTTGTGAGATACAGATATTTGTTGTTGTCAAATAAAAATTGCAAGCAATATAATTTTTTTTTTTCGGAAACGTTATTGTGTTACCTCTGCTTCTGAATAATAATAATAATGTATTATTATTATTATTATTTAAATAAAAAAATGTGATTCTTATATTGTTTATTTATGTGAGCTGGAAACATTCTATTGTGAACAAACTATTGTAATGCAGCCAAGACTTTCTAGGTATAAATTGGTTAATGGTATGGGTTTCAAAGTCAAAAATTTGAGATCTGAGTATCAGCACGCAAGTAAAGAAAAAAATCTTGATTATAATTCCGAAAGAAAAACAAATGAGATTGCGTAATGCATCTTAAAATTTCATTCAGGAGGTTATACAGTTGTCAGGTTTTTTTCCTAAACATGTGTCATAATCTATGTTTTTATGCTTTAATTAATAAAACTATTATTAGTACTAAAAGATTAAATCAGCAAATTAGTTATTTTATCAGTTAGTAATACCATTATGTATGTTAAAATTTTGTAATAATTATGTAAACCTATATTAAATACTGCAGACATTTATATTTATTAAAATTATTAATAACTTAATTTAATATAAAATTGTTAATACTATTTAAATTAATAATTATTAAACAATAATTTCTCTAGTTAGAACATTACACATTTTACGTTTTGATTAATAAAATTATAATTAATATAATTACAGAAATAATAAAAACTTCACATAAGTAATTTCATCAGTTAACACAAATAACGAATCAAACAAATATCATGGCAAGAATTTTTGCATTTCAACTTATAAAAATTACTGTTAACACCATAAATGAAAACTTACACGCAGGTATATGCTTGCTAATCAAAACAAATTATGAAAATGGGTGGAAACCATTAAATTATGCACACAAAGTAAATATGAGAATGACCAATTTTATATCTGAAGTTATATTTGAAATCCACAAAATAGCAGCATTAGATTTAAATATCTTTTTTAAATTGAATGATTTTTACGCCAGATAAGAACTTGCTTTTTACAAACTTATCATATTTAATTTTTTATAAACACTAGGGGATCGAACCCGAGCTCCTCGGGTTACAGAGTATAGGTAAAAACAATTCTTTTCTTTTCTTTTTTTTTTTTTTAATTATTATTATTATTTTAATTTTTTTTATTATTTTTTTACATGTAATATATATTTCAGATTGTCCACTAACATAAAAAATAATTTTTATATGAAAAATATCAAATATGCAATCAAATAAAGTTTTAAAATTTATTAAAAGCGTTACTTTCACATGCCAGGAGTTCTTAGCCCAAGATTTTGCGGCTTAAGGCAGTCTTTCCGATCATTTCAGTGCTTTAAGCGCGTGGTTCAATCCCATGTTTGTTAAATTTGTTTCTTATTTACATTATTTTATTTATTTTTCTATAGAGGAAGTTTTAACTTTGTTATGGGACATCAGACGGAAACAAATCAGGGGCGCCATTTCAGAATTTTCTTGGGTGGGGCAAAGCTGTCTTTGAGGACAGTGGCATAGCCAAGGGTGGGGTGGGGTTCGGCGGTGGGGGGGGGGGGGGGAGCCTGTACTCTCTCCCATCAAAACGAAAACCTATGAAAAATTCCGTTTTAAGGAGGTTTTTTTTATCTTGGCAGGTATAATTTCAAGATAGTGACTAACATTTTTTCCGTTTAAGACAGTATTCTATTACAGACAGTTTCCCTTTTTACAAGTATTCTTAAAGGCATTTAAAACCTCCTTTCTATAGTATATCTCTGAAGAGTATAGGTATATTACATTTATTGTAAAACTGGCTAATACGAAACCTGTCAAAGAAAGAATTGTTTCGTAAACGGAAAAAAAAATTAAGTTTTATGAAGAAAGCACTATATAATTATACTTGCTAAGAAGGGTACCTGTCTAAAACGGAGATTATTTTTTTTTTACTTTGCAGGCTTTACGGACAGGACAGGGAGCCAGGACAGGGAGCCATTTAATAAGTTTCTTAGAATGGGGAGAGGAGGCAAGATTTTGTTTGAGGGGAAGGGTTTGAAATAGCATGCCATTCTTAATATTTTCATAAGCATGGGATTCTTCAAGAAATATTTGTAACACTTTCCAACGCAGTTGAAAAGGGAATTGAGTTTGTCTGCCCGTCTGGTCATGAAAGCTAACTATCATTAATTTATACATAAAATGCTCTTTGTTATTGTGTCCATCAGAGATACCTACTTGTTGCGAGAGAAAAATTTAAAAATCTTTTTAGGGAAGTATATTTCTATTTGACACTAAACGTCTCTTTTGATAAGATTTAATGTAAATTTCATAAAATTCATTATGTGCTAGAGATTAACAGTTGTTAAAAAATGAGATGTATTACATACATCCATACTAACCATAAAAGCATCTTCTCTAACTCACGTAAATATACTCGGATCAATGCGTAATTGATATATGTTATTAATGTTTACAATGGAATGTTCGGTATTCAAAATGAAGTGTGTATCATTCATAGTTCATTTACAGGAGGACTCAAAATTATTCCGTTAGATTATGGTCTATCGGGTAAAATCATTTGCGGTATATTTTAATATTGTTGTATTACAGTATTTAAACATAATAACATTTATATACATTATTGGGGTGTACTAAAAGATGACTACTACATGTAATGTTATGTTTAGCACTTACAGTTCGCGTCCAGGAGAACTCACAAGTATTCCGTTATATTATACTCTATGAAGAAAGAATATTTGTGACGTATTTTAATAATGTTACTCCGTTACAAACATAATGAAATTGATAAAAATTTCTGAGATGTGCTAATTAGAGATGAGTTCGGGCTCATTTTTCAGAGCCCGGGGCCAACAATTTTAAATCCGAATCCGAAAAAGTTTGTGCCATCAGAGCCCGATTCCGATACCGAAAGTATGCACGGAAAAAAAAGGTTTAACAAAAATGCATATTTAAAAGCTGTTCTAAATGTAATACATCTCATTTTTTAACAACTGTTAATCTCTAGCACATAATGAATTTTATGAAATTTACATTAAATCTTATCAAAAGAGACGTTTAGTGTCAAATAGAAATATACTTCCCTAAAAAGATTTTTAAATTTTTCTCTCGCAACAAGTAGGTATCTCTGATGGACACAATAACGAAGAGCATTTTATGTATAAATTAATGAAATTTGCAGAAATTATGATTTATATGACGAAGAATCGAACAGCGTTTTCTGTTTCCTATAAAAGGTGTACATCTTTCGCATTTATTATGGCTTTGAAAATCAGTTTAAATTATAAATTTGACACCGTTACCGAAAAGATCCGATGCTTTTATAGAAAAAGAGGAAACGCTGCTTGATTGCTTTCAATCGGGAATAACAACACATGCCAATTTTATCTACTTACGTATGAAAGTGATTGTATGAATATGAAGAACAGAGCCACAGAAGGAGCAGACTTCAAGAAGAAGCATGATTAAAATCACCAACATTATTTTCATATAAAGAGCGATTACAATCGCAGACAATAGGAGACTAAAAATTTGCAAATCTTAGGCTAATGCTGATTGACGTAAAAGAAAATATTTATTTCGCGTTAGATCTCTGAAAAAAGTAATAATAAATAAACATTCCAATTAAACAGTATCCTAATGGGCCATATTCTGATTGTCGCCAACATCAACAGGTCGTTACTCGCGTTAAACTACAGACATAAATCATCAAATATCACAAGTTTTCTTTCAAAATAATGTTCGACAAATACTAAAAAAATAAAATAAATAAAAAAAATCTATTTCTCTTTCGTCCTGATCAAAATAGCATTAAAAAGACTTGCAATGGGATAATTAATTTTTAAGGGGTAAAAAAGTTATTTTTTGTTTCTACACGAGTACGAGAATAAATAAAATTGCCAGTTTGAGAAAGAATGGGCCCGAGCCCGAAGGCTGGTATAAAAATCAAACCCGTGTCAGGTCGTTTCATCTCTAGTGCTAATACATACTTTCTGTAGAATATGGGGTGCGAAGCATTCATCACTCATTTACAAGGTTATGCAAAAGGGTTCGATTATATGATGGCCTACGGGTAAAAACTGTTCACAGCGTATTTCAATTATGTTGCACTATTTCAAACATGATGAAACTGATATATATTATTGAAGCTAACAACAAAATGCTTGCAGTAAAATAGAATGGGGATTGCATTTATCATTCATTTACAGGGACACATAAAAGATTTGGGGAACAAATCTGTATGCGAAGTTTGGCTATTAGGAATGATTGCTGCAAGTCCGTTTTCACTTATGGTATGGTTTTTTAGTTTAACTAAATTTTTTAATACTACATGGTGTGCATAAATTCTATAGAACATACACAGAGCAATTTTTAAATTCGTAAGACACACAGAAAAATTCGTAAGCATTATTGAGAAAGAGCAGGAATTGCTTAAAGATGTTATTTTTAATTTGAGTTATGCAGCTTCAAGCTATCTTTCAAGCTCAACTACATTTAGTATAATATACTAAGGTAAGTTTGCTGCATATAAATAAAATCATATACACGACTATGCAAAGAACTGGATACATAATCGCCTATGGATATTAACTCATGGAAGCGTAATTTAAGTAGCTTAAGCATTGCTTGAATTAAATTTCAGCATTAATATGTGGCATGTATTAAAATCTGTATGTCATATACAGGGCTGTACAAAAGAATTTAAGTACGTTTCCCCCTATCAGTAGAAATTGCTGAAGGGGAATTTCTTACTGTGTTATGCATTTTCTTACTAAACATAATTTAAGCACACAGTGTATCATATGTACAAATTTATAGATCATATACAGAGCTTCACAAAAGAACTGAATTACTTTTACGGTTATGGGCGGTAATTATTGAAATATGGTTTTTAAATGTGGTATAAGGACTGTTTCCTAGAAATCTGCACAAACTTTTCTTGACTTGAAAGTTATTAAAAAACGAGATAAAGAACTCAAATGGGCACTGTAAGGTGACTTCAATAACCACATTCCTCTGTAAAACTGTTATCGGATTTCAATTAAACCATTTCGTTTGACATTATCGATTTTACTTTTGGTGGTACTTGCTAGACATTGTACAAAATTTAAGTTCCTAATTTTGAAACAATACTTGATTCGATTGATCAATTTCTGGATGTTACCTGCTTTCTAGCCTTTGGCATACACTTTTGACTTCAGATACTTTCAGGACCGCTCAATTGGTCAAATTTGAGGAACGCTAACCAGGTTGTCAGACTTCTTTATGAAGTGATGTTTTGCTGGCGGAAATGGCTGAGAACGATTTTGCAGAGATGACTGCTATCCAAGTCTGGCCAGATACCGTAATCACCGTCATTGTAGTTGCTACAGATGTAGGGGATAAGAAGACGGCAAATGCCCTTGTTCAAATGTCGTTGCCCATTGACAGCGAACCCAGACTTTCGGATGAACAGACGACTCAAACCTTTCGCACCCATTGCAATCCATACGAGGATCTTGTCTTGGAATTTCGCTTTAGTAGAAAATTTAATGATATCTTGGGTCGTGGGGACGTCAGATGTATAATAGCCACCGTTATAGTTAAACGTGGGCAAATGGCGCCCCTGAAACAAATGCTGACATTTTTACATTGTTTTAAAGGCAAGCGGATTAATATTTCATAATCGAGCTACACGTGATAGAGATACATTTAAAAATAATTCATGCTTGAAAATCTCTCTCTCTATATATATATATATATTACGCTATCGCACGTGGTTATTTGTTATTTGGTTGTACGCATTATTTGTTAATTGTTTAATGGCAACCCCGAATGAAACGCATCTCATTGGTTATTGTGTAATAGTTTTCAAAAGGGAATAACAATAAATAAAAAAAAAGTTTAATTAATAACTATAGAAAAAACAATTTATGTAATAAATAAAATAAAGGTAAATAAACAATTTATTAATAAATAAATAACAAAACAACAACATCCGGGTTACCATATCAAGCAATATAACGACACTTTGTCGCCAGTTAAGTACCCCGGTGCGTATATGACATTGGCGTCAGAAAAAAATCGCGCCAACGTGGTGCGTATATGACATTGGCGTCAGAAAAAAATCGCGCCAACGTGGTGCGTATATGACATCTGTGCCGTCTTTTACTTATTTATTTATTTATTTATCGAACAACAAACATACGACTTCATCTCATTTAAAATACAATAAATAAATAAATAAATAAAGGTACTTTTCCAGTATAGGTACTTGGCGAAATAGAGAAAGGGTCCATGGCGAGGAAAGAAATTTGGCAACGTACTTTCTGGCAACCTATTTAATCAAAATATTTTTTTCGAATAAAACTACATAAAAGTTGCCATGATCAGAAAGAGTTTGTACTTTAATGTTAGCTGGACGCAATTCTCGCCAATGGCATTTTTTAACTCGCCTGCACATTTTTTTATTTTTCGAGGGGTAAATTAAAACAATGCTTTGATGTTGAAATTAAATAGTTTATGGTATTATTTATTCTTTTTCTTTTTTAAAGATTTTCTTTTTAAGTGAAAGTCATGAATTTTAAACGTTTCAGTTTTAAATTAAAGCTATCCATTTTAAATAAAATGAGTGAAAGGATTACATTTTAATCATGAAATATGAAAAACGGGTACAATGTTTGGCGATTTATCACCTGTGCCCGACTAACGTAAAAATACCGAGTTCTTGATTTCTCTATCATAATCTTCCTCTTTAGCGAAGGATCGAGCAAGTAAATTAAATTATGAATAAAAGTAACATGATACAATGCTTAGGATACATTTAAGGGAGACCAAACTGGTCGCCACGGGCGAATAGTTATTTTAAAAACCATAATAACTCAGTCAATTAAGATACAATTTTCAAACAAATTGCATTTGAAAGTGGGTTTTTTTCTCTATTTGACGGCGTAAAAATTGAAAATGCGCGGTATTTAGAAATTTAAAAAATCGCTGACAAAGCAAGCATTTTAATTTAATTTTTTTTTCAGGTTTTATGGGAAAATGACAACAAAATATACAGTATCTCCTATTTTCGACTATTTTCCGTTTACTTTCAATGACTTTCAATAGAAATGGGGTTCTTTTGTTGCCACGATTAGAAAAATGATATTAAAAACTACAAAAAAAATTAATATCTCAAAAATAAATTGAGATACAGCTTTCAAACAAATTGTATTTAAAAGAGCATTTTTTTCCTCATACAGCGGTGTAAAAATTTAAAATGTGCGACGGTTAGAAGTTTAAAAATTTGCAGTAAAGAAAATTGCAAAACCAAAATTTTATTTTAAATTTCAAAGTGTTGCCATTCGCAAAATGACGTATGCGTTACGCACAGATATGTTTGTCCTTTATAATATAGATAATCATTTAAGCTAAAACATGTATTTAAAGCATTTTTCGGTTATTCATTAAGGCAAAATATCCATAGAAACTTTACAAATTAGGTTCACTTTATATTTCAATGCTTTTTTATACCGTTTTAAAAATCTTTAATTTTTAAACACGATTTAATCATTAATTTTAATTGTCTGATTAATATCGTTGACATTCTTATTAAAAGTATTAAAATCAAATTTGAAGTTTATTTTTATTTTTTTAGTTGTACTGGTTGCTTTTCCAGTATGAAAAAATACTTTTTTTTTCTATTAGAGGTTTTTTTTTTTCAGATATAAAAAAAAATTAATCTAGTATGAAAGTATTATAAAAATATAAGTATTTTATAAATTAAAAATTTATTAAATTTAATAATATTTTAATACGAGTTTATATATATTTTATTATTTATAATATTTTGTCTTTGAATGTTGCACTCTGAGTTAAATACAAAAAAAATATCTTTCAAATATTTTACATAATGAATACTTTTATCTTTCAAAGCATCCCGAAAAATCTGTGTTTTTTATTTTCATGAATTTATTTAATTTGTGTATATATTGTCGGTTTCCCCCACAAATTTCAAAAGGTAATATTTATGAACTCTTTATCGCCTTATTTAATTGCAAAGTTTCTGCTATTAAATAAGACAATTTTTATATATTGAATTAGTGGTAATGCGTTGGCTCACGGTCTTCAGATTAACCCCTTAACTGTCGCATTAAATTACAGTTTAAAAATTCAAATTTCTTATTGGCACCTTTTTTTTTTTCTTTTTTTTTGTGATAGCTTTATGATATTACATCAAAAATTGGTATACATTTTAAAATTATACTAAGTAATTTGGCAGAAAATAATTATAAACATATAATATTGTTCATTTCGGATAAAATTCAATGATAAAATATTACTTTTTTTTTTACACATATTAATAGCAAGTTTTGTAATAAAGTATATCAACAGCAATATTAACAAGTATTATAAAAATTAGTATAAAATTAAGACGAATGGAGTATTTTGAACTTACTCAGTCGGCGAAAATTCTCATTTTGAGAAAACTGGATTTAAAGTTTTATTTTAAGTGCAGATTAACGATTGTTTATGTTAGAAAAACAGCTGTATCTCTGCAAAAAATATTATCAGATTTGAATAATTTTTTTTTTTTTTTTTTTTTAAAGTAGAAGATTGCCGGAACATTTTTTCGAAAAAACAAAAAATGATTTTTTTAATGTTTTTTGCGATTTTGAACGTCTACTGTCGCTTTAAGAAGCCACTTACTCATTAAAAAATCTCTGAAATCGACACCTATTCTAATATCCAAATAATATAATTTACTTACATCTAAACCACAAACACCTTAATTTGATGGATAAAGACTTATGGAAATGAAAACATGCGTCATCTAATTTAGAAATATAATTTCTCCACTTTTTGTTTCCGAAAATAGTTTTTATTACCGAATTAAAATTTAAAAAAAAATTAGAAATAAAAAGGATGACAAGTTTTATGTATAAAAAAATACATTCTTATGAAATAGTAATTTAATTTTAATTAATTTACGATTATGCGTTGAGAAATAAAATTTTAAATTCTAAAATAAGAAATTAAATAATGTTTATTTTTTTCTTTCTAGTTGCCTTATCTTAAAAAAGTGACAAAAAAATATGTCTTTTTGAAAAAAAATGGTTTGTTTGCGCTTTCTACCGAGTGTAAAAAATCTGCACATTTTTGATAATCGAATTCGATGTGAAATTAATACGGAAATTTTTGGGAAAAACATGAAATACATTAAAAGAATAGGCGCAATTTTCAAGATGAACATTTTATGCTTATAAAAGAAAGTAAAGAAAAACTATTTTTAATTTCTAGTTATAAATGTTATAAATTGATGATGGATAAAATATATAATGTGAACTTAAAAAAGCTCACAGTCTTACTTAAAAGGCGACTAAAGTGATGAAAAAGTTTTTACAAGTTTAAAATATACATTTTATTTAAAACTTCTTAGTACTTTAAAGCTTTCCAAGCTCATCATCAGAGAATATCTTAATAACTAAATGTAGTTTATTTATACAAATACGTCACTTTGTTTTGAAGATGAGAGAACCAATAATTACCAGAGTTGAAAGTAGAAGTAGCAGCAGCAAAGGAAATATATATTATTATTAATTACAGTTCCATTTATTTTATGACATCACTCTGTTCTCATACGTCACTTTTCATGGGTAGAAGAAAATATTTAACTGCCGTACTTTAAATTTTAATGCGTAACTTTGCTCCAGTTTTCAGTATTTATTTTCAGGATATTGAAGCATAAACTGGGGATATTGTAGGATAGGGCGTCGTTATATACTTGATTGTTTTTACACAGGTTTTCTATGGATTCTCTTATAGTGGATACGTAATAATTGGATGTTGGGAAAATGATTTTTGCATGATCAAAATCTATTGCGATATTCTGATAGAAACTTAAACGAGAGTGAGTTGTGGGTTGACGACAAAATTTTATCTCTGCTTTGTGTTTTTTTATTCTTTCTTTGATTTTTCTTTTGTGTCATTCCGTCAATCGTTTAAGTTTCAATCAGAATATCGCAATAGATTTTCATCATGCAAAAATCATATTCCCAACATCCAGTTATTACGAATGCACTATAAGAGAATCTATAGAAATCCTGTGTAAAAACAATCAAGCATGTAACGACGCCCTATTTACAACATCCCCAGTTTATGGTTCAATATCCTGAAAATAAATCTTGAAAACTTGAGAAAGTGACGTATTAAAATTTAAAGTACGGCAGTTAAATATTTTTAGTTATATAAATAAAAAGTAATAAAATTGTTTTTATGTGTATGTATATAATATAAAATTATTTAAAATACCTTAAAAATCAAATTAGAATTCCAAAATGTTTTCGACCAAATTCAGACGATCATCGGAAGTGTTCATTTCATCGTCAGCGTAGAAATAAACTTTTATATTTTAATGTTTGCGCTTGTACTAAATCTTAAAATTAGTCTTTTTTTCAGTAAATTTCGTCGCTATCCATTTTTTCGTGAATGTTCTAAGCACAAATTTTTTCCTCTGAATGCTTTGAAATGTTCTATAGCTGTTTGCTATTATGCTTGAATTTTTAAAACTAAATAAAGATCAAAAGTTAGAGGTAGTTAATTGCAGCAATATGAGCGAAAATTCTGAGAATTTCATAAAATTTACAAAGTTTTTTTCTTACTTTTATATTCAAATATATAAAATTCGAGGCAGCGTTTTATTTGTATATATAAAGCCAGGGCCGTGCGAAGAGAAAACTGCGCCCGGGGCAGCGTATCAATTTGGTTGCCCCCCCCCCCCCCTCCTTCGAAATTGATAAAGGGCAGAAACAGAAAAAAATTATATTGAATAAATATTTTGCGTTTATTTTAGAACTTTAAAATATTTAATTTTAATTCAGAAATTCCAAACAACTAAATAAAAGAAAAGAAATTGCAGTTATTTGTTAATGAGATCATGATGCTTTGCGACAGATTTTTCTTAATCTTTCTCTCATATTTTTCTAGCCAATTTTAGTTGTTGTTAGTCTTTAAGGTGCAGAAAATCGGTAACAACCAAATTGGAAACAAGTGGTCCTTTCAATCAATAAGTACTGAAAAAGCAAAACAAACAAAAAACCTGCAAAACATAATGTAAAAGATAAAAATAAATTATAATTTCAGTACATTAATTAAGGAAGATAACTGAAACAATGTTTTAATTAATATAAAATATAATATCAGGCAAATACATTTACTTTCATTTTATTTTTCTTGCATTTAGGGTAACAAAATCGTTTATTATTTTATGTGTAAAGTTTGTGATACACTGAATTTCATAGAAAGTAAATTCAGGTTGCTTAATCTCTCGACTCATAGTAGATCTTAAGTAATTTTTTACTATTTTATTGTTACTGGAATACTTATAAATTATGTACGCTGTCTCCATGTTTTTGTAATTCCTTGTTTTCCCTAATTTAAAATTATCGGGAAACTAAAGGATTTCTAAATGATTCATTTTATAAAAGTTCTTATTTAATGGTAGAAATAAGGTTTTCGCATTTAAAATCTCGCTTAACAATTCAAGTCCATTCAAGTCAGCAATAAAGGGCAAGGTCCAGGCAATATTAACAGATAACTGATCGATAACTGATTTTAGATTCCCATCAGCCTCAAACTCAAATTCTTGTTGTACATTTCTCAGTTTCTTAAACCTCCAGTTCAGTTGCACGGTTATAGTGTCTCTACGTAACACGAAATCCTTCACATTCATATAAATTTCCACTTTCATCAGGAGCTTCGTAGTCAAATTGTTCTGCGAATTTTACTTTGCTGTTTTGCTCAAATAAGGACTCTACGTTTACGGACATAACCAAATCTTCGCTTTCTTGTTCAAAAATTCCCTCTCTTATTGTCTGAAATGTGTTTTTTAGTGTTTCAATCAGTTTGCTGGCGATCAAAACATTGACAGTTTTTTCTTCTTTTTTTTTCGTGAGAATAATATTAACGTTTTCTATTTCATTTAAAATGCTGTGCAAAACTACTAGGCCGTAAATAAAAGGGAATTTCTTTATTTGCTTTATTAAGCTTTTTGCTCCTGAGTAAGTTTACTCATTTTACTTCATTTCTATAAGGTCTTTCAGAGATTTTAAAATCTGTGGCAATTGTTTGTAAACTACAGATATAGCTTTTTTTCATGACCATAGAGTATCGCAATGTTTCTTTAAATAAACTGATAAGTGGGACATAAGTATATCCGATCTTTCAGTAGAAGAGAAGAAAAAAAAAACACACATTTTTATGCAGTTCCGGACATTTTTGGACATACACCAGCAGCACGAACTCAGTTAAGAGAATGTGCAGAACATGGTTAAAAATAGACGAATTTATTTACGTCGACGATTCGAGCCTACACAACATTATATTTTGAAGCCATATTTGCACCATATCACAACATTGAGCTCTGAAGGGTTGATATTGGTATTGTTTATGACGGCTGATTATCTACAAGTTGGATATAGTAGGCCGGAGTGGGATGGGAGTGTCCCCTGTAAGGTCTTTATAAGGGAACCTAACCTGTAATTACGCAAGGTTCGAAGAAAACTACGGACAATTTCGAACGATTAGGCTGACGTGCGCGATTGGGTCGAACTCAGCACCTCCCGTCTACCATGTTTGAGAACAGAACCTCTCGTGCAGCTGTGAATGTCGAGATTGTCGGACATTAACTTATCTTAAATTCTTACGCTAATTTTTTTTTCTTTTTTTTTTGACTTGATGTAGTCAAGAAACCTTTCCACGAATGAAAATTTTCTATTTTCGGTATCTTATAATTTGCGTCATTTTGTTCTTTGTGAGGTGTACTGGATTCCTAAACTGGACTGTGTTTAAAATTCAATAACGTGCAAATGGTGACAATTATTAAAAGAAATTCTTGCAGGAGAGTTATGTAAGATATTAGAAGTATTTTTACTGCGGCTCTCGGTTTTAGTTCCAAATAGCAAAGATAGGTGGCAAGCAATAAGCGCTCAGTAGAGGTCTAAACTGAAATCCTCTAGCATCATGCGAAGGAAGAAGGTTAAATACAAGGTGGCCATAATTAAACCGACGGTACTCAGAGTGTTCTGTAGCACGATCTAATTGCGAGAATGGTGCCAAATTTTGTAGGAAGATTAAACAAGACGGGGTGACGAAGGATTCTTCGAAAAAAATAGTTCCAAAAATCACCGCCAGGGGAATATGTGGCGCTGTGTATTCGAAAAAGAGAGTTTCAAAAAAGAAGAATCAATATTGAAATAAAATTACCGTTTATTTAGCACATTCAACTCAGGTTCGATGTGGCCGCCTTTTTTGTGGACCACCTATTGCATTCCGTGCACAGCATTTACAACGGCAGAGAATAACATGTCTGCAGGAATCTCCCGTACAGTTCGCGATATGTTATCCTTCAACGTAGCCAGGTCTTGGACACCTCCGTAATAGACCTTGGACTTTAGGTAACCCCATAGCCAAAAGTCGCAGGGTGTAAGATCAGGGGACCGAGGTGGCCATGCAGTTGGAAAACAGCGGCTAATGACTCTTTCTGTTGTGAATTTCTGTCGTAGCAGCTGCTGTACCCGCAAAGCAATATGTGGAGGGGCTCCATCTTGCATGAAAATGATTTTTTCAAGGCACTGTCTTTGCTGAAGTGCCGGAATAACAAAGTTGTTTAGCATTTGGCGATATTTGTCTCCTGTAACAGAACACGTTACAGTCCCTGTCGGAGTAATGTTCTCATAGAAGAATGACCTACGATCATATCTGCTGTGAAACCACACTAAACAGTTATCTTTGGTGAATGCAAAAGAATTTCTTTGAATGCTCTTGGTGACTTGTTATCCCAAATTCGGCAGTTCTGGGTATTTGCAGTTCCATTCAGGTAAAAGTGGGCCTCGTCTCCCTATAAGATTTTCCAGGGCCGAGCATCATCCAACTCCATTCTGGCAAGAAAAGTGAGAGCAAAAGTCAATCGCTTATTATGGTCGGTGTGACGTAACTCTTGTACACGGCTGATCTTGTACGGATAGAAGTGGATAATCTTTCGTAGGATTTTCCATACCGTACAATAAGGCATATCCAGGTTCCGAGCTATCCCACGAACGCTGGAAGTGGTAGCAATATTGCCTGGTGCTCTGTGGACAACAGCCGTTGCCACTTCTTCGATTGTATCCTGTGATAC
This sequence comes from Maratus speciosus, assembly GCA_963932465.1. Taxonomy (NCBI): domain Eukaryota; kingdom Metazoa; phylum Arthropoda; class Arachnida; order Araneae; family Salticidae; genus Maratus; species Maratus speciosus. Next base: position 683,509,008 of record OZ010787.1, on the reverse strand, counting down.
GGGTTTTCGTCCTCTGCCTGACTGAATATTTAGAGAACCTGTTTTCGCAAACTTCTCAACCATTGCTTTTTAACCATTAACTGACAAAGGACCGTTACCTTTACGCGTTTTTTGTGGTTTCTAAAAGCGCAAAGAGCGACTGGCGCATTGCACTGGCTGAGGTAAAAGAATTTGACTAGTAGAGCTCGCTTGATTAAAGGAGGAGACATTATGAAAGATAACTTTCAATAAAATTGTTTCTAACAGTAGCACATTACCTTTTAATGCCGAACAAGCTGGCACTGGGCCAAAAGATGTAACGTGAAATTTGAATAAAGTACTTCTGCTGTTGCTTTCTTTGGGGCTCTGTAAGTGAAACTGCAGATAAAGAAACTTTAGCAGTGTTTATGTAAATTTTTAGCTTTTTATAAACTGTTACCATTTTGAGCTTGGATTAAATTGCTAAATTCGTTAAATAAACGGTAATTTTATTTCAGTATTGATTCTTCATTTTTTGAAACTCTCTTTTTAATCCTTCGTCCCCCGTCTTGTTTAATCTTCCTACAAAATTTGACGCCATTCTCGCAATTAGATCGCGCTACAGAACACCCTGAATACCGTCAGTTTAATTATGGCCACCTTGTATATAGAATAGGCCCCTAAAAATAAGATTGTATTGGAGAATGAGACCCACTCCATACATTTAACCTCCTATTTCCGCATCAGTGTTGGGCGATTTCGGTTTTGGTATTGATTGAGCACCTATGGCGCTAGATGTTGTCTTTATAGTGCTTGTGTGGTTATACATTGCTGGCATAATTGTCAGTTCAATATAAACTTGATTGATTTTCACGAATATGGTTTAATAAAGTATACTTTTGTAACCTGAATTGACCATAAACCTGTTTAATCCCTCAACAAATCATCGACATTTATGTTGTAATGTGAAATTGTAAAACTGCAGTATAAGAATTGCAAAAGTCATTTGTAACGCGAGCAGCAAGTGGATTTGGTCTGCCCCTCGGGATTGCACTATCACTCTAAAGCGTAAGCTGAGTTCCCGAGGTGGTCATCCCTGCTTGCAGCGCCATCTATAGTTGCTGTTTGGAACTAAAGCCGAGAATCGAGGTAAAAAAAATACTGACATTTTACATTACCTTCCCATTTTTTTTTTTTTTAAATAGTTGTCACCATTTACAGGTTATTGAATTTTAAAAACAGTCAGTCCATTTTAGAATACTCGGTATATGGAGTGCGATCGAACGAAATTGAAAAATACCTTGCTCTATTAATTTCTTCTACAATCGTTTTTCTTACTTCACTGGCAAAGTTGATAATTTGATCCTGAATATATTTCGCCATTTAATTTTCACTTTTGCTCTTTTCAAATATGCTGCCGATTACATGATTTAATTTTAAACGTCTCTCAAGTTTCTTTTAGCGAATGCATGCGTTCCTGTATTCTAGAGCATTTTTATGCCCAGGAATTTTAGGATTTAATTTCTTCCACATGAAAAACCCACAATCTGGATTGGCTAACTTTGGAGGGCCATCATGATATTAGTGAATAATAAACAGAGAAAACAAAATATAGTGATTCCCTTAATTATGTTATCCAATAAGCCGCAATCACGGTTAATAATTTCTCCACTAGGTATAATTTTCTTGAACGTTAGATTGGAAAATTGTCATCCTTCAACAATCGCACATTTCATGTAATCAGCATTTTCATCCTGTGTTGGACCTTCTTTTAACAGCAAAGTAATGACCGAATGACTATAAGAATGATCCCATTGTGGAATCAGAATAGGTTAGCAATTCATATTCACTGAGTGTGGCAGGTGGCAGAAACTTTCGTATACGATGTAAAAAGGCCGCAGAGTGCAAAAGTTTAAGAAACACTGCAATAAAATATCACAAAAGCATATTATAAAATCATCAGTTCTAAAGAGCTTAATTAAAAGTAAATGTGAACGACACAATAACTTTGAAATGAAAAATGTACATACTTCCATTGGGAAAAAAAAATTTCTGATATGTAACTATATACATTGAGTTTTACAAAAGTATAGAATATCGAAGAGTGGAAAAGAAAAATTCCAATGAAAATGATAGACGACAATTTAAAAAAAAAAACGGAAATTGATAGTACAAATTTGGCGCCCCCTAAATTGCCGCGCCCGGGGCGACCGCCCCCTTCGCCCCCCCTTTCGCACGGTGCTGTATAAAGCAAACTTGAATAAAAATATTGGGGGTTTTGAATTGATCTGGAATGCTCATGCTGTATTTTGAAAAGTTCTTCTAACACTTAAAACATCCCGAAAAATTCCTTATTTTTCTCAAAAAAAAAAAAAAAAAAAAAAAGAAGTATTTAGTATTTCTTGTGTGATAAATATATACCATAATGCATATAGTGTGCCCTTGATTAGTATTTAAAGTGAAAAAAAAAAGTAAAATAAAAAAATGAGTTGTATGTTCCTTGTCGCCTTAAGTGATTAAATTAAAAAAAAAAAAATCCGCGTAAATTTAATTTCAAATGGCATGTTTCACAAAGAAACAAAAGGGTAGAAAAGAGAACGTAAAAAAGCTATAACTGCTTATCAAAATGGCTTTCTCAAAAACGAGAAACTTTCTGACACATTATCTGGCTCATTTATAAACGCAGAGGCAAAACTGGAAAGACTAGCTATTGAAGCAATTTGGAATCGAAATGAGTTTACTATTTTTTGACAAATAAATTACTTATCGAGTTATAAGCGATTTTTGCCTAGTGATGAAAAGTCTTTACCCTTTCTCGCGCTTCCGCGTCGGTAATTTGGTTTAAAAGCTGGCATTGAGAGAATTTTTAAGAAAGGTCTTTTGCTTTTAACAAAAAACGGAAAAGTCTTCCGGTTACACAGTTTCTGAATGTGTAACCGGTACACACAGGGTAATTTCATGGTTTTCTGAACATAAATGAATTCAGAAATGTGTCAGAAAGTACCTTCCTTTTATGCGAGAGCAGTGTTCAGCTATACTGCAGAATGTTTCTCAGAGAAAAGAGGGTGTATCTAACAATTATAGTTGTTATAGGGGGCAAACAAAAGAATTGGGATACATTAGAGTCTATAGCAGAAATTTATTTGAAGTGCATTTTGGTGGTGTTTTTCTCGGACAAATTCAACGAAATTTATGTAATGTTAAGCATTGCATGAAAGTACAGAGTATTTCGAAAAACTGAAGTTGGATAAATGTAAATTATAAAAGTAGTTGGGAAGTGTTTAATAATCTATACAACCGGCATGATTTATCTTTATCATTTTGGTCACATGTGCTATCTGCAGGAATGAACCTCAGATGGAAAACCAGCAATAATATTTCTTTCTAACTATATATAGTTTCTAACATAGTTTCTTACTATATCGTAGTAAGAAACAATGTTAGAAACTATATCGTAGTTTCTGACTATAACATTTATTCGACCCATAACTGTCTATAACATTTTAAAATGGAAGCAAAATGATTAAATTTTTTTTAACTTTATAAATTTTCAATATATATATTTTTTATGTATATATGAAGACGTGAGTTTCAAACCTCGCCCTGTCCAGATAATCTAATTTTGGAAAATCGCATAAAACCCGTTGGTTTTCATTGTAAACCAATATTTTACAATGGCAGACATACACGTTAAAACTAGGGTTTTTTTCAGATTATAGTGTTTTTTTTATGCAGGTTCACCTATAGAATAGATTCATAAAGAACACTCGATATTTTAAAGTTTGGATAAGGTGAGTTATGAAACTCACGTCCTCGTATATAATTACATAATTCTTGAGTTACATTTTAAATGTCTTTCACAGATTTCTAGATAAATAAGGCCTTCGCGGCAACAATAAAATCTATACGTAGAAGGGGACATATATGCAGAATATCCAACTCTCGACAAGCGTAAAAATGTTCTAGCAATGTATATGTGTCCCCTCGACTGTGACATCAAAATGACGTATGGGGGCATATATACAGGGGTCGGATATACAGCCCGCTCGCCAAAAGTAAAAGTCCTAGCATTGGATATCTGCCCCCTTGATATGTGTCCCTTTCTGCTGTGACGTTAAAATGACGTATGGGGGCATATACACAGGGGTCGGTTGTCCAACTCTCTCGCCAAAAGTAAAAGTCCTAGCATTGGATATCTGCCCCCTTGATATGTGTCCCCTTTGCTATGACGTCAAAATGACGTATGGGGGCATATATACAGGGGTCGGATATACACCCTTCGACGAAAGGAAAATTCTGTAGGACTGGATATGTGTCCCCTTCAGCTGTGACGTCAAAATGACGTATGGGGGCATATATACAGGGGGTGGATATACAGCTCTTGAGAAAAATAAAATGCTCTGTATTGGATATGGGCCCCCTTCTGATATGGGGGCATATATACAGGGGTCGGATATACAATCCTCGAATAAAGTGAAATGGTGTAGCACTGGATATGTGTCCCCTTCTACTGTGACGTCAAAATGACGTATGGGGGCAGATGTACAAGGGGTAGATATCAGGCACCTCGGGCGGATGGTCCAACGTCTCCCACTTGAACTGGTCTCGGGTCATCACCCAGACTCTCACGGCCTGCATGAAAATGGGCACTCCATTTTCTGACAGATTTGTCAGAGACACATTTCTCACCGTAAACTGTCACCATCCGACGATGAATAGCTGCCAGTTTCTCACCTTCCGCTGTCAGAAATCGGATAACGCCTCTCTGCTCCTCCATCGTCGAATTTTGCAAAGCGAACGCCATCCTGTCCTTATACGGACTGCCGCATCATTTGGATGCCGCTTTTGATAAGAGCCTCTGCTCTCTACAGCGCATGCGGGCACCCGCGTATGCTCCGATCCCAGTCAGAGACTCCAATCGCATCCCGAGATGTCTCGCTACGTTCTCCCATGGCGGAATATGCAAATATTTAACTGTTACGTTTTTACGTCGTTTCGTACCTTTTCATTTGATCACCCCTTGTAGAATTGTTTAGGAGTTTTCTTAGGAATTTACATTCTTTCCACATCACGATTAAACATTAGTTTAATCTCTATAACTTAAACTCCATAACGTAGAAATTTTCCATACAATTCACAAGTCATATAAATAAAAGGAAAAACATGAATATAATAAATTTAAAATTTATGTACAAAAATTTCAACTGAGTATCAATCTCCTACAGTTTTTTAACTGGGATGATTATATTGTCCTGATACTATGCTATAGCCCATTGAAATTCAATTATTGCTCATTTTTAACACAAGAAAAACTGTCAAAAAACCTAGTGCCATATGCACTCTATAGTATTGTATTGTTATGATTATAGCGGTACCATACTATTACCATTTTTCCATAAATTCTCTAGTAAGTATTTTACTTTCATTATGTTCAGATGTTATCACAATATTTAATTTATGAGTATTCTCAGATATATCATATATTGACTTCATTTATCATAACACTTATTTTTCTTTATTACCTCTCTTTTATCTCAATATTCAATAATAAATTATCTATACTTTCTATCATACAATATCTAGCAATAGTAAATTTAATTCAATAATAACAATAACTCAAATTTTCATCAATAATTTCAAAGTCACTTCACTTCTGCAGTGGAAGAAAAAGAAATTTCAGATCAAGTTCAATCTTTATTAGCTGCTGGTTTAATTAAAGAGAGTTATAGTCCTTATTCTGCCCCTGTTACTTTAGTTATGAAACGCGATGAGGTAAGAAAACTAGAATGTGTGTAGATTATCGAAAACTAAATGCAATAATGAAAAATGATGCTGAACCTTTACCACGTATAGATGGAATTATTGATAAATTAAGTCGTGCTCAGTATTTTTCCACTTTGGACTTGGCCTCTGGCTACTGGCACATCCCAATTCACCCAGCAGATACTGAAAAATTGACTTTTGCAACCAATTTTGGACTTTTTGAGTGGAATGTTCTTCCATTCGGTGTCAAAGTTGGTCCCCCAATTTTCAATAGGACTCTTAGAAGAATTCTCACTAAATATAGAATTGATTTTGCTTGTGATCTTGATGACAAGCATATCAAGCATATGATGACAAGCATAAGCAAGTGTGTATCTTGATGACATAATTGTTTTTTCCTCTTCTTTAGAGGAACACCTGCAACATCTAAACCAATTATTTGAATTATGTAGGCTTGAAAATATTAAACTTAAATTATCTAAATGCAATTTTGTTCAAAATAAAATTAATTTCTTCGGATATGAAATCAAAAATGGTACTGTAACTCCAGCTAATGCTAATATTGATGTCATAAAAATTTTAAAACCTCCTTCTAATGTAAAAGAACTCCAAAGATTTTTGGGATCAATTAATGTTTACCATAAATTTATAGATAATTATGCCAAAATCAGACACCCCCTTAACAGATTACTTAGGAAAAATACTTTGTGGGAATGGAATTCAAATTGCCAAGATTCTTTTCAGAAATTAAAGGATGCCTTAATTGTTAAACCTGTTTTAAGAATTTATGACCCTGCATTACCACTTCATATGTTTGTTGATGCCTCACAGGTGGCAGTAGGTGCAGTTATTAAACAACCAGATAATAATGGGTTTTTACATCCAATTGCTTATTATTCTAGAGGATTGAGAAGTTATGGACAGAATTACTTTATAACTGAATTAGAATGTCTTGCCATCATTGACACCTTAGATAAATTTTATCATTACTTCCATGGTGTAAAATTCACCATTCACACTGATCATGCATCTCTTGTTTGGTTAAAGAATACTTTTGAGAGGATTTATTGCATTTCCTGCATTTGAGAGGTAGATTATTTAGATGGTCTTTGAAGTTAAGCATGTTTGATTATAATATTGTGTACGAAAAGGGATCCACAAATGTAGAAGCTGACATGTTGTCAAGAAACCCTGTTTTACATTATTGTCAACCCTTAACTTTTCATCTAGACGTAAAAGAACTTATAGAGATGCAGGAGAAAGATAATGTATGTGCCAAAAACTATCAAAATGAAAATGGGATTATAATAGAAAGAAAGGATTTCGAAAAATAGTAGTCCCCATGTCTTTAAAGAGAAAAATATTAAATGTTGCTCATGAAAAATTTGGTCATCCTGGTATCCAAAAAATGTTAAATTTAATTTCCCCTAATTATTATTGGCCTGACATGACTCAGGATATAACTAATTTTGTCAAACATTGTGACATTTGCCAGAAAAATAAAAAACCCAGACAGAGAAAATTTGGCTTACTACAAGCTATGCCAACCACAGATCAACCTTTTGAATGTCTTTCTATTGATACTGTGGGAGGATTCAATTACTACAACTCCACCAAAAAATATCTACACATCATAATAGACCACGCGACTAGATATGTCTGGGCTTTTCCATCAAAAAGTGTTACTACTGAGACCTATACTAATTGGAATTGCTTAAAACAAGTTTTCAATATTCAATGTCCTAAACAATTATTCTGTTTCAACAAAATTTTCAATGTACAGGTTCCCCAAAAAGTGTTGAGTGATAGGATCGCATCTAGATTTAAAAAATTTCTTCGAAATCACAATATTAAGCAACGTTTAACATCAGCACATCATTCACAAACGAATGGGAAATGCGAAAGAGCATATAATCAATAGATTAAAGTGTGAAGTTAATTCTACTACCTCTAAAATCCCTTGGACAAAACTTTTGACAGAAGTAGTTAGTGAATACAATAATACGCCCCATTCCATAACCAAATCCCCTCCTGCTTATTTACTTTTCGGTCAATTACCTTATGATTCCCCCCTAAAACAAGATTACTACCCTCCTGTGAATGAAGCCCTTAAAATTGCTAAAGCGCGTAATATTGAATTTCATTTGAAGAGTAAAAAATATTATGACCGAAATTATGTAGAGCCAAAGTTTGAGCTAGGAGATCTTGTAATTTATGAAGAGTTCAATTACCCCAATAGGAGAAAGCTCTCACAAGTTTTTACTGGTCCCTATCAAATTCTTAACAAATTATCTCCTGTAAATGTTCGAATTGATAGGCAAAGTCAAAATAGAAATACGGATGTTGTCCATGTATCTAAATTACGCCCCTACTTTTCACCAGATCAATTAAAATTATCCCATGAGAATTCACAACAAACTAATGTTAAAGCCCTGGCCTAATATTAAATAGTCATAAATTAATAAAAAGTAACTAAATAAATTATAAATTAATCAATCAATGCTTTTCTATATAACAGTGTGTTCTCGAAGGATCCACGAGAACATTGCTGCTGAAGTTTTACTTGAATTAGTTGTTTACGCGGGCGTAAATGAGTTGATTTGAGACGGGGCGTAGCCACAGATATTTTTTCGGGGGGGGGGGGAGAATCCGAAAATTTCCCAACTTGGGACAAATTGCTCCAATTTTCGACTAAAATGATATGCACAACGTGTGTAATAATTATAATAATACTATACTTTTGCATAAAAAATTCCTTTCCAAAGTAAAATTCTGAAACTGGAAACATAAAAATTCTAATTATGGGTTTGCTTACTAAAAAAATAAATCCGCATTTTATTTTCTTCTATCTTTACAAGAAGAAAGTATTGGATTCGTGAAAAAATTCGACTTCCGGTTTTAGACTGATTTATATGTTTTAGTAAGTCCTGAACACGATTCGACTGTTTTATTTTTAGAATGACTATTTAGAAAATATCTGTCTGTCTATATGTGATGCAAATTTTGTGGGCGTTCTAACACAAGAACTAATGCACGAAATTTAATAAAACTTTAGAGATTCACTTATACAGTCGAACCTCGTTAACGCGAACACTCAATGGGAAACTTTTTTTGTTCGTATTAAAAGTAGTTCGTGTTATCGAAACTTAACTACATTACATACAACTGGACGAGGCAATCGGAAACAGTTCGTGTTAACGAGGTTTGACTGTACCTTGATAAAAATTGGTGCTGATTAGTTTTTGGTGTAAATCGTCCAACAGGTTGCACTGCTATGCGGCATTTTTCACGATTTACATGATTTTAGCGACAATTATATTTCAAAAACTATTGCACGGAATTTGATCAAACGTCATATTCTGTTAAACCTTGACATAATTTGATGCAGATTAGCTTTTTATATATATCATATAGCAGGTGGCGCTGCTATGCAGCATTTTTCACGATTTTGCGATAGCTGTATCTCAAAAACTAATGCACGGAATTTAGTCAAACTTCATATTCCACATAAGTAGCACTTCCACATAAATAGATCCTTATTAGGCTTGGGTCTATACTGTCCAAAGCTATCGTTTTTGTGCACTTTGAGTAAGGACTTTTGGTTGCAGACATCTAAGAGGCTGGGTGTCAAAATTGAATGATTTGTTTGAAAAATGCTATGCCCTTTTTAAATGCACACAATTCAACAAATCTATACCTTTAGAGTTTGTTATTAAAGGCAAAGAATTGTCATTTAATTTTGGCACTGTGATTGCAAATTTTGGGGCATTAACATGTATGGAGTAGAAGAAAATTTTGGGATTGGCACATCCGACTAGTTTTCAATTAATATTAATCCTTGTGGTCTTCAAAGAAGCCCACCTGTTAATAACATCGCTTAGTTTAATAAAATTCCCTATTTCACTTTCATGTTTTAAAAGCATTAGGCTGTCATGTCTGTCATCCCTCATTGTAGCTTGCAATATATATTTTTTAAATTTTTATTTGACTAAAGATTCTATTATTAGATGCAACGCCATAAAGATAAGCTGCTGTGAATGTTAAGGTATGAGTATATAGTTTGACGGCGTGACCCAAATAGTCTTTGAATTTCATGGCATGAGTAAAAGGTTTTTTAAGTGAGTTGGGATTTGGTTTATTTCTATTTGACTCTGCAAGTCATGTACACCCGGTTTCTCATATTCAGGTGGAAACATTATTAACTTTTCCCTTGCACAATTGTAATTTAAATATGGAATGCGTTGCTGCAATATTCTCTTGATATAGGGAACATTGTCATTTAAGCCTATTACTAAATTCCAGAAATTTTCTTGTATTTCTTATAATTCTTTACTGTAAAACTTATGTGTATCAATGTCCATTGCTGTGCTATTATTTTTATCTATTGCCTTTGGTGAAACCGTTTTTCTACGGTGCTTTCGGAACTCAGCTTCTCCAGTTACATCCTAATATTCATAACTGTTTGTGAGCTTGTCTGTAAGGAAATCTTTATTTCTTCAAAATTTTATTCAAGTGCAACGTGTCAGTGTTACAGTGTATGTATATTTTTCTTCAGTTGATGGACTGCTTTCATGGTCATATTTCTGTTCCAAATTAAAATCGTCCATTTTTTACCTTTTTCATCCTCGAATGGATTTTTAGACGCTCCAAAATCTTGCACGAAAAATCTTTTCCTATTATGAAGGGTTTCTTCGTGCTGAGATTTATAGTAACTTTTTAGAACAGCTTTAAGCACAGAACACTGGACTTTTGGTTTAGAATTTTATAAACACATATGAATATAAACGAACAGGACTGATATATATTTCCGCACACAAATAAAAGTAAAATGTGACAAATTTATCTAAAGTAACGACTTCTTATATCCGCATTTGCTCATATAACGCTTTTTACTTGACAGCGAAGGGTTAACTAATTTTTGCGGCAAAAAAATCATGAGAATGAGTAAAATATTGTCCAAAAATCGCAAAATTAGTCAAAAAAGCTGTGAAAACTCATCAAATCTTCTTGCCCATAGCTGTGTTTCAAGTAGGTTACTACATTCCTTTCTGTTGTGCTACAAGTGATCTCCAATTTTCAAAAGAAGCTGCAATCCCTTTGGATTAAAATAGCTGGATTCTCTTTTGAAAGGAGAAGGGGAGGTAGGGTGAAATTTTTGAGAAAGAAACAAAGTTTTGGAGGAAATAAAGGAACTGGTTAGTCAGTTATTGATGGACAGGAGTAGAGAAATTTAGGTATGGTAGATGTACAATATTTTTGTAGAACTGAAAAATACAATGATAGATTGAGTGTGGCTGATTTCTTTTGTATTACTTTTGATAACTTAACTTGTTTACTGTTGCAGTACTCAAAATAATCACCAAAACAATAAAAATTTCGTAATTTTTTTACTATTACTTTTAAAAAAGAAAATGCCTCAAAAATCTAGAATTTCCCAACTCTAAGCTCAAATTTCTCAACTTCACATATATTGGGGGGGGGGGGAGGTTCCCCCCCCATACCCCCCATGGCGACGCCCCTGGATTTGAGTTAAAGATTTCTTATATTGAATTGAATTAGATTAGAATATTAAACAAATTTTAAATTTATATGTAAACTATGAATAAATGTTAACTGGATTAAAATAATTTAAAAAAAGTAAAAACTTATCTATAATTATTAATACTAAAACATTATAGAATTTATGCGAATAATTGTTGATTATGCAAGTGCCTGGATTTCAAACCCAATTGTTTTTCTCTTTCTTTCTTACTTATTTATTTTTTACTGATTGCGTAACCATGTAGGAAATGAACGAAATATTTCGACACATATCGAAAAACACCTGTTAAGATTTTGTTTCAATGATATTGCTGGAGAATTTCAGAATTTTTTTTATTTTTATTTGACTTGGTATAATTTCATCTCTTATTGAATCTGTATTGATAGGAGATTACTTTTTATGCTATGTAACTTTTTACCCAGCCAATGTCATTGGGTGCAATAATCTCTTTTAATTTAATTTAATTAACTCTTTTAATTTAATTTACTGAAGTGATGAACGTATATTCTATATTTAATATATATATATATATATTTTGGGTGGGGGAGAGGGGATAAATGATAAAAATACAATTTCAAAGTGTTATATAAAAAAAATATTAGTATTAAATATTAGTATTATTTCAATAGTTGCAGCAGACTTTTTTAATTATGCAGTTTTATTGCATATTTGTTAAATTTTTGTGTTATTAAGAGATCTTAATTTTGTTATGGCATATTAGCGGAAAGCCTGGCTTACCCAGAAGTATTGAAAATGTTAATACTGTGTTTATTAGAACATAAACTAGCCGAACTTTCCTCATCTAAACGTTTCCATATTGTCAATTACTTTTTAGCAGTTTTTCAAATTTTAAGTGAAAAACAGAATTTTTACCCACCGTCCTAGGACGGGCATTTCCACTAGTAGATTATAAAACACTTTCCAACACTTCCTGATATCTTTAACAAAACTTCGTTATTTAGGGAAATAAGGTAAATAAGATAACTAAGAAAACAATTTAGAAAACAGATAAAACCTTTAAAAATCGTACTACAACACTTACCTTCCATAGCCAAATATCTATTCCAATTCTTTTGAACAGCACTGTATTTGATCTGTAGGTTGATATATGTACAACAATGTATATATGTACAATGGGAAAATTTAGTTTAACAAGAGAACGTATAACCGGTTGAAATTTCTCTTTCAGCAATCTATACATATAGATGGAAACATACTTAAATACTTTTGTCCAGCCCTGTAGTTTACATAGTATCTCGCCACTAACAATTTCATTATATATGAAATAGTTTCACATAATTAAATTAAGCCGCAAACAACCCCCTATACCATCATGTAACGGAAAACGTTTATGTGACCCTGTAAATGAATAATAAATATTCTTTGCACCGCATATTCTACAGAATGCATATTTTAGTGCACTTACATATAAACATGACATATGCATAAACACGAATTTCAATAAAAATCACAATAAGATCTAGAAAATAGTGTTATTCTTAATTCTTAAGCAACTTAAACCACTCTGGGATTGTCCACATGTTTTCATAGTTTGCCAAATCAACAAGTTTTACAGCTTTATTTATTGCTCGCTTGCTACTTGACGAATCAGGAGGAATTCTCATCACGCCCCTACAAGAAAAACAAACAAAAAAATTAGCATCTAAATTGAGCTTCACCCATTCAATTTTGTGGAATACAATATCAACAGAATGCTGCAGAGTAGCAAGGCAAATTTTAAAAGCAAAGTTTTTTTTTTCTTTTTTAGCAAACTCCAGAATTTTCACTTTCTTCTATCTTTACGAGAAGAAAGTATTGGATTCCTGAAATTTTTCGACTTCCGGTTTTCGACGGATTTACACGTTTTATGGGTCAGATATTCCAAAAACCACGTTTTTACAAAATGTCTGTCTGTGAGTCTGTAACTCTGTCTGTCCGTCCGTCTGTCTGTATGTGTGTGACACAAATTTTTTGGGCGCTCTAGCTCAAGAACTGATACACGGAATTTAATAAAAAATTATATTCAGGTAGTCCCTGATATAAATTAATGCTAATTAGTTTTTGGTGTAAATTGCTCAACAGGTGGCGCTGCTATGTTGCATTTTCCCCGATTTCCGCAATAGCTGTATCAAGAACTAATGCACGGATTTTCATAAAACTTCAGATTCCATTAGTCCTTGACATGAATGGATGCTGTTTACGTTTTGGTGTAAATCGCCCAACAGGTGGCGCTGCTATGCTGCATTTTGCAGGATTTATACGATTTCTGCAATAGCTCTATCTCAAGAACTAATGGACACATTTACATCAAACTTCACATTCAATTACTCTTTGATATGAAATGATGTTGACTACGTGTTGGTGTAAATCGCCCTATAGGTTTTTCTTGGGATTTTTTTTTTTTTTTTTTTTTTTTTTGGAGTAGTATAGTCAGAGCAGGGCTGTTTCGAATTTTCCGAAAAATTAAGGCAGTCATTTCCGAAAATTAAAAAAAATCGGTCATAAATCCGAAAATTCGGACATAAACTATATCGCGAATTTCGACAAATGGTCGTCGAAAATAACCAATTTCGTCAATCGTTCGATGAAAAATCGCCAATTTCGTCAAAAGATCGCGAAAAAACGGCAAATTTCGTCAAAAGATCGCGAAAAAACCGCAAATTTCGTCAAAGCATCGCGAAAAAAAGGGCAAAAATCGTCAAAGGATCGCGAAAAAACCGCAAATTTCGTCAAAGCATCGCGAAAAAAAGGGCAAAAATCGTCAAAGGATCGCGAAAAAACGGCAAATTTCTTCAAAGCATCCTGAAAAAGAGGCAAATTTCCCCCAAAAGATCGCGAAAAACGACAAATTTCAACAAAAGATCGCGAAAAAATGGCAAATTACACCAAAAAATGGAAAATTTCGTCAAAAAATCGCGAAAAAAAACTGCAAATTTCGTCAAAGTATCGCAAAAAACCAGCAAAAATCGTCAAAGGATCGCGAAAAAACGGAAAATTTCGTCAAAAGATCGCGAAAAAACAGCAAAAATCGTCAAAGGATCGCGAAAAACGGAAAATTTTGTCAAAAGATCGCGAAAAAACCGCAAATTTCGTCAAAGCATCGCGAAAAAAACAGCAAAAATCGCCGAAGGATCGCGAAAAAACGGCAAAATTTCTTCAAAGCATCGTGAAAAAGCGGCAAATTTCACCAAAAGATGGCGAATAACGGCAAATTTCAACAAAAGATCGCGAAAAACGGCAAATTTCGTCAAAAGATTGCGAGAGAACTGCAGATTTCGTCAAAACATTGCGAAAAACCGCAAATTTCGTCTAAACATCGCGTAAAAACGGCAAATTTCACCAAAAGATCACGAAAAATCGGCAAAACATCGCGAAAAAACGGCAAAACATAGCCGATGTATTTCCGAAAATGTGATGTGAATTTCCGAATTTTTTTTTTTCACTCAGACTCACCCCTAAGTCAGAGGTGTTAGGATCGTCCACCTGGTAGGTGAGTGTTTTCCGTTGGAGTAGTTCGCCCTGACACGGAAGATGCCGGCAACGGCTCTCTCCGATGTCGTGTCCGGCAGGGTTACCTTCTTATCAGATAGGGGCTGTTCAAATATTACGTAAGCATGTTTTTGACAATTTTTGACCCCCCCTCCCCCTTGTCAGCAAAAATAAGCACATCGCGAACACCCCCCCCCTTAATAATTACATAATCAAATTGCAACGCCCCCCCCCCCCACACTTAAAAAAAATTAGGACACAATACAAATTAAAAAACTCTACTCGACTTTAAAAAAAATAATAATAAACGTTTGTTTTACTTCCTTACAATTCTATTTAAGAAAATTTCTTAGATCCCAATTTTAGAAGAACTTAGCCATTTGAAAAATTTAAATTTGAACATGCCACTGTCTATTCCGATGCTGACCACGGCTGTTCAAGCCATTTTCCCATATCTGTTATGATATTGGTTTCCAGTTTTACTTGATTATCTTCATCGCTTACTTTTCGAATGCAATCTTTATCAGCTTCATCTTCATTGATCCACTCAACATCTTCCATATCTTCCACGAATTTTACGAAGCACATATAAGTTCATTTGCTCGACGAGCAGCAATTTTCAATGGTCGTATAAGGCAGGCCTTCTCGCTTTTTTCACTCTTTTGAATTTTTTTGTCTGTTTGCTGACTTCTGAGATGCATGATATTGACCACAACTTCCACAAGTTCTTGCGGATAATTGAAACTTTATAAAAGGGCAAAAATAATCATACAGCAACTTTAAAAATCCCTTTTCTGTAATATTCAGATTTAAGGCCAGACGGAGAATTAAATCTATAAATTCCCCCTCCTCACTTGTAATGATGTCATTTGACGATTGTATCATTTTGATTAGAGGAGGAATGAATTGTCCTGTTAATATACGAAATAATCCACTATGTGCAGGTGAGGTACAATTCTTTTCTTCGCATTTTTCAATTTGCAGCAAGTATTGACTTTTTTGTACGAGCTTCGAATACCAATCCAAGTCATATTCAAGAGACTCTGGTTCGCCTGAATCAACATATGTGGCAGTAACAGGATAACTGTCAATGTTTAATGAGTTCCAGATATCTGCGAGAGTTTTACCAGCATATGCTAAGTTATTTTTCTCCATTTTTTCATCAGTAGTGTGACTGTTCTCATCGAGATGGGAACCACAATGGTCATGAAGGTGTATAAGATAAGACAATTCTCGACTGAGTGGTGTCATTTGCCTTTCTACTCAATTAGATGCACTTCTTCCAGGAGCATTGCACGCTATGAAAATTCCACCCAAATCATGCTTTTTGAAATGGTTAATAGCTGAAACTTATTCATTTCAAAACTATCGTGGAACATCATTCGAAGTAATAAAATGATTTCGAGAAAAAACATATTTCGTTGTAATCATAGGTGATTCCTTTAAAATAATTAATCTTTTCATTGTTTATTTGTTACAGCACAGCACGACGATGACACATAAGAACATTTAACATTAAAAATAAGATTATAAATTCCGACAATGCTATAACATGCATTTCGGCCAAGTAGAAATATATTCTGATCATTTCGAAAAAAATATATTCAAGCATCACTTCATTATTAAATCACACTTATTCATATAAATATTTACAATTTCGAGAAAAGATTTTTTTTCCCGACCAAGCATTTCGAGTTTTCTTTACTTATAAAAAAGAATTCTAGTATCAAGTTGCGCGCGCTCTTTCGCAACATGTACTGAGCCACGTGACCTCGGTTCCCCAGCGGAATGCAGAAGCCATTTCGTAACACTGCCCACCCATGAACATATGGGTGTTCATCACAAATAATTAAAATACATGAAATTAATACAAATACAAATA
This sequence comes from Maratus speciosus, assembly GCA_963932465.1. Taxonomy (NCBI): domain Eukaryota; kingdom Metazoa; phylum Arthropoda; class Arachnida; order Araneae; family Salticidae; genus Maratus; species Maratus speciosus. The sequence continues at coordinate 683,492,374 of OZ010787.1, read as the reverse complement.
TAAAATATGAAATGTTATGTTATACATACTTCAGTATTTAAACACTTTACAATCAAATTCAAACTAAAATAAGAAGAAAAAACAATTTTAGTATATGAATGTTAAAGTCAATCAGTTCTCAGTTCCATATGATACATTAACTGTACTGGGCGTCTGAGAATAGATTTCTCAGTTTTTACTTTACAGGCCCCTCACCTTGCCGTCTCTTCCAGGAAATAATTCAATAATTTTTCCTAGATTCCAGAAATTTTTGGGTAATTTATTATCTTTGATTAGTACAATGTCATTTAATTTAAATTGAGGAAAATTAGTTTTGTTCGAACTTAAATGAGCTGACCTCAAATTTAACAAGTATTCCCCTTTCCATCTAGACCAAAACAAGCGCATTAATTTTTTACGATAGTTATAAGATCTAATTAACTCTTTCCTGGAAGAGATATTCGAGTCAAGGTGAAGCCGAACTGGTGCCAGAGAAGATATTCTTCTCCCAATTAAGAAGTGATCAGGCGTTAATGGTAGGGGGTCTGGACCTTCTGGCGAGATATAGGTAAGAGGTCGAGAATTGACTATGCCTTCGATTTCGATTATAAGAGTATTTATTTCGTCAACAGTTAGCGAAGATTTGCCAAGAGTTTTTCTTAGTGCAGTTTTTATAGTCCTAACCAGTGGCGTACCCAAGGGGGGGGGGGGGCTGATGGGGCTACAGCCCCCCCCCCCGAAATTTTCGAAAGTGATATAGAAAGGTGCTGATTTTTCGTCTTTTATAAAAAAATTTTTAATTTTTTTATATTATACAGCGGACAAGCCATTCTCATTAGTCCCATATTAGTCTACATTGACAACAAAGAAGAGAAAAGGGGGCTGACGGGGTTATAGCTCCCCCACCCCTACTCCTCCTGAAATAGTCAAAAAATTAAATGAAAAAGTGTTTTTTTTCTTACTTTTTAAAGATAAATCTGTAATTTTTTCTTCTGTCATACAGCAAAATAGCCATTCTCGTTAACACCATATTAGTCCAGGTTATATTAGTTAGGGGGCTGATGGAATTTCAGCCCCCTCCTCTCGAAATGGTCGAAAATGAAATGAAAAAACAGTGCTGAATTTTTTCTGTCTGTTTAAGATAAATTTGCATTTTTCCCCTATCGTTCAACAGACTATGCGCTTCCTTCGCTTTAGTTCCATATTAGTCCATATTGGCACCAAAGAAGAGAAAGGGGGTTGATGGGGTTACAGCCCCCCCCCCCCCCCCAACCAGAAATCGCGAAAAATTAAATGAAAAAGTGTTTTTTCTTTACTTTTTAAAGATAAATCTGTAATTTTTTCTTCTGTCATATAGTAAAATAGCTATTCTCGTTAACACGATATTAGTGCACATTGTATCACAGCATACCCTAAGATGGGGAGGGGGCTGATGGAATTACAACCTCCTCCTCTGGAAATAGTCGAAAATGAAATGAAAAAGTAGAGCTAATTTTTTTCTGTCTATTTGAGATAAATTTGCATTCCCCCCCTATCATTTAACAGACTAGCCGCTCCCTTCGCTGTAGTTCCATATTAGTGTACAGTGACATCACATTATACCCGAAAAGATAGAAGGGGGTTAATGGAGTTACAGCCCTCTCCCAAAAATTCGAACATGAAATGAAAAAGTTCTGATATTTTCCTTTTTGTTTGAGATAAATTGGTATTTTTCCTCTATCATTCAACAGACTAGCCGCTCTCTTCTCTTTAGTTCCATACTAGTGCACAGTGATACCACATTATACCCAAAGAGGTGAAAGGGGCTAATGGGGTGTCCCCTTCCTAAATAGTTGAAAATGAAATGAAAAAAAGGCTGTTTTTTCTTCTTGTTTGAGATAAATTTGTAATTTTTCTTCTACCACACAGCGAAATAGCTATTCTCGTTAATACCATATTAGTCCACATTGACATCACAGCATACCCAAAGATGGGGAGGGGGCTGATGGAATTACAGCCCCCTCCTCCCGAAATAGTCGAAAATGTAATAAAAAAATATTGCTTTTTTTCTTTCTGTTTGAGATAAATTTGTATTTTTTTCTCCTATCATTCAACAGACTAGCCACTCTCTTCTCTTTAGTTCCATATTAGCGCACAGTGACACCACATTATACCCAAAGAAGTAGAAAGGGGGTGATGGGTTACAGCCCCTTCCCAAAATAGTCGAAAATGAAATGAAAAAAGGGCTGATATTTTTCTTTTTGTTCGAGATGAATTTGTAATGCACGTTGTTTTCTGCAATACGTTCTGGCTAGTCTCATATCAACGCACAGTTACACCACAGTATACCCAATGAGGGGAAGGGGCTGATGGGGTTACTTACTCTTCCGAAATAATCAAATATGAAATGAAAAAAAAATTCAGTATTTTTTTCTTTCTTTTGATATTAATTTTTAATTTTTTTCTGCGACGCAGCTATTCTGGTTAGTCCCATATATTAGTGCACAGTGATGCCCCAGCATACACCAAAGGATTCGATGGGGACGGGGGTTAAGACGTTACAGCTCCATTCCACCTCTGAAGAGATCGCAGTGAAATGAAAAAAGGGCTGATATTCCTTCTTTTTTAGATAAATTTGTTTTATTTTCTGGCATGCCACGAATTTGTTTTTCCTGTTAATCCAATATCCTCCTCAGTCCTGCGACCAAATTTACTTGAGACCACAAAATCCATTTTCAAATGACTGAAATCACTGTTTTACTCGATAAATGAAAACATATATACTCAGTTCAAGAGACCTACAAATAAATTCGACAAATCTAAAAGGATTTTAATTTAAGGATTTTTTTTAATTTTTCCCATAGTCGTCGGCCGCCAAGATTGTCAATGCGGGGGTATGTTAATGCACAGTAACACCACAGCTAATCTCAAGTCGATTTCGTCTAAATTGGAAACCCGGTGCGGAAGATTTGACTGTAAAAGTAGCTTATTAACTTTCATTTTTCAGTCGCATCTCCATGCCACACCGAAATATGGGGGTGCGGAGGGTTGAAGGGACTAAACTTCTTTTACCTGCCAAAATGGTTTAGATCAATTCAATTACAGTCGAACCTCTATTTAACGAAGTCGCTAAATCCCGGAAAAATGTTCGTTATATGGAAAATTCGTTAAATAGAGATTCACCTTTTAAAATATTTTAAACTACATAAAACAGATTTTAAATTCATAAACACTAAATATTTTTACTAAAAGTAATTAATCACATTTTTTAAAATAAATTATATCGATTTGTTTTAGTTATTTTACCCACCAATATCCATCATTAATTTATTTTTTCTATGTGTTTAAATCTTTGAAATCGGCAAGGAAAACAAAACATTATCCGGGAATACACTGTTTAAAGTAAGTAGTTTTACATTAAAATTAACGAATTTTAATGACATTATCGCATTTATTATTATTATAAAAAATAATTTTAATTATACATTAACATATGCGTCCTTAAATTTGATTTCTGAAAAACTCTGTTAATTTTGTTTTATCTCATAATTGTGCCATCATATCTCATAATTATCTCATAAATGTGCTTTATCTCATAATACGTGTCGCATCTTTACAATGCACCAAAACCACCTTCATACGTATTTTCTTCTAACTATAATCCGCGTCGGTTGTTTAAAATGATTTTAGCATTTCATTATACGAAGTTTTGTTAATTCTTGCATAATGATCATTTCCATCATCATCATATTCGTCTTCATCGCAATTCATTGCTGTATTGTTTTTATTTTTCACACTGTCGAAAATATCCAATTCGGATAGTGTTTCCGAGACTTCAATTTATGAATTAAGTGAAATACAATCGTCAATCAGCACATCATGGTTAATTTCTCATTGAATCCACATTTTTTTAAGTTACACTAAGGGATTATCGTCTTCGTCCTCCGTACTTACCAAATTCTCACTGCTGACAAAGAAGGTGCCTGGTAAAACCAGTTCAAGACCATTGAACATCATAAAATGTGTTTAAAGAAAGAATAAGTTTGAAATGTCCAGAAATATTTTGAGAAATGGGGAGAAGAAAAAAATTTGGATCACAAGAAAAAGTTCGTTAAATAGAGAATGCACTTCGCTATTTGGAGATTATTTTACGAAGAAAATGTTCTTGGTTCGCAAAATGTTCTTGGTTCCAAGGAAAAGTTCGCAAAATAGAGAAATTCGCAAAATAGTGGTTCGTAATTAGAGGTCCGACTGTATATATATATTTGTCATGCATCGCACTTGTCTTTCTTGTTAGTCCCATATTAGTGCATAATGACACCTTAGCTAATCCCTTCAGAATTTTGGCTAAGTCGGAAGTCAGGCACACTATGTATGTGCGGAAGAGCTGACTGTGAATGATATTCATTAACTTTTGCTTTTAACACTCGATTACTTCCTCGTATCTGTAAGATACACAGTGATTTCTTGTTTGACTGCAAAGACATCTTTGGAGTTCGGTAATGTCCCCTCCCCCCACTTATGTTCCTATTCTGTCTTAACTTTGCAGCCAGTATTTTTCATCTGGAACGGTTTAAAGTCCTTCGTATTACTTGTGCAATGCACAAATAATAAACAAAATCTTTATTTTATATATGTGTATGAAAATATTTTGTGTATACAAAAAATATTTTGTGTTTGTTACAATATTAATTTATTGTTAAACAAGAACCGTAGCCAGAATTTAGTTTCGAGGATTGGAAGAACAATTTTATAGATTTTAAGTTATAATGACTTTCTTTTAAATGAAAGTATATATATAAAAAAAAACAGTAACACTTTTCAACAGATTTCGACGTGGGACGGTTTCAGGATCGGACCCGTGCCTTCCCCCCAGATTTGAGTCTGAGTTTTTAAAAAAAAATTGAAATTCTCAGCAAATTTTCTGAAAGGTTACAGCAGAGGGGGAAAGGAGAGGTAATCCCTTCCTGCTGCTAATTATTTTTGTTGTAGTTTGGGTTAACTCTGTTTATATTCAGGTCAATTTCAGGCTGAGTGGGTTCGGGTTAACCAGATTTCTAAAAAGTTCAGCATATTATTTCAGTTTAAAAACTATACATATAATAATAAATACAGATATTTGTATGTGTTTTTAACGCGATCCTTTGATGAAATACAGGTTTTTATCACGACGCTTTGACGAAATTTGCATTTTCCCTGAACTTATGACAAAATTAGCTTTTTTCCGCGACCCTTTGACGAAATTCGCGTTTTTTTCGTGATCCTTTGTCAAAATTTGCGTTTTTTCCGCGAGTTTTTGATGAAATTCGAGTTTTTTTCGTGAACTTTTGCCGAAATTCGCGTTTTTTACGAAACCCTTTGTCGAAATTTGCGTTTTTTTCGCGGCTTTTTTGACGAAATTCGCTTTTTTCTCGTCTTTTGATGAATTTAGCGGCTCTTTGACGAAATTCGCGTTTTTTTCTATGGAAATGGTCGTGTTTTTTGTTTTTTCGCTGCTGTTTGACGAAATTCGCTTCTTTCCGCAGTCTCTTGCCGAAAGTCACGTTTCTCTGTGGCCCTTCTTGGTGACCATGCTTTTTTTTGCGATCCTTTAACGAAATTCGCTTTTTTCCGCTTCCCTTTGACGGAATGCATATTTTTTTTTAGCAATCCTTTGCCAAAATTTGCGTTTTTTCTGCAGCCCTTTGAGGAAATTTGCGTTTTTTCTGCGGCCCTTTGAGGAAATTTGCGTTTTTTCTGAGGTCATTTGCCGAAATTCACGTTTTTCCGCAGCCTTTTGATGAAATTCTCTTTTTTTCTGCGGCCTTTTGAAGAAATTCGCGTTTTTTCCAGATCCTTTGTCGAAATTAGCTTTTTTCCGCGGTGTTTTGACAAAATTAGTGGTTTTTCCGCAGCCTTTTGACGAAATTCACATTTTTCTGTGGCCCTTCTTTGTGACCCTGCTTTTTCTTTTTTTTTGCGATCCTTTAACGAAATTCGCGTTGTTTCAGCTTCCCTTTGACGAAATGCGTTTTTTCTAGCGATCCTTTGTCGAAATTCGCGTTTTTTCTGTGGTCATTTGCCGAAATTCGTGTTATTTAATGCAATCCTTCGTCGAAATTTGCGTTTTTTCCGCGGCTCTTTGAAGAAATTTGCGTTTTTTTTGTCTTTTTTGATGAAATTTGCGTTTTTCTGCGGCCTTTTGACGAAATTCACGTTTTTCTGTGTCCCTTTGACGAAATTCGCGTTTTTCCAGCTTCCCTTTGACGGAATGCGTGTTTTTTTAGCGATGCTTTGTCGAAATTTTCAGTTTTCTGTGGTCCTTTGACGAAATTCGCGTTTTTTTGTGGTCATTTGACAAAATTCGCGTTTTTGCGCAATCCTTCCTCGAAATTTGCGTTTTTTCGCAGCTTTTTGTCGAAATTCGCGCTTTTTCTCGTCTTTTTGATGAAATTTGCGTTTTTCTGTGGCCTTTTGACGAAATTCACGTTTTCCCGTGTCCCTTTGACGAAATTCGCGTTTCTTGCGATCCTTTACGAAATTAGCTTCTTTTTCGCAGCCCTTTGACGGAATGCGTGTTTTTAGCGATCTTTTTTTCGAAATTCGCGTTTTTTCCGCGACCTTTTGATGAAATTCGCGTTTTTTCTGCGGCCTTCTGATGAAATTCGCGTTTTTTCTGCGGCCTTCTGACGAAATTCGGGATTTTCCTGTGCTCATTTTGACGGAATTAGCGTTTCCTCTAGAATAATTTGACGAAATTCACGTTTTCTCCGCTATCATTTGACAAAATTTGACTTTTTTTTCGCGATCCTTTGACAAACTTCGCATTTTATCTGCGGCCGTATGACATAATTCCGGTTTTTTCCTTGATCCTTTAAAGAAATCGGAGATTTTTTTTTTTTGCGAACGATTGACGAAATTTATTTTTTTTCGGCGACCATTTGTCAAAAATCGCGATAATATTTAAGTTCAAATTTTCGGACTGATGACCGAATTTTTCAAATTTTCGGAAAATTCGGAACAAAGTCACCCTTGCACCCCCCCCCCCCCCTCCCCTCTGGCTACGGTCTTATTGACAAAAATGATTTCTGTTTATAACACAATGCAAACGTGTTTCGTAAGATTTAGAACATTATGAAAATTTAAGTCAGCCCCCCCCCGAAATAAAATCCTGGGTACGCCACTGGTCCTAACCATACGTTCATAAAATACCCCCACCATGCTGCTCGTTCGATTATGAATTTCCACTTAATGTATGGGAAGAAAAAAATTCTTGTACATCTGGATAAGTTATAATGGACCAAAGGTTTCTCAAGTCATTTTCTGCGCGTTTAAAAGTCTTAGCATTGTCGGAATATACTATAGATGGTAATCCTCGTCGAGCAATGAACCTACGGAAGCCTAGTAAAAATGTTTGTGTCGACAATCTCGAGGTGGACGTTTCTAGTTACTGCACACGTAATCAGCAAGATGTATTGTTTATTACCACTGTCTTTAACGTACAAAGGTCCTGCAAAATCACATCCTATCACACTGAATGGATTTGTCTGTTCTACCCGATCAGCTGGCAATAGAACTACTGTTTGCAGGGCCTGATTACCAACGGGGCAAATTCCTACCAGTAAAAAGAAACAGAAATTTTGCCTCATTCATGGCAGAAATTTTATATGAGTACGGCGTTTAGATAAGGCGAACATTTCTTTTAAAATTTATTGGTGTAAGTGTGCCTGTTGGTAATCAGGCCCTGACCGTTTGGTCTCCTGGAGTTGAAGAAAACCTCTTGCATATAATACAATTTTTTAGTACACCTCTCACGGTTTGTCTAGCCTTTAGTAGCCAGAATTTTTCACGAATTTGAAGAAGTGTATGGGCAACAGCAGAGTGAAAAACTTTATAATGAGCATCCCAAATTATTAGCTCTGCCAATTTAGTTTTTGGCGGAAGAATTATTGGATACTTTTCATCCACCGATAAATTAGTCTTACCGAGTCGTCCAGAGACTCGCAAAACTCCTTCTGAATCGAGGTAAGGGTTCAAGGAAAGTAATTTAGAGTCTCTAGGAAGCGGTTTACAATTTTTCAGACACATGATTTCGCTCGAGAAAATTTCATTTTGACAATTTTTTATCCAAAAAAATTTCTGCTTCTTGGATTTCCTCTGACGTAAGATAACAATTTTTCTCGCGTTTTTTCTTTAGTATTTTGATAAAGAGTAGCTAGTTACTCGTAATAGTTTTTTCAGGTTACTGTATTTTCTTATGTCAATTAAATTCTCCTTAACAATTGTTGCATTAACAATAATTTTACTTCTAGCTTCAATTTCAATTTCAGGGTTGACTGATTTTGTTTTATACTTATTATCCTTAGACCAAAAAATTTCAGTTTTGCTAAGCCATTCAGGGCCATACCACCACTGATTAGAGTATATTAACTCTTTCGCTGACAGCCCCCTAGTGAGCATATCTGCAGTATTATCCCTGCTAATTACATGCCTCCAAGAACTTAGGATCGCACAATTCCTGAATTTCTGTAACCCTGTTGGCTACAAATGGCTTCCATCTGGATGCCGCTTGTTGGAGCCAATGTAATACGATTGTCGAGTCTGTTCACAGTACTATTTTTTCGAGGTTATAGAAAATACATTTAAGGTATTAGCTATCCTAGCAGCTATTAGAGCACCAAAAAGTTCGAGTCTTGGGAGAGTTATTTTCTTTAACGGGGCCACTCGAGCCTTAGATATAACAAATCAAGTCTTAAAGAGCCCTTAGGATGTTTTAAACCGGAAGTAGGCTACCGCTCCATAGGATTTTAAGGAAGCGTCAGAAAATAGGTGAAGTTGTACATTGTCCTGCACTTCACCCGAGTGATAATAATACCTGGGTATTTTTAATTGTTCTAGCAATTCTATTTCCTGATACCATGTTCTGTATTTAATTTTAAATTCTTCGTTAAATTCATCGTACCAGTCTAACCCACTCTGCCATAATTCTTGTAAAAAAATCTTAATTCTAATCAAAAATGGTGACATAAATCCAATAGGATCAAATATTTTGGTGGCAGTTTGGAGAACATGCCTCTTGGTGAATTCCAAACTGTCACCAACTGACACTAAAGATGCCAAATCTATGGCCAGAAAATCCTCTTCAATATTCCAGTTTAGCCCTAATACTTTGGACTCCGTACAATTTTCATTAATTTCTATAACCGGGTTACCATTCCACGATTCCTTTAATTCTGGAGAATTAGTAACGAACGTTCGCAGTTGCATATTAGCATCTTTAAATATAGAAACTGCAGTAGTTGTTAATTTCACGGCTTCTGCAACCGTGGATGCTCCATAAATCAAGTCATCCACATATAAATATTTATTAATCATTTCGTAAGTGGCGGGTACTATTTCCTTATAATTTACCAATATGTTTTTTAATTGTAGAGGCTAAAACATAGGGGGAGCTGGTCACACCGAAACAGTGACGGTTAAAATCGTATAAAACGCTGCGTTGATCTATGTCGCAGTCATCGAAATACAAAAAACATAAATAATTTCTATCATTTTCTGATACCTCTATTTGTAGAAAGGCCCTTGCAATATCCCCCGTGAATGCAATTTTAAACTCTCTAAAATTTAATAGCACATTTATGAGATTAGGATTTAAATTTTCCCCCGCAAAAAGACATTGATTTAGACTTTTTTTCCCCATTTTTTTGGGCTTCTCGCGTCAAAAACTATCCTGGTTTTTGTGGAAGACTTGGAGAACCAAGAACTTCCAACCAACAATTTTCCAAGAACTTGGAAGTCTTGAGGGCATTACATAATCGATAGAGCAATTATTACTACATTTCTCAATAATTCCCTCACTTAATTGCTCTTTCATAATTTCATTATATTTCAAAAACAAAGATTTATCACTTTTTAATCTTTTTTCCAAACCCGAAAACGCTTTTTCGCAACCTCGTAATAATTACGAGGTACGATTAAATAAAACAAATTTTGTTTATCTAATTCATTACACCATAACAAGGGGGTCATATATCTATCATTTTTTAAAATGATTTCTTTCTGGAATTGATTAATGACCTCATAAGTCTCTTCGTGCTTTTGTTCATTAGAATCGATTAAAAAAGACTCGATGTGCCATAAATTCCTAAGATCATTTTCTGGAGGTAAACAAATTACATTTAAACAGGGAGTTGTGTGAGAATTATTACTGTCAACTCGACCGACCAAGGTTTTACCAAATATTGTTGGCTGCATAAATAATTGATGATTAATTTTTTCGACAGATCCTATTATAGTTTCGAATAAATAATCCGCCCCTAGCAATATTTGAACAGGTTTCGAATGAATAAAAGTGTCAGCCAATTCATGTTTATCTAAACGTAGTTTATCTATTAACTTATAATCTACAGAAGTCATTATCTTAGTACCGCTAATAATTTCAGAAACAAACGCTCTTATAGTTATTTTTTCATAAGGATGATGACAACTAATAATAGTTAAAATTACTACATTAAACTCCTTTTCTATGGCGTCGCGATTCGCAAAAGTATAAACCAAAAGTGTTTCCTTAAGAAACAGGTTTTAATTTTAACGCTGAGGCTAAACCTTTTGTAATGAATGTTCTAGAGGACGCAGAATCATATAAAATTCTCGTGTTTAATTTATTTCCTGTTCCATGCACTTGCACACAGGCAGTTTGCAACAATGTTGCATACTTTTTGGGTTATTATTTGTTTTTATTACATATGAAAACACGGCTTGACTTTTGTCAGTTTTAGACGTTTTGGCTTTCGCTGAGCCATCATCGGGGCGCGTTTTTGGCGATTTTTTAGTGGGGCAAAATAAATAATTATGCTGATTACTTTTGCACAATTCACAAGGAGGTATTTTTACCTTACACAAAGATATTAAGTGCGATTTCAAGAAGCATCGGTAACATCTCCCATCTTTTTTCAACTTATACCTTTTCTGTTCATCGGTAATCTCGTTACACTTTAACCTTAAATGATTCGAGTTACAAAAAATGTAAACATTTTTCACAACATTGTTAAGCGCGACTGAAGTGGGAACATTAGGTTTTATCCTAGGAGCCCTTTTTTTCCCATCGTGTTACTTCTTGATTTTTTAAGGAAATCCCTGACACTGTATTAGCTACTTCGCGCGACTCTATTTCAAACTTTATAAAATTCATTAATTCATTCACGTCACCAGCTTTTTCCGCATTTTTCTTTCTCTGAAATTCTATAACTAAATTATGTGGTAACTGTTTTAAGATAATTGGTATCAATAAATACCCAAAATTATCTGACGCCACCCCAATGGCTTTCAAGTTTCGAATGCTCCTGGAAGCTTTCCCGGAAAACTCATATTGTCACAATACAACATATAGCATCGGTCCATTCAATTGTATTCTATTCTGTTCTCACAATTGAAAATAGTAGTAAGTTCTCAGAGATAATAAGCCCTCATGCATCAAACATGAACAGTCACCTCTAGATAAAAGAGATCGTTTATGTTTTCCTTGTGCGATCAAAATAGCTGACATCAGAACTTCAAGTTTAATATTCTTTTGCTATTTCTTTCTTTCAATTTGAAATTATATATATATATATATATATATATATATATTACAAGTTATAGATTCTGAAAATGTCTTACGTAAGCATCATTCAACCCCCTCCCCCCTTGTTAGCAAAAATAAGCAAATCGCTAACCCCCCCCCCCCTTAGGTGCTTACGTAATATTTGAACGGCCCCATATCGTCAATATCAAGATCCTGTAGTATAAATAACAGTCGCTACCAGCCTGCCCTAAATTCACGAATTCTACAAAGTATTTAATAAAAGTTAATTTGTTTGATGTTAACAATCGACTCCTAATTTAGTGTTATGAACATGCCTGCTCTACACTCATCCTTGTTTGGGTCCATCACCTAAGTTCAACAAGTAAATATTGCCTCCTGCTCATGTGGTAAGATCGCTTCAGTTTTTACATTCTTTCTATCTTTATACCACAAGAATAAGAGATGTCAGTTGCTACGACCAGCGAGTTGTTCTTTCCTGGGATATCGCCACGTGTCTCGATTAGGGCTAAGGCCAGACACGATGCAACTTCATCTTCTAATCATGGAAGACGGTAGTATTCCGAGTGACGCAGCCTTAAGCCTAAAATCGTTTCGTAGATGGCGGAACTCATATATACGGCTAACTCGACATCAAAGAAAACGCGAAAAGCCGCCTTTTAATAACTCAGCAGATATAGGTCCTATTGTTCTGATTTTTTTAGAACAGTCTTATATCTGCAGTCTAATTCTATTCTGAAATTTTTACATTTCTACGTGCAGTATATTTTGAGGTCTAAATAGCCATTTTTAAAGCGAACGCAATGGAACGGCATGGAAGAAGTTCCTAACGTCAAAATCTGGAAAACGGTTGGGGCGATTTTGTTTAAATTGATATATAATACAAATCTGATTAAGATGAGTTGAATAAGATATATCTTTTATCTGGGAAAACTCATTTTATTTTTGACATTTTTGTTTCCGTTAATGTCCAGTCAACCATTAATGTCTGGTAATTTTCTCATCTGTGATTAGTGAGTGCGAGGCTAACATTAGCCTCGTAGTGAGTAGGTTTGACGTCATCACATCGCGCCAATGAGCGCAAAGGGCTGTGACTTTCAGTAGATCGATAATCCATGTTTATTTCTGTAGCGAGCAGAAATTACGCTATAATGATGGATTTAGTGTTTTAAGTCGTCGTTTCCTTTTGGATTTGAAGTTAATTATTTTAAATTTCCTTATTTACATTTGGTTATTCCTGAGTGCGAAGTGCGACATCTTACTTTCAATAGATAGATAATCTATATTTATTTGTGTACTTCTTGCGAGCAGATGGATTTGAAAATAATTATTTACATTTCCTTATTTACATTTGGTTATTAATAATACTCAGAAATTTTGTCAGTATTGGCTTGGATGAACGTCTTGCACCATGATAATATATTAACATAACTTGACCAGGTTGAAAGCTTAATCCAATTTGCTATGCTGTCAGATTTACATATGTCTCAGCAGGGCTGTACGAAGGGTGCAGTCACCCCAGGCGCGGAGGGGGGGGGGCGGCAAATTTATACTACAAACCTCGTCTTTTTCTTCATTTAAAAAAAATTATATTTACATGTTGTAAATTTTTTTTTTCTAATGAAAGTGCAAACATCTTTCGTTTCAAAGTTATTACATTCTCCTTTACCTCATACCGACAGAGCCGTCCCTACGGGTGTGCGACAGGTGCAGCCGCACAGGGCCTCGCACCCGAAAAACCATCAACCAATATTTTATGAATATTATGCAGTTTTTATGTTTTTCTCTTGAAAAAAAAAATTATTTTGTCCTTGTAGGAAGGTAGCCGCTGACAGTTTCTTAATAGTCACTTTTTACCATTTAGTGTCCCTATGGCAGGTGCGAATCCAGCAGGTCCCTATGGTACACGTGCAGGGGGGAATAATCACGCTGATCCCCCCCCCACCAAAAAAATATAAATCCAACTTTTTTATTACAGTTTTTGCGGAAAATACAAACAAACGGAAACCCGAAAATTTTCGGGTACAGAAGTGGGCGGGTGGCAAACGGCCCCGATAATTCTCCCCACCAAATAAATATATATGTCGGGAAAACGCGAATTTCACCAAGGAATAACGAAAAAACGCGAAGTTCGTCAAAGGACTCAGAAAAAACATGAATTTAGTCACTGGATCGTAGAAAACACGCGAATTTTGTCAAAGAATCACAGAAAAAAATGAATTTCGTAAAAGGATCGCGAAAAACGCGAATTTTCCCAAAGATACAGAAAAAAAACATAAATTTCGTCAAATGATCAAGAAAAAACGCAAATTTTGTCAGATTATTGCGAAAAAATGCGAATTTTGTCACAAGATCGAGGAAAAAGCGCGAATTTCACCACAGAATCGAGGATAAAAGACTAATGTCGTTAAAATTGCAAAAATCGCCAAAGGATGACGATATAAACACTAATTTCGTCAAAGGACCGCGAAAAAACGCTTGTCACCGGATGGCGGATAAAACACTAATTTTGTCACACTATCGCAGAAAAAGTGCGAATTTTAGCCTCAGGATCGTGGATAAAACAATAATTTCATCAAAGGATCATAAAAAAATGCGAATTTCGCCAAAGGATTGATTACGGAGAAAAAAACGCAAATTTAGCCAAAGGCCGCAAAAAAACTGGAATTTCGTCAATGGATAATAACGTCAATGGATAATAGACTTTTGTTAAAGTTTTGTATTTTGCATGCATCTCATTTGATGCACAATTGTCATAAACATAACACAAAATCTGCAATACAAATATTTTCAATTAAAAATGGAAGAAGTCTAAGATTTATTTCGATTTCATTTGAACGTAATCTAATTTTTTAGGGTGTTTTAAGTATCATATTGTATGAATTTTATTTTTGTTTTTTAATCTTCAATTGGCTTAACTAATTTGTTACAAAAATTTAACATTAAATGTAGAACTAATTGAATGAAATAACTGAATATCTGTCCCTTCTCGGGCTTAAATGTAGAAAATAAATTTTGTTTTTTTAATTTGTTCTTCAAATTATGTTTTTGTTTAATATATATATATATGTGTGTATATTTAAAGAGCAATATTTCTTGCTATTTTTCTTAAGACAGTAATTTTTTTATTTAGTAAAATTTAACATAGCTTTTTATATCTCTGAAACAAACCAACAGAAATACCATCTAAACATGCATGTTGTACTTCCATATTTACCAAGGAGTGGTTAAAAAAAATCTCATAGCACAGTGCTCTTTAAAATTGAAATATGAGGCATCCTTTTTTGCGGGGAGGGAGGGGGAGAGATTGAAGGTGAATAGAAATCCTGACTATGAATTCTTTGTCTGGTCTTGTTATTTTTGTTGTTGTTGTTTTATTTTTTTTATCATAAACTTAAAAAAAGCACTGATATCAATACAAAAACCCTTAACGGGTTAAAAGTTTGTGACGCAGCGCTTTATCTTATGCTCTAAGAATTTTAAATATGGAACTTAAAAATAATGATATCAAATTTTGAGCGACACTATGCTATTAATATTAATATCTATATATATTTATTTCATCATTTTATTTTTTTATAATTGCATGTGCAAAAATTATGTTCAATTTAAAAAATGTATAAAAGTTTATTCATTGATGCATTATCATCCGTATCTCTCATAAATTCAAAATATGAGTTTTAAAAGATATGATATCAAAATTTAAGTGACACCTTGATGTTGCTTAAAACGATTAGTTTTAAAATTCAATTTAAATTTTCTTTTGGCTAAATACATTTACACATCTAAACAATACTTTTCATTTTCCAATGCACTGTTGAATATATTACTTTCAATGAATCTATATAATGCACTGAAATGTATTCATTTGAATAAATTGATTTATCTTTTGTGCCACGCTATCCAAAAATCAAAAGTAAAATTTATGTAAATAGTTTTTTTCGTCATATTATCCATTTGCAGCTTAGTTTGGATGGTTAATGACTTTCTTATCTCCCCAACCTGTACCTCACTCAACCCCGCCCACCTGTCAATAAACTTTGCTCTGTGCTCCCTGCTCCGCGCTCCGCCTGGTGAGGCAGAACTGTCATTTTCCTTCTACTCGCAGTCGAAAATTCCCCTTCGTCAATATCTACCAATCGATGACAATGCACTCTAATATTTTTCTATAGACCTGTATATTATTAACCCTTTGCATTCGTATGTCCAGTCTGACTGGACATTATCTTTCTTTGCAAAATTTGTTTTTGGGCACCAGTTATAAAGGGGAAAAAAGTTGCCTTAAACAACTGATTGAATATAGTTAAAAAAATTCATAATTTAATGAAACCACTCTTAAGCAATTTTCGCTCGCATATCGTTTGAAAAACATAACTTTCTAAAGTACTAAATTCTGCTTTGAATTTAGTACCGTATCTGAAGAATAAATGTGTCAAATTTATTAAATAATACTAAATGTGTTATTTATCTTATTACATTTTAAATGTTGTAAGAGATTTAGCTGTCATTTTAGATGTAAAAGGAATTAAAAACTAGTATGTTGTGGCCATCACAAAACTTTCTTCTATAAAAATCACATAAACAGCACTAATTGATATCAAGGTATGCCTGAATCTGAAGTTTGATGAAAATTCGTGCATTAGTTCTTGAGATAGAGCTATAGAGGAAATTGTGAAAAATGAAGCATAGCAGCGCCACCTGTTGAGCGATTTGCACCAAAACTTAAACAGTACTCATTCATATCAAGGTATACCTGAATCTGAAGTTTGTTGAAAATCCAAGAATTAGTTCTTGAGATAGAAGTATTGCGAAAATCGTAAAAATGCAACATAGCAGCGCCACGTCTTGAGCGATTTACACCAAAATGTATAAAACGTCAAATAATGTCAAGGACTAACAGAATCTGAAGTTTAATGAACATCCGTGCATGAGTTCTGGAGATTGAGCTATTGTGAAAATCGCGAAAAATGCTGCATAGCAGCGCCACCTGTTGAGTGATTCACACCAAAATGAATAAAATGCCAATTTATGTCAAGGACTCACTGAATCTGAAGTTTGATGAAAATTCGTGCATTAGCTCTGGAGATTGGGGTATTGCGGAAATCATGAAAAATGCTGCATAGCAGCGCCACCTGTTGAGATATTTACACTAAAAACTAATCAGAACCCATTTATATCAGGGAATCACTGAATATAACTTTAAATTAAATTTCGTTCATTAGTTCTTGAGATAGAGCGCCCCCAAAACTTGTGTCACATACAGACAGACAGACGGACTCACAGACATACATTTTGTAAAAATATGTTTTTCGGAATCTGTGACCCTTAAAACGTGTCAATCCGTCGAAAACCGGAAGTCGAAAATTTTCCCGAATCCAATACTTTCTTCTTGTAAAGATAGATGAAAGTTAAAAAAAAAATTAGTTAGTTTTGTTTTTATATCCCAGTTTTCGTCTTATATAGGGTCTCAATATTTGTATAAGTGTATATGAGGGTCTCACAACCACAGTAGACCAAGTCTATTTTGAAAAACAAACAAACAAACAAAAAAAAAAACAAGAAAGAAAAATAATGCGCTAAGTATACATTATGAAACACTTTCTAACACTCCCTGAAGGGAGTGCGGAAATTTAGGGAATATAGGGAATATTATTTAGGGAATAAGGTATATGAGATAACTAAGTAAACATTTTAGAAAACGTATAAAACATTTGAAAAACTGATTTCAGCAGTTATCGTCCGTAGCCAAATATGTATTCCAATTCTTTTGAACAGCCCTGTATTGGATCTGTAGGTTGATATATATACTATATAATAGGGAGATTTAGTTTATCAAGAAAACGCACAACAGGTTGAAATTTCTCTTTCAGCAATTTATACTAATAGATGGAAACATACTTGAATACTTTTGTACAACCCTGTAGTTAACCTAAGTACCTTTGTTACACGGTCACTATTTAGCTAAAATTTAATTCAAATTAAAACACTTTTAAAACTGCTGAAATCACATTTTCAGAAATTATCATCCATAGACGGTCATACATCCAATTCTTTGCGTGACCCTGTATATTATTTTATCTATATTCTACAAACATTTCTTAGTAAATTAAATGCAGTTCAGCGTAAAAATGCATGACTCATTTAAAAATCACCTTTCAGAAATTTGCACTCATACCCAGTATCCCTTACGAATTCTTTTGTGCAGCCCTGTATATGAATTACAGCATTTAAACACACCCTATAGTATGTATAAATAGAGTGAAACATAAAAGCGCATATCATAATTGAAAATGCATTTCCGGCAATCATCTCTAATGTACAGTACGTCGAATACAATATAGTATCTGAAATCTCTTGTGTGTTCCTGCAAATGCTATGCACTTCGTATTATACATGAAATAAGTTATAGTAAACCTCAGCGACGTATAACAATTTCATTATACATGAAATAATTTTACATAATTAAAATACGCCGCAAACAATTCCCTCCACCCCAATATATTTATGTAACGGAATTCTTTTGTATGGCCCTGTAAATGAATAACTATTCTTTACACCGCCTATTATGCAGAATGCATATTTTAATTCACTTCATTAATGCATATCAATTTTATTATGTTTGAAAGCGTGTAACACATTAAAAATCATTTGAAACGATTTTTTCCCATAGGCCGGAAACCTTTTGACTGTCCCTGTAATTGAACTAAACATGCTACAAACTTGATTTGAAATAGGGAACGTGATAGGGTAAACTCCAAAAATTTCAGAACGATCCGAGTTTATTTGCGGGAGTTAGAGCGCGGACAGACAAACTGAAGTCATAAAAACTTGTCAAGTTTGTTGGAAAGTGTTAATGAGATAGTAGAAGGTGAATGAAATCTGTTTTATTCACTCCCATAGTAAAGCAAGCCTGTGCACCGCCCCCTGAATACTAGGCCTGAGCGCTGACACAAAAATGGCGTGGATTTTTTTCAACGTGTGTACTACCAATAATTTTTTTAACTTTTTTCTGCTTCAT
Source organism: Maratus speciosus (assembly GCA_963932465.1). Classification (NCBI taxonomy): domain Eukaryota; kingdom Metazoa; phylum Arthropoda; class Arachnida; order Araneae; family Salticidae; genus Maratus; species Maratus speciosus. The sequence goes on along the minus strand of OZ010787.1, from coordinate 683,473,838 downwards.
TTTTCTGAGAATAAACAACTTTTATAAAATACTGGTGTCAATTTTTAAGGGACCGTATCTACACTAAAAAAAAATCCGCCTTCGGCAGCCGCCATTTTTGTGTCATTTTTGTGTGAGCGCTCAGGCCTAGTATTCAGGGGGCGGTGGTCTGTGAACATATGACGTATATGAGAGAGTTTGTGAAAACAGACTTGGTGAAGTTACTGGATGTTCGATCTTGGAAAATATAAGCATTTATTATGTGATTTTAAATTCTGAATCGCGCTCTCGATAGTGTTAACGATTCTCTGTGAGCGCGTTCACGGACCGCACCCTGGGTTCCCCAGGTTTACCACGAGTAACCCGAAGCGTTCAGAGACCGACATCACGTGACTTTTTCCGAGTTCCCCGTAGCGTTCAGAGCCGGAGATTACCCAGATTTCGGGGAACCCACATTACCTGAAAAATTTTGTTGGGTAAAGTGATCACGTGGTTGGGAAATCTGATTTGTTTACCATTTTATAGCTTAACTGTGACTGTTAATCGGAATAGCACTGTTTTGATCAGTTTTATCGCACATTGTTACTGTTTTTTCATATTACAAAAATAATAATAAAAACATATCTGGTCTAAGTTTAACTTTTAGATAAGTTAGAAGATAAATGTAAATTTTGCATATGACAAATCAGTTCACGCTTGGAAGCCTAAAATGGCTAGCAAAACCTGCACTGTTAAAAATATCGTGAAAGATTACCTCTGTTTTTAAAGGCTATCAATTTTCTGACCAATGAGAAAGCTACATAAACGCCTATAAAGCGCTCTCATTGGTCAGAAAATAGATAGCCTTTAAAAACAGAGGTAATTTTTCACGATATTTTTAACAGTGTGTGATACATATTTGTTACGATAGTATTCCCCATAAAAATTAACTTTTGGAACAGTTTTCCATGTAAAAAAAAGTGATAATTGAATCTATTTGCACTGTCGAAAGTGCAGCTGCCGCCATATTTGTAAATGTAAATAAAAAAAATCCCGCAACATTACCCGAAAGCGTTCAGAGCCGTTTTCACCCAACCTTACACCGAGAAACCAGTATGAGGTCATTCCCCAATTTTCCGAGTTACCCGTGTTTCGGTCTCTGAACGCGCTCTGTAAGTGTTAGCTTCGCCGTTTTGTGCTTAGATTCCGTGCTTATAATTTGTTGGACTTCATCGTTTAGAAGTAAGTTCATTTGACTAAAGTTAACTCACGTTTTCCTCTATGTAAATTGGATAAAAATTTTTGCTGTCATTATAGAATGTTTAATCTGTGTTCATTCTGATAATTTATTAATGTTAAAAAACAATTGAATCTGACATTTCTCTTTTGGATCGCAACATAGAGTGCCTTTTCTTGTGATTTTAATGGTATCTTTTTTTACAAAACAAATGATGCAAATTAGTTTCACTTATGTAATTTGTAATTACCTTAAAGTAAAATTTGCTTGTAACTGCTGTTAGCAGTCTCGCCTGTAGTTGTTAATTTCATTTTTCACAGTACCTTTCAATAACTACAGATACTAATTAAATTTTGTTTTGTGTGAAACTGTCATGTTATTGCCAGAGACACAGGTGATCATTCGAAAGGTGAATTTTTAATGTAAAAAAGTGAGCAACCGATACTAACTGTGCAACAAATTATCGTAGAAGAAATTACCAAACGATTGGATATAAAGTCTACTTTTAAATGTTGCATATAAAATTTGCTTAAGAGGCCGTCTACATTTCAAAACAAACCCATAGCCTAAATTCGATTTTTCATAAAATTGGAACTATTAACTTAGGAGAATTTATTTTAAACTGAGCTTATTTTAGTCTCTGTATCCAAATTGAAGTTGCATACTCTATTGTTGAAATGCTATAGAATGACTCTATCGCTTCTATGGATGTACTTCTTGCCAACAGGACTGTTTCACTCAATTAATAGGCTTCGGCTACCTTAAACCACCCTTTAACCCCCCCCCCCCCTTAAACCAGTATTTTGACGTTTTTAAGCATAATTTCAGAGTTACTTGGAATTTTTTTTTTAAATTTTCATATAATAGGACATAATAAACATAAATCCATCAAAAAAATTGTATGTTGCAATTCATAATTTCTTCTAATATTAATTTCATAATCGTATTATAAAATTTATAAAAATTACAAATTCAATGTATTTATGTTTGGGTTTTTTAGTATTTCAACACAAAGAATTAGCACATTAAGACTGTAATTTCAGGAGATATTAATAAAAATATGAAAACGTAACTTAAGAATGCATTCAATTTTGAATGATTATCATTCAAAAACTTATCATCCAACTGACTTAAAATTGGGTGTCTAGGCATAGTTTGAACAGAAGATAGATTTTAAATATCTTTTTAAAATCGACTGTTGTTATTGCAAAAAACTAAGTTAGGGTTTGTTTTTATGTATATGGCCCCCTAAGCAAACTTTATATGCATCCTTTAAAAGTAGACTTTATTTCCAATTGTTTTAATTTTCCAATCCTTTCTTCTACGATAATTTGTTGCAGATTTACTAGTAGGGTGTGTTTATTTTTTTTTTCACGACTACGTAAAAAGCTTCGTAGACAAACAGTATCTTATGAATGAGTCCAGCCCTTTTTTTTTTACTGACAGTTATTCAAGCTGTCTGAGACACACAGTAGCTATAAAACAATATCTCCGACATTTATTCCCTTACTTTCAATGAGTAAAGCCGTTTTCTTGTAAATTGAAATGTTGTTAAAAACTAACTTTTCTAAAACCATATAGCATTGTAAAAAAAAACTCTATTACAGTAAAGTATGCGGAACTGCTTGTAACGAAATCGTCAAAAACAAATATTTATAGGTTCTAACAGAAAAATAAAAACTCACTATTTCAGTTTACAATAGAAATCTGTTAAGCTGAATTTTGTGTGTGTGTGTGTGTGGGGGGGGGGGGGGGGGGTAGTCGGTAAAAACATTTTTTCATTTTTTTAAATTGGAAGTAAATGATTAATTCTGTTCCTTTCAGAGATTAGTTAACCCTTTATGTCCCAAGTTATGAATTCATGAAAATTTCATCTTCTAAAGCATTTTTGGTGAATTTTTGAAACTACATGAGAAAATTCTTCACACAATCATTTAATAAATTTTAGGATTTTGCCAATTTGAATTTATAGAGATGTTGTGCGATATTTACAACTCCACTCAAATCTTTTATTTAAAATATTTTTTTTAGTATTTTGCCAGTAAGAAATGTACAAATAGAATGCTCTTATAATAGAAATACAGAAATATTCCCGAACTAGCCTCCCCCCCCCCCCACACACAATCTTTCAACGCCCAGAAAGCTGAAAAGATGCAAAGGCAAAAGAAATCATCCTTTTAAAAATATTTGTTTTTTGCAACCCATCATGCTTTTGGAACAAGATACAGTTTAGAATGAATTATAGCTACTTTATCACTACTAACCGATGTATTCAATGAATTTTGTAACAAGTTATTATAACGGTACTTTAAAGTACCGTCGGTGCATAAAGGGTTAAGTGAAAGAGGTATAAAAGATAATTTCCTTCTTTCAGTTCTAAAGTTCCTAAATTAAAACTAATTTCGCTTCTGTAATTATATCTGATTGAAATTTAGCAAAAGATCTATTCCAATCTTGTCCTTTTTGATTTTTAAAAATTTTTAATTTTTAAAAAGTGCCATTATATGAGGGGCTCACAGCCATGGTAGACCAAGTCCATTAAAAAAAAAAAAAAAAAAAAAAAAAGATATACAGTACAGCCCCGATTATCCGCGGGATTGGGTGGCAAGGGCACCGCGGATAACCCGAAAAAGACTGAAAACGGAGTGCAAACACGAAAAAAAAAAAAAGAAAATTCAACATAAAAACTATGTTTTAGTGGACAAAAAACATAATAAAACGTTTAAAATATATACATATGCATAATATGTCAGAAACCTTTGCTTTACGTCGAAATCACTGAAACAAAGAACAGTAAACAAGAAACATACATGTACATACTGTACAAAAGAGAGGTTAGTTACATCTTTCTTTTAAAATCAGTCATTTGTTTTTGCTTCTTGTTTTGGAAACACATTTTCTTTATTCTAAATTGAAAACTATTATTTTCCTTTTAGTATGGAATAATTTTTATCTCAAAAGTGAAGTTATTCTTGATATGCTCTCCTGGAATTTATCATAAGTGTTATTGAATTGTAAAATATTTTAATTGCTGTGCTTACGTTTGGTTAATAAAATCAAGAAAGGACATCAAGACTTTATATCTGATATATCAAACATGGCAACCGAATCTAGAAATATTCTTCTATGTCTTTCGAATACATTAATTTTACTGTTTATATTTAATAGTAGGGCTTATTGTATTTTCCTTGCTGTTGACTTGAATTAAAAAAAAAAATGCGTCGCGGATAATCGGGGCTTTACTGTAGTCCATTTACAAGGTGCGTAAAATCTATTTTATCCACTCTCACAGTGAACCAAGGCTGTTTTCACATACTTTCTTATATACGTCATCTGTTTACAGACTTGGTTTACTGTGGGGGTGGATAAAACAGATTTTATGCACCTTGTAAATGGACTTTTTTTTTTTTAAATGGACTTGGTCTGCCATGGCTGTGAGCCTCTCATATTATCTAATAAGGAGTGTTATTCGGGTTTCTGAAGCAAGATAAAATTCACTTCTGTACACTTTTTAGTTTTCGTATTAAAAAAAAAATTCTTTTCAAACTTCTTCTTTTCTTATACTAAATATTATAATGTCTATAAAGTTTAACTTCTTGTAATTTGAAAGCTAAGAAATATATTTGTTTAGTTTAAAATGCGTTAGAGTAAAAAATACTTTCTCTGAGGTTGTTTTATCAACTTTTTAGTAATTTTGTGCCCCTTCCACCCCCCCCCCCCCCCCAGGCAATGATATCGTTATCAATGAATGAAAATTCTTTTGATTTTTTGGAGTGATATACAAATATGGTTACATTTGTTTTTCGCAAACTTTCAAGTTTTCATCTGTTTGTATCACGTTAATAGAAGTAACCATTCTGAGCTTCTTTAGTAAATGTGAAACACATTTTAGTTACCAAAATTTAATACAAAAAGTTTTCAGATTCCTTTAAAGATTAAAATACAAACTCAGGAAAAGTTTATGAAATACTTTTATAATCCGAAACGCTCAATAAATATAAAATTTCCTGAAAAGATAACGCATTTCCTGAAATGCGAATTTACAAGAGTTATTCTTTTGGTAATTCGAAAAATTGTTTAAATTTTAATTATGAAGTTTAAGGGGCTATAGAGAACTCTATTAAAGTGGGTTTCTTCCTAAATCGAAGAATCTATTCATCAGCCTAAATATTCTGTGTTAACTCATTTTCTAATTGTTTTCAGTTTTGATAGAACCGATCCAATCGGGACATGTTCACTTTAAAGATGGAAGTGTAAAATGATGAAGGTATGTGACTACCTTCAAATCGCGGTTTTTACGAAATTTTTCGATTTCTTTTTTTATTATTTTAAATTAATGTTGAAAGATTTAGGATTCCAAAGATGCTTTATTTTTGGTTCAGCGATCCGAAGAAGCAAAGTGAGAGCCCAAAATATAAACCGGAAATGAACTTTCTGAAACCGGAAGTGACCGTTTAAAGAGCCACAGAGAGGTAAAGAATACATTTTAATACACAAATGTATAAACCCCTACAAATAGGGTGGATTTCAAAATTGTAAACTTTATACATAATTTTTTGTGCTCTATCAAAATCTTAATGTGCGTTTTCTGGAAAACTGCGTTTTTCATTGTATACGTTTATGGAAAACATCATTTCTTAAAGTTTTTAAGATATTGAAATAAAATTATGTGACGAGGTTCTGCTCCTCTATAGGTATGTAATGAAGCAAAATAGAGCTTGTAAGTTTGTATATATATTAATGTAACAGCCATTTTTATTGAAAAATATACATTTTTAGAAAATGTTTTGTACACAAAATTTGGCATAAGTTATTAAATTTAAGAGATTTTGCAAATATTCTGCTTCATAACACAGGTAAGTGGTTTGCTAATGGAGTGTTGAAAAAGAAAAAGTGAAATATATTGAATAGATTTCGTTATAGAAGGTTTGACATAAACGCTTTTTTTTTTTTTTTTTTTGCTAAAATTTGACTTAGTATTGCCTAAATTTGAAAAGTTAATACAAAATCCTTTAAAATCTTATATGAATTCATAGTGTTATTCCCTATTTTAACTAAAAACACAAAATTTCATGTTTTTCCAAAAAAAAAAAAAAGTCCCCCGAAGGTAGGCGCGCATACCTTAAGAAAATCTTGAAGGAGAAGTTGGGTAGAGGATATTCTAAAGCAGGGGTCGTCAAGAAATTTTAAACGGGTCCGAATACTTTTGAAAATTTTTATCGAGGTCCCAGAGGCGCCATTTGAGGGGGGCTGGGGGGGGGCAATAGCCCCCCCCAAGGAATTTGATATTTCAGAAAATTTATCAACCATCAAATGTAGGGATGCACCGAATAGTGATTTTGGTTGGATACCGAATGCCGAATATTTGGCCTGCAGGTAAACCGAATACCGAATATTCAGTTAGCCGAAAAGTAACTGTTAGGCTGAATACCGAATATTAGGCCAGCCGAATAGTATCTGTTCGGCCGAATAACGAATATTCGTCTGGCCAAATACTTTTATATCTCAGTGTTTAACGTAAAAAAGTTAAATTTGAAACAATTTTTTATAATATTTAGCACATATAATTCCCTTTTGACAAACAAGACTATTTTTATAAGTAAATTTTGTACCAAAAAAAGTATGTTTTGCGTTATTATTTAAGAAGAGGATGATTTAAAAAAAATTTAAATAACAAAATTTAAATTCCATGACTTCAATTAATTCAAACAAATGAAAAGAATTCTCTCATATTGAACAAGAAGCAACATATCATTCCACTTGTTTCATAAAAAATGAAAGGTGTACAAGCCGTAGCAGAATTTTCGTTTATAACTGTATAAAATGAAGATATTTTAGCGAGATTTGCATCACATTAATTTGCTTTTATAGAATGTGATGATATCCTTGGAAAAGACTGGATTTTGGCCAGTGGTACAGTATAAGTATTGTTAGCTGCATTCTTAATAAAATAATGTCTAGCGCAGTGCTGTTTAGATATGAATGGTTGCTATTTCCAGCACTTCTCGTAATGTTATCATATTTCACAGAAATTAAAGTAACTCTGTTGACAATATAGTTACAATACCTTCATTATTGTTAAAGTAAGTAAAGAAAATTAAAGTTTGACTTGGGGATACACTGTATTTCTGACTGAATAAGTGAATTGCGATCCTGATTTACTGGACAAAAAATTTCTTGTTTTGATGCTAAAACACCTGAAATTTTCTTCCATTTTGTTTAGAAACACCCTGTTTGCGAAAAAGCAAGAAACGGATTATTTACCAGACAATGCTCAGTAACTCGCATTTCACCATTTATTAATTCCCTTGAACAAATGACATGTCATTAATGGTTAATTTTTTTAAGTGGCATGTTTAAAACAACAAATAAATAATATAAAATCATTCTCTTTTATTTAAAGATTCCAATTATTTTGAATATCTTTATTAATTAACAGTTAAAAGTAGAAGTTGTGTAACGTTTAAAAAAAATATTTTAAGAGGTTTTTTAAGTATTTGGCAAACCGAATAGTTTAATATTCGGCCTAACCGAATATTCGGTAGTATGGCCGAATATCGAATAGCTACCGAATATTCTGTGCATCCCTAATCAAATGTCAGACTCAAACAAATATTAGAAAATTGCTCAAGCTCTAAAATAACTCATCAGATTTTATTGCAATAAAAACATATGCATTAAATAAATGCTTATGCTTCGCAATTAATAATTATCATTAAAATTTCCTAAAGCCTTACTATTCGAACTCCCTCAAGGTGAGACATATATCTTAATGAGTACTTTGCTTAATTTTAAAAATACATGTGAGAATTTTTTTTTATCAGTTGCTTCTCAGCTGTGTGCAAATTGATCTTTGGGAAAACTCGTCAAAATCATTGACACAACAATCACAATGATTTTCTTCTAGCCAATTCTCGAATAAGCGCAAAGAAAATAACATTTAAATCCCATTGATGACGGTCTTGTGATGACTGAAAACATTCTGTGTTTTTCTATTGTATTTTAAATAATTTTAAATTATATGTATGCACATGAAAGTAATTCTTGTGCATTTATTTGTGCTTTTTATATGAATATTAATAAAAAAAATTTACCGTTTCTGTAGAAAAATGAACATATATACATAGTATTCATTAATGTTCAAATATGTAGTTTTTATCTGAAAAATATTCAGAATTTCTTTGAAAAATCGGATTACCATGAAACCATCTCATAATAGTGAAAACACTATAAAAAAAAAAATTAACGCTTTTCCTTCACTTGCATAAAATCACTAACGAAAATTTTCTTGTACTTCTTACAATTCTATTCTTACACAAAATTTGCAATTTTCATGACCTATTCATGACGTTCGTTGGCTGATTATCTCATGACTGATTGAATTTCATGATTTATTTTTCGCAATCATCTGACGAAATTTACGATTTTTTCCGCGATCGATTCACGGAATTCACGATTAATTTCTGAAAGTGTTATACGAAAAGGATCTTTTTCGTGCGAGCACTTGCCAAAATTCACAATATTTTTCCGCGACCAACTGACGAAATTCGACATTTGTTTTCGTGATTTTTTTTGACAATATTCACGATTCCTTATCACTATCATTTATTGAAATTCGTGATTTTGTTTCTGCCACCGACTAATAATATTTGTGATTTGTTTGCGCGAGAGTTAGACAAAATTTTGGACCTTATTACGCGATCGTTTGACGAATTTCTCCTCGATTTTATTGCGTGATTGTTCGACTAAATTTTCGTGATTTTTTGCGCAATCTTTTGACTAAATTCGCGATTTTTTTCGCAATCCTTTTATGAAATTCGCGATTTTCTTCGCAATCCTTTTACGAAATTCAAGATTTCTGTTTGTGCAATCATTTGACGAAATCTGTATTTCTTTTGGCGATCTCTGACGAAATTAGCGATATTTTCCACGATCGTTTGAAGAAATTAGCGATTTTTTAAGCGATCATTTTGAGACTTTTTTTTTCAAAATTTCCAAGATTCGTGATCTTTTTCTGCGACCCATTGACTAATTGATTTTGCGGATTTTGAAAGAAAGAAAAATCACTGACTTTCACAAAAAAAGTGGAATAATCACATGCTTGTGAAAGAAGTTACGGAGACAAAATCACGTAGAAACTCATGAAATGGCGCCCCTGTAAGTGAAACTTCGAAAGGGACTAGAAAAAAGCTCCATTTAAACAGGTTTCCGTCTTAGCAAATATAATTGTATGGTGTTTTTTCAACGAAATTTCCTTTTTTCCCCTTCTAGAAAGAAATCTGTTATAGACAGATTACGTTTTCACAAGTTTTACTCTAATACATCTCTTTTCAGAGCTATACAATAGAGCGGATGGTTTAACAGTCAGTGAGGATACCTGTAAAAATGAAACCTGTCTATAATAGAATCCTGCCTTAAAAGAAAAAAAATCGTCCAATATATTAACATTTTACCTTCTAAGACCGAAACCTGTCTAAAACGAAATATTTCATTGGTTCTGAGTTTCCGTATTCGAAGTTTTTACTGTTATTGTAAGTCAGTAAACGTTTCTCTTACGGGGGGGGGGGGGGGGTAGACCCCCCACTGGATCTTACCCTTAGTTATATAGCATCACTCAAAAAATGTTTGCCCCCCCCCCAAGAAAGTTCTGAAATGGCGCCCCTGCGAGGTCCAGAGTAAAATCACAAAGTAATTATAAGTACTTATTTCTTTAAAATTTTTATTTTTACATACACATACATATAATAGAAAATAGAAAAGTCAGGTATTCGTTTCGAAAAATTATTACATACACATCAGAAAGTTTATACACATAGTAAAATGGAAAAGACAGGCATTCGTTGAAAAATTAATCTAAAAATTACACTTGCAGTCTTGAGCCAATTTTTTATAGTTCGGATCACGTAGTGAACAGCTGATTCGAAGAGATGGATGTCCGTTAATTTCAAACGATATTTGTTGTTCAAAAAAATTCATTTTGGTGAAAGATTGACAAGAAGAATCCATTTTCTCCCACGTATTCCTCGCGCATGCGCTCCGACGCAACCGCCAGTCCCAGCGCAGCGCCTGCGCTCCAACTCATTATTTTGCGTTTCACATCATAGCAACTATGCTTCACTATTAAAAAATCAAATAAATCGCGCTATTACTTGTAAAAGATAAGAAACATTGATTGATAAGGAGATCGCGCAAACGTATCTATTATATCTAAATATTAATAAATTATTTATTCAAATTGAAAAATTTTGGCCGTCCAGGTTTCGACCTTCTGCGGTCCGGATGTGAACCGCGGTCCACCTGTTGCCGACTGTGGTTCTAAAACAACGACTTTAATATTGTATATACAGTGCTAGAAGAAAAAGTATTTGAACAAGACATATTTTATCTTTTAATTATATTTTCCAAATTTATTCAAATCCCAGCACATGCATCATGTCATATCAAATATTATAAATTGAGCGAAAATTTCAACAAGAACGACTAAAATAGAAAAAAATAATGTAGGTAATTTTTGTTTGGAAAAAGTATATTTAAAACGGAGCTGAAATTTGTTAAAAAAAAAAAAAAAAACTTTTGAAAACAATTCATTAGTATCTATAACGGATGGTATCCCGCTCCGCGTCACTTTTTACAACATTTGTTTGTTATATTTAAAGATAGCCCTAGTTATTTTATCGGAATGTTTTGAAACTCTAATTTATTTCGTTCTTAATTTCGTGAGCCAACAATGATTATACTACGTTTATAAATCAACCAAGGTCTAGTGACTACAGAGTTGAATGTATAGTCGTGGAATAAAAAGTAAACATCCCCTACTAATTCCTAAACAAATTATCGTAGAAGAAAGTGACTGGTACCGAACGATTGGTAATAAAGTCTACTTTTAAATGATGTCAATAAAATTTGCTTAGGGGGCCATCTACCTATTAAAACGAACCCAAACGTCATTTTTTTCAATGGCAATACCCAATTTGAACAAGATATTTTAAATCTTCGGTTCAAACTATGTCTAGACACCCAATTTCAAGTCATTTGAATGATAAATATTCAAAATTGAGTGCTTCTAATATTAAATTACTTTAGCATATTTTCATTAATATCTCCTGAAATTATACTCTTAATGTGCTCATTTTTTGCGTAGCACTAATACTAAAATACCTAAACATAAATACGTTGAATTTGCAATTTTTATAATTTTATATGAATTATGAAATTAATATTAGAAAAAATTATGAATTACAACCTACAATTCTTTGATGGATTTATTAAGTTTTGCTTTGTGAAAATCTAAAATTTCACATTTTACATCCGAGTAGTTTTCAAATGATGCTTTAAAAACGGCAAAATGGGGCCGTCTAACGATAAGTGACTCGATATTTTGAAATTTCTTTTGCTATCCTGCAATCTAGCAGTCTTCAATGACTACTTGAGTGACGCTTTAAGATGCCTTCCTCAAGATGGGGCTCTCTCGGTCAACCATCGAGTACCGAACCTCAATTTGGATACAGCCCCCAAAATACGCTCGTTTTAAAATAATTAATTTCTCAGAAACTTATGGTACGAATTGCATAAAAAATTATTTTCAGGCCAATTGAAAGGTGTAAAGTTCGGTTATGCTGTCAGCATTGTGTACTGCTATTAAAAAAAAAACAAAAAAAAAAACAGTTATGGTTCGTTTTAATACCGCGTGTCCCAAAAATGACTAATGGATTTTAAAATTCAATAACTTGCAAACGGTGACAGATATTCAAAAAATTCTTGCAGGAGGGTTATATAGGATGTCAGAGGTTTTTGTACTGTGAGTCCTGATTTTAGTTCGAATTTCAAACAATAGATGGCGCTAAGAGCAATAGGCACCCAGTCCAGATTCGATTTTTGGTACTTCGATACATTTTAATCTCCTTTTTCCGCATATAAGAAGAGAAAGGCCGAAAAATTGAGCCTAGAAGGAGCGGTTATTGCTTGCAGTGCCCTCTATCGACGCTATTTGTAATTAAAACTGAGAATAGCAGCCTATTACTCCTGACATATTATATAACACTCCTGCAAGAATTTTCTTAATATCTGTTAATCTGCAAGGTACTGAATTTTAAAACCCATCAGTCATTTTTGGGACATCCGGTATGTAGCCCCTCTAAGCCAATTTTCTAGACATCATTTAAAAGTTCACTTAATTACTAATCGTGTGGTACCAGTCACTTTCTCCTACGATAAGTTTTTGCAGAGTTAGTAAGGAGTGTTTTCTTTTTTTCCACAACTGTTCCATTCGAAAAAACTTAAATGAAAAATTTTGTTGTTCGCACGGTAATTACGAAATTCTTTTTAGAACGGGTTCGTTTCTGAATACTCAGAAACATTCAATAAAATGATCCTCTCACTATATCAATACATATTTCGGTATAGAGAAAAACGTCAATTCTTGCCAGTTTAGTCATTGGATCACATGCCCACAAAACAAATTACTTCCTCCTGTTTCAGACTGGTAATCGCATACACAAAGTACTGGATTGCAGTACTTCCTTTTTTTGGGAGATTACGTGAGAAATCCTACTTATTACATTCTCCCCTATGTTGGAATTTCTGAAATTTTCAGATTTACGCCGATCATGAGCCCTAGAACCCATAGCCCTCCTCACCCTCACGAACTCAAAACTATGTATATAATATCTATCTATCTATATATCACTTTTTTTATGGACACGACAACTTCCATAATTCTGCACAAATCTTTTCCAAACTCATACATAAAATCAAAGGCGAAAAATATACGGTTTTAAGAGGAAAAACATCATAACTTCGTACATTCACAAGATACCAAATCCGCTTAAATTTATTATAAATCTTCTTAATATTATCGACAACTTTTATATAGGCAAGTTTTTGATAGGACCAATTCTTGCAGTGAAAAACAAAAATAAATACATAAATAAAAAATATTTTTAAAAAGTGGGTGTGGGGAGGGAGGGGGGGGGGCTGTATTAGAAAAAACACATCAATATGATTCTGATAAAATCAACACTTACAGAGAAATGACATTAAAAACTCGTGAAAAGCGGCCAGATACAATTATTAAACTGGGCTTATCTATAATCTTGATTTAGTTAACCATTTTCCCCTAAAATTGGAATTTCGGACTTGTACTCGTAAGACCGTCCATCTAAAAAATACGGTTCAGGCTACCTTAGAAAGGCCACCACGGAGAGAATCACCTCCTCAGTGCTATATCCCTCGTGCCGATAATTGGCCGTAAAAAAGCATAAACCACACCAATACAACTCTAGCGTTTCTGAAATTTTCTAAATAATGCATATCCATACATTTTAATGTGTCAAAACATGAAATTCTAGCCAACTATTTTTCAGATACCTTAAGCGCAATGACGGAAATCCCTGTTTTGAAAAAAATTGCGCTTGATAATGTAAAAAAAGCTCAAACTGTTTCACATAATTTCTTTTCTAAAGCGCATTTTTGCGAGTTTTATAGGATCCTAAAGAATCTTTTAATTATATGCTGTTAAAAAAATTAGCTTTTTTGACACTTTGAAAGGTAGTTTAAGTGAATTTAAAGTGAATCCTTTTTAAGTGAATCTAATTTTAAAGTAAGTATACTTTATCTAGACCAATTACTTTTTAGCTCACAGACTATCAAAGCCTGAGAGCTCATGTGCCCGCAGGTTCTTTATGTACAGTCGTGGAAAAAAAAAAAGTAAACACCCCTACTAACTCCTCAACAAATCATCGTAGAAGAAAGTGACTGGTACCGAACGATTGGAAATAAAGTCTACTTTTAAATGATGTATATAAAATTTGCTTAGGGGGCCATCTACCTATTAAAACGAATCCAAACTTCATTTTTTTCAATGGCAATACACAATTTTAACGAGATATTTCAAATCTTCGGTTCAAACTATGCCTAGACACCGAATTTCAAGTCATTTGCATGATAAGTTTTTGAATTATAAACATTCAAAATTTAGTGCTTCTAATGTTAAATTGCATTTTCATATTTTTATTTATATCTCCAGAAATTATGCTCCTAATGTGCTAATTTTTTGTGTAGCAATAATACTAATACACCCAAATATAAATACGCTGAATTTGCAATTTTTATAACTTTATGATATGAATTATGATTTATGAAATTAATACTCGAAAAAATTATGAATTGCAACCTACAATTTTTTTGGTGGAATTAGATTTATTAAGTCCTGCTTTATGGAAATCCGAAATTTCACATTTTTCTTCCAAGTAGTTTTCAAATTATGCTTAAAAAACGGAAAAATGATGGTTTAAGGGGCCGTCTATAATAGGAGTGACTAGATATTTTGAAATTTCTTCTGCTGTCCTGTAATCGAGCAGGCTTCATTGACTGCTTAAGGTGCCATGATCAAGATGAGGGCTCTCTCGGTTAACAATCGAGTTCTGAACTTCAATTTGGCTACAGCCCTTAAAATACGCTCGTTTTAAAATAATTAATTTCTCAGAAACTTATGGTACGAATTGCATAAAATTTGTTGTTAGGCTCATTGAAGGGTGTAGAGTTCATTTATGCTGTCAGAATGGTGTACTGCTATTGAAAAAAAATGAAGTTACGGTTTGTTTTAATATGTAGATAACCCTTTAAGCAAATTTTATCTATATCATTTAAAAGTAGACTTTATTTCCAATCGTTCGGTCAGGCCCGGACTGGCCAGGTCGGCTAGTCGGCGATTGCCGAGGGCCCCCGGCACATGGGGGCCACGGAGGGGCCTCCAAAAATGATATACTAGTTCATAACTAGTTACATCAGAATGATTCTTTTCCCCCGTAAGTTTCCCGTAATCTTACGCATTTACAATCAATTTTAAGCTGTTGCCAGTTGGTTTTTCTGTATGGTAGCCTATGTAAGGGGGCCCCCGGAGGGTTCTCCAAAAATGGATATACTACTTCTTAACTAGTTACATACGTATAATTTGACTGTTTCCCAGTGATTTCCCCGTAATCTTACGCATTTAAAATCAATTTTAAGCAGTTGCCAGGTGTTGTTTTTTTATATATGGTAGCTTATATAATGGGGCCACGGAGGGTCCTCCAAAAATGGATATACTACTTCATAACTAGTTACATCAGAATAATTTGACTGTTTCACAGTAATTTTCCTGTAATCTTACACATTTACAATCAATTTTAAGCAGTTGCCAGTTGTTTTTGTTTATGGTAACCTATGTAAGGTCCCCGGAGGGGCCTTCAAAAATGGACATACTACTTCATAACTAGTTACATCAGAATAATCTGTTTTCCTGTAATCTTATGCATTTACAATCAATTTTAAGCAGTTGCAAGTTGGTTTTTGTTTATGGCAGCCTAGGCAAGTGGGCCCAGGAATGGTTCGCTAAAAATGGATATACTACTTCATAACTAGTTACATCAGAATAATCTGACTGTTTTTCCGTAATCTTACGCATTTACAGTCAATTTTAAGCAGTTGCCAGTTGGTTTTTGTTTATGATAGCCTATGTAGTAGCTCCGGTATTGGCGTCGTGTCGCTTTCGAAACGGAGGAAGGGTGCTGACTTACTCATCGAGCTCTGTGCAGTGCTCATAGGCTTCAGGTTCGGAGCACATCGCGACACTGGCTGATTGAAACGGCAAAGCCTCCCTACAGAGATTTACTGCACATACGCAATTTCTGCCGAAAATAGTAACCAGGATTGGCAAGACAGCTGAAAAAAATTGCCAAAAGTCTTTTGTAATTCCTTCAATTCCCACTTACCCTGCTGCATTTCGTAAGAATATGGTTTTTAACAAATGCTTTTATTCTGCAAATGCAAAAGTAATTTGCCCTATTTTAAGTTGTACAAACTATGACTGAGACTGTTTGAATTTAACTGCATCATCTAAAATATTTCTTATGTTCCGCGTTGTTGTTATTCTCGTGCTTACGAAGCAAGATATAGTTCATGCTAATATTCCTAATTTAATACGTAACCTTTGCTTATTAAACTAGTATTTAACTTTAAATTGTGTCACACAGTACTGAAGATGCAGCTGTTCGGACTGGCTGCAATTTGCGTCCGTTATGTCGTTCAAGGAAAAATATTTGAAAGATTTTTAGAAATAACAGTAGTCGATGATTCATGTGGATTGACTTTGTTCGAACTTATAAAATCAGAATTAGTCAAGTATGATATTGCAACATCAATTATTATTTCTTGTTCATTTGACGGAGCAACAAATATGAAAGGCTGCCGTAATGCTCTACAAGTTTAGTTCAAAAAGGAAAAAAAAGATTTTATTTACACTCACTGTACTTAACTTGGTAGTAGCTGATTCAACAGTAACGTTACTCCTAGCAGAAAACTTATTTAGGTTGGTGTAAGAATCTGCCGTTTTTCACCAACACGTGGAATGGCCGTATGGGAGAGGGAAACAAAAAGACTAGAGAACAGGAATTCTGCTTTTTCAGAATTTTGTGTCGCCCCCGGTATTTCCATTACTTCATTTTCTTCTGATGGACTGATGGCTTCTATTATTATGAAACAGCCATTATAAATTAAGTGTTAGGGGAAGATGAAAGAGCAGCCGTAAAAAGTTAGAACTCTGATTTTCTAGTCAGAATGGGGGGAAAAAAGGCCATTTTTTTTTTTTTTACGACTGCTGTTTCATCTTCACCTAACACTTCATTTATAATGGCTGTTTCATAATAATAGAAGCCACCAGTCCATCAGAAGAAAATAACTCGGTTAAGCGGGACACTACTGCAGTACAAAACACATTTCAATTTTAAGACTTAAAGCACACGTTTTATTTTATGTAAAATGGCGTCATTCGCATGCGCTTAAGAATTCCACATTTACGATCTACTCTTAAACACCTACAGTAAAGCATGCATAGCACATCACTATCGCGAAATAATGCACAAATGCAACAAAAAGATATTGTCATTCAAGAAAGTCGAAAAAAAAAAGGCTATCTAATGATTCATAGATACTTACAATTAAGTATAGTATATAATAGCTCCATTGTTTTAACAGAAATCATTCGTTTATATTTTTTTCAAAATAGCACGTATTTTAATTACATTTTCTTTCGGTTGTTACGAGAAAATCGCAACAAAAATATATAATTACTATTTGAAAACTATTTTTCCTTTACTTTCTACAGAAATGGAGTACTTCCGTTGCCAATATTAAGCAAATGGCTCCAAAAACTACAAAAAAATTAATATTTCAAAAATAAATGGAGATGCAATTTTCAAACAAAATGCATTTAAAAGAACTTTTTTTTTTTTCAAAACGACAGTGTAAAAATTGAAAATGTGCGATGCTTAGCAGTTTAAAAAATTGCTATAGAGTATTTAATCGTAATGCTTTGTTTTACGGCTAGCTTCTGTAAGGGAAAGTTATTTTTTGGACAGAAATTAAGCTGGGAGAAAGAAATAGCATACTGTACCGGAGGCTAAAAACATATTGCACATGAGAAACTGCACAGGTTGCAAAAAATAGGAACCACAAGATGGAGGAGCAAATATAAAGCACTTTCTTCGAATATCGATGAGGGAGTTTTAAGATGTGAGAGAAGTGTAAACACAGGGAAAGTGTTCCATTTTATTACCGTTTTAAAAGAAATATCAAATGGAAGTTTTGAATGCAAATCTAAATTCATGGCAAGAAATTCGATTAGTACATAGTCTAAATTTGAAAACCTATTTATGTATATTTTTTTACTAGATTTATCTATTCTTACATCTCCTACTTCAAATTATTTACAAAGTCAAACTACACTGCTCAAAACAATTAAAGGATATTGCAGTTTTAGGTGGATTTTGTATCTGGTAAACTGTTTAGCTGATTGATACATGGTCGACAGACATAGTAGGTTATATGAGAATAAATTACACATGTTTGGCAGAAAAAAATGCATTTTATTGCGCATTTGTGTACTAAAGGAAAAAAACACAATTTGTGTATATGAGAAAAAAAGAATAAGAAAAGGTGTTTTCTTCAAAGAAAATCATTTTCAGTAGGATGTATGGTTTCCACGGGCGGCCAGCAACGTTGAACACCTTTGAGGCATGGACTCAATGAGGCTATTAATGACGAGTTGGGGTATTCTGCCCCACTCTTCCAGAAGAGCTCTTTCCAGTTCTTGGAGAGTTTGTGGGGGTTGTTGGCGGCCAGAAACTCGTCTTCCTGGAGCGTCCCAAACGTGCTCGATTGGATTCATGTCTGGAGAACACGCTGGCCATTCCATTCGAACGATTCCTTCCTCGAAAAGGAAATCCTCCACCATGTTTGCACGATGTGGCCTGCAGTTATCGTCCATTAAAATGAAGTTATCTCCGATTGCTGCAGCGTAAGGGACTACAATAGGTCTGAGGATCTCATCCCTATATCGGCGACCAGTCAGAGCTCCATCTCGAATGATGTAGAGGTCAGTGCGCCCGTCAATGGAGATGCCACCATACACCAACACTCCTTCACCGCCAAATCTGACACTTTCGTGCACGAACGCAGGATTATTCCTACTACCACGGTCCCTCCAGATGAAAATACGCCTATTATCCGGATGCACAGAAAAACGGGACTCGTCAGAAAACAGAATATTGCTCCATTCATTTCTCCTCCAGTTGACATGCTCGGTTGCCCACTCCCTGCGGTCGCGACGATGCCTTGATGTTAATCTAACACATACCATCGGTCGGCGAGCATACAGACCTACAGCATGGAGCCGGTTTCGGACAGTCTGAGTTGAAATCGTGGTGCCTGTAGCGGAGCGAATGTGTTGTTGGAGAAGAGTAGCGTTCATGGTTCGGTGTCTCCGAGCTGTTAACGCTAAATACCGATTTTCATTGGCCGTTGTTGCCCGTCTACGACCTTGCCCTGGTCTTCGGCCTGCACATCCACTCTCCAAAAAACGGTTCCAGATCCTGGAAATGACACTTTGTGACACTCCAATGGCTTGCGCTACTTCGGCTTGAGTTTGGCCCCCTTCTAACCTACCAACAATTCTCAAAGCTTCTGAATCTGTCAAATGACTTCGCTGAGACATCGTACTCATCGAAACAAAGCAATCACTGAATGCCGATCATCCTTGTCTTCATTCTCTTTTATCCAGTTGAAAGTCAAATTTCATTCGCTGCCGCTGAAGCGACGTTTTTGACGTCGAACTCAAAATTTGCATACTCCACAGTTTGAAAACCAGAAAAATTTGCATTTGTGATTCTCTTCTATTTTCGGCAAAAAAAATTTCGTTTATATCTTTACTTTATATAAAACTTCAAATATCCTTTAATTGTTTTGAGCAGTGTATTATAAAGTAAGGGGTAAAAGGTAGGGTATAAAGTAAGGGATAAAATATTATAAAGTAGGACTATTCTACAGCCTGCAACTTGGTACAGAAGCTGCTTCAACAAGTAAGGAATAAAAGGAGTGATAAACACTTTCAGGTTCAGTATTAAAAAACAAAATAATTATGTAAGTACAGGTAATACCAAATTTGAAGATAACAATATTTATGTAGAAGTAGGATAATGCCTGTTGAAAAGTCAATAGACGAAGCTCCTTGAATCTCAACTGCACAGAACTATAAATTGGTCTTTTTTCAGTGTTTTAGATTGCTCCAGGACAAATATCGAAGGAAGATTTTAGTCGATTGATTCCTAGTTAAAACCAAAGGAAATTAATAAAATAGTAATGCTTTATATAGTTTTCCAACGGAAGTCCTTTGTATTATTTCTAAACTTTGTAAAGTTGAAAAAGGTCAGTTATTGATAGAGCTGAAATAGTTTGTAGATCAGTATGAAAGTTTTACAATGGCTTAAAAAATAAAATTGAAAGAAAACAAGACAATTTTTGAATGGAGCTGAAGAAATCTGAGAATACGACGATGTAGAATCTGATTTTGAAGAAAACAAAAAAATTATGATTACTCCTCTGACAAGAAACAATGTTTTCTGTGCTTTTCTGTTATTTTTGAACTATCACACAATGTTGAATGTTTACCAACCTGTATATAGCTTACAAGTTTGTACTAACCATACCTTGTGGAAAAGTCACCTGTGAAAGGGTGTTTTCCAATAGTTAAGAATCGACTTAGGTCTACTTTAAGCCAAGATCTTATGTCTAATCTTCTTTTCATGAATGTAGAAAGAGACTTATTTTATAATTTGGATAAAGATGCTTTTATAGATGACGTAGCCAGGATCAGTGAAGAACTGGCCAAAAAGCTGTTAGGTTAGCAAACAGCCATTCACAATCACATAATTTTTCTTAGTTCGCTGTATTTGTACCAAGGTGTAGAGTCATTTTTCTCTTTGTTATAAAATCTATTTTACAGTTTGTAACAATTAAATCAAAATTAAAGAGGACATTATTTTTTTTCAATATGGCATGTTCTTTATTGAAAATGAAGTGTGTAATAGTTACGGTTCATTTACAGGGACACTCAAAAGTATTCCGTTACATGACGGTCTATGGGGAGAATATCGTATGCGATGTATTTTAATGATATTACACATTTTTAAGAATATTGAAATTTATGTATAACACTGAGGTTTACTACAAAGCTCTTATTTTATAATCTGGTGTGCATATAATTTGTCGTTCACTACAGATCATATACAGGGCTACACAAAAGATCTCAAGTACATTTCCATTTATTGGCGGACATTGCTGGCTAGAAATTTTTAACTGCACTATGCATCTAATTTAACAGACTTTTAGCGTGCAACGTAATGCACATACAAATCTCTAGATCATATAGAGGGCTGCTGCACAAAAAATTTGGATATTTTTGCGATTATTGATGGTAATTTCAGTAATTGTAGAACAACTATATTATGCATTTTCTATGTTGTTCATTTAGACATCTTTTACCTTAATAAACTGCAAAGTTTTATTATAGTTTCTGAATGTGTTGGAAAATATTATATAATCTTTGCTGGACGCATGATTTTTCGTTCTTGTTAATATTTACTTAGGTATTATAGTAGGATTTAGATTATTATGGCTTCAATACAGTGATTTAGTTGCCTAAAACTAAAGACATTTTTCCCTCTCATTTTTAAGTTACAAACAACTAGTAATTAATTAGTATATTTATTTTTTCTAACATGGAACTAGTTCAGGTACTGTATATAAAATAATATAAATATTTATTATAAAAGTAAGTAAACTACAACAGAAGATTATTTTTTTACTCAAATGTTAGGGTGTATCAAAAGTATTTTTGTGTTTAGGGTACCTCTATATCTATATGAAATGCTATAGATGGCACTACCTCATAATTAATGACCAGTGCAAAATTTTATATTAAAGAGTATAAGTTCCTCCATATTATATTACGCTAATATCTAATATTTTATCTATTTATAGGTTATATAATGGCTGATACAAATATTGAAATATTATCCATCTTTAAGACATTATTTTAAAATTGGTCATAAAGTTGCAGAAGCATCTCGTAAAATTCAAGAAGTTGAAGGGGATGATACGATCAGCAAATGTACAGGCCAAAACTGGTTCAAACTTTTTAAGGGAGATGACTTCTCAATTAAAATGAAACCCAGAACTGAGAGGCAATCCCTTATTAGTCAGGAAGATTTGAAGCAAACGGTGGAGATTAAACCAACCACCAGAACACGGAAACTTTCAAAGGAGCTAGGACCGTCCAACGATATGATATGCCATGCTTTACATAAACAACAGAAAACGCACAAGAACTCTAGAGAAGTTCTTTATGAACTGATTACGCAGCAAGCAAATCCCAGAGTGGAAATGTGCAAAACTTACAGGATTTGCAGTTTTTCAAATGCAAAGCGGAACTCAGATAATCGAGAAATAAGGTGTGTCCCAACGAAATAAAGCCACCCTAATTATGGGCCGTAACGGGACACGAAACAAACAAATAAGAACGAAACAAATATATTAAGAAAATACATATACAAATACATATTTACAAGTAGTAACTCATTCCCTGCCCCACCTGGGGATGAGAAAAAGATGAATGCGTAAAAAAAGAGGGGGAAAAGTGTCCCGCCGAAATAAAGCCACTGCCAATATAAGTATTTATTGATAACTACCGACATTCGAGCTGCTGCTGTTCAACATGTTTATGATGTCAAGAAGTTGTCAAATACTTTTTCTGAGCCAGTCGAACTTTGTGCAGACTTTAGAAGGCTGTATTTTCTATTTTTCCTGCAGTATTTCAATGGGAAAGAAAACCCACTTATCAAAGTTCGAGAAAGGACAAATAACAGCTTTTAAGGAAAAAGGACTTTCATATAGACCAATATCTAAGCAAATCAGAGGATCTAAAACCGTTAAATAAGGGCAATACGTACGGGTATAAAAAAAAAAGGAGGTATGCATGCAGAAAAATGACTTCCAGGCAGGAAAGAGAAGTTTTGCGCCATTTTTCATGAGGTAGTATTTCCCTAAAACAGTTGGCAAAAGAGGATAACATCCCTGTGACAAAATCAACCCTGAAACAAATTGAAAAACGTATCGGCATCTTGTGACACAAGAAAAGGAAACAGCCGCCCATGTTGAAAGCTATGCACATGCAAAGGAGAGTCGATTAGGCTAAATATCATCGAACCTGGAAGGACCAATGACATCTTGTTATAGTCTCAGAGGAGAAAAAAATTAATTTGTATGCGCCAGACGGCCTTTCTTTCTTTTCGTATGACATCAGGAAAGAACAGGAAATTTTCTCCAAAAGACAGCAATGTGGATGCTTATTAATGGTGTGGGGAGGCTTCGGCTATGAAGGTAAACACAACCTGTCTGTTCTCTCAGGCCGCATGAAGACTACCAATTACCAAGAAATGCTAGAAAACCATTTACTGCCATTTGCAAAGAGGATTTGTGGACTCAGTTGGATTTTCCAGCAGGACAAGACCTTCATTCTCGTGCAAAAATCCTCCTGGGAATGTGTTTTGGATAATCGGGTGCATGTCATATAATGGCTTGACCTTTTTACCTGATCTCAACCCCCAAGAAAATGTGTGAGGTATCCTCAGTAGGGCTGTATATGGCAATAGCGGACAGTTTCAGTCTGTGGCGAAGTTGAAGGTCGTCATCATTGAAGTGTAGGAGAATATTGATGCTACTGTCTTCCAAGGATTGGTAAATGGTATGCCATATCGTATATTTCACATCGTATATAACCATGGCGGATATATTGTCTATTAACAGTAGTGGCTTTATTTCGGCGGGACACTTTTCCCCCCTCTTTTTTTACAAATTCGTTTTTTTCCTGCCCAGATAAGGCAGGGAGTGAGTTACTCCTTGTAAATATGTATTTGTATATATACTTTCTTAATTTATTTGTTTTGTTCTTATTTGTTTTTTTTCGTGTCCAATTACAGCACACAATCACGGTGGCTTTATTTCGGTGGGACACACCTTAATTGTTGGATGTGGGACAATTAGTCCAACATGTTGCAAAACAAGCGCGGTTTGAAAAGAAGTTTATGGTCAACGTCTGGTGGAATTTTGAGCATGCCATTCATTTTGAAATCATTTCACATGGTCGATCGGTCAACTGCAACTCTGAAATTCACTGTGAACAGATGGGCAGAATGAATGCTTCTTTAAAAAGCAAATGACCTGCATTAGTTAACAGAGAGAGACATTTTCTCCAACAAGACAATACAAGACCGCACACGTGTCGCAATAAAATAGAAAAGCTTGACGGAATTGAACTTTTACCTCATCTGCCACATAGTCCGGACCTTGCTCCTTCGATCGTCACATGTTTCATTCTATGGTCATAATTTTTGGGGGGAAAGTGCTTGTGTATTGTTAACGATCTGGAACAGGGTTTTCTAGGCTTTTTTTGCTTCCAAATCCAAAGATTGGTATCAAAATGGTATTGTTCAATTTTCAGGAAGATGGAAAGAAACCATAGAATTTCATGATTTATATATTGATTTGTGATATGTTCATTTTACGTTGAAATATTGCAATAAAGATTTTATTGTGAAAGCGAAGTTACATTTAAAAACCTAATATTTTCCAAGCGACCAAATAGCTAAATGTGGTTTTTAGGCACGTAAGCCTAATTTTCAAAAAATGAATATTCCAATATTGTATTCCCTCTAAATTTCCCGGTAAGGGGCCCCTTTTCAATCTCTAGCTGAGGGCCCCCAAAGGCCCCGGTAAGGGGCCCCTTTTCAATCTCTAGCCGAGGGCCCCCAAAGGCGCCAGTCCGGGCCTGCGTTCGGTACCAATCACTTTCTTCTACGATAATTTGTTGAGGAGTTAGTAGGGGGTGTTTACTTTTTTTTTTCCACGACTGTACGTATGTATGTATGTACGTAACGCGATAACTCCTGATAGAAATATCCGATTTGCTTCAATTTTTTTTTCTAGGTTCATTCTGATAAGGTGCTTCCCTGATTAGTTTTGTGAGTTCATTGGTTAAATATAAAGGGGAGAAAGGGGGATAAGCCCCCTTAACTTATATAAATGAGTTTTTCATGTAGAATTATCAGATTTGTTTGAAATTTGGTATAATGGTTAATTCTGATAAAGAGCTTCCATGATTAGATTTGGCGGTTTACTGGTTAAGTGTAAAGGGGGGGGGGGGCTAATACCCCTTAATGTATATAAATGGGTTTTGCTATCCGATTTGCTTAATTTGGTGTACCGTTTTATTCTGATAAGGCGCTTCCCTGGTAAGATTTGGAGGCTCATTGGTTAAGTATAAAGATGAGAAACAGAGGAGTGGTGGCTAATCGACCCTTTAATTTGATTTTTGAGAGGCATTGTTCTTTGAAATAAGAGTATAATGTACAATTAATGTGAATAGCCTGTGAGCTCAATGCCATAAGTTTAACGGGTCACTTTTCTTTTTATCCTCTTTTTTATCCAATAGCGTATACATGTTTTTTGTAAATGATCATTCATTTTCCACGCCATTTACCGAACCTAACATCTATTGAATTAAGAGACTTCATTCTCTTTAATAGTCTCCTAAACTCTCGAAAATTCCCTTTTATTAATATCTACCAATCGATGGCAATGCACACTCATCATTTTCTATAGACCTGTATGTTATTAACCCTTTGCACTCGTATGTCCAGTCTGGCTGGACATCATCTTCCTTTACAAAATTTGGCACCACTAATAAAGCAAAATAAAATTTGCCTGAAACAACTTATTAAATATAGTTAAAAAATGTCATAATTGAATGAAACGGCCCTTAAGGGTGTATTCGAAAAAATATTTTTCCACCCTCAACAGCTCGAAATTTTCTGAGACATTTTCAGACTCATTTTTAAAAGTAAAAACATGAAACTTGCTGGGGTGATTTCTGAAGACATGTTTAACATGCCGTGCGATTTCATTTTCAGCTCAGTTAATTAGAATTTGATTTTTAAACAATTATTTTCTCACTATGACCATTTTTTTCATTCCCAGATCGCTCGCTTCGGAAAATTCGGTTCAAAATGCCAACTTTGACAGCGTTTTTTACAGTACTTTCTGCATTTATCAAAAAATTAAGAAGCACCGCACATTATATAGTTTCTAAATAAGAGAATTTCCAAGTTTGATGCGTTTGAGAGCAAAAATGAATTTTAAAATGAATCAGAAAATAAGCAGTTTGGATCGGAATACACCCTTAAGCAATGTCCGCTCGTACACGGTATTGCTTTGAAAAACAACTTTCTAAAGTAAATTCTGCTTTGAATTTACTACCGTATCTGAAGATTAAATGTGTCAAATTTATTAAATAATACTAAATGTGTTATCTTATTACATTTTAAATGTTGTTAGCTGTAATTTTAAATATAGAAGGAATTGGAAAAAAAAAATTAGTTGTTATTATACTCCAGTTTTCGTCTTTTATAGGGTCTCAGTATTTCTATAAGTATATATGAGGGTCTCACAACCATAGTAGACTAAGTCCATTTTGAAAAAAAAAAAGAAATAAAGAAAAATCATGTGTTAAGCATGGGCTATGAAACATTTTCCAACACTTCCTGGCGGCTTTAACAAAACTTCGTTATTTAGGGAAATAAAGTATATAAGATAAGTAAACAGTTTAGAAAACAAATAAAACATTTGAAAAACTGATTTCAGCAGTTACCATCCGTAGCTAAATATGTATTCCAATTCTTTTGAACAGCTCTTTACTGGATCTGTAGGTTGATATATATATACTATATAATGGGGAAATTTAGTTTAGCAAGAAAAAGCATAACAGGTTAAAATTTCTCTTTCAGCAATTTATGATAGATGGAAACATACTTGAATACTACTACTGTACAGCCCTGTAGTTAATCTAGTACCTTTGTTACACATCACTATTTAGCTAAAATTTAATTCAAGCTAAACACTTTTAAAACTACTGAAATCACATTTCCAGAAATTATCATTTATAGAGGGTCATATACCAATTCGTTGCGTGACCCTGTATATTATTTTATCTATATTCTACAAACATTTCTTGGTAAACTAAATGCAGTTCAGCGTAAAAATGCATGACTCATTTAAAATCCACCTTTAAGAAATTTGCACTCATACTCAATAACCCTTACGAATTCTTTTGTATCAATTCAACCCTGTATATCAATTACAACATTTATACACACCTTATAGTATGTATAAATGTAGTGAAACATAAAAGCGCATATTATAATTGAAAATGCATTTCCGGCAATCATCTCTAAAATACAGTACTTCGGATACAATATAGTATCTGAAATCTCTTTTGTGTTTCTGTAAATGCTATACACTTCGTATTATACATGAAACAAGTTATAGTAAATCTGAGCGACGTATAACAATTTCATTATACATGAAATAATTTAACATAATTAAAATACACCGCAAACAATTCCCTCCCCCCCTATATCATTATGTAACGGAATTCTTTTGTGTGGCCCTGTAAATGAATACCGCATACGGTAAATACCGTCCAACCCTGTTTTGTACAGCCTTGTAGTTTACCTAGTACCTTTATTACATGCCACTCTTTAGCTAAAATTTAATTCAAACTAAAACACTCTTAAAACTACTGAAATTACATTTCCAGAAATTATCACCCATAGGCGGCCCTGTATCCAACTCTTTACGTGGCTCTG
The DNA here is from genome assembly GCA_963932465.1 of Maratus speciosus. Taxonomy (NCBI): domain Eukaryota; kingdom Metazoa; phylum Arthropoda; class Arachnida; order Araneae; family Salticidae; genus Maratus; species Maratus speciosus. The sequence continues at coordinate 683,446,571 of OZ010787.1, read as the reverse complement.
TATATCATTTTATCTATATTCTACAAATATTTCTTAGTAAAACCAAATTCAGTTCAGCGTAAAAATGCATAACTCCTTTAAAACCCAGCTTTAAGCAATTTATACTCAGTAACCTTTAGGAATTCATTTCTGTAGCCCTGTATATGAACTATAGCATTTATACGCACTTTATAGTATGCATAAATAGAGTGAAAAATGCGCATTACCATAATTAAAAATGCATTTCGAGCAATCATTACTAATACACAGCAATTCGGATACAATACAGTATCTGAAATCTTTTCAAATACACCGCAAACAATTCCTCCTATACCATTATGAACGGAATACTTTTGTGTGGCCCTGTAAAGGAATAATAACTATTCTTTACACCGCCTATTATGCTGAATGCATATTTTAGTGCACTTGCATATCAATTTTATTATATTTGAAAGCGTGTAACACCATTAAAAAGCATTTGAAACGATTTTTTCCGACTGGCCGTAATGTAACGGAAAACTTTTGATTGTCCCTATAAATGAACTAAGCATGCTACAAACTTCATTTAAAATAGTTAACGTGCTATGGTAAACTTTAATAACATCGAAAAATTTCAGGGCAATCCGAGTGTATTTACGGGAGTTAGAGCACGGTCAGACGGACAGACAAACCGAAGTCATAAACACTTTTCAACTTTGTTGGAAAGTGTCAATGAGATAGTCCATTTAGAAGGCGCATAAAATCTGTTTTATCCACTCCCACAGGGAACCAAGTCTGTAAAAAAGATGATATATATGAAAAAGTGTGAAAACAGACTTGGTTCACTGTGGGTGTGGATAAGACAGATTTTATGCACCTTCTAAAATGGACTATTTCATTTTATTTTTTTCAAAATTGACTTGGCCTACTAGGCTTGTGAACCTCTCATATGAAGTAGTAACGTTTAAAATGAGAAATATATTCACTGGAATAGCTATTTTTTAGAAGTTAAAACTATTGATGTATGTTTACCTTCTAAGAAGATATTGTGAAACCTCATTTGATTATCTACCGACAGGTGGCATCCGCATTCATTTACATATAGTGAGAAATCCTACCAATAAGGGCATACTTTAGGGAAATCTCGGTTGCTGAAGTTACTGGATGTTAGATCGTTAGAAAATATAATAATTTATTCTGTGATTTTAAATTCTGAATCGCGCTCTCAATATCGTTAACGATTCTCTAATTCTCGTATTCACCATCTACCTGGACCTAGAAAACCTCGGTCGAACGCTCAGATGAAATTCACGATAACATTTGATTGGACATCCAATCAAGAATAAAGGTGCATACCGTTTGAGCGTTCGACCGAGGTTATCGTTATAACTGGGAGTCGAAGTAGTTGGTGAATACGAGCGTAAGAGCTTATTCACGGATGCAGATCGGAGCGCCGGGCGCAGGGAGATATCTCTCATAGAGTAGGTTCTTAAGAAGTAAGGAATTTCGAAATAATTTAATTATTTCGTAATTTTATGGTTCAAAATAGATGAAACCAATGACTAAGTCTTCTCACCTTTCCAAACAATGTCTCTCGTAATAAGAATACATGCCTGTATGCACTCAGACAAAATCCAAAACATTCATGAAAAGTATCATGTGATCTGATATAAATCCGATTAGCAGCAAATTTTACGCCCAGTCTTCGCTCACTTGACCCACAAAAAATCTGCGGTCGTTATGATCGGTCGCTTGGGCTTTTTTAGTTTGCGTTTTCACTTGTTTTGGTAGGTTGATCGATTCGCTTGAAGAGCTTGACAAAAAAGCAAAATACACCATAAAAAAAAAAAAAAATAGTGGGATTCAAATACCTTAACAAGCAGTTCTCTCACTAATGAATTTTTCTCAAGTGCAAACAAGTTTCAAGGAACATAATGTGCCACACATAGATTAAAAAAATAATTTCCAGCGTTATAAAATAGGGATTAAAATTTTTTTTTTTGTCTTTAAATACACTGAAAAAGAAAAATATGTGCTTTAACAGGCAGTTTACTGACAAAAGGACATAATTTATTTAGCAAATATTCAACAATTACAAAGCACTCATCAAAATTTCTATCAGAAAATGCATCAAAATGAAAGTTATAAAAAAAAATCCACCAATTTTTCAAGCAAAGGAAGAGACTACACAGTTAAAAATATCGTGAAAAATTACCTCTGTTTTTAAAGACTGTCTATTTTCTGACTAATGAGAACGCTACATAAACGTCTATGGAGCGTTCTCATTGGTCAGAAAATAAATAGCCTTTAAAAGCAGAGGTAATTTTTCAGGATATTTTTTACAGTGTAGCTCTGAAATAGGCTGCCGGTGCCATAGATTAGACAAAAACATTGGAACTGAACATTTGTTCTTTGCATATGTCGCTATTCTCTTTTAAAAACAGTCTACCGAACACCGCCTTATTTATCTAATAAAAGTGTTGGACACAGACTTCTCATATAATTTTTTATTATCTTTACTCTGAGGGTAATACAAAGCTTCTGCGTATTTAGCTCCCAAGTTCACTGTAACTGTATGTTTAAACTAAACCTCACTCCATATGCCTCAGTCTCCTCCGTACCCGGGCGACGTTGTCGTCTCTGAACAAGTTCTTAGTTTTAGCTTCGCCGCTTTGTGGTTACTATATCCCGTGCTTATAATTTGTTGGACTTCATCGTTTAGAAGCAAGTTCATTTGACTAAAGTTAACAACGTTTACCTCTATATGAATCAGGCACAAATTTTTGCTATAGATACAGAATATTTAACCTGTGTTCATTCTGATAATTTATTATGTTAAAAAAAATTGAATCTGACATTTCTGTTTTTGATCGCAACATAGAGATGGTATCTTTATTGTTTTTTTTTTTTTTTTTCTGAAAATAAATGAAACAAATTAGTTCTACTTATGTAATTTGTAATTGCCTAAAAGTAAAATTTGCTTTTAACTGCTCTTTTAGCAATCTCGCATGTATCCGTAATTTCATTTTTCACGGTATCTTTCAATAACTACCGATGCTAATTAAATTTTGTTTTGAGTGAAGCTGTAATATACAGACATAGGTGATAATTCGATAGGTAAATTTTTTATGTAAAGTAAACAGCCGATACTAACACTGCAACAAATTATCGTAGAAGAAAATGTCTGGTACCAAACGATTGGATATAAAGTCTACTTTTAAATGTTGCATATAAAATTTACTTAAGAGGCCCCCGCTAACGGTGAGGTATGGGACAGCTATAAAACAATGTATGATAAGGCACAAATACTCTAGTGTTGGCTATATATACAGTCTAACAAAAATTGTAGGTTGATAATGTATGTTCTACAATATCAAATTCCATTACCTTCATCACTGGAAGGAAAATTCAGGATTGTCACTCAGAGATGACATTAAAAAGTCATCAGTTTAATTTATTTACATTTTGAAGTAAATGAATATATTTATGTTATTATTAATATACTAACCTCGAAAAATATTTGCATATTAGCAATTTACATTCATCTTATTAAAAAGAAAGAATTAGACATGTCCCATTCCTCCCTCTACCTTTTTTTATATTAAACTTCTTGTATAAACAAAAATGCTGCTTTTAAGCATAGTTTAAATTAGGGATAATATACAGTATAATGTTCCATAAATGGAGAAACTATTATATCTTCGCATAAACAACTCATTAATATACAAAAAAAACAAAGTATTTGAAACAAATTTACTTTTGATTCTTGAAATAATCTTTTTCTTTATACAATCGAAAGCTTATGCAGATCAGCTACTTTTTTCAGCTGAAGCTTGGGGTGCCATTGCTTCATCTAATGTGCGATTGATGAAATGATTAGAATGATACATAGAGAAAAACCTACTGTCCCATTCCACCCCACTCTCCCCTAAACATAAAATATGTGATACTGAACTACGTAATCTGCTTCGTCAAAAATTGATTCATTAAAATCTTGAAAACTGAATAGAAAAGAATCTAAAAAAATTCCGCTTTATGCAGGACCTTTATGCCATATCATCTTTAGATTCTTCTATTCTCCTAGACTGGATTATTTGAACAATACCGTACTAAACATAGATGTGAGAAAAATCGACAAAATCTTCATTTGGCGCCCCTTTGTTCTGGCGCTCAAGGCACATGCCCCCTTTGCACCCCCCCCCCCTTTTTCGGCCCTTGAGTTAGAAGGGGTTGTTTACGTATAGTCGTAAAAAAAAAAAAAAAAAGTTTCGTAGACAAACAGTATCTTATGAATGAGTCCAGCCCTTTTTTAATGTAAGTTCCATCAAGCTGTCTGAGACACACAGGAGCTGTAAAACAATATCTGCGACATTGTTTATTCCCTTTCTTTCAATGATTAAAGCAGTTTTCTTGTAAATTTAAATGTCGTTAATAGTATTTTTTTTTTTAACTTATCTAAAACCATATAGCATCGTTAAAAAAAACGCTATTACAGTAAAGTATGCGGAACTGCTTGTAACGGAATCGTCATAAGCAGATATTTATAGGTGCTAACAGAAAAATTGCAGCTCACAATTAGTTTACTATAGAAATTTGCCAAACGGGATTTGTGTGGTGTATGTTGGAAAGGAAGGGGGGGGGGGGCTGTCCGTATAAATATTTTTCCATTTTTTATTTTTTATTTGTAATTAAATAATTTATTCTATTCCTTTCAGAGATTAGTTAACCTTTTAACTGTTGTTGTTTTTCATTTTTATAGTTTAACTTGTAACTTTCAGTTTAACTACAAACACTACCGAAATTTTGTTCCGTTTGGAACTTTAGTACTATCACCAGATACTTCTGAATAGGTGCATTTTAAATGACAGTCCTGTACAAAAAGTTAAATACAAAAACACCATCGTATGAGTTTTTCGCGCCTTTTATTCATATTTCGATGGAACGGTCTCTCAGACTGACATTTTCTGTTACACCAGTTAAAGGTTAAGTGAAAAAGGTATAAAAGATAATTTCTTTTTTATCAGTTCTAAAGTTCCTCAATTAAAATTCATTTCGCATCTGCAATTGCGTCTGTTTTCAACTTCGCAAAAAATCTATACCAATATTTTAAAGCTTTTAATTTTTTTAAAATGCCATTATATTATCTAATAGGTTTTTTTTACGTAAAAATATGAAAAGGGTTTAAAAAAAATACTGTTATTAGAGTTTCTGAAGTAAGATAAAATTCATCTCTGTATTTTTATTAGTTTTCGTATTTGGTAAAAATTCGTTTTTAAACGTGTTCTTCTCTTACTTTAAATATATACGAAGTTTAACATCTTATAATTTACAAGCTAACAATTGTTTGTTTAGGTTGAAACGAGGGAGAGTAAAAAATAATTTATCTCAGTTTATGGGGTTTTTGAAACAAAGCAAATTTAGCCTCTTTATTACTTTCTTCTATCTTCAACAGAAGAAAGTATTGCAATCGAAATTTTTTTTCGACTTCCGGTTTTTGACGGATCTACGTTTTACGGATCAGAGATCCCCAAAATCATGTTGATACATGTTTCACCATTGTACCATCGAAAACTGCATGAAGTTATGCATAGAATTGAACAAGATACCATGTATAGCTATGGCCAACAGGTCCTCCTTCTATTTGGAAATAATCTGTAGGAAGGGGACGTTGTAATAGCGATTTTTGCGCCATTTTCATTATTATATCATCGAAAAGTGTATGAAGAGATGCATAGAATTGAACCATTTTTTCGTGTATGCTATTGCCTGCAGGTCCTCCGTTAATTTCGAAGAAGGTGCTGAAGAGGGTGCTGTGATTGCGATTTTTGTATGATTTCTCGATTTTTTGTAGTTCTATTAGGCATCGGTGGCTCGTGCAGCGACGGGAACTTCGCATTCTGCAAACAGCTGATGTACAACAGAATAACGAAAAACAATTGATTTTAATAAATATGATGAAGATGAACTTGTTTCTACTCAGATTCATTGAAGGAAACAGAAATTTAAGATGCAAGTCAAAGTGGGTATAGTATTGAACTAATAATATTGAAGTATTAACATCTGTAACTAGTTTTTGAAATATTAAGATGTATGAGATAGAAAATTTTAGGATTGGCACATCCAACTAGTTTTCATCTGTTTGTATCACGTTAATGTTATTAGACAAAAGTAACAATTCTGAGCTTCTTTAGTAAATGAAATACATTTTAATTACCAAAATTTAATACAAAAAGTTTTCAGATTCCTCTAAACTTAAAATACAAACACAGGAAAAGTTTATTAAATACTTTTATAATGCGAAACGTTAATTAAATGGAAAATTTTGTGAAAAGGTAACGCATTTTCTAAAATGCGAATTTACAAGACTTAGGGGAGACCGGGGGAATGGCGCCACCCGGGTTATGCCGCCACTCCGCCTAGTTTAAAAACTAAGAGCAGTTTGAGATGCAGTTAGCAGTTAGAGATAAGGCAGTGAATATGCCTGCACTATAGCGGTCAATAATAGAAACAATGCCTAGAGTGAGAGTGATTTTGCTGCACGTCGTTCGTTTGTTCTAGTGAAAAATTTAATTTTCATCGAGTTGCTTCTTATTTTGGAGCTTCAAATGAGTAGAGATTAGATAGTAGATACCTTTTATTATAACATTAGGTACTTTAAGATAATATTTCCCGTAATTTTACATCCATTCGCCGACATTTTGATGCAATGTGTTGAACAAGTTCAGTTCTTCTTTCGGCTTTGCTTGGGGATTTCCGCCATAGTGTCCTCTGGGGGTAATGCCGCAAATCGGGTGAGAAATGGCCTCATTTGAGTGGAGCCGATTCAGCAGAGATTTATATTTGTGACTTTTGCAATTTGAGTTAAATTGTAACTGATTAATTACTTTTGCTTTCTAAGTATTTTCAGTAGGTTATGTGTTTACTGGTATCCATTTTATGTATTGACTAGGTCATTGAAGAGTGGCGTCATGACACCAATACAGTGATGGAATGACCCCAGTATCCTGGGTCATCCCGCCACTGTACAGAGGTTGAAAGAAATTATTTTTATGTGTGCTTATTTTACAGTTATGATTACGGTTAAATTTATACAGATACTAAAGATCATGATTCAGCTTTAGAATTTTTACTATTAAAAAATAAAAAAAATTTGAGGTGAAAAAATTTAAATTCCCTTAAGGTGTCGCCATTCCCCCGGTCTCCCCTAAATTGTCTTTTGCTAATTGGAAAAAGTGTTTAAATTTTACTTATGAAGTTTAAGGGGCTATAGAGAACTCTATAAAAGTGGGTTTCTTCATAAATCGAAGAATCTATTAATCCTCCTAAATATCCTGTGTTAACTTATTTTCCAATTGTTTTCAGTTTTGATAGAACCGATCCAATCGGGACATGTTCATTTTAAAGATGGAAGTGTAAAATGATGAAGGTGTGTGTCTACCTTCAAATCGGGATTTTTTGCGAAATTTTCAGATTTCTTTTTTTATTATTTTAAATTAATGTTGAAACATTTGGGATTCTACAAATGTTTTACTTTTGGTTCAGCGATCCTAAGAAGCAAAGGTATAGCCCACAATATAAACCGGAAATGAACTTTCTGAAACCGGAAATGACCATTTAAAGAGCCACAGAAAGGTAAACAATAAATTTTAATACGCAACTATATAACCTATACACAAATATATAAAGCCCTACAAGTAGGGTAGATTTCAAAATTGTAAACTTTATACATAATTATTTTTTCTCCTATCAAAATCTTAATTTGCGTTTTCTGGAAAACTGCTTATTTCATTATGTACGTTTATGGGGAAACATTATTTCTTTAAAAAGTTTTTAAGATATTCAAATAAAATTTTGTGACAAGCTTCTGCTCAGCTGTAGGTATGTTATGAAACAAAATATAGCTTGTCCGTTTGTACATATTAATTTAAGAAGTCATTTTTATCGAAAAATATACATATTTTTAGAAAAAAAAATCGTGTTTTGTATACAAAATTTGGCATAAGTTAAGTAAATTTAAGAAGTTTTGCAAGTATTCTTCATAACACAGGTAAGTGGTTTGGTAATATAATGTTGAAAAAAAAAATGAAATAGGTAGAATAGATTTCGTTATAGAAGTTTGGCGTAAGCGTATTTTTTTTACTAAAATTTGACTCAATATTGCCTAAATTCAAAAACTAATAAAAATTCATTTAAAAATTTTATATGAATTCATAGTTTTATTCCCTGTTTTAACTAAAAACCCATGTGTTTCATAAAAATTTCTTGGTTTTCAAAAAAAGTGCCCCGAAGGTAGGCGCACATACCTTAAGTTAATCTTCAAGGAGAAGTTGAGTAAAGGATATTCTAAAGTATAACGACTTTAATATTGTATAATACAGTGTTGGAAGAAAAAAGTATTTGAACAAGGCATATTTTCTTTTAATTATATATTTATTCAAATCCCAGCAAGCACCATGTCATATCAAATGATATTATAAATGGAGCGAAAATTTAACGAGAACGACTAAAATACAAAAAAAGGAGGTAGTGTTTGGGGGGGAAAAATTATAATAAACATAAATATAACATATATATACCGGGTGTCCTAAAAAGGACAGACTGATTTTAAAATTCAATAACTTCCAAACGGTGACAGATATTTTAAAAAATCTTGAAGGAGGGCTATGCATGAGGTCAAGAGTTTTTGTACAGTGACTTTCGATTTTAGTTCGAATTACAAAAAATAGATGGCGCTAAAAACAGGCTCGATTTTTCGGCTTTTCCCTACTTCCATGCGGAAAAAGGAGATTAAAATGTATTGAGTGGGTCCCGACGTGCCAAAAATCGAGTCTAAATTTAGCGTTTGTTGATCGCAGCGCCCTCTATTGCTTGTAATTCGAACTGAAATCGAAAATCACTGTAAAAAACATGACTTTATGCAAGAATTTTTTAATATGTGTCACCGTTTGCGAGTTATTGAATTTTAAAATCAGTCAGTCCTTTTTAGGACACCCGGTATATATATATAAACATATTTAAAACGGAGCTGAAATTTGTTTAAAAAAAATATTTGATGTTTTAAAAACAATTCATTAGTATCTATAACGGATGGTACCTCGCTCAGTGTTACTTTTTACAACACTAGGGGGCTCTGCCCCTACGAGCTACGCTCGCCAACCCCGTTCAGGGACACCAAAATTCAAAAAGCACGCTAATTTGATCGGCTTTAAAAATATTGAATTAAAAAAAAAAAAAAGTAGCGATCTCTCTGTAAACGGGTTTCCATTCATTTTTCTTGGATTGGGGATTTTTAAGACCATATCTGCTGCTGTTAAACGATACAATGGCTGTTTTCGTATTTAATTAAAAAAATTAGTTAAACGTTCGAAAATAAGCTAATGTAAAATGAATTAAGTAAACAGTGTCCATTGTCTCCCGGTATTTTTTAACAGCGCTATAAGATAGTTCTTTTAAATAATTCATTTTAAATGTATCGTTTTAAATCTGACGTAATTTACACCAAAGTTTTATTTCTCTTATTAATATTCACGTGAAAATACTTTTGTTGTTAGAAGGAAATATTATTTGCGCTGTCTTCGAATTCACGATAATAGTTGAAAATATTATCTCAAAATATCAAGTAAATGTCTCGCGCAGATATATTATTTAATTTAAATTGTTTTGCCATATTTTTTGGCCATTTTAAATAGGACGTAATTTCCTCCATTTACAAGTTTTAACGCATAGTAATGATTTTTTTATTTTAACATTTTGCTTATCTTTTAAAATTCCAGTGTAAATATGGTTCTTATGACGCAATTTTCCTGCTTTTAACATGTAATCATTTAATTCTAATTTTATTTTTTTTTCTGTTTACAATAGTCCCGTGTAAATAAGTTTTTAATTTGAAGTAAACATTATTGTTTGCGCTGTTTATAAAGTTGGCAACAGTTTAAATTAATAACATTTTTTAAATTTGTAAAAAATCTCTCTCGAAATACTGAAAATTTGAATTTAAAATAGAAATAAAACCTCAAAAAATAGTCAAATAAAAAAAAATAAATGCAATCTGCACACCGGGAACTTATAACCTATAAAATGATCTAAAAATGATTAAATTCTCATGTATAGTTTTTGCTCCAATAAAACTTTTTTAATGGAACGATTTTGTCCAACTTTAGCATTAAATATCTCTGAAAGTAATTCTTCGATTTGAAAACTGTCTGCATCAGTGTGTTTATCAAATATTTCTTTATAATACCACCGATTTCCATATTTTTGTATACGACAGTTTTTTTAATATTAACGAAGAAAGGTCATGCTCAAGGCATACTTAGATACTACTACAGGCAGACTGATTTGCGTTTAATGTATGAAGTCGCTCGCCAGAGGACTCTGATACCCTGCCCAAAATTGAAATTTGACTCTGACCGTAACTGAAACAACCTGGGAAGGGTAGATATGTAAACAAACACCAAAATTACGTCATGTCGCCATGGTTACGTTTACAATTCTGCTGACATTCCAATCAAGCTTAGAAATGACAGCTAATTCGAATACAGCTGTTAAGGGTTATTATAAACTGTCCATATCAATGTAAATGTAAAGTTCTATTTCTTTAAGTGACTAATATAATGTGTTTCTCTTTAAAACTGTTAAACCAACACACATAAAAATATATAAATAAAAAAACACATGCTTAGTCTAAAACCTCAATGTCACAAATTTATTTGGTACCACTTACAAGGAAGGTCTCCATATAGGGCATACTCAGAATATGTTGAAAGAAATGCTAGTGAAACTACTCATGTATGTAATAAGGGATCAGTCAAATTTAACGGCGGAATTTCAGTAGAAAGTCTGTAAAAAAATAAATACTTTCGAATATTTGGCGCGAAAATACGAAAGTGACACGCGATTTGGCGAGCAGGATTTTTCTTAGCCAAAAGCAAACGATTTTAATGCATCTGAAAATTTATTGTTTTTTAGAATGTACGGTTATTAATGAATTCAAACTTAATCAATTAAAGAGGTTATTATATTTTTTTACTAGCTAACTTGCCCGGCGTTGCCCCGGTACGTAAAAAAACAGCACGAATTGCGAAAAACCTCTGAAAATCACAATAAGATATCGCGGAAAAAATTTAAATCGCTGCACAAATTTCGAAAAGAGAAAAAAAAAATTATACATTGTGCTCGAAGATTGAAAATTGATTCAACTTCTATCAACGTCTTTCACTAATGTGGAAAAATGGTAGAAAATCACTAAAATACACTAAAAATCACATACAAAATACCCGAAAAATTCGAAAATTGTTATACGAAATCCGAATAAACTTTATTGAAATGAAGGTAGAAATTACTTTAGTATTATAGGTCAAAAATGGAATGTCAAAAAATTGCAGCAGATCGCGAAGAAACGTAAATATCGAATTAAAAATCACCTGATGGCGTAACAAACACGTGGAAAGTGTTTAATGTCAAGTAAATTTGACATTTACGATCACCCATTATTGGCATTTAATCTTATAGTTTGGCGATATTTTTTTTTTTTTTGTCTACGGGATAATCAGGTAGAACCACAAATTATTTCTTTTCGTATTTAAAAGTAGATAAATAGCTCTTCTTTATATAAATAAGTAAAATAAATATTGAAAAAAAATGCTTATATATATATGAAAAGTAAATCGTTTGCTAGTAAATATACGTAAAATTCACTTCGCTCGCCAAGGCCATTTTCTCTAACTCACCAAAGCCCATATATTAAAAATATACCAAATACTCTCCAATCTGTTGCCTTATACTAAGTATTCACAATAATGTAAATAACTATTAGCCATAGATACGTACCGGGTTTGACGCGATTTTTTTTTTCACGCCAATTTGGTGAAAACATCGTTTTTGAATACCAGTTACACATATATATTTAAATTATTTTCTATTATTTTAAAAGGAAATAGCAATAAATAATAAAAAGTTTAATTAATGTCTATCGAACAAAACAGTTTATATAACTGTAAAAAAGAAAATAAAAGTAAATAAACAACTTATTAATAAATTAAACAAAAACATAATTTGAAGAACAAATTAAAAAACAAAATTTATTTCCTACATTGTTTAAGCCCGAGAAGGGACAGATATTAAGTTATTTCATTCAATTAGTTCTACATTTAATGTTAAATTTTTGTAACAAATTATTTGAGCCAATTGAAGACTAAAAAATAAAAACAAAATTCATACAATATGATGCTTAAAACATCCTAAAAAAATAGATTCCGTTCAAATGAAATCGAAATAAATCTTAGACTTCTTCCATTTTTAATTGAAAATATTTGTATTGCAGATTTTGTATTATATTTATGACAATCGTGCATCAAATGATAAGATGCATGCAAAATGTAAAACTTAAAAAAAAAGTCTAAGATTTATTTCGATTTCCTTTGAACGGAATCTAATTTTTTAGGGTGTTTTAAGTATCATATTGTATGAATTTTGTTTTTATTTTTTAATCTTCAATTGGCTCAAATAATTTGTTACAAAAATTTAACATTAAATGTAGAACTAATTGAATGAAATAACTTAATATCTGTCCCTTCTCGGGCTTAATCAATGTAGGAAATAAATTTTGTTTTTTAATTTGTTCTTCAAATTATGTTTTTGTTTAATATGTCAAGTTTTTTAATAACTACAGCACTCAGACGAACGCATTTCAAAATTAATAGAGAGTATCATCATCAGGCTTTGATGTATGCGGTATTGCATCACAATGTGGGATGCAGTTTACCAATGTGTAATTCAAAATGTGTCACCACTGTAGTAATGCAGGTTGCGGTATTTTGGACAAAAACTTCCAAACTGAACGTAAAAAATCTATAATCAAAACATAAAAAATTAACTTCACTTAAATTTAGATACCCTATTTCCCACTCCGGAACGCTATGAATGTAAGTGTGAATTGTGTTGAATCCTTACTGCTAATATTTAACAATATTATAGCTGTGATATAGTAAAAAATAAAAAATAAAAGTTAAATTTTTAAACCTTATTTTCTCCCAAGGGATGATGTAAACACATCAGAAAATTATTACCTAAGTTTAACTTGGGGTATAAATAGTTCTCATCTCGGAAAAAAATACATTTTAAATTTTAAGTTATGTAATTTCCCACTAAGTTCGCTACCTGCGTAAAAATAGCTATCCATTTGAAACTTTTTACAAAAATATAAACTTGACCAAAGCAAAAATTTATTCTGAAAATATCCTTTTTATTTCCACTATGACGCCATATTCACCTTTTTAATTTTTGAAAAGAAAAACTAGCTCAATTTAATATTTCACGTGAAAATATTTCAACTGAAAAGAAATTATTATTACTGCTTTTGAAATTTTTGCAACAATGAAGTAAAAATGTTACATTTTCTATGAAAAATGTCCGTTGATTTTCAATGAAAAAAGCGAAAATTGGAATTATTAAAAAAAATATTTGAATAATGCAAAAAAATTAGCCCATGTTTCTCTCTGGGTTATAATTCACCCATATGCAAAGGCAATTTACCATTCGTTTTGATACTGACGTCAGGCAAACATTTTCGTACTTTGAATTTACAATATCATTAGAATTAGTAAAGAATAAAAAATGAGTGGCATCAGGGACAAAAAGGTGGGAAGAAAAAATGAAAAAGTTATCTCCATAGGCTTTTCCATGTTAAATTAACATTGCGAAGTGACACTGGAAATAAATAAGTATTGCGCTGCCGCGCAATACTTAAATAAACAACAATAGCCGAGTTACCATGTCAGGCAAAATAACGCCATTTTGGAGCCCATTTTGTACCATGGAGCGTATATGACATCTGTGCCAACAAAAATAATATAGTAAATATGTCATTTGGTGGTGGTTTGATTATCGAAGATTATAAAATATGCGTGTATATGGCACATTTTTACATTAAAATTTAAATACTTGACTACATAGTTATAGTTTTAACTCCTTTTTATATAATTTACATTTGAATATAAAGATTTACTCCGAAATGTTCTCCTATACTTAAAAAAAAAAAAAATTATTGCGACCTTCACCTGGCTTATTCTGGCACCACGCTTCTGCCTTTGTGGCTTAAAATTGCATTGTTTGGCGACCAAGGTAATAATTAAATATCGTGTAACTCACAAATAAAGCCTTTCTCCTGTAAGACATACGATGGGAAAATTACATAAAAATGATAATTAAACTGAATAAAAAAATAAAGAAGGACTAAAAGACTGTTACTTAAATTTTATTTCTTCAAGTTTTTTCAGGCACATTTTTATTAACCTGGCGAAGCAAAAAATCGCCAAATGTATAAATTGCTTCTTTCATACTAATTTATTTTTTAAGTTTTATAAACATTCCTTTCATATTTAAATTAAATATTTTAATTTTATAAATTTTATCTCGCATTAAAAAGGTTTTTGATTCTCTTTTTTTAATTAAACAAATAACAGTTATTTTCTTTTAATTTGCGAGTTGTTTACATTATTTTCTAACGGATATAGCCATTTCAATTCATTTATCAACTATAATTTTCGCCAAAATGACCACTGGCAACCCTTTCGTCGAAAATATCAATAAAATACAATAATTTAAGCATTGTATCATGTTACTTTTATTCACAATTTAATTTACTTGTATTCCCTTAAATATAATTAATATAACCCCTTAAGTTAATATTAGTTTTTGTTGCATTAAAATATTTCAATTTGTTCATTTTCTGTAAGCAAATAATCCATATTGGTTTACAATTGAAGTCTATGGGAATTTGGCGAAATATTAGAGATATCGCCGAGTTGGCGTCACTTTTGGAGACTCATTTTGGGCGCCAAATTTGGCGATATACCGCCAAGTTGGCGATAAACTTGGCGGCGCTTGGCGACAGAACTATGTCCCTCTACGGTAACCTCCTTATGGAAATGCATTAAATGCTGTTCAATAATTGCATAAAAAATTCGCTAAAAATTTAACAATCGCTGCACGAATTCCGAATAAACTTTTTTGAAAAGAGAATAAAATTTACTATATCGGGTTAAAAGAAAGAAACCATATTCTTCTCACTTATATGGAAAAATCGCCTCAAAACATAAAAAAGCGCTAAAAATCGCATAAAAAATTAAATAAAAAAAATCTAATCAAAAAATCGAAAATCGGACTTCGAGGTGCAAAACTTCATATATAGACGTACCTTTTCCCCAAATTTTGTAGCTCTACGTGCAGTGGTCTCTTCAGAACACCGTCGACACACTCACTCACTCACACACAAACTTCTTTCTTTATTATTATAGATTAATTTACTTGGATTCCCTTAAATATAATTAATATAACCCCTTAAGTTAATATTAGTTTTTCTTGCATTAAAATATTTCAATTTGTTCATTTTCTGTAAGCAAGTAATCCATATTGGTTTACAATGGAAGTCTATGAGAATTTGGCGAAATATTAGAGATATCGCCGAGTTGGCGTCACTTTTGGCGGCTCATTTTGGTCGCCAAATTTGGCGATATACCGCCAAGTTGGCGATAAACTTGGCGACGTTTGGCGACAGAACTGTGTCCCTCTACGGTAACCTCCTTATGGAAATGCATTAAATGCTGTTCAATAATTGCATAAAAAATTCGCTAAAAATTCAAAAATCGCTGCACGAATTCCAAATAAACTTTTTTGAAAAGAGAATAAAATTTACTATATTGGGTTAAAAGATAGAAACCATATTCTTCTCACTTATATGGAAAAATTGCCTCGAAACATAAAGCGCTAAAAATCGCATAAACAATTAAATAAAAAAAATCTAATCGAAAATCGGGCTTCGAGGTGCGAAACTTCATATATAGACGTACCTTTTCACCAAATTTTGTAGCTCTACGTGCAGTGGTCTCTTCAGAACACCGTCGATACACTCACTTACTCACACACAAACTTCTTTCTTTATTATTATAGATATTACATATATATGTTGCTTGTTGCTGTAGATATTTAATTTCATCACTGTAAAAATATTTTCTATGCTTTGCAAGCTGAAAATATCTATTTTAAGTTATAGTCAGCTTACATTTGATTTAACATTTCCATATTGAAGACGAAGTCGTTTCCATAGCAACAAAATCAAATCGACAGTGTTCTGCCTTATTTTTGAGCTTGAAATAATTTAAATCAATTTAAATTTTGTTTTAAATCGTAAAATATGATATTTAAATTTTATTATAATTATATATCACAAACAATAGTTAAAACAAACTAAAAATGACAAAACTATTGTTAAAACAAATTAAAAATGACAAAACTAAAGTTATTTAAATTAAACTTGTATAAACAAATTCAACATAAAAAGTTTTTCCTACATAAAACCGTATTTTTTTTTTCATCGCCAACCGGTGATAAATCGCCAAATAAACGAAAAATTCGTTATTTTTTTACGGACGCTGTATCGGAGTTCCGCCAAATTTTTTTTTATAAATATATATATCCATATGAGAACATTCTGTAATTTTTTCAGATTTTTCTGAGTATGCCCGTATGGAGACCTTCCTTGTTAGTTATCCCGTCGACGAATTTCGCCAAATTATATAAATCGCTAAAACACTCGCCAAATTATACAAATTGACATAATTTTTATTTTAAATAACGAAAGAACAAATAAATTAGTATAACATTAATAAATATACAAATAAAACGTCGAAATAAAAATCACTTGATGACATAAACACGTGTAACTTGCTTACAGTCAAGTGAATGTGACATTTACGATCAAGCATTATTGGCATTTAATCTTATAATTTGGCGATAGATTTTTGGTCGACGGGATAACTAAGTACCATTTATTTATTATTTTCACTTCTGAAACAATAAAACTGATGGAAATTTCTTTTAATATATTAAAATACTCATAAAATTCCTTGTTATAATTAATAAATGTAATTTATTAAGTAACAAATACCCTTACATGATTTAATCAAAATTGCTTGGATAACATAGAATATTGCAACGATATTTAAATCCGTGATCACCATTTCTTTCTCTGATTAAAAATAAGAATATTTAATGTTTAAGGAAGATAGGCTTTTTTTCTTCTTCTTGGTTCGGGCGATATTAAAAACAAATATTGGAACAGATGTCATATTCGCCCCATATTGGCGCGATTTTTTTTCTGTCGCCAATATCATATAGGCAACAGGTACTTAACTTGCGTCAAAGTGTCGTTATTTTGTTTGATGTGGTAACCCGGATTATGTTGTTTATGCTGTTGATGTTTTCGCCAAATTGGCAACCGAAAAAAATCGCGCCAATATGGGGCAAATATGACATCTGTACCCAAATATTTTACCGATAACAGTAAATTAATCAAAAATAGCTGCTTCAAGTCAGTTATGAGAACTGTAGTTTGATAAAAATCAAATTTTAATTGTTAAACGTGTATATGAAACCAAGCTATTTTTATATAAATACGGGACATTCAAAAAAGAATAACAGAACCGGCATTTTTCATGAATGAACCAAACGATCAAGGTAAACAATAAATAATTTAGCTAATCTTAAAGGTATGTGTAACACTAAAATGCTACAATTTGTGTAAAATAGCCTTTTAAATCGAAGGAAATTGAAGAATATAAATATTTAATTTATTACATGAAAATACGATCAATGATTCTGAAACCTCGACGATGAGAAACAAGCTTCTATCTGGGCAGGGTATAAATGTAAACAAAGAGCACGTTGTGAAGTTTTGGTTCAGGGTTTGAAGTTGGATCCGACTTCACTTTTTCGGCGAAATGCGCGGGCCGTTATATATCATAGTAGGCTATGGCCATGCTTAACCCAAGACTCCCTTATCATAAAACAGACTTGACAATCCGGAGAAAGTCTGTGGGTGAAAATGTCCCCGATAATTGATAACTTATTAGCTGACTTTGTCCCGTAAGTTAAGCCACCTGGTGTATACTCCTGGTACCTCCTCCTATACCTCCAATATGACATCTGTGCCGAATTTACATGTATAAATTTAGTTTCTAGATATTATTATTGTTTTTTATATGCGATTTGTTTATATTTGTATATAAAATAGATAAATGCCTTTTTTATATTAAATAAATTGTACAAATATTGGAAAATATTGCTTCTTTATGTGAAACAGTGAATATGCTTCCAGAAATTACGTTGCCAAATTTTCTTCTCTCGCCAAAGCCCCTATACTTGAAAAATACCGATTTATTATTATATAATGTAGTATTAGCTAATGTTCTGTAATCTGTCCCACAGTCAAAGTTGACTGCAAAAACGCGATGCTGGAATAATGTGGTATATGGTTTAAAAATAAAATTAATTTTGCGCCAAACTACACTTACGCCAATTGGCTCTAGGTCTGATTAAGGAAGAATACTCAAATTAAGATTTACAAACACCAAAATCGTAGCATGACAAGAATACGGTATTTGCGGAAAGTTGAGGGACATGTATAAATTTAAGTGATTATTAAACTTTATTTTTCCAATTTTTTAAGTGTTTATGACTTCAGCCTGTTTTTTTGTGTATCTATGCGTGTTTTAACTTTCCTAAAATATTTTGATACATTTTAGTAAAACTTACATAGCATATGTGAGTTAAATAAAGGAAATTAATTACGCACCAAACTATGCCCGCCAAGATATGCCAATTGGCTGTGGAGCCAATTATGAAACTTCCCATAG
This sequence comes from Maratus speciosus, assembly GCA_963932465.1. Classification (NCBI taxonomy): domain Eukaryota; kingdom Metazoa; phylum Arthropoda; class Arachnida; order Araneae; family Salticidae; genus Maratus; species Maratus speciosus. Next base: position 683,427,921 of record OZ010787.1, on the reverse strand, counting down.
ATTAATACATACAAACTTTAGATGAAAGTTTCACTGTTTTTTCATATAAAGTATGTTAAACTGAAATGATCCCCCATACCTTCAAAAATAAAACAAATGATAGGCCAATAAATAAATAAATGAGACTGTGCATTGAAACAAATTGAAGGAGCGATGTTAAATTAATACTGTAAGGTGAAATTAATTGTGAAAAGAAAAGAAATAGCAGAAATAAAATAAATCACATATTTGAAAATATAAAAGAGAAAATGAAATATTTTACATTTTCCGGATCTAGATGCTATCCATTTATTTCAATAACTAATATAACTGAGAAATTCATGGTAAAATAATTTTCTTTCCGGATTATTATTATTATCATTTATTTACATAACGGAATACAGCAGTAAACATTTTTTGTTTAACAGTAAAATAAGTTCATTTTTTAAATAAAATGTCTAGAATATATGAAAATTTTAAGATTAACAACTATCATTTGTAAACTATAAAGCACATCGTAAAGAAAATGGTAAAATACAAATGGAAAACAAATTAAAAAATATTTCTGTTTCTCACGTTAGATGGCGCTAGTCACGGGAAACTATGTGGTTTCTAACCACGTTTACAGCGGACAAAGGAAACTTAGCGATTGCAAGACCTGTTATTTCGATAAGGAGGCCTTGGCTTAAGCATTTAAATTAGATGAGTTCTACCCGGGATATCTACGCAGATTTCCATTGGTCCATTTCCAAATCAAAACTTTTTTTTATATATAGAAGGATTTACTTTTACTGCTGACGCTGAGATGGATTTTACCATTTTAGCAGATGATGAGAAAGTTGCGATAAAACTGTTTCAGAAATTTGGAATTCTGCATAATAAAAGGTTGTGTTCAAACAACCATGAAATGAAATTATGGATGAGTTCTGGAAATCCGAAATGGAGATGTAGCTTACGATCATGCGAAGAAAGCTTAGGAATACGACAAAAAACATGATTTGAAGGATCGCGGTTGTCTTTTCTTAATGCTTTGAGGTTTATATATTTATGGTGCCAAGAGTTGACATCGATTGAGCTTTGTGAGCTGCAACATGATATGAACCACAACACAACAGTGGACTGGAATAGTTATTTTAGAGAAGTTTGTGCAAATGCTTTATGTTCACGACCAAATAGAAAAATCGGTGGACCTAATAAATTTATAGAAGTAGATGAAAGTCTTTAACAGAAGAAAAAGTAACGTAGGGCGTGTTCTTCCTCCTCAATGGGTGTTAGATGGTTTATGCCGTGAAACACGGGGATGTTTCCTTACTCCTATTTCCGATCGCACAGCTGAAACTTTAATGGCGGCAATAGAAAACAATGTAGCTGATGGAAGTATTATTGGCACAGATGTCATGTTCGCCCCATATTGGCGCGATTTTTTCCTGACGCCAATGTCATATACGCAACGGGTACTGAACTGGCGCCAAAGTGTCGTTATTTTGCTTGATGTGGTAACCCGGATTATGTTGTGGCACAGATGTCATATACACAGATGCCATATTGGCGCGATTTTTTTCCGATGCCAATTTGGCGAAAATTTCAACAGCATAAACAGCAACATCAGGGTTACCATATCAAGCAAAATAACGACACTTTGGCGCCAGTTAAATACCCGTTGCGTATATGACATTGGCGTCAGAAAAAAATCGAGCCAATATGGGGCGTATATGACATCTGTACCTATGTTGTTTATGCTGTTGATGTTTTCGCCAAATTGGCAACCGAAAAAAAATCGCGCCAATATGGGGCGAATATGACATCTGTGCCAAAGAGATTTGTAATTTTATGGCAGCAGTTTAATATGATTTTTTTATTTTATTACTTTATTGTATAACAGTTATTTGTTCACTTATTTTAATTATATATTTGTGATTTAATAAAATAGTTCGTAAAATTTTGTAATTTTCAAATGTTATATTTTTTAAATTCTCACTTTACTATCGACAATGTTTTTCTTTTATTTTTCAAATGTTTCAATTCACGTGATTTTCATTTTGCGCCAACTATTGCGCTTGGCGACAATGCTGTCCGTATAACGGAAAAGTACCAAAAAGCATAGCCTACTATGATATATACGGCCCACGCATTTCGCCGAAAACCGTCGAAAAAGTGAAGTCGGATTCAGCTTCAAACCCTGAACCAAAACATCACAAACTCTTTTTTGTTTATATTTATACCCTGCCCAGATAGCGGCTTGTTTCTCATCGTCGAAGTTTCAGAATCATTCATCGTATTTTCAGAATAATAAATTAAATACTTATATTCTTCAATTTCCTTCGATTTCAAAGGATATTTTACACAGCTTGTAGTATTTTAGTGTTCACATACTTTTAAGATTAGCTAAATTACTTATTGTTTACTTGATCATTTGGTTCATTCTGTTATTCTTTTTTGAATCTCCCGTATTTACATAAAAATAGGGCACAGGTGTCATATTCGCCACATATTGGCGCGATTTTTTTCTGACGCCAATATCATATAGGCAATGGGTACTCAACTTGCACCAAAGTGTCGTTATTTTGCTTGATGTGGTAATAGTGCAGTCAAATTAGAGTTTGAAGTGGAAAATTCTGGTGAAATTGTTTTTAGTGTCTTACTTTATGTTTTCGAGGGTGCTGAAAACGAATCTGAAGTTGTCCAACAAAATTTCTCTCGGCAAATATGAAAAATCGTGAAAAATCGCAATTTTTTTGGTTTTTCGCTTATGACTTGCAAAGTAAGCTTTTTACGCAAAAGGTGGCCCTATATTAAAATACAGACGAGAAAATTACCTATAATTCATGTTCTTATCATTTGTATTGTATGACATATGGCTTCCGTAGAGGCATTGAAAAATCGGCGAAAACCAGTAATTTTGGAAAATCGCAAAAAAAGATATTCTTACCCTTTCCGTTCATAACACTAAAAGTAAGCATTTCACTGTAAACATTTGCTGACGTACTCACTTATTATTAGGTTATATATTATAATGATGTAGGTATGCAGTGTGACCTCGAAAATCCGGCATTCAGAGATCCGTCAACTTAAAAAATCCAGCATCAAAGTCATCTCCCTCCTCCCTTTTTTTTTTCACTTCCAACTTACGGGAAAAGTAAAAATAGCAATTATTTTCGAATTAAAAACCGAGATAAAAAACGATGCATTAGCTGACAGCGATATCGCTGACGCTGTGCCAAATAGAGCCCTAGATAACACCGGTAGCAGCTCAGAGACCGAGGACGAGGACCTGGCAGAAGATAAGGTCTCACCGAAAAAATGTATACATTTGACCGAAATATTAACGTCATCTTCAAAGAAACAAGACTGTATTTCCGAAATTGATATAATTCTCTACAATTTATGTGCAAGTAATTTTTTTTTGGACCTTGAATAGTTTTGAGAAAAACAATGATGAATGCACAGAGTAGTCAGTTGCCTCTTTATTGAAAACATACAAAATGCATCATTAGATGTCTGCACAGATATGTGAAATGTTAACGTTAGGTTTTATAGATACAACAAAAAGTTAAAACGTGGTTAATGATCAGTGAGTGTTTACAGTATAATAAAATAGGTAGGTAAGTATTTTTTTTTATCCAACACTTATTATTAAATGATTATTGACTTGAAATGATACTCATTAGTCAAACCGTACCCTCTTGGCCAAAGGTTGCATGATTGCAGGCATGCCTTCCAACTCTTCTATATCTAAAAAGAAAAATTAATTAAATATAATATTTATTTAAGAACCTGGGTGCGAAAGAGCCGTTTTCGTCCCGAGGGGGTAGATTGCTGCCCCAGCCGTAGGCGAAGGCTGCAAATATCCAAGGGTCGAAGCTTAGGTTCCTGAGCAGCTCTGGTGCACATAGTATTTTAAAAAACGGTGGAACTAATTGTAATTAAGTGAGTAATGACTCGCGCAACGTTTTATCATAACATGATTTTTGCATCTTTCTTTTGTTACAACTTTCTTTTACAACTCAAGTCATGAATAGGCTACTTTTGGACCTCAAGTTAGGAAACATATTAGCCTATTATATTACGAACCACCGTTTAAAAAAACAATTTATGATTTATTTCTAATTATTTGAGAATTGAGTAGTTATACCACTGTACTGAGATAAATATTTTGATCACAAAAATTAAAAAGTTAGTGAAAAAGTAAAGGTGAAACAGAATTATTTAGGCATATTCACCTTCAAGTAGTACTTCAGGGAATTCCGGATCGTCCTCGTCTTCCTCGATTTCAGTAAGAGGCATGTTATTACAACTGCTTACGCATTTCCCACACATATTGGAGCACTTGAGCACTTCTTTGCATCCAAAGTTTTTCTGGTCTTCTTGCATTTGCAAGAAATAAGTTTCAAAATGGCTCGAGGTGCTTGATGACTGTAGCGTGGTTACTGGCTCCAGACCATCTTTCCTTTTCTTTCAACCTCATTGTTCAGGATCTTTTTCATTCCCAAGCCGTTGTTGAACTTGAAAAGGTATTCTAAAGGAATTTTGCTGAGCTGCAGACTCAGTAGGAGGTAAGGACGCCAAATGGATTGATGTCTTGTATGCAGGCCCAAGATAACAAATATACCTCAATTTGTTTAATGACGTGGCTTCCTTGTCAGCAAATTTATACAATGAGACTAAAAAACGATTGCCAGCATCAGTAACTGCATCAGCATCTGCCATAGGGTCTTTAAAAACCTCAATGGTATTAGTTAATGCAAGGTTTTTCTTGAGAGTCTGAAAAAATCTCATCTTTCCTACTTTGAACAAGGCTGAACTAGTATCACAGCCTCCCATGGCATGCAAAAATAATATGTTGTTAGCAATCGATTGATTAAGTTTGCAGTCAGAAGAAAAAATTAGTGGTGAAACCGCCCCTTTGCCTGGCTTTAGAAAGTATACATTTGAATGTACACCACTACAGCGGCAAATCGATGCTAACTAGCAAATGTCTTCATCCAAAATAACTACAGAGTTATGTAGTAGTGCAAGGTCCCTTGCTGCAGTAACAATAAGTGTATTCGCATCCTCTCGTGCCTGTTTTGTGGGAATGTCAGCTACTGCAAATTTGTAATTGATTTTTAAAAATTATAGATTTCTGAAAAAAAAATCAAAAGTATGTACACGATTTTCTTGATAGTGACATTTATTCGTAATTTAATACATACCCAAATGATACTGACGTGAGAAAAAGAGAAAATTGAATGTTTAAAAAACTTACTTTAGTGACATTATTTTTTTTATTTTTTTTTTTTTTTTTACAGATTTTTTTATGTTTAAAAAAATCTGATAAGTAGTGCAGGCATTTCTTCTCATGTAATTTCTCAAGCATCAATGTCAGTAACTATCTTCTTTCTTGGATTTTATACAAGTGACGAATATCGATTTCGGGAATACAATCTTGTTTCTTTAAAGATGACGTTAATTTTCCGGTCAAATTTATGCATTTTTTCGGTGAGAACTTATCTTCTGCTAGGTCCTCGTCCTCGTTCCTTTGAGCTGCTATCAGTGTTATCGAGGATTCTATTTAGCACAGAGTACGCGATCTCGTTGTCCGCTAATGCATCGTTTTTACCTCGGTTTTTAATTTCAAAGTAATTGCTATTTTTGCTCTTCCCGTAAGTTGGAAGGGGAAAAAAAGGGGGATTTTTTAAGTTGCCGGATCTCTGAATGCCGGATTATCGAGGTCACAGTGCATACCTACATCATAATATTATATAACCTAATAATAAGTGAGTACGCCAGCAAATGTTTACAGTGAAATGCTTACTTTTAGTGTTATATGAACTGAAAGGGTAAGAATATCTTTTTTGCGATTTTCCAAAATTACTGGTTTTCGCCGATTTTCTAATGTCTCTACGGAAGTCACATGTCGTACAATAAAAATGATAAGAACATGAATTATAGGTAATTTTCTCGTCTGTATGTTAATACAGGGTCACCTTTTGCGTAAAAAGCTTATTTTGCAAGTTATAAGCCAAAAACCAAAAAAATCTGCGATTTTTAGTGATTTTTTCACGATTTTTCCTATTTGCCGAGAGAAATTTTGTTGGACAACTTCAGATTCGTGTTCAGCACCCCCGAAAACATAAAGTAAGACACAAAAAACAATTACACCAGAATTTTCCACTTTAAGCCCTTTTTTAACCTAATTTGACTGGACTATAACCCGGGTTATGTTGTTTATGCTGTTGATGTTTTCGCCAAATTGGCAACTGAAAAAAATCGTGCCAATATGGGGCGAATATGACATCTGTGCCAAAAATAGCTTGTGTTTCATATACACGTTTTAAAATTAATATTTGGTTTTTATCAAACTACAGCTCTCATAACTGGCTTGAAGCAGTTATTTTTGACGAATTTATTGCTACCCGTAAAATGTTTGTGTTTGATATCGTCCGAACTAAATAATATTAATAGTAAAAAAAAAAAAAAAGCCGATCTTCCTTAAACATTAAATATTCTTATTTTTAATCATAGAAAGAAATGGTGATCGCAGATTTAAATATCGTTGCAATATTTTATGTTATCCAAGCAATTTTGATTAAATCATGTAAGTGTATTTGTTACTTAATAAATTATATTTATTAATTATTACAAGGAATTTTATGAGTACTTTAATATATTTAAAAGAAATTCCATTAGTTTTATTGTTTCAGCAGTGAAGATAGCAAATAAATTTGTGATATTGATGTTTTTAGACTATGCATGTTTTTATTTATTGGGGTGAATCGTAGAATACTCTACTTCTCCCCAACCTGGCGATAAATGCGCCAAAGTGGCAACCTTGGTATTTAGTATTAACTTGGTATTAAGTAGCAACCTTGGAAGTATTCTCCGGTCGCACCATTTATTATTCCGATAATTGTTAAAATGATGATTATTATTATTTGATGATTAGAGTTAATATTTTTATTAACCCGGGAGAACTCGCTAGTGAGAATGCCCAATTGCTTTTCTTTTACTTTACATTCATATAATATCAACTTTTTTTTTGGTTAGCTTAGTACTTTTATTCACAAAATAGGTAAAATAATTGTAAAACATTTTGAAATTTTAATTAAAATGAAAAATGATTTAAATGAGAGTCTTAAAAAAGTACGACTGTGAGAGAAAATCTCATGCAGCGAGTTCTCCCGAGTTAAACTCTTTTGAATCATATCTATACGGAAAAAAAAAATGTAAACACATTGGAATTCTCTGAAACCTGCCCAGAGCGGTTTGATTGGTTCACGTCGTTGAAGTTACGGTCAGAGTCAAATTTCTGTTTTGGGCAGCGTATCAGAGTCCTCTGGCGAGCAACTTCATACATTAAACGCAAATCGGTCTGCCGGTAGTAGTATCTAAGTATGCCTTGCAAAAAGTAATGCTTTGGAACTGGAACAATGAAAATCTGCGTTGATACCGTGAAATGCTTTGGAAATGGAACAATGAAAATCTGCGTTGATACCGTGAAATGCAACTGATTGGTCAGAGCTTTATGACGCTATAAGGGAGGGGGACCAAGGGGAGACCCGTCTCTCTGTCACCAAAAGTGACGCCAACTTAGCGCTATTTCCAATATTTCGCCAAATTTCCATAGACTCCCATTGAAATACAATAGGGTTTACTTGCATGCAGGAAATCAACAAATTGAGATATTTCAATGCAATAAAAACTAATATTAGCTTATGAATAGAGCTTAATTGAACTATTTACATTATTTTTAAGCACAAGCAATAATCTGGGGTTGACTAGAAAATAGGAATTGCTTCGCTATACCGAATGGAATAGCTAAGCGATTACGCGGGGACAGGCCCGTGCGAAGAGAAAACTGCGCCCGGGGCAGCGTATCAATTTGGTGCCCCCCCCCCCTTCCTTCGAAATTGATAAAGGGCAGAAACAGAAAAAAATTATATTGAATAAATATTTTGCGTTTATTTTAGAACTTTAAAATATTTAATTTTAATTCAGAAATTCCAAACAACTAAATAAAAGAAAAGAAATTGCAGTTATTTGTTAATGAGATCATGATGCTTTGCGACAGATTTTTCTTAATCTTTCTCTCATATTTTTCTAGCCAATTTTAGTTGTTGTTAGTCTTTAAGGTGCAGAAAATCGGTAACAACCAAATTGGAAACAAGTGGTCCTTTCAATCAATAAGTACTGAAAAAGCAAAACAAACAAAAAACCTGCAAAACATAATGTAAAAGATAAAAATAAATTATAATTTCAGTACATTAATTAAGGAAGATAACTGAAACAATGTTTTAATTAATATAAAATATAATATCAGGCAAATACATTTACTTTCATTTTATTTTTCTTGCATTTAGGGTAACAAAATCGTTTATTATTTTATGTGTAAAGTTTGTGATACACTGAATTTCATAGAAAGTAAATTCAGGTTGCTTAATCTCTCGACTCATAGTAGATCTTAAGTAATTTTTTACTATTTTATTGTTACTGGAATACTTATAAATTATGTACGCTGTCTCCATGTTTTTGTAATTCCTTGTTTTCCCTAATTTAAAATTATCGAGAAACTAAAGGATTTCTAAATGATTCATTTTATAAAAGTTCTTATTTAATGGTAGAAATAAGGTTTTCGCATTTAAAATCTCGCTTAACAATTCAAGTCCATTCAAGTCAGCAATAAAGGGCAAGGTCCAGGCAATATTAACAGATTTTCGATAACTGATTTTAGATTCCCATCAGCCTCAAACTCAAATTCTTGTTGTACATTTCTCAGTTTCTTAAACCTCCAGTTCAGTTGCACGGTTATAGTGTCTCTACGTAACACGAAATCCTTCACATTCATATAAATTTCCACTTTCATCAGGAGCTTCGTAGTCAAATTGTTCTGCGAATTTTACTTTTCTGTTTTGCTCAAATAAGGACTCTACGTTTACGGACATAACCAAATCTTCGCTTTCTTGTTCAAAAATTCCCTCTCTTATTGTCTGAAATGTGTTTTTTAGTGTTTCAATCAGTTTGCTGGCGATCAAAACATTGACAGTTTTTTCTTCTTTTTTTTCGTGAGAATAATATTAACGTTTTCTATTTCATTTAAAATGCTGTGCAAAACTACTAGGCCGTAAATAAAAGGGAATTTCTTTATTTGCTTTATTAAGCTTTTTGCTCCTGAGTAAGTTTACTCATTTTACTTCATTTCTATAAGGTCTTTCAGAGATTTTAAAATCTGTGGCAATTGTTTGTAAACTACAGATATAGCTTTTTTTCATGACCATAGAGTATCGCAATGTTTCTTTAAATAAACTGATAAGTGGGACATAAGTATATCCGATCTTTCAGTAGAAGAGAAGAAAAAAAACACACATTTTATGCAGTTCCGGACATTTTTGGACATACACCAGCAGCACGAACTCAGTTAAGAGAATGTGCAGAACATGGTTAAAAATAGACGAATTTATTTACGTCGACGATTCGAGCCTACACAACATTATATTTTGAAGCCATATTTGCACCATATCACAACATTGAGCTCTGAAGGGTTGATATTGGTATTGTTTATGACGGCTGATTATCTACAAGTTGGATATAGTAGGCCGGAGTGGGATGGGAGTGTCCCCTGTAAGGTCTTTCTAAGGGAACCTAACCTGTAATTACGCAAGGTTCGAAGAAAACTACGGACAATTTCGAACGATTAGGCTGACGTGCGCGATTGGGTCGAACTCAGCACCTCCCGTCTACCATGTTTGAGAACAGAACCTCTCGTGCAGCTGTGAATGTCGAGATTGTCGGACATTAACTTATCTTAAATTCTTACGCTAATTTTTTTTCTTTTTTTTTTGACTTGATGTAGTCAAGAAACCTTTCCACGAATGAAAATTTTCTATTTTCGGTATCTTATAATTTGCGTCATTTTGTTCTTTGTGAGGTGTACTGGATTCCTAAACTGGACTGTGTTTAAAATTCAATAACGTGCAAATGGTGACAATTATTAAAAGAAATTCTTGCAGGAGAGTTATGTAAGATATTAGAAGTATTTTTACTGCGGCTCTCGGTTTTAGTTCCAAATAGCAAAGATAGGTGGCAAGCAATAAGCGCTCAGTAGAGGTCTAAACTGAAATCCTCTAGCATCATGCGAAGGAAGAAGGTTAAATACAAGGTGGCCATAATTAAACCGACGGTACTCAGAGTGTTCTGTAGCACGATCTAATTGCGAGAATGGTGCCAAATTTTGTAGGAAGATTAAACAAGACGGGGTGACGAAGGATTCTTCGAAAAAAATAGTTCCAAAAATCACCGCCAGGGGAATATGTGGCGCTGTGTATTCGAAAAAGAGAGTTTCAAAAAAGAAGAATCAATATTGAAATAAAATTACCGTTTATTTAGCACATTCAACTCAGGTTCGATGTGGCCGCCTTTTTTGTGGACCACCTATTGCATTCCGTGCACAGCATTTACAACAGCAGATAATAACATGTCTGCAGGAATCTCCCGTACAGTTCGCGATATGTTATCCTTCAACGTAGCCAGGTCTTGGACACCTCCGTAATAGACCTTGGACTTTAGGTAACCCCATAGCCAAAAGTCGCAGGGTGTAAGATCAGGGGACCGAGGTGGCCATGCAGTTGGAAAACAGCGGCTAATGACTCTTTCTGTTGTGAATTTCTGTCGTAGCAGCTGCTGTACCCGCAAAGCAATATGTGGAGGGGCTCCATCTTGCATGAAAATGATTTTTTCAAGGCACTGTCTTTGCTGAAGTGCCGGAATAACAAAGTTGTTTAGCATTTGGCGATATTTGTCTCCTGTAACAGAACACGTTACAGTCCCTGTCGGAGTAATGTTCTCATAGAAGAATGACCTACGATCATATCTGCTGTGAAACCACACTAAACAGTTATCTTTGGTGAATGCAAAGGAATTTCTTTGAATGCTCTTGGTGACTTGTTATCCCAAATTCGGCAGTTCTGGGTATTTGCAGTTCCATTCAGGTAAAAGTGGGCCTCGTCTCCCTATAAGATTTTCCAGGGCCGAGCATCATCCAACTCCATTCTGGCAAGAAAAGTGAGAGCAAAAGTCAATCGCTTATTATGGTCGGTGTGACGTAACTCTTGTACACGGCTGATCTTGTACGGATAGAAGTGGATAATCTTTCGTAGGATTTTCCATACCGTACAATAAGGCATATCCAGGTTCCGAGCTATCCCACGAACGCTGGAAGTGGTAGCAATATTGCCTGGTGCTCTGTGGACAACAGCCGTTGCCACTTCTTCGATTGTATCCTGTGATACGGGTTTTCGTCCTCTGCCTGACTGAATATTTAGAGAACCTGTTTTCGCAAACTTCTCAACCATTGCTTTTTAACCATTAACTGACAAAGGACCGTTACCTTTACGCGTTTTTTGTGGTTTCTAAAAGCGCAAAGAGCGGCTGGCGCATTGCACTGGCTGAGGTAAAAGAATTTGACTAGTAGAGCTCGCTTGATTAAAGGAGGAGACATTATGAAAGATAACTTTCAATAAAATTGTTTCTAACAGTAGCACATTACCTTTTAATGCCGAACAAGCTGGCACTGGGCCAAAAGATGTAACGTGAAATTTGAATAAAGTACTTCTGCTGTTGCTTTCTTTGGGGCTCTGTAAGTGAAACTGCAGATAAAGAAACTTTAGCAGTGTTTATGTAAATTTTTAGCTTTTTATAAACTGTTACCATTTTGAGCTTGGATTAAATTGCTAAATTCGTTAAATAAACGGTAATTTTATTTCAGTATTGATTCTTCATTTTTTGAAACTCTCTTTTTAATCCTTCGTCCCCCGTCTTGTTTAATCTTCCTACAAAATTTGACGCCATTCTCGCAATTAGATCGCGCTACAGAACACCCTGAATACCGTCAGTTTAATTATGGCCACCTTGTATATAGAATAGGCCCCTAAAAATAAGATTGTATTGGAGAATGAGACCCACTCCATACATTTAACCTATTTCCGCATCAGTGTTGGGCGATTTCGGTTTTGGTATTGATTGAGCACCTATGGCGCTAGATGTTGTCTTTATAGTGCTTGTGTGGTTATACATTGCTGGCATAATTGTCAGTTCAATATAAACTTGATTGATTTTCACGAATATGGTTTAATAAAGTATACTTTTGTAACCTGAATTGACCATAAACCTGTTTAATCCCTCAACAAATCATCGACATTTATGTTGTAATGTGAAATTGTAAAACTGCAGTATAAGAATTGCAAAAGTCATTTGTAACGCGAGCAGCAAGTGGATTTGGTCTGCCCCTCGGGATTGCACTATCACTCTAAAGCGTAAGCTGAGTTCCCGAGGTGGTCATCCCTGCTTGCAGCGCCATCTATAGTGGCTGTTTGGAACTAAAGCCGAGAATCGAGGTAAAAAAAATACTGACATTTTACATTACCTTCCCATTTTTTTTTTTTTTAAATAGTTGTCACCATTTACAGGTTATTGAATTTTAAAAACAGTCAGTCCATTTTAGAATACTCGGTATATGGAGTGCGATCGAACGAAATTGAAAAATACCTTGCTCTATTAATTTCTTCTACAATCGTTTTTCTTACTTCACTGGCAAAGTTGATAATTTGATCCTGAATATATTTCGCCATTTAATTTTCACTTTTGCTCTTTTCAAATATGCTGCCGATTACATGATTTAATTTTAAACGTCTCTCAAGTTTCTTTTAGCGAATGCATGCATTCCTGTATTCTAGAGCATTTTTATGCCCAGGAATTTTAGGATTTAATTTCTTCCACATGAAAAACCCACAATCTGGATTGGCTAACTTTGGAGGGCCATCATGATATTAGTGAATAATAAACAGAGAAAACAAAATATAGTGATTCCCTTAATTATGTTATCCAATAAGCCGCAATCACGGTTAATAATTTCTCCACTAGGTATAATTTTCTTGAACGTTAGATTGGAAAATTGTCATCCTTCAACAATCGCACATTTCATGTAATCAGCATTTTCATCCTGTGTTGGACCTTCTTTTAACAGCAAAGTAATGACCGAATGACTATAAGAATGATCCCATTGTGGAATCAGAATAGGTTAGCAATTCATATTCACTGAGTGTGGCAGGTGGCAGAAACTTTCGTATACGATGTAAAAAGGCCGCAGAGTGCAAAAGTTTAAGAAACACTGCAATAAAATATCACAAAAGCATATTATAAAATCATCAGATCTAAAGAGCTTAATTAAAAGTAAATGTGAACGACACAATAACTTTGAAATGAAAAATGTACATATTTCCATTGGGAAAAAAAAATTTCTGATATGTAACTATATACATTGAGTTTTACAAAAGTATAGAATATCGAAGAGTGGAAAAGAAAAATTCCAATGAAAATGATAGACGACAATTAAAAAAAAAAACGGAAATTGATAGTACAAATTTGGCGCCCCCTAAATTGCCGCGCCCGGGGCGACCGCCCCCTTCGCCCCCCCTTTCGCACGGTGCTGCGCGGGGAGTTGGTGAGCGTAGCGAGCAGGGGGGGCGGTGCCCCCCTAGTAGAAGAAAAAAAGGTAAACACCCCCTACTAACTCCTCAAATTATCGTAGAAGAAAGTTACTGGTACCTAACGATTGGAAATAGCCTACTTTTAAATGATGTATATAAAATTGGCTTAGGGGGGCATCTACTTATTAAAACGAACCCAAACATCATTTTTTTTTTTCAATGGCAATACCCAATTTTAACAAGATATTTTAAATCTTCGGTTCAAACTATGCCTAGTCACCCAATTTCAAGTTATTTGAATGATAAACATTGAAAATTGAGTGCTTCTAATGTTAAATGACATTTTCATGTTTTCATTAATATCTCCTGAAATTATACTAATGTGCTCATTTATTGTTTAGCAATAATACTAATATACCCAAACATAAATACGTTGAATTTGCAATTTTTATAATTTTATGATATGAATTATGAATTATGAAATTAATATTCGAAAAAATTATGAATCGCAACCTACCATTTTTTTTTTTTTTTTTTGATGGATTCAGATTTAAGTCCTGCTTTATGGAAATCCAAAATTTCACATTTTTCTTCCAAGTAGTTTTCAAATGATGCTTAAAAAACGGCAAATGTCTGATATGAATGATAGAAGTCTATGATAAGTGACTAGATATTTTGAAATCTCTTCTGCTATCCTGTAATCTAGCAGTCTTCAATGACTGCTTGAGTGACGCTTAAGATGCTTTCCTCAAGAAGGGGGCTCTCTCGGCCAACAATCGAGTACCGAACTTCAATTTGTATGCAGTCCCTAAAATAGGCTCGTTTTAAAATAAATATCTCAAACTTATTGTACGAATTGCGTAAAAATTTGTTTTCTGTCTTATTGAAGTGTGTAGATTTCGTTTATGCTGTTAGAATTGTGTCTATTGTTGAGATTAATTATTGTTGTCTAATTGTGAGATATCTGTAATATTTCGCCAAATTCCCATAGACTTCCATTGTAAACCAGTAGGGTTTACTTGCTTGCAGAAAATGAACCCATTGAGATATTTTGATGCAACAAAAACTAATATGAGCTTAAGGGATTCTATTAATTATATTTAAGTCCAAGTGAATTAAATTACGAATAAAACTAACATGATACAATGCTTAGCATGCTTTCCCAAACATCAATTTTAAGGGAGACCGAACGGGTCACCAAGGGCGGCTAGTAATAATAAATTGCAATAAAAGGGAATGGCGATAGAACGGTTTTTTGTTTTATGATAGAAATTACTGAATGCTGAAACCTAAGTGAAGTTAAATTTAAATTTAGTTATCTTACTGAATTACGCACAGTCATGGGAAAAAAACTTAACACCTCCTACTAACTCTCTGTTAAAAGAAGAAAGTGAGTGGTAACAAACGTCTGGAAATAAACTCTACTTTTAAAGGATGCCTATAAAATTTATTTAGGGAAGCACACATCTACAAATCAAAACCAGAACAAAGTTTTTTTTAGTAGAAAAACCCAATCTGGAAACTATTTTAAATCTTTGACTCAAATGATGCCTAGGCAAGAAATTTCGAGTCATTTGGATGATAAGTTTTTGAATGATAAACATTCAAAATCGAGTGCATGCTTAAGTTAATTTTCATATTTTTATTAATATCTCCTGAAATTATAATCCTAATGGGATCCTTTGTGTGGTTATAATACTAAAAAACTTGAATATAAATACATTGAATCTGTAATGTTAAAAATTTTATAATAATGAATTATGAAATTAATATTCGGAAAAAATAGGAATGGCAACCTGCTTAGATTTACGTTTATTATGACCTGCTTGATGCGAATTCCCAATTTCAAATTTTTATTCTAAGTACATAACTTTCGAATGATGATTAAAACAAGTAAGAAAAATCATGCGTTAAGCATAGATTATGAAACACTTTCCAACACTTCCTGAATGCTTTAACAAAACTTCGTTATTTAGGGAAATAAGGTATTTAAGTGAACTAAGTAAACATTTTTAGAAAAAGCATGAAACATTTCAATAAAAAAGAAAAGTGCCCAGCTAAACTGATGGCATTGAGCTCACAGGCTATTCACACTAATTGTATATTATACTCTTATTTTAAAGAATAATGCCTCTCAAAAAAATAGGTAAAGGAGAATTAGCCTCCGTTTCCTCCTTTATACTTAACCAGTGAACCTCCAAATATAATCAGGGAAGCTCCTTAACATAATAAACCGATATACAAAATTTGGAGCAAATCGAATAATCCTGCAAAAAAACCCATTTATCTAAATTAAGGGGATGGACTAGCCCCCATTTATCCTTAACCAATGAATCCCCAAAACGAATCAGGGATGCCCCTTAACATAATAAACCGGTATACCAAATTTGGAGCAAATCGAATAATTCTGCTTGAAAAACCCATTTATCTAAATTAAGAGTGGTGGACTAACTCCTCTTTTCCCCCTTTACCCTTAACCAATGAACCCCAAAAACTAATCAGGGAAGTTCCTTAACATAATAAACCGGTATACCAAATTCGGACCAAATCGAATCATTCTGCATGGAAAAACCCATTTATCTGAATTAAGGGGGGTAGACTAGCCCCCTTTCCCCCTATATCCTTAACATATGAACCCCCAAAACTTATCAGGGAAGTTCCTTAACATAATAAACCAGTATACCAAATTCGGAGCAAATCGAATAATTCTGCATGAAAAACTCATTTATCTGAATTAAGGGGGGTGGACTAACCCCACTATTACCCCTTTATCCTTAACTAATGAACCCCCAAAACTTATCAAGGAAGTTCCTTAACATAATAAACCGGTATACCAAATTCGGAGCAAATCGAATAATTCTGCATGAAAAACCCATTTATCTGAATTAAGAGGGGTGGACTAACCCCACTTTTTCCCCTTTATCCTGAACCAAAGAACCCCCAAAACTTATCAGGGAAGTTCCTTAACATAATTAACCGGTATACCAAATTCGGAGCAAATCGAATCATTCTTCGTGAAAAACCCATTTATCTGAATTGAGGAAGGTGGACTAACCCTCTTTATCCTTAACCAAAGAACCCCCAAAACTTATAAGGGAAGTTCCTTAACATAATAAACAGGTATACCAAATTCGGAGCAAATCAAATCATTCTGCGTGATTTCCCATTTATCTAAATTAAGAGGGGTGGACTAACCTCACTTTCCCCCCCCCCTTTATCATTAACCAATGAACCCCCAAAATTTATCAGGGAAGTCTCTTTAACATAATAAACCGGTATACCAAATTCAGAGCAAATCGAATAATTCTGCATGAAAAACCCATTTATCTGAATTAAGAGGGGTGGACTAACCCCACTTTTTCCCCTTTATCCTGAACCAAAGAACCCCCAAAACTTATCAGGGAAGTTCCTTAACATAATTAACCGGTATACCAAATTCGGAGCAAATCGAATCATTCTTCGTGAAAAACCCATTTATCTGAATTGAGGAAGGTGGACTAACCCTCTTTATCCTTAACCAATGAACCCCCAAAATTTATCAGGGAAGTCTCTTTAACATAATAAACCGGTATACCAAATTCGAAGCAAATCGAATAATTCTGCATGAAAAACCCATTTATCTGAATTAAGGGGGTGGACTAACCCCCCTTTCCCCCCCTTTATCCTTAACCAATGAACTCCGAAAACTAATCAGGGAAGCGCCTTATCACAATAAACCTATAAAAAATTTTTGAAGCAAATCGGATGTTTCTATCGAGTTATCGCGTTACGTACGTACGTACGTACATACATACAGAACGGGCGGGCACATTACCTCTCAGGCTTTGATAGCCTGTGAGCTAAAAATACTCTCTCTTAAAAAAGCATAGGGGGATGGACTTACCCCCTTTCCCCCCCTTTATCCTTAACGAATGAACCCCCAAAATTAATCCGGGAAGCTCCTTAACATAATAAACCGGTATACCAAATTCGGAGCAAATCAAATAATTCTGCATGAAAAACCCATTTATCTGAATTAAGAAGGGTGGACTAACCCCACTTTTCCCTCTTTATCCTTAACCAATGAACCCCCCAAAACTTATCAGAGAAATTCCTTAACATAATAAACCGGTATACCAAATTCGGAGCAAATCTAATCATTCTGCATGAAAAACCCATTTATCTGAATTAAGGGGGTGGACTAACCCCCTTTTCCCCCTTTATCCTTAACCAATGAACTCTGAAAACTAATCAGGGAAGCGCCTTATCACAATGAACCTATAAAAAAATTTTGAAGCAAATCGGATTTTTCTATCAAGAGTTATCGTGTTACGTACATACATACATACATACACACGTACATACATACATACAGAACGGGCGGGCACATTAGCTCTCAGGCTTTGATAGCCTGTGAGCTAAATCTGATTTCAGCAGTTACCGTCCATAGCCAAATATGTATTTCAATTCTTTTGAACAGCCCTGTACTGGATCTGTAGGTTCATATATATACTACATAATGGGAAAACTTAGTTTAGCAAGAAAACTCATAACAGGTTGAAATTTCTCTTTCAGCAATTTATACTAATAGATGGAAACATATTTGAATACTTTTGCACAACCTTGTAGTTCAACCTAGTACCTTTATTATACGTCACTATTTAGCTAAAGTTTAATTCAAAGTAAAACACTCTTAAAACTACTGGAATCACATTGCCAGAAATTATCATTTATAGACTGCCATGTATCCAATTCTTTGCGTGACCCTGTATATCATTTTATCTATGTTCTACAAACATTTCTTAGTAAAAGAATGCAACTCAGCGTAAAAATACACAACTCATTTGAAAACCACCTTTAAGCAGTTTACAATCATACCATTACGAATTCTTTCGTGTAGCCCTGTATATGAATTACAGCATTTATACACACCCTATACAATGCATAAATATAGTGAAACATAAAAGTGCATAACATAATTAAAAATGCATTTCCAGCAATCATCGCTACCGTACAGTACTTCGGATACAATATAGTATCTGAAATCTTTTGTGTGTCCCTGTAAATCCTATGCACTTCGTATTATACATGAAATAAGTTATAGTAAACCTCAGCGACGTATATCAGTTTCATTATACGTGAAATAATTTAACATAATTAAAATGCGCCGAAAACAATTCCCTCTACCCGTATATCATTATGTAAGGGAATTCTTTTGTGTGGCCCTGTAAATGAATAATTATTCTTTGCACCGCATATTCTACGGAATGCATATTTTAGTGCACTTGATAAATACATATCAATTTTATTATGTTTGAAAGCATGTAACATCATTAAAAATCGCTAAACGATTTTTTCCCATTGGCCGTAATGTAACGGAATACTTTTGACTGTCCCTGTCAATGAACTAAACATGCTACAAACTTCATTTGAAATAGGGTTCGGGCTATGGTAGAGGTCACTAACATCCAAAAATTTCAGAACGATCCGAGTATATTTACGGGAGTTGGAGAGCGGACTGACCTGACGGCCAGACAAACCGAATGCATAAACACTTTTCAACTTTGTTAAAAAGTGTAAAAAACGGGAAAATGACGGTTTAAGGGGCCGTCTAGGATGTGCAGAAAAGCATCATTTGAAAAAAAAAATTTTTTTACTCGTTTTGTTGAAACATTTGGGCTGGCAATAGTCGAAACCTATTAAGCAAGTGAAAGGACAAGAAATAATAGATGAATAGAAGGGACACCAGTCATTCTGCGTTTCAACCCTCGAGTACCGAACTTCCATTTGGATACAGCCCCTAAAATAGGCTCATGTTAAAATAATTAATTTCTCTAAAACGAATCATACGATTTTCATGAAAATTTGGATTTAGATTCATGGAAGGGTGTGTAGAATTTATTGAGGGTGTCAAACTTGGGTATTGCTATTGAAAAAAAAAAGTTTGGGTTCGTTTTGATAGGTAGGGGCCCCCTAAGCCAATTTTATATACATCATTTAAAAGTAGACTTTATTTCCAATCGTTTGGTACCAGTCACTTTCTTCTATTATAATTTATTGCAGATTTAGTAGGGGATATAGCGACTAGAATAGAGAGTGTGGAAATCGGCTATGGCAGTAATGCTTAAAAAAGTGCTAAAATAGTGGATCTCTTCAATGTCAAACGATGCTGAAATCCAAACAGTCGATCACAGCGACCTGTGCAGCCTAGTGCCCAAAACTCCAAAACGATTGGGCCTACGCTGTTAAAAATCTTCAGCTGCAGAGTCACTCCACCGCTTTTATAGAATGTCACTATTTTGACTTACGAGAATGCTCCACAATAGAGTGAAGTAACCGTTTTCTATAAAAAGCAGTGGGGTGACTATGCAGCTAAAGCTGGCGATTTTTAACAGTGATAGACGCTGTAATAATACACGATGTTTACATTGAATTTTGAAAATATATCGCTCTCTGGATTTCAGTATCGGTGCACATTTAAGGGATACAACTTTTTAGCGCTGTTTGGATAGCAGATTTCCACACTATTTATTCTACCACTATTTATTCTACCTATTCTGTAGTAGGGGATGTTTACTTTTTTTTCCCACGACTTTACATGAACGTGCTTAAACCATTCCTTATTCAGATTATTGCAAATGCATTGATATTCCATAATAGATGCAAGGGATAGATTTTCTTAAAATTATACCTCAAAATTATTTTAAAACCATAAAAAAGTTACTAAACAAACTGTTAAAAAAAAAAAAAAAAAAAAAAAAAAATCTGTATGCGCGAGATTAGCTGCATACATGAAACCTCTATATCTGGCAACAGGCAACGGAAAAGTAGCCAAGTGAAATGGGGCGAGTCGGCTCTGTTGTCTGTTTGGATTTCGCCCGTTCTAAATCATGCTTTTAAGTTATCCACAATTTATAAACAACTTGATTACCTTTAGGTCTTTGTTTTTAATAAGTTTTTTTAGGCAGTCAAAAGATATGTTCATGGGAGTCCCCGATATCGGGCCTCTTAGCTGAATTCAAGCTAAGACCTTTAGAGAATTTGATTCACTTTGTTTAAGGTATGTTGACATTTTTACTTTCTTCTATCTTTACAAGAAGAAAGTATTGGTTTCATGAAAATTTTCGAATTCCAGTTTTCGACGGATTTACACGTTTTATGGGTCAGAGATTCCAAAAAACATGTTTTCACAAAATGTCTGTCTGTATGTGACACAAATTTTGTGGGCGCTCTATCTCAAGAACTAATGCACGGAATTTAATAAAAATTTATATTCAGGTAGTCCCTGATATAGATTGGTGCTGATTAGTTTTTGGTGTAAATCGCCCTGCAGGTGGCGCTGCTATGTAGCATTTTGCAGGATTTCCGCAAAAGCTCTATCTCAAGAACTAATGCACAGATTTTTATAAAACTTCAGATTCCGTTAGTGCTTGACATGAATGGATGCTGTTTACATTTTGGTGTAAATCCCCCAACAGGTGGCGCTGCTATTCTGCATTTTGCATGATTTACACTATTTTCGCAGTAGCTCTATCTCAAGAACTAATGCACACATTTTCATCAAACTTCGGATTTAGTGAGTCCTTCATATGAAATTATGCTGACTACGTGTTGGTGTAAATCGCCCAATAGGTGGCGCTGCTATGTTGCATTTTGAACTATTTCCTCAATACTCTATCTCAAGAACTTATGCACGAATTTTCATCAAACTTCAGATTCAAGTATAACTTGATTAATGTTGCTGCTGATTATGTGTTGGTGCAAATTGTTCAACAGGTGGCGCTGCTAAGCTTCATTTTTCAAGGAAAATTCAGCTTCATCATTTTTTGGATCTGCTCATTACATAGGGTTGGGTTGATTTTTGACGGCCGATTATCTACTCGGGGGATATAGGCCCAAGGGACAAGGGTTTTTCTAAGGGAACCGAACCCGTATTTATGCAAGGACAACCTAAGTTCGAAGAAAAACACGGAAAACTCCGAACGATTAGACCGACGGGCTCGATTGGGTTCGAATTCAGCACCTTCTGTCTAATAGCTTTGACAGCAGAACCTCTCGGCCACTGGTGGGGTGCTCATTACATAGTGAGTTAAGATCTGTGATTGGTCCACTCAGTTTATAGGAAACCGGTTAAGTTAAACTCGGTTATTCCGTTTAAGGCGTCCCTCCCATTTATTATATCACCGCCTTCTATTCTTTTATAAAACGAACCTTTTTGGTTTGTTCTGACACTCAATTCCATAACAAACTTGATTTTATCAAGGGAATTGCTATTGATTATGGTTTTCCTATTAAGTAGATAAATAAGAATCATCGGGACGTTTGACAGCCCTTCGGTTCAATATAGTGATGTGGATTTCCCCACGAGAGTTTTTAGGAAGTTTCAGCATGTACAGTCGTGGAAAAAAAAAGTAAACACCCCCTACTAACTCCTCAACAAGTTATCGTAGAAGAAAGTGACTGGTACCGAACGATTGGAAATAAAGTCTACTTTTAAATGACGTATTTAAAATTTTCTTAGGGGGCCATCTACATATTAAAACAAATCGAAACTTCATTTTTTTCAATGACAATACCCAATTTTAACGAGGTATTTCAAA
Source organism: Maratus speciosus (assembly GCA_963932465.1). Classification (NCBI taxonomy): domain Eukaryota; kingdom Metazoa; phylum Arthropoda; class Arachnida; order Araneae; family Salticidae; genus Maratus; species Maratus speciosus. Next base: position 683,405,903 of record OZ010787.1, on the reverse strand, counting down.
TCTTCGGTTCAAACTATGCCTAGACACGCAATTTCAAGTCATTGGAATAATAAGTTTTTGAATTATAAGCATTCAAAATTGAATGCTTCTAATGTTAAATTACATTTTCATGTTCTTATTTATATCTCCAGAAATTATGCTCCTAATGTGCTCATTTTTTGTGTAGCATTAATACTAATATACCCAAACATAAATACGCTGAATTTGCAATTTTTATAATTTTATGATATGAATTATGAAATTAATATTCGAAAAAATTATGAATTGAAACCTACAATTTTTTGGATGGATTTAGATTTATTAAGTCCTGCTTTATGGAAATCCAAAATTTCACATTTTTCTTCCAAGTAGTTTTCAAAATATGCTTAAGAAATGGAAAAAGGTTGGTTTAAGGGGCCGCCTGTGATAGAAGTGACTAGATATTTTGAAATTTCTTCTGCTGTCCTGCAATCTAGCAGACTTCATTGACTTCTTAAGGTGCCTTGAACAAGATGGGAGCTCTCTCGGTTAACAATAGAGTTCCAAAATTCAATTTGGATACAGCCCTTAAAATACGCTCGTTTTAAAATAATTAATATCTCAGAAACTTATGGTACGAATTGCATAAAGATTTGTTTTTAGGCTCATTGAAGGGTGTAGAGTTCATTTATGCTGTCAGAATGGCAGACCTGCCAACTGCTACGGAAATCGTAGTTGCTACGATTTTGACCTATAAACTACGATGCTACGAAAATCGGTCTTAAACTACGATTTTTTGCAAAAAACACAAACGCATTTTTTGTTTCTAGTTGCGATTTTTATCCCGAACAGCATATTTTTCAGGAGTGATTCTGTTCCGAGATTTCCAAAATTTCAAAGCATTTCCGAAAGTTTTAAATAATTGGCCATTAGTCCGAAAATTCGGTCATTAAAAAAATTTCTGGAAGGGGCAAGGTTTGAAATAGTGTGCAAAATCGCAAGATTTGCTATAAACTATCGCGAATTTCGACAAATGACTGTGTAAAAAAAATCCATTTCATCAATTGGCAGCAGAGGAAAATACATTTCGTCAAAGGATTGTGGTAAAAAGGCGAATTTTGTCAAAATATCACAGAAAGAAAACGTGAATTCCGTCAAAAGATCAGTAAGTAAACGGAAATTTTACCGAAAGATCGCAGAAAGAAAACACTAATTTCGTCAAAGGATCGTGATAAAAGACGCAAAATTCGTCAAAGGATCGCGGTAAAAAACGCGAATTTCATCAAATTTCATGGTAAAAAGTGCAGATTTCAACAAAGAATCGTGATAGAAAAATGAGAATTACGATTGTGGGAAAAAAATTGTGAATATCCTGAAATGATCGAGGGAAAAAAATCGCGAATTTCGTCAAAATTTACTGCACTGGGCTAAAAAGTTGGAACCTGGCTCTTTTTGCAAATGTCAAAAGATGGCTGTGTAACACGAAAAACCAACCAACCAACCTTCCGATTAATTCAAGTTTTGTGTGCTACGATCTCTCATTTTCAAAGGTTGGCAGGTCTGGAATGGTGTACTGCTATTGAAAAAAACTAAGTTATGGTTCGTTTTAATAGGTAGATGACCCCTAAGCAAATTTTATATACATCATTTAAAAGTAGACTTTATTGCCAATCGTTCGGTACCATTAGCTTTCTTGTACGATAATTTGTTGAGGAGTTAGTAGGGGTGCTTACTTTTTTTTTCCACGACTGTACATATTATGTTCAAAAGACTCGGAAAAATTTTTATTAATCTTAAAGGGTCTCGGAACCCTTGAAGCTTCAAAATTGTCGAAATTTTACTTTTTTTTAGATGTTAAACTCTTATCTTTTCTGAACATTTTGATACAATTGTTTCCTAGAAATTCGCATTAGAACTGAAGTTACGGTTTTTAGAATTATACGCACTCCATAGCGGAAGCGGCGTTTCCGAAACTTGGAAGTCATTTTTCTCAAAGACGTTTTGGGGCTTAACGCGCACGATATCTGAAACTTCTGAATATTTTTCCATTAATATTTCATGTTAATCTGTATAAACTGAATCTAAAGTTTCATTTTTATTGTTCAAAAAAAAAAAAAAAAAAAATTTTTAGATGATTATGTTGTTGAAATTTTCAAAATTTTGTATTAGCTCAATAGAACTTTGTATTTAAAAATATAAAAATGATTCGAATACAAACTTAGTTCGGAGTCATTATTAGAATCTGAAGTACAATTCGGCACAAAATTCTTTCATTCCAGTTCCAAAATTTATTTTGTAAACCTGCGCGTAAGCTGTCATACCCATTTTCTGCTCGAGAAATGTCTGACAGTTTGGAGCTCCCTGTAAATACTAGTGTTCTGCAGCTTGTAATTTTTAAAATACATCAAATGGAAAAAACATACTTACATCTTTCATCCCAATAAAAATTGTGATTTAAGATCATATACATTATAAGATATTAAATGTTGAAAATGTTTTTTTTCCCCAATTTTAAGAGTCCTGAGACCCCACCAATACAAACTCTCTCATAGTTACTCCCCTCCAACCCGAGTTTAATGGATTTATTCGTCAAGCATCTGGACCCCACTCGGATTTCGAGCTGCATACATGAAATACCCACTGCAAGTGAGGACAATAACAGGGAACATTATATAGGCATGACTGAGAGGAAATTTGTGGAAAGGCTAAAAGAGTACCGTAATGATATAAAACATCAAAAATTCTCGGCAGTCCTGTCAAGATTTTCTCTCAATTATAACGCTGTCCATGCAAAGGTTTTGCTCTGTACATTTACGAAGTCACTTTTATTTGTAAGTGGATATAATTGCTATTCTAATAGAAAGCACTTTATCGATGTTTCCTCTTTTTCTATATAAAAGCATCGAATCTTTCCGATAACAGTGTGAAATTTTTAATTTAATCTGATTTTCAGGGATTCGCCACAAGATTATTAATTCGGAATGAATCGGTTAAAGTTACCTTTCATAGGAAATTGAAAAACATTGTTCCATTCTTCATGCACATTAATTTCTGTAAATTTTATACATTTTTCATAAAAATACATAACTGCGAACTATCCTTTTTTTGTGTTAACACTATTTCCGAATCATAATCCTTATCATATGTAATAGCAGAATTCTGCAATTAACATTAAAATTAGGCAAAGATTACTATTCAGGAGGTGTTATAAGTAAAAATTGGAACAGTTGATAGCTAAGAATCTTGCTGATATATTTAAAATTTGCTTTAAATAAATGTTTTTAATTTTGGAAATAATGTACGAAATATAAATATGCAGTGACAGGGGCAGAAGGAACGGTACAGTTGCTAGTACCGGCACCACAGAATATTAGGGCTCCAGTACTTTTAGTTAGAAATTAAGCCCTGAGGGCAATAGTAGGGAATATTATACAGGTATGACTAAGAGGAAGTTTTTGTGTAAAGGTCAAAAGAGTACCGTAATGATATAAAATATCGAAAATTCTCTACAGTCCTGTCAAGATTTTATCTCAATAATTATAATTGCTATGTTCATTTTGAGTGTATTATTTTTACAGGTAATGGCACGCATAAGAATTTAATGAGAGAATCAATAGAAATTTTATTGAGAAATGATTAAAGTACCATTAAAATAACTTATTATGAAATTCATTTAACACATCGATCAGTGGTATTACAGGTTTGAATGAGTTAGATACTTTATTTTGTTCCAAAAGAATTATTGGTTACACACACACATTCAAAATTCTTTTTCATTTGCAACTTTTCTGTTTTCTTGACATTGAAAGTTTTTTTTTCGCGGGGGGGGGGGGGGGGGGGAGTTCGGAAATATTTCTATTGTAAGGGTATTGTAATATTTGTATATTTTCTAATTCTACAAAATACTAAAAGTATTTTAAATGATATTTAAAAGATTTGAGTGGAGTTAAAAATAGTGCACAAAAGCCCTATAAATTGAACACGTTGAATGCCAAGTTGATTCTGTCTTTCCGTTTGGGCCACGAAATGAGATTCCCGTTACACAATCTATATGTACCTGTCACCGATGACCGACGCCGCACTCAACGTGCTAATTGGCAAAATCCTTTTAAAATTTATCGTGTAAATTTTCTAATGTAGTTTCAAAAATGGACGAAAAATGCTTTAAAAGATGAAATTTTCATGGATTCATAATTTGGGACATAAAGGGTTAAATATCCTAAGAAACATTTAATTTTGAGTGATGTAGTTCATTGCAATTTTTACGTACAGATGGCGTCAAGGTCTTTTGTAAGACTTGTATTATCCTATCTCAATAGATGGCGCCAGGAAAATCTGATTTTCCTCCGTCTTCGGGCTCAGTTTTTCCCCCCCATGTCTAACATTTTCATGTCGATCGAGGTTTTGACGTTGTTGAACCAGCTTGATTCATTTACGTTCCTGAGCATGGCTACGGAAGTGTGGTGAAGCTGTGAAATATTTTAATGTGTTTAATCTATATTAACGATTTGTACGCTGATATAGCAGGGGTTTATTCACTTCTCATTTGTTTAAATTATTATCCAAAGTCTACATGACAGAACTTGATTGAATGTTTGTTAATTGAGTACATAAGATGGATTCTCCAATAATGTAAGTATATATTTTCGTTGAATGTTTTATTTTCAATTACGCACCCGGGTTAGCAGCGGCATTTCATAATATACGACGTAGACGCAATGCCGCATTTGTATCCGGCATTTACAGAATAGCTTCAATGAATTTTCTACTTCTCGCCTAAAATGACATTTAAATCTACTTTTACATTACATTTAAGTCTACTTTTCGTTTTTCTGAGAAAAGATGTAACATAATTCTACATTTTTGGCATGTTTTTTAATATCAGTGCTTTAAACCGAGATTTTAACTTTTAACTACTTTGCAGAAATTGTTACATAACTACTGTAAAGCGGTCTGTGAGACCGCTCGATCGTAAGCTTAATAAAAGGCGGAATTAACTCAGAGCATGGTGTTTCTGTAACAAAACAATTTGTACAGAACTAATATAAGTAAAATTCTATTCAAGTCTCTAATGGAATAGGTGATAAGTCGATGGCAGGGTTTTTTCTTGGAACGCATTTTGTGAAATGTAAAGTTATTTTTGTGCTATTTGCTATACTTTTAAGAAAACTGATATTTTGTAACAAAAGATGGAAATCCAGTTATTCAAGTTCTAAGCAAGACATTTTTTTTTTTTTTAACGTCTTGCCCAAGTTTTCTTTTCTTTATTTTATTTGTCTTTAGACCTAGCAAAATAAAAAATAATGAAGAGTGTATTTTTTTTTATTAAAAGAAAATTTCCGAAGAGTCTTGTTTTATATTAACCTTTAACTGATGTTACCGGTCTCACAGACTGGTGCTGTTTTCAATTTTCACAGTTTAACTTGAAAATTTCAGTTTATCTACAAACACTACTGAAATTTTGCTTCGTTTGGAACTTGAGTAGGGGAGACCGGGGGAATGCCGCCAACCCGGGTTATGCCGCCACCCCATCTAGTTTAAAAACTAAGGGCAGTTTGAGATAGTGAATGTGCCTGCACTATAGCGGCCAACAATATAAACAGTGCCTAAAGTGAGAGTGACTTTCCTGTACGGCGTTCGTTTGTTCTAGTGAAAAACGTAGTTTTCATCTAGTTGCTTATTATTTTGCAGCTTCAAATGAGTAGAGATAGGCACCTTTTATAGAAACATTAGGTATTTAAGATGACCCGTAATCTACATGCATTCGCCGACATTTTGATGCAATGTGTTGAACAAGTTCGGTTCTTCTTTCGGCTTTGCTTGGGGATTTCCGCCATATTGTCCTCTCGGTGTAATGCCGCCGCCATGCAAATCGGGTGAGAAATGGCCTCATTTTAATGTAGTGGAGCCGATTCAGCAGAGTGACTTTTGCAATATGAAGTAAATTGTTAGCTTAAGCATTATTCTGCTCAGTTACATTGCTTTCTAACTATTTTCAGTAGGTTGTGTGTTTCCTAGTATCCATTTGATGCATGTACTAGGTCATTAAAGAGTGGCGGCATTACTCCTTTACAGTGGCGGAATTACCCCAGTGTCCTGGGTAATCCCGCCACTGTGCAGAGGTTTAAAAAATATTTTTTTATGTATGCTTACTTTACAGTTATGATTACGGTTAAATTTATACAGATACTAAAGATGATGATTCAGCTTTAGAATTTTTACTATTAAAAAATAAACATTTTTTCGAGGTGAAAAAATTTAAATTCCCTTAAGGTGTCGCTATTTCCTCGGTCTCCCCTACTAACACCAGAGACTTTTGGATAGGTGAATTTTAATTATAACAGTCCTGTAAAAAAAAAAAAAAAATGAGTACAAAAACATCTTGTGAGTGAATCGCGGCTTTTATTCATCAATGGAGCGGTCTCACAGACCACTTCATACTACTTACGTGACGTTTTCTGCGACATCAGTTAAAGGTTAAAAGGAATTTGCTGAAGCGATATGTTTTATATTAAAAGGAATTTGTTGAATGGACTCGTTTTATGTTTAAAGGAATTTGCTGAAGCGATATGTTTTATACTAAATGGAATCTACTGAAAGGATTTGTTTTATACTAAATGGAATCTACTGAAAGGATTTGTTTTATACTAAATGGAATCTACTGAAAGGATTTGTTTTATAGTAAAAGGAATTTACAGAATGGACTTGTTTTATAGTAAAAGGAATTTACAGAATGGACTTGTTTTATAGTAAAAGGAATTTACAGAATGGACTTGTTTTATAGTAAAAGGAATTTACAGAATGGACTTGTTTTATAGTAAAAGGAATTTACAGAATGGACTTGTTTTATAGTAAAAGGAATTTACAGAATGGACTTGTTTTATGCTAAAAGGAATTTGCTGAAGGGTCTTGTTTGTACTAAAGGGGGTTTACTGAATGGACTCGTTTTATATTAAAAGGAATTTGTTGAATGGACTCGTTTTATGTTTAAAGGAATTTGCTGAAGCGATATGTTTTATACTAAAAGGAATTTACTGAAAGGATTTGTTTTATACTAAAAGGAATTTACAGAATGGACTTGTTTTATAGTAAAAGGAATTTACAGAATGGACTTGTTTTATAGTAAAAGGAATTTACAGAATGGACTTGTTTTATGCTAAAAGGAATTTACAGAATGGACTTGTTTTATGCTAAAAGGAATTTGCTGAAGGGTCTTGTTTGTACTAAAGGGAGTTTACTGAATGGACTCGTTTTATATTAAAAGGAATTTAATGATTGGACTCGTTTCAAATTTTGCTTAGATCAGCTACTGGATATTCTAGCGTGGTGTAATGTAGGGGAGACAGGGGGAATGGCGCCACTCGGGGTTATGCCGCCACCCCGTCTAGTTTAAAAACTAAAGGCAGTTTGAGATAGTGATTACGACTGCAGTGTAGCGGCCAACAATAGAAACAGTGCCTAGAGTGAGAATGGTTTTATTATACGTCGTTCGCTTGTTCTAGTGAAAAATTTAGTTTTCATCTAGTTGCTTCTTATTTTGGAGCTTCAAATGAGTGGAGGTAAACACCTTTTATTGAAACATTAGATACTTAAGATAATATTACCCGTCATCTACGTGCATTCGTCGACATTTTAGTGCAATTGGTTGAACAAGTTCGGTTCTTCTTTCGGCTTTGCTGGGTGTTTTCCACTATAATGTCCTCTCGGAGTCATGCCGTCACCATGGCAAAAGGTGACTTTTCCAATTTGAGTTAAATTGTAAGCTTAGCACATTAAAAAATCTAGTTTAAGAAACATTGTAATTATTCATTATTTTGATAAATTATTGCTTTCTAAACATTTTTAGTAGGTTATGTGTTTCCTAGTATCCATTTTATATATTTACCAGGTCATTAAAGAATGGCGTCATTGCCCCGATACAGTGGCGAAATGACCCCAGTATCCTGGGTCATCCCGCTACTGTACAGAGGTTGAAAGAATTTTTTTTTAATGTGTGCTTACTTTACAGTTATGATTACGGTTAAATTTTTACAGATACTAAAGATAATGATCCAGCTTTATAATTTTTATTATTAAAAAATAAACATTTTTTTGTGATTGAAAAAAATGAAATTCCCTTAAGGTGTCGCCATTCCCCCGGTCTCCCCTATAGAATTAAATTACAAAAATTTTTCAAAATGCTATCTATTTTTGTAAATACATGCAGCATTACAGGATTTAAAAAAGAAAAATTACAGGAAATAGATGCCCAATTATTTTCATTGATATATCGGTAGCACTTGTATATAAAACGCAATGTTTCTAATCATTGTGATCTTATGCAACACAAATAATTTAAAAGGAAAATAAAAGATATTTAGAATAATTTTTCAATCAAAACTTGTAATATCAGCAATGTTAGTTAATTTAAATTATATCATTTCCAAAATCCAAATTGAAGTAAAAATATTGTGTAGATGGGGCCAGTGATGGGATACCTTTTTAAGGAATTTCTTAAATTATTTTTTAAGTTATAAATATTCCGTTTTTTTTTTTCAATATTGTATTAATTTATCAACACTATTTAATCATTCTCATAGTCTCATTTCCCAATATGAATCAGAATTTAATTGCAAATAACAGAAATGTAACAAAACACCCAAAATTACAGTAATGGACACAATTTGTGCCGGTAATGAACACACACCATTAAAACAGTAGATATAATTGTTTTTGACATGTATTTACAGCCGAAGTTAATTAACGCATACTCATAAAACAAAATAGTTATTTTCAATTTGGACCAAATAAAGATATTTGAGAATTAGTCACTGTTTAAATTATGATTATCACAAGATCAATATTTTAATTATTCAAATTTTTTGATCAATATATAATTATATTCAACTTTAAAATACTAAATGTCAGGGAATTAGTGATCGAATTATTGAGACAGTGGGGGCTTTAGAGGCGGAATAGAAAAGAATCTGAAAAAAGTTTTTGAGTATTAGTGCATAGATTCGTATATTTCCACCTATTTTTAAGTTCTCCCCCCCCCCCCCCCCCCCCGAAACTACTTGATATATTATAAATGTGAAAGAAATAATACTGCGGGTTGAATATTTTAAATACTTAATTTTAAAATAAAACTGCAAAACTGACATTTGAGGCCACTGATCTGCACATTTACTGGTTTCATTACTACTATAAATTTATTACCTTTTTTTTTTGTGTGTGTGTGTGTGTGGGGGGGGGGGGGGGGTCAGAGATGAATAAGCAAACATTTAAAACTGAAAATAATAGATTTTTAACAACTTCTGTAACTTGTTTTGATTTAAATTGGGGGGGGGGGGGGGAGATTGTGCCTTATGACCCCGTCACGCTACGCATAAATGGGTTAATCTTGCACCTTTTAGCCATAAGAAATAGTATATTATGACAAGGTGTTAATTGGTTATATTTACAAAATCCGTATTTTGGTTATCTGTAATATTTTCTCCTAAAGTAGAAAGTGATTTTTGAATGGCTTTTCAGATTCCTTCAGCAAAGCTATGCTTAAGGCTAAAGAATGGAGACAGACCTTACACTTAAGTCTTCTGAGGAATTGTCCAATCATCTACGTAATTCCTGCTACGAATCTGTCTGATTCTAATACAGCAAAGAAGTCGTGAATCATCAGGGTCCCGAGGTGATTAAGAACAAGACACTGAAGATTCCCCAGATGCCCAAGAATGATGAATTGGAGGGCAGTACATCCAACTTCCAAGTAAGTTAAACTAAATGTTTAAGCGGTCTCAGGATTCTTAAAGCTTCAAAATTTTAATTTTTTTAGATGTTAGTCCTATCTTTTCTGAACATTTTAATGTAATTGTTTCCTTGAAATTCGCATTAGAGCAGAAGTTATGGCTTTTACAATGATACCCGCTCCATAGCTGAAGCGGCGTTTTCGAAACTTGGGAGTCATTTTTTCCCAAATGCCTTTTTTGGGCATAACCTGGACGATATTTCAAACTTCTGAATATTTTTTTATGAAATTTTTGAAACATATGTTTTATGTTAGTCTGTATAAACGGAACCTAAAATTTCATATTTAGTTGAAATAAATATATTTTTTAGGTGATTATGTTGCTGAAATTTTCAAAAATTTGTACTAAATACAATTTTATATTAAAAATATAAAAATGCTTTCAATACAAATTTATTTAGGTTCAGGGCCATTATTACTATCTGGAGTATATGTAGGCACCAAAATGTTCATTCTAGTTGCAGTATTTATTTTCTAAACGTGCGCGTAAGCTGTTATACGAATTTTCTGCTCCTCCAGTATCTGACAGTTTGGAGCTCTTTGTAAAGGCTAGTTCTGCATATTGCAATTGTTTTAAGTGCATAAAATGAAATCATCTAAATCAAAATTTTAATTTAAAATCAGATACATTTTAAGATGTTAAATGTTGAAAATAGTCTTTTTCATTTTTTCCAATTTTAAGAGTCCTGAGACCCGTTAAAATATTGAAATTATGAATATTTTTTGAAATGCAAGAAAAATTAAATTCAAGTGATAAAGTATTGTAGGTCTTCTTTTCTCAGATTTATTTTGAAAGATTAACATATATTTAAATTTTTTAATTACAGAAAATTTCTTTAAATTTTAAACAACGTGTGCCTATTTTAGTTAGTTTTAAGTTAGAAGTAAATGCATTATGATTCCATATTAGCCAAAAATTGTTTTCTACATCATTTCAAGTTTTATCTTGCGCGCAGTACTAAGTGATTTTAAAATATGTAATGAATTTTTAAAATTAAAATTTGAATATTTTTGTATATATGATTTTATGTTGTGTCATAAACGCAAGAGTTAACATTTTAGTCAGAAAAAAAAAAAAAAAACAAAAAAACATTGTAATTGTAATTTCTAGTTTAACTCTATGAACGAGTGGAATTTTGTTTCGTTTGGAAGCCTAGTATTATCTCTAGAAGCTGTTGAATAGTTAAATTTTAGTTGTAGGGGAAAGTGGGGGAATGGCGCTCACTTAAGGGAAAACATGAATAGCTAGTGAAATTTGGACAAAAAAAATCAATATTTTATTAACGAAGTATAGCTCGAAAGCATAAGGAACAGTTTGCAATCAACTAATTTTCATAAGTTTTAGGAATTTTTTTATCGTTTTAATGACCACTGATTGAGCGGTAATGCCCGACATGATAGGGTCATAGTTGCGCTCAGAGTTTGAAAACAACGTTTAAGTAAGACAAGTCACATATGTAGTTGTGTGGGCTGTTCACACCACTGCAAACTTTTTGCAACCACTTTACACATATTGTTACATATAGTCGGTTACTTTTTTTTTTATATTTAGTTTTTTTTATTTTCACCACTTTTTTGAACTCGTAAAATTCTCCTTGTTTAATGACATATTAATAACAGAAAACAGGGAAATTTTACCATTTCAAAAAAGTTGTGTCAATAAACAAATTTGAATTAAAAAAAAGTTACCCACTGGCAACACTTCTTCTGGAATTCCACGCGAGCGCCATTACCCGTCATCGCCATGTTGGGTTTTATTGCATTATAATTGGCGTAACAACGTACTACAAAAATAAATAAATGCATGAAAGTACAGCTAAATGTATATATTTTGTAGACATAATGAGTAAATTAATATTTGAAAATAAGAGTGTACACTTACCCAGGGCCGGCCCAAGGACATTTTTGCGCCCGTGCGAGAACCTATCGGGGCGCCCCCCCCCCCCGCCCCATACACACACACCTAAGAAAAATTGCTTGAGATAGGGTCTTAATTATTTTAAATATTCGTACTTTTTATACATACTATTACTACTTAAGATATTAATTTAAAGTGTTTCAAAAACGGATAAAAGGTTCTAAATTTAATCCCATTTTTAAGTTTGTATTTGGTAAATTGTAAAATCGGGGAAATTTCAGTTTTGCAGTAATTATCAATCTTAATGTATAACATTAGGATGCAAAAGTAAAATGCAAGGCCACGGCACATGCTATTGGACGAAAATAACAATGATAAGTATTAATTAAAATAAAGTTTAGAAGAATGCTGTTTGAAATACTACAAAATAAAGAAGCGGAACTACTAGTAAATAGCAAGTATGAAAGATGAAAACTGCAATCTTGTCTCGTTATTTAGAACATGAAAAGTACGAACAAATTTCGTATTTAAATATCGATTTTCGCAAAGGGCTCACTTTTCATGGTGATAACTTTCGAAATAATGGAAAACCCAGTTTTCTCTTCAGCTAATTCCGGAAACATAAATATCCTTATATTTTCTTTTCATTTTTTGAATGGTTTTCAATCTCTGATTATATTTAACAAAAAAAAAAAAAAACTTACTAAAATTTATTTTTTAAGTAATTTAAATAAATTAAACATTAAGAACAAACTATGAGAATAAGAATTGTATTTATAATTATAAGGAATACGGTTAAGAAAAAAATAAAGCTTCCTGGATTTCGTTGTACTGGTGCCTACGCGAGAATCAAGCAAACCATCCCAAGGAAAATCTTCAAGCATTCCGAATTTACATTTTAGCGCCGCACTGATATTGGATAATGAAAGTGACATAAAATCATAGGTGTAGGACATCATAAAAAAATCAACTTATCGGGCACTAAGGAAGAAAAAAAAGTTATTTTAACGATAATGTATTAAATGAAAGATTTTTTTTTTCAAAACGATTACAAAATAAAATTTATATGCAGATAAATTATTTAAAAAAAAAAAAAAGAAAAAGAAAGGCTCCAGTTTCACAATTCTGTATTGTCTATCTTATATGAATTTCTTCACCGAGCTCTTTGCTCCTGTTAACGAGAAACCAAGGTAAAGTAATCTTACTATGAATTTCTGACATGACATGACATCGCGGTGCTTAAGGAGTGCCAACGCGGCGTGCAACGCCGCCGCGCGTAACCTCCACCTAAATATGAAAATGAACTAAGGATGAATTTCGAAACAATGCACGGCCTAAAAGTATAATTTGGAAACTGTGGTGGAGTCCCGAGGGCCATTCCAGAGTTGGAAGCACGAGGTTAAATATAACCTCCAGAAAAAGGAGCGCATAAGGCATCCAAGAATTTTTCGGTTGCCCTATACTTCGATGTCATTTCACCGACTGACGTAAGCAAAAAACGGAGAATGTAAAGGCAGTAGGGTACCAACGAGCACATCAATTTCTAAGGATGATGCATTGTTCATTCTCAGCATTGTTTAAAAAAAATTTTATACTTTAATTTTAACTGCTAATAATTTTTAACTGTAAACATGATATATAGTTTTCTGTCATTTGAATGTTTTGTTGCACTGATGAGGGGCTAAAATTTAGCTTGAAACGTTTGCTTTTTAATTGTGTTAAATGTATTTATGTAATTTTACTTGTATGTGTGATGATTTGTAATATATTTATTATTTTTAACTCGTATATCAGACGTTAAACAATGATTATTTATTTTAACATCAATTTCTGTTTAGTAGATTTACAAATAATAAAGTGCATGTCATGGCCGCTGGTGGGAGGAAGGTGGGGGGGGGGGGGGTGTAAATTTTAATTTTTTCGCTTAACACTAGAACTACCGTGAGCCCTTCTTTTGACTGATATCATATGAATAAGTTTCGGTTCAAACCAGAAATTTGATTATGAAAGAGTTTATTATTTAACGTTTTTCTTCTTTGTATATTTTAAAGTTAAACTGTTTTAAATCGAAATTCTGGTGCGAAATATTTTTATAAAACTTGACTCAAATTTCCGGTAGTTCTAGTGTTAATTTTAAATAATAAATCACTAAGAGAGAAATTTCGCTTGGGCATAAGTCTGTATATATAATAAAAAGGCTTGGAACAATATTATCCCAAAGCAGAATTCTTTCTTCCAGTATCCAGGTGCAAATTATTTCACAAAATAATGGCGAATCTCTGTAATAGTGAATAGAATTCCCTTTCGGTTTAGACAAACTTTTACTCAACATCAAATACATAGTCTGATTCGAAAAAACTCTTTTTTTTCATTTAAATTTTAGTTAAATTTCCAGCAATTTTTTATTACCTCACAGGCTATCAAAGCCTGAGAGCTAATGTGCCCGCCGGCTCTGTAGGGCTAACCCGCCTCCTTAACTTAGATAAATGGGTTTTTCATGCAGAATTATCAGATTTTTTCAAATTTGGTGTAACGGTTAATTGTGATAAGAAGCTTACCTGGTTAGATTTGAAGGTTCATTGTTTAAGTCTAAAGGGAGAAACGGAGGGATAATAGCCCCCTTAATTTAGATAAATGGGTTTTTCTGTCCATTTTCCTTCAAATTTGGTATGCCGGTTTATTCTGATAAGGCGCTTCCCTGATTAGATTTGGAAGTTCATTGGTTAAATATAAAGATGGGGGGGGGGGGGTTAATATTCCTTAATTTAGATAAATTGTGTTTTCGATCAGATTTGCTTCAAATTTGGTATACCGGTTTATTTCGATAAAGTGCTTCCTGGTGACATCTGGAGGCTCATTGGTTAACTATAAAGAGGGGAAACGAGAGAGCGGTCTAATCCCTCTCCCTTATTTTATTTTTTGAGAGGCATTATTCTTTGAAATAACAGATATACAATTAGTGTAAATAGTCTGTGAGCTCAATACCATCAGTTTAACTGGGCACTGTTCTTTTTTATTTTTAAATTAACAATATTTGCTTAAAATTTCAGTTATTTTAATTTCAGTATAACGAAATATTTATTGTGTAATGGTCCAAAGACTATATTCCACTAATAAATAATCCTTAATGATGAATGAAACAGTGCATCATTGTAATGCAATTATATATTTTTATGACGTTATTTTTTACTGAATTTCCTCTCAGTGTTCCTTTCAAACCGCGTTTCCGAAAACTGGGGCAATACATAAATTCAAAGAATATGGCAAGGGCGCAGGCTGAACGAAATCCCTGAAATGGGAAGATTTTGGAACAAATGAGTGCCTGTAGCAAAAATAGAAATGGTTTAATCTCTTTACGTCAAATGAGCTCCGACCGCCCCCCTCCTCTCTGTTTAAGATGATAAATATTGGAATAATTAAACACTAAAAGAATTGTATGCTCGAAAATTTTCTCGAGTAGAGGGGGGGCGGGGGGTTCTTGCGCCGGAAAGCCACTACCTTCCACGATATGTGCCTGAAAGAAACACTGGTTCCGAAATTTTTATCGGTGCTCTAATAGGCGCCCTTTCATCCGTTTGGCGCCCCTCCGGCTCGGCGCCCCGTGCGGTGGCACACTTCGCGCACGCCTTAGGCCGGCCCTGCACTTACCTTCAAGTTCGATGCTGTAGAATTTTATAAGAAAACAACTTCAAACTAATAACTTGAGGATACAAAAATACTTTCCTCCCGACGGGCACTAAATCCTTACTGGGAACTAAGGATGATGCTCGCTAGGTGCCGATACCTATCGCACATTTTGAATTCTATTCTGTTTAGAGATATTTGGTGAGCGGTATTACCCTTCTGAGCGCCATTCCCCTACTTTCCCCTAACAGTTCTGTAGAAAAAGTTTAGTACCGAAAAAGAATCATTTGAGTTATCAGAGGTTGTGCTACTAACCCTTTATGACTGACGGTACTTATAGCTACCATTAAAATAACTTGTTATAAAATTCATTTAATACATCGATTATTGTGATACAGTTTAGAATGAGTTATAGATACATTACTTTGACTTGTTCCAAAAGCTTGATGGGTTACACAGAACAAAAATATTTTTAAAAGGATTTCTTTTGCATTTGCCTCTTTTTGTTCAGGGGGAGGGGGGGATGGAATTTCTCAACTCGGAACTATTTTTCTATTTCTATTGTAAGAATATTCTATTTTTCTATTTCTATTGTAGAGTCTGTAAAAAAGGATTAAGCTGTTGACCGTCAAAGCATCAACACGTATGTAAAAACACTCCATCCAAACTACGCGATGGATATTCATTATACTTTAAATCAATTCCAATTTGGCAAGTTTATGTTTATAAGTGTCTTGTGCAGTTTTTATGTGTGGATAAAATCAGTTAAAAAGAAAATTAAACGTCTACTGTCCACCATTCAAACAGATATATAAGAAAATAAACTAGTAATAAATATTATGGCTTGCATGTACTGTACAGTGGCGGTCAAAAGTTTCCGGCCAGTTAGTTTTTTTGATTTGTTTGACAGAACGTTTTAGCGAAGAGGAAGTTTAATTGCTCCAAAAGTTAGAAATAAGCAAATTACCTCTGACCACGTGATCATTTTGATTGGTTACTTAAGATACTTGATGCAAAGGCGAGGAATTCAAAATTCGCGCGTGCAAAAGTTTCCGGCCATCCGTCATTCATTAGTTTTTGCTATCGCAAAAGTGTTTTTTTGGCCATGTTTGTTAATTAATCAAGGTGAATAATGTATTTGAAATTCAAAAATGAAAAGTTTAACAATTTATTGTTCTTAAATGAGTGATTTGTTTGTCGCTAAAGGGACAATCCTCTCGTGAGATTGCGACAAAGTTGTCGATCGGAAAATTTGCTGTAAACAATATTTAACAAAAATATATAAAGATGGTCATGACCTTTGGAACTTGCCACGGTCCGGGGGACCATGAAAAACGACTATTCTTATGGACAGAATTATCAGAAGAAAAGCAGTTGATGACCTGCGTAAAAATGCCGCTGCAATTCCAAGCCATTTCTTGTGTTAAAAGCAATTTATGGTGTTATGGTTATTGCTGAAACAAGTCTATCTACAGTGTCAAGACTCTTATGTGACGTAGAACTTTATGGAATAGTCACAGTTAAAAAACCTTTCATAAGTAAAAAAATTCAGAGGGCCCGACGGGCGTTTGCCAAGGAATACAAAGACTGGACAAGTGAAAACTGGAAAAAAGTACTATTTTCAGATGAATCGACGTTTAATCTTTTTGTGAGTGATAAAAACCATTACAACCGACGACCTAAAAACAAAAGATAAGGTGCGAGATATACTATTCCTACAATGAAGCACGGCGGAGGGCACGTTATGCTGTGGGGAGCATTTTCGGGAAAATTCGCCTGTCCGTTATTTGAAATCTGTGGCAAGATGAATAGTGCAATGCATAAGGATATCTTGCAAGATCATTTGCTGCCTTATTGGAGGAAAAATCGTGGTCGCAACTATTTGTTTCATCATGATAACGACCAAAAGCATACATCAAAGCTCGTCAAGCAGTGGCTTTCGCACAAAAAAACTTCGCTTTTGGAATGGACAGCCCAATTATCCGATCTGAATATAATAGAAAATGTTTGAAAGTAACTAAAAAATGTGTGTGGAATTATAAATATTCCAATTTAGCAGCATTTTCACAAAAATTGCAAGAACCGTGGACAAAACTTAACATTGATGATTTACAACTGTTCATTTAATCGATGCCACGTTGTTGCGCCGCAGTACTTATTGCTAAATGTATGAATATAAAATACTAATTGTAAATGTTGTTGATCACTGTTATTTTCTTTTGTAAGACTATTTTTTTCTAAACTTGCGAAGGTGGTCGGAAACTTTTGAGAACATGCGTTTTCTTTTGCAATTAATTTTGTCAATTAAATTTATCAGTATTTAATTTTTATTCCATAAATAAGTTCTTAACTGTTATGTCAATAAAGTTTAAAAGTATCACTTTGAGATTCCACTTCATATGGGCATACTTATAAATTAACCAAAAAATTTATGCTGGCCGGAAACTTTTGACCGCCACTGTAGTTCTCTTTATCTCGGAAGTGTTTTTTTACCCTTGGAATCCTTTGTTTTTTAAAATCGTTCCTTTTTTCTCGGAATCGTTCCTTTTTCTCGGAACGATTCTAACAGGAACGACTCCAAAGAACTCGTTCCTTTCGGTGAACGATTCCGGCGGGAACGACTCCTAAAAAGGAACGATGTTGCCCATCTCTATGAACAGTGTAAAATATACCCCTTATGTATATTAATGAAAATGCTAACCGGATAGTTATCTTTAAAAATTATATTTTTACATATTTACTTGTAAAACCAGAAGCATGACAGTGTACATCTACAGATATGAGATATCGCAGTCTGTGGATATACTTAGGTATATATATATATATTTTATATATATATTATATATATATAATTTATATATTTTTACATGTAAATATATCTATAAGGTTTGTTTTTCACTCCTTTCATTTTAATTTTGCGTTAAAATTATATTGAATGAACACAAATTGGTAATGACTTCATAGTAAACGTTTTTTTTTTTAAATAATGAGCCATATATGTAATGCAGAACAGTTCTGAGCTTTTTTCGGCATATGCATGTTGGGGTCGAGCGTTTTCCTATTTCATTTAAAAATGAAGGGAAGCTTCCGTGTCCACTAATGTAGTAAGTTAAGACAATAAATGAAGAAAAAAAACAGCTGGCGTGATGTAATAAGATTAAAAAGGTCTTCTTAAAACGCCATAAAACTTCGAAATGCGCAAGGCATTTCAAAGGAACTTACGCTCCTATTCACCAACTACTTCGACCCCGAGTTATACCGATAACCTCGGTCCAACGCTCAAATGGTACGCACGTTTAATCCTGATTGGACGTCTCCTTGATAAAGTCCAATCAAATGTTATCATGAATTTCATCTGAGCGTTCGACCGAGGTTTTCTAGGTCGAGGTAGATGGTGAATACTCTCTTCATCAGGCGCAAAAAATACGTGCTTCTACTTTGAAAGCGCAAAAGTGTTACTCAAAGTAGCTTCCGCTTTCAAAGCAGAACGTATTTTTTGGCCTGAGAAGGAAGACTAAGTTCTTTTGAAAGGCCTTAAGCACTTGGAAATTTTATGTTGTTTTAAGTTTTTTGACCGGTGTAGTAAGTTAAGTTTTTCGATATTTGGGTCCTCGTATCCTTTATAGTGTAAAGATCGCACTTAGCATTTCGGGTTCTTACAGGGTCACGGTATGAGAGACATTCATGTAGGGGAGACCGAGAAAATAGCGGCACTTTAAAGGAAATTCATTTTTTTCACCTCAAAAAAATGTTTATTTTTTAATTATAAAAATTCTAAAGCTGAATCATCATCTTTAGTATCTGTATAAATTTAACCGTAATCATAACTGAAAAGTAAGCACACTTAAAAAAAAATCATTCAACCTCTGTACAGTGGCGGGATTACCCAGGATACTGGGATAATTCCGCCACTGTACCGGGGTCATGACGTCACTCTTTAATGACCTAGTAAATACATAAAATGGATATTAGGAAACACATAACCTACTTAAAATATTTAGAAAGCAATAATTTATCAAAATAATGAATAATTACAATGTTTCTTAAACTAGATTTTTTAATGTGCTAAGCTTACAATTTAACTCAAATTGGAAAAGTCACCTTTTGCCATGGTGACGGCATGACTCCGAGAGGACATTATAGTGGAAAACACCCAGCAAAGCCGAAAGAAGAACCGAACTTGTTCAACAAATTGTATCAAAATGTCTGCGAATGCATGTAGATTACGGGTAATATTATCTTAAGAACCTAATGTTACAATAAAAGGTGTTTACTCATTTGAAGCTCCAAAATAAGAAGCAACTAGATGAAAACTAAATTTTTCACTAAAACAAACGAACGACGCACAACAAAATCACACTCACTCTAGGCACCGTATCTATTGTTGACCGCTAAACTGCAGGCACATTCACTATCTCAAACTGCCGTTAGTTTTTAAACTAGGCGGGGTGGCGACATAACCCCGAGTGGCGCCATTCCCCCGGTCTCCCCTACCAAGTCATACAACTCTGCAGAAAAAATAAATTTTAAAGATGTATCAGGATGATGGAGGTATGAAATACGCTATTTTCTTTGCCGTCCGAATTATGTTTTATTTCAATTTAATATCTTTGATACTATTAATGAAATCAGTAGTTGAATTTAAAACATGATTAAAAGGTGAAAGAATTATGTTAGGAAAGAAACAAATGCCTTTTTGATACTGTAGGTTGGTCCTGAACCTTTTGTAACGATGTGTCTAAGAGTAAAATTATCTTTGCGATCATTCAAGCGTCCTATTAAATTGGCGCTGTTGCGGTTTTGTTAATTTTGACTTGTATTCCTCATTTCGGTTGGTCATGTACTATTTTTGATTTATTCCTGAGTTTTTCTTGCGATCATGGTATTTGGATCTTTATAATTATTATAATCTTATAATCTTAATTTTTAAATTCAACCACTGATTTCAACAATAGAATCAAATATATTAAATAGAAAGAAAACAGTATAATCGCAAATTTGGATATAGTATCTTTATAGACATTCAATTGATTTAAACGAAGTGAAGAAGTTCGTAATAGAATTGAAGCCAAAGAGATTTAACATGGATATAAAAACAACTTTAAAATCAGCATTCAATTTAATCACCAAAAATGTGTTTTTATTAAACCAAATATTCTAAAGTAAATAAAAGGGGCCCTTGTGGAGGTGACATTGTGGGGGTGTATTAAGGCCATTAGAGCATAAAATTTTAAATACCTGTAAGTTAAAACCTCAAATATGGCTTAGGTACGTAGACGATGTGTTTGTTATAAGGGATTGTTATTGATGAATTAAACGAATTTTTACAGGATATCAGTGCAGTAGACGATAACATAAAATTTACTTTAGAAATAGAAAATGTAAAGACCTTAACGTTTTTAGACGTTGAATTGACAAGGAATGGTGAAAAATTAGATAGGAAAGTTTGTAAAAAACTTAACAGATAAAATCGCACCATACCTTATGACAGCGCTTCTCCTTTTGGATACAAAATAGCAGCATATACAGGGAGCAAAAAAAGTATTTGCACGCAGACGATTTTTTGCTTAAGTAACCATAGAAAGCAAATTTGATACTATTCTCTTAATTATTCATTTATTTAAATAAGAAGAAAATAAAAATAACTACCCATTTTCCTTAAGCAGTAATATTACACATTTAAAAAAATAAATTAATATTTTCTCATACCTAAAAAGTATTTGCGCCAGAAGCATTGACTGTTAAAAATGGCATTAAATGTGAACATTATGCAAATGTTTAGCATATCAGTCCCGCAGTACATTAGCCCCGCACTTTAAAGTCACGTAATATATTAACTGGATTCTGGGGAGTTTTTGTTCTAATGGCGTCGAAAACGTGTGAACTGTCTGTTGCTACCCGTGAGAAGCTTACATTTCTTCACAATTCTGGATTAAGTTACCGAGGAATAGGTAAAAAATTAAATCTAAACATTTCTAGTGTTCCTTATGTAATTAAGAAAAAAAAAAGAAACTGGTTCGACAATAAATAAGCCGCGAACTGGGGGTCTAAGAGAGCTAAATACCAGGCAAAGGAGAGCCATCATAAAAGAATCTCCAAAAAACCCTTTTCTAAGAGCTCGAGAATTGGCTGTTGATGTCGCTTCAACGTCGGGAACAATAGTTACACCACAATCAATTAGAAATATTCTTCGTGATGCAAATATTCTAGGAAGAGCCACTCGAAAAAAAAAAAGCATTTATTACTGAAACAAATAGGGTGAAAAAACTTGAATTTGCAAAAGCTTATGTCAGCAAACCACTAGAATTTTGGAAAACTGTTATTTTTTCCGATGAAAGCAAGTTCAATATTTTTGGCTCAGATGGCAAGAAAACTGTATGGTGAAAGCCAAATACTTCTCTTCCAATTAAAAACTTGAAACCAACTGTAAAACATGGCGGTGGCCATGTAATGATGTGGGGATGCATGTCTTTTAACGGAGTTGGCGAAATGACCTTTATTGAAGGCAATATGAATGCTAAACAATATTTTAATATAGTGCGAGATCATTTATCTAATAGTGCTCTGAAATTAGGAATTCCTAATTCATATTTCCAACAGGATAACGATCCGAAACACACTGCATATATTACGAGGTTATGGTTGCTTTATAATGTAAAAAATCAATTGAAAACGCCAATACAATCACCATACCTCAATCCGATTGAAAATTTATGGCATATTTTGGATGGGAAAATAAGAAAAAAGAAAATTTCTAACAAATCAGAACTTAACCAAGCTCTTGGGGAAGAATGGCTACAAATCAGCAATGAAACATGTCACAAATTAATAGAATCAATGCCTAGACGATTACAAGCTGTAATTGAAGCAAAGGGCATGCACACTAAATATTAGCATTGTTTTTAACTTATAAATAATTCCTCTAGTTCTATTTTTATTGCTAGTGTGCAGATATTTTTTTGGCAGAACAAATGCTACTTTTTTATGTTTTCATATTTTAAATATAATTATTAAGTCAGATATTAAATATGTTTATTTGTTTTGTAAAAGTGTTGGTATTTTTAATTCTTAGTTGCTTTTTATTTATTTATACATATGCTACAACAAATTTACCTGGTGTTCAAATACTTTTTTTGCTCACTGTAGGTTTTATGTTAAGCGTGCTTTCGAAATGTGCACAGACACTTTTCTAGATAATGAAATAAATAAAATGAAATGCATCGCCATGGAAAAAGCTTTTCCCCTACATTAGGGGTGCACAACTTTTTAAGAGAAGGGCCACTTTCAAAAATGCAGGGTTGTCGAGAGCCACATCAGTGACACAGAGATAATTCTATTTCGGGTAGGTGGGGAGATCTGTGGCCTATAAAAAACATGGCTTCATAGGAGTGGCAGTTTTACCCCTTTAGTTTCCCCTACCCGGTCAATATACCATACCCAATTCAGTTGGCAAGGATATATCAACAGTATATGTTTGTATATATGAGGGAGCTATCGCAAGGATTATTTTCAAGGAGTAAAAAATATTCCTTGATTTTACTCGGGGGGGGGGGGGGGGTTATTAAATTTTGCTTTATTAAAAGTGCTAAAAAACAAACATAGGCATGAACGTGGTTAGTGTAAAAAAAAAAAAAAAAATGTGAACTTTATGATTGACGAAACTTGCAATTTTTCTGCAGCTGATCGATAAAGTTTTAGATTTTCTCGCCCCTGATCGACAAAATTCGCGATTTTTCCACACCTTATCAACGGAAAGCGCGATTTTTCCGCGTCCAATCAACGAAATTCGTGATTCTTAACTGACTGAATCACGCCACTGACTGACGAAATTATCATTTTTTTTCCCGTGGCGAATTGCCGAAATTCACGACTTTTTCACGCGCTAAACGGCCGAAACTCACGATTTTACCGTAGCCAATCGACGAAATTTGCGATTTGTTCGCGCCTAATCGGCATAATTCGGGATTTTTTTTCCCTGCCCGATCAACGAAATTTGCGATTGTTTCGCGCCCGATCGACAAAATGCGCAATTTTTCCGCGCTCGATTGACAAAATTCGAGATTCTTCCGCGCTTGATCGACAGAAGTCGCAATTTTTTCGTGCCCAGTCGACGAAATTCGCGATTTTTCCGAGCCCAGTCAACGAAATTCACGATTCTTAACTGACTGAAAGCCTTGGAAAATTGGGAAAATTTGCGAGTTTGTCTCGCAATAAACTGACGAAACTCGCGATTTTTCCGCAGCCGATCAGCGGAATTCGTGATTTTCCCGAGACCGATCAACGAAATTCGCGATTTTTCCGGCCCCGATCGGCAGAATTAGGGATTTTTTCGTGCCCAATCGACAAAATTCGCGATTCTTAACTGGCTGAAGATTTTTTCCCTCGGGAAATTTGCGAAATTCGCGACTTTTTCTCGAGATAAACTCGCGATTTTTCCACAGCCGACCAACAAAATTCGCGATTTTCTCGTTCCCGAACAACGAAATTCCCAATTTTTTCACGCTCGATCGACAAAACTCGCAACTTTTCGGCGAAACTCGCGATTTTTCCGCGCCTGATCGACAAAATTCGAATATCTTAAATGACTGACTAAATTTGCAAATTTTCTGCAGCAAATTGACGAAATTCGAGATTTTTTTCGTGGTAAACTGACGAAACTCGCGATTTTTCTGTGCCCGATCGATCAAACTCACTATTTTTTTGTACCTGATCGACAAAACTCTTGATGTTACCGCACCCGATCGATGAAACTCGCGGTTTTTCTGTGCCCGATCGACGAAACTCGATTTTTCCGCGCTCAGTCAACGAAATTCACAATTCTTAATAGACTGACCAAATTTGCACTTTTTCCGCGGCAAATTGGCGAAATTCGCCCCATTTTCTCGCGCTAAACTGACGAAACTTGCGATATTCCCGTTCTCGATCGGCAAAATTTGCGACTTTTCTGCGCGTGATAGACGAAAAACGCGATTTTCCGATCCCGATCGATGAAATTTGAGATTATTTTTCGACTAGCGACGGACGAAATTAGCAACTAGGGAATATCCTATATTGATACAAATGATATTGGCTGGGCGATTAATGAATTTTGCGACGTAATACTGACTGACGAAATTTGCAATTGTTTTCCGCGGCAAATTGGCGATTGGGCCAATTTGGCCAATTTTGGCCCGCAGGCCACAGGTTGTGCATCCCTACCTAACATCATATTAATAAACTCGTCTATGATATGAAATATAAAGCACATAAAAACAATTTAGTTCTCAATAAACTTGAATTTTGTAACTTTTGGATATATACTTGGTTTATATGAGAGGCTAAGGTAAGCGTTAAAGAAATTTAATATTAATCTTGTAGCTAAAAAAACAGGAAAACTCAGACTTAATCCATAACAAGATTGACCCTATTCCAAAAGATGAAATCGCAGGCATTTACATAATTCCATTGGTAACAGAATCGCAAGAAGAAAAAGTATATATTGGAATGACCGGACGGAAATTTAAAGACAGATTGAAAGAACACTTAAGTCATATAAAGTTTAATAGACAAACCACGGTGTTACCAAGAATTAACCAACAGCAAAATTTAAATATGTTTTAATGAAGCAAGAGTCGTTATTCATAGATCTCTTTATCATATTTCATTAATAAAAGAATCTATAGAAATTTTAATAAAAAGAAATAAGGCAATTAATGTTAATCTTTCATATTACATTCCAGGAATATGGTTGAAGTTTTTAAAAGAGCAGAAGAATTGTTGACCTTGGAAGAAAATTTTCATTTTATAACCCCCTTCTCAGTAAAAATAGACTCACCTGGCTGTCCAGCCGAGGACGGAGGATGAAAAGAAATTTCAGTACGTAATAAAAGCCACCCTGTGGATGAACAAATTATGATCGAAAGCGCTCGGCGTATATTTCAAGTTTTAAGTTTTTAAAACTGTGTTTTTATATGTAATAACATCTTTTACATTTGTGATATCTTTAACGTTTTAAATGCACCTTTTTAGCAAGTTTAAATTAATTTTAATATAATTCAAGGTGAATATGATATTCTGATGGTATATATTTTTACATATATATTTTGCGTATTAAATTACTAAATTAATTTCATTGTCCCTTTATACTTTAAAGAATACAAAAGTACCGAATAGCACAAGAGATTATGTTCTTATATTAATTTTATTTTGATAATGCTTCTAACATTTAAGCAGGAATATTTCTTTAGTCATTTTAAATTAATTTTTTTTGGAAATATTGCGCTTAAACTTCACGTAGTTTGATCAAAAATAATTCTTTATTGATTTTAACCCAATTATTACAATTGGTAAATACACGAATTGTAATTTTCCCAACAGAATTAAAAAGTGTATAGACCAGGATTCGAACTGGGGGCCTTTGGTGAGAGCTGCCAATGTTCTGCCAACTGAGTTATCCTAGACAAATCTGGTGGACACAATTCAGCCAGAGAACTAGAGTTGTATAATAAGTCTAGCTAATTAATGCCAGATCAGCAGCTAACGCCAAATGCCCTGGTTTGAATCCTGTCCTGGACACTTTTTCACCCGTTTGGAAATATTACAACAAAAGATAATTCTGCTTGAATTCTTGGTCAGAAGTATTAGCTTGCTGCAAAGCTTTGCATATGTGTTGATAACTTTAGAAGTTAAACTGAGGAAAAGCTTTCAAAGAGAGTGCAAAAATACAATTAGCACAAAAAAGTTTGCTATAACTCATTACAAAGTGAAAAAAATGTATAGAATTTTTATTTCCCACTCTACACCGCAGCACGGGAAAAGAAAGAACAATATTTTGTCAGTTATAAATACAGTTAAAGCTATACTTTTTTAGCATGTGGGGGAAAAATGCACGTGTATTTTTGGAAGAGAAAATTCTTTAAATATTAAAAACACAAACTTTTACAGTTGTAAGACGGTGTGAAGAAACTAGAATTTTGAACTTAATTTAGAAGTCATTCTTCACACTGTCGTTATTCAGGTTATACAGTCTCTATTAATAAATTATGACTATGCAATTTTCGGACTACAAACCAACTCTTACAGAAAGATAATAAACTATAATTTCAGAAGATCCTGTTTCTTTCAAACTGTTGGTACAATGATTTGTGGTCTTAAAACAAATCTGTTTTGTTTTTCGATCATAAAAGCCTTTAATTCACAATTTACACACCAAGCATGTGAGCTTGTTCTTCATGCAATTTCGTTTTGTGATCATAAAACAATTAATTCCCAATTTACACACCAAAGTATAAGATAAAGCTATGTACACAAAAAAATCTGTGTATATTGAATATGACACACAAATTTGTGTATTTTAAATATCACACAAAAATGTGTGTTTTGCATATTACGCAAATATATGTGTAAGAACAAAATATTACACACAAATCTGTGTAATTTGTATATTACACAACATTGTATTTCTTGCCTGTTTCACAAAAATATGTGTACAGGATATTACACAGATATATGTGTAAGAATATTGCCCAGAAATATGTGTATTCCCGTGAAACTTACACATTAAAGTGTGTATTTCAAGAGTTATCGAGTGACTTTTATACATTTAAGAGTTTATACATTAAAATGTGTAGTTTGGAACATTCACATTAGGCTTGTATTTTGACAATTTACACATCACTTTACACATATAAGACAAATCGTTTTTGTGTCATCGATATACCTGTTTTTGTGTGCAAATGTTAAGTTTACACATTTATTTTTTATTCAACATTTCAAAACTCTAACTTATACAGTTTACAAGAACGAACTCTGTGACAGACAGACAGAGGAGGGACGAATAGACTTTCATCAGATGAACGAAACCGAAAAAAACCCTTTCACATTTATTGGATCGTGTATCAAGTTATTAGCCCGTTGTGTCTTATTGAACGGCTTGGGTACGCTGGGCACGGGTCACACGGACAATAGAATTCTCCCCAACTTTAAATGCCCCCTAAGCTAAGGCGCACGAGTAGGGTTACTGCATTAAGCAGTTTATCCCTCGTTTGGCTAACTGAATATTATTTATTATATAGAAAATAATCAACATGTAGGATTGTTCCCGCCAGAACACGAATTAGAAAAGAAAATCGCGTACAAAATAAATATTTATTTTTAAAATTGTACCGTCTCTCTATTAATAAATATTTCATGTTTATTAATATACTGGGCAAAAACAAGTTCCAAAAAAGATTTATTTACGATAATCTGCAATTAAAAAAATATTATTGTTTAGATCATAGCTGCCAACTCTTCCGCTTTTTCAGACCACAAAAATTTAATAGAAATTTTTGCCATATTTAATCGGCAGATTACGTCGATTTAAAAAGGTAAAATTTTCCATAAATTTTTTGTGGTCTGAAAAAGCGTAAGATGTTGGCAGCTATGGTTTAGATGTACTTCGGTTACATGATATAGAATTGTATGCAGCAAGTAAAATACAAGTATTTTGATTATGATTTTATTGAAATGAATATTACAGTTTTCTGTTTTGAAATTTGATACATCTAAAATTTATAATATGTATGTATATATATATGGGTGTGTGTGTGTGTGTGTGTTTACAATTGTCAAGAGAATAAAAACAAAGATGTTTAAATTATTTAGAAAACATAACTTTTTATTAGTTTTGTTTTTGAGAAAAAATTTCAACGTCTGGTTTTTGTAACATATAGTTATATAGACTTTTTGTACATAATTCTAAGAGAATTATACATAAAATTTTAATATGTCAAATAGTTTGTAAATTTTAATAACTATTTTAGCAATTTTGTTTTTTAAATTTTCTTTTAACTCATTTAATATGTTTTATAATACGCTATATGAATCCCCTTTATTCCACATTTAGTAAGAGAATAAGTAAAAACTAAGTGCGTTAAGCAATTTGTAAATTTTAATAATTTTTTAGCAATTTTGTTTTTAAATATTTCCTTTAACTCATTTAATATGTTATATGTATACCCTTTTTGCCATATTTAGTACGAGAATAAGTAAAAAGTAAGTGCGTTAAGTAATTTAGAAACTTTAATATTTCTTTAATATTTCTAGGGTTAAAATCAGGCATTTTTCTCCAGGAGGAATTTTTAAAGCTCCTGTGGTTGCAGGGACGATTTGCCCTTAAACTACATTAATAAGCATTAAACTCAAGCAAAAGCTTCCAGAAAGATCCCCCCCCCCCCCACACACACACACAAACACGCACATGCACACACCAAAGCCATAACCTGAATTTATCATTGAGCATTTTTGTTTTGAAATATTTTTAAAATATGCTTTACATCAAGGAAACAAATAAAGTACTGTGATCTATAATAAAACAGTTGAAAAGTTACATTTCAGCAATGCAGGGAGTGGCTCTGGGAGTGGGGCTTGTGGAGATGACTGTTTATATTTTTTATTTATATTTGACATATTAGGGATGGTTATTTAGTAGAAATTTGGATTTAAAGAAAACACACATTTTTTTTAACCTTGGTATGTCTTATGCCATTACAAAATTATTGATTAATAAAAAAAAATGTGTGTGGGGGGGGAGGGGGAAGGCTGCAGTAAATTTGTATTGTTTGTGTACTGTATTATGTCTGTTCCGTTTTATTGATTGTTCAATATATCAGTTTATGTAAATATATTCTTTTTTATCAGACGTATAGAAATATATTTTATAAGGACCCCTCTTTTTTAGATTTTAGAAAAACAGAGCATAATTTTTATTTATTTCATCAGGTTAAAAAGTAACAACTATTACTGAAATAAAATATTCCATTTTTAAAAAACTTGTAAATTATTTATCAAAATAATTTTATTGTGGTTGCAAGGAATTAAAAAAAAAAAAATCTGCCAAAATGGATGATTAAAACTAACTTTTAAGATATGTTTGCCATGAAAAGGCAGGTTTACTGTATGTGTAATGGCCTTTCACCATTTAATAAGGTCTTATTGTAGGTATATGTAATAATACTTATTTTTCCTAAACGAAATGATAAAAATAATTCTTGGTTAAATCATGAAAACTTTTGCTCATAAAAAGTATTCAGAAATTAAAATAATACTTGTTTGAACAAAATTGCTTTGATTCGTACTTTATCATATAAGACATTCACCTTCATTTAAATTTTTTATTTTATCTTTCAAAAAGGGTAACCTTTATTTGCTTCAAAATTAATTTAATTTCAGATTATTAAGTTAAAAATAATAAACATAAATAAAACAAGCAAACAAACAAAAAGGAAAGAGGGAAGAGGTAGAAAAAAGTTCTAATATCACAGAGTACAAGAGTAATTTTTATATAATTTAAAATTAATTTATGAGAGAAAATATTAAGTTATATAAGCAATGGACATTAATAATCTAATGAGAATATTAATTTAATAAAATAAGATAATAGATTACTACTTTAAGTATTAATATTTAAATTTAGTTACATTATTTAGATTTAAATAATGATAGCTGACTTCACTGATATATACAATGTATGGTAAACAATATACTACATTGCATAAAAATGAACTTAATTTTGTTTTGTTTTTTAATAATATTACTTTCATATTTATAAAAAATTATTATATAAAAGGTAATTCAAAATGTCCACTTAAAATTTCAGTCATATACAGTGACAAATAATTACATATTGTATTTATTTATTATTGTTTGTGCAGTTTTAATGAAATAAAAACTTTATAACAAAAGTTATATTAATTATATTGTATACACATACTTCATTGTTTTAATTTAATAATATTTTTTGTCGCAACCTATTTTGACGTTGTCACGCTTACAATGAGCAGAGAGAGAATTCGGCTCCAAGCTGGAAGTCTGCACGGGCCGAATTTCCAGGACGAGGCTCATCCAGCTCGGCCCGAACGAAAACTATCTTGACCCGGTCAGTGTAAAATTAAAAGTCGGCCCGGGTAGATATTTTCAAAGTTCAGGGCTCAGTCCGTACAAAAATCAGTAAAAACTGATCTACCCCGGCCCATGAAAAAAAAAACAAATATAGCCCGGTCGGGTCAAGATTACAGCGTACATATTTATGGGGAAAATTTTCAATATATTATAGATTACTTCTCTTCAAGACAAATTACACAATAACAACCTTAATTATTACTTAGAAACTAAAGACTTTTCAGCATTCAAATAAAGATTCATTTAAAAAAAATAATAATGTAGTTTAGAATAAAAGAAAAAAGAAGATTAAAAAATGATAACTTTTGAAGCTGTATAATAAAAGTAGATTTTTGAAAATATTTCTTTGTAATTTATTAAGGCTGTTCTTAAATCCAAAGGAGCTACTTTCTGACACATTTTTGAGTTAATTCATGTTCAGAAATGTATAAAATGGGCAGGTGTTCTTATTCAGAAACTTCGTAA
Organism: Maratus speciosus; assembly: GCA_963932465.1. Lineage (NCBI taxonomy): Eukaryota > Metazoa > Arthropoda > Arachnida > Araneae > Salticidae > Maratus > Maratus speciosus. The sequence continues at coordinate 683,375,295 of OZ010787.1, read as the reverse complement.
TCAAATGGTGTTGTACAGTCGTGGAAAAAAAAAGTAAACACCCCCTACTAACTCCTTAACAAATTATCGTAGAAGAAAGTTACTGGTACCGAACGATTGGAAATAAAGTCTACTTTTAAATGATGTATATAAAATTTGCTTAGGGGGCCAACTACATATTAAAACGAACCATAACTTTGTTTTTTTTCAATAGCAGTACCCAATTCTGACAGCATAAATGAACTCTACACCCTTCAATTAGCCTAAAAACGAATTTTTATGCAATTCGTACCATAAGTTTCCGAGAAATTAATTATTTTAAAACGAGCTTATTTTAAGGGCTGTATCCAAATTGAAGTTCCGTACTGGATTGTTCACCGAGAGAGCCCCTTCCTTGATCAAGGCACCTTAAGCGCCACTCAAGGAGTCAATGAAGCGTGTTAGATTACAGTACAGCAGAATAAATTTCAAAATGTCTACTCACTTCCATCATAGACGGCCCCTTAAACCATCATTTTGCCGTTCTTTAAGCATAATTTTAAAACTACTTGGAATAAAAATGTGAAATTTTTGAATTTGCATAAAGCAGGACTTAATAAATCTAAATCCATCAAAAAAAAATTTGAAGGTTGCAATTCATAATTTTTTTGAATATTAATTTCATAATTCATAATTCATATCATAAAATTATAAAAATTGCAAATTCAGCTTATTTATGTTTGGGTATATTAGTATTATTACTACAAAAAAAATTAGCACATTAGGAGCATAATTTCGGGAGATATAAATAAAAATATGAAAATGTAATTTAACATTAGAAGCACTAAATTTTGAATGATTATAATTCAAAAACTTATCATTTAAATGACTTGAAATTTGGTGTCTAGGCATAGTTTGAACGGAAGATTTGAAATATCTCGTTAAAATTGGGCATTGCCATTGAAAAAAATGAAGTTTGGATTCGTTTTAATATGTAGATGACCCCTAAGAAAATTTTATATACATCATTTTAAAGTAGACTTTATTTCCAATCGTTTGGTACCAGTAACTTTCTTCTACGATGATTTGCTGAGGAGTTAGTAGGGGGTGTTTACTTTTTTTTTTCCACGACTGTACATTTTTTTTTATAAAGCAAAAGAACTATCAAAAAATACTGTCAAAGTTGGCGTTTTGAATCAAATTTCACTAAGTGATAGCACGGGAAAGGAGAAAAACCTGTCGTCACGTGACAAGAATCGCTTATAACTCAATAAGTAATTAATTTATCAAAAAATGGAAAATAATATTCGTTTCCAACAGTTTCAATAATCAGGCTTGTCAATTTTATACCTTTACAGTTAAAAATTAGTTAGAAAATCTGGCAGAAAGTCTCACGTTTTTGAGCAGGGAATTTGAGAACCACCTTAATGTATATTTTCAATGATTCCATTAACGGAAGTTCATTATGACTATTACTATTTTTTTAAAAAGTACTGCCTGCCTGACACTTCATGCAAGTAATTAAGTCCAGCTCCGTCCCAGTTCGACTATGTAGAAAAAAAAAATAATGTAGCCTGCGCGCTGATGATGGGTTATGTATCTGACGACGTTCTCTACGCTGGACATGTTATATTTCTGTATTTATGTTGTCAATTTAGCATCGGCTCAAGTAGCACATGTCTACTTAAATAGGCTCTCAAGTGCCCTGCTCAACAAACGTGAAACTTTTTGACACGTGTACTAACTTATTTTTAAACGTAAAATACAAAATTGGCAGGGTTAACTACAGTGTTGAATTCAGGGGGTGGCTCCGGGGGGGACATTCCCCCTAGAGCAATGTGATGTCCCCCCCGTAGGATTTAAGTTTTTGTGTTTTCAATGGTCACAAAGCGCAATTCCCCCCCCCCCCTGGAGCCACAGAAATCCCTCCCGGAGAAAAGTGTCTGAATTCAACACTGGTTGACTATGGAAGAGATTTGGAATCGAAGTGAGTTTTCCGTTCTTTGATAAATAAATTATCGAATTCTAAACAATTTTGGTCGAATGATAAACGGGTTTTCTCCTCTCTCTGGCTGTTTTTTGTTTGTTTGTGTTTTTCGTCCGGAAATTCGGTTCAAAACGCCCGTATTGATGGTATTTTCTGAAAGATCTTTTACGTATACCAAAAACTGGAAAACGTTTTTCGATTACATAGTTTCTGAAAAACAGCACCTGACCATTTCATGTATTTCCGAACAAAAATGAATTAAAAGTTGTGCATAAAGGATTTGAGAACATCCATATACTCGTGAAAGTCGTATCCATTGAAAATGATTCATATGTTATTAGTCCAGGGGAAATGTACCAAAAAAGGGGGTTACTTTGCAAAAGATTTTTTTTCTGAATTGTTTATAATGATGCCAACATGGAAAAACCAAGTTTTCTAACAAAATTTCTTAAGGCTAAATTTTCTGTGGCCAAAAAACAACAAAATTTTGGGACATTTTTTGTTGTTTTTTAAATATCTCGAGATCCGTTGCCGTAGCATGTTATTTGTCAATTACAATATTAAAGAGGATAAAATTCTTTACAACTTTCATATTTACAACTTTTTTATACACTCAATAGCAAGCGCAGTATGCCATTTCAAAAATAGGAGATTTTTTTTTTTTCAATTTTCTTAAAAACCGTGAAAAACGTAGTTCTGCTCCGATTATTCAAATGTTTCCCACGGATTTAATCGTGTATGTCAACTTCTATATATTAGTAGCAGTAAATTATGTGTTTCAGGGCTATAACTAGCCTTTTTTGCACCCGTGCCAAACATGGATTTTGGCGCCCCCTCTAACCTTCCCCCCTCTTTTAAAAAGAAATTTTACCACGGGAATTTTAATAAATCTCTAATAGCCGTATTTTGAAAATTTTAAGTATGTAAGCATTAAATACGTAATGCTGAACTATGTAATCAGCTTTGCAAAATATTGATTCATGAAAACCTTGAAAACTACCGAAAGGAACCGAAATATATTCCGCTTTAAACAGGTTTCCGTCTTAGCAGGTATAATTGTTCATATTCTTTCTCTTGAAAAAATATATACTTTTCTTTAAAGACCGAATTACGTATATACAGATGTCATTTTCAAAGATTTTAAGGTAGTTGTCGTATTGAGGCGTTTAAAGTCACAGTTATATGAATTATAGGATTAAATTAGTCACACGAAGATATTCGCAAGGTTACATTAAACCTATGGGAGCGTTCTTGACAAATATCTCGCTCGCATTTTGTTAATTTTAAATAATTTTCTTTTTCATGGGATACCTGAGATCAATATCTAATGTTGTGCTTTTGTACTTTTTCGGGTTTGGTTGTTTTTTTAAAAAATATATTCGGACACTTTCATTTTTGGAAAACTGTTTGGAACCCGTTCTGAAATTTAAATTATCCTGTTTGAGTTTTAAAGCAATTAATAGATAATCTTAAAGTTTTACATATTTTTGCATGCTGAAATGATATAATCTCTTGTTATATTCATTGATACAAGTGGGAAAAAAAAATGACAATATATTTTTAAACTAATATTTTAAATATTTTTTATAAAACTAGTGATTTCAAATATTTTATTAACAGAATTTATAAATATTACAAGATATAAATGCATAATATTAGTTAGTGAAATAATCTGGTGTCCTTTTCATTGTAGCTATTTTATAAGGTAAAGGCATTTCTTTCATAAAAGATATTTATCTTTTGAGTCCCCCCCCCCCCTTTTTTATACGGAACTACAATTCAATGTTTGCGATCTTTAAAACAAGTAAAACATTAAAACATATGTTATCAATAATTGGTAAATAAAATATACCATTGTAGTGGGGAATAAAATATGTTTTTCGCAAATTTTCATACCTGGGTGATTTTCAAAAAAAGTCATGTTTTACTGTCCTTTCACATTTGCACAGAAAAATAGTTAAATATCATAATTTTAATTATTGCATTTTAACTATCATGTTTTTTAATGATAATTTACAGATATATTATTATTTATAAAAAATTTAAAAATAAGAAATATATTCTTTTGCAGTCAAAATATCATTACCGTAGGTTGTCCCAACAAGCAATTTATTAGGTAAAGATTTGGCAAAGTTCTATTTAAAACAGATGGTTATAATTTTTTTAATACATTTTTATTTATTAAGATGCTACTAATGAAAAAAATATTTCTTTTCATTAATTAAACTTATCTATAATTCTTAATAATTTTTTTAAACCGTGTCCCAAAAAAGAGTGTCATTGCCATGCTTCTGACAAAAAGTTCCTCCGAATTTTTTTAGAGAACAAGCACATGCCTTTTTATCAAGGCAAAAGTACTCCTAATTTAACTTGTTATCAGTTTTAGGTGAATAGAGTAAATAGTTTGATAGTTTCAATAAAACAAGCAAAGACTTTGAATGTTTTGGTGAGTATTCTTTTGTAAGTCATTACCATACCCAATTCTAATTGATAATTAAATGAACTTTTATTTCTTAATCTGCTTTCATTATATGAGAAAGAAAAAATCATTGTAATGGCCAGAAGATAAAATGGCTGCCTTTTATGCCTGGGGAAAAATAAAAATATTTTGCTTAATTTGTCATTACCGTGCTCACTTATGTCATTATACCAAGTGCATTAAAATTTAAAAATTAGTTTTAAAATGTTAAATTAGTAATTTGGTCTCTTCTGATGCTTGTATATTAATGTTTATGAGGTAAGGTAATTATTTACAAACAATTAAAACTTTCTGATTATTTCTAAAAATTTGATTTTGTTATTTCGAAACATGGACAGATTTTGAAAATGACCCATCTATTCCATTGATACCTGGAAAAATATGTATGTATTATAAAAATTATAAAATTTATTAAAATTAAGCAAGAAATCTTTTTTAATTGAAACGTGCCAATAAGTTACTATAGATTGAAAAATTCTTTTAAACAATGCTTTGAAGTTAACATTGTATACACTTAAAGTTACTGTTTGAATATGAAAATTGTCTCATTCATCTACACTTTGCCCTACTTTTAAAATTATATAAATTTATTGCATAAAAAATGTCTGTTGAGATGAAAATAAAGACAAAATTTTTAATATCGCACTCCTTTTCGCTTTGAAAATGTTTTGCCGATTTTGAAAAACAATTATCATTTCCTTATTACTTACCCATCATACGTAGTATAGGGTAAGTCTTGTAATTGTTTTAAAAATCGATTTTTTTTTTTGACGGATTTACACATTTAAGACACTGGAGATTCCGAAAAACATTTTTTAGAAAAATCAATTTGCTATATTGTTTATTCTAAATTCTACATTATTGAAAATATTTATTACAAGTGTGCAAATAATAGATAATTTACTGCTACCAATTTTTAAAAAACAACATACACAATTAAATCTGCGGGGAACATTTGAATAATCGCGGCAAAACTACGTTTTTCACGGTTTTTAAGAAAATTGAAAAAAATGTTCCATTTTTGAAATAGCGTACTGCGCTTGCTATTGAGTGTATAAAAAAGTTGTAGGTATGAAAGCTGTAGAGAATTTTATTTTCTTTAATATTGTAATTGACAAATAATATGCTACGGCAACGAGTCTCGAGATATTTCCAAAAAATCAAAAACTGTCCCAAAATTTTGTTGTTTTTCGGCCACAGAAAATTTAGCCTTAAGAAATTTTGTTAGAAAACTTTGTTTTTCCATGTTGGCATCATTATAAACAATTTAGAAAAAAAAAATCTTTTACCCGACCTTTTGCAAGGTAAAATGTACATTTCCCCTGGACTATATCGGCTTCATTTAAATTTTTATATCGGCCGGTGTTTAAAAAACTATCCTATTTCTGCAATTCAGTGCTTGGCGAAATCCCTTCCTCTTATCGCCAAGTAACAGACGCGAATGTCCCGTCAACTGTCCTTTCCCGTTCCACAGCCCCGTTTTGACCTTTGGGGAAGAAAACGCATGAAAAAGTAATTATACCGTGCCCTGTGAACCTCCAGGTATTGAACCAAGGGTCACGTAAGAGCGTTTCACTCACGCTGCCCTCTCCCATGATACAAGCAGTGCGCGTCATAAAAACGGTTATAAAATCTTTTAGAGAAACACAATATAATTTATATTTAAAAAAAAGGGGGGGGGGAATTTGAATTAAAGGTAATTAAAAGGTCTATTTTAAAATTAAATGCATACTTTTAAAGCCTAGCGTGAGAGTAATTCTCAACCGTCGACAAGTTAAAACGTCGTTTTCGACTCGACCTGTTTAGAACTCTGTAAACCGCTATAAATTCAATTCCGAACGCTTATAATTCTCGTTCTGCGGAAAGAATTTTTATAGGGGACTTGCATTGACTTTGTTTGATAATGTTTTAGGGGAATGTTTTACTGGATAACACATGCATTAAACACTGCGTTGCTTAGTTACAGAGCTGCGAAAGAAAATTCTATTATTAAGTGAAACCGATTACGAAAATTAGCATTCCGAATAGCAAAATGTCCATTCTCCGTGAGCGGGCAAAAGCCAGTTTGAACATAAAATAGTGTGAACATGAATCGTTATACTTAAACAAGTTTTTATTTCTTTTTTCGTAAAATGAAACAACAAAATTCCTGTCGAAATGAGAATGTTTTAAAATTTTTCTTTAAAGAAAAACTTGGATAGACGCAATGTGGTTCTGAAGGTACCCATTTGCGCTTTTACCCATGTACGAATCGACGCGTTTTGAATCTGAAAATCCTTGGGGCAGGGCTCACTTCCATCGGAAAGCAGACCCTCCTTCCCCTATCATTGTTTTGAAAGCGATCCAAATCAATTAATGGCGAAATATACATTTTAATCTGCATGTTTCACACTTGGTTAAGATGTGAAAAAAAAAAAATTAACCTGTTAAATTTAACCCAGGACCAGGAGAGAGCGAGCGGATGAGTTTTTTTTTTTTTTTTGGGGGGGGGGGAGGAGCAGGGAATGTCAAGATGAAACGAGGATTACCTCTAAGACACACTATAGATTGGTGAAAAAACAATCTTGATCATCTTTTTAAATTTAGAAACTCGCCTTGGCTTGCCTTAGGAAAACGACATTTCTTAAGGCAGGCCTTCAAATCCAGTGTAGTTATTTTCTAACACATCCGCGAAGTCATTTTAAATTTAAGGCACACGAAACTGGTATTTGTTCTTGCACAGAAACCAGAATTGGACAAATTTGTAATCTCAATTATCCGCAAGGAAATTACAAATTAATTGTACGTAATTGATTATAGTTACACACATTCAAACGCAGAAATTTCGTCATATATTGAGGTGGGGGCGGTTCCGGCTGCAGTGCGGCAAGAATTTGTTACAGCATGTAATTTTAACTATAACTAATTACATGCAATTAACTGGTCATTTCATTGCGGATAATTGCAATTACAAAATTGCCCAACTCTGACAGCAACTATGAAATGAAATAACGTTTTCTAAAAACAAAGGATCTTTGGAAAAATGGCGTCGTATGGGGTATTTTGAATCAAATTTTCAGTATCAACCATCCAAGGAAGGTCATCATGAGACAACAATTATGATGTAAACCACTTATTGACAGAAAAAACACTACCTTCCAAATTACTTCAACAGTCATACCTGCATGTGTCATGATTTTCAATTTAAAAATGAGTCCATCAAATGTGTCAGAAAGTTTCGCTGTTGAGCCATCAGCTTCCTATAGATAATGCCTAAGGGCCGTTTGACGTCACAGCAGATAGGACGATTTGATACCAGTTTCGGATCCAATACATCCAACTATCCTGAAACTTTCGCGGTTGTTTACCTAACATTTTTATATGTTGTTTGCTATTTTAAAAGTTAGCATTTTAAGAAGTGAGGTGTCTATTGCAAAAAATCAAAACATACGATAACATCTTTAACTGATGTTATCGGTCTCACAGACCGGTGCTTTTTTCAATTTTCATAGTTTAACTTGCAAATTTTAGTTTATTGACAAACACTACCGAAATTTTGTTCCGTTTGGAACTTTAGTACTATCACCAGATACTTTTGAATAGGTGAATTTTAATTATAACAGTCCTGTACAAAAAGTTTAGTACAAAAACAACATCCTATGCGTGAATCGCTGCTTTTATTCATCTTTCGATAGAGTGATCTCACATACCGCTTCACACTAGTTATGCGACAATTTCTGTGACATCAGTTAAAGGTTAATTCTATTTTATTTTTTCAAAATAATTATTGATTTACTTAATTTATATAAAAAAAGAAAAGAAAACTGTATGGTTCTGGGACCTTTCCGTCCTTCCCCACTTACCCTGGCTTGCTTTCGACCATCCCAATGCTCATTAATTTGTATTCAAATTTCACTTCATGCTTAACATCTCTATGCATAAAGACCATTCGATTAATCGCTGTCGATCGAAGGTAAACTAGAGCAACATGATTCTAGTAGTCAGTTCCAACATTACTGCATTGGTTTAATGGTTTGTTAGTCTTGGGGCATTATCTATAGAAAGTGTTGGTTGAACAGATAAAAAAATCTAGTGCCTCGCGGCAGACATCACGTGACCACACTTAGATTCCCAGGGGTCGCATTCCTTTTATTGTTCCTACCAATATTTCGAAAATAATATCTTCATCCTACCTTTTCTTTATAATATGTTAAATAAAATTATCATGAAGGTAATTCATTGAAGTTTCTGGTAGGAACAATAAAATTTTCCCCATATAATGCGATCCCAGGTTTCTTGCCTTCAGATCACAAATTTGCCAACTTATTTTAATGTTTTGTTGCTGAACGCTGTGTGCTGGGTGGTTGAATAGTTAGAGCGACGCATCTGAATCTAGATGGCTTGAGTTCGAATCTCACGTCTTCTTTTTATTCACAATATTTTTTCTAGATCTTTATTTAACCTTCAACTGCTGTGACAGAAATTGTCGCATAACTACTGTAAAGTGGTCTGTGAGACCGCTCGATCAAACATAAATTGGAAGTTCTGTTAACTCAAAGGATACTGTTTCTGTACTAAACTTTTTCTGCAGAACTGTTATAACTAAAATTTACCTATTCAATAGCCTCTAGCGATAAACAACAAACTTCCAAACAAAACAAAATTACACTAGTTAATATAGTTAAACTGCAAATTACACGTTAAACTGTGAAAATTGAAAAAAGTAGCGGTCTGGGAGGCCACTAACACCAGTTAAAGGTTAAAAATTATTTAGCGGTTAAAATATGCTATTTCAGGTTTTTTTTTTTTTTTACCTTTTTCACTTATGAATGTTTTATCGATAAAATATTCCATTTCAGGTTTTTTTTTTTTTTTTTTTTTTATTTAAAAATGTTTTATCGGTTGCATTATACTTTTGAAGGTAAATGGAATGTTTTATTAAAAGTAAATTTTGGTGTTAATAACAATTAAAGATTTATTTTTATTTTAAAAATAAAATACTTACTTAAACATTCTATTTCAGAATTTTTTTCTACTTTTTGATTTTAAAATACTACGCATGAAATATTTTAATAAAAGTTAAATTTGTTAGTAATAACAATTAGATTTATTTCTATTAATAAAATAAAACACTTATTTAAATAGAATAAAATGTGCTTAAAATTTTAAATTAAAACGCCTTTTAATATCTAAAGTTTGAATTTAGTGCAAAAACTTTTTTGATATATAATTTTTTAACCCGTAACTGGAGACATGAATTTCCTTACGCAGTCAGAGACAAAGTCAAAAAGACTCCAATGTTATTTTTCTTTTTTGTCTTTTGGAATTTATTTTGGAAACGCAATATATTCTGGAACTCATGTAATTACCAAAAATATTAAAAATATTAATATTAAAAATGATAAATGTTATAGGATTAAATGTTGGAAAGATGTTATAAGAAAACCCTAAACAACGTTTTAATGAGTACTTACTTCGTTTAGATATTATGGAATGACACTAATGTTAACAACTGTTAGAATTTAATAAACAAAAATTAAGAATACAATATTTTAAAATATTATCTTAAGATTTTAATTTATCATTTTTGCTTTTTACATCATTCAAATGCAGTTGGGGCTTACGGCTACGGAACATTGTCCACATACTGGGTGTTTACAAGAATGGCATAGAGTACATATTTTCCTTTTCAACTTTTTTGGGCAAATGGTACAATATCTTTTAGTAGGTAATTTTCCACTGCTATCTGCTTGTACTTTTTCCTCTCATTTACCAAGCATATTCGTAATTGAAAGTCTCATTTCTTGTCGAAGACTGGTATTTGTTAACCTCCTTTCTTACTCTTCACAGGCGAGCTGCTTTGTGCGGTTCTTCATAAAATCTAGCCTTGACTCTTTTCTATAGTCTCGTATGGCCTGGTAAATAACAATGCATTAACTTCAGTTACATCGATAAGGCGAAAAAATATAGCCATTGGTCACCTTCTGGCTCTCCGACCAGCACAATCTATGACGCATTTTTTATCCAACACCATAGAGCGTGCGGCGGCGACACAAATGACTACGTCATCGAGTTACGGAATGAAATCATGATGTAGGATAAAATTATTAGGAGTAGTGTAAGGAATGACTGGCCTGCCTCGACATTTCTTGGTACGATAACAGCAGCAACGGGCGCCAACTCGTCATTTTGGCGTCACTATCACGTCATCGAGTTACGGGATGAAACCGGTGCCAAATTAAAGGTAAAATAAAGTATGTAAAAATATTTTGGTCTGCCTGCGAATATCCTGGTAGAAACCACCGACAGACTAAAATTTATAACAAAAAAATACGTCATAATGTACAATTGAAACCCTCTAAACATAATATTTTACATTACATTGCCATATATATTACTTCGAATCGACTTTCAATATGAATTAATGGTTTAGGAAAAGATTATTAACAGTACGTGAGAAAATGACTGATTCGGCATAACTTGGTACAAAGCGAGAAGAATGGGGCACCAATTCACTATTTTAATAGTACTATCACGTCATCGAGTTACAGCTTGATTAACAGCTTGATATTTTTTGTTATAAATTTTAGTCTGCCGTGGGTTTCTACCCGGATACGCGCAGGCAGACCAAGATATTCTTAAAATACTTTATTTTACCTTTAATTTGGCACCAGTTTCATCCCGTAACTCGATGACGTTGTAAAGAATTGAACTTCTATGTTTTCAGATGATGGGGGAAGAAGTCTTCCTAAAGAAAAACTGAATACACCCAGGTGCATAGAAAGACTAGTAGACATTTTTCTCACGCTCTAGGACATTGTAAGTGATGATGGATTAGCACTTAGGACATAGCACGCCCTGATAAAGGATATGAGATACATCTAAGGGTTCGGAGTATAGACCACCCTGTTTAGGTCTCGCAAAGAAATTCGCTAATGACTAAAGGCATTGACAGAGATGGATGTTGAAAGTATTCTCACGGTGTCCGAAAGAGTGACCATTTTTTCTTTCGGAGGAAAAGAGAGGAGGGGATCAGTTTGGATTCGGAAACTGGGGTGTGCGTTTGGCTCGCACGAACGAGGGAAAAAGAGATTATTTCCCGAGCTGAAAGCACGAGAGGTGCCGAGTAAAATTGAGCGAAGCGCTCGGAGCTTGTATAGGACGGCGGGAGACCTTCCTGTAAAAGCCATCCGACCAACGAACTTGCTGCTGAATGAGAAGTTCTAGAGTGAACTAATTTCCAAATTTGAAGCTACAAGGACTCAGTGTTTTATACAATCATATAAGTCAACAACCTACGCATTTAATTTATTATTTTTGTTGTATACTATATATTCAAGATTTCAAAATAAAACGTTTGATTAATCTTGCATGGTAGAGAGAATTATTCCTCACAGCTACCGTTCAATTAGATTGATCGAGGAGTAAATTCTTAACAGCTGGTGGCAGCGGAAGATCATGTTGACCAGATGATGCGTAAAACAATAGGGGTCCTCAAAGAACATTTGTGAAGTGCAACGTTAATAGTGACAAGCATTGTGGTGATTAAAACTTGTTATCAAGTGCTATTAGTGGTGACAACGTCAAGGATTATTGGAAAGAAACATTTCTTAGAACTGACTGCCTTGTGTTTAGACTGTGTATCTTGGGTCAAGCTAGAAAAACATTTCTGTGTGGATTACAAACCTCTGGAGCTAAAGGATTATCGTAGTGACGACCTTGATTGACAGTGCCTTCTATTCGGAACAGCTGGGTGGACGACAACGAATCCTGTCTTCAAAGGGGTGAGCTAACAAATTCTTTTATCTCAGTGGCATTCTGTTGAGTTTAATTTCCTTTTGCCTTAAGCTGGCTATTGTGTGTCAGTGGTTTATTGTGTGTGACACGAGAAATATCTCAGTAGATTTCAATGATAAAGGGCAGTTATTTTTATTTTTTTCCTCTCAAAGGAAAAGTAATAATAAAGGATAGTCTTTGTTATTGGCATGTAAAAAAAAAAAAAAAAAAAAAAAAAAGAAAAGAGAAATGTTAATAATTTTTACTGTCAGGAAAATTTTAAGTGCGTTTATTCTGTTAATAACAAGTTTTGTTTAGGAAAATTTTGCTTGAGCTGTATCTAAAATTTGATATTTTAATTTTCTGGTTTTTCTTTCGGGAAAATGTATTTGTCGTGATCTGGCAAAGACGTTTAATATGTGAAAATTTTGCGAGATGATGGGTTGCAGAAGTGAAACATAGAGCCTTTTTTTAATGCAAGTTATAAAAAGGGGAAATTATATTTCTAACTGTTTTGTAAATGTATAACTGAATTATATTTTTTGTGTATGTATGTATTTTTTTTGTTTTAAATTTTGATCTGATATCCATGTAAATTAGGTTTTGGGGTTAATTTTTCAAAAATGTCAGAGTGGAAAAATTTTAAAAATGTAGATTTGCGAATCCTGGCGGGTGAATTAGATGTTCAAATAGATGAGAGCGACACGATTGCAAAAATAGTTAGTAAAATAGAAGCGGCTGAAGATTTTGATAGAGATTTTGCATTGGCACAAGCCAAAAATATACTGCAAGATCGGGAAGCGCTTATAGCGGAGGAAAAGGAAAGAAAGAGATTAGAAAGGGAGGATCGAGACAAAGACAGGGCTTATGAACTCGAAAAGTTAAAATTAATGCAAGAAGCAGAGACGCGTAGCCTAACATCAAATCATGGTGCAGAGAAAAGCAATAAATTGCCCTTAAAATCCTTAATACATCGTTTCGATGAGAGTCGATCAGAAATATCTTTATTCTTAAATTTGTTTGAGAGGCAGGCAAAAAAATGTAATTTAGAAGATGATGAATTAGTGACAAATTTATTAGCGCTTCTACCGGTAAATGTGGCAGAATTAATCCTTAGAGAGCCATCACATTTGATTGACAATTATGATTATGTGAAAGGTAAATTATTAGAAAGGTACAAATTAAATGCAGAATCGTATAGACTAAAATTTAATCAACACCAGAGGAATCCAAATAATCCGTGGCGTGATTTAATTTTTGAATTGAATAGCTATCTGGAGGGGTGGTTAAATTCTTTAAAAATCACTAATTTTGAGGAATTAAAGAAGCTTTTGATCACTGATCAAATTAAAAAAAGAGCCCCTCAAGAATTAAAGGATCATCTGATTGATGCCTGGTCAAATTTCACTGACCCAGAAGTTTTAGTGAAACGCTTAGATGAATTAGAGGTTGTGAAAAATTCCCAAAGGAAAACAGGAAATTCGAGAAATTTTTTTGATAAGAAATTTGAGAAAAATAGCTCGGGGATGGAGAATAAAAGTGCAGATAAAAATTTCAATTGGAGGGACAAGAATATAGTGACAGATAGGGATCGTGTTTTCGAAAAAAGGAGGGTAAACAGGTGTTTCCTTTGTGATTCCACAACTCACCTTCGAGCCAATTGTCCGCAGTTAAAAAAGAACGAGAGAGACACCGCTAAAGTGAATCATGTGAGTAAAACGTCGGATTATGAAGAAGGGTTCAAACCTTATCTTAGTAGAGCGAAAATAAATGGGCGTGATATTGTCACTCTAAGAGATACGGGTACCAATTACGATTTGTGTGGTGAGGAACACGTAAAAAAGGAACAATTGACCGGAGATTATATCTTCGTGAAACAGCCCTTGGATTCTAAAATCCGCTGTTTACCTGTCGCTCACATAGAGATAGATTTTGATGGATTGGGTTCCCTAAAAACGGAAGTTGAGGTTGTAGACAAAGAAGCAGACTTGCATTATTATTTCTTAGGGAATAAAACGCAAAAGATAATTGAATTAGCCCGAAAAAAGGTTAATGCAGTGAATGCGGTAATGACGAGATCGCAGGCAAAGAAAGACACAGTTAGTTTGATGGACGGGGCTAGTGTAAATACGAGTTGCGAAAGGGGAGAGGGAAAGCCGGTCGTGGATTTAGAATGTGAATCGGACGAGTTTGCAGAACAATGCGAAAAGGAGTTAGAGCAGCTATCGGAAAATGAAACCTCGGAAAGTGTATTGTTACCTGCTGATGTAAATGACAAGTTCGGAAATTTAGCACGGATTAGTCGTGAGGAATTTAAAAAAGAACAGGATGTTGATCCTTCGTTAAAAGAAGTTAGGGAAAAAGCGAGAGAGCCAAGAAATCTCACTATGAAATTATGAATGACTTGGTGTTTAGGAAAACCTTTGACAATCGTGATGGGGAGAGATTGCAGTTAGTGGTGCCTTCGAAATTCAGATTAGACGTTTTAGGAGCCTATCATGAGGGGATTTCATCGCACTTTGGTGAAATGAAAACAAAGGATAAGGTTTTGCGTCATTACTTTTGGCCGAATGTAATAAAACACATAGAGAATTTTGTCAAAACATGTGATTCATGTCAGAGGATTGGAAAACCTAGGGAAATAGGGAAAGCGCCGCTCAGACGTGTGCCGATTATTGGAGAGGTTTTTTCGAAGTTATCAGCTGACATTGTGGGTCCTTTACCGAAGTCTGAAAAAGGGAATAGGTATATTTTAACAGTTATTTGTGTGGCGTCCAGGTATCCGGAGGCTGTTGCGATATCTAATGTCCGATCGGAAACTATAATTGAAGCATTAATGTGGGTATTTAGCAGATTAGGATATCCCAGAGAGTTACAAACAGATCTCGGAAGATATTTTGTAAGCGAGTTAACAACCGCATTCTTAAAGAAATTTGGAGTTAAGTTAACTCACTCGTCGGTTTGTCGACCACAAAGTAATTTGGTTGAGCGATGGCATCGCTCAGTGAAAAGATTATTGAAAGTTTTGTGTGTTGAAAATGGCGCAAGTTGGGAGGGAAATTTGCCGTATGCGTTATTAGCCTTGCGGACGGTAACTCATGATTCTACGGGTTTTTCTCCTGCAGAGTTAGTACATGGAAAGAATTTACGAACTCCCGAATCATTGCTCTTTGAAAAGTGGACGGGAGGAGAGGAAGAGAATGAGTTAGTTACTGAATATGTATTTAATTTGGTTAATAGGCTAAAACACTGTCAGGAACTAGCAGTGGAAAATATGACCGAATCTCGTGAAAAAAGAAAGTTGTGGTATGACAAAACAGCGGTAGAACGGAAATTTAAGGTGGGTGACGAAGTGTTGGTTCTAGCTACCAACAAAAAGAACAAATTATCGGTATCGTGGATAGGTCCAGGAAAAATTCAGTCCAAAATCTCCGAGACAAATTATATTGTGAATGTTCCAGGTAGGCGCGAAAAGGCTCAAATATATCACGTCAATCTCTTAAAACCATATTTGAAAAGAATTGAGTTAGTGAATTTTGTGGCGCAAGAGATAGATGAGGGCGAGGAAAATTAAGATTTGGACATAGCATTTCCAGAAGCGGGGGCTGAGATTTATGATTTTGAAAATGTTATTAAAGACAGCAATTTGAGTACTAGATGTACGTCGGGGCAGATAGAGCAATTGAGAAATTTATTAGATAAATTTAAAACTTTATTCTCTAATGATCCGGGGCGCACTGACTTAATGGAGCATGACGTGGAACTATTAGAATATAAACCTGTAAAGATAAAACCTTACAGATCTTCGCCTAGACAAACTGAAATTTTGAGGAAAGAAATCAAAAGAATGTTAGAGTTAAATATAATCGTTGAAGGGGAGTCAGATTTCGCCTCCCCGATGATTCTGGTAGAGGCCCCTGGGACAGACGCTCGTCCTTGTATAGATTACCGAAAGTTAAATGAGATCACCCGGGCCGAGTTTTTTCCCTTACCAAACATAGAGGATAGGGTAGAGAGAGTTGCCAGCGCGAAGTATATAACAGTTTTGGATCTCACGAAAGGATATTGGCAAATTCCATTGACAGCTAGGGCGCAAAGGTTGGCCGCAATTGTAACCAGTTTCGGTTCTTATATCCCCCTGGTCATGCCATTTGGAATGTTAAACGCGTCCTATAGATTTTCGAAATTTATGGATAAAATGTTAAGAGGTTTAGAGGAATTTTGTTTACCTTACCTTGATGACATGGCCGTATTCTCGAAAACTTGGGAGGATCATTTGCAGCACCTAGAAAAAGTGCTCATGAGAGTAGAAGAAGCTAAGGTAAAGATTAAATTAGCTAAGTGCAAGTTTGCACAAAAAACGGTCAAATATCTGGGGCATGTGTAGGCGACGGGAGACGCTCCCCGGCAGAAACTAAAATTCGTGCCATTTTAGACTTACCAACCCCTAAAAACAAAACTGAGATACGTCGATGCTTGGGTATGGCGGGTTACTACTCAAGGTATATAAAAGATTATGCAGTTATGGTGGAACCATTAACGCGCGCGCTTAAAGGTAAAAATAAAAGGGAAAAGGTAACATGGAGCAACGAAATGGAAAAGGCTTTTCAACTGTTGAAAACGAAACTTACGGAAGAGCCCATTTTGTACGCTCCCAATTATTCTAAGGAATTTATCATACAAACGGATGCTTCTGAAAAGGGTATTGGGGTTATTTTAGCACAACGTGAGGGTTCAGAGGAACATCCCATAATTTACTTAAGTCGGAAATTTTCGGAAACAGTAAAAAGTTTTTGTGCGACGGAGAAGGAATGTGCAGCTATTATCTTTGCAATCAAGAAATTGCGTCACTATGTTGACGGCCAACTCTTTGCTATAGAAACCGATCACAATCCTTTAGTTTTTCTTAAACGAAATATTGGGAATAATCCGAGGCTTTTACGATGGGCTCTCACACTGCAACCCTATCATTATGCAATAAAGCATAGATATTGCACATGTTGATTATTTAAGTCGTGCGGAATAAACTCGTTGAATACTAAAAGCTAAAAGTACTATTGTACGAAAAAAAAATAATTTCATTTGTTTATACTTTGTAAGCCAAGAAATAGTTGTTTTATTCTAAATTTTTCATTTGGTAATTTTTGATCTTGTTATGTATATATATATGTATATTTTTTTTTAGTGTAATGTATCAGAGCGCGCATTGATAATTGTATTTATTGCATCTGCCACTCTGAGATATTGGAATTTGTTGCGTTCATCCACTGGTCATAAGATTCTTCATTCAAGCCTGAAGAATCGTCTTTTAGAGGGGGGTGTTGTAAAGAATTGAACTTCTATGTTTTCAGATGATGGGGGAAGAAGTCTTCCTAAAGAAAAACTGAATACACCCAGGTGCATAGAAAGACTAGTAGACATTTTTCTCACGCTCTAGGACATTGTAAGTGATGATGGATTAGCACTTAGGACGTAGCATGCCCTGATAAAGGATATGAGATACATCTAAGGGTTCGGAGTATAGACCACCCTGTTTAGGTCTCGCAAAGGAATTCGCTAATGACTAAAGGCATTGACAGAGATGGATGTTGAAAGTATTCTCACGGTGTCCGAAAGAGTGACCATTTTTTCTTTCGGAGGAAAAGAGAGGAGGGGATCAGTTTGGATTCGGAAACTGGGGTGTGCGTTTGGCTCGCACGAACGAGGGAAAAAGAGATTATTTCCCGGGCTGAAAGCACGAGAGGTGCCGAGTAAAATTGAGCGAAGCGCTCGGAGCTTGTATAGGACGGCGGGAGACCTTCCTGTAAAAGCCATCCGACCAACGAACTTGCTGCTGAATGAGAAGTTCTAGAGTGAACTAATTTCCAAATTTGAAGCTACAAGGACTCAGTGTTTTATACAATCATATAAGTCAACAACCTACGCATTTAATTTATTATTTTTGTTGTATACTATATATTCAAGATTTCAAAATAAAACGTTTGATTAATCTTGCATGGTAGAGAGAATTATTCCTCACAGCTACCGTTCAATTAGATTGATCGAGGAGTAAATTCTTAACAACGTGATGGTGACGCCAAAATGACGAGTTGGCGGCCGCTGCAGCTCATATCGTACCAAGAAATTTTGAGGCAGGCCAGTCATTCCTTAATCTACTCTTAATAATCTTGTCGGACATCAGGATTTCATGTCGTAACTCAATGACGTGTTAAAACCGCTAAAATCAAGAATTGGCGCCCAGCTCTGCTCGTCTCGTACCAAGATATGACGAGGAATACTGAATTATTCTTATTGTACTGATATGTGCCTTTAATGTGCCAAAATTTCAAGCTATTACTCGATGACTTGATTACACCGCCAAAATTAAGAATTGACGCCCTGCTTATCTCTTACCAAGATACGAGGAAGAGACTAAAATATTCGTGTTGTACTAATCGGTATCTTTAATGTTCTTTATACCAAGTTATGCCGAATCAGTCATTTTCTCACGTACTGTTAATAAGGTTTTCCTAAACCATTAATTCATTTTGAAGATCGATTCGAAGTAATATATATGGCGATGTAATGTAAAATATTATGTTTATAGGGTTTTAATTGTACATTATGACGTAATTTTTTGTTTTTAAAATTTATTCTGCCTGGCGATTCTACCAGGGTATTCATAGGCAGACCAAAATATTCTTAAAATACTTTATTTTGTCTTTAATTTGGCACCGGTTTCATCCCGTAACTCGATGACGTGATATTGACGCCAAAATGACGAGTTTGCGCCCTCTGCTGCTCATATCGTACCAAGAAATTTCGAGGCAGACCAATCATTCCTTAATCTACTCCAAGTAACCTTGTCCTACATCATGATTTCATCCCGTAACTCGATGACGTAGTCATTTGTGTCGCCGCCGCCCGCTCTACCAGATTTGATATCTATATATATATTACGCTAACGTACGTGGCACAGAAATCGCGATTATTTGTTAGGGTTTAATGGCAACGCCCAAGAATCGCATCTTATTGGTTATTGTGAAAGTCATTTTTGCAGGATCTTAAGAAGTCTATGGGCAGGATTTAAGCCAGCAGAGGTAAATCCGGTTTATTTACGTTTCGCGTCGCGTTTATTTACTTTCTCTCTTTCGCTGCAATCATGGAACTTCACAATATTGTTACAAATGCCCGTAAAAGATATCGGCGAATGCTTGAAAGTGAACAAGAAGCCGCATTAAGAAGTCATTAAGAAGTATTTAAGGCGTCAAACACAGAGCATAAGCGATCGCCAAAATAGACTTAATAACCGTCGCATAGGCGAACGCGTTGCTTCTGAAATCCAAATTACTGATTTAAACGTTCTGAGGCATAACTGTGGATATATAGTTATATTGGCGTGGTGTGTATATGACGTCTGTGCCAAATAAATATTATTCAGAGTTTTTTTTTTTATGAAGTCCACTCCAGTGTTATATTTTTCAGTGACAGTCCGGCACAGCTTCTGCCCGGGCAACGCCGGGCGGGTCAACTAGTTATTATAAAAAGCGGTAACTTCCGGCTTATTGATGTCTATATCTTGGGATATTGATGAGTGCATAGACGACACTTGCAATACAGCTTTGCTCTTTTTAGGAATATATGATACCAAGGTTAAATCCTCCGAAAAGCCATAAATTGAATTCCCGACTTTTCTGCTTCGGTTTGGAAGGAATTCTTTGGGTATTTCTGTTTTTTTTATGTTCCAACATGGGTTAATTTTCTTTCCTTCAAAACTTTTACAAGCCCAACTGATGATAACCAATTGTCAGCTGTTATATTCCTGTTTGTGCCTGCAATACAAGCAGACAAGCACACAACTGCCTGTGTTGGCTTTTGCAGCATTTTATCTTCATCTGAATGTGTGACACCATCAGAATTTTTAACACAATATGCATAGCCATTGAAGAAGTAATTGCTTCTGGCATCAGTTAAAACCATTATTTTCAGTCCATAATTACGTAGCTTATTAGGCATATACATCTTGAATTTACTCCTTCCTCTAAAACTAACGAACATCTCATCGACACATGCTGAAGTGCGAATGCTGTAAGCTGACTGAGAGTTTGTGATTACTTTTTCGAAAATCTCTGATATTAATGCCACTGGACTTTCCCATAATCGTTCTTCTCTCGTATTTGGGTTATAACACCTCAAGTATTGGAGTAGAACTGCAAACCGTTTCACGTCCATGATACACCGGAAAATGTCTCGACCCATGCCATCTGTTGCAAACAGTGAACTGAGATCCTCATGGTTTGATTTAAAAGCAGCAGTGTCAAACAGTAGACCCATAATGCCGCGTAATTCCACTATATCCAAAATCACGCAAATCTGAATTATCTTGATCTTTATAGTTTTGTTTAATTGCAGCAAGTTTAAGATTTGTATATTTTACAATCATAAGAAACATGTCGGTCGAGAAAATGTAGGTCCAGGCTTCATTTTCAGTCAAAGACAGACGTTGAAAATTAGGACGAATTCCGGGCAGCTTCAAAACAATATTGTGCAGAGGTGTTTAGGAATTTGGTCTCAATAACGGCTTCCTCGACCACTTGAATCTATTTTTTCCTTTCCCATAGTAATAATTTTCCTTGTCAACCATGTCGTCTTGAACTTCTTCTGAATTTACGTCCGAAATTTCTTCACTTTCTTGTTCGCTTTCTTCTTCATGATCGCTTATAATCGTTTTTGCATCGCTAATATCAGAATCATCTTCCGACACTTCACATTCTTCAAACTGCCTTATATATAGTTTTATCAAAATCTGAATCACATGGCCAAATTTTTTTCCTGGAAGGTCCTGGTTAAGTACTATTATCCATTTTTTTTTAACCAACAACATGTTATTCTAGACAAAGGAAGCGAATTGCAATGCGAAATACGTAAAAATTAACTGGTGCGTTATATATTTTTTCAATCACAGTTTCAGAGACGTGCAGTCAGTGTATCCATAAATAGCAACAAAAACTTTGAAGAAGAATAGCTCGGCTATAGGCACGTGTTCAAACTTGGACTTCTGACAACATACTGATAAAAGAACTACTTGACGGTACCGAGGAGATGATTGTATTTAAGGACAAAAAACCACGTGATAATCAGAGCCAATGAACAACGCGGAGTCATTTTGAATCCCGTCTACAGTTACGGGTTAAAGATATAAAAAGGTAGGAGTAAAAGTAGGGTCACTTGATGCCTGCCACGAGACACTAGTGGTAAAAAAAGAAGAATTGGCATAAAGATAATGTATTTGCAGAGCCTTGAGATGTGGTTTTCAAGATGTCATTAAATTCTTTGTCAGCGAAAAAATGACTGTTTAATGGTTGATTTTTTTTCTTTTTTAATTTTTTAAATCTTTAACTGCTATTAGCGATTTCGCAGCCTGCTGAGCCTTTTTTTCCCATATCGGCGTTTAACATCTAACCTTCACAAGAGATACTATTGAAATTTTGTCTTGTTGGAGCCCTAGTGCCCTAGTTTTGTATTTTATTCCATAATAGCTGGAGACTTCTAATAGGTGAATAGGCTCATGATAGCCGCCAAACTGTATCCGTATATGTTCGAGGTCTATAAAAATGGCAATCAGGGGATCATTTGGTGATAATTATCAAACTCTACTTCTACTGAAACGTTTGCGTTTTTCTGGTAGTTTCTTAGGGGGTCACTATGACGTTCTACTTCCGTTCTACTTCCTACGTATTTTTCATTTGAAAACAGGACACTTCACAAAATTCTTCGACTTAAAACAGGACCCTTCACAAAATCCTTTACCTTAAAAATGTGCCTTTCACAAAAATTTTCCATCTCCAAACTGAACCTTTTACAAATTTAATCATTTAAAAGTAAAATCTGACCTATTACTTTTACATAAATAAAGAAAATGTATGTATTTTATATGCATATATCTTTTTAAAAATGTGTAAACACGAAACGATCATTTAAAATTCATAAAATTATGACTAGAGTTTTCGCAAATGTAAAAAACTGTTTTCACAATTTCATGAAAACAGAACCCTGTGATAAAAGCTGGGATATTATAATATAATATTTAATAAATAAATTAATTAATTAAACATATAATTACACTGGGGAACACATACTTTGTTGACTTAGGTGTGGCACTTGCTTTTGGCTAATTATTGGCATCTAAATCCAAAAATGACCCCCATTTTTTTTTTTTTTTATCATGCCAACTTTTTAAGCTGCAGCATACCCCAAAAATCATACTTCATCTTTATACAAAGGAAAATAAAGTAACAATTACCACACATATTATTCATACAACGATTGTATATACTTACTATAAGCTACATTGTGTTCATACAAGTAGTAAAATCCTTTTCCAAAACGAAAAAGTACATATAAAGGCAAAAGGTTTCGCTTGTAGACAATCTCGCTTGATGCTCCAAGAATAGTCAACCATCATATGTTCATCCCATCTACCTCGACACCGTTCTTCCATGTGCTTCAAACCTGGGTGGAATCGCTCACCAATTGCTTATCACTGACAGCACGAAGATTTTTCGGGAAGTCATCAAGATAGTTATGCAGAAAATGAAGTTCGATGCTCATGTTGCAACCAAGCATTTTGAAGCTCTCTAAAAGTTACTGGACAATTTCGGTATAATTTTCTACTCGCGTTTTTCCATTAAAACCTAGGACGAGGTTTTTTAATACCAAGCAAGCATTCTTTTGGAGTTCTGTCACTGTCCCGATGAAATGTTCATCTCTAATGAGCTGCCGAATCTGTGGATCGTCAAATACACATCTTTTCAAAAGACAGGTTTGGCAATTTTGAAATGAGATAATTGAAATAATCTCCTTCAGTTGACAAAGCTTTCACGAACTGATTCATTAAACGCAGTTTTATATGTAGATGTGGAAATATGATGTTCTTTCTGTCGACAAGTGGCTGATGCAAAATGTTTGGATCGCCAGGTTTGAGGTCAGATCTTGGAGGCCAATTCGACTGGAACCAATGCTTCTCACGAGTTTTGCTGTCCCACATACACGAAAAACAGGGATACTTGGTACACCCATGTTGCTGGCCAAGAAGGAAGCATAACATTTTAAGGTCAACACAGATGATCCATTCGGGCATGTGGATATTGCAATAAATCAATGGCTCTCTTTATATCCTCATATTCTTCGAGCAAATAAACTGAATGACCTTTTGGGACTGCTCCAAATAAATTTCCATTGTGAAGGAGCATGCACTTTAAGTTCCTCTTTGAGCTATCGATGAACAGTCGCCATTCAGTTGCGGTATAGGATGGAATTCCCAACCATGTTCGTTATGGCAATAAACAAATCCACCGCCACTTCTGAAGTATTGAAGAAATCCACCTTCTCTTGATCGAAAGTAGGATACCTTAGCTACCTTTTGAAACAAATTTTTCTTGTGCAGTCTTGATGCTAAGCGTTCTGAAGCTTTTTCATTCCTACGACTCACGCCCGATTCAGCTTAGAGTGGTCACATTAATATAGGCTGTAGAGTAAAAACTTGACGTGATAGAAGAAAACTAATTGCAGTTTTGAAGCCAGCACGCTGTTTTTGACTTCAAAAGAGCTGAAAAATTGAAGTCAACAGAAATTGAGTTAAAAATTGTTCCCCAGTGTTATTTTTTAAAAAATAAATATAATATTTGTCTTCTTTAATAATGGCATTTTCGTGATTAATAAAGCAAACTGTTTAAATACAAACCGAATAAAATTCATGTAAGAGATGATGGTCCCGAACGGGTTAAGGTATATTTCATAAAATTAAGGAGAGGATTGTCAGTAATAGAAATTATTTATTAAAAATAAAAATTTTAAGACAATAGTCATTTTTATTGTACGTTTACATAGGTCGAGACATTTTACTTATTTTTCCATCACCCCGTCCATTCTATTGGACATTTTATTTTTTTATATATACTTAATTTTAGTTGGAAGTTGTGAATACTTGCTGTCCATTATACGAGATAGTCTAGTGCTGTTATATGTACACCGAAATAATACAAAAATTGCAGCTAAATATGTATTTTAATCATTTGAATGTGGCAACGAACAACAGAAAGACTGTTGAAGGTAAGCAGACATTTTTAACGCAAATTTTATATATTTTTTTAAAGTATTTTGATATTAATGCTACACACATCTACTTTTAAATGTTGTATCAATGAAATGACATCGCAGTTTAAGTAATCTAATGTACAATATATGGCCATTACTTTCTATTTTAGACATTTTGTCGAATATTTAGAAATATACTTGACAGATTCTTCTGGAATTTCAGGATTAAAAAGAACAGGTAATGACCTCATATTTAGCATGTCGATTTGTTAAAGGGGGTAATTAGGGGGCCAACAAAAAAATCAAAGAAAAAAATAATACTTGAGATCACCCTGTAAAATAAAATGCACGAAATGATCTACCGCTACCGAATATAAATAAACAGACATTGTGCAATTTGTGTATTCTTTTGTGTAAGAATAGCACGTATATTAATAGAGATATAGCGATTTATTTTAAAAAATTAAAAAATTCTTGCATGTTTTTTGCTTATAACATGCAGTGTTTTCAACCAAATTTAACGCCGGTTTCAGAAAAATTGACAAAATATAGTAGAAACAATATAGTGTAATTGGAATATAAATATATTAAATATTTTAGGAAATATGAGCAGTTGTATGAAATAATTTTTAACTGCGCATGCGCGAACGATAACAAGGATCATTTTACATAGTTTAATAGTCAAATCTATGGAGTAACTTATTAAAAAAAATCTAGTCAAATATCGAAAAAATTCAGAAAGATATCGGCGTTAAAGTGAGCAAATTTTTAGCTGTTCTCTAAAAACAGCTGAATGATAAGGGATTGTCCACCAATTGTCATTTTTTATTAACTGACTTTCAGAAAAAAGTTAGTATTTAGTGAGTATCAACGAGTAGATTTGGAAAGAATGCTTCGATTTTGATACTTCTTTCGATCATGGTATAAGCTCGTTCTGGTGGTTATCCAAGAAGAACTAAAGCATCAATAAAAAATAAAAATTTAAAAAAATTAAAAATTAAAAATGATAATTTGTGGAAAATCCCTTATCATTCAGCTGTTTTTAGAGAACAACTACAAATTTGCCCACTCTAATGCCGATATCTTTCTGAATTTTTACGATATTTGACTAGATTTTTTTTAATAAGTTGCTCCATAGAGTTGACTATTAAATTATGTAAAATGATCCTTGTTTTCTTTCGCGCATGCGCAGATAAAAATTATTTCATACAGCTGCTCATATTTCCTAAAATATTTAATATATTTATATTCCAATTGCACTATATTGTTTCTACTATATTTTATCAATTTTTCTGAAACCGGCGTTAAATTTGGTTGAAAATCTTGCATGTTATAAGCAAAAAACATGCAAATTTTTTTTTAATTTTTTAAATAAATCGCTATATCTCTATTAATATACGTGCTATTCTTACACAAAAGAATACACATTTTGCGCAATGTCGGTTTATTTATATTCGGTAGCGGTAGATCATTTCGTGCATTTTATTTTACAGGGTGATCCCAAGTATTATTTTTTTTCTTTGATTTTTTATTGCCGCCCTTATCAAATCGACATTGCTAAATATGAGCTCATACCTATTCTTTTCAATCCTGAAATTCCAGAAGAATCTTAAAGCATATTTCTAAATATTCGACAAAATGTCTAAAATTGAAAGTTGCCGGTCATTAATGGCAATATAGTATTATATTGTAAGGAATAATTTTTTTTTCAGCATCAGTTGTTTTTATTCATATGATACTCTTTTTGTATAGTAGTTTTTACTTAAAAATCAACACAGTTTTGAAACAAATAACAGATACAGAAGCAGATAATATATTTTCTTAAATAAATAAAAGAATATTTAAATATTATACTGAAAATGTATAATTTGATTGATAAAATGCTTGTTCTAAAGCAGTTCATTTGTTAAATTTTTGATTTCAGTAAAACATTTTTTTGCAGCATTTGGTAAATACGGATATTTATAATTAAGCTTTTATTATGTTTTATTCATTGTAAATATTTTTGGTATTATTTTTCTGTTAGTATGCTATTTATAATTGAATCAAAAAATTTAATCATATTTAATTAGCAACAAAATTTTAAAGAAAATATAATGAAAGTAACAGTATAAGATTATAAATAAACTCATTTTGATTTCTTTTAAATTTCTTCCTGGCATATACTTGTCAATTGTGGTAAGCTGTGCCACTAATTATTATTATTATTCTAGCAAACAAATGACTGGTGTTGAGAAGAGTTAAAAAGCAAAGCAAAGCAAAAAAAAAAAAAAAAAAAAAAAAAAAGTTATTAATTTTTTTTTTTTAATTACAAAATTTATCAACACGTTTCATATTTAAAGTACACTTTTTCTGTTTGATGATTCAAGAATTGAATTTATGCGATATTTCGAAGTGACGTATAAATGATAAAAACACACTTTTGATGACAGCAAAGTTTGTAGTGAAATAAATAGGTGTTGGTGTTATTTATGACGTCCGATTATCTGCACGAGGGATATAGGCTCTAGGGGGAGTGCCTTCCGTGGGGGTCTTTCTAAGGGGACCTAACCCGTACTTACGCAAGGTTTCCCAAGGTTCGAAGAAAACCACGAAAACTCCGAACGGTTAGGCCGACTGATTCATTAGACGCAGTTTTTTATTGGGTTCGAACCCAGCACCTCCCGTCTACTAGCTTCGAGAGCAGAACCTCTCGGGAAATAAATAGGAACTTGACGCTAAAAGTCTGGTTTTTGAAGCCTATGTAGCAATCTTATCTTACTTGATAAGTGTAAAATTAAATACGGTTGTGTGCATGAAATGCAACTTGTATTTGTATATTCGTTCAACTATATAAAAAAAAATAATTGACTGCATAAGCACATTCATAAACTACTGAATTTCAGGATCATCTATTTGTTTTTTACAGGTAATAAACTTTTTAAAACTCTTATTATTATTTTGTGTCTAATTAAATTTTGTATCATTATTTAATATCGAATTCAATTTTGTGACATTATTATCAAATATTAAGAATTTGGCATTCAGATTCAAGTATTTCAATAACGTGTTTTTTACAGGACCCAATGTCCATTTTATTGGACACACTTAAAAACAAAGTATTTTTAATTTTTTTAAATAAATCAAAATGTGTATTGTTTTCTTGACTCAAAAGAAACAGAAATCTTAAATAACGTAAAAGTTGCTCAAAAAATATGAGCTTGGGTCTCAAGAGGTCAAGTTTATTTACCCTTTGAAAATCTGATCTCTCTACCTTTATAAAACACAACCTGACAAAAAATGTTTCAAAAGATCTAATATTATAGAAAAAGTAGTGTTTTAAAATTTTCCTAACATTTCTAAATTTCCACGAGGATTGTTTT
Source organism: Maratus speciosus (assembly GCA_963932465.1). Lineage (NCBI taxonomy): Eukaryota > Metazoa > Arthropoda > Arachnida > Araneae > Salticidae > Maratus > Maratus speciosus. Next base: position 683,347,679 of record OZ010787.1, on the reverse strand, counting down.
CTTTATTAAACCATTTTTCTTCCTTAAAAACACTTAATAATGCGCAAAAAAGGTGTTCTAAAATACTCAAGTAAAAAAAATTAAGATGCAGAGGGGTCTCAAGACTCTTAAAGCTTTAAAATTTTCGAAATTTTAATTTTTTTAGATATTAAACTACTATCTTTTCTGAACATTTTGGTTGAAATGTTTCCTTGAAATTCCTATTAGAACAGAAGTTATGGCTTTTAGAATTATACACGCTCAATAGCTGAAGCGGCGTTTCAGAAACTTTCAAGTCAATTTTCTCCAAATGACGTTTTTGGGCATAACGCGCACGATATCTCAAAAACTTCTGAGATTTTTCTCATGAAATTTTCAAAACATATGTTTCATGTTAGTCTGTATAAACTGAACCTAAAATTTCCGTCTTATTGTTCAGAAATATATTCTTTATAGATGAGTATACTGTTGAAAATTTCTAAATTTTGCATTAAACTTTGTATTAAAATTAGAAAAATGCTTTAAATAGAAATTTCTTTAGGTTGAGAGTAATTATTACAATGTGAAGCATAAAATTTGCAAAATTTCTTTTTTAATCTGTTATGCTGATTTTCTGCTCGTCAAATGTCTGACATTTTGTAAATTCTAATTCTGCATCTTGTAATTTTTCAAATACATAAAATGAAAGAACATACTTATATATTTCATCCCAATATAAAATCAATTACATTTTAAGATATTACATGTTGAAAATGGTCTTTTTTTTCGATTTTTCCAATTTTAAGAGTCCTGAGACCCCCTTAAAAAAACGAATAATAAATTGCGATTTATGTCCCTAGATGGCAGCACCAAATATTCTGAGTGATCGAGAAAGGTTATTACTTGTAAACCGATCCGAAAATAAAAAACCAACAAAACAAACAAAAATCCCGTTATTTCGAGTGGAAGGACAACCGAAATTAAACCGATAATCATTATTTTATGCTAACATAAGCGGGGAGAAAATCTAAATTATATTTTCAGTGTCGGAACTGAATCTAAATTATTTTCCTGCCCTAGAAATGAATCGTAAAATTATTTTTAATTAAAAAAAAACAGTTTATAAAATTTAGATTATTTCAAAAATAAATTAAAAAACAAGGCATTGATATCAGGAACTTCTGGTCTTTCACTTCCATATCAGAAGTAAAATCGCGAATGATGTAGGCTAAAACATATGAAAATACATATTTAATAACTATGGTAAAGGATTTAGCAGTGATGCCATCTTAAGTTAAAAATCGGAGACTATTTCAGATAGTGTTTATTTTTAATGCAATGATTTATGATGGGAGCAGAAAAAAACGACACTTTGGTGCTAAATAATGGTTTGTTCTCTTAGATTTCCCACATACTTTTTGCCGAGGGATAGAGGATAAAATGTAAAAAAAGATGAACTGGAAGATTTGAACTCTGTTCGGCTCATAAAATAGAACTTTTTTTTAAACAAAAATATATGAGAGCTTATGCCAACGTTTAGTTTAAAAGTTAATTTTTGAAAGAAAGGATATTTATTTCGCCTTTTCGTTTTACTTTTAGCGAGCTCCGAAAAATAAATAATGAAACAAAATTATACTTTTCGTGGTATAAACTCAATCCAAAACGATTCTATTTCTTTTAAATAAAATATGAAGGAAATCGGTCGAACAGTTCGCAAGCAAACGGCTCGCCCAGATTGAAAAGTATGGCTTCGAGAAAAAGAAATTTAAAGTTTTATAACAGCGTTACGTTCAACGAGCAAGAAATATTAAAAAGAATTTGAATATCACAAAACCTCTTTAGGGCAACAATGTATGTTCTTGAGAAAAGTCGAAAAAAAAAAAGAGTCGAAAATTTTGTCCCAAAGAAGTAGATCATCGCCTTAATTTAATGTGAACGAATGTTTCTATAGTAATTACTTCTTATTGGAAGTATCGTACAGTCGTGGGAAAAAAAAAAGTTAACGCGCCCCACTAACTCTTCACCAAATTATCATAGAAGAAAGTTTCTGGTACCGAACGATTAGAAATAAAGTCTACTTTTAAATGATGTATATAAAATTTGCTTAGGGGACCATCTACATATTAAAACGAACCCAAGCTTTTTTTTTTTTTTTCAATAGCAATACCCAATTTTAATAAGATATTTCAAATCTTCGGTTCAAACTACGCCTAGAAACCAATTTTCAGATCCTTTGAATGATAAGTTTTTGAATTATAAACATTCAAAATTTAGTGCTTCTCATGTTAAATTACATTTTCGTATTTTTATTAATTTCTCCTGAAATTATACTCCTAATGTGCTAATTTTTTCTGTAGCAATAATACTAAACTACCCAAACATAAATACGTTGAATTTGCAATTTTTATAATTTTATGATATGAATTATGAAATTAATATTTGAAAAAATTATGAATTGCAACCTACAATTTTTTGGATGGATTATATTTATTAAGTCCTGCTTTATGGAAATCCAAAATTTCACATTTTTTTTCCAACTAGTTTTCAAATGATGCTTAAAAACGGCAAAATGATGGGTTAAGGGGCCGTCTATGAGTGACTAGATATTTTGAAATTTCTTGTGCTATCATGTAATCCAGCAGTCTTCAATGACTGCTTGAATGGCGGTTAAGATGCCTTAATCAAGAAAGGGTCTCTCTCGGTCTACAATCGAGTACCAAACTTCAATTTGGATACGCTCGTTTTAAAATAATTAATTTATCAGAAACTTATCGTAGGAATTGCATAAAAAAATTGTTTTTAGGCTAATTGATGGGTATAGAGTTCATTTATGCTGTCAGAATTGTGTTCTGCTGTTCTGCTAATGAAAAAAAAAACGAAGTTGTGGTTCGTTTTAATATGTAGGTGGCTCCCTAAGCAAATTTTATAGACATCATTTAAAAGTAGACTTTATTATAAATCGTGTGGTACCAGTCACTTTCTTCTGCAATAATTTTTTGTAGAGTTAGTAACGGGTGTTTACTTTTTTTTTTTTTTTCCCACGACCGTACATACTTAAAATTAGAAATTCTATTCTAAAACAATGCAAATCACCCTAGGTGCAAGAATAAAAAAATTAAGTCGTGGAAAGAGAATTAAACACCCCCTTTCTAACTCTGCAACAAATTATTGTAGAAGAAAGTGACTGGTATTAAACGACTGAAAATAAAGTCTACTTTTAAATGATGTATATAAAATTTGCTCAGGGGCCATCTACATATAAAAAACAGATACTTTGTTTTTTTTCAATGGCAATGCCTAAGCCTGACACACACACACAAAAATAACTTTACACCCCTCAGTTAGCTTAAGCAGAAGTTTTCATGGAATTCCTACGATTAGTTTCAGAGAAATTAATTATTTTAAAATGAGCCTGTTTCAGGGGCTGTATCCCAATGGATGTTCGGTATTCGATAGTTGAAATGCTACAGAATGACTAAGTCACTTCTATTAATGTATTATTTTGTGCCAACAGGACCCTTTTACTCACTTAATATTTTTCGGCTATTGTTATTACGGTAAAATCCTCTTCAATATTCATTTTATAACGTTTACAAGAGTTGAAATATCCGATTTTTAAAAATGTAATACATTAACAATTAAAGGTGTAATTAAAACAATTTTTGATTATGTGAATGTGATTAGAATTTTATAGGTGTTTTTATAATGCTTTTTCTGAGATTTTGAATTTATTAACCTCGCTCTTTTCTAAATTTATTAGAAGTGATGTGAAGAATATCGGAGAATACAAAATTTAGAATAAAAAATAGCACGAAGGAAACAATGTTGGAAAATCCCAGAAAATTGCTTTTTATTCTGAAAATGAATCCCAAGTCGATTGATAATGGCATTTTTTTAAAACTTTTTCTTTGTTACATTGCTCTGTTTGAAGTGTGTGTGTGTGTGTGTGTGTGTGTGTGTCTTCTTAAAGCTTTTCAGATATATCGCTCACCCGCAGGAAAAGTGACACATCTCGGCAAAAGTAAATTTCACAGGTGTGGCAAATGAAGTTTCGCATTTTGTTAATGTAACATAAAACGATAGTACTTAACTCTTCACGCATCACAAAAGTATACAAAAAATGCGCCAAGCCTTTAAAAATCAAGACATAAAAGAGAAAACGAGGATTTAGAAAATTTATCCCCCCACACCCTGACAGATGTAACCCCTTGTTAAGTTATGACACTTTCTTGTTGCACAATTTCTCAAATTCCAGTCCCATTTCAAAATAGTATCGTAAGACAGACTTACACCCTAAGTTGATCTTAAGAGAGACCCCGTCATCCCAGCCCAAATGTTGTAATAGAATGTGCAAAATATTTTTTCAAATTATGCTTTACTGCACGTCATGGACTTAAACTAACATCTTTACGTTTTTGAAGCATAACTTGAAAACTACTTGGAAGAAAAATTTGAAATTTTGTATGCCCATAAAGCAGGACATAATACATATAAATCCATTGAGGCTGTTCTCAACTGCTTTGTTCAACAAGCGCAAAACGTTTTGATGCATTTACAAATTCATTTTTTAACGGAAAGATATAAAATTGGAAGGCCTGACTGGAAGCGATTTGGAATTGAACTGTGTTTTCCATTTTTTGATAAATAAGTTACCTCCTGCGTTATAAGCGATTTGGATCACGTGACAAAGACATTTTTCACCCTCCCTTGAGTGGTTATTCTTCTTTCGCGCGGTAATTAGGTTCAAAACGCCCACTTTGATACCATTTTCTGAAAGATCTATTGCGTTTGCAAAATAACGGAAAAAAACAGTTCGATGACATAGTTTCTGAACAACAACACCTGCTCGTTTCATGCATTTCCGAAGAAAAATAAATTAAAAGTTATGTCATAAAGTTGCCTTTTTGGACTTGAGAACAGCCTTAAAAAAATGTACGTTGCAATTCATAATTTTTTCGAATATTAATTTCATAATTCATATTACAAAATTATAAGAAATATAAATTCAATGTATTTATGTTTGGGTTTTTTAGTATTATGACCATAAAAAAAAAATTAACACATTCGTATTATAATTTCATGAGATATTAATAAAAATGTAAGTTAATATTAGAAAAATTAAATTTTGAATGTTTATAATTCAAAAACTTATCATCCAAACGACTTGAAATTTGGCGTATAGTTTCAACCGGAGATTTAAAATAACTTGTTAAATTGGATTGTTGCCATTGAAAAAACAATGTTTGGCCTTATTTTAATATTCAGATGGATTCCTAAGCCAATTTTATATGCATAATTTAAAAGTAGACTTTATTTCCAATCGTTTGGTACCTATAACTTTCTTCTACGATAATTTGTTTCAGAGTTAGTAGGGGGTGTTTACTTTTTTGTCACGACTGTACAGCCGGTATATGGGGCATTCTCGCAATCTTTTGACTTTCATGTCCCTGAATAATAATTTTTATTTTAATACACTTTTTTGTGTTTTTTTTAAATTTCATATAATGGAGAACATCCCATTCCATGATTGCACAACAATATTAACGAGATAAATAAGTTTTGGACGATGTTGGGGGGGTCGAAACACCTGGAAAACTCCTATACCGTCCCGTGTCCCTGATGCTGATTTTTAAGTTTGGAGCTGTCTGGATAAAATTGTTTCAATAAAACTAATTCGATGTCATTTTTTTCTGAAACTGGAACTATTGTTTTATATAAATAGGTAGCTAAAAATTAACCTTCACACATTTTTAGGGTTGTTATTATTTTTTAAACTCTGTCCCTGGGTTTTAGATTCCTTACCATCCCTCTTCTAAAATTATACAGAAAATCATTTCAGATGCATCCACAGAATTTTTTTCAAATTTTTTCTCATGCAGAAGTATGCTAGAGAAAGAATGTCTAAAATTCTTTGGCAGGAAATGTACTGTAGAATTTAAATATCAATTTCAAGCATCGTGGCTTTATGGGTAGTCTCACCGTCCCCAAGGTTTATTCCTGCACTTTTCGACGTAAATATATATTTTTTTAAGTTTCATTGTGACTATCACTTAGTTTTAACATGATTTATTCTCCTTACCGTCCCTTTTTTACCTTACCGTGCTTTAAGGGGGTACGATACCTTTAAACCTGCAAAATTTTCGAAAATATTTTTAATACACCTTTTGATTCCGTAATCATTTTTGAACAATATACAAAAAACCGCATTAAAAAATTCCCATTAGTTTACTAATTATGGCAGTTTTATTAAGACTACATAGGATAATTAAACTTTGCATTGCGTTTATTCAAAACGATGAATTTTGATACTGCGCGCTGTGTTACTAAAAAACTATGCATGACAATAAAAGAAAACTTTTTACCACATATTCATTAATGTATTATCTACAACTTAAAACTAGAAAAAGGTAAGATTTTATTGTATTTTTTGTTTTTTACTTTGAAAATATTTTTAAAAAAGGAAAATATTTTAATTTTTTGTTAATTTTTTAATTTAGTCAATATTTTTTACAGATATTCTGGTTTTAGTATAAAGTTAACAGTATTATGTATATTTTTTCACCAAAATTTCCTCTTTATATGCATATTTTCAGATTTTATCATGCGCGCAAGATTTTTTTCTCTTATTATCACATATATTTAAACTTATCATTTTAATATTTATTCATGAATTTACAAGTATATATATATTTTTAAATATAAATATGAGCTTTATATTTAAATGAAGTTTGATTTTTAATTTTGACTTATTACACAAGTTTTGAAGCTTGGAACATAGTGGTATTTTTTCCTTTTTCGACGTGTTCAAAGGTATCCTACCTCCTTAACACCCCTTTAAGACAATGTTATAGAAAAATTCTGTATTAAAAGTACTACATTGTTATTATTTCTTATTTGAATGCCCTGTGGGTACTATGCAAATTCATTATAAGTAAAAATTTAGAAGAAAATAAAAAGTTATAGGGGTAAAATGGTATGGAAAATTAAAGTAGTAAGTTTAACTTAAACAACAGTTAAATAAAAAAATTTTCGCTGCTGACCATTTTTTCTTTATTTTGAATCGTTAAGGCATTCGTCTATCAGATTAAAATATTATTTTAGCAAGTTTAATTTTGTCAGATTTTTTCCCCCAAAAATCAAAAGATTGTGAGAATGCCACATATACACAATGGACAAGGTTAATTCGAACTCATCATAAGGGATCGAAAATTTTTCTTTAGAATTAATATTTAAACTAGTTAATTAGAAAACTGATTTTTATCGCATAAGAAATAAAAATGTTAATACTTTAAGAAAAAAAAGAGGCTATCATATTTGAGAAATAAATCTGCTAATTCGGACTCAGATGAGATTCGTCATGAAAACTCAACAATGCCGCCCTTAATATTTTGAAATATTTTTTTTAGGACTCAAGGGACTATTCGAAATAGAAAGATTGGTCGAAAAACTAACAAGTTACAACAAACGTAACTGGACGATTTTGTTTTCACAAATCCAATTTATTTTCATAGTCACTTTTTGTTCACTAGAGTTTTCAATTCGTGTTGCTTTACTTATGTTATTACGTTTTTATTTATGACAAAAGTAAGATATTTTTGCCTTTTAAGCTTAATAGGCTTCTAAAAATTTTAATTTTAGAATGGAAGAAGAATTTTTAGCTCACAGGGCTATCAAAGCCTGTGAGATAATGTGCACGCAGGTTTTGTATGTACGTATGTACTGTACGTGTGTACGTACATAACGCGATGACTCTGGATAGAGATATCCGATTTGTTTCATTTTTTTCTAGGTTCATTCTGATAAGGCGCTTCCCTAATTAGTTTTGGGGGTTCATTGGGGGATTCATCAGAAAGGGGGAACGGGGGAATACCCCACCCCCTTTATTTAAATAAATGGGCTTTTGATGCAGAATTTTCAGATTTGCTTCAAATTTCGTATACCAATTTATTCCGATAAGGCGCTTCCTTTATTAGATTTCGAGCTTGACTGGTTAAGTATAAAAGGGGGGAACGGGGGATATCCCCCCTTAATTTTCATAAATGGGTTTTTGTATTTGCTTCAAATTTGGTATACCGGTTCATTCTTATAAGGTGCTTCCCGATTAGATTTGTAGGTTCATTGGTTAAGTATAAAGGGGGGAAATGGGGGAGTTAACCTCCCCTTAATTTACCTAAATGGGTTTTTCATGCAGAATTATCTAATTTACTTCAATTTGGTATACAGGTTTGTTCTGATAAGCGCTTCCTTGATTAGATTTGGAGGTTCATTGGTTAAGTATAAAGGGGGGAAACGGGGGTTGGCTAATCCCCCTTGTTTTATTTTTCAAGTGGCATTACTCTTTTAAATACGAATATAATATACAATTAGTGTGAACAGCCTGTGAACTCAGTGCCATCAGTTTAGCTGGGTACTTTTCTTTTTCTTTATAATTTGATATGCTTAAAACAATTCGAATTATACAAAAGATATCTTTTTCTAACATCAAATAAGGTTTTACCTTTATTACTAGCAGTCATTTTGTTCTTAAAATCAGATAATTAAAACATTTATCTACCTCCCTGAAATTTGGAATTTCTAATCCCTAATATTTTCCCTTCATTTTGAGTTATTTAAGTATTAAGTATTATTTAAGTACGAATCAGACTGTTATAACGTGAATGATTGAAAAGTAATAGTCTATAAATGAAAGAGACAGAATAATGCTTGTTTGTCAATTAACAAGAGATTATTTACTTTCTTTCTGTCTCTTGACGTTGACGATAAATTCTCTTTTCTATCCTATACTTTCCCCATCTTGTTAAGTCTTTATGGAATTCTCTCCTTTAATTAACAAAAACTACTTACTCTGATTATTCTTACGCGTTTTAAATGAATAGAGATTTTGTGTTCAGCGAAATTTAAGAAATTTTTCACTTTCTAATATGCAAAATATCAAACAAAAAATGTTCTAATCATGAACACAAGATCGAAACAAAAGAAAAATTTTACAACACTCGAATGAATGCAAAAAGTTCTCGTTTTGTAGTGATTTGCAATAGGTAGTAAAGTGTGTCTTTCAGATGGTATTTTTTACGCCTTCCCATATAGAAAAATTAGAGTATACAAAGTAGGAAAATGAGCTCATTTCCATTCTTTTTTCAAGTTTCAGTCAGTAACGTTTGAAGAGAGCTTTTTTCTGATGTATTCTAATATCGTATAAATGAATACAAAAGTATCTCTGAAAGTTTTGAGACACACTCTCAGAAATACTTTCTTCAGTTCACGGATATTCTCCTGGCAGCTTCCGTTAATTGACGAAAATCCGTTTTTCTCCGTTACAGGAGGTTATATACGTCACTATATTATATACGTCAATTGAAGGAAGTTGGGAGAAAATGAAAGTTGCTGACCTGGAATCGAACCAGCTATCTTAGTGTTACGATACGAGTACGCTAACCATTGGGCTACAGTTTCACAGTAGTGAGACACTTTGAAATAAATATGTTCGCTTCAGATGGGTATGAATTGATTCATTTCTTTAAAAAGCTTTGAATTTTGAAGTTCATTTCGGGAAGGTTGCGTTTTGAATGAGATTGTGTCTGGGGTTTTAATACTTTTATAATAAAAATATGAATTATAAATATTTTAAAGTAGATTGCTAGATTTAAAATATGAATATTATTTTTGGTACTTTTCGGTTAGCCGGGCGCCAGTGTTATATATGCATACATATATACATATATATGCACATATATTTACATATATATATATACATTATGTATGTATCTATATATGTGTGCATATGTACATATATATATGTAAATATATGTGCATATATATGTATATATGTATGCATATATAACACTGGCGCCCGGCTAACCGAAAAGTGCCTTATTTTTTTATTCGAAAAGATTTTTTTTCTTTTTTGAATACAATCGCTTTTTTCCATTTAATATTTAAATTAAAATGTCATTTAAATCTGTTCATTTAAAAAATATTTTAAATGCGAAATTTTTTTATAAACAACATTATAAATTCAACTTTATTTAACTTTATTCAACTTTAAAAGTATAAATTGTGAGTATTTTTGAATGAGAAAAGTAATTGTTATTCATTTTTAAATTCGAAAACTTTTTTCTTTTTCAACCTTTAACTGATGTTACTGGTCTCACAGACCGGTGCTTTTTGCAATTTTTGTAGTTTAACTTGCAAATTTCAGTTTATCTACAAACACTACTGAAATTTTGTTTCGTTTGGAACTTTAGTACTAACACCAGAGACTTTTGAATAGGTGAACTTTAATTATAACAGTCCTGTACAAAAAGTTTAGTACAAAAACAACATCCTATGAGTTAATCGCGGCTTTTATTCATCTTTCGATGGAGACCGCTTCACACTAGTTGTGTGACAATTTCTGTGACACCAGTTAAAGGTTAATTAAATTAGAAATTTTCATGTATAGAACTTTTGGTTTTTCATTTTTAAAATAAATTCGGATTTTGGTATTAATAGAGCGCATGCATGCAAGGAATGAACGGAATTTCTTCTTCTTTTTCAGACTTTCGGGAAGATTTCAGGGATAAAATATGTTTTCGAGGTGGGCGGAAATTATTTGGTATTAATAGAGCGCATGCATGCAAGGAATGAACGGAATTTCTTCCTCTTTTTCAGACTTTCGGGAAGAATTCAGGGATAAAATGTTTTCGAGGTGAACGGAAATTATTTGGTATTAATAGAGCGCATGCATGCAAGGAATGAACGGAATTTCTTCCCCTTTTTCAGACTTTCGGGAAGAATTCAGGGATAAAATATGTTTTCGAGGTGAATGAAAATTATTTGGTATTAATAGAGCGCATGCATGCAAGGAATGAACGGAATTTCTTCCTCTTTTTCAGACTTTCGGGAAGAATTCAGGGATAAAATAGAACGGAAATTATTTGTTGAAAAATGAGGAAGAATTTAGTGTAAATTGACGAGCTTTTCTGACAGTGCAGGGACAGAAGATATGCACTAAAAGATATTCTTCAACTATGTAATTCTTACTTCCCTTCCACAGATGATTATTTCTGGCAACAATTGCAATTTAGCTATCGTAGAATAAAATTTGAAAAAGTGGAAAATAGAGTTGACGCGAGAACACTATCGCAGTATGATTTTCTAGGATTTTAAATTGGGGCTCAGATCAAGAATATCCTTCAACGTCTACACGTTCCCGTTTCCTACCATTGCCACTATATTCAGAGGCCGAAATTCTCTTTCTGATGAAGATAACGCAGGGAAACTTTTATCAGACAACCGATGATAAACGCTGTACCTACTAAATAATACAGAAGAAACTTAACTCTGGATCCGCAGGTACTGATACAATTTTCCAAGAAAAACTGCATATGAAAAAATTAATATTGTCGTTGCGCTCCCTTAATTTAACAGAACACCAGTGTGTCATACTCTAAAATTACTTTATGATGATGATCGCATTATTGGATCGCATTATTTATAAATTACACCTGGCGCCATCTTTTGATGTTCCAACACATTAAAAAATATATGTATGTGTCTCTGAGACGACTCAATAGAAACAACAGTGAAAAAGGCAATGAAGAATGAAAAAAAAAAATCGGTACTGCTTTTCTCGGAAGTACAGAACTGGTCCAAGCTAGAGGGGGCAACTAACTGGTACACCACTAAGCATCCAAAAATTCTTCTACAAGTGAATATTAGAGGGATCATGCTTTACAATTATAATGTATCTTCTCATTCAGCCAGAATGTCCTTCGAACGTTTTCAACAAAAACACATAAAATGATATAACATCCACCTGGTTTTAACTGCATTTGACAGACAAACGAAAACTTGGATTCCAGAATGTATTTTTGGAATTAAATTGTTTATAGTACCCTAACAGAGCAAACACAGGGTGGTATGTTACGTCTTTTGAACCGCATTTAAGATGAAAGTATTTTAATGGGAAAGCGATAGATACATGAACATATTGGATGAGGTTGACTGGCATAAGGACTTAATTCCAAAAGAGTATATCTTTTTAGCAGTGTACAGTATTTTATTAACGAGAACTTCAGATTCGATTTTTTCCCCTTACAAATGGACCAAAAGAGGTTACTTTCCAAAGATGCAACAATAGGAGTTTCCTGAAACGGATCATTATTAGACATTTATTAAACTATTATGATATTGAAAGCTATTGAGTAAAATATAGGGATTCAAGTACTTTTTTTATTCGAGTGTTTTTTCATTTTTTAAAACCGAGAATTTGTCCCCTCATACTCATAGATGTCGGAGCTCATGGTCTCGTTTGTCTGAATCGAACAAAAATTGAATCGGGATTACTTGCAAACTGGAAGTTTGGTGGTATCGAAGTAAAATGTACACATATAACGTTATCACTTTAAGCGTGAGGGGTAGTCTGGCCATTGATAGAGGGGGGATATCAAAAGACTAACCCCCTCCCCCCCGGGAGGGTGTTAGTCTTTTGATATCGTTAAGATTTCTTATACAACCAATTTCTTTTTGTAAACTTTTTTTTACATCAATATGTATCAACTGTTATCTATTTTTATGAAAATACAAAGTTATTATTCAAACTATTAAATGATTATAAAATCCTTTCATTTCAAAGAATTTAATATACCCAATGTTCGCCATTCCCATTCTTTTGCCATAGGAGCATATAATTTGGTGTTAGGGAAACTAGCTTCGAAATGATTCTTGTCAATGATTCTTCTCAGCTAATAAAAAATGGGAAGAAATGTTAGCCACCTGTTCAATCTGTAAGAAGCTTAAGTGCAAAAAAGACAATATTACTGTTAAATGCATTATGTAACATAAAGCTATTATTAAATACGTTTAAACAGTAAGTATTTCTTTAAAGTGTTATTTCATGTTTTTTATTAACTTCTTCTCTTCATTTAAATAAATGCATAACCACACTTGTATATTATTGCAAACGGAAAAAATTGTAAAAATAAAAATAATATTTAGGCACTGATAACGATATCATTAGGAGAGGGGATCCAAAATTTACAAAAACTTGATAACGTTATATATGTACAAAAGAAAGTACGAGAAGTTGCACGTCATGCACTTACTTATAGTATTTGTTCCAAATCACCACGCCGGAAACTGGTGGAGTGGTCTGTGACATCTTTTTTAGACAGTGGCTACCTAAAGGGTTACCTTCTCTTGGAATTCCTCGATATCATGAACCCAGGATCCACGCCCCCCTCTTTCCCACTTCTTTTAAACTTTTTGTTCATTGGTTTCTTATGTATTCTTTCTGGATTTGGTAAATTTTCGTTGTAGTTTCTTTTTGGAAGCGAGTGCGAGTCTTCATATTAATATGTACAGTCGTGGAAAAAAAAAAGTAAACACCCCCTACTAACTCCTCAACAAATTATCGTAGAAGTAAGTTACTGGTACCGAACGATTGGAAATAAAGTCTACTTTAAATGATTTATATAAAATTTGCTTAGGTGGCCATCTACATATTAAAACGAAACATAACTTTATTTTTTTCAATGGCAAGACCCAATTCTGACAACATAAATGAACTCTACGCCCTTCAATTAGCCTAAAAACAAATTTTTATGCAATTCGTATTATAAGTTTTCGAGAAATTAATTATTTTAAAACGAGCGTATTTTAAGGGCTGTATCCAAATTGAAGTTCGTTACTCGATTGTTAACCGAGAGAGCCCCCTTCTTGATCAAGGCACCTTATGAAGCCTAGATAACAGGGCAGCAGAAGAAATTTCAAAATATCTACTCACTTCTATCATAGACTTCTTATAGATAGACTACATAGATATCTTAAAGCATCATTTTGCCGTTTTTTAAGCATAATTTGAAAACTATTTAGAATAAAAATGTGAAATTTTGGATTTTCATAAAGCAGGACTTAATAAATCTAAATCCATCAAAAAAAATTGTAGGTTGCAATTCATAATTTCTTCGAATATTAATTTCATAATTCATATCATAAAATTATAAAAATTGCAAATTCAGCATATTTATGTTTGGGCACATTAGCATTAATGCTAAACAAAGAATTAGCAAATTAGGAGCATAATTTCAGGAGATATAAATAAAAATATGAAAATGTAATTTAACATTGGAAGCACTAAATTTTGCATATTTATAATTCAAAATCTTATCATTCAAATGACTTGAAATTTGGTCTCTAGGCATAATTTGAACCGAAGATTTGAAATATTTCGTTAAAATTGGGTATTGCCATTGAAACAAATGAGGTTTGGGTTCGTTTTAATGTGTAGATGGCCCCCTAAGCAAACTTTATATACATCATTTAAAAATAGATTTATTTTCAATTGTTCGGTACTTTTAACTTCCGTCTACGATAATTTGTTGAAGAGTTAATAGGGGGTGTTTACTTTTTTTTTCCACGACTGTGCATCCACTTATGAAGCCTGTAAACCAGCCCTGCTTGCCGTACAAAAAAGAAGAAAAAAGTTTGTCCCTGAAAAACTGAGTCATTGCAGTTGAAGAAAAATACATTAGTATAGTTTTTTACAAGGCCACCTCATAAATTTTACTAATATCGTCGTCTATTGCGCTTCAAAATAAGAAAAAGACCGCCAATCTAAAATCCCATTTCCATACATCCAACATTTCGGATGGGTACGGACGATAATAGCAACTGGAAAAGGTATCCCCTTTGGCAATGTTTTCCGTTAAAAAATTTTCACGTTTTCCGTCCGTCATGCAGCTTAAAACAATGGTGAAGAGCGTTTGCTCATGACCAGTATTTCTGGAAAAAAAAAAACTGTTTTTACACATTTTATCTCCAATGTACGATTCGACGGTGTCAGGTTCTGAGAAACATCTGCTATTAGAACTGGGGTTCTATATTATTTTTGTCTTAATATATTATATATTGCATAGGCTGTGTACTGGAATTTCAAAATAAGTCTTTCCTTATCTAAAACTGGATCTAAGCCGGTGAAAATGTATAGATGGTATGAAGGGGAAAAACGATAGTGTGAGAGGGGTGTGCACAAACTTTGGAGATGTCTGTGGAAGATGGAGAGACAAAAGCATTCCACGAACGAAGAAAAGAGCTTGGAATGGGAGACAGGTAGAAAAACACGGAGGGGTTACGTTGAGAAGTAGCAAGGGGTTGCTGGAAGGCAGTCTCTTCTGCTGATATTGTTAGTTGGAGCGTAGCGCTCAAAGTGGACGTGTGTTCCTGGGAAGAGCTCTGAGAGATAGAGCGTAGGGTTCAGTTGGAACCGAGAGCGCCAAGCGCAAGGTTAGTCACTGTGTATACCTCTTAGAGAGAGAGTGTAGGATTGAGTGAGGCTCGGAGAGCTTAGGCTTAGGGCACATGTGTGTTGGGAGATCGAGATTGATCTCCGGAAAGCTAATTTAACTTGTGTAGAGTGAGAGTGATTTAACGTAGTTTAACAGCACACAGCCAGCATTTACTGTATTCAATTTAATGTTGAAACGGATCATCTATATCCGAGTTTGTAAGTGTAAATAGTGTTTTGTTGTTGTGTAAATAGTGTGTAAATAAACTGTTAATTTAGTTAATTGAAAGGGTTGGTTTTCATTTAAACAATCTTCTCAGTGCGTGACCGATATCACGTAATTATATCGGTGGTGGCAGCATATAAATAGAACGGAATTTCTTCGAAGTTGTGCGGACTAAGAGGAAACTCCGACAAATTGATGGCAGCGACGGGATAGAATCGTCTCAGACTAGCGACTAGCGAGCCGTGTTGCAGTGTGTTAGTGCCGGAGCACCCAGTGGAATTCTTGCGTGGAAATGCCGGATCGTCGAGCGGAATTTTATAGAGATAAAAATCAAGCGTCGAGCAGAAATATAGAGTGTGTGTGCCCTATCATCGTTACAGCGAACCGAACTAAAGTGTTGTGCCCTATCGTCGTTACGGCGAACCGAAATAGTGTTTGTGCCCTATCATCGCTACAGTGAATCTAATTACGGTGTATTAGAGCCTGAGTGTTGAATATCATCAAAGTGACTTTAAAGCGCGAATATTGAATTCATCGTGAAACTACGTGTGAGCAGTGGAGTACCCCAGCAGATAAAGTATAAGGTAAGGTGTTTTGATCATTTCTGTCTGCTGACATTCTCGAACCAAATGTATTTGTTGTTGTATAATTAATAGTAATTTCAGATAATTTATGTGCAATAAAGTAATTGTGTTCAGATAGGTAGGAGATATTAAGAGCCATATTTACTATCGTTTTAAGAAAAGGTCATTATAACTTGTACTAATATTGAGTTTCTATTTTTTTTTTACTAATAAAAGTAGTGAACAAAATTAATGCTTTGTGTTAATAATAGTTGGAAGGAATAATTGAATTTACTTAAATTTAAATTATTATTAAAGTAATATTTCAATGAAGCAATACTGTTTTAAGTTTGAAGAGTTGATAACAAACGAGTAATGAACATTTGCTGAGAATTTTAATTGGCTAGAAGTAAATTTCGAGAAAAAAAAAGGCTCACAGTGAGGAAAAAAAATAGAAGGTTTTGATTGTATTTGTTTTAAGTGTGAAGACCAGTATTGAATTTGGAAATATTTTATTGAGGATAATTGTAGAAATTTATATGTGTATGTTATACAATTTTTCTTTATGGGGATGTTTCTATTGACATCAATACTTTTATTCAATTTGCAACGTATCAGTATTATTATGTAAATTGTATGTTATTATCTAATTGTATAAAGTGGAATCTGCATTGCATAGTAATCAAATCGAAATTATTGTTTTACCTTTTGTTTTATTGGAAGTAAATTGTGTGATATAAATGGTTGAGGAAAATCAGGTTATACAGTAGTTTAAATTAGAAATATAATACATCGATTATCTGAAAGGTATTAATTAGTATAATAAGTGGAGGTAACTGTACTAAAGTAGAAATTTAGGAAATATTAATTTGGTAGGTTTAAATATTATTGTAGAGTGGTAATAGTAATCGGCGAAGGTATGGCTTTCTTATTGAAACTGAAAAGGGTGGATCTTCAGATGATAGCCGAAGAGTTGGGGGTTGAACTCACGGAAGATGATACCAGATTTCAGCTTAAGAAAAAGATAATGGACAGCTAGGAATATGATGAGGGGGCTATTAAGGAATTATCTAACACTATTGTTGCGGAGCGATTAGAGCGCGAAGAAAAACAGGAAAAATTAGAGCTCGAAAATTAGAAAAACAGGAAAAATTAGAGCGTGAAAAGTTAGAAAAACAGGAAAAATTAGAGCGTGAAAAGTTAGATAAACAGGAAAAATTAGAGCGTGAAAAGTTAGAAAAACAGGAAAAATTAGAGCGTGAAAAGTTAAACAGGAAAAATTAGAGCGTGAAAAGTTAGAAAAACAGGAAAAATTAGAGCACGAAAAGTTAGAAAAACAGGAAAAATTAGAGCACGAAAAGTTAGAAAAACAGGAAAAATTAGAGCGTGAAAAGTTAGAGCGAGAAAGAGAAGAGAGGTCTGAAAAATTGAGGATGGAACATGAATTAGAAATAGAGAGGCTAATGGTACAAGGTTCGACAAATAACTCTAATGGGTCTAGGGAATCTAATAATGAAAGTAACATAGAAAAATTGATCAAAAGTGTTAAAACTCTGTCTATCAAAGTACCAGAAGGGACTGAGGAATGGAATTTATTTTTCAACAGTTTAGAAAGGGCATTCAAAACTAAAAATGTACCGGAAAACCAGCAGGCCGAAATTCTACTAAATATGTTAGGAGATAAGGCTGATAATTTGTTAATTTATACCACTAGGGAACAAATTGAGAGTTATGAGGAATTAAAGGAGTTAGTTCTAAGGGAACATGAGCCGACACCGTAGGCGTGTTTGGAAAATTTTAAGAAGGCTAGGAGAAACCAGAATGAAACTCATGTATTATTTGTATCACGTTTAATAGCAACATGGGAAAATTATTGTAAGATTAGGGGTGCTTGTGAAGACGATTCCGTTACATACAGAGGTGGCCGTTATTAGACTACGTATAGTGATTTAGATAACCAGGACTTACTAAAAAAAAACTCCAATCGGGTAAACGAAGACGTTTTTTATTCCATCATGAAAGCAGCAGGGAGAGGTACAAGGGGGAAGAGATAAGAGCCTCTTCTTAAAACGACGTCACGAGGCTAGAGACAGAGCAGGAGTGACCGGAATATACAGTTACAACTTTCTTGCTTGGCGGACTAAAATATCGCCAATCTACAAGTATTTTTGCGCCATGCACAAGAGGCCGAGAAAAACATTAGCTGGTATGGATTCGCCAAATACATACGGTAGGCTTCTACCATATATTAATTGTGTAGGGGTGCCAGATCGTGGGTTGCTAAAATTCTTGAATCATGAGAGGTGCAATCTAATCTGTACTTTGATACAGCTGCGGTTAAGTGTAAAAATAAAAATGTTTCTGGATAAAGACATAGAGTGATAACTGACCGAATTCGTTAGGCGAAAAGGGCATGAGAATGTATTTTTAAAGACAGATGTTAGATCAAAGATTAACAACGTGCATTACCACAAAAATGCAGAATTGACGTACATATGAACAAATAATTCTAATGAATGGATTGCATGTTAAGTGATTTTAAATGATGAGTTATATTCATGCCCAAATAAGGAAGTGACCGAAGTTAAAATGCTTTTGCTACTAACAGTGAGCCGTAACGAATTTTCTACAAGGTTAAATCGTATGTGTGAGAAACTCACAAAGTAAAAATGAAGACTGAATCACTGATTTTATTTTATTAAAGAGATAAGTAACTAGAATAATTTAATTTAAATGTGAAGGGTTATTAATACAATCGATTTAGTTTTTAAATGTTAAATTTAATTTAGGGGTTGCACTGTTTGACTATAGTGCACTAAAATAAATAAAGTATTAAACAGAATTTTAATTGAAACTGCTTGGGGTGTGTGGGGGGGGGGGGGGGAGATCGAACGCAAACATATATAACGATAATCGTTATAGTGCTGACTCATATGAGAAGGTCAACCAGTTAATAATTACGGATAAGTTATTAAACACGTTAGATGAAGAAACCGCATCATATATTGGGTTAACGCAGCAGAGTAAATGGTTAGAAGCTTCTAAAATTGCTAAAGAATGTGACAATTATTTTGACGCTAAACATAAGTCTTATGCCGTTACGTATAAAAGTTTTAAGTGTAAAGATAGGTATGTAAACAGTGAAAAAGTGAAACTGAGGGAGGACAGTAAATTTAGTGGAAATTGGAGGCAAAATGGAAGTAATGAGACTAATTCTTTTTCGGGTAGGAAAACTGATTTTAAGAAACCTAGTGATGATTCAGCTCCTAGATGCATCAAATGTGGTTTAAGAGGCCATTACCAACGTTTTTGTAATAAAGTGGGTAATGAGGGAAATAATAATGCTAGTAAAGGGCGTGAACAGAAAGCGGGTGTAAATAAGATTGTCGTGAAAGGAAATAAAGAGTTACCTAAGGGAGCTATTGTGGCGAGGATATCGGCAAAGGCCGAACAGAGAACTAATGTTATTGGTGAGAAATTAAATAAACTTGAGAAAATTGAAGTTAGTGTAAATGGGCAAAAAGCAAAAGGATTGGTCGATTCTGGATGTGAAATTAGTGTTATAAAGATTTGGTACCGGAAGAGAAATTAAAAGGAGCGGGTAGTATTTATTTACAAGGATTATTTGGTGAAGCAGTTAAATCACCGTTGGTTAAATTACCATTAGCTATTCCGCAATTCGGACAAACTAATATAATTCATCAGGAAGTACTTTGCGTGGTGACCGATAATATTAATGAGCAGGTAATTTTACATCCCGAGGTGATTAATGAGTTGTTAGGGGTCAGTCGCGAGGAGCCATTGCTTGAGGCCCAAGAATTAGAAAGTTCGGAAATTAGCATTGATAACTCAAGTGAAGGGAAAGATATGAGTAGCGATAATTGTAATGTTTACGCAATAGAAGCGAGATCGGAAAATTTACAAAGTCAGAATGCTGAAAAGACGGAAGTAGAGGGAAATGGTAATGTTTCGATAAGCAATTCAGATATATTTAAGAAATCCCAATTGGAATGTAAAGAGTTAGAGAGAGCTTGGGAAGTAGCTAAAATTGATAAAGGGGGTTATTATATTGAAAAGGACTTATTGTATCATAAAGATAAATTTGTAGAAGAAGCTATAGCTAAATTAGTAGTGCCTAAGGTCAAAAGAGAAGGAATCTTAAAGTCAGCGCATGTTTCTAATGAGGGAGAACATCACGCGGCAAAGAAAACCTTAGAAAGAATTAGGCAATCTTTTTATTGGGAAGGTATGGCTAAAGAAACTAAAAAGTTTTGTAAATCGTGTCTAGAATGTCAGTTATCTAGAAAAGTGAAAGTGTGTGATAGTCTTAGTTGAGATGGCGGATGGTAGCAAAAAGTATGTACATCAAAATAAAGGGGAATTTATGGTCAGGTGTAACATAGTTAATATTGTTTTTGAAGGTGATGAGGAATTTGGAGAAGTTGGGGAAATTCCTATTCTAAACCGGGAAGAAGAGGTAGAACGGGACATAGAAAGGTTCGAAATAAAAGGGTTATCTAATAGTCAAGTCAAGGATATAAAGTCCATTTTGAGGGATAATAAAGAGGTATTTATGGGTCCTGTGCGAACAGCGGAAGTAGGGGAGCACCGTATTGATTTGAAACCGGGTGTGGCAAGGAAACAGGCCAAAGTTATATAGTGTACCTGTTGCTTATAAAGAGGAAGTAGATCGACAGATTCAGGAGTTATTAGAATTAAAGCTAATCGAAGTATCAAATGCAGAAATTAGTCATCTAATTGTTTGCGTGGCGAAAAAAGACGCAACTGTTAGGCTTTGCATTGATTATAGAGCTTTAAATTCAGTAACGCAGGTCCCAACATTTCCTATGAAAGATTCGCAGGAAATCATGTATACTGCGGGGGCAGCTAAATATTTATCTTCGATTGATTTATTGAGGGGTTATTGGCAGATTAAAATGGCGGAGGAATGTAAACATTTGACAGCTTTTACAACTCATAATGGGACTTATCAGTGGCGTACTATGCATTTGGTTTATCAGGGGCGGCTGCTACGTTCCAAAAAGATATGAATGAGGTCCTTCAAGGTCATCGGAGGTATGCACAAGCATATATTGATGATGTCATCATTTTCTCCGACACCTGGGAAGAGTATTGTGAGCATGTTAGGTCTGTTATAGAAGAACTTAAAAATAGAAATTTTACGATTAGGCTGGATAAATGTAAATTTGGAGAGAAATTGATTAAGTTTTTAGGTCATGTAATTGGGGGTGGAACGCATGCACCTGATGAGGAGAAAATAGGAGCAATAAGGGACTTAAAGAGACCGAAAACTGAAAAGGAAGTTAGATCTGTTTTGGGATTAATGGGATTTTACCGATCTTATATTCCAAATTATGCAGAAATTGCTATACCTTTAACGGAATTAACTAAAGGGAAAGTTAAAAATACTGTACCATGGGATGAAAGGGCAGAAGAAGCATTTAATACCCTTAAAGATGAGTTATGTAACGTGACGCGTTTGGCTAAACCTACCGTAGGCCGGGAATATCAGCTTCACGCCGATGCTTCAGACCTGGCAGTAGGGTGTTGTCTTACTCAAAAAGATGAAAAGGCTCAGTTTAAACCGATAGCGTTTGCCAGTCAGAAATTATCAGGGGCTCAGCGTGCTTGGCCGAGTATAGAGAAAGAGGCTTGGAGTGTTCTCTTCGGGTTGCGGAAGTTTGAAAAGTGGACATATGGATCTCAAATTGAGATCATAACGGATCACAATCCATTAAAATTTCTCACTGAAACAACCCCAAGGTCTCCCAAACTCACTAGATGGCTCTTGCCTTGCAACGGTGGAACGTGAGTATTTCTCATCGTCCAGGAGCTCAACATTTAAATGCTGATGCAATTTCCAGGCTACATAGGAAGAGCTGGGAAGAACAGCCAATTGCTAGCCCATCGGCATCAATGACTAAATAGTTGACAAACCTTAAAGGGGTGTCATCACGTTTTAAATTTTTTTTTGTATATGTGTAATTGTATTTGAATTTTTGTGTTATAGTGTTATAGTGTATTAGCATGTGTAGTTTTTCTGTAATAATAATAGTAGTACACGGCTCATTAGAGATGTCAGTAGAGAATGTTCAGACACCATGATATATATATGTAATAATAATAATGAAGAAACCTGCAAAAAGACTATTGAACTCTTCTGTGATGTTATTATATGTTTGGGGAAAATTAGCCCCTAAATGGCATATTTTCCGCTAAAGTGAGGGGTGTCCGGTTCTGAGAAACATCTGCTATTAGAACTGGGGTTCTATATTATTTTTGTCTTAATATATTATATATTGTATAGGCTGTGTACTGGAATTTCAAAATAAGTCTTTCCTTATCTAAAACTGGATCTAAGCCGGTGAAAATGTATAGATGGTATGAAGGGGAAAAAAGATAGTTGGAGAGGGGTGTGCACAAACTTTTGAGATGTCTGTGGAAGATGGGGAGACAAAAGCATTCCACGAACGAAGAAAAGAGCTTGGAATGGGAGCCAGGTAGAAAACCACGGAGGTGTTACGTTGAGAAGTAGCAAGGGGTTGCTGGAAGGCAGTCTCTTCTGCTGATATAGTTAGTTGGAGCGTAGCGCGCAAAGTGGACGTGTGTTCCTGGGGAGAGTTATGAGAGATAGAGCGTAGAGATCAGTTGGAACCGAGAGCGCCAAGCGCAAGGTTAGTCACTGTGTATAGCACTTAGGGATAGAGTGTAGGATTGAGTGAGGCTCGGAGAGCTTAGGCTTAGAGCACATATGTGTTGAGAGATCGAGATTGATCTCCGGAAATCTAATTTAACGTGTGTAGAGTGAGAGTGATTTAATGTAGTTTAACAGTACACAGCCAGCATTTACTGTATTCAATTTAATGTTGAAACGGATAATCTATATCCGAGTTTGTAAGTGTAAATAGTGTTTTGTTGTTGTGTAAATAGTGTGTAAATAAACTGTTAATTTAGTTAATTGAAAGCGTTGGTTTTCATTTAAACAATCTTCTCAGTGCGTGACCGATATCACGTAATCATATCGGTGGTGGCAGCATATAAATAGAACGGAATTTCTTCGAAGTTGTGCGGACTAAGAGGAAACTCCGACACACGGTAAACCAAACGATACTGAAGTTTCATTCAAATTTCCTATTTGTGAAAGTTCAAAAATATATTTTTTCGCAACTGGGTAATGTACTTTTGAAAAAGTGAACTTTAACTTCTAGCTATTTCGGAAGATTTTGAGCAATTTTAGTACGAATTCGGATACACAGTCTATATCGATTCATGAAACGACTGCACCATTCTTCAGATGCAAAAATAATTGCCTGTTTTAATGGCAGGAAATCTGGATCTTTTTATCCTATTCCTGTCTCTGAAACTAATATTTGTACGGGTTACAATTAACCCGCTTTGCCAAAACATTTGCACCCAGTCGTATAGTTTTTCTTTAAATGCGGGAAATGGTGGTTTGCGTGCGCGTGCTATCATCGCTTTTAGAATTTGTGAAATTTCGTTTTTCTTTCTTTCTCTATTCTCGAACTTGTTTTTAAATGACGAGCATTGAGTTATTCCACTGTTTTGCAAAATGGATGACTTTCAATTTAAAGCCCACATTATAAGCCCTGTGATTTTGTCCAACCATCTTTCATTAAGGCGGCTTACGAAAATATTTCGAACTCTTATTTTCAACGAGCGCCCCCTGTCTCACAAAAGCTAAACATTTTGTGGGCGTGTAAGATTTATGTCTATCCGCACCAGGTGGTACAGATCAACGCGAGGGACTGACCGATGATATTTTTGGCGCGTTATCGCTTTTAGGTTGAATGTTTTGGAACTTCACAAAAAAGGGTTCCGGCCCAAGGGGCCCGGTTCAAATCAAACAATAAGAAAACCATTAATCATTCTCCCCCACCTCGCATCGGGAGAAAAACTAATCCTTTCTTTGAAATAGTGGATTTGCCTCGGGATGATCCATATAAGCATCCATTTTGTTGCCTGGATGGAGTGGAATTGGGTTTTTTAATTTATGTATCAGGTACACTTATGGGCACGCACATGTTCAAGAAATATGCGCCAATTCAGCTAATGTGTTAGTATTACGTATGCTTCTCTAATAAAAGGGACTCATTCTGTAATCTTTCTGAGAGAATTTTTTTTTCTTTTCTGATACTTTTTCTTTGTAAATCACTATATGCGTTAACTAAGTGCTATCTATTTTCATATGGTGACAAATTTCATAAATAAATGGTACACTATCAAGTAAATCTGAAGATATTAAAGTGCAGTCGGGCAAAAGAAAGAAAGAAGGAAAGAGATACATTTTAATCACCCCATTGTACAATAAAAAAAAAGGAATAGGCAGTTTTCTAGTTCCGATTCTTTAAACAACACCGACTTCATTGGTGTCAGATCTTTAATCATACAATAGTCAATTATTTGTTACTATATAAGCTTTTAAAAGCACAAAGGCTGTTTGCTCTTTTCCAAAATGCATTTCAGTTGAAAGTGGAATAATCTGGAAGCGCTTTTAAGCAAATGTCAACTTCATGTCATTCATCGGATTGTTCCGACAACCTCTCAATATGGCAAATATTGCTGTCGTTAGTTTATTGACACGCGATTAATAAATAGCGACTTATAAGCTTACAAAGGGTTTCAAATGCTTTTCTTGGAGAATATAGCAAAAACAAAATTTCACTTCCGGCTGTAAATTCTTAAATCTATAACCTAAATACCCCAAGAAAAAAAAAAGGCTAATTAAAAAAGCAATACATTTCTTTAAAATGTACTTCAAAACAGTAATGTGGCATGAATTGCCAAATATAATAAGGAAGGGTGAAACGAAGTTAATTTTCTCTCTATATACATGAAATATTTTTTAGATAAAAAAAAATTGATTCAGTTGATTTTTGATTCAGTTATCTGTACATAAATTTACACACGTACAAATCTGTATAAATCATGTATTCTTCTACATTAACAACATTCATTTGTCACGTATTTTTTAGTCACCGTAAGTACGTCTTTAAAAAACTAAAAATATGCGATTTTTTTTTTTCAATGCAGATGCAATCTTCTGTTAAGCATGCGATAATAAAACATATATATTGATTAAGCACGTTTTAGTCGAATATAGTTTAATTGAATATTCTGTATCATATAAATATATCAAACTGTAATGCTAAAATAATCTGTATCATATAAATATAACATAAACTATAACGCTAAAGTTTTATTATTTTCATAATAATGCAGTACTTAGCATTATATGCTAAATAATTAGTATGAAAATAATTAAGAGCACAAGCGAAAACTGATAAAAGTGAAAACGAAGCATTTTTTTCAAACTCAGTTTAGAACTTAAAATTTTGAAACGAAAAAACTCATAGATTAAATCAACAATTCAGTGTGTAAACCAAACATTTCAACTAGAGATCGACCGAAAATTCGGTTTCGTTCTCGTTTTTGGCTCAAAATCGGAGTTTCGTTTTCGGCGAAAATGTTGCCAAAAATTCGGCCTCACCGAAACTCGTCCGAAATTATTTTTATTCCAAAAAGTCTCGTTTCTTCCTTTGGAAATTTTCAATATAACTCATTGATTTGAGCTGTATCGGCTCAAATGAGACACTCTTTATTTATTGCTGTGTATTTCACTGTTTATAATTATCAGTCATGACTGACTCAACATGTGAAATAAATTATAAAGCAAGTAATACATGCATGACTAAACTTTGAAGACGCTTTTCACAAGCTCATTAAAAGCTGCAGACTTAACAGTAATAGATTTGAAACCACAGAAGTGTTTCGAATACCCGTTGAATATAGTATAACGGAATAATATTACTATATTACAGTATAACAGATTATCATTTACAAAAATCTTTGTAAAAGGTAAATCGAGGTATGTATACCTAAAACATTTTTTAATTAGATGAAATTCGTATAATTAGAGACTGATTTAATTATATTTTATTTTATATGAAAATAAAAAGTTTTGGCCAGAGGCACAGAGAGCCAACTATGGCCACACGTATAATAATTACACGTATAACACTTAAAAGTTAACACTTTCAAAACACTAAATAAAATTCTAAAAGTCTAAAACTTACAAGTTTCAGCTACCCTGTGGCCATCATCAGGGTCTTACTTCAGTTAAAAAGAGAAAAATACTTATTAGTTTGTAGAATTCAAAAGTTTACATTTGAAACTTGTAGGTTTTAGACTTTTAGAATTGTATTTAATGTTTTGAAAGTGTTAACTTTTAAGTGTTATTATACGTCTTTTAATAAATCTTTTTAATTATATTTGTGCGTTAATTTCAAAACATAATAATCCTTCAATTTATTTAATTACACATATAATTAATCAATAATTATGTATGTATTAATTACTTAAAAAAAAATAGGACATTTTCGTTTTCGGCCGAAAATAGTAAGATTACCAAAGTTCGGTTTCAGTTTTTGTTTCGGTCTTAAAAACTCGTTTCGGTCAATCCTTAATTTCAACTAATATGTATAAAATTCAAATTGGATACTTGCTGAGACAGTCATAAATACGTTTTTATTATTAACAACACAAAACTGGCAAGCGCGTTTTTATAAAAAAAAAAAAATTACGAAATCTAATAGCGTTTTTCTTTTTCTTATAAAGGCAAACAAAGTGACAGAAAAGGGTGTCACAGTTGGCCATTTGAACGGAAGTTACCAAAAAAGTTGTTATAAGAGAGTAAACACCTGTAACTCGATTAAGTATATTTTTTGAAAAATGAAAAATAAAATTCGATTCCAAATCACTTGCATTCCTGCCCAGTTTCACGTTTTTACGTTAAAAGAAAGTCTGTGAATGTGCCGGAAAACCATTAGTTTAAAAACACCTTGATTCTTAAAAGTAAAAGCAAAATGTAGATATTGCTTGCCTGCGCATTTTAAAACGTCCTTTATAAACCGAATAGAGGTCTGCCCGGGCTTGGCCCGAGGCCCGTACCCTGCCCGGCGGAATGAAGGCGAATTTTCAAACGGGCCGGGCCTGCAGAATTAGGACAATTTTTTCAACGGGCCGGGCCAGGCCGGCAAAAAAATTGAACGGGCCTGCAGGGTCGGGCCGGGTCGATAAAAAAAATTAATCGGGCCTATCGGCCCGATATAAGAATTCAAGTGAAGCAGATAAAATGCGAGCCATTTTCAATGAATATGATTTTCTCGAGAAGTATAAATGTGCATCACGAGCCGATGCGAGTTTAACAACATCAATACAGAAATATAACATGTCCATCGTTGAGATCGGCATCGTACAGTTACTAGATGTCTGACTCCGGGTTTAATTTTTCTCAGCAGACTCGTGCCGGGACGAAACTGGTCTTAATCGATCTCAGGATGTGTAGGATAGGCATTATGTTTTGTAAGATTATTAATAGTGATAATGAACTTCTGTTAAGGGTGTTCTTAAATCCAAAAGGACAACTTTCTGACATAAGTTTTAATTTATTTTTGCTCGAAAATGCATGAAACAAGCTGGTTTTTTCTTTTTTTTTGCAAACGCAATAGATCTTTCAGAAAAGAGTGTCAAAGTGGGCGTTTTGAACCGAATTTCCGCGCGAAGGGAGAAAGAGCACTCAAGAGCGGGCGAAAAACGTGTTTGTCACGTGATCGAATTCGCTTATAACTCAATAGGTAATTGATTGATCAAAAAATGGAAAAAACAGTTCAATTTCAAATCGCTTTCATGGCCAGGCTTTCCAATTTTATATCTTTCCGTTAAAAAATGAAATTGTAAATATGTCAAAACGTTTTGCGCTTGTTGAGGAGAGCAGTTAAGAATAGCCTTAACAGTATATTTGGAAATATACCTTAAGGTGGTTCTTATATTCACCGCTCAACAATGCGAAACTTTTAGACACATTTTCTGACCCATTTTTAACTATAAAGGCATAAAATTGACAAGCCTGACTATTGAAGGCATTTGGAAACGAATAGCTTTCTTTATACTTGATAAATCACTTATAGAGATAACAGAGATTCTTGTCACGTGACTGCCACGTTTTTCTCTTTTCCTGTGCTATCGCTTGCGGAAATTCTATTCAAAACGCTAACTTTGGCAGTATTTTCAGAAAGATATATTGCTTTAATTTAAGAAAAAAACGACATTTACATAGTTTCCGAATAAGAATACCTGCCAATCTTACGCGTTTCCAAAAAGAAATGAATTCATAAATGTGTCGAAATGTAGCTCCTTTAAATTTGAGAAAAGCCTTACAAATGAGAGAAATATTTTCACAAATCTACTCTTTATTATACAGCTTCAAAAATTATCATGTTTTTAATCCTTTATTCTGAACTACATTAATCTTTTAATGAATCCTTATTTGAAATTTTGAAATGTCAGTAGAGACTATGACTAAAACACTGTAAGTAATCGTTAATGTTTACTGTTATGTATTTTATGTTTTGCGAACACATAGTAATCTAAAATATACTGTAAAATGTTCCCATAAATATATATGTAGTATTCATTAAAAGAATCTTAATTGTATGTCGAGAAAAAACGGACATTTTTGTAGAGAAAAAACGGTCATTTTTGTAGAAACTGAGTCGGGCCAATCTTCCAATTTTTATACCGGGCCGGGCCAAGATAGCTTTCGTTCGGGCCGGGCCTGGAAATTCCAACCCGTGCAGAGCTCTAAAAACCGACAGGAGTAAAATGTAAAAAAATATATATATATCTTTTTCAATTGTTATTATTTGATTGTCTCCCCCCGGGATTGCACTTATACTCTAAAGCGAAAGCTGGGTTCCCGGGGCGGTCATCCCTGACATCCCTGTTATTATTTGAACATGTGTGTATCTATCGGTTCGGTCCCTTCCTAATAAATAACTAAATAATTGTCAAATGTTAACTGTAATTCCTTCCAGCCATTTCTAATAAGCTCCTTGGAAAGCTAAGAAGGAATTCTTAAAAATCAATGATGGTTTTAGAAAAATAAAAGTTGCCTTAGATTTAAAAAAAAAAATATATATTTTTTTTTAGAATAAAAGAAAATTTTCTTTATTTATTTTAATTCACCGAGAAAAATACAAAATTTAAAGTTTTATTAACTGAACAAGTTTTAAGAAAGTTTTTCTCTTAAATAATAATTCAAAGTATTTTTTTTTTTTTTTTTTTATGTATTAGAGGCCGTTACGAGCTAAGCCCTCAAAACCCTGTCCTAACCTCGCCGGATTGTTAAACATGGTAATTTGAGTTGTTTCAAAAAATAAAATTTCATTATAGTAGATTGAAGGGTGTTCCACAAATGAAAATGTAGTCATATTTAAAGGAATATTGTAACACATGAAATTGGCAGGTGTTTTCATGCAGATACTATGCGATCGAGTGTTTTCCATGTTTTAATAAAAGCAAAAGATCATTCATCAAATACTGTCAAAGGAAAACCTGTCGTCACGTGGAAAAAATCGCTTATAAATATATAAGTAACTCATTGATCAACGATTGGTAAACACTATTCGATGCCAAATCGCTTCAGTAGTCATGCCTGCAAACGTCATGCTTTTGCATTTAAAAATGTGTCCGTAAATATTTAAAAGCTCCGTGTTGTCGGAGGGACATATTTCTTTGATAAAGCCCTTAAAAGGTGACATAATCTTAGATTTGAGATTAGTTCGGATGATGAAACTGACACCATTTTCAAAAGAAAAGATCATTTTCATATATGGAACAAGTTAGTGTGATTGCGTCAGTATAATATCATATTCAATAAACTTTAGCTTGCATTTAAAGTTCCTAAAATTTATTAGTTTATTTCTAAATTTCTTTTCTTCTATCCCTTGAAATCAAAATTAACCAATAAAACTAAAATCTGAAACATTTAAAAATAATTGAAGGAAATGATGCACTAATCTTAAACGCATAGACAATTCTGTTGGTGAAAATGACATAAATTCCCAAAAGAAAAAATGCCTTTTCATCCAAAAAAAAAAAAAATGTACATCAGCACAGATTGTTTAGAACAATATTTTAATTAAAATCGTATTATATAATTTTTATATTCCCTTATAACTGAATTTTCTGTAAAAACATTGTGGCAGAATTTTAATGAAACGAAATAAAAGGCTAGTATATATCTCTCTATTCTAAAAAAAAGTAACTACCGCTGTCACCGCCGCCGCCGCCGCCGCCGGTTTTGATTTTTTTGTGATTGGAGGCCTTTCTTCGTTAATATTAACAAAAATAATGCATACAAAAATATGAAAATCGGTGGTTTTATACAGAAATGTTTGATAAACACGCTGATGCAGACAGTTTTCAAATCGAAGAATTATTTTAAGAGTTATTTAATGCTAAAGTTGGACAAAATCGTTCCACTAAAAAAGTTTTATAGCAGCAAAAAGTAGACATGGCAGTGTAATCATTTTTAGATCATTTTATGCGTTAGAATTTGCCGGAGTGCAGATTGCATTAATTTTTTTATTTTGACTCATTTTTTCAGGTTTTATTTCTATTTTAAATTCAAATTTTCAGCATTTCTAGAGATATTTTTTACAGATTTCAGAAAATTGTACTAATTTAAACTGTTGCCAACTGTATAAAAAGCGCAAGCAATAATGTTTGCTTCAAATTAAAAATTTATTTACACGTGACTATGATAAACAGGAAAAAAACTTTCAAATTAGAATTAAATAATTACGTCATAAAAAGTATAAACGTGAATTTTTAAAGAGAAAGGATATTGTAAAATAATAAATTCATTAACATGCGTTAGAAGTCTTAGGAGAAAATACGTCATATTTACGTCACATTATAGTTATTACATAAAATGAACACAAAATAATATTGCAAAAAAGTTTAAATTTAGAAATTGCGCTAGACATTTATTTGATATTTTGAGAATTAATTTAAAATGTCTCATTTAAAAGAACTTTCTTTTCACTTTGGTAAAAAATACCAGGAGACAAAGACTCTCTTTACTTAATTCCTTTTATATTAGCTTATTTTGAAATGTTGTTACACGTGTATACGTCATCAAGTTATTTTTATTTCGACGTTTTATTTGTGTTTTTATTAATGTTGTACGAATTTATTTGTTCTTTCGTTATTTAAAATAAAAATTATATCAATTTGTATAATTTGGCGAGTGGTTTGGCAATTTATATAATTTGGCGAAATTGGTCGACAGGATAATCAAGTAGTATCGCAGCGGATTTGGCGTTAAAATTCCCCAATCAAAGAGAAATGAATAGAAATTCGTTTATAGGGAGATCGCCACTGTTTTTTAAATTATAATTCAATCTTTCGAAATCTTTTTAAAGCCGATCAAATTATAGCGTGCATTTAGAGTCTGCGGTGTCTGGACGGGGGTTGGCGAGCGTAGCTCGTAGGGGGCCAAGCCCCCTAGTGTTTAAAAAAGAGCGAAATATTACAGACAGTTTTTTTACATCAAGGACTTTTTTTAATTATTGTATTCCATTATAATGTAGTCTTTTTAAAGAAATGTAGTATTTGATAAAAGTTCTCAACAAAAAAGAGAGAAAAAAAAAAACCTTTTTTAAAATTCTATACTTCACCAGGCTACAAAATGGATGCC
Source organism: Maratus speciosus (assembly GCA_963932465.1). NCBI lineage: Eukaryota > Metazoa > Arthropoda > Arachnida > Araneae > Salticidae > Maratus > Maratus speciosus. The sequence continues at coordinate 683,316,084 of OZ010787.1, read as the reverse complement.
CCTATATCCCTGCAGATTAATCCAATGCAATAATCCAAAGAGGAAAGCTCCCCGTTCCTTCACTTGACAGCACGACACCACCCATCTTGACCTTTGAGGGGGAATAGCGGGCTGTGTGGGTTTCCACGACAAAAAAGTAGGGGGGAGGGAGAGATCTGACCACAGATGACAGCCTGTCCACAACTTAGAGAAGAAATAAGAGAAGTCTACGTAGATTCCTCGCGAGTGACTCAAAATTTACCAACAAAGTCCGTGACCCTCCCCACATGTGATCCTAAAAATCGCTCATTTACTGAAAACGTTAAATTTTGACCAAGAGAATAATAAAATTTCCATGCATGTATTTCAAAAAAAGGAGTGTAAAACATGAATCCAAGTAATAGGGAGACAAGATGTGTTTGTTTTCCTTTTTAGATTTTAATTAGGTAGATACAGTGTTAATTATGCATTTAAATGATTAAAATTACAGTAAAAAGAACAGAAGATTATAGGAAAATAAAATATTAGTTGTAGCTGCATTTAAGGAATGGTTGAATATTTCTATGAAATATAACTTTTTTTAATTAGCTTTTATTAATTTAATTGGTCAGTTATTTATTTTATTGTTGCATTTTATTACTTTTTACTTATTTAACATTTCACAGAAATATTCTGTTACATAAATATTTTGTTTTAAAAGGCTTTACTGTGCCCAGTAAATTATGAGCATTTCTATTAATAATATTTAATTAAACGTTCACCCACTCATTTATAATTTATTTTTATTAATAACAAATATTTATGTTTATCCATTTAAAAAATATCTCATTATACATAGGTGTGTTATAGACGATTTCGGTATAGATGGGTTTCGTTTTACATTAAGTTGTTTTTTTTTTTTAATCTCCGCTTATCCCCCCCCTCCCCTTATTCTGAATTGAATGATTTATTTTTAATTAATTAGTCATTTAGTCTTTTATTATTCATTTATTATTATTTGGTAATAATTATCGTATAAGCTGTTCTCAAATTCACACTAGTTACTTTGTGATACTTGCCTAAATGATTTTTCTTTGTTAAACGCACAAATCCAACAGGTGTTCTTGATTAGAAATTAAAAAATTGATTAGCGGCTTTTCCTTTAAATGGAAAGGATTTTTCAAGATATACTGTAAAAATGGGATTTTTCAAAACGAATCCATCGAAAAAAGAAAAACGCTATTCAATTTCATAGAATTTCAACCGCCATGGCTGCCAATTTTATGCTTTTATGTATTAAAGTAACTCTATAAATGTCAGCAAGTATTTCGATATGCTGAGCGGGGAACAATATGTTTCTGAGAACCGCTTTGACGCTACTTTCCTTTATAGACAAGCTCTGTCTTCGAAAGTTTTATTGTTTTCAGTAAATAAAGAGCATTTCTATTAAAAATACTGGCTTATTATTATTATTTTAATATTGGGCAGATATGCCCAGTAATGGAGTTAAGGAATTTCTTTAAAAACTATTTTTTAATTAATAGTTAATTGTTATATTCTAGTTTGTTCAATATTATATAATTCTATGAACAATATTTATCATTCTCATAATCTCATTTCCCAGTATATTAATCAAACTTTGATTGTAAATAACAGAAATATATCAAATACCTAAAATTACAGTAATGAACACCCTCTGTTCCAGTAATGGATACTATCTGTTCCAGTATTAGACACCCCAGAAAAATTAATAGTTATAACTGTTTTTAATGACTGTATTTAGAAGCAGAATTTAATGAAAGCATATAAATGAAACAAAATAGTTCTTTTTAAGTAAATTGAACAATTAGTTATCTCAAGATCAATATTTTAATTATCTTAGATAGATGGTTTAACCACTTGGGGACGAGCGACACGTATACGTGCCGGAAATAGGCCTAAGGATCCTCGTTTATCCTCACCAGTAAAATTTTACTATAAAATTTGCCTTATTTAATCCGAGCATTTTTCCGATTTGAATAGGCACAAACTTCTGTTTTTTAAAACCGGTAGCAAAGTAATAAACATTTCGTAAAATGCTCCCATCGCGAAGGGGTTAAAATACTAAATGTCAGGGAACTCCGAAACTATTTGATATATTACTTGTAGTAATTAGTATTACAAACTTGAAAGAAATAATACTGCGCGTTGAAGGTTTTAAACCGTGGAAGATGCCACTTTTCCGCTTTTTGGAGGATTTCCGCTATTCTTGTTTTTTTTTCTTTTTTTTTCTCGTAGAATTATTTAAAAAAAAAATGCGTTGATATTTGCCGCGAAAAAAATTGAGAATTTCGTCATAACGATCTAACGATTTTGACGAAATTTTGTTTTCTATCGTTTTCGGGCACGAGAATACCATTGGGCTAGGTCGTATGTTCAAGAAAATTCGATTACTGGGTCATTTTGGGTCACAATGGGACAGGTTTTAAGCTAATTGAATCTGAAAAAAGCCTGAAAACATTTTGACAAAATTTTGTAATATACCCCCAGGGCCGGCCTAAGGCGTGTGCGAAGTGTGCCACCGCACGGGGCGCCAAACGGATGAAAGGGCGCCTATTAGAGCACCGATAAAAATTATTCTATATTCTGCATTTTTTTTTCTTATACATATGTTAGGCTAGATCGGAACCAGTGTTTCTTTCAGGCACATATCGTGGAAGGTAGTGCCTCCCCCCCCCCTCCCTCTACTCGAGAAAATTTTCGAGCATACAATTGTTTTAGTGTTTAATTATTCCAATATTTATCATCTTAAACAGAAAGGAGGGGGGCGGTCGGAGCTCAGTTGACGTAAAGAGATTAAACCATTTCTATTTTTGCTACAGGCACTCATTTGTTCCAAAATCTTCCCATTTCAGGGATTTCGTTCAGCCTGCGCCCTTGCCATATTCTTTGAATTTATGTATTGCCCCAGTTTTCTGAAAGTGGTCTGAAAGGAACACTGAGAGGAAAGTCAGTAAAAAATAACGTTATAAAAATATATAATTGCGTTATAATGATGCACTGTTTCATTCATCATTAAGGATTATTTATTAGTGGAATATAGTCTTTGGACCATTATACAATAAATATTTCGTTATACTGAGATTAAAATAACTGAAATTTTAAGCAAATATTGTTAATTTAAAAATAAAAAGAACAGTGCCCAGTTAAACTGATGGTATTGAGCTCACAGGCTATTTACACTAATTGTATATCTCTTATTTCAAAGAATAATGCCCCTCAAAAAATAAAATAAGGGAGAGGGATTAGACCGCTTTCTTTATAGTTAACCAATGAGCCTCCAAATGTCACCAGGGAAACGCCTTATCGAAATAAACCGGTATACCAAATTTGAAGCAAATCTGATCGAAAACCCCATTTATCTAAATTAAGGGGTTAAGCCCCCCCCCCCCTTTATATTTAACCAATGAACTTCTAAATCTAATCAGGGAAGCACCTTATCAGGATAAACCGGCATACCAAATTTGAAGGAAATCGGACAGAAAAATCCATTTATCTAAATTAAGGGGCTTTTATCCTCCGTTCCTCCCTTTAGACTTAAACAAGGAACCTTCAAATCTAACCAGGGAAGCTTCTTATCACAATTAACCGGTATACCAAATTTTGAAAAAATCTGATAATTCTGCATGAAAAACCCATTTATCTAAGTTAAGGAGGCGTGTTAGCCCTCTTTATACTTAACCAATGAAGCCCAAAAACTAATCAGAGAAGCGCCTTACCAGAATGAGCCTAGAAATTTTTTTAAAAGCAAATCGGATGTTTCTATCAAGAGTTATCGCGTTACATACATACGTACATACAGAGCCGGCGGGCACATTAGCTCTCAGGCTTTGATAGCCTGAGCTAATAAAAAATTGCTGGAAATTTAACTAAAATTTAAATAAAAAAAAGAGTTTTTTCGAATCAGACTATGTATTTGATGTTGAGTAAAAGTTTGTCTAAACCGAAAGGGAATTCTATTCACTATTACAGAGATTCTTCATTATTATGTGAAATAATTTGCACCTGGATACTGGAAGAAAGAATTCTGCTTTGGGGTTTCTTTGAGATAATATTGTTCTAAGCCTTTATTATATGTACAGACTTATGGCCAAGCGCAATTTTTCTCTTAGTGATTTATTATTTAAAATTAACACGGAAATTTGAATCATGTTTTATAAAAATATTTCGCACCAGAATTTTGATTTAAAACAGTTTAACTTTATTATTTAACGTTTTTCTTCTTTGTATCTTTTAAACTCTTTCATAATCAAATTTCTGGTTTGAACCGAAACTTATTCATATGATATCAGTCAAAATAAAGACTCGCGGTAGTTTTAGTGTTAAGCAAAAAAAGTAAATTTTACAGCCCCCCCTCCTCCCGCCCACCAGCGGCCATGACATGCACTTTATTATTTGTAAATCTACTAAACAGAAATTGATAGTAAGATTACTTTACCTTGGTTTCTCGTTAACTTGCTGATGTAATTTTTGAAGAGATATGTATGCGACCTGTGCTTTTATTTTTCTCTCAATTAATTAAAACTTCATTTATAAACAATTATTTTCTAACTAGGACAATATTTTTCGTTTCCAACACAGTCGCTTTGAGAAATTCGGTTCAAAATGCCCACTTTGACATCATTTTTTGAAATATATTCTGCCTCTATCAAAAAATCGACCTTTAAGGCACAATATATAGTTTCTGAATAAGATAATCTACCAATTGGATGCGTTTGAAAGCAAAAATGAATTTAAAAATGACTCAGAAAATAAGCAATTTTGATTTGAGTAATACGATATTTTTTATTTCAACCTCTGTTTATTTTAAATTTGTTTATATATTTTGTTCATATATTTAGTATAATAAATTTGTGCGAATTTTATATCTTGTGAATTGACGAAGTTATGAATTCCCCCTCCCCCCTTTTTATTTCCGTTTTTAATTTTTTTGCGATACGAATTGGTCCTATAAAAAACTTGTCAGTATAAAAGTTGTAGATAATATTAAGAAGATTTATAGTAAATTTAATTGGATTTAATACCTTTGGAATAGATGAAGTTATGAATTTTTTTCTACCAAAAACCCTATTTTTTGCGCTTCTTGAGCCCATTTTTAATTTTATCAGAAATCTGTGATACATAAATTTTTGGCCCTATTTTTATAAGTAATAAAAACTTTAAACCGATTTGATATGTACAAAAATTAAGAAGTTATGGGGTTTTTTTCAGTTTTCACAAAACCCCTCCCTATTTCCATCTCCTTGGTCCGATTTTGCCCATTACTCGATTTTGCCCATTTTCACTCCTAAATTTTAATAGTATCCCTTTCTTTATTAAATCTCAGAAATTCTGTCATTAAATAAAGCGAGAAATACCATAAAATTTAGTGGTAGCAGGTAGTCATTTGGGACGGAGAATTCTCATCCCTGTGATTAATATTTACTATAATTAATAATTACTATACCATAAATATGATTACAAATTAAAAATGCAAGAAAAACATTTCAATCATTTAAGATCTTTTTGAATATCATTAAAATGGATAATGTTCATTGACTGCTTCATACTCACTAATTAAATATATGGGAAATTTTTATATGTGTTGGACACATTTAGTGCTTGCTCTTGTGTATCCGCTATGGCTATCACAACTATTTAAAAAACAAAATGATGTTTGGAACGTCAATAAAAGAAATTTTGTTTCCGAGATTTCAAAATATAAATGTATATTGTGAAAAAAAAGGGGTGGGGGCAAATTTATGGGACTAGGAAAGCAAATTATTGGGTGGGCCCGAGCCCCACGAGCCCATATAAGTTGGAGCCACTGACTGTGAGTCAAGCTAATTGTATCTAAAAAAAAAAAAAAAAAAAACGGCTCAAAACATTTTGACAAAATTTTGTATTACATCGTTTCTGAGCATCAGACCATTGAGCTAAGTCACATGTTTGAGAAAATTCGATTAGTGGGTCAAGCTAATTGTATCTAAAAATCAGCTGTAAGAATTTTGACAAAAAAATTTATTACACCGTTTCTCAGCACGAGAAGACCATTGGGATAGCAATAGGTCACATGTTCGCAAATTTAGATTAGTGGGTCCCTTTTGAGTTACCATGGGTCAAGCTAATTTTATCTATAAAAGGAATTTAACGATTTTTACTAAATTTTGTATTCTATCGTTTTGGGGTTCGAGAAGAGCAGTGGTTAGGTCGCATGTTCGAAAAAATTCGGTTAGTGGGTCATTTTGTGTCATATGTCTCAGGGTCATGCCAATTGTATCTAAACAGTAAGAATGGTATAGTGAGCATAAAATATCGGATTGAACACTAGACTAATTTTGACCGAGCTTAGCTCGGTCATCCTTGCTAGTTAATATAAAACAAGACAAAGCACAACTAACTGCTATTTAATTTTTTTCCCTTTGAATAATAAATATTAGTAAAATGTTACCAAATTTTAAAAATTAACAGTAATGAAAATATTTAGTAAAACGTTTACCAAACTGATGTTATATTAGCATTTTAAATAAGTTACTTAAAGTTAGTTTGAAATCAGATCTAATATTTTGTGCTTTTATAAATACCATCTCCCTCCCGTAAAAAAGGAAAAATAAAAACATTTATTAGAAAAAGAAAGATATTTTACAAAAATGATTAAATTTTTAAATGTGTAAGGCATGCATAAAACAATATAATGGCAACATTAAAAATATATTAAAAAGAAAAGAAAAAATAAAGGAAAAGAAATATATATTTATTTTATGGTATCATAATTGATTTCATTTGTTAAAATGGTTTATTATCACAAAATTTTTGACTGTATATAAACATAGATCTTCCATTTCATTGTCAGATTTCACTTTAGCAACGCAATAGCTTATGGATAATCTTTCGTAATCAGCAGATCTAAATAGCGAAATAATGTCTTTGAGCAAATGCAAAGGATGACATTAAAAAAAATTTACTAAAATTGGGGGAGGCGGGTGTCTTTGATAAAAATCAATAAAGTCCCCTCTTAATAATTATGTATGCAAATATACGCGTATAAAATTTGGGCTGGTTACGCTATTTAAAGATCAAGTTATAGTAATTTTAATATGTCGAGACCTTATAATTCTAATATCTAATTACACTAAAATTTAGAGGGAGTAAAAAAACTAAACAAAATCCTTTCTTATAATAATTATATTTACTCATACAATAAATGAACAGGCTGCATCAATTAGGCTCCGAGTTATAGCTGTTTGAATGTGTCGGGCCTTAATATTAATTTTATGCTAAAATTTTGGGGCTTAACGACAAAGTCCCTTACAATAATTATGTATTGTCGTATAAAATTTGAGTATGTTTTTTCAATTAGAGATCAAAATTATATCAGTTTTAATGTGCCGGTCTCTTATACTTAATTTATTCCAAAATTTATGGGCGAGGCCTTCGATGAAAAATCCTCTAAAAATCCTTCTTTTAAAATTATTATGTTTACCCATATAAAAATTGCGAGGCTACATCCCTTTGGGCCCATATTGTAACCGTTTGAATGTGCCGGATCTTATATTTAATTTATGGTAAAAAATGTTTGGAGCTTCGATGAAGCGACCAAGTTTCCTTTTATAATTATGTACATGCGTATAAAATTTGGGTTATTTGTGTTAAATAGGTCCTATGTTCTAGCCATTTTAATGTGTCGGGCCTTATATTGCAATTGCACTAAAATTCTATGGGGCTTCGATATGAAAAAAACTTATCCATCCCCTATAACATTTATATATACCCGTATAAAACGTTAGCGGGTTACGTTAATTACGGCCCGCATTAAAGCCGTTTTAATGTGTCGGGGCTTATATTTAGTTTATACTAAAATTAGAGGGCGCGATGGCGAAAAACCGATTGTGCACGCCCTCATAATGATTATGTTTACTTATAGAAAATTTGATGGGGCTAAAGCAATTACGACGCTAGTTATAGCCATTTTAATGTGTCGGGCCATCTAAGCTATACTTAAATTTGGAGGAAGGCGAACTTTTTAGAAAATACAAAAACTTCCGTTCTACCTATATTCCTTTACTGTTCAAAATCACTATTCCAAAACTGAAACCCAATGCTTTTACAAGAACTAGAGAACAAGAACTTTTGCGTCCCCTCCATACACTTCTAATTGCAACAATTTCTCCTCAGGTCCCCCCTTTCTACGACAACCCTTGACCCTTATCGTGACCCTTTTATATCCATAGAGCTCAAGTAATCAATTAGGTGAGGTTGACAATGTGACAGGTCTGTAGAAAATTTTAGGTATAGCTAATTTTTAATTCAAAATTACAGTGTTTTGATTAGAATAAATTTTAAAAGTCGCCTAATTACGTAAAAGAAAACAAATCAAACTTTGCTTGCATAAGCTCCAAATTTTTATATCTATCTTCAATCTATAGTTATAAACGAATAAAAACTGCACATTATGCTTTTTGGGATTTTTCGAAACTTTAACACGAATTTAAAAATACTCAAAACTATCTTAAAAATATTTTAAGCTTATAGAGTTGTGAAGAGCTTTCGGACTTATATGCTGAAAAAAATTTTTTTTCGAAATTTTGAAAATTGAATGAACAAGAAGGATAAGTATTTTCTCCATAGGATAACATGGGAATCGACAATGTTTCTTCCCCACGAGTAAGTCGCCTTAAGCCAAAGTAAGAGTTAGCAGACACGTGAAGAAGATTCTTCCATTCACGAAAATAGGAGTTATGGTTATTAAGAATGATCAGATCAGAATAGGATGAGTGGAACATGGTGGAACACAATTTGGCAGCGCGCCAAGACGGTAAAAGAGTTCATTCAATGACTTCGGAGAGTGCATATTTTTCTATTAATTATACAGAACGAAGTACTTAAATATACCGGCGAACGCAGGTCACTTCGCGCCTCACGGAGACGTTATTTTGTCTACACTAAAAGTAATTAAAAGTCCGCATTGTAGCACAATATTTTTAGAGAATCTCACTAGACCAGATTTACATCACCTTCAAAAAATTTGAAACGTTTGGACGGATAGAAATATTTTTTACAAAATAAAACGTGTGAAAATTTCGACGTAATCGGCCTGAGTGTTCACCTCTCCAGCAAGCAATTTTAGAGGTACCCACAAACCGAAAATATGCTCTTAAGGCTGAAATGTTCTTCTAATCTATGTTGTTTAAAAAATATGAATTTTAACGATATAAAATCATACAAACGATATAAAATCATACAAATTTGAGGTTCATTTAAGGGTCATTGAGTTTCCTTTATAGCTCTATACGCCCATGAGCTACATTTTTGAAATTGTATTATAAAAATAATTAATTTTTTTTTACAAAGAAAAGTATACTTGATATGTGTAAAATTTTATATAAAAAAAATTCACCTAACCAGAAAATTATGAAAAATCTTCAAATCTTAGCTACGGCTACCTTTGTCTCATCTATCCTATTCTTTTTTTACTTTCAATGTAAGACTTCTGAGGTTAATCGAATACAACGAAAATTAAAATATCTAATGTGTTTCAAAATAAAGTGACAAAAATGTTCATTTTTAAGAAATACTTTAAAAAGTGAGAGCAAGAAAGGTTTATTCAATGACAAGATAATAAAAGTAATCAAATTTCCTTAAATTGAATCATTTATTTATTCGTAACAATAAATTACACAATAATAAAAATTTCGAAGATATTATCTTCTCCAATAAATGTAGTATAAGATTTCCAATCGAGCGAGCTATTTTTTGCTCTTTGTCAGCTTTCAATTAAAACACAATCAAAAGCACGATTCTTTTTCTACCTCTTGATTACTCGGTAAGCAATTTTTGGAATTGAATTCATGCAATTCAAATTGAGACTGTTTTAAATTTGTCTTCCTATGTACCTATTTAACGAGGTTGAATGAGAACTTATTGATAAGAAAAGATTAAAATAATGCTTTTTCTGTTTACGCAGTTAGTTGGAGAAAAGTGATCTCAGGGAAATCCTTTCGACGGCATCGGCTCAGCTGACATTTTCATTACCTCGTTTCGATATCCCACTTGATTTACCTATGTCATTTAATGCACTCCACTTCCTAATACTTAGTGCCGATTTCTTTCACTTGACGTTCACTTTCCACGTGATATACTGTAGAAACAAATTTTTAGGGTGACTCTTTTACAAGCTTTAAGATGGACATGAAAGATGGATGTTAATGAAAGCGATTTGTTTCTCAAAAACAACAAAGAAAAAGTTCAGCTTTGGTTACTCTGCTTATCTTCTGGTAATTCAAGAAAGTTTTTGAAAGAAAAAAGAAACAAAAATGGATTGTGTCGAAAAAAGGACAAATAAACATATTTTCGAAGAGGCATTAAAAATGTAACAAATCACATTTAGCAAAATAAACATTTTGAAAGAGAAAATATTTGTTTTATTCTCATTAGAGGGGCTTCTTTTGTCGAATGGGACTTTCACATTTTTTCGATACTTTTAATCAGAATCTGATCATGATTCTATTTTTTATATTTTTTATTGCTTGAACTTTCGAGATTTTGGGAAATCAATGGAATTTGATATGCCACGACTTCAACAGAGTAAGATTTTTCTTTTCAGAAGACACAATCAAACTTGTAAATTTGGTGAAACTTTCTTTCTTCTTGTGGCTCGTTGACCGAGTGTTGGGATGTTGGCAGACTGAAATGACCGTCACCTTAACCCAAGTACTCTCACAGGAATGACCGCTTAGCTGCTGGGACCGAATACTGAATGAAAGGCTCGATTAAGGCATAGGGTACTGAAGCGGTACTCATATTAATGTACAGAAATTACTAACTAAAATTCACCTATTGAAAAATCTCTAGCGACAGTACCAGGGATTCAAATGTAACAAAATTTCACCAGTATCTGTATACAGAACGTTATAAGTTAAAGAAAATTGAAAAAAGAAGTGGTATGGAAGACCGGTAACAACAATTAAAAATTAATAGAATGAAATGATAATGGGCTTTATTCTCATAACTAAAAATTTATATTTTTAAATTGACTATAGTACGATTGTAGTGAAGAGGGCTATATAGGACCGCCAGTGACAGGAGCTTCTGGGTGGAAATTCTCATATTTCACTCTAGGGCAACATGAAATCTGAAATGAGACTCTTTGTCTAAACTGTCTTTACCTTCTCCGCAATTTCAGGGGGCATTAAGAAACCATCTATTCATTTATTCACACGCCTAGAGATGGACTTGATAAAACTTCAGGATATTTCAAAAATGTTTACGCAATTAAAATGATCATAGGGTATTTTTAGAGTTTCGTTCATCTGACGAAACCCTATTCGTCTCACTCCTCTGTTCGTCTGTTTGTATGTCACAGGGTCCGTTCTCAGTAACTATACAAGTTAGAGACTTGAGCCGAGTACTTCCGATCACATGACAAATCATAAAATTTTGAAAAACTCTTCCATTATTTTAATTAAATTAATTAAAACTCGTCGGAATTATTTTTCCTCGAAATAGATTCCATTATCTAATAAGATTTAATTTTACCGAATTTTCCTAATTTTTTGTGCCATTTTAAAGCCAAAAGTTGTTGTAAAATATCTTATCAATTATTTTTTATTCAAAAATTGTTTTTTTAGAAGTTGCGAAAATTTAAATTTTGTCTAAGCTTCCGCTAAATTTTTGAAATTTCGGAATTTAAAATTTAGTTAAACAATTTCTTTTGATTTGAGAAAATTTGACATTTAAAATTTTGCTTGAACATCCACTAAATTCTTGAGAAATTTTAGCATTTTTAATTTTGATCAAACAATTTTTTTTTGTTTTAGGAATTTTAAATTTTATTTAAACCTCCGCTAAATTTTTGAAATTTTGGAAAAAAAAAAATCGGAATATTGAATTTTATTTAAATATTTTGACTTGAATATTTTTAATTTGATTAAAAAATAACTTCCTTTTATTATCATTTTAAAATTTAATTTAATGGTGATGCCACCTATGTAAGGATTCAATAATTATAAATTAATGATTTGGATTTATTAATTAAAAGATAAAGTGTTTTGAAAGGAATATTAAACGAAACCCTCTGTGCGATCTTCGATCACACTTACCCACTTGTTTTATTAACACACACTTCATTTCTAATTGTGAAAGGGAACTACAATAAGGACAGATTTCTAAAATGGAAGCCTGTATTGAAACGGATGTTCCAGGTAATATTGATACGTCGAAGCAATGAAATCCCAAACATCGACCTACCAGCTTCACTTCCTTTGTGGGGTGCTATGCCCTTCCAGAACGTTACTTGTGAACATTTTCAATAGTTTCATCTACCTCAAACTAAAACTTATCTTGAATTCTTGCGATTGTAAGTAACGTAGAAGATCTGTTTTAAAACTCTCCTAAACTGTCTTTTTAGGATAAATTTCATTTGCTCAAATCATTATTTCAAGTTAGTTAATTCTGAAAAGAAAAGGCCCATGCTAGTTATTAGCGAAAAACATTTTTTTAACACATTAAAGACTGCCTTATACTTGCGATTTTCGCACTGTTTTTGATTCCAGTAATTTATTTAATTAACACATTTCACTGATTCATAAAGTAAAAGTAAATCTTTAACAAAAAGTGGTGTGAACTGAATAAAATTCCTGTAAAACAGGCTGGTCCTTAATGGGTCAAACACCTAGTATTGTAGTGTAGGGTGGTGTATGTGTACGCAGATGCTATGAGTACGCCTCCGTTATAACAAATGGTTGCTTATTTTAGTTGCATTTTGAGTGTGTGTGCTCCTGAAAATTCCCTTGAAAACAGACACACTAGGTGAGTTCAAAGGTTAGAACCATTTTTTATCTAATTTTTTTTAAATTTCAACTTTTCATTGTTTCAAAACTTCTAATAATTTCGTGAATGAGAAAATCAGGAAAGTGTTCGGAAAGAATTCCCTGCTGTATTAACTCTTTGAAGGGTAGCGGGATATATTTCATGGCGTCTAAATTTAATGAAAATTTCTACCAGAATTTTTTAACAAAATTTTACTGTTATAACTTAGGTGAAAAAAGCTGTAAACTTGGATTTTCCTATTTTGAAATAATTTTTTTCGAAAATTCTGCTGGCAATTCAACATTAACGACACACAATTACTCTTTCTTCAAAGAGTTAAGAGACAGTGCTGGAAACTCAAGTTTCGCACAAAATTAAAAATTCTATAAATATGTAGAGGTATGGATAGTTAGGGCAATCTATCGCTCGTAGAGTTCTGAAAATTTAGTTCCGGATAGACGAGTAAAGATACGAGTGCACTTGAGCATTCAATTTTAGATTTTTTGATTAGATATTTGTTACTTTTCTTTAACAGAAAAAAATCGCGTATTTCCCAGATTATCCAAGTTTGCCGTGGGTTTTAAGTCATTCATAAAAAACAATCCAAATTCAATCTTTTAGCCAAACATAGTAAACTTTTCTTTTTTCAATAAAGTTTATTCGGAATTCCTAAAGCGATTTTGAATTTTTCAAAGCCCCCCCCCCCCCCCACACACACACACCTTTCGCTGTAAATGAGGAATTTGGTTTTCATTGTCTGATATCTATTTGACACCTTAACCATCCAATGCTATACTTTACGTCGCCGTACCGAGAAAACTCTTGAGAATCATTTTAAAAAAATGAAAGAATATTAACACCATAAATTTATACAAATTTTATATGTATTACGAGAACATGAAATTTTCTACTATTCCAACGAATATTCAAGAAAGACCCGCGTTAGTTTGACTAGAATAACCCTTTTATCCTGAAACTCTGCTGGTATGACGGCGAAAAATCTTGAGAAGGAAAAACACCTCTCTCTGTCAGCTAGGCTTTTATTTTCAAAAGACTTTTGGAGAGAATATCACAAAAAAGTCCTTCCGGACAGTGCCGGGAGGAAGAGGTAGCTTTCATATTCCTTATTTTAAAAAAGCCAACTTATACTCCTCAAACACACGAAGCTCAATTTAGTGGAAACCGAATATAGGAGATTCAATACTAATTTTTATCAATACTAAATCATTATGAATGAGAATTTCGTGAAATTAGTCAGCTTTATCCAAGCTGCTTTTCTTTAAAGTAACTGCCAAATTCGGCAATTTCTTAAAGTGTCTGCCATTTCAAGACAACATGGTGGATGAGGCTAACCAGTGAACTTGGTCGAGACCTTAGTAATTGCTGTGCACATGCTCACTCACATCGGAAATCGATTGATATATACGAGTGCTGTCGTAGGCAAAAAATCAGATTTTTCAAAATGTCACCCACATTAGAAATTGAAACTGCTATATCTGAGCCATTTTTTAAGATAAAGACAAACAAAAAATGCTCCCGAATCCTTATATCAAGGTCAAATACTTAAGAAAGAAACCTTTTTCAATTGCAATTTTTTTTGCAACTCACTTTAAATATATATATATATATATTAATTTAATGGCCGCCATTTTGAAACAAGATGGCTCATGAATCTGGCCAACGAACTTGGTCGAGATATTGATGTATACTATCCACATGCCTTCTTAAATCGAAATAGGCGAATACGTGTGTTATCGTGTGACAAATACAAGATCGTTTCAAAATGTTAGCCATGCTAGAAATTCAAAGTGCTATAATTCAACCATTTTTAGGTAGTTTTCTTTACAAAAAGCTACCTATTGCAGCCGTTCGGAGGAAAGCGATTTCAAAACATTTTGGTATATTTTCATCGATCATGACCCCCAGACACCGAAACCACCCTCCGTTCAAAAGTTATATATATATATATATACATATATCAATATATATATATATATATATCTGACTTATGTCACACTGTAACTCTCGTATTTATGAACCGATTTGGATGTAATTCGGTGTGTACATAGTACATACCAATGTCTCGACCGAGTTCGTTGGCCAGCTTCATCCGCCATTTTGTTTCAAAATGGCGGCCATTTAAATTTTTTTAAAAAATTTAAAATTTGAAATGTGGTACCAAAAAATTGAAAATGGAAAAATATTTTTTTCTTATGTATTTGACCTTTATACAAAGACTCCGTAGCAGTTTTTGTTTCGTCTATATCTTAAAAAATGGCTGAGTTATAGCATTTTGAATTTCTAGCGAAGCTGACATTTTGAAACGTCCTGAATTTTGTCACGCGATAAAAGGCGTATTTATGAACCGATTTGGATGTAACTTCGTTTATACATAGTACAGACCAATGTCTCGAACGAGTTCGTTGGCCAGCTTCATCCGCCATTTTGTTTAAAAATGGCGGCCATTTAAAATTTTAAGAAAAATTTAAATTTGAAATGTGGTAGCAAAAAATTTAAAATTGAAAAAATATTTTTTTCTTATGTGTTTGACCTTGATAAAAAAATTCGGGAGCAGTTTTTGTTTCGTCTATATCTTAAAAAATGTCTGAGTTATAGCATTTTGAATTTCTAGCGTGGCTGACATTTTGAAACGTCCTGATTTTTGCCACGTGATAACAGACGTATTTATGTACCGATTTGGATGTACCTTGGTGTGTACATAGTACATACAAATAACTCAACCGAGTTCGTTGACCAGCTTCATTCGCCATCATGTTTCAAAATGGTGGCCATTTAAAAAAATTTTAAATTTAAAATGAGATACCAAAAAATTGGAAAATGAGAAAGATTCTTTTTGTATGTGTTTGACCTTAATACAAAGATTCCGGAACAGGTTTTGTTTCGTCTACATCTAAAAAAATGGCTGCGTTATAACATTTTGAATTTCTATTGTGGCTGACATTTTAAAACGACTTGATTTTTGTCACGCGATAACAGGCGTATTTATGAACCGATTTGAACGTAACTTGGTCTGTACATAGTACATCCAATGTCTCGACCGAGTTCGTTGGCCAGCTACATTCGCCATCTTGTTTCAAAAGGGTTGCCATTTAAAAATTTAAAAAAATTTAAAATTTAAAATGAGATATCAAAAAATTGAAAAATGAAAAATATTTTTTTGTATGTATTTGACCTTAATACAAAGATTCCGGAACAGTTTTTGTTTCTGAAAATTTGTTCTTTTGTTTATATCTTAAAAAGTGGTTGAATTATAGCACTTTGAATTTCTATCATGGCTAACACTTTGAAACGATCTTGTATTTGTCACGCGATACCACACTTATTCCCCTATTTCGATGGAAGAAGGCATGTGGCTAGTATACATCAATATCTCGACCAAGTTCGCTGGCCATCTTCATCAGCCATCTTGTTTCAAAATGGCGGCCATTACATAAAAAAAAAAATATATTTAAAGTGAGGTGCAAAAAAATTAGAAATTGAAAAAGTTTTCTTTCTTAAGTATTTGACCTTTATATAAGGATTCAGGAGCATTTTTTGTTTGTCTTTATCTTAAAAAATGGCTCAGATATAGCAGTTTCAATTTCTAAAGTGGGTGACATTTTGAAAAATTTGATTTTTTGCCTGCGACAGCACTCGTATATATCAACCGATTCCGATATGAGTGAGCATGTGCACAGCAATTACTAAGATCTCGACCAAGTTCACTGGTTAGCCTCATCCACCATGTTGTCTTGAAATGGCAGACACTTTAAGAAATTGCCGAATTTGGCAGTTACTTTAAAGAAAAGCAGCTTGGATAAAGCTGACTAATTTCACGAAATTCTCATTCATAATGATTTAGTATTGATAAAAATTAGTATTGAATCTCCTATATTCGGTTTCCACTAAATTGAGCTTCGTGTGTTTGAGGAGTATAAGTTGGCTTTTTTAAAATAAGGAATATGAAAGCTACCTCTTCCTCCCGGCACTGTCCGGAAGGACTTTTTTGTGATATTCTCTCCAAAAGTCTTTTGAAAATAAAAGCCTAGCTGACAGAGAGAGGTGTTTTTCCTTCTCAAGATTTTTCGCCGTCATACCAGCAGAGTTTCAGGATAAAAGGGTTATTCTAGTCAAACTAACGCGGGTCTTTCTTGAATATTCGTTGGAATAGTAGAAAATTTCATGTTCTCGTAATACATATAAAATTTGTATAAATTTATGGTGTTAATATTCTTTCATTTTTTTTAAAATGATTCTCAAGAGTTTTCTCGGTACGACGACGTAAAGTATAGCATTGGATGGTTAAGGTGTCAAATAGATATCAGACAATGAAAACCAAATTCCTCATTTACAGCGAAAGGTGTGTGTGTGTGTGTGTGGGGGGGGGGGCTTTGAAAAATTCAAAATCAGGTTAGCCTCATCTACCACGTTGTCTTAAAATGGCAGGCACTTTAAGAAATCGCCGAATTTGGCAGCCAAATATAAGGGACTTTAAATAAACGCAGCTTGGATAAAGCTGACAAATTTCGCGAAATACTCATTCATAATGATTTAGTATTGATAAAAATTAGTATTGAATCTCCTACATTCGGTTTCCACTTAATTGAGCTTCGTGTGTTTGAATAATATAAGTTGGCTTTTTAAAAATAAGGAATATGAAAGCTACCTCTTCCTCCCGGCACTGGCCGGAAGGACTTTTTAAGATATAAACAGAGAAACAAAAGAACAAATTTTCAGAAACAAAAACTGCTCCGGAATCTTTGTATCAAGGCCAATCACATAAAAAAAATCTTTTTCATTTTCCAATTTTTTAAAACATCATTTTAAATTTTAAATTTAATTTTTTTAAAAATGGTAACCCTTTTAAAACAAGATGGCGAATGAAGCTGGCTAACGAACTCGGTCGAGACATTGATATGTACTATATACAGACCAAGTTACATCCAAATCGGATCATAAATACGCCTGTTATCGCGTGACAAAAACCAGGTCGTTTTAAAATGTCAGCCACAATAGAAATTCAAAATGCTATAACTCAGCCATTTTTTTTAGATATAGACGAAACAAAAACTGTTCCGGAATCTTTGTATTAAGCTCAAACACATACGAAAAAAAAATCTTTTTCATTTTCCAATTTTTTGGTATCTTATTTTAAATTTTAAATTTTTAAATTTTTTTTAAACGGCCGCCATTTTGAAACAAGATGGCGGATGAAGCTGGCCAACGAGCTCGGTCGAGATATTTGTATGTACTATGTATACACCAAGGTACATCCAAATTGGTTCATAAATACGCCTGTTATCACGTGACAAACATCAGGACGTTTCAAAATGTCAGCCACGCTAGTAATTCAAAATGCTATAACTCAGCCATTTTTTAAGATATAGACGAAACAAAAACTGCTCCCGAATCTTTTTATCAAGGTCAAACACATAAGAAAAAAATATTTTTTCAATTTTCAATTTTTTTGTACCACATTTCAAATTTAAATTAAAAAAAATTTAAATGGCCGCCATTTTTAAACAAGATGGCGGATGAAGCTGGCCAACGAACTCGGTTGAGACATTGGTATGTACTATGTATAAAAGAAGTTACATCCAAATCGGTTCATAAATACGCCTTTTATCGCGTGACAAAATTCAGGACGTTTCAAAATGTCAGCCACGCTAGAAATTCAAAATGCTATAACTCAGCCATTTTTTAAGATATAGACGAAATAAAAACTGCACCGGAATCTTTGTATAAAGGTCAAATACATAAGAAAAAAAATATTTTTCCATTTCCAATTTTTTGGTACCACATTTCAAATTTAAAAATTTTTTTAAACATTTAAATGGCCGCCATTTTGAAACAAAATGGCGGATGAAGTTGGCCAACGAACTCGGTCGAGACATTGGTATGTACTATGTATACAGCGAATTACATCGAAATTGGTTCATAAATACGCCTTTTATCGCGTGACAAAAATCAGGTCGTTTTAAAATGTCAGCCACAATAGAAATTCAAAATGCTATAACTCAGCCATTTTTTTAGATATAGACGAAACAAAAACTGTTCCGGAATCTTTGTATTAAGCTCAAACACATACGAAAAAAATCTTTTCATTTTCCAATTTTTTGGTATCTTATTTTAAATTTTAAATTTTTTAATTTTTTTTAAACGGCCGCCATTTTGAAACAAGATGGCGGATGAAGCTGGCCAACGAGCTCGGTCGAGATATTTGTATGTACTTTGTATACACCAAGGTACATCCAAATTGGTTCATAAATACGCCTGTTATCACGTGACAAACATCAGGACGTTTCAAAATGTCAGCCACGCTAGTAATTCAAAATGCTATAACTCAGCCATTTTTTAAGATATAGACGAAACAAAAACTGCTCCCGAATCTTTTTATCAAGGTCAAACACATAAGAAAAAATATTTTTTCAATTTTCAGTTTTTTTGTACCACATTTCAAATTTAAATTTTTAAAAAAAATTTAAATGGCCGCCATTTTTAAACAAGATGGCGGATGAAGCTGGCCAACGAACTCGGTCGAGACATTGGTATGTACTATGTATAAAAGAAGTTACATCCAAATCGGTTCATAAATACGCCTTTTATCGCGTGACAAAATTCAGGACGTTTCAAAATGTCAGCCACGCTAGAAATTCAAAATGCTATAACTCAGCCATTTTTTAAGATATAGACGAAATAAAAACTGCACCGGAATTTTTGTATAAAGGTCAAATACATAAGAAAAAAATATTTTTCCATTTCCAATTTTTTGGTACCACATTTCAAATTTTAATATTTTTTTAAACTTTTAAATGGCCGCCATTTTGAAACAAAATGGCGGATGAAGTTGGCCAACGAACTCGGTCGAGACATTGGTATGTACTATGTATACAGCGAATTACATCGAAATTTGTTCATAAATACGCCTTTTATCGCGTGACAAAATTCAGGACGTTTCAAAATGTCAGCCACGCTAGAAATTTAAAATGCTATAACTCAGCCATTTTTTAAGATATAGACGAAACAAAAACTGCTCCAGAATCTTTGTATAAAGGTCAAATACATAAGAAAAAAATATTTTTCCATTTTCAATTTTTTGGTACCACATTTCAAGATTTAAATTTTTAAAAAAAATTTAAATGGCCGCCATTTTGAAACAGAACGACGGATGAAGCTGGCCAACGAACTCGGTCAAGACATTGGTATGTACTATGTACACACCAAATTTCATCGAAATCGG
Source organism: Maratus speciosus (assembly GCA_963932465.1). NCBI lineage: Eukaryota > Metazoa > Arthropoda > Arachnida > Araneae > Salticidae > Maratus > Maratus speciosus. Next base: position 683,296,061 of record OZ010787.1, on the reverse strand, counting down.
TTCATAAATACGAGAGTTACAGTGTGTATGTCATATATATATATATATATATATATCAATTTTGAACGGAGGGTGGTTTCGGGGTCTGGGGGTCATGATCGATGAAAATATACAAAAATTTTTTGAAATCGGTTTCCTCCGAACGGCTGGAATAGGTAGCTTTTTGTAATGAAAGCTAACTAAATTGCAGTCCCCACAATAAATTTTATATCAAATGTTATATAATGCAATTTTCTTTTTAACATTCTAATAAAAAGTATTCTTAGAAGTATTTTCAAGATATATTGCATTCATAATAACACAAATAAGGCAATTAAAAGACCTAAAATTTCAGATTGTCATTTTCTTGGCATGTCACACTGTAAAGTGCGCAAAGTAAAAGGCTTTCTGCTATACTATACAAATATTTTTTTCTAGTTTTTTTAATTTCTAATTAATAATTATACCTTATATAACACATATATGAGGAAGGTAACAAATTTTGTATTTTACAAATAATTTTCCATAATTAAAATATGATTGTCACTGAAAGTGAATGTCATTTTCCTGGCCTGCTCATTTCACTTCTTTATCAGGTATAAATATGGCGCTTCAGAGTAATTATTCTTGTTCTTGTAGAGGTCTGCACGGGCCCGGGCTTGGCCTGAAGCCCGACCCCGCCCGGCCCGGCGGAATAGAGGAGAATTTTCAAACGGGCCGGGCCGCCAGAATTAGGACATTTTTTCAACGAGCCGGGCCGGGCCGTCAAAAAAAATTGAACGGGCCTGCAGGGCCGGGCCGATAAAAAAATTAATCGGGCCTATCGGCCCGATATAAGAATTTGAGAGTAGCAGATAAAATACGAGGCCATTTCCAATGAATATGATTTTTTCGAGAAGTATAAATGTGCGTTACGTGCCCATGCGAGTTTAACAACATCAATACAGAAATGTAACATGTCCATCGTAGAGATCGGCATCGTACAGTTACATGATGCCTGATCCCGGATTTAATTTTTTCGGCAGACTTGTGCCGGGACGGAACTGGTCTTAATCGTTCTCAGGATGTGTAGGACAGGCATTATGTTTTGCAAAAGTAATAATAACGATAATGAACTTCTGATAACAGCATCTTTGCAAATGCATATTAAGATGGTTCTCATATTTACTGCTCAACAATGCGAAACTTTCAGACACATTTTCTGACTCATTTTTAACTATAAAGACATAAAATTGACAGGCCTGAGTATTGAAGGCATTTGGGATCGAATAGCGTTTCCATTTTTCATAAATTACGTACAGAGATAACAGACTCTTGTCACGTGACTGTACGTTTTTCTCCTTTCCTGTGTTATCGCTTCCGGAAATTCGATTCAAAACGCTAACTTTGGCAGTATTTTCTGAAAGATATGTTACTTTTATCCAAAAAAAAAAAAAAAAAAAAAAAAAAAAAAAGGCATTTACATGGTTTCTGAATAAGAATACCTGCCAATCTCATGCGTTTCCGAAAAGAAATGAATTCATAAATGTATCAAAATGTAACTCCTTTGGATTTGAGAAAAGCCTTAATAATGACAGAAATATTTTCGCAAATCTACTTTTTATTATAAGCTTCAAAAGTTATCATGCTTTTTAACCCTTTATTCTAAACTACAGTAATCTTTTAATAAGCCCTTATTTAAATTTTGAAACGTCTGTAGAGACGTTGACTAAAACACTGTAAATAATCGTTAATGTTTACTATTGTGTGTTTTCTATTTTGCGAACACATAGTAATTTAAAATATACGTTAAAATGTTCCCATAAATATGCATGTAGTATTCATTAAAAGAATCTTAATTGTATGTCGAGAAAAAACGGAAATTTTTGTAGAAATTTAGTCGGGCCGGGCCTATTTTCACTGATTTTTGTACGGGCCGGGCCGAGAACGGTAAAAATGTAAACGGGCCGGACCGGCCTCGGGCCGAACTTTCAATTTTTACACCGGGCCTGGCCAAAATAGCTTTCCTTCGGGCCGGGCTGGGCCCGGGCCTGGAAATTCCGGCCCGTGCAGACCTCTATGTTCTTGACATAGTTCAGATCAGAAGTAATTAAATAATAGCTACCAGCAAGGTCTTTTAGATATTTCTTTGAAAATAATGTGTTTAAACTCTTTGTAAAAATTGAGTACACTTTTATTATGCCATTTTCCTGGCTTCAATAAATTACAAATAAAACTGAACATTACATTGAATTTGTGCTACTATAGAGAAAACATGTTCCTTTAAACTAAATTAAGATGTTAGACCTAAAAATGAAAAAAAACAAGAATATGAAAAATGTTTTAAAATGAAATTGTCATTACCTTGGCATACATATACCGTGAAAATGACATATAATTATAATTACACAAAATTTCTTATTTAAGCTCTTCAAAATTTAACAATTTTACTTGGAAAATCCTTTATTCTCCAATAGAAAATAAATTTACCTCGTGAAATTTTGAATTGTTTTCAATGGATAATTTTAATTTATTGGGTGATTTGTTTACATTGCATAAATACATACTATTCACTGGGTACCATTATGTATCTTGTGTTTAAAAGATAAATATGAAATCCTTTATTTGTGTACAGACAATATGCAAAATATAATTTAATATTTATTATAATTAGAGAACTGTGAAATTTTTAGTGTGTTTGTTGTACGTGAAAGGACAACAGGTTTAAAATTTTGTTTTTGTAGAATAAATAGTGGAGTATTATTATTATTATTATTGGATTATAGAATATATGAATTTAATGTACTATTATTATTATTTTAATTATTGATTATATGAATATAAATGTGTATAATAGTGTATTAAGAATGGTTATTAAGTATGTAGGTGTTTTTGTAAACAAGGATGGAGGCATGGTGGTCTAAAGCTGCGAACAGACGTTCCTACTAGTTGGGATCAACAGCCGGCTTTATTGATCTCACCAGTCGGTGTCTTTGATTTTTAATGACTTTAGCAGGAAAGGGACTGATGTCCAGCAAAAGAAGAACCTTTCCTTCAAGTAGAGTCGAGCTCCTTATCTCCTGACCCATTGTTGATTCCCTCATTTTTTTGTCAATAAACCGCAGATGGGTTCAGAATAAAAGCTTTTCCAAGAATACTGGACAAGCAGGCAAAATACGCGTGCGTACGCAGCCTAAGGGGATAAGCATATCCGATTCTAGGAATCTTTTATGATGCTAGATGGCCGGCCTAATGGCGACAGAGTATAATGGCATGGACAGCTTATGTCATGCATAAATTTATGATGGGATTTATGGGGACCATTAAACAGACCTCCCAGATGGATGTCACGTGACGAAGGGGCCAAAACTCGCCCGTTAAGAAGAGGAGGAGTTTGAGGAACCACGATTATTGCGGCTTCTCGAATGAGAGAGAGAGGCTCTGCAGGTCCAATGGAAGTGTCCATAAAGTTAGCATAGGAACGCAGGCCAGCCCCATTCTTCATGAATAGAAGAAGGGGAAAATATATATATAGATATAGAAGTCATGTAGAAGTAGTCATGAAAACAAGAGTATTGAAGTATGAGTTCAGTAAGAGAAGTAATGTAGTAACAGGTGATAGTACGAAGTAGCTGAAGTTACGCAGCAGTAGATGAGTTAATAAGTTCTTCATCAGTCGAGACGGAAGTGTACCTTCAACCGTCCCGGACCGCACCTGGGTCCGGCGCATCTCTCATACTGGTCAAGCTTGACCGAAATCTTTTTTGACCATTTCCCTGTAGCTCGATTAAGAGTGAAAGGGTCAATAAGAATGCGACTCAAATACTAGTTAAGGTCCTACTTCAGTCACGCGAAAAGACCCTTTCGCTAATGCTATTCCTATGGAAGAAATTTATAAAGATATCTCGGTCGCATTTCAATATTTTTAGATGATTTTTTTTTGCAGTGGCTAGCTGAGGTCGATCTGTTAAAAGGCCGTTTTTTACTTTTTCGATTTTCAAAGGGGATTTTTTTTCAAGAGGATGCTTTCATTTTAGGAACCGGTTTTGAAAATGAAAGCGTCCTGATTAAAAATACTTGTAAACAAAATTGAAAAAGTAGAAAACGTCCTGCATACAGATCGGCCTCAGCTAGTCACTGCAAAAAAAAAAAAAAAAAAATCATCTAAAAATATTGAAATGCGACCGAGATATCTTTATAAATTTCTTCCATAGGAATAGCATTAGCGAACGGGTCTTTTCGCTTGACTGAAGTAGGGCCTTAAATTAAGCAGCGAATGTTATTTTTGTGATGTGCGCGAAAGTTACCATTATTATTTTTGAAAGACTTTATTGTGCCGGACCACCAGTGATGTGCTCACCTCATCTGGCCAATAGATGTAACCAGGTATTTCATTTATGTTTTTGTTGTATGTGGTTAAAATTGTATTTGTTACAATAGGGTGTTACGTGTCAAATTCTAAGGCAAAGAACCAATTTGTCATTATTAAAATGTTAAGATTAATGCAATTAAATGTAATGATAAGAAAAGTAAGTTTTACTCGCAGGTGTGCGAGACTTGTTATAAGCATAATTTAGCAATTTGTAAATATTGGGATTGTAAATAAATAATTTAGTAATTTTACTTATTTGTGATTCTTTTACATCATGAGTTTCTTTTACTTTAATTAATTGTAATGTTTATGTTTCAGATTAATCATAAATTAAAGAATGATAATTTTATTTGGTAATAAATTATTATATGTACAAAGGAACTTTTGGGCGGGAATTCGTTTGATTAGAAATGCACGCGTTGCTGTGCGATCTAGACGCTAGTTTCACTTCAAAAACACACAACGCTTTGGGGTGGTTGAACCTTGGCTTCCCACCTTATTTTGGGAGAATAGGGTTAATTCCCAACCCCACACTGTATGTCTAGGTTGGACATTAAAGGGTTAAGATGCTTCCCTCAAAGGGCCTAGATCCTTCCAGCAGTGTTATAGAAAATGAGTCGTAAAAAACAGTCACAAGAGGAGCGATTAAAAACAAAAGGCGCCAAGAGAGAATAAAAAAAAATGGAGTGCTATTTAAGCAAGAGAAGCTAGAGAAAATTAAAGTATGTTAGAAAGAAAAAGGAAGGTGTTATAAAATCATTTACACAGATAGTGTTCATCGCTATTATTTTATGAATCTTTAAACATACATGAATGTTTCTGCCAGATGTTTAAGGAATTAAAAATTTGCCCTCAAGCTCAGCAGTCAACTAGTCTTCAGGTAGGAAAAAAGAGAGCACAAGCTTATAGAGACTTAAAGAAAATATCATCTAAATTTCAGCACATAATTTCATTATTATTTCTTAATACTCCTAAATATTCATCTGTTTTTCGCAATAACTTTAAAAATGTAGTTAGATTTCAAATATTATACAATTTTTAGAAAACTTATTTTATATTATTTTACCTCTTTTATTATCTTTGTCTCATCATGTAATTGCCGTATTGATGAAAGTTTTTCTCTCCAATTACTCAAACAGTTCATTGAAAAAATATTTTCTATTATTACTATTTTATAAATTAATGTATAATTTGTAAAAAAAAAAAAAAAAAAAAACCCTTTTGGATTTTGTTCAAGAAGAAATTTTGTTAATATTTTTTAAATCTCTTATTAACAATGGAAAAGGTTATATAACATATTTCTAAAAAAGTGTTTATTATATCTATGTAAACTATAATAAATTATATGAAGAGAATTTGTTAAAATCATAATTTTTTAACACTTTAATAAAATTTTGTCATTGTCCTGGCATCCATGTCATTATCCTGGCATCAAACATTTTATTACTTTTTTTAGAAAATTATTTCTATATCTAAATGTTCTCAAAGTTCACTGCTGTTGGAAGGATATCAATTAGGAGCTGTTCAACTAGCATTAAAAAAAATCAGAAGTTTTAAAATGATTTAAATTTTCAAAAATTTTTGCTTTCAAAATCTCACATTTTGTTATATTCACCCTGTTACATTAACTAATTTCGGACATGATCTAAATTTCTAGATTAGATTTTTTTTTTCTTGTTTCTCTCTTTATTTTTCCACTCGGTAAATTATTTGCACAGGCCCGGCCAGGCCAAAATTTATTATTGTTTATTGAATTTAAATCTATACTAAAAAATAGTGGTCACGGAATAGTGGTGTTTACATTATTTACTTTTACTTCACTAAAGATCGTATTCACCATCCACTACAAGTATCCAGTTAAAAGCGAAAACCGCGGTCGAAGGTACAAAGGATAGGAAACCATAATTTGATTGGAAATGATAGCGGCTGAAGTCGCAGATCACAGTTTTATGTCACTTGTTTGTTGCTTATTTTTGATCTGCTCCAAAAGCTGCTAAAGGGTGATACTACTGTGACCGGTTCAACATTAAGTATTTTTTTTACGCTGAAAATACTCTTTATCAACGAAAATCATACTTTAAAAGCCAGAAATCGATATCGAGCGTAAAGGATAATTTCGGAGCTATAGAAATATGTATAGAAGTATAGAAGTATAGAAGAACAGTAAAAAAAAAAGAAAAAAAAGAAAAAAACTGAGCGCGGCGTTTTTTTTCAGAGAAGTATTGTCAAAATGGAACAGTTGTGTTAGTGGTCAGAAGAATGAACTTGGTGTAAAGAGGCAAAATTTTGGCGATGAACCGTTATTTGTGGCAACTCAGATTTATGGCAACCATTGCTTGCTGTATTGTTTCGGAAGGGTTATAACATTTTTCTATTCCGTTTTGTTTTTGTACTTGTTCCTTTTTTTTCACATCCTGTACATAGATATTTTTTCATTCGAGCCTTTCAAATCGGAATTATTCCGAATTGTTAAAAAAAAAATCTGTTACTCATAAGTTACTTTAAAAATTTGCCTGCATACTGTAAGGAATAATTCTGTATTATTTCTTATTAACTGAACTTTATGATCTGATTTTCTATATTTTGATGCTAAATTTATTGCAATAGAAGCTTACTTTTATAACTTTTAATATTTCTTTTAATTTTCAATTGTTTTTGTATGTTAATGTTCCCAAAATGTCATTATTGATATTGATCGTAATTACGAAACTACGAGGAAATTTCGTTACCGAAATAGATCTTAATCACGGAAGTAAAGGAATTTTTTTTTTAGAAATAAGGCTATCACTTTCAAAACTTTAAAACATTAACTTCATTAAAGTGCCGATAAAATCACTTTAGTTTTGAAAGTGACCACCATGTTAGTGTATTTTACAGTTTCCGATTGACGATCATTATCAAAAACGGCATTTTGGCGAATTTTGGAAAACAAATCGTCAATTTCATTCGTTGGAAACTCTAGCTCCGCTAATTTTTTATCAATCAACTTGATCGGTTTGAATAATTGATTTTTTCTTAAAAATATTGATATCCCACTGTTTTGTGTCAACTTTAAGTCTTCTATTTTACTTTGAATGGATGCCATTATCCTAAAAATGCAATTTTTTACAACGCCACCGTATTTCACCACTTTTGGACTTAAAAAAAGTAATTATTTTTTGTTCCGTTCTTCTAGATTAAGTTTAGGGCGAGATTTTGTGTCCAACGTTTGGCCCTCTTTTTTTCGAAGCCCTCTCGCCCACCAACCACTATTTTTTAATATATTAATTAAAGAAAATTGGAAGGGCTCCCTGAACATTGTATGGAATGCCACGGACTCAGATAAATTTTTGACACAATTAAATTAGCTGGATTCAAACACTGGACCTCCCGTTTCAAAACTGAAGGCGCTCCCTCTGAGCCACTAATTACATCTCCGCAATATTTATCACTTATACTTAATCTCATTTCCTTGCTGATTTCGTTATTGCAAAGTGTTTTGAAAACGGTTTAAGTACGTAATCCGAAAAAGCGTTACATTTCAGAACTCAAAGTGGTGTTATTCCTTAAGCTGATTCAAGTCCCACATCACATGCTTTGAGTCACATATTTCTATCTTATTTTAAATTTTCTTCATCAAATTCATAATGCTTTTCCAAATAATAAGCACCTTTTTTTCCCTTTCTCATTGTTCACTGATGCTAACAGACATACAAAAATTAGCATTCGTTCTGCTATTAAAATACCCACTGGTGATTTAAAAATTTCACTTGTTTAAAAATATCTATGCAAATAATTTTTCAAATGAACTTTTACTGTAGAATTTGGAAAAGGCAAAAATGTCCTGAATTTTCAGAAAACATTTGTCAATTTCAAATATTAATTTCATAAAAAGTTCTAGTATAATTCTATAGAAGAGAGTAGAAAAGGAATGTCGACACTATGAGTTAAAATATTTAAAACCCATTTTTGTATTTTGAAATAGAAAATCCCACGTTTTACCTGTTTTGGCATTTGCGTATTCGTATTTCTGAAGCTAATTGTTTGCAATTCCATAATTGTTGTCTACCTAAGTAAACTATAATCATTATGATGAATCACCGATGTTATGCATGATTTTGATGAGACCGTACTCATTAGTAAACAACGCATTTCAGCGATAAAGATTCGATATGCTTTGCAAGCAGTTTTGAGATTTTGTACGACAATAATTTAACTAGGGTTTTAGTACATTAACCGATAGAAATACGATAAAATCAACTGTGTTTGCATATTATAAATAGAAAACCACATTCAGTTCGAAAATGCCTATTTTCGCTTTTTTATCACTCGCTTGTTCCTTTTTTATGCCTTTAAAAATTTTATTTTCCATATCAGGATTCCCAGTTTGCTCCCTTTTTTTATGCAGAAATTCATAAAAAAGAATTTTTACGAAATGTTTTCACTAATTAAAGCAATAATTGGAATTTCTGATTAAACAAAACGGCTTACTGTCAGCCCTGGAGCAGACGTCACCGCAGTTAAATGCTTATTCAGAAGTAATTTTTGAGTATAATAACTGAAACCGATTTCAACTTATTGTATTGCTATTTAATTATCAAAAGCCAGCTTCTGCATTTTATGGAAAGTGGTTTGACACAACAGAACGGTTTTTGTGGGGTGTTGTTATCCGCATTCAATTTAAATCCCATTCTTTGCCACATCACTCATACGTAGTGGGATCATCATTCTAAAAAATTATATAGGATACAACAGTATTTTTATTTTAACATTCTATTAAGAGATAGCAAGATGATTGAACAATTTTTACAAAATGCATGTCCTTTTTATCAAAATCGAAGTTGAAAATTGACATATATTAAAAAATATATAAACGAACTCTAGAACCTCTTTTGTTCGAAATCTGTTTAAAAGAGTCGTTAATGTGTGTTTTGAAATTTAGAAGCATTAAAATTTTTCATAGTAATGCTAATATTAGACGTCGAATCAATAACATTAGATGCTGGTAATAAAACGTAAAATTCTCAGATTTTCTTTTGAGTGCGGAGAATCGGATCATTTGGCATCCATTATTATTTGACAAATAAAATTTCATTGAATATTTTCTTGATAAAAAAAGAAAATGACTGACTCATTTTGGAAATAGAGAAAAAAGTTATGAGTTCAAATACAAATGCATTTTTCTGAAAATAGTATTAAAAAAATAATTGGAAAAATATGCCTAACTTGTAAAATCCAATTGAAGTTTATTGTTTAGTGCTTACTTAATATCTAAACCTTTTCTGGTGAAAGCGATTCATTGTTGTTTGAAAGCACGGAAGATGGGTTTAACATATTAGCACCACAATTAGGAGGTCATTCAATTAAAGTGCATAGTTAAAATATAGGAACTAAGGAAATTCGACGAATTATCCTAGCTTATTAAACATTTCATGTCTGAAAAGAGATTCAAAATTTTAGTCTGAAAGGAATTCTTCAAGGTAAAACCTGTCGTTCGAATAGTTTGAAATAAATCCAAGATTATAAACCATTAGAGATGATGTATTTTTTTCTCTTCACTAACCCAACTTCCAGTCCTCTTTTAGTGTTGAAGAATATAGATCGGTCATTCTACACAAAATGGGCAAAAATTTAAAGGCCACATAGGAACCGATTTTAATAAAATTTGGTGCAATTCATATTCAAATAGAGCATTGCAAAATATCAAATAGAGCATTGCAAAATATATATTTTAGAAGTTCAGGGCATTTAAAAAACTTGTGACATAGAATGGCATGTGCGCAATCGTTCAAATTTGCAAGGTTGAAGTTCCGTATCTTAAAAACTATTTAACATAAATTAAATCTTTTTATAGTGTTGTAACCTCTGGAAAATTATCTTCATCTTTATTTAGTAAAAATAATTTGGTAACGCCATGAATTATCTTAAATTAGTTGTAAAAAATGAAGATTCTTCAATTTTGAAAAATTAAAAACGTTATAAAAATCAAAGGAACTCAAAAAAATCTGTAAAATGGATGCCTGATATAGTGTTACATATTAAGATCGAATTGCTCAAGTTTGTAAGTTGCTATATTTTCCCTTTATCTTAAAAATAGTTTAGAAACTTTAAAAACAATTGCAAAATTCAAATTTTTCCTCATTTATATGTTTAACAGTTTAACTAAAGGAAAAGTCAGACAATAAAAATATTGAATAAGAGTAAAGATCAATAAGCCCGTAATATGCTTTAAAAAAGTTCAAGATTGCCTTTTGATTCCTAACATAACAAAATTGGGTTGAAAAATGGTAATATTTATTACATTCCATTTCAAATTTGTGCGGGTTTTTTACAATATTGCGAACGATTTTAAGAAAAATATGTTTAGTGCTGCCATCTACATTGATCAAAGATTAAATTATATTTTTTTTGTTCAACTCAATCATCTTTCTACAGTAATTTAAAGTATTCTTTAGGCGAAAATAAATTGAAAGCAAGAATAAAAAATTCTGTATTTAAAATATACACTTTTATCTATAATGTGAAATAATTTAAACATTTTAAGAGGTTTTCTTCACGGTCAAACAAGAGATAGAAACATTAATTTTTTCTCTCAACAAATTTTTACTATTTATTTTTTTTTCTCATTAAGGAATAAAAAGGAAAAGATGAAAGTTTCGATATTTGAAATGTATACTTTTAGCTATAACGTCGAACACTTTTGAATCTGTAAGATCGTTCCTTCGTGTTCAAACGAATAATAGAAATATTTCATTTTTCACTCCAAAATTTTTAATATTTTTTCTCATTATGGAATAAAAATACAATTAATAACTTACGCCAATATATTACTTATAATTTATTCTTATATATAAATAATTTTTAATGTAATCCTTCCATTCCTAAGGCTAATAATCAAAATTGAAATTTCATGCATGTAGACAAAACCTCCATTTTGCATAAACTTTTAATGTAAATTTTAATAGTTAAAAAAAAACAATCCCGAAATCTATTGTTTTGTATTTACTCATAAATGAATATGATCTACTTATATGCTGATTTTCATTAAAATCTGTGACATGTCAGCCACAGCTCATTTGCTCATTTTGTATGGAAAGACCCAGGTAGAAGGTCTCATGTTTTTCTTTCTTAAAAAGTATTACTTGGAAAATTAACTTAAGTATATGTCCTAATTTTTTTAATCTCTTTACTTTATTGAATCCCTTTATTTTTAATGTGTTTTCTGTTTTCTAGTTTAGCATAAAATTTAACCCTTTAATCGATTCATTCACGGGCAAATTGCACGTGAAATGAAAACCGTGACGATAAAGGTGTTAATAAATATATTTTATTGATTCTAACGTTTAAAATTGTTTTTAATATAAAAATTTCCCTTTTTAAAAATTTTTAACTTTTATATTAAACGGTTTTTCATACAGAATTGCATTTAAAGCGAAATAGAAACTAGAGGAAATTTTGCAGTCTTCCGTTGAACTAACAAATTATGGAAGTCTCATTGTATTCTTTTTAATGTAGTACGGGAAACAAGTTTTTTATTTAGAATTATAAATAGGTTTTAATCGTTTTTTTCTTGAAATGTACATTTATAAATACATTGTGATGTAAAATAGCAGTCAGGATCATTTTATTGACTAAATTATAAACAGAACTATATTGATTGACATATTTTACAAAGCATATACATTGATTTTAACAAAGTAAATAGGCAATATAATATGTTATTACACTATAATGAATTGCATAATAAGTGGATATGCAAAATATTAAGAATGGAATAGAAATACTGCATATCCATTGCTCCTCCTTTGTGTTTATTAATTTCAGTGCAGTGTTAAGCTACATACAGACACTTGTTTTGCCATCCTTCTACAGTTTTCCAGGAAATCTTTTGTTCTGGATCCTTCTGCGGTTTATTCACGAAAGAATGAGGAGAATCAACAATGGGTCAAGAGATAAGGAGCTCAACCCTACTTGAAGGAAAGGTTCCTCTTTTGCAAGACATCAGTCCATTTCCTTTTAAAGTCATGAAAAAAAAAACACCGCGTGGCCACAAGAAAAGACGCTGATACTGATAACAGTTAGAAGGATGGTCCGTTCGCAGCTTTATGGCATAGAGTGTACAAGATATCAAAGTTGTCGAAATGAAATATAACACTCCATGCATCACAAATGGTAGATTTAAAATGGACCGGGTAGATATCGCGCACTATCATATTCCAAACATTTGCCATGGGATTTAAGCTGCGTTTGGACTATCCTGTAAAAGATCGTCTAGAAAAAGCCATAAATTTTATCTTTGAAGTAAGGAGGAGTATACTTTTTCTACGCGATTTTCTCCCCAAACAACAGCCATAAAACTGTCAACGTAGGTTGGCGTCCAGTTTCGTCTTCCAACTCCCTATCCATGTCCTGCAAAACGCATTAGCCATCAAATGCTCAGACTACCGGGAACAAATGTGCCAAAGGGTGACTGCAAGAACCTAGATGGTGCGTACGTAGCCTTAGATCCGGCCTGTCGAGTGTGGGGTTCTTGTTATCTTCCAACCACCGTCTCTTGCAGAGGGAATGAATGCAGTTTGTTAAAATAAAATAAGTAAGCCGGCAAAGTTTCTCCCTGGCATAAAAAATAGCGTTCTAACAAGTGATATTTATTTTGTCGCACTTTTAAAATAGCTATACTTAGCTTACTTCCATAAGTAAAAATCACTAAGGAACTTCCACCCTGTTCATGCGAAGAAAATACGTTTTTTCATTTCGAAGGTCATGCCTATGTGAATGAATACCACCCAGATCATAGAAATTAAACTTCTTATCATCATTAGACCATTTGTTTGTTGCTTCACATGTTTCTATTCCACTTTTTTATGACCAGATGTTAAATGTGGAGAAAGACTTGGTTTTACATAATTACTGACCTTTCAGTCCCTCTTCTTATAGTCCATACTGATGCTGACGTTATTATCGCGATTCCAATTTCCTTTGCTGTCGTTCTTTTGTGTGCAACCGTGCGAACAAAGAAACATTCGGATTATTTCGAAAGAGTTCTTGGTCTTCTTGCTGATTTTACTTTGGCATAAGTATTTAGATTTTGTAGAAAATAATAAATGAGTGTCTTTGAACGTTTAATTTTATCAGCAATTCTTTGGAGGAATCATCGATGTTTTCATAATCTAGAATTTAGCCTATTTTTCAGAAATAAGCCTATAACTCAGAAAACATTTTCCTCTGCCCCATCATCAAGAAAACTTTGTAAACTGAATGAATGCGATCTGAATATCTTTTGAATGCTTTGCTAAATGCTATGCGAACATATCCGCGCATCACGAGTTTTGCTTTGAAATACTTATGACGTTCTTATTATTTTCTTCTACAGTAAACTTAACAAAAGACGTATTTTAAAATAGTTAAAAAAAATATGAAATTTTTACAAACTATTGCTTTAATATTAATTGAATTACGTGTTTATACAAAAAGATTTCCAAATTTGCATATCAGGCACGAATTGATTTCACTCATTTTCCATTCTTTTTGGACCGCGCTTTAGTGAGACACACACACACACACTATAAATTTATATACAGTAGGTTCCACTTTATGTGATCACAAATTGTTTTATAACAATATCCGATTGATTACAATAAGCGATTTAAGAGAATACTTAGTGATAATATCTTATTACTAAGAAAATCCAATGCGAAAATATCCGCCAATCACGAGTGTGGCTTCGAAATATTTACGACTTTATTATTATTCATTACTATAGCAACAATTTAACAAAATACCTATTTTAAAATAGTTTACTGTACATATATGTACAATTTTTGTAAATTATTGCTTTAATTGCTATAATATTGATTTAATTGGAATATGTATTTCATTTAAACAAAATTTGCCAATTTATGTTGCAGGATCCAACTGATTTCAGTTTTTTTGTGTCTTTCCTTTCATTTTACCCCGCGCACACAATATATACATTTATATTTATACGCAGTAGGTGCCGCTTTATGTGGTTTGCGGAGAACCACGAATTTTCGAGAACAATATCCGATTGTGGGAAAATTTTTAGTAAAATATTTAATGATAATATTTAATATTAATAAGAAAATTATAACTTACTCTTTATAAAATGATGACTTTTAATAAAAAATATAATTTGTATGAAATTTTTCTTTAAAAGTTCATTGCTAAATTGTTCGCGCTGAGCTTTTAGACGATGGGTGGAGAAAAAATGCTTCCTGACTTCAAAAGAGGCGTAATTCTAATATAAAAATATTAGAATGTCATTTCAAAGAATTGTTGATGAGATTCAACGTTTAAAGATTGTTATTTTTGTTTTGTTTTCAGAATCCAACTACTTATATACATTTAAAATTTGGTTCGAGTAATGTTGTACAGATTGTTTTGAAATATTCAGTGTGTTCCTTATTTCCGCAGTTAGTAGTTTTTCAAGAAAATTGCTGTTGTGTTCCTGATCATCATCATCATCATTTTGTATTTCTTCGCAAACAAATTTAAAATAAGATTTTTTTCAGCTGCAAGAATATAGTTATCCCATAATCTTCGGTTGTCATATCATTCAGAACACTTTCTAAAGTTGTTTAGTTCATCACCTATGTCAGATTCACAGGGTCAGGACTAACAAAGCAATTTTTAATTGTAGCTAGTGATATTAGATTCCATGTTATCACTAGAAGATGCAATACTTCTAAACGATTAGTTTTTAGTTATTCGCACTGATCTGATGGCTCATCCTCTAATTCTCCTAATATTCTCCTCTCTCCACGCACTTAATGCTTTAATTTCAAAAGAAAAACGAAAAAACGATTGGGTTTTAGTTATCCACACTGATCTAATGTCTTATCCTCTGATTCTCCTAATATTGTTGCTCGCACCTAATGTCTTAATCTTCAAAAAAAAAAAAAAAAACGGAACGAAAAGTTTTTAGTTATTCGCACTGATCTGATGTCTTATCCTCTGATTCTCCTAACATCCTTGCACTCACTTAATGCCTTAATCATAAGAAAAACGAATTATGCCTTGATCACACATTTGCATCACATTGGTTTATTGGGGGGTAAAAATACAACATTGTAGTGTTTCAACATTACGTTTAATGTATGTGAAGTGGAATTGTTGTGTAACAGAAGAATATCGTGTTACTCTTAAGAATTCCCTCATTAAATATAGCGGGATTCAAAATGATAGGAACAACATAAAAATCCGTTCGCGTTTGCTATATAATTGCGGAAATAATTGTGTTAAAACTGGTGATATTCGAATAATGATATACCATTTAATATTAAAGCAATAGTTTGCAAAAATTGTATAACTTCTTACAAATATTTTTTAAATTATCTATTTTGCTAAATTTAAGCTGGAGCAAAATAGTAAGAACGCCATAAATATTCCGAAACCTCGATTCGTGTTTGGATATTTTAGCATATCATTAAACAAAACAATTAAAGTTCTGAGCGCATTCGTTTAGTTCGCTGAACTATATGACCATGGCCGAGATCCAGACAGATTTTGCACTGTTAGCGAAACGCGATTGGCCAATCAGAAACCTGCATTTTTGTGAACTTTTCGCTGTTTTAAGTAAGCATATTTTCTGATTGGTCAATCTCGTTTCGCTAACAGCGCAAAATCTATCTAGATCCCAGTCATTGAGTCAAGGAAAAATGCTCTCTGACTTTGAAAGAGGCCAAATTTTGGTATATAACAACATCGAAATGTCATTTCAAAGAATTGCTGATAAAAATAAACTTTTAAAGACCGATTCTGTAAAAAAAATTCTACTTATAGAACAGTAAAAGCTACAGGAAGGGCGATAATTCTTCCAAGCGATCCGAAATTTTGGTTGTTCCCACGGTGGCAAACAAAAGAAAACAGCAAATTAAATTGGAAACTACATAAAGACGCCGGCATCAGTGTGAACTGTAAGAAGAGCAATAAAAAAGGTCAGAAATCCTTAAATATGCAAAACCACGTCGTTTCAAAGTTTAACATCTGGCTATACGAAAGCCCGCATACAGTTTGCAGAGAAACATCTGAAGCAACAAACGAATTAGCCTAATTTGTTTTTTACAGCTAAGAAAATAAGTTTAATTTTGATGTTCCGGATGGCAGTCATTCATATTGGAAGGAAAAAGAGGTATTTTCCTCGTGTTAAAAAGTGGAGGCTTTCTAATGGTTTGGACTGTTTTTCCTCAGGCGTAAGCTTTTCCAGAAGGTCGACAAAACAGAATCATCTAAATAATGCAAAATTCAGAATAGCAGCACCACCTGTTGGGTGATTTACACCGAAACCTAATCAGCAACAACTTATGAATGACAAAACAGAATCATCTAAATAATGCAAAATTCAGAATAGCAGCGCCACCTGTTGGGTGATTTACACCGAAACCTAATCAGCAACAACTTATGTCAACCTTTAACTGAATCTGAAGTTTGATGAAAATCCGTGCATTAGTTTTTGAGATAGAGCTATTGCGGAAATCGTGAAAAATGCTGCATAGCAACGCCATTTACACGAAAATCTAATCAGCAACAACTTGTGTCAAAGTCTAACTGGATCTGAAGTTAAATGAACATTCGCGTATTAGTTCTTGAGATAGAGAGCAATTGCGGAAATCGTGAAAAATGTAGCATAGCAGCGCCACCTCTTAGGCAATTTACACCAAAACATAATCAGCACCAATATTTATCAAGGTAGACCTGAATCTGAAGTTGGATGAAAATTCGTGCATTAGTTCTTGAGATAGAGCTATTGCGGATATTGTAAAAAATGCAGCATAGCAGCGCCACCAGTTGGGCAATTTATACCAAAACGTAATCAGCACCTATTCGTATCAAGGAGTAATTGAATCTGAAGTTGGATGAAAATCCGTGCATGAGTTCTTAAGATTCTATTCCAGAAATTGAAAAAAAAAATCAGCATAGAAGCGCCACCTGTTGGTCGATCTACACCAAAAACTAATCAGCACCAGATTGTATCAAGGTCTAACTGAATCTAAAGTTTTGTGTCATTCCGTGCATGAGTTATTGAGATAGAACACCCACAAAAATTTTGTTACATACAGACAGAATCACAGACAGACGTGAGTACATTTTCTAAAAACCATTCAATCGTGTTCAGGACCTACTAAAATGTATCAATCCATCGAAAACCGGAAGTCGAAAATTTTCACGAATCCGATACTTTCTTTTTGTAAAGATAGAAGAAAGTAATGATGTGCTAGAAACGGATAGAACTATTTTGTACACCTAATATTTTAAAAATATCCATTTAGAACTCAATTCCGCTCATTCGGACTCAATCCCCGAAGCAACTCCAACGAACACCCATCATTTCCATGGTTTCCTGCTGTAAAGAAATTTCTTGGCTGCATTTCTGTGTTTCCAATCCTATACATCATTCGTTTGACCCACTCAGCCCACTGGTTAGTATGCTGCTACGGAAGGAGCGGTCTCTTTTTAGAGAGACGAAATCAAAACTTTGATCACTACTATTTCCTAACGAAATTTTTTTTTTAGATTTATCTTGTAAATGTCGTAGGAACCGGCTTCACGGTAAGCTTTTTATTGCAATTCTTCTAGTCATCTACCATAATTTTTTTAAATAAAATTAATGGTGGTTACAAAAGGGACCGCTCCGAGAACTGTGAAACGAAAAGCTTGGGTCTATGTTTACGGGTTCGATACCTGCACGCGCACGGTCTGACTGTGCAAGATTTCCCTTGTACGAGAAGGATCATTCGGGTCACATTCCCACCCTGAAGGTATCCCTCTTCTGGCAAAACCGATCTTAAGAAAATTTCTCTCATAATATTGAATGGAATTTTGTTTGTAAAATCACGTGTTTCATAACGAAGGAGAATCCGATTCGTTTCATTCCCGTTATACATGCCTTTGAAATTATATTTACAGCTGTGTCGGAATTCTGCTGTAAACTTAAGAGCTTTTATTATTTTTTCTACAACGAAACTTCTTGTCAACAGAAGCTATTAGAGATCATTGACATGAAGGACGGTCCCTATCCAGTAGAATTAAAATAGTAGGTGATAAAAATAGCATAAAATGCAATATAATAATGTGAATGGAAGCAGGGTTCATTGTATAATACGCATGAAACATAACATAATAGTGCTAATATATTATGAAATATTGACATCTGTAACAACATTTTGAAATGTTAAAATATATGAGAGGGAAGAAAGTTTTGGGATTGGCATATCCAACTATTTTAACATAAAATTTTACAGAGATTTGAATAAAAACTTACCCAAATGTTGTACAAATATCTGAAAATAGGTTTTATTGGCATATAAACATTATTGAGTAAAATTTATTTTGTGTGGTACATTTCAAAGCACAAAGAGCAACACCAGAAGGTTCACAATAACTTCGAATTAAGCTCAGATTCCAGATTTTCATATATTTACTTCTGTTGAGTGCTGATACCTCTTATTTTTTTTCAAAATAAAATGTTCGTTGATAATATCTGAAAAGACCGCGAATGTATACAATAGGTATTTTTACAGCTCAGAGAGTTCAAAGTGGACGCCGAGAGACTCTCGGGATTAATTCACTTCCCCGTAAACAGCAACCCGAGTGACACTCGTGCTTAGACCTCAAAGTGTTCAATCACTTTCTGATAGGGTCGAATTCTAAAAAGTACATTCACCAGGTGTGTTTCCGACAACATTTTTATCTTTTTAGACTTCATTCTTCATTAGACTTTTATCTTCATTCGACATGGATCCATTCATTTTAATATATTTTCCAATCAATGTTCAATATTCTCTGGAACTCAGTTGAAACAATAATGGATTGAAGGATGAGTTGTGAAATTGCAACATTTTAAAGGCTAACAAATAGAAAATGAAAAGTACTTAAAATACATACGATTTTGTTAATGAAGAGTTTAAAATGGATTCATTTAGGATGACACGATGAGAAATCAATTTACAAATCCTTAAAAGATCATTTAACCCCTTAACGGTCGCATTAAATTACGGTTTAAAAATTCAAATTGCTTATGACACCACTTTTTTGAAAAAGAAATATTTACCTTATTGAATGCCAGGTAAAATGATACCCTAATAAAGACAATGACACTATTTTATATAACGGGTGGGAATCAAACAATCTAAATAAAAGGCACAGCCCGTGAATATCACGGGAGGGAGAATTAAGGATTTAACAATGTTTCATTTTTTTCTTTCCTGTCACCCTACCTTAGAAATATAAACAGTTGAAAAAATTATATAGCTTTTTAATAGGTTCATTTCTTTGCGCTTTCTACCAAGCATAAAAAAGCAGAGAATTTTTCATAATCGTGATTTTTTATTTATTTTTTTCTGGAAGGGGGTGGGGTGAATGGCAGTCGGAAACTGAAGCGTGATTTTCAAGATGATTATAAAAGAGTGTTTTATAAAAACTATTTTTTGTTTTATACTTATTATTTTCAGTTAAAAGTGATTCCTCCATCTGGAACTCTTTTGTTCTCTATTTTTAGAATATCGAATGACTATTAATATTTCGCCAGGGTTAATAAGAAAGGAACAAAAAATGTCAAAAGGTTGATGGACTAGGATTTTCTATAGTTTCCATACTGCCGTTTTAAATACAGGGCGAGACTCCATTGAAGGGATGTTTTTGTATTCAAAAATACAGGATGTCCCTCCCACTCTAATCTGTTCCTAATTTGATTTGAACGAACATTTCTCCATCATAAGCGTTCGATGTAGACAGCGTTTCTATCAGCAAGACCGTATGGGCCATTCGGAAGTAGGTGGTGTCATTCAGTGCTATTTGGATGGTGAGGATACCCTCTTTTACCACTTCACACAAAGAAAGGTTTTCTGTTCAAATAGTTTCAGAATTATTAATGTTAAGAGCAAAATTAATACTTATTATTAATTTTGTAATTTTGAATAAGAGTTTCTTATATAAAAATTGTTTGTTGTAGTGTAGCACCCTATAAAGTTTCTCTATGTTTCAACTTGTATTTTCTATAAATCCTGAGATTGCCTTTGTATCTGATTTGTGAAAAAGTGTTTTTGTAGAAGGATTTATGCTTTTTCTGTTTCCAAAGTTTAGACATACACTAAAATAGGATAATAAAATGAGAAGGAGAAATATAGTGCATAAATATTCAAAATGGAATTCAAGTGAAACATAGAAGAGATATTATAAAGGTTTCATCAGCATTATTTATTTAAAAAGCACACCTTTTCATTTTTGTTGTAATATCACTGTCGCAAAAGTTTAGGCACATTATGCAAACGCTAACAAATGAATTGGTTTCAACCAATCAACCGTTCGGAGCCTCGAACCGTTTTTTAATAGTAAATATTCAATTTTCTTTGGTTATTTAAGAGGCCGAAATCTACGGATTTCACAAAAGAGGGATTTTTAAAGATAGGTAAGTTGAAATCGAACAGTAAACCCGTTATTGAGATTTCTAGAATATTAAATCATTCAAAGCGAGAGATATACAAAGTACTTGCCAGAAATAACAATTACGATCGAAATGCGGGCCGTCACGTGTAGCAAATGTTCAGACTGATCGAAAATTAGAAGATTCGTATCAAAGCAACCTATATCCAGAAGGCAAATTAAAAATAATCTCGGTATCAATCTCTCAAAAGGAAAAATACATAGCGCATACGAAACTGCAAAAACATTGTTTTCCAAAAGATGTCTTGCAAACCGTTCCTAAAACTGTGCCATAAACAGGTCAGGATGGATTGGACTTGTCGTGGGAAAAGTGGCGCGCTGTATTATTCAGCCACAAAAAGAAGTGGAATTTGGATGGTTCTGCTAGCTGCAATTGTTACTGACCTCAGAAAACAGCCTTTTACTTTCTTTAGTAGACGACAATGCGGTAAGCATGTTCACAATACTACTACACTTCACACTTCAACTACCCTGTTCAGATCTCGAACCATTCCGATTGCCTTGCCAGATTCAGATATCTCGATTATAATGAATTTGAATATCTTGGAAGCTGTAGTCGATGAATTAAGACATTGTTCTCTGCTATTTCGGAGTGAATACGTAATAGCTGTGAGGTACTGTAATACCCCAGTTTGAATCCAAGTAGCGAAAAGTTTGAAAAACTTTGAATATTCAAGTTATAAAAAATAATTTAAATGAAAAAATGACAATTTTTCTATTTTTCTGTATTTGAGTCATAAAAGACATTTTGAAATAAAGAAAATGGAAAGTTTCTATTTTTCAGTGTTTTTTAGTAACCTATAAAAAAGAATTTTAAACAGTATTAGCAATTTATATAATGAAAATGTATTCATTGCGGTTTTAACGAATTTCATGCATTTTAAAGATTTCTAAACAACGTTCATGCATGCATTTATTTTTTTGCTTTCATGACCGGGAATCGCGCATACATGACAAAAAAACGTACTAATTTACAAAGTTTACAATACCTTGTACAAAAAATATTAAAATTATTAAAAGTACGCGCAATTTTCTTTATTGCGTTTGTAGAAATTGAAAAAAAATATATTTCATAAATTGTATGTAAATTATTTATGTACAATCGTGGAAAAAAAATAGTAAACACGCCCTACTAACTCCTCAACAAATTATGGTAGACGAAAGTTGCTGGTACCGAACGATTGGCAATAAAGTCTATTTTTAAATGATGTATATAAAATTTCCGTAGGGGGCCATCGACGTATTAAAACGAATCCAAACTTCATTTTTTTCAATGACAATACCCAATTTTAACGAGATATTTCAAATCTTCGGTTCAAACTATGCCTAGACACACAATTTCAAGTCATTTGAATGATAAGTTTTTGAATTATAAACATTCAAAATTTAGTGCTTGTAATGTTAAATTGCATTTTCATATTTATATCTCCTGGAATTATGCTCCTAATGTGCTAATTTTTTGTGTAGCAATAATACTAATATACCCAAACAGAAATACGCTGAATTTGCAATTTTTATAATTTTATGATATGAATTATGAATTATCAAATTAATATTCAAAAAAATTTTTAATTGCAACCTACAATTTTTTCGATGGATTTAGATTTATTAAGTCCTGTTTTATGAAAATCCAAAATTTCCCATTTTTCTTCCAAGTAGTTTTCAAATTATGTTTAAAAAAAAGGCAAAATGATGGTTTAAGGGCGGTCTATGATAGAAGTGAGTAGATGTTTTGAAATTTATTCTGCTATCCTGTAATCTAACAGGCTTCATTGACTCCTTGAGTGGCGCTTCAGGTGCCTTGATCAAGAAGGAGGCTCTCTCGGTTAACAATCAAGTACGGAACTTCAATTTGGATACAGCCCTTAAATTACGCTCGTTTTAAAATAAATAATTTCGCGGAAACTTATGGTACGAATTGCATAAAAATTTGTTTTTAGGCTAATGGAAGGGTGTAGAGTTCATTTATGCTGTCAGAATTGTGTACTTCTATTGAAAAAAACAAAGTTATGGTTCGTTTTAATATGTAGATGCCCCCCTAAGCAAATTTTATATACATCGTGTAAAAGTAGACTTTATTTCCAATCGTTCGGTACCAATAATTTTTTTCTACGATAGTTTGTTGGGGAGTTAGTAGGGGGTGTTTACTTTTTTTTCCACGACTGTACATATTTACATATTTTTGTAAATTATTCAGAATAATCATTAAATTGCGTGCATCCAAAATACGCGTTGCATGATGCAGTCAATCATCACTTTCAAGATATTAAAAATCGGTATGGTCCGAATCTAGCGAGCCAATCAGAACTGCTGGGGATCTGAACCGAGTAGGTAATATGAATATGCATGCGGACAATTCTCTGGTAATTAGGGGTGCGATTGGCTTGAATGGCCGAACCATTGGAAACACAATTCAATGAAGACACTAGAGATACTAATCTAAAGGGTGAGCCATCTGTTGGTTCTTTTTTTATTATGAAAGAAAACTCATTTTTTATGAGTGACAATCGAAATTCTTTATTGAACATGGAAGGTGGGTCTATGCCATTTATGTATGGAATATAATATCGCGCATGTGGCCATCGCGGCTCCGCTTACATGCCATCATCCGAACAGCAAAATTTTCGATGACTTTCCCCAGAATGAGCGGATCCATGGGCAGAATTTCATCCCGGATATTACGTTTGAGGTCTCGGATTGTGCGGCGGTGGCGGGGGGGGGGGGGGTGTTGGCGTACACTTTACTTTTCAGAAACTTCCAAAGAAAATAATCCATTAGGGTTAAATCGAACAATCTTGGCGTCCGATTCACATCAGAATTTCTTGAAATTACACGATTTGGAAATTTCTCGTTCAGTAAGTTGATGGTTTGACGAGCAGTGTGTGCCGTTGCACCGTTGTTGTGTTCGAGTCCATAATTACAAATGGCATAGATTTGACAGTTCATACATGTATGACACATGACAGCTGACACAAACAAATTCTGAAATATTCATAGTTCAAAAAAGAACCAACATTTGCTGAGATCTTAGGGGGTCCTGAGGGGAGATTTCCGTACAACACTTCATTTCACAACTCATATAGAACAAGGCAGTGGCTTACCGCCTGTTAATGTTAACATTTTACATTGATAATTTTTAAAAAATCAATTGAGAACATTTGGGGTATGTATACAAGAATGCAAAGCAACATGACTATTAAATAACTCAAAGTGACCAATAAGACAGCACGGTATTGCTGGCACTAATAACATTTTAAAACTAATCAATTTATTGGAAACACAATTATATCAAGTTATGCGAAACCAGGGAAATACTATTAATAAATATCAGCATGTAAAAGTACTAAATGGTGTATGTTATTTTCATTGTGCCTAAACTTTTGAGACACTGTATAGCTACACTTCTATGATTTTGTTTTATCAAATTTATGATAATATACCCATTTATTCTGTTTGATATGATTTATTTGTCTAACTTTACAGATACTACTAAGTAAATGGTATGGTTTTTATTTAATTTTGTATTGTTAATTAATAAACGGAATTTTTTTTTTTTGTTGTTGTGCCTGAACATTTGACACAGAATGTATTCTCGCTGTATATTTTAATGAAAATAAGACATTGTATAGAAAATTACTTCTTTAATTTTTCATAAAAATTGTTACATAATAAATACTAAACAGTTTCCTCTGATTCATTTAATTTATACAAGCGTAATGGGGAAATAACACATTTGAGTGAATTCAGCTGTGGTTTAAAAATTATGTACAAATCCACAAAACATTTTTCAAATAATTCTTATTTATTTTTTCGTATGAGATAGAATTGTCAACAAACTCTTTAACTACAGGATTGTTTAATGTCAACACATATGAAAATTTTAGAAAAGGATATCGTAATATGTTTTTCGGTGACCAACAAGCATGTTAGAATTTCAATATTCTTAAAAGTGGTAGCTTCCATGGGAAGCAAATGAGCACATATGCACAACATTTTTTTAAAACCGAAGTGCTGTTTTGAGATAAAAATAAATTTTCACACAAATATACAATTAGTTACATACATAAAATAAATACAAACATAAAATTGCGTATTTTTTAAACAAATTTGAAATCATGGTATTAGTAACGTCTCAATTTGTTATAAGGGAATTCTTCATTGTTTCATGCGAATTCTATGTTAACGGGATAAATTAAATATTTAAATCAGTTTTTATTGTTCACTTAACCTTTAGCTGGAAATAGTACTTTGTGAGACAGCTGCATTGGCATATGTATCCGTTCTAACCAAAATCTTTGGCATTGTCAAAAGCTATGTTTCTGCTGTTACATTAAAAGTTTGTTAGTGTATCAGTATTGAAGAATAAATATTTGTGTTTATTTTATAGGAAGTTATTCAGAGATTTTCTTGTGTACTGATATTTCACCTTTCTGGTTACGAGATGAATGGACAATATGATAGTGATTTTAGAATCATAGTGTGATTAGGTTCGTACTGGATATTGTCGTATAGAGCTCAAATTATTATCAAAATTAAATGTTTCTATGTGTCTATATGCTCGTAATGTTTCTATGAGGAAATTTTTCCAGGACAACGATAATGAAATATGTTTTTATTTTTCGTCTTACTTCTCGTCATTATTATCTCATTGCATATGACAAACAAGAAAACTTGAATTCACGGGAATATTAAAACATTTTTTAACAGACCGTAAATTATTAAAATATTACCAACTCTAATGATAGTTTATTTTAATTTTACTCATGTTTACGCAAAAAAAAAAAAAAAATCCATTACAGTTATATGTTTTTTTCTTGACCAATTTTGTGTTGTTCCAAATGATTGAAAAGAAATTTAACGGAAGAACGAAGTTATTGAAAAACAATAAAATAGAAACTATGAAAAATTCTATGCAAATAAACATGAAGATAAAATGCAAGTTCAAAAAGACAGTATTCTCGAAACCTGGAAGCCAAGTTTTAAATCGTAAAGAATATATTTGATTTCAGCAATAACATTCAAATATTTTTTCATTAGTTGTAATTTAAAATTTAGAAATATCAGAAATAATCATTTGCTTGTAGAGCTGTTATATATATAGGGTGTCACAAAAAGACAGAAATGCGCTTTGATTATTTACATGCTGGAAAAAGCAGGTAATGTAAACCGCAAATGTGCGTAAAAATAAGGTAGGAATTATGCTAATTTTTTATATGTTTTGGTTATTCGATATCGAATAAAGATACCGTAATATGTTTTTCAGTGACCAATAACCTTATTAGAAATTTAATATTCTAAAAAGTATTAGCATTCATAAGAAGCTAATTATCTCATTTGGCACAACATTGTTTTTTCTAAACCGAAGTGCCGTTTCGATATAAAGAAAAGAACAATTTTGGCACTCAAATAAATTATTAATTATATGCATAAAACAAATACAAATATAACTTCTCGTGTTTTTGAAACACTTTTCAAATCATGATGTTAGCAACGTCTCAATTTGTTATTTAAGAACTTGTTTCATGCGAATTACTTTTTATGGGTTAAATTAAACAATTAAGTCTGTTTTTTATTGTTCACTTAACCTTTAACTTGGAATAGTAGTTTGTGAGGACACATATACCTTTTTCCAACCAAACGTCGCCATTCAATCGATGATGTCTCGAATAAGATTATGTTGAAAAACTTCATTTTCTGAGAGTGACACTTTCTAACACTCTCGAACAATGTCGAAAAGTATTTATGAATTCTGTCTGTCTAACTCTCCGTGCTTCTCTGAAACGCGTCCACAGTGTCCGATTGCCATTAAATTCATAGATGTTATTGAGTATCACTATGACATGTTTGGTATTGAAAATTAAGTGTGTAGCATCTACAGGGATACTCAAAAGAATTCCGTTAGAGGACGGTCTATGAGGAAAAATTGTTTGGCATGTATTTTAATGATATCCCACTATTTTAAACATGCTGAAATTTATATGTATCACTAAACGGCTCTTGCTATAGAATACAGTGTGCATAGAATTTATTGACAGGGACGATAAAATAATTTGTCAACTGAAGAAATTGAGCAGTAATTGAACCATTTTACGTAGGAACAATAATTGCTGGAACAGCATTTTAAAAAAGCCTAGTAGCGTAGTGGTCAGCATTCAACACACATGTCTGCCACGCTACAGGTCGCGAGTTCGGCTCCGGCTGGGCAAGGTTCATCCAAACTTTCATCCCTTCGGGGTCGATAACATTAGTACCAAGCTGGCTTGGGAACTAAACACCGAGGGCCTCGCGTTGGTTTGACCACCTGGCTGGGGCACATGCTGCGTAGCACATCGGGGCACAGGGTCAAGTAAACAGAGTTGGGCACTGTAGGCCCTGATCCTTCATGGATCGTACAGCCACAGGTTTAGTTTTTAACAGCATTTTTAGCTGTACGCGTTTTTAAATGGGTCCATTTTATTAAATTATTGTGTGTGTATAAGTTCTATAGATCCTATACAGGGCTTCACAAAAGCTCTCCAGTACATTTCCGTTTATTCACGGAAATTTCCAACTGTGCTATTCGTTTCACTGAACGAACTTTTAGTATACTATGTAGTAGATATTCAAACCTATAGATTCTATTCAGGGTTTCACAAAATAATTTGAATCATTTTCTGACTTCAGATGATAATTTCTGAAACTGAGTTTTCAAATGTGTTTATAAAATTGTTTATTTATGCATCCGCTTTCACATTATTAAACTGTGACGTTTTGTTTCAGTATTCTGAATGTGTCGGAAAGTGTTTTATAATCTATGCTGGACGCATGATGTTTAGCTCTAGATAAATTTCTGTATGATCTCTCCAAACCAAATCGGCCCATTATATATTTTTTATCTTTTACTGCTATAAGATTATTACAAAAAACAGCGTATTTTTAATATACGCTGATCTGTAATAAAAGAAAAAAGGCTGATTTGAACGTGCCATTACAAATTCTCAGTGAAAATAGGTTACATATATATATTGAGGCCATGACGGAATTGAATTACAAAAACGTCTCCGGTGTGAAAACTTTACGCAGGCAGAGATCCTATAAAGAGACCCATTTTGTTAGAAACTCATAAAACATTACTTCAAAAAAGCCGTTATCAAAGTGCTTTCCCCCAACTCCAATGCATAACTGAACTTTTCTTAATTAGATATATTCTTTGCTTCTAATATTATTGAAATAATCCAATTGGATTAAGGTCAACTGCATATGTACTGTCGCTCGTGTCTTCTTTTCCTGTCAGTATCTGCACATTTATATTCCTAGTTTGGTACAGGGCCCACACATTGGACAATTTTCAAATAAGTATAATGCATTTAATTTTCAAACTGCTAATATAGGGTTTTTTGCACTGCTCAAAAAGAATATTTTCTAATCAACCAATTTGATCTAGAAGGATCATAGAAATGTTTAAAAGTGTAGCATTTTGAAAATGAACGGGAGGAAATTTTTATTAACATAATCCTTATTTTCTGATTCCTTTTGGAAATTAATTTACCTATACATCTTTATTATATAAAAAAAATAAAGTGCTTTTCAATCTTTTGGCACATTCTATACACACATATAGAATACATACGTATAAATCTCGTTACCACTATTAACTTCAGAGTGGTGACAGCTGTAGTCATAAACGTTGTATCTAGGTTTATTTTAGTGACTATGCGCTACGTAATGGGACCACTTACAGCGCAGCCTAAAAGTAAACTACGGAGTTAGCATACCTATCTTGAATACGATACGAGATATGGCAAAAAAGTCAATTACAAAATTGTGGAGTGCCCTCATTTTAGTATAAAATGATGTTTTATTTGTGAAAATAACTTATTAGAAGCCTTGAAATGTAGTTGATCTAATACCAGGTTAAATACACAACAAATTGAATGCAGACGGGTATCATTATAAGGCAGATTCACATTAATTAATAAAACTGACGTATGTAAGCAAGGTTAAACAGTTCATTTGAATATGAAATTCACGTTAAGGTCGTACATTAGTCACGCGAAAATATTCGGAAGTTAATGTTAATCCTATGGAGAAGTTATTATCAAATTTCTTGCTTGGATTTTAGTATTTTTAAAATTGTTTTTTGCATAGGATGGTTGATGACGATCTCTAACGGGGCTAGATTTTACTTTTTCAATTTTGGTTTCAGATTTAACAAAAAAAGTGCCTCCACTTTCGGAACCGGTTGGAACTGGTTTTGAAATTAAAACTATATCGTAATAATAAAAAAAACTGTAACCAAAATCGAAAAAGTAAAAACGAGCCCTGTTAGAGAAAGACCTCAGCTATCCTACGCAAAAAAATCAATAAACTGAAAGCGAGATATTTGAAAATTACGTTCCCACAGACTTAACATTAGCGTTTTCGTTTCTTCCTGTGACTAGTGTAGGTTCTTAAACCTGAACCATCAGCTACAGGCTATCTAAATAACATTGCCGACCCTATACACTCTGCGATTGCCACCGGCTATGAAATTTGGGGGTATTTTAAGGCCTAGCATTGTGCAATAGCAATTTGAGGCACATGCTTATGAGTTGCAGTATCAGTCTTGCCTTTCGAATTAGGCATATATCAGCCCTAGGGAGCAAGACATGGAGCACTCGTTTTGAACTCCAAATCGAGTAATCTCCTTTGGACTAATATGACATGAAAGGATAGTGAGAATGTGCATAGTACAATGTACTTTAAGAAGGTGACAATTTAAGACAGATATCCATATTAATTCGTAAATGATCGAAGAACGCCCCCTATATATACGTTTAATGCAACAGTTAAGCGAAACATTAATTTATACGATATTCAGAAAAGGGTATTAAGCGTCTTGATGATGGAAAACGTCCAACTACAAATATTAAATGCACAAGCTTTAATAATAGATATCTATGTAGATTCAAGTGTTTCCATCTCGATTTTTTAAAAATCTCTTTTACGTGCTTTCACTTCATTTAATTTTTAATTTACTAAAAATTAACTACAACTAAAATATTTTTTTGCGGGTATGAAGTCTTGAAATGTGTGACGTATATTCACACATTTTCGAACTGTTTCCATGATGACGCAATTTTGATGGAATGTTTTGTCTATCTAAAGTTATTTACACATAGGCACGAATCATTTTAGTTTGGATTTAAAATGAGAAAATACACAGGACTTACTTTTAAATGGAACGTTAAATAAAATGCTTGTATTCACCGAAAAACATCATACTTCATTACGAAATTATTGCATAGAATCATATGAAAGTAAAACAAAATTTTGTATCTATTCTGATCACACTTTTCATAAATTAGACTGAATAATACACTAAATGGAATCGAAAAAAGAATGAAAGATAATAATAGTCACTAAATAATAAGGGAAATGTATCTCTTTAAACTCTTATACTTTGAGTCTGTGTATAAAATTCGAAATCTTCCCATATACTTAACAACTATACAACCAGCACCAATATTTGAAGGTATGTATACAAAGTTTCCAGTTTCTAAAAAGTGAAATTAAGCAATAACGATGTATAAGACAATATCGATAGATAAGAATGAGTGATAGAAATTTTCATAGGCAATAAACATTCTTCTGCAGTGTGAAGGCGTTCAAATGAATAAACCTTCTGATGTAAAAGAAATGTTTCAGTCAAAAAAGATTTATCCAGGGCTTTTTCTTTTTACTTTGAAGCCACTTATAATGAAGATCCTGAAAATTGTCACAAATATATTTTGTTAAAAATATCATTCGTTCCACTTGTAAGATAATAATAATCTTCAGATACTTTCGTTCAATCTTCTGAGCTCCGAAAGATCCAGATGATATTATCGATGCATTGTGATCGGCCATTTAACAATGAGCAGGGTTGTACAAACATTCTATGTCCCATGGTCCGTCTCAGCTGTCTTCCTCGTGACCATTTATTACAGTTTCAAGTTTCGGACCGATGATGGTATGACGAATAGGGAGCTCGGATTTGGACTGAAATGTTGACAGCGTAATAGGCTCTCGGGAACTGAAGGGATGAGAATCACATGGTAACTCACTGCGATCTTTCAAGCCGTACATAACAGCTCCCACAGATGAAGAGATCTCGACTTCCGTTTCCGACAGCCTCTGGAAAATAGAAAATCAAAAATTACTCTCAAAACGCCTTTCTCATTAAAATAAAGATTATTGCGTATTTCTCTTTCTATTTATTTTTACACTTCAATAATTACATTAAAGTTTACACATAAAATTGTCTTTCAAATAAACACCGAACAAGGATGAATGAAATAAGAACTTAAATGACATTCCAGTTAACCCTTTGGTGGTCATGGACGCTTATGCGCGGTCAAGATTATCCCCTTCTAAAGCGTTATGAGCGCGTCTGCGCGTTCAAAAAAATGTACTTCAAAAACGTTATGGCCGCGTATAGACGGTCAGCATTTTTCATCTTTAAATGGTCATCGCCGCGTTTACGCGTTTGTGCTTCCCTCCATTGTTGGAGACTGGGAGTTGAAGAAGGCGTTTATCAACCACTCCTTCTCTCCGCTACATAATAGGCATATTTAGGTAGACTATTTGTCAAGTAGTTTATTGTAATCGAATGCTTTAGCGATTTGGTTGAAAAATGCCTTAGAGAAGGATGTTTTCTGTAAATAGTTAAGAATGGCATTATACTTCAAAACAGATACTAAGGTGAATTCAAAGGATAAATACATTAGATGAGTTATAGTTTCTTCGGGTGGAACTCGACAAATTCATACAATATCAGTATTTACTTATTTTATTTTATCATTCTTTTCCATAAGGTTACGTTTCATTATAATAATAATTATTATTTTAAAACATTTGCCATGTTGCATTTATTATTTGAATGGATACATGCGTTCTTTCCTTTTTATTTTATTTTTTAAAAGTATTTCAATGTTTTTCATTTAACTATAATACTAAATACGTGAAACCTGTCTATAACGATTCTGAAGGGATCGGAGAAAGTACCGATATAGATAGGTTATAATTATATGCTGGTTCAAGACTGTTAATTGATTCAAAGTATGTAGTAAAATTATTATTATATGTTGAAGGATCTTTAGTTTTGCTTTTTAGAGTTATCTAATCAAATAACGAAATTTAATTATTTTCTTATTCATAATAGGAATTATAAATCTATAATAGGATTTTTAATTAATATATAAAGGATATCAGTATAAATAAATCTGATAGAAACTTTATTTCTATTACTTTTATCAGATTTATGAAAATACATGAACGCGCAATTAAAAAAAAGGAGGTTTTACAATTTTCACTATTAAAAGGGAAAAATAAATTGCAGATATTATTTATTAGTATATGAATTAAAGAAAAATATTTCATATTAAAAAACTGTAATTAATCAGACGCATAAATGTCGAAGATAAGAAGTGAAATATTACTTTTGTTTATTGACAGCCATTATTCACAGAACTTTTGTTAATGTATGAAGAAATAAAGTTTTTGCTCAATTAATTCAAACGCAGGTACAACTGTCATCGTCATTTTCCTTTAGTATTCTAACAGTTCTTTTTCAGTATTTTCATTGAACCTAATAAAATTGATTAACTAAATTGAAATTCTCTTCAATATTTAAATATATCTTGTAGAATTCATATGATGCAAGAAAAATATTTATATATTCCTCTTTATTAAAAACATTCAGTTGATCGTTTCGCTTAAAATTGAATCGTGAGTGAAGTAGAAGGGATTACTACACTCGTGAAAACACACATTCACTAATGTTAATCCTATGGAAGAAAATTTTAAAAATAGCTCGCTTGCATTTCAATATTTTTAAACGATTTTCTCTGCATTGAGTAGCTGAGGTCTATCTATACAAAGGCTGTTTTTTTATTTTCTTTGCAAGTTTTTTTAATGAGGATACTTTTACTTTCGAAACCGGTTCCGAATGTAAAAGTATCCTAATTAAAAAAAAAAAAAAAAAAAAAAAAAAAAAAAAAAAAACCTGTAAACAAAATCGAAAAAGAAAAAAACGGCCGCTGTACAGATCGATCTCAGCTAGCCAATACAAAAGAATCGTTTCAAAATATTGAAATGCAAATGAGATATTAAAAAAGTCTTCTTCTATTGAATTAACATTAGAGAACGTGTGTTTTCGCTTAAGTCAAGTAGCCTCTTAACTTTTGGAAGTAGGTCAGAAACTCCAATCAATTAAATATCGTAGACGGGTTTAATACGTCCAATTGCTTGCAATAATCTGCAATGTTTTTCTAAAATTTTAGAGCAAAAGTACAGTAATTTTATTTTGAAATTTGAAAACTTTTTTTAAATATATGACACAAGTTTATGATAATCAACCCGTGAAAGCTATATGGGTGTTTCAAAATCTCTATGAACATATCATTTCTTTTCTTGTTGTTATCTCGATTTTCCTTTTGTTTAAATGGCAGTTTTGCATACAAAGGGGTTTGCCATGAAAGGATTATTTCAAACAATAAAATTTTGCAGAGTATTCTGAGGTGGAAGATATAGTCTACCATTTCGCCAACATGATTAAGCTACTTAAAAAATAATAATCATTTTAAGATATGTAATATATTCATATGCATTAAAGACAGATAATCTTAATAATAGTGACTCTTCCCTGTTTTTAGTTGTATTAAAAAATAAATAAAACGGTACTTTTACATTTTTTCATGTGTGTAGTTTTAATTATATTCGACCCTTTTATATTTTTGAATAACTTGATACGTGTACCGTGTATTAGTATCTTTATAAGCAGTATATAGTAGCTGCTGTAGCATTATTGCAGCGAATACTTTACTTAATATGAAAAAAAGTTCTAGTTGTACCTCTTTTGAATGATGGGGGGGGGGGGGGTAGTGATGGTTTTATCATTGACTATGCCCGCTTTGAAAATAAAAAACATAATGTATTAATTGTATGTTCTCCATATAACGAACTCCAATTCAGCGACTCTTGCATTATAATGATCAATGTAAAAAATCCAAAATCGTATTTATTCACGCAATTCCACACAAAAGACCCAGGAATGTAAAGAGAGGCTTATGAGAGGCTACATCCTTCCCCATACCTTTATCTCTAGATATCAGTATTTTTTACCTAAACATTTTACTAAATACAATCGAGTAGACCAAATATTCCACTGTAATTAATTGCCAGGATCTTTTAAAAGTTCCTATTATTTTTTTTTCTTTTGCGCGAGCTTCGAAAAAAAGTAAATATTTCCCATTATCTTATTTTCATTTTTTTTCTTTTACAATACATTGTGGGGGAGGGAGGGGGGCGGGGGTTGAATAATCCAAAACTTGTATAGTAATCATGTCACCCTAACTCTTGCACCCGGTGAATGACATCGAAATACTACTTGTAAGGCTTTTAGAAAGCTATGAATGACAGAAACACCCCCCTCTCTTGTAAAAATGATTTGTAAAGTAAAACAAGTTTGGTAAAACGGTAAATAGTAAATGGCGGGCATTTGCAAGAGGCTTACATATTGTTTTCAGTGTCACATATTTATTAAAATGATTCTCTTAACCTTTCTTTTTAAATTAGTACTATTAATAAATAATTATTTTTCAGATTTATTAAATTATCTTTATTGCGTAATGCAACATAAAAGATTGTTAATGTAAAAATAAAGCAAAGCATCATTTTTTTTCTCTTTTATCTTTTGTGATATCACAGCAGATATCATTTCAGATATTATAATACACCTCTCACCCCCCCCCCTTATCCCCGAAAAAAAAATCTAACTGTAACCTAAGAATTACTGTTACACAAATGCTTATTTTTAATAATAAAAACTTTGTTGCACATTTCTGTAGGTTATCGAATTCTACGCCATTCCGCAATCGTACTTTTACATTAATTTCGTAATTTAGCTATTCTATCAGAATAATTTTATAATTATAAGGTATAAGATATTAATTAATACATCAGAAAGTCTCATAATATTTTTTCTACATTTAAAAACTGAGCGTAAAGGAAATTAAAATGTTCGCGCGATTCATAAAAAATATAAATTCATATTTTATATGATATTATTTAAAAGTTCTGGAGTGTTTCTCGGATTTATTGTTTATAATTATTTTTGCAAAGAAAGAATATTTAGTGGATTATTTTAGTCCAATGCTAAGTTAATTATAAAAAAAAAAAGTAGCAAACTATGTAGATTTTATTCATACGATGCACAGGACAAGTCTGACTCCATCACGTGTCATTCATGGAATTTGTTAGCATATTTCTAATGTTAAATTAAGACATAATGTGTTTAGCTTAGAAAAAGAATTAATACTAATCTCATATTATTAATATTGTAAATTGTATTATAGAATGTTACATTATGATACTAATGTAACTTATTAATTAAATAATTATATTAATTTAATTATATAATATAATTTTAACAATAATTTAAGGAAAGATATTAGCTATGTTGTTCTTGTTTTTAGAATTCTCATGAGAGGGAACTCTTAAAAAAAAAGATTAAACATTTAAAAAAAGGGGGGGCTAATATTTTCAAAAACAAGTGTATGTTCAATTTGTTGAAATTGTGAGTAATTTCATATGAAAAAAATGTTTGTTCTTGAGGTTTGAAGGCAACTTAAGTAGCTAAAAGTATATCTTGTTATAATTTTTAGGACAATGTTATAATGTTAATAACATTTTAGGACAGCACATCATATCTTATGTAGTGGGGGAGGGAGGTCACTTTACCTTCCACTGCACCACTACTGAAACTGGTAAAATATTTTTTCCCCTTTTCTAATGCCATTTGTTTGTCACGAGTTTTCAAATGCCACTTGTAAAAAAAAAAATATATATATATATATATTTTGCTTAAAATTAATAATTAATAACTTATAAATTATTCGGCTAAAAATTATTCTAAAAGTCGCTTTGTGAAAGAAAAATATCTACTACTCACATTTCAGTATGTGAAGCTTGCGAATTTACCATTATTTTAATATCGAATTAAAAAATCCCTTCTAAGGGTAACATAATGAGTTTTCAAAAAAACACTGTTTAGGTCATAATTAAAATCAACAGTAGCAGATGATTTTTTTAAACATTTTCAATGCTTATATAAGTTTATTAATAATCACCCTTTCAATTATTTCTTGAAATAAAATTTTATTTTATTTTACTCAAATTCATAAATTAAATTACTAAAACTTTGAAGAGCATGAATTGAAACAAGTTACTGAAATTTCAGCGAATAAATTTCTTTTATTTAACTTGATTTTTATTCATTCGTGTTTTCTATTACGTTTGAAAATAATTGAAAATTGTTATTATTATTTTTTTAATCAGCTGAATTCGCATTTTTTTTCAAAATCTCCTAAATATAACAAACATATTTTTATATAAATCAGTTTTGCATCTATATCTCACGAAAATTTGTGTCTTAAAATTATTATTAGTAATTCTCTAATATAGCTATTAAATAATTTAAAAAATTGCATCAGTCTTCATCAATATGCAAGAAGAGTATACCAAAATTAAAATCTGAAGGAGGGATTTAGGAAAAAGAGATAAAGAAACAAATGTGAAAAATGCTTAGTATGATATTTTTTCTTATGTTTATTGTTTGAAGTATGAGACAAATTTTCTTCGGAAGAATCATGAATGAAAAAGAAGAAGAATCAACTTCAGAAAAAGAAATAAAAAAGTAAAAAATAACATCTTAACAAATGAATACTAATTGATTTTTGATCTTGAAATTTATTCGGTTTTTCTCTGCGAGACTTGCGTAGACTTCAAAATGTTGCTTAATATTTTGTGTCTACGTATTACATTTCATATATTAAGTATTAATTACACATTTGCGTTTCAGTTTAGAGTGGTATCAGCGTAGATTTCTAATGCTAAATATATTTATTTTCTAACGCAACTTAAGAAATTTTAACATTAAGATTTTATTTTTTTACTTTTTATCTTTTTTTCAAAAATCGATTGTATTTTGAAAAAAAAAATTAATTTTTTCTCCTTTAGTTAAAAAGAGTAATTCAGAAATTGGAGTTCTTTCTCACAACATACAAAATAAAAAAATAAAAAAGAAAAGTGCCCAGCTAAACTGATGGCATTGAGCTCACAGGCTATTCACACTAATTGTATATTATACTCTTATTTTAAAGAATAATGCCCCTCAAAAAAATAAGTGAAGAGGAATTAGCCCCCGTTTCCCCTTTTATACTTAACCAGTGAACCTCCAAACCTAATCAGGGAAGCTCCTTATCATAATAAACCGGTATACCAAATTTGGAGCAAATCGAATAATCCTGCAAAAAAACCATTTATCTAAATTAAGGGGGTGGACTAGCCCCCTTTATCCTTAACCAATGAATCGCCAAAACGAATCAGGAAATTTCCTTAACATAATAAACCGGTATACCAACTTCGGAGCAAATCGAATAATTCTGCATTAAAAACCCATTTATCTAAATTAAGAGGGGCGGGCTAACCTCCCTTTTCCCCCTTTATCCTTAACCAATGAACCCCCAAAACTAATTAGGGAAGTTCCTTAACATAATAAACCGGTATACCAAATTCGGAGCAAATCGAATGATTCTGCATGAAAAACCCATTTATCTGAATTAAGGGGGGGTGGACTAACTCCGTTTTTCCCCCTTTATCCTTAACCAATGAACCCCCAAAACTAATCAGGGAAGTTCCTTAACATAATAAACCGGCATACCAAATTCGGAGCAAATCGAATGATTCTGCATGAAAAACCCATTTATCTGAATTAAGGGGGGTTTACTAACCCCGTTTTTCCCCCTTTATCCTTAACCAATGAACTCCCAAAACTAATCAGGGAAGTTCCTTAACATAATAAACCGGTATATCAAATTCGGAGCAAATCGAATGATTCTGCATGAAAAACCCATTTATCTGAATTAAGGGGGTGGACTAACTCCCCTTTTCCCCCTTTATCCTTAACCAATGAACTCCCAAAACTAATCAGGGAAGTTCCTTAACATAGTAAACCGGTATACCAAATTCGGAGCAAATCGAATGATTCTGCATGAAAAACCAATTTATCTGAATTAAGGGGGTGGACAAACCCCCTTTTCCCCCTTTATCCTTAACCAATGAACCCCCAAAACTAATCAGGGAAGCGCCTTATCACAATGAACCTAGAAAAAAATTTTGAAGCAAATCGGATGTTTCTATCAAGAGTTATTGTACATACATACATCGTACGTACATACGTACATACATACATACATACATACGTACGTACGTACGTACATACATACAGAACGGGC
The DNA here is from genome assembly GCA_963932465.1 of Maratus speciosus. Taxonomy (NCBI): domain Eukaryota; kingdom Metazoa; phylum Arthropoda; class Arachnida; order Araneae; family Salticidae; genus Maratus; species Maratus speciosus. The sequence continues at coordinate 683,257,997 of OZ010787.1, read as the reverse complement.
GGGCACATTAGCTCTCAGGCTTTGATAGCCTGTGAGCTAAAAATGGGTAGCACTGTAAAATCGTATTCATATGCTGTGCAATTGAGATTGCATAAAGTGTTCAGTTATGGTGGGACAAACATACGCACATACTACAGATTACATTCGCGAAATTTTGTATTTCATTTCGGAAGTATTTAAAATGAATTCAATATCTATATAAATATTACAACATTTGAAGAATATTATGAACATACGTATAAAATACACAACCACTTTTTTTTTTTCCGTGTGGATATTTAATCTAACATTGATTATTAATGCTAATATAAATTTAAATATATGAACGAAAAATAAATATAAATGTTTTTGCTCAATTACAGCTTAATCCTTGTTTTTAATCCATTGCTTTTATAACTTACTGTAAAATATATACGCTATAAGCACAAAAAAATTAAAAGAATTCTTATTAATTAGCAATTTTTGAGCAGATGAATTCTTGTTGCTGGTTGTTATTTAAAAAAATATACATCTTAAAAGGAATCAATCAAGATTATTCATGCTAAAATTGAAAAATAAAATTTTAAAATAAGATTTTCACTCTAACGATCTAATGTCTGCACTTATAACGATCTAGTGTCGGCATACCGTCATAAAATTTGTAAAACCACCTTTGATGAGATTTTAATATAAAACACTGGCTAATTCAGGTGTGTGTGTGGGAGAGGGAGGGGGCGCAAGGGGTATGCCCCCTTCCGAAAATTCTATTATTATAAGCTCAGATTGTATAATGTAGGTAGATATTTGTCTTATAGAATTATTTAAGTTTCTGATTATCTACGAATTTGGCTTAAATTCGGTATTTTGCTGCATAAAAGTAAGTTTAAAACACTCTAAAAACAATTTGCCCGTAAACTGAACCCACGAGAGTAACGGCCCCTTCCCACCCTTTGTTTGGGGTCAAAAACGTAACTATCATGCCTATTACTTTCTCGAGCTGAAATTCGGTATGGTATTGCAATACCTGTGACACTGACAAAATAATTATTTATTAAATTTACTCGATATTTCCGCACACTGGGGGCTGGGGCGCAATCTCTCTTCTTTGGGGACAGGGAGGAGGGGGTTGGGTAGGGCCATTATTTCCTGTTGCCGCATCGGGCTGAAATTTTGTACAGTAATGTATGTGTAGTTACTATTCAATATTCTATTAAAACTATGTTTGATTTGAAACTTTCTCACCCCGGGGAGAATTAGTGAACTGAGGGTTTAGCGCAAAATCTCATTTTATTGCATGATTGACTTGAAATTTCGTACTGTAATGTATTAATGGTTACAATTCTATATTTTACCAAATTTTCATTCTTCTCTACCACAATTTAAACAAATTCTGATATTTCTAGATCTGTACAGAAATATTGGTGCTCGAGACTTAATTTTAATTTAATTGTTTTATTAAACTGGCTTTGTCAATGCCGATCGGTCAGCTAATAACCATATTTAAATTAGAATTTTGTACACTAATTAAAAACACAAAATTCATTTTAGAAAATAATTTTTCCAATCTATTTTTAATAATGGAATCAAAATCTATTTCTTGGGTTAGTTGACGATAAATGTTTAGTACTATTATTCGAAAGTCTTTCTTGGCCATATGAATTCCTGGAATATATATTTTTTAAATTTTAGTTTCTAGAAGCTACGTTCGGAGATGCAACCGTAACTGAAAGAGTTAAAAAAATAATAACAGATGCGACGACTATATACGGTATATATTAAAACATAACGCCTCAAAATAATGAAATTTATGATGTTATTAATATTTTTCATTGTCTTGATATCTTTTCCAGAAATTTCTTTAAATGAAAAAATTTCTTGCAACACTTCAATATTTCTGTCATAAATTTCAGTAAATTCTTCAGTAGACGTTTTAAGTTTTGATTCTTCGTATTTTAGCATGACGTGTAAAGACTAAACAATATATAATTAATCATTGCATTTACAACTTTTTAGAAAAGTTTTGAAAAGCAACAAACGTCACAAACTATTTGTGCTTACATCTTATTTTCACTTGATTTTATTAGGTTTGAACAGAATTTCCATACAGAAAACGTTTGAAGGTAGTTCTCAAATTCAATGCTCAACAGCGCTAAACTTTCTGACACATTTTCGGGAGCATTTTTAAATGTAAAGTTATAAAATTTGAAGGACTTTTTAAGTGATTCGGAATCGAATAGCGTTTTCTGTTTTTTGATCAATAAATTTCCGTCTGGTATTTGCTTCAAAGCGCCCACTTTGACAGCATTTTCTAAGAAATCACCTGCTCCTGCTTTTACAAAAAATGTAAATCACCACTGGATGACATAGTTTCTCAATAAGAACAGTTGCCCATTTAAAGCGTTTCCAAAGAAAGTTAATTGTGTCAGAAAGTAGATCCTTTGGATTGGTGAACAGACTTCTAAAGCTAGAAATGAAGGATGTAATGAAAGGACTATAGATTTCACTCATAGAAATTTTTTTTCCACATGTCATAATTTTGTGCTATTGAAATTTAAATAAATCAAGGGTTAGATTGATTTTGGACGGTCGATTATCAACTCGAGGGATATAGGCCCTAGGGGGAGTGCCCTACGTGGGGGTCTTTCTAAGGGAACCTAACCCGTATTTACGCATGGCAATCCAAGGTTTCGAAGAAAACCACGAAAACTCCGAAACGGTTAGGCCGACGGTCGTGATTGGGTTCGAACCCAGCACCTCCCGTCTACCAGCGTCGAGAGCAAAACCTCCAGCCACTGGTTGGGCTAAATAAACCAAGGAATTGTTTATCTGTTTACAGTGGGTTTTAATGTTCAGAAGAATTCTGAAGTAGGGCCTAAACACAGTACAGATATGTTTTTTTTTCTTTACGACAGATGATAATAACAAAAAACTTTACCTACGCAAGGGACCTATTTGTATATTAGGATCCCCTTAGGGAATGTTTTTTGGAAAATAGATATATATAATTTCATATAACTATTTCACTTGCAACGGTACTGGCCGTGCCAAAATTATTCTTTCGCGTGCCAAAAGTGGCACGCGTGCCATAGGTTCGCCATCCCTAATCTAAGGTGTTAATATTTAATTCCAATAATGAGATTTACATTTAATGAATCATAACTGCGCATTCCGCGAATATAACTTAATTATTACCTATCTAATCACTGTAAATATAAGCAGTGGATTTTAATTTTTTTAATTAAATCAAATCTACAAGGAATAATTGTTTATGTAATGATTTGGATTGAAGACTTTCTAAAGAAGATAACTTTAAATGATTGGAAAATATAATTATTAAAACGGAAAAAGCACGATTATTTTTCTGATACCAGATGCTAAGAAAATTAATTATTTTAATTTTAAACATTCATGGTTGCTACGCTACCTGGAAAACCTGGAAAAGTCAGGGAATTCAGAAATTTGTCTAATAAGTCAGGGAAATGTCAGGGAATTTCTATATTTTACCCAAAATCCTGGAAAAGTCAGGGAATTTAATAAAATGTTATGGAGGTCGCTGAATAAGTACAACCTTTGTCCCATGGCAAATGAGAAAAATCTTCCACGTTTTTTCAAATTCCAAATTTTAGAAGTTTTATTTAATCACCTCTTAAAATTTCCTCTTCCCTTTTTCTTCCTCTTTCCTTTTTTCCAACTGTCATCTCCACACATACTTTAAAATTTTTAACTGTTTTATATACGTTTTTGAAATTTTTCTGTAATATTTTTTTATTGACATTTAATGTAACTAATAAATCATTTCAAATCTGCTTAACCTCCACCCTGAAATGTTTGCTTCGCAATCCCCTTTGCATAAAGTTGAACTTAAGTGAGATCGTGATATATGGTGAAGTAAATTATCATTCAATGCAAAAATATTGTATGTGTATATATTTTTTTTCCATTTTACAGGACACTTACTTAGAAGTACTTAGAAATTATTAAGGAAAGCAATTTCCATTGCAGTCCTAAAAAGATTTTTTTGTGTGTGTGAGGGGGAGGGGGTGTGCATATGTGAAAATTTTAATTGTGATATATAGTTGAAAATTTTTATATTTTCACGTGGTGCAAAATATATTTTACTGTCGTCTTGTCCAGTTCACATTACACCGCTAGATTAAAAATTTCATAAAATGCACCTGGAAAAGTCAGGGAATTTCATTCTTCTACATGAGTAGCAACCCTGACATTGTAATCTTTAGATTTAAAAACTTATCAGCTAAAATGGGAAAAATTGTTGGTTTGATATCAAATGTACTTAAATTCAAATATGGATTTGTTTAATCTAAGGCATTTATATACAGCAAGTTATTTACGAAATAGTTAAGAATTAAGTGTTTGAAATCAACGCGGAGATATGTTTTTGCTCTCCCCGAATGAATTCTTTGCACATTCACTGCAGAATGTGTCTTTAGAAGGGGCAGTTCAGGGGGTTTGGTTTGGGGATAACAATCAATCACCGGGGAAAACTGGCCGGACGCGCTTACAATGGACCTCCAAAGATTATTCATTACAAGTAGATTTTTACAGGGGCGGGGGGGGGGGGGGGGGACAGCATTTTCACAGACGATCTGCTAATCTTTTAAAGCTCGTTACCCTTTAACCATTTACAAAGATCAGAAATACTTCCAAGTAAAACCCTTTTGAAGTGGAAAAATCCCACACAGCTTAACCGCGAAAGGGTTAAGAGGCTACTTCAGTCAAATGGAAAGACCCGTTCGCTAATGTTAATCCTATGGAAGAAATTTATAAAGATATCTCGGTCGCATTTCAATATTTTTAAATGATTTCTTTTGCATTGAATAGATGAGATCGATCTGTATGCAGGCCGTTTTTTACTTTTTCGATTTTGTTTACAGGTATTTCTTATGAGGACACTTTCATTTTCGGAACCGGTTTTGAAAGTAAAAGCATCCTCATAAAAATATCTACAATCAAAATCGAAAAAGTAAACAACAGCCTGCATACAGATCGATCTCAACTATTCAGTGCAAAAGAAATCATTTAAAAATATTGATATGCTACCGAGATAACTTTATAAATTTCTCCCATAGGAATAGCATTAGCAAACGGGTCTTTTCGCTTGACTGAAGTAGGGCCTTAAACAGGATTTCATTTTAGTTTTTACATACAGCCAACGGCGTTAAATATCTTAACCTAACATTCCTATTACCTTTCTATTAAGAGAATATTTCAATTTGATACCCTATTCCAGCGCGATTTGCGTACAATCAATATTTTAAAATAGTATTTTACTGGTTTTATTATCATTTTCCTCGATACAAACATTTTAAAATGGCAGTATTCGACAGCATACGATTTTGAAATTGAATGCCGTAGGACAGCCTGTTCCAAAGCTTACAGCAAAATATTACTTTTCATTTTTCATACACTAGAAGCATTGATAATAAAAATGAAGCTGTATTCGGATGGCTAGAAAAGTGATTTTCTTTTCGTTTGGATTCTGTTTTGCACTTTCTACAGGAATAATAAAACCCACATTCTAATTTATATTTTGAAATGTAAAGAGAAAAATACCTTTTTATCATCTCTTCACCAAAATATATGTTTATTTCTTATTTAAAGACACAGATTTAGTTAAAATACCGAAACAAGTTGTTTTCAACGTTAGACATCTAACCTAATTTCAAGTTATTTAACAAATTTGATAGCAGAAGAAACCAATCACAATGAGGTAGAAAAAAAATTGCAATAATAAGCAATAATAGAGGATTTGGATAATAGACAAAAATTACATTAGAATAGCAAATATTTACGGGAAAATATTGGCACTCCTTGAGTTAATGAATACAATTTATAGTAAAATTACGAAAAATGGGAAGTATTTTTTTTTTTGAAATTTCGGCATAACAGGCCAAAAAACGACCAAATGACACAATTTGAGGTTTATACTGAATTTTTTCGTGAAGACATTTTGTTTTATTCATTTTCAACCTAAAAGAGTATGTGTTACCTCCATTTGCTCCAAGAGGTCATAATGTTGATGTTCAATATTTTTCTATTACGTTAAATGAGTGGGCTAAGAGAAAATTTTTCATCGTAAGCAGTGGTATAAACAGAATTTTAATAATTTAAATGACTAATGAAATAATTTAAAAGATTTCTAGTCCCACATTTCAAATAGCTTTAAACAAGGAAATACTTAAAATTTTGAAAAAAACATGCTTTTTAAAAAGGTGCTATTCTTTTCTCCACAGTGCGATAAAAGTTGAGCCACTTACAGCCATTCTGTGTGAGAAGGATGGGGATATTACAAAAGATTTCTTCATCCTTGAAGCTTGCAATGTAATTTTAGTTTAAGATTTTAAATCACGTTATATCTATGTGCCTAATAAAACTTAAAACAGTTTTATAAAAGTTCTTGTAATATATTCGGGCAGGCAACGGTTTTCTCTGTCTCTGGGGTGACGACTACGGGGCGCTTTCCAGCATAGCGGCCCGCTCCGGACGCCCGGTACTGTGCAGGGGAGCTAGCGATCCTTGGTTGATTCGTGGCACTTCATGACATTTCAGGTAGACGTGGCCGGTTCACTGTGTGTTGATATCACTCCGATAAAAAGGAGATAGAGTTCGTTTGGACCTGCTTTTATTGGCCATTTCAATTACATGTCGTCTTTCGAAACACCAGGTCCAGATGCCTTGAGAGTTGTCACGGCCCGATTTACCTAATGCGCTGCGGCAGTTAATTTAGCACTTCATTGTCACGGGTTATTCGCTGTCCCGTCTTAAATATGGAATATTTCCGCTAGAGTGCGACACTAAAGAAATTGGAGGTGATCACATTTAATAGGCTAAAATTTATCCAGGCATCGTGATGTTTTTATGGGTTCGGCATCTGCTCAAATGCGACTCACGGGATGCCGATAGAATTTACAATCGCGTTTACTCAGCATTTTTATTCTTAAAGATAAATAAATTTTAAAGTATGAAAGTAATAAATATTGGGTTGGAAAACCAAGTTAACAGGCAAATCAGATTCAGACTACGGTCTTTCAAAAGTTAGATAAACTTTGTGAATTTTAACTTTTTGAACTTTTACTTTTAAACTTTAAAATTTTAAAAAGGGGGTTATAAAGAAGGTTTAAGTTTTAAAAAAAGGGCTAAACTTTATCCTTTCATTTATGTACCTAATAAAACTTAAAACTGTTTTATAAAAGTTTTTTTGCATGTACAACTCCATGAAAATAATGCTTTTACTTCTTGTTTGTCTAAATCATACATTTTAAATTAAGTAATGCTTAGTAATTTTAAATTAAGTAATATATAAAAAGATTCCTACTTTTACAATTTGGTTTAACTGTGGTTTATAATTGGGTTTTCCTCTGACAACAGGAATAGCAATTGAATAAACAATAATACCCACTTACCCTTTTCCCCACTTCCCCCACGCTATCCTATTTTAAAATATTTATATAGTCTTGTTAAGTATTTTAAGTTTTGATATCACATTATAGTGTGGCGTGTTTCAAACCTGTCAGAATATATGATTGGATGACGATATGTAAAAAGTTACCAACCCACAAGCAGAAATAAATCAAATAACGTATTAATTTTTTCGAAGACTGTTCGTAACATGATGAAAGTAACTAATGTTCTAGTTAAAAAGATTTTCTGTCCCATTTAAAGTATTATTTTTTTATTTAATTGAACTTGGCAAAAACTAATTTCGCAATAGCTATTGTCATTACTGTTCGTTAACCAGGAAATAAGACAAAGTATGCTGAGATTTATTGTCTCACTTTTCTTATCACCTGTCTTTATGGACTTTATGAAAGCCCCTCTAATACCTGTCTGTTATATCTACTTCTAATAATCTTCGTGTAAATGAAACAGCTCATTTGCGAAAAAAAACTTGAATTTTTAAGTAATTACTCAATTGGAAATGGACCAGTCAGTTTTTCACACGAAAAATGTTTTCATACCTTTATTTTAGGACCTTGATACGTTTCTTACAATTCAAAATGCAGCCTATTCTTTATCTAAAATTCTCGAAATTATACTTTACGGAATTTCAAGGATTAATATTGGATTTCAAACATAATCAATCATGATGAGATAATTTTTCAAACATAAATTTAATTTGTGAATTTTCTCCGAAATCCAATGGAAGTTTCAACATTAAACACTCCGATTCTTACCGATCCAGCCGATGAAACATTATGGCAGTGACAACTGTCTCTTTTCAGAATATCAGGACATTGTTCGTGCTGATTATCAACCCTTTCCTCTTCAGGCGATCTTCCTCCACATATTAACGTACTACCTGCAACGAACCAAAACATATCTTAATACAAATTTTATCAAAATGGATGCATTCAAAATGTCATAGTGGGTTTTAAAAATATCATTTAAATATTTGCCTAGGTTAGGAGCGCTTTTTTAAAAAATGTACACTATTGAATGTACACATAACTTTATTTCAGTTGTAATACACAATGATGAAAAAATATAAAATCCTTGCAACATATTCATAGCACTTTTAAAAATTGGGGTTTTTGACCATTTTGTTAGCAAAATTTCCTGCTTACGCTAGACGGCGTACACTCCATTCAACTCAATATATCTCAATTTCCTTTATACTATCTACTGCTATGCAGGTATGCCACTGAACTAGGAGTTTTACACTATCTTCAAAATGGACTGAAATATGGCAAAATAGGTCAACAAATATACATATTTTTTATTAAACATTATCATTATTTTTATGTTCGAGTACCTATAAAATATCACATAGAGCTTCTAGTTCAGAACAGAATGAGGCATAGGGGAAGCATTCTAATACAGTTTCACTGAAATAAAATTAAAACATTACGTAATGAATTTTATTATTGAATTTACGTAATGAACAGGAAATAACTGTAAAATTGATTTTCCACATTTAAAGATTTCCTTTACATTTTTCAGATACGTACAACATTAGTGTAGAAGTGTCCATTAAGGTTTTGGAGCGATTTTATTGGTTTATGAGCGATTTTATTGGTTTATGAGCGATTTTATTGGTTTATGAGCGTTTTTATTGGTTTATGAGCGTTGTTGCATAGAAATAGTGGCCTTCGTACTTGACGCATTACTTCCTGTTTATTAAATTGGACATAACTCCTCTTCTAGTAGATTATAGCAGATATGAAGACAGATTTGGAATCGTAAATTCTAATAGAACGATAAAAAAATTTGGAAAATTTTCATGAAAACGGCCATTTTAATTTCCTTAACCCTTTGAGCTCTGATGGGTGAATTTCTTCCCACTTAATTTTAATGTACAAAAGTCACACTGAGACCGTAATTAATGCATTTTTCGTGTATATTATAAGCCGAATCTTTTGTTTACAAAATACTGGTGTCAATGTGTCATTTGGGATATTGAAGAAATTCACCCCCAGAGCTCAAAGGGTTAACAGAGTCGTCTTCGTAGATAGCTTGAGCAAGTGAATAAAACAGATCTCGGTTCAATACGCATGCCTGGAAGTGTGGACATAACTAGAGAACTGAGCGATCATTAAAATAATCCTATCATTAGAAGTAGAAGTACACGTTTTGAAACCTTATTTGGACTATCTTATTTTAATAAGATAACTGGTCTTCACTGAAGATAATGATACGGATCATTCAAAAAATATTCCAATAACTTCTTTTGCGGCACGTGATCAACTTAGAAAAAGTTTGAAAGGTAAATCAGAATTTTAAAGATGAAATCACTCAAAACATATTTTTGTACGAATATATGTTATAGAGTTGGAATTTCCCACCTGTTTTATGGAGGTGTCTCTCCAGAGAGATTCCAGGCCAAAACACTTCCTCTAAAATTACGTCTTTCTGTAATTTTGGGTTATGGGCCTTGACAATCTAGGTTTTAACCCTTTGCACTCCAACGGTGAGTCTCACTCACCATCTTAATTTACATGAACAATTTACATTAATTCCAACCTTGGTTCTTACTTACTGCTCTATTATTTATATTAATGAAGTGATCTAATTGGAATCTGTACAGATGCCTTAAAAGGAAGTATCCAAAATGTATTTTTTAACAATTTTTTGTGAAGATAAAACTGACTGATATGTATCATAAACAAAATTTAGTATTATAACTCACGGCACTGTCATTCGATGTGCTCTCTTTTGACAAAACGATGTTATAAAATTATAAGAAAAATAAAACTAGTACTCACTCAGTATATATAATATTCTCGTGGCATTAGAACGTACTGATTAATTAATAAATTTTGTTTAAAGAAAATTTTTTTTAATACATAATAATTATCTTTGTTGAGTATAAACTTGTAAAAGCAGAGAAATTTAAAATACGTGAAACTATTGATTAATCAATTTCAGGCGAATTTCAAGAAAGCCTTCAACATCTACTGATACCCACACAAGTGTTCGATTAAATTGAGGGCTCCATGTAATGCTAACAGGTAGAGTCAATGATTGTCTCTCACAGAGCAAGAAAAGGTACATACTTTTGTGACACTTTGCAATGCACCTTGGTGAGTGCTTTAGAAAATACCACACCCAACAGAACTATAGAGCATAACATTTCAATATTATATTTCTAACATGTAAAAGTATATAGAACATTCAAATAAAAAAATTATTTTCAATTTCACTATATAAGACCCTATTTTATTTTCTTTAAAAATGTCGCGGCGTTGCTAGTTCCGCCATGGAAAAAAAAAGCTTGGAGTGCAAAGGGTTAAACAAAAGTTTCTAAAGATAAAGAACGCTTTTCGGAATCATGGGTCATTCGGAAGATTTGATTCTATATTTTCGTTCGTGTTTCCATTCTATGTTTCTAGATTAGGAAATATTTGTATTTTTTACATTGTAGTTAATCCAAATAGCCTTTTAGAAGTTTCTGATTTTATAAATTTACAACCATACTCAATATTCCCTCAATGTAGATTTGCTGGCAGATAATTGTCGGTTACAAATGGAAAATTTGGGAGACAGCAGAAATTTTAATTAAAGTGTGATAAGAATGTGTCCATAATTGAAATGATTGACTTACCAAAAAACAATTAATACATCAGCTAAACATATCTATGAATTTCTATCGCTTGGATTAATTGGATACTAATTACTATATTTTATAATATTTAGTCACCCAGATAGGTCTACCGTCTGTCTGTCTGTGCTTTAACTCGAGTCAGTAGACTTGGATTGACATGTTACGATCTACGTTATTGAGGTTTGCCATGGCAAGTTTGATGCTGAAAATGAAGTGTATAGCGTCCATATTTCATTGACAGGGACACTCCACATTATTCCATTACATTATGGTCAATGGGGGAAAATTCATTTGCAGTGTATTTGTATTGCAGTGTAATAGTGTTACACAATCTTAAACATATTGAAATTTATATACATTATTGAGGTGCACTAGAAGATAGTTACTATCGAATGTGTTCTATTTAGCACTTACAGTACGCGTACAGGGAAACTCAAAAGTCCCCTTATATTACGGTCTCTGAAGAAAAATCGTTTGCAGCCTATTTTAATTTATGTTACTCTGTTACAAACATAATGAAATGGATATGAATTTCTGAGATGCACTAAAATATGTTTTCTGTTGAACAGGGAGTGCAAAGCATTTAACATTAATGGACAGGGTCACGCGAAAGAATTCGGTTATAGAATAGTCCACGGAATAAAATTGTTCCCAGCATATTATAATAATATTGCAGTATTACGAACTTGATGAAATTGATATACATTACTGACATTTACTACAAGATGCTTGTAATAGAATAGGATGGGCATCGCATTTATCGTTCATTTACAGGGCCATATAAAAGATATCGAATACAATACTGCATTCAAAATATTGTCAATTCGGCATGATTGCGTTTTCACTTATGGTATGCACTTTAGGCTTACTACATCTTCGCATACAATGGGTTGTGTATAAATTCTAGAGATCCTATACAGGGCTACACAAAACAATTTTGTGAACAATGTGTGAATTGTGTGAATAATTGAACTATTACTGAGCATGAGCGTGAATTGCTTAAATGTGTTATTTAACTTCAGTTGTGCTTTTTCAAGCACAAATACATTTAGTATACTAAGAAATGTTTGTAGCGCATAAATAAAATACAGGACTACGCAAAAAACTGGATACATGGCCGCCTATGGATAGTTATTTAAGTGTGATTTCAGTAGTTTTAAGCGTATTTTTGCCTTAAATAAATTACAGCTTAATAGGTGGCGTGTATAAAAATGTGGGCTGTATAAATGAATTCAAGTACGTTTATGTCTATTGGTAGAAATTGCTGAAGGTGCATATTATGCGTTTGTTATTGTTGTTTGTATGCGTTTTCTAACTAAACTAAATATTATCATACTATGCAGAATGTCTATGTCTATAGATCATGTAGGTAATTGAACAAAATAATTGGTGTACCTTTCCGGGTATGTGCAGTCATTGTTGAAATCTGTTTTCAAATGTATTATGCATTTTATAAAATGTTTACTTAGGTAACTTCTTTACCCTATTAAACGGGGAAGCTTTGCTGAAGTATTCTGGAAATATTTCATAAACTATGCTTGACGCATTATTTTTATTTCTTTTTTACATAAAAAAGAGATTAGATTTATTTTTTTTCTGGGATTGTGAAGAAAAACTAAAGTCGAACACAAGTTCAAATCTTATAAATAATTCCTCTATTGTATTTGTGTTTTACGATAAACAAATGCACGGTGAACATTTTAATCTTAAACTGAATAAGATGCTGTACACGTGTACAGAAACTTATTTAGTTTATGATAATTTAAGGTGTTAAATAAATAATTTAAATTATTATTGAAGCATCTTAAATAATAATTTATGGTGCCGTACAAGTGTACAACACCTTATTCAGTTTATAATAATTTGAAGTTTACAAACCTTAAATAATAATTTGAGGTTAATAATCCGAGTTAAATTATTAAAATTATTATTTAATAAGCAACTTATGTAGTTTACTATTAAAATAATCACCATGTAAAAGAAAAATACAATAGGAGTATTAATTAAAAATTTGAAAGTTACCGTTTAGCTTGAACGAATTAAAGTTGCACTAACATTTTCACATAACCCTTTCGAGGGATCAAGAGAAAGAGCGCGTCATCGAGAATTGAATAGGAATGAAAATTAATAGGAATGAAATTTAAGTGTGAATGTTGTTATTAACCTTAAACAGTCTCTCTTTACTTCTAATTACCAGCAAGGAACCGAACGAGAAAATACAATATGTACAAGAGATTTAATTAAAACTTGGGTCCTCCGTGAGATAATGTATCGATTGGATTTTGTATAGAAATCAAAACCGCTTCGAAGATTGCATTATTAAAAGTACAGCGCATTCGTCGCCCTTTTATTTTTCTTAATTAGAATATTTAATCGCTATTCCCTCTGCAGAAAGAGCATTTCATCTAGAAATTGATCACCAGTGAATAATTTGAAGGCATTTTCAGAACTTTGCAGAGAAAAATGAAAATTTCAATTGCTTTCACAAAGGCGTGTTCATTAGGAAGACTTTAAAACTTGTTTCAGAAATATGTAATATTTCCTCATAAATATTCACATCTCCGTATTAAGAGTTTCAAATTTCGTTTGGGAAGGTAAATTTGTATCTTTCGAAATAATGTGCTTATGTCTACTTTTTGAAAAGTTTTGTACACGAAGAAAAGGTTTCGAGCATAATCACCAAGTACTGTTTTTAGAAGAATCCATTTTTTATTTAATATTTTCTCTTATTCTTCTTTTGTAGAATAATAATGGGTCTGAAATTAAAAATATTTGCATAATTAGTTAACTGCATATGGGAGTTAGCATATTCTTACTCCTTTTTTCGATAGCCTAATCCAATTAGAACAGTTTTAAAAGAAAAAGCACTATTCACTGAAAGACAAATAACTTATTGGGAGATTGCACCGTCAAGTGTGTGACAATTAGACTAAATTTTCATGAATACTTTTGCAATTCTGAAACTCATTTAAGGTTTTTTTTTGTAGGATGTGATATTATAAGCAAAAGAAAAAATAATAAATTAGAGCTGTCCACGTGCAGGGCGCAATATCTTTTGAAATGCTTTGCTTCTAACAAGAAGTTCTACAGTGTTTATACAGCTGGAGTTTTGACATGGATTTAGGTTTAAACCATCACTCCATATAATTTCTTTCTCTAGATGATTTTTGTTTAAGTCAAACTTTTCTTGATAAAGAAATTCGATTAAAGCAAAAATAGTATTTTTGTATTTATTTATGGTAGTTACACATATCAGATAAGTCTGATAGTAGTTACAAATGAAACAAAATTGCAGCAGTGAACAAAAACGCACTTGCCCTCAACCACAAAGCACTTTGTACGTCATTTTGATATTCGAAGGAAAATGACATTCCAAAGTTAATTTTCAAAGTTCTTATGCGTTTATTTTTCTTATTCATTTCAAATTTCATGTATCGGGTTCTTTTAACATTTAAATGATTAATCATTTCAGTCATATGTTGAATTACTGTATCCTATTCATCTCTAGTTCGAGAACTTTTGGGTAATCCATATTTTATCATGTTTTTTCACAAAACAAGTTTATTTGAATCACTAGACATTGCAAACAGTTTTCCATCACAGCAATTGTGATGGAGTCTCACAATAAATAAATAACAGTAATATTCATCACTTAGAAATGTCACACACGTGGCGTCACATGCGGGACAGCATAAAATATCATTTTATTAATTTATAAATTGTTATTATTTAAAAAATTATTTGGGAAATGTTTATACATAATAAAGTTCTTTTTAAGCCACAACCATTTTAAAATATAATTCTTGGTTCAGTAAAAATTTTAAAAAGTATTTTATTCTTTGTAACGTATGGAACATAAATTTACAGCAAATGTAATTGACAATAATATAACTGATATTGCCAAAAAATTCCCAAAATAATGCATAAAATGGAAAAAATACTTGCATATAATAAACTGTAACAGCAAAAATCTGAAAGTCAAAAAGAAAACAATATTAGGTTCGTTGGAAAATACGTTTTAGTCGCATTGTAATTCAGCTGATGGCGGCCATCTTTGAAGCACTGTTGCCACTCGTTAAAAGGGAAATATTGAAAAATATTTCCTAGATATGCATTATTTGGACTTTGAAAAATAACTTCAGTAACTTATAAAATTATTTTTACAATATTTTTCTCTGCCGGAAAATGTCCTGTTTTTTATGAAATAATTTTTATTATAATTATTATATTTATTATAATTTTAATTACAATTTTTTCCATACGATACCATAAGGATAGAAGTTTATTTTCATTGACAATAAGAGTAAATGCATTGACTTAGCACTTACTCTAGGAACGTTTCGACTAATTCGAAAGAAAAGTTCCTAAAGCCGGTTAGATTCTAGACTTCGATAAGGGTTCCAGGGCATAAATGGAATGTTCTGGAGAAAAAAATACCCTAACCAATTCTGTCATAAAAAATCACCTATGTCAACCGAATAAAAATAATATTTACTTTTCGTTAGCTAGTCTAAAAATTTCTTATTAGGCTAACTTTATCGTATAATGAATAAAACATTAAATTATTTAATAAAAATCTACAAATTTGACGCTGTTTAGTTAGCCCAAATACATATTTTCACGATGTTTCTACAATTAGGTTAATCTGTAATGAGGAAAATGTCTCGCTTCGAAATCCGCTGCTCGAAGTCTCAGATTAAAAAAAATAACTATTAAACCTGTTGTAATATAGTTTGATATGTGTTGCTAAATTAAGGATTAAGTTTAATATGGTAATTTTTTACGTGTGTTTCACCCAGTATTCCATATGGCAAAATCATTTTTAGTATCTATTTTATAAAAGTGGAGAAAACAGATTATTGAAAATAATGGAATATGTATTTCAAATACAATTGACGGACGTTCAGTTGAAAATTATTTTAATAAGTGTTTTAATAACTGATTTTAAGCTCGTTTAGCGAACTTTAAAAATAACGCAAGAAATTTATTTAATGATCAACAAATTGCTGTCTTGGAACGAGAAGATTCAAATTAATTCGACTTACTCTTATGAAAAAAATTGGTGGGATCAAAGTAGGAAACAGTTTTAAAATGAACTTATTTATTTTTTCCAGGTACCGTGAATAATGGCAAATGATTTGAATCAAGAACAAAGAAAGTGTTTATCAAAATACTAAAAGACGACTGAAAATCCCGAAATTGGATAGAAATGAATGAAAGAAAAATCTTATATGTAGGGGAGAGTAGTACACAGTCAGACGAAAAATATTATTACTTAACGTATGGCGACGATTTTTATCCTTTCGAAAAAAAATTGCTACATGTTTAAGCTACACAAATACGCTACACATTAATGTATAAATGGTTTTAAAAAAAGTTTTTTATAAAAGCACAGAAGCATCACAACGAAGTATCGGAAATTGTCTCACTGTGTACCACAAGTGGTACACAGTGAGACAATGTATATATTTTCATAAATTATACATTATTACACTCAATAATTTTCTTCAGCTTATGATTTCTAATTAATATTTCTAGATTTTCAAAATATTAAAAATATGAGTCTCTGGTGGACAATGGCAGGCCTTGGGCTACCTTCATGCAAATTTTCACCCTCTTACGTTTAATAGATTTCCCTAGCCATCGCACGCTCACACACACACAGAAAGAGAGAGAGAGAGAGATACCTTCTTTTTTAAATAAATAACTTTTTTTAACATCATAACCACATAGTATGTACACAATGAGACACACTGTGTACCACAATTGGGTGTCTCACTGTGTACTTTCGTAACGTTGTAACAAAGTGGATGCAATATCTGTTTCATCATCAATTTCATCGCTTTGAATGCTTGTGCCGTTTTGTCGAAATAGTCTATCATTAGATATAGCTGAGTTTGGTTAAGTAAATATACGCCATAATGAAGGAAATAAACTCTGAAATGGACGTTTATGTAACTTTAACCCCTGTAAAATAAAGAATTACTATTTTGTAATCGAAGTGCCGAAACTACATCCACGTGTTGCATAAGATGATGTGTGAGTGCCAGCTAGGAGAAAAAGTTCTAACTATATGTCAAAATGACTGATGTCTTACCGTGCACCACGTCTCACTCTGTACTACTTTCAATCCCTCTTCCCCATACCGTAATCTGGGAATACTTTGCACTCACAGAGTTATCTTTCGCTTGTCTTGAAAAAAAATGTTTAGGACTATTATTTTTCGAAACTGTTTCAATGGTGTCTGGAGTCACTATAACCACTGATAATTTCTTGTATTTTAGTTACGGATATATCTGGCATTTCGGATATTGTTCGCTAAACATATTTATCCGCTTTAGTTTTGTTAGAGATTTACTCAAAACTTTTTTCGGTTACAACTTAATCGGAAAGTAAAGGCGTTTATTTATGTGCATACTGCTTAAATTACATCTGTAAAACTGTCGTTATATGTTTGATCTTATATAAATAAGGTTTAATTATTTTTTTTTTCTAATAAAGATTCAAGTAATTTTTAAAGCATGAGTTCCTTGAAATATAAAATATTTTTTTTTTTAAATCTTTGCACGTAATGTATTAGACACGGGTTCTTTTTGTGTCAGTTATTTTTATTTCAAAATTCAGTTAGTGACTGGAGTTTATGACACCATTTATAAAAAAAAATTATTTTTAATAATACTCTGTATAATTTTTGAGAATCTTATGAGATTAATTTGTTAATGTCCTTTGAAAAATAAAAATAAATATAAAATGGATTTAAAAATTTTAATAATGATTTAAAGAAGAAAGAATTCTTAGGTGTTAGTTACTGGAAATCTTTTTTCTTCATAAAAGCATTCAATCATTTTTTAATACCATCATTCTGATTGGTAAAGAAATCGTACTTTTTGACCTGACTGAAAGAGTGTCATGTGTTACAATTTACACATATATCTGAAAAGTATTAGAAAATACTCGAAAGAAAAATAGTTCATAGGGGACCAAGTCACATTAAATGATCAGTCTTGCCAGTTTAGCATCCTTTTCTTTAAATAAAAAACACTGCCATCGTACCAGAATTTCTGTATGGCGATTTTTGATTCCTTCAAATACGGCACGTTATCCCGGCCATTAAATAAAACGATAATTACTAAAGAGAAATTCTGGTAATATGGTATTTTTTTTTAATCAATAAAGTGTTAAAAGGAAATGTAATTAATTTAGTAATCTAAAAGCGGAATTTTCCCCAATTGAATGGGAAGCAAAGAGTACTTACTCCACTGTCTTCCGCCACAATCGCATCTTCTGCCTAAAGAGTAACCGTCTTCGCTGGACTCTCTGGAGACTTGACGAAGTTTTATCCCTGGGGCTTTCTGTAAAGAAACGAGAATTACAAATGATGAACATCATTCATTGATAATGAATGTACTTTCTACAACATGGACCGGTTCGAATTCATGGAATATTACTGATTCTTCACACTGTTTGCGCCATCCATTTTTTTCCCTTCGTGTCCTGTTGAGAGATGCAGGAATAATGATTGAATGAGAATTAATTAAAGTATGAAATCTTTAATGCCCAAGTTATCATAAAATACGCAAGTTATACGTTTAGACGAACAAAAATGTAAAAAACATTCTTAAGCGGATTTGAAAATGGAAGTACGTGAAAGAAATAAGAGTTTCTGTGAAAACGTTCATTCATGATTCCTTCATTAAGGATACGATAGATAGCACACCAATCTAGTATAAAGTGGTTCATTTTGACCCCATTTACAGCGGTTCAATAAATAACTGGAAAGTTGTGTAAAAAGAATTTTATAATATAAGTTTATATATCACAGATATATTTTTATGTTAGATAGATAATAATTTTTTCGTCTTTGTCGCATTTTAAATGTTTGATACAATACGTACAGAATAGCAAACGATTTAATGAAATTTAGTTAATTCGTGTGTTGATAGAATAAAAAGTATCATTCAGTCAGTTATCAGGTAGTTATTTTTTAAACACAAATTAAAAAAATATATAATATTTAGTACCAAAAAGGCTTTCGCTAGTAATACCTAAACGAACAACTATTCTTTTGAAATAAAAAATATACTGGACGAAAAATTAAAGAAACGCAACGAAAGAAAACACAGCCATGATACGCCATAAGACTAATTTTACTCTTCTCTATCAACTTATTAAAATATTTAGGATTTCAAAGTTGCTCTTCAAACAGGCTTATTAAAGGTATTAAAAATTTATTTTTCATCGCCGTGGTAGATAAAATTGCCAGAATAACTATGTGAAAATTTTGACTTGATTGCGGTAATGACTTTTATTGCAGTTAGTACAGTGGTGATCAGTGTCGAACAGATGAATGAAATTAGGTTATCCCATCTTTCATACATTCATAGCTTGTTTGAGACATTGATTAAAATAATTATACTTGCATATCCGGTATACCGATCTGTTCGATGGGTAAACGGATGACTCACAAGGAGAGGGTCCGAGGTTGGTGTCACCGAATGCGATGAACATTTGTGTATCGATATTGTATTGTTAGTATATAAATATATGAGCGTCATAAAGCGCAACCCCCTGGGGGTCTTGAGAAAATAAGTCGCAAAGTTTAAGCTACAGTTTATAATAGGATAAATTTCCTTGTTTGGTAAGCGGCTCCGTGTCATAGTCGGCAGCATGCTGGGTTTGAGTTTTTTCTACCCGGGTTAAAACGCGACTCGGACTTGTTTTCTGGAACAAAATTTTTATCAATCATTTTCGAACCGCAATTGAAAAAATATGTATAATAATTGAAATTTGTGAAAAATATGAATTAAATGTATGTTTTGTAGCATATAAGTGCTTTTTTAAGTACGAAATTTTGCATTTTTAGATATACAAGGAAAAGAAAAAAAAAACTCGCATATTTATATGTCTATAGACCAGAAATTTTTTGTTGTTAATTAAAATATTTACAGTTATTTCAATGAATATCTACAATTTTTAACAGAGAAATAAATTAAAATAAGTGAACAAATATATTATTTTCATTTTGTTTCCTCATTCAAACACTTCAAATATTTCATGGTTTATTAAAAATATGCTTTTAAGTTTTTAATATGATTTTTTAAAGTCTAGGATTCTTGATTTTTAATTAGAATAAGTGTCTACGTAGTAATTTCTTTCGGAAATATTTTTTTTTTCTTATTTAATATTTTTATGTAATGAAGTTTAATTATATAAATACAATTTTAAGTGCAAATCTTTGCATGTTTATATATTCAATGGAAAGTAAAGATAAAATAAATAAATAACAATAATAAAAAACTAAAAAAAAGTCAATTGGAACTTTTATAGACCATAAAATTAAGCTAATTTTAAATTTTATTTACTGTTATTTACATAAATAAGCTACTATTTTCACAGTGAAATAAATGCATCGTTTTTTACCAACTAGCTTTTTAACTTTTGAATTTTGTAAATCTTGGATTCTTATGATTATAGTTAGAATAACTGTCTTTGTGCTTAAAAATAAGTGCTAAAAAGATACTGAACTGATGAAAATAGTTATTACGTAGGTAATAATTACCAAACCAATAATCCGAAATACAGAAAAGATCATATTAAGAATTTAAAAAAGGGTATTAAAAAATCACCAAATATTCGAAATGCTTTCATATAGAAACAAAATTAAAATTGTATAACTATTCAAGCATTTATATCACATGTAATTTATTTCTCTGTGAAAAATAGTAGATTATTCATTGAAATAACTGTAAATAATTTTAAATAGCAACAAAAAATTTCTGGTCTGTAGACATATAAATATGCGTCTTTTTTTCGATTATATATTTAAACATGCCAAATTTCGTAGTTAAAAAAAAACACTTATAGGCTACAAAACAAACATTTAATTGATATTTTTCGTAAATTTAAATTATTATATATATTTTTTCAATTGCGGTTCGAAAAAGACTAATAAAAATTTTCGTTCCGAAAAGCAAGTCCGAGCCGGGTTTGAACCCGGGTAGAAAAGACTCAAATCCAGCATGCTGCCGACTATGCCACAGAGCCGCTTACCAAAGTAGGAAATTTATCGATTTATAAACTGTAGCTTAAACTTTGCGACTTATTTTCTCAAGACCCCCGGGGGTTTGCACTGTATGACGGTCATATATTTATATACTAACTATACTCTATCCAAACACAAATGTCCATCACATTCGGTGACACCAGCCTCGGACCCTCTCCTTGTCAGTTCGGCGCGATACATTATTCGTCTCAAATTTCCTTTTTCTGCACTAATACTATGAATAATTGATAATATTCAAAGAAATAGATCGTTTTGAAACTTTTTTTCTAGGAACAGAGTTAAGCACTGAAAACAACAGTTAAAATAGTTTTATAAAATTAAATGTTATTGTAAGACGCAAAAAACTATATGTCAAAGGAAAAAAGTAACAGACATATACATTTATTATAAAACAATTTTTGAACATTAAAACAACTGTATTCTTTATATTTTTTTCCTGCAATCCATAGAATTTGTGTACTTTTTTTTTTGTCGAAATCATGTCGAAGAAAGAGAAAGAAATTATAGCCAAAATTTCAACATCGAAAAATATTACAGAGAAAGCAAAATGTAAAAAAAAAAGAAAATTAAATATGAATGTACAGATAAAAATAAATTAAAAAATTTCACGTGCTTTATACATATATATATTCAAAAATATTTTAGAAATTAACAAACCACAATTGCAAAAAACCATATTTCCATAAAAATAAAATCAAAACTCTAATGTATCAAATAGACTAATGAAGGCTGGGGACATCGAAACGGAGTATATATATATAATTTATAATTTATAATGATGAAAAATTTGAACTCAACTTACATTTTCGCACTTTGTTGAAATGTTTAAGAAAATACTTCCATTGAAAAAGTATATACTATTACAATTGATTTACGACTCGATCAATAACGTAGAATAAAAGAGAGAAATAAATGGTTTTTATTTCTGAAATAGTGCAATGAAGATAAAACGGATTAAGAAAAAGTAAGATGAATGTAGAGCTACAAATGGATTCTAAAAAATGTATCCTTTAAAAATACATACGTAAATCAAATTTAAATAATAATATACTTCAAATTGATTCTTAAGAGAAAATCCATATTACATATATACATATATTGAAAATACATGTGCAATATATCAATATACACTTGTATAATAATCATAGGTACATATATTGAAAAAACATATAATACTACTATTAATTTACAATGTGATAAAATAAGTATATCTAAATTTGATTTAAAAAATCCTAAAAATAAATCTATTAAAAAATATTTTCATAAAACAATACTGCAAATCAACATACTTTATTTACGGACATACTTTATTATCATACGTTACGTTTTTGTATAAAAAAATGAATCCATATGATAATCTGAAGTAGTCTCTTTAAAATCACAACTAACTGAAATTATTGTTAAAAAACGTTAAATACATTTAAAGAAAACTTTTTAAAATTTCGAAACTCTTCAAATGTCAGAGAATTACCCAAAGAAAGAATGTTATATCATTCGTGAAAAGGTAAGGCATACATGCGATTTTGAAACGAATGGTGTAAACAGGTACGCAGGAAATCTCATAATTATGCAATGGGGGAACTTCGAGTGTTATGGAATATTCGGCTAATATGGAATACTAAAATTTCTCTATGACCAAATGGAAATATCATAGGTCACTGAACCATTTATCTACTGACGGTACTTATAAATACCATTAAAATAACTTGTTATAAAATTCATTTAATACATTGATGAATAGTAATACATTTCAGAATGATCTATAGATGCATTACTTTATCTGGTTCCAAAAGCATGATTGGTTACACAAAACAAAAATATTTTTAAAAGGATGATTTCGTTTGCCTTTGCATCTTTTCAGCTTGCTCGGCGTATTTTCGTAAATCACCCCCCCCCCCCCCCTAGGAGAGGGGGATTTTCAATTCGGAAAATATTTCTATATTTCTATTGTAAGAACATGATATTTGTACATTTCCTAATTCAAATGTAATGAAAAATGTTTAAAATAAAAGATTTGAGTGGGGTTATAAAGAGTGCACAAAATCCCTAGAAATTCAAATTTAATGAATCGTTCTAAATCCTTCAATCCTACTAAAATCCTTCTAAAATTTATTAAATGATTATGTAAATATTCTTATGTAGTTTCAAAAATTTACGAAAAATGCTTTAGAAGATAACATTTTCATGAATTCATAATTCAGTACATAAAGGGTTATACCTTTATTATAGTCGGTCACTTACAGCAGAAAAAAAAAAGAGGCTGATTACTAATGCGAAACAAAAAATACTAACAGTTCTTTGCTGCTGGCGGATAATTGGTGAAAGGATTCTGAGCATTGGGAAATTATATTACCAAAATTAAACTATTTCGAAATCATTTTATCGCATTGTGGTTGACTATTGGAGAAGTTATCCTACAGTGACAAATATGACAGGAGACTGAGATGAATAGCAACACGGAGCCAACTGGAGCCACTTATTGAGTGGTCAGCATCCGTAGTTTGAAAATACATGTATGGAAATATGACGTTACGCATTTGTAGGATATATATTATTTGTTAGTAATTCATATTTTAAGAATGTTTAAAAAAATAAAGGCATGGATACCTATTTACTTTGTATCTTTTAACAGAATAGATAAAAATATTTTTCAGGGCGGACCCTAAACGGCTTACGGTTGGTGCAATGCACAGGGGTAAACCAGTTAAAGTGGTAGTAATGGAAGTGATAGCAGTTCGAATGAACGCATCAAAACTATATTAACGAATTTAAGGTGTTTTTCGCTAATTTATGATTAAACTTACAAGGATAGGGCATAAGATGGGAGCAAACCTTTCATGATGTCGTCTATCAAACTTTTAGAGCCAGACATTTTAAAGAAAACGGTTCCGAAGTGAGAAAAGAAAAAAATTACACAAATATACAAAACTCATTAAGGCTTTGGATAGAACTCCGATTGTGGAGCGTTCAAAAGTGCACTTTTTTGCTCCCCTCAAGAAAATGATAATGGATTTCTTTGCAGGTAAAGAGAATATTTAAGGAATTGTTTTCTTCTTTATTTGCGAAAATAAACTGAAATACCTATTTGGAGTTTTTTTATTGATCCCTAAAAATTGTAGCTTTTCCCGATCACTTTTAGTTTTATTTAGTTTTATTATTCAATTAAATTTTTAGTTTTTTAATATTTTAATTTAAAAATAGTTTCAGTGAGGCAATTTCTTTCACCATGCACAACAAAATTTTATAACTTTATTTTCCATTATTCGCTATGAATTAAACCTTCTGAAACCCCCTATCATCACTCGTTGACTTTGAATGCTCATGTTTATCTATTTTTATCTTTTAAGAGCAATGTAACATCAAAGAAGTAGTTCCATATCCACACAATACTAAAATCAAATGCAAGATATTGAACAGATGGCTGGAAAAACATCTGAAATAGGAGTACAGAGAAAAATAACCCTTTCTATTCAAATATTTAATGTGCGCGTTTTATTTAAAAACAAGAAAAAAAATCATGCGTACGTCATAGATTATGAAACACTTTCCAACACTCCCTGAAATCTTTAACAAAATTTCGTTATTTAGGGAAATAAGGTAAACATTTAAAGAACTGATTTCAGCAATTACCGTCCATAGCCAAATATGTATTCCAATTCTTTTGAACAGCCCTGCATTTGATCTGTAGGCTGATATATACACTATATAATGGAAAATTTAGTTTAGCAAGAAAACGCATAACAGGTTGAAATTTCTTTTTCAGCAATTTATACTAATAGATGGAAACATGCTTGAATACTTTTGTTCAGGCCCATACTTTTATTACACACCACTATTTAACTAAAATGTAATTCAAACTAAATCACTCTTAAAACTACTGAAATCATATTTCCAGAATTTATGATCTATAGATCTATATGATCTAATTTATGATCTATTTATGATCCATGTATCCAATTGTTTGCGTGTCCCTGTATATCATTTTATCTATCTTCTACAAAAATTTCTTAGTAAACTAAATGCAGTTCAGCATAAAAATGCATAACACATTTAAAAACCAATTTTCAGCAATTTACGGTCATAATCACTAACCTTTACGAATTATTTGAGTAGCCCTGTATATCAACTATAGCATTTATACACACCCTATACTATGCATAAATATACTGAAACTTACAAGCTGATATCATAATTAAAAATGCATTTCCTGCCATCACCGCAAATATACAGTACTTCGGATAGAATGTACTTGTCTGAAATCTTTTGTGTGTCCCTGTAAATGCTATGCCCTTCGTATTATACATGAAATAACTTTCGGTAAGCATCAACGACGTATATTAATTTCATTATATATGAAATTGCATAATTAAAATACGCCGCAAACAATTTCCCCTATACCATTATGTAATGGAATTCTTTTGTGCGGCCCTGTAAATGAATAGTAACTATTCGTTACACCGCATATTCTACCGAATGCATATTTTAGTGCACTTCGTAAATGCATATCAGTTTTATTATGTTTGAAAGGGTGTAACATCTTTAAAATTCATTTGAAACGATTTTTTCCCATTGGCCGTAATGTAACGGAATACTTTTGACTGTCCCTGCAAATGAACTAAACATGCTACCAACTTCAATTAAAATAGGGTTTGTGCTAGGCTAAATGTCAATAACATCCAAAAATTTCAAGACGATCCGAGTATAGTTACAAGAGTTAGAGTGCAAACAGACGGACAGACGCCCAGACAAACCGAATTCAATAACACTTTTCAACTTTGTTGGAAAGTGTTAAAAACAAATACTGGGATTAAGTAGAAACAGTTATCCTGGAAGATATGTCACTTACTCAAAACTGCTATGCTAATTGGAATTCAAGGTTCTTAAAAATAAAAGCATCTAATTTAAAATGTTTTCATTTTTATTTCTCTTTACTTTTTAAATAAATAAGAAAAAAATCCCATTAATTTTCTCTTTTCTTTTAGTTATTCAGAAGTGGAGAGCGATTTTTTTTTATTATAGAAAGCATTGTTTTAAAAGTAGCCCGGAATTTAAATCCCACATAGCTCTCACCCTATAAAGTTCGCAGCCGAATTGTATTTTCCTCGCACTGCTCAAAAATCTGGATTCATATTCTCAATCTGGATTCACATTCTTACTTTTAGACAACGTAGTCAGATGCGTTTTTCAGATGCGTAAAAATGATGCTAAAACGGATCCAATATTTGTAGGTAATGCAATCTATATATATATTACGCTAACGTACGTGGCGCAGAAATCGCGATTATTTGTTATTGTTTAATGGCAACGCCCGAGAGACGCATCTGATTGGTTATTGTGTAAGAGTCCTTGGCAGGATTTAGGACGATTGGGCTTGTTATTGTTTACGTTTCACGTTTTCGGTGCAATACCTTTCGCTGCAATTATCTAGCTTCGAAATATCATTTGAAATGCCCGTAAAAAATCTCGGTGAATGCTTGAAAGTGAAGAAGAAGCCGAATTCGAGTCGAATCGAAATCCAAATAGAATTGTCGAGAAAGCCGTTAAGCGATCGGCAAAATAGGCTTAATAACTGTAGCATGCACGAGTTGCTACTGAAATCCAAATTACTGATTTAAACGTTCCGGGGCATGCATAACTGTAGGTGAAACGTGTAATTTATGCAAAGCACTGTATAGAAAATGCGAATTAAACAGCAGCAAGAAGTTTACAAAATGTTGTCATGACGTAAAAAGTAATTTTGTACGGACCTGCGATACGAATTTCAGGTTCGGCCCTCCCAAGAGGGGTTAACATACAATAAAACCTGCTTAGACGGAAACGAAAACGACCAGTGATAAATTCCGTTTTATGCAGGTTATTAAATTGAACAACGCATATTAGCATTTTTTTATGGGGGGGGGGCGGCGGGGAGAACTGGAACTTTTTTTTTTCGTTTATTGCAGGATTCCGTTATAAACAGGCTTTACTCTATTATAAAATAAATTTGCTGGATGGTACTTTTCTTAAAAATCTATATAGTAATATATGCTTACAATTTTATTATTTCTTTTTCAGCATTACACTTTATGTTGTATTTGTAATTGCTTTTTCATATAAAGATTTTAAATAAAAAAATTAATTTTTTTTAAATATAATTACATTTTAATTAAATTCATCAGTTAATTTAGAATAAAAAAGTTTAAAGTAAGAGACATATAAAATTAGAAATCTTAACCTTTGACTTTACACAACTTTGGAACTGAACAAGAGTCGGTCCCTGGTAATTTGCACCGTCTCCATCCGCCCCCTCTGTACGGATCTGCGATAAAAATTTCAGATTCATTTAATAATATTATTACGGGCCCGGGCAACGCCGGGCGGGTCAGCTAGTTATAAATTAAAATTCAAGAAACGTCCTTCATAATAGATAAGCATTCTAAACATACTTTCGAAATGAAATTCTAAATTTAAAAACAATGAAAAAATTTCTCATTCTTTTAGTTATGCAAAAAATCAGGTGATCCTTCATTTCTTTTTAATCCCTGTCGTAAAGAAATTATTAATCTATAAAAACGAATGGAATTTTGACTGTGTGCTTATTTATCAATTTAAATTTCTGATCCGAGATTATCCAGTAAATGAAACTGAACACTCATTAGCTTCAACAATATTTGCAAACAATCAAAATGCAAAAGAGAAGAAATCGAAGTGTTAGACTTCCCAGAAGTTGCGAGATAAATCAAACAGTTTTATCTTATCTGACCCTATCCCCTTTTCCAATCACTTCTACTTAATCTTTGGAGCCATACGAAAACTTGGAACATTTGATTATCATTCCGTAAAGTTTTTTTTATATTAAAGGGAGCGAGCCAGTTAATATAGAACCCGAAAGACTTATTTAAATAAATGTTTCTACTGAGATTTCTACTCGTTTGACGTTGTGTCATCTCAGTATTTAAAATAAATACGCAAAAAAAGAATCATTCTCTATATTTAATAGAATTTTGTTAGCGATTCATTACTTTGAGATCTCGGATACCCAAATCTTTGCGTCGATTTCGATTTTTATCCTATTTCACGAAGCAATCGATCCAATTCCATTGAACGATTCATTTTTTTTTTTAAATCTCAATCAAATTGAATGGTAAAGCTATCATACGAATTGAATTTTCTAACTGAACGAAGAAATGTCCAAGCCGAGATTCGAACCTGAAACCTTTGACTTACATTGCCAATGCTCTATGGCAGACCAGATGCTATTTTCAATAAAGTTATCTTCCCGCCGGTTGCCCGCCCATGTAGCTCAATAAGTAGTGGATTGGTAATGTAAAGCAAAGGTTCTGGGTTTGAATCCTGGCTTAGGCATCTTTTCACTGTGTTGGAAAAATTCAGTTGTACTAGATCTATTGTGTTGCTAATCCTCTTTGGATATTTCGAATGAAACATTTTATTTTAACTCATTAAAGCCGGTTGCCAAGAAAACCTGCTATGTAAGGCAAACGAGACTTTTAAATTTGAATACCAGTATTTTCTTTTGGAAATTTTCACATTATCAAATCTCAAATTTTGAGCGATTAAATAATTGCAAATTAAAATGTGGAAAAAAAGTGGTCTCGAAGAATTAAAAGAAGTGTAAAAGAGACTCGTCGTTAATGGGTGTCAAATGTAGATGAACAAATGAATGGCTATTTTTGTGTATCGCTAAGAGAACAAAATCCTTCATTTTTGCTGACTCCCTTTTAGCCACTTAAACAAGTCATAATATTGACAGATAAGAATAATATTGTACATTATTACAAATGTAAAACACATCCGCGCACAACTAATTAAAAGCGTACACATAACTTTTTTCGGTCCAATTTTAAAAATGTATGATTTGACTTGTTTATCTTTATGTCAATTTCGTAAGTGAAATACACATATTCTCAGTTAAATGGATACACCGAATAGCTACCATCACAATGCTTCTATTTCGCTCTTTCTTAAGTATATTAGTGGATGTAAAGGGGTTCCTTTCTTATAACTGCCTAATAGCTCATTATTTAGCCGTTCTGTTTAGAGGCATACTTTCAATCGTAAAAATATTTGAAATCCTCTTATAAGGCATTTAAGTCAAACTAGTTATTTTTGTAACATTTAAATTCTTATGCGATCCCCGAGTCCTATAATTTATATTTAGAATATATGCTACTGATAAGTAAAACAAAAAGAAAATATTATTCGTTGATGACGAATTTTTTTTCCGATTTATGATACTATGAACTTTTCGGTAATTCAGCGTTTACAGGCACAGGGGTCGTACTTATCCTGAAATTTCAAGACCAGGAAATTCTTCGGTACCAGTATTTTATTATAGAAAATCTCTTCTTAAATAAGGCGAAATTTCGTGCGTTTAACCTAGATTTACTTTTCTATAAAAAAATACTGATATTTGTCCTGAAAAATTTCCCTGTAGCGTACGACCCCTGCAGGCACTAAATATGGAAACATCGGAAGATGTTGGAATCTTATTAAATTTGAAATATCGTAACTCAGTGAACTTTGGTTTTGCGAAAAGAATTTCAATTTGTTCAAACATGGGGAATATTTTTCTAAACATAACTGAATGGACCCAGGTAATAAACGCCCCACCGGTTCTCAGTCGGAATAGGTCTATTCGTGAGGGTTTATTACTGAGAACCGATCTTTTATTTCTTGTTCTTGTAATTTCGGTTATATTGGTCGAACTAAGAGAGCATTAATGTTCAGATTAAGGTATATATCAAATCAAGAAATCTCTAAATCTTCGATTGCCTCTCAGCGTTGGATTTTCAGTCATTGTTTCAATTTCTCCATGTCCAGAATTATTTATTTTCCTGTTTCTCCCCTCACTTGGATTTTCACGAATCTTATTTTATTTTTAAAAATTCTGATAAAATTGTCAATGATCTCTCATCATCCCCTTTTCTCTCTTCAGCTTGGAAATTACTTTTGTAATTCTTTTAGTTCTTTTCTTGTCTCTTTTCATTTTTATGGTGAAAAAAACTTGTTTTGTTTCTCTCTCTTTTATTATTATTATTTATTTGTTTTATTTATTTTATTTTAATTTTGTTTATTTGTTTTATTTCCTTTTCTCTTTTGTTAATTTATTTCTAATATTGTGGAAACACTTTCCATTTCTCTGTGATGGGTGTTTACCTTGCAGCTAACTCCACCTGTCGCATTCTTTGTAAGCTCTCCTCGTTCATTTCTGACATGTGTTTACAGTGCTGATGACGGGCTGTTATATTTACCAGCTCGAAACACGTCCTGTGTATTGTTGGGATTTTATGGTGTTATATACCAACTTTTATTATTTTAATATTGCATAAGAAATTTGAAATGGATTTACATTGTTTATGTTGTTTTTATCAGATTATTATTATTTTTAAAATAGTGTTTTAATAACTATGCCCCAGTTGATTTATGAAAGTCAAAATTGAATCATTTCGGTTTTATCAATAAGTGTTATACATAATAAGTTTTTTCAATTGCATCCCATATATACCAAGATCGTAAAAAATACGCCACTTATAGGACCGATTTACTAATCGGCAACAATTTATAGCTACATCTATCTAAATATGAAGTTTTATAGAATTCCATGCATTAATATTGAATTAAAGCGCCCATAAAATTTGTGTAAGACGTAGACGGACAACCAAATTAAACAAATCATGTTCAGGACATCCCAAAATGTGTAAATACATTAGAAATAGGAAATCGAAAATTTTCACTAATCCATTGCTTTTTTCATATGAGTATAGGACAATGTAAAAAAATGCCTAATGCCACATTATGCAATGGGAAATAAATTTACCTTTAAATGCAACATATTCATGTAAAAAATTAAATGTACAATCTACAGTGCCAATTCTAGTATTTATATTTTGTATTATATTTATGCACGCATTTTAAATTCATAAAGCTTCATGGATTATTTTAATTTTCACATCTTTAAATATACTTCTGTGTAATCTAGGATATGTGATTATTCAGTTTTATCTTTGTTTTGAAATTTATCTTACATAAATCAGAAAGTCAAATATTTCTTCCTACAAAATAAAATGCATGAAAATTAGAGCGGGATTTATTTAATTTATAAAAAGTAAATTTTGCTATATTTATGGGTTTGCTACATCGAGCATTTATTTATAATTTTTATGATTCGTTATTTTAAAAATTTGGTTTTCATTTTTGGTCATAAAATCTATTTTACTACATTCAAACAAAATGAATTCATTTTTAATTTTTTTGCAGTTTGGAAATTTAGATAGATTTGAATTCAAAACAGAAATTAAAACCCACATAGAATTCCCTAAAACAACTTTTACACATTTCACTACAGCTGTTCAGTAACCAAGTTGTGTTAATTAAAACATACCAAGAATAATAATTTATCTATAGGAATAATTGCTGTTACTGGAACGATATAGACACTTCGCAATCGTTTTTCTGTTTGACTTTTCAGAGGTTAGTTTAACTTTGTTTATATTGAAAGATTTGTGTACACAATCGATGCGTTTTAAACAGAAACTTGTTGAACGATAGATTCAACTGTATAAATTTGTTTGTTTAGATTAATGACATTTAATTAGAAGTGAATAAATAATCTTTTCATGTTCTTGTGAAAGAAAATATTTTCCTTTGGATGTATTGATGCGTTGACAAAATGTGGGTGTGGGGCTAAATTCACTGATCTTTATACTGAGAAGCGATAAAAGTATTAAAAGAAATTTAAGGATTTGTCGGCTGATTATAAAAGGTGTTTTATCTGTCAGTTAAATGTATAGTACTTTGTCCTATTTACAGTTAGTTTTATCTCTTCCGTTGAGTTGGAACTTTAATTTTTGTGATAATTTTTTGCAAATTATGCTTTTCTTTTAATAGGAGTCAAAATAAAAAGGCAAGAACTATCATTCTGGTAATATTTTACGGTAAAAAAAATGATTCATGATTTTTTAGTAGATGATGCTTCTTTTTTTTATTTATTATTAGTTTTTTTTACTGTAAGTGATTAAAAAAACATATTGAAAGACGCCATCGAACAATCTATTGCTTTTAATAACTAAGCGTTGTTCACATCTTGAAACAAAAATTACTGCAAATGTGTTATTTTTTACTGCTAAATAATTATTTTTATTACAGTAAAACATTCCTAGCAAGTAAATTCCTATAAATCATGTTGTTAAAAATGGGTTTAATTTTATACAAGATGTCTCTTCTTATCGTTGACTAATAGTTATCAAACCGGTTTAGAGGTACAGTTCCAGTTACAAAAATGTCTCAGATGTCTCTTAATGTCTCTCTGTCAAAAGTCTTTCGTATGATGCCCCCTTCATCGTTTTGCGTTTTGTATGTGCCTACAAAAACGATGTAATAATAGAGTTTTTATATTTTATAAAATAAATTCATTAGTTTAAAAATTCTAGTTTATTAGTTGTCATTCGACTTCAAGATGAATAACGAAAAGCGTAACACAAAAAAATCTTTCTACGATTACTTTAGTGGAATTGGAGGAAAACATTTCTTAATTGTATTTTAGCCTTCATTTTTTGTTGAGATCTGTAATGAACATTTTATTAAATGTTAGATGACCCACCCGGCGTTGCCCGGGCTCGTAATAATATTCTTAAATGAACCTTAAATTTGTATGATTTTATATCTTTAACTCGATTTTTTCTGAAATACGTGTAAAAAATCGGTTAAAAAACTGATATTTATCAATAAAAAGGCTCGAAATAAAAAATATTGATATTTAGTATTAAAATGGCTCGTAAAAGATTTTATTTTTCATTTAAGTCATCAAAGTCTTCGCTGTCTGAACTCTGAAATTTTCAGCAGTCATAAATATATTTGTTATGCAACCTGTGAGAAAAAATCGTGGGATACATTTTCTTCCGGCCTTTTTTTTTTTTTTATTGTTTTTAGCTCGGTTCTGTTAGCATAACAAACGAAAAAGTTCTTATCGTCCTATTTCTCTAATATTTTAATAGATCGTAAATATAACTGTATAAGAGCTTTCTTTAAAATTTTGTATAAAAAGTATGCACATTGAGTCGTGAAAACTTGAGCCGAAGTCGAGCGGAACCGTACCGAAACCCGTCGGTTTTTATTGTTTTCGTCGAAATTTTCACACATTTTATTTTGTAAAAAATATTTCTACCGATTCCGATTGTTTCGAAACAGTATGAATGATGTAGGTGATGTAAATCCGACCTCCAGAGAAAAGAGTGTGTCGAAATACGAAGTTTTAGATACTTGTAGCGTAGAAAAATGTTGTCTCCCGTTAGGCAAAGTGACCTGTGCTCTCGAATATTTTTGAAAGTGTTAAAATTAGTATTTTTGAAAACCGATTGCACCTTCGAAGGGGAGAAGACCCCAGCTTTACATGCGTATTTTGTGTTAACCGGTACCTGTAAAATTCACTGTAAAATAAAATCTGTCAAATTGACAGGAAAAAACTGTCAATTTTGGCGCCAGTGGAAAACAGTTTAATTTACAGAAAAAAACTGTAATTTTTCATTAAAACAGTTTTTTTCTGTAGAAAATACAGGTTTGGTCTGCAAAAATTACGAAATTCAGTTTCTTTTACAGAAACAAATTGTTTTTCTTCAAAACAGTTTTTTCTGTAAAAAATACAATTATTTTCTGTAAAAATCATTTTTTTTACAGTTTTGCTTCCTAGACAAACGATACCATATGAGAGAAAAAGAGAACTACGAAAACGAACCATTTTGATTTTTTTTTTTTTTTTTTTACAAAGGATTAACACTTGTGTTTTTTCAAACTGATTACGTCATTTAAAATATAAATGTACGTTCTTTCAAAATATGTCTTTATATGTTCATTTTTAACTATACTATACATATATTAATTACATATATTACATATTCTATACATATATTACCATATCTATTATGATTCTGATAAAACCAGCTCATACAGAAAAGTGAAATTAAAAATTCGTCAAAAGTGGCCAGATAAAGTTGTTAAACTGAGTTTTATGTCTAATCTTGATTTAGTTGGTGAAATAAAGTACTTAACTTCGAAATCTACCTTCGCTTGTAGGCCGAGCCGGCAGGGATTTTTGAAATTCTATATCCCCGAATGTGTACTAGATAAATGAGAGAAATGAAGAATGCTGCATAGTAATAATCTTATTATATACGATCATAATAGCTCAGCTGAAAATCTGAATTTTTGTCCTTTGAGATGCTTTATTTTTCTGCTAGTTATTGGCTGCTAAAATCTGCGGTGTTTAAAGTTCAATATCTCAAATCCTATCAAAGATGGTAATAATGTCCTATTTTACACCAGCAAAATCGTATTTGTAAATATCAATGATCTTCAGAGATGCAGGACGTCAAAAATGGCTCAAATAGCTTTTTGCCAATAGAATTTATATGATTATGTCAGTAATCAATATTCTCTCAACTTTGAATTTTAGATGACTAGAATTGAAACGGCAACGAGCTTTCAACGGCAGAAAAACCCATAAGAATTTAGAAATATGTCCTAATTGAAGAGCTAAGTGGAAGAACATGTTAAGTAACAAAAATTACATTTGAAGAAATTTGAAGTGAAAGTTTTTGCTGTAAATTTTAATGATTTATTTTCTGTTTGATACCCTGTGTTTAAAATATTAACAGGTATGGTACTAAACTCTCTCAGAAAAACTTATTCATATTTAATTTTCAAATATTAAAAATTATTAATATTATTGACATTATCAAATATTAAAATATTAAATATTAATGAATAATGTCTTAAATCTTCAAGACTAAATAGAATCTTAGTATTTCAGCTTCATCATGTCATAGGATACCTCCTAACGCTTTCATCCAAAAGATAATTTTTTTTTTTGGAAAATGCATCACAACATGTTTCTCCACTCAGCTATTCAATTGACAACTAACTCGCATGAAATAATAGTACCTGAGATAAAATAGAAAATGAACACTATTTCTACAGGTATCAAATGACACCTTTTAAAGTTTTGAGTTATGGTTATTTTACTTGGAATGTTTAAAGTTTATAAGTATAAAACTATGTCTTCACTTTATTTAAAATGATCTGTGATTGTTTTTACCTGAAAATTACAAATAAGATAACCAAAAATCGAATTTCTTAAAAGGTTCCATTTGACACTGGTAGAATAAGTGTTCATAAGGAAACTTGTACATCTAATCATCAGTTTTATAAACTACTCTCTTTCTATTCGGGTACTCTCTTTCTAAGTATTCTGTGATTTGATTTCAAGTTACGTTATTTTTAAGATATATTTTAATCACTCCAATATCTGCCTTTTTCGTTTAAAAATTTTCTACAAAGCAGCAAGGCGAAAGAACTGCATTTGATTACTTGTAAATATCAATTTTCAGAAAAGAGTTTTCCATTTTGTGACAAGTTTTTCCGTGATAAAACGTCTCACTCAGCCCAGTAATGGGGAGCTTAGGGCAATGTTTGTGGGTTCGAAACCAACGCGGCTTGTACGAAATGACTGTTCAGGGACTTTGTTGTAGGAGAGCAATCATTTGGCTCACCAGTTATAAGACAATTGCAACATCGAGATCTCTGTCCAGGTATGTTTCTTGTGAAAAATAGAGTTCCATATATCGCAATCTTATACTAAGTAGAGTAAATATCATGTATGTCCCAGAAGATTTTGAATGTGTGCATTATGAATGTAACAACAGTATCTAGCAGAAACTGAAAAGAACTGACTTTTTTTCCGAAATTCACACATTCACGAATGGCCTCTCAGTTTACAAGATGATAAGTATTATAATTGTATAAATTAGGTGTTTCTTTTATCATAAAGTTTTATTCACCTCTTTGAAGAAATATGGAATAAACCCTACGAGAAAGTTTCTCTGAAATTTCCTGGTAAATATTGGAGATTCTTTATCTGATTCACTGGTATGTGACGTTCTGGGTACTCCTCTTTTTTAGAAATCAATCGATATTTTAGATACAAGTTCAGCTCCTTTTAGTGCTCTTTTTCGATACAAAGCACTTTTTTTCTTATAAATTGCCGGTTTTGTTATCTGTAGTTCTTTCAAGCAGAATTCGGGAAACCTCACTTACTCGTTTTGTGTACTTTCATTTCGTTTATTTAAAAAAGTTTCCGGATTCTAATTTTATCGAAACTAACCACACTTCTTCCACAAAACTAACGAACACTTCTTCTTTTTCTTTTTTTAAATGACATTCTGTATGAGAAGCAAAATAATCCCCAGATATGAAGATATTTTATAATTTTATGCACTTAATGTACAGATACTCATTTAAAAAAAAATAAACGACTTTAATATCGTTAACATCAAATGTTGTTGTTATTAGTAACAACAAAACTGTAAAAAACTGTAATAGCTGTTGCTCCCTATTACAGTTAATAATTGTTTTCTAAACGTAAATAGTACTTTGTGGTACACTTTTAATGGAAACTTAATGCACTTTTCAGCAAATAGGATCTGTCCTTATACATTTTCCATATTTATAAAATGATTGTGTTGTTATTTAAAACTCTTATGCCAACGGTAACGTGAATGGTAACATTGGTTTACTAATTTGGCGGGTTTTTTAAAATTAAGATCCTTGATGATTACTTCCTTCTTGAAATAGTAATATTATTATTTCAAATAGCAATATTACTATTCCAAATTGTAATATTTGCCTTTTTTAATCTATCATTAAAAGAAGATGAATATTACTATTTCAAAAAAGTGGTCGCACTCAAGCAATCTGAGTTAAAAAAAACTTCGACCAATTAACAACATTGATGGAAGCCTACAAGCTAGGGTTAAATTTTAAAAGTTGGGTACAATTTTAGTATGTAGATAAATTTTTAATGGCAAAATATATCCCATTAAATTTGAAAAGACTTTTATTAATTAAAACAATGCTGTTCTTTTTTCAATGCATCCAATAAAACTAAAGTTATAGACTTTTTTGCGTACTATTCATGATCCGTTATCTTAATTTTATTGATGAAACATAATTTTATTGATTGCCGTTGAAAAACTCCATGGCTATGCTTTTAACAGAATTATAGAATACATGTTTAAACACTACAATGCTAATCTTATAATATTTTACTCATTTTGACTTTAAGTTTTTGTAAGAAACAGCTAAAGGGTTAAGTTAAAATTGTTTGAAGAACATTTATTTTTTACTTCTCATTACGTAATTATTATAGAATGTTCACATATTATAGAATGTTCATATAATCATTATATAATTAAAGAAATGTATGCCGATTTATAGTTCATTGAAAATTGAAATGATGAATGTCTTTTCGCTTAGAGGCAACAAAGATAAAAGTGTAGTGATGCATAAGGAAGAGTTTTAGTCGGGCCAGAAACAGATACTTTGAAATGGTAAAAAGCCTTTCTCTCGAAAAAAGACCGCAAAATTATGTAAATTTACAAGGGAAGTTTTCTCGTTGCTTTTTTGGTAGCTTTTACCAATATCTGACACGCACTTTTGGTGTTTTCGCATTAGAAAATATAAAAAGGATACTCTTCTGGAAGAAACTTCAACATTCTTATATTATCAGAAGATAGAAATTTAAAGTTTTTCAAAGCATTATTTGAAAGAATAAAGGGACTAAAAAAGCACAGTTAGAGCACACTTTCTTAAAATAAAGGTGAAATGATTAAAATTCTCTCCACAACAACTAAACATTTTATAAGCTAACATATAGGATCGCCGTTCAAATAACAGTTTAAAAAATAATTAACTATTTATGTTAATATGCATTCCAGCTATTCATGTAAAGTCGTGTTAAAAAAGGGATATCCGCACGTCTTAATTCTACCACAAACTATCGTATAAAAATGCGCCTGGTACCAACTGATTAGTAATAACATCTACTTTTAAATGTTATGCATGATTAGAGTTTGGGGGCCATCTACATATTAAAAACGGCACCCACTTTCTTTTTCCAAATGAGAACCCCTACTTTTGTCACTTTTTAAAATTCTTTGGATCAAAATAGCCCAGGAAAAGTTATAATTTATACATTATTTTCTTAAATCGTCATAGAGTTACAAGATGCAAACCTTGAGGATGCTAATGTTAAATGCACGCCACAAACTATTATTTATATCTTAAAAAAAAAAAAAAAAAAATCCGAATGAACTAGAATTTAGAATGAATCGATAAATTATTAATAAATTCATGGTAAAAAATATATTTGTATTTTTTTTAGAATTATGATGTACGTTAATTTTTACATAAAATGGACTAGAATCGTGAGAAACATTTGGGTATAAATTTACGGCTCGTTGGAATTTTTAGTTTTCAAAATAAAGATAAATTTTACATTTGATTGTGTAACGTGTTGTCTTCTATTATTGAGAAAATATTAAACACTCACTGAAAAAATTTATAAAATTTTCTTTACTATAAAGAAAGTATATTTTATATGTAAAATATCTGCATAATGTTAGTGATGAGTGTTTTCGGCCTTTTCTTCCGCAGAGACGTTTTTTAGGTGCATTCGTAATTATATAAATACATAGCACCTATAGTCGTCGTTCGGTCCGTCGGTCTGTCTGTCCGTACAGAGCAAAAACTACCCGACCGAATGGTCTGAAATTTTAAATATATAATGGTTGCAAAATTTTGTCAAGTCATTTCAAATTTTATGAAAATCGGATGTATAGTTTAATTACAGGGACAGTCAAAAGTTTTCCGTTACATTTCGGACTAGTGGGCAAAATTACTTCTAATGCATTCTAATGATGTTACAGCCTTTTGAACAGAATGAAATGGATATGCACTTATAAAGTGCACTAAAATGTACATTCAGTATAATATGCATTGCAAATTTTTTTTTATAAAACTAGTTATAGTACGAACGCACCTACCTCATTTGCCACGTTTGACGTGCAATTTCTAACTTGTTTATAAAGACCTATACTATAAAATAAGATTATTTTATGTGGAAAAATTCTGCATAAATTTACTGGCATTTTCAGTTCTTTTCTTTGCACCCATATATTTTTTGATACCCATTATATTTTGACAGGATTTTGAAGTGACGTTCTGGAAAATTCGATGTAAAATTTATTTAGGAATAAGAATTGCAAAATAGTTTGCTTTAACAGGCTCAATTAAGTAAGCAACAAAGCAAAACCAATATCAGGAACTAAATATTAAAAATAATGGCTTGTTTCGGAATCATTTACGTATAGAGAGTTATATGCTGGTTAAATATGTAGAGTTTGCAATCCAAATGAGTTTCATTTACAAAAAGAATACACTGGTGTAGAAAATGAAGGTCACAAACACAAAATTAGGGTTATTCTGAAAAAAATTGGTTTATGGCGATGAAATTCGGTGTAGATGTGCCTCATACTATGAGACATTGAATAGAGGTATCACAAGTGAAAACGAAGTTAAACTTTTACAGTAAACAGAGTAGTTAAAAATAGTTAGAACAAGATGCATCCTATCTTCAGTTCAGTCCTGCACATCTATACAGGTCATATAACAAGATTTTGTACCGTTAATGTGGTTGTTGTAAGGAATATCTAACTCAACTGCTAGTTCTAGATTTTGTCAAGAGTTGGAAAGC
This sequence comes from Maratus speciosus, assembly GCA_963932465.1. Classification (NCBI taxonomy): domain Eukaryota; kingdom Metazoa; phylum Arthropoda; class Arachnida; order Araneae; family Salticidae; genus Maratus; species Maratus speciosus. Next base: position 683,218,310 of record OZ010787.1, on the reverse strand, counting down.
TCTCGTTTGAAAGATCTTGTCACGAGGATAAAAATATTTCGGAACTATCAGCCCGAAACCCATTGTTCTCGAAATGCGAACCCATTTCTTCTCTGACGTCATACATAAAGGAAAAAAAAACATTCAATTTCATCAAGAGAAAGCATCATGATCTTTAGAGATTTCATCGTTACTAATTTCATCGTTAGAAAACTCTTGCATGAGAATCAAGAAATATATAGGAGCGACCTGTCTGAGTTCAGTCACTTAAGCTATATGGGAAAATTACTTCCGTGACGTTTTACAAAAAGAAGTAAACAAGTGTAAAGATTCTGATACATCCTCTTTTATGAAATTTAGCATTATCGCGCTTACACTTTTTTTATTATCAAGGTCTGTTATCATACCACATGTGTTCTTGTCACTTATGAAAATACATCAACCTACGGTGAATGAGGTTGTTGCAAGGAATATTTTTTCTCGTAATGCAGTTTTTTTGAAAAGTGGAAGGCTCTACTTGAAAAAAAAGTCTGATGGACTGTTTTCATGCTTTTTTGCGCATGACATCGAAAGAAATTGGCTCGTGGGCGTTGAATTCCGGCGGGTGGCCCCTCTATTTATCTTAACCCTCATGACAATACTACTCTTGACAAAGTGTAGAACTAGCAATTGAGTTTGTTCCTTAGTAAGATGTAACAAGGTTTCATTTTTAGTCACAATTTTTCAATCAGATATTTGACTCAATATCTTTGTGTGCGCTGTGTGAAAACTTATGCAGATCCGGGTAGCTTTTTGTACATTTTATTTTTAATATAAAGCGTGGATAGGTTTAAACAAATTGTTTCCACAAAGGAGAGAATTAAAATACAATAAATGTTAAATTTTACAAAATGTATTGATTCTTTATCGTAATCCAATAGCATTTTGAGGAATGTAAAATTCCGCACTTACTTGAAATGTGTCTTCGTCCATTCCATCATCCGGCATGTCAACAGAGGCCCCAGTTAAATAGAAAGGCGAATGCTCTTCTGACGGAATTTTTTTCGCCATCTTTTCCCTCGAAATCTCGTCATCTGAGGATAAAGAACCTGCACCTAGAGAAAGAAGATCATTTACATTTTTCGAAAAATAAGGGTAAATGTTGGTTTATTTCAAAATTTTCAATAGTACTGAAAGGAAGGCTGGATAAATTTTTCAATATAAAAATGTCAACAGAAATTGTTGGAAGTATTATAAATAAGTGATTTCATAATCTTTAATTAGCGGAAGAATCAATCTACTACAAGTGATTACCAGTTATCCATTAAATCTCTGTCAGCACTCTACAATAAATTATCAAAAACTATCAAAACAATAAATTAGCAAAAACGTAAATGAGTTTTCATCCCATTTATGATTACCGCATAAATAAGAAATGACGTACTTTCCAGCAAACAGAAATTATCGAACATTCAACCCTTGTGCTATCAAATTAAAAGAATCATTACGAACGATTTATGATTTTTTACATGAACTGTTAGTGGACAAATATTAACTTTTATCAGAATTTTTATATAATTAGTGAACTATAATGATACTATATATATAAATGTAACCTTGTGTTTCTCTCCCCGTGTGTCTTCTTTCATTCTTATTTTAACCCTTTATCTACTGATGGTTCTCATAAGTACCATTAAAATAACTTGTTATAAAATTCATTTAATACATCGATTAGTTGTAATATAGTTTAGAATGAGTTATAGATATATTACTTTATCTTGTTCCAAAGGCATTATGGGTTACACAAACAAAAATATTTTTAAAAGGATGATTTCTTTTGCCTTAGCACTTTTTCAGTTTTCTTGGCGTTGAGGTGGGGGGGGGGGGAGGCGGGGGATTTTTCTATTCGGAAAGTTTTCTATATTTCTATTGTAAGAACATTATATTTTTACATTTCCTAATTCTACAAAATACCGAGAAAAATATTAAATAAAAGATTTGACTGGAGTTATAAATATTGCGCAAAATCCCTATAAATTCAAAATTAATTAATTCTTGTAAATCTTTCAATCCTTCTAAAAAATTTTAAATGATTATGTAAATCTTCTAATGTTGTTTCAACAATTCACGAAAAATGCTTTAGAAGATAAAATTTTCATTAACTCATAATTCAGTACATAAAGGGTTATAACATGCTCTAAGCATCACGAAGTTCTTCTTTTCTTCCGTAATTTAAAATTGCAATGTGAAATTAGTTGATAACTAAACTGAAACGTTTTTCTGTAAAATTGTATTAATAATTATATGTACTTTAATGTAGAAAGTTTATATTATTGAAAAGACATTACAATAAATAAAACAACATTACATATCAACTCCCGGTAAACCCTTAGATATTTGGATTACAATCGATGAAATTCTGAATGAAGATCTACCCAGCTATCTGACAAAATAAAGTAAGTGAAAAACTTTCCCTACCTTTCCATTTATTATTACTGAAACAGTATAAACAACTTTAAAAAACATTTTAATAAAAAGAAGACAACACTATGAGTTATATACTATTTAATTAAAAAAAACAAAAGTCTAATACTGATTTTTTCCATAGCGTGCACTGTCTCAATTTTTACATTAGAAGTCAGTGTTTGATTTACTTTTTTGATAAAATATTAGAATTTCTCTTAAGTGTATTTAAGTGTATCTTAATTCCGACGAGGTTTTATGCCGCTTTAACCAGAGATTAAAATGTCGCATGTGATTTATTTTTCTCCAAATCCCTTCGAATTTCTCAAGTGTCTCAATGGTTTCATTCTTCAAACAAATAGATATCCGATAATAATTGCGAAATGCGATTCTAAAATGTCATAGTAAGAAACAATTTTGAAAAAGCTTGCCCAATTTTTGGAAAATACACAGTCCAGTCATATTAATGTGACCACCCTCTACTTTCGCCGTCAAAGTGAAATAACCAATCACAGAAGACAGGTGGCAGCACTTGCAGTGGAGTGTATATAAAGGGTGTCCGAGGGAATCGGAAAACATCGCAATCTTTGGCGTAATGCAGAAATTTATCCGACGTCCAAAAGGCATGTTCATTGGCTTTCGGCCAAAGGTGGAAGCATTTCCGAGGCGGCTCATTTTGTAAATTGTTCGCGTGCAGCCGTCGTAAAGGTATATCATGCATCCCTGTCGAAAATCAGCAAATGGGGGGCACCGCGGGCCATAGATAATAGAGGTGAACGATGGTTGATGGTTGCGGAGATGCGTTCGGCCGAATAGAGCAAGTGACCGCCCAGATGAACCAAAGGGCTACCAACAGTGTCTCTTGAACGACGGTTCAGCGAACGCAGCCTCGTATGGGCCTCAGCAGCAGACGCCTGGTTAATGCACCTATGCTGACTGCTGTTGTTCGGCGACGAAAGCTGGAATTTGCATCTGAACATTAATGTGACTGGACTGTGTATTTCTATAATCTGTATTCGAAAGCAGAAACACGTCCATGAGTAACGCCGACGTCACAAACACTTTCCCCATAACATTCGCTTCTACTGTAATTTTTTTCACTTCTAAACATTGCGCAAGTACAATTTTTACACCTTTTGAATACAGAAATAATGTTTTTTCAAATACAGTTTTTTTAACTGTACCTCAATGGACAGATTTTTCATGGTTTTAAAAATATTTTTCAGGCATTTTTTTTTCTCTGTCGCGTGCAGCTCGATTAAGAAACATTAACCCGTTTGCACTGAAAAACAATATATATAGCTCCAAGTTTGTTTCTGGATAATATTTCATAACGAAATTGAAACTTTATCAATAAATAAATAAACTAATATAAATCAAACACAAATTGAACAGGCGTGTAATCGAACTACGGACTTAAAGTACTGAAATTATCAGATTAAAACACGCTGCTCTAAAGAGCGATCTTTGGCGGTTTTTTCAGCGATTCATTATTGACATGCTGCTAATACGAAAGCATCGCTTTTGAAATATATAATAAATCTTGTTAAATGAAAACTATAAAAATAGTAAAAAACGTTTTAACAAACTTTTTACATGTTTTGGCTCCACCGAAGCCCTTATCAACATTTTACAGTTGCACGATCTAGAATGAGAAATTCTTTTAGAGATCTTGCAGCTGCAGAATATTCTAATTTGTTTTAACAATGGCCTTTTTTACAATTTTTACACTTTTTATTCCGTTTCAAAGCTGTTTAATAAATTTTATTTCAACACATTGTTGATAAATTCTTTTTCATGTTGTTAGTGAGCCATCTAAAAATATATATTAAGAGGACAGTGGACTTTCAAAATCACGAAATTCGACTAAAAATGTTTATTATTATTTTTTTTTTATTTGGAGAATTATGAAAATAGATGATGAAATTTATCTGATATGAAAAGGTTTTTATTTTAATTCCGACGCGTCTTTGCAGAGATAGAAGCTTTCATATCTATAAAAACTGTATATATTTACACAGGTTTTTTTAATTAAAATGCTGATTTCTCAAAATTGAAAATTTTGCACATTTCTAAATTTTGAAACGTTCTATGCGTATTTCTAACGATCCGATTCTTTTGAAATTTGTACTGCATATGCTCTACACAATACTAAATCAATGTTAGCATAAAAAGTTGCATTCAAGGGTATATTTGCCTTAAAATTTATATGCATATGGAAATATATAGCTACTCTTTTAGAAAAAAGGAAGCTTATACATTAAGCAAAATTTTACAATCCATGCCAATTTCCATTATAATATATAATATGTATCCCATAAATAAATAGCGTCATATACTCATCATATCATAGTGTCCCTTTACAAGTATATTTAATAAAAAAAAAAGGTATTTAACTATGTTCCGTAACGCGAGAAGACCGGGTTATATCCCCTCGTTTAAATAAAAATGTACTACAGTTTAATGAATAGACTTTATTTCATGTCAATATTGCCAATATTGGCTAAAATTAACAACACTTGCGTAATGTTGTTTCTCTATACTAAAGTTATTTAGAACTGAATATCGAAGTACGATTAAGAGGGGTTTTTTTTCAAAATTGCATACTTTTATTTAATTTTATACTCTCTCATCTTGCATTTTCACTCAGGGTTACATCAGAATATCTTTCTTATCCTTCTCTCTCTATCTATACAATTTACTTAAAAATTGCAACTATCTTTTTATTAATTTGCATTTACAACATCTTAATTTGCAACTATCTTAAACAAATTGTACTACAGTTTAAGGAATAGACTTTAGTTCATGTCAATATTGGCTAAAATTAACAACACTTGCGTAATGTTGCTTCTCTACTAAAGTTATTTAGAACTAAATATCGAAGTACGATTAAGAAATTTTTTTTTCATAATTTTACTCTTTCATCTTGCGTTTTCATTCAGAGTTACATTAGAATATCTGTCTTTCTCTCTATACAAGTTACTTAAAAATTGCAACTATTTTTTTATTAATTTGCATTTACAACATCTTAATTCGCAAATATCTTATACAAATTGTACTACTTAAGAATACTCGTTTACATGGGGCTTATCTGGGGAACGATTTTCTAGATATTCAACGAATGGATTAGAGCCAAACCTAAACCTATTTGAGATGATCGCCTTTCCCATCCCATAACCACCCAGGACCTCAAAATTTCGTTAAAAGGAATGGTACCGATTTCCACAGGGATTCATAAAGTGGCGTATTTTGAGAAACAAAGTATTTGTGAGAGCTATATGTTGGTTAGGGATAATAATACCATTTATGAGTTGGATCGTTGGATCGTGCATCCACCGTTTTAGATTTTCCTGCGTTCATCATCTTTACGCAAGATGGCACCTTTACATGGTGCACCTGTGCACCCTGACTGTTGTATACTGCATACTTTTTCATTACATCCACCAACTTTCATACCACATTTCATTAAAATATGTCCTGTAGTTCTAGAGCTAATCTACTAAAATTAAAAGTTCTCTTCATTTTGAACCCATTTTTACCCGACTGAAAAGAAGGGTTATGTGTTTCACGCGTATCTCTGTATGTGGATTTCTTTATACCCTCGAAACATCCCAACGGCTGGATGGATTTTAATGAATGGGGTCTCTATCAATTCGTCTTAACGGTCCGATGGTTATAGGCTAGGTTTTGTTTTTATAAATTCAAAATGGTGGCCGCAAAATACAAAATAGCGGTAGAGACGAAAAAAAAATTTACGCACCCTATTGAGTGGCATATCAATGGATAGGTCTTTCAAAATGAAGACGCTGTTTCATTGACTATTTTACAGTCAGAAGCTCTGTTAAAATATTATACAACCTGGAAGTTGTGGCGGATCTCTAGCTTTACTGCAACTCTAACCATCATAGACATCTATAGACCTCATCAAAACAGTGTTTATAGATAGGAACTAACAATTAAACACAACTTAAAAGTGATCAATACAAGTAAATAAAAAAAATTAGGTAAGTAATAAAAACAAGTAATATAAAAAAAATATTTTAGGTCAATAAGAGAATTTTTTTCTCCCATTCTTCTTTTCCCTTGAGTGGCGCTTAAAATGCCTTGATCAAGAAGAGGGCTCTCTCGGTCTTAAAATACCTTGATCAAGAAGAGGGCTCTCTCGATTATTGAAAATTAATTAATTTAATTTAATTAATGAATTAATATTTGAAAAAAACTGGATTAACATCAAGTGTCATCCACTACAAGTTTTAACAAATTTATTTGAGCTTGATTGGATGAATAATAAGTATTTTATTAACGATTGAAAATTTGAACAAGATATATATAGGAGAGTGTGAGCTAATAGTGGGTACTGAAAAAAAATAGTTTCACATTGATGAGAAACAATTAATTAGTTCGCTTTTTACGCAGTCGGGTTTTTAGATTTTTCAAATTTAATTGTTTATTTGTCAATAGACACATATCGGATTATGCATTGAAGATTCATAAATTAGACTCGTATTTATAAGACTTGTAGGCTAATCCTAATCCAAAACAGCGAAAAAAGGTATTTTAATTGCATTAAAGTCAAAATTTCTTTTAACTAGTTCAAAAAACATATATTACAAAGCATTTGCATGCCAGAAAGGAGTATGGAGAAAAAAGGGACGGGAAAATTCGCAGTTTATGGAAATTGACAAATGAAATAGTTTTCAAAATGCATAATTTTAACTTGATCCTAATTTACAGTTTTTTCGCTCTGCAACATAAAAGTCAAAATGAATTAACCGTATTCGAAATTTTGTGACGTAAAGATGCAGAAGCCAAAAATGATGCTCCTGCAATTTCCATATCCGTTTAAATCGATAACCTGTAAATGAAATTCAAATCAACGTCGGTAGAAACTACTTTTTCCTCTAACTTCTGTAAAACTTTTAAATCCTATATTTATTCGAACAAAATCTGTCCAAGTAAACTGAGGGTTTGGCCGAATAAAATGAGACTACGAAGACAAAATTTGCATTTTAAATGGCCAGCTTCTTATCTCGCACGAAGAAGAATTGGAAATTTCTTCTACTAGATTTTCAAGCACTAACTTTCCCGTATAGCATTTCAAAATGTAAAATTAAAATATTCACTTACTAAGTAATTTTAAACGAATTATTGAAACTTCTATCTGTACATTTTATTAAATAAAAATGCTACTCTAAAAATTCAAAACGTAAATATCAAATGAAATTAAAACTGTATATTTCTGAAATCTTATGTTATACAGATAAACAGGAAATAAACAATAAATATTAAAAATGACCAGATCGAAATGCATTTACCGTTAAAACTATTCAATGCACTCATGAATACAGAAAATAAGGAAGAGAAAACGGGTTCTGAAGTACAGGAATTGTTTCTAAATACATAAATCAATAAAATTAAAGTGGTTAGTAACCATTAATCGAACAATATGTATCTGTTCATACCTTTAATCTATTTGAATAAAACTACATTTTTCTTAAGATTTACTGTTGAGTACAATTTTTAATTTTCTAAGATAAAAATAATTAAGGATAAATTGGAAAATATCAAATCTGTTCTTTCAAACTATATTTTTCAAAACGATTACATCTTAAAGCATTTATTTTTTCATTGTTTGTGTTTTTAGCTTTCTAAAGCTAAAAGTAGAATTTGTCATTAATGAATTTAAATATTGAGTTCATTATATACATGGTTAGTTTTGTAGTGAATGTTTATTTGAAAGTTAATTTTGAATATTACAATATGACTAGTTAAGTTATATTAACAATGCTCCTATATTAACCCTTTAGAGGATACAAAGAGGTCTTGAATTTAAAAGGTAAGTTTATATAAGAGGTGCTTTCTTTCTTATTCCTTTTTCTAAATCCACTGCGCATGGAAAAATTGACAAACAATTTTTACATCTATCAAATATAATTAATTTAATTGTTGTACTAAATTAGGATTAGTAGAAGAGGTAGTGTTTTAATCGAATTTTCAAACAGAAACAATAAATACAAAGAAATGTTTCGTGAAAACTATTCAAGTAAGGTTTTTTTCTATTCTTAAATATGGATTTGTATTGGAATGAAATTTATGAATAAGAGATATTTCTACTGATCGATAAATACTTGTTTTAGCAATCATTTTCTTTAAAGATAATAGAATACGAATAATTTGTACAAATGCTACTTAACTTCAGAAAAGTAATAATGGGAAATAAGAGCTGAAACGTCATTCTTTTATTTCGTTTGATTTAGAAGCGAAAACACTGTATTCGGAAGAAAAAAAATCATGAGCAAATTAAGCAAATGAATATTTTTCTAAAAGAATTTAACTGGTTTAATTTTACGAAATAAAATTATAATAGCATAAAATAATTGTCTGAGCGAAACGACTACTAATACAAGACGGAAGATTATTTTGGGGTCTTTACTATGGCAGATATTAAAATTTTTCATGAACCATAACTCAAAACACATTTGACAGATTTCAAAGGAGATCACAGGGTGACATTGATTTTTTGGAAAAATTAATTTAATATTCATTTAACCTATGAAGAAACACCTGTAAAATACAAAAAAAAATTACTATTTTAAACCAAATTCTCATGAATGAAAATAGCATGGAATATATATATATATATATTTCTTTTTTTGACAAAGGGATTTTTAATGTTTTGTTTTACAAGTTTTAGAAGTTTAGGATACATAGTTCTTTATATATCTTCAAATTTGTAAGAACCTACACTATTAGCATCAATTAGTGCAGAAATAACTTTTACTATTTCTTTATGTTCCTACACGATTTTATCTCGATGTTTGGGCCATTTGAAATAATTTTAGTTTTTTTTACTCGTCCATTACATTTCCAAAAAAATCATCATTATCTTATTCGTATTTTCTCCAGAATAAAGCTAAGTGGACATAGTGGATATATAGGACTTTTGTCTAACTGAAAATTTTCTTAATAAAGAAATTTGGTAAAACCAAAAATAGCGTCTTATGGAATTTGAAAATATAAACCTAATAGTTGACATTGAAAAAAAGCTTCAGCAATGAATGAAAGCACACTTTCCTGTTACCACAAGGCACTTCCTAATTCTGATATTAGCAAGAAAATGAACTTGTAAAATCAATTTGAAAATTTCTTATATGTTTCTCTTTTGACCTTTTTCAAATTTCATCTATTGGATTGTTTAAATATTCACATGATTCAGCATTTTAGTCATATTTTAAATTATTGCTTCATATTAATCTCTAAATTGAAATCCTTTGGTATGCAGTTGAGTTTTGCCCTCTGTCTTTTCCGACGTTTTTTCACAAAACAACTTTATCAGAAACACTAGTAATTGAAAGTAGCTTTCCTCACATTTGTCACACAATAATACACCAGTTTACTAACCTATAGAGCATTCTAAAAAATAGGTATTAATAATATTCATTATTTAGAAATATTTTTATTTGATATTTTCCACACATGACGTCACGTGTGGGACAGCATAAAGTATTGTTTTATTAATTTCAGAATTGATATTATTTAAAAGTATATTTGTGAAACGTTTATACATAATTATGTTCTTTATAAGCCGCATCCTTTTCAAAATATAATGCTTGATTCTGTACCAATTTAAAAAACACTGTTTATTTATCACGTTCACGTGTGGGAGACAAATTTCCAATAACCTAAATTTGTAATAATATAACTTATATTGCAGTAAAATTATCAAAAAAATGCACTAAAAGGAAAAGACACTTACATATAATAAACTGTAGCAGACAAAATCTCTAAGTCAAAAAGAAAACAAAATTAGGATCTTTTGAAGCATATGCTTTTTAGCCGCATGGTATTCAGTTGATGGCGGCTATCTTTAATGCACTGTTGTCACTCACTGAAAGTGAAATATTGAAAAAATATACCTAGCTATGTATTATTTGGACTTTGAAAAGTAACCTGAGTAGCTTATAAATATTTTTTTACAATATTAGGGGGCTCTGTTCCCTATAAGCTACGTTCGCCAACCCCCGTTCAGACACCGTAGACTCTAAAGACACGCTAATTTGATCAGCTTTTAAAAGCTTACGGAGATTCAATTACAACTAAAAAACCAGTGGAGATCTCCCTGAAAACTAGTTTCAATTCTTTTCCCTTTGATTAGGGAATTTTAATGCCGAATCAGCTGCTGTTAAGAGATTTAATGGCTGTTTCCGTCTTTAATTAAATAAGATGAATTAAACATTCTAAAATAAGCTAATATAAAATGAATTAAGTAGATAGAGTCTTTGTCTCCTGGTATATTTTAACAACGCTATATAAAAATCTGACATTTTAAATGTGACGTTTTAAATCCGACGTAATTTTCACTAAAGTTTTCTTCCTCATTTTAATATTCACGTAAAAATGTTAGAAAGAAAATTTTATTTGCGCTGTCTTAGGACTCACAACAATAGTTAATAAGATAATCTCAAAATATGAAATAAATGTCTAGTGTAAATATATTTTTTAATTTAATCTTTTTTGCAGTATTATTATTTGGTGATTTTAAATTTCTTCTATTTACTGCTTTTAAAGCATATTAACTTTATTATTTTAAAGTTTTCTTTCCTTTTTAATATTCACGAGTAAATAATGTTCTTATGACATAATATTCAATATCTTCCTGATTATAATACGTAATCATTTAATTCTAGTTTTAAAGTGTTTTTTTCTGTTTATAATAGTCACGTGTAAATGAATTTTTAATTTGAAGTAAATATTGTTCTTTGCGCTGTTTTTACATAGCCAACAATTTAAAATAATCACCTTTTCTAAAATATGCAAAAAATACCTATCAAAATGCTGAAAATGTGAATTTAAAATGGAAATAAACCCTCAAAAAATGAGTCAAATTAAAAAAATAAACGCAATCCGCCCACCAGGAGCTTTTAATGTGTTAGAAAAAAGTGATTAAATTCCTGTGTATAGTTTTTGCTCCTACAGTGGTGGACATAATTATAAGACACCTACCTAATTTGACATACAGTGAAAGAAAAGATTCAGAGCTTAAAAATGCTTTATGAAATACGACAAAAACATAAATTTATTCTGTTATCACACGTAATTGTTTTACAGAAATGATATTTTTATAGAGTTTAATAAAAAAAAATTATAAATACCATGGACAAAATTATAAGACACCCTAACATTTTAATTAAAACACCTGCTTTTTTTTCGAAAATAATGTACAATATGCAAATTTTCTGCACTCTGTTATGACGTCAGCAGTTAACTAAAGCAGATGATAACCGACTTCACGCATTTACAAACATGCCATGAGGTAAAAAATTAAAAGAAAGTGAAATTCGCGAAATTTGGAGATTAAATGGAACTGGTGCTTCAGTTAATAATATTTCAAAAGTTATTAAACGCTCAAGATGTGCAATTTCAAATGTTTAGAAAAGGGGAATTAATGGATCTGTGATTAAAAGATCTGGACGTACTCCTTGCTTGTCCTCGAGAGACAGACGCCATGTGTTTTCGCTCGCTACACAGAATAAGATGACCACTACAGGCATTAAAAATGCTTTGAAACTGAATTGTTCAAGGAGAACCATTCGTAGGGTGTTGCATAATGCTTCCTATGTGAAATTTTAAAAAATTAAGAAAAAACCACCGCTTCTAAGGCGGCACAAAATGGACCGTTTAAACTTCGCTAAACAAAGTATGGCCTGGACCTGCAAATGGTACTCTGTGTTATTTTCTGATGAAAAAAAGTTTAACCTGGATGGTCCTGACGGGTTTCACTATTATTGGCATGATTTACGGAAGTCTCCTGATGTACAAATGAGCCGCCAAATGGATGGAGGCTCAGTAATGGTTTGGGCTGGTTTTTCGGCTCAAGAGAAAACCGATATCGTTTTTGTGCATTCAAGAATGAATTCCGAAAAGTATAAGAATCTTCTGAAAGATCAACTAGCCATATACGGTGAACTTCTTTGTGGCGAAAACTACACTTTCCAGCACGATAACGCGTCGATTCATACATCACACGTGACAAAAAAGTGGCTTTCAGAGCTTCATCAATGTTCTTCCGTGTTCTTCTCGCTCCCCAGATTTAAATCCCATCGAAAACTTGTGGGGGATCTTAGCTCGTGAGGTTTACCGAAATGGGAGGCAGTTTACATGTGTCGAAGACCTAAAGAATGCTATAAAATGTGCTTGGGAAGAATTGTCTTGCGATATTTTGTTAGAATTGATAGATTTGATGCCGAATCGTATCTTTCATGTTATAAAAAACAATAGCGGCTCCACCAAATATTGAATAACCATGTTAGAAGATTTTCTTTTAAACCATCAGTGTCTGCTAATTATGTTGACTACTGTATTTGGAAAGAAAGGTTGGTGTCTTATAATTTTGTCCATTATGTTTTTAAGTTTTTTCATTAAATTGTATGAAAATGTGATTTCTGTAAAACAATTACGTGTGATAACAGAATAAATTTATGTTTTTGTCGTATCTGATAAAGCATTTTTAAGCTCTGAATCTTTTCTTTCACTGTAATGTCAAATTAGGTAGGTGTCTTATAATTATGTCCCCCACTGTATAAAACTTTTTTAATGGAATGATTATGACCAACTTTAACATGAAATATTTCTTAAAATATAAAAGATGTTTGCATCAAACATTTCTCTATAATACTACCCATTTTCATATTTTTGTATGAAGTCATTTTCTTAACATTAAAGAAGAAAAAATTCATTTACAGCGGCGGTGACAGCGTTAATTCGAGTTATTTAGAATAGAGAGATTTTCTCTGCTCTTGTTTTCCATGGAATGGCCTTTTTAGAGACAGCAACATTAACATTAAAATAATCAGAATTTTGTCATTCTCGCACGGATAAAATCAAGCTCACATTTCAAAATGGTTAATTGAGAATGAAAAGAACCCTAAAAACCAGGTTTGAGAAAACGGCTATAGATTTACCACCGCTGAATATTATCACGAAAACGAGATTGAACGAGGCGATTGCACCAGGATGGACAAAGTAGGTAACGCGACTAAACTTACCGAGTACAAAGTCACCCCACTTAAAGCCATACATAAGTGAACAAGGCGGCCGAAAACGATCAAACTGCGCCGCCAAAAGGAAAAAGTCAAGCAACTAACGAAACCAAAAACTGCGTGCAAAGGGCTGAAGCCCACGTGAACAAGATGCTCCACCGCCATGGATCGACCCCGTCCCCCCAATCGATAATCCAGGCTGTAGGGCGCTGAATTCAGAAATTCGAAGCCCTGATGATTTACCACCGTGTAATATTACGACGAAACCGAGATACAACGAGACGTCTGCAGCAGGGAGGACAAAGTCGCTATCTTTTGGCGGGACGCAACTCAGTCCCCCCGACAACAAAGGCACCCCGCCGAAAGGCATACATAAACGAACAAGACGGTTCGAAAAGATCAATCAGTGCCACCAACAGGACAAAGTCACGCAACTAAAAAAGCCAGAAACCGCGAGTAAAGGGCTGAAGCCAAGGTGAACAAGATACCCGCTACCAAGGTTCGACATAACTCAATCAGCCAGGATGCGGAATTCCAAACTGCCGAAGCCAGTTCGAACTCGCGGGGAACTACAGAGTTAGTCCAAAGGCACGAACTCTGTGCACATAGCATGGAAGAGACAAGAAACCCTGCCTAGGAAAGAGATGACAACTGCTAGTTCAACCGCGCAGAAAGCTCTGTCTGTAGACATGCCAAAATGCTCGGATACATGAGTTTGGCAAATCCCGATCCCAAGGGAATGCAAGACAACAACCACAAACAGATATCAAAACAGTTTATTTCGGTAAGAGGAGCTTGGTACCGGATACTACACGCCTTCCACAAGCTGTCAAGGTTCCGTGAGCCATGCACCCTCCATCAGCACATCATTTTCACTCAGAGAAAAATTCCGAAACGGGCAGTTATCCGGAAAGACCGGTTGATCCCGTCCAACATACGAGTGGGTAGGTCTCACGAAAAAGCCTCCTATGCTATGCGTAGTCGGCACCGGCTGGAAGCATCTCAACAGGCTCAGGAAGAAATCCATTCTAAAAGCATAGCAACTTAAACTGGTCCGAATACCAGAACTCACAATACACTTTTTCCTTATTTTTAACTTTTCATTTTCTTTTCCTTATTTTTTAATACACTTAGGACACCCATGTCAGAGCCGCCAAATCGCACTCATCTCCCTCCTATCTCCAGCTATTCTTAACCCAACCCATCATCCTGTACAGAAACACCAGTGCTTACCCCGTCGGGGACCCTACTTCTGGTTTCCTTCCACACTCAAGTGGCCGGCTCGGAAACACAGCGTCCACAGCCTGTCTTCTTGTCATCAATATTAAACCTATGGGGAGGTTCTTATCTCATTTGTATTTCGATATTTTTAAATATTTCTTTTGGCATTGGATAGATGAGGTCGATCTCTACATTCGCCCCTTTTATACTTTTTCTATTTTGGTTGCAGTTTTTTTTTATGATAATACCTTCATTTTCGGAACCGGTTAGGAAAGGGAAAGTAACTTTATAAAAAATCTGCTGCCAAAATCGGAAAAGTAAAAAACGGCGAATGTAGAGATCGACCTCACCTATCCAATGAAAAAGAATATTTAAAAATATCGAAAATAAAATGAGATACTTGAAAAGAACCTTTTCATAGGTTCAATATTAGCTTGCGAGTGTCTTCGCCTGACGGGACAGGAGCCGTAAGAGACCGAGTGAGTATCACCAGGAGGGGTACCCACTGAATGGGATGGAATCATGGGCAACTCGGAAGTGTTTATTGTATCCATTTCAAGTGGTCCAGAAAATCATTAATTCGTTGCTCGACCATTTTTAAAAAATTTCAAATTTTTTGTACAACAACCCTAACATGATGGAAGTCCAAAATGACTATTATTTTAATTTTATTAATTTCTGTTTGTGCATGGCGGCCATCTTTGTTTCATCGTCTGCAGCAATTTTCTCACAAGAAGAGTTTACGGAATTGTAAATAATTCATCGTTTATTTATCCAATTCAAGTGTGGATTGAAGCAATTTGTACAGAATACATTGGTCTAAAAATGTGGTAATAGAGTAGTTTCCAAAATTGAATCCTTATTGGTGAAATTTAAGCATAAAGTTTCAGTTTTTTTCAAAAATTTGTCCGTTTACAAAAGGAAATTTTTCTAGCAAGGAAAACTGTAAACATGACATAATTTTTTTTACAAATAGGCCAAAAGTACTTGTACTCACACACCAAGTTCCAGACCAGGGACTTTGTTTCTCTTTGCTAAAAAAAAATCCCAAATTTTTCAAAAATGTCAAAAATCGCACTTTTTAGGCTTTGATATCTCTGGTGGGGCACGAGATAAAAATCTGAAGTTCTGGTTTCTGAGAGTATTGCATGGTAGTGCTATGCACAAGAAATTTCAAGATGGAGATTTGACTACAAGCTGAGATATGGCAAGGGAAACATGTCAAAAGAACACTGCCAAACTATTGTTTTGTTGTAGTCACAGCTAAGTATTTATCTCAGCGTGTCACTTAAATTTATGTTTTTGATTATCTTTAAATAATAGTAACAGAAAATAAAGCCCTTTGCAAAGCTTAGCAATTAATTAAAAAATATAATTATGCCTAAGGCCATACAATTTGTATGGTTTCAGTAACTTTTGTTGTAAGTAATTTTAGTAACTAAAAGAAACCACAGCACTTTTTCATAAACAAAAAAAATATTTTTATAGAAGATCTGAAACAAAAACAGAACAGGGAAAGAGAAAAGCTTTTAATGTTGTCATACTTGTTGAGACATGATCAAACGTGTCGAAACACATTCTTACTTGTTGGTTTAAAATCCACAATTTTGATCTTTCTCAAACTTTTATTTGTAGGAACCAAGTCTTGTCATTTCTTGATAACTTGATTGAAGATCTTGGACCTGCTGGCTCATAGGAATAAACTTTGAAATCACTATGTGCAAGTCTCAGTTCATTAATATTTCCTAGCTTACTTCTTATGCAAAAATGGCATTTTCTGCAGTATAAATTTTGAAAGGACTTTGGATATCTTTACTTTCTAAAAATTACTTGAGGCTGATGCATGGTAACATCGTATAATGTGTCATTTACAGGAATATACTTATGGTAGGAACAAGTTTCAGGGATTGGCAAGTAGCACTAAAATTGTGGTTTTTAAACGAACAAGCAGGAATGTGTTTTGACATATTTGATCATGTCTCAACGTTTCTCTTTCCCTATTCTGTTTTTGTCTCAGGTCTTGTATAAAAATATTTTTTTTCTTTATATAAAAGTGCTGAGGTTTCTTTTGGTTACTAAAATTACAAAACAAATTACTGAAACCATACAAAATGTAGGCCTTAGGCATAATTATTTTAAAATTAATTGCTAAGCTTTGCAAAAGGCTTTATTTTCTGTTACTATTATTTAAAGATAATCAAAAAAATAAATTTAAATGACACTCTGAGATAAATACTTAGCTGTGACTACAGCAAAACAATAGTTTGGCAGTATTCTTTTGACATGTTGCCCTTGCCATATCTCAGCTTGTAGTCAAATCTCCATCCTGAAATTTCTTGTGTATAGCACTATTATACAATACTATCAGAAGCCAGAACTTCAGATTTTTATCTCGTGCCCCACCAGAGATATCTAAGCCTAAAAAGTGCGATTTTTGACATTTTTGAAAAATTTGGGATTTTTTTTAGCGAAGAGAAACCAAGTCCCAGATCTGGAACTTGGCATGTGAGTACAAGTACTTTCGGTCTATTTGTAAAAAAAAATTATGTCATGTTGACAGTTTTCCTTGCTAGAAAAATTTCGTATTGTAAACGGACAAATTATGGAAAAAAACTGAAACTTTATGCTTAAATTTCACCAATAAGCAGTTAGTTTCGGAAACTACTCTATTACCAAATTTTTAGCCCAATGTATTCTGTACAAATTGCTTCGATTCGCACTTGAATTGGAGAAATAAACGATGAATTATTTACAATTCCGTAAACCCTTCATGTGAGAAAATTGCTGCAGACGATGAAACAAAGATGGCCGCCATGCACAAACAAAAAATAATAAAGTTAAAATAATAGTTATTTTGAACTTCCATCATGTTAGGGTTGTTGTACAAAAAATTTCAGATTTTTTAAAAATGGTCGAGCAACCAGTGCTGGACCACTTGAAATGGATTGACCCTGTATATTTCCGTTGATTAAGAAATATTTGTTTTTTTAAACATACAATGGAGACCGGTTGTAACAAAACTGGTATAGAGCGAACCTTCGGTTACAATGAACCAGATAGATAATATCATTTTATTATAGAGTCCTAATTCTTTGTCTACTTTTCCAAAAATAACGTACTTTTTCTTTTCAAATTCAGGAAAACATCAATCATCATTTTTAAAATTTTCACATTGACAAAATTCTCTTTAGCCTTCTGTGCAGTACATTTTTAAATATCTCCTCTTCCCCCTTCTCGATCACATTTTGCGTCTATAATTTTGAAAAAAATGAGAATTGAACCCGGAATTCAGGCTATTCCATTTAAACGCATCCCACCCAAATCCCCCAACGTGTCTCCTATGGATTACTGTGCATTTGGACTTTTAGAACAAGCTCTTTATAAGGAGCATCCAAAACATTGGATGGACTCTGGAAGATTGTGGTCAAGGAGTGGTACAAAATCAACCTTAGTGCTTTAAGGAAAGCTCCGAGATAAAAGATTTCGAAGATATTATCATTTTCAAGATAAAAATCTTAGAAATCAAGATGTAACAGGAAAGTTCCACAAAAACAGCTATCAGATTGAACATATTAGAAAAAAATCTTATCTTTGTTTACATATTTATTTTTCCAAAATCGTTACAAAATATGTGAAAACACCATGTGTATTTATATTTTCAAAAAGTATTCATAACACTTCATGTAATGATAGCAAACTCTATAGGGTAAAACTTCTACTTTTTTCGTAAATGATTAAAAATAGATCTCAAAATCGGAATTTTGGAAGTCAGTACATATCGTTTCAATAGTAGAATAAAAGTAAACAGAATATGGCAATTTCTTTTTCTTCTAAAAACAAAGTACATATAAATTGCACTAGTTTTTATGCAATATAATATTTATATATGATTTTTTATAAAAATGCAAAGTTCATTGACAAAAGCAATAGTTTTGCAATTTTTTCTTAATTGTTCAATTGTTCTTAAAAGAACTTAAATGATAGATGTGCCAATGAGGAACCGGTACTCAAGATAAGTCTAGGCATCTGTATACTTAAATTTCTAATGGGATGGAATGGCTCTCATTCCATTTTTTTTTAGATACAGTACATTTTGAAGCAAACTCATTTTGGGTACGAACAAATTTGCAAATTACGTACTTGGGCCTATACGTTAAGGGATTAAAAATGTTTTATAAAGTCATCTCTTCTTAAGCCAGCGGCATAAAAGCGTAACTAAATATATTTAAAAACTAATTTAACACTTATTAAATGCGGTGTAGAAAGAGGCATTCTGTAAAAAACACAGAAAAGTTTCGTAGCTTGTGGTTTATTTTAGCTCACAGGCTATCAAAGCCTGAGAACTAATATGCCCGCACGTTCTGTATGTACGTACGTATGTATGTACGTAACGCGATAACTCTTGATAGAAATATCCGATTTGCTTCAGAATATTTTTCCTAGGTTCATTCTGATGAGGTGCTTTCTCGATTAGATTTGGAGGTTCCCTGGTTAAATATAAAGGGGGAAATGGCAGAGCTACCCCCCATATTTTTAGCTAAATGTGTTTTTCATGCAGAGTTATGCGATTTGCTTCAAATTTGGTATACTGGTTTATTCTGATAAGGCACTTCCTTGATAGATTTGGAGGTTTATTGGCTAAGCACAAAGGGGGAAACGGGGGGATAATCCCCCTTAATTTAGATAAATGGTTTTTTTCATGCAGAATTATCCGATTTGCTTCAAATTTGGTATACTGATTTATTCTGATAAGGCACTTTCCTGATTAGATTTGGAGGTTCATTGGTTAAGTATAAAGGGGGGGAATGGGGGAGATAATCCCCCTTATTTTTTGCCAAATGGGTTTTAATGCAAAATTAACTGGTTTGCTTCAAATTTGGTATACAGGTTTATTCTGATAAGGCACTTTCCTGATTAAATTTGGAGGTTCATTGGTTAAGTATAAAGGGGGAAACGGGGGCTAATCCCCCCCTAATTTATTTTTTGAGGTGCATTACTCTTTGAAATAAGAGTATAATATACAATTAGTGTGAATATCCTGTGAACTCAATGCCATCAGTTTAACTGTGCGTTTTCTTTTTAGTTAACATTAGTTTCATAATTCATAATTCATATGACTATTCAAATTATGCAATTAAATTATTTATATTTTGTATTTCAACAACAAAGTGTTAGGAATAATATGCATAAGAAATTATATTTCTGGGAACAGAAATGAAAAAAAAAAGGCAAGCAGTTTAGCACCAAAATTTCAAAGATATGAATAGTTATAATTTTAATCCATCTTGCCCAGATATCTCATAAACTACCCAGAAGTAACTTAAATAATATAATAAAGTTACTACGTCAAAATTGTTATCAGGATGAAAGAAAATTTCAATAGAATGAGGGAGATTTCTGGGCGGTCTACGCAATGTTTTGATGTACAAGAATTTCTATAGAGTTTCCCATATTTCCATATTCAGGAAGGTTAAAATCACATATGTAAGATGATGCGAACACCTCCTTCATCTGGATCTGAAACTATTTTATGATTGTGTCAATTCTTTAAGAAATAGATATAGCTCGCATTCATTTGTTGCCTTTACACCTTCAACACTTCCCCGTAAACTTTGCTTGCAAATCTGTAGTATTCAATTTGCACAAAGAAATAAAGATTATTCTTTCCTTCTTCATTTACCCTTTTCTATTTTTTACCAGTTTTCCTCTCGATTTTGGATTTCTATAGTGATTCTCATCCAGTTCTATTCCGTCGTATGAAAAGGTTTTCTTGGGGATAAAACTTTCACACTGTTGTATCGGCAACCCAAATTTGTGACTGTTACATCAAAAATGAAGATGCTAAGTTTAAAAATCAAACTTCATATTTTATCTTTTTTTTTAGTCCATTGAAAAAGGATTCTTCAAAAATTCATTCTAAATATTTACTAAACTTTATTGTTGCGTTTCGAATTACCTATGTGTTAGGTAAGGTTTTCTATAAAAAGAAACATTTGTTCAGTTCTACCCATAATGGCTGTGAAAAATATTCGCTTTTTGATTTATGGGTCATAACAGTTTTGTAAAAGAAAACATTTGCTTTTAAATGGTATCATAGGCAGCAATAACAATAATGTTTTTGAAAGCTATTACTACTCTAAACAGCTGAAACAATGTTTTTCGTAGTTATAAAATGGAAATACTCGTCTTAAATGATATATCACCCTCCCTGGTTGAGTGAAAAAATCCATTAACTTCAAGCTGACTTCAATAAATTGAAAAGTAGCCAGCTGCAGCTTAAAGTGCGTTTAAAATTTGAAAAGAGTGTAGGATGTTTGGCTGGCCAATTTATCAGGTTATTACCTAATATTGGGATATATTTATCCCAAAAGAAAATCAACTTTAAAGCCAATAAAAGAAGCATAATAAATAAACATTTAAATTCACGATCAAATAATATTCTGTGGAAGCTGATTTCTAATAAATGTTTTATCTAATAAACGATTAATCAAGTATTTTTTTAATGATATAGTTTATGAGTTTATTTCAGCAAACTTTCTGTTAGAAGCCTATCCATACTTGGGGTAGATTTGTCTTGCGATTTTTCGTCTTTTGTAATTTCACTCACTCTGCTCTGAACTAGAATCGAAGCTCAATGTGCTAATGCAATTATTTTATAGGTACTCAAACATACAAAAATGGTCACTTTTAATACAAAATGCACATTTGTTGACCTATTTTTACATATTTCAGTTCATTTTGAAGATACTGTAAAATTCGTAGTTCAGTGCACTTGTAGTCTGTAGTACAAAGGAAATTGAAATATATTTAGTTGAATGGAGTGTACACTGTATAGCGTAAGCAAGAAATTTTGCTAAAAAATGAAAAAAAAAAAACTATTCTTTAAAATTTTATGAAGATATTGCTAGGATTTTATGTTTTTTCATCCTGCTGTATTACAATTGAACTAAAAATAGATGTATTTATCCAGTGTGCATTTTTTAACAAAAGCGCACCGATACCTTACTGAAAAATAACCTTCTGTTGAACTCTACTTATCAGCACCACTCAGGAAAATGGATTCCAACGTTCCAAAAAGGATTCCAAAAAGTTTCAACATTTCTTTACAGAAAAATTGTAAATATTTTTTTTTGAAATATCCTCTTTTTTTTTAAATATATCCCATGAATTAAATCGGAATACACTTTAAAGAATCAGTAGAATATTTATTGTAATGAAAACGATTATTCAATTCAAACGAGAATCAATAGTTAAAACATTACTCTAGAAACGATAGATAGCATGAGTCGTTTTGAAAATGTTTAAGAGGGATATTTTCCCACCAACGTACTTCGCTTTAGCTTCGGTTTTTAAAAATGTTTAACACCAGAATTTTTATTTCAAACAATTTAACGTATTTTACTTTTTTCTCTGTAGTATTAGGTCATTAAACCTCTCTCTGCGCAGCGCGAGCTATGCTCGGGCATGCATTTTCCCGTCAAATTAATACTATTTGGTTGTTTCCACCAGCTATTTTTTAGCGAAAACTTTGTCTGATTTAATCAGGACATTTTCCCCGATTACGATAGCCAAAAATTTCTGCTTTAAAGAACCGGTGATAAACGATTAAAAATTCTGTAAAAGACGAAGGATTACTTACGCAGCGAGAGGGTTAAGTATGAAATGTCTGATTACAATATCTGATACTGAAATATATTTCGACACGAACAAGAAATTTCTTTTAACAAATTTAAATACATAATTAGGTCATTAACTCGTTAAACGCGACGCCGGTCCCTGGGGACCGGCATTGATCTTTCCGTTTAGGCGACTCTGGTCCCTAGGGACCGGCGGTATAAAATTATAAAAATAATATATTATATAATATTAAAAACATTTTTCACTTTTTTAATGTATTTTATTAAAACATTTCAAACATAAAAAGGGTTTTCCTTTACAAGAATTACAAATTTTATTCACAAATTTTGTACAAATATATATACACAACTTCTGTGTATGCTGTTGCTTAAACGGAAATTAAAGTAAAATTTGTGTCGAGTGTAACGTGTTAAGAATGAAACGTCCGATTACAAAAAGGATCAAAGGGGCAAACTTCCACCAGTAAAAAATAATAGAAATTTTTGCCTTATTCATGACAGTCATTTTTCATCGATACGGTGTTTATATAAGATGAAAATTTCTATTAATATTTATTGGTGGAAGTTTGCCCCGTTGTTCTGGCCTTTTTGTAATCGGACGTTTCATGCTTAATGACCTAATCTGTATTTAATTTTTTTAAAAGAAATTTCTTGTTCGTGTCGAAATATATTGATTTGGTACGGATCAACATGACCAGTGGTAATTAATTCATTTCACTTCTAGTGGGGTATTGGATCATTTTTAATTTTTCACAGCGTTTTCTTTCGTCACAATTTTCGTTTTTGAAGAAATCTTTCTTCTATGGTCCAATTTTTTATTTTGCCCAATTTGATTATAACAAATAACGGCTATATTAGCTAAAACACTCAAAGGGGGCGGGTGGGGAAAGAACGGCACTAACACTTTTCTTATCATGGTTTGACCTTAAATGAGTTAAATGAAACTTAGAATATGAAGAAAATTTTCAAACTTGTCATTTCTATGATCTGTTGGTCATTACTATGCTTCCTAAAAGACATGCAGAGACAAAAACACATGTGTCTCTTCTTTATATTTTATTGGTACCACTTTCTGAAAACAAAACAAATTTACATAAAATTTATCAACATGAGCAAGACAAATGTACGAAAAAAATTTATTTTTTTTAATTAGTGTTGCCAATAAAATATAAAAATAGGCGCATGTGGGAGCTCTGGACATGGTAATAAAATGTTTAATGTTAACCCTTAAATGCTCGATTTTTTATTTTGTTTTGAAAAAATTATATGTGATTCTCGGAAAGGTTTATTACACAGGAAAAATAATGAAAAAAAAATCAGAGATACATTTTTCATAGAATACGTCAATCTTTTCTTCTGTTGCACATCTGCAATACAAGTAAAAACTACTGTCGTGTGGCTGTTTTACGCTAAAATATTGGAAATTAGTCAATATTTTAATAAGCATGTCTCCAAATACAATTTTTTATAGAATTATTTATTTTAAAAAACTTAACCTTTAACCCTTTAATTCCCATGATAGAATACGTTCTAGAAATGACGTAGTCCAGAGAATATGACTTTACACCAGAAAGTTTTAATGGTTAATTTTACTTTATTTAAAGACGGAATGTCTGTTATTAATTAATACAAATATTGCTATTTTAATTTTCTGGTATGAATTAGGTATATACGAATAAAAAATCTATTAAATTCAAAACATTGTTTTTTGCATATATGCAAAGCTGCGCACTAAAGGTTTTAAGTTTGATTTTAGATTTAATTATAGCGATTAAAGGTTTACAGTATATCTACTTTGAAAATAGTCGCACAGCTATTTAAAATTCAATCAATAAATAATAAATATCTATTGTTATATTTTAGTAACAAGAAGCATTGTGATGACACATAAAAAACATATTGTTCCCAATTTTTGAATTAAAGATTCAAAATGAAACAGTACTACTTATTTTAACAAAAAACATATTGTTCCTAATTTTTGAATTAAAGATTCAAAATGAAAACTACTTTTAACAAAAAACATATTGTTCCCAATTTTTGAATTAAAGATTCAAAATGAAAACTAATTTTAACAAAAAACATATTGTTTCCAATTTTTGAATTAAAGATTCAAAATGAAACAGTACTACTTATTTTAACAAAAACAATATTCTTCCCAATTTTTGAATTAAAAATTCAAAATGAAACAGTACTACTTATTTTAACGAAAAATATATTGTTCCCAACTTTTGAAATAAAGATTCAAAATGAAAACTACTTTTAACAAAAAATATATTATTCCCAATTTTTGAATTAAAGATTCAAAATGAAAACTATTTTTAACAAAAAACATATTGTTCCCAATTTTTTAATTAAAGATTCAAAATGAAAGCTACTTTTAACAAAAAACATATTGTTCCCAATTTTTGAATTAAAGATTCAAAATGAAACAGTAGTACTTATTTTAACAAAAGACATATTGTTCCCAATTTTTGAATTAAAGATTCAAAATGAAAACTACTTTTAACAAAAGATATATTATTCCCAATTTTTGAATTAAAGATACAAAATGAAAACTACTTTTAACAAAAAACATATTGTTCCCAATTTTTGAATTAAAGATTCAAAATGAAACAGTACTACTTATTTTAACAAAAGAAGGCACTCACTGCTTGTAAGGGCGTGTCTTACCCTACAATGTAGCAATATAAAGAGTATTTTAGAATGTTCTAGTGATGAGCTAAGAACTTTGCACCATGCTCATGACAATTAACTCCAGGGACAAAGTTTTGATTAAAGTTAATCAAAAATTTTTTTTGCATTGAAGTTAAAATGCTAATTATAATACAAGCAGAAATATGAAACTTTATTATATGTGTTTTGTCTTTGCTTTTAGGTTTTCCAACACTCCAAACTATAATATTGAAATATTAAATTTGAAGTGAGGGACATACGATGGTAATAAGACTTGGTCAATTTTTTAATTACTTTAAATATGTTCATACTATTGCGCAATGCAGTTCATTTCTTAAAATGAAATGAAAGCATTCTTTTTTTGGTAAAAGGACATAAAATGTCCCTTTCCCGTGTCACTGTGACACACATCGAGAATTTCCGTCTTGATTGTAAATTACAAATTTAGTTGCCATAAAGACATGAGATACCAATAAACATTATTAAGATAAACAGCCACCAAAAAGGAAGACATGTATCTTTGAGAGGAAGAAATACATTAGAATGACATTTCATTTTGCGGCACTAACTAATTTACAAAGATAGGATGTAGCTGTTTTTAATATATTTATATGTATATTTTATTCTGTGTATTTTTCTTAGATATTCATTCTCATCTCGTCAAAAAAGGTTACGTGATGCAGAGAAAAGCTCCGCATTTTTTAACTCAACGTATCGTAAAATATTAGAAACAACGAAAATGGTGCACAAAACATTCAAAGCCTTTTTAGAGCATTTAATGGAATTGCTGCCTATTTATAAAAATTACTTTAAAAAAATTGTCTTCGGGATCTTAATCAAGAATGGATAAATGCATCTTCTTATAAGAGCTATAAAAAATGCGATGAAATGTCATACAGTTTCCGTATAAATATGTACACGAAAAAAGAATGCTTACAACAGAAACTTTGGTGCAAGCATCTTGCTATTGCGAGTTTTAAAATAGGAGTTATTAAGCGTTTTTCCTTACTATACATACACTACTCAAAACAATTAGGGAAGCACACGGTTTTAACAAAATCGCGCAAAGATTTACACCGATAAGTAACGTAAAATAAAACATCCATAATTTAAAGCGTAGTAGAAAACAGGTGATGAAAACGTCACATGCAAATCAAAATTTATGACGTCAAAAATTAGAAAAAGGAGATAAGTGCAGAAATCGAGATTTTGCAGAAATGTCTGTTTCACTGTCTCAATTGTAAAATTCAATTGTCCAGCTTGTGTGTTGAGAAAAAGTGACTTGCAAATGGCACAAGAATGTGATTTATCAAAATCCATGGCTTGGCGTATTACCGGAACAGTTGAATCTGGGGAAGCACAACGAAGTGTGGCAAATACTGTTGGAGTCGCAAGAAGTGTCAATGCAAGGTTGTGGAATCGATTCCAAGACACATGGAATGGTAGACATCGACAAGGGCAAGGTCAGCCATGTGCTACCACTGTAACTGATGACCGATATATCCTGTTAACAGCCCGTTGAAACAGAGCGGGGAATACTTCTCAGCTGCAAATACAGTTGTTCTTGACCACAGGACGTAGGATGTCCAGTCAAACAGTCCGAAATAGACTTCATAAGGCTGGTCTCTATGCACGTAAGCCAATGGTCTGTATTCCGTTGACCTCAAACGGCCAAAGAAGGTGGGCAACTGAACATTGAGTTTGGAGGCAATGTTGTTGGAGTCAAATTCTGTCTACAGACGAGTCCCGATTCAGTCTGGATGTGACATCCGATGTGTTTTGGCATGGAGAGAAAGGAGCACTAAAAATAATCCCACATTCGTTCGTGAAAGATTACATTACAGACGAGGTGGGTTGATGCTATTGGCTGGAATCACCATAGGTGGACGTACGGGCCTGCATATCATTCGGAGTGGCACTTTAATGGCCCGAAGTGATACAGACGAGATAGTGATACCTCATGTCGCATTTTACGTTTCAGCATTTGGTGATTTCCTTTTTTCCATGCATGATAATGCCAGACCGCATACAGCTCGTCTTGTGGAGATCATGCTTAAAGTGGAAACAATACAGCATATTGAATAACCAACATGCTCTCCTGACCTGAATCCAATCGAGCATGCTTGGGACACGCTCGGACGACGCATTCCAGCGAGACTGAGGCCTCTTTTTATTGTTCGGGACTTGCAGATTGCAATTCTTGTGAAGTGGAACAGTACTCCCCAAAACCTTATCGATAAGGTCATCGAATCCATGGAAATCAGATATGCGACAGTTTTATCTATTCAAAGGGACCATACGTCATATTAAATTTCTAGCATCATTCCTAAAGAGTACTTTTTTTGTCATTTACATGTAACCAAACTGATGCCCTAAACCATCTTTTCACGTTCTATCCATCGTTTCAAAGAATTAAGGCTCTCTTGCAAATGTTTTACGTCTTTTTTTCTGTATTGCGCGTTGATACACATGTTACTCTCAATTGTATGCCCGTGCATGGTTGTCTTGCACTCTTATCTTCACTTTTTTGCTTGCTCCCCTAATTTTTTTGAGCAGTGTATTTACGTCCCACGATAACGTTCATAAAAAGCATCCAATTCAATTGAAAGTTCATAGGCATAATTATAAGACATAAGAAATGATTTGTATAGCTTAGTCATTTAGTTCGTTTATTCCTTCTAAAATGTAGGATACATTTAAAAACCTTATATATTATAACCTTTTTTATACCTTTTCTGTGGATTCACCTCCTTTTTAGAAATTCGAGACGACTATTAAAAGTTTATTCTTTACAGGCAAAAATGGCACGCTTCTAAAAATCGTTTAAATCTGAAATGACATACTAGATTTTTACGTTCGATGACATTTTGACTACAAAAATCTTCGCTTCTAAATATCGAAGGATTAACACTTTATGCCTCGAATTATGAAAAATATCTCCACAAAACGTTTTTTTTTTTTTACGTTATAAAAACAAATTAGAAGATTTACATAATGATAGTGAAGAATCGACCGAAATCGAATTTCGGTAATTTTCCTATTTTCGGACAAAAGCGAAATGGTCCATTTTTTGAAAAGTAATTACTACATACATAAATATAAAGAACTAGCAAACGCCGCGGCTTTGCTCGCGTAATATTTGAAATATGCCAAGTGATATTTATATGCCTAATATTTATTAAAAGGTACTAACTAAATTTTTATTTTATTAAAAGGTAATATTTCATTTTATTAAAAGGTACTTATTACTTTTAGGAATAATTTAAAGAAATTACTATTTAAAACACAGTTTGATTAAATATCATTGTTACACTGCATAAGGCAGAAATGAGACTTAAATTAACATAACGAAATAAAACTACATAAATAATAATTTAGAAAATATTTTGAAACTTTTATGCTCAATTAATACGCTCATTTCAGTATTCATTTGAAGTTTTGAATTTTTTCGAAACCATCTTCTTACATCTTAAAATTAACCATCATGTCAAATTCCAAGTCCTACCACCATCTATAAACATAAAGGGCTATGTTGAAATAGGAGCTGTCACCATTAATTTGCCAACATTAATTTTGAAATTGGTTTGTTATTTCCTAATATTCCACAGAAACGTAATTTAGAAAGCTTTTAAAGGCCTTTTTTAGAGCGTTTGTTGTTCCTGTGAATCCCAAGTGGTAGAATCATCGGCATAAAATATAGCCTGTGTAGGATCAGAGACTGTTACCATTGATTCGCAACTATTACTTTTATATTTGGTTTATATTTCCTGAAATAGCGTAGAAATCGTAATTTAGGACTTTTTTAGAATGCTTTTCGCACCTCCCCTTCACTTCACCCCTTTTTAATTCGAATTTATTTTCGACAGTCCTTCGAGGGCATTTATATTTTATAAGTAACTACCATGCCATATTTAAAGTTTCTAGCCTTTTCAGTATCACAGAAATCGCAATTTAGAAAGCTTTTAGCTACTGCAACCCTCTGGTGGTAGTGGCACAGACATAAAATATAGCTTATGTTTGAGCAGGTTCTATCACCAACAATTTCTTATCATTATTTTTTTAATCGGTTTGGTATTTGAAAAGATTACATAAAAATTGTAATTTATAACGCTTTTCGCTCACTTCATCTTTTTAAATTTGAAATTTTCTTTCGACAGTTCATAGAAAGCAGTTGCATCTTGTAAGTAAATAACATGCCATACTTCAAAGTGTTAGACCTTTCAGTTATGCAAAAAACGCAAATTAGAACATGTTTTGCTTTTTCAACCCTCAGATGGTAGTGACAACAACTTAAAATATAACCTATGTTATAGCAGGGACTGTCACCATTGATTTGCAACCATTACTTTTGAAATAGCTTTGGAATTTCCTGAGATTGAGTAGAAATCGCAATTTGGAACGTTTTCAGAACGCTTTTCGCGCATTTTCACCCCTTTTTAACTTTCCAATTTTTTTGAAACTGTTCTTAAAGATCATTTATATGTAATACATATGTACCTTTCCTAATTTTAAGTTGCTAGCCCCTACCGATCACAAAAATTGAAATTTGGAACGCTTTTTTGCTCCTGCAACGTCTAGGTGATAGTGATACCGACTTAAAAGAGCGTCTATGTTAGAGCAGAGGCTGTCAGCATCAATTTCTTAACATTGCTTTTGAAATCAGTTTGATTCTTCCTGAGATATTGGTGACAAATCGGCATTTAGAACGTTTTTAGAACGTTTTTCGCTCATTTTGCTCCTGCATCACCTCTGGGTTAGTGGAAACATATATGAAATATAGCCTATCTTGGAGCAAGATCTGTCACCATCATTTTAACACCATTATATTTGAAATCGGTTCAGTATTTCCTGAGATTGCATAGAAATTGCAATTAAGAACGTTTTTTACAACGCTTTTTGCGCATTTTGACCCCCCTTTTAAATTTCGATTTTTTTAGGAAATGTCCTTAGAGATCATTGATATCTTATAACTAACTACCATTCTAAATTTCACGATTCAAGGCCCTTCCGTCACGCAAAAACCGCAATTTAGAACGTTTTTCTCCTGCAGCCCCTTTGGGGTAGTGGCACCGACATAAAACATAGCCTATGTTGGAGCAAGGATTTTCACCATCATTTTGACGCCATTATTTTTTAAATCGGTTTGGTATTTCCTGAGATTGTGTAGATATTACCATTTAGAACGTTTTTGAGAACGCTTTTCGCGCATTTTCACCCCTTTTTGAATTTCAAATTGTTTAAGAACTGTTCTTAAAAATCCTTTATATCTAATAAGTAGCTGATACTTCAAATTTCATATTTCTAGCCCATCAGTAACACATAAATTGCATTTTTAGAACGTTTTTTTGCTCCTACACCCCCTTTGGGGTTGTGGCACCGACATAAAACATAGCCTATCTTGGAGCAAACGTTGTCACTATCATTTTGATACCAATATTTTATAAATCGGTTTGGTATTTCCTGAGAGTATGTAGAAACTACTATTTAGAACGTTTTTTAGAACGCTTTTTGTGCATTTTCACCCCTTTTAAATTTCGAATTGTTTAAGAACTGTTCTTAGACACCATTTATATCTTATGAGTAACTAATATTCCAAATTTCATATTTCTAGGTCCTTCAGTAACGCAAAAATCGTATTTTTAGAATATTTTTTGCTCCTGCACCCCCTTTGGGGTAGTGGCACCAACATAAAATATAGCCTATGTTCTAAGTTGGACTAACACCATCATTTTGATACCATTACTTTTGAAATCGGTTTGGTATTTCCTGAGAATATGTAGAAACTACCATTTAGAACGTTTTTTAGAACGCTTTTTGTTCATTTTCACCCCTTTTAAATTTCGAATTGTTTAAGAACTGTTCTTAGACACCATTTATATCTTATAAGTAACTAATATTCCAAATTTCATATTTCTAGGCCCTTCAGTAACGCAAAAATCGCATTTTTAGAACGTTTTTTGCTCCTGCACCCCCTTTGGGGTAGTGCACCGACATAAGATATAGCCTATGTTCTAAGTTGGACTAACACCATCATTTTGATACCATTACTTTTGAAATCGGTTTGGTATTTCCTGAGAATATGTAGAAACTACCATTTAGAACGTTTTTTAGAACGCTTTTTGTTCATTTTCACCCCTTTTAAATTTCGAATTGTTTAAGAACTGTTCTTAGACACCATTTATATCTTATAAGTAACTAATATTCCAAATTTCATATTTCTAGGCCCTTCAGTAACGCAAAAATCGCATTTTTAGAACGTTTTTTGCTCCTGCACCCCCTTTGGGGTAGTGGCACCGACATAAGATATAGCCTATGTTCTAAGTTGGGCGGACACCATCATTTTGATACCATTACTTTTGGAATCGGTTCGGTAGTTCCTGAGCTTATCCCCGACAAATAAACAATTTTTTCCTCTTTATAATATGAGTATAGATAGATTAGTAAATAATTATGCGTGTAATTATGCGTGCGACTCAAGTAGGCTCTCTTTGTGCCTCTGACCAAAAACTTATTTTCATATAAAATAAAATGGAATTCATTCATCTACACTGTTAAAAATTTTGTGGTATGTTGAACCAATTTTTGGTGCCCCAGTAGCTGCCACCATAAGATGGTGAAATCTTGAACCAACATTTGGAGCTAAGGTTCAATCGGAGCTCCAAATCTTGGAGGGAGATTTCACCATCTTATGGTGGCAGCTACTGGAGCACCAAAAGTTGGTTCAACCTACTACAAAATTTTTAACAGTGTACGGCACAGAAGGATTTTCTAAAAATACGATTTTCATCTCATTAAAAAATGTTTTAGGTATACATACCTCGATTTATCTTTTACGATAATTTTTGTAAAGGATCATCTGTTATACCAGAACTTTCTCAAAGAGCATTCGAAACAACTTCTGCGGTTTCGAATTACACTTTTTCTATTACAGTTAAGCCTACAGATTTTAAAGGGCACGTGAAAAGCTCGTCTTCAAAATTTTGTCATACATACATTGCTTGCTTTATAATTTGCACTCACGTCTTGAGTTAGTCATGACCGATCATTATAAATACTGAAGCTGTTAGCAATAAATAAAGGGTGTCTCCTTGGATCGGATACAGTTCAAATCAAAGAGTCATGTTGAAAATTTTCGAAGGAAGAAACGAGATTTTTGGAATACAAATAGTTTCGGTCGAGTTGAGGTCCGGCCGAATTTTCGCCGAAACTCAGATTTTGGGAAGCCTAATTTTCGATCGATCTCTAATGATAATAATATAAAGTTTAAGATATAATTCATTAATTAGAGCTAATGAAGTGAAGCGGCACTTTAAAGTACTTATATTCACACTTTTGAAAAAACGAAAATTCTATGCCATTTCACTGCATTTTTATAACCCTTATAAAAAGATACACGAATCCCTTCTTGATTCCGCTTAAATATAAAATTACATCAAGTAATTTTCATAAATAGGCAGCCATTGTAGTGGGCTGTAAAAAATGCTTTCTAATTTTTTTCTGCGCCATTTTGGTTGTTTCTAATATTTTACGATACGCTGAGTTAAACAAATTGTCTTCGGGATCATAATCAAGAATGGATACATATATATTGTTGAGAGAGCTACAAAAAAATCAATGAAATATCATACAATTTTCGTTTTTTCAAAGTTGTGAATTTAAGTAGCCGAGAATAGTACTTAAAAGTACCGCTTCACTTCATTAGATCTAATTTATGAATTGTTTTTTAAACTTTATATTATGACAGTGTTGGAAGACCACATGCTAATTTTGTTGTTTAGAATAAAATTCCGAAAAGAGTTATGTAGCTTGAATTTCGACACAAATACCTGATATAATATGTGAATTTAATTCAGTTAAATTTAGAAAGTATTTTCTTCTACGAGTGTTAATATCTTGTAATATTAACAAATAGAAATAAGCTTAGGACCAATACCTTCTTTTAAATCTAGTATAACAAGATGACGTCATGACTGTAGTATTTTATGCGGGACTCATCTGAGATGATGTTTACAGGTTAGTAATCGCTAGATTTCAAGTTGCTGCTTTGAGCGTGATCCACGTGAAATCACAAAAGGATAAAATAAAGGCTTTTAAAGATTGCGGGCTGACTGAAAGGCAAATTGCTCTAAAAATAAATAAATTTAAAACTGTTGCGTACAATTTTCTTTATGATCCAGTGTTAGAAATAAAAGCCGATAGCTATAAAAGCTCTCATCCCGGTGTAAACGGAAAGTTATTTAGAATGTGCTTATTCTTCTACTATACAGTTTGCTCTACAACTCTTAGTAATGTCCAGAACTGTTAGAAATGTGTTAAAAGTGCTAAATTAAAAGCCAAGCCAAAACTACAAAAGCTTCAAATTGATGTAAGAATAAAACCCGCATCCAGTGTCTTAAAATTCAATATATGGCGTAAATTGGTTTTTACTAATGAACAGAAATCCACTCTTGATAGTACAGATGATTTAAGATATTACTGGCATGATTTACCAAGTAAACTATATCTTTCAAAACGTGTATAAGGTGGGGGCTCAGTCAAATTTGGGGAAGCTTGAATGCAAAAAAAAAAAAAAAAAAAAAAAAAAAATCAAGTTTGTTTTTCTCAGAGACAAAGATGAATTCCTTTGACTATTAAGATATTCTTGCTAATAATTTTGTTCCACTTAAAGATAAACTTACGGATCAGAATTTGGCATTGCTTCAAGTTAGTTTCTATTCGCAAGTCTGTGTCAACATAAGATTGATTATCTGCAAACAACGTCAAAACTTTAGCCATTACATCGAAAAATCCTGCCATAAATCTTATAGAAAAGTCTGGAAAATGTCATTTCGTCATGTTGTTGCAAACGGAAAGCAATTTGATTCGATTGTTGAACAGCCATGTTGGAATTATGAAGGCATATACTCATTTCCTCAAAACTTTAGCCATTCCATCGAAACATCCTGCCATAAATCCTATAGAAAACATCTGGGAAATGTCATTTCGTCATGTTGTTGCAAACGGAAAGCAATTTGATTCGATTGTTGAACAGCCATGTTGGAATTATGAAGGCATATACTCATTTCCTCAAAACTTTAGCCATTCCATCGAAACATCCTGCCATAAATCCTATAGAAAACATCTGGGAAATGTCATTTTGTCATGTTGTTGCAAACGGAAAGCAATTTGATTCGATTGTTGAACAGCCATGTTGGAATTATGAAGGCATATACTCATTTCCGCATGTAAAAATCTGGCCAAATCCTTCCTAAAGCGCCTTTTGGAAGTCATCAGTGTTAAGAGGAAACTAAGTACTAAAAAGTAATGTTCAATTCATTTACATATGTAATTTAGATTTTAAATAAACTGGTCCTAAACTTTTTTCCACCAAATTGTATTACATAGGAATTAATTTGTGCTTATTTTTTCAAAAAATATATTATTGTAATTTAAAACAAATAATAAACTTTGGGTAACTTTATGTCTATAACTTTGCAATGATATTGTTTTTTCATTAAAGTAAGAGCTTTGGTGTTTTTCTTGGTGGCCCTAAACTTTTTTCCAGCACTGTATTATATAAATCTTCTAATTTGCTTTTATAACATAAATAAAAATGTTTGTGGAGATATTTTTATAAATTCACAATTCGAGGCTTAAAGAGATTCATCGATAGTTTGAAGCGGAGATTACTGTAATCAAATTTTCATCAAGCGTAAAAATCTAGTCTATAATTTCACATTTAAGTGAATTTTAGAAGAGTCATTTTTGTCCGTGAAGGATAAAATTTTAATAATAGTTAATAGTGTGGATTTTTAAAAGGGAAGTAAATTCACAGGAAAATTTGTGATACGGGAGCAAAATATCCTATATTTTCGAAGGAATAAATAAAATAAAGCCTAAACTATACAAATTATTTCTTTTCTTTTACAAACATATCTATGAACTTTCAATCTAATTGGATGCTTTTTGTGAACGTTATCGTGGGCGGTAAATATCTGCAGTAAGAAAAAACGATTAATAACTCCCATTTTAAAAATCACAGAATAAAGTTGATTGCACCAAAATTCCTGTTGTAAGCATTTTTTTTCAAATCGTGTATATATTTATAATTATACGAAATTTGAAAAATTATAGTTTGAATCCCTCTCGCATTTTCTTTCATTCAATGTGTCATGCCACATTTATCCTAAATAAAAATGTCGATGGAAAAAAGAAAGAAAAATGTTAAATGAGTGTCAAAACAATTGTCTGTTATGGACAGTAACGATGTTCTTCAGTCTGGTGGGGTTTCAGCTAGGGTTCTACTGCCGATGTGGGGGTCTTCCGATCCCGGTCTGGTTTCTTCTCTTAGTAGCGATGCTTTGTCTGAAAATCTATAAATATAGCGTTGGTTTGCTAGTATTTTATTTATAAACGAAATTGCCCGAAAAGTATTTTTATGCTTTATCTAAACTATTATACTTAAAAGCTGCCAATTTTATATGGGAAGGTCCCGAGGTTGGGGGTCACAGAATAGGGGAGCGTTTGTGTATAGATAGAGTATAGTTAGCATAAAATATATGACAGTGATAAAGCGCAACACCCGGAGTGTCTCGAGAAAATAAGTCGGAAAGTTTACGTTAAGTTTATTATCGGATAAATTTTCTTCTTTGGCAAGCGGCTGAGTAGCATGGTCAGCTGCACGCAGGATTTCAGATTTTTCTTCGTGAGTTTGAATTCCGCTCGGACTTATTTTTTGGAACGAAAATTTTCATAAATTATTTTCGAACCACAATTGAAAAAATGTGAATAATAGTTGAAAGGGCATAGCCAGATAAGCATTGGAAACGTGCCTTTCAATCAAATTTGCTGATTTTTTTCCTAGATGTGGCTACCTATCTGACAACATATTTCCCATATTATCACCGTATAAATATTGATACTTTATGAGATAAAAATGTTTTTTCCAATTTTGTAAAAACTGATTTCCTCAAAAACTTCTGCACCGAATTTTATGCCATTAACAGCGATTATATGCGTACCAAAGATGCTTAACTGGAAATTTTTGTATAATTTTCTGTTTATAAAATCTATGTGAAATAGCGGTAAAAAAATTACAAAAATCAAAATCATATCTTATGGTTATACGAAAATTACCATTTTCTGGTAAAAAATTCCTCATATGTACA
Source organism: Maratus speciosus (assembly GCA_963932465.1). Taxonomy (NCBI): domain Eukaryota; kingdom Metazoa; phylum Arthropoda; class Arachnida; order Araneae; family Salticidae; genus Maratus; species Maratus speciosus. The sequence continues at coordinate 683,182,172 of OZ010787.1, read as the reverse complement.
CCTATATTATATATAAATGCCGAAAGTGTGCGTTGGGTACCACATATAAATATTTACAAAATTATGTGTAAAAATTAATAAAATTCATTTAAAGGCGTTATTTGGGGCGGAGCTACTGAAATTCGACATCCGAAGAATTTTTAGAATAAACACTTACAGAATTGCTGTATTTCAAATTTAAATAAACACATGGGCATCATTTTCAATACTGTGACACTGCTTCGATATCAAAAATAGTCGTTGGTATCGCAGACAACAACAGGGAAGAATATTTTTATTACGGAAACAAACTACATTCTTCGATATCGAAATATAACGTCAGTGATCACAGTCAATGAAAATGAAAATGTTTTTTCAGCATTTTTAATGAAAAGTAATTATAGTTAGTAGTTTCAGCCTTTTTAACTCTAGAACCGCCATAGCGGTCATTAAACGAAATTATTTCCATTCGAACCAGATGTTTAAAAAAAAAATAACCACGGAGAAATAAGTTAAATAGTTTTAAATAAAAATTCTGGTGTGAAATATTTTTTTATAACACCTGAGTAAATTTTCCGGCGGTTCTAGTGTTAAACTAGCAATTTGCTTTGGTAACCGTCATTTTTTTAAAATGTTTATGTCTAACAATTTAACACATTGTCAGATGTTTTGTTCTCGTGAATGTCAATCTTTTAACCCTTTCTGGCGCGGAGTAAATTTCTTTATAAACTGATGAAATGTTGTACTGACACCAGAATTTATATAAGACTTTATTAGGAAATACGAACCTGCTTATTTTCAAGTACATTATAAAAGGAAAAATTTAATTAAATATTCTGGGTTGCAGTAAAATAAAAATTAGGTGTTCTTCTCTAAGGACACCGACCGCGAAAGGGTTAAAGTGAGGTCAGAAGCACTGAACCCGACTATGTATTTGTATATTTATTTATAAATATGTTTGCAAAAATTAGCAATGTCTTTACAGTTCATTTTAATCTCCTGATATTAGTTCCACTGTTTTATTTAGACTAATACTTATTTATTTAAAAAAAACTTTTTTGTCTCATCAAAAATTAAATGGCTCAAAATTAAAAAAGAAATGTATTTTTAAATACAAAGCATCATCTAGTGTTGTTGGACTTGGATTTTTTTTTCTAAAATTATGTTCTAAAATTAATTATTCCAATTTTCCCTAATTTTCCCATCTCAGAAATAAATGAGTGCAATTGTTTCAGACTCTAGTTATATAACATTCTTATTTTATTACTGTGACTTGCGCTTAAAAATGACGAAACTACATACTCTTATTAGTCTTCGTTAGAAATCTAATAAAGTTATGATAAAAAAGTTTAAATAAAAGTCATTATAAGAACTGTCGTTACATTTCGATATCGGAGAATGTTGTTGTTTTCCAAGCAAAAATATTTTTCTCTTTTATCTCTGATACAAAACGCTAATTTTCGATGTCGAATCAGTATCGACAGTGTTGAAAAAGATGGCCTATATGCTTATTGAAATTTAAAATACAGCAGTTGACACATTGTCTGTTGACTTTATTCCAAAAATTCTTCGGATGTCGAATTTGAGTAGCTGCGCCCCAAATAACGCCTTTAAATGAATTTTATGTATTTTTACACATGTTTTTGTAAATATTTATATTTGGTACCCAATGCACACTTTCGACATTTATATATAATTTAGGTGTACATATGAGGAATATTTTACAAGAAAATGGTAATTTTCGTATATACCATAACATATGATTTTTATTTTTGTAAATATTTTTATGACTATTTCACACAGTTTTTATAAACAGAAAATTATACAAAAATTCCCAGTCATGCATCTTTGGTATGTGCATAATCTCAGTTAATGACATAGAATTCGGTGCAGTAATTTTTGAGAAAATCAGTTTTTTTAAAAATCGAAAAAACATTTTTATCTCATAAAATACCAATATTTATAAAGTAATAATAGGGGAACTAGATTGTCAGATAAGTAGCCACATCTAGGGGAAAAAATCAGGAAATTTGGTTGAAAGGCATGTTTCCAATGCTTATCCGGCGATGCCCTTTATAAAATATAGAAATTAAATGTATGTTTTCTAGCATATAAGAGTATTTGTAACTACGAAATGAGGCGTGTTTAAATACAAGGTGTGGCTATTTAATAACGAGACTAATGCTTCTGCAGAAGAACTGCGCATGCGCGAAATTCGTACGATCAATAATTGTGTAGCGCAAAGCGTCCTGTATCAATTACCGCCTCTAAATTGGCTGTATTCCAATTAGTGACCTTCATTTGTTCTGGGCCCTGTTTTAATGTTTTGTCGGAAAAATGTTGAGTGTTTTAAAAAGCAAAGAATTAATGTGAAATTCCTTTTTAAACTTGTAAAATCCGCTACTGAAACTCATCATTTGTTAAGAGAAGTACACGCCAATGAATGTTTATCACGTGCGTGGTTTTTTGAATGTTTAAGCGTATTTTCAAGAGGGTCAAGAAGACACTGAAGATGATGTTCGCCCGGATTGCCCTTCCACGTTAACAACAGAAAACATTTCCGGTATTCATGGGATTGTGTACGTACACTAGGTTCCTGAAGAACTATCAATCAACGTTACAACCTTGAGGTCCTTGCTCAACTCTATCAAAAAATGCGAAAAAAAGAAGACCCGAATTGTGGAAGAACAAGTCACGGGTGCTTCATCAGAACAAGGTACCGGCTCACACTGCATTGTCAGTCAAGGCGTTTCTAGCAGAGTATAACATCCCAGTGTTGGACCATCCGCCTTATTCGCCTGACCTGGCACCATATGAGTTTTATCTGTTCCCGAAGGTCAAATCTGTATTAAAAAGAAATAGATTTCAGACCATTGAAGCTGCAAAAGAAAAAGCGGCACGCGTCATGTAAGAGCACACAGAAGACTTTTCAGCACTGTTTCAAACAATGGAAAATCCGCACGGAGCGTTGTAGGGATAAAGGAGCGGTGTATATTGAAGGGGATAATAACCAAATGTGCATAAATTTAAAATAAAATATTTTACAGCATTAGTCTCGTTATTTAATAGCCACACCTCGTATATAATGAAAAGTAAAAAGATTTGCATATTTTTATGAGAAATGTTTTGTTGTTATTTAAAATTATTTACAGTTATTTCAATGAATGTCTACTATTTTTAACAGAGAAATAAATTAAAATACATGAAGATTTTTTCTTCTTCAGAAGAAGAAGAAGACTATTTTCACCGTGTTTTCTCATGCAAATACATTCAAATATTTCATGGCTTATTAAAAATAGGCTTTTATATTTTAAAATGATTTTTTTAATTCTGGGATTCTTGATTTTTAATTAGATTAAGTGTCTACGGAGTGATGTTTTAGCAATTTATTTTTTTCTTGCTTAATATGTTTATATAATGTATTTTAATTATACAAGCCTGCGATGGTTATATTGTTTAACTTTTGATGGTTGATTTTTATGTATTTTTTAGCGCTGAATCCAAAAACGACCTTCATTTTCAACCCTCACGAAATTACTTTTGATTTTAAAAGTGTCATTATGTTCACTGATGTTTAATAGTTATCAAGGTACAGTTCATGATTTACAGCTGGATGAGTTAGTCTAATTTCGTGCCTTGGAATAACTAGCAAAAGCGATGCTTTATTTGGATTCGCGAAGAATTATTTAATAAAATAAATATTTGAAATTAACAATATTTTTTTGTATTATTTTTTGCATCTTTATTAAGCAAAAACGTTATTTTATGTTTTGGCGCATTTTAATTTTAGAAACGTAAATTCAGCCAAATAAATTAGAATTTCATCGGAATTTTTTGCTTATGATATAAGACTTTTATAAATAAAAATATTTTCGAAGCAAAATTTTACAAAACATTTTTAAATTTTCAACTAAAAGCTCTTTTAAAGATGTTTTTACATTTTCCAATAGCCTCCGGTGTTTTCTCAAATGGTTTGCAATAGGTATGTTTCCAATCTTTGTAATTTACATCAAATAATCTTTGATAGCAATCTTAAAATAATATATTCGAAGAGAGCTTGAAGGAAGTTATTTCTTCAAAATCCTATTTTCTGGAAAAACATTTGGAATCTGCTCTCGTTAATACTAAGAATTATTAACTTATTATATTATTCGGCTGGTTCCTATTTCAACTCACCATTTGGAGAAATCTTGAAAACTACCGAGAGTCAGCCAGATGTTGCCCTTTTATTGTTGGAAAGTTTGAGCAATGATATTTTTGTGATTTCGCATTTGTTACGTCAGAGTGATTCATAATTCAACGTTTTATGTGTATTTTTAAGGAATTTTAATGATTTATTAGTTTTTGCGTTAATTAAAATAATAATTACGTCACTAAATGGTGACGTCTTGATATTAAAATATAAAAAGCATGGAAAAAAGTCATAATCTGCTTTTTTATTTCAAACATTTTTTTTTATACAAATAAATAATTAATTTCGTCATTAATCGATTACCTCATGATATTAAAAGAGGAAAAGCATTGAAAAAATGTAATCGTCTGCTTTTTTATTCAAAACGTGATCTTTTTTTCTTTTCTTATTGATAAAAGTTACCGATAGTCGATGTTTTAGTGATCGCTACATTAACGACTTTCAGGTATTTTTGGGATTCCGATACGATTAGGTTGCTGCGTCCAGTGATTGTTTTTTAGTTTTCATATGCGCGAAGCGCTCATACGTGCGGTAAAGTGATCGCTGGATTAACAATTTTCGTGTATTTTTAGATTCCAATACAAGGAGGTTGCTGCGTCCAGTGATGGTTTCTTTTAGTTTTCATGTGCGGGAAGAGCTCATAAGTGCGATGTAGTGATCGCTGCATTAATGATTTTCGTGTACTTTAGTTTATTTTAAATTTTTACATTAATAGTTAAATTTTCTGTAATTTTCCTAAAACGTGTATATAAAATTTATTTTTTACCTTTTCTTACCTTTCTTTAATCTTTTTTAGATCTATCTTATTAAATTTGTGAAACACAATATTTATATTTAACTCATAAGAGCAACATCTAAAAAAATCATCCGTTTGATTATGGTTTAATTTGATAATTCTGTATTTCCATTATAATTTTTTTGTCCAAAATTGTCCGAGCGAATCGAATTTCATACCCGGTCTGTTTCTACGCTCATGTAAAGGCAACCTGCTTTCCAGTGACGTTTTTATCTCTAAAACCATTATTTTCTTATGAGTAACTATATTTAAAAATTAAGACTGGCAACATTCTACCTTTTATTTATTAGGGTTATATTACGTTAAATGCAAATAAACAAATAAAAAATCGCCATTTTGGCATCTTTTTTCAAAAACGCCAAATGGTGGGTTGAAATAGGATTATGACTACTATTATTATTATTCAACCTTCGAATTCGAATAACACTTTATATAACGAATTTAACACTGCGATTGTCTTGTTGCCACTCTACAAAAAAGAATCATAATATAATTCTTTTAAATTGCGTAAGTATTGTCTGCGTAAATGATTTCACATAAGAATAAATTGTATATTTGAATTCTTAACATTGAAAATTAAATTTAAAAACAGTTTTTGAGATATTTTGTCGGAGTAATGAAAATATATTTTATTTATTTAATTAATCATGATTCTATCTTTAATTACAACTCCATGATTTATTTTTTCGTCTGAAAATAGACGTGTTTCATTTTTTATTTACAAAAATGCGTCCGTAATGGAAAAACATGTAAAATAAATAAATTAAAATAATAAATTTTTTAAGGTTATTCTGTAAAAAAAAAAAAAAAAAAAAAAAAAAAAAAAAAAAAATAATATTGTGCAAATCTACGCACCGTAATTTATTTTTATGTTTAATTTGAAGTCAAAATACTCAATAGTTTTTTTGTAAAGTGTACGACAAAATGTAATTTGTGTAGAGGATTCGCTTCGCTCATCCTAATAAATAAAATATTAACTGTGAAATCTTACATTTTTATATATTTAACTAAAAATAAAAATAAAATAAATAAATAATAACAATAATAATAAAATATTAAAATAAGTCTATTGGACCTTTAAATGGCCATAAAATTGTGCTAATTTAAAAACTTGTTTACTATTATTTACATAAATAAGCTACACAGTGAAATAAATTAATAATAAAAATAATAATAAAATATTAAAATAAGTCAATTGGAACTTTAAATGACCATAAAATTGTGCTAATTTAAAAATTTGTTTACTATTATTTACATAAATAAGCTACACAGTGAAATAAATTAAAATACGTTATATAAAATTATAACATGCTGCTTTGTTTTTCAAATTGCAATTTTTCGATGATCGTCATAATATATAAATGTATCTTTTTTTTAACAACTATCTTTTTAAGTTTTGATTTTTTAAAATCTTGGATTCTTATGCTTATAGTTAGAATGACTATCTATGTACTTAAAAATAAGTTCTAAAAAAATAATGAATAGCTGAAAATAGTTATTAAGGAGGCAGTAACTACAAAATCAAGAATCCGAAAAAAATCCATTTTAAAAATTTAAAACAATATTTTTACAAAATCATGAAATAATTAAAATTAAAATAACATATTCACGTAATTATTCACGTATTAATATCACGTATTTTTATTTATTTCTCTGTGAAAAATAGTAGATTATTCATGGAAATAACTTTCAATAATTTTAAATAACAACAAAAATTTTCTGGTCTATACACAGATAAATTACCCTATTTTTTTTTCTTTTACTTTTCATTAAATATTTAAACATGCAAGATTTCATAGTTAAAGATACACTTATATGCTGCAAAACATACATTTAATTTATATTTTTCGTAAATTTCAATTATTATGCAGATTTAATGAATTACGGTTCGAAAAAAATTGATGAAAATTTGCGTTCCGAAAAATAAGTCCGAGCGAGATTCGAACTCACGAAGAAAAATATCAAATCCAGCATTCTACTGACCATGCTACTAAGCCGTTTGTCAAAAACGGAAATTTATCAGATTATGAACTGTAGTGTAAACTTTTCGACTTATTTTCTTAAGACCCCCTGGGTGTTGCAATTTATGGCTGTCATATCTGTCTATGGCTGTCTATACATTATACTCTATCGATACATTAACATTCACCGCATTCGGTGACCCCCAACTTCGGAACATTCCCTTGTTAGATATTTTCTAATAATGAAAATCCAATGGAGTGATTTTCGACCACGCGGATGCAAACGGTGACAAAAATTGTGTTTCTATATCTGAATTAAGGATAATCGCATCATGGATGAATGTTTAATGTTTCAAAATCAGTTTAAATGCATAAGCATTCAATGTGAGCATTTAGAAAATATTATATAAAACAAATAGTAATAAAATATATAATATATTGCTCGAGTTATGACTAATTACTCTAGAAATGATGTTACACATTTTTTCATAATTTATATTTCAGTAACTATTCATTCAAAATTAATGAAAGTTTTTGTATTTTGTTTATTCGTGGCCTGCTGAACTTTAAGAGGCAATAAAATGATGGTGTTGGTATTGAACTTTTTAAACGTTGGGTGTCATTTTAATATATAGAGGACCCTTTATGGCAAAATAAACCACATACAGTTGAATCGGTGATTTCAAAAGCTATAAGATTCGAGATTTAAAATTACCATTTAGTAGAATATTATAAAATCTCTTAACTTAGGTGTATATGATAATGATATCGAAAAATGTAAATTTGTAACAAACAATGGTGTACAAAATACACCAACGAATCATTAAGGGTTAAGGGTTGGCATTAAGTGCATAAGGTCCAAATATTACAGAATTTGAATGCCACTATTCTGAATAGTACTATTAATCTTACTAAATTTCAGTCTTATTAGATTACATAACACGAAAATTACTATTATAAAATGTGTAATCCTACCAACCAGTTATAGGCTATTGGAATATATTTTGGTATTGTCATTGTCTAATGCTATAATATCTATAATCTATAAAAATCTTTTGCAATAAACGACAATCTTGAGTGGCAACGGATCAATGAACCTCTCAGTTTTGTATACCCATGTTTCTAGGACACGCTTGCAAGAAAAAAATACTTTTCGAAAAAAGTGGACTTATGTAGTTTTTACAATTCAGTTATAGCAAGACAAACAGTGCAAAAAATCCGATCGAGTCTCCGCAGAAAGAATTTAAGCAAAATCTAAATGGGTATGTCCCTATTTAAAAAATAAAATTTTTGTACTTACCGTAGATTGTCACACATTTATTAGAAATAGTAGGACTATAATAATGCAAAAATAGACTTACCTTATAAAAAGAGTTTCTTTCAGGAAAACTAGTTAAATTATAAAAAAAAAATCAAAATTTAAGTATGGATATTTTTTAAAAATTTATAGCAGATGTACAGTCGTAAAAAACTTTAATTGCCACTTTGTTACTGTGAGATGCGAAAGTTATAGCTTGATTGAGAATTGTGTCTACTTTCCGAATAGAATACGAATTTTGCAATAGGGGTCGTCTACATATTAAAAATTGCACTCAATTGGAATTTTTAAATGAACACCGACTTTTGTCACTTCATTTGATTTCCTTGGAGCCAGTCAGGCCAGAAAAATGTATAGTTTCTATACCTTTTCTTAAATCTTTACAGATTTAGAAGAGTTCAAAGGTTAGGATGTACATGTTAAATCCACGTAAACATACACATTTTTCCAAAAAATCATCCGAATCAATTATTTTTGAAAAGAGATACAATGAAGGGACCGAAACCTATTTTAGGCATTTGTTTTTTCAATTCGAAAACTTACTTTATTTATGAAACATAAATTCCTATAAAAAATTATTAATTATGAGCTTCAATAAATTTTCAGTAAAGAAAACGATAATGCAAAAACATGGGTGTGTCAGTTTATAGCTCACCCCCCAATCATTCGATTAAAGAATAGAGAGAAATTTGACTTTTCAATAATGTAAGAGGATCCTCCACTGTTAGATAGGCACTCACATCTACTCTACGCATCCGCAGAAAAGAAAACAATTCAGATATCGAATTTTGTTTCTTTTAAATAAAGATACAGGTGTTCGTTAGAATTGCTCTTCTAACTCATTGAATGCTTTAAAAATATTTCACACACGTTCAAATTTTGTCATTTTAATCGACGGTATAGTGCCACATCAAACGAGCCCTGATTAAAAATCTCAAATCTAGTTTAAACAGGTAAATATATATATATATATATTGAATTAAACTCACTGCTCAAAAATGACATAATTGAAAAAGCCTAGAATCAGACAGTACCTTTTTTATCTATGTGAACTAAATGGAACGGCACTATATTTACAAATTCATTTTCTAATTTAGCTTATGCAAGGCACTGAAAATATTTAAGTTAAAAATGAATCATTTTGAAACATCAAATGATTTATAAAAAGCTTTTGAAAATCTATCGAGTGTTCTTCTTTCATACCATCTTCAATAAAGAAAAAGCATTTCGTTTTTCATAAAGAACTTAAAAGAAATTTTCTTTGCTTTTGTGCCGTAAATTGCTGCATGTCAGTAAATTTATTTTCTGAATTATAACAGAAGAAAGGATTATGAATGGGATGATAAGCAATGTTTCCATCATGAAAGTTTAGGGGAGGAAAAAATAACAATTGTCATGAAAAGTTGAAAAACAAACAAAAAAACTGATATCTTATGAAAGATTTCTACTACATTTCTCTTTCAGATCTTTTTTTTAGAGGATCCAAAAATGTAAAGTTGATCAAACTAAACGATCATGACTTAAAAATACAACTACTGAATCTCATTGTCCACAGTAGAGTCCAGCGATGGTTGGGATAGACTCGACCTGAACTCGCAAAATTTATAAAAAGGGAGCCCGCAACCCAGCACCAATCCTTGACCAACATTTTCGTCGACTCGCAACCCGACTTGAACTCGAAATAAATCAATCCGCAGTCAAAGAAAATGGATCGACACTTTAATGTACTTTCTAAACATATTTATAATATCAATTTGATCTTTTATGGCGAAAAGAGTCATTAATATTCTAAAATAAAGTTTTCACCTGAAAATATATTCTGGACTTTCTTTTAAAAAATTGGTGAACTTGAACCTGACCAAGAATCAAAAATCAACGCCAAACCGAAATGATTCCAATCAACTTTCGCACTTTCTCACAACATTAAGCGAGTTATTATTTTAAAATAAAAATTTGTTAGATGATTTTCAAAATCTATCCAAGTTTTGGAATGGCAAAATCAGATTTTTAAAAATTATCATGATGTTTAAAAGTTTCGTAAACAGTAACCTTACCTCATAAACATTAATATAAAAGCATCAGCGGAGACCAAATTACTAATTTAACATTTTAAAACTTATTTTAAAATTTTAATGAGCATAGTAATGATATAGGGAGCATGGTAATGAGAGTTTGTGATAGAAAAGTTAACCCCTTGAAGGGCAGTGGTATATTATATATACCACTTAATTTTAATTCCTAAATTGGCACTAGTATTTTAAAACTAAATTTTGCATTATTTAAAGTACGTGAAGTTAAGCTTTTACTTCATATATTTTTTCATGTAAATCCTGGTGTCAATCAATCATTATGCCACATAGTGAACTTCGCTTTGACGGCTATAGACGCAAGTGTCCGTCAACGTGTTAATATATCCATGTATATATTTAAATAGGTGTAATAAATACAAAAACATTTTATCACTTTATTCTTATTTCTTAAGCAATTTGTCAATTGTTTTCAACAACAAACATTCATGACTAAATAGGTACAGGTGGTTGATAGCATTACACATAGGCTATATCACAACTGTAGAGAAAGTATCATGACTAGTTCCATAATATTTTCGGTACAGCTGTGACATACGTCTTGATTTCATTTCACAGAAGATAAAATGTATTTTTGTTTCGATACTGATTTATTGGTTTATTACTTAGAAAATTAAATGCTTTCAACCATGGTATTTTGCTACGTATATTGATGAAAATTGGCTTCAGAAGTGCCCTAACTGTCTTAAATTTCTTGCAATGGCGCAACATGATTAACTTATTAATTTCTGTGTTTCATTGCAAAAGTAATACTTAACCCTCTCGCTGCGTAAGTAATTCTTCGTCTTTTACAGAATTTTTAATCTTTTATCACCAGTTCTTTAAAGCAGAAAATTTCCCCTATCGTAATAGGGGAAAATGTCCTGATTAAATCAGACAAAACATAACGGGTGGGAATAACCAAATAGACGGAAAAATGCATGCCCGAGAATATCTCGGGTTGCGCAGCGAGAGAGTTAATACCAGTGTGAAATGTCATACTCATTCTACGAAAGAGAATAGCTTGAGGTTCTGTTCTATATTTACATTTGTTATTATCAATGAAATAAATACTATGTGTCAGTACATCTTCATTTGTTAAACCTTTCTTTATGTCTTCAATTGTTCTATACTAATAAACAATTTTTCTTAAAAGTTAAAATAACAACCTTTTAAAAATGTCAATAAGTAAAGTGTTAAAACATCCTTCCTTCACATTTTGCCATTTTATATTTGGTACATGATATTTATTTAACTTATCCTGTATTTTGTACGTAAAGATAGAATATTGTAATCGATTTTTAGCCCGCTTCCTGATATTATACAATTTATGTTTCCGATCATTTAAAAAATAGAATTCAAAATGATTCCATTAATTTTAAGGTATTCTTCAATTAGGTGACAAATAGCCAAATATTCTCTAAAATAACAACCTTTTAAAAATGTCAATAAGTAAAGTGTTAAAACATTCTTCCTTCACATTTTGCCATTTTATATTTGGTACATGATATTTATTTAACTTATCCTGTATTTTGTACGTAAAGATAGAATATTGTAATCGATTTTTAACCCGCTTCCTGATATTATACAAATTATGTTTCCGATCATTTAAAAAATAGAATTCAAAATGATTCCATTCATTTTAAGGTATTCTTCAATTAGGTGACAAATAGCCAAATATTCTCTAAAATAACAACCTTTTAAAAATGTCAATAAGTAAAGTATTAAAGCATTCTTCCTTCACATTTTGCCATTTTATATTTGGTACATGATATTTATTTAACTTATCCTGTATTTTGTACGTAAAGATAGAATATTGTAATCGATTTTTAACCCGCTTCCTGATATTATACAAATTATGTTTCCGATCATTTTAAAAATAGAATTCAAAATGATTCCATTCATTTTAAGGTATTCTTCAATTAGGTGAGAAATAGCCAAATATTCTCTAAAATAACAACCTTTTAAAAATGTCAATAAGTAAAGTGTTAAAACGTTCGTCCTTCACATTTTGCCATTTTATATTTGGTACATGATACTTATTTAACTTATCCTGTATTTTGTACGTAAAGATAGAATATTGTAATCAATTTTTAACCCGCTTCCTGATATTATACAAATTATGTTTCCGATCATTTTAAAAATAGAATTCAAAATGATTCCATTCATTTTAAGGTATTTTTCAATTAGGTGACAAATAGCCAAATATTCTCTGGAATTGAAACAGCTATGTATTTAAGGGTGCTCGCTAATCAGAAAGCGCTGCGAAACTGTAACAATGAAACATTATAAAGACTAAAAAGTAGAAAAGAAATCAAATAAAAAATGAAGAGTGTCATATTTAAAATAAAATGTTAAACGGATGGCATTGAGCTCACAGGCTATTCACGCTCATTGTATATACGCTCTTATTTCAAAGAATAAACAAATCGACTCAAAATCCATTTAGCAAATTAAGGGGGGGGGGTTAACCCCTTTACCTCCAAATTCGCCTTATCAGAATAAACCGGTATACCAAACTTGAAGCAAATCGGATAACTCTGCATGAAAAACCCATTTATCTAAATGAAGGGAGATCAGATCCCCCTCCCCCCTTTATACTTAACCCATGAACCCGAAAAACTAATAAGGGAAGCACCTTATCAGAATGAACCTATATTATCCAAAATTTGAAGAAAATCAGATATTTCTATCAAGAGTTATCGCGTTACGTACATACTTAGGATCTGGGTTCGATTCCCGGCCTGAGCACTTTCTCGCTCAGTTGGAAATATTCAATTCGTGTGATAAGTTTTAAAAAAGTTTCATTTTTTTCTTTTTTGTTCCCTTTCTTTAAAAAAATAGTGAAAAAATTATACATTTCGAAAGTTAATTTATTTATTTGAGCTTTCTACCAAGCGTAAAAAAAGCAGTGAATTTTTCATAACGGAGTTCAGTGGCAACGCCAAAATAATGTATCGACACAGACATTTTTGGTGAAAAAACATGAAGTGCAGTAAAAAAAAAAAAAAAAAAAAAAAAAAATAAATAAATAAAATAAAAATAAAGGCGGGATGTGTAAGAAGTCCACTGAATGCTTTTAAAAGATTGTTTTTTTTTTTAAACTCTTATACTTATTTATCTCAATCTGGTTTTTATATGTAAAGATAGAATTTTAACCTCTTCAGACCCGAAGGTAAAATAACACTGCGAATACACATTCGTTCATTTTACAAAAATAAGAAGACACCCGAGATGACAGAACGAGCCTTTTTTCAGAAATTGATACTTTAAAGAGCTGATCATTTAGGTTTACAAATACCAATCTCAAGGAAATAACACCCTTAAAATATCGATTTAATTATTCATAACCTAAATTACGCAGTAACAAATTGAAGGTCTTTCATTCATTCAATGATCTAGAAATCCTCAAAATTTTTTATCGTAAACCTGCAAATTCGTGAAACACTTTTGCAACACTAACTGAACATGATAACTAATACTTCTAACTAAAATCATTTTCGATTGCGTTGTGCCAAATAAAAAGATTGTTCAAAAAGTGTTGTTAAAAATTACAAGAGGAGAAAATGTGTTTTCAAAACATTCATTTTTAAAATTGTGTTATAAATGTTTTATAACTAGTATGTTTTAAGTGTGTGTGTGTGTTATTTTAAAGGCACTTCATAGAACGTGTTTAGAAAGTGTTTTACAAGTGTTGTTTTATAGTGTTTTAAATTATGTGGTGTTTACAATGGGTTGTTAATTTGGTGACAAAGTGTTGTGCAGCACAACACTATTGTAAAAAAATATTTTCATCAACACTATTTACAACACAAATTCAACACTATTTTTAGAACACATTTTTAGATAGCAACATTTTTGCAACATATTAAGAGCACATTTCTAGATAACAACACTTTTGCAACATATTAAGAAGACAATCATAACAAAGAAAATATTTTGTATATGAAGTTTTCTAATTCACAACACATTAATGTGTTGTTAATTTGGTGACAAAAAGTGTAGTAAAATGTGTTTATTTTTGTTTGAGAAATTGCAGTGAAGCTTTTAAGTTAATTAATTATGAAAATTTCTTACTTTCTTAAACACATTGTCTGGAGTGCATTTTGCAAACTCAGATGGTCATAGCACCTATTTTATGAGGAAATAAGCATAAGTGCTGCCATTTATTGGTTTTGATCCAAAGCCAAAAACTTTCAGCTCTATAGAAGTAAAAAAAAATTGTAAAAAAAAAATCAAATAGTTTAGTTTATATCCTCCTCGGTTGGGTAGAATCACATGTGATATTTCAGAACCGAGAAGGCTAGAATCGATTTTTAATCCATTTATTGATAAGCAAGTATTATAAAAATTACATTCACAGGTTGCCAATACAACATTTTAATATTTTTAGAGTTTAATTACAAATTAATACATTAATTTAAAGGCACGTTTCAATTAGCCTGCGATAGGTGATCCTTCGCCCAATATTCTCTGGAAAGCGTAAAATTGCATAGGAGTTGAAACAACCATGTATTTAATGGTGCGACAATAAACGCACGCTAAATATGTCAACTGGCTGCCATACAATAAAACATTTTATAGCCTTAAAAGTAGAAAATAAATTATAAATAAAATATGACGTGTATTACATTAAAAAAAAATACGATTTTATCAATTAAAAGTTTAATATTAACCAATACAATAAAAAAAATATTGAATTTCAAGATGAACATTGAATGCTTCTAAAAGAGTGGGTTTTAAAAAACTACCTTTACTTTTACACTTATTTTTCAATTAACATAAAAAGGGAAAGTTACTATATACAAAACATCAATAGGTCATGAAGGATACATTTACATCTATGCCGAGCAGTCTTAGCGCGGTCGAAATTGAAAAGTCAGTGTCAATGATTTCATAGTGGTGCAAAAAGAATGCCATCTTTAAGCTTAAATTTTAAAAATGCTTGTGTTGTTTTTAATATACTGTCATTTTTCCGGGGGGGGGGGGGTGTAGAATTTACATTTTGAATTCAAAAGCAATCATTCAAAAAAATATTTTTAACGAAAAAAAAATTGCATATAGCAGGAAATTTGGATTGTCATTTATAAAAAATAACGGTTTTTGTATGAATGCGATTATTGTAAGGCATATCTTGAGTGCTATTATCTAAGTTTTATAAAAATTAAAATAACTCTTCGTCAACAATAGTTGTCCAAGTCAATAGTTGGCGGCAAACATTCTGTAACGATGTGGGAAGTTTGGCAGAAAAACTCTATTGTTTTTAAAATTGCTCTTAATTTTGCGTCTGTATATATCGCCATGGCCTCAAACGACAGCGGTGTTTTCTAAAAATACGGTAGTAGTTTTAAGCATAGCAAAGTATAAGCGTCTATTATTTAATAATATGGTAGTAGTTTTAAGCATATCAAAAGTATAAGCGTCTATTATCTAATTATCTATCAAGAAATGTTAGCCTATTTACAGAATGTTTATGAAAATATTTAAATTCACCCAATCAACATGTGGTAGAAACAATTAATTTTACTTGGTCAAACCCTTTAAAACAAGTTTAAGGTATTCAGGTCTTAGATAGGCTATTATCTCTTCCTCGATTTAGTATAGAAGGTAAACCATAACCGCCACCTTCGAGAACTTCTTTTATCCTGTTGATGGTCAATGAGCATTGGCGATCATTCCAATAACGGAAGATTTAATTTAAAAAATATTGCTTAAACCTATCAAAACTAATTTTTCAGAACTCGAGACTGAGTTGGATGGTTTTCTTGTATTCCAATAACACATATTTTATAAAATTCGTCGGACTTTTAGATTAATACCATAATTTTGATTAATGAGATTGATTGAATGATATAAAACAAGCTTTTCCAAATTAGAGACCTAGCTAGAAGTTTTTTCGTGACCAAATTAATATAGAAGCCAAGTTTCGTAAAAATCGTTAAAGCCGTTTTCGAAATAAAGTAGCATTTTCAGTGCTAAGTCGGTTTTAACCTGTCAAAACAACCTTTTCTGAATTCGAGACCTTGCTAGTTCGTTTTCGCATGCTCGAATGAGTATAGAATCAGTATAGGGCAGGTTTCGTTTCAATCCTATGAGCATTTTTCGATTTATAGCAAGTAGCATTTTCAGCGCTGATCTTATTTTACCCTGTAAAAAGAAATTTTCTTGAATTCAAGACTAAGCTCGATCTTTTTCTCGTGCTCTGTTTAGTATACAGTGAGCAAAAAAAGTATTTGCACGCAGATGATTTTTTGCATAAGTAATCATAGAAATCAAATTTGATTCTATTCTCTTAATTATTCATTTATTTAAATGAGAAGAAAATAAAAATAACTACCCATTTTCCTTAAACAGTAATATTACACATTTAAAAAAATAAATTAATATTTTCTCATACCTAAAAAATATTTGCACAAGAAGCATTGACTGTTAAAAAAGGCATTAAATGTGAACATTATGCAAATGTTTAGCATATCAGTCTCGCAGTACATTAGCACCGCACTTTAAAGTCACGTAATATATTAACTGGAGCAGGGATTCTGGGGAGTTTTTGATCTAATGGCGCCGAAAACGTGTGAACTGTCTGTTGCTACCCGTGAGAAGATTATATTTCTTCACAATTCTGGATTAAGTTACCGAGGAATAGGTAAAAAATTAAATCTAAACTTTTCTAGTGTTCGTTATGTAATTAAGAAGAAAAAAGAAACTGGTTCGACAATAAATAAGCCGCGAACTGGGCGTCCAAGAAAGCTAAATACCAGGCAAGGGAGAGCCATCATAAAAGAATCTTCAAAAAATCCTTTTCTAAGTGCTCGAGAATTGGCTGTTGATGCCACTTCAACGTCGGGAACAATAGTTACACCACAATCAATTAAAAATATTCTTCATGATGCAAATATTCGAGGAAGAGCCCCTCGGAAAAAACCATTTATTAGTGAAACAAATAGAGTGAAAAGACTTGAATTTGCAAAAGCTTATGTCAGCAAACCACTAGAGTTTTGGAAAACTGTTATTTTTTCCGATGAAAGCAAGTTCAATATTTTTGGCTCAGATGGTAAGAAAACTGTATGGCGAAAGCCAAATACTTTTCTTCAAATTAAAAACTTTAAATCCACTGTAAAACATGGCGGTGGTCATGTAATGATTTGGGGATGCATGCCTTTTAATGGAGTTGGCGAAATGACCTTTATTGAAGGCAATATGAATGCTAAACAATATATTAATATATTGCGAGATCATTTAACTAATAGTGCTCTGAAATTAGGAATTCATAATTCATATTATTTACAACAGTATAACGACCCGAGACACACTGCATATATTACGAGGTTATGGTTGCTTTATAATGTAAAAAATCAATTGAAAACGCCACCACAATCACCAGACCTCAATCCGATTGAAAATTTATGGCATATTTTGGATGTGAAAATAAGGAAAAAGAAAATTTCTAACAAATCAGAACTTAAGCAAGCTTTTAGGGAAGAATGGCTACAAATCAGCAGTGAAACATGTCACAAATTAATAGAATCAATGCCCAGACGATTACAAGCTGTAATTGCAGCAAAGGGCATGCATACTAAATATTAGCACTGTTTTTAACTTATAAATAATTCCTCTAGTGCTATTTTTATTGCAAGTGTGCAAATATTTTTTTGGCAGTACAAATGCTACTTTTTTATGTTTTCATATTTTAAATATAATTATTAGGTCAGATATTAAATACGTTTATTTGTTTTGTAAAAGTGTTGGTATTTTTAATTCTTAGGTGCTTTTTATTTATTTATACATATGCTACAACAAATTTACCTGGTGTGCAAATACATTTTTTGCTCACTGTAGGAAGCAAGTTTCGGGAAAATCTTCCCAGCCGTTAACGATTCATAATCGGGAAAATTGTTTCCTCGTTTACTATGTATGATTCATTTTTTTGTGTCTGATTTTCCTGCATTTGGTTACTAAGCGGTAATATTTTGTTCTATATTTTTCAGATTTCCTTTTTTGAAAATTAAGTTGTTGATTAAGCTTTTTGCTTCTTTGGACTATCTCTTCTTACTCGTTTTCTTCCTCTAGGAGCCTAACTTCTTATACTCTGTGGATTTACATCAAAATATCCTACATTTAAATTTGGTATATTGCTTTCTTGGAACATTTCATGTTGTTGAAACGTCTTCTGACTCTTGTTTCTTGTGTTTTCTCACCATTATTTTTGTTTCAAAAATTCCTTATGGTCATTTCTTTTACAGGATTTTCTTTTATTTTTTGCTTCATTTCCTTGCAGCTTCTTTTTTCTCCCGTGTTTAATATAAAAAAAAGCAAAAGAAACTCATTAGAATGAATTTTGTAAAGGGTTTAAAAATAAATTTCTTTTACTAATACACATTTAAAAAGTATACAAATTGCACTGTTAGTTAAATTTATATTAAATGTGTTCTAAATTTCCAGTTAATAATTAGAAATATTAAAATGAATAAAATATTTATATTTAAAATTTTTATTTGTTTTCTGTATGTATTAAAAAATTATTTTATTTATGATTATACTTTCAAGTTAAATTTTCACACATATATATATACAGCTTTGTTAATATTTAGCATTGCTATTGCCAAGTAGTAAATCAGAAATTTGTTAACATTATGTTTTATGTTTGAGTTTAGCTATTTATCTTAATCGTGAAGTTATTGTTAATGATAATTCTGATTCCACAATACTCTCTGCAGCTTGGAAAAACCTTTTCTGTAGTACCATTTAAGTTAATTTTTGTATTAATTAATTTTAGTCTGTTTTTATATTTTATTCATTTATTTTTTTTTTATTTCCTGTGTTCTCATAGTTTAATATAAGTGTGTGTTTTCCCTTTATGATAATTAATTTTTATTTTTATTTTCATGTACTTTTTTACCCCATTTTGCTTCCTTATTCCCCTTCTACTATGTGTTCTTTTGTTTTGATTATACTCTTCTGTCATTGGTTGTTGTCTCCTGCTATCCTATTTGCTGTTGATTTCTAATTTCCTATTGGCTGTTTCTTCAGCTTGTTTTCCCTTCCCTTCTCTCATTTCAGTCTTTCTGCTGCTTTCATAGTAGAAGCACGTCTTTTTGCGCCTGACGAAGAAAGTCTCAGATCTTTCGAAAATCCTAGCGCATTTAAGGTTTTGATGGTGTCTTAAGAAGTTATTTTGGTTCGTATTAATTCACACTAGTTTCAAATTATTTTCTTTAAATTCAGTGTAGTAATAATCTTTTTTTTCTTCCAGTGTAGCTAAAACAAAACCCTTGTTCAAAGTTTAAACTAGGCATTGTGCTAAATGCGAGGTCGAGAAGTTGCAACGCCGCCTTGGTCCGTGCCGCGTTTTTCCAGATTGGTTTTTATTTAACTTTCAAAGACACGGGAGACGTATCGAGATATCCACTCGATGGAAACTAGTCGCGAATCCTATAGTATTTATGTGATTAATTGTAATTAAATTAGTCTGTTTTTAACAATTTGACGTTTATTGCTTTTATACTGCTACTGGGTATTGCATTACATAAATATATCATTAAAAGCTCTTCTCTAGGCATTAAAAGCCGATGGCACACAGAGTACGCCGCCCCTGTCATTATGTATGTCCAAACCGTCCGTGTCTTTAAGGGTTAATATCTCAACTAATTACCGACAATTTTTTTCGAAAATCCTTATCAACAATAATTTTATACTTCTTCTACGATAGGTATCTCCACCGCTCCTCAACACCTTTTCTGAATGATCGTCAATCGAAATTTATGTGTAACGGTAAAATGCGATTTTCTCGAAAACTATGTGACCTAGGGTAATCGCTATAATTTTCCTGTAAGGTTTAAATTAACGTCTAAACCTCTAATTTTTTCATAATTTTAGTTTCAGTAGATTTTTGCACTGTATTTTCGACGATATCTCTGAAAATGTAATACCTAAAAATAAAAGAAATGTATTTTTGAGTCCAGCGTTACAAAAGCTTTCACGCGATACCCCACACGATATACAAAGAAAAGATTTTTTTTTTCATGTAACTTAATGAGCCCCTGTACATATTTCCTAAATATATTTGTGAATGTTTGACAATCTGTAAATATGTGGGTCAATAGTCTTTACTACTTCCCCCAATTTGAAATTTCCACGTTCTATAGTTTACGAGTATAATGACTGTGACAGACGGACAGACAGACACAGGAGTGATCTTATAATGGTTCCGTTTTTATGTTTAAGCACGGAACCCTAAAAAGAAAGATAACGTAACACGGAATATTCAACAACATAATTGCAGAAATAAATGGTTGAAGTGTTCAAAAAAAAAATTGATTACAATAAAAATTATAATAATGAACTGTAAAACGCACATTAGATATTAAAAAAGTAAAAACAAAATAAAAGTAAAAATATTTAAAAAGAAACGATCTTTTATAGTGTACTGAAGAGTAGAAAATAGAAAATAATTTTTTTTATCAAAACAAAAATCGTAAAAGCAAGAGGCGCAGCAAGGAAATTGATAAAGAAATTAAACCCCAATGAAAGAATAAAGAAAGAAAATTCCTAAATATTAATAAAAAATAAAAATATATTATGTTTTATATTAAAATTTAATGAACTTAGAGTATTTCTATTCGTGCTTTGGAGTTTTACGATTGTTGTTTTGACACCCCTACCCCCCATTTGTAAAAGAAAAATATTATAAGTACACGAATAAAAGCGTGTTAAAAAAAATGTATATATTTTTACTTTTATTTTACTTCAAACGTTAACATTCACTTTTGACAACCTAATTAAGTTCCTTGATTAGATGAGTCTGGTAAATTTATAGCTATGGAAATATATCGACAAGTATAAAAGATACAAAAGAACATGGTTTAGCGTTTACCATATAAATTTCGAAAGATAAAATGACGATCTTAGAGGGAAATATTCATTCAATTAATAAACGGTATAAAAAATAGAAATATAAAATGAAATAGCATTTTGAAAAGTAAAACTTTTCCAAGTATGCTTTCTCTCTCTGGATACAAGAGATAATAGGATGAAAATAAAATATTTTCTATATCTTCAAAACTAATGCTAAGAATGAGCAGTTAAAATAACATGGTCCTATTTTAGACTATTTTGATGATTTTAAAGTAAAAACTTATGTAGGTCTTAATTCATAATTGTTTTTGAAACTCAATTTATTAATAACTTTAAGAATTAAACCAGGCATGTCAATTTTCATTTAAAACAAAATGAATGTGACTATTGTAGCCCAACTTAATCAGTCCATCAGAAGAAAAGGATCAATTCCAAAGGTATAAGTTCGATTGACTTGGATAATTGGGACTCTACTGTATCTATATTTATATACATATATTTTTCTTTTCATCGGGGGCGACACTAAATTCTGGAAAAGCAGAATTCCTGTTCTCTAGTATTTTATTATTTTCTTTTTAATTCTATCATGATGATCGTTAATGATACCATATACGAACCGAACTTTTCAAAAATGTCGAAATGAATATTTTTTCATCCAGTTAGAATTCAGTTCATAATGGATGCTAGTTTCTTAAATTGTATTAACTTATAGAAACTTTAATAGACTGGCTTTTTATACGCTTTCATTTAACATGACTTTGCTCATATATGTACAGATGGAATTTTGTAATAAAAATTTGACTCCATTACCGATAGGATGAAGTTCTATCCTTTTGTTCAGTTGTGTGCTTGCGATAACAATACAACACAGTATTTGAAAATTTCCAGTCATTCATTATCAATTAATTTAATAGACTCATTAAAAATTATCGATAAAATAATTTCCAGTCATTTTTTATAAATTATTTTAATAAGATTCATTTAAATCAATCGACAGCAAAATTTCCAGTAATTATTCATCAATTAATTTATTCGATTCATTTAAATGAATCGATAGCAAATCAATTTATCATGCTCTTAAACGTCTGGTACAAAAAGCGTTTTAACTTCTAAAAATTATATTCAAGAAATTTCCTAATCTTAGTTTACTAACTAATTTAAAGTATTAATTTTTTTTTAAATCCTGAGATGAGGCTAAATGAATCGTTCACTTCGACATGTAAGCTGATATATTACGTATTATTTTCTTTCACAGTGCAGTTTTACAACTATTTAGTTTTCATAAATTTAGTTTATAAATATTTTAGACGTTTTCTAACTATATATCATCTTTTCACAAGCTACATTAGTGAAAATGACCAGTAAGGCGATTAGTGTGCTTATAGAGAGGTTTGATGCGTCAAATTTGCTTCCCACGTGTGAGACATTGCCCCCCTCCCCAGCACACAATGTTAAATAGCTTCAAAATTATGTTAATAAAATTCTGCATATTTTTAGTATTTTCTCTAATCTATTTTATTTATTTATTTGAAATACCAATAAATAAATAAATAATTATCTCAAAGCACGTCTTGAGATGTCCGATCCCCTTTTCTTACCCCTCTACTACATAGTTATCTTAACTCTTTCATTAAAAAAAAGGGAAACAAAATCTGCCGCATTTATTACTTTGTTGTGAAA
Source organism: Maratus speciosus (assembly GCA_963932465.1). Taxonomy (NCBI): domain Eukaryota; kingdom Metazoa; phylum Arthropoda; class Arachnida; order Araneae; family Salticidae; genus Maratus; species Maratus speciosus. The sequence goes on along the minus strand of OZ010787.1, from coordinate 683,159,326 downwards.
ATAGATGATCACTCATCTAACTTCTTCTCACTCCCTCTCTTATGAATTAAGAATTATTGCTTCCCCCCACCCCCGAGGGATTCAAAATTTAAAACTCTCATTTTTGAATTTTTTTGTTCTATTAGTTTCTTTTCAGGAAGAATAAATGAATAACGAAATATTAAAATTCACCCTGAAATATCCATTTATCCTACTTTGCCATTCCCACCCCTCATAGTACAGAAACTTGAATGCTTTAAAAATAATAATAATGGTCATATCTGTTTGTAGGTTCCTGAATACACAATGATATAATTGCAAAGCGACATAGGTAAACATTAATCTATACTAATAAAAGATAGTTTCGCTCTGCCTGTCTGTCTGCGATGGCTATCGAAATCTACCGCACGTACAAAGCTGAAAATATTTGTGATGGTATTCGAAGGCCTCTCCTGGCCCCCTGTGTCTTTTCAAGCTTTTATGCACTAAATTGTTAATAACTTTCCCCATTTTTATCAGATCTTCTTCATTTTGGGGGGCCTTTTTCCTTTTAGTTATTACCTCATTTGTACATTCCTGTCAAGACTCTCCCCCCCCCCCCCTAGGGCCCATTACAGGTCTCTTTGAAGTTTTTATGCCCTAAATTGCTAATAAATTGCCCCCTTTTAATCCGATCTTCGTATTGGCGGCCTTTTTCCCATTTAGTTATTTCCCCCTTTCTGCATTCCAGTTAAGATCCTGGGGGTCTAGGGGACCCTGTCCGGGGCCATTTGACCGTTTTGTGCGTCATGTATTTTTCATGCCCTAATTGTGTCATCCGTTCAATTCATAACTTTAAAGTTGAGTCTTGGCCTCCTCTTCCCGGGCCAACACCCTCATATTTTTATTAGGGACCTAAGGGTCGTCCTTTTTTAAGCATTTCCCCATTTTTTGCGCATTTCTTTAAAATTTTGTTCTAATGATCAATTTGTACCCAACACCTAGTTTTGACCAATTGAAGATCTAAAGCGCTAAGTACTAGGTCCTTTAAATATGCTTTCATTTTAGGGCCCTGCTCTGAACTATCAGTTGGGCCTCTTTTGAGCTCCCTATTATAGCTCCCTTAAAAATGGTCCGGTTCACTAGCTTTTATTCCTAAGAACTGCTTAAGTACTCCAGCTACTACAAACAACAAAACAAAATACGATAAAAAACACCACCAATTTAGAATATTAATCGCCTTCTTGGGGCCCTTGGTGCAGCTTCTTTAAAAATTATCCGATTCTCCTGGAATTTTCTTTAACGTAGTTCTAGCGCATTCCCTCTACTTTATAAACTACCAAAAAATTTCCTTATACGCAACTATATCCCAGTTAAGACCCTGGCCCCCAGGGGTGCGGTACAGGGCCCTTTGAAGTTTTTGTGGCCAAAATTGTTAATAAGTTTCCCCCTTGTAATCCAAACTTCGTTTTTGGGACCTGTTTTTCCATTTAGTTATTCCCCAGCTTCGACATTCCCGTTAAGACCCTTGCTCCCTAGCGCCCGATCCGGGCCCATTGAACTTCTTATGCGCCATGCATTTTTCATCCCCTAACTGTGTGACACTCCCAATGCAAAACTTTAACTCACCGGGCCAACACCCTCATATTTTTGGGGGTGTTCTAGGGCCATTTTTGCGCATTTCTTTAAAAATTTATTCTAACAATTAATTGAAATGCTGAATATCGACTAATTGAAGATTTTAAGCGCTAAGTTCTAGAACCTTTTAACATCTTAGATCCCAGTTCTCAACTATCAGTCGGCTCCTTTTGAGACTCCTATTATATCTCCGTTAAAAATGGTCCGATTCACTGGCTTTTTTTTTTTCTTTCTAACAACTTCTTGGGACCTCCAGCTACTGAATGGCCGACAAAAGAAAAAAAAAAAGAAACTCAAACTTCAGCTACCACCAATTTCGAATATTAATTGTTTTCTTTGGACCCTTGGTATAGCTTCGTTAAAAAAGGATCCGATTTTCTTACAAATTTTTTTTAAACATAGTTATAGCATCCTCGGGCTACTTTATAAACTACTAAAAAATTTCCTTATTCTCCAGCTACCTTTTTTTTCGAAGAGTAATCTTTTTTTTTCGGTATCAACTTACGTTTACTCACTAGAGCCCTAAATTAAAAACCACGCTACTGATAAAGGTAAGTGGTTAACTTTAAAAAGGGAAGATTTCATCCGTAAATTAAATATTGCATTAATGTTAAAGGTAATTCGTTAAATTTAAAAATATTTTACGGTGGAAGGGTACCTTCCACCGCTTGGTATCTCATTCTTTCCTTGGGTTCTATGGTCCCGGTTTCAACGGGTATTGATTCATTCAATTTAGATTACGATTCATCTGCTTTCTGCATTACGAATGTTTATCTTAGACTTCTGTTACCACCATTTTCGAACATGAACGGCGCATCCTTTTCTCGGTTTCTACGGGTTCGAATTCAATGGAAATTAGTTCATTCAACATAGATTACTATTGTTTTTCAGAATTTAGCCCCACCTTCCACCGCCAGGGGCCGCATTATTATCTTGGATTCTATGGAGCCGATTACTACGAGGTTTGACTCATTCAACTTGGTTTTCGATTACCTGCGGCACGTGTGGAGCACTCCCGGTATACGCTGTCTTATGCAAGGGGGACTCAGGCTACAGGTTCTTTCGAAAAGAGGTTTATTGGGAACACAGTAGACGCTGCCGAAGGTGTTGGGCGCCGGAAACTAAGTTCATTTGAAATACTCTATACTGCCGAAGGCAGTGGGAACCCCGAAACTAGGTTCATTTGAAAGATTTTCCGAAAAGATATAAAATCAAACAAACTTGAGTTTTGTTTAAGGTTATTATAAAGGATCCGGGCGACGCAGGGCGTGTCAGCTAGTTCTATATAAATCATAGAACGACTCTACAACAATAAACATGTGTGCAAATAGGTTTAAAATGATGTAAAATACAAAAATTTCGAGTGAAAGTATTAGGATGATATCAATAGGAATGAATAATGGAAGGAAATAAAATATATTAAATGGCGGAAACTGTGATCAGTCAAAAACTGATTTTGTAGATATACATATAGGTATGTAGCAAAGGGATGTATAGTACAAAATGTTTATATGCATAAAAGTAAAATTGAAAAGTATTCAATAAACTTATCGTCCTTAAATAGGAAGATATTTAAAAAGTTAAATAAACGGGTTGAAAAATAAATAAATCGCATCCGAAATGCCTGAATGTGTTGAATAAAAATTAACGTACTACATCACGAAAGATGAACTTAAAATATAAAGTATAAAAAAAAATCGGATCAAAATAGAATAGAAAAACCTGGCAAGTAATGGTCAAGATCAATTTTTGGCAAAACGAACTTTTTCCCTTTTTAAATATTTCAGATGGAAAAGTTCTTAAAACGGATGCGGGCGGAGCAAAAAAGTCATATATGAGGATCACTCCTCTTTTCTCTTTTCGTTTTGTTATAGGATACTTATATCAGTGATCCCCTGGCTAGAATGATCCATTCTATACTTCTCTAAGTCTCTTATGAATCAACAATTTTAATTCATTGTTACTTTGCATTTTACAAAAGATGAAACATTTAGGTCTGTGTCTATTTTCGAAAATGTTTCAACAATTTTTTTTTTCAAGTCAAAACTTTTTCATTTTGCAAATTTTCTCAACTCTAAGATACATTTTAGAATAGTTCTAAATGTTTTTCAAATAATAGTGTAAATACACCCAGTGAATATCATTCTGATGGATCAATGACAGAAATTTTCAGTCTATTATTTAAAATAAAAGAGGTTATTCATTTTCTTCCTAGGTTAACAAAGGCCTTCTAATATTGCTCTGTGTAAAGAGTCCCCTTAAGCCTATATTGACCTAATACCTATTTCTTTTCATTAGTTGTGGTGGATTCCTATTTTATGCATCCTTCACTTGCAATTTCAGTTTGCAGATGTTTGTTATCTCATCCTGTTACAACCTTTGATAGACCCCGATTTTTGTGAAAAAATACAATGGAAGTGATAGTAGTGGAAGAAATGTGTACCAAAAAATTAAGAAATGTGTACCACATTTCTTAAGAAAAGAAATGTGTACCACAACTTCGGTTCTAATTTATTTATAAAAAAGATTTGAATTCGTAGTTTTTTTTATTATTATTTGCCATAAAGGATCCTCTACACATTAATGTTGAATTTAACTAACACAAATTCAAAAGCAATATTTCAATTTATTTCCTATTTGAGTTCAAAATGATGGAAATATATATTTCGATTCATTTTGAATGAAACAGAAGTAAATGAAAATGAAACATATTGATCTAAAAGAAAAACGTCAGTTATTTAGACAAACGCTGGAATAATTTATGTATTTAAGTACTTTCTGTTTTACATTTCAAACTCAAATAAAAGTTTATATTGATTAACAACTAATTATACAGTTATCAAAAATTTAGAAAAGAAAAATAGGTCAATTTTTCCATTCTCCATTCGATTTCGAATCAGAATAGTACGCACGCCGTGAAAAAGAAATTCTTACCTTTGTTTCTCACACTTTTAGAGAATCTCATTTCCTTAAAGAAAGGAAAAATGAGTAGAATACTGATTAAAAAAAAAAAAAGGAAAAAAATTCTTAAATAAATTGCCGTACTTAACGCACAGTTTTGAAACAAAAAAATGGGTTCAATTTACAGAGAGGCGTTTTTATGCCGGTTTATAGAAAGGAAAATTTAAAAGTTTACACAATACACGCATAAAAATTGAGATTTCTATATTAAGGTATCTACCTACATTGAAATGGCGATCTTCGTAAAAATTTTGGAATTTTTTCTTTTCATTTTTTTTTTTTTTTAATTTTTGGACGAGGGATTCTAAATCTTTGTTTTACGATTCAAAATCTACGTTAATTTTATTCTTATGATTACTAGAAGAGGAGTTATGGCCCATTTAATAAACAGGAAGTCATGAGTCGAATACCGGAATTGAGCAGGAAGGTCAGAAGAAATGTAAAGAATGTTTGTATGCATTGATATTTTTACATAAACACACTCATGAAAGTTAATTGACACTTTTAGATTAATTTTGTAGATAAGAAATAACATAGATAAGAAAGAGAAATGTAAAAATATCAACATATAGCGTACTGTCGTCAATGATATATAGGAGAGGTGGGGATTCAAATGAAAGGTTTATTGATTTAAAGGATTATTGATTGTTTATTTAAACAGCCAAAAGGAAAACAAATTGCCTTAAAAAATAAGAAAAAGAGCTTTTTATATAATCTGATAATGGGGGAATAGAGAATTCACAAATTATAATATTTTCAAAATTTTTAGAAATATGAAATGCTTCAAGGAAGTTAAGTTCGTGTATAGAAGTAGGTTTAGAGATTATTTTTAAAAAGAATCTCGAAACCCACTTATTACGTTACTACTAAAAGTTATTTTATATTTCAAGGAATTTATCCTCAAAAAATGCATTAATCTTTATTATAAAAATAAAATAATATACAATTATTTATATAATCTTACTACAGACGCATGTGTCATTTTTTCCATGTTTTATATTATTAGTAATAACTCTATCCAATCACTAACATTTACGAACCAGTATCTAACTAGCCGTGTTAGACCCTGGTAGAGCAACTTAAACTTTAATAGGGTAATCTATATTTATACTACAAGATAGATTTAATTTCTTATTGTGTTTTTTAAACAGTTCAAATAATAGATTTCAATTTTCTTTACTATACCTCTGTCGGAAACAGGCGAAATGAAATTCCTAGAACCAATAACTGCCCTCACTCCCCATTAAACTAAATTAAATAATTCTAAACTAGAAATCATGGCCGTACATCTTTTAACGAATACAGTCGAACCTCGTTAACGTGAATTACTTTTAACATGAACAGTTCCCACTGTCCCCGTGAAAAAGAATACGGATTCTAGTGTTTTTTCTCCTTTTAAGATGAACACGGTTAACGTGAAATTTCGCTTAATATGAACAATGACAGATTTTGACGTTTAACGTAAACGAAAATTGCTAGAAAAGTGTGAAAGCTTCCTTTTCATACTTTAGAGCTTCATGAAAAGGATTATTCTTTGGAAACGTGTACTAGTGCCACTAGAATCTTCTCACTAACTACATGTCACCAGTACTTAAAGAGAGTATTATTATGTACTGTTTCTTTCTTCACACGTGGAAAATTATCATATGAAATGTAGCATGCGTTCTATTAATATAATACTTTAATTATTAAAATAGAAATAAGTCTCAATTCTAAAACAAAGTTTTCTCCCATTAGACCCTATGTGAAATCCACATTTGTCCATGAATCCTTTACCACTGCAATTAAGCTTATTTTAAATTAACTGTTTATCTCTGGTACGAAATAGGATTAAAAATGAACATTGTATAAAAGCTTCATTATAAAAGGTATTATTATTAAAAACTGATTTAATCGTTGATCAAAACAAATATTTATTAAATATAAAAAAAACTCATCTTGATGCTTAAATATACCTTGTTTCCTGCTTTGCAAATAGCTAATGAAGAAAAAAATGGTTCAATGCATGGTCTTGTATAAAACTAAAAATGACATTTACTGATAAATTTCGACTGCTATATTTTACGAGAAAACCCTGTTATCCCGTTAGCTTCCATGTCCCATTAGCCCCCAGTCTCCTCTATATGTATTTTTCTGAAATTTTTTTTATCAGGAATTTTCGTTACTGGTAGCATGAACTACGGATAACATGAACACAAATTTCATTCCCCTTGAGGTTCATGTTAACGAGGTTTGACTGTATCTACAAGTATAACTTTAAGGAAAAGTTTAGGATGGTTGAATTCCATAATAGGTTAAAAAAAAAAACACTACATTAATTTAACAAAAAAAAAAAAAAAAAAAAAAACTGTTGCCTCAAAATGTCACTTTTGTGTTCTCAAAAATTCCTTTCTCAAACCACTTCAACGTTTGCTCCGAGATAACTCGGGGATAAAAGCACTGTTTCCCTATACCCGTCGCCGGTGAAGTGGTAAAATAGATTCTTACGCGTGGTGAATAAATTGATTCCAAAATAAAAATAAGCGTCTATGTTATAAGCAGATGATATTACTTTTCACAATAAATTAAATTTCACAAGAAAATGATTATTTGAGTTAGATTTTTGCTGAAATGTCAGTTACTGGTTAGGTGTTAATAACTGGGTGTTTCACCTTAATCTGTTTCAGGTATGTTAAAAAATGAGGTTTTCACTAAAACTATTCTTTATGTCAGTATTTTCTTGAAAATAAATTTTAAAGATACAGTTCAAAAACTGCCGATAGAGGGGGCTTTAGACTTTGGAGTAACCAACAACTATTTTTTACCGTTATTTTTTGTATCTCATTTCATGCTTTCAAAAGCTTAGACTTAAACTTAAAATTTGAGCTCAAAATCTGAATCGTTGGGAGTGGTTAAATAGCACAAACTGAACTGTGTTCAGGAGTTAAAATTTCAAATGATTATAAAAAACGGAAAAATTGGTCGATTCGTTTGCGGTTTTCACTAAAACTATTCTTTATGTCAGTATTGTCTTCAAAATAAATTTTAAAGATAAAGTAAACAAAATACCGATAGAGGGCGCTTTAGACTTTGGAGTAACGAAGAACTATTTTTTACCGTTACTTTTTGTATCTTATTACATGCTTTCAAAAGCTTAGACTTAAACTTTGAGCTCAAAATCTGAATCGTTGGGAGTGGTTAAGTAGCGCAAACTGAACTGTGTTCATGTGTTGAAATTTGAGCCCCCTCCTGAACACAGTTCAGTTTGCGCTACTTAACCACTCCCAACGATTATGATTTTGAGCTCAAAATTTATGTTTAAGTCTAAGCTTTTGAAAGCATGTAATGAGATACAAAAAATAACGGTAAAATATAGTTGTTCGTTACTTCAAAGTCTAAAGCGCCTCTATCGGTATTTTTTTAATTTTATTTTTAAAATTTATGTTCAAGAAAATACTGACATAAAGAATAGTTTTAGTGAAAACCGCAAACGAATCGAGCAATTTTTCCGTCTCTTATAATCATTTGAAATTTTAACTCCTGAACACAGTTCAGTTTGTGCTACTTAACCACTCCCAACGATTATGATTTTGAGCTCAAAATTTATGTTTAAGTCTAAGCTTTTGAAAGCATGTAATGAGATACAAAAAATAACGGTAAAAAACAGTTGTTGGTTACTCCAAAGTCTAAAGCGCCCTCTATCGGCATTTTTTGAACTGTATCTTTAAAATTTATTTTCAAGAAAATACTGACATAAAGAATAGTTTTAGTGAAAACCGCAAACGAATCGACCAATATTTCCGTTTTTTATAATCATTTGAAATTTTGGACCCTAAACTTCAAATGCGCCTATCTCCTTCGGAAGACGTTTGGGACCCTTAGATTCCTATTTAATATTATTTGCCTTGATGTGTACTATCATCCCTTAAAGTTTTGCCCAAGAGTTTAGATACACCCTGTATATTTTTCTCGTACGTAGTGCTAAAAAGAGGCTGAATTTGCAGTTTGCTACTGGCAACAACCACAGCGACGATTCGCAGTGATTAATTTGGGTCACATGATTCGATCCATTCAGCACACCAAACTCCAAACAAAATCGTTCTTTTAGCAGAAACCGTTTAACCGATGCAGAACAACAATCGTTATTGGTTCGTTTTACGATGACGTGTTAAATTGAGACGGAGGGCAGAGATACGTGCCAAACAGATTTTTCTCCTAGCAAAAGCTTCTCGGAATCTCTCTCCCGATCTTGACTTGACCAAGAATGAAATCCGATAGCACTCATTCTGGCTAGAGTTGGCTAAAACAGAAGCGAGCGAGCTGGGATCGATTAGCGGTACCAATTTGAATCGCGTAGAATTGCGATTTGAATCGCAACTTGAATTCACGGGGGTTGGCGAGGGTTAGCGTGTAGGGGCTGAGCCAGCTAGTACTATCTAAATGATTAGTAATTGGACTGTTTTTCATTGTCCCCATAGATGAAACACATGTTGATTTATGAGCGATTATTGTCTCATGGCGGCAGTTTTATCGTTTCAAGCGCAGTCGTTTTGGAAAATTCGGTTCAAAGCCCAGTGTATTGATATTGAACTAAGGTAAACGAATTCGTTAATCGAAAATGTTGCTTTTATAGTTCATGTACAAGGTCAATGAAAACCAAAATACATGCAAAATGTGTCATCACGATGAAATCCAAAATACTCTTCCAGTTTGAACCTCACTGGAACAGTGTTATTGATCCTTCACGAAACTTAAGTTAGGTTGTTAATCAAGTCTATAGCTCTAATACACTATACATCCATTAATCATAGGACACTTTCAATTGTAGATCTTTTGTCAAACATTTAAAGACATAATTGTCGGATTTTTCTGGAACTTCAGGACTATGAAGAGTATGTTTGACTTCATATTTATTAACAGTGATTTGATCAAACGGACAATTAGGGGGCTGATAAAAAAAAATAATAATGATATTTAGGATCACCCTGTAAGATAAAATGCACGAAATGATTTATCGCTATAGCTTACGAATATGTGGCTATTGCACAATATGTGTATTCATTTGTGTAAGAATAGCACGTACACTCAAAATAAAAAGGAGTGACTATTCACTCCAGAGGAGTGAATAGTCACTCTATCGCAGAGTCAAAATATGCCCAACCTCCTTAGAGTGACTATTCACTCTGAGCAAAAGTGAAATTTTTGACTCTCTGAAAGAGTGAATAGTAACTCCTGGGAAGTGAATATTCACTCTAAATAGGGGTGGATAATCACTCTTTCGGAGGAGTGACTATTCACTCTTGCTAAAAGAGTGAGGTTTTTCACCCCTGGTAGGAGTGAATAGTCACTCTTTCATAGAAGTGAATGTTCATTTTTTATGGAGTCAATTCTTCTTTTATTTTGCTTTTATGGGCATTTTAAAAGAATCACATCTTTTACAGCATGCAATGAAATACAAGCGTGGTAAAGATTGGAATAAAATACTTTATCAGCAATATTTATTTAGTTCATAGTTTGTAACACTAATTGAACTTTTAAGGAAAAAATCAGTTAAAGTTACATATGAATTTAATTTAGATTACTGACAAAAATAAACTAATATATTTTATTCCAATTTTATCCTTTGTGTTTGCTTTTATTGCATACCCTATAAAAATATTACTTTTAAAGTTTTATAAATAGCTTTTTAATATGTGGATATTATATATTTAACAATGTTTGATGTCATTTAAATTTTTGTTTTTAAATATAAATTCCCATCTTTTTACCGTGCTTTTTCCGTAAATTATTGCTATTTTTGCAAAGTCCTATTGTTCTAAAATATTTTTCATTTTTTTACTTAAAAACAATGCTTATAAACTTACATATTTTTTAAAAAATGAGTTCTAAGTATGATTTAAATATTAAGAATGTGTATTTTTTTTCCGCTGTGATTTGCTTTTGTTTTATTTAATATGATCATGTAGTCTAAATTTTAATTCTCTGGAATATGTATATCTATGTCTTTTAAACATATTCCTTAACTTAATAATGTTTTTAATTTTGGCCCATTATTGTTGAAAACAGTACTTATTAATGAAACGACACGGTAAGTCATATTTAATTTAAATTTTTTATTCCCATAGATATTGTATTTTGGGAGTATGAGCAAAATAGATTTGATATGTTTTATAGGATAAGATTGACCTAGGAAATAGAAAAAAATAAATATAAAGTAAACACATTACATTTATTTGTATCTGTATGAATTTTAATAAAAATAAAGTGAATGACTGCATATAAAAGATCTTATTGTTTGAAAAAAAAGTTAATGTAAAAAAGTAGTTATTAATCTCTTTAAAAAAATATTCAGTCCTAAACCATGTAAGAAAATATGAACTTTTTAAAAAATATACTAAAGCTGTCTTATCGATAAACTTCAAAACATGCATAAAAAACATTTTATTTCAATGCTTAAATATCATGTTTTATTTTTTAGTGTCAAAAATTACGTGCATCAAAAATGTAGAAAATGCGTTTAAATTGAAGGAAATTTAATAACTGATGCAGAATGTCTATAATTATTTTTTTTATATTACTCAGTCTCGAAATTCTAAAATCATAACCCGCAGAAAAATGTTTAGATACAATTTAAAAAAATTAATATACAGTAAAACCTCCCTAAAACGACCACGTACTGTTCCAATAAAAATTGGTCTCTCCGAGAGGTGGCCTATTAATGGAGGTCATGTTTAAATCTAGATTTTAATTGTTGAAAAATGGTAACAATGTTACTTAAATTTATTTTTCACACTAGGAAAAAATATAAAAATTTAAGTATCAAAATAAAAGTTAAGTACATAAGTTAATTACTGCAGAGTTTAAAAAATGAACACATTGAGCTTTGCTTTAATTTTACAGTTTTATATTTTATAATTTTTATTTCCAAGTCCTTTCGAAGTTCAGTAAATAAATGCATTTTTTTGTGGACGGGAACAAATAATGACGATTTCATTACTTTATCTATTTCTTTGAGAGTTTTCCGACACAACAGGGCAGAGGAGTTTATTAACCGTCAGTCTTAATTTGTAATCAGAGTTAAATTCATTGCCTAAAAAGGCACAAAGGGGTTTAAACACTTAAAAGTTACCGGGATAAAAAAAAATATCTAAACTTAGTTTAAAAGTTTGATGAATAAAATTAAACTCTCCTGAATTATTTTTTTAATAAAACCTTCTTCAAGCGACCAGGAAAAAACGGAATTTATTTCATTTTCTTCAAAGAAATCGGCCTCTCATGGAGGGGGTTCAACTGGGATGGTCTCTGTATGGAGGTCAAATTAGTATTGAGACTATGGGAATAAATTTCGTTCCATAAAAAAATGGTCGTTGAGGGAGGTGGTCGCCTAATAGAGTTGGTCGCACAGGGAGGTTTCACTGTACCAACCTTTTCGTAATATCATAAACATCAAATATCATATTTAACTCCGAAACAATATTAAATACTCTTAACTGTATATAATCCGAAATCAAAATTAAACCAAAGAAAAAAAAAATCTCATAGAACGGCAAATTAATGTTTTAGAATGACGTGTCTCCTACGATTGAGAAAATCTATCTCCTCTTATGAGTCAGTCACCCTTTCAAACGAAAGAGATAAAACTTCTTTGTTTTGGTCGTTGGTAAAAGTTTTATAATTTGCAAACACAGCATTGAAAGGGAATAAAAAAATATTTTCACTCATTTTTTTTTTAAAATTTACATTTCCCGAACTAATGAAATTTGGATTATTTTTTGCTAAGCATTGTGAGCTTAGAGGTCTGCACGGGCCGAAATTTCCAAGGACCCGGCCCGACTCATAGAAAAAAAAAATTGCCCGGCCCGTAGAAAAAAATTTGGTCCGGTCCGGTAAAAATCTTTAAAGTTCTGCCCGAGCCTGGCCCGGAAAAAAGTTAAAATCTCGGCCCGAGTGAATTTCAACAAAACATTGATTTTTTGAAGTGTTAAAAATCTGGAAAATGCTACACAGTAAGATAGAATTGTATAGAAAAGAAAAAAAAATGCGTTATAGACAAGTTCCCTTTTTAGCGAGTGTAAATGTATTATATATTCTTTTCTCAGGAATATGTTTAGGAAAATTTTAGGTCCGTTAAAGGACCCTTCACCAAATAATTTATCTTAAAACAGGACCCTTCACAAAATTATTTATCCCCAAACAGGACCCTTCACAAAACATTTTATCCCAAAACAGGACCCTTCACAAAATTATTTGTCTCTTAAATAGACCTTTTACAGAATTTTTTCACTTTCAAATTGAACTTTTCACAAATTTAGTCCTTTAAAAATAAAATCTGGCCTGTAAGTAAGCAGTTGAACTCACCAAAGAGCATATTACTTAGCTTTTTATGCATGGAGGATAGGACATGAAGGCATCAATAATTTAAAATTCTCAAAATTATGACTAGAATTTTCACAAAAATAAGAAAAACTTCACAATTTCACAAAAACAGGACCCTGTGAGAAAAGTCTGGACAGACCCCTGTTTCTTATGTATTAGTATATTAATTATGCATGGATCAATGCGTTAGTGAGTTTAAAACTGGGTTCCGTCATACGCAGGTTCTTTTCACACGTTTTACTATGTTTTAATTTAGCTATATTTTAATAAGCGCAGAAATCTAGTGTTCTTTAAAAATAATAAATTTTAATGTTTAAGGGTAGAATAATGACGATTTAAAAATGTATGCATTTTTTGCAAACATTTTTGGGCCAGACCTAATTTTACTGACCTTTGAATAGACCAGGCCACGATGAGACAATGATTTTCATACGGGCTGGGTCAACATTAGGACTAAAAATTTTGGGTCGTGAAGACTCGGAATGAACCAGTCCCGGCTTTGTACAGAAAAAATAAGCTAGGCCCGGCCCGAGCCTTCAGAAAAAAGTGTGGTCCGGGACCGGCCCGAGTTCCGTGAGTGAAAATCGGCCCGAGCACGAGCCGGCCCGTGCAGATCTCTAGTGCGTATTCAATTGTTAAAAGAATTATATTTCAAACCGCTACATGAAGAAATATAACAGACAATCACTTTTGAACACTCTAACGATCAATCTTTTTCTGTAAAACATACAACTATTTAGTGCATAATCTTAACATATCTACACGAATAAATGGTTAAAATTAAATAAGACTTACCTTTATTTTATGTATTCCATTAAGAATAATTTTAATGATATCCTTATCTGTTAATCCTAAGATGGTGGAGCAGACGAAAATGTGATCATTTTTCTTATCTTATGAGGGCGCTGTCGCCTTGCTGTTCTGATGGGCTAATAAGCAATGCATACGCAAGCCACTCTTTCGGGAGTGACAACTTCGCTCTCGATAACGGAGTGAGATATTGCACTCCTTTCTAGAGAGTGAGAAATTCCACTCTTTAAGGAGTGTATTTTTACAAAATTCACTCCAAAAAGAGTGAAAAGGCTTGTCACTCTTTCAAAGAGTGAGCTTTTCACTCCTCCCAGTTTTAGAGTGTATATTCATAGAGATATATCGATTTTTTTAAACTAAAAAAATTCGTGCATGTTTTTTGTTTATATCATGTTTTCTACCAAATTCAACCAGAAATTTTGACAAAATGTAGTAGAAATATTATATTGCAATTGGAATGTAAATATATTAAACTTATAATGAAGTATGAGCAGTTGTATAAAATATTCTTTATCTGCGCATGCGTTCAAGATAACATTTTTTTCATGATTCATTAGCTTAATATATATGCCTAATATATTTACATTCCCATTGCACTATAATCTTTCCCATTGCACTATAATAACATTTTGTCAATTTTTTCTAAAACAGGCGTTAAATAGGGTAGAAAACCCTGCATGATATAAACAAAAAACATACAAGAATTTTTTGAAATTTTAAAACAAATCGATATATCTCCATCTTTAATGTGCTATTTTTACACAAATGAACGCACGTATTCTATAGCATCGAAATATTCGTAAGCTATAGCGATAAATCATTTCTTGCATTTTATTTTACAGGGTGATCCCAAATATTATTATTTTTCTTTGATTTTTTGGTGGACTCTAATTGTCCTTCTGATCCTATCGCCATTGATAAATATGAAGTCAAACATATTCTTCATCATCCCGAAGTTACAGAAAAATCCGTCATGTAAAATTGAAAGTGTCCGGTGATTAATGGCTACATATTGCAGGGCCGAAACTAAGGGGGGGGGGGAGGCAGAGGGGGTATGTGCCCCGGGCGCCAGAGGCAAGGGACGCCAAATGAAAGATTATACCTTTGGAATCGATCATTCTCTTCTGATGGACTGATGGCTTTCATTATTATGAAACAGCCATTATAAATGGAAAGTAAAAAAAAAAAAATGGCGATTTTTTTTCCCATTCTGACCAGAAAATCAGAGTTCAAGCTTTTTACGGCTGCTCTTTCATCTTCACCTAACACTCCATTTATAATGGCTGTTTCATAATAATGAAAGCCATCAGTCCATCAGAAGAAAATAACTCGGTTAAAGCGGAAACTCGTTTAAGCGGGACTTGGATAGTCGGAACTCTACTGTATAAGCAAACACTGTAAACAGCCGGTAATACATGCGAATTCGTTTATGTGAACGAACTATAATTGCAACAAACGTCACATTCAATTTTTGTAGTTCAATATTACATATTTTATGATTACATATTTTAAATTTTAAAATAAGTCAGCCATTAGAAAATTAGTAAAAATCTCTTTGTAAATATACTTTGAGGAAGAAAGAAAGGGGGGCGCCAAAATTCATGTTTGTCCCGGGCGGAAAAAGGCTAGTTTCGGCCCTGATATATTGTAGTTCGTTTGCATGGCCACACGGAAGGAAAACATGTCATCACTATAACGTTCGAAATAATGAACCAATTCAAACATAATTGGGATTTGTATACTTAGATGAGTTCGTATCTGAGTAGATCCTTATCTTACAAGGCGAGGGCCAACCTTGTTAATCACAGATTTTGATTATTTTAATATATGTTGTAGGGTAGAGACCCCTTAGTCTAAGGTTCAACGGATTTTATCCAACGCTCCTTAGTTCTTGAGAAACCGGGGGGGGGGGGGGTATCTAATAGTAGTACACAACGTAAATACTTACTTTGTAACAAGAAGGATAGGTTGATCTTAGCTCAGTTGGTACGGCGTTTGCTGGCTGATCTGCGGGCCCGAGTTCGGTACCCGAACGCGCTACGTTTGTTTTTCTCTTTTTTTGTTTTATAAATATACTTGTAATTATGATTTAATAATTTAAATTAAAACTTTTAATATCATACATTAATTATAATGTTAACAAACTTAAATTTATCATTTTTTATTTTTAAACTATTATTTCTCATCCTTTAAAGAGGTTTAAAAAGAAATTGGATCTATTATTGAATGATGAAAATTCTAAAATCGTGACAAAACCTGTTGTGGTGCTATCTAGATATGGTAAAATAAAAAAATATTCAAATAAAATAAAAATAAAAGCAGAAAGAAGATAAAGGGGAAAGCAAAATAATTGAAAGTTCAAACATACATATTACAAATTTAAAAATCTTTAATATGCAAAAAAGCGGTTGTAATTTAATTCTGATGATAATTTTTAATATAATTATGCTTGTTACATTAAAAACAGAATAATAATATTATCGCATTGACTTTCTTTGTTAAAGCAATGCGCAAATGATGTTTTTTTAAAATCACGAATTGACACAATTGCTCAATATCATTGCATCGATAAAGAATATATGAAATACATTTTAAAAGTGATTTAAAAAAAATAACAGTTTATGATGTTTTATACAACTATTTAGTTAAAAGTAAAAAATTAAATAGGTTAAAATTATAATTGATATACAATATTATAAATTTTAATTGACAATGAGATTATTAAGTTATACTTACAAATACATTTATAAAACAAAAAATGAGAAAAACAAACGTAGCGCGTCCCGGTATCGCACCCGGTCCCGCAGGTCAGCCGGCAAACGGCGTACCAACTCAACTACTACCAACCTGTCCTTTTAGTTACAAAGTAAGTATTTAAGTTGTGTACTACTATTAGACCCCCCGGTTTCTCAAGAACTAAGGGGCGTTGGATAAAATCCGTTGAACCTGAGACTATGGGGTCTCTACCCTACACTACAACATATATTAAAATAATCAAAATCTGTGATTAACAAGGTTGGCCCCCTTCTTGTTAGATAAGTTCGTTAATCAATAATGCAGCACTTGTCGTTCGGTTACACGAAAGCATGCAAAACCTGTCATTACTGAACCCATTCGAACCCAACTGGGATAGCGTAGTTACTATCAAGTATGTAGCTCTTAGGGTTAGTTTGCAGAAACACGCAAAAAGCAAAAAAACATGCAAAAGGTGTCAGAAATTATGAAACAATTAGAACCTAATGGAAGCAATGTATGGATTTTGCCGGTATCTTCACTGAGTTAGTTCATCAAGTATATAGCTTTTAGGGTTCGTTTACACAAAAGCAAAAAGCATTCAAAATTTCTCATCACGATACCGTCCGAAATACTGTACCCAATCAAACATAATTCGGACTTTTTATTGTTGTTCCGTGAGCTCTTTAATCAAGAATGTTGTTTACTGAAAAGTGTGTGATGGCATTCATTAGAAATTGAATGTTTTCGGCTATATTACAGCCTCACTGTAAAAAAAAAAAAAAAAAAAAAGGGACTAAAAAACGAAAATACTACTGGCCATCTAAATGCCAGTACTATTTCCGTTTTTTTACGGGAATTTTTACCCATAAATTACAGAAAATTTTCCGTTTTTCTGATTAAAACCGGAAGTTTTCTGTAATTTATGGGTAAAAATTCCCGTAAAAAAACGGAAATAGTACTGGCGTTTAGATTGCCAGTAGTATTTCCGTTTTTTAGTCCTTTTTTTTTTTTTTACAGTGACGGGCGATTTTTAAACTATGATTTCATCAACATTTTTGCATTGTTAATTATATTTTGTAAGCGCAATTAGAAAATTTCTTTCTTGCTAAAATAATGGAGTAATTATAGTTGTAATAAATTTGACACCATTAATATATTTGTATCTCATAATAAAAAAAAAAAAATTACTACTCTTATGACTGATAATGAAAAATATCAACTCTTCTGACTGAACCGGAAGGACTTGTTTGATATTGACCTTTCCACTGCCATTATATTTTGCGTTGCAAGATCTTTTCGAAATTTTTTACACAACATTTAAGATGGATTTAGTCCCTTTTTTCTTAAAGCATTTTATCCCAGTACAGTGTTCGATATCTTTATATCATTTGACTTTACTTTATTCAAACAGTCAATTGTGTGATCTCGTCAGATTTCACGGTTACTGTAATTCTTAAAAATTTCAGTTTTCCGCCTCTTTTCAATCCTTTTCAAGCTACTCTGTTCTTAGCAAGATTTAGTGAACAAACTACGTAGTCATTGCTACTATAATATAAGGCAGCATGTACTAAGTATTCATAATGATTTCGATTGTTTATTAAAATCTAAGCAATATATTTTTACGTTTTTTTTACCGGATTAGAAATAATTTGAAATTAAAATGTGACCCATTAGAACGAAACGGTAGTTCTAAATAAATTACGTTATGTTTATTTTTGTGAGATTATTATCATTGTGTGCCCAGTTAGGCGCGGGGATTTGAACCGTAAATATTCGTTACCCGCTTAATTATTCTAAAGAAAGAATACTAGGTTGGTTTATTGTTTATTTTTCCAAAAAATGCATTTCAACGGAAAAATCGGTCAATTCGCATTGGTTTAAAAAATGAGATAAAAGAGTTAGCTTTGCTTAGGAAACAGATAGCTTTGCTTAGGAAATGATAACATAATTCCAATGAGCAATGTCGAAAAAACTTTATGAACAAACTGTCTAAAAAGTAAAATTTTAATCAATTTTATTCTCAATTAGTTAGGGTTGAAATAATTATTTGTTTTTGATTTTGTAAATCACTTTATTGTAAAAATGATTAAAATGAGGAAAAATGGTATATTTCTAGTTTAAGTCTCTGTATACTGGATTGAAATAAGAAAAAAGATATTAACATTATCTGAAGGATTTATTTTTAAATTTATGCACATACATGTGCACTAAGTAAAAAATATTCTTTTCAACGACAAATCATAAAATGTATGTTTATACCTCTATTCCATGGTATAGTGAAAAGCAACCCAACTAGAATCTTTTTTACATTCATGCGTCATTGTTAGATAATGACAGGAAAATGTTTCCTTTTGGGATCACGAAAGTTTAACGAATAAAAACAAAGTATTTGTTATAAATATTTTTATATCTTATGTTCTTTTAATATTCTGAATCATTTCTAGTACGGCTACAGATTTATAAAAGTTGTTGTTCGTTTCCCATATTTATGGGAATTTTTAAATCGTGCACAGTAAAAAAGGGCAAAAAAGGAGTGTTTCAAATTTGCAGTAAAGTAACGTTCCAAAAAATTCGAGCGATGGTCCTAACTCCATTTGTAATGAATGCAAAAATAAACGAAATGTATCGTATTAAATCAAGCAATGTTCTTTTATAATTGTAAGTGATTTATTTTGTCGCAAAGTGTCGTCTACATATAAAAAATTGCACCAACTTTCATTTTTCAAATGGTCACACCCACTTTTGACGGTATCTTATTTGAGTTTCCATGGATCACGCTAACCCGGAAAAAGGCTTATTTTACATACTTTTATTTAAATTTTCGTAGATTTTAATTGTTAGCTGCCCAAAAAATCATCCAAATTAATTTTCTTTTTTAATGAAATACAATGAATAGAATCCAACATAATCCAATTTTTATTTTGCCATTTAAAAATCTATTTTAATTAGGAATTCTTATTGGCCTACATTAAGTTTTACATAAAATTAACCACAATCAACAAAAACATGGGTGGATAAACTTACATCGCATTCCAATTATTAGCTTTTGAAATATAGAAAAAAATTCTTTTTCAACGATTTAAAAGGACCGTCTGATGTCAAAGCAACTAGTCTGTCTGAGGGTCGGATATACGCATGCAGAAGGAGTCTTCTCCTAAGTGATCGCTCACCAAAGGTAATTTATCTTCGCCGACCTAAGTCTTGCGTGCTCCACCGGTCCGGAAGATCGGGCGTAGGGTTGGCGAACATCGCAAACCCAGGACGCGAGCCAGCGGTAGATGCGGAACTGGCGGACAGCAAATCTTTCTGAGAAAGAATTAACCTTGTCGACCTCAGATCAGGCGAGACGACCCGCTCAATTTAAGCATATAAATAAGCGGAGGAAAAGAAACCAACTGGGATTCCCTGATTAACGGCGAGCGAAAAGGGAAGAACCCAGCTTCTTTTATAGTTCCGGGTGGGGTAAAACAGGCTAAAGCCATTTGGTAGGCCTCCTCACCTTACAGCAAAGAATAACTAATTATGGTATTTTCTTTACTATACAGTGAGTTTATTTTATACTTAAAAATTCTTTATAATTTTTCTGATAAGTAGTTGTGTGGTTTTAGTACTTTTGCATTGTAAGGTAATTTTATTTTTGGTATTTAAGTACCCTTAAGGGGTCTGAGGACTCTTAAAATTGGAAAAAATGAAAAAAAAAGACCATTTTCAACATTTAATATCTTAAAATGTATTTGATTTTAAGACACAATTTTAATTGGAATAAAATATATAAGTATGTTCTTTCATTTCATGTATTTAAAAAATTATAAGATGTAGAATTAGCATTTACAGGGGGCTCCAAACTGTTAGACATTTTTCGAGCAAAAAATCGGTATAACAGTTTACGCGCACGATTACAAAATAAGTGTTGCAACTAGATTGAAAATTTTGGTACCTACTTATACTTCAGATTGTAGTAATTGCCCTCAACCTAAATAAATTTGTATTTAAAGCTTTTTTTATATTTTTAATACAAAGTTGTATTTAGCTAATGAAAAATTAAGAAAATTTCAACAGTATAATCACCTGAAAAAATATTGTTTTGAACAATAAAAAGGAAATTTTAGGTTCAGTTTATACAGACTAACATGAAACATATGTTTTGAAAATTTCATGAAAAAATATTCATAAGTTTTTGAGATATCGTGCGCATTATGCCCGAAAACGTCATTTGGAGAAAAATGGCTTCAAAGTTTCCGAAACGAAGCATCAGCTATTGAACCTGTATAAATGTAAAAGCCATAACTTCAGTTCTAATAGGAATTTCAAGGAAACAATTCTATCAAAATGTTCAGAAAAGATAGGAGTTTAACATCTAAAAAATTTAAATTTTCGAAAATTTTAACGCTTTAAGAGTCCTGAGACCCCTTAACACATTTCATTAGTTAACTGTATAAAGATTTAAAAAAAGATATATAACTTATA
Source organism: Maratus speciosus (assembly GCA_963932465.1). Lineage (NCBI taxonomy): Eukaryota > Metazoa > Arthropoda > Arachnida > Araneae > Salticidae > Maratus > Maratus speciosus. The sequence goes on along the minus strand of OZ010787.1, from coordinate 683,138,401 downwards.
TCTTTTTCCGGGTTGTCTTGATATAAGGTGTCGAAAGTGAGTGTTATGTAACCATTTGAAAAATGAAAGTGGGTCCAAATTTTCATATGTAAATTACTTTTTATGACAAACGAGTATAAAGATTTTTACACAAATTAAAAGTGCACTTTTTGTTTCTTTTTGCTTTCATTAGAAATGAAGTTTTCTCTGTAATTTCGCCTTTCGTAACTGAAACGCGATTTCTATTTAAATTTTTCGACACTCCTTTTAGTTCTAACTGCTAAGTCATTACTAATGAAAGTGAATTTTGAAATGCTTTTTGGCCTTCTAAAGGAATTTTTTTTTAGGTTTAAATCAACATTTGTTGATAGGTTAGTCAAAGGTTTTTCTATAATCAACACAATCAAAATATGCATAAAGTGTTTCACTCTGTCATTTGAAAAATAAAACTCCGATAAAGCTATGAGATTATAATGTTTCAATTTCACATATTTACAGAATTTGATTTTTTTTTATTTATTTTACCCATGTACATAAAATGAATATTTATTTTATTACTTTACCCAATAATGAATATTGTTTCTCAGCATGAATGTAAAATAACAAAGCGAGCAGTGTGAGAAAGGAAGTTCTATTTGTGAGAGAGATTAATATACGTTGTATTAAATATACGTAATAAATGTTCATCGAAGCAAAAATAATTAAAAAAATAAAACTTTAATCTATCCTTTTCCCGATATTATATACTTAAACAACATATTATTAGCAAAATATATTTGTAAATAAATTTGTTTAAAGAAAGAAAATAAAAGCAAATACTCTGTCCATCTTAGCAACGATATTCCTTTTAAATGTACAATTATTTGCAATTTGCTGCAACTGAAAATATCGTAACATGATTTTCAACTCGGAAAATGGAAAGGGTTTAATTTGGAATTAGAATTGCATTAAAAGGATTTACTCACAGGATCTGTGCCTCATTTCTTTTGCTAAACATTGATCTTTGCGAATGTCATTTTAAAAACATGAATATCAAATAGTAATTGAATTTCCTTGCCATCCTTGTATGCAGTTACGTTTAAACGCTGAACTTTGAGAAACTTGTTTTTAACTAGAATGAACATGTATCATCTGAAACTTGTATAAATATTTCGATTTCCTAAATAAGAGCATTATTATTCTTAAAAGTATGCTTATTTCTGCTAGATAAAAAAAAAAAAAAAAAAAAATGCGTACGGTTAAAATTCATTTCTGTTGGAATTCCTGCCACATGACGGTTTAAATAGTGAAAAGTAACGTATTATACAAAAGGATTCTTTTTTCTATTTAAAAGATCTTAAGCCTTTCTATGTATAGATATGAAAAGTGTATATATGTGTATAGCATTTTGCTACTGTTTAAATTTTACGAAATAACAAATTTTTCACTAGATTAATTTTAACACAATTATTCTAATTGGTAAACAAATCATATTAGATGTAAATTTCCAACTGGGCGAAAAATGTCCGGACCAGGATTCGAACCCGGGACCTCCTGGCTGAAGCTGCCAGTGCTCTGCCATCTGAGCTATCCCGGACGATTCTGGTCGAGCTTTTTCACCCAGCTAACCTTGATGATTACAGCATCTGGTCTGAAACCTGGTTCAGCTCAACAGAATAAATCTCAGGTAATTGAACTGCGGACATTTTTCGCCCAGTTGGAAATTTACATCTAATACGATTTGTTTGCCAATTAGAATAATTGTGTTAAAATTAATCTAGTGTAATTTCGTATCCAGCGATTTCTGGAGTTCCATTACCTGAGATTAAGAATTTCACATGGATATATTATAAATACACACTTTCGTCTGATTATTGAAAATAAATTGGGATTATTCAAGGGGTTTCGCTACTCCAAACTCGAATTTTTGTTTCTTTCAGTCGTTATGTAGTTTCCTTTTGAAAGGTAAAAATGGTACCACCTTCTGTAACTTTCATTGGAAAAACATGGGGATAATATCAAGTTTTCGCTTTAAATGTATACCCTATTACCCTATTCTGACGATCCGATCATTAGAAATATGAAAAACTGCATCTAGTTACCTTTAAATGATTCAGAGTTCAAATATATTAATTCGGTTTTCTCACTTTCTGTTTTTTCAATATATCAAATGTATTTTTTTTACGAATTTAAGGATCGAATTTGAAATAATGCATCTCATTTTTTCAAAAATGAAATTTTTTTTTCTTCATTTTTTATATATATCATGACATTATTTTTAATCTTTAATTATATAACTTTTTGGAAATCCATTTCTTAGAATTATAGAATGCACCTGGAAGAAATATATGAAAAAAAATGACAAAATAATTCAAAATTGTAGGACAAGTGAAGCTTTCAAATTTTTCAAAAAACATTAAAAAATTGATTACTTTCATGATTAAATCCCTTAATAAAAGCATTTAATAATATATCAAAAAAGTATAAAATATTCAAATAAAAATATTCCCGAGATACCGCGTTCACTTAAGTATAATGATACATATACACAGAATTGCATATTTGGGCTAGTAATCCAGCAAGCAATACTGGGATGTGGCATTAAGAACCCTTGTCTAGAGTTCTGCATCGGGTCGGATTACTCGCATCCGACCGAGCTCGCGGTTTAGGTAAGGTTGGGAGTATACAGGGTGCATCTGAAATGCTTCAACAAACTTAGGGGGATGATAGTACTCGCCAAGACGAACAAAAAATGCAATGGAACATGGAGTCGCAAATGACGTTTAAAGGGTGAAAATCACAAAACAAATAAAAATATCGAAATCTTGCATGCTGCTTTTCTGCAGAACTAACTAGTAGCATGAAGCTGGTTTTCCATTAACTTTGTGCATATCCGGTCAGAAAGAGATAACAAAAACCTGGAAGAAAGTCAAACAAGTTGTAGTGCGTATTGTGACCGCTGCAGGAGAAATCCAGGAAACTCCCGAAGTCTTCGAGCGTGTCCGCCAGTCTTTCCTCCGTAGATGTACTCATGTCCGCGGTCGACACTTTGAACAATTGTTCTAAAATATTTGTTTTCTCTGGACATCACGAGCTGTGTTGTACCTATTTTCTGTGCAATGAATAATTTTCTGGAGTGTTTCTTTCTTGTCTCAGTTTGTCCATTTCCAGACGCATTTTCTCGATTTTCATCCTTTAAACGTCATTTGCGACCCCATATTCCATTTCATTTTTTGTTCGTCTTCAAGAGTACTATCATCCCTGTAAGTTTGTTGAAGCATTTCTCATACACCCTGTATATTTTCTTTGCGGGTGGGGTTGACTTCTACTTTTTTGCTGCGGATCGGGTTCGTGTCGGGTTGACTTTAATTGTTTCGTGTTCGGGTCGGTTTTGAATCTTTCTGATCGGAAACAATATCCACAATATTTTTTACGTTAAAAATCTTTGTACAATCGGACTTCCATAATGGACACTTCCGACAATTTAACAAACACTTTCGTCCGCTTATACTTCTGAATAGTGGGCACCTCCCAATCTACACACACGTAACATATGAATGTGTGCATAAACTATCACAAATACGATACGTGTGTTTTTGTGCGTATGAAAAAGGAAATGCTGGTAATATTTTTCATATTCTGAGAGAAGAAAAAATGGTTCTTAAAGAAAGAATAATGTATGATCACATTTCTTACATGCATTTTATTTCTTATGCAGTATATTGAATATATATTCATTCATATTTATATAACTATTTATTTTCATCTGAAACATTACTCACACTTTTTGGGAAAATCTGAACAACCCGACTAGCAAAAAAAACCTAAATATGACCCGCAAAAAATATTCTAGGTGAGCCCGACCCACAGAAAGAAAATTAGAGTCGTCTCGATTCGAAAAAAGAAAATTAGGGACAACTGGACCCGATGCAGGACTCTATTACACAATCCTGGTGTATCCGCTTTTCCGAGGTCCAGTCCTCCATGTTTTCATACCCTTCGGTATAGAAAAAAACAGTGCTGAGCCTACCAATCAACCACTAAAATGAATTCAGCAGGTGGTTTACACCAAAATGTCACTTGGCAGACCAGTTGCGTTTAACTACTAATCGAGTTTTAACTAATCCTGGAATTTCAACTGTGAACTCGATAACATGGCATCGCGGTACTTACGGACACTACCTTCCTTCTACACTACACTACCTTCAATGAAATTAAAAAGGGAAAATAAAGATAAATTTTGAAAAAATGCACGATCTAAAAGGTATAATTTGGAGAACTCTGGTGGAGTCCTGAATCTTTGCTTAAAAATAAGTAGCCATAATAAAACTCGCGTTACTCAAATCTATATATAGCATTGAGTAAATTGTTGTGTTTCAAAACCAGAAAGGCCTGAAATTAAATAGGGTGATTAAAGAAACAGATAGCATTTCTACCTATCCGACTGAGAAATGTATCGCAAATATAGGCTTAACAGGGAACGTGAAGTTTTATTCGTTAATTTTAAAGATGTTGAAATTTATGTTACTGAAAATGTTTCTCCATAAGAGAAAAGACTTTGTCATCCTAAACTACCATTCAAATCTCTTGAGTCTCAATGATTTGCATTCTGGGAATAAACTTCTGACTGTCATAATCGGTATGATCTCAAAATAAATTTTACGGTAAAGGCAAATACCATTGTAGAGGATGGTACCATTTTTCCAAACTCTGTACACCGTAGGACTACGCTACCACTTTTACGAATAAGATTCGCTAAAAATCGCAGTTTCAGTTCTGAGACTGTCTGTTCCGATAGAGGTCATCTTGTATCCTATTACTTCAAAATTTTCAATGTCTTTGAAAGCATTATCTTATCAAATTGAAAATTACTGAATTTACTGTGTTTAAGACTATAAGTGAATTATCTTCAAGTGTATATATGTGTTTTGCTGCAAATTATTTTACTTCCGCTACTACTCAAAATTCATATAATTTACCTATCATATTCATATATTATCTTAAAGTACTTTTAAAATAAATTTTTATGTGGCAATATAATTATTGATATTACTAATTATTATTGGAGTATTATTGTGTTGTAAATTTGGATATAACTATTACATACAATTTCATATACTTTTGTAATAGTGCATAATATTAATTATTGTTCGCATATTGTACCTTAATACTAAATTTTTAGTGTAGATTTAAAAATAATTTTTGCATCATGTATCTTACATAATATCTCAAACTTAGTATCATTGTATTGTAAATTTGTAGGTAATTATTATCTACAATTACTTATACTTTCATAATAGTGCATAATATTAATTATTGTTCGCATCTTGTACCTTAATACTTATTTTTAGTATAGAGTTAAAAATAATTTTGCATCATATATCTTGAAAATAGCTATAAGTGTTGCAAATATCACACTTGTACATGGTTTAAATTGATGTTAGTATTGTGAATCCTGAAAATAACATAAAAGTGTTGCAAATATGTAGGTAATTGTGTTAAAAGAAAAAAAAAAAGTTTAATATCAAATTCTAAAAACTATGCATATTTATATGTTATAATAATGAATATTTCTCTCAAATGTAATTATAGGGGTCATCTGTAAATATTTATTGCAAACACTGTCAATAATTGTCATATATCTAACATTGTTATTTCTCCTAAACTGTAAAAAAAAAAAAAAAAAAAAAAAAAAAAACTCATTCAAGGAGTTCTGCAGGTAGTAAAACTTTTCCCTGCCCTGGGCTTGGGGGTTACACCTAACCATAAGCCAAAAGCGGGTTCCCAGGGTGGGTGCTTACTTACTTACTTACTGGTACAGAATATTTGCGTAGATTGTGTAGGATTCTAATTAAAAATAAACGGTCATGTGCGAGTATTACTCGCGCTCAGAGGGTTCTGTAGAATCAATATATGAATTATTAACTGTATTATTTAAAAGAATAATAAGACTTCGTAAAAATTTTTACAACGTACGGTTGGGTATAGCTGTATATATTAAAAAAGTATGAATGGGTATACCATAAAAGTTCAAAGAGATTTGAAGCCTAAAAAATATCAAATATTGCTATTCTGTATAACTCTTTTTTTTAATATGTTTATGATGAAGTTAATTCGGTACTGACAATAAAAGTACTGCATATTTAACCCCTTGAGTGGCAGTAGTATTTCTATGAAATCACTTAATTTTAATTCTCAAATGCTACATAGGCACCAGAATTTTGGTAAAAAAAGAATTCGGTTTATTATATATGCGAAATATAGCTTTTCTTATTTACAAATTAATTTGTTTTCAAATTCCGGTGTCAATCATTAATTTCAACAGTTTAGCAATTTCATTGTTTTGCTGAACTGCATGCATTGCTTTGTTAAACGTCATTCGGCATTTCATAAAACTAAATTCAGCGTAGTAATAATTTTTTATTTTTACAGTGTAGCTAAAACAGAACCCTTGTTCAAAGTTTAAACTTGGTATTTAGTCCAGACAATAGGGAATTTTACCTAGCAAAATTAATGGTAGTACTGGAAATCGGCTTTCTAGATGTTTTTTGGGTCGCTGAATCCGAATATGGAATTTCCCACCAAAATTTCCCCCGTTAACCTCCCCAAATTTTGGTAAAAAGCCCCCCCAAAAAGGTTTTTATTAAATAATTCCATTTTTTATTGTTTTAGAGAAAAAGTATCTAGAAATTCAGAAAGTAGACAAAATTTCCAACAAATTAGATATACGACATTATGACTTAGGATGAAGGGGAAGGGGGGATCTGCCTCGGAACATGCGCGCGGTGCTGCGCAAACTAAGTTGCGCAATTCCACATAACCACTCACACGTTTACATTCGTCTTCCCATCTCCCCTCCGAACTTTCTCTATAAGGTTTACTTTAAAGTTTTTCTGTCGCTGAATCCGAATTTTTAACTTTCCCCCAAAAATTTCCCCCGCGAAACCCCCCTCAAATAGTTGTTTTTAACTTAAATTTCTTATTATTTTAGGGGAAAAGCATTACGAAATTCAGAAACTATATAAAATTTGCAACAAATAGGATATATGACATTATGAATTACGATGAACGGGGAGGGTGAGGACTGCCTCTGAACATGCACTGCGGCGCTACGTGCGCTAAATTATGAAGTCCAGGCAATAGGGGATTTTATCTGGCAAAGTTAATACTAGTTCTGAATTTCGAATTACTTTATGTTTTTTGGGTCGCTGAATCCGAATTTGTAACTTCCCACCAAAATTTCACCCGGCAACCCCCCAAAATATTGATTTTTTGAAAAAAATTGGTTTTTGAGAAAAGCGCGTGGGGAATGTTCCGAGGCAGCCCCCTCTCTCCCCGTTTATCCTACGTCATAATGTCATGTATCGTATTTGTTGCAAATTTTTGCCTAGTTTCTGAATTTCGTAATGCTTTTGTCCTAAAACAATAAGAAATTTAAGTTAAAAACAACTATTTGGGGGGGGGGGGGATTCGAGGGGAAAATTTTGGGGGTAAGTTAAAAATTCGGATTCAGCGACCCAAAAAACTTAAAGTAAACCTTATAGAGAAAGTTCGGAGGAAAGATGGGAGAGCTAATGTAAACGTGTGAGTGGTTAAGTGGAATTGCGCAACTTAGTCCACGCAGCACTGCGGCGCATGTTCCGAGGCAGATCCCCCCTTCCCCTTCATCCTAAGTCATAATGTCATATATCTAATTTATTGCAAATTTTGTCTACTTTCTGAATTTCTAGCTACTTTTCCCCTAAAACAATAAAAAATGATTTATTATTTAATAATGAATTATTTAATAAAAACCTTTTTTGGGGGCTTTTTACCAAAATTTTGGGGTGTTGCCGGGGGAAATTTTGGTGGGAAGTTACAAATTCGGATTCAGTGACCCAAAAAACATCTAGAAAGCCGATTTCCAGTACTACCATTAATTTTGCTAGGTAGAGTCCTTATACGATCTCTATTGCCTTGACTAATTGTAATAAGCGCGCTTTGATAGGAGGTCGCAAAGTTGCAACGTCGCCTTTGTCCGTGCTGCGTTTTTCCAGATTGATTTTTAATTAACTTTTAGAGACACGGGAGGCGTATTGAAAGATCCACTCAATGCAAACGAGTCGCGAATCCCATAGTATTTAGGTGATTAATTCTCATTAAATTACTGTTTTTAACAATTTGACACTTATTTCTTCTATACTACTTGCTTTTATTGCTATTGGGCATTGCATTACACAAATATATCATTAAAAGTTATTATCTAGGCTTTAAAAGCCGATGGTACATAAAGCACGCCTCCCTGTCTTTATGTATGTCCAAACTGTCCGTTCGGCTAATTACCGACGATTTTTTTCGAAAATCATTATCAACAATGCTTTTATACTTCGGATATGATAGGTACCAACAGCGCTCCTCAAAAACTTTTGCTGAGTGCCCGCAAATCGAAATTTGTGTGTAACACAAAAATGCGCTTTTCTCAAAAACTATGTGACCTAGGGTAATCGCTATAATTTTCCTGCAAGGTTTAAATGAACGTCTACGACCTCTAATTGTTTCATAATTTTAGTTTCAGTAGATTTGGAAATAGATGGGGGGACATGTTTTTGCACTACATTTTCGACGATATCTCTGAAAATATGTTACCTAAAATTAAAAGAAATGTATTTTTGAGTTCAGCTTTACGAAAACTTTCACACGATATACAAAGAAAAGATTTTTTTTTTCAAGTAAATTAATAAGCCCCTCTACATTTTCCCCTAAATATAATTTATGAATATAAATATTAATAATCTGTAAATATGTGAGTCAATAATCTTTAATAATTCCCCCAATTTGAGCTTTCCACCTTCCATAGTTTACGAGGATTATGGCTGTGACAGACGGACAGACAGACACAGGAGTGATCTTATAATGGTTCCGTTTTTACTTTTTAAGTATGGAACCCTAAATACAGGTGTTATGTTGTAGAGGTGAAGATAAAATAATTTCATATGTAACGTGCACTGAGATGAAGTGGTAAACAAATTCACTAACGCCAATAGAAATTGCAGCAAGAGCATTTTCCTCCCTTTATAGTCTAAAATATTAGTACTGTTGTATTCGCGCATTTTCACTGAAGTCTAGGAGCTACGTTTTAATGCTTTTTTTGGTGACTTTAGGTACAAAAATGGTTGAAAATATTTATAATATTTTGAATTAAACTTTGTTTAGTGTGTTTCTTTTTGCAATAAGATGAAATAGTGTAAGTGTCATTAAGGGGCTAGTATAACCCGACTTATTAGTAAATGATAAAATGTTGTTTTAACCAAGCAACCAGTTGGCATGTTTCTTTACTTTCTCTTTTATAATATTTGAGTCATAGTAGTCAATTAACGCTCCGCTGAATTAAAACTAGATTTTAAAAGTACAGTTTTAAAATGAGGCTATATTTTTATGTGTTTTGTTTGTTGTGACTTTCTCAGATTTTAGCTTTCTTGGTTGTTCGTAAAACTGGTTGCCTCACCCTTGAGTTTTATATCCTCAGTTAACTTTAGAAAATAAAAATTTAAAAATATGCTTAGTTTTACTATACGTTTTTTAATTTTTACATCTGTGATTGAACTCATCCCGCCAACAATCGTCCTGTGGTGTCCCCACAGAAACTGGGTAAAATACGCACTCGTTACACATGTCCCGCCACTTATAATTGCACCTTTTATTCACATCAATGTAGTATATAATAATATCAATGAAAGTCAGTCAATGATACTGAAAAAGTTTAGCAAAGCGTTCATTAAACAGTAGAAGATAGTTGTTCCTCATTTCTTTCTCTTCATATGAATTGTAATAGGGATCACTAAATGATTCTTGTTAAATTTTAGGGTTCCATATTTAAAAAGTAAAAACGGAACCATTATAAGATCACGCCTGTATCTGTCAGTTTGCTCGTAAACTACGGAACGTGGAAAGTTCAAATTGGGGGAGTAATAAAGACTATTCACCCACATATTTAGAGATTATTAAACATTCACAAATATATTTAGGAAAAATGTAGAAGGGCTAATTAAGCTACTTGAGAAAAAAAATCTTTTCTTTGTATATCGTGTGAAAGCTTTCGTAACGCTGAACTCAAAAATACATTTCTTTAATTTTAGGAATTGTAGTTGCATAGATATCGTCAAAAATGTCGTGCAAAAATATGTTCCCCCCGTCTATTTCCGAATCTACTCAAACTAAAATTATGAAAAAATTAGAGGTAGTAGAAGTTAACTTAAACCTTGCAGGAAAATTATTGCGATTAGTTTATAGCATTAGTAGAATATAGTTGTCGAGAAAATGCATTTTACCGTTAAACACAAATTTCGATTTGCGGGCATTCAGTAAGAGTGTTGAGGAGCGTTGATGGTACCTTTCGTAGAAGTATAAAAGAATTGTTGATTATGATTTTCGGAAAAAATCGTCTGTAATTAGCCGAGATATTAACCCTTAAATACACAAACGGTTTGGGCATACATAACGACAAGGGCGGCGTACTCTATCTACCATTGTCTTTTGAAGCGTAGATAACAACTTTTAATGATACATTTGTGTAATGCAATGCCCAGTAGCGGTATAAAAGCAATAAACGTCAAATTGTTAAAAACAGTCTAATTTACTTAGGATTAATCACATAAATACTATGGAATTCGCGACTAGTTTGCATTGAGTGGATCTCTCAATACGCCTCCCGTGTCTTTAAAAGTTAATTAAAAGCCTATGTGGAAAAACGCGGCACGGTCAAAGGTGGCGATGCATTTTTGCGACCTCCTTTCGAAGCGCGCTTGGCAGAATGCCAAGTTTAAACTTTGAAGAAGTGTTTTGTTTTAGCTACCCTGTAAAAAGAAAAGATTATTACTACGCTGAATTTAGTTTTATGAAATGCCAAATGAAGTTTAAATATGCACTACTTTTATTGTCAGTACCGAATTAAGTTCATCATAAACAGATTAGGATAAGATTAAAAAAGAGATATACAGAATAGCAATATTTGATATTATTTAGGCGTCATATCTCTTTGAACTTTTATGGTATACCCATTCATACCTTTCTAGTATATACGGCTATACCCAACCCTACTTTGTATAGTTTTTACAAAATCTTACTATTCTTTTAGCAACGATTTTTTTAATAATACATTTAATAATTCACATTTATTGCACGGAACCCTCAGAGCGCAAGTAATACTCGCACTTGACCGTTTATTTTCTTTTAAATAAGCAGTAAACTGAATCAATATATGTTTAGAACATATTATATTTTAATCTAAGTTACAAAAATTAAAAAGTTATTTTCTATTCTAATGCAACATCCTTTTAAATTAGGGGTGCACAACCTTTTTAAGAGAAGGGCCACTTACAAAAATGTCTGGGTTGTCGAGGGCCACATCAGTAACACAGAGAGAATTCTAGTGCGGGGAGGTGATCTGAGGCCTATAATCAGATAAAAAATATGGATTTAGAGGGGGGGGGTACCCCTTTAGGTTCCCTACACATTCAACATATCCAATTCAGTTGGGAAGGATATATCAATAGTTTACTTTTGTATATATAACAGAGATATAGCAAGGGGATTATTTTCAATGAGGGATAATATTCCTTAACTTAAAAGTGCTAAAACATAGGCATAAAAGTGACTAGTGCCGAAAAAATGTGAACTTTATGAACGACGGGAGAAGGAGGAGGTGCCGATCAATGAAATTTAAGATTTTTCCGTGCCCGATCAATGGAATCTGCTATTTTCCCGTACCCGATCACGAAATTTTCTCGCGCCTGATCGATGAATTTCGCAATTTTTTCGCACCCGGTCAACGAAATTAAAAAATTTTTTGAGGCTGATCGACTATTCAAGATTTTTTCCGGCACCCGATCAACGAAATTCGCGACTTTTCCGCGGCCTATCAACGATATTCGCGATTCTTAAACTGACTCACGAAATTTGCAATTTTTTACGCAAATTCACTAAGTTTGTGATTTTCTCTCGCAAAAAAAATAACGAAACTCACGATTTTTCCACAGACGCGTAACAAAATTTCCAATTTTTCAGCGCATCATCGACAAAATACAGGATTTTTCCGTGCCCGACAGAAAAAATTCCCGTTTTTTATGTGCCTCATCATCAAAATTTGCAATTTTTTCGAGCCGATCAATGAAATTCGTGAATTTTCAGCTCCTGATCCACGAAATTTGCGATTTTTTCGTGCTCTATCAACAAAATTTCGATTTTTTTCGAACCTGATCGACAAAATTCGCGGTTTTTCTGCATCCGATAAATGAAATTCGCGATTTTTACCATATCCAATCGACAAATCGTGATTTTTCAGTACCCAATCGACAAACCGCCATTTTTCGTGCGCGATAGACGAAATTTGTAATTTTCCAAATATCACCGACAAAATTTGCGATTTTTCCTAGTCCGATCGGATTTTTTACTTCCATATCAGTCTGGAAAATTCTTGATGTTAACCTTTTTGAAACAACATGGTTTTCTGACTTTTCCTATCACAAGAGGTTTTAGTTTATCTCATTTTGAACTGCAAGTAAGCAAAACGACAATTCTCTCTTTAGAAATCTTTCCATCTTTACATTTATCTCCAGCCATTGGTAATGTTTTGTTTGGGATAGCCCGATAAAACAAACCATATTCATGAGCGTTGAATATATCTTCTGTCTTATAATTCTCCAGCAAAACAGAAATCCGTCTTTTAAAGGAACCTGCTGTTTCCATGTCAACGTCATGAGATTTGCCATACAAAATTTTCTGAGAAATGTTATTTTTTTCTTGAAAGATTCTAACCAGCCATTAGAAGCAGTAAAATTTTTTACATCGAGGTTTTTTTTTTTTTAACTCTAAAGTAATCGGTTTCTTGAGTTTTTCGACTCCTAGACTCATTTTCATTTTCTTCAAATCTTTGTAGATATTCCGATTTTCTTTTAAAAATATTGCTGACGCAAGTTTCACTGATTTGAAAATTTTTCAGCGCGTGATCGACTAAATTTGCGATTTTTCCATGCACGATCAACAAAATTTGTGATTTTTCAAAGCCTCATCAAAATTCGCGGTTTTTCCGCACCCGATCCATGAGATTCACAATTTTTCCGCACCCGATCGACAAAATTCGCGATTTTTCCTTGCCCGGTAGACGAAATTTGCGAGTTTTTAGCGCCCCCATCGACAAAATGTGCGACTTTTCCGTATCCTATGAACAAAATTTGTGATTTTTCAGTATCCGATCAATGCATTTTGCGATTTTTCCGTGGCCGATTTACGAATTTTGCGACTTTCCCGAGCCTGATCGACAAAATTTGCAATTTTCCGCATACAATCAGCTGAATTCGCTATTTTTTTGTGCCTGATTGACAAATTTTCGTGGTTTTTCCGTATTTAATTAACGATATTCGCGATTCTTAAGTAACTGATGAAATTTGCAATTATTTTCTCGCCGCAAATTGACGAAATTCGCGCTTTTTCTCGTGGTAAATAGACGAAACTCACTATTTTTCCGCAGCCGATTAAGAAAATTTGGAACTTTTCCGTGCATCCACGACAAAATTCACGATTTTTCTGCGCCTCTTCGAGAAAATTCGCGATTGTTCTGTGTCCGATCAACGAAATTCGCGATTTTCCCGAACCCGATTGCGGTCAACAAACCTCGCGATTTTTACGTGCGCGGTCGATGTAATTTGAGATATTTTTCGACTAGCGATTAACGAAATTCGGAATTTGTAGTCCAGTAAAATTAGCTCAAAAAAGGGTCGTTTTATGCAAAAATTCGCGGAAAGCTGGAAATCGTTTTAATCACTTTGTTTTCATCCAAATGAAGGGATTTGAAGTTTGTCCTATTTTTTCTAGTGAGCTTCAGTCGTGGCACTAGAAAAACCTATAAAAATTCGGACTTGAGTATTTTGCAAATAACTCAAACACCGTTCAATCTACAGAAACAGTTCTAATTTATAAATTGTAGACCATAAAATTTTGCGTCGATTGAGTACCGCAGACTAAACACTCCGCCAAAAATAAGCGAGATATGATAGATCAAAAAAGTGCTTTTTTCCAATTTTTTCTAAAAAAATCTCAGAAAATTGTTTTTTTGAAGTGCTCATGTAACCAAACGAAATGTACTCACACGTATATTTGCGCTTATGATTAAAATTTTGAAACCTTAGCCCAATCATAGTGTTACATTAAACAAACACTAATAGTGTCTGAGTACAGGAGTGATTGGTGGCGATAAAATAAATTGTCATCTAGTCAAAGAGATTGGAGTTGCAAGTATGAAAAGTGTCATTGGTGGTGATTTTGGCCATGTGGAATTAAAGAGATCCAATCGAGTAACTCCAATGAAAAGCTTCACGTGTGCTGTTAAAATCCATGATGAGGAGACATCCGTCGATCCAGGGACTATTTTCTTTCCACAAGAAATTAGAGGAAGAACTTAGAAAGTTCTTTGAGTATGAATTGGCTCTGTTTGTTAACTTTGGAATGAGGAAAACGCGGTATTTTTCGATTTGTTAATAATTTACAACAAACCATAAAAACTGTCCATCTGATTGATGGTGGCTTCCTCCTTCATCGAGTGAGTTTGGAGCTAAGAGAAAAGTTATCTTCAATTATTTCCAAGTATAATATTTGAAATTAATAATATTTGAAAACAATTGTATTTGATGGTTGCTCAGAAGAATCGTCAGAACATGGCACAAAGTCTGCTGAGAGCTTCCATCGAAAAAATAAATACGTTGCAGCAAGTGTTGACTTCAACGAAAATACGACGCTCACAATGCAAAAAGAGCACTTCCTTGCAAATGAAGGGAATAAACGACGTTTAATAAAAATACTCATTGAAAAATTGAAGCAACACAATTTTACTGTAAAACAAGCTTTCGAGGATGCAGATACATACTAGCATCGTGATGGAAGCCATCCAACTTGATCAGCAGTCAGAACGTGTCATCGTAGTTGGGGAAGATATTGATCTGCTTGTGCTTTTGACTACATTTATTCCCAACTCATCCACGATATACTTCTTGAAACCTGGGAAAGGACAGTCGGGCAATGTTTTATATTCACCATTAAGTTTCAAGTACTCACCGATTGTGAAGATAAACGTCCTATTCCTACATGCTTTTAGCGGCTGTGATTCTACATATGCCTTCTTCAGGCAGGGTAAACTGAAATTCGTCAAGCTTTTGGAAAATCATGCTCACCTACAGGATGTCCCAACTGTCTTTAATAACCAATATGCTACGCCTGAAGAAGTAAGTGATGCGGGGAAGAAATTTATTGCCAACAATCCCCAGTATGATGAATCCACAACACTGCACAAATTGCGATACAACACATTTGCAAAATATCTTATGAAGACCCAATTTAACCTCACTTCTCTGCCGCCAACTGAAGATGCAGCCAAATAACATTCATACAGAATTTTCTTCAGATCAACATCTGGAATGGAAGGGTGATAAATCCCACTGATTGGGGTTGGAAGTCTTTCAAACATGGTATACTTCCAATCACCACGAACGATATAGCTGCAACACTAGAGCTTTTAAACACTCTGTCATGCAAATGTGCAAAGGGATACAAAGGCGGTTTATGTTCTTGTAGGAAGAACGGTGGTAAATGTTTAATTATAGGTTACCACTGTAAAGGTGCGTCGTGCACAAATACCGCAGAAAAAGAAGACTCACAAACCGGATACGACGAAAAAATAGATATGGACAAGGATGCCTTCTATGTGCAGGAGGAAGAAGAATGGGAAGATCAAAGTCCAGCAAAAAAAACTCTCCAAAATCGATTTCCCTGTATTTCCCTCAAGTAACTTGAGCTGATTTTATTACCTTGCTTATATACTAATATTTTTTTTAAATAAATTAATTTTCTTGATTTTCTGTTATTATTATATTGTTCTCTAACATTTTATACATTAGAACTTCAAAAAAAAAAAAAAAACAATTTTCTGAGAAGATAAAAAAGAGGAATTTTTTTTAGAAAAAATTGGAAAAAAGTACTTTTTTGATCTATCATATCTCGCTTATTTTTGGCGGAATTTTTAGTCTGTGGTACTCAATCGACGTAGAATTTTATGGTCTATAATTTATGAACTAAAACTGTTTCTGTAGAGTGAGCGGTTTTTGAGTTATTTGCGAAATACTTAAAAAAGTTCGAAAATTTTGAGGTTTTTGTAGTGCCACGTCTAAAGCTCAACAGG
Organism: Maratus speciosus; assembly: GCA_963932465.1. NCBI lineage: Eukaryota > Metazoa > Arthropoda > Arachnida > Araneae > Salticidae > Maratus > Maratus speciosus. The sequence continues at coordinate 683,122,239 of OZ010787.1, read as the reverse complement.
AAAAATGGGACAAACTTCAAATCCCTTCATTTGGATATAAAACAAAGTGATTAAAACAATTTCGATCTTTCCGCGAATTTTCGGTTAGAAAAATCCTATTTATACTGGCCTATTGGGAATTTCCTAAATGTTAATATCTATGGTATCGGCCGGCCGATTAACGAAATTCGCGAATTTTAACTGACCGATGAAGTTTGCAATTTTTTCCCGCAAAAAATTGACAAAATTCACGGTTTTTTTCCGTTATAAATTGACGAGTCTCGCGGGCCACTTTTGGCCCGCGGGCCACAAGTTGTGCATCCCTATTTTAAATGATAAAATAAAAGAGTATTGAGTAACAAAAGGCTTATTATAATTTTTAAGATGTCACTTTTGATTTAAAAACTATTGTTTAAAAGGGAAAAAAACCTGTTTTATACTTAGGAAAATGTTATATTGATGTATTTAACTTAACTGTCTATTTTGTATGTGTGTATTTTTTTCAATAAGCCAATCTTTTTAGTTTCCCGCAGAATTCTGTTGCTGCAATAAATCTTAGTCCATAACTTTTTACTCCAAGAAAATATCTAAACTGTGAAAATGATATGAAATCAACGCAACTATGAGCCTATTACACCTGCCCCAGAATTGTACCCATAATTATTTTGTAAGAATAGCCCAAAAAACATTTTAAAATTGAAGAGCTGAGTGGATGAACATGTTATGCTACATTTTCTATTTTTTTTTTTTTTTTTTTTTTTTTTTTTTTTTTTATCTTTTGGATGAAAGCGTTATGATGTATCTAAAATACTAAGATTCTATTTAGTCTTGAAGATTTAAGACATTATTCATTAATATTTAATATTTTAATATTTAATAATGTCAATAATATTAATAATTTTTATTATTTGAAAATTAAATATGAATAAGTTTTTCTGAGCGAGTTTAGTACCATACCTGTTAATATTTCAAACATATGGTATCAAACAGAAAATAAATCTTTAAAATTTACAGAAAAAACTTTCACCTCAAATTTCTTGAAATGTAATTTTTGTTACTTAACATGTTCTTCCACTTAGCTCTTCAATTAAGATCTGAGCGAGTGTACTTAACGCTCGACTACTATCCTTGTATCTGTAAGATACAGTGACTTTTTTCTGAATGCAAAGTTTGATATCTATTTTTACCCGACTGTCAAGAAGAGTTATGTGTTTCACGCGTATCTGGGTATGTAGATTTCTTTATATCCTCGAAACATCCCAACGGCTGGATTTTAATGAATGAGGTCTCTATCGATTAATCTTAACCGTCCGATGGTTATAGACTACGTTTTGTTTTCATAAATTAAAAATGGCGGCCGTGAAATACAAAATGGTGGTAGAGACGAAAAAAAAATTTACGCATCATATTGAGTGGTATATCATTCAATAGATATTTCAAAATGAAGACGATGTTTTGTTGACTATTTTACAGTCAACAAAATTTACAACTCCGTTTAAATATTACACAACCTGGAAGTTGTGTGGGTAGGATCTCTAGCTCTTCTTGAACTCTAACCTTCATAGACATCTATAGGCTTCATCAAAACAGTGTTTATAGAGAGGAACTAACAATTAAACACAACTTAAAAGTCATCAATAGAAGTAAATAAAAAAATAGGTAAGTAATATGAAAAATAGTTTCACATTGATGAGAAATAATCGATTAATTCGGTTTTTACGCTGTCGGGTTTTTTGATTTTTTAAATTTAATTTTTACTTGATTTTTTTTTGATTAAAGGCAAAATAACACGCATTCCTAGTTTATGACTACCTTTCTCCGAAATATCGCAATAGCAAGTGCATAAATCTGGAAATGACGTCATGTGATCTCACAGATGCAACGACAGCAATAATGCAAGTTTTTAAAGAATAGTAATCGAATGTTAAACAAAGATATTAAAAAAAGGGAAAAGCCATTTGATGAACGCTAATAGTAAAGGTGTGGGAAAACTTTTAAGGTCGAACTATGCCAAAACGTGGTTGCAGTGACTCCATGACACCTTATCCTACCCAATTTTGGACATTTCAGTTGTTAGATAAAGCTTCAGGCAGCGTTAGCTTATCTATGACCATTCTGCGTTTAAAAGTTCGCGTGCAGTTTTTGATGTATCAGACATATTTTAAAGGGGATGTATTTTATCAATCGAAATACGTCTCAGGTTGTGGAAGGAGTCGTATAGGTTATTGAGATATCGCCTGTTTTTGTTTTCTAGTTCTTGTAGAATCAGGATAGATATTCTCGAAGGATGCTTTTGGGTAGAAAAGGGGGTGACGCTGGTAGAGTGACATTGAATCAGAAATAAAGCCAAAAATTCATGCAATTTTGACCCTGCATGACGCACAAATATTTATGGCAAATTAAACTAGGAAAAGAAGAATAAAGGATGGAAAATATAGCTTCTGGTCCTTCGAAAGAAAAAAACATAAGGCAAATGAAATGGCACAATAGAGCCTCTCAAGGGAAACGAGGAATAACAAAACCTTCTGCACTATTCTCACGTTTTTTCTACTTTCATTAACATTTAGGGTGAAACTCTCAGTAACTGACGCCTTAAGGATTTTTTCTAGTTCAAATCCCTATTACAAAATTTTAAATCCATTTTATACTTATCTTTCTTTTTGAAATGAAATTAAAAAATTATCGTTGACAAAATTATGCAATGTATTATTAAAAAATACTTTTTTTTTTAATAAATAGGGTTCACAGTGCCAGAAACTGACACAACCCTATTTTTAAAAATCAGTAATTGACACAGAGTGAATCAGTGTTTGACACTTTATTTACTTAATTTGAAAAAATAAAAGAATGATTTTATATGTAAAGGAATTTATGCTTCAAAAACAGTTTAATATTTATTATAAAAACAAACTTCTTAAACCTTTTTTTATATAGGATACCATACTGCATATCATATAGGATATCATACAGATGCATGTGCCCTTTTTTCCAGATTTTAAATTATTAGCTATGCAGTTATTCAATAATTTACATTTATGAACCAGTCACTGACAAGTGGCTTCAGGCACTTGTAGAACAACTTAAATTTTAATGATTTAAATTTAACTACAAGACAAATTTAATTTATTATTATGTTTTTTAAGCAGTTCAAGTAATAGATTTCAAATTTCTTTCATAGAGTCAATAATTGACACTTCTGTAGGATACTGGTGAAATGAATTTCCTGGAACCCATTACGGTCCCACCCCCATTAAGACTCCATTAAACTATTAATCACGGCCCTAATGTATAATAGTCATTTTTGGACTCATTTCTTACAAGTATAACTTTAAGAAAAAGCATATGGTGGATGGTTGCATTAAAAATAGATTAATAAAAAACACAACCATCATTTTAGAAAGACGATGGTTGCCTCAAAATAGCACTTTTTGTCTCTTCAAAAATTCCTTCCTCAATGAATATGTCCTTGGCCTACTAATGGCAAAAATATTGACTCCAAATTAAAAATAAGTGTTTAAGTTTGCACTAGATAACATTAATTTTCAGAATTTTACAAGAAAATGCTTATTTGAGTGCGATTTTTGCTGAAGTGTCAGTGACTCGTTACGTAATGGTGAAAAATCAGTGCGCATAAGCATGAAATTTTACTGAATTATCTATAGCAGATAATGTCAGTCACTAAAAAGACTTTTTTTGAATTTAATTTCTATTGTAAATGTTTTTTTTTTTTAAATGGAGTAAATCTATTATTTAAAACTTCTCTTTTAAATACTATGCATTCTTAAAAATAATGTTAATCTGGGTATGAGTGAATGAATCCACAGCATTCCTCTATAGAAAGAAAAATAAGAATAATATTCTATGGATGTCCTCATTCGAAGACATCATTCATTCGAAATAAAAGTATTTGCAATTTAACCCGCGATAGGAAGGTAATTAATGTCATTTGCAGTCAATTACAACTTGTGACGGACGTCATTTCCTCCTGACGTTTTTATCAGCTAGTTTTGATGTCAGTTTTACGTGACGATTTTCGTGCAGAAGATAAAATGGAACGATCCTAGACGCGAAAGTTTATAAAGTGATAAATAGAGTCTGATGAGATAGAGTATCGTTTATTACCGAGAGAAGAGAGACATTAGGAGAATGATATGAATTAATAGCGAAATCTCTACATGCATCCCTATCATGGCGTGCACTAGACTGCGTTATATACAGCCTGTACGTAGGAAAATTTCATAGAAAATAAACATTGATTTGAAATTATTTTTTTCTCACATATGAAAGAAAAATGATTTTGTTTTTCAACAAAAGGTTTTGTATGAAGTAACAATAGATAAATCATGCTTAAATTTATCCTTTTTTACAAACTTACAAAATCTAGAATTGAAATGAAAAAGATTTTAATTGCTTTTTTAACATAAATTTCTATACATAGGGGCTTGTTGGATGCGTATGCATAAAATTTTGAAAAACGGCTATAACTGAAATTCTAATTAATGAAAAAATAGAGAAGTACTGATTTAATTCCAAGAATATCTTTTGTACTTATATGTGATTTAGTTTATCATCTTCTTATTAAAATCGAACCCAACATTAAGGTATCTGCCTACATAAAAATGGCTGTTTTGGTAAAAAAAATTCAAATTTTGTTGTGTATTGTTTTATTTAACAGAGTGTATCTCAGTGTGAGTAACCATTCTGGGGTGAACATTTATATATTTAAAAGACTAGTCTGTTTTTTTTACTCACCTGCCCTGAGCTTTCTACTGAACTCATTTTGCTAATTACGTTTTCAAATAAAAGTTGTTCCTTTGTAGATGAGCCCGCAACTAGCTATTTTTAAAAATATTCCCATTTTTATATTTTAATTTTAACAGTTTTTTGTAAAATTTCTTAAAAGGGTGGAAATCGGAGTACTTCCACTGTTTCAGATAAAAGAGAAATAATGAAAAATATTCAGACACGTGGCTTTTTGACCGTATTTTTTCATATGCAATAAGTTATTTTCGGTAAAAAAAAAAAATATGCACCTGTACTTTATTTTTGTAAGCGAATAAAATTCGTATTGATTGCGACATCCCGAGAATAATGTCTATTGGATTTATTTTATCGTTATGCATCATCACTTTATTATATTTTACCTTACAATTAAATAGGAAATATGTACTGTGGTTAAACATAAAACTATGTATATAAAGTATGTTTGAAAGTTTGCGCCGGTGACGTTATGATTATTTTGAAATGTATTTTTACATTAATAAAATTAAGGAGAAAAATTGATAGGACTGTGTCAACATGCCGTCATTTTCACTGATTTTTAATTACTTAATTCTAAAAATTACAACCAGAGACTGTATGGATTGTTGAACTATTTCGGAAATTGAATATTAAATAAAGAAAATATCCCCCTCATTTGATTAGCGGGAATCACTTGTCATTTTTAAAATAACAAAACCCTCCAATAATAAATTTTTCATTCTGTTTGTTTGTACGAATTGTTATAAAAATGAAACTCAGAACAATATTCCATCATTTTTGATATAATAATTGTATAATAATAAATTTAAGATAAAAAAAATTCAACATTGAAACTGCGACTTTACAAACATGACATCGAAATTATAAAAAAAAAAGGAGCCTTTTGCCCACGTACTTGCTCTAGAGATATTTTTAGATGGTGACTATCACTATGTTCCTTCTTTCTTTTGTAATGATATTAGTATGCTGGGAATGCATCACTGCTCGTTAAAAGTGTGTTTTTATAATGAATTGTTTTTATTTCTCTTCAAAATCTTATAATTGTGTTTTCTATTTCAGTAGATAAATATCTATCTAAAGAAATCATATGAATTGAGTGAATAAATGTTTAATGGTCTACCTATTGAGCTACCACGTATTTCATTCAGAAAAACTCATTGGCAACAGAATCCGGTCTGCCATGTAGAGGGCTCAACAGAAGAAATCACAGATAATGGAACTCCATTAAACGATGGATACGTCGATGCAGTTTATTGTAAATATACGATTAATATATAATATATGTGAGTGTGTATTAATGTATAATATTTATTATTATATGTTTTTTCCATTCAAATGGAAAAATTCAATTCGTATGATATCTTTACTAATCAGTAGGATAGTAAAAAGGATATAAAAAGTAGTGGAAAAGTTAAAATATTAATCAAAGTTTCTATAAACACACAAAGAAAGTCTTAAAATGAGAATAATAGTTAAAAAATGCAAATACTCTCAACATTTGACCTTGTTAATAAATTACAAAATCAGCATGATATTGGAACCTGTTATTAAGATACTGTAGAACAATGGAACGTGTTAACAGAAAGTAACTGTTTTTCCTTTCTTTATAAATAATGCATGGGATGAATGCTCCTTGAATGAATGTTAGCAGTGAATGCTAGCAGTGAATTTTGCATGTTGGGAACTGTTTCGTCATTCCAACTCGTGAATGGCTAAGATGTTTTTTCAAAAGCAGAAAGTTTTGATCTTCATCGGCCTGAAGGAATTTTAAAGAAGGGCAGACATGCATTGTGACATTAAAGCATAATTAATCAAACACGATCTATTAAGAGGTGCCTTAGATTTGAATGGAAATCAGCCTTTCAGAATTTGTTTAAATCAGGTTTCTTATACTGGTAATTAAAACTGGGTAGTTTAAAATGGGCTCCGTTCATAGAACTTTGGTTAGAAGTTCGCTCCACAGTAAGCATCAAGAGTTGAAGAGTCGTAAGATTGAAATAGATGGAAATGTGTTTTTAATGTGGGTGGCGCGGTGGAAGTATGGATTATGAGGGTTTACAAGAACTGGGCAAGTAGAGTATTGCTTTTGATGGTTTTGGGAGGAAAACAATAATTTGACAGAAACTGATACATTTTCGAGATTTAAAGAAGCATTTATTTCTTTTGCTGCCACTGAACCCGGTATTTAGGATACTATCAGCTCTCAAGGAACTATGTTCATGTTAAACAAATATGTTTTATAGAAAAACATAAAAAAATAACATTAAAATTCATATTTTTTTTTTTACTCTTGCGCAAATAAATTCAGTTACACAGCTAAAAATGTTTCATTGAGAATGCATCCCCATTCCGGTTTAAAAAAACTGATTAAAAACAGGTCCAAAATGTTTCTGAAAATCAGTGGCAGCAAAAGAAACTTTGTTTTTTAAAACTTATTCTTTAAATCTCGAAAATATAAAGTTTTCTGATGTTTCCAAAGATAAAGAAATTAGGGGTCACTTGAAAAAGGTTATTGTATATTTTCGTAAGGGGCTTTATTATACTTTCGTAGAAAAGAAGCCTTTGTCTTATTTTACAGTGAAGGATAATTAAGTAAATAACTATGAAAAGGTGAAGAAGTTTCAGTCAAAACCTCAACTATGTTTAGAACAATTCAAAAAAGCAATGAATCGCATTTACAGCTTGCTTCTCGCCTAACCACTAATTCGGAGATTTACTTAAAACTAAGAAATACATCTGATTTTAAAACTTTGAAATAATCCATTGTATCAGATAAGCTATTCAAAACTTAACAAAGAAAGTCCTTCTCATAATACAGATAAGACAATGGAATAGTTGGTTTAATTCTTTAGATTTAGGAAAGGAAGCTGATTTATATTTCATTTCAGGTGTTAAATATGTGTACCACTCTTCAAAAATATCGCAATAATCCCATGAAAATAAAAAACCTGTCAAAAACATTTTTTTAAGATGTAAAACATTTGAAATGTGTTTTGTGTTCCGAAACTCACCATTTGGTTAAATGCCCCAGTTATGTAAAATTATCAGTAAATGAGAGAATTGAAGTTGTAATAGAAAAGAAAAGTGCAGAGTTAAACTGATGGAATTGAGCTCACAGTCTATTCACACTAATTGTATATTATACTCTTACTTCAAAGAATAATGCCCTTCGAAGAATAAATTAAGGAGGGGATTAGCTCCTTCCTTGTTTCACATGTTTATACTTAACCCATGAACCTCCAAATCTCATCAGGGAAGCGCCTTATCTAAATAAACCGGTATATAAAATTTGAAGCAAATCGAAAGAAAAACCCATTTATCTAAATTAGGGGGGGGGGGGGAGGTATTAGCATCCCGTTCCTCCCTTTATGCTGAACCCATGAACCTCCAAATCTAATCAGGGAAGCGCTTTATAATAATAAACCGCTATCACAATTAACCGGTATACCAAAATTCAAGCAAATCTGATAATTCTGCATGAAAAACTCATTTATATAAGTTAAGGGCGATTAGCTCCCAGTACCCCCTTTATACTTAACCCATGAACCCCCAAAACTAATCAGGGAAGCTCCTTATGTGAATGAACCTAGAAAAAAAATGAAGCAAATCGGATATTTCTATCAAGCGTTATCGCGTTACGTAGGTACGTACATACATACTTGCGTACATACATACAGAACCTGCGGGCACATTAGCTCTCAGGCTTTTAGAGCTAAAGAGGAATACATTGTGATTTAAATGCGTGAATTTTCATAATGTACCATGGAAATCTAAATATTTGTGTTTTTCGATCGTAAAAAACGTCGATCGTAAAAAAACCTTTGATTATCCTAAATTTCATTATCATGGAAAGACAGCGTGTAGGGAGCACACATTCAATAAAAGGGTCATGAAACACATATGGGAAAGTTAAACAGTGCATCTGGGTTTTCTTAATATGAGCTCAATAGTGTATTCTACAAAACACTAAGTAAGATTTATGAGCAGTCATGAGAAAAAAAAATATTCTATTGAGTACCGCTATTTTTATCTGTCCAAAGAAAGTGGGAAAGAATTTAAATTAGAGTGTCTTTTAGATTCTGGAAGCGTTTCTTCTTTCATCGCTCGTAAATGTACAGAGCTGATGATATTAAAATAGAAAAGAATTTCTATTTCATTATCGAAGTATCAGGATTGAATGGTGAAATTAAATACGTCAATAAGCAATCAAGACGAGTTATTTAATAAATTTTGCTTTTTTTGTTGTACTACCTCAAATTACTGAAGATTTTACTCCATTTCGTAAAATAAATGTCAACATTCAAGAGGTTAATAATATAAAACTAGGTGATAATAAGCTCAAAATTTCGGAGCGTGTTGATAGGCTGTTGGGTGCTAAAATGTTTATGAAATTCTAAAACAAGGGCAAATTCGAATTAAAAAAATTGAGCTTATTTTACAAATACTGTATTCGTATTTATAGTTTCAGCTGGAATATCAACAGAAAATCAGAAAAGAGAAATAAAAGAAGAGATAAATACAAATGAAAGGTTTCATTAAGGAATCAAGAATTCCAGTCAGCAAAGAATCTAAAATTTGGGAAGACATTTGGGATTTTTAATTAAATGCACAAATCTGCTTGTTTAGGTATATTGCTCTTAAAACACTGAACTGTTTGTGAAATAGCTTAATTAACTAACTTTGATATTTAAATTTGTACTGTAACTTTTAAAAGAGTATGAAGATGTGGGTCACATGATTATTCAAAGCAAAGAACCAGAAATTGTATACAATATGCCTCATCACAGAATATATCGTCATCCTAAATCCACTACGAAGGTCAGAACTACTTCTAATGCATTACGAATAATAATTCGTCAAATTCCATTATGTATAATAGAGGAGTGAGCAAGATTATCTCTTTACCATAATGGCAAGGTGACATTCAGAAAATGTATAGGATGATAAAAAAACATCCCAATTGGAGTTCCCTTGAATCAACTGTTTGACATAAATGAGCGAGTTAAAACTTATGAATGATCTTCAGCTGCTTACTGTACTACTGTGCACCCTACTTAGCCACGAGAATTATTTGAGCACATTTCATTAATGAATGAAATCAATTTCCGCAACAGTATTGCGTTCGTACCTTTACATGGATGATGTATTAACGTGTTCAGACTTTAAAAAGCAGAAAAACCAACGTTTAAAAATCCACAAATAATACATGAAAAACAGCATTAAAAATGCACAAAAAATACATGAAAAGAGCAGCAGCAGCATTTTTAAACGTTGGTTTTTCTGCTTTTTAATATTGTTGCACGAAGGCTTTATTTGCTATTTTTATGTGTTCAGACTTATTAACTACTGCAAAAGAACTACAGTTTTACTTAACAAAAATATTGAAACACACAGATAGGACACTCAAGTGGTGTAGTAATAACTTACATCCTGCACTAGACAACAATTATTACACAGGCCTGCAAAATTTCACTTTGCATAAACTTTTTAAAACATTTATGGTGGTTTTACAAGAATTTAGCATGCTGATTCCAAAAATGAGCTAATTTTTGTTCCATAGCGTACAATTTCACCATATTTTGTATTAACACATTTTGTAATGATACAATATATATAATATAAGAAAAACAAGATTAATTGAAATTACTATTTACAAAATGCATAGAATATAAAATATATGTAAATGTATAACTATTTATATACTTTCTAATCAAGTAAAACTAAAGAATTAACACAACCACGAGTAGCTATAATCCTACCACAGTTCACCACAATTAAATTAAAAGTTTAAAATTAATTTAAAAAATACAGATTTACAATAAAAATTCATAGCTATGGAATGTGAATAATTGTAGCAGCAACAAATAACCTAGCGTTACCGAAATCAAATTACAAAGATAAAATCACAGTAAAATATACTGTACTGACATGTGCTTCTATCTAGTGGACAAAAATCGAGTTAGTGAAAAATTGGTACATGATACGCAATTTTTAGTATGATTTTCGAGTTCTGAGTTTAGAATTACATAAGAAACAATTAACTTTATCAAAAAAGATTTTTCAAGGCAGGCCTGTGTTATCTATTTTCAAATGAAGAATAAATTACAACGCTTGAAGTTTTGGGTTATTATAGGGTGACCAACGTAACATTTAAAGTAGATAAAGGCAATTGTTTTATATAGAATTACTTAAAAACTACAGTATTAAAAGTTCTTTTGAATATTATAATAGGTTCATAAATCATACAAAATATCTCTAATACAAAATATCTCTATATTTTTATAAAAATTCACCTATGTCACCCATGTAACCTTTTCAGACTCATGTTACATGGCCACACATCTTAATTTTGATAAAAATGTTTAAAAATTAATATTGAAGATATTTTCATGATTTATGAACCTATTATAGTATTATATTAGTGAAAAGAACTTTTTATACACAACATTTAAAGTAAATATATGTAAAATAATTTCTTTCATTTACTGTAAATGTTACGTGGGTTCACCATGGAATGAAACTTTTGTAGAAATCTAAAATGGATAGTTTTGGTTTTAAATGGATTTTAGAAAACAAAACAATTATAATGAAACGTTATATTTTGTTCTCAATATCTAGACCATTTGACTCTGTCGGAATCGTTGACCCAGAAATTACCAAAGCCAAAATATTTCTTTAAAATGCTTTGGTTGTTGAAGCTTAATTGAGATGAAAGGATAGTAAGCGAAAGATCTAAACTGCAACTGGTATTAAATTGACTGGAATTGGAAAGATGTATTCTAACCAAAAACTTATCTTTATTGAAATACGTGTTTTGACTGATGTGTCTGAGGCAGCCCAAGGAGCAGTTGTAATCTATTGCAAATCTCCTTCAAATAGTGATGAATTGAAAATTAGATTGATTAGTAGCAGATCCAAAGTCTCTACAATAAAACGATGTATTACTCCAAGATTAATTTTTAGAGTAAAAAGGGTCGAAAATAACTCTAATGTCTTGAGTGTTAGTTGTTTTACAACTTTGTGTCAACAATGTATGTAAACGGAGTGATTCAATTCTATTTCTTTCAGGGCTTGAAAAAAGGCCTTGTCAGAAAACTTTTGTTTCAAATCGAGTGGCAACCATACAAAAACTGATACCTGCGCATCATCGGGGGAATGTACCTTCTAGCAACAATCCGCCTGGTTCTATATACATAGATCTATATCCTAGTAAATTTCTTGAATTTGAGTTGTGGTCAGGGATGCCATTTCAAAAGTTTTATTTGAGGGAGAAAAGATGTCTTTTATCTTCTTGTACACATCTGAGATGCAATTGATACCACTAAGGTATACAGGATTTCTTTTCGGTGCGGCTGTATAGATTTTTTTTCAGGTTATATATATATATATAGTGAATCCAGCTAAGATGAAACGCAAAAAAGAGAAGAAACATTCCGTTTTAAAAAAGATTTTGTATTAGCAGGTGTAATTGTATAATATTCTTTTTCACTGTATGAAGGAATATTTTCTTGGAAGTCAGCATTCCATTATAACAAGTTCCGTTTTCACAAGTTTTGCTGCATCTATATATATATGCTAAGTTATCTTTTAATTTTTTTCTAAAGAAATTTTAATTATACAAGAATAACATGTCTGTAAGAAAATTGTTTTAAACGCAAACACTACGTGGTTCTGACATGGACTGTCATACAATTAAATCTGCTAAAATAAAAACAAGTTGGAAATTGCTCGTCAAACGTGGCAAATGAGGTGCGTTCGTACTATAACTAGTTTTATAATTATTTTTTGCACCCCATATTGTACTGAATGTATAATTTTTTGCACTTCATAAAACGCATAGTCTGATACATCATTAAAATGCACTTCCAATATTTTTTCCCCATTCCCCGTAATGTAACGGAACACTTTTGACTGTCCCTGTAATTAAACTATGCATCCGATTTTCCTAAAATTTGAAATAGCTCGACAAAATTTTGCAACAATTATATCTTTAAAATTTCAGACCATTCGGAGGGCTGTAATATCATTAAAATGCACTTGCAATAATTTTTCCCATTGGCCGTAATGTAAAGAAAAACTTTTGACTGTCCCTGTAATTAAACTATACATCCGATTTTTCTAAAATTGAAAGGGCTCGACAAAATTTTGCAACAGTTATATCTTTAAAATTTCAGATCATTTGGAAGGCTCTCATATCATTAAAATGCACTTGCAATAATTTTTCCCATTGGCCGTAATGTAAGGAAAAACTTTTGACTGTCCCTGTAATTAAACTATACATCCGATATTCCTAAAATTTAAAAGGGCTCGACAAAATTTTGCAACAGTTATATCTTTAAAATTTCAGATCATTCGGAAGGCTGTAATATCATTAAAATGCACTTGCAATAATTTTTCCCATTGGCCGTAATGTAAAGAAAAAATTTGACTGTCCCTGTAATTAAACTATACATCCGATTTTCATAAAATTTGAAATGGCTCGACAAAATTTTGCAACAATCATATATTTGAAATTTCAGACCATTCGGTTGGGTAGTTTTTGCTCTGTTACATGCGGACAGACGGACGGACGGACAGACGGACGGACAGACGGACGGACGGACTGAACGACGACTATAGGTGCTACGTATTTATATAATTACGAACGCACCTAAAAACTGTCTAAAACTGTATGTTCACCAATCTTTTACGATTTGATCTTACTAGGTTTTACTGTACACACACACACACACATATATATATATATTAGGGTGGGCCGAAAGAAACTTTTCTTCTCTTTTTGATTCTCTATACCGCGGAAAACTTGTGTCTAGGGTAGTTTAGTAAAATGCAATAACAAAATAAATAAATTTTTACGTTTGGCGGTAGCGCATCGGTCTTAAAATTTGAGAAAAAACACGATTTTGATCATTTTTCTAATAAATAGAAATAAATCAAATAACTTATATAACAAGCAGCTATAGACATATTTTAGTAGAAAAGAGTATAGGAATGATAAATAAATGAAAAAATAAATACATTTTGCAACACTTTGGCAGCGGATTATGTTTAAAAAAAAGGCATTTTTTTAAATCACAAATTTTCATTGAATTAAAAACTACATTTCTGATTGTACTATTACCTGATCTGATTACCTTTATCTGATTGTACCTGAGTGTAATTTCACTTTGTCTTTACTATCTTTTGGAAGTTTGAAATAACATTTGCTTGAAAAACTAGGCACTGAAGATCTCGAGAAAAGTGTCGTTCTTATAAAAACATCTCTGGATCGGAAGACTTTTTATGATGCCTCGGTTACCAACTTCACGCACCGTTCTACTGTTTGGGATTGACATGGGAATTGGTCAGATTTCCACTGAGCAGCTGTTTTACCTGATTCGACCTTAGACCAAATCTCTTCGTTGGTGGCTCTTCTCAGAAAAAGGTGGTGGTGAAAGTGTAGTAGAGTTCCAGTGAATCATTTCGATGTAGTCTGTAGCTAGAAAAATGATTTTGGATGTTTGAAAACACCTGATTGACTTTCTTTTAGAAGCTAAGTTTCTAGCCTTTATAATTCTTCTGAAGCATAACTCTCGTATATGATCCCTTTTATCTACTATCATACTCAAAAGCAAATTTTCTGGATTGGCAAAAAATGTATTTCTCTAAATTACTAGTTCAATGATCTTCACCAAGTTTTCAGAGAGGAATTTTGACGATTTTATAACTTTGAATACATGTTCCGGCCCATTTGTGAAATATTTCCTTTTTTTATACTTAACTATACAGGTACATAAGACTTTAGGAGAAAAGAAACTATAATCTTGTGTTCGTCTGTTGGATTTTCAATACTTAAATACAACTGCAGAATTCTGTTCGCCGTCGTTACCCACCTTTAGTGGAAAGTGTGCCAGACTCAGAACAGATAAATCTTCAGGACAGCTACCTGCTTTTATAGTACAAATAATGTCCAGTAGGTACTGCTGATCTTTACTTAAATTTTGCCGGTCAGTTCTGGAAATTCACACTCAACACTGCTAAATTTACCACTGGCAGTTTCTCACATTTCCTGAGCTGCGTGCCAATCGGACTAGTGATTTTGGCCCAGTCGTTTCACCATCTAAAGTTTGAAACAAATGCCGGAATGGCAACTCATTGAAATGTAAGAGCATACACCACCACCTCTCCCCACTTTAGTGGTCTTTTAACGTCTTCTTCAATGTGAATAACACCGTTTTTCCGCACCGTATTAGTAACAGTGCCATCACATCCAATCACATTTTTTCGTTTCTTTACGTCCACACTTCCAATTTTACCAATACTGTGCATTCTTTGAAAGTACAAGAATTTTAGTTCAATGATGGGTATATTTTTTTGCTTTTTCACAGTTACAAATAATACAGATAGGACACTCACAAACCTCAGAGACCATTTTACAATTGCAGTCTAATGTTATTTTCACTTACACGCAGAGACATCAAACAGTAACAAAGACTTTTTTTTTTAAATCTTCAACTCTCTTTTTCAACTTTTACTTTCCCTTATCACGCTTAAAGGACTCCATAAGATTACAATAACTGTCATGATATGCATTTGTTAACTGAACAATTCTGTAAGGCGTTACTGTCAGTATTGAAGCTTTATCAAACACAGATTTAACTTTTGGCGTCACAATACTAGAAACGTGAGAAAAATTAAATTACCTGTTGTTTGATTTCAAGTCTAAGTTGTAATTTTCATGGAAGCAATACTTGAGAATGTCTTCATAAGTTGGAAGTTTATTCACCGGTAATTGTTTTGGGTGGCGAAATAACGGGCAGTTGAAGTCACTGCGAGTAATTGTTTTGGAAACAGCCATAACACAGCGATCGAATCACTTATTAAGCGGTGATTAATTAAATCAGTCTTTAAGAAACGCGATTGAAACGCACAAGAAGAACACCCTGCTAATCATTGCTGGCAAAATTCTAGTGATCAACTCACAGGAACCGTTGTGTCATAAAGCACACGCATGCGTATCACACAGTGCCTTGTGAAGCGTCAGTACAAGTAGTATTGACGGGCTCCAATTCGCAGCAGGGCTCGTCGCGCTGGACTGCTACCAGAGTAAAAGGACTCATAATACAGCTTGAATGCGTCAGTTTAAGGATATTTTAATTGCTTTGCGCTACCCTAAATGAAGTAATTTTGTTTCTTTTTTTTATTATAATGTGCTTTTTGATCTTTATTTCAAAGCCTTTTCACCATAGCAGTTTTTTATCTTTTTCGTTTATGGCTTTAAAAAATCGAAAGAAAACTACTGCTTTTTCAATAAATTTCAAATATTCAAGTGCGATGCGCTACCGCCAAACGTAAAAAATTATATAATTTGTTTTTGCATTTTACTAAGCTACCCTAAAGTCAAGTTTTCCGCGGTATAGCGAAACAAAAAACAAAACAAAAAGTTGTTTCGGCGCACCCTAATATATATACATATGTTATATATATATATACACACAGGGTATTTCACTTACCAGACCGACAAGCTTGCAGGAGGTGTAGGGAGCACAGAGACGACTCAGAATTACATAGTCATAAGGCAGGGTCGAAAATGCCGTAGTTGCGAGCTATGGTTTAAAGAAGCAGGAAAAAAGAACAGAAACAGCAACACATTAATTGGATAGAAAACATTTATTGAAAGGTTTTACTACAGAAGGTGTTCGAAATTACGAACAGAAGTCGTCAGGCAGGCTTGACAGCGGCCCCTGTTCCTGCACTTGAAGACCTCGCCCCTCGAATAGCTAGGGCTGCCGAGAGGATACGCGACACGCCAAGAATCTTCCAGAACGCAAGGAATTACATGCCGCGGCTCTGCCTAGCCAACCTGACGACTTCTGGTCGTAATTTCGAACACCTTCTGTAGTACAACTTTTCAATAAGATGTTTTCCCCTCCATTAATGTGTTGCTGTTTCTGCTCTTTTTCTCTGCTTCTTTGCACCAAAGTTCGCAAATATGGCATTTTCGACCCTGCATTGCAATGTGATTCCGAGTCATCTCTTTGCACCGTACATCTCCTGCAAGTCTGTCGGTCTGGTAGTGAAACGCCCTGGAGACCCCCCCCCCCCCCATATATATAACTTCAATACAGGGAGCGATCAAAGGTTGGTTAGATGCAAACTGCTGTTAAATACAAAAGTGGAAAGAATGAAGCTTTTGCAAAACTCAAAGAAATAAGTTTATTTTATAAATCTCTAGAAACATGAAGGAGAATTTCATTTGGAACTTAAAAACCATTTCCAAGTACTTCAATCAAATTTAGAAGATGGGCAAGATAAGAAGTAAACAAGATAGAAGTAAACAAGAAATTAATCAATACTCTACAGCAAATTGCAAGGAAAATAGCCAGTGAAGCACAGGTAAAACAGACAGAGAAAATAACAGAAGAAACATGAAGAATTATGGAGAAACGCAGATAATTCAAAGTGAAGAAATACGATCCCAAATCAAGAGTTGAATATGCAGAATTATGTAACATAGTCAAAAAATGTGTTAAAGACGATATCAAAAAATTTGACTGTGTTCTTGTCAAGAAAGTTCTTGAAAATAATAAATTTAAAAATAAGCTTAGCGCAAACAGTGAGTTGAAAGAATTTGTATTTTCTCACTCAAGAGGGCAGATGGAACAATCAACAAAATCAATAATAAAATAGTACATATTGCCGAAAAATTCACAGCAAGCTATATAAATGTGAAGGTCAAAGGCAAATCAACCTGCGTGATCCAAGAGAAAACGTAATGGAAACTGAATAGATAATCCCAGTAATGACAGATGAAGTTTTACAAGCCATTAGATGTATGAAAAAAGTAAATGCCCTTTTAAAGATGGAATTACAATTGACCTTATCAAAGAAACAGGAGAAGGATTTGAAAAATGCTAGCCTTACTGTTTTCCATATGTATAAAGAAGAAAGGTGTACCAGAAAACTGGAAGAACGCTATGATGGTGCTACCTCACAAGAAAGGGGAGAAGGAAAACATTAAAAACTACCGTGAGATCAGGTTACTGTCTGTCATGTATAAAATTTCCCCAAAATTTTAACGACAACAGTTGAATCAGCTCTATACTCAGTTCAACCTAGAGAATAAGTAGGATTCCGAAATGGATTTAGCACAACGGATCATATTCAAACAGTAAGGGAACTCATAGAAAAACATAAGGAATATAATTTACCTCTCTACCTTGCCATTATTGCTTATGAAAATGTATTTCATTCGGTTTACTCATCAGTAGTTGTAGAATCGCTGGTATAGACAAACCTTACATAAATATCATAAAGACGATTTATAAAAAAGCAACAGCAACCAGCGATTTGGACAAAAGAAAAGCGAAGATCAAGTTTGAAAGAGGTGTAAGACAAGGAAACAACATTTCGCTTAAGCTTTTTACTGCTGTCTTTAGAATGTCTTTTCAGTAATAGCCCTGAAGAACTGGAAAATATGTTAAATAATTTTGAAGAAGAACGTGGGATTGAAAATAAACTTTGAAAAGACTAAGGTGATGTTCAGTTCATTTGCACCAAAAAAGAAAAGTGTCTACAACAACACTGAGATTATGGAAGTGGCAGTTATGTGTACCTAGGAAAGGTAATATCATCGGACAACAGTATCATGAATGAAATCAATAGCAGAATAAGAAAGGAATGGAGCGCTTTTGGGAAGAATAATATTATACTGAACAGTAACATGCCTCTTTGTTTGAAAAGAAAGGTCTTTAACCAATGTGTTTTGCCTGCACTAACTTATAGAACGGAAACACGGACGCTAACAAAACAGGTGGTACAAAGATTACAAACAACAAAGCGAAGTATATAAAGGTGTATGCTAGGTTTAACTAGAAGAGACAGTCAGTAAAAGAGGAATAAAAGAGGAGTAAAAAACTAGAAAGAGGATAATCTCGATAAGAAGTCAAATGAAAGTTTTTGACATCATCGAGAGAATTAAATTATCGAAATGGAAATGGGTTGGGCACATTGCAAGAAGACAAGACAATAGATGGAGTAAAAATACCCTGCAGTGATGTAAAATGACCAAGAAGACGACCTCAAGTAAGATGAAGTGATGAAATCACAAAAGTGGCCGGTGCTAATTGGACTAAAACACTAGACAGGAAACAATGGAAAATTGTGGAGCAGACCTACATCCAGCAGTGGATTCAAAACTATTGTTGATGATATATATATATATATATATATATATATATATATATATGTATGTATATATATATATATGATAGAACCTTTGAAAACGAATAATGTCTCAAATGGAAGAATGTTTAGGATATCGACGAAAATAACACTGAAAAATTATACCTCTTTAGACCGAAAACTCTTTAAAACGGAACATTTTTTTCTGTTAATTGTAATCCCGTTTTGACAAGATTGATTTTGTGTTTGTGTACATGTGTATGTGTCATTGACGTATTACGATTAACTTTAAGAATTAAATCAATTTCTTAATTAAAAAAATAGCGTGTGCAAATTAAAGTATGATCAACCTCTATAATTGCAGCTAATATTACAACGAAGTTACATTAATCTTTACCAATGAAAAAGACTTTTCAAACACTATCTATATTATAAAGGGCAAACATATCTGTGCGTAAAGATGGCGTCATTTTGCGAATGGCAACACTTTCCGATGAAATTTCGGTTTTGCAATTTTCGCTACTGCAAATTTTTAAACTTCCAGACATCGCACATTTTCAATCTTTACGCCGTCGTATAGGAAAAAATTACTTTTAGATGCAATTTGTTTGAAAACTCTATCCCTATTTATTTTTGAGATATTAATGTTTTGTAGTTTTTAATTCTATTTTTCTAATGGTGGTAACTTGAGTACCACATTTCTGTGGGAAGTAAAGGGAAAATTGCAGATTACTGTATATTTTTGTTGCCAATTTCTCATAGTAACTAAAAAAAATTGTAATTAAAATACCTGCTACGTCAAGAATATCGACGGCTGTAAAACTCAGTGAATTTTGGTTTTATTTCGTTTTTATATATCAATTAAATAATTTTTAGTTTATTGCAAACTTACTTCACAAAAAATACATCAATTTCTCTGTATCATCATATTTCTCTCAAAATGTATTTTAAAGAATATTTGTGTGACTTATTTTCTCAGCATTTACTTAATTTGTATCAAAAAGCTGAAAATATGCAATTTTATTAATCCGTGTGAAATAACATTTTCCGGATATTGAAAAGATATAAATGAATGATTTCTGATAAAACATGGAGCTATTATAAACAAGCAAATAAAGGCATATGAATCATTAGATAATCGATTTGTTTTGCCGGGTTTCTTATAAGACGGCATTGCTTTTTGTTGAGTTTGTGCATTATTCCGCGATAGTGACGTCATATGCGTCAAATGGTTATGCTGACAACAACAATTTTCATATTTCTTTTCTTCTCATTGAATTAAAAAATTCTGTTTTTATACAGGTTCTATAATGAGTTGGTATAAGTGTATTCCATCAACCGTGCATCACTCATGGAGTTTCTTAGAGTAGATTTTATTCTTTTCATAGGAGGAAAACGTCTTGCAATTTTGACTACAGAGATTGTATACGCAGCAAATAGTTGTTTAATGTCGTTATATTTTAATTAGAATAATTGTCTAAAACAGCCAGAATTCTTCTAGGTTTTCCTGTTTCTTTCAAGTTTCCCTGTTTTTGATACCAAAGTAAATATTCAGCCTTAATAGTTGTGTTCGATATCCAGTCTTCATAAAAGGAGTTAAATTTTTGTAACAATTTTATTTTTGAGGCATTCCTTTTCGAAGTCTTAGTTTGTGTAAATAATAATGGCCATTTCTCTTATTTTACTTTTCAACGAACTTATTTAGGTGGTTGGGGACAGTTTTGGAACATACTCTAAGTTCAGCAGCAAGCACTAGGATTTTGGTATATGGATTCGCTTCAACTTGTTCTTTCAATTTCTCATTGTTAATGACAGATTAAAAATAACTCAGGTGTAAAAGTTCGATAACAAAAAGGACCATTGTATCCGCTGTTCTTCCTAAAACGGTTAACCAGCCTAGAAGTAAAGATATCCAATCAAGGAAGAAGCATTGATATCCTGAAATATTCTTCGGATTTTCATGAGATGTATTTTCCCTCTTCATCGAATAGCCAGTTTGAGATGGAATTGCATGTGGATAAAGAAAATTGTTTGTGGCTGAAGAAAGATTTCTTTAGCCAATGATTCTGCTTTCTTGAACAGGTCAGCAAACTTGCGAACTCCGGTTTTCAGTTCCTTGCTTACTGATTGCCGCGAAGTTCTTAAAGTTGAAAAATGATAAAATCAGCATATTTTAGAGCAGAATACAGATCGCATTCAGATTTTAGCCGGCATAAAATTTTTACATAGCACTGATTTCGAAAGGTCTAACCATTTTAGTTTTCTTTGATAGTAAAGATATCGTCGGTACCATGTCAAACTATCCTATATGAAAACAGTGTTGCCAGTGGGCTACTTATTTTAAATTAAGATTTAATGATGGACACTACTTTTCTGAAAAGGTAAAATTCCCATTGTTTTTTATTTAATTAATATGTCATTAAATAAGGTTAAATATAGCGAATTTTACTATTTCAAAAAAGTGGTGCCAATCAACGAATCTGATTTTTAAAAAAGTAGCCCACTGGCAACACTGTTTTCATATTGGTTAGTTTGACATGGTACCGATGATATCTTTGTAAAATTGTTTCACCTTAATGGGCAATTCTTTCACATCTTTAATAGCTTTAACATGGAAAAGTTAAATAGATTGAGTCTCAACAGGTCCAAATAACTGAAAGGACTTGAGAACAAATTGAACTTGATCTTTGTTTGGACACCAATATCGATCATCTCCAAGCCAGTTTAAACATTCCATTTTAACTTTCAATGGATTTTTCTGATGATTGAAGATGTGAAAGATTCTGATGATGTGAAAGAAATTTATGATTTGTCCCAGTTAGAATGTTTGGCTATAATATATGGCTTATATATTTGATTATGAAATGGATTTCGGATAAACTCTTATTCATACCCAATTTCAACAATTAACTTTTGAAAACAGATATCAGTAAAAATTTAGCCTAAACTCCACCCAGTTTCTTCATTCTAACTTACAGATGACGTTTGGAAGCTATATTTTAATATGGAATCCTACATAAGTCACTGGAAAACAACCAATTTACCATATAGAACCATTCAAAAGACATTTTGTAACACATACTAGCATCTGGAAATTACCCCGAAGGCTATCTGATAATTACCCCAGTGTTTCGGAAAAGCTGCACCTTCCAGATGGACATCCAAATGCTGTTACTTTTTTGTTTTAAGAAAGATATCATACCCTAGTATCCAAACATGAAGTAGCATTTGTGCTAGTGTTGATACGCCCTTGAAATCGAAATTTGAAATCAGTGAAGCAAAAAGTTAAACAGTATTTTTTACAGCATTTAGGAAATTAATTTTGTATAAGACAGAGAAAGCTGATTGTTACCATGGAAATACTAATTAAAATTGAAAAATAGGCGATTTAATTAAAAAATAAACTGTTTTGACATGACTTCAATTACTGTGTAAGTATTACGGCTGTCTGTTAATTACCCCCAGATTCTTCTGTCTGAAAATTACCCCAGGCTACCCAAATACTTATTTTTTTTACAGATAAACATTACAGGTACATTTTTTAGAGTAAAAAATAATTTAAATTCAATTGCTATTAATTCGAATTACAGCATTGTACTTGCAATTTGCAAAATGCATTTGCAAAACGTGTTGTCCAAGTCAGGGAAAACATTGCTGGGAGAGATAAAGAAAAAACGACCATTAACCATATTTTAAATGAAAGAAAGAGTGACTTATCGAACTTTTAAGAGATATGATAAAACTAAAACAGCGGAATTCAGAAAGCCTGAAGGCCATACACAATCTAAATCAGAAATCATTCGCTACGTAGAGAAATCTCTTCAAGAAAATCCTTCTACACTATACGGCCAAAGGTGACCGGTCACTTGCGATTTTTGACGTTTTGTTAAATATCTAGAAAAATACATGAGGAATTAACCTAAAACTGCAACTATGTAAGCAGTATAGTACAGGTCATGTATTTCTGCGAAGATTTTTTCCCGAAACCTCACAGGCGACCGTCAACAAATTGAAAAAGAACGAATATCTTTTGAATAACCATGTAAAAACTAATGTAGCAAAAGCGTTCAAACTCGACATTATTAATAAGTGGCTTATTGTAATATACTGTGTTCATTTTTATGAGGATAGCATGTATACTCGTGGAGAAATTAAGGTTTTTATAAAAAGAGTCCCAAATTTTGCGAAGTTTTTTGCTCTAAAAAATTCATTGTATCCTGATGTAGTAGTACGTGCAATATTCCGTACGCTATCTTGGCACTAATCAACAGATATTTGATTCAACCCCTCATATTTTTGCTTCTTTTGGGAACAACGGATTTCGAGCTTATTCTATCGACGATTATTTTCAGAATTTCCAAGCTATGATTTTGAGATTTTCACAAAAGTTGCGCTATATACTTATCTAATACATTATGCATATTATATATTTTTTAATTCTGATTGCAGAGTATTGTGTACAATGTTGTTTGTCATATTTTCTGTAAAGAATGTTTTTTTATATTAAGAGCTCTGCAAATTATAAGCAAAAAACTTGGCAAAATTTGGGACTGTTTTTATAAAAACCTTAATTTTTCTACGTGTATACATGCTATCCTCATAAAAATGAACACAGTATATTCCAATAAGCCACTTATTAATAATCTCGAGTTTGAACACGTTTTCTACATTAGTTTTTACAGGGTTATCCAAAAGATATTTGTTCTTTTTCAATTTGTTGCCGGTCCCCTATGGGGTTTCGGGAAAAATCTTCGCGGGAATATATGACTTATGCTATACTGTTTACACACATGCAGTTTCAGGTTAATTCCTCATGTGGTTTTCTAGATATTTAACAAAACGTCTAAAATCGCAAGTGAACGGTCACCTTTGGCCATATAGTGTACTTCCAACCTTGCAGCTTCTAAAAAATTGTAGATTTAAAAGATTATACGTTTCATGTTTGTTAGAAAACAGACTAGGAATTACATGTTTTGTTAAAAAAAATCCCGCTCTAAAGTACTCGAAGAATCAGTGAAAAATCAGGGCATCGAAGTGTCAGAACAAGACCTAAGGTTAATAAAGATTTAATTTACTAAACTTATAATACTTATTACTCTCTTTTACAGGTAGTTCAAGGATTATTGTCTTAAAATACATAATGTTTAGGGTACCGTATTTAAAAAGTAAAAACGGAACTATTATAAGATTAATCCGGTGTCTGTCTGTCACAGCCATTTTACTCGTAAACTATGAGACGTGGACAAGTTAAATTGGGGGGAAGTAATAAAGACTATTGACACATATATTTACAGATTATTAAAGATTCACAAATATATTTATGAAAAATGTAGATGGTCTAATTAAGTTACTTGAAAAAAAATCTTTTTCATATGAATCGTGTGAGGCATCGTATGAAAGCTTTCGTAACGCTACACAAAAAGACATTTCTTTTAATTTTAGATATTATATTTTCGGAGATATCGTAGAAAATGTAGTGCAAAAATATGCCTCTCCCTCTATTTCCAAATCTACTGAAACTAAAATTATAAAAAAATAGAGGTAGTAGACGTTAGTTTAAACCTTGCAGGGAAATTATAGGTCACATAGTTTTTGAAAAAAGCGCATTTTTCCGATACATACAAAGGGTCTAGCCGGATAAGGTCCCCAAGGCCGATGTTTGAAATAAGATGTGTGGTAATAAGGCTTACCTTGAGAATACAATATAGAGTGTTTTCAGACCCTGACTTTGAACTGCCCTTGAGATAATCGGGGAAGTATGCGCCTGCGCTACTATTTTTCAAATACGTTTTTCTCAAAAAGTACAAAAGTTAAAAAAAATGAAACCAACGCCAATCATTGAAAAATATATTAGTTCACATCATATATTTTTTCTTGAAAAACGCGGCACAGACCAAGGTGACGTGGCAAATTTGCGACATCCTTTCGAAGCGCGCTTTGCATAATGCCAAATTTAAACTTTGGACAAAGGTTTTGTTTTAGCTACACTGTAGAAAGAAAGGTTATTACTACTCTGAATTTAGTTTTATGAAATGCCAAATGAAGTTTAAATATACACCGCTTTTATTGTCAGTACTGAATTAAGTTTATCATAAACCGATTAGGATAATATTAAAAATGAGTTATGCAGAATAGCTATATTTGATATTATTTAGGCTTCCTATCTCTTCGAACTTTTATGGTATGCCCATTCATATTTTCTAGTATATACAGCTATACCCAACTGTATGTTGTATAGTTATTTACAAAGTCTTATTATTCTTTTAGTAACTATTTTGTTTAATAATACAGTTAATAATTCATATATTTATTGTACGGAACCCTGTGAGCGCCAGTAACTCTCGGACTTGTTTTTTGTTCATTTTGAAAATGGTTAACTGTTGTTGCTTTATATCTCCCCAGTATTGAAGAAGCCGTTTTGCAAAAGCTTCATTTTCTTATCGGTTTATGCTTTGAAACAATGAGGAAGCATAAAAACAATATTTTATTACGAATTAATAATCTTTGCCTAGCCTGGAAAAAAGAGTAGTAAATATCAAATAGAATTCATTTTGGGAAAATGAGAGCAAAACTTCAATTACCCTACTTCTTGGTCAAACTATCATATACTAAAGCCAAATTATAACATTTTGAACTTAAGCTTAGACAGTCACAATAAAAATTTCATTTCAACAAATAAAGTAGTGCAGATTAAAAAAAAATAATTTAAAATCTCGTTTTATGAAACATGACAAAAACTTGATCTTTAGAGCGTGTGCAGAGTGTATGAATGAATATTTTCATAACTTTCTTTGAAATACGAAAACGGTTTTGAAACGATTTACATTACGTCCTACAACATTGATGAAGCTAAGAAAAAAAATTTGTATCAGAAATTTCAAGACAATGCTGGTGTTTAATAGTTTTTCATATTTTTTTAAATTGCCCGTCTCGAAATTTCAAAATTGTGTGTGACGTAATAAAATCCTTCCAACATTCATACGATGACTAAGTTAAAATGAATGTGATTATTGAAAGATAATTTAAGACAAATATCTTTCAACCTAGCTTGTCGTATTAAAAAAAAATATATTAATATAATTTCTTTTTAATTACAGATAACTTACCCAGCGAAGATTTTTTTTAGTCCAGCAAATTAATATTGAGCTGAATGAAATAAATGACTGATGCAAAATATGAATGTACACACAGTAAGCATAGAATGAAAAATGGGGTTAAATCTGAAACGTTACACACAGAGACAAAGGAAGACCATAAGAGATTATTCCTTTTTAGTACCCAGGGGAAATGACAAACTGAGTAAAAAAAAAAAAAAAAATGAAAATTCTGAAAATACGTACATAATTTTTTTTCACAATTTATAAAATAGAATACGTATAATATAATAAAATAGAATATATTTTATCAGTTAAAAACTGTAATATGAGTTCTATCTGAAATTTTAACTCACTTTATTCTAGAAAATTATATCGTGAAAATGTCTTGTGTTATTTGAGCAGTTTAAAATGGAGTTATTTTACAAAGAAAAGAAAATATAAATAAAGATAACATTTTTTATTGGATAGGTAATAATAAGTAAAAGGTAAATATATATATTTTAGTACATTTATTATATATTTTTATGTTTGTTAAGAGTGTGTTCTTTTCCCTGTCTCTTATTAACACTTCTATTACGCCACGTTCCTATACACTTCTATAGCATGTATTTTAGATAACTGACATATTCAATATCATTGGAAAAAGTATAGTGTTTTATGATTAGATATTAATAGCAGAATACAAATTTCTATCTTTTTCAGAAATTTGAGAAGAAAAAAATTATTAGGTCTACATTTTATGAATAATAAATTTAGAATCCCATCTTAGAAATTCTGCAGAATATCAAACTTTGAATATTTCTATGCATTATTCCACTACTTATTTCATATTTAAGAATATTGTCAAAAATATTCCCTGAATAGAGAAATCCGTTTTCGAATGTTGACTTATTAAGATTCTAAAATGAGCTACTAACAATTTTTAATGACAATTAATTTAAAAACTAACTTAGTATTTGTTAAAAGTGATAAAAATACATGTACAAGGCAAATAAATATATTTATTTATTCAGATCAACATGTTTCAGCTCTCTCACGGTGACATTCTCAAGATTTATACTTATGCAAATATTTTCGCAAAAAATTGTTAATTGAAAAACTGTTAACTAAAAATCACGCGATCTCATGCATAATCAAAATAACTGCAATATTAAAAATGAATAACTAAAAATAAAAATCTATTTACTAAAATGATGCCGAAAAATTTATTAAATGTTCCGTTACAAAATGAACTGTTTTTTAAACCTAAAAACCATTCATGTTGAAAACCATATGTAAAGAAAGAGAAAAGATGAAAAGTCATCTTTCCTGTTTCTTTACATATGATTTTTAACATCAATGGTTTATAGGTTTAAAGACCAGTTCATTTTGTAAAGAAATATTTAATCAATTTTTATGCGCCATTTTAGTAAATAGATTTTCCTTTTTAGTTATTTTAACACAAGGTGAATGTGTCATTCCACTCTGAACTCATTTTGAGTTTTATGTTTTAAAATTAAAAATGGTTGTTTGTGAATGTGAATTATTTTATACTATTGTTTTAATAATTGCAGTTAATTAAATTATGCACGAGATAGCGTTATGTTTTTTACCAGATTTTCAAATTAAAATTTTTTGCGAACATATTTGTATCGGTATAAATCTTAAGCATGTCTTCATCAAAGCGATGAAACATTTCAATCTGAATAAATAAAGGTATTTATTTGCCTGGTAAATGTTTTCTATCACTTTTGGCAAATATTAAGTTAGTTTTGATGTTTCAAGCGATTTTCATATATTATTTTTAGAAAATTAACTTTTTTAAACATTTCTGGTAGTACCGTCACCTGGAGTAACTTTGGTGCATTAAGGGTAGCTTTGCCCCAAGAGAGAAAAAAGATTAAATCTGCTGTATTTTCTACATCGCTTGAGTTATAGACAAAGTTTTGGTTTCAAAATATAGGTGGTAGCGTTAGCTTGAGGCTGGTTGCTCATTGTAAGTAATTCGCCAAGTTTCCACCGTGTCAGTATTACTCAAACAAAATGTGTGTGAAGACGGTAAGAATGTCGCTCTTACCACTTTTGTCTGCCAAGCTGTAAATTTATTCATTTGGACCTTGGTAAGTACGTATTATTATAACCTCATTAGTGTAGATGAAGGCCTAATGTAGGATTATGCGTTATATTTCCTGAGATAAAAAAGAAAAGCGTTTTAATAGTTGGGGTAACTTTGGTCCAACATTTGGGGTAACATTAGCCCAACCAATTATCATTTAAATTTTTGTATATACTTCCTGTCAAGGCATAAAAAATGTTATGTTTGAAGAGGAGCTTTTTCTTATTTTGTTGAATTTAAACATCGATACTTTTGTTTATTTTTGGTATACTTATGAAAATAGACATTTGTGCTTATACAAACAATAGTTTTGCTAAAATTTATCCAGTGTATTGGTTCCAACTGAACCAAACAAGAAGGCTGTTGACTAAGATGACTGTAACGTTAGACATTTTGTACTTGTGCTGTTTAATGGCAATATCTATCCTGGAACGATTACTTTGAAAGCAAAAGAGAGTTGCGTTGTTGACTGCATGGAAAAGAAGTGTTGACGTTGGCCATAGCGACTGGACTCGATGGTGTATGAATGGAACGATAATGTTGCAAAAAATTAGTCCACCTAAGCTTGTGTGTAATAGAAACCGGTATTCAGTCTTGGACAATCCACGTTAAGCAATGTAGACTTTTGTAATAACTTTTTAATTAAAATATATGCTAATGAACTGATTTTTACATGTTTACACTTCTTACCCTCTCCCCCACCTTTTTCAATAGGTTAAAATTGGTCCACATCATGTTGCAGGCCCTGTAAAATGCGTTTTAACACAAGGGTCAATGTTACCCCAATTCAAGGTAACAGTGGCCCAAAACTTTCAAAAACACTTTTTGGTAAAAAAAATTCAATGTCGACAAATTTATGATAATAGTGCGGTTCCATATGTTTTTAGCAAACAAACAATTTACATGATATTCATTTTTGTAAATAAAATAAGAGAACGAAATAAAATAAGAGGCTTAACATGCCATGAAACATAGAAGTTTATTGATGGTATGTATCAAGCTTGTCCTGTAGCGATATTGAGAAATTAAAAAAGCATGGAACACTTTACAAATGTATTAAAAACTATAATTTAACTTACCTTTATTAGCAGTATAAAATAGCACTTTTTTATAGTGATATTTGTTCAATTTGAACAGGAAATTTTCCTGCAATAACAGAAATTCGTATGATTGATAATACGAATAAAAGTGATGAATCTGTTGAAATATTTAAATCTTTTTTTTAATTTCAGTAATATAAATATTGATTAAAGTTTGTGATAATTTGATCAACAGATTATCATCTTGGCTATTCCTATATGCGAGATGGTTTTTTCATTCATTGATAGGAGGAGAATGCAATAGATACTACATAAAGAGGAAACAGTTATTTACTAAACATACACCGGCTTTAGCTTGAAGAGGGTACGCTAAAAAAGGGTAAAAAATAAAATTAAGGCTTTACACCTGACTGACATGGTTTTCAATTTACCATTTCTAAGCTTGCTTTTAAATTCTAATTACCAGGAAGGGCTTTACTTTTAAAAACTTTGGAATAGTACGTTTAAGAGCTGCAGCTTCTAAACGTGCATTTAGTGGATCGAAACGAATGCATAATGGTCGTTTGATGCAGTGTACACTTACAAGAAGGATAGCAAAACTCGAAGAGATTGGGTGTTTTTCTGTAAAATGTGGAATTGGGAACCACTCACCGTTTAGCAGACAAAATTGGAACTTCAGTTGACTAATCATCAACAATGCCGGAAGTTAGCAGGTTTACTTGATCAAAACTTGGATATTCTACGTTCGAATAATTCTAGGAAAGGGTCATTCCATACAAAATAAGCAAATGAGCTGTGGCTGACCTGTCACAGATTTTAATGAAAATCAGCATATAAGTAGATTATATTCCTTTATGAGTAAATGCAAAATAATATATTTCAGGAGTGTTTTTTTTAACTATTAAAATTTACGCAAAATGGAGGTTTTGTCTACATGCTTGAAATTTTAATTTTGATTATTAGCCTTAGGAATGGAAGAACTACATTAAAAATGATTTATACATAAGAATGAATTATAAGTAATACATTGGCGTAAGTTATTAATTGTATTTTTATTTCATAATCAGAAAAAATATATATATTAAAAAATTTCGAGTGAAAAATGAAATATTTCTATTATTCGTTTGAACACGAAGGAACGATCGTACAGCTTCAAAATTATTCGACGTTATAGCCAAAAGTATATATTTCAAATATCGAAAGTTTTATCCTTGCCTTTTTATTCCTTAATGAGAAAAAAATAAATAGTAAAAAATGTTGAAAGAAAATCAATGTTTCTATCTCTTGCCTGATAGTGAAGAAAACCTCTTAAAATGTTTAAATTATTTGACATTATAGATAAAAGTGTATATTTTAAATACAGAATTTTTTATTCTTGCTTTCAGTTTATTTTTGCCTGAATAATATTTTAAATTACAGTAGAAAGATGATTGAGTTGAACAAAAAAAATATAATTTAATCTTTAATCAATGTATATGGCAGCATTAAACATATTTTTCTTAAAATCGTTCGCAATATTGTAAAAAAAACGCACAAATTAGAAATGGAATGTAATAAATATTACCATTTTTGAACCCAATTTTGTTATGTTAGGAATCAAAAGACAATCTTGAACTTTTTTTAAGCATATTACGGGCTTATTGATCTTTACGCTTATTCAATATTTTTATTGTCTGACTTTTCCTTTAGTTAAATTTTTAAACATATAAAAGATGAAAAATTGGGATTTTGCAATTATTTTTAAAGTTTCTAAGCTATTTTTAAGATAAAGGGAAAATATAGCAACTTACAAACTTGAGCTATTCGATCTTAATATGTAACACTATATCAGGCATCCATTTCACAGATGTTTTTGAGTTCCTTTGATTTTTATAACGTTTTTAAATTTTCAAAATTGACGAAATTTCAATTTTTACAACTAATTTAAGATAATTCATGGCGTTACCAAATTATTATTACTAAATAAATAGGAAGATAATTTTCCAGAGGTTACAACACTATAAAAAGATTTAATTTATGTTAAATAGTTTTTAAGATACGGAAATTCAACCTTGCAACTTTGAACGATTGCGAACATGCCATTCTATGTCACAAGTTTTTTAAATGCCCAGAACTTCTAAAATATTTTAATTTTTCTCGAGATATTTTGCAATGCTCTATTTGAATATGAATTGAACCTGTGTACCAATTTTTTTAAAAATCGGTTTTCTATGTGGCCACGACTTTTTTTTTTAATTTTTGCACATTTTGTGTGGAAACCAAAAGGGAGTTCAAATTTTTTCTTAGAAAATTACTTTTCACCATCAATTGTTAACAGTTAACATAGACAAGACTGACATGTGTGTTAATAATTTTAACCAAAATGTAGGTGGATGATGCTTTTTTGTGGCAAGATAAAGCTAATTTTCATGTGAATAAGATAGTGAATATGTAGAATTTTTCAAATACTGTGGTACTCACACCACATAACCAATTTTAGAAATATATTCTTTTTTTATTAGATGGAAAATAGTATCAGCTCGACAGTTCAAAAGTACTTTAAAATTAGAATACTATACTAAGCAGTTAGTAATTCTCTCTAGAACATTCGAAGAAGAGCTTTGTCGCTGTAAACTGTCTAAAAAATTTTATTTTTATAAGAGATTATATAAAAGTAAAAAATATCAGATAATTAATCGTATTTTTTTGTCGTTGAAAAAGCGAAAAATGCTCCATTACTTTCGTGTTATTTTTTTTAGTAGTAAGAGACACTGCATGTAGGAGGAATAATGCTGAAATTATGTTTATATGATATTGTTTGAGAAAATATTACATTAAAAGTAAAAAAAAAAATCACACAGAACACAGTTAAATGTCCCCATCCCCCTCCAAAAACTGAGGAAAATTAGAGCACAATTTTTTGTGAATGTTTGGAAATAATTTAATAAAAGATACACTTGATGTTTTCTGGAAAAATATTAGAAAATTTTCCACATAAAGACAAATTGTTTTGATTTCAGCGGAAAGATTCTCCGTAACTTATGTTTATTAGATTTGCACCGATGTTGGCTAATTAGAGACAAAATATATATTTTTACTTGAAGCATTCTGAAGCAAATGCATTAAAAAATATATTATTTATTATCTTTTACACTGCAAAAAATAAATTGTTGATTTTACAGTATTATACTGGCAGCTGGGGTGCCAATATTATACTGTAAAATTAACAGTAATAAACCGTAAATAAACAGTAGTATACCGTTTTATAAATGAAAATGCAGAAATATACCATTATATTACTACTTAGCAGTATATTACTGTTTATTTTAGGGTTTATTACTGTTAATTTTACAGTATAATACTGGCGCCTCAGATGCCAGTATTACACTGTAAAATCAACAATTATTTTTTTGCAGTGTAAATACAAGAGATAATGGAATGAAAGATAGAAATTCTTCTCAAAAACAGAATTTCAACAACATATCTCACTGCAAACATTTTCGCTTAAATTTAGCGTTGTATAATAATAGATAAGGCAAAATGCACTGATGGTTTAATATTTGTCTGGGGAGGAAAAGGTTAGGTCGATATGTTTGAAAGATCACTTGCTAGTCTGTAAGAGTTTCATCACGTTGAAATGACGCAGTATCTCCGCTATTTTGATATGGACAACGAGAACATTTTTGTAAAATGAAGAACTTCGTCGATTTACTATGCTTTCCAGTTATTATATTGGAAAAAATAAACAGTAACGGTACGTATCAGAAATTTAACCTGATGTTATCGGAATCATTATTTTTCATAATCGGCACACATTTTATCAGCATCTGTCTTGTCTGTCTGTATATACAGAAAACGTGAAATGAGTAGAATTGGACTAAAAGAGCTGAAATGTTCCTGTCATGCATTATCAAATATACTTTTTGTTTTAATAACCCAGAAAACACAAATGAAAGTCAAAATAACAAATGCGTATTTGCTGCTAAAATAGTAAATTCTAAGTAATTCAACAAATGTTCAGTTAAGGAAATAAAGGCAAAATAATATATAGACATTTCAACTCCCAAATTAACGAAAATATAAATAGTTTGTTTCATATAAAAATAAATATATAAATGAGAGGATTAATTTAAAACACCACGTTACATTTCAAATATTATAGAAACAGTGAAACTCTTTCTTCCTTATCACAGTTTGTCGCCGGTTGTCATTGCACTTAAAAATCCGCACGACGAAAACAAATAAATCTAGAAAACAATAAGAGTTTATAAAATATACTCATAGTAAAACGGTGTTTAATCGCCGTTATTATTTATAATATATGCTGAGGTCGACGGAACATGGAGTCATATAGATGTCGAATACACCCGATATGGCAGAAATTGTACCTCTTCCTGCAGCTGACTCAAAATTTTAGGGAAATAAACATAGTCCTCAAAATTTAAGATCTATGGGAGTGATGTTTACGGTATGCAGCCATTACTGGGAGTAACCATGTATGTGGAAATGAATATTCATCTGACGCAGTGGCAATGCATATACCCCACGCAGTCTAGAATGTAGTGATTGTCTGTTAAGTTCGAGGCTGTCTCTTATTTCCTGAGATTACAAAAGTGTCCACCCTCATGTGTTCTCATTTGATCCTATGTTATAACATCACTATGAAAATCTGCCTTCTTAATGAGACATAGTTTTTATATTATTGCAAGTTAATTCGATTAGAAAGAACATCTCAAATAATGCCCTATACTATTGATAGTAATACAGTTGTGATCCTTGTGAATAAAACATTTATCTATTTATCATTTGGCCGTATATTGAGTCATATCAGTACTAAATACATACTTGAATTTCACGACGTAAAGATTATGTATTTCTAAAATACTGTAGAATCGGAACAACCTATAAATTTTTGTTTAGAATAATACGATCACTGTTCTGCGAACACATTCACAAGACCTTTGAACTTTAAATTTTGAAAAGCGGAATCACTCTATTTCAAGTCTTTAAGAACTTTTCTAATTTAACTTTTATTCCCTTATTATTAAGAAAAAGAATTATCGAATTAAGTAAATATTTAACGAAAAATATGTCAATGAAATATTTTCGCATAAATGTAGAAATTATACGCTGGACCCGTACTAACTTTTTGAAGGCTGAAATCGAAAGTAAAAAAATGATGAAATCTCACTTACCTCCTTGTGGACTTCGACACCAGTGTTTTCTCCTGATGTAAATAATACAGACAAAAACATTGGCCACCACGACAATGCCACCTATGACTGCGGCGGCCAAAAGCCATGCTGGCAAGAACTCCACAGAAGAACTACCATTGGATACGGAGCCAGAAACTGTGGAATCCATCACTGGCAAGCCTAAAAATTGACTTGCATTGTTGATTACCTCAAAAACAAGTTAAACATTATTACATTACGTATTCAACATTGATTATTATTAGTACTAAAACACTTGGCAAGATCAGTAGTGATTAGAATATTTTTCATCACTTACCTTGACCAACCTAATTATTCTAGACACCCTGATTCTATATGTAATCTAAAAAAGGAATTGGGATGAGATTGTTGAGAAGTTCAGAAACAGAAATTTTTCAGTGTTTTGCTTGAGTTATTCTAATTGGACAATACCTTGGACATTCATGAATACTATGAGCAGGGGTGTAAAAATCTAGGTGCCAGCGTGCAGTCTCTCACCACGAAATTTTATTACTTTTCTTCGCTTAAATTTTATTAGCATTCTTACAAAAAATTTAGAAGAAATATTAGACGAAAAATAACGAATAAAATTTAGTGCTGAGAGACTGCCCGCTGGCGCCGGGATGTTTACACCCCTGACTATGAGCATACGAAAAAGAACTCAAATGGATCCCATTGGTGGAATGCAAACGAAAGACTAGAATTTGAAACATTCATTTCTATCAAACAAAACGAAATGAAAAGGAAATTGTTGGCTGACAATGAAAATTTTAAATTCTAAAGACCTTAAACTCTTAATGTATTTTTCACGTTTATCGGCAGTGTCTAAAATATCCTGAAGGGAACACTTCATTACTTTCACTGAAATAATCTCCTTCGGATGTGACACCTTGTTAGTCTTCAAAAATATTTCTTAAATAAATATTTCTTTTTGTAGTTTTAATACAAAAGATTAAACCACATTACGCTATTTGTTTTATCGTCATTTATGTATGAACAAAATAGAAATAATCTTCATTCATTTTTGCCAAAACTATAATTCGAATTTAAACATCTATTAGCGTAAAATACTGAACGATTCAGACTTCATATGTAATTTTATGAAAAAAATATAAAAATAAATATCTATTTGAAATAAATGGATGGAACTTGGCCATAAGCTACATTGTTTGTTCCCTCCTTCCCATGCATTTCCTTTTAATGTTTTGTATTTTTTATCCTTACACGGAATCCATAGCGTTTTAGAATCTGATGTCTACCGGCTTCAATAAAAAAAAAATATGTGTTCTTTATCAAGTTGTTCATTTGTATTTCAATATCAATATATATATATATACATAATAAATGACCAAAATAATGAAACTCATATTTAAGGGGATAAAGAGATTACATTAAAAAAATATTTTATATTTGTTGAAGGTCTAAAACAGAAATGCTTACTATCACAAAAAAATATAACATGTAGTAGATTATCTATTTCCAAGCAAGGCATTTTCTATACAAACCTGTAAAAGTTCCAATTCATCTGATACTGATTTACACAAAGAATTCATTAAATAAAGTGACGCATTTAGAATTATTTAAACACGACATGACGATTATTGCGGACTTTGAGTCTATCGGTGAAAATAATTGAGCTACCGTCCATAAAAAATATAATTTTTTGATCTCCTCAAAACCGTTATGGAACTCTAAAATACAAAACAACCCTGTTTAATATAGCTCGAATGTCTTTTTTTCTAGAAAAAATAATAACCATATCTTTTTAATGTATTTTCACTAATGGGATATATTTCATGACAATAAGTTAATGTTCTATAACCTTCTTTGTGTTTAACCATTGAAGCAGAAGTATTTTGAAACAAAAAAGTACATTCATACAAAAAATAAACGTTTTCGAGACTAAAAAATGAAGCTGCCAATACTAGACACTAGCAGAAGTCTCTAACACTTTGAATAGTTCAATGAATTTTTTTGAAAGGAATTCAGTGAGTCAATCATTCTTTAGGTTTCGACTCTTCAAATTCTATCCTTACTTAAAAAAGAAATCTTAAGATTGATTAAAGGCGGATTTTACCGCAGAAATACTTCGATTTTTTATATTCAAATTTAAAATTAAATTTTGAAATAAAACAAATAAATTATTTTTAAATATTTTAAAAGCCAAGCAAAAGAAACATCCTTTCTATTATTATTACCTTGGACACCTTTAAAAGGATTTATTAAATTGACTCAAAGTCTATTGAATTATTCTTTTACTGACTTTTCTAGATATTTTTTTTAACATAAAAAATCAGTTGTATCTCGCTCATTATTTTACCATCATCCTATAATAATGGAGATAAAATTGGAAAGTCATTTTCTAGATATATGCTAGCTTACACCACAAACAGACTCAAAAGGATTGGTACTTAAGAGTGGGATAGATTATAGTATCTATTCACAAGCATGACTTTTTTCATTTAGAATCATTTTCGTTCACTGCACACGAAGTTTAAGAGCTCAGGATAATGACTGTTTTTAATAAGATATTATTTTTCACCCATCGTTAAAAACAGTCCCAGTTACTGAAAGTAGTGCGAAATAATATGAGAAAATTTAAAAAAATGAAGTATTCTACATTTACAGTAAAAATGCATAGGCGTAAAGCGATAACAGTTCACAATAAAGGCTTATAAATATCTTTTAATAAACAGGTACGCCAGTTTCGTAGGCTCAATCGGCGACTTTATCAAATACAATAAAGGTAAATATACTATTTTCGCCAAAATATTTGAAAATGAAACAAAAACCACGAGATCCAATTTATACAGAAAGCAGTTTCATTAAAATGGTGAACTGTAAAAGTGAAAATTATTTCATCTTATTCCTTTCCAGGGTTCCGTGCTTAAAAAGTAAGAACGGAACCATTATAAGATCACTCCAGAGTCTGTCTCTCTTTCTGTCACAGCCATTTTACTCGTAAACTATGGAACATGGAAAGTCCAAATTGGGGGAAGTAATAAAGACTTTTGACACACATATTTGCAGATTATTAAACATTCATAAATATATTTAGTAAAAATGTAGAGGGACTCATTAAGTTACTTGAAAAAAAAAATCTTCTTTGTATATCGTGTGGGGTACCGTGTGAAAGTTTTTATAGCGCTGAACTCAAAAATACACTTCTTTTAATTTTAGGTAACATATTTTCAGAGATATCGTCGAAAACGTAGCGAAAAAATATGTTTCCCCCCATCTTTCCGAATCTACTGAAACTAAAATTATGAAAATATTAGAAATAGTACACGTTAATTTAACCCTTAAATGCCGGGTGTTGCTTTTCGGCAACATACCCAATTTCGGCTCTAAAATACCATTAGAATAATATTGAAGGTAAAATGCCTAATGTTGCCAATAAAATACATTCTGAAAATATTATTAAATCGATTTTCAACATGTAGATGGCAACACCTGGGCTATTTAAGAATAAATATAGATTTATTTTTTCAATTGTTGCTACTTGTTCTTTTTGTTTTGTTTGGAAGCTTGCGAAATACCCTATTTTGTTCTGCAGTGAGCAAGTAAAATTTATTTCTTATTATAGTTCCTAAAATTCTTGTTTGCTTAATATTATAGGATTTTATCAAGGAAAATTATTTTTTCAATTAAAGACCAGTATTGCTGATTAGTAACAAACTGTTTTTTAGCCGTAAACCATACATAAAACAAAATATGATTTTTTAAAGTATTTTTCCCATGATTTATTTTAAAAAATGAAAGCCGAAAAACGTTATTACAATGATTTTTGAAAAGTCTAGCATTTAAGGGTTAAACCTTGCAGGAAAATTATAGCGATGACCCTAGGTCACATAGTTTTTGAGAAAATCGCATTTTTCCTTTACATACAAATTTCAATTTGCGGCAATTCAGCAAAAGTTTTGAGCAGCGCTGGAGGTACCTATCGTAACAAAAGTATAAAAACATTGTTGATAATGATTTTCGAAAAAAATCGTCACTAATTAGCCGAGATATTAACCCTTAAAGAGATCGGCCTTCGTTTGGTTGTGTGCGGGCGTGTCCCAGACGCGCTCCCAATAAATGCTTGACTAAAGGCGTCCCAAGACCCGCGGGCCAGGGGCCCTCTATGGATTCTGATGTGTGAATGTCCCTGCTACAGTTTAAGGTATGTTGCATGTTTCTCGGTCTTTTAATTATTAAGTTATGAGTAATTTATTATTTCATTCCTCAGTCATTTAATTCTGCTGGCCCTTGCACTTGCTAGTATTTAAAATATAACTTAATATTAGGCATTTCACCTTCTAAATCGCCTACAATCTAATCTAATAGCAACAACAAAGCAGCAGTTATTATTCTAATTTAATTTATCATGTTTTCATTAAAATGTTCATTCCTACTTGAGATTAAATCATTATTATAGCTGCTTTTAAACCCGGACCATGTGCTTGGAATTCGCTGGATTTACCCCAAGTCCAGCCTCCTTGGGATGACTATTAAGATAACTATATCCCATGCTGGCGTCTTCTCACCCCTGCCAGCAGCTAGTTGGGCCATAGGCGAGGTTCTGGAAGGGGGGGGGGGCGGGGGTCGCAGTCGAGTGGAGTGTATCCGCCCTACTGGTCGTGTGTGTGAGTGTTTTTTTCTTTTCTTTTAAGACCGAATTCTCTGTAAAGCTCAGGCCGAGGGCGCTAGTGTAGCGAGCATCACTTGTACTTCCGGTTGTTGTGTTAAATATACGGCATTTACGTCCGCTATTTTAAAAAAAAAGTAAATATCTAATTCTGCGTTCGCCAATTTTCATTTTTCTTCAGGTAGACCATAAATAAGTAAATACTTATGTACATGGTATATTTATGTTGTAATAAAGTTTTCATATATATTTTTAAAAGAGTAAAGTTAGAATTCTACCTCTGAATCCGATTAATTACATTAACCCTTGCTTTTGGTGGTTGTGCTCGGCGACGTTTGTTTGTTTACAAGTCTGATAGTATAAACACCATGAAATCAACACACTTTAGTATTCCGCAATTTGCTGAAAATATATTATTGGTTTATTTACTTATTTTTTCTTTTAGTCAGATTACAAATTAATTATAACTGTAAAAAGGAAATCTTATGCAACAAAGCAAAATATATCTAAATACATATAAAATAGAATTACATGCATATTTAAAAATTTTTTTGGTTGATATTCCTGCAGTTTAAATGTATTCTTCAGTCTTTTTTTTTTTTTTTTTTAAATTTACTATTTGATTATCGGAAGTGTCTTTATTTTTAGATGTTTACTTTCCTAGTACCTATGCAATCAAACCTTAAAAAGATAGTTAAAAAAATAATGTGTTTACCTTTATGTTACCCTTAATGTGCTTTACCTTTTATGATGTGAAATCATACCTAATGGAATAGTAACATTACTAAAATTTCGTTTTATTAACTCCCCTTAATAACTTCTAAAAGGCAAATATCCAGAATTAAAAAGCATATCTTCCTCCTTATATTTTATAAACGTAATGTATTTATAAGAATGCAAATAATAGTTCTCAGCTCTGCAATTTGCATTTCATTTCAGGTTTGTTATTAATACATAAATATTTATGTATACTAGTATATTAAAATGAAAATAAGCTTATATATTAATAAGAGCAAATTTCAATGTTTCAATCCAATTATATTTAATTCTCACTTTTGGTTCCTTTGGCAACTTTTGTGTGTTTACAAATATGGTACTGTCAAGTCTATGGCATTATCACACATAAAATTCTATGTTTTGCGAAATATAGACTATTGATTTGTTTGCTAATTTTTATTTTATTTTCCCTACAATTTGACAATATTTGTATGTACTATATAATTTCTAAAGCATCAAAACTTTTAAAACACAATTCAGCTTTTTCGATAATTGATATTTGATGGAATGACTACCATAATAGATTTGTTTTAATTTGCTTGAATATACATTGACTTGCATTGTTATTCATCAGTTTTAAAGTTCAAAGTATGTTAATTTTTTCAATGAATCAATTCTAATGTGGTATCTAAAATATTGCAAAGACTTTGAAGTTGTGCATCATATTTAGTTTCTTATCCCCCCCCCCCCCCAAAAAAAAAAGAAATAAAACCACAAATATAAAATTTAACTCTTTCAAAAATAAACTTGTTTTTAAATAAACAGTTTTTACTTTATTATCATTACTAATTAATAAACTGTCCCTTATTCTTTTTAAATTTTTGAGATGTTTATTTTTCTGGAATTTCCTTTAATTATTAATCTAGTAGTTTATGAAAACTGTAAAAACTACAACATGAATTTTTGTATCCCCCCACCTTTCAGAATAAAGGATGGTTTAAGTTGAAAAAATTCATAAATTAATTTTATTTCAGAAAGAGTTCGAAAAACATTCAAAACGAGTGTCTGGTGAATTTGCTGGTGCCAGCATAGATGCATATTTTACATTACGTTTATCGCTCTCAGAAGATCACAGGTGTGTAGTTTTGTATATATAACAAGCGACTACCATTTGTGAGCTTCTGCAAGAAAGTGGAAATGTACCTACTATTTTTGTTTTGCTTCCAAAGTAGTCAATCAGGAACTGTTGTAATTCAATGAATCAAGTATTAACTGGTATGACTGACTGTATGTAGTTTTTTAATATATTTTCAGTTGCATAAGCAAGGGAGATTTTGAAATGCATTCTACATTGTGTTGCTTTTATTGGTTTATTATGATTAGAGTCTTTTTTTTTATTTATTTAAATTATAGAATGTTTTCAATGGGAGATTTTTCAGCAGTTATGCGAATGCCTGTCGATGACTACCTGTTAATCCCACTTTTGCTTTGGAAGATATGAATCTTCAGTAATATTTGTAAGTAATTTTGGTACTACTTTATTATCCTGTCGACCAATTTCACCAAATTATACAAATTGATATCATTTTTATTTCAAATAACAGAAGAACAAATAAATTAGTAAAAGATTGATAAAAATACAAATTAAACGTCAAATTAAAAATCACTTGATGATGTAAAACACTTATAATGTGTTTAATGTCAAGTGTAGTACTATCAGCCATTATTGGCATTTAATCTTATCAACTGGCGATAGTTTTTTTTGTGGACGTGATAATCAACCTTAGTACCTTAATTTTTGTAGTTAGTACCTTAATTTTTCTCAAAACTACATTGTTTTATATATTTATTAATTTTGTTTTATATAAAATCATTTTTCCCAAAAATTAATCTGTATCTGAAAGAATCAGCGAAAGCTATGTCAATTCTCGATACAATAATTATGATTGAATATCTTTAATTTTAACCAAGGTTTTTTTTGCATTAGCTTTCAAATTTATTTAAAAATATATGTAGTTAACTTGTGTTTTTTATGTAAGTGTGTAAGCTATGTTTTATGAAAAAATATATAACTCTGTGGAATTTATAATCAGTTTGAAGTTAAAAGTTAGTTTACTCCTTCTACCCCCCCCCCCCCCCCAACACTAAATACAAATACTGAATAATTTTAAGGTAATTTTAGATTTGTTTGTAGTTATATAAATACA
Source organism: Maratus speciosus (assembly GCA_963932465.1). Classification (NCBI taxonomy): domain Eukaryota; kingdom Metazoa; phylum Arthropoda; class Arachnida; order Araneae; family Salticidae; genus Maratus; species Maratus speciosus. Next base: position 683,080,358 of record OZ010787.1, on the reverse strand, counting down.
TAGCACCTATAGTCGTCATCTGGTCCGTTCGCCTATCTGCATGCAACAACGCAAAAACTACCCAACTGAATTATTTGAAATTTAATATATATAATCGTTGCAGAATTTTGTCAGGTTATTTCAAATTTTATGAAAATCAAATTAAAACTTAAAAAGATATTAATAAAAGTTTTCTTCATTCTATTAAATCCTATCATACATAATTAATTCAATGATATTCCATGACAGATAATGATTCTAGGTTGCCATGGTGATTATGTCATATTTAAGAGATAGTTTTATTATTTCCATATTACTGAATTTAATGCAATATATAATTATAATAAATTTTGTATTAATGCATTTTTGCATAAGAGTGCAACATCTATTGCACCAAGATCTGAATATTTATAAAACTAATTATAGTACAAACGCACCACATTTGCCACATTTGACGTACAATTTCCGACTTCTTTATATTTAGTATGAGTTTTGACTTCCTTGAAAGCAATTCTGTCATGTAGAGATGCAACAAGTATTCGGCCTAGGCCGAATAATACTGTAATAAATGTTTTTATATTTACACAGTATAACTTTTTAATTTGACAATTTATATTCATCATGTATAATGAAAATTTTATTTGAAATTAACTAACACTTTTTTCCCCATCAACTTTCATACCCTGAATGGGTTTTATCTACACATTTTGTGTAGATTCCAATATGTGTGTGTCTACACATATTGTACACACTTTGTACAATATGTTTACAATTATTCAAATTTATCTATAGTATGTACTTTTTAATGCTTAATAAATACATTTTTATGTTAAAAAAATCATAAAACCTAACCTCTTTTTATGCACGGGAAGATAGTCTCAACGTTCGCTGAGACCTCCGCAAACCTAACCCTCATGAATGTTAAAGGATTGCTGTACTCTAAATACATTACTGTAATGTTTTTAGAAATTTTGATGTGTAAACAATAAGCATTTTGTTTTTAATAGAACGGAGTGTAAATCACTTGCATTTCCGATGTCTTCAAATCTATTGATATTCTTGGCAGTTTGAATGAGACTTATTTTACTAAATATTATTTACTAATTTCTGTATCGTTTATTTGAATTAATGAACTGTCAAGAAACATGCTTTTTGGTTTTGATTACTTCTTAATTGAAAATTCTTGACTATCTGACTGTCTTAATAGTTCACAATTTAGTTAGTTATTTTTGCTAATGTTTCTTTCATAAATACCTGTTTCTGCAGATCAATAAAGTTTATTGCAAAGCATTGTGTCATCATCATAGACCATTATATAATGTTATTTTATTTATTATATGTAGTAATCATTATATTCAATAATAAATTTTCTTATGGAATAATATTTATAATATAAAGAAATTTTATTTTGTTTCTGTAACATGTACTTTTAAATAAAAGAAATTTATTAAAAATTTGTTGTTTTCATTTGACTACCTATATAATTTTATTATGAATGGTATTTCAAGAATTTACTTGTTTTGTTTATCATGTAAACCTTGATGTAAAAATTGTTTTTAATTATTTATTTATTTTTAATAAAAAACAAAGGCTAAGATATAAAATGAGAAAATACTTTCATTTTTAACACTTTCGACATAGTTTAAAAGTGTGTATGAATTCAGTTTGTCTGTTTACCCACACTCAAACTCATAAATATACTTGGATCACAAGCCTCTTGAAACAAATGACAAACATTTTATGCTGCTTATCCTTTTCATTACCTTGGTTTTTACACAATTTTATGTTAACAATGTATTTTCAATACATCTTTAGTTTTTTAACCCTTTATATCCTGACGGTACTTTAAAGTACCATTAAAACAACTTGTTATAAAATTCAATTAATACATCGATTAGTAGTAATGCAGTTTAGAATGAGTTATAGATACTTTATCTTGTTCCAAAAGCATTATTGGTTGCACAAAACAAAAATATTTTTAAAAGGATGATTTCTTTCACATTTGAATTTTTTCAGCTTTCTTGACTTTGAAGGAGGAGGAGGGGGGGGGGGGGTAATCCCTATAAATTCGAATTTAATTAATCCTTCTAAAATTTATTAAATGATTATATAAGTCTTTTAGTGTAGTTTCAAAAAATCACGAAAAATTCTTTAGAAAATGAAATTTGCATGAATTCATAATTCAGGATATAAAGGGTTAAATAATCTGGGAGAAATTTTAATTTTGAAATAGCACTCTCTTTTGCTGCTGCAGTGGTTATACAAATCTACATTTTTTGACAGATTTGCATGAAACTTGATGTAAGGGCTGTGCTTATATAGAAATATTATTTTAGGGTGGGACAGTGGTCTGTCACTTGATTGTCATAAGATATTTCTGGAGAAAGGTGGTTTTGTTTTTTGATATTGTTATTTTTTATCCAAACAATATTTTTTGTGTTTGTTCTTTACATCAAAATAGCCTTATACCTTTTAAATAGTAACTACCTCTTTTAGATGTTAATCGATATAAAGTTATTTAAATGTAAAATCATATCTTTATATCACTGCAAACATAAAAAAAAAGAAAAGATTTTTAAACATTGATAATGATTTGCACCTGTGGCTTAAACATGGTTTTTGATGACCCCCCCCCCCCCCTCTTCTCCACAAAGAAAAATTTACTGTGTTTCTAATTGCAAACTATTTTGAAATTTAAAATACATAATCATAAAATGCTTAATCAGCTTTGTCAAATTTTGATTCATTAAAATCTTAAAACCGGAATCGAAAGGAACCGAAAAATACCCTGCTTTATACAGGTTTTTAACTTAGCAGGTATAATTGTTGGCATTTTCTCTGTTGAAATTATGTAATTTTTTCATTTAAGACTGGATTCTATTATAGATAGATTTCCTTTTCTTAGATTTTACGGTTGTAGTTATAGCATTATAATTGAAGCATTTAAAGTCACAGTGATATGAATTAAGAGACTACATTAGTCACTCGAAGACATTTGCAAGCTAATATTAAAACTATGGGAGTGTTCTTGACAAATATCTTGCGTTTTATTATTTTTAAATATTTTTTTTTTTATCATGAGGTACCTGAGGTTGATACTTAATGTTGTGCGTTTGTACTTTTTTGTGTTTCGTAACATTTTTTTATATTTGGACACTTTCATTTTTGGAAAATTATTTGGAAACGAATCTGAAATTTAAAGTATCCTCGTATTAAAAAAATACAACCAAAATAGAAAATGCACAACATTAGACATCAACCTCAAGTATCATATGAAAACAAAAAAATTAAAATCAAGCAAGAATTCTGAAAAGAATGCTTGTTTTCGTGTGAGACTACACTAGTCATCACGCAAAGAAACTAGAACGTTAATGTTAAACCTACGTGATCATTCTTTTTTAAATTTCTTGTTTGCATTTTAATGGTTTTAAATGACTTTTTTGCTTAGAATGGCTGATGTTGAATTCTAACTGGGTTAGTATTTACATTTTCTATTTTGGTTGCAGATTTTTTTTTTAAAGTTATTTTTCTGTTTAGATTTTCTGGCTTCGAGACAATTTTATCCAAATTTCATATATATATATACATTTTTGTATCAAGTGACAAACAACATCTTTATCTGGCACTCCCTTCACCTTTCGTTCTGCTGCCCGGGGCACATATCCCCTCTACCCTCTCCTAGTTTTGGCCCGGCATTATGTAACAATAAGCTATATTACTAAATACTTTTAAATAGTAACTACCTCTTTTAGATGTTAATTGATATAAATTTATTTAAATGTATAATCATAATATCACTGCAAATATATAAAAAGGAAAAACTGTAAAATTAAAAAGGATTTTAATCATTGATTGAAATAAAAAAACTATTATTTCTGCAATCCTTTGACAAAATTAATATTTTTTTTCAGTGATCGCTCTTCGAATTTCTTGGAATTTTTTTTGGGGTCGTTTGATGAATTTCGTGTTTTTCTCCCAAGACCACTTGATGAATTTTGATTCTTTTTTTTTTCCACGGACTTTTTAGAAAATATTTGTAAATTCCATCAATTTTGCCATATATTTAACAATTTCCATGACTTTCCAGATTTTCCCTGTTGCTGGAAACGCTGTTATATCTGCCTCTTTCTGTTGTTGAGACTTTCATTTCTTTTGTTGATGACCGCAGAACGTTTGGGAAAGAAAGGCCAGAGGAGTGATTTACTATCTTCGGGGATTTTTGAAAAAAGCTATAAATATAACTTTTGATTAAACAAAGACTTGTTCTATAAGCAAAACATGTGCTTTACATTTTTGTTTTCGGTGAATAACCAGTGTAACTCGAAGTTTTATGAGCACAGTGAATTCCTAATCTTGACTAGTACCATGAAATAGGGAATGATATATTAGCTGGGAGGATCAGTGAGCTGTATTTATATTATCCCAAAGTTACTTTATCCTACAGAAAATGACAATGGTCAAAGTCAAGAGATCTATTCCGCACATGCAGATAAACAGCTGTATAATGTGAAAGAGAAAAATAGGTTTTGCTTTTCTGAAAAAAAGAGCAAGGGAAATATTTTTACTTGAACTTTGAGTACACCATTAAAGATTTTGTTGACATAAGACATAAATTACTGCTACTTTAATTCTAGGTTATTTTGAATCACCCAATATTTATGCTAGTTCACACACAAGATAGCACATAGTTAAAAAAAAAAATTAAAATACAAAACTGGGCTTAACCATTGAACAACATAAAAAACTGGAGCAGCAAAAGGTAAGTCTTACCCCTGCTCCTGCCAGAACCAGAGGTTAATTGACAGTAAAAAGAGCCGTATAAACTTTAGGGCCTAATCAGTTTTATGTGGGGCCTGAGGTACATAGGCCATATTTAGAGTCTGCTTCCTCAAAACAATTTCACAAAATTTGTGAATAATAAACTTGTATTAAAACACTATTATGCCCAGTTAAAAATTTAAACAATAGTTTTATGGAAAAGAGAATCTGTTAAAGATGCAGTAAGAAATTTGCACCTACATTTTATTTGATACACAGTAAACACTTACTATTCTGAAATTTAGGGATGTAGTGGAACTATAAGCATAAGTGATTAACTGGAGCATGTGCGGTGTAGTATAACATTATTCTCAGAATTTTGAAGTTTGTTATAATTTGTTGTCGTTACAAGAACATAGGAATAGTTTCATGTAGATGAATTATTTCTTTTGTTTTTTTCATTAGTCTAAATTATTTTTATTTATTTAAAAATATTGAAAATAAAATACTTATTCACAACCTCATATTATTTGTTATCGAAACCTTCAAAATATATTTTTACTTACTTATTTAAAATTTCCATCTATTTTGTCTTTAAGTTACAATTAAATGGTTTAATAAATGTACCAATATCAACATAATACAAAAGTTCAATATCAATCATCAAGCTTAATATAATAAATACTAGTTTTACAGTTTAAATTTATTAAAAATTGTACTATTTTTCATAACAATCTTAAGTTTATTAAGTTTGATAACAATCATTAATTTCCGAAATCTGGTGTAACTTTTAAGTGTAAAAATGAAACGAAAAACAGATTTAATACGTTATAAATAAAAAAGACAATAAGTGATAGATTAGATTTGCACTATGAACAGATAAGTAACGTTTACTTTTTTGCATTAGTTTTACAGAGAGATTCCTCCGTAACTGCAAAATAAACAAAAACATATCGCCAATGTAGCACTTTTACGCTCGCCAGAATAAAGCGATAAACCACCATTTATGGCACCCATGCTGTCGAAAACTGCTAAAATATATATTTATTTAAACAAAATTACGTACAAAACCATATACTTGTCGCACTCTTTCAAAATTTTACAGCTTTCGCAAAAATATATGTGAAAAAATAATGATGTAAAACGATTCAAAATTTCTTAATACTGACGAAGAAATCGGAAGAAATCCAAATGCTTTGCACTGAACCGGAAGCTCAGCTGCTAACTTCCTGTTGAAGCGGTTTTGTTTATGTTTACACTGAGAATTCGGTCGTTAGAGAGAGAGATAAGTGCGAGGTTAACCTCTACTTGTTTCTTTCTCCGTTTCTCCATCTGAATTTTGAGGGGAGTGAGGGGCTAGTAATTTGGAAGCGATTGATACCTTCTTATCTTGTCTGCAATGGGCAATCAATCGGGACTGGCTTGGAATATTGTACAGCGGGGGTGGGGGATTTGGTTTGTGAGATGTATAGTAAAGCCCTTTTTTCCAGACTTTACTTTCGGGTCGTTTATGTAAAAATATACTTTTAAAAATTACAATTCCCATTAATGTATATGTGTGTATATATATATATATATATATATATATATATATAAATCAGCGTAAATACACATAATTATTATTAAAAAATTATTCAAATAAGTTAAAATACAGAATTTAATGTTTAGGCATTAAAGGGGAATAAATAAATAAATAATTAAACCCTTTATAATCTCCTTCTTTTAATTTACGATTAGAAGCATGAACTAGTGCATTTAGTTTTTTAAAAAGGCAATTTTCCCTCTGCTTCTTTCTTTAATATTTGCTAAAGTTAAAAGTATAGTTTTAACTACCTCCCAAGATTTTTAAATGTTCCATTTTAAATTTAAAATCATTAATAAATAAATTATTTAAATAATTGTCGAATAAGTGCATTTAAGAAATATATATTACATACTTTATACTTTATTTTTTACATTTTAATATTTACATTTTTGTATTGTTGCAGTTTCACAGCAAATTGGCATATTTTAGCGTACATGATTTGGCATATAATTAATTGGATTCTTCTTGTAACTCTAATACAATTTTATCCATAAGCATTATTTAGAATTTTTCACCTGGAACCACCTTAGGAAAGACATTATTAATTTAAATTAAATTATCAAAATATTAAAATGTTATTTTGTCATCGAAAACACACAAGCTTGCACAATTTGTATAACCTTTGCTGCCAGGAAGTGAATGAAATATCTTTAAAAAAAGGGGGAAAAAAAAGTCCAAGTAAAAGTACATAAACCACGTTAAAAAGAGTAATTATCTTGGCTACGGTCTTTTTTTTCTTTTTTTTAACTATTTTCTGTTATTGTGTAACATCATTAACTTAGAAAACTTAAAGCCAGTAGAAAACCTAAGAAATCAGTGTTTATGACTAGTAGTGTTTGTGAGACAAAAAGGCAATCAAATAAGATTACCCTCACGCCACTTAATATAATTTAATAATGGGGGGGGGGGGGGTGATTTATAACAAACCTTCTAGAATCTAATTCCAATCATTCAAGTAACCGGCTTTATCACAATTTAAAAACAGTGTTTAAATATTTATTTTACCTTCGCATGTATATGTATATGTGTATGTATACATGCAGTATGTATGTGTGTATATGTATATATATATATTAATCTTACTTTCCCCCCATAATACTCAGAGTGTCTTTAGCTTTCCACTGCACACTTTTCTGTATGTCCAAGCATAATAAGATCGTTTGGAAATAATACTTTTAATTTTCAATTACCACTAGACTCAATGATAAATCAGCGTTTATAGAGATGACGTAACAAATTACTTATTTAAAGCAGATTAGTAAAAATAACATAACGCTTTATTGGACTGTATATAAGTAAAATCTGTTTTTTATTTTTTTAAGAAAAAGAAAAAGAAAAAAAAGAAAAAAAAGGGAAAGAGAAGGAAGGGGGGAAAATTAAAAGGAAAGGAAGGGAAAAGAAAGAAAAAAAGAGAAGGAAAGAAAAGGAAAAAAAAGGGGGAACTTTAAGACTTTTTTTTTTCTAATATAATGTTAAACTTTTATTTCTGATGGACAGCGCAGCATAAACAAAAATAACTTATTGTACATACTTTTTCAAAATTGTTCTTGTATGTTTTTTTTTTTTTTTATGTTCTTTATATTCTTAATGATTAAAATTGGTTAAAAAAAAACTGATATTTTTCTTTTTTTTAATTATTTTCCATTAGGCTCAATAAGGGGAGAGGGGAAAAAGGGAAAAAGAAGGGAAAGAAAGGAAAAAAGAAATTGCATTTTTTTTTCTTTTGAAAGCTTATAGTATTCTGGGATAATTGTACTATGCAGCTTGGGTTCGGAGTCTTTAATTCAAGTTTTTTAGGGAGTCGTCGGGGTGTCTAGGGTTGGTTTTGGTGGCTTGTTTTGAATGGGGTGGTGGGGTTCTCTTCAAAATTGCCGGATTTTTCTTTTAAAAAGGGAAAAAAGAGAAGAAAAAGAGGGATATTTTTTCATTAAAAAGAAGAAGGGAAGAAAGGGAAATGGATTTTTTTCTTCTTCCGTAAATGGAGTATTGGATGTTTCCCATAACACTAGAGATTGCTCACTGTAGGGGACGCGACCTGGTGACCAGTGGGGTGTTTGGGCTTCGCCTGGCTGTGGTTTTCGCCCTCTATTTTGGAATTTAGCGGCCCGTAGCGAGCACATGGTTCGGGTTTTGCTACACTTCTTGATTGTCTCATCCTAACTCTAGCAGGCCTAATGCAGGTTAATTGCTGCTGATTTCAATCGAGACAATGTTGTCTAATTTTACTCTTAATTATCTAATAAGAAACATTTTTTTTTTTTTTTACAAGCTTTTAGCTCATTTCGGACTTTAACTTATTCTCAGTTTTTCATTTATTTTTCAAAACTTAAACCTTTTTTTTCTTTTTTCTCCCCATCTGACTTTATTTTCTATTTTATCTAACCACATTTTTATTTAAATTAAAAGTGTTTGTCATTTTATTGAAAATTTTTCTCAATTACTGAACTCTGAAATTATTCCCATATTGCAAATAAAGCTTGTATTTTTTTCCCTCACCATTTCAACAAATTAGAAAAAGTTGTTCTTGAGACTTGATTTTCTAGAGACTCAGCCACTTCTGTTCAGTTCCCCCGTGTCCGGCGGTGGTCTCTGGACGGGCTTAGCAGCCAATTTGCTTACATGTCATTTTTTTTGTATGTCCCTTCTGCCTGTAATTTGTCAAAGTCCAACAATATTTCAAAAATGCTTCATTCTCCCACCCCTCTTTTAAATATTTTTCCCTCATGTTCCCGTGTTCTGCTGGACTCTTAACTTACTCCCAGTACAAATATTAAATTCCTCATGTTCAACAATAAACATGATTTTTCATCTCCAAATACATACTTTCGAACTTTACAATACAATAACAATACAACAATTCGAACTTTAACTTTCTTTTTCCTTTTTGCGAGAAAAAAGAAAAAAAAATCACTAGGAACTTTGAATCCAGCAGAACTTTTTAAATTTTTTACCTGTGTTTTGCTGGACCCTTATCTTATTTTCAGTAAGAATTTTAAATTCCTTATTTTCAACAATAAACTTGTTTTTTCATCTCCCAATGCATATTAAATTCGAACTTTAACTATCGTTTTCATATTTTTTTTTTTTTTTTTTTTTTTTTACGGGAACTTAGAACGCTTTTCGGCCCTTCTATCCTAAATTTCGTCAAAGTCCAAACCCACTTCAAAATTCATATAAGTCCAACCCCCCCCCCCTACTTTCTTCAATGTCCAGTCCCCTATGTTCCTGTGTCCAGCAAATTTTTAAACTTTAACCTGTGTTCCCGTGTTCTGCTGGACTAACTTACTCTCAGCAAAAATATTAAATTCTTTATTTTCAACAATAAACTTGTTTTTTCATCTCCTAATACACATTTAATTCGAGCTTTAACCTTCTTTTTCATTTTTTTTTTGCAAAAATTTTATTTTTACTGGGAACTTAGAATATTTCGACACTCATGTCCAAACCCACCTTAAATTCATCTAGTCCAGTACCCCCACGCCCTAAAATAAAATTACAACAATTTTATCCCAAAACAGCTCCTAACATATCTAATTACAGTGCTGAGCAGATGCAGGGGCTCACAGACTAAATGCCTCGTTACCTTCCCACCCACTATTCCAAACCTAAACATGCAACAGGCCGGGACGGCGCACAGGGGCCTGTAGATGGGCTCCCACAACCCGCGGATCATTCTTCTGATTTATAATATATATTTTTTTAATCTGCCATTCTAGTTCTCAAAGCCATTTTTTATTTCTCACATACCATCGCTGCTCACAATGGAAGAAAGCCAAACATATTCCATTGCCGAATTGGCAAACAAGGCTAAATCCCTCGTTACCTTAGTTCTGTCAGAGGACGAAAACACATTCACAGAGGAATCTGCTGACCACCTGAAAAATGTGAAACTGATCCTCCAATCGATCAGAAAACAAGACCTCGCCAATCAAAAATCAGTACAGGAGTCCAAACAGGAGTTTGAAAAGCTCCGCTTAAAAGCAGATCTCCTTAAGGAACAGCTCACCACACTAAACGAGAACATTGTCAGCCAGATCCAACAGATCCCAAAGACTGAAGAAATAGTAGCCAGGCTTGAGGAAAGTCTCCATAGCAGACTAGACAAATTAAGAATTGATAATGATAGGGACGCATACCTTCGTAGTCAACAACCAGCCCTGCTCTATAATGATCAGGACGGCAAGTCTCAAGAGGTCCCTTCACCGACAGAGGAGGTAGTACCGGCGGAGCCACAGCGGAGGCCAGGAGAGGAGAGGCATCTTCGAACAATTGTGGTCAGGGGGAAGAAATGCTCCATGTCCGGACTGGCCATTAGAAACCTGCTCGAAAAACAAAATATCGCCTGTCCAAAAGTAGTATTGGAAATCAAATGCCTTCGAAGACAACTGGAACTCTTCTGCCGATCCGCCGAAGAAACGAAAGTCGTCCTAAGTGATCTAAAATCCCATGCTAGAATTGCTGAAGATCTATTCTTCAGCATTAAAACCCTCCCATTTCACAAAACTATACTGTTTGGAGTTGCCGACGGAACAACACTAACTTACATTACCTCGACGTTGGATGAAATTTACGATTACCATCCAGAAGAAATCCGATTCATTAAAGCCGTTCCTTCTAAAAGACCCTCATGCAAGGACTGGCACCTCATTCTGTCAGAAAAATTAGCCATGGCAGTAATACAAGATGGAGGCATACCACTGGGATACAATCTCTGCAGACTGCGGCCACACACCACAGTCCAAAGGTGCAGAAATTGTCAGCGATATGGCCACGTAGCAAAGTACTGCCATAATGATGAAACCTGCGAAATTTGCAAAGAACTCCACCCATCCTCAACCTGCAACAAATCCCCCTCGTGCGTGAACTGTAGACGCGCAAATAACCTTTTCAATGCACACTGCAGAACCGATCACATAGCCTCTGCCTCCAACTGTCCAACCTTCAAGTTCAAGTATAACAGAGAACGGGCAAGACTGAACGATCTCTTCCAACTTCCCTTTCGAAATCCCCAAGCACCTCCCCGGCGGCTCCATCCTCCCATTCTGGTCCGGGACTCCTGGGCGAACATCCTCCTGCACATCGAGGTTATTTTCCTTTTCCGAGTCATGCTCCACCTCCGAACCTCTACTCACCTTACTACCAGGAGGACTACTTCAGCCAGCAGCAGAACTTGGGCTTTCAAGGTAGGAGGTTTTAAACTTTTTATAACATACACAATACAATGTCATCCTCAGCACCTTCTCCCCACCCACCCCTTCCTTTAGGCCGTCTAAATTTTCTCCAAGTAAACCTCAATCACTGCATAGCAGCCAGTGTAAGCACAATCAACCACATGGAAGAGAACGAGATTGACATCGCTCTACTGCAGGATGCTTACTGCTCCGATGGAAACCTCGCTATCTTCAGCAAGGACTGGAGAAGGTTTTCCTCTCGGAATCTCTCCGCTCACATCGTTGTCAGGAGCTCGAGTCTTGTATGTACCCATCTCTTTACCGGCGACAATAGCGTCTTTATCTCCATAACGGCGAAGGAGGGCGAGATTGTCGTCGGATCCTGCTATGCAGCCCCCTCGGCAAACTTTGGCCTTTGTCTCTCGGAATGGGAACACACCACCACAAACAGGAAGGCTATCATCTGTGGTGGCGACTTCAACGCGAACTCATCCCTCTGGGGATGTTCGCGTGAAGACGCCCGGGGTGACTTGCTGTCAGGACACATAATTATCCATAACTTGGCACTTGCAAACATGCACAACTCTGAAGCCACTTTCGAAAGACGAGATACAGAAGACAGAGTCATAGCAGAAGGCTGGCCTGACCTAACAATTACAAATTCCTTCACCCTACCACGAATATCACAATGGTCCGTATCAGACAAACACAGTGGCTCAGACCATAAATACATACACTTTACTTACATGACCTCTCCACTCTACACGTAACGTAGACGCTACGACACAACTCGCGGAAACCTTCGCAAATTTAACAACGTCATCAAAAGTCATAAGTCATCCCTTTCAGCACAACTCGAAGAGGTGCACAACGAAGACACACTCAACTCTTTCACATCTAATTTAATCGAAACCATGCAGACTGCGGCGAAGGCTTCCTTTCGACTGAAAACAGTCCAAAAATCACACACTTTCTTATTCTGGAACAAGGATCTTAGAAAGCGGAGGAACCAACTGGCAGCCCACTGACGCAAGATTAAAACATTGCGCCTGCTCAATCCTATCCCCCCTGAAGTAAAGACCCTTGCAGCACATCGTACGAGACTTAAAGCAGTTTACAAACGTGAGATTCTGGCGGCGAGACGGGCGGCGTGGAAGAAATTCTGCAGCAACAATGAGTACCCTTTCGGCATCACTCAAAAATTTCTGACCGGCAAGTTCTTCACTCCGGATGAAATACGTCTAGAAAGACCAACTCACGAAACCTCGCGACAAAATAACCTGGAATTCCTGACACACACTCTCTTTGGCCCCTCGGCTTATCCCCAACAAGACAACCAGGATATCCTTTTCACAGCACACGAAGACAAACACTTTACAAAGGCAGAAGTAAAAACAGCACTATACACATTGAATGACAAGAAGGCCCCAGGGCCGGATTCAATTGATTTTCGGATACTAAAACTCACTCACAAACAACTTCCACACATATTCACGCGCTGGGCAAACCTCTGCCTCACCATGAGGTACTTTCCTTTAGTACTCAGGCAGGGAGAGGTAGTTTACTTTCTGAAGCAAGGCAAGTCTCCTTCCGAACCCAAGTCATACAGACCCATCTGCCTTCTTCCCACTCTGGGAAAGCTTCTGGAAAAACTTCTGGTTATGCGGTTGACACACTTCTTGGAGTCAAACAACCTTCTCCACCCCAGACAATTCGGGTTCCGCGAGGGCCACTCATGCGAGCTCGCACTTCATGCCATAATGACTGCCTGTACTGAAAGCATAGCCCAGGGCAACGCAACATCACTCGTTTCACTAGACATACAAGGCGCATTCGACAACGTAGATTGGCGAGACATTCTCTTACAACTACAAGCACTCAACTGTCCGGGGAACATAGCTGGTCTCATCGGCTCCTACCTCTCACAGAGGAGCGTCCTGATTAACAGGGGTGATGGCACATCTACCCACCGATTACAGAAGGGTTGCCCTCAGGGCTCGTGCCTTGGCCCAATCCTCTGGTTGCTTGTAGCAAATGTGCTACTAACAGAACTAAATCGGCTGGGATTTAAACTATTTGCCTTCGCCGATGATTTCAGCTTCATTTTCTCCGGTCGTTACAGACGTCATCTGGAGGAACAGTTTGCCGAAGCTCTTCCTATTTTCGGCCGGCTCCTGGATTTACTGCACCTCACACTCTCACCACAAAAGTCTCAAGCACTAGTATTCAGCAAACCACACACATATGATCCAAAACGCCCTCCAGGGATGAGGATCAATAATGTCTCCATTCGACACGTACAATTCATAAAACTCCTAGGTATAACCATTGACGCAAATCTTAACTGGATCCCACACATTAACGACCTAAAACTTAAATTGACAGCATATCATAATAATTCATTAGGACTTACTTCTAAATTGGGAGGGGTAGACAACAAAACACTGAAGATCTGGTACCTAACAATAATCGAAAGAATAATACTTTCCGGGGCCTGTATCTGGGGGGGGGGGGGGTAATTTATCATCCATAGCACAACCTAAACTAAAATCAATACGACGCACTTTTCTCCTACAAATTTCAAGGGGCTACCGCACAATCTCCACAGATGCACTACATATACTTACAGGTATTCCACCCATCACACTTCAACTAGAATACGAACACGCCAAATCCTCAATCCTACAGCTAAAACGTGACACAGTAATAGATTCTCTTTTTCCAAACACAACATTGCAATACAAAGTCAGGAGCTGGCAGCTCCACCCCGCTGAGGAGACTTCACACAGAAAGAAACAATAGACACACACCTCCCAGTGCCCCAGTCTTACGTCAAAAGGGTCCTTAGAGCAAGAATACTGACGCGATGGCAGGAGCACTGGGATACTTCAAAAAAGGGCAGGCACACATATAAGCTAATTCCTAAAGTTTCTCTCACACTATATAACTTAACACTCTACACCACTAGCTTCTTAACAGGACATGGCCCTTTCATGGCATATCTGGACCGCTTCAAAATAAGATCCACTGCCACTTGCGTCAGCGGTGAAGATGGCACTATAAGTCACCCGTACTACAGTTGTACTCTCACGCAACGCTGGCACTTGAGACGTCCAGACATACTGCCAGTCAACTGGCTCCAAAACGTCCTTTCCCGCACCCTCCTACTCAACAAATTAAAACACATTCACAATTTCCTTACATACTTAACAAACTTAACTTAAACCCTGGTTCTGCTTATCCAGCCTCACTGCCACCATATCAATCTTCAAACAGCACCAGAATCCAGTCCTCTTTGTAGGCTCCAGTAAATTCTCCTACTCATCAATGTGTGGTTTCCTACGATCGCAAGAGCCTCTGCTCGTGCTTCTGACCATTCTATCAAGAGATACATCTCCAATGGACGCTTGAGTATCTGCTCGTGCCATCTTACTTGTGCCACACAAAGCATTACATCTCCAATGGACGCTGAGTATTTGCTCGTGCCATCTTACTTGTGCCACGCAAATCATTACACCTCCAATGGACGCTTGAGTATTTGCTCGTGCCATCTTACTTGTGCCACGCATTCCATTCTTTTCCCTTCCTGCCGCCCCTTGTCGCGAGAGGGGTTCATACCCCGGCGGCCAGGATCAGTGATGTTTATTATTATTATTATTATTTATTTTATTTTATTTTTACTTTAAATGTTCTTATACTCCCGTCCTCTGTCGCGAATAGGCGTTTTCCTGGCGGGAAGGCATTCGTCTATTTTTTGTAATCCCACTTTGTTCTTTTTCAAATAAATTCTGGGTTCTGTGGTCGGTGGTGCATAGACGCCCTTAGCGGGTGAGTGTCGCCCCTTGAGCATTTTGTGTTTGTCCGTCTGCATACGGCCGGACAGGGATGGGCTCACTAACGAGCCCCAACGTGTCGGGGAACATACCGGGAGAGACGTTAAGCTCTAAGGGGCAGGCCTAGCCGGCCCTGGCAATCTCTCCTAGGCTGCCTAACCCTTAAAGATACGGACGGTTTGGACATACATAATGACAGGGGTACTGTACTCTATGTATCATCGCCATTAAAAGCCTAGTTAAGGGGGTATTCCGATCCAAACTGCTTATTTTCTGATTCATTTTTAAATTAATTTTTGCTCTCAAACGCATCAAACTGGGAAATTCTCTTATTTAGAAACTACATAA
This sequence comes from Maratus speciosus, assembly GCA_963932465.1. NCBI lineage: Eukaryota > Metazoa > Arthropoda > Arachnida > Araneae > Salticidae > Maratus > Maratus speciosus. Next base: position 683,064,684 of record OZ010787.1, on the reverse strand, counting down.
TGTGCCGTGCTTCTCGATTTCTTGAAAAATGCAGAAAATATTGTAAAAAATGCTGTCAAAATCGGCGTTTTGAACCGGAATTTCCGGAAGCGGGTGATCTGGGGATGAAAAAAAGGGTCATACTGAGAAAATAATTGCTTAAAAATCAAATTCTAATGAATTGAGCGAAAAATGAAATCACACGGCACCTTATACAACTCTTCAAAAATCACCCCAGCAAGTTTCATGATTTTTCTTTTAAAAATGAGTCTGAAAATATCTCGGAAAATTTCGAGCTGTTGAGGGTGAAAAAATATTTTTTCGAATACACCCTTAACAACTTTTAATGATGTGTGATGAAATACCCAATAGCAATATAAAAGCAATAAACGTCAACTTGTTATAAACACCCTAAGTTAATTAGAACGTATCACATAAATACTATGGGATTCGCGACTAGTTTACATTGAGTGGATCTCTCAACACGCCTCAAGTGACTTTAAAAGTTAATTAAAAACCTATCTTGAAAAACGCGGCACGGACCAAGGCGGCGTGGTAAATTTACGACATCCTTTCGAAGCGCGCTTTCCATAATGCCAAATTTAAACTTTGGACAAAGGTTTTCTTTTAACTACACTGTAGAAAGAAAGGTTATTACTACGCTGAATTTAGTTTTATGAAATGCCAAAAGAAGTTTAAATATGCACCGCTTTTATTGTCAGTACTGAATTAAGTTCATCATAAACAGATTAGGATAATATTAAAAAATCAGTTATACAGAATAGCTATATTTGATATTATTTAGGCTCCATATCTCTTTCAACTTTCATGGTATATCCATTTACATTTTTCTAGTATATACAGTTATACCCAACCCTTTGTTGTATAGTTTTTTTTTTTTTTTTTTTTTTTATAAAATCTTAGTATTTTTTTAGCAACGGTTTTTTTAATAATACAATTACTAATTCATACATTTATTCTGGAACCCTCTGTGCGCGAGTAATACTCGCACTTGACCGTTTATTTAAATTCTAAAGCCTCTATCGCTAAATTTTCAGTATGAGATAACGAATGGGAAATAAAAATATTGATGGATGTTTTAGTATTCTTAAAATTAATTTGCAAAGGCTCTATGATATGTAGTCTGACTGAAGCTGTAGTTCTTTTGGTTTATTTGACAGTCTCGCTTTACACTTTGTATTTGTCTTCTTTATACAATATTACAAAGTTCCATCTGCTTTGGTTAGCGGAATTTCCTATCCATCTGATAGTGGATCTATTTTTCTACAGACTATGTTTTTTAATTTAATGGAAGGTTTTGCGATATTCAATTAGTTAAGTTTCTATTTCAAAGAACCCCAGTAAACTATTGTAAAGTAGGTAACTTAGAATTTTGGTCATTTTATTATACTTTGATCAGGGATCACCGACTGGGACTCTTCCAACCAGAGAGAATGGTTTATGGAACTCATGCCCCGGCGGAAAAGAAACCCCACTACCAACCAGAGAAGCACAGGTAAAAACGAGCCCGGAATCAGCGGACAATTATATTTTTTAACATTCAGGAAAAAACAACAAATATTCAAGGTTGACCATAGAAAAAATAATGACAGCAAATGGCAACATTACCTACTGAAATACCAGCTCTTGCTGGCCTAATAAACTGAAGCTAATATAAAAATTAAAGAAATTAACACTGAAAGTGCATCATAAACATATAGAATACATATAAAGTTAAATCAAAATCTGTATTTGATAAACGAGAATAGTTCATTTAAGATGTTACAATTGTCCTTTAGCTGAAGAGAACATGGTTACTTTTAAGTTCTTTCGCAATGTGAGGTCCGGATTAAAACTGAAATCGTGTTTCATGGCAACGTCCAAAGATACAGTGAACAATATCACCAGTGGCTCCACATAGACACTTGTGAGTTGGTCGCTTTTTAATTTTGTATAAGAAGGATGGGAAACTTCCCTGGCCACTGAAATAGTACTGAATGACTTGGCTGGTGCATACGTAATCATTACTCACTTTATTTAAAATAAAAAGTGTGTCTCTACCCTTAATTGAATTCGACCAGTGGTCCTGCCATAATTCCATGATCCGTTTATTACAGTATTTCTTAATCAAGGAAATAGGATATGGAACCGTATTATCACATTGTACATCTATGTTTTCAATAGCAGTCTTAGCTAGGCCATCTGCTCTCTCATTACCCATAAGACCTTGTGCCTTGATCCATCCCAAATAAATAGATTTTTGTGGGTTAGACAGCAAAATATTAAATATGTCCTTAATAACATTACTGTCATTTCATTATACAGGTGATCTCGTGGTGTTTGTTTACCAAGTCATTTTAAAAATATGAGAAAATAGTTTATTTATCACTATAGACCTGGATAATATCGCCGATCGAGCGTACGAAACTTGCTGATCTGTTTATGAAAACGTACTTAGAAACCTTTATTGCGTACTGTTACCAGTTTAATCCCTTTGCGACGGGAGCCTTTTACGAAATTTTTAATCTTTTGTCACCGTTTTTTAAAAACAGAAATTTGTGTCTTCTTGAATCGAGAAAATGCACTCATTAAATAAGGCAAATTTTATAGTAAAATTTTACTGGTGAGGAAAAACAAGGATTCTGAGCGCTTCATGCGGCACGTATACGTGTCGCTCGTCCCCAAGGGGTTAAGCATAAACATTTTTACTTTAATGATAATAAGTGATTTTTCTTATAGAATTATGTATTCTAAATTTGCTTTTTAAAAGAACGGGTGCGTGTTTCCGAAAAATTAATTCTAAATATATTTTATCTGCGGGTATAAGGTTTGATGGTTGGTTTCTATAGTTTGCAATAAGTTGAGCACGGTAACATTTTATCTACTGACGGTACTTATAAGTACCATTAAAATAATTTATTATAAAATTCATTTAATACATCGATTAGTAGTAATACAGTTTAGAATGAGTTATAGATGCATTACTTTATCTTGTTCCAAAAGCATTATGGGTTACACAAAAGAAAAATATTTTTAAAAGGATGATTTCTTTTGGCCTTTGCATTTTTTAAAACTTTCTTGGCGTTGGGTGAGGGGGGAGGGATTTTTCAATTCGGAAATATTTATATATTTCTATTCTAAGAACATTATATTTGTACATTTCCTAATTCTACAAAATACTATGAAAAAGATTTAAAATAAAAGGTTTGAGTGGGGTTATAAATATTGCACAAAACCCTATAAATTCAAATTTAATGAATCCTTCTAAATCATTCAGTACTTCTAAAATTCTTCTAAAATTTATTATATGATTATGTAAATCTTCTAATGCAGTTTAAAGACTTAACAAAAAATGCTTTAGAAGATAAAATTTTCACGAATTCATAATTCAGTACTTAAAGAGTTAAAATGTAAAAGACTTTTAATAAATTTTCTTTCTTATATTCCATTTTACTATACAATGGAATTTTGAAGTCATGAATCATGGAACTGAAGAAATGGGATTAAGATCCTACGACTACGCTATTACGCGAAATACGCTACAAACCTACGCGAAGACGTTAATGTTAAATCATTGTCAGCGTTCTTTTCAAATTAAATCTCTACTGAAAGTGGAAACGTCCTCAGGCAAAAAACTGCAACGAATATCGAAAAAACGCGAAAGCACCCAGTTAGACATCGTCCTCAGATATTCTATGCAAAAAAATCATTTAAAAATATTAACATGCAAACGAGAAGTTTGAAAAGAATGCTGCCATTAGTTTAACATTAGATTGCGAGTGTCTTCGAGTTACTAGCAAAGGCTTTCAAAGCGACTAGCGTAATAAATTATTATTTCGGCACACAAAATTCACCTTACCTGTGTTAAACAAGAGAATGTCAAAGGTTTTGAAGGATCGCGTTACCGAAACGGACGTAAAACCTCCTTCTAGGGTCTAGCTTACACTGCAGTGAGAAGCAAAAAGACTGGATGGAAGTATTTGTTCTCTTTGAAAATGTTAACAGGAGTAAAGTTGCACTCCAGAAACATCGGAGAAAGAGGTCCGTTCAGAAGTTTTCGCTCTGTGAGACAGTGAATGACCGCATTGAGCTTCTATCTATATAAAGCATTATTCTAGAGATGACATTCTTGCCTATCTACTTCAGTTTTGAGGTGTTGTCGGTTCATATAGGAATACAGGTACCTCTGACTTAGTGTACTAAACTGCCCTTGTTGAGTGCATGCGAAATTTCGATTAGCGCCCAGCTAGAAAAAGTCTTCAAATAAAGTGTAAAAAAATGTGCATAAAATCTGAAAGTACTTAGCACCTCTGATTATGCATAAAATGTGCAAAATAAATTGTGCATAAAAGTATTAACATACACTGTATTAACACACAAGAAGTACACTAACTGAATTCTGTTCAAAAAGTGCAAAAAAAAAAAAAAAAAAAAAAAAAAAAGCGCCGGGGTGCCATCTATGAATAATTTCAGAAGCATCTCTATTTATTGGTACGGGAGAATTATCGCATTTCCCCCCTCTAAGGTAAGATCGAATTTACTACCTGGGATTTGAGAAACCAACGATCTTGCCACTGGGACTGAACTCAGATACGATGTTAAATGCCGGTAATGAATGGTGAAGTTGATTCTGCTGTGTATTGATATTTTTATAAGTTTATGATAAGTTTATTGGTGCTGTTATAAATCCTCCAAGTTTTAATTAATAAGATTAAATTATTACTATGGTTTTTCTATGGTTAATGAATAATTAGAGTATGGCTTAAATAATCTAATTTATTAGAGAAATTTTCTTTATGTAATGAATGGTTAGAATATTGTCTGATTAATTTGTTGCTTGGGAAATAAAAATTTTTAAGTGGATTTTGTCAATTTGAGAGGGTGGTTAGATTAACACTTTATTATTTATAAGGGAAGAAGGAATCAATTATACATATTTTTAATTCGATTTTTATGAATGTGTTTCTTAAATAAAAAGGGGTGCTTTGATTTTGAAATTGACTAATATCACATTTCATATATTAGGTATTTGACTACATTTAATTAATGTTAATTATATATGCACAATATTTATTCTACACTATTATTATACAGTAAAGAATTATAAAATTTAAAAAAAGTTCCTCTGTGTTCCAGTCATCCCTATAGCAGTGATGAATGGGACACTAATAGGGATGGATGGGACACAAATATTTTCCTCCCTATATTCAATGTTTCCTAATTAAAATTTATAATTATAAACTTTTATGTATTTATATCTGTAATATATGATCTTTTAATATGGCTGTTAGATCTCAGCGTTGGTAATCCCTTCTTTTACTGCAGTTTTAACTTGTAATGCAAACTTCGATGTCTATTTGTTCATTTTTCCGACTTACGAGGCATTTCAGATATGAAATGAAAGAGAAAAATTTCCTTAAAATACGTCATAGCTAATATTTTTCATTCACAACTTATTAATTAATATTAATTAAATGTATCTTAGATATCATGCCCAACTGAAAATATGTTAGGGGGGAGTGCGAGTGGGGATTTATTTAAGCAAAAGTTCAAAATTCAATATAATTTCCTATATTTGATCATTAAACATATACTATTTTTATCAATTTTATCTATTTTGATAAAGTTTCAATAGCATTTTTTGATAAACTATTTTACCTTTATTACAATACAATAATTAAGATTTAACCCCTTGGGGACGAGCAAAATTTGCAACAAATAGGATATATGACATTATGACGTAGGATGAACGGGGAGGAGGTGGTTCTGCCCCTGAACATGCACTGCGGCGCTACGTGCACTAAGTTCTGAAGTCCAGGCAATAGGGGATTTTACCTGGAAAGATTAATACTAGTCCTGGATTTCGGCTCACTTTATGTTTTTTGGGTATATAAATGAGATAAATTTTTGTTAAAGTTTCAGCTTAAATGAATTAAAGTGCAAGATTTAAATAACCAAGGAGTCATACAATAAGTTTAAAATCAAGTTAGGTATTCTTTAAGAAATTAATCTAATAGTTAGTAAGTAAGCTGCCATAAATAACCTGAAGAAATGTAGTCATTTAAAATGAAAATTGGTTTTTCAATGTTTCTCAATTGTTACTTATTAACTTAGATTACACGTTAATGGAAGTTCATGAAAATGAGATAAATTTTTGTTAAAGTTTCAAATCAATCTGTAATATGTACTTTCTAACAATAATACACCAAAAACAATAGGGTAGTAAATTATGACACTGTCTATTTATGTATATTGTATATTGTGTTTTTGAGAAAGTTGTTTTCCCATTCAACCTACGTTTCGATCGAGAGAAACATGTACTGTATTTTTGGATCCGAGTGCGAAGTTGCATCGGATTTGTGCTCTGAAGATGACGTTGGAATTGAAAGATATTAATCCAATATTTTATTTGGCATGCTCTTCCATTAGACCCTCAATAATAGGTAATCATTGCAATAATAATCGAAAGGTTTTAAATAGATGCCTTTTTTCACGCACTTATCATTTGTAGAATGCCCATAAATTTCAGTAATTGATTTTTGAGAAAGTATTTGTCTATCAAAATCCACTCGACATGCTCATATTACAGGGGGGTTAAGAGAGATCCTATTCTTTACAAAATGATATATTTTGTGTTTCTATTTAGCATAAATTCATTTTTAAATAAAAAACCCCGTTTCATTTCAAATTCTTGCTCCGATTTGAGGCCAACTCTTTCCAGCATAATAACTTCGGTTTCTCTGTCCGCCCTCTTACTTTCGTAAATATAATTTATTAATATGTTAGTGATGTTTACGATCCCTATTAAAAATGAAGTATACAGAATTTATAGTTAATTTACATAAACATACAAAATAACTCTGTTCCTTAGGCTCAAGGGGAAAAATGGTTTGCAATGTAATTTAATGATGTTACACTACTTCAAATTTAATGGAAGTGTTACGCATTACAATGGTTTAATTCAAAATGCTTTCTGTAAAATACAAAGTGCGTATCGCTGGACGTTTATTGACAGATACACACAAAAGAATTCAGTTACAGTAATGTCTATGAGCGATCATTGCTGGAAGTGTGTTTTCAGTTTTTGTATGTCTTTTTAAGCTTAACTCAATTTCAGTCCATTACGTGGTGTGTATTATAGACACTATACAGGGTTTCGAAGAGTAATTCTTAAACATGACCCTCTATAGGCATATCTTTAATACTGTTGTGCATTTTCCATTTCAACTATCTTTAAGTGCACAAGAAAATGCGTGTAGAAAGAACAGAAATTTATGGAAATAAATTCAATCTATGAATGTTAATGCTGGAATCGCGTTTTCAATTGCATTATATGTATAGTTTTATGTATTCATTTCCGGGATTTTAAGTGTTATTATTGTTTATGTATTTTTATTGCATTATACACATTATTTTAGTTATTTAGAAAAAATACGACTAAGAACCATAAAGGAAGGTACAAAGTATTTATTATGTTAACATAAAATGGATGTGAGAGATTACAAAGCATAAAAATAGTCATTATTAAAGCATTTCATTTTCAAAAGTATTATTTCTATTATGTTAGGAAATATTTAAATTAATTTTTGTTTAGGCATTGATAACTTCCTTTTTTTGAAGTCGGTTAAAAAGTAAAGTATTTTCCATACATTAAATCGGTATTATGAAATAATAAATTTAAATTCTGTTTTATTTCATGTTTTTGTTTTTTTTTTAAAACTTATTAGGTGTTAATATCCTGTTTAAGTTCTTGTGATTTCCAGCAAATTTTGTTTATAGGTATTTCTTTCTCAGAATGTATGGGTGGTGGAAATTAAAATATTTGATCAATGTTAATTTATATTTATATGTATGTATGTATCAAAGGTCTTAGGTAAACCATGCAATTTAGTAATAAACATTTTAAATTAATTTCTACGCATATAAAATTTTTAAAAATGTAAAATTTTTAAAACTTGGAGAAACGAACCGATCTTCCTAGGTTTCAGAATATATGTGCCATTTTTTTCGTTGAAAACTCTATATTTTTAGGTAGATTTCGTAAGAAATACTAGCTATTACATCCTCCCTTATTTTGGAATTTCTGAAATTTTTTTTGCAGATCTACGCCGATCATGACTCTATAACCCAAAACCATCCCCAATTCAAAACGTTATATATCTATCTATCTATATCTCTCTATATACATATCACTCTTTTATGGACACGATAACTTCAATAATTCTGCACAAATTACTTCCAATTTGATACAGAAAACCAAGGGACAGGAAATCTCGGTAAAAAATCGGACTAAAGGGGTGGGGAGAAAATAGGGAGAGGTTTTGTGAAAACCGAAAAACCCCATAACTTCTTAATTGTAATACATATCAAACCAGTTTAAACTTATTATTACTTCTTGGAAAAGGCCCAAAAATTTATGTTTCACAGAGTTTTGATAAAATTAAAATTAGGCTCAAAGGGCAGAAAATATAGGGATCTTTACTTGTTGTTCTTCCAGCTAAATCCATTTTGCATTGGTTCACAGAAGTCCTCATTACATGAAAATATTCATATAGAAAATAATATGAAGAATGCAAAAATCAGCGTGAAAACCAACCTATGTGTGTGTTTGTGTGATGGAGATGGCTAGAAATATCTACCGCACGTGCAAGTCTGAAAATTTGTGTGAGGGTAGTCCAAGACAGGTCCTGATGCACGTAAGGCTCGAATTTCTAATTTTTTTTATAATTAGCCGAGAATATTAATTAAAAACTCATCATAAACGCGTTTTTTTCACAAAATGGCAAAATCGCGCGAACATCTGAACCTGATTCCACACCCGAAATGGAAGAAATTAAGAATTTTCACTAATCAGAAAAAATTAAGAAAACTGATTAAGATATCGATATGAAAATTTCAGAGCACATGTAGAAAAATATTTTACACCTGTGTATAAAATTTTTGAAAATCGGTCGGTAATTTTTTTTCGGGAATGTTTTCAAAAAATTGACAGCGACGGTGCAAAAGTTCGGAGAAAGAACCATAGAGGGCGAGCATTCATTAAAAATCGAACTAAAAAAATCTTTCTCCAGCCGACCTCTCCACTTAATTTCCGAAAATCGATGAATCAGAGATTATAGGACATGTGGACAATCGACTTAATAAATAAACGTTTCCAAATGCTAAAAACATAATTTAAAAGCATTTTATTAATTTAATCGAAGACTATTAGTGGGTTCTGTGGCAAGAGTCCTGTGATATGAGTTAAGAGTTCGTTCACAAGGATTTAACCTCTTTATTCTCATTTAAAAGTATGTTTTTCAAAATATAGTCTTTTTTTACCACAATTATCGAACATTAACACCTTTGGGACAGGCGGCTTTTACACAAATTTTATTCTGTTGACACAAGTTTTTTTAAAAAGTTATTTTTACTTAAATAATCCCGAAAGTGCTCTAATTAAAGAAAGCAAATATTACTTTTCTTTTTTACTGGTGCCAAAAACAAGTTCTGTATGCTCTTTCTGAATGTAAACCCATGGTTCCGAATGGGTTAACAGCGCATTCTTTTCTCGGATTCTATGGGCCAGATTTCAATTGGAAATCAATCATTCAACTTAGTTTACGATTTTCTTACAGTTTTGTGCCCCACCTCCAGTGCAGGGGGCACTTTTTTATCTCGGGTTCTATGGACTCAATTTCAACTGGGTTTTGCTCATTCCACTTGGTTTTCGATTGTCTTACAAATTTTAGTTCTACCTCCCACCGCAAAGGAGCATTTTTATCTCCGGTTTCATGGGACCGATTTGTGCGGAATTTTTTTCATTTAACTCATCTTAATATTCTCTTCAGATTTTCCAGAGTGTGCGTAGCACGCCTGCTGTACGGCGACGTAGGCAGAAAGGGAATGGGGCTGAGATGCATTTTGAAATAAATAAATTGGATGGAAATTTTTAAGGCTTAAAGATGCGTGCGTAGCACTCCCGGTTTACGCTACCGAAGACAGTGGGGGCCCATCCCAGAGGTTTATTTTCAGATATTCATGTATACATGTAATATTTAATTTTAATATGAATAGAGGTTTTAATCATTTGCGACTCGTTTTTGAAAATCGACCGGCAGGTCAGCTAATATACAAAAGAAAAATGTTCTTTTGATACCAGAAATGTCACTCGAAGTTGCAAACAAGCCATTTGATTTATAAACAGGAGGTCAGAAAGTTAGAAACCGCCACCAGCGATTGAAATTTATGGATCTCTCCATCCCCTCCTCCCCACCTTCACCGAATTTCTTCAAAACATTCGCGCGCGCGCACACACACACACACGCAAAAGAAAAGATCAATAATTCTTATTTATTATCAAAATATGTAAAATAATTCCGGTTTAAACCTCCTCAATTTGGCGCCCCCTATTTAATCTTTTTGCGCTTCAGTTCAGATACATAATTATCTTAGATACCAAGTTGTTGAGCCATCCTTAGAAACAGTTACAGAAGCTTTTTCTTTCTTCACTATATGAATATAGCAAATTATATTACTAAAGAAAACATTCACACACACACACAGAAAAAAAAAATCAACAATTCTTATTTTTTGTCAAGATATGTGAAATAATTTCGGTTTAAATTTCCTGTCAATTTGACGCCCCCTATTTAATCTTTTTGCGCCTCAAGTCAGATACATAATTATCTTAAGTATCAAGTGTGTTTAATCATCTCTAGAAACATTTACTGAAGCTTTAACGTATATAACAAAATGTTTTACTAGAGAAACATTCACGTAGAGACACACATACAAAAAAGAAAAAAAAATCAACAATTCTTATTTATTGTCGAAATATGAGATGTGATTTAGGTTTTACCTAAGTGAATTTGGCGCCCCTTGGCCTCGGCGCCCGGGGCAGCCGTCCCCCTTGCCCCCCCCCCCCTAGCTACGCCACTGGGTATTAATCCAGGCGGCTGTGACCCGACAAGGGCATCGGTTTCCACTTCCACCCCTGATTTTGACATTTAAAACAATAAATTTTCTTTTTCTCCGATTTTGAAATACATAGTAAATTTATTCCTTTCGTGTAACTTAAAATAATTAAGCACTAAGAGGAAATACAACTAATTTCCGTTGAGGGGAGGGCTTTTCGCACTAAATCCTCTATAGAAATTCATTTTTAGTTCTGTTTCATTCTATATTTACGTGTTAAAATCATATCTCAAACGAGTGCTTCACGCCTGTGTTGAATTCAGTCGGCGAAGACATCTTCTCCAAATTTATATATCCTGCACAATAGACTTTTAGGCTTTTTTGTGCATAAAAATGCAGAATTTTTGCCAACATAGAGTATGCACTCATTTTATGCAAAAAATGTGTACAGGTTTTGAAAACTTAGGATATTCACTTTTTTGTATGCATAAAAATGCAGATAATTGGCATAAAAATGTATAGTTATGAAATATTTAAAAATATTCACTTTCATGTAATCATTTTTTGAAAAATCTAGCTGTGTGCGAAAAAAGTGAAATGGAGGATTCTTTTTTTTTCAGAAGATGACGGCAATTTTTTTAAAATGAAATTTGTAGAAAATGCCGAAAACAGAAATAACATTAAAATAATTCTAAGAAGATTTTCAAATTCGTGAAAATATATTTGATAGATATATCTAGACATCAGTAGAATCCTGCAAGTGCGTCGAATATCAGAAAATCACATATTTCCGCAATCTGTATTCCAAACAGAAGAAAAAAATGTGCAATTGGCAATCGATAACTTTCCGCTTAAATGAATTAAAGTGTAAGTTTAAATAATCAACGAGTCATAGAATAAGTTTGAAATCAAGTTAGGTATTCTTTAAAAAATTAATCTAATGGTTAGTAAGTAAGTTACCATAAATAACCTGAAGAAATGTAGTCATTCAAAACGAAAATTGGCTTTTTAATGTTTCTTAACTGTTATTTCTTAAATTAGATTACACGTTAATGGAAGTTCATGAAAATGAGATAAATTTTTTTTAAAGTTTCAAATCAAGCTGTAATATGTACTTTCTAACAATAATACACCAAAAGCAATAGGGTAGTAAATTATAACACTGTCTATTTATGTATATTGTATATTGTGTTTTTGAGAAAGTTGTTTTCCCATTCAATCTACGTTTCGATCGAGAGAAATATATTCTGCATTTTTTAATCCGAGTGCGAAGTTGCATCGGATTTGTGCTCTGAAGATGACGTAGAAATTGAAAGATATTAATCCAATAGTTTATTTGGCATTCTCTTCCATTAGACCCCTAATAATAGGTAATTATTTCAATAATAATCGAAAGGTTTTAAATAGATGCCTTTTTTTCACGTGTCTTAGATAGTCTGTTAGATGTCTTTTTTTTTTTCATTTGGAGAATGGCCAAAAATTTCAGTAATTGATTTTCTAGAAAGGATTTATTCTATCAAAATCCACTCGACATCCTCGTATTACAGGGGGTGTTAAGAGAGATCCTATTGTTTACTAAATGATATATTTTGTGTTTCATTTTAGCATAAATTCATTTATGAAAAAAAGCAACCCCGTTTCATTTCAAATTCTTGCTTCGATTTGAGGCCAACACTTTCCAGTATAATAACTTCGGTTTCTCTGTCCGCGCCTCTTACTTTCATAAATATAGTTTATTAAGGCTGTTCTCAACTGCTCTGCACAACAAGCGCAAAACGTTTTTACACATTTACAAATTAATTTTTTAACGGAAAAATATAAAACTGGAATTCCTGAACATGGAAGCGATTTCGAATCGAACTGTTTTTTTCATTTTTTGATCAATAAATTACCTATTGAGTTATAAACGATTTTGATCACGTGACACGTCATTTTTCTCCCCTTACTGACTGGATTTTCTTCTGTCGTTCGGAAGTTCTTTTCAAAATGCCAACTTTGACAGTATTTTCTGAAAGATCTATTGTGTTTACAAGAAAACGGAAAAAACAGTTCGATGACATAGTTTTTGAATAACAACACCTTCTAGTTTCATGCGTTTCCGAACAAAAATGAATTAAAACTTAGTTCAGAAAGTTGACCCTTTGGTTGATGTTTACGATCCCTATTAAAAATGAAGTGTAGCGAATTTATAGTTAATTTACTGAAGCATACAAAATAACTCTGTTCCTTATGGTCAAGGGAAAAAATGGTTTGCAAAGTAATTTAATGATATTACACTACTTCAAATTTAATGGAACTGTTACGCATTACTATGGTATAACCCTTTATCTACTGACGGTTCTTATAAGTACCATTAAAATAAATTGTAATAAAATTCATTTAATACATCGATTAGTTGTAATACAGTTTAGAATGAGTTATGGATGCATTACATTATCTTGTTCCAAAAGCATTATGGGTTACACACACAAAAAAAAAGATATTCTTAAAAGGATGATTTCTTTTGCCTTTGCATTTTTTCAGAATTCTTGGTGTTTGGAAGGGGGGAGGGGATCTTTCAATTCGGATTTTTTTCTATATTTCTATTGTAAGAGCATTATATTTGTACATTTCCTAATTCTACAAAATACTAAGAAAAATATTTAAAACAAAAGATTTGAGAGGAATTATAAATATTGCATAAAATCCCTATAAATTCAAATTTAATGAATCCTTCTAAATCCTTCAATCCTTCTAAAATCCTTCTAAAATTTATTTAATGATTATGTAAATCTTCTGATGTAATTTGAACAGTTCATGAAAAATGCTTTAGAATATAAAATTTTCTTGAATTCATAATTCAGTGCATAAAGGGTTAATACAACATGCTTTCTGCAACATACAAAGCGCGTATCGTACACTGTAAAAAAAAATCTGTGAAGTTACTAAAGTTTTTCTAGGAAACTGGGATTCCTAGAACTTTTCATGTAACGGCAACAACAAAATTTCATGTAACAGACACACTTTTGTGCCGAAAATCAAAAAATCTGTAAGGTTACTAAGAATTTTTTTGGAAACTGGGATTCCGAGAACTGTTCATGTAACTGCAGCCAGGGTTACAAATAAAAGTTTAGTAAGATTACTGAAATTTTAGCAGATTCATTTGTAAAGTTACAGATTTTTGTAGCCTTACAAAAACTAGTTTTGTAGATTTGCAGCTTTTTTCGTACAGTTACAGGTGAAAGTTTAGTAAGCATGTAACTTTACATCTGTAGAACTACAGATTTTTTTCTACAGTGTGGGACGTTTATTTACTGATACACACAAAAAAATTGAGTTACAGCAATGTCTATGAGCGATCATTGCTGGAAGTGTATTTTCAGTTGTTGTATGCCTTTTGAAGCTTAACTAAATTTCAGTTTATTACGTGGTGTGTATTATAGATCCTATACGGGGTTTCGCAGAGTAATACTTATATAGACGTGAGTTGGTTAGAGTGCGTTTTAATCCTGTTGTGAATTTTCCATTTCAACAATCTGTAAGTGCACTAGAAAATGTGTGTAGAATATACAGGAATTTATAGACAGGGCGGCGTAAAAAAAAATTGAATCTATGAATGTTAATGCTGGAATCGCGTTTCCAGTTGCATTATGCACATAATTTTATGTATTTATTTCCATGAATTTAAGTGTTATTATTGTTTATGTATTATTATTGCATTATACACATTATTTTAGTTATTTAGAAAAATACTACTAGGAACCATAAAGGAATGTACAAAGTACATATTTCAATTATCTTTAAGTGCACAAGAAAATGCGTGTAGAAAGAACAGAAATTTATGGAAATAAATTCAAAATATGAATGTTAATGCTGGAATCGCGTTTTCAGTTGCATTATGCGTATAGTTTTATGTATTCATTTCCGGGATTTTAAGTGTTATTATTGCTTATGTATTTTTATTACATTATACACATTATTTTAGTTATTTAGAAAAAATACTAAGAACCATAAAGGAAGGTACAAAGTATTTATTATGTTAACATAAAATGGATGTGAGAGATTACAAAGCATAAAAATAGTCATTATTAAAGCATTTCATTTTCAAAAGTATTATTTCTATTATGTTAGTGAAATATTTTAATTAATTTTTGTTTAGGCATTGCCAAATTACATTGTATGAATAAATAAATAAAGTATTTTCCATATATTAAATTCGTATTATGAAATAATAAATTTAAATTTTCTTTTATTTCATGTTTTTTTTTAAAACTTAATAGTTGTTAATATCCTGTTTAAGTTCTGGTGATTTTCTGCAAATTTTGCTTATAGGTATTTCTTTTTCCGAATGTATGGGCGGTGGAAATTAAAATATTTGATTAATGTTAATTCATATATATATGTGTGTGTATATGTATCAAAGGTCTTGGGTAAATCATACAATTTGCTACTAAATATTTTAAATTAATTTCTACACATAGAATTTTTAAAAGTGTAAAATTATTAAAACTAGGGGATACGAACCGGTCTTCCTAGGTTTCAGAATATAGGTATCATTTGTTTCATTGAAAACTCTATATTCTTAGGTAGATTTTGTAAGAAATACTACCTATTACATTGTCCCCTATGTTGGAATTTCTGAAAAATTGTTGCAGATCTACGCCGCTCATGACCCCTAGAACCCAAAACCATCCCCAATTCAAAACGTTATCTATCTATCTGTCTATATATATATATATATATATATATATATATATATATATATATATCACTCTTTTATGGACACGATAACTTCCGCAATTCTGCACAAATCGCTTCCAAACTGATACAGAAAATCAAGGGTCAGAAAACTCGGTTAAGCTCGGCAAAATCGGACCAACGGGGTGGAGTGAAAATAGGGACAAACCGAAAAAACCCCACAACTTCTTAATTGTAATACATATCAAACCTGTTTAAAGTTATTATTACTTCTTGGAAAAGGGACAAAAAATTATGTTTCACAGATTTTTGATAAAATTAACAAGTTGGAAATTGCTCGTCAAACGTGGCAAATGAGGTGCGTTCGTACTATAACTAGTTTTATAATTACTTTTTGCACCCCATATTGTACTGAATGTATATTTTTTTGCACTTCATATGTGCATAGTCTGTAACATCATTAAAATGCACTTGCAATTATTCTTTTCCTATTCCCCGTAATGTAGCGGAACACTTTTGACTGTCCCTGTAATTAAACTATAGATCCAATTTTCATACAATTTGAAATGGCTCGACAAAATTTTGCAACAATTATATATTTAAAATTTCAGACTATTCGGAAGGCTTTAACATCATTAAAATGCACTTGCAATAATTTTTCCCATTGGCCGTAATGTAACGAAAAACTTTTGACTGCCCCTGTAATTAAACTATACATCCGATTTTCATAAAATTTGAATTGGCTCGATAAAATATTGCATCGATTATGTATTTAAAATTTCAGACCATTCGGAAGTCTGCAACATCATTAAAATGCACTTGCAATAATTTTTCCCATTGGCCGTAATGTAAAGAAAAACTTTTGATTGTCCCTGTAATTAAACTATACATCCGATTTTCATAAAATTTAAAATGGCTCGACAAAATTTGGCAACAATCATATATTTAAAATCTCAGACCATTCGGTTGGGTAGTTTTTGCTCTGTTATATACGGACAGACAGACAGACGGACTGAACGACGACTATAGGTGCTACGTATTTATATAATTACGAACGCACCTAAAAATGGGCCAAACGGGCGGAAAAATAGGGATTTTGGAAGAAAAAAATTCATAACTTCGTCAATTCTCGAGATATAAAATTTACTTAAACTTATTATAAATCTCCTTAATACTATCTACAACTTTAATATTATCAAGTTTTTGATAGGACCAACTGTTACCACAAAAAAAAAAAAAAAAAAAAATTAAAAACGGAAAAAAGAGATAATAAGAATGTAATAGAGTAAATAAAAATGTAAAAGAAGACGTTGCTTATTAAATTTTATGTTCAAACCCCATTCATTATGCCGCTTCTACATGATAAATCCTTCGTAAAAATGAAAACTTTTGGAATGAGAATATTTCCACGATTGCAGTGTGTTCATATGTTCCTATTGAAAGTCTTTCTTAGCAATACATTTCATAACATACATAGAGTAAATACCCGATTATACTTCGAATCACAGACAAGCAGACAACGATTTCACGGCAGAGTTTTAAAAAATGTAAAATTTCTAAATTAGCTTTAGATAATTCAAATTTAACTTTTTTACACACAGTTGGAAAATTAAAAATTGCTAGCCAAAAATTATGATTGTGTTAAAATAATAAAGTATATCTATGTTTCCATCTTTTAATGGAGTTCCTTTACTTTGTTGAACTGTTTCAGATAACTGAAAAAAGTTTTACAAAAGGGTTGACTGAGTGAAATGTGTTCTGTCCATGTAGCGCTATTGACAGACGTCGACGCTTTTTCGACGACGCTCAGCCTGAAAATTTCAACTTGTACAATTTAGCTTCCATAGCACATGTTATAGGAAAATAATGCTTTTGGTAAGATAGAGTCTATAGGAAGGTAATTCTTTTTGAAGAGTTTTGACTTTGTGGTACATGATCCTGTTGAAAAAATACTATTTTTAAAAATTCAGATATCTGCAGTCTAATGACTAAT
Organism: Maratus speciosus; assembly: GCA_963932465.1. NCBI lineage: Eukaryota > Metazoa > Arthropoda > Arachnida > Araneae > Salticidae > Maratus > Maratus speciosus. Next base: position 683,047,139 of record OZ010787.1, on the reverse strand, counting down.
CTAGTTAGGAATGTAGATATTTTACAAAATACAAAACATTTCAGATGATAAAAATTAAAAAATAGACATAAAAAATTCAGAGATGCAAATTACTGCATAAGGACGTTATTGTGCATATACGCCATTTCTGAAAATATATCTATTAATAGCATATATTTGCCTAGAAATATGTATAATTTGTATGCATATTAATGCCTATATATGTATATTAATGTTCTATATAGGAATTTTTATGAATGCACCTCATAACTAATTACCTTAGCATAAATAAGTTTTAACATAAAATATTGCTCTCTTTATAAGGGTAATTATAAATGAGATCTGTTATAAGTAAAGAATATATAGGAGAGACTAGGGTACAATGGACCACTTCTATAAATTTCGACTGTTTACTCTCAAAATACTGGCCTTTTTGTGTTTGAAAAAATGCAGCATATTATCTATACAGGGTGATTAAAAAAAGATGAGAAAAATTTTAAGAGGTGATAGTACACACCCAAATAAACATTTTGTATCAAAGAATGCATGGTCGAAAACTAAACTTAAAAAAGTTAGAGGGCGCCAAAAGTTATGTTCTTATACGAGGCAAAAACACACAATGAACGATTAAGTTACGTTACGAAAACAAATTTAATGGCATTTGATTACAATAAGTGCTCAAAACAACGACCGGCAGCTGTTATGCACGCAGTACAACGGCGAAGAACAGATTGGCGAATTTTCTGAAACAAACCAAGCACCACCGCGCCCGCCAGATCTTTCATGTCTCGATTTTTTTTTTTTTTTTTCAGCTAAAGGCTCTTGTGTATGAGACTCCCATTGAATCCGCAGAAGAAGTTGTCGCCACGCTTTCGGCTGCTGTAGGGGAAGTTCGCGATATGCCTGGTGTGTTTCAGAAAATTCGCCAATCTGTTCTTCGCCATTGTACTGCGTGCATAACAGCTGCCGGTCAATGTTTTGGGCACTTATTGTAATCAAATGCCATTAAATTTGTTTTCGTAACTTAACTTAATCGTTCATTGTGTGTTTTTTGCCTCGTATAAGAACATAACTTTTGGCGCCCTCTAACTTTTTTACGTTTAGTTTTCGACCATGCATTCTTTGATACAAAATGTTTGTTTGGGTGTGTACTATCACCTCTTAAAAATTTCCCCATATTTTTTGAATCACCCTGTATATTAAGATTTAAGTTGCACTCACTCAAAACCAATAATTGTGTATTATTATTTTAATATATTTTTTAAAATAGTAAGTGACAAAGTGGACCATTGTACCCCAAGGCCGGGTTACAATGGTCCACAGCATGAGGCTCTATGGACCACAAATTAATTTAAAAAAAACATTTATGCGGTACATTCTTTAAAAGTACAAAACATATAATGTTTTATATTGGTTTATTCGTGACCTCATTTTATACATATAATGTAATAAAAAAATCGAGAAAACAAATAAATAGTAAATATAGTAATAATAGTAATAATAAATCGTATAAAAAATCGAGGAAATTCTTAGTTAGATGTAAATTTCCAACTGGGCGAAAAATGTCCGGACCAGGACTCGAACCCGGGACCTCCTGGCTGAAGCCGCCAGTGCTCTGCCATCTGAGCTATCCCGGACGATTCTGGTCGAACCTTTTCACCCAGCTAGCTCAGATGGCAGAGAACTGGCGGCTTCAGCCAGGAGGTCCCGGGTTCGAATCCTGGTCCGGACATTTTTAGCCCAGTTGGAAATTTACATCTAATATGATTTGTTTACCAATTAGAATAATTGTGTTAATATTAATCTAGTGAACTTCTTAGTTATTTGGCTGAATTTACATGTCTAAAATTAAAATGCTCCAAAACTAAAATAACGTTTTTGCTTAATGAAGATGCAAAAATATTGTTACTTTCAAATATTTATATTATTAAATAATGCTTCGCGAATCCAAACAAAGCATGGCTTTTGCTAGTAGATAGATACAAACTAATAGGTATATCATATTTTCTGATGTACTAGTTTAATAAACTTTTAGGTTTGTAAAAAAGTAGAAATTTAAAATTAATTAAATGTTTATAAAAAGTAAATAAGAAGAAACCACAAATATATAAATGAATAAGCACAATCTTTTTTTACTATTCTTTGGACTCTAATTTGGATTAATTTTATATTTAAAAGTATAATATGTATATAGTGCTATAAAAATGTAGAGTAATTAATCATGAGTTAATTTAATCAATAAAAATAAAAATAAAATATTTTTTTAAAATTTAACATATAACAACTAACTTATAAAATCATATAGGGTGGGGAACCGGGATGAAAACTGAATGGGCGACGGTGCATTGTATTCCGGTTTTGGATGGTCTGTTGTACTCTATATGGAAGTTTGATAGAAAAAATAAAATAGAATAATGCATTTTTTATTCGATTATTTTAGGTATATTTAATACAATAATAGATTCAGTGTTGCCAGATTGGGGACTTTTTTAATTCAGATTATTTGACTGTCACCACTTTTAAAAAAAATTATAATTCGCCTTATTTTTCAGAATTTTTAATCTATTTTTAAATAGGTCGAATATTTCTATTTCAAAAGAGCGGTGTCAGTCAACAATCTGGGGACAAAAAGTCCCCAATCTGGCAACACTGAATATATTATCTTACATTTCAATTGTGCTAAACAATGTCTTTCAAATCACAATTCTTTAATGTAGAAAAAAAGACCAGTTTCATTCAAAATATTTACTTTTACCTGCCACAAATCGCATATTTAGAATAAAATAGTTAAATTGTTAGTTAGGTACATAATTTTATATTTTGATTCACCACTGTAGTGGTGAATCAAAATGGTGGCACATGCTGTCATCTATGTGCCAAAATATGAAGCATTCAAAAACAGGAATAATTTGAATAATAGGGGGAGGGGGGGCCCATTGTATCCCAGTCTCCTGTATTATTCTTTCAAAACAGAGATGCGGACGTACCCATTAGAGCATGTGACAATCCGATTGCATGCACAAAATTGGAAAACGTATTATCATAGTTTTCTGAAATGGTGATCGTTTCCTTTCGTCATACTGTATTACCATCTAAAACAATCACAGGTTCACTGTAAAAAAATAATGCCAGTTTTCCAGCAGGAATCGAAAAAATAGTTGTCCTTACCGTACCGGAATAGTTTCCAACCCAGCTCCGAATAAAATCCGTAAAATCGGAATAAAATCTGTAAAATACCGTTCTACTGACTATTTCCTTATTTTTACGGATTTTATTCCGAGCTGGGTCGGAAATTATTCCGGTACGATAAGGGCAACTATTTTTCCGATTCCTACCGGAAAACTGGCAGTATTTTTTTTACAGTGTACCGTAATTTTTCTGAAATAGTGGAAATGATATAATAATTTATAAGAAAACGATGTGAAACCCGTCCAATTTTGACGAAAGAGAATGTTTAAAAAGAAACTGTTATATTAATTTATAATAAACTTACAAAATTCAAAACAATAAAAAATCTATATTACATTGGTTAATCTAATTATTAAACAATTATCATTTTAATCTAAATTTACCCAAATACTATTTCCATAAACTTAACAGCTCACATCATTGGAAAATTCAACTTTATTCGTATACGTAATCAGTAACTTATAATCAAGATCAGTAATTATGATGAAGTTACCAACTGAGGCTCTTACGCGTGGTATTACGGAATGGAAAATTTGACACAAGCATAGAAATTATTTTTCCGTGAAATCTAAACATAACGTCATTTTCATCGTCTCAAAATTTACATACGCAACTCATATCCGTATTTGCCTTAAAAAAATATTTTAATGTGCAATAGGTTATTAATAAATATATTTCCAAACTTGATATTCTAGTCTCGTCACTACCGTCGAGCAAAAAGTCCAGAAAATTATGTATTTTAGATGCATTCGCTGTAAAACATCTAGTTTTTCCAAAGAAAATGGTCGTTTATTCTTAAATATGATGTCATTTTTACTCACTGATACATTTCGCCCAGCGTCTCAAGCTCAGTATTAGAAATATATATATATATATACATATTGGTATTCCACTACTTTATGGGAAAATGCCGGTTTTATTAAAGCGTGGTGTCATTTTCAGTGCAAATTATGTTAAAAGTTACTTTTTATTGAAATGAGAAAATGGCATCGGTAAGGATATAATCAATAAAGATAAATAAACCCTATTATTTCTCTTTTCACAGCAACAATGGAAGTAATATAATTGCCACCATTTTAACCAATTGTCATAAAAACTTTTAAATTAAATTTAAAATGTAAAAATGGCTATATTTAAATAATAAAATATAATATAATAAAAATTTAAAAAATTGCCAGCTGGGCGCATCTACAAATGAACAGATTTCATTAAAAAAAATAGTAAAATTTGTTCAGTAGAAAGCTCAGGGCAGATAACTAAAAAAAACAGATGTGTCTTTTAAATAGATAGACAATCTGAAACGATTATTTTCTAAGATAATGTATAGATGGAAAGAAAAGTGTATATCAGCAAATAAAATGTATCGGCGTTGTGCCAACATAAATCGAATGGGAATAAACATTTCATTTTTGAGGTCATCTCCATACTAAAATATTTATAAAATTTCTCAATTTTAACAAATGAATTTACCAGATAAAATTGTGCCAGATATGAACTATAAAATTTTTGGTCGAAAAGTTTTGGAATTCTAATGTTAAATATCTAGAACGTGTCGATTTAATCAAAAAAATTTCCATTAAAATTTAATATGTTTCAAATGCAGTTTTTTTTTCAACATGTAGAAAACTTTCTGTAAACTTGCTGACACACTTGGAATAGAGACCGCTTTACTATAACACATCTGAGGTTTTTATTAGAAATAAAAATATTTTTACTATAGTTTATGGTGCGAAAACACCATAGCTGCTAACCTTCTAATTTTTTCAAATCAAATAAGTACAAATTAAAGCAGAAATTTATTTAATGAAATGTTTCTTGTTTCTAAGTGGTTATTAACTAACTTCTTGTATTTATTTAATATTTGTTTTATATGAATTGATTAAGAACAGATGGTTGGCAACTATGCTACATTGCACTACATGGGCTTGAAGTTACGGTTTCTGGCAACAACTGTCAGAGTAAACTAACAAAAATTAGTTGTAAGCCGCAATTTGGAAAATATGAAAATTCAGTGGAAACACAGTTATGAAAATACAGGATGAAAATTCTCGTTGCACTTAAAAGTTTCCTAGCATAAAAATTGATGCAGAGCTCAAGAATCTATTCATTACAATTTCAGAAAGCAAATTTCTTATTTCTTCAGCTTTCACATATACAAGTATCTCATTTGGGTATGATAATAAATTTTCACGCTAATTTTTTCGGGAGATAATTTTTAGATTTTAAAAAGTCAAAAATGTTTATTAATTACAATATATTTGAATAAGTACAAGTAAATTGGAATTTTTCATAGTGAAATGAACACTGAATATGGAATAATCTGAGGAAACATACGATTATGCTATTAAAAATTTGGTATTATACGCTTTATGTACAGTCGTGGGAAAAAAAAAACTAAACACCCCCAACTAACTCCTCAACAAATTATCCTAGAAGAAAGTTACTGGCACCGAACGATTGGAAAAAAAAGTCTAATTTTAAATGACGTATATAAAATTTGCTTAGGTGGCCATCTACCTATTAAAACGAACCCAAACTTCATTTTTTTCAATGGCAATACCCAATTTTGACAAGATATTTCAAATTTTCGGTTCAAACTATGCCTAGACACCCAATTTCAAGTCATTTGAATGATAAGTTTTTGAATTATAAGCACTCAAAATTTAGTGCTTCTTACGTTAAATTACATTTTCATGTTTTCATTAATATCTCCTGAAATTATACACCTAGTGTGCTAAATTTTTGTGTATCAATAATACTAAAATACTCAAACATAAATACGTTGAATTTGCAATTTTTATGATTTTATATGAATTAGGAATTATGAAATTAATATTCGAAAAAATTATGAATTGCAAACTACATTTTTTTTATGGATTTAAATTTATTAAGTCCTTTATGGAAATCCAAAATTTTACATTTTTCTTCCAAGTACTTTTCAAATTATGCTTAAAAAACGGCAAAATGATGGTTTAAGGGGAAGTCTATGATAGAAGCGACTAGATATTTTGAAATTTCTTACGCTATCCTGTAATCTAGCTATCTTCAATGACTGCTTGAGTGCCTTAAGATGCATTGATCAAGAAGGGTCAACAATCGAGTACCGAACTTCAATTTGGATACAGTGCCTAAAATAATTAATTTCTCGGAAACTTATCGTACGAATTGCATAAAAATTTGTTTTTAGGCTAATTAGGCCAGGCAATAGAGACCGTATTAGACTAGAGACTCTACCAAGCAAAATTAATGGTAGTACTGGAAATCGGCTTTCTGATAGCAGAAAGCTTAAAGAGTAATTACAGTGTTCCACAAAATGCATGCACTGTAAAAAAAATACTGCCAGTTTTCCGGTAGGAATCGGAAAAATAGTTGCCCTTATCGTGCCGGAATAATTTCCGACCCAGCTCGGAATAAAATCCGTAAAAATAAGGAAATAGTCAGAAAAACGGTAATTTAAGGATTTTATTCCGATTTTACGGATTTTATTCCGAGCTGGGTGGGAAATTATTCCGGCACGATAAGGGCAACTATTTTTCCGATTCTTACCGGAAAACTAGCACTGTTTTTTTTTTTTTTTACAGTGTGGTACAGGAAGTAGTTCCTGAAAAAATATGCAAATTTCACCATGGTGAACAGAAATAAAATTAGTTAACAAACAATAACAATTAATTAGCATCCTTTGTTACATTATATAATTATATATCAATAGAAATTTACTTTACATATACTAGATTTTAGATATATTAAAATTATAAAATTATTATATTTCAAAAATACTTCCACAAAAATCATGGTACATTTATATAAAATTTAAAATTTATCACTCATTTATATTTTTCACTGAACAAAGTTGTAGTCCCGTAGTATCCACAGTAAAGTATAAATGTACCTGTTGTTATCTCAGTAGAAAAGAAACAATCTGAATTAAAAAAAAAATGCGTGAAAAGAACTCACAGTTGCAGACAGAAAATCAATTGTTCATCTTTATGATAAAAAGGATAAATCTCAATGAGATTTCTGAAATAATGTCTCGAAGCCATTCCACACTCCGAAAAATAATTCATCCGTACAGAAAAGAAAAGAGCATTGAAAGTAAAGCTCGAAACGGCCAACATAAAACATGAAAAATGAAAGATTTTCGAATAATAAAACCTTGCTTTTCTTAAAATCCCTCAATTAGCGCTAAAAAAATACCCGAAGAGTAGCAAAGGTATGACAAAAAGTACATAAATAAACTATCAGAAGAGCCATCCATGTATATCAACAGAAAGAAAAGAATCGAGTTTCCCAGAAAATAATTTACCTGATTTCTGGAAACTTTTCAGATGAGTCTCAGTTTAATAGTTTGAACATAAAGGGTCGAATTAGAGTTTGGAGGAGAAAGGGTGATGCAACAAAACCCAAAAGTATGACAAAACTCTAAAGCATGAAGTGTGATGGTTTGGGGCTGTATGTCATCTTTAGGAGTAGGAAATTTAGATTTTTTTCAGACTGTAATGAACAGATTTGAATATTTAAATATGTTAAAGAGATATTAGAAGAATTGTGCATTGAAGTTAGGCCTCTTGCGGGATTATTACTTTCAACAAGATAATGATCCCAAGCACTCGGCTCATACTAACCGATGATGGCTACTCTACAATACCACCCACGTACTTGCTTCTCCTCCACAAAATCCGGATTTACACCTCATCCAGCATTTATGAAGTATCTTACAGCAACGTGTGTACAGTTATGACATCAGAAAAAACAGAGTTTAAAGACGTTTTGCTTCCAGAATGGAGTAAAATTCAGAAAACGTTTTACAAAAAATCTGATAAAATCAATGACATCAAATTTAAATATGAGAAGATATGCAACTAAGTATCAGAGGAAGCAGAAATTCTGCTTTTTCAGAATTTAGTGTTGTCTCCGATGAAAAAAAATATAAATATAGATAGTACAAACCATATTTCAGTTGTAAGATTCAAAATATACGCTTTTAATTTATATAGAATGGCGTCATTTGCATCCGCTGAAGATTTCCACATTTACATCTAGTCCTAAACAGCATCGATTGAAAAGTATCTATAGGACATCACTATCGCGGATTAATATACAAACCGAGCAAAAAGCGATGTTATCATTCAAGAAACTCGACAAAATATTGGGTTTCTAATGATTCATATGCCTTCATTTGTTTGTAACATTAATATGGATACTGACAATTAAAAATAGTGTATAATAGCTCCATGTTTTATCAGAAATCATTCATTTATATTTTTTTCAAAATTCGGGAAATATTATAACGTTCGGATTAATAAAATGATATTTTTTCAGTTTTTTGATAGGAACCAAGCAAATAAGGAGAACATAAGTTACACAAATATTCTTTAAAATACATTTTTATAGCAGACGATATTCTTGTCATAGCACGTATTTTAATTACAATTATCTTTCAGATGTTATGAGAAAATGGCAACAAAGAGATAGAGTCATCTGCTATTTTCCCTTTACTTTCTTCGAAAATGGAGTACTTCAGTTGCCACCATGACAGAAATCGCATTAAAAACTACAAAAATTACTATCTCAAATATAAATTGAGATTCAGTTTTCAAACAAATCGTTATTTAAAAGTACTTTTTTTCACTATACGACGGGATAAAAATTGAAAATGTGCTATGTTTAGAAGTTTAAAAAATGGCAGTAGATTATTAGTATTTAACCGTACAATGAAACATTGGCTTCGCTTTACGGGTGACATATGGTTAGGTGTGACGTTTGTGAATAAACAAGTGACGAAACACTTTAATGGTTGTCTGAAAGAAATAGGATATCGGGGGGGGGGGGGGGGGGTGTAAAATGGTTTTGCTTTTAAGGTAATGTTAGATTTCAAATATTATTTTAAAATAGTTTCAAGTGTACCATGACTGTTACAGAAGAGTTTTTGAACTTAAATTCTATTTATTTTTATTTTGTAAGCTTCGAATTCATATTATTAATGAATTTTTCTTGTATAACATTAGCTGCTATTAAGTAATTCTTATTTGTTAATTTTATTTTATTTGTAAACATAATGGTTCAATTTCCATATTTTCAAAAAACTACTTCTATAACATCCATTTTGTAGAATACTTTAGGTGCAATCCAAATTTGATTTTTACTGACCATTTTGCTCCTCACAAACGACTTTTTAAAGATAAAACCTAATCGGGTCATTCTACAAAAGAAATAGAGAATCTTATCAAAAGTAACACTGGTAATAAGTGCCCGATTAAACAGAAGTTTCAGAAATTTCCTGCACAATTTTTCCTTGTTTTTTTAACCGAAGGCACACTGAATAGAAATCTGAATAGTGTGTAGAACAAAGTTTTGCTCAAAAACTTTTTGACTGCTAAAACTGTCTTCTTGTAAATTTATTTACAAGTTAATGAATGGGAGAATATTTTTTATTGCAGCATCAAAATAATCATAGCAGTGGAATGAGTTAGAAATGAAGAAGTTATTGCAGTAAACAAACTCTGAGGATAAAAGAAAGTGAATCGGGAAATATCTGAAGAACATCTATAAAACTGGTTTCAAAAATTAAAATCGTATAATTTTAATTTTAATTTAATAACTTCTGCAAAAATGGATGCACATTTACTACTAATTCGTATTAAAGTAACATTCAGTAATTCCCAATGAACAGAAAGTTGGTATATGGCTAATTCCATGAAAACTTGTCATGTCTGTCACACAGCTGAAAATCACTATGCTTGTTGGCCACCGTTATTTTCGAAAAGTTTGCTTCGCGTTATTCAATTGATGAGCTATCTCCGATAAAGTAAGTCACCTTTTTCCGTTCTAAAACACTGGTATCCAAAAATCGTAGTATGTGACAGACATGACAAGTTTTCATGGAATTAGCCATATATGAGGTGGTTAGGAAGAAATAATAGAATCAGTAATAAGTAACTTAAAATATAAGTAAAGAAAAGTAAATGAAAATTTAAAGATCTTTATGAAAATTAAATAAATGTTCTTGTTAATTCAAAATATAGTGTATACGACTAGCATCTTTTTAGTCAATATTCCACCTAAATGACTTTAAAAAGTTACTAATGTTGTAGGGAATTCGATTAAAGGAAAGTTCGCACGTCACAATTAACTTTCTTGCTCCCTTCAGCTTTGTCCTAAGTGGTCTCTATTCTGAATTATTAGGGAAATCAGGAAAAATACTCAGGATAATTAATGTTCCTTTTATTGTTTTAGTATTTATCAAAATTCATGCTTTTAATGATTCAATATTTTTTTTAAATAAAAAATCCTTTTCTTTAGAAATTTCTTCCTAATGACAATGCCACTATGAATCGGCATCTCAAATAATGCCTGTCGGCCATAATTACTTTTCTATTCGTCTGCATAATTTTTTTGAAACTCGCATCGATTTTTGCTTTAAGGTAATTTATTTTCAATATTCTAAATAACATTAATTAATGAACAGATTTTTCTAATAACTGTTAACAACAATCATATGTCATTAAATTATGGTAAATAACAAATATTTATTGTTTTGCGGTTTGCTTCGAGGGGAAGTAATTTATCGAACTTTCTTTGTGGAATTCAATTAGAACACAATAATTAATCAGAAAATTGCGTGTGTTTCAAGACTTTTTTTATTGAATTTTATAGGAAAATCACCTTTGGAATTTCTATCAATTATTTATGTCTGAGATGTAGAAATTAAAAAAAAAGTTTCAACCAAGAAATGACCTCTTTCGTTACAGTAAATATTGATTGATAAGCGCTTCTTCCTGCTAAAACGTAATGGGCTGTTAGTAGTCGAAATGCTTTGGAGTAGCTTTGAAAATAACTAAAATTACTTGAATAGTGATTTTTATTTGAAAATGTCTTCAAAATGCCTTGAGATTTAAAAAAGCCTTGCTACCCATTTCACAATAAAAATAATCAGTAGATTCAGCCTAAGTAATTCACGGAATGCAGTGCAGAGATAATTTTAAATATATGCCTTCAACAAGGATAAAAAGAAAAGGGGGGGGGGGAATCTTTTCTCAAATCAGAAAATTTCTATCTCAAAACCGAACGTGCTAAATTTTACTTACTTAAACCATTTCAAAAAATATCACTACACAATTTATAACACTACACAATTTATAACTACAGCTATTCCTTAATGATAATTTAGATTATCAATAGGCCTCATCAGTTCAAGTACTAATTTAATAAAGTACAATAATATATAATTATTAATAATTATTAAGATGCTACTTGGCACAGAATGATATACATTTAAAAGCAACGTTAAAAACGACAGAATAAGCAAACATTCAGCAGACTAGTTTCGGTAGCGTTTATCGTACCGTCCTCAGTACAACAAATAACGGAAACTTGCTCATTTATATAGAAGAGAAGCGGATTCAACTGAGAAGTGCATTAACCAATGTGGAAACAGGAAAATGCGGGTACCAGCCAATGGGAGAATAATAGTATATAGTCTTACCCAATACTCACAGCCTTCCAGTAATTTACCTTCCCACGATCTAAATAAAAATATAATCTCTGAAGAAAAGCAACCTCTCTGAAACCTGTTTGATGCAGTTAGGAATCCTGTAATAGTGAGGTTCGCTGAAAATCCAAAGCTACTTGCTAAAACTTTCCTGTCACTACAGTTACCTAATTAACATATCTTTGGAAAATACTAATGACAATTAAATTTCGGAGATCCTTTTATATATTGTGAAGGTTAATGGATGATATAATATGTTTAGCATTCAGCTACAAATGTTAGCTAGGGTACTCCTATTATAGAGAAACTAGGGATTCTATCACAATGCTATGAAACCATCAGGCCAATCAGGAGACCAACAACAGATTGAATAGAAAATAGTATTTACGATAGCCTTCGAACATAAAAAGGTTCTGTAGTCGTAATAAATGATTTCACAGGCCATGTACAACATTTGCATGCATTTGTGTAACACTAGCATGTATAAATATTTATATTAAAATTAGAAAAGAAAATTCTGAATGTTTTTGTATATAAAATGCAATGTTTTCAATCAAATTTAACGCCCCTTTCTGAAACTTGATAAAGGGGTACAGAAGCATTATACTACAGTTAAAAGAAAATAAATATATGTGAAATGAAAATGAGAGTCAGAGAGGGGAAGGAAGGGTAAACTGACCACTCTAAAGTTTGATGAATTTTTATGCTGCCATTTAATCAGTAAAGTTCTAGAAACAAATACAAATAGTAACTGTATTGTCTTTAATTGCTATTTTACATTTTCTAATAATTATTTTACTTTTTCTAATAATTATTTTAAAATGTACAATTACTTTAAAAGAAAATTTATAAAATGGCTACTTTGCCTACCCAGGCTGGGTAAAGTGACCAGCATAGTTAAATGATCAAACCACATTGATTGAGGATATTTAATTAGCACAAGCTAAAGGAACACACATTAAGAATTAGTACTATATTTTGTAATATTTTAAGTATTAAATCGTTACAAGATAAAATAAACAGTAATGAGTATCAATATGACAAATCGAAGTACAGAAGTGCCCCCCGCGGACACGATGGCTTCAAATGTTGATAGTAAGCCTTTTTTGCAGAAGTTATTGCCTTGCCTGTCTTCTTCCTTTCAAATAAAATATTTTTGAGTACTATTTTGTTATGAACAATGAACAAATCGTTTCCAGGCAAAGTAGCCATCTCGCCATTTTGCCCGATCTCTTTGGGGGCCCTTTGCCCGGAATGACACCATTACGAAAACTGTGGCCTAGCAACTCATCTACATGACCTGCGTTTTCAAACACACATGAGTTAAAAGTTTACTTCACGCTGATCCAACAGCATCAGGTTAAATAATTATAACACTACCTATTATGTAGCTATCCCTATAAATTGTTCCAATTGCCTAAAATAAAAAATGCGACAAAACAATATGAGTTCAGAACTAGTAAAACGTAGCCACCCGCTTCAAAGTCACAGACAATATTACCAGCATCAGCATCTGTGACGACGGTTTCGCCAAGTTCCTCCTTGGAGGGTGCAGTATACGCCGAAAAAAAACTCTAATAGCCACTTTGCCCTCACTGGCCACTTTACTCGTCCTTCCCCTATTGAATATTCGGTAAAATAGGAGTATTAGTTATAAAATAGTCTTTAACTGCGCATGCGCAAATGATGTAGTGATCTACATTTCAGTAACTTTCTACAAATAACTGGACGATAGGCGAATTTTCACAAATGGCCGTTTTTATCATAAATCACAGGATAGTTATATGAACTGTATATCAAGTGTTTAGTGGTTGAATATGAGCTATACCGCGACAAAAAATTTAGACCCAGTTTTTTAAAAAAATATGCGCACTGACCGGATTTAATACACTGAAAGCACCGGGGTTATCTTTTAACAAGTGTTGGACTGTCTATGACTACCTAGGTCCATAGTGCAGTATCGACTTTTTATTATCTCGTGCAATAAATACAACGATATTCGCTAGTCTGAATGAGGTTGGAAGTTTGAAGAGTACTGTTTTTGGGTGCGATACAGGAACCCCAAAGGCTACAAAGTTTCCGACGCGTCACGGAGAAACGGTACTAGAAGATTTCAGACCGGTTTTATTACCAGAGAGTTTTAACAAGGTGCTGGACGACAAGGTATTAGGGAAGCTGAATAAAGGTAAGTGTGGCCTAGGAGACAAGGGGACTGAAAATGTAGGCGAAATGCGCCCGGCTTACGTGTTTGAATTTTTGGAGTAAATAAACTATAATTAATTGGGCGGCTCATCCCCCTGCTCGCTGACACTCGCCAACCCTCATGAATTGCAGAGCGATTTACATTGGGTCCGCTGTGCGATCCCAGTTCGCTTTGCTCGCTCGCCACCATTTACATTAATCATGGCAAGAAGGAGTATTATCATAAATCATTTTAACATATGAAATTTACAAATATTTTTAATGTATAAAAAAATAACGCAAAATTTCGTTGAAAATGCAAATAAAAATGCATTCTTTCACCTATAGTGCACAACGCGGCATACATTCACTTAAAACGCTTTGAAAACGCTACGGATACGCTAACGAGCATGTATGTATTATTAATAATACATCCATGCTAACGAGATGTAAACAAACCTTTTTTTCTGTGTCTAAAATACAGTCTTATCAGAAACCTGATTCGCTGAATGCATACATCACAGTAAAATGAACCAATCGCGCTGCTTTTAATACAACGATCAAACGGTCTGTCTTCCAAAAGAGATACTCTCTGAATGTTGATTTGCTGAATGGGTTGAATCACGTGTGCGTAAATTAACCACTGAGGATCGTTGTTACGGCTGTTGCCAAATAGAAAGCTATAAATTCAGCCTCATTTTCCGTCACATAAGATAAATATATATCTAGATGGTTGTACGATCATTAATATTTTCTGTAGCGCGCATCTAGATGTTCAGAGGAGTTAAGTTGCCGTCGCAGCTTTAAGAAGAAAAAACAGTCTCTGCGATTAGCCTTTGTTTTTTGTTGCCATATCGACTTATCGCCATACTTTTGTTGCCATCTCTTATCGACTGTAAATTCTTACATTCTCCGTGTTACATCAGCAAACAAAACACGAACTGGCGTTTATACCTAAATTTACGACTGTCTTATAAATTCTACTAATGAAAATACATGTCTGCTTACAGCGGTGAATAATTCTTTCCTCGGTAAAAGCAACCTTGAGCCAGAATAGCCAATTTGCACCTGCTTCCATGTCAGCTGACCTGGTGGAGCACCCGCTACAGCTACTTGCTTCTGTACGGTTTGACTTACGAAGAAAAAACTTTATGTGAAAAAATGTGCTTTTAATGTAGTACCACATAAAGTTAGATTTATAAGTCTGAAGTTCCCACTTAAAATCTCCAAATTTCTCTACGCGTTAAAACTATAATACTTTATTTAGAGGTTAAAAACGTAACTACAGCCCTATAAATGTTAATAGCTTTCGCAGTAGACGCTTACATATTTCATTACTACAGCTTTAATATCACAACACATAAGTACCATACAATTATCAACAGGAAAAAAAGATTCTAATATAAAACTCCCTTTTACGGAATTATTTCTGATTTATCGCACTTTAATGCTCTAATAAAGTTACTAGTGTTATAAAAACTTATATATAGCTCTAAAGACTAACGGCATGAACCCTCTCGCTGTGTAATTTTTTTTTTTTTTTTAAATCAAAATAGGTTCAAAAATTGAGCATTTATTTTATTACGCAGGGGAGCTGGGAGATGAATGGGACAAGAGATGGATGGGAAATTCTCAATATTTCAGGCAATGAACTTTTTTTTAGTTGATTTCTATTCTCATATATGGCACTACCGAGGCTAACGAAAAAGACAGGCTACCACGGTGCATCCCACGTGTCTATTTTTACAGACCGCTAGAGTGACGTGAAGCTCTTTTTGCACACCTTCATTTGTGCATTCGAGCATCACGTGATTCCAGCGGTCTGTAAAAAAAGATACTTGGAATGCGCCGCGATAGCCTGTCTTTCTCGTTAGCCTCAGGCCCTACCATAGAATGCTTTATTACCAAAAGCAAAACCACAAGGCTGTTTATATTTTTTTGCGAAGTTGCATTTTTGAAACTCTGCTTAAAAAGTAACATTTTTTTTTTACATTTGAAGTTCTCAAATATTTTATACAATATAAACAAATAAGGTATGTTGTAGTTTTTCATTTGAAGGTTCAATATTGGTAATTAAAATGAATGAACAATAACCAATGAGACAAAATAATTTCTGATACAAAATGGCGAACAATTGAATCTATGTATCATAGGGATGATTGGGACATTTCAAATGGGGATAAATGGGACAGTTTCATTCATCCCTAGAGATGTTAAAACATTTATTTATTAACTAAAAAATATTATATAGGTTTATCAGTTAATGATTTATGTTAATTATTAGTTTTAAACAGTACTCGAATATCTCTGTTTATTATTAAAAATCATATTGAATCTTAATTATTGTATTGTAATAAAGGTTAAATAGTTTATCAAAAATTTTCTATTGAAACTTTATCAAAATAGATAAAAGTGTTAAAAGTAGTGTATATTTATTGATCAAATGGAGTAAATTATATTGAATTTGGAACTTGGGCTTAAATAGTAAATCCCCACTCGTACTTCCCCTAACATAATTTCATTTGTGCATGGTATCTAAGATACATTTAATTAATATTAATTAATAAGTTGTGAATGAAAACTATTTGCTATGCCGAATTTCAAAGACATTTTTTATTTTCATTCATATCTAAAACGTCTCGTAAGTGAGAAAAGGGAACAGATAGGAAGTCGCAGTGTGCATTACAAGTTAAAACATCAGTAAAAGAAGTTATTAGGAACGCTGAGATATAATAGGGGAGAGTAGCCATATTTGGACCGCCGCTTTAATTGGACCGTTGCCATTCTGCCGTTAATTACAGGAAGAGACTCCATCTACCGCTGAAATCCTACTCATCAGAATGACATCACGCATGATTAGAAGAAGCAGCCGTGCTGTTTTCAGACAATTTAAAAAAACCTAAAGTTAGCTGTTTTGATCTAATTTTTTCCTATTAAACGTAAGTGAATATTTTAAAACTAAGTTAAGTTGTTGGGTTTTCATATACATATATGAATTCATCTGTTTATTGCGCTTATTTTTCACGCGGATTTGTTTGATTTCGATTTTTTTCTTAGTCTTGAAATTAACTGTTTTAAAAAATGGTACAGTTGCCGTAATTAGGACAATTTAAGTTGCTTACATTGGACCAGATATGCGATCATAAATGTGAAAAGTAAGTAATGAATTTCAAGGATGGAACGCACTGTACGCTATTCTTTTTTTTTTGTAATGGATTACTATCTCCATGTAAGTTTTTTTTTTTTGTATATCTGGATTAATTTTTCTATACAGTTTAGGCCTATCTAAATATTAAAATATTTTTACATGTCTATGCAGTAAATTTTGTTTGCAGTGTGTTTTATCTTGTATGTAATTGTATTTATTTTCTTCGAATTCTTTATTCCTACGGCCTATTTGATTTACAGAGTTAAATTCAAACATTTTCCTCCTGCAGGATATTTGTGATGGAAGACTTTTTACAGTTGTGGAGGGTGGAATTATACTTTTTTGCCATTAAAACGCATAAAATCTCAAACCTTGATGAAAATGTTGAAAAAGACATAGACAAACTGTCTGGAAGAAAAACAGCCGTGACAGCAAAAGCTGTTAAACATATAGAAAACAAAAAGCAGACAGTAAGTTGTGAAGAAATTGACCTGCAACAAGGCTGCAGCTACAAATCCTCCCCAAATGCAAAAAAGTAATTAGAAAAGTTATTACCCTTGCTAAATTCAGTTAAATCAAAGTACAGAGGGAGCCAAAAAAAGTTGTGTTAACACCATCGCCATATAAACTAAATCCTGAAATAAATAAAATAAATAAATAAAATAAAAAGACAAAAAGGCAGCTTTCACAGCACAAAAGCAATTAGAACATCGAGTTTTAAAAAATAGGCGTAATGAAATTAGCAAGAAAATGATGGAAGAGAAGAACTACAAACATAATGTAAAGAAAACTTCTGTTGCAAAAAAAAAGTCTGATAATTCAGAATCTAAAAACACATCTAAAAACAGAAAAATCTAGACAGTGATGATTGGTTTTGCCTAATTTGCAAGAAGAATAAAATAGCAGAAATGATTCAGTGTTCAGATAGCCATATACGGTTCCATGTTGTGTGCGCTGGAAAACAAAAACAATAAACACAATTCATGTATAAGCTTTGCATCACTCCTTACATGATATTCAAATAACTGACAATTAGTTACATAATTTCTATTCTTAATTAGTGATAACTATTTGTATTTTGAATACATTTTTATTTAAAACAATTACTCTTATTTTCAGATATTTGATTTCATTATATTTCATTGCTGTTATTTTGTTTGATGGTTTCATTAATCGCAAACTTTGCTTTTAATAAAATTAGTTATATTCCCTAGTCATTAAAACAACCTGATATTATTTGGTCCAATTTAGGAGACTGGGGTCCAACTTAGGCGGCCAGTTCCTGAATTTGGACCACTTTTGACAAATTTTTCAAATTAAAATAAAATTTAAGATTTTCAAAAAGAAATTGATCTAAATATCTATTTAGTTAGTAGATGAATAGATTGACCCTGTGTAATGATCTTTTGCAGAAATTCCAAAAATTAAGTGAGTTACACCTGAAAATAAGTGAAGTGGTCCAAATTAGACTACTCTCCCCTATAAGATCATATATTACAAATATAATTACATATAAGTTTATAATTATAAATTTTAATTAGGTAACATTGAATACAGGGAGAAAAATATTTGTGTCACATCCATCCCTATTAGTGTCCCATTCCTCCCTGCTATAGGGAGGATTGGGACAGAGAGTAACATTTTTTAAATTTTATAATATATTACTATATAATAATAATCTAGGAGAAATATTGTTCATAGATGTAGTAAAATACTTAATGTATGAAATGTGATACATAATATTGATAATAACTTAAAAAAAGTATTAAAAATAAATATTTTTGCAAAAATGTCCCATTCATCCCCCATCTTCCCTATTTCAAATCTACATATATTTTAGAGTTAAAATATGTAATTATTTTGTAAAAGAGTTATTTTTTTAAAATATAGAATTAGATCATAAAAGAAAGATCGCGGAAATCGTGAGTTGCGTAAATTTTGCTGCGTTTATATTGCACGTGGAAATCGCGGGATGCACAGCCAGAGGTTTTATACTGTAAAGCTTACATTTATTTTTTAGTAAGACTTGTTTGTCTGGATAAATAGCTCATTGGTCAGAACATCAAACCAGTAAACTTCAGTTCCCAGGTTCGAAAACCCATCTCCTCGCTCTAAATTAGAAGTTAGTCTGAGGGAGCATTCGGCAAAGAGGGAAGAAGACGAATGGACAAGAAGACTGCAAAAACTCCACCAATGGTTGTAAACAGCCGTACTAGAGGTGGACTTCCAGCTTCAAAAAATTAAAAAATACCGTGAAAGCCTGTAGCGGAAGAGGGCATTTTGCAAAAAAAATTATACATTTTTGCCTAAATACAGGCTAAATACGTCTCAGATTTACGATTTTTTTTTCACAAACAGTCGTAGTTGTTAAACCCATGCGGAGTTAAAATGGTGCAGCATAGTTAATAACTGTGTGGTTACTCTGAGTAGTTAACTGGGAGGAACAACACGCCTTTCGGCTAGAAGGATGCACATAACTTTCCTCTAGCGGACGTTATAGAAAGTACCCGAGAACGTAAACCATTTATAGATCATCAAACTGCAGAAATTCATCCGGTGGTGGAATTCTTCTATAAAGCGTTATAACAGTGTTTTATACCTATAGATTCGAGCCCTGTCTATCTCGCCCTCCAGATCTCATGAGATTTTTGAGAGCGTCTGAAAGGAGTATATTAAAGCCATATTTAACTTTTTGCGTTACTCTCGAATGAAATCTTCGGTCAACATTTGATAATGAGATATATGCCTTCTTCCAATATGAAGCTCCATGAAGGGCTCAGATAGGGTCTTATATCGTCTGACGTTTCCCCATCGCAAGTACATATGTCCGTTTTGGAATGCCTCCGAAAGAGCCTTTTACTGGGAGATAATGGTAGAGTCTGTCGGTTCGGAAATCTCTTC
Source organism: Maratus speciosus (assembly GCA_963932465.1). Taxonomy (NCBI): domain Eukaryota; kingdom Metazoa; phylum Arthropoda; class Arachnida; order Araneae; family Salticidae; genus Maratus; species Maratus speciosus. The sequence goes on along the minus strand of OZ010787.1, from coordinate 683,027,253 downwards.
GATGAAGGGTTCGAAGACCAAGCGCAAATTCGGCTGATCTTTCAGACTTCGAATCATCTCTTCCGATATTGGTGTTTATAAAAATTCCGACCAATTTACCATTTATTCTATAGAGTAGAAAATGTGCAGTCCAGATATCTCCAGGTCTTTGGAACTTCGAAAAGAGATGTGAGGAACATATTTTCCACGTCTTTTTGACGCCTTTATACTCCAAACAGAGAGGTTTTGAAGCTCCTGATATTATTCTGAAACACTTACTTACCCCTAACTTTAACATATTAAAAACACTCGTAAAAGGAGACGTAAAGCTTAAGTGGCCCCTGATTTTCAGAGCTATGCTGTCTGCTGAGAATATCTCTGGCCTTAACAGTTCATTCGTACACTGCTGTGTGAACTTAATTTTGTCCGAGTTGTCTTTTTTTATGTGTCCTTTAGCGGCGATGTATCATAGACTGTCCTCGGCTTCATGACATTTCTGTAGAAGGTTGGTAATGTGGACCTTTACAGCTTTCCTATCTTGGTAATAAATGTCTAGGATTTTTATGTTATTAGCTGCCTTGATCGTAAATGCCGGAAAACTCTCGCCGAGACTAATTTAAAATTTACTAAAGCCCTATCTCAGAGTAGTTAACGGTACGTACGGTTCTTCATGCCATTCATGGATCATTTACTTTCTTTATCTGCTTGCCCTTAGCATCTATGGAGGCTTTTCTGTCTTGTATAGAAACACACCGACTCTCTACTTCTAGCAGAACGAAGACTTCCGTAGAAGCGTCGGAAAACGTGCAGTTTGTTAGCTTCTTAATTTCCATAATGTTATCCCCGTCGCCTCTTAGTTTAAATCCTGTGCGGGGAGGTCTAAGGGACCCGGTCGCCAATTCGTCGTAGAAAGTTCCGATAGAAAAATAGATCATTATTATTATTTTCGTATAGGTAAACATGTTCTCAGCGCACCTTATAGCCATATAATATTTTCTCAGTGCGCCTTCTCGGTCATGCTGAGTTGGCAGCGCTTTCCCTTCACCAGAACGAAGCAGAATAGTGATGGGCAATTGCCGATAATTCAATAATCCATAACAATCGATATCGTAGAAAATAACAATCAAGATAGTCATCCATTAATTCCCAAATTTTATAATCGAGATGTGCTACAATCGATTGTATCACAGAGATGCTAAGAACCGCAAATGCAAAATTTAGCCATTATCCCGACGGAAAATGTTATCATAGTGGCGCCGATTGAGTAATAATTGTACTGTAGGAACAAATCTTAAACTTTTAGGGGGAAATAAGTATATCCTTGCGTTTTTGAAACCTGTTTATTTCTGCACGGGATCGGGCCCATTTTCTTTCATTAGATTCGGAACGGCATGTGCTTGCGGGATCGTGCTTACTTTTTTTTTCAGCGGACTCGAACTGTCCGAACTTGAACTATAATATGTCTGGACCGTATCAGAACAGTTTTCTTTTTTTTTGTAAAAATAACAGTTGAGATTCTACGCATTTGATATTGAAATCTTTAGAAATTTGTTTTTTGTTTAAAAAATTAAGGACAAATAATTGAAAAAATAAATTGATTTTTTTTCTTTTATACAGTTTCCAAATTATGATTTTTTAAATCACCATTTTCTTTCTTTCTAAGCTATGTTATTATTTTTCTTTATTGATTTATTCTTCATTCAAATGTAATTGTCTAAATAGGATCATTAGTTTTGTAATTCCACATTGAATGTCTTGCAAACATATAACCTGAAAAATGCTGTATCTTGATATTTTCGCAGTAGAAAATGAGCCGGGGCAGGGTAATTTTCCTTAATTTTTATCTTACCTGTCTGCCCCAGGCCAAGATACTTTTCATCCTGGTTGGGCTGAATCTGGAACTGAACATTTCGGTACGTGATGATTTATAGTATACTTCAATAGAGTGAAATTTTGCACGATCTTCTTGGGAGATTAAAAGTACGTTAAGGAATTTTTATAAAAAATGAAGTTATCAGTATTTTTTCAAATATGTCAAGACCCGAACTTGACACATTTGAAGTTGACACCCAAAAGCACGGGAAATTAATTCTTTTTATATACAACTATGGGAAAATAGCCTGCTATTTCATTTCTAATATGGATTGATCTTTTCTATTAATATGTATATTGCAAGAGATGTATGTATATATAATTAAAATGAAATCATATGTGTTAAAGCAAATATAGAAATGAAAGAGAAAAAACTATTAAGATGTAATACGGAATCGCAGAGAAGCCTCGTAACCACAATTCATAGTGAAGATGTGTTATTTCACATATATACTCGTCCCAAACCCATAAATTTTATTCAAAATCAACTCAAAACAAAACAAAAAATATCTACAATGCAGTAATGTAAAAACTAGTTTAGACGTCACTGCATATATATTGTGTTAAAACGTTTTAGAACTCATTTGTACACCTAATATATAAATGTGTAGGTGAAAGTAAAGCTCAACTGGTAATTACTGCAGTCTACACTATTCTGATACATTAATTTCATCAAACAATTAATTTATTTAACCTTATTAATTTCGTTACACACCAAATATTACGAAGTCTAATGCTTCAAATATAAAATTTGGCGTGTTTCTACTCAATGGACACTGAGATGCAGCTATAATATTCATCACAAAAGATAGCATAACCGCGTTCCCTATTCAGCATAAATCAACATAATTTTTAATACAAAATTTACACATTAAACTTGAAAAAAAATTATCCCATAGAAACCGATATATAGCTACCTCGAAAAATGTAAAATACACAGCATATCAGCGACATCTGTTGGGCGACGTCGTAGGCGATGTTATAGGACCCACTGTTGTTTTCCAGGATTTTGGCACTCCGGACTTTCAATCACCGTCAAATCAAATCGAGCAGGTGGACCGACAGCAACAAACTGTCAAACCCCGTATGAATGGATGACTTGAACTCCACGTAGGGTAGTCAGAGAGACACTTTCTCGATCAGATAATTTTAAACATTTTATTTTACAGGGTAATCGAAATATTATTTTTAGTATTTATACTGCTGGCCATCCAAAATGCAACACCAAGAAAAACAAGAGATATCAAAGCCAAATGTATTTTAGAGATTACACATAGTATCTGTGTTAATTGCTTCCAAAGACAACCTTCTTTGAAGTGAGTTAGATGGGAAAATCAGTAAGAACTGTTAACTCCACGTCTGTCAATAACCGCTGCTACACGCCGCGGCATAGAGTGAAAAGAAGTTTTGGATGTGTTATTGGGGAATGACATCCCACGCTGCCTCCAAACGTAGCCAAAGTTCATCTTGTGTACTCATTCCGGGATAGGCGTTCTCCAATAACTGACCAGACATGCTCGATGGGTGATAGATCTGGAGAACAGGCAGGCCAGGGTAACAATGGAATATGGTGAGCTAGGAAGAAAGCTTAAACATTGCGTGCAACATGTGCTCGTGCATTGTCTTGTTGAAATGTGGCCGCAGGCAAGCCCTGAAGGTAAGGGAGCAGAACAGGCTGCAAAACTTCAGAGATATAGCGCTGGTTGGTAAGTGTACCGTTAATGCGTACTAGAGGGGTGCGGGAGTTGCATCCAACACCACCTCACACCATAACACCGGGTGCAGGACCAGTGTGATCATGCATAATACAGCAGTTGAGCAGCCTCTCCCCACGGTGTCTCCAAACTGTAATTCGACCATCGTGATACTGCAGGCAGAAGCGTGATTCCTCCTAAAATACAATACTATGCCATTCGGATGCCCATCTCTGCCGTTCAGTGGACCATTGTAAACGCAACCTGTGGTTTAATGCCAAATGCATGCGAAGCAATGGACGCCTAGCGGACAATCCACTGTACTGCAAACGACGTCGAACTGTTCGTGCGGACGTCGATTGTTGTGTTAGAGACGCCATTCGTTGTGTTATGGTTGCTGATGTGGCAGTGCGTTCCATCAGTGTCATGCGCACAATATCCCTGTCTTCCGGTGAAGTGGTGTGACGAGGCGGTTGAAATTGCTCCTGTCGGTCTGTCGTTCCCTACTGCATCCAATCAGAAACATGCTCGAATGAGACTCGTGTTTTTCTACAAGGCATACTGAATATGTACACACAATAATTAGCACGAGAAAATAATTCTCGTTCTTCAAAACGACATTCTTTCTTCCCTTTATATACAGATTGTAAGGGGCTCTGCAGTCGCCCACGATGTACTGGATTTGTAATCATTTGCATATCCTACTGAGGTGCATACATGGTGTAAATTTTACGCTGTTTGGTTGATCCCTTCATGGTGTTGCATTTTGGATGGTCAGCAGTGTAATATGATTTTGGTTTCCTAAATGACCCCATGACTAAGCATTACTGAAAAATATGAGGTCCGACATGTCTTTTACCGTTCTAGTTCCTCATAGTCAAGTTTTACACTGGATATTACACTGGACGAAAGTTTTCTTTTCGGTAGAATAGTGCATTTGGAGGTAAAGCTAATACATTTAATACCGAATCATAGGTGACTTGCAAAATCTGTTGCTCACATTTTTAACCCTTTTAACGAACTTTGTTTCATTCGGCAAACAACAACTGATTGCGTACAGAGCAAGAAGTCATCTTAAACTCGGTTCAACGGAAAAGTGAACCTGGTGAACTTTGGTTAGTAGCTCCTAATACAGAAAACCAATAGAAAATCTTTTTTATATTTTTGCCTTCTTTTAAATCAAGGTATTTCCTAAGCTCTGTGATTGTCTAGTAATGTTTAAAAAGTTCGCACAGTTTTCAACCAACAAAAGAACCTTTTAAAAGTTCGTTATAATAAAAGTGTTTTAAGAAAAAGGTATACAATTATTGAAAATTTAATTAAGAATGTAAAGAAATAAATTTAAAATCATCAGTATTAAAATTTTTCTACTCATCCCATTAACGATTGCTTTGTTTTTTAACCAAACAGCTAACGCCCTGAAGCACATTCTACCGATAGATTAACACACAAAAAACCCATCTTTTTCTTTCCGATATTGCTTCGGGAAAATTATTTCCTCCTACATTTTTACTAGTTAGTTTAAAAATCTATTTAGCTGTGAAAACAAAAAGAAAAGAATAATACCGTGTCTTTCGTAGCTAAAAGGAAACTATTTTTATCGCTTTAATAAGTTATCACTTACTTTATTTCAAACTTATTAAAAGATAATTATAGGATTTGATGAAAAAAAAAATGCAAAACATTTTTCAAAAATTTTTTTAGAGATATTGCTAAAAGATTTAAATTTCGAGTTAAAAAATACATATTCCTTGTTAGAACTTGAAAATAAATGAAAGATAATGGAAAAATAAAAATTTGGAAAGTCAGCTCAAATATTTGTACTGGTGTATCTGGGAGGACTGGAATTAAATGATGTATTTCGTAGGTCTAACATCCATTCAATTTGTCTGTTTACTCGACAGGGGGAATTTTAAAAAAGGCTGTTTCAAAATGAGTCATTTGACAAAAATCTAACGCAATAAACAATTTAGTGATCAGACGAAGCTGGGAATGTAGGATTTGTTGGGTTAAGGCACAGCTGCCAACTTTTACGCTTTTTGGCTACCACTAAAATTTAATAGAGATTTTACCCTTGTTTAATCATTAGCTTTCGAAGATTAAATAAGACAATATTTGCTATAAAATTTTAGTGATAGGAAGAAAGCGTAAAAGTTGGCAGCTATGGGTTAAGGTAAACTTGCACTTCGGAGGATCTGCTTAATGAAGGAATGGAAAGCTTTTCTTTTTGAACAAGAGATACGTTTAAACAAATCCACTGACATTCATTTATTATACATTTATTTAAGTAGAAATTTGTATGTCTTAGTTGCTCTATTTAAAAATGGCAGTTTGACAATAGACGTGACAAAAGAAGTTCCGACGGTGGACACAGTAGCTCATCGGTTCCGCATCGTCCTACTTTTACTTTCTTCTATCTTTGCAAGAAAAAAGTATTGGATTCGTGAAAATTTTTGACCTCCGGTTTTCGACGGATTTACACGTTTTAGGGGTCAGAGATCCCAAAAAACATGTTTTTACAAAATATCTGTCTGTCTGTATGTGACACAAATTTTGTGGGCTGTCTATCCCAAGAACTAGTGCACGGAATTTAATAAAAATTTATAATCAGGTAGTCTCTGATATAAATGGTGATTATTAGTTTTTGGTGTAAATCGTCCAACAGGTGGCGCTGCTATGCTGCATTTTGCAGGATTTCCGCAATAGCCCTATCTCAAGAACTAATGTACGGATTTTTATAAAACTTCAGATTAATTAGTTCTTCATATGAGTTGGTGCTATTTACGTTTTGGTGTAAATTGCCCAACAAGTGACGCTGCTATGCTCCATTTTGCAGGATTTACACGATTTACGCAATAGCTCTAGCTCAAGAACTAATGCACACATTTTCATCAAACTTCAGATTCAGTTAGTCCTTGATATTGAATAATGCTGACTGCTTGTTGGTGTAAATCGCCCAATAGGTGGCGCTGCTGTGTTGCATTTTGCGCGATTTCCCCAATAGCTCTATTTCAAGAGCTATTGCACGAATTTTCATCAAACTTCAGATTCAAGTACACCCTGATTAATATTGCTGCTGATTATGTGTTCGTGTAAATCGCTCAACAAGTGATGCTGCTATGCTGCATTTATCATGATTTGCGCAATAGCTCTATCTCAAGAACTAATGCACGAATTTTCCCCCAAACTTCATATTCAGTTAGAGGTTGACATAAGTTGATGATGATTAGGTTCTGGTGTAAATCACCCCATAGGTGGCACTACTATGCTGCATTTTGCTGGATTTACACGATTTCAGTGATAGTCATATCGCAAGAATCATGCACGGAATTTCATCTTTTTAGTATTCTCGTGATGAACATAGATTGCCATTTAGGTTTGGCCCTGTGATAACGAATTTTTAAGTATTGACATGTATGAGATAGAAGAAAGTTCCGACTATTTTTAAGTATTACCGTTATTTTTATACTCAAATCTTCGAGACGGATTTTTATTGTACATATGAAACAAATCTACCACGAAGGTTATAGATTAAAAAAAGTGGTAGCAAATATATAACAAACGTAGGACGCCGCGACACATGTCGGAGACTCGGCCTAGAGCAATCAGAGAAAAAATATAGTTTTTTTTTAAAAATCAGATAATTAGTTTTCCAAAAGGTAATGCAATACGTAGCCGTTTTAAAAATGGGTGTTTTTAGTGAAATGGCATCGATTCAAAATAAAATGTAACTTTTCGAACGAAAATTCAGTTACTTAAAATGACACAGAAAAACGAAGATTTCAAAAAACTCCGACGCATTTCGCTTGAAAATTTTTTCGAAAATATCAGAGATGGTTTATGATTGGGAAAGCTATCGAGTCCACCGACATTAAAAAGGATATTCTGAAAAAAATATATACTGTTAAAGTTTTCGTTAATGTTTAGTATTCTGAGGCGCACTCTTGTTCTATAGCTCCAAAATTGCTTTTTAACTCTGACATCAATTCATAGATAGGAAAGTATGATTTTCGAGTGCATAAAGCGGGGAAAAAAATTTCGAAATTTTGAACCGGTCAAAGTGGTTGAAAATATTTTGCATGCATTAATATTCTAGTCGAAAGAAACCATCCAAAACTTGAAAAAAGAAACCATTCCAAACTAGTCTGGATAGAGCTTCTGTTTTTAACATCATAGTGTTAGATATGTGCTCTTTTCTGATTTTCTGCTGGTGTGGAATTTTTTTTAGTGTTTCTGTTAGCTTGAGAAATGTTTCCTGAATTCAACGATCATTTCGGCTTTACGGAGGTTATAAAAAAAAAGTTTTTTTGCGCTAAACAATGCGAATCTTTCTGACATATTTACGGACTCATTTTTAAAGGTATAAGGCGCGTCTACTGAATTGAGAAGTTTTTCATTTCTCGATAAAGGAATTACAGCTCGAGTTATATACCGATTGTTGTCTCATTATGACAGTTTTCGCCCTTTTTTCTGGTATTGCGTCCAGAAATTTGGTTCCAAACGGCCACTTTGGCTGCATTTTCAGAAAGTTTATCAGTCTCAACATCACTCAAAAAAATTTCACCTAAAAACGTTAAAAGCAAGTTGCCGGAACATCTATGACCCCGTTACTATTATTTCACTAAATTTCTGTCTTTTGCCTGAAGAATTTAAGAAACTTTTGAGGTTAAGTTGTAAAGGTTCTGTAATTTGCGAAACTCTCGGAGCTGTTGCTGGAACACCGGAGAGATTGGAGGAAAGTGCTGTTTAAATTGCAAGATTTCAGGTAAATTTACATTCGATTGGTGAAATTTCCGCGTTGTGATGGACCATACGCAAATTATGGCAGTAAGGTTCATGAGGTAAAACAATATAATCAATGGAAAGGATACAAGTGAATTTATGGGGGGTTTTATCTTTTAGAGTGAAACTATTTTAAATATTAGTGCTGAATGAAGTATGTTTTTATAGTTTTTATTTAATATATTTTAGCAATTTAATGAAGTATTACATCACTTAAATAAAAATCGCTCTACATCGAACTTTAAAGAACAAATTGTGCATCAAACTAAACAAATAAAACGGAACAACAACAACAACAAAAAGTCCTTCCGGCCAGTGCCAGGAGGAAGAGGTAGCTTTCATATTCCTTATTTTAAAAAAGCCAACTTATATTATTCAAACACACGAAGCTCAATTTAGTGGAAACCGAATATAGGAGATTCAATACTAATTTTTTATCAATACTAAATCATTATGAATGAGAATTTTGCGAAATTAGTCAGCTTTATCCAAGCTGCTTTTATTTAAAGTAACTTATATTTGGCTGCCAAATTCGGCGATTTCTTAAAGTGTCTGCCATTTTAAGACAACATGGTGGATGAGGCTAACCAGTGAACTTGGTCGAGACCTTATCAATTGCTGTGCACATGCTCACTCACATCGGAATCGGTTGATATATACAAGAGCTGTCGCAGGCAAAAAATCAGCTTTTTCAAAATGTCACCCACATTAAAAATTGAAACTGCTATATCTGAGTCATTTTTTAAGATAAAGACAAACAAAAAATGCTCCTGAATCCTTATATCAAGGTCAAATACTTAGGAAAGAAACCTTTTTCAATTTCTAATTTTTCTGCACCTCACTTTAAATATAATTTTTTTTTAATTTAATGGCCGCCATTTTGAAACAAGATGGTGATGAAGCTGGCCAGCGAACTTGGTCGAGATTTTGATGTATAGTATCCACATGCCTTGCTACATCGAAATAGGTGAATACGTGTGTTATCACGTGACAAATACAAGATCGTTTCAAAATGTTAGCCATGCTAGAAATTCAAAGTGCTATAATTCAACCATTTTTTAAGATATAAACAAAAGAACAAATTTTCAGAAACAAAAACTGCTCCATAATCTTTGTATCAAGGCCAAACACATAAAAAAAAATCTTTTTCATTTTCCAATTTTTAATACCCCATTTTAAATTTTAAATTTAATTTTTTAATGGCAAATCTTTTGAAACAAGATGGCGAATGAAGCTGGCCAACGAACTCGGTCGAGACATTGGTATGTACTATGTACAGACCAAGTTACATCCAAATCGGTTCATAAATACGCCTGTTATCGCTTGACAAAAATCAGGTCGTTTTAAAATGTCAGCCACAATAGAAATTCAAAATGCTATAACTCAGCCATTTTTTTAGATATAGACGAAACAAAAACCCGTTCCGTAATCTTTCTTTTGAGGTCAAACACATACGAAAAAAATCGTTTTCATTTTCCAGTTTTTTGGTATCTCATTTTAAATTTTAAATTAAAAAAAAAATTTAAATGGCTGCCATTTTTAAACAAGATGGTGGATGAAGCTGGCCAACGAACTCGGTTGAGACATTGTTATGTACTATGTATAAACGAAGTTACATTCAAATCGGTTCATAAATACGCCTTTCATCGCGTGACAAAATTCAGGACGTTTCAAAATGTCAGCCACGCTAGAAATTCAAAATGCTATTACTCAGCCATTTTTTAAGATATAGACGAAACAAAAACTGCTCCCGAATCTTTGTATAAAGATCCAATACATAAGAAAAAAATATTTTTCCATTTTCAAATTTTTGGCACCACTTTTCAAATTTTAAATTTTTAAAAAAATTTTAAATGGCCGCCATTTTGAAACAAAATGGCGGATGAAGCTGGCCAACGATCTCGATTGAGACATTGGCATGTACTATGTACACACCGAATTAAATCTAAATCGGTTCATAAATACGAGAGTTACAGTGTGACAAAGGTCAGATATATATATATATATATATATATATATATCAATTTTGAACGGAGGGTGGTTTCGTGGTCTGGGTGTCATGATCGATGAAAATATACCAAAATTTTTTGAAATCGCTTTCCTCCGAACTGCTGCAATAGGTAGCTTTTAGGTAGCTTTCTTTACAAAAAGCTGCCTATTGCAGCCGTTCGGAGGAAAGCGATTTCAAAAAATTTTTGTATATTTTCATCGATCATGACCCCCAGACCACGAAACCACCCTCCGTTCAAAATTGATATATATATATATCTGGACCTTTGTCATACTGTAACTCTCGTATTTATGAACCGATTTGGATGTAATTTGGTGTGTAAATAGTACATACCAATGTCTCAACCGAGCTCGTTGGCTAGCTTCATCCGCCATTTTGTTTAAAAATGGCGGCCATTTAAAAATTTTAAAAAAATTTTAAATGTGAAATGTGGCACCAAAATATTGAAAATGGAAAAATATTTTTTTCTTATGTATTTGACCTTTATACAAAGACTCAGGAGCAGTTTTTGTTTCGTCTATATCTTAAAATATGGCTGAGTTATAGCATTTTGAATTTCTAGCATGGCTGACATTTTGAAACGTCCTGAATTTTGTCACGCGATAAATGGCGTATTTATGAACCGATTTGGATGTAACTTCGTTTATACATAGTACATACCAATGTCTCGACCGAGTTCGTTGGCCAGCTTCATCCGCCATCTTGTTTAAAAATGGCGGCCAATTAAATTTTTAAAAAAAATTTTAATTTGAAATGTGGTACCAAAAAACTGAAAATTGAAAAAATATTTTTTTCTTATGTATTTGACCTTGATAAAAAGATTCGGGAGCAGTTTTTGTTTCGTCTATATCTTAAAAAATGGCGGAGTTATAGCATTTTGAATTTCTAGCGTGGCTGACATTTTGAAACGTCCTGATTTTTGTCACGTGATAACAGGCGTATTTATGAACCGATTTGGATGTACCTTGGCGTGTACATAGTACATTCAAATATCTCGACCGAGTTCGTTGGCCAGCTTCATCCGCCATCTAGTTTCAAAATGGCGGCCATTTAAAAAAAATTTAAAAATTTTAAATTTAAAATGAAATACCAAAAAATTAGAAAATGAAAAAGATTTTTTTCGTATGTGTTTTACCTTAATACAAAGATTCCGGAACAGGTTTTGTTTCGTCTGTATCTAAAAAAGTGGCTGAGTTATAGCATTTTGAATTTCTATTGTGGCTGACATTTTAAAACGACCTGATTTTTGTCACGCGATAACAGGCGTATTTATGAATCGATTTGGATGTAACTTGGTCTGTCTCTGTACATAGTACATACCAATGTCTCGACCGAGTTTGTTGGCCAGCTTCATTCGCCATCTTGTTTCAAAAGGGTTGCCATTTAAAAAAAGTTTAATTTAAGGTATTAAAAAATTGGAAAATGAAAAAGATTTTTTATGTTTGGCCTTGATACAAAGATTCTGGAGCAGTTTTTGTTTCTGAAAATTTGTTTTTTTTTTTATATCTTAAATAATGGTTGAATTATAGCACTTTGAATTTCTAGCATGGCTAACACTTTGAAACGATCTTGTATTTGCCACGCGATAACACACGTATTCGCCTATTTCGATGTAAGAAGGCATATGGATAGTATACATCAATATCTCGACCAAGTTTGCTGGCCAGCTTCATCAGCCATCTTGTTTCAATATGGCGGCCATTAAATTAAAAAAATATATATTTAAAGTGAGGTCAAAAAAATTAGAAATTGAAAAAGATTTGATATAAGGATTCAGGAGCATTTTTTGTTTGTCTTTATCTTAAAAAATGGCTCAGATATAGCAGTTTCAATTTCTAATGTGGGTGACATTTTGAAAAATCTGATTTTTTGCCTGCGACAGCACTCGTATATATCGTCCGATTCCGATATGAGTGAGCTTGTGCACTGCAATTACTAAGGTCTCGACCAAGTTCACTGGTTAGCCTCATCCACCATGTTGTCTTAAAATGGCAGGCACTTTAAGAAATACCCGAATTTGGCAGCCAAATATAAGTTACTTTAAATAAAAGCAGCTTGGATAAAGCTGACTAATTTCGCGAAATTCTCATTCATAATGATTTAGTATTGGTAAAAGTTAGTATTGAATCTCCTATATTCGGTTTCCACTAAATTGAGCTTCGTGTGTTTGAATAATATAAGTTGGCTTTTTAAAAATAAGGAATATGAAAGCTACCTCTTCCTCCCGGCACTGGCCGGAAGGACTTTTTGTAATGAAAGCTACCTAAATGAAACATCTTTCTTGCTTATAAATAAATAAAAAAATATTTAACTGGCTTTTTGCATTTTATAGCATGCGGAATAGAAATGAGCCTTTTAAGCTCATACCTTCTTTATTTCAACCCATTAACTGCCCCGGACGTATATATACGTCTTTAGAAAATGCATGCTGCTATTAAACGGATGGCGAATTCCAATTATAGCGAGGCATTTTTCACCACCTGTGCCATTATATATAACAGTATAGCATGTGTATTCTCTTACTATTATTTCAGAAAACTAATATACATCTTCTTTAATTTCAGAAATATGCGATTTAAATAAGGCACTGGAAATCGCGCAAAATTTCGTCTGCTGTTAAGGAGTTTAACAAGAACAAGGAGTTTAATTTATTATTAACTTTTAAAAAAAAATCACAAAATTATTAAATGGTGTATAAAAAATAAACTAAAATCTAAACAAACATTAAAATTAAATTTAAAAAATCAACGTTTCAACCATCATCTATAACCATCGTCAGGATTTTTTTTTTTTTTTTAATAAAAAATTGATATATAAAAATCTTTCCGGACGATGTTCATAGATGATGACTGAAACGTTGATTTTTTAATTTCATTTTAATATTTGCTTAGACTTCAATTTTTTTTTTTTTTTTTACACCATTCAGTGATTTTGTGATTTTTTTGAAGTTAATATTGAACTTTTCATGTCTCTTTTGTCCAGCTCTTTTATTATTGAGATTAATTTGTCTATTTTATTTAATGTGCAAATTGAACACACACAAACATCGTTAGAAGTATATAATTTTTTTTTTACAATTTATTTTGCAAATCAGAAAAAAAATACTAACCAGGTCATCACCAGCCTTTCCGGAATCTATATTCTAAAACAAAAACATGTCCATGAGTACCGCTCATGAAAAGTTGACGGCGTCAATAAATTTTATTATTACTTCAATTTGTTTTTAATTTGTAAACATCACATCATTTCAATGTTAACACCGTCCAATTAGAAAAACAGATCTTCTTTCAAATGAAATTTGTTTTAAAACTGTATCTCACTTGACTGATTTTTTATGGCTTTTAAAATAATTTTTAAACATGATTTTTTAAAATTTATCTCGGACGCTTGCAGCCCCATTACGAAAGATTTGCATCTAAAACAAAAACAAAACACAATTTCGTATTTGTGTCTGGCTAATATTCTATAGCGAAATTAAATCTTCACCAATACATAAATAAACTAACATAAATATAGCACGCATTTAACAGACATTTAACCTTTTACACTCGTATTCACGAATAACTTCGACCCGGATTTATGCAGAAAACCCGGGTTGAAAATTCAAATGGCATTCACCGTCAACCCCACTGAACCGGTTCGAGGTTGAAATCGAACGCTGGGTTCAGTAACCCAACCTTCGCCTACAGCAGGTTCAACCCTGGATTTTTCAACCGAGCATGCGTATTTAACGAAAAACAAGCGGTGAGAGTGAGGAGAGGGAGAGGACCGCCATTTTACAATGGCGGCAGACGTGCTGATAGAAGTTGCTGTGTAAAATATAGAAGTTCTACTATTAAATAAAACGGAATAACATTATGCAAATGTATGTAATCTCATATATATGTAATTATCTTCAATATTTTTATCTGATTTGTTTATATTTATGCATATAGCCTCTATATATTGAATACATGTTGAATTGTTTGTTTACATAAATACGCGTGGTCGCGAAAAATTTATTTGCCTTAAAAATAGCCAATATTACTTAAACAGCCGAATAATTGCTTCTAAAGTAACAACTGTCGTATTTAAGGGCATTTATTTTTTTCAATTTTGATGTTAAAAAATTCACAAATGTATTTTAACAGCACCGAAATAAACGCCATACTTGCATAAGTTCTAATTAAAATGTGAGACTCAGGCTAATTTGCATTTTTGTTTAAGTAAAGAAATACACAGATTATCTTAGAATATCCATAGATTCTCTGTAGATTTTTGATCAGTACTTATAGAATGTTTTAAAATTAAATTTTGGGTCTATTGTGTAAAAGATATATTATTGTTTATGTACAAACTGAGATAAATATAAATCAGATTTATAAATTAGATATTTTAACTTAAAATTTAAACAATTTGAGTTTTATTACTTTATTGATTTTTTTTACGATTGTTTGTAAGCTTCTACGTATGTTTCCCAATATTTGTGGAATTTGAAATATTTATTTTTATTGCATTTATTTTTCAACTGTATTTTAATTTCAAAATTATACATAATATAAAATATTGCATTAGTACTATTTTATACGAAAATAATAATAGTAATAATAAATCCTAAAATGAATAACTTTTCAATGTTACACCCTGAAATTGTGACTTTTTTAGAGATCACTTATAACTTTTGCTTCTTAATTGACAGCTAAATTAAAATAAATTACTAAAGGGTTGAAATACGCTGGTTAAAAAAAAACTTTCCTTTTTTAAAATAACCCCACACCAAAAATATTTTTATTAGCCCTTGCACTTGATGACTATTTTTAAGGTAAATAAATTCTTCGTGATCATGAGTATTTATGAAAGCAAACAATTCAACATGTAATGAAGGAGCTATAATGTTTAAATATAAACAAACCAGTCAAAAAATGTATAGATAATATATATATATATACATATACATATGTATGTAGGAGATTACATATATTCTTCTATTTTTGGTAATATGTACTTTAAACTTTCTTTTTATTTCTATATCTTACACAGCATGTTGAGAAACGTTTAATTTACTTAAATTAAAGAATGACGCCAAAAAAGATAAAAAAATAGAGGGAATGGGTAGGGTGGTACAAATGGGAACTCGTTTTTCTCCACTGATTCACAAACAACAGACAGCTATTTTATTTATTAGATAATGTAAAATTATATGAAATTATTAATAATTAATTTGAGTTGTTTTGTTAGATTACAAACTATCATTACTCTGCCTATTTAGTCTAGAAATCTATCATTAATCAGTCATCAAAAAAAAAAAAAAAAAAAAAAATCCCACTTTTAATTTCTATTCTAAATGAGATTCTTATTACATCTAATGAAGTGATATCTAAATGAGTTAAAAATATGAAATTAAGAAGCTGGAAAAAATATAGAAAATAAAATAACATTTTCTAAATAAATACATTTTTTTCAAATGCAACACTGCAACCAAAAACAAGTGTCTTCGTGCATGTAATAATATCTCGTAATCATTAGACTAATTTATCAAAAAATAGTCAAAGATAATCAAGTGAATAGCTTTGATCTTGTAAATGTGATAACAGAAAAATTCTCATACAAATGGCTGGAGGGGAAGGGGTGGGGATAGGTCCTAAAAGCTGGTCGATAAAAATTCAACTTTCTTTAATATTTCACATTTATTTGTCCAGATAGTATTCAGAATACATTTATCATGATTTAGGAAAGGCCTTTTTCGATTATATGTGTTGAATGGAAATTCATACACTATACACTAGTAGTCTTAAAAAGTTTAAAATATTTGTGTTATAATATTAAATAAATATCTTATATATTATTAAATAAATATCTTAAAATAATATCTTATAAAATATCTCCACTGCACACAGTTTAAACTTAAAGGAAGTATAGAGTTTTATTTAGCGACTAGTTAAATGAAAAATGTTTATCAATCACTCGGAAGTGATAACTATATGCGCCTATGGAGCGCCTCTGCGGCTTGGTACCTGGTGCCAGGGCACCGCTAGGATCACCTGTTCCGCTTTTTCTGCAGTTCTGTTAATATTATTTCACTACTTTTTCCTGTCAACCTGGAATATTAATTACTATCTAATTTAATTAGAATTAAACATTTTAATTAGCTCGCTGAAAATCCAAATAATAAAATGAATACATCTGGGATACCATCTATACTAATAAAAGAAATAGTATATATAAAGTACAACAGACTACTTTCTTAATTTTTTTCCTTTTTTCTCCATTTTAATATTTTTATTATCAGAAATTGTTTAATTGCTAACTAGAGCTATTAATAATAGAAATCATCATAATTGCTGTTGAAATAAAATTTTAGTTTTTATTCAAATCAAGTTTCATTAGTTTAGGCCCAAATCAAGTTCCATTTTTTAGCAACTATGCGAAAATTTATTTTGAAAAAGAACCTTTTAACATTTATTTTAGCAGTTGACACGTTTCATATCATTAACCTAACTCATTAATAAATTAAAAAAAAAATAATTGTTTAAAAAATATTAAAACTTTCAAGAAAAATTAAGTTGATCGATATTTAGTGATTACAGGTTTTTATTTTGTCCATACATTTTGTGGGAATTAAAAAAAAAAAAAAAAAAAAAAAAAAACCACTACATTGAATCTTTCTTTTCTTTCTTTCTTTCTTTTTTTTTTTTTAAATTGGCGTTTTTCTTCCAAAACATAAACAAACGAAGTCTCGACGCGAAACCGAACAAGGCATGTGATTTTTTTAAACCAATAAACATATTTCGTTCAACCTAGGTCGAGAAATCCCGAGTTGGGTAACTTTTCATCCGAAGTAAACGGTGAATACGAGTTTTCAACTCCCGGTTGAAAATACCAACCTGGGGTTACTGAACCCGCGGTTTAACCCTCGGTCGAAGTTATTCATGAATACGAGCGTAAGTGATGTTACCGGTCTCTCAGACCGCGGCTTTTTTCAATTTTTTATAGTTTAACTTGCAATTTTCAGTTTAACTACAAACACTACCGAAATTTTGTTCCTTTTGGAACTTTAATACTATCACCAGAGACTTTTCAATAGGCGAATTTAATAGTCCTGTGCAAAAAGTTTAGTACAAAAACACCATCCTATGAGTTAATCATGCCTTTTATGCATCTTTCGTTGCAGCGGTCTCACAGACCGCTTCACACTAGTTATGTGACAATTTCTGTGACATCAGTTAAGGGTTAATCAAACTACGCGCTTAAACTACTGAAATTATCACAATCCAAAAGACTTCTCTAAGTACCGAAATCTTTGGCAATTTCTCGAGCTATTCACTCCTAACATGCGGCTAATAAATTTCAAAATTTTATTTGAATACATAATTTTATTTTTCTATAACAATACTTTATGGGTTAGTGGGCAGTCCAAAAAATATTTTCCCTTTTGTTCTATAACGTTAAGCCTATGTTGGATATTTCAAGACGCTAAGGAAAGTCCTTCTTATCCATGCTAAGTGTAAAATAATAAAGAAAGTACTAGAAGCATAGTAAACCACTATTTTACTTTTTTAGGATTCCGTACTTAAAAAGTGAAAACGGAACTTTTCACTTTTTAACATTTTACTCGTAAACTATGGAACGTGGAAAGTTCAAATTGAGATAAGTAATTGACCCACCTATTTACAGATTATTAAACATTCACATATATATTTAGGAAAAATGTAGAAGGGCTCATTTAGTTACTTGAAAAATCTTTTCTTTATAGATCATGTGGGGTATCGGGTAAAAGGTTTCGTAAAGCCGAACTCAAAAATACATTTCTTTTAATTTTAGGTATTATATTTTTAGAGATATCAACGAAAATTTAATACAAAAATATGTTCTCTCCCCTCTATTTCCGAACGTACTGAAACTAAAATTATGAAAAAATTAGGGGTAGTAGAAGTCAAGCCTTGCAGGAAATCTATAGCGATTACCTTATGTCACATAGTTATCGTATTTTCCGTTCCACACACATTTCGATTTCCGGATGTTGAGGAGCGCTGGTGGTACCTATCGTTGCAGAAGTATAAAAGGATTGTTGATCAAAATTGTCAGTCATTAGCCGAGATATTTACCCTTAAAGACATGGCACATACATAAAGACACGAGCGGCGTACTGTATGCGCCATCGGCTTCTAAAGCCTGGATAACAACTTTTAATGATATATTTGTGTAATGCAGTATAAAAGCAATAAATGTCAAATTGTTAAAAAAAGACTAATGTAATGAGATTTAATTACATAATTACTATGGGATTCACGACTAGATTGCATTGAGTGCTTCTCTCAATACGTCATCCGTTTCTTTAAAGGTTAATTAAAAACCTATCGGTAAAAACGCGGCACGGGCCAAGGCGGAGTTGCAACTTTGTGACCTCCTTTCGAAGCCCTCTTAACACAATGCTAAG
Organism: Maratus speciosus; assembly: GCA_963932465.1. Classification (NCBI taxonomy): domain Eukaryota; kingdom Metazoa; phylum Arthropoda; class Arachnida; order Araneae; family Salticidae; genus Maratus; species Maratus speciosus. The sequence goes on along the minus strand of OZ010787.1, from coordinate 683,008,499 downwards.
TTTAAACTTTCAACAAGGGTTTATTTTTAGCTACACTGTAACAAGAAAAGATTATTACTACGCTGTATTTGGGTTTATGAAGTTTAAATACGCACTACTTTTATTGTCAGCACCGAATTAAGTTCATCATAAGCATATTAGGATAAGATTAAAAAAATAGAATTATAAAGAATAGCAATAAGTGATACTATTTAGAATCATCTGTTTCTGAATTAATGGTATATCCATTTATACTTTTCTAGTATATACAGCTATACCCAACCCTATGTTGTATGGTTTTTTACAAAGTCTTATTATTCCTTTAGCAACGATTTTTTTTGTAATAATACAATTACTATTTAATATATTTATTGTACAGAACCTTCTGTACGCAAGTAATACTCGCACTTGACCGTTTATTTAATTGATAAAATGTCCATTTTTCCTAGAAACAAATCATATATGAGAGGTTTCTATTTTACATGATTATTCGCTTAGGAATATTTCTGAATCTCCACACACATAAATACATTTTGCTGAAAGTTATGCTGAAATACTAGAAAGACATTTAAAGTATTTAAAAAGCAACGAAACTTTTATTTTGGATATGTGTTTTCCTTCATTCGAGCAGATGAGGATGTAATTATCCAAATTGTACCTGTATATTACTTACATAGTAATGGAAGGGGAAAACAAATTGCTTATAATTGATGGATGTATATTTTAGAATTAATATAAAACCAGATGAAATAATTTATTATTTGCCTCGTATTCAAACTGAAATTAAGAATATACACTTTGTATCACATTGATAGAATACTTTTTAGCTCACAGGCTATCAAAGCCTGAGAGCTAATGTGCCCGCCCGTTCTGTATGTATGTATGTACGTACGTATGTACGTAACGCGATTACTCTTGATAAAAACATCCGATTTGCTTCAAAAATTTTTTCTAGGTTTATTGTGATAAGGCCCTTCCCTGATTAGTTTTGGGAGTTCATTGGTTAAGGATAAAGGGGAAAAGGGGGGTTAGTCCACCCCCCTTTATTCAGATAAATGGGTTTTTCATGCAGAATGATTCGATTTGCTCTGAATTTTGTAAACCGGTTTATTATGTTAAGGAACTTCCCTGATTAGTTTTTGGAGTTCATTGGTTAAAGATAAAGGGGGAAAAGGGCGTTATTCCACCCCTCTTAATTCAGATAAATGGGTTTTTAATGCAGAATTATTCGATTTGCTCCGAATTTGGTATACCGGTTTATTATGTTAAGGAACGTCCCTGATTCGTTTTGGGGAATCATTGGTTAAGGATAAAAGGGGGCTAGTCCTCCCCCTTATTTTAGATAAGTGGGGTTTTTTGTAGGATTATTTGATTTGCTCCAAATTTGGTATACCGGTTTATTATGTTAAGGAGCTTGCCTGATTAGATTTGGAGGTTCACTGGTTAAGTATAAAGGGGGAAACGGGGGCTAATTCCCCTTCACTTTTTTTTGAGTGGCATTATTCTTTAAAATAAGAGTATAATATACAATTAGTGTGAATAGCCTGTGAGCCCAATGCCAACAGTTTAGCTGGGCACTTTTCTTTTTTATTATTTTTAACCTTTATGAGTCACTTGGATTCGCGTCGAGTTTTTATAGCCTTCGGAATTCCCTATATCCGGATTTTTATTGCGTCCCTATCTTTGACAGTCAACACAGTTTAGAAAAAAATATTTCAAATGATCATACAATTATCAACTTCTAAATCTCGTCATGTAGACATTTTCTTATCTCCTTCAATCATCTAACCTTTAATCGAGATCATTACGAGTCCATTTCAAATAATGAGCTACAGTGAGCACGTATATACAGGGTGTCCAGCGAATAAGACCCTGATTTCAAAATTAAATATCTCAAAAAAAGAAAAAAAAAAAAAAAAAAAAAGATCAATAGAATTATGCGGTAAACGGTTTGTTTATTAGCTAAGCTGAAAAATGTTGTACAGAAGTTGGAAAAACCGCTAACAGATGGCGCTGTAATCGCAATGCCTATAAATTGTGTTTTGAAGTCGAGAGCTTTAGCATCTCAAACCTAGATGGCTTCCTATGGAAGAACGAAAATTGGGAAAGACCGCTTTTTCGTTGGGGTGATGTGCAGAAGTGGAGGCATCTGGTTACAGAATTATTGCCTCAGCTTCAATTTTAGAGAATTTTTATTAATAGAATTTTCAATAAAACGTTTAGCGATCATTATATAAGAACTTAAAAAAATATTTTATTTGGGTAATGTGCAGAAGCGGAGCCATTTGTTGACAGAATTGAGATTTGTTTCAAATTTTGTTATAAGCTACTTCGGTCCGGTTACCAATATCTCTGTGGTATGTCTTTTCTCTCCTAATTGGTAGATCGTGGAATCGAATCCAAGTAGAGGAGGATTTGGAAAAAATGGAAATCTTTACTTTTTAATATTTATTTAAAATGTGAAAAAAGTTTGAATAAAAAAATCTAAAGTTTCTGGTTTTGAAATTTAATTAAGTTAAAAGAAACCCCTTTTTTAAAAATCATTGAGTTTTTATAATAATGATTCATAAATCATTTTTTTTAAATTGTAGAGAATAGTTTGAATGAAAAAATTCAAAGTTTCTATTTTTAAAAATTTAATTAAGTTAAAAATAATTTTAATTTTAAAAATTCGTTTTCATTTTTTTTATCTTTGGGCACAGAAATATGGTGCAGCTTCTAGCGATAGGATCCGACGTGTTCGAAAGGAATGCAGCATCCAAAATACTTTTGCTTTGACGTTGATGATATGACTTATCATCAATTACTTTTAAAAAAGAAATAATTTAATGCATAATTTCTGTCTCTAAATTTTTGTTTACAACGAAAATAAATATATTAGTTGTGCTAAAACCAAAGTATTATGATGTGATTTAAAAATAAATTAAAAGTGAAAAATTACTTTTTTATCCTTATAATATTATAAATGTCAATGTGTGTCCGAATGTTTGAATGAAGTGAACATCAAAACGGATGAATTAATGCTTTTGTGTCTTTGCATATAGATGGATTATGAAACGGACAAGAACATAGGCTATGTTTTATTTATTTTATCTAAATATTTCACTTAATAATTCAAAATTTCATACTTTCTCATACAGAATCAATTGACATTTTCCCGATAAAATTTGACCATTTTTCTTTCCCGTTGCCAAGAAATTCTAAATCTGGAATAATAATTTTTCCTCTACAATTAATTAAAAATTAAAATAAAAATAATTCAAAAGAAAATAATTATGACGTCATATTTGAAACGAAAAAAATGCGGTATTTTTTATTATACATGAAGGATGAATATCGGTTACGTTAATAAGGGGTTTTCTGCCAAAAATGGAGTCATAATTAGAAGGGAAAAGAATGAAAAAGAATCATATGATTAATAAAGTTATTCGCTTGGAAAAATATGACGTCATATTTGAAATAAAACAGATAATTCCATGTATTCGTTAAAAATGCAAGGGACATGAATATAAGTAAATAATGAAAATAGATAAATAATGACGTCATATTTAAATGAATAACAGAAATATTTTTTACTAATGGACTCGCTTTCAGTTCGAGGCTATAAAACAACCATTTTACTAATTGTGACGTCAAAGGAATCCATACTGATTCCTGAGAAAGTCCATACTGATTAAAGTGTTTGAACATAAATTACAAACAAATGAGAGTTTTATTTCAAAATTCACGCTATGATTATAAGGAGAAGATATTTTTGGTTGTAGAAAGGGGAATTAAAATGGATTAATATTTTTTTTACGCTATTTCCTCATTAAAATTAAAAAGAATTGAATTTCAATTAGTATAAATGGTACAAAAACATGATTAAAGTAAATTTCCCAAAACTGAAAACATATTTACATGCATCGAAGCTTCATGAATGAATTTATTCCACAGAAGTTAAAATCGTCTGCGAACATACTGACATTTAGAACCAAGGATGTAAATATATCTTCTGTACATTTAAGTGGATAGTTATTGCCCACTATTCATAAGAATTAAGTTTTAAAAAATCATATACTATTTTAAAAGATGGCAGTTAAAACATGTCACAAAGGCGATTTTAGTAAAAGCTTTATCGGGTAAAAATGATGTGATATTTTTTCATGGAAAGCTTTAATTTTAATACGAAAACATTAACATTATTTCAATTTCGTCAAAGCGATGTCGTTTTTATTACACCAGCTTCGAAAGTTAAAACGAAATCTTAAAATAATAATATACCTTTTAGAAATAAAATTTTGCGCCAAAAGTCGCATTATTTCAAAATGAAATTTTAGCTTACATTTTAAATATATTTTGTTACTTGAAATTTAGTATATTTAATAAAAATAATGTTTCAATGTTTTTCTAAATGTACAATAATATTGGATTTCATTAATCAATTCTATGTTTTAAACAAATTGAAATGCATAGTTTTAAATTATTCATGAAGTGAAGGAATATATATATTTTTTATTTCGACAAGTATCATTCCGTAAGAAAAAGAAACCTAGTGAAAGCGTCGTCATATTTTAAATCATTAGCTGCTTTTCTTTCAGAAAATGTTAGCATTTTATAGCAGTTATACGTGTTCTTAGCAAATGGCGTAATTTGCTAAGAACTTAACAATAGCAAATACATAAGTTTAACACCCTTTTACCGTACAATCTCCAGGAACATTGGTTTCAATAAAATTTAATAAATGGCACATCAAAGTCGACTTAAAAAAATTTAGCAAGTAATTTTAATTTGAGATTAGGCTTTACATGCGACATCATTTACGTGTAAAAAAGAGCCAAAACTACTAATTAAGCAATAAATTTGTCTTTTACCTCAGATCCCTCTAATTTTTAAAGGCATCGTGATTATCGAAAAGGGCAAAGGAAGAAGGGAAATTTTCTTTCGATTTTAAAATATTGAAATCTATAGTTAAAAATCTCTATGAAACACAATCTCCGCCCCCATTGGAGCATATTCCTGCAAATTTCAAAGCTTTCGAAAGCCAAAATTACAGCACAACGTTAGATATGAAAATGTGTATTCATAATTGGGGTGCTTTTCCATAAATAGATTTATTCCGCGAAAGCAATAAGCAAATATATTGCTTAAATAATAAGTATTTAGGCTCAAGAGTCTTCAGAGCATGATAAATAGTTTTATATTATTGGTAGATCTACAGTTGATAAAAGTGTGGTACCGTGAAATTAAAGTGTAATAAATATTTGAAAGTTAAAGATATTTCTCGTACTCTTATTATTTATTTTTGAACATTGATGCTTCACCACGTTTGATTATTATTTTTTAATACCATTTATCTTTTTTTTTCTTCCAAGATGTGAATTTTTGGAATATAAACATAATGTTGCATGTTGATTTTTCGATTATTCTAATCTTATCATTGTCACGTCTGAAGTGACCTGTTAATAACACATTTCCTTTAAAAATATTTACTAATATATTTCTTTAAATAATATTCGTTGTCTCGAAAACTCAAATTAAATCAATATCCTTGAGCGGAATAAATATAAAATAGAATAAACATAAATAATAAAATAGAATAACAGAGATGCAAATTTATTCCTCATTTAATTATAGAAAAGGTGTATGAAATTCCATGCTCACGAAAGAAATTTAAATGATCCTATATATATATAAATAAAAATAAGCAAATTGGGATCATCAGAAGCGTTTCTATTATAAAATGTGATAAAAGGTTCATTATATATGCTTTTAATTATCGAAATTTTTTGCTTAATTGGTGAATTTCTTCTACTTTAAATGTTACGTGAACGCAGTCACGGGTAACAGCTAGTTTATAATAATTCAGGTATAAACAATAATACCAAAATATTATGCCGTGATTTAAGAATATAAAAAATAAATAAAAAGTACAAAATTATTTTTCTAAGTATATGAAATTTGATTTAAATAATTGTATGGCATTAAGGGGTCTCAGGACTCTTAAAATTGGAAAAAATGAAAAAAAGAGACCATTTTCAACATTTAATATCTTAAAATGTATCAGATTTTAAGACACAATTTTAATTGGAATAATATATATAAGTATATTCTTTCATTTCATGTATTTAAAAACTTATAAGATGCAGAATTAACATTTACAGGGTGCTCCAAACTGTTAGACATTTGACTAGCAAAAAATTGGCATAACAGCTTACGCGCAAGATTACAAAATAAGTATTCCAACTTGAATGAAAATTTTGGTCTCTACTTATACTTCAGATTGTGATAATTACCCTGAACCTAAATAAATTTGTATTTAAAGCATTTTTATATTTTTAATATAAAGTTGTATTTAGCTAATGCAAAATTAAGAAAATTTCCAATGTATAATCACCAAAAAATAATATTGTTTTGAACAATAGAAAAGAAATTTTAGGTTCAGTTTATACAGACTAACATGAAACATATGTTTTGAAAATTTCATGAAAAAATATTCATAACTTTTTGAGATATCGTGCGCGTTATGCACAAAAAACGTCATTTGGAGAAAAATGGCTTCAAAGTTTCCAAAACGACGCTTCAGCTATTGAACGTGTATAAATGTAAAAGCCATAACTTCAGTTCTAATAGGAATTTCAAAGAAACAATTGTATCAAAATGTGCAGAATAGATAAGAGTTTAACATCTAAAAAATTTAAAATTTTGAAAATTTTAAAGCTTTAAGAGTCCTTGGACCCCTTAAAGATTGAATTTAATAAAATATTTAAAAAATTCTTATAATTATTTCTAAACTTTTTATTGAAAATTCTATTACTTGAAATTTTCTAAAATTAAAGCTGATGCAATAATTCTGTGACCAGATGTCTCCACTTCTGCACATCACCCCAATGAAAAAATGGACTTTCCCAATATTCGTTTTTACGTAGAGAGCCATCTAGGAATGAGACGCCATTGCTCTGGACTTCGAAGCAGTTTACAAGTATTGCGATTACAGCGCCATCTGTTAAAGGTTTTTGCAACTAAATTTTGCAACTTCTGCATATAAATTTTACAGCTTAGCTAATAAACAAACCGTTTACCGCATAATTCTATTATTCTTTGTTTTTGAGATATTTAATTTTGAAATCAGGGTCTTATTCGCTGGACACCCTGTACCTATAGTTGTTTAAAAAAAAAAAAAAAAACCTTGACACATTGCAGAATCTGACATAAAATGATTAGAAGACAGGAACTTGAAATGTTTTGATGAAATCATTAAGTTTCAAAGTGTGACTTCTTTGTACTAAGCCGCACATTTGTAAAGGGTCCACGCATTTTCATACCATTCAAGTTCTTTTTTTGGTCGGTTTCATTCTACATATACACATTGAGTCCACAGAATTTCTTCAATGTTTTTCTATTTTCTATGATGCCACTCCCTTTTGTATTTCCCCCCATATTTTGCATTTAAAATGTCTGTTGAAAAGAAGTTAAAATACATATGCAAAAAATTTCTATTCTCTAAAAATAAATGTCAAAAACCGTTGTAAGTCTTCGTAAAAACTCAAACAAATTTTACTTCACCCTTTCTTATCATATAAATAAAAATATACATTTATTTTACTTAAATAGGCATTCTCTAAAAATATTTTAACGAGAAGGGAGCTATGTTCTTGCAATTTTTAAACAATAAAATTCAAAGGCTTATAAAAATATTGTATGTTTTTTGAACTAATACAGATAAGCAGAAAATTCAAAACGATATGAAATCTACACGCGTTTTTTATTAGATCATTTAATCTTCGTGAATTTATTTGTATTTTTTAAAGATGAGTAATTAAAATTATTCTGAAATATTAGTCAAAACGACAGTTTATGTAAAAATACATATATCATGAAAGAGATAACAATAAGCAATTTTTCTGGATACAATCAGAAGTAGTAATAACACATACAAGTAATCGGATATACAGTGAGCAAAAAAAGTATTTGCACACCAGGTAAATTTGTTGTAGCATATGTATAAATAAATAAAAAGCAACTAAGAATTAAAAATACCAACACTTTTACAAAACAAATAAACATATTTAATATCTGACTTAATAATTATATTTAAAATATGAAAACATAAAAAAGTAGAATTTGTACTGCCAAAAAAATATTTGCACACTAGCAATAAAAATAGAACTAGAGGAATTATTTATAAGTTAAAAACAGTGCTAATATTTAGTATGCATACCCTTTGCTTCAATTACAGCTTGTAATCGTCTGGGCATTGATTCTATTAATTTGTGACATGTTTCACTGATGATTTGTAGCCATTCTTCCCTAAGAGCTTGCTTAAGTTCTGATTTGTTAGAAATTTTCTTTTTCCTTATTTTCACATCCGAAATATGCTATAAATTTTTAATCGGATTGAGGTCTGGTGATTGTGGTGGCGTTTTCAATTGATTTTTTACATTATAAAGCAACCATAACCTCGTAATATATGCAGTGTGTTTCGGATCGTTATCCTGTTGGAAATAATATGAATTAGAAATTCCTAATTTCAGAGCACTATTAGATAAATGATCTCGCAATATATTAATATATTGTTTAGCCTTCATATTGCCTTCAATAAAGGTCATTTCGCCAACTCCGTTAAAAGACATGCATCCCCAAACCATTACATGACCACCGCCATGTTTTACAGTTGGTTTCAAGTTTTTAATTTGAAGAGAAGAATTTGGCTTTTGCCATACAGTTTCCTTACAATCTGAGCCAAAAATACTGAACTTGCTTTCATCGGAAAAAATAACATTTTTCCAAAACTCTAGTAGTTTGCTGACATAAGCTTTTGCAAATTCAAGTCTTTTCACCCTATTTGTTTCACTAATAAATGGTTTTTTTCGAGGGCCTCGAATATTTGCATCATGAAGAATATTTCTAATTGATTGTGGTGTATCGACGTTGAAGCGACATCAACAGCCAATTCTCGAGCACTTAGAAAAGGGTCTTTTGAAGATTCTTTTATGATGGCTCTCCTTTTCCTGGTATTTAGCTTTCTTGGACGCCCAGTTCGCGGCTTATTTATTGTCGAACCAGTTTCTTTTTTCTTCTTAATTACATAACGAACACTAGAAAAGTTTAGATTTAATTTTTTACCTATTCCTCGGTAACTTAATCCAGAATTGTGAAGAAATATAATCTTCTCACGGGTAGCATTAGACAGTTCACACGTTTTTGGCGTCATTAGAACAAAAACTCCCCAGAATCCCCGCTCCAGTTAATATATTACGTGAATTTAAAGTGCGGGGCTAATGTACTGCGGGACTGATATGCTAAACAGATATGCATAATGTTCGAATTTAATGCCTTTTTTAACAGTCAATGCTTCTTGTGCAAATACTTTTTAGGTATGAGAAAATATTAATTTATTTTTTAAAATGTGTAATATTACTGTTTAAGGAAAATGGGCAGTTATTTTTATTTTCTTCTTATTTAAATAAATGATTAATTAAGAGAATAGTATCAAATTTGCTTTCTATGGATACTTATGGAAAAATTGTCTGCGTTCAAATACTTTTTTTTGCTCACTGTACCAATCCCAAAAGTTTCTTCTATCACATACATATTAATTTTTTAAAATTCGCTATCACAGTGCCAAAGTTAAATGGCAATTTATGCCCATCATGGGGATTCTAAAGGTATAGGCTCGTAGAATTGTGTGCATTTAAAAAGGAAATATAAGTATCTAGTATATTTCAAACAAATAATTGAATTATGCACCTACCTTCTTACATGCCTGCAACCATAGGCATTCATTTGTTTGTAACATTAATATAGACGATTTCAGTCGTGACGTTTTCGTTAGAAACTGACTCCAAACAAACGGATGCTATATGTTGTATTAGGTAGCTTTCATTACAGAAAGCTACCTATTTCAGCCGTTCGGAGGAAAGCGATTTGAAAAAATTTTGGTATATTTTCATCGATCATGACCCCCTGACCCCGATCCTACCGTCCGTTCAAAATTGATATATATATATATATATATATATATCTGACCTTTGTCACACTGTAACTCTCGTATTTATGAACTGATTTGGATGTAATTCGGTGTGTACATAGTACATACCAATGTCTCGACCGAGTTCGTTGGCCAGCTTTCAAAATTTTAAATGGCCCCCATTTTGAAACAAAATGGCGGCCATTTAAAAATTAAAAAAAAATTAAAATTTGAAATGTGGTACCAAAAAATTGAAAATGGAAAAATATTTTTTTCTTATGTATTTGACCTTTATACAAAGACTCAGGAGCAGTTTTTGTTTCGTCTATATCTTAAAAAATGGCTGAGTTATTCTAGCGTGGCTGACATTTTGAAACGTCCTGAATTTTGTCACGCGATAAAAGGCGTATTTATGAACCGATTTAACTTCGATGTAACTTCGTTGGATGTAACTTCGTTTATACATAGTACATACCAATGTCTCGACCGAGTTCGTTGGCCAGCTTCATCCGCCATCTTGTTTAAATATGGCGGCCATTTAAATTTTTAAGAAAAATTTAAATATGAAATGTGGTAACAAAAAATTGAAAATTGAAAAGATATTTTTTTCTTATGTGTTTGACCTTGATAAAAAGATTCGGGAGCAGTTTTTGTTTCGTCTATATCTTAAAAAAAGGCTGAGTTATAGCATTTTGAATTTCTAGCTTGGCTGACATTTTGAAACGTCCTGATTTTTGTCACGTGATAAGAGGCGTATTTATGAACCGATTTGGATGTACCTTGGTGTGTACATAGTGCATACAAATATCTCAACGGAGCTCGTTGGCCAGCTTCATCCGCCATCTTTTTTCAAAATGGCGGCTATTTAAAAAAAATTTAAAAATTTTAAATTTAAATTGAGATACCAAAAAATTTGAAAATGAAAACGATTTTTTTCGTATGTGTTTGACCTTAATACAAAGATTCCGGAACAGGTTTTGTTTCGTCTATATCGAAAAAAAATGGCTGAGTTATAGCATTTTGAATTTCTATTGTGGCTGACATTTTAAAACGACCTGATTTTTGTCACGCGATAACAGGCGTATTTATGAACCTATTTGGATGTAACTTGGTCTGTACATAGTACATACCAATGTCTCGACCGAGTTCGTTGGCCAGCTTCATTCACCATCTTGTTTCAAAAGGGTTGCCATTTTAAAAAAATAATTTAAAATTTAAAATGAGGTATTAAAAAATTGAAAAATGAAAAAGATTTTTTTATGTGTTTGGCCTTGATACAAAGATTCTGGAGCAGTTTTTGTTTCTGAAAATTTGTTCTTTTGTTTATATCTTAAAAAATGGTTGAATTATAGCACTTTGAATTTCTAGCATGGCAGACACTTTAAAACGATCTTGTATTTATCACGCGATAACACACGTATTCGCCATCTTGTTTCAAAATGACGGCCATTAAATTAAAAAAATATATATATTTAAAGTGAGGTCAAAAAAATTAGAAATTGAAAAAGAATTCTTTCTTAAGTATTCGACCTTGATATAAGGATTCAGGAGCATTTTTTGTTTGTCTTTATCTTAAAAAATGGCTCAGATATAGCAGTTTCAATTTCTAATGTGGGTGACATTTTGAAAAATCATATTTTTTGCCTGCGACAGCACTCGTATATATCAACCGATTCCGATATTAGTGAGCTTGTGCACAGCAATTACTAAGGTCTCGACCAACTTCACTGGTTAGCCTCATCCACCATGTTGTCTTAAAATGGCAGGCACTTTAAGAAGTATCCGAATTTGGCAGCCAAATATAAGTTACTTTAAATAAAAGCAGCTTGGATAAAACTGACTAATTTCGCGAAATTCTCATTCATAATGATTTAGTATTGATAAAAATTAGTATTGAATCTCCTATAGTCGGTTTCCACTAAATTGAGCTTCGTGTGTTTGAATAATATAAGTTGGCTTTTTTAAATAAGGAATATGAAAGCTACCTCTTCCTCCCGGCACTGGCGGAAGGACTTTTTTCAATTATGTTTGTGTGTTGCAGCTATATCTTATATCTATATCTCACATCTAAGTATTTTAATACTTGATATGTACTGGTAACATTTTCCACGATTTATATTTAAAAAGAAATGACGCATAGTAACCATTTGTTTGGAGTGAGTTTCCAACCAAAACGTCAAAGCGTCTATAGATATTTAAAATTCAATATAGTTTATAATAGCTCCATGTTTTAAAAGAAATTACTTGTTTATATTTTTTTCAAAATAGCACGTATATTAATTATTTTTTATGAGAAAATTGCAACAAAAAGATATAATTACTATTTTTCAACGATTTTCCCTTTTCTTTCTATATAAATGGAGTACTTGAGTTGCCAAAATTAAACAAATGGTGCTTAAAACTACAAAAAAATTAATATTTCAAATATAAATGGAGATACAGTTTTCAAACAAATTGCATTTAAAAGTACTTTTTTTCCCAATACGACGGTATAAACATTCAAAATGTGCGATGCTTAGAAATTAAAAAAATTGCTATAGAGCATTTAATTGTACAATGATACATCTGCTTTGTTTGTTGCTAGCATTGGTAAGGTAACGTTATTTTTGGAGACAAAATAAGCTGGGAGAAAGAAATAGCATACCGTTCCGGGGGGCTAATAAGGCAAGGTCAAGCCGAAAAAAAAATGCACAAATGCTTCTGACGATTGAAAAATAAAAAGGATATGCCTCAAAATAGAAGAATTTCATCAGATGCTGTTAGATGTGAAATGAATGCAATGGGTATTTCAGCTAGTTCAAGAACAATAAGGAGAAGATTAGCAGGTTTTGGACTGAAAGATAGAATTTCGAGGGAAAGAACACATTTTTAAATCTTCCGCAACGCAATAAACGAGTTCAGTGGGCAAAAGAACACTTTGATTGATCAGAAAATGAGTGAAGGGAATAATCTGGAACGATGAGAGCAAAATATTGCTCTTTGGTAGTGATGGGCGAAAATATGCGAGACATAGAGGGGGGGGGGAATAGCAGCATCCTGACTGTATTGAAGCAACTACAAAGAACCCAAAAAATGTCATGATTTGGGCCTGCATGCCTGCTGATTGTGTGGGCCGCATTCAAGTCATTAATAGTATTCTGAATACAAAAAAAAAAAAAAACATCGAAACTGTCCTGGAACCAAAATTGATTCCTTCCATCAGGGATCTCTGTCCCAGTAAAGCACCATTTATCTTTCAGCAGGATTCAGCTCCATGCCATACGGCAAAAATATGCAAAGAATAGTTTAAAAATAAAGGCATACAATTATTACCCTGGCCAGGAAACATCCCTGATCTGAATCCTATAGAAAATTTGCGGCGACGTTTGAAAATCCTTGTACAAAAAAAGCGTCCATCCAACAAAACACAACTTATTGAAGCTATAATTGATTCTTGACATCATGTGGTTAATAAGGATGCACTCCAAACACTAGTTCTCTCAATGAAAAGCGCTGTGAAGCTGTAATAAAAAACAAGGGTTTATCCTACTAAATACTGAATGTGTAAATGTAACTTTAAAATACAATGAAATCTAAGATAGACCTTAATTTTTGTAAGCGTAACTTTTTTTGTAATACAGATATTTTAATTATGTTCTTTTTATTAATATCTACATTAAATTTCCTTGAATTTGATATATAAACATTTGTATTTAAGTGCGATTTATGTCTTCAAGCACACAAAGTTTGTGTCTTCAAGCACACAAAGTTATAAAACATGAAAATTTCAAAAAATGTCCACAATTTTTGCCACCACTGTAAATCGAAATTTTAAATTTTTTTTGTTCCTGCACCCCTTTAATGTTCGAATTTTAGAAAAATGTTCTGAGCGAGTATTTATGTCTCTAAAGTCATACCAATTTTTAAGTTTCTAGCTCAAATAATTGGAAATAAATCGAAATTTAGATTTTTTTAGAATGTTTTCCGCTCATTCAACCTTCCAATTTTCGAATTTTGTATAAGCCATTTATAGCAAGTATTTATATCTTAAAGGTAACCACCACACCAAATTTCAAATTTCTAGCGCCAACAACATCACAGAAATCTCAAGTTTAGAGCGTTTTTCGATTCTGTACCGCTTTGGGGGTTGTTGTACCGACGTGAAATAGAGTCTATGTTGGAAAAGAGAGTGCCATCAGTATTTTGCCACCAATATTTATGAAATCAGTTCGGCAGCTTCAGAGATTATCCCCTAAAAAAAACAAACAAATAAACGTTTCTTCTTTATAATATAGTATAGATTAGAAAAAGATACTTTTTTTTCTAACTAGATTTCTTTTAAACATTTTAAATTATCGCAATATAGTGCAATTTAAAATTAAAATTCTTAGAAGCATTATGCTGCCACATAAATCTCAACTAGTCTAATTTTAACATTAAAACTATAATGAAAGGTGTATTTTAGTAATATAGTTTCTTATAATAAGATAATAATAAATACAAAGATATCTAATGTTTAGCCACCGCCCCCTGAATACTAGGCCTGTGCGCTGACACAAAAGTGGCGGCTTTTTAAAAGTAAGTATGTGTCCCTTAAATTTAGACATTTTAGAAAAGATTTCTCTGACTTCTTTAATCTTAGAAAAATAAAATGGAAAAACTTTTGAGTATTATTGGTACCAAAATTCAAGGGACCGCATACACGACGAAAAAAGAAAAAAAAAATCCGTCTTTGTCAGCCGCCATTTTTGTGTCAGCGCTCAGGTCTACTATTCACACATTTTTTTTTTATTTAAAACACCGCGCTAAACTGACAACACTACCGGTGAACACTATGTTAACATCTTTTGCGTTAATAATGTAATATATCTATGCTGTACAATACCAAATTTTATAGAAAAGTAAAATGCATTTAAATCATGGGATGCTTTAACTAAAAGAAAGTTTCAGAACTTATTTGAGTAATAAATTGAATTTCGTGTCAGAGACGAAAAAAAAACTAAGCATTCATTGGCGGCTAAGAACCAACAGAAGTTCATTTCCAATTGCCAGTCATTTATACATGCAAAATAGCACGTCATTTAAAAAAACTGACACAATATACATTCAAAATAGCACGTCATTTCAAATTGACACAAAATCATTTATTAAAATTTAATAATCGAAAACAAACTTATACTTTGTTAATGAACCATTATCAAGATGATTTTTAAACGTGCGGTCATTAGACTGATAAAAAAAGGTTCATCCTAGACCAGATGTAAAAATGAAAATTTCTTTTAAAGATTGTAATATATGTTATTGAGGAAAATTAAGGAATTATTAGTAATATATAAATCATCTTTCCTCTTTCATGGAATGATTTAAAATTGAAATGCTTTATTTAATAGTATTATGCTAATGAGAGAAATGAATATCAAGAATTTGAACGCATGTTGAGTGAAGTGAAGCGGCTGTGTAGTACATTTTATTCGACAAATAATTAAGGAGAACAAGTCATTATCGGGAAAAATAGTTAATTAGAATGATATGCTTCTGGATTAATTGGATTAAATATTGATTTTCTTTTAACTTAGTGGGCCGAAATTTCATGCTTCAGTAGAAAACAGACGAATTTCGAATTGGAATCCATGTTTACAAATTTTTTGATGAAGAGATTGCAAGTGGAATTTGGACTTTGAATGCTATTTTTATGAACAGAGGAGATAAACTTTCATGCATTTTAAAGTCTGAAAGGACGCTAACGATTCATAATAATAAAATAATTTCTTCTCTCAAAAACAGTTTGTACTGTTCTATATTTTAAAATACACAGTTTGCCATTTATGTGGTGGTAAAATATTTTCAAATCCTATTAAAGTGTCGTTTCATAATGTTTCAAAATTTGCAATACAATGAGGGACATTTATCTTCTAATAAAAGGTCTTCATTTTTGAATTTCATAGAATGAATTATTTTAATTCATTGCATATTTTCTATTGCTACATAGAAAATATACAATGATCACTTTAAAATAGGCGAAGAAAATATCTTTCAAAGTAATATGGAATGTTTTTAGCTCAAAAATAGTATTATTTAATTGAATTGGAATTAACTAAAAAAATAATAATATATATAATAAAAAATAGATATATGGAATTATATTTTAAATGGAATTGTTTTAAACAATATTGAAACAAATTTAATTGTATAAATAGTCTGGAACCCCTTTTATCCAAAAATAGTTTTCTATCACTGAATTAGATCTAACTGTAAGACAGATAACACATAGTTTTTCTAAAAATTGATTAAAAGAATTTTGAAATAAATTTCAGTTAAAAATTAATGTAAGATTACTTTGCACCTAATACTAGTTTTAGAATCACAGAGTTTCAACTGAATTGAAAACATATAATAAATAAAATGTTCCTTCCTAATCAATTTTATAGTGTTACATTCAATTTAAAATTAAAATAAAAAATTTTCAATGGCCCATTTTTGTCCATTTTTTTTGTCAGCGGTTTTCGAGAGTAATATAAATGTTTTGTAATAATTTTCTCGATGTTTCGAGTCTGAAACATGGACTCAATTGAATTTTTGAACCATTTTCCACGTAGAAATAGAAAATAGCAAAAATTTTATTTTAATTACAATGTAAAAAAAAAAAAAAAAAAAAAAAATTGTAAAGTTACAAAAGTTTTTCTAGGAAACTGAGATTCCTAGAACATTTTATGTAACGGCACCAACAAAAATTCATGTAATAGACACACTTTTGCCCCAAAAATAAAAAAAAATCTGTAAGGTTACTAAGAATGTTTTAGGAAACTAGGATGCCTAGAACTTTTCATGTAACTGTAGCCAGGGTTACAGATCAAATTTTAGTAAGATTCCTGTAATTTTAGCAGATTCGTTTGTAAAGTTACAGATTTCTGTAGCTTTACAAAAACTAGTTTTGTAGATTTGCAGCTTTTTGTTATACAGTTACAGATGAAAGTTTAGTAAGCATGTAACTTTGCTTCTGTAGAACTACAGATTTTTTTTACAGTGTACCACAAAATGAAACAATGTTTAAAAGTGTCTTCGTCAGTGAGAGTTCTTCTTCCAAAATCAAACTTTTGTATAGACGCAGAATCATTTCTTCCTAATCAAAGTTTACTATCCATAAGTTTAAAATGTATATTTGTACATACAAATTTCGAAAGGAATCGCGGGAAAAGGGTTTGCGACCTATGTCCCACAGGTTACAATTTCCTTTCTTTCATAATAGTTCCATGATTAAAGGGGATCTGGGCGTCACAATTCTCTGTTTTTTTGCTCATGAAATACTAAAAGTTAAATAAATTAAATAAAACAAACCGCATAATTCTACGAGGATTGCATCAGCAGATAGAACAATTTTTGAATTGTACTATCGGTCTCTCCCCGTTCGTAACTAAAACCTTAAGTATATTTATCTCAAAATGGATTTTTTTCATAATTCGTCATATTTAAAGGGATATATCTAAACTTAACAGTTGTAAATTTCTAAGTGGGTGAAAGAAGTCAGGGCCATGGATATCTGGGCTGAAGACGCCAATGCTGTGACCACTGAGCCATCCCCGACTAATCTGGAGGACCCATTCACACAACTAATCTTTAACGATTACTGCATCTGGTCAGATATCTGAATTAGCTCAATATAATAAATCGGAGGTTATTTTTGGAAATGCAGTAAACGCTGCATGCGTAATAATATTAGATTATTTTTAACACCATTATTCAATTGGTAAATAAATCATAACAATTGGAAATTTCCAAGCGGCTGAAAAATTAATCTAATATAATTACGCATGCAACGTTTACTGCAGTTCCAAAAACAACCTTCGATTTATTCTGTTGAGCGGATTCCGATATCAGACCCGATACTGGGATCGTTAAAGGTTAGTTGGGTGAAATAGTCCTCCAGATGAGGCCGGGATGGCTCAGTGGGTAGAGCATTGGCGGCTTCAACCAAGACATCTCTGGTTCGAAGGATGGCCAGGACTTTTTTCACCCAATTGGAAAATTTTCAACTGTTATGATATATTACCAATTGAATAGCTGTGTTAAAAATTAATCTAGCTAAACTTTTTTGCAAGGTATGTGTATGAAATTTTGAACACTTTTTTTATGTTATGATTTTAATAAATCGTCTTCAGCAGTTTTATTTTCATGTCAAAATTTTGAAAATATATTCCTCGAAGTAAAAATCACTCTCAAAAATCCGCTTTTTAACACTTTCCAACAAAGTTGAAAAGTGTTTATGACTTCGGTTTGTCTGTCCGTCTGGCCGTCTTTACGCGCTCTAACTCCCGTAAATATACTCGGATCATTCTGAAATTTTTGGATGTTAGTGTCCTCTACCATAGCACGAACCCTATTGCAAATTAAGTTTTTAGCATGATTAGTTCATTTACAGGGACAGTCAAAAGTTTTCCGTTACATTACGGCCTATGGGGAAAAATCGTTTAAAATGATTTTTAATGATGTTGCATGCTTTCAAACATAATAAAATTGATATGCATGTATCAAGTGCACTAAAATATGTATTTTCTGTAGAATATGCGGCGCAAAAAATAGTTATTATTCATTTACTGGGCCACACAAAAGAATTCCGTTACATAATGATATATGGGTGGAGGGCATTTTTTCCGCGTATTTTAATTATATTAAATTATTTAATGTATAATGAAATCGATATACGTCGCTGATGTTTAATATAACTTATTTCATGGATAATACGAAGTGCATAGCATTTACAGGGACACACAAAAGATTTCAGATACTATATTGTATACGAAGTACTGTACAGTAGCGATGACTGGAAATGCATTTTTAATTATGTTATGTGCTTTTATGTTTCACTATACTTATGTATTGTATATGGTGTGTATAAATGCTGTAATTTATATACAGTGCTACACAAAAGAATTCGTAATGGTTACTGGGTATGATAGCAAATTGCTTAAAGGTGATTTTTAAATGAGTTAGGCATTTTTATGCTGAACTGCATTTAGTTTAGTAAGAAATGTTTGGAGAACATATATAAAATGATTTACAGGGTCACGCAAAGAATTGAATATATGACCGTCTATAAATGATAATTTCTGGAAATGTGTTTCAGGTAGTTTTATGAGTGTTTTACTTTGAATTAAACTTTAGCTAAATAGTGGCGTGTAATAAAGGTACTAGGTTAACTACAGGGTTGCACAAAAGTATATGTTTCCATCTATTAGTCTAAATTACTGAAAGAGAAATTTCAACCTGTTATGTGTTTTCTTGCTAAACTAAATTTCCCATTATATAGTATATATATCAACCTACAGATCAAATACAGGGCTGTTCAAAAGAATTGGAATACATATTTGAAATGGACGGTAACTGCTGAAATCAGTTTTTCAAATATTTTATGTGTTTTCTAAAATGTTTAGTTAGTTTTCTTATATACCTTATTTCCATAAATAACGAAGTTTTGTTAAAGCATTCAGGAAGTGTTGGAAAGTGTTTCATAATCTATGCTTAACGCATGATTTTTCTTACTTGTTTTACCTTGAAATTTATTATAAATTTGTTTTTAAAGAAATATTTTTATAAATCCTGAAAAGAAATTAATAAGAAAACTTTTCTGCACACACTTGTAAAAAAAGTAATGAAACCGGACAAGTGGTTCGTGAGTTATATAAAAAATTATATGCTTAAAATTTAAAATTTATTTTTTTTTAATTTCAAAGTTTTAAAAACTTTTTATCTCAAAAGTATTCTTTATGGAGACACACATTTAATAAAAGCATTAAAAATGCCTATAAATACAGGAAATAAAATTTTGACTCCCTTAAGGAATTTCGGTAGTTTCAAGAAATATTATATTTCCAAATTTATACGCAGAAAAAACCTAGGACAGCTTATTGCTGTGTTGTATATAAAAAAATTGAAAAAATATGCTTTTGATATATGCTATATTTTAAATATGCTATGATAGATTATGCAATGCTTTTTAATACTATCAGACTCTTCTTAAAAACATTTGTTCATACAAGGACAGCATATAGCCAAATAAACAATTTAGATAACCAATCGCACAGTTTGGAACCCATTTTCAGTAATATGTTCAAATTATTTTTAATAACAAATTTCCTATAGTCGTTCTGTAGGATCTAGACACACGGTAGTGTGTCAGCCAAGTTCCTCTGACATACTCGTGTGTTATATTACACGAACCATTTCGAGCTCTTTTCGTCAAATTTCGACACTCTACTACTGAAAATCTATGTGCCTTACGTACTTGTTATACGAAATACGTAGTAAGACCACCCTGATTACCTAGAATCCAAAATTTTATAAATAACACATAATTAGTTTCCGAGATAATGACATTTGAAAATGTCTGATAATCGATAATTTTAACACTGACTGACTGACTCACTCACTCACCAAAAAGATCTCATATGTATACTGCAGCTACAGACTTCAAATTTGGTGCGAAGTTCGTTTGCACTATAAAACTAAGGAACAAAAAAAAAATTGTGAAAATAGGTTAACTGCCCACTTGGGGGTGCCCATTTTTATTTTAACATAACGTCTATTAGACGAAATTTGAATTTGCCATAGGGAGGAACGCTGCTCTGTCGCTAAATACCGCCAAGTTTGTCGCCAATTTGGCAATATATCGCCAAATTCGGCGACAAAAATTAGTCACCAAAAGTGACGCCACCTTGACGATATCTCTAATATTTCGCGAAATTCCCGTAGACTTCCATTGTAAACCAACAGGCTTGCTTACAGAAAATCAACAAATTGAGATATTTTAATAATTTTCTAATATTAGCTTAAGGCATTATATTGTTGTTTCAGATATCTACTGCAGCTACATACTTCAAATTTGGTGCGAAGTTCGTTTACACTATAAAACTAAGGAATAAAAAAAATGTGAAAATCGATTAATTACCCAATTTGGGGTGTCCATTTTTATTTTAATATTACGTCTATTAGGCTAAATTTTAATTTGCCATAGCGGAGGGAGGGGGGGACGCTGTTCTGTTGCGATATGTACTATACTAGACACTATAGGATTACATATAATTTAATTGAGATAAAAAATGCATAATACAACTTCAAACATTTTTCCAACAATTACTGTTCAAAGACGGCGATGCAGCCGTATTTTTTAGGGTAGAGCTCTATCTGAATTAATTTCTATTATACTGAGACCTCCTAGAGCAGCAGAAAAAAAACGCGTAGCACACTTTAAAACACACTTTCAGCAATTTCAGTCGATATAAGTTAGTTTATTAAAATTCTTTTGAGAAGCCCTGTATATAATCTTTAGAATTTATAACGCCTTACAATATACTAAATTTGAAATAAGCTTGAAAAAGTATGATACAACTGAAAATTCGCTTCCAGCAGTTATCGCTCTTAGACATGCATTTGAATTTTTTTGTAGGACCTTGTAAAAGAATGTTAAACGTGACATGCTGTATTTGCTATACGGAAGAGTTATTACACATCTGAGTTACACAAGGAAATGTCATAAAATATCTTCAAACAATTGCAGATTACAGACGGTAATGTTTGTTTTTTGTGCCTCTAATAAAATGTAAATGATGCGTACGGCAACTTCTGTAGGAAAATCTGGTGCATATCAATTACACAGTATTTGAAGCAGAAGAAAATTATTAAAACATTTTCTAAAATTATCACCGGTAGATCATAATGTATCCAAATTATTTTGAATATCCATGTAAACAAATTTTAAATGCTACTCACACAATTTTGTATAGAGAACATTGCTTAAACCTCAATAATATATATCAATTTTGTTAAAACCCGTGTATATTTAAGATTGTTAGAACGAGGAGAGGCGGGGGAACGAACCAAAGTCATAAATACTTGCCAAAAGTGTTGAGAAATATTAAAAAGAATATTTATCTTTTCAGACCTGAACATCCCATTGTCTCGTTGATTTCATATTCTTAAATTATTTACCTAATTATTATGCTTTATTTGGATAAGCGTCTTGTCGTCCAAAAGTTCTTTACACTACCCTAAAAAGTTATTCTTTAGCTGCTAACCACAAAATAGGGAAATTTGTGATGTTTGACCATTGGTGGGGTTTCTACCTCTTTGACTTTATTTTATTATAAAAAATTGTCCATAAGCACAAGATGGAAACATCGTATAAGACTTTTTTGCTAGTTAATGTGGACGTTTACCAACCATGAAGAGTGATAGTAAGAAACGAAAGTGGAATTTTAAGCCCCACCCCTTCCAAAAAACAGTTCGATCTCCAATCTTAATATCCCGAGATTGTTTGTAAATAAATCTCATAAAGATATTTTTTATTTAAAGTCCTTTTAACTGAATTATTTAAAATATAAGATAGTTAATTAATATAGATATTGCCCTGTGTACTTCTAATTTTTTTAGATTGCCTCTTATGGGGTGATTATAGCCATACAATACAACGGATTACGATATTTAAAAATGCTGTGTTACCAGCCTGTGTAATCTAGTGTCATCATACCTACACGCTGTTGTTCACAACATAGATTGTTAACCGCTTCTGGACGAGCGTCACGTATACGTGTCACATAAGGTATTCAGAATACTTTTTATTCCCACCAGTTTTTTTTTTTTTTTTTAAATTTTGTCCTATGTTTCTCGATTCAATTAGGCAAAAATTTCTGTTTTGAAAAACCGGTGATAAAAGATTCAAAACTCTGTAAAAGATGCTCGTCGCGAAGGGGTTCAACGCAGTCAAGTTGAGAATGCAGTTTTCTAATAATCTATAATCTCTGAGATTTTGAGCACATTTCATGAATTATTTAGGAAGACACGAGCACGCTATTGAACAAGGTTGTATCTGAAACTTATTTTCTGCTTTACAAAGCTTTTGAAACAAAGCTAATTTTTTCTCAATCACAAAGTGATGAAATGACTGATATAATGTGGGTTTATCTGTTGAACTGTGTGATATTCTAGACTGGATGTTATTGGTTTTTGAGTGAATTATGGCGGCCAGAGTTGTTTGATGTGGTTCAGTTGGTATAGCTATGACGCGTGAATCCAAATGCCCCAGGTTCGACTCCTGGCCAAGAAAGTATTTGCTCGCACGGGAAGATATCAGAATTGTCAATGAGAACCGCCAAGAAAGTTTTATAAATGGGTAAGCAAGTAGACAGAACAACAGGGTATGTAAAATGGGAGCCCGTCCGCAAAATTTATAAATTGATGCAAAAAATGAGAATAAAATATTATGGACCATCCAGGACTACAGGACCCACATCTACAATGCCAGATTTCCATACGTATAGTAGAGATAATCTGTTGCAATTTCTGTTAAGCTAACTTTCGAAAAGTATTTTATTGTATAGTACCGTGTGATGTTATGAAAAATGACGTGGTAATCTGTGATTCAAACTATGTGTGACATGAGAATTTTTTTATCAAGTACATGGTCAATGGGGATATCGGAAAACCTTAGCTTACAGATAAATTATATCTGGCAGCTTATGGTCGCAAATATTGGGGCCGAACGCCCACTGTACACGCCCTTTTACTATCATTGTGACGATTGAGAAATGTTTTGTTCTGTTTGTTCGTTTTTTACTTTAACACTAGAACACCCCCCCCCCCCCAAAAAAGGATTAAATGTTGATTCGAACGAGAAATTTCTTCATAAAATAAGTTAAATATAAACCACACAATAATGAGTTAAATATTAAATGTATTTAAATAAAAACACTGGTGTAAAATATTTTTATGATGCCTGAACAAACTTCCGGGTGTTCTAGTGTCAAACGTTTAGTGAACGACCGACATTTTCCGTTGTCAGCAGGAATGAAATAAATTTTTCTAGTAACCAAGATGCGTTATAGGTGTTGGTAATGTTTATCAATGCTTCTGTATCCACTGGATATAATGCGAAATGTTTCCATTCTGCTGTAACAATATGCGGTTGCCCGATGCCTTTTCTACAGCAATATTTTTAGATGCTCACTACGATAATACGTGAACAGCACAAAATACGAGCTATTTTCAAAATTTTAGTTTCAAGGTTGAATGCCACTGGAGTTTCAAATAATCAAAAATAGATAGCTTATTTTATTTCGATACCGTTAACCAAATTTGCCAAAAACATTTGTTGCACTTATTGAGGTGGCTATGATGCAATGGCATATTTGTCGTTTCCGCTGCTTAAGTTTCTAGTCACATTTTGAAAGGCTGTTGAAAAATTCAATTTTGAGTAAAAAGACAAGTATTATTATTGTCATATCTGTTTAGAACTTGAAGCTTTCATAATCTAATGAAATTTTACAGATAAGAGTACTAATTAAAGTGTATATACAAATTCACATAAACCATAAAATGTATTAAATAGAGATTCTTTATAATCAAATTTCCTTAGATTTAGAAAAGATGCATAGATTGTTGTATTCTTCTAAGGGAAGTGAAAATGCACTAGGTGAGCTTATGGAAGATTTGATTAGCAGGAAAAAAAAGGAAAGTACTAATAAATCTCCCATTAAATTTCTCTTTCGTTTTTGTTCATTTTATGAATGCTTTACCCCATTCACTCTTTTGAAATATTTAAGAACGATATGTCCTCATTCTGCTAATGTAATAATTAAACGACACAGTAAAAATAAAATACAAAATTTGTAGCTTATAAACTGATTATTTGCTTCCTTAATTTTTGTTAGGCGTAAATAATAAGGAACAAAACTTTCAAATAATAAATAAAGGGATTTCCATAGTCAAAAATAAAACAAATTCCTCTACTTTTCTAGTAGGTATAAAATCAATACAACTTTACAATTTTCATTAGTTAAGTCTAGAATACTCATTCATCTTGGCGAGACTACGTTTCGGAAGCTATATATAAAACAGTTTTACAGATAAATATCTCTTTTAGTGTCAAATGCCATAATGACGCCCCATCTAAAAAAATGCTCATTATAAAACCTTGAAATATCTAAAAAAAAGGATTAATTTATTTTGAGCTTTGGAAGACAATTACTGAAGCTATAAAAAAGAGAGGCGTATGAAAGTTTCTTTTCTTTTGTGCGTCAGATAAAACTCGAAATCTTTTACTTACTTTTTGTTCGAAATGTAATGGGTGCAGTATATTGACTTTCCCCTAGCATATTCTTAGCAGCGATTGAAACTTGATAAGTTGTTCCTTGACTTAATCCACTCAAAGTATAAGAAGTGATGTTGATAGGGATGGAAATGAAAGTCATTGTAGTCTCCTGTATTTTTTGAACTTTTAACAGAAAGGTCTGTGCTAAACCACCATCAAATCCTGATGACCACGTTAAAAGAACAGCCTGATGGGATATATTGAATGCTTCTAAGGCTTCAGGAGGATCTGGGATACCTAAACACAGAAAAGAAAAGGGAGGCATTACGCACATGCTATGTCACAAATTCCGACAACTTCCAGGGGCTTCTATATCTATTCTTGAAACATTTAATTAGAAATTCACAAAATTCCATTTTAAAACTGAATTTTAAATTACATTATAACAGTAAGTAAAAATATTCGCGTGGTATCGCAAGACAGAGAAGATGTCAATTTTCAGAAATTAGTATTTTCATTTACGGATAAAACTGAGAATACGAATCCTTTCCATAAGCAGGGGCATTTGTGGTTGAAGGGTTAAATACATTGTGCCAAAATTTACTTCCATTCAAAGTGTAGAAAATGAAGACAATGAATTTTTGTGTCTTGACATTTGTGGGGAAATGTATTGCAAAAGTCTTCTAAATCGAAAGAAGGAATTTTTCATATTATAATGTTAGATTTTTTTTTCGAGATATTTAATCGTTAAATATATTTCTTTCTTTATTAATGTTACCAAGTATCTCATAGAAATCCAATATTTTATTTTCATATTTTTAGTACCTTCTACGGTAACTGAGAAGCATTGATTGCCTGTTTGAAAGCTCCTATCAAACTTACATCGAAGATCTCTTCCAACTTTCACCTATTCGCAGATCAAATAGCAATATTTAAAGCCATTAGATACATATATATATAAAGAAATCATTCAAAAGAAAAACAGGGGAAATGCATTTCCACAGTGAATACACACGAGCCACCACTGCTTCCAACGCAATCTTTACTGAAAGCTATGTTGCTAATTACCTCCGTTATGTGTAAATGCAAAAGATCATCTTACTCAAAATTTACAAGATCTATGTATGCATGCGATTAAACACTGAATAAACTAATTCTTCCCAAGAGGTCGATTACAGTCTACAGAATAAGTAAGTCTATAGTAGAGAACACATCCAGCAGCCTCATGTTTGCCGGATACAATCATTAGCTTATGGTTTAATATACAGGGTGTATCTGAAATGCTTCAACAAACTTAGGGGGATGATAGTACTCATCAAGACGAACAAAAAATACAATGGAGCATGGGGTCGCAAATGACGTTTAAAGGGTGAAAATCGCGAAACTAATAAAAATATCGAAATCTCGCATGCTGCTTTTCTGCAGAACTGGCTAGTAGCACGAAGCTAGTTTTCCTTTCACTTTTTGCATATCCGGTCTGAAAGAGATAACAAAAACTTGGAAGAAAGCCAAACAAATCTGTGAGCAGAAGAAATCCAGGAAACTCCCGAAGTCTCCGAGCGTGTCCGTCAGTTGTTCCTCCGTAGATGTACTCTGTGTAATAATGTCCGCGGTCGACACTTTGAACAATTGTTGTAAAATATTTGTTTTCTCTGGACATCACGAGCTGTGTTGTACCTATTCTGCGCACTAAATAATTTTCTGAAATATTTCTTTCTTGTCTCAGTTTGTCCATTTTCTCGATTTTCATATAAACGTCATTTGCGACACCATGTTCCATTGCATTTTTTGTTCGTCTTCATGAGTAGTGTGATCCCTCTAAGTTTGTTGAAGCATTTCAGATACACCATGGGATTCTTACAAACTCAATGAGGAAGGGGACCATTGTTCATCAGACGATAACTATTTTTTATTAGATTTATTGAAACAGTTCTTAATTTTAAATTTCAAAGCCAAAATAGTTTAAATTGAAAAAAAAATATTTAAACACTTAACACTTACTGAAGAAAATACACATTTTGTATCTGTGGTTTCTAATTTTGAAAGGTTACTTCTTTTCCTGATATCCTGACAACTCTACTCAATTATGAATATCTACATTGCACTTCATGTTACAATACTACCAATACTAAGGCCACCAATATTTTAATATTGGTAGTAATCAAGAATCAGAATTTGATATTTTCCCTTTCACGATTAAAATTATTCTGTATGCAAGGAGATAAAAATCATGAAAGACGCGATCTTATACCATTTTGAACTAAACGATTCTTGTTTACAACCATAACTATTACGTGTTGGTATAATCTTGTTAATCGTATCAATTATTATCGCCAATAGAGCATTTTGGCCTAATCAAGTCATGAGATTTTGGGAAAAACTACTAACGTTTAACTGCTGCTTATATAAAATAATGTCATAGCCGGCATATCGAACATATTATGGACGGCATATTGTCCATGTCGACTGATAATTGCAAATTATGAATAAAAGTAAAGAGCTGAATTGAATTGCAATTGTTAGCAAATATCTATATAAAAAAAATAAAGAATAATTTTTATATTTGCTATCTGAAACATACAAGCAAGTTATGAGATATTGCTTAACCATCTCGCTGCTTAATTTTCTTTTCCTTTTTAATCAAAATAGGTTTAAAAATTGCGCATTTATTTTACTACCTATTTCAAATCTACATACATTTTAGAGTTAAAATATGTAATTTTTTTTTTGTAAAAGAGTTCTTTTTTTTATTACAGAATTAGTTCATAACAAAAAGATCGCGGAAATTTTGCTACTTTTACGTTGTCCGTGGAAATCGCGTGGAATGCGCAGTGAGAGGGTAAAAGGATAAACTCAGAATTTCAGAAAACTGTAGCATGAAATTTAATATATTTTTGACTTTAACTCAATGATATTGATTTCAGAAATTTTTTGGATAAATTTTCCGCGTAAAAAATGTCCATGCCAGTAAGGACCTCTGGATTAACTGAGCTCTCCTGGACAACTCTAGCTAACACAATTCATTCAAACAAAATTATTATCCAGTCTACAAATCCGAAATTTTGGCTACTGTGGTATGCTAGATTAAACTCAAAAAACATATCTAATGTTATAAATATCATATACAAAGAAAAAAAATATATAGTTTGGAAATTTGACAATTTTCTTAGATTTAAATCAAAAGTCCTATATTTGAAAAATATTAGAAACAAACTCAAAAAATCACTTAATTAGGTTAAACTTTAAAAAATGTTTGTTTGCAAACGCTGCTTTCACTCTCTCTGATAGATAAACTGCCGTGTTTCCTAAAGTCCTATCTGCACTAAGTTGAGATATTGGAATAAGCGATAGCATTTTACTGTTGCCTTAGTTCTTAAAATCTCAGGAAAACACTGTGATATGAAATAAAATTTTCTATATTTTTCAATGAATCAACCAATTTAATTCCATCAAAACGTATGAAACAATTTCGTATATCGCGTAAATATGTTTGCCAACTTTTAGGCATTTCTGCGACCCTTATCCCGGCACAAATGGACACGTGGAAAAATAGAATCCCCACAGTAGGCCTAAACCGATGTTTCTTCAATTACTGAAACAATTGGAAAAATACCAATTAAACATTCACTGATTCATTTCATTTATATATTTTTAACACTTTGATCACCCAGCCTGGAATTGATTATTTTTTCGTAATTAGGAACAGGAGAGGTCGCGCACAAATAGATTCGACGGGAAGGTGTAGCGCGCGCGGGCAGCGACTCCAGGTAGTTGAACAGGTAGCATTAGTTCAGTGTCTACATGAATGTGCACATTGATTGCTCCAAGCGTCTTAGGGTAGATTGCAATAGGTAGTATTTCATACGAAATCTACCTAAAAAAACCCTGAATTCTACAAAGAACATTTTTGTATTTCTCTCTTACCGTTTGAAAGTATCAAAATTTATAAACCGCTTCCAATTCGTCTACTATCAGCCAGAGTCGAAATAGCCAATCCAAATAAAAATAACGTATTTCATAGAATTCTTATTAAATAAAGTGAAAGTACGTGTAAATTTATGTTTTGAATGTATTTCTGAAGCGATTTTTCAAGAATTTTAATAGATCGAAATGTTTCAAAAGCTGGTAAAATTGTATTGCGTTCAACGGCGATCCGTGGAATGTCTAACTAAAACGGCGGATATTTTCTTTTTCTCATGTAGGATCTCTAATAAGAGGGGAATCAACGAAACTCTGTGCATGAGAGTGTATGATCTCACGGTGCACAGAATGAGCTCATATGGACTTGTGTGGCTCAATTAAAAATCTCAATTTAATATGAACTGCATTAATTCCTGGTATTTTTTATCCAGCAACATAAAAGTTGGTACTTGACTGAAAAAAAAAATTAAATCATATTAGATTGTAGGATATTTTGGATCCAAAAGAGCGTGAATTAATATGAATAAACTAATCAGAAAATATTTCTTTAAATAAATGGAAAACATAAAATTCTTTGTTGAAAAGTCGATTCTCCGATATTTGAGTAAAACTCTCTAAGCAGATTTGCGAGAGTAAGCGAGTTTAAGAATTTTGATAAAATGAAGAAGTAGAACAAATTCTTTTTTGACCTTAATGAATAAAACCATTCCAGCAAGAAAGATATTATTCAGTTATCGGTAAATTGTTGTTTTACAAAAACGAAAAAAGTAACTCATCGCTTTCCTTTCAAACGTTTTTTCTAAAAAACGTAGAAAGGGATAGAAATTCTTGATTTTGAAAGTTAATCTTTAAATGGAAAATAAATAAAGAATTCGAGTATGGAAGAATAAATGTACTTAGGTCCTAATGAAGAGAAAATCAAATTTTTAGAAAGTCTTATCGATTTTTTACCCCAATTCAATATTTTCCATTTAGTTTCGAGAGAAATTAAAGTACTTCTTGCTAATATTACACGGATTGTCATTATTAAAAAAAGCCTTTCTTAATGACATTAATGGTTCGGGTTTCATAAAGTAATTTTAGATAAGATTTATGAAAAGTTCAAGAGCAACTTTAACTCAAACAGGTATTCTTTCTACAATTCCAATCAAGGGATGTTGGAAATTAAACTCTTGTAATTCTAATTCTGTTTTGTTTATTTATTGTTCTAGAGTAAACTTTTAGCATCCGGAATGTTTTGAACCTGGCTGAAATTATCAGAAAAAAACTAGTTGGATGCGCCAGTCCCAAAACTTTCTTCTATCTCATACATCTTAATACTTCAAAAAGTAGTTACAAATGTTAATACTTCAATATTATTAGTTCAGTACTATACCAACTTTGATATTCATCTTAAATTTCTGCTTCAATCAAGGAATCAAAGTAAAAACGACTTAATCTCTACCATGATATTTATTAAAATCAATAGTTTTTCGATATTCTGTTGTACAACAGCCGTTTGCGAATAGCCGGGTAGCGGGATGCGAAGTTCCCGTCGCTTCACGAGCTGCCGATGTACGGTAGAACTACGAAAGAAAAGAAAAACTAAGAAAAGAGAAAACAAAAATAGCTATTACAGTGCCCCCTTCTGCTGGAATATTTCGAAATTCAAGGTGGATCTATTTTCCATAGCCAAAAGCATACACAAAAAATTTGATTCAATTCTATGCTTAACATCATATACTTTTCGATGGTAAATTAATAAAAATGGCACAAAAATCGCTATGACAGCGCTCCCTTCCGGTGGAATATTTCCAAATTGAAGGAGGACCTGCTGTGGTTCAATTCTAAGCATAACTTCATACACATTTCGACGGTAGACATTTTGCATAAACATGCTTTTTTGGATATCTGACCCCTAAAAGTACTTACACATACAATTACAATACTTTCTTCCATTGAAGATAGGAGAAAGTAATATTAAATTTTTTTAATTTCATTTTGAGCATTTGATGAATATTTTTTACTGATACAGGGATATTCATTATTCTCTCCGGGGTTTCGAAACGCTGCGCTGCTATAGTAAAAAAAACTAAGACGAGTGCAGCAAAAAAGAACATTTGAAAGAATACAGAGACAAATCAAGTTTTACTTACAAAACATACAGGTGTTTTTTGTGTGAACCCTTGGTCACAAGGCATACATCAATACAATAGTCCAGTTCCTGCCACACTCTACTGAACAGGGTACTATCAACTTATTTTGACTTATTGTACCACACATGAACTGTCCTGTCAGTGGGTCTCTCTGTTCGATAGGTCGTACGGAATGTCCGCTGAACCAACAGCACTGATTTAGATTTTGCAAATTCTAAGACATAAGATTGTTCGCCAGCAAACGCCATTTTTATTTACTAACTCTCAGCCGGAAACTGCTGACAATAAAACTAGATTTGTTTCTGTATACTTTCAAATGTTTTTTGCTGTAGGGTAGACAGGGGCACATTTACGCGGATTTTTTTCAATGAATTTTTTAATTTTTATGTTTAAACTTAGGAAATTTTAGACACTGTGGTTTTATAAAGCAATTAATAAAGTCAAAATTTGTCCTTTGCGTAAACTTGCACCGGGAATGGGGCAAGTTTACGCATCAAGTGGGGCACGTTTACGCATATTATAAGTGATACCAAGGAATAAGTGAAAAAAATATTTAATCAAGTGGAAAAGTTTTATTTATAACTTAAAACACTGTTTAAAAAAATGTAAAGAGAAATAATTAAAGAACCTTTTATAGGCTAAACTGAAATCATAGGGCTTATGTCTAATTGAAAACAGAAACTATTTAGTCATCTTCATCATCACTGTTACACTTTTTACAAACAAAAAATAAAGTATTTCCTTTTGCACACTTGTCATGGGACCACCTTTTGCATCTAAGACATTGAATCCAGTCTTGACCTTTTTGGATTAGTTGTATGATTTCAAACAATAAATACATACACAGTTTTCATCTTCGTCATCAGATTCATTCACTATTTTCTTTATTCCAGAGTGTACAAACCTTTTCCCTTTTGCAGTTTTTGGTTTCATACTTCTCCCTTTGCTGTCTTCTTGTTCTGCTTCCACAGAAACTAGTAAATTTTTACGTTATTTCTTCTTTTTGAAAGTGCGTAAACGTGCCCCGCCGCCCTGTTTGTATTTATTTTTAACGTACAATGAAAATTAATAACATTTCTGTTCATACAAATATAGTTCTCAAAAAAGGATAAAATTTTTGCTAATGTCCATATATTTGTTTATCCTTAATTAAGTATTATTAGTTCACAATAACTTTGAATAAGTTCAACACAAAATTTACTCACCTTGACAGAAAACAGATTGCCTCATGCAAGACCGAAGACTGACGGTCAAAAACCTGTGAGAATAACCACTAGGGAGCAGCATCAATCTGTCATGACTGGTGGCGCGCCAGCTATAGCTCGTTTCGGAAAAAGTGCACAGCGTAAACATGCCCCATGCGTAGGCGTGCACCAGTCTACCCTATTCGTCTTAGTTTTTTTTACTAATTCGCTTCCAAATCCCGGAGAGAATTATGAATTACATTGTGTATTAGTTTGGATTATGTTAGACCAGTTTTAATTTTACATTTGTTTTCAAGAGCTTAACAATCCTACAATTATTTTACTATTTATTTAAGACTATTTTAAAAAAAGTCACAGTTTTACCCACATGTATACGCAGGGGCGCGCCAGCAGTATCCAGCGCCTGTGTGCAGAATTTCGGTTGGCGCCCTACCCCCCCCCCCTCCTCACTCCGAAAATAAAACTTTATATTTTAAAAAAAGCTATGAGTAACTATAAATGCATAGCAGCCATCCTGCTGGTGTTTTATCCCAGATCAAATAAAGTTTTTTTTTAACTAGAAAATTAACTAATACACTGTGTCTTGTTTCTATGGGTTAGTATTTTATTTCATTTATTAAATAAAATGTCAGTTTGAAAGATGTCAGCAAACATGTTTGAATCCTGCATTAAACGGTAAAATTCCATTATGAAAGAGAAAATAATACAATATGATAACAATAGATTGCATGCATGCTAATAAAATAAAGTTGTTTGTCATCTCTAATTTGCATATCTATATTAATAAAAGGAAGACGCTTGTCTTTACTGTGCATCTGTAGGACTAATAAAATCTGCCGCATATAGAGGTATGAAAATTTGGATAAGGATAAACGATGGCAGGTCCAAATGCACTTGAGGCTCAGATTTTTCATTTTATGATAATTAGCCGAAATATAATTTAAATCCATAATGCTAATCGCAAAATCCCAGGATTTCTTTCTTCAAAGCAATCATGTCTCTGCATTTCTCCAGTCGTTAAGCATTTCTTCACACTGACGAAAGCGTTACGTCCGATTTTTACTTCATTTTGAAATTGCAATAGCCGCGTCCCCGTAGAATTACAAAGAACACACACACACACACACAAAAAAAGAAAGAAAGAAAGAAAAGAAAAAGAAAGAAAGAAAAAGAGAAAAAAAAAGAAAGAAAATCGTCTTATCTTTCCTATTCCAACGGTATGTTTCTTTACTCTTTCAAAAAGCCTTTTTATTTGGCCGCGATTCGCGTCAGTTTTCAAAATTTTTCCATTTTTCTGAAACAATAAAAAAACCTATTAATACATTCTTGGTATTTTTTCGAATCTAACTATATCTCTGGAGTGAAAAACTTTCAATATTTACTATTAAAAAAAGATGTTTAAGTCATTTCAAGGATTTATCAGAGACGTTTTATTTTCTCAGTGCAAGTTTCTCAAGATATCTTTTTCACTAGATTAATTTTAACACAAAACTTTTTGTGTGTTTTAACACTTTTTTTGTGTTAAAATTAATCTAGTGTAATTTCGTATCCAGCGATTTCTGGAGTTCCATTACCTGAGATTTATTTTTTTGAGCTGAACCAGGTTTCAGACCAGATGCTGTAAACTTCAAGATTAGCTGGGTGAAAAAGTTCGACCAGAATCGTCCGGGATAGCTCAGATGGCAGAGCACAGGCGGCTTCAGCCAGGAGGTCCTGGGTTCAAATCCTGGTCCGGACATTTTTCGCTCAGTTGGAAATTTACATCTAATATATATCTTTTTCAGTCTGAGAAATGTGCTTTGAATATCATTTCGCGTTTTAAAAAAGTGAGTGGATATGTTTTATCACGAATTTTTGGTCAGAATTGAAAATCTTTGATACATATAAATTCCAGAGGTTAAATACAAATTCGAGGTTCACTTGAAAAATGAGACCGAGCATAAATATCACCCCCGCCCTAGCCGGTATACGCGGCAGAAGGTAGTGGGCACCTCAACTCGAGCTTCGTTTGGATGAATTTTCATTTAAAAATGAAAATTCATACAAATTCGAGGTTGTATCCTGCCGAAGGCAGAGCTGCTGACAATATTAGGTTCGTTTGGAAAGACTTTCGTTTGAAAATATAAAATCAAACTCGTCCGGTGTATATGATTAAGTTCCCATGTATAGTTTTTGCTCTTATAAAACTTTTTCAATGGAAAGATTTTGTCCAACTTTAGCATCAAATATGTCTTAAAATAATTATTCGATTTGAAAACTGTCTGTAACAGCGTGTTTATCAAATATTTCTATATAATACCACCGATTTTCATATTTTTGTATGCAATATTTTTCTTAATATTAACGAAGAAAGACCTCCGATTACAAAAAATTCAAAACCGGCGGCGGCGGTGACAGCGTTAGTTACCATATTTTATGGAAGAAACGCCGCGGCGTTCACGAGTTTAAAAGTTAGTTTTTTTCCAAGTGCGGCGTTTACGATTTTTTTTAAATACCAACAGAGTTTCCTTAATTTAAAAATTCAAAAAAAAATATTTAAAATCGGATTTAAATATTTTAAATAAAACTTCCGAGATCTTAAGATATTAAAAACGAGGCATCTTACACTGCTAAGCAAACTTTGATTAAAGTTAGGTCAATGTGACGCTGTCGACAAAAGTAGCGTTCGGATGGGCACGGCGATTACGATATTTTTAAGCTTATTCAGGCCAATTTGAGGAGTGCGGCGTTTACGACGGGTGCGGCGTTTCTTCCATAAAATACGGTACTTTTTTTTTAGAATAGAGAGATTATTATATTCTAACTTGTGATGACCGATACATTCTGAAATATCAAATTCCTTGTAGGGAGGGGGAGGGATACCACACCTATTTTGACTGATAGCTATTTTTATTGTAATAAAAATAACTAGAGCTATTTTTTAAATTAAAAATTCCCTTTAAAGTATGCGTTTCTATAAAATCAATAATATTTGAATGCTATTCTTTTAATTGTTACCAGTGGCAGTTATTTAGTGTTAATTATATTATGTTATTAATTTGTTATTTAGTGATTAAGGTTTCAGGCCCCTTCACCTACAAATTTTTGAGATAGGTTTGCTCTCTGATATATGTAATTTTAAATTTACTATAATTTTTATTATTTCAGCAAATTACTTTTAAATGGCGTTTCTGAGTCGTAGGCGAGTTGTGGCTATCATCGTAAGTTGTATGTGCATAATATAAGACGCTTGCGATGCATAATTAGTCTACAACTATCCATGACCTGATTACTGCAGGATAAATTTTTACCAGTATTTCAGAATAGCTATTTTCCTGTTATTTATGACTGAAATTGTGCAGTAGGGAGAAGATTGCTATTTAAAAATAAAAGATCAGGTGGAATTTAGCTCCTGTGGTAATAAAACTATACCATGCTTTACCACAGCGAGATAATAGTATTGCATGTTTTCAGCGATGTGAATTATGGCGCTTTTCATTGTTTGGAACTGCATGAAGTGCGCTTCTGTTTATTGAAGATTGAACAGGTCTACGTCTAAATATACGTATGAAATAAATAAATAATAAAAATATAATTACATATCAATAAAAAAGTTTTTTTCAAGTAGGGGAGACCGGGGTTAGTTGTGTCAGAGGCAAGTTGTGCCATCGAGCTTCCTGACTGAGCCAATAGGTTGCAGCACCTGTCGCGTCAAGTGAGTGAAGAGGCTGATTGTCTCAGTGTGCTGCGTATGTTTTGAAGTATAGCGTTGCGTTGTTTTCGAGATAAAAATATTTATCTTGTTTTCTATCGCAAAAGTAAATTTTGTGACGTACGTTGGAATTGTCATTGCCAGTAGCGATACTGAGGCATGTAAACTTCCCTAACATTATTTTAATGCTTATATTTTGAGCTGTCATTCTATGTATTTCATTTGTTAATCATGCCAACATTTCTGAAACTAATGAATAAAGCTCAAAATGGCGTAACGCGGGGCCAGTTGTGACGAATTCTAAGAGGCACGTTGTGACAGTGTCACTACTTACCTCAGCATAATTTTTAATGAAGGTTTTTATATTTCAAGAAAAATGGTGCGAAATTACAAGTGGCGTACTAAAAGAGCTAAAGATACTTTAGTAGATTATGATGGGGCTGCAATAGAAATAACTTTAATCAACGATGGTGAGATTGCAGGACCGTCTTCAAAAGTAAGAAATCTCATTGAATTGGATGATTCTATGACAATTGATAATAGCAATGTGTCAGTGGTAAATCTTACAGAAATGACCACTTCCTAAAGCAGGACCTCAAAACGGCAAGCGATCTATTCGTAAATGCTTGAAATCTGCCATTCTAACAAGCACACCTGTAAAAGAGAAAATTCGAGCAGAACAAAAAGCAAAAGAACGCAGAAAACAAATTGAAGAAGAAAAAGCAAAAAAGAAACTGTATGGAAAAGCTAAGCAGTGCATAAAAAAATTACACCTAGGTTATTGAAAAAAAGAGAGAAGCAAGTATTGGATAGCTCTGAAGAGGACGAAAATTGCTTATGTCTAGTTTGCTTGGAGCAATACAAAATTTCTAGATCCGTAGAAGACGGGGTGCAATGCATGACATCTAAAAGATGGGCGCATGTCAAATGTACCAAAAATGAACCTTATTATATTTGTATTAACTGCAAATCTGACGCTGAAACAAGCGATGACAATGAGTGATTTAAAATATAGGATATAGGCCTACATGCTGTAGTAGGCTACCGAGTCAAATATCAATATGACCAAAGATTAGTGTTGGCTTACTTTTTATATCTTTCCTGATTAAGACAGGTTTTTTTTATTGCTAAGAGTCTCTAAAAGTATTTTTATAAAGGACTAAGAGTTTACAAGTGTTAACAATTTAACTATTTTATTTCCATTTGATTTGCAATATTATTAAAACATGAAAGTGTTTTATTGTGTTAAGAACGTTATAAATGAATAAATTTCTCATTCTTGATTTAACATATCCCATTTAATCGCATTTCTTACATTATTTGCATATGTTACAATGTACTTATATGTGTCATTTATGTGTCACATTGTGCTCCAAGCATGTCACAACTTGCCCCGTAGCGGGGGTTAGTAGTGACAAATTTCGAGGTTACGCAGAATTCATTTTGTGTTATGAAAAACGTTAATAATGTTAATAGTAGTTTTATAAATATGTTGCGCAAGATTTACTCGAATGATATGGTACACTAAATGTTTCACTTCAGTTCAAATCTTACGGCTAATATAAAAAATGTCGAAAATGTCACCACTAGCCCCGGTCTCCCCTAAACCTACAAAATATAATCCAGATGTCAAGAAAATGTAATATATTTCAGTTTAATTAAAGTAAGGATTTTTTTTTGAAGTATTAGCTCTTCAACTGAAATCTTTGGCGCCTTTACTACTTCGGCGCCTGTGTGCGTCGCACACTGGGTCGGCGCGCCCCTGTGTATACGAATGCATGCTTCCGAATACAGCCGAATCACACGAAAGTCGTTCTCTGAACATTTGAGTCATGGGGAAATGTACATTTTACCTTGCAAAAGGTCGGGTAGAAGATTTTATTTTTTTAATTTGTCTATACTGAGGCAAGCATGGAAAAAACAAGTTTTCCAACAAATTTTCTCTAGGCTAAATTTTCTATGGCCAAAAACACAAAATTTTGGGACCTTTTTTTGATTTTTTTTTTTTAAATACCCGGCAAAAGTGGATTGACCTTGATGAAGGAGTGAATCACCCAGAATATTTATTCAGTGCTGGATCAGCTGAACCAATAGAAACGAAGCTAGGAAGATAGGATT
Organism: Maratus speciosus; assembly: GCA_963932465.1. NCBI lineage: Eukaryota > Metazoa > Arthropoda > Arachnida > Araneae > Salticidae > Maratus > Maratus speciosus. The sequence goes on along the minus strand of OZ010787.1, from coordinate 682,970,443 downwards.
TATATGAATGGATAGAAGGAAGATATGTAAACGTATCAGGTAACCTTTCCAGATCAACACACATGGATAACCCTACAAAAAGTCTGAAGAAACTATTTACCGAATACGCAACAAGCTGAAAGAATATGTTTCGTAATTTGTTTGTGGAAATGTTTGCTGTTTATCGTACCCCGCCCGATATGTCTTTTATTTGGACTTGTTTTTACTTGGCACTAGAATTAAGAAATGATGTCCCCTCAAATTTTATTTTACAGATATTTTGATGATATGCAATGTAAATCAGTAATTTAATATTTGATTCATTCAAGTTAAAGTAGAATTGATGTAAATCAATGTGCAAATTTAGATAGTCATTTTTAAAGAAAGCTTATACTTTACATGTAAGCCCACAGCCCTTTTGAAAATCTTACGCGCGGGCCTTGCTTAGCTTTTATGCTATAACTTCAAATGCGCACAAAACAGAATTCTCTAGATGGACTTTCTAATATTATTGCGTAAAGAAAAACATTTGTTAGGTCGAAGAAAAAAAAAGACGAAATGGATTTCAGTATTAGGTGATCATATTGAAAATTTGATACAATTTTAGCATGAAGATGACCGTTTAAATCTATTTTTTTAATGTAAATTGCATAATTTTCAGTAAAATTGTTATTTCTGTTTTTTTTTCTATGTGCATTTGAAAAATCAAAGGTCCTTTTTATTTTAGTTAGAAAACACAAATAGCCATTAGATTAGAAATTATGTGTTATGGCAATTTATGTGCAATAAAAGAAAAGATCTCAAATAAAAAATTTTAAAATAATCTCAAATTTTCTATGCGAACACCCAATTTTGACGAAGATTTTATCCAAGGATACAAAAGCGGGAAGCAATTGGGTGCAGAAGTTTCGGAATTAGGGCCGTAATTATGCACGTTTTTAAATCGTATTGTCAAAATCATTTTGAATGGTTTCGAAACATATTGCAATGTGGATAGTTATTTAAACAAACTTAAAAAATAATTACTGGAATGTGCTGTAATTTTGGAAAATCTTCTGAAAAAAGATTTCTGTTAAAAAATTCAAGGATTACAATTCATATATTTCCGAAAATTAATTATATATATATATATATTCCACAAAAAAAGAATTATAAGCTGTAAATGTTTTTTCAGAAATAGGTCTACAAGCTTTAAATAGGAGAGGCCGAACAGCTCACTCCATTATGTAGTTTTTGAGTTATGTTTAAAAACCACCTGTATTGCAATCTATTTTACCACGATTGCATATGAGTTTATCATTAGGAGCTTTAAATTTTAAATCTTTATAGTCCTTACATACTTGACCCTATATCCTTCCGGTTTGGTATTCTAGGGTGAAATTTTCTGAAAAATTAAAATAAGGTGTGAAAATCAGGTGTTCGTATTGAAAATTTCAGCATGTCATAGGGGCGTCTAGGCCTTGTTTAACACATCATGTCAAAGAAGGCACAATGTTAAATTGGATGGCTATTTTCGTTTTTTCTGCATTCACTTGGTGATTCAAATTTATGAGATGTTATCTCAAAATAAAAAAAAAATCTCTGCCGGCCCGGCCTACAGGCAGAAGTAGATTTCGAAGTCAAATATACTAATTTCACAAACAAAAACTAAATGATGATTAGAGATAAATCCACTTTAACAATTTTATCTGGCCGCTTTTGACGAGTTTTTATTTCATTTTTATATAATAGCTGGTTTTATCAGAATCATGTTACGGCGGTATTAAAAAAAATACTTTTCCATGCTCAACAACTCGAAATTTTCTGGCATAATTCCAGATTCATTTTTAATAAAAAAAAAATATATATATATACGAAACTTGCTGACGTGATTTTTGAAGAGATTTATAAGCGAACTGTGTTTTTATTTTTTGTTCAATTAATTAAAACTTGATATATAACAATTATTTTCTCAGAAGGACAATATTTTTCGTTTCTAACACAATCGCTTCGGGAAATTCCGTTCAAAATGCCCACTTTGACATCATTTTAGGTAGATTTCGTATGAAATACTACCTATTGGCGTCGTTCCTATGTTGGAATTTTTGAAAGATTTTTGCAGATCTACACCGATCATGACCCCTAGAACCCAAAACCACCCTCAGTAAAAAGCTTTATATATCTATCTATCTATCTATGTATGTATGTATCTATCTATGTATATCACTTTCTTCTGGACACGATAACTTCCACAATTCTGCACCAATCTCTTCCAAACTAATACATAAAATCGAGGGGCATAAAATCCCGGTCAAGTTCGTTAATGGGCAAAATCGGACCAAGGGGGGAGGGAAATAGGGAGGGGTTTTGTGAAAACCGAAAAAAAAACCCATAACTTCTTAAATTTTGTACATATCGAATCAGTTTAAAGTTTTTATTACTTCTAAAAATAGGGCCAAAAATTTATGTATCACAGATTTTTGATAAAGTAAAAGATGGGGTCAAGGGGCGCAAAAATATGGTTTTTGGGAGAAAAAAATTCATAACTTCGTCAATTCTCAAGATGTCAAATCCAATTAATTTTATCATGAATCTCCTTAACATTATCTACAACTTTTATATTCACAAGTTTTTGATAGGACCAATTCGTACCGCAAAAAAATTAAAAACGAAAACAAAAAAGGCGTTTGAAGAAGAAACAAATCCATAACTCCGTCAATTCAAAAGATATAAAATCCCCACGAATTTATCATATATCTTCTTAATATTGTCTACAACATCTATATAGACAAGTTTTGGATAGGACCAATCCTTACAGCAAAAACAAATTAAAAATACATAGCGGTTGAAGAAAAAAATCATCTTAGCAAGGGTGTATTCAAATCCAAACCTAACAAACACCGAACTTATGGGCCACTGATGGGTTCGTTAGCCTTGGCCGAAAGTGTTCGATGGTGGCCCGCTATCAGTGAAAGTTACGGCTCCGTAAAAAAGGTGTCACGCCGGACAGAATAAGGCCACAAGATAATTGGCCGTAAATACAAGAAGTTGCCCACAATCATGCCACTAAGTTTTCGCTGAAAATGTTAGATAGCCTTAAACTGCCCACAATTATTCTTTTAATGGCCACTAAAAATAAAAGCTAACCAGAAGCTTGCCTTTGTTCTGCCATTTGTGGTTGTCATAAATTAAATTTATCCCAAAGCTGCCCACAAAAAAGCCTATTAGGGTTATTTAAAATGTAATCACTTGCCACTGTTGTGCCATAACGATTGTTTAGGAATAAATCAAAATTTATTCTATAAAAAAAAACTTTTTTATCAGCCTAATTAAATGATAAAATATTTTTGCAGGATTAAAAAAATCTTATAATTATTTAGATATACTTTTATAGAAAATGAAATTCTTTCACTTTGAACTTTTTCAAAAAATTCCCAAAACACAATATTTCACATAGTGCATTAATTTATTTGTTCATTTATTCACTTACATATTTACAAAATTTATATGCAATGCATTTTTAAATAGTTGCATTTCATAAAAATTTATAAAGTGTATAATTGAAAAAATAAACTAATCAATCAATTCATTATCAAATATTGTATTTTGAATATTTTTGAAAAAGTTCAAGTTAAATGAACTTGATTTTCTTGAAAAGTATGTCTAAATAATTATAAGATTTTTTTTTTTTTTTTTAACCTGCCAAAACATTTTACCATTCAATTAACCTTCTAAAAAGTATTTTCTTTTGAAGAATAAATTTCGAATTTATGCTTAAATAATATACGTGATTTTAATATAGTTTATTATATATTTTATATAAAAATGTGTTTGTTTGTGATATTCTTTTTACTTAAATTTCCACTATATTTTACACAGCTTCGTTGGTAAATCTGTTAAATTATGCTTATTCATCAAAGCTTTATTAAATCATTATTATCTAAATTTTTGCATCATTTCTGATCATTTTATTAAAATATTACATAAAAATAAGTTTAATCTTTATGTAGTTAACGAATGACAGTATAATATTTCTCATACATTTTAAAATTTTGCTTTTATCAGATAATATTTAACTATTTCTCTTGCAGTTTAATAGCCAAACATTTGAAAAAATATATTATTTCAACTTTTTCAAAATTCTTGAAAATTATTTATAATTATTAGAAATGTAAATAATAGAATCATAAGACGAAACGCAATTTTTTCACCTTGATTCAACATAAAATATACGATGTGAACATTAAAAAGGTCCACAATCTTACTTAAAAGGCGACTAAAGTAATGAAGAAGATGTTACAAGTTTAAAATATACATTTTATTTAAAATTTCTTAGTACTTTCAAGCCTTCCAACCTCATCATTAGAGAATTTCTTAATAACTAAATGTTGTTTATTTATACAAATACGTCACTTTGTTTTGAAAATGAGAGGGTCAATAATTACTGAGTAGAAAGTAGCAGTTTCTTGGATTTAATTTAAGTAAAGAAAATATATATTATTATTATTAATTGCAGTTCCATTTATTTACACAAAAATAATTATATCATAAAATAATAATTTAATTATATCCATGGAAAGTGACCTATGAGAAACAGAGTGATGTCATAAATAAATGGAACTGTAATTAATAATAATATATATTTCCTCTAATTAAATTCAATCCAAGAAACTGCTACTGCTACTGCTACTGCTACTTTCAACTCTAGTAATTATTGGCTCTCACATTTTAAAAACAATAAACAACATTTAGTTATTAAGATATTCTCTGATGATGAGCTAGGAAGGCTTGAAAGTACTAAGAAATTTTAAATAAAATGTATATTTTAAACTTGTAACATCTTTTTCATTACTTTAGTCGCCTTTTAAATAATATTGTGGACTATTTAATGTTCACATTATATATTTTATGTAAATAATAGTTTAATAGTGATTTAAAAATATATATTAAATTAATCTTGATACTTCTAAATTTCATTTAAATTCAATTGTTTTAGTCACTCAAATTTTCGCGAGTATAAAGTCACATTTTTATAATTAAACTAAAATAAACTGTTTTAAGGGGTCTTCTACCTTTTAAACGCGTCGAAAATTAACGAAAAACTTCAACGTTTTAATTAGTTTATCTTCAAAACCTTTTTATGTATATACGTGAAATTTTGGATATTGATTAAACAGATTATGCTTTCTAATATACTACCAACAGAAATTTATTAACCCTTTACAGAATTTGTGTATTGTTGAAATCAAAATAGCTCTTTTTTTACCCCATAAGTCATTGCGCGCATGATATCTTAAGAAGGGATGTATGGATTGTCATGAAATTTGGTAAATATATTAAACAAATATGTGTGTTTAAAATGATCTACTTTTAAGTATTTACAATGGTAATATTTTTAGTTATGACTATTTATATTCATTAAAAATACATATGTTTTTATTTTTTTTTTACGAAAATATTTTTTTTATATAGTTAATGAAATAATTTTAGACTAAGAGTAGATCATTTTAAACACATATATATGTTTAGTATCTTTACCGAATTTCATGCTAATCCATACATACTTTCTCAAGATAAGAGCGCAATGACTTATGGGGTAAAAAAAAGAGCTATTTTGATTTAAACAATACACAAATTCTGTAAAGGGTTAATAAATTTATGTTTGTAGTATATTACAAAGCACAATCCGTTTAATCAATATCCAAAATTTCATGTTTATACATAAAAAGGTTTTGAAGATAGACTAATTCAAACTTTGAAGCTTTTCGTTAATTTTCGACTCGTTTAAAAGGTACAAGACCCTTAAAGAACAATATCATCCGATATTTATAATGTTTAAAAATAAATTCGATAACTTCGAAAAACTAAAAATAAACTATTGAAGGGAATTTTACTAAAAATGAAAATATCTTTTACATTTTCTTTTGCAATTATAAAAACTAAAATATAAATATTCTTTAAGATAAAATGATGCAAAAAACAGATATAATGAAATTAATAAATTTGTAATGAATCAACATGAACTAACAAGCTTACCGATATACGTGCTACATTTTGAAACCATGTCTACTTATTCCGACGAAGTAAATGACGCGAATGACAAAGCAGAAATGAAAACGCAAAGCTAAAGTAAAATTCTGAGAATTTCTCCCTCCCCCCTCTTATCGTACCGGACCAGAACTTTCAAAACTGCTTAACCTTGAGCCATTTGAAGGTCCCATCATCTATTTGATTTTTCTGGAGAGGGAGGGAGGGAGAGTAGTTTTATGAGCCAATACCTTATTATAATAAATAAAAGTCATTTTTTCATAAATCATATATTTTTTCTGTTAATATTATTTTTAGTCATTTGGAAAAAGAGCTTTGTTTTCCTTTTCTTTCTTTTTTTTCGTTCTTTTTATTTCTTTTTTTAGAGAAATAAAGATTTAAGATACATTGTTTGAATTTTTAAACTCTCCATACAGTTTTCAGATAACACAAAAACACTTTTTTTTTTCCTCCGATTTATCCTTTAAATGGGCATTTTATCTCTTTTCTGTAAATTTTTACCCATTTATCTTCGCAATTAAAAATTATAAGATTTAAAAATAACATGCATTCCATTTTATTCTGATATGCTCATAAAAAATATCTTGTTTATCTATATATATATCAAGGCTTATTTTTGACTCAAGACGATTTTACTTGTAATTTATAAGAAATGCCTAAAAATTAATAGAACCTTTTCATGTTTATTTTAGGGCATAAAATATACATATCGCATTTTATTTAATACTTTCATATAATGTCAGATTTTAATGCGTATTCTAAATTTTGCCAGAAATAATTTTTCCAACTGGGTGAAAATGTATCCAGGTCGGGACTCGAAACCAAATAATAATGAACAAAAATTCTTTATTTATTCTGCAATTCTTTACTTAATTCTGCGAAAATTCTTGATTTATTGTGCAATTTTTCACTTAATTATTTTTATACATATGCAAGTTTTATCTGTATTTCTAAAGAGTAAAATAATGGTAGTAAAATCATTAAATATATCTAAATTGTTAGGAATTTAATACAGGCAAGAAATTTTATTTATATTTTCCGTTACAGTGGATTCAGAAACAAAAATTTCTTTTCCAGTATTTTCTTTTACATGGAAATATGTTTCAAATGATATTAAAAATTCATGTTTTAGTAACAGCTTTTAAGTTACCTTTTCTCTCCCCCCACCCCTCCCTCCCCTCGCTCAAGAATAACAGCTTATTGAAACATTTCCTCCTTTTCATTATAACAAATATTTTTTCATGAATGCTGAAAAAAAAGAGCATAAATAAATTGACATTTATCAATAAATGTTTAAACATGTTTAAGTAGTATATATGTCCGAAGATTGCAGTATTTTGCTATTAATATATTATTCAAATCAGCGTATATTTTATATTATGCTATCTGATTATCTTTGCAATCAAAAACAATATAAAATAACCATTAAATATAATATTTTTTATTCCAGTGTGTTCAAAATATATTTATTTAAAGATATTTTAAAGGCAAGAACGTTAAACGCTTTTATGTTGTTGTTTTTTTCCATATTTTTTTTTTTAAATATAAACAGGGAATTTATGTACATTTTGGGGACAATTTTTGATTTTTGTAAAATATTTTCAAACTAAATTAAAATATGTAATCTATTTTACTGCTTTAAATATAAATCTCACGACATATTTATATTTTTACTAAAACCCAGATTTAAAATAATTAAACTTACTTAGAAAGAAATGAAGAGAAAAATATATTTCCTCTCTTTAATTAAATATTCGGGTTAGGTGATATTAGCCCTCTACTTTCTAAACGATGACGATCCATTACATTTTTGCCAGAAACCGCCCCTTAAGAGTTGCCGGGCAAAGTAAATGCAACAGTTCTCTCACCGCCGAAACATTACCGTTCCGGCAATAGCTGCCGGAACTAGCGGCGGGTCATTTACGGTACAACATTGTTTGGTTACAAATGGCCTTAACTCCTTTTGGCCACGACATATACGCCATTCGGCCTTAAATCGAGTGTTTGTTGGGAACTGCTTATTTTCTGACTCATTTTACAATTCATTTTTACTCTCAAAGACTTCCAATTGATACCTTTTCTGACTCAGAAACTATATAATGTACCGTAATGGTCAATTTTTTTTATAGAGGCAGAATATATTTTAAAACATGCTGTCAAAGTGGGCCTTTTGAACCGAATTTCCCGAAGCGGATTGTGTTGGAAAAATCATCGTATTAAGGGAGTATTCAAATCCAAACTGCTTATTTTCTGACTCATCTTTAAATTCATTTTTGCTCTCAAAGGCATTCAATTGGTAGATTAGCTTATTCAGAAACTATATAATGTACCGTAATGATCGATTTTTTGACAGAGGCAGAATATATTTCAAAAAATGATGTCAAAGTTGGCATTTTGAAACGGAATTTCCCGAAGCGATTGTGTTAGAAACGAAAAATATTGTCTTACTGAGAAAATAATTGTTTATATATCAAGTTTTAATTAATTGAACGAAAATTAAAACCACAGGTCGCTTATAAATCTCTTCAAAAATCACGTCAACAAGTTTCATATTTTTCCTATTAAAAATGAATTTGGAGTTATGCCAGAAAATTTCGAGTTGTTGAGCATGGAAAAGTATTTTTTTGAATACCGCCTTAACATGATTCTAATAAAACCAGTTATTATATAAAATTGAAATAAAAACTCGTCAAAAGCGGTCAGATAAAATTGTTAAAGTGGGTTTATTTCTAATCATGATTCGGTTTTTGTTTGTGAAATTAGTATATTTAACTTCGAAATCTACCTCCGCCTGTAGGCCGGGCCGGCAGGGATTTTTTGAAATATATTCTGCCTCTATCAAAAAATCGATCATTACGGTACATTATATAGTTTCTGAATAAGCGAATATACCAATTAAATGCGTTTGAGAGCAAAAATGAATTTAAAAATGAGTCAGAAAATAAGCAGTTTGGATTTGAGTGCATCCTTAATACAATGATTTTTCCAACACAATTCGCTTCGGTAAATTCGATTCAAAATGCCCTTTTTAACGGCATTTTTAAAAATATATTCTGCCTCTATCAAAAAATCGATCATTACGGTACATTATATAGTTTCTGAATAAGCGAATATACCAATTAAATGCGTTTGAGAGCAAAAATGAATTTAAAAATGAGTCAGAAAATAAGCAGTTTGGATTTGAGTGCATCCTTAATACAATGATTTTTCCAACACAATTCGCTTCGGTAAATTCGATTCAAAATGCCCTTTTTAACGGCATTTTTAAAAATATATTCTGCCTCTATCAAAAAATCGATCATTACGGTACATTATATAGTTTCTGAATAAGCGAATATACCAATTAAATGCGTTTGAGAGCAAAAATGAATTTAAAAATGAGTCAGAAAATAAGCAGTTTGGATTTGAGTGCATCCTTAATACAATGATTTTTCCAACACAATTCGCTTCGGTAAATTCGGTTCAAAATGCCCTTTTTAACGGCATTTTTAAAAATTTATTCTGCCTCTATCAAAAAATCGACCATTACGGTACATTATATAGTTTCTGAGTAAGGGAACGTACCAAGTGGAAGCCTTTGAGAGCAAAAATGAATTGTAAAATGAGTCAGAAAATAAGCAGTTTGGATTTGAATACACACTTACTAAGATGATTTTTTTCTTCAACCGCTATGTATTTTTAATTTGTTTTTGCTGTAAGAATTGGTCCTATCCAAAACTTGTCTACATAGATGTTGTAGACAATTTTAAGAAGATATATGATAAATTCATGGGGATTTTATATCTTTTGAATTGACGGAGTTATGGATTTTTTTCTTCTTCAAACCCCCTTTTTGTTTTCGTTTTAAACTTTTTTTGCGGTACGAATTGGTCCTATCAAAAACTTGTGAATATAAAAGTTGTAGATAATGTTAAGGAGATTTACAATAAAATTAATTGGATTTGATATCTTGAGAATTGACGAAGTTATGAATTTTTTTCTCCCCAAAACCCTATTTTTTGCACCCCTTGAGCTCATTTTTACCTTTATCAAAATTCTGTGATACATAAATTTTTGGCCCTATTTTTAGAAGTAATAAAAACTTTAAACAGATTTGATGTGTACAAAATTTAAGAAGTTATGGGGGGTTTTCTGTTTTCACAAAATCCCTCCCTATTTCCACCCCCTTGGTCCGATTTTGCCCATTAACGAACTTGACCGAGATTTTATACCCATTGATTTTATGTATCAGCTTGGAAGAGATTGGTGCAGAATTACGAAAGTTATCGTGTCCAGAAGAAAGTGATATAGATAGATAGATAGATAGATAGATAGATAGATAGATAAAGTTTTTTACTGAGGGTGGTTTTGGGATCTAGGGGTCATGGTCGGTGTAGATCTGCAAATTTTTTTCAGAAATTCCAACATAGGAGCGATCCCAATAGGTAGTATTTCATACGAAATCTACCTAAAAAGAAAATGCCCCATGCATGTATTTCTCCGAATTGTCCCCAGAATAAAACGGTAATAGTCATGCTACTGGAAATTATGACTTCCTTCAATTTGTGGTAGAAAGTGGGTTTAGGGGGTCGTCTCATACTAGAATGGTATCAAATTTTCAATACGAACGCATAATTTTGACATAACTTTCATTTTTTTCCAGTAATTTTTACTTCAACTTTTCAATACGTATCGTCGTACCGTTTTCGATACGAAAATACCAAGCGGGAAGTCATTCGTATAAGTAGTTTGGGATTGGTGAAGGTTTAAAATTTGGGACTTTTTCTGTTAAAATCAACTTAATCATGAAAACAGATTGCAATGCGGGTAATTTTTTAGGTTAACTCGAAAATTACTTGCCGGAGCCATCTGCCATTTCAGAGTCATTTTGAATTCTTATATTTAAAACTTCCAGAAATCAATGTCCGTTGAAAAATTCATAGGTTGCAATTAATATATTTTTCAAATAATAATTAAAAATATACATATTTTCAAAATAACTTTTCGAAAAAAATCATGAATAGTAATCTATAATTTTTTTAACAGAAATCTATTTCTAAAAGCATTATTTATAGGAATCTATAATGCCAGCTCATTCCACTTAGTAGTTTTTGAGTAATGTTTAAAAAGCTACTCGCATTGAAATCTGCTTCGTAACAATTACAAATTAATTAAGAGTTGATGACAAATTAATTTGAGTTCTAAAATTGAAACAGTCGTAAATAATAAACTGCTTGACCGAATGAGTTTTCGTTTGGTTAGAAGGTAAAATTTACCGAAAAATCCAAATAGGATGTCAAAATGAGGAAAATTAAATTTTTTTTTGACATAAATCAAAAGAAAACGTAATTTCCTGTGGAATGGCTATCTTCGGTTTAATTCGCTCATTAAAATGTCTGGGGCATGCTCTTTTTTTGGCAGACTGTACATAATATTACTATTTGGAGAATTATTATTTCATGAAAAAAACGAAGAAGGTTTTTTTAGCATACCTATCTGAGGATTGCCGAAAATATGAATAAGCTTCTTTTCGAATAATTCACGCAACAGATAAAGTAAAAGGATAAGGTACTTTTAAAATGTCTAAAATTACATACTAAATATTATAAGAATAATTTCCATTTCTACAATATTTAAAAATTAATATTTAAACAATATTTAAACACGTTTTGAACATTTCTTTTTGATAAATTAGTTTTTTTCAAATTAATTTCAAGTCCCAAATATTTTACGTAGGACACCGTTAACAGATCTAAACGTTTTTTCTGATTACTTCAGAAACTTTCGTATTTATCGAAGCAAATCTTGTATCCTTCCAATAATATTAATATAGGGGAGACTAGGGAGGGTTGACCCACTTTTTAAAAAATAATTTTTTATTTTTTAAATATTGAACGTATGATAAAGTTTTATATATCATTTTATTCGTTATACAATCAGTTATCAAAATAAACATGCTACATAAGTGTAACATATAAGAAATTTGAAAAATGATTGATTTTAATCATGAAAAAATAATGGGTCAAGGCTCCCCATATATGGGAGGTTTGACCCACTATATGGGAGGCTTGACCCACTTTGTTTTATATTGCACTATTTGTGAAGAGAAATAAAATCAGTTTTAAAAAAAGGAAATAACTTTATTCTCCATGTTTTAATTATTATAAAAAAATATTTTTTAAAAAATATGAGGCTTAAACAAACCTGATAAGACGCAATCGCAAGTCAGAGGAGAAAAATTTTGTTTTGTCAGAGCAGGTATAATTGTACAGCAAGGAATATGAAATTTAAGCAAGGCAGTATTCTGTTAGAGACAGGTTCAGTCTTCATAGTGTTTCATGTTATTATGTCCGGATTTAGGAGCCACTGTCCCGCTTTTTTTATCTCCTTGTTCCATTTTTGTGACACTCGATCTGACAACTCTAGTTGTCACATAGTTTGGCTTAATATCACTGTATTCACCCTGGTGAAATTTGTCTACATACCTTCCTAAAGTTTTTCGATCGATGCTGTGTTCTTTTGCAACCGCATAAGCACTAACTTATCATTAACATGTTTTAAACCTTTAAGAGGCAAAGTACTTTCAGTGAAAAAATGTTGAGATAAATGACTGGCACCGGAATTTATGAACAAAATTATTTGGAAATAAGAAAAAGGCTATATTTCACATACATAATAAATGGAAAAGACTTTAGCAAAATTCTGGTGCCATTGTGATGTTTCGGAATTAAAATTAAGTTGTTTTATAAATATACCACTGCCCCTCAAAGGGTTAAGACTGTTGCTTCCATCCTTTCTAGTCCTTTTTTAGTCTTTCCCACTGTTTCTATTTATCTATTGTAAGCAATATCTAAATGGAAAAAAGTTCCTATCAACTTTCCCATTTTCTAGCAATTTTTCACATTTTTCTATAGTGAGTTTTAAACATTTTCTTTTCCATCATACCATTTTACTGAAACTTTACAGAATAAATTTACATTCTTTTATACATATACCATTCACTTTTCATTATGCACAGTGTATAATAAAATATTTCCAAAACCACTTAATTAAGGAAGCCTTGAGCATCTGGTCAACCCTCCCTCACACTGACTGGGTCAAGCCTCCCTACATAGACCTTTTCTAAGCAATACCACATTGTTATATTAAGCCTAACTTACTGTGCAATCTTTATGCCTGTAATGAAAGCTCGATATTTCTGCATTACTTAAAACCCACTTACTTAAATTTCTATGATATATTTTATCTGAAAAAAGTTTACACAATATTTCTAAAAAACACAACTTTTAGGTTGCAAACGCTTCCCAATTGATTTTTCCACACCTGTTTCGATTAGCTGTGTGAAACAAAGATTGTTGTTTGAGCATTCCAGTAGCTTTGGTTGGCACCTATTGATAAAACTCTGAAATTATTTTAAATATGAAAATTAATGGGTGGGTCAAGCCTCCCGTATGGTCAACCGTCCCTAGTCTCCCCTATCTGAAATACGGCCGCTTATTAGAAACACAAGTAAACGTCATTTTAAGACAATCAACTGAAGTATCAAAGTATTAGGCCATTGCATGTACAGTTTTTGTCAAAGCAAACCATCCACTCGCCTTTGATTGCAGACCGTATACAATCCGACTCTGGATAACATTTCCTTTTAGAATATGAAGTCAATTTCTGAAATAGGAATAGTCTCGAGATTTAAAAAGTCTTTTTTTAAAGTGTTGTCTCCCTATTTGAGTTTTTTGACTGAAAGCTGCTCGGAAAAAGATATAGATTATGGACATTTTTTTAAAGTCTTCATAGAGTTAGAAAAGATAATGTGTCAGATATTTATTCATAATTTTCTAAAAATAAAATTAATACTTTACAAGTAAAAGTACCAAAAACGTTTATTAGTTTTATGGAGAATTGCAAGGGTTTATCGATAAATTTAGAAATAAATAAATCAATTTCTGGATGTTTTCACAAGAAAAATATCCAGAATCAGACATTGGTTCTCCGGAAAAATTGTAGAGAAAAATATAACTATAAAATAAATTAATTGTATCCTAAAAACTAATTCCTATAAATTATGTGTTAGCTTTTTACGAGTTTGTTACACGTGTTTGAACAATACCAGAATCCTTTACACCGTCTTCTAAAGGAACCGCAAATCCCGTTAGACCGTCTTCTAAAGGGACCCCAAATCCTTTTAGACCGTCAAAAAGAAAAAATTCTCAAAACATTATGATTGGGATGGACTGTAAACTTACATACCCATGCTTTTTAGGATGTTCATCCTCTTTTTACCTGACTGAAAAGAATGGTTATGTGTTTCACGCGTATCTGTGTATGTGGATTTCTTTATACCCCCGAAACATCCCAACGGCTGTATGGATTTTAATGAACGAGGTCTCTATCAATTCGTCTTAACGGCCCGATGGTTATAGGCTAGGTTTTGTTTTTATAAATTCAAAATGGCGGCCGTAAAATACAAAATGGCGGTAAAGACGAAAAAAAATACGCACCTGAATAAGTGGCATATCATTGGATAGGTCTTACAAAATGCAGAAGATGTTTCTTTGATTATTTTACAGTCAGAAGCTCCGTTAAAATATTATACAACCTGGAAGTTGTGTATGTAGGATCTCTAGCTTTACTGCAACTCTAACCATCATAGACCTCATCAAAACAGTGTTTATAGATAGGAAATAACAATTAAACACAACTTAAAAGTCATCAATACAAGTAAATAAAAAAAATAGGTAAGTAATATAAAAAAGTAATATAAAAAATATTTTAAGTCAATTCCGACTTATAGTCTAGGCAATAGAGACTGTATAGCGACTCTACCTAGCAAAAATAATGGAAGTTCTGGAAATAGGCTTACTTTATGTTTTTTGGGTCGCTGAATCCAAATTTGTAATTTCCCACCAAAATTTCCCCCGGCAACCCCCCCAACCCCCCAAATTTTGGTAAAATGCCCCCCAAAAAAGATTTCTATTAAAAAAATCTATTTTTTTATTATTTTAGGGGAAAAGTATCTAGAAATTCAGAAAGTAGACAAAATTTGCAACAAATTAGATATATAACATTATGACTTAGGATGAAGGGGAAGGGGGGATCTGCCTCGGAACATGCGCCGCGGTGCTGCGTGGACTAAGTTGCGCAATTCCACTTAACCACTCACACGTTTACATTCACCCTCCCATCTTTCCTCCGAACTTTCTCTATAAGGTTTACTTTAAGTTTTATGGGTCGCTGAATCCGAATTTTTAACTTACCCCCAAAATCCCCCTCCCCCTAAAACCTCCCAAAATAGTTGTTTTTAACTTAAATTTCTTATTGTTTTACGGGAAAAGCATTACAAAATTCAGAAACTAGACAAAATTTGCAACAAATAGGATGTACGATATTATGACGTAGGATAAACGTGGAGAGAGGGGGCTGCCTCGGAACATTCCCCGCGCGCTTTTCTCAAAAACCATTTTTTTTTCAAAAAACCAATTTTTGGGGGGTTGCCGGGTGAAATTTTGTGGGAAGTTACAAATTCGGATTCAGCGACCTAAAAAATAAAGTGAGTCGAAATCCAGAACTAGTATTAATTTTTCCAGGTAAAATGCCCTATTGCCTGGACTTCATAACTTAGTGCACGTAGCACCGCAGTGCATGTTCAGAGGTAGCCCTCTCCCTCCCCGTTCATCCTACGTCATAATGTCATACATCCTATTTGTTGCAAATTTTGTCTAGTTTCTGAATTTCGTAAGGCTTTTCCCCTAAAACAATAAGAAATTTAAGTTAAAAATAACTATTTTGGGGGGTTTCGGGCGCTAAATTTTGGGGGTAAGTTAAAAATTCGGATTCAGCTACCCAAAAAACTTAAAGTAAACCTTATAGAGAAAGTTCGGAGGGGAGATGGGAGGGCGAATGTAAACGTGTGAGTGGTTAAGTGGAATTGCGCAACTTAGTCCACGCAGCACCGCCCGCATGTTCCGAGGCAGATCCCCCCTTCCCCTTCATCCTAAGTCATAATGTCATGTATCTAATTTGTTGCAAATTTTGCCTACTTTCTGAATTTCTAGATACTTTTTAACTAAAGCTATAAAAAATTGATTTTTTAAATAAAAACCTTTTTTGGGGGGCATTTTACCAAAATTTGGGAGGTTGCCGGGGGAAACTTTAGTGGGAAGTTACAAAATCGGATTCAGCGACCCAAAAAACATAAAGTAAGCCTATTTCCAGAACTTCCATTAATTTTGCCTGGTAAAATCCCCTATTGCCTGGACTATTAGGTAAAAAAAAAAATTTTTTTTTCTCCCAGTCTTCTATTCTCTCGAGTGGCGCTTAAAATGACTTGATCAAGAAGAGGGCTCTCTCCGTCTTAAAATACCTTGATCAAGAAGAGGGCTCTCTCCGTCTTAAAATACCTTGATCAAGAAGAGTGCTCTCTCGATTATTGAAAATTAATTGCCGAAACGTCAGTGAAGGCTTACTGTGGAGACACGAAAAGTTTTGATTTCCGTTTGTCTGTCTGTCTGTCTGTTCCGCGATAACTGCCTCAAAAAGCATCCGATCGGCTTGAAATTAATTGGGCATGTTGATGAGGTACTCGGACTTAGCTGTATAGTTTTTGGTTAAATTTGGTTCATTCGTTCGGGAAATATAGAACATTTTATTTTGCTCTGTAATGCTTTTCTATGGCAAGTCAGACGATTTTCAAATTTTCATTTGTTGAAAGAAATGGCTCATATAAAAAATGGATTTAAATGGTAAATTTTGGATGCTGAAATTTTTAAATAAGATTATTAAATTATTCCATTTAGTTTGCAATTATGTCAATATATTTGCGAGATTTTTAAAATTAGGTTTATAATTTTTGGGGGAACTTTTTGCATGTTTTCCAATAATATAAAGCATTTTGTTTTATCAATTTGACATAATACATATTTCATTTTTTACCTTTTCTTTCATCAGTTGCCTAGCAACGTATTTGGTCTTAATAATATTAGTATAAATGCGTCTATAATGTTTCAGTAAAGCCAACGTCAAAACGGATGAATTAATGCATTTGTATTTTTGCATATAGATGGGTTTTAGTCCCAGAAATAAAAATAGACAATATTTTATTTATTTTATTCAAATATTTTGCTTAAAAATACAAAAGTTCATTATTTTCATACATAATAATGTGACATTTCTTCATAAAATTTATCAATGTTTCTTTAATCGTTGCCAAGAAAATCAAAACCCTGAATAATATTTTCTCTTAAACAATTTTCAATTGAAAGATTTTGACGTGAAACAGGAAAATGAAAAAAAAAAATTAAGAGTAAAAAAATTAATATGGCGGCATATTGGGAATAAAAAGAAAACTCTCAAGTATTTCTTAATATAACAAGATGAAAGGTTTTCAGTAAGTACGAATAGCAGGTGAATTAGACGTCATTTATCAAAAAAAAAAAAAAAAAAAAAAAAAAAAAAAGATGTTGGAGTAAAAAGATCTTGGCTAAAATAAAATTAACTATTATTCACGGAGGAAAGAGATAGATGGAGATGCAGTATGCCGTAAAAACAGTTTGCAATATGATGTGCGTTATCGCTCAGATTTAAATGCCCTCATTTGGCCCAAACAAAACAAGCACGTGGAACAGGGACCGAATTCTTTGACTTCATCCGTGAATTTTTTCTGTAAAATGAAAATGATCTGCTTATATTTAAGCATTCTAAAGTAGCATTTTATCGTATTATGAATTAAAAACTGTATTACTAAAAATATTTTTCTTTTCTTTCTTTCTTTTTTTAAGCACGCCATTGTGTTTGGGTCGAATGCAGCGGATTTTAAGGTTACATTTTTGGCGTCACTTCAAGATTTATTGTTTGCGTACGGTTAACATGAGGATTTTATTTTAAATTTATTAATTTATAAAAAAAACTTATGCTTATCCTTATAAATCACAGCGTAAAAAAAATCTATGATCTACTATAACCATCCTCACAATCAATAAAAAATTACGAATGTAAATTTAAATAGACTATGGGGGGTTCAGGGGGGGCAGAGCCCCCCTGAAGAAATGCAATTTTTGATTTAAAAAGTTACCAGAATAAGCAGCTCATCAGAATTTCAGAACATCAGTGTATAACCACTTGTTTAACACATTTAATTTCTGAAACTTTACGACGTATTTTGTATTCTTATAAATATTTATGTAATTTGAAAACTTCAAAAATCGATTTGTAGGAAGATGACTATTACGCAATGAGTGTTAAAAAACAATGACTTGCAAAGATGACGTTGAGGCTCCTGATCTGCAGATTTACAAGTTTAATTTAATTTAATTAATGAATTAATATTTGAAAAAAACTGCATTAACATCAAGTGTCATCCACTACAAGTTAAAAAAAAATATTTGAGCTTGATTGGATGAATAATAAGTATTTTATTAACGATTGAAAATTTGAACAAGATATATATAGTGAGAGTGTGAGCTAATAGTAGGAATTGAAAAAAAAATAGTTTGACATTGATGAGAAATAATTAATTAGTTCGCGCTTAACGCAGTCGGTTTTTTTGATTCTTTAAATTTAATTGTTTTTGAATAGATTATGTAGGTCAGATTTCTTTTTGAATAGAAATTTAATAATTATTTTCAGAATTAAAATTATTTTTTGAATGAAAAAAAAAATGCCTGGAATATATTAGGATTAATTCATTGTATATTATTGCAAAGTAAACATTGTAATCTAATTTTTCTTAGAAAGGTATAAACTGAAGTTTGTCTCATCAGTTTAAGTTTAACAATCACAGACTTTGACCTCTTAACTCTAGCAAGGAAGGTCTCCTCACAGGGCATACTCAGAATATGTTGAAAAAAATGCTAGTGAAACTTCTCATGTACGTAATAAGGGATCAGTCAAATTTAACGGCGGAATTTCAGTAGAAAGTCTGTAAAAAAATAAAATACTTTCGAATATTTGGCGCGAAAATACGAAAGTGACACGCGATTTGGCGAGCAGGATTTTTCCTTGCCAAAAGCAAACGATTTTAATGCATCTGAAAATTGTTTATTAATTGTTTTTTAGAATGCACGGTTTTTAATGAATTTAAACTTAATGAAAGAGGTTATTATATATTTTTTTATATTACGTATATATGTTGCTTGTTGCTGTAGTTCTTTAATTTTATCACTGTAAAAATATTTTCTATGCTTTGCAAGTTGCAAATATCTATTTTAAGTTATAGTCAGCTGACATTTGATTGCCATAATACATTTCCATAACGAAGACGAAGTCGTTTCCATAGCAACAAAATCAAATCGACAGTGTTCTATCTGCCTTATTTTTCAGCTTGAAATAACTTAAATCAATTTAAATTTTGTTTTAAATCGTAAAATGTGATATTTAAATTTTATTATAAATGCATATAAATATATATGACAAACTGTAGTTAAAACAAACTAAAAATGACAAAACTATAGTTAAAACAAATTAAAAATGACAAAACTAAAGTTATTTAAATTAAACTTATATAAACGAATTCAACATAAAAAGTTTTTTCCTACATAAAAGAGTATTTTTTTTCATCGCCAACCGGTGATAAATCGCCAAATAAACGAGAAAATTTCGTTATTTTTTTACGGACGCTGTATCGGGGTTCCGCCAAAAAAATTTTTATAAACATATATATCATATGAGAAGAACATTTTGTAATTTTTTTCAGATTTTTCTGAGTATGCCCGTATGGAGACCTTCCTTGTAAGAAGATTTAATAAAAAATATGTAAACCATACATTTGTTCTTGCCACTTTGGTCCAAGGAAGTTGTTGAAGGTGTAACCCTTTAAAAAATAAGGTTAGTACCGTTTTTAACACTATGCCGTCCAGTGGCACCACGTTGGTGATATGCGAAAACTATTGGGCAAGTGCCGGTGGCTCCACGTTGGTGCCATGCGGAAATTATGGGGAGTATAATCCAATTTGTATATATCTATTTCAAGTGGTCGTAATATGAATTCAGCTAATAATCCTGATATAGGATATACCCATATACCCTGATATACCCATTGGAGCTCCGTTATTTTGTTTGTATATTTTGTCGTCGAAAGTGAAGTAATTATTATTAACTATAAGATGAAGAGCATTCTTTAGTGTAGTTTTCATATTATCATTAATATTCTCCATGCGGTCAATGCAATTATTTATATCTGTAACGGCTTTTTAGGTATCAATAGATGGGTATAAAGAGACTACAATCTAGACTGGCTATTAAATAATTCTGAGGTAAATTAATGCGATTCAAATATTGAATGAACTCATACGTTGAATTAATTACATGATCAGAGCTGGTCAAAATATTTTTCAATAAAACTACAAAAGCTTTTTCCATAAAATATGTGGGTCTTGAGCATTTAATTACTATTGGCCTTATTGGCATATTTATTTTGTGGTCTTTGAGTCTGCCGACAATTGCTGCGATTACTGCTAACTTATTTATTCTCATTAGAACTTTCATATTATCAGGCCAGCTCCCTTTATTAACCAATTCATTAAGTTTTTTGTTAATTATGTTAAGTGGATTCTTCTTGACTTCTTGACCATCCATATTGTTAATACGAAATACCTTTCACCAAAGAAGATGGAACAAAGCAGTTTTATGCAACTATATAAAAAAGTATGACAAGTAGGAAACTTAAAACCAGAATCAAAGAACATATAGCAGACATCAAATACAACAGAAGAACCACAGCTTTGGCCAGATTATGTAAGCGAAGAACGTTTACGGATCGATTTTAAAAATAGCAAGTTAATTTATACATCAAGATTTTATTTACCATCCATAATCCGAGAATCAATATAGATATTTTTACGCAACAAGAATATTTGCAATGATTCAGTGTCCCTAGATTTACCTAAAATTTGGAAAGAGATGCTATGTAATTTTAGTGACAATAGTAAAAATTAATCCACGCTCGCAAATAGCCAAGATAATTTTATTTTTATTTTATGTTTTGCAATGTTTTGTCATTATGCATGTTGTCTCGTGACATTATTTACCATGTTATTGTTTTGTTATATTATATGAAAATTAATCCACGCTCACAAATAACTAATTTAATTTTAATTTAATTTTATGTTTGCAATGTTTTTCATTATGCATCATGTCTCGTGACATTGTTTACTATGTTTATTTTTTTTTTAATTATGTGAAAATATTTTCTATCGTGAATGATTTTGAAAATGCCGCCGTTGGTGCGACGAAATGATCGTCTATCTTAATAAAGATATTTTATCACTTTTTATAGCATTATTTTACTTAATCTGTTTATAAGTGATCACTATACATGTTTTTATGACATTTCTTCGATGAGGAAATGCATGTATAACCAGACTGCGTATTTCGTATAGTTCAATTTACCTAACACAGCTACGCATGAATGATAGTTACTGGCAGGGAATGGAATAACCGCTGTAAAGAAAGAATTGGCTCATCGTATTTCCTTCTGGGTTACAAATGAGTAATTTTTTGCTAAATCAATTTTTCAGAAATTTTTCCTCATCAACAATATTACCTTTCATACTCTGGAAATGCTTATTTTACACTTTTTTGATGTAGCAATGTTTTGTTATGTATATATTACTTAGTGTTGCCCCACAACAATTCAGACTCGTAATGTGTCTGTAAGTTCTCTGTCTGTTTGCATTCTGTCTGCCTACTCTATCTGATGTATGTTTGTCTGCCATCTGCTGTCTGTCCAAACTCTGCCGACTGTCTGTCTGCTGTATGTCTACACTCTATAATCTCTGTGTATGCTGTATTTCTGTCTGGTATTTACTGCCTTTCTACATTTTGCCAGCTGTTAGTATGCTAGTGTATGGTCAGCTGGTGCATGTCTTCTATTTGTCTGCTATCTGTCGTCTTGTCTACTGTCTTCTATCTGCTGTCTGTCTCTCTGCTTGCTCTCTGCTGTATGTCTGTCTGGTCTCTGTTTTATGCAAGTCTGCCTACCATCTACTGTATGTCTATATGCTATCTACTGTTTGCTGTATCCTATATGATGTCTGCCTCAACTCTGCCAGCTGCATGTCTTCTGTCTGCCTGTTTAGTATCTGTTTGCACTCTGTCGGTTGTCTGTCTGTCTGCTATCTGCTGCTTGCCTGTAACAAAATACTTAAAGTACATTACCGTCAGTGTTCAACAAACCGCGCATTTAACATATTTTCGTATTATTTTGTGCGGTCCTGTGCACATAACCATAAATGCTCTAAACACCTTCTTCTACGAAAACTATTCAGTAGATGACTGTAACAAAATAAAAATTTCATTACCGTCAACAGATCTCGTAGTTAACAAATATTCGTTTGATTCATTTAATCAGTCGTTTCATAAAATCGTTTCATAAAGTTGTTTCATTAGGATTTTATTTATATAGGGTAGAAAGACACTGATATGGCCGTCTCCATACTGAAAAACAAACAAACGAAAATTTTCAATGCGAACACTCAATTTTCACTTTAGAATCCAAAGTACTCTAGATATAAAAGTTTCATTGATTTCTATCGGAGATAGTATTGGAATAAAATTGGAAGTTCTGGTCATCTCAAAATTGAAATTCGTTAATTTAAAATTCATAATTAATACAAATTTTCTAAATGCTACCTTTTAGTTTCAAGTATTATTAGCATTACGAAAACGTTAAATAAATCGTTTCACAAATGAAATACAAATAAAAAAACAGATTTTTTGTACTTTATTATATAAATAAGGATAATTTATATCAGTATTTTACAAACATATAATACAAGGGTTATCAACTCGTAATACGTTGGCGAATCATTTCGGACAAGTGCATAGATAAGGGATGGGTTAAATACCTTCCATTTTATATGCAACACGAACATCGCATACATTTTCATCGCAAGAACATCACGTAGAGAGATATATATAAAAAAATCTACTAATGTATTTAAGAAGTTAATTTCAGTTATTTGAAAGTAATCTAAAATCATTTTCAACTGATTAATTTTACGGGAGATATGAAAAAAATATTAAACATTAATTTATTTTTGCAGTAAATTAATTTTCAAAAAAATTTATTCTGCTTTTAAACACATTCCAACAAGTGTTTATGGATTGGGTTTTTCTGCCCGTCTGTATGTCCCACTTCAAATTCCTCGGATTGTCATGTAATTGTAAAGGTTATTGAAGCATGTTTGGTATTGAAAATGAAGCGTGTAGCATTATTAGGTCATTTACAGGGTCGCTCAAAAGTATGCCGTTACATTATGGTTTATGGGTGCTGGAAATCATTTGCGGTGTATTTTAATGGTGTTACACTATTTTAAGCATTATAAAACTTATATACATTATTGAAGTGCACTAGAAGCTAATTACTATAGCATACACAGGGAATTGAAAAGATTTCCGTTATATTATGGTCTATGAAGAAAAATTGTTTTAATGATGTTACTCTTTTACAAACATAATAAAATTGATATGAAAAGTTGAGATGCACTAAAACATGCTTCCTGTAGAATATGGGTTGCAAACTATTTATCACTCATTGACAGGATCACACAAAAGAGTTTGTTCTTCGGGGGAAAACTTTTCGCATTTAATATTTCAAACAGGATGAAACTGATATTACATTACTGAAGTTTACTACAAAACTCTTGCAGGTGAATGTGATCGTTCATTTACAGGGACACGTAAAGATTTCGTATACAATGATGTCCGAAGTATTGTGTATCAGAGATGATTGCTGAAAATGAGTTTTCAGTTATGGAAAACGCATCACTATTTAAGTTTAACTAAATGTTTGCATACTACGTGGCTATAGACCCTACACAAAAGAATTCGCAAGCCATACTGAGAATGAGCGTGAATTACTTAAAAGTGTTTTCTAATTTGTTATATGCATTTTCAAACTCAACTAAATTTAGTATTCTAAAAGGTGTTTGTAATAGAATCCTACCCAGGAATGCAAAGAACTGAATACGTGACCGCCTATGGATGATAATTTTCGGAAATATGATTTCAGTAGTTTTAAGCGTGAAAAAGCTTAAGCTGTTTAAGCTTGTGTGAATTAAATTTCAGCTAACATGTAACGTTTATAAAAATCTATATAGGTAATATACAGGACTGTAGAAAATAACTCAAGTATGTTACCGTCTAACGGTAGAAATTGCTGATGCTGAATTTTTATCTGTGTTATTAGTTTTCATACTATACTAAATTTTAGATTACTATGTAGAATATATACAAATCTAAAGATTATATATATAACTGCTCAAAATAATGGGAGTTATTTTTTAGCTGTCGGCGGTAATAACTGAAGCTGGTTTTCAAATGTGTTTTGTATTTTCTAAAATGTTTTCTTAGGCATCTTATTTACATTATTAAACAGCGAAGTTTTGCTAAAAGTATTTTGGAAATGAACTAAAGTGTTTCATAATCTATGCTTGACGCATGATTTTTTAGCCCCCGGTACGGTATGCTATTTCTTTCTCCCAGCTTATTTTATGTCGTCTTCAAAAAATAACGTTACCTTACTTATCAGCTGTAAAACAAAGCAGTGCGATTAAATAATCTATAGCATTTTTTAAAGCTTCTAAGAATCGCACATTTTCAATGTTTATACTGTGGTATTGGAAAAAAAAAGTACTTTTAAATGCAATTTGTTTGAAAACTACATCTCTATTTATTTTTGAAATATTAATTTTTTTGTAGTTTTTGGAGCCATTCGTTTAATATTGGCAACGGAAGTACTCCATTTCTGTAGAAAGTAAAGGAAAAATAGTTGTAAAATATTAATTAAATATTTTTGTTGCGATTTTTTTCATAACAACCGAAAGAAAATGTCATTAAAATACGTGCTATTTTGAAAAAATATAAACGAATGATTCCTTTTAAAACATGGAGCTATTATAAACTATATTTAATTTTATCTATATTAATGCTACAAACAAATGAAAGCCTATGAATCATTAGACAGCTGTTCTTTTTTTTTTTTTTTTGGTCGAGTTTCTTTAATGAGGGTATCTTTTTGCTGCATTTGTGCATTATTTCGCGATAGCGACGTCCTATGCCTACTTTATGCCTGCTTTACTGTTTAAGAGTGGACCATAAATGTGGAATTTTTAAGCGGATGCTAATGAAGTCATTTTACATAAAATAAAGCGTGTGCTGTGAGTCTTAAAATTGAAATATGTTTTGTACTATTTATATATTTATACTACAGATATATTTTTTTTCGGGTGCGACGCTAAATTCTGAAAAAGCAGAATTCCTGTTTTCTAGTCTTTTTTGTTTAACTATGGATTTGTGAATAATTTTTCGGATCATAAATTAATGTGCTTTAAAATTATTTTAAAGTTATTTTTATTTATTCATCTTTTTTTTTAAATTTAGGCTGACATGAACTGTAAAATACAATATTTGAAAAAATCTACTAATGTCTTTAAGGGGGCTGGTCAATCAGCTTCGGAATTCTCCTCCGTAATGTTAAGCCTATCAGCATTGGATGTTTTCATATATTTAAAATATCTCCTGAGGAAATTAATATTTTAAACTTCTATTTTTTGTGTACACTTCCTAAAAGATGTCTTTTTTTTTCTTAGTTCTAAAAATATTTCTAAAGTATAGACTTAATTTTATAGGATTCTTCACAGTTCGCCGCTTTTAACACATAAAATATTAAATTTAGCATAGATTTTGAAAAGTAAGAAAAAAAAGACATCCTTTAACCTCTTGGCCTGGAAAGACGTTTTATGTATGTCGCCTTGGATTAACACTAGAAAGCCCGCGACAAATGAATATATCTCGGTTCGAACCAGATTTTTATTTTTTAAACTAATTTAAAAGATACAAAGAAAAAAAAAACTAGATAAATGGATAAGTTAATAATTTTAAATAAATATTCTGGTGTGAAATATTTTTCTAAAATATGGACGAGATAAAATATGGACGATTTCTGGCAATTAATTTCCATCGCAAGAGGTTAAGAAGAGTACACAGAAAAAAAGATGCTAAAAATATGAATTACCCGAGAAGATATTTTAAATAGACGAATGCATCAAAAGTCCATAGACTTAACATTACGGAGGAGAATTCCGAAGCTGAGTGATCAGCCCCCTGAAGTTAATTTGAGTTGTTTGAAACTAATCTAAAAAGATTATCAAATGATGAATTTTACAGGAGATATGAAAAAAATATTAGTCGGCAGTCTTGGGGGAAAAAAATAACACACTACCCTATGCAATTTCATCATCAAATTGTCACGCCATTTGACTGGAATGGGTATCTGCAGCCTGGAAAAAGGTGCATTTTATATACCTTTAGCCAAATCAGCATAAAACAAAATGTGTTACGGCTTATCTATGAATAAAAAAAAAAATAAGAAAATGAAGATTTTAGAATCAAAAGTACTTGGACATATCACACAATTATTTACGCGAAAAATTATATAGAATTTTGCAATTCAAAAAAAAAAAAACCCTCATTTTTTATGTAAAAAAAAAAAAAAAAAAAAAAAAAAAAAAAAAAAAAATCTCATAAAATTTTCTAGTTACTTTCAAAGATTCTTTTTTCTGTGGCTGGTTCGATAATACGGTAGGGTCCCTTTAAACCGTCGAAAAGTAATTTTTTTCTGAATCTGGAAAACTAATGATTAAAATGATCTTTAAAATGACACAACTATGCTTTTGACGAATGCGGTTCGTTTTGTGCCAAAATTAACGCAGATATTGTAGTAATGTAATCTTCATATTATTCTGGTTTCGAATTTATGATTAATTTTAATAATTAAAATTATGTTTTGAATCAAAAAGATGCTTGGAATACATTCAGGTCTATTCATTGAACCTCATTAAAAAAAGGGTTTTTTAATCAGATATATTTTGGGAAGACATAAATTAAATTTTGTCACAGATTTAGCATTAGCATACTCAAGCATTGCTATTGTTGTACTATATGAAGATTTAACAAAAATTATATAACCAACTCCTTTTCTTGGACTCCCATAATCCAAAGAACTGAAATAATGTATCAAAAGTGAGTGTTACCATTTAAAAATTCAATGCTGATACAATTTTTGATATGTAGACTTCCCCTATTTTTATTCATATTCGGAAAGTAGACACAATGGACAGATGAGTGATACCTCTCCCATCTTTCTGCGACAATTTGGTGATAAAATAGCATGAGGTAGTATTTTTTTTCCAGAATTGTACATAAATAACAAGCCAAAAAGGATTCTGAAATTTCTTAATCCTTAAATGCGCGATTTTTTATTTTTTTTTCGAAAAAAATTATATATGCTTCTCTCAAAAGTTTATTATACAGGAAAAATAATGAAAAAAAAAATCAGAGATACATTTTTCATATAATATGTCAAACTTTTCTTCTGTTGCACATCTGCAATATAAGTAAAAACCACTGTCGTGTGGCTCTTTTACGCAAAAATATTGCAAATTAGTAAACATTGTAAGAAGTTTGTCTCCAAATACCTGATTTTATATAATTATTTATTTTATAAAAATTAACCTTTAACCCTTTAATTCCCAAAATAGAATACGTTCTGGAAATTACGTAGTACAGCGAATCCGACTTTACTCCAGAAAGTTTCAATGGTTCATTTCGCTTTATTTAAATACAGAATGTCTGTTATTAATTAAAGCAGATATTGCTATTTTAATTTTATGGTGTGAATTAGGTATATGCGCCAAAAAAAAATCTATTAAATTTAAAACACTGTTGTTTGCATATATGCAAAGCTGCGCACTAAAGGGTTAACCACCTTATGTTCAGAAATTCTCGTAGCTTTCAAAATTTTAAAAACATTTCAAATTAGTTAATGAAATTTCACTTGTGAAATGGCCGTACGGAATGCTTCTCATTCGATATTTTCTTGGAGGTCGAACCGAACCTTTAAGCATTGATTGGCATATCCCAAATTATAATCTTTTAAATGTAAGCATTATCGTTCACAACATCATCAGTCATTTTATAAGATTTATAAGTAAGGGATACCACTTTAGTTCGCAGCTTTGCATATATGCAAACAACAGTGTTTTGAATTTAATAGAATTTTTATTTCGCATATGCCTAATTCACGCCAGAAAATTAAAATAGCAATATTTCCTTTAATGAATAATAGACATTCCGTATTTAAATAAAGCGGAATGAACCATTGAAACTTTCTGGTGTAAAATCAGATTCGCTGAACTACGTAATTTCTAGAACGTATTCTATCATGGGAATTAAAAGGTTAAACGTTAAGTTTTGTAAAATAAATAATTGTATAAAATAAGGTATTTGGAAACATACTTCTTAAAATATTGACTAATTTGCAATATTTTAGCGTAAAACAGCCACACGACAGTAGTTTTTGTTTGTATTGCAGATGTGCAACAGAAGAAAAGATGGACGTACTATATGAAAATTGTATATCTGATTTTTTTTTTCATTATTTTTTTTGTGTAACAAACCTTTCAGAGAATCATATATAATTTTTTCGAAACAAAATAAAAAATTGCGCATTTAAGGGTTAAGATACTTAAGGGTACTTATTAGACCAGGAGGCGAGTGCACAGACCATCACCTCACGGAGTTGAAGGATGAAATTCCAGAATTAGAAAGAACTGTATTCACATATTAAAATGCAACTTGTCTGCCAAGACATATATCTTGGCGGAAAACATCTGCAGACAAGATTTCAGTGGTGGATCGATAGGTTTATCATTGTGTTTCCATGTTCCCAAAGGTAGGAAAACAGGGAGGACTCGGAGCAGAAATACACAATGGTAAACCTACCAGTCAGCCCCTAAAATCGGGTTTTCAGGTCTTTTCCACCAAGATAGGACTTGGCAGGCCTGTTGCATTTTAATATGCGAATCGAGTTTAAATTAACAGTTGAATTTCAGCCGTGAACTCGATGAGGTGAGGATCTGTGCAGCCGCTTACCAATCTGTATGATTTATAAGTAAGATTTTAAAAGTAAAATAGGATTTTTCAGAGACAACTGAGGGCTATTCACCAAAATTTATGAAGAACTTCGTTTTGGCACTATCAACGAAGATCCGATGAGTCCCCAGAAAATAAAGTTGATTTACCCTATGTTTCGGGTTTAAAAAAACTTAACTTAGAGGGAGGGCTCGAAAATACATCATAAACGATACCTCACTTGGCCTTTTTTTTTAAGTTGAATTTTCCACCTCTGGATCTATTTTTAAAAAAATGGTGAGTTCTCAACCCCTGAGTTAACCCATATTGGACCACACCGATTAAATATTGTTGAAAAATTTTAAAACTTCCATTATATCATTAATATGGTGTAATTAAGTAGATACTAGCAAAATTTTGAAAAAAGTTTTTAATTTTTTTAGTAACTAGTTGTCCTATAAACAGGACATATTAGTAGGACACATAGTAAGGACATATAAAATGCATACATAAACTAATTTTATGAGCAAATATTTTATTTTACTTTAAAAATACTGTTTATGTTGTACAAAAATACTCTATGATTTCTCTAATAAAAAGATAATAATAACGGTAAAATTCTTCATTATAAGATCACAATTCTTAAGGAATTTTTTAAATGGATTTTTTTCAATTAAATTTTAATTGGTTACTTGTTTTTTTGTTTATATCTTATACTTTTATGTATTTTAAAGACGTCATTACAAAATGCATCCAAAAAATCCTTGCCAATTTTATTTTTAAAAATGTTTTATTAGCTGTCCTATTTATAGGACAGTGGTCCAATATGGGTTAAAAGGACCCCTTATGCCCCCAAAACACGGTCAAACAACTTTATGTTTGGGGACTCATCGCATCTTCATTTGTTTTTTCCAAAATTTTTGTGAATGGCCATCCGTTGTTTCTGTAAAAAGCTATTTTTTCTACACTAAAATAAAATTTACGACTTTGTATTCATAAAACCCGTCGTAACTTGTAACAAATGATCCTATACACGTGCGGAGGGTGTCATTCGATTCAGAATTAAAAAATACATAAGAAACGATATTCCTCTTGACCCCATAAAATAATTTTGAGTTTCTACCCCTCTCTGAGTTGATATCCCTCCTGTTGCTCCTCTCAAAAAAAAAAAAAAAAAAAAAAAAAAAAAAAAAAAAAAAATGTAAACACCTTTATTTTGAGGGGACTCATCGGACCTTCATTTCTAGCGACATAACGGAGGTCTTCCTAAATTTTTGTAAATGGCCACCCGTTGTCGCATATTAGGGGCATTCTCACAATCTTTTGACTTTTAAGGCCCTGAGTAATAATTCTTATTTTAGTACATATTCTTGTGGTTTTTTTTTTAATTTATATACTGGGGAACATCCCATTGCATGACTGCATAACAATATGAACGAGATAAACAAGTTTTGGACGGTGTTGGGGGTCCAAATATCCAGGAAACTCCTATACCGTCCCGTGTCCCTGATGCTGATTTTTAAGTTTGGAGCTGTCTGTATGAAATTGTTTCAATAAAAGTAATTCGATATCATTTTTTTCTTTTTGAAAACTGGGACTATTGTTTTATATAAATGTGTAACAAAAAATTAACCTGCACACATTTTTACGGATGTTATTATTTTTTTAACTCTGTCCCTGGGTTTTACATTCCTTACCGTCCCTCTTCTAAAATTACACAGAAAATCACTTCAGATGTAGCCACATAATTTTTTGCAACTTTTTTCTCGTGCTGAAGTAGCTAGAGAAAGAATGTCTAAAATTCTTTGACAGGAAATTGGCTGCAGAATTTAAATCAGCATTTAAATATCAATTTCAAGCATCGTGGCTTTATGGGTAGTCTTACCGTCCCCAAGATTTATTCCTGTACTTTTCGACATAAATTATTTTTTTTTATTTAATCCAATGTAAATAACTGTTTCTAAAAATCAATGAACATTGTGGCTATCACTTAGTCTGAACATGATTTGCCTAAAAATAGGTGATCATTTTCATTACCGTCCCATCCTTGCCATCCGTTTTTTCCCTTACCGTCCCTTCTTTAACACCCTTTTAAGGCAACGTTATACCAAAAAATTTTACTAAAAATACTATATTGTTATTATTTCTTATTTGAATGTCATGTGGGTACTATGCAAATTGATTATAAGTGAAAATTAGAAGAAAATAAAAAGTTTTAGTGGTAAAACGGTAAGGAAAATTAAACTCTCAAGTTTAACTTAAACCTCAGTTAAATAAAAAAAACATTTTCGCTTATGACCATTTTGTCTTTATTTTGAATCATTAAGGCATTCGTCTATCAGATTAAAATGTTATTTTAACAAGTCTAATTTCACCAGATTTTTATTCCCGAAAGTCAAAAGATTGTCAGAATGCCCCATGACTGCATTTTTTGTCTATTTTACATCTACTAATAGGGTGAGAAGGGGATCTTACATCTAGAAAAACGATTAGCGTTAACCCTTAACTACTGTAACAGATATTGGCTCATAACTACTATGAGTGGTGTCTGACACCGCTAATCTAAAGATGAATAAAATCCTCAAACGATATTGTGTCTGTACCAATATTTACGTGCAGGATTATTTAAATTAAAATTCACCCATTAAGAAGTCCCTAGTGGTATTTCTCAGGATTCCAAACGACACAACATTTCAGAAATATTTAGTTCTAGTGATCCTCTTTATGAAAATCGAAGAAAGCAGCGGTTTCTGAGATCGCTAACAGCAGTTAAAGCTTAAAATGTCTTTGTATGAAAAATAATAGGATTACTAAACCTAAAGAATATACAGTGAAACCTCCTTGAACGGCCACCTCTACATAACGAAAACCTACGAATACCGGCCACATGTTGATGGAACCCAACACGTTACATAGCATTAACATTAGTACGAACCTCTAAATAAGGAATTCTGAACAACGGCCACTCAAAAGTTAGGAGAAAAATTTTTTACAGCTCCTGGTAAAATTTCATATTTATTTGCAAACTGAAATGTGAAGGAGATGAAAGAAAATTTACTTGATATGTGAAGAAACAGAAAATGAAGACATTAATAATAATTGGGAAATTTTATATAATATTCTTAGAATGGCAGGCATAACTAAAGTAAAGGTCTGCTTATTTGTATGTCTGGTCAAAAATTTGGTAGTTACTGCCACATTTGATTCCACGCAGCATAAGATAGAAGATAGATGGAAGATAGAAGAGAGGAAGAGGAAATAGATAATAGAATCACCAAAAATTTCCATATACCGAAGATTTGAAGAACCGTCGTGAAATCCAAAATCTCTCATTAATTCATAATGATGATGAGTTGCATAGCAAATCAAGTCATATTCTTTTTCTTTGGAGAAATACATTTGCAGCAAAAAAAACAAAGCAACTGCAAATCACTGATTTTCTTATTATATTAAAATAATGAGGATTAATTAAAATGACTGTCTATATTTCTATTTCTATTTATGTAATTTTGATTTTTTTTTTTTTAAATGAAACCTCTGAATAACACCCACCTCTCAAGAGCGGTCACTTTTCACCGGTCCCACGGGTAATCGTTGTTTAGAGGTTACACTGTATCTAAATTTAGAAGAAATATAAAAAGAAAAATAGGGGTTATTGGGACAACAAAGTGAAAACAGTATTTTATTATCTTATTCTATCTGTCGATAAAAACTGAAAAGTTTACAATCTACAGTCGTGGAAAAAAATTAAACACCCCCTACTAACTCCTCAACAAATTATCGTAAAAGAAAGTTACTGGTAACGAACGATTGGAAATAAAGTCTACTTTTAAATCATGTATCTAAAATTTGCTTCGGGGCCATCTACATATTAAAATGAACCCAAACTTCATTTTTTTTCAATGGCAATACTCAATTTTAACAAGTTATTTCAAATCTTCGGTTCAAATTATGCCTAGACACCAAATTTCAAGTCGTTTGAATGATAAGTTTCTGAATTATACACATTCAAAATTGAGTACTTCTAATGTTAAATTACATTTTCATATATTTATTAATATTTCCTGAAATTATACTCCTAATGTGCTCATTTTTTGTGTAGCAATAATACTAACATATCCAAACATAAATACATTGAATTTGCAACTTTTATAATTTTACGATATGAATTAGGAATTATAAAATTAATATTCGAAAAAATTATGAATTGCAACCTACATTTTTTTTTGATGGATTTAGGTTTATTACGTCCTACTTTATGAAAATCCAAAATGTCACATCTTTCTTCCAAGAATTTTTCAAATTATGCTTAAAAAACGGCTAAATGATAGTTTAAGGGACCGTCTATGATAAAGTGATTAGATATTTTGAAATTCCTTATGCTATCCTGTAATCTAGCAGTCTTCAATGTCTGCTTGAGTGGCGCTTAAGATGCCTTGATCAAGAAGGGGGCTCTCTCGGTTAACAATCAAGTACGGAACTTCAATTTGGATACAGCCCTTAAAATACGCTCGTTTTGTAAATAATTTTTGTAAATAATAGGGTGTAGAATTCATTTATGCTGTCAGAATTGTGTACTTCTATTGAAAAAACAAAGTTATGGTTCGTTTTAATATGTAGATTGCCCCCAAAGCAAATTTTATATACATCATTTAAAAGTAGACTTTATTTCCAATCGTTTGGTACCTATAACTTTCTTCTACGACATTTTGCTGCAGAGTTAGCATTTTTTTTTTCCACGACCGTACATAAACTCATAAAAAGACTTCGACGTAATGACATTAACTTTTTGAAAAGATTAGTTATTGTAAAGGAAGATTTTGAACACATCAGTTAGCAATACGCTTAAAGAATCTTTAATAGCTTTCAAGTAATTAACTACTGTGTTTTCATAGGAGCGGAATTTCTCAATTAGTTGCATAATAAAAAGGATTGCATCCCATTTAGTTTAAAATGACATTAACGACGAACGATTTAAAAATCTTAAAATTTCAAGTCTATCCAGTTCCAAGGATATAGTTGAGCTAAATAATTAAGGAAAAAACAAACATTTAATTTTTATTATTCTAAAACCAGCAGAAAAGAAAAATTCAATTGATGAGTATTAGATAGATTACGTAATTGGCTGTTAACCGTTTACGAGGTAAAACTTTTGCCATTATTTATGTTCGTTAAAGAGAATATGTCAAAATGATGCATGAATCATTAATGAATAAGGAATTATGCTCCTTAATTAGAGGTTAAATAGAAAATCGATCATTTTTTAGCATTAGCACTAGACCTATTCCTTTTTGTCTCAAACCTTGGTTATGAATAGGCTTTTATTTTAGGGGATTTTAAAATTGTTTATATTTAGAGAGTGTTTTGGGACACACTGATACGACTTTTACAGATAAAAAAGGAAGGAAATGGACAATAACAATTATTAAAGCCATTAGGATATGTTTAGTAACATTTAAGTGACACATTGAGAACAAATTTTGACTTCGAATGAAATGACCTGTTTTTTTAAAATTAGAATTTGTATAAACACACACATACGGGACTTACTGATACGTGTACACTTTCATTCATATTCCAAAACAAATCAATATTGATTAAAATACTTAAAAGTAAAATTTTTATTTTTTTATAAAATTTATTAATATAATCATGTATTATAATATTTGGTGAGAGAAGTGCATCTAGGTGAGGATCTAGCTTTTAATTACGAAGTTAATCTTTTTAACACTTTCCAACAAAGTTGAAAAGTGTTTATGACTTCGGTTTGTCTGTCCGTCTGTCCGCGCTGTAACTCTCGTAAATATACTCGGATCGTTCTGAAATTTTTGGATGTGAGTGACCACTACCATAGCATGATCCCTCTATTCCAAATGAAGTTTGTAGCATGTTTAGTTCATATACAGGGACAGTCAAAACTATTCCGTTACATTACGGCCAATGGGAAAAATCGTTTCAAATGATTTTTAATGGTGTTACACGCTTTCAAACGTAATAAAATTGATATGCATTTATGAAGTCCACTAAAATATGCGGTGCAAAGAATAGTTATTATTCATTTATAGGGTCACACAAAAGAATTTCTTTACATAATGGTATGGGAGGGGATTGTTTGTGGCGTATTTCAATTATGTTAAACTATTTTATATATATTGAAATTCATATACGTCGCTGAGCTTTAGTATAAGTTATTTAATTTATAATAAGAAGGGCATACACAAAAGATTTCAGATACTATATTGAATCCGAATTACTGTATATTAGCAAGGATTGCTCGAAATGCATTTTTCATTATGATATGCGCTTTTAAGTTTCACTGTATTTATGCATTCAATATAGTGTATATAAATGCTATAGTTCATATACAGAAAATATACAGTTCATATACAGATAGTTCATATACAGAATATATGGTTAGTATATATATTGTTCATATACTGAAGTTCATATACTACAGAAATGAATTCGTAAGGGTTACTGAGTATAAGCGTAAATTGCTTAAAGGGTATTTTAAATGAGTTATGCATTTTTATGTGTTTCAAATGTTTTATTCGTTTTATAAAATGTTTACTTAGTTATCTTATTTACCTTATATCCCTGAATAACGGAAGTTTTGTTAAAGCATTCAGGAAGTGTTGGAAAGTGTTTCATAATCTATGCTTGATTTTTCTTTCTTGTTTCTACATAGAGGAGAGGGAGGAACATGTGAAAAGTTCACATACATATAGCTTTTTCTCATAATTAGGTAAAATTCTATGTACAAAAGCTACTCAATATAGTGAACGAAACTTTTTCTTACGGGTGTTATCTTTTTATATCACTTCTTACTTTTTTTAATAGTTTTATAAATTCAAAAAATTGTTGAAATATATATATATAGTTCTCTTGTTTCTGGATGATTTGTTTAAGAAAAAAATTGTAAAATGAAAATAAGTGAATACAAAGCTGTTCTGACACCATACCCAAGAATCATATTAATTATCAATTTAAAAAATTGACTTTTTAAAAGTGTTACTGATATCTATCCTCATTCAAAACATTATATACATAGCTTTTGTTTTAGAGATGGAAATAAGCCATCACAGCAAGTTTGGAACAAATGATATAGAAAAAAAATTCAAAGTTGTTTAACATAATACTTTTTGCATTAACAACGCATAAGAAATATTGTAACCCATTTACTAAACTAATATACAGGGTGGTTATAGTTAACGTTCCATTTTGAAATGGTCATAAAAGGAAAACTTCTGGGCCAAATGTTATCAAACTTGGTAATAATTTAAAGAAGGTCATGGGAATTTATTTCCAGCCCAAAAAGTTTAAATACTTCTCACCAGGGGGAAATGGCGCTGTATGCAATATTGTTAAACGAAATAAGACGTGAAGACATCGGTTTAAAATATGTTTAATCTTTTTTTAAATGTGTTATAAAGCATGATCAACGTAGCGTCCACCATTTTCCGAAAGCAAGTGAAATCGTATGACTGCATCCTCAACGGTAGCTCTTAGTATATCAGGAGAATGCTAAGGATATGTCGATATATCACACCTTTCAATTCCGCCAACTTGTTTAGATTGTCACCACAAACAGTGCTTTTGAGATATCCCCATAGCCCAAAGTCACAGGGGTTGAGGCCTGTTGACCGGGGTGGCCAAGAAGTGGGGAAGTTTCGACCTATAATCCGTTCATTCGGGAAATGTTGCTTAAGTCAGAGGTTCCCAAACTGTGCTCTGCGGAGCACTAGGGGCTCTGCCGCGCTTTAGGAAAATAAAGAAAAATTGAATGAAACCAGCACATTTAAAGCAAGATATTTTTTTTAATGTGTACATATTTTTCTGTTACAAAAATATTTATACACTGACCATTATTGACAACCATTTGTACTCTTTTAATAAACCAAATTTGATTTTGTTTAAAAAATATCCGGTGCAGATATTAATTTCCACTAGAACTCCATTATTGCGTTTTCTAATACAAAAAATGCGATAAACGAAGACACAAACGTATATTTAATATCAGAAAGCGAAATATTGTATGTTGAAGGAAAAAGTGGTTATTTGAATTCCTCACAGTGTGGAGTGTTATCCAGTAACTCCACGTTTAATGCTTACTTGAATCATTATCTCGAAAAAAAAAAAAACATTCTAATTTGACCAACCTGGGTTTTTTTTTTCAATATGAAGGGCAAAGTAATGTATGCATGATTCAAAAAGAACTATCACAACACTTGTTAAAGTAAATATGAAATATCTTGGCCATAGGCGCTGACTTCACGAGGGCGAAATAGGCAAAAAGGTATGCTTCTAACACTAATTGAAATTTTTCTTTTGGTCGTGTTTAATCCCTGCGATTAATTAGGACGTAAATATATTAAATTTAAAAAATCAAAAAACCCGGCTGCGTAAAAAGCGAACTGATTAATTATTTCTCATCAATGTGAAACTATTTTTTAGATTACTTACCTATTTTTTTTATTTACTTGTATTGATGACTTTTAATTGTTAGTTCCTATCTATAAACTCTGTTTTGATGAGGCCTATAGATGTCTATGAAGGTTAGAGTTGCAGTAGAGCTAGACATCCTACCTACACAACTTCCAGGCTGTATAATATTTAAACGGAGCTTCTGACTGTAAAATAGTCAATGAAACATCGTCTTCATTTTGAAAGACCTATCCAATGATAGGCCACTCAATATGCTGCGTAAAAAAATTTCGTCTCTACCACCCTTTTTTATTTTACGACCGCCATTTTGAATTTATAAAAACAAAACCTAGCCTATAACCATTGGGCGGTTAAGACGAATCGATAGAGACCTCATTCATAAAAATCCACCCAGCCGTTAGGATGTTTCGAGGGTATAAAGAAATCCACATACTCAGATACGCGTGAAACACATAACCCTTCTTGGCAGTCGGGTAAAATGAATAATGTTCTAAAATTAGTATTAGAAGTTTGTCTGGTTTGACCCTGTCGCCCCGTTAAGCTGGCGCCTATGATCCCCTGGCGTCTACCTATTAGTTTAATGAGTCGCGTGAATTCGCGAAGATCATATAATTGCAGAGACTCTTAATAAACATTGTAAAATTGATACAAAAAATATAAAAACTTTGGATTTCTAAATTAGATATAAATCTCGTAAGGGGAAATTATGCCTTTATATGTATTTTGTTTCATGAGATTTTATCCAAATATGAATATCTATAACATAACTTTATAATTCCTTAACTACTGAAACGAATGATTTCCCAGTGGTATTTTAAGGTAAAGACCAAATAGGGTGTCAAAATGAGCCATTTCTATTAGAAATTTCACACTTTGGTACAATTTCAATATTAAGGTGACTGCTAAGCTTATTTCTTTACATAAATTGAAAAAAAGACATAAATCTCAGAGGATGGGCTATTTCTGTTTATTTCTGGTATAATTTTGTGTTTAAAATGTATATCCGCTCTCCTTTTTTTTTTTTTTTGCTGTTCTTATCATTATGTTTTTTTACAATTTTGAACACGAAATTTGTCATAGAAAATTACACCTAAAGACTCGAAAAGACCCAAAGACACGTTTCGAGCGACTGCGTTCAAAACAAGTTAACGGTTGTGAGCGAGCGCGGCCGCAATTATAGCTTATGACTGGTTCATACGGCATATAGTTGTGTGTGCTTGACTGACTTGTTACCGCACTTTCTTTTTATTTAACAACCACCTACCTATGTATGTGTCCTCTATATATTATCCCTTGTGCTTATAGACGTTACTTGTGAAAGACTGACATCTGGCAAATGTCGATATTTTCCTGTGAATTCATTCACATAATCACTTAGTGTATGTCCAAATTTGAAAACAATGAAAAATTTGCTAAAGGTTTCATGTTTATTACGTAAAACTCAAATTAAGAACACTTTTAATAAGGGAATAATAGAAAATAATTTTCAACATTAACTCGGACTACTATCAGAAATATGTTTATACCTATTTTTAAAGAAGATATTCCATGGCTTTACCAAAACAATCTTCATTGTGTTAACTTCTGTCAGGATAAGGCTACTAGCCATACCCCTAAATCTACTGGTATATTCTTAGAAAAAAAAATCACAACTGAAACCGGAATTGAGGTTATTCCATTTAAATACAGGCCCCGGACGTGTCTGTTATGGATTACTGTGTATTTGCAATCTTGAAACAAACTCTAAGCGGCATCCCAAAATACTGGATGGACTCTGAAAGCTTATGATCAAAGAGTGGAATAAAATGTATTAGGTTGAGCGAAAAGTTCTGGGAAATTTTTAACGCAACTTTCAAACAACGTAACATTCACAAATTTCCCAGAACCTTTTGCTCAACCTAGTACATTGATATATTAAGAAAAGTTTTTTAACTTAAAAATCAAGATGCAATATGATAGTTTAATAAAATGTCTATCAAAATGAACGTATTGGAAAATAAAATTATTATATTTGTTTATGTATATTGTTTTCCAATATCGTTACAAAAATGTGTGAACACCCTCTATATTTATATCATTGACAAAATATGTGAAGATGCTGATAGAGAAAATGGTGTAAATGGTGTGTGTGTCTGTTCTTGTAGAAAAGCAAATAAAAAAATTCCCAAAATCCTTCGTCTTCATCTAATCTATATTTTGAACGTGTTTTTTAATGTTATATCCTTTTAACCCATTTTCGGCCAAAGGTGCGTAAACGCACCATTTCAATAAATATTTTTTATTACACTGTGACGTATATTGTTCACCAATTTTATTTTTAAGAGTTCTGAAGACATTAAAAATATTAGTAATTAAGTTGGAGTAAACACTTTCTGTTGAATTTTTTTGAAAAAATACGCTAGTTTTTTAACTTGAAACGGTTATTGACAAATTCGACTTTTTGAAAATGTATAATTATTCCACTTGAGATTAATCATATATTTTTATAATGGATTAAAGTTGCAAGTTCTGTAAATAAAATAAAAATAAAACAAATGTCATAAAAAAACTTAATTTTTTTATTTAAATTTAATGGTGCGTTAACGCACTATTGGCCGAATGCATGAAAAATAGGCAAAAATCGAAAACCCACTTTTTATGCAAGGTTTCAGAGAGTTATTGCAAATTTAGTGTGATCTATTTGTGCCTCAAATGCCAAGTCCATTTGCATCCAAAATGTTTCGAAAATTTCCATAAAAAATATAAAAATTCGACTATAATACAATTGTTTAACTGAAAAATTTGTTCATTGATTTGGCCAATGGTTCGTATACGAACCATTTTATTTCTGGAATATAATATTTTTTCATGCACAAAACGTTTTTTGTGTCTTAATTAATGTAATTTAAGCATATATCAATGAAAATAATACCACATTTTATAAAATTTCTAAGCTTCGCCTAAAATGGGTTAAAAAGGAACTACCATGCTGTCCCAACACACAAAATATTCCATAAAAACACTTAAGAACGAAATATTGAATTTGTAAGTTGAAGATACATTATTTTCATACTAATTTTCATTGGAATGGGCAGTGCCATCTCGTTCCTGAAAAACCAAATGAAATTCGAATGAATCCTATCGAACGCCAAATAAAAAATTTATCCACATTTGTAAAAGGAACAATTTGTTGAACATTTCAACTTTCCAGCTCAGACAGGGGGAAATTAAACTAAAGTTAAGTTTGTGATACACAGATAACTCATGCAAAGATTTGTAGTAAACATATTTACTATCTC
The DNA here is from genome assembly GCA_963932465.1 of Maratus speciosus. Taxonomy (NCBI): domain Eukaryota; kingdom Metazoa; phylum Arthropoda; class Arachnida; order Araneae; family Salticidae; genus Maratus; species Maratus speciosus. The sequence goes on along the minus strand of OZ010787.1, from coordinate 682,929,830 downwards.
AGGATAAAAGTGAATATATGGTGCATTTAGATGACCATGTAATCTAATCATTATAATACAATGTAGTTATTTATTTATGAAATAATCGCAATACTAATTTATTAATCGATTGATTGCAACTATTGATTATTTGAATTAGAACATTTAGAAATAATTTTATAATATTATATTTTAACAGTTTATACTCCAATGGTATTTTATAGTCTGGATAAAACAAATTGAGGAAAAATTTATCTAATACCTCTAATAATAGCAATAGATTTTACTTACATAATGATTAGATACTGATTTATATAATGAATAGATTACTGATCAGATAGAGTAACAAACCATAAATAAATAACTACATTATATTATTTGTTTATCCCCATTTTTAATTAGGTTTTGCATAAGCCTATGCTCTCCCCATCCCCCAAAAAACTTGCAACTATTGATTATTTAAATTTAACATTTAGAAATATTTTTATAACATATATTTTAACAATTTTTACCCTAATGGGAGTTTATAACCTAGTAAAAACAAATTGATGAAAAATTTATCTAATACGTCTAATAATAGAAATAGCTTTTACTTGGCCGTTTTTAGAATTTTACAAGCTAAATATTTTTAAAAATGTGCATTTTCTTAACCGTTTTCACATGGACAGTTTTTATGGTATTATAAAAAGTTTAGTGGGAAAATTTACATTCAAAATAATATCGTTATTTACAGATAAAACCGCAACATACTTACTTTTATTACTTTATAAGGAGTGATATACAATTAGTTACAAAAGTAAGTATGCACCCCATATCTTAAATAATCTAGCTTATATGTGCATTAAAATTTATTTCCTTTCAAATTTAAATTTAAATTATATAGTTAAATTTCATTTAATATTTCAATGGAGATACGTATTTCTTTGCATGATATTTTTATTGCATTGTAGTTAAGCGTGGAAAGGAACACGATATTACATACTCTTTAAATTTTCAAACTCATTTTCTTATCTAACAACAACAACAAAAAATCACAAAAGTAAATACGAACATTGAAAATTCGACAGAGAAAGGATGTGTGGTGTTAAACGTCGTTCCTTACACATTCTTTTGCACTTTTATAGCTGCGAGTTTCGAAGATATAAAAATGAAAGTCACAAAACTGACTTGATGAATTTCTTGTAACCCTGTTGTTTGTGCACGACTCGAGAACAGATTAGTAAAAGAAAATATAAACAAAAATATCGCAACAAAGTAAAAAGTCATAAAAAAGATCAAAGAGAAAGACAATATTTAAACTAACGCAAGAATTGGACATTCAGAAATCAATAAAAATTATTTTGAGAAACGGGAAAGAAAATCTAATAATGAGGCCCTAAAACTCTCGAAGAAAACCGTTTTGAAAAAAGATGAGAAAGAAAAAGAAATTTAATTTTGCAACATATTATGAAAACGAAGATCGATTTTTCAATGAGAATAAATTTAACATCCATGTATTCGATGGATCCCAAAACTGAGATTCCAGAGAACATCTGGATCCAGCAATTTAGCAATATTTGTTGGAATAATCAATTAGAACATAACAGGCTATTATTTTGATGCTTGGTAAATTTTACTTATTTCAGCAAGCTTTAATGTTAATTACTGTTACTGTTAACAGTACTGTTACAAAACATTTACTGTTAAAGTTGTACAAATGACTTCTATACAGTGCAAAAAAAAAAAATAAATAAATAAATAAAAATCCTACTTAATATGACTCCCACAGCGCAATTGAGATTAACAAATGGAGAATTTAAGAATGTTTTCACAAGAATTCCATTAAGGGACAGAAAGAAATACCACCTTCAGTTGCTCAAAATTTAGTGAAATAAAATATATTAAGAATAAAAGTAGTATTAAAAGAAAATGAATGTGGTGAAAAATTACTTATTTTTAATTTTTCAAAACAAATTTACAAATACCATTTCTTCCTCAATTCGGTTTGCATACTTAGAGGAAGCGAAAACACATTGGTACACAGGCTGCAATTTCATAATTATTGCAAAGTAAAATATATGAAAAATCCTACTAGACGGCCCCCTTGTGCCTATTTTGCAGATGCGCTGTCGACTCGTTCTTTGAAACACAATACTAATGAACAAGTCTTTGTATTAGAAACAGGAAATTTTCGGAACTCACAAAGGCTGACACTTTATTTCATGAAAAGAAATTATTTAGTAATTGATTTAAGTACGATTTATTGATTGATAGCTAACCCTCTTAAAACCATTTTTCATTTTTGATGAGCGTTATTAGTTTTGCATCATTTAATCGAGAAACCTATTAAATATACCTTTTTTTAATGAGGTATCTATTTGATTTGATTTTTTGAAATGTTAATAACAGTAATTGATGGCATATTTAAAATGGTAATTAATTAGGTAAATATGAAAGTAATATTGGTAATGTTGATTATATGAAAAAATTATTTTAAATTTTTAACGGAATGTTTATTTTTTCATTTTAATGTTAAATAAATATCTTGTTTGCTTTTTAAATAGTGAATCTAATTGCATAAAACTTCCAATTTATTGCGGCGCACCATCTCAGTCTGGAAAGAATATAATATAGGTCTGTTCCAGGGCGAATCTACCGAAAAAATCTAATAAAGACCAGGCGGTAACATGAAAAAAGTAGTTAAAGCCCGGCCCAAGCTTTCAAAAAAAGTAAAATTGAGACCAAGCCCTGCCTGAGTTATCATATATAAATTAACCTCGGCTTAATGAAAGAATATTTTTCCGAGTGCAGCGCAAGCTCGGAACCTTGTAGACCTCTAATATATGTAAGACTAGGGAGGGTTGACCACTTTTTACAAAATGATTTTTTATTTATTAAATATTGAACGTAGAATAAAGTTTTATGTATCATTTTATTCGTTATACAATCAGTTATCAAAATAAAATTGCTACATAAGTGTAATGTATAAGAAATTTGATTAGTTTTGATCATGAGAAAATGATGGGTCAAGGATCCCCACATATGGGAGGTTTCACCCACTATATGGGAGGTTTCACCCACTATATGGGAGGCTTGACACGCTTTGTTTTATATTGAAATTTTTGTGAAGAGAAATAAAACCAGCTTAAAATAACTTTATGCTACATGCTTTAATAATTATAAAAAAATATTTTTGAAAATATGAAGCTTAAACTAAGCTGTTTAGATGCAATCGCAAGTCAGAGGAGAAAATTTTTCTTTTAAACATGATTTTGTCTGAGCAAGTATAATTGTACAGCAGGAAAAATGAAATTTTAACATTGAAAACAGTTTTCTGATAGAGACAGGTTCCGTTTTCATAGGATTTCGTGTATTATTATGTCCGAATTTAGGAGCGACTGTCCCACTTTTCCCGTCTCCTTGTTCTCATTTTTGTAACACTCGACCTGACAACTCTAGTTGTCATATAGTTTGGCTGTATTCATCCTGGTGAGATTTATCTACATACGTTCCTAAAGTTTTTTCCATCAATGCTTTGTTCTTTTTCAGCCACATGAGCACTTATCGTTATCATCTTTTAACTCTTTCTGGGGCAAAGTACTTTCCGTACTCAAATGTTGAAATAAATGACTGGCACCGTAATTTACGAATACATTTATTTGGAAATAAGAAAAATGCTATATTTCACATACATATTAAATGGAAAAGATTCTAGCAAAATTATGATTCCATTGTGGCGTTTGGGAATTAAGATTAAGCGGTTTCATAAACATACCACTGCCCCAGGGTTAAGACTCCTGCTTTCATACTTTCTAGTCCTTTCTAGTCTTTTCCATTTCTTTTATTTACCTATTGAAAGTAATATTTAGGTGGAGAAAAGTTCTTACCAACTTTCCCATTTATATTATATTAAATTTTGTCTGGCAGTGGATACTGCAGCAATTTTTTACATCTTTCTTTAATCGGTTTTAAATATTTTCTTTTCCATCACCCTATGTTACTGTTGCTTTACAGGAAGAATTTACATTCTTTTTTATATATAACCAAACCATTAGCCTTTCATTATGCACAGTGTATAATAAACAGATTTCCAAAACCACTTCATTAAGGGAGCCTTGAGCATCTAGTCAACCATCCCTCACATTGACTGGGTCGAGTCAATCATAGCCCTTTTCTAAAGAATAGCACATTGTTTTGTTAAGCCTAACTTACTGTACACTCTTTATGCCTGGAATGAAAGCTCGATATTTCTGCTTTACTTAAAACCAACTTACTTAAATTTCTATGATATATTTTATCTGAAGAAAACTTACATAATATTGCTAAAAAACACAACTTTTAGGTTGAAAACGCTTCGCAATTGATTTTTACCACACCTAATTCTATTAGCTGTATTTAACAAAGAGTGTTGTTTGAACATTCGAGTAGCTTTTGTTGACACCTATTGATAAAACTATGAAATTCTTTTAAATATGAAAGCTGATAGGTGGGTCAGGTGATCAACCCTCTCTAGTCTCCCCTATATTACCAATCCCCCTACTCTATTGATACCATCCCCCGCCCGGTCGGCCAAATTATGGCGCAATCACAGCATATCAGCACGGTTGCTTGCATTCACATTTTGAATGAACAGGTTACCATCTTTACGAGAAGTATAAGAACGTATATGTAAGTATAAGAACCTACTTAAGAGATTTTTCACCCACTTGTAAGATTTTTCTACAGTAGGATTTTTAAAGATTCGGTGGTGTGTATTGGAGGTAGGGAAGGGGATAGCACTTAAGCACCATTATTAAGCATTAAATTCCAAAGAGGTTGTTTGTACTCCCACCCGCACCTGGGTAACTCACTGAATTTATCATTGAGCATTTTTCTTTTGAAATATTTTAGAATACTATCTTATTTAAAGTTTTAGGGAGGCAAATAAACAATAATCAAAATGTACATCAAAATATGTATTATTTGTTGACTAATCTACGTATCGTCGTAGTGCACGTTTTACGAAAACCCATAATTACCGATTTAATAAGTTAGGTTCAATGAAATCCTTCCTAAATTTCATACTAGTATTATAGGCTAAATGGGGCAATTGTGGATTCGGGGTAGTTGGTAAGTGTTTTAATTATTATATTTTTACACCGCTACCCTCTTGTTTTACAACTAATCCAAACATTTGTATGTATGTATATTCATTATCTATTGCTTCTACTTGTAGTTGTTGTATCGTGCTGTACCAAGAGGGAGCGTTTTAAAAAAGTAAATAAAACATTAGTACCTAATTACCCTCAGCCGCCGTTCCAATTCGCCCTGTTTAGCCTATAATGTGTGTACTACATTAAAATATTATTGGTAATTAATAAAATGAAATAATTTGGGATAGGAAGGGCTAAAATTACAATTACTATTAAAGGAAGAAAGATAACTTACTTTTTTTTACTAAACTAAATGTTATGAAGTCATGTCCCAAGTGATTTTCAGCGATACAAGTATATACACCGTAGTCGGCTTGAGATATCGTGTTAATGAAAAGTGAACTCCACCACACCTCTGTTAGTTTTCGATTCTGGAGCACAGTATATTTTTGCGAGTCCAAATGGTTCGAACCATTGAAAGACCAAGCAAATGTCACGTCCGGATATCCCTTGGCCATACATTTCATCTCAGCTGAATCATTTTCATCAGCTGCGACACGACGAAAAATACCATTTCGTTGAATTGTTGGACGATCTGGAAGAAATAAAGAAAGGAATTTTTACTCATTTAGATGTAATAAAGAACGCGTCTATATTAAAATTGATTTAAAGACAGATAGAATCCATTTAAGGCTTTCTTTATTCAATCCTATGAATAGGAAAGTACGAGTATTTGAAATAACACAACTCGCAGCATCCAATTCATGCTCTGCATTGTGAAATGTCTAGGTATTTCATCATAACTATGAACTCCTTAATTCATGGGTTCCAGAGCGTTTTGACTTTCAAAATCCTTTAGAGAGCCATTTTTTTAGGATGGAACCCCTTACTAACTTACGTCTTACAAGTTCGTGATGTTTATAAGTGATGTTACCGAGGGAGGAAGAGGATTAGATACTAAAAAAATGTAAAGTAACATCTAAGTCCACAGAGTCCATGTATTTCTTTGAGCTTGGAGAAGTGCTTCCCAACGTGGGGCATACGCCCTACAGGGGGGCAATATGACTTTTCAGAGGGGCAATTCCATATTTCTAACTAAGAAATTTTCTATCATTTTTTTTCTTTTTTTTCTAATGACAGTAGTGTCAGTCTAAAAATAGAAATAATAGATGAAAAAAAATAACTGAATAAAAACTACGTTTCGAAACCATTCCATTTAAAAGTTCAACATACACTGACACCGGAATAATTATGTGAATTTGTTTTAGATATTTTGACGCCTTTTATATATTTAAAGATCATTTTAATTTTTCCCCATGAAGGAACTTTTACATATGAAATTTTGTAGAGTACATCTAAAATTGACTGTTTGAATATGTTTAATCTAAAAAATGTTTTGAATTATCTATTTAAGGTACCACTTTTATGGAATTAATATAAAGCCCCGTGCGCATGATGGTAGGAAATGGGAAGAAAGTAAACTTCTTACAACTCTTCTGCAGACCACATTAAAGATCTGCACGGGCGTAGTGACTACACTTTACGGTCCGGGCCGGGTTCGGGCCTTACTTTTTTCCGGAAGAATCGGGCCGGGACTAACTTATTTTTTCTGTACAGAGCCGGGACTGGTTTCTTTTCCAGTCTTCACGGCCTAAAATTTTCAGTCCTAGTTTTGAGATAGCCCGTATGAAAATCATTGTCTCGGCGTGACCTGTCCGTTCAAAGGTGAGTAAAATTAATCCTGGCCCAAAGATTTTTGCAAAATATGCATACATTTTTGAATCGCCATTATTCTACAACTAAACATTAACATTTATTCTTTTTAAAGAATATTAAATTTCTACGCTAATTAAAATATATCTAAATTAAAATATAGTAAAACGTGTGAAAAGGAACCTGCCTATGACGGAATCCTGTTTTAAACTGAAAAACGTGTTGATACATGCAAAATTAATATGCTAATACGTAAGAAAAGAATATATAATGCATTTATATTTGCTAAGAAGGGAACTTGTCTATAACGCATTTTTTTATGCAATTTAGTTTTAGAAGATTTTACTGTATAGCATTTTTCAGATTTTTAACAATTCAATGCATGGAATATGGATTAACAATATTAATGATAACTGAATCATTTACATAGAAGAAATATCGATTCATTAAAAAAATAAATATCGCAGCCTGCCGCACTTATATAAAAATGAAGTTTAGAAACATGAAAAAAAAGTTAAGATAAATATTTTTGGTCAGAACTCCTCGTAAGAGTCAAATTTTTAACCAAATCGACGTAAAAATTAATGTTTCGTAGCAATTCAGTCGGGCTCAGAATTTAACTCTTTTCCGGGCCGGGCCAATAATTTTTTTTCTACGTGCCGGGCCAATATTTTTTTTCTACGGGTCGGGCCGGGCCGAAATTTTTTTTCTATGAGTCGGGCCGGGTCCGGTCCTGGAATTTTCGGCCCGTGCAGACCTGTAGACCACATATTAATATATAAAAATACTTCATGACACATGCATTTTAAGATTTAACATCGGCCAAATTATAATAATACGAATAAGATGCTCGCTATCAAAGAAGTTATGTTATGGATGGAGAAATATAGTTACTTAAAATGGTTAAAAGCACAAATCCGGAAATGTTACTTGTGAATTATGTTATCCATGCAGTCTCGGTGATAAACAAATATCACTTGTTCTTAATGAAGTACTAAAATCCATTATAAAATGTATCTGGTCTATCAGATGTAATACAAAATGTGAGAGAAATTTCAAGAAATTTTACGAAGATAAAATGTCCACTAATGTTCACTTAAAAATTACTTAATCACATAAAAATGTTCACTTTAAAATTTGAAGTAAGGTGCCAAAAAACAACAAATATTCCGGAAAAAAAAAATACGAAGCGAACATCCATAGCCTCATTGCATTCATAGAGTTACGTTAAAAACAAACTTGTAATTAAAAAAATATGTTTTTGATAAATTAAAGAATGTGAAATCACTTATCATAGTTAATGCTATTTTCGGATCCTTCCTGGAAAGCAGAAGTTTTTTTATGTAATAAGATTTCTATGATGTAGAAGGGAGGGGGGACATCATGATTTTAGAGATGCTTAGGTGAGGCGCGTCCAAAAAAAAAAAGGTTTGGAATAACTGGTCTGGAGGAAATAACCGATTTTTTTCTATAAATCACGCATTCATGAGCCACGACTCTAAGTGCGTAATTAGAATGACTTGTCCTTACACCATAGCAAGTCTTTTCATATGAATATATTACGTTATAATTATTAGCAAGAAAGAAAAATCAAGCGTCAAGCATAGATTATGAAATACTTTTCACATATTCAGATAATTCTAACAAAATAAAAGGTGAAACTTACAAACAAGATAAAACTGTTTAATAAGAGGATAGAGGATGTATAATTAAACAATTTGGAAAAAACATAACACATTTGAAAACAGAATTGCAGAAAATTTGCATCTATAGTTGGAAAAATACCCGAACACTTTTGTGTAGCTATCTATGTGATAACACTGGTCAATAAATTTGAACTTTTGCTCTGTCCTAAAACTGAAATTAGTTGTTTTTTATGCGGATTTTTGTGCTGATTCCGAATCTAGTTTTAGATTTACTCCAGCACCTCAAGTTTGAGAGATATTTGCATATTTCTATTTATGCAAATTTAGTAAATTTTATACAATTATTTGCAAATTTAAGGTATAAAGCAATATCAGACAGGGTTTTTTGTTTTATGTTATGATTACTACCTAATTTACTTCACAAAAGCGTTTTTTCTGAGATTATACTGACATGTGGCTGTGAAATATTATACCTAATATGCATATTTTTCATGTTTTTGTAATAATGTTTCTTGACGTTCAAATATTTCTGCCGCAAGAGTACGCTAATATGTTTCTAAACCAGCTTTTTAAGCTGATTTCAAATCTTGTATCTGTTTTTTCTATCACGACTAGTTTTTGAAAAAAAATGAAATTTTAGTTTTTGGTCAAAAGAGCCAGAAATAGCTTTTTATGATACTTTGTATAATAAACTTCAACTAGTTAGGATAGATTCTACTACTTATTTTCTTTTTTCCGATTATATAAATTTTTGTTTATGTCTTTGATATGAATCTGACGCTGTTCACCTTCTTGCAATGAATTACACATCCCTAAATAGCATCTTATTTGAAACGGTTAATGCCGTGCAAAAGTAGAAATTCATCTTACTCAAAAACTAGACATGACATAAGAAAACAGACTGCAGATTTGAAATCAGCATAGAAATCTAGTCTAGAAAAACATTACGTCAATTCTGTGTCAACTATTTTAAAGTTGATCGTGATGTAAACATTACACCATCAAAAAATATGCAAATTAGGTTTAATAACTGATAAATAAATGTTAAGAATATGCAAATCGTGACATTTATCTGAAGTAAATTGTCAAGTAGTCATTATCTAGAAAACGTAATTAGATGTGACATATATTGTATCTAAAATTTGCATAAAATAGCACAAAAAAAGCTTAAATTTGCATAAATTTAAATATGCAAATTTCTCAAAACCTTGTTCACCTAGAGATAAACGGAAAGCATATTCGCATTCAGCGCCAAAAACTGATCTAGAATCAACTAATTTTAGTTCTAGGACAAAACCACTGTTGTACAGTGTAATTTGTATCTATATGCAATAAAGTATTCATTACTATATTTTAAATATAATATATCTGCAATATATGTTGAATTTTTAAAAATATATAGGTTGTTTTATATATATTTGCAATGAGGTAAATATTACATAAAAGGCAATATATTAATTCAGTTAGGATACGCATAATACAAATGAAATTTTCCTTCCGCAATTTCCGGCCATAAGCTGAAAGGCGCTCGCATTCTTTTCTGCAGATCTGTATAGGATCTTTAAAATTTATGGACACCAAGTAATATGCAAAAAATTAGGTGTATTTAAAAACGTATACCACAGTTGAACCACCAATTGGAAGAAGGGAATAAACGCCACTTTTTGACGCATTCATTTTCTACACTTTTACATTCTTTAGACGTAGCGCTTGGTTGTGAGTTCGAAGAAAATAAAAAAAAAACATACGAAGCGAATGGTTTTTGTTATTTTCTTCGAACTCACAATTAAGCGCTACACGTCTAAAGAATGTAAAAATGTAGAAAAATGAATGTGTCAAAAAGTGGCGTTTATTCCCTTCTTCCAATTAGTGGTTCAATTGAAAACGCATTTTCAGCTACGGTCTACTATTGCTCGTAGACGATACTGTTACCGAATTCTTCTATGTGTAAATGAACGATAAATGTTATGCACACCCTATTATATAGTAAGTATCTTTCAGTACTCCTTAGTGATATAAAGCAATTTCAATCTATTTGAAATAGTGTAACATCATTAAAATACATTGCGAACGATTTTCCCCATAGACCATAATGTAAAGGGATTCTTTTGAATGTTACTGTAAGTGAACTACAAATTCGACACACTTTAGTTTTAATCTTGTTCGCTATTGAAAAGAAGCATTTATAGTTCGTTTACAGGGATACACAAAAAAATTTCGCTTCAGTAGAGTGTATCGGGAAGAAATGTTTGTATATGTTAATGATTTTACGATATTTCAAATAGAATGCGATGGATGTACATCGCGGAGGTGGATTACAACATGCTTTCTTTGGAGTGTACAATAAATAACATTTATAGTTCATTTCCAGAGACGCACACAATCATTCCATTGTATTATGATTTATGGGTAAAAAGGTATGCTATGCACTGTAACGATTTTACAATACTTGCAATAGAAAAAAATTGATTTGAAACACTGCTTGGAAGAGTCTACTTTCTGAGAAATATAGATTAAATAGCATTACTTATTTGTTTACAAGGATGTACAAAAAAAATTCCATTAGATTATGATGTATAGCGGGAATAATTGCGGTGCATTTTAGTCTTATGAAGGTGGGGCAGTATTTTAGCAAATCTATTTAATGAATTCTAAAATAATAACTACAAAAATCATCGACAGAAGGAACTGGAAGTATGAATTCCAAAAAGTGAACCTTTCAATAAATAAATGACATGCGGAAAAGGTTGGTTGAAAAGCTTAGAGGGTTCATGTTCTTGAAACATAATGATAAGGATTTCTATAAGTTTTGGAATGCATACCATTTATTCTTCATTTTCATAGCTTACTGGAATCGATAAATGATGGTACTGCATTTTTAGGTGTGGTATAACTAATGTTTAGTGCCTATCTTATACAAGGTATTACCGGATAGGAACAGCAGATTTTCAGTGTGGTATGTGTTTATTTAGATATCTCATTTCATATAATGAAAATATATTCTGTGAATTTTGGAACAATCTATGCCTTATTTTTCAATTCTTCTTGTTTCAATAATTATCTTTCTTAAGAGTCAATATTTAAAAAAATAAAATGACACCGCTGGAACATTAATTCAAATAAAAAAAAAATAGCTAAAGGAAAACGTACCTGTGAAGTTATCTTTCAGTAGGGTACAGATGCCACAGTTTTACTTTTTTTCTTGTAAAATGTACAATAAAGCAAATAACAACAAACTAAGTACAAGAAATCATTAATCAAACCCTTTAGAATCTAATTTCTATGTTAAACAAGTTAAAAACCTCTTAATAAAATAGGTATAGTTATTTTCCCAAACGTCATTTTTTTTTACATAATTTTTATGTGCTGGGTAAGATGCCGCATTTGGTGTGGGACAGATGCCGCATGAAGAAAAAGCTAGGCTTTTTTTTTTCAAGCAAATCACAGTTTTATTTTCTCATACTAGTTAAAATGAAAATAAATGACAGCAAACTTACAAAAATTACATATATCACTAAATTGTGAAAAGTTTAACGAAAATGCAAAAGTGTAAGCTCAAAAAAAAAAAAAATAAAACTTAAGACATAAAATGAAAATGAAAAGAAAACATTTAATGGATAGCATAATTACTGGAAACAATAGGCAGCATAATTACAAAAAAGATATAAATCACTGGTTTACATCCACTTGAACATTGCAGTTTGCTCTTAATGTAAGTATTAGTTCTATTCTATTTACGCACTAGTCTGTTTATTTTTGACCTTTCATCTCATTCTTTGATTTTGTATTTCCTTTCGTCCACAATCACATCACACTTCTCGTTGCAAAAATAAAGTGAGCCTTTTTCATGCAGCTATCGTTTCAATTTGATGCACTGAATCATGTCCGCTTTAGAGTTTGTTTCTAGATAAGACTCCAGACACTCAGCACATTCAGAGTCATCAAATTCCAACCCAATACTGCCATCAAAATCCATAAGAGGAACTATTTACTGATAGTCGGACGATGACTCATATTTTAGTTTCTTTCTCAAGTAAGGTGTTTTCAAGTTGATCTTCCCTTTCCTATTTTTACACATTTTACTTCCACCAAGCTGTCGTTCTTTGACGCTTTCTAGTTTCTTTTGTTTTTATTTCCTTCTTCTTTTTTTCTTGTTTATAAACTCTGTGCTTGCAATATTTGTATCTTTTTGCTGTCTCTTGTCTGTATAATCTTTTGACCATTGGGATAGGAGGTATTTTGTTTAAGAGTTTAGATGGCGAGAATTGTAAACGGCCTACGTTTTCCTTATTCACACATGATGAGCAAACATTGTTGCTGAGAATATTTTGATAAGTATCAGAATGCGCTAATATACGTTCATTTAAATGTAAGTTCTACTTAAATCGCAGTGATGAATTTATTAAACCGAAAAAAAAAATATATTTTGCGGCATCTGTCCCTCAAGCTTGGTGCGGCATCCGTCCCATAGTGGCGGGTAAGATGCCGCCCGCCATTGTGTGTCATGTGAGCGACACGAAAGGAATGCAAGCACATGTGTGTGTTCTACGAGGATCTAGTCTACAGTTGCAATCGGTTTTGGAATGAAATTTCTGTTTATTTGGCTTAAAATATTTAATAAAACTTTATTAGAATAATTTTAGCAACTCACCACGCAGGTTCGAATCATAAAAGCTGGCATAAATATGTAAATACTGATAATTAAGCGGTGGAAACGCATACAATACAGCACACAGCACAGAGGAACACTACGAATTTCTTAAATTGGTCTAGGGAGCGCTAGTGTCGCCCACACAATCTCTGTGGCATCTCTCCCACCGCGGCGTCCATCCCCACTTTACCTTATAATTTTCCTGCCCGGGTCGTGTTCGGGTAGAGCCGGGAAGGCGTGAATAGCCTATCTTTTTAATTATTATATGTGAATCATAAACTATCCAAATTTTTTTTAAAATTAGCTTTTGCCTATTTTTTTGTAAACGAGTTTAAACTTTTGAAAACTTTTACCTTTCCTATCACACACACACACACACAAAAATTCACACAGAGTCAATGGAACAGTGTTTGTACATATAATTAACAAATTCAAACTAAAAGTGCTTACCTTATTCTTCCGTTTGAGTATTTTATTAAAGGAAAATTAAGTTCACCAAGTTCTCATTTCATTAAATTCAATAAAATGAATTCAATTCAACGAATACGTATTTGGAATAAATAACTATAAGTTAGAAATCCGTCTATCAAATTGTATACTGCAAAATTCATTTAAGTTCAAAAACGCAAATTTGCAATTCAATAAATAAAGATCAAACGTCTTACTACACAAGTTGCTTTAATTATAACAGCACTGGAAATTGGAAATAGAAGTAGAAATTTTTAGAAGATACTTTCAAAGTATTGCCAAGTTTGAAACATTTGAAATCCCTTTATGGAAACGGATATGTAACAAAGACTTTTAGTAGAAAACAATTTTCATTTAACACGTATAGAAAATTATAAAATCCTTACCAATCTTTAGGCAAATAATTTTAAATTGAAGCAACGTTTTAAAAAGTTTATTGGCACTCAAAGTTTTCATGAGATCACCATGAAACCCTAAGAAACCCATGAACCCATGAAACCCATGAGGTTCAGGGTGAGCCAAATGTCCCATAACCTCTATGCATTGGAAGACACTGGAAGACACTGGATATGAAATGAACAGTGGCTATTCAACTTTTCTATTACAAGGAAACATTATATTTATAACTAGAGAACAGGAATTCTGCTTTTCAGAATAAAGTGTTAGGTGAAGATGAAAGAGCAGCCGTAAAAAGTTAGAACTCTGATTTTCTGATCAGAATGGGGGGAAAAAATGGCCATAATTTTTTTTTTTACGGCTGCTCTTTCATCTTCACCTAACACTTCATTCATAATGGCTGTTTCATAATAATAGAAGCCACCAGTACTTCAGAAGAAAATAACTCGGTTAAGCGGGACTCTACTGTAGTACAAAACATATTTCAATTTTAAGACATAAAGCACACGTTTTCTTTTATGTAAAATGACGTCATTCGCATCCGCTTAAGAATTCCACATTTACGATCTACTCTTAAACATCTACAGTAAAGCATCACTATCGCGAAATAATGCACACATGCAGCAAAAAGATGCCGTTATTCAAGAAAACCGAAAAAAAAAACTGGCTATCTAATGATTCATAGATACTTACAATTAAATATAGTATATAATAGCTTCATTGTTTTAACAGAAATCATTCGTTTATATTTTTTTCAAAATAGCACGTATTTTAATTACATTTTCTTTAGGTTGTTACGAGAAAATGGCAACAAAAATATACAATTACTATTTTAAAACTATTTTTCTTTTACTTTCTACAGAATTGGCGTACTTCCGTTGCCAATATTACGCAAATGGCTACAAAAACTACAAAAAAATTAATATTTCAAAAATAAATGGAGATACAGTTTTCAAACAAAATGCATTTAAAAGAACTTTTTTTTTTTTTTTACCAATACGACGGTATAAAAATTGAAAATGTGCGATGCTTAGAAGTTTAAAAAATTGCTAAAGAGTATTTAATCGTAATGCTTTGTTTTACGGCTAGCTTCTGTAAGGTAACGTTATATTTTGGACACAAAATAAGCTGGGAGAAAGAAATAGCATACCGTTACCGAAGGCTAATAGTAATAATAATAATTATTATTATTATTTATTATATCTATAATAATAATTATTATTATTTATT
The DNA here is from genome assembly GCA_963932465.1 of Maratus speciosus. Lineage (NCBI taxonomy): Eukaryota > Metazoa > Arthropoda > Arachnida > Araneae > Salticidae > Maratus > Maratus speciosus. The sequence goes on along the minus strand of OZ010787.1, from coordinate 682,914,636 downwards.
ATATCTATAATAATAATTATTATTATTTATTTGATGATTTTTTTAATGATGTACCAATCGTAATTATGAATCGGTGTGGATGTGACTTGGCTTATGTTCTGGACTAAACAAAGTTTCGACCCAGTTCTTTGGCCAGCTTTATACGCCAGCTTCTTTCAAAATGGCAAACGCTTTAAAAATTCAAATTCATAAAGATGTACATTAGATATTCAAAAAAGTATTTTCCTTCAAATGTTCGGCCTTGATACAAAGATTCCGGAACATTTTTGTTTCTCCACTATCTTAAAAAATGGCTGAGATGTAGCAGTTTGAAATTCTAGGGTGCTTGACACTTTGAAGCAATCTGGTGTTTTTATCCGATAACACTAGTATTTATAAAATGATTTGGGTCTGATTGACCATATGTACAGGACATACCAAGGTCTCCACCGAATTCTTTGGCAAGCTTCATCCGCCATCTTCATTCAAAATAGCGCCCACTTTAATAATCCACTTCAAAAAGTTGCACAAAAAAGTTAGAGATTCAAAAAGTTTTTACCTTTAAGTGTTCGGTCTTGATACAAAGATCCCGGAGCATTTTGGGTAGATTTCGTATGAAATACTACCTATTGCGATCTCCCCTATGTTGTAATTTTTTAAACTTTTTTGCAGATTTACGCCAATCATGACCCTCAGAACCCAAAATTACCCTGAGTAAAAAACGTTATCTATCTATCTATCTATCTATATCACTTTTTTATTTACACAATAACTTCCATAATTCTGCACAAATCTCTTCCAAACTGATACATAAAATCTAGGCGCATAAAATCTCGCTCAAGTTCGTTAATGGGCAACATCGGACCAAGAGGGTGGAAATAGGGAGGGGTTTTATGAAAACCTACAAAACCCCATAACTTCCTAATTACAATACATATCGAATCAGTTTAAAGTTATTATTAATTCTAAAAAAAGGTCCAAAAATGTATGTATTAGAGATTTTTGATAAAATAAAAAATAGGCTCAGGGGCGGGGGGGGGGGGGGAATAGGGTTTTGGGGAGAAAAGAATTCATCACTTCGTCAATTCTCAAGATATTAAATACAAATAAATTTATTATAAATCCTCTTAATATTATCTACAACTTTATATTGACAAGTTTTTGATGGGACCACCTCTTACAGCGAAAACAAATTTAGAATACATAGCGGTTGAAGAAAAAACTGTATTAAAACGTGTATTCAAATCTAAACTGCTTATTTTCTGACTCATTTTTACACTCAAACGCATCCGATTGGTAGGTTTTCTTATTCAGAAACTACATAATGTGCCATAATGGTCGATTTTTTGATAGAGGAAGAATGTATTTCAAAAAATGATGTCACAGTGGGCATTTTGAACCGAATTTCCCGACGCGATTGTTGGAAACGAAAAATATTTTCCTACTGAGAAAATAATTGTTTATAAATCAAGTTCTAATTAATTGAACGAAAAATATAAAATTAAGTGACTTATGAATCTCTTCAAAAACCATGTCAGCAAGTTTCCTGCTTTTTCTTTTAAAAATGAATCCGAAAATGTGTCAGAAAATTTCAAGTTGTGGAGCATGGAAAAGTTTTTTTTTTAATAGAGCCTTAACATGATTCTGATAAAACCATCTCTTACATAAAAATGAAACTAAAAACTCGTCAAAAGCGGCCAAATAAAATTGTTAAAGTGCGTTTATCTCCAACGATGATTTAGTTTTTGTTGTTGAAATTATTACTTAACTTCGAAATCTACCTGCGCCTGTAGGCCGAGCCGGCAGGGATTTTTTACTTTCTTCTATCTTCAGTAGAAGAAAGTATTGTAATCGAAATTTTTTTCGACTTCCGGTTTTGGACGGATTTACAAGATTTAGGGGTCAGAGATCCCCAAAAATACGTTTATAGAAAATGTCTGTCTGTCCGTGTGTCCGTATGTCGCCATTGTACGATCAACTAATTGGATGTGCCAATCCCAAAACTTTCCTCTATCTCATATTTTTTAATATTTCAATATGTCCACACATCCAACTAGTTTGTTTTGCTAGTATCTTTAAAAAAATGTCTGAGATATTTAAATTCTAGGGTGGTTGATTTTTCCATAATAGGTTTCATTTAAAAGCTCTGAAAACGTGGTTTCTGGATTTTTTTAAATTGTTGTAAGCATTGTTGCTATTCTCATACGCGTAAATCTACATAGACATATCTGCCAGCGTCAAATATCGTCATAAGTTAATTCAGTTTGGATATAGAAGAGAAATTCGGCAAAATTCTCATTCAAATTCCGTGTTGAAGAAAACAGGTTTGAATCATCTAAAATGGAGTTCCACACATTTTAACTTCGTGTGTTTGAGCAAAAGTAGCTGAATGTTTTAAAACAATTCATAGGGAAGCTACATTTTCATCCTGGTAGATAGTGGAAGAACTTTAAAAAAAGTTTAAATCAACGATTTATAAATCTAATTTGATGTAGGGTCCCCTTTCAGAAATTTTAATTTTTAATTAAACATACCTTATTCAACTTCAAACATACCGATACACATTTTTATGTAATGGTCTGGTTGTTGCAAACGGAAAAATCCCAATAGACCAATTTTATACACAGGGATCGTATGAAAATTTAAAATGCGTAAACTTTGAAAATGAATTGGCTATTTTATTATCATCACCCTATTCATTACCTTATTTTGAACTTTTTTTTACATTACCTACTTACCTCAAAAAGATACAACAAATCATTGCGCATCCAACTTTTTCCTGCAAAGATTTAATCTCAAAATAATTGCCTGATATTTTAGTCTTTGCAATAAAAAAATATTTTAACAAACACATTTATTGTTTTCTCTCAAAGGTGTATAGTGTTATATATATGTAATATATTTTAAAATTCTTAAATAAAATCCCAAAAATTACATATAATAATATAATACAATTACTACACTGTATTTAAATGAATAATGAATAAAGTATGACTACGGCTAATCACTGTATGTAATATATTTTTAAATTCTTAAATAAAATCCCATAAATTACATACCATAATATAATACAACTATCTTCCCTTCAATTACAGGAATGTAATTTTATTATATTATGGTAAATAATTTATGTGATTTTATTTATGCATTTTAAAATATATTTTACATACTCTGATTGGCCTTAGTCCTATTTTATTCAGGAAAAAGTAGGCTTGGATATGTTTTTAAAATCTTCCACTTCCTATTTGATATTTCTTTTTAATGTTATTGTGAGGCATAAGCTAAATGAAATGGAATCGAAATGACAAATTCTCATTTCACTTTTGAAAGTGAAGCGATATCTTTCTAAATTCTAGAAATCTAATTTATACAAAATAAATGGTCTCACTCCTATTTAATGATACTTTATCAAAGATGCATCTTGCTCAAAATTTACAGAAGGAATTTGGAATCCATTCAATAGGCTCGTTTGTTATGTTGATTCAGATATCGAATTAAATGTTCAAAGCAATGGTAAATCAATTTTTATTGCAGAAACTTTTGTTAAGTAATTGTAGCGTAAGAGAGAAATTTGTTTAATATGAAAATTTTGTTTCATATCAGGCTTTATATGCGGCAAAATAACTTGTCAGAGTGTTCAAATTATTTCATCACCCAAAACTCTTCTGGAATATTCACAGTGAGGGAATTCGAGGAAAAGAACTTCCTTAAATATTGGAAATAGATTAGAAGAGAAAATTAGAAGAAACTTTTCAATCAGATGAAATTGTAGCAGAAAATCGCAGATCTTGTTAAAGTGAACATATTTTGGAAATAAAAATTTTGGGACTGCGAAACTATTTTCTTTAAAATAATGAATAAAAATAAGCTGATTGACAGAAACCGTGAAAAAATCACGCTGTTGAAGCCGTTAATGATATTTTTCTTTGAAACAGTCTCATTTGTATCCCTGTCATTGAGTTAAAGGCTCATATTTTGGGAAAGTCAGTACCCCCATAACTTCAAGATTATGAAGTGATGAAGATTATGAAGTCAAGATTATGAAGATTATGAATTCAAGATTATGAAGATTATGAATTCAAGATTATGAAGTGAGTAATTCAAGATTATGAAGTGAGTACTTCAAGATTAATGATTACGTAGCCTTTTTACCCGGCTGAAAATAAGGGTTATGTGTTTCACGCGTATCTGGGTATGTGGATTTCTTTATACCCTCGAAACATCCCAACAGCTGGATGCATTTTTATGAATGAGGTCTCTATCGATTTGTTTTAATCTTCCGATGGTTATAGGATAGGTTTTGTTTTTATAAATTCAAAATGGCGGACATAAAATAAAAAAGGGCGGTAGAGACGAAAAAAAAAATTTACGCACCCTATTGAGTGGCCTATCATTGGAAAGGTCTTTCAAAATGAAGACGATGTTTCATTGACCATTTTGTAGTTAGAAGCTCCGTTTAAATATTACACAACCTCGAAGTTGTGTACTTTGGTTCGCTACCTTTACTGTAACTCTAACCGTCATAATAGACATCTATAGGCCTCATCAAAAGAGAGTTTGTAGATAGAAACTAATAAATAAACACAACTTAAAAGTCATCCATACAAGTAAATAAAAAAATGGTAAGTAATATAAAAAATAGTTTCATATTGATGAGAAATAATTAGTTTGCTTTTTACGCAGTCGGGTTTTTTGATTTTTTAAATTTAATATATTGCTCCAATTAAGATTTTATTTCATTTCAGTTTATACTAAAGTTTGCGTGTTTACCTGTGAAATCCTATTATAGAAAAGTTTCAATTTCATGGAAATAATGAATACTTTCGTAAAAATAGTTTCATTCTGTTGGATGCAGAAGCTAAGTTTTCTTTTCTTTTAAATACTGAGTTGTCTATATTGCAAAATACCTAAATAAACAAATTGTGCATGCAGTGACATTTTAAAGAAAACAGAGCAGGATCTACCCTATTAAAATCCCTATTAAAATGATCTACCCTATTAAAATCCGTGCGCTTATCTTTGTAACCTCAAAAACTCGGAAACCACAGGGCGCAAGGCTACGAAATTTCGCACACGGATTGCTGGTAGAGGAGCGGGGGGGGGGGGGGGGGGCATGAACGATTGGGGCAAAAAATGTGAAATTTTTAAATAGATCTTTCTTTATTTTAAGTTTTTGCCGAATTTTTGCCTTTTTTATGTTCAAACCTTAATCGCGCGAGTTCTAACCAGTTCAAAATGTTTACTGCAAGGTGAGATATACATATTACGCACGCCACGCTGCAATACTAAAGCGGGTGTTACCATAATTCTTTTACGTCACATTCACATGCAAATAATTAGAAATATACATATTACGTACTCCACGTTGCAACGCTAAGAAGCTGTAGAGGGTATTACGATAATTTTTCTCACCTCACATGCAGACACAGTTAGAAATTATTTAATTGCGCTTAATTATTACATTTTAAATAAAGAAAAACATTTTACCACATACATCAACAAAACTTTTTATTCTACGTATTCCCTTATTCCAAAGATGTCGTTTTATTAGTCTGCTGCCACAGCAACATGAAATTAAATTTCATAAAAAAAGTGCACACTAGTAGAAAAATATAATCGAATAGTTATTTTTTATTTTGGTTTTCGAATTAAATTCATGAACTCCCGTGCGTAGAACGGGTTAAACAGCTAGTATAAATAAATAAATCTTGATGTACGGTTGTTTGCATTTAGCATATGACCGGTGACCTTTTTTTCATATTTGGGATTCCTCAACTAAATCCTTCTGTGCATAGCGGCCAACTCCTACGCTTTTTTCTTACCACTACAATGTAGTAGTCATTTTTTCCTTATTTATGGGGATCCGGGACACAAAATCCTATTTTTTTATTTATAGATATATTCGAGTGATTTTTTTTTAATGAATTATGTGTTTATATAATGATATTGCATATGAAAAGATACTGAAAACTTTTAAAAAAGATTAAAAAAATTCAAATTTTAAAATTTAAACATGTATAATTTTTTATATAACTCTTGAACCACTTGCCTGATTTGCTTAATATTTGTACTGTGGTGGACAGAAAATGTGTCATTTTAATTGGTTTTCAGAATTAAAAAAAATATTAATTACAAACATCATACACTGTAAAAAAAAAATCTGTTAAGTTACTAAAGTTTTTCTAGGAAACTGGGATTCCTAGAGCTTTTTATGTAACAGCAACAATAAAAATTCCTGTAACAGACGCTGTTACAGGTTGTTGCTGTTACATAAAAAGTTCTAGGAATTCCAGTTTCCTAGAAAAATTTTAGTAATTTTACAGATTTTTTTCTGTTACAGGAATTTTTGTTGTTGCCGTTACATAAAAAGTTCTAGGAATCCCAGTTTTCTAGAAAAACTTTTGTAACTAGTAGTAGAGATTTCTTTTACAGTGAAAATAAATTTTAAAGTGTAAAAATGAAGTTTTTTAATGAATTACTTTTGCATCCAGTTCATATTTTCACAATTCTCACTCAAAATCATAAATCCTGAAAACTACTTTTTGCAATATAATACATAAACTCTGTTGGAAATTTCATACATATACCGTATAAGGAATTTTGGATGCATCCTTTGAAAGTTGACAAATCATGAAAAAATTCATTCTAAGATAAATGAAGTTAGTTTCCGTCACAGTGCGGGTCGCGCGCGGCACAAGTCAAAAGTGTTATATCTCCCGATCTAATCATGAGAAAAGAATGCGATTAGCGGTTTGCGCTAAAAACTCTAATTTTTTGAACCAATAAAAATGTAATTGCAATTTTTTTAAAGAATTTTCTGTCCCGGTTACTTTGCATTCTAATTAAATACAACATGCTAAATGGCACATATAACGTATAAGCGATATTACAAACATATTAAAGATCTATGTTTCGAATCACTTCCGCAATCATCAGGATAAAATGATGTTACACAAGTCTAAAAGTCTAAAACGGACAAAAACATCTAAGAGCACAGAAGAATTCCTGAACGGCGACGTCACAAAGTTTGCCACAAACGTCACAATGGTTACCAAATGGAGCGAACTACATTAGTAAAAAAAGGGGGGGGGTTTGAAAACAAATTAAACAGACTGTATTAATTCATTATAACAAGTTATGCCAGATTTTATGAACGTTAAAGGATAAATTATCGTTACAGGCATACTGCCCACGCTTAATAATTGTAAGACTAAAATTTTACTCACATATGGATTATTACATGGGATTATAATCGTATCCTCATCAATGTCAACTCTGCTATCTTCATTTGAGTAATAAAACCTTGCAAGAGCTGTATTCTGTTTCCATTGTGAAATATCTCTTCGGTACCCCTTAACCTCTCTGAAAATCTTCGTTTAGTTTCACCAATGTAAACAAATCTTTCATTATTTGGGAGGGTAAACGGAATTTCATAAACGCCTGCTTTTTGAAGATTCTTGATCATGTCAATATTGTAACTGAGAATTTAAATAATGGTAACATTTTGTACTCTCCGTTATACTGTTTATATTATCTAAATCAGCATGTAAAATTAATAATTTTTTTGTTAAAAGCCTCTTCATTGAGAAGATGTTTTTCAGCAGTAGTGAATGTGTCATCAGACTTAAAAACATTTAAAAAAATTGTTATGTTTCTTGACGTTTTAAAATGAGATAACTGTGGAAAAATTTCCACAGATTATGTTAGCTGGCTCCCCATTAAGTCAGAGACAAAAAATTATAAAATCATTTGTTTAATTAAATTATACACAATAACCTCTTAAATAAAAAACTGCTTATAATAGAAATGCAAGAGAAACGTGTAAGAGAAAAGTGGAATAGAAGTGTAAGAGTTTTCTGTTAACTGAAAAATAGACAATACCGTTCACATAAAAAATAGATTAGCATTATCCAATTCGCCGTTTCCGAAATCATAGCAGCTTATGTAAATATACAGGGTCAATCAAAACTCTTTGGATACGCTTTTATTTTCAAAACGCATAATGAAACATGTAACTAACTCAGTGACGTAAGGACAAGGGGACTTTTATTTTAGACTATGCACTCAATAGGACCGCTCTTTTGAAATCCACGCTTGATCAAGGTCAATCTTTTTTTCAGGTCGATAGGTTGTTGGCGTCCTGTTGTAGATCAGAATGTACCATCCTGCTTTCAGCAAGATTTGCAATCCAATTTTCCCATACATTAGTATTACAATTATCCCAGGCAATAGGTCAGGATTTAGGAATGTCAAAACAAAGTTATACTTTGCAGATTTTGACATGCGCATCAAGTTGTAACGTCCTAACCCATGCCACAAGAAACCCTCATTCTATGAATCCCTTAAAAGGGGTTTTTGGTGTCAAGGTGTTGGATCCTACACTGTAAGAAAAGACAGAAGTTTCTTAATTTAGGAAAATATCATAGAACCACGATAGAAAATATACAAAAACCGCTTCCTATTCCGAAAAGCGTTCTTTTTATTTAGAAAGAAATCTAGTTTCGAGATTTAAAGAAGCATTTATAAAAACAAAGCTTTATTGGCCGCCAACGATTTTCGGAAACTTTTCTCAGTCGTTTTCAGAGTGCATTCATCCGTTTCCTCAGCAGGGAATAGGGGTTTTCTGGATGCTATCCATTCTTAAATAACCCCTATCCTGTTCAACAAACAAGTTTTACATACAAACAGGATCCATTTGCAGTATTCACATTAACATTAAAACATATATTATTTTGTGACTCTTGCACGTATCCATTCAGTGACGCGGCTAAAAATGTTTCATTGAGACTTCATAGCATCCTAAAAAACCGATATTCAGTTTTGAGAAAAATGAGTAATATACTGTAAAAAGTACTCGGAAGCGTTTCCGAAAATCAGTGAAAGCAAAAAAACCCCTTTGCGTTTATAAATGCTTTTTTAAATCTTGAATATACAGGGTGGTCATAAAAAAAACTTTTGATATATGTACCCCTAGCGACCTAACCGCTCAACCCATCGAAAGGAAATTTCAGTTTTAGTTATTTGAAAGTATGCGCTGGAGATCGTGATGATTTAAAACAATAGATCTCTCACGGTTACGGTTACAGTGAAAAAATTACGAAATTTTCGAAAGGCAACACTTTTTTTTTCCTGAGAAATTCATCAGCGTATTGATAAACCATCAATGGAGTTGAAAAGATACACGTATGACTAAGACTGCCGGTGCAATACCGTGGCACTCAATCCTAATTCAGTTCCTATGTAACGTAATATTCAGCGCTCTAAAACAAATGATTACATTTTTATTTTCACTCTGTGTGCACAAACACAACTCAAAAACATATTTTAAAACAAATCTTACAAAATGACTCAGTTCACAAGTGAAAAAAAAATCGTCTACTGAAAAACATGTTTTGTAGCCGCTTCTTCGTTCCTCGCAATGGCCTTTTTTGCAAGTGTTTTACGCCAGCAAATTTTGTTCGTACGTGTATCATTCCAACGCCATTTATGGTTTTTCAATGCGCTGATGAATTTGCGCATGAAAAAATGGGTGTTGCCATTCGAAAATTTCGAAGTTTTTTCACAGTAATCGTAACCGTGAGAGCTCTATTGTTTTAAATCATCACGATCTCGAGTGCATACCTTCAAATAGGTATATCTAAAATTTCTTTTCGATTGGTTGAGCGGTTAGGCTGCTAGGGGTTCATATATCGGGGAATTTTTTTATGACCTCCCTGTATATCCCTTGTTGTGTTTCCTAAAGATAAAGAATGCTTTTCGGTTACTGTATGTTTCCGTTCGTGGCTCTATTATATTTCCGTAGATTCAGATTTTTTTTACATTTTTAAATTCGATTCTGCTTTAAATATTGAGTGCTTTCCTGCCTCGCTCATTGAAGATCAGAATTTTCGTGATTATTAGAATACGATAGAGCAGAGCTGTCTTCAATGTTTTAATTCCGGGTTCTGTGATTGGAAATTGTAATTTATATGATCTCACTTTACTTTACTTGCCGGTTATCCCTCCCTGCTCTTAAATTCCTTCGATGAGGAATCGCCTCAGATTTGGATGCAAGTTCTTAACACATTCAATATATATTTTGGAACTTCTTAAATTTACTAAACTTTTATTGAATCGGATCAGTCTATGAGAATTTACAAATAAAATGCGTATATATTATAAATTTTTTTTATATGTACAAATCATACTTTATTTTCAGGTGTTTATTTCACTCTTAATACATTTATGGAAAATATAAAAGTATATATACAGGGTGATTCATAAATATCGAAACAATAGTTTATCTCCTTAATTAATGCCCCTAGGCACATACTTCCAATTGCAAAGTTTCATTAAAAAATGTGGAAAAATTTATGAGATAAGTTACAACTCCATGATAGGTATATTTGAGAAAATACGGAAATTAAATTTTTATACGGCCCCCGTTGGCTAAAATTTCCAATTAGGAATTTTTTCCTTATCCATTCCTGAATTAAATACAAAAAGTTCCATCTTCATATCTGCAAAACTCATGGAGTTATGCCTCATTAAATAATTCGTCAGGTTTTAAGGGATTAGACACGGGCAACAGCATAGGGATGGAGTACAGCATCCGCTCGGACTGCAAGTCAGTCATCCAAACAATAAGCAAACCATTTAACACCACACAACTAGTAAATGATATACAAGAAGCAATTAAACTCTCAAATAATAGGTTCAAAATTAGCTGGGTTAAAGCACATGTGGGGATCCCAAGAAACGAGGATGCCGAAGAATTAGCCAAACAAGCAGCAGAAAATAAAATAAAAGAAATTCCATATAACTTAGAAAGACCAATAACAAACCTTAAAAAAACAATTAAAGAACTAATTATTAAACAGTGGCAGTTCGAGTGGGATTACGGGGACAAGGGCAGGACAACATATCAATACTTCCCAAAAGTAAGTACAAACAGACTAAGGAGTTGTAAATTACTCAGCCAGATATACACGGGACATGGAGCATTCCCAGAATACTTACACAGATTCAAGCGCAAAGATGAGCCAAACTGTGCATGCGGGCAATTGGGAACCCCAAAACACTTTCTAACAGCCTGCCCACTTACACAACCACACCATCTTATTCAAATCACAGCAAACAACGAGCAACTTTGGCATAATCAGCTAGCAAACAATAAACATGTACAAAACAAGGGACAAGCAGTTATCAGATGGTTAATAGAAAACATAGACTCTATCTCTCAATAAAACATAAAAGAACAAAGCTAAACACATACCACCCCAGCGGACATCGCCACCCCAAACTAACTAACTGCCTTATTTTCAGGTTTAATATATATATATATATATATATATATATATATAGCTAAAAAAAAAGAGGTCCGAGTTTAACTATTAATTTGACCGCGGCCGCAGGTAAAGGAACCTTTTACTTGCAAAAAAAAAAAAATCGATTTATCGCATTTCTGAGAGGTGGAAGTCATTTATGATGAACTGATAGCTACGGCTCACTCACACAAACCCAACGAAAGATAGTTAAGTGGATAAGGAAAAGATGTGTTTTAAATGAAACAGATAAGCCAACTACAACTAATCAAGCCAACTACAACAAAGGAGAAATTATAACGATACATCTTGTGAAAACAGTCATCATAAAAAAAAAATTTGACGGACTAACAGCCATGGAACAAGCCCCACTCCAGTAGTGCACAAACCTTTTCAAATAGCTCACAACGATGTTGCATAAATCGTGATAACAGCTATTAGGTTCCAATGGACTGATCGCCATGTGCGCATTCACGTATCAAGGTGACATACAAAGGAAAATGAACGTGTTAAGGGGACGAGGGACCTTAAAAATAATTTTTTTATTTTTTGTAAATTTCACCTTAAATATTACTCAAAGATACATTATATGCATTATGGCATGCATTTATTACAAAAAAAAATTTTTTTTTAGTGTCATTTTTGAGAAAAAAGTGGAATTTTACGCGTCGTTTTAGAAATCTCCGAAATGCCCCATGCGCGTTCCATATCAATGAAAATCCCCAATATTTTTTATAAAAGTTTGGTTTATATATATAAATAAACCTGTGCATCGAATTTTATATATTTGAATATAAAGGTTAAAAAAAAAATTTGAAAAATTTTGAAATTTTTCGAAAATATTTCAAATTTTCAGAATTTTTCATTCTTTTTTTTTTTTTTTTTTTTTTTTGTAAATTTTACTTTAAATATTACTCAAGGGTACATTATATGCATTATCGCATGCATTTCTCACAAAAAAAATTAAAAAAAAATTTATTTTTGAGAAAAAAATAGCATTTTACGCGTCGTCGTAGAAATCTTCGAAATGCCCCCTGCACATTCCATATCAATGAAAATCCCCAATATTTTTTATAAAAGTTTGATTTATATATATAAATAACACTGTGCATCGAATTTTATATATTTGAATATAAAGATTAAAAAAAAAAAAATTGAAAATTTTCGAAAAAATTTCTAAATTTCAAAATTTTTCATTTTTTTTTTTTTTTTTTTTTTTTTTTTTTTTTTTTTTTTTTTTTTTTGTAAATTTCAATTTAAATATTACTCAAGGGTACATTATATGCATTATGGCATGCATTTATTACAAAAAAATAAAAAATAAAATTTATTTTTGAAAAAAAATAGCATTTTACGCGTTGTCGCAGAAATCTTCAAAAAGCCCCCTGCGCATTCCATATCAATGAAAATCCCCAATATTTTTTATAAAAGTTTGGTTTATATATATAAATAATTCTGTGCATCGATTTTTATATATTTGAATATAAAAGTATTAAAAAAAAAACAATTTTTTGAAATTTTTTCGAAATTTTTTTTAAATTTTTATTTTATTTTATTTATTTTTTTTTTTGCCTTTATATTCAAATATATAAAATTCGATGCACAGAATTATTTATATATATAAACCAAACTTTTATAAAAAATATTGGGGATTTTCATTGATATGGAATGCACATGGGGCATTTCGAAGATTTCTAAGACGACACGTAAAACTCCATTTTTTTCTCAAAAATAATTTTTTTTTAAAATTTTTTCTTGATAAATGCATGCCATAATGCATATGATGTACCCCTGAATATTATTTAAAGTGAAATTTTCAAAAAATAAAGAATTGATTTTTAAGGTTTTTTAAGGTCCCTCCCTCGTCCCCTTAAGTGATCAAAGCCAACTCAAAGGGTCACAAATTAAAGACCACAAGTCGTCAACCCATCAGCGGCAAGTTCGCAAAGTGTCAAAACCTCAAATTTAGACATCCACAATTAATAGAGTCATAAAGAAAAACAACCTACGATAGAGACAAGCATCTCACGGTATGTGAGAAGCATATATCTAATCAAGGAAAAAGAAAAGACCCACAAGAATATGTCAAAATATTAAAAAGACAACCACCAGGACAGTGACCAAATATCAAGACAAGGAAACCTCCTCAGAAGAACAAGTCCACTGGGTGAGATAAGTATATTATACTAGACAAATATAATGAATTATTAAATTAAATGTTAATTTAGGTCAAACTTAACCCCCATAGCTTATGTCTAAGTTATAGCCTCAAGCAGCTAGCTCAATTAGAAATTAGTAGATTAATCTCACTAGGTCAGCTCGTTAGTTTCCTATCAATTCCCTCCTAGCTAAGTAATAGTGTGCCAATTCATAGTTAACTTGCCATAAGATAATATAAAAATAATAATAATAATTAATAAATAAAATCCTGATTCTAATATTAGAAATGATTAAAATATAAATTCATTTTAAATAGCCAGGCATTATTTAAGTAATCTAAAGTAAATTACTCTAGTTAGTTTAATGTCACCTAGTGCTATAGGATAATATTAAAACAATATATATAATAAATGATAGTTAAGTAAATAGCTATAAGTAAGTTTTAAGTGTAATAACATGTACAAACTAACCCCTTTCCCTTTCAGGGTTTTTTTTTTTTGACTACCGCCTCTTTATTATTCGTAGTTGCACATAGGCTATAGCCTGCACTAGCTACCGGACCCTGTCCAGTGGGAAAACTACGGAGTCAGTTTCTACGCGGTGGGGTACGGTAGATTGGCGGAGTCTCACCCCCCTGCATCGTTATGTTTGCCTAGCATTTCGGCCCAAAATTAACTTTCGGTGCAACTTGTCTATCTGCGGCGCTCTAATTTTTTTTTTCTTTTTTGCTTCCCCAACCCCCTCTAAATCCATTTTCTTACGACAAGTCTGCACCAACAATTCGGCTTCTAAACCCCAGGTCATTCAGTAGTAGTTCGAGTCCAGTTGGCAGAGCAACGAATCCGCAGCTAAGGCCGCGGGATCGAGGCCTACTACTGGCTATAATCCGCCATGTACGCTATTGGCGCCTGGTGCATGTAAAATCCATCGTGGGTTCAAAGTCCTCCAAGTTACCTGTGAGTTATACCTCTGGAGGTGCCTTGCCAGGTGAAGGTCTCGTCATCTGATAAAGGTTCTAAATTACGAGACCAACATGAGTAGCAAAGTGCAGGTGCCAAACAAAAGGATATAAAGTTAAGTAACCGGCAAAAGAAAGTATACACAAACGAGCAGTAGGCACTGCTGATAGGATGACGATCGAGGCAATGATGTCAGGTTTATTGCCGCTTCGCGGCGATTAGGCGGTCTTTCGCCCCGATGCCAAGTACTAAACCCGTTAAGCTGGAGCAACCCGGCAGGTAGGGGCCTGGTCATCGGTTAGAAAGAAAGAAAGGGATTAGACACAAATTGAAATGCGTGTTATTCAAGAAACAATGTTACTTTAAAAGTTCCAGGATACATGTAAAAATATATTTATAGAGTTAAAATTAGATTTTTCTGTTTTTTGCGATGATTAACCATATAATTTGTAAATAAAATCACACCCTAAAATTTCTCAGAAAGTTTAAAATTTTAAAAATTATTATGATTTTTTTTAATTGGGGTAATTTAAAATCGTTGTAACTCGAAATATTATAGTCGAATTTCAAACTTTTTTCCATTTAATTAAAGAGGAAAATATAATTTAAATTTTGTTTCAGGATTTTTTTAAATATTAATAATAAAAATATTAAAAAAAATGATGTAACTTATTTTTTAAAAAGTCATATTTTCAAAAATAAATATATTTTCAAATTTGGTGAAACAAAATTAATGTAAAATAATCAAAAGGTCATGTTCCGAGTTTGCAGCGTTTTTTTTTTTTTTTTTTTTTTTTTTTTTTTTTTACAATTCTTGACTTAAAATTGTAAATTAATCATTTAAATTAAATTAATTTTTTAGTTACGCATTTAAATTATTAAATTTAAATTAATTATTTTTAACAATTTAAATTAATAATTTAAAACGCATTTAAAGTTTTAAACAAAGATTGGCTCCTAATAAAATGTTTAAAAGCTTTTTAAAAAATTGCAGGTGAGTATGTAACTCTTTCCTGTAGCTTAAACTTCCGATTCAGTTTAACTTTCGCCATTTCCACCTTCTTTCTGTGCTATTTAAAACAAGGTTTTTTCTAACATACTGATTAAAAGTGTTTTCGTAATTTTAACCCTCAGAACTCCAGGTTTTATATCATCCCGGCGAGCAGTTAAAGAAGTCTGTATTCTGGGGCCGGACCAGTCTTGGCCGTGCCTAATGTATTTTTCATACCGAACCGGGTCTGGCTTCCTTTCTTCTGCACGAGGTCAGCACGGGGCAAAATTTTCAGTCCCGGTCTCGACTCAACCCGTATTAAAATCATTCTATCCGACTCACCTAATCCGTGCAAAAATCAGTAAAATTTGGTTCAACCCAAAAAATTTACAAAAAAATGCATATATTTTAAAATCGCAATTACAATTAAAACATATTACCATTTACAGTTAAACTTTAAAAAATCGTTTTTAAAGGATAGTAGATTTAAACGCAAGAAAAAAAAAAAAAAAAAAAAAAAAACAGTAAAACAAGTGAAAAATAACCTACCTATTACGTAATCCTGTCTAAAACGGAATAATTTTTTGATCTATGCAAAATGAATATAATAATTCTTGAGTCACCTCCTACGATGGGAAATTGTCTATAAGGCATTTTTTCTTGTCTGTTTGATTCCGTCTTAGAAGGTTTAACTGTATATTAATTTTGAAAGTCTCCAATACATAGATTATGGATTAATGATATTAAATGGTAAGTGAATCATTTACATACAAATAGAGATTCATTAAAAAAATAAATATCACAGCCTTTGACGCTTCTTTAAAAATGAAGATTATAACCATATCAAAAGAAAATCTGTAAGTTATTATAAAGCTATAACGCTATTTTTGGTCAGAACTCTTTCATATGAAACAATTTTTAATCATATCGACGAAAAAAACTATGTTTTCTAGAAATTCAATCAGGCCGGACCAGACTCGGGCTAAGATTTAAACATTTTTCCAGGCCTGGACGAACTTTTATTTCTATGGGTCGGCTCGAGACCGGGTCTGGATATTTCTACCCGTTCAGAACTCTAATAAAGGCCTCCAGCATAATTTGAAAGAAGGTTTAACTTAAAATCTGTACGCTGCTATTTTATGTCCAAAGGAGAGGCACTGTCTTAAATCGACATTTAATAACATACAATTTGTGGATGATCCCTATCTTGCATTAAAAATGACTCAATAACTCGTCGCTCAGAGGCATGGGAAAATGATGTCGCGAATTTTGAATATTAATAACTCTGCGAGTTTTGCCGATACCGAGATGAACTTTTTTTTTTGTTTAATTCAGGAAGGGATAAGAGAAAATTTCCTAATTGGAATTTTTACCCAACGGGGGCCGTATAAAAAATTAGTTTTTGTATTTTCTCAAATAGACCCCCATGGAGTTACAACTTATGTCATTAAATTTGGTACTTTTTTTTATGAAACTTTGCAACTGGAAGTATGTACATATGGGCAATATTTAAGGAGATAGCCTCTTGTTTCGATATTTATGAATCACCCTGTATACATACACAAACACACACATATATGTACTAATATATATATTCAGGAAAATAATGTCTAAAAAACTCTTAGTAACCGTACAGATTTTTTGATTTATGGTACAAAAGTGTATCTGTTACATGAATTTTTGTTGTTGACGTTATATAAAAAGTTCTAGGAATCCCGGTTTCCTAGAAAACTTTTAGTAGCTTTACACTTTTTTTTTACAGTGTACTATTATACAATCATGTCATTTTAAAATGAGCTTTTTAACAAACATCGTTATTATTATTATTATTTAATTTTTAGCGCTTTCAGAATTTTAATATTATAAAATTTAAATTTTAGACTCAAATTGAATTCATTTCAGAACTTTTCATTCTTTGTTCACTTTCTATAATACGAAGCCTGGTTTTACGATACCGAAGGCCCATGGTTTCAAAACAGCCCGTTCAGAATAGCCATGAATAATAATGATTTTTGAAGTTTTCCAGATTTTTCTTCTAGAATCCGTATAAATATCATATATCCGCATAAATTATTTTTCATATTTCATCTTAAATCATTATCAATCATTAAAATATCATTCATTAGAACGAGGAGAATTATTTTAGATATAAATTATTTAGACATATGATTTATTTTTTTTAATTAATAATATGAATGTTTAACATATAATATTATTAAAAATAATTGCATAGGATGAATTCGTTATGTTCTTTTAATAAATTGAAACATTTTAAGTGTGTCTATAAGTTTTTAACAGTATTAGATCGCTCTTCATTTTTATATGAAATGTTAAGTTTTGGAGGCAAAATAGGCTCTATTTATGATTTGCCGCACATTTCAATGTTTGTGATAGAAGAATAATATAAAAATGAAGCCGTTTGTCTGACCTTTTCTTCGAGTCGGTACGAAGAAAATTAATTTCTAATTAATTTTTGAATTCGATAACATTAATTTGGCCATTACCTAAAGAGATTTTTGACAGTTTAGTTTAGGAATTCCGTGACCGTTTAAAAGTTTTCACTTAAAGTGAATCTTAATGACAAGGAACCTTCTAACATTCAAAGTGAAAAATTTGGAACCGAGAATAATCTTTAATGCAAAACAGTAGTTTGAGTCCTTTGGGTATTATTATTCTACATTAGTGTATCATCCGAAGCTTTGTCTTGAATTGCATTTCTAGCTTCTCAGCATATCATGTACTTAGAAATGCCCACTATTTCCCAGTTGGGAGATTTTAGAATGAATTTTAGGAACACTGGAAGCCGGTTTGTTGTCATTTTTCTTATCTAACTTCTTTGTTTGAGGCTTATTAAAAACAATTCATTTAAGTACTTTGCATTTATTTATAAGGAATAAAACAAATATCATTCATATTTTTAAATCCTAAAATATGGAATTAAATATTCTGTAAAAACATTTCTTATATTTGTTAGCATCCATTCAGTAGAGAACCTTCCAGAAAACGAGTTTAAATGTATTAATAAATAGCTATTTTATTCATTGAGGGTCTTTTTTCAAAGAAAATGTATTTTTTATTTACGAAGAGTTTGCTGAAAACTGCTTTCGTGTTTCAAACAAATGTGTTTTGTGTGTGTCTATTGACCAATCTTATACATTTAAATAATATTGGATCGTTATTCCATTTATTCAAAAAATAATCTATTGAAAATCTGATTTTTATGTTTGAGAAAAATATTCGAAAGTAGCTTTCGCCTGATGAATAGGCACATTGTGTACCAGGCCATAACTAGGCATTCTCCTCGATAAATAGCCCATCAGGATGTTGTCGTTTCCTTCAAAAATAACACAGACAGTTGCTTCGTTATCTTTTATTACAGCGTTTCGCTTACTTAGTAGGAGTAAAACAGCAGATAAATATACAAAAAATGTAAAAGCCAATTGCTTTACAGAGATGAAAAACAGAAAGAATAAATTAAATAATATAACTTTAATTACTGAAACAAACATAACTTAAAGCATAAGCATGCAATTTAAGGTATAAAACTGCATTTTCCTCATCTTTGTATTCTGTTGTAGCAATTATTATACTTTGTGCACGCCGTAGGTCAATCAATAATATTTAATGACGCAATACTTTATAGTGGATGCATGAATCCACAATAACGAATACAATTACGGTTAAAAACCAAATTTGTATACAAATTTTGCATTTTTGTCTTTTAGGTAGATTTTGTATGAATTACTACCTATTGGGATCACCCCTATGTTGGAATTTCAGAAAACTTTTTGCAGATCTACACCGATCATGATCCCTAGAACCCCAAACCACCCCCCAGTAAAAAACTTTATATATCTATCTATCTATTTATCTATCTATATATAAATATCACTTTATTATGGACACGATAACTTCCATAATTCTGCACAAATATTTTCCAAACTGATGCATAAAATCAAGGATCATAAAATCTCGGTCAAGTTCGTTAATGGGCAAAATCGGACCAAGGGGCTGGAAATTAGGAGGGGTTTTGTGAAAAACGAACCCCCCCCCCATAACTTCCTACTTATAATATATATCGACTCAGTTTAAAGTTATTATTACTTCTAAAAAATTGGCCAAAAATTTATGCATGACAATTTTTTGATAAAATTAAAAATGGGCTCCAGGGGCGAAGAAAATAGGGTTTTGGGGAGAAAAAAATTCATAACTTCGTCCATTCTTAAGATATCAAATCCAATTAAATGTATTATAAATTGTCTTCGTATTATCTGCAACTTTTACATAGCTCCAATTCTTACCGCAAAAAAAAAAAAAAAAAAAAAAAAAAAAAAATTAAAAACGAAAACAAAAAGGGAGCATTGAAGAAGAAAAAAATCCATAATTTCGTCAATTCACAAGATTTCTAATCCGCATACATTTATTATATATCTTCTTAATATTATCTACAACTTTTATATTGACAAGTTTTTGATAGGACCAATTCTTACAGAAAAAACATATTAAAAATACTTAGAGGTTGAAGGAAAAAATATCGTATTAAGTACGTACTCAAATCTAAGCTGCTTATTTTCTGACTCATTTTTTAATCCATTTTTTGTTTCAAACGCATCCAATTGGTAGCTTCTCTTATTCAGAAACTATATAATGGTGGATGTTTTGATAGATGCAGAATATATTTTTAATTAAATTTAAAAAATGAAAAACCCGACTGCGTAAAAAGCGAACCAAATAATTATTTTTCATCAATGTGAAACTATTTTTTATATTACTTACCTATTTTTTTATTTACTTGTATTGATGACTTTTTAAGTTGTGTTTAATTGTTAGTTCCTATCTATAAACACTGTTTTGTTGAGGCCTATGAAGGTTGGAGTTGCAGTAAACCTAGAGATCCTACCTACACAACTTCTAGGTTGTGTAATATTTAAACGGAGCTTCTGACTGTAAAATAGTCAATGAAACATTGTCTTCATTTTGAAAGCCCATTGTAATGATATGCTGTAATATGGTGCGTAATATGGTGCGTAATATGGTGCGTAAAAGGCTTTTTTGTCACAATTTTGAATTTATAAAAACAAAACATAGCCTATAACCATCGGACCGTTAAGACGAATATATATATATATATATATCTTTCATTAAAATCCATCCAGCCTTTGGGATGTTTCGAGGGTATAAAGAAATCTACATACCCAGATACGTGTGAAACACATAAACCTTCTTGGCAGTCGGGTAAGAATGATGTCAAAGTGGGCATTTTGGACCGAATTTCTCGAAACGATTGTGTTGGAAACGAAAAATATTGTCCTACTGAGAAAAATAATTGTTTATAAATGAAGCTCTAATTAATTGAACGAAACATAAAATCGCTTATAAATCTCTTAAAAAATCACGTCAGCAAGTTCCATGTTTTTCCTTTAAAAAATGAATCTGAAAATGTGTCAGAAAATTTCGAGTTGTTGAGCATGGAAAAATGTTTTTTGAATACTGCATTAACATGATTCTGATAAAACCAGTTCTTATATAAAAATGAAATTAAAAACGTCAAAAGGGGCCAGATGAAATTGTTTAAGTGGGTTTATTTCTAATCATAATTTAGTTTTTGTTGGCGAAATTAGTACTTAACTTCGAAATCTAGCTGCGCCTGTAGGCCGAGCCGGCAGGGATTTTTTACTTTCTTCCTTCTAAAGAAAAAAGTATTGTAATGGTATTGTTTTTTTACTTCCAGTTTTCGAAGGATTGACACGTTTTAGGGGTCAGAGATCAAGAAAATCATGTTTATACAAAATGTCTGTCTGTCTGTCCGTGTGTGTGTATTTCCTCTTTTTGACTATGGATGTCTGGTCCCAATTGAAAATGAGAATATTCTTCCGGAAGGGAGCACTATGGTAGTATTTCTTGTGCAATTTTCTTGATTTTTCGTAGTTCTGTTGTACATCGGCTGTTCGTGCAGCGACGGGTCCTTCGCATTCATCTAACCCGGCGATTCGCAAGTAGCTAAATTCCAACAGAATAACGAAAATATTTATTTGATTAAATATCATGATCGAGCGTAACTCGTTTTCCCGGTTAATAACATTTAAGCAGAAATTTAAGACGAAAGTTAATGTATATTGAAGTTATAACATTGAAGCATTAACCTGTGTAATAACTTTTTGTTATATTAACATGTGTGAGAAAGTAGAAAGTTTTGGGATTGGAAAATCCCATTAGTTTAAAATTAAATTAGATTTTTACTTAATCTAACAACTTTTGAATTTATTCCGGGGAACTCATTTCCGCCCAAATCCATCATTCTACGTTGTGCTTGATTCAGTTCTAACCTTTCTACCTTTTTGGGAGAATCTTTTTGGGAGATTTATTGCATCCCAATATCAATAGTGTGTGTGGTTGAATTCCGGGCCAAGAGGGGGAAATTTACCAATCCCATACAAAAATTCCAGACGACAATTTTTACAGAATTTGTGCATGGGCATGTGTTAAGCTGTCTAAAATAACAAAAGCCACAAAATTAAAAAAAAGAAAAGAAAAGAAAAATGGAATCTTGTTTTTCCAATATATAAAAAGAATTTAGATTTTTCAAAAGTTTTAATGAAGAGAACTTACGTTTTAAGAGAAAAATACTATCATACACTTCGTTGTTAATTTCTTTATACTTTTTCGTGATGTTGATTTTCTTTCTCAAACGAAATATTACGGATTTTCAGAAAACTTTATCCCCATTTTTATGTTCTTTTGCGAAATCTTACATGTGTTTTCGAAGCGGATTGCATATTCTAATAGTGATATCCGATCCTTCAAATCAGAAGGATAATTTTCCAAGGATTACACAAGTTCCGCTAAATTGCTTTTCATATTAGTGTTAAATTTTAGCTCCCAATTCTTAGAATTTTTCTGTAGTGAATATTATATAATTTTCTAGATTTGTAAATAAAAATAGTCTAGTTTCAATAACTGCTATAAGCGTAGGTTTTTTTTTTTGATGATTTTCTGTTTACTGAAAGAATTTTGCAGTCTACCTAGACAACATTCTTATTAAATCTATTAAGTTTTATAATTTTTTTTTTTTTATTCGTGGATCCATAAGTAAATCATGCAATTATTTAAGATCAACCTTTCGAAAATTATAGAAAAATGTTCAAAACAATCAGTAAAGACAGTTAAATCTATCAATCAAAATGATCACTTTTAAAAGAATGTATAAAGAACGCCTTTAAAATAGCTCATAATCTTTGAAATTTCACAGTGTGTTACTTATATTTGTAAATTAGATTTTTGTGTTTGATAAAACTATATGAAAAAAAAATGCACAAAGAAACCGAAAAAATTAAAAATATATAATAATATCAAGCACTGATAAATCAAACGGTAGCATTTGCCTACCATGATTGTTACATAGAACCAATTAGCTTCACCTGCACAATCGACTAGAGCAAAAGCTCTTCGTTACTGGCGAATCTCTCTTGGCATCTTAAGTGCGCTACTTGTACTGTTGAGAATTTACAATAATGTAAACTTTATTCTATTTGCGTTCGGAAAATATTTTGTATTCAACAGGCACTCACACTACGAAAATGCCAGTGGCCGAGAGGCTTTGCTCATGAAGCTGGTAGACGGGAGGTGTTGAGTTCGAACCCAATTTTGCCCGTCAGCCTAATCGTTCGGAGTTTTCCGTGGTTTTATTCGAACCTTGAGTTTCCATGCGTAAATCCTGGTTAGATTCCCTTAGAAAGACCCCCCACGGAGGGCACCCCCTCGGTCCTATATCCCTCGTGCAGATATTCGGCCGTCATAAATAACACCACCACTACACTGCGAAAATTATAGATGGATTCCGCATCTAGAGAAATCCCTCAAAGAAGAACTGTTATTTCTCAGTTTAACCCTCGAATTTCCAAGAGCTTAGAAATTTACATGGAGGAAACTGAGTTTTGAGTAATTATGCGTTTAGGATTGACTCGCAGTTTCAACTGATAATTAAAAATTTGATTAAAATTAGGGTTAACGCGAGTTGTTTGCTTTATTTTCGTGAAAAGGTTATCCTATCGCACTCGACCTCCTTTAATAGTAAGTAAGTTTCAAAAATACATCATGATAATGTTTGTACAGTGAAAAAATTGTAAACAATCCGTTGACAGAGTGCGTTGCAAAATAAAAGTAATCAAATCTTCAAAAGAAGCAATACTGTGGTGTCCGCATTAAAAAAATGATTTCGATTCATGATGTTTTTTGTGCTAAGTGTCGACTGCTTCTATATAACATCAAGCCTCCAGATGTTTTTACTCTGGTTGAAGGCGATGATAGTGAAATCGATATCAGACATCTAAAAATTGCTGAGTTCACTTCGACAATTTCTATATAATAACCGAAAGTAGCACAGATGAAATCAATATTCATTGTTCTGAAACCAATGCCCTCGAGTCTAGTGAAGATAATTTTATCGCAGATATTGGCCAACGTGATAAATACATACATGTAAATATGCAGCGTGTTATTTCACCTCATAAATGTTGCCCTCTCAGAAATAATTTCTTCAATTCACGGAAATTTCCTTTTAGCAGTGGTGCCAGGATTTTTCAGTTAATAGACGAATATCCGTTTGTATTCTCCTATACAGAAGGTAAAATGCCCGTCCATTGAAGAACGTTGGGAAAAAATAAAAATTCCTGACCTTGGATTCGAACCAGCCATCTTAGCGTTATGAAACGAGCAGGCTAACCACTGGGCTACAGTTATACAGTAGCAAAACACTTTGAAGTCAATATGTTTGCTTCAGATGGGTGCGGCTTGATCCATTTCTTTAAAAAAGCTTTTAATTTTGAAGTTCATTTCGGGAAGATTTCGTCTTTCATGAGAATGTGTCTGGGGTTTTAATACTTTAGTATTAATATATGGTTAAAAAAATGAAGTATTTTTAAGTAGATTGTTAGATGTAAAACATGAATATTATATTTTTATTTGATAAGATTTTTTTTTTTTTTTTGATCGATACGAATTTTTCCCCTTTTAATATTTCAATTAAAATATCTTTTAAATGTGTTCATTAAAATATATTTTAAATGCGAATATTTATTTATAAAAAACTTTATAAATTCAACTTTATTTAATTTTATTCGACTTATTCAACTTTAAAAAATAAATTGTAATTACTTTTGAATGAATGTGAAAAGTAATTGTAATTTATTTTTAAATTCGAAAACCTTCTTTTCTTTTTTAATTAAATTAGAAATCTTAATTTATAGAATTTTTGGTTTTTTATTTTTACAATAAATTCGGATTTAATATTAATAGAAACCATACGCAACGCATGCTTCCTAGGAATGAGCGGAATTTCTCCCTCTTTTTCAGACTTTCAAGAAGAATTCACGGATAAAACATGTTTTCTAGGAGTACGAAAATTATTTGTTTTAAAATGAGGACTAATTTAGTGCATATTGACGTGTTTTTCTGACAGTATGTTTTATATGTGGATCTACCTCAAACCTAATACGAATGAATACCTACGAAACACACTAGGACGTTTTTAGTCAAACAAGCATTTACATTCCAGAAGGTAATCATTGTTGCCACGAGCTCATAAATGGAAAGAGCTTTTTTAAAGACGAGTTGTCTCATTCACGAGTAGTTTCTCACACGAGCAAAATAAGCGCAAACATAATTTGTTTAAAGCAAATAAGTTGGAAGTGGTGTGAATCAATAAGTATTAAAAGAACTTCTTAAAACACCACCAAAAACTACTGAATGCGCTAGGCCTTTCGAAAGATCTCAGTCTTTCTTCGTCAGGCGCAAAGAAGACGTGCTTCTACTATGAAAGCAGCAGCAAGACTGAAATGAGAGATAAGGGAAGGGAAACAAGCTGAAGAAACAGCCAATAGGAAATTAGAAATCAACAACCAATAGGAAAGCAGAAGACAACAGCCAATCACAGAAGAGTATAATCAAGACAGAAGAACACAGAGTAGAAGGGGAAAAAGGAAGCAAGTTGGGGGAAAAAAACGCATGAAAATAAATTATCATAAAGGGAAACACACACACATATTAAAGCATGTGAACACATGAAATAAAAATAAATAAATGAATAAAATATAAAAACAGACTAATGTTAATTAATACAAAAAAAATAAATTATATGGTAGTACTGAAAACGTTTTTCCAAGCTGCAGAGAGCATTGTGGAATCAGATTTATCATTAACAATAACTTCACGATTAAAATAAATAGCTAAATTTCCAAGAAAGTCCAATTCAGAGATACTATTGGCATTACAGATAATTTTAGCATTATGAAAATTAAAACTATGGCCAGAATCCCACCAATGCTTGGCAATAGAAGATTTAGAAATTTCTTGATTAATTAATTAGATAACGAGAGTGTTCTTTTAAACGAACTTCAAGATTTCTTTTAGTTTGACCAATATAAGATAAATCAAAGCCGTTACAAGGAAAATTATAAATTCTCCATTTACGAAGATCAGGAACAGGAGATTTAGTGGAGGGTTTTGAATTTATTGACATGTTTAAAGATAACGTTAAAATTAAAACGTCGTAAAACTTTAGCTAATTTGAAACATAAAGAAGGATAAAAGGGAAGGACAACCAAATTATCAGGTTTGCTTTTGACAGATTTGGAAAGAGTAGATTTATTAGACGGTCTATTGAATTTCTTCACAGCATTATTGATAACAGAAGGGTTGAAACCTCTTTTGACAGCAACAGTTTTTAAGTAATTAAGTTCATCCTTAAGGGATGCAGAGACGGAACAAATTTTAAGAGCACGATTTACATATGTCTAAAAAACACCGATTTTTTCGGTTGACAGGATGATTTGAGAGAGCATGAGGTGAGTTAGAGACAGCAAAAGGTTTTCTATAAACACAAGTTTAGAAAGAAGAATCACACTTAGTAACTAAAACATCAAGGAAAAGAAGTTTATTACAATTTTCTAACTCAAAAGTAAACAATATGTGGGTCGATAGAATTGACATCATTAAGGTGCTGGTTGTTTAAAAACTAAAATATAAGTTGATATTATCATCTTACAGTTGAACTAATTCTAAATAAATCAGTCTTTTTCCTTAAAAACCCTTGTGACGCCGAAACTTTTTTATTATGCGAACCCAAGTTTGAGGAATGCGAGGTGTAGTAGTAAATGAGAGTTGTTGTTTTGAATTCATTTCCCTTATACGGATCCAATGGAAAAAATCCAGTTGAATCTGAAAAAAATTAAGGAAATTAGTTTGAAAAATCGTATTTTTATATGTACTTTCGTGAAAATATAATTTTTAAATGTGAAATTTCCAGTTATTGATTAGACTAAAAATGAATTTATTTTGTTTAATTACGAATTTATCTTCGGGTGTAGGTCGCCTAAGGGTTTAAATCCTACATAACTAGTGTCTATAAGTATGATAAAATCTCAAACTGGTGTAAAAGTTAATAAAATTCTTCTTTTTTCATTAAAAATTCGATATTTTCCTTTGTTATTTGTTCAATTATTTATTAAGCTAATGGTTGTTCAAAAACTAAAATATATGTTTAAATTTCCCTTCAAAGGTGATATTCTCATCTTATAGTTGAAAAAAAATCTAAAGAAATCAGTTTTTTATTAAAAATTGATATTTTTTCATTATTTTGCTTAATTAATAATACTTAAGGTAATGGCCGTTCAAAAACTGAAAAGTATGTTTAACTTTCCTCTTTTAATTTGATATCCTGATCTTACTTTTGAAAAATTCTAAAGAAATCAGTCTTTTTCCTTAAAAATTGATATTTTTCATTGTTCGGTTTATTTAATAATACTCATTAAGGTGTTTAATATTCAAAATTAAAATAAAAATTTAATCATCGTTTTATAGTTGGAAAAAAAATCTAAAGAAATCAGCTTTTTAGGGTTCCGTACTTAAAAAGTAAAAACGGAACCATTATAAGATCACTCTTGTGTCTGCCCGTCTGTCTGTCACAGCCACTTTACTCGTAAACTAAGGAACGTGGAAAGTTCAAATTCGGGGAAGTAATAAAGACTGTTGACCCACATATTTTCAGATGATTAAACATTTATAAATATATTTAGTAAAAATGTATAGGGGCAAATTCAGTCGCTTAAAAAATATATATATATTCTCTGTATATCGTGTGAGGTATCGTGTGAAAGCTTTCATAACGCTGAATTCAAAAATACATTTCTTTTAATTTTAGGTATTACATTTTCAAAGATATAGTCGAAAATGTAGCGCAAAAACATGTCCCCCCTCCCCATCTAATTCCGAATCTACAGAAACTAAAATTATGAAAAAATTAGAGGGAGTAGACATTAACATAAACCTTGCAGGAAAATTATAGCGATTACCCTAGGTCACATAGTTTTTGAGAAAAGCGCATTTTTCTGTTACACACAAATTTCGATTTACGGGCATTCGTCAAAACTGTTGAGCAGCGCTGAAGATACCTATCGTAGTAGAAGTATAAAAGCATTGTTGATCATGATTTTCGAAAAAAATCATCAGTAATTAGCCGAGATATGAACCCTTAAAGATATGGACGGTTTGGACATACATAATGACAGGAGCGGCCATCGGGTTTAAAGCCTAGATTACAACTTTTATTGATATATGAGTGTAATGAAATGGCCAGTAACAGTATAAAAACAATAAACGTCAAATTGTTATAAACAGATTAATTTAAGGGGTCTTAGGACTCTTAAAGCTTCAAAAAATTTTTAATTTTAATTTTTTTAGATGTTAATCTTCCTTTTTTTCTGAACATTTTTATATAGTTGTTTCCTTCAAATTCTCATTAGAACAGAAGTTATGGCTTTTAGAATTATACCGGCTCAATAGCTTAAGCAGCATTTTCGAAACTTTTAAGACATTTTTCTCCAATTGACATTTTTAGACATATCGCGCACGATATCTCAAAAACATTTGAATATTTTTTCCTGAAATTTTCAAAACATACGTTTTATGTTAATATGTATAAACTGAACAAAAAATTTCCTTTTTATTGATTAAAAAAATATTTTTGTTAGTTTATTTATGTTGCTCAAATTTTCAAAATTTTTTATTAGCTAAATACAACTTTGTATTAAAAATATAAAAACGCTTTAAATACAAATTTATTTAGGTTCAGGGTAATTATTATAATTTGAAGTATAAGTAGGCACCAAAATTTTTATTCTAGTTACAATATTTATTTTCTAATCGTGCGCGTAAGCTGTTATACCAATATTCTGCTTGTCAAATGTCTGACTATTTGGAGCACCCTGTAAATGCTAATTCTTCATCATGCAATTTTTTAATACACAAAATGAAAGAACATACTTATATCTTTAATCTCGACAAAAATTGTGTTTTAAAATCATATACATTTTAAGATATTAAATGTTGAAAATGGTCTCTTTTTTTCATTTTTTCCAATTTTTGAGATCCCTGAGACCCCTTAACTAGAATGAATTACATAAATACTATGGGATTCGCGAATATTTGCATTGAATGGCTCTTTCAATACGCCTCAAGTGGCTTTAAAAGTTAATTAACAGCCTATCTGGAAAACGCGGCAAGGACCAAGGCAGCGTTGCAAATTTGTGACCCCCTTTCGAAGCGCTCTTAGCTCAATGCCAAATGTAAACTTTGAACGAATGTTTTGTTTTAGCTGCACTGTAGAAAAAAATGTTATTACTGAATTTAGTTTTATGAAATGCCAAATGAAGTTTAAAAAGTCCTTCCGGCCAGTGCCGGGAGGAAGAGGTAGCTTTCATATTCCTTATTTTAAAAAAGCCAACTTATATCATTCAAACACACGAAGCTCAATTTAGTAGAAACCGAACGTAAGAGATTCAATACTAATTTTTATCAATGAATGAGAATTTCACGAAATTAGTCAGCTTTATCCAAGCTGCTTTTCTTTAAAGTAACTTATATTTGGCTGCCAAATTCGGCAATTTCTTAAAGTGCCTGCCATTTTCAGACAACATGGTGGATGAAGCTAAGCAGTGAACTTGGTCGAGACCTTAGTAATTGCTGTGCACATGCTCACTCACATCGGAATCGGTTGATATATACGAGTGCTGTCGCATGCAAAAAATCAG
This sequence comes from Maratus speciosus, assembly GCA_963932465.1. Lineage (NCBI taxonomy): Eukaryota > Metazoa > Arthropoda > Arachnida > Araneae > Salticidae > Maratus > Maratus speciosus. The sequence continues at coordinate 682,885,160 of OZ010787.1, read as the reverse complement.
ATTTTTCAAAATGTCACCCACAATAGAAATTGAAACTACTATATCTGAGCCATTTTTTAAGGTAAAGACAAACAAAAAATGCTCCTGAATCCTTATGTCAAGGACAAATACTTAAGAAAGAAACCTTTTTCAATTTCTAATTTTTTTGCACCTCACTTTAAACAAATTTTAATTTAATGGCCGCCATTTTGAAACAAGATGGCTGATGAATCTGTCCAGCGAACTTGGTTGAGGTGTTGATGTATACTATCCACATGCCTTCTTACATCGAAATAGACGAATACGTATGTTATCGCTTGACAAATACAAGATCGTTTCAAAATGTTAGCCATGCTAGAAATTCAAAGTGCTATAAATCAACCATTTCTTAAGATATAAACAAAAGAACAAATTTTCAGAAACAAAAACTGCTCCGGAATCTTTGTATCAAGGCCAAACACTTAAAAAAAAATCTTTTTCATTTTCCAATTTTTTAATATTTCATTTTAAATTTTAAATTTATTTTTTTAAATGGAAACCCTTTTGAAACAAGATGGCGAATGAAGCTGGCCAACGAATTCGGTCGAGACATTGGTATGTACTATGTACAGACCAAGTTACATCCAAATCGGTTCATAAGTACGCCTGTTATCGCGTGACAAAAATCAGGTCGTTTTAAAATGTCAGCCACAATAGAAATTCAAAATGTTATAACTCAGCCATTTTTTTAGATGTAGACGAAACAAAACCTGTTCCGGAATCTTTGTATTAAGGTCAAACACATACCAAAAAAATCTTTTTCATTTTCCAATTTTTTGGTATCTCATTTTAAATTAAATTTTTTTAAAATTTTTTTAAATGGCCACCATTTTGAAATAAGATGGCGAATGAAGCTGGTCAACGAACTCGGTTGAGTTATTTGTATGTACTATGTACACACCAAGGTACATCCAAATCGGTTCATAAATACGTCTGTTATCACGTGGCAAAAATCAGGACGTTTCAAAATGTCAGCCATGCTAGAAATTCAAAATGCTATAACTCAGCCATTTTTTAAGATATAGACGAAACAAAAACTGCTCCCGAATCTTTTTATCAAGGTCAAACACATAAGAAAAACATATTTTTTCAATTTTCAATTTTTTGCTACCACATTTCAAATTTAAATTTTTCTTAAAATTTTAAATGGCCGCCATTTTTAAACAAGATGGCGGATGAAGCTGGCCAACGAACTCGTTCGAGACATTGGTCTGTACTATGTATAAACGAAGTTGCATCCAAATCGGTTCATAAATACGCCTTTTATCGCGTGACAAAATTCAGGACGTTTCAAAATGTCAGCTTCGCTAGAAATTCAAAATGCTATAACTCAGCCATTTTTTAAGATATAGACAAAACAAAAACTGCTACGGAGTCTTTGTATAAATGTCAAATACATAAGAAAAAAATATTTTTCCATTTTCAATTTTTTGGCACCACATTTCAAATTTCAAATTTTTTAAAATTCTTTAAATGGCCGCCATTTTGAAACAAAAGGGCGGATGAAGCTGGCCAACGAACTCGGTCTAGACATTGGTATGTACTATATACACACCGAATTACATCCAAATCGGTTCATAAATACGAGAGTTACAGTGTGACATAGGTCAGATATATATATATATATATATATTGATATATATATATATATATTGATATATATATATATATATATCAATTTTGAACGGAGGGTGGTTTCGGAGTCTGGGGGTCATGATCGATGAAAATATACCAAAATTTTTTGAAATTGCTTTCCTCCGAACGGCTGCAATAGGTAGCTTTTTGTAAAGAAAGCTACCTAATATGCATTTCTTTTATTGTCAGTACCGAATTAAGCTCATTATAAAGAGATTAAGATAATATTAATCTAGTCGGATGTGTCAATCCCAAAAATTTCTTCTATCTCATACATGTCAATACTTCCTGATAAATGCAGCACAACAGCGCCACCGGTTAGGCGATTTATATCAAAATCTAATCAGGGACAACTTTCGTGAACTTCTAATTGAATTTGAAGTTTGGTGAAATTCGTGCATTCATTTTTAGGTAGCTTTCTTTACAAAAAGCTAACTATTGCAGCCGTTCGAAGGAAAGCGATTTCAAAACATTTTGGTATATTTTCATCGATCATGACCCCCAGACCCCGAAACTACCCTCCGTTCAAAAGTTTATGTATATATATATATATATATGTATGTATATATATCCATATATATATAATCTGATCTTTGTCATACTGTAACTCTCGTATTTATGAACCGATTTGGATGAAACTCGGTGTGTACATAGTACATACCAATGTCTCGACCGAGTTCGTTGGCCAGCTTCATCCGCCATCTTGTTTCAAAATGGCGGCCATTTAAAAAATTAAAAAAAAATTAAAATTTGAAATGTGGTACCAAAAAATTAAAAATTGAAAAATATTTTTTTCTTATGTATTTGACCTTGATGATACAAAGATTACGGAGCAGTTTTTGTTTTGTCTATATCTTAAAAAATGGCTGAGTTATAGCACTTTCAAGTTCTAGCGTGGCTGACATTTTGACACGCGACCTGATATTTGTCACGCGATAACAAGCGTATTTATGAACCGCTTTAAATGAAACTCGGAGTGTACATAGTACATACCAAAGTCTCGACCGAGTTCGTTGGCCAGTTTCATCCGCCATCTTGTTTCAAAATGGCGGCCATTTAAATTCTTTAAAAAAAATTTTAAATTGAAATGTGATTCCAAAAAAATTGAAAATTGAAAAATATTATTTTCTTATGTGTTTGACCTTGATACAAAGATTCCGGAGCAGTTTTTGTTTTGTGTATATCTTAAAAAAGGGCTGAGTTATAGCATTTTGAATTTCTATTGTGGCTGTCATTTTGAAACGACCTGATATTTGTCACGCGATAATAGGCGTATTTATGAACCGATTTATATGAAACTTGGTGCGTACATAGTACATACTAATGTCTCCACCGAGTTCGTTGGCCAGCTTCACCCGCCATCTTGTTTCAAAATGGCTGCCATTTACATTTTTTTTAAATTTAAAATTTGAAATGTGATACCAAAAAATTGAAAATTGAAAAATATTTTTTCCTTGTGTGTTTGACCTTGATACAAAGATTTCGGAGCAGTTTTTGTTTTGTCTATATCATAAAAAATGTCTGAATTATAGCACTTTGAGTTTCTAGCGTGGCTGACATTTTGAAACGTCCTTATATTTGTCACCCGATAACAGGCCTATTCATGAACCGATATGGATGTACCTTGGTGTGTACAAAGTACATGCCAATGTCTCGACCGAGTTCGTTGGCCAGCTTCATCCGCCATCTTGTTTCAAAATGGCGGCCATTTAAAAGAAATTAAAATTTTTAAATTTAAAATGAGGTATTAAAAAATTGAAAAAGATTTTTTCCTTATGTGTTTGACCTTAATATAAAAATTCCGGAACAACTTTTGTTTCGTCTATATCTAGAAAAATGCCTGAGTTATAGCATTTTTAAATTCTATTGTGGCTGACATTTTGAAACGACCTGATTTTTGTCACGCAATAACAGGCATATTTATGAACCGATTTGGATGTAACTTGGTGTGTACGTAGTGTATACCAATGTCTCGACCGAGTTCGTAGGCAACTTTCATTCGCCATTTTGATTCAAAAGGGAACATTAAAAAAAATTATTCAAAATTTAAAATGAGGTATGAAAAAATTGGAAAATGAAAAAGGTTTTTTTATGTGTTTGACCTTGATACAAAGATTTCAGGGCAGTTTTTTTTCGTCTACATCTTAAAAAAAGATCGAGTTATAGCACTTTGAAATTTCTAGCATGGCTGACATTTTGAAACGATCTGATATTTGTCATGCGATAACACCCGTATTCATTAACCTATTTGGATGTAAGAAGGCATTTGGATAGTATATAGCAATGTCTCCACTAAGTTCACTGGCCAGCTTCATCCGCCATCTTGAATCAAAATGGCGGCCATTAAATTAGAAAAAAATTATATTTAAAGTGAAGTGCAAAAATTTAGAAATTGAAAAAGGTTTCTTTCTTAAGTATCTGACTTTGATATAAGGATTCCGGAGCATTTTTTTGTTTTGTCTTTATCTTAAATAAATGGCTGAGATACAGCAGTTTTAATTTCATTATGTGGGTGACATTTTGAAAAATCTGATTTTTGCCAGCGACAGCACTCATATATATCAACCGATTCCGATGTGAGAGAGCGTGTGCACAGGAATTACCAAGGTCTCGACCAAGTTCACTGGTTAGCCTCATCCACCATGTTGTCTTAAAAGGGCAGGCACTATACATATCGCCGAATTTGGAAACCAAATATAACTTTAAATAAAATCAGCTTGGATAAAGCTGACTAATTTCGCGAAATTCTCATTCATAAGGATTTAGTGTTGATAAAAATTAGTATTGAATCTTCTATAATCGCTTTCCACTAAATTGAGGTTCGTGTGTTTGAATAACATAAGCTAGCTTTCAAAAAATAAGAAATTTGAAAGCTACCTCTTCCTCCCGGCACTGTCCGGAAGGACTTTTTTTTTAGATAGAGCTATTACGGAAATCGTGAAAAGTTCTGAGTTGCAATGGAACCTATTGGGCAATTTACACCAAAAACTTATCAGGATCAGTTTATATCAGGGACTAACTGAATCTAAAGTTTGATGAAAATTCATGCATTAGTTCTTGAGATACAGCTATTGCGGAAATCGGGAAAATTGCAGCATAGTAGCGCCACCTGCTGGGCGATTTACACCAAAAATTAATGAGCACCAATCTATATAAGGGACTAACTGAATCTAAAGTTGTATTAATTTCCGTTCAATAGTTCTTAAGATAGAGCGCCCACAAAATTTGTGTCACACATAGATAGACACACTCACAGACAAACTTTTGTAAAAACATGTTTTTCATTACTTCTGTACCCTAAAACGTATAAATCCGTCGAAAACCGAAATTCGAAAATTTTCACGAATCCAATACTTTCTTTTTGTAAAGAGAGAAGAAAGTAAAAATGAGGTATACAGAATAGCTGTATTTGATATTATTTAGGTTCCATATCTCTTTCAACTTTCATGGTATGTCCATTTACATTTTTCTAGTATATACTGTTATACCCAACCCTACTTTTCATAGTTTTTTACAAAGTGTTAGTATTCTTTTAGCAACGTTTTTTTTAATAATACAATTACTAATTCATATATTTATTGTACGGAACCCTCTGTGCGCGAGTAATACTCGCACTTGACCATTTATTTCCTTAAAAAATTACATTTTCCATTGTTTTCTTTAATTATTAATATTCATTAATGTGCTGTTAATTCAAAGTTCAAATATGCGTTTAACTTTCCTCATTTAAGTTGATATCATCATCTTATGTTTGAAAAAATTTAAAGAAATCAACTATTTCCTTAAAATTTGATATTTTTCATTGTTTTGTTTAGTTATTAAAATTCATTAAGGTGTTGATTATTCAAAATTCACAGAAAAATTTAATCCATAGTATTATAGTTGAAAACAAATCTAAAGAAATGGGCTTTTTTCCTTAAAATTTGATATTTTCCATTGTTTTCCTTAATTATTAATTTTCATTAAGGTGTTGATCATTAAAAATTCAAATATAAATTTAATCTTCATCTTATAGTATGATAATCCAGTCGAACTAACGTTCACCCCTATCTTATAGTAGAAACAAAATCCTTTTTTTTCATGAAAAAAATTCATTTTCTCGTTAGGAGGTGGTCGAATTGGTTTCCGACGGTCCCTTCGCACTTCCGTGGGCTGACTCCGTACTCTCATTTTTCTACTACTTATATATATATATATATATAGGGGCCTTCCACATCAAATCAGGTAGTAAAATATCAATATGTAACCCACCATCACAGATTTTAATGAAACTGCGTGTGTTTCTTCTTACTATTAAGATATGATCACCAGTAATTTTTTTTGCTCCTTGATGAAATAGTTTCTGAGAAAAAAATTGTCAAAATTTTGAAAAACTGCCGTCAGTTGGCATTCTTGACAGCTCGGTTTTCAAATGTAGCATGTCATATATATAACCATATTTCAATATCTACTGTACAAATCATCTTTAAATAATTTATGCATAATATTTAGGGTACGCAGCTTATGAAAAAAATATATTGTTACGTTTATAACATTTTAAGTGTGTCTAAAAAAATATTTAAACTTTAAGTCGTGAATTTTTTATGAAAAATAATGCATTAACAAAAAAGCATTATCAACAAAAGGCGGTATTTTTATTAAATTTATTTTTTGTGGGAGATATACTTAAAGGTGTCCTTTACCTGATTCTGAAATAAAAATAGTGGGATTTTGGGTGTTTTTGGTAGTATTTCTTATTTTAAAATATTTTGAGGTGCATTTCAAATCAAATCAAGCAGAGTCATTCCATGTCAGTTCCCCTAAGTCATTTAATCACTGTCACAAATTTCAATGAAATTGGGTTTGTTTATAGCTTATTTTAAGACGTAATCACCTTTAACTTTCTTGATCCTAAGTAAGATATTTTTTAAGATAAAAATATCAAAATTTTGAAAAATTGTTTTAAATTTTTTTAATGACAGTTCGATATTCAAAGACTGCATTAAAAAAAAGTCATTTCAATATAAAATCACTAAATAGGTTTCAAATAATGTATATGTGACAAATAATGAAGGCAGATTATTATTTCTTGTTTTTTATCATGTTTAAACACTAAGAGTGCCTTATATCTTGTGAATTTTTAAAATCAAGAATTTTGTCAAAAATAATGTGTTAATCAAAAATTTATTATAAATAATAAAAATTTATTATAAATAATAATAAATTTTTAATTAACACATTATTTTTCACAAAATTCTTGATTTTAAGAATTCACAAGATTAAACACACTCTTAGCATTTAAACATGACAAACAACAATAAATAATAATCTGCCTACATTATTTGTCACATATACATTATTTGAAACTTATTTAGTGATTTTATATTGAAATGACTTTTTTTATGCAGTCTTTGAATATAGATCTGTCATTAAAAACATTTTTAAAAAAAATTCAAAATTTAGATTTTTTTTTAATCTTAAAAAATATTTTACTTGTAATCACTTTTAATTTCCTTGATCCTGTCTTAAAATGAGCTATAGACATACCCAGTTTCATTGAAATTTGTGACAGTGAATTAAATGTCTTAGGCGAACTGACATGGAATGACTCTGCTTGATTTGATTTGAAATACGCCTCAAAATATTTTTAAATAGGAAATACTACTAAAAACACCCAAAATCCCACTATTTTTATTTCAGAATCAGGTAAAGGACACCTTTAAGTATATCCCCACAAAAAATAAATTTAATAAAAATACCGCCTTTTGTTGATAATGCTATTTTAGTTAATGCATTATTTTTCATAAAAAAATCACGACTTCAAAGATTAAACATTTTTTTAGACACACATAAAATGTTATAAACGTAACAGTATTTTTTTTCATAAACTGCGTACCCTATATATTATGCATAAATTATTTGAAGATGATTTGCAGAATAGATATTGAAATATGATCATATTTATGTCATGCTACATTTGAAAATCGAGCAGTCAAGAATGCCAACTGACGGCAGTTTTTCAAAATTTTGACAATTTTTTTCTCAGAAACTATTTGACCAAGGAGTAAAAAAAAATACTGGGAATCATATCTTAATAAAAGGAACAAACACACGCAGTTTCATCAAAATCTGTGATGGTGGGTTACATGCCTGCTTGAACTGACATGGAATGACCCTATATGTATATATATATATAACATAAAATTTATATTTATGTATTTTTTCTTTTTTGTTATGGAGAAAATATATTTTTTTTAATATTTCACATTTCTGCATTTAGTCAAAAAATTATTTCGATTCATTTTTTTTAAAATGAGGAACTATTTTGGAATCATTTGTATTCTATTTCATCGTTATCTATCATAATAAGGAAAGAAGTTTGTGCGAGAGTTTGTCGACGATGTTCTGAAGAGACCGTATCACGCAGATCTACGAAATTTGGAGAGAAGGTATTAGGAGAGAAGTTTTGCACCTTTAAGTCCGATTTTAGATTTTTGGATCAGATATTTTTAATTTAATTTTTATGCGATTTTTAGGGCTTTTTTACGTTTCGAAGCGATTTTCCCACATTAGTGAAAGGAATGCGGTTTTAAAATTTTAGCCCAATATAGTAAATTTTGTCCTCTTTTAAATGAACTTCATTCGGAGTTCATACAGTGATTTTGTAATTTTTCGAGGAAATTTAATGCCATTTTTAGTGGTTTTTTTTCGCATTTTGCGGCGATTTTTTCATATTTGAAGAAGGAATTCGCTTTCAAACTATAAACCGAATGTAGTAAATTTTGTACTCCACGATTTTTGAATTTTAGAGATTGTAATGCGATATTAAATGCGATTTTTAGTGATTTCTACCGCTTGGAGTTGATTTTTTGTCATTCATGAAAGAAAACCTATTACAATGCTTAAGCCCATTACAGTGAATTTTGTCCTCTACGATTTTTTATTTTTAGCGATTTTTAACGCGATTTTCATTGCGATTTTTAGTGTTTTTTCGAATCCGACGGCGATTATTTGATATACAGGAAAGGAATTTAGTTTGAAACTTTTAGTCTAATATAAAATATTTTGACTTCCGAGATTTTTGAATTTTATCAGTTTTTAATACGATTTTCAATGTGATTTTTAGAGAATTTTTAGCTATAATTATATATATATATGTTTTTTTTCTATACTAATAAATATATTTTATTACGGGGAGGGGGAGAACAATCTGTTATTAAAATTGTAGCGTTTCTACAATAAATATGATTGTAGATCTGATTTTTTTACGGAACCCTCGGACACATATTATTTATAACATACGAAAATAAAATTGAAAAATTGAAAAAATATTATTGTAACATATAGAAATAGAATATTGCTATAGTTTTAAGAAAACTGTTAAGTGATGCTTCTTGTAACTCTATTTTTTTTAAAGAAAAAAAAAAGAAAGAAAGAAAAGAAAGAAAAGTTTCCACAAAGAAAAAAAAAATCCAGAAAATACTTTTTTTAGTTCGATTAACACATGTAATAACATTCAACTTGGAATGAACGAAACCACCTCCTAAGATGCCATTCCAAAATCAAAAGCATGGAACTCTCAAGAGAGTTTCATCTTATCCTTTCATCCAGATGTCCTTATGAAACTATACTGTCATTGTATCTATCCGATTTTGATATTTTTAACTAGTGGTTACGTTTTCAATAAGGTGTTTTAGAGGGTGTCAGTTTTTAAAAGTACATTTTTTCAAGAATTTAAAAAGCGTGTTTTTCTATTTATACTTAAATGGATGGAGTGACTAACATAAGCATATTTTCTGCATCGCACTTATGTTTGAATTTTTTAAAAGAGATCTCTAGGGTTTCTACTGACACTGTAAATAAAATTAATATAATTTCTTCCCTATAACAAACTTTATAGACGTCACAGTAACGTAAACAGTGTAAAAGTGCAGAGAACAGAATTATCAAAACAAAAATTGCATGGAATCACCTGTTTTTCCATAATTCTGGAAAACTTTCCGCTATCTTCAGAAACCATTTGGAGAGGAACTCATAATATACCTCAGAAAGCAGATTCCAACATTTAGAGAAACATTTGTGAAATGAAAGATCCGCCTTCCATTACGGAAACATATTAGACTCATAAGTTTCAAGAAACGTACACTGAATTAGTTTCAGCAACTTTGTTTCTTTTTTGAAGAATAAAAGATGTCAAAATTATTTCTGTACAAAATTATCATTTAATAATATATAAGTTATTTAATAAAAAATTACCATGAACGCCGCATCAAAATATTTACTGGATTTTTACTAACTGCTAAATAACAACATTTTTTTAACAAATGAGTTATAAATTTATTTCCAATTTTCCAATGTTTTTTTATATTAAAGTCTAGATTCTTTCCAAAAGAAAAGAATCTCATTGAAAAATTCTTTTCTAAAAGTAAATCAATCTGTTTTCTCGAACGGAAAGTAGAAAGCTAAGCAAAAAGTCACAAACCTCTTTATCTGTAAAAGAATCGCAAGCACCACCTTGCCCACTTCCTAATATCCCCTTTCTTTAGAATATTCAATGAGTTAGAACATTCTTTGGAGCAAAAAATAAGTAACACAATGCTATTTAAATCATTTGCTGAACTGAATACATTTCACGATCCAATTTATCCACAATCGTTTTCTCTGAAGAAAATCACTAGAAAGAAAACCACAAGACGCATTTTTATATTTTGATTCTTTCAACTCAAGCTTTTCTGACTATGAAAACAAAATAAACAACATGCACATTATTAAAAAAATAAGGCATTTGCATTTCACGATCACTTGAATCTAAAACATGTACTTTGAATATCATGTATTTCTTTGGCATTGATTTTCAAAGCTCTTCAGCGTAAAAACATTTCGTTTTGACATTTATTTGCTTCAAAAATATTTCAGGTATGTGAAGAATGTAATTCGGTAAACGATTCAAAGTTTGCATTCGATATTAAGTTTTTAACATTTCAAATACTCAACTATTTTTGAAAGTAAGCAATTTTGAACAGTCTCATCCCGTTTATGGATCTCCTATGAAAATGATTCTCTATTTTTTGCGTCGTGTAAAGTCCTATTTGGGATCTTATTCTTTTCGAAATTTTCGTCGCAGTCCGAAATGAGATAGTACAAGATAAACAAAAATAGAAACTAAAAAATAAATAAAGGATGAAATATTGATACTTTTGGATACGATACTGCTTCTGATAATATTATTCAGTGAAAAGATAATCTATTCCCAAACGATAAGAAGCATTCATCTGAGTGCACTGCGGAAAAAGCTACAGACGTTCCGATTTCTTTTTCCCTGACATTTGACTTAATGACAAAAGACAATGCAATTTTTTCTGCCACGCTCTCAACAAGAGCTTCGATTTTCATTTTTGATTAGTGTTTGTAATAGGCAGAGATAGTTCGCTTTCACAACTTAGAAAAATAACGTGTCCATCATAGACTATGAAACACTTTCCAACGCATTCAGATTGTTCAAATAAAACGTGACCCTTTAATAAAGAGAAAAATAATGTCTAAATAAAGAATTTGTAAAATGCATCAAACATTTGAAAACACAATTTTAGCAATGGCCATTAATAGTTGGAAAAATGTGTGTAGGATATATTTGAAATTTCCATCCAGAAACGGTAATGTACTTAAGAAAAAATCAAAAACGCTTACCACCACTGAAAACGTACACTTTTTTTGTGTGTCCTTGTATAGGAACGATGAATGCTATTCTATCTCCTATATCCACTTTAATGTACTTTAAATAGATTAACATGAATAAAATATACCGCAAATCATTTGATTCTTTTAAGTGTCCCTGTAAATGAACAATGCATGCCACACGCACCCTATTCTATAGTTAGAATCTTGTAGTGCACTTCAGAGATATATATAAATTTCAATGTGTTTGAAATTGTGAAGTATCATTAAAAACTACCGTTTCCCCCCCATAGGCCGTCCTGTAACGGAATTCGTTTGAATGTCCCTGTAAAAGAACTACAAATGCTGCATACTTCATTTTCAATATCAAACATGCTCTCAATAAACGCTATGGTTCATGAAATTTCATGACCATTTCATGACAATCCGAGTTCATTGACTAGATTTTATTCGATTCAATATACTGTATAGTAAAAAAGAAAAAATCGGAACGCGAGTGATCATTCTAGTTGCAAATGTTCTAATTCATTGTCAGCGGAATAACTATTGTCTAGAGTCAAAGGAAGTACTTTAGAATTTTACGTGTTTTATTTTGTCACGAGCTGTCATCCATATATTAGCACTGAATCGAACTTTACAAAGTTCAAATATATAGCCTATTTATATTTGTATATATTTGTTGCCTATATATATTGTAATTTATAGCCTATTTTAATTCTGTATGAAAAAAAAATAAAATATAGATCACCGCTGCACTTTAAAAAGCTTTTTTTTTCAATATTTCCGTAAAGACAAAAAAATATGTGTACCTTTTCAACGAGAAACTTACATATTTATGAATTTAAATTTTTACGGACACCAGAGTCAGAATATCTCTATTTAATTAAAATAACAGTAATGAAACAACACTTACCTCGACGGGGTTTGAACTGGGGACTATAACTTTGTCCTCCGTCAGATTATCCGTCACTTATCCATTCTGCCACGGGAAAACGAGTTACGTTTTCAAATATCGTCACTTATTTCAGATACTTTTTATAAAGAAGGGCAAGATGTTAAACAAGGAAGATATTTTCGTAGAGATAATATTTTTCAATTCAGTATACAATTCTGAATGTTTCCATAATTTTGAATATTTAGCTTTTTAATTTCATGTTTTATAAAAGAAAAATTTTAGTCTTTAAAATATTACATGCATGAAAGAATGTATTATAAATAATAATTGCTTTTTTTTGCAAGATTTTAAAAATTTTATTGTAATATTTTTATATATTTATTTATTTTTTCACGAAGACCAATATATTTCTTCAAACATGTACTTATTTTTTTGTGTGTGTGATGAACTACTGTAAACCCAAATAAAGGAAATCACTACATTTGTACTAAGATAAATTTCCTTTATTGCTTATTGTATCTTAGATAAAAATCAATTTTATAATAATTTCTTTATTATATTTCAGTTATGTTTTAAGTTTTATGTGCGAATCTGTTAAAGTGAATAGATTAAAAAATACTAAAATTAAAATTACATTTTTTCATTTTAAAACATCCTACAGAGATTTTTTTAAAAAAAATAATAATAGCTTGCTATAAACAGGGTTCGTACGCTTCAAGGACTTTCAAGGACCTTTACCAGAATTTTCGTAAAGAAAAATTTGCCTTATTTAACCCCTTAACGGTCGCATTAAATTACAGTTTCAAAATTGAAATTGCTTATTGACACCATTTTTATGAAAAAGATATATTTACCTTATTTAAAGACAGGTAAAATGATACCATAATAAAACCAATTACATTACACTATTTTATAAAACTGGTGGGAATCAAACAATCGGAATAAAATACACAGCCCGTGAATATCACGGGATCGAGAATTAAGAGGTTAATGAAAAAAATTCTATCTTTAGATATAACGACCAATACTTTACGAAATTTGTGGTACTAAAACACCTAAAATCCTACGAATCGTTTGATGCGTACGAACCCTGATAAATAAGTCAAACATTATTTTAAAATCATAATGAAAAATAAACCGCAACACTTCCTTTTCAACCATCTCAAACTTAAAAAGATTTAATAAGATTTCAAATTTTTTAAATATTCTAAAAAAATTTTAAAAACTATTTTAAAGCTTTTTATTTAAAAAATAAATAAAGAAAGAAAAATACCATAACGAATCATTTAAATTTACATATATAGATGGTGCCGTAACTTTTATCGGTTTTACTTGAAAACCCATATAAAAAATCAACACTATTTATCCATTAGGAAATCATTATACACATTGGATATATTTTCAATATTAGAGCTACATTTAGCCAATATTGATGTTTTATTGAAAATAATATCATTGTAAGACAAGTACATACACCAATTAATTACTTCCCTTTTCAAACATAACAATTATTTCTGAAGTTCATTTACGGAATTTGTACTGTTTTGAAAGCAATACAGAAATATTCCGTAAAATTTTACGGAAAAATTTGTATATATTGACGGATATTTTTTACAGTGTATTCCTCCGTTTCGAATGATTAGATACTAGTGAAATAAAGTTTTGGAAAATGAAACAATCCAGATAAAAGACGAAACGCAATTTTTGTATAATGTGAACTTTAAAAATTCAATGTCTTACTTAAAAGGCGACTAAAATAATGAAAAAGATGTTACAAGTTAAATATATACATTTTATTTAAAACTTCTTAGTAATTTCCAGCCTTTTCCAAGCTCATCATCAGAGAATATTTTAATAACCATAAAATAAATACTCTCTGATGATGAGCTTGGAAAAGGCTTGAAAGTACTAAGACGTTTTAAATAAAATGTATATTTTTAACTTGTAACATCTTTTTCATTATTTTAGTCGCCTTTTAAGTGAGACAGTGAATTTTTAAAGTTCACATTATCCATTTTATGAAACAATCCATTTGAAATAAGAACTTCCGTTACTCAAACATAACCAAAGAAAATGTATGTAAATGTTTTATGTACTTTAAAGTTTCGTAAAAGCCATAAGTTCATGTATATTTTCAATGTAACGGCTTTTGAAATGGTAATTATTAATTCTAAATACAATTATTGAAACTTTCTAAAGTGACTTGCTTTTCTATTAGAATGAGCATAATCCAAAAGAAATATTTGTCCACATACTTCCATGGGCGGCCGAATTATGAGCAATTATGTAAGATAAATTTAAAGGACGACGCTTTACCTGAAAGTCAAAAAAATTTTTCATACAAACTCCATAATAGCAAGGGAATGATATACTAGTAAATCCCTGACCAAGGGTCTCAACTCCATTTTACAAAACGTTTTAATTTTCATCTCACTTTATATAATATTTAACATCTTGCAATCCGAAATTTAATATTGATATTTTATATGCATCATTTTAAGACTTTCCCAAAGCAACTTTTTACTTTTCAATTGCTTATTGTTTCAATTTTGTAGAATGACATTTCTTCAACCCACCGTTGTCGCACTGAATTTATGTTTCATTTGCCAATTGCTATTTGTGCTATTTCAAGATTCTATTATATCTCTAAGTGCATTAAAACCTATATTTTATTACAATGAGCGAGATCGTTGTGCACAAGAATAAAATACCGATATACCTGTCAGATACAAAACATCGAAATTTTATTGTAGAAGTTAGATAAAATCTCATGTTTTAAAATAATTATGAAGATGTAAATCTCCCTACAAGACTATTAAATTAAAACATCTAACGTTTTTATAATCGGAAAACACCGATTGGGTGATTATTATTTGTTTAAAAGCCATTATCGAATGAAATCCAAGTCAATTTCAATTAACAGAATCACCACAAAAATGCATTGTTTAAATAAAATGTAATAAATATGTTTATATGTATAAATGTTTAAATAAAATGTTTTAGTTTTTAAATATGTTACTGCGGGGATCAGCTTAATGTCCCTTTAATGCCCACTATGCATTGCATTTAAAAAATTCAATTTAGTAACTTCATTCTCTACCGAATGAGGAGAAACCGATAGTGATGCTAAGAATATTTTCCATCATGGAAGCATGTACACTGCTCAAAAAAATTAGGAGAGCAAGCAAAATAGTGAAGAGAACAGTGCAAGACAGCCATGTATAAGCATAAAATGGATAGTACACGTGTATCAATGCAAAATACAGAAAAAAAGGCGCACAAAAATTTGTAAGGTAGCTTTTATTCTTTGAAAAGATGGTTTAGGGCAACATTTTGGTTTGATGTAAATGATAAAAAAAGTATTGTTCAGAAATGATGCAAGATTTTTAATATGGCGTGTGTTTCTCATCGAACATCTAAGACTGCTTCACACCTATTTTCCATGGATGCGATGAGGTTATAGATAAGACTTTGGGGAATACTGTTGAATTGCAATCTCCAAGTCCCGGACAGTAAAAGGAGGCCTTTGTCTCGCAGCAATGAGTCATTTGAGTATGTCCCAAATATGCTCGATCGGATTTAGGTCAGGAGAGTATGCTGGTCATTGCATACGCTGTATTGTTTTAGCTTCAAGCATGTTTTCCACAAGACGAAATGTATAAGGTCTGGAATTATCATGCATAGAAAAAAATTACTAATTGCTGCAACTGAAAATACGACATGAGGTCTCGGTAACTCGTCTGTATAACGTCGGACCGTCAAAGTGCTATTCCGAATGATATGCAGGCCCGTACATCTACCTATGTTGATTCCAGCCCATAGCATCAACCCACCTCGTGTGTAATGTGATCTTTCACGAACGAATGTGAAATTCTTTTGAGTGCCTCTTTCTCTCCATGCCAAAACACATCAGATGTCACATCCAGACAGATTCGAGACTCGTCTGTAAACAGAATTTGACTCCAAAAACGTTGCCTCCAAACTCGATGTTCAGTTGCCCACCTTCTTTGGACCACACAGTTGCTTGAGATCAACGGAATACAGACCATTGGCTTATGTGCATAGAGACCACCTTGATGAAGCCTATTTCGGAGGGTTTGGCTGGACACCCTCATAGCATGCATGGTCACAGTGACGTCGTTGTGACGTCACTGTGAGTCACTGTGGTCACGTCACATCTGTGACCGAAATGCCACCACTCAGTGATGTCACATTGTGAATGAGATGTGAACTTCTTAGAAAACTTTAAAAAATTACAAAACATCTTCAAAACATGTTACTGTAAAATTTTATTTTTCTGGCAATAAAAAAGAATTGTTATGTCACTGCATGTAACGTAGGTCACGACACACTCACAAAAAAAATCCCCCCATATTGTAAGTCACAGTGTGAGAAAAATACGAACTTCAAAAATCTTTGAAAATGAAGAGAAATGTTTTAAAAAGGCCCGAGTTACAGCGGCATAAGGAATGAAAATATATTAGTGGGTAGCAAGTAGTAAATTCAGACACGAAAAGATGGGGGGGGGGGGGGCATATAAAGGAAAAGGCACGGTACAAGTATCAACAAACTATATTTTCATGCTATATTTTATCAATTTGATATCTAAGAGTGTGAAAGTATACTTTTTTCCTGATTTCATTTTTATCTAGTATTGCAATTTAATATAATAACCCTTCTCTTATTTTTATTATTATAAAAGTGTTTCTCGGAAAAATGGTACTTGCTGGAGCAATTTGGATAACATATTTAGAATTAGGAATATTAAATATATACACTTTACATATTTAGTTTGCAGGAAGGAAAATTTTTAATTTATTTTTACCGACCACTGGTATTCGAAACATTTTTGTGGCTTCAAACTAAAAAAATTCTATTATAGTTAAGTCTGCAGCTTTTAATGAGCACATAGAGAGAGTCTTCAGAGTTTAGTCATACATACATTTCTTGCTTTATAATTTGCATTCAAGTCATATTTTTTCCTGTTAGTGTACCCACTTTAAGTAACTATTTTTTAAAAAAATTCTACTTCTTTCAGACTTTTAAAATAAAATTAGCATTTTCCGAATAAAAAAAAATAATACAAAATTTATGCAAAACCCATGATATAATTTATTATTCGTATTTCAAATTTGTGTTTTAGAGATATGACTCTAAAAAAAAGTTATTTTACGAATTGTTTTATTCTACAGAAATTAACATGAAAAGAATGACGATCGACAAAGAAATTTTTTTTATCCTCGATATTTATTTATATCTTTTTATTTTTTAGGAAGATATTTTGTATTTATTATGTGTGAAACAATCTTTACTTAGAAAAAGGGAGGGGGGGGGGTTTAAAACTGATAAAAAGAAAAGGTAAAATACACAGGAAAATTCTTCAAATACAAACATTTAAATACAGACAGTCTCATAAAATGATTGCACATATAAGTTCCATATCTGTTTATATAAAAGGAAATAAATTAACACCTGCCCCAAATCGTCTGCCACGATACCGCGGGGTAAACAGAGAACTTTTTGTTCTAACAGATGCGGTAAGTTACTAGTCTAAAATGTAAGCTTTTGCGTGTGCTTTTTCTAATGGAAGAAAAAGACGTCGCCATTTTCGGATACACACGGATATTAATAATTACTTTAGGGAGCTCAAAAAGTAAGTCTTATTTAATTTAAATTGTTTAATCCTGTTTTGTATATTTGGTGAGATGAGTTAAATAGTTTTATATTATACCTATAGAAAGAAACTGATCTGGGATTGTTTTTCTGATTAGAAATTAACATTATACTGAATGGGAAATGTCGTTTTACATACTATAGTTGTGAAACTTTTGAAAGACTTTTTTTCATTGCTAATAATATTTTAAATTATTATTTAAAATCCTAAATCTTCATATCAATGTTTTCAGATTTAACATTTGCCAAAATTATAAAATAATAGGAATTCCTTGTAACATATGGAGAGATTTTTGAGAAATTGTTAAATCTAACAATACATTTAATTCATCTATTGTACTTTGTTGTTGTTTAATAGTACAATTATAAATACTAATTATATACTGTTTTTCAAATTGGTATATTTATTTTTTTTAATTGTATGTAAGCACGTTTTTGCTGTTCGTGATTTTAATCAAATATTTAATTGTAGACATTCAGAATCAGTTATTAAATTTTCTTCGATTGTAAACTCATTTTCTACGTTTTTGATACACGTTCGATACTTCGCATTAAAAAATAAAATATGACAATTAAGCATTAAAATAAAGTGTTTTTCATGCCTGATAACAAGTTTATAGATTAAACTGCTTTACTATACTTTTTAAAATTTGATATTTATAATATTTATAAAAAATATTTATAATTTATGATATTTATAAAAGTTGATATTGTACTGTTCATTAGCGAGAATTGCTGGAAATGCATTTTTAATTATAATATGCGCTTTTATGATTCACTATATTTATGCATAGTATATGGTGTATATAAAAGCTATAATTCATATACAAGGCTACACAAAAGTATACGTAAGAGTTAAGGGGTATGGGCGCAAATTGCTTAAAAGTGTTTTTTAGATGAGTTATGAATTTTTATGTTGAACTGCATTTAATTTACTAAGAAATGTTTGTAGAATATGGATAAAATGATACACAGGGTCACGCAAGGAAATGGATATATGGCCGTCTGTAAATTATAATTTCTGGAAATGTGATTTCAGCAGTTTTAAGAGTGTTTTAATTTGAATTAAATTTTAACTAAATAGTGGCGTGTAATAAAGATTCTAAGTAAACTACAGGGTTGTACAAAAGTATTCAAGTATGTTTTCATATATTAGTATAAATTGCTGAATGAGAATTTCAACCTGTTATGCCTTTTCTTGCTAAACTAAATTTTCACATTATATACTAGTATATATCAACCTACAGATTAAATACAGGGCTATTCAAAAGAATTGGAAAACATATTTGGCTATGGACGGTAACTGCTGAAATCAGTTTTTCAAATGTTTTATGCGTTTTCTAAATTATTTACTTAGTTATCTTATTTACGTTATTTCCTGAAATTACGATGTCTAGTTAAAGCATTCAGGAAGCGTTGGAAAGTGCTTTATAATCTATGCTTAACGCATGATTTTTCTTACTTGTTTTTTCTATTTCCCAGATCAGTCATTTCCTATAAATCATACCAAATCTATTTAGCTCATATTAACAAAACACAATATACACGGGAATAAAAAATTTAAATAAATATGGCTTATCTTATTCTTCTTTAAATAGGAAATGTATTAATATCCGTTAGACTCCATGTTCGTATTTAATAAAATAATAACAAATCATAACACATAAAAACTTACACATTCTTAATATAAAGCTTGAACTCAAGATCAAGCTTAGAACTTAATAAAAAAGGATGCCAGTTGATAAGCATTGCTTTTTTCAGTGTAAAAATTAAAAGTATTTTAAAAGAATAGGACTCCAAAATAGCGATACATTGCTAAAAAGTACGGAAAAAAGATAATATTGTATATTTCAAACAAAACTTTATTTTAAAATTCATCACAGTGTTTATAACAAGAATCATCACAGTATTAATGCTTGGGAATTTTTCCAGAGAGAAACATTCGCCTTGCAAACAATATTTCAAATGGAAATCAAATTTCAAATTGATTGCTTAAAAGGCGCAAAAGCCAACACAGTGAAAAAAATTCCATAACGGTACTTGAATCCGGGCCATCAGTATAGCGTACTGACATTCTACCGACTAAACCACATGGAACGAGACCCAGCCTGGAAAACGTCTTACTATTACATGTTGGCAAGGCTACAAACGCAGCACAAGATGGAATATTTATCATGAGCCACCGACATGGGGCAAACACTAAACTTAATTAAATCCAGCAGAGATTCAAACTATATGAATACTTGGAAATTTTTCCAGAGAGAAACATTCGCCTTGCATACAATATTTCAAATGAAAATCAAATTTCAAATAAAAATTGCATTTTAAGCAATTAATTTGAAATTTGATTTTCATTTGAAATATTGTATGCAAGGCGAATGGTTCTCTATGGAAAAAATTCCAAGTATTTATATAGTTTGAATCGATGCTGGATTTAATTAAGATTCGTGTTTACCCGATGTTGGCGGCTCACGATAAATATTCCATCTTGTGCTGCGTTTGTAGCCTTGCCAACATGTACTAGTAAGAAATTTTCCAGGCTGGGTCTCATTCCATGTGGTTTAGTCGGTAGAATGTCAGTGCGCTACACTGATGGCCCGGATTCGAGTCCCGGCTTGGAATCTTTTTCTCTATGTTGGCCTTTACCCTTTTACGCAATTAGTTTGAAATTTGATTTTCATTTGAAATCATCACATTGTTTATGACAAGTTCGCCACAAATGACACATATTTCACAAATTAGTCACAGTGTGACGTCAAAGCATTGTCGCTGTCGTCACAGGCTCGTCACAAAGTTAATGCCAAAATAGTCACAAATGACACACTTTTCACAAATTTGTCACACCGTGACTTCACAGAGTGGTCACAATGTGACGTCACAAACGACCTCTAAAACGGCCATAACGACCTCGCATTCTAGTCACTATGACGTCGCATCGACGTCACGTGACGTCACATCGACGGTCACAAAATCACAGTGTGACTTCACAACGACGTCGCCGTGACGTCACCATGCCTTACGGGCACCCTTCGTCCTGTGGCCAAGAACAACTGTGTTTGCAGCAGAGTAGCATTGCCCGTTCCGTCCTGACGAGCTCGTAACAAGGTATATCGGTCATCAGTTTCTGTAGTAGCACATGGCCGACCTTGCCCTTGTCGATGTCTACCGTTCCATGTGTCTTGGAATCGGTTTAACAGCCTTGCATTGGACACTTCTCGCGACCCCAACAGCGTCCGCTACACTTCGTTGTGTTTCCCCAGATTCAGCTGTTCCGATAATATGCCAGCCCACGGATTTCGTTAAATCACATTGTTGTGACATTTTCAAGTTACCTTTTTTCAAAACACAAGCTGAGCAATTCAATTTTACAACTGAGACAGTGAAACAGACGTTTCTGCAAAATCCCAATTTCTACACTTATCTCCTTTTTCTACTTTTTGACGTCATAAACTTTAATTTACATGCGAAGCTTTTTTTATCTGTTTTCTACTACGCTTTAAATTATGGATGTTTTATTTTACGTTACTTATTGGTGTAAATATCTTCGTAATTTTGTTAAAATCATGTGCTCCCCTAATTGTTTTGAGCAGTGTAGTATGAAGCATGTAGTATAGGTTTTTTCCATCTTTTTTTTATGCTTTAGTTCTTCTTGGATAACCACCAGAACGAGTCTATTCCATGATAAAAAGAAGTATCAAAATAGAAGCATTTGTTCCAAATCTACTCATTGATATCCATTAAATGCTAACTTTTTTCAGAAAGTCAGTTAACAAAATATGACAATTTGTGGAAAATTCCTTATCATTCAGCTGTTTTTAGTGAGCAACAAAAAATCAGGTCACCCTATCGACGATATCTTTCTGAATTTTCACTATATTTGACTAGATTTCTTTTAGGAGTTGCTCCATAGAGTTACTGCATCCTATTAAATTATGTAAAGAAATCTTTGTTATCGTTCGCGCATGCGCAGATAAAAATTATTTCATACAAGTGCTCATATTTTATGAAATATTTAATACATTTATATTCCAATTGCACCACATTGTTTCTACTACATTTTGCCAATTGTTTTTAAACTGGCGTTAAATTTGGTTGAAAACCCTGCATGATATAAGTTAAAAACATGCATGATTTTTTTTAACTTAAAAAAAAATCTCTATATCTCCAAAAATATGTGTGCTATTTTTACAAAAATTAGTAAACATGTTGTACAGTATCCACAAATTCGTACTCTGCAGCGATAGATTATTTCGTGCATTTTAATTTACGCGGTGATCCCAAGTATTATTTTCTATTCTTTGATTTTTTGTTGGCCCTCTAATTGCCCCCCTTATCAAATCGACATCGGTAAATATGAGGTCAAGTCTGTTCTTTTTAATTCAGAAATTCCAGAAGAATCTGGCAAGTATATTTCTAAATATTTGACAAAATGTCTAAAATTGAAAGCGTCCGGTCATTAATGGCCATATAGTGTATATTGTTTGAAATATTCTCAATTTCTGGTAAGTTCAAGAAATTTGAATAGGTTCGATTGGAAAAACCTTTTTTTCATGAAATGTTCTCATTGTTCTTAACTATTAAAGGCTTTTTCTCATAAATACTTTTGACTTGGGCCGAACCGAATACTCGGTATGTACTCGGTACACAGCATACTCGACCAGTTTGCCCAGTACTCGGTACTCGGCTAAATCTTGGGCCGGTACTCGCCCCACACCGAGTAGTTATAAGAATTACATCAGCGTTATTATCATTATTGAAGACAAAGGAATTTATTTATAACTTATCTGAAAAGCTATTTAAATATAAATGCATAATATATGCAATTCTTCATAAAAACTTTTTACTTAGTATGTAAAAATATGTCT
Source organism: Maratus speciosus (assembly GCA_963932465.1). Taxonomy (NCBI): domain Eukaryota; kingdom Metazoa; phylum Arthropoda; class Arachnida; order Araneae; family Salticidae; genus Maratus; species Maratus speciosus. The sequence goes on along the minus strand of OZ010787.1, from coordinate 682,862,420 downwards.
ACCAAAAATAGAAAAGTTAAGAAAAACCAATGTAAATCGAAATTTAGTTTTACAACAGTTACAACAGTTAGTTGTACAGTTATTATCTGAATACATTAAATCATTCTCAGTTTTTATTACTAAACTGCATATAGTTTTCTATATATTTAATTAGTTATTATATGTACAAATAAAAATAGTTTATTTTTTAAACTAAGAAAAGACTATGATTTTGGATGTAGAAGCATTTTGTAAAAACAGAAAAAATAAAAATAAATATTTGAATAATTAAATTTGTTATACAATAAATTATGCTGCAAAAATGGCAATTTGTTTTATATTTTCAGGAGATAGGAGATTCTTTATTATTGTAAATTTCGTCTGCATAAAAAAATGCATTTGCTGTAAACACTGCTTGAATCTGCGAATAAGAAATTTCTTGCGAGCTTCCACGTAATGAGAAGTTTTACTATAATTTTCCTCCATGTTAATAGACTGTCCGTTTCACTCAATAACTCTCTTGGTGAGAAAGCCTATCTCTTTTTCTACTATTTCTTCCTATTTATTTCTAGTCTAGTTTTAGTGTCATGATTATTATTCAATTTTTTTCAGACTTTTTTCTGTTGTCTTCTCATTTGGATCATCTACATTGACATCACTAGTAGTGTTTTCATGCTGTATTTTTAAGATTTGATGCAGGAATTTGGAAAAAAGTCCCCTGATTTTTTCCTTTATTAACGATACGCAAACGGTATTTTTAATGTTCCTCGTATAACACATTTATCCAGCTTGCTAATATCTCATTTGGAAGAAAAAATCACGTTCTTTTATTGTCTTAAATATGGTGTGCTTGTTGATGAATCAGTCTCATTGCCAAGGGAAAAACACAAATACTTTCGTATATAGACAAATTTCACAAATTTTAGAGTATTTTTACGGCATTCCCTAATTTTTCTAGATTGATAACCTTCCGGATTCCCTGATTTCCAGAATCTGTAGCCACCCTGTCCTGTATTAGTTCAACAGCTTTATTTTTTAAACTTTTTTTCATACCACATTTATATTTTAAGTGAAAAATGACAATATAAATCGAGGATCAATAGCAGTTGCGATAAAATAATGAAAATGTTCTTGGATTTCGGTTTCAATCGTATCCTGCTCATTCTCAATTGCCTTGTTTTCATTTTTCACAAATGTGAATCCTTTTTCCAGTTCACTTTTTAATGCCCCTTTCATTGTACCACAACAAAAATAATTGGAATTTTCTTTTTCCAAAAAATGTAGCAATGTTTTGATGGCATTACTTCTAATGCAATCTGTTCATTTGATCTCATCAATGTTGTGATTACTCTGAATGGCAATAAAAATTTCATTGCACTTTCCAGTAACTGCCTCTGAATTGCGCTTGAATTTGAAATTTTTTATCTCACTTTCAGCAGCATAAAGGCAAAGAGGCCGCTTTAATGCATGCAATCTTTTCAACATATTATATTTTGAGTTCCATTTTATAGTTAATTAGGTTAATTATTCTTATGATTAATTTTTTTGGATTCTTAGACAAATGCAACTGAACCTTTTCAAAATTTGAGCATGCAACTACGGAGTGGTTAAAAAAATCCCACAATGTTTTTAGCTATAGCTAACATGTCATAAATGTCATGTTGGGACGATAAACCCCATTTTATTATAAGCTGCACATTGTGAATAATAGACTTTTAACATCAGCGTTTTTACATCATTCAATGAATTGTTATAGCAATCAATAACCATTTCTGATAGACAGATTTCACGTATCAGAATGAGTTAGATGAATTAAAGAATCAGTTTTAATTTCACATTGGTTAATTTTGCTTTTTAAATATATTTTTTTTTTTCATTTTTAAAAAAATAATGCTACTTACTGTTTTAAATTTTTTGAATTCTCAAAAATTGTCTTTAAAATGTGCATAATTAAATTTCAATTTTAATTAGTTAATTTGAAGTTAATTAAAAATATATGATTAAAGGCTCGAGAAGTATGTTTATATATATATATATATATATATATATATACATAGACATGTTACTCTTAAGCTCACTTCATATGCGCATCGATAGTTCTTTTCTTATACACCGGTACTCGGCTACTCGGCCAAAGTGCTACTCGGTGCACCCTACTTTTGACTGTGATATTTAAAAAGAAAATTATTAAATATTCCACCTTATTTTCAAATGTACGCTGAATTGCATGTTTTCTGGAATGAAAATTGGAAATGAAACTGTTTTCGTTGTCATAGATTTGTAATGTTTTCACAGCAGTTTGTCCATTTCCAATAATTAAATAAAAACTTATAGATATTCTAAGGGGATGATATGAAATATAAAATTGTTGTTCTGTCTATCCAATTCATAATGAGCGAAAATTTGTTGGTTAAAACCTTTATTCCTGCTTCAAAAAGTGCAATCAATTACTTATACTATAAGAATTTTATAATTTACTTTGCGAAAAGGAATGTAACATGAAAAAGAACATTTTCAGCCTAAAGCAATGCAAATTTATTCTTGCAAACAAAAGCTATCACAAATATTGATCTAGTCATGCATGAAGAAAAACAAATATTTAAATTTTAATTAAATGCTTTTATTAGAAATGGCACTCCTATAATAACTAAACATCCTCTTTAAATTTTGTTTTTATTCCCTTTTTAACGGAAACACAACCTACAAAGGAGATTTTAGAAAATAGCACATAAATTAAAATATCTTTCTTTTTTAAAGTTACTTAGACTCAACATTAGAATTTATTTATCGACTGCTAAATGATGTTTATTCTTCATTCATAAATCCATTAACTGTTTTTAAAAAACTATTTTAATGTTTTATTTCTATATGCAATAAGATTTTCTTAATGCTAGGAAAACGGGTTATGTTTATGGATGAATACTCAATTTCAAAAGCAAAGTTTTATGGACACAATGGAACCCATTGATGCATTTAAAAAGGGCATCTTGTAAAGAAAGGGAACAACTTTTAATCTATGGATCATTCGAAAGTATTCGCCTATTTCGAAACTTAATTATTTGACTACGGAATGGGAATTCTACAACCCACTTTTTGACTGCCCTGGGCGGCTGTTTTTATATTCCATTCATACCACTCTTTACAAGAAAAAAAAATTCTTTGGGGTCGATTTTCCCTTCAAAATGTCCCGCAAGCAAAGATTTTTTTAAAGTGGCACCCATAAAATAAAATGACAGTCGGGCTGTAAGTCAGTGGGATGGGTAGGTCCTGGTCTGTCGCGGTTAGGTAAATAATTCTTAAATGTTCATAAAATACACTGGCCTCCAAAAGTTAAGGTACGGGGACTGGATGCTTTCGATTGCACACGGTTTGTCGAATATCTACCAACATTATTGACGAATTGTTCTTGAACATCTGGAATGTAAAAAACATGTTTGATTTCATATTTCTCGATGAAGATTTAGTCGGGCCGACAATTAGGGGGCTAATAATAAATTTAATAATAAAATAATATTTGCGATGAGCTATGCAACAGAAAATGCTGGAAATGGTTTGACACGGCGTTAAATGACTATTTGAGTCCTGTGTGCATTTGTGTAAGCATATCACTCCTATTCGTAAAGATGTTAACGTTTTTGTGAAAAATTCAAAAGTTTTTTGTTTATAGCATACAGAGTTTTCAACCAAATTTAACTATTTAGGGCACTAACTATATTAGCTGTTTAGGGCAACTTATCTAAAATGTCCAGTTAAATATCGAGAAATTTCACAAAGATAGGGGCGATATAGTAAGTTGCTTTCTAAAAATAGCTTTATTATAAGGGTTTTTCCACAACTTTTCAATCAACTCACTATATCTTTCTGAGTTTTCACACTATTTGACTAGACTTTTTACAGAAGTTACCCAAAATAGCTAGCTACAAAATTATGAAATAAAAATTTTGAAATCTTACACGCATGCGCAGTTAAAAATTATTTCATACAAGTGGCCATATATCATCCAATATTCAATATATTCATGTTTTAATTGCAGTATACTGTTTCTACTGTTCTATGTCAGGTTTTTGAAAGTTGTGTTCAATTTGGTAATACGGTAGTAACATAACAATAAATCATACGGTTATGTTGAGGTACAGGTAACATGAGAATGCCTAATACGTTTGGTAGTTTGTTATTCAACATATTGCGCGCATCGTTCCTAAATATTTCTACCTTTTCTACTACTCATTTAAAACAAAGATCGTTGACCGGGACAAAAAGTAGATTGCTTTAATATTTGCAAAATAACACGCATTTTTTTTAAGCAAAAGGAAAAAAAATTTAGGAAAGTCCCCTGAACCCTTTATGTCCCAAATTATGAAATCATGAAAACTGCATCCTCGAAAACATTTTTCCTGACTTTTTGAAACTCCATTAGAAGATTGACACAATCATTTAATAAATTTTAGAAAGATTTTGCCAATTAAAATGAATTCATTAAATTTTTATTTATAGGGATTTTGTGCACTATTTATAAGTCCACTCAAATATTTTATTTAAAATATTTTTTTTTAGTATTTTATAGAATTAGGAAATGTAGAAATAGAATGGATACAATAGAAATATAGAAATATTTCGAACTGAAACTTATCCCCCCACAATCTTTCAACGTGAAGAAAATTGAAACGATGTAAATGAAAAAGAAATCATCCTTTTAAAATTATTTTTGTTTTGTGCACTCCATAATGCTTTTGGAACAAGATAAAGTAAAATATCTATAGCTCATTTTAAATTGTATTACTACTAATCGATGTATTAAATCAATTTATAACAAGTTTTTTAATGGTAATTTTCGGGACGATTCTCAAGTCCGACAGCTTCCCTTTTTAGAGTATTTTTCAAATTTTCCATAGAATAATTTAGAAGACATCATGACCGGGAGTTACATTATTAAAGAAAACAAACTATATTTCTCTTAGTTCGGTTAATTCTTTTATCCATTATGGAATCCAGCACCTATCACAATTCAATGTACAGAAGAAAATGTACCTCAAGCAAAATTTTAATTTTTTTCACCCGAGGGTTGCCGAGAGAGGCGAGGGGTTTCGTTTGACTGGGAAGGATGACTTCTTTCCGAATAGAAATGCCATTTTTGAAACAGGACTCTTCTCAGCGGCGTAGCCAGAATCTTTTTCAAGATTTTTTGACCCATTAAATCGCAGATAAGATTAAAATACTCATCAAAAATAGAGGACTCGTATCCATGACTCGTTAAGCCACTCGGTCGTCTGCATTTTAAAATCTTTGAATTTTAAAATGGCAATACTTGAGATCCTGGTAAAAGCCACGCAAAAAGTGGTATAGTTTTTATACTACTTAAATCTTCAGAAAGAAAATAGAATAAAAGAAAATAGATTAGAGCTTTATACAAAAAATTCCAAAAATAAGATCTTTCCATAAAAGTCCTTCCAGCCAGTGCTGGGAGGAAGAGGTAGCTTTCATATTCCTTATTTTTAAAGAGACAGCTATTCAAACACACGAAGCTCAAATTAGTGGAACCCGATTATAGAAGAATCAATATTAATATTTGTCAATACTGAATGTGAATGAGAATTTCGCGAAATTAGTCAGCTATATCCAAACTGGTTTTATTTAAACTGCCTTATATTGGGTCGCCAAAATCGGCGATATCTTAAAGTGTCCGCCATTTTAAAACAACATGATGGGTGAAGCTAACCAATGAATTTAGTCGAGACCATAGTAATTCCTGTGCACATGCTCACTTACATCGGAATCGGTTGATATATACAAGTGCTGTCGTAGGCAAAAAATCAGATATTTGAAAATGACACCCACATTAGAAATTCAAAGTACTTTATTTATATATACAAAGTACTATCCACATGCATTCTAACATCGAAATAGGTTAATAAATACACGTGTTATCGCGTGACAAATACCGCATGACAGATTGTTTCAAAATGTCAGATATGCTAGAAATTCAAAGTGCTATAATTCAACCATTTTTAAAGATAAAGACAAAACAAAAAATGCTCCGGAATCCTCGTATGAAGGTCAAACACTTAAGAAAGAAATCTTTTTCAGTTTCTATTTTTTTTGTACCTCGTTTTAAATTTAAATAAAAAAAATAATTGCCGCCATTTTTAAACAAGATGGCGGATGAAGCTGGCAAGCTAACTTAGTCAAGAGATTGCTATATACTATGCACATACCTTCTCACATCCAAATCGGTTTATAAATACGCGTGTTATCGCGTAACAAAAATCAAATAGTTTCAAAATATCAACCACGCTGGAAATTCGAAGTGCTATAACTCAGCCATTTTTTAAGATATAGGCAAAACAAAAAATGCTCCGAAATCTTTGCATCAAGGTCAAACACATAAGGAAAAAAATCTTTTTCAATTTCTAATTTTTTTGTACATCATTTTAAATTTTAAACTTTTTAAATGGCCGCCATTTTGAAACAAGATGGCTGATGAAGTTGGCCAACGAACTCGGTCGAGTCATTGGTATGCACTATGTACACACCCAGTTACATTCAAATTGGTTCATAAATACGCCTGTTATTGCGTGACAAAAATAAAATCGTTTCAAAATGTCAGCAACACTAGAAATTCAAAGTGCTATAAACCACTGATTTTTTAATATATAGACGAAACAAAAAATGCTCCAGAATCTTTGTACAGTCCTCAGCAAAAGTTTAGACACTGGTGATTTTTAACCTTTAAATAAAAAATACGAACACTTGTGTTATACAAATGGCTGTGCTTATTAGGTAGATTTCGTATGAAATACTACCTATTGGCGTCGTTCCTATGTTGGAATTTCTGAAAAAGTTTTGCAGATATACACCGATCATGACCCCTAGAGCGCCAAACCACCCTCAGTAAAAAACTTAATCTATCTATCTATCTATCTATCTATCTATCTATCTATCTATCTATGTATGTATCTATCCATGTATATATATCACTTTCTTCTGGACACGATAACTTCCACAATTCTGCACCAATCTCTTCCAAACTGATACATAAAATCAAGGAGCATAAAATCTCGGTCAAGTTCGCTAATGGGCAAAATCGGACCAAGGGGATGGAAATAGGGAGGGGTTTTGTGAAAACCGAAACCCCCCATAACTTCTTAATTTTTGTACATATCGAATCAGTTTAAAGTTTTTATTACTTCTAAAAATAGGTCCAAAAATTTATGTATCACAGATTTTTGATAAAGTTAAAAATGGGCTCAAGGGGCGCAAAAATAGGGTTTTTGGGAGAAAAAAAATCATAACTTCGTCAGTTCTCAAGGTATCGAATCCAATTAATTTTATCACGAATCTCCTTAAAATTATCTACAACTTTTATATTCACAAGTTTTTGATAAGACCAATTCGTACCGCAAAAAAAAAAAATTAAAAACGAAAACAGAAAGGGCGTTTGAAGAAGAAAAAAATCCACAACTCCGTCAATTCAAAAGATATAAAATCCCCATGAATTTATCATATATCTTCTTAATATTGTCTACAACATCTATATCGGCAAGTTTTGGATTGGACCAATTCTTACAGCAAAAACAAATTAAAAATACATAGCGGTTGACGAAAAAAATCATCTTAGTAAGGGTGTATTTAAATCCAAACTGCTTATTTTCTGAATCCTTTTACAATTCATTTTTGCTCTCAAAGGCTTCCAATTGGTACCTTTTCTTACTCAGAAACTATATAATGTACCGTAATGGTCAATTGTTTGATAGAGGCAGAATATATTTTAAAACATGCTGTCAAAGTGGGCCTTTTGAACCGAATTTCCCGAAGCGGATTGTGTTGGAAAAATCATCGTATTAAGGGAGTATTCAAATCCAAACTGCTTATTTTCTGACTCATTTTTAAATTCATTTTTGCTCTCAAACGCATCCAATTGGTAGATTCGCTTATTCAGAAACTATATAATGTACCGTAATGATCGATTTTTTGATAGAGGAAGAATATATTTCAAAAAATGATGTCAAAGTGGGCATTTTGAACGGAATTTCCCGAAGCGATTGTGTTAGAAACGAAAAATATTGTCTTACTGAGAAAATAATTGTTTATATATCAAGTTTTAATTAATAGAACGAAAATTAAAAACACAGGTCGCTTATAAATCTCTTCAAAAATCACGTCAATATGTTTCATATTTTTCCTATTAAGAATGAATCTGGAGTTATGCCAGAAAATTTCGAGTTGTTGAGCAAGGAAAAGTAATTTTTTTGAATACCGCCCTAACATGATTCGGATAAAACCAGTTATTATATAAAAATGAAATAAAAACTCGTCAAAAGCGGCCAGATATTGTTAAAGTGGGTTTATCTCTAATCATGATTTAGTTTTTGTTTGTGAAATTAGTATACTTAATTTCGAAATCTACCTCCGCCTGTAGGCCGGGCCGGCATGGATTTTTTTAAATATATTTTAAACGTTTTAGGACACAAATAAAGGTTTTAATGTAGGACATTACTTAATTTAACTGAAAAAAGGGAAATTTGCATATTGCAAAAGTTTAGACACTTTTGTGATTTTTAGGCAACTGTTCACGGAAAAACGCAAATTTCATAATTATGACGTCACATGCATGAAGTTTTTAAGTGCACCTCGAGATAGTATCGGTTAGTGAAGATGCCGCGAGCTAGAAATTTTCAGTCAGATGATTTAATTAAAGCATGGAAGATGAAATCGAAAGAGAAGACTGTTTCAGAAATTTCAGGTACTTTGAATCGTCCAAAGAAGTCTGAATATTAAGTACTCTCTAATGATGACTCTTTCTAAGCAAAAAATAAATCTGGAAGGCCTCGTGTGGCCAGAAAACGAGATTATAGAAGGATCCATAAACTGGTATCTAGACAAATAATGACTGCTAAACGCATTAAAAGTGAGTCAAAGCTTTCTGTGTCAACGGATACATTCGTAGATGGATTATAGAAATATGTACATTAGGCTACATGAAAATGGTAAAGCAACCAGCCTTGAAATCTCGCAACAAATTGACCCCTCGCGGAGTAATCCTGTTTATAAAATTAATGAAATAATGTTCTGAAACCAGAATTTATAAACGAATTTATTAGAAAATACGAACTTGCTTATTTTCACGTAAATTATAAAAGGAAAATTTTAATTAAATCTTCTTGGTGTCGTCTGTCAGTTTTGGAATTAAAATTAGGTGTCCTTTTTAAGGACACCGCCCTCGAAAGAGTTAATGATTTGGGCCTCATTTTTTTTAATTCTCAAGTATCTGTGGAGTTTCTCAATGGTCGCTAAGCAGCATAAGACTACATACATACATTGGAAAACAATTTACAGCCATTTGGTGAACTTTTAGCTCTTCCAAAATATGTATTTGAGCAAGATAATGCGTCTATTTATGTTGCATACAAATCAAAAAATTAGTTTTACTCACAAAATATTACTGTTCTCGACTGGCCCGCGTGTAGCCCTGATCCGAAACCAACCGAAAACTTTGTGGCATCATATCTCATACAGTTTATGCAATTTTTTGACAATACTCCTCTGTAAATGAACTTCAATCTGCTGTTTAAGGTGTTTGGTAGGAAATACACTCCCAAGTGATGCAGGATTTAGTTTCTTTGATAGGAACTCACATTTTTGCATTAATACCATACAATGTAGGTGCAGCTCGATTTTAATGTATGTATATTTTTCTGTTAACAGACAAATTGTCTATACTTTTGCCACAATGCTAAATTTGTTTTTTTCTCATTATATATTATGTGAAGTGTATAAATTAAAATTTATTGTTTGTGTATGAAAGATAAGTCCCTAGTAATATATGACATTTGAGTTATAACAATTCGTTACATACTTCTCAGTACAGAAGCATAATCGATCATTGTCTAAACTTTTGCTGAGCACTGTATCAAAGTCAAATACATAAGAGCAAAATCTTTTTCAAGTTCTAATTTTTTTGTACCTGATTTTTTTTTACATATTTAAAATGCCGCCATTTTAAAACAAGATGGCGGATGAACCTATGTACACACCAAATTTCATCCAAATCGGTTCATAAATACGAGAGTTAAAGTGTGACAAAGATCAGATATATATATATATATATATATATCAACATTTGAACGGAGGGTGGCTTCGGGGTCTGGGGGTTATGATCGGTGAAAATATGCAAAAGTTTTCGGAATCGTTTTCCTCCGAACGGCTGCAATAGGTAGCTTTTTGTAATGAAAGCTACCTAAAAATGACCTGGAACAAACAATTCATGACCAGCAAAATGACACAGAATTTTTTCTAAGACAAACTCATTTTATGTGAAGGAGAATTCCATAAAAGTTTTCCGACACTTCCTATATTTTTTTATTCTGTTTCTTGATAATAAAAGACAGGACCTTCAGGCCGTCTAAAAGTAAAATTTATCGCGAAATCTAATGATTTAAAAATGAGTCGTTACGCAACCCATGTTTTTTAATCTAGTGGTTCGCTTTTTGTAAAATTGAATATAGGTTATATTTCATAATTTTTTAAAATGGAAATCATTCAATACTTTTCACACGTTTTTAATCCAAAAACCACCCGGAATACGTAGGGTTAATTTTGGGGGATACGTCATTTATTGTATCTCATTACAAGACAAACATTTAAGCGCATGTTTTTTTCGGGATGATATAAATACAGGTCCGTCACTTAAATTTAACATTAGCATACTCAAATTTGCTTATTTTATTCCTAAAAAGATTTAAGGAATAAATATTTATAGTATAAGTATATAGATTACACCTTTTAGGAGCTGCATTAATAGAAGGAACACAAAAATGGCGCCAAAATTGATTATTACCTCTTGGAAAATGGAAGTTAGTACAAGTTTAATTTTCAATGGATGTTTATGGATGGAATTATGAACTTTCTTAAACGATATCGTGTAAGTAAAACCTTTAAAATTTTATTTTATTTTGCATAAATATATAACAATTCTCCTGATCATGTTTCAATCATATTCCAGGAAATGACATTTTAATTTTTTTTTAAAAAAGAACACATGCTTCATTTAAAGATGTATAGTTTTGATAAAAACTTTCAAATTAAAAAAAAAATTGTATAAAAAATTACATTTATTACCATTCAGCTAACGGCAATGATTCAAATAAAACAAATATCCGAAGTTATTTTGTGTCACTTTTAAACATCTTAAAAGCATTTTTATTTATACTTACAATGCACTTTCAGCTGAGTTGTTCTTATGGATGGTTGCCCAATACCATTATCAGCTATACATTCGTAAATGCCAGCATCTTGTCTTGAAACATTAACGATGGCGAGAATGGACAGACTGAGGTCTCTGTTGAAAGATGTTATTGAGGATTTCATTTCTCCTTTTTTTCTCCACGTGACGGTATTTTCGGCCACTGGATTGCCATCCGCTGAACATTGGAGGCGAACAGATTCTCCTTCTTCAACTTCCGACGTCCCAGATATATTGAAGACTGAAGCAGGATCTGAAGCAGAAAGAGAGAAAATCTTGAGTTTTAGTAATAGCTTTTGTACAGGGTGTATCTGAAAGGCTTCAACAAACTTAGGGGGATGATAGTACTCATCAAGGCGAACAGAAAATGCAATGGACCATGGCGTCGCAAATGACGTTTAAAGGGTGAAAATCGCAAAACTAATAAAAATATCGAAATCTCTCACGCTACTTTTCTGCAGAACTGGCTGGTAGCACGAAGCTGGTTTTCAATTCACTTTGTGCATATCCGGTCAGAAAGAGATAACAAAAACTTGGAAGAAAGCCAAACAAATCTCTGAGCAGGAATCCACGTATGCAGGACTCCCGAAGCCTTCAAGCGTGTCCAACAGCTGTTCCTCCGTAGATGTACTCTGTGCAATAATGTCCGCGGTCGACATTTTGAACAATTGTTGTAAAATATTTGTTTTCTCTGGACATCACGAGCTGTGTTGTACCTATTCTGTAGAATAAATAAGTTTCTGGCGTGTTTCTTTCTTGTCTCATTTTGTCCATTTCCAGTCGCATTTTCTCAATTTTCATCCTTTAAACGTCATTTTCGACCCCATGTTCCACTGCATTTTTTGTTCGTCTTCGTGAGTACTATCATTCCTATAAGTTTGTTGAAGCATTTCAAATACACCCTGTAGATGTAAGTCGATATAGCAGAAATAAAAATATATCCTTAGGCAAGATTGAGTATGAAAACGCAAAAAGGTGCAAAATAAAGTCACGGATTTTGACAAGCTATTTTAACATGACAAATTTTTAGCCATTAAATGTATTAACCCACTAAGTTATGCGATTTTTTAAATCCTTTAAAGAACATCCATAAATTGATATCCTAATTTTTAGTACTACACGCTCATCTGTAAGAAATCTCTACACTATAAACATCTTTCGTCAAAAATGTAAAAAGTGCAAGCAAGATAGTTTTCTGAATACCCACGTGATTTTAACCCATTTACGGCCAAAGGTGCGTAAACGCACCATTTCAGTAAATGTTTTTTTATTAACAGTGTGACTTATATTTTTCCCTAATTTTATTTTTCTGTTATTTTTAAGGGTTCTAAAGACATCTATAAAATATTAGTAATTCAATTGGAGTAACCACTTTCTGTTAAGAAATTTTAAAATTACGCTAGTTTTTTAACTTGAAACTGTTACTGACAAATTCGACTTTTTGAAAATGTATAATTATTCTAATTGAGATTATTTATATGTTTTTATAATGGATTCAAGTTGCAATTTCTATAAATAAAATAAAAATAAAACAAATGGAATAAAAAATATATTTTTTTAAATTTAAATTTAATGGTGCGTTAACGCACCATTGGCCGAACGTATGGAAAAAAATGCAAAAATTGAAAACCTACTTTTCATGCAAGGTTTCAGAGTTTTATTGCAAATTTGGTGACATTTTATGGTAATTTTGGTTGTGGAAAATTTTCTCAACATTTGTCAACTGACGAAGAGATGGTGCCTTATTTTGGAAGCCATTCATCAAAAATGTTTATAAAGGGGAAGCCAGTAAGGTTTGGATTCAAACTTTGGTGTTTGTACTCATCTGACGGATACCTTTTCCAATTCATTTCTTGTGGAGGTGCTGAGACTAGCAGCGATCTACAAAATATGCCATTATAAACAAGTGTTCTTCTGAAGTTACTTAGCAACCAAAACCTGAATTGTACAAAATTTATTTTGATAACTTTTTCGTTTCCTACGGTTTATTTGAAATTTCGAAAGAAATTGTTTTTTTTGTTTTGTTTTTTCATCTGGAACAGCTCGCAAAAATCGCATAGCTGGTTGTACAGGGTGTCCGGCGAATAAGACCCTGATTTCAAAATTAAATATCTCAAAAACAAAGATCAATAGAATTATGCGGTAAACGGTTTGTTTATTAGCTAAGCTGTAAAAATGTTACACAGAAGTTTTAAAAATTAGTTGCAAAAACCGCTAACAGATGGCGCTGTAATCGCACTGCCTATAAATTGTGTTTTGAAGTCCAAAGCAGTAGAGTTTCATTCCTAGATGGCTTCCTATGGAAGAACAAAAATTGGGAAAGACCACTTCTTCGTTGGGGGGATGTGCAGAAGTGGGGACATCTGGTCACAGAATTATTGCACCAGCTTCAATTTTAGAGAATTTCAATAGAATTTTCAATAAAAAATTTAGCAATCATTATATAAGAACTTATTAAAATATTTTATTTGGGTAATGTGCAGAAGCGGAGCCATGTGTTGACAGAATTGAGATTTGTTTCAAATTTTGTTATAAGCTACTTCGGTCCGAATACCATTATCTCTGTGGTATGTCTTTTCTCCTCTAATTGGTAGATCGTGAAATCGAATCCAAGTAGAGGAAGATTTGAAAAAAATGGAAATCTTTGCTTTTTAATATTTACTTAAACTGTGAAAAAAGATTGAATAAAAAAATCCAAAGTTTCTGATTTTAAAATTTAATTAAGCTAAAAGAAACCCCTTTTTTAATAATTGAGCATTTATAATAATGATTCATAAATCATTTTTTTTTAATTGTAGAGACCGGTTTGAATGAAAAAATACAAATTTTCTATTTTTAAAAACTTAATTAAGTTAAAAAAATAATTTCAATTTTAAAAACTCGTTTTCATTTTTTTTTATCACTGAGCACAGAAATATGGTGCAGCTTCTAGCGACAGAATCCGAAGTGTTTGAAAGGAATGCAGCATCCAAAATACTTTTGCTTTGACGTTGATGATATGACTTATCATCAATTCCTTTTAAAAAAGAAATAATTTAATGTATAATCTCTGTCTCTAAAACTTTGTTTACAAAGAAAAGAAATATATGTGTTGTGCTACAACCAAAGAATTATGCCGTGATTTAAAAATAAATGAAAAGTGCAAAATTACTTTTTTCTTTATAATAATTCAGGTATAAACAATAATACCAAAATATTATGTCGTGATTTAAAAATATAAAAAATAAATAAAAAAGTACGAAATTATTTTTCTAAATATATGCATTTTGATTTAAATAATTATATGACATTAAAAATTGAATTTAATAAAATATTTTAATAAGTTCTTATATAAGGATTTCTAAACATTTTATTGAAAATTCTATTAATTGAAATTTTCTAAAATTAAAGCTAATGCAATAATTCTGTGACCAAATGTCTCCGCTTCTGCACATTATCCAAATAAAATATTTTAATAAGTTTTTATATAATGATTGCTAATTTTTTTATTTAAAATTCTATTAATTGAAATTCTCTAAAATTAAAGCTAATGCAATAATTCTGTGACCAAATGTCTCCGCTTCTGCACATTATCCAAATAAAATATTTTAATAAGTTTTTATATAATGATTGCTAATTTTTTTTATTTAAAATTCTATTAATTGAAATTCTCTAAAATTGAAGCTGATGCAAAAATTCTGTGACCAGATGTCACTTCTGCCCATCACCCCAACGAAAAAGTGGTCTTTCCCAATTTTCGTTCTTCCACGGGAAGCCGTCTAGGAATGAGACGCTAGTGTTTTGGACTTCGAAGCTCAGTTTACAAGTATTGCGATTATAGCGCCATCTGCTAACGGTTTTTGTAACTAAATTTTGAAACTTCTGTATAATATTTTTACAGCTTAGCTGATAAACAAACCGTTTACCGCATAATTCTATTGATCTTTATTTTTGAGATATTTAATTTTGAAATCAGGGTCTTATTCGATGGACACCCTGTATATTGGATGACTCCAAAAATATGAAAAAAACCTCGTGGTTCCTGTGATTTTGCATTCTACAACAATGCAGAAACATGTGCTATCAAATGGAACGACAATGCTGTGGTACGATTGTTACTAATAATGGGACCATTTCCCCCTTGTAAATGCTAGACGATACAGTCACAAAGAAAGAAAGGAAGATGTGATTTCACAACCGAACATTATTTCGGATTACAATAAGCATATAGGAGGTGTTGACCTACATGACAATGCCATAGCTAATTACCGCATAAACATTCAAGGTAAGAAATGGTGGTGGCCATTATTTACAAATATCATTGATAGCGTTATAGTAAATTCATGGAAGCTGCATAGAACTTCTACTAACAGAAAAACAGCACTTATGGATTTTAGCGCTTATATAGCGATTGCCCTATTAAAATCTGAATACAAGAACAACCTATTTGGTGAAAATACATTACAAATGACACATCCTAATAACGATCATCCATCATCCAGAGCTCGACCGAAAGAAATAGAATCGAACAGAAAAAAAGACGATGTACACCACACGATTTGTTTATGCTTCAAATGCCAAGTCCATTTGCATCTAAAATGTTTCGAAAATTTCCATCAAAAAATATAAAAAACTTACTATAATACTAAATGATTTGTTCATTGATTAGGCCAATGATGCGTATACGCATCATTTTATTTCTTAAATAAAATATTATTTTTCATGCACGAAACTTTTTTTTTGTGTCTTAATGAATGTAATTTAATTATATTTTAATGAAAATAATACCACATTTTATAAAATTTCTATGCTTGGCCTAAAATGGGTTAAGAATTGTTTCTGTTGTTTGAGGAATCTTCCGTATTTTGAATGGAGGATTTAAAGAAATTTAAAACTCGAATTCGCCAGTTTCGATCATTTTGAGGGAAAATTTAGTTTCTGAAACGATAAAAATGTTAGTAGAACAGTTGCCGGAACACTGCCGCGAATTGGCAAAATAGAGCTTAGATTGGAAGATTACACATAATGTTTACATTTAACTTCTTGAGGGATGATGAGCAAATCCATGTTTGAATGCTTGTGAATTAACGCAAATAAAATTAAACTCAAAGCAACGGAAATATAAAATTAACGGATTTTTTAGAGTGTACTTCATTGTAATTGATTTTTGTTTTAAATTTCTATATTGTAATAAACCGTATTTCTTAAAAAATGTTTAAAATTAAATTTCTCTCATCTACAATTCTGTCGAAGCTATGCTAGACGCTTCTCCAAAATAGAGGAAGTTCATTATTAACAAAATCGCTGCTTCAGGCTTAAAAAACGATGCTATTCATTAAGCTTTAAATAAAAACCTTCTTGACAAAGGTATAGATTTGTCACTAAACATAAACAACCGAAAATTAAGTTATTAACTTGCACTAGACAAACCGGCTCAAGCAAAGTTTAACCAATGATTATAGAATAGCTTAAATTTCACATCTGAAGATAACGAAGGATGTTTACAATAGTTACTAAAAGTACAATCACGATAAAAGACAAATAGAATTTTTCCTTTGTATAAGAAATGAATCCCATTTCTTAAATTTTTGATATAAATTGAAACATTAATTATATAAATATTGCTTCCCGTGATACTGAACACTTTGAAGAATAATATCTGTATTAGATTATTCCTTTGATTAAAACAAAATAAAAGAAAACAGTACAGCGATACTTCTGATTCATGGGTTAACGATTTTCTCGACTAAGGATTTTTTTTGCGCCTCGATTAACGAATGTTTTATTGGATGGAATTGAAAAGGACTTTTGTAACTTTTACCACATTGCTAAATATGATTAGATGCAACTTCATTTACGAATCCGACTCTGAAGGGATTCTAGAAATATATTAGTAATGTCTTTAAAAATACAGTAAAACATATTTTATGGGACACGTCTAGAGACAATTTGTCTTTAACATTAGAACGGAGTCGATCCGACTCCGACGATCTGATTAATTGCCAACTGGAACCAGAAATTCTTTCAGAAAATAAATTAAATTTTAATAAGATTTACGTTAATTAAATCAATCAAATAATTTTAAATAAAAATTCTGGTGTCAAGAATTTTTATAAACTTGAGTAAAATTTCCGGGCGTTCTAGTGTTAAGGTGGAGAAAAATAAGTTGAACAACACGCTCGAGATCTGAAAACAGAAAAGCTTAAGGATTCCAAAAATCAACTGGGACAAGGTGATAAAGAGTGTTCATCAAAGAAGGAGGTGGTCAGCAGCAATAAAGTAAGAACTGTAACAGTTGATTAAAAAGTGCTGCTTTACCGAAAAGATTTTACCTAAAGTGGCATCCCATCAAAAATGGAATGTACAGGTGGGTTATAATTAAACTTCCTCTAGAAACGGCATCCTAACAGGTGAACGGAATGCAACGAAATTTGGTATATAGACTATATACGAGATGCGCTCACGGAATTTCGAAAAAAAAAATTTAGTTCGAAAATGTTCACCAGAAGGCGCCTTTTCCGGAAGAAAATATTAAATTTAACACAATAAACGACCAAAATGGAATACAGAAAAAATATTAACAATCCAGAACAAGAATTATGAGTAATAAAATGTAAAACCTGCTGTTTTGGCCATTTATTGTGTTAAATTTAATGTTTTTCCGGAAAAGGCGCCCTCTGGTGGACATTTTGGCGCTAATTTATTTTTCCAAAATTCCGCGAGCGCATCTCGTGTATAGTCTATATACCAAATTTCATTGCATTCCGTTCACCCGTTTGCGCTGTAGGATGCTTTTTATAGGGGAAGTTTAATTATAACCACCCTGTACTTACTGAACACAATTACACAGCACTTATTGAACAATTAGTAGGAGAGCTGTTGAACATTTTTGAGTAGGTATTTGAGGCACCCTGAAAATTTGTGCCACTTCTTTTGTACTTCTTTTGTAATGCCTGAATACAAAATCGAATGTCTGGCTGAAGGATCGTGGCCCAAAAACTGTGCCAGACAAAAAATGGCACTTGACACGTGTCTGGCACAGTTTTTGTGCCGACTAAAGTATCTGTCATTTTCAAAATATTTTTTTCTAAGCATAAATATTATTCTGTCTCAATCTCAGCGTGCCTCAAATACCTTTTTTGGGTAGTCAAAAAATGGCACTTGACACGTGTCTGGCACAGTTTTTGGGCCACGATCCTTCAGCCAGACATTCGATTTTGTATTCAGCCATTACAAAAGAAGTGTTGCACAAATTTTCAGGGTGCCTTAAATACCTTCCCTAAAAGGTTTAACAGCTCTTGGACTAAATGTACTAACTGAAGACACATCCCATCAAAAATGGAATGTGTCTTCTTAGAAAAGAAGCGTCTGAATAACTTTAAAAACATTCTGAAAATTAGAGTTCAGTCAGATCCGGACAGTCTTTTTATTTCTCCTTCAGACCAGCTATTGAAGAACAGGGCACTTACCTTGAATAAACTTTGTAAAAACGTCGTGGAGGTGCAAGATAAAAAATAATATCGTCTTTTTTTTTAACATTCTGCTCCACCCTATCAAAAAGATTTTCATCTCTAACTAAGCCCCCCCCCCCTTTTATAGTGCAATTTTTGAATATTTTATAACTAGATGATCCGCCCGGCGTTGTCCGTGCGCGTGATAATAACCTTAATTACGTGGCCTGTCTGAAAAGTATCCAAACTTTGGCCGAAAAAACATATAAGATACCTGACGGAAATGGGACCCTAATCCCCTTCAAAATAGGCCTCTTGCCTATACCGTTCCTTCCACTGCCGAAAATTTCTTTCGGAATAGTGTTCAACTGCACGTCGAGTTCTATCTCATCTCCACTCTCAAAACGGAATACTTTTAATGGCACCTTCAACATCGGAAACAACCAGAAGTCGCCAGGAGCCATGTCTGGAGAATCGTGAGGACAGAGAACGACTGGAATTCCATGTTTCCTCAAGAAAGTCTGTATAAAGTGCGATGAATGAGCTGGAGCATTGATGAATCTTACGACATTTGATGAACCTTATGAATTATTTCGCTTTGAGAACCACCAAGCTTTGACAAAATTGGATGCAGCACCTTTGATAAACTCATTTAGTCATCTCGAGAGAAATGAATTGCTTAGGAAGCCATCTACATATAAAAACAAACCCAAACTTTTCTTTTTTAATAGCAATACGCAGGTTTGACACCATAAATAAATTTTACACCTTTCAATTAGCCTAAATCCAAATTTTCATGAAATTCGTACGATTATTTTCCGATAAATTAATTATTTTGTGATGAGCCTATTTTCGGGACTGTATCCAAATTAAAGTTTGGAACTCGATTGTTGACATGCGACAGAATGACTATGTCACTTCTATTGATGTACGAGGGTCGATCCAGAAATAAGGTTCCCATCAAATTTACTAATAGATAACATTGTTTATTCCCATAGAAATTTACATCGTTAAAAAGAAGAAAGTTTGCTCTATTTCTCTACATAACCACCATTTTTTTCTACGCATTTTTGTAGACGGTGCTCCAATTTCTGCATCCCAATGTCGTAGAACTCCGCCGCCAACCCGTTGAGGAAGCGTTTCAACTCTTCTTTCACGTCATCGTCGCTCCAGAAGCGTTGGCCACCAAAGTGTTCTTTTAACTTGGGGAACAAATGATAATCACTAGGTGGGAGGTCCGGACTGTAAGGTGGGTGAGGCATGATACTCCATCCAAATTGTATCAAAAGTTCCTGGGTTCCTTCCGACCGGCACTGAACTCCCTGCACCACTTTCGGACGTGTTGAACGGACATACACTTCTCACCATACATCTCTGTCAACTGACGATGAATAACCGCGAGTAGAGTCTTTTAGCGTGCAAAAAGCGAATTAAGGAACGAATCTCGCACTTGGCGGGATCAACAATCGTAACCTCCATCTCGGGCGGCTGCTGAGCCAAGAATGAGCAGCACAGCAAAGCGCGGCCGGGGGAATCGCGAGCGCGGGAACAGCCGCGCACAGCGTTGTTGCCGCATTTCGCCTCGTACCTTCCCATGCGACTGGAGTTCTTTGGGAACCTTATTTCTGGATTCACTCTAGTATTATTTCTTCACAATATGACCTGACCATTTCACTCGCTTTATATGTTTCGACTATTGACAGCTGAAATATTTCAATAAAATGAGTAAAATATATTTTTCCAAATTATTCTTTTCTGCACATCATAGACGGCTCTTTAAGCCCTCATTTTGACATTTTTTTAATGATAATTCGAAAACTACTTAAAAGAAAAATTTGAAACTGAGAATTTGAATAAAGTAGGACATAATAAATACAAATCTGTCTAAAACATTGCAGGTTGCAAATCATATTTTTTTCGAATATTAATTTCATAATTCATATTATAAAATTTTTAAAATTAGTAATTCAATGTAGTATTTATATTTGGGTGTTTTAGTATTAGAACCACACGCGGACACACATTAGGATTATAATTTCAGAAGATATTAATAAAAATATGAAAATGTAATTTAACATAAGAAGCTTTAAAATTGGAATGTTTATAATTCAAAGACTTATCATTCAAATGACTAGAAATTTCGTTTCTAGGCATAGTTTGAGCCGAATATTTAAAATATTAGTGTATAGTATTACGATTTCAGAGCTATTGTATAAAAATGAAGTGTATTTTTTAAATCAAAATGAACCTAATGTTAATCCTACGGCCAAATGCGTGGAAAAAACGAAAAATGACTTTGGGGAATGAATTTTTCGGGGGGTTCATTTTCATATTTTTAAAAATGTTTTGCAGTGTTTCAAAGAGAATTGAAAGTATAAGCTATTTTCTTTCCTGCGTAATTTTATTTTTGTAATTTATGCGTTATGACAAAAAGAAGAGGAAGGGGAGGGGTTCTTCCGACATTTAAATGATTAAAAAATTTCATTATCATCCAAAGCTGAGTGAAAAAATCGTGAAAAAATATTGGTATTAGCGGTAAAAGGCTCCTCATTTTTTTTTCACTTGGTTTGTTTCAGTAGTTAAAAAAGAAAATTCTTCTTGTATAAATTCTTTTGAGATTTATAAATATGACGGTTGTTCACCTTATGATAAAAATATTAATATCTAGTTGAAAAACAAATGTGTTTTCTTCACGTTGTTTTCTTGGTTTCGGGTCAGTTCTGATAGCATAACAAAATAAATAGTTCTTATCGTCCGATTTCTCTGAAATTTTAATAGATTATAAATATAACCATACCCAAGACTTCTTTAAAATTTCGTGAAAAAATAATATTTAATAGTGAAAATTTGAGCCGAAGTCGAGAGAAACCGTGCCGAAACCCCTCGGTTTTTATTGTTTTCATCGAAATTTTTGTACATTTTATTTTGTAAAAATAATTCTTCCCGTTCGAACGTTTCGAAATTTTTATAGGTATACTCTACGTTGGTTACGGCAGTAACTCTGGTCTATTGAGACGTTCCAAAAAGGTTGTGGGAAAATACGGACGTTTAGTTACTTTTAGCGTAGAAAAAATATCGTATCCGTGAGGCGCAAAGTCACCTGCGTTTTCTGGTGTATTTGAAAATATTAAAATTCTTATTTTTTAAAACCAATTTTACTGGAAACTAGAAGCAAAATCGCAGCTGTAAGAATATATCTTTGGTTTGTCGGTACTTCTAAAATTGCGCCCTGGAAGGATGTTGGGAAAAACGACACTTTTTGAATTTTTTTTTTCTTGGGTTGTAAAAAAATCATATCATATGTTCAAGCAATTCCAACTAGAATCTTGCCTGGGGCCAGTTAAGCCGAACTTACGCTGAAACAAGCCCGGGTTATAAGTGTTTGTTTGTCGTCGGATTTGGTGCGGATTTGATTTTTTTTCGGCTTTGCATCGGCGGTTTGGGGTTGATTTTTGACTCTTTCTGGTCAATTTCGTGGATACGTAAATTTCCTTTTAAAAGATGTAATCTTTTTTTAGATGAGAGAGAATGAATATTAATACTAAGAATGTATATTAATTTTCCTTTATTTTGCAGAGAATGGGGTTGAGTAACTTACAAATGATACAAAAAATATTTTTTTTTTAGATATTTTATAAAATAAACAAATCAAGTACGTCTGCATCTTAAGCCTTAAATACTCGCGGACACAGCAAACCGTCCGCGCTGGGTTGGTTGGTTGGTTGTATTTATGACGGCCAATTATCTGCACGTGGGGGGTCTTTCTAAGGGAACCTAACCCGTATTAACGCTTGGAAATCCAAGGTTCGAAGAAAACCACGAAAACTCCGAACGATTAGGCCGACGGGCGCGATTGGGATCGAGCCCAGCACCTCCCGTCTACCAGCTTCGAGAGCAGAACCTCTCGGCCACCGTCCGCGCTGGGAATATTGTGCACCCTATACAGGGTGAATATGAACTCATGAGCAAAACTTTAAGAAGAGATAGACAATGCATCTAGACAATGCATAGTCGAGACTCAAACTTTGAAGCACTTTCTTATTGTGGAAATAACCCTGTTTACTAAACAATAAGGCTAGTACATGAATACTGATTTTATTTATGCAGAAAGTTGTTACTAACTAGAATGCTAATATGGATGACAGTTAAAAAAAATCAAGAAATTGAAATGTAGGTATTTGTCAAACAACTGAGCTGAAGAGAAATGGGGGATTTTAAAGAAGTTGTTTGTCAAATACAAATTTTTGACTTTGCTGTTACTTTACAATTTTTTGATTTCTTTCTTCTAATTTTCATCCATATTGGAATTCGGGTTAGTAAAAATATTAAAATTAAAATCAACAATCATTTATTAGATATTGTGTGAAGTTCTCTCCAGAATCAGAGGAACGAGCTATAGAGCTTCCCTACTTCAGTTTCTGATATTCATTGTATGGTGTTTTGAGTTTGCCTAGGGATGGGTTCTATCTCTCCTTCAAGTTCATATTCAATCTGTATTTCTAAATTTCTAGGAAGAAAAGAATGTTTATAAAATTAATTTTAAGTCAAATACAATACAATATTGTAAGAAACCCATAACCCTTTCTGGGGCCGAATACTTAGATTCGTAAAATGCTGAAATGATTGAATGACACCAGAATTTACAATTAAATGTATTTGAAAATAAGTCAAAGATTTTCTTCACGTACATAAAATAAAGCGAAATTTCCTTCCCAAAATTCTGGTGCCAATGTGGCATTTAGGGATTCAATTTAAATGGTCGAAAAATGAACCATCGTCGCTCAAGGGGTCAACATAGGTATATGTAACACTATTTTCGAACAGAGTAAATTTGTAACATCCAATGGTGTGCAAAATACAGCAGAACTAGTCATTAATGGTTTTAAGTGCATAGGTGCCACATAGTGTAGATTTTGAATACCACTATTTCCGAATAATAATATTGATCTCATTAAATTACAGAATTCTGCAATTAGATTCTGCAATTAGATTATTACTATTCCAAAATAGTAGTATTCTTAATCTGTAATCATTAGCTCCTATTTCTTAAGACACTATTTGAACAGATTTTCTTCTTTTTCTGTTGCTGTTCCTTGCAACCTATCAAGGCATTGTGAAGGACTAATGTTGTTTTTGCAATAAACGTTTCGAGTGACAACGGTTCAATGAACCCATGTAAGTTTTGTCTACACTTTCAAGGAAACAAAATGCAGTGTGAAAAAAGTGGACTATGTAGTTTTTGCAATCTCACTGATTTGTATAGTTTCCCTGTTTAGGTTTCCATCTAGCATTGACTATTGGCGTCCCTTGGCGAATCGTAAACCGAAAACTAGCAAAAACTATTTATATATTTTTTTGTTTTTAAGTATCTTTAAAAAATTGTTCACAAATTATTTTACTATTTTATTTTTTTTTAAAGTTCAACTTTTTATCTATTTCACTAAAATTGTGACAGTAAAGAAGAGATTTGGTTAAAAAACTGAAAGCAGCTACTTTATCCTTTTATTTTCTTATATAGTCTGTAAAAAAACAAATGTTAATAAACTTTTTAGAGGGGGTCAAGGGCAGGCAGAAAATAGTTTTACTGCAGCTCTGGCGAGAAGTCTTTCCTTTTCTAAGACTGTACAGTCGTGGAAAAAATAAGTAAACACCCCTTTCTAACTCCGCAAAAAATTATCGGAGAAGAAAGTGACTGGTAGCGCACGATTGGTAATTAAGGATGTCTATAAAATTTGCTTAGGGGGCCATCTACCTATTAAAACGAACCATAACTTTGTTTTTTTCAATAGCAGTACACAAATCTGGCAGCATCAATGAACTCTACACCCTTCAGTTAGCCTAAAAACAAATTTTTATGCAATTCGTACGATAAGTTTTGAGAAATTAATTGTTTTAAAACGAGCGTATTTTAGGGACTGTATCCAAATTGAATTTCGGTATTCGATTGTTGACCGAGGGACAACACCCATTTTGATCAAGGCATCTTAAGCGCCACTCAAGCAGTCATTGAAGACTGCTAGATTACAGGATAGCATAAGAAATTTCAAAATATCTAGTCATTTTATCATACCCCTTAAACCATCATTTTTCCGTTTTTTAAGCATAATTTGAAAACTACTTGGAAGAAAAATGTGAAATTTTGGATTTCCATAAAGCAGGACTAAATAAATCTAAATCCATAAAAAAATTGTAGGTTGCAATTCGTAATTTTTTTCGAATATTAATTTAATAATTCATAATTCATATCATAAAATTATAAAAATTGCAAATTCAACGTATTTATGTTTGGGTATTTTAGTATTATGACTACACAAAAAATTAGGACATTAGGAGTATAATTTCAGGAGATATTAATGAAAATATGAACATGTAATTTAACATTAGAAGCACTGAATTTTGAATGTTTATAATTCAAAAACTTATCATTCAAATGACTTGAAATTTGATGTCTAGGCATAGTTTGAACTGAAGTTAGAAATATCTTGTTAAAATTGGGTATTGCCTTTGAAAAAAAATGAAGTTTGGGTTCGTGGTAGATGGCCCCTAAGTAAATTTTATAGACATCATTTAAAAGTAGACTTTATTTCCAATCGTTCGGCACTAGTAACTTTCGATTACGATAATTTGTTGAGGAGTTAGTAGGGGGTGTTTACTTTTTTTTCACGACTGTACATCTGTTAAATATATTGTGGAAGAAAAGACGTTAAATGTTCAAACTTACAAAGAACATTGAGCGTGAGTGTTGCACTAGCCGTGCCTTCAATATTTTGAGCAATGCAGGTGTATATTCCTGAATCTTGTCTTGAAACTTGGTTGAAATACAAAACGGATCCTTCTGAGCTGACACTCAACAGTTGTGTATCACTTTTTCTTGGTATGGGTGTCCCGTCTTTATTCCATTTGTAAGTGTGGACGGCAGGATGAGATTTAGCTGTTAGGTTCACTTCACTGGATCTCCCTTCAACTAATTCAACAACTTTGTCGGATGGGATAAACAGAGGAGCATCTACAAAAAGAAATTCATTTTCATAATATAAAAACATAATTAAAATTTCATTCATTTGATACACCACGGCCTCGTTGTACATAAAAATTAAGTACAAGACGCGAAATTGTTTATTTAAATTTATGATAAATACATAATTCCGGACATTAAGGTAAGCATTACATATGAAAAAAAGAGTTTCAGCGCGAAAAATTATTTGCTATGGTATTTTGGAATATTAATAAGCATGCTATTGATAGATTACTCAGGTGGAGGATGTCATACTCTCATAAACAAAAATAACATGTTCTATGCACCTGTATGAAATATACTAAATATCAAGTCTGTGATGCAGAAAAAAGTCAATCCTGAAGTCAATTGAAGGCTTTGAATTAAGAAATGCTTATTTTGTGATTTCCCCTAAAATACTAAAATGAAATGAAATCATTTTTTAAATCCCTTTATAAAATATTTATACTGGAATTATTTTAATTTAAATTTTATCTTTCCAAATGAAACTCATTTTAATTATTATATACATGTTCTGTAGGGTACAAAAAAGTGTCTACCTGAATACCAAACATCTTTATTTTAAATTTCGCTAGTTGAGTCCAGTGAAAAAAAGAGGAGAGGGAACAATTGGAATTACTCTTATTTTGGTGAAATCTATCTACAACACGGCAAAGGTCATCTAATGTACTATAGGTTTCTAAAAACCTCTTTGTTGACAAATAAGATTCGGGTATTGAAAATTAAGAAGTTAGCATGGGGTAACTCAATAATGAAACCTAAATTACAAAGTTTGGGGGAAACACAATTTTAGGTAGTTTTCATTACAAAAAGCTACCTATTATAGCCATTCGGAGGAAAGCGATTCCGAAATATTTTGGTGTATTTTTACCTATCATTAGAGATGGAACAGCGTAGCAGCAGAGAAACAACTGACACAGCAAAATTTTATTAGTATTCTTCTTCTAACTTCAGGACAGAATTTCTGAAATTTTTGAAGGCGAAGAATACTATAAAAATTGAGTGGTGACAATCGCTCAACTGCTGCGCCACTGTTCCATCACTGCCTATCATGAATCCCAGACCACGAAACCACCCTCCGTTCAGATGTTGATATATATATATCCATATATATATAATCATTATAGAATATTACAAATTATTATCTATTTCAAATATAATTTATAAATTGAGTATCAGGATATGATACAAACATTATACATTTTAAAATTGGAAACATTTTTGTTAAAGTCTTTTGTGTTTCGTGGCTGTTGAATGAGTTTGATTTTAAAACGCAATTTTGCATGTAGTGTTCTTTATTTAGAAGTAAATTGTAAACTGGAGATATAAAGGATTGCCAAAATCAACATGTGGAAAAGAAAATAAGGTGAAATGACGTGGAAAAAGGGGTCAATCTAATAGAGAGACATAGCTGCCAATTTGTACGGAATTTTTGTTACCACTAAAATTATATAGAAATTTTTGCTTACTTCAATCGCCGAACTGAAGTGAATGTTTATAATTAAATAAGGCTGAAATTTCTGTTAAATTTTAGTGGTAGCAAAAATCCGTACAAGTTGGCAGCTACCCTCATAGCATGCATGGTCACAGTGACGTCGTTGTGACGTCACTGTGAGTCACTGTGGTCACGTCACATCTGTGACCGAAATGCCACCACTCAGTGATGTCACATTGTGAATGAGATGTGAACTTCTTAGAAAACTTTAAAAAATTACAAAAAATCTTCAAAACATGTTGTTACTGTAAAATTTTATTTTTCTGGCAATAAAAAAGAATTGTTATGTCACTGCATGTAACGTAGGTCACGACACACTCACAAAAAAATTGTAATAAATTGTAAAAAATTGTAACCCATACTGTAAGTCACAGTGTGAGAAAAATATGAACTTCAAAAATCTTTGAAAATGAAGAGAAATGTCTTAAAAAGGCCCGCGTTACAACGGCATAAGGAATGAAAATATATTAGTGGGTAGCAAGTAGTAAATTCAGACATGAAAAGATGGTGGGGGGGGGGGCATATAAAGGAAAATGCACGGTACAAGTATCAACAAACTAGATTTCCATGCTATATTTAATCAATTTGATATCTAAGAGTGTGAAAGTATACTTTTTTCCTGATTTCAATTTTATCTAGTATTGCAATTTAATATAATAATCCTTCTCTTATTCTTATTATTATAAAAGTGTTTCTCGGAAAAATGGTACGTGCTGGAGCAATTTGGATAACATATTTAGAATTAGGAATATTAAATATCTACACTTTACATATTTGCAGGAAGGAAAATTTTTAATTTATTTTTACCGACCACTGGTATTCGAAACACTTTTGTGGCTTCAAACTAAAAAATTTCTATTATAGTTAAGTCTGCAGCTTTTAATGAGCACGTAGAAAGAGTCTTCAGAGTTTAGTCATACATACATTTCTTGCTTTATAATTTGCATTCAAGTCATATTTTTTCCTGTTAGTGTACCTATTTTAAGTAACTATTTTTTAAAAAAATTCTACTTGTTTCAGACTTTTAAAATAAAATTAGCATTTTCCGAATAAATAAAAATAATACAAAATTTATGCAAAACCCATGATATAATTTATTATTCGTATTTCAAATTTGTGATTTAGAGATATGACTCTAAAAAAAGTTATTTTACGAATTGTTTTATTTTACAGGAAATTAACATGAAAAGAATGACGATTGACAAAGAAATTTTTTTTATCCTCGATATTTATTTATATCTTTTTATTTTTTAGGAAGATATTTTGTATTTGTGTGAAACAATCTTTACTTAGAAAAAGGGACGGGGGGGGGGGGGGTTAAAACTGATAAAAAGAAAAGGTAAAATACATTGGAAAATTCTTCAAATACAAAAATTTAAATACAGACAGTCTCATAAAATGATTGCACATATAAGTTCCATATCTGTTTATATAAAAGGAAATAAACTCACACCTGCCCCAAATCGTCTGCCACGATACCGCAGGGTAAACAGAGAACTTTTTGTTCTAACAGATGCGGTAAGTTACTAGTCTAAAATGTAAGCTTTTGCGTGTGCTTTTTTTAATGGAAGAAAAAGACGTCGCCATTTTCGGATACACACATATATTAATAATTAATTTATGGAGCTCAAAAAGTAAGTCTTATTTAATTTAAATTGTTTGTTCCTGTTTTGTATATTTGGTGAGATGAGTTAAATAGTTTTATATTATACCTATAGAAAGAGACTGTTCTGGGATTGTTTTTCAGATTAGAAATTAACATTATACTGAATGGGAAATGGAGTTTTACATACTATAGTAGTGAAACTTTTGAAAGACTTTTTTTCATTGCTAATAATATTTTAAATTATTATTTAAAATCCTAAATCTTCATATCAATGTTTTCAGATTTAACATTTGCCAAAATTATAAAATAATAGGAATTGCTTGTAACATATGGAGAGATTTATGAGAAATTGTTAAATCTAATAATACATTTAATTCATCTATTGTACTTTGTTGTTGTTTAATAGTACAATTATAAATACTAATTATATAGTGTTTTTCAAATTGGTATATTTATTTTTTTTTAATTGTATGTAAGCACGTTTTTGCTGTTCGTGATTTTAATCAAACATTTAATTGTAGACATTCAGAATCAGTTATTAAATTTTCTTCAATTGTAAACTCATTTTCTACGTTTTCGATACACGTTCGATACTTCGCATTAAAAAATAAAATATGACAATTAAGCATTGAAATAAAGTGTTTTTCATGCCTGATAACAAGTTTATAGATTAAACTGCTTTACTATACTTTTTAAAATTTGATATTTATAATATTTATAAAAAAAATATTTATAATTTATGATATTTATAAAAGTTGATATTGTACTGTTCATTAGCGATAATTGCTGGAAATGCATTTTTAATTATAATATGCGCTTTTATGATCCACTATATTTATGCATAGTATATGGTGTATATAAAAGCTATAATTCATATACAAGGCTACACAAAAGTATACGTAAGAGTTAAGGGGTATGGGCGCAAATTGCTTAAAGGTGTTTTTTAGATGAGTTATGGATTTTTATGTTGAACTGCATTTAATTTACTAAGAAATGTTTGTAGAATATGGATAAAATGATACACAGGGTCACGCAAGGAAATGGATATATGGCCGTCTATAAATTATAATTTCTGGAAATGTGATTTCAGCAGTTTTAAGAGTGTTTTAATTTGAATTAAATTTTAACTAAATAGTGGCGTGTAATAAAGATTCTAGGTAAACTACAGGGTTGTACAAAAGTATTCAAGTATGTTTTTATATATTAGTATAAATTTTTGAATGAGAATTTCAACCTGTTATGCATTTTCTTGCTAAACTAAATTTACACATTATATACTAGTATGTATCAACCTACAGATTAAATACAGGGCTATTCAAAAGAATTGGAAAACATATTTGGCTATGAACGGTAACTGCTGAAATCAGTTTTTCAAATGTTTTATGCGTTTTCTAAAATATTTGCTTAGTTATCTTATTTACGTTATTTCCTTAAATTACGATGTCTAGTTAAAGCATTCAGGAAGCGTTGGAAAGTGCTTTATAATCTATGCTTAACGCATGATTTTTCTTACTTGTTTTTTCTATTTCCCAGATCAGTCATTTCCTATAAATCATACCAAATCTATTTAGCTCATATTAACAAAATACAATATACACGGGAATAAAAATTTAAATAAATATGGCTTATCTTATTCTTCTTTAAATAGGAAATGTATTAATATCCGTTAAACTCCATGTTCGTATTTAATAAAATAATAACAAATCACAACACACAAAACATTCTTAATATAAAGCTTGAACTCAAGATCAAGCTTAGAACTTAATAAAACAGGATGCCAGTTGATAAGCATTGTTTTTTTCAGTGTAAAAATTAAAAGTATTTTAGAAGAATAGGACTCCAAAATAGCGATACGTTGCTAAAAAGTACGGTAAAAAGATAATATTGTATATCTCAAACAAAACTTTATTTTAAAATTCATCACAGTGTTTATAACAAGAATCATCACAGTATTAATGCTTGGAAATTTTTCCAGAGAGAAACATTCGCCTTGCAATATTTCAAATGGAAATCAAATTTCAAATTGATTGCTTAAAAGGCGCAAAAGCCAACATAGTGAAAAAAATTCCATAACGGTACTTGAATCCGGGCCATCAGTATAGCGCACTGACATTCTACTGACTAAACCACATGGAACGAGACCCAGCCTGGAAAATTTCTTACTAGTACATGTTGGCAAGGCTACAAACGCAGCACAAGATGGAATATT
This sequence comes from Maratus speciosus, assembly GCA_963932465.1. Lineage (NCBI taxonomy): Eukaryota > Metazoa > Arthropoda > Arachnida > Araneae > Salticidae > Maratus > Maratus speciosus. The sequence continues at coordinate 682,831,447 of OZ010787.1, read as the reverse complement.
TATCATGAGCCACCGACATGGGGCAAACACGAAACTTAATTAAATCCAGCAGCGATTCAAACTATATGAATACTAGGAAATTTTTCCAGAGAGAAACATTCGCCTTGCATACAATATTTCAAATGAAAATCAAATTTCAAATTAAAATTGCATTTTAAACAATTAATTTGAAATTTGATTTTTATTTGAAATATTGTATGCAAGGCGAATGGTTCTCTATGGAAAAATTTCCAAGTATTTATATAGTTTGAATCGATGCTGGATTTAATTAAGTTTCGTGTTTACCCGATGTTGGCGGCTCACGATAAATATTCCATCTTGTGCTGCGTTTGTAGCCTTGCCAACATGTACTAGTAAGAAATTTTCCAGGCTGGGTCTCGTTCCATGTGGTTTAGTCGGTAGAATGTCAGTGCGCTACACTGATAGCCCGGATTCGAGTCCCGGCTTGGAATCTTTTTCTCTATGTTGGCCTTTGCCCTTTTAAGCAATTAATTTGAAATTTGATTTTCATTTGAAATCATCACATTGTTTAAGACAAGTTCGTCACAAATGACACATATTTCACAAATTAGTCACAGTGTGACGTCAAAGCATTGTCGCTGTCATCACAGGTTAGACACAAAGTTAATGCCAAAATAGTCACAAATGACACACTTTTCACAAATTTGTCACACCGTGACTTCACAGAGTGGTCACAATGTGACGTCACAAACGACCTCTAAAACGGCCATAACGACCTCGCATTCTAGTCACTATGACGTCACATCGACGGTCACAAAATCACAGTGTGACTTCACAACGACGTCGCCGTGACGTCACCATGCCTTACGGGTATGGAGAAATAACACGAATTTTAAAATGAAACCAAAATGTTGTGAACTATTTACCAATTTATTGTGAAAATTCACATGGATGAAAAAAAATTGTTCGACCGAGGAAAAAATTGCGGAGAAAGGGAATTCTGGCTCAACTTTTTTGGATCTTTAGCAAGCAGAAACACATTCCAGACTCTAAATAACTGGAAGTAATTCCCTTTTTTAAAGAAGAAAAGGAGAAAAGCATTTAAAAAGTTACTAGAAAGCATAAAGAAAACAAGTGGGTTGAGTGTGATCATAGATCGCACAGAAGGTTTCGTTTAATATTCCTTTCAATACACTTTATCCTTCCAAAATCTGTTATTTCCACATTTCGAAACCAGGGGGCTCACTCTATTCTAAACAAACCTCTATCCGAACGAAACTCCGTTTTACTAATTATCCGAAGATATATTAGTCGAGGGGATCGGGCGCATAGCACCCGAGATAGGTAGGCGCCTCCTGGCGGTAAACTTGGAACTAAAATATGTACGGCTATGGTGCATAATATGAAAGAGTGGTCAAAGTAGGGTCGGCAAAATTTAGAAAAGTGCACCCCAGGTGAAAAGCGTCGAGATTAGAAAAAATGCTAAAAATACAGAAGTTAGAGCCCGGAGGAGTAAATAATATAAAACTTTTTGAAAATTTCATGATTTTTTGTGTGATTGCAAGTGTTCTGTTATAAGTATTCAAAATTTCACATCTCCATCTCAATTAGGGACTGAGTTAGAAAAATTGCTTAAAATACACAAAGACATTGTCATTTCCCAGAGCAGTAAATATAAGACTTTCTGAGAATTTTATGATTTGTCGTTTGATGTGAGGTATTCAGCTATAAGTATCCAAAATTTCAAGTCTTCATCTTTATTACGGGCTCAGTTAGAAAAAAAAAGCTTAAAATACACAAGTTAGAGCCCAGAGGGTTAAATGTAAGACTTTTTCAAAATTTTATGATTTGTCGTTTGATGTGAGGTGTTCAGCTATAAGAATCCAAAATTTCAAGTCTGCAACGTATATACCGGGTGTCCCAAAAAGGACTGACTGATTTTAAAATTCAATAACTTGCAAACGGTAACAGATATTTAAAAAATTCTTGCAGGAGGGTTATGCATAAGGTCAAAAGTTTTTTTACAGTGATTTTCAATTTTAGTTCGAATTACAAACAATAGATGGCGCTGCGATCAATAGACGCTTAATTCAGACTCGATTTTTGGTACTTCGTGGCCCGGATAATACATTTCCATCTCCTTTTTCAGCATGGAACAAGAGAAAGGACCAGAAATCGAGCCTGTATTTAGCGACTATTGCTTACAGCGCCATCTATTGTTTGTAATTCGAACTAAAATCGAAAATCACTGTAATAAAACTTTTGACCTTATGCATAACCCTCCTGCAAGAATTTTTTAAATATCTGTCACCGTTTGCAAGTAATTGAATTTTAAAATCAGTCAGTCCTTTTTGGGACACCCGGTAGTTTCTGAGAACGGGTACACATAGACAGACAGACAGATAGACAGAGGCGTGAGACGAATAGGGTTTCGTCAGATGAACGAAACTCTAAAAAGAGTAAAATTTACAAAAGAAAAAATGATGTGGAGATAAAAGTGGAAAATATTAATTTTCATTGATCAAAAAAAGATTCATTTAAATGAGTCAGATGTTTCGCAATATTGATGTCAGGACTTAAGAAGTGAAAACAATTATTTTCCAAACTGAATGCCACCTGAGTAGTCCGAGACCGTTGTTGCAGCGCAATTTTGACGGGTGATTCAGGCTTTTCCCCTGTGTGTAAAGATAAATAGTGGTCAAACTTTCCAAATATCCTCTCTGAAGACAATGTAGGGTCAATAGTTGTTTCCGCTGTAGTCTATGTATTGTACCATTGCGGCCTGTGCTAGCGGACGATTCTTCCTTGCCGTTGGCGAGTGACGGTTCTTTTCCCCAGCTATCCCTTGTGTTGTGCCTTCAAGCATTTCAAGAAATAGTTCTCGGAACAAATGGATTAAGTACAAAACAAATCTTCTTCTTCTTGAGCATTAAGATGTGTCATTTTTAAGAATACAGAAGTATGCAGGCATGCTTTAGGATTGGGTAACAACATTTATTAAAACAATCTCTTATGTCAAGTGAATATTTAGCAGAGTGCCTAGTTACACTTTTTTAAAGGAACTCTAGTGAACGAGTGAATTTTGAGATTTTTCGTGCGATCGTGGTGACCTGAAATCTAAAATTTTTGCGTAAATGAGATCTATTCTGTCACTTCTTTAAGTTTCTCAAAGGCATAAGTATCTTCGGGAATGTGGTTATTTTTCCGATCCGGTAATTCTGGTTGTGTAGTAGCTATAAGTAGTGCGTTAATAGATGGAATCAGTAATAGTGGTAATACATGGAATCCTCGGACTCGTTAATTCTCTTGTAAAATTCGAGTGTTGACTTCGAGTGGAGTTTCCGACTAGTATTTTGAAAACGGTCTTTGGCTGTGTGTTTACGCCACTTTTTTAAAAACTTGAATAAAGAGTCATCGTAATCCATGGGATTCCATTTATAGTGATATTATCTGATGAAGGGAATTTCTTACTTTCCTGAGGGGAATTTCTCCATTTTTTTTACGTTGGCATGTACGTTATTTTGTGATGAGAAAACGTCCAAATTTCACCTATTAGTAATTTTTGATGTATTTATTGAAACGAAATATAATCTGATTTTTGTCGAAAAAATGTTCATTGAAAAACAAACTGAAAAATTTTTGAAAACTTCAGTTAATAATTAAAGTTTCAAATTACATGTTAAATACTCTTTTAAATTTACACTGCTAAAAATGTGCAGCATTCTGGCAGGTCATTTGACCGTTTTTTCCGAAAACGGTTACACAACCGTGAATTTAACACTATTCTGACCATATTATTGGCCATTTTATGGTCAGAATATATTTAAATTAAAGTTATGAAACCGTTATTTCAAAAAACGGTCGAATGACCTGCCAGAATGCTGCAAAATTTTTAACAGTGTAGTTTTAGAGTGAAACACAAGGAAAACAAATACGAAATATCCAATTTGTATCTACAATAGGTTTTTTAATATCATACGCTTTATCCACTTTCCCCAAATTTTACCTATTAGTAACTTTCATGTATATACTGAAACGAAATTTAGAATGATTTTTGTCAAAAAATTGTGCATTGAGAATCAAACTGAAAAATTTATGAAAACTTTGGTTAACATTAAAGGTTATTGATTATATGTAAAATGTTTTAATGCACGTTTAAATTTAGTTTTAGAGTGAAATATATAAGTTTAACCCTTTAAGACCGGACCCGCATGATCGTGCGGGTTAGGCCATAACTAAAATTCTATCTTCCTGGATTATCTATTCCATAAATGCCGGAATCGAGTGATTGTACTGATTAACAGAAACTATATTATATGAATTTTATCAACAGATAGTGAATTATCTGTTACAAATTTCAGTTATATCATCGTTTAAAAAAAAAAACTCAAAAAGCTGCCTGGTCTTAAAGGGTTAAGGAAACAAATACGAAATATCTCATTTGTATCTACAATAGATTTGTTAAAATCATGCGGCTTATCTATATTTTAGTAGTCATACTTTTAAAAAGCCACTTTTGTCATTTATATATCTATATCTGTTTATCCATATACCTATGAATGTGAGTGTGTGTGTTCTGAAATATACCGCTATTTTATTATTGTGTTATTGGCAGAAACAAATAAGCAATATTAAGTTATCATACGAATTGAATATTTCCAATTTAGTGAAAAAATGCCCAGGCTGGGAATCGAACCCAGATCCTTGGCTTACAAGGCCAATCCTTTACCGTTTAAACTAACTGAGCCGACAACCAGCCAGCATATTTCGCTCAGTTGGAAATATTCAATTCGTATGACAACTTTACCAATCAGTTTGATTGTGTTAAAATAATAGTTCAATATTAAGTTAATCTTTGTACGTAGAATCCCTGCCATTCTAAAATAAAACAGAAATCTCAGCATTGGATTTTAGGATTAGAATTGCATTCTCTAATTCTTATTTAAATGTAAAATTAATCTGTGAAAAATTACATTTCGTATATTTCAGAGTATAATGTCATAGTTCTTCTCTTGATCTAAGAAAAAAGTTTGATTGACAATAAATGTTACTGTGACAGTTAAACCGTATTCAATCTTGAAAAGATAGTTGAAACGCAGGAGGAAACATTCGCCATCAAATTTCCTTAATGGCTTTTACATTAAGCTGATGATATTTACAGTAAATACGTCAGAATTAAACAATTATTTAGGAAATGTAGAGTGGTTACCATTCCTGATTTTCTAGTGAAAGATATTAATGCAAATACCATAAATTACAATGTTAAATATCTTCAAAAGTAAATAGGAGAAGGACATGCCGTGTACTTAACATTGCACACATGCTATGAAATGCATGATTAATATTTCAGCGCAAATCGTTAACTGCGTTTACAGATGAGAAATAGTAATCGGATTTTGGTAGGATGTGTTCAGGCAGTGATAAATAATAGTTCAAAGCCTGTGCTTCACTACTGAATGCTTACATTTAGAATGGTTACGCTCTTGTGGAAACATTTAGCGTTAATAGATGGAAGAAAGTTATTTTAATACTTTATTGATAGGATAAGAGCAAATGATGAAACGATTGAAAAAAAATGGCTGAAAATGATAAGAATATCAGGAGTAAAATATTCGCATTACGTATCAACTATTTTATACGAATAAAATAGAATTATATATTGTACAAAATGGATATTAAAATAAAAGAAAATACATTTTTTCAACACCAGGAAAAGACAAATGGGATATTCCATATTATGATTTAGATAAAGTTATGTTTTTACAGGATTCTGTACAGTATTCTTCAATGTAAACCAGAAAAATGTGCTCGAAATTGCATATTAAGAAACAAGGAAGAATTATAATGGAAAAATAACTCGTACATTATAATAAATAATGTCTTTTTTTATTTTTAAAATGAATAGTTTCCATAAAGTTTGCCTAAAATGTCATTTACGCTTAAAAAATATATATATGCTAACATAAGAGTTTCTTTTTCTTTATTTTTTTATCAAATAAAAATAAAACAAATGTTTGTCTATAAATTGACTATAAAATTTTAACTTCGTTTAAGTAAAATAATAAAACAGGTACATATCGTATAAACAATTTTAACAACTAGAAAAATTAATTCAATTTTTAAGCACTTTGAAGAAGTATTTGAAAAAAACATGTTATAAATTAAATCTATATAAAATTTTACATTTTATGAAAATGTAAAAATTCATCCTTTTAAATATACAAATTGTTATACATAAAAAAATCCACAAAAACATACAAATAAATAAACATATTTTCAAATATGAAAAAGCGAATCGCCAAATCATTAAAACTGAAAAAAATTATACTTGAAATAATTTTACAATGAAATGTATTATAAAAAAAATAGTCACAGCAAAATTTCCTAACAAAACGAGGAAAATATTCATTTGAGTTTATTTAAAAATCTTTGAATAGGCTTTAAGCTTAAAAAATAAAGCATATGTGTGATCTTTGAAAAATCACTGGTAGAAGAATCTTCAATGTCACATCTTCGAGTCTATTTGAAAACTTTGGCATTAAATGGAAGAACGTAGAGTAAAAGAAACCTTTTTAGTTTTTCTATTTTTTAAAAATAATGATACGAAATGAACCTAAAGAAAATATGTCATCTTTTAAATTTATCATGCCGTACCGCACCCAAAATAAATAAATAAATAAATAAATAAATAAAAAATCCAGTCTCAAGTTATAACTCCCATTTTAAAAGACGCCGAATGCTTGGTTCAAATTTCCTTACTTACAATTCTCTATGTGGTATCTCGATCCTAAGTCACAATTCGTTTAAAAAAATTGTTCGAGATCCAAATCAAATTTTATCAAAAGTGATAATAAAAATATTTTCCACCTCCCAAGTTACTTCCTGTATTTACCTGTTTCTAACAATACACTATATAGCATAACACAGTCAAATAGGAAAACGCATAACAGTACCGTACGTTACATGATATCTTGGGAATTTTATAATATTTTATTAGAATTGTAACTGAAAATCGTGCCCATTCTTTTTTGAGATTGGGGTGGAGGAGAGCGTTTTTGTGTCAGTAAGACTATTCAGTAAACGGGAATCTTGAAGTGCCTGAAATTTGTTAGCATCAATGCTAACAAATGCGACACGCTTACCAGTGATGAGAAAAGAAGGAAAGAAAAAGCAGTCTGTTCAGCAACCTTTATTTAGGAATCTCAAAATGCACCATTTTCGTTAACACTGCAGTCTATTTGAATACGGGATATATTAATTAAATTATTGGATGCACAGTTTCTTCTTTTTAGGGTTTCGTAGTTAAAAAGTAAAAACGGAACCATTATAAGATCGTCTGTCTGACACAGCCATTTTACTCGTAAACTATGGAACGTGGAAAATTCGACTATTGACAGATTATTAAACATTCACAACTATATTTAGGAAAAATGTAAAATCTTTTATTTGTATAAAGTGTGAGATATAGTGCGAAAGCTTTCATAACGCTCAACTCAAAAATATATTTCTTTTCATTTTACGTATTATATTTTCAGAGATATCGTCAAAAATGTAGTGAAAAAAATATGTCCATCTATTTCCGAAACTACTGAACATAAAATTATGAAAAAATTAGAGTTAGTAGACGTTAATTTGAACTTTTCAGAAAATGATAGCGATTGCTATAGGTCACGTAGGTTTTGAAAAAAGCGCATTTTTCCGTTACACGCAAATTGCAATTTGCAGGCATTCAGCAAAGGTGTTGAGGTGCGCTGGAGGTACCTACCATATCAGAAGTGTAAAAGCATTGTTGATAATGATTTTTGAAAGAAATTGTCAGTAATTAGTCGAGATATTAACCCTTAAATAAGATACGGACGGTTTGGACATTCATAATGACAGCGCGGCATAGTCTATGTACAATCGACTTTTAAAGCATAGATAACAACATTTAATGATATACACTGGCGGAAGAAAAAATCCCAATACCAAGAAAGACTTGTGTTAGATAAACGAAATTTGGTAGGCGGGTTTATACATATGAAAGATGACATCGATTGAAATTTCGCGCTTCGCGCATAAGTGTGGCGCTAGTAGCGCCACTCAGAACTTGCAGATCAGGTTTACTTTAAATGCGTGCTGTAAAGTTCGTAGGCGTTATTTAGCTTCGAAATGTGGCGTATTGAGTTGATGTTAGCCAAGAATGTCTTTAACGAGACGAAGAAGCCACTGTCAAAAGCTCACCGAGTTGGAACGAGGTCGCATAATCGGGCTACGAGAAGCTGGATTTTCATTTCCGCGATATTGCAGAAAGACTTGGCTGGAATTTATCCACTGTGCATGATTGTTGGAAGCAGTGGACAAGGGATGGTACTACCTCAAGAAGACCAGGTTCCAGGCGGCCACGTTGCACTCCTGAGAGGGAAGATCGCCGTATTCGGCGTACGACTGTGGCGCATCGTACTTCGTCTGCGGCAGAAATTCGAGCTGCAGTTGGTACCACAGTGACACAACGAACTGTTAGAAATCGGTTACTTCAAGGACAGCTCCGAGCCAGGCGCCCTGTAGCGTGCATTCTACTGACTCCAAGCCATTGCCGTTTGCGACGCCCTTGGTGTCAGGCCAGAGCTCATTGGAGGACGGAGTGGAGATCTGTTGTGTTTTCTGATGAAAAAGAAACACAACAGATCTCCACTCCGCCCAGAGTTTTTTTTTCCGCCAGTGTATTTGTGTAATGTATCCCAGTAGCAGTATAAAAGCAATAAACGTCAAACTGTTAAAAAAAGACTAATTTAATTAGAATTAATTACATACATACTATGGGATTCGCGACTACTTTACATTGAGTGGATCTCTCAATATGCCTCTCGAGTCTTTAAAAGTTCATTAAAAACCTATCTGGAAAAACGCTGCACGGACCAAGGCTGCTTTGGAACTTTGCGACCTCCTTTCGAAGCGCGCTTAGCACAATGCCAAGTTTAAACTTTGAACAAGGGTTTTGTTTTAGCTATACGGTAAAAAAAAAAAAAATTATTACTACGCTGATTTTAGTTTTATGAAATACCAAATGAAATTTAAATAGGCACTACTTTCATTGTCAGTATCGAATTAAGTTCGTCCAAAAACAGATTAGGATAAGATTAAAAAATGAGTTATACAGAATAGCAATATTTGATATTATTTAGGCTTCATATCTCTTTGAACTTTTTCGGTATACCCATTCATACTTTGATAGTATATACAGGTATAACAAACACTATTTTGTGTGGTTTTTTACTAAGTCTTATTATTCTTTAGCAACAATATCTTTAATAATGCAGTTACTAATTCATATATTTATTGTACGGAACCTTCTGGGAACGAGTAAAACTCGCATTTGACCGTTTATTTTTATTCAAAGCTCTTATTATTCGAGAAGTAAATGAAATTTCCCTCGATCGTTGTCAAGTTTTCAAACTGAGATTGTTCTGTACTAAAGTTAAACTTTCCTGATAGATAGTACACACACATATCGTTCTATCACCATGCAAAATTTGAAAGTCTAAATACGATCCCATTTACCGATCTGTTTCATTCGAGTTTTCATATTGACTCGAAATACAATTTTCCATAGCTCTATCCTAAAACACTCTTTCAAATATGTTCAGAGATCATGTCAAATCATTTCGAGTCAGAGATCGTGTTAAAATAAATCATCTTAGCGTCAACAAATTCGGGAAATTCTTAAAAAAGGGCCCTAGGGCCCCAATAAAAATTTGTGGGTGTTGGTCTATGGAGATGAGTCCATGATTCAACTTTAAAATTACGTACTGAGAAGGTGAAAAAATTAGGTAGTGACAAATGCATGGAACACAAAAAGTTCAAGGGGCCTTTGAAAGGGCCCTATGGGACCCTAAATGGGCCCGGGGTATTGAATGTAGAAACGGGAGAATAGCTACATAGAAAATGGATCCCAAAAATGAAGATCGGATTAAAAGGAAGCAATTTATTAACAATTCAGTGCACTAAAACTTCAAGGGGCCCTGTATCGGGCCCCAAGGGTGCCAGTGTCTTAACTGAAATGTAAAAATGGGTAGAAATTGAATGGTGAATTCACCCCAAAAACGAAGACGATCGGATAGAAAAGGATTTATTAACAATTTAGGTACGCAAAGGGACCCAGGGGCCCCGGCCCTTAAAAAATTAAAAATCTGAGCCTCAGGTGCACCAGGACCTGTCTTGGACTATTCACACCTAAACGTTCCGACTTCTACGTGCAGTAGTTTTCGCTAGCCATCGCACACACACAGAGCGATTTGTTCTTTTATTAGTATAGATTATAAATTATTAATTTTTTTTTAATTAATTTTTTTTCTTCCGTAGTCCTTATGTTTATTTGTTTCTTCATCTATTTCAAGAAAGAAAGTAAACTTTCTCTTTTTTTTTTTACCTGGCTGAAAAGAAAGGTTATGTGTTTCACGCGTATCTGGGTATGTGGACTTCTTTATACCCTCGAAACATCCCAACGGCTGGATGGATTTTAATGAATGAGGTCTCTGTCGTTCGTATTAACCGTCCTATGGTTATAGGCTAGGTTTTGATTTTATAAATTCAAAATGGCGGTAGAGACAAAAAAATTACGCACCCTATTGAGTGGCATATCATTGGATAGGTCTTTTAAAATGAATACGATGTTTCATTGACTATTTTACAGACAGAAGCTCCGTTAAAATATTATACAACCTGGAAGTTGAGTGTGTAGGAACTCTAGCTTTATTGCAACTCTAACCGTCATAGACATCTATAAACCTCATCAAAACAGTGTTTATAGATAGGAACTAAGAATTAAGCACGACTTAAAAGTCATCAAATAAAAGTAAATAAAAAATATAGGTAAGCAATATAAACAAGTAATATAATAAAAAAAAATTAAGTCAATTCCTACTTAGGTCAATAAGAGAATTCTTTTTTCCTCTTGAGTGGCCTTGACCAAAATGCCTTGACCAAGAAGAGGGCTCTATCGGTCTTAAAATAGTTTTATCAAGAAGAAAGCTCTCTCTATTATTGAAAATTAATTAATTTAATTTAATTATTGAATTAATATTTGAAAAAAACTGGATTAACATAAAGTGTCATCCACTACAAGTTAAAAAAAATTTATTTGAGCTTGAATGGATGAATAATAAGTATTTTATTAACGATTGAAAATTTGAACAAGATATATATAGCGAGAGTGTGAGCTAATAGTAGGAATTGAAAAAAAATAGTTTCACATTGATGAGAAATAATTAATTAGTTCGCTTTTTACGCAGTCGGATTTTTTGATTTTTTAAATTTAATTGTTTATTTCTATTTTCATATTAGTTATAGCTTTTTAAGACTCCTAATCAGTAAAATGTGATACAGTATTCAAACAAATTATATTTCGAAATACACATTTTCCCCCAATTCGGCTGTGAAGAATTTTAAATTGTTCGATTAGGTATGTTTTAAATTTCAGTTTTCAATATATAATATTCTTATTTTTATTTATCGATGAAGTTTTAATTTCTTGTGAAAAATTAGCCGGAGAAAAATGCCAATCTATTAATATTGTTTTAAATGCAAATTTAATTCTCCTTTAATAGATCCGGCACGCGATAGAGATAGATTTAAAATTTCATGCACGAAATTTATTTTATAAACCAAAATATGTCAGTCAGTTTAGGTACCGTTTTTCAAGAAATTGCATTTGAAAGTAGATTTTTGTTTGCTATTCGATGGTGTACAAATTGAAAATGTACGATCTTTAGAAGTTAAAAAAATTGCAGTTGCGAAAACTGCAAAAGTAAAATTTCATCGGCAACTGTTGCCATTCGCAAAAAGACGTCAGTGTTACACACATATGTTTGTCCTTTATAATATAGTGACATATTTTTCAAACTAATTCTCACTCCAATGCATTGAACATATCTTCCATATTTATTTTACACTGAATGGGAAGTGCGAGTAATAACTTTTATGAATGAATTTAGCGTTAGATATTCAGTCAGTTATTTAGCTTTCCTAGATAGCGAAATAGCTTAGAAAAAGGTCATACCTCTTGTAACTGTCAAATCACATTGAAATGTATTTTTGTATATATATAGGGTGGTCATAAAAAAAAAGTCCCCGATATATGAACCCCTAGCGGCCTAACCGCTCACACAATCGAAAAGAAATTTTAGATATACCTATTTAAAGGTATGCGCTCGAGATCGTGATGATTTAAACAATAGAGCTCTCACGGTTACGGTCACAATGAAAAAATGTCGAAAATTTCGAATGGCAACACCCATTTTTTTCATGCGGAAATTCATCAGGCATTGAAAAACCATAAATGGCGTTAGAATAATACATGTACGATGAAAATTGCCGGCGCAAAACACTTGCAAAAAGACCATTGCGAGGAATGAAGAAGTGGCTACAAGACATGTTTTTCAGTAGCCGATTTTTTTTCTTCACTTGTGAACTGAGTAATGTTGTAAGATTTGTTTTAAAATGTGTTTTTGAGTTGTGTTTGTGTACATATAGTGAAAATAAAAGTGTAATAATTTGTTTTAGAGTGCTGAATATTACGTTACATAGGAACTGATTAGGACTGAGTGCCACGATATTACACCGGCAACTTTAGCCATACGTGTATCGTTCCCACGTCATTTATCGTTTTTCAATGCGCTGATGAATTTGCGCAGGAAAAAAAGGGTGTTGCCACTCGAAAATTTAGAATTTTTTTCACTGTAACCGTAACCGTGAGTGATCTATTGTTTTAAATCTTCACGATCTCGAGCGCACACCTTCAAATAACTAAATATGAAATTTCCTTTCGATTGGTTGACCGGTTACGTCACTAGGGGTACATATATCGGAGAGATTTTTGTATGACCACCCTGTGTATAAACAAACACGCGTAAAGATATGTCACTGTGCTCCCTACAGGGTGATTCCTTAATTCCGTTTTGCCTTAAATAAATGGCGAACCGACTTAGCTTTAGGTATTATCGAGGTGTATAGGTACAGTAAAACCGAATATTCCCTTCACGATGAGGTACACTGCAGCACTCCTATTGGAAAGCTGTGAAATTAAAGTTCCTATCTGAAAAGTAGTGGAAGATACCTGAAAGAAACACAAAGTTGTAGAGTGTCCTTGATTTACTATGAAATGATGTCCTACATGCAAAAATAACTTTTTTAGAAGCCATGAAATGTATTTTTTATATTTTATTTTATTATTAAATATGCTACTAACTACATGCAAAAGTGTAGTATTATATGTCGGATGCACATTTGCAGATAAAACTAAGACATGTAAGCATGGTACAATTTATTTTAATGAGAAAAGCAAGTTTAGTATGCCCAATGTGTAGACCTTCGGAGGCATACAGAATGCATGCTGCCACACTTCTGGATACAAGTTTTGTCTTATTTAAGCTGGTGATTGGATATGAAAACATTTCAGGACTTCTAATGGAGTTATGATATCATTTCCATACCACATCTAGGACTTTGTAATTGATATTTTTCTTGTATCCCCTACTGTTTTCGGGATACGGACGCTAACTCCACAATTTGGCTCGCTTCAGGGTACCTCATTGTGAACTCCACAATTTGGCGCACTTCAAGGTACCTCATTGTGAACTCCACAATTTGGCGCACTTCAAGGTACCTCATTGTTAACTTCCACACACGTTCATGAGTGTAGCTAACTAGATTAGCAGTTACTTCAGGAAAAACGGAATTCAGGCATCATCCTCGGTAATAAAACGGTCTAATAGAAATAAGAGAGAAAAATTCCATTTAACATTCCATCCAGTTTCTTTTAATGAATTGTTTTAGAACAAAAAACTTTAGAAAGGTATATATTAACGAACTTTTATCAAGCATGCATAACTTTAAATAGTGCAATTGATTTGAATTGTGGTTAGCAAAAATCTCCTTTAAAATAACTTTATAGTTTTTATATAAAGTATTTCGATTTTTTAAAGCAGGTTGGTACTTTTCTACTTTTCAGACTCCGTTAGCTTCTTAAAAGTTTCGAAACACATTTAAAACATATTTAAACACAAAAAATTATTTAAATGACTCTTCATGTTGTTATATACGATTTTACTAAAACATTCAGTTTTGAAAAGGAAAACGAAAACAATATCCCAAAAGGGTTGCATATTTAATACATCGCTGGAAGGAAGTTGAATCATAAATTAACTTTTCTGAGTACCAAATTCTCCGTTAAAGCATTAGAGGAGAAATAATTCTGTTACCCTTTTTTTTTTTCAAATGCAAAAAACATTCTTATGCAAATAATGAATAGGGTGAATTTTTTTGGTATAAATCATTTTATTTCACTTGAAATAAAATAAATGAAATTCAAATTTATAGAATTTTATAAGCGATGAAAAACTTTAATTTTCGTAGAATTTTCATGTTAATGAATCAGTTTCAGATCGAAATTCATTTCTTAAGAGACTATATCGTTAAATTTTGTTTTTGTAAACGTACAGATGCACGTTTGGAGATTAAGCTGAGAAATCTGTTTAAATCAATTTCCGGAATCTACGTCTTAAAAATTCATAAAAGTTAAATGTTCTAAATAAAGCATATACGAATTTTGAAAAGTTAAACATGTTAATATTATATATGTCGTAGGATAATTGAGAAATCTGGCTGTTTGCAAAGAGCCCGGCTAATTGAAGAATCACCATATTTTTGAAGCTTTTTGCAAAAAGCCTAAGCAAGTTTAGGGTAATTGGAAAATGATTATTTGTTTCTCAATTCTTATTGCAAAGATCCTGTAGGAGAGTTTGACTAACTGGAAATTATCCATTTTTTAACATTTTCCAACATAGTTAAAAAGTGTTTATGATTTCGTTTTGTCTGTCCGTCAATCCACTCTGTAACTGTCGTAAATATAATTGGATTTCGCTGTAATTTTAATATGTTTTTTTACATTTACTATAGCATATATGCATATATACAATTTATTCCTATTGTAAATGAAGCGTGTAGAATTTATAATTCATTTACAGGGACAGCCAAAAGTATTCCATTACATTAGGTCAAGGAACAAAATCGTTTCAAGTACATTTTAAAGATGTTGCACCATTTTAAACATAAAGAAATTGGTATCCCTTTATGGAGTACGCTAAAACCGGCTTTCCGTAGGAGAGCACAAAAGATTTCGGGTACAGTACTGTTTGTATCCGTCTATTAATGTGCAAGGTTAGTGAATACCGTAAGTTCCAGCGTATAAGTCGCGGCTCTAATACTTTCGTTACCTACCAGAAGTTTTATTTAATAAAAAGTAACTTATTTCTCATTAGTACTTATTAGACTTAATTTATTAAGTGAAGTTTCTGGTTTGGAAAGAGCTTATATATCAGAAATTACAGTACTTCATTTTATTTTAGGAGTTATATTTTTCGCAAACCCATCTCTACAGATGAGGCAGATTTCTAATGTTTCCCCTGGAATACATAGATGAGATGAGTTGCAGAATGATAGTAACTATAAAATTTATATAAGAAAAACTGATGTAACTGCACTGTTACAAATCTGTATCAAACTTTCCAGTCATTCGACTGTTTTTATAGAAAACGGTTACGTCACATTAATTTAACTTTATTGTGACAATAATATGGTCTGATGCATTTAATATTATGGTCAAGTAATCATTATCTTTAAAAACGGTCGAATGATTGGACAGTTTGATGCAGACTTTTAACAATGCATTGATACGCCAGTTTTCTTCTATGAATTTTATAATTACTATCATTCTGCATTCCATCTCTTCTATGTATTGCTTGGAAAAACATTAAAAATCTGTCTCACCTGTAGATTTTACTGACAGTTCTGCACGGAGGTTTGCGAAAAATATAACTCCTAAAATTAAATGATGTACCGAAACTTCTGACATATAAGGTTTTTCCAAATCAGAAACTTTACTTTATGAATTAAGTCAAATAAGTGCTAATTAGAAATAAGTTACTTTTTATTAAATAAATTTCTGCTATGTAACAAAGTTTTTGAGCCGCGGCTTATACGCTTGAACTTATGGTATTCACTAACCTTGAACACTAAGTCGCGTTAATGAAATCTGTCAATGACATTTTCTAATTAGCCTGAAACTGCATAGAAAAAAAATCTGATGGCGAAACGAGAAAGAAAAATCATGCATCAAGCATAAATTATGCAACACTTCCAAAAGACTTTAACAATACTTCGCTGTAAGGTATTTATAAGGTAAGTAAGATACCCAGGTAATCCTTTTAGAAAGCGCCTAACATATTTCAAAAACAGGACTTACCAAATACCGTCCATAGCCAAAAATGTACTTCAATTATTTTGTGCAACCCTGTATTTAAATGCATATGTATTCTACACAGTAAAATATTAATTAAAATTTAGTTTAATAACAAAACGCATAATAGGGCGAAAGCTCACCATCAGCAATTCGTATCGATAGGCAGAAAAATTACTGGAATTCAATTGTGCAACCTTGTATATTACCTACAGACATTACCTACACGCCATGTATTAAGCTAAAATTTAATTGAGGCAAAAAGCACGCTTAAAACTACTTAAATAACACTATTAGAAATATCACCCATAAGCGATCATTTATCCAGTTATTTGTGTGGCCCTGTATATGATTTTATTTATGTTCTACATACATCTCACTTTAAAAAAATCTTTAAGCAATTCATGCTCATATTTATTAATGTTTACAAAATCTTTTGTGTAGCCCTGTAAATGATGTATAGCATTTATATGTATCCTTAATATGCAAAATTTCGTTAAACCTAAAAATGCATATCATAACTGAAAACGCTCTTCTAACAATTAAGGCTAGTAGACGGATACAGATGTACGCAAAATCGTTTGTGTATCCCTGTAAATGAACGATAAATTATTACGTTACAGTAAGTATTTTGTAGTCAGTAATATACATGGTGTGTTTACAAAGTTTCAAGACTGGTCTGAGAATAAAAGAATTGTTAAACATTTTTATACAGCGAACTAAAATTCTTCGAAATATGACCTTTGGGCATCAACACACCGCTGCCAGCATTTTTTCTATTGTTCATAGGCTCCTTGGAAGCCTTCGCACTCAAGGTTGTTAAGGGACCTCGTCGAGCTGCCTGGATCGATGGAATTGTGTCGAATCGCTTCCCTTTCAGGTATTTCTTGATCCGGAGGAACAAAACAAACGCGCTGGGAGCGAGGTCGGTGCTGTAGGGGGCTTGCGAGAATATTGCCACGTTAAACTTAGCCAAAACATAGGCGGCAGCAGGCGACGTGTCAGAGGGCTCATTGTCGTGGGGAACAATCCAATCGTCTCTGATGTCTGGGCGGACGCGTAAGGTCAGTTTTACTCTAGAGTGCTCCACCATTTGAAGGATCAAGACCCCCTACAGCCTCGACGTCGTTCCCAACGACCTTTTTTGTTCCCCCGGATCAAGAAAGACCTGGAAGGGAAGCCATTCGACATGATTCCAGTGATCCAGGCAGTTTCAACGAGGACCCTTAACAGCCTTGCACGCGAAGGTTTCCAGGGAGCCTATGAACAATGGAAAAAACGCTGGCAGCGGTGTGTTCATGCCCAAGGGTCATATTTCGAAGAATTTTAGTTCGCTGTACAAAAATGTTTAATAAATTTTGTATTCGCAGACCAGTCTTGAAACTTTGTGAACACACCATGTATATCACTTTCAATATATTTGAAATAGTGTAACGTAATTAAAAAACGCTGCAAACAGTTTAACTCCGAAGGCCATTATGTAATGGAATTCTTTTCTTCGACCCTGTAAATTAATAATAAAGGCTTTACACCCTATTTCCTTCAGAAAACATATTTCAGTGCACTTCGTAAATGCATATCAATTTCATTATGTTTAAAATTGCGGAACATCTTTAAAATGTACTTGAAACGATTTTGTCTAATGTAGCGGAAAACTTTTGGCTGTCGCTGTAAATGAATTAGGGTAACTCTAGGATAGATTTCATAGAAAAGAGATGGCCAAAACTTGATCATAGATTGCAATAGAAAAATTGTTCGTATGAAATAGTTCAACGAGTTTATTTATTGCGACGTGCAGTTTTGATGTAAATTAAACAGGTGGTGGAATATTTTTTTGACTTAATTATCTGAATGCTTTGCAGTACGTACTTTATATATATATTTTACTATATGGACTTTTAAAGCACGTATATAATCTAATCTTTACTTCTAAGACTAAAACAAAGACGTGCAATGGCTATTGATGCTTTAAATTGTGTGATCATCAGTCCTTCAATTTCAGGATAGATGGTCACATAAAATTGAGGATAGATGGCCACCACATTTTGAAATATTGACTAAAGTCAATATTTCAAAATTATACTTAGTGATGATTTTAACTAAATATAATTAAATTTAAAATAAATATATAACATTTACGTTTATAAATATATTAATTGATATAATTATTTAAATTTTAATTAATATACATATTTCAATAATAATAATAATATGATAAGACCTAACGAATTATTTGTTTCAGAAAATACTGAAACATGTCGGAAAGTTTCATAACAGAAACTGATAAAGTTCATAAATAAACTAAATTAACGTAATAAACATACAATTAACGCGAGAAAAAAAAAACATTTAAAATTTCAGATTCTACAGATTCCGAGTAAATAGAATTAGATTAGGATCACTGTGTTGGTTGTGCAAAACGACATAATGTCACATCCAAAAAGAATGTATGGATACAACACATAAGGTACCTGAAATGGTTCTATGAAACATGTACAAATTATCAAAACCTTTGTCAAGCATGTGGTAAGATTTTACGAAAAGGGAAGTATTCAAAGGGAAGTATTAGTATTTCGTCACTTATTTTTCATCATATAACTGCATCTTTACAAATTGCTATATGTTTCTCATGATTAACTAAATGAAATGTGTTATTTAAATTAACCTTTTCTTTCTAGTATTGGATGGCCATCTCTCCTCGGCTTTAAGAAGAGATGACCATCTGCCATTTAAGTTTCAATTTTGTTTAACACTTTGTTTTAATTATTTTTTGTATAATATATTATGAGTATATGTATAAGAATCAATATTTCTTGTATTTGCATTCTAAGAAAATCTTTAAAAACTATGGCCATCTATCCTAGAGTTACCTTATAAATTCTACACGCTTCATTTTCAATAGGAATTATGCTATAGTAAATGTAAATAACATATTAAAATTACAGAGCAATCCAAGTATATTTATGAGTGTTAGAATACGTACGGACGGACAGACATAAACACTTTTCAACTATGTTGGAAAATGTTAAAAAATAGATAATTTTCAGTTAGCCTAACTTTCCTACAGGTTCTTTCCAATAAGCCGGAAACATATCAGGCTGATTGTGAAACAAATGATAATTTTCCAATTAGCCTAAAGTTGCTTAGGCTCTTTACAATAAGCTTAATAAACATCAGGCCCATTGGAAAAACGAAGATGAATCTCCAATTACCCGGGCTCTTTGCAAACAACGGGATTTCTCAATTAGCCTACGACATATACAGCTCATATTCAAAATATTAGAATAATTACTTTTTTTTTACAAATTGAAAATATCGTTTGTTAATTTAATGTCTTATAATGCAAATATGCAAACGATATTTTTATTAAGAACTTATTGTTGGTTAAACTTATTTATTATCTTAAAATTAATATCATTTTTGAAAAGATTAATTGAAAAAAAATTATTTTGAAAAGTCAAAATATTAGAATATTTATTCAAGTGTTTCAAAATATTAGAATATCTCACATTAATTCTCCTTTATTTATCAACAATTCATAACTGGCGGCATCATTGATTAAATTCAGACGATTTTATTTAAACTAAATATTCTTTTTGCATTTTGATTGCTTTTCCGTCTAAGACCAATGTCAGACGGGCGTCTTTTTTGCTGCTTTTTTGCTTAAGTATTATCCATTCACAATGCTATAGCATTATGAATGGATAATACTTAAGCAAAAAAGCAGCAAAAAAGACGCCCGTCTGACATTGGTCTTAAAATGGGTCGTGTGAGTGATATTCTTGAATCTATTAAACCGTAACTGGAGACGGGAGACAGAATGACTCCGCGTTGTTCTTTGCCTCTGATTATCATGTCTCTTTTTGTCCTTGTATAAAATCATTCCTCAGTACCAACAAGTAGTCCTTTTATCATTACATGATTTCCAGAATATATTGCGTTTCTAAAAAAAATTCCAATGCTGTTTACACAAGACAAAAAAGGAAAATAAAATTTATCTCTGAACGCGTAAGAAAATTCATGTCTCCAGTTACAAGTTAAACTTCGTGTGGTTGATTTGTATCGGCACGGTTGATATGTATCAATCAATGTTATATAGAGAATTATTTACATTGTTCGCAATCAAGCGTTAGTAAAATACTAACACAATATTAAAAAAATGGAAAAATTAAAAAAAAATCGTCAAAATGGCGGCCGAAAACCAAAAACATCTCTAGAGATGACAGGAAACTGAATCTTATAGTTAAGAAAAACCGTTTTAAAAGTGTGTGATTGTTGCACCGAAAATGAAAAGAAGAAGGAGTTGAAGTTTCTACATCGACAACATTAAGATGTCTCCATAAATTTAAGTTTGAATCTCGTGTACTGAAAACAAAATCTCAAATGACTGCAAAACAAAAGCGTATATGATTGAATTGGTGTAAATCAAGACGTTTATGAAGCGAAGAAGATTGGAAAAATATGTTATTTAGTGATGAAAGTATGTTTTGTGTTTCATATGGTAATCAAGGTATTCGAGTTTGGATAATGAAGCAAGAAATATTTGATAAAGAATGCCTTAAACGTTCCGTAAAATTTGCTGTTAGTGTCATGGTTTGGGATTCCATGTATGCAGAAGAACCTGGAAAGTTATGCATCGTCTACGAAATGGTTAATTCTCAGATATATCAAGAAATTTTGGAATATTACATGATTCCACCATCAGAAAATTTATTTGACGATGATTTCATCTTTCAACAAGATTTAGTGTCACCGCATACCTCGTTGTCAGCTAAGAATGGGCTCCACCAACGCAACATTAAGGTACTTCCTTGGCCACTAAACTCACCACACCTTATTCCCATCGAAAACATATGGTGTATAATGAAGAAAAAATGCCAAGAAAATACTCCTTCAAGTAAAACTGAGTTAGTGCCACGTATAAAGTCTATTTGGGCTAATACTGATAGAAATGTTTGTAAACACCATGCATATAGTATGCAAGATCGATTGTAAGCTGTTATGAAAGCTCAAGGGGATGCTACAAAATATTATCTAACTTCATAAGGTAATATTATTGCGTAAAATAAAATATTCTAATATTTTGAACCAATATAAATTTTATTCTAATGTTTTCATGTGTTTCAGAAAGCTGTGTATCTAATTTATTGTACTATATTTTATATTTTGTAAATGTTGAAATTTTATCTAAACATTCCAGATTTAATTTATAAGAAATTTAATTGAATTTACATAGTATCAAAATAAATAAATAAATAAAAATTCTTATTATTTTTTCTAAATTATTCTAATATTTCGAATATGAGCTGTATATTCAATAGAATAGTGTATGAAATTTCCTTATTCTATATTTCCAGTACAGGCTTCATTAATAAATTTGATTCGTATTCAAATAAAAAATCTTCTTCACAAATCTCACATCATTAATTTTATAACATATATTAATGTGAAAAATTTTGTACTGAAAAAAAATATATAATATTTAATAACAGGTGTAAATTTCCAAGTGGGTAAAAAATATCTAATGTTGAATAATCTGCTATTTTTTGCAAAAAATAATAGCGTTCAAATTTTGAAGATGCCAATGAATGCGTATTGCAAACTGTAATTTATATCTCCCCCCCAAAATCATTTAATTGAAACGTTCCCTGTTTAATGAGATACAACGAAAAGACTAAAATATAATTGAGAATTATTTTTTCATACGAAAGATATTTTTAAGTATGAAAACCTTTTACAAATTCATAGTTAAAAAATTTTTGAATTATAACCTACATTAACTTTTACATCTAATGAAGGAATTTCGAACAAAACACCACTCTGTGCTTTTACAACCCACTGATTATTAGTTTTGGATTTATAGGGAAATTGCTGTTTTTAACAGTGTAAGGGAGCCGTCTTCTGTTATAATTAGCATAAAAAAATTCTGAGACAGTGACCGGAAAATTTGCTTTATATAAAATATATTTTTTAATATTTAGAAATTTTATATGATTTTGCTGGTAACTAACTAAATTTTCCCATTACTTTTACCTTTCAAATCTTAATTTTACTTTTCGATTTTTATGAATGAACAACTAACAAATTTTCTTTTATAATTCTACGACAATTGAATAAAAACTACATAAACCATACCTTTTCCCGGGTCCCCTTGATCCAAGGAACTCAAATAAACATTAATATTACCATTTAAAAAATGAAAGTTGGTGCAATTTATATTATGTGGGTGACTTCTATTTCAAAAATAGCATTCAGGGAAATAAGAGCAATTCGTCGTCTCTAGTTACTTCCTTCTTGATTCAGCTGCAATTTGGTGAGAAAACAGCATTGAGTGTTATTTTTTTTACACGCTTGTACATAAAAGTGTTCGCGAATACACACGAATGGCGATAATGAGCATGCCTTGGCACATTCAATTAAAAAAAAATATTGAGAAAACCGGTTTGGTGCCCAAATACACTGATGTCCAAATATTACGGAGCAATGACCATGCGCTTTGGATTGCATACGGTTTGTCGAATATCTACTGAAATCCTTAACGAAATATCCTTGAACTGCGAGAATGTAAAGAACATGTTTGACTTCATATTTTTCAGTGAAGATGTAGTCGCCAGGATAATTGGGGAGCCATCAATGAATTTAATAATAAAATAATGCTCTCGAACACCCATGTAACAGAGAGTGCTCAAAATGGTCTGTCACTGTAGCAAATGACTATGTGGATCCTGTTTAATGTTTCTGTGCATGTGCGTAAGCACAGCACGCATTTACCTGAAAGTGTTAACGTTTCTGTGACAAATTCAAATGTTTTTTGTTTATAGCGTGCAGAGTTTCCAACCAAATTTAATATCACTTTCCGAAAGTATGAAAGAGAACAGTAGAAGCAGTATACTGCCATTAAAATATGAACCTATATTGAATATTTGATGAGATATGGGATTTTGTATGAAATAATTTTCAACTGTGCATGCGTGAAATATTCCAATGCTTTAATTTCACAATTTAGTAGTTAGCAATTTAGGGCAACTTATAGTCCAGTCAAATAATGTGAAAACTCAGAAAGATATAGTGAGCTGATTGACAAATTGCGGGAAATATTTTATAATAAAGCTGCTTTTAGAAAGCAACTTACTATATCGCCTCTATCTTTCTGAGTTTTAAAATTATTTGACTTGACTTTTTTGATAAGTTCTCATAAATAACTGACTACCAAAGCGTGAAATAAATATTTTGGAAAATTTTACGCATGGGAAGTTTAAAATTATTACATAGATTGCTCATATCTCAAATATTCGATACATTCATGTTTTAATTGCAGTATACTGTGTCTACTGTTATTTTTCAAGTTTTCGAAAAATTGTATTAAATTCGGTTGAAAGCTCTGCATCCCATAAATAGAAAACGCTTAAATTTTTCACAGAAACATTAACAACTTCACGTATATGCGTGATATTCTTTCACAAATGCACAGAACCGTTAAACTGGATCCACATAGTCATTTGCTGCAGTGCCAGACCATTTTGGGCATTTCCTGTTACATGGGTGATCGCAAACAATTTTTTTATTATTAAATTTACTGTTTTCCTCCTCATTAACACCGCGACTAAATCTTCGCTAAAAATCACGAAGTAAATATGTTCTTTACATCCTCGAAGTTCAAGTACTATTCGTCAAGAATTTACGTTAATACTTCACAAAACTTGTACCTTCGAAATCTTCCGGTCAATGCCCGACATAACACGATAAAAATATTCTGATTTTTATGATGTTAATTTGCCGTTAATGATAGTCTTTTCTGTTGCATCTTCCTTAAACATAGAACTTCTTAATAAGCATGACCGCGCAAGAAACTTACCTTAGTTGATCATTGCTTATTTTTCAACTACTACTAGAAAAAGAAAGGCTGCAAAACAGTTTGCTAGTTGGAAGTCAAATTTCAACATAATTGATGAAGCGATGAATTGTAATGATATCATATAGACACTGTCTTACAAAATTTCAGGGTGCGCGGATCTCCGAGGGGTCCTGAATCAACCTGGCTTCGGCGCAAGAGGATGACGGGGAGCTCGGCAGTGGACGCCGTGTCTGTCTGTTTCAGTTTCGCAAAAAAGTTAAAGCGGGGTTCGTGACGGCTACACGTTACAGATGTATCCCCGCGTCCGGCCTGGAGACTACGTTTCCAGAGCACGTGCTCCTGGAGATTTTGTTTTAGGGGTAGCATCGTGTGGACGTCCACTACCCACTCGGGAGGCTATGAGGTGCAGTTTCCCTCGTGTGTATAAAAGCAGGTGGCTGCACTGGTGGTAGATGAGCGAACGGGAAGCAGACGATACGAAAAGATCCAGCCGGACCACCCCTTTTCGCTTTCATTTTCTACTCCATAGCCCATCTGAAGAGTAGTTACCCTTTGTACGCGTGATGTGGGGGACTAAAGTTCCTATTTTGTATCTGTTTTTAGTTAATTTGACTAATATATTATGTTTTGTGTTGTTTTGTCCGCTGGCTTGGATCGCACAGGCAGCTTGACTATAGATGATCTTTAATTCCGGTCGGCAGTAAAGTAATTCTGTGGCGGGGGACCATCACTAGTCTCTAGAAGAGGATCACCTTTATGAGATTCAACGAAAGGGAGTCGATAATGGGACGGTCTAGCTGCAGAACCACACTTGTTCTGTTCCCTCTCCACGATTGAGTTGGGTTCAAACGCGGCGTTCGGAGTCTGTTGTAACACACCGCGTGATGACCAGTATTGGCCGCGTACATGTCACAAAATCGTCTTTCAAGATTTCAAGTTTTATTTGAACAGGGCCGCATCCAATTGATTCTAAACTATATTTCACATCTATAAAATTTCTATGTTGATATGGAATTTCTCTGTACGATTAAGGAGTTTTTAAATTTAAATAATTACTTTTTAATATTACTAAATACTTCTGAGTATGCATCTTTCAATTCTAAATAATTTTTTAAGAACAATTTTTAAAAAATTACAAAACAAAAACTAATCCTAAAAGTGGTACTTACAAAACACGCGCAAGGATATTTCCTCTTGAACCGATCGCTGAAATGCATCATTTTTGGCTTCACAAGTTAATTTTGTGTTGTCATCTGAAGAGGTAACTGGAAAAGTGACGTGACTACGCGTGGAGGATCCACCGTAAGATGAGTAGATTGTCTGCACTTGACTTCTTTCCTTTAACAATGTTCCTTCTTTCCACCATAAAATATGGGCTGCTGGGTTACTACTTCCAGATATACATTCTAAATGAACCTGAAATTTAGATATTTCTATTACTAGAAAATCTTGAAATGAGGCCAATTCTAGATTTTTAAAATGATATTTAGAATATATCGGAATGAGAGGGTGACCTCATCAAGCGTCTGTCTGGAATAAGAATTTTATTGTTTTCTTTTTTTAAATGGCTTATTCATTAGAAAACGTATTGATGTTTTTTAGTGAATCCATGAATAATAGGAAGAATACAAGAAATGAAATTATTCTTGAAATAAAGCTTAACATGAAACAGAACGATCTTAACATAAGGCATATACAAAACTTACTATCTGACCTTTTTCTATGTTACTTCTGATAACCTCTGCTAAAAGAAAATCACTTCGTTACTCTGTTATGCTGGGTAAAAAAATTATGTATTTGTCTATTGTCGCTTTTTTTATGCATTGAAACATGCTTGTGGAAACAATCATTGTATAAGAATTTATGAACCGGAGTGTAAGTGGTGTAATCTACAAAAAAATAAACTTATTTGGGGAATGCAAAAATTTTTTTATATCTAAAATGTTGCTAAAATGTAAAAAAATGTATGTGAAGTTCTGTTTTTGCTTTTTTCAACTGAAAGACAAGAATTGGGAAAATATTACTGCTCATAGAAGTCTACTTTGAAAAATAGGTTATTAAAAATCGACTCATTTTTTAAATTTTTTCCTAGTTCTCGAATCTATAAATTTTCGAACTCCATCAAAGCCATAAATTGAGATTACCACCAGCCAAAAAATTATTCAAATTTCTAAATCAAGCCCTCCCTATATTACTGACTACATATCTTATGTATAAAATTCGGATAAAGCATTAATAATTTTTTTCATAAGTTCAAATACATCTTTTTTTTTAGATTCACAGCACTGACAACTTTAAACTCATGATAATCTTCATCAGCTTATAATAAACTTAGGAATACATTTTAGAAAAAAAAAGTTCGTTCTCACTGAATCGGCATTACCTTGCATGAGTGGAAATGTCCAAAGAAATTTGTCGAAATTTCCAAAGGACACGCTTCACATTTTAATTTATAAAGTATTCTTTCAAAAATATAAAATTTGAATTTTATTTTAAAATATTTCCTCTTTTTTTTTTCAAATTGACATAAAGCTTTTGTTATGCCACAGTACTCTTTCAAACGCGATTGAAAACCGAAAACGTAATAAGGGCTTATTCAATTTCAAATAATCAATTTAAACCAATTTATTAAGATTCTTTTCACAACCTTTTAAGCAGATTTTAGAAATTCTGATGAAAATTGGGTTACATTTGTTATTTGATAAATACATATTTTATAAAATTAACCCTTTAATGCATGTTTTTTATTTTGTTCGGAAAACATTATATTTTAGTCTATTTTTGTTAATTATCCCCTAGAAAAATAGATAAAAAATTTATTTACAGTGCGTGTAAAAACTTTAAGGACAGTAAAAAATTGTAAAAATTTTGATAAATTTAAAATAGGATAGTAGAAATGGTAATTTAATGTTGATCATAAAGTGGAAATACTGATACACATTATAATAAGCTTTTTTTCGTCTGATTTGAAATTTATCAAAAAAACATTATATTTTTTGCTATCCTTAAAGTTTTTACACGCACTGTATGTCTCTGTTGAACATAATGTAACTCCTGAGTTACATAACAAAAATTGCCCCGTAAAAGATACTTTTAAAATATATACTTACTTTAAAGTGTTTACACAGCACAATAGCAACTATTCAACGATATAATCATTTTTAGAATGATTTTAATAGTTTGAAGATATAATAACGACTGTCTTCTAAAGATAGCGAAAAAACGACAGTCGAATACATTGCAAGCAGTATCAACAAAAGATGTTCTAACCTGTCCGTGAGAACAAATCAGGTCAAAAACAGACTTAAGTAACACATAATAGAAAGACCAATAGAAAGCGCCAAATGGCAAAAAAAAGATCATGTGACTTCTGAGTTACACTATGCATTTAAGGGTTAAACTTTTACTTTTGAAACTTTTTTTAGAGCTTATGTTTTAGTAATATATTTATACATTTATTTCAATGTCTCCAAGTTCATTCTCTGAACTCTGGTATCTTACTCCTCGTCACCCCTCCTGATTATTAATCGCACGATTAATGATTTGCTTTTATCAAAATAGAAAAACATGGGTGCGTAAGAATTTCTGATAGTAGTTTGTAAACACACAAGTCTGACACAAATCTTCAACACATTCGACTCTAAGTAAAACTAACAACAACAGTCCCCATTCACCATACTACATTATTGTCTTGAGCATTGTCGTGTCATACACATGTATTTATTAAATCACTCTCATAAATATTTTAAAAATATTAACTTTATTCTGGTATATATACCCTCTTCTGTGTTACAAGATTACGTGTTTAAACTTATCAATGCTATGAATTTAAAAAAGGATATATTTGATTTATTCTAAAAATTTCTTCATTCTTACCATCCTATTGACGCGAATGTCATGCACAAATCTCGTGAAAAGTTTACGTATGTTTCACATTTTACGGCATTAACGATGCTAATATAGGAACTTATTTAGATATTTTCTTAACTTGATCTCGAATGGTATTCGTATGATAATTGTGCCAAGAATCGTGTGTGCTCCTCGGAATTGAATTTATATCAAAGAATAAAATGTAATATAATAGAAACATGTGAAAAATTCAGTTTCTTTTGAAATATTCTATTTTGTTAAATTCTACGATATATTTAATTGTGTCATTGGTAGCGAAAGTTGATTTCCGCATTCCTTATTATTATCGTTAAACTGTACATAGAAAGTTCATCAACGTCTTATTCTCCAAATATACACATAAAAAATATACGGAAAAGGGGAATCGACGGCATTTATATATACCCTGTAATATTCGAAATTAAGTTAAACTTAAAAATGTATATCGTAAGTTAAAACGCATTTCTAGCACGTATCACTAATAGATAATATTGTATCCGAAAACTTTTGTGTGTCCCTGTAAATGAACGATAAGTTATAGGCACATCCTATTCTACTGGAAGTGGTTTGCTGTAGTAAACCTCAGTTATGTATATAATTTCAGTCTATTTCAAATAGTGTAACCTAATTAAAATACACTGCAAACATTTTAACTCCGTAGACCGTTACGTAATGGAATTCTTTTGTGTGGGCCTGCAAATAAAAAATAACATCTTTGCACCCCCTATTGCATACACTTCATAAATCAATATCAATTTCATTATGCTTGAAATAGCATTAAAACACTTAAAACGATTTTTCCCATTGACAGTAATGTAACGGGATATTTCTGACTGCCCCTGTAAATGATGTATAATGCTACAGTCCTCATTTTCAATAGGGACCATGCTATAAGAAATACCAATAAAATATTAAAATTGCAGAGCAATCCGAGTCTATTTACAATAATTAGAACACGAACGGACTCTGTTGAACACGCTTCAATTACGTCTCATTAAAAGTTATGCAATACTTTAAATATTTAAACATTTACCTATTGACCGCAAAGTAATTCTGCAATGAATATGTAGAAATAGAGTTTTATTTAACATTTAAATGTTTGAAATGTCTTTAAAAACTCTTTTTTTCCTGGAATTTCCAAGTAAATGATGGAGTGACATTTTAGAGCCTCTTCCGTTTCCATTTTTGACTTCATTTTTTTGCGTACATTAAAGTTCTTTAAAATTCTCATCACATGTTTTAGAAAATTAGAAAATATTCCAAATAAGAACTTTTTCTTTCAATACCTTTATACGGTAAATCTAGAAAATATTACATGATATGAGCTAAATAGCGCACTTTCTTTTAATGTATTTAATAACATTTATTTGAAAAGCCAGTTCTTACCTTATCTCCTTCTCTGGGTTGTGGAGGACTAATTGATATTGTGACATTTGGAGGTGGAACTAAAAATAAAAACACTTGTTAAGTCTAGTTTTTGCTTTTCATATTAAAGTGTCAATATTTTTGTAAATAATCATATCACAAATATTATTTAGTTTGCTTTAAATTTCATTTTTTTCGATTTAATAATACAAAAGTGCGCAATTCAATAAATATGAGTTATGAATAATAAATAAATAGAAAGAAATTTTTAAATTAAACATACAGTTTAAATGCAGTTAACAAAAAATGTTAGTTTATAACAAAAATCAAATTTGTTTTAAAGCAAACATTTTCAATTTCAGAATAACAATTATTTTAAAAAGAGAGAGAACTCTATAGCTGAAAATAAAAATAATTGTTTTATTAATATTGTTACGAATTTGGTAATATTAGTTTTTGTTGTATTTTTATGTCTCAAATATTGTTGTTTTTCTGCAAGCAAGTAAACTCTAAAGGGAGTCAATGGGAATTCAATGGGAATTTAGCGAAATACTGGAAGTAGCGTCAAGTTGGCATCACTTTTGGCGACTAATTTTGGTCGCCAAATTTGGCGGTATATCGCCAAGTTGGCGGAAGAACCGAGTCCCCCCCCCCCCTTAAGTACGGAGATGCATTAATGCTGTTCTAGGTTTTTCGAGAGGAATCCAGAAACTTCCAGCTTAGAAAGCTATTGAATGTTTCGGAACAATCCCTCGCTCCTATATATATATGGGAGCGGAGCAGGGTGTGGGTCAGTTGGTGGTTAGTCAGTAAGTAGTAAACTGGACGTCTGATGCGAGAGGTTCAGAGCGGGTTTACTTGATAGTAAACTAGATGCCTGATGTAGGTTCAGAGCGGGTTTACTTGACTTAGCGACTGATTTACGTTCTTTTACATCTGTACTGTGATGAGATGTTGTGTGGAGAGTCTCTGTGAGTTATTTTGGCTGTATTTTGTTCTGTTATTGGACTGTTTCCCAAGTTTTAGTGTTATTTGAAGAGTTCCAAGACTCTGTTGCTGTAAATAGTTGTGAATAAATTGCTTCACTCTTTAAAGACTGTGGTTGATTTGAACTAATACACCATATTATTAAAAGGACCCTGTAAACGCAACAATTGGTGTCTGAAGCGGGGATTTTATGGCGTTAAGAAGAACCATGGAAGAACTACTGAAAGAGCTGTTGGAAGCTATCAATGGCGTAAAGACAGAATGTTAAGGAGAAAATAGAGAAAAGAGTAGATTTCGAAGAAGAGAAAAGAATCGTAGAAGAGAAAATTCAGAATGAAGTCAGTAAAATAGGTATGAGGTTGCCAGACAATGAAAAGCCCTATCTCAAATGCTCTTTGGTCGTGATCTTCGTCTGCCTGCATATCTTCTGTTTGGCCGTCCTCCTGATGCTCCTTCATCGGCTGAAGAATAGGCGGTAAATTCCAGGTACGGTTTGAGGGGATCCAACGTCTCTCAAGGAACGAATCGGCCTGGCATCCGAGGGAGATGAATACAAGGTACGACACGAAGGCAACTGGACATGACTTCCACGAAGCTGACAAAGTGGAATCCCATACGTCGTAAGAGACTATCTCCAAAGTTAAAACAAACTGGGACGGTCCTTACACAGTCCTCAACAGACTGAATGACGTCGTCGTGCGGATACCAAAAATCGCCACAGTACAAGCCTAAATGTAATGCATTATAATAGCTAGCCCTTATTTTGGCCAAAGTAATTTGAAAATTTTAGACCATGGTCACCGAAAGTACTTTTTGTAAATTATGCAAATATTTGTTCTTTATATATGGGTCATTCCATACAAAATGAGCAAATGAGCTGTGGCTGCCATGTCACAGATTTTAATGAAAATCAGCATATAAGTAGTTCATATTCATTTATGAGTAAATGCAAAATAATAGATTTCAGGACTTTTTTTTAACTATTACATTTTACATTAAAAGTTTATGCAAAATGGAGGTTTTGCCTACATGCTTGAAATTTTAATTTTGATTATTAGCCTTAGGAATGGAAGGACTACATTAAAAATGATTTATATATAAGAATGAATTATAAGTAATATATTGGCGTAAGTTATTAATTGTATTTTTACTCCATAATGAGAAAAAAAATAAATATTAAAAAATTTGAAGTGAAAAAGGAAATATTTCTATTATTCGTTTGAACACGAAGGAACGATCTTACAGCTTAAAAATTATTCGACATTATAGCTAAAAGTATATATTTCAAATATCAAAAGTTTCATCCTTGCCTTTTTATTCCTTAATGAGAAAAAAAATAAATAGTAAAAAATGTTGAGAGAAAAAATCAATGTTTCTATCTCTCATTTGACCGTGAAGAAAATCTCTTAACATGTTTAAATTATTTGACATTATAGATAAAAGTGTATATTTTAAATATAGAATTTTTTATTCTTTCTTTCAGTTTATTTTTGCCTGAAGAATATTTTAAAATACAGTAGAAAGATGATTGAGTTGAACAAAAAAATATAATTTAATCTTTGATCAATGTAGATGGCAGCACTAAACTTATTTTTCTTAAAATCGTTCGCAATATTGTAAAATAAACGCACAAATTTGAAATGAAATGTAATAAATATTACCATTTTTGAACCCAATTTTGTCATGTTAGGAATCAAAAGGCAATCTTGAACTTTTTTTAAGCATATTACGGGCTTATTGATCTTTACGCTTATTCAATATTTTTATTATCTGATTTTTCCTTTAGTTACATTTTTAAGCATATAAAAAAGGAAAAATTAGGATTTTGCAATTCTATAAATCTACGGAAATGATGAAATGATTAGCTGAAAATGGATGGGATATCTGCGGATCTTCAGCAATTATAAAACTAAAAATACCACTTTTATAATTTGAAAATTTTATGAAAAAGTGAACTAGAAAAAATGTAACAATTTGTGAGTGATTTACAGTGAATCGAAATCTTTTTAGTAAAGAATTCTTTTAATTACAAGTATTTTATAGTTTTTCATTATCCTGGTCTATTTTTCTAAATATTTTAAGACAAACATATCAAATCAATCGCATAATATGACAATCTTGCAGGCGTTTTACTTACATGATAAAATGTTTTCAAGAAAATTGCTTTCAAATTTGTATATTCTACCTGATGTACGACCGTTGAGCGGGTTCTAACTTACTTATTTCTATTAATTGAGACTAAATGCTCAATGCGCATGCTGTTTCTAATAAGTAAACGTTTTTCTTAAATTAAAACGCATCCTACTCACTGAATGATAGAAATTCACACAATTTTAAAATATAAAGTATGCATCAATCAAGATTCGAAAAAACTCTCTAACCTAATTATTGTAATTACTTACGTGTCTTATTAAAGTACTATAAAATGAAGTTTTCTGAAAAGGGTATTTTTCTTCCATTGGAAACCTTATTTTAATTAATAGATACTGACAATGAGAGTGCTACCAATCTCCCTCCTGCACATTATTATAACATTTTAAAACGATCAGACATAACAGCTATTCCAAAGACTCCATTTAAGAAAAAAAATTTTGAAAGCAAAATTATAATTTATATGAAACGCAAACTACGTCCCGTTCAAGTTGCTTTACTCATGGTATTTATTACTACTATATTCGTACATTTTTATCTTAAAATGCAGGTGGTGACAAGAACTGAACTCTGTACCGCAAGCTCGGCAGATTTTTCAATAAGGCTTCCGACGAGAAACACCAACTACTGAAGAACAGATTTTGTTGGGCTGTATAATTTTACCGTGAGAACGGTAGCAGAAGCAGTCCAGAATCCGACTTGGTCAGATGGATCAAGAAAGAGATGCTTCAAATCTCAGGCTGGCGAGACGGGCCGTACCCTACTAATATTTTATAAATTGTAAGACAGCCGACTTAATGTAATCATTTTTTTATTTAACTATTTAACATACTGTAAATATTTTGATCCATATGTAACGAAGAAGTGATCGAAATTTCGTTATTTAAACTAAAAAGAAGACTGGAATATTCCTAGACGCTCAATGCCATTTACCTCCATTTAACCCTATCATTTCGAATCAGCAACCACCCATCCCCCACATACGTATGCGTTTTTTGCCAAATCCCAATAGTTAAGGTTTACAGAAATTGAACGAATATGTCTATTGAAATGTGATGAAGAGAGTTATTTTGAAAACTATTAATAGGACAATAAGCTCAGAGAAAAAATATGAAGACATTCAACTCAACTTTGCAGTGTTATATTTATTTTTTGATTAAGAAAAATAGCACCAACTTTAAAACAACAGAATGAAACATATGTTTAAAATAAAAGAATTACCAACAGTTCAAAAGAAATTTAAACAAACATTTTATTTTAGGTTTATTACTAAATGTTGAAACATAAATGAAGTTATAATAGTACACATGTAGACTGCCTATCAGATAATAACAAAGATAATTCATAGGATATGACAGTTTAGATTTTAATTAAAGTTTGGCTCGAAAAGGTTAAATAAAAGAGAATTGGCGCTTGCAAAGATATTAATAGCATCGAACTGCAAAATATTTACAGAAGCATTATCACAAAAACTCGGTTACGTATTGGTGAAAGAAGAAATCACTTTGAGAATGCTTTGTGAATTGCTTTTCTGTGTCTAAAATTTAAAACTCCTCGTTACTCCCAAAATCTGTTTCTCGTAAAATTCCACAGTAGCACTATTTGTAAATCCGATTGCATATCGGATTACCGCGTCCAGTAATCTTCAATCGTTAAAATGAATCCTTTAGATAGCTGCACGAAAACCAACTTCCTCATGAAATATTTGTTTAAAGAAGCGATTTCCTAAAAATGATGGAAAATTGGTGTGCTCGGAAACTAAAGTTCACTATTTTAAATCTCGTTTATGGATACAATAAAATTACTTTCTAAAAAGGTGATATTTCAATATCTGTTTAGAATAGTTTGGCTTGTGAAATAGTTTTACTGAAAAGCTGTATCACGAATAACTCTTAGGTACACATATGTGTGCCATCGTCCATTTTACTGAATTTAGTGTAACATGTTAGAAGGCTGTTTATCCAGTTCTATAGTAAATAATTATGGCATTAGTACTTTTTCTACTTTATTAGCTAATTTTAAAGTTATTTAAAAACCTTACACAATAAAAATTTTCAAATATGCAACTTTTTAACAACATTTTCAAGCATTTCTCCATGCGTTAAGACTGATGCAATTATACAGCACGATAAATTATCTGATATATCAAGTAATAATGATGATGAATGGTTTGTTCTAAAATTAAACGATGAAGGTATATGGGAATCTTCATCAGGTTTAAATGGCACATCTACCTCGATAGTTGTTCAAAAACAACGAAATCAAACAAAACATTTTCTTGGTTGTATCAGTCAATAGTAATACAGGGTGGTATCCTTACAAATGGTTAAAGCGGCGACTAATTTCTTATTCGTTTTCAGGAAGGTGAACCGATTGAAAACAGGTGCAACGAAGGATGAACGGATTTACTTTATTCTGTTGGCTCGGAGTGGTACTATCCTTCATATAAAGCGTCTTCAATGCAAAGTACATAATGCAGATAACACCATGCAAAAGCTTATCAAGACATTCAAAAGGACAAGTTCCGTTGCCGATGCTAGCACATCTGGAAGACTAAAGACGTAAACAGGTGAAGATACGCCAACACAGGTGCTAGCAGCGATCCATAGGAGCCCGACAGAAGGGCTCTCTGCGAAAATGGGAATCATCTAAAACAGTCTCATACGCATTTTGCGGGCTAACAAGTGACACCCACATAAGCTATGATACCTTTTATACGAATAAAATAAACATTAGTCACGGCTTTCACCATTTGTATGGAGACTTATGACTCATCCTATAGAACTGGTTTGGCTCAACAGAAACTTAAAAATTCCTGCCGGCCCGGCCTACAGGCGGTGGTAGATTTCGAAGTTAAGTATATCAATTGCACCAACAAAAACTAAATCATGATTACATATAAATCCACTTTAACAGTTTTATCTGGCCGCTTTTGACGAATTTTTATTTCATTTTTATATAATAGCTGGTTTTATCAGAATCATGTTAAGGCGGTATTGAAAAAAATACTTTTCCATGCTCAACAACTCGAAATTTTCTGGCACAGTTCTTCTCAATCATTCTTCAGATTAATTTTTAATACAAAAAATACGAACCTTGCTGACGTGATTTTTGAAAAGATTTATAAGCGAATAAACAATTATTTTCTCAGTAGGGCAATATTTTTCGTTTCTAACACAATCGCTTCGTGAAATTCTGCTCAAAATGCCCACTTTGACATCATTTTTTGAAATATATTCTGCCTCTATCAAAAAATCGATCATTACGGTACAGTATATAGTTTCTGAAGAAGAGAATCTATCAAATGGATGCGTTTGAGAGCAAAAATTAATTTAAAAATGAGTAAGAAAATAAGCAGTTTGGATTTGAATACATTCTTAATAAGATGATTTTTTTCTTCAACCGCTATGTATTTTTAATTTGGTTTTGCTGTAAGAATGGGTCCTATCAAAAACTTGTCTATATAAATGTTGAAGACAATATTAAGAAGATATATGATAAATTTATGGGGATTTTATATCTTGTGAATTGACGGAGTTATAGAAATTCTTCTTCTTCACCCCCCTTTTTTTGTTTTCGTTTTTAATTTTTTTGCGGTACGAATTGGTCCTATCAAAAACTTGTGAATACAAAAGTTGTAGATAATATTAAGGAGATGTATAATAAAATTAACTGGATTTGATATCTTGAGAATTGACAAAGTTATGAATTTTTTTTCTCCCCAAAACCCTATTTTTTGCGCCCCTTGAGCCCATTTTTAATTTTATTCAAAATGTGTGATACATAAATTTTTGGTCCTTTTTTTAGAAGTAATAAAAACTTTAAACTGATTTGATATGTACAAAAATTAAGAAGTTACGGGGGGGGGGGTTCAGTTTTCACAAAACCCCTCCCTATTTCCATTCCCTTGGTCCGATTTTGCTCATTCACGAACTTGATTTTATGTATCAGTTTGGAAGATATTTATGGAGAATTGTGGAAGTTATCGTGTCCAGAAGAAAGTGATGCATATATATATATATATATAAAGTTTTTTACTGATGGTGGTTTTGGGTTCTAGGTGTCATGATCGGTGTAGATCTGCAAAAATGTTTCAGAAATTCCAACATAGGAACGCCGCCAATACGTAGTATTTCATACGAAATCTACCTAAAAGTGACAAAGAATTGAAGAGAGGCGAATGGGATGTGTAAATACTAGACGATTACTAAATATGTGTATTAAAATGAAGGAATGTGTAGGAAGGGAACTAAATGCATCTTGCATAGGTTTGTGTAAAACATAGAAAAACATGAGCATTCCTGATTCTGCTTTAGTTAATCTCTATATAATAAAAGCCAGTGTAACGCTGGGCGGGGCGAATCCATCAATCTTACCTGTTTCCCAGGAAGAGACTCAAGGGGAAAAGGATCCATTCTCCCATTGGTTGACAAGAAACAAGAATCCCGGGATTATTTCTCAAGGTTACAAGTCCTGATAATTGAGCAGTAGTAGACACCTCTTCTTAACAAATCAGTGCAAGGCACATCGCATTACACCACCAAAATAAATCGCCAAGTGTCACTTGAGATTATTTCAAGTATTAAGTTGCAATCGTATTAAATTTTGTTTGCGACATGTAAGGAATTTTAATTTATTTCTCCTATAAAGTGATTGACGGAAAACAATGATATGGTATTTTTAAAAATATACTTTTTTTTTCCTGCAAAAAATTGATAAAACTGACTTTCTTTTAAAAAAGTAATCAATTTAAATATTTTAGGCTTATTATTTTGTAACTTATATTTAAATTACACATTACTTATATTTTCCTTTTCTATATATAGGTGTATGTAAATTTAAACTTAAAAAAAAAAAAATTAATATCTTAAAAGTAAAAAATTAATATTTATACGAAAAGTAAAATTAATAATTTTTGATTTATAGCTTTGCATCAGGAGGACAGAAGCTTAGGGGATTAGACGGTTGGGATTCAACCCGAGATACTTATTTATTAATCAATATACATATTTTAAAAAATTTGGAGGGGGGAGGAAGGGGGGGGGTGGTAAACGATAAAATACAATTTCAAAGTGTTATTAAAAAAAATAGTATTATTTCAATAGTTGCAGCAGACTGTTTTAATTACGCCCTTTCATTGCATATTTATTAAATTTTTGTTTTATTAGCCGGAAAACCTGGTTTACCCAGAAATATTGTAAATGCTAATTCTAACCATATTGTGAATTACTTTTTTTATCAGTTTTTCAAGTTTTAAGTGAAAAACCCAATTTTTACCCTATAATAATTTTATGTGTCCCAAAAATGACTTTAAAATTCAATAACTTCCAAACGGTGACAGATATAAATAAAATTCTTGCAGGAGAGTTATGTAGGATGTCAGGAGTTTTTTACTGTGATTCTACTGTTGATTTTAGTTCGAATTTCAAACAATAGATGGCACCGCGAGAAATAGGTGCTAATTCCAGGCCCGATTTTTGGTACTTTGGGATCCATTAAAAACATTTTAATCTCCTTTTTTCGCATGGGAGAAGAGAGAGGACGAAAAATCGAGCCTGGATTTAGCGCCTATTGCTTGCAGCGCTATCTATCGCTGCTATTTGTAACTGAAACTGGGAATCGCAGCATAAAAACTCCTGACACCTTACATAACCCTCCTGCATAACTTTTTTTAATACCTGTCACCGTTTGCAAGTTATTGAATTTTAAAATCCATCATCAGTCATTTTTGGGACATCCGGTATGTTTGCAATCGGTATTTAGCTTATACTGTGAGCATGTTTAGACATTTTGTCGTTCTTGTGATTTCGAATTGTTGGATTTATTCTGATCGTTATCGCAAATCCACTGGTTTGAAGAAATACATGTCCCTGATGGAATTTAGAATGAATATTGCTTTAGCACTTTTAAAGTATGAAGACAATGTATTTGGTATTTCGTGTAGGGATGAGCGCTCTTTGTATTCTAAGTTCAGACGATGAAGAGTTACCTACCAAAAAATGCAAGGTTGCTAACCAACCTAAAAATCAAACACGGCTTTATAATGGTTTTATAATACCATATTTATCAATATGATATAGATGAAAAAAATGCTTCGAAATTTAATGCTTTGTATGTAAATCCAGAACCCGAATAACGTGCTCAAAATGTAAAATCCATTTATATATCTTAAAAAACAATTGCTTTGAGAATTTTC
Source organism: Maratus speciosus (assembly GCA_963932465.1). Taxonomy (NCBI): domain Eukaryota; kingdom Metazoa; phylum Arthropoda; class Arachnida; order Araneae; family Salticidae; genus Maratus; species Maratus speciosus. The sequence goes on along the minus strand of OZ010787.1, from coordinate 682,792,771 downwards.
ATTCAAAATAAATATTATTCATATTTATAAAAATTCACTCTATATTTTTAAAAATAAAAATTAATTTAATTCCATTTATATTTCTTTATTTCTTTAATTAATACTAGAATTTCCTTTAAATATGTAATAACATTACAACACATAGATTACTAATTATTTTATACACATTTTATCAATTGAGAAAATTATGCTGTTTTGTCTAATTAAAAGCTCATTACACATAAAAGTAGAAATATTTTTTTATAATATATTATATGAAAATATCTAGATAAAATATCTATTTATTTTTTATAGAGTCTAACTAATGTTCAGGTGCAAACAGTTTAAGCCTCTTGCAGAGATTTTGTCTTGTGTAATGTTTTGCTTAGATGAATTTATGGATTTTTTTTCTTTTCTTTTCTTTTTTTTTTTTTTTTTTTTTACTCTTATTAACATAGTTTCGATCTAAAGAATCCGACAGTCCAATTTTGAAAGCATTCTGTTTCTACTGATGAAATAGTACTTTAAATGTTACGAAAAATGAGTTATAAGACAAATTTTAACATTTACTATAACTAAGTTCATTTTAAAGATATACGTTTAGTTCTTTCTTAATAACCTACTTGGATCAAAAGGGAAAATGTTCTAATTGATGAATTTTGCCAAGGGAAGTCCTATAAATATTCACAAAGAGTCCCTTTTTTAAAAATGGATGATAGGAATATTTCAATGATATAAACTTTTTCCCTACCGTATTCTGAATCATTTTGCAATTTAAGTTGACTACTTATCTCTAACACGTATTAATTAAAGCACGTTTCAACCTTACTTGAATACCCTTTATAACAGAAACCTAGTTAATGTTATCATACGAATTGAATATTTCCAATTGAGCGAAAAAATGCCCAAGCCGGGAATCGAACCCAGATCCTTGGCTTACATTACCAATGCCCAACCGTTTAAGCTGCGAACCGGCGAGCATATTTCGCTCAGAAAACATTTACCTACGGTTTATTCTGTTGAGCTCTCTACATGTTATTACCAATAAGGTTTTCTATGCCAAATATTCTCGCCAGTTGTCATCCCAAGTAGCTTAAAAGGTAGAGCATTGGCAATGTAAGCCAAGGATCTGGGTTCGATCCCGACTTGGCCATTTTTTCGTTCAACTGGAAATATTCAATTCGTATGATAACATTAACTAGGTTTCCGTTATAAATTGTATTCCGATAAGGTAGAACCGTGCTTTAATTATTTTATACTTGTTCGTTCAGTTGGAAATATTCAATTCGTATAAGTTTACCAAGCAGTGTGATTTATTTAAAATAATAGTTTATGTTATAATAGTTATAATTAATGTTATTTTGTTTAGAGCTCGCATTTGTTAGACCCAATCATCGGAAACTGTCAAATCAAGACCATAAAATAATGAAGAATAAACAATATAGTTAAATAGAAAAGTGAACATTTCATAAACACTTTATAAAATAGTTGCGATTCTAAAACTAAACTATGAAATAACATAGCTATTTAAATAATAATTGAGAAGTGCTTGCTTGTGCTGATGTTTTACAAAAGTAAATTTGAATCAAAAATCCACATTTCAGGAATTTCATCGTCCCAAATATTGAAAGCGTCAATCAAACTATAAAACGTATTTAAGGAGACTAAAAACTGGATTGTTCAACACATTCAAGGAGGGAAAATTGACAGTCTAAGAATCGTTGGAAACTGTGCTACATTTCTGCTTATACAATCCAAGAATAAAGAATCCAAGATATTTACCGGGATGATTATATACATTCCAAGAATGTATATAAGCACCACTAGTGCTTATCCTACTTAATAGTGCTTAATAACTCCTACTAGTTTCATAAATAGACGTTCAGCGTCATGGCACATACATGTACCCTATGCATGCGGACAATTATAAGTAAATTTTGCAGTCAAAAGTTGATGACCGACATTAGAAAAAGCATTTTAGATTTCCACTCATCGTCCTTCTTACAATATAATTCATTGTAATGCATTTTCTACAACAAATTTAACTGATGACAAGTGGTCCTTTTTTGCATCCTAGCTACCGGAATCAAGAAATCTTAATTTCTATTACTTTGAGGGAATGGGAATTCTTAACACTCAAACGGCATTCAGAGATAAATTTGATAGGTGCTGAATATATTTGGATTTGAAGCAGATATTTCTTCATAAGCTAAGTTAACTATTTACCAGAAAAAAATAAGTTTCGATAATTCTGGTGTAAACTCTTTAAAAAAAACTTGAGTAAAATTTACATTCATTCTTGTGTTAAACGCTTGGTTTAGGGAAATTAATCATCCAATTTGGGAATTTTAAACGGAGGTATCACGAGACTGGTTCAGAGCACACAAAATTTATTCCAATCATGTGTAGACCGAATCCCGGCTATTGATCATGAAAATGATGTTTTTATCCTTTGAACCGATAATGCTACACTAGAAATCTGCCTTTATATGGGTCGACTTGACCAAACGATTCCTCAGATCTTAATCTGCAAGTTTTGCTTTGAGAAATACTTAAAAAATGGGTTTATGGAGATCACGTCGCCAGTAGGGTAGGTTTACAGGCCAGTATATCAGAGGGCATGTTCGGATAGCAAACGATCGATTATCATAGAAAACATGCAGGCACGTAGTTCACAGATTCCAAATTATTCACCTAAAGTTTTGACCTTATTGAGTACTATCCTTCGCACCGACGACATTGCTTAATGAATTATATAATAGAGAAACCGAAATTCATGTTTTCCTTCATCATATGAGAAAATTAATAAATATATTTAAATGCACTTTACAGGCATTTATTTATTCATTTTTTTCGTTTACTGACTGTAAGTCATCTTGAATAGCTTCACATATTTCTTACTTGCGAATTTCGTAAGTATTTTTTAATGTAAATTTCCTTACGCTCACCTCTTGAGGAGTTTAAATTTGAAATTTTGTGGCCTTCCAATCATTAGTTCGAGCCAAAAGATACTCTAAATACCTTAATGTTAATTAGGATGATCTGGTATTTAAATAGAAATACAGAGTTTCAACAATAAAGAGCATCCATTTAAGAACAACTACCATTGTTCTTGTCTTAAATTTAGAAACCCATGAACGAAATAATACAACAGAAAAAAGAAGGTATTTTTGAAAATTTATCAGAAGGGCATTCAAAATCCATTTCGAAAAAGTGAAAAGTTTAGAATTTATATTCCATCTACAATATTTTCATGGATTTTAATGAAAATAAACCGACAATCATTAAAAGTTTATTCGAATTCTTTCCATTTTAATTAAACTTCATCTTTTTGAAAATTCAATTTTGTCGAACAAGGCCGTGTCGTGGAATCCATCAGTGAGTCAAGTTAGTTTGATGGAGAAAACTTTTTTTTTTCCTGACAAAAACAGCTTTCTTTTCTAGGATGAAGTACTCTTTGCAAATGAAAGAGGTTTTCTTATATTTTAAGTTAAGAGAAGAAGTTTATGTTTTTGAGGCAATCATTGAATGTGATAAATACAGATTTTTTAAAGATTTGTGTACTTATTATTTTTTATGAACTGTCCTAGCGATTAGAATGAACTTCTAGAAATGTTCTTAACAGGTTTAAACATATTCAAAATAATATTTTCATTTATTTATTCAATCTATTTTATTTAATTAGCATGATCCTCTACTAGGCTACACAAATTACATTTTCTCGTACACTTTGCAAAATAACTATTCATTATTTTCACTTCAAATAAAATAGAAAAAGAAATTAGGCACACTATTATTTTTTTTTTACAGAATAACCTTAAAACATTTATTATTTTAAATCATTTATTTTACATGTTTTTCCATTACGGACGCATTTTTTTTTCAAATAAAAAATGAAACCACGTATATTTTCAGAAGAAATAATAAATCATGGAGTTAGTCATTATAGATAGAATCATGATGAATTAAATAGTTTCACCATTTCTTTTATGAAATTTTTAAAATACCCTTTTTCATGAAAATTATAGCCTATTTTTAATGAATTAAAATTTGTCGAAATTCGGTTACTTGCATTCAATTCTAAAAATATTTTTCAGTGTTAAGAATTCAAATACACAATTTCTTCTTATTATGTGAAATCATTTACGCAGACGATACTTACGCATTTAAAAAGAATTATATTATGATTTTTTTTTTTTTTTTTTTTTTTGTAAAGTGGTAACAAAATAATTGTAAATAAATAAAATTAATTGTTAAATTCGTTATATCTAAAATAGAAAATTCCGAGGAATTTCTTAGTTATTTGGCTGAATTTACATTTCTAAAATTACACTATGACGCAAAAGTTTAGACAACGAAGAAATTCTTACATACTTTGAAAAATATTTATTCAATTTTCAAATCACTGCTTGAAATTAATGTGCTGTACATATAAACAATATTTATAACAAAGAAAAGTGGAATTGTGCATATTGCAATAAATTAAATGGTAACAAAAATAAACTGCTGTCTCAAAAGTTTAGACACAAATTAAATAAAATCGAAATAAACAATTTTTAAAACCTGGTTGCGCATCCATGCTTATGTATTACGTCATATACACGAGATTGCATGGAAGAAACTAAATCTTGCATAGTTTGTGGATCGATATCGTACCATGCATTCTCAATAGATGTCTTAAGTTCTTTTTCAGAAGAGTATTGTCTAGCGTTGCTATAAACTTTGCGACACATGATGCTCCAAAGGTTTTCTATAGGGTTAAGATCTGGGCTACATGCTGGCCAGTCGAGAACTCTTATATTATGGGAATTAAACCAAGATTTTGAATGTTTTGCTGTGTGAATTGAAGCATTGTCTTGCTGAAATTCCCACTGAGGACCCCCTAGAAGCTAAGCAAATGGCAGTAGGTTTTCTTCTAATGTCTGTGTATAATGCTGTGAAGTTTGACGACCACTGGTGAAGGTCAGAGATACTTGTCCATTATAGCAAAAGGCTGCCCAAACCATCACCGAGCCCCCTCCTTGTCTGCGACTAAAAAAACGTCGAGGTTCCTTCCGCAAGTCATGCCAATACGATAAACAATCATCTGGACCATCCAGATTCCACTTTTTTTCATCGCTAAATATGACTGACTGCCATTTCTCTCCATATGACATATGCTTTCGAGCCCACATAAGTCTTTGTAACTTATGATGTGGTTTCAGAGCTGGTTTCTTCTGCATTTTGCTATAAACGATTGTTCCTTTTTCCAAAATTCGTCTACGAATCGTATCCTTTGATACAGAGAGTCCCGATGAGCTTTGAACTCCACGTACGCTCATTTGTTGAGTACTCGCTAGTCTTTGTATCAGGCGATCCTCTCGTACATTTGTCACACGTGGCCTCCCAGACCGACATTTTGCTTTATATTCGGAACCACTCGATAAAACTCGATAAATAGATTTTTTTGACCTATTAATAATAGCAGAAATTTCAGAAACGCTCTTCCCTTCACCTTTCAACTGCCAAATCCTTGAAACCTCATTCACTTGAATTTCTTTAGCTCTCGGCATGTCGACTATGAAGCGCAATCGTTTGCAGAACTTAAGTACTCCAAATTTGTGACATCATCGATTCTAAATTTGCATATGCCAGCGAATATTCAAAGAAATTTAGAATAGTGTCTAAACTTTTGCGACAAGCACATTTGAATTTTTATGAAAAAAATTAGTATTATAGCAAATAAAACGACTGTCTTTTGTACATAGCATTTTAAATCAGTTTTTGAATATATTTACAGGTTTTTGTATTTCTGACGTCATAATTCTACATTTTAAAGCTGAATGACGTCATTGTCTAAACTTTTGCGTCATAGTGTAAAATGCGCCAAAACATAAAATAACGTTTTTGCTTAATAAAGATACAAAAATAATAATAAAAAAATATTGTTACTTTCAAATATTTATCTTATTAAATAATGCTTCGCGAATCCAAACAAAGCATGGCTTTTGATAGTAATAGAATGAAATAGAACTCGAATGCAAACTTTAACAAATAGAACCTTTTCTTTCATAAATGTTTTTGCAGAATATTGACATTCAAAAACTGTTGAAAAATATTTATATAATTAAAAGATATCTATTGGAATAAAAATATAAAGGCTGACTCAACTAAGGTAAGCAAACATCACCCGAAAGAATAATACTAAGGTAAGGAAACATCACCAGAAAGAATAATACTAAGGTAAGGAAACATCACCAGAAAGAATAATACTAAGGTAAGCAAACATCACCAGAAAGAATAATACTAAGGTAAGCAAACATCACCAGAAAGAATAATTTCCGTTGGCAATGCAGGGTGAATCCAAAGTGCTTAGATAAGCCTTAAAAGTTGGTAAAGCGTTCTACAACAAACAATATTTATAGGGAACATATATATTGTATAGGAAACAAGGATCATAATCTATTTATTCAGCAGGATATACAGAATGTAACATTCTAATTCGAACACAACCATTGTTTATCATTTTATTAAAAGTAAGACTATTTTAATGATCTTATCAGCAGAATTACTTTTTTGTGGTGTATAAAAAGCTCCGGAAGTATATAATATTATTATTAGTGAGACCGTTTGTAATGCTAATTAGGAGGCATCTCATTCAACGCTATTTGGATGGAGAGTGTCATGTAGAAATCACATATAGTTTTTTATTAGCTGGTTTAGTTTTTTGAATATCTCTTTCTATCGTTCATTGATTAAAATTATATCAACTTTTATTTAAACCCTATTTTTCCTCTTATAAAGAAATAACAGATATAACTAATCATTTCTGCGGTTAAATGCTTTGAAATAAAAGTCTCATCTTTAGTCAACCACGAATTCAATCAGTGAAGTGAGATAATAATAAAAAAAAATAAATATCCCAGCTGCCGTGATAACTTTCCTCCTTTAACGTTCCTTATATGTTTCTTTATGCAATAATTTTTCTGGTATCCATAAATAACGAAGCGTCAGTTTCTTTGTATTTACCCGACTGAAAAGAAGGGTTATGTGTTTCACGCGCATCTGTGTAAGTGGATTTCTTTATACCCTCGAAACATCCCAACAGCTAGATGGATTTTAATGAAGGGGATCTCTATCGATTCGTCTTAACAACCCGATGGTTATAGGCTACGCTTTGTTTTTATAAATTCAAAATGGCGGTAGAGACGAAAAAAATATGCACCCTATTGAGTGGGCATATCATTGGATAGATCTTTCAAAATGAAGACGATGTTTCATTGACTATTTTACTGTCAGAAGCTCCGTTAAAATATTATACAACCTGGAAGTTGTGTAGGTAGGATCTCTAGCTTGACTGCAACTCTAACCATCATAGACATATATAGACCTCATCAAAACAGTGTTTATAGATAGGAACTAACAATTAAACACAACTTTAAAGCCATCAATACAAGTAAATAAAAAAATAGGCAATTAATATAAACAAGTAATATAAAAAAAATATTTTAACTCAATTCCTACTTAGGTCAATAAGATAATTTTTTTCTCCCATTCTTCTTTCCTCTTGAGTGCGCTTATAATGCCTTGATCAAGAAGAGGGCTCTCTCGGTCTTAAAATACCTTGATCAAGAAGAGGGCTCTTTCGATTATTGAAAATTAATTAATTTAATTTAATTAATGAATTAATATTTGAAAAAAAACTGGATTAACATCAAGTGTCATCCCCTACAAGTTTTAAAAAAATTATTTGAGCTTGATTGGATGAATAATAAGTATTTTATTAACGATTGAAAATTTGAACAAGATATATATAGCGAGAGTGTGAGCTAATAGTAGGAATTGAAAAAAAATAGTTTCACATTGATGAGAAATAATTAATTAGTTCGCTTTTTACGCAGTCGGGTTTTTTGATTTTTTAAATTTAATTGTTTATTTGTCTAGTTTTTCCTTCCTCTGCGTTATTGAAATTTTTGAGCAACGGATTATTTGGCTGCGGTTTAGTCATTCTAAATGAAGGTTTTCATTACGTTCAAAATTATCCATATGCTTTTTAACGGTTATCTGATGATTCATGCTCTTTCGCCAAAATTTAGTATGCCAATAAACTTAAAGAAGAATTTGCGGATTTGATTTTTGTATCATTCCTTCTTTGACTGCCTGCTTGCAAAGATGTAAACTTTTCGTCTTTATCAGAAGATTAAGGCGCACCCACACTCCTATATTCTGCTTAAACTTCACCCGTCCAATTAAAGATTTAAAAAAGAACATAAAGTTGTCTTCAGACTAATTTCCTTTTACTTGTAGAAAGAATTTTATTTGCAGAACCTAGACTTATTGTTTAAATTATATCACAGAAAAGTAATGACGCGGAACCAATATTACAGAGAGGGTGGCTACTTCTGCAACTTCTCCTGATAGCGTTACTTTCCACACAAAGAAAGGTTGAAAATAATGTTCAAATGTCTTCATTATTGTTAAAAAGGCCTGGATTGAGAGCCCTCTTTTTTTTTTTTTTTTTGTTTTTTTTTTTGTTTGTTTGTTGCAGTGAGTTCAACCACCCCTCAAAACCTGCCTAAGGAATTATAACACTATATCACAAACTATGTTCCAACATAAAAGAAGGACTTAGGCAGATCCCACACCGAACAGACAAGCGTGCGACATGCAGCAAGTTGTAGCGTTCAAACTGGTTTTAACAAAGAAGTAACCGGTTTGAACGCTACAACTTGTCGCATGTCGCACGATTGTCTGTTCGGTGTGGGATCTGCCTTAGAGTAATTTCTAGAAAGGATATAAAAAATTAAGCAACAAAAAAAGGAAAAAAAAATTAATACGCATAATTATGGAACATTTTCCAATAAGATGAATATATTGTTACGAAACATCCCTTTCCATACGATGAAAGAAGATAACTCATAGACAATAACGCATTCAACGTCTTTTGTGCGGCCCTATACAGGATCGTCAGATTTTTATAAGTAGCACGTAGCGTAGTAAAATTCATTTAAGCTGGAAAATGTATAACTTAACCCTTTATGTACTGAGTTATGAATTCACGAAAATTTTATCTTCTCTAAAGCATTTTTTGTGAATTTTTTAAACTACATTAGAAGATTTACATAATTATTTAATACATTTTAGAAGGATTTTAGAAGGATTTAAGGATTTAGAAGGATTCATTAAATTTGAATTTATAGGGATTTTGTGCACTATTTATAATCAATCTCAAATCTTTTATTTTAAATATTTTTCTTAGTATTTTGTAGAATTAGGAAATGTACAAATATAATGTTAATACAATAGAACTATGGAAATATTTCCAAATTGAACACCCCCAACGTCAAGAAAACTGAAAAATGCAAAGGCAAAAGAAATCATCCTTTTAAAAATATTTTTGTTTTGTGTAACCCATAATGCATTTGGAACAAGATAAAGTAATGCATCTATAACTCATTCTAAGCTTTATTACTACTAATCGATGTACTAAATGAATTTCATAACAAGTTATTTTAATGGTACTTATAAGAACCCTCAGTAGATAAAAGAATAAACTATAAACACTCTACCGGCAATTACCATCAGTAGATAGCAATACATCCATGTAACTTTTAATTCTTATATAGGAACTTACTTATGCGTAGTAAAACGTTGTGTTGCATATGTATTTTAGAAGATATAGAAAAATATTTACGTATCCAGTTTTCGCATTAAAGTGTGTCAATCATAGGCTAAAATTGTAATTAGTATCATTTAGAAATCTTAGAGAGACCTTTTAATCACGAAAAGTTCACATTAGTTCCTGAGTATTTGAGTATTAAAAGATGGGTTTGTTGATGGAGTCTCCAGGATTTTTCAAATTTTCTGAAAAAATGTTTTAGATATCGGAATGCGATACACTGTAGATAGCAGCGAGAAAAATTCGCTGTATGCGACTGATAAGTTTAGTGTGTGTTATGCACCCGTTTCTGAAACGATTCTGGATAAAGAAACAAGCAAATAAAGAAAAATTAAATGTTATTTTTGACTATACGCCGTATAAGTAGTCAAGTGAACTTAGAAATAGGTGTTTGTCAAAAAATTACTGACAGACATTTCAGTTTTGTATATTACTAGCAAAATCCACGGCTTTCCTCACGTAATAGTGCCGAGTGGTGATTGTGTTCCTTAGATTTGTGTGTATATTAGAAAAACATTATACTGCTACGGATAATTCAAAAATTACTAATTAATACACAGTTCCACGAAACTTCATTATTACACCGCATTAGGCGAAAATGAGACTTGAATTAATGAGAAGAACTAAAACAAATTCTAAATAAATGATAATTTAGAATATGTTTTCAATCTTAACGCTCATTTCTGTTTTCATTTGAAATTTTGAATTTTTTAGAAACCGTTCTTAGGAAGCATTTACATTTTAAAAGTAACCATAATTCCATATTCCAGGCTTCTAGTCTAAGGGTCTATCTCCCCCTGGTGGTGGTGGCATTTTTTGGCACTGGAACTCTTACCATTAATTTGCCAACATTACTTTTAAAATCGGTTTGCTATTTCCTGAGATTTCATAGAAATCGTATTTTAGAAAGATTTTAGAATGGTTTTACTCATTTTTACCTTTTTACTTTAGAATCTGTTCTTAGAGAGGTTTTACATCAACTAACTACCATGCCAAATTTCAAGTTTCTAGACTTTTCAATATCACGAAATCGAACTTTAGAAAGTTTTTCGCTTCTGCACCCAACTTTTGCACACTACACCAACATAAAATATATCCTATGTTGGAGACAGTCATGCAGGGACTATCATCATAAATTTTCAACGAATACTTTTGAAATCAGTTTGGTATTTCCTGATATTGCATAGAAATCGTAATTTAGCACATTTTTACAATTACTTTTGCTCATTTCATTCTTTTAAATTCGAACTTTTTTAGAAACTGTTCTTAGAGAGCATTTAAATCATATAAGTAACTATCATGCTAAATTTCAAGTTTCTAACCCTTTTAATATCACAAAAAAACCTAATTTGAGAAAGAGTTTCGCTTCTGCACCCCGATTTTGGTATTGGCACCCGACATAAAATCTAGCCTATTTTGGAACAGGGACGGTCACCATTAATTTGCAACCAATATTTTTGAAATCAATTTGGTATCTCTTGAAATTCCATAGAAATCGTAATTTAGAAATTTTTTTTGATCGCTTTTCGCTGATTTCCTTTTTTAAATGTGAATTTTTTTAGAAACTGTTCTTAGAGAACATTTAAAACTTATAAGTAACTACCACAGTAAATTTCAAGTTTCTAGGCTTTTCTGGTAGCATAAAAGTTGCTTTTATAGAACGTTTTTCCTCTGAGTGTAGTGGCACCGGTATAAAATATAGCCTATGTTGTAACAGAGACTGTCACCATTAATTTGCCACCGTCATTTTTTATATCGCTTCGGTAGCTCCAGACAATTGCCCCGTACTAACAAACAAACCAACGTTACTTCTTTATAATATTAGTATAGATAGACTCAAATCCCATAGTATAGTGAAATTTACTTAAACATGCAAACATGGTATTTAGCATAGTTAAAATCGCAATTTCAGTAATTCTCGTCCATAGACGGTTATTCGCTTTTGGGCAGCCATATATATAATCTGTGGAACTTAAACACATTATGTAATGTACTAAACTTTAGTTAAGCTTGAAAACGTATAAAACAACTGAAAATGCACAGATTGAATTCAACATAGATAGTAATATATTTGATTTCTTTTATGCGGCCCTATAAAAGAACATTAAATGTTAAATACACCATTCTCTATAGGAAATAAATTACCGCGCACCCCAATATTGTATATAATTTTTTTAGAAATTATATATCATCGTGAAACATTCCAAACAATTACAGAAGTGTAATTAAAATTTTTCGTGTCCCTTTAAAGGAAACATAGATGAAAAATAGAAAAATACATGCTGCGTACAACATTTTATATAGGAAACATGTTGTAGTGTATATAACAAGGCATATTAATTTCGTAAAATTTGAAGTAATGTATTCCAAACGGTTTCATCCTATTATAACCGTAGTGTATCCGAATTGTTTTCTGTGTATTTTTGTAAATGAACGATAAATGCTACATTAACCTTTAATTGGAAACATGATATGGTAAGTCTCAATATTATACAATATGAATACTGTGCCAATCTAAATATATTTAAGAAAAAGTAGAGCGCAGACAAACCAATATTTTTTTATACAATTTTCAGCCGCATCGGAAAATGTTACCGATACGATAACACAGCATCACTTTCAAACAAATCGGATAGAGAAAATGACTTTTTAATTCGAGAATATCCCCAGTCATCGAAGTGTTCTTCAAATTCTTGGAAATTTGCTAGTATTGTGTGACGAAAATATGAAAAAATGGCTTTTCTAATGTATATTTTTGTAAAATATCTTGTTCTGCCATACTCAAGAGCTTTCTAACATGTAAACATAGATTCTAAAATTTTAATTTATTTTCATAGTAATGTGACAATAGCACCCATGAAGTAGTACCGGGAAGAGGACGACGTGCAATTGAGCCGGCAATTTTGGAGAACGCTACAATTGTAACAGCTGAAGCACTACAAGTTCTTGAAATACTACTGCAAGTAGTCGCACAATAGCACGAGCACTAGACATTCCATGAGCAAACGTGCGCATGAGTTTACGCAAAATGCTGAAACACTATCCTTACAAAATCCATTTCGCGCAACAATTCGAACCACTTTGCACGGTTTGATTTTGCCTTGCGTTTTCTGGCAAAGATGCAAGTTGATGAATATTGGCCATAGCATATCTTATGGACAGACCAGGCTCATTTCCACTTAGTTGGTACTGTGAACATACAAAACTGCCGCATATTGGGTTCCACCAATCATCGTACCGTGCAAAAACAGCCGCTTTATTCCCCATACGCCAAGGCATGGTGTGGATTTACGGATAATTTAATTTTGGGCCCGTACTTCTTCGAGGAAGTCACAATGAGCGGGATTGTTAGGTGTACAGTCACAAGTGACCGATACAGCAGACTCCAGGAGAATTATATTGCCCCGGCGTTCCTCAGTTCTCGAAATACTCTCAATAATGCTAAGTCAAAATGCGTTTGACGCATTCGTCTATTTAAAATATCTGTTCGGAGATTAGTATTTTTAACTTCTTTTTACTATGTACTCTTCTTAAAGGATGTCTCTTTTTTTTTCTTAGCTCTCAAAATATTTCTAAAATATATGCTTCATTTTATATGGAGTGTTAAAATCTTACTCACAGTTCGTCCACTTTTAAAACATAAAATATTAAATTCAGCATAGATTTTAGAAATATTTTGAGAACTAAGAACAAAAAAGACACCCTTTAAGAAGAGTATACAGAAAAAATGAGTTAAAAATAATAATTTCCGAGGGAATATTTTAAATCAAATGCCCATAGGCTATAGCATTATAGAGAGGAATTCGGAAACTGAGTGACTAGCAGCCTTAAGGTAAAGAGGCTGTTTGGCCACCACAATGTTCATGCAAGATGGAGCTAGTGCTCATACGACGAGACGTGGAAAGAATGTGATTCAAGCTAACTTCACTGATGAACGTTTCATCTCGCGTACATTTCCGATTGACTGGCCAGCAAGGACCAATCTGACTTCTGGCTGTGTAGTTTTCTCAAAGATCGTGTATATCAAGGGAGTGTAACTAATGAAGCGGACTTGAAAGCTAGTATCGTATGCCATGTCTCCCTCATTCCTACTGATATGATAATGCGGTAGTACACTTTCAGCATATTGTTGACGGCGCGGTATATACATAGAGTACACAAGTGTGTAGGTAAATAAATAATCCGTTATTCTTTGATTTTTGAACTGCTGTCGTGTTAACGTCTTTAAAGCGCCACCTGGTGGCGAAATTTCAAACTCTTTTTACGAAAACCTCGGCTGCGTGATCTATATAACACATATAGTCCAGGCAATAGAGACCGTATAGGGACTCTACCTAGCAATATTAATGGTAGTACTGGAAATCGGCTTTCTAGATGTTTTTTGGGTTGCTGCATCCGAATTTGTAACTTCCCACCAAAATTTTTTTCCGGCACCCCTCAAATTTAGGTAAAAAGCCCCCCATAAAAGGTTTATTAAAAAATTCCATTTTTTAAATTGTTTTAGGGGAAAAGTAGCTAGAAATTCAGAAAGTAGACAAAATTTGCAACAAATTAGATATATGACATTATGACTTAGGATGAAGGGGAAGGGAGGACCTGCCTCGGAACATGCGCCGCAGTGCTGCGTGGACTAAGTTGCGCAATTCCACTTAACCACTCACACGTTTCCATTAGCCCTCCCATCTTCCCTCCGAACTTTCTCTATAAGGTTTACTTTAAGTTTTTTGGGTCGCTGAATCCGAATTTTTAACTTACCCCCAAAATTTTCCCCTCGAATCCCCCCCCCCCAAATAGTTTTTTTTAACTTAAATTTCTTATTGTTTTAGGGGAAAACCATTACGAAATTCAGAAACTAGACAAAATTTGCAACAAATAGGATATATGACATTATGACGTAGGATAAACGGGGAGAGAGGGGGCTGCCTCGGAACATTCCCCGCGCGCTTTTCTCAAAAACCAAATTTTTTTTCAAAAAATCAATTTTTTGGCGGGTTGCCGTGTGAAATTTTGGCGGGAAGTTACGAATTCGGATTCAGCGACCCAAAAAACATCTAGAAAGCCGATTTACAGTACTACCATTAATTTTGCCAGATAAAATCCCCTATTGCCTGGACTTCATCATTTAGTGCACGTAGCGCCACAGTGCATGTTCCGAGGCAGCCCTCACCCTCCCGTTCATCCTAATTCATAATGTCATATATCCTATTTGTTGCAAATTTTTTCTAGTTTCTGAATTTTGTAATGCTTTTCCTCTAAAATAATAAGAAATTTAAGTTAAAAACAACTATTTTGGGGGGGGGGGAAATTTTGGGGGTAAGTTAAAAATTCGGGTTCAGCGACCCAAAAATCTTAAGGTAAACCTTATAGAGAAAGTTCAGAGGGGAGATGGGAGGGCGAATGTAAACGTGTGTGTGGTTAAGAGGAATTGCGCATCTTAGTTTACGCAGCACCGCGCGCATGTTCCGAGGCAGATCCCCCTTCCCCTTCATCCTAAGTAATAATATCATATATCTAATTTGTTGGAAATTTTGTCTACTTTCTGAATTTCTAGATACTTTTCTCTAAAACAATAAAATTTTTTAAATAAAAACCTTTTTTTTTTGGGGGGGGGGTGCTTTTTACCAAAATTTGGGGGGGGGGTTGCCGGGGAAAATTTTGGTGGGAAGTTACAAATTCGGATTCAGCGACCCAAAACAACATCTAGAAAGCCGATTTCCAGTACTACCATTAATCCTGCTAGGTAAAATTCCCTATTGCCTGGACTAATATTGGAAGTTTCATTCGAATTCGTTCAGTATAACCGGAGTTATGAGCCACTGAGTATCGTCAACTTAATTTTAACCACCCTATACTATGTGAATTGAAATTTCTTTTTGATACTAATACTTTTGATACTAATACTGAACACTTTCAAAAACAACATCTACGATTTATTCATAAAAATATGTAATAAGCGAAAGAGAGAATATGCATTAAGATAAGAATATGTGTTGTCTGTCGGTCACACTCATGTCACGTGGGATTCAAGTTTATTGGTCAAAATTTTTTCGAGTTGATGTAATTATAGTAAAACACTTCAAACATTCAAGCGATATAACATTGTATGCCTTCTGAATATTTTAGTATCAGAAAATTACATACATGAGTCCATTGCAAGAAAAATTAACGATAGACGTAAGTTTAAGCTCTTTTTTGAGTTTTATTTATTTGACCAATGCAAAGATAAATTGAAATATTTATTGAATAATTGTAGCAAGCAAATTAATTTTGTTGGTAGTTTTAAAACTTCATAAAATTTATAAACTTCAAGTTAAAGGTTTTAAAAATATTTCGTATGTTTATAAGCTTAAGGAAGAAAAATGGAATAATAATGGAACAGGGTGGAATGTAATTTTGAACAAAGTTTACACATCGTGGAAATCATGGAAGATTTTTAGAGCTTTTTGAACAGTAAACGGAAATTTTATTAACAGCAATAAATTTTAAACGATTAAAATATTGGGAAAGGAAGTTTAAACAAAGATTATTATTGATACTTGGTAAAAAAATTCTACATTGTCTACGACTACGATTTCTATTCCTAGACAGTTAAAAAGTTTTGGCCTTAATAATTCCACAATTATTCTCTTTTTGTAAACCTTCAATTTATAAAGTTATTGTAACTTGAACGTTAATTTTAAATCTACTAAAGAGCTTTTTGTAGGTTTACAAAAAATTTTGGTAAATCAACTATTTTTGTGAGCTATAAATCTGGGATATTTTTAATAACATTTGTAAAAATTGTAATTTGTCGCACACTAGATAAACTAAACTATAATTATGAAAGCGTATAAACAAACACACAATTTATATCATGAACCAACAGTTTCCTAATCTGTCTATCGTTAAGGATTGGATGTAGCTACAGTGAGCAAAAAAGTATTTACACACCAGGTAAATTTGTTGTAGCATATGCATAAATAAATTCAAAGCAACTAAGAATGAAAAATATCAACACTTTTATAAAACAAATAAACATATTTAACATCTGACTTAATAATTATATTTAAAATATGAAAACATAAAAAAGTAGCATTTGTACTGCCAAAAAAAATATTTGCACATTAGCAATAAAAATAGAACTAGAAGAATTATTTATAACTTAAAAACAGTGCTAATATTTAGTATGCATGACCTTTGCTTCAATTACAGCCTGTAATTGTCTGGGCATTGATTCTATTAATTTGTGACATGTTTCACTGCTGATTTTTAGCCATTCTTCCGTAAGAGCTTGCTTAAGTTCTGATTTGATAGAAATTTTCTTTTTCCTTATTTTCACATCCAAAATATGCCGTAAATTTTCAATCGGATTGAGGTCTGGTGATTGTGGTGGCGTTTTCAATTGATTTTTTACATTATAAAGCAACCATAACCTGGTCGCAGTGTGTTTCGGATCGTTATCCTGTTGGAAATAATATGAATTAGGAATTCCTAATTTCAGAGCACTATTAGATAAATGATCTCGCAATATATTAATATATTGTTTAGCATTCATATTGCCTTCAATAAAGGTCATTTTGCCAACTCCGTTAAAAGACATGCATCCCCAAATCATTACATGACCACCGCCATGTTTTACAGTGGGTTTCAAGTTTTTAATTTGAAGAGAAGTATTTGGCTTTCGCCATACAGTTTTCTTACCATCTGAGCCAAAAATATTGAACTTGCTTTCATCGGAAAAAATAACAGTTTTCCAAAACTCTAGTGGTTTGCTGACATAAGATTTTACAAATTCAAGTCTTTTCACCCTATTTGTTTCACTAATAAATGGTTTTTTTCGAGGGCCTCGAATATTTGCATCATGAAGAATATTTCTAATTGATTGTGGTGTAACTATTGTTCCCGACGTTGAAGCGACATCAACAGCCAATTCTCGAGCACGTAGAAAAGGTTTTTTTGAAGTTTTATGATGGCTCTCCTTTGCCTGGTATTTAGCCTTCTTGGACGCCCAGTTCGCGGCTTATTTATTGTCGAACCAGTTTCTTTTTCTTTTTAATTACATAACGAACACTAGAAAAGTTTAGATTTAATTTTTTACCTATTCCTCGGTAACTTAATCCAGAATTGGGAAGAAATATAATCTTCTCACGGGTAGCAATAGACAGTTCACGTGTTTTCGGCGCCATTAGAACAAACACTTTCCAGAATCCCTGCTCCAGTTAATATATTACGTGACTTTAAAGTGCGGAGCTAATGTACTTCGGGACTGATATGCTAAACATTTGCATAATGTTCACATTTAATGCCTTTTTTAACAGTCAATGCTTGTTGTGCAAATACTTTTAAGGTATGAGAAAATATTAATTTATTTTTTAAAATTATTTATTTTGTAATATTACTGTTTAAGGAAAATGGGTAGTTATTTTTATTTTCTACTTATTTAAATAAATGAATAATTAAGAGAATAGTACCAAATTTGCTTTCTATGGTTACTTATGCAAAAAATCGTCTGCGTCCAAATACACTTTTTGCTCACTGTACATTTTTCACTCAAAAAAAACACTGATTTTTCAAACTTTAAATCTATAATAGAAACGAAATAAAATCTTGTTACATTTCAAGAATTTGTAAAAGAAAAATAATAACACCCAAACTTGTTTCTCTAAATCTACAAAATAGCATAGTATACTCACATAGTACATTGAGTTTGACTGCTGATGACAAAGGCTCTACAAGAAGCGAACTATTCACTTCACATCGTAGAGGTATCTCATTGTCAGAAGCCTCCACTTGAAAGGATAGAGTACTTGATATGTGACCGGACTCTAGTTTTGTAGTACCTTGGACCTTTAAAAAGAAATATTTTAACTTTATTTTCAATACAAACATTTCTATACTTATTTAAGCTTAGCAATAAGATTGTTGCAAATGAATAGCAAGATTTCAGGATGAAGCAATTTTTAGAAATGCCAACATATATTTTACAGTGAATCTTCAACATATTTGCATAAGAAGGATGATCTGGTTTGAATACATATCCCAACTTGGAAATAAGCCAAATACGAATTCATATTTCCTCATCAAGTGTCGAATAACACAAGCAAAGAAATCCGAGATGATGCAGAAAATGAAGGTGCCATTGAGTGACACTGAGTCTGGACATATGAGTCTTGAAAAGAAACAAATTAGCACTAGTGAAATTTCTCCCCCAGTAGCGCAAATTTGTTGCGCTAGGTTAACTGTTAAATCCTACGCCTAAGAAATGTCCATTTTGCCGTATCATTGGCCAACGAACCCTTTGCCGAAAAAGACACAACAGGGGTCCAAATGTTAGCTGGCCAGATATCAGTACAACAAAATGTGCTTATTTCTATCAGGCGAAAGAAACCTCCAACTTATTAGGGACTCTGATGGTCTGCTGATGTTAGGGTCTCTGTGTATTATTGACATAGTCAGCTATCATTTTCCACGAATCATTTCCTATCTGTGCTACCTGTGTCATGATGAAAATTATAAAGCTAACAAGGTATGCAGCGCAGAATTTCAAATTCAATTTACCACCAATTTGGTAAATTTAAAAGATTCAGAAGATGAATTTCCCTTGAATTCCTGTCAAATTATGAAAAACAGAACACGCAGAAAGTCTTCACTTCAATGATTTATTGAAACAAAGCAGTCCGATTTGAAAAAATGACCAAAAACCATACATCATAATCCTTAACGATCAGCAGAATGGTTGATGCCAAGATAAATAAAAAAAGCCCATCGTCCAAAGAGGTTAATAGTGACTGGAGGTGTGCAATTGGTATTCTCAGTGCTTTTTCTAGAAATCGAAAAAAAAAAAACAATTGTTGCAGAGAATTATTACATCCAACTGTATAATTTGCATCAAACATCACAAATTAAGAGATTCAGGCCATTTTACAGAAATGTAGTTTTACAGTTTATGATATATCTGCCAAAAAATTGTCCCAAAGTAACACAATTTGTACAGTGAAAATCCCTTGAAGAATTTCTTCAGTCTAAAAAGAACGGGTTGTAATGTTATCCTGATCTCTTAGTCCATTCATATTGTACCTAAAAACAGTGATGGCTCAATAAATAAGATAAGACTTAAGATGAGATAGGGGTCAGAGGACGATGTCAAACTAATTTATTACGTTATCCCGAATAATAACTCTAGAACATATCCATGTTGCTCTCAAATTCTATTTAAAATTAATCTTAATTCGAACACTTTACAACATTGCGATATCTCAGTGTAAAGTTCGGAAAACTTCTTGATCTATTCAAAACCAAACACGCAATGGTGTCAACACACAAAGGAGAAAACTTATTTGAGCATTCTTTTCACAAAAGGAACTTATATTCTGTCAAAACACCGTCTTGAGGCAGAAAACGTGATCAGCACTGATTTCATATGACCTGAGCTTCAAGATTTTCAAACACTCTTCTTGAATATGATCTGATCGAACACACCTAAAACTTCATTTGCATGTTTCGAATTTTTTTTCTATAATGGCTTCTTCATGGAACACATGCGATATCGAAAAGGTAGAGATTTACAGGAAAGATGGCATTCATTAAGGCAACAAATTCGCTCTGATGGTCTCAGTATGCAGACATCCATCCTTCAGTGATGGAACAGTGTAGCACCAGACAATGAATTGACACCACAAAATTTTAATTGTACTCTTCGTCTTATTTCAGGATAGAATTTGCGAGATTTATTCAAGAAATTTAGTGGTGACAATACCCCAAATGCTGCAACACTGTTCCATCACTGATCCTTACAACAATGAAATTTGCATCAGTGCACCATCTAATGACGTCCACTTTTGTCAATACAAGAGAGTTTCTAAATATTTACAGAGTTCTGTCGTTTCATGTGCAACAACCTTTCATATTTTTAATACGAAAAAGTACACAAAATGCATTTTAGACTAATCATATCCATTCACTATTAGAAAATCTAAAATTAAAATCAAACTTGTTTCTTCACATTCATTCTCCGAAGAAAAATATTTTTTGTCATCGATTAAATGCTTTGATTTTGATATCATTTTGAAAATCAGCTCTCAGACACTATGATGAATAATGTATGATCTAATAACGTTTAATGTCTAATATGCTTTTATGTAGATATTCTTTTACTTGTACACCTATGTTAGCGGATTTTTTTTTTAAGGTTGATTGGTTTTCCGTTTAATTGACCCTAGAATCAGTGGTGACTCGTGACTGGCTTTTAAGAGCGCTACTCATGGCTCGAACGTTTATGATTTATTGTTATCGCAATTTCCTAATAGAAATCTTCGCCTTATTTAATCGTATAAATTCTGCTATTAAAACGGAAAGTTTTTTTAATAGTGGTACAGTCGGTAAAATAATTGAACGAACTTTCGAATCTCAACTAAATCCGGCTCTTTTTAAAGCGTCAAAAAACAAAGAAGAGAGGTATTTTAATAATGTTACACTATTTCGAACTATTTCTACATTGCTAAAGTGCGGTACAAGAGATTTAATGCATAACATTTATCGTTCATTTACAGACACACACTAAATATTTAGGTTACAGTTGGAAGTGCTTTTCCTCTCTTTTCTCTTTCCTTTATGTTTTTTGGAATTATTTCCCATCTTTTCTATCTAATTCTGGGAAAACTATCTCATTTGTAGATTTCATTGATCCGGTATTTTTTATATCTATCATTAGCTATCATCTTTATATCATTTTGTAGAACATAAATAAAATCATATACAGGGTTATGCTAAAAGCAGCTGCCTATGGTTTCTGCAAGTGGGGTTTTGCATGTTTTTAACCGCATTCAATTTCAGCTGCATTATGTGGGGTGCATAAAACCACTCTGTAATGCGTTTTCTTACTGCGCTAAATTTTAACACACTATATAGAATATATACAAATCTATAGATATCATAGAGAGCTGCAAAAAAGAAGTGGAGTGCATTTCCGGCTATGGGCAATAATTGTTGAAATCTTGTTTTCAAATGTATTATGCGTTTTCTGAAATGTTTGCTTAAGTATATGCTTTATCTTATTACACACAAAAATGTTTTTTTAAGTATTCAGGAAATGTGGGAAAGTGTTTCATAATATATGCTTGACACGTAGGATTTTTATTTCTTGTTTTATAATCAAGTAACTCATTTTTCTACTTAATGTTGAAAACAAAAACTCTGAGATTTGCATAGATTTTTTTTTATTTACAAAATTTGTTTTATATACTTTTTATATATAGGATTAGTTGTGGTAACTGGATTACAACTGGATATACGAGATGATAAGCAACAATAAAAAAAATAGACAATTCAATTTCTACCTTAAATTGAGTTTAATTCTGGCATTTATTTTTCAATAAATTTTAACATTTTAATAATTATAAAAAAAACCCGATTAATTAAGTTATTTAAATATAGATTGAATTTTCTTTATTCTTAATAAATGAAAATTTATTTCATATTGAAAATCAGTGTTACATTTTTTTTACATTTATACTTTTCTTCCAGCAAGATACTCGATTCAACATAAAAATGGTTAGTTGGGTTCTATTTACTTCTTCCTGTATCTTAAATTTCTCAGTGCACTTGGATTCGCTATTTTTTTAGCTCATCACTTTAGAAATATCTATATTTAGTGGTTTACAAATGGTTTGTGTAAATAAAAAGCAACAAGAATTGTGAAAAAACATATTTATACGAATTTTTAATTCGCATTGCATTCAATTTATTCACATGAAAATGTATTAGACTGAGATAAATAAAGACTTTTTACACTACGAGCAGAACAATATTTTGCCAGTAGTGTGTATTTCCCATGTGTTACCAACATAAGCACCATATATTGCCCATACGTTGTGGTATTTATATTTGAGGACTATTACACAGATATTGACACGCAATACAGAGGGTGTTCATACATTTTTGTAACGATTTTGATTTTTAATATGATTTAAACTTAAATAAAAAAAAACCTACACGGCATCCATTCGGAATAGAGTTTAATGATCGTCTGCATCATTAAAAAAATTTCTTGTTTTAAAATATCGCTGGAAAATATACAATAGATCCAAAGCTATGAAGCAAAATACTCTTATTTGATTAATAAAAAAGGTGTATAAAAAATGGTTTTAATATTTCTACATGTAATTGTGGTGACTACAATGTGCCTACTACAATTTATCTATATTTAAGTTACATAATTAATAAAAAAGGGAAGAAACGTCAACATTTAAATTTGACTGGGAAAAAGGTAAAAAATGCATACCCAATAAAAATATGTTCATCGCTTATTATATATAACCTGATCTCGTGTTTTAAAAGAAATCCCAACCCCCAAAGAACTATCTCAGAATCTTTAAATATCTCTATAGGAACTGTAAATAAAATCGTAAAATATTATTTAAAACTAAACAAAACAAAAACCGTGATGTTCACCGCCTAATGAGAAAACATGTCTTGTATAAAAATTATTTGACAGGTAAAAAATGAAAATATATATTTACAACCGATGAGGTTTTAAATGTATTTATCTGATTGTAATAGAAAAAGATCTATTTACTACCGAAAGAGGGGAGAAAAATACATTTAATGTTGATTCAGAGAAAACAAGGACTGTTTTGGTAAAGGTTTTATGGTTATTACTGAGTTATCTTATACTGCAAAATTTAAAATGAGGAAAGTAGAAAAAATGTCAAAATGAACTCGGATTACTATCAGAAATATGTTTTAACACCTGTTTTCAAAGGAGACATTCCGCCAAATTACCAAAACAATCTGCATTGTGTTAAAATCCATCAGGATAAGGCTACCAGTCATATCTCTAAAGCTACTGCTGCATCTTGAGAAAAAATGAGCCGGAATTGAGGCTGTTTCATTTAAATGCATCACACCCAAGTGTCTCCTTTAAAAAAAATTTTTTTTAAGCGGCATCCTAAAACATTGAATGGATTCTGAAAGCTTTTGGTCGAGGAGGAACAAAATATTGATTCTGAGGATAAAAGTACAGTAATCGGGACTAGATTTCGTCATTCCTGGGCAGTGTCAGGCTGAGAATGTTTTTCCATGTATAATATCTGGCCAAATTTCATCCTTAATTAGGAAAGAAATAAAATGATAAAGCACCATTTTATTGCCCTTTTTGTGTTTTATTAATAGCATATTTACTCATATTTTTACAAACCCTTATTTTTGAAAGAAAATTTCGGTAAAAAATAAATTTTCTTATGCAAAATATGGCAACTTGAATTACTGAAATTGTATTACGATCGTAGATGTGCATCAACTAACGATATTCTTTACTGTGTTAGTTTAAATTTTAAAGTAGTGTTTTAGTTATTTTTACCAAAGGGGGCAAATTTGCTTTTTTGTTTCCCGCGGCCGTTTTCTTTCTACCTTCAATAAAAACAATAAAAAGATAAGGAGTCATCCATTATTTAAGACATATTTCAAGAGGGGAGAAGGGTCCATAAAGTTTCACATATTTTGACAGGGGAAGCGGGGTCAGGGGTCGCAACATATAAGAAAAGTTTTATTGTTTGTACCAGTATATCTAATCTATAATCTACATGATAAATGTTTTTTACATATGCAATAGAAATGTATCACGAAGATAATATTTTCAAAATAGTGGTAGAAACAACAAAATTTTCCCAATATGCTGCGAGAAAAAGTATGCACTTTTTCTCAGGAAGTAGAAGGTTTATTTTACCTTTAAATTGCAACCGTTTAAATTATAAAGATCTTGTTTGTTTTATGGTATTATGACCCGGCCCGGAAATAAGTCTAAACCTGTCCAGGCTCGAGTCTAATGAAATAAATCCGACCTGAGATCGGCCCCTCGCCCAGGTTTCGGGCACGTACAAGAGTCTGAATTCTTTACCCTGAGCCGATTTTGGGCTGGTACATTTGTTTAGAAAAATATTTTTAAATTTTATTTGGTTTAATAAATTACAGATATATATTTTTTAAAACTATTTTTTTTCTTCGTAGAGCTTTTGAATTATACATTTCTTTTACCATCTTTTTTCTTTCATTCTAAAATACGTTGATTAACTTAGTGAATTTTCTTCATGTAATTATTTAAATCTTGTGTTTATGCACGTTTGTTTAAGAGGTTGTTAAACCTTTATCTACTGACGGTATTTATAAGTGCCATTAAAATAACTCGTTATAAAATTCATTTAACCCTCCAAGGGTCTTGAGGGCTTTCCAGCATTTTCAAAAAAATGTTTATAAAAATAATCTTAATGTAAATTTTCTTTGACTGTTTGTTTCTAAAATACACTACACCGTTTATTTGATATTACATTTTAAAATACAATTATGTTTAAAATATTTTTTTTCTACAGCAGATTTAAGTTGTTTTGGGGAAACGGAAAATACGACCAAACCGCTCAGAGGGTGTCGTTCGGGCATGCATAGTTAATATATTTTTTTATACGAATGCTCATATTTCATCAAATCTTTAATATATGCATATTTTAATTGCTTTTTATTTTGTTTTTTCTTTACTTTATAAATTTATTTGAAAGTAGCGTTACTTTAATGGAAAATCAATAAACAAAATACATGCAAAAATTTCTTGATTAAAAAAATAACTGATGATTATACCGTGCTTTTCTTACACAAATGTTGTACAAGGTTCACACACTTATGGGCTATAGCTAGGTATCCTGTCGAGCATTTTATTTTGCTTTTATTAGAGGGTGGTCGCTCATATTATTTTATTTATTTAATTTGTTTTTAGTCCCTTAATAGCCCTTGTTGTCAAACTTTCGTAACAAATTTGAAGCAAAAAATGTTTTTTATAATCTAAAAGAATTTGTCGATTTTTTCTCTAGATATTCGACAAAACGACTAAAACCGAATGTGTCCGAGACTTTTGCCCATATAGTTTAGTTGGCGATGTCGGCTATTTGAATGTCTTTATTTGAATGCACTCTATATCGAAAATATTTTTTTCTAAACTGACAAAAGATGATTTTTGTTTTACATTTTAGAAGAACTGAATGTTCAGAGAACATTCATTTTAATGACATAATTTCTTTAATTAACGAAATATACTGAGGTCCTTATTTATTCTAAATAAATTCTGTATTTAAAAAAATTGGAAATACAGCAATAAGAATAAAGTTTAATGAAGTAAAAATTTAATCTTTGCTTTCAAAACGTCTTGAATCATATGTAAAAAAAAGAAACATTTTTATTATAAAATTTAATTAATATTCTAATAAGTTTATTAGATAATCCATAAATCAATCTTCCTTGAAATAGAATTTCAACATTTTTTAGTAATTTGATACTGCTATCAAATTAAAAAATATTCCGTCTTTGTTTGCAGTGCTAAAAACTGAAAGATTTTAATCAATGGCATTTCAAAGTATCTGACCCAAATAGACTCGCAGATAAGATAATTAAGCTAATTAAAACATGGAAAAAAGGTTATTCCATCACCTTGTGGAGATTATTCTTATCTTTTATTAAAAATATATACATAACATATGCATGAAAAAATATTTTGTTTGTTTTTTATAAGTAATTATGCTTGCTTTTCTTAAAAAAATTAATTATCTAAAATGGAACAAAAAGTCACTATTTTTTTTCTTAAGGGGAAAAATGAAGTATATTTTAGCTAAGTATAAACCTTTTTATTAAATGCAACACTTAATATTCATTAAGAAACAATTTGTTAAATCAATTGAGAATTTTGCACGTTAAAAAAGTCCTTCCGGCCAATGTCGGGAGGAAGAGTTAGCTTTCATATTCCTTATTTTAAAAAAGCCAACTTATATTATTCAAACACACGAAGCTCAATTTCGTGGAAACCGGATATAGGAGATTCAATACTAATTTTTATCAATGCTAAATCATTATGAATGAGAATTTCGCGAAATTAGTCAGCTTTATCCAAGCTGCTTTTATTTAAAGTAACTTATATTTGGCTGCCATATTCGGCGATTTCTTATAGTGCCTGCCATTTTAAAACAACATGGTGGATGAGGCTAACCAGTGAACTTGGTCGAGACCTTAGTAATTGCTGTGCACATGCTCACTCACATCGGAATCGATTGATGAATACGAGTGCTGACGAGGGCAAAAAATCAGATTTTTCGAAATGTCACCCACATTAGATATTGAAATTGCTATATATGAGCCATTTTTTAAGATAAAGACAAACAAAAAAGGCTCCTGAATACTTATATCAAGGTCAAATACTTAAGAAAAAAACCTTTTTCAATTTCTAATTTTTTTTTCACCTCACTTTAAATATAATTTTTTTTAATTTAATGGCCGCCCTTTTGAAACAAGATGGCTGATGAAGCTGGCGAGCGAACTTGGTCGAGATATGTATACTATCCACATGCCTTCTTACATCGAAATAGGGGAATACGTATGTTATCGCGTGACAAATACAAGATCGTTTTAAAATGTTAGCCATTTTAGAAATTCAAAGTGCTATAATTCAACCATTTTTTAAGATATAAACAAAAGAACAAATTTTCAGAAACAAAAACTGCTCCGGAATCTTTGTATCTAGACCAAACACATAAAAAAAATCTTTTTCATTTTCCAATTTTTTAATACCTCATTTAAATTTTTTTTTAAATGGAAACCCTTTTGAAACAAGATGGCGAATGAAGCTGGCCAACGAACTCGGTCGAGACATTGGTATGTACTATGTACAGACCAATTTACACCCAAATCGGTTCATAAATACGCCTGTTATCTTGTGACAAAAATCAGGTCGTTTTAAAATGTCAGCCACAATAGAAATTCAAAAGTCCTTCCGGCCAGTGCCGGGAGGAAGAGGTAGCTTTCATATTTCTTATTTTAAAAAAGCCAACTTAATATTATTCAAACACACGAAGCCCAATTTAGTGGAAACCGAATATAGGAGATTAAGTAATCATTTTTATCAATACTAAATCATTATGAATGAGAATTTCGCGAAATTAGTCAGCTTTATCCAAGCTGTTTTTATTTAAAGTAACTTATATTTGGCTGCCAAATTCGGCGATTTCTTAAAGTGCCTGCAATTTTAAGACAACATGGTGGATGAGGCTAACCAGTGAACTTGTCGAGACCTTAGTAATTGCTGTGCACATGCTCACTCACATCGGAATCGGTTGATATATACAAGTGCTGTCGCAGACAAAAAAGTCAGATTTTTCAAAACGTCACCCACATTAGAAATTGAAACTGCAATATCTGAGCCATTTTTTAAGATACAGACAAACAAAAAATGCTCCTGAATCCTTATATCAAGGTCAAATACTTAAGAAAAAAACCTTTTTCAATTTCTAATTTTTTTTCACCTCACTTTAATATATATATTTTTTAATTTAATGGCCGCCATTTTGAAACAAGATGGCTGATGAAGCTGGCCAGCGAACTTGGTCGAGATATTGATGTATACTATCCACATGCCTTCTTACATCGAAATAGGCGAATACGTGTGTTATCGCGTGACAAATAAAAGATCGTTTCAAAATGTTAGTCATGCTAGAAATTCAAAGTGCTATAATTCAACCATTTTTTAAGATATAAACAAAAGAATAAATTTTCAGAAACAAAAACTGCTCCGGAATCTTTGTATCAAGGCCAAACACATAAAAAAATCTTTTTCATTTTCCAATTTTTTAATACCTCATTTTAAATTTTAAATTTAATTTTTTTAATGGCAACCCTTTTGAAACAAGATGGCGAATGAAGTTGGCCAACGAACTCGGTCGAGACATTGGTATGTACTATGTACAGACCTAGTTACATCCAAATCGGTTCATAAATACGCCTGTTATCGCGTGACAAAAATCAGGTCGTTTTAAAATGTCAGCCACAATAGAAATTCAAAATGCTATAACTCAGACATTTTTTTAGATATAGACGAAACAAAAACTGTTCCGGAATCTTTGTATTAAAATCAAACACATACGAAAGAAATCTTTTTCATTTTTCAATATTTTGGTACCTCATTTTAAATTTTAATTAACATTTTTTTTTTAAATGGCCGCCATTTTGAAACAAGATGGCGGATGAAGCTGGATAACGAACTCGGTCGAGATATTTGTATGTATTATGTACAAACCAAAGTACATCCAAATCGGTTCATAAATACGCCCGTTATCACGTGACAAATATCAGGACGTTTCAAAACGTCACCCACATTAGAAATTGAAACTGCAATATTTGAGCCATTTTTTAAGATATAGACGAAACAAAAACTGCTCCTAAATCTTTTTATCAAGGTCAAACACATAAGACAAAAATATTTTTTCAATTTTCAATTTTTTGGCACCACATTTCAAATTTCAAATTTTCTTAAAAATTTAAATGGCCTCCATTTTTAAACAAGATGGCGGATGGAGTTTGCCCTCGAACTCGGTCGAGACATTGGTATGTACTATGTATAAACGAAGTTACATCCAACTCGGTTCATGAATACGCCTTTTATCGCGTGACAGAATTCAGGACGTTTCAAAATGTCAGCCACGCTAGAAATTCAAAATGCTATAACTCAGCCATTTTTAAAGATATAGACGAAACGAAAACTGCTCCGGAATCTTTGTATAAAGGTCAAATACATAAAAAAAATATTCTTTCATTTTCAATTTTTTGGTACCACATTTCAAATTTTAATTTTTTTTTTAAATTTTAAATAGCCGCCATTTTGAAAAAAATGGCGGATGAAGCTGGCCAACGAACTCGGTCGAGACATTGGTATATACTATGTACACACCGAATTTCATCCAAATCGGTTCATAAATATGAGAGTTACAGTATGACAAAAGTCAGATATATATATACGTCAATTTTGAATGTAGGGTGGTTTCGGGGTCTTGGGGTCATGATCGATGAAAATATACCAAAATTTTTTGAAATCGCTTTCCTCCGAACGGCTGCAATAGGTAGCTTTTTGTAATGAAAGCTACCTAAAAAGAATAATATAATATTTTTCGAAACGTAAATCGAACCATCTGTAAACTCTGCATTGAATTCGTTTCTCCGATTTTTCATCATTCTAGAACGTCCAATAAGAATTAACAAGGCGGAAATTGTACGTCAAACGTGGCAAATGAGGTGCGTTCGTACTATAACTAGTTTTATAAATATTCAGATCTTGGTGCATTTATCTGTTGCAGTCTTATGCAAAAATGCATGAGTACAAAATTTGTTACGATTCTGTATATTAAATTCAGTTATAATCAAATAATAGAACTCCATTATAAATAGGATGTCATCACCATGGCAACCAAGAATCTTTACCTATCATTTAGATCTCATTGAATTCATTATGTATGATAAGATTTAATAGAATGAAGAAAACTTTTAATAATATTATTTAAGTTATGATTCAATTTTTATAAAAATTGGAAATGACTCGACACAATTCTGAAACGATTCTATATATACCGTAGAACCTCGATTATCGGAAGTAATTGGGACCAGTGATCTTTCTGAAAATCGAAATTTTCGGATAATCTAGAATGCTTGAATTTTAAAATTAAGGACAAATATATCCGTTTTTTTTATTAAGATAACAAGTGCTTAATAAAAATAAAGCAATAGTAAAATAGAAACACGAATAAATTACCTAAATTTTAATTTTGAAATTAATCTAAATTACATATTTCACAAGGGTTTGAAACAAAGCTTTGTTTGTCACTTTGCTTTGCAGCTCTATCAGGAAGTTTTTTTTTTTTTTTAATACTATTAGTTTACCAGTATCATAGTTTTTCTGCTGCTCCAGCCATGCCAAACCTTTTGCAAAACATTCAAATGCTTCAGAAATGCTAATTAGTTCGTTTTCTTCTCCTGCTAGACCCCATTCACATATTCCGGTTGACCCTCCTCTTACTGTGTTCTAGTTCACTCCGCAGTTTACGGGAGCTCAAGTTAAATTCAAAGGAATTCTAAGGAATGGGATCCGAAAGAGTTATCTGTACTCGTGGTTCGGAAAGGACGGCTTGCACACAATGAATTTGATAGTAAAAAAAAAAAAATAATTATTAGATTTCGGTTAACCGAATGTTTCGGTTAAAAGAGTTTCGGATAAAAGAGGGTATACTGTAGTAAATTTCAAATCATTTTTTGCGCCGTTATACGCAGATGGTCAAACGGAATACGACGCTGTGTGCTACGTATTTATAAAATTACGAACACACTGAAAAATGTGTTTGTGTACACAAAGGTCTTCCCGTTTCAATTTAGATTTTCTATGAAAACGATATGAATATCAAACTGGACAAAATATCCATTTTGTTACACGAGTAGTTTTTATGTTTGTTGAACTCGAGACAAAGCACTCAGAAAGAAGTTATTGATAACCATGAATCCATCCATAGATCTCCAGGCCCTTTTCTGGTTTGTCGACACGTGAGTCTATGCCATTTTACTGAAAAATGTCTTTTTTTTTTTTTTCTTTACGATGCGATTTTGAAAGAATTCTTTATTCGACGGGGAAAGCAGAATTCGAACTATGGAACGCTACATGGGGCGCCGTAACAGCAAATTTGCAATCTCGTATGATGTAAATTATTTAATAAAATTCTGTTGCTTGACTCATGCATTCTTTTTTCGCAAATATGAAGTTGATTCTTTTTGACGAAATCGTCTGTATCATTAAACAGATAAAAATCCCAGATATTATTTAAGGGGGTCCGGGACACACAAATCTTCAAATTTTCAAAAAATATTTTATTGCATTAAACATTCTTCTGTTCTTTTCTGCTTAAAATGACTTTTAAATCATGTTTCTATCTTAATCAGAACAAGAAATATTATTTTTTTCGATTTGGTATGTTTACAAAATCTAGCTTTATAGCAATGGTTATCATGGAAAGAACTTCTTGTGGAAATACGTTTTTCTTCATGATGGGTTTTTTCACTGTCATTCGTATTTAAATTGTTATAAGTCAAGAACCGTTAAAGATAAAGTGTTCAAACTTGGAACATGTCTTTTTCAATTGTTTTACTTTAATTTTGATTTAGCAAATTCGAAAAAAAAAATATTTACATTTGAAAATATGATTTTTGCAAAAAAGTTACATCATTTAAAAAAATATATATTTTAAATATTTTTAATTTTTTTTTATTAATACTTTTTAAAATGCTGAATAGAAATCAAAACTTTTATATTTCTGTTTATTTAAATGAAAAAATTTGAAGTTCTACAAATAATATTTCGAGTTATAACGATTTTAAATTATCCCACTTTTTTAACAAATTTTAAATTTTAAATTAAAAAATATTATGAGAAGTTTTATCATGTGATTTTGTTTATAAATGATATGGTTAACCATAACAAAAAAATTCAAAATTTTACCTCAATAAATAAAATTTATTTAAAAATGTGTCCCGGACACCCTTGAATTTAAGAAAAAATTGAAGTTAATTTGTACATTTTCTAATAAGAAAAGATACTTTTTGAGAAATTGAAGTGAATTGTTTTGAACCTACTTCTGTATCACATTCTCTCTGGAGGGTAGTTTAATAGGATGGTTCACTATTAGGTGTGTTCATACTTCTAAAAATACGTAGCACCTACAATAGTCGTCTGATCCGTACGTTTGTCTCTCTGTCTGTCTGCCAGCATAGAACAGGGACCCAACCGAATAGTTTCAAATTTAGTCCATAGAATCGTTGTCGAATTTTGCCCAGTCATTTGAAATTTTATGACAATCGAATCAAAACTTAACAAAAAGAAAAAATCATAGATTCTGAAACACATTCAGAATAATGTAACAAAAGTGCATCGTTTAAAAAATGAAAATATTACGTCTCATTCAACCTGTATAACACATTTCAGATCCAATCGGAAAAGGATTTTCAGATCTATGAACTACATGCATGCCAAAATTCACTTCACTTAAGGGGAAGCGAAATAATCGATTTTTACTTTTTTAAATCATTAAATAGTTTAAACTTTTATCTTTCCAATGATGTGTCACACATGTTTATATATTAAAACAAGATGTGTTGGAATTATTTATTCTTTCTAAGAGTAATTCACAGCTTAATGGCCATTCAAATCTTTAATTAACTTTTTCTCAAAGCTTGGATTTTTCATGTTTGTGTTCTATTAAACTTAAGAACTCAATTTTTATAATACTTTTATTATGTTATAGTGTATACTTTAACACAGGCATTTAATGATTGATTCAGAAGTATTTATTTTAGGCAGTGAAATCTTACCAAAAATGCTAATTTAAAAATGCCTTTCTATAAATAATTAATAATTAATTTTCAAGTTCACTTAGAAAGACAATGGTCTTTTAAAATACGTAAAGCATGTTACTCAAACTACTCTAAGAATTATAGACGTCTGTCTTTCACCATTCTTAGAAAAAGGTACATAAAGTTGGTGTATTTTAACATGGCGGAGATAGAGCTTACCCGGGTCCTCTTAAGAAATACACTGGTTTCCAAAAATTAAGGAAAAATCGCAAAAAGAGCGATAACTCGTTCAAAAATGAACCTATCCGTATGAAATTTGCATATGTTGTTAAGTAAAGGATGCTGAGTAAAATTACAAAATGCAAATTAGTGGCGCTGCAATCGGATTGCGTCATCTGTGCGGAGCATAAAAATGCATGCTAGAGAGTACGGCTGCTGGTGTCGCTGTGATTATGAGATAAGAAAACTGAGATAACCAATTCATTAGGTTGACCTAGAGGTATCATTTGTCCGTATAACTGAGATATAGAGCTATTGGAAGATTAGATGTAGGCCAAAGTCAGACAGAGGTGGCCAGATGGCTAAATTGGAGTCCTTTTGTTGTTCATAGGCTTTGGAAACAATTTCAAACCACTGGTTCAGTCTCCAGAAGAGCGACAACAAGCACTGATGACCGATATTTGCGGTTATGGGTACGAAGGAATAGAATAGCAAACCCCTCTCATCTTAGAGCCACCCTTGTTGCAGCCACTGAAAGGTTGGCATCAACGTCTATTGTACGTAGAAATCTTCATGAAGGTGGTCTTTAGGCGATGCGTCCAGACATTTTTGTGCCGCTCACCTGTATCACCGGAGAGAACGTTTAAGTTGGGCTTTTTAACATTTCCACTGGACGGCTGATCAATGGAGGCGTGTTCTCTTCACAGATGAGTTCGATTTTAGCCTCAAAAGCGATAGTAGGCATTGTTTGATTTGGAGAGAATAGGGAACACGCTATCATCCATCAAACATTCGTAAAAGAGATTCGTATGGAGGAGGCAGTGTCTGTGTTGGGGATGGTATTTCTTTGGGTGGACGTACAGACCTCTATGTCTTTCCACGTGGAACTGTGAATGATCCCGTCTGTAGAGATGACATTCTTGATGCTTATGTGCACCTTTATGCCGGTGCAATAGGTAACGATTTCCTGTTACAGGACGATAACGCTAGACCGCACAGGGCTCACATCATAGAAGATTGTCTTCAGCACTAAACAATTCAGCGCATAGAATGGCCAGCGCGATTACTGGATTTTAATCCCATCGAGCTTCTTTGGAGTGCTTGAGGATGATGTGTCTCTGCTCTCAATCCCCTTCTCAGACCCTTGCCAGGCTTACAACTGCTTTAAAAGAGCAATGGCTTGCACTTCCCAGCGAACTTATCGATCGCATAATTGACAGTATCACACATCGCTTAATGTGTTGCATAGTTTCTAGGGGTGATCATATTCCATATTATAGGTACTTTTCCTATACCAAACTGACACATTTATTTTGTTTATTTTATAATTGTATTAATTTCTGAAACACCACAATCGTCTGGTAATTTCTTTTAATGTCATTTTATACCTTACTATGTGTTCTATATTGTGTCTCACTTTTATTAAAATCCACTTGTAACATTTTGAGTAATCGCTACTTTTGTTGTTTTTCCTTAATTTTTGGAAACGAGTGTATATATACTTCAGTTGAAAATTCCCCTTCAGCAATTTCCTCTACTAAGGAGAATAGTATGTGAATACTTTCGTGCAGCCCTGTATAGGAGGTATGGAATTTATAGATAACGTGTAACATGCAAAAAATTCATTAAATTTAAAACCGCATATCGAATTTTAAACCGTACACTCCAGCGTAAGTCAGTGATTTATATCAGTTTCAATACATTTGAAATAGCGCCCTGTCATTAAAATACTCTGCAAATGTTTTTTCCCCCTATACCATAATGTAATGAGATTCTTTTAAGTGCCCTGTCAATGAACTATTCATCCTACATACTTTCTATACAATACCAAACATGGCTTAGTGAACCTCAATAATCTTTAGCCATTGCATGAAAATCCAAGTCTATTTACGGGAGTTAGAGCGTGGACAGACGGACCGAATGTATAAACACTTTTCAACTTTGTTTGAAAGTGTTAAAAGATATTAATGAAAGTTTTCTTCGTTCCATTAAATCCTATCATACGTCATTTATACAATGATATCCCATGATAAGTAATGATTTTAGGTTGCCATGGTGATGACGTCCTATTTAAAGAGGGAGTCCTATTATTTCCGTTTTACTGAATTTAATATATAGAATCATAATAAAGTTTATATTAATGTATTTTTGTATAAGAGTGCACCAAGATCTGAATATTTATAAAACAGGTTATTTTACGAATTTTAAATACGTTTTAGGTGAACTAGTTAAGACATTTGCCAAATTTGACATACAATTTCCAACTTGTTTTAAATTAATTCAACACTTTTTTAGAATACAACTGTAACAAATTTACGGGAAAGCCCACGGCAGAAGAAACTTTTTGCTGAAATTTTTTTTAAAAAGGAAATATAAGTGCGATACATCAATTTAAAGCTAAAGAGTTGCTGTTTAGGAATTTGTAAGTTTTAATTTTCTAAGAATAAGTCTACACCGAGACCGAGATGAAAACTAGTAGTGTTAAAATTCATTTAAAGTTGAGCATACAAATCCACTTATTGAGTTTTATGGTTTTTTTACTTCTGTTCTTTAAATGAAATTATTATGCATTGAATATAACAAGCTATTATTACATCCGTTAGATATACATAGTTAAAAGGTTTTATCTAAGGTATTAAATGCAATTTTAGCTTTATTTAGAAGTTGATAATTAAATGTCACAAGAGTAACAGAAAACATATTAAAGTTTTAATGTCTCAAAAACTACTTAAAATTTTTACCCAAAGTTTCTAACTCTCTGATTTCGAGGTATAAGACAGATTTTACATAAAATATTTTGTTTATGCTATGCATGGAATAGGCTCTGCGGAGATGTCACAAGAGTAACACATAACACTTTTGTCCATAGTTAGACATAAAACTGCGTTACAATCAAAACAAACACAATGCTTAAAGTTTTGTTGTTTTTTCTGTTATTAGAGCAGTTCTTGAAATAGTTTTAGCCATAACTAAGGTTATTTTGTAAATTTCAAGGAAGATAAATTATCGTTATTAGTGTTTTTTTTTCATGGATGAATTTATTTATTATTTATGGATTTTTTATTCATTTCTGTTATTACTTAAGATATAAAATAATCATGACAAGTAATTAAAGATATAATAAAACAACTCAACTCGTGTTATTTTTGTATGCTTTCTTTTGGTTTGAAGCACATGGTCTTTGATCAGATATTTTATAGGCTTTGTAAAGCTTCGTTTACTAAATTCTGCTGTATAACCTACAGAGGTTCTTATAGTAACTCTTATGGAAAGGATTCTGATAGTATATTTTAAAGGAAAGATTATAAGAAAGATAGATAGAAAAGAAAGATATTTTAAAGATATTGCTTCTTATACACGTTATTGTTTTAAAGAGCAGAAAAAAATTTGCTAAGCGCCAAAAATTGTAGAAAAAAAATAAGAATGAAATTGAATATGTTGATGTGATAAATAAACAAAAAAAATATATTACGATAAAGTGAAGAAAAGTTTTAGAGACAGCAAAAGCTTCAGCAAGGGAATGGAAATATTAAGAAAAGGAATAAATAGAGAACTAGCTAACCTCAGATACTGTAACAGGAAAAAAATCTAACTCCACAGCTTTGGAGAATTTTATGTCGATGAAGATTTAAAAAGAGGTCATTCTTCAGCTAATTCTACATTATTTAGCGTGAAAAAGGTAACATAATTTCATCAATTCTAGGGGACATTTACTAAGAGAATACGTTTTTTGTTTAAAGCTTTCCTAAATTGAAAAATTGGAGGTTCCTTTGTAGTTTTAAAGGCCTATTTTTATAAAACAATAGAAAATGACTCATCAGAATATTTCCATTTGTCATTGTCACGAAAACATTCAAGCAATTCATAAAGTAGTAACTGGTGTATTTCCTTCATTAAACATTCCTGTGAAGGATTTGATGACTTTATCTGCCGAGATACATCATAATTAGAATGTAGGAATTCAGAATATCTAATTTGCGAAGATAACGTCGAAGAATTATTTGAAATGTAAGTCCATGATACAGAACTTCTTATAAGTTATTGTAAATAGCAAAACGTTGATAAACGTTTTGCTATTTTCAAAACGTTTATCAACATCTTGTCAATACTCTTACTTTTTCAAAACGTTGATAAACATTTTGAAAAAGTAAGAGTTGAAGAAACCATTTCTGATTGTTTATAAAATTATCGAAAGCAACTAAATCTACATTCATTCAGACTTTTACACAGGATTATTTTCATAATGCCAAAAAATAACCATTTCTCAAAGAATAGTTATGCAAGTGGATTTTCTGAAAACTACATTTTCATGCCAAGCCGAAATTTTGGTACTAAATACTGCATTACTGGTCATATCCACAAGGGACTGTATTTTCAGCCATTATTTAGTATGATCCCAATAAAGTAAAATCTTATGCTTTTAGGCAATGTAACTCATAATCAATTTTTTGTAAATGCTATCGTATGTAAAATTTCAACATAGCATCTTTAAGGGAATTTGTATTTTCCTAAAGTGTACATGATTTTCTTTCTTATATGATGGTTGTGCTTTCCGAATTAAACAAAACTGTAACTATGCAAATATGCCAGCAATGAATCAGACTTCTTTCTCAATTAACTTAATAGAGCTTATGTTTTTTTCAAATATTCCTGGTATAAATGCTGTAGATTTATTTTGTGTTGTTGTATAATGATATATGTGGAATGAAGTGCGTTCTAAAAATCAATTCTAAGACATATTGCTTATTTTGTCAAAAGAAATAAAACAATAACGTTCCATTACTTTGAGAGAAAATACCAACAGCGAAGGGCATCCAACAAATAAAATTTGTTAAAAACATGAAAAATGACACTATCTACTACATACCATATACTAACATGATTCGTAATAAGAATTTGTATTTCATTAAATAAATCATGATGCAGGAGAAGTTGCAAGTGATATTATTGATAATGAAGACAATGATTTATTCTGTTAAGTAGCAGAAACTGAGAGGTTGCTATGTGGTTATAGTCATAATTAATTTCAGAATTTTTTACATTCTTTTATGGTATTTTAAAATTAAACCATCATTAAAAGTTGTTCTGTATGGAAAATAATTTTATTAAACTTATTTTAATTATTTTGTTTAGTATTTAAACTGAATTTTTGCTAAAATTACATCATGGACAAAATGTCACTAGAGTAACGTCACAAGAGTAACACCTAGCATTTTGCAAAATGAAATTTAACTAATTCATGCGTTATCAGATGAGTTCAATGATTAATGCTTTTTAAAAAGATATAATTACTCTGCTATATTCTGTAAATTTTATTTCTATAGTCTCACATAATTCACAGAATTTCTGCGTCAAACACAATTTTTAAAAATTGCATTTTTTTGTAGTTACAAGAGTAACAAAATTTTCATTTATTGTCTAGCAAGTAAAATGCTTTTTGTTAAAAATTGTATATGCACTCTCAAAAAAACTTTCTTTAATTCACGTAAATTTTACTGGCAGCAGTGCTGCCGGAATTTTTCCGTGAATCTACTTATATCCATTTTTTGCCTCCGTTACAGGAGGTAAAATATCCGTCAATTGAAGAAAGTTGGGAAAAAACAAAAGTGGAAGACGTTGGATTCGAACCAGCCATCTCAGCACTACGAGACGAGCATGCTAGCACTGAGCTACAGTTGCACAGCAGCGAAACGCTTTGAAGTCAATATGTTTGTTTCAGATAGGTATGGCTTGATCAATTTCTTTAAAAAGCTTTTAATTTTGTAGTTCATTCCGGGAAGATTTTGTCTTTAATGAGATTGTGGGTGGCGTTTTTATACTTTATTATTACTATAGTATAAACATATGAATTTTAAATAGTTTTACGTAGATTGCTAGAGGTAAAATACGGATACTACTATATTTTTATTGCATAAGATTTTTTTTAGTAATATCGATTTTTTCCATTTAATTTTCTTAATTAAAATATATTTTGAATGTGTTTGTTTAATGTATATTTTAAATGCGAATATTTATTTATAAACAACTTTATAAATTCACCTTTATTTAACTTTATTCAACTTATTCAACTTTAAAAAATAAATTGTGAGTACTTTTCAGTGAATGAGAAAAGTAATTGTTATTTATTTTGAAATTCGAAAACTTTTTTTTTTTTTTTTTTTAATTAAATTAGAAATGTTAATTTATAGAATTTTTGGTTTTTCATTTTTAAAATAAATTTCGATTTATTATCAGTAGGCCCAATACGCATGCGTGCTAGGAATAAACGGAATTTCTCCCTCTGTTTTAGACGTTCGGAGAGAATTCACGGATAAAAAAAAAAAAAATTAGCAGTACGGAAATTATTTGTTAAAAAGGAGGAATAATTTAGTTTATATTGACGAGTTTTTCTGACAGTGTGGTATTTTGAAAGTAGAGTACATGTATTTTTAAGTAGTTGCATCAAATTTATCCTTAATATATTTTTAATATAATAATTGGAAATATATATGGAAATTTGCTGTGATGGTCACAAGAGTAACAGTGGACGTTCCCTTACGCAAAATAATTTTTCTTATAGAAATATTCAACTAGAATGATAGGAAAACATGGTTATACAAAATGTTTGTCTGTCTGTCCGTGTCTCGCCATTGTACAGTCGTGGAAAAAAAAAAAGTAAGCACCCCCTACTAACTCCTCAACAAATTATCGTAAAGGAAAGTTACTGGTACCGAACGATTGGAAATAAAGTCTACTTTTAAATGATGTATAGGAAATTTGCTTAGGGGGGCCATCTACATATTAAAACGAACCATAACTTTGTTTTTTCAATGGCAATACCCAATTTTAACGAGATATTTCAAATCTTCGGTTCAAACTATGCCTAGACACCAAATTTCAAGTCATTTGAATGATTTTGATGAGTTTTTGAATTATAAACATTCAAAATTTAGTGCTTCTAATGTTAAATTACATTTTCATATCTTCATTAATATCTCCTGAAATTATACTCCTAATGTTGTAATTTTTTGTGTGGCAATAGTACTAAAATACCTAAACATAAATACGCTGAATTTGCAATTTTCATAATTTTATTATATGAATTATGAAATTAATATTCGAAAAAAATATGAATTGCAAGCTACAATTTTTTTGATGGATTTAGATTTATTAAGCCCTGCTTTATGAAAATCCAAAATTTCACATTTTTCTTCCAAGTAGTTTTCAAGTTGTGCTTAAAAAACGGCAAAATGATGGTTTAAGGGGCCGTCTATGATAGAAGTGAGTAGATATTTTGAAATTTCTTCTGCTGTCTTGCAATCTAACCGGCTTCACTGACTGCTTGAGTGGTGCCTTGATCAAGAAGGGGGCTATCTCGGTTAACAATCGAGTACCGAACTTCAATTTGGATACAGCCCTTAAAATACGCTCGTTTTAAAATAATTAATTTCTCGGAAACTTATGGTACGAATTGCATAAAAATTTGTTTTTAAGCTAATTGAAGGGTGTTGAGTTCATTTATGCTGTCAGAATTGTGTACTGCTATTGAAAAAAACAAATTTATGGTTCGTTTTAATATGTAGATGGCCCCCTAAGCAAATTTTATACACACCATTTAAAAGTAGACTTTATTTCCAATCGTTCGGTACCAGTCACTTTCTTCTACGATAATTTGCTGAGGAGTTAGTAGGGGGTGCTTACTTTTTTTCCCCACGACTGTACCATCGAAAAGTGTGTGAAGTTATGCACAGAATTGAACCAAATTTCATGTATATGCTATGGCAAGCAGATCCTCCTTTAATTTGGAAATATTCCGCCAGAAGGGGCAGCTGTAATAGCAATTTTTGTGCATTATTCTCAATTTATTTTTGTAGTTATGTTGTATATCGGCAGCTCGTACAACGAGTAATTCGCGCTCTTCGCATCTTGCTAAGCCGGCAATTAGCATACAGCTCACGTGCAACAGAGTAATGAAAAATATTGATTTTATTAAATATCATGATCGATATTAACTCGTTTTTACTCCGACTCTGACTGAAGCAGGAATTTAAGATGAAAGTCAAAGTGAGTATAGTATTGAACTAATACTATTGAAGCATTAATATTTGTAAATATTTTGAAGTATTAAGAAGTATGGGATTGGCACATCCAGCTAGTTAGATTTCGCAGAAGTATTTTAAGACCATTTTTATGGAATCCAATTGATTTTTTAAATGAATTATTTCCGCTTTTTTCTGAAATATTTAAATTTTCAAAAACAATTTACGCTATGCTACAGTCAATAGGCTAAAGATAATATGTATTAATATTTTTCTTTTGCACTGAGAAAAATGACACTTTCAAATCTGAGTAAATCTATGTTTTCATTTTGTTATGAAACTTTTTGTTTCAAATAGGATGACCCAATGCTTTCAATTCTGAAATACCAGAAATACTCAGTTTCAAACAAAATTGCCTTTCATTCGTTAAACGTAAGTAAATTTTACCAGGGTAGTTGATTCATATTATATCATTTGCTATGATTTCGAACGAAACGCTCCTTTCAGTAATAATTTATAACATGAAATGTAGCGAACTACATTTTTATCGTATTCGCGGAAGAACACTTAAAAGCCGTAGTAATATAATCGCGAAAGTGTAAATTTTATTCTTGAACCTTCGAAATCGAAGAATGGATGAACTCGTAAAGGAAAGACTTCGCAGGTCGGATTTGACAACTATCAACAATATATAAATACAAACATAATGTATAATCGTGAATAAAGCGTTATATGCTCATATTTGAGTATGTCCATGTTTTCAGAAATGAGTATATACATGTTTCAAACCTGAGTAATTTTGTTTCAGAGCCATTTTGACTATGCAACATACTCAGATTTGAGTATTTTTTACTCAGTTTTGAAAATGTCGGTTTGAGAGTGTGGTTGTTTGAGAAAGGCTCGATGTAAACGATCAGCTGACAGTAGTTTTCAGGACATCCTCATTTACATGT
Organism: Maratus speciosus; assembly: GCA_963932465.1. NCBI lineage: Eukaryota > Metazoa > Arthropoda > Arachnida > Araneae > Salticidae > Maratus > Maratus speciosus. The sequence goes on along the minus strand of OZ010787.1, from coordinate 682,750,778 downwards.
GTTGCGCAATCTAAAACATTTAACTTTTATCTTAACATAAGTCATTGCTATAATTTAGGGAAAATCCTATTTCATTTGTTTATTGAAATAACTCTTTGTATTAAAAATATCTTTCATCTGTTTATGGTAATATCAAGAACAATCCAAGGTTACTTCCTCATTGAGACAGTGCAGCTATGCGAGATAAGATCAAATGCAAGTCAGACTTCGGTAGGAACTGACACACACGCAACAGCATTTGTATTGCGGACCGCACCAGGATATCCCAACCCTGTTATTACATTTAAGTTTAATATCAACGCATTGAGGCACCAATTAAGGTTGTTGCAAGTACTTGAATATAGCATTTTTATATTCATTCTGGTGCTCACTTTTACTTATTACACATAGACCAGGAGCCGGCACCACAGATAATCACCTCATCAAGTTCACGGATGAAATTCTAGGATTAGTTAAATCTTTTCGGATATTAAGACGCAATCGGTTTGCCAAGTACTATCTGGGTAGAAAACACCTGAAAACCGATTCTAGCGTCTGACTCGTAGGTTTATCATTGTGTTTTCCTGCACCCAAAGGTATGAAGACATGGGGGATTGGGAGCAGGAAAATGCAAGTCAGCTGCTAAAATCTGGTTTTCAGGTGATTTCCCCCAAAATCGGACTTGGCAGAGAGATTGCGTTTTAATATGCGAATCAAGATTTAAGTAATCCTAGAATTTCATCCGTGAACTCGATGAGGTGATTGTCCGTGCTGCCAGCTCCCGGTCTAACAAACATATCACAATTAAATAACATGAATGCCAGCGACTAATATGATTAATTTTTTATGAAAGAAGTACAAAATACTCTTTCCAACATAGCCTAATATATTGGAACGCCCGCCACACCCCAACAGTTTTCGTACTTATTGAAACTCGTAAAGTAGGGATGCACAACCTGTGGCCCGCGAACTTCGTCAATTTATAACTGTAAAAAAATTACATTTCTTGTCCAAAAGTTGAAAAAAAATCGTGAATTTCTTCATTTTGTCGCTGGAAAATTTTAAAATTTTGTTGGTCAAATAAGAATCGCGAATTTTGTTGATCGGGCGTGGAAAAATCGCGAATTTCGTTGACTGGGTGCGGAAAATAGCGAATTTTGTCGATGATGCTCGGAAAAATTGCAAATTTCCTTGATCAGGCACGATAAAATCGCGAATTTGGTCGATGAAGCACGGAAAAAAACCGCAAATTTCGCTGATCGGGCGCGGATAAATCGCGAGTTTTGTGGTTCGGGCACGGAAAAATCGCGAATTTCATTGGTCGGCCACGGACAAAATCACAAATTTTGTCGATCAGGCGCGTGAAAATCGCAAATTTCGCTGATCGGGGACGAAAAAAATCATAAATTTTGTTGATGATGCGAGGAAAAATTGCAAATTTTCTTGATCGACTGCGGAAAAATCGTGAGTTTCGTCAGTCACGAGAAAAATATCGCGAATTTTGTCAATTTGCTGCGGGAAAAAATTGCCAATTTCGTCAGTGAGTTAAGATTTGGGAATTTCGTAGATCAGGCGCGGAAAAATCGCGAATTTTGTTGACCGGGTGCAGAAGAATAGCGAATTTTGCCGATAAGGCTCGGAAAAATCGCAAATTTCGCCGATACGGCACGGAAAAGTCGGGATAGGAAAAATCGCGAGTTTTGGCGAACGGGCTCGGAAAAATCGCGAATTTCGTTGATTGGGTACGAAAAAATCGTCAATTTTGTTGATGATGCGCGAAAAAATGGCGAATTTTCTTGATCAACTGCGGAAAAATTGTGAGTTTCGGAAGTCGCGCGAAAAAAATCGCGAATTTTGTCACTTTGCTGCGGGAAATAATTGCAAATTTCGTCAGTCAGTTAAGAATCGTGAATTTCGTCTATCGGGTGTGGAAAAAAATCGCGAATTTTGTCAATTAGGTGCGGAAAAATCTCGTGTTTCGTCTGTTTATCGGGAATGACGTCAATTTGCCGCGGGAAAATTGCAAATTTCGTTAGTCAAGAATCGCAAATTTCGTTGATCGTGTTCGGAAAAATCGCAAGCTTCGTCGAACGGACACGGAAAAATCGCGAGTTTTCCCAATCAGGCTCAAAATCGCAAATTTCGTTGTCAGGCACAAAAAAATCGCGATTTTTCTCGATGATGCGCGGAAAAATTGAAAATTTCGTTGATTGGCTGCGGGAAAATCGCGACTTTCGTCAGATTATCGCGAGAACAAATCTCAAATCTCGTCAATTCACCGTTTGAAAAAATCGCAAATTTCGTCGGAGTCAGTTAAAAATCCATAATTTCGTTGATCGTTCGCGGAAAAATCGCGAATCTCATCGGTCAAGGGTGGAAAAATCGGAAATTTCGTCGTTCTTGCACGAAAAAGGCGCGAGTTTTCGTCGATCGGGATCCAAAAAATCACGAATTTCTTTGGTCGGGCACGAAAAAAAATCGCACATTTTGCCGATCAGGCGCTGAAAAAATCTCAAATTTCGTTGATCTGGACGGAAAAATCACAAATTTCGTTGATCAGGTGCGTAAAAATCTCAAATCTTGTTGATCGGTTCTTCCTGCCCCCTTCGTTCATAAAGTTCGCATTTTTTTTTGGCACCAGCCATTTTCATGCCTATGTTTGTTTTTTAGCACTTTTAATAAAACAAAATTTACTCCCCCGAATAAAGTCTAGGAATATTATCACTCTTTCAAATTAATCCTTTTTATAAATACAAACGTAAACTCTTGATATATCCTTGCCCACTGAATTGGATATGTTGACTGGGCAGGGGAACGTAGAGCGGTAACCTCCCCCCCCACCTCCCCGAAATAGAATTCTCTTCGTGTGACTGATGTGGCCCTCGACAACCCAGACATTTTTTAAAGTGGCCCTTCTCTTAAAAAGGTTGTGCACCCCTATCGTAAAGCTTTCTAAAGTAAGGTATTTCGACTCATAAAAACTCCAACATTCAAACGGGGGTATCTCCTTATACATTTTTTCAGTATTTTTTTTTCACCTTATCCCTTACGATCTGAGGGCATCTACTATATGAGGATATCTACTATATAATGTGATTTTATAGACCGTTACTTACCAATGGCGATTTGTGAATATTATGTGTTGGAATTAAGGAAAAGCATCGATTTTTTCTCCCAGCACATATTTTTTATTTGAATGAATACGCTTCAATCAAACATAACAGAATAAAATCCAATGAGTGAAATGTTTTCTATATTTATATATAGTTTTCTTTCTTTATTTATAGGAAGAAGTGTGTGAGGATTTATTTTTTTAAAGAATTTTTGCCATGTGAAAACTTAAAATAATTTAATCTATATATATAAACATAGAAATATTTAAATATATATAAATATAAAAATATATTTGAATATATATAAAATAATATATAGAAATATTTAAAGTAACTTAATCCAGTCTCCTATTTATCTATTAAAGGTAGTAACCCATGATAATTGATAACTTCGATCACTTAATAAATTGTAAAATTGTGGTACTCGCTGCATGACCCACAAGGGAAAAAGGCTTTGGAATTTGAGACTTTAAACTTAGCAGCAGACTAGGTTCCGATATTGTGTTAGCACTAAAAAGACCGGACATTTTACTCAAGTTTTATAAAAATATTTTATACCAGAATTTTTATTTGGAATTTTTATTTAAAACTGTTTAACTTGTTTAACATTGTATTTACTGTATATTTTTAATTTATTTTGTGAAGAAATTTCTGGTTCGAACCGAAATATATTCATTTTGCAGGGGTCAAGTGACCTCTCGTGGTCCTTTTAGTTGCAACCTTGCTTTGCCAAGTTGTTCCCAAAACTAAAAGCCCCACCAGTGGCTGAGAGGTTCTGCTCTCAAAGCTGGTACACGGGAGGTGCTGGGTTCGATCCCAATCGCGCCCGTCGGCCTAATCGTTCGGAGTTCTCGTGGTTTTCTTCGAACCGTGGATTTCCATGCGTTAATACGGATTAGGTTCCCTTAGAAAGACCTCCACGGAAGGCACTCCCCCTAGGGCCTATATCCCTCGTGTAGATAATTGGCCGTCAAAAATCAACCCAACCCAAAACTAAAATAATACTACAAATACTCATTCGTTGGTTTTAAACAAACAAAATAACGTCATAGATGACAGAAAAAAGAACTTTTCGGAAATTGATACTTTAGGGCACTAGTCATTTAGGTTTACAAATTGGGATCTAAAATTACAAATTCCGTTAAAATATTAATTTAATTATCACTAACCCAAATTCACACAACCACAAATTTAAGGCCTTTAATCAAGTGAATGATATACAAATCCTCAAAACATTTTATTGTAAAGGATTTAAGTTAAATAAGTATGAAAATTTCTCAATTTCTTGGCCACACCCTCTTGAAGGCGTTTTGCAAACTCAGCCGAAAATAACATCTATTTTATGAGGAAATCATCATAGATTTTGCCAGTTATTGGTTTGCTTTTAAGGCAAAAAACCTTGAGCTATTAAGAAATGAAGTTAAATGTAAAAAAGTCAAACAGTTTAGTTTTTATGGGGAAAAGAATAGAGGTCCACCTATGTGGACACAGGTAGCGAAGAGGTTAAACCCAATTTGAGTTTCAACATATTCAGATGGAATGGCTTGAGTCGATTGAAAAGAATTGAAAATAGAGTTTTTGTCTAACTTGCGAGACCGAGATAATCTTCTGCGAATAGCTGTTATCAATAAACCAACACAAATTTCTAAAGTCGACTCTAATTAATATTTCCATATTAAAATCAATCTATAGTAGTAACTTATAATGCATAGACTTAGGATTGAAAAAAATGCATTTCTGAAAGATTTTCTTTTTTATTGAAATTCTATTGAGTGCCGCTGGTTTAGGGAAAAGTTAGGAGAAGCACACATTCAAATAACTGGATTAAGCAGAGTTTTTCGTCTTCAAAAATAGGGATATATATTTTGAAGTCTTTTCTTTTATATTTTATCTCTAGAAATGGAAAGGAAAAATGCGCATAAAAAAGTTTTTTTAAACTTTAAAAATTAAATTGCTATTAAGTTTGATCGGGAAATGCTTTTCCTTGATATTTTGTGGGATGCAGCATTCCGAGGTGCTTACCTCGATTTTACCGCTCTTTTTTGTTGTTTCCTGATAAACAAGATAAAGCGAGGGGCTACTGTGTATTGTAACTTATATAAAATTATTATATAGGAAATATGACGTTTATTCTTTTTCTTTTTCATACAGTTCCTATGCTGCCATAAGCCCGTATGAAAAGGATTCCAGTAAACAGGAAAATACTAAAATTAATTCAAGAATTAAAGATGAACAAGAATCAATACACATTTCAATATTGATACAGTTTATAATAAACATAATATCATGTATTATATTAGGGGTTCACAACCATAGTAGACCATGTCCAATTTTCTCGATTGTGAATAATAAGGCTTTAAAGATCTTAATAAATAATTAATTCAGGTCAAGTGATTTATAAGGATTACGTGTGTAAATGTTCAATTTAAAGCATCATTTTTATAGTGCACTACTTTTACAAATGACAAATTAATATTTCTATTTTAAATTTATACGTTTTTAAAAAAAAATGAGGACTTGGTCCAGTATGGTTGTGAAATTTTCATGTGAAAATAAAGTCTTGTTTATTATGATTACAAAAACTCTTGATTTTGATTTATATTTTTATTCTACTTTTTACTCTAAATTAAACACAAAGAATGAAACATATTACCAGTTATCGTAAACCATTCACTATACACAATACTATATACACACAATCTATCTATCCATAATAAATCCCACATCCACAATCAATCACAAATCCACAATCAGTACTAGATGATACACAATCATCATCATCGTCATCATGATGTACTTTAGAGGAAGTAGCTTAAAGCCTGGTATTGACATCTACTGGAATATTCTTGAAGTATACATGATGAATTGGCGGAATGTATGGAAGAATAGCCATCATATCTTTCTTTTTTGCCAAAGTGATTTTTCTACGGCCCGCGTACAATGCATCTTGACTGACATTTAACAAAGAAAGTAACTTGCGACCACGAGCCCATTTTTCCACATTTATTCTACGAAAAGGTTGATCCTCATTGAGGGTTTCTTTGAACAGTAACATGAAGGGTGAATCTCTCACAACTCGCAGCCATCTAATTTACATCCAACTAAAGCTTTCTCGGTATCCTTCTTTCTGTTTGTGATACTTTGTTCCAAAGTTGTAGTAGAAACATAGTCAGAATTCTTAACTTCAATGACATCGAATTGAGGACATTTCCTTTTTGTATTCATAATAGTTTTCAATCTCCAGGAACATAGATGTGTTATTTCTTGCGAAATGCTGCTTCATTCAGAGGAAATTCTGCGTCATTCGGAAGGAAAGAGTCGACGGACACCAGGAATTTGTGGTCAGTTGTCTTCGCTGTGATGTTTGTACCATTAACTTGTTTCAACAGCGTAACAGACATTTTGATGTTCCTATTTTAATCACCTCTGGCATCAGAATATCGAATAATTTTCTTATGTGTATGTATGCTTTCTGCCTTGGGTGTCTTGCAATGATGCTAGAAATGTCTTGAAAACCTCTTCCTGTCTCTATTTCATCTCAGACGTACATGTATCCCACAATAATATTAAAGGAATGCACCGCAAAGTTATAACACATATTGATTGCTTTAATAATAAGCTATGGATGTTGACAGCTTAGAAAGGGAAGTGCTTTTTGCAAGTCGAATGTACAGCAGAAAGTTTCATCTGAGGCTTTAATTTTATCAGTTTTCATTTTCTCTTTAGCCTGTTTAGATTTCCGCACATGGTGCTCTCCTTTGGTTTCAAAACTTTTTCTAGTGTTTTCATCATTTTCTGTCGAAAACGTGATTAATATGTTATCCCATAATTTACATGTATCTGTATTTAACGGATTAAAGTGTAAATTAATCTTTGTGCTGAAGATTTTGTAATAGAATTTATTTTCACGGGGGTCTTATTCTTTGTGGTACATACATTCTTTTCTAGGCCGAAGATTGAACTATATGATTAATTTTTTTCCTTGAAATGATTTCTTCTTTTTTCAGAAAAGCCCTGTCAGTACGTTTGTCGTTTCTTTACCGAGAAAAGGCGGTGGGAGGACTCATGAAAAACAATATTACTTTTCATTCATAGTTTATCCATCTGAAGATTCACGAACGTTCATTTTTCATCAGAAGTTTTTAAATCGTTACTTATTTAATCTACAACGTTTTTTGATAGCAATGAGACAAGATTTAGACAAGAATGAACCACAGATGAAAGAGTGATAAATGGACTTGATTCAGTATGGTTGTGAAGGTTTCTTGTATTACTTCACCAACTCTGGACACACATGCAATTTATGAGAAAGTATGTGAACTATAGACTTGGTGCACTATGGCAGTAGATAGACCACAGTTTACCTGATACATGAACTATCTCATTTTTAAAAAAAAGTGGACTTGGTCTACTATGGTTGTGAGCCCCTCATATGATATTGAGATTTCTATACCATGACAATATTTTGCCTGTTATTGAAGGGTTTAATGTAACAATATCCCTGTCTGAAATCGATCAATTATTACGACAAAATATTACAGATACATTACTATATAATATAATGCATTAGAATTTAATATATTATAAACTAAAATAGGATGTGGATTATTGAATACTAGCCGCTCTTGGCGACCCGTTTGGTCTCCCTTAAAATTTATGTTTGGGAAAGCATGCTAAGCATTGTATCATATTACTTTTATTCATCATTTAATTTACTTACAAGGAGAGGGCCAACCTTGTTAATCACAGATTTTGATTATTTTAATATATGTTGTAGGGTAGAGACACCTTAGTGTCAGGTTCAACGGATTTTATCCAACGCTCCTTAGTTCTTGAGAAAACGTGTGTGTGTGTGTGGGGGGGGGGGGTGGAGTCTAATAATAGCACACAACTCAAATACTTACTTTGCAAGAGCAATGATAGGTTATCCGTACCTCAGTTGGTATGGCGTTTGCCGGCTGATCCGCGGGCCCGGGTTCGATACCTGAATGCGCTACGTTTGTTTTTCTCATTTTTTGTTTTATAAATATACTTGTAAGTATAATTAATAATCTCATTGTCAATTTAATTTTATAATATTGTATATCAATTATAATTTTAACCTATTTAATTTTTTACTTTTAACTAAACAGTTGTATAAAACATCATAAAACTGTTAATTTTTTAAAAATCACTTTTAAAATGTATTTCATATATTATTTATCGATGCAGTGATATTGAGCAATTGTGTCAATTCGTGATTTTAAATAAACATCATTTACGCATTGCTTTAACAAAGGAAGTCAATGCGATAATGCTATTATTCTGTTTTTAAAGTAACAAGCATAATTATATTAAAAATTAGCATCAGAATTAAATTACAACCGATTTTTTGCATATTAAAGATTTTTAAATTTGTAATACGTATTCTTGCACTTTCAATTATTTTGCTTTCACCTTTATCTTCTTTCTGCTTTTATTTTTATTTTATTTGAATATTCTTTTATCATAACTATATGGCACCACAACAAATTTTGTCACGATTTTGGAATTCTTATCATTCAATAATAGATCCAATTTCTTTTTAAACTTCTTTAAAGGATGAGAAATAATAGTTTAAAAATAAAAAATGATAAATTTAAGTTCGTTAACATTATAATTAATGTATGATATTAAAATTTGTAATGGAAATTATTAAATTATAATTACAAGTATATTTATAAAACAAAAAATGAGAAAAATAAATGCACGCGTTCGAGTATCAAACCCGGACCCGCAGATCAGCCAGCGAACGCCGTACCAACTGAGCTACGACCAACCTATCACCTTGGTCGCAATGTAAGTATTTAAGTTGTGTACTATTATTAGACCCCCCGGTTTCTCAAGAACAAAGGAGCGTTGGATAAAATCCGTTGAATCTGACACTAAGGGGTCTCTATCCTACAACATACAGGGTGTCCGGTCTCAACGGTGTCCAATGGCTAAATCCTAAACTATTAGTCTTAGACATATAGTTCCAATTACAAAAATGTTTTAAATCAGGTAAAGAAATATTTTAAAAGTGATTTAAATCAATGAAAACATTTCTTAAAAAATTACAAAATTTAAATTTTTATACGGTCCCCCGGTCCTATAAGTTATACTTAGTAAAATTTTCCTTTTACACTGACAAGTAATACAAAAAAAAAAGTCCCGTTATTCTGCCGGAATTCACAAATTTAGTCGAAATTATAATTTCGTCAGATATATTAAAAAAATGGTTGAGAGTAAAATTAACATTGCAATATAAATTTGAAATCTTTAATCATTCTGACATATTAATGCAAAATATACAATTTGTAATAAACATTTAAGAAGAAAGAAAAAACAGAATTTTTGTTAAATAAAATTATGCTAAATTATCAGCTTCAATTCTTTACAAAATGATACGTATTTTAAAATATTATTAGACTGTACTAGTCTACAAAAGTTGGATTATGTCATGCTTTTTAGCTTTTGATAATTTATTATTAAGTATTCATTACCGCTGAATCCGAAATTGACCTTCTTTTTTAACCATCACATCAGGATTTTTCGCAAATTGCAAATTTCGAAGTTAAAAAGTTCAAAGTTAAAATTGAACCTCCTCCCCCATCTCATCGGACCATTCAGCTGTTTAGCTGTAAGAATTCCAGGATAAGCAAAACCATTGAATAAAATAAAATAAAATAAAATAAAAAAAGTTTTACATATGTTTTATAAGTATGAGATTTTCGCTATATTTTAACTTACACATTTACGATTTTCAAAAATATTCTAACGTGATGGTTAAATATGAAGGACATTTTCAGATTTGTGCTAAAAAGTACGTAAAAATCAATTATCAAAAGTTAAGAAACACAGACATCTCCTCTACTTTATAGTATTCGATTTTTGTTATTCTTTAACTTTGACAATTTATGATTTGCGAAATATCCTGACATGATGGTTAAAAAGTAAGATAATTTTCGGATTTAGTGCTAAAAAATACATAACTGTTAAAAAACCCAACAATCGCAGTCTTGTATTATCTAATCTAAAAATTTTATTTAAACTTCTTTGCGGCAATCTATCCGAAATTTTTTGTGTTATCCTGTAAAATAAGTATAAATGGTAACCACCGAAAATCATAATAACATTAGATTGTCATCGGATTTAGGTTAGTATGTAAAATTTAAACGAAATCGGATATTTAAAAGTGAGTTAAAGTTCGGGTATAAATTTAGAACTGGAAAAACATACATACGATCCTTGGAGTAACATAAAAACTTATAAAAATAACATAATTTTTGTTAAAAGAAATCATAAAAGAAACAGTCTCAAATCCTGACAAAATAAAACATATGTTATTTTAGCCAATCTGAAACTTAATAAATGTTAACTTAATCATAATACTTGTACGATTTTTTTCAAAGCGCAGATACACATGAAATAAGATCTTCGAATACTTTAAGCACTTCGTATGTGACCCCTCAAAGCCAAGCCGAACTCATTTGTTTTAAGAACAGGAAAGTGGAATAGGTCATGCATTTTTAAACTTTCATAACTCGCTCAATTTTAGTGTTATATGAATGGGACTTTTTTTTGTCTTACTTGTCAGCGTAATAGGAAATTTTTACTAAATATAACTTTTAGGACCGAGGGACCGTATAAAAATTTAAATTTCGTAATTTTTTAAGAAATGTTTTTATTGACCCAAATCGCTTTTAAAATATTTCATTACCAGATTTAAAACATTTTTGTAATTGTAACTATATGTCTATGACTAACGGTTTAGGAAATAGCCATTGGACATCGTTGAGACCTGACACCCTGTGTATTAAAATAATCAAAATCTGTGATTAACAAGGTTGGTCTTCTCCTTGTTAGACTCCCTTAAATAGAATTAATATAATCCCTTAAGCTAATATTAGTTTTTGTTGCATTAAAATATCTGAATTTGTTGATTTTCTGTAAGGAAGTAAACCCTATCGGTTTAGAATGGAAGTCTATGGGAATTCGGCGAAATATTAGAGATATCGTCAAGCTGGCGACAAATTTGGCGGCATTTGGAGACAGAACTGCCCCCCCCCCCTATATTAACCTCCTTATAGGTATGGGGATGCATTAAATGCTGTTCAATAACCAATGAGATGTGTTTCATTCGGGAGTTGCCATTAAACAATTAACAAATAATCGCGATTTCTGTACCACGTACGATAGCGTTATATATATGTAGCATTTTGCTACCGGCTTTCAGATATTTAGGCGACACCAGTACACCTCGACATAAAATGTAGTAGAGCAATCAAAACCATCCATCCGTTATATTGAAAATATCGGATTGCAGTCAGGGTTGCGAGTAAAGACAGGATCGAGACACATTGAGATAATTTCCCTTACGCAATGAATACAGAGAGTCATCGTCACTTGAAACTGGTTTTATTGACAAAAAACATAGTAAAACACTTCCAGTAGTTATTCCATCAACTCTCAAAAATTGATCATCACTTCACAAAACTTTACATGTTACAAGCATAGGATCTACACATTAGAACGTTTACTCCAAGCGACGCAGGTTAATTAGACAACCAGAAAAACGTGAAATCTACCTCTCCTTCGCCGACGTAACGATATTTGTACTCCAAAAGACAGGACGGTTACAGAAAGATAAAAGACCAATGCTAGAAGAGAGGTGGGGAAGGATGGGACATAAAACAGATTACGATTCGATAGGAAAAGATGACGTCGATAATGAACTCTTTTATACGGCGTCAGAATTAAAGTGCAAATAGTGCTGGCGGACGCATGGAATTGTGGGTATAGAACACCAAAGAATAAATGATATTAAAACATTCGAAAGAAAGAGAATTTAGTTTTAGAATAAAATGAAAAAGTAATTTAATGGGTTTTATAAGATTAGGCGAATGGATTAAGGTTTTTAGAATAATAAAAGAATACGGAACTTTAAATGCATGAAATAAAAGACAAAAGATATTAAGATATTATTAAAGATAGGTAACAAAGGAAAAATATTAAGAATTTGGAATAGTTTTAGTAAGAAAAAGAGGCGAAAATTTTATTATTACACACACACATATATGTATATATATTATAAAATTTATTACATCAGAATGCTTCATTTTCATTCATTTTTGTATATTTTAATACTTATAAAACTATTCTGAACATATTTCCCAAATTCAATAACATAAATTCTATATTAACAAACAGATAACGTCTTCATGCATTCTTGAAAATGTTTCATTTTTAACATACAGAAGTGCTATGCTTGGACTGCTAACAATTCATCTGTCCAAAGTATTCATCTTGTCAGCATTACTATCGAATATCTGTGACACACAAATATTTTCGAGAAAGGGTCATTTCACTGTGACTGATGACAGTTAACAAATAATCATTCTTCAACTGACAAGTGTTTCAGTAACTTCCTTCATTCTTTGTCTTCAGATGAACGATAGAACTAATAACTTTTATATCATCTTATTTCCATATTTAAAACAAACTTTTCGATTGCTTAATCTGATACGTGGAAAGACTTCATTGCATCATGACATAAGTAAAAATTATGATTATTTGGAAAGAAAATGAGTTTGTAAAGCTAAAAAATAAACTTCATATGCATAGCGAAAAATGAATGTAAATGTTCAAGTGAAATGTAAAATAAGTACAATAAAACACTCCGATTAATTTGAACTTTTACTCTCTACAATTAATGTAGTCTACAATTACATATACAGTGCATCTAAAAAAAGATGAGATACAATTTCAGAAACGGTAGAACACGTCCAATATATATTTTTGTATGGGAAAATAGCGTCGCAACTAGAGGTCTGCACGGGCTGAATTTTTTTTCTATGGGTCGGGCCGAAACAAAAATTAAAAGTTCAGCTCGACCCGAACAAAAAAAGTATTGACCTGGCCGATTTAAAAGTTAAAAGTTCGGCCCCGGCAAGGCCCGAGGGAATTTCTACAAGACATTGATTTTTACGTCGATTTGGTTAAAATTTTGCCTCGTACGAGAGGATCTTACCAAACATTCTTAGCTTTTTTTTTCACGCATATAATCTTCATTTTGATAGAAGTGCCGCAGTCTGCGATATTTATTTTTTTTAATAAATCTCTATTTGTTGTATGTAAATTGTTCAGTTATCATTAATATTATTAATCCATATTCCCTGTATTGAAGTGTTAAAAATCAGAAAAATGCTGTACAGTAAAATCTTTTAAGACGGAATTGCATAGGAAAGAAAAAAAAATGTGTTATAGACAATTTCTCTTCTTAGCAGCTGTAAATGTATTACATATTATTTTCTTAAGTTTTGGTATATTCATTTAGCACATTCTTCGGTTTAAGAGAGGATTCCGTCACAAGCAAGTTCTTTTTCACACGTTTCACTCTATTTTAATTTACCCATATTTTAATAAGCGTAAAAATCTACTATTCTTTTTTTTTTAAATTAATGTTTAATTGTAGAATAAAGGCGATTTAAAAATGTATGCATTTTTTGCAAAGATTTTTGGGCCAGGTCTAACTTTACTGAACTTTCAACAGACCAGGTCACGCCGAGACAATGATTTTCATACGGGCCGGGTCAAAACCAGGACAGAAAGTTTTGGGGCGTGAAGACCAGGAAGAATGAAACCAGTCCCGGCTCTGTACGGAGAAAATAAGTTAAGGCACGGCGTGATCCTTCAGGAAAAAAGTAAAGCCTGAACCCGTCTCGGCCCGTAAAGAATAATCACTAGGCCCAGCCCGAGCCTTCAGAAAAAAGTATGACCCGGGCCCGACCCTAAACGAGTGGGCCGGGTTCTGGCTTCGGACCTTGGCCCGGCCCGTGCAGATCTCTACGCAACCAAACTATTCTCAGGTCAATCCATTTCAAGTGGTCCAGAAAATCACTTATTCGTTGCTTGACCATTTTTAAAAAACCTGAAATTTTTTCTACAGCAACCCTAACCTTATGGAAGTTCAAAATGGCTATTATTTTAATTTTATTAATTTTTGTTTGTGCATGGCGGCCATCTTTGTTTCATCGTCTGCAGCAATTTTCTCGCAAGAAGGGTTTACGGAACTGTAAATAATTCATCGTTAATTTCTCCAATTTAAATGCGGATTAAAGCAATTTGTACAGAATACATTTGGCTAAAAATTTGGTAATAGAATAGTTTCCGAAAATAAATCCTTATTGGTGAAATTTAAGCATAAAGTTTCAGTTTTTTTCCAAAAGTTGTTCGCTTACAACAGGAAACTTTTCTAGCAAGGCAAACTGTGAACATGACATTTTTTTTTTTTTTTTTTTTACAAATAGGACGAAAGTACTTGTACGCCAACTTCCAGATCTGGGACTTGCTTTCTCTTTGCTAAAAAAATCCCAAATTTTTCAAAAATGTCAAAAATCGCACTTTTGAGGCTTTGATATCTCTGGTGGGGCACGAGATAAAACTTTGAAGTTCTGGTTTCTGACAGTATCGTATGGTAGTGTTATTAACAAGGAATTTCAGGATGGAGATTTGGCTACAAGCTGAGATATGGCAAGGGGAACATGTCAAAACAATACTGCCAAATTATCGTTTTGTTGTTGTCACAGATAAGTATTTATCTCAGAGTGTCACTTAAATTTATGTTTTTGATTATCTTTAAATAATAGTAATAAAAAGTAAAGCCCTTTGCAAAGCTTAGCAATTATTTTTAAAAATTATTATGCGTAAGGCCATATATTTTATGTGGTTTCAGTAATTTTTGTTGTAAGTAATTTTAGTAACTAAAAGAAACCTCAACACTTTTACATAAAGAAAAAAATATTTTTATACAAGACCTGAGACAAAAATAGAATTGGGAAAGAGAACAGCTGTTAATGTTTTCATACTTGTTGAGAAATGATCAAACGTGTGAGAACACATTCTTGCTTGTTGGTTTAAACAACACAATTTTGATCTTTCTCAAAATTTTATTTGTAGGAACCAAGTCTTGTCATCTCTTGATAACTCGATTGAAGATCTTGTTCCTGCTGGCTCATAGAAATAAACTTTTAAATCACTATGTGCAAGTCTCACTTCATTAACAATTCCTAGTTTACATCTTATGCAAAAATGTCATTTTTCTGAAGTATAAATTTTGAAAGGACTTTGGATATCTTTAGTTTCTGAAAATTATTTGAGGCTGATGCATGGTACAGCGTATAATGTTTCATTTACAGGAACATACTTATGGCAGGAACAAGTTTCAGGGATTGGCAAGCAGCATTACAATTGTGGTTTTTAAACCAACAAGCAGGAATGTGTTTTGACACGTTGGATCATGTCTCAACAAGTATGGGAACATTAACAACTTTTCTCTTTCCCTATTCTGTTTTTGTCTCAGGTCTTGTATAAAAATGTATTTTCTTTTATGTAAAAGTGCTAAGGTTTCTTTTAGTTACTAAAATTACAACAAAAATTACTGAAACCATACAAAATGTATGGCCTTATGTATAATGGAAGGGAGAGGGGGGGATCTGCCTCGGAACATGCTCCGCGGTGCTGCGTGGTTGGAGTTGCTCAATTCCACTTAACCACTCACATGGTTTACATTCGCCCTCCCGCCTCCCCTCCGAACTTTCCCTATAAGGTTTACTTTAAGTTTTTTGGGTCGCTGAATCCGAATTTTTAACTTCTCCCCAAAATCCCCCCCCCCCCGCCTCAACCCTCCCCCCCCCAAAATAGTTGTTTTTAAATTAAATTTTTTATTGTTTTAGGGGGAAAGTATGTAGAAATTCAGAAAGTAGACAAAATTTGCAACAAATAGGATATATGACATTACGACGTAGGATGAACGGGGAGGGAGGGGCTGCCTCGGAACATACACTGCGGCGCTATGTGCACTAAGTTATGCAAGTCCAGGCAATAGGAGATTTTACCTGGCAAAATTAATGCTAGTTCTGGATTTTTACTCATTTTATGTTTTTTGGGTCGCTGAATCCGAATTTGTAACCTTCCCACCAAAATTTCCCCCGGCAAACCTCCAAAAAATTGATTTTTTGAAAAAATTTGGTTTTTGAGAACAGCGCGCGGGGGATGTTCCGAGGCAGTTCCCCCTCTCCCCGATTATCCTACGTCATAATGTCATATATCCTGTTTGTTGCAAATATTGTCTACTTTCTGAATTTCTACATACTTTTCCCCTAAAACAATAAAAAATTTAATTTAAAAACAACTATTTTGGGGGGTTGCGGATGGAGGGAATTTTGGGGGGAAGTTAAAAATTCGTATTCAGCGACCTAAAAACTTAAAGTAAACCTTATAGGGAAAGTTTTGCCAGGTAAAATCCCCTATTGCTTGGACTATAGGTTTAAATAAACAAATTATCCATTCAGTCGCATAAACTGAAGATAACAAATGATTTAAACTTTAAAACCAAACTTTGAAAAAATATAAGTTCTGTTATATAGGATATTGCAGTAAACTGTGACCTAAAAGAACGTTCGTCAAAAACTTATAGGTAAAATACAAAAATTGTATCTACTGTGCGAAATTTTGCAATCAGTTTGATGTTAAGAGTTTGGAAAATGTAGGTTATTAAGTTTTTATATTTGACTGATATTCTTGTCATTATTATTAATCAATCAATAAAAATATTTTACAAATAAAAACATGCAAAGCAAACATTATAAATGCAAAGAATTACAAAGCAAAAATAAAAATATTTTTACAAAGATATTTTTACAAATCCTTCCAATGGACAAATTGTGGTACAAGTAAAAGTAAGAAATGCAATAATGGTTGTTCTCATGTGAAGGGGACACATTTATTGAATCTTTGAAAGCTGTTTTTTTCGTAGTTACTTTTTGAAATCTTCTACAGTTTTTGACTATTTTGAGCGGATAGTTATAAAAAAGAAATTCTTGAATTGTTTTCCCGCCAACAAATTGAAGTTAAAATATCGTTTCTTTCATTCCGTGAAATTAAGATTATGCGTTCAATCTGAAAAGATAATGGGAATTCTGTGACACGCGTCATTTAAAAATACTGTGCTATACTATTTTTACCTTTCATGCGATTTGTTCGCTATATCGTTTACAATTTCCTACAAAAAAATTTCTAAATCATAAAAGATTATTACAAAACATGTGTACATTGACTTAAACAAAAGAAATCCCGCAGCTTCCTTTTCAGTAAAAAATAACTTTATTAAATATGCTTACATTAATTAAAAAAACGCATTCTTTGAATTAATCACTTTGCTTTTAATAAAAAATGGCTTAGAAGTGCATTAATTTTCTTTTTGAAATAAATATATAAATAAAAGGCTTTCAAAGCTTTTCTGTCATTTAATTTTTTTGCACTTTTATTTTCACTTCCAAGAGAAATGAATGCAGAAAATAAGGAGATTTTCCTGAATAAATTTGAATATCATTCCTTTTTTTTAGAATCTTATTAGTCATACAAATGCTAAAAAAATTTAAAAATGTCAAAGAAAGTACGAAAACTTATTTATGAGATAGTCAGCCTCAAATCATATGCGAGCTCTGCTAGAATATTTAACAATTCGTTTAAATGCTAAAATTTCTTGATATAGATAAAATTGTACTTTTAATGGATTTCTTAATTCTTCTAAACAGTAGTTAGAATAAAAAATGTCATAATTAACATGATAGAACATTACAAATGCATTTCTGGTTTTTAAATGTCATTTTGATTTCTGAAGAATTTGTGAATGTTTAAAAAAAAAAACAGTAAAAATGTGCCTTGCAAATGAATTTTCATTTTGAAATAATTTTTTTTCGATTGAATTTAATTTTTAACATGTTATTTCAATCTTTAAATTAAAAAAAATAAATACCTATCAAACTCTGTATTTATTTTTTTAAACTAACTGACCCGCCCGTTGTTGCCCGGGCCCGATTACATTTGCATGATTTCATATCTTTAATTCGATTTTTTCTAAAATACATACTTGCTGAATGTGTGAAAATGAGCTGCTAATTGTTGAGATTAGTTGAGTAATTTTTTTCATAATTTTTTGGAAAATTGTATGGCGTAGTAATGAACAAATTAAAATTATAAAACGCCCTCTAGTGGTGAAAAAATAAGTTAAGAGGGGGGAGTTGGTGCTGGTAATGTACAGGCAGAAAGCTTTAAAACGATATGTCACATGAAAAAATCCATTTCCGCGCCCTCACAGGGGGAATGCTCCCTAATTGTCTGCGGCCGAAATAGACCGCACCAATCGAAGGTTTCGTGTAGAGTTTCATCTTCGGTGAAGCCTTCAAATGAGGTCGAATCTCGCTGTAGCTTAATTAGAAGCTGAGTTAGAAATTTTTTACCCTTGGGGGTTCAAACTGGGTGAGGGGGAAGAAAAGTTCATAATATGAAAGAGTGGTCCGAGGGCTTTCTGATGATACATCGCATGAGTGGTCATGAGTGTTTCTGAAAAAAAAAATCAATTTCAGAATTGATTCCCCATGGGTTCACCCTCGCGCCTCCGGAATTTACCGACCCCTCTCTTTGAAATTTTCATATTTATTAAATAATATTTATCGGAGGTCTCCGTCAGAAAACAACATTTAAAGGATACATATTGTAGAAAACGCTACGGTTTTAAGAAAAAATTTCGTGTTCCTGTCCATCCCCAGAAATTCAACTTTCCCACCTTCTTTAAAATTTTTAAGTATTATCAAATATCACAAATGTTAAAATACATACTAAATATCGGACGTACAATAATAATTAGTGGACCAACGCTTTTGTAGAAAACTGTACGGTTTTAAAAAATTAACCCCCCTCCACTTCTCCCCCGAAATTAAAATCCGCTTCTTTCATTAAAATTTTTAAGTGTTATCAAATATCTGAAATTTTAAAATTGATCCCAAAACTCGCAAGTAAAATTAAGATAATTAGTGGAGGAAGCTTAGATTTAAATAATGTGCCGTTGGCAAGTCTTTCTTTTTCTTTTTAAAAATCGATTTTTTGGTAAAATAAAAAACTCCTAATCAATTTTTAACAAAATTAGATATTCGGAAACAGCGAAGAAAAATATTAATAAATGCATACATTTAAAATCTGTAAATGTACTATTTGTAACAATGTTACACCCCGCAAAAAAAAAAAAAAAAAAAAAAAAAAAAAAAAAAAAAATCCTACTCCAAAAAATATCTGCAGTTTTATCAGCTGGTGCTATAAATGTCGTTGGGGAGAAGTAAATGAAATTCAAAATAAATCATTTCATTAAATCCGATTTTTAACTGATAATTTGAGTTCTACTGGGACTATTTTAACGTAAATTACATAGTTGTAATCAGCAAAAACAATTACACACAGAGGCATTATTTTTAATTCTCTAAATGCAATATTTGTAAAAATTTTAAAGGCCAGAAAAAAATCCTACTTCTCTTAGCGACACCTGTCTGGGCTCCGAAAGAATAGACACATCTGCGTTCTACGGCTTACATTTCAATGGGAATAAAAAGAGAATATATAGATAGATTTTTAATGGATTTTTCAACTTTTTACAAGGGTATCGGAATAATTTTTAGAATTTCTGAAAGGGGATTTTTTTGCGTCTGGCTGTGCAATTTTAGAGTTTTTGCGTCCGGCAGATTTTAAAATATGGCCCTATTTAAAATGGCCCACTAAACTTATCGCCCTTAGCAACCATTCATTCCAGCAAACCCTCCCCCTCACTTCGAGTATTTCGAAGAAATTTCCCGCGGTTTGATAAAAATCTATGCTTTAGTTGAATTATGAATACCTTTCTATTATTTTAAATGGGGTTTTTAATTAACAACTAAGCTAATTATTAGAAATTTTAAATTCTGAGTCTCAGGTGCATCAGGATACATTTTGTGCTAGCCTCACAAAACTTTTCAGCCTCGTACGTGCTGTAGATTTTGCAAGCCATCACACACACACACAAACACACACATACAATCTCAAAAAACTTTCTACAATTCTCAGAAATTCTACTGGCGGCAGTGCTGCCGGCAAATTTCCATCAATTGACGAATATCCGTTTTTTCCCACCGTTACAGGAGGTAAAATATCCGTCAATTGAAGAAAGTTGGGAAAAAGCATATGATGTTGGATTCGAACCAGCCATCTCAGCGTTACGAGACGAAAACACTAGCACTGAGCTATCGTTGTACACCAGGTGAAGGGTTTGAAGTAAATACGTTTGCTTCAGATGGGTACAGCTTGATCAATTTTTTTAAAACGCTTTTAATTTTGAAGTTCATTTCGGGAACATTTCGTCTTTAATGAGATTGTGGCTGTGGTTTTTATACTTTAGCATTAATATGGTATAAAAATATGAATTTTAAATATTTTTACATAGATTGCTAGTGGCAAAATTACGAATTTTATATTCTCATTCGATAAGGAATTTTTTTTTTTTTTGAGTAATATTAATTTTTTTCCATTTAATTTTCTTAGTTAAAATATCTTTTAAATGTGTTCATTTAAAGTATATTTTAAATGCGAATATTTATGTATAAACAACTTTATATATTCAACTTTATTTGACTTGAATAAAATTCAAGTTATTCAACTTTTCAATGAATGAAAAAAAGTAATTGTTATTTATTTTGAAATACGAAAACTTATTTGTCTTTTTTAATTAAATTAGAAATCTTAATTTATACAATTTTGTATTTTTCATTTAAAAAATATATTCCGATTTATTATCAATAGACCCAATACGCATAAGTGCTAGGAATGAACGGAATTTCTCCCTCTTTTTTAGGCGTTCGGGGAGAATTCACGGATAAAACATGTTTTCTAGGAGTACGAAAACTATTTGTTAAAAAATAAGGAATAATTTAGACGAGTTTTTCTGATAGTGTGGAGCGAAACTTTTTTTTATTAGAATAGATAATCTGTTTGAATTTCACATAAAATGTATCATAGTAGTTGATTCTGGAGATGAAGAAGAAATATTACTTTAAAAGAATTTTATAAAATGTCTATTAGACCTGATTAATTAGAAAGAAATTTACTGATAATGTGGCATCATTCCAATGGAAAAATTTACAATAATACTAGAATACACAGTTTTACTTGGCAGCAAGTCGTGAAATTGAGTTAGTAATACATTATTGACATACTCATTTCTCAGTTGATAAGCTAATGTGATATTTCATTCTAAAATGTTTCATTTGAAAATTTTATTACTAATTATAATTATGAAAAAAATTATGTCGTTTTGCAAATAAACCCAAGTGTTAGTGTGTACAAATTGTTACAAATACAGTAATGTCCATGGTATATACTACATTTTGGAGAAAAGGAAAACATCAGCGACAGAAAATACAGGAGTTTCAGAGGAAATTCCTGCTATCAGAAATATTTCAAGATACATTTTAATATTCAACAAGTATATTAAGAAATATATGAAATTTGCAACTATTTTTATTCATGTAGTTTTTCGAAGAAAAATGTCTTTCGTTCTAAAAGCAAAGAATCAAAGCATCAAAGTTAATGTTTTTAATCAAATCTTGGCACTTGACAATCCGAGAAAGATTAAAATCGAGGCGTAATAGATTTTATCTCAGGGTGAATCAAACATATTGGAAAACGAAACTTTCATTTGAAGTATTTAACACTTTAGTAGTAATGTCAAAACATTTACGGAAAAAAAAATTCCGTACATGCGTCAGAAATATTCGCGTTTCTCAGTGGTGAAAATAATGTTTTAACAACTATAATGTCTACATGCCATTAGAGAAAAAAAAAGAACAGAATTTCTTGATTGAAAGGTTTTATGCAACTTTCTCATAAAATGTTAAACATAAAAAAATTACAATTAGACTTTAGACATGTTAGTATAGCGTATAAAAAACTCATTTCTTAGTCTATTAGAAAAGATTAGTCAAACAACAATTTTTATTCAATCTTTTAACACTACGTAAAATTGTATAAGATACTTTAGCTGGCTCCTTGTAAAATGGATTTGAATACAGCTATCGAAAGTTATAGGTCGCGGAGCTCCACAGATTTCAGTTCACAGGTAACACTGTTTACCAAACCTCAGTTCCCCAACAGCACCATAATTCAAATGTGAACACAAGATTAAAAAACCGTGACCCAAACGCAATTCTCAAGTTGCCAATACAATACACTCCACCGACTTCGACAGACTTTCAGACTTCATGGATGACATGGCAGTTCAGCAATGGGTGAAAAACAGCGTATTTTGGTCTCGTGGCAGCTCAAAGGGGTAGATGTACCGCGAGCAGTCTCTTTCGTTGGCTGCGTTCCAGTAAAGAAAACATATTTAAACTAGAAATTGTATTTTATGAATGAAAAGATATAAGAGGCAAAAAAGTAACATTTCATTACAAAAAACTTTCTCGTTAAAAATATATATAACTGTTTTTCAAAAACGGGAAGCAGCTATGCGATGTACGGTGATAAATCTTCCTGTGACAATAATTTTCGTGGTCCTAACACCTTTCATACTGATATTATTGTCTTACAAACCTTTCCATAAAGATAATTTTCAAGTGACTTAAATTATGGTATGGTTCCTGCTCGACAGCCTCCAATTTTCATGCAAGTGCAAAAAGAAATAAAATGGACATTGTCAGAAGTAGTATAGTTGAGTCACCAAGGCTCCTTCTGTAAATTTCACTATTTCACAGTCTCAGGAAAACGATCGAATAACCAAGTTTGCTTTCTTATTGCTCATGAAATAGGAAACTTTACTTATTGAAAATGCGTGATCTAGTATAGCTTTTTCTACTGAAAAGCGTAATTGCAGTATTAAAGATTAGAAATCAATACATCCATCATATACTAGGCCTTAAAGTAGGTCATATAGCCTTTCGCGATGAATTGATCCCTTACTTTAACCCTTTAAGCCCTGACCCGCACAATTGTGCAGGTGATACTAAAGTAAAAGAGAATGACTATTTCCTGTTTTTGTGAGATTTAAAACCTTTTCTGCGCATTTTTATGAGTTAATTGGCTTCAGATGTTTTGATAAGGGGGCACCAACTACAATACAGATTTTCTGCTTTTAAAAAGACTATATCATCTGACAGCAATAGACAAAAGTATGTATTGTCGTAATTTCTTTTAAATATGATTTTTAGTGTTTGCTTAAATTTAATTTTTCTTTTCATATACTTTATTCATGATTTTAATTGATTTTGTCTTTGATAAATTTAATTAGGCCTTACAAAAGTTGAAAAACAAATGACCCATAAAATTGTGCGTGTCCGGCATTTACCATTTCCAAAGATACAATTCCTAATATATAAAATTTTTATTTTTAAGTGATTTTTTTAAACTTATGTTTTTAGCAATTTATTTTTTATTAATTACATTTTTAAAGCGGATTAATTTAAAATTAATAGGTTTATACTATTTATGATTTCTATTTAAAAGGGATAGTATTAGATATATAATATGCACATGTAACGAACTGTATGTTTCTGCTCTCGGTTATAGATCTCATATATGATTTATAAGTTTTATATAAGTTATATGCATACCACGAAATACATGTTTAAGTTTTATAAATTCATTCCTTTTGTCAACACAGCAAATAAACCACCAGGAATAAATAATAAATTATGGAAAGTTCAGCAAATGCTCGACAGATTCTGTAGTGTCTGCTTAAATTTACCAGGAGATCATGGAAATTTTTCCATAGATGAGCAGACGAAACTTTTTTTTAGGATGTGCCTCAGTAAAGCAGTATATAAAAAACAAACCACACTCTGTTTTAACAGCATCATCTGGGATAGTTTTAGATAGGCTTAGGACCTGCTGTAGTCCTTACTCTGGTTCAGACCTGGTTTTATGCACTTCGATCGGTATTTCAACAAAATACCACTGCTGGAAAAACTAAAAAAAGAAACTTTGAAGGATCAGGCACAATCCAAACGGAGTGAAGGGCATTCCATTTGTCAACGGCTCTTAAAACCTCCTAAAAGCCGCGAACTGATATATCCGTTCACTAAGCTGTAGGTTTCACTGCAATAGGAGCATTATTTAAATTAATATAATTCGACAAATATAACGCAGTTTTAAGCCATTTTGTTGCGATTAATTCTCCCAAGGCTTATATTCATATACATAATTAATTTTTTATGTCATGTTGGAAAAATCATCCTTTTTTAATTTTTTAAAAAATTAACAAAGAAAACAACATTACGATTTTACCCTTTTGTTCGGCGGTCAGGGGGTTAAGAGGGGTGTGAGCACTGAGCACGTCTCAGAAAATGAAATTGTAGTGGTCTGTCCAAAAACAAAAATTGTTTCAAACATTTTCATTGTGGCTGATGAGAATTATCTCAATAAACAACAACTTTTTTTGCTTAAACTTTTATTTTTAGATATTTGCACGCATAATCCCTAACTACATATTTGTGTAACTTTAGCCCAAAAACGGCTGAATTAAGGGCGAACCCGCACAATTGTGCGTGTCCTCCCTTGGCATAACTTGACATTGGGTATTTTTTTTTCAATCAAATACGATCCTATCGATAAGAGGAAACCACCCAAAATTTCAATTTCTACGAATAAAAACTCCCGGTGTTAAAAGGCTAGAGAGGCCTGGCCGGATGTCTCTGTTAAGGTGCAAAATAATGTCCGTGTACCGTCAAATATCTCTAGAATGGATAAAGCTTTAATATTAGAAAATGTGTCTACCTATACTGAAATTGCTATGCGCTGCCACGATATCACATAAGAGTAATTGCAGTGCATCCTAGTGATAAAATTTGGAAGAAAACGACCCTATCTCGAATAATGTGAGACATAGAGAAAAAATGCCAATTACAAAAGTGTTCTCGATTTAATATAAAATGACATTTTATGTGTAAAAATAACTTACCTCTGAAATGTTACTTTTTCGACAACTGATCACCGGCTTAAATACGCTACTAATCACTTCGATATTTTAGAAATTTCTAATAAAGTTTTTTTATATGTAAGACGTTATTTCAGACTAATTTTAGGATGCTCTACATTTTCATATTTGATATTTCGTTGATATGTCTCACAGTTTCTGAGATAAGGTCGACAATTTCCACATTCAGCCACTAGAAAAGCTGCATCCACAATCATATGACATCGCAAATTCATCTTACCATTTGTAGACTCGTCTTCCACCATTCTAGCTTTATCCGTTTAAGAGGTATTTGAGTGTACCGGACCATTACTTTGCACCCGGCCAGACATCCGGCCTTCTTCCTAGGCCCGTAGACATGGAATCAACCACTTATTTCATATTCATTTGCGTTACTCTTTTCCTACCGCAGTGTTCTCAATCTTTTCGACTTCTGGAGACACTTTTATAATCAGTTTCTACGGCGAATGCAGTTGCGAATCTCACACAAAATATGCGTTTTGAACCTTGCCTTTTTACTTTATAACTAAAAGGATCATATTGAAAGAAAAATTTTCTTGTAAAGTAAGGTGTGTTCTTTTCATTCGTACTAACGGTAATCAAATAGGAAGTGTTCCTTTTAAAATATGGATTTCTGAAAATGAGGTTTAAGGGAGCTCAGGGCTTTATCGATACCAAAAAACATGTAAACAGAGCTCTCGCTTCAAGTTCGTGTAAAAACAGAAGTGTTCAATGCAACTAATTTAAACTTTCTGATATTTTAAAGGTATGTTTGTAGTCTTACAAAATTATAAAATGAAGTACTTCAATGTAATAAAATAAAAAATATCGCAAAATGTATATAATACAACTCTCGAAAAAAATTTAGGTGTCCTATCACCATCCGTAAGATATCTTAACGTTGAATTGACATAAGAACCTAATTTTTACTTTAAAAGGATCAGGAAACTTTACTCTATAGAATGAATTAAGGATGTAACTGTCACTCAAAGGAAACCTTATTAAAAGAACTCTTAAAGTTGAAAATTTAAAACCCCCTAAAAATTACAAAATTTTTTGTCCTTAAAAATACACAAAATATTAAACTATCTAAAATATATTAATTCATTCTATAGATAATGATGTTATATGCATGCAAAAAAAAATTTAAGCCGTTCCATCAAACAGTTTTTTTTAATCTTACGAATAGTCGTAAAAATTAAGTTTTGAGAAAACGCGACTTAAATTTGCAATTAAATGGGTGCGGCTTTGAAAGCGATTGTTATATAGATGCTTATAACTCCGTTAAAAATGCAAATATATTTATGTAGTTTTTTGCACTGTGTTCAGAATTAAATTAATAATCAAAATATATACAAAAAAAAAATGATTTTTTTGAGCCCTGAGCCCCTTAATTTATTTTTATCTGATTTAAAATACGAAAAAAATAATTAATGTTTAAGTAGGAGGGTAAGGACAACATTAGCTCTATGTCATGTTTATATCTAATTTATTTAAAATGTATGATTTTTTTTTCAGAGATTTAAAAGAGGAATGAAGTTAATCAATATTTAGTCAGGGGATAAACAACGTCGGTAGCTCTATAGAGGGTTTATATGTAATTTATTGGTAAACTCACAAACTTTTAAAAAGATTTGTTCTGTAGTTACAGCTTGTTAAAGTGGGGGTCAAATTCATCGCAGTAGTCCGTATATCCCACATTGAGGCCAAGTAATGACGAATCTATTGATTTCTGATTTTTAGTACTACAATTACATTTTTCAGCACAAAATATAATTGGCTGCGAAAATGCTAGACATCTGGTCTCCTCTGATTGAGGATGAATTCCGAGGTTTGATAAAAATCAATACTTTAGTTGAATTCTGAATACTTTTCCATTCGGTTTTTTAATTAATAACTCAGATAATTATTAGAAAATTGAAATTCTAAGTCTCAGGTGCACCAGAAGAGATCTTCAACAACCCTCACAAAAATTTTCAGCCTCGTACGTGCTGTAGATTGAGCTGGCCATCGCAAACACACAGAGCGAAACTTTTTTTTATTAGCACAGATATTTACATATATTTAAAGTTTCGCATCTCTAGTTCAGAAGCCCATTCAGAAACCCATGAGTAAGTGGTTAGAGCCACTTCCCATGCGAGAAATATCAAAGTAATTTATACTTCATCTTTTTGGTCTGAAAGAATAATAGAGTTTAGGAGCGTCCCTGTCCTGATGGATCCAAAGCAGCAACTTCGGAAAGGTCTTGCTTTGCAAATGAACGGAGAAAAACGCGGGTAAGTGAAACTCCATTCTGTGTGTTGGTTGTCTGCGATGGAAACGAAGTGCAACAATTCAGGTTAGCATGGAACCCACTAATATTTAATGATTTTCATAACAGAAATATCATGGCATGCAGCTTGCAAAATTCTCTTAAATTGCTCCGAATTTGAAGAGCGATGATCTTTCCTTTTAATTTTTTATTTCATGCGATCATTTCCTAAATTATTTAAAGTTGGTAACATCAGTCCTTATGCTGAATGCTTCGGAACGTTATTTTGTTGATGACGGTATTTTAGCAACAATTTCTGTACTGTCGGTGGTAACACTGTACTTTCTGATCTGTTAAACAAAATTTAGTGTACTTGGATACAATAAACAGTGGAAACTACTTTGGACCAGAAGTGATGTAATGGCTGTGTATAAAAAATCACCGGTATTCTCTGGTGTACTGAAAAAGCAAGAATTATTAATTAATGGTATAGTGAAACATCATCAATGAGACAAAATAAACAGGAACATGCTGCTTAATGGAGATTATGAAACATGATGAGTTAATCCAGAATCGGCCCTCAACGTCTAAACTACTCTCCAGCAATCCAGTACTGAAGAATGATTTCTAAAAAACTACTTACTTTCATCCAGCATTTAAAATAAATGAGGAAAATTATCCGACATACGTACGCTATTCGTGATTCCATCACAGCTGTCTCTTCCAAATGATACATACAGAAGAATTGCTTCTGTTGCTATGAAACTAACCGAATCAAAGATATAAAGAAAATGCGTTATAGTCTTATTGGCCATACATGAGATCTTATATATTTAGGAAACATCTTACCTCACTGAAGGATCATCAACTGTTGTGTTGGACAGCTAGTCAAACATACCCTTACCGTATCTTCCAATGTGGACATTGCTGCTTCAATAATAAAATGTCACATTTTGATACACAAGTGTTGAAAATCACCAGAACGTAGATTCTAGTACATATCTTAATCTGATAGAAGAAAATTATTTACCAAAACTTTTGTTACTATACCTTTCTTTATATTCGTCCAACAAACACTTAGTACAATTATGCGCTTAAAAAAGGTTCAAAACTGTAATTTGCCCCAGAGCAAGGCGTTGCCAATAAATTCAAATTGTTCTTGCAGGAAAATATTCAGTCCATCTGTAAAAGAATAGTCAAAGTTTATCTCGAATCAATTTCGATGATACATTTTGGAACATTATGTGGAATGTAAGATTACTGAAGCCTTCTGACGTAAGAGATGTTTCTGCTCAAGAAGTTCACGAAACCCTACAATAGTACGTTATGCATATGATTTTTATCATAGAAAATTCACCGATGCGCCAAATTCTTTAGAGTTTAGAATACTACTCTAAATGACATTTAACCGTAATAAAATACATGCAATTTGACGACTACTGGCATATATTAAAGCAATATTGGCTCCTTTAAAAAGCTGAAAATCAGAAGAGCTTTAATAGATTTCGTAGTTCCAATTAACAGCAATGAAGATTCTTTTGAAAATATTAAGTAGTGTGCAAAATAAATAAAGTCGGAATTTGTCAGAAACTGTAATAATTATCGAGGAATAAATATATAACTACAAAAAGTGCTTTCAGTAAATACGGTTGCGCATTTCAATTCAAACTGTTGACAACACACCATTCAAAGCTCAATGGATTTAACCAAAGTTAGGTCAAAACAATGACAAGCGTACTTTTCAAATATGTCGATGCTGAACAGAAGTGCTGAACTATAAAAGAAGTATGGCATTTGCATACAACGCAGCCATCCTTACCCTTCTTACATGGGGCCAATCTATAATTTCCAGTTTGTCGCAGCAATAAAGACAATGATTATCAGTGGTTTGTTTCTACAAATTCTGAAAAACACATAATGAATGACACAACAACTGGCGTACGTTCCTAACACAAGCATTTAATGTATTGCAATTTATGACGCCGAATTTTATGTGATCATTAATTTTTACTCAAAATAGAAAAATGAGATTGACAGAATTATTTTAAAATCTTGCACGCATACACCACGGTGTAGCGTAGTTTATCTGGTATCAGTTTCGAAGTAGATGACTTCGTTCTGTGTCCAAGAAAATAATGATTTTTTCAAACTGCATCGATCCCGACACCGAGGAAATTTTTATAGACGATAACAAGAAAGCGAACGTAAAATAGAGATTTTTAAAATTATCTTTTTTATAACCAAAATTACCTTACATTTGATTCAAGACGCTATAAACCACAAGTACAGTGTTAGGAAAAAATAATTCTTCAATTGCAAAAGAACGATTTGTATATTTATTTGTGAAATACGTACGTCAGAAGTAATACAATTTTTGAATGCAAGAAGGATGAAAATGAAATCAAGTTATTAGATTATAGCGTGTGACGTTAAGATAACTGTGCAAAAAATTAGAATTAAATGCGACACTCGAGGTTTTTGTGCGTTTCTCAGTATACGTACCATAAATACATCAAAATACGTTGCATTTCACTGATGAAAGCCCATCCATTTCCCTTTTCCTGTCCTTTGAAACCGTAACTACTCTATTATTTCCCTAAAAAGAGTTCCTTAGTTACTTTATTAGTCGTAATTTTAAAAAGGCGTCATTGCGCATAGCTTTCTTCTTTTTCTTCACATATACAGATTTTCTGTTTCACGCTCTATCTTTAGTATATACTACAATTATGGTTAATACATTTAAACCTCGGATATATTAACATTTAATGTACGTATCTCGAATATAAACACAACAATCACTTGTTGCGCAGTAAAGCTCTTAAATAGGCAAATTGTTTTCGATTCGCACTATACAGAAAACTATCCTGGTATTTTGGCTTCTTAATACAGACTTTCTTTTAACCATTTACCAGCGTCCATCGTCTTGAATGCGACCACAGTGTCACACGTGCTTAAAAAATTATCGATTTTTTTTAAATTAATGGTGAAATCATCATAGACGCCAGATCAAA
The DNA here is from genome assembly GCA_963932465.1 of Maratus speciosus. Taxonomy (NCBI): domain Eukaryota; kingdom Metazoa; phylum Arthropoda; class Arachnida; order Araneae; family Salticidae; genus Maratus; species Maratus speciosus. The sequence goes on along the minus strand of OZ010787.1, from coordinate 682,720,595 downwards.
GTTATGCATAAAGTTTTAGCTTTACAATCACGAACGAAAGTACGTGTACAAGTACGAAAAAAATGAAACATTCCTTCATGAAGTGCATTTTACATGAAGATTTACATTCATTCCTACTAGGAGATCAGGTTCGTGAAGTTAGCCCCTTGACTTAGATAAAATTAAAAAGGGAAAACAGCATATGTTTGAGCGAAAAAGGGTTTCGTTTGAGCGACACTCTGGAAAAGTTTAGGAATAAAATAAAATACGGGGGCCAACAAAGCGTGAAGTTGGCCCCTCGACTTTATTGAATTGAAAAATTGAAACACAAACAGGTTTGAGCGCGTTTGAGCGATAAAAATTTTCACTTGAGCGACAAACTAAAAAAAATATAATCAAAAGCAACCTCCGGAGGGCTCTTTACACGTGAAGTTGGCCCTTCGACTTTACGGAAATGAAAAACGAAAAACAGCAGGGGTTTGAGCGTCGTTTGAGCGCATTTGAGAGACAAAAATTTTTGAATGAGCGATAATGCTTTCAGAGTTATAGAGCTTTACTTATTTCCACAAATCACAGTTTACATGCAGTACGCTTTAAATTAAATATTTTCAAATTCTGAAAACACCCTACATTTGAGCATCCAATAGTATTATTTGAGCGATAAAAAATTTTAATTCAGCTAATTTATTTTTACTATTATTTCGCTTTATTTTTGAAAACAGTCTGAAATCTCAACTTGTATACAGCCCCTTAAAATAAGTATTTTGAAATTCTAAAAACACTATACGTTTGAGCGTCTAAGATTATCATTTGAGCGATAAAAAATTTTATTACAGCGAATATATTTTTACTGTTATTTAGCTTTCTTTTGGCCAAGCGGCAGAAATCTCAGTTTGTATATAACTCCTTAAAATAAGTATTTTGAAATTCTGAATGCAGCATACGTTTGAGCGTTCAAAATGCTATTTTGAGCAATAAAGATCTCTGTTTAAGCGGAAGTATTTTCATAGTTATTAAACTTTCTTTTTTCCAAGGGGTTCAAGTCACAGGTTGTATAAAGCCCCTTAAATTAAGTATTTTGAAATTCTGAAAATACTATGCATTTGAGCGTCCAATACTATCATTTGAGCGATTAAAAAGTTTATCACACCGAATATATTTTTTCTGTTATTTAGCTTTCTTTTTACCAAGCGGCAGAAATCTCAACTTGCATACAGGCCCTTAAAATAAGTATTTTGAAATTCTGAATGCCCCATACGTTTGAGCGTTTAAAATTCTATTCGGAGCGATAAAGATTTCTGTGGAGCGAAAATATGTTCATATATATTAGACTTTCTTTTTTCCAAGGGGCTCAAATCACAGGTTGTATACAGCCCCTTAAAATAAGTATTTTGAAATTCTGAAAACATTATACGTTTGAGCGTCTAAGATTATCATATGAGCGATGAAAAATTTTATTTGAGCTAATTTCTTTTTACTGTTATTTATCTTTCTTTTTTGAAACGATCTGAAATCTCAACTTGTATACAGCCCCTTAAAATAAATATTTTGAAATTCTGAATACACCATACGTTTCAGCGTTCAAAACGCAATTCTGAGTCACAAAGATTTCTGTTTGAGCGGCAATATTTTCATAGATATTAAACATTCTTTTTTCCAAGGGGCTGAAATCACAGTTTGTGTACAGCCCCTTAAGACAAGTATTTTGAAATTCTGAAATAAACATATGTTTGACTGTCTAAGAGTATGATATGAGCGATAGAAAATGTTATTATAGCGAATATATTTTTACTATTATTTAGCTTTCGTTTTGCGAAGCGCCAAAAATCTCAGCTTGAATATAGTCCCTTAAACTAAGTATTTCGAAATTCTGAAAGCTCCACACGTTTGAGCGTCCAAAACATTCTTTTGAGCCATAAAGATTTCTCTTTAAACGGAAGTATTTTCATGGATATTAAACTTTCGTTTTTCCAAGGGGCTCAAATCACAGGTTGTATACAGCCCCTTAAAATAAGTATTTTGAAATTCTGAAAACGCTATATGTTTGAGCGTCCAAGATTATCATTTGAGTGATGAAAAATTTTATTTGAGCGAATTTATTTTTACTGTTATTTAGCTTTCTTTTTTAAAACGGTCTGAAACTTGTAGAAACTTGTAACTTGTCTTTGACTTGTATACAGCCCCTTAAAATAAGTATTTTGAAATTTTGAATACACCATACATTTGAGCGTTCAAAATCCTATTCTGCGCGATAAAGATTTCTCTTTGATCGGCAATATTTTCATAGATATTAAACTTATGCTTACCAAGTAATATGCAAAAAACTAATTAAATTGAAAAACTCATATCTCGGCAGAGAACTAACTTGCAGCTACTATTGTTCATATCTCTTTTTTAGTTGAGTTTTTTTGTGTGCACCTATAAATGAACGATGAGTGCAATGCACACTATATTGTATAATAAACTGCATATTCTCTTTTAAGTGAGCTCATTCTCTCCTCGTGATGTACATTATTTTAAATACGTTTGAAATTTTGTAACATAATTAAAATACACTAAGAATTGACGTTTTCCTATCCACCGTAATGTAATGAATTCTTTTGAGTATCTGTGTACCTGTAATGGAATTTTAAACTCTACACACTTCATTTTCGGAACATGCCACCATAAACTTCAGTAACATGCATCAACTGCATGATAATGGTAATCCCAGTATATTTACACAAGTTAGAGCTCAAATCGACAGACTGATGGCAGATAGGTAAACAGTATTCATAAATTATATTTAGATTTGTTAGAAAGTGTTAAAATTAAAGAAAAAAAATATCTCAATGGAAAAGAGCTGAAAGTGATTTAACCTTAATTTGTACTATCATTCCTTTTCTGGATTTTAAAATGTTGACTTATTAATGCAGACTTAGAAAACACATTTTATAATCGAAATTTTAGAAGTCATGAGACGGATACAACTGATTCTGGTCTACTCAAATGATACTAAATGATGAAATAGGCAATAAAGCCATTAATATGTCAACGCAAATGCAAAAGTTCCGTCAATCTATAAAAACCTATTCTACCCCCCCCCCCCTCCCCTCACCTATAAATTTAAGAACATAATATCAATGGAAAAGGAATTAAACTTTTGTTTTCATGGTCGGGATTTAGAACTAAAGCTGACACCCTGCTAAATTTCATACACCCCTTTTAATTTCCCAATTTCGGTTTCTACCAAAGATGAGTAAAATATACTATAGTTTAACATAGAAAGGAATGAACCAAGTGGATAAGCGGTTCCTGCATGAGCCATAAATTTAGTCAAGCAGCTCTTATTTCAGGAAACACCTGTCATTTTTTTAAATCATGCCAAAAACGATAGCTGATACTGGCTTTTGCAGGTGTTTGAACCAGGGCTAATAGAGAAGACACTCTATAGTCCTGCGTGTTAAGTATAATAGTATGAAGAAAAAACGATATTATTTTTTTCCTATTATTTTTTTCCCCAATCTCATTAAATTTCATACGCGTTTTCTTTAAAGAAGACATTATTTTCATGAGCCGCATCATATAGTTCTTTTGAGATTAATATCCAGAAATTAGTGCCAGTGGATTAAAAAATTATTGGAAACTACAATCATTTTGCACAATCGTATTAGAATGTCAAAGTTTGTAATTTCTGAATACTTTTTGTATTATTTAATCTGTTTATTAGTAAATTTCAATTTCCAGTTCATCATTAAATTATAATAAACTGATTAGTGTACAAAGAACATACACAATTGGTAATCAAATATTTTATTAACAAATTATAGCAAATAAGATCAAACTGAATTTCTAACACAGCTTTTTAATGTAAAAATGCAAAAGATTTTTTTCTTTTTCCTTTTACTGAACATAATACGAATACAATGGTGCATTTTAAATTTCTATATAAAGAAATTATTTCTGTTAATTTTTTTTTCAGGTCTTCTTTAACACTAGAAAGACGACAAGCGGTCATTTTGACAGCTACTAAATGAATATATTTCGGTCCGAACCACAAATTTCTTTATAAAACAAGTTTAAAAGATACAAAGAAAACGAAACTAGTTAAATAAATAAGTTAATAATTTAAAATAAAATTTCTGGTGTCAAATATTTTTACAAAATTTGAGTAAAATTCCCCGTCTTTCTAGTGTTAAATTGGAGCCCTCGGGCATCTATCTCGGACGACTTATTTCAAATCAGATAGAAATAGTAACACAATTTCACTAAATCTTAAACTGCTATTGAAGAGATTTAAAATAAAAATAAATAATATTTACAGTAGTTTTACATGAAATTTGAAGTAATAGTAAAAAAATTTCTACAGTTTAAAAAATGATTTTTAAATAGATATGTTTTATATATTATTCCGAAATGTATTTCTAAAAGAAAAAGAGTGATTTTAAATAAACTTTTAAAACATGATTCAAAATCATCATCATTCGAATTTAACAAATTAAAACTGTATGGTCATAATTATATCAGAATTTTAAATACTTTATAGTATTCCGTTTAAATTTATTAAGAAAGAAGTAAGAGCGAATAAAAAAAAGTGGTTAAATGTTATGAATATATTGACAACTATACGTAACTGATACAACTAATTAATTTAAAAATATGAATTAATTATCATATATACTGAAATATATATTATTTAATTATTATTGTTAATCAAACAGCAAAAAATATACATTTTATATTAAACATACAAATAAATGTAAAACTTTTTAAATAAAAAAGTATAGAGAAATTTATAAAATTTTCAACTAATTCAAAATATCTTTCAAAATAAGTATTTCAAAAGTATTGATTTTTTTATAAATATACACAGTTATTTATAAAATTTTATAAATAAAAACAAGTATAAACTTTATTAAACTGCCTAGTACACAAATATATATTACACGCTCCAATCTTAATATTAATGTTATTTAGAAGAAATGTTTATTTAGTTGTAGGAAATAACACCTCGAATTACAAAACCAATTTTTTAAAAAAGATTCGTAACACATATACATCTATAAATACTAGGGTGACAACGATTTTAATCAAATGATTTAAATCAGTAATTAAATCGTGATTTTAATCAACTGATTTTTTTTTAAATCATTGATTAAAATCATAAATTTTCGCAATGTTTAAAATTACATAAAAATGTATTAAAATCTAAGATGAACGTAATCTGGAAAGTTTCTGTAGGTATTTTGCCTTATGAAAAAACAAAAGAAAGCCTTAAATAATTTCTAAGCTTAAACTTTTCCTTAGACTTGTAAAAAATTAGGTACAGAAAGTTTGTAAAAATAAAGTTTTTTTCTGGCATAAAAAGCATTTCATTTAAAAATTATATTTAAATCTAATGTAATTTGCAAAGGCATAATTTCCTTTAACTAATCAAATTAATAATTCTTTTAAATAAATTAAGTATATTAAATTTCTACAAGTATAAGAATGAGTAGCAGCCAATATGTTATTTCCCCATTCTACTTTTGCAATACTAATAAATTTATAGCAAATTGGATCTAAAGAAGAACGAAAGAATGACATTTGCTCAACAACTATTATAAAAGAATGTATAAGAGAAAAAGAAATAATTGGTATGAAAATGTTAAGTACAGAAAGAGCTTCTTCAATAGCGGTTATTTTTTTAGCTCACAGGCTATCAAAGCCTGAGAGTTAATGTGCCCGCCGGTTCTGTATGTATGTACGTACGTATGTACGTAACGTGATAACTCTTGATAGAAACATCCGATTTGCTTCAAAATTTTTTTCGAGGTTCATTCTGATAAGGCGCTTCCCTGATTAGTTTTGGGGGTTCATTGGTTAAGTATAAAGGGGGGAAAAGGGGATATCCCCCCCTTAATTTAGATAAATGGGTTTTTCATGCAGAATTATTCAATTTGCTTCAAATTTGGTATATCGGTTTATTATGTTAAAGAGCCTCCCTGATTAGATTTGGAGGTTCATTAGTTAAGTACTGGGTTTTTCATGCAGAATTATTCAATTTGCTCCAAATTTGGTATATCGGTTTATTATGTTAAGGGACTTCCCTGATTGGATTTGGAGGTTCATTAGTTAAATATAAAGGGGGGAAAGGGGGGCTAACCCCCTCACTTAATTTAGATAAATGGGTTTTTTACGCATAATTATTCGATTTACTCCAAATATTGTATACCTGTTTATTATGTTAAGGAACTGCCTTGATTAGATTTGGAGTTTTATTAGTTAAGTATAAAGGGGGGAAGGGGTTAGATCCCCCCTCTTAATTTAGATAAATGGGTTTTTCATGCGGAGTTATTCGATTTCCTCCAAATTTGGTATATCGGTTTATTATGTTAAGGGGCTTCCCTGATTAGATTTGGAGATTCATTAGATTAGTATAAAAGGGGGAAAGGGGGCTACCCCCCACTTAATTTAGATAAATGGATTTTTCATGGAGAATTATTCGATTTGCTCCAAATTTTGTATACCGATTTATTATATTAAGTAGCTGCCTTGATTAATTTTGGAGGTTTATTGGTTAAGTTTAAAGGGGGGGCTGGGGCTAGACCCCCCCCTTAATTTAGATAAATGGGTTTTTCATGCAGAATTAATCGATTTGCATCAAATTTGATATGCCGGTTTATTCCGATATGGTGCTTCCTTTATTAGATTTATAGATTCATTGGTTAAGTATAAAAAAGGGAAAGGGGGGCAATATCCATCCCCTTAATTTAGATAAATGGATTTTCATGCAGAATAATCAAATTTGCTTTAATTTTTTTTCTATGTTCATTCTGATAAGGAGTTTTCCTAATTAGATTTGGAAGTTCATTAGTTAAATATAAAGGGGGGAAAGGGGTTAGACCCCCCTTAATTTAGCGAAATGGTTTTTTCATGTAGGATTATCTGATTTGCTGTAAATTTTTAATATACCGGCTTATTTTGTTGAGGTGTTTCCCTGATTAGATTTGGAGGACCATTGATTAAGTTTAAAGTCGGGGAACGGGGGCTAATCCCCCTTCATTTATTTTTTGTAGGCATTATTCTTTGAAATAAGACTATAATATACAATTAGTGTGAATAGCCTGTGAGCTCAATGCCATCAGTTTAACTGGGCAATTTTCTTTTTATTTAAATTACTTTTCAACTTGTACATAAAGAAATTGGTTAGGAGTTGAAAAGAAAGCAAAACTTTTTCCCTTTTCCGCTCAAACAGAAATCTTTGTCGCTCAGAATAGGATTTTGAACTCTCAAACGTATGGTGTATTCAGAATTTCAAAATACTTATTTTTAGGGGGTTGTATACGAGTTGAGATTTCTGACCGTTTTAAAAAAGAAAGCTAAATAACAGTAAAAGTAATTTCGCTCAAATAAAATTTGACATCGCTCAAATGATAATCTTGGACGCTCAAACGTATAATTTTTTCAGAATTCATAATACTTATTTTAAAGGTCTGTATACAACGTGTGATTTGAGCCCCTTGAAAAAAAGAAAGTTTAATATCTATGAAAATATTTTCGCTCAAACAGAAATATTTATCGCTCAGAATAGAATTTTGAACGCTCAAATGTATAGGGTATTCAGAATTTCAAAATACTTATTTTAGGGTGCTGTATACAAATTCAGATTTCAAACCATTTCAAAAAAGAAAGCTAAATAACAGTAAAAATAAATTCGCTCAAATAAAATTTGTCATCGCTCAAATGATAATCTTGGACGCTCAAACTTATAATGTTTTCAGAATTTCAAAATACTTATTTTAATGGTCTGTATACAACGTGTGATTTGAGCCTCTTGGAAAAAAGAAAGTTTAATATCTATGAAAATATTTTCGCTGAAAGTGAAATCTTTAGCTCTCAGAATAAGATTTTGAACGCCCAAACGTACGGTGTATTCAGAATTTCAAAATACTTATTTTAAAGCGCTGTATACAAGTTGAGATTTCAGACCCTTTAAAAAAAAAGAAAGATAAAAAACAGTAAAAAAAAATTCGCTCAAATAAAATTTGTCATCGCTCAAATGATAATCTTGAACGCACAAACATACAACGTTTTCAGAATTTCAAAATACTTATTTTAAGCGTCTGTATACAACGTGTGATTTGAGCCCCTTGGAAAAAAGAAAGTTTAATATCTATGAAAATGTTTTCGCTCAAACAGAAATCTTTATCGCTCAGAATAGCATTTTGAACGCTTAAACGTATGGTGTATTCAGAATTTCAAAATACTTATTTTAAGGCGCTGTATACAACGTGTGATTTGAGCCCCTTGGAAAAAAGAAAGTTTAATATCTATGAAAATATGTTCGCTCAAACTGAAATTTTTATCACTCAGAATAGAATTTTGAGCGCTCAAACGTGTGGTATATTCAGAATTTCAAAATACTTATTTTAAGGGGGTGTATAAAAGATGAGATTTCTGCCGCTTGGTAAAAAGAAAGCTAAATAACAGAAAAAATGTATTCACTGTAAGAAAATTTTTAATTGCTCAAATGATACCATTGGACGCTGAAACGTATGGTAATTTCAGAGTTTCAAAATACTTAATTTAAGTGACTGTATAGAACCTGTGATTTGAGCTCCTTGGAAAAATAAAAATTTAATAACTATGAAAATACTTTCGCTTAAATAGAAATCTTTATCGCTAAAAATAGTATTTTGAACGCTGAAACGTATGCTGCATTTAGAATTTCAAAATACTTATTTTAAGAGGCTATATACAAGTTGAGATTTCTGCCGCTTGGCAAAAAGAAAGCTAAATAACAGTAGAAATATATTCGCTGTAATAATTTTTTTTATCGCTCAAATGATAATCTTGGAAGCTCAAACGGTATAATGTTTTCAGAATTTCAAAATACTTATTTTAAGGGTCTGTATACAATGTGTGATTTGAGCCCCTTGAAAAAAAGAAAGTTTAATATCTATGAAAATATTTTCGCTCAAACAGAAATGTTTATCGCTCAGAATAGAATTTTGAACGCTCAAACGTATGGGGTATTCAGAATTTCAAAATACTTATTTTAAGGTGCTGTATACAAATTCAGATTTCAGACCATTTCAAAAAAGAAAGCTAAATAACAGTAAAAATAAATTCGCTCAAATAAAATTTGTCATCGCTCAAATGATAATCTTGGACGCTCAAACGCATAAGGTTTTCAGAATTTCAAAATACTTATTTTAAGGGTCTGTATACAACGTGTGATTTGAGCCCCTTGGAAAAAAGAAAGTTTAATATCTATAAAAATGTTTTCGCTCAAACAGAAATCTTTATCGCTCAGAATAGAATTTTGAACGCTTAAACGTATGGTGTATTCAGAATTTCAAAATACTTATTTTAAGGCGCTGTATACAAGTTGAGATTTCAGACCTTTTAAAAAAAAGAAAGATAAATAACAGTAAAAAAAAAAAAAAAAAAAAAAAAAAAAAAAAAAAAAAAAAAAAAAAAATTTGCTCAAATAAAATTTGTCATCGCTCAAATGATAATCTTGGACGCACAAACGTATAATGCTTTCAGAATTTCAAAATACTTATTTTAAGGGACTGTATACAACGTGTGATTTGAGTCTCTTGGAAAAAAGAAAGTTTAATATCTATGAAAATATTTTCGCTCAAACAGAAATCTTTATCGCTCAGAATATAATTTTGAACGCTCAAACGTATGGTGTATTCAGAATTTCAAAATACCTATTTTAAGGGGCTCTATACAAGTTGAGATTTCAGACCGTTTCAAAAAAGAAAGCTAAATAACAGTAAAAATAAATTCGCTCAAATAAAATTTTTCATCGCTCAAATGATAATCTTGGACGCTCAACCATATAATGTTTTCAGAATTTTAAAATACATATTTTAAGGGTCTGTATACAACGTTTGATCTGAGCCTCTTGGAAAAAAAAAAGTTTAATATCTATGAAAATATTTTCGCTCAAACGGAAAACTTTAGCGCTCAGAAGAGAATTTTGAACGCTCAAACGTGTGGTATATTCAGAATTTCAAAATACTTATTTTAAGGGGGTGTATACAAGTTGAGATTTCTGCCGCTTGGTAAAAAGAAAGCTAAATAACAGAAAAAATGTATTCACTGTAAGAAAATTTTTAATTGCTCAAATGATACCATTGGACGCTGAAACGTATGGTATTTTCAGAATTTCAAAATACTTAATTTAAGGGACTGTATAGAACCTGTGATTTGAGCCCCATGGAAAAATGAAAATTTAATAACTATGATAATACTTTCGCTTAAATAGAAATCTTTATCGCTAAAAATAGTATTTTGAACGCTCAAACGTATGCTGCATTTAGAATTTCAAAATACTTATTTTAAGAGGCTATATACAAGTTGAGATTTCTGCCGCTTGGCAAAAAGAAAGCTAAATAACAGTAGAAATATATTCGCTGTAATAATTATTTTATCGCTCAAATGATAATCTTGGAAGCTCAAACGTATAATGTTTTCAGAATTTCAAAATACTTATTTTAAGGAGCTGTATACAAACTGTGATTTGAGCCCCTAGGAAAATAGAAAGTTTAATAACTATGAAAATACTTCTGCTTAAACAAAAATCTTTATTGCATAAGATAGTATTTTGAACGCCCAAACGTATGCTGCATTCAGAATTTCAAAATACTTATTTTAAGGGGTTGTATACAACCTGAGATTTCTGCCGCTTGGCCAAAAGAAAGCTAAATAACAGTAAAAATATATTCGGTGTAATGACAATTTTTATCGCTCATATGATACTCTTAGACGCGCAAACATATGTTCATTTCAGAATTTCAAAATACTTGTTTTAAGGGGCTGTATACAAACTGTAATTTCAGCCCCTTGGAAAAAAGAAAGGGGATACGAAAAGAATATCTATAATAATTTTTCCGCTCAAACAGAAATCTTTGTAGCTCTGAATAGGATTTTGAACGCTCAATTGTATGGTGTATTCAAAATTTCAAAATACTTATTTTAAGGGGCTGTATACAAGTTGAGATTTCAGACCTTTTCAAAAAGAAAGCTAAATAACAGTAAAAATAAATTCGCTCAAATAAAATTTGTCATCGCTCAAATGATAATCTTGGACGCTCAAACGCATAAGGTTTTCAGAATTTCAAAATGCTTATTTTAAGGGTCTGTATACAATGTGTGATTTGAGACCCTTGAAAAAAAGAAAGTTTAATATCTATGAAAATATTTTCGCTCAAACAGAAATGTTTATCGCTCAGAATAGAATTTTGAACGCTCAAACGTATGGGGTATTCAGAATTTCAAAATACTTATTTTAAGGTGCTGTATACAAATTCAGATTTCAGACCATTTCAAAAAAGAAAGCTAAATAACAGTAAAAATAAATTCGCTCAAATAAAATTTGTCATCGCTCAAATGATAATCTTGGACGCTCAAACGCATAAGGTTTTCAGAATTTCAAAATGCTTATTTTAAGGGTCTGTATACAACGTGTGATTTGAGACCCTTTAAAAAAGAAAATTTAATATCTATGAAAATATTTTCGCTCAAACAGAAATCTTTATCGCTCAGAATATGATTTTGAACTTTCAAAAGTATGGTGTATTCAGAATTTCAAAATACTTATTTGAAGGGTCTGTATACAAGTTGAGATTTGTGTTGCTTGGTAAAAAGAAGGCTAAATAACCGAAAAAATATATTCGCTCAAATAAAATTTGTCATCGCTCAAATGGTAATCTTGGACGCTCAAACGTATGGTATTTTCAGAATTTCAAAATACTTAATTTAAGGGGCTGTATACAACTTGTCATTTGAGCCCCTTGGGAAAAAAAGTTTAATAACTATGAAAATACTTTCGCTTGAATAGATATCGTTATCGCTCAAAATAGTATTTTGAACGCTCAAACGTATGCTGAATTCAGAATTTCAAAATACTTATTTTAAGGGGCTATATACAAGTTGAGATTTCTGCCGCTTTGCAAAAAGTAAGCTAAATAACAGTAAAAATATATTCGCTGTAGTAAATTTTGTTATCGCTCAATTGATACTATTGGACGCTCAAACGTATAGTGTTTTCAGAATTTCAAAATACTTATTTTAAGGGGCTGTGTACAAGTTGAGATTTCAGACTGTTTTCAAACAGAAAGCCAAATAACAGTAAAAATAAATTTGCTGAATTAAAATTTTTTATCGCTCAAATGATACTATTGGATGCTCAAATGTATGGTGTTTTCAGAATTTTAAAATACTTAATTTAAAGCGTACTGCATGCAAAATGTGATTTTCTTCGTATGGAAGTAAATAAAGCTCTATAACTCTAAAAGCATTGTCGCTCATTCAAAAATTTTTGTCGCTTAAATGCGCTCAAACGACGCTCAAACCTATGCTGTTTTTTGGTTTTCATTTCCGTAAAGTCGAGGGGCCAACTTCATGCGTAAATAGCCCTCCGGAGGTTGTGTTTGATTATAACTTTTTTTAGTTTGTCGCTCAAGTGAAAATTTTTGTCACTCAAACGCGCTCAAACGACGCTCAAACCTGTGTGTTTTTCAATTTTTCAATCCCATAAAGTCGAGGAGTCCTCTTCACGCTTTGTTGACCCCCGCATTTTATTTTATTCCTAACTTCTTCCAGATTGTCGCTCAAACGCGCTCAAACGACGCTCAAACCTATGCTGTTTTCCATTTTTAATTTTCTCAAAGTCAAGGGGCTAACTTCACGGACCTGTTTTCGTATCCTTGACTTTTTCGGCCGTTTTTATGGAAAATGGTTATAGCCGTAATTTAACTTTATTCTGACCATAACGCTTTATAATAGGGTCAGGTACGCTTTATAATAGGGTCAAATAACCGTTGTCTTTAAAAAGGTCGAATAACTAGAATAGGCCAGAATACGAGAGGAAAAGGGAATCCTGATTGGGTATAAAAGGTAAGGAGGTATAAATGGAAGAGGGCGTAGGGTGCGTTTGGATATTGTTCACCGATAAGAAAAGTGACAACTCAAATGTCACAGCAGAGGCAGTATAAGATTGGTATTTTTTTTACTATCACATAAAACGATTGCGCTAAGCTCTGAATGCCGCTGTAAAAGCGCAAAATCCTTAAGCATCAAGACGTAGAAGAAAATTGAGTAAATGTACTTATGCCCCCTTTCTGTGGGTACAAAGTAACACATACCGTAACCTACCGATCTTCAGTATAACTGCACTTCTGACACTTTTCCTGTAGAAAGAGGCACCTAAGAAAATCCTTTATCCTTTTGGTGGAATAATATGCAAAATGCATTTTTTAGAGTCTTGCACAGGAGTGAAATATTTTAGTTTCTTTAAGTAAAATTTATTAAAGACTATAGTAATAAAGATGTAAACGTTTTTTCGATATTTGTCAGGTTACTTTTGGTAGATCGAAATGGACAATGCAAATTATCTTTTATGGATCTCGAATGCTTCCGCATATTCTTAAAATGTGCACGCAAACCCCAAAATTACAATGGTTTATAATTTTCCCCAGTTTAATAATTTTCTTAGCAGTTTTAATATAATGAACGTTAATTAAATATCTTATCGTTCGGGGCTAAAAATTGAAAAAGTCGATTAACAATATGTAATGAAACAATTGTTTCTGTGTTTATGCGTATTAATTAAGTCCATTTTTGATAGAAACATAATTTTAATGTGTAATTTCAATAATAAATAAGTTTAAAGACTGATTTTCAAAATTATTAATACGAGCAAACGAGAAATATTAGTTTTTTAAGCATGCACACATTTTATTATACAATTAAACAATTATTGTTCAGTTTGTTCATAAAATATTTTTCAAAATAAGTTTTAACATTTTATTTTCAAAACCTCTTCATTATCTTCAAATATGAAAAAGATATTATTTTACAATTGTTCAGAGAATCCTACTTTCTCTGTAATGAACCTCGGGAGAAATATAGAAATCGTTTTATTCTATCGTTAATGAAATCTAATTTAAGATTTAATTTTAAAATCTCGTTTATTACATTTTAATGATCCCCTAAAAAGTAAACCTATCACTTACTTCATTTTCACCTCTGTACCAGCGAAGTTTAGCTGGAGGGTTGCCTGCTACGGTAGAACACTTGAAACTCTTGTGATCTCCTTCTCTTAATTCAGTCCCTTCGATATAGCCTTCCATGGAAGGGCTTTCTGGAGGATCTAAAATAAAAAGAAAAGTGCCAAGTTAACCTGATGGCATTGAGCTCGCAGACTATGCACATGAATTGTACATTATACTCATATTTCAAAGAAATATTCTTCAAAAAATAAAGAAATCGACAAAAAAAAAAAACATTTAGCTAAATTAAGGGGGGATTAGCTCTCCCATTCCCCCCATTATAATTAACCCATGAACCTCCAAATATAATCAGGGAAAGGCCTTACCAGAATAAAACGGTATACCAAATTTGAAGAAAATCGGATGCTGCATAAAAAAACATTATTTATCTAAATTTATCTAAATTAAGGAAGGATTAGCCCCTCGTTCCCCCCTTATTATACTTAACCAATAAACACCCAAAACTGCTCAGGGAAGCGCTATATCAGAATGAACCTATATCAAAAACTTGAAGAAAATCGGATATTTCTATCAAGAGTTATCGCTTTACGTACATACATACGTACTTACAGGACCTGCGGGCACATTAGCTCACAGGATTTCATAGCCTGTGAGCTAAAAACGCATAAAGATAATATTTCAAATGCTTTATATCTGAATATCTCACGATGGCTGTAGACCGACGAACCATTCGGAGAACTCAATCTAAAACAAGAAGAAAAATCATGCGTCAAGCGATTATGAAACAATTTCCATACAAAACTTTACAGATTCATAAGGTAATAAAAAAGAAAAGTGCTCAGTTAAACTGATGGCTATTTACACTAATTGTATATTACACTCTTATTTATGTCTATTATTGATAAAAAGGAACTCTCTTTTGGAGCAAAACGGTAAATAATCAGGGAAGCGCCTTATCAGAATAAACCGGTATGCCAAATTTGAAGCAAATCGGATAATTCTGCATGAAAACACCATTTATCTAAAGTAAGGGGAAATCAGCCCTCCGCCCCCCCCCCCCCCGAATCTTTATATTTAACCCATGAACCCCCAAAACTAATCAGGGAAGCGCCTTATCATAATGAACGTATTTACAAAATTTGAAGCACATCGGATATTTCTATCAAGAGTTATCGCGTTACGTACATACATACGTGCATACAGAACCTGTGGGCACATTATCTCTCAGGCTTTGATAGCCTGTGAGCTAAAAAGAGGCCTAAGTAAATAAGGTTCAACTAGGTGAGGAGGCCTACGCAAGGGCTATAGAATTAATTTAGAAAAGTCATAAGACATTTCAAAACTCTGCATCTACCGTTTCTATCAGAGAAAGCACTCAAATTCCTTGGTTTAGCCTCGCATTTGATCTGTAGATTTGTATATATTCTACATAGTTATTCGAAAATTTAGTTTAGTTATAAAACTCATGACACAGTTATTCTACCTTTAGCAGTTTTTGCAAGTTGACGAAAATGTACTCGAATGTTTTTGTACAGCCCTTTATATTATCAGCAGACATGCCACATACAGTAACTGAAAGTACATTTATTGCAATTATCGCTCATAGACATATTATCGCCTGTAAATTTTTTGCGTCACTGGAAATGAACGATAAATGCTATGTTTAGGCATATCATATATATTAAAACGTAAAGGGAATCCTGTAAGATCACTATTAGTAAGACCAATATTGATATATTTGCGCATGCGTCAACTCTTTTTCGAACCTCTTTAACTTAGAGGAATATTGAGCGAGTCCCAGCTAGCGTAGCGGTTAAACCCAGCGGTTTACAGCTCTGAGTTTTTGTACATGACGTGGGTTCAAGCACAACGCCTGGTAAAATGATTTCTGCAATATTTTTGGCGATATTCTCTTCAAAAAATGACATGTTTTATTAGCAGGAGAAGTTGTATGATTTTTATTTTGTTGTTATTATTATTTGAATGCTTTATAATTAAATAAAATTTAATACGCAACAATATTTTTTTTTAAATAAGAATTTTTTATTTAAAATATTTTGCATGTAATTATCTATTAAATAAATTGAGATGATCTACAATTTATGTTATATTTTCTGACCATTATCTAGAATATATATATGTGTGTGGCAGAAAGAAAAGTTTGCCGTTCTTTTCCGTAAGAAAGAAAACTGAAAGAAAGAAAAAAATGTTCATGTAAGAATTATAAAAAATTACCTTGATATCCATGGTTTAATAATTAAAAAATAAATAAAAATGTAAAATAAAATTCAAGTAAAAAAATTTAGATTATAAATCGCTAGCTGCATAAAGTTTCAAATTTAGGTTTTAGAGAATGAGACTGATAAAAATAAAATTCATGGCAGCTTTTGATGGTTGTGCAGTTTAAAATAAATAAATAAATAAAAATAAATATTGTTATTTTTTCAAAAAAAAAAAAAAAAAAAAAAAAAAAAAAAAAGAAAAAAGAAAAAAAAGAAAGAAGAAAAAAAAATACCGTAGTAAGTAAAAATAAATGCTTTACCCAGTAGTTTTAGGTAAATTTCTGATAAAAAGCAAGCGTAATTGGTTGTAAATTATAAACTTAAAATTTTTTCACTTCATTGAATAGGTTAGAGTGACAGCGCCCTCTATCGCCTTAAAGAAATAGGAATCACTTATGTAACATAGAAATTTGTCACGATTTCAATAACTAATTCAAAGTTCAAGAAAATTTCTAATGATATATTTAAGTTATTTACCGTCAAATCTTGACGGGCACTATCTAGTTTACGATAAAAGCAAGTTTAAGTGCACCTGGGGAATTTATATCAATTTCTTTATGTCTGTAATATCAGTAAAATACACTGCCAGTGTTTTTTCCCCTTACATCATAATGTAACGGAATACTTTTGAACGTTCCTGTAAACGAACTATAAATGCTGCACACTCCATGTTTTACAGAAAACATGTTTTAAAGCACCTTAGAAATTCATATCAATTTCATTATGTTTATTTAATAGTAACATCATTCAGCTCTGCAAGATTTTTTCCATTTCATGCCTTTTTTCCCGTAGACCGTCATGTAACGGCATTCTTCTGAGTGGACCTGTTAATGAACTTTAAGACCAATGTCAGAGGGGCGTCTTTTTTGCTGCTTTTTTGCTTAAGTATTATCCATTCACAATGCTATAGCATTGTGAATGGTAGCATTGTGAATGGATCATACTTAAGTAAAAAAGACGCCCGTCCGACATTGGTATAAAAGTTACACTCTTCATTTTCCATAACGAACCTGCCATAGTAAACGTCATTAACATATATGAATTACGTGGTAATACGATTATATTTACGAGAGTTAGAGCACAGACAAACAGACAGAAAAACAGACAAGCGGAATTTATAAAATTGCATCAAAATACGGAATTTGTACTAGCAAATAATGGATGTTTACCACACTATCATAGTAGTATTATAAATTTAAATTTGAGGAAGAAGGTCATGTATGCGACACTATACACACAAATGAATAATTTAAATTTCGAAATCCGAAAAAAGGAAGCATATTTCAGAGAAAGGCATTTGAGAAAATACTTTAACCCTCTCTGTGCACATCCCGCGTTTTCCATGGGCAATGTAAAAGTAGCAACCCACGAATTCCGCAATCTTTTTTTTTTTATGATCTAATTCTATATTAAAAAAGAAATATTTTACAAAAAAAAATGCATATTTCAACTCTAAAATATATGTAGATTTGAAATATATAATAAAATAAATGCGCATTTTTTTAGCCTATTTTGGTAAAAAATACGCAGAGAGGGTTAAGGGATTATTTATAGGATGTTATTTATAGGATTTTGAAATGAGAGTATAATTCTTAGTTTCAAAAATAAAAATAGGAGGTAATTATTAGGAAAGGAATTGTGTTAAGCATCCAATGCGGTAACTCCCCACCCCCTACACAAACTATATTACCGCTAAAAACGCTTAGAGAAAAAAGGAAACAGCTGTTCGATTCGGAATTATGACCATTAGAAATTATTAAACTAATTAAATAAAACAAGCTCCATATTGGAATCGTAACAAACTTTTGAAATTTCAAGACAAATATCTAATTCTGACATCTTTTTGGATGTTCTTTGGATACCAAATGGTTAAAATTTTTCGAAATTATGTTGATGCAAAGTTTTAAACTATTTATGTTAACCATCGGCGCACGAAAGAGACAATCAGGCATACTCGTACTACTCATTTTCAAAAGTTCTTATTAATCACTCTGATTTATTAAGACAAAAATAACATTTTAAAATTAAAAATGGACGTTTGACTGACATGGTGGAAAAGTTCTCACGTCAAGTCGTCGCCCGTGGTATTAATCTTCTCGCTGTTGATTGTTTTATCAAAATAGCTTCAAAAATTGCGTACCCCTTAGTGACGACCGTATTTTAAGAATTTTTATTCTTTTGTCACCGGTTTTTCAAAACAAAAATTTTTGTCTAATTTAATCGGGAAAATTCTGCGCTTAAATAAGGCAAAATTTACAAAAAAAATAACTGGTCAGTATAATCAAGGAGGGTTAATTAGAAGGAAAAAATACATCCCCGAGGAAATCTTGGGTTACGCAAATTTTACTACTTTTATGTTGCCCTACGAAATCTCGGGTTGCGCAGCGAGAGGGTTAAACGTCCTTTTTAACAGTTGCAAAGTAAACTGCAATGCGATTAGTATTTTAAGAACATACCAAAAACTACTTGGCGCTTATGAAATAATTATTCGAAAAAAGTATGTTGCACAACCTATACAGTATAACAAAAAATGTTTACTAGAAGTTTCAAACATGCAAATCAAAATTTCATACGTACATAAAACTTGTCACCGAAAGATTCCACGTTGAGAATCCGAAAGTAACATTTATCGAATAATCCAAATATTATATCAAAATTGGGTGTTCGCATTAAATATTTCTGTTTGCTGAAATTGAAATTTCAAAATGGAGTAGGTCCCGTAGACTTATTTTTTTAAACATATGTTTAAAGAAAACACATTACCGAAGGAGTTTTGTTCTCTGCTGGCTGATTGTACATGAATAAACAGTAAAGTGCCTAGTTAGACTGATGGCATTGAGCTCACAGGCTATTCACACTAATTGTATATTATACTCTTATTTCAAAGAATAATGCCCACAAAAAATAAATGAAGGGGAATTAGCCCCCTTTCCCCCACATTAAACTTAACCAATGAACCTCCATATCTAATTAGGGAAGCAACTTAACATAATAAACCGGTATACCAAATTTAAAGCAAATCAGATAATTCTGCATGAAAAAACTATTTCGCTAAATTAAGGGGGGGGGGTCGTCTAATCCCCCTTTCTCCCCTTTATAATTAACTAATGAACCTCCAAATCTAATTACGAAAGCTCCTTATCAGAATGAACATAGAAAAAAAATTAAAGTAAATTGTATAATTCTGCATGAAAATCCATTTATCTAAATTCAGGGAGGGGCCTTGCTCCCCCATTCTCCTTTTTATACTAAACCAATGAAACTCCAAATCTAGTAAATGAAGTGCCATATCGGAATAAACCGGTTTATCAAATTTGAAGCAAATCGATTAATTCTGCATGTAAAACCCATTTATCTAAATTAAGGTTTTCTAGCCCCAGACCTCCCCCTTTACACTTAACCAATAAACCTCCAAAATTAATCAAGGCAGCTCCTTAACATAATAAACCGGTATACCAAATTTGTAGCAAATCGAATAATTCTGCATGAAAAACCCATTTATCTAAATTAAGGGGGTTGCCCCCCCCCCTTTCCCCCCTTTATACTTAACTAATGAACCTCCAAATCTAATCAGGGAGGCTCGTTAACACAATAAACCGATATACCAAATTTGGAGCAAATAGCCCATTTATCTAAATTAAAGGGGGGGGGTTCTAGCCCCCCCCCCTTTATACTTAACCAATGAACTCCCAAAACTAATCAGGAAAGCGCCTTATCAGAATGAACCTAGAAAAAAAAATGAAGCAAATCGGATGTTTCTATCAAGAGTTTTCGCGTTACGTACATATATACAGAATGGGCGGGCACATTAGCTCTCAGGCTTTGATAGCCTGTGAGCTAAAAACTAGTCGGATGGGCCACTTCCAAAACTTTTTTCTATCTGATACACGTTCATACTTCAAAAAGCGTAATTTTTTAAATATCAATATTCGAAATAAAAAAAGTGAGTAGTTCACAAACGTATTATTTATTTTTGTCAATAAATATTTCAAAACCATGGATGGTGAAGGAGAAAAAAAATTCGTACTGAAGTCTAATCAACGGGTAATATATCAAAAAAGTGAAACTTTTGCTTATTACAAATATGCAAATTAAACCTAGATTGGCCAATTGTGTAATTCAGTGTTTTTTTTTGTTGTTGTTGTTTTGTTTTTCTTACAGCTACCGCGCCCGTCCCGAAAATTGAAAAAATAAATTTCAGGCCGATTTTCGCCAAAATTTTACACAAACCTCGGCCTACTGCATCTAAATATAAAATTTCGTCGTAAAATATTCATTAATTATTTACTTAAACTTAAAAAATTTTGAGAATATAGCACAAAAATCACTTTCACAGCACCTCCTCCCCCAGGGCAATATCTGTATTTTCAACAGGGACTCCAAGTCCATTGTGAAAACATACATATGAAATTTGGTTCAGATCTGCCCATAATGTTAGTGCACTTTCCGATGAAACAATAAAGAAAATGGTAGAACTTAGCTGGCCTTAGCCAAAAATATTATTGGTTGCATTCAGATGTTTTAACTGTACCGAGAACAGTTTCATTACCCTTAAATCCGCACAAGGATTCGGGACGGCGCGGCGTATTAATCCCTGGCTGAGCACCTGGCGTAGTAATAGTCCCATTTTAAACCGGATTATATAAGAAAAAAGAGTTTTCCTGAAAAAAACGGAAAACTTCAGTCGTTTTATCTGAAACCGATTAATATCATATACTAATTTTTAAAAAACAGATCGAGCCATTTTGGGAGGTGGGATATATGACGCAATAATACGATTATACGATAATAACAGGGCACTTACACCATTTCATTTAAAAATGGGTATCTAGATCTCAAAATATACTGCATGTAGATATTTCAGGATAGGATTAGACAGCAGATATCAGAGTGTGTTCAAAAAGTCACATATTTGCTGAAATAATGAATGGCAGCTTTTTGAGTTTTCTTTGATGTGAAGTTAGGCGTATAATTAGAATGCCGGTATTCTACGATTTTGGACTTAAGTTGCGTCACTCGAGATATTATCGTCTCTCGTAATATTTAATTTGCTATGTTTATACTGGTTTAAAATCTTGAAGTATCTATTTGAATGATCATATAAAAAATATAATAATAAGATGAAAATAAATGTATGTTAAGTAGAAAACGATAGTCATGTTTACAATACCCTTGATTAAGAAAAAATAATTAGAAAAGTGGAAAACAAAAGCTGGTTATAAAAAACCCCTTATTATTTAACTGCCAAAACTAAACTACAATTTATCGAACTATACAATTTATCGGACTATACAATTATTAGACTATATTCGAGCACTTTAGGGTACAATATAAAAGAGCATATAAAGAATAGCTGAATTTTCGCCAGAAATAATTTTGAACATACAGATATAGTACTTCTTGTGTTTCATAATTTGTGAAAAATTATGAAACACATTATTTATTATCTTTATTTTAATCTTTTCTTCATTTTATTTTTACATGTAAAATAGTCTCAGTGAACGCCGATGCGTTTAAAAGGCGCAATTAAAATAAAGAAGAGACACATTCTTGAGAACAGGGCTGCCACAGGCGGCTATTTTTATATTTTATTCGTACCAGTATTGTAAGAAAATAAAGTTTGAAGATGTTTTAAAAGTAAATGTAATTTTTTTTAAAGTGGTGCGAGATAGAATTAAAAAATAGTAACTAGTGTCAGCCCTGTAATTATTATCCCCTCCCCCCCCCCCCCCCCCACACACACACAACTTCATGTATCTGCTTTTATAGTAATAGTATCCCGGGTTACAGATTATAGGTGAAAACCATTTGGGGCATTCCACGTAAAATGAGTAAACAATTTTAAAAAAGTCGTGGCCACATAGTAACCGATTTTAATGGAATTTGATACACAGATTCAATTCATATTCAAATAGAGCACTGCAAAATATCTTCACAAAGCATAAATTATTTTAGCAGTTTTGGACATTTAAAAAACTTGTGATAAAGAATGGCATGTGTGCAATCGTCCAAAGTTGCAACTTTGAAGTTCTGTATATCTTGAAAACTATTTTACTGAAATGATTTTTTTTTTATAATAATGTAACCTCTGAAAAATTATCTTCTTATTTATTGAGTAATAATAATCTGGTAACACCATGTTTAATCTTTAATGGGTTGTCAAAATTAAAAATTTTCGAATTTTGAGAAAATTAGAAACGTTATAAAAACCAAAGGAATTCAAAAACATCTGTGAAATGGATGCCTGATGTAGTATTACATATGAAGATCAAATTCCCAAAGTTTAAATTTGCCATTTATTTCCTTCATCTTAAAAAAAACTTAGAAACTGTAAAAAAATTACAAAATCATAGTTTTTCCTCATATGTATGAGCAAAATATAAATAAAAAAAAGGTCCGACATTAACAATATTGCATACACATAAATATCAGTAAGTCCATGATATGCTCAAAAAAATTGTACGTTGCCTTTTGATTCCTTACATAGTAAAAATGGGTTCGAAAAGGCAATATTAACTACATTCCATGAGCTATTTTTCTTTGAATTCGCGCGCGTTTCTTAAAATAATGCATGATTTCAAGGTGAAAATATTTAGTGCTGCCATCTATTTTCTGTATCTGGATTTAGATGTGAATATATAAATTTTTTGTTCAATTGAGTCATTTTTTTCTACTTTAATTAAAAATTTTCTTGAGGCAAAAATAAACTGAAAGCAAGAATAAAATTTCTATATTTAAAATATACACTTTTATTTATGATATCAAAAAATTAAAAGTTTTAAAAAGCTTTCCATCACGTCGAAATAAATGATAGAAATATTGCATTTTACCCTCAACGTTTTTTACTACTTATTTTTTTTCTCATTAAGGAATAAAAAGGCAAGAATGAAAGTTTGTATATTTAATATATATACTTTTAGCTATAACGTCAAGTAATTTTGATTTTGTCAGAAGTGCCCTTCATCTCTAAACGAGCAATAGAAAGGTTGCATTTTTCTCGCAAATATTTTCAAAAATATTTTTTTCTCATTACGGAATAAAAATACAATTACTAATCTGTTACTTATTATTCATTCCTAATAATAAATAATTTTTACTGCAGTTTTTGCATTCTTAAAGCTAATAATCAAGATTGAAACTTCAAGCATGTAGACAAAACCTCGATTTCGCATCCACTTTTAATGTAAATTTTAATAGTACTTAACTAAACAATCATGAAATCTATTTTTTTACATTTACTCATAAATAGATATGATATACTTATAGACTGATTTTCATTAAAATCTGTGACATGTCTGCAACAGCTGGTATACTCATTTTGTATGGAATGACTCATTTTAGGTAGCTTTCATTACAAAAAGCTACCTACTGCAGCCGTTCGGAGGAAATCGATTATAAAAAATTTTGGTATATTTTCATCGATCATAACCCCTAGACCCCGAAACCACCCTCCGTTCAAAAGTTGATATATATATATATATCTGACGTTTGTCACACTGTAACTCTCGTATTTATGAACCGATTTAGATGTAACTTTGTATATACATAGTGCATTCCAATGCCTCGACCGAGTTCGTTGGCCAGCTTCATCCGCCATCTTGTTTCAAAATGACGGCCATTTAAATTTTTTAAGAAAATTTAAAATTTGAAATGTGGTACCAAAAAATTAAAAATCGAAAAATATTTTTTTCTTATGTGTTTGACCTTGATACAAAGATTCCGGAGCATTTTTTGTTTCGTCTATATCTTAAAAAATTGCTGAGTTATAGCAATTTGAATTTCTAGCTTAGCTGACATTTTGAAACGACCTGATTTTTGTCACGCGATAACAGGTGTGTTTATGAATCGATTTGGATGTACCTTGGTGTATACATAATGCGTACCAATGTCTCGACCGAATTCGTTCTCCAGCTTCATCCGCCATCTTGTTTCCAAATGGCGGCCATTTAAAAAATTTAAAAAATTTAAAATGAGGTACCAAAAAATTGAAAAATTAAAAATGTTTTTTTGTATGTGTTTGACCCTATTACAAAGATTCCGGAGCAGTTTTTGTTTAGTCTCTATCTAAAAAAATGGCTGCGTTATAGCATTTTGAATTTCTATTGTGGCTAACATTTTGAAACGACCTGATTTTTGTCACGCGATAACAGGCGTATTTATGAACTGATTTGGATGTAACTTGGTGTGTGCATAGTACATAACAATTTCTCCACCGAGTTCGTTGGCCAGCTTCATTCGCCATCTTGCTTCAAAAGGTTGCTGTCATTTTAAAAATTTTTTAATTTAAAATTTTAAATGAGTTATGAAAAATTGAAAAAAGAAAAAAAATTGTGTATTTGACCTTGATACAAAGATTCCGGAGCAGTTTTTGTTTCGCATATATCTTAAAAAATGGTTGAATTACAGCACTTTGAATTTCTACCATGGCTGACATTTTGAAACGATCTGATATTTGTCACGTGATAACACGCGTATTTATTAACCTATTTCGATTTAAGAAGGCATGTGGATCGTATATCGTAATGTCTCCACCAGGTTCGCTGGCCAGCTTCATCAGCCATCTTGTTTCAAAATGGAGGCCATTAAATTAAATAAAAAATTATATTTAAAGTGAGGTGCAAAAAAAATTAGAAATTGAAAAAGGTTTCTTTCTTAAGTGTTTGACCATGATATAAGGATTCCGGAGCATTTTTTGTTTTGTCTTTATCTTAAAAAATGGCTCAGATATAGCAGTTTCAATTTCTAATGTGGGTGACATTTTGAAAAATCTGATTTTTTGCCTGCGACAGCACTTGTATATATCAACCGATTCCGATGTGAGTGAGCATGTGCACAGAAATTACTAAGGTCTCGAGCAAGTTCACTCGTTAGCCTCATCCACCATGTTGTCTTAAAATGGCAGGAACTTCAATATATCGCCAAATTTGGAAACCAAATATAAGTAACTTTAAATAAAAGCAGCTTGGATAAAGCTGACTATTTTCACGAAATTCTCATTCATAATGATTTGGTATTGATAAAAATTAGTATTCAATCTCCTATAATCAGTTTTCACTAAATTGAGCTTCGTGTGTTTAAATAACATAACCTTGCTTTTAGGTAGCTTTCTTTACAAAAAGCTACCTATTGCAGCCGTTCGGAGAAAAGCAATTTCAAAAAATTTTGGTATATTTTCATCGATCATGACCCCCAGACCCCGAAACCACCCTCCGTTCAAAATTGATATATATATATATATATATATCTGACCTATGTCACACTGTAACTCTCGTATTTATGAACCGATTTGGATGTAATTCGGGGTGTACATAGTACATACCAATGTCTCGACCGAGTTCGTTGGCCAGCTTCATCCGCCATTTTGAAACAAAATGGCGGCCATTTAAAAAATTTTAAAAAATTTTAAATTTGAAATGTGGTACCAAAAAATTGAAAATGGAAAAATATTTTTTTCTTATGCATTTGACCTTTATACAAAGACTCCGTAGCAGTTTTTGTTTTCTCTATATCTTAAAAAAATGGCTGAGTTATAGCATTTTGAATTTTAGTGAAGCTGAAATTTTGAAACGTCCTGAATTTTGTCACGCGATAAAAGTAGTATTTATGAACCGATTTTGATGTAACTTCGTTTATACATAGTACAGACCAATGTCTCGACCGAGTTCGTTGGCCAGCTTCATCGGCCATCTTGTTTAAAAATGGCGGCCATTTAAAATTTTAAGAAAAATTTTAATTTGAAATATGGTACAGAAAAATAGAAAATTGAAGAAATATTTTTTTCTTATGTGTTTGACCTTGATAAAAAGATTCGGGAGCAGTTTTTGTTTCGTCTATATCTTAAAAAATGGCTGAGTTATAGAATTTTGAATTTCTAGCGTGGCTGACATTTTGAAACGTCCTGATTTTTGCCACGTGATAACAGACGTATTTATGAACCGATTTGGATGTACCTTGGTATGTACATAGTACATACAAATAACTCAACCGAATTCGTCGGCCAGCTTCATCCGCCATTTTGTTTCAAAATGGCGGCCATTTAAAAAAATT
The DNA here is from genome assembly GCA_963932465.1 of Maratus speciosus. Lineage (NCBI taxonomy): Eukaryota > Metazoa > Arthropoda > Arachnida > Araneae > Salticidae > Maratus > Maratus speciosus. The sequence continues at coordinate 682,694,296 of OZ010787.1, read as the reverse complement.
AAAAAAAAATTTAAATTTAAATTGAGATACTAAAAAATTGGAAAATGAAAAAGATTTTTTTTGTATGTGTTTGACCTTAATACAAAGATTCCGGAACAGGTTTTGTTTCGTCTATATCTAAACAAGTTGGAAATTGCTCGTCAAACGTGGCAAATGAGGTGCGTTCGTACTATAACTAGTTTTAAAATTATTTTTTGCACCCCATATTGTACTGAATGTATAATTTTTTGCACTTCATAACGTGCATAGTCTGATACATCATTAAAATGCACTTCCAATAATTTTTTCGGAACACTTTTGATTGTCCCTGTAATTAAACTATACATCCGATTTTCCTAAAATTTGAAATAGCTCATCAAAATTGTGCAACAATTATATCTTTAAAATTCCAGACCATTTGGAAGGCTGTAATATCATTAGAATGCACTTGCAATAATTTTTCCCATTGGCCGTAATGTAAAGAAAACTTTTGGCTGTCCCTGTAATTAAACTATACATCCGATTTTCCTAAAATTTGAAATGGCTCGACAAAATTTTGCAACAATTATATCTTTAAAATTTCAGATCATTCGGAAGGCTCTAATATCATTAAAATCCACTTGCAATAATTTTTCCCATTGGCCGTAATGTAAAGAAAAACTTTTGACTGTCCCTGTAATTAAACTATACATCCGATTTTCATAAAATTTGAAATGGCTCGACAAAATTTTGCAACAATCACATATTTGAAATTTCAGACTATTCGGTTGGGTAGTTTTTGCTCTGTTACATGCGGACAGACGGACAGACGGACGGACAGACGGACGGACGGACGGACGGACAGACGGACTTACTGAACGACGACTATAGGTGCTACGTATTTACATAATTACGAACGCACCTAAAAAATGGCTGAGTTATAACATTTTGAATTTCTATTGTTGCTGACATTTTAAAACGTCCTGAATTTGGTCACGCGATAAAAGTCGTATTTATGAACCGATTTTGATGTAACTTCGTTTATACATAGTACAGACCAATGTCTCGACCGAGTTCGTTGGCCAGCTTCATCGGCCATCTTGTTTAGAAATGGCGGCCATTTAAAATTTTAAGAAAAATTTTAATTTGAAATGTGGTACCAAAAAATTGAAAATTGAAGAAATATTTTTTCTTATGTGTTTGACCTTGATAAAAAGATTCGGGAGCAGTTTTTGTTTCGTCTATATCTTAAAAAATGGCTGAGTTATAGCATTTTGAATTTCTAGCGTGGCTGACATTTTGAAACGTCCTGATTTTTGCCACGTGATAACAGACGTATTTATGATCCGATTTGGATGTACCTTGGTATGTACATAGTACATACAAATAACTCAACCTAATTCGTCGGCCAGCTTCATCCGCCATTTTGTTTCAAAATGGCGGCCATTTATAAAAATTAAAAAAAATTTAAATTTAAAATGAGATACTAAAAAATTGGAAAATGAAAAAGATTTTTTTTGTATGTGTTTGACCTTAATACAAAGATTCCGGAACAGGTTTTCTTTCGTCTATATCTAAACAAGTTGGAAATTGCTCGTCAAACGTGGCAAATGAGGTGCGTTCGTACTATAACTAGTTTTAAAATTATTTTTTGCACCCCATATTGTACTGAATGTATAATTTTTTGCACTTCATAACGTGCATAGTCTGATACATCATTAAAATGCACTTCCAATAATTTTTTCGGAACACTTTTGACTGTCCCTGTAATTAAACTATACATCCGATTTTCCTAAAATTTGAAATAGCTCAACAAAATTTTGCAACAATTATATCTTTAAAATTTTAGATCATTCGGAAAGCTCTAATACCATTAAAATCCACTTGCAATAATTTTTCCCATTGGCCGTAATGTAAAGAAAAACTTTTGGCTGACCCTGTAATTAAACTATACATCCGATTTTCCTAAAATTTGAAATGGCTCGACAAAATTTTGCAACAATTATATCTTTAAAATTTCAGATCATTCGGAAGGCTCTAATATCATTAAAATCCACTTGCAATAATTTTTCCCATTGGCCGTAATGTAAAGAAAAAATTTGACTGTCCCTGTAATTAAACTATACATCCGATTTTCATAAAATTTGAAATGGCTCGACAAAATTTTGCAACAATCACATATTTGAAATTTCAGACTATTCGGTTGGGTAGTTTTTGCTCTGTTACATGCGGACAGACGGACAGACGGACAGACGGACGGACAGACGGGCAGACGGACAGACGGGCAGACGGACAGACGGACGGACAGACGGACGGACTGAACGACGACTATAGGTGCTACGTATTTATATAATTACGAACGCACCTAAAAAATGGCTGAGTTATAACATTTTGAATTTCTATTGTTGCTGACATTTTAAAACGACCTGATTTTTGTCACGCGATAACAGGCGTATTTATGAATCGATTTGAATGTAACTTGGTCTGTACATAGTACATACCAATGTCTCGACCGAGTTCGTTGGCCAGCTTCATTCGCCATCTTGTTTCAAAAGGGTTGCGATTTTTTTTTAAATGTAATTTAAATTTAAAATGAGGTATTAAAAAATTGGAAAATGAAAAAGATTTTCTTTTTTATGTGTTTGGCCTTGATACAAAGATTCTAGAGCAGTTTTTGTTTCTGCAAATTTGTTCTTTTGTTTATATCTTAAAAAGTGGTTGAATTATAGCACTTTGAATTTCTGTCATGGCTAACACTTTGAAACGATCTTGTATATGTCACGCGATACCACACGTATTCGCCTATTTCGATGGAAGAAGGCATGTGGATAGTATACATCAATATCTCGACCAAGTTCGCTGGCCAGCTTCATCAGCCATCTTGTTTCAAATGGCGGCCATTAAATAAAAAAAAATATATTTATAGTGAGATGCAAAAAAATTAGAAATTGAAAAAGGTTTCTTTCTTAAGTATTTGACCTTGATATAAGGATTCGGGAGCATTTTTTGTTTGTCTTTATCTTAAAAAATGGCTCAGATATAACAGTTTCAATTTCTAACGTGGGTGACATTTTTAAAAATCTGATTTTTTGCCTGCGACAGCACTCGTATATATCAACCGATTCCGATGTGAGTGAGCTTGTGCACAGCAATTACTAAGGTCTCGACCAAGTTCACTGGTTAGCCTCATCCACCATGTTATCTTAAAATGGCAGGCACTTTAAGAAATCGCCGAATTTGGCAGCCAAATATAAGTTACTTTAAATAAAAGCAGCTTGAATACAGCTGACTAATTTCGCGAAATTCTCATTCATAATGATTTAGTATTGATAAAAATTAGTATTGAATCTCCTACATTCGGTTTCCACTTAATTGAGCTTCGTGTGTTTGAATAATATAAGTTGGCTTTTTTAAAATAAGGAATATGAAAGCTACCTCTTCCTCCCGGCACTGGCCGGAAGGACTTTTTAAAAATAAGGAATATGAAAGCTGCCTCTTCCTCCCGGCACTGGCCGGAAGGACATTTTGAAATTGAAACCTCTAATAGACCTTTTACAGTTAATATTTTTTAGAATGCCCACTGACAATGCCAAAAATAATTTTATATAAAATAAAAAATAGCAATTATGCATTTAAATAAAGTTATTAAATTTATTAAAAGCTATAATTTCGTATTGGCCTTGTGCCAGGAGTTAAGAAAGACATCAGCCTTTTCTATTCCGATCATTTCAGACGTTTAAGCACGTCATTCAAGAGCATATCTTAAATTTGTGGTATATTTCTATTTTATTTATTGATTGGTGAAGTTGTAATTTCAATATGGAATAAAAACTGGAAACAAATGTTGAGGCGGATTTGTCTTTCGTAATCATCTGTCCGCGTTAGAAAGCAATTTAAAAAAAATCACGCCATTATTTTAAAACCCATAAAAAATGAGTCAATTACAAAACAGTTTTCAAACAAATTATATTTGAAAGTATACATTTTTCGCTATTCGACAGTGTAACAATTGAAGATGTGTGATATTTAGAAATTAAAAAACTGCAATAAAAGTTACATTTAATCACCTAATGTTGCCACCGTCAAAGTGACGTCAGTGTTACGCATGGACATGGTCACGCTTGTCCTTTATAATATAGATTATAAAGCAAGACCTTTTTGCGTAGATAACTCTTCATGATATTAAAATGTGTAATAATGAAACACAATATCTTTACATGGGACACAGCAAATTAAGAAAGAAACACGATTCGAAATACAGAATATTTTAACATAAAAAAACAGCCAAAATGACATTAAAAATGCTAATTTCATATAAAAAGCTAAAATTCTTCATGCCTGAGTGATATACATTTTTTTTTTTTAATCTAGCAAGTTAATCTAAACTTGCTTCCTAATATTGGGGCATCCTTATAGCGTAATAATAAATGAAAACGCTGGAATTCACGAGACTGATACTTACATAGAAAAATGTTTACATTTTTCTGTGTCTGTGGCCCCGGGAAAATGTTCACAGCCCACTGGATTCCAGCATTTTCATTTAATACTAGCTAAAGTTACCCGGCGTTACCCGGAAGTTTGTTTGTTTTTAAAATCCAATTTCAAAATTTAACATACAACATAAAAAAAAAAACAGTCGAAGTATTGTACACATGAATCAAATGAAAACCCAATATAAAAATATATAAATTTATATAGCAGACTCAAAATAATACAGTTATAAATGAACTTATTTCCATTAATCACTTTGGCAATAATGTTATACGCCAATATTTCCATAATCGGGTTTTTATCAAGCTTCAATACGTTTTTTCACACTTATATGACGTTATATATTCACCACGTCCTTTATATTTCCAATATGACGCAATATTCCATTTTTTTAATTCGTCAAATTTATTAAATAATTATAATTTTTCACATGGAAATCATGAAACAAAAAAATTATGACATTACATTCACTTTTCTTTTTAATTCGTCAAACTATTTATTTTATTTTCATTTTTTCACGTCGAAATCTTGCAGTAGAAATGTTATGATGTAATATACCTTTTTTTAAAAAAATTAGTCAAAGCATTTATTTAATTTTTTCACGTGGAAATCTTGCAATAGAAAAGTAACTGTTGTGGTTAGAATTTTATTGTGGATTTTTAATTGTTGGCAACAGCTATAAAGGAAAACGTTTAAATTTGATTGGAAACTGCTGTTAAATTTGTGGTTTTTAATTAAATAAATATAAATAATTATAAGAACTATATGTATATGAATATGAATATGAACTATAAGTTATTCAGATTCCGGATTACTTGAGTTGCCCCGGCCGTGTTTTAATACACATGTACGTAACATTGAAACATACGAAATGAGGATGCCCCAATATTAGGAGAGGCAAATTTAGATGACCTTGCTAGATTTCTAAAAAACACATAACATTCAAGCATCTAAAATTTCCACCAATACTCACATAGTACAATGTTTACATTTTTCAGGCTGTGGTCTCAGGCGCAAGCATGATTACCACTGGTAATTCGCTAGCCAAAAAATGCGAAATATTTTCTCTTAAAAAATCTACATTTATTATGAAAAACTGTGAAATAGAATACATATAATTACAAAATACTTCCTCATAAAAAAAGAATCTAAATAATTTTTTGACCAAAAGCAGAAATGTGAAATATTAATATGTAAATCGATAAATTATATAAATAGAAATTTGATTTAATATATATAGATTAAATATTTGAAACAGGCAATAAAGTATTTTGTATTTAAATAAAAATCTCTGCCGACTTGGCAGTGCTACTTTCACCAACAAAAACTAAATTAAGATCAGAGATAAACCCAGTGTAACAATTTTATCAGCCCGCTTTTGACGAATTTTTAATTTCACTTTTCTGTAAGAGCTGGTTTTATTTATAAGCGACTTGTGTTTTTATTTTTCGTTCAATTAATTAGAACTTGATTTACAAAAAAATAATTTCTCAGTACGACCATTTTTTTCGTTTCCAGAAACATCGCTTCGGGAAATTCTGTTCAAAATGGCCACTTTGACATCATTTTTTGAAATATATTCTGCCTTTATCAAAATATCGACTCATACAACACATTATATAGTTTCTGAATAAGAGAACCTGTCAATTAAATGCATTTCAGAGCGAAAATGAATTTAAAAAGGAGTCAGAAAATAAGACGTTTTATTTGAGTACACCCTTAATACGATAAATTTTTCGTCAACTCCTATTTTCGTTTAATTGTTTTTGCCGTAAGAGTTGGTCCTATCAAAAACTTGTCAATATGAAAGTTGTAGATGAAATGCATAATAAATTTAAGCGGATTGGATAGATTGTGAATTGACGAAGTTATGCATTTTTTTCTTCTCCAATGCAAAGCGTATTACGCCGTTTTGGTAGAAACTCTTATAGAATAGCGAAGTATGCGCGAAGTAATATAGTCTCATTTTTAAACCAGATTATATAAAAAAAAGAGAGTTTTCCTAAAACAAGTGGGTAAGTGTGATCATAGATTGCACAGAGGGTTTCGTTTAATATATCATTTAAAACACTTTATCCTTAAATTATTAAATCAAAATTGTTAATTTATAATTATTATGTCCTTACATAAATAGCAGCATCATTACATTTAATTTTAAAATGATTAATGAAAATACTTTTTAATCAAATAAAAAATATTCAAGTAAAGTTGTTTAAATAAAAATTAAAAAATCCGAACATTTTTAAATTCAGCAATTTCAAAAATTTAGGTATAAATAAGGTATAAATAAAATATAGAAGTTTGAAGCAAAAAATTGTTTAAAACATATTTAAAATGCTGAAATAATTAAGAAAAAATCCACACTATTCTTTAACTTTCTAAAAACTCACTAGATGACGCCAAAAAAGGATGTTAACATTTATTAAAATTCGAGATAAAAAATAAAAAACCTTTCAATTCCTCCAGGGTTCGTGCGGGTACCGTTATTTTCAAGGCCCAATATCAGAATTTCTTTATAGAAAAATAAATCTAGTTTAAACGGACGAAATTTCACCTTATTTCAGGGGAGATTTTCCACAAGAAAATACTGGTACCGAAGAATTTCTTAGTCATGAAATTCAAGCACTCGTACAAACCCTGTCCTCATTAATGCTCATTATGATAACTTGAAAAATAATTCTAAATTAAACTGTATTTTATAAAATAAATTTAGAGGTAAAATAAATTTATCATACAAGTAATTTATTTTAAAAAATACAATGTATTTAATTGATTTTTTTCATGAAATTAGTGGAAATTTGATTACGATTGATTTTTTTCCATGAAATCGAAGGATATTTGATTACCATCAAATACCAATTAATTATATACGAGAATTTTTTTAACTAGTTGTAAAATGTAATTTATATTTCTTTAAATTTCTTATATTATAATTTATAATCCAGAATAATTTATTAAGTTATAATTTTTGTAAAATAAATTAAATATTTATAAATTTGAAAAATGGTCATAAAATCATGATATGTTAAATTCTGCAAAAAAATAAATAAGTAAATAAATAAATGAATAAATAAATAAATAATAAACCCGTAAAATGGCTAAAAATTACGAAATTTGTTTTATTGGGCAATTAAATGTAATAAATTGAAAATTTCAACTGCCGCCGACATGCTCCGAACTCGGGACCTTTCGATTAGAAATCACAGACTACCGAGTTCACGAACAGAATTAAGATTGGGTTTTGAAATCGCAAAAATGGTTAATTTATTTAACTAAAATATCATAACTTTTTAACAATTTTATGATTTTGAGGATATTCAGCTCTATGTAAAAAATAGAAAATAAAAGCAAGTCTATAACTTAAATAGTTTCCGAGTACGAGCGCGGTAAGGGACAGACAGACAAGCGAGACTATAAGGGTTTCCTCAGATGAACTAAACCTTAAACAAAAGAGGAAAAGTCAGTCGGTTCATCAAAATCCGATTAATATCATATATTATTATTTTTTTTTTTAATCACTCCAGTCACCTTGGAGAAAATATATGACACCATCACACGATATTACAAGGACACTTCCCCTTTTCACTTAAAAATGGGTATCTATATCTCAACATATACTCCATGCAGATATGTAGAAATTTCAGGATAGGATTAGACAGCAGCTATAAAACTGTTTTTAAAAAATCAGAGCAATATGTCAGATATTTGCTGATACATTAAATGGAGGCTTTTTGCGTTTCCTTTCATGTCAAGTTACGCGTATATTTAGAGTGCCGGTATTCTACAATTTTTGGCTTAAGCAGCGTCAATCAAGATACTATCGTCTCTGATGATAAAGTGAGTATAAGATAATAAAATCTATTGATAGTTTTGAGAATATTCATTAAAGAGAGAACTGTTTATACCTTAAATTAATATTTTGATGTTCTATTTTTTTTTAACTTTAAGGGGTTACATACGTTCTCGGCGGCGAAAAATTGACGTTAGAATTTTCTTTTAGGAAGGCAGTAAAATGAATTGAAAAACTAATCATTCCACGTTGTTTTTTATTTCTTCAAGTATTTAAAAATATTTTTTGTTGATAAATTTGGCCACCTATTACGTCGGAAACCTGCAGCCATGTTGATCTGTACTAAAATACCCGCGCCCTCATGGGCAGCATCCTAGCTTCCTGTAGAAACGAAACATTATTAAAATATCAGTTCTTTCTTGTAAAATAAGGTAGCTAAAGACCATCGGTTCAATTTTTTTCGAAAAGTAAGGAAATCGCGGTAAATTGAAAAAAAAATAATTTTTCGTTTAAAATTTTGAACTTTAAACTTATTTGAAAAATATAAAAAAATAAAATTCTCAAAAAATGGCGCCAAAGCCCTTAGAAAATTTAATTATGCATAGACAGGGGCAAATTTTATCCAAAAATATTAAAACTGTTCAAAATATCATGCTGCCCATGTTAAAAAATGTAGTTTACAGAAAATCGCGTTTAAAGTTTTAGGATTCAATATATTTTGATCGTGCGCGCGCTCACATTTTTGCAAATATTTTTCTTAATCATTGAGATATGTGTTTAAATATTTTTGCCCACGCTGTAAAAAAAAAAAAAAAAAAAAAAACGGACTAAAAAACGGAAATACTACTGGCAATCTAGACGCCAGTACTATTTTCGTTTATTTACGTGAATTTTTCCCCATAAATTACAGAAAAACTTACGTTTTTAATCAGAAAAACGGAAACTTTTCTGTAATTTATGGGGAAATATTTCCGTAAAAAAAAAAAAACGGAAATAGTACTGGCGTCTAGATTGCCAGTAGTATTTCCGTTTTTTTTTTTTTTTTTTTTTTTTTTTTTTTACAGTGATCATTATGCACACTATATGGATTTTAATTTTGCCAAAAACAAAAAATCGATTCTTTAAATGATGAGAACGTGTGTAACCCTTAACTGCTGTTAGAGGTTTCATAGACCACCTCTGTTTCGAATTTTCTTAAATCCGATTGCTTTAACTCGATGTTAGTAATAATCTTGTACATAAATATTGTTGCAAAATGTTATCAATTAAATGGACAAGGGGCCTTAAAATATTTTTATTTTTTATTTTTTCTAAATTTCACCTTAAATATTATTCAAGGGTACATTATATGCATTTTGGCATGCATTTATCACAAAAAAAATTTAAAAAAAATCTTTATTTTAGAGAAAAAATTGGAATTTTACGGGTCGTCTTAGATATCTTCGAAATGCCCCCTGTGCATTCCATATCACTGAAAATCCCCAAAATTTTTTATAAAAGTTTGGTTTATATATATAAATAAAATAGAGCATCGAATTTTAAATATTTTAATTTAAAAGTAAAAAAAAAAATGAAAATTTTTGAAATTTTTTCGAAAAACTTTCCAAATTTTTCAACTTTTTTTTTTTATTTTTTGTAAATTGCACCTTAAATATTACTCAAGGGTACATTATATGCCTTATAGAATGCAATTATCACAAAAAAAATTAAAAAAAAACATTTTATTTTTGAGAAAAAAATGGAATTTTACGCGTCGTCTTAGAAATCGTCGAAATGCCCCCTGCGCGTTCCATATCAATGAAAATCCCCAATATTTTTTATAAAAGTTTTATTTATATATATAAATAAAATGGAGAATCGAATTTTATATATTTGAATTTAAAGGTAAAAAAAGAAAAAAGTTGAAAAATTTTGAAATTTTTTCGAAAAAATTTCAAAATTTCAAAATTTTTTTTTACTTTTAAATTCAAATATATAAAATTCGATGATCAATTTTATTTATATATATAAACCAAACTTTTATAAAAAATATTGGGGATTTTCATTGATATGGAATGCGCAGGGGTCATTTCTAGGATTTCTAAGACGACGCAAAATTCCATTTTTTTCTAAAAAATAATTTTTTTGAATTTTTTTTTCGTGATAAATGCATGTCATAATGCATATAATGTACCCTTGAATAATATTTAGATGAAATTTACAAAAAAAAAAAAATATTTTTAAGGATTTTAAGGTCTCTTGTCCCCTTAATAGATTATTTTATTCATAATTCGATCCCATAGTCTTAGAGACTGCTAACAGTAGCTACGCGAACAATTCAGTTAAAGGCTGATAGGCGTTATTTGAAATAACTCTTCTGATTTTTTCTAGATACCTGATGTAGTGTAAAGTGCCCTAATTTCGCCCCCTTTCCTAATTTCGCCCCCCTTTACTTCTCCGGCTCTGCGAAAGTGGCACCATTTATCACGAAAGGCACAGGGAACAGAAGGTAAAAGGGGTCAGTAGTGACAGTTTCGCTCACCAAAGCGCATACATATATTAAAGGCGCCGGATTTCCTATTTTTAGAAGACATGACTTCTTATTACGAAGTTTGTAGAACTTTATTTACTGTACTGTATTTATTTCTTATTCATTGCATGTATCTTAGGTAGGTAAGATGCTGACAGTAGCATACAATGAGTTTTAAGACGCTCAGTTCATCCTACAGGAACTGAAGCTCCGCCATATTGGAAAGTAGCGTGGTCCCAATTTCGTCCCACTTCCAGTTCTTATTTTCGTCCCGGGGACGAAATTAGGAATGCTTTTCATGACATTTTTTTTCATTTTTTTTCCTCGTGTTTGGATGGCTAATGTTTCGTTATGTTATTCTTCCACTGATAAATTAGTACATTTCTTTGAGCCTTAATTTAATGTAATTTAAATTACTTACTCATTTAGAAATAAATTTTGATTTAGTTATAAGTTAAGCCACGGTGTATTGGATTTTTTTGAGGGGGACGAAATTGGGACCATTTTTTTTCTTTTGCCATATATACACTGCTAGCCATCCAAAATGCAACACCATGAAGGGATCAACTGAAGAGCGTGAAATTTACGCAATGCATACACCTCGGTAGGATAGGCAAATGGTTACGATTTCAGCGCTCGCGCACATCGTGGGAGACTGCAGCGCCCCTTACAATCTGTATATAAAGGGAAGAAATATTGTCATTTTGAAGAACGTGAATTGTTTTCTCGTTCGATTTTTTGTGTGTGCAGATTCAGTATCCCTCGTAGAAAAACACGAGCACCATTCGAGCACGTTTACGATTTCGACCGCGGCAGAATTCGTTGCACACACAGATTGCGGATTATCCTTACGAGAAATTGGTCATCGTATTGGACGTAGCCAAGGAACAGTCATGATAATATGGAATCGGTGGATGCAGGAGGGAAAGAGAGACCAACATGAGCGATTGCAACCGCCTCGTCACACCACTCCACGGGAAGATAGGCATATTGTGCACGTGGCACTCTTAAAACGCGTTATAACATACGCAACCGGAAGACAACGAATGCAGTCTCTAACACGACAATCGGTGTCCGTACGAACAGTTCGACGTCGTTTGCAGTACTGTGGAATGTCCGTTAAGCATCCATTGCTTCGCATACCTTTGACAGTAAACTACAGGCGCTTGCGTTTGCAATGGTGCAATGAACGGCAGAGATAGATATCCGAAATGGCCTAAAATTGTGTTTTTGGATGAATCACGCTTTCTGCCTGCAGTATAACGATGGTCGAATTAGATTTTCGAGACACCGTGGGGAGAGGCTGGTCAACTGCTGTATTATGAATCGTCACACTGGTGCAATGCAACCGGTGTTATGGTGTGGGCTGGTATTTGATTCGACTCCCGCACCCCCCACCCCGTAGTACGCATTAACTGCACACTTACCAGCCAGCGCTATATCTCTGAGGTTTTGCAGCCTGTTTTCCTCCCTCACCTTCAGGGCTTGCCTGCGGCCACCTTTCAACAGGACAATGCGCGACCACATATTGCACGCAATGTTCAAGCTTTCTTCTTAGCTCACCTTATTCCTTTGTTATCCTGTCGTGCCTGTTCTCCAGATCTATCACCCATAGAGCATGTCTGGTCAATGATTGGAAAACGCCTAGCACGGAATGCCGCACCCGCGACTACACCAGATGAAATTTGGCTACGTGTATAACCAGTGTGGGAGCCATCCCCCAACAATACATTCAAAGCCCCTTCCACTCTACGCCCCGGCGTGTAGCCGCGGTTATTGACAAACGTGGAGATAACAGTAGTTTTTGCTGACTTTCCGGTCTACCTCATTTTAGAGAACTTTGACTTTGGAATCAATTAACATTGATACTATGTGTCATCTCTAAACTAAATTTGGCATTGATATTTCTTGTCTTTCTTGGTGTTGCATTTTGGATGGCCAGCAGTGTAGATACTTCTGAAAAAACAATTTTTCGCATTGTTAAAATTTTTTGTACGATATTTCTCTATTTTTCTATGTGCGTGGGTAGTTAATCTATATAAAATCCAAATTTGGTAGGTTTTCACTGAAAATTACATTATTTAGGGCCTAAAAGTGACTGGGGGGGGGGGTTGAAAATAGGGCACCTTAAATTAATAAATTAGCATGCTTAGACGCCTATTTTTCGGCATATCATTAATTTAAGTGTCTTTTTGAAATACGTTTACCCTTTCGCTCCCAGTATGTGAACTACAGACTCCTTACGGACCACTACGGAGTTTAGGTATACGACGATAGTCATATTAGGTGGGACGGAGGTATAAGTTTACGGTCCACGACGGAGCGGATATCCACTAGTGGATACCTGCTCCGTAGAGTTACGCCATCTGGAAACGAATGGGGTTAAAGATAATTTCTAGATTAAAGAAAAAAATATTAAATTTTTTTTTATCTCAGGTGAGGGTATGACATTTCCGGAAAAGCACAACTGCGATGAAAAAATCAATATTTTATTACAAGTAACTATGTTAGAAATGATACTACAAGTTCCAAATCATATTTCCCCCCTTGCTTACGCTTTATATTTCAGTAGATGTTGCGTGAATCGTCGTAGAACCTTATGTCTGTGTGTAACTGTTTTTGTTCCTCAAATTCCTCACATTTCCTATTTGTATTGCTCGAGTACAAATAGTACTTACAAGGAGAGGGCCAACCTTGGTAATCACAGATTTGTATTATTTTGATATATATTGTGGAGTAGAGACCCCTTATTCTCAGGTTCAACGGATTTTATACAACGCTACTTAGTTCTTGAGAAACAGGAGGGGGAGGGGGTCTAATATTATAACACAACTTAAATAGTTACTTTGTAAACAGGTGACTACGTTGGTCGTAACTCAGTTGGTGCGGCGTTTGCTCTCGGGTTCGATACCGGAACGCACTACGTTTGTTTTCCTCTTTTTTGTTTTATACTATTAATTATAATTTTATAATCTCAATTAAAAAATTTAATATCGTAATGCTAACGTATTTATACTTTAATTTAGAATTTTTGATTTTTAAACCATAATTTCTCATCATTTAAAGATATTAAAAAATTTTTGGATCTATTATTGAATAACAAAAATTCCAAAATCGTTACAAAATCTGTTTGGCGCCCTATAGTTATGAGAAAATAAAACATATTCAAATAAAATAAAAGCAGAAATAAGATAAATGCGAAAGCAAAATAATTCAAAGCGCAAGCATGCGTATGACAAATTAAAAAATTCTTAATGTGTAAAAAATAGATTGTAATTTAATTCATATGTTAATTTTTAATATAATTATGTTTGTTACTTTAAAAACAGGGTAATATTATCACCATATTGATTTCCCTTGTTAGAGCAATACATAAATGATGCTTCTTTAAAAATCACGCATTGACATAATTGTTCAATATCATCGCATCAGATAAAGAATATCTGAAATACACTTTAAAAGAGATTTAAAAATATGACAGTTTTATGATGTTTTATACAACTGTTTAGTTACAAATAAAAAGTAGTTAGGTTAAAATTATAATATTATATATTAATATTATAATCTTTAATTCACAATGTGATTAATAAATTATAATTACAAGTATATTTATAAAACAAAAAACGAGGAAAACATAATGCGTTCCGGTATCGAACCCGAGCCTGCGGAACAGCAAGGAAAGCCGTACCAACTGAGCTACAACCAACGTAGTACTCATGTTCCAAAGTAACTATTTAAGTTGTGTTATAATATAACCCGCCCCCTCCCCCTTGTTTCTCAAGAACTAAGAAGTGTTGTATAAAATCCGTTCAAACTGAGACAAAGGTTCTCCACTCTACAACATATATTAAAATAATCAAAATTTGTGATTACTAAGGTTGGTCCTTTGCCTGTTAGATATATGAAATTAATATATAGGATCATTATGGGATATGTTTTTTTTTTTTTTTTTTTTTTTTTTTTTTTTTTTTTTTTTTTTTTACATAGGAATAGGATACCAGATATCAGGTTTCAAAAGGAGATGTTACGCTTAATTAAACAAAAAACACGAGTTTCATAAGAGAACCTGGCGTGATGGAATTTTTTAAGATTTCGAGTAAAAGTCTATAAGAAACAGTCAATAAATCGAATGTACTTTTTTCGTTGCAGACCTGCATAATCCTCATTAGGATTTCGTCTTAGAATATACTGGGAACAAAATTGTGTCCTATTTTAGAATAAAATGCTAGTTTAAATGTATTGCTACATTTCAATGATTTTCAAACAATGTGACTGCGAAAACGTGCGCCGTGAGAGGACCCGAGGTGTGTCGCAAAA
Source organism: Maratus speciosus (assembly GCA_963932465.1). NCBI lineage: Eukaryota > Metazoa > Arthropoda > Arachnida > Araneae > Salticidae > Maratus > Maratus speciosus. The sequence continues at coordinate 682,679,231 of OZ010787.1, read as the reverse complement.
AATGAGGTCGAATTGTTTCAAAATTTTAATCATTATCAATAATATGGATGTTTTTATATCCAACATTTCATATTATGCGCTGCGCACCTTTCGCACCAAATAAGCCTTCGAAAATCAGAATTTACATTATTTGGAAGTTTATGTTTCCGATTATATAGTATATATAAGAACAGGCAAATGAATCATGAAAATTGTCTCACATCATCCAATAAATTCTTTCAGAGAAAATTATGCTTCCTGTAGGAAAAAAAAGTTACAATATAAAATGCAGTAGAATTGACCGTTGGAAAATTATTCAAGAGACTATCGGAAACTTTTATCTTACAAATAAAAAAGGTAATCTTAGATATATTTTTAAAAGTTAATGAATGCAAGTTCATCACGATTTAAACATTATTTGAAACACAAAATAAATAAATGTAATGTTAACGTAAAATAAGTTTACCAGAAATTGACAATTATTTTTATTACAAATTAAATGTTTGTTTTAAATGAACATTTTAATGTGTACACTAAAGCAAAAATTTTAGTGTGCTGTGGGGTAAACCCATTTCATTAACCTTGCATTTATTATGACTCTTAAATTCAATGCAATGCTGTCAGAATGCTGGCCATGATTGTATCCATTGTTTGATTAAAATCACCACTTCTTAGGAAATTATAAATACAGACTGAATAGTTTTTAATAATGCTTTTCAATGTTTTTAACTCCAATGGTTTTTATATTTTATGTATATTCATTAAGTACTACTGACAAGTAATAGATAGTAAATGAAAAAATACAATAGCGAAAGTATTTTGAATTGATGTAAAAATTGTGGCGACCATATTTTTAGTATAGCGACTGCTATTTGACTTTAAATTTCGTACCCTAGAAGTTTTGGATAAGTTTTAGTTATAAATAGTTTTTCGTTAACTATATCTGGAGTCTCTTGACCTCTATCCGAAAAGTAAAGATACTTACCAACAAAGAAATTAGGAAATACCATGTGCATTTAAAAATACTGGTAAACTCATAATGCGGAGAATTCTAATTTTGGAGTTTGTGAGCCTTTTAATAATCACCCTATCTCCTTTTATTGATAAAATACAATGTAAACACGCTATACATTGTATACAAACATACAAAATAGAAAAAAGTAAAGACGTGAAAAGTCTTAGTTCATACTTACATAATACAGAAATATTAAAGTTGTGGAAGACTTTCTCGTGTCGGGGAACTCCTTGTGTAGTGCATACGAAGTTTTTTACATCTTTATCCTGCGTATAGAAAGGAACATAAATAAACATTACACGTCTAAGCCTTTAAGTTGCATATTATTTTAATAAAAGGTACCAGCAATAATTTTTCTAAAAAACTATCTGCGAATAAAACTAATTGCTCATTTTGCTTTTGTTGAGCTTCAAAATGAAATGCTGAGTCCGATTCATTTAACTTCTATAGAGCATGCATGATCTATTGAAAGTGACTTTTTGTTTGAAGAGTTACGCTTCATGAAAAACAATTGCACTTTCCAACAAGCGTTTGTCAAAAGGAGAATGCAATAAACATAAAGGTAGTTTACTTTCTTTTCTTTCAAAAGGCTTTGCTATCTTAGTATGGAAATGGGAAGCATCAAAATCATCCCACGAAAATGTTGCATTTAGAATGGAAAACAAATCCAAACATTTCAAATGACACCGCTTGAATTACAAAACAGTCTCTAAGGGGATTTCAAGCGATTTTCAATCTTTAGATATTCAAAAATATTTCAAATCTTTTTACCAGAAATGTAAGTATCTAAAGTTTAAATAAAAACACAAATTAGAAACATAAAAGGACGAGGCGCTATTCACTTCACTTTATAATGTTGGCAAAAAATTCTCTTTCGGTAGAATTTTTAAAGCAGTTTTGTTTTTTGAAAACTTCAACTTAAGGATCCTATTTGAAGTTAGAATTTCTTAGAGAGGCGTTTTTAAACAAAAGTTATTTAAAGACACAAACAGTAATGCAAATGAGAAAGTTTTACATACTTTAAAATGAGGAGAAAAGTTTTATTTCACAACATAATATTACTTTACAATTAATTTATAAAAACTGTGAAAAACATCCAATAATATAACAATATTATAACAATCCAATAATTTTAATAGGACATCCATTTTCATAATTATGTTCTCAGTAAATAAAATAAAATTTTTATTAAGTACCCAGAAGCCTGAAAAAATGATATTATTAATTTATTCATTGAGTTAAACACAACCCAATTTATTTCCCGTCGTGTTATGTATATGCTTTTATTCTATAAAATGATTTTTCTGATATTCATCGTAAAAAACTTTATTTAAAAAGGAAAACGAAAAAAGGAATGAGATGGAAAATTAAAAATCGTGTAGAAATCTAAATACACAATTTAGATTTACTAAAACTTGACACAATACTTTTTATTTGGTCATAGTAAATTGTTTGAGAAGAGAACAGAGAATATAAATTGAAATTCATATTTTACTTCTTCAATGAGAGACAAAAATTCCCTCAGAATGGCATGAACACAAAACTTCTTTGACAAAAACAACTAACACATACAGGGGCTCCCAAAAGTGTTCGTACTCTTATGAATTTCAATGAAATTTTGTTCTATCCGTTAATTAAAATTAATATTTCAAACTGGGTATTTAATAATAAGATCTATAATTTATTCTTAAAAAAACTACATAAAATATTTTTTAAACATAGTAAAACGTTATTTGAAAGAAATAAATAATCAAAAAATAGCAAAAAAGTTACCTCATTAAAGTCTTCGTACACTTTAAAAATATCTGTGTATATTAGTAAATACTGTAATATTTCGTTAAACTAGTACTTAGTGATATATGCTTTAGCACCCCACAACAGCTTTTAAACGTCTAGGAATAGATTTCACTTGTATATTTGTAATTTTTGCATCAATGTTCATCCATTCGTCAATCATTACTTTTTTTAGTTCGCTTTTCGCTATAATGTTGTTTATTCGTACTCTAACCTCCAGTTCCCTCTAAATATGTTCTATTGAATTTAAATCCGGCGATTGAGGTGATGTTTTCAAACCTTGCGAACAATAATAGAGACACCAGATGCGAATTAGCAGATAATTTTAAATTTTCTTTTAAAATATTTAAATGAAAATCATGATTCATTATGCCATCAATAAATACCAAATTACTTAGTCCTGGTGTTGCTATGCACCACCGTTCAAGGACACCTCCACTGCCATGCTTAACTGTTCCAACAAAGTTCTTATTAACTTCTTTATTTTTTCTTCTCCATACAATTATACGCCCGTCGGGACCAAAAATGTAAAATTTACTTTCACTTTCAAATAAGACATTTTTCTAATACGATTCGGGATTATCTATCATTGATTTTGCGGAGGAAAGAGTAAGTATCCGTTTTTTTGCACTAACAAAACATTTTCCATGGGCAGAACGCCCATTTAATCCAGCTGATCTCAGCACCCGAACAGTTTCAGGTGAAATTGAAGTAGAACATGTTTCATTTCATTCTACAGCAATTTTTACGGCACTTAAACGTGGATTTTTCACAATTTTTCTAATTATAAATCTATGTTAGATGTAAATTTCCAACTGGGCGAAAAATGTCCGGACCAGGATTCGAACCAGGGATCTCCTGGCTGAAGCTGCCAGTGCTCTACCATCTGAGCTATCCCGGACGAATCTGGTGGAACTTCTTCACCCAGCTAACCTTATTAATTAAGATTAGCTGGGTGAAGAAGTTCCACAAGATTCGTCCGAGATAGCTCAGATGGTAGAGCACACTCAGCTTCAGCCAGGAGATCCCTGGTTCGAATCCTGGTCCGGACATTTTTCGCCCAGTTGGAAATTTACATCTAATTTGATTTATTTACCAATTAGAATAATTGTGTTAAAATTAATTTCGTATAAATCTATGATCAAAGATAATCAACGTTCGAATGCTGTTTGTTATTTCTTTACGACTACGAGCCATTTTAAAATAATAAATGGAATATTACGGTGAAAGCAAGCAAAAGTTAAAGCCAAATGTCACCACAATGCAAAAATAAAATAAAGCGACAGACGATAATCTTGTTAGTTATGAATTTATCCGAAAATGTTTCAGTGTACGAAGACTTTTGTGGCGTGTTTTTTCTCTGCCTCCTTCCGTTTTCATTTTTATATAAAAAGAAAATCAGTCACTATTAAAAGAAAAATGTTGGATATTATTTAGAGTAACACAGACATGATGTGTAAAAATATTGGACTGCCTATTCGAGTTCAGTTCCAAGGTACTTCCTTTTCTCTAAACATTTTTAAACACTTTTGGAAGCCACTGTATACAAGTCTTGAAACACCTTTCATGTACTTTGGACAGTTTATTGGACGTATATCATTATCGACCTATTTTCAATGCTTTTATTTAGGTATTTTATTTTTCTGTCAGATAGGCAAAACTAATGATGTAAGTCAAACAGTAGTTTTATCCCATTAACTTCCGACGGAATCTGACGCGTTCTCCAGTGCCTCATTTAACAACATAATTCTACAATTAAATAAGGCTGCTATTAGTTTTCTGAAATAACAGTAAGAAAATGCACATGTTAGACATGCGCAAAACACAGCTCTGTTGACGAAAATTGTCCCGCTGTATTGAAAGTTCCTCATTTTTGTAACATATGATCTGATATTCTCTGAAGCCGTGTATATACGTCCGCGGCAGTTAAGGGGTTAAAACGATATCATCGGAAACTATTTTTAGAATGCTATAAAGAAATGTCCTATTTCTCCATTTTTGTTTTATAAATATTTTAACACTAAATCTACCGAAGCAGGTCATTTGACCCTTGTATTCTATTGTCAAAATACATGTGATAGCTAATGTTTGTCACTACCATTTTTGATAAGGAATCTTTGCTTTAGGTCACAGATGTAATAGCCGATAAATAAAGAGAAGATCATTTTTCGAAAAGAGTGGTGGCAAACAGTGTTAGAAGGTAGCATCTGTGCACACAATCTATACCGTAGTTTGGATGTTATATACTATAGAGATAGGAATATTACAAGCTAAATTCCTCCTCCTTTCATTTTTTTAGAATAAATAAAAGTTTTTAAATGATAAATAAAATAGATAAGTCGGTTAAATTGAGTGTCATCAGATAGAATAGAAAGGGCATTATGAAGTTAAATAGAAAGTTTTTATTCTAAACTGCTAACCCATCTCCATAGAATCCTTGAGAAAAGTACTTTGGTGAGTCAGCATTATTTCAATTAACTTCTTAATTTCTTTTTTTTTACTTAGATTGAAACCCGAAAGTTAATAAGACTAGTGATAAATAGTCAAAGGATATGTTCCATAGCTTGCTTTTGATGCTGAATATACAACGGTGGACAAAACTTAAGGACCACTGTTACTTTCAACGATTACAGTTAGACATAGATCCGCAGCAGCACGTGTAAATTTGCATGAATGCGGAATGTACTCTGTTTTGTGAAACTTATGCACATTTTGTGCTTCCGCTTTTGATGATCACGTGGCAGTAGAAATAAGAGATTTTAGGCAATCGGCGGGTGGTGTGAGTTGTCATTAGATGTAAAAATTGAAGGAAATGGAGTAAATCTTGAAGATTGAAATTTTGAGCATGTCTTCGAGGTATCATTTAGATGATATTACTCGTGATAGAATAATCGGAAAGTTGGAAGAAGGACTGAAAATGAGAGATGTTTCTCGTGAATTTAACATCGCGCACAGTATTGTTTCTAGGCTATAGGCGGCATTCCAAAAGAGTGGAATATGTACTAGGCGCACGGGAGTAGGTCTACCTAGCAGTACGACATCCCAAGAAGCTATATTGTTATTTCGGCAAAAAGGAACCGACGCAGCACAGCTGGTCAATTAGCAAATCAACTTTGTGCTGCCACATTAACTAAATTATCGTGGAAAATTGTTGAAAGACGTTTGAAAAAGGGTGGACGATATGCCCAAAGACCTGTTGCGTGTGTCCCACTCTCATGACGCTAACGTAGCGCCCGTTTAAATTGGTGTCGTATGCATCGCAATTGGACTGATGACGACTGGTCTACCGTGCTCTTCTCTGATGAGAGTAGATTCAGTCTATCGTCAGATTGTAGATGTAAACTGATGTGGCGCGAGGATAGTAGTGCTTACTGTCGCGAAAATATTCTAGAAAGAGATCGATATGCGACTTCAAGTATGATGGTGTGGGCAGGCATCATATGCGGTGGCCACACGGTTCTCTATGTGCTTGACCAAGGGTCCATGATCGGTAGACGGTACATTAAAGACGTCCTGCTTCCATATGTTCGATTGTTTTGGCGAAAAGTTTCGTTTTATGGACGATAACGCACTTTGTCATCGCACACAGTCTGTACAAGATTGTCTTGAGGCCGAAGATATCCATCGCATAGACTGGCCAGCACGTTCCTCTGACCTGAATCCCATTGAAAATGTACTGGATGCCTTGGGTAGACGTATTCTTGCTCGATAATTTCCTCCCACAAACAAGGAAACCCTCATCCGTGCAGTGAAGGAAGAATGGGGCAACTTGCCTCAACAGCTACTGAATCATGCTGTTCTGAGTATGCCACGCTGTGTTGAAAGTTGTCTCGCATTACACGGTGGCCATATCGCTTATTGATATAGCACTGACGATTGTTAATTGTGAGTATTTTGCGTTATTTGTACAGTCATGTTTTCGGACAATATTCACATTTCAGAAAAAGAACCTCTGGTTCTCCCTGTATATATCCTTTCAACAAAATTTTTATATTAAATCCTCTGTTACATTCTGTTAGTACTATTGTTTGCTTCTTGATCCACAATCTCACGTATATTCTCATTTACGTGTACATTTCTTCTTGGTCCTTAAGTTTTGTCCACCAGTGTATAACTGGACGGTCGAATCGCTATTAACTCTCATCAAAACCTGGGACGAGATAATTCCAGAACCGTTGCTGATAGTGGCCATTGTCGTCGATTTTTAGAACCCCAGTGTTTAATTTAATGGACCCTATAGATAAAAATCGATAGGAGTGAGATAAAATAACTTTCATGGTCATTTTACAGGAATGTGCCGATGATCAAATGACCACGAAATTGAATAGCAAACAATTTGCACTCAACTATTCGAAATAGGAGACGGATCTTCAGCCTGTTAAAAAAGACTAGGGAAACGATATTCAGTGACCAGGGAAAAGAAAAGTATTATAAAACTGTTACAGATAAACATGAAAATTTAAAGCAGAGTTGAATAAATACGTGTGCCTCATATGCCATTACTTCACCACTCCCAATGGATCCATCCAATGTCGCTTTATGGAACTACGAATATAAAGGGTTCGGTTTATCAAACTACAAATTCCAAGGTTTATTAACTTTATGCGTTTGGAACTTTCACACGATTTTGCATATGGAAAATTTGATTGTATCAATCGATTTCTCAAATAAAAACGATATTATTTCATATACATATGACATTCTTCTTATAAAAAATTACCTTCATCTAAAAGGGCGGATAGGATGATGCCCATACTCCAGACATAACTCAAAAGATCCTTCAGTACTCTTTCATTGAAGTAGTCAGATATTTGATTTTCCTTTCCATTTCTGAATTAAAAGTGCGTCCAGAGTCTTTGAATCAACCCGTAATTTGTCAGTGTATGAATTTTTTTTTCATTTATTGCTTAATAATTGAAAACCAGTTTACTTGAAGATCTCAAATTCTAAGGATAAATGTTCACAAAATGTGCAATCAAGTACGTATAAGTAAATGTTATCAAAACTCAAGTAAAATAGCGAGTAAATAACTGTTTGTTGTTTTAATTTACAAAAAGTAATAGCATAATACAAAAGTAATAACATAATAGTATTTCAATGGAAATTATCCTAATGTTGTAAAAGGTTCGGATATATTGTATATTGTTCAAAGGTGTTTAAAGGAAGGTTTGACAAATTTGAAGGTGCCCATAAGCGAGTTTAATTGGACCGCAGTCATTGAACTTTTGCTGTAATTGGGGATAGAAAGACAAAGCCTCGGAGTCTTCCACTGGATTTACAGGGCCTGAAACTTCCACAAGTAAATTTTAATAGATATATTCACCTTATTCACACGAAATTACTACCATGAATAGCGAAAAGGTTTCTATTCCTTTTTAGGGTTCCGTACTTAAGAAGTAAAAACGGGACCATTATAAGATCACTACTGTGTCTGTCTATCACAGCCATTTTACTCGTAAATTATGGAACAAGGAAAGTTTAAATTGGGGGAAGTAATAAAGACTACTAACCCACATATTTACAGATAATTAAACATTCTCAAATATATTTAAGCAAAATGTAGATGGGCTAATTAAGTTACTTGAAAAAAAAAAACCCTTTTCTTTGTATACTTTTCTTTGTTTGAAAGCTTTCGTAACTTTGAACTCAAAAATACATTTCTTTTAATTTTAGGTATAGTATATTTACAGAGATATCTTCGAAAATGTAGTGCAAAAATATGTTCCGAATCTATTTCCGAATCTACTGAAACTAAAATTTTGAAAAAATTAGAGGTAGTAGATGGTAATTTAACCCTTAAATGCCTGGTGTTGCTTTTCGGCAACATACCCAATTTAGGCTCTAAAATACTATTAGAATAATATTGAAGCTATAATGCCTAATGTTGCCAATAAAATACATTCTGAAAATATTATTAAATCGATTTTCAACATGCAGATGGCAACACTTGTGCTGTTTAAGAATAAAGATAGATTTATTTTTTCAATTGTTCCTACTTGTTGTTTTTGTTTTGTTTGGAAGCTTTCGAAATACCCTATTTTGAGCTGCAGTGAGCAAGTAAAATTTATTTCTTATTATAGTTTCTAAAATTCTTGTGTGTTTAATATTATAGAATTTTATCAAGGGAAATTATTTTTTCAATTAAACACCAGTATTGCCGATTTGTAACAAACTGTTTTTTTAGCCGTAAACAATACTTAAAACAAAATATGATTTTTAAAGTATTTTTCCCATGATTTAATTAAAAAATGAAAGCCGAAAAACATTATTACAATGATTTTTGAAAAATCAGGCATTTAAGGGTTAAACCAGGCGGGGAAACTATAGCGATTACCCTAGGTCACATAGTTTTTGTTACATAGTTAGCGCATTTTCTGTTACACACAAATATCGATTTGCAGGCATTCATCACAGGTGTTGAACAGCGCTGGAAGTACCTATCATAGCAGAAGTATAAAAGCACTGTTGATATTGATTTTCGAAAAAAATCGTCGGTCATTAGCCGAGATATTAACCCTTAAAGAAACGGACGGTTTGGACATACATAATGACAGGGGCGGCGTACTTTATGTACCATCGGCTTTTAAAGCGCAGATAACAACTTTTAATCATATAGCAAAGCCAAGTAGCAGTATAAATATATATAAGCCAAGTAGCAAAGCCAAGTAGCAGCCAAGTAGCAATAAACGTCAAATTGCTAAAAATAGACTTATTTAATTAGAATTAATCACATAAATACTATGGGATTCGCGACTAGTTTCCATTGAGTGGATCTCTCAATACGCCTCCCCTGTCTTTAAAAGTTAATTAAAAACCTATCTTGTATAACGCGGCACGGACCAAAGCGGAGTTCCAACTTTGCGACTTTCTTTGGAAACTCTTAGCAGAATGCCAAGTTTAAACTTTGAACAAGGATTTTATTTTAGCTACACTGTAAAAAGAAAAGATTATGACTACGCTGAATTTAGTTTTATGAAATGCCAAATGAAGTTTAAATAGGCACTAATTTTACTGTCAGTACCGAATTAAGTTCATTATAAACACATTAGGATAAGATTAAAAAAAGAGTTATACATAATAGAAATATTTGATATTACTTAGGCTTTATATCTCTTTGAACTTTTATGGTATACTCATTCATACTTTTCAAGTATATACAGCTATACCCAACCCTACGTTGTATATTTTTTATTATTTGAAAAAGTTTGTTCTGTTATTAATTGGGCCCTGTGGATTTATGCCATACATTTTTTAGAATTGGAGTGAAAGTATATTTCAGCTACACGACGGCGTATTCATTGATATATTTTTTAATAAAAATTGAATTTTGAATCTATACTAATAAAAGACAATTTTGCCCTGTGTGTGTGTGTCTCTATATGCGATGAGTAGAGAAATCTACCGCATGTACAAGGCTGAAAATTTGGGTGAAGGTATTCCAAGGCCTCTCCTGGTGCACCTGAGACTCAGAATTTTAAAATTTCAGATAATTTGTTATTAATATACTGATAACTAGTCATTAATAAAAAATCAGGAAGAATTCTTATAAAAAAAAATCACCTCCTTTCTTCCGAGCACACGCGCATGCCCACAACCCAATTTAAATATCTGGATGAAAATGAAGGGCGGAGAGCAGGATTTTTTCGTCCAAACTGATCAGTAAAGTTAAAAACAGAAGACATATTTTGAAAGTTCGTACTGTTACGTCTTACATGCCGTAATCTATTTAAAAATCCAAAAGCTGATTGTTGATTTTTGATTCATACATTACCATGCCAAGCTGATTTTAGATTGCTACAGTGAAATTTAGCGCAGTAGAAGGAGAAAGCAAAACATCCATTTAAATGGATGCCAGGTCTCAGGAGGATATAGTGTGTATAAATGCTATAGTTCATATACAGGGCTACAGAAACGAATTTGTAAGGGTTGCTGAATATCAGCGCAAATTGCTTAAAGTTGGGTTTTAAATGAGTTATGCATTTTTACGCTGAACTGAATTAAGTTTACTAAGAAATGTTTGTATAATATATATAAAACGATATACAGGGCCGCGCAAGGAATTAGATATATGGCCGTCTATGGATTATAATTTCTGGAAATGTTATTTCTGTAGTTTTAAGAGTGTTTTAGTTTGAATTAAATTTTAGCTAAATAGTGACGTGTAATAAAGGTACTATGTAAACTACAGGGCTGTACAAATGTATTCAAGTATGTTTCCATCTATTAGCATAAATTGCTGAAAGAGAAATTTCAACCTGCTATGCGTTTTCTTTCTAAACTAAATTTTCTCATTGTATAGTATCTATATCAACCTACAGATCAAATACAGGGCTGTTCAAAAGAATTGGAATACGTATTTGGCTATGGACGGTAACTGCTGAAATCAGTTTTTTAAATTTTTTATAAAATGTTTACTTAGTTATCTTATTTACCATATTTCCCTAAATAACGAAGTTCTGTTAAAGCATTCAGGAGATGTTGGAAAGTGTTTCATAATCTATGCTTAACGTATTATTTTTCTTTCATGTTACTTTTTAAGTACGGAACCCTAAAAACCATACAGAAACGAGGGCGTGCACTACTGAAAGTGTGGGACCCTTTACAAAATGATCTTTTAGAAATGTTTTCGGTTAAATATATAAAAGCATTAAACATTGATTTTAGGTGTATTTAAGGTTATTATCACGAGCCCAAGCGGGTCAGCTTGGGCTCGTGTAATAAAGTGATTGATTTATATGCGAGTTAAATATCAGTCCAATGAATGCTGACAGTTCTAATCAGTGTTGATAATCATGTTTCAAGTTAAAAGACATTTTATTCTAAACTGGGTATTATCATTGATTCAAATATTAAACGGCTGAGTTAGTGAATATTTGAAAGGAAAGAAAAAAGTAGAGATGAAATGAATGATTTTGTTGTGCACAGAACACAAGGTTTTTTTTTCACAAACTGTAAAAATTCACAGATACGCTAACCCTATTACAAACATATTAAGAGTTTATTTTCTAAAAAAAAGATTCAACACAAGGCAGAAAATAAATTTTATCATTTAAAGTTGAATGAATTGCGCATAACATTAGTTTCACATACAATGTATAAAAAGTTGGGGTATTTTATTGGCTGAAAAGAAGAAGTAACATAAACGAGAAACCCAATCGAAGAATTCTCACGAAACAGTTACAGTTCTTTTTGTATTATCTCTTTTTGAAAGCTAAGTTAATTTCATATTAATATTCCATTTTGGCAGTGATTCCTAGAAGTCGTAACTAAGGATTGGAATGGTTAATGTGAGAAAGAAAACTACGGCACCGAAAGGATGCTTAGAATTGGGTTTTCAATAGTAGTGTAGACGTACTGGAGTAGACGTAATAAGAAATTAAAGATTAAACTTGCCACAAAATTTGAATTCAATTGCCCGCATAGCCCTTTGAGACCGAAAAGCTATTTTTGGAATGGCAGGAATATCTTTTTTTTTTTTTTAAAGCAAGGTAAATTAATTTTTATATGTTTAACCATTCTTTCTGAACTATTGTTTTATATTCTCTATTTCCAGATATCATAGTCCTTTAGGCTTGGACGACGTGATAAAATATTCGAACTCGCACAAACAAGACTATTCGGTCATAAATGACTGTATGTACTTGGGTTCGAATGGGTAGACAAATAGCAAATAAATAGAAAATAAATAAAAATGAAACCATAACCATGAATGAATAGAAAAAAAGACGAATTTAAACACCATTTTATTATATCCTAAATAAATTTTTGTTTTGTTTTTATTACAAAGATTTCAAATTACAGTTTTATTCTTAATTTATAAAATTTAATTCTTTGTTTTTAATCTTACTCTTTATTTTGATTGCATGGCTATAATTTTTAAAGTTATTAAAGTCCTTAACTTATTACAACATTTATCTTTGCATATGAAAACGGTTCTACTTCTGAACCTTTAGAATCATAGTGGAAAATTACAAAACACGCTTTACTGCATATATTTTCAGTTTCTGAAGCAAATTAATTACGTTTTGCAATTTTACACAAAATGTACTCATTGACTTGTTCATTTTCTCTGAATATAGAGTCTAAGACTATTGTTTTATACGAAACGAGATATATATTAATAATAAAGCTACGATAGAAATTGATTTATGACATTTTAGACTTAAAAACTGTGGTTTTAAGACGGTTTTACTTCTGAACATTTATAATCGTAGTGGAAAATTACCTACTGCAAACCACTGTTTCAGCCATTTCGCATTAGTTTATTTTAAAATTATGAACGGTAATACAAGTATTTCTTAAATTAGTAAAAATGCTATTGGAAAGCAAATAAGAAAATCACAGTAGTTCTGTAATTTTGCCCGAATATTGGAGTATTTTCGTTGGAATTTTTTTTTAAGAGTGTGATTTCACGTACTGACCTATTTCAATTTAATATATAAACAGTAATTTAACACCTCACAATTTCTCTCTAAATTTTCAAGAATCATGGCACTCATAGTGTCTTTAGCACTTACAGTACCATGTCTTCAAATACAGGGTGGCTAGAATTAAACTGACGGTACTCAGAAGCTCTACTGAACGGATTCGAATGAAACTTCAAATATATGTTGCGTAATACACACCGCAGAGGTTTTCGTAACAAAAGTTTGACATTTCGCCAGCAGATGGCGCTGTACATGGAAATCCTTATGCAAAACAGTAGTTAACATAATTTCGTTATAAAAGCGATACGTATGGTTCAAAGAAATCATTCGTCCGCAGTGAACAAACATGCCGCTGAACAAAAAGGATCGAGCGTTGATCGTAAAACTTTTTTATCAGAATGAGAGCAATGCTTCGGCAGCACTTCGTGTTTATCGGCGGAAAAAAAACTAAAGGAGAGGTTCCATGTCCGTAAATGGAGTTATATGCATGATTCGTAAGTTTGAAGAAACCGGTTCTCTGTATGCTGCACCTGGAGGAGGGCGAGGACATCCTTCCGGGGTGGCAACCGGAAATGGATGAATGGAACCAAAACCCTGCAGGATTATTCCCCACAACAATCCAGATAAAAACCGTCAACGAAACAAGCAACAGCGAGCATCTATATGAAAATTAATTAAACACATATTTTCTCTCCAAGCAACAGGCCACAGCGCCTGCTTTGAGCAACTAAAACATAAATTAATATTATTTAAAACCCTTTCACCGTCCGAGGGTTTTGCAGTATTTTTATAAGAATGCTTGTAAATCCCAGGATATATATTTTTTAATTCTCAGATTGATGCTATAATATCTTTAATATCACTACTTTCTATATAAGGTTCAAAATAGAATTCTGTTTAAAATATTTTGGTCTACAGCCATTTTAACATGATTTCTAGGAACGGAAAAATCCGGGCCAGACGGTTAAAGGGTTAAACTAAGATAATGTAGTATACTAAATTTTAAACATATCTAAATAAAATTGATAATAAACCAAATTCCATGACGCAACTTGGAAACTAAAATACAACACTAATAGAACAATATAAGTCAGTAGATAGGCTCTGCAAAAGTGACTAAATACAGTTTATAAAGTTCAATAAAGTCAATGCGAACTGTAAGTAAACTGTATTTTGAATAACCAGTAAGTTGAAATAATATGTAAAGTTAGAATAGCGCAGGAAAAGTTAATAAGTATTAAAGAATGCACTCAAAGTTATTAAATTTGATAATTCAGAATTGATAATTAATAAACGAATATAATTCTTTTAAATTGCTATAGTTGAATAGATTAGTTTTTTAAATTCAATAAAATTCTCTTAAGATTGTTCCGAAGAGTGTCTTGAAGAAAAAATTTTAAAGAAAAAGGAATCAAAGAGCACTGTCCAAATAAGTTATGCAAAACAATACCATTTTCTCGACAGTGGTATTTATCTGAAGATCTTTTACGAATTCTGTGCAAAAACACGGGAAAACTCCCATGAGCCGATATAAAGTACCGTACAATTTGGTTTCTGCACAAAAAGTAAGAATCTACTTTGTGTAATACTGAGTAAATATCTCGTCCAACTTCGGAAGCAGACAGGGGATATTTACATTAATGTCCGCAGTATTAAAGTCGATAACTGTTTTTGCCAATTGATCGGAGCGCTCATTGCCTGAAATGTCGACATGCACTTTCAAAGCTGACTTTCTTGTGAGTGTCTGTATTAAGTAATAAAAATCTTTTTTTATTATAATATTCCCAGAAAAAATCTTCGACAGTACCTGAATAGAAGAATAACTATCAGAATAAATAGTTGCTGAGATAAATATTGATTTAACAAAACATTCGACTTCATATCTAATAGCAGTCAACTCTGCCTGAAAAATTGGCTTGAGGGGATGTAACTTAATTGAATAATCTGCAATGAAGTTACCTTGATAATAAATAGTGTAGGCAGCAGAGACATTTAGAGCCGTCCGTGAAAACTATTGGAAATTTAGAAATAAGCACAGATCTTCTTGTATCAGAAACAAATTTGATATGAAAACGATTTAAATAATTACAATCGCTGTATGCAGAAATTTTATGAATCAATTTATTAGTATAAATGTTCACACAATCTATCTAAACATTTTCTTTACACTGCTTTATATTTTTTTACCCCTGCGGATCTTATGATGGACTGGCAGTACACTAACAAGCACACACATAAATTATGTTTCTATTCTCATAAGCGTGAATGACAATAAATAAACCAATATGCTGACAGGATGAAATTTTCTTAAAAGAAGGAATTCGTATATCTTCTCCATAGGCCTCATGACCATACATAATTTTCTTTTCAAAAACTGAGCAGTACCGAATCCTCCTAAAATCGGGATGAAGTCCTTTATCACTAATATTACTCCAGAGTAAGTCCAGTTATATTTTACCTGAGTCTTGTAAAGTGTACCAACCAATTAAGTTTGCAAGCTAGGACAAAATTCAAATATTCAATTTTACCCTTGACCAGAATAGATACATTGTGCACTTTAAAACTTGGTCGAACATGCTCCTTTAAATTTGAACCAAAAATCATAGTCTCACATTTTTGAATGCTCAGCTTCAGTCTAAGTTTATTACACAGACCGTTAAAAAAGCTCATTCTGTCATTCACTGCAATTTCCAAATTACGCCTTGTGTCTTCACCAGCCAGAACAACAAAGTCGTTTGCATATGAAACAAGGTCTTTGTCTTTTTCTTTATACTTATACGTGGAACAGCGCGACATGCAACTGAGCCGGCGATTATGGAAGAAGTTGCAAGTGCAACAGCTGAAGCATCTGAAGTTCTTCAAATGCTACTGTAAGTGTTCGTCAATAGTGCGAGTACTGGACATTCCGTGGGCAATCGTGCGCATGATTTTAAGCAAAATTCTGAAGCTCTGCCGTTACAAGATGCTTTCCGTTTAGCAGTTGAAGCATCATGATCCCTCTGCACGTCTTGATTTGGCCTTGCGTGTTTTGGCGGGGATTCAAGTGGATGAGTACTACAAATCGCATATTTTTCTGTCTAACCGATGACCAGGCCCCTACCTGCCGGGTTGCCCCAGCTTAACGGGTTTGGCACCTAGCATCGGGGCGGATGACCGCCTAATCGGCGCGCAGCGGCAATAAACCTGACGCCATTGTTTCGATCGTCATTCTATCTGCAGTGCCTACTGCTCGTTTTGGGTATACTTTGTTTTGCCGCTTACTTAAAGTTATATCCTGTTGTTTGGCACCTGCACATTGCTATTCAAGTTGGCCTCGTAATTTAGAACCTTGATCAGCCCATCGCATATCTTATGGAGGTACAAGGCTAATTTTCACTTAGATGGTGCTGTGAACACACAGAACTAACGCATATGGGGTTCCACCAATCCTTTTGCCGTGCAACAACAGCCACATACGTTAAGGCATGGTGTGGATTCACGGCAAAATTCACTTTGGGCCTGTACTTCTTCGAGAAAGTCACAATGAAAGGGTTTATTAGGTGTACAGTCACAAGTAACCTATACAGAAGACTCCTGGAGAATCGTGTTGTCCGGGCGTTTATGCAGAGAGACTCTTTGGGCACCAAAGTGCAAAATGTTGGTTCATGCAAAATGGAGCAACTTATCATACGGCGAGACGTGTAAAGAATGTGATTCAAACTATATGTTGCATGCGTTCAATATGAAGTAGTTGATGTAATGTCATGTGCAATGTTTCGTAGTCCGGGTGTTTTTATTCCCATATATTATCTTTTTTTAAACTGTTTCTTCATTTCTGTCCTGACTGTTTTTTCCGTCTTGATGTTGAATAGGTAAAGTGTCAATGGGAAACGTATAAAAGTCGAGGACGTAAAACGAATGAAAAATGCAATCGCACCAGAAATTCCGAAGAACAAAAATAAAGACTTGAAAAATGATTTTATTGAGTATATCAACTTATAGAGTAATTTTAAAACAACCATGTGTTTGCTGTGTGTGGCGATCTGTGTCCCTGGAAATGCAAATACTGGCAATTGAAAGAAACCTCCATACTACTTTCGACCCTGCTTCATGCAGACGGGAGGCTGGTCAGATGACTTTAACATTAGCTAAAGATCAAGCTAGCGGTCACTTACTAATAACCTCGTCAAAGGTTGAGACAATAGTAGTACGATATAAGAATGTCTTCTGAACGTATGGATTTTAGTTAGCACCGCTGCTTGAATGCGCATCCCTTTGTTCGACTCGGTGGTGCGGCCAGAATCAGAATTTTGTTTCTTTTTATTATGAATGTGCATACATTTTTTGTTAATTTTTCCAGTCCTATATGTTTGAAAGAGTAGCAAGTTAATCTGACTATTTCTTCTTACGTCCGATTCTTCATTATTAAGCGTACACATACAGAGAAAAATACCAGTTTAAGGGCAATTGGAAGGTCAAAACCTAAAATATATCGAATTTTCGATTTTTTAATATTTTGAATTTACCATTTCTCCTCTTTCTACTGATATATTACTTTTGTTTCTACGGCAACCAGAAGTTGGAAAATATTTAGTAATTCTATTTGTTTATCTACTTTAGTACTAGTGCGTTTATTACTTTAAACTTGATTTTCTCAAAATGTTGTTTTTTTTTAACTTCGATGTACCTTTTTGATAAAACTATTATACATTATGCTTTGAAATTTTGCTTGAACATTCTATACATATCCCTGTTTAATCTGAGGTGAATTGTTTAAACTCATAAAAAGAACTTTTTTTATTATTATCATTATCTTTGAAAAAAATTGCATGTTTTTTGAAATTTAAATGTGGTTTCTACTTCAGTTTTTTTTTAAATATCTAAGGTTTATTTAATTATACATTTAACTTCAGATTATTAGAATTGTTTATTTTATGCATAAAAAATTTCAAGTCCATATCTTAAGTAGTTTATGAGAAAAGGTATATTTAACATGGCAGGTATAGGGATTCTACTGCCCTTAAATTATTGCAGGCAATTTATATCGGTCGTCGGAAAGATATATTTTATTAAGAAATAAAAATTAAAGTGAAGATATGAAATTTACAGCGAAGGACGTATCTTGGCCGCCGCTCTATTTATAACACAAAACGTAAACACGTTTTTCTAAAAAGATCATTTTTATATTATGTGTCCACGATTTCTCCTAAACTACTGAATCGATTCACTTAAAATTTTTATGAGCTATTTTCTTATATAATTATGTAGTGTTTAAACAAAGATTTTGTTTTTCGTTTTTCTATTGCGAAACCAATCTTTACTGAAAATATATTATTTCAATGTTAAACCTGTGAGGAATTTTTTTCTTTTAAACCCTTTTATAGACCTTTGTATCTTTTTAGAGAAACTACTAGACATGTTTGTAATTTTTCTTAAATCTTATACATATATCCTTGTTTGATCACAAATTAACTGTTGTAGATATTACATGTATCCTCAAAAGAAATCTTTAAAAATGCATGTTTTTATTTTCTTCTATTTATAATAGAACAATGTATTGTAGAAAGTCTTTTCGACTTCCAGTTTTCAACGCATTTACACGTTTTAGTTGTCAGACATAACGAAAAACAAGTTTTTACAAAGTATCCGTCTGTCTGTGTGAATATAAAATGTATTATGAAGTTATGAATAGAATTGAACCAAACTCATATATCTTTTTGACTATAGCTATGAAGTTCCAGTTGAAATTGTGCATATTTCTCGGAAAACGTCCGAAAAACGTCCGATGTGATAGCGAGTTTTGTGCAATTTTTCATTTGTTCCATAAGTGTATGGATAAAACTGAATTAAACTCCATCAATATGTTTTTGATCACGGATGTCAGATTCCGGTTGAATAATAGTAATATTCCCCCAGAAGGGGACGCTGTTATAGCGTTTTTTGTGAGATTTTCTCAATTTAAGTGAAGAATGTATGAAAACTTTTCGACGAAATTTTATTTTTAGATGTAATGCCGAGGTTTGTATAAAATAGGCATGAAGGTGGCGCTTTGATAGCGAAATTTGTTTAATTTTCGGGACAGGCTGTTGACAAAAAATCATATTGAATCACCGTATTGTACAACTGCATATTTCTAATAAGCAACCTTTCTTCATATATTGCCCGTTGTTTTGACTTCATTTCGGAATCGGTATTGATACATTTATTGACAAAATAACCTGTCAAGTGCAAGTATTACTCGCGCACAGAGGGTTCAGTACAATAAATATATGAATTAGTAACTGGGCATTGCATTACACAAATATATTATTAAAAGTTTTTATATAGACTTTAAACGCCGATGACACATAGAGTACGCGGCCCGTGTCTTTATGTATGTCCAAACCCTCCGTGTCTTTAAGGGTTAATATCTCGGCTAATTACCGACAAGTTTTTTGCAAAATCATTATCAACAATACTTTTATACTTCTGCGACGATAGTACCTCCAGCGTTCCTCAACTCGTATGCTGAACACCTGCAAATCGAAATGTGTGTGTAACGGAAAAATGCGATTTTCTCAAAAAGTATGTGACCTAGGGTAATCGCTATAGTTTTCCTGCAAGCTTTAAATTAACTTCTACTACTCATAGTTTTTCATAATTTTAGTTTCAGTAGATTCGGAAATAGATAGGGGGGGGGACACATTTTTGCATTACATTGTCAATGATATATCTGAAAATATAATACCTAACATTAAAAGAAGTTTATTTTTGAGTTCGGCGTTACAAAAGCGTTCACACGACGATATTCAAAGAAAATATGTTTTTTTTAAGTAACATAAGTAGCCCCTTTATATTTTTCCTACTTATATTTGTGAATAGTTAATAATCTCTAAATATGTTGGTCAATAGCCTTTATTACTTCAGCCAATTTGAACTTCCACGTTCCATAGTCTACAAGAAAAATGTTTGTGCCAGACGGACAGACAGACACAGGAGCGATCTTAAAATGGTTCCGTATTTACTATTTAAGTATGGAACCCTAAAAGTGATTAAAATATAAATAAAATACGCTTTTTGAATTACTGACATGTATCAGATAGAAGATCGTTTTGGGATTGGCATATCCGACTAGTTAGCATTTCAATAGTAATTTCTCTTTCAAATTTTTAAAAAGAATAACCGAAAAATATCTGTGCACAAATTTGATTTTATCTTTTTCAAGAATTATTTATTTGATGTATATAAGAATACCATGTGCATTTTGTAGTTTATGAGAAACGGTACACTAATCTAACATTGTTTTCCGACTGCCCTTAAAATGTTAATTTCAAATTTTATGAGTTGAAACTCTTATCTCTTAAGATCTTAATTAATATTTTGTGAAGAAAAATATTGCAATCAAAATACAACCTATCACAAAGTCAAGTTTAATTATTATCTGCAGAAATTTGTATCTCAAAAGCTTTTCATGCACACCGATTTATTTAATCATGAACAATTTATCTTCTCTGAAATGCCATGTCACTTTGAGACGAAATAAAAATACTCTCCTCGAGTATTTCGAAAAATACTTAACATACAAAAATATAAATAAAATCCCGACTCTCCTGATTTGATTCAGATGGCAATTTAATTATTAATTTAAAAAGTCTGACTTCTTAATTGTGTTTTAGAATGCAAGGAAATGAAAGTTCTCAGCTTTGAATTACAATCAGATATTAAGTCGCTGAAATTTTACTCAGCATGTTACATTAAATCTAAATATCCAATTAGAGTTTATTAAACAAAGAATTCAGATAATTAGGTTAATTAATAGGATAATTTTTTATTCGTGAAATTTATTAATTCAAGCTCTACAAATGCGAAAAAACTAAACAGAATTTAATTAGATTGAATATAATTGTGTATTATATCAAAAAAGAATCGAAAAAATTGAACATTCTTTATTGATTTCACAATTCATTGAACATTGTTATTTATGAAAGGCTACGAGAAATATTCATATTAACTAAATAATAGACTCTTGTCCAATTATTAAAAACATGTGGATAATGAATTTTGCCTATTCTGTTTTATAAAATATAAAGCAAAAATGTCAATTTTTAAAATTTTCCACGTGTGGAATAGCTATTTAAAAAAATGAACACTCATCTATTACTATTAGTCTATGTTGAAATGACCCGTTCGTAAAGAAATACATCATGCTATTGTATGAGACTACATATAATAACAATGGATCATTCCCTTCTATTTAAAAGTGAAGGGACCGACAAATACCGCAAGATTTTTTGGCCTTTTAGCGAACAAAGATCGAGAAAAATTATTAAAGAAAAAGTGTCTTTATTTCAGTTGAATATTAATATTATTCTCAAAGTTCTACTGAAACGTCCTCTCACATGTTTGAAAGTGATAGCTAAAAATATGTCTATTTCTTCTCCTTAGAGAAATTCATTATTTTGTCTGTGATAGAAATGTACTCCAAATTATGTGAAATCAATATTCAAAAATGCTTTTACGAATAAAGAGTGCTGAAATGCTTTCAAAGGTTATACTGAATACAGTGGTTTCAAAACTACTCCGAGACAATAAAACTATGACCCGAAATTAAAATTTTAGAGGAATTTTGTAGACAGATTTTGTATTACAGAATTTTCTTCTCAGCTAATTCTAGAAACATTCGTCTGTCTTACCACTCGAACAATTTTAGTGAGAAAGCTGGTTCGAAGTAATACATAAAAATGACTGTAGCCATGCAAGATTTATACAGAAATTGTTAACCTTTAACAAGTATGGAAGAACTCAGTATTTCGGAAATATTGCTGTATATAGATTTGTTTCTTCAGAACGGGAACAACAATTTCATTATAGCTTTCAAATTAGAAACTTTTAGAATACTTGCATTAAAGATAAAGCAAAAAATGATAATTTTAGAAAATAATAATAATTTAGTAAAAAGGATAACAATTTACATAAATTTGCGCAAGTAGGGTGAAACCCCCAGTAAGGAAACCCTTAAGGATTATTTTTTGTTCAAATCACTATTACAAAATTTTAAATCAGTTTTCCAATTATTTTTGTTTTTGAAAGAGTAGTAGAGATACATTAAAAAATATTGTTGTTAGATTTTTGAAAAAATTATACATTTCATTAATAAAAATTATTTGTTTTTAATAAACGGGGTCAAAAACCGCAGTAACTCACACCAACCCTATTTTAAATAACCAATAACTGAAGCAAAGTGAACCGGTGTCTGACACTTAATTTGCGAAGATTTAAAAAAAAAGTTATTTCATAATTTTAGGAATTTATGCTTTAAAAATATGTTAATATTTATTATAAAAACAAAATACTTTAATCTTTATTATAAAAAGTGGAATTTAAATTTTGAAAAATGCAAACATCATTTTTGAGTGCTTTACTTTCAATTTAAAGAAAAAAAGGAATTAAACATTTCTCATTATTTAATATAGTTTCTATTTAAAAACTATAGCCTTACAAAATTAATATATTTCTTTTCAGCGAGTACACTGCATATGTTGAAATGTTATTGAAGGAAAAATATAAGTTATTGTTTTATAATTTGGCGATCTTTGGCGATTTCCTTATCTTCCTAATTATAGCGATATCTACAGAAAAATGAGCATTACGTATGGGAGACAAAGGCCCATAAAAATATGTAACAGATTTTTACCACAGCATTGTCTGTTTTCTATATACCTTTATTTCTTATAGAAAGTTTACTGTACAAAATTCTTTAATAATTTTAATGACTCACTGAATGTAAAACATCCCATCATAATACACAGTATAATAACATTCTGTCTTCAGCTGAATGTGACATTTTATTTTAGTGTACGATTTTTTTGTGTCTTCATACAGACCATGATTTAAATCAAGGTGTGCAGAATCCTCATATACTATAGAACTATTTAAACCTTTAAAATAGTTCCCTATAGAACTATTTTAAAGGATGCAATACCCCACCCTTTTAAAAATCTCCGAAATACATCCTGCCTTTTAGGTGAAATACTACCTATTACATTCACCCCTATGTTGGAATTTCTGAATATTTTTTGCAGATCAACATCAATCATGACCCCTAGAGCCCAAAATTACCCTCAGTAAAAAACTTTCTATCTATCTATATATCTATATCTATAAGTTCAAAAAGGTTAAAAGTAAAACTAAAAATAAAATATATATATAAAAAAATAATAATAAAAATAAAAATAAAATCCATGCGATAAGCGCTACAGCTGCATATAACCACACAGATTATATAAAGCACATTATGTATTAAATGCATTTGTCAGACCCAGAATCCTGCACCATAAATAAACTAAGTATAACCATAAAACATCCAAGAAATTTAAGCAGATATAACCTAAACAAGAAAAAAACCAAGATAAAACAACAAAAGGCTGTGGCCTCTTCAGCGGTGGGCATTTTAAAAAAGCACAGCAATGTTTCAGACTAATTACAATTTACAACAAACTATTATTCAGTAGTGGCAGTGGGTTTCGGCCAGAGTGTCGCAAAGCATAAATCAAACGCATAAAAACAATTGAAAGCATAATGCGAACATTCCCCCCTTTATAAAAATTTATTTTTTAAATAACTTTTTAATTTAACCAGCATTTTGTATTATAAAAATAATATACCTTTGAATTTCATTAATAAATATACTAGTTTTACACACAGTCTTCATTTTTGAGGAGTTGCTATGCGATTGACAGTTAATGATTTGTATAACTTAAAGCCTTTTTTTTTTGGACGGTTTTACAAGGATGTCTGCAATTGTGTGGCAACAGACATGGAACGTGCATGGACAGATTATGGATCACTGGAATTTGGTTATTGTTTTTTGTGGCTGTGTGGCTCGGATTTGGGTAAAATAATTTTATTGTTTCAGTATACATTACACATACGTTCTGAATCAGTTGTATCTTCGAGATGCACTGTTTATTGTGGCGTCGGGTCCGGTGGGGGAGTGTTCGCGATATGCTTTCAATTGTTTTTATGCATTTGATTTATGCTTTGCGACACTCTGGCCGAAACCCACTGCCACTACTGAATAATAGTTTGTTGTAAATTGTAATTAGTCTGAAACATTGCTGTGCTTTTTAAAATGCCCACCGCTGAAGAGGCCACAGCCTTTTGTTGTTTTTTCTTTGTTTTTTCTTGTTCAGGTTATATCTGTTTAAATTTCTTGAATGTTTTATGGTTATACTTAGTTTATTTATGGTGCAGGATTCTGGGTCTGACAAATGCATTTGTGATGCAATGCAAAGTGCAATGTGCTATATATATATATATATATATATATATATATATAAACACACTATATGGCCATTAATGACCGTCAACTTTCAATTTTAGACATTTTGTCGAATATTTAGAAATATACTTGACAAATTCTTCTGGAATTTCAGGATTAAAAAGAACAGGTATGACCTCATATTTAGCAATGTCGATTTGATAAGGGGGCAATTAGGGGGGCCAACAAAAAATATAGGTCAAAGAAAAATATAATACTTGGGATCACCATGTAAAATAAAATGCACGAAATGATCTATCGCTACGGAATAAAAATAAACAGACATTATGCAATATGTGTATTCTTTTGTGTAAAAATAGTACGTATATTAATAGAGATATATCGATTTATTTAAAAAATATATAATAAAATTCTTGCATGTTTTTTGCTTATAACATGCAGGGTTTTCAACCAAATTTAACGCCGGTTTCAGAACAATTGACAAAATATACTAGAAACAAAATAGTGCAATTGAAATATAAATATATTAAATATATTAGGAAATATGAGCAGTTGTGTGAAATAAATTTTATATGCACAT
This sequence comes from Maratus speciosus, assembly GCA_963932465.1. Taxonomy (NCBI): domain Eukaryota; kingdom Metazoa; phylum Arthropoda; class Arachnida; order Araneae; family Salticidae; genus Maratus; species Maratus speciosus. The sequence continues at coordinate 682,654,197 of OZ010787.1, read as the reverse complement.
GCGCGAACGATAACAAGGATTATTTTACATAATTTAATAGTCAATTCTATGGAGCAACTTATTAAAAAAAAATCTAGTCAAATATCGTAAAAATTCAGAAAGATATCGGCGTTAGAGTGAGCAAATTTTTAGCTGTTCTCTAAAAGCAGCTGAATGATAAGGGATTTTACACAAATTGTCATTTTTTATTAACTGACTTTCAGAAAAATATTAGTATTTAGTGACTATCAACGAGTAGATTTGGAAAAAATGCTTCGATTTTGATACTTCTTTTGATCATGGTATAGGCTCGTTCTGGTGGTTATCTAAGAAGAAATAAAGCATCAATAAAAAATTTAAATTAAAAAAAAATAAAAATTAAAAACGACAATTTGTGCAAAATCCCTTATTATTCAGCTGCTTTTAGAGAACAACTAAATATTTGCTCGCTCTAACGCCGATATCTTTCTTAATTTTTACGATATTTCACTAATTTTTTTAAAAAAATTGCTCCATAGAGTTGGCTATTAAATTATGTAAAATAATCTTTGTTATCGTTCGCGCATGCGCAGATAAAAATTATTTCATACAACTGCTCATATTTCCTAAAACATTTAATATATTTATATTCCCATTGCACTATATTGTTTCGACTATATTTTGTCAACTTTTCTGTAACCGGCGTTAAATTTGGTTGAAAACCCTGCATGTTATAAGCAAAAAACATGCAAGAATTTTTTAATTTTTTAAAATAAATCGCTATATTTCTGTTAATGTACGTGCTATTCTTACACAAAAGAATACACATATTGCAAAATGTCTGTTTATTTATATTCGGTAGCGATAGATCATTTCGTGCAGTTTATTTTACAGCGTGATCCCAAGTATTATTTATTTTATTTGATTTTTTTGTTGGCCCCCTAATTGCCTCCCTTATCAAATCGACATTGCTAAATATAAGGTCGGACCTGTTCTTTTCAATCCTGAAATTCCTGAAAAACCTGTCAAGTATATTTCTAAATATTCGACAAAATGTCTAAAATTGAAAGTTGACGTTCATTAATGGCCATACAGTGTATATATATACATATATCCCTTTTTATGGACAAGGTAACTTCCGTAATTCTGCAAAAATCTCTTCCAAACTGATATATAACATCAAGGGGCATAAAATCTAGGTCAAGTTCGTTAATGGGCAAAATCGGACCAAGGGGATGGAAATAGAGAGGGGTTTTGTGAAAACCGAAAAACCCCCAAAACTTCTTAAATATTGCACATATAAAATCAGTTTAAAGTTTTATTACTTCTAAAAATAGGGCCAAAAATTTTTGTATCATAGATTTTTAGTAAAATGAAAAATAGGTTCAGGGGCGCAAAAATAGGGTTTTGGGGGAGAAAAGATTCATAACTTCGTCAATTCTCAAGATATCGAATCCAATTAAATTTATTATAAACCTTCTTAATATTATCTACAACTTTTATATTGACAAGTTTTTGATCGGACCAATTCGTACCAAAAAAAAAGGGGGGGGGGCGGCTATAAAAATATAATCGTCTTCATTTTGAAAGACATATACAATGATATGCAACTCAATAGGGTGCGTAAAAAATTTTTTTCGTCTCTACCGCCATTTTGTATTTTACGGCCGCCATTTTGAATTTATAAAAACAAAACTAGCCTATAAACATCGGACGGTTAAGACGAATCGACAGAGACCTCATTCATTAAAATCCATCCAGCCGTTGGGATGTTTCTAGGGTATAAAGAAATCCACATACCCAGATACGTGTGAAACACATAACCCTTCTTGGCAGTCGAGTAAAAAGTATGTCAAAGTGGGCATTTTGAACCGAATTTCTCGAACTGATTGTGTTGGAAATGAAAAATATTGTCCTACTGAGAAAATAATTGTTTATAAATCAATTTTTAATTAATTGAGTTGGAAAATAAATACACATATCGCTTATAAATCTCTTCAAAAATCACGTCAGCATGGAAAAGTATTTTTTTTAAATACCGCCTTAACATGATACTGATAAAACCAGCTCTTATATAAAAATGAAATAAAAACTTGCCAAAAGCGGTAAGATAAAATTGTTAATGTGGGTTTATCTCTAATTATGATTTAGTTTTTGCTGTTGAAATTGGCCCTTAACTTCGAAATCTAACTGCGCATGTAGGCCGGACCGGCAGGAATTTTTTAAAGTGATGAAATGCACCGGTAGAGATTTCTTTAAAAAAATTTCTTCATACAAAAGTATTTATAAAATTGTGTACGCAAGAACTTGAAAAATAAGAGTTTGCCCCAATTTCTTTAGGACAAAGACAAAAAATTATTCAAACATGTTGTAATGTAATTGTAGTTTTCATTTATAATTCTAATTTTTTTCATTTTAGTCTCTGTTTGGTCTCTTTTTTAAAGTTTTGGTATATTTGACTTTTTTTTTTTTTTTTTTTTTTCAAGAATGGCTTACCATTCTTAGACCTGCTTTGATATTATTGTACTTCGATGAATTCCAAATTGCTTACTTGCTCATTCCTTCTATTTGCACACACGTATGGTATTGTCCGCAACTTCAATAGAATACTTAAATTTTAGCTGCTTCCAAAATTAAGTAGAGGATTTCAAACTAGATGCCATTATTTTAGTTTGAAAAATAAAAAAATAATTAAAACTTATTCTGAATATAACAAGTAATATAAAAAAAATTATGTCAATTCCTACTTAGGTCATCAAAGAAAAATTTAATATAATCTCTTAAGCTAATATTAGTTTCTGTTGCATTAAAATATCTCAATTTGTTGATTTTCTATAAGCAAGTAGGTTTACAATGGAAGTCTATGGGAAATTGGCGAAATATTAGGGATATCGCCAAGTTGGCATCACTTTTGGCGAGTCATTTTTGGTCACCAAATTTGGCGATATATCGCCAAGCTGGCGATAAACTTGGCGGTATTTGGCGAAAGAACAGGGTCCCCTAAGGTAACCCCCTTATAGGTATGAAGATGCATTAAACGCGGTTCAATAACCAATGGCCGCCAATTTTTCTCCCATATAAAACTAAAATTAATTAATTAAAATTTAATTAATGAATTAATATTTGAAAAAACTGTATTAACATCAAGTGTCATCCATTACAAGTTAAGAAAAATGTATTTGAACTTGATTGGATGAATAATAAGTATTTTATTAACAATTGAAAGTTTGACCTCTGCCAGAAACTGGTGAAATGAAATTCCAGGAACCCATAACTGGCACCCCCTCATTAAGCTAAATTAAATAACTATAAACTATAAATCATAGCCCTAATGTATCATACGTATAGTTTAACTAATTTCTACAACTATAACTTTAACGAAAAGTTTAGGATGGTTGCATTACAAATATAATTAAATAAAAATTAAATTTAAAAAATAAAAAAGAAACCCGACTGCGTAAAAAGCGAACTGATTAATTATTTCTCATTTTTTTTTTTCATATTACTTGCCTAATATTTTTATTTACTTGTATGGATGACTTTTAAGTTGTGTTTAATTGTTAGTTCTTATCTATAAACACTGTTTTCATGAGGCCTATAGATGTCTATGATAGTTAGAGTTGCAGTAAAGCTAGAGATCCTACCTAGACAACTTCCAGGTTGTGTAATATTTAAACGGAGCTTCCGACTGTAAAATAGTCAATGAAACATCGTCTTCATTTTGAAAGATCTATCCAATGATAGGCCACTCAATAGGGTGCGTAAATTTTTTCGTCTCTACCGCCATTTTGTATTTTATGGTCGCCATTTTGAATATATAAAAACAAAACCTAGCCGATAACCATCGGGCCGTTAAGACGAACCGATAGAGACCTCATTCATTAAAATCCATCCAGTCGTTGGGATGTTTCGAGGGTATAAAGAAATCCACATTCTCATATACGCGGGAAACACATAACCCTTCTTTTCAGTCGAGTAAAATGTACTACATTAATTTTAGAAATAAGATGGCTGCTTTAAATTGGCACTTTTTGTGTTCTCAAGAGTTTTTCCTCGTTGAATATATTATCGACCCTCTAGTAGCAAATAAACTGACTCCAAAATAAAAATAAGTATTTGAGTTATCACTAGAGAACATTAGCTTGAAGACTTGTACAAGAAAATTATTATTTCGGTTAGATTTTGCTGAAGTGTCACTTACTGGTTAGGTGTCAATAACTGGGGGTTTCACCTTAAATTATCAGAAAACACTTTTACACCTGTGGTCCTCAACTGATCTGCTGCCAGATGGCGGAACTCTGTAGTGAGTATATGTTCCTATTTTGAAACGAAAATAAGATTTTTTTCTAAAAATCGGAAACAGAATATTTTGTTTAAAAAAAAAAAAAAAAAAAAAACGAAAAACTGAGTTTAAAATTAAGAAGGAAAATTTACAAAGCTTTATTCAATTTGTGAAATGTTTTTTGTAAGATAGTTATGTCATTTTCAAAAGACGATTATTTGTGCCTCTTCATTTTCTGTTTCCCATTCATTTCTGTTTTTCTCAATACCCCATATTTACCTAAAGTGATAAATAATACTTAACTTAAAAAAAAAATTAATAATCTTTTTCATATTTTATAAATGATGCAGCAATTTGCTGGTCTTCGTAAATAAATAAAAACTTACATACATTCCTTTCCTGTGTTTTTTCATGGTCGTAGTTTAAAAGTACTTTGGATGTTTATCTAAGATTTTAAGATTTCTGTCACGTAAAAATGATTGATAATCATTGCTTTAAATAACGTTGTTTGCATTTTTTTAAATTTTAATTTCTATATGCATTTTAATCTAAGTCGCGGATTTAGACTAATTTTACTTACATTTTTTTCGTATTTTTACACTAATAGAATTAAGTGAATTATTCGAAACATTTATCAGGATATTCCATTGTAATAGATACGAAAAATAGTTCTGTTCAAAACAAAGCGATAAAGTTTCTTTTTTTTAAGGAATTTGTATACAAATCATGTAAAATGGGAAGTTCCCTGTTTCTATTTAAAGGGTTATGTTTTAATAAATAATCTCGGCTAAGTATGTTTTCCTCAAGCAGTGACTGGTTGTGATAGGTTTGAGCAATAAAATCTTTTTAGGGCTCATAAAAAAGCTTTCATACGAATAAAATACCTAAGTAGAAAGAAAACAAACAGAACTAGATATGTTCGCATTTAATCAGAAATCACTTTTATTTGATAACATTCCGTCTGAAATTTTTGTAATATTTTATTGCAAACTCATGTCGTTTACGAATATTAGTTCATGAATTATGATTTATTTATTATAAGAATCTTTATGAAATCTACACAGATTTTGTATTTGAATAAAAAAAAAAAATGAAAAATGAAAGTGAATAAATTATAATGAAGTGCGATAGACATAAAAGTAAGTTTAAATTTTTTCAAATCGCTTTTTACGAAATTCATAAACGTTTGTAACGACACAAATTTATAGGTTTATTTAATGAATGCAGTTTCAAAGGATAGGGCTTTATAAAGCTTGTTCTTCAGCTATAAGATAACCTTGAAATGTTTCTCGCTTTTCTAAACACTTTTTAATTTTTATTTCGAAACACCGGTTATAATACTTAATTTTTTCAATCTAATATTTGTTTCTGATTTTTGAGGCTTGTCAAACTATCTGATAATATTGTACACGTTCAAGCAATGTTGTCTTAAGAAGTAGGCTATAAATCTCATGTGGACGTAACGCGCTGCAGTTTGAGAACGATTATTTAAAAGTGTTTTAAGGGGGCCGGGAAAGCCCTATCTCCGCCATGTTAAATTTACCAACTTTATGTACCTTTTTCTCATAAATGGTGAAAGATAGATGTCTGGATTTTTTATAGTTAAAATAACATGAATACGTATTTTAACAGACCATTTTCTTTCTAAGTGAAGCTCAAAATTAATTATTAATTATTTATAGAAAGTCATTTTTAAATTAGCATTTTTGGTAAGATTTCACCTCCTAAAATAAATAATTCTCAACAAGTCATTAAATCCCCGTTTTAAAGTATACAATATATCATTTTATAAGTATTAAATAAAAATCTGAGTTCTTAAGTTTAATAGATATTGAAAAAAAGGAACATACACATGAAAAATCCAAGTTATCAGAAAAAGTCAATTAAAGATTTAAATGGCCATTAAGCTGCCAAGTACTCTTAGAAGGAATGATTAATTTCAATACTACTTTTAATGAACTTTTTTTATATATATAAACATGTGTGACACATCGTTGGAAAGATAAATGTTTAAACTATTTAATGATATACAAAAGTAAAAATCGATTTTTTAGTTGAATTTTACTTTTCCGATTCCTTAATATCACGGAAAAGCACTGTTTGTCAGACAAATCCTTCTGATGTAACTTCTCAATTGAAAACCTATTCTAAAGAAGTAGTTGCGGGTATAAAATTAACATCTTCTGAATTCCTTAAGGTTACTAACCAGTGCTCTAAGGGCTCTCGATACTCCAGGTAAAAAAGTAAAATTTGAATGACACCTACACATTGTCAAGAGGAGTATTTTCGAAATGTTTGTGCAAATATTAATGTTTGTAAAATCGTTAAGCTACTTATACCAAATAAAGGTTTCAGATCACAAACATCTGTGTTATCCCAGAATTAAAATTTTAAATATTATTTTATATATTTTTTTAGAATATTAAATTATGCATACTCCTGTCGCTGGTTGTGGCCAAAAGAATTCAAAACAAAAACACACTTTAAGACTTTTTCTTTGAATAGAGTAGAAAAGTGTCATTTTTCAAGTACTTTTTATACGCCTAAATGAGAAAAAAATTCAGTGACATAACTAAATGCATTTTACTTGAATGTATCATACCGGTATTTTTATCCTTCTATATATAAAAAAAGTAACAATTTGGAAATGGACCAATGAAAAACTGCGTAGATAACGGGAAATGCATCTGATTGGTCAGAGCTTTCTGACACCATGAGGGGGTTACCAGGGGGCGGCGTCTCTTTTCGCCAAACTTCGCCAAGTTTATCGTTAACTTGGCACTATTTCCAGTATTTCGCCAAATTTACATAGACTCCATTGAAATCCAATAGGGTTTAGTTGCTTGCAGAAAATCAACAGAGATATTTCAATGCATCAAAAACTAATAAGCTTATGAATAGAGCTTAATTGAACTATTTATATTATTTTTAAGCACAAACACTAACTATTTATAATATTCTTAACACTATATATATATTTTTTATATTTAATAATTCTTATAATTATAAAACTCAGTAAGCTCTAATGATTATGTGCTTGGAGATAAGGAAATAAAATTGTCAGAAGTTGGGGAGCGGCGCGTTTTTACCAAGTGGAATCTAAAAATTGAATGCATAGAAAATAAGGGATCGCGAGGCGATCCACAATGGAAATGCTAAACAATTACGTCTGGGGTTAGCTAGAAAATAGGGATTGCTTAGCGATACCAAATGGAATCGCGAATCAATTACGCGGGGGTTGGGGAGCATAGCGAGCAGGGCGGAGCCCCCCTAGTCATATAAATATTATTTATTTCCTATATTTGATTTGTTAGGAAGATTCAAATACTTTTATCATTTATGTAATATAAGTATTAAATACATGGAAAAACTCAGCAATCATGTGTTTTAGATTAGACAGTAGTATTTAAAGGAACGAAAATTAAAATTATATTAATTTAAAATGCATTTATAAATGTTACACAAATAAATTTTTTGTAGACATAACACAGTAGACTGCACATTTCATTTTTATCATAAATATCGCCTTTAATGGACACCCTCTTTGGCCCTTTCTTATAAAAATTGACTCGTTAAAAATTATCTTTGATTTACGAGTAACAAACGGTGAAATGTGAACTCCTTTTCTACCATTTCTCAAACGTTCCCTTGGTCTACAGTTTATATTCTGTTTTACGTAGCGCCTTCAAAGTCTAAACAAGGGTTGAGCTAGCAGTGACCTAGCACCAGGCACCAAGCCTAAAAAGCATTTAATTAACTTATAATTACTGAAGCATCAGCGAGTGGGAAGTTCTAAAACCTACTGTGATGTTTACATAATATTGATCGCCTACAATGTATGTGATGTGTCTCTAATGGGTCAAGTATGGGTTTAAACATCTAAGAATTTCCTGAAAATTTAAAAGCTCTTTTTGTATTTTTACATAGAAAAAATATAAAAAATCCTCTAAGTGATAATTTAAATGGGTATATATTTAGAGATTTTTTCTATAGATTATTTTTTTATGAACGGCATTTTTAGTAATTCAAACAGCATATCTACTGAAAACAATGAGTAAACTATCATTATTTTTATCGTAAGGACATTTTCAAAATTAGCCGTTTGGCTGTTAATGGAAAATTTCTTTATCTATTCGAAAAATAGTGAAAAAGTTTACATTAATAATTCCACTCCCTGGTAGCACGCAATATATTTAAAACGATGAAAATCCGAAAATGTCGACTTTTTTTCGTTTAAGGGGTCCGGGAGACATTATCAAATAATTTTTATTAATTGAGTTAAAATTTCAAATTTTTTTGTGATGGTTAACCATATTATTTGTAAATAAAATCGCATGATAAAACTTCTCAAAATCTTTTTACAAAAATTTTAAATTTAAATTTTATTAAAAAAGTGGGGTAGTTTAAAATCGTTATAACTCGAAATAATATTAGTAGAATTTCAATTTTTTTGCATTTAAATAAACAGAAATATATAAATTTAAATTTAGATTCAGCATTTAAAGAAATATTAATTTAAATAAAAATTAAAAATATTTAAAATAAAAATTGGAAAAAAATGACGCAATTAAAAAAAAAAATCATATTTTCAAAAGTAAATATTTTTTTTCACATTTGCTAAATCAAAATTAAAATAAAACAATTGAAAAATACATGTTACAAATTTGAAATATCTTTAACGGTTCTTGAGTTATAACAATTTAAAAGCGAGATGTGAGAAAAAACGCATCATGAAGAAAAAAGCATTTCCGCAAAAAGTCGTTTTCATGACAACCATTGCTTGAAAGCTAGATTTTGAAAACAAACCAAAAACTTTAAAATGAATATTTTCTGTTCCAATTAAGATAGAAACATGATTTAAACTTCATTTTAAGCAGAAAAAAAAACAGGAAAAATTTTAATGTAATAAAAATTTTTAAGAAAATTTTAATATTTTTGTGTCTCGGACCCCCTTAAAACAGTTTTAAGAGCATAGCGTGCTTCAAGGTATTGTTTTACCTTTTGTTATTACCCTATAGTACAGCCGACTAGAAAGAAAAATTATGCTTCAAGCATAGATTATGAAACACTTTCTAACACCTTCTACTTTTGTTAACTTCCAGAGTACTTTAATAAAACTTTGCCGTTTAATTATGTAAAGAAGACGCATGAGGAAAACATTTTAGAAAACGCATAATACATTTGAAACCAGGTTTGAATAATTACTGTCCATAGCAGGAAAGTTACTCAAAATCTTTTGTACAGACCTGTATATGATCTACATAGTATACATTTGTATATGTTCTACATAGTATGCCAAACTATACTTTAGTAAGAAAAACGCATAACACACTTGAAAATTCAACTTCAACAATTTCTACTAATAGAGAGAAGCGCGCTTGAATTCTTTTGTAGAGCCCTATATATTATCTACAGATTTTTATACTCACCACCTGTTAAGCTAAAACTTAACTCGCTTAAAACTACTGAAATCACACTTCAAGAAATTACCATTCATAGACGGCAGTGTATCCAGTTCTTTGCGTAGCGATGTACTTGTTCTTAATTTCTATTCTACAAACTAGTATATTATTATTCTTTTGACATTAAAAATATATTTTCTGTGTACCAATTTTTACTATATGTTCCAAAATCATTTGTTAAGTACAACTGTAATCCTCAGCTTAATGTTCTCACATAGAATCTGTTTGCACATATATACATTTTCTGAAAATTGTTTAGAATTTGTCTGCTATTTTCTTTCATTAAATGCTATGAACCCAGTTAAATGTGATTACATATGTTTATATTTATTGAGTATTTATTTTAAGATTTGCTTTTTATAACATTAAAGCGTAACTATTGTCAGTATTCTTGAAACATTTAATTTGTTTGTGATCATTTATCTTATTCTATATGTTTTTTGAAAAGTATATATGTAGTGTTTTGAAGATTGTATATTTGTAATATTCCAAAAAAAATGTGTATATTGTTTTTGAAATGTTATTATTATTGTATCTATTTTTATTACTTCGTATTAGGTTATCGAAAAGTGGCAAACAGCAACGAGATACGGTGACCTTGAGATTGATTGAACTGCGCCTCCTTGGTGCATTCAGTATAATTGTGGTTTTGCTGCTTACAGTCAGTATGGTTTGCATTTTTGCTGTAACCACATGTAGAGTTTTTGCGTCGACAAATCCACATTTACAAAGGGATTTCATTAATTAACCTTTAACTGCTGTGACAAAAATGGTCCCATAACTATTGTGAGCGGTTTGTCAGACCGCTTAATCTAAAGATGAATAAAATGCTATATTAACTTTCAAAATACTATTTCTGTACTAAACTTTATGTACAGGATTATTCTAATTAACATTCAGTTATTCAAAAGTCTCTAATGACCTTTAGTGACTTATAAACGAAACAAAATTTAAGGTGTCTCAGGACTCTTAAAGCTTTAAAATTTTCATTTTTTTTTTTTTTTTTTTTTTTTAGATGTTAAACTCCTATCTTTTCTGAACATTTTGATAGAATTGTTTCCTTGAAATTCCTATTAGAACTGAAGTTATGGCTTTTACATTTATACACGTTCAATAGCTGAAGCGTCGTTTCGGAAACTTTGAAGCCATTTTTCTCCAAATGACGTTTTTGGGCATAACGCGCACGATATCTCAAAAACTTATGAATATTTTTTCATGAAATTTTCAAAACATATGTTTCATGTTAGTCTGTATAAACTGAACCTAAAATTTCCTTTTTATTGTTCAAAACAATATTTTTTTAGGTGATTATACTGTTGAAATTTTCTTAATTTTGCATTAGCTAAATACAACTTTGTATTAAAAATATAAAAAAGCTTTAAATACAAATGTATTTAGGTTCAGGGTAATTATTACAATCTGAAGTATAAGTAGGCACCAAAATTTTCATTCTAGTTGCAATACTTATTTTGTAATCGTGCGTGTAAGCTGTTATGCCGATTTTTTGCTCGTCAAATGTCTAACAGTTTGGAGCCCCCTGTAAATGCTGATTCTGTATCTTAAATCCTTCTTTTAAATACATGAAATGAAAGAACGCACTTATATATTTTATTCCAATTAAAATTGTGTCTTAAAATCAAATACATTTTAAGATATTAAATGTTGAAAATTGTCATTTTTTTTCAATTTTTCCAATTTTAAGAGTCCTGAGACCCCTTAAGTAGTATCTATATTTAAACTGAAAATTATAAGTTAAACTGCGAAAATTGAAAAACGCAGGACCGCTAACTGCTGTTAGCGGTCTGCGAGATCGCTAACAGCAGTCAAAGGCTAATATGACCATGGGGTTATTACTTTTTAGAAATAATTCTTAATATTTCACTAATTTCAAGCAAAATATCAAGTATAACTTTTCTTTAAACGGTATTGTTTACACATTAATTCTACTGTACAATTAGCAACTAACTAGGGTGTCAGTCCTCCTATTTTCAATAGGATGTACTGTACACTGTAAAAGAAACGGACTAAAAAACGTAGATTCTACTGGAAATCGAGAAGCCAGTACTATTTCCGTGTTTTAACGGAAAATTTCCCCCATAAATTTCAGAGACACGGAAAATTTCCTGTAATTTATGGGGAAACATTTCCGTAAAAATACGGATTTCTGGAATTTATGGGGGAAAAATTTCCGTTAAAATACGGAAATAGTACTAGCGTCTCAATTGCCAGTAGAATCTCCGTTTTTTTACAGTGTATGTGTGAATAATGTATAAGGACTTGTTATTTATTATAGACTCATATCATTCATTGCCAAATATTGGCATTATTTTGAACAGTCCATTACGTAAACGCAATTTAGCAGACTCTTCAGTCTTTAAGAAAATGCTATTCATTGATATTTAAATTAATCCGGAATCTAAAGAATTATTTCTAATCAGCTGGTTTTGGTCGAACAAATGTGAAGATAACTGTGAGACATGAAATAGTGTAAAAGATAGTCTCGTAAAACGAGTAGTTTTTCTTAAATAACGATACGTGAAAAATCCGAAAATTTAAGATGCAGATAAACTAATAGTATACTTAATATTACAAAAGAGTTTTGTAGGATTTTGGTTATGATGTAAAAGATATCAAATTAAAAATGTGAATTGTACACTGCAAATAGAGGCGTCTTAAATTCAGACACATATGTGACTGAAAAAGTATTTCAGACACTTAAGTGTCTGAATATGAAATTTCAGACATCATAGATGTCTAAATTTAAGACACGTAGGTGTCTTACTGTGATCATGGTATGGATGAACTAAATAAAGTGTCTTAAAAATGATAATACGTCTGAAATTAAGACATTTAGAAATCAGACACTTAAGTGTCTGAATGTAATACAAGTGTATCATATGTATGATGACTGTATATACAATTGCAATATAAATGTAAGCAGAATTAGAAAACGCTTTCGAATGGTTGAAAGACGTTTAAAATTCCATGCATTAAATTTGGTATTACTTTATAAAACAAGCAACGTGATTAGACCATGGGGCGTTTGTCAAAATTGCAATACTAGTTCGTTTACTAAGTTTTAGAACTAAGTTATTTTTAGTGCAATAAAGTAATTAACGAATTGCCTTTCACAAAATATAAAGTTCTCCAAATAATTGTATTAAAATAACGTACCAGCTAGGCACCACCCCCTCCCCCCGACACACATGCTCACCTAATGGCTTAGCGTAGGTTTTTGTGCACCAGAAGCAATTTAAAATACTGCGACCCTACCTTAGTGGCTATTATAATTTCATACTATAATTTTTATGCAACAGTTGCTGCCCGCCTTAACTAGTTTCTATCGGGGTAATTCTCCTCTGCTTCCCATATGCTAAGTCAATGTCCCTTAATAAAAATCTTCTGCCATTACACATTACTGTTTTATAATTAGATAATAAAAAGTATGGTATAAAGAGTCGCTATATTAAAATAATCCCTGGATTTACTAAGTTTAATTTGAAATGTAGCAATTTATTACTAATTTATTAAAATTTGATAAGTTATTTGAAAGTTTGACGACAAAATATTTATTTTATGCCTTTGTCTGAAAGCGTCCTAACTGTAATAATTATATCTTATAATAGATAATTGTAACGCATTAAAAAATATACTAATGAAGAAAAAAAAATTGTATTCGTTATTCCTACATTATTTCATTTCCCGATGATAAAAATCAACTGAAATTCATTCTGCAAATCAGGACCGAGTTTGAGCTGCCAGTCTCTCAGCCAACGATTGCGTCATTAACGGAAATAATGGGCGCGGAAAAATATGCTGACGGGGTATTTCTATTGTGAAGATGTGTCTAATGTAAGATTGTTGGCCGATTAATATTTCAAGTGACGGTGATTTTAAACGACCATTAGCTTTGTGATAAGCTCCTGATTTCTTTAGTTAAATGCAGTTTTCTTTAGTTGTGCAGTGCTTGACAGAAATATTATTACAATATTGAAACACCATGTATTTTTAATATTTCAAGTGACGGTGATTTTAAACGACCATTAGCTTTGTGATAAGCTCCTGATTTCTTTAGTTAAATGCAGTTTTCTTTAGTTGTGCAGTGCTTGACAGAAATATTATTACAATATTGAAACACCATGTATTTTTAATATTTCAAGTGACGGTGATTTTAAACGACCATTAGCTTTGTGATAAGCTCCTGATTTCTTTAGTTAAATGCAGTTTTCTTTAGTTGTGCAGTGCTTGACAGAAATATTATTACAATATTGAAACACCATGTATTTGGATGTACACTACGTATTACGTTCTTCTTAAAGAAAGAAATGTCTAGTTATTTTTGACTGTGTGTTCAGAAATGCATGCGGATTTTTAAATCTCGCATTCGTAATGATTTTTATTATGTAGCGCATTAAAAAAATATGTTGTATCACAATAGAAGTATGCAGTATCAAGAATATATTTAAAGTGCATATAACTTTTTTAAAAATAGTGTTTTATCGCTACTTCGTGAAATACTTTATTTCATGTTTGTAAAAATGGATTACACTGGTAAAAGGTAAGAAATAACCCTTTTGTACGATTATGTGAACTCTATTTCAAGCTGAAATTTTATAGGAAAATAGTGACTTTTATTAGATAATTAAACATATAATGCTATTTAAAATCTAAATTATTTTTATTTTAATAATTTGCATATTTGGTTCTTTTTTACATCCAATAAAATTAGTTTTGTTTTAAAAGGCTTGTGTGTTCATTTGTGTGTTTTCAATAAATGCATATCATTTTCAAAATAATGAATTTGTTTAATATTTCTTTAGACCTCTATTTTATAAATAAATATTTTGTAGTCCAGAAGTAATTTTCCCTGCTTGTTATTAAAAAAACAATGCATATATTTAGATATTAATGTTTCCTAAATAGCTTGATCAAATTGCAATTATCATTTAATCTATATAAACAAATGCCCATACATAAATAAAAAGAATCTAATTTCAAATGATATTTCATTATTAAGTTCTTTTTTTTCAACTTTCAATACTTTATATTATACTTAATTTTACATATTAATTTTCATTTTTTGCAACAATGACAAGAGTATCATTTCATTTCATTCTCTTACAGAGTATATTTTCGAAGTAAATGTTTCAATATTATCAAATTTAATCTTATATATGATTTATTCCAAGCTGTGCTAAAAAATTATTTTAAAAAATAAAGTTGAATAAAATCCTATTGAAAAATGTGCTGATATTTAATATTTTGGGAAGGTAATGAGGTTTGAAAATATAAATATTCTTATAATTATGTTTGATCTGCACATATATTTTTATATTATCATCATTTTTTTCCCTTTCAATTTTCAGTACATTTTGTATTTATGATATAATTTTACATATTACTTTTCATTTTTTGCAACAATGACAAGTTTATCATTTCATTTAATTCTCTTACAGAGTATATTTTCGAAGTAAATGTTTCAATATTATCAAATTTAAACTTATATATGATAAATGTTGTGATTGCTTTATATGATGGATGTAGAACATGAAAGGAAATCGTGAAAGCGCCAGAGTGAAGTTATTTGGAATATCTGAATAATTTATAAATATTTTTTAGTTTTTCCAATGGAAAATAAATCCTACCTCTATAGTATTCATTTTTTTTTTAATAATTCTACCGAAAGTTTACTTAAAAGGTACAAAATCTGCTTTGATTTTCTGTGTTCCATCTCAACAACATATTTAATTTTCAAGCCGCAGAGTCATCTTGAAAATATACTTTAAACAAGGAATAGAAATCGTTGTAATTAATCAAAGCTGTGCTAAAAAATTATTTTAAAAAATCAAGTTGAATAAAACACTATTAACAAAAATGTGCTGATATTTAATATTTTGGGAAGGTAATGAGGTTTGAAAATATAAATATTCTTATAATTATGTTTGATCTGCAAATATAATTTTACATTATCATCATTTGTATTTATTTTTCTTTCCTTTCAATTTTCAGTACACTTTGTATTTATGATATAATTTTACATATTAATTTTCATTTTTTGCAACAATGACAAGAGTATTATTTCATTTAATTCTCTTACAGAGTATATTTTCGAAGTAAATTTTTCAATATTATCAAATTTAAACTTATATATGAAAAATGTTGTGATTGTTTGATCTGAATATTTTATAAATATTTTTTAGTTTTTCCAATGGAAAATAAATCCTACCTCTATAGTATTCATTTTTTTTTTTTTTTTTTTTTTTTTTTTTTTTTTTTTTTTTTTTTTTAATAATTCTACCGAAAGTTTACTTAAAAGGTACAAAATCTGCTTTGATTTTCTGTGTTCCATCTCAACAACATATTTAATTTTCAAGCCGCAGAGTCATCTTGAAAATATACTTTAAACAAGGAATAGAAATCTTTGTAATTAATCAAAGCTGTGCTAAAAAATTATTTAAAAAAATAAAGTTGAATAAAATCATATTGAAAAATGTGCTGATATTTAATATTTTGGGAAGGTAATGAGGTTTGAAAATATAAATATTCTTATAATTATGTTTGATCTGCACATATATTTTTATATTATCATCATTTTTTTTCCTTTCAATTTTCAGTACATTTTGTATTTATGATATAATTTTACATATTACTTTTCATTTTTTGCAACAATGACAAGAGTATCATTTCATTTAATTCTCTTACAGAGTATATTTTCGAAGTAAATGTTTCAATATTATCAAATTTAAACTTATATATGATAAATGTTGTGATTGCTTTATATGATGGATGTAGAACATGAAAGGAAATCGTGAAAGCACCAGAGTGAAGTTATTTGGAATATCTGAATATTTTATAAATATTTTTTAGTTTTTCCAATGGAAAATAAATCCTACCTCTAAAGTATTCTTTTTTTTTTTTCTTTAATAATTCTACCGAAAGTTTACTTAAAAGGTACAAAATCTGCTTTGATTTTCTGTGTTCCATCTCAACAACATATTTAATTTTCAAGCCGCAGAGTCATCTTGAAAATATACTTTAAACAAGGAATAGAAATTGTTGTAATTAATCAAAGCTGTGCTAAAAAATTATTTTAAAAAATCAAGTGGAGTAAAATCCTATTAACAAAAATGTGTTGATATTTAATATTTTGGGAAGGTAATGAGGTTTGAAAATATAAATATTCTTATAACTATGTTTGATCTGCAAATATAATTTTATATTATCATCATTTGTTTTTCTTTTTCTTTCCTTTAAATTTTCAGTACACTTTGTATTTATGATATAATTTTACATATTAATTTTCATTTTTTGCAACAATGACAAGAGTATTATTTCATTTAATTCTCTTACAGAGTATATTTTCGAAGTAAATTTTTCAATATTATCAAATTTAAACTTATATATGATTAATGTTGTGATTGCTTTATATGATGGATGTAGAACATAAAAAGAAATCGTGAAAGCACCAGAGTGAAGTTATTTGGAATATCTGAATATTTTATAAATATATTTTAGTTTTTCCAATGGAAAATAAATCTTACCTATATAGTATTCATTTTTTTTTTTAATAATTCTACTGAAAGCTTGCTTAAAAGGTACAAAATCTGCTTTGATTTTCTGTGTTCCATCTCAACAACATTCTTAATTTTCAAGCCGCAGAGTCATCTTGAAAATATACTTTAAACAAGGAATAGAAATCGTTGTAATTAATCCAAGCTATGCTAAAACACAGCTGTGCTAAAAAATTATTTAAAAAAATCAAGTTGAATAAAATTCTATTAAGAAAAATGTGCTGATATTTAATATTTTAGGAAGGTAATGAGCTTTGAAAATATAAATATTCTTATAATTATGTTTGATCTGAAACATATTTTTATATTATCATCGTTTGTTTTTTGTTTTCTCTTTCCTTTCAATTTTCAGTACTTTATATTTATGATATAATTTTACATATTAATTTTCATTTTTTGCAACAATGACAAGAGTATCATTTCATTTAATTCTCTTACAGAGTATATTTTCGAAGTAAATGTTTCATTATTATCAAATTTAAACTTACATATGATAAATGTTATGATTGCGTTATATGATGGTTATAGAACATTAAAAGAAATCGTGAAAGCACCAGAGTGAAATTATTTCCAATATCTGAATATTTTATAAATACTTTGAGTTTTTCCGATGGAAAATAAATCCTACCTATATAGTATCCATTTTTTTTTTCCATATCCTACTGAAAGCCTGCTTAAAAGATACAAAATCTGCTTTGATTTTCTGTGTTCCATCTCAACAACATATTTAATTTTCAAGCCACAAAGTCATCTTGAAAATATACTTTAAGCAAGGAATATAAATCGTTGTAATTAATCCAAGCTATGCTAAAAAACATCGTAATTATTCCAAGCTGTGCTAAAAAATTATTTTAAAAAATCAAGTTGAATAAAATCCTATTAAAAAAATGTGCTGATATTTAATATTTTGGTAAGGTAATGAGGTTTGAAAATATAAATATTCTTATAATTATGTTTGATCTGCACATATATTTTTATATTATCATCATTTGTTTTTTTAATTTCTAGCGAAGTAAGTTATTTTTAACGTCATGTTAACAGGAATAAAATGTTTTTGACATCAATCTCAAGTTACTTTTTATGTATTTAATATGGGGAGAGGAAGAGAGACCCATAACAATAAAGAATGGCTTTTTTTTTGGTGAGGTTGGGGGTGGGGGGGGATCGGATTTTTAGGATTATTTTGTTTTGTATTTGATAATGTAGCAACTCAACGCACGTTATGTTAGTTGCATTTAAATTTAGTATGTTTTTATGACCAAAAATAAATAAAATAATAAATAAACTTGCATTGAGATGCTACAAGGTTAACCCTTAGTATCATCGTGTTGCACATCTGCAACATACCCAAAAGTCAATGTTACTTACACAGTAAGCTTTAAAATACAATTTCATTTATTGTTCCTATTTCCCAATACAGCAGAATATAAATTAACCAGAGAATTTTAACAGACAGAGATAATGAGTTAATTTTTTATATCAAGGATTTTCTTTATCTTTTGAGCAGTTTCACATATTACTAAAATTAACTTCGTAAATTTCGTCAAATTAAAAAAAAACTTAAGACTATCGAAAATAGATTTGTACAGTGATATTTACTATATTATTTATCGCTTAAAAAGTGTCAAATAGGCATGCTGTCCATCCAGAATACTATAACTACTGTTCGCCTTAGCCGCCGATATGCGGTTATCAAATGTTTCTGTATTTATTTGTATGATAAATAGTATAATAATAAAAACGAAGAGACATAAAAAAAAGTAAGAGTTTCTTCCTCAATTTTTTTTTTTTTTCTTGGAATCTCATATACTTCCAATTTTGTGGAATCTAGTGTTAGATTTTATTTAACACAGATATGAAAATGCAAAAAAAATTAATTCACTGGAAATATCTAATTTAAATGGGAAGAAAATTGTTCAAAAAAACAAGGATGGGTTTCATTCCGAAAGGGGTGAATCATTTTTTATAAATTGGAATAATTTGTTACCATAAAGCAGAGCTGATTGCAGCGTGGACAAAGTGGGCTGTTTCTATGGGTCTTTTGCTTTACGGGCCCCAAAATTTGGTATTAAATTTCCATAAAGCTGATATTTTAAATTTGTTTTGACCTTATACATATTTTAATAAATATTTTGTACTTTTAGATCATTATTAGGTTAAAGAAAAGGATATATTTGTCCAAATATGTATTTGATGACATCGAATAGGCTTAATTTTTTATTTTTGTAACAGTATATGAAGGCGGTGGGGGGAAAAGGAATACCAAGTCTCTGGCCTAGAATTCATTTGAAGTTGTCTTTAAAAGCAATTAACATTTTTGACGCCATAGGGCATATATGATATCACGTAAACACATATTTAGGTGAATATACTGATTATAATCATCCCAAGGTCAAAACATGTTTAAAATATCAGCTTTATGAAAATTTCATACCCAATTTGGGGTGCCCTAAAATCAGGGGGCACAGAAATATCCCAGTTTTCTCACGCTGCAATCAGCTTTGCTTTATGGTAACAAATGATTCCCATTTGTAAAAAATGATTCAATGTGGTCAAACATGGCTGCGTATATGGTTTAGAAAGAAAAGTGGTCAAAGATGGCTTCATATTGGCAAAAAATAACGGGACAAAGATGGCCGTAATTAAGACATTTCAAATGTCTGAAATTCAGACGCAAGAAGTGTCTAAAATTTTTAAGACATTTTAAAACGTCTGAAAATCGAACACTGCCGTTTCAGACACTTAAGTGTCTGAAATTCAGACGCAAGAAGTGTCTGAAAATTTTCAGACATTTTAAAACGTCTGAAAATTGAACACTACGTTTCAGACACTTAAGTGTCTGAATTTCAGACATTTTAGTTTACAGTGTAGAGCTGCATGTTTAGGAACTATTTTTTCTAACACAGATTTAAAAAGTATTTTCTTTATTGCGTCGAATACTGTATTCTTTTTATTATATTTTGTATTTGAATAAAAAAAGAAAATGAAAAATGAAAGTGAATAAATTATAATGAAGTGCGATAGACATAAAAGTAAGTTTAAATTTTTTCAAATCGTTTTTTACGAAATTCATAAACGTTTGTAACGACACAAATTTATAGGTTTATTTAATGAATGCAGTTTCAAAGGATAGGGCTTTATAAAGCTTGTTCTTCAGCTATAAGATAACCTTGAAATGTTTCTCGCTTTTCTAAACACTTTTTAATTTTTATTTCGAAACACCGGTTATAATACTTATTTTTTTCAATCTAATATTTGTTTCTGATTTTTGAGGCTTGTCAAACTATCTGATAATATTGTACACGTTCAAGCAATGTTATCTTAAGAAGTAGGCTATAAATCTCATGTGGACGTAACGCGCTGCAGTTTGAGAACGATTATTTAAAAGTGTTTTAAGGGGGCCGGGAAAGCCCTATCTCCGCCATGTTAAATTTACCAACTTTATGTACCTTTTTCTCATAAATGGTGAAAGATAGAGGTCTAGATTTTTTATAGTAGTTAAAATAACACGAATACGTATTTTAACAGACCATTTTCTTTCTAAGTGAAACTCAAAATTAATTATTAATTATTTATAGAAAGTCATTTTTAAATTAGCATTTTTGGTAAGATTTCACCTCCTAAAATAAATAATTCTCAACAAGTCATTAAATCCCCGTTTTAAAGTATACAATATATCATTTTATAAGTATTAAATAAAAATCTGAGTTCTTAAGTTTAATAGATATTGAAAAAAAGGAACATACACATGAAAAATCCAAGTTATCAGAAAAAGTCAATTAAAGATTTAAATGGCCATTAAGCTGCCAAGTATTCTTAGAAGGAAAGATTAATTTCAATACTACTTTTAATGAACTTTTTTTTATATATATAATACTAAATAAATAGTACTAGCGTCTCGATTGCCAGTAGAATCTCCGTTTTTTTAGTCCGTTTTTTACAGTGTATGTGTGAATAATGTATAAGGACTTGTTATTTATTATAGACTCATATTATCCATTGCCAAATATTGGCATTATTTTGAACAGTCCATTACGTAAACGCAATTTAGCAGACTCTTCAGTCTTTAATAAAATGCTATTCATTGATATTAAAATTAATCCGGAATCTAAAGAATTATTTCTAATCAGCTGGTTTTGGTCGAACAAATGTGAAGATAACTGTGAGACATGAAATAGTGTAAAAGATAGTCTCGTAAAACGAGTAGTTTTTCTTAAATAACAATACGTGAAAAATCCGAAAATTTAAGATGCAGATAAACTAATAGTATACTTAATATTACAAAACAATTTTGTAGGACTTTGGTTATGATGTAAAAGATATCAAATTAAAAATGTGAATTGCAGAGCTGCATGTTTAGGAACTATTTTTTTCTAACACAGATTTAAAAAGTATTTTCTTTATAGCGTCGAATACTGTATTCTTTTTATTATATTTATAACAAGCTGACCCGCCCGGAGTAGCACGGCCCCGGTATAATAAACAACAAATTTGTATGATTTTATATCTTAAATCCGATTTTCTATGAATTTATATTTTTAAATGAAATTTCTTTAAAAATATTGATATTTAGTAGTAAAAACGTCTATAAGAAGACATATTCTTGTTTTTTCCCCCTAGGTTAATAGTTGAAAAATAGTTCTTGTTGTCCGAGCTTTTTGAAACTTTTATAGGTTTTAACATAACGATTTTGCTACCCGTGTAAAAATTTCGTGAAAAAAAATCTTGTTATCCAGTTGCAAAATAAACATGTTTTCTTCTCTAGCCTAAATGGTTTGCTAATTGTTAAAGTATAAAATTTATAAAAAGTGAATTATTACAATTTTTATATTTAAATTTTTTTACATGTAAATATTTACCCGAAAATTGCATGGTACAAATGTATTGATTACATAAAATTGCCTTATATGATATGTTGACAGATAAAAGGCTTAACGTACTAAAAAAATTCCGATGGTCTCGACTAATATTCTTGTCTTTTAAGGGAGTGGAGGAATTTGAAATATATTAAAAAGCTATTAAAAGCTCAAAAGTTATTACTGACATAAAACAAGCATTTCATACGCGCATAGAGCAGTTTTGAAATAAAAAAGATAAACTATCTGTTCCGATAAAAAGGTTTTTAAAAGAAAGTAATGCACAAAAAATTTGTATTTAAAAATGCTCCGTGCAATTTCCAAATAATTGAAAACCAATGACAACTTTAACGTAGGCTTCGCTTTTAAAAATATACAAATGCATTTATCGGCATGGATACACATCCACTATTTTTAAACAACAAGTTTTTTTATTTTTTGTCCTGAATATTTCAAAATGAATCTTTGTTTTGCAAACAGATACCCATTTCTTTTAAAAATGTAATACCAAAGAGATTGGAAGAAAATGGACATTGTAACCAAAGTTTAAAACTGCGTAAAATTAACTAAAAACTTGTCTGGAATGAAATCGTACTCGGATTGATTGAACGTGAATTTAGATAATTTAAACCAAACACTGATTTGTTAGGGGTTTTTATTTAATTCAATATTTTAA
Organism: Maratus speciosus; assembly: GCA_963932465.1. Lineage (NCBI taxonomy): Eukaryota > Metazoa > Arthropoda > Arachnida > Araneae > Salticidae > Maratus > Maratus speciosus. Next base: position 682,631,392 of record OZ010787.1, on the reverse strand, counting down.
AAATGTATTCATTTTCAAAATCTCTTAAAACATATTTAGTAAATTAAAGGAAATTAGAAGTTGTGGAAATGAAGATTGTGAAAGGCGGTTTTATAGTAATTTGGCAATTGCATGGAAATTTTAATTGGACATCACGACTGCCGCATGCTAAGTGATCCCAGAGCTCACACAGCCGTTTTCGAAAATCTCATCTAAAACCATAAAGTTGGATTGCAGAATTCGCTACAATTCCACGAAGATGACAAATCAAATAGAATGTTATTAACATCGTCCTAAATAGATGATTATACATTGTTCAAACTCGGAGTGATTATTGATTAAGTTAAAGTACTGGGTGAGACCAGACCCATATTCTATTTCAAGCTTTAATCAATAGAAATTTTGAAACCTCAATGCAGTATACCTTCTCTTGGTAGGGTTGTTCGAACAATTGTTATGGATGATTTACGATAAACTTATGAGAATAAATTAATGTCTATATATATTTACGAGAATATATTTAATTTAATTATACAACAGATAATCTCCTAGTCAGAGAATTAATATTGTACAAAAAATAACTTACTTGCCTCTTTTACAAAAAATAACTTGTCATTTAATATTTTTTAGCAATATATGTTATCTTTTAAATTATGCATCAGAAAATGTAGAATTTGTAACGAGTTAAATTTCGCTTAAATTAAAATAAGTTCAATTGTAGTTTCATTAGTAAGTCTTAAATTTATCTTCTCTTAAATTTTAATATCAGCATTAAGATATCTAATGCAATTTTCTACTTTTTTTTAATATAGGGGAGCTGGGGGATAAATGGGACAAGAGATGGGACTTTCTCAATATTTCATGCAATGAATGTTTTTTTTAGTTGATTTCTATTCTCATATATGGCCCTACATGACACTTTTCATTTTTTTGCAAAGTTGCATTTTTTGAAACTCTGCTTAAAAGTAACTTTTTTTTTTTAATTTAAAGTTGTCAAATATTTTATACAATATAAACAAATATGATATGTCGTAGTAATTTATTTGAAGGTTCAATATTGGTATTTAAAATGAGTGCATATTAACCAACGTGACAAAATAATTTCTGAGGCAAAATAGCGGACAATTGAATCTGTGTATCATAGGGATGATTGGGACAATTTAAATGGGGATGAAAGGGACAGTATTTTTAATCCCTAGAGATGTTAAAACATTTATTTATTAAATAAAAAATATTATATAGGTTTATAAATTAATGATTTATGTTAATTATTAGTATTAAACTGTACTCGTATTATATAGGTTGTTTATTATTAAAAATTATACTCAATCTTAATTATTGTATTGTATTAAAGGTTCAATTGTTTAATAAATTGACTTAATAAAATAGTCCAATCTTGAACGCCAAATTCACCTTTGTTTATTATATAAAAACATGGAAACATTTAAAATATTTCATTTAAACAAATTACTACATAAGTGTGATAAAATATGTACAAATGTTTTTAAAAATTAAAAACACTATATGTTAAAATGATAAAAAGCTACTCCAAGCGCTTTCGGCTGACCTTAAGTCTTTGCCAAGGAGAAGAGAATTGACTGACAAAAACACTCGACGCTCGATGTTCACTGCTACACATTGACCGGAAACTCTCTTCAGGAAGCCCGCAGGTGGTCGTATCCATTAAACTGAAGGAAGGGGAAGGAAGAGAAAGCTCAATCCTCCGAGAGATCGAACTCTCCAGTAATATGAAGTAAATTAAACCAGATACGCGGAATTTGGTATGATTAATCATTACAACAATTTTCTGCTTGCGTTAAAATTTCCAGTGACTCTAAAATAGCACAACTATTAAAATCAGAAGCCTGCGTAATGACTCTCGCTCTATTGAAAAGGATGTCAATATCCCTAGTTTGAAACAGCCTTGAGAGGGCGGTAGCTGGTCTATTTTTATTAATATCCTACATATGCTCTTTAATTCTTGTTTGGAATTTTCTTGTGGTCATACCAATGTAATTTAATATTTTATTTATTTCTTTACTTCTGTACGGGATGATATAAACTCCTGACTTATTTTCCATACTAATAGGATTAACTCTTTTTTGCACAAGATTAATTAATTTGGTGTTATCTCTAACTATTAACGTTATACTATATTTCCTTAGGATGTATTTTAATTTTTCATATAAACGAGGAATATAATCAACCGCCATAAATTTAGCTTCTTTTTTACTAATACACTCTATTTTAGGTGGTTCTGCGTGCTTAAACTTATAAATCAATTTTTCAAAAAATTTAGTGGAAAAACCATTACTATTAGCAATTGACTAATTTTTTTCCAGTTCTTCTTCCAGGTAAGTATCAGAGCAAACTCTAAATGCACGTCTAATGTAAAACCGGTAAGCTGAAGCTTTATAATGAAATGGAGAGTGGCTATTATAAGGAATTGTATTGTTTGAACGACATGATTTTCTGTAAACTGTCCTATCAATGCAACGAGTTATTTCATTCCTAGTGAGGGAAACATCCAACAACGGAAACTTTCTATTTTTTTCTAATTCCAAATTGAATTTTATCTTATTGTCACTATTTTTGGCATGGTCAAGAAAATTCATAAGCGCTGGAAAGCCATGGTCCCATATAATTAATATGTCGTCGAGAAATCTGACCCATAAACTTGGTTTAAAAGTGGAATTTGAAATAATCTTGGTCTCCAAAGGTCTAAGTTTTAACTCGGCCAACAAACCAGAAATTGGTGACCGCATGGGGGCCCCCTCTGTTTGTTTGTAATAAATATTGTTAAATACAAACACATTATTATTGGTAATCAGGTTTAAACCAGATATAACGGTATCCTTCATATTGTCACTAAATCCCTGATTGTTATTCATCGAATTTATAATATAGTCCTGCACTTCTTGTATATCTATAGAAGGATAAAGCGATATTATGTCAAGGCTGGCTAAGATGCTATTGTCATTAAGCTTTATATCTTTAATTATTTGAATAAGTTCAAATGTAGACTTAATAACATATTCCGAAGGGGAAAGGATAGAAGTTAAAAATGGTACAAATGCTTTTTCTAGAAAATATGTTGGAGCGGTGCACTTCGAGACTATTGGCCTGATTGGGAAGTCCGCCTTATGATCTTTTAATCTACCATAAATACGAGGTGTGACAGATGTTTTGTTTAGCTTTAAGTTCTTTTTTAAATTATTGGGCCATGTTCCATGTTTAACCAAATCTTGCACTTTTCTAGCAATCGAGGATTTAGGATCTTTCTTTTGAATAACGCAATATAAATCCTTAATGCAATTTTCCATTTTATCAATATAATCATCCGATGATAAAACCGCGAGTTTGTTAGACTTGTCCGTAGGTATGATGGCATAGTTAGAATAACATTTGAGTTGTTTAAATAATATAGTTCTATCGTTAACATCCCTGCTACTGTATGTTTTCTTAATATGTCTTTGAACACTATTATGCAGCAAACCCCTTATTTCATCTTTGTAATTAAGTGGTGCTCTATTAGCAATCTGTTCACAATCTCTAATTAATATTTTTGGATTAATATTTCTTGGAACCGAATATTTCGGCCCCAATGATAACAATTTATGCAACTTTGAATCAATATCTTGCCCTGTAGGGTTAATATACTCAACTGGTAAAGGTTTAACCCTCTGGGGCAGCCTTGATCAATTAGAGTGCTTTAATCCGTTAATCTTCCGATAAATAACCCTTTCCTTTTTAATTTTCTGCACTTCTCTATAAACATTATATGAAACATTATATTTTCTATAAACATTATATGAAACATTATATTCTCTATAAACATTATGTGAAAAATTAAAATACATCATAAGGAAATATAGTATAACGTTAATAGCTAGAGATAACACCAAATTAATTAATCTTGTGCAAAAAAGATTTGATCCTATTAGTATGGAAAATAAGTCAGGAGTTTATATCATCCCATACAGAAGTAAAGAAACAAATAAAATATTAAATTACATTGGTATGACCACAAGAAAATTCCAAACAAGAATTAAAGAGCATATGCAAGATATTAATAAAAATAGACCGGCTACCGCCCTCTCAAGACTGTTTCAAACTAGGGATATTGACATCCTTTTCAATAGAGCAAGAGTCATTATGCAGGCTTCCGATTTTAATAGTTGTGCTATTTTAGAGTCATTGCAAAATTTAACGCAAGCAGAAAATTGTTGTAATGACGTATTATCATACCAAATTCCGCGTATCTGGTTTAATTTACTTCATATTACTGGAGAGTTCGGTCTCTCGGAGGATTGAGCTTTCTCTACCTTCCTCCTCCTTCAGTTTAATGGATACGACCACATGCGGGCTTCCTGAAGAGAGTTTCCGGTCAATGTGTAGCAGTGAACATCGAGCGTCGAGTGTTTTTGTCAGTCAATTCTCTTTTCCTTGAGAAAGGCTTAAGGTTAGCCGAAAGCGCTTGGAGTAGCTTTTTATCATTTTAACATCTAGTGTTTTTAATTTTTAAAAATTTTTGTATATATTTTATCACACTTATGTAGTAATGTGTTTAAATGAAATATTTTAAATGTTTCCATGTTAAATAGTTTATCAAAAATTTGCTATTGAAATATTATCAAAATAGATAAACTTTGTTAAAAGTATTATATGTTTATTGATCAGATGGGGTAAATTAGACTGAATTTGAAACTTGTGCTTAAATAAATTCCCCACTTGCACCTCCCCTAACATAATTTCATTTGTGCATGATATCTAAGATACATTGAATTAATATTTATTAATAAGTTGTGAATGAAAAATATTGGCTATGCCGATTTCAAAGACATTTTTCACTTTCATTTCATATCTAAAATGTCTCGGAAGTGGGAAAGGGGAACAGATAGACAGTCAAAGTTTGCATTACAAGTTAAAACTGCAGTAAAAGAAGTGATTAACAACGCTGAGATATAATAGTCATATTATAAGATCAAATATTGCAAATATAAATAATAATTGCAAATATAAGTTTATAATTATAAATTTTAACTGTGTAACATTGAATACAGGGAGAAATATATTGGTGTCCCATCCATCCCTATTAGTGTTCCATTCATCCCTGCTGTAGGAATGATTGGGACAAAGAGTAACGTTTTATAAATTTTATAATATTTCACTGTATAACAATAATCTAGACTAAATATTGTGCATAGATGTAGTCAAATATCTAATGTATGAAATGTGATATATAATATTGATAATTTCTTAAAAAAAAGTATTAAAAATAAACGTTTTTGTAAAAATGTACCATTTATCACCCACCTACTCTACAGTAGAGGCCAAATTTGACACTTTTTTGAGATAAAATTGAATATTAAAATTAACTCTGCTAATTTTTTTCAGTTCAGTATCTTTTTAAAGATACAGAATACATAGATTCTGAATACATGAAATATTTCATTTGAAATGCACCAATTTTACAAAATGCCTACATTTCCGGCTACACGTTTAGCTTCTGACAAGACAAATGACTTATCAACAGCTTTCTCGTGTTAAATCTTGTACACATTCATAAAGGATCCTATATGTTGTTATTACAGTACGGGCCAATATTGTAGGCCCTTTTTAATATTCTTAAGTTTTTAAAACTTGCACGCTTCAGAAAGTGAATCGTAAAATGTTTAGATATTTATCGTTTGAATAAAAAAACAGAATTTTGAAACCTCGAATACAAAAATATTAGTTTAAATCGAATTTGAAATAGAAACTTCGCAAAGCGCACCGTAGCATTTGAAGCGTTTCAAATGACAAACGATGACAGAAAAAGCCAATGAAAACATATAAAAACGATTCCAAGTCATGCAAAATAGTAGAAAAATTTGTTTTTGAAAAAATTGTAGAATTTACCTGCCTGGAGAGGGCCACTGTAAGATTGGAAATTGTGTAAAATCCGTGTGGCAAAGAATGTACGGCTGACTCTTGAGCTTGGTGTTCGACATCGTCCACTAACCAACCTAGTTCCACCGCTGGATTACTTGCATCCGACCGACAAGACACACTGAGTTGTTCCCCGAGAATACCTTCCGTGGGGCCACTTACCCGCACTTGACTGGGTGGAACTAGAAAATAGAAAAACCCTTCTTAGCACTTGAAAGATACATAATGATTCATTTGATTTTTTTTTTATTTGCAAACAAAGTAAATTCCTTTTTTTCCAAAGAAAGAAAATAAATGTATATTTTCCAATAATTAATGATAGAATTTCGGCATCTATATATTCAATAGTCTTTCCATAGTTTTCGAAGAAAAAATACGGTAGAAATAAGTATGACGGTTCTCGAAATGCTTGTTAAAGTCATAGGCACTTACGTGTAACTTTACACGAATACATGATCACAATATACCCTTGCCTATATTGAAACACAGCTGTATATTTTTTTATGGAGAGGCTTAACCCTTTGCACTCGAGAGGTGATTCTGACTCACCACTTGTGCTGCCAGGTGTCTTGCGTAAATTCGAGCTCCAAATGCTCTGGACACCAGTACTTTAAAGAAATTTTCTTAGTCTTATCAAATGGCAGAATTGAAGAGCCGAGTGGAAGAACGTGTTATGCTACAATTTCTTAAAAATTATTTTATCTTTTGTTATCAGGTATTCTATCACATGGTAAAGCTAAAATACCAAAGTTCTATTTAACCTTGAAGATTTAAGACATTATTCATGAATATTTAATATTTTAATATTTAATAATGCAAATAATATTAATATTTTTAATATTTAAAAATTATATATGAATAAGCTTTTTCGATAGAGTTTAGTACACACCTGTTAATATTTTAAACACATAGTATGAAACAGAAAATAAATCATTAAAATTGACAAGAAAAACTTTCACATGAAATTTCTTGAAATGTCATTTTTGTTACTTAACACTCAGCTCTTGAATTATTTGCGACTAAAGATGGCGAAATAAAGTATAAGAAATAAGTAGAGAATTTTACGGCAACACTAGTTGTGAGTGAGAGTCATCTCAACATTTCTGTACAACTGGAAACAGAATAAAAATGAACGCTAAACTTTTTATTATTCTTTTTACTGTGCAGATTATCCTATTTTTATTGAAGATGTATGTTTTTCGCATTTTACACAAATTAGAGGTCATACAAGTTATTTTTATACAATACGAATAAAGAATCTTACTATGTTCTCTCTTGGCAGAGTGCTTTATATTTCGACATTATAATTTCGGAATTATGACTACTGTTGGGAGCAATTCTTTACATTTGAAATGATTCCTTTTTTTTTTTTTTTTTTTTTTTTTTTAATTCCGTACTTCAAAATATTTTTGTGTATAAATGACGACCTTTGATTTCTGCACAGTGAAATATCGATATTGGATGCAAAGAAATTAAACTTAATATTTTAAGAAAAGCTTGTAATCGTTAAAATATCAATAACCATTGCTTTGAATCTAATTTGAATCCAAATGTAGGTAACACATTTTATACATAAAGTTTTTAAAATTTCTGACATTTATGCAAATTGAAATGAAACAAATGGTAAAAATGTTTTCGGCTTCCCTATCGGTATCTTAAAAAATGACTAAAAGTGCTGTCCAGGAAGAAAATGCTTGGCTTCGGAAACCTAATTTGTATTTCTTTCTGTGTTAGTTTTTGCATGCTCCCAGTATTTAGAACAATATTGGACGACTATTTCATAATAAAATGCATTAACCCTTAAATAGGTGATTTTTTATTTTGTTTCCAAAAAAAAATATATATGATTCTCTGAAAGGTTTATAACACAAGAAAAATAATGAAAAAAATCAGAGATACATTTTTCATATAATACGTCAATCTTTTCTTTTGTTGCGCATCTGCAATACAAATAAAAACTGGTGTCCTGTGGCTGTTTTACGCTAAAATATTGCAAATTAGTAAATATTTTAATAAGTATCTCCCCAAATACCTCATTTTATATAATTATTTATTTTATTAAACTTAACCTTTAACCCTTTAATTTTCATGATAGAATACGTTCTAGAAATTACTTAGTTAAGAGAATCTGACTTTACACCTGAATGTTTCAATGGTTAATTTAGCTTTATTTAAATACGGAATGCCTGTTGTTAATTTAATGGAAATATTACTAATTTAATTTTCTGGTGCGAATTAGGTATATACGAATAAAAAAATTCTATTAAATTCAAAACACTACTGTTTCCATATATCCAAAGCTGCGCACTAAAAGGTTAAAGCTACTCATTGTTTGTATAATGAAAACAATCTAACAAAAAGAGAGGGAAAAAAACGAAATCTGAGAACAATAAGAGATTGGTCTGAATTTGAACAGCTTTTTCCTTCTTTCGTGTAATCAATATTTACTTCAGTCAAATGAAGCTATCGGTGGTTCTATCCGAAATATTCCTCCGTAATCCATTTAGCTAGTCATCATGGAGGGCCCTAAGAGACTTCCAGAAATGATGAATGGCCATCTACCTGTCACATGCATTGCCGACATTGAGAGGGGCGGTCATTTAGTAGAAAATTTTATTTGCACCATTCTCTTTCAGCTTGAAAGGAAATTTTAATCAAGTATATCAAATCATGGATGAGGCACATTCAAAAACTAGCAATAAGTATTATTTGTAAAGAAATTTAATGATAAATATCAAAATATTTCATATCAATTTATTTTACAGGACATTTTCTTTAAGTAAGTACCGTTTTTATATTTAAAAAAAACACAGAAATGTATTTTTTAAAGAATTCTATTTTTATATGAATTTTTACATTACTTAATTTTATTAACTTAATCTTCTTTTCAACATTTTCCCCACATATATTAAGGAACTTATCCTATCATAGAACCCGCTTTTTTATCCCATCCTCATAGAAATCTCTAATCACTGCATCACCACCGTTTTATCGTCGTTGCAACCACCGCCCCTTGGATACTAGGCCTGAGCGCTTACACAAAAATGGCGGGGATTTCTTTCAGCGTGTAACGGTCCCTTGAATTTTCGTACCAATAATTTTTAAAAGTTTTATCCTCTTTATTTTTCTGTTATTAAACAAGTCAAAGAAATCTTTTATAAAATACTGGTGTCTAAATATAGGGGACCGTACATATGTTAAAAAATTCCGCCTACGATAGCCGTAATTTTTGCGCTCAGGCCTAGGAATTCAGGGTTCGGTATTGTAGCGCTGATTAAAGCTAATCTATATAAGAGTTGGCTCATCGTTTGCCATAACATTCCAGGTAGAAAAACGTTGGCGCTAGATTAACCTATTTGGCATATTTATCGCCTTCTTCGTTGCTTTCCTCAATTTATCAATAGTAGGCGATTGAATGAAAGTTTGGAACGAAATACGTACTCTTTGTGAAGCATTGTTTTTCACAGCAAATTGCAGCGTGCATGTATTTTATTGTTCAATTTCAAAATGAGTAATGAATCTATTTATTTATTTATTAACAAATATTTCTAATATTATATATTAACAAATATTCAGTTTTCTCGTGGACCCTCCGATGGAAGATTACGGATTTTATCTATGTTTAATTATAGTTTAGAAGTCCCCCCCCCCCCCCCCCCCACAAAGCTGAAGAAATCCTTCCCGGAAAAAAAATTCGGATCCAAGCTTATTTTTTACAGAGGGAGGGAGGTAAATGAATCACTTTTTATCATTAATAACTTGCTTTTGACTGGTACGTAGAGTGTACGTTTTGTAGTTCGGAATGCGAATTTTACATATATATGTATATATTAAGTTGTAACGAAAGTTTTCCGCCAAATTACCATTACATAATACTAATTATACTATATATAATTAACTGTAATTTTATATATAAGCACCATTACGCCAAATCTGCACAGTGTCATATGATACAACACTAGTACTTCAAGCTGTACACTTTTTTATTCGATGACATTCTGTTGCTGATTTTTTGCAACAGAACTACAAGTAAATGATGGTTCTAATCTGGTAGCGTGATAGTTTCCTTTCAGACACCCTGTACTTAATGATAACGACATTTTTTACAAATTTCCCAACACAGTGTTATAAAGCAAGTCTCTTTCTTTCCTATGCCATAAATCGTTTGACAAAATATGAGCAAATACCTCAACGCGAAATATTTGCACAGACCGTATTAGCTGTGGCGGGAAACTTTCGTTACAACCTGATATATATATATATATATATATATATATATATAGTCAGAAATCAACATCCTTTTCCCGAAAATGAACTAGATGGTGCTATACTTTTCAAATATTTCATTACCGCAAAAATTGACGAACAAAAAAAAAAAAAAAAAAAAAAAAAGAATTCGAAAGACTAAAATCTGCAATTAATGTTTAAACTTGATAATTTTTCATGTTCACGAAGATATTGAAGCATGCAGTGATCTTTTCTTGAATGATTTCTACAATAAATATCAGAACAACTACTCATAATTAAGCTTTTAAAGCTAAAAATAGACAGAAACTGATACAACGGTATTGAAACACATTATGCGAACAGGTCCGGCAGGAATAAAAATGCCTGTCAAGTCAGCCTATACAGTGCTCAGCAAAAGTTTAGACAATGATCGATTATGCTTCTGTGCTGAGAAGTATGTAACGAATTGTTGTAATTCAACTGTCATATATTACTGGGGACTTATCTTTCATACACAAACAATAAATTTTAATTTATACACTTTACATAATATATAATGACAAAAATTACAAATTTAACATTGTTGCAAAAGTATAGACAATCTGTCTGTTAACAGAAAAATATCCATAAATTAAAATCGAACTGCACCTACATTGTCTGCTATTAATGCAAAAATGTGACTTTCCATCGAAGAAACTAAATCCTGCATCACTTGGGGGTCTATTTCGTACCAAACGCGTTCAACATCTGATCGAAGTTCATTTACAGGGGATTATTGTTAAAAAATTGCATAAACTATATGAGATATGATGCCACAAAAGTTTTCGATTGGGTTCAGATCAGGGCTGTTCTGAAACCCAAATTTCCTGATATATCTTTTTATTCATTTTTGTTCGGAAACGCATGAAATTGGCAGGTTTCGTTATTTAGAAACTATGGGATGGAAATACGTTTTCCATTTTCTCGTGAACGTAACAAATACCGTCAAAGTGGGTATTTAAAACCGAATTCTTCATGCGGCAGCTCGAGAAAGGAGAAAAACCTGTCGTCACGTGACCAGAATTGCTTATAATTCGATAAGTAATTCATTTATCAAAACCTGGAATACGCATTTCGATTTCAATTCGTTTCACTAGTCAGGCTTGCCAATTTTATAGACTTCCATTTTGAAATGAGACAGAAATTGTGTCAGAAAGTTTCGCGTTGTTGAGGAGGAGATTTGAGAAACTTCTTCCCAGCAAACACAGAGCTATCGGTAAGCAATCAGCCGACAGCCGCTTACCACTACCGGCGGTATTGACACGATACCGGTTGCCTCTACCGGTTCAGTATCTTTTTTGATACGCCGCGCTAATGCGGCCCGATTCATTAGGCACGCAGCCGGTCCGGTATCTGCAAAAAACTATGCCGACAGCTATCCATTTTGCTACAGCCAATGAATGCCGGCCGCAGGCCGACACCAGCATAAATTGAAGATAAAATATTTTTTGGTGGCGCCATCTATGAGCCCTCTTGGAATGTATATTTGAAAGGAACGTGTTTCTGTGTTGGAAGAGGCGGGGGTTGATCCGACCCACCCGGGGGCAGAAAGCAGACGCCTTAAACACATAGCTACTGAGACTTGATCAGGGGAGGATTCTATGAGGTAATAAAGAGAAGTCATATCGATAAGTAATGGTTGTCGTTGAAGGTAAGTGGTAGATGGGGAAATTAGAATTTTGAAGTGTTTTTATTTTATTTATTTATTTATTTATTTGTAATTGTCTTATGCGCCTGTATTTAAAAGTTAATTCAATATTTAAATGAATGAAATAAATATCTTAGCGAATTCGTTAAAGCAAACGAATTTAACAATAAATTTAAGAATAATTATGATATAGGTATATTTAAGAATAATTAAGAATATATATAAATTTAAGAATAAATAACTATTAAAAAAATTTTAGAGGTTTTGTTCAGTTAATAAAATTTTCTTTTTTAGGAATTATAATGTAATTACATGCGTTGCGTTCATTTAAAATATATATATTTTTAACCTGGAAAAATTTATTTTAATAAATAAAAAGGTTGTAATTAATAACTTTTAATTAGAATAAGAATTCATTTTATGTCGTTTTAAGGATTTAAAGTAGAACATATATTTAATGAGTATGTTGCAATATTAATTTGTTACTTTACAACCGCAGCACAAGATGGGACAACTTCATGAACGTTCACTTTGCGGCAAACATGCGGAAACTCATGTTTGCCGCAAGATAGGCCGCGCGACCTCTACTGGCCGCTTTGAAAGTCGTGCACTCAGTAACAGCAGATACGCTTTCTCGTGTATGGGACGAGTTTGGCTATCGCGTAGGGGTTATTCCATACAAAATGAGCAAATGAGCTGTGGCTGTCATGTCACAGATTTTAATGAAAATCAGCATAAGTAGATATATTCATTTATGAGTAAATGCAAACTAATAGATTTCAGGATTGTTTTTTTAACTGTTAAAATTTATGCAAAATGGAGGTTTTGTCTACATGCTTGAAATTTCAATTTTGATTGTTAGCCTTAGGAATAGAATGACTACATTAAGATTGGTTTATATAGTAAAAGAATGAATTATAAGTAATATATTGGCGTAAGTTATTAATTTTATTTTTATCCCATAATGAGAAAAAAAATAAATATTAAAAAATTTGGAGTGAAAAGGGAAATATTTCTATTTTTCGTTTGAACACGAAGGAACGATCTTACAGCTTGAAAATTATTCGACGTTATAGCTAAAAGTAAATATATCAAGTATTGAAAGCTTCATTCTTGCCTCTTTATTTCTTAATGAGAGAAAAAATAGTAAAAACTGTTGAGAGAAAAAATCAATGCTTCTATCTCTTGTTTGACCGTGAATGTAATAAATATTACCATTTTTGAACCCAATTTTGTGATGTTAGGACTCAAAAGGCAATCTTGAACTTTTTTTAAGCATATTACGGGCTTATTGATATTTACGCTTATTCAATATTTGTATTGTCTGACTTTTCCTTTAGTTAATTTTTTTAACATATAAAGGAGAAAAAATTGGGATTTTGCAATTATTTTTAAAGTTTCTTAGCTATTTTAAAATAAAGGGAAACATTACAAATTACAAACTTGAGCAATTCGATCTTAATATGTAACACTACATCAGGCATCCATTTCCCAGATGTTTTTGAGTTTCTTTGATTTTTGTAACGTTTTTAATTTTCTCAAAATTGGCGAATTTTCAATTTTTACAACTAATTTAAGATAAATCATGGCTTTACCAAATTATTATTACTAAATAAATAGGAAGATAATTTTCCAGAGGTTTTTACAGTATAAAAAGATTTAATTTATGTTAAATAGTTTTTAAGATACGGAACTTCAACCCTGCAACTTTGAACGGTTGCGCACATGCCATTCTATGTCAGAATTTTTTTAAATGCTCAGAACTTCTAAAATATTTTCCTTTTTGTCGAGATATTTTCCAATGCTCTATTTGATTATGAATTGAACCTGTGTACCAAATTTTATTAAAATCGGTTCCTTTGTGGCCACGATTTTTTTTAATTTTTGCTCATTTTGTGTGGAATGACCCGTAGATGTTTGCAGTGCAGCAAACGGTGGACACATTGAACATTTATAATGTCTTAAAAAAAACTTTGAAACTTCCTCTTTTCATTGGTATAAAGATTGTGAATTTTGGATTTGCACTTTAATAAATACAAATTTTTGAAAATGGGTCCATCATTTAGAATAACCCTGTATATACATATATATGTGTGTGTATGTATATATGTGGAGTTTCCAGGCACATACTTTCTTTTCTTCCATAGATAAGTATAAAACCTACATTCTCCTACAGTTTTATTAATTAAACGAGACCGATTTTATTGGTTGCTATTTGAATGTTCTTTACAATGTGTATGGACTAAAAGGGCACATTCAAATCACATTAAATAAAATTGGCCTCGTTTAATTGACAAAGCACTTGTTGAAAATTGTAGATATTTTTTCAGCGATATTATTCAGTGTACGCAAGTAGCAAAAACGTGTTTGATGTAAAATGACAGTAAAGATGAAAATCAATCATTTCACATATCAAATTCACCCGAATTTAATTTCTTTTCGTGCAATTTCGTTTGTTTGATTCAGAATTGTATCAAGTTTTAAAAAATACGGGAAAGAAAAATTGAATTTTTTAAAAAGTTTTAAAACTGGTGACTACCTTTAAGAAATATTAAACGATCGAACAAAATTGTACGTCAATTTATTTATATTAATTTACTTTAGAAGATAGTGAATTTTTATAAATATCTGGCCTGATTCTTTAGAGGAATTGTGCGGGAAAGCTGGAAAAAAAAGAAACGTTTTCAATAAAATGATTTTAAAGATTACACATCCCTTCTGCTGTAATTGGGCGATCACTGTACTTATTTTTGCAGTAAATATTGTTCTAATACAAATTCGAAACATCAGAAAACTTCTCACCGCTATACTACTCAAAGCTAAATAAAAGTTTTAAATGCTATTTTAAGAGTTTGCATTATGTCGCTCTGTCTATGTAGCTGCGTCTCTTCCCCGAAATTTTAACTTTTATAAAATCGCTCCGACTGATAAGAAATTCACATATATGGGGCATTCTTACAATCTTTTTACTTTTATGTCCCTGAATAATAATCTTTATTTTAATACATGTTCTTGTGTTTTTTTTATTTCATATACTGGGGAACATCCCATTGCATGATTGCATAACAATATGAACGAGATAAATAAGTTTTGGACGATGTTGGGGGTCTAAATATCAGGAAAACTCCTATACCGTCCCGTGTCCCTGATGCTGATTTTTACGTTTGGAGCTGTCTGTATAAAATTGTTTCAATAAAAATAATTCGATGTATTTTTTTTTCCGAAACTGGAACTATTGTTTTATATAAATAGGTAGCAAAAAATTAACCAGCACACATTTTTAGTGTTATTATTATTTTTTAAATTCTGTCCCTGGGTTTTAGATTCCTTACCGTCCCTCTTCTAAAATTATTCAGAAAATAACTTTAGATGCAGCCACAAAATTTTTTTCAAGTTTTTTTTTCATGCAGAAGTATACCAGAGAAAGAATGTCTAAAATTCTTTGACTAAAATTAATTCTTTTGTCTAAAATTAATTGACTTCAAAATTTAAATCAGCATTTAAATATCAATTTCAAGCATCGTGGCTTTATTGGTAGTACCGTCCCCAAGGTTTATACCTACACTTATCGAGGTAAATTATTTTTATTATTATTTAATCCAATGTAAATAACTGTTTCTATAAATTAATGAACATTGTGGCTACCACTTAGTCTTAACATGATTTGCCTAAAATAGGTGGTTATCGTATTAAAATCCTTAACGTTCCATCCTTACTGTCCCTTTTTTTCCCCATTTCGTCCCTTTTTTCCTATACCGTCCCCTTTTTTACCTTGCCGTCCCTTCTTTAACACCCCTTTAAGAGAATGTTATACCAAAATTTTGTACTAAAAATACTACATTTTTATTATTTCTTATTTGTTGTCCTGTGGGTACTACGCAAATTCATTATAAGTAAAAATTTAGAAGAAAATAAAAAGTTTTAGTGGTAAAATGTTAAGGAAAATTAAACTTAAACCTCAGTTAAATAAAAAAATTTTCGCTGCTGACCATTTTTTTGAATCATTAAGGCATTCGTCTATCAGATTAAAATGTTATTTTAGCAAGTTTAATTTCACCAGATTTTTATTCTCCAAAGTCAAAAGATTGTGCGAATGTTGAAGCATACTGCAGAATATTTCTTATTCAAAATCTCCAGTAAAACATTTTCATCTTTTTTACAAAGTCACACAATAAATATCATGTATGTTATCCTATATGTGCTGTTACTGAATAAAGTATATCTCAGTGTTTATAATTTCTCTTAAAGCAGGGAAATTTTAACATACTGCTTGGAAATGATTTATTAGTTCAGCCTATTCATTTATCTCCCTCATCGCTTCTCTGTTCATTTGCATACTAACTTTCACTAAACTGTTCAAATGGCAATTAAATTCAAAGACAGTCATTAAAATTTTGGAAATGTCGGTGCATGCTATGGCATACATCGTGTAAAGAATTATTACAATTCTATTTAGAGTTTTTAAGTGTTACGTAAAATATTGAAACTATTGTAACCAGTTTTGCCTGATTTTATTCATTTTTAAGTAGAAAAAAAATTACATGAGTGATATTAAACTTTTCTGCCAAAAATGTTATTCTTGTACTGTTTGTCTGTTTTCTACACCCACTTTCGTAAAAATATTTGAATCGAAACAAAATTGTTGCCATACGTATTGGTGTCATTAAAGAATGTAGGTGTCGCGCGTGGCAATACATTTAATAAAAAAGTGATTTCTTCAACGAATACCATTATTTTCGAAAATACATGCAATTGATTTGGAAAATAGGACCAGCTAGGGACCGTTTCAATTAAAAATATAATTTGATTTTTAAACTCAAATTCTATTGAAATCCAGTTTGTCTGTTACTTTATATCTTAGTCTATACTCTGATTTTCAAACATTTGTAATGTCATTGAAGTAGAAGATACCTTACTCGTATATCCATATGACATGTATCAATTTGAAATCAGAACATGTTAATTATAATTGAAGAGTTTAAATTGTGTTTTGAAAATGCATGATGTTTCTTTCTTGCAGTAAAAGATAAAGACAACGCATTTTTACCTACCTTTTAATATTTGAATAATCATTAAAATAACAATCAATAATAATCATTACAATAATAATTAAAAAATCAAACATTTTATGCAATGAAATAACACTCGATGGCTATGAACACTCGATAGCTATCCTTAAAATACTTAAGTATGCTATCGTTGTATTGGTCAGAGCAATTGACGTAATTTCAATATTTGCACACTTTATACAGCGATATTTCGAGGTCAGTTTTTATTAAGATTTAGAAATAAAAAGTGATATTTTACCGATTTTATCTGTCATTTTAAACATCAGTAGGGAAAGAATTGAAAAGAAATCTTAAGTTATTGAATACTTATATATGAGAAAATTTCCTAAAAATAAAAAAAAAAATACATCGAAATAGTAATTTCGTACCTCTGGCGAATTTAATCGCTCCGTTCATCATGAGCAAGTACGCTTAGAATTACCTGAACTGATTTCTTGTTGAGGAAATCATTTCTAAAAGGCTTTTTTCCTACCGAATATATTCTAAAAATTAATATTTAACTGCATCACACAATAAAGATTGTTAGCTACTCAGGTTTATGAATGTAGATTACTCCTTTTCCTGGCTTGGTAAGACCAAACTCGAAGAAATCGTTAAGTAAATGGATTTCAAATAAACAAGCACTGATGGCTCCTCATATCGGATTCAAATATTTCCATCATTCAACCTCTAATAAACCTCATGATTTTCTTGCCTCTTTTAACCGAACATTTAAGAGAACCTTTACACATTCAAAAATAATTTTTTCGAAATATTAAAAAAAAAAAAAAAAAAAAAAAAAAAAAAAAAAAAAAAAAAAAAAAAAAACTTACGGAACTTTAGGAACATTTTAAAGCCAAAAAGATCCCCTGCAGCATGTTGACCATAACTTGACATTTATAAAAGTAAATCTTTAAACTTGATTTTCTCAGTTTTTTAGATTTAAACTTTCCCGAAAAATTAATAAAACAGTTATGAACGTAGAGTTATAACATTTTACGTTGTTCATACGGATGTTTATTCCGTGAACTTCCATTTATTGGAGGAAACCAAAGATTTTAGATTGTAGGATGTTTCTTTATAAAAATTTTAATAATTTTATGCCTTTTTTAATTGTGTCGTCTAGTTGCAAGACCGGCCAACTCCTCAAAAATTGAAAATGTGTTTTTTCAGTTTTTTTAGTCCTAAGTAAAGGTTTCTATCATCTGGAAACTATAAACCATGCAAAAACCTGCCAATCCTTGTGTTATATGCGTTTGAAAATCACGATGTGGTGCAAGAGCGGCCAAATCCTTCAGCCGGTGAGTTTCAAAACCGGCCATCTCCATATCCGCTAGCTGACGCTTCTGCTCGACCCCACAATAACTTTTCACTTGTTGATTAGATTAACATTATCGTGTTTTCTCTCGCCTGTGGCTGTTCTCCTTGGTGCATAAAAATTTTCTAATAATTTAGCTTCGTGTTTTCTCCGACTATGGAAGTGTTTCTGGAAGAAGTGTCTACTAATCAACCAAGGAAGCGGCAAAATGGATCTACGACGTGGTAAAGGAAAAAACCCAAAATTCAAAGATAATGTACACCTTTTGATAACCAGGGGTGATTTATCATTTTTTGACACCCTAGGCCAAAATACTTTTCCGCCCCCCCCCCCCCCCCTTCATGAAACTGTAAGTGAATTTTCTTTGACAAATTTAAGAATTTTTTACTCTATTTAATTAATTAATAATACATTTAAATTTTGCTTTATAAATTTTAGCATGTTGAGGATTGTAGATTGGAAATTAGGCTTTTGTTACACTTAAAATCTGAGAGAATTTTGTGTTGATGTATCGAGAAGTAGAAAAAATGTTTTAAATGTAATTATTACATATTCATTTTTTATTTAACACTTTTCGTTAAAATTTAAAATTGTTCTTATTTCATTAAATTTAAAAACTTTAAAGTTTTTAAATTTGAAAACCCTATCTAACGTACGCCCCTTGGCCAAAGCCTAAGTTGCCTTATGGGTAATCCACCTTAGGGATAATATAATACATAATTAATTGATAACATAATAACATAGTATATTAATTTAATTAGTATATTTCAATTAGTATATTTTGATTAATTAATTATCGTGATGCCATAATATTTTATTAATCTAATAACTTGCCTACATTGATTCAGTATTCTTTTATCCCTCCAGACCGTGTTTTAGTTCAAATTGAAAGGAGATTGAAGAAAATCGAGTCCCTCATTCAGCCCGCAAAGTATGAAGAAATTTTATCTGAATATGGAACAGTTTTCAAGTCAGGAAGAGACCGATCATGATTGCAAGAAGACCAGCAATTTCTTCCCCAAACCACCTGCACTGTGGCATTACAAATTTGCTCCTACGAAAAAAAAATTCATAACAGAATATAAAAATAAGTTGTTGGTGCAAGGGGAGGTCTTCTACAAATCTGAGGTAGAAATCAGAAAGTCTGTTGTCAAGAGTAAGAGGAGTATTATGAACCGCAAGCTCGAGGACGTGGCTCCGGATACCGTGGTGAAGCCTCTAAAACTTCGGGATGTCCAAAACTTACTGACGAATCATTTTGGACCAAATTGGGATGCTGGAGGCGGTTATTGTTTTACAAAAATATATTGGCATCAGCTGCTTAAAAAGCAGAAAGTAAAGATGATGAAGAAAAAGACGCATGGATGGACAATCATGACGAAATTTGTGAGACTATCGAAAACGATGTGACCACTAAAGTTTGAAATTGTATGCACATGTACATAGTATGATTATTGTTTAAGTTTTTAAAATTTAATAATTTTATTTAAAATAATATCATGCCATTTAAATCATTTGTTTAGTGACATTTAAATCAGTTTTAACAGCTAGTCAGTTAGTCAGTTTAGTCAGTTAGTCAGTACTGTTAGTCAGTTTTAACAATCAGTAACTGTGTAAAAGTCGTTTTACGTTAATAACTTTCCTAAAGTTCTTTTTGTTAAATAACATTAAGTGGTACAAAACATTTTTCTGCATTTGCAACACCTAAAAACCCAATGTCAGATTAAATTAAGCAAAAATTAATTTTTGATTTGTTGCAAAACCGGCCAACTCCAAAGTAAGTTCCAAAGGCGGCCAAATCCAAAACAAAGACCTAAATAACCCCTTCCCTTCATGTTCCCCTGCCACCTTATTTCGTGTTTTCAAATACACTGCCCTAATGACTATAAAACTGAAGAGTTTTGGTTCCAAACTTTATTTGGCTAAGTGTGGTAAAAAATCAGCTTTTTCTCAAAATTTTATTTTTTGGAGATGGCCGGTTTTGCAACTAGACGACACAATTATAAAAATATTGAAACCCTATGTATATTTAAAACTTGTGGTTTGAAGAACAAAGGCAATATTTAGTTTTAATTTGATATAATAAAATAGGTTCTATGGTATATATTTTAAAAGTTATATTGCAGGAAACAGAAGATAAGTTATTTTATTTTGTATATGTTATGTAGTGTTTAAAATAATTATTTATTTAATGGCTCACATGCATTTAAAATTTTCGTACTCAGTACTATGTTGTGCAAGCTGTAATAATCTCATTTTAATATCAGCAGAATATTTTGTTTCTGATGCTTCGAACATGTCCACATGCAGAATATTTGGTTTAGAAATGTACTATAGCCGCTTAATTCGATTGCTTTTTAAGTACATTTCGTAAGAAATACTTCCTATTACATTCTGCCCTATGATGGAATTTCTGAAAATTTTTTGCAGATCTACTCCGATCATGACCCCTAGAATTCAAAACCACCCTTAGTTAAAAACTTTATATGTATCTATCTCTCTCTCTCTCTCTCTGTATATATATATATATATATATATATATATATATATATATATATATATATATATATATAATCGCTTCCAAACTGGCACGTAAAATCAAGGGGTGGAAAATCTACGGTCCCCTCTACCTGCCTTTACATTTTTGACATAGAGTTCTGAACCAGCCTGTATTCAACCTTCATTTATTTTAATTATTTAAACATTATATTAATAATATCTGTTGCAATATCAAATTTTCCATGTGAAAATAAAAAACACATTTTTTCACCGTCTGAAAATCCACCGTTTTCAATTTTTTAATGATATTAATCATAATTTCTTAGTAATATTTTATCAAAGGATATTTTCTATCTAACAAAGTGTGTTTTCAATCAATATGAATATTTTAATTGTGAAATATAAGTGAGTTTATATGATTAAAGGATAAATTTACCTTTAAGTTCGGTTTTCTCAAAATGATGATTTTAGTTATTACGCGCAAGATTTCCGGAAAAAGGTTGGCTAGAGTTTCATGAAATTTTAACTGGATGTACTAACTGTATAGAGGCGTAAAATAACCGATTATTATGTTTTTCAAGCAAGAAGTTCAGAATTCATGACCACTTTTGTATGAAAAAAAAATTGTGAAATGCAATGTTTTTAAATCATGTTTTTATTAATTTTCATTTGATTAATTTTAGTTATATGTATAAAACTATATTCAACATTCATTTATTTTAATTATTTAAGTATTACATTAATTAAATCAGTTTCAATATCAAATTTTTCATGTGAAAATAAAAAAACACATTTTTTCACCGTTATCTGAAAATCCATCTTTTTCCATTTTTTAATGATATTAATCGCAATTTCTGACTAATATTTTCTAAAAGGACATTTTTTATTTAAAAAAGTGTGTTTTCAATTAATATGAATATTTTAATTGTGAAATATAAGTTATTTTATATGATTAAAGTATAAATTTATTTTTCGTTTTTCTCGAAACGATGATTTTAGTTTTTGCGCGCAAGATTTCTGGAAAACGGTTGGCTAGAATTTTAAATAAATGTATTAACCATATAAATGCACAAAATGATTATTATTATGTTTCTCAAGTAAGAAGTTTAGAAATTATGACTACTTTTGTGTAAAAAAGAAAACCATCGATATTTCAAGTTTCTTTAAAAAAAAATCAGGATCTACTCATTTTATTTTCTTTATTGTAGGTCATTTTGAGAACACATTATATCTGCACTCATAAAAAAATTGGATGGTTTTAGCAATTCACGTGTGAAAAATCATGCGCGCAATGCTGTAAAAATAATTCTTTCATAAAAATTGCATTATATTTTAAATTAAATTAAAAATCTTTATATATTTGTATACTTTTTTGAAAACTTTAATCGATAAAAAACCTTCCTTAATATGTATTTTAAAATTTTTAATTAAAAGTCAATTAGTTACGGAGTTACTGCAATTCTTATAGAGGTCACTTTTTAATGTACTTTATGCGCTCAAAGGGTACCTGACTCCTTAAGAATGTCTTATAATATTTTTAAAAAAGCATCCATTTTTTATTAAAATTAAAAATTTCTTTATTAGTCTTTCATTAGTAAAAAGTGTTGCAAAACATTACTAGTATTTTCGTTACTTGATTTGTGACTAGAATGTTCTCTTTCGAGAATTAATGCAACTGGTATTTGGCATAGAAATGATTTTATGTAAATTCTCTACTCTGAGAAATTTATCTTAGGAAACAAACCGATAGGATTAAGTCATCGACAACTAATGAATCATCAAAAAATATATATCATTGAATCCAACATTTGGAATTTTGTGCACTGCTTTTCAATGTTAAATTGTATTCTAGTAATAGGATAATTTATATTTAGACAATTTTCCTGTAATTTAACAGTTATATATACAGATAAGAATTACTTACAGATCACAGTGAGCTTAACAAAAGTGACAAGAGGTTTTGGAGTCAGTGGATTGGAGGCTGCACAGCTGTAAACCGCATTATTGTCTGTTTCTTGAACGGTAAATGCTAAAGTGCTACTGGAATCCCTGCCAGATCCACTCAGAATTCCTTCAAGAGGTTCTCCGTTTCGGAGCCATGTCAATGTGGCTCGAGGCTTGCCACCCATAGACGAGCATACGAGAGTTAAGTGATCGCCCATTTGAATCACTTCTCCTTCTCTATAACCATCAATCTCAGGATGCCGAGGAGGATCTGGTGACAGAAAATTGAATTGAATTAGGAGATGATAGATTAAAAGTTTGTAAAGAACTTTACTTAGGCAATGGAAAAAGGTTGGAACTTTCATAAAACGATTTGTCTTGCTTATCTGAAATAGGTATGGATGACCTGGCAGATCACCAGTGGTTTAAAAGTACTGTTAGCAATGTCGCAGTGCTGTCTGTAAAGCGAAATAAATGCTATTCCGATTACAAAGAATTGTATCTTCATTTCCCCGGTAACATTCATCGTTTTTATACAACACGTTTATAACTGCTGGTAACCTACCCTGTACTAGACCTATTTCAGATAATCAAAAGAAATCATTTATCTTTAAATATGCGTCTATGAAAGTACACTCTAGTTGCAAACCGATACATGTTAGACTGGGGACTCATAGAAATCCTTGCAATCCAATAACAACGTTGGACAACTATTTGTAATGAAATGTCAGTTTTGCAAAAAAATAGGGTAACCGAAATAGTGCATGTTTTCTTGCTAAAAATGGTACCATTGGAGGCAAATTGGAGGCAAATTTTATAATGGAAGAAATATTTCATGAAAATATTACCTGCGATAAAGCCAATAGTGTGCAAAATATTGGCCTATTCATGTTTTGGTATAAAAACGACGGGAAACAATTGACTGCAAAAATGCATATTCACGAAATAGATTAGAAAAAAATCCCAGATTACGTAATTAAATTCTTATTATAGGCTTGTAATTTAAAATTTCTGTGAATTTTCGTTTATTATACTACCAGATTAATCAAAGTTTGAAATGTTAAATGATATTTTAAACATGACATTTTGATTAACTCAAGAAGATCTTGATTAAAAGAAAGTTTTTTTCTATGTTGAAATAATTATCCAATATTAGTATAGCATTAAGGTAAAGTAGTTTGTTTTCTTAGAAAAAAGGACGTTTTCAATGAGATGATTATGCTATCCGCTTTTTTATCAATAATACGTAAATCGCAAATATTTCATATTTTTTCACATGTAACACAGAAGAAGAAAGTAAACACAGATGTAAAAACGAATTTTTAAAAAGTATAAAAAGATCGATTTAATCAGAAAGGTAGTTTATATTATAAAAACGAAATTGTCGCAACTCTTATTAAATTTGTGGTTAGAGGAGGATCTGGAGTTGTAACGACGGACCCCATTTCAATATTAATTTCCACAATGTAAAAAAAAAAAATGCTTCGATGATCTAACAAAAAGGTTTACAAAAATTTAATATAACCATTTCCTAGTTACCCACGATTACAAAAATCATTCCTTTATCTCCAGAACATCACAAACAAATTTACGAGGTTTAAAGAAACATTTCTGGAACAAAAGTTCCTTTTGCTGATCATAATTTTTGGAAATGTTTACATGAAATTATACATTGTATTAATCAGTTTTCCGAGATCCGTATCAACACAAAACATGTTTTTTAGACACCATCCATTTTTACGTAAACATTTACAGCTGCATAAAAGAAATTCTACATGCAAGAATGACAAAATAATGTTCGTTTTACACTATTAATTTTGAATATTTTTCTATTGAATAGGCTTACTGACTATAACAATGTTAGTTGAGAATGGATAGCATACAAAAATCGATATTTTGTATGGCTACCATTTAGAGAAAACCGATTAATACACTGTTATTACGGGCAGCAAAAGTATATTTTGTTTTAGAACTGCTCTTTAAAACATATATTCATTTATATTCATGCATATTACACTGATGTCCAAAAATTAAGGGGCAGTGACCGAATATTTACGGAAATTCGACGAAGTATCCTTGAACTTCGAAGATCTATAGAACATTTTTAACTTAATATTTTTCAGTGAAGATTTAGTCGTGGGATACATTAGAGACCAACAATAAATTTAATAATAAAACAATGTTTATGCGGTCCTATTTAAGGTTTGTGTGCATTTGCGGAAGCATAGCACGTATATTAAAGAAGGTGTTAACGTTATTGTGAAAAATTCTTTTTTTGTTGTTGTTGTTGTTTATAGAATATAGAGTTTTCAACCCAATTTAACACCACTTTCGAAAAACTTGAAAAAGAACAGTAGAAACAGTATACTGCAATTAAAATACGAAATATTGAATATTGGAAAGATATGGGCATTTGCCTGAAACAAATTTTAACTGCGCATGCGTGAAATGTACCAAAACTTTTATTTCGTAATTTGGTAGTCAGCTATTTTGGACAAATTAAATTAAAGTTCCAATCAAATAAGAAAGATACAGTGAGCGAACAACTTGTGCAAAAAAAACCCTTATAATAAAGCTACTTTTTGAAAGCAACTCAAGATATCGCCCCTATCCTTCTGAATTTTTGCCATATTTGACTGGCCTTTTATATAAGTTGTCTTAAATAACTGACTACCAAATTATGAAAAATTATGAAATAAAAATTTTGAAATCTTTCACGCATGCGCATTTAAAATACGAATGTATTGAATATTGGAAAGATATGACCATTTGTCTGAAATAAATTTTAACTGCGCATGCGTGAAAGATTCCAAAATTTTTACTTCATAATTTGGCAGTCAGCTATTTAGGACGACTTTTATAAAAACTCCAGTCAAACTCAGAAAGATAGGGACCCTATATTGAGTTGCTTCATTATTAGGGATTTTCCACAATTAGAGAACAGATCATTATATCTTTATCTCTCTATATACGCTATATAGGAATTTTTTAAAGTATTTTGCCCTACTTTAGTAGCAAATATACAACGCGTATCTTTTTCTTATTCGTAATTTCCCAGAGTGATTCAAAACAATTTGTATAAAAAAGACTCTAAAATACTTATAGTTATTTTGCATTCACTCTTTCGATGGAAATAGTTTTGTGCATTTTAATAGCAATATTTGAAGTACTGGCTGATTAAATCCAGTTAAATAACACTTTTGAAAGTTTATTTAGAGATCTTCCTTTCAGTTTAGATTTCAATGAAACGTTGATAAATGAAGCTTCTAATTTCCTCACTCACTCCTTTAGATTATTTAAAACCAGATTTGCCGAAGGAATTGCTTTTGCTTTGATGCTTTATAGAAAATTGGTGTAGAGAAAAAAATATATTGACAACCTTCCCCTATTTATATCTATGAAATAACTTTAGGTGTTCTGAACCGTGAATGGGTAATGTATTGGGAGAAATGAGACACATTTTTGTGTTTGTGTATGTGCACAGTTAAGCATGCGTTTTCGATTTCTAAAGAAAAAATAGCATTGAATGTTGCTACGAGAGGAAATTTGGCCCTGCAACACTAACATTTGTGACAATTGAATGTGTAATCACCAAATGAATGTACAAACGCAAAATTCTGTCATCATAAATGACAAAGTTTGTTGTTTCGTTTGGATTACAAATAGGGTTCAGTACGATTTTCCAATAACTGCATGCTATAAATGACGTTTTCCTCACCTACTTAAAATTTCAATTCACTTAGATTTGCGCAACAAATGTAAACATCAAAGTCCAAAAACTCTTGAAATGATATCTGTTTAACCCTTAAATTATTTGACTAAAACTGTGTCATAGATACTGTTGCTCGAAGGAGAAATAAAAGGCTCTTATAACCTGTACGATACTGTTTGTGTGCTTTATGTGCAGGATATAATTAAAATTCACGTAATCAGAAGTCTCCAGCAACAATAACGAAACAAAGTTTCACTATTACCTATAGTGCTATAGTTAAACTGAAAATTACAAGTTACAATGTGAAAACTGAAAAATTCGGCGTACTGTGAGACATTAACGGCATTTGAAAGTTTAAATGCACAAAATCTGTTGCAATTTGCAGATTTTAAATAAACAAAACTGTAAATACATTCATGCGAGTTTTTGCAGTTTGTGAAGGCTTCTTGTTGAATGATTCAAAAGTGCGCATCAAAAGCTGACTCAAGCTCATTTTTCTGTCGTGTACACTTGTGGTGGCTTTTGATACTATTTATTGGAGATCGACCGCCTATTCGCTTTCGTTTTAGTCCCAAAATTTAAGTTTCGGCTAAAATGCTATCGAAAATTCGGCCGGGAGCGAAACTCGACAGAAACTATCTGTATTCCAAAAGTTTCTTCATTCGGAAATTTTCAACGCTACTCATTGATTTGGGCTGTATCGGTTCAAATGAGGCACTCTTTATTGATTGCTATGAGCTGCACAGCTTATAATTATCAGTAATCACTGACTCAAGACGTGAGTACAAATTATCATGCAAGCAATGCCTATAGGAGTAAACTTTGAAGACGCTTTCCTCGTGCTCATTAAAAGCTGCAGACTTAACAGTAATAGAAAATTTCTAGTTTGAAATCACAGTGTTTCGAATGATCACTAAAAAGGTATAGTAAAAGAGATGAAGATCATTTATAAAAATCAATTATAAAAGATAAATCGAGATATGTATACCTAAAACATTTTTTAATTGGATGAGATTCGTATAATTAGAAAATAATTCTGTGTTGTTGATGAATTTGATTTGTTTTTATGAAATTTCCAAACTTTCTTAGGGAGTAAGAAGTCTGGCAAATTCTTTTTGGAGGGAATGAGACAATATTTATTTTGACCTTGTTGTGCACACATGAGAAACAATTGATACAATTTTATTCTTACATCTATTTTTAAAATTAGGTAAGATACTCAAAAATCGGTGTCACTTTGAGAATTTTGTAATGGAAAATACAATTGGTAATCAATACTCTCTAGGCTGTGCGGTTATAATGCTAATGTTCTTTTTTTAGTCCCGTTTAAGAAGTTATTTTTGCTTTTGTTCACTTCTTTAATCTGACCTATAATGACTGACACATTCTTATCCTAGTCTTTAAGGGACAACCCCTCCCCCCCCCCCACAGCCTTCCAAAGGACACTTCTGTATGCAAAGAGTCGCACATAGCAAAAAGGCAAAAGGCAAGTTCTGGGATATTTACTCATTGTTAATTTAAAATGTCTTATCACATATGAACAGCTACTTTGAAATTTTCATTTAAGGATGTTCTCAAATCCAAATTTGTCTACTTTCTGACGCATTTTTTAATTCATTTTGTTCACAAACGCATGAAATTGGCAGTTGCTCTTAGTCAAAAACTATGCAATCAAATAGTTTTTTCCTTTTTTTTAAATCTTTTTTTGATCATTTCCTAGCATGTCCAATTTCTATTTTTTCTATTTCATTACATTTTTCATTATTATTTAATTATTTATTTTTCAGCCTGGAACAAAATTTATTTTACCAATGACCATCTGTTTTCGTTCTCTGACTGACACCCAGAAATCCCAAATGACTGAAATGTTTTGCTCCATGTTTAACTTTTTGCCTTTTCAATTTGTAGTTATATTCATAGTATGATGAAATTATAAATATTAGTGTCTTTATTTGGAAAAACGTGCGAAAATATAATTTGATAAAATTACAACTTTATTAAAACGGGGTAACTTGACTTTGAGTTGTCATCTTTCACAATTTGTCCACCCGTCAAAGAAAAACAAACTGGCCGTGCCATTTTACTAAAATCGTTTTGAGCCCACTCAATATTTTTGAAAATTTGGAGTCACTGTTATGTGTGATTCATGTCTCATGGGGACCTTTTTTTCGCTTTGTCTGTGCTGAAAAATTGCTTCAAAACACCAATTTTGATATATATATATATATTTAAAATAGCTTTTGCACTTATCGAAATAGTCATATTTTCATTTGAAATATTGCTCAAAATTCGCACTATTGTTTATTAATTTGAAAATTCATAGTAATGAATCGCAACAGCACTTTAGATTTTAATTTAGAATTAACCTTTTTATATCAAATGTTAAAAATTAAAATATTGAATTTTTGTTTTAATGTTGAAATATTTATTAAATTATATACTATAGTTTCAAGTACATAAATCAATTCAGGTCACGCGAACAAATTGTTACATGTTTAGTGCAAAAACATATATAAACTGAACTAAGATCAAAAAGAAAAAAATTACATGTTTTTTTTCATAGGCGGTCAGCTCATTACATGTTGCTAAATATTCAAAAACTAGTAATCCTTCGTCTCATTTAATATCATTACCCATGTACATACATTACATACATCGAATTTCAAATTTTTCACTTTGAATTCCTGAGAGTTTTTTTTAGTTCCCCCCCCCCTCCCCCCCCTTATAAACACTATTTTTTTTATTCCTTTGTTTCACAATGTGGTCACTGGATTTTTTGGGTTTAGATGCCACTGGGCCTTTCGAGATTTTGGGAATCTGCACCTTTATTGTAAGACCGGAATCTGTCTAAAACGGAATTCGTTTGGTCCCATGTGATTCCGTCTAAGCAGATTTCATTGTATTAGAATTGCGCTACCTGTTATGACAAAAACCTGTTTAAAACGAAAACTTCCCCAGTCTTTTTCAATTTTGTCTTAGTAAGTTTTTCTTTATATCACCCCCCCCCCCCCCTTTCATTGAACTGATAAGCCTAGATTACTGCTTTCTCCACTGCTTTCTGTAGCAGTTTTATGAGTTGATCACAAAACATTGGAAAACGAGTCAAACAAGCATTTGGAGTTCCTGCGTAGTTTGGCCATCTTATTCTGACCTCTGAGCTTGCCGCTCTTAAACTGGTGGGGTTCACAGCAGGCAAAGAGATCCCTGATTGGTTGGGTGGACGTTAGATTTTAACAGCCAGTCGCATATATGTATTCGCATAAAAGGGGGTAAATCTAGAAGGTATTAAAATACGTAATATTGCTTAAATTCATTATTTCTAAATTACATTATTTTACAAACATTGTATTTGTTTATAATACCACATTTTATGGTGATAATACAATAATGTTACTGTTAATAATTATATAGGTTTATGTATGTATTAATTAGTTAATTGTTTGAAGAGTTTCGTTTTCGACCGAAACTAGGAAGATTAACGACATTAGGTTTCAATCTTAAAAACTTGTTTCGGTCAGAATCGAAACCATATCCTTCATTATGAACGTATACTAAAGAATGTTCTATTTAGCGCTATAGATCACCCGCAGAACTTTATATGTATTTCAGAAGTTTGTCTTATTTTATTTGAGAAATTAGATAAGATAAAAATATTTTCAAACAGGAAATGGAAAATGGATTTTTTTAGCTGTGTGGAAGTTAGTGAAAATCCAGTTTGGGTATGACTTGCAGATTTTCGTTTCATGTTTAGTGTCAGATAGTCAAAAATTCAGGGTGTCTTACTCCAATAGAAACCGGGATTTTTCTTCAGAAATTTTAAAATTTTACGGGTATTTTAACTAAGTTTTCAATAAACGTACATTTTGTTGTAAGACACTACGATAAGCTCTGTTAAAACGCAATAATTCGATCAAAGTCATTTGCAATCTCTTTTTGAAACAGGACACTTTCGGTTTAGCACTGTTCTGTTTGAACGTGGAGGGTGCACCCTCGTGCCTCTTCTTTCAGTATGTTTACTTTTTGCGCAAAGAGAGGCAAATCTCCTCAAAATTTCGATAAAATATATTCATTATTTTCAAAGTCATAAACAAAAAGCCTGGTTTTGATTAAAGAAAAATGCGCTGTGTTTTTGACTGAATAATTAAATTGCAGCCCTTAATGCCTTAACAAAAATTGTTTGCAGTAGTATACTCTACATCCCGTTAAAGTTTTTTCTATACTTTTTGAAGCATTCTGTACATATATATTTATTAATATAATACTAAATTACTTCATCACTCATTTGACTTTATTTTTTTTTTTTATTCTTCTGAGTATTTTTTAGATAATAAGTATAGGAAATCAAAGTTTTTAAAATTTTCAAATATTTTGTTTTCAAAAGTTTTAAAGTCTTTACGATAATGTCTTAACTATCAGCTCTTATATTTTTTCCGATATTTTTAGTTAAATTATTGTATTTCTGTATATACCTATATCCCGAGGATAATTTAAAAACTACAATGATAAACTTATGTAATCCAATTTCAGTACATTTGAAAATTTGTTGCGGAGGAAACAAAAATGGAATTCGTCTTAAAAATTTTCTGGCTTATGAATTTAAAATTTCTAATGAGTCCTAAGTTTTTAATGACATCAATATTCTTCCGTATTCATTTACCATCTGAACTCTGAAGGAAATTTCAAAAGATTCTACAACAAATGGAAAAATCCCTTCCCATCCTTCTATTTCCAATATCCTATTTGAAAAGTTAAGGGGAACTTGATAAAATGATTTTAATTGTATGGATGAAACAAAGCCCATTCACTCAGTTTTCAACTCTTTCCAAAGTTAGGAATTTAATTGAACTTTTTCAACAGTTGTATAGTTTTTAAATTGGACTATAGACATTTTGTTGCGAACTTTTTTTAAATCAAATGTGAATTTGCATTGATTTTTAACAGACACATAATGGCATACGTTTTATTTGCTGTTAACGAGATATTGCTTAAAATAATACCAAACTGTTTTTAAGTAGAAGATATGCAGAAAAAATCCGAATGCTCCCGAAATCCTTTATCCCTCCGTTTAGGCGCACCTCTGGGATTCCAGGTTTCGGGCGCAGTGCGTCTGCAATATCACCTAATTAACTCGATTCTAACGCTCTTAAGGGGTTCCGGGACACATTTTAAAATAATTTTTATTTATTGAGTTAAAATTCTGCATTTTTTTTTGTGATGGTTAACTTTATCATTTGTAAACAAAATCACATGATAAAACTTCTCAGAATTTTTTTTTATTTAAATTTAAAATTTATTCAAAAAGTGGGGTAATTTAAAATCGTTATAACTCGAAATATTATTTATAGAATTTTAATTTTTTTTCATTTAAATAAACAGAAATATAAAAGTTTTAATTTTGATTCAGCATTTTAAAAAATATTAATTTATAAAAAAAAAAAAAAAAAAAAAAAAAAAAAAAAAAATATTTAACAAAAAAAAATGAAAAAAAAAGTGGTGCAACTTTTTTTAAATCATATTTTCAAAAGTAAATGTTTTATTCAAATATGCTGGATCAAAATTAAAGTAAAATAATTGAAAAAGGTATGTCCTAAGTTTGAACCCTGTATCTTTAACGATTCTCGAGTTATAAGAATTTAAGTATGAGAAATGGTGAAAAAACCTATCATGAAGAAAAACGCATTTGTACAAGAAGTCGTTTCCATGACGGCCATTGCTTGAAAGCAAGATTTTGAAAACAAACCAAAGCGAAAAAATTAATATTTTTTGTTCTAATTCAGATAGAAACTGGATTTAAATGTCATTTTAAGCAGGAAAAAACAGAGAATGTTTTTATGAAATAAAATGTTTTTTTTTTCAAAATTTGAAGATTTGTGTGTCCCGGACCACCTTAAAGGGATTTGGGACCTTTATTGGGACGCAAAAAGGGAGAATATTAGAAATCTGAAGCAAAAATACTCATTTATTAACCTCAAAGCAAGTAAAGAAAAGCAATTTCAGAGGCAGTTTACCACTAAGCCTTGGCAACTGGCTTTTTAGGCCGGCTGACAGTTTAAATGAAAAAGAAAAAAATGCAGTTTCTATACTCTAAAAATTCCCTCAAGTGTATAGGATTGACTTCGTCGCAATATCTCTTTTTTCCTATTCAAATTTAAATAAACTGTTAATAGTTTAACGACAAACAATTATCTTATTTCCTTTTTAAATTCAATGTCTAATACAATATGTAAGTGGAAATACAAAGTTTATAAAGATGAAAATTGTGCCTGATAATAGTGACGTTATTTAGAGTAGAAGAAAGCAAGACAATAATGAAATTCTAACACTCATTTTCCTGAATTCAATGTTAAGCAAATCCTATCAACAGGTAAAAAAGAGATATGCTGCAGTCATCCTCGCTCTAATTTTCTTATTTTTAATGTTTTTATCGACCCCCAAAAATATGTAATTTTTTTTTTGTTCAAAGTAATATATTTTTTTTTTTACTGTAGTTTAAAATAAATATATTAATAGCCAAAAATAAACTGAAATCAAGAATTAAAGTTTCTATACTTAAAATATACACTTTTATCTATAATATGAAATATTTTAAAAGTTTAATAAAGCTTTTTTTCACTTAAAAAGAAGTGATAGAAATATTGCATTTTGCCCTCAACATTTTTTACTGTTTATTTTTTTTTCTCATTAAGGAATAAAACGGCAAGAATGAAACTTTCGATATTTAAAATATATACATTTAGCTATAACGCCAAAAAAAGTGCAATCGTCAAAGCTGTCCTTCATGCTTAAATGAGCAGTAGAAATATTGCATTTTTACTTCAAATTTTTTGAAAAATAATTTTTTTCTCATTACGGAATAAAAATACAATTACTACCTTACGCCAATCTGTTACTTATTATTCCTAATTATAAATAATTTTTAATATAGTCTTTCCATTCCTAAGGCTAATAATCAGAATTGAAATTTTAAGCATGTAGACAATACCTCGATTTTGCATTCACTTTTAATGTATATTTTAATACTTAAATAGACAATCCTGAAATCTATTATTTTACATTTACTCATAAATAGATATGATCTACATATAGACTGATTTTCGTTAAAATCTGTGACATGTCTGCCACAGCTGATTTGCTCATTTTGCATGGAATGACCCAGAAGTAAAGATTTAGAACATTTGTTACAGCACTTCTACATGAAAACATATTACATTTAAAATCGCATTTTATTTGACATGAAAGTTTAATGACATGAAAGTTGTTCACACAAAAGTGAGTATGCAAACAAAAGCAAGGAAGGCAAACAGTGTGTTTTTTTTTTTTTTTTTTTTTTTTTTTTTTTTTTTTTTTTTTTTTTTTGAAAACGGAAAAAAAGATAATAATGTCTGTTTTGTATCATTAAGTTTTCTTTTAATGTTCATCATTTCACCAAATTTTCAATAACAGAAGATGGTATTTGTACGAACTTTTCTAATACGCATTCTTGGAAAGAAACTCTTTGAATATTTTATGTCTTTATTTATCAATAGAAGTAATCTCTAAACTGCTCAGTGGATTTGAATTATTTCTCAATATAGCAGGAAAGCCATTCCTGTTCAATTCGAGAAATGATTTTTGTATTATTATTTGTTGAAAGATCTGAGGTCTATCTGGTAGGTGTCTTAAACTTATTGAATGAACATTTAAATTTTTCCGATGTCCCCTCCGGTCGGGTCTACTAACGTTCGGGGTAGTCTTACAGGAAGGGAAAGGCGGGTGTTTCCGCTAGTGCCGGGGTCTCTCAAACCTCAATATACACTGCTCAAAACAATTAGGGGAGCACATGATTTTAACAAAATTACGCAAATATTTACACCGATAAGTAACGTAAAATAAAACATCCATAATTTAAAGATAGTAGAAAACAGATAAAGAAAAAGCTTCACATGCAAATAAAAGTTAATGACGTCAAAAACTAGAAATAGGAGATATGTGCAGAAATCGGGATTTTGCAGAAACGTCTGTTTCACTGTCTCAGTTGTAAAATTCAATTGCTCACAAATTGCTTGAGAAAAGGTGACTTGAAAATGTCACAACAATATGATTTAACAGATTCCATGGCTTGGCGTGTTTTCGGGACAGTTGAATATGGCGAAACACAATGAAGTGTAGCGGACGCTGTTGGCGTCGCAAGAAGTGTCCGTGCAAAGCCGTGGAATCGATTCCAAGACACATGGAATGGTAGACATCGACAAAGGAAAGATCACCATGTGCTACCACAGAAACAAATGACCGATATATCCTGTTAACAGCTCGTCGAGACGGTACGGGCAATGCTACTTTGCTGCAAACACAGTTGTTCTTGGCCACAGGACGAAGGGTGTCCAGCCAAATAGTCCGAAATAGGCTTCATTAGGATGATCTCTATGCACGTAAGCCAATGTTCTGTATTCCGTCGATCTCAGGAAACTGTGTGGCCCAAAGAAGTTGGACAACGGAACATCGAGTTTGGAGGCAATGTTGTTGGAGTCAAATTCTGTTTACAGTAGATTCCCGATTCAGTCTGGATGTCACATCTGATATGTTTTGGCATGGAGAGAAAGAGGCACTCAAAATAATCCCACATTCGTACGTGAAATATCACATTACAGAAGAGATGGGTTGATGCTATGGACTGGAGTCAGCATAGGTGGACGTACGGGCCTGCATATCATTCGGAATGGCACTTTGACGGTCCGAAGTTACACAGACGAGATACTGAGACATGATGTCGTATTTTATGTCGCATCAATTAGTGATTTCTTTTTTTCCATGCATGATAAGGCCAGACCTCATACAGCTCGTCTTGTGGAAAACATGCTTGAAGCTGAAACAATGCAGCGTATGGAATGACCAGCATGCTTTCCTGACCTGAATTCGATTGAGAATATTTGGGACATACTCAACCGATGCATTGCTGCGAGACCAAAGTCTCCCTTTACTGTTCGGGACTTGGAGATTGCAATTCTTGAGCAGTGGAACAGTATTGCCCAAAGTCTTATCGATAACCTCATCGCATCCATGGAAAGCATGTGCCCAGCAGTCTTAGCTGTTCGAAGAGACCACACGCCATATTAAAAATCTTGCATCATTTGTAAACAATACTTTTTTTATCATTTACATGTAACGAAATTGTAGCCCTAAACCAGCTTTTCATGTTCTTTCCATCTTTTCAAAGAATAAAAGCTCCCTTACAGTTTTTTTGCGTCTTTTTTTCTGTATTGCGCATTGATACACGTGTGCTATCTATTTTATGCACACATGGCTGCCTTGCACTGTTCTCTTCACTTTTTCGCTTGCTCCCCTAATTTTTTTAAGCAGTGTAGATTATTTTTCAAAATGATAAGATAAGCGTGCTCAAGTTTAACCTTGCCTACTCTAGATGTTCATAGATAATTCCAAATCGAAATCAGAGCTTCTTTGTCTTAATGGATTCCCACTATTCTTTGATTAAAACATTGCATCTTTAATTTGTGCATAATTTTTGTGTCTATCTAATCCGTGAAATTTCTTTTAAACGAAAAGAATTTCAAATTTCAAATTTTCATTTTTTTTTTTTTTTTTTTACATTTTTAATCGGGACATTTCATTTTTGTTAGCAGAAAGAGATGATCTAGGTTCACTAAAATTTTATTTTCATATCAGTTTTAAATTTCAATACCTTATAATTATTAAACTTTTACAACGCTTTTCTCGGGATTCTTAGTCATTCACGTAATTCTTAAATCCGTGAATAAACATCGTCACCAAATTCTTCTCTGGTTTTCAGAATTGTCTTTAGCTTGAAGTTTGTTTATGATTTTCTGCATTATTGAGATAATTTTATTCATTATTATAGTAATCTGTAATATATTCTTACTCTCCCTACAGGTTTTTTTTTATATTAAACTAGGGGGCTCTGCCCCCTACGAGCTACCCTCGCCAACCCCCGTTCAGACACCGCAGACTCTAAAAGCACGCTAATTTGATCGGCTTTAAAAAGATTTCTGAAGACTGAATCATAATTTAAAAAGCAGTGGCGATCTCCCTATAAACGGGTTTCTATTCATTTCTCTTTGATTGGGGAATTTTAAAGCCAAATCAGCTGCTGTTAAAAGATACAATGACTGTTTTCGTCTTTGATCAAATAAAATCAGTTGTCTCCCGGTATTTTTTAACAAAGCGAAAAGAAAGCTCTTTTAAATAAGACATTTTAAATGTATCGGTTTTAATCTGACGTAATTTTGACATAACTAATTTTTCTGTTTCTAATATTCACGTGAAAATACTTTTGTTAGAAATGAAATATTATTTGCGATGTCCTAAGCAAAATAGTTGAAAAGATCATCTCAAAATATCAAATAAATGTCAAATAAATCACGGGGTCTCCGTGGCCGAGTGGTTAAAGTACTACGCTGCTAATCGCTTGCGAGCGATGGAGATTGTGGGTTCGAATCCCGCTTGTTCCATTGCACACACTCTTTGTGTGGAACTGCGAGGATGTTTTTTTCTTGTGTTGTAATATTTCCTAGCGCTATCTTGTCTCTGACTTATAAGCGGGCTCTCATGTCAAGCACACAAGTCATATGATTGTTGTTCAATAAATAAAATAAATGTCTCGCGCAAATTCTAAATTTAAACTGTTTTGCAATATTTTTTTGTTCATTTTATGTAATAACTGTAATGTGACGTAAATGTGACGTAATTTCTCCTATTTAAGACTTCTAACGCATGTTGATGAATTTATTATTTTACAATATCCTTTCTCTTTTAAAATTCACGTGTAAATATAGTTTTTATGACGTAATTTTTCGTTTAAATAATAATAATCTTTTATTTAAAAAGTTCCTGCTTTTTATACGTAATTATTTAATTCTAATTTGAAAGGTTTTTTTCTGTTTATAATAGTCACGTGTAAATAATTTTTTTATTTGAAGCAAACATTATTGTTTGCGCTATTTATATAGTTGGCAACAGTTTAAATTAATACCATTTTCTAAAATATGTAAAAGATATCTCTCGAAATGCTGAAAATTTGAATTTAAAATAGAAATAAAACCTCAAAAATGAGTCAAATTATACAAAATAAATGCAGTCTGCACACCGCGAACTTCAAACGTATAAAATGATCCAAAAATGATTAAATTCCCATGTATAGTTTTTGCTCCTATAAAACATTTTTAATGGAACGATTTTGTCCAACTTTAGCATTAAATATGGCTTAAAATAATTCTTCGATTTGAAAACTGTTTGCATCAGCGTGTTTATCAAACATTTCTCTATTATACCACCGATTTTCATATTTTTGTATGCAATATTTTTCTTAATATTAACGAAGAAAGACCTTCGGTCACAAAAAATTCAAAACCGGCGGCGGCGGCGGTGACAGCGGTAGTTACTTTTTTTTTAGAATAGAGAGATTTTTTACAGCTAGTGAATTTTTTTTCTTGTGAATTCATTAATAAAGTATACAATTAATTAAGTTCCAACTTTAAAAAATTATCGGAAAGCTTTCGAAACAATCAGCATATTAAAAAGAAAATATAAGGAACTAAACCTTTTTAATTCATCCTATTCCTTGAACTTTCGCCCCACCAGTGGCCGAGAGGTTCTGCTTTTGAAACTGGTAGACGGGAGGTGCTGGGTTCGATCCTAATCGAGCCCGCCGGCCTAATCGTTCGGAGTTTTCGTGGTTTTCTTCGAACCTTGGATTTCCAAGAGTAAATACGGGTTAGGTTGCCTTAGAAAGATCCCCAAGGAGGCCGTCATAAAACACAACCCACCTTAAACTTTCAGAATACATACTTCTTTTCGTGATATATATATTTCTGTTCTATAAAAATATGAGCTTGAAATTTCGCAGAAAAATTAATATTCCAGTATTATATTTTTTAAGCATGACACCAAATCAATAATAAATACCATCCAACGAAATATAGAAAATTTTTAATTCTATAAAAGAAATTTAGGCTCTATTATTTAAATATTTGGTGCATACTAAATTTTAATTACACGCACTATCGTACAATCTGAAATAGGTCCTATTGCTCTCGGCTACTTTAAACTGCTTTTTCACGCTGCAAGTAGGATTATTACTTTCTTCTATCTTCAATAGAAGAAAATATTGTAATCGAAATTGTTTTCGACTGGTTTACACGTTTTAGGTGTCAGAGATCCCAAAATTCATGTTTATACAAAATGTCTGTCTGTCCGTGTGTCGCCATTGTACCATCGAAAAGTGTATGAAGTTATGCATAAAATTGGACCAAATTTTTTGTGTACGTATTTGGCTGTAGCAAGCAGGTCCTCGTTCAATTGAGAAATATTCTGCCGGAAGGGGACGCTGTAATAGCGATGTCTGTGTCATTTTCATTATTGTATCATCGGAAAGTGTGGGAAGTTATGCATAGAATTAAACTTACTTTTTGTGTATGTTTTTGGCTATTGCCAGCTTGTCCTCCTTTAATTTGAAAATATTCCGCCAGAAGAGGGCGATGTAATAGCGATATCTGTGCCATTTTCATTAATGTACCATCAAGTAGTGCATGAATTGAAGCAATTATTTTTGTGTGTGTTTGGCTTTTCTCCTTGAATTTAGATATATTTCGCCGGAAAGGGGCGTTGTAATTGCGATTTTTTTTCTCGGTTTTTCGTACTTCTGTTGTCTGCAGCGACTGGAACTCGCGGCGGCTATTTGCAAAAAGCTGACGTACAACGAAATACTATTGATTTTAATGTATATCATGATCGAGATGAACTCATTTTTACTACGCTTCATTGAATGAAGCAGAAATTTAAGATGAAAATCAAAGTTTGTATAGTATTGACCTAATAATATTGCAGTATTAACATCTGTAACTACTTTTTGAAATATTAAGATGTATGAGATAGAAGATGGTTTTGGGATTGGCACATCCAACTAGTTTTTAAGAATGAGCGAAACGTAAAAATGTAAGCCCTTAGCGAGTAATCGCTGCTAAACATTTTAAAATGTACTTTACACTGTCAGAAAAATTTGTCTTCATACACTAAATTATCCGTCATTTTTAAAGAAATAATTTCCGTCCACCTAGAAAACATTCTTTCCCCTATAATTCTCCCCGGAAGTCTGAGAAAGAGGGAGAAATTCCTTTTATTCCTTGCACGCATGCCTATTGGCTATATAGAAATGTTTGAATTTATATTTAAAAGGAAGAACCGAAATTTCAATAAATTAAAAATTTCTAATTTATTTTTAAATAAAGAAACAAAAATAATGCTTTCAAATTTAAAAAGTAGCTATTTTCTCATTTAATTAAACTTATTCGCAATTTATTTTTTAGAGTATTAAAAAAACATTCGCATGTAAAATGTATTTTAAACGAACACATTTAAAATCTATAGTTCAATTAAGTAAAAAAAAAATCGATTTTGTTCAAAAAAGCAAACATTTCTTCTCTAATTTAATTAAAAATATAATATTCTTATTTTACATGCAACAATCAAATTATGTTTTATTAAAAATATGTCTAATATGTAATAATTTTTATCCTCTATTATTTTATAAGTGTTTAAACACTAACCATTATTTCATAACGACGAAATGTCCCTGCAATTAAGTTTAAATTTCCGAGATTTCTGAAGAAGAAATTTAACAAGCCTTACCAATCCCCCATTTGAAGAAAACCCGTATCTTAATTTTAAACACGTTCTTTTCCAAGTGCTCGCTGGCCGAGTGGTTAAGAAGCTCGATTCGAAACGCGCGGTCCAAGGTTCAAAGCCAAGAGGATCCACAAAAGACGTATTTTTTAAATACCGTATATACTCGCGTATAAGTCGACCCTAAAATTGAGAGGAATAACAAACTGAACTAATACCAGTATTTAATAAAATTTATCTTCGTGTTATCTAAATGCAGAATTTGCTGATATAAAATAAGACGAAGATGGCTACGAGAAAATACTGGTATGCAACATATTTTTTCCACGAATTTAGGGGTCGACTTATACGCGAGTATATACGGTACTCTTTTTTTATTACGGAAATTGTCCGTTCTAGAACGGAAAACAAAAAAACCTGAATTTCTTCAATTCTCGGATATGTACCGGTAACTGTGCTGCTAGGAATATTTCCGTGGATTGAGGAAAGTATTTCTTTTTCGCAGCTTTACTGTACATCCAAAGAAATGTCAATATTTGTTAAACATATTGGTTTAATATTAGAAAATGTAAATGCCACAATTCTGGGACGCTATTATTTGCAAACATCGGCCACAGTTTTACCAACGCGTACAAAAGTTTCATGCTACTATTGTCTTTTCAACTAACACAAAAATATTTCTACTCTCTAGAAATCTTTGTCATTTGTGCCTCTGATGCATGTATACTTTCCTATTTTATTAGAGCTAGTTGCGTAGCAACCCGATATGCTTTTTGTATTACATGAGATCATTTGTTTCTTTTAGGGTAAATGAAATCTAACTTTATTGTAAATTTAGAAGGTAATAATAGTATTAAGTTTATCAAATATAATATTTCAAATAATAAATTGCATTTAAAATTTAAGTCAAAAGCTTTCCCATTAAAAAAGAACAGATTCTGTAAATTTATTATATAACTTTTCGTTCTTCCAAAATTTGACTTCTAATTTCTGAGCTGGTAGAAATGACGGCATTTGGATGAACTCATACAAAAAATAATCTCTTTTGGCAAATTTATTCAAAATAACTTTATATTTATGAATTAAAATAATCGCTTAGAAAAATATAATTTTTCTCGGTATAACATTTTGTTTTTAACATCCTTGTGAAAAGTATTTCGCTCCATCTTAAGGCAATACTTGAAAATCTGTTTTTTTACTTTAAATTACGAATGAGAATTTTGCAAAATTAGTCAGCTTTATCCAAGCTAGTTTTATTTAAAGTGGTTTATATTGGGCCAAATGCGGCAATATCATGAAGTGACCGCCATTTTAAAACAACATAATGGCTGAAGCTAACCAATGAACTTGGTCGAGACCTTAGTAATCCCTGTGCACATGCTCACTCACATCGGAATCGGTTGATATGTACGAGTGCTGTCGGAGGCAAAAAATCAGATTTTTCAAAATGTCACCCATATTAGAAATTCAAACTGCTATATCTCAGCCATTTTTTAAGATAAAGACAAAACAAAAAATGCTCCGGAATCCTTGTATCAAGGTCAAACACTTAAGAGAGAAACCGTTTTCCATTTCTATTTTATTTTTGTACCTCATTTTAAATTTAAATTATTTTTTTTAATTAAATGGTCGACATTTTGAAACAAGATGGCGGATGAAGCTGGCCAACGAACTTGGTCGATACATTACTATATACTATGCACATGTCTAATCACATCCAAATCGGTTAATAAATACGCGTGTTATCGCGTGACGAAAATCACATTGTTTCAAAATGTCAGCCACACTAGAAATTCAAAGTGCTATAACTCAGCTATTTTTAAATATGTATACAAAACAAAAAATGATCCGGAATGTTTGTATCAAGGTCAAACGCATAAAATTTTTTTTTTCAACTTCTGATTTTTTGTTACCTAATTGTAAACTTAACAAAAAATTTAAAACTTTTAAATAGCCACCATTTTGAAAGAAGATGGCGGATGAAGATGAACAACGAACTGGGTCAAGACATTGGTAAGTTCTATGCAGACACCAAGTTACTTCTAAATTGGTTCATAAATAAGAGAGTTATAGCGTGACAAAGATCATCTCTCTCTCTGTGCCTGTCTCTCTCTATATATATATATACATATTTCAATATTTGGAATGAGGGTGGTTTCGGAGTCTGGGGGTCATGATTGATGAAAATATACCAAAATATTTTGGAAACGCTTTCCTCCGAACGGCAGCAATACATAACTTTTTGTAAAGAAAGCTACGATGGATTTTTTTTTCTTTTTGCGTCAATGAAATTTATCTCGATGTTCCAGTCGACAGACGATTTTGTGCTTTTTAAAATAAACTGATTCCTGAAGCTCTACTATATGAAAACAAAGTTTGTATTTATTGCAAATTTCTTGAAAAATTCGATTCAATCACAATATTATTTTCACTTTCCATTCAAATAAAAGCTAATTTCAATTCGAAAATTATGTCAAAGAAAGAAATATAATAATCCTTTTCGTTTTCC
The DNA here is from genome assembly GCA_963932465.1 of Maratus speciosus. Classification (NCBI taxonomy): domain Eukaryota; kingdom Metazoa; phylum Arthropoda; class Arachnida; order Araneae; family Salticidae; genus Maratus; species Maratus speciosus. The sequence goes on along the minus strand of OZ010787.1, from coordinate 682,588,906 downwards.
CTTTACTCCTTTTTATCCAGAAAAATGGAGTAATTTAGTTGCCACGATTACATAAATGTCATTAAAAATTACGAAAAAATAATATCTCGAAACGTAATTCAAATTTTTAAATTCTAAAACCACTTTTAACATCCTCGGACCCATGCGGATAACTGACGTTCATTGGATCGCCCAACGTTCCATATTCTAGAGAGAGTAACTGTGAAATACAAACGGACAGTCACTTTGTCCTTTAACAGATTTATTATGTTTTAATTTTGTTATGAAAAATTAGCCAGAGACAAATGCTGAACAATTTATATTCTTTTAATTTCAAATGGGTTATTTTTAATGGAGACTGCAAGCGATGGAAATAGATTAAAAAAATCAAGGTTGAAAATTAATTTAAAAGTCATAATAAATCAATCCATTAAGATACAGTTTTCAAACAAATTACATTTGAAAGTAGATTTTTTTTATTCTATAAGACTGTGTAAAAATTGAGAATGTTTAGAAAATAAAAGAATTGCACTAGCACAAATTGTAAAACCGAAATTTCATCGTCATGTGTTGCGATCCACAAAATGACGTCAGCGTTACGCACGGACACGCCTGTCCTTTATAATAGAGATACTTCAATTTTAACCCCTTCAGGACGGGTGTCACGTATACGTTCCATAGAGGGTGCGTATGATTTTCAAATTTTAATACTGGAATATTTTAATTGCCATCTTTGCCTTATCCAATCGTAGAATTTTTGGATTAAGAAAGGCGAAAAATACTGGAATGACTGGTATTGAACATGTTGTTACGTAACACCCGTCCTGGGCAATGTAAAGGAGGAATAATATGAAAATGGAATAGGTGTCTTAGAATCTCGAGTGCAATGTCTGCAATGCAAATTCGTGAAACACTTTTGCAACATTAACTGAACATAATAATTAACATGTCTAACTAAAATCATTTTCGATTATGTTGTGAATGTGTGCGAATGTGTTGCGCCAAATAAAAAAACTGTGCAAAATGCTGTTAAAAATTACAAGAGGAGAAAATGTGTTTTCAAAGCATTTCAAAACATTCATTTTTAAAATTGTGTTATAAATGTTTAATAAATAGTATCTAATCAAAAACAACTAGTTGTAAATGATCCCGCCAAGCCACAAACCTAAAACGTCAGTCATAAAAAGAAGTGATATCACATAAAAAGAAGCGATATAGAAGTGCCTACTACGAGTGCCGTGTAAAAATCTATCCATACTCATAATATTTCCAAAGGACTCGGAGTGAGGTACAGTATGTGAAAACTGCTTGGCGACCTGCAGGCTTTTATAATGTTTGTTCTTCCTGCACTTACATATGACTACTTGTTTAACAATTTTCTTCTTTAATTACTGATCCCATTAAACTGTGAAAAGTTGAAGCTTTTGGTGTTTACATGCCCATTCTTATTTAACATCATAGGATCGATTTCTTGATTTTATTTACCATCATTTGAACAAGAAAGACCACTTTTACGCGGAGGATTTTCTAAGTAAAAATTTAATGAACATTTTGAGTTTCTGAAATAATAATAAAAAATAATGATCATATGAATATTACTAACAATGCACCTAATAATAAACGTTAACTACACTAAGATATATTGCAGTAAAGCCTGCGTTAACGGAATTGCACATGACAGGGGAAAATTCTGTTCTAGTAAGGCTTTGTTACAATAGTATTATATAATATTTCTTATGTCGGAAACATGACATTTTACGTTTAAGAAATAATTCTGTCATAAACAGGATTCATTTTACCAGTTTTCCCTTTAATTTTGAAACAGTGTATTATTAAACGTATTTGTGTAATTAAACATTATGTTTAAAATATTGAAAAGTATAATTGTAAAAATCGATGATAACCACAATTACATACTATTTTCTGCTTGCCTTACAAATTTTTCTGATTTATTACAGATCTTCCTCCTACAAATATTTATAAGAGTTATATAATGAGAATTTAAAATTAATTTTTTCGACTTTCACAATTTTTCGAAACTGATGTAGGTACTGCATATATTAAATATACGCCTGCAGGTCGCCAAGCAGTTTTCACGTACTGTACCTCACTCTGAGTCCTTTGGAAACATTATGAGTAGTGACAGATTTTTACACGGCACTCGTAGTAGGCACTTCTATATCGCTTCTTTTTATGTGATATCACTTCTTTTTATGACTGTCGTTTTAGGTTTGTGGCTTGGCGGGATCATTTACAACGAGTTGTTTTTGATTAGATATCACTTCTTTTTGTAAGGTATTTCATTTGCATTATACATATTCCATTTTAATTCAGAAAAGAAAAGATAAACAAAAGATTATAGAAGTAAAAAAATAATCAAATAGTGATGCTATAAACTTTTCAAAAGTGTAATATATCTAGTAAGGCATAATGATGGACTTTTTAAAAATAATTCAGAACCATTTTATCGATCCTTACAAATCTTAGAAGAAATCATTTATTTTTTAGAGATGATAAAATGTGCGAACTAACAAGCAATATTTTTGCTTGTTCCCTTTGTGAAGTCCAATATTTGAAACTTTAAAAAAAGATTTCCATTTTACAATTGAAGAGAACATTAAAGGTCAAATAAAATATTATAAAATCTTTTTATTTGTTTTATCCTTTGATAATTATATGAAGTTTAAAACAATCCGTTTAGTAAAATGGAAATTATTTCTCTTCAGACGGATAACATTTTAATTTAAAACCATTATGGAGCATCTGGTGATAGTATAAAATCTATGATTGATTGAAATTTGTTGTCAATGAATCGCGATGCGGAAACCGGATCAAATGCAACTAACTCACTTGTACTTTTTTTATGTATATTTTTCACTACAGGATTCATTTCTATAATAAAAGTAGCATGATCATTCCAGTTCCATTCACTCGGACTTATTGTTAAAAACCAAGTAGCTGGTCCGTAATGGTAAGTCATACATCTTACATCATTTCTTGGCTGATATAGCAGTGTAAAATTGGCAAACAGAACGGTGCTGTGCAGCCCGCGATAAACAATTGAAACTTGATGGATCTGTTGCAAAGTATGAATATTGAAATGTGATATGTTTAATTATAATTTATTTAAGATTATGCATCTCAGATAATGTTTTTTGATTTAAATTAGTATTAAATAAAATTTAGTTAGTAGTTCAATAATAAGTTATTTATCTTTCAATTTTATGTATTTCAACTCTTTATTAACTCTTAACTGCTGTTAGCGATCTCGCAGACCACTATATTTTTCAATTTTCACAGTTAAACTTGTAATTTCCAGTTAAGCTATGAATACCGGTGAAATTTTCTTTCATTCTGAGCTCTAGAACTTAGTTTAATTATAATAGTCCTGGAAACAGTACTTGTGAGTTAATAGAGCCTTTCATTCATCTATTACTTAAACGGTCTCGGAGAACACACGCAGTAGTTATGCGACAATTCCTGTCACAGCAGTTAATGGTTAAGTAATTCCAAAAAATAATTGCAATTAACCCTCATCTGCTGTTAGTGCTGCTTTTTTTTTATTTTTCACAGTTTAACTTCTAATTTCCAGTTTAACTATAAATACAGTAAAATTTTGCTTCATTTGCAGTCCAAGTACAATTGTTTGAAATGTTTGAAAAAGCAAGATTTTATTAGAAATATTACTCTACAAACAGTTTAGTGCAAAAACAGTATTTTATGATTAATTGCGACTTTTATTCATCTTTCAATCGAATGGTTTCGAAAACATTTCTGAATTGTTATGTGGCAATTTTCTGCAAACCCAGTTAAGGGTTAAATGAACTTTTTCAGATGAATTCTCATGTCTAAAATGCATTATTACATTTAGGAATATGGACATCTCATTCAAGTTTTAACTGCCGTAAATGCGACAAAAAATACCTAAATGCGACAAAAAATACCTAAATGCGACCGACAATCGTATATTGTGGTGACTACAGATAATTATTAAATTTATACAAAACAAGTTAGTTTTGAACTATAGCTACAGTATTCAGTAATTTGCTGCTTAATAAAATGTATGTTTATATAATAAAATTCCAAATACAGTAAAACCTCCCTAAAGAGACCACATTCTCTTAATGGAGGTCATGTTTAAATATAGATTTTAACTGTTGAAAAAAGGTAACAACTAATGTTACTAAAATTTATTTTCCACAGTAGCAGGGCTCCCAAATGGTCCGCCAACTGAATATCAATAAATTTTAACAGAAAATTTTAGGGTAGGTTTGAGCTAGAATTAACTTTCAAATGTGATTTCGGGGCGGTTTGTAAGAAAAATCTAAAAAGAAAATTTTTCTAAAAAAATATTGGCATTCAGTTGGCGGACCATTTGGGAGCCCTGCATTAGGGAAAAATATGCAAATTTAAGTATAAGAACAAATGTTAATTAGATAAATTAACTACTGCAGAGTTTAAAAAATGAATACATTTGCTTTGATTTTACCGTTTTATCTTTTATTACTTTTATTACCAAGTCCTTTCAAAGTTCCGTAAAGAATTTTTTTTTTTGACGGGAACAAATAATGACAATTTCATTAATTTATCTATTTCTTTGAGAGTTTCCTGACAGAATAGGGCAGGGGAGTTTATTGACCGTCATTCTTAATTTGTCATCAGAGTTAAATTCATTGCCTAAAAAGGCACAAAGGTGTTTAAGCACTTAAATGTTATTGTAATAAAAAAATTCTAAACTTAGTTTAGAAGTTTGATGAATAATGCGCTCTCCGGAATTATTTTTCTAATAAAACCTTCTTCAAGCGACCAGGAAAAAGCGGAATTTGTTTTATTTTCTTCAAAGAAATGGGTCGCACATGGAGGGAGTTCTACTGGGATGGTCTCTGAATGGAGGTAAAATTAGTTTTGAGCCTACGGGAATAAATTTCGTTCCATGAAAAAATGGTCGTTCAGGGAGGTGGTCGCACAGAGCGGTTTCACTGTATACCCTAAATGCGACAAAACTATGGGGAATCGCGTCTCATTTAGGCCCAATGACCTTACATATTACGTACGCCACGCTGAGCTCACATGGAAATATAAGTAGTGATATTATTACGTACACCACGCTGAAATATAGGAGTAAATTACTTTAAACTGGTATAAATCAAAAACTAATTAATATTTTTACACGAAACTTTCAAAGGTTTGAACTACTCATAAAAACAGTTCAAATGCCGTAAAGCGCGTAAAAATCCGATAATTACACATTGCTGTATCCCTGTCAACAGATTTGGTAGGAACAAGAATTTAAAAAGTGCAAAAAACGGCACTTTTAAAATCGCATTTACTAAAAACCTATTCGCCGGATTCCACTTTACTTTCGATTTCTGAGTCACGTGGCACGCCCCATTCCATAGGAACAAGAATTTTGTTTCTATCATAAATAGTTCTCGAGCTATAGATGAGTCAAAATTCCGTTTTGGTCAGTCCGGATAATATAAACTAGACAGAGTACTAAAAAAATTTTACAAAATCGTTTGGCATTAATTGGCGGAAATTCCTTTCATTTACGGTTCATTGCACTGTTGTTTCTTTTGCTTGGCGAGAAACTCTGTCGAGTTTCTATGATATTTTAAGTGTGTGTGTGTGTGTGTTATTTTAAAACCACCATGTAGAAAGTGTTTTGAAAGTTTTTTACATGTGTTGTTTTATAGTGTTCTAAATTGTGTGGTGTTTACAACGGGTTGTTAATTTGGTGACAAAGTGTTGTGCAGCACAACACTATTGTAAGAAAATATTTTCATCAACACAATTTACAACAGGATTTCAACACAATTAACAACACTATTTTTAGAACACATTTTTAGATAGCAACACTTTTGCAACCTATTAAGAACACATTTCTAGATAGCAATACTTTTGCAACATATTACGAACACAATCACAACACAAAAAATATTTTGTACATAAAGTTTTCTAATTCACAACACATTAATGTGTTGTTAATTTGGTGATAAAAAGTGTTGTAAAATGTGTTTATTTTTGTGTTTGAGAATTTGAAGAGTAAAATTTTCATTGCTAGCACGATTTTTAGGGAATAAAATGATGTGACGTTATTGGAAGCGTGTCATACATTTACAATTCCATCAGAAGAGTACGAGACCCTTTCGTGACGAGCGTATATGGGTGTTCAGAATCCTTGATTTTTCCTATCTGTCAAATTTTGCCTTTTTTTATTATACAGTTTATACTATTCAATTAGGAAAAAAATAATTTTTGGAATGGCAAATTATAAAAATTATGTACTCTTCCCGAAGTGGTTAAATTGTTAGTGATGTAAGGACTCTTCAAACTTATCTATAAGGATCATTTCGAAGGTTTTTGCTATCTATGGTGATAGAGTTTGCAAAAACGAGGAATACAATATCACGTAAAACATACAGCGACGGACTGTCAAAGAATTATTTTATTTGTGTTTATGCAGTATCAATATAAAAGGAAGAAAAAAAAATATATGAAAAGATTTACTGAAAAAATTAAAGAATTTCATGTACTGTGAAATAAATAAAAATATTTCATAATTAAAAAACCAAACAAAAATTTAAATTTACCTATTTCAATTTATTTGTGCATTTAAATATACTTAAAATGTTTAATTTATTTTTATGTTTATCAAAATCGTACAAAGAATCTATTTCTTTATTAAATATCTCTTCCGACTTCATATATCAAGATAGAAATCATTATACAGATCTGCATTTATCAATTAAATATGGGTACTTGTACGACCATAAATGCGTCTACACATGAGCACATAATCAAGGGTCACAACGTTATGAATTTTTTATATATTTGTTACCAGTATTTCTAAGCTATAATCATCACGAAGATTTTTGTTTAGAAAATTGATAGTGAATACATAAAAAATATAGGAAGCAGCAGCCCTGTGTATCCTACTACAAATACTAATTAAGATACAAAATTTCTAATTTTAGATTCTTTTCTTCTCACTCTGTTTTAATAGTTTCGTGCGTTTTATAAAGAGCACATCATTACATGTAAATAATCATGTTATTAAGAAAAAAGTACTTTGAAGTAAATGTTCTATAAAAAGGGAACGAAAAAATACCAAAGTTAAAAGAGTAAGAAAATGCAAACATTCTCTTTTAAGTAGCAAAGAACAAACATAATGAAATCTGAAAATTCTCAGACTTGAAATTTCCAGGCTCCCATAAAATATTCAGTCTGCAAATTTCAACTTTCAAGAGTGAAAGTTTCACGTTCTTTCTGTTTATATTTTTGAAATCCCCGGAGTTCAAAGGCTGAAAAACTCATTCTCCACATGAATTTTACAGCGTGCTGAAATTTTTTTAAAAATATTTAAGCACTATTTAAAGCCGCGATTTACCAAGCTTGATTTTTCTATTAAAGTAGTGGTGAAAAAATGACAAAGTGTCCTAAAAAATAAAACCCATTCAAAAGATCTCATTCATTCTTTGCATCCAGCATAAAAATGTACTATTAATAAGAGAATTCGTAAAAGTGCCTGCATGAAACAGAATATTCTTTTAAATGACTTCCTTTTCAACTCTGTGTGAAATAAGAAAAGGATTGAACAAATTGAACTTTTTCTAGATGATAAAATGCGAAATATATTAAAGAGATTGTCTCCTTGGAGTTTAAAAGTAGTTTTTTCTTTTAATTTAATGTTAAAACGGGTGAAAAAGATTGTTGAAAATTAATTTTATCATTTAATTCTATTTTTATTTTACTTTCAGATTTTTTTGTACAGAAATGTTATTGGATTTTCCTGGCAAGATTCACAACACTGATATGAGAGAACATTGTAAGGTAAACGAACACTCATTTTTGAAAAATAAATGATTATTGACTAGAATAAAGTTCAAATAACTTAAAAGTAATAAATAGGATAAAAGAAATTTAACACTTTTATATTCTGCATCTATATATAGCTAGGTATACTACTATATACTACTTTATAGGCCATACAAAAAGTATTTTGGTGTATACACCTATTTTCCGCACTCTCATCAAACGGCAGATGTACGCAAGCCCCTTCTATTTCTCTAGTTATAGTCATAAATTTACCTTTGCAGAATGATTTATATGACGGTAGCAATGTACTTCTTTAAGTTAACTTACTCTGAGGGGAAAAGTTTTTATTTGTGCCTAAATGTAATTTTATATCGTGATTTAAGTTTTTATTACACGATCTTTAACACCAGAATCGCCATAGGGGTCGTTTTGACCGGTACCAAATAAAAATACTTCGATTCGAACTAGAAATTTCTTTCTAAAATAAGTTAAACATGTACCACAGAGAATTAAGTTAAATAAATAAGTTATATAGTTTTTAATAAAAATTCTGGTGTAAAATATTTTTATAACACTTGAGCAAATTTTCCGGCGGTTCTAGTGTTAAACATATGCTATATCCTCTCCCTCAGTGTTGCCAGATTAGGGACTTTTTTAATTCAGATTATTTGACTGTCACCACTTTTTTAAAATCGTCTTATTTTTCAGAATTTTTAATCTAAGCAGCAAAAAGAAATATTCAGCCTATTAAAAAAAAAAATAGGCCGAATATTTCTTTTTCAAAAAAATGGTGACAATCGACAATCTGGGGACAAAAAAGTCCCCAATCTGGCAACCCTCCTGAAGTAGTGTTATTTTCAAGATTGACCGGAATGTACAATTGTAAGAAAAACGTCAGAAAGCTAGTAATTGCTTCTAAGTGTTTTAAAATTTATTGAAAATTTTCTGTCACATGAACACATATGCGATCGCCTCATGTTTCAATGGAATGGCTGTTTAGCGCAGCAAGAAGGGTTCAATATTAAATGGAACCTGCAAATATAAAGCGGTAAATAGAAATTTTGCGCTTAATCGCTGCTAAGTGTTTTAAGAAAGTAGCGACAATTGACAATAACTATATTTAGAAAGCTCTTGTGGGCGGGATTCGATATGAAATCTATCCTAGGAGATATAAACGGTGATAAGTTCGTCATTGACGAATTAACGAGAGGTAAATTATTACACGGTGTGTTTTCGAAAAATCCGTTAGTGGGGAAATATCTGCCTCACGTTTCAATGGAATGGCTGTCTAGCGCAGCAAGAAGGGTTCAGTATTAAATGGGATATCCAAATATAAGCAGAAAATAGAAATTTTGCTGCTAAGTGTTTTAAGAAAGTAGCGACAACTGAGAACAACTATTGCCTACGATAAGATAGTAACATTCTATCTTTGGCAATATCAGGTATTTCCTGATAAAGCGCCACTTTGACAGTTTAAAAATTTTGATTTTTTTGTCATTAGTTCTCTTTCTACATACAAAAGTCATCTATTATTAGTTAGAAATAGACATTGAAAGTGAAAGGGACATTTTGGAATTTTTGTAAGTAGAACGCTCCATAGAGAGTAAACAGCAAATTAAAACTTTCTTTTCTTTTTTTTTTCAGAAAAGCCTATTCAAAATCAGTAGACGCTTTAGCTCCGCTGATTTTTAATGAGTTAACTGGATCCCATTATTTTTCTAGTAAATGGTTTCTTTAAAATATTCGAATGATTTAGCTCTCGCCTTAAACTTTTACAGGACAAATAGAGATCCAGATATATTTTGCCATATAATGCTTTGGTTTAAAGATATTTAAGGTATTATTAACACATGAGCCCAAGAATGAGGTGCAGGAAAACCAATGCATATATCAGAGTTACGGTTAGACAAACGTACTTAAAGTACAGGGTTTCCGGGCTAAAGGTATCCAAAAGTGATGGCTTATTTTTACGGAACTACTCATTAAATATTTTTAAAATATATTTAAATAGAAAGACCATCTCACCAAGTTTTAATATCAATACATTTTGATGTGTGGAGATGTTAGATTTGGATGTTTGCCAGTTTCAGATACCCAAGTTACGTCTCCCCATAGACTTCTAATCGTCTCCATCCTCCTCTGCCTATTCCATTGGTAGATGGATTTTGATGTCGGAGGATCGACATTCCATTTTGTTTGCACCCGCTGTGATGCGTGTTCAGCGACGGATGCAGACGCAATGGAATGTCGATCCTCCGACATCAAAATCTATCTACCAAAGGAATAGGCAGAGAAGGTGAGGGGAGACGTAACTTTGGTATCTGAAACTGGCAAACATCCAAATCTAACATCTCCAAACATCAAAATGTATTGATATTAAAACTTGGTGGATGGTCTTTCTATTTAACCCTCCGACTGTCTTGGAAAAGGGCAAAATTGTAATGTTGTTTTCTCTGCATTTTGTTTTAAATGCTAAAAAAAAATATTCTTTGAACATTTTATAAAAAAACTTAATAACGAATGTAAATGCAATCCTTGGAAGTATTAATCATTGTTCAATGTATTAAAAATACATTAAATCAATAGAATTATATTACTTTAAATATTGCTTGTATTGCAGTGAAACCTGGAGCTTAGTGAACGTATTAACACGGGCTTGTCAGTGAGGGGGTTAAATATATTTTTAAAAAAATTTAATGAGTAGTTTCGTGAAAATAAGCCACCACTTTTGCATACCTTTAGCTCGGACACCCTTTATGAGAAACATTTGAAAGTTTCGCTAAATGTGTCTACGAAAGTAAAATTCTCCGTACATCGTCTGTGAAGGCAGACATCTACCGATTATGCAATCCGACTAAAACGTGTTTTGTCTCCTATCAGGGCTTATTTTCCATTGACATTGCGTTCCTTTGCGTTTATTTTAAGTCTCCCTTTTTAGTGCTACAGGTGCCGTTGCAACGCCCTTTACCGTTTCCACGGTGTAGATGTTTTTGCGATTTTGCGAATGGTTGTTGCCATTTGAATTTTTCGATCATCGTAGCTGTGACAACTAAATTGCTGAGTACATACCTCAAAATACCTGCATCAGGATTTCATGCCGTTTCCTTGAACAGCAAGAACCCATATATGATCAAAAACTTTTATGATCCCCCTGTATTTTAAATGCAGATTTTAGCTAAATTAAAAGGAATCCAGAAAATGACTCTTCGGATTCTCTTATTACTCTTCGGATAATGGATTTCCATGATTAGAGTGCTGCCGTACTTTCGTTTCATGAAATCGATGATATTTCTTAAAAATAAAAAGCAGAAAAGAATTTTTAATGAGAATAAATAAAAACAATATGTATTACACTTTATTAGCGTACTTAAAAGTAGAAAATATTTTTTCGATTGAAAATCTTCAGGTCAAAACAAATATTGTAAAACCGTAAGGCGCTAAAAACAGTACGATAAGAAAATTAAATCACAATGGTAGAAAAGCATTAGAGGAAAATTACTGAACATTCATTGATAATTAAAATACATTAAGAATCTGATAAAAGTTTGCTTTTTGTATTGTTTTCAGCGCCTGTAGCTTTTAAAATTTTTGTTTCACTACCTGAATTTTGATTCAAAATATTTTCTGTTTTTCGGGAACTTATATAAAAGGGGTTTTTCAATTTAATTTTTATTTCATTAATCATGTAGCCTATAAATAATGTGTAAATACTGACATCTAGGTCATTCCATACAAAATGAGCAAATGAACTGCGGCTGACATGTCCCAGATTTTAACGAAAATCAGCATATAAGTAGAGCATATTCATTTATGGAGTAAATGCAAAATAATAGATTCCAGGATTGTTTTTTTTAACTATTAAAATTTACATTAAAATTTTATGCAAAATGGAGGTTTTGTCTACATGATTGAAATTTCAATTTTGATTATTACCCTTAGGAATGAAAGGACTACATTAAAAATGATTTATATATAAGAATGAATTATAAGTAATATATTGGCGTAAATTATTAATTGTATTTTTATTCTATAATGAGAAAAAAAAATAAATATTAAAAAAATTGGAGTGAAAAATGAAATATTTCTATTATTCATTTGAACACAAAGGAACGATCTTACAGCTTCAAAATTATTCGACATTATAGCTAAAAGTATATATTACAAATACCGAAAGTTTCATTCTTTCCTTTTTATTTCTTAATGAGAAAAAAAAATAAATAGTAAAAAACGTTGAGAGAAAAAATAAATGTTTCTATCTCTTGTCTGACCGTGAAGAAAACCTCTTAAAATGTATAAATTATTTTACATTATAGATAAAAGTGTATATTTTAAAAATAGAATTATTTATTCTTGCTTTCAGTTTATTTTTGCCTAAAGAATATTTTAAATTACAGTAGAACGATGGTTGAGTTGAACAAAAATATACAATTTAATCTTTGATCAATGTAAATGGCAGAACTAAACATATTTTTCTTAAAATAGTTCGCAATATTGTAAAAAAACCGCACAAATTTGAAATGGAATGTAATAAATATTACCATTTTTGAACCTGATTTTGTTATGCTAGGAATCAAAAGGCAATCTTGAACATTTTTAAAGCATATTACGGGTTTATTGATCGTTATACTTATTCAATAGTTTTATTGTCTGACTTTTCCTTTAGTTAAATTTTTAAACATATAAAAGAGGAAAAATTGGGATTTTGTAATTATTTTTAAAGTTTTTAAGCTATTTTTAAATAAAGGAGAAAAATAGCAACTTACAAACTTGAGCAATTCGATCTTAATATGTAACACTACATCAGGCATCAATTCCACAGATGTTTTTGAGTTCCTTTGATTTTTATAACGTTTTCAATTTTCTCAAAATTGACGAATTTTCAATTTTACAACTAATTTAAGATAATTCATGGCGTTATCAAATTATTAATACTAAACAAATATGAAGGTAATTCCAGAGGTGATAAGGAAATAGGAAATACACTATAAAAAGATTTAATTTTTGTTAAATAGTTTTTACGATACGGCACTTTAATCTTGCAACTTTGAACGGTTTCGCACATGCCATTCTATGTCACAAGTTTTTTAAATGCCCAGAACTTCTAAAATATTTTCCTTTTTGTCGAGATATTTTGCAATGCTCTATTTGATTATGAATTGAACCCGTGTACCAAATTTTATTAAAATCGGTTACTATATGGCCACGACTTTTGTAAAATTTTTGCTCATTTTGTGTAGAATGACCTAGCTACTAAAAGAAGTATATTACATGTAAATAGAAGTAGTTTCATAGTATAGTATTTTCATTTGAATAGAAATTTTCCTTACATAAAACTCCAACTCCAACAGTTGTTCTTAAAGGTTTGTCTAATCCAGGATGCAATGCCTCGCAAGTGTACGTTGAACCACTAGTGTCTCCTTTAGGATATAAAGTTATTGAGCTCAATGTTGTATATAACTTCTCTCCTTCTCGTCTGACTGTTGTTCGGGATGCCTCTGAAAAAAGAAAAAAAGGCTGCTGCAAAATCCAGTTCTAGAAATGCGTAAATGAACTATTCTTTGCAACTATTCTAGTGTTTTGTATTGAAAAGAATAATACAAACGTTTAAAATCTATTCATTGTAGTTTTTATTTATCATAAGAAGATGTATTTATTTTAGCAATGCACAATTTCAAAATAATTGTTAATATCTTTGTTTTTTCATGCTAACATGAGTGACACATTTCGGATTTTGGTAAGATATAAAATAATACTGTTGTATCTAAAAATTGATTTATTAAATTACATATTCAAAAAATAACCTATATAACAAAGAATAGCTCATTGACAAATCTTTTAACTATGTTCAACATTATACGAAGAGAAAGCCTGTAAGCATATTTCCATAAAGCTTATTAATAGAATAAGTTCATGCGAAATAGATAAGAAATGTTATTGAAAAAAATACTAAAGTCAGTGGCTATATCAAAGTTTACTGCTGTATTAGAACTGTACAGTTAATTAAATATTCAATGAACGTAAATAATACTGTGCTTAGTAAATTCTAACCTGTATCGTGTTAAATTTGCGATTTTTCAAAATTGTTTTTTTTACTGGAATGATTTACTTAGAACTTTAAAGATACTAATAACTTTAAGGTTATAGGATAAATTCTGAGATTTTTTACGCGTACACGTGAGAGAAGTGAAATATTAAAAATATATAACTAAGGGTTACTATTTTTAGAAAACCCCCTTTGATAATTGTCATATATTATACATTTTTTATTGCAGGATCTAATAAACAAAATTCTCTCTACGCTTAATTTTCGTTGACATACGAACAGTTTTTGGTGCACTTTAGCAATTCTGTTACAAACGATGCTGGAAAAAATAACAATTCCAGTCGACTGAAAAAACATACTAAAACAAAAGCTGCGGTGGGCGCTACAATCCACTGGGGATCATATATTACAGTTTCCAGCACTGTTTTCATGACCGTGGGCCCTGAGGTGCAACACAACTTAGGTGCCATTTAGGTAGTCAGCCTAACGTGGGAATCTCAGTGGTTAGTCCCCAAGTAAACTCTGTACTCATTTTATCGAGCCCGAAAGGTTGAAAAGTTCAGTGAAACTTCCGTTGTCCGGAATAGAACTGTTGACTTGTAGCGGGACGAGATGACTACTAGGCTACAAGGTTTAAAAAAATAATACGAATTGATAATTTAAGATTTTGCCTTGGTGGGCTAGGCCCATATTAAACTGCTCTAAAGTTTAAAACTATTAATAGTAACACCTAAATTCGACAAGAACACTTCTTATACGCTATAAATAGAATGTAACCTTATTTTCTACTTTATTTATCCTTACCTAAAAATTTTCAAAATTATGTTGCATATTTATTTATAACAGGTATAAAAGTTCAAACATTTTGGGACACCATTTTATTCTGCCGAAACAGAGAGTAGTCTAACAGGGAAATTTAAAAAAAGCTGGATATAAGGGAGTCAGTGAAACATTGAAACTTCCAAAAGGGATATAGATAGAAACTTCCATCATCTATACAGTATTCTAACTTTTTGTATATAAATATAGGGTTCCAACTAAAGTTCTGTCCACACCCCATTAACTTCTGAACGGCGACAGCTATAGTCATAAAAAAAAAGGTATGGCGAAAATGCTACATGATGAGACCCCATACACAGCCATTTAGTGAAAAATAGAGTTAGCGGTCCTATTATCTCGTAAACACAGTACAAGACATGGGGAAAACGTCCATTACAAACTTTTAGAACGTCATAAATTTTGTACGAAAGGATATCTTAGATGTAAAATTAGCTTTATTAGAAGCGTTTGAAATGTAAATATTTTATATCTATGCAGAAGTGCAGCGTTATAAGACAACGAACCTTTAATAATAAAAAAAAAAAAAACCGCATGTAAGCAAGGTGTCGTTTATTGTAATTAAAAAAAAATAGTTAAGTATGTTAAAGGTGTCCATCACCAGCAGCAATGCATCCTGCATCATAACGCATGATTCCGATGGTGGATTATTTATCATACTTAAATTGATTTTTTTTATTACAATAAACCGTACTTTGCTTACATGTGTTTGTTTTATTAGTAAATGTGCATCTCTCATAATGCCACACTTCTGCATACAATTTGAGGCGTATTTAAGCTGGGGTATAAAATAATTACATTTCAAGCCTTTTGATACAGCCATTTTTACATGTAATACATCCTGTAATATTAATTCGGGGACGCTCTAAAACTTTGTGGTTGATTGTTATCTCGTACCGTTTTCGAAATAGGGACGGTGTCCACCGCTAGTCTAATTGTCTTTTTACTCTACCCAGACACCTCGTTTACGTCTATAGCTGTCATCGTTCGCATATCAATGGACTTAAGTGGGCACCCTATTTATACATGTGCAACATAGATATCGTGCATGCCTTATTTAAATGAATGAGATGAAAAAATAATGGGGAAATATTCAAAGCATTCAAAGGTCAACCATTTTTTTTAGAAAATAAAAGCAATAAGAACAAGTTGCGTTTGCGTTTTTTAAGAATATTGGATGGTTTTTTTTACTTTCTTCTATCTTCAATAGAAGAAAGTATTGTAATCGAAAATTTTTTTGACTTCCGGTTTTCGACGGATTTACACGTTTTAGGGGTCAGAGATAAAAAAATTGTTTATACAAATGTATGTCTGTGTGTCCGTATGTCCATCCATGTGTCGCCATTATACCATAAAAAATTGTATGAAGTTTTGCATAGAATTGAACCATTTTTTTTTAAGTTTTTGGCTATGGAAAGCACGTACTCCCTGAATTTGGAAAAAATCCTCCGGTAGGAGTGCTGAAATAGCGATTTTTGTGCATTTTTAATACTGTGCCATCGAAAAGTGTATAAAGTTATGTATAGAATTGAACCAAATTTTTTGTGTATGTTTTTGGCCATGGCAAAAAGGTCCTCTTTAAATTTGAAAAATTCTGCCGGTAGGGGACGCTGTAATAGCGATTTTTGTGCATTTTGAATACTGTACCATCGAAAAGTGTATGAAGTTATGCATAGAATTGAACCAAATTCTTTGTGTATGTTTTTGGCCATGGCAAGAAGGTCCTCCCTGAATTTGGAAAAATCTGCCGGAAGGGGGCACTGTAATAGCGATTTTTGTGCCAATTTCAATTTTTTACCATCGAAAAGTGTACGAAGTTATGCATAATTCTAATAAAAATACTAATAAAACTAATTAAAATGAAATATTGACATGAGATAGAAGAAAGTTTTGGGATTGGCACATCCAACTACTTTTTGTCTGTAAATGCGTGTGAACATCAAGTCCATAGTTTTAATGACATTTTAATAAAAGTATATGTAGTTTAACTCTGTTAATATCTTCCTTTAAATTTCAAATTAATTTCCATTTCTCATCAGTTTAAATACAATTTAACACCGAATAGTCACCGAATTCCCTTTTCCCTACAATTTACACTTTTTTTTTACTTCCCGTGAAATATGTCAATAGAGGCAAATGACAGCAGGAACAATCTTCCACCAGTATTTTATTATAGAAATTTTTGCCTTCTTTAAACACAGTATTTTTTTATCGTCAATTTCTTTCTACATTGTCAGGAAAACCCGTTTTTACACACTAAATCATTCCTCATTTAAAAAAAAAAAATTATTTCCATACTCCATGAAACATGCTTTTTCCATTTTTTCATCGCGAAAATCTGAAACAGAGGAACAAAGTCCGTTTATACCTTGCACGCATGCGTATTAGCTCTATTAATTCTGAAGTTCAAATTTATTTTTAAAATGAAAGAAATTAAAAATTAAATAAAATTAAAATTTCTAATTTATTTTTAAAATAATAATAATAATTCTTTCGAATTTAATAAAGTAGACATTTTCTCATTCATTTAAAATTTTTCGCAATTTATTTTTTTAAGTAATAAAAAAATATTCGCTTTTAAAATATGGTCTAAACGAATACGTTTAAAAAATATACAGTAGTTCAATTAACTTTTAAAAAATCGATTTTACTAAAAAAAACCAAACATTTCTTCTCGAATTTATTTAAAATATAATATTCATATTTAAATTTGAAAAATAAAATTATGTCTTCTTAAAAATATGTTAATTTACATTGTTACCCCCTATTATTCTATAAGTTTTCAAACTTAACCATTATCTCATAACTACGAAATCTCCCCGCAATTAAGATTAAATTTGCGAGCTTTCTGAACAAGAAATTTATCAAGTCTTTCCCAAGTCCCCATTTGAAAAAAAACACCACCATCATTTCGTCCCAGGTTCAACGACGGGGTCAGCCACAGGAATCTATCTCCTACAACGGGAAAAAAAGGGACGGAAGTTTCTTCAATTGGCGGATATTTTCTCTTTTGGCACAGAGAAAAAAGAAACGGACATTCTTCAAATAACCGAAATATTTCGGCAGCACTGCTGCCAAGAATATTTCCAAAAATTAAAGAAAATATTTCTGCGAGTGTAAAATATAGGTATAATACATAACTCTGTGGTGTAAAAGAAGAGTACTACTGCGCTATCTCACAACTGACACTTTTTTTGCTGCCAACCATCAAAAGTTTCAAAGTGGGTTTCTACCGTAGTATTTTAAATGACTCTAAGTATCAATTATTGCACAGAATATCCTTTATACAATTGCTTTATTTCGGAATGAAAAGCGTTTATTTTAGATGAAAGTTTGATTTTCCCATTAATTTAACATTAACACTGCCTGGATGTTATTCGAAATAGTACAGGCTAGAATCAAATTGTACACGAGACTCTCAATGGATGACAAAATCTCATTTTCACTGTTTCTAGCTCACAGGCTATCAAAGCCTGAGAGCTAATCTGCCCGCAGGGTCTGTATGTATGTACAGTCGTGGAATAAAAAGTAAACACCCCACACTAACTCCTCAACAAATTATGGTAGAAGAAAGTTGCTGGTACCGAACGATTGGAAATAAAGACTACGTTTAAATGATGTATATAAATTTGCTTAGGGGCCATCTACATATTAAAACGAATCCAAACTTTCTTTTTTTTTTCAATGGCAGTACACAATTCTGACAACATAAATGAACTCTACACCCTTCAATTAGCCTAAAAACAAATTTTTATGCAATTCGTACGATAAGTTTACGAGAAATTAATTATTTTAAAACGAGCGTATTTTAGGGGCTGTATCCTAATTGAAGTTCGGAACTTGATTGTTAACCGAGAGAGCCCCCATCTTGATCAAAGTACCATAAGAAGTCAATGAAGTCTGCTAGATTACAAGACAATAGAAGAAATTTCAAAATATCTTGTCACTTCAATTATAGACGCCCCCTTAAACCATCATTTTGCCGTTTTTTAAGCATAATTTGAAAGATACTTGGAAGAAAAATGTGAAATTTTGGATTTCGATAAGGCAGGACTTAATAAATCTAAATCCATCAAAAAAATTGTAGGTTGCAATTCATATTTTTTTTTAATATTAATTTTATAATTCATAATTCATGTCATAAAATTATAAAAATTGCAAATTCAGCGTATTTATGTTTGGGTATATTAGTATTATTGCTAAACAAAAATTTAACACATTAGGAGCATAATTTCTGGAGATATAAATAAAAATATGAAAATGTAATTTAACATTAGAAGCACTCAATATGGTTATAATTCAAAAACTTGTCATTCAAATGACTTGAAATTCGGTGTCTAGGCATAGTTTGAACCGAATATTTGAAATATGTCGTTAAAATTGGGTATTGTTATTGAAAAAAATGAAGTTTGGATTCGTTTTAATATGTAGATGGCCCCCTAAGCAAATTTTATATACATCTTTTAAAAGTAGACTTTATTTCCAATCGTTCGGTACCAGCAACTTTCTTCTACGATAATTTGTTGAGGAATTAGTAGGGGATGTTTACTTTTTTTTTTCCCACGACTGTACGTATGTACGTACGTACGTAACGCGACAACTCTTGATAGAAATATCCAATTTGCTTCAAATTTTTTTCTAGGTTCATTCTGATAAGACGCTTCCCTGACTAGTTTTGGGGGTTCATTGGTTAAGTATAAAGGGGGGGACGGGGGGGGGGGTAATCCCATCCTTAACTCAGATAAATGGGTTTTTCATGCAGAATTATCAGATTTCCTTAAAATTTGGTATACCGATTAATTTTGATAAGGCGCTTCCATGATTAGATTTGAAGGTTTATTGGTTAAGTATAAAGGGGGAAAAGGGGGTTAATCCTCCCTTAACTTAGATAAATGGGTTTTTCATGCAGAATTATCAGATTTTCTTCAAATTTGTTATACCGATTAATTCTGATAAATGGCTTCCCTGATTAGATTTGAAGGTTCATTGTTTAAGTTTAAAGGGGGGAACAGGGGGCTATAACCAACTTAATTTAGGTAAATGGGTTTATCTATCCGATTTACTTCGAATTTGGTATACCGGTTTATTCTGACAAGGCGCTTCCCTGATTAGATTTGGATGTTCATTGGTTAAATATAAAGGGGGAAACGGGGGTTAATACCCCCTTAATTTAGATAAGTGGGATTTTCTATCCGATTTGCTTCAAATTTTGTATACCAGTTTATTTCGATAAGGCGACTACCTGATTACATTTGGAGGCATATTGGTTAAGTATAATTGGTTTCCGTCCGTTTGTTTGTCGGTCTTTCCGTCCGTTTGTCTGTGTGTCTACCTGTCAGTATGTCTGCCAATTCTCGTAAATAGACTCGAATTTCCATATAATTGAAAAATGTTATTCAGGTTTACTATGGCATATTACGTATCTAAAATGAAGTGTGTGGCGTTTAAATTTAATTTACAGAAACACCCAAAAGAATACGCTTTGCTTCAAATTTGGTATACCAGTTTATTTCGATAAGGCGACTCCCTGATTACATTACATTTGGAGGCATATTGGTTAAGTATAAAGAGGGGAAATGGGGGAATCCTCCCCCCCCCCTTAATTTATTTTTCGAGGTGCCTTATTCTTTGAAATAAGAGTGTAATATACAATTAGTATGAATAGCCTGTGAGCTCAATGGCACCAGTTTAACTGGGCACTTTTCTTTTTTATTAACACCTTCCAACATAGTTGAAAAATGTTTATGAATTTGGCTTGTCGGTCTTTCCGTCCGTTTGTTTGTCGGTCTTTCCGTCCGTTTGTTTGTCGGTCTTTCCGTCCGTTTGTTTGTCGGTCTTTCCGTCCGTTTGTCTGTGTGTCTATCTGTCAGTATGTCTGCTAATTCTCGTAAATAGACTCGAATTTCCATATAATTGAAAAATGTTATTCAGGTTTATTATGGCATATTACATATCTAAAATGAAGTGTGTGGCGTTTAAATTTAATTTACAAAAACACCCAAAAGAATACGCTTTGCTTCAAATTTGGTATACCAGTTTATTTCGATAAGGCGACTCCCTGATTACATTTGGAGGCATATTGGTTAAGTATAAAGAGGGGAAATGGGGGAATCCCCCCCCCTTTAATTTATTTTTCGAGGTGCCTTATTCTTTGAAATAAGAGTGTAATATACAATTAGTATGAATAGCCTGTGAGCTCAATGGCACCAGTTTAACTGGGCACTTTTCTTTTTTATTAACACCTTCCAACATAGTTGAAAAATGTTTATGAATTTGGCTTGTCGGTCTTTCCGTCCGTTTGTCTGTGTGTCTATCTGTCAGTATGTCTGCTAATTCTCGTAAATAGACTCGAATTTCCATATAATTGAAAAATGTTATTCAGGTTTACTATGGCATATTACGTATCTAAAATGAAGTGTGTGGCGTTTAAATTTAATTTACAGAAACACCCAAAAGAATACGCTTTGCTTCAAATTTGGTATACTAGTTTATTTCGATAAGGCGACTCCCTGATTACATTTGGAGGCATATTGGTTAAGTATAAAGAGGGGAAATGGGGGAATCCCCCCCCCTTAATTGATTTTTCGAGGTGCTTTATTCTTTGAAATAAGAGTGTAATATACAATTAGTATGAATAGCCTGTGAGCTGAATGGCACCAGTTTAACTGGGCACTTTTCTTTTTTATTAACACCTTCCAACATAGTTGAAAAATGTTTATGAATTTGGCTTGTCGGTCTTTCCGTCCGTTTGTCTGTGTGTCTATCTGTCAGTATGTCTGATAATTCTCGTAAATAGACTCGAATTTCCATATAATTGAAAAATGTTATTCAGGTTTACTATGGCATATTACGTATCTAAAATGAAGTGTGTGGCGTTTAAATTTAATTTACAGAAACACCCAAAAGAATACGCTTTGCTTCAAATTTGGTATACTAGTTTATTTCGATAAGGCGACTCCCTGATTACATTTGGAGGCATATTGGTTAAGTATAAAGAGGGGAAATGGGGGAATTCCCCCCCCCTTAATTTATTTTTCGAGGTGCTTTATTCTTTGAAATAAGAGTGTAATATACAATTAGTATGAATAGCCTGTGAGCTGAATGGCACCAGTTTAACTGGGCACTTTTCTTTTTTATTAACACCTTCCAACATAGTTGAAAAATGTTTATGAATTTGGCTTGTCGGTCTTTCCGTCCGTTTGTTTGTCGGTCTTTCCGTCCGTTTGTCTGTGTGTCTATCTGTCAGCATGTCTGCTAATTCTCGTAAATAGACTCGAATTTCCATATAATTGAAAAATGTTATTCAGGTTTACTATGGCATATTACGTATCTAAAATGAAGTGTGTGGCGTTTAAATTTAATTTACAGAAACACCCAAAAGAATACGCTTTGCTTCAAATTTGGTATACCAGTTTATTTCGATAAGGCGACTCCCTGATTACATTTGGAGGCATATTGGTTAAGTATAAAGAGGGGAAATGGGGGAATACCCCCCCCCCCTTAATTTATTTTTCGAGGTGCCTTATTCTTTGAAATAAGTGTATAACTTATTATAAGAGTATAAGAGAGAGAGTACCGGACTAAATCGACATTACGATATATGTAAAAAATCGTTTGTGGTGTGTTTAGTCATGTTGCTCTATTTCAAACATATCAAAAATGATATGAATCACCGAGGCGCAGTACAAGGAGCTTACTATAGAATAGGGTACCGTGTAACATTCATTGTTTATTTACAGGGACACTTAAAATAATTCCATTACACGACGGCCAAACTGTTATAGAAGATGCACTTCAAGAGGCTTACTATAGAATAGGATGCGCATAGCATTCATCGTTCCTATACAGGGACACACAAAATAATTGAGTTACAGTACAATGTAAAAAAATCCGACTAAAATACTAAAATTGTACTGGCAATCGAGACGACAGTACTATTTCCGCAATTTAACGGAAAATTTCCCCCGTAAATTCTAGAAAAACGGACATTTTTCTGGAATTTACGGAAAGAACTTCAGTTAAAATACGGAAATAATACTGGCGTCTCGAATGCCAGTACAATTTCCGTATTTTAGTCCGGGTTTTTACAGTGTATAGTGTCTATGAACAACAATATCTATAAGTGCGTTTTCAGTTCTTATACGCTTTTTAGAATGTAACTCATTTTTTTCCCTGCTACGTTGTATGTATACATTTTTAATGAATCCTATACAGGGCAGAACAAAAGATCTCGAGTCCGTTTCCGTTTATTGTAGAAGAGGAATTTTCAACTGTGCAATGCGTTTCCTAAATAGAATACATAATAGAATTTCCTACTATGTAGAATATATATGCAAACCTATACATGATATACACAAAAAAATGTACATATTTTTCATGGAAAATCTTGAAATTGGGTTTTCAAATGCATTGTGCTTTTGCCAATCTTTCACCTTCTTAAACGGTGAAGTTTTCTTAAAGTATCTTGGAATTCATAATCTACGCTTGACGCATGATTTTTCTTTCTCGTTTCAGTTACAATCTTCTTTAAGACAACAGTTTATTCTTTTAATAAAAAAATTCACTGCTTAAAAACTTGTATGAAAACGCGGAAAAGAAAGCGAGTTTTTCTGCCAATTTACACCAGTTCTCTTTTAAAAGGATTGAATGAAGCTTTTGGATGATACTCGTACATTTAGTTTTTTGTATAGATTGGTGAACGAAATGAGTGCTTGCACCGGAAACGTCTTATAGAAAAAAAAAAACATGAGGTGCAAACCATATCATTTCTATTTACAATTGTAATACAGCAGTTTTCGAATTGTTCGAAGTATTTGTAACATTAAGTTCTTGTCCCTATTTAGAAAAATTTTTAGTTTTTGCTATCATTAGCCTGTAGAAAATATCCTCATTCAATGTGTTCCGGGCATAAATCACACTCAAAAGAAAACAGAACTTATTAACTACAAAGCATACTCTCGAAAACCCTTAGAACAATTCTAAAAAAAGTAACTTCTTTTTCACACAGCTTATAGCCTCGACTACAGACTTTTTACATTTTGTATGTAGCAGGCGTGCAATGCAGACCTGCACACTGTCAATATAATTTAAGACACATATTTTATCAAACACCACGCAAATGAATATGTGTCATTTCTTCTTCAGAAATGCTTAAATAAAAATCTTTTTTCAACAAGATAGGTGCATTTCTATGAAAAGCATGTTAAATGTATAGGGTAGTCATAAAAAA
This sequence comes from Maratus speciosus, assembly GCA_963932465.1. NCBI lineage: Eukaryota > Metazoa > Arthropoda > Arachnida > Araneae > Salticidae > Maratus > Maratus speciosus. Next base: position 682,565,000 of record OZ010787.1, on the reverse strand, counting down.
ACTTCCCCGATATATTAGCCCCTAGTGGGCTAAATTTTAGATATACTTATTTGAAGATATGCTCTCGAGATCGTGATGATTTAAACAATAGAGCTCTCACAATGAAAAAATTTCGAAATTTTGAAATGGCAACATCCATTTTTTTCATGCGCAAATTCCTCAACGCATTTTAAAAACACAAATGGCGTTGGAATGATACACGTCCAATGAAAATTCTCCGCGTAAAACACTTGCAAAATAGACCATTGCGAGGAACAAAGGAGTGGAAAGAAAATCATGTTTTTTAGTAGCTGATTTTTTTTTTTTCACTTGTGAACTGAGTCATGTTGTAAGATTTGTTTTAAAATGTGTTTTGGAGTTGTGTTTGTGTACACATAGTGTAAATAAAAATGTAATCATTTGTTTTAGAGTGTTGAATATTACGTTTCCTAGGAACTGATTAGGATTGAGTGCCACGATATTACATCGGCAATTTTAGCCATGCGTGTATCATTCCAACATCCGTTAGGATTTTTCAATGCGCTCAATTTACGCAAGGAATAAAAAGGTGTTGCCACTCGAGATTTTGAAAATTTTTTCACTGTAACCGTAACCGTGAGAGCTCTAATTTTTTACATCATCGCGATCTCGAGCGCATGCCTTCAAATAGCTAAATCTGAAATTTCCTTTCGATTGGTTGAGCGGTTAGGTCGCTAGGGGTACATATATCGGAGAAGGTTTTTTTATTATCTCAACATTAAGATTCGACACCTAAGTTTTGTCAGCCATGATAAGAGTTCATCATAAAGCATCGCTCTTATTCATTATTCAAAATACTGTTTATTAGTTAGAAGGGCCTAGTAACTCAATTAATCGATAAAAATACATACTTAATATTAATGTACATACTTAATATTTTCCGCATTATCAAAGACAAATGTTACAATTCTATATTTAGATAGACTACTCGGTAACTCTTTTAAAGTTTTTTCTTTTCAGTAAACGCGCTGAAATTTTTTAACGCATTTTTTTCAGGAGGTAGTTACACGGTTATAAATGCAAGTTTTTTCGTAGCTGTAATAACAGACATTTCCGAAGTGTCACCCTATCTATCAGTAGTAAAATTAAATTTAAATTGACATTTGCGAGAACAAAGCTTTGGAAAAAATCATGCTTTTCGTAAAATTTGCACAATTTAAAAGACTTTTCTTCCATCTAAAAGATTTTGCACGGCGAGATCAGTATCGTAGTTAACACATCTATATCGGACGCGGTAACGAGACCAACTACATCAGAAGTTTTTAACCCTTTCGCGGGTGGTGGTTACGAAAAGGCCACCTAATTTTAACTTTACTGGCACCCAGGAATAAAATTTTTCTTTTATAACGTACAGTCCCGAAAAAGAAGTAAACATCCCCTGCTAACTCTCAAACACATTATTGTAGAAGAAAGTGACTGGTACCAAACGATTGGAAATAAAGTGTACTTTTAAATGATGTATATAAAATTAGCTTACAGGGCCATCTACCTGTCAAAACGAACATAAAATTTGTTTTTTTCAATAGCAATCCCCAAGTTTGACACCATAAATAAAATTTACGCCTTTCAATTAGCCTAAAAGCAAATTTTCATGAAAGTCGTACAATCAGTTTAAGCTAAATTAGTTATTTTAAAATGAGCCTAATTTAGGGACTGTATCCAAATTGTAGTTCGGTACTCGATTGTTCAAATGTTACAGAATGACTCTGTCACTTCTATAAATGTATTATTTCTTACCAATAGGACCACTTCACTCGCTTAATATGTTTGGACTATTGCCAGCCCAAATGTTTCAATAATATGAGTATAATATATATATTTTTTTCAAATCATGCTTTTCTACACATCATAGACCCCTTAAACCATCATTTTTATGTTTTTGAAGTATAATTCGAAAATTAAATGGAATAAAAATTTGAAGTTGAGAATTCACATAAAGCAGGACATAATAAATATAAATCTATCAAAAAAAAATGGTAGGTTGTAATATTAATAGTAGGTTTCGAATATTAATTTCATAATTCATATTATAAAATTTTTAAATTACAAATTCAGTGCATTTATGTTTCGGATTTTTAGTTTTATAACCGCACAAAAAATGATCACATTAGGATTATAATTTCAGGAGGTATTAATAAAAATATGAAAATGTAATTTAACACGAGAAGCTCTAAATTTTTAATGTTTATCGTTCAAAAACGTATCACCCAAATGACTTGAAATTTCGTTTTTAGGTATAGTTTGAACCGAAGATTTCAAATATGTTGTCAAAATTGGGTATTGCTATTGAAAAAAAAAAACAAAGTTTGGTCTTGTTGTGATTTGTAGATGTCCCCCTAAGCAAATTTTATATTTATAATTTAAACGTAGACTTAATTTCCAGTCTTTTGGTACCGGTAACTTTCTTCTATTATAATTAGTTGCAGAGTTAGTAGGGGGTGTTAACTTTTTTACCACGACTGTACATGAATATAAGCAAGTATTTATTTTCTAATAAATTCGTTTGTAAATTCTGGTGTCAGTCAATTATTTCATCATTTTCCAAACAGAATTACTCCGCGTTGGAAAGCGCTAAAACTTGATATGTGAGAAACAATTAATTTTACGTTTGAAATTCAGTTACAAGTGGACAAACTAAACTATTTCAATTGTCTGGTTTTAGTCACTCATAAAAATACATTTTTCCAACCGCGGTCGCTTTGCTATTCACCGAATACTATGGCAGAATTGTGATAATCATTCTATTTCTATGGCACCCCATTGGCGCATGACCCCCTATTAAAGGGCGAAAGAGTTACATTCATGGCTCATACAGGATTCTAACACGGGACTTTAGCATGGCAAGTCCCTCTTCTAACGTCTACAATGCCCTCCGCACAACTTAAAAGGTAATATACCGGGACTCCCAGTCCTCCATGTTTTCATACCTTTGGGTGCAGTGGTAAACCTACGAGTCAACCGCTAAAATCGGGTTTTCAGGTGTCTTCCACCAAGATATGACTTGGCAGACCGATTGCGTTAATATATGCGAATCGAGATTTAACTAATCCTACAATTTCATCCATGAACTCGATCAGGCTGTGCTGCCGGCTCGCAGTCTATAAGAGATTCATAGAATAAATTAAATCTAATTGAAATGTCTTTTAAAGTAAAGTAAGCCAATAAACTCATCCTTCACAATTTGAGAACTAACTAACATACTTTACAACTATTTTAGAAGAAAAATGTTTCCATGACATTCAAATATTTTATGAATTTCTTTTAAATGCAAGGGAATAAACTACAATATTTAAAAAATATTTCAGCTCTTTATATATTGTAAAAATAATAAAATGTAATATAGAAAAAAAATTGCAATTCAATACACCGAAAAATCCTAAGAAAGTTTCTTTTTTTCTGGAGAAAATTGCGCATTTTATTTTTCTCATTTTGAGAAGCAGTTGGCTTGAACCGTTTAAATCTAAACTAAAAGTTAGCCTACATTCAAGCATCGTAAAACTTGAAAACAGGAAAAGAAATTGTCTCGTGATGTCAAAAAAAAAAAAAAAAAAAAAAAAAAAAAAGAAGAAAGATAACATAAAAATGGGAGAAGAAACATCATTTTTCTTGTTTCTAAATTGTGCTTTTGAGATATGTAATGCATTTTATTTTTAGGCATTCTTTATAATTTTTAGATGATGAGATAAGAAACTAAGTTGAAAATTTTCAAGTTCCCTTAATTTCTTATAAAACCAGCTTAAATTTATAAAATTCAAAATTAATTTATTGCAAGAAACGTACTCTCTCCCACACACACACATACACACACACACACACACACACACACAAAAAAAAAAAAAAAAAAAAAAAAAAAAAAAACACTAACTCACTGTACTTTTGTATTATTTGATGAGGCAAAAAACAAAACAAAATAACAGACATTATTTTATTTTTTTTTTTTATGATTATGCACTGTTATGGAAAATATAATTAAATATTACTATATTTAAAATTATTATTCTGCTATTATATAATACATTTATTTATATGTTTATTTAAAATTGAATCATTCTTTAATAACTTATCCATATCAAATATTCATTTATATTTCTCTAAAATTCACCATTTATATTGAATTAATAAATTTACTCTTTAAAGGTTAATCCACATATAGTTATTATTAATATTTATTTATTTTATTTTTTCTCTTTCCTATATAAACAATGGTAATTATCTTTAAACGTATTATTTAATGATGGAGGACATCACTATAATAGATCTAATAGTAGTGGAAACACTATATTTAATCTATTTCAAAGTTATTACACTGTTTGTCTTAATCCCCTGGTTGTATTAGTAGTATTATACTCATAAAATATCTGGCAACAACTGCAAGTCATTTCTTAGCACTTTTTTAACTTATTGTGTTTTAGCTGACTTCCTTGGTTCTCCAATTGGTAAATGCTTTATTTAATCCATTTTATTTTTTTATCTGTTGTAATTTTTGGTTTCTTTTTTTCTGAATTATTGTGTACGGTAACCCAAATTTTGTATTTTTAGCTTGTTATGGCTCATGCAATGATGAAACCGTACATGTTACTTGTGGAACGTAAGGTAATTTTGGGTCTGAAGAATCTGCCTTGGTTCCAGAAATATTTCCATTTCTCCAATGTTTACTGGATTTTCAAATCCTTGTTTCGCTTGATAGGATGATATGTTTTAAGGGGACTGTGGACATTAAAAACCAAATTCCTCTATTTGCAATGGATTCATTTGAAATATTGATTTCAGACGTTAATGGTAAGCTCAAATAGTTATATACAAAATTTGGCGATACAATAATAAAAAGCTTTTAAATTATTCATTTTTTAAAGTTTTAAAATAACGACTAATTGTCATATCTTAAAATATCCCACGCACATTTCTTTTGCATAAAAGACGACAGACAGTATTTACTGATTAGATACTTTTCATATACTACAATGGAAGCTGCAATGAATTGTAAAAGTTCGCTGAATATATAATTAGAAAAAAATATTTTGATAATTATGCTTTGTTTTTCTAAAAAAGTAGCTCTATATTTTCATATTCACATTAATTTCAACATTGAATTGAATCCAACTTTTTATGCTAACATTTATTTATTATTGTACAGCGGATATAAAGTATAAATTTCAAAAGAACCTGGTCATTAGGATTGCGCATGGAACTTTTCAAAGGTTAGAAATGTGCGAAATTTTCAATTTTGAGAAACCATCATTTTAAGTAAAACAAGCTGCATAAATATATGCACTTTTTACAAATATAAAAGCTAATATCTCTGAGATGAAGTGTCAGATTTGAAAAATTCTTTTGGAATCAGATAGATTTGAGCAGCTAGTTTCATAATTCTCGGAAAAAATTGATTTATCAAATTCCGTGATTTTGAATGTCCACTGTCCCCCTTATATATATATATATATATATATGAAGGGTAAACCTTTTTCTTTTATTTACAAAAACTTCATATTGTTTTATAATGGCTATATATATATATATATATATATATATATGCAAGTATATTAAGCTAGCTTTAGAAATCAATCGAAGGAAAACTTCAGCAGCACAAAGGGAAACTTCGAAGGCCACCATGGTAGACCAAGTACAGAGTTGGTCAACCCTGCTCTAGATATTTAAGACACAAACCGCATGCAAATGTCCCCGCCGCTACACGAGCACAAAGTCGGAAACGTGGGCCTCTTCCTTTAAGGATTTTGGGAAGGCGGAAGACTCAGGAAAAGTTTCAGAACGATCTACGTTGTTTCAGGCATCGATTAGCGGGACTTGATCGACGCACTTAATACATTGAACGGCAGTGACGGCTTCGAGCTCACACATATGCTTTCGGATGACGGTCGAGAGAGGGCGGTTGGCCTGATCGCCGCTACTCGTGGATCTCTTCCTTCCAGACTGCTGAGAAGGAGGCACACCTGATCACGAATATTCCTACCGGAAAATTTCAAAGTGACTTTAAGGGGGTCCGGGGCTAAAAACTCTAAAAAAGCAATTTCGGTTTTTTTATTGGCTTAAAAAAATACTGAATTCTTAGCGTTAAATATCGCAAACCGCATGCTTTTATATTCAATACATCTAGCGATAGAACACCTTTTGCCTTGAGAAGAGATGCATCAGCTGCCCTCTGACGAGAACTTTAACTTCATTTATCTCAGAATGCTTTTTTTTACGATTTGTCAACTTTAAAAGAATATACCTAAAGTTCCTTGCAAGATATATGTATGAAATTTTCAACAGAGATTTTATGCTATATTTCCAACACATTGTCTTCGGGATTTTTAATTTTGAGTGATAATTGTGAAAATAGGCTAATGAATGCAAAATTCACTCATAAAAAACTTCATTTTCTTACTTAAAATTAAAAAAAATTCATAATCAATATTTTAAGAAATCCTGAAGACAAAATGACACATTTTCTAAGTACATCCAGAGTTATATCAAAAATTAAATATGTTTAAAATTTTGAAATTTAATTTTTTAAGCATTTAAAAAATTTCAGATTTTTTTACACGCAATATTCTTATTATATTAAAACATATTTCAGAAAAAAATTTCATAACAAAATCTCTATAAATTAAAAAACTGAATTTTGAGCCCCTGACCCAAGTGGTCTACCAAGATCGGGGAGATACATTGCTCGACGGTGGTTGCTTTGAGCTGGCCCATTCGCTTAAAAGATCAAAATATAGAAAATATTTTATGTTGTAGTGTCTGTAGTAGCCACGCCTTCATTCATTATTAAAACCTGTAATGTCCTTGTGCTGCCACAAACTTTCCAGCTGTGTAGGATTTTTTATTCACATTGCTTGATTTCCACCACGTTTTCAAAGAGTAATATTCACCTTATTAATCTGCTATTCAATAAGGTGAACATTACTACTTTAAAAAAGTGGTATCTCTAAAGCAATCTGAATAAAAAAATATCACCCGATTAGCAACACTGATGGTAGAGTATAGGCTACTAGCAAATTGAGAGGGTTAAATGCATTTATCTGAAAACGTGTTTTTGTTTCAGTTTACCATACTTAAATTGATATTTCTAAATTTCTATGAAATAAAATCTATGAATCTTTGTGTAGTGCTTTTTCGATGTTTTGAGAGAAATATTTGAAAATAGGATTCTCTTAGTAGTGGGCCCCACCAGTGGCCAAGAGGTTCTGCTCTCGAAACCGGTAGACGGGAGGTGCTGTGTTCTACCCCAATCGCGTCTGTCGGCCTAATTGTTCGGAGTTTTCCGTGGTTTTCTTCGAACCTTCGATTTCCATGCGCAAATACTGGTTAGGTTCCCTTAGAAAGACCCCCCACGGAGGGCACTCTCCCTCGGGCCTATATCCCTCGTGCAGATAATCGGCCGTCATAACTAACACCATCTCGTAGTAGTGGTAGAAAGTATATAAAAAATGACTATTTTCTTCTAAAAATTATTTAATTTAAATAAATGTTTTTCTTCATTCCGAAGAGAAATTCTTTTCTAACTCAAAAATTTAACAAGTATGCAAAAAAGTTGCCATTCCCAGAAAATATCTCAAAGCTTAAAAAGGATAAAATTTAAAATTCTTTAAAATCATCTCAAATTTTAAAAATAATAAAATTTAAATATCTTAAAAATCCTCGCAAATTCTAAAAAGAATAAAAATTAAAATTCTTAAAAATCATATTAAAGACTTTATATACTTTGGTGTGCAAAAATTAAGGACGAAACGATGAAATTAGCATAACAACTGAAAGAAGAGGCAGAACTCACCGAAAGTCCAATCAAGATATCGACTATTGTGTGGTACGATAGGGCATGCACATATATGCAGCATAACGTACTGTGGGAGTTATAGTATGTATAACGCACGCTAGCGGTAAAGGCTCAGCATCTCTGCAAAATCTATTGTGAAAGGAAATTTCATCGACGTCGAATTCCTGCCTTAGTTTGAAATGTCCAAGAGACAATCCTGTAGAAATCCTGTAGACAATCGATCTGGATTATTTTATCCGAGGTAGAATCACTGGAATGTTAAAAGAAAGTCTAAGTTTGACTAGTGTGGCCGAGGAGTTTTTGATCGCTCACAGCATCCTATCACAAGCTTACAGAGAATTTCAAACGACAAGAACAGCTGTCCGAGGATTGAGTAGTGGTCGTTCGCAACCACGGCAGAAAACGATCGGTATTGTGTCTTACAAGTAAGAAGAGACAGCTGGCAAACAGCAAGAGAAATCGAAAAACACATGCAACGCACTACTGGACGCTCTATATGACATTTTACAGTAGCCAGGATGTTACACAAAGATGGTTTATTTGCGCAACAAGCAGTACGGTGTGAGCTATTAAAGCCTGCTCATCGGAGCAATGGGGTCGAGTGTTTTTTATGTATGAGAGCCGCTGCAGTCTGACTACAAATTCTGGGTGCACATGCATACGGAGAGAGAGGGGGATACGAAACCATTCCTCTAACGTCATCGAAAGGAACTGTTTTGGCTCTCTCGATTGCGGAAGTATCATGCTTTCTACCCATACTGACTTTCATATCAACTAAAGAAGTTCAATCACGGGTTCCTGCTTTTGTACCGAGGTTCTACTACCTCACGTTACTTTTTTAGACGTCCTCAGTTTCTCTTCATGGACGGAAACGTTACATCTCATTATACAGTGGATGTCGCAGAGCTGTTGGGGTGTAAAGATATTCAGCGCATGGATTGGCCTGCAAGGAGCTTGGTCCTAAATCCAACCGAACAAATGTATCGCATTTTCTGGAGACGGTTGGCAACACTCTTTTAGCGAGAAGTAACGATTCAGGAGCTGCGATTGACACCACAAGAGCAATGGGTCGTGATCCCTTAACATATCACTGACAACTTCGTGCGCAGCATAGGTAAACAATGCCAATAGTGCAGAGCACTAAGGGGTCATTATATCCCCTTCTAAAGACTGGAATTTTCTTGCCAGCCACCTGTCACATAGACGTTTCTGTCTTCTGTCTTCTGTCCAGTTGTGCTCGAAGCTACCCTTTGAATAAAATTTCTTTTATATCCTTTGGTTTCTTTTTTTTACGCTCTGTTCACTTTTTTCATATTCTTACATCTTGAGGATCTTATGGTACTATTTGTGTCGATAGGGAGCACTACATTAAAATGAAAAAAAAGTGCCCAGCTAAACTGATGGCATTGAGCTCACAGGCTATTCACACTAATTGTATATCATACTCTTATTTTAAAGAATAATGCCCCTCAAAAAAAAGTGAAGGGGAATTAGCCCCCGTTTCCCACTTTATACATAACCAGTGAACCTCCAAATCTAATCAGGGAAGCTCCTTATCATAATAAACCGGTATACAAAATTTGAAGCAAATCGAATAATCCTGCAAAAAAACCATTTATCTAAATTAAGGGGGTGGACTACCCCTCCCCCTTTATCCTTAACCAATGAATCCCCAAAACGAATCAGGGAAGCTCCTTAACATAATAAACCGGTATACCAAATTTGGAGCAAAGCGAATAATTCTGCATGAAAAACACGTTTATATAAATTAAGGGGGGTAGACTAGCCCCCCTTTCCCCTTTATCCTTAACCAATGAACCCCCAAAACTAATCAGGGAAATTCCTTAACATAATAAACCGGTATACCAACTTCGGAGCAAATCGAATCATTCTGCATGAAAAACCCATTTATCTAATTTAAGAGGGGCGGGCTAACCTCCCTTTTCCCCCTTTATCCTTAACCAATGAACCCCCAAAACTAATCAGGGAAGTTCCTTAACATAATAAACCGGTATAGAAAATTCGGAGCAAATCGAATCATTCTGCATGAAAAATCCATTTATCTGAATTAAGGGGGAGGACTAACCCCGTTTTCCCCCCTTTATCCTTAACCAATGAACCCCCAAAACTAATCAGGGAAGTTCCTTAACATAATAAACCGGTATACCAAATACGGAGCAAATCGAATGATTCTGCATGAAAAACCCATTTATCTGAGTTAAGAGGGTGGACTAACACCGTTTTTCCCCCTTTATCCTTAACCAATGAACTCCCAAAACTAATCAGGGAAGTTCCTTAAAATAATAAACCGGTATACCAACTTCGAAGCAAATCGAATCATTCTGCATGAAAAACCCATTTATCTAATTTAAGAGGTGCGGGCTAACCTCCTTTTCCCCCTTTATCCTTAACCAATGAACCCGCAAAACTAATCAGGGAAGTTCCTTAACATAATAAACCAGTATACCAAATTCGGAGCAAATCGAGTCATTCTGCATGAAAAACCCATTTACCTGAATTAAGGGGGTGGACTAACCCCGTTTTTCACCCTTTATCCTTAACCAATGAACTCTCAAAACTAATCAGGGAAACGCCTTATCACAATGAACCTAGAAAAATTTTTTGAAGCAAATCGGATGTTTCTATCAAGAGTTATCGCGTTACGTACATACATACATACATACATATATACATACATACAGGACGGGCGGGCACATTAGCTCTCAGGCTTTGATAGCCTGTGAGCTAAGTTCCTTAACATAATAACCCGGTATACCAAATTCGGGGCAAATAAAATGATTCTGCACGAAAAACCCATTTATCTAAATTAAGTGGGTGGACTAACCCCCCTTTTCCCCCTTTATCCTTAACCAATGAACCTCCAAAACTAATCAGGGAAGTTCCTTAACATAATAAACCGGTATACCAAATTCGGAGCAAATCGAATCATTCTGCATGAAAAACCCATTTATCTGAATTAAAAGGGGTGGACTAACCCCCCTTTTCCCCCTTTATCCTTAACCAATGAACCCCCAAAACTAATCAGGGAAGTTGCTTAACATAATAAACCGGTATACCAACTTCGGAGCAAATCGAATGATTCTGCATGAAAAATCCATTTATCTGATTTAAGGGGGTGGACTAACCCCCCTTTTCCGCCTTTATCCTTAACCAATGAACCCCCAAAACTAATCAGGGAAGTTCCTTAACATAATAAACTGGTATATCAAATTCGGTGCAAATGGAATGATTCTGCATGAAAAACCCATTTATCTGAATTAAGGGGTTGGACTAACCCCGTTTTTCCCCCTTTATCCTTAACCAATGAACTCCCAAAACTAATCAGGGAAGCGCCTTATCACAACGAACCTAGAAAAATTTTTTGAAGCAAATCGGATGTCTCTATCAAGAGTTATCGCGTTACGTACATACATACATACATACATACATACAGAACGGGCGGGCACATTAGCTCTCAGGCTTTGATAGCCTAATCAGGGAAGTTCCTTAACATAATAAACCGGTATACCAAATTCGGAGCAAATCGAATGATTCTGCATGAAAAATCCATTTATCTGAATTAAGGGGGTGGACTAACCCCCCTTTTTCCCCTTTATCCTTAACCAATGAACCCCGAAAACTAATCAGGGAAGTTCCTTAACATAATAAACTGGTATATCAAATTCGGTGCAAATCGAATGATTCTGCATGAAAAACCCATTTATTTGAATTAAGGGGTTGGACTAACCCCGTTTTTCCCCCTTTATCCTTAACCAATGAACTCCCAAAACTAATCAGGGAAGCGCCTTATCACAATGAACCTAGAAAAATTTTTTGAAGCAAATCGGATGTTTCTATCAAGAGTTATCGCGTTACGTACATACATACATACATACATACATACATACATACGTACGTACATACATACATACATACATACATACGTACGTACATACATACATACATACATACATACATACATACATACATACGTACGTACATACATACATACAGAACGGGCGGGCACATTAGCTCTCAGGCTTTGATAGCCTGTGATCTAAAAACCATCCCGTCCTTAATTTTGGTACACCATTGTATGTACAAATGATAAATGTACACTTTCAGAGGTAAACTAGAAAAAGTATTTGTAAAAAAAAATTCTGTACCGGGCCATCTTGACTGAAATGGATTTGACTTATTTATTATGCTCTAAAATATTAGTTCTCGACGTTATAGTGAGACATATAGTGGTTGGTTGGTTTACGTTTAATGGCGCACGTGAACAGTCGTGGAATAGCGAAATATCCAGCTTCATATCTATTGACCAATCTGCTGATCCCCATTTCGCTGCTTTAGTAAGCGAGAAAATTTATTTAAAGCACCTTTCCGAAAATTTACTCAGAATCAACTGCGATTTGACTAGTAGCTCATTGAGGTCAAATAAGATACCAACAGATGCTTCAAATTTCAGCTATTTTGAATGGTGGCATGACCTATCTACTTCTAGTACAAAAAGAGTGAATCATTAGTTTTAGAAATTATATATTGTTCAGTTTAATTTATTTTAGGATTTTCTTACTAGTTTAGAACATCATGTTCATTTTTACAAGTAAATTTATTATAGAATATCTACAGAAAACTTGCTAAACACTTACGAAAATGAACTTTTTTACGCATTAAACTGCATGTTTCCCTTTTTTAATCCAAAATAGGAACTGTAAAGAGCCTGTCAGCTTACTTTTTTTTCCTGAAGTAAATTAATGACAAGAAAGAGCAATCATTCGTCAAACATACATTGTGAAACAATTATCCGTTTAATAAGGTGAAAGTAAATTCTTAAGTAAACAATTTTGAAGAAGCATAAGAGATTTCAAAACCAAATCTCATAAATTATCGTCCATAGTCGAGAGGTGCTTGAATTCTCTTGTGGACCCCTGTATATATTCAATAAATATACTTCATAATTCAATCCCATTAGAAAACTCATAACACAGTTGAAACCACTTTCAGCACTCTCCGCTAATAGACGGAAATGAACTCAAAACTTTTTTCACAATCCTGTATGTTACCAACAAATGTTTTTTACGCACACCCTATTAAGCCATTTTATGCTCCAAAAATTAATTTTATTCAGGTAAATAACGCATAAAACAACTAAAAACGCGTTTTCAAAAATTACCATGAGATGTACCAGCTATGTATCCAGTATACATTTCGTTGACCTCTATATGAATGTATTTCTAATCTATAAATATGTTTTATTGTACTAAATATAATTCAGCAGCAAAATACATACCCCATAAAACACCATTAAGCCACTTACTCTCATTGAGAGAATCCTTTTGTTCTATAGAATTTATACACACCATGTAATATGCAAATATTTAGTTAAATTTAAAAACGCAAACTGAAGTTGAAAGCAATTATCCTCATATACAGTACTATAACATCTTTGTGTCCCTGTAAATGAGGATAAATGTTAAATAATCTATATTCTACAGTAAAAAATTTGTAATGTATGGAAATTTCATTATGTTTCATATAGTATAACATCATTAAAATATGCTGTAAACGATTTTTTTCTGTACAGCATTATGTAATTGAATACTTTTGTATGATAAATGCTTTGCACTCCATATTCTACAGAAAAGATATTTTATTGCACCTCATCTATGTATACTCATTTAATTATGGTTGAAATAGTGTAACTTCATTAAAAAATACTTACTGCAAACGATTTTTCCCCTTAGACAATAATGTAATGGAATTATTTTGAGTGTCTCTGTAAACAAACTATAAATGTTGTAAAAGCAAAATTCTTCGTTTTCAATAAGAATCATCCTGTGGAAAATCTCAAAAGCATATATCAATAAGGTAGAAATCGACGTATATTAACGAAAGTTACACCAAATAAACAGACAGACGAACCGAATTCATAGAATTTTCAACTACGTTGGAAAGTGTTAAAAATCAAATATTACCAGCAAATAGAAGCAGAAAAACTGAAAACGAAAGTTTGAAGGTAAATATTTCAACTTAATGACAAAAATCGAGCTTATTTCTTATTCTGGATAGCATAGTTTTACAGTTAGTGAAATAACTGCCTTGTAAATTTAAATCTTGATACCTACAAAATTTGTTTACTTAAGAAATTGAAAATGTTTCAAAAATACAGGATCTATACTGGTTTGCATAAAAGTCAAATATTGCCTGGAAATTGAACGAGAAAAATTGAAAACACTCTAGACGTCAATACTCTCAACACACAACACCTAATACTAAATTAATCTACCCTGTTATTTATTATGGCAACAGCTGGATCTCATTAATCTCATACAAATAGATTAGAAAACATGGTTTCCAGAAGAAGCATTTAGAAATTGCTAACTATATCCATTGAAACTTAAAGAAATGTTAATTTTTAGGCAATTTTTAGGTAAGGTCATTTTTCTGCAATAGTATTAAGAATTATATCAATTTTAATGTATTGCGACATTCAGTAAAATAAATCGTTTATACAGCACTATTAAAATATTATGCTATTATACTAGTGCGATATTATATTACAGATATTATAATACAGACTAAAAATGAAAGAAAAACTTGAAACTTTTAAAAAAATGTTTATTAAAATGTCATTTTCCTGGCACGTGTATACCAGGAGAATGTCTCAAACGCCAGTGTAATAATGTATCGATAACATTTATTTTTATAATAAAAATCCAACAAAAAATTAGAAATAAATTAAAGGAATCTTAAAAATGTTCATTTAAACATTTTAACGCATTTTCAATTTTAAAAGATTCTCATCTTGAAGATGTCTTATTTCACAAGAATCCTCGGTAACCGATCACTAGGATGCCGTATTATTCTATAGAGGGTATTTTCGGAATAGTGTGAGTCTTTGAGTTGAAAAAAAAATTTGGCAAACTTGTTGTTTTTCATTAATACAATCAAAATAGTTTATTTCCAAAGAGGTACCTTTAAAAACCCCGACATGAAGTTACTTGGACCCAAACTTACAACGTTTTAAGTAAGCCCTGGATCTACTGTATACCTGCTAGATTTTGGGGGGAATGATGTCAGTACTCTCAACACAGTAGACTAGGACTAATTAAAACACTGTACGTTTGGGTCCAAATCCCAGTTCCGACAAAAACAGAAATAAGATATCTTAAATTTGGTTACTTGGATCCAAAACAAAATAGTGTTTTAAATCAGCCTTAGAGCTATTGTGTTGAGAGTATGAGGAAATTCATCGATACTCTAGAATGTAATAGGACTAACTATTAATACAGTACAGTCGTGGAGAAAAAGTAAACACACCTTACTAACTCTGCAAAACATTATCATAGAAGAACGCTACTGGTACCACACGATTGGTAATGAAGTCTTCTTTTAAATGGTGTACATAAAATTTGCTTAGGGGGTCATCTACTTATTAAAACGAACTTTGTTTTTTTTTTCAATAGCTTTACACAATTCTGACAGCATAAATGAGCTCTATACCCTTCAATGAGCTTAAAAACTTTTTTTTTTTTTTTTTTTTTTTTTTGCAATTTGTACGATAAGTTTCCGATAAAATTAATTATTTTAAAACGAGCGTATTTTAGAGGCTGTATCCAAATTGAAGTTTGTTACTCGATTGTTGACCGAGAGAGAGTTCTTGATCACGGCATCTTAAGTGCCATTCAAGCAGTCATTGAAGACTGCTAGATTACAGGATAGCCTAAGAAATTTCAAAATATCTAGTCTCTTCTATCACAAACGGCCACTTAAACCATCCTTTTGCCGTTTTTAAGCATCATTTGAAAACTACATGGAAGAAAAATGTGAAATTTTGGATTTCCTTCAAGCAGGACTTAATAAATCTAAATCTATCAAAAAAATTGTAGGTTGCAATTCATAATTTTTTTCGAACATTAATTTCATAATTCATATCAAAAAATTATAAAAATTGCAAATTCAACGTATTTATGTTTGTGTATTTTAGTATTATTGCTACACAAAGAATTAGCAGATTAGGAGTATAATTTCAGGATATATTAATAAAAATATGAAAATGTAATTTCACATTGGAAGCACTCAATTTTGAATCTTTATAATTCAAAAACTTATCATTCAAATGACTTGAAATATGGTGTTTAAGCATAGTTTGAACCGAAGATTTGAAATATCTTGTTAAAATTGGGTATTGCCGCTGAAAAAGAATGAAGTTCGGGTTCGTTTTAATATGGAGATGCCCCTCTAAGCAAATTTTATATATATCATTTAAAAGTAGACTTTATTTTCAATCGTTTGATACCATTAACTGTCTTATATGATAATTTGTTGAGGAGTTAGTAAGGGGTGTTTACTTTTTTTCCCACGACTGTACATCTAGAACTGATATGGATCCAAGAAGCCTCTCCTGGGTTTAAGTACCCCAAGTTACGGTCTTTGTTTAAAAGAAGATCTAATCGTTTTATTTACTTTATCACACTTTTTCAAACGTTTATCATTATTATTTTCGAAAGCATCTAAAGTTTATCTAAAATTTGCCATTTCATAAGCCGAACTTATATATCCAAAGATGTTCCCTTTGATAACTGCAAAATGATCTTGAAATTGAATTTTTTATTGAATGAAAACTTTACACAAAGTTCATTTCAAACTCCAAGTTAAACTTCGCATTCATTAAAATGCCATAAGCACGGATATTCCAAAGTAGTTTTTCTAATTTCTTACGTGCAATTAAAGATCTACTTTGAGACTATTTTTAGTTGCATTGTTACGGGGAACACATTAATGAAATTATGGCTTTCAGAAAGATTCTCCGAACTTTTATTCATGATTGTAGTTGTCTAGCATTATATCAGATGATTTGGAACGTGAGTTGATTTAAATATAACTTAATGATGCTTTAAAGATTTTGGTATCTACAAAAGAGAACGAATAAGTAATTATATCGCAATTAAAGTAATGCTTTGTAGATTATGCGTACATTTCGTTTTTTTTTAAATTGATTCATTTAATTAGAATCCACTTTTTGATTTCTTTTAGTGGAATACAAGTTAAAAAAGAAAAAAAACATTTTAGAAAAGGGTGTTTCTTTTTTATGTTATTTAGACATTTTCAGGGGAAACTCATTCATCCAATACAAGTAATAGAGCCTGTATATTTTTTTGAAATGTTACTTATATTACCAAAATAATTTGGTATTTCCAGACATAGTATAATTTCTAATGTAATTGTTTATACATTTATTTCGGCATTCCGATAAAATAATAAAATATGTTTGATCTTTTGAAAAAGAAGAACATTTAAAATTTTTAATACACTCACGTACTAGACGGATTCATATTCTAGCTTGGTTGCTTTTAACACTAGAAACGCCGGAAATTTCTCTCAAGTTTTATTTAAAAGATTCTGCACCAGAATTTTTTTTTTAAGATTTTTAACTTATCTATTTAACTTATTTTTCTGTGATATATATATATATATTTAACTCTTTGTTAAAGAAATTTCTTGTTCAAATTAAATTATACATATATGGTAGCAGCCAAATTGAGTGCTCTTGGCGCTTCTACTGTTAATAGCTCAGAATATTTTGTAGGTTGGATATCTCAGTCTAGTTAGACTTCGCCAACAAAAAGATAAATTTTGGAGAAAAAGACCAAAATAAAATTGTTCATAATTTATGGTATGTTGAGAAATACATAGAAACACAGAAACTTTCGATTATTTTTTTCACAAATAATCAATTATTTGTTATAAATTTGATATGGTTGTGCATTAAGTTTTTATTTTTAATTCATGAAATTTTCTTTACACACTGAAATGAAATAGGTTTAACCTAGAATACTAACCTGCGTAAATTTTACTCACACACCCTTTTTTTACCCGACTGCCAAGAATGGTTATGTGTTTCACGCGTATCTGGGTATGTGGATTTCTTTATACCCTCGAAACATCCCAACAGCTGGATGGATTTTAATGAATGAGGGTCTCCGTCGATTCGTCTTAACTGTCCGATGGTTGTAGGCTAGGTTTTGTTTTTATAAATACAAAATGGCGGTAGAGACGAAAACATTTTTTACGCACCCTATTGTGTGACATATCATTGGATAGGTCTTTCAAAATGAAGACGATGTTTCATTGACTATTTTACAGTCAGAAGCTCCGTTTAAATATTACACAACCTGGAAGTTGTGTAAATAGGATCTCTAGCATTTCTGCAACTCCAACCTTCATGGGCATCTATAGGCCTCATCAAAACAGTGTTTATAGATAGTAACTAATAATTAAACACAACTTAAAAGTCATCCATACAAGTAAATAAAAAAAATGATAAGTAATATAAAAATATTTTCACATTGATGAGAAATAATTAATTAGTTCGCTTTTTACGCAGTCGGGTTTTAAATTTTTTAAATTTCAATTTTACTTGTTTACGCATTAAGTATACTTATTTTGCTGAATTATATTACATGGATGTGTTTAATGATAATTTTCTGAATAAAAATTAAATGTATGAGTATATATATAAGAATTTTTCTGTTAAATATGCCTTAAATGTATTTTAAATATGGAGTGAGTAAATTTTACGCATGGTTAGAATTTAAGTACTAAATATAAAGGTTAGTATTCTAGGTTTAAAAGTGAATGTCTAGTTAGTAATTCTTAACAAAGCTGTTTTAAATTAGTATATTTTACTATTTTATGTCATGTATTGCAGCAGTTAGGCTGTGGTTGAACAAAACACTACGGCAAAATTTAACAAATTTCTGTCCAAAACCGGAAAATAAAATTTGCATTCTTTACATGTAGAACTTTGGATAATTTTAGATTCATATTGTTAGAATGTGTTTAACTTAGAATATGTTTATTTTTATGAATGATGAAATGCATGAATTTGTTTTAGTTCATGCGTTGCTAATGTTAACTATCTTCACTGTTTTAAAGGCATACGCTAAAAAATTAGATTTCGAGCGACATTGCGTTAGTGTTTTAAGATGAACTGCGTTTCAGGAAGGTTGTATCAGAATATTCGGTTTGAAGAATAAAACATTTTAAAGAAAAACCATAAAAAATGAGTCAGTTCACATTTAAGTACATAGTTTTTTCATTTAAATTTGAAATTCCACAGTATTCCGCAGAAAAAAATGGTAATATTAATTTTACTAAACTGTCTTTAAATGCTTTATTAAAAATAATTCAATTCTATTATTTAATTGTTTCACCATTAAATGCACGAAACCATTTTAATTTAACACTGAGATTCGTATATTTTTACCCACATGTAATCCATGTTTCAGAAAATAGTGTTTCGTTGTACTTTAGCAATACTTCATTTTGATTTTTTCTTATTTTCGAAGAAAAATAGTAGAAAATGATTCAAGTTGGGGACAAGATTCCTGTAAAATGTATCACTTTATTTTGCCAAATTCTAATTAAGCTTTTTTTTGCAAGAAGATGGAAAAAGTGTATCTTCAACCGAATATCTACGAAAGCGAAAAGTGTGATGATGTTTTCACACATTGTTAAAATAGATAGAAATTTCGTTTTATGAAAGTTATTCGTAAATTAGAGTACTTAATTCTAGAGTATTCAATTATTTTATCGTTCTAAAATTATATTTTCCCTCTTTTAATTATGTTCAAACTAATTCTTTATCGCCATCCTTGCACGATTCCATTTTCATTATTACAGGCCTGCAATCCTTAGGTTCTCCGTTAAAATTATTCCCACGTAAAGCAGGTGCCATAATAATAATAACAAAAAGAATAATTTTCCTCTTGCTATATGTTTCTAACGGTAGCTGCAATAGCTAATCACATATGGCAGATTTATTTCCATTTTATTTGAACGGAATCTAAGTTTTTAGGGCAGTTTAATTGTCATATTGTTTGAATTTTAGTTTTTAAAGTTCAATTGTTTTAAACATAAATGTTAGAAAAGTTTTACATTAACTGTAGAAGCAGCTGAAGAAAAATTTTAATATCTATCCATTCTCGGGCCTAAACAATGTAAGAAATAAATTGTTTTATTTTAATTCGTTCTGCAAATTATGTTTGTGTAATTAAATTAATACTCATGTATGGAGGGGTTTTTTTATACCTCAAACTCACTTAGGAGTAGGGAGTCTAAAAACACACAAATTGTGTTCGTGACTTATCAATACTTTCATTATAGATTCCCATTAGGGGAGAGACACTTGGACATGCTTAATCGGCCGTTTCGACGTTATTCTTGTGTGCTCTACAATTTCTTTTCAGTATAAAATAGGGGTGTTGGAAATTCATTCGCGATCAATGAAAAAAAGGTTTTAGGAATAAGCAAATCTTCCACCGCATTATTTCCTCAGGTTTAAGGCCCAATTTCACCATGATTTCATTCCTTCAACTTAGATTTCTGTATTATGAAATTTTATCTTAGACTTTAGTTACCCACATTTTCTAACACTAATGGTGCATTCTTTTTTTTTTGTTTGTTTCTGTGAGCTTGAATCCTACGAGGTTTGGCTCACTCAACTTGGTTTCCGATTGTCTCCGGCACGTGCGGGCACTTCCGATAAATGTTGCCATATGTAGTGGGTATCTAGATTACAGGTTCGTTCGGAAAGAAGTTTGATGGAAACCAGTTAGACACTGCGGAAGGCAATGGAGCCTCCGAAATTAGGTTCATTTAAAAGAATTTCCAAAGATATAAATCAGACAAACTTAAGTTTTGTTTAAGGTTATTATTTACAAACCCCGGGCAACGCCGGGCGGGTCTGCTAGTAATACCAATAAATTTTAAGCAAGTCAGAAAGACATTTACAGCGAGGATCAAAATGGTTTTGAACAGCTCAAGATCTGTACATTCTAATGGATGAAAAATTTGATTAAATAAATTATTCTTATATACCTATTTTTTTTGTAAAATGTAAAAAGAAATATAGAATTAAACTTTGTATTTTTAATTTGTCCATTTTCTATGTGAATGCAGAACTGTAGGATTTCCAGTGATAGTTTAAGTACTGCATCGATGGAATGCAGTGTCAAATATGGGTCATTCCACACAAAATGAGCAAAAATTTTAAAAAAGTCCTGGCCACATAGGAACCGATTTTAGGATTTGGTACACAGGTTCAATTCATATTAAAATGGGGCATTGCAAAATATTTCAACAAAAACGAAAATATTTTATTAGTTCTGGGCATTTAAAAAACTTGTGACATAGAATGGCGTGTGCGCAATCGTTCAAAGTTGCAAGGTTGAAGTTCCGTATCTTAAAAACTATTTAACATAAATTAAATATTTTTGTAGTGTTGTAACCTCTGGAAAATTATCTTCCTATTTATTTAGTAATAATAATTTGGTAACGCCATGAATTATTTTAAATTAGTTGTAACAATTGAAAATTCGTCAATTTTGAGAAAATTAAAAACGTTATAAAAATCAAAGAAACAAACATCAGTGAAATGGACGCCTGATGTAGTGTTAAATATTAAGATCGAATTACTCAAGTGTGTAAATTGCTATTTTTTCCCTTTATCATAAAATAGCTAAGAAACTTTAAAAATAATTGCAAAATCCCAATTTTTCCTCGTTTATATGTTAAAAATTTTAACTAAAGGAAAAGTCAGACAATAAAAATATTGAATAAGCGTAAAGATCAATAAGCCCATAATATGCTTAAAAAAAGTTCAAAATTGCCTTTTGATTCCTAACATAACAAAATCGGGTTCAAAAATGGTAATATTTATTACATTCCATTTCAAATTTGTGCGGTTATTTTACAATATTGCGAACGATTAGTAAAAATTTGTTTAGTGCTGCCATCTACATTGATCAAAGATTAAATTATATTTTTTTGTTCAACTCAATCATCTTTCTACTGTAATTTAAAATATTCTTCTGGCAAAAATAAACTGAAAGCAAGAATAAAAAATTCTATATTCAAAACATACACTTTTATCTATAATGTCAAATAATTTTAAAATTTTAAGAGGTTTTCTTCACGGTCAAACAAGAGATAGACACATTGGTTTTTCTCTCAACATTTTTTATTATTTATTTATTTTCTCATTAAGGAATAAAAAGGCAAGAATGAAACGTTCGATACTTAAAATATATACTTTTAGCTATAACGTCGAATAATTTTGAAGCTGTAAGCTCGTTCCTTCGTGTTCAAACGAATAATAGAAATATTTCATTTTCACTGCAAATTCTTTAATATTTATTTTTTGTCTCATTACGGAATAAAAATACAATTAATAACTTACGCCAATATATTACTTATAATTCATTCTTATATATAAATCAGTTTGAATGTAGTCTTTCCATTCCTAAGGCTAATAATCAAAATTGATATTTCAAGCATGTGGACAAAACCTCCATTTTGCATAAACTTTTAATGTAGCATGTGGACAAAACCTCCATTTTGCATAAACTTTTAATGTAAATTTTAATAGTTAAAAAAACAATCCTGAAATCTATTATTTTGCATTTACTCATAAATGAATATGATCTACTTATATGCTGATTTTCATTAAAATCTGTGACATGGCAGCCACAGCTCATTTGCTCATTTTGTATGGAATGACCCATATAAATTCAGGAAGTATAAAATATTTTATAACATTGCTTGAAGTGGCCGTTTTCTCCATCCAATAATATTCAAATAAATTTAGAACTATTTTGCGGCATTTTTTTTGTACATTGCAATAATGATTAATAAATTTCGTACTTAATCTGATAATTAAGTTATTTAATTTAAAACGTGAAGGAGAATTGAGATATTTTTAAAATCTTGTTTAGAGTTAATAGAAAAAATTTAGTTCTTCATATATTTAAATATTTATACGAATTTAGTATTACAAGCAGATCGTAAAAACATTTATTTCGTTTACGGAAAAAGGAAACTTAGCTTCAATAATGTAGCTGATTAATTAGATTAAGACAACCGCATGTTACATATTTTATTAGGAGTTGCCGAAAGATATAAGTTAATTTGCCTAGATGATCTATTCGAAGTATTAGCAACAAATTAATTATTTTGATTGAGTAAAGGCTTAAAGACATTTCTCCATAATTCTTATTAACACGTTAACAGTTTTTATCTATTTTTCAGCAATGTTTTACATTTATTTTATTAAAATATCCCACTACGTTTAAATAACCAATTTATTGCAAATATCCCAATTTTCACTATAATTTCAATGGGTATATATCTGGAAGTTTGTAACTTTTATCATAATTCATTACATTTTTACTAACCTAAAAACATTTTAACGGAAAACAAATTACTAAATTATCATTATTTTTGTCGGAAGGACTTTTTTTTTATGTAAATAAAAATATTTCAATTAATTTCATTAAAATTGCAGCAAACTAATATTTTTTACAAATCAGATTGTATTTTTCTTTATAAATATTTGATATTTGTCTTTGTTTTACAGTGTAGTGAGATAAAACACTGTAAACAGAATTCTTTCACGAATGTTAAAAATTCGTATCGCAAATTGCCAAAAATTCAAAAATCGGATGGAAAAAATTTACCATTTTACGCTAAAAGTTGCAAACCAAATTTCTTTTACGAGATTTAATAAATCGCCGCAAAACGCGAAAAAAGTAAAAATTGCATAAAAAATTCTCAAAAAATTAAAAATCGTTTTACGAATTCCGAAGAATATTCCGAACAAAAATTAATATATTTGACTAAAAGATTGATTCCGCATTCCTTTATTATTGTGCAAAAATTGCATTAAAAAATCGCTAAAAATTTAGAAATTGCAGGGGATAAAATTTACTATAGTAGGCTAAACAGTAATTCATTCACGAATTCTTTCACTAATGTTACAAATCGCCGCCGAACGCCGAAAAACTATGAAAATGGACTAAAAAATTTCATTGAAAATCCTTAATATCAGAAATAGCATAGCACAAAATTTACAATATTAGGTTAAATGTTTTAAACCTAATTACTTTTACAAATCTCAAAAAATCGCCACAGAGCTCAAAAACACTCTAAATATCGCATAAAAATCACGAACTATTCAATAATATCTATAAGAATTCCCAATAAACTGTTTAGAAAGAGGACAGCATTAGTCAAGATTGAAACTGGATTCCCTTTGCTAATGTGAAAAAAAAATTATCCCGAAATGACAAAACTCGGTAAAAATCGCATAAAAAGCCGATAAACATCTCAAAAGTATGATATGTATGAAACTTAACCCTTAAATGCCTGACTTTTCAAAAAGCACTTAAAAAATGTTTTTTTGGCTTCCACTTTTTAAATAAATCATGGGAAAAATACTTTAAAAATCATATTTTGTTTTAAGTATCGTTTACGGCTAAAAAACAGTTTGTTACTAATCGGAAATACCGGTCTTTAATTGAAAAAATAATTTTCCTTGATACAATTCTGTAGTATTACACTCATGAACTTTAACAACTATGATAAGAAATAAATTTTACTTGCTGACTGCAGAACAAAATAGGATATTTTGCAAGCTTCCAAACAAAACAAAAAGCACATGTAGCAACAATCGAAAAAATAAATCTATCTTTATTCTTAAACAGCACAAGTGTTGCTATCTATAAGTTGAAAATTGATTTAATAATATTTTCAGAATGTATTTTATTAGCAACATTAGGCATTATAGCTTCAATATTATTCTAATAGTATTTTGAAGCCTAAATTGGGAATGTTGCCGAAAGGCAACACTTGGCATTTAAGGGTTAAAAAAAGTCATCGTGCGTCAGCGCAAGGGAGACTTTTTTTTTTTGTCCCGATTAATCATATGAGTTTGGGTCGTCAGTCGTAAACTACTGTTCATAATAAAGACTTACTGATGACAATAAATCAAAATTTTCCTCTCTGTTAATGTCCTAGTCCTATTATTCAAAAAATCAGAAAAGTAGACTCTGATTGAATGCTTAATCTGTTGAACAGTAGTGTTTTAACCCTAATAGTGTTAAAAAAATTTTTTTTGAAAGTAATTTGTAAATGCGGTCTTTGATTTTTCTTTGGATATTTTGCGCTTTATTTTACAAACTTTAAGTAAATTCATGTAAAACCATTTTATTCAGCTGATTTATTTTTTGCTAATTAAACAGTGTTCAAATGACAAGCAATTTTCTTATTGCTCTTTCAACTCTTGATAGGACAAATTGAATGCAATAATATAACGTAATCAGTTGAAATATAACTTATAGAAATTTTATTTCAAAATAATATTAAAAGTCATTTTACTAAATTGCACCTGAATTATATCCTGATTATGCTGTTAAATTTGTCTTCAATTTTTTGGTGACTATTACTCGTAATAAATTTCCAGGTACAGATTTCTCCATAAAAAAGTTTAAAATCATTGCCATCAAAAATACATTTAATCTCTAGTTCTATATCATGGTTAGAATTATTGTGCATTAATTATTATCATAATAAAGCTATGTCCTTCGAATGTCGTTCATGTGTAAAAATATATAAGAAATAAATTATACTTTTTAGAAATTTGCAGAATTCTTCAATGAAAAAAGACAGGACTGTTGGGATAATTAAAAATAAACGGTCAAGTGCGAGCATTACTCGCGCTCAGAGGGCTCCGTACAATAAATATATGAATTATTAACTATATTATTTAAAAGAATAATAAGATTTGTAAAAAAATTTACAACGTAGGGTTGGGTATAGCTGTATATATTCGAAAAGTATGAATGGGCGTACCATAAAAGCTCAAAGAGATATGAAGCCTAAAAATATCAAATACTGCTATTCTGTATCAATTTTTTTTTAAATCTTATCTTAAGGGGTCTCAGGACTCTTAAAGCTTTAAAATTTTCGAAATTTTAATTTTTTTAGATGTTAAACTCCTATCTTTTCTGAACATTTTGAAATAATTGTTTCCTTGAAATTCCTATTAGAACTGAAGTTATGGTTTTTACATTTATACACGTTCAATAGCTGAAGCGTCGTTGCGGAAACATTGAAGCCATTTTTCTCCAAATGACGTTTTTTGGCATAACGCGCACGATATCTCAAAAACTTATGAATATTTTTTCATGAAATTTTCAAAACATATGTTTCATGTTAGTCTGTATAAAATGAACCTAAAATTTTCTTTTTATTGTTCAAAACAATATTTTTTTAGGTGATTATACTGTTGAAATTTCCTTAATTTTGCATTAGCTAAATACAACTTTGTATTAAAAATATAAAAATGCTTTAAATACAAATTTATTTAGGTTCAGGGTAATTATTACAATCTGAAGTATAAGTAGGCACCAAAATTTTCATTCTAGTTGCAATACTTATTTTGTAATCGTGCGCGTAAGTTGGTATGCCGATTTTTTGTTCGTCAAATGTCTAACAGTTTGGAGCACCCTGTAAATGCTAATTCTGCATCTTATAATTTTTGAAATACATAAAATGAAAGAACATACTTATATATTTTATTCCAATTAAAATTGTGTCTTAAAATCAAATACATTTTAAGATATCAAATGTTGAAAATGGTCTTTTTTTTCCAATTTTAAGTCCTGAGACCCCTTAATCTGTTTATAATGAACTTAATTCGGTAATGACAATAAAAGTACTGCATATTTAAATTTCATTTGGCATTTCATAAAATTAAATTCAGTGTAGTAATAATCTTTTATTTGTACAGTGTAGTTAAAACAAAACCCTTGTCCAAAGTTTAAACTTGGCATTCTTCTAAGCGCGCTTCGAAAGAAGGTTGTGAAGTTGTAACTCCGTCTTTGTCTGTGCCTAGTTTTTCTATTTAGGTTTTAAATCAATTTTTAAAGACACGGGAGGGGTATTGAGATATCAACTCAATGCAAACTAGTCGCGAATCCCAGAGTATCCATGTGATTAATTCTAATGAAATTACTGTTTTTAACAATTTGACGTTTATTTCTTTTATTCTACTTGCTTTTATTGCTACTGGACATTGCATTACACAAAAATATAATTAAAAATTGTTATCTAGGCTTTAAAAACTCATGGTACATAGAGTACGCCGCCCTTGTCATTATGTATGTCAAACCGTCCGTGTCTTTAATCGTCGGCTAATTACCGACGATTTTTTTTCGAAAATCATTATCAACAATGCTTTTATACTTCTGATACAATAGGTACCAATAGTTCTCCTGGACACCTTTGCTGAACGCCCGCAAATCGAAATTTGTGCGTAACAGCAAAATGCGCTATTCTCAAAAACTATGTGATCTAGGGTAATCGCTATAATTTTCCTGCAAAGTTTAAATTAACGTCCACCACCTCTAATTTTTTCATAATTTTAGTTTCAGTAGATTCGGAAATAGATGGGGGGAGGGGGTGGCATATTTTTGCACTACATTTTCGACGATATCTCTGAAAATATGATAACTAAAATTAAAAGAAATGTATTTTTGAGTTCAGCGTTACGAAAGCTTTCACATGATACCCCACACGATATACAAAGAAAAGATTTTTCAAGTAACTTAATAAACCCCTTTGCATTTTTATCTAAATATATTTGTGAATGTTTAATAATCTGTGTATATGTGGGTCAATAGTCTTTATTACGTCCCCCAATTTGAACTTTCCACCTTCCATAGTTTACAAGTTTGACAACAGTGATCTTATAATGGTTTCGTTTTTACTTTTTAAGTACAGAAACCCGAAAAATGAAAAAAAAAATTACATATTTTATGCAGGGATTGTTTTCAAATTGCGAGCTTTTTTATAATTAAAATCAAATTGGTGAGTTTCTAAGGAGCCATCGCCTTCCACTGTTAGATTTTTACCCCTAAAAATGACTAGAACAAAGATAAAAATGAATTATGATTTTATTTATTCTAGTTAAACAAATGGATAGTCTGAATTATTGCTGATTGAAAGAACAGAATTCTGTCGGAAAAGAAAGACGGTGCGACTAAGTGCTGAGAAGTGTTGCAGTTTACTGAAATATATTTTGCTGACAATTGCTTTGTTCAGAAATGAAAAGAACAAATCAGCAGTTGTTTCAATAATGAATACTGACAACTCACCATCTGGAACCTTTAAGTGGGTAAAGATCATATGTCACATGACAAAAAGAACAAAGGATGCTTGAAAAGATCTGAAATCCTGAATAGAGTTAATGTTGGCTATCA
Source organism: Maratus speciosus (assembly GCA_963932465.1). NCBI lineage: Eukaryota > Metazoa > Arthropoda > Arachnida > Araneae > Salticidae > Maratus > Maratus speciosus. The sequence continues at coordinate 682,537,094 of OZ010787.1, read as the reverse complement.
AAATTATCTCAATTTGAGAGATGGAAGTGTTTATGAATTTGAAAGCAATTCGAACTACTATGACACACGCGCACACCCAAAAATCCATTCCTTCTTAGTTTGTTTATTTTTTTCTTTTCTTTGGGCATGAATGACAGATTTCAGGAGCTAGATTAAGTGGGATTCTAAATAAGTTTGACACAGAAGACAGGATGAAAAATGGTGAGTTTGTGGCATCACATTTAAAATTGGACAATAGGTAGAGATTGTTTTGCAAAGAAAATAATAATGTTTTTAAAAGTATGTATCTTTATTTATACAGTTTATTTATGTAGCTGTATCTTTGCGTCAGGGTCACAATGCAATTTCACCATCACGATCGTATTTCCGACCCCCAGTTTCTATAAAATTCTTGCTCGTCATGACCTGACACACCCACACGTGCCGTTTGGTCATGACCTTTTGAACCACCCTGTATAGTATTAAATATATTCACCTATTTAGTTTGAATTGCGACAGTTGAAGCAAATGCATCCAAGTTCTTGAAGGGTTTATAGTATTATATCAAACGGAAAAGTCAAAACATATATTAAAATAATTATTTGCTCAAAAGACGTTACTAAAAACACATTAAAAGTATATTACAAATATATAACATGTTTCAACTCCTTCACTAATTCGTCATCAGAATGTATAATAGAAATTACAAATACAATGTAACGTCTTTTAAGCAAATAAATATTTTAATATATATTTTGACTTTTCCGTTTGGAATATATATTGTTTAATTAATTTATATATTGTTTATTTAATTCAAGGAACTCGAGCATAGTGCAAAATTGGGCGTTGCCATTTTAAAAAAGAAAGGAAGTTCGTACAGTTTTTTTTTTTACGTATACGACCTCCAATCTCTAATCCTCGCTTAACGTTTAATAACAGATTTTACTATCAACCTGTTGGTACTAGCATAATTTTTATCCGATCATTTACGGCGAAATTGTTGAGGATGGGGATGGGAATCTTTTTGCCACAACAGTACAATACACACACACGCATTTATACATATACTAGATATATATTTCTCACCCGTAAAAAATGAGGTACAACAGCCAAAAAATTCATTTTGTGTGCTATTCCATTAATACGTCGGACTTAGGTATGTTTTGCTGCGGGAAAAGTGCCATAAATTTAATTATCCGGAACAGTGCTAGATTATACTTTATGTCACTTTACCACCACGAACCAAAGAAAAGGGGAAGAAAATTTAATCAATCCCCCTATCTCTTCTACATTTACGGGCTTTATGCTTTTATGAACGCTTTTGTAGTTGCACGCATAATTAAATGCTTACAGTTTTATGTTACAGTAAACAACAGGTTCGTAATGAGACGAGATAGAGTGGGCTGAACCCTCCGTAGAAACTTTTTGAGCCTGCTATAGTAGTTTGTAGTTATGCTATATTAGCTTCATAATATTTCAATACTAATACCATCTATATTACATTTAAAATGTCTAAAATTTTTTAATCAAAAGTTTTAATGACAGCGGAACTTTCCCTCTACTTCTCCCTATATTTATACACTGGTTATCAAATTTAAGGAAAAGTCACAAAATGCTAATTTTCAAATACGCGAACACTCAAAACGAAATAATATAATTCGAGTAATTACTATCTCTGCAACACAGCTAGTCCATATAACATCTCATTCATGTCACACATGGTCAGAAGTCTCACAGTCACTACGGTGAAGCAAAAAAATTGGAAATTCCATACATCTCACTATGAGCCTCAAATGATCACTATATGTGACTCCACTGAGACGTCACTGTGACTGCTGCTTTGTGACGAGTCACCATATGACTTTACAATGTAGTTACATTGTGACTCTCATGTGACTGTCATTTGTAGATTCAATTTCAAATTCATCGTGAACGCTGCATTGTGATAAGTTACCAAATAATGTCACATTAAAGTCACATTATGAATTTCAGGTGACAGAGAGACTACTGTGAAGTCACCATTGTTCTCTTTTGGGAAAAGTCTCCATGTGACTATAATATGGTATTATTTGGTGACTTATCATAATGCCACGTTCACGATGACTATGAAATTGAGTCTCAAAATGACAGTCACATGAGAGTCACAATTTAACTACATTGTAAAGTCACCTGGTGACTTGTCATAAAGCAGCAGTCACATTAATTTCTCAGTGGAGTCACATATAGTGATCATTTGAGACTCATAATGAGATGTATGGAATTTCCAATTTTTTTGCTTCACCGTAGTGACTTTGACACTTGTGACCATGTGTGACATGAATGAGATGTTATATGGGCCAGCTGTGTTGTAGAGATAGTAATTACTCGAATTATATTATTTCCCTTTGAGTGTTCGCGTATTTGAAAATTAGCATTTTGTGAATTTTCCTTAATTTTTGATAACCAGTGTATATCATTAAAGTAGATGAAAAAAAGACGAATTTCGAAACCAAAAATTTCAAAGACCGCCCTCTTTACCGACTGGTTACAACATTGGTAAAAAATTGCCAATCTTTTCTTGCTTCTCCTATTAAATATATATCCTATCTCCTATCTCCTTTTGAGCTGTGTTCCTTTTCTTGTGAGTGAGCGATATATTTCTTTTCAAAACTAAACTTTACCGGAAAAAGAAATTAAAATTTTTAGCAAAATTGAAGCAAAAATTATAAGACAATGAAACCTATTAATGATGAAGATTCGAATTGTAAATCATTTTTGTTTAATTCAGCCATTATTTTAATTCATAACAATCTTTCAGAGTCAATGGATTTTCAAGTTAAATATTAAAAAAATCATTTTGAACGCATCAGCATGAGATAAAGTTGCTAAAAGTGTTCTCTATTTAAATCCAATAGTTGGAAGGTAAATTCTATCTTTCAAGAAACTCGTGAAGTCAGGCAAAATTGAGCTCACTATATCGCCGATATTTTTATGAACTTTTAAGATATTCGGCTGGTCTTTTTACATTAGTTTCTATATAGTGTTGATTTCCAAATCTGAAAAAATATGTGATACAGTTCGCGCATGCGCAATTTAAAAAGACTACAACTGCCCATATCCAATTAAATATTTTATGTATTTATATTCCAAATGTACTATGTGGTTTTTACTATATTTGTCAAATGGTCTTAAACTGGTTGAAAACCCTGCATGATATGAGCAAAAAATTTTTTGAAGAAATGATTATATCGTCACTACCATGTCAAACTATCCAATGTGAAAACAGTGGGCTACTTTTTAAAAATTCAGATTTCTTGATTGGCACCATTTTTTTTCAAATAGTAAAATTCGCCTTATTTAACCTTATTTAATGGCATATTAATTAAGGCGAAAACAAAGGGGTTGTTTACCATTTCAGAAAATTGGAAAAATGAAAGCTGAAATCTGAATTTTAAAAAAGTAGCCCACAGTTTTCACATTGGTTAGTTTGACATGGTACCGACGATATCTCCATGAATTTCGATGCTGTTCCTAAACAAATTATCACAAATATTAATATCCGCGTAAATCTGCGTAGTCATGTGCCACAGTAACAGATCATTTCGTGCATTTATTTTACAGGGTAATCCCGACTATTATTACTTTTCTTCAATTTGTTGTTGGTACCTTAAATGCCTTCCTGATTTCATTGGAATATGAAATTTTTATTGAAAAATATGACTTTAAACATGTTCTCTATATTCATGACGTTCTAAAAAAAATCGCCAAGTATGTCTCAAGATATTTGACAAAACGTCTAAAATCAAAATTGTCTAATATTTTTTGGGCATATAGTGTAGATTACAATTATTGTAATATACACTATATTTAGATGGGTTGTTTAAATTATTTCTTACAAGTGGGTAAGTGTCATCACAGATCGCACAGAGGGTTTCGTTTAATATTCCTTTCAAAACACTTTAACCTTTTGCAAAATCTGCTAGTTCCCCATTTCGCAATCAGTAGGCGCACTCTATTCTAAACAAACCTTATATGAACGAAACTCCGTTTTACAAACTATCCGTAGATATATTAGTCGAAGGTATCGGGCCCATACTTCCCGAAATAGGTAGGTGCCCCCTGGCGGTAAAAATTGGAACTAAAATATGTACGTCTATGGTGCAAATGGAGTGGTCAAAGGAGTATCGGAAAAAGTTAAAAAAGTGCACCCCGGGTGAAAAGGGTGGAGGTTAGAAAAATTGCTAAAAATACAGAAGTTAGAGCCCGGAAGCGTATATATTATAAGACTTTTTGAAAATTTTATGATTTTTCGTGTGATTCCAAGTGTTCTGTTATAAGTGTACAAAATTTTACATCTCCAACTTAATTAGAATCTGAGTTAGAAAAATTACTTAAAATACACAAGTTAGAGCCCAGAGAGGTAAATATAAGACTTTTTCAAAATTTTAGGATTTGTCGTTTGATGGGAGGTGTTCAGCTATAAGAATTCAAAATTTCAAGTCTTCAACTTAATTAGGAGCTCAGTTATAACAAGAAACTTAAAATACACAAGTTAGAGTCCAGGGGGGTAAATATAAGACTTTTTCAAAATTTTAGGATTTGTCGTTTGATGGGAGGTGTTCAGCTATAAGAATCCAAAATTTCAAGTCTCCAACGTGTATAGTTTCTGAGAACGGGCTCTGTGACAGACAGACAGACAGACGGACAGAAAGACCGGCAAAGGAGCGAGAGGAATAGGGTTTCGTCAGATGAACGAAACCCTAATAAAATGAAAAATTCTAGAGAATAGAACAGTGCATTAATTAATATGCAAACTAATGGTAATAAGAGGTTTAGAATATTCTTGGTAATCTAGAGTTTAATTATATTATAAGTGTATCCAAAGCCTGAATAAAGTATGAGTCGAGAGAGGAGCGCACCAAATGTAGCATGCTTTAAAAAAATTAAATAGTTCATTTGAAACACATATGTAATATTTTTAATTAGTCTTAAAACAAATTTTGTAAAACGGTTACTTTAAAAATAGAGGCAACATTGTCATATAAATTCAAGTGGTCATTTCAATCTAGATAGATAAAATCGCTCTTTGTTATTTATAATGTTTATAGTAAAAGAAATATTCTATTGAAACGATAAATTATAAATGTGTGAAGATTTATGTATTAATCTGCAAACTAAAGCAAAAACAAAACGAATTATTTAACTCATTTTGAATTAGTATTCAACTCATTTAATGCAAGTGTATTACAACTCTATGGAAAAGGAGGACGCACTTTGTAAATTTTAAATATCTTAATTAAAAAATCAACAGGTGGTTCTGGTTAAGTCTTAAACTGTTTTTTCGTAAAACGGTTACGTGTACAAGCAGCTGAAGATATTCATAGGTAGTTATTTCACTTAATATAATTTTAAAATACACATTATATTATTTAAATTGTTTATAATTAAATGAAATACTTTTAAGTATTGAAATGATGAAATAAATGCATGAGGAGTTATTTATTAATCTACAAACTAAAATGTAAATATGAAATTTAACAGTTTCTTTTTAAGCATATGCCCAAATTATAGTAAGTATATTATAAGTGTGTGTAGGACCTGAATGAATTATATGTCGAAAAGGAGAGGAGGAGGCCGTAATAGTTAATTTAATGTGTATTTTTTTAATAATTTATATAGTTTAATTAAAAAAAACTGTATGGGTGTTTCTTGTTAAGTTTTAAAATAATTTTTCGTGAAACGGCTACTTCTAAAAGCAACTAAAAATATTCATAAAGTGATTATTTCCCGCAATATATGTTCTAGTACACTACTTTTCTATGTTCCACCTACTTTTGCCATTTGCTAATTTGGTATTTTTCTGATAGTAAAAAGTATGTTAATAACATACAAAATTGATAAAATGACTTTAGAAAGGAAATTACAACTGCGAAAAATATTGAAAATGTTTTTAATTCAATGTTTTTTATGAAATTAAAAGTTTAATAATGCTAATTTCTTGCGATAACATAGAAAGGGAGGCCCAAAATGAAATGTTTCGTGGGTCCTATGTTTTCATTGGGTCTTGATTGTAGGTACGTACAGTAGAACGTCGATTATCGGAACTCCAATTAACAGAACTTCCAATTATCCGAACAGACTATTTCTCTCAAAAAAAAAAAAAAAAAAAACGAACTTCTATTTATCTGAACAGCCTATTTCTCTCAAAAATTTTTTTTAATGATGATGTGATTGTTAAAGAGATTTAAGCTGAAAAAGAAATTGAAGAAATGAAAACGAATGCTCTAAAAATGACCTAGCTTCATCCCATAACGAAGCCTTTGAATGTTTGGAAACAGCTATGAAATATGGCTCGAACGGCAGAAGAACTCTTATCCTATTCAACTAGCGTATTTAAGAAGAATTCGAGATATGAGAGCATTGGAAAGAACGTCTTCTTTGAAGCAAGTTACAATCGAATGCTTTTTTGCTTAAATTGTAATCTCTGGAGTTCAGAAAATGATAAAAAGAGAAAAAGAAAATTTTAAATGATAAAAAAGTAAACAAAAAGAAAACAGTTTTTAAACACGCTAGCACTAACTGGTGCTGCCAGTCCTAAGCCTGGATAAAGCGTGAAGGTTTTAGTATAGTCAGGAACATCACTTAAATTGTCTGTCCATTTATCCGAACTTTTGCTTATCCGAACTGGGGTCGGTCCCGACTTGTTCGGATAATCGGCGCTCTACTGTATTTAAAAGCAGTCACTTCAAGGTCCCACGAGAACTCATGGTAATTTCAATGAATAAATTATATAAACTGTATAAACTGTTTTTAAAAAATGCTATCCACAAAAAATAACCTTTAATAAGTTTTAAAAAAGCCAAGCATAAAAGTAAGATTGAAAGTTGTGTCTAAAAGATAATTTGACATCAAACTTTCAAGCTTATATTTTGGTACTTATACTCGTACATTTTCTATTAAGTTAGTTTTCATATGCAAATAAGGCAAGTGCCTACGTATGATATGTTGATAGAAATCCTTTTCTCCTGTTCGAAATACATCATAACGTGTTTCTGAAGATTAAAATTTCAAAAATCTATACATGATGGAATTCGCAGACATCTTAAAAAATTATACGAAATCGCAAAATGTGAGTTTGAATAGCAACAATCTTGATTTGACTATCAACAATTTCGGTTGAATAGTAGCAACGATCTCGACCACAATCTTGGGTTCTCAGAAAAATATGGAAATATGGACACCAAGCCCATCATATATATATTTAATTTTCAGAAACACGTTATGGTGTTTTTAACCTGTTCAGTTCCGAAGCTAAAATAACAATACAAATGCTTATTCATTGGTTTTTTCCAAACAAAATGACAGTGTAAATGACAGAAGAAATATCTTTTCTGAAATGGATCACTTAGGCGCTTAGTAATTTAGGTTCAAAAATGGGGATCTAAAACTACAAACCCCCTTAAAACATCAATAACCATTAACCTAAATGAACGCAATCACAAATTTAAGAGCTTTCCAGAAGTAAATAATTACAAATCCTCAAAAAAAATTATTGAAAAAGATTTAAGTTAAATACTTATGAAAATTTATCACTTTCTTGGTCATAGTGTCTTTTGGGCATTTGTAGACATTTTGCAAACTCAGATGAAAATAACATTTATTTTATGTGTGAATCAACTTAGATGCTGCCATTTATTCTTTTGCTTTGAACGCAAAAAACATTCAGCTGTTAGGAAATGATGTGAAAATCTAAAAATATCCGACATTTTAGTTTTCATAAGGAAAAGAACAGAGGTCCCTGTTTGGGGACCCAGGGACCGAAGACGTTAATGCAGAAGAGAAAGATGTCTATCAACATAACATGCTGCGTAGTTTTATTTACCCCTCTAAGCGTTTTGCCCGTATTTTTCCTTTTTCTCAAAACAACTTAAATGGGTTGCAGACAAAAACATTTTTAACAGAATTGTATTTTTAGATTATTATAAAATGACATGTAGTGTGTATTTAAAAAAAAATAGGGACAGAAAAATTTTATTAATATTAGTTTTATGAACATTTTCATGAAAATGGAGGAAAGGGCCCTCAGCCGCTTGGAAAGTTAAATATAAAATCTAAGTAAATCAAAAATGTTAAATAAATACTAGAATATAAGCCTGGAAGATTGATATAGCCCCATTTAATTCGACATAAATTCCGACCTGTTTTTGTTAACTTTTTAAAAGGTATTTTTTGAGGCAAAGTGCCACGATCTAAAAGTATCTTTTACCATTGTTACGCAGAAGTAATTTTTAATAATTTTAAGTTTTGAAAAAGAAGTCACTGCAATGTTTTGATAACGAAAATAACAAAAGAATATGATGAGCAATTGTGTAAAATTTGGATAAAAACTGCGATAAGTCATTTGAATGAAAAACTGAATTGCCTGCAAATGTATAGTTTTCTTTAATTAGAAATAAAATGTTGGCAAAGGCGACAAATGATTGACAAAAGAGTTAGTGTCTCTTTGATTCTTATGAGTTAATATCTGTTGTAACTTTTTACAGTAACATAATATATTTTATTTCTTTGCAAAGTAGTTCACAGATAAAAAATTAAACAGATTCACATTCACGTGCTATTTTAATAAAATAAACTTTTCAACACAGTGAGTTTACGTCCGATAGATTATTCATAGAAAAAATGACTTAAAATGAAATTTCAGTATCTACTATATATTTCATCTTCTTGTGACGTATGTTTGTGTCAGTACTTTTCTACGAAAACTAAAGATTCTGTATGTCTGCGTCAATTTTTCTGCAATGAATTTCCCGATTTCAAACAATTTCTTTGAACATTTTATCAGAACTATAACCATATGAGATTCCAACTGGGCGATGTATTCCAGTTTGGCGAAAAATATCCGGACCAGGATTCGAACCAGGGCACTCTTCTTGGCGCCGCCAATGTTCTAGTGTCTGAGCTATATCGGACGAATCTGGTGGATCTAATTCACCCAGATAACCCTATTGATTATACAATCTGGAGTGATATCTTAAACAGCTTAACAGAATAAATCGCAGGTAATGGAACTCCAGAAAATACTGGATACGGAATTACGCTTAGATTAATTTTTAACCGGTAAATAAATCGTATGAAATGTAAATTTTCAACTGGACGAAAACCGTTACTATAACTGACTTTGACCGTTAGAACTGTAGCCGTATAAAAACTGATTTAGGTCATTACGTGCATGTAAAGTCAATCGGACATTCCTATTTGAAGACTGCAGAAATTTATTAACGATTCCTTTGATTGATTTGATTTTATTGATTAAGTATCCTACCAAAATACAACAAAGCAAATAAATTTAAATGTAGCGAATTTTTTCAGCTAGACATTTTGTCTGGTATCTATATCAATTTTGAAGAATCATTGCACATTAAAAATAAAATCAAGTACATAATTATCGAGATTTATGGAATCGATTCTATGCGACGACCGTGTACTTTTCCACTATAGCTTTAAGGTTAAATCAGCTGCATAAGTAGTCAAAATATACCATTAAAAAAGAGAAGAGGAAAACTGTACAATTCTTGCACAACAGTATTTTAATTATTGAGTTTTGCAGAGGCATTCACTGACGGATTGAGAGAATGCTTTGAATATCGAACATAAAATGCATTGAAATTTAAATCAAATTCTTTTTTGTAAACGTATATTTTTGACGCCCTTACAGTCGTCTGAACTTATTTTTTTTTTATTATCAAATTTCTTTTTAACCCTTTCAAGGGCGGTGATCACACGGCGTGACCGCTAAATTTTAATACCAAAAGTGAAAAAAGGCACCAAGAAAATTTTAATGAATTTTGCTTTTATAATGAAAGTGTCGAAAAGCAGGTTTTTACTTTCTAAGAAATTCGTTTGTAAATTCTGGTGTGAGTCAATTATTTCATCCTTTTACAAACAGAAATTTTCTGCCACTGAAACGGTTAATAAGTTAGTATGAAATAATGTCTATCTAGTTCTTGTCTCATCTAAAAGTGCTAAAAAATATGAAAACTGCTCTGAATTTAATGACTACGAATATTTGATAAATAGGTGATATGGAAAGGTCAGCTGGCGTCACCGAGGGATAAATTATTGTGGGGTAGTAAGAAATACCTCTCAGTTTTCATGATTTCGGTTGATCCCATTGGTCTACATTTAACAAGTCTATGATTAGTCTTCGTCGTTATGACGGTACTTAAAATGATCACTAATTAAAAAATGCCAGTAGTAGATGGGTTGAGTGAAGTGTTTGTTTGTAAACATGCCCAGAGTGTCGTCCATTTATATCTCAGTCAAAAAAGTGTGGCTATACAATCCATGAAGGATCTGGACCGGCATCTCTGTTTTCTTGACTCTGGGTCCCGAGGTCCTATGCAGCATACGTCCCATTCAAAATATTAAATAAATGTCATTTTAACATTCTTTAGAAAGTTCAAACTTGCATTAAAAATAATGTTCCTAGTGAAAGACATTTTGTAACAAATTTGTATGTATAACTACTTTTGTAACTTCAAAAACCTACGATTCAGAAATAACAACAACATTCATTTGTAAGATTTTCAAATGTTTCTTTTCAGAGAGAAGAATTCATGAGCTAACTCGATCATGTACAGACTTAAATAGCGCCAGAAGCTTCCAGTTTTATTGAGTAATAAAATTATTCTTTTAATTAAAAAATGCACAAGGATAGGACAACTGGAATGTTCTTAACCCTAGAACTACCGAAAATTTTACTCAAGTTTTATAAAAACATTTTACACCAGAATTTTTACTTAAAACTATTTAATTTGTTTATTTAACTTATTATTGTCTGATTTATAAATTTAGTTTGTTTTGAAGAAATTTCTGGTTTGAATAAATATTTTGAATGTACATGTCGGGTCCATTGGACCCTTCTGGTAGACAGAGGGTTAAAAAAAGCTGATCATTGTTATTACTTATAAATATAATTTTAGTGCAATCCTTCAATTTATATTACGTCAGGTTTAAAAAATAAGTGAAATAAATTATCCATGGAATTAGCGTAAAATTCAGGATCCGACTATGACTTTTATCGGCCGGGGAATGACCTGCTCTGCCCCAACCCACTTATGCTATACAGTAAAGTGAAATAATTTTTACCCGAGAATTTTTTAAGGCTGTACTTAAATTCTAACGTTTTGTATTCTAGCACATTCGCAAAATCACATTTATTCACAAATGCGCGAAATTTGCAGGCATTGTTATGCTATGCTATTGTTATGCTTGGTTATATGGCCAAAGGTGAACGGTCACTTGCAATTTTAGACGTTTTGTTAAATATCTATAAAAATACATGAGGAATGAACTTGAAACTGCAGGTGTGTAAGCAGTATAGTATAGGTCATATATTTCCGCGAAGAGTTTTTCCCGAAATCTCATAGGGGACCGTCAATAAATTGAAAAAGAACGAACATCTTTTGAATAACCCTGTAAAAACTAATGTAGAAAAGGCCTTCAAACTCGAGATTATTAATTAGTGGCTTATTGTAATATACTGTGTTCGTTTTCATGAGGATAGCATGTATACTCGTAGAGAAATTAAAGTTTTTATAAAAACAGTTCCAAAATTTGCCAAGTTTTTTGCTTATAATTTGCAGAGTTCTTAATATAAAAAAAGCTCTTTTCAGAAAACATGACGAACAATATTGTACAGAATACTCTGCAACCAGAATTAAAAAATAATAAAAATTGGATGAAAAATTAGCAGGTTTACTAAAACATGTTTCACTGCGCATGCGCGAATGCAATCAACATATAATGTGCATAATGTGTTAGCTAAATGTATAGAGCAATTTTTGTAAAAGTCTCAAAAACATAGTTTGAAAAGTCTGATAATAATCGTTTATAGAATAAGCTCAAAATCCGTTGTTCCCAAAATGAAGCAAAAAGATGAGGGGTTGTATCCATATATCCATTGATTAGTGCAAATATAACACACACAATATTGCACGTACTACTGTATTTGGATACAGTCCCTCATCTTTCTGCTTCTTTTTAGGAATAACGGATTTTGAGCTTATTTTATAAACGATTATTATCAGACTTTTCAAACTATGTTTTTGAGACTTTCACAAAAGTTGCTCTATACATTTAGCTAAAACATTATGCAAATTGTATTTTGATTACATTCGAGAATGCGCAGTGAATCATTATTTAGTAAACCTGCTCATTTTTTAAACAATTTTTATTACTTTTTCATTCTGATTGCAGGGTATTATGTACAATGTTGTTTGTCATCCTTTCTGAAAAGAACGTTTTCGTATATTAAGAACTCTGCAAATTATAAGTTTAAAGCTTGGCGAAATTTGGGACTGTTTTTATAAAAAACTTAATTTCTCTACGAGTATACATGATGTCCTCATAAAAATCAACACAGTATATTACAATAAGCCACTTATTAGTACTCTCGAGTTTGAACGCTTTTGCTACATTAGTTTTTACAGGGTCCTACAAAAGATATTCGTTCTTTTTCAATATGTTGACGGTCCCCTATGGGGTTTCGGGGAAAATCTTCGCCGAAATATATGATTTATACTATACTGTTTACATACCTGCAGTTTCAGGTTAATTCCTCATGTATTTTTCTAGATATTTGACAAAACATCTAAAATTGCAAGAGACTGGTCACCTTTGGCCATATAGTGTATCAAGAAATGGAATAGAAATTTCTCATTTTCCTTACAAAGAAAATGAATATTTTAGAAAATGTTCACGTAGTTGGTATTTTAAACAAATTTTCCAGAAATGGTTAACAGGAAAAAGTTGTCATCAAGAAGGAATCAATTATGACTCATGGGGTATCAGGCTTTTAAGAAAATGTCTTTTGATTTTTTGATTCCGTAGTACTTAAAACGTAATAGATAAAAAGCTCCTGCAAATTTCATATGAAAAGGACTTAGTGAATGTGTTAGAAATAATCCTCTTATTCAGTCGGAAACAGAAAAAGGAGTGGAGTTACTATCCCTTATATAATTATTAAATGTAAGCAAACGGCGACAGCTTTAAACCTGATTTTAACGATCTAGTATTAATAGCTTCTTATAATACAACATAGAACTATTTAATTAATGAATTTCAACTACAATTTTATTTAAAGTTCTACAACTCTCGCCCAGTGTACCGCGTGTCCATCCTGATAAAACTAAATAAAATAGTGTAATTATTTTTCCTTGTTCTACCAAGTACGATCTTAGATTCCTCTGTTAGCCGTTGTAAACGTATTTATTACCCTAATTCTCGCTCCCGTGATATTCACGGTCTGTGTCTTTTACTCAGATTGTTTAATTCCCACCAGTTTTTTAAAACAGTATCATTGACTTTGTTATGGTATCATTTTACCTGTCATTAAATAAGGTGAATATTTCTTTTTCAAAAAAGTGTTGCCAATGAGCAATTTGAATTTTTAAAGCGTAATTTAATGCGACTGTTAAGGAGCCGTATTTGAATTTATCTGATATCTAGAAATAAAACACCTAGATGTTAAGGGCCGCTGAAACAATCGTGCCCTGGGTGCGTTAAACTGCCTTTGGTAAGACTCAATTGAGTGAAAAAAAACAGGGTGCAATTGAGGGCGTAAGTTTCAAAGTAAGGAAAGTAAGGGATTAGTTAAGTAAGGAAAGAAAATTTCAGTAGTCCAAAATCCCGTGTATGAAAAGATTTTACCATCCCTGATTTATCCCAGATTTACCCTGAGATACCTAAAATATACGATAAAACTAGTTTTGCCGGAGATTGTGAGTTTTTAGGTGCAGGTTTACTAACAGAATAGAGGAATAAAGAAAGCATAAGGCGTGTTTTGAAACTTACTTCCTCAATTATACTATTACTATAATTCTTGCAAGAATATTTACTAAAACTAGGATCTGAATAAAAAGTAATAGAAAAAAATGTGTGATTTATTTGAGGTGAATCTATAAAACATTATAATTAATATTTCCTGAAAATATAATTAATTTTAATATCATTAAATTGAAATCTTTGGCGCCTTTATTACCCTAGCGTCTGTGCGCCCCCCACACATGGCAGACTGGGTCCGTGCGCTCCTGCTAAGGAGTGAGACCAATTAATTTAGCAATTTTAGGATGCTAGTTTCTGTGGCGATGGGAAAAGGCTGCTTAAGATACTTTTTAGAACATTTTTAGTTCTTTTGCATTGTCTAGAGGAACGATATCCTTTCACATTAACTTACTCATGTATTCTGTTTAAATAAAGAAAATTCTGCTTCATTGCAAAGGAATATGAATCACAATAAAAGTTAAGAAGATTACCTAGCAAGGTTAACTTTTTATTTTTTTAAACAAAATCAATATATTGAAAAAATAAGTTTATTTATTGTTAAATTCTGACATAAAACTTTGAAATCAAGTAACATTTCCCCCTACATCTCCATTAATTTCACTTGGTATATTTTATATTAACTGGATAATATGAGGATACATTTCTGCGCTTGAGCGGAAATTCTTGAAATATTTCGAAAATTGACTAAATTACAGGTTATCCCCCAAAAATGTGTTCACTCGGGTCATTAACAAGTCATAACTTTCCGATTTTTTTTCTTTTCGGGGAGTAATTAGTTGAAAAGAATAAGTGGACCAACTTTTGAAAAAAGAAAATTTATTTTAAAATGCTGTTGGAAGCATGGAAATACAACAAAGTACAAAGACAATATCGGAGCGCGTTTGAAGCAGGTCCACCTACGCGACTTACAATTATTCGGATAAAATGTAAGTTTGAAACTAACGGAACTTATCAGGATGCTCATAGACAACGTTCGGAAAGACCAAGACCATCACGGGCTTCATCATCCAAGAAGCAGTACTGGAAGGTGATCGCGAAATGTCCAAAAATCGAGTCGTGAGATGGACATCAGCCAATCAAGTGTCCATCGCATTTTAAGACGTTGTAATCGGAACATCTGCGGTAAGAGGACAAGTTATACATTTTATGTAGATTCGTTTACAATTTAAATATTAATTATATGTGAATAAAAACGGAAGTTATAATCATTCAAACTGTGTATACATTTTTTGGGACATTGTTTTCTGTCCAAAAAGTCAGAATTTACGTTTTACAAACTATTTTTTCCCTCTTAAATAAATGAAAATTAGTAATGTTGGTCCCAGAGCTTAACTTGAAAGGAAAATACAGGGTGTCCGGGCTAAAAGTATCTAAAAGTTATGAGTTATTTTTACGGAACTACACATTAGATTTAAAAAAAAATATTTAAATAAAAATAGCATCTCACATAGTTTTAATATCAATAGACTTCGATGTGCGCCCTTTGGTAGCACGACAAACGTCTAAACGGTCATCCAGTTCTCCCCAAATGTTTCGTAACTTAGACAAATTGCTTCTATGATACGCTTTTCCACATTTTCACTTTTTCTTTTTGGTTTCCAATCCACGGAGGTGAAGTCTATTATATTCTAATGGGTAGTTCCGTATTAATAAGTCATAACTTTTGGATATTTATAGACCGGACACCCTGTATATAAATTAATGTAGGAAAAATTCATATGCAAATGTCTGAAAATTGTTTTACTTGTCTATGGTATCGAACACGAAACTTATTAGAAAACCCGATTTACTAAGTTAACTTTATTATTGCAACTAATAGATAGGATTAGTGACAAAAGCATTTTTAAAAATACAACTTTGAATCAAAGAAAATTTAAAAAAAAAGTACGCAAAAAGGGGTCATTTTAATGTACGTGGTTCTGAACCTTTAAAATCGGTCAAGTGAGTATTCAGTACAATAAATATATTAATTAGCAACTTTAATATTACAAAAAATCGTTTCTAAAAGAATAATAAGACTTTGTAAAAAACTATACAACTTAGGGTTGGGTATAGCTATATATACTAGAAAAGTATAGATGGATATACCAAGAAAGTTTAGAGAGATGTGAAGCCTAAATAGCATCGAATATGGCTCTTCTGTATATAATTAAAAAAAAATCTTTTTTATGATGTCTAAAAAATGAATGCATTGCACGAGGATTGCACGAGGATGTTCGGGAATACATTGTCAATCATTATGTTTTCCTGGTAGTAGATTCTTGAAGGAATGGACTTAGACAAAGGGTTAAAAAATATTCCGACAGTTCATTTCTAGTATTGTTTCTGAAGTTGACATATAACATTTATATAGGCAATGGCGATGTTTATTAAGCATCTGGATGATCTATAAAATTTAGCGTAGTAATAGTATTTCCTTTTACAGTGTACCCAAAACAAAGACCTTGTTTAAAGTTTAAACTTGGCATCGTGCTAAGCGTGCTTCGAAAGGTGGTTTCAAAGTTGCAATGCCGCCTTGGACAGTGCCGCGTTTTTCCAGATAGGTTTTTAATGAACGTTTAAAGACACGGGTGTCGTATTGAGAGCGCCACTCAATGCATACTAGTCGCGAATCACAAAGTACATACGTGAGTGATTCTAATTAAATGATTCTGTATTCTGTATTTAACAATTTTGCGTTTATTGTTTTCATATTGCTATTGGGTATTGAATTACACAAATATATCATTAAATGTTGTTATCTAGGCTTTAAAAGCCGATGGAGCTTACAGTACTTACTCTGCCCGTGTCTTTAAAAGCTAATATCTCGGATAATGACAGACATTTCAACAATTATTAGCAACTTTATCAACATTACCAACAATCTTTTTATACTTCCGCGACTATAGGTACCTGCAGCGCCCCTCAGCTTTCTTGCTGAGCGCACGCAAAGTGTAATCTGTGAGTAACGGAAAAATGACATTTTCTCAAAAACTATGTCACCTAGGGATCGTTATAGTTTTTCTGCAAGGTTTCAATAAACTTCTAGTACCCCTATTTTTTCATAATTTTAGTTTCAGTAGATTCCGAAATAGATGGGGAGGGGGGGGGGGCTTTTTTGCAATAGATTTTCGGCGATATCGTTGAAAAAATCGACGATATCTCTATATTTGAGCTCGGCGTTACGAGGGTTTTCACAAGATACCCCACACCATATATATATAAAAGATATTTTTAAATAACTTAACCTTTAACTGATGTGACAGAAATTGTCCCTTAACTACTGTGAAGCGGTCTGTGAGACCGCTCCATCGAAAGATGAATAAAAGGCGCTATTAACTCATAACATGATGTTTTTGTACTAAACTTTTTGTACAGGACTATGATAATTAAAATTCACCTATTCAAAAGTCTCTGGTGACAGTACTAAAAGTTCCAAACGAAACAAAATTTCGGTAGTGTTTGTAGTTAAACTGAAAGTTACAAGTTAAACCATAAAATTTTAAAAACGCCGCTCGCTGTCTGTGAGACCGGTAACATCAGTTAAAGGTTAATTAGCCCCTTGCCCCCCCTTCATTTTTTCTAACCATATTTGTGAATGGTGTGAATGATCTATAAATATGTGGGTCCATAGCCGTTATTACTTCTGCCAAATTTGAACTTTCCACGTTCCATAGTTTACGACAGAAACGGCTGTGACAGACGGACAGACAGACAGACACACGAGTGAAAAAATGTTACTAAAGTGTAAAAGTTCCGTTTTTACTTTTTAAGTACGGTACCTTAAAAATGGAACATTCGTCGAGTAACTTAATGAACATTTACTATAGGTTACGGTTTATTTAAAAATCGATTGGTATTCCAGCGTCACCTAACAAATTTTCAACTTTCAGAATTGAGAACTGTGAACAATATGGTAAAACGAATCATTTGATTAGAAAAATAAACTAAATCTATCCCTTTTATTCTTAAGTGCTAAAATACTTCATGAATTACAATAGATTGAAAACGATGCACCCTGAATAATAACGAGGTTTATAAAAAAATAAATTACAATGAAATTTGTTCCTTCGAAAAAATGCTGCTTAGTAAGAATAATGAGTTTGACTATGCATTTCACGACAGAAAATGCATTTAACACATTCATTCTCAAATTTCCTCTTATATCTTTTTTCGTTCTATTTTTCAAAACGTATTTGAAATAGTTATGCATTTCAAAGTTACAGTTTGTTCATTAGATAATATTGGAGTTAGTGAAATAAAATTGATGTCTTGGGATTTGGAATTAATGGATAAATTAAATAAAGATTTTTTTTACAAACTTTGTACTTTTCATACGAGTTTAATTCCATAATAGTTAACTCTAAATTGTAATTATGGAGAAATATTTTTTTCTTTAAGTAACTGTACCAATTTTGAACAGTGCAACGACAATTTGCTCATTTTTAATAT
Source organism: Maratus speciosus (assembly GCA_963932465.1). Lineage (NCBI taxonomy): Eukaryota > Metazoa > Arthropoda > Arachnida > Araneae > Salticidae > Maratus > Maratus speciosus. Next base: position 682,518,860 of record OZ010787.1, on the reverse strand, counting down.
TCATAGTTTTTGTGACTGTGAATGTTCGATATCTCAATTAAATCTTACTGAATAAGTAGTGCTGCAGAAGTTGCTATTAAAAAAAAAATCAGTACAATATTTTTTTCGAAGAGCTTAAAATACGTCAGTAGCAGACACGCAAAATCCCGTTTTCCTCTTCCCGTTTTCTTTCCGTTGATAAGCTGGAATTCTTGCAGAAACAGTCGCTCACGAAAAAAAGAGCAGCCGCATAAAAATTCCTAAATTATACAATTAAAGTGCACTAAAAAATTATGATAAATTGTTATAAACTTTTATAATAACTGATAAAAACTGCTATAATGAATTGTTCACATTTTTGTCTTATATATCAAATTATACGAGCAAACTTTGTGTGTGTATGTAAGTTTTATTTTAACAACAGCTCTAACGATTTTGACTAAATTTTGCACTCTACCGTTTTAAGGTACGTTAAAGACCATTGTGCTAAGTCACATGTTCGAGAAAATTCGATGAGTGCGTCCTTTGATGGTCGCTACGGGCTAATGCATTTTAATGGGAATGGAGGTTGAAACAGTTATTAAGTTGTTGAAGAGTTGGCAGTAAACGAAGCCCCAAAGTGGGCAACATTTCACCAAAATTGGCGATACTTAGCGAACTATTGGCGACATTGGCAAGATTTGAGCGGGAAAATCGAATTATCAAAGGTTAAAGAAGTTATATATTTAGTTGTTCGAATAGCGGACGATAAATCGTTATTTCATTTTGCCTTTTCTTTTACGACTATAGAGTATATAGAGTATTCGACTATAAAGACTATAAAGTATAAATATTTCAGCCTTTATTTTCGATCATAGTAAATGTGGGAGTGAGTAACAAATATTTTTAAATTGCATTAAAAAGGGGAGTATTTATATTAAGAATCACTAACTCGATTTATACAAACGAAACGAAAGCGAAGCAGTTCGAGTAGCAGACGATAAATCATTATTTCATTTTACCACTTTTTTACGACTATAGAGTAATATTTTGCCATCATTACAGAAATGTGATTAAAAATTGCAAAAACATCAGAAACTAATTTAATATTCGAAACGTCTATAATTATTATGACATTCTCGGATCCATGCGAATAACTGACGCTAGTTTCACCGCTCAACAAAGGAGGGGAGTAAAACGAAGTGTTGTGAAATACAAACACATAGCTAGATTTTAATATAATAGATTCAAAATATTATGACATCCATCTTCCGGACAATTCCTTCATTTTGATCTGCAATTTCAAGAAAAAGGATCATTTGCCTAGTGTTCCAATGTATAGATTGGCCTCAATCTAATATATGGAACCCAGAAGAAAACTCCAAAATCACACGGATTTGTTCATTTCCCTTTCACATGATACATTTTTAAGCAGTCCATTTGAAGAAGAATTTTTGTATTTTCTGACTGCATTCATTTAAAGCATGATATTCTGCTTCTTTCAGAGTTATCTGATTTTGTTAAAAGAAACACTAAAAAAGTTATTATCATGCAAGTTATACTTCTCTTTCAAAAAGATCTTTCCATCCATTGGATTTTTGGTTAAATGAAGACTATCATAATTATCTACTTGGTAATTTTATAGGTGTCATTTAAAATGCTTCAAATTTATTTCTTTAACCATCTAATTTATCAGGCATTTCTCCACAAAGCAAAAATTGCTCTAAAAGGGAATTCGATTGTGTCTGAGGACGTGTTTACGCGATAATTTTAACGGAAAAATTACTAAAATTTACTTCATGTGATAGTGTTAGCAAAGAATTTCGTAAACTGTAAAACACAAGAAGACACAAATGGAGAGAAAAAAAAACTATTTAAGATTTATTAAAAGACTCATTCTAAAGACTAGATATTATTAGTATTATTTATTAAAGAATCTAACACATAATTGAAATGACTTTCTTTCGAAAAAGGCTTTCCTGCCATTACTTACTCTCCCCAGCCGCTTTCTCTCGAGCGCCGTATTTTGTAAAACAAGAGATATCTTATTTTACCATTTCAAGATTTCTTCTCATAATTACTAGTAAATATGCAAATCAGGAGCCTCAACGGCAGGTTTGCAAGTTGTTGTATTTTAATCTCATTTTACACAAATATTGAACATCCTACAATCCGTATTTTATTTTTTTAATTATATAAATATTTATAAGCATATAAAAATTTTAGAAGGGTTCAATAGAAGTAAATAATAAAGTAAATATCCAAACAGCAATATTTACTTATACTGAATCTATTATATCTAATATCTGGTTTAGAAATCTAGTGTTATTACAATTTTTGTTTCCGAAAAACAGTTTTGATAATCATAGATGTAGGATCTTATCTAAATAGATCCTATATAATTACGTAAGAAAAACACTCATTACCATTACACTAAAATTATAATAAGCTAAAAGTGAAAAAAGTACATTTAAAGGCATGTAAATACCTTATAAACCCTTAATCGTCAGGGGCAACGATTAAGGGGTTGATAAACAGATCTCCATGTTTTGCACGTAAAATTAATAACTTTATGTATATCAATATTGCTAAAAAAATGAACATAGTAAAACAAAAATCACGAAATCACAGGTATAATGAAAGCAGGTGCTCTAATAAAAAGCGTCATCTGTGAACGTGAAATATTTTATCCTATTGTTTTAAATTTTGTAAAGCACGTCTTTCCATATTCTCAGATTAGTTTCTTAAAAATCATTTATGTGTCTTTAAAGGGAATTTTTTCACTTTTAGCATGCTAAAACTTTAATTTAAATATTCTAATCTACTTGATAGCATTAAAATACTAAAGTCACCCCAAAATTGGCATATCTGGAGACCTTTAAATCTACTGGATAATCATTGATCGTCGTGTCCACTGCTGATTTCCTAAATCGCATCGATTTGGCTCTATAAAATATTTTTTGTGATGGCCTTTTAATAGTATCTAACTTCAATTTAAAAACGTTATGTTACTAATATAGTTTATATTTCACGTAAAGATATATTGCAGATCAGATTATTAAACATTTACTAAACTTTTATTTCCCCAAGCCAGACTTTATTCTTAATTTTTCGTAATTGGGATTATTTAAATGATCTATTTTTTATAGGAAATGAAAGGCAGTTGCTAGGTAACTGTCGAAAGAAAAAGAAAAAATGAAATATGTACTAGGCCAAATAAGTAAACTGATAAAACAGAAAGTTTTATTTTATTGGAAAACATGTATAAAGTTCCTCCAAATATAATGCAGCTAATTTAAAAAAAAATCTGAGAAATATATTGACAAAATTTCAAAGTAATAGGAATAACTTGAAACCCTTATTTGTAAATTTTAGCATCCATAATTTACCATATAAATACATTAATGAAATGCGCCAATTTCTTTCAACAAATGAAAAATTGAAAATCGTCTTAATTGCCATAGAAAAGCATTATGGAGCAAAATATAATGTTCTATATATTCCGAACGAATGAACCAAATATAACAAATAACTATACAGCTAAATACAGGTACCTCACCAACATGCATACTTAATTTTAAGCTAATCGGATGCTTTTTGCGGCAGTTATCGCGGAACAGACAGACAAACTAATTAACAGACGGAAACAAAAAACTGTTCGTGTCTCCACAGTAAGCCTTCACAGACGTTTCGGCAGTTATTAATAATAGCATTCTGATTGACAAAATTACTTTGCATTAATAATATTAGCAACCATTTAGACAATATTTTGTAGTAAACAGGAACCCTCCTCTAGAGCTTCACCGCTTGTATTCGATGATGTTTCGTGTTCGTCCTACTTTCTTCTATTTTTACAAGAAAAAATTTGGATGTGCCAATCCCGAAACTTTCTTCTATCTTATACATCTTAATATTTCAAAAATTAGTTACACATGTTAATACTTCAATAATATTAGTTTAATACTATACCAACTTTGATTTTCATCTTAAATTTCTGCTTAAGTCAATAAAACGGACTAAAAACGAGTTAATCTATGGCATGATATTTGTTAAAATTAATAGTTTTCCTTATTCTGTTATATCAGCTGTTTGAAAATAGCCGGCTTAGCAGGAAGCGAGTTCCCGCCGCTGCACGAGCCGACGATGGACAATAGAATTACGAAAAATCAAGAAAAGTACACAAAAATCACTATCACAGAGCCCCTTTACCACGCAATATTTCCAAATTCAAGGAGGACCTGTTGGCCAAAGCCAAAAACATGCACAAAAAATTTGGTTCAATTGTATGCATAATTTTATACACTTTTCGATGGTACAACAAAGAAAATGGCACAAACATCGCTATTACAGCGCCCCTACCGGCAGAACTCAGGGAGAACTCGCTTGCCAAAGCCAGAAACATACACAAAAATTTGGTTCAATTCTATGCATAACTTCATTCACTTTTCGATGGTACAATAATGAAAATAGCAGCAGGCATTCGGGCCAGGACTGCTCACAAATCCACCATGTTAACAAAACCGCAGCCAACAGAGCCGGCCGGGAAATCAGCTTGGAGGAGGACCCTCCTTTATTTAAAATAAACAGTTTATAGCACATTTTTATGCATTGGGTACATTTTTTAGTTTTACATTATTTACATTATTACTTTCTTCTTTTTTACAAAATTGGCTTCTTCCTTTTGGAAGCAATGTCCGTTATTTTTTATTTTTGTTGTCTAGATTTTATCGTTAGGTATTTTTTTGTTGTTCATGTTAGTTTTTTTGTTTGTTTTACATAGGATTTTTTAAGACACTAGTTGGTACTGTTCGATCATTGCTCTGTTATTCTGTTGATATACTTCTTAAAATTTTACTTATTGTCAGAAAAATGAGAAAAAGGAAAATCCTCTTAGGGAAAAACAGAAAGAATTAAGATGGGTAGTTAAATGCAAGCTTGTGTAGCTGTACCAGTGATTATTAGTCGTCTTCATCTGACGAGGCGATGTCCATACCATGGAATGGGAGATTATTTCTAAATATAAATTCATGTAGTTCTACGAATCGCATACAGTTTATGATTTTGTTAACTAAGACCTCTCACTCCAGCAGATATCGAAGCCAGTTCTTTAGGGACATTTGTCTATGCCTCCTGATGTGGAAGTGTGCCGTCAATGTGCACGCTAGGACATAATGGAGTGAATTTGATAGTTCGCCACAGACGCAAAGGGGTCCAATGTGGGGGGGGGGGGGTCCAATGAGTCACGCTTGCCTATTTTGTACAAGTATTTATTGAAAATGGCACAGAGATCGCAATTATAGCGCCCCCTTCTGGCAGAATTTTTTGCAAGTTCAGGGAGGACTTGCTTGCCATAGCCAGAAACACTATCGCTATACACAAAAAATTTGGTTCTATTATATGCATCACTTCATGTACTTTTCGATGTTACAATAATGAAAATGGTATAGACATCGGAATTATAGCGCCTCCTTCCGGCGGAATTTTTCCAACTTCAGGGAGGACCTTCGTGCTATGACCAAAAACAAACACAGAAAATTTGGTTCAATTCTATACATAACTCCATACACTTTTCGATGATACAATAATCAAAATTACGCAAAAATCGCTGTCACAGCAACCCCCTACCGGCGAATTTTTCCAAATTCAGGGAGGACCTGCTTGCCATAGCCAAAAACTTAAAATAAAAATTTGGTTCAATTCTATGCATAACTTCATACACTTTATGATGGTACAATGGCGACGGACAGACAGACATTTCCAATAGACATGTTTTTTGGGATCTCTGACCTCTAAAACGTGTAATTCCGTCGAAAACCGAAAGTCGAAAAAATTTTCTATTGCAATACTTTCTTCTATTGAAGATAAAGAAAGTAAAAAGTAATGGATTCGTGAAACATTTCAACTTCTAGTTCTCGGGGGATTTATACATTTTAGAAGGTCCTGAAAATCATTTGACTGTTTTTAGAAAATGTCTATCTGAGTCTGTGAGTAAGTCTGTCTGTATGTGACACCGCTCTATCGCAAGAACAATGCACAGAATTTAATAAAACTTTAGATGCAGTTAGGCCTTCATACAAATGGGTGGTGATTAGTTTTTGGTGTAAATCTTCCAACAGGTGGAGCTGCTAATGCTGTATTTTTTACGATTTCCGCAATAGGTCTATCGCAAGAACTAATGCACGGATCATGCATCATCAAATGGGCGGATTTCTCATCAAACTTCAGATTTAGTTACACGTTCAAATAAATTGTTGTTTATTAGGTCACAATAGGTGGTACTGATGTGCTGCATTTTTCAGGATGTACGGGATTTTAGCGATAGTCATACCTCAAGAACAAGTGGACATAGAATGCCGCTAAGAATGGATTTTCCAAAATTCCACCCCTAAAAAGGGGGGGGGGAAGAGGACGAACTTCCTTTAAAAAAATTCCTTTAAAATCTGATTTTATAGTTATTTTTCAACTGATAGCATATTTTAATGTATTTTTGTATCCTGAATCAACTGGTACTAACTAAATGCTTTTAAGTCTAATAGTTCATGAGATATTTCATATTTTTCTAATTTGCCGATGACTTTGAGGCCAAAACCTCAAATTTTTAATTGATGATTTTTAAAAACTCATTCTCTTCATTCTGTTACTATAGAAAGGGAAGAAATTCAAACTGAATGATTTTTTAATCGATTCTTTTGGTTGAATAATTAAAACAATTATGTCAGTTAGGAACAAAATTACAAACGCCTTAAAAACTAAAACTAAATAAAAAAAAACTGTGCTATTTTTTCGTTTAACCAACACCATGCTAAAATGTGTGCGCCATTTCACGCCATTTTTTTCGACCCTAACCGTGCAAAGGACTTTTATTGCAAACCATGCCAAACATTAACATTTGCTATTTATTGAACGTGAATATTTTTTTGGAGTATTTTTCAATCGTAATCTCGCAAATCTTTTTAATTCGTTATTTTTGAATACAGAATATTTATTATTAATTATAACTTACATTTATTACTGATACTGACATTGATTTTACTATTTGGAAGTTATCTGATGATGAGGAAGCTATAATAAAAGTATTTCAGAACTTAGGAATTATACATATAACTAGCAAAAGCCATTCTTTGTCTGGATTCGAGAAGAATTATTTAATAAGACAAATATTTGAAAGTAACAATATTTGTTACATTATTTTTGCATCTTTATTAAGCAAAAACGTTATTTTATGTTTTGGCGCATTTGAATTTTAGAAATGTAAATTCAGCCAAATAACTACGAATTTCCTTGGAATTTTTTATTTATGATATAACGAATTTAACAATTAAGTTTATTTGTTTACAATTCTTTTGTTGCCACTTTACAAAAAAAAATCATAATATAATTCTTTTAAAATGCGTAAGTATTGTCTGCGTAAGTGATTTCACCTTCACATAATAAGAATAAATTGTGTATTGGAATTCTTAACACTGAAAAATACTTTTATAATTGAATGTAAATAATTGAAATTTCACAAATTTTAGTTCATTAAAAATATGCTGTAATTTTCATAAAAAAGGTATTTTAAAATTTCATAAAAGAAATCGTGAAACTATTTAATTAATCATGATTCTATCTATAATGACTAACTCCATGATTTATTTTTTCTTCTGAAAATATATGTGTTTCATTTTTTATTTGCAAAAATGCGTCCTTAATGGAAAAACATGTAAAATAAATTAATTAAAATAATAATTTTTTAAGGTTATTCTGTAAAAAAATAATATTGTACAAATCTACAGATCATAATTTATTTTTATGTTTAATTTCAAGTCAAAATACTGAATTGTAAAGTCTACGACAAAATGTAATTTCTGTAACCTAGTAGAGGATTCGCTCATCCTAAAAATTTTTGTTCAAAAAACCATGAATGTCTTCATTCAAAAAATGAAATGTTTACTGCAATGTGAGACATACGTATTACGCACGCAATACTAAGAGACATTTGCAATTTCAAGCCTGCAGTTTAAATTGACTGTATTTTATTAGTTGCAAAATATTTTTTTGTTATTTTTATTTTAAGTACTTATTTTTATTGATTTTAAAAAATGGAAGGTCAAAGAGTGTAATTTTCAAAAGTTATATTTTTTAAATGCTCATTTTTTTATCAAGAAATTTTGTTTTTCAAATGTTTCATTTCATTTTGTGCCAACTATTACGCTTGGCGACAATGGTGTTGGCATAACGGAAAAATACCAAATCAGTTACTGATTTTATTTCAAATGCAAAAAAAAAGGTTTAATGAGAAATAAACATTGTAAAACAAAGACATTTAATTTAAATATAAAAACAACTAGATAGTTCCCGTCAAGATTTGACGGTAAATAACTTGAATGCTCCATTAGAAAAATTCTTGAATTTTGAATTAGTTGCTTTTAAATTAATTATTGAAATCGTGACAAATTTTTATATCGCATAAGTGATTCCTATTTCTTGAAGGCGAACTAGAAGGTGCTGTCATCTAACCTATTGAATGAAGTGAAAGAACTTTATAAAATTTACAACCAATTATGCTTGCCTTTTATCAGAAATTTACCAAAAAACACTGCATTTATTTTTATTTACTACAGTCTCATTTTTTTTTTTTTTGTAAAAAAAATTACAATATCTATTTTTATTTTTTATTTTTTTAAACTACAGGACCTTTAAAAGCTGACATGAATTTTATTTATATCAGTCTCATTCTCTAAGAGCCTAATTTTGAAACTTGATGCAACTAACGATTTATAATATATATATTTTATTACTTGAATTTTATTTTACTTTTTTCTTCATTTTTTAAATATTAAACCATGGATATCAATATAATTTATTTTATGGTTCTTATATGAATACTTTTCTTTCTTTCCGTTTTATTTATTTATTTATTTTTTACGGAAAAGAATGGCAAACTGTTCCTTCTGACTCACACACCTATATATTCTTGATAATGTTAAAAAAATATAAACAAAAGTTGTAGATCAGCTCAATTTATTTAATTGATAATTACATGCAAAATATTTTAGGTTAAATATTTTAAATATAAAATTATTTTTTGAAAATATTTTTGTGTTAAATTTTATTTAATGATAAACCATTCAAATAATAATAAAATCAAAATCATATAACTTCTCCTCTTAATAAAATATCATTATCGAAGTGAATTATCGCTAAAAATTGTACAGAAATCATTTTGCCGGGCGTTGGGCTCGAACCCGCATCGTCTACAAAAGTTTTTTTAGAAAAATCGACCAGTGTAGCGGTCGAAGGCTGCTTGTCGGTTTATAAATACGAGTGCTATAGCATTACAAAAATAAGATTGTTTCAAAATGCCAGCCACCCAGGAAATTCAAACTGCTATATTTCAGCTCTTTTTTAAGATAAAGATGAAACAAAACATCTTCCTGAATCCTTGTATTAAGGTCAAAATGCTTAAAGAAAACATATTTTTCAAATTTTAATTTATTTGCATCGTTTCTTAAATTAAAAAAAATAAATTGTTTAAATGGCCACCATTTTGAAAAAAAAGATGGCGGAGGAAGCTGGCTAACGAGCTCGGTCGAGACATAGACATGTACTATGCACGCAGTTAATATCATTCAAATCGGTTTATAAATACGAGAATTACAGCATGACAAAAATCAGATTGTTTCAAAATATCTGCCACCCTAGATATTCAAACTGCTATATCTCAGTCGTTTTTTAAGATAAAATCGAAAAAAAAAATGCTCCGGAATCGTTGTATTAAAATCAAACACTTAAAGAAAACATAATTTTCAATCGTTTTTAAATTTTAAAATTTTGAAAAAAAAAATGGCCACAATTTTGAAAGAAGATGGCGGATGAGGCTGGCCAACGAACTCGGTCGAGACATCAACATGTACTATGACACTTAATCTCATTCAGATCGGTATATAAGTACGAGAGTTATAACATGACCAAAAATTATATTATATATATATATATATATATGAGGGGATCACAACCATAGTAGACCAAGTCCATTTTGAAAAAAACGTGATAGTCCATTTAGAAGGTGCATAAAATTTGTTTTATCCCCTCCCACAGTAAACCAACTTTGTAAACAGATGACATATATAAGAAGGCATGTGAAAACAGACTTGATTCAGTGTGGGAGTGGATAAAACAGATATTATACACCTTCTAAATGGACAGTATCTTTTTTAATGGACTTGGTCTACTATGGTTGTGAACCCCTCATATACAAAGTTTTAACACTCAAATGTTCACAAAGTTTCAACACTGGTCCTAGAATGCAAAAGTTATTAAACATTTTTGTACAGCGAACTAAACTTCTTCAAAATATAACCCTTGGGCATCAACACACCGCTGCCAGCGTTTTTTCCATTGTTCACAGGCTCCCTGGAAGTCTTCGCGCGCAAGGCTGTTAAGGGACCTCGTCGAAGCTGGAATCGTGGATCGCTGGAATCGTGTCGAATCGATTACCTTTCAGTTTTTTCTTGATCCGGAGGAATAAAGAAAGTCGCTGGGAGCGAGGTCGGGCTGTAGGGATGCTTGTGGCATTATTGCCACGTTAAACTTAGCCAAAGCTTTGGCGCTGCGAGCGACGTGTGAGAGGTTGCATTGTCGTGGTGTCATCCAATCGTCTCTGGTGTCTGGGAGGACGCGCCGGGTCAGGTCGGTTTTACGCTGGAATGCACCAACATTTGAAGGATAGAGTCCGGCGCGCCCGCCCTGATATCAGAAATGATTGGATTGTTCATCACGACAATGCGCCCTCTCACATGCCGCTCGCCGCTGCTGAAGTTTGGCTATGTTTAACATGGCAATACTTCCGCAAGCCTCCCTACAGCCCCTACCTTGCTCCCACAGACTGTTTTGTCCCCCCCGACTAAAAAAAGACCTGAAAGGGAAGCGATTCGTTACGATTCCAGCGATCCAGGCAGCTTCGACGAGGTCCCTTAACAGCCTTGCGCGCGAAGACTTCCAGGGTGCCTATGAACAATGGGAAAAACGCTGGCAGCGATGTGTTGATGTCCATGGGTCATATTTCGAAGAATTTTAGTTCGCTGTACAAAAAGGTACCTTTTTGTACAGCGATCTAAAATTCTTTATTAAACGTTTAATAACTTTTGTATTCTCGGACCAGTCTTGAAACTTTGTGAACACATCCTGTATATGTGACATTTGAACGGAGGGTAGTTTTGGAGTCTGGGGGTCAGGTGAAAATATACAAAAACTTTTGGAAGTGCTTTCCTCCGCACGACTGTGACAGCTAGCTTTTTACTTTTTTTAGTGAAAGCGACACCGAAAGAAAAAAATATACCGCCTTCATCTAAAACGAATAGATAACCCTTTTCAAAATCCCTAAACAAGAAATATAGATTTCCGAGTTATGCGAAAAAGGTAAACAAATAAACAAATAGACGAAATGATCGAGAGCATCTAATCTATAGTTTTCTAGGTGATAAACGATACAGGGTGTTTCACTACCAAACCGACAAACTTGCAGGAGTTTTAGGGGGCACAGAGACGGTTCGGAATCACGTAGGAATTGAGGGTCGAAACTGCAATCCTAACGAGATAAAGGGTTGTTAGGGGCTGAACCATCGTGATAGCAAATTGACATTTTAAGACCATAAGCTTAAAATAAGTCATGATTTTCCTGATAATGAAATTCCCCGAAGTTCATGAAAGGCTTTTCATTCCTGCATCTTTGTTTATCCTGCAGCTGATCAGAAATTGTACAGGTGTTTTAAATTGACTTATCTTCGTTGCTACCGCAAACGTCCGACGGATGCACGGCGTATTTTAAAACCTCTGAGATTCAATGCGGTACCCACGTTACGAAATTTCGGGCATCTTCATTATAGGAAAATCATGACTTGTTTTAAGCTTATGCTCTTTAAGTGTCAATTTTCGATCACGATGATTCAGCCCTTAACAACCCCTCTATCTCGTTAGTATTACATTTCCGACCCAGCATTGCTATGTGATTCCGAGTCGTCTCTGTGCCCCCTAAACCACCTGCAAGTTTGTCGGTCTGGTAGTGAAACACCCTATATTATGAATCGTTTGAATTGCGAGAAATTATCACTCGATTTCTAGAATTAATTCATAAACTTATAGTTACTAAAACTCACTTCTGGTGTTCACATTTACTTGCAGAGATTTTTAAATAAGTTTGACCACGATAATATAAGAAAACGCCCTTGATTTTTAATAGGGATAACTAGAACTCTCTAGCAAAGGGAACTAGAATTTATAAGGATGACATGAAACTATTTTTTCTAGAGCCACAATTTATTTTCTAGATGCCAGTGGTAGAATTTTTTTGAGGGTACCTAAAACATTACTCATCGTAAACCTGTATTAAGAGTAGTTTTACATTTATAAGAGACGTTTTGAAGAGGTGTGGTATTTTTTATGTTGTTCATAATCGTGTAGGTATGAAACTAGTGATGCCAACAACGTAAAACTTAATTCTACAACTCATTTTGATAATTAGCGAATTGGCAAAAAATAAACATCTTAAAAAGTTTAATATATATTTTTGAAACGATTGCATGTGTCAACTCATGAAGTTTTCTTGCAATTTTGCGGTTTATAAATATAGAAATCTATAGCAGGAAAAAATGACGTTTATTTGTGTGTTTTTCTTAATGATCATTAGAGAAATCTATAGTAGGAAAAAATGACGTTTATTTGAGTGTTTTGATGACAATTAGAGAAATCTATAGCATCTAGAAGTCTGTAAATTTGTATAAAGATAGACGAATGCATCTAAGACACAGAGTTTTCAATTAATTAGCCGAGATATTAATTAAAAAATCTAATGAATGATCCTAAATTTTCGGCAGTTCGCCCGAGTGAAGATCGTTCTCACGCATGTCTGGAGAATCCGTGGTTTTTCAAGTACAAGCGTACGATTATTTCATTTTGTGTGCATATAAAAATCACAATAGCTGTACTACTATAGAGTTTCTGTTTAAATGAAAACTACGCACGTTTTCCCGTTACATTTCCGGTTATAATTTTATCTTTTTTTTTAAAAAATTAATTTTTACTATTTTAAAATTTTTTTCTGAATGTTAATTTCATATTAGTTGTCCTATTTATCATTTTTATTGAAGTTTTAAACTGTCATTCCCGTATTATACAAAATGCCCACTTATTCATGGTACCTTTCTGGTTATGACCGTATCTTTGGTTTAAACATAGATTAATATTTATTGTTTCAAAAGATTGCGAATCGTTTATCGCAATTAATGCGAGCATGATTTTTTTTTCAGTGCCTATAATTTCGCGTTGTAAGAGATTTGCTCTCGTTTTTCGTTCATATTCATTTGCAGAGGGTTGACACTTGTTTTTCACTATGTGAATAGAGACATACGGAAGATTTAGCAGAAAGATTTCTTTTTTTTGCCGAGTAAAAAATGCCATAATTTAATAAGTGCACAGATAATTGAATTATTTCGAATATTTTTTTTTTTTTTTTTTTTTTTTTTTTTTTTTTTTACAAATTTTCTTTATTTAAAGAGGAAAAGCATACGATAGTGTACATTGATTTATTGATTTTTTTATTATTTAGGTTTTCTTTGGGAACTTCTAGTCAGAATTGAAATTTTAATGTATGAAAATGTCAAAAATGAAATCGACAATCACTATAAAAAAGCCCCTTACCGCGTTTCGCAAGATCTTCGCGCAAACAGTCATACAAATTCGGCGTTCGTTTGTAGGAACAGACCATAGCGCGCATATCACGCCCGGTCTACGCCTCCGAAAGCATTGAGGTCCCCCAACTCTGGTTTCGTTTGAATAGCTTATTGTTTAAAATTTTGAAGTAATACAAATTCGTTGGTGCACGTTGCTGAAGGCAGTGCCATAATACGAACACAAAATCTCTCCTGGAAAATAATATCAGAATTCAGCACTGATTTTACATAACTTAAAATTAATATCCGGGCAGATCAACTAGTAAATAATAAAACCATTATATTATAAAACTTTAACACGACCTTTGTGGAAATCATGGACAAACTACTTTATTATTTTATTATAGAATAATGTGCAAAACATATGAAAAGCTCAGGTGTAAACAATGGTAACGTAGAAGTTTCGAGAAATTCAACATTGTAGTTTTCTAAAACAAATCTCCGACTCAAACCAACTTCTTTGCTTAAAAAAAACAGCTGATTTGTTAAGACTGAAGCTTTGGCTAACATTGTTTCATAATTATTTTCGTAAATATATTTTGTTTGGTTATGATGGCAATTATTCAGCAATAAATCGTCCTTGTACTTTTAAAAGAATTTCAGAATGTTCTTCAATAATTTTACATGAAAATCGGAAAATGTTAAAAAATGCCAGTGATGATGTTTTTTACACGAGCCCTTCCTGTACAAAGTCTCCAGAATACTGTTTTCATAAACAATTCAACAAAAAATTGAATAAAAAACTAACACAGAAATGAAAAAAGAAAATTAAACATGAATATGCAGCAAGAAATTTAACATATTATTTTATTGACAGTGGTTTTACATAAGAGCTTTCTATACTTTCCAAAAAGACTTCCAATAAATTATCCTACTTGAGCACTTTTTATCGGACTGCAAAAAAAATAATTACTTTCTCATGAATATTCATTAAACTAGATCCATCCAGAGACAAAAAATATTGAAACCAATTAAACTTTTGTGTGCATTAATATTTTAAAACCTTTCTTTGGTTGTTTATGTTACTAAACATTTCTTTCACTAGCAAAATTACCCCCCCCCCCCCCTCAAGAAAAAAAATGGTGAAAATAAGATTTTCTGTAAACACGAATTTAATTCGAAATATACGCGAAAACCATTATTTAAATCATTTCCGGCTACTATAATATTTTTTGTTACGTATTGCAAAAATTTTAAACAATAATTCAAGGCCGAATTTGTGGCAAAAATAAGCAATTCCTTATATTAAGTAGCGATAAGTTTAGTATTTTTACACTGTAAAAAAAAATTGTTAAGTTACTAAAGTTTTTCTAGGAAACTGGGATTCCAGGAACTTTTTATGTAACGGCAACAACAAAAAATCCTGTAACAGACGCTGTTACAGGAACACGAGCCGGGACACATGTGTACAACGCGATTGACAACTTATCAAAAGCAAATTCCTCAAATAGATGAATTAACAAGCGGGTAAGTGTGATTGCAGATCGCACAGAAAATTTCGTTTAATATCATTTTAAATCAATTATCCTTAATTAATATATCAAATTGTTAATTTATAGTTATTAAACCGTTACATGGTAAAATTATTTAAATCAAATAAAAAAATACGAATATTTTTAAAATCAGTTATTTCAAAAGTTTAGTGGAGGTAAAAATAAAGCATAGAAGTTTTAAAAGAAAAAATTGTTTAAAAAATATGTAAAATGCTGAAATAATTCCGAAAAAACTCATATTAATACTTTCACTTTCCAAATACTCACTAGATGGTGCCAAAAACGGCGTTAACATTTATTAAAATTAAAAAAACCCACTAAAATGGCTAGAAAATACGAAATTTCTTTTAATTTATTCCATCGGACAATTAAATGTAAAAAATTGAAAATTTCAATTTCCGCCGACATGCTTTGGTGCCAGTTAAGTAGCCCGGTGCGTGTATGACATTGGCGCCAGAAACAAATCGCGCCAACGTGGTGCATATATGAAATCTATGCCAATCCAAGATATGCATTAGAAACTACAAGCAATGGCTTTAGAAAAGGAATTAATTTATAAAGTAACAAACATCTTTAATCAATCCAACTTTTCTTAAGCTATAAATGTACATGACAGACTAATTTTTCTAAAATTAGTTGGGCAGAAAAAACAAGTAATTAGTTTTAATTACAGAAGAGAATAAATGAATTTAAATGTTAATAGAAAATTATTAAAATTTAAGCGATAAATGAGAAAAACAGTAATATTTTTTTGTGAAATAAGTTGATTTTTTATTCTTTTAATTTAGTGATGAAATTATTAATTTTAAGTAAATAACAGAAGAGAGTTAGCGAATTTAAATGTTAATTAACCAAATAATTAAAATTTTAGGGATAATTTTGGAAGATAATTGAAAAAATGAGGAAAATGTGAAATATATATCACTATTTTATGGACTCTTTTTAAGCCTTTTATTTTTAAATTACTATATGGAATTCTTTTTCAGATGCTTTAAATGCTTACGTTAAAAATTGTCCCACTTTACTTAAAACTTATGAAGAAAATAGGAATGTCATTGATAAAAACTTTCACAAGCCCGAGTCTAATTTTAACCTAAAAAGAAATGTTGCAGATATGCTTGAACTGTTAAAGCATATACTGCAATTGCCCTAGATTACATCTAAAGTAATAATTGTTTTATTGCTATAGTACAACAGTCAGAGTAAACTGCCTCAGCAAGAAAAAAATAAATTGAAAAGTGCCCAGTTAAACTCGTGGCATTGAGCTCGCAGGCAATTCACACTAGTTGTATATTATACTCTTGTTTCAAAGAACAATGCTCTTGAAACATTCCTTTCCCGCTTTATACTTAACCAATGAACCCCCAAAACTAGTAAAAGTACCTTATCAGAATGAACCTATTTGCAAAATTTGAGGCAAATCGGATAATTCTGCCGAAAAAAAACATTTATCTAAATTAAGGGGGATTAGCCCCCAAGCCGCACTTTATACTTAACCAATGAACACCCATAACTAATCAGGTAACAGCCTTATCAAAATTAACCTTTTTACAAATTTTTATGCGAATTGGATAATTCTGCCTGAAAAACCCATTTATCTAAATTAAGGGGGAGGGTGCTTAGCCCCCGTTCTCCCTTTATACTTAAACAATGAACCCCAAAATGTAATCAAAGGCTTATTATACAACCTTAACCAATTATTATACAACAAAATTTATACAAACAAAGCCTTATTATACAATCAAAGAACCTATTTATAAAAGTTGATGCAAATCGGAAAATTCTGCCTGAAAAACCCACTTTTTTAAATTAAGGGGGATTAGCCCCCGTTCCCCCCTTTATACTTAACACCAATGAACCCCCAAAAGCAATCGGAGAAGTACTTTATCAGAATGAACCTATTTACAAAATTCGATGCAAATCGGAAAATTCTGCCTGAAAAACCATCTTATCTAAATTAAGAGGGGGTTAGCCTCCGTTCCTCCCTTTTTACTTAGCGAATGAACCCCCCAAAGTAATGGGTGAAGCACGTTATCAGAATGAACCTACTTACAAAATTTGATGCAAATCGGAAAAATTCGCCTGAAAAACACATTTACCTAAATTAAGGGGGTATTTTCCCCCCGTTTCCCCCTTTATACTTGACGAATGAGCCCCCAAAACTAATCAGGGAAACGCCTTATCAGATTGACACGATAAAAAAAATTGAAGCAAATCGGATATTTCTATCAAGAGTTATCGCTTTACGTACGTACATACAGAACCTGCGGGCGCATTAGCTCTCAGGCTTTGATAGCCTGTGCGCTAAAAAAGAACGCATTAAATTTTGCAAAACAATATCCTTGTAACTCTATGCTTGCATTGATACTAAAATTTAACACAAAATCTTCACCTTTTGAAGAACAGAATATAGTAAGAGCAGTAACCCCATATGAGTATTGGAAGAGTCAACAAATTAAAATCAGTAAATTTAACAGCAAAGCTTTTACCGAAGTTGGACAACTTATAACAGCAAAAACCTCTGCAGCTAGGCGGCAGTAGGGATAATCACCTCATCAAGTTTGCGACTGATGTTCCAGAATTAGTTAAAATTCGATTAGCA
The DNA here is from genome assembly GCA_963932465.1 of Maratus speciosus. NCBI lineage: Eukaryota > Metazoa > Arthropoda > Arachnida > Araneae > Salticidae > Maratus > Maratus speciosus. Next base: position 682,501,098 of record OZ010787.1, on the reverse strand, counting down.
CATTAAAACGCAATCGGTCTGCCAAGTCATATCTGGGGGGGGAAACACCTGAAAACCCTATTTTAGCGGTTGATTCGTAGGTTTACCATTGTGTTTTCCTGCACCGAAAGATATGAAAAGATGGACGACTGGGAGCAGGAAAGGACAATGGTAAACCTACGAGTCAACTGCTAAAATGCAGTAAGCGAAAGGTACAGGCCGCGGCTCTTCACTGACCTTGCCTGCTTTTCACCCTACTTTTATCACATGACAGTTTTAAGGAATCACCTGGGTTGGAAGGAAAATTGGAAGAAATTAGACTATCATGATCACGTGAGCGCAAAGACAGGTGGAAGTTTCGCAGCCTGTCTCTTTCATTTACTGCAGTTTACGATTTCAAAGGGTAAGCGAGTATGAAAATGCATTGATAACACAATTTTACGCAAGGCAAACTGAATAAACACATGAATTCGAACTATGAAAGATAGGATTTTATTTGCTTTGTCGAAATCAACCGTGTGAGAGAAAGGTTTATACTCAACATAATCAAAATCCTGTTTTACAAAAGAAGAAAAGCTTTCTAGAATATTAGTTCCAACTGAAACAGTTGTAAGATTAGTGTACCAATAATGGTCTATCTAAAACCCAGGGGGCCACTTGTTTTGACAAATGAAACAAGGTTTATATATCATACTCACAGTCAACAGATGATTGGCTCAATTGTTGACTAATCACCAGTCATCCTAGTTGCTTGTGAGTATGATGCATAAACTTTATTTATGAAAGCAGGAGGCCCATATAGGTACATGGGCCATTACCAATACACTTACCTTAAATTCCAACTGAATACGTGAAAACAGAATATCGATAACTCCTCATTAACATCGTAAATAAGATCAAAATTTTGCAGGAAAAGAAGAAAGCTATAGTTGATTTTGAGAGTTTTAGAATTACATTTCAACATTTCTCTTTTAAATGAAACACAGATGATTCAAAATATCTAAACAAATTCAAGTACCTATCTAATTCAATCAAACAAACTGCTTAAAGCAATTAAGTAGAGTGGTATTTATTAAGACAAAAATTAAAGTCAAATAAGCAATAAATTAGGAAAAATAAATTTTGTTATTTTATTCTCCACAAAGTTAGTTATATGTAGTGATTCAGAAAAATATTTACCGATTTTGGTTATTTCTTTCCATTGTTGTTCTGAACATTGAAATGCACATTTTTAATCACTGGTGTCCAAAATTAAGGACCAATCACAAAATGCGAATTTTCAAGTACGCGAATACTTAAAAGGAAATAATATAATTCGAATAATTACTATCTCTACAGCACAGCTAGTCCATATAACATCACATTCATGTCACACATGGTCACAAGTGTCACAGTCACTACGGTGAAGCAAAAAAATAGGAAATTCAATACATCTCATCATGAGTCTTAAATGATCACTATATGTGACTCCACTGAAACGTCACTGTGACTGCTGCTTTGTGACGAGTCACCATATGACTTTACAATGTAGTTACGTTGTGACTCTCATGTGACTGTCATCTTAATTTCAAAGTCATCGTGAACGCTGCATTGTGATAAGTTATCAAATAATGTCACATTAAAGTCACATGATGACTTTCAGGTGACAGACTTACTACTGTGAAGTCACCATTGTGTTCTTTTGAGAAAAGTCACCATGTGACTATAATGTGATATTATTTGGTGACTTATCATAATGCAACGTTCATGATTACTTTGAAATTGAGTCTAAAAGCGACAGTCATATGAGAGTCACAATGTAACTACATTGTAAATTCACCTGGTGACTCGTCACAAAGCGGCAGTCACATTGACGTCTCAGTGGAGTCACACATAGTGATCATTTGAGACTCATAATGAGACGTGTGGAATTTCCTATTTTTTGTTTCGCAGTAGTGACTGTGACACTTGTGACCATGTGTGACATGAATGAGATGCTCTATGGACTAGCTGTGCTGTAGGGATAATAATTATTTGAATTATATTATTTCCTTTTGAGTATTCGCATACTTAAAAATTAGCATTTTGAGACTGGTCCTTAATTTTGGACACCAGTGTATTTTGTTTCTGCGAAATGTATTTGCACATAAGTTTGTCAAAATATTATCATTATACTTTCAGAAAAATTTGATAATATATTCTCTAAAACGTCACTTGTAGAGTATTTCAGAAGATGTTTTCGTGTACCAACATTTCTCAAGTCAATCAAAATTGTTACTTGAATGCTGATATTTCTTGTACAGCCGGATTCTCATAACGGATTTTCTTTCCTATATAATATTTTAAGTATTTAATGTATGCACAACATTTTAGTATAAAAACCTGAGTTTATTTTTTCCATTAGTTTTATTCAAATGAGTTTGACAGTGTTTTATGTGGTTTCTTTTGCGTGGTTTTGAAATTTCTTGGGGAAAAAACGTAAGAAAGTAATATATCATTTTTAAGAATAATCCAGTATCAGTTATTCATAATTTACTGTTATTGCGAATGAAATTAAAAAAAGAATATTATTACCTATCTACACTACGTTTTTGAGTAAAAATGTTCTTGAAAGAAGATCAAATTAATAGGTTTTAGTTCCAAATAGCAACGATACATCGCGCAGCTAGCGTTAGGTGCTAACTCCAGGCTAAATTTTTTAGCCTCTCTTCTCCCAACATTGATGCAAAAGAAGCTTAAATATATGGAGTGAGTCTCATTCGCCAATCCACTCCATATATTTAACCTTCATTCGCATCAATGCTGGGAGAACAGAGGCCAAAAAAATTGGGTTTGATTTAGCACCTATAGCTTGCAGTGCAATCTATTGTTGCTATTTGGAACTAAATCCGATAATCGCAGTAAACAAAACTTATGTCATCTTACATAATCATACTGCTAGAAAAAAAATTTTACCACTTGCAAGTTACTAAATTTTAAAATCAGTCATTCTATTTTAGGACAACCGGTACAATGATTGGGACAAAAATTCTGTATAGTACAGGTTATTTCTGCTCACAGACTGTTCTTGTACGTACAGGAAAATTCTGGCAGCAAAAGTTGCCACAAGAAATATCTGTGCACACAGAGTGTTCTTGTACGTACGGGAAAATTCTGGCAGCAAAAGTTGCCAGAACATTTCTGTTTGAACAGGAAATATCTATGCACACAGACTTTTCTTGTACATACAAAAAATTCCTGGCAGAAAAAGTTGCCAGAAAATTTCTGTATGTACAAGGAATTTTTGTTTACATACAGCAATTCTCTGGCAACTTTTTCTGCCTGACATTTCCCGTTGTTTTACGAGACTATTTTTTACAGTGTAAATATTCTTTGAGAGAGAAACATTTAATAAGTAATTTTATGAATAATTTTTTTAGAGGCTCTAACAAGGTATTTCTAATAGACAGATTGATCGAAGAATCTTTACTTTATTCATTTAATTGACTAAACATTTTATTAACATTTTTGTTGACGATAAATTGCTTTACTGAAATAAACTTTTCCTTTTATCTACAGATATTTCAAACGGGAATTTACTTTTTGAACAGCTATTATTGATTTTCCTTAAAAAGAACCCCAAAGAAAATAAACATAAATCCAATGAATACTTTTACGAATTCGAAAGGGAAAAATGTTATTTTCTGAAGGTCCGATTTTTTACTCTGAATTTTTCAGAGATAAAAAAAAGAGAAATATTACTACGAATAAATAACACAAAACTAAAATGCATTTTAATGCATTAATAATTCTTTAAAATTAACCTACATATACAATTTTGAATGCATTTGCACCACAGATAAAAGAAGTTCTGTATAACTAGGATCTCATCAAAATGTCAAAGACCTTTCTATTGAATTGGAAAGCATATTATTCTAGCCTCTCTTTCGTACAGCAATGTTTTAAAAATGCAAATGCCTTTTGTTTGGGAACTTATTCTAGTCTTTAATTTTGATAATATAGAAATAATATATAAGTTGTTCAGCACAATTGAAATAAATGTACTTTCACGTAAATTTCAAATATTTTTGAATGAAGTCAGGGAAGCTTTGCGAATGAAATTTATAGATTTCGTAAAAAATTTTTTAAACCTTTTATATGAGATACAATGAAAAATGATATTTACAAATTGTGGGAAGACAAATATCTAATTTGTTAAATCTTATTGTCAGGTTTGTAATAAATTTCCTCGTTGAAGCATTCAATTCTTATTTAAGAATGGGATTTTGAGAAATTTTACATATCTATCAAAACTTGTATCGGATTTCATTAACAAAACTTTGTATGCAAAAGAATACTTTAGAGAAGTTCTAAGATAATTTTTGACATTCCCAGAAGAATTCTAAAATAATTTATAAAATGAAAAAGTAAATGTAAGATATATTTGGAATATTTAGCAGCTATAACAGAAATTATGAGTATTGTTAAGTGTACATGGAAGTACATATTGACAAATGTTTAATAAAAATAGTAGCGTTAAATTTACATCAAATTACATTAGTAAAGAAGATTTCATTTACTAAAAGTTTGAAAATACCAATGCCGACAAAATTGGATGGAATGGCGCATCTTCTGTGAATGTGCTCACGGGCTCCTCTGATGATTCTGTTTGTCATTCGTTTTTTCTTGTTTTACATGCTGGTTTCATGTGTTCATTTCTAAACATCTTTAGAGCTTTGTCAATTTCTTCATGTATTTATGATTTCAAATTTATTATATATATATATATATATATTAATTTTAAAAAATCCATTGACCTTTAACTGTACAATCGATTTTAAAACTGGATGCTTTTAGAGGGAAATTTAATGGTTCCAGTAAAAATAGTAGGATTGAATAATATACACAGTGTATTTACTAAGAAAGAAACCTATCTCAAACTAACTTTTGTTCAATGCCCTGGTGATTTCATCTTAGCAGGTTATACTGTACTTTTATAGCTACAGTTTTAAGTATTTTTATAATAAATGATGTTTCCTTTATATTTTAAAAATCGTCATGATTCTTATTGGATAAAATTTTATCGTTTGACATTCTAGTGCAGCAAATTAATTATCTAAGGTATTTAAGCACATGCGATTTGCTTAAATTTACCTGGATTAACTTAAATGATAAACACAATACTTTAAAATGAGTTTGGCAGCTGTATTTTTTTTTCTTGTTTTCTCCAGAAAGATGTCATATCTTAGGAGATTAGTTTTGAAATGTATATCAAACTTGTTATAGTGTTTGGTATTTTCTAATTAATATGAATAACGTAAAATTATTTAATAAAATTCAAGACAATATCTGCCCAAAATATAGTATTTGTAATAATAAAGGCAAAAATACTCACCAGGCATGAGTTCGATGTTTTTTCTGTACCATTTGAGAATAGTGGCAGGTTTGCTTGATAGGGCCTGACACTGAAGCACAACCTTCTCACCTTCACGAACTTCAATTTCACTTTTATTTGGAAGATCATTTATGGATAAATGTTTAGGTGGAACTGTGGGAAGAAAGATCACACTGATTAGTATCAAATAACAATAGAAATATTAAATTTCTGGTTTATATCCCCTATTTCACCAAACAAGTTACATAAAAATAATCTTTCAGTTGACAGAATCATCATAAACCTCTATTAGGGAAATGTTTAGAATAATAATCACGAATAATCTTAAGATTACGGATGAAGAGAAGCCTGATCTTATGGAAGAAATGCAACTTACACTTAGGAATAATTCAAGTTGTATAGTTACCCTTACGCACAATAATTTCTGAACAGAAGAAGTATAAGCATCTTACTAAAAATGTGTAAATGGCATCACTTAAAAGTTTTCCCGTTATTTACAGAAAGGAGTTGGTTGCGTACAAAAGAATCGGTACAGTCGTGGAAAAAACGTAAACACCTCTTACTAACTTTGCAACCAATTATAGTAGAAGAAAGTTACTAGTATCAAACGATTGCAAATAAAGTCCACTTTTAAATGATGTATATAAAATTTGCTTGTAGGGCCATCTACAAATAAAAACCAGAAAAATCTTTGTTTTTTTCAATGTCAACACCCAATTTGACAATATATTTTTATACTTCGATTCAAACGATGCCTGAAAAGACATTTCAAGTCATTTGGATAATAAGTTTTTGAATTATAAACTTTCAATATTCAGGTGTTTCTAATATTAAATTACATTTTCATATTTTTATTAATATCTCCTGAAATTATATCCCTAATGTGATAATGTTTTGTGTGGTTATAATACTAAAAAACCCAAACCAAACTTAAATGCATTGAATTCGTAATTAAAAAAAAATTATAATATGAATTATGAAATTAACATTCGAAAAAATTTGAATAGCAACCTACAAGTTTTTTGATAGATTCATATTTATTATGCGCTACTTTATGCCAATTTAAAATTTAAAATTTTTCTTCTAAATAGTTTTCAAATTATGCTTAAAGAACGTCAAAATGATGGTTTAAGGGGCAATCTATGATGTGCAGAAAAGCATAAGTTGCAAGACATATATTTTACTCATTTTATTGAAACGTTTAGGCTGGTAATAGATGAAACATATTAAATAAGTGAAATTGTCATATTGGCAAGAAATAATACAATAATAAAAGTGACTTAGTCATTCTGTAGCATTTCAACAATCGAGTACCGAACTTCAATTTGGGTACATTCCCTAAATGAGGCTCATTTTAAAATAATTAATTTCTCTGAAACTAATCGTACGAATTTCAGGAAAAATTGTACTTAGGCTAATTGAAGGGTGTAGAATTATGGTGTCAAACCTGGGTATTGCTTTTGAAAAAACAAAGTTTGGGTTTCTTTTGGTAGGTAGATGGCACCCTAAGCAAATTTTATATACATTATTTAAAAGTAGAATTTATTTCCAATTGTTTGGTACCAGTAACTTATTCTGCGATAATTTGTTAAATAGTTAGTAGGAGTCTTTTTCTTCTTTTTCCAACGACTGTACAATCAATGTTCAAATGGCATTGGTGTTTTTGGAAATGACCATGAAATGTATTTAAAATATTTTTGATCCAGTCTTTTTTTTTTTTTTTTTTTTTTTGCCTGAATAGAACTTCTCATATTCAAGACATAAAAGACGCGAACCATTTAAAAATAGCCGAAAGTCCACTTAAGTTATTTCAGATTTTCTCATGCTTAATTAATGTACCTTTCAATTTTTTGATATAAACGATTACAAAATGAGAGGCTATCACTACAGCTCATATTCAAAATATAAGAATAATTGAGAAAAAGTAATAAGAAAAATTATTTTTCATTTATTTATTTTTGATACTAAATAAATGCAATTAAATTTCTAATAAAGTAAATCTGGAATTTAACATAATATTTTAACATTTACAAAATATAAAATACAGTGCAATAAATTAGGTATACAGCTTTCTGAAACACATCAAAATATTAGAATAAAATTTAGATTGGTTCAAAATATTAGAATATTTTATTTTACGCAACAATATTACCTTATGAATATGAAGTAAATGGTAGTTAATATTTTGTAGCATCCTCTTTAGCTTTCATAACAGCGTACAATATGCCTTGCATATTATATATAAGATGTTTACAAACATTTCTATCAATATTAGCCCAAATAGACTTTATACGTGTCACTAACTCAGTTTTACTTGAAGGAGGATTTTCTTGGAGTTTTTTCTTCATTATACACCATAAGTTTTCGATGGGGTTAAAGTCTGGTGTATTTGGTGGCCACGGAAGTACCTTAATGTTGCGTTGGTGGAACCAATTCTTAGTTGACACCGAGATATGTGGTGACGCTAAATCTTGTTGAAAGATGAAATCATCTTCAAATAAATCTTCTGATGATGGAATCATGTAATATTCTAAAATTTCTTGATATATCTGAGAGTTAACCTTTTCGTAAACGATGCATAACTTTACAGGTCCTTCTGCGCTCATGCAACCCCAAACCATGATACTAGCAACAAATTTTACGGAAAGTTTAAGGCATTCTTTATCAAATGCTTCTTGCTTCATTCTCCAAACTCGAATACTTTGATTGCCGTATGAAACACAAAACATACTTTCATCATTAAATAATATATTTTTCCAATCTTCTTCGCTCCATAAACGTCTTGATTTACACCGATTCAATTTTATACCTTTTGTTTTCGGTACACGAGATTCAAGCTTAAATTTATAGAGACGTCTTAATGTTGTCTATATAGAAACTTCAACTCCTTCTTCTTTCCATTTTCAGTGCAAGAATCGCACACTTTTAAAACGGTTTTTCTTAACTATACGCTTCCGTTTCCTGCCATCTCTAGCAGATGTTTTAGGTTTTCGGCCGCCATTTCTGTGATTTTTTCGAAATTTTACATTTTTTTATTAATTTGTTAGTATTTTACTAACTCTTGATTACGAACAGTATAAATAATTCACTATATAACATTGTTTTTTACCGTGCCGATACAAAACGATACACACGAAGTTTAATAGATTCAGGAATATCACTCACACGAGCCATTTTAAGACGAAGAAAGCAAACAAACTGCAAAAGAATGCTGATTTTAAATAAAATCGTCTGAATTTAATCAATGATGCCACCAGTTATGAATTGGTGATAATTAAATGAGAATTAATGTGAAATATTCCAATATTTTGACCCACTTGAATACACATTCTAATATTTTGACTTTTCAAAATAATTTTTTTCTCAATTAAACTTTTAAAAATTATATTACTTTTAAGATAATAAATAAGTTTGATCAACAATAAGTTATTAATAAAAATATCGTTTGCATATTTTCATTAAAAAACATTGGATTACCAAAAGATATTTTCAATTTGTAAAAAAAGTAATTATTCTAATATTTTGAATATGAGCTCTATACATTTTTTAAAAGAATTTATTAATTGCATGAATTTTTGCATTGCTATCAAGGTGTAAAACTAAAAATGAGAAAGTGTCCAAGCGAGGCACGAACCCGGGTCATTGGCATAGCGTGCCAATGCTTTACCAATTAAGTTACCCGGACGATACCCAGCCTGGCACCCAACACTCTCGTCCGAGTAGCTCAGTTGGCAGAGCATTTGTGCACTGTGCCAATGGCACGGGTTTGAGTCCCGACTTACACACCTTTTCACTCTGTTGGTTTTACGCCTAGTTAGCAATGCAAAAATTCATGCCATTAATAAATTAAATAGTTAGGAAGTAATTCATAACTGCAAAATTATATCTGTATGCTTTAAATTGCATAATCTTCCCTTCTTCAGAAGGCAATCATGGCGCATTTTCGATTTAAAAAGAAATATAGAATACATCAAATGCTAGTTAAGCGAATAACATGAGTTGAACGCATTAGGCACAAACTTCTTTAATGCTTTTCTTCTTAACCAGTCTACCTATATTCTTTTATTTAAAACTCGTATATGCAGAAATTTAAAAACCATTAGTTAATTTCGAGATTCTTACGAAATTTCGTCTTTTCAGAACGAGGCTACGGCAAATGCTTTACTAAGCCTCATAAAAATTGCAATAGAATTTGCTTTCAAGGATATTGGAGGCACGGAGAAAATTTAAATATGTTTACATAAAAGCATTATCAACCAATCGTGAACGTTTATAATGTTTCCTAAAATTAGAGGAAAGAAAGGGTCCTTTGTTTAAGCTACAATAAATTTTTCCTTTCTTTACTATTCAAAAATATTGGAAGATGACCGTTTATACATTTTTAATATTTCACGGAAAATCTTCATATTTTAATAAACAATCTCTAATAACAAATGCATCGCAGGAATTTTCTTTTCATGTCCCACATCTAATTGTTGGATAAATTTCATTCAGTTTGTGGTCACTTATCCGGCTGTTCAGAGCTATCAAACTGAACACCGCAGTTGTCTAGTGAGCAGGGCTGCCACATGCAACTTTTTTTTAATTATAACTGGCAGCACTTTCTTAAAAGAGAATTCCTTAACATACACTTTCACAATATTTGCAAGAGAAATATACTTCAAAATTTATATTAGAAAAATACTGTGGCGAACAGAATATAAAAATAGTCGCCTGTGGCAGCTCTGAGTGAGAAATGAAGGTTGAATTCTCTGGACAGCCTGTGAAGCGTGTACAGAAGATTTTGAAATTTGCGTTTTTCCCTAGTTTAGGTGAAAAATGAGCTCCATTGTTGTTCTCATACATTTTAATCATATGGATCGCCGCATCTTTATCATGTTACCGAAACAAACATTTGTGCTTTGTAATATCAATTAACATTTTAGATTTTTCACTTCTAATGCACTGTCGTAGAAAAAAGTAAACACCCCCTATTAACTCTGCAACAAATAATCGTAAAACAAAGTTAGCAGTACGAAACGATTGGAAATTAAGTCTACTTTTAAATCATGTATATAAAATTTCTATAGGGGGCCATCTACATATTAAAGCGAGCCCAAACGTTGTTTTTTCAATGGCAATAACCAATTTGACAAACTATTTTAAATCTTCGGTTCAAACTATGCCTAGAAACAAAATTTTATGTCATTTCGATGATAAGTTTTTGAATTATAAACATTCAAAATTTAGAGCTACTAATGTAAATTTACATTTTCATGTTTTTATTAATATCCCCTGAAATTATAAGCCTAATGTGAAAAAAAATATGCGGTTATAGTACTAAAAAACCCAAACATAACAACATTGAATTTTTAAATTTAAAAATTTTATATTATGAATTATGAAAAAGATATGAATTGCAACCTACAATAGTTTGATGGATTTATATTAATTGAAGAGCTGAGTGGAAGAACGTGTTATGCTACATTTTCTGAAAATTTTTTTATCTTTTAGACGAAGGTATTATCAGGTATTCTATTACATGGTACAGCTAAAATACCAAAGTTCTATTTATCCTTGAAGATTTAAGACATTATTGATTAATATTTAGTATTTGAATAATTAATAATGCAAATAATATTAATAATTTTTAATATTTAAAAATTAAATATGAATAAGTTTTTTTTGATAGAGTTTAGTACCACATCTGTTAAAATATTAAACACATGGTATCAAACAGAAAATAAATCATTAAAATTAACAACAAAAACTTTCACATCAAATTTCTTCAAATGTAATTTTTGTTTCTTAAGATGTTCTTCCACTTAGCTCTTCAATTATGTCTTGCTTTATGCAAATCCCAAATTTCAAATTTTTTTTTCAGGTTAGCTTTCAAGTTATGCTTAAAAAACTTCAAAATGCTGGTTTAAGGGTCCGTCTATGATGTGCAGAAAAGCATAATTTAAAAAAAATATATATATTTTTTACTCATGTTTTTGAAGCATTTGGGCTATCATTACGCTATCTGACTTAAGATCAACTTAGAGCGTAATTCTGTCTTTCGATGTAAGCAAAGCGTAAAACTTATTTCAGTACCTCGTGATCTTACGTTAACCTGAATCCTTTCTACGTTTATGTGCTACGCAAATTATCGAAAGAGATCCTGATATCGCTAACAGTCTCATTGAATCAATGACATGGAGATTACAAGAAACTGTTGATAAAAATGGTTCCTGTACATCATATTAACAGACCCTCTCTTTTTTTTTCTTTGGGAGGGGGGGAGGATTTTTTGCCATCTTATTTTTTGTATACTAATCGACCCATAATTTTTTGCCCCTCTTCTATTAAAGCTGTATAATATGAAATAATTTTTTTTTATTTGGCGTAGTCATTTTTTTTAAATTTAGATAAATTTCAGTATTTTAAAATTTTGGGAGCAAGTTGCTGCAACTGTTGCTTTTTAAGTTTGATAATGCGAGCCAGTTTGTCCTTGTATACATATTTGCGTTTGTTTGATGTTTAATTTTAATGGAAGAAGCTGTGAGAACCTCATTAACATGAAATTTCACAGAGCAAAGCTTAATTGGTAGTGTAAACACGAAACTATTCATTTTAATGCTTTACACAAAATGAAAGAACACGCAAAATATTTTTTTCTTTTTAAATAGATGCCGATGTATTTACTGCAAATGATTAATCTAATTCTAGTATTTGATATCTACAAAACTTTGGTCAAAAGTATTTTACACCATTTAAACAATTATTATATCTATAATGTAGTCATTGAGATATTTATACTTATTAATTTAATTTACTCAAATCTTGTTAAATTGTTCCCTATATTACACTGAATATCTATTAGGTAAAATATTCCCACCGAAAGTATTTTATTGTTATTTAAAACTGCTAATTTAAACTTCTACTAACTTTTGTATATCAATCAAAAATTGTAATCTTTACAAATAAGTTTTTAACCCATTAATAAAGAGCTTTAAATAATTAAACCTTTTCTTCCATAATTTGAAATTTAGATCTATTCGAGTACACAGAGTAATAAACATTATTTAAAAACATTTTAAAAGTTATTTTTATGTCTTTCAGATAGGCACGTTTTCTTGACACGTTTTCTTTTCGGAAGTAGTGTGCAAAAAAATATAAAATATGAAGAAAAAGAAACTTCAAATGGCAAGTTGTTTTGCCGAAATTAATGAGTTAATTGTAAAATTTCAAATGAAATCGTAGAATAAGTTTAATCATAGAATTATGAATTCTATTTCAAATCAGAATAACGAGTGTAAAGTTATTCTGATGTCTTTTTAAAGTAGATTTAATTTTAATTTTTCAAATAAATCTGAATGTAAACCCTACGAACGTACCTGAAAAGACCTAACAATAATCAATTTTTTTTTTTCAAAATATGGCATTATTTTATTGAGATTTATTTTCAGGGAAAAAAGCGATTTGTCTGGTTGTTTCTACATTGATTCCTCATACTGCTTTATGCTATTTTTTATTCTACATTTTGAATTGGTCGATATTCTTTACATTTCTACCAATAAATATAAGAAAAAAAGCTGTGAGTTAAAGAAATTTAAAATCTGAGAAATTTTTTATAAAAACACTTATAAAATTCCAATCACATTCACATATTGAAAAACTATTACAGATAACTATTACAGACTATTACAGATATCTTATATATATTTTATTCGGATAATTCAAAACTTTTAAGCTTTATAAAACGAATATGGAAGAGGATTTTACGGTATATAACAATAGCCGAAGCAGGCTAAGTGAGTGAAATGGTCATATTGGCAAGAAATAATACATTAACGGAAGTGACTTAGTCAATCTGTAGCTTTTCAACAAACTTCGAGTACCGAACTTCAATATGGAAACAAACCTTAAAATAATCCCGTTTTAAAATAATTCCTCGTAAACTAACCGTACGAATTTCATGCAAATTTATATTTAGGCTAATTGAAGGGTACAGAATTTATTTCTAGTGCCAAAGTTGGGTCTTGCTATTGAAAAAAAGAAAAATTTGGTTTGTTTTGATACGTAGATGAATACGTAGATGGCCCCCTAAGCAAGCTTTATATACATTATATAAAAGTAGGCTTTATTTTCAATCGTTTGGTACCAGTCACTTTATTCTATGATAATTGGTTGTAGAGTTAGTAGGGGTGTTTACTTTTTTACCCACGACTGCACGTGGCAGCCACGCCATGTTTTAGGATATATTCGATGTACTGAACCAATTCTAAATTGATTACGGTAGTATATTGACCTTGTCAATATCTTGGTAGAGTCCGTTAATCAAGTATAGAGCTCTTATAATTAGTTTGCAGGGAGACACAAAATAATTTCGTTACATTATTGTATATGAAGAAAAATCATTTGGAATAATTTTTATTATGTTACAGTATACGAATGATTTCGGCGAACAGTAGCTTTTGTCATTTATTTTTATTTAAGATATCTTGAATCAGTTCGTTAGTCAAACAGATTAGAAAATTCGTTCGACAATAACGGCCTTTTGAAAATCCGAATTACATTCTAGTCAATACGGCAATATTTTCAGTTCACAATTAATACAAGTTTAAATTACAATAGCATTTTTAGAAGTTCTTTAAATTGTTCGATAATACATGTTAAACATTCTTATGGCATTTATAAAATGGTTTGGGTTCAAACTTTGAGTGAGCGTCGGAAATACATTATAGCTTATGGACGATTTTTAAACTATAATTTTAACAATTTCTTAGCATTTTTGATGTAATTACCTCATGTCCGTTAAACTAAATTTAGTAAATCAAATTTAAAAGTTTTCTACAAATGAACTTTCTTGTTACAATAGTCAAATTAAAAAGAGTCATATCCCTTTTTAACACTTTCCAACAAAGTTGAAAAGTGTTTATGACTTCGGTTTGTCTGGCCGTCTGGCCGCGCTCTAACTCCCGTAAATGTACTCGGATTGCCCTGAAATTTTTAGATTTTATTGACGTTTACTATAGCACGTTCACTATTTCAAATGAAGTTTGTAGCATGTTTAATTAATTTACAGGGACAGTCAAAAGTTTTCCGTTACATTATGGCTTATCGGAATAAATCTTTTCAAATGATTTTACTGATGTTACACGCTTTCAAACATAAGAAAATAGATATGTATTTATGAAGTGTTTATCCATGATACATAATGATATAGGTGTGGAGGGAATTGTTTGCGACGTATTTTAATTATGTTAAATTCTTTCAAGTATAATGAAATTTATATACGTTGCTGAGGTTTACTATAACTTGTTTCATGCATAATAGGAAGTGCATAGCATTTACAAGGACACACAAAAAGTTTCAGATATTATATTGTATCCGAAGTACTGTACAGTAGCGATGATTGCTAGAAATGCATTTTAATTATGCTATGTGCTTTTATGTTTCACTATATTTGTGCATAGTATATGGTGTGTATAAATGCTATAATTCGTATACAGGGCTACACAAAATAATTCGTAATGGTTACTGGGTATGAGTGCAAATTGCTTAAAGGTAGTTGTTAAATGAGTTATGCATTTTTACGCTGAACTGCATTTAGAAATATATATCATAGCATGAAGAAATGTTCGTAGAATACAGATAAAATGATATACAGGGCCGCGCAAAGAATTGGATACATGACCGTCTACAAATGATAATTTCTGGAAATGTGATTTCAATAGTTTTAGGAATGTTTTATTTTGAATTAACTTTTAGCTAAATAGTAGCGTGTAATAAAAGTACTAGGTTGACTACAGGGTCATACAAAAGTATTCAAGTATATTTCCATGTATTAGTATAAATTGGTGAAAGTGAAATTTCAACCTACTATGCGTTTTCTTGCTAAACTAAATTTCCCCATTATTTAGTATATATATATCAACCTACAGATCAAAAACAGGGCTGTTCAAACCGGCAGCAGTGATACGGTTCCGCAGATCGTTCAGAGATCTCTACCGGCTGCTTCTGAACCATCACCGCTTTGAAAGCCATGCACTCAGTAACAGCAGATACGCTTTCTCGTGTGTGGGACGAGTTTGGTTATCGCGTAGATGTTTGCCGTGCAGCAAACGGTGGACACAATGAACATTTATAATGTCTTAAATAAAACTTTGAAACTTCCTCTTTTCATTGATATAAAGATTGTTCATTTTGGATTTGTACTTTAATAAATACAATTTTTTGAAAATGGGTCCATCATTTAGAATAACCCTGTAATTTATTGAAGCTTATTAAATTCATGGATGCTCACTAGTATGAATTTGAGTGTCAAAATGAGAATTCAATCATCACACCATTCAGCTATTATATTCAAAAACAATATACAACATTAAATAACACCACTTTTATTATTTCTTTTGTATCTTTTTCTATCGTTCTTTCAAGAACATATAAAAAGTGATTTACTGTATGGTTCTTCTATTTAATTTGTACCTCTCCTATCTAAGAAAAGGGAACGAAATGTCTCAATTTTTGGGTTCGCCTGTTTAGAGAACCAGCCTGATATTTTTTTTTTTTACTTAATAAATGTGTTGATTTTAAAAAAGTTAATTTCTGAAGTTTTAAAAGGGATAAAGTTTAAAAGTATTTTCAAAGTTTTGGAAGCTTTAAAGTTGAAACATTTCTACTCAAATAAAAATGAAAAGAAAAAAATATTACTTGAAGAGAAATTACAAAATTAACTTTTCTTTTGTTGTTCTTTACACAAATTCATTTTTGCTTGTCTTGCATTGAGAATAAGAACATTCGGATCGGATTGGAGAATATTTAGGGCATATCCTAAAAATTCACAGTACTATGCCGCAATGTAAATCGTTCATGAAGAAAATTGACTAACGCAATAACTGTAAATCCCAAAAAATGATCAGTTTTTTAATAAGGGGAGCGTTCTGCATTTTTTGCACCATTCCCTATTCTATCGTCTTGTTTCACTTTCTTCACGGTCTTTTTAAAACAATTGTGCAAGTTGCTATTAAGACCTCGACAGGGTGTCATTTTCTAGTGGTACATTCAACCTGTGCTGGATTTCAATAGGTAATAATTTTCATTACATTTCATTCAAAACATTTTCATGTTTTCAAAATTTAAAACAAATGTACTCTGCGCAAATACATTAGGTACTTTGTGTTTACTCACAGTCATAGAGACTGAATAAATGAAAATATGCGGAATAAAACGAATCTTTAAAGTTATCATGACTGCCATGATAATTATAAAAAAAAAACAATTCTTTTCCTATTACAAATGGGTATTTTATACTTCATTCACCCTTGTGTACCATAATCAAGTACAGGGAATTTCATATTCTTTAAAGACACAGTTTTGATCATTTTTTGGTTCAAAGAGGCTTCTGTTTTCTGTATTACTCATATTTACGCTGATTATAAGTTTCACAGAGATTAGAAAATTTTCATTTCTTCTTGAAAAAAAAAAACAGAGTTTTGTTCAGTAGCAGGCGATAAAAATATCCAGTTTCATTCAAGTTAAATACATGAGTGGAATACCAAACCGGCTCCACAAGATGATTGGTTTGCGATGATGCGACAACAACGGATCTTTAATTAAAATCAGTATCGTATTCAATTTCTAGTGGCTAACTTTTTGGCGAGTTTTTTAGTCTAAAACAGCCTTAGCAAACAGTTTCTTCGAAATTTTATTTTAAGCTATTCTGGACAAAGTACGTATTAGCTCTGTGGTAATTCGTTTGTATCAAATTCAGTAGGCGTGAGTTCGGATCCAAGCAGCGAAAAAATTGTAAATTTAAATTTTTTTTAAATACTTAATTAAGTTAAAAAATATTTGTATGAAAATTACAGCCGGTCTAATTTTCAATTAGAACGGCAATTTTTTACGGCAATTAAAACGGCAAGAATTTTAACCCCCGACTGCCCTGCAAAAGGGCAAAATTGTAAAGCCTCTGTGTTTTTTTAAATGCTAAGAAAAGATTATTTTCCCGTCATCTTATGAAAACTTAATTACCTATTTGAAAATAATCCTTGGGAGTTATAATCATAAATCATTGTTTTAAAGCTGTATTATATCTTCAGAATTATATTAATTTAAATTATGCTATTTAAATAAATTCGTGAAACCTACAGCTTAGTGAACGGATATATCAGTTCACGGCGTTTATAAAAGTAATTAAATTATAAAAAACAATTTTAAAGAATATTAACAATTTACATAATGTTAATGTTAATATCATTTATTGCGTCTTTAACGATTTAACGATTTACCCGAATCCACTTATGTTTGTTTTATTTTAATGGTAGCATATCGCTCATGCTCGCATTATAGTGATAGCGACCTTAACGAATTTCATACGTTTTAGGTAGATTTCGTATGAAATACTACCTATTGGGATCGTTCCTATGTTGGAATTTCTGAAAAAATTTTGCAGATCTACACCGATCATGACTCCTAGAACCCAAAACCACCCTCAGTAAAAAACTTTATATATCTATCTATCTATGTATCTATCTATCTATCTATGTATCTATCTATCTATCTATATATATCACTTTCTTCTGAACACGATAACTTTCGTAATTCTGCACCAATCTCTTCCAAACTGATACATAAAATCAATGGCCATAAAATCTCGGTCAAGTTCGTTAATGGGCAAAACCGGACCAAGGGGATGGAAATAGGGAGGGGTTTTGTGAAAACAGAAAACCTCCCATAACTTCTTAATTTTTATACATATCAAATCAGTTTAAAGTTTTTATTACTTCTAAAAATAGGGTAAAAAATTTATGTATCACAGATTTTTGATAAAGCTAAAAATGGGCTCAAGGGGCGCAAAAATAGGGCTTTTGGGAGAAAAAAATCATAACTTCGTCAATTCTCAAGATATCAAATCCAGTTAATTTTATTATAAATCTCCTTAACATTATCTACAACTTTTATATTCACAAGTTTTTGATAGGACCAATTCGTACCGCAAAAAAAATTAAAAACGAAAACAAAAAGGGGGTTTGAAGAAGAAAAAATCCATAACTCCGTCAATTCAAAAGATATAAAATTCCCATGAATTTATCATATATCTTCTTAATATTGTCTACAACATCTATATAGACAAGTTTTGGATAGGACCAATTCTTACAGCAAAGGAAATTAAAAATACATAGCGGTTGACGAAAAAAAATCATCTTAGTAAGGGTGTATTCAAATCCAAACTGCTTATTTTCTGACTCATTTTACAATTCATTTTTGCTCTCAAAGGCTTCCAATTGGTACGTTTTCTTACTCAGAAACTATATAAACTACCGTAATGGTCGATTGTTTGATAGAGGCAGAATATATTTTTTAAAATGCTGTTAAAAAGGGCACTTTGAACCGAATCTACCGAAGCGGATTGTGTTGGAAAAATCATTGTCACTCAAATCCAAACTGCTTATTTTCTGACTCATTTTTAAATTCATTTTTGCTTTCAAACGCATTTAATTGGTAGATTCGCTTATTCAGAAACTATATAATGTACTATAATGATCGATTTTTGGATAGAGGCAGAATATATTTCAAAAAATGATGTCAAAGTGGGCATTTTGAACGGAAATTCCCGAAGCGATTGTGTTAGAAACGAAAAATATTGTTTTTCTGAGAAAATAATTGTTTATATATCAAGTTTTAATTAACTGAACAAAAAATAAAAACACAGGTCGCTTATAAATCTCTTCAAAAATCATATTTTTTTTTTAATTAAAAATGAATCTGGAATTATGCCAGAAAATTTCGAGTTGTCGAGCATGGAAAAGTATTTTTTTAATACCGCCCTAACATGATTCTTATAAAAACAGCTATTATATAAAAATGAAATAAAAACTCGTCAAAAGCGGCCAGATAAAATTGTTAAAGTGGATTTATCTCTAATCATGATTTAGTTTTTGTTTGTGAAATTAGTATATTTGACTTCGAAATCTACCCCTGCTTGTAGGCCGGGCCGGCAGGGATTTTTGAGATTGCTACACCACGTGGCTGCTGCATACAGTAAAGTCTGTCCTGTTTTTATGGACACGAAGTGTTTACATGCGTTTGCGATCACTCATTTAACGAATTTCATGCATTTTTCTTATTGCTACACGGCGACGTTCCAGCTTTTTTTTTTCTTTTTTTTAAATTCTAGCATAAAAGAAAGTGGGAGAAAATCGATTCCGAAACTATTTTTAGATATAAAAACCAAGTTGAATTAAATAAAATAGTGTAGAAATCCCATCAGAGTGTTAGATTTTGAATTTTCAATTCTATCGATGTCAGCATTGGCTGTTCCCATCAGTTCCCATTCTTAAAAGAAAGTTTATGTCATTCCTTAAACCGTTCGATCCAGCTATTACATCTGCTAAACTTTTCTATATTCTTTTCCAAGACAGTTTCAATTGCTTTCTCTGTTTGAACTTGAGAAGAAATTGGAATATTTTTAGCTCTGAAAAATCGTATGAAAAA
The DNA here is from genome assembly GCA_963932465.1 of Maratus speciosus. NCBI lineage: Eukaryota > Metazoa > Arthropoda > Arachnida > Araneae > Salticidae > Maratus > Maratus speciosus. The sequence continues at coordinate 682,481,306 of OZ010787.1, read as the reverse complement.
TAATAAAATTTCTTGAACATCTCAATTTTACTAAGTTCTTCTGTTTTTATGTTCAACATAGATGATGGCGTCTTTTCATGAAAGAATATTATAGGAACTAGTCCTGATATTTTGATACAAGAGTTGTGGATACATTCACCGTTTCAATAGGATTTCATTGATCCTATATTTCTTTTCTTGAACTGGGCAGGGAAGTCAGCTTTATTTACTCCGAAAATTTTAAGGGTGATTAGAAAATGCGATAAAAAAATATAAAGATTTGGTTACAAATTTTACACGTGCTAACCCAGAATAAAATAAGCAATATGTGCCGTCTCGAAGGATAATTTCACTGTGAAGTTCACTGTTTCGTGCGGTAGTCAATGGTGTCCCAAAACGGTTAAAGGCATGCATCAGAAAGAAAAGGGCGGATTTTAAGGTCTAATCTGGTTTTCCATTATTTATAGGATGTTAAATTTAATATATTTGTTAATAAATTGTTGACATTTACGGTTTTCTTGAAAATAATAGATTTTATGTCCATCCAAAACTTTTTTCGCATGCAGTTGTTATTAAAACTAGGAGCTAGAGGCGGAAAGCTAAAGGAAGCAGGGAGGAAATGAAAAAATGCGATACATGTTAAAATAGAGAAAAATTACATTAGTTATTCTAAAAATTGAATGATTGAGATACTTTCAACCTCTACATTTTCCGACAATGGAAAATGATCTTGAAACCTTCTCTAGTTGCTCCCAACATTGACGAAAAGTTTATAAAATAAATCAAATCCACATGTCCTGATTTTCAAAGATTTTAAACCATTGTTTTGTACTGGAGTTTAGGCTATTCAAAGATACATAGATGATCCACAATTAGTAATATGTCGTAGTCAATTACGCGAAAAGAGTAGGTTTTTAACAATAGAAAGTCTCAGTAGACAAGTCATTTCTCTCGTTTGTCAGAATTTCATTACTTTCATTTCATTTTCATAATTTTTTAATCATTATTTTCGTATAAATGTGAAATAATAAACAATATTTCCAGAACAATGTTTCACTTTGATTCTGAAATACATTTAGAATGGCACCTATAGCAATATAGTTATTTTGATCTATTGGAGTCTTTTGATGCCTCTTGCTACTGGACACACTCTTGTTAGTCAAAAACAAATTTCAAATCTTAATTAAAACAATTCACTTGAAACATTTTATCTAATAAATAAATAAAAAAAAAAATAATCCTTCGTACCATTGTAATATCCGCATCTTTTAAGAGCATGCAAAGGATTCAATACAGTCGATGAAAGTCCGGACCAAAAATCGGAACGGCTTATCTAGTTCCTACTGTATTCTCCCAATCAATGTTCTTGATGAATGTTTGTTGCGAGTATCGTTCACTTGGAAAAACAGTACTACAGTGCCAAAAATTGGAATTTTAGAAAAGGAGCTTTTAAAATTTTCTTATAACATTGCGTTGGCTGCATTTTAAGACGCCATGAGTGCTCCCCTCGAAAAAATATATGTAACTTGAAATCTTTTAAGCTAATCCAAATAAAAAAATTCCCAGAAAATATCGCATTCTTTTTACTTTCTTCTATCTTCAATAGAATAAAGCATTGTAATGGAAATTTTTCTCCCTTCCGGTTTCGACGGATTTACACGTTTTAGGGGTCTGAGATCCCAAAAAACCTGTTTATACAAAATGTCTTTCTGTACGCGTGTCCGTGTCACCATTGAACTATCGAAAAGTGTATGACGTTATGCATAGAATTGAACCAATTTTTTTGAGTATGTTTTTGGCTATAGCCAGCAGGTCCTCGTTCAATTTGGAAATATTTCGCCGGAAGGGGGCGCCTGTAATAGTGATTGTTGTGCCATTTTCATTATCGTAGCATCAAAAAAGTGTAGGAAGTTATGCATAAAATTGAACCGAATGTTTTGGGCTAAGGCCAGCAGGTTCTCATTCAATTTGGAAATCTTTTGGCGGAAGGGGGCACTAAAATAGCAATTTTTGTGCCATTTTCATTATGGTTCCATCAAAAAGTGTAACAAGTTATGCATAGAATCGAACCAAATTTATTGTGTATGTTTTTCGCAATGGTTTGAATTTCTAAATATTCCGCCGGAAAGGGGTGTTGTAATAGCGATTGTTGTATAATTTTCTCGATTTTGGAACTTCGCATCCTACTAAGCCGGCTATTCGTAAACAGCGGATGTACAACAGAATAACGAAAAACTATTGATTTTAATTGATATCATGATCGAGATTTACTCGTTTTCACTTCGATTATTTGTCTGAATCATAAAGTCAAAGTTGGTATGGTATTGAACTAATAATAATAATGAAGTATTAACCTTTTGAAATATTAAGATCTAGGAGGTAGAAGAAAGCTTTGGGATTGGCACATCCAACTAGCCCCAAGTCATAAATATATCATGTTCATGCATGGTGCGATGTATGTAGTGGCACGTTAGTCTTGACTAGTCAAGATTTCAACGGCTAATTTGTTGACTGATAGAATGGAGATAGTGAAAGAACGCTTACATTCCAATTTGAGTATTACTGGAATGTGCAGTGAAAACAGATTTATAATCACTCAGTGATAATATACATTTGAATGTAAAATAAATAAATGCATTAAATTTCTCACACAAAAATAATTGCATTCCTGTGATATAATATCATTTATTAGTTAAACACAAACATAGAGTGGTAAAGATGTCCTACAAGTCGAACAAATTTCCAACTGAGTAAAAAAGTGTCCAGGCTGGGAATCGAACCTAGAACCTTTAGCTTAAATTACCAATGCTGTTCCCATTGAGCTACATACGACAACAACCCGTTGACACAAATCACTCAGAAACTCTTTTGGCAACAACATCGGGTCTGCCACCAACCAGATCGAGTTTCAAACCTTGAAATTTTGAATAGTATATTTTGAGCCAGGGTTCTAGTTTCGAATCCCGGCCTGAAAAACGTTTCATTCAGCTAGAAATGTTTCAACTTGTATGTTATGTTTATCAATCAGTATGATTGTATCATGTCAAATTAATTAAGTGTAGCTACGTTTCCATGGTTTACTGGAGTTTATTTATATGTGAATTACGCTGTCGAACTGTCTATAGGACAGACCAAATGCTATAGCCAAAAGGTTGGCCTGTGTGAATTATGTCGGCTGGTTGTTGTTTCATGTAGCTTAGTGGTAAAAGCATTGGTAATTTAAGCCAAAAGTTCTAGGTTCGATTCCTAGACTTTACACACACCATTGGAAAATTTTCAACTTGTATAAAATAATGCATACACTGGTATAATAGTATTATATACAGAAAATTTGACATAGGCAACGTACATTATGGAAGAAAGCGTGAGTTTATTTACAGTTTTTCTTTGATTTCAATAAATATTACGCAATTCCAATTAATTACAAACACATCTAAAGGATACGATATTCTTATTTCATATTGTATGACGATAAACAGAAGCCCCATAAATCTTAATGACCACAAATTGCTTAAGGAATAGCACTTTCACTGTAACGAAAATCTTATTTCAATAATTCTTATTTGGTTCAGTAACTATAATATAATACTGCTTTAGAAATGACCAGATAAAGGATTCAAGTGCGTTTTCTTATTTACAATTAGTTAAGATAAGGTAGTAATATATGTGCCACGTATTATATATGAAAGGTTATTTATGATGAAGATTCGAAATAAAAATTGCTGAAGCATATAAATGGAATTAAGGAAAATTTTTGTTTTCACGCAAAACTGATCTGTAGATTTGGTGTAATATAAACGAATATTCCATTTCTTTGCAAACGTGATTTCGAAATAGCTTACCCAACTTTTTTTAAATTTACACCTAATGTTACCATTTCCCTCCCTTTTTAATCCCTTTCCTTCCTGCTGAAACTACCTACCATATTATCAGAATTTCTGTATAGTAAATTCTGTTTTAATTAGTCATAAAATGTCTGTCTTTTAATTAAAAATAACTACTGTACAGAAATTCTGGTAGTAGTTTTTTTTTTTAATTAAAAAAAAGGTCAAGTGCGAGTATTACTCGCACTCAGAGGATTTCGTACAATAAATATATGCATTATTAACTGAGTTATTGAAAAATAGTTACTAAAAGAAAAATAAGACATTTAAAAAACTATAAAACGTACCGTTTTGTATATCTGTATATATGCTAGAAACGTATGAATGAGTACACCGTAAAAGTTCAAAGAGATATGAAGCCTAAATAATATCAAATATTGCTATTCTGTATAGCTCTTATTTAAATCTTATTCTAACCTGTTTATGATGAACTTAATTCAGCACTGACAATAAAAGTACCACAAATTTAAACTTCATTTAGCATTTCATATATATCAACTATATTCAGCGTCGTAATAATCTTTTCTTTTTACAGTGTAGCCAAAACAAAATCCTTGTTCAAAGTTCAAACTTGGCATTTTGCTAACCACGCTTCAAAAGGAGGTTGCAAATTAGCAACTCCGCCCTGGTCTGTGCCGCGTTTTTCTAGATAGGTTTTTAATTAACTTTTAAAGACATGGGAGGCATATTGATAGATTTACTCAATGCAAAATAGTCTCGAATACCATAGTATTTATGTGATTAATTCTAATTAAATTAGTCTGTTTTTAGCAATTTGACGTTTATTGCTTTTATACTGCTACTGGATATTGTATTACTCAAATGTATCATTAAAAGTTGTTATCTAGCCTTTAAAAGCCGATGGCACATAGAGTATGCCACCCCTGTCATTATGTATGTCGAAACAGCCCATGTCTTTAAGGGTTAATATCTGGGCTAATTATATACGATTTTTTTTCAAAAATCATTATCAACAATGCTTTTACACTTCTGCTACGTAGGTCCCTCCACCGCTCCTCAACACCTTTATTGAATGGCCGCAAATCGAAATTTGTGTAAAACGGAAAAATGCGCTTTTCTCAAAAACTATGTGACCTAGGGTAATCGCTATAATTTTCTTGCAAGGTTTAAATTAACGTCTAGTACTTCTATTTTTTTCATAAGGTTAGTTTAAGTAGATTCGGAAATAGATGGGGGGGGGGGGACATATTTTTGCACTACATTTTCGACAATATCTCTGAAAATATAATACCTAAAATTCAAAGAAATGTATTTTTGAGTTCAGCGTTACGAAAGATTTCACACGATACCGCACATAATATACAAAGACAAGATTTTTTTTCAACTAACTTAATTAGCCCCTCTACATTTTTCCTAAAAATATTTGTAAATTTTTAATAATCTGTAAATATGTGGGTAAGTAGTCTTTATTACTTCCCCAATTTGAACTTTCCGCGTTCTATAGTTTAAGAGTAAAATGGCTGTGACAGACAGACATAGGAGTGATCTTATAATGGTTCCGTTTTTACTTTTTAAGTACGGAACCCTATTAAAACGCAACACTGTTTCCACGAGTAATAGAGTACTTAGTTAAGCCTCCGCCTGGATCCGACAAGAAAAATGGAATGAGTTCAAATACAGTAAAATCTAGCTGAACGTGATAACATTAAGAAATTGGTTTGCAAACTCGTATTTTTAGATCGAAATTCTAAAAATCTTCTCTTCGAAATTCTTCGAAAAATCTAGAAATATGGTGATAAACTAGTGAATTTTAAATGTGGTTGGATGCATTATTGTAGGTTTTATACGCTGTATTTTATTTTTTTGGTAGTCCGAAGGTTAAAAGATATGCCAGTTATCATTTCATTTATCCTAATATACCCCCAAAATGCTCAAAATAATAAAGTAGTAGAATATGTTTCAAATTATAAAACAGAAACAAACATCAAAACAGACAGCTGAAAAAATACACAAAAAATACGTAATATAAAAAAATAGACAAAATACAGGTAGAGTCATAAAATTCTGGCATATAAGACATCAAAAGTACTTTCCCACGTAAATAATTTGCTTTTTATCTTAATTTTATGAAAAGAAATACATAAATACATCTTTTTACATTCTTCTACGTTCAACAGATGAAAGTATTGGAATCGAAAATTTTTTCGACTTCCGATTTTCGACGGATTTACACGTTTTAGGGGGTCAAAGATCACAAAAAACATGTTTATAGAAAAAGCCAGTCTGTCGCCATTGTATCATGAAAAAGTGTATGAAGTTATGCATACAATTGAACCAAATTTTTTAAAAGTTTTTGGCTATGGCATGCAGGTCCTTCCTTCATTTGGAAAAAATCCACCGGAATGGGGCGCTGTAATAACAATTTTTGTGCGATTTTGAATAGTGTACCATAAAAAAGTGTATGAAGTTATGCATTGAATTGAACCAAATTTTTTGGGTATGTGTTTGGTTATGGCAAAAAGATCCTCCCTGAATTAAAAAAAATTCGCCGGAAGGGGGCGCTGTAAGAGCGATTTTTGTGCCATTTTCAATATTGTACCTTCGAAAAGTGTATGAAGTTATGCATAGAATTGAACCAAAATTTTCGTGTATGTTTTTGTCCATGGCAAAAAGGTCTTCCCTGAATGTGGAAAAATTCCGCCGGAAGAGGGCTCTTCAATAGCGATTTTTGTGTAATCTTCTTAATTTTTCGTAATTCTATTGTACACTAGTGGCTCGTGAATCGACGGGAATTTCCCATCCTGCTAAGCCGACAATTCGCGACTATTCGTGATTTTAATAAATATCATGATCGAGATTAACTCGTTTTTACCCCGATTCAGTCATTGACTGAAGCAGAAATTTAAGATGAAAATCAAAGTTGATATAGTATTGAACTAATAAAAATGATGTATTGACATCTGTAACAATATTTTGAAATATTAAAATATATGAGATGGATGAAAGTTTTGTGATTGGCACATCCAACTAATTTCCAATATTGCATTGATCGGAAATACTTTTGATAAAACATCGAAATTGGTTAATTATAGGATTTCCAAATTTTAATTGCTTAAAAGGCGCAGAGGCAACAGAGTAAAAAAGTATCCAGCCCTGGAATCGTACTAGGGTCATTGTCTATACGCGTCCATGCTTTGCCACTAAACTATCTGGACGATGTCGAGCCCAGAACTTTTCACTCTTATCTGTTGGCAAGACTGCAAACCACAGCAGTCGATGGAATACGTGTTCGTGAAGCATCAACCCTGGGGCAAACGCCTTTTAAGCAATTAAAATTTGAAAATTACTATATTCAAGACGTGTGAAATTGTCTATGAAAAATTTCCAAAATTATATATATATATATATAGACTTTCTCAATTTCATTTTCCCTTTAGTATCGTGCTTGCCCCTGTTTTGGTGGCTTACGAACATTATTCCATCGCGTGCTGCGGTTTGCAGCCTTTCCAAGAGATAACAGTGAGAAGCGCTAGGCTTGTCACCGTCCAGGTAGCTTAGTGGCAAAGTATTGAAGCGTATAGTCAATGACCCTGGTTCGATTCCAGGCTTGGACACTTTTTCACTCTGTTGGCTCTACACTTTTTGAGCAATTATAATTTGAAAATTACTAAATTCAAGGCTTGTGAAATTTTTTATGAAGCATTTCCAAAATTATATATATATAAATTTATAGGATTTCCATTGGCATATTATCCACTTTGGCGAAATATTCACTTTACATAGAAAATGTCGCAATGGAGAGAAATGTTTATTTTTTCAGTGGAACTATGGGTAATGATATGGTTTATCTTTTCTTATCAAAAATAGCAAAATGTTAGAAAACTGGAAATCAATATTTCATGTCCATATCGCTAAGAGCTTGACATTATAAGGATAACACAAACAACATTCACTCATATTGTTTTTCTACCATATTGTTTTTCCTTTTATTCAGATTTCACGTGAGGAAAATCTAAATTAAAGGCTCACAAAATTCCACTTAAAAAAAGTTTTCCCATGTATTTAAAAAAGTTTTGATATCGGAAACAACTTTTTATTTCCCGGCAAAAGAAACGCGCAAAGAAAATCAACGAATACTAAACCCTAAACTTTTGCTGTAAAGAATCTGATCAAAATCACATATTCATTTGTCTCAAATTTAGAAAAAAGAAAGGTGAAAGAAAACATGAATTTGTGTGGAAATTAAAATATATAGATACATAAATGTGAGGAGAGCCACAAGCAAGAAGTATTTGAAGTGCCAGAAAATTGTGATGAGAAACGACAGTTTTCATTTCGATTGTTTTTTCTTGAAAATGAGTGCAAAAGAAGGTGTACAGTGTAAAAGAACGCTCCAAACATGTTAATAAGAGTGATGGAAAAGGAAAATTCCTAAGAAAAAGTATAGGTCTCTAAAAATTTAGTACATAATAACTTTAGTTTTTATTAACTGGGTCTTCATTTTTCTAAAGATATATTTTCAGAAAATTTCGCCTTTTTTTAAAAAAATGTATTTGGTTTAAATGAGTAAAACGTACTTCATTAGTTGCTAAATGTTAGCGATCATTTAATGTAAATGTGTATCATTTAATGAACAACGTCATTCTTTAAGTTAAATAGTATAGAAATATTTATTGCGATATTGCAAAATCTAATTTACGAGAACTTTTATATTTTAAGCTTTATGAGTTTGTTTGATTTATTTTTCCGTTCAGAATCTAGCGTATTTTAAACTGATTAGAGTAATAACTTGCTAGGTAGTTTAAAAATCATATTGGAGGCCACATTTAGGATCTTAATGAGATCTTACGTACACGTTAGTTCATAGATTTTTCTTGGTCATTTTTCCCTAAAATACGCATGTAACTTTTATACTTATAACTTATACTAAAGTACCTAAATACTTAATTCTTATGTTTTTTGTATAAATAAATCTATTAACTACGCATTTGGTGCTTTTTTTAAAGCCTTGACAGAAAAGATTCCTCTTACAACGTTCTTTAATTGATATATAACTTACATAATCTGCCAGACTTAATTTTTCAAAGTTACTTGCACTTTTTGAAACAGGACCGGATACCCCCAGATAAAAAAACAAAAACAAAACAAAACAAGTGTAGAACACATACCTACCTGGTCCACTTGCCCCATTTTTGGCGGAAACTGAACCCATGAAGAGGTTAAAAATGAATTATACACACATATATATATATAATGAACATCGGCTTCTGGGAAGATGAATTGCCATAATATCGTGGGTCTAGGCCAGTTGCCTCACATAACCATATGCGAAATGTAATGGGAAACGGCAAATTGCTAGAAGATAATCTACAATGTGCGAGTAATTAAAATATCGAATACTAAGAATATTACCATAATCTACCAGTTCCGAAAAAGTTTAATAAAAAACAAATTTGTAGTTATGGTATTAAAAATTTAATGGAATATATTTAAATCTGTATTTCAAATAATCATATAAAATTGGAAATTTACTTCCAACTTCCCACTATAAACTCTCCAGCATTTACTGATTCAATATGCAAATTATTTCTGAAATACTCAATCGAACCTCTTTCCAGTTAAGATAATTGAATGTGGCTTTATTAAATTTTTATAGTTTATCTTTAACAAATTTCAAGTGAACATCCATAAAATAGTTTTATCGATTTGCTTCTAAAACAAAACACACCACTGCGAATAATTAAATTTAATTCTCGTGTATATATAAAGAAAGTTAGAAAATATAGAAATGTTATTCGAACAAAAGAATTTAATATCTTAATAAGACTCGTTAATATGATACGTTGGAGAAACGGAATCACAGATTAGCATGCTTAGCAGCACCACAAATTAATGTTATTAGAATTTAAACACAGAATTCATCTGGAATTTATTAACAGAAAATGCCTACTGGCAAAGAATATATGGAGGAAAATAATGATACGGGTAATTTGCAAAATAATTGCAAATTACTAGAAAAATAAACGCGGTTAGCGAATTCGACTGAAATCAAAGAGTTAAATGTATTTTTTAAGGTAAAGCTACTGCATCCGTAATAAATTTCTATTCAAGCTCTTTATCATATTGTTCAATGACTGAATAAGCATTGATCATAAAAATATCAATTTTGGAAAAGGCAAATTCGGAATAACAGTATTTTGAAGCAAAGTTTCAGACATCCAATAATTAACATCTATTATCAAATACTTGTACAAGCATAACAGGATTTTTTAGGCTGCGATTAAAGGTGTCGCCCATTAGTGCCCGTTCATTATATCGATCTGGTAAATGTATAATTTATAACAAATGTTATAGTAATCACTTAATATTGCATTGTGATACTTCACAGAAAGACGTTTTATATATATATATATATATTTTTAAATATTGTGGTACATCAGACAACAAGCTGACAACCTAAAAACAATCAAAAGACATCAGATTTCGCGTAATCGATATCCTTAGGTGATTGAAATTGCCCTGCAGTCAATCACAAGATATGCGAATAGCGCACGCCTATAGACGTCCTGTGGTTGACTTTTTATGATATTTTAGGACAATGATAATATAAAGAAATTCTAAAACAAAGGTTGAAGTGAAATGCACAAATGCGTGCGATAAGAAAATCTAAAGCCCTTTCTAAGGTAAATGAAATTGGATAATTTGATCTCCATATCCTCTGGATATCTCATGGACTGTTCTCTCGCAATTGCGGTAACTGTAAGTTAAAAACAATACGTCCGGGGATGATTGTGGTTGTATGGGACACTGTTTTTATTATAAGATTCGATAGCTATAAGTACTACCTATATTTTACGGAATGACTAATCGCATGACTGTGGTATACAATGGATGTACATTGTATTCGTTGGTTTGAATTGCAAGTTGATACAAAATTCAAATTTTTATTTTCGAAGTCAAATGTCCAAAATAACCAAGAAAGTTTAGAAAGTATGAATATTAAAATATATCAATAGTTTAAGATTCAGTTTAATATCTATTTATTAAATATGTTAAAACAATTTTCGTAGCTAAAGGAAGTTATCGACTCCAAAATACTCAACGAATTTAACGTAAAATTTAGTGTTTAAAATAAAAGAGCAGGTAAGGTCAGTATGCAGGGTCTGTCCAGTATTTTCTCTCTGGGTGTTGTTTTTGTGAAATTGTGAATAGCTTTTTTACATTTGTGAAAACTCTAGTCCTAATTTTGTGAATTTGAACTTATCATTATATTCAGATTTTCTTATATATTTTTTAAGAAGATATACAGTCCTCAGCAAAAGTTTAGACACTGGTGATATTTAACCTTTAAATAAAAAATACGAACACTTGGGTTATACAAATGGCTGTACTTATTTTTAAATATATTTTAAACATTTTAGGACGGAAATAACGGTTTTAATGTAAGATATTATTTAATTTAACTGAAAAAAGTGAAATTTGCATATTGCAAAAGTTTAGACACTTTCTTGATTTTTGGCAACCGTTCACGGAAAAAAGCAAAATTCAAACTTATCACGTCACATGTATGAAGTATTTAAGTGCACCTCGCGATAGCATCGGTTAGTGAAGATGCCGCGAGCTAGAAATTTCAACTACTTTGAATCGTCCAAAGAAGTCTGTCTAACAAGTACTGTCTAATGGGTAACTTTTTCAAAACAAAAAATAGATCTGGAAGGCCTCGTGTGTCCAGAAAATGAGATAGTAGAAGGAAACCATAAACTGGCATCTAGACAAATAATGATTACTAGTTGCATTAAAAGTGAGTCAGAGCTTTAAGTGTCAACGGATACGATTCGTAGATGAATTAAAAAAAGATCTAAATTAGTTTACATGAAAATGATAAAACAACTACCTTTGAAATCTCACAACAAATTGACGAGAATGCAGTTGTCTCGCAAACATATGTCATATGGACCCAGGTGGTGTACTGTGATATTCAGTGTGGAAAGAAAAGCGCAATTTGGATGACTCAGATAGGTAGGCATACATTTGGCACAACTTGCGTAAAGTGCCTCGGACTTTATTTAGTCGAGAACAAGAAGGTGGCTCTTTAATGATTTAGACCTCACTTTGTGTTAATACTCAAGTATTTCTGGAGTTCCTCAATGATCGCCAAGCAGCGTAAGACTACATACATACATACATACATTGGAAAATAATTTACAGCCATTTGGTGAACTTTTAGCTGTTCTAAAGTATGTATTTGAGCAAGATAATGCGTCCATTCGTGTTGCATTCTTAACAAAAGATTGGTTTAACTCTCAATATATTACTGTTCTCGACTGGCCCGCGTATAAGCCTGATCAGAATCCAATCGAAAATTTTTTGTTGCATCATATCTCATAAGGTTTACGCAATTTTTTGACAATACTCCTCTGTTAATGAGCTTCGAACTGCTCTTGAACGTGACTGGTACGAAATAGACCCCCAAGTGATGCAGGATTTATCTTTTTCGATGGAAAGTCACATTTTTGCACTAATAGCAGACAATGTAGGTGCAGTTCAATTTTAATTTATGGTTATTTTTCTGTAAATAGAGAGATTGTCTATACTTTTGCAACAATGTTAATTTTGTTTTTTTTTGTCATTATATATTATGTAAAGGATAAAATTAAAAATTTATTGTTTGTGAATAAAGAATAAGGCCCTAGTAATATATGAGAGTTGAGTTACAACAATTCCTTACAATACTTTTCAGTACAGAAGCATAATCGATCATTGTCTAAACTTTTGCTGCGCACTGTATGTATGTAAATATATATATTTTCTTTATATATGTAAAAGTGACATGTCAGATTTTACTTTTAAATGATTAAATTTGTGAAATGTTTAGTCTATAGATGGAAAATGTTTGTAAAAGGCCTATTTTTAAGACAAAGAATTTCGTAAACGGTCCTTTTTTATTGTGAATAGTTTTGCGAAGGGTCTTGTTTTGAGATGAAAAATTTTGGGAAGGGTCCTCATTTGAAAGGAAAATTTTTGTGAAGGGTCCTTTAAAGGACCCAATTTCTTCCTAAACTGATATCTGGTATGTGAGGTCATTTACAGTTCAATATGTACAAGTGATTTTTTTAAATAATAAAATCAGAACTTGTATAACTTGAATGAATAATTTAAGGAGAAAAAGCAGCAGCATCTTCCTGTACCATCGTACCAAATAAGTTTGAACGTGATTTACTAAAATGATACTTTGACTAAAATAAATCTGTAACAAAATATAGGCTAAAACAAGAACCATTCATTTCTTACAAATACTTACAACAACTTATATGCACTTTCTTGCAATATTTAAGGCCGAACAACATTCATGCGTATACACCCATCGAATTTAAGAATGTGTCCTTTAGAATCTACCTCAACAATATTTTGTTGGACAGAAAGTTGTTTCGTCTATACATTTCATTCATAAGACATACAGAGAGAGAGCTTCTTTTGATTACCAGTCTTAGACTGGTATGTATGCGATACATAAAACGAAAGCATGAGGTTTGTATTAACCCTTTATCTACTGACGGTACTTATAAGTACCATTAAAATAACTTGTTATAAAATTCATTTAATACATCGATTAGTTGTAATACAGTTTAGAAAGAGTTTTAGATACATTATTTTATCTTGTTCGAAAAGAATTATGGGCAAAATAAACGCAAAACAAAAATATTTTTAACAGATTGATTTCTTTTGCCTTTTCATCTGTTCAGCTTTCTTGGCGTCAGTGTGTGCGGGGAGGGGGGAGGGGGAAGGATTTTTCAATTCGGAAATATTTCTATATTTCTATTGTCAGATTTGTATATTTGTACGTTTCCTAATTCTACAAAATACTAAGAAAAATATTTAAAATAAAAGATTTGAGTGGGGTTATAAGTATTGCACAAAATCTCTATAAATTCAAATTTAATTAACCTTTCCAAATCCTTCTGAAATTTATTAAAGGATTATGTGAAACTTCTAATGTAGTTTAAACAATTCACGAAAAATGCTTTTGAAGATAAAATTTTCATGAATTCATAATTCAGTACAAAAAAGGGTTAACCCCATTTTGCATGGCAGCGTTTTCTGTCAACATATACTTCAGGATTTGGACGACTAATTTAGAAAAGAATAGTACTTGTCTCAATTAATAATAAAAATTTGCTATTAAATAATTAGAAAATTGCTATTTTACTATAATGGTATTCAAATGTTAAAATCGGATAAATCCTATGTTTCGCACCCATGTCATAGAATGAAAAAGGAACATTAATTTATTTTGCTACCTATTTGGAACTCTTCCGTATTACATTTAATGTCTCTTATCTGCATGAGGTCTAATAACTAGATTAGATGTTGCCCGATGAACTTTTACGTCATTTGACTTTGTTGCTTCCCACTGGCAAGTTTTCCTGCCTGATAAAATAAAAATAATAATACAAAATTAAATGCTATATATATCCTCAGGCATTCATAAATGATGACAAAGGAAAGCATTATACATTTAAAATGCAAAGATTTTTAGAAACAATCTCGCAACAAATGGGTTAAAGACGTTAGCTGCAAATTCAAGTTTATTTCAAGTGCAAAATTAATGGGTTCATTTTCAAAATATTGCAGAACTACAGAATTATTTAATGGAATCTTTATCATTGCTGCTTCTAAAGCTGTGCTGAATAAAAAAACTGAGCAGCACATTTTTGAATATATTAACAGCAAGTAATTTTTCCCTATGAGTGTCTATACCAAAGTACTACTGGATCAAATTTCTTTTTTATGAGTGATAACGCCTGATCAGATCGTGAAGGAGAGATTTTGTTAAGCATAGGTCAGTTTGGGATTAATTGCTATAGAGGGGATGCCTTGAGACAGTAATTCTTAAATGGAAAGTGACTTAAATTATCATTCACGTACAAGGAAAACCTATATCTCACAAAGTTGTCCCATCTACACTGCGCTGTTATCGAACCAACGAACTTCCGCTACTCAACTTCGGCTCAAACAAGCTCCTCATTTTGTGGCCAGTATGCTAACCACTGGGCTCAGTGGGCATCTTGACCCCACAGATGATGTAGATGAGCTGGCAGAAGTTGAAGATATCGCTTGAATAGATGGGACGGAGAGCTCCTCTGGTTTAAATATCGTTTAACGTGAATAAGATGCTATGTAAAAATGTCATATCCACCTCGAAAACAGAACAGCTAACAAGGGAAGGTCCCGAGGTTGAGATCACCTAATGCGATCAAGATTTGCGTATCGATAGAGTATAGTTTTATATGAATATATGACAGCCATAAAGCGCAACACCCAGGGGTTCTTGAGAAAATAAGTCGCAAAGTTTACGCTGCAGTTTATAAATGGATAAATTTCCTTCTTTGGGAAGCGGGTCAGCAGCATGGTCGGAAGCATTTGTAAATGCGTCTGGATTTGAGATTTTTTACGCGAGTTAGAATCCCGCTGGGACTTATTTTTAGGAACGAAATTTTTCATCAATCATTTTCGAACCGCAATTCAAAAAATATGTATAATAATTGAAATTTACAAAAATATGAATTAAATGTATGTTTTGTAGCATATAAGGACCTTTTTAACTATGAAATTTTGCATCTTTAAATATATAGTAAAAAGTAAAAGAAATACAAATGAAAAACAAAGAAAAAAGAAATATTACGTCTATAGACCAGAGTTTTTCATTGTTATTTAAAATTATTTACAGTTACTTCAATGAACAATGTACTATTTTTCACAGATAAATAAATTAAAGCATATGATATAAATGCGTGAATAATGATATAATTTAAATTTTGTTTCATCATGAAAGTATTTCGAATATTTCATGATTTTTTTAATTCACCTTTTAAAATTTTTAATGACTTTTTTTATTTTGGATTTTTGGTTTTGTAATTAGTGCCTACGTAATAAGTATTTTCATTTCTTCAATATCTTTTTAGAGCTTATTTTTAAGCTCATAGACAGTTATTCTAACTATAATCATAATAATCCAAGATTTAAAAAATTCAAAAGTTAAAAAGTCTTGCCTTGTTAAAAAACGATACATTTATTTCACTGTGAAAAATAGTAGCTTATTTATGTAAATAACAGTAAATAAATTTTAAAATTAGCTTAATTTTATGGTCTATAAAAGTTCCTTTTTTTAGTTTATTATTATTATTATTTATTTATTTATTTTATCTTTACTTTTCATTAAATATATAAACATGCTAAGATTCGCAGTTGAAATTGTATTTATATAATTAAACTGCATTATATAAAAATATTAAACAAGAAAAAAAACTGAATTCAGAAAAAAATTATGAAGAAGACACTTATTCTATTTAAAAATCAAGAATTCCAGACTTTAAAAAATCATATAAATGCATATATTTAGTAAACCGTGAAATATTTGAAGTATTTGAATGAGGAAACAAAATGAAAATGAGATATTTGTTCACGTATTTTAACTTATTTCTCTGTTAAAAATAGTAGATATTCATTGAAATAACTGTAAATAATTTAAATAACAGCAAACAATTTCTGGTCTACAGACATATAAATACGCTTTTTTCTCTTTATTATTATACAGGGTGTCACAAAAGTGTTTGACGCATTTTAAAATTCGATTAAAAAAAAATCAAGTAATTGTCGTACAGGATTGCGGTTTGAACTAAATTGCTTCTCTCGATGAAAAGTTTTTTTTCAAGCGAATAATAATAAAAAAAATAGTTGGTATCACCTCCCATAGATAGCGCTGTATCTTAAATTAATCAAATAGAAGCATAAAAGCTCAAGAACCCAGTTACATATCATTTTATTTTGTCAAAATTAGTTAAAGAATAATTTGTGCAATCCATTAGCATAGTTCAATGAATGCATTTTTTGTAACTCGATCCACATTCAAACGGAACTCCAGTTCATTCCACGTGTTCGCTAGTACTGCTTGTAGAATTGACTGGGACCACATGCGTGGTCTTTTTCAATTTCAGCCACAGCAGAAGTATACACTTCGTCCTTTTTCGCTGGGAGTCGTGATTTCAGTTTCACAGCGTCAAATTTAATCTGAAAACCAGAAAATAACGCATGTTTGAAAACCTTAAAACCAAGCATACGGATGACCAAGCATACGGATGACCAAGCATACGCCATCTATGATAGAAATTTGGAACATAATATTTTCATTCGCTTGAAGAGTACTTTTCATCCTGAGAATCATTTGAGTCCAAACCGCACTCCTGTACGACAATTACTTGATTTTATTGAGTTTTAAAGTGTGTCAAAGACTTTTGGGACACTCTGTACACAGTTCCATGCAAAATTTCGTAGTTAAAAAAGCACTTATAGGCTACAAAACATACCTTTAATTCATATTTTTCTTAAATTTCAATTACTATGCACATTTTTTCAATTGCGCTTCGAAAATGATAGATGAAAAAATTCGTTCCGAGCGGGATTCGAGCACACATAGAAAAAATCTCAAATCCAGCATGCTGCCGACCATTCCACTGAGCCGTTTGCCAAAGAAGAAAATTTATCCGATTATAAGCTGTAACATAAACTTTGCGACTTATTTTCTCAAGATCCCCTGGGGGGTTGCGATTTGACTGTCATATATTTATATACTAACTATACTCTATCGACACACAAACGCTCATCGCATTCGGTGACCCCAACCTCGGGACCTTCCCTTGTAAGACTAACATCGAGTGGAGAATGGTCATGAAAATCCTTCCTTTGTTTGAATCCTTACAGTTAAAATTTCGTTCAGACGATGTCTAGCTATTGATTAAAAAATAGCTCGTTTGTTTTTCAATTTCATGTTTTCATAGAATTTGTGTATCCTGATATACACTAGTAGGGTTGTAATAACTGGAATGGTTGAGTGCTTACGCTATCCATACACTTAAGCTTTGCAATGTCCAGTTTTTATGAAAATAAGGGAGATAGAGCGTGGCAATTATGTTTCGGCTTTCAAAATTTATATACTTTAACTGGAATCTTTTATTAATAGATAACAGTGCTAATAATAGTGCTTTAAAAGAATGTTTTCCGGCATTTAAGAAACAGAAATACAAATTTTCAAACATCTTATTTCAGGTACTGGCAAAATGAATCCTAATTAAATTGAAATAAAGTTTTATAATACTATTAGTAGTGAAAATAATGCATTTTATAGAAATACGAGCATGTTAACTTCCAACAATGTTTGCTTTGAAGATTTATTTGAACGCATTAAATAGGCATTCTTTTCGCGGATTTGGAATAAATACATTTCATACAGCTTGTCCACAATGTCTTGCAGTGCAAATAAATATGCATAGCGTATGATTAAAATATTTTTTCATGTATCTATTTCTGAAACAGTATTTGTTTATCAAAATAAAAATAAATACATTGATGCATTAGTTTTAATTTCAGACTTGTAAAATACATTTTATACAAATTATTAATGTTTTAGCAAAGATTGTATACAATGAAAATTAGAGTCCCAGGTTTTAAAGAATAAAAACTGTAATTCATTTTTGGTGGATTTTAATCAGAATGTCGTAAAATAATTTTCGTCCATCAAGATCAATCCTAAATTTTGTTATTCGAATAAAGCTGGGGAATTATGTTACATTAGACATTTTAAATTATTTTGAAAACTGGCTTAAGAAGGATAGTTTGTTGTATTTTTTATTTAATACTTTAAAATTCTCAACAACATCCTGTGACTTTTCGAAAGGCAATCAAAAGGAAATAACTTTATTTGTACTTTGCTAATGGACAATCGAAAAAATTCAAAGTAAAAGGCAAACATACAGTATCAAGACTGAGATTCAATGGAACATATGGATTTAAAAGGAACCCAAATCATTATTGACATTACTCAGTTTTCTGTTTATCACAAGTTTTATTTCTTTCTACGACGCTGTTAAGATTTTACGCTCGAATGTTGTTCTTTTGCCTTAAAAGCACTTTATCAAAACATTACAGAAATCCTTTAAAACCTTGATTATAAAAATCTATTATTGTTAAACTTTTGTACGTTGAAGAATCTTTTTTTATTTAGTGAAGCATGAAACATTGGATGCATATTTTACTTTATTTCTCTTAGACTCATATGTGCTTAGAAATGATTTTTCTTGATCACTTCTCGTTGTGTTTACACATTTCACTGTTAAAGGAAGTGAAAAAGTAGTAAATGGAATTGTTCTGGCCGTTTCAATCTGTCTGTCTAAACCTGTTTACGAATGACTTGAGATTTCTCGCTTTTATCGATTAGAGTCTTTAAAACATCGTCTAAGTTAAGGGAGGTTCTTTCAAAATATGATTTTTTTTCAGTAAAGCATCATAATGCTTCTTCTACAGGGTGTCCAGAATTAAACGACCCTACTTTAAAGTTGTCCACAGACAAAACTATTGTTCATAAAGTTGTGAAATTTTCTGAAAGACATAATAAAAAGATGGGAATTTGTTTAAGCTAAAAGAAATGTAAATTAAAGTAGTTCAAAATTTCATCACCAGAGGGCGTTTGTTCATAAATTACACATTTAGCCTTACGATAATACAGAAATTTTATTTATTAACATAGCTTTACTCTAAAGACAGCATTTCACGACATTTTCCTAGCTTTTCCCTGAACATACTGCGGCCAACTGTGGAACAGGCTATCTTACCATTCCAGATGGTATCTGAAAATAATGAAAGTCATGCAGAACATGTTGGGTTATAACGAAATTTGTTAACCTATCGTAAATGTATGCTAAATGTGTAATTCGTTAAAAAACGGCCTCCTAATTATTTTTTTCGCTCGAACATATTCCCATACTTTTATTATGCCCTCCAAAAAGTTTCACAACATTCTGAACAATAGTTTCGTCTGTAGACAACTTTAAAATAAGGTCGATTCATTATGAACATCCTGTAAATAAAATTTCTAAACTATCTTAATGGTAAATGTGTAATTTATTAAAAATCGCCCTCTGGTGGCAAAATTTTAAACTATTTTTATTTTTAGCTTAAACAAATTCCCATTCCTTTATTATGCCTTTTCTAAAATTTCCCAACTTTATGAACAATAGTTTAACAACATTAAAGTAGGGTCGTTTAATTATGGACACCCTGTATATTAACGCTGATCTCTTCCTCTGATATTCTTATTACTGTATTCGTTTTAAATTTATTTGGATTCCCATGTCCCACAAAATTTGACGTCTTTCTCTCGCTATAGAACACTCTGGGTATTGTCAGTTTAATTACTTAGTATGTCATTAATTGAACACCTTTTTACATGGTACAAATTTAATAAAAAAGAACAGTTACTCTTGAAACATGTATATATCGGGTGATCCAACATTTGAAAAATCAATAATTTAGAAACGAATGAACGTAGAAAGATTGCGTTTTCAATATTTAAATGAAAAAATATAAATACAATTTTCATATATGCAGGAAAAAATGAATATAATGAAAAAGCACGTGGATAAAAGAATATGCAGCAAATATTTAAGACTTACTCTTATTTTTATTATTATAGGGTTAAATAAAATAATCTGTTAGATTGAAGCCTGTGCTCATCTGATTCACGAAAAGAAGGTGCACTTATAATTCTGCAAGTCAATGTGCTATTTGTGAGCTATGCCTCAGTTACATGAGCTATCCTCGAGTTAATATGTTTTATATGTAGTTCATTAATTTCTGGATGAAGTTAAAAAATCATTGAGTCAAGTATCATCAGGATTCCTTTCCTGAAATGTGTTACCATTTCTACAATAATGAATTTATTATTACTTGAGATGTTTTAAAAAGCATTCATTTTTCTATAGTAAATATTCGCATTTACATTTATATAGTTACTTTGAATGTGTTTCTCCTCCAGGTGTAAAGATTATTGGCGTTTCCTTTTTTCGTAATTTAAACATTTTCCCTTCTACACTGCATTGCAAAAATATACATACCCCTTAGAATTTGATAATTGTGAAATATAGGTTGACGTGATAGGAAAAAAACGCCTGTTTAATTAATAGCATAGGACAAAATACAGAAAATGTGGTTCCTAGCCAATGCAAACGTATGCATAACCAGCAAAAAAAAAAAAAGGACATTAATGTTTGTTTTTGTGATTACGAAAGGAAATTAATATTAATAAAGTTATCCGTGACGTCGGAAGATGTCATAAATCCATGGCTTTCCATAACATGTATGGAGGTAGGTCTGTCAATTTCGTCTCTGTATAACAATTAAAATGTTCTGTCGGTGCAATCTAAAGGTTTGTGACGAATCAACGAAATTATGGACTTATAAAGCAAACAGGACGTCTTTGGAAACTTTCAAACTTTTCTTTTTTGTTTAGGCTGTATCAAATGAAATGAAAAGTACAAAGGAAGTGAAGACAAAATTACAACTTACCGTTTCACGGAACAGCGTTCTTCGAACTTAATTCAAAACTTCTTTAGAAAAATGAAATCTGCTCCACGTCTGACCCCACCAGTGGCCGAGAGGTTCTGCTCTCGAAGCTGGTAGACGGGAGGTGCTGGGTTCGATCCCAATCGCGCCCGTCGGCCTAATCGTTCGGAGTTTTCGTGGTTTTCTTCGAACCTTGGTTCTCCAAGCGTTAATACGGATTAGGTTCCCTTAGAAAGACCTCCACGGAAGGCACCCCCCCCACTTAGGGCCTATATCCCACGTGCTGATAATTGGCCGACATAAATACAAACAAACAAACAAAGCTCCACGTCTGACTTCTAGACAAAATGAAGCAGTATTGCAATTTTTCGCAGTAACATGGCCACAAATTGGAAAGACCTAAGTTCTATCTTTTTTTCTTCATGAATTGACTTCTTCATTGAAAAACAAACGTTATAAATGAATCTTATGTTTCAGGTTATTTTTAATGATGAAAAGAAATTGAATATCGACGGGAGATGGTTTCGCATATTACTGGCGAAATTTAAGAAAGAAACAGAAGTACTTTACTAAAAGAAACTTTGCAGGAGATAATAACTTTGCTGAATGGTAAGTGAAGCATTTACAGCTCATGGTAAGCTTCAGCTGGCTTTGCAACATCAAAAATGAATAGTACTGAATACCAATAGATATTGCAAGTTCACCTTATCCTGTATCTCAGACGATTAAGGAAAGGAAAGTTCACTTTTCAGCATGACAATGCCTCAGTACATAGCAGTTGCAGTACATGTGATTGGTTTAAGCAACAAAAAGTTAATGCTTTGAATTGGCCTCCTTGTTTCCCAGCTTGCAATCTCATGGAGAAACATGCAGGGAAATTTAGTTTGAAAAATCTATACCCACAGCAAACAACATGAAAGCAAAGACGAACTCCGTGAATCAATATTAAAAACCTTGGATGAAGCTGACAAACCTACGTTGATAAATATTATTGAAAGCATGCCATCCCGGATTTATGACAGCATCTGACGTCACGGACGTCGTTGTGATTTTTAGTTTCCTTTTATAACCACAAAAAGAAACACTGTTTTTTTTATGTTGTGTATGTGTACTTTTACATTGGCAAGAAACCACAGTTTTTGTATTTTTACCTATGCTATTAATGAATTGCGCTTTTTTTCACTTTTCTAATATTTCAATTACCACTTACATTCAGGTGTCTTTACATTCTCTTTTCACAAAAGTCAACTTATTTTTCAGAATAGTCAAATTAGAAGGGATATGTATATTTTTGAATTGCAGTGTGTTTTACTTATTAAATAAAGATGGAGTATTTTTGGCATTTTCCCGAATTTTCCATTTTGCTCTCTTATATCAATAATTAGAGATTTCCGGTCTTCTCCACGATAATAAAATATGATTTCTTTTTTATGATAAGATATATAAGAACTTTCAAATTTTACATGCTTTCAAATCTATGCAAAATAATTTTAACGCTTTATTAATTTGTTGTTTACTTTTATTCATACCAATTTGTTTTAAAGTCAATTTAGATTTAATCGCTTTTTATCTTTTTACCATAAAAACATTGAATATTAAAATCATTATTACCATAATTACCATAAAAACAGTGAAAAAGAGTGAATGCTATTTTAAAACTTTACTTGTAATTGTAAATATTAATGAATTATGTTAAAAATTCAAGCTATGGGGAAGTGTATTTAAGCAGTAATTGACCAAGAAAATTTTGTAAATAACCTCACTGTTTATTTTTCTATTTAATTGATTTATTATTGTTATTCCTTCTTCCTCATTAAAAGTATGTGAACACTGCAATATAATACGAGTCCTACATTTTTCCGTGTGAAAGAAAAGTGTCCAGTACAATACTCAGACGACACCTGACCGACATAATCCATACAAGCAGCATTTTGTGGATAACATCTAGTCTCTCATTTGAGACAGGTCAACAAAATAATCCAACTTCAATAAAAATAGGATACATAATTACACTTTCGATCAATCTTACTTTTGTCTCAATGATACGTGCACAGAAGTCATACGAAAGAATTCTTTCTAATTGTATAAAACAAAGTCCAGTCCAGAAATCGAAATCCTGATTAAATTTGCAATTTAAGCCAGAGCTTCTGGGTTGAGTATGACAGTGAATTCCCGATTTTTTAAAAAAATTTAGAAAGAGACAAATATCCCCAACTTGTAAATCAAATGCATTGATTAACATTTTAGAATATATGGATCTGCGAAATAGTCCAGGCAATAGAGACCGTATAGAGACTCTACCTAGCAAAATTAATGGTAGTACTGGAAATCGGCTTTCTAGATGTTTTTTGGGTCGCTGAATCCGAATTTGTAACTTCCCATCAAAATTTCCCCCAGCAATCTCCCCAAATTTTAGTAAAAAGCCCCCGAAAAAAGGTTTTTATTAAAAAATTCAAAATATTTTAGAGAAAAAGTATCTAGAAATTCAGAAAGTAGACAAAATTTCCAACAAATTAGATATATGACATTATGACTTAGGATGAAGGGGAAGGGGGAATCTGCCTCGGAACATGCGCCGCAGTGCTGTGAGGACTAAGTTGCGCAATTCCACTTAACCACTCACACGTTTACATTAGCCCTCCCATCTTCCCTCCGAACTTTCTCTATTAGGTTTACTTTAAGTTTTTTGGGTCGCTGAATCCGAATTTTTAACTTACCCTTAAAATCCCCCCCCCCCAAATAGTTGTTTTTAACTTAAATTTCTTATTATTTTAGGGGAAAAACATTACGAAATTCAGAAACTAGACAAAATTTGCAACAAATAGGATATATGACATTATGACGTAGGATAAACGGGAGAGGGGGGCTGCCTCGGAACATTCGCGCGCTCTTTTCTCAAAAACCAAATTTTTTCAAAAAATTAATTTTATTTTTTTTTTTTTTTGGGGGGGGGGGGTTGCCGGGTGAAATTTTGGTGGGAAGTTACAAATTCGGATTTAGCGACCCAAAAAACATAAAGTGAGTCCAAATCCAGAACTAGTAGTAATTTTGCCAGATAAAATCTCCTATTGCCTGGACTTCATAATTTAGTGAACATGTTCAGAGGCAGCCCTCACCCTCCCTGTTCATCCTAATTCATAATGTCATATATCCTATTTGTTGCAAATTTTGTCTAGTTTCTGAATTTCGTAATGCTTTTCCCCTAAAATAATAAGAAATTTAGGTTAAAAACAACTATTTGAAGGGGGTTTCGGAGGGGAAATTTTTGGGGGAAAGTTAAAATTCGGATTCAGCGACCCAAAAATCTTAAAGTAAACGTCATAGAGAAAGTTCGGAGGGGAGATGGGAGGGCGAATGTAAACGTGTGAGTGGTTAAGTGGAATTGCGCAACTTAGTTTACGTAGTACCGCGCGCATGTTCCGAGGCAGATCCCCCCTTCCCCTTCATCCTAAGTCATAATGTCATATATCTAATTTGTTTGAAATTTTGTCTACTTTCTGAATTTCTAGATACTTTTTGTCTAAAACAATAAAAAAATTGATATTTTTAATAAAAACCCTTTTTCGGGGGCTTTTTACCAAAATTTGGGAAGGTTGCCGGGGGAAATTTTGGTGGGAAGTTACAAATTCGGATTCGGCGACCCAAAAACATCTAGAAAATCGATTTCCAGTACTACCATTAATTTTTCTAGGTAAAATTCCCTATTGCCTGGACTAAAAATAGTATACTTGTTTAAAGTTTTTTTTTTTTTTTTTTTTTTTTTTTTTTTTTTTTTTTTGTAAATTGTGCTAAATATCTCGCTGGCAGCTAGGTACCCAAACTAATCATTTTTAAATGTAGAGAATGAAAACAGCATCCATTCCACGGCAAAAATTGTAGTATAATTAAAACAAATCTGGTCTTCTAACGTTTCAATTTATTCTTATCTCATTCCTGTTCCTTTGGTTTCAACGAACACTAAACCGAAATTCTCTTTAGGTTAGAATCAAGAAGAAAAAGTGACAAGTATTAGGGGAGGTAGGGGAGGTATGATACACTTTTTTTTTTACTAATTTTTTACAACTCTTAGAAACCTATTTTTAAACACATTTTTCGTGTTTTCTTATAAAGTGAGCTTTTATTCATTTATTAAAAATATTCTGAATTTAAAAAATAACCATTCAAAAAATATATCCCAATTATTGTGAATGGTTACTACTGTATCAAATCTCCTCATTGCTAGGGAGGATTGATACACTAGCAAGGGAGGTTTGATACATTGTTATGTAAATTGAAAAAAAAAATGCAGACAATTCAATTTATGTGTCATACAATTTTTTATGATAAATCTTGAAATATTTAAGTAAAATTTAAAAAGAAATGACATTGACATATTTTTGTTTCAGAAATGTTTTAAACAAAAATATTTAAACAATTGATCCTATTTTAACAATTCTATTAACACACTTTTTAGAAAATAAATAATGAAAAAAAAAACCCAGAGATCTTGCTGCAAGGAAAAAATGAAGTGAACATTGCTGATTTGCAAACAATTTAACATAAATTTCGCCCATTTAAGATTTCGTTTACCCTTTCAGGACAAGCATTTGCAATGCTAAAGTGTTGAATAAATGAATGGCACCAGAATTTGCCGACAAATTCAATTGGAAATATGAAAAGGGCTGTATTTTACTTTCAAACTTATATGGAAAATATTTTGCCAAAATGCTGGTGCCAATGTGGCGTTTGGGAATTAAAATTAAGTGCACTAGATTAATATTAACACAATTATTCTAATTGGTAAACAAATCATATTAGATGTAAATTTCCAACTGGGCGAAGAATGTCCGGACCAGGATTCGAATCCGGGACCTCCTGGCTGAAGCCGCCATACATTTTACATCTACTAGGATTTGTTTACCAATTAGAATAATTGTGTTAATATTAATATAGTGTAATTTCATATCCAGCGATTTCTGGAGTTCCATTACCTGAGATTTATTCTGTTGAGCTGAACCAGGTTTCAGACCAGATGCTGTAATCATCAAGGTTAGCTGGGTGAAAAAGTTCGACCAGAATCGTCCGGGATAGCTCAGATGGCAGAGCACTGACGGCTTCAGCCAGGAGGTCCCGGGTTTGAATCCTGGTCCGGACATTTTTCGCCCAGTTGGAAATTTACATCTAATAAAATTAAGTGGTTTCACAAACATACCACCACCCCTGAAATGATTAAAAGAAAAACTAATAACTCTATCATTTTGGTAAGTAAAATCGGATGGATTTAATGTTTTTTATTTTTTTATTTACCCTTCGTCAATTATAGAAACATCTTCCCTTTCAGGCCATTTAAACTTTTTTCCCTCTACATGACGAGCAAAGCGAACTGACCATCTATCATCGCACTGCTTTTCTATGTAACCTACATAATGTCTTTGAATAGTCTTTTTGTTCTTCCTTACCAATTTCAATAGTGCTTGCTGTAAAACATTAATGAATATTACAGTCCTATATTAGTTTACAACTTAAAAGAAACTATCAAATTTCAATTATACAAGTGTATCATTTCTCCCTATCATGCCTTATTGGATTTTCAATCACTTTGTATAAATGCAGTTGCAAAATGCCAATATGATTTCTAGTAAGACGCACCCTAACAATGTGCTTTACAAATAAAAAAAATTTCAAGATATTATTTTCACAATAATAAGAGTTATGAAAGAAAATCAGTATTTAAAAAAATTTACATTGACATTCCAAAAGACTTCAAAATTAAAATAAAAAAAATGTGTCAGTTCTACACTGCTAAGTACAGCTAACGATGGCCTCTGCTAATAAAAGAAGACTTTACATCTGTTACAATAGCTGTTAATGCGATTTATTGAGAAAAATTGTCAATGTATCAACCCTCCCTATGTATCAAACCTCCCCTACCCCCTCTACCTTCTTTAAGAAGTGTTTTTAACACTTTACGTGTCAGATGATCGCTGTCGGTCGACAAATATACAGCAGTAAAAGTTTATACATGGAAATAAAGTGCAAACCTTAGTAACTGAACAATGAGGCTAATGTCGGAAGACCGTTATTTTCCCTGCATATCATCCCTACACAATGCTAGCTGCATTGTGTACGGATGATATGTAGGGAAAAAAGCGTGGAAAAAGACATTCATCTGACATTAGCCTGAAAATAACAGTGGGATGTTAATTGGAAAGAAAGATTTGAAATGACCGTCTGCGATACAACTACGTTATAGGGAAAAAGAACAAAAATTGTGACCAGAGGATCCCATTGCAGCTAAAGTGTTAAACGATATTCTGAAGCTTTATCAATCGAGATTTGAAAATATATATTGATTTAAGATCAATCATCGCTAAATAATCATACGTTTAAGTACTTAGAAAAATGAATTTTTTTTATCTGTGATAAAATGTTTGTCTTTAATGAGACGCATGACGCACATTTTTTAAATGCCGCAGATCAAATTGGAATTGTTATTATCAGATAATTACGAAAGCTATTGATAAGACGAGGCTAAAATATATTTTTCTAGTTAATTCTATTTTAAAAAAAAGTTTTGTCGCTTATCTCAAAACAGCTTTTAAACGTATTTCCCAATGGCTGTGCATAACAGAAAATATATCATAAATAACTTATAATCATTATTTTAATATAAACGTTACATAACAGTTAAAACAAAACATTCAATGTTTATTTTAAAGTCTTTCCATAAAGAAACTAATTGATATGAGTTCAGAGGAAAGCATTCCACATACATTAACATAATATATCTATTAATGTTAAATATATTCGCAATTTTAAGTACCTGTGATGTTGAAACAAAACGCTTGTAATATAACTCCAGTTCATTTAAAACAAGTCAAAGTCACACATTGAGGGACGTTGTTCAAACAATGTAACTATTTTTCGGGAAATGAATGATTAGCGAGCATCGAGAAACAAGTTGGTTAACTCTGAACAAACTTGATGACAGAATAATATGCGAAATAAAAGAGCTGTCGAGAACACGGTAGAAAAGATAATAGGAACTTGTAACGGCCTCTTTTGCTTGACGAGGAAGTTTGCACAATGGAAATACGCTGCATGGGATCACAAATGAACTTTACGAAACAATGAAAAAAAGATTTTTTTTATGGATGCATGAATATAATAAAATATTTAGAAATGTAATTTTCTGAAACTTAAAATAGTTTATTTAAAATAAAGCAAAAAGGGAAGATGATAAGAATTGTTATTCATGTTAAAAGAGAACAAGGAGTGCAAGAAGTGGTATTCAATATTAATTTTTTCTCAGACAAAAAAAATTTAAATAACCAAATAAAAACGCTTATATATATATTTTTAATAGAATAGATATAAAATAAATATGGTTAAAATTTTTGAAGTTGTAGAAAAAAATATTGGAGGATATAGGCATTGATTAATATTTAAATCTATGTAAACTTCTGTTAAATTTTTATTTCATTTAATAAATGAAAGGTTCTTTTTCTAATGATTATGCATTAATTGTATATGATTTTATAATAGATATAATTTTTTCCGAGTTGGTCGTGTTATTTTTTTTTAAATTCAGATTTCTTCGTTACCATTTTCTTAAACAGCTAATTTGAAATTGCCTTTTTATCTCTGTCATCCAGAAAGTCAAATATTACTATAAGAAAAAAAGTGACAGCAATTAAACCTGAATTAAAAAAAAAAAAAAAAAGTCCAACATTGATCGATATTTAAATATTCAAAAATTAATACTTTTCATAATTTATGAAATATCAATTAGTTTCAGAATTCATAAGCTTTATTGAAATAGATATATCCATAAAAGCACTTTTATTACTTTAATTAATAGATACCATTTATTAGTTTACTTAAAATATTTTTCTTTCGTTTTTCTTACAAATAAAGATATCAGGATGTGAGTGGAAGTAAAAATTTTAAAAAGATTTAAATACTTTCCTTTTAAATTATTTAACGAGAATTTTTAAGAACAGAAATTTCCATGACTAAATTCATATCTTGTTTAAAGCTATCTCATATTACATAATATACGATATATACCAATATCACGAGAGACAATAGTATCTCGATTGACGCAGCTTAAGCCCAATATCGTAGAATACCGGCATTCTATATGTTCGGCTAACTCGAGATTTAAAAAATAAAAAAAATAATGCGAAACGCCGTCATTTCATTTTTCATCACTCAGAAAATATAGCAAATAACTTTCTGATTTTTTTTAAACAGTCTTCTAACAGCTGTCTAATCGTATCGTAAAATTTGTACACTTCTACATGCAGTATCTTTTGAGATCTTGATACACATTTTAAAATAATTTTGGGAGGTTTCTTGGGGCAATGGTGTAAAAAGTTTCCCTAAATGGCTCGAACGATTTTTCTAAAATTAATATATGTTATTAATCTGTTTTACATGAACTGGCATACGCTTTCGTTTTTTTTTTTTTTTTTTTTTTTTTTTTTTAAAGGAAAACTCTTATTTCTAATATAATCCTGTTTAAAAATGGGATTATATTGCTTAGCACATTACATGTTATTCTATGGAAGTTTATATGAAGTGAATGCAAAGCGGCTTGGGTGTCACTGGTTCTTCTAGGTCACTGTTAAAACATCTGAATATAGAAAATAAATTATTTAGATTCTTTTTTTTTAACTACAAAAATAGTTTATTACGTATTTTAAATATTTTATATATATATATATATATATAAAATCAAATTTAATTTATATATACTTTTCTTTTTTGTTATGAATAAATTGTTTCTGCATTATTTCACATTTCTGCATTTAATCAAAAAATTGTTTAAATTCTTTTTTTAAGAATGAAGAAATTTTCTGTATTTATACGTATTCACTAGTATCATATAAACATATCGGTCTCAAGCAGCAGCCAGACACTCGTTATCCAACTCAACCGAGAAATCGAAGTTTTGCAGTCGTAAAATCATGATTAAGAGTGGAAGATCAGGCCGAACTCCATTGGTAATTTCCCGTAAATAATAGCCTTTAGATTAATCAAATATTTATTAGATGATCATAAAATGCACCAATTCCACTAGATGCTACCGATATTCGGGTCGTTGCTACGTCGTAAAATGTAAACCACTAGATGTTAAATATTAGAAGAACATGACGAAGATGCAGGAAAAAAGCTCTCCAGGTGACATGGGTTATTTAAGCAACTCAATAATCGTAAATGTCCTCTCTCCTAGCCAATGCAACAGGTTAAATACTTGCGAAAAATGCACGCGTATGAATACATTACAAGTGAAAGCACCGACGCCGAAAGAATAGCCGGGAGGACGCGATAAGAGGCAGGGTATGATAGAACTTAGCTCAGGGGGAAGGGGGGAAGTACGCATGACATCGATGATGAACTCCTTAATCTCAGAAGAACAGATTAATAACGTAAAAGAATGTTGGCGGGCTTTGCAAGGACTTATGGGAAATAGAACATTAGAGAACAAATGCTATTTAAAATATTCGAAACAAAAAGAATTTAGTCTCAGAATAAAATGAAAAAAAGTAATTTAATGGGTTTTATAAGATTAGACGAATGGATTTAAGGTTTTTAGAATAATAAGCGAACACGCATTTAAAGCATGCAAAAAAGATAAAAGATATTTAAGATAGTATTAAAGCTAAGTAAAAAAGGTAGATATTATAATAATTTGGAATAGTTTAATTAAGATAAAGGGGCGAAAATTTTATTATTACATGTATTCAATATATTTGGTTCTATAACGGTAGAGAACAGATTTCCAAAAAAATTAACTAGTTTAAGAAATTATAAATAAAATATAATGACATATGCAAACTTGAAATAAAAATGAATAATTAGTAATATTTTTATTCTTTTCAAATATAGTATTTATAAATCTGAAAATTCCTATTACTGATTTTGCGAAATGAACCTTAAGGATTGTGAAGAAAATAGGGACTCAGATGAAAAGTATATGATGGAGTTTTAGAGCTTTGATGGTACTGAAATATTGAAAAAGCATAAACTGAAGAAATGAATTTAGAAATTCTAACTATAAATATTTTAAAGGGAAGTAGATATAATAAAAATCCAACCTGCTCGGCCTAGACGCACAGGCAGATTTCAAAGTTAAGTACTAATTTCACCAACAAAAACTAAAACAAGATTAGAGATAAACACAGTTTAACAATTTTATCTGGCCGCATTTGACGAGTTTTTAATTTCATTTTTCTGTAAGAGTTGATATTATCAGAATCATGTTAATGTGATTTTTTTCTTCTACAACCGCCCCCTCTATTAATCCTTTTCTTAAGACTTAGTCCTATCAAAAACTTCTTAATATAAAAGTTGTAGATAATATTTAGAAGATTTATAATAAATCTAAGCGGATTTGATATCTCGTGAATTGACGAAGTTGTGTATTTTTTTTCTTCTTCAACCACTTCCCCTTTTTTTCGTTATTAATTTTTGCTTGCTGTTACTATTAAAATATTATCAAAATAAAAGGTGTTGATTTATAATAAATTTAAGTGGATTTGATTTCTTGAGAATGGAAGAAGTTATGAATATCCTTTCCTCAAAAACCCTATTTTTTTCCCTTGACGCCATTTTTAATGATTTTAAAAATCCGTCATACATACATTTTTGGCCTTTTTTTCGTAGAAATAGTAATAACTTTAAACTGATTCGATATGTATCATATTTAAGAAGTTATGGGGTTTTATCTGTTTTCACAAAAAAAAACCCTCACTGTTAAAAATTTTGCAGCATTCTGGCAGGTCATTCGACCGTTTTTTGAAAAAACGGTTTCATAACCATAATTTAACTATATTCTGACCATAAAATAGCCAATAATATGGTCAGAATAGTGTTAAATTACGGTTGTGTAACCATTTTCGGAAAAAAACGGTCAAATGACCTGCCAGAATGCTTCAAATTTTTAGCAGTGCTTAATACGATATTGTCCATTCACGAACTTGACCGAGATTTTCTGCCCCTTGATTCATGTTACAGTTTAGAAGAGATTTCTGCAGAATTATGGAAGTTATTGTGTCCATAGCAAAGTTATATATGTATATGCAGTAAAGCCCCGATTATAGCATTTTTTTTAAAATTATTATTATTATTATTCAAGTCTACAGTAAGGAAAATACAATAATCCCTACTAATAAATATAAACAGAAAAATTCATGTATTCGAAAGTAATAGAAGAATATTTCTAGATTCGGTTGCCATGTTTAAAATATCAGATATAAAGTCTTTATGTCTTTTCTTGATTTGATTAACGAAAGGAAAGCACAGCAATTAAAATATTTAACAATTAAATAAGACTATTATGATAAATTCCAGGGGAGCATATCAATTTTTAAGATAGAAAATGTGTTTCCAAAGCAAGAAGCAAAAACAAGTGACTGATTTTTTAAAAAGGTGTAACTCAACACCTTTTCTACAGTATATATGGCATTGTTTCTTGTTTACTGTTCTTTATTTTAGTAATTTAGACGTAAAGCAAAGATTTCTGCTGTACTGTGCATATGTATGTATTTTAAACGTTTTATTATGTTTTTTGTACACTAAAACATAGTTTTTATGTTGAATTTTCTTTTTATCATGCTTGCACCTCATTTTCAGTCTTTTTCGGGTTATCCGCGATGCCCTTTCCACCCAATTCCTTGGATAATGGGGGCTGTACTGTATATATAAAGCTTTGAGTTTGGGGTGGTTTGGGGTTCTAGGGGTAATGATCGTCGTAGATCTGCAATTTTTTTTCAGAAATTCCTACATAGGGGAAGATGTAATAGGTAGTGTTTCTTACGAAATCGTCCTAAAAGCTTTTCCACATATTTCTAATCATCGGATCATTACGTAAATCACCGGATTATACTAGGGAAGTCAAAATACATTTAAAGCAAAAAATTGGAAAATTGATATCTTCGTCTAATTTATGTCTCAGGATTCATTACTGTGCAGATTTTTTTTGGTAAACTTGGACGACTGAAACCAGATATTTAAAAATAAGTCATCCTGTTTTGATCAACGTTAAAGATGTTGTTTTCAAACATGATAATGAAGATCGCATGGTGCAAGGGTCACTTTATGGAATTCAGATGAGAATGTCTATATCAAATTTCATATACACCTGACCATGTGCCACTTGATTATTAGATTCGCCAAGCACTTCCTCACAGCAACAAAACGTTCATATATTATGAAGAGATAGAAAGCGAAGTTGAGTAGACTCGAAAATCCAGACCTTTTTACAATAACCAGATAGATGAAGGTTATACAAATCCATAGTAAAAAATCTTTTGAATTTCCATTTTTCCAAAAACAAAACGAAATTTCACTAATCTCTATTTGGTTAATATAAAAACGATAAAAAATCATTTGCTTGTAGCTTTTTAAAAGTTAATGTAATAATTAGTAGCTGATTAAAATTGATATTTGTATTATTTATCGTTGGTATATTTTTTTTTCTAAATTTATTCTATAGGAACTGAAAGGGATAATTGAAAGATTTAAAAATATATATAATTTTTAGGAAAGAAAGAATATAAGAAAGAAAGATTGTAGCCGGAACAAAGCGAAACTGATTTTGTGAAGGAAATATATTCCATTCCCTACAATTGCTTTAGACATATTTTTCAGTACATTTATGGAAATTTGAATGGAATTATGGAAATATGGAATTCAGTTTTACATCAATAACTAAACAGAAGATAATTGTTGATAAACAAGTAAATATTTTTTTAATTTACCTAGCCTGATTAGGAGTTAAATTACTTTACTACCTATCTGAATAAAATGGGTTTTCATAGCTCAATTAGCTCAGTTTGAATTATACCTCTGACATAGTCCAATCTAAATCATTTGACAAAGAAACATTTATTTTTTACCCGACTGCCAAGAAGGGTTATGTGTATCACGCGTATCTGGGTATGTGGATTTCTTTATACCCTCGAAATATCCCAATGGCTAGATGGAATTTAATGAATGAGGTCTCTATCGATTTGTCTTAATCGTCCGATGGTTAAAGAATAGTTGTTGTTTTTATAAATTCAAAATGGCGGCCATAAAGTACAAAATGGCGGTAGAGACGAAAAAATTTTTACGCAACATATTGACTCGGCATTTCATTGGATAGGTCTTTCAAAATGAAGACGATGTTTCATTGGCTATTTTACAGTCAAAAGCTCCGCTTAAATATTACACAACCTGGAAGTTGTGTAGGTAGGATTTACTGCAGCTCTAACCTTCATAGACATTTATAGGCCTCATCAAAACAATGTTTATATATAGGAACTAACAATTAAACACAACTTAAAAGTCATCAATACAAGTAAATAAAAAAATAGGTAAGTAATATAAAAAAAAGTTTCACATTGATGAGAAATAATTAATTAGTTCGCTTTTACGCAGTCGGGTTTTTTGATTTTTTAAATTTAATTTTTATTTGTTTATGCATTTTCTTTTAAAAACAAATTTAAACACCTGATTTTCATAATTTTTATTTTAGAAGAATTTTTAAAGTAACTACCATTAACAATGACGCACCAACTACAAATCTGTGTCTTGAAATGACTTGTTTTGATTCTGGCAAAAAATCATATTAAATAAATAAACTGATTCAGTTCTACTTTTGATGATATTGCCTAGCAACTTGTAATGGCCAGTTTTCCACAACGATGAAGTTTGCACAGTGGAAATAAGCTGCATGGGATCCCAAATAAACATTCCGAAACAATGACAAAACGATTATTTTATGGATGCCTGAATATAATAAAATATTCAGAAATGAAATTTTACCAAACTTGAAACATTTTATTTTGGGAAGATAATAAAAATTGTTATTCATGTTGAGGGGACGGTGGACGTTTAAAAAAAAAAAACAATATTTTTATTTTCATAATAGAGATTTGAAATTTTGTGCAAAAATTCATTTCACCCTAAGTATATAGGACACCTTAAAAGAAATTTCAAACTTATTATAATTATAAGATCTTTAAAAAAAAATAAAAATTTAAAGCAAAATTTTAAAATGCTCCTTGCGTCTTAATTTTTGAGATAGTGCCTCGATTTTGGATTTTAATCACGTAAAACTCAGTTACAAACAAATCTGTGTATCGATTTTTTAATCCCTTAAATAGTTCATTTTATAGAGATATTTTTCCGAATTCCATATCGATTTTCATCTAAATTCTGCCTTATAATAAGTTAAAAATCAAATTTATTTGTCTTAATGAAATCGAATTTTAAAATACTTACACAGTTTCTTTTTAAGTAATATCAGGATTCTTCCTTATAGTCCAGGCAATAGAAACCGTATAGGGGCTCTACCTAGCAAAATTCATGGTAGTTCTGGAAAAAGGCTTTCTATATGTTTTTTGGGTCGCTGAATCCGAATTTTTAACTTCTCACCAAAATTTCCCCCGGCAACCCCCAAATTTTGGTAAAATGCCCCCCCCCCCCCAAAAAAAAAAGGTTTTTATTAAAAAACAAATTTATTGTTTTAGAGAAAAAGTATGTAGAAATTCAGAAAGTAGACAAAATTTGCAACAAATTAGATATATGACATTATGACCTAGGATGAAGGGGAAGGGGATAGCTGCCTCGGAACATGCGCGCGGTACTGCGTGAACTAAGTTGAGCAATTCCACTTAACCACTCACATGTTTACATTCGCCCTCCCATCTCCCCTCCAAACTTTCTCTATAAAGTTTACTTTAAGTTTTTTGGGTCGCTGAATCCGAATTTTTAACTTCCCCCCAAAATTCCCCCCACCGACCCCCCCCCCCCCAAAATAGTTGTTTTTAACTTAAATTTTTCATTGTTTTAGGGGAAAAGCATTACGAAATTCAGAAACTAGACTAAATTTGCAACAAACAGGATATATGACATTATGACGTAGGGTGAACGGGGAGGGGGAGGGCTGCCTCTGAACATGCACTGCGGCGCTACGTGCACTAAGTTATGAAGTCCAGGCAATAGGGGATTTTACCTGGAAAAAATAATACTAGTTCTGGATTTCGACTCACCTTATGTTTTTTCGGTCGCTGAATCCGAATTTTTAACTTCCCACCAAAATGTCACCCAGCAACCTCCCAAAAAATTGATTTTTTGAAAAAAATTGGTTTTTGAGAAAAGCGCGCGGGGAATGTTCCGAGGCAGCCCCCTCTCTAACCGTTTATCCTACGTCATAATGTCATATATCCCATTTGTTGCAAATTTTGTCTAGTTTTTGAGTTTTGTAATGCTTTTTCCCTAAAACAATAAGAAATTTAAATTAATAACAACTATTTTTTGGGGGGAGGGGTTCGGGGGGGGGGGGGAATTTTGTGGGTAAGTTAAAATTTCGGATTCAGCGACCCAAAAAACTTAAAGTAAACCTTATAAGGAAAGTTCGGAGGGGAGATGGGAGGGCGAATGTAAACGTCTGAGTAGTTAAGTGGAATTGCGCAACTTAGTCCAAGCAGCACCGCGCGCATGTTCGGAGGCAGATCCCCCCTTCCCCTTCATCCTAAGTCATAATATCATATATCTAATTTGTTGCAAATTTTGTCTACTTTCTGAATTTCTAGATACTTTTCCCCTAAAACAATTTTTTAATAAAAACCCTCTTTGGCGGGCATTTTACCAAAATTTTGTGAGGTTGCCGGGGGAAATTTGTGGGAAGTTAAAAATTCGGATTCAGCGACCCAAAAAACATAAATTAAGCCGATTTCCAGAACTACTATTAATTTTGCTAGGTAAAATTCCCTATTGCCTGGACTATTATCAGTTTCATGAATTTTGATCAAAAATTAAGCAGCAAGGAGCATTTCAAAGATTTAAAAAAAGCTGAAACATCAGTATTGAGAAAAACAGATTTAAAGTATATTAAAAGGCCAAAAAATTGTTTGTGAACAAAATTGAAATCTTGTAACTTTGCGTAAAATAATCGCATCTGCATGCGGTTTTCCACGAATGACGTAGTATAAATTGGAGATCAATACACACAAACAGAAATGTAGATTTTGCGGTCGATTTTTGCTCAAATAAATTTTGAGCGGGTCTCCTTAAAAGAGAACAAGAATGGCAGGAAATGATGTTCAATGTTAATTTTTTATGCTGTATAAAGGTATGTAAATACGCAAGATATAAAATAGATATGAGATAAATATAGTTAAAACGTATTTTGAAGTTGTTGACTGAAAATATTAGAGGAAATAGGGATTGATTGGTATTTAAATCATGGTAACCTCTGTTAATTCTTTTATTTCATTAAAAAATAATATTTTTTCTTCCTCTATAAACAGTTGTATCAAATCGATATGATTTTACTATAGATATTTAAATAGTCTGGCATTTAAACTTTCGTTAATTCATGAAATATGTATTATAGAATTAATAACGTTTACTAACACAGATTTTTCCATAATTTTTTTTCCTCTTGAATTAGTAGGTGTCAGTCCAAGTTATTTACTTTACTAGAAATATTTTTCTCCCGTTTTTAATTAAATAAAGCTATCGTAATTAAAATTCAGGCGAAAAATCCTAGTAAATAAATAAACTGATTCAGTTCTACTTTTGATGATATTGCCTAGCAACTTGTAATGGCTAGTTTTGCGCAACGAGGAATTTTGCACAATGGGAATAATCTGCATGGGATCCCAAATAAACATTCCGAAACAATGACAAAACGATTATTTTATGGATACCTGGATATAATAAAATATTCAGAAATGAAATTTTACCAAACTTGAAATATTTTATTTTGGGAAGATATTAAAAAATTGTTATTCATGTTAAAAGAGAACAAGAATGGCAAGAAATGATGTTCAATGTTAATTTTATATGCAGTATAAAGTTATGTAAATACACAAAGATATAAAATAGATATGAAATAAATATAGTTAAACCGTATTTTGAAGTTGTTGACTGAAAATATTAGAGGAAATTGGGATTAATTGATACTTAAACATAGGTGCCAACCTCAAACTAATACGTAATACATGCGTTAATTTGACCCTGGTTTAAGACGTTTCGAACCAGAAATTTTTTGAAGAAATGAAATTAAATATGTTTCACGCAGAAACCTTGAATTAAATAAATAAAGATTCAAGAAATATATTTTCTGGTTCGAAAGTGGTTAACCTGGGTCAAATTAATCTAGATATTAACGGAAGATTAGTGAAAGGTTGGCAGCTATGCTTAAATCATGGTAACCTCTGTTAATTCTTTTATTTCATTAAAAAATAATAATTTTTCTTCTCCTATAAACAGTTGTATTAAATCTGTATGATTCTACAATCGATATTTAACTATTTTGGCATTTAAACTTTATTTAATTCATTAAATTATGTATTATAGAATTAATAACGTTTACTGACATAAGTTTTTTCATAAAAAATTTTTTCTCTTGAATTAGTAGGTGTCATTCCAAGTTACTTACTTCATTCGAAACATTTTTCTCCCGTTTTTAGGTAGATTTCGTAGAAAATACTACCTATTACATTCTCCCCTATGTTGGAATTTCTGAAAATTTTTTGCAGATCTACACCGATCATGACCCGTAGAACCCAAAACCACCCTCAGTAAAAACTTTATATACATATATATATACATATCACTTTCTTCTGGACACGATAACTTCCACAATTCTGAACAAATCTCTTCCAAACTAATACATAAACTAAAGGGGCGTAAAATCTCGGTCAAGCTCGTTAATAAGCAAAATCGAACCAAGGAGATGGAAATAGGGAGAGGTTTTGTGAAAACCGAAAAAAATCATAACATCTTAATTTTTGTACTTATCAAATTAGTTTCAAGTTTTTATTACTTCTAAAAATTGAGCCAAAAATATATTACAGATTTTTGATAAAATTAAAAATGGGCTCAAGGGGCGCAAAAATAGGATTTTAAGTAGAAAAAAATTCACAACTTCGCCAATTCTCAAGATATCAATCCAATTAAATTTATTATAAATCTTCTTAATATTATCGGCAACTTTTATATTTACAAGTTTTTGATAGGACAAATTCGTACCAAAAAAAAAAAAAAAAAATTAACGGAAAAATGGGTAGTTGAAGAAGAAAAAACCCATAACTTCGTCAATTCACAAGATATAAAATCCGCATGAATTTATTATATATCTTCTTATTGTTGTCTACAAGATTTATATTGATAAGTTTTTGATAGGACCAATTCTTGCAGCAAAAACAAATTAAAAATACACAGCGGTTGAAGGAAAAAAATCAACGTATTAAGGGTGTATTCAAATCCAAACTGCTTATTTTCAGACTTATTTTTAAATTCATTTTTGCTCTCAAACGCATCCAATTGGTACATTCTCTTATTCAGAAACTATATAATGTACAGTAATGCTCGATTTTTGATAGAGGCAGAATGTATTTCAAAAAATGTTGTCAAAGTGGGCATTTTGAACCGAATTTCCCGGAGCGATTGTGTCAGAAACGAAAAATATTGTCCTACTGAGAAAATAATTGTTTATAAATCAAGTTTTAATTAATTGAATGAAAAATAAAAACATAGGTCGCATATATATCTTCAAAAATCACGTCAGAAAGTTTCATATTTTTTCCATTAATAATGAATCTGAAAATGTGCCAAAAGACTTCGAGCATGGAAAAGTATTTTTTCGAATACCACATTAACATGATTCTGATTAATCCAGCTCTTATATAAAAATGAAATAAAAACTCGTCAAAAGCGGCCAGATAAAATTGTTAAAGTGGGTTTATGTCTAATCAAGATTTAGTTTTTTGCTGGTGAAATTAGTATACTTAGCTTCGAAATCTACCTCCACCTATAAGCCGGGCCGGCAGTGATTTTTATTACAAACAAAGCTAACGTAATTAAAATCCATCTTGAATTTCTATCTCTCACTTGAGTTAATAAAACTTGAGAGTTTGATATGTTTTCTTCTAAATTATTTAATGAAAGTTTGTAACATTTATTGGTGTTAAATTCACATTTTATTTATAGCAACCTCATACTACATAATATATAACGGTATAACAACAGTAACTGTAAATGAAGTAAGGATTAAGGATACAATTCGAAAAAGGCTTCATAATGCGTTTTCACATTGGAAAACATTTCTCGTATTTTGCAGTGACTATATTTTGAGTGAAAAAGTATTTTATAGTGACTATAGGCATGATATTTCAAACTGTATGCTATTATAAAAATATATTTTTAAGATTGAATATTTATTATTAATTTCTAGCTTGAAACAGTTTGCAAAAATGAAAAACTAACCGTTGGCTTCAATTTCTGGTGGAAAACTTTAAAATATTTGCATTTATGGAAAGTCATTTCTAATTAATTGTATGTGGTTTATCCTTCTTAACACATATTTGAACATTTTCATTGCAACGCTAAAACTTTATTACATATTTAACTTAGCAGCATAAAACCACAAATTTATGTCAATTTTGAATAAAGATATTAATTATTTAAAAATTAAACAATAATAAAGAAAATCATCGGTTATTTTGACATAGCTTAAAGCAGAGGTGTAAAAATCTATGCACTAGTGGGCAGTCTTTCATGAATAAATTTTATTAGTTACTTTTCATCTAATATATCGTCTAAATTTTTTGGACGAATGCTAATATTATTTAAGCGAAGAAAAGTAATAAAATTTAGTGGTGAGAGACTACCCGCTGGCGTCTTGAATTTTACACCCCTAGCTTAAAGAATATCTTATGTATTTTTAAAGACCCGAATATAATGCCATTGAGGATTGGACTACTTTTCTTTAGTTATTCAAAATATAATACTTAAATAAACCATTTTTCCTCTTTCCAATTTCATCCAAAATTAAATTTTCGGTAATTTCTGACGGATGGTTTGTACATTTATGAGCAACTATGCAACATATATCATTTTAAAGGACTCTTCTTTAGTTTCAAGTTAAAAATTTATTTCCTGCGGTTCATGTTTAATAAGGCAAGAAAACACTGCACTCAGGAATTTGCAAATGAAAGTCATTAAGGGGTATCAAAACTCTTAAAATTGGAAAAAATGAAAAAAAGACCATTTTCAACATTTAATATCTTAAAATGTATATAATTTTAAAACACAATTTTTATTGGAATGAAAGATATAGGTATGCTCTTTCATTTCGTGTATTTAAAAAATTACAAGTGCAGAACTGGCATTTATAGGGAGCTCCAATATGTCAAACATTTGACGAGCAGAATATTGGTATAACAGCTTACGCGGAGGATTACAAAAACAACTTTGTAACTATAATGTACATTTTGGTATCTGCGTACACTTCTTATTGTAATTATGACCCTGAATCTAAATAAATTCGTATTGAAAGCATTTTTATATTTTTAATACAAAGTTGTATTGAGCTAATGCAAAATTTTGGAAATTTCAACAGTATAATCACCTATTTTTTTTAACAATAAAAAGAAAATTTTAGGTTCAGTTTATACAGACTAACATGAAACATATGCTTAGAAAATTTTATGAAAAAATGTTAAAAAGGTTTTCTGATATCGTGCGCGTTATGTCCAAAAACGCCATATGGAGAAGAATGACTTCAAAGTTTCAGAAACGCCGATGCAGCTATTAAGCGGGTATAATTGTAAAAGCTATAACTTCTGTTATAAAGGTAATTACAAGGAAACGGTTATATTAGAATAGTCAGAAGAGAAAGGAGACATCTTCTGAAATCTTCTTCATCTTTTTTTAGAGACATCTAAAAAACTTTAAAATTTCGAAAATTTTGAAGCTTTAAGAGTCCTGAGATAAATTAATATACTTTTAAATACTTGTTATAGCCTTTCTTTTATAGTTAACGCAATACCACTCAACGTTAAAAAAAAGTTTTTCAATATTGACATTCACAAAGCATATTTAGCGTGTATATTTAACTAATATTTAGCGTGCTTTTCAATGTAACCCCATGAAAAGTAGATAAGCTGATCAGATGGCGCAAGGGTCACCCAATAAACAATTTATGGAATTAGCATGAGAATTTCTTGATCATACTCTATACACACCTGATTATCATCTCTTTAGATTTGTGAAACACTTTCTTACAACAAAAAAATAATGTTAAAATCTTATGACTTAATAACCCACAGCATTTTAAAGATGGGATAGAAAATAAATAGATAGCCTTCATAGCATGCATGGTCACAGGACGTCATTGTGGCGTCACTGTAAGTCACTGTGGTCACGTCACATCTGCGACCAAAATGCCACCACTCAGTGATGTCACATTGTGACTGAGATGTGAACTTCTTAGAAAACTTTAAACAATTACAAAAATTCTTCAAAACATGTTACTTATTGTAAAATTTTATTTTTCTGGCAATTAAAAATAAATTGTAACGTCACTGTTATGTCACTGCATGTAACGTACGTCACGTCACATATGTGACAAAAAAACCACCATATTGTAAATCACAGAGTGACAAAAATATTAACTTCAAAATTTTTTGAAAATGAAGAGAAATATTTAAAACAGGCCCTAGTTACAGCGGCATAAGTAATGAATATATATTAGTAGATAGCAAATAGTAAATTCGGACACGAAAAGAAGGGGGGGGGGGAGAAAAAGGAAAATGCACAGTACAAGTATCAACAAACTAGATTTCCATGCTATATTTTATCAATTTGATATCTAAGACAGTGAAAGTATACTTTTTTCATGATTTCAATTTTATCTAGCATTGCAATTTAATATAATAATACTTCACTGATTGTTATTATTATAAAAGTATTTCTCGGAAAAATGCTACGTGCTGGAGCAATTTGGATAACATATTTAGAATTAGAAAAATTAAATCTATACACTTTACATATTTAGTTTGCAGGTAGGAAAATTTTTAATTTTTTTGCCGACCACTGGTCGAAACACTTCTGTGGTTTCAAACTAAAAATTTTCTATAACAGTTAAGTCTTCAGTTTTTAATGAGCACGCAGAAAGAATCTTCAGAGTTTAGTCATATATGCATTTATTGCTTTATAATTTGCATTCAAGTCATATTTTTTCCTGTTAATTTATTTTAAATAAAATTAGCATTTTCCGAAAAAAAAAATATACAAAATTTATGCAAAACACATGATATAATTAATTATTCGCATTTCCAATTCTTGTTTTAGACATATGACTTTTAAAAAAGTTATTTTACAAATTGTTTTATTCTGCAGAAAATTAACATGAAAAGAATGACAGATTGACAAAGAAAAATTTTTTATCCTCGAAAAGATTTTTTTTTATTTACACTGCTCAAAACAATTAAAGGATATTTGAAGTTTTATATAAAATAAAGATATAAACGAAATTTTTTTTGCCGAAAATAGAAGAAGAGAATCACAAATGCAAATTTTTCTGGTTTTCAAACTGTGGAGTATGCAAATTTTGAGTTCGACGTCAAAAACGTCGCTTCAGCGGCAGCGAATGAAATTTGACTTTCAGCTGGATAAAAGAGAATGAAGACAAGGATGATCGGCATTCAGTGATTGCTTTGTTTC
Source organism: Maratus speciosus (assembly GCA_963932465.1). Taxonomy (NCBI): domain Eukaryota; kingdom Metazoa; phylum Arthropoda; class Arachnida; order Araneae; family Salticidae; genus Maratus; species Maratus speciosus. The sequence goes on along the minus strand of OZ010787.1, from coordinate 682,437,600 downwards.
GATGAGTACGATGTCTCAGCGAAGTCATTTGACAGATTCAGAAGCTTTGAGAATTGTTGGTAGGTTAGAAGGGGGCCAAACTCAAGCCGAAGTAGCGCAAGCCATTGGAGTGTCACAAAGTGTCATTTCCAGGATCTGGAACCGTTTTTTGGAGAGTGGATGTGCAGGCCGAAGACCAGGGCAAGGTCGTAGACGGGCAACAACGCCCAATGAAGATCGGTATTTAGAGTTAACAGCTCGGAGACACCGAACCATGAACGCTACTCTTCTCCAACAACAGCCAGCGTGTTCTCCAGACATGAATCCAATCGAGCACGTTTGGGACGCTCTAGGAAGACGAGTTTCTGGCCACCAACAACCCCCACAAACTCTCCAAGAACTGGAAAGAGCTCTTCTGGAAGAGTGAGGCAGAATACCCCAACTCGTCATTAATAGCCTCATTGAGTCCATGCCTCAAAGGTGTTCAACGTTGCTGGCCGCCCGTGGAAACCATACCCCTCTACTGAAAATGATTTTCTTTGAAGAAAACACCTTTTCTTATTCTTTTTTTCTCATATGCACAAATTGTGTTTTTTTCCTTTAGTACACAAATGCGCAATGAAATGCATTTTTTTCTGCCAAACATGTGTAATTTATTCTCATATAACCTACTATGTCTATCGACCATGTATCAATCAGCTAAACAGTTTACCAGATACAAAATCCACCTAAAACTGCAATATCCTTTAATTGTTTTGAGCAGTGTATTAAGAAGATATTTTTTATTTATTACGTGTGAAACAAACTTTACTTTAAAAGGGGGGGGGGATATTATTACCATTAAATTTATTTTTACACATTTTAAAAATTTAAGCAATGTTTTATCTAATAAACTTCCATTTTTAATTGAATTTTTTTTAAACTGATAAAAAAGAAATGGTAAAATGCATTGGAAAATTCTTCAAATAGAAAATTTTAATTACAGACTGTCTCATAAAACTATTGCGCTTGAAAGTCCCTCTGTTGTATACAAAAGCAAATAAACAGTAAAATCACCCGTTGAAGATCGTCTGCGTAGGATATGACCGCAAACGCAGGGTAAAAAGAGAACTTTTTGTAATAGACGCGGGAAAAGAAAACCACGAAGTCTACAATGTCAGCTTTAGTTTATGCTTTTTTAAATGTAAGAGAAAGACGTCTGCTATTTTCGGACAAAAATACTCGGATATTATTAATTTATAGCATAAAAGGTAAGTCTTATTTAATTTAAATTTTTTATTTCTGTTTTGCATATTATGATTATGAATTAAATAGTTTGATTTTATACATATAGAAAGAGACTGATCTGGATTTTTTGTTTTGAAGCGAAATTTTCCTATTCGATTCTATGTCGTAAAATGTGTTAATCTGCCATCGCTCAAAAAAAAAAAAAAAAAAAAAAAAAAAAAAAAGCTGACGCAGAAATTTATGCCTACATTCATAGTGGGATGAATATAAACATTAATTTGTAGTTACTTGAGATTGAGACAGTGACGTGGAATTTTTTTCTGCTTCTTACTTTTTTCTCTGATTACTAACACTTATATAACAGTATTTATCGTCATTATTGTTTTGGAGTTAAATATTATATTGGAATATTATGATATTATGAAACTGTTTCAGTTTAGAAATTAACATTATAGTGGAAAAATGTCTTTTTACATATTATAGTAGTGAAATTTTTGAAAGATTTTTTTTTTCATTGCTAATAATATTTTAAATTATTATTTAGAATCCTTAATCTTCATACCAATGTTTTCAGATTTAACATTTGGCAAAATTATAAAATAATAGGAATTCCTTATAACATATGGAAAGATTTTTGAGAAATTGTTAAATCTAATAATGCATTTAATTCATCTATTGTAGTTTGTTGTTGTTTAATAGTACAATTAAAATTACTAATTATTATTTTTAGTAGTTTCAAATTGGTATATTTATTTTTTTAATTGTATGTAAGCATTTTTTTTTTTTTTGCTATTTGTGATTTTAATCAAACATTTAATATTATAGACATTCAGAAATTCAGAATCAGATATTAAATTTTCTTGGACTGTAAACTCATTTTCTACGTTTTCGATACACATAAATATTGGCATTAAGGGTGTATTCGAAAAAATATTTTTCCACCTTCAACAGTTCGATATTTTCTGAGACATTTTCAGACTCATTTTTAAAAGTAAAAACATGAAACTTGCTGAGGTGATTTTAGAAGAGATGTTTAAGAGGCCGTGTGATTTCATTTTCCCCTCAATTCATTAGAATTTGAGTTTTAAATAATTATTTTCTCAGTATGACCTTTTTTTTTTCATTCCCAGATCTTCCGCTGCGAAAAATTCGGTTCAAAACGCCTACTTTGACAGCATTCTTTTGTAATATTTTCTGCATTTATCAAAAAATCGAAAAGTACGGGACATTAGGTAGTTTCTAAATAAGAGAATTTCTCAGTTTGATGCGTTTGAGAACAAAAATGAATTTAAAAATGAATCAGAAAATAAGCAGTTTGGATTGAAATACACCCTTAAAAAATAAAGTATTATATTTAAGCATTGAAATAAAGTGTTTTTCATGCCTGATACCAAGTTTATAGATTAAACTGCTTTAGTATATATTTTTTAAAGTTGATATCTACATGCATAATAAAGGACTGAATATTTTTTTTTTATAGAGATTAATAACTACTTTTTACATTAAAATGTTTTTCAAACAATAAAAATAGTTCATATATGCTATCATTTATTTTACTTTTATATTTCCTTTTTAACACCTTTCAACAAAGTTAAAAAGTGTTTATGACTTTGGTTTGTCTAGCCGTCTGTCCGCGCTCTAACTCTCGTAAATAGACTCGGATTGCCCTGAAATTTTTAGATGTTATTGACGTTTACCATAGCACGGTCCTTATGTGTAACGAAGTTTGTAGAATGTTTAGTTCATTTACAGGGACGGTCAAAAGTATTCCGTTACATTACGGCCAATGGGAAAAAGTCGTTTCAAAGGATTTTTCATGATTTTACACGTTTTCAAACAGAAAAAAATTGATATGCATTTATGAAGCGTACTAAAATATGCATTCTGAAGAATGCGCGATGCAAAGACTAGTTATTGTTCATTTACAGGGCTAAAAAGGAATTCCAATACAGAATGATATAGCGGTGGAGGGAATTGTTTGCGGCGTACTTTAATTAGGTTAATCTATTTCATATATAATGAAAATGATATACGTCGCTCAGGTTTACATACTATAAATTTTTCATGTAGAATACGAAGTGTGTATAGCATTTACAGGCACACACAATATAGTTCAGATACTATATTGTATCCGAAATACTGTTACATTAATGATGATTGCTGGAAATGCATTTTTAATTATGATATGCGCTTTTATGATTCACTATATTTATGCATAGTATATGGTGTAATGCTGTAATAAATGCTATAATTCATATACAGGGCTACACAAAAGTATTCGCAAGGGTTACTGGGTATGAGCGCAAGTTACTTAAAGGTGGTTTTTAAAGGAGTTATGCATTTTTACGCTGAACTGTATTTAATTTACTGTTTCTAGAATGTAGATAAAATGATATACAGGGTCATGCAAAGAATTGGATACATGGCCATCTATAAATTATAATTTCTGGAAATGTGATTTCAGCTGTTTTAAGTGTCTTTTAGTTTGAATTAAATTTTAACTATACAGAGGCGTGTAATGAAGGTTCTAGGTCAACTACAGGGTTGTACAAAAGTATTCAAGTATGTTTCCATTTAGTATAAATTGCTGAAAGAGAGTTTCAACCTGTTATGCGTTTTCTTGCTAAACTAAATTATCCCATAATATAATATATATATCAACGTACAGATCAAATACAGGGCTGTTCAAAAGAATTGGAGAACCTATTTAGCTATGGACAGTAACTTGAAATCAGTTTTTCAAAAGTTTTATGCGTTTTCTAAAATGTTTACTTAGTTATCTTATTTACCTTATTTCCCTAAATAACGAAGTTTTGTTAAAGCATTCGAGAAGTGATGGAAAGTGTTTTATAATCTATGCTTAACGCATAATTTTTCTTACTTGTTTTTTCTATTTCCCTGATCAGTCTTTTCCTATAGAACATACCAAATCTATTTTGTTCATATTCACAAAATAAAATATACACGAAAATAAAAATTTTAAATAAATATGGCTTATGTCGTATTTAATAAAGCAAAGATTAATCACAACCACAACACCTTAAAATCTTACACATTCTTAATATCAAGCTTGAACTCAAGATCAAGCTTAGAACTTAATAAAAAAGATGTCAGTTGACAAACATTGTTTTTTAAGTGGAAAATTAAAACTATTTTAGAAGACTAGGACTCCAAAATAGCTATTTTTTTCTAAAACGAACGGTAAAAAGATACGATATTATATCTCAAACAAAACTTTACATTAAAATTGTGCATTTTAAAATTCATCACAGTATTAATACTTAAAAATTTTTCCACAGAAAAACATTCGCCTTCCATACAATATTTCAAATGAAAATCAAATTTCAAATTAAAATTGCCTTTTAAGCATGTAATTTGAAATTTGATTTTCATTTGAAATATTGTATGCAAGGCGAATGGTTCTCCATGGAAAAAATTCCAAGTATTAATATAGATTCAATCGATGCTGGATTGAATTAAGTTTCCTGTTTGTTCCATGTCGGTGGCTTACGATAAGTATCCCATCTTTTGCTGCTTTTGTAGTTTTGTCAACATGTAATTGTGTGAAATTTTCCAGGCTGGGTATCGTTCCATGTGGTTTAGTCGGTAGAATGTCAGTGCGCTATACTGATGGCCCGGGATCGAATCCCGGCATGGAATCTTTTTCACTAGGTTGGCCTTTGCGACTTTTAAGCAATTAATTTGAAATTTGATTTTCATTTGAAATGATTACAGTGTTTATGACAAGTTCGTCACAAATGACACATATTTCACAAATTGGTCACAATGTGACTTCAAAGCATTGTCGCTTTCGTCACATGTTCGTCACAAAATTAATGCCAAAGTAGTCACAAATGACACACTTTTCACAAATTTGTCACACTGTGACTTCACAGAGTGTTCACAATGTGACGTCACAAACGACCTCTAAAACGGCCATAACGACTTCGCATTCTAGTCACTATGACTTCACATCGACGGTTACAAAGTCACAGTGTGATTTCATAACGACGTCGCCGTGACGTCACCATGCCTTACGGGAGGAGAAATTCAAAGAAATTTACAGTGAATTAGTGGATTCTTAAAAAAATTAACTGAATATATCTTACGAAAACAAAACGCCATTTCCTATGGGTACCCATAATATCATATTGGGTTTTTGTTGTGTAAGTCACATAGCTGATAACTGCTATGCTTGTTGGCCACCGTTGTTTTCGTAAAGTTTGCTTGGCTTTATTCAAATAATGAGATATCTCCCTTAAAATATGTCACATTTTTCCTTTCTAAAATACTGGTAGCCAAAAATCGTAGCATGTGACTTACACTACAAGTACTGATGGAAATAGCCATTAGTAAATATAAGTACGGTAAAAATTAATTTTCTTGTAGTTTGTTTAAACGCTAATGTAATAATCAGAAGCTGATTAGAATGCATATTTGTTATATTTATTGTATAATGTGAAATCGAATCGGTATTTCTTTTTTTTTTAATTTATTCTACAGGAACGGAAAGGAATAATTGAAAAATTTAGTAAAAATCCAATTGTTGAAAATTAAAATTATGATAAGAAAGCAGAAGTTTTGCCTATACAAAGTGAAACAAATTTTGTGAAAGTAACAGATACCATGATTGCTTTAGAGAGTTCTTATGAATGAATTTCCATTTTGATATTACATTGAGGCGTCATTTCAAAAATTGTGCTTGTTATATATACTTGAAAATTTTTGTAACGTGTTCTACAGAGTATTTATTAACATATATTCTTTTAGAATACACCCTCTAAAATCGCATAAAAACCATTCATACTTAATAAGGTGGAAGAAAAGTCTCGTATTCTTCCGGCATATTTAAGCCGATTATGAAAAATGATGGAAAATGGTTTCGAAATATGTTTCTATGAAGTAACTACATCTTTCTTGTAGCAAAAATTCAGAGACTTGAGAAAATACTGCATCGTCTAAGAAATTGAAGTTTTGCAGAAATAAATGTTGAAACTTAATTTCACCTTAAAAATCTCCTTAATATTAAAAAAAAGGGCATTTCTTTGTTTATTATTTTGTCTTTATTTTGCGTTTACAGAAAATTGAGATAAGATTTAAACATTTTCTGAACTCAGTGTAGAAAACCTCGACACGCACATCCCGACTAATTTTTTTTAAAGAGCCTGCCAAAGGATTTTCTATCCGGTTATAAAATTCAAAGAAGCTTATTTCGTATTTGTGGTCGCATACAGTTTTTAATTAGAAGAAAAACCCCTTAGAGAATGTTAATTCCACCTAGACTGAATTACATTATTAATAAAAAGTTTTAGAGCTGATTTGCCAAAAAGCATTTGTAAAAAAATAACTCGAAATTATCACTGAGTAGAGATCTCACTTACTGAGTAGTTATTTTCTTACCGGCAATGAGAGTGTTCTCAGAAATAAAACTCTTACTTTTGACGGTTCAGCAATCCTTGAGCTATATTTTGTCATTTTTGACAATCATTTCGTAGGAAAATCATGTGATTTTTAACTCTCAAATGTTTGACGAAAGTGTTTCCTCACTCACGGCCAGACTCAATGCATTTTAAGGAAACACTAGATGCCCGTCAAGATTTGACGGTAAATAACTTGAGTGTTTCATTAGAAAAATTCTTGAATTTCTAATTAGTTGCTTTTCAATTAATTATTGAAATCGTGACAAATTTGTATACTGCATAAGTGATTCCTATTTCTTTCAGGTGATAGATGGTGCTGTTAGTCTAACCTATTCAATGAAGCGAAAGAATTTTAAGTTTATAATTTACAACCAATTATACTTGCCTTTTATCAGAAATTTACCTAAATGTAGAGCATTTATTTTTACTTACTACAGCCTCATTTTTTTAATAACCATATTTATTTTTATTTATTTATTATTTTTTTTTTTAACTGCACGACATTAAAAGCTGCCAAGAATTTTATTTTTATCAGTCTCATTCTCTAAAAACCTAAATTGAAACTTGATGCAGGTAACAATTTATAATATATATTTTCTATTACTTGTATTTTATTTTACATTTTTATACATTTTTTAATTATTAAACCATGGATATCAAGGTAATTTATTTTTGTTCTTATATGAATATCTTTCTTTTTTTTTCGTTTTATTTTTTACGGAAAAGAATGACAAACTTTTCTTTCTGACACACACGCTTATATATTCTTAATAATGGTCAGAAAATAGAACGAAATTGTAGATCAGCTCAATTTATTTAATTGATAATTACATGCAAAATATTGTAGCTTAAATATTTTAAATATAACATCATTATTTTTTCAAAATATTGTTGAGAGAAATTTTATTTAATTATTTAATATTTGAAGCATTCAAATAATAATATAAAAATCATGTAACTTCTCTCCCTAATAAAATATATCATTACAGAAATGAATTATCGACAAAAATATTACAGAAATCATTTTGCCGGACTTAGGCTTGAACCTGCGTCCTCTACAAAGATTCAGAGCTTTAAACTGCTGCTTTACCTCCCTATGCTATCAGGAACTCGCTCTAGTTCCTTCTAAATTGAGGAAGTGCAAAAAACAGTTGACGCGTGCGCAATTGTGTCGAATTTGCGTTCTGATCTTACAGAAATAGCTTTGCGTTTTAATATATATGATTTGCGGTAGCTCTTTGAAGAGGGGCGCGCTACTGTACCTGCTCAAAATCTGCGATATTATCAAGCAGATATTTGCTTGTTTATGTTATTCCTGTCACAAGTTATTTTAAAAAATAACACTTTTTAGCACTTTTCAGAAAATACTGAAATATAGGTAGCTATTGATGTAGCTGTTTAAGTTTTTAAGTATGTTTATTATTATTATTATTATTATTATTATTATTATTAACATTTTGCTGTTGGTCGTTATCGTTTAATTCGCAAAGAATAATTTCCTGTGTTTTACAAAATCGTTCAAAAAGAAAATTTGGTCAATAAAATTTCAAAATTCCAGGATCTCTTTTTCATTTAAGAAGTATATTCATATAACTATCAAATTTAAAATTTGCATAATTGATCCCTCGCCTTTCTGTAAACAGTAAAGTGTTAAAATCTTAATCACCAACTCAAATTGATAAAATCTCCCCCAATATATACTTCAAAATTAGTTATTTCTGAGCAACAAATTAACGAAACCATATTTTAATCATTCACTGAGCAAAGAAAATTTCTCTACTAAATTATATTAATCAAACCATATTCTAATTATTCCTAAACCATAGGAAAACCATAATAATAATTTAGTCTTATGAATTAAAACTTTCAGGAATTATAACAGCATCGATAAAATTACAATCTTCCTTAGAAAAATATAAGCACACAATAGAATACACTACCTGCTTCTAAAATCACATGCGAGGACCCAATAGAGAGACGGACTCCTACCCCGAAGGTCGTGGGTTTGAACCACCCCGGAGGAAATGATTAGTGATATTATTTTCCCCCTGTCAAAAGATACAGTTGCTTCTAAACTGTTCAATAGGTGGCACCACCACCCTTTTATTCCACTTTTCGAACAAGTACTTTTGACGTAATTTGTATCCTCAAACAAGCGAAGAAAGTAATTTTCTCAATTTGACGAAATATTCGCTCGGAGCATTTCCCAGGAAACGGTTTCGTGAAAAACGAAGAAAATTTCATGAAATCTGAGTATTCATTTCTGAGAGTGCACCCATTAACTTTCCTAAGAATAACGGTAGGAAAAGGCCATTTCAAATAAGACATTTTTTAATAATGTTCCCTTCGAACGAAATATTTCTCAAATACCTAACGTGAGTAACTTCTGAGCAACTTTTTAATTATTTTTTTAATGATTGTTTTAGGCAATGTCCCTAATCTACGGGATAAATTAATGTTTCGAAACATTCTTTACTGAATTGCAGCTGACCTTGGACATAGAGAAACAAGCAGTCTTATACAGTTACCCTTTTTGGTAGATTTCGTAAGCAATACTACCAATTGCAATTTCCCCTATGTTGGAATTTCTCAAAATTATATATATATATATGTATATAATTCATGAAATCTGTATATATATATATACACACACATACAATACATGGCCAATGATGACCGATCACTTGTAGTTTTAGACGTTTTGTTAAATATCTAGAAAATTGCATGAGGAATTATCCTGAAACTCCAGGTGTGTAAACAGAATAGTATAGGTCATATATTTCCGCAAAGATTTTTCCCGAATTCCCATAAAGAAACCGTCAACAAATTGAAAAGGAACGAATACTTTTGAATAACCCTGTAAAAACTAATGCAGCAGAAGCGTTCAAACTCTAGAATATGATTAAGAGGTTTATTGTAATAAACTGTGTTCACTTTTATGAGGATAGCATGTATTGTATACTAGTAGAGAAATTAAGGTTTCTGTAAAAACAGTTCCAAATTTTGCCAAGTTTTTTGCTTATAATTTGCAGAGTTCTTAATAAAAAAAAATGTTCTTTTCAGAAACTATGACAAACAACATTGTACACAATACCCTGCAATCAGAATTAAAAAATAATAAAAATTGGATGAAAAATGAGCAGGTTTACTAAGTAATGCTTTATTGCGCATGCGCGAATGCAATCAAAATATAATGTGCATAATGTATTAGCTAAGTGCATAGAGAAGCTTTTGTGAAAGTCTCAAAAACATAGCTTGAAAATTCTGAAAATTATCGTCTATAGAATAAGCTCGAAATCCGTTGTTTCCGAAAGAAAGCCAAAAGATGAGCTGTGTCCAAATATCCGTTGATTAGTGCCAATATAGCATGTACCATATTGCACGAACTACGAAATTCCAATACAACCCCTTACCTTTTTGCTTCATTTTGGGAAGAACGAATTTTGAGCTTATTTTATCGACGATAATTTTCAGAATTTTCAAGCTGCGTTTTTGAGACTTTCACAAAAGTTGCTCTATGCACATTTATGCACGAAAAAAAAATATATATATACATATTTCATTCCTTGGAACTTGGAACCTGAATGAGAATGCTTACAAATTTCTCGCGTGTAGAAAGGAAAATCATCTGTAAATGTCATAAAATTTCTAACTAACAGGCGCAGACAAATAAATTCTTAAAAAATCCCTCCCCCCTTTTTTAAGTTAATATACAAATATTTTCCAATTATGACGATGATTGAGATGTGATAGATTTATTAGCTTCAGACTTGGATTAGCTTTAATGCGCATCCATGACGATGTTGAAGAAGTAATAGATAGATTCGAAAAGAAAAACACCGGAAAACTCAGTTTTTTTTAATAAATTCTATAACTACATACATCAGTAGCGAATTCTTATAGCGTTTGTAGAAATGCTCATTTCCATTTTTCTGTTTCTCCATATAAATTTCGCCCCTTATTTTATTGTAATAACTTCCTAAAAAAACTTGGAAAGTATTACTAGAAATTACTGGTGGAAAAGAGTTTGAATAAGAGTATTAGCCCTTGCATCCTATGTATTGAAACATATAAACAAAATTTTTTAGTAATATGCATTTATATTGATTTCAGTTTTTCTTTCTGTGCAACTTTTAGCACTGAATGCTAATTTTAATTAATTAATTTAATTATTAATTGTATTTATTATTTCCTGTGCATCCTAATTTACAATCGTTTTTTTATCTGATAAGTATTTTTTGCAGACATATGAATTATCGTGAATGATTAATTTAAATTCTAGTCATTCTTTGAGTTTAGTTATTCAGTCATCCGTTACTAAAATATTCTCAAACAAAAACAAAATATCTTTCACCGTTTAACACTTGGAACGTTTTAAAATAACCGCTTCCTGGCAAAACTACTGAAGTGATTAGTTTTTTTCGATAAATGAATTACAACTTGAGTTATTAGCTATTTATTTATATGTCTTTATCAGTCTGCCGCGTCCTGAAATTTGGTTCAATGCACCAACTTTGACAGCATTTACTGAAAAACCCATAAAAACTGAAATATAGATAAAATTTATTGTCTTTATTGTTAAATAGATACAAAAATGTTACATTATATATTGATCACTTCTCCAGTTTCATGCGTTTGAGAACAAAAATGATTTTAGAAAGGTGTCAGAAATTAGCCAGTTCGGATTTGAGAACAGCTTCCAGTCTTTCTGAATGTCAAGCTTTTTATTTAAAATTTTTATATTAGTCAACTATGTATTTATGTTAAATCTGCCTGATTTCATAAGAAATAGGTTATATTTAGCCGCCATCTGCCCGATAGAAAACGACAAGTATAAAATTTTATGTGAGATAATATCATGAAATTTTAAAGCTTATAATTAATATCTCTGATTAAAAAAGTTTATACTTTCTAACGTAACTTTAAAGACCACATTAATGAATTTTAATTCTTAAACATATAAAATTTGGATCTATTCTCATTTAAATACTGGCATATCAAATAGTTTTTAATATTTTTCTATAAATGCAAATGATCTTTTAGAAAATACTGTCGAACTTAGCGTTTTAAGTTTATTTTTGAGTCGGAATAGTCCAAACATTGCAGTCATTAAGGAACAATCGATTATAATAATATAAAATGTATCCTATTTAGGGAGAAATAAAAAGCTGTATTTAACTCTTAGCTTTTTATGCGCACTTCATTTCCGTTCAAAAATCAATTTTGGAATGTGTCATAAATTTTCATGTTGTTGAACTAAGAAGAAAAAAAATTTCAGAAAACCCTTAAATTTAACCCGCGAGTTTTAATTTGAAGAGGGCCAGATTTTTTTTCGTTTTCTCAGATAATTGATTCTAATCGGCATAGAATTCAGGTTAAATGTAACAAGATTTGTTTTTAAAGGAGTTTTGTGATAAGCTGATGCTTAATACAATCAGTGTAGGGTATGAACGCGTTCATTGAACGAAAACATTCATTGCGTTCAAAACGTTCATTGAACTTAGTTCACATTCTGTGAACTTTGAGTTGAACTTGACTCACTTTTTGATAAACAAACGTGAACTGAACGAAAGCTCAAAAAATCCGTGAGTTTGAACGAAATTTGCAGCTCAAACTCAATTTTTTTCAGAACTTATTTTTAAATTTTTCCAGCCGTTAAGAACACGTTTTTCCCCCTCAAATGCCCTTTAGAGGCCTAAATAGACTCGGGACGGGTCGCGTCTGATCATCAGTTTTTCTGGGTCGTGCCCGGGCCTTGCTTTCTCTGGAGGCTCGGGTCGGGCCGAACCGGACTTATTTCTGGGCCTGTGCTTTATTCTTCTTAGAAGTCTGCAACGACAGAAATTTTCTGGCCTGGTCGCCCCTGCTTGTATGAAAATTACTGCCCTGTCCCAGTCTGACTCGTGCAAAAATCTATTTAAGGAACAACCTAACTTGTGTCAACATTTTTTCTGAAAAAATATATTTTTTTAAAATTACCATTATTCTATAATTAAAATTCTCTTTAAAGAATAGTAGTACATATACATTTCTAGGGGGGGGGGGGGTACAGTACTGTAAAACCTGTTATAAGAATCTATGGGTGACGAGATCCTGTTTTAAACGGAAAAATTTCTTGATCGGTGGATCTCGATCTTCAAAATGGATATAATAATCCGTTTGAAAATAAATACAGTAGAACCTCTTTTATCCGAAACTCCCGGTTAACCAAAATCCATTTTTAAAGTTTTTTTTTTTTTATTATTATCACATTCCTTGTCTGCAAAATCAATTGTGAAAGCTTTTTTTTTTTTTTTTTTTTTTTTTTTTTAACTATCATATTCCTTGCGTGCAAGCGGTCTTTTCCGAACTACGAGTACATATAAATATTTTCGATCCCCTTTCTTAGAGCTTCTTTGAATTTAACTTGAACTCTCATAAGCTGCGGAGTGGAACGAAGAAAATGAACAAATTAGCAATTCCAAAGCTTTTGAATGTTTTGCAAAAGGTTTGGCATGGCTGGAGTAGCAGAAAGACTGTGATGCTGGTGAACTAATCCTATTATAAAACTTCGTGATAGAGCTGCAAAGCAAAGGCAATCGACACTACGACAAACAAAACATTTTTTCAAACCCTTGTGATCTATGTAAAAGGTACTTAATTTCAAAACTAAAATTCAGGTAATTTATTCCTGTTTCCATTTTGTTATTGCTTTTTTTTTATTAAGCACTTATTACCATAAGAAATATTGCACATATTTCTCCTCAATCTTAAAATTGAAGCATCCTCGATTATCCGAAACTTTCGATTTTCCGAAAGATGGTGGGTCTCAATTATTTCGGATAATCGAGGTTCTACTGTAATACATTTGTAAGAGACGACAGACCTGGTAAAAAAGGAACTTAACTACAACGATTTTTTTTCTCTATGTGATTCCGTCTTAGAAGGTTTTTCGATATAGAATTTTTCAGATTTTTAAGTCTTCAAGCCGTTTAAATGGATTAATGGTATTAATAATAATTCAGATATTTACATACAAATAGTGGTCCATTAACAAATCAATATAGCTTGCAATAGGATATATAGAAAGAAAGAAACAGTATTTTGGAGCAGGAGGTCCTTGTACTATGCAGTCTATGGTAGAGGTCTGCACGGGCCGAAATTTCAAGCCCCACACCCGGCCCGATCCATAGAAGAAAAATTCGTCTAGGCCCGGTATAAACATTAAAAGTTCGGCCCGAGCCCGCCCGAACCGTACAAAAAAATATTAGCCCGGCCCGTAGAGAAAAAATTATTGGCCCGACCCGGACAGGTATAACAGCTAAAAGTTCGGCCCGAGACCGGCCCGGTCCGAATGAATTTCTACAAAATATTGATTTTTACGTCGATTTGGTTAAAAATTTGTCTTGTACGAAGAAGTCTGACCAAATATACTTATCTTTGCTTTTTATTGTCATGTTTGTAGATTAAATTTTTACAGAAGTTATTGCGATATTCATTTTTTTTAATAAATCGCTATTAGTTGTATGTGAATGTTTCAGTTATAATGAATATAGTTAATCCCATAGTATATTATATATCCCATACACATCCTATATGTAAGTTGTATGGGCACATGGGGTTCGCCTCCCCTCCCCCCGCCCAATAATTTTTTCAGGTGGGCTGTATTTTTTGGCGTCAACCAGTCAACCAAGCTCGTAGAAAAAATCTCAAATTTTGGAATTTATGATAATTTATAAAAATTTTTAACGTACATAATTTTCCATAGAAAATTTTCTTCCTCTAAATTCGTTGTTTACTTTTATTCTTTACAAACGACTTAAACAACCTAAGAAAACTTTTGTCTCCAGGGTTGTTTCTTTTTATCATTCTTTCTTCTTTGGACAGTGAACATAGTTTCTGGGAAGAATTACCTTTTCTGATTCTGACGTCCTAGACAGGAACAGGGCAATAAATTAACACTTTTAACGCAGACGACATGTCCGATACGATCATTTAGAAAACCGTAGATAACATGAGTTGTCGTTTCCCAAACCATGGCCAAACATACAAAGAACGGACCTTCCGGCTTTGGGTAAAAAGGTTCCAATTTAGGAGCTTCGAAGAACTCAGGGGGGGGGGGGGTAGAGGGGTTTTAAAATTTTGCTGCAGCGAATGACCAAACCCAAAGAATCAGTAGTGTCTTTAAAGCAAAGAAAATAGATGGCTAAATTTGTTTATACCTAAGTCAGGCATAAAATATAAAATTTCAGTACAAATACAAATTGCAGATGGGCAAATATATATTAACACTGTCTAAATGTACCAAGCCGTGTCTCGCAGTAACGAATGATTCACAATGATCAAGTAGGAACAATAAACAGTAAGTATTCAATTGTTCCAACTTATTATTTTAAAGAATTTATTTTTGTGTTGTCTTAAGTTAGCTGATTAAAAGTCTGCACGTGGGCCGGGCCCGAAACTCGAACTCATGCCGTTTTTCTTTCACTGACCGCAATCTGATAAAGCCAAAGCCTATTTTTTCCCCCTGCAAACTTGGGCTAGGTCTGAACTTTATTTTTTCTCGGGCCGTGCCGATCTGAAATTTGATTTATTTATTATACTATTTTATTTATTATACTATTATTATTATGTTGTTCACATAAATGTGTCTGGCTACATGCGCTTTTGTGGTGAACATAATGCCCAGCTTTTCCGTAAACTATTTATAATAAATGACGTTTCTTTAATGAAATCTTTGAAAAATTATATACTGCTTGCTGTATTAAAATATATTTTGTTTCTATAAATTACAGAGAAAATTTTTCTCTTTTTTAAATTACAATTATTTCTAAATGAATTCTGTGTATGCAGTTGTTCAAATATTCATCAATATTATTATTCTATATTACGATTGCTTGTAGACATAAGAATCTTAAACATATTGTATTTCAAATTATTGTATAAAAATGTATGCAATATTCTTTTAAAAGAATGTCAGTTCTAGAATCATATTGATTAAAAAATGTCGCCTTTTTATTTTATTTTAATTTATTTTGTAGAAATTGAGTGGGGTCTAATTTCGTTGTTTTTCTTTTACAAGGACAGGTGATTAACTGGCTAAACAAAACACGCTGGGCTGGTACCGGGCTCACCTTTCAGTTTTTATTCCTGGTAGGACCTTGGAGCAGATATTAATTAATATATTCCTCCTATAAGAGGAGGACTTGTGCAGACGTCTAAGGTAGTGATGGGCGATTCTCGAAAATTCGACAATCGAGAAAAATCGTCATCGTAAAAAATCACAATCGATGCAGCCATCGATTAATTCCTAGAATCTACAATCGAGATGTTTTGCAATCGATTATAACGAGAGAAGTTAGAAACAGTTGTTGGAAAACTTAGCTATTATTCTGGCCGAAAATTTCATAGTAGTGATATGGCTTGCTCGATAATTCTGCTATCGCAATTATTTGCTCCTGATTTAGGCTTAAGGGGTTACTTCAGTCAAGTGAAAAGACCCGCTCGCTAATGCTAATCTTATAGAAGAAATTTATAAAGATATCTCATTTGAATTTCAGTATTTTAAAATGATTTTCTTTGCATTGGAATAAATTCCCCTTTCTTCTTTATGAAACTGCAATGTCCAAATCGCGTAAAAATGGCGCATTTGACGAATCAAATAACCATTCTACTTTTTCGATAATTCCAAAAAGATTGATACAGTTTAAAGTTCCCCTAAATGCTATGGAATTTCCCCATTGATCGAAAACAAAAGTTTCTTTCGAAAAACGTAAGAATAGTAAGAGGACCTGCTAAGAGGGAACCTGTCTAACACGGAAACTGTTTTCCAGTTCCTAGCGATTCCAACATGACTCTAAGTCTGTATCGAAATCCAAAGTAGCTACTTTATGACACATTTATAAACTCATTTTTTATTTTAGACGCATTAGCTAGAATCGATTAGCATTTCCCTCTTTTCGATAAAGGCAAAAGGTTTTATACAACTTAAAGTTACCTAAATGTCTAAAGTGTGTCAAATGCTGTGGAATTACTCCGTTTATCGAAAACAAGACAGCTTTATCGAAAAACGTAAGGACAACCAGATAAATATACCTGCTAAGAGGCAACCTGTCTAACACGGAAATTGTTTTCTAGTGACTAGCGATTCCAACATGACTCTAAGTCTGTATCGAAATCCAAAGGCGCTACTTTCTGACACACTTACAAACTTATTTTTTTATTTTAGGCGCATTAGTTAGAATCGGTTAGCCTTTTGCTCTTTTCGATAAAGGCAGAAGATTTGATACAAGTTAAAGTTCCCTAAATGTCTAAAGTGTGTATAATGCTGTTGAATTTCTCAGTTTATCGAAAACAAAGGAGTGTTATCGAAAAATAGAAAGGTAAACCGACAAATATGTCCGCTAATAGGGAATTCTATAGCTAAAATAAAACTTCAATGGACTTCATTTTTGGTATTTCCCATAATTTTAATCTTCCAATCCTTACCAATGTGGTATTAGATAATGGGTCTGGAAAAGGTAGAAGAAACGCCCCCCCCCCCACCACCACCACCGAAGGGACATTAGGCCCTAAATTGACAGTAAGGCAGACCAAGGATGAAATTTAACTTGATGTAAGAGAGGACTAGGGGAAGTTGAGAATGGTAAAAAAAACCAAACCATTGAATAAGAAAAAAATTGAAGAAAAAGAAGAAATGGTAAAAGAACAAGTGAAGCGTGTGATTAGAGCCAGACAAATGAGAAGGGGCCCGATGGGCCACAGCTGGTCCAGAATGAGTGCCCAAATGGTCAGAATGGGTCAAGAACTTCGTGAATGGTATCTACAATGGAGAAAAACAATGAGACGAAATATTATGAAAAATACCAATACACTGAGGCTAAAAGTAAAATGTTTCACTGGGCGGCGTCCCCTGGTGGTATTAAAAATAAAATTGATACGAGAAGATAGGGGAGAGTGAAAAGGCTTTATTTTGAGAATTTTATAATTTTTGGGCAAACAGTATACTAAAGGTTTGAAGAAACAAAAGTTTAAAGTGCCCTCTTGAGGCGAAGAAGGGAGTTAAAATTAAGAAACACATGTCCATATTTTTTATTCGATTTTAGACACAATTTGATGTCAGTCTTATAATTTTCCTATGAGTGGAAGATACCGTACCAGAGTACGAAAAAAACCGCCGCTAAGTATATTCCTTTAGAGCATTTTAAGCCCAGGGGTCTAAAATTAACGGTGGATTGACAAAAGAAAGGTAGATTTAGAAAGTTTATGAGATTACCCTTATTTTAATATATTACATGAGGGGTGGTAAAATAATTTTGAAAAATCCTCTTACCTGAGGCGACACTTAAAATCTTGAAAACACTTAATTTGCTGTGCAGTTTTGTTTTAACAATAGCATTCTAATATTAAGAGATATGGGACAGCTTAGGAGGGCTAAAATAAGAGAAACATTGAAAATCAAAGACAAATTGGTGCCAAATTCACTAGAAAACTTCTATATCAACAACTGAAACCCGAACTGATAACTTAAACCACTATGCCTCCTAACCCATATCGGTTAATAACAAAAGCGAATGGAAAAGAACATGTACTCCTTTGGGAAATCATGACTTACACCAGAAGCACGGTAAGTTTGACTCTTCTGAAAGCTTCTTTTCTCTCGCTCTCTCTCTCGCACTTCGAGATATATTTTCCGGATGCAAACTGCTCGTTTACCTCGAGGAGAATACCTCTGTTCAATATTTCATATGATATTGTCAAGAATGAGAAATCAATTTTCGTCCTTTCTCGAAATGTTGCTCTCGATTATTGTCATTTCACGCTCGGCCAAGAAGGGCCGAGATGAGATATCGAGGGGCGAGCTGGGCAGAGAAGTAGGCATGACAATGAGCTGTGAAATGAAGCTTTAATTTTCAATGTTTTTCTTATTTTAGCCCTACCAAGCTGTGACATACTTGGAGTCCTCCGATAAATATTATTTATTAAATATAAAAATTTCAAAGAGGAAGGTGGGTCGGGTGAATTCCGAGTGAGCGGGGCGCAATTTAAAAAAAATTACCGAACTCTTCCTGTGACATATTATCGAAAAGCCCTTTGACAACTCCTTCATATTATGAACCTTTCTTCCGCCGAAGGTGAAATTCGGGGGGTGGGGAGGGGGCGAACAAATTTTTAAAACCGTAGCCGATTTCTATAATAAATTTAAATATCATTTTAGATGTGGTTTTTTTATGCAGTCTTCCGGTAAATAATTATTTATTGAACATAAAAATTTTAAAGTGGGGGCTGCGCGAATTCCGGGGCGAAAGAGTGGGCCCAAGAGGGGAGGGGAGGGAGGGGGAGCAATTTTCAAACTTTTTTTGGACCCGTCATGTGATATATTATCGGAAAGCTCTCGGATGACTCTTTCATATTATGAGACTTTCTTCCTCCCCTCCCCAATTTGGCCCCCACTGCGGGGGGTAGTTTTTTCCGTTTTTATCATTTTAGATCGGATTTTTTTTGGAGTCCTCCGATAAATATTATTTATAATATATGAAATTGCAAGACACTTTTCTAAATTTAGCCAAGACCCCTCATGTGACATGTCGTTGGACAGGTTTGTGACTACTTATTGATGTTGTGCACTTCCGGTGGCCGTCCCCCCACTTTGCCCCCTGGGGAACACATTTCCAAATTTAGCCAAGACCCCTCATGTGAGATATAATTGGAAATGTCAGTGACTACTTATTGATGTTAAGCACCTCCGGTGATAGTCCCCCACTTTGCTCCCCCCTGGGGGACATTTTTCCAAATTTAGCCAAGACCCTTCATGTGCGATATCGTTGGAAAGATCTGTGACTACTCATTGATGTTATGCACCTATGGTGTCAGTCCCCCCACTTTGCCCCCCCCGGGTTGCACTTTTTCAAATTTAGCCAGGACCTCTCATGTGAGATATCGTTGGAAAGGTCTGTGACTACTTATTAATGTTATGCATCTCCGGTGACAGCCCCCACTTTGCTCCCGCCCGGAGGACACTTTTTCAAATTTAGCCAAGACCCCTCATGTGAGATATCGTTGGAAAGGTCTGTGACTACTTATTGATGTTATGCACCTAGAGTGTTCGTAACCCCCCTTTGCCCCTCCGGGGGGCACTTTTCAAAATTTAGCCGAGACTTCTCATGTGAGATATCGTTGGAAAGGTCTGCGACTACTTATTGATATTATGCACCTACAGTGTTCGTAACCCCCCTTTGCCCCTCCGGGGGCACTTTTCAAAATTTAGCCGAGACTTCTCATGTGAGATATCGTTGGAAAGGTCTGTGACTACTTATTGATGTTATGCACCTCCGGTGACAGTCCCCCCCGCTTATCCACCCCGGGAAACACTTTTCCAGATTTAGCCAAGACCCCACATGTGAGATATCGTTGGAAAGGTCTGTGACTACTTATTGATGTTATGCACCTCCGATGACCGCCCCCCACTTTTCCCCCCACGGGGGACACTTCTAAATTCAGCCGAGACCCCTCATGTGACATATTGTTGGAAAGGCCTATGACCACTTACTCATGTTATCCACCTCCCGCACCCTTCCCCCCCTCTTTGCCCTCACGAGAAGGGCATTTTTATAAATTCAGATCCAGACCTCTCATGTGACATATGATTCGAAAGGACTAAAGACCTGTGACGACTTATTCATATTATGCAGCTACTGTGTCCTCCACTCACTTTGACCCCTCCCCCAAGAGATCTGGTCCGAGGTTCGTTCGTTTCGAGATTATATTTTTTTACAAGATTTTATAGTGCGTGCACACCACGCCTGCTATACGGCGTCGTATATAGCGGGTAACCTGTTCGTTATTTCATATTACAAGATTACGTATAACTTAGGAGCCCCGATTAAAGGAAGGGCCCACTAGCGGGCGAAGTCACCTAGTCTTTATTAACCCCAATTCATTCTAGTTCACCCGCAGACGATTCTTGATAAAGGTATGACGTATATAATATATAATATATGATGTATGAAAGCAATTGGCAAACTGGAGTCATCGAGAAAAAATTTACACAATCGAAAAATATCGAGATGTCTATACAATCGAGAAAATCAAGAAAAACATCTCGTTATCGCCCATCACTACTCTAAGGACGGCTCCTAGAGACAGGGATGTAGCTACAAAAATTTGTTCGGGGGGGGGGGGAGAGTTCAAAATTTTCCCAACTTATAATTCAAAAATTTGCCAACGTGAAACAAATTGCTCTATTTTCCAACTAAAATTATATGTTCAATGTGTGTTTAATGATAATAATACTTATACCCATTCCCCCCCTCCCCCCCCCAAAAAAAATGCTGAAACTAAAAACCTAAAATTTATAATTATTGGTTCATTTAATGAAAGTGTTTGTCTTCAATTGTGTACGAGTCATAATCGTACTTTATATGAAAATAGCCTCATATTTTTAGATTTTTGAGAAAGGAACAAAGTTTTGAAGGAAATGTATTAGAGACGCTGTTGATGGGCAACAGTAGAGAAATTCAGGTCTGGTAGATGTATGATATTTTCGTAGCAGAGAGAAACAAAATGAGAAATTGAGTCTGCCTGCTTTTTGTATTTCTTTTGAAAGTTTAAATATTTTACTATTACAGAACTCAGAAAAGTAGTCAGCAAAACAATAAAAAATTCTTTCTTTTTTTTACTTTTTATTTAAAAAAAAAGAAAAAGTGTTTCAAAAATCTATAATTTCCCAACTGTAAGCTAAAATTTCCCAAATTCACATATATTTGGGGGGAAGGCTCCCCCATAACACCCCATTGCTACGCCTCTAACTAGAGACTCCAGGTCCGAAGAATTTGAGATCTCAGTGACAAATACACTTTAAACAAATAAGCATAAGATTAAAAAAAAAATATATATATATATAAACACTCTTTTATAAGCATTTAATGTTCATCTTGAAAATTCAGCCCTACCTTTTGACAGCAATTCATGTTTTTTACCAAAAATTTCCGTTATAATACCTTAATTTGGCGTGGCCAACGAACTCAATTATGAAAAATTCACTCTTTTTTTACACGCTTGGTAGAAAGCGCGCGCAAGGGAATTTATTGAAAAAAAATATATAATTTTTCTTCAGATTTTTAAGGTTGTGTTTAAATCCAATGGAGCTAACTTTCTGTGACATTTCTGAATTCATTTTTGTTCGTAAATGCATGAAATTGGCTAGTGTTCTTGTTCAGAAATTATGTAATCGAATGGCATTTTCCATTTTTTTGTAAAGGCAGAATATCCTCCACAAAATAATGTCAAAGTGGGAGTTCTGAACCGAATTCCCGAGGCAGCAGCCAATGAAAGGGGGATAACTTGTCGTCACGTGACAAGAATCACTTATAAGCCATTTATGAAAAAATGAAAAACGCAATTCGATTCGAAATCGCTTCAGTAGTCAGACTTGCCAATTTTATGCTATGACTTTTAAAAATTAGTAACAGAATGTGTCAGAAAGCTTCGTGCTGTTGAACAGGGAATTTGAGAACGAGTTAAGATAGAACAATAAGAAATAAACAAAATAAATATTTTTTAAACTATCTTTTTAGGATCTCTAAATTGATTTCTCAGTGTACAATCGAAAAATTAATAATGGTAAACTGCTTATTAATAAAATTGCATTATTATTATTATATCGCACACTGAATTTTTAATTTATAATAGTTTTTATGTTACTTTAAAGCCTTTAAAATGTTTCATTGTTGCATATTGACAGCCATTTGGCATATTTCAGCTAACTTTTATTCGCGCATAATTAAATTTATTATTGTTTCAACTCGTATAGAATGGATCTGTAGACAATTTTTCTTTTGGCCCGGTAAAAAAGTTCAAAGTTTGCCCAGAACTGCTTGGAACACAACTCAGTAAGTTAAAAAAAAAATTGTACATGTCCGGTATAAAAACTGAAACTTCTGCCTAGCCTGCACAAAAAATTAATCGGCTCGGCTAGCCCTGACCAAGCTACAATAGATTTTTACGCCTATAAGGTTAAAATTGTCTTGTACGAGAAGTCCTAACTAAAAATACCTATTTTATCTTTTTAGATCATTTTATATTCTTCATTTAAAAAATAGTTTTCTGAGCTGTGCTATTTATTTTTTAAATGCATCTGATTATATTTAAATATCACAGTTACCATTAATATTGTTAATCCACATTCTATGGCTTGGAGATTTAAAAAATTAAAAAATTCTATACAATAAAATGTTCTAAGGCGGAATTGCATAGGAAAGAAGAAAAATTCGTTATCGGCTGGTTCCCCTATGAGCAAGTTCATCGTCTGTTGTAAATGCATTACATTCTTTTCACCAGTACTGTTAACCACATTTTAAATAGATCAACATTTTTGTTTTATTTTGTTAAACACGGGATTTAGCCATAAGCAGGTTCTTTTTCTCAGGTTTTACTGCATTTTAATTTTATTGCCTATAAATGATTCTACCCATCTTAATATATATATATATATACATATACAGGGTGATTCATAAATATCGAAACAATAGGCTATCTCCTTAAATTTTGCCCCTAGGCACATACTTCCAATTGCATAGTTTCATAAAAAAAGGTACAAAATTTGATGCGATAAGTTTCAACTCCATAGTGGGTATATATGAGAAAATACAAAAAATAAATTTTTATACGGCCCCCCTAAAGTAAAATTCCCAAATAGGAAAATTTTCGTTATCCATTCCTGAATTAAACACAAAAAAATTCATCTCGATATCTTCAAAATTCGTAGACGTATCAAAATCCAAAATTCGTGACTTACACCATTTATCCATGCCTCTGAGTGACGAGTTTTTGACTCATTTTGAATGCAAGATAGGGATCATCCAAAAATTGTACATTATTAAAAGTCGATGTAAGACAGTGCCTCTCCTTTGGCAATAAAATAGGCAGCGTATAGATTTTACGTTAAACCTGTTTTCAAAATATGCTGGTGGTCTGCATGGGTCGAAATATCTAGGTCCGGTCCCGAAACGACCCATAGGAAATAAACGTTCGGCCCTGCCTGGAAAAAGTTCAAATCGTAGCCTGGCCCTGCCTGACTGAATTTCTACATATTTTTTTTTACATCGATATGGTTAAAAGTTGTTTCGTATGGAGGAATTCTGACAAAAAATACGTATACCTTTTCTTTTTTCATGTTCATAATTATTATTTTTAAAGAATCACCAAAAGCTGTGATTATTTGTTTTATTAATGAATCTCTATTTATATGGAAATGATTCACTTCTCCTTTAATATCGTTAATCCATATTCCATGTGTTGGATACAGTGAAAAATGCTATAAAGTAAAATCTTTTAAGATGGAATCACGTAGGAGAGGAAAAAAGCGTTATAGACAAGTTCCCTTCTTAAGAGTTGTAAATGTAGTCTATTTTTTCTCAGGTATTATTATATTCATTTTCCATGGATCAACAGATTTTTCCGTTTAAGAAAGGATTCCGTCATAGGCAGATTTTTTCACTAGTTTTACTGTATTTTAATTTTTTTGCCTTAAAATCTACTATCCTTTAAAAATAAGAATTTTAAAGTTTTATTGTAAAATAAGGGCCATTTCAAAAAATATGCATCTGTTGTAAAAGTTTTTAGGGCTGAGCTGAATTTTAGTTATTTTTGCACGGATTAGGTCAGTCAGAGATAATGATTTCAATACGGGTTGTCTCGAGACAGGGTCTGAAAATTTCGCCCAGGGGAGACCTAGAAATAAGGAAACCGGTCCCAATTCGGTATAACCAGCGGCCGAGAGGTTCTGCTCTCAAAGCTGGTAGACAAGAGGTGCTGGGTTTGTACCCAGAGTTGGGCAGTATCGAAAATACATGTATTTGAAATACATTTTCAAAATACATTTGTATCTTGTATTTTGTATTTTAAACGGATAAGATCAAAGTATTTTTGTAATGTATTTTCTGATGGTTTTATAATGTATTTTGTATTTTGAAAATACTCAAAATACATTTTTTCCAAATTTCGAACTGCCATGTTTAAACCGCACAGAGAAAGAGAAAAGCTGCGATTCACTAAAAGGAAATACACGACCGTTTGTTTTGATTAGTTCTCAAATTCTGTTCTGGAAGTTAATATAAACACATTTTTCGACTATTGCTGAGATAAGGATGTTGATGAATATGTTGTTTTGATACAGCAAACGTATTCTTGCTGATTAGTTGCAAAAATAACTTTTATGTATCTTAAAGTTGTTGTTGGAATTACAAGGGAAAAAAACATGTATTGTGATAGACCGGAAGGATCTTTCAAAGTTGCACAGGTGCAGCGCTCTATTACCGACAATTGCCCACTGACCACACATATAAGAAGCTCACTTTTTTTTTTCTGGTCTAGTAGTTTTATTATAAATGTCGAAAAAGGATTTCTTAAAAATTCGCCTGTTTCATTCATTATATAAATTTTGTAAAAAATACTGCAAGAAAGTTGCTACAATTAACTTTTAAAGGAACGATTTGACTATGAAAAAATGAAATTTATGACTTTGAAAATTTTGGATTCGAATTATCCCTACTTTTTATGAATATTTTATAAGAGCTTTCTTTTTACGAATGTAACAGCTTTCATATTTTCTCTGCTCTATATTAAAAGTTTCATAGTAAGACTTTCATAGTAAGTGCAAACGATTCTTATTTCTTTGAGCTTATATATGGTTTGATATTTTACCCGAGTGTTTATTTTTAAAACTACTTTATACGAAGAATTCGAACTTTTGTTAATAATAATAACTTGTGTTAAAAATTATCTAATTTTTTCAATTATATTTTTGCATTCAGTAATACATATTTTTAATTTCGTATGCATTATTTCTAAAGCACCATAATAGAAAAGTTGTGCCTCAAATATTTTATTAGTGGAAGGCCTAAAAAATCTGGCGTAGTATTATAATCACGCGCATTATATAAAAAGAAAAAAAATACATTTAAACAATTTTACTCGGTGTCATTGTACATATCAAATTACTATAAAATGTGTTCTTTTGCAGACATATACAAAGAAAGACTGATACTAGACTAATTTATTTTTATATTCTTCTAATAAATAAGAAAGTATTGGAATCGTGAAAATTTTCGACTTTCGTTTTTTGCTTAATTTACATGTTTCGGGAGGTCTTGAACGCGATTTAACTGTTTTTGGGAAATGCGTGTCTGTGTGAGACACAATTTTTCTCGCCCTTAATCTCAAGAACTAATGCATGGAGTTTAATAATAATCAAACTTCAGATTAAGATAGACCAAGGTATTACTGGCTTTGGGTTTATATCGCCCAACAGGTGGCACTGCTATGCTTAATTATTTTATTCCATGATAGCTTTATTGTAAGAAGAACCAATGTACAGAATTTCATCAAACTGCAATAGGCCTGAACAGAAATACTTGCCGATTAGCTATAATGTGTATATCTCTCAACAGGTGATGCTGCTATGCTGAGTTTTGTATGATTTCCACGATAACTATATCCAAAAAACTAACGGATAAAATTTAATCAAATTTCATATTATTTTAGATCTTCAAATAAATGAATGCTGATAAAATTTGAGGTGCATCGCTCAAGAGGTGACGTTGTTATGCTGTGTTTTTATGATTACCGTGACATGTATGTAAAACTCTCGTTTTTTTTTTTTTTTTTTTCCCATGTCAAAATGACCATATTTGTAAATCAAATTGAGATGAAATAAGTACCACGTAGATAAAAGGTACCGTTTGAAAATAAATTTTCTGGTTCGTAGTGCTGATTTTTAAAAAATCTGAAGTTAGCATGTGGGCCTTGTCCTTGAGAGCTATATCTCAAGAATTAGAGCACGGAATTTCATCAAACTTCATTGTGCATATCGTATTGCAGAAGATTTTTATTTCTGTGCTGTTATTTTTAAGATTTTCGAGATTTTTATATCTATGCACCTATTGAATAGAATTGCACCAAACTTTTTATGCTTTTTCTGAAAATCAATACTGTCTCAATTTTGGCTTCCAGCACTCAGTAGCGCGCGGTGCTATCCTATGCCTCGTGAAAGAGATTCCTTATCGTATCCACAATCTAGAGGTCTGCACGGGTCGGAATTTCCAGGCCCGGGTCCGGCCTGGCCCATACAAAAATAATCTTGTCCGGGCCCGATGAAAAAATTAAAGTTTGGGCCGAGTCCGACCCGTTTATATATCACAGTTCACGGCCCGGCCTGTACAAAAATCAGTAAAAAGAGGCCCGGGCCGTGGAAAAGTCAATTAAATGAGACCCGACTTAATTTCTACAAAAAAAAAAAAAAAAAAAAAATCAGATTTTTCTAAACATACAATTAAGATTCCTTTAAAGAATACTACATACATATTTATGGGATAAATTTACAGTATATTTTAAAATTACTATGTGTTTGCAAGGCAGAAAATACACAATAGCAACATTAATGATTACTTAGAGTCTTAGACGTTTCAACATTCAAATAAAAATTCATTAAAAAATTAATGCAGTTTAGAATAAAAGGAAAAAAGGAGGGTTAAAAACATGGTAATTGGTTCAGGTTCAGACACCATGTAACTGTCCGATGCTGATCTCTACGCTGGACATATTACATTTCTGTATTGGTGTTGTCAAACTAGCTCGTGACACACACTTATACTTATTACTTAATATCACGAAAGTCACATTCATTGAAAATGGCTCACATTTTATCGGCTCCGATTAAAGTTTTATAGCGGACCGGCAGGCCCGCTTAATTTCTTTTATCGGCCCAGCCCGTTGAAAAAAATTGTTCTAATTCGCCTTCATTTTGCCGGCTTGGCCCGAACTGCGGACCGGGCCGGGTACAAACTCGGGTAAAACCCGGGCCCGTGCAGACCTCTACCACAGCCAATTCATGCGGTTATTCCTACTGAGTAACTACTTTTAAAGGGTAGTTTATTAGTTTTAAAGGTGTATTCGAAAAAATGTTTTTCCACCCTCAACAGCTCGAAATTTTCTGAGACATTTTCAGACTCATTTTTAAAAGTAAAAAGATGAAACTTGCTGGGGGTGATTTTTGAAGACATGTTTAACATGCCGTGTGATTTCATTTTCAGCTCAATTAATTAGAATTTGATGTTTAAACAATTATTTTCTCAGTTTGAACATTTTTTTCATTCCCAGATCGCCCGCTTCTGAAAATTCGGTTCAAAACGCCAACTTTGACAGCGTTTAATACAGTATTTTCTGCATTTATCAAAAAATCGAGAAACACGGCACATTATGTAGTTTCTAAATAAGAGTATTTCCCAGTTTGATGCATTTGAGAGCAAAAACAAATTTTAAAATGAATCAGAAAATAAGCAGTTTGGATCGGAATACACCCTTAAAGGGTAGTTTTGAAACTTTCATACACTTTTAAGCACATTGTTGCTCCAATTTTTCAGTTTTGTTTTTGTTATCTTTCGTTGAGTTTTAATTGATTTTACTTCTTTATTTGAAAATTTATAATTTCTAAAAAATTAATCAGTTTGGCAAACCAGCTTTGCATTTGACTAATGCAATTTAATGCACAATCGTTTTTATTTATTTATTTTTAATGTATTTTGTATTTTAAATGTATTTTCAAAATACATGTATTTTGTATTTTGAATTTTTGAAATTTGGAAAGTATTTTGTATTTTGTATTTTAAGTTGAAAAAACAATGTATTTTGTATTTTGTATCGAAAATGGTTTTTCGATGTATTTTGCCCAACTCTGTTCGTACCCAATCGCGCCCTTCGGCCCAATCGTTCGGAGTTTTCAGTTGTTTTCTTCGAACTTTGGATATCCTTGCACGGTAAATACGGGTTAGGTTCCCTTAGAAAATCTTCCACGGAAGGAATTCCAACCCCCCCCCCTTTGGTCCCATATCCCTCGTGTAGATAATTGGCCGTCATAAATCACACCGACACCCGGTTCGGTATGAAAAAAGTCCTTCCGGCCAGTGCCGGGAGGAAGAGGTAGCTTTCAAATACCTTATTTTAAAAAAGCCAACTTATATTATTCAAACACACGAAGCTCAATTAAGTGGAAAACGAATGTAGGAGATTCAATACTAATTTTTATCAATACTAAATCATTATGAATGAGAATTTCACGAAATTAGTCAGCTTTATCCAAGCTGCTTTTATTTAAAGTAACTTATATTTGGCTGACAAATTCCGCGATTTCTTAAAGTGCCTGCCATTTTCAGACAACATGGTGGACCAGTGAACTTGGTCGAGAACTTAGTAATTGCTGTGCACATGCTCACTCACATCGGAATCGGTTGATATATACGAGTGCTGTCGCAGGCAAAAAATCAGATTTTTCAAAATGTCACCCACGTTAGAAATTGAAACTGCTATATCTGAGCCATTTTTTAAGATAAAGACAAACAAAAAATGCTCCCGAATCCTTATATCAAGGTCAAATACTTAAGAAAGAAACCTTTTTCAATTTCTAATTTTTTTTGCACCTCACTTTAAATATATATATTTTTTAATTTAATGACCCCCATTTTGAAACAAGATGGCTGATGAAGCTGGCCAGCGAACTTGGTCGAGATATTGATGTATACTATCCACATGCCTTCTTCCATCGAAATAGGCGAATACGTGTGGTATCGCGAGACAAATACAAGATCGTTTCAAAGTGTTAGCCATGATAGAAATTGAAAGTGCTATAATTCAGCCACTTTTTAAGATATAGACAAAAGAACAAATTTTCATAAACAAAAACTGCTCCAGAATCTTTGTATCAAGGCCAAACACATAAAAAAAATCTTTTTCATTTTCCAATTTTTTAATACCTCATTTTAAATTTTAAATTACATTTTTTTTTAAAATGGCAACGCTTTTGAAACAAGATGGCGAATGAAGCTGGCCAACGAACTCGGTCGAGACATTGGTGTGTACTATGTACAGACAAAGTTACATTCAAATCGGTTCATAAATATGCCTGTTATCGCGTGACAAAAATCAGGTCGTTTTAAAATGTCAGCCACAATAAAAATTCAAAATGTTATAACTCAGCCATTTTTTTAGATATAGACGAAACAAAACCTGTTCCGGAATCTTTGTATTAAGGTCAAACACATACAAAAAAACTCTTTTTCATTTTTCAATTTTTTGGTATCTCATTTTAAATTTATTTTTTTTTAATTTTTTTAAATGGCCGCCATTTTGAAACAAAATGGCGGATGAAGCTGGCCAACGAACTCGGTTGAGTTATTTGTATGTACTATGTACACACCAAGGTACATCCAAATCGGTTCATAAATATGTCTGTTATCACGTGGCAAAAATCAGGGCGTTTCAAAATGTCAGCCACACTAGGAATTCAAAATGCTATAACTCAGCCATTTTTTAAGATATAGACGAAACAAAAACTGCTCCCGAATCTTTTCATCGAGTTCAAACACATAAGAAAAAAATATTTTTTCAATTTTCAATTTTTTGGTACCACATTTCAAATTTAAATTTTTCTTAAAATTTTAAATGGCCGCCATTTTTAAACAAAATGGCGGATGAAGATGGCCAACGAACTCGGTCGAGACATTGGTCTGTACTATGTATAAACGAAGTTACATCCAAATCGGTTCATAAATACGCCTTTTATCGCGTGACAAAATTCAGGACGTTTCAAAATGTCAGCCACGCTAGAAATTCAAAATGCTATAACTCAGCCATTTTTTAAGATATAGACGAAACAAAAACTGCTACGGAGTCTTTGTATAAAGGTCAAATACATAAGAAAAAAATATTTTTCCATTTTCAATTTTTTGGTACCACATTTCAAATTTTAAAATTTTTAAACATTTTTAAATGGCCGAAATTTTGAAACAAAATGGCGGATGAAGCTGGCCAACGAACTCGGTCGAGACATTGGTATGTACTATGTACACACCGAATTACATCCAAATCGGTTCATAAATACGAGAGTTACAGTGTGACATAGGTCAGATATATATATATATATATATATATATATATATATATATATATATATATATATATATATATATATATATATATATATTGATATATATATATATATATATATATCAATTTTGAACGGAGGGTGGTTTCGGGGTCTGGGGGTCATGATCGATGAAAATATACCAAAATTTCTTGAAATCGCTTTCCTCCGAACGGCTGCAATAGGTAGCTTTTTGTAAAGAAAGCTACCTAAAATATGTTAGGCCCCGCCTGGCCAAGTCTACAGAAAGAAGTCGCCAATCCCGGGTCTGTTCCTGCATAATACAGACTTTTTTAACGGCCACGCCAGGACAATAAACAGCCTGAATTTGTGAGGGAAAAATTATGAAAAACTCTTTATCGGCATGTTAGAAAAAGCACTATTTCAAATTACACATTTATCATTTATTTATGGACAATTAAATAGTACAAAAAGGAGGTGGAAACGGCAAAAGTTAAACTGAATCGGAAGTTTAAGCTACCAAAAGAAGTTACTTTTACACGTGCATTTTTTTAAAAAGCATTTAAACATTTTATTAAGAGCCAGTCAATGTTTAAAACTTTAAATGCGTTTTTCTGCATGATGATTTTTTTTTTTTTTTTTTTTACCATTTCTTGTTTTTAAATTTTTATAAGTCAAGAATCGTAAATAAAAAAGGTGCAAATTTGGAACATGTCTTTTTTTATTATTTTACATTAATTCTGTTTCGGCAAATTAAAAAAAAAAATTACTTTTGAAAATAGGATTTTTTAAAAAATAAGTTACATAATTTTTTAAATAAATATTTTTAAAATTAATATTTAAAAAAACCCTGAAACAAAATTAAAATTATACTTTCCTTTTTAATTAAATGAAAAAAAATTGAAATCCGAGGCATAATGTTTCGAATTATAAAGATTTTAAATTAAATCCGCTTAAAAAATACTAATCATTTAAATTTTTAAAAACATTGTGAGAAATATTAGGATGTGATTTTGTTTGCCAATAATATGGTTAACCATCACAAAAAAATCAAAATTCTAACTGAACAAATATATTTTTTACATGTTTCCTAGAACTCTTAAAGTAACATTGTTTCTCGGGTTGCACGCATTTAAATTTGTATCTAATCCCTTAAAACCTGATGAATTATTTAAACGGCCGTAACCCTGCGCGTTTTTTAGATATGAAGATGCAATTTTTTGTGTTTAATTCAGGAATGGATAAGGAAAGTTTTCCTGATTGGAATTTTTACACTACGGGGGCCGTATGAAAATTTAATTTTCGTATTTTTTCAAATAGACCACCCCACGGAGTTGCAACTTATGTCATTAAATTTTCATCTTTTTTATGAAACTTTGGAATTGGAAGTATCGGTCTAGGGGCAATATTAAAGAAATAGCCTTTTGTTTCGTTATTTATGAATCACCCTGTATAAATTTTAATCGTGGAATAATAGCGATTTAAAAATACGCGCATTTTTGAAAAAAAAAATGGGCCGGGCCAAATTTTACTGATATTTTTACTGGACAGGCCAGAACCGGCCGGTCCAATGATTTTCATATGAGCTGGGACTCAAAATTTCCGCCTGTTAAAACCTCAAGATGAATGCAGTCCAGCCCCCAAGTCTACAGAAAGAAGTCGCCAATCCCGGGTCTGTTCCTGCATAATACAGACTTTTTTAACGGCCACGCCAGGACAATAAACAGCCTGAATTTGTGATGGAAAAATTATGAAAAACTCTTTATCGGCATGTTAGAAAAAGCACTATTTCAAATTACACATTTAACATTTATTTATGGACAATTAAATAGTACAAAAACTGAATCGGAAGTTTAAGCTACCGAAAGAAGTTACTTTTACACGTGCATTTTTTTAAAAAGCATTTAAACATTTTATTAAGAGCCAGTCAATGTTTAAAACTTTAAATGCGTTTTTCTGCATGATGATTGTTTTTTTTTTTTTTTTTTTTTTTTTTTTTTTTTTTTTTTACCATTTTTTGTTTTTAAATTTTTATAAGTCAAGAATCGTAAATAAAAAAGGTGCAAATTTGGAACATGTCTTTTTTTATTATTTTACATTAATTCTGTTTCGGCAAATTAAAAAAAAAAATTACTTTTGAAAATAGGATTTTTTAAAAAATAAGTTACATAATTTTTTAAATAAATATTTTTAAAATTAATATTTAAAAAAACCCTGAAACAAAATTAAAATTATACTTTCCTTTTTAATTAAATGAAAAAAAATTGAAATCCGAGGCATAATGTTTCGAATTATAAAGATTTTAAATTAAATCCGCTTAAAAAATACTAATCATTTAAATTTTTAAAAACATTGTGAGAAATATTATGATGTGATTTTGTTTGCCAATAATATGGTTAACCATCACAAAAAAATCAAAATTCTAACTGAACAAATATATTTTTTACATGTTTCCTAGAACTCTTAAAGTAACATTGTTTCTCGGGTTGCACGCATTTAAATTTGTATCTAATCCCTTAAAACCTGATGAATTATTTAAACGGCCGTAACCCTGCGCGTTTTTTAGATATGAAGATGCAATTTTTTGTGTTTAATTCAGGAATGGATAAGGAAAGTTTTCCTGACACTTTTTACACTACGGGGGCCGTATGAAAATTTAATTTTCGTATTTTTTCAAATAGACCACCCCACGGAGTTGCAACTTATGTCATTAAATTTTCATCTTTTTTATGAAACTTTGGAATTGGAAGTATCGGTCTAGGGGCAATATTAAAGAAATAGCCTTTTGTTTCGTTATTTATGAATCACCCTGTATAAATTTTAATCGTGGAATAATAGCGATTTAAAAATACGCGCATTTTTGAAAAAAAAAAAATGGGCCGGGCCAAATTTTACTGATATTTTTACTGGACAGGCCAGAACCGGCCGGTCCAATGATTTTCATATGAGCTGGGACTCAAAATTTCCGCCTGTTAAAACCTCAAGATGAATGCAGTCCAGCCCCCAAGTCTACAGAAAGAAGTCGCCAATCCCGGGTCTGTTCCTGCATAATACAGACTTTTTTAACGGCCACGCCAGGACAATAAACAGCCTGAATTTGTGAGGGAAAAATTATGAAAAACTCTTTATCGGCATGTTAGAAAAAGCACTATTTTAAATTACACATTTAACATTTATTTATGGACAATTAAATAGTACAAAAACTGAATCGGAAGTTTAAGCTACCGAAAGAAGTTACTTTTACACGTGCATTTTTTTAAAAAGCATTTAAACATTTTATTAAGAGCCAATCAATGTTTAAAACTTTAAATGCGTTTTTCTGCATGATTTTTTTTTTTTTTTTTTTTTTTTTTTTTTTTTTTTTAATTTTTATAAGTCAAGAATCGTAAATAAAAAAGGTGCAAATTTGGGACATGTCTTTTTTTTATTATTTTACATTAATTTTGTTTCGGCAAATTAAAAAAAAAAATTACTTTTGAAAATAGGATTTTTTAAAAAATAAGTTACATAATTTTTTAAATAAATATTTTTAAAATTAATATTTAAAAAAATCCTGAAACAAAACTAAAATTATACTTTCCTTTTTAATTAAATGAAAAAAAATTGAAATCCGAGGCATAATGTTTCGAATTATAAAGATTTTAAATTAAATCCGCTTAAAAAATACTAATCATTTAAATTTTTAAAAACATTATGAGAAATACTAGGATGTGATTTTGTTTGCCAATAATATGGTTAACCATCACAAAAAAATCAAAATTCTAACTGAACAAATATATTTTTTACATGTTTCCTAGAACTCTTAAAGTAACATTGTTTCTTGGGTTGCACGCATTTAAATTTGTGTCTAATCCCTTAAAACCTGATGAATTATTTAAACGGCCTGCGAGTTTTTTAGATATGAAGATGCAATTTTCTGTGTTTAATTCAGGAATGGATAAGGAAAGTTTTCCTGATTGGAATTTTTACACTACTGGGGCCGTATGAAAATTTAATTTTCGTATTTTTTCAAATAGACCACCCCACGGAGTTGCAACTTATGTCATTAAATTTTGCACCTTTTTTTATGAAACTTTGGAATTGGAAGTATCGGTCTAGGGGCAATATTAAGGAAATAGCCTTTTGTTTCGATATTAATGAATCACCCTGTATAAATTTTAATCGTGGAATAATAGCGATTTAAAAATACGCGCATTTTTGAAAAAAAATGGGCCGGGCCAAATTTTACTGATATTTTTACTGGACAGGCCAGAGCCGGCCGGTCCAATGATTTTCATATGAGCTGGGACTCAAAATTTCCGCCTGTTAATACCTCGAGATGAATGCAGTCCAGCCCCGACGTGAGTCGCAAAATAAATTTAGTGCCTGCCCATCTGGGTCCGAGAAAAAAGTAATCCCTAAACGAAGCTCGGACCAAGTGTCGGGAAGGGAAATTGGGCCGGGCCCATGAAGACCTTACATCGAATAACCAAAAGGTTAGTTCACAAAATTAAGTTCTAATTAAATTTAAAAAAAAAAAGAAAAAAAAAAGAGTTTTTAGTGAACTTCGTTTACTTTCATAGATGAGTTTGAGTTGAGCGAGTTCGTCTCAAAAATTTTGAATTTGAACGTGAAA
The DNA here is from genome assembly GCA_963932465.1 of Maratus speciosus. Taxonomy (NCBI): domain Eukaryota; kingdom Metazoa; phylum Arthropoda; class Arachnida; order Araneae; family Salticidae; genus Maratus; species Maratus speciosus. Next base: position 682,402,445 of record OZ010787.1, on the reverse strand, counting down.
TTGACTCATTTTTGAGAAATTGAACTTGAGTTTGAATTAGTTCGTTTTTCTTTTGAGCGTACCCAACACCGAATACAATTTTTTAAATTCTTAATATTTAATTATTTTAAATCATGAGAAGATAACGGTTGGTTGGTTGGTTGATTTTTGACGGCCAATTATCTGCTCGAGGGATATAGGCCCGGGGGGAGTGCCCTTCGTGGGGGTCTTTCTAAGGGAACCTAACCCGTATTAACTCTTGGAAATCCAAGGCTCGAAGAAAACCACGAAAACTCCGAACGATTAGGCCGACGGGCGCGATTGGGATCGAACCCAGCACCTCCCGTCTACCAGCTTCGAGAGCAGAACCTCTCGGCCACTGGTAAGGCGAGAAGATAACGAAAAAAAGTTAAAGATTCATACAAGCGCCATGTCTTTTTTTTATGGATAGAATAGAAAATAAAGATATTTTTTATTAATACAAAATTGATAGTTAGGAAGAGTTATCTGAAAATCGTTGAGTACAAATATTTAACTGATGTTTTGGGTTTAAATCAACAGTTTAAAGAAATAGCAAAAGAAATTCTTTTTATGAAAACTGTTGCATATCAACAGTGTAAAATAAAAAACAAATATATTCTGTATTTACGGCACAGACAGAAAGAAAACTAAGAAGGGGCAGAATTTTGGTATAGATGCGTCTGTAGTACGTTTCCATGACCATGTTTTTTAAAATACAAAATATAAACTTAAGATTTTAAAAAAAATTTAGTTTCTTTTAGTTTTCCTCTTGCAAAAATACCTTTTTATATAAACACAAAAAGTCATTCAAAAATTGCAAAAAATAAGAAATATTAATTATTTACAGTAAGTTTCTACTAGCCTTTTTAAAATGGGAAATTCATACAGTTCATTTATTTTATATGTCCCACATTTTAAGATAAATACGAAACGTATGAACGTAAAAAGAATTGTAGAATTAAACGTTGTTTTCCATGGGTGAGAAGGAATGTAGAAATACCTCGGCGAAATTTCTTAGTTTTTCTTTCTCTTAGTGTTTAATTAGTTTAAGTTACTTAGGGAGAATAATTTTACTATTTTTTTCAAAAACCTTAGCTTTAAATAAAAATTATTTAAATTTAAAAATACATGTCGGTTCTGACCCCTTCCTGACGATGTCTATATATCTGTATATATCAAATAATTAATAAAAAAAAAACTATATAATTGTAATTATTACACAATCACCATTTTGTTTATGTGAGAAAATGTAAGATACAAAATCATAGAAATAATTTTTTTAGTATCATTGAGCAAATACCTCTTATACTATGTTAAACTTGATTTCTCTTTTTGTCATATATAAATACTCATTAAAAATCAGAAATCTTTCAAGATAATCAAGCCAATCTATCATGTAGGCGCAATAGATATAAAAATACATTGAATGATTAAAAAAAAAAAAAAAAAAAAAAAAAAAAAAAAAAAAAGTTCAGATTTTTCGTTTTGTCATATATAAAACTCATTAAAAATCACAAGTCTTTCAAGAAAAACAAACCAACTTATCATGTAGGTCCAATAGATGTAAAAATAAAATGAATAATCGAAAGATTAGTTCAGATCACTCTTCAAATTTGAGAAAATAAAAATTTTAACATAATTTTCTTTCTTTGATTTTAATAATCCTTATGAATTTCGCTCCTTTTTAGAAATGAGTTGGAATTGATCGCATTCGTTTTATAAATTTTGAATTTAAGCACGAACTTTACTCATTTTTCAGAAGATGAATTTAAATTTGAATTAAGTCCTTTTTTTTTTAGTTTGCCCAACACGGATCCCATCTACTCCAAATCAAGCAAAGTTACCCTATTTTCGATAGAATGATGCTAAATTATAATAGAGAGTAGAGTTATAATTTAAATATATATTTACCATTGATTATAAATTGCCTTTATATTCTGAGCTTCGTCTACTTGGATTTTAATAAACCTAATAAAGTTTAATGGGCAAAAAGTAATACTAAAAAAATTAAAGAAATGTTACATCAGTTCAATCGCATATTCATAGTTATCAAGCAGAAATTTTAGCCTTCCCTTTATTTACGTAGTATTGAAAACAACTTTGGGTTTTCAAAAGAGCTGCATGTTTTCGTTTTTTGCAATTTTATACGCTCTTCTCTTGGTGCTCTAATAATTTTGGAGGGAAAAATTCCGTAAGCTGTCTCAAAACATGTTGGACAAATTACTGATGGTGCTACATGCTGATATATATGAAGATCTCAGATGATACAGGTGGTATGTGACAAAAAATGTGTTAATCCTGTGATTGAAGATAATCAGTGATTCTCTGCCATCTGTTAAATTATTATTTGAAAAAGGTCTAACACTCAGATATTTTAATTCATAAAGGAGGTATTTAACAATAAACTCAAATAGATATTTGGAATTTTGCAGCTCATTTTGTGTAAATTATCACCTTTGTCATCCGATGTCTTCATATAATTATTATTATTAGTTTTAATCTTGGAAAATTGTATCTTGCGAAATAAATTTTCCAAAAAAGCCTTTTTCCTGTATTTAGTAATAAAGGTTTGAATAATGCTCACATTATTAGCTAGATCAAAAACGTAATAACTATTTTTCTTATTTATTAAAGGTAATTCAAACTGATCTCATAAAAATAAACCAATGTAGTAGGATTAAGTGGATTTCACTGCTCTAAGAAAAAATAAACGAATTAAAAAAAATACAAATTACAGTTATAATATCTTCGGTTTTGGCAGAAAAAGATCTATACAGGGTGCAATATGTTATCTATCGCTGACCTTTAATTTCTCAACCGTTGGTCATAGACATATAGTTCCAGTTACAAAAACGTTTCAAATGAGGTAAATATTCATGTTGTGGCATTATTTAAAGTAAAATATCAATTTTATAAAAATTACGAAATCTAACTTTTTATAACGTCCCCCAGTCCCTATAGTTATATTTAGTAAAAGTTTACACATATCATAACACATATAACACAAAAAGTTTGACATCTGTACTACAAAAATTGATAGAGTTATAAAATTTCAAATTTTGAGACTTTTGCACATGATTTTGTCTTTCATTGAGGGATCAGTTAAAAGATGAATTAAAGTAATTGGAGATCAAAATCAGGCTGCTATGTCCTTTTTACGACGAAACCATCTTTAGCCGGTATCGGCAAATCGGGATATCACCAAAGAGGGTTATTTTATCTAGAAATTTGAGCTGACTTTTAGGGGTCGTATACAAAGCGAAGAATGAAATATTGAAATTAAACAGAAAAATAAATATCAATTTATTATAATATCAGAAAACGGACTAGTATAAAAAATGAATACATAAAACGCCGGAATCTACTAGAGGTACTGCTCAAAGTGTTCTCCATTGGTGGCAATGCACAATTGAATACGTGATAGTACTGCGTCCTGGACACGTTAGAGCATAGCAGGTGTGCAAACTGTGCGACAATCAAAAGGATGATGCGACCTGGAAACCTCCACATCGCCCGGACATTACGACAAGTGTAGTGCGATGTATGGGGGACCTAGATTGTTGTACTCATTTTCTACGATGGGACCTTAACAGGCGATCGTTAAGTGCATCTGCTACAAAACACGGTACGTGACTGCTATGAAGAGTTGCTCTCCGACATGCATGCCGGGTGTGGTTTCAACATGATGGGGCCCTCTTCGCATAAAACATGTAACGTCCCGGCGTATCTGGCCACCGAATTCGGTCAACAGATCCTTGGATATGGTGGTCCGTTAAAGTGGCCACCGCGTTCACCGGACTTGACTCCCATGGACTTCTACCTCTGGGATTACATCAAGGCATAAGTCTATGTGACTGAGACTACTTCTATGGCTTATCTGATGCAGAGCGTGATCCTTGATTGTCGCACAGTTTGCACACCTGTTATGCTCTAATGTGTCCAGGACTCAGTATTATCACGCATTCCATTGTGCATTGCCACCACTTTGAGCAGTATCTCTAGTAGTTTCCGGCGTTTTATCTATTCATTTTTTATAGTAGACCGTTTTCTGATTTTATAATAAATTTATATTTATTTTTCTGTTTAATTTCAGTATTTCATTCTTCGCTTTGTATACGACCCCTAAAAGTCAGCTCAAATTTTTAGATAAAATAACCCTCTTTGGTGATACCCCGATTTGACGATACCGGCTAAAGGTGGTTTCGCCGTAAAAAGGACATTTTACCCTGATTTTTATCTCGAATTACGTTAATTCATCTTTTAGCTGATCCCTCAATGAAAGACAAAATCATGTACAAAAATCTCAAACTTTGAAATTTAATAACTGTGTGAATTTTTGTAGTACAGATGTCAAACGTTTTGTGTTATATCTGTTATAATATGTGTAAACTTTTACTAAATATAGGGACTGGGGGACGTTATAAAAAGTTAGATTTCGCAATTTTTGTAAAATTAATTTTTTACTTTAAATACCCTCATAGCATGCATGGTCACAGTGACGTCATTGTGACGTCACTGTAAGTCACTGTGGTCACGTCACATCTGTGACCAAAATGCCACCACTCAGTGATGTCACATTGTGACTGAGATGTGAACTTCTTAGAAAACTTTAAAAAATTACAAAAATTATTAAAAACATGTTATTTACTGTAAAATATATTTTTCTGCCGGATTAACAATTTTTTTAAACCGTGGTCCAAGTTGCATCTGTGCCTCTAACAAAAACTTTTTATTTTCATATAACATAAAATGTAATTAATTCATCAGCAACACAAAACGATTTCCTAATTATGAGAATTTCATATTATTAAAAAAATGTTTTAGGTAAGCAGACCTCGACTTATCTTTTATAAAGATTTTTGTAAATGATCATCTGTTATACTAGAAGTTTCTCAAAGAGTAGTCGAAACATTTCTGTCGTTTCAAACTAAAAACTTTCTATTACAGTTAAGGCTGCAGCTTTTAATGAGCACGCAGAAAGCGTCTTCAAAGTTCAGTCATATATGCATTTCTTGCTTTATAATTTGCATTCAAGTCATTTTTTTCCCTCTTAGTGTTTCACTATTTTAAGTATTTTTTTTTTATTCTACTTCTTTCAAACGTTTAAAATAGAATTGACATTTTCCGAATATAAAATTAATGTACAAAATTTAGGCAAAGCCCACGACATAATTAATTATTCATGTTTTATTTTTTGTTTTCAAAATATATCTTTAAAAATTATTTTACAAGTTTTATTCTACAGAAAATTAATATTAAGAGAATGACAGATTGACAAAGAAAAACTCATCTCTTCTCGATAATCTTGTTGTATTTTTTAAGAAGATATTTTGTATATATTACCTGTGATACAAATTTTACTTTTAAAAAAAAGGAGGGAGTCATCATTATTACCATTAAATTAATTTGTATACATTTTGAAAATTTAAGCAATGTTTTATCCAGTAAACTCTAATTATGGATAATATTATTATTATAATTTACGTAAATGAAACTTTACAATTCAATAAAACTGATAAAAATAAAAGATGAAATACAATAAAACATTTTCAAACAGGAAATTGAATTAGAGACAATTTGACAAAATTATTACGCATTTAATTTCCTTCCGAAACTGTGGTATAGAAAAACAAATAAAACCAAAAAACATCTGCTTCGAACTTCGAAACTTAAAAATCGTCTGCATCTGCACTACTTCAGTTGTTACCACTCGACCGCAGAATAACGGATAAAAGTAACAGTGAAACTTTTTAGAATAAACGCGGGACACTGGACAGTTCTGTGGACACTGAAGTTCTGTGGACACTGGACAGCATAGATGTGTTGACACGGATTTAAAAACTGAAACAAGAACGTTCTCAGGATCCAAGTTAGTTCAGCTAACAAAATATAAACCCGAGAAAATTACGGTAGCTTTGACTTGTTGAAGATGATTCAAGTCATTGCTATCGTACTTATAATCGGATTTAATTGGTTCCCCAAAATCAAAGTATCACGTACAACGTCAATGAAATTAGGTATGTAAAAATATTATTTTCCCTGTTTGCTTTTTTTTTTTTTTTTTTTTTTTTTTTTTTTTTTTTTTTTTTTTTTAATTACAACAATTTTAGTTAGTTTCTCATTAACATGCTGTAGAACATAAATATTTCATTACATTTATTTTTTATTTTGCTGAAATATCTAAAATATTATTTTCCTTGTTTGCTTTTTTTTTTTTTTAATTACAATGATTTCAGTTATCTTCTAATAAACATGTTATAGAACACAAATATTTCATTACATTTATTTTTTATTTTGTTAAAATATCTAACTTCCTTTTCAACAGCTTTGATCAGATTATTAAAATTAGTGATTTAAATTGCATTTTAATCTGGTTTATTTTCTTATTTAAATATTGGGTTAAAACCACATGGTGGCATAAATATAAAAGTATATGGACAAGTATTATCATCAATCATTAACATAATTAATAGACATTTAAAGATAATTAAATTATTTAAAATTTTTGGATGTTATTGACGTTTACCATAGCAAGACCCCTATTTGTAATGAAGTTTGTAGCATGTTTAGATCATTTACAGGGACAGTCAAATTGTATTCCATTACATTACGACCTGTGGGGAAAAAATCGTTTCAAATGATTTTTAATGATTTTACACGCTTTCAAACAGAATAAAATTGATATGCATTTATGAAGCGCACTAAAATGTGCATTCCATAGAACATGCGATGCAAAGAATAGTTATTGTTCATTTACAGGGCTAAAAAAGGAATTCCAATACATAATGATATAGGGGTGGAGGGAATTGTTTGCGGCGTACTTTATTTATGTTAATCTATATGATATGTAATGAAATTGATATACGTCGTTGAGGTTTACATACTATGAATTATTTCATGTATAATACGAAGTGTATATAGCATTTACAGGGACACACAAAATATTTCAGATACTATATTGTATCCGAAGTACTGTTCATTAGCGATGATTGCTGGAAATACATTTTTAATTATGATATACACTTTTATGATTCACTACATTTATGCATAGTATATGGTGTGTATATATATGCTATAATTCATATATAGGAATATACAAAATTATTCGAAAGGGTTACTGGGTATTGCTTAAAGGAGGTTTTTAAATAAGTTATGCATTTTAACACTGCACTGTATTTAATTTACTAAGAAATGTTTGTAGTATATAGGTAAAATGCTATACAGGGTCACGCAAAGAATTGGATACGTTGCCATCTATGAATTATAATTTCTGGAAATGTAATTTCAGGAGTTTTAAGAGTGTTTTAGCTTGAATAAAATTTTAACTAAATAGTGGCGTGTAATAAAGGTTCTAGGTAAACTACAGGGTTGTACAAAATTATTTAAGTATGTTTCCATATATTAGTATAAATTGCTGAAAGAGAATTTCAACCTGTTATGCGTTTCCTTGATAAACTAAATTTTTCCATTATATAGTATATATATATATCAATCTAGAGATCAAATACAGGACTGTTTAAAAGAATTAGAAAACATATTTGGCTGTGGATGGTAGGGTGTCAACGATTTTAATCGGTTGATTTAAATCAGCGATTAAATCATGATTTTAATCAACCGATTTTTTAAAAAAAATCATTGATTAAAATCAAAAATTTTCTAAATGTTTAAAATGTCAAAAAAAAGTATTAAAATCTAACATGAACATAATTTGAATGTTTCTACAGGTATTTTGACTTATTAATAAACAAAAAAAGAGCTTTAAATAATTGTTTCTAAGCTTAATTCATTAGTATTGTAAAAAATTAAAAACAGTTGAGTTTGTAAAAAGCATTGTTTTTAAGTTTTTATCCAAATTAAAACAGTTTAATTTAAAAATGATATTTAAATCTAACATAATTTGCAATGTCATAATTTCCTTTAGGTAATCAATTTATGCATTATTTTATATAAATACACATAGCAAGTATAATTACATTTCTACAAGTAAAAGAATAAATAGTAATTAATAGCAATCTCAAGTTAAAGAAGAGTGAAAGAATGACATCTGCTCAGCAGCTAAATTGTAAATGAATGCATAAGAGAAAAAGAAATAATTGGTATAAAAATGCTAAGCACAGCAAGAGCTTCTTTGGTATAGGTTGAATAAATGTTTATTATTATTATTATTATTATTATTATTATTATTTTTTGTAACTCATATATATTAAAAAATTGAACCATTGAAAGCCAATAGAGGTAATAATGCTGTTACTTAAATATTTTGAGGATTTCAGATATTAGTGGCTAACTTATATTTATTCTATAGGAATGGGTTTAACTCATTTTCATTTTTATCTTTTGATTAGCATACACGTACATGTGTGTAAGTATATATTTTGGTGGTTTACAGAAATTTTCCTAAATACAAATGCAAAATGAGCTGCAAATAATATTTGTTAGTTTTGTTATTTGTGCTACTAACTAATGAATTTTACTTATTTGCAGTTTTTATTAATTATGTAATTACTTATACTGCTTCTTCTAGGCCATTTTGTTTAATGGTGCCACACCATGCCCCTTTTGAAATTGGCAAAATGCACCCTGCCTTAAAAAAAGAAAAAAAAAAGTTGAAATCTACCTGTAGTTGTAGCCAGAGATTTCTTGTAAAAAACTTCCCCATTCAACAGTATTCTAAATTCATGTGGAAAAAATCTTGCAAAAATATAGAACTTTATTTCTTTAGAAAAAACAGGATATTATTAAAATATGTTATTTAATTGTATTTTTCAATTTTTTATTCATAAAATTATTAAAAATTAAGGACACTTTACTTATAATGCTAAAAAATATTCTTTTTTTTTTCTTACATCATTACTAAACACATTACTAATATATTTCCTCATGAAATAGTGCCCGTTTTTTGAACTAGCATCCTGTCCCTTTTTCTTTCTAAAATGAATTATTATCATTTTAATAATTAAGGCTTAAAAATGTATAATATGTTCCTAATTAGAGAGTTGATTGTTTAATAATTAATTTGAAGTAATGTTAGCTATTTAGTATAAAATGCAGTTAATAATTTTCATAAATGTTAAGTATCTCTAGTATTTATAAAGTTTTACATAATTATTACAATATTAATGTATATAACATTATTGTATAATACTACCTAATGAAACTACTAATTTGCAGTTTTTATTTCTGTAATTACAAACTAACAATTATAATTTTATTAATTAAAGTGTAAAAACATAGATTATGTTAGCAATTAGTGGTGTAATTGTTTTGGAAACCTAAAACTCATGATAGCTATTCAGTATTTGAACACTGGGAAAAAAATCATACAAATCTGATTTAAATAAAAAAAAATCTGATTTAAATAAAAAAAACCGATTTTTTTGATTTTTTTTTAAATTATGATTTTTTTACACCTTAGTGGATGGTAACTGCGTAAATCAGTTTTTAAATGTTTTACGCGTTTTCATGTTTACTTAGTTATCTTATTTACGTTATTTCCCCCGATGTCTTGATAAAACATTTAGGAAGAGTTGGAAAGTGTTTTATAATCTATGCCTAACGCATGATGTATCTTACTTGTTGTTTCTATTTCCCAGATCAGTCTTTTCATATAAAACATACCAAATCTAATTAGCTCATATTCACAAAATACAATATATACGGGAATAAAAAATTTAAATAAATAGGGCTTATCATGTAGTTCTATAAGTAACAGTTGTATTAATGTCCGTTAGACTCCACGTTCGTATTTAAAAAAGCAATGACAAATCATAACACATTAAAAAGCTTACACATTCTTAATATTAAGCTTGAATTCAAGATCAAGCTAACTTAATAAAAAAAGATGTCAGTTAATAAGCATTGTTTTTTAAATGGAAAATTAAAAATATTTTAGAAGAATAGGACTCCAAAATAGCGATATCTTGCTAAAAAGTACGGTAAAAAGATAAAATTTTATATTTCAAACAAAACTTTACTTTAAAATTATCGTAGTTTTTATGACAAGAATCATCACAGTATTAATACTTGGACATTTTTCCAGAGAGAAACATTCGCCTTGCATACAATATTTCAAATGAAAATCAAATTTCAAATAAATTGCTTAAAAGGCGCAAAGGCCAACATAGTGAAAAATATCCACGCCGGGTCTCGATCACGGGTCATCAGTATAGCGCACTGACATTCTACCGACTAAACCACATGGAACGATACCCAGCCTGGAAATTTTCTCCTTATTACATGTTGGCAAGGCTACAAACGCCGCACAAGGTGGAATACTTATCGTGAGCCACCGTCATGGGGCAAACACGAAACTTAATTATACCAGCATCGATTAAATCTATATTAATACATGGAAATTTTTCCAGAGAGAAACATTCGCCTTGCATACAGTATTTCAAATGAAAATCAAATTTCAAATTAAAATTGCCTTTTAAGCTATTAATTTGAAATTTGATTTTCATTTGAAATATTGTATGCAAGGCGAATGGTTCTCTCTGAAAAAATTTCCAAGTATTAATATAGTTTCAATCGATGCTGGATTTAATTAAGTTTCGTGCTTGCGCCATGTCGGTGGCTGACGATAAATATTGCATCTTGTGCTGCGTTTGTAGCCTTGCCAACATGTAATAGTGAGAAATTTTCCAGGCTGGGTATCGTTCCGTGTAGTTTAGTCGGTAGAACGTAAGTGCGCTATACTGATGGCCCGGGTTCGAGTTCCAGCATGGAATCTTTTTCACTAGTCCGCCTTTGCGCCTTTTAAGCAATTAATTTGAAATTTGATTTTCATTTGAAATCATCACAGAGTTTATGACAAGTTCGTCACAAATGACACATATTTCACAAATTGGTCACAGTGTGACTTCAAAACATTGTCACTTTCGTCATAGGTTCGTCACAAAGTTAATGCCAAAATAGTCACAAATGACACACTTTTCACAAATTAGTCACACCGTGACTTCACAGAGTGGTCACAATGTGACGTCACAAACGACCTCTAAAACGGCCATAACGACCTCACATTCTAGTCACTGTGACGTCACATCCACGTCACGTGACGTCACATCGACGGTCACAAAATCACAGTGTGACTTCACAACGACGTCGCCGTGACGTCACCATGCCTTACGGGTAATGCCACAACATGAATATTTACCTCATTTAAAACGTTTTTGTAATTGAAACTATATGTCCACGATCAGCATTTGAGAAATTAAAGGTCGGCGATAGATAACATATTGCACCCTGTATAATATAAGTGTACCTTAATAAATGTAATATTAAACATTTTCAATATATGTTCATTTCTATTCTGCTTTTTTGTATATGAAAACGGCTTAGCTAACAAAACTAGATCCGTCATAAGTAACATTCGATCAGTGAGTTGTCCTACACATCATACCAGTTCATTAATCAGTTCTACTACAATCATACTCACTTGAACACTTTCATTAGATGCATAAGTGCTTTTCGAATGCAGCTATTGGTGTTTTCAAAAGAATGGGACAACACGATTTGTAATTCTTATATTGCAAAGCATACTTTCTTAACATTATTTGCTCTTTTTAAATGAATTTTAGAATTCCACAATGCCTATTAGCAAAATATAAGAGAGAAAATTGTCTGTGACAGATGCAATTCCGAAGAACACCGAACAACAATATTTATCCGAATTCTGAATGTTCAAATAACAATCCTAAAACGACAATGAAATATTTTGTTTAAAATTGTGCAAAAATATGAATTCAGAAGAATTTGCAAAAATTCAGAGAATATAGACTTTTTGGCAGACAAGTGAAGTACTATTCATTTAAAGGACATTTAATGAATAATAGGATTTTAGAATTGCCACTATAAAAACTTCATTTCAAAGGATATATTTTTTAAAAGTATATTAATACATTTCTATTATAAACAGATTTTCTAATGCATTTGGATTTTTGTTCTATTTCTATATACTGAAAAATGATTCATTCGCTAAAGAGTGTGAGAAATAAGCATACCTATTTAGATTATCAAAATACTTTTTTTTGTTTACATATAATATGTAAGCTTACTTACCTAAAACTGTCAATCTGGCAACTGAGCGAATAGGTTTTTCACTTTTCCCAGGTCCAACCTACAAATTTTAATAAACAATTTAAGTGACTTTTCTGAATAATAAAAAACACCATAAATAAATACATTATAGGGCCAAAAATCGCCGGAAATGTTCCATTTTAGACGATTCGCCGCATATTTAGAAAAATACTTCTGTAGCTTCTGGAGAATATAAAGAACATATTTCATCTCATATGTTTCAGCGAATGCTTTATCACGTGAGCAATTAGGGGACCCACAACAAATACAATAAAACAATATTTGCGATTCCCTGTTAAATAAAATACCTGAAATGATCTCTGTAGCACGTGACTATGTGGTACTTGTACAACCTTTGCGTGAGAATGGAACGCATATTTATGAAAATATATATGTTTATTTTAAAAATGAAAGCATTTTCAGAAAGTTTTTTCTTCATAGCATGCAAGGTTTTCAACCCAATTTCACGCATCCTTTCAAAAATTTGACAAAGTGCAGTAGAAAAAAAAACTACAACTAGAATATTCAAGGAGAGCTAAAGCATCAATAAGGAATAAAAAGAGACGATTTATGAAAAATCGGTTATTATGGAGCTACATTTAGAGAGCTACTGAAATTCAGCTCACCCAATCGCCGATCCTTCTCTGGATTTACAGGACATTCGATTGACCTTTTTATGAGTTATTTTATAATTTGACTATTAACTGTATGCAAAAAAGTTTTCTTATTTTCACTACTGCGCAGTTAAAAATGATTTCATACACTACAAAATGCACCTATTTCATAAAATGTTTAATATATTTCTATTCCAATTGCAGTATACTGTATCTACTGTACTTTGTCAAGTCTCCTGCAAGTGGCGTTCAATTTCGTTGAAAACCCTGCATGTTTTTTTAAAAAAAGAATTTATCAAATAAACCTTTATACTTCCATATTTTATTATGCCAGTGTCCTTTATATGTCCATGCCATAGAGTAAAGAGAAAAAATAAATGTGAAGTATGCCTTAATAACAGTTTGTCATACGAAGTCAGTTATTGTTCAAATTTGAATGCCGTCATTCAGCCTAAACAAAATAAGCACGTGGAACAGGGACCGAATTCTTTGAATCACCTTACATTTCTCTAAAGAAAAGAGTGATCTGCTTATGTTTAAATATTTTAAACGATAACAATTTCCAACGGTAAAAACAAAAGCAAAGAAATACAGGTTTGAATTGACAGGCCAGTCAAAACACCTGTGGTTGTGTTTGGGCCGAATGTAACGGATTTTAGTGTTGCATTTTCGGCGTCACGCCCAGCCACCATACTTCATATAGTCTTTCTCTTTACTCCGTTTGTCCATTCCTTTATTTCTATGTACTATTCTTACACAAATCAACACACATGTTGTAGAAGATCCACATAGTTATGCGAGACAATCTAAAGATAATTTCGAGCATTATATTTTACAGAGTGATCGCAAGTACTTTTTTAAATTCAATTTATTGTTGGTCCCTTATTTATCCACTTGATCAAACCTTCGCGGAAAAGTATAGAGCCGAACCTATTCCTGAAGTTCCACAAGACTTTGACAAGATATTCAACAAAACGTCTAACGTGCCCGGTGACTTTTGGCCATATGGTGTAGTTTAGAATGTTTTAAGAAAAATAACTAATAAACCTGAAATAAAAATTCCACAAAATCATCAACAATAGAAATGTCAATCTCTTGAAAACAGAATCGGTAAAAAGTGTCTAAAAAATAATGTTTGAATACAAAATGACATTGCTTTTTCTGCTTTTTAATATTGTTGCACAAAGGCTTTATTTGCTATTTTTACAGAAGTCTGTGTTTTCTTGTGTAATTTACACGTTCAAGTATGTATTTCAAAAGTGATCAGATAATTTTTACACATTTAGTGTCATCATCCAATTACACACTCAAATGCTTATTTTGAAATTTAAACATTATGGGCAAAATTGTATTTTGGCAATTTACACACCACTTTACACATATAGACAAATTATTTTTGCATCCTCGATATACCTGTTTTATGTTAAATTTGCACATTTATTTTTTAGAGTGCATAAATGAAAACATCCATACAATTTTTAAGATTAGCTACGTGCTGTGACGCAGAGAATTTACAGAAATCTTTAATTTATTTGTACTGCAAAATAAAAAATGTAGCAGAATTATCTTGAAATTTTTTTTCTGTCCTCCACTATCACGTCCGGTATATGTAAAAATGTAAATATGTAAGAAACTTGCATACAGTGGTGGATTTTTTACGTCCAATTATCTGCAAGTAACAACAGCGTTAAAATGCTTTACATAAACTAACCCACCCCCCCCCCCCCCATCCTCCCTAACACACACACACACACACACTGTCACTTACTAGATAGAAAGCTTTAAAAATGGCTATTTAAGGTGGTTGAGAAGTTCCTTCATTTTTGAATAAATGAATTACATCTTGAGTTAAAAGTGACTGTTGTCACAAGACACCAGTTTTTTTTTTCCTTTCCCTCACTGTCGCCAACTGAAATGCGATTCAAAACATTAACTTCCACGGTATTTTCTAAAAAATATTCTACCTTTATCGAAAAATGAAACTGGATTAACAATTTTTGCAATCTTAACAATTTTCGTGAACAAAATAAATTGAAGAATGTGTCAGAAAACAGGTAAGTTTGGATTTGAAAGCAGACTTAAAAGCGAACTTGCATTTTGATTTATAAAAGGGAAACGTTTCATAACAATCGCTCCAGAGTGACATCGTTTTCATCTATTTTAAATCACACATGTTTCGGGATTAAAATGTATGAAATACAGAATATTTCTGATGTGATGAAAACGTTAGTTTTTCGATTTTATCTTCTTAAATTCTGCATAAAATAGCATAAACCTTTTATTATTATTTTTTTTTAAAATCTTTTGACCATTAACCTAAAAAAAAAGTACTGATATCAAAATAGGTTAAAAGTTTGTGACACAGCACTTAATCTTATAGCTCTAAAATTTTTATAGATGGATCTTGAAACTAATATCAAAACTTCAGTGACGCTATGCTATTAATTAATATGTATACGCATGATTTATTTCATCATTTTTTTAAATTTATAATCGCATATCCAAAAATTATGTTCAACATGAAAAGATGTATGAAACTTCGTTCGCTGATGGTTTTTCATTCACTCTCTCATAAATTCAAAATGAATTTTAAAAGGTATGATATTAAAATTCGAATGACATCTTGATGTGACTCTAATAGGTTTGTTTTAAGATTCAATTTAAATTATTTTTCGTTTTTTTTTCTTCTAAAATATATTTACACAACCAAACTATACTTTTAATTTTCCAATACACTGTTAAGTATGTCACTTTCACTGAACCCATGTTATGCATTGAGATATAATTATTCAATAGTGTGGTTTTGCGCCATGCTATTCAGATCTGTGACAAAAATTTATATAAAGGACTTCTTTGAGGCATATTATCCATTCTCATACATTTCACTTAGTTTGGATACTATGATGCAAAGTAATAATTTACATATTAATAATTTTTATATATTAATTTTGTTTATTTAAAACAATATCAAACGAAATAATTTTACAAACTAGGTTAAAACAGTGGCGCAACGAAGAAGGATTTTCGGGTCCCCCCCCCCCCCCCCACACACACACAAACACCAGAAAAAAAACAATAATTACCGGTTTTTTGAATAACTAATTAATCACGTTATCAAATTTTATGAATCAGATCCAAAATCACTTGCTTTATTGAATCAGATTCAGCTCAATAACCATTTTTAAACGGCTATTATGATATTTAAAAACAAAGAAAAGAAATAATAGATGTCTGGGATAAGTTAAAATCGTCCTCTAGTTTCTAAAAAAAGACAACGGTCACAAAATCGCGAGGAAAAAACTAAAAGTAGATTAAGTGATATTCCCATCTTTTTTTGTCATTGTATTCAGATTGGCAAAGATACAATAATACGTGGACTTTTAGAAATGATTTATTTTTATTGCAAATTGTTAAACAGATTTTTTTTTTGTTTTTGTTTTTAAGGCTGGAGTAGCACAGTTGAAGTTTATTCCAACAGAGCGAAAAATGTCCAGACCAGGGATCGAACCTGGATACTTGGCGTGCCGTGCCAATGCCTTACCTGTTAGGCTATCCGGACCGATACCTGGTCGACACAATTCACTCTTATTAGTTGGACTTGGCTGCGAACTGCAGCGCTAGTTTCATTCATCCGAGCTATAACTATAGCATTTACATGATGAAACTACTTTAACACGGAAACTCCTGTATACCATGTAATTAGGTCATAATGAAGGGTACGAATATTTTTTCCAACTGGATTAAATCATATTTAAGGCTGGAGTAGCACAGTTGAAGTTTATTCCAACAGAGCGAAAAATGTCCAGACCAGGGATCGAACCATGTGTCGACCAGGTATCGGTCCGGATAGCCTAACAGGTAAGGCATTGGCACGGCACGCCAAGTATCCAGGTTCGATCCCTGGTCTGGACATTTTTCGCTCTGTTGGAATAAACTTCAACTGTGCTACTCCAGCCTTAAATATGATTTAATCCAGTTGGAAAAAATATTCGTACCCTTCATTATGACCTAATTACATGGTATACAGGAGTTTCCGTGTTAAAGTAGTTTCATCATGTAAATGCTATAGTTATAGCTCGGATGAATGAAACTAGCGCTGCAGTTCGCAGCCAAGTCCAACTAATAAGAGTGAATTGTGTCGACCAGGTATCGGTCCGGATAGCCTAACAGGTAAGGCATTGGCACGGCACGCCAAGTATCCAGGTTCGATCCCTGGTCTGGACATTTTTCGCTCTGTTGGAATAAACTTCAACTGTGCTACTCCAGCCTTAAATATGATTTAATCCAGTTGGAAAAAATATTCGTACCCTTCATTATGACCTAATTACATGGTATACAGGGGTTTCCGTGTTAAAGTAGTTTCATCATGTAAATGCTGTAGTTATAGCTCGGATGAATGAAACTAGCGCTGCAGTTCGCAGCCAAGTCCAACTAATAAGAGTGAATTGTGTCGACCAGGTATCTGTCCGGATAGCCTAACAGGTAAGGAATTGGCACGGCACGCCAAGTATCGAGGTTCGATCCCTGGTCTGGACATTTTTCGCTCTGTTGGAATAAACTTCAACTGTGCTACTCCAGCCTTAAATATGATTTAATCCAGTTGGAAAAAATATTCGTACCCTTCATTATGTTAAACAGATGTTTTTAAAATTACATTTTCCATAAAATAAGATTATCTAATGGTGATTCGAAAACCAAACAGCCTGTCCATTTCAATACAGTTAAAATAGAAAGGAAGACTCCTTATCTCTGTTCGTTATTTTAACTTTTAACACATCCCTCTTTTTTCGCACCATTCGTCCGTTGGAGCTCTCGAGAAACGGAAGGGGAGATGAAGGGATACATTTCGGCGAATGTGACAGAAATCGTATTCAGCGACGAAACGCATTTTTTTGTACAAGGGTTTCGACCAAGATTTGCCAGGCGAAGTGATAGAGAACCCATCAGGAAACAACATCTTATACAAACAGTTAAGCTCAGAAACATATGATTTGGGGTTATTTTACTTCTGGAGGATCTGGCAGCTTAGACCCAGTTGAAGGGATCATGAACTCTAAAAAATACATCTCTGTAATAGAAAGAAAAATTGTGCCTATGATGCAAACGTTCGCTGGTGGGGTCGGTATCTTTCAACAAGATCTTGCTCCATGCCATAATTCTAAGCTAGCAAAGAAATTTTTTCAAGAACAGAAATTAACGGTTTTGGAAATGCCTGGTAATTCTCCGGATTTAAATCCCATCGAAAATTTATGGAGCATTGTAAAGAGAGACGTGTGAGTAAAATGGACTGCTTAACAAAGAAAAGAATGATTGAGAATGTTATAAAAGTTTGGTTTCGTGATGACGAGATCAAATATATTTGTTCTAATTTTGTGGAATCCATGCCAAAGCGTGTACAGGATCTCATTCAAGCTAGAGGAGGACATATTTCGTATTAGATTGCTATACAGTGCATGTAAGTTAGCCTATACCAATTAAACAACTTTTGTGAAAATTTTTGTGTTTGTCCATATTAATTCGCACAGTAGTGTAGGTGCTCCGCTTCACTCAATTTGTAGCATATATACGAGGCATTCTAACAATTTGAACTTTCAGGAATAAAAATATGGTGAAATTAAACTGGTAAAAATAACATTTTAAACTTATAAACGAATGCCTTAATGATTCAAAATAAAGAAAAATGGTCAGCAGCGACGATTTTTTTTATTTAACTGAGGTTTAAGTGAAACTTGCGAGTTTAATTTTCCTGACCGTTTTACCTCTCTAACTTTTGATTTTCTTTTAAATTTTTACTTATAATGCATTTACATAGTACCCACAGAACATTCAAATAAGAAATAATAACAATGTGGCATTTTCAGTACAAAATGTTGGTATAACATTGTCTTCAAGGGTGTTAAAGAAGGGACAGAAAGGGCAAAAAGTGACGGTAATCCATGCCAAAGCGTGTACATGAAAAAAAGGGACGGTAAGGAAAAAAAAGGGACGGTAAGGAAAAAAAGGGACGGTAAGGAAAATTACCACATATTTTTAGACAAATCATATTAAGACTAAGTGATAGCCACGATGTTCATTGATTTTTACCAACAGTTATTGGCATTGGAAGAAATTTTAAAAAAATAATTTACCTCAAAAAGTGCAGGAATAAACAAATGGGAACGGTAAGACTACCCATAAAGCCACGATGCTTGAAATTGATATTTAAATGCTGATTTAAATTCTGCAGTAAATTTTCTGTCAAAGAATTTTAGCTATTCATTCTCCAGCATACTTCTGCGTGAGAAAAAAGTTGAAAAAAATTTTGTGGCTGCATCTGAAGTGATTTTCTGTACAATTTTAGGAAGAGGGACGGTAACGAATCTAAAACCCAGGGACAGAGTTAAAAAAATGATAACAACCGTAAAAATGTGTGCAGGTTAATTTGTTGCTACATATTTATATAAAACAATAGTTCCAGTTTCGGAAAAAAATTACATCGAATTACTTTTATTGACATCATATTGACATCATTGACAATATTGACATATTACTTTTATTTGACAATTGTTTCATCGAACAATTTTATAAAGACAGCTCTAATCTTAAAAATCAGCATCAGGGACATGGGATGATATAGGAATTTCGTGATATATTTGGACACGCAACATCGTCCAAAACTTATTTATCTCGCTAATATTGTTATACAGTCATGCAATGGGATGTTTTCCAGTATAAGAAATAAAAAAAAATACCCAAAAATATGTACTAAAATAAAAATTATTATTTAAGAACTTAAAAGTCAAAATTATGTGAGAATTCTTCATACTCCAATTTATTTAACATATAAAGCCCACATGGCCTTTCATGTTTTAAAAATTCCCCTGGTCATCCGAATGTTAAATAAAGATTTGATCAGTGAAAATGCAACTAAAACTCTTTCTTCTGTATTAAAAACAAATCTTGAAATTTATGTTTCTAGACAAAACCAATTATTTTCGAAAGCTTCGCTCTCAGCGTCATTTATTCATAATCCTGAAATGAATAATTTAAAAAAGGAAAACGCAGAGGAGAATTTCAAGTTTGACTCCTCATATTTTATGTTTTATTTACTTTCCTCACTCACAGTTTTCGTTGAGTTGATTAACATAACGAAATAAAAAGATATGAAATACGAAGAATGAATTATGAATATTTAATTTTATAAAGTTTATTATCCGTGTCTTTAAAAAAAATGAATTTCTTTGCGCACAAAGACTTAATTTATTACGACAACACGTAAGTAATTAAAAAATGATTTTTCATCTTATTGAATAGAGCACTTTTACCCAATGTATTTCGTCACTTCTCTTATTATTATTGACAAAAGTAACAAGAAAATTAATGCTCCCGCCAGAAATTAGAATTACAAACTTTAATATATATATATATATATTTGTATGTACCTTTCAAATAAAGTAATAAAATAATTTAATATAAGAGCTATTTGAAAAAAATTCAGCTAAGAGTAGGGAAAAATACAGAATTGTTTCATAAAGTTGTATAATCTGGAGGGTTTTACAGTTCTACATAAATATTGTAATTTGAAAAGAAGCTTTTTGTAAATATAGTTGTTACATGTACTGATACTTTTTCTCAAAACTGTACAGTATATGACCTACAATTTAAAATTGTGTAAAATATAAGATATTCCAGCCGGCGGAACAAATTATTTTTGTTTTAAGTCAAGCTATTTTCGCAAACTGCAATAACGTGTGACAAACTATTAAAATGTTTAATGAGTTTCACGAATAATTTTTATGTTATTTTTTTTATGAGTAATATAGTTAAAAAACTGAGAACAGCAAAGTATGTATTTCCGTATTCAACACAGTATCAAAGAAAATAATTTCATTGAGCTTCAAAAATTTCTGCCGAAATGAAGGCTTTCGAATTTAGAGAATGTTAATAAAGTAGTTTGGTAACGTTAATAATTTTTGATACAGCCGAAAAGTAAGAACAGCAATTTAAAATACACTGGCCTCCAAAACTTCAGGAACAGAGACCGAATGCTTTCAATTGTACACGGTTTGTCGAATATCTACTGAAATTTTTGACGATTTGTAATTGAACTTCGAGGATGTCAAGAACATATTTAACTTCATACTTCTCAGTGGAGATTTTCATGCGAGCACATTTAGGGGCCAATAATATTTAAATTTGAATATACTGGTGTACTGATATGAACATACTGGTTAGTTTGCTTGAATGTACAAATATGTAAATAGGGATACCCTTCTACTAACTGTACGGAAAATCATCTTGAAAATTATATTGCTACTAATCGATTAGCAATAGCGTCTGCATTTCCTTAGGGGATCGTCTACATATAAAAAGTGTGACAAACTTTAAAATTTTCAATACTAACACTAATTTGGACAACAGTAATTTATAATAAATAGTAATTAGTAATTTTTAAAGTAAATTTGGTCATCGTTAAATTGTATATAAAACAATTAGTCAGTAGGTCGAGTAGTTTAGGAATTATTCAAGTTTAAAATTTTGATCACCTAATGTTAAATTCATTTTAACCGTTGCAGGTGTTTTAAGCATAACTCAAGAACTACTTGGTGATATGAGCTGTAATTTTGGTTTCCATCTTTGAAACTCCTGGAAATTGACTCCTGTTAAGAAATTCATAGATTAAAATTTCTATTTTTTTTTTTTTTTAGAAAAAAATATATATATGAAATATTTGAATCCAAATGTTATTTAAAAAATTGGGGGTTTGTATTAATAATTTTAAAGTTGTTACATTTTCTATATGTAGGTTACAATTTCTATACGTAGAATACAATTTGTATACGACCACCTGGTACAGATTTCGTTTAATATGTCTTTTAAAACACTTCATCCTTAAATTAATAAATCAAAATTGTTAATTTATAATTATTAAATTCTTGCATAAATGGCAGCATCATTCCATTTATTTTTAAAATAATTACAAAAATATATGTTAACCAAATTAAAAACATTCAAGTAAAATTATTTAAATAAAATGAAAAAGTCCGAACATTTTTAAATTCACCAATTTCAAAAATTTAGCATAACAAATAATATTTTTAAAAGTAAAAAAATGTTTAAAATCCTGAAATAATTCAGAAAAAAGCCATATTAATTCTTTCACTTTTCAAAAACTCACTAGATGGCGCCAAAAAGAATGTTTAAATTTATTAAAATTCGAAATAAAAAAGAAAAAATATCTTTTAATTCCTCATTAATGCACATAGATAAGTTGAAAAAAAATGTCCATAAGAAGACTATAATTTCAAAAAATTGCCGTAGATGGCAGCAGCAAACAAAAAATATTTCAGGAATTTAATATTTATTCCTCTGTATCGAATTAATTATTAAAAATTAGGAATTATTTTGTATTAAATATGGATTTGATTATATCATCTCACATGTTAAACATCGTTACTAAATGTGCTTTTTTAAAAAATATAGGTGAATAATTCTCCGGATTTTATTAAAATTGAAATTTCAGATTTTCTCTGTCTGAAATAAGAAAAGAGATTTTAAAAATTCCCGCTGCGCAAATAAAATAAAATAAAATAAAATAAAATAAGACTTTCAAACTGGCCAAAAAAGGAATTTTCTTTTAATGAAATCCATCTGAAAATGAAGTGTAATAATAAAAATCAAAATTTTAATGTTCCGCCTAGATTTAAACCTGCAATCTACTGTGCGGGAGACGAACGTCTTACCGCGGCGCTATCGGTTTTATACGATATTTGATGAATTTAAGATTATGTTTTGAAATCTAAAATGAACGAGTCGTATTCATTTAATTAAAATAATATAAGACTTTTTCATACTTATGACAGATAATATACAGAAACACAGATATAAACAGATAAAATTTTATGATTTTGGGTATAACAGGGGGTAAAAAAAATCATGTCTGTAACTTAAATATTTCCGATAACGAGCCTGTAACGGACAGGCGACAGACAGAGAAAAGAGACTATAACGGTTTCGTGATATGAACGAAACCTTAGAAAAGAAATACAGCATTAATTAATACACATTATTACTAATCAATTGGTACCAATTGCATTTTATACGATGATTTATGGCAAAGTTAGTAAGGCGGTATACTTTTTTCAGTCTTTTACAACCTTACAAAAGCAATACGTATTTAAAGAAATATTTACCATTTAATAATTTAAGCTTATTTCGTCGATGTTAAATTAAAGAATGTTTAGAAATTACTTGGTATAATTTAATGTCGTTAAAAATAATTTTTATGCGACAATTACAGTCATGTGCAAAAGTTTAAGAGCAGCAGCCGAATTTTGGCATTTTAACAGAAAGCATCATTAACGGCGAATATTACGTCATCTTATGTGTTCGATTGCGGCAAACTCGTTCGCCTGCTATAAATAACTTCCCCCGTCTCATTCCTCACCAATTGTTTTGCGGATTTAACCGTAGACGGCGCTGTTTTTTAATCTTTGTAATGGGTAAAAAATCGTCACTTTCAGTTGCAATAAGGGCAGAAATAGTTGCCCTGCATAAAGTTCGCTTTTCTGAACGTGAAATAGCTAAAGTAAGACTGCTGCTCATCAAGATGTCAGTAAATTTAATATTTTGGGAAAGTACACTGACCTGAAACGGTCGGACAAGAAAAACTAATGCTCGTGATGATCATATGATCCGAAGGATGTTAATGCAATCTCCAACAGCCTTCTGCAAAAAGGGTAAACATATTCTGGCTGCAAAGGGAACCAACGTCAGTTTGAGCACTATTTCAAGACATCTGACCAAAGGTTTTGATTTATTATACTACAAAACTGCTAGGAAATGACATGATCATCACGAGCACTTGTTTTTCCTGGGCGACCGCTTCTCTTCAAGTCAGTGTACTTTCCTTAGATATTAAATTTACTGACAGCTTGATGAACAGCAGTCTTGCTCATATGTACCCTCTTAGCTATTTCACATTGAGAAAAGCCAACTTTATGCAGGGCAACTATTTCTGCCCTTTTTGCAACTGAAAGTGGCAATTTTTTACCCATTACAAAGATTTAAAAACAACACCGTCTATGGTTAAATCCACAAAACAACTGGCGAAGAATGAGACGGGGGAAGTTATTTATAGCAGGCGAATGAGTCTGACGCAATCGACACATAAGATGGTATAATATTCGGCGTTAATGATGCTTTTTATTAAAATGCCAAAATTCGACTTCTGGTCTTAAACTTTTGCACGTGACTGTATTTTCATATTTATACGCATTAGCATATTTACTGAGCAGCTAAACGTCGAAATCACTTCTGTATCTGCTACATATATGCCGAGAAATAAAAGCATGCACAGTTTAAATCGCCTTTCAATGTTTTAGATTTTATATAAGTTCGTAAAGCATAGCTGCCAACCTTCCGACATTTTCAAATCACAAAGCATCCGCGGAACTGGAAAATTCATTTAACAAAATTATTTAATATTGTATCTTTTTCTATCTGGTACATATTTGAATGAGCTATTAATTAAAATTTCTGGTTCAATCTATCTATATTTGGCATAAAAACCGTAAGGGTGGCAAGAATGCTAAATAAATATGTTTTTAGTGAGATCGTCTTCCATTTTTGTAACACGCACACTAGCGGAATTTCCGAAATTGTGGACGATATTTGTGTGGGAAGCAGAAGTTACTCTCTGTCTACCACAGTTTTATATAACTCTTTATTAATGTGCGAAGATATGTTTAGCTCACTATTACTGACTAAAGTAATAAAATCATTATAATTATGTTTTAGCTCATACCAGGAAATATTCATTGTTTAAAACGATGCACTATAAAATAAAAATTTCTGGCGTTAAAATTAAGTGGTTCGGGATGAATTGTTTTTAAGAATGATGTATCCGCAAGTTTTCGTCGTAAATATTTACGATTTTCAAATGGTCCCATAAAATGAGCCATTCCATATTTCCTTATATATCTTTACGAAAATACCTTTAGATCCAAACGAATCCAGTCAGATCTTTAAATTAAAGCACTATTTTGTTATCTTTCCATTACAGCATGATTAATAATAATTATCAAGATGGAGCTTGGTGCAATATAATAGAAATGTAAAAATAACAACGTTAAAAGCACCAGAAAATTTAAATTTTAAGCATACCGTTTTCGGTAGAATATAGCATGCGTTCCTCAGTGCTAAGGATGGCGGAAATTTGCTCACCTATAATGGAAAGATGGGGATACAAGTTAAAGGTTTATTCACCAATAGGAAGACAGAGGATTGCAGGCAACAGCCAATAGGAAAGAAGATGGGAAATGGAACCGAAGTAGTGAGGGGGGGGGGGATTAAGAGAAAGAAGTTTTTATGTAATATTTCCAACAGTCTGATAATGGGGGAATAGCGAATTCACAATTAACAATATTTTTTAAATTTTTATAAATATGAAATGCTTCAAGGAAGTTAAGTTCGTGTATAGAAGTAAGTTTAGAGATTATTTTAACCGAATTGAAGTCAAAAGTATGATTCATCTCCCAGCAATGTTTTGCAATAGAGGATTTATTAATTTCTTGTTTTTTAATACATTGTTGATGTTCTTTGATACGAAATTTTAAGCAGCGTTTGGTTTGTCCAATGTAGAAAAGGCACTTGGCAATTAATACGGTAGATACCCCATGACTTGGATAATTCAATAGGGTGTTTGAGTTTGGAGAGGGTGAGTTTATTGCTAGAGGTAAAAATTATTTTGAAGTCATTATTGTCTAAGAATTTTAGCAATGGGAAAGTTTGATTTAGGAAAGAAGGGTAACACAATGCTAATATTGGAAAGAGTAGATGACTGAGGAGAGTTTGAGGAACGATCATGTTGAAGTTTAAATAGAGCATTATCAATTATAGAAGGGTTGTAACCTCTGTCAATCGCAATGGCTGTAATGTATTGAATTTCACTATTAAATGATTGAGAATCAGAGCAAACATGTAAGGAACAATTTATAAAGGTATAAAAGGCGGCTTTTTTTTATTTGCAGGATGACAAGAGCGAGCATGGGTTGGCAGAGAAACAGCGAAGCTTTTGCGATAGGCGGATGTAGAGAAACCGGTTACAGGCGAGTGATAAGGGTATCCAAATATGGGAGAGAACCATTATTTTCAGTTTCATAAGTGAATGTAATATAAGGGTGGCCAGATTGTCATCTTTGATAAAAAAGCAATATATTGATGGAGTGGAAAATTTTATAAAAGACGTCTACTTCGGGACCCTTCCGAACAAGAATTATCTTAAATTAAATCCATTGTTAAGTCTTATCGATTTTTACCTAAATCTACACATACCTGCATTTCCCCTTCGGTCGCAAGATTTTATGCTCTTCCGAAAGTTCATAAACCCAATATACATTTCCGTCCCATAGTTTCAAACATTGGCACGGCCTCTTACCGGTTGGCGAAATATCTAACAACTATTTTTTCTACTCTTCTGTCCGCAAATCTATATGCCGTAAAGAATTCCATCACCTTTTCTAAAATGATTCAGAATTTATCCCCGTCTAAATTTACTATTATCTCATTTGACGTTAAATCCCTTTTCACGGCCATCTCATGTTTTGAACAGAGACTTCAGGAATTTCATTATTCATATTTTGAAATTCAAGAGCATATATCTCTTACTCGCATATGTCTATCTCAAACAACATTTCCATTCCAAGGTAATTTTTACAAACAATCAGGCGGTTTAGCCATGGGCTCCCCCTGTCACCCATCCTAGCAGACATCTATATGCATTATTTTGAAAGCTCGCTTTTCAATAAATTATCTTTCTCTTTATGGATTTGCTATGTTGACGACACATTCACCTTAATTGACACCTCTCTTCACAATATGGTAATATTCTTAACATTCTATTGATAGCAATATTCAATTCACATATGAAACTGAAGATAATAGTTCTTTGACATTTTTGGATACCCTTGTCGCTCGCACTGTAACCGGTTTCTCTACATCCGCCTATCGCAAAAGCTTCGCTGTTTCTCTGCCACCCCATGCTCGTTCTTGTCATCCTCCATGTCAAAAAATGGCTGCCTTATCTTACCTTTATAAATTGTTCCTTACATGTTTGCTCTGATTCTCAATCATTTAATAGTAAAATTCAATACATTAAAGCGTTTGCGATTGACAGAGGTTACAACACTTTTCTAATTGATACTGCTGTATTTAAACTTCAACATCCTCGTTCCTCAAACTCACCTCAGTCTTTCCAATATTAGAATTGTGTTACCTTCTTTCCTAAATCAAACTTTCCCACTGCTAAAATTCTTAGACAATATGACTTCAAAATAATTTTTGACCGACCCTACCAATAAACTCACCCTCTCCAAAATCAAAGACCCTATTGAATTGTCCAATTCATGGGGTATATATCGTATTAATTATCATTGCGGCCACTCCTATATTGGACAAACCAAACGCTGCTTTAAATTTCGTATCAACGAACATCAGCAATATATTTAAAAGCAAGAAACCAATAAATTCTCTATTGCAAAACATTGCTGGGATATGAATCATACTTTTGACTTCAATTCGGTTAACATAATCTCTAAACCTACTTCAATACACGAACTTAACTTCCTTGAAGCATTTCATATTTATAAAAATTTTCAAAATATCGTTAATTGTGAATTCGCTATTCCTCCATTATCAGATTGTTGGGAATATTACATAAAAACCTCTTTTTCATATTTTTTTCTTTATTTTTTTTACCATTTTCTCACTACTTCGGTTCCATTTACCATCTATTTTCCTATTGGCTGTTAACTGCAATCCTCTGTTTTCCTATTGGTCAATAAACCTTTAACTTGAATCCCCATCTTTCCTATAAATGTGAGCAAATTTCCGCTATCTTTAGCACTGAGGAAGGTATGCTATATGCTACCGAAACCGGTATGCTTAAAATTTAAAAATATTTTGGTGCTTTTAACGTTGTTACTTTTACATTTCTACAGCATGATTAAGTTTAATTGCTACTCCTTGCCACTTTGGGGAAAAATTGTTTTTATTAATTATTTCATTCAATACACGAAATCACTCGGATTTTGTACTGAAAATCACAAAATTATACAATATTGTTCTCATAAACTTCCTTTAATAAAACAGAGACTTCAGTTACTTAGTAACGCAACTCTTTATTCTGACTTTTAGCTTGACCTAATAAAAGCACAAAAAAGGAAACAAAAATTTTCGCCATGATTTCGGAAAAAATGTGCGAAAATAATACTAAATGCCAATTATGTAATTATGAAATTACTATTGCAATATCCCCCGAAAATTCAAACCGTTTTGAAACCGTTCATTAAAAGAAAACGTCTGGAAAATGTTAGATATTGGATACAGGGTTCCCAGTAAAGTACTGTTCCCCATTAACTTCTGAACGGAGACCGCTAAAGCATAAACCTCGTGTCTAAGTATAATAAAGTGGCTATACGCTATGCAATGAGACCTCTTATGACGCCACATAGCGGCAAATTGCGAAATTAGCGTTTCTATTTCGAAAACGGTTGGAGATACGGAGGAAATGCCTAATAAAACCCAGAAGTGCTTTAATAAGAGCAATTGAGTATGCTCAAAGTATGCTCACAGATACACATGATGCATTGTTGTCGATGGTGGACTGACAGTTTGAGCTTACTTAACTTGGTTTTCTTTTGAAAATAAACTGTACCTTGCTTCCATGTATTTGTTGTATTAGTAAAAACGCGTCTCATATATAATACAACACGAGTAGCGTATGAGCTGCTAATGATCATATAAAAATATTTACATTTCAGGGCTTCTAATAAATTTACAATTACATGTAACATACCATTTGATGCTAAATCGAGGACGCTCTACAAACTTGTAACTAACTTTTCCACCCTATCTCGCACCGTTTTCGAAATATGAACACCAATTCCAAAACGCATCGTTAGGTGGCACTGTGAGCGGTCTCATTGCACAGCATTTAGATGTGCATATAAACCCCATTTATCACTATAGCTGTCGTCGTTTTTAAGTTAATTGGTGTGGAAAAGATTTCAATGCGCATCCTGTATATAAATATGCTTATTGGAAACATCTTGCACACCTAATTTACTAATAAACATGAATAGAAACACGAAACGAAATCCAACATGGACTTCCATTAATATTCGTCTCATTGTATACCACACTTACAAGGAGAGGGCCAACCTTGTTAATCACAGAATTTGATTATTTTAATATATGTTGTAAGGTTCAACGGATTTTATCCAATGCTCCTTAGTTCTTGAGAAACCGGTGGGGGGGGGGGGGTCTAATATTAGTACACAGCTTAAATACTTACTTTGCAACAACAATGACAGGTCAGTCGTAGCTCAATTGGTATGGTGTTTACCGGCTGATTCGCGGGACCGGGTTCGATACCTGAATGCGCTACATTTGTTTTTCTCATTTTTTGTTTTATAAATTTACTTGTAAGAATAACTTAATAATTTCATTGTCAATTAAAATTTTTACTATTGTATATCAATTAAAATTTTTACTATTGTATATTAATTATAATTTTAACCTATTTAATTTTTTACTTTTAACTAAATAGTTGTAATAAAACATCATAAAACTGTTTTTTTTTATCACTTTTAAAATGTATTTCATATATTCTTTATCGATGCAATGATATTGAGCAATTCTCTCAATTCGTGATTTTAAAAAAACGTCATTTACGCATTGCTTTAACAAGGGAAGTCAATGCGATAATACTATTATTCTGTTTTTAAAGTAACAAGCATAATTATATTAAAAATTAGCATCAGAATTAAAGTACAACCAATTTTTTGCATATTAAATATTTTTAAATTTGTAATAAGTATGCTTGCGCTTTCACTTAATTTGCTTTTCCCTTTATCTTCTTTCTGCTTTTATTTTTATTTTATTTGAATATTCCTTTTTTTTTATCATAACTAGATGGCACTACAACAGATTTGTCACGATTTTGGAATTTTTATCATTCATTAATAGATCCCATTTCTTTTTAAACCTCTGTAATGGATGAGAAATAATAGTTTACAAATAAGAAATGATAAATTTAAGTTTGTTAACATTATAATTAATGTATGATGTCAAAATTTTTAATTGAAACTATTAAATTATAATTACAACTATATTTATAAAACAAAAAATGAGAAAAACAAATGTAGCGAATTCAGGTATCGATCCCGGGCCTTCGGATCAGCCGGCAAACGCCATGCCAACTGAGCTACGATTAACCTACAACTTTGGTTGCGAAGTAAGTATTTAAGTTGTGTACTAATATTAGACCCCCCCCCACCCGGTTTGTCAAGAACTAAGAGGCATTGGATAAAATCCGTTGAACCTGACACTAAGGGGTGTCTACCCTACAACATATATTAAAATAATCAAAATCTGTGATTAACAAGGTTGTCCCTCTCCTTGTTAGTAAAAGTAAGATAGTGGTGATTTTTTATGCGTTTCGCGGCATCATTCATCAATCTGGTATATGACATAGTTATGAAAGTATTTGTGAGCATCTATGTATCAAAGATCGCATTAAAGAGAGAGTTATAAAGGGTATCTGATAAATTAAGGAATTTGAATTTTCAGTTATTACGTATTGGTAATGTGAGAAAAGTGCCTGCTATTTATAGGCGCCCATATCTTAAAGACAAAATCATACTAAAAAAGAAGATAATACATAATATGCATATAATAAAAATCTAGTCGGACCTCGTTTTCCCGACACCCGGTTTCCCCGTCATCCCTCTTAACATGTCAGTTTTTCAAAGTCCCGATTTTCTGTATATGATTTTAATGTAAATAAACTCCGGATTTTACGTCGTTGAATAATTTTCGACTCCGGATATCCCGACAGTTTAGAAAAATTGCCCATTTTTCATAATCCATCTTATAAGCACATAAATTAAGTGGTAAGAAATGTCTTAGCCAAACTTTTTGATAAAATTGTCTAAAATACCATTTGAGATAAATGAGAAATTTACTTTAATCCTTTATCTGAATAAATAAGCCCACAGACTCTATGAATGACGCACTTAAGCGCCAGATAGATGTATCAGTTTACTCGTGGTCATTTTGGCGTTTTCTTGTGGTTACACGGCGTTTTTCATCCGGCTAAAACCGAAGCATTTCATTGCATTGAAACGATGAGAAGTTATCTAACATCCATTTCTGAAACAACAAATATTGATTACAATTCATTGTATAATATTGAAAAAAGAACCGTAGGAAGCACATCTAGGGATAAGCAAACCTTAATTCATCAATATTTAATGTAACAATAAAAAAAAAAAAAGTCATCATAAATCTGATTTTTATTCTTTTCAATTTTGTTTTGTGTTTATTTTATTTAATAATAATGTTTTATTACATAAAACTGCATAATCAGTTATGAATTTAAAATTATCCTAAATTAATTAAAAATACAGCTTTTTATAAACATATTTTTTCCAACTCCGGTTACCGCGACACTCCGCTTATGACGAAACTTTTTTTTTTGGACGTTAGAGTGTCGGGATAACAAAGTTCGACTGTAATAGTATTTCTATATCGTTTTATGCTGTTTTACTGTATACCAGTGTTTCATGTCACACTCTAGCGTTTGGACTTGTTGAAAAATGGTTACATACCTCTTCCTTCAACTTTGTTCCAGTTAAGTCCGTGGTGCTTAGTTAAGAAATAGTACAACATGTGTATCAGATTAAAACTTAAATATTACATACAAGTAGACTGAAGATACAGTGCGTCTCATAAATATAAAGACACTGATATTTTCGAAATAATATTTTAATGATTCAGTATTCAAAATTATATTTATGCATATAACGAAAAGTATGTGCCAAGGAAACATTTTACAGTAAATTAAATTAGAATTAAATAATTTCAACTCGAAAATTGATAAATGTAAATAAATTTGCTGTCTCATAAATATAAAGACATTTTACATACTTTTGAATTACTGTCCAATAAATAATCCATTCTTATTAATACCAGAAAATATTCTAGCTGGCATGCTTTTTATTAAGTTGAATAACTATATTGGCTTTATAACAAACTAACTTCGTTCGATTTCTTTTTTCAACTCAAGGACGTTTGAAAATTGTCTTCCAGATGCATATACACTGCGAACGAGAGTGCCACAAAGATTCTTAACTGGATTTAAATCAGGATTACGTGCGGGCCACACAATGACATGAACATTGCTATCGGCAAACCATTTTTTTGTGAGTCTTTATGTGTGAATCGATGCATTATCCTAATGGTACAAATAATTCCGACCACCAAGAGCTTCAGCAATTGGCAACAACTGACTATCAAGCAGTTCGATATACTCTTTAGATGTCTGTTTACCTTCCAGAAAAGCAATATCCGTAGTTCCATTAAAAGAGAAGGCAACCCACACCATTTCTGCCTACTGAAGAAGGTCCGCGATTAACGTCTTAAATCGTTCGAGTAGGGATTCCAACAATCTGGGCAATTCAAGTTAAATCTCTTTTCATCTGAAAAAAAGTCTTGCATCCATTCGTCCTTCCAGTGCATATGATCTTTAACCCCGATTAACCTCCGTTCTTTGTGTTCATTTTTCAGTAAAGAAAATCTGCACGTATGTCGGCATACAATGTTTCTTTCTTTCTTTTATACGACGATGTACTGCATCCTTTGGAACCATACCATAAACTCGTTGAGAAACTTATCGGAGTGACATTTTTTGTGACGAAACAAGTCGCATGATCTTGCGATCGAGTCTTTCACTAGTTTTTCTGGGTCTGCCAGATCGTTTTCTCGAATATAAATTGTAAGTTTTTGATAAAATTTTATAAAGTGCAGCTCTGATTCTCCTAGTTTTTTTTACATATTTGACAAACTGTTAAGCCATTAGTTTTAAATTCACGTATTTTACAAATTTCATCTTTAGAAAATTCAGTGTTCCACGGCATCTTTACAATTGAAACAAGTCAAAAAACTTTGCTCGTTTGGGTAAGTTAAAGTGTATTTCTGCGCGTGCGCATTAATTCAGTACGCGTGCATTCGAAAAAAATTGCATATGAAGCAGTTTCATGTTTGTCTTTATATTTATGATACAGCGTAATTTTTTATTTTTTTTTATTAATCGAGACGAAATTATTTTATTTAAATTAAAACCCCTATAAGAGATTCATTTCAGTGTTCCTAATATGAGGTATAAAATTTAATTTATTTTAACTGAATTAATAAAATGTAATTTCAAAAATATCTGTGTCTTTATATTTATGAGACGGACTGTATATGATCTGTAACACAGTTTAATGAGTAAGTTTGTCTGTCTCACTGCGTCCGAAAATAGGTTTTAATTTAGTATCTTCCAAACGACGAAACATCCGCTCTTGGAATATAGTCGGTGAACATTTCAAACAAAGCAGCACTGAGCATCCTGACATGAAGTGATACAAACAAACACTGCTTGATGAAACTTTCTCCGTTTCATTGTGTACTGTGCTTCGACTATTCTCTAATTTACGATTTTGTGAAATAGCATTACAAAGATCACAAACTTCATCATTAATATGTCTATTCCCCTTCTTTTATTTGATTATTTTCTAAATATGTTCTAATTCATAAGTTTAAGAGAACCGAAGTTTTCCTCCCCTCTGTGCAATTATGTAAATAAAGTTCGCATATACCCAAGAAAAAAACTCTCATCAAGATTATGGTGCAGTTTTCGGGATTTATCAGGTTACATATCTTGCGAAATGTTATTTGAAAGTCTCATTCAAGAAGATATTAAATTTCTTCTCAATAAACGAAATCTAACGTACAGAAATTTAAAATATGTGTTAAAAATTAAACATCAGATTTTAAAATTTCATGAAAGATTCCAATTACTGAGATTAAAGGACTTACTCCCAATAGATATACATGCATCTAAAGAGTAATTTTAAATTTCGGTTAAGAAATGTAACTTCATATAAATAAAGTTTAAAAACTACTCTTTGATGATTACGTTACCTATGGCATACCTCCAAACAAAATTTCTTCATTACCGTAGTCACTTTCAGATACGAACAAAATAATTCTACTCAGGAAACATGTAAATTTCCTTTTCTTCTAACCGCAACAAAATAAATTTTAAACAAGAACCACGTGCAGAATACAATATTTTTAAATTAGTCGATTTGTTTTCTAAAAGTCTGAAAATGCATTTTTTACTGGAACTAACTAATCCTAATAGAGACAAATACACAACCAGAAAGACATATAATTCGAAGAAAAATCCTTTCAGTTACTTAATAAACTTCGTTCATTTTGAAATAGACGGAACCAGGTTCTTCATCATAATGAACTAAATTAAGAATAGATAATGTAGAAAAATGTACAACTTAGAACAATATAATTAGAATTGTTAAATTTTCTACTGAAGCCCTAATATATGTAGATATATGATAGTGTTAATGTAAGCATTTTTGTAAAAAAAAAAAAAAAACTATATATTTAAAATACAAACCGGTTTTTTCGTCATCTAAACTGGCCTTTGTACGGAACCTATAAGTATATTTTCACAAGAAGCTGTTTATTCGCAGATGAGCCCACACTGGCTACTTCTTGAAATATTGTCACTTTTATATTTTTATTACTAACTAGCTGCCCCGCCCTGCGTTGCCGGGGCCCGTAATACTATTTTTAAATAAACCTGAAATTTGTATCGCAGGTCGGTACAGAGGTTGGGGGGGGGGAGGTAGAGACTTTGCAAATTATCAGGTCCCGACTCATTTTCAGTTGGAAAGTTGTGTAAAGTCAGTGAAGGTTTTGAATTTTTATTTATCTCACCCTTTAAACTCTTTTATTCAACATTAATTGGTGAACTCAATTAAAATTTAATTATGTTTTCAATATTTTAAATTTTTATTTAAAATCTGTAGATGAAAAAGTAATTACAAATGTATCCGAAATTATAATACTGAAAAATAAACAAAAAATAAATGCAAGCAAATACTATTATATAGATTAAAAAAAAAAAAAAAGATACTATCCAGCAAATTTATTTTCTAATAGAGTAAAGCCTGTTTATTCGTCGGAACATTTTCTCACTTTAGATACCCTTTAAAGAAAAATGAAATCCTTAAAATAGCAAAAATCTACTAATTCAAATTTAACTTAGTCCTGTGCAGTTTCGAACCTGGGTCTGTTCGTACAGAAAACTAAGGCGTTAAGAGACTACGCCACAACTGCTACGAAATATGTAGTAAATTAAGGTTCCATATCGGGGCGTAAATGGTTTTTGCCTTTCTTTTTTTCTTTCTCGCGTCGGTTTCATTAGCATAGCAAAATAAATGATTATCGTTGTCCGAATTCTCTGAAATTTTAATGGACCGTAAATATAACTAAAACCAAGCCCTTTTTAAAATTTCATAAAAAAATATGCTTAATTTAGAGGGTAAACGTGTAACCGAAATGTAAATCGCCTTTATGAGGTGGAAAGTGACGCGTTTGGTGGTGTATCTGAAAGTGTTAAAATTCATATTTTTAAAACCGAATTACACCATCGATTTGAAGAAGCATATAAGCTTTATAATCATATATTTGGTTTATCAGTACTTTTAAAATTGCATCCTGGGGAGATGTTGTAACAAGGGAGAAAAACATTTTTCGGAAAAACGATCCTTTTTTAACTTTTTTTTTCAAGGGGTTAATTGCGATATATGTTTTAATTGATCACGGCACTTGAGACATAATAGTACAGGCTTTCAGAACATGTCTTCCGTTTTTAACTTTACTAAGTGGTTTTGGACAATCTTACCCTCATAGCATGCATGGTCACAGTGACGTCATTGTGACGTCACTGTAAGTCACTGTGGTCACGTCACATCTGTGACCAAAATGCCACCACTCAGTGATGTCACATTGTGACTGAGATGTGAACTTCTTAGAAAACTTTAAAAAATTACAAAAATTATTAAAAACATGTTATTTACTGTAAAATATATTTTTCTGCCGGATTAACAAATTTTTTAAACCGTGGTCCAAGTTGCATCTGTGCCTCTAACAAAAACTTTTTATTTTCATATAACATAAAATGTAATTAATTCATCAGCAACACAAAACGATTTCCTAATTATTAGAATTTCATATTATTAAAAAAATGTTTTAGGTAAACAGACCTCGACTTATCTTTTATAAAGATTTTTGTAAATGATCATCTGTTATACTAGAAGTTTCTCAAAGAGTAGTCGAAACATTTCTGTCGTTTCAAACTAAAAACTTTCTATTACAGTTAAGGCTGCAGCTTTTAATGAGCACGCAGAAAGCGTCTTCAAAGTTCAGTCATACATGCATTTCTTGCTTTATAATTTGCATTCAAGTCATTTTTTTTCCTCTTAGTGTTTCACTATTTTAAGTATTTTTTTTTTTTTATATTCTACTTCTTTCAAACGTTTAACCCCCTCACTGACAAGCCCGTGTTAATACGTTCACTAAGCTCCAGGTTTCACTGCAATACAAGCAATATTTAAAGTAATATAATTCTATTGATTTAATGTATTTTTAATACATTGAACAACGATTAATACTTCCAAGTATTGCATTCATATTCCTTATTAAGTTTTTTTTATAAAATGCTCAAAGAATATTTTTTTTTAGCATTTGAAACAAAATTCAGAGAAAACAACAGTACAATTTTGTCCTTTTTCAAGACAGTCGGAGGGTTAAAATAGAATTGACATTTTCCGAATATAAAATTAATGTACAAAATTTAGGCAAAGCCCACGACATAATTAATTATTCATGTTTTATTTTTTGTTTTCAAAATATATCTTTAAAAATTATTTTACAAGTTTTATTCTACAGAAAATTAATATTAAGAGAATGACATATTGACAAAGAAAAACTCATCTCTTCTCGATAATCTTGTTGTATTTTTTAAGAAGATATTTTGTATATATTACCTGTGATACAAATTTTACTTTTAAAAAAAAGGAGGGAGTCATCATTATTACCATTAAATTAATTTGTATACATTTTGAAAATTTAAGCAATGTTTTATCTAGTAAACTCTAATTATGGATAATATTATTATTATAATTTACGTAAATGAAACTTTACAATTCAATAAAACTGATAAAAATAAAAGATGAAATACAATAAAACATTTTGAAACAGGAAATTGAATTAGAGACAATTTGACAAAATTATTACGCATTTAATTTCCTTCCGAAACTGTGGTATAGAAAAACAAATAAAACCAAAAAACATCTGCTTCGAACTTCGAAACTTAAAAATCGTCTGCATCTGCACTATTTCAGTTGTTACCACTCGACCGCAGAATAACGGATAAAAGTAACAGTGAAATTTTTTAGAATAAACGCGGGACACTGGACAGTTCTGTGGACACTGTGGACACTGAAGTTCTGTGGACACTGGACAGCATAGATGTGTTGACACGGATTTAAAAACTGAAACAAGAACGTTCTCAGGATCCAAGTTAGTTCAGCTAACAAAATATAAACCCGAGAAAATTACGGTAGCTTTGACTTGTTGAAGATGATTCAAGTCATTGCTATCGTACTTATAATCGGATTTAATTGGTTCCCCAAAATCAAAGTATCACGTACAACGTCAATGAAATTAGGTATGTAAAAATATTATTTTCCCTGTTTGCTTTTTTTTTTTTTTATTACAACAATTTTAGTTAGTTTCTCATTAACATGCTGTAGAACATAAATATTTCATTACATTTATTTTTTATTTTGCTGAAATATCTAAAATATTATTTTCCTTGTTTGCTTTTTTTTTTTTTTATTACAATGATTTCAGTTATCTTCTAATAAACATGTTATAGAACACAAATATTTCATTACATTTATTTTTTATTTTGTTAAAATATCTAACTTCCTTTTCAACAGCTTTGATCAGATTATTAAAATTAGTGATTTAAATTGCATTTTAATCTGGTTTATTTTCTTATTTAAATATTGGGTTAAAACCACATGGTGGCATAAATATAAAAGTATATGGACAAGTATTATCATCGATCATTAACATAATTAATAGACATTTAAAGATAATTAAATTATTTAAAATTTTTGGATGTTATTAACGTTTACCATAGCAAGACCCATATTTGTAATGAAGTTTGTAGCATGTTATTTCATTTACAGGGACAGTCAATTGTATTCCATTACATTACGGCTTGTGGGAAAAAAATCGTTTCAAATGATTTTTAATGATTTTACACGCTTTCAAACAGAATAAAATTGATATGCATTTATGAAGCGCACTAAAATGTGCATTCCATAGAATATGCGATGCAAAGAATAGTTATTGTTCATTTACAGGGCTAAAAAAGGAATTCCAATACATAATGATATAGGGGTGGAGGGAATTGTTTGCGGCGTACTTTATTTATGTTAATCTATTTGATATGTAATGAAATTGATATACGTCGTTGAGGTTTACGTACTATGAATTATTTCATGTATAATACGAAGTGTATATAGCATTTACAGGGACACACAAAATATTTCAGATATTATATTGTATCCGAAGTACTGTTCATTAGCGATGATTGCTGGAAATACATTTTTAATTATGATATACACTTTTATGATTCACTACATTTATGCATAGTATATGGTGTATATATATATGCTATAATTCATATACAGGAATATACAAAAGTATTCGAAAGGGTTACTGGTTATTGCTTAAAGGAGGTTTTTAAATAACTTATGCATTTTAACGCTGCACTGTATTTAATTTACTAAGAAATGTTTGTAGTATATAGATAAAATGATATACAGGGTCACGCAAAGAATTGGATACGTTGCTATCTATGAATTATAATTTCTGGAAATGTAATTTCAGCAGTTTTAAGAGTGTTTTAGCTTGAATAAAATTTTAACTAAATAGTGGCGTGTAATGAAGGTTCTAGGTAAACTACAGGGTTGTACAAAATTATTTAAGTATGTTTCCATACATTAGTATAAATTGCTGAAAGAGAATTTCAACCTGTTATGCATTTCCTTGATAAACTAAATTTTTCCATTATATAGTATATATATATCAATCTACAGATCAAATACAGGACTGTTTAAAAGAATTAGAAAACATATTTGGCTGTGGATGGTAGGGTGTCAACGATTTTAATCGGTTGATTTAAATCAGCGATTAAATCATGATTTTAATCAACCGATTTTTAAAAAAAAATCATTGATTAAAATCAAAAATTTTCTAAATGTTTAAAATGTCAAAAAAAGTATTAAAATCTAACATGAACATAATTTGAAAGTTTCTACAGGTATTTTGACTTATTAATAAACAAAAAAAGAGCTTTAAATAATTGTTTCTAAGCTTAATTCATTAGTATTGTAAAAAAATTAAAAACAGTTGAGTTTGTAAAAAGCATTGTTTTTAAGTTTTTATCCAAATTAAAACAGTTTCATTTAAAAATGATATTTAAATCTAACATAATTTGCAATGTCATAATTTCCTTTAGGTAATCAATTTATGCATTATTTTATATAAAATACACATAGCAAGTATAATTACATTTCTACAAGTAAAAGAATAAATAGTAATTAATAGCAATCTCAAGTTAAAGAAGAATGAAAGAATGACATCTGCTCAGCAGCTAAATTGTAAATGAATGCATAAGAGAAAAAGAAATAATTGGTATAAAAACGCTAAGCACAGCAAGAGCTTCTTTGGTATAGGTTGAATAAATGTTTATTATTATTATTATTATTATTTTATTTTATTTTATTTTTTTTTGTAACTCATATATATTAAAAAATTGAACCATTGAAAGCTAATAGAGGTAATAATGCTGTTACTTAAATATTTTGAGGATTTCAGATATTAGTGGCTAACTTATATTTATTCTATATGAATGGGTTTAACTCATTTTCATTTTTATCTTTTTTTTTTTTTTTTTTTTTGGTTAGCATACACGTACATGTGTGTAAGTATAGATTTTGGTGGTTTACAGAAATTTTCCTAAATACAAATGCAAAATGTGCTGCAAATAACATTTGTTAGTTTTGTTATTTGTGCTACTAACTAATGAATTTTACTTATTTGCAGTTTTTATTAATTCTGTAATTACTTATACTGCTTCTTCTAGGCCATTTTGTTTAATGGTGCCACACCATGCCCCTTTTGAAATTGGCAAAATGCACCCTGCCTTAAAAAAAGAAAAAAAAGTTGAAATTTACCTGTAGTTGTAGCCAGAGATTTCTTGTAAAAAACTTCCCCATTCAACAGTATTCTAAATTCATGTGGAAAAAATCTTGCAAAAATATAGAACTTTATTTCTTTAGAAAAAACAGGATATTATTAAAATATGTTATTTAATTGTATTTTTTAATTTGTTATTCAAAAAATTATTAAAAATTAAGGACACTTTACTTATAATGCTAAAAAATATTCTTTTTTTTTTCTTACATCATTACTAAACACATTACTAATATATTTCCTCATGAAATAGTGCCCGTTTTTTGAACTAGCATCCTGTCCCTTTTTCTTTCTAAAATGAATTATTATCATTTTAATAATTAAGGCTTAAAAATGTATAATATGTTCCTAATTAGAGAGTTGATTGTTTAATAATTAATTTGAAGTAATGTTAGCTATTTAGTATAAAATGCAGTTAATAATTTTCATAAATGTTAAGTATCTCTAGTATTTATAAAGTTTTACATAATTATTACAATATTAATGTATATAACATTATTGTATAATACTACCTAATGAAACTACTAATTTGCAGTTTTTATTTATGTAATTACAAACTAACAATTATAATTTTATTAATTAAAGTGTAAAAACATAGATTATGTTAGCAATTAGTGGTGTAATTGTTTTGGAAACCTAAAACTCATGATAGCTATTCAGTATTTGAACGCTGGGAAAAAAATCATACAAATCTGATTTAAATAAAAAAAATCTGATTTAAATAAAAAAAAAAACGATTTTTTTTAATTTTTTTTTTAATTATGATTTTTTTACACCTTAGTGGATGGTAACTGCGTAAATCAGTTTTTAAATGTTTTACACGTTTTCATGTTTACTTAGTTATCTTATTTACGTTATTTCCCCCGATGTCTTGATAAAACATTTAGGAAGAGTTGGAAAGTGTTTTATAATCTATGCCTAACGCATGATATATCTTACTTGTTGTTTCTATTTCCCAGATCAGTCTTTTCATATAAAACATACCAAATCTAATTAGCTCATATTCACAAAATACAATATATACGGGAATAAAAAATTTAAATAAATAGGGCTTATCATGTAGTTCTATAAGTAACAGTTGTATTAATGTCCGTTAGACTCCATGTTCGTATTTAAAAAAGCAATGACAAATCATAACACATTAAAAAGCTTACACATTCTTAATATTAAGCTTGAATTCAAGATCAAGCTAACTTAATAAAAAAAGATGTCAGTTAATAAGCATTGTTTTTTAAATGGAAAATTAAAAATATTTTAGAAGAATAGGACTCCAAAATAGCGATATCTTGCTAAAAAGTACGGTAAAAAGATAAAATGTTATATTTCAAACAAAACTTTACTTTAAAATTATCGTAGTTTTTATGACAAGAATCATCACAGTATTAATACTTGGACATTTTTCCAGAGAGAAACATTCGCCTTGCATACAATATTTCAAATGAAAATCAAATTTCAAATAAATTGCTTAAAAGGCGCAAAGGCCAACATAGTGAAAAATATCCACGCCGGGTCTCGATCCCGGGTAATCAGTATAGCGCACTGACATTCTACCGACTAAACTACATGGAACGATACCCAGCCTGGAAATTTTCTCCTTATTACATGTTGGCAAGGCTACAAACGCCGCACAAGATGGAATATTTATCGTGAGCCACCGTCATGGGGCAAACACGAAACTTAATTAAACCAGCATCGATTAAATCTATATCAATACTTGGAAATTTTTCCAGAGAGAAACATTCGCCTTGCATACAGTATTTCAAATGAAAATCAAATTTCAAATTAAAATTGTCTTTTAAGCTATTAATTTGAAATTTGATTTTCATTTGAAATATTGTATGCAAGGCGAATGGTTCTCTCTGAAAAAATTTCCAAGTATTAATATAGTTTCAATCGATGCTGGATTTAATTAAGTTTCGTGCTTGCGCCATGTCGGTGGCTGACGATAAATATTGCATCTTGTGCTGCGTTTGTAGCCTTGCCAACATGTAATAGTGAGAAATTTTCCAGGCTGGGTATCGTTCCATGTGGTTTAGTCGGTAGAACGTAAGTGCGCTATACTGATGGCCCGGGTTCGAGTTCCAGCATGGAATCTTTTTCACTAGTTTGCCTTTGCGCCTTTTAAGCAATTAATTTGAAATTTGATTTTCATTTGAAATCATCACAGAGTTTATGACAAGTTCGTCACAAATGACACATATTTCACAAATTGGTCACAGTGTGACTTCAAAACATTGTCACTTTCGTCACAGGTTCGTCACAAAGTTAATGCCAAAATAGTCACAAATGACACACTTTTCACAAATTAGTCACACCGTGACTTCACAGAGTGGTCACAATGTGACGTCACAAACGACCTCTAAAACGGCCATAACGACCTCACATTCTAGTCACTGTGACGTCACATCCACGTCACGTGACGTCACATCGACGGTCACAAAATCACAGTGTGACTTCACAACGACGTCGCCGTGACGTCACGATGCCTTACGGGTAGTTAATAAATAATGACAAAATACCCCAGAAATATTTTTATCCGTTCTTCATTTGAGTAACAGCGCCTTCAGCGCATGCGTCAGAGATTTCCCCATCACCCAAGGACCAAGATGGCTTTTTAATGAGAGTAAGTTACAGTTGTTAATTAATAACTCAGCTATTAATTAGAATTTTAAAATTCTGAAAACGAGGTACATCAGGAGAGACTTTGGGCTATTCTCACAAAACTTCTGAGCCTCGTAACGTGCCGTAGATTTCGTTAGCCATCGCCGACAGACAGACACACACACACACAGAGCGATCTGTTTTTTTATTAGTATAGATTTTGAAAGATTTTAAAGGAATTTATTCAATTTTGGCAAACGGGATATTCATGTTGTTGCATAGAAAGAGAAATAATGTAATGATTATATCTTTATTGATGCCCTTTTCTCATTACAATTATAAAGTAAACACAAGCTTAATTTGAATAGATGATGTTTAATGGAATAAAGATACTCAGGGATAAGTGAAATGACATCCTTTAAAAAAAAGGCATCCATTTAAAAACTTGATATTGTAACATTTTCCCATAACTGCTTCAAAATGACATCATTTTCATATTACATATTTTATCGCACTATCTCTAAAATTAGAGGCTAGATTTTTTTTAATTGAAGAAAATTACACTTCGCCTGTAAAAATGACATTTTAAAAAGGCTGAAAGAATGAAAACATAAGCATTCATTCCTAAAAATGGAACATTTTTGGCGATTTTACATTAGGTCCAAGAGCACTTAAATATCTCCATGCTCTACAAAGTGGCCTAACCGGAAAAATGCGGTATCTTTCTACCAGAGAAAATGACTTCATGTTTAAGAGAAAACGTTCATTTCCTTTCATAAAATTGTTACATCACAATACAGTTTTTTCGAAATGATTTTCAATAATTTTTCATTCCTCTGGTATTGGTTTTCAGGTCTTAGGATCGCAAACCTGTACTTCAAAATGAAAAGTCAGTAAAAATGACATCATTTTCTCTTGCTTATAGTATTTTATTTCTAATTTTATGAATGAGATATTAATTTATATTAGGCGGATTTGGAAACCAGCTAATGTACCTTTAAACAAGTAAAATTATAAATGTAAAAAACACACATTAAATACAAAAATAACAAATGGTTGCACAGAAAATTATAATAAAACTTAAGTAATTCTATACTACGAAATTCTATTATGCAAATGAACAGCTTGCTTAATTGTCTTCGCCTTCCATTTGTATTATTTATCCACCAAATATGTTGACAATAATTAAAACTGTGCTATTTTACTGTTACGTATTGAAATTTTGAAATGTTGTACACTCTGCCATATTTTCCAATGGTATTTAGATGGAGAATAAATATTTAATTAATGAAAATGCAAGTATATGTTTAATGAAGAGAGTTAAAGAAGTATTGTGAAAGATTTACATTAGGCATTCATTTAAACTATAGATATACTTGCTGTGCAAACATTATAAAAATAATGGACGTTATACGGAGCACTAAATCACTTTCTTATGTAAATAAAATATAAAATTTTCTATCAAAAAATGCAAAAAGCATTTTATTATATTCTTTACAAATATTTCATTGCACGTTGAGGTTCATCTTGTCAATAGCACATGCCTTTAGACTGCTTTTGGTTATAGTATGAAATTCAGAAATTAAATAGAAATTTTTACTATAATAAGCATTAGATGATTAAAATAGAAACACAACTGAATAAAATTACCTTACCTTTATTGCTTCAGAAATTGTTATCATCTTTTTGCAAATAATATTGTCGCATTATGACAAATGAATTTATACTACATGGAATGAACTAAATTGTTCCATTTATTGCAAATGTACCCGAAAAATATTTCCCAAAATCTCCACTTGCAACAAAATTTTCAAATTGTAAATCAAATATTAGTACTTTCAGATTATAATTTTTTTCTTATGACTATGAAAATTGAACCAAGAAATGCAAAATATAAATAAATTCGCATATTTAATAACATTACGCATATAAAATATATTGTTAATAAACAGTTTAAATTTACCAATTTCCCAAACAATCTGCATAAAATTATTTAAAAAAAAAAAAGACGAAATTTAATACAGATGAATAGTATGTTTTGTTTATTTAAAAATAAACATTACACATCTTAACATTTTAAGAAATAATGAAGGGAACGAAATATTTTTTCAACTGGATTATATCATATTCAAAGCTGGAGTAGCACAGTTGAAGTTTATTCCAACAGAGCGAAAAATGTCCAGACCAGGGATCGAACCTGGATACTTGGCGTGCCGTGCCAATGCCTTA
Source organism: Maratus speciosus (assembly GCA_963932465.1). NCBI lineage: Eukaryota > Metazoa > Arthropoda > Arachnida > Araneae > Salticidae > Maratus > Maratus speciosus. The sequence goes on along the minus strand of OZ010787.1, from coordinate 682,357,701 downwards.
CCTGTTAGGCTATCCGGACCGATACCTGGCTGACATAATTCACTCTTATTAGTTGGACTTGGCTGCGAACTGCAGCGCTATTTCATTCATCCGAGCTATAACTATAGCATTTACATGATGAAACTACTTTAACACGGAAACTCCTGTATACCATGTAATTAGGTCATAATGAAGGGAACGAAATATTTTTTCAACTGGATTATATCATATTCAAAGCTGGAGTAGCACAGTTGAAGTTTATTCCAACAGAGCGAAAAATGTCCAGACCAGGGCGGCACTTATAGTAAAATATATTTGCTTTATCAATGAAAATGCACACTAATTGTTAAATATATTACCATTTTCAATTTTATTATCGTTTGTTATATATGTTATATATATCTTATATTATAATGTACAGTAAAACCTCCCTACAGCGACCACGTTTCGTTCCAATAAAAATTGGCCATTCCAAGAGGTGGTCTCTTAATGAAGGTCATGTTTAAATCTAGATTTTAATTGTTGAAAAAAAGAAACAATTATTGTTACTAAAATTTATCTGCCACAATAGGAAAAAATATAAAAATTTAAGTATCAAAACAAAAGTTAATTACCTCAGAGTTTAAAAAATGAATACATTGACGTTTTATTTGATATTACGATTTTATCTTTCATAACTTTTATTACGAAGTTCAGTAAATAAATGCAATTTTATTTGGACGGGAACAAGTAATGACGATTTCATTAATTTATCTATTTCTTTGAGAGTTTCCTGGCAGAATATGGCAGGGGATTTTATTGACCGCCATTCTTAATTTGTCATCAGAGTTAAATTCATTACTTAAAAATGCACAAAGGGGCTTTAGACTTAAAAGTTACCTAATAAAAATAAATTTAGATGTTTGATGAATAATACACTCTCCGGAATTGTTTTTCTAATAAAACCTTCTTCAGTCGACCAGGGAAATACATAATTTGCTTCATTTTCTTCAAAGAAATGGGTCGCTCATGGAAGGAGTTCAACTGGGATGGTCTCTGAATAGAGGTAAAATTTGTATTGAGGCTATGGGAATAAATTTCGCTCCATGAAAAAATGGTCGTTCAGTGAGGTGGTCACACGGGAAGGTTTCACTGTATGTTATCGTTTTCAGTTATCAATATCATAATCTAAAACACTTCGCTCTTTCTGAGATAAATCCCCTAAAATGCACATTGCATCCATTTTACAAATCACCGTCCCTTGAATAATAGGCCTGAGCGCTGATACAAAAATGTCGGTTGTCGTAAGCGGATTTTTTTAAGCGTTTGTACGGTTCCCTGAATTTAGACACCAGTATTTTTCAGAAGTTTTCTTTAACTTATTGAATCCCAGAAAAGTCAAGCGGAAAAAATTAAAAAAAAAATATGTGTATTGAAATTCAAGGACTGTACAAACGTTGAAAAAAATCCGCCTACGAAAGCCGCCATTTTTGTGTCAGCACTCAGGCCAAGTAATTCAGGGTGCGGTGTGACAAATAGAACACGATGTCATAAGAAAAGTATTTTAAAATTAAATAAAAAGAAATATATTTTTTAAATTTATTTTTAATGCAAATATGAATTGTAACCGCTGAGCTTTTCAAAAGAATTCGGTTTCTAAAAAGCTTCCAATAGGTGAATCCAAAATTAGAGCTCATACTGGAATGTTGTTTGTGATTTAGCTTCTAAAGCTACCGGCATTGCATTGTGTTTTGCATCGAGTAAAAATGAATTTAACATGAGGAGTTTCAATTTTTAAACTTGAGTAACTCTTAGAATTACTTGACCGAACGATTTCGTGGATTGTTATCTGAAGTTAAAATTTATCAAAGAACCCGAATATGAGTTCTAAATTAAGTATTATAATTAACAAATTTCATGGAATATTACAGTGTCAATACTTAGATGACTTTCTAAACAAAATTTAAGTGCAGCATTCACTTTTAGACGTCATTGCTAATTGATTGCTATCAAATGCATTTTTTTTTGTACGGTGGTTTGCAGCAGCGTCAGTATGGAGGTATCTTTTTTCCACATTTGTGCAATAGAGAATAATCCGTTGTTTCTTTGAATAAGAAATTTTGTGGATTTCCTAGCATAATTTGTAATTTTAAAAGAATAGAGAACATGATATTAATTTAACTGTGAAGTAATTACGTAAAAACAAAGGAATTATTTTCAATAAAAAATTGTAATTAAATTTAAAGTTTGTTGCAGTTTTCAACTCTATTACGACTTCTTGGTGCGTAGATAAAATAGGTTCACTGAACTGTAAAGAACTTTTGTTTGAAGCAACTGAAGTTGTTTGAAGCAATCTTTTGAGTTAGAAGTTTGATCGCATCGTGATAATGTGCGATTCTTTGGAAATACTTTTTTTGTGACAGTGTTTGACTTTCTGCAAAAAGAAATTTCGTCTAAAGATGCTGTCTTCATTTGCAGTAAAAACATAGCTGCCAACATCTTAGGTTTTTTTGTACCACAAAAAATTTATAGTAAATTTTACCTTTTTAAATCGTCGTATTCTGCCGATTAAATAAGGCAAAATTTTCTATTAAATTTTTGTGGTACAAAAAAAAAAAAAAAAAAAACAGAAAAGTTGGCAGCTATGGTAAAACTTACACGAGAGATCTGCGATAATAAAAGCGTTAATAACCCACAAATAGACTAAAAGATTTTTTATAAATTTATAATTGCAAAAAGTTATTTTTTTACAGGTTACAGTTATTATAACTTTTCATTGTTTTGACAATCACACGTGGAAGATTTTATTTGGTTTAGATATTGTTTAGATAGGTATTATTTGTATTGAAAATAATAAAATAAGAAGTTTAGATGCATTGAAGTCGAAACGGAAAGTTAAAAAAAAAATTCAATGAAACCGATGAATAAGTAAGAATGAATAATAGCATTCATGACACATTTATAAAATCTATTTAAATATCTATAAATCTATATAAATATAAATTTGGCATCCTTTGGTAAGAAGATTCGCTTGTACAAATTCATGATAAGGAGAACCAATTTCTTAAACGATTAAAGTTAATCATTCGCTAGATTATGTTTTACAAGTTTTCATTAAACATTAAACTTTGAAAATCAATGATGCAGTTATTTATTTATCAAAGAAAACTTACTTAGTATGTCAGAGTATTCATTTGTTTTATTGTTATGTACATTTCGTTTACTTTCTCAAAAATATTTTTTGAAAAAGTAATATTTTCACGTTTTAGGCGTTCTAAATAGGTACACAACAATAAATAACTATGCTAACATCCTTTTTACAAAAAGTTCGTTACATTTTAAATTAAAGAAATATTTTCTTTTATTATTCTTATGCCTTTTCTACAAGCAGTCAAGTTTTTAATAATAAAATAAAAAACATATCTTATCTAAAACAATTTTTTTCTATTTATTATTAACAAATCAATATAGGGTTACATGGAAAAAAGGAATAATTATTTTATTTTATAAACACCGGGTAAAAGAACGGGATACGCATTTCAAAGCAGCTTTTCAACACTTTCCAACAAAGTTGAAAAGTGTTTATCCATTCGGTTTGTCTGGCACTCTGTCCGCGCTCTAACTCCCGTAAATATACTCGGATTTCCATGCAATGGATAAAGGTTATTTAGGGTCACAAAAGCATGTTGGGTATTGTATATGAAGTATGTAGGATTAATACTTCATTTACAGGGGCACTCAAAAGTATTCCATTACATTGTGGTATATGGGGGGAAATCGTTTGCAGAGTATTTTAATGACAGGACGCTATTTCAAATGTACTGAAACTGATATAAATCACTGAGTTTCATTACGATCCCGTTAGAACAGGGCATTTATAGGAATTTTATATTCATTTACAGGGACACACAAAAGAAATCGGTTACAATATACTGTCGTTGAGTAATAATTGTTGGAGTGTACGATTTAAAATTCGGTATGCGCTTTTAAATTTAATTAATTTTTTGCATGTTACTCTTTCTATATAAATTCTATACATCATATACAGGGCTTCAAAAAGTACTCACGGACCATTCTCCTTATTAAAGGAAATTGCTGAAGGAAATTTTCAACTAAAGTAGTTTTGTTACATTATGCTCAATGTGTTGGAAAGTGTTTCATAATCTATGCTTGACGCATGATTTTTTCTTTCTTGTTTTTTTAGAAAACTGGCGAAACTTTGCTGTGGCATTTTAGCGTTAAATTTAAGGTATTTATTTAATTATTTTGCTACTTAGACACATCTATCGTAACTGAAAAAAACCAATCTGTTATTCATTCTTAAACGATATTTACACCCTTAACACGTTTGAAAGCATTACCGAATCCTTCTGTAAAAAGTGTGATCTTGCCATTCGTCAGTATTTTGCTTCAAATGAACTTCTGGTTTTATGAAGATGAGAGAAATTGAATTTTCTTTCCATCTCGCGTCTCAGTGGAGCTGAGATTGCTTCGAAGTAACTTTACTTGAAAATTCATTTAAGTGTATCTACATTTAATTAAAATATTTTTGTCTTTGAAGAACATGTGAAAGATGAAATGAAAACTAGTTGTTTTCGAATATGAAGAATGTTTTGCTTTAAAAACAAGTATGCTTTATTGTCTTAGGTACGAGGTTTTTTATTTAAAATTGCGCCTTTCCTGTTTCCTTTTTCTCGATGTTTCTAGGCTTAGAAGATTTCTCTGCTAAATGTAATTTGCTTTCTCAATTTGAAGTTAAGAGAACCGGGAAAGCAAAATTGAACCAAAAAATCGATTTTTACTTTTTTATACCATTAAATAATTTAAACTTTTATCTTTCCAACGATGTGTCACACATGTTTATATATCTAAAAAAATAAGTGTTAAAATTATTCATTCTTTCCAAGAGTACTTCACAGCTTAATGGCCATTTAAATCTTTAATTGACTTTTTCTCAAAACTTGGATTTTTCATGTTTATGTTCCTTTTTTTCAATACCTATTAAATTTAAGCACTCAGATTTTTTTTAAATACTTTTATTATGTTATAGTGCATACGTTAACACAGGGATTTAATGATTTGTTGAGAATTATTTATTTTAGGCAGTGAAAACTTACTAAAAATGCTCATTTAAAAATGCTTTCAATAAATAATTTATAATTAATTTTCAGTTTCACTTAGAAAGAAAGTGGTCTATTAAAATACGTAAAGCATGTTATTCAAACTACTCTAAAAAATCTAAACCTCTATCTTTCACCATTTCTGAGAAAAAGGTACATAAAATTGGTGAATTTAACATGGCGGAGATAGGGCTTTTCCAGTCCCCTTTAGACTTTTGGATAGTTTAGGAATAACTTGGAAGTTTATAGTATTGTTTTTAATTTCTTTATTTACTAGTAAAAATAATTTTCACAAGTAACGTTTATCAGTAAAAGATGAAAGATCGAGCGGCTTTTACGTTAAGCCTCAAATGAAACACTTTCATCAGGATTCTAGAATTCAATATTATTTCCATTGGATCTTCTAAATTGTTCCAAAAAAAAAAAAAGAGAAAGGATTTTTATGCAAGTTTTACAAAATACGGTAGATATGAATTTACAGGCAAAAGATGCAACCGCATTCTGCAGGGGCAAACTTTCTTTTCCCTCTCTTCTGACACTCGATCTATGTGGACTGCCTATTTAGAGGAAGATTTCCAATCCAATTTTTGTTTTCATTCGCTCTTTCAATTTTTTTTCTTTTTTGTTTTTACGAAAGAAAGAAATAATTTATTGAGACTTGTGAGCATCGGATTTTATTTTATTTTATTTTAAAATTTTAGAATTAAAAAGAAGAATTTTTTGATTTGGGGGAAACAATTTCAAACAGAGTTGTAATCAGTTTGCAGTTTAAAATTAAATGCGTCTCTGTGTCCTCTTAATTTTAATTAAAAAATTAGTAACAAAATAATAAGTGCAAAAATCTGTAAAAGTTGCACTGCAAAAGTAATTTTATAAATTTTCAAATTATTTCAAAAGTGTTTAAGCGTCTGTTTTATTTGTATTCTTTCATCACACGCTGTAATTTTTGAAAAAAAAAATCCGTAGAAAATTGCTGTTATTATATACGCAAGGTACAAACATTTTTTGTTGGTGTGCCGGAAATGCTGGGATACATTAACGTGCACAAAATAGCCGTTAACCCTTTAGAAAGCAGTAGTGAATAAATTAACTTATGTTTGGAAAGTATTCTCCCAAAGAACTATAAAGTGTTAAAAACATAAAAGATAAGTTTATACAAATGAAGAAGCTCATGCTAAAGAGAAAACTTTTAGATCATGTGTTGTGGATTCATCTTCATAAAAAGCGGTCGCCATTTTTAAACCGGTTGTAATTGAATCCCTTCAGCCAAATAAACCCCAGATTCATTTAGTATAGAAAAAAAATCAAAACCATAATATATTTTATATATAACTACTTCCTGTATCTTTATCGCACAATAATAATAATAACAATAATGATAACAATAATAATTACGATTATAAAGCAAAACTTACTCGAAACAGATTTACAACTAGTAAAAATTAAATTTAAAAAATCAAAAAACCCGACTGCGTAAAAAACGAACTAATTATTTATTTCGCATCAATATGAAACAATATTTTATATTACTTTCCTATTTTTTTTATTTACTTGTATTGATGACTTTTAAGTTGTGTTTAATTGTTAGTTCCTATCTATAAACAATGTTTTGATGAAGCCTATAGATGTCTATGAAGGTTACAGTTGCAATAAAGCTAGAAATTTTACCTACACGACTTCCAGGTTGTGTAATATTTAAACGGAGCGTCTGGCTATAAAATAGTCAATGAAACATCTTCTTCATTTTCAAAGACCTATCCAATAATATGCCACTCAATATCGTGCGTAAAAATTGTTTTTCGTCTCTGCCGCCATTTTGTATTTTACGGCCACCATTTTGAATTTCTATAAACAAAATCTAGCCTATAACCATCGGATGGTTAAGACGAATCGATAGAGATCTCATTCATTAAAATCCATCCATCCGTTGGGATGTTCCGAGGGTATAAAGAAATCCACATACCCAGATATGCGTGAAACACATAACCCTTCTTTTCAGTCGGGTAAAAACTAGCATTAGCCCTTTATATCTTGCAACAGATATTGTAAATCTACTGATGCAAGGAGGTAGTTGGTCAAAAGGAGGTAGTTGGGCATAGTTGGTCAAAAAATATAAAAACGGAAATAACCATTCAACAGGTATTTATGACTTTCTCAGTTTATGTTAATGAAGAAATAAGGTTAAGAGTCGTCATAATACTGAAATTCTACCAAACTTTGAAATTTTCAATAGAAGCACTTAATTTTGAAATCATATTTGGCTTTTTCTGTAAAATTTACTTTAGGATACCAAATGAGAACGGAAAGTCATTCGTTTATACCTTTCATTACCAAATGGAAAATCATCCGATGAAATAGCTTAGAAATTATGAAGATTTAAAATTTGGAATTCCTAACGTTCAATACATTTGTAATTGCTGCAAAGTAGATTGGAATACGGGTAATTTTTTAAGCATAACTCAAGAACTACTGGGCGGAATGAGCTGTAATTTTAAATTAACACTATATGACCCATCCGGCATTACTCGAGCCCATGATAATATTAGATGTAAATTTCCAACTGGGCGAAAAATGTCCGGACCAGGATTCGAACCCGGGACCTCCTGGCTGAAGCCGACAGTGCTCTGCCATCTGAGCTATCCCGGACGATTCTGGTCGAACTTTTTCACCCAGCTAACCTTGATGATTACAGGATCTGGTCTGAAACCTGGTTCATCTCAACAGAATAAATCTCAGGTAATGGAACTCCAGAAATTGCTGGATACGAAATTACACTAGATAAATTTTAACACGATTATTCTAATTGGTAAACAAATCATATTAGATGTAAATTTCCAACTGGACGAAAAACGTCCGGACCAGGATTCGAACCCAGGACCTCCTGGCTGATAATACCCTTAACCCATGATAATAGCCTTAAATGAATATACGCGCATTAATTGCTGGTCAGTATTTCCAAACGAACCTCGATTCGTATTAAAATTAATAAACACGATTCCCCCAAAGTGAATTTCTGGGATGGGTCCCCGCTACCTTCGGCAGCGTACACCTGGCGTTGTGCGCAAGTATCTCTAACCATTAAAAACCTCTATTCAAACGAATCTCTTTTAAAATAAACCTCTGGGATGGGTTCGCATTCGAGACTACCTCATTCAAGACTTTTGTACTACATTTTATGAATTATTGTCAAAATGGATCATAATTCTTGAAATGATATTTTAAAATTAATAAATGTGTCTTAACTGGCTAAAATTTAGCTGCGCACGCACGGAATAGCGTTGTTCTCTGTAAATCATGCGGCACTTTTGATTCTCGCCAAACGTGTTGTATGCTTAAGGGTTTGGATATTAGCGACTGTGTTTGTGAAACGACGAAACAATTAGAGTGAATCTATTTCTTTGTTTTAAAACGCATGCAACTTGCGAACGTGCAAGTGATGAAGGCCTGCCAGCAGTGTCTGCCCAATGTATGAACTCATTGGTTTCAGAGGATTGTTAGGTAACCCTCTAGAGCAAAGTTGGCGAATCTATGGCACGCGTGCCAGAGTTGGCACGTAAGACAATTTCTCTGGTACACGAAAAAATTAAATTTGATAATGATTATAAATTCATTTTTGTCGTACAGTTTGTTTTTATGTTTTTTTATTTCCGATTTATTAATAAAAGTTTGTACGGACAGACTATCACAAATTTTACAATTATTTTTGCATTAATTAAAATAATTTTATTTTCCTGTGAAACTATCTGAATGCATTTCCCTTTTTTATACGAATTTAAAAGCTGTAGCTGTATCTTCCAAACGAATTTCGGTAGCCAGCCACTGCAATAAAATTTCAAATGAATCCAATTTAGCTACGTATATTTATAAAAATAACGAAATGTGAACCATGCATAAAGCATTCTCCAATGAACGTTCAACAGCGTTAATCTCCTCAATACATTATTAATAGATTGTTTAATACAACTTGGGTGATTATGATTGAGACATTTCATTAATACTTAGTAAAAAATTACTAAAATAAAAATTCGTATTTTTTCCCGTTATTATAACACGTACCATATAAAATATTCATATTTAGGAATTGAAATTTCATTAATTTAATGGCTGATTCCAATATACAGAGAAATCTCATTTTGATTTATAATATTTTAAACTATACATCATTACTGCATGAAAGCAACTGATTTTATAACCATTGTTTTGTATGAACATCGTACGCTGCAATTTTTTGAATGTAAAAGTTTGGCACGTTACATTGTTAATAGATATCGTTTGCAGATTTTTGGCACGTGTACGTTAAAAGGTTCGCCTTGCCTGCTCTAGAGCGAATGGGATCTCACGGGAAGGCTGGTGTACGCCATCTCCAATGTATGGCACAGAGGTTGCAGGAAGATGAAAGATAAAAGAGGCGGAAGATGATTGAAAAATGATGAATGTTACATTATTGAGTCTTACAATTTCCTTAATAAGAGGTATTGTCGCGGACAGCTCTCTCTGTTTCACTCCACAGTGACTCATGAATTGAGCTGAATCTTTACTTTAATAACTAAAACTTTTACTTCCATTAGTGAACTGAAATGAACTCATAAACTTTAGAACGTTTACCTTTTTTCTGTGGAATTCGAACGCAGTTGAATCTCCGAAGTTTATAAGATTATAATCAAGTTAAAAAGGTCTTTAATGCTAGAAATATCAAATAATATTATTTTGTACATATTGTATATTGAATTTATTTTGTACATTCTGTGTAAAAAGTATTAGGAATTGTTGAATAAAACACAAAAGATTAATTTATTCATCAAAGTTTGATTTGTCGCGTTCAAAGAAGACCCGATCGAATTCAATACAACGATGCCACACTGTTAAAAATTTCTGTAAAAACACAGAAAACAAACCGAGACTCTCTGTAAATTTACACTAGTTCTCGGATAAATGCTTTCGATTGAGTTTCTCGGTCAAGACTCTCTGTAAATTTACACTATTTCTCGGTTAAATGCATTCGATTGAGTTTCTCGGCCATCGTTTTGCAGACATTTCCCTTATCTTGTATCTAATTTCCTGTAGGGATTTTTTAGATATAGTAGAGAAATAGCCGAAGGTAAATATTTTCAAAAAATGGTAATTTTCTTAATCATTTTCACAGTTATAATTTTTCTTTAAAAAAAATTACATGAAACATTTTCAACTGCAAAAGTCTTTCCATTTACAGAGATGATCATAATACATTTTAATTATAAGAATTGTGATATAACCATAAAAGTATTTTTGCTTAATTAATCTGATTATTTTTGTAAATATTTTACAAATAAAAGTTATAACTACCGATACGTTTAACCAGTTTTAATGAAAAAATATACCTAAATTTTACATTATTATTATTTAAAAATTCCAGTGTCTCTTCAGATATTAAAGAAGATAATTATTGAGAAGAAGCAATTTCTTGATAAATAATTCCGTAAATAAAGGATTAAAAAATTAAATTTGATTTTAAAACAGGTGTCTGCCCAGACTTTTCTGTCAGGGTCCTGTTTTTGTGAAATTGTGAACAGCTTTTTTACATTTGTGAAAAATCTAGCCCTAATTTTGTGAATTAAAAATGATCGTTACATTCAGATTATTTTTTATATGTTTTTAAGAAGATATATGTCTAAAAGGCCTATTTTTAAGACAAAGAATTTTGTGAAGGGTCCTTTTTTGAGTGAAAATTTTTGTGAAGGGATCTGTTTTGATATGAAATATTTTGTGAAGTGACCTGTTTTGAAATGAAAAATTTTGTGAAGGGTCCTTTAAAGAACCCAATTTCTTCTTGAACAGATCCCTGTAAAAGAAAAAAAAATGGTATTATGTATCGGTCCAAACTGAATGAAAATAAACCGTTTAAGAAATTTTCTAACGAACATATTTGAAGGGAAATCTTTGAAAAGCATAAATACAAAAGATTTTTCCCCGCTTCATTATAAAAGATATTCTGTGTACACAACAGCAACAGCTCCCTATGGCGCACTCAGTAAGGTGTTTTTCTCCTGCCCAGAGTTCTCGGGTTCAAATCTCAGACCGGCTAGATACAAATTGTGTAAAAATGTAAATGTTACAGCAGTTCAAATTTAGTCGAAAAATTCTGATACTTCGAAGTTCTAAAATTCACTAATTTCAAAAACTATGTTAGATTATTTTCATTAAAAATAAATGTACAGTATTAAATTACGGAGTCTTGTGTATTTTTAACGACGTTAATTTACAGAGTCCTTCTGTAAATTTACCGAATAATTTCTCTGTTATTTCACAGAATCTCTGTTTTTCTAATCTCTGTAATTAAACATAAGACAGAAGATAATGGATTACCGGTAGATTCTCTGTAATTTCACAGAAAATTTTTTAACAGTGCAGTACAGAACCCAATCATCCTTCTATTTTTCGTAGGCAGCTTGAACTCAAAACGCCTGCCTCTAAGTGCTAATTTTAGCTTCAGGAGCAGGAAAAAGTCACACGGGCCCATATAGGCGAGTACGGTGCTTAATCAATGGCATTCGTTGCGTTTGTGGTCAAACAGTGTTGCACAACGATAGGTCAAAATTGAGCTCTTTCTCTACCAGTTGCGTGGCGACACGTTTCATGCCCAAAATATTGGTCATAACTTTGTGAAAGAACTTAAGAGATATGTAAAGCCTCTTAAGCCTCATGCTATGCTCTCCAAGACTCACGCGATGATTTTCCAGTACCAGCTTCTTGATTTTATCCATGATTGAGTCACTGGTAGACGTTGAAGGTCGACCAGAACGAGCCAAATCAACTAACACTTCTGGACACTTTTCTTAAGAGCCTACACAAGTCACTTAAAAAGACCCAGATGATAATGTTAATACTATGAGGAAGTTATTTTCAAATATCTTTTTTTATTATTATTTTGGTTTCAGATTTTTTTAAAAACTACTTTTACTTTCGGAACCGGTTTGAACCGGTTCTGAAATTGAAACTATCCTAATATAAAAAACACTATAACCAAAATCGAAAAAGTAAAAACGAGCCCGGTTGTAGATCGTCCTCAGCTACCCTATGCAAAAAAATCATTCGAAAATATCAAAACTCAAGTGAGATATTTGGAAATAACTTCCCCATAGGATTAACCTTATGATCCGGTCTTTTTGTGTAACTAGTGTAGGCTCTTAATGCTTTATAATATTCATATGCCAGTGTTTTTGGCATGCACGATTCACCGTAGGTCTTCTGTAAGATTTTCAGCTATTCGAGACACGAAATTATGTTTGGAACACAAAATTAAAGCAAACTCTTTGTTAAATAAATTTTTCCACTGTAAAAATTTCGAGACATCGAAAAGATGGCTGGAAAAAACAGCTGCTGTCAGCAAATTAAGTCACAGACGGCGCTCGAACTCCTCTTTATATTTCGGTACAGTAGTCCCAAATTGCAAAAAAAAAAAAAAAAAAAAAAAAAAAAAAAAAAAAAATATTTTTGTGATATCTTTCATGCTCGTCTCTTAAACGATAAATTCCGGGTATTATTTTACACAGAATGCATTATAGCCATAGATACAGTAAATATTTAAAGATTAATGAACGGATTTATTTACAATGGCCTCCAAAAGTTAAGGTACAGGGACTGGATGCTTTCGATTGCACACGTTTTGTCAAATATCTACTAAAATTATTGGCGAATCCTTCTTGAACTTCTGGGATGTGAATAACATGTTTGATTTCATATTTCTCGGTGAAGATTTAGTCGGGAGGGCAATTAGGGGGCTAATAATAAATTTAATAATAAAATAATATTTGCGATCACCTATGTAACGGAAAATGCTGGGAATGGTTTGTCACTGTGTTAAATAACTATTTGTGTCCTGTTCAACGTGTGAGTGCATTTGTGTAAGCATAGCACTCATATTCGTGAAGATGTTATTGTGTCTGTGAAAAATTCAAAAGGTTTTTTTTTTTTTAATAGCATACTGAGTTTTCAATCGAATATAACACGACTTTCCAAAAACCTGACAAAGAACTGTAGCAACAGTTTACTGCAATTAAAACATGAATATATTGAATATTCGATGAGATATGGGCAGTTGTATGAAATAATTTTTAACTGCGCATGCGTGGAAGATCCTAATTTTTTTATTATATAATTTGGTAGTCAGCTATTTAGGGCAGCTTATATAAAAAGTCCAGTCAAATATCGCGAAAATTCACAAAGATAGGGTCGATATAGTAAGTTACTTCCTAAAAATAGCTTTATTATAAGGGATTTTCCACAACTTTTCAATCAGCTCACTATATCTTTCTAAGTTTTCACAACCTTTGACTGGACTTCTTATAGAAGTTGCCCCAAAATACTGACTACCAAATTATGAAATAAAAATCTTGAAATCTTCCGCGCATGCGCAGTTAAAAATTATCTCATAAAAATGCCCATATCTCACCAAATATTCAATATATTCATGTTTTAATTGCAGTATACTGTTGCTTCTATTATTTTGCAAGTTTTCGGAAAGTTGTGTTAAATTTGGTTGAAAACTCTGTATGCTATAAACAAAAAACTTTTGAATTTTTCACAGACACACTAACATCTTCACGAATATGAGTGCTATGCTTACACAAATCCACACAAACGTTGAACAAGACCCAAATAGTCATTTAAAACAGTGACAAACCATTTCCAGCATTTTCTGTTGCATAGGTGATCGCAAATATTATTTTATTATTAAATTTATTATTAGCCCCTTAATTGTCCTCCCGACTAAATCTTCACCAAGAAATATGAAATCAAACATGTTCGTTACATCTCAGAAGTCCAAGAACAATTCGACAATAATTTTTGTAGATATTCGACAAAACGTGTGCAATCGAAAGCATCCAGTCCCTGTACCTTAACTTTTGGAGGCGAGTGTATTTAATAGGTAGAATTATAATCAATGAAACATTCGGCAGTCCGAATACAAAAATCAGGAGGGATATATTTACCTGACAAAAGGGCAAGTCGAATAAAATATATTTTTATCTATTGTAAATGCTTGTTTTCGACATTTTTATGGCCCGAACAGGGGCGGATTTGATCTTATCTTAATTGAAAAAAGAATTGAGTATAAAAATAAATAACAATCTTGAATAAATTCTATTGAGCAGAACATTATTTTTAATATAATGAAAAATTGATAATAAAAATATATAAGAATCTTGAATATGCGTCTTTTGAATATTGTTAATAATATTGACTGATAACATATTTTGATAACAAGATTATTTTGAAGTTTATTGAAAGATTATAGTTTGAAAATTAATTACTTTAGAAATTAGCGATCAAATATGCCTTACATGAAATAATTAATAAGAAACTTACTTTTTTTTAAAACGGCGACTTCGGAATTTATTAATACTTGTGAACAAACAGTACCTTGTACAAACAGAACATGAAGTTTCTGTTATTATGGAATATATCGATCAGTTAAATGCAAATTATAATAATTTAACAACTTTAGACGAAGATATCCAAAATTTAATGGATGAAGAGAGCGAATTACGAACTGAATTCGAAACTGCAGAAAGTTAGTCCGAAAAGAATTATTTCTAAGGAATCGAAACAAACTTACATTTTAAAAAGAAAAATGATAGTTTCATTGACATCTATAAATTTAATTGCTCTCATTTCTTTCTTACGGGAGCTGCTTCTAACGCTATTAGTGGGTTTTCGCTATCGAGTGAAATTATATAGCAGCGATTGAACTGCTCAAAAAGCGTTTTCGTTGTAAAGACCCGATTATAAATGCTCCTATTAGAAAATTATTGAATTTAGGAACAGTTAAAATGTAAATAATATTTTCGCATTCTGAAAACTGTATGATAACATTGAAACATTAATAAGAAGTTTAAATTCACTTGAAGTAACTTCGGGAACATATAGTACGTTACTAACGCCGGTTTTGCTTAAATTCCCAATCCGTCAAATGTGGAATTTCAACGTAAACGAAAATCTCAGTATAATCTTTTTGAAGTTAACGAATTACTTGATTTTCTACGAGCCGAAATAGAATGCCGAGAAGCTGTGATACAAATACAAGACTGTTCTGCATAGTTATCATTCAAAATCCACCGCAAGTGCAGAGGGAAATGAAAATAAATATGTTTAAGATTCCTACAGCTGCTTCATCGAAGGTTACGATAAATAGGTACAGTCGTTGAAAAAAAAGGAAATATCCCCTACTAACTCCTCAACAAATTATCGTAGAAGAAAATACCTAACGATTGGAAATAAAGTCTACTTTTAAATGATGTGTATAAAATTGCCTTAGGAGGCCATCTACATATTAAAAGGAACCAAAACTTCATTTTTTCCAATGGCAATACCCAAATTCATCAAAATATTTCAAATATTGGGTTCAAACTATGTCCAGACACCAAATTTCAAGTCATTTGAATGATAAGTTTTTGAATTATAAACATTCAAAATTTAGTGCTTCAAATGTTAAATTACATTTTTATATCTTCATTATCTCCTGAAATTATATTCCTAACGTGCTAATTTTTTGTGTAGCAATAATACTAAAATACCCAAACATAAATATGTTGAATTTGCATTTTATTATAATTTTATGATATGAATTATGAATTTTGAAATTAATATTCGAAAAAATTATGAATTGCAACCTCCAATTTCTTTGATGGATTTAGATTTATTAAGTCCTGCTTTATGGAAATCCAAATTTTCACATTTTTCTTTCAAGTAGTTTTCAAATTATGCTTAAAAAACGGCAAAATGATGGTTTAAGGGGTCGTCTATGATAGAAGTGACTGAATATTTTGAAAATTCCTGCAATCTTGAATCCTGTAATCTAGTGGTCTTCAATGACTGCTTGAGTTGCACTTAAGATGCCTTGATCAAGAAAGGGACTCTCTCGGTCGAGTAACTAACTTCAATTTTGATATAACCCCTAAAATACGCTCGTTTTAAAATAATTAATTTCTCGGAAACTTATCGTACGAATTGCATACAAATTTGTTTCTAGGTTAATTGAAGGGTATAGAGTTCATTTATGCTGTCAGAATTATGTACTTCTATTGAAAAAACAATGTTATAGTTTGTTTTAATATGTATATGACCCCCTAAGCAAATTTTATATACATCATTTAAAAGTGGGCTTTATTACCAATTGTGTGGTACCAGTAACTTTCTTCTAAAATATTTTTTTGCAGAGTTAGTAAGGGGTGTTTACTTTTTTTTCCACGACTGTACATTTTGCGGAGATTTCGCTAAATCAGTTAACAGAAAGAGGAGCATTTTTGAGACAAAACGGAAAGATCTCGGTATGAAAAGGGGAATTATTTAGCTAAAAATTGCTTTTCAAAAATAAGACGTGATCATTGCAGTGGAAAACATAATTCTTTAATTTGCGTTAAGAGTAATAAAGTAGACGAGATAAAAGGTAGTGATGATAGGAATTTCCCTTTAACGAATAAAACATGCACACAGAAAGTTTTAGTGCACACTTTAATTGTAAAAATCCGCGTAATGGTCAAGCATGCATCCGCGGTAATGATCGAGATAAATTTGTACGATGCTTAATTTCAAAGCTAATGTTTGTAACTTATCTAAAACTCGTCCTAGCGCATATATCACAAAGTTCTTATGTGTTTACATAGTTTGGGAAAACTGCAAGCTCCAGCATGCGTCTTGGACTTATGTCGCGCTGAAAAGTCAAAGTATACAAAGTACGCTAGTTCTCAAGAAAAAGTAATAAGAGGCAACGTAATATCCTCTAATATCCTCGAGTAGAGAAGAGAAATACACTGACTTTTCGTTAACAGGTCTGGAGGTCTACCACGAGCCATCGTATTCCCCCTTTTGTCGGAAGTACTCCCGATGTGACTTCGCATTCCGATGATCTTGTGTTATTGCTACTACGAAGTCATCGAGAATTCCCCGTTCGGATAAATGTCATCGTAATCTCCTAAAATTTTTCCGACACAGTAGAAGGCAGTGAGAAGTGAAACTTCTTGTCAGAAGCGCGGATTTAAAGGGCTGTTGATATAGTTTACGTTCTTTATTAAAAATGCCATCGGCACGCGTCTAATTAAGATATTTTGATAATCTTTTTTTTAAAACAAGAGTGAAATGTTCAGATTTTCAGCTGTCAAAAGCTTATAATGATATGACGGATAGTTTTTTTATAAAATGGAAAATAAAAACGAAATTTGCTTTTTTTTTAAACCGCGCAAGGGCTTTCTTTTAAAAATTAATAAAAAATTAACACGTTAACCTGGAAATATTTAATAGCTATCATAAGAATGTATTCTAGATTTTTAAATGGTATGAAAAGAAAAGTGTTATAAGTTCTTGTTAAATAAATATAAGTATAAATACTCCAAAATTTCACGAAATTCTGCTTAAATATAAAATAACTGGGAAAATATTATAAGCTTTGAAACTAATTTTTAGCACTAATAATAAGCAGTTTTTTTTTGTTTTTTTTTTTTTGCAAATACTGCAAGCAATTTTTTGTAGATTTAGATTGATTTTTCTTTGTGGTACGCTGTCTTTTCAAAAACTAATACTAATTTGTAAAAAAGTAATTGAAGTACTTATTAAAACATAGTCTAACAAATCATCACGCAGAGTGTTAATTATCTGCTTTAAATAAACAATGCGCAATACCAAGAAATTTAATTATACCATAGTTCTTGCATAAATAATTAGCAGTGTGACCAAGCGCTGCATATACCTCAAAAATAATTGACCATATACATTTACTAAAACGTCTGTATACTAAATATAACATTTATGCTAATATTTAATATATATGGCGTTATATATATTGACACTATCGTCGATTAGTCAAACAAAATTTCCAAAAGATTTTCCTTTTCTTTTTTTTAAATTATTATTAAATGCTGTATTAATTTCAATGTTTTGTTGTATAATGTATATATCTATATATAAATATATAAAATCTTTTAATAACATCCAATGAGAATTTTCGATTAGTACAAAATTAAAATAATCAATTAAAAAGTTTTCGAAAAGAAAAAATCTTAGGAAAGTATTGCAACTTTTTGAACGGCATATTTTACTATGGAATTTAAGTAAATTGTAGCGTTTCTAAGGACATCAAAAAGCAACATATTTCCTCGCAACTTTTTTACAATAAATTTCGAAAACTTTCGAATAAAATAATATCTATATATATATTGTTTGAAGATGATGTGAATCAGTCATCTTGGCTTTTTTTTCTGCCTTTGATTATAAAACTAATTAAAAATAATTATTGCTCAAATTAACCCCCCCCCCCCAAAAAAAAAAAAGTGTGTGTGTAGATTGAGTAATATTTAACTTATGTTCTGAAAGATTAGTTTTATATAGAAATTAAAAACAGAGACAAAAGAATAAAAAAACTAAGAAGACTGATTCACATCATCTTCAAATAATATATTTTTTATCTTTTCGAAATTTACTGCAAAGTTACTATGAAATACGTTGCTTTTTTATGTCCTTAGAAACTTTATAATTTATTTTTATATCCAATGAAATATGCAGTATAAGAAATATAGTATCTTAAAGTATTCAAAAGCCTGTAATACTTTCCAAAGATATTTACTTTTTTTTTGTAAAAATGTTAAATTTAATATTTTTATCTTCTATTAATAAAAAATTCTCCATGAATGTTATTAAAGTATTTCGTTATTTATGCAACAAATAATAAACCTTAAAACTAAATGAATACAACATTTATCTATCTATCTATCTATATATATATATATATATATATATATATATATGAATAATTAGTTTATTTGGGTTCAAACCCAATCGCGCCCGTCGTACCAATCGTTCGGAGTTTTCTTTTTTTTCTTCGAACCTTGAATTTCCTTGCGTAAATACGGTTTAGGTTCCCTTAGAAAGACCCCCCCACGGAGGGCACCCCCCCCCCCCCACACACCCATTCGGGTCCATATCCCTCGTGTTGATAATTGGTCGTCACAAATAATAACATAACATAACATAGCCCACATGGCCTTGAATATTTGGACAAATGTTACATTTAGTATAAATAAGTTTTAGTAAAAATATCTGGTCAACTATTTTTCTAGTATGCAGTAGTTATAGTCGTTATTCTGCTAATTTTTTTTATGGGAGAGCTATTGTATATATTTTCGAAATTTGCTGTAAAATTACTATCAAATACGTTGCTTTTTGATGTCATTAGAAACCTTACAATTTATTTTATGTCCAATGAAACATGCAGTATAAAAAATATAGTATCTAAAAGTATTCAAAAGTCTGCAATACTTTCTAAAGATATTTACTTCTTTTTTTTTTTTTTTTTTTTTTTTTTTTTTTTTTTTTACAAAAATTTTAAATTTAATATTTTTATCTTGTTCTAATAAAAAATTCTCCATTAATATTACTAAAGTATTTTGTTATTTGCAACAAATAACAAAACTTAAAACTGATACAACATTTAATAATCTATATAAATAAATATTTGGAAATTTTGATTATTTGGTTTATTTGGGTAAACAATGATAGTGCACACATGGACTTGGATATTTGCAGAAACATTATATTTACTATAAAGAAGTTTTAGCAAAAATATCTGGCCAATTATTTTCTAGTAAGCATTGCATGTTTCTTTGCTAATTTTTTTATGCGACAACTGTTGTATAATTAGAGTTTTCTTAGCATAACACGCTGTTTATTTAAAGGAAATTAATAAAATTATACATGCTATTTTGTTAAACTGTATTTTAATATGTACTGCAATTGTTATTTTTAAATTCATATTAGAATTTATTTTTTTAATTTTGCGTTGAATTTTCATTTCAAACAGGCTGCATACTGCACCAATCTAAATCTACCAAAACCCGCATGCAATATTTTCAAAGTACATTTATTATTACCGTTTAAAATGAGTTTCAAAGCTTAAGTATTTTCCCGTTTATTTTATATTTAAGCAGAATTTCTTGAAATTTTTGGGTATTTATGCTAATATTTATTTAATAAAAACTTATAAAAAATTTATTTTCATATCATTTTAAAGTTTAGAATAAGGCCTTTCTTATGATAGTTATTAAATATCTCTAGAGTACCGTGTTAATTTTTTATTAATTTTTAAAGGAAAGCTCCAACTTAGTCAAAAAAAGCAAATTTCATTTTTATTTATCATTTTCTAAAGAACTACCGGTCGTATCATTTTGAGCATTTAACAGCTAAAAATCTGTATATTTCACATTCGTTAAAAAAAGATTATTAAAATAACTTAATTAGGCATGTGTAGATGGCATTTTTAATAAACACAGAAAACAATATTAAACATTTGTTTTCTCTTTTGAAAGCGGAGAAAAAGAGGGAAGGAAAGTGGGAACGGTCTCGGAACCGAAGTCGTCAGTCTAGTTTTTTCCGATAATTACTTGAAAAGGAATCTTAGAATCCGTCAGCTATTGCCGATTAGTTCGTGGTACCACCTAAACAGTGTATCGGAAATTGTTTTTCGGGAAACATGAAAACTCGACCTCGGGTTCTTCCCGCTTCGGAAGGAACTCGATGTGCTTGTGGTAGGCCCCAGATCTTTCTAAAGATGTATTGGTAACAAGTTCCAATAACCTGTTATTTTTCTAACGCTATCTAAGCAGCCAACAGATGTTTTATTTAAAGGCCTTTAAACACATAGTAGGAAAAAATAATTTTGGAATGTAAGAAATATTATTTTCTGCGGATATGAATCCATACCATTACAATCTGTTTACAAGGAAAAAACTCAAAATTTGAGATAAAACGTTTCACCTAATTATGATACTTCAAATTTCATGCATTTTCAAATACTAAAAACACATTATTTTCCTCTTTGGTGTCTGAAACGGCGAAAATTCCTATTGCCGTTAAATTTTTTTCAATACAAGCGTAAACTTTTACTATTTTACTTGTTAGAACATGGAGAAACTCTTTTAAAATTTAAACTTCTAGGACTCGGACAATGTATAAACTTTTTCATTTCGTAACTATTTAAAAAGTAATTCTTTTACGTAAATCGATTTTTATATGATGAATAACGACATTTGAGACGTTTTTGTAATTATAAACATACCTCTAAAACTAACTGTTTAAGAGTAGCTCATGGTAAACGATAAGATACCCTGTATAAAAATAAAACACATTTTTAACATGATTTGTTGGAGAAGGAAAATAAACCCAAACTTTATTGCTCTTATGTCTGTGAACGCCTATCCAAAGCAAATCCCACAAGAACACGATAATATTATTTATACACTTTTAATCAAATGTAATTCATCCAAACAACTTTTAACACTTTTCTCAAATGAATTACAATTGCATTAAAATTGAGTACCCGCCCAAATAATGCAACGCTATTTTCTTTGTTTCATTATTTTTTTCAGTTAAAAAAAAAAAAAAAAAAAAAAAAAATCCCCAAAAAAAAGATGTTTTTGTATTTTATTTTCTAAAAAAGTATTAATAACACAAAGTGAAAGAAGAAAAAGAAAAAAAAAAGATTGAGAAAAAATTAAGAGAAGAAAAATCTAATGTAGTAAAAACAAAAACTATTCAAACTCCATGTAGCCGTATCCCTTTAAGATATTCAAATTCAAAGGAACCATCTGCTGCGCACTACACCGGCAGAATCGCTAACCAAAAATGTCCTTAGCACTAATTATACCAAAATACAAGTAGATCGAATTTCCGATCATTACACCAACACTACCATATTTTGTAAGAAAGGATTATTTATTCTCACTGCATAAAAAGTAAACGATTATTAGCGATAATACATTTGTATTATATATAATGAACAACAATATGAAATAAAGAAAAATCATTATGCATCAATATATAAGCAGAAAAATGGTGATTGAAATTTAAACACCAAAGAAAAAATTTTCCAATCATGCTTTGATTTGGAAAAAAATAACCGATCACTGAAATCAATATTTAGTAAATCTACCTTTAAAGCTCGAATGACAGCCGAAATTCTTCGTAAAATGGACTCAATAATCTTTTTATACTCAATGGGAGCAATTTCACACCAGCATTCCCTTACAGCTTTATGTAGTTCTATGGCATTTGTGATCCTTCGAAAATCGATTTTTTATTTTAATATATTCCAGAGATTTTCGATGGGATTAAGATTCGGACTATTGGGCGGCCAGGTTATGGTTTTAATTGGATTATTATCTAAATTTTGTAGAAATTTCTTCAGTGATTTGGTGTGATGGGGAGCTGCGTTGTCATCTTGAAATAAGAAGTCATTTTGATCCCAGAACCATTGATCGATGCTGGGAATCAAAAAATTCTCTAAAATGTCAGTGTAAACTTCAGAGTTTACTGTACGTAGCACAATACACAAATTGCCGACGCCTTCTTATGTCATACAACTCCAAACTGTAAATGCAGGTGAAAAGTTAGTCTTCGTATTGACACACCCGTCATTGAACTTTTCATCAACTCTACTCCAAACAAATGTTCCACAGCCATCACCTGTTCAGAGAGATATGCGAGATTCATCGCTAAAAATAACTTTTTTCATTTATCAAGTGGCCACTGTACATGTTTTTTTTACGTCATTGCGAACGCTCTTTTCTATGCTTCTTTCTCAAGTAAGGTTTCGTTTTAGCTTTAGAGAATTTAAATCCTGCTGCACTTAGACGATTACGTAGTCGTGAGACAAAAAAAAAAAAAAAGTAAACACCCTCTACTAACTCCTGAACAAATTATCGTAGAAGAACGTGACTGGTACCGAACAACTGGAAATAAAGTCTACCTTCAAATGATGTATATAAAATTTACTTAGGGGACTATCTACATATTAAAACGAACCAAACTTCATTTTTTTCAATGGCAATCCCAATTTTAAAAGGATATTTCAAATTTTCGGTTCAAACTATGACTTGACACCAAATTTCAAGTCATTTGAATGATAAGTTTTTGAATTATAAACATTCAAAATTGAGTGCTTATAATGTTAAATTATATTTTCAGATTTTATTAATATCTCCTGAAATTATATTTCTAACGTGCTAATTTTTTGTGTAGCAATAATACTAAAATACCCAAACATAAATACGTTGAATTTGCAATTTTTATAATTTTATAATATGAATTATGAATTATGAAATGAATATTCGGAAAAATTATGAATTACAACGTACAATTTTTTGTTATGAATTTAGATTTACTAAGTCCTGCTTTATGGAAAGCAAAATTTCACATTTTTCTTCCAAGTGGTTTTCCAATTATGCTTAAAAAACTACAAAATGATGCTTTAAGGGTCCGTCTATGATAGAAGTGACTGGATATTTTAAAATCTCTTATGCTATCCTGTAATCAAGCAGTCTTCAATGACTGTTTGAGTGGCGCTTAAGTTGCCTTGATCAACAAGGGGGCCCTCTCGATCAACAATCGAGTACCGAACTTCAATTTGGATACAGCCCTTAAAATACGTTCGTTTTAAAATAATTAATTTCTCTGAAACTTATCGTACGAATTGCATAAAAATTTCTTTTTAGGCTAATGGAATGGTATAGAGTTCATTTACGCTGTCAGAATTATATACTGCTAATGAAAAAAACAAAGTTATGGTTCGTTTTAATATGCAGATGCCCCCCCTAAGCAAATTTTATATACATTATTTAAAAGTAGACTTTATTACCAATCGTGTGGTATCAGTAACTTTCTTCTACGATAATGTTTTGCAGAGTTAGTATGGGGTGTTTTAGAGGTTTGCACGGGCCCGGGCTTGGCCCGAGGGCTCCGGCCCGACAAAAAATTAATCGGAATAATATAAGAATTTAAGCGAAGCAGATAAAATACGAGCCGTTTTCAATGAATATGATTTTCTCGAGAAGTATAAATGTGTGTCACGAGCCGATGCGATTTTAACAACATAATACAGAAATGTAACACGTCCATTGTAGAGATCGGCATCGTACAGTTGAGGTCTGCACGAGCCGGAATTTCCAGGCCCGGCCCGAACGAAAGCTATCTTGGCCCGGCACGGCCCGGTGTAAAAATTGGAAGTTCGGCCCGAGCACAGCCCGGCCCGTTTGCATTTTTACAGTTCTCGGCCCGGCCCGGCATGTAGAAAAATCAGTGAAAACAGGCCAGGCCCGGCCCGACACAATTTCTACAAAAAAAAAAAAAAAAATCCGTTTTTTCTCAACATACAATTAAGATTCTTTTAATGAATGCTACATATATATTTATGGGAACATTTTACAGCATATTTTACATTACTATGATGTTCGCAAAACAGAAAACACAATAGTAAATATTAACGATTACTTAAGTGTTTTAGTCATCGTGTCTACAGACATTTCAAAATAGAAATAAGGATTCATTAAAAGATTAATGTAGTTCAGAATAAAGGTTTAAAAACATGATAACTTTTGAAGCTGTATAATAAAAAGTAGATTTGTGAACATATTTCTCTCATTTTTAAGGCTTTTCTGAAATCCAAAGGAGCTACATTTCGACACATTTATGAATTCTTTTCTTTTCGGGAACGCGTAAGATTGGCAGGTATTTTTATTCAGAAGCTATGTAAATGTCGTTTTTTTTTTTCATGGATAAAAGCAATATATCTTTCTGAAAATACTGTCAAAGTTAGCGTTTTGAATCGAATTACCGGAAGCGATAGCACAGGAAAGGAGAAAAACGTACAGTCACGTGACAGGAATCTCTGTTATCTCTAAGTAATTTATCAAATATGGAAAAAGCTATTCGTTTCCAAATGCCTTCAATAGGCAGGGCTGTCAATTTTATGCCTTTATAGTTAAAAATTTTGTCAGAAAATGAGTCTGAAAGCTTCGCATTGTTGAGCAGTGAATATGAGAACCACCTTAAGGTATATTTCCAAAGATACTGTTAAGAGACGTTCACTATCAATACTACAAAACACAATGACTGTTCTACACATCCTCAGATCGAGTAAGACCAGTTCCGTCCCGGCACGAGTCTGCTGAAAAAAAATTAAACTCGGAATCAGACATCTTGTAACTGTGCGATGCCGATCTCTACGATGGACATGTTACATTTCTGTGTTGATGTTGTTAAACTCGCATCGGCTCGTGACACACATTTATACTTCTCGAGAAAATCATATTCATTGAAAATGGCTCGTATTTTATCTGCTTCGCTTAAATTCTTATATCGGGCCGACAGGCCCGATTAATTTTTTTTGCCGGCCCGGCCCGGCCCGTTTGAAAATTCGCCTTCATTCCGCCGGCCTGGCCCGCGGGCCGGGCCGGGTACGGGCTTCGGGCCAAGCCCGGGCCCGTGCAGACCTCTATACGTACAGTTACAAAATGTCTGATTCCGAGTTTAATTTTTTTTCAGCAGACTCGTGCCGGGACGGAACTGGTCTTAATCGATTTCAGGATGTGTAGAACAGTTATTGTGTTTTGTAGTATTAATAGTGATAATGAACTTCTTTTAACAGTATCTTTGGAAATATACCTTAAGGTGGTTCTCATATTCACTGCTCAACAATGCGAAGCTTTCAGACACATTTTCTGACAAAATTTTTAGCTATAAAAGCATAAAATTGACAGGCTTGCCTGTTGAAGGCTTTGGAAACGAATAGCTTTTTCCATATTTGATAAATTACTTACATAGATAACAGAGATTCGTGTCACGTGACTGTACGTTTTTCTCCTTTCCTGTGCTATCGCTTCCGGAAATTCGATTCAAAACGCTAACTTTGACAGTATTTTCAGAAAGATATATTGCTTTTATCTATGAAAAAAAACGAAATTTACATAGCTTCTGAATAAGAATACCTGCCAATCTTACGCGTTTCCGAAAAGAAAAGAATTCATAAATGTGTCGAAATGTAGCTCCTTTGGATTTGAGAAAAGCCTTAAAAATGAGAGAAATATTTTCACAAATCTACTTTTTATTATACAGCTTCAAAAGTTATCATGTTTTTAATCCTTTATTCTTAACTACATTAATCTTTTAATGAATCCTTATTTCCATTTTGAAATGTCTGCAGAGACGATGACTAAAACACTGTAAGTAATCGTTAATATTTACTATTGTGTGTTTTCTGTTTTGCGAACATCATAGTAATGTAAAATATACTGTAAAATGTTCCCATAAATATGTATGTAGTATTCATTAAAAGAATCTTAATTGCATGTTGAGAAAAAACAGATTTTTTTTGTAGAAATTGTGTCAGGTCGGGCCGGGCCTGTTTTCACTGATTTTTGTACGGGCCGGGCCGGGCCGGGCTCGGGCCGAACTTCCAATTTTTACACCGGGCCGGGTGGGGCCAAGATAGCTTTCGTTCGGGCCGGGCCGGGCCCAGGCCTGAAAATTCCGGCCCGTGCAGACCTCTAGGGTGTTTACTTTTTTTTTCACTCGACTGTGCAGTGCGGTCACGTACCTTTAAGTTATACTTAGACCATTCGGCATTGAGTTGTTTTGAGGTTGCTCGCCGCTTTCTTTTCACTATTTCCACAAGTTTTCTGTCCTCCCTAGGTGTTGTCATTTGTGGACGTCCACTTCGAGTTAAATTTTCCACGCTGTTAGCCAACTGATATATTTTTTTCCAAATATCGCATACCGTACTTTAGAACAATTTAATAAAGTAGCCACATTCCTTTGTGAAGTTCCATCTTGCAACAATTTAATCATGCGGATTTATAAATCGCGAGACAGGTTTTTTACAAGAGCCATTGTCAAGCACTTCAGAGCTGCTTTTGATCTCGCAGCTGGAAGATTTCTTCTTTCAAATAGGATTCAGATATGGAACGCATGCGCAGGCACTGTCTTCAATATGCAAATTTCAAACTTGTTTCCTCAGTGATCGATTACTATTTTCCAACTTCCGTCTTGATCGGATATTTTTTTCTCACGAGGAAACTTTTTCGCCTGCAGTATAATTATAAATTTTATGATTGTTATATCGAATTCAATTTTCATTTATATTTTAATACATGTTTTTTTATTTGGCATATTGTAAAACCCCCCTATGCTGATGAATCGCGAAATATATGCTTCGAAATGCAAAAATCATAAACTTGATAACACTGATCGGAAACTTTTTGTCAAGGGCTGTACTACTACACGAATTGCAAACGTTTAAAGTTACATCACTGTGAGAGTTAAACAGAATTTTATCTGTACTAAACGATAGCGGTTTCATTATTAAAATCAACAATAACGATAATTTGCAACAAAATAACTGTCTAAGTTCCTCGGAACTGTAACAGTTGCGGACTACAGAGAGTTAAATAAGCACGCAAATGTTTTCCTGGGGAATGAAGATGCACATGAATATTGAATGAGTGAGCGAAGATTAGCGAATATTTCCCTCTCATTTTGTCTGTCTCTCGTGATGGGCGATAGCAATTTCTGGCTTTCTCAATGACCTTAAATGATAGCATATTGGGGATGGCTTCTGTTGGTTATGATTTTGATTGTTCAGTTACGCTTCACAAGCATTTAATGGAACTTTTTTATTCGAAAGAACATTTTTTAAGATTGTTTTATTTAAATAGAAAAAATATTTCAGAAATTTTATTTTTACTATCATTTGAATATGTATTTCTAAAAAAACTATTTTTTCAGTTTTTCTTTACTTAAAAAAATATAGCTATATTTTGCAGGTAATGCATTTCAAATCAGATTTTCCGCTAATCTGTTTCTGAAAAATAAAATATAAAACATTAACATTGTTATTTATCCTAATACGTTAAATAACGGCCATCTCTTCCCAAGAGATGGAAGACTTATTAGATGTTTCGCATAGGTCGCCTCCATGTTGGGGTATATGGGTTTTTGGCGACTCTGGTTATTGAAACGAAAAACGCCGAGCGTGGAATAGGTACAAGCACGACAAAATGCTGCAACGGGAGGTTCTTGTGATGATCTATTACATAAAAGTTCGAAAATGATTAATTAAAATTATTTTTTATAATTCAAAATACCATTTCAAATTGTTAAATTTTCTATAAAAGTAAACGTCTTCTAAAATAACTGTCTAATATGATGTTCTAAAATATGTTCCTGTTTGTTTCAAAATAATTCCTTATAACTGTCTTTTATTACTTGCGAAGTTGAATACTGATCGCAAAAAAGAAATACTGATCGCAAATAAAAGACCCTTATCTACCGTACGCAACAGCCATTGCGCAAATTAAGTTCCCAACACAACTCCAAATGAAAAATAATTAATCCCACTTTTACACTTCTATTTCTGTAGAATGTGACTGATATAATAAAAATCGATTTTAATTAACGTTATTTTCCTAGAGCAATTTGAATATTTATTGGAATTTATTTACATTAAGGGCATTCATAATCTCTAAACTGTTATTCAGAATAAAATAGTGAAGTCATATTTATTCTATATATATTTTACTGTTGGAATTTTTTATTAAAAATTATCACTAGTATTTAAAAACTTTGAAAGCGAACTTTACACGGTGAGTAATATGTGAATAATGAGTTAAAAGAACTCAGAAATATATATAATATATATGCTATATCAGTGTATCATAAGAAATAAAAATATACATGACATTTAAAATTTTAAAAAAGGTGTTAAGAACTTCCCGAAAGTTTCGGCCACAACTACTTGGCCATTCTCAAGTGATTTCAAGAATGAACTGTCGAAGACTCGAATTCCAAAAGGTGGAAGTGGTTTTGGCCGAAAGTTTTTAACGTCGTTCTTAATTTTTAATGTCATGTATGTTTTATTTCTCATGATACACTAATATATATATATATATATATATATATATCTGAGTTCGTTTAATTGATTATTCACAAAAAAAAAAAAATCACAATTGAAATGAATCTCAGTAAGTAATTTCATAGTTAGATATATAGTTTTAAAAAAATCTTCTCGGTGATGTTTTATGTATTAAATTAATTTTCTTAAAAGAAAAGGCTATCTATTAAAACCTGCACATTTTCGATATTTCTGAAACTATACAATCTCGATAATAAAAAGCAAATTTATCTAAAATTTCTATGCTTCTTTTAGAGGTAAGAATAACGTCAATGTTATGATTATTTTAATTTAAAAATATAATAAATCATTCAAACAAGTACACCCTGCTTTATTTTGCATTACAATCTGATTAAAAAGGTTTCGGTGCTTTTTTTCCGACAGTATAATACAAAAAAGCTTTAACATTTAAATCATGGAAAATATTGTTTATTATAAATTTCATTTACGGGGTTATTTAAAGTAAATAATAATAATTAATAAACAATTAAATTTAAAAAATCAAAAAACCCGACTGCGCGAACTAATTAGTTATTTCTCATCAATGTGAAACTATTTTTTTCAATTCCTACTATTATCTCATACTCTCGCTATATATATCTATATCTTATTCAAATTTTTAATCGTTAAAAAAAATACTTATTATTTATCAAATCAAGCTCAAATAAATTTTTTTAAACTTGTAGTGGATGAAACTTGATGTTAATCTACTTTTTTTTAAATATTAATTCATTAATTAAATTAAATTAATTAATTCTCAATAATCGAGAGAGCCGTCTTCTTGATCAAGGTATTTTAAGACCGAGAGAGCCCTCTTCTTGATCAAGACATTTTAAGCGCCACTCAAGGGGAAAGAAGAATGGGAGAAAAAAAATTATCTTATTGACCTAAGTAGGAATTGACTGAATTTTTTTTATTATTATATAACTTGTTTATATTACTTACCTATTTTTTTCATTTACTTGTATTTATCACTTTTAAGTTGTGTTTAATATTGTTAGTTCCTATCTATAAACACTGTTTTGATGATTTTTATAGATGTCTATGATGGTTAGAGTTGCAGTAAAGTTAGAGATCCTACATACACAACTTCCAGGTTGTATAATACTTTAACGGAGCTTGTGACTGTAAACATCGTCTTCATTTTAAAAGACCTATCCAATGATATGGAACTCAATCGGGTGCGTAAATTTTTTTCGTCTCTACCGCCATTTTGAACATATAAAAACAAAACCTAGCTTATAACCATCGGACGATTAAGACGAATGGATAGAGGCCTCATTCATTAAAATCCATCCGAGGGTTTCGAGGGTATAAAGAAATCCACTTACACAGATACGCGTGAAACACATAACCCTTCTTTTCAGTCGGGTAAAAAACAAAACTAATTTAAATAAATGTAAACAAATATCTTTCAATAAATTGCAAAATAAGTTAATCGATGCAAAATGAAATAACAATATGACTCTTTTAGTATGTCAGTTCGAAACATGCACATAGCATTTTTATAAAAGTAAATTATAGAACCTAAAGAAACTTAGAATTATTCATAGAAACTTAATAAAAGTTTACAGTATAAACTCTATTAACTTAAAACGAAAGTACACTTTTTAAGGTAAACCACCACTATTTTTACCCATTCCAGACGAATATGTGGATATTGCTCAATATGTGTATATTTTGTGTAAGAATAACACATAGATTCATGGAGATATAATAGCGATTTTTTTAAAGTTCAAAAATTTCTTGCATTTTTAATTTCACTGAGGGTTTTTAACGAAATTTAATGACACGTTTAGAAAATTTGATAAAATGTAGTAGAAACAATATTCAAACAATTGGAATATAAATATATTAAACATTTAATGAAATATGAGTTCTAGTATGAAATATTTTTTACATGCGCAAACGGTAGTAATTTTTTTTTCATGATTTTTTAGTCAACTCTATGAAGCAAATCATATCAACTGTCAAATATCATGAAAATTCAGAATGATATCGGTGATAGAGTGAGCTGATTTTTAATTGCTCTCTAAAAGTAGTTGAATGATAAAGGACTTTCCAGAAATCTTTATTTTTTATTTTTATACCATTTTTAATTTTTTTATTGATACTTTAGTTCTCCTTGTACTTTGAGATGGCCAGGGAAGGTTTTACACACCCATTTCCTTAAGCCACGCCTTAATATCATCTACTGTATGACACGGAGCAATGACCTGCTGAAATAGGTATGGGCCAAAAGACCAAAGTGTTACCACAAATTTGGTAGCACCGGATTGCCCAGAATTGTTTTGTAAGCAATTAGCATTCACGTTTTTGTGCTCGAAAAGGCTCCTTACGGTAGTTTTCCTAAAGTATCATTTAAAAATAAAAATTTGTGAAAAATTCCTTATTCAGGTACTTTTAGAGAGCAACAAAAAATCTACTCACTCTATCGTCACTATCTTTCTGAATTTTCACGATATTTGACCGATATTTTATATCAGTTGCTCCACAGAATGGACTATTAAAATGAAAAAAAAATCTGTTAACATTCACGCATGTCTTGATAAAAAATATTTTACACAACTGCTCATATTCCATCAAATGTTTAATATATTTATATTCCAATTGCAGTTTATTCTTTCTACTAGATTGTGTTGAAACTGGCGTTAAATTTGGTTGTTTATATAATGCAGGATTGGCCCTGTATTATATAAACAAAAAACATGCAATAAATTGTTGAACTTTTTAAAAAGAATCCCTATATCTCCATGAATGTACGTGCTATTCTTACACAAATGAATACGCATATTGTGCAATGTCTACGTATTCGCGTGCTGTAGCTATAGATCATTTCGTGCATTTTATTTTACAGGGTGATCCCAAAAATTATTATTTTTCTTTTTATTTTTTTATTAGCCCTTAATTCTCTTCCTGATCAAATCGACGTTTGTAAACATTCGGTAAAACCTATTCTTTATAATCCCGAATTGCCAGAAAAATCCGACAAGTTTATACTTAAATATTCGACAAAATGTCAAAAATTGAAAATATCCGGTGATTAATGGCCATATAGTGTATATATATATGTATCTGATTTTTGTCAGGTGGTAACTCTCGTATTTCTGAACGGATTTAGATGCGACAGCACATGGGAACAGTGTATACCAAAGTATCGACCGAGTTCGTTATCCAGTTTCATCAGTCATCTTATTTCAAAAAGGCGGAGATTTAAAAAAAAAATTAAAATTGAAAAAGTTACAAAAAAAAAATTAGAAATTGAAAAATGTTCTTCACTTAAGTATTTGACTTTGACATATGGATTGCGGAGAATTTTTTGTGTTATCTTAATCTTAAAAAATGACTGAGATATAGCAGTTTGAATTTCTAGGGTAGCTGGCATTTTAAAACAATCCGTATTTATTAACCGATTTGGGTGTGACGAAGAATGCATTCAGGACATACCAAAATTTCGACTGAATACAGCTTCATACGCCATCTTGTATCAAAATTTCGGCCATTTAAAAGATTTTTAAAATTCAAACAGAGATACAAAATCTAGAAATTAAAAAAAAAACATTTCCTTTTATGTGTTTCACCTTGATACACGGATTCCAGAGCATTTTTTGTTTCGTATTTATCTTGAAAGATGGCTGAGATATAGCGGTTTAGAATTCTAGGGTGTCTGACATTTTGAAACAATCAGATTCTTATTATGCCACAGCACTCGTATATATTAACCTATTTCGACGTGGCTGATCCTGCGTACAGGACTGATCAGGTTCAGCTGCCATTTTGTTTTAAAATGGCGTACACATGAAGATATCGCCACCATAAACATAAATCGTTCTAAAGTAAGCTAACTTGGTTATAGCTCACTAATTTGTCGAGATACTTATTCAAATACAGTATTGAAGAAAACTTTTTTCTTTTGGGGGCCTTTAAACAACAACTTCCGCTTACTTAAATATTGACTTCCAATTTGATAGCTTAAATAAAAAACAGTTATAAATTCAATTCTAACAAGCATAAGAAGAAAAAATATTGTCTTATATAGCATAAATTTACTGTCTTTCATAGAGAAGCATAAAAAGAAATCGCTGTATTTGCTCAAAATTGTTTATTCAAACGTAAAATTAAGAACGATTTAAATCACATCCAAATTGGAAATATAAAGAAGGTCAATTTGTCATGCATCTGGGCAGGGGTGCAAGCGCTGCGCAACAAATGGTTGATTGCTACCACTAAATTTTTATAGTATTCCTCACCTTATTTATTGTCAGCATTTCTGAGATTTAATAAGGCGAAAAATATTACTAAAATTTAGTGGTGAAAATCAGCCATTTGTTGCGCAGCGCTTGCACCCCTGCATCTGGGTATCCGTATTTAAAATAAAATGATATCTAAAAATATTTATGCATATTTTTCTTGTCTGTCACACTTTAAAGACATAACGCCGCCTATGTTTTCTCCAAATGTCTTGACAGGTACGGTAAAAAAAAAATATATATATATTTTTTAAATAACAAAAATTTCGAAAGAACGAAGAATGTTTAAGTTCGTAAGCAATCCCACTGATTAATGGTATTTTGCTTGGAAATTCAGAGTCTGCTTTTTTTCTACGAATTTTTTTTTCAATGTAGGTAAACTTTGCGTTTCCATTTTTAACTATAAATTTAAATTACAGTTTTTAAGGAAAATCATATTATTCTTTTTTACATATTTACTTTGTAGTTGAATAATACTGATAATGTGTCTTAGTCTGTTTTTTCTATTATTTTAATATTAAAAATTATGCTCGTAAATCACAAAAAAATATATATGGGGCATTCTCCCAATCTTTTGACTTTCGAGAATAAAAATCTGGGGAAATTAAACTTGCTAAAATGACATTTTAATCTCATATACGAATGCCTTAATGATTCAAAGTAAAGTAAAAATGGTCATCAGCGAATTTTTTTTATTTAACTGAGGTTTATGTTAAACTTGCGAGTTTAATTTTCCTTACCATTTTAGCACTAAAACTTTTTATTTTCTTCTAAATTTTTACTTATAATGAATTCGCATAGTACCCACAGTACATTCAACTAAGAAATAATAACAATGTAGTATTTTTAGTACAAAATTTTGGTATAAAATTGTCTTAAAGGGGTGTTAAAGGAGGGATGGTAAGGTAAAAAAAGGGTACGGTATAGGAAAAAAGGAACGAAATGAGAAAAAAAGGAACGGTAAGGGGGGATGAAACGGTAAGGAAAATTACCACCTATTTTAGGCAAATCATGTTAAGACTCAGTGGTAGCCACGATGTTCATTGATTTTTAGAAATAATTATTTACATTGGATTAAATAAAAATAAAAGAAATTAATTTACCTCGAAAAGTGCAGGAATAAACCTTGGGGACGGTGAGACTACCCATAAAGCCACGATGCTTTAAGTTGATATTTATACGCTGATTTAAATTATGCAGTCAATTTCCTGTCAAAGAATTTTAGACATTCTTTCTCTAGCATACTTCTGCATGAGAAAAAAACTTGAAAAAAATTCTGTGGCTGTATCTGAAGTGATTTTCTGTATAATTTAAGAAGAAGGATAATAATTTTTTGCTACATAAGGAATCTAAAACCCAGGGACAGAGTTTAAAAAATAATAACAACCCAAAAAATGTGTGCAAGTTAATTTTTTGCTGCATATTTATATAAAACAGTAGTTCCAGTTTCGGAAAAAAATGACATCGAATTATTTTTATTGAAGTAATTTTATACAGATAGCTCCAAACTTAAAAATCAGCATCAGGAACACGGGACGGTATAGTAATTAACCCGCTATTTGGAGATAAAAAGCACAGATATATAAGTGTTAGGAATTCAGAAAGTGTTTGCTAAATTAAAGAGTCCGCTATTAGGAATTGTCCTTTATAGAGGTTTTACTGTATTTTGTAATTCTTTTACATATAATTTTGATTTTTTAATATTTTGTCTTATGTATTTAAATTACCATATATATGTCTCTTTTATTATCAGGCTTTATTTAGCGAATTTCTATATAGATGGTTTGCTAAATAACGAATACTTTTACATGATTTTGAATTATAAAGTATTTTGCACGAATTAAGGAAATTAATTCCTATTTGGAAACCTTTTAACTTAAAATCTGTATCATATATTCTTTTCCTGTGATTTCTTGTCGCTCTTTGCTTTCTTATAGTACGCAAATATCCCACAGTCATTTAAGGTGAGAATTTGGACTCGTTTTATGGCAGTAATATATCATTATATGAGTGGTATTGTACACTGAGTTTTGACTGATAGTAAGCTATGCATCAATTTATAACATAAAATTCATAAATAATAAATGTAAAAAGCATAATGTTAAAGCTTCCATTGTGCGCGCTCTCGCAAATTTGACGACACAAAGTGTTCTTCCGAAAATTCGTTCTCTCCAATGGCGCCGAAATTAATCAGTTTTTACTACTACTATGTATAAATGCTCTTCTAACATGTCGTTTATTACTGTTGACTTGAAATTTTTGATTTTTAACTTGATTCTTGATTTTTAACTACACTGTAAAAAAAAAAAAAAATCTGTAAAGTTACTGAATTTTTCTAGGAAACTGGGATTCCTGGAACTTTTTATGTAACGCCAACAACAAAAATTCCTGTAACAGACGCTGTTACAGGAATTTTTGATGTTGCCGTTACATAAGAAGTTCTAGGAATCCCAGTTTCCTAGAAAAACTTTAGTAATTTTACAGATTTTTTTTTTTACAGTGTATGGAACTTCTCCGCAAAAAGTCCGCTGGTGCGAAAAATGGGAGTGCCCCCACTTAAAGATTACCCCGTTACTGATTCGCTGGTCGTTCGGACAAATCAAGATATTAATATTTGTTATTATTCAAATACATTTTGATTTATGCAGTATTTGTAATTTTTACGGGAAAGCCGAATTGAGCCCGTTTTCCTTTCAAATAGACATTTACTCATTATTACTCTACTTGGAAGGGAGGGAAATTTGCTACACTGTTAACCGCTGAAGGGAGGTTATGCCGTTATGACTTCACATAATTATAATCCCTATTTGCCACATTGGCACTCGAATTTTTTAATGAAAATTTCCCTCTTATTAAGTACGCAAAAATATACCTTTACTTGTTTACAAATAAATTTTCTTATAAATACTGGTGTCATTCAATTATTTCAACATTTTACGAATACAAGTACCTTGTGCTTGAAAGGGTTAACGGGCTAAATATCACTTTAAAGTATTCAACAAATGAGTCTACTAATTTAAAAGCTTTAAAATTTTGACGTTTCTGGAAAATGGCCCAAAGCTCCGTATAACGTAATTGTGTTTCTGCCTATCTAACATTGTATAATTGTCTTACCTGGCACTGGTATTCCGCTTCATCATCAAGCCTGGCTTCATGAACTAATAAGGTGTAAGCTGATTTAGTTGAATCGACTCTCATCTCATATCTTTCGTAGCCTGGGATTGTGGGATCGTAACCTGAAAGAGATAAACGACATTTTAGATGAAATCTTTAATCCTCTGATAACGGAGCACGTCCTGTGGCGTGCTTTTCCCGTTATAATCATTATTTAGATTATCTATTGCTTTCATTTTATTTTTCATATTATGATAACAAGTATCTAATAAAACAAAATTGCAATCAGCTTTGTATTTTTATTTTTGGAAACAAATTTATGTATCAAAGATTTAAGATAGAAGATTCAAATTTATATTTTGAAACTTTTATATTTCAAAATATTGTTTTTTTAGCCCCTATATTCTATTTCTTTCGGGCAAAAATTAAAGTGTCGTTCCTGAAAAAATAAAGTTCCGTTATATAAGCCAGCTGTAAAACGAAGCAGTTGTATCATTGTTCAGTTAAAAACTGATAATCTCAACTGCAATTTTTTTAACTTCGCACATGTAATTTCAACACATTCTAAGACATGACATTTCTCGACATTTCATGACATTTGTCAACACATTCTAAGTTTCGCACATGTTCAATTTTTACATCTTCGTATAGGAAAAAAGGTACTTTTAGCTGCAATTTGTTTGAAAACTGCATCTCAATTTATTTTTGAGTTATTAATTTTTTTTCTAGCTTGTAAATGTAATTTATTTAATGGTGGCAATTGACGTACTCCATTTCTGTAGAAAATAAAGGGAAAATAGTTGGAAAATAATATATTACCCTATCTTTTTGTTGCCATTTTCTCATAAAAACTGAAAAAAAAATTGTAATTAAAATACGGGCTATTTAAAAAATATATAAATGAATGATTTCCGATACAATATGGAGCTATTATTATAAACTATATTTAATTTTAAGTATCCATATTAATGTTACAAAAAATGAAGGAATATGAATTTTTAGATAGCTGATTTTTCTTGTCGAGTTTATGAGATCGCTTTTTACTGGATTTGTGTTTTATTCCGCGATAGTAACGACCTATGCATACTTTTCTATAGATGTTGTTTAAGGCTGGATCGTAAAAGTGGAATTCTTCAGCGGATGCAAATGACGTCATTTTATATAAAATAAAAGCATGTATTTTAAGTCTTAAATTTAAGTTTTGTAGAAGTGCTTCATTTTCACATCCAGCGGCTTTGGAAATGCACCACTTTTGATTGGATTTTTTATGACGGCCATGGAATTTACCCCAGAAATAAAGAAAGACTATGTTCTATTTATTTTGTTCAAATATTTTTCTTTTAAATTAAAAAGTTCATTATTTTCATAAAGAATAAATCGACATTTTGCTATAAAATTTAACAATCATTTTTTTTTTTTACCGTTGCCAAGAAAATTCGATCCCGGAATAAAAATTTATTCTAAACAGTTAATTTTTATTTGAAAGATTTTCATGAGCAAAAGGAAAATGAAATAAAAAATAGACATGAATACGCCTTCATATTAGAAATAAAGCGAAAATACGAAAAGAAGGTGAATTTGATCTCATATATCAAAAATAAAACGAATACGCTTTCAGGTTGAAATAAAAGATGCTTGTGTTATGATAGTAATTCTTACTATTAAAAAAAAAATGTTACTAATATCTCATGGTTTATCGTCTGCACACAGCTAACAGAAATGTTAATTTTTAATCGAAAATTCCAATGAGAAAAAAAAAACTTTTGAAAAGCAAATATATAGTAAATATCAAAATTATACGCCGCAAAATTATCGCTGTCAAAAATGACGTCATTGTATCGGAAATAAATATTTCCATTCTTTAAAACCAAGCATTAACTAGATTGCCTGAAAAAATATTTTTTGACGAGTGTTACTTCTTAATGCCGCCTCATTTCAGAAAATATGAATGAAAATTATTTTATTTTTAAAGGAAATTACATTTTCATTCGTAAAACCTAAACCTTTAATATAATGGCGTCAATGTAAATCATTTTCTGTCCACCAGTATTGAAAAATAAGGCTCGGAAGTGTAAAAAGAAATCTAAGATTTGCGATAACCATTAGTGTAATCAATAAAAAGTTACGTATATAAATTAATAAGACCACGGGGGGTTCAGGGGGGCTGAGCCCCCTGAAGAAATCTACTTTATTATTTAAAAAAATACCAGAATTAGCAGCTCATGCAAATTTCGAAATATCCTTCCATAACAACGTTTTTAATTTAATGATTCTAATGTCTGAAAACTTCGTATTTTTTATTCTTATAAATAATTACATAATTTAAAAACTAAAAATTGCGGTTTGCAGGAAATTGAATATTACCAAAGTGTGGCTAAAAACAATGACTTGCAGAGCTGACGTTGAGGCTCCTGATCTGCAGATTTACTAGTATAGGTCGTGTCCGAGAGCTATGACCAATATGGAGACATGAACCACCACAAATATCTTTCTGAGATTTTGTATTACTTGGACGATGGTTAATTCAATACCACCGTTATAAAGTCCTAAACTTACCTAGCTATCAAAAATGCTTTTTGCAGTGACATCTGATTTGGTTTGACTGAAAGATGTTTGACGTGTCAAAGTAAAAACTATTTTTTGACCTAAGGCTAATGTCAGACGGATGTCTTTTTGGACGCTTTTTTTAATTACGTATTATCCCTACACAATGCTGCTTGCATTGTGTAAGGATAATACGTAAGTAAAAAAGCGTGCAAAAAGTCTTTCGTCTAACATTAGCCTAATCATCGTCTATTTTAATCGTGAGATACCATATAGTATTTTCTGCATATACTATGCAAATTGTAAAATGATGTTCTAATTATTTATTGTAGTTATTTTCTCACTTTATTGCTTCATGCCTTACCTATAATTTTATCTATTTTAGTTTACTATAAATAAAAAAAAAATGTATTACCGAATCGGATATTTGAACCACGTTTCTAAAGGAATATTTGAACAAGGCCTATACTCTTCTTCAAGTGTACCTATGCACGAGAACTTTATTTCACTGAAAGAGTTTCCTATTTTTAAGTACTAGTCTGAATCGAACTATTAGTAGAATTTAATTTCGAATTTAATAAGACCAATATTAGTATTCGGAAATACAGCTACGCAAAAATTAGGAAGGTTCGACAGCTATGATATTCATTTAAAATTATTTTTAATGGTGCTCGGACAAAACATTCCTCTTCAATGTATGTCTGTCTTTGCAAATTTCCCGGTCACCTGATCCGAATCCCTTACCCAAGAGGAACATTTTAGACATTTTTAAACTTTTCAAAAAATAAAGGCTGTACTTTTGTCTTTTAATCTAGAAAAACATATTTTATATTTGATTTTTTGGTGACGTAACCATTCTTTATTTATATATCGATCCCGTTTCTCTATATTGATCACAAAACAAAATAGGGTCAGTTTTATAAGAAGTGGTGTAACTGTACCTGTCTACCCTAACTCATTTTTTTAAATCAAGATATTATATAGGAGTCATGGAGATACTTACAATTTATTGTGTTGCCCTCTAGTACTACGGAAATAGATAAAAAATAGATTTCCTAGTTATTAACCCTTACGGGCGTGATAGCGGCGTTTCGTACTCAGCTTATAACTTATAGCTCATACACTGTAAAAAAAATCTGTAACGTTACTAAACTTTTTCTAGGAAACTGGGATTCCAAGAACTTTTTATGTAACGGCAACAACAAAAATTCCTGTAACAGAGTCTGCTATGGGAAATTTTGCTGTTGCCGTTACATAAAGAATTCGAGAAATCCTAGTTTCTTAGAAAAACTTTAGCAACTTTACAGATTTTTTTCTACAGTGTAACTATCAGCTTATAATTTAAAAAAAAAGTATTTTTACATAACTGTTTGTCCGTTTAAACAATGAGTCAGTACATCACTTCTATACTTTATTATTTTTATCTGAATCTTACTGATGGGTGAAGAAAGTACACGAGTAGAAAAAAATTTAGGTACTCCGTACCACAACACCCGTTAAAAGTCTACTCACCGCTCCCTGTATACTACACCTGAGCACAAAGAGGGTGGATGTCGTAGACAGATTTTTTAAGCCTTTCTACGGTCCTCTGACTTTGCACACCAGTACATTTTTTTTAAAGTTTTCTTTGTCTTATTGAATCTG
The DNA here is from genome assembly GCA_963932465.1 of Maratus speciosus. Taxonomy (NCBI): domain Eukaryota; kingdom Metazoa; phylum Arthropoda; class Arachnida; order Araneae; family Salticidae; genus Maratus; species Maratus speciosus. Next base: position 682,317,325 of record OZ010787.1, on the reverse strand, counting down.
AGAGAAAAAAAAAAGCGGAAAAAACTTTTAGAAATTACTGGTATTCAATTTCAAAGGACGGTAAAAACGCCGAAAACCATCCACCTACGACAGCCGCCCTTTTTGTGTCAGCTCTCAGAGCTTTACTTATGCGAAAACAACCGCTCGCCACTGTTAATCCTATGGACGAATTTTTTCAAAATATCTCGTTTACATTTGAATATTTTTCATTTTTTTTTCTCTACAAAGGCCGTTTTTTACTTTTTCGATTTTGTTTACAGGTTTTTTTATTAGAATACTTTTGTTTTCGGAACCTGTTTTGAAAGTGAAAGTACCCAAGGAAAAAACCTCCAAACAAAATCAAAAAAGTCCTTCCGGCCAGTGCCGGGAGGAAGAGGTAGCTTTCATAATCCTTATTTAAAAAAAGCCAACTTATATCATGCAAACACACGAAGCTCAATTTAGTGGAAACCGAATATAGGAGATTCAATACTAATTTTTATCAATATAATGAATGAGAATTTCGCGAAATTAGTCAGCTTTATCCAAGCTGCTTTTCTTTAAAGTAACTTATATTTGGCTGCCAAATTCGGCAATTTCTTAAAGTGCCTGTCATTTTAAGACAACATGGTGGATGAGGCTAACCAGTGAACTTGGTCGAGACCTTAGTAATTGCTGTGCACATGCTCACTCACATCGGAATCGGTTAATATATAGGAGTGCTGTCGCATGGAAAAAAATCAGATTTTTCAAAATGTCACCCACAATAGAAATTGAAACTGCTATATCTAAGCCATTTTTTAAGGTAAAGACAAACAAAAAATGCTCCTGAATCCTTATATCAAGATTAAATACTTAAGAAAGAAACCTTTTTCAATTTCTAATTTTTTTGCACCTCACTTTAAATATATATATATTTTTTAATTTAATGGCCGCCATTTTGAAACAAGATGGCTGATGAATCTGGCCAGCGAACTTGGTCGAGGTGTTGATGTATACTATCCACATGCCTTCTTACATCGAAATAGGCGAATACGTGTGTTATCGCGTGACAAATACAAGATCGTTTCAAAATGCTAGAAATTCAAAGTGCTATAAATGAACCATTTTTTTAAGATATCAACAAAAGAACAAATTTTCAGAAACAAAAACTGCTCCGGAATCTTTGTATCAAGGCCAAACACATAAAAAAAATCTTTTTCATTTTCCAATTTTTTAATACCTTATTTTGAATTTTAAATTTAATTTTTTTTAAATGGCAACCCTTTTGAAACAAGATGGCGAATGAAACTGGCCAACGAACTCGGTTGAGACATTGGTATGTACTATGTACAGACCAAGTTACATCCAAATAGGTTCATAAATACGCCTGTTATCGCGTGACAAAAATCAGGTCGTTTTAAAATGTCAGCCACAAGAGAAATTCAAAATGCTATTACTCAGCCATTTTTTTTTTAGATATAGACGGAAGAAAAACTGTTCCGGAATCTTTGTATTAAGGTCAAACACATACAAAAAAAATCTTTTTCATTTTCCAATTTTTTGGTATCTCATTTAATTTTTTTTATTTTTTAATTTTTTAAAATGGCCGCCATTTTGAAACAAGATGGCGGATGAAGCTGGCCAACGAACTCGGTCGAGATATTTGTATGTACTATGTACACACAAAGGTACATCCAAGTCGGTTCATATATACGCCTGTTATTACGTGAGAAAAATCAGGACGTTTCAAAATGTCAGCCACGCTAGAAATTCAAAATGCTATAACTCAGCCATTTATTAAGATATAGACGAAACAAAAACTGCTCCCGAATCTTTTTATCAAGGTCAAACACATAAGAAGAAAATATTTTTTCAATTTTCAATTTTTGGTACCACATTTCAAATTTAAATTTTTCTTAAAAATTTAAATGGCCGCCATTTTTAAACAAGATGGCGGGTGAAGCTGGTCAACGAACCCGGTCGAGACATTGGTATGTACTATGTATAAACGAAGTTACATCCAAATCGGTTGATAAATACGCCTTTTATCGCGTGACAAAATTCAGGACGTTTCAAAATGTCAGCCACGCTAGAAATTCAAAATGCTATAACTCAGCCATTTTTTAAGATATAGACGAAACAAAAACTGCTCCGAAATCTTTCTATAAAGGTCAAATACATAAGAAAAAAATATTTTTTCCATTTTCAATTTTTTGGTACCACATTTCAAATTTAAAATTTTTAAAAACATTTTAAATGGCCGCCATTTTGAAACAAAATGGCGGATGAAGCTGGCCAACGAGCTCGGTCGAGAGATTGGTATGTACTATGTACACACTGATTTACATCCAAATCGTTTCATAAATACGCCTTTTATCGCGTGACAAAATTCAGGACGTTTCAAAATGTCAGCCACGCTAGAAATTCAAAATGCTATAACTCAGCCATTTTTTAAGATATAGACGAAACAAAAACTGCGCCGGAATCTTTGTATAAAGGTCAAATACATAAGAAAAAAATATTTTTTCATTTTTAATTTTTTGGTATCACATTTCAAGTTTTAAATTTTTTTAAAATTTTTAAATGGCCGCCATTTTGAAACAAAACGGCGGATGAAGCTGGCCAACGAACTCGGTCGAGACATTGGTATGTACTATGTACACACCGAATTACATTGAAATCGGTTCATAATTACGGGAGTTACAGTGTGACATAAGTCAGATATATATATATATATATATATATATATATATCAATTTTGAACGGAGGGTGGTTTCGGGGTCTGGGGGTCATGATCGATGAAAATATACCAAAATTTTTTGAAATCGCTTTCCTCCGAACGGCTGCAATAGGTAGCTTTTTTGTAAAGAAAGCTACCTAAAAGGAAAAAATCCCTGCCGGCCCGGCCAACAGGCGGGGATAGATTTTGAAGTTAAGTATACTAATTTCAGAAACAGAAACTAAATCATGATTAGAGATAAACCCACTTTAACAATTTTATCTGGTCATTTTTGATGAGTTTATATTTCATTTTTATATAATAGCTGGTTTTATCAGAATCATGTTAAGTGGGTATTAAAAAAAAATACTTTTCCATGCTCAACAACTCGAAATTTTCTGGCACATTTTCAGATTCATTCTTAATAGAAAAAATATGAAACTTGCTGGCGTGATTTTTGAAGAGATTTATAAGCGACCAGTGTTTTATTTTTCGTTCAATTAATTAAAACTTGATTTATAAACAATTATTTTCTAAATATGACAATATTTTTCGTTTCTAACACAATCACTTCAGGAAATTCTGTTCAAAATGCCCACTTTGACATCATTTTTTTAAATATATTCTGCCTCTATCAAAAAATCGATCATTACGGTACACTATAGAGCTTCTGAGTAAGAGAATATACCAATTGGATGCGTCTGAGAGCAAAAATGAATTTAAAAATGAATAAGAAAATAAGCAGTTTGGATTTCAATACACCCTTAATACGATGATTTTTTTCTTCAACCGCTATGTTTTTTATAATTTGTTTTTGCAGAAAGAATTGGTCCTATCAAAAACTTGTTTATATAAATGTTGTAGACAATATTAAGAAGATATATGGTAAATTCATGGGGATTTTATATCTTGTGAATTGACGGAGTTATGAATATTTTTCTTCTTCAACCCCCCTTTTTGTTTTCGTTTTATTTATTTTTTTATTTATTTTTTATTTTTTATTTATTTTTTTTGCGGCACGAATTGGCCCTATCAAAAACTTGTGAATATAAAAGTTATAGATAATATTAAGAAGGTTTATAATAAAATTATTTGGATTTGATTTCTGGAGAATTGACGAAGTTATGAATTTTTTTGTTCCCAAACCCTATTTTTTGCGCCCCTTGAGCCCATTTTTAATTTTATCAAAAATCTGTGATACATAAATTTTTGGCCCTATTTTTAGAAGTAATAAAAACTTTAAACTGATTTGATCTGTATAAAAATTAAGACGTTGTGGGTTTTTTTTTTTCGGTTTTCACAAAACCACTCTCTATTTCCATCCCCTTGGTCCGATTTTGACCATTAACGAACTTGACCGAGATTTTATGCCCCTTGATTTTATGTATCAGTTTGGAAGAGATTTGTGCAGAATTGTGGAAGTTATCGTGTCCAGACGAAAGTGATATCTATCTATATCTATATCTATCTATATCTATATCTATATCTATATATATATATATATAAAGTTTTTTACTGAGGGTGGTTTTTGGTTCTAAAGGTCATGATCGGTGTAGATCTGCGGAATTTTTTCAGAAATTCCAACATAGGGTAGAATGTAATTTGTAGTATTTCATACGAAATCTACCTAAAAACGGCCTTTGTAGTAATCCACCTCAGCAACCTCATCCAATGCAAAAAGAATCATTTCAAAATGTTCAAATGCAAACGATTTATTTTAAAATAGTCTCCCATAGGATGAACATGAGCGAGCTGGCGTTATCGCATGAGCGGAGTAGCCCCTTCAAGGTTATCATCAAAATTATTATAAAAATTCACAAACTTAGTATTCATTGTATTGAAAGTGTAAAAATAGCGACTCACGTGGAATAAAGCTCTTATTGTTTTGTTAGCACACAAAAGACTCGAATATGCATATGAAAAATGTACAAGAATGTCAATGACTAAAACGCGAAAACTTTTATATTAGGTTGTAACGAAAGTTTTCCGCCAAATCACCATTACATAATACTATTTATAATATAAATAATTAACTGTAATATTATATATAACCACTATTTCGCCAAACCTTCACAGTGTCATTTGGTACAACACTAGTACCTAAAGCTGCACACTATATTCGGTGACATTCTGTATCTGACTTTTTGCAACGGAACAGGAAGTAAACGATTATTCTATTCTGGTAGTGTGATAGTTGCATTTCAGACACCTTGCACTTAATGATAAGGATGTTTTTTAGAAATTTCACAACACAGTGTTATAAAGCAAGTCTCTTTCTTTCAAATGCAAAAAAATCATATGACAAAATAGGAGCAAACACGTCAACGCTAACTGTTTGCACAGACCGTTTGTAACTTTTGTTACAACCTGATATATTCTTCAATATCACAAGTCCTATCTGACAAGGGACCCTACCGAAAAGGTACACGCCGATTTCGATGAAAATCGTAAAGAGTACTCATGATAGGATGAAGAATGATACCCATTTTATAGCCATTGTCAAGGTTTAGTATTTTGTTTAAATATTTTTTTAATTTGTAGATTGCAACTCATGAAAATATTTTATTAAAAATATTCTAATAATTTCAAACAACGTACTCGTTATAGAAATGATAATGAGTACAGAAATGAGTAAAACACAATGCATTTTTATATTGTTCACACGTTATAACACGAAATTTTTCACATTCATGACATTCGAATCTATTACTTGCGAAACAAAAATCAACTGCATTCTGGAAAGACACGGACTTTTCTTCAAGATATCTTCATTTAAACGATGCCTATTTAAACATAACAAGAAATCAAGGCGGTGAAAATGGATTATGTAGAAGAAACTGCAGTTTGGTGATATCATGCCGTTGATGAAGGTTGGGATTAAAATTGTCCATTAAAACAGCAAGCAGCATAAAAAGGCGTATTTGGAAAAAGGTCTGCGTATACCCAACCCATCATCTCGTTTTACTGATACATTGAAATATACGGGGTTAAAGAGCAGATATCTTGAAGAAAGGCATTTCCGGAATCCAGTTGATTCTTGTTTCACAAGCAATAGAACCGAATTTCGTGAATGTGAAAAATTACATTTTATAATTTGTGGATAGTGTAAAAATTCATTATTTTTTACACATTTTTATACTAATTATTACTTCTGTGACGATGACGTTGCTTGAAAGGATTGGAATACTTTTGAGTAAAACATTTAGCGATTTTCATGAGTTGCACATTAAAAAACGTAAAAATATTTAAAAAATACTAAACCAGACGGTGGCCGATAAAATTGTGTCATTCTTGATCCTATCATGAGCACTTCTTATGGTAAAAATTTCATTGATATCAGGGTGTACCTTTTGGGTAGGGTCCCTTGTGAGACTCAGAAGATGCATCTTTGGCTCAAAATGTTTGGCAGGGTTATTTTCTCTAATAGTCAGAACTTTAACTTTATTCACGAAGCATTTAAAGACTTCATTATTTTAATTACCATAGATACACCTTCATGAAAACTGCCAATAACAATGTAGGTCATGTTTATTTTACATCATTTACTACAACTGAAAATGCTAAAATGTGTTTGTGAATTGACTTTGGCTCTTTTCCGAAGCTTTGCTAGATGACTCTTCCATTAACTTTTTTACAAATGAAAAAGAGGGTAAATAAAAGGTGTGTGTGTGTGGGTGGGGGGGGGGGGGGGGGTTCATTTCCGAATTTTTGGAGTCGATGCATAATAGACCCCTTTTGCTTTAACCCTTTATCTACTGACGGTACTTATAAGTACCATTAAAATAAGTTGTTATAAAATTCATTTAATACATTGATTAGATGTAATACAGTTTAGAATGAGCTATAGCTACATCACTTTATCTTGTTCCGAAAGCATTATTGGTTTCACAAAACAAAAATACTTGTAAAAAGATGATTTGTTTTTTACTTTTGCCTGTTTTCAGCTTTCTTGGAGTTGGTGGGGGGGGGGGGAGGGAATTTTCAATTCAAAAATATTTCTATCTTTCCAGTGTTTAAACCATTCTATAAGAAAAATATTTCAAATAAAAGATTTGAGTGGGGTTATAAATATTGCACAAAAATCCCTATAAATTCAAATTTAATTAATCTTTCTAAATCCTCCAATCCTTCTAAAATCCTTCTAAAATTTATTAAATGATTATGTAAATCTTCAGATGCAGTTTAAACAAATCACGAAAAATGCTTTAGAAGATAAAATTTTCATGAACATAAAAGGTTAAAATATTCTTGAAATGACTCACGATCGTATAATGATAAGTGATCAGTTAATTAGGTTTCATAAACAAGATTTAAACAATAATTAAATTCTACACAAAATAAAAGAGTATTACATTCTAAGTCTTTTTCTAACATGTCTAAATGGGTCTTTTACTAACAGTCTTCTTCTAAGTCGTTTTCTAATAAAGACAAAAAAAAATCTTCAGATGAGAGAACTTTTGCCAGAAATCAAACAGCATCGTTATAATTAGCAATCATTATTAAAAACGAAGGCACATCAGAAACCCAAATACATGAGTTAAGAGGTCATCCCACCCATTGGGTGGAATCGAAACTGTCTGGAAAAATGTTTAGAATAGCTTCTAGGTAAGACTGATTTTTTTTTTTTAAAGGGGGCAAAGTAATCCTTGTCGCTGCAAAATAGCACTAAATGAGTAATGTAATCAATTGTGTTTGTTAAAGTTTTAAAATATTCACCTATAAAATATTATTTCTAAAACTTTACAAAACTGAATGCCACAAAATGAATACGTAAATTTTGAGAGAGATTTGATGTTAAAATACTATCATTACGATTGAGATTTATGAAAAAAAACTAAACCTTTACATATAATCTTATATTAAACTATCTTTAGTTTTATAAGGCACCAAAACCTTATTATATATTTTCATTAGTAATTAATGTATTTAGGTCTGCTTTGTTTTAAGAAGACAACAAAACTGAATAACGATCCGTTTTTTCCGCCTCATTTATTTTTAGAAGTCAACTGGTGTCATTGATCTAGAATATTTTTCTTGGTACTTATAGCTAAAATCGACAAAAAATATTTCGTAAATTTATCATTGTTTAATTTAATTTTTATAGGCACTGTATGTTTCCCATTTAAACAATTTTATGGATGTTATATATCTTCGGTAAGCTATTCAGCTGTCACAAAAATAAAAACAACAACAATTTCTCGAATATTTGATTATTTCCTTTCTAACGTAGGCGCCGATTGTTTTTAATCTTCGAAAGAACAGAGATTTATGTGTGGCAATAAATTCTAAATTAACGAGTCTTAGTGACGAAGAAATGTTTACAGTGCATCTTAAGAAATGATTTATGACATAGGAAGTATACATGTATGAGGTTTTTCTTTTCGTTTTTTTTTTTTTTTTTTTTTTTTTTTTTTTTTACTTTCAAATGTAAAAACATTTTAATCAGAATTTAATGGTATACATTTGTAGATCTCAAAATCACCAGAAATTCAAAAACAAAAGTACTGTTTATGTGGGGAAGAAATTTTTAAAATATCTTGAAGTTACAGATAAAATATTTATGAGAGAAAATGGAATTCATAATACACGTATGAAATGTATGAAAACAAGAGAAAGAATGTAGGGAAACAGGGCCAATTTAACCACTTTTTAAAAAAAGGACAGTACTTTCTTTGTATCCGGTATAGAGCAATGGAATCGATATGTATAGAAAGTATGGCTACTTTGCTACAAAATATAAAAAACATTTTTTTATCAAAATGAATACAAAAGTGCTGCTCTTGTTTTTTGAAGGGTTTACAAACGGCTCAATTGTTCCTCGCGTGTGAGAGATATCAACCAGATGGCCGGGAGAATAGGCTATGCTAAGGAAAATATATAAAAACTGTAAAAAAAAATAAATATCAAATAAATTATTTGAAAAACTACAATTTTTTTAAATTTCAAAATGGTGTAGTAGGTAGATAAAAAGTAAAATAAAATAGATAAAACTATTCATAATGCATGAAACAATAAAGATATGGAAAATAATCAACAGGTACAGTGTATGGATTCCTCAAAATTTAAATAAATGTTGAGCAAACAACAAAAATTAAAAGAATTTACCTTGAACACATCACAACATATTACTGTTGATTTAAAACAAACGTCACTGCAGTCCGCCTACCAATGCGAATTACATAGGGGATTATGTACTAGACGTATTATTTAAGTAACCTGGAATCTGGAAAATAAAAGCGGTGGCTCACGTCTACTCTCTCGTCAACTGTCTCCAGCTGTCCCTACATATCTGTAAATAAGCACACTCCCAACACACACAAAATAAATAAAATAAAAATACTTGAATGTTTTCGAGATTTCGAATCTTGATATCTGGAAATTAATGACTTGGTTTATTGGTTACTTGATTAGACTTGGGTATCCCAAAAAACATATACGGGGAGTTTCAAACGTATATACATACTTTACTGACTCATAACTTTAACTTGCAGGTTTAACAAACTATAAATAAAGACAGAAACCGACTCAGCTTTGTGCAAACGAAATTCATCCTTAACTGTTACTGAAAATAAGATTAGGTGGCCAAAGCGTGGAGACAGGGTTTCAGTCACATTCCCCCTACGCTATTTAAAATGACTAGAACTAGAGATAAGATTGAGGCCGATTGAACTGTTCAACATATTTCTAAGCAATGTTTGAAAAAACATCATCAAACTCCAGACAGAAACCTTTGTAGAAACCTATGACGACAATTTATAGAAATCTGTTCGATAACCGGTTCGCGAAGTGGCACTTTCAAAATAAACTTTCCACCCTATTTTAAAGGCTTCAATTTGAAAGTTTTTGTTCCAAGATGCTAACGTGACCCAGTTATCTACACATTGTTTATAAACAGCCATTATGTGAAGATTTTAAAATTTAATTTAGGATATTAATAAAAGTGTTCTACAAGCTAATTCTAACATATATTGAAACAAGCATAATTCTAACCTATAAATAATCCCATGTTAATATGAGTGAATTTTTTAAAACATTGCTAAGACATTTGGTCAAATTTTTGTAACTATTGCTAAAAGTCTACTCTTTTTTTTTTTCCCTTTGTTATATTCTATTTTTCTTCTCAACATATGTGAGTTTCGGATTTTCTTAAATGATACTGGTTTCTGAGGAAAACAATTTAAAACACAAAATAAATCACTACAAAAATTAACAATTTACTTCTATTAATAAAAGAATATTTAATAATGTGTGTATGTGTCTGTTTGTTGCCGATGGCTACGGGAAACTACCGCACGTAGAAGTCAGAAAATTTGGGTAAGGATAGACGAAGGCGTGTATGAATGCACCTAGGACTCAGATTTTTCATTTTTTATGATTAGTTGAGATATTATGAACCTTAATGAACCTTAGAGCTTCCATTTGCGGCAGTTCGCATTGTTAAGATCGCTTCCGCTCATGTTCGCGGAATCCTCGGTTTTTCAAGCAAACGAAAAAAAAGATTTTTTTTCGCATATTGAAATCGCAATTGCCTGGTCCTTCTATAGATTCACAAAACGGTATCTTAGTAGGTATCTTGTGATAGTACGTAGCGGTATCTTTTGTTAAAAAATATTGATATTTACTGTATTTTTTTATTATATTTTCTGAAAGTTGTATTAATATTCATTTTCATCAAACTACCAACCCCATTTTTCGGATGAATATAACCACTTCCTCCCCCACACACTTTTTTAGTGTACCTTCCCTGTCATAAAGGTATTTTTTTCAAAAATATTAATATTTTCAATTTAAATAAGTCGGTTATTGCGATCGCCGGGGACATTTTTCGTTGTTGAAATCGCGCCAGGGTTTTATGTTTATTTTCTCTTTTTCATTTCCAGTATTCGAAAGAATCATTTCGCATTTCTAAAATAGGGTAAAATATTGAGATGGGATTTTTTCCTCCGTGATAAAAATGTCAAATCATACAAATTCGAGGTTCGTTTTCTAATAACAGAATCGATTGCACCCGGGTGTACTCTATTGAAGGCAGTGAGGTTCCCCGACACTACGTTCGTCTGATAGATTTTCGTTTAAAAATTTAAAATCATACACATTTGAGAGTCGTTTCAAAAAACAGATTGAATCGGGTGTAACACGCCCGGTATGCGCTGCCGAAAAAAGTATAAATTAAAAACTGATGTTAGAAATAATTCAAGTTATTATCCTCGGTCCCTTGCAACGCTGGGAGAGTCAGCTAGCTGGGGAAAAACAGAATATAACTGAAAAAGACTGACACATGATATTGCATCAATTACTTCAAACTGAAAGAAAATGTAATTTTAAAAATTACAAATTTTCCAATTTTATGATATAATCAGATTATTTAAATACTAGCAAAACCCATGGCTTTGCTTGCGTAATAGTTGAAATATACCAAGTGATGTTTATATATCTAAATTTTGTTAGAAGAAATTATACCAACATGTATAATAATCACTTATAAACGGATTAAGTTAAATAATGTTATAAAAAGTTATAAATTATCTTTATTTACATTTTTAATAATTTTTATATTTATATAAATATCGTTCGTCAATCTTAATAATGATATTTTATAACTTTTATAGCATTATTCAACTTAAGAAATTATACTTTTAGGAATAACTCAAAAATTACTAATTAAGCCACAGTTTGACTAAACTTCATTATTACCCTGCATTAGGAATTAAATTAATAAGAAGAGCTAAAACTAATTCTAAATAAATGATAGTTTTGAAAGTATTTTGAAGCTTTTATGCTTATTTCATACACTTATTTCAGTATTCATTTGAAGTTTTGAATTTTTTAGAAACCGTTTATAGCACGCAATTTCATCTTAAAATTAACCATCATGTCAAATTCCAAGATTCATGTCTAACGGTCTACAACCTCTCTGGTGATAGAGGCACTGACATATAATACCTATGATGAAACAGAGACTGCCACCTTTAATTTACCAACATTAATTTTGAAATCGTTTTGGTATTTCCTAATATTTCATAGAAAACGTAATAGAAAGTTTTTAAAGGCTTGTTTAGAACGTTTGTTGTTCCTGCAAGCCCCAGGTGGTAGTGGCACCGGCATAAAATATAGCCTGTGTAGGATCACATACTGTCACCATTGAACCGCAGCCATTACTTTAGTAATCGGTTTATTATTTCCTGAGACTGCATATAAATAGTAATTTTGGACTTTTATAGAATGCTTTTCGCTCCTTCCCTTCGCTTCACCCCTTTTAAATTTCGAATTTATTTGCGACAGTTCATAGAGGGTATTTAAATTTTATAAGTAACTACAATGTCATATTTAAAGTTTCTAGCCTCTTAAGTATCCCAGAAATAGCAATTTAGAAAGCTTTTTGCTCCTGCAAACCTCTGGTGGTAGTGGCACAGACATAAAATATAGCTTATGTTTGAGCAGGTTCTATCACCACCTATTTGCAACGATTATTTTTGAAATCGGTTTGGTATTTCATAAGATTGCATAAAAATCGTAATTTAGAACGTTTTTAGATCGCTCTTCGCTCACTTCATACTTTTAAATTTGGAATTTTCTTTCGACGGTTCTTATAAAGCATTTGCGCCTTTTAATTAATTAGATGCCAAATTTCAAAATTTTAGACCCCTTAGAATTACAATAAAACGCGATTTAGGACATTTTTTGCTCCTGCAACCCCCAGGTAGGAGTAACAACAACATAAAATATAGCCTATGTCGGATAAGGGACTGTCATCATCAATTTACAACCATTGCCTTTGAAATCGGTTTGATATTTCCTGATATTGCGTAGAAATTGCAATTTAGAACGATTCTAGAACGCTTTTCGCGCATTTTCACCCCTCTTAAATTTCGATTTTTTTAGGAAATGATCTTAAGAGATCATTTATATCTTATAAGTAACTATTCCATACCAAGTTGCTAACCCCTACAGTATCACAAGAATCTCAATTTAGAACGTTTTTAGCTCCTGCAACCTCCAGGTGGTTGTGACACCGGCATGAAATAGAGCATAAGTTAGAGCAATGGCTGTCACTATCAATTTCCAATCATTACTTTTGAAATCGGTTTCATACTCTCTGAGTTTGCGTAGAAATCGCCATTTAGAAGGTTTTTTAGAACGCCTTTCACGCATTTTCACGCCTTTGAAATTTTGATTTTTTTAGGAAATGTTCTTAGAGATCATTTTTATCTTATAAGTAACTACCATGCCAAATTTTATGTTTCTAGGCTCTTCAGTAATACAAAAATCGCATTTTTAGAACGTTTTTTCTCCTGCACCCCTTTTGGGGTAGTAGCATGGGCATAAGATATAGCCTACGTTGGAACAGGGGCTAACATATCATTGATATCATTACTTTTGAAAGCGGTTTGATATTCCCAGAGATCGCGTAGAAATTGTCATTTAGAACGGTTTTTAGAACACTTTTTGCGCTTTATCACTCCTTTTACATTTCGATTTTTTTAGGAAATGTTCTTAGTGATCATTTATGTCTAATAAGTAACTACCATGCCAAATTTCATGTATCTAGTTACTTCAATAACACAAAAATCGCTTTTTTAGAACGTTTTTTGTCTTGTGCACCACTTTTGGGATAGTGGCATGATATAAAATATAGCCAATGTTGGAGCAAAGTCTGTCACCTCATTTTGATACTACTATTTTTTAATTAGGTTAGGTACTTCCTAAGATTGTGTAGAAATCGCCATTTAGAACGTTTTTAAAAACTTTTTTGGCTCATTTTCACATTTTTCAATTTTTCAATTTTTTCAGAAATGTTCTTAGGGATCTTTTATATCTTATAAGTAACTACCATTCCAAATTTCATGTTTCTAGGCCCTTCAGTAATACAAAAATAGCATTTTTAGAACTTTTTTGCCCCTGCACCCCTTTTGGGATCGTCGCATGGACGTAAGATATGTTCGAACATGGACTAACACCATCATTTTAACACCATTACTTTTCAAATCGATTCAGTAGTTCCAGAGATTTCCTCCTACAAATAAACAAACAAACTTTACTTTTTTATAATATTAATACAGATTTAGATCCGTACGATTTCATGTCCTATTATTTCTATTATTTCTTTGTTGTTAAATTTGTTTGTTATTTATTTATTTTATTATAATTGACTACGAATAATTGCTAAATTTTCATAATTTCCATACAAGTTTTTTCATAGAAAAACCATTTACAAGTCTTTTTGAAAATATCCGGTTATTCTAGTAAAAATAGGCTACATTAATATAACTTATGACATATTAAATAATAAAACTTTATATAAATCACCATAAAACAAAAGAACACACAGAACGCGTTTCGAGGTGGAAATTTTAACTGCCCATTATCAGCCAAGGTAAACACGAGTCCATAAGGGGACAAAATCGCAAATGAACCGAAAGGGCCGAGGGGAGAACTTACAAAGGTTACGCTAGGTAAAAGTAAACACCGATCACAGAGGAGCACATGCACAAGAGGAAAGTGATGTCAAAATTGTAGAAGAAAATAACAGGAAGGAAAAAGTAAAAAAGAAAAAAAAACAAATTAAAATGAATGATCAATAACAAAAAAATAGAAGAAGTAAATTAGGAAATAAAACTGAAAGAGAAAACGCAAGAAAATCATAAGAAAGAAAATATTCTTTTCCTATAATTAAATGAAAAGGGACAAGAAAAGATGGGAAATAATTACAAAAGTAATTTCCAAGCTGAAGAGAGAAAAGGCAATGATGAGAGATCATTGACAACTTTATCGGAATTTTGTAAAATAAAAACGGCTTCCTAAAAATCCAAGTGATTGGAAGAGAGAGGAGAAGAAATAAATCTAGCCATGGAGAAATTGAAACAGTGACTTGAAGTCTAACAATGACAGGCAATTGATAATCTGAATATTTTTTATTTCATATATTCCTCTGATGCTTGCTTAATCTGAACTTTAATGCTCTTTTAGTTTGAGCAATATACCTAAATTACAAGAATTAGGAATTAAATAAATGCAGGATATAGGATCTATCAGAAAGCATAATTTTGTTTTATTAACAGGTTTGAAGATAACTTTAAAATTGAAAAGAGAAAGGATTTTGGAAATTTTCAAAGAGAGAGGAGATTAAAGTGGCAGAACGATAGAGTTAAAATTAGAAGGATTATTTGAGTCAGAAAGAGCACATTTAGGATTATTAAATTTTTCGGAGCTTTGACAATCAAAGAAGAATTATAACTACGTGCCAGGGCAAGAGATTTAAGATATTTAATCTCATTCAGATCAGAAGAGTCATAACAAATACGTAACGCCTCAAAAGAAGTGTAAAAGGTCGCCTATTTTTGTTGAGGAGGATGGTTTGAAAGAGCATGAGGTGGAAGAGACACAGCGAAATGTTTTCTATAAAGAGTGGTAGTGAACCGATCTGGGTGTTTCGAAACTAAGACTTCAAGGAAAGGAAGAGAATTGTTCTGATTGTCTTCGAGAGTAAATTGAATACAACAATCAATAGAATTAACAAATGAAAGTAGATCAAAAAGATCCAGGTCAGAATAAATTAAAATAAAAGTATCATCAACATACCTAAACCAGAAAAGAAATTTATATAAGCTGAAAAGGTTTTCTTCAACAAAATGCATAGGAATATCACATAAAAGAGGAAAATATGATTAATATTCATTGCGAGAAATATCTCGAATGATGGCTTTAAGAATAGAAAACTTACTCCTGGTTAAGGTATTTTTAACACGAATAGAAGAAGGCAGTTTGTAAATGACATTAATGAACTTAGGAATAACCTTAGAATATTTACACTTAAAAAAAATGAAGCCTATTCAAAATCCAGTGCACTTCAAACGATGAATAAGTGAAGAACCCATAACAAAAAGGAAAGCAAACAAAACACGGAAAATAAATAGATAAAACAAAAATAATATAAATAAAAGAACAAATGGAAAATAAAACTAAATTACATAAAAAATCAAAATAAACTAATAAATAGGAAGAAAAAAACGCGTGAAACGCAGGATAACACACTGCAACCAACCCAAACAGTGAAATACAGAAGAAACAGCTCCAAAAAACAAGCGATAAATTACAAATTAAATAGTAAAACTTTGTATGAATCATCATAAAACAAAAGGACACAGAGGGCACGTTTCCGGAGGGAAATTTTAACAGCCCGTCATCAGAATGTTTGCATTGGCTGATTGACGGGCTCTTAAACAGTCCATCCCGAAATGCGTCCTATGTATTATTTTGTTTTACGATGATTCAGACAAAATTTTATTGTTTAAGGGGGTCCGGGACACAAAAATCTTAAAATTTTCTTAAAATTTTTTATTTCATAAAAATTTTCTCTGTTTTTTTTTTTTCTGCTTAAAATGAAGTTTAAATCATGTTTCTATCTTAATTGGAACAGAAAATATTCATTTTTAAGTTTTGGTTTGTTTTCCAAGTCTAGCTTTCAAGCAATGGTTGCAATGAAAACGACTTTTTGCGAAAATGCGTTTTTCTTCATGATGGGTTTTTTCACAATTTCTCGTTTTTAAATTGTTATAAGTCAAGAACAGATAAATATAAATATTTCAAATTTGGAACATGTCTTTTTCAATTGTTTTACTTTAATTTTTATTCAGCAAATTTGGAAAAAATATTTACTTTTAAAAATATGAATTAAAAAAAAATTACATCATTTTTTTCCAAATTTTCACTTTAAATATTTTTAATTTTTATTTAAATTAACATTTTTTAAAATGCTGAATCTAAATTAAAACTTATATATTTCTGTTTATTTAAATGCAAAAAAAAATAAATTCTACTAATATTATTTCGAGTTATAACGATTTTAAACTTCCCCACTTTTTTAATCAAATTTAAATTTAATTTTTTAAAAACAAATTTGAGAAGTTTTATCATGTGATTTTATTTACAAATGATATGGTTAACCATTACCAAAAAAATCGAAATTTTAACTCAATAAATAAAAATTATTTGAAAATGTCGGTGCTGTTTCATTTATAGCTTATGACACTTTAAGGGAAAAGCAAAATATTTTCGTACCACATTTATTGAAATGCATACACCCGTTTCCATCAGGTAATAAAGAATCTTCCATATAGCCCAGGGGAAATGTACATTATACCTTGCAAAAGGTCGGGTAGAAGATTTTATTTTTTTTAATTGTTTATAATGATGCCAACATGGAAAAACTAAGTTTTCTAACAAAATTTCTTAAGGCTAAATTTTTTGTGGCCAAAAAAACAACAAAATTTTGGGACTTTTTTTATTTTTTTAAATATTTCAAGATTCGTTGCAGTAGCATATTTTTTGTCAATTACAATATTAAAGAAGATAAAATTCCCTACAACTTTCATATTTACAACTTTTTTATACACTCAATAGCAAGCGCAGTACGCCATTTCAAAAATAAGGCATTTTTTTCAATTTCTTAAAAACCGCGAAAAACGCAGCTCTGCCCCGATTATTCAAATGTTCCCTGCTGATTTAATCGTGTATTCCGACTTCTAATAATAGGTAGCAGTAAAGTCCCTATTATTTGCACACTCGCGTCTTTATTTTCATCTCAACAGACATTTTATATTCAATAAATTTATATAATTTTAAAAGTAGGGCAGAGTGTAGATGAATGAAACAATTTTCCTATTTAGACACGGTGCAGAGTTGCCAAGTCTCCGGATTTTTGGATACCAGTATTTTAATAGAGAAAATGTTCTTTTATTTAATTGGAGCATTTGGGCGATTTAAAAGAACCACATTTTCTCTAAGATAATAGTGGTGCGCAATTAGCCGGAGACTTGGCAACTCTGAGACTTTAAGTGTATGCAATGTTAACTTCAAAGCATTGTTTAAAAGATATTACTTCAATATTTAGTAAGTTATTGGCATGATAGTTTCAATTAAGAAAGTATTTTCGTATAATTTTATAATTTTAATAACTTTTATAATGCATACATGTTTTTCCAGGTATCAGTTGGATAGGTATGAAAATTTGTAAAAAACATATTTTATTCCACACTACAATGTCATATTTTATTTACCAATTATTGATAATATATGTTTTAATGTTTTACTGTTTTAAAGATAGTAAACATTGGATTGTGGTTCCATATAAAAGGGGGGACGCAAAACAGAAATATATTTTATGTAAGAAATACTTTTACCTTATAGCTACAATAAAAATGACAACAGATTATTTCATAAACTAATGTTATGCATTTATCACTTGTAAAATTTAAAAATTCTTTCAATGAAATATTTGAGATCACTAGTTTCATAAAAATATTTAAAAGATTAGTTTTAAAAAATATTGTCAATATTTTTCTCCACTTATAACAATAAATATAACAAGAGATTATATTATTTTAGCATGCAAAAATATATAAAACTTTAAGATTATCTATTAATTGCTTTAAAGCTCAAACAGAAAAACTTAATTTGGTTGTTGAAAAATTTGCTTTGTGGGATATTCTAATCTTCTGTATTATGTACTGTTGTGAAACTATATCTGTTTAATGATCATAGTGATACTATTTATCAAATGAAATACCAATTTATTTATGATTGTAGGCCATATAAACATTTTTGTTTTCCCGTTCATCCCCTGACTCATTCAACTCCACTTTCCGTACACAAAGTGAGGTAGGCAATAGAACTGCACAAGCTAAAAAAAAATGTATTCTAATAATAATAATTTCTGCAGGCTATTTAACAATATTTTTTTTCTCTTTGATGGCACTGTTGTAGGATTATTAGCATCCTGTTTCAAAGGAATATCCTTATTATGAATAAAACAGATATCTGGATCATCTAGAGGCATAAAACCTAATACTTCCCATTTATCAGCATTTTCCTGCACTTTCTTCGCGTAACTAGTGTAGTTTCACGCGGAAACATTTACACGCTAATGTTAAACCTATGGTAGCATTCTTTTCAGAATTCTTGCTTGAATTTCAATATTTAATTTTTTTTTCATATGATACCTGAGGTCGATATCTAACGTTGCGCGTTTTTAATTTTTCGAATTTGGTTGCATTTTTTTAATGAAGATACTTTAAATTTCAGAACGGGTTGCAAACAGTTTTCCAAAAAGGAAAGTGTCCGAACATAAAAAAAGAATGCAACGAAATCCGAAAATGTACAACATTAGATATTGATCTCGGGTATCCCACGAAAAAATATTTATTTAAAAGTAATAAAATGGAAGCGATATATTTGTCAAGAACGCTTCCATGGGTTTAATATTACCTTGCGATTGTCTTCGTGTGACTAATTTAGTCTCATAATTCATATAACTGTGACTTTAAACGCCTCAATACAACAACTACAGTAAAATCTTTGAAAAGGAAATCTCTACGGAATGCGGTCTTTAAAGAAAAAAAAATATCTTTATTCAAGAGAAAGAATATGAAAAATTATACCTGCTAAGATGGAAACCTGTTTAAAGCGGAATATATTTCGGTTCGGTTTTCAAGGTTTTAATGAATCAATATTCTACAAAGCTGATTACGTAGTTCAGAATTACGTATTTAATGATTACACACTTAAAATTTTCAAAATCCGGCTATTAGAGATTTATTAAAATTATCGTGACAAATTTTCTTTTTAAGGTGGGGGGGGGGGGGGGGGCAGAGGGAAGGGCGCCAAAATCCATGTTTTCCACGGGTGCAAAAAAGGCTAGTTTTGGCACTGAAACACGTAATTTACTGCTACCAATATATAGAAGTTGACATACAAGATTAAATCCGTGGGAAACATTTGAATAATCGGGGCAGAACTAAGTTTTTCACGGTTTTTAAGAAAACTGAAAAAATTGTCCTATTTTTGAAATGGCGTACTGCGCTTGCTATTGGGTGTATAAAAAAGTTGTAAATATGAAAGTTGTAGAGAATTGTATCTTCTTTAATATTGTAATTGACATATAATATGCTACGGCAACGGGTCTCGAGATATTTCAAAAAAATTTAAAAAGGTCCCAAAATTTTGTTGTTTTTTGGCCACAGAAAATTTAGCCTTAAGAAATTTTGTTAGAAAACTTGGTTTTTCCTTGTTGCCATCATTATAACCAATTCGAAAAAATAAAATCTTCTACCCGACCTTTTGCAAGGGAACCCCCTTTTTTTGGTACATTTCCCCTGGACTAATTACCCACGGTCAACAATATTACCCTCCTTTTCTGCTATAAGCCAAGTAAAAAGAAAGCAAGTCTATAAAAATGGCACAATTAAGATTTAATATACAGAAAAAGTTAAATTCAAAATGTTTCAAGTCCGAATTTGAATTTCTCACTTGTAATATAATATTCAACTAAAACATTTTTGAACGGTTTTGTATACACTTTAGGAATCATATTTTGAAGTTAAGAAAAATGAAAAATAATAGTTGATTTTAAAGGGACTCTCAATGTCAAATTTCGGATTTTTATTTTAAAATGTGCCTTATTATTCTTAGATTAATCTGTATCCAAATTTTGGAACAATCCGATAAATAATAAAGTCGTTGCACTTAATTTAATCAAAAATTGTAATGTAAACTGTATGATGGTGAAATGTTTAAACTCATTTTTCTCATTTCGCAATTTTTACCGGACTGCCAAGAAGGGTTATGTGTTTCACGCGTATCTGGGCATGTGGATTTCTTTGTACCCTCGGAACATCCCAAAAGCTGAATGGATTTTAATGAATAAGGTCTCTATTGATTCATCTTAACTGTCCGATGGTTATAGGCTAGGTTTTGTTTTTATAAATTCAAAATGGCGACCGTAAAATTCAAAATGGCGGTACAGACGAAAAAATGTTTTTACGCACCCTATTGAGTGGCCTTTCATTGAATAGGTCTTCAAAATGAAGACAATGTTTCATTGGCTATTTTACAGTCAGAAGCTCCGTTTAATCATTACACACCCTGGATGTTGTGTAGGTAGGATCTCTAGCTTTACAGCAACCTTCATAGACATCTATAGGCCTCATCAAATCAGTGTTTATAGGTAGGAACTAACAATTAAACATAACCTAAAAGTCATCAATACAAGTAAATAAAAAAATAGGTAAAAAATATAAAACATAGTTTCACATGGATGAGAAATAATTAATTAGGTCGCTTTTTACGCAGTCGGGGTTTTTGATTTTTTAAATTTATTTATATTTTCAATTAAATCAAAATGCTAAGGCAATAATGAAGCAAATTGTCTGAAATTTTTAAAAAAAGTATCTTTGGACCCTATGTGTGATAACTAAGTATCCGATTTTTGATATCTGGTAACTTTAAAAAAATTATGAACTTAAAAACATGCTATTTTCACACGTTTTTTCCATATACATTTACTAATTTTTTTTTCTTCTGATCTAATGGTCTAGTCAAAGATCCAATACTTACAGGGAAGGTCTCCATGCGGGCATACACCGAAAAATCTGAAATTACCGAGTGTTCTTCTCATGAGGATATTTATGTTTATAAAAAAAAATTTGGTGGAACCTCGATAGAGCATCCGTAAAAC
The DNA here is from genome assembly GCA_963932465.1 of Maratus speciosus. NCBI lineage: Eukaryota > Metazoa > Arthropoda > Arachnida > Araneae > Salticidae > Maratus > Maratus speciosus. The sequence continues at coordinate 682,296,134 of OZ010787.1, read as the reverse complement.
AATAATGAAAATTTCTTTATTTGGCGAGTTTTTATCGATTGCGATCGAATAGAATTTCAAAAAGTACTTTCTTATGTCAAATACACTTTAAGGGAAAAATGTTTCATGTTGATCTTGTTTAAATAAATTTAATTTAAATAACTTTAGTTTTGTAAGTTTTAGTTTGTTTTAACTATAATTTTTTCATATCGATATTTATATGCATTCATATTGAAATTGAACTATAAAAAATTACGATTTAAAACGAAATTCAAAATTTAAATTAATTAAAATTGTCTCAAGCTCAAAATTAAATCCAATTCAGCATTGTCGATTCAATTATGTTGGTATGGAAACGACTTCTTAGATATTGAAATGTATAACTGCAGAATTCTTTATCTGGCTTTTATTTTTGAATACGCTTAAATGTATGAAAATACTTTTTTCAATATGATTTTCTTTTATATATGAAAATATTTTTTCAGTGATAAATTAAATAACTGCAACTATATATATAAGCACTATATATATGTAATACAATATATATACATATACTGGTGTGCAAAAATTAAGGACCAATCACAAAATGCTAATTTTCAAATACGCGAACACTCAAAAGGAAATAAGTATAATTCGAGTAATTACTATCTCTACAACACAGCTAGTCCATATAACATCTCATTCAGGTCACACATGGTCACAAGTGTCACAGTCACTACGGTGAAGCAAAAAAATAAGAAATTCCATACATCTCATTATGAGTCTCAAATGATCACTATATGTGACTCCACTGAGACGTCACTGTGACTGCTGCTTTGTGACGTGTCAACATGTGACTTTACAATGTAGTTACATTGTGACTCTCATGTGACTCTCATCTGTAGACTCAACTTTAAAGTCATCGTGAACGCTGCATTGTGATAAGTTACCAAATAAGGTCACATTAAAGTCACATGATAACTTTCAGGTGACAGAGAGAATACTGTGAAGTCGTGATTATAATGTGATATTATTTGGTGACTTATCATAATGCAACGTTCATGATGACTTTGTAATTGAGTCTAAAAATGACAGTCACATGAGAGTCACAACTTAACTACCTTGTAAAGTCACCTGGGGACTCGTCACAAAGCAGCATTCACATTGACGTCTCAGTGGATTCACATATAGTGATCATTTGAGACTGATAATGAGACGTATGGAATTTCCTATTTTTTTGCTTCACCGTAGTGATTGTGACACTTGTGATTATGTGTGACCTGAATGAGATGTTTTATGGACTACCTGTGTTGTAGAGATAGTAATTACTCCAATTATATTATTTCCTTTTGAGTGTTCGTGTATTTGAAAATTAGCATTTTGTGATTGGTCCTTAATTTTTACACACCAGTGTATATCTATTAAAATTAATATGTATATATTGTACATATTAAACTCTCCCATTGTTTAAGTTTAAATTCATTAAATACCATTGACAGGAACTCTAAAAATCTATTAACAAACAATTTTCAGTTACATTGAAGTCGTTTGCTTTTGGTCTTTTTTGCTTGAAGTCGTCGCTTTCGTCTTTTCACGCCAACTATTCGAAAGTATTTTATTTTTTACAGACTCTCTATTGTAATTCCGCCGCTAAATTTTACTGATCCTTTATTGCATATATAAGTAGTTTAATTAGTATTTATTTCGAAATATTCTGAGTAGGCCCAGTAAGTAGACCTTCCTTGTTAGATTTATAGAAAAAAGTACTTTGAATAAAAGATAAAAAATCTATTCCTAAATATAAAAAATGGAAAAGAAGAAGGAATTTTAAAATTGTTAAATTAAAAAAAAAAAAGGTTATTGCTACATTGAGAATTTAACAATTTTTATTATCTATTATCACTATGTTTTATTGAAACATGAACCTAAAATTATAATATAGGTTCTAGTTCCAAAATAAATTTTTTGGTACCGAGTACCCTTAAGAATTATTTTCCTGTAGTAGTATCTGTAAATAATCTGGGATGAGATTCAAGCTTTCTGAAATCCCAATAAAAGTTATGTGGCACTATTGGAATATTATGTCTATTTGATAAAACAAAATAGTTTAAAAAATTATAAATGACAAAAATTATGTGCCAACGTACTTAAAAATTTACTTAGTAATAACCGCTTGATAAGAGCAAATAAAATCATCTCAATTTTAAATCATTAGAAAAACTCAAACTAATTTTTTTAAATAGAGAATAAAAACCTTTGTTGCTTAATTTGTTCTTTTACCACACCACTGGTAGATAAGAAAAATACTTGGATAATCTCTTCTGCAGTCACCAAGCAACCGTGAAAGTGATCTTTCAATTATTTTAGTTACTTTAGTTTAGTTAGATATTTTTTCATTAACGTATTAGTGTGGAACTAATACGATTTCTATACCTGAATTCTATACAAATGCCTTATTGTCTTTGATTTAGAGGCTGAATTGTGTTTTATAGGGTTTTGTTTTCTCTTATTATTACGTTGTATCTATTGAATTCGATTTTGTAATATTGTTCCTTCTTATTAAGTCAACTATAGAACTCTCACAAAGCAGGGAAATTATAATGAGTTTACCTACTGCAGTATTCTCTTCCGTTAAATCACATCGCTTATTAAGTGACTCATATGTTAAACATCTGAAAAAAATTATTTTGTGAGCATAAAAAATCACTTGCATTTCTCTTTAGGTGTACAGATTAATATAAACAAACAACACTTTTTACGATATTTTTAAAAATTACATAATGCAATTATTTTAGAAAATTATTACAACTCCATGTTTAAGAAAGTTTCAAATGTGAAAGGTTTGGCAATTTTCATTGAATTTCTGCTAAAACGAAACGTTTGTCTACTTATTTGTCTATATAAAGAAAACGCATTTGTCGATCCAAAGAACAAACACCTATTTTTCACATATTTTACTTCATGCCTCTTTGCTAAAGATTTATTGTTCTCTCTCATAATCAAATAAAGAGTTATTTCGAAAAATACTGACAAATCAATAATCATTAACTCAATGGAAAGCCATTTAGGAAAAAATACTTATTAGCTTGGGAGATTTCTAACCAATCTTCCCTTTCCTATTTCCTAATCTTCAATTTTACTATCCGTTTGACAAGCTCTCTTTTTCGTAACACAAAATATGTTAGTTACGTTTCGCAGACTGCACCAACTCAGTTATGGGCAAATATCGTTCAGAGTTAATAAACGGATGTTGTTGATTTTAATCTACAATTGTCGATCTTTTAAAAGGGATTATTTTAAAGATAAATGGGATTCAAAACACGTAAAATACGATAAGTTAAAAGAAGGTACAACAGAAATCGTAAAAGTGGAGACCCGAAATCTTTTTGTTGTCTGTCTGTATGTATGTATGTCTCGGGAGAATTTATGTAAAAATAATCCGATTAGCTTGAAATTTAATACATATGTTGGTTAGCAATTTGTAATAGGGTGTATTTTTTGGGTTTAAATTTAGTTGATTCGTTCGGAAAATATAGAATACTTTTTCATGGTATAACACTTTTCTGTGGGAATTCGGGGGGATTTTCAAATTTTGATTCATTAATATAAAAATGAGCCATTTGGACATTTTATTTAAATATTAAATTATGGATGCTAATTTTCTGTGCAATGGTTTAAATCATTCCAATCAGTTTGAAACATTGTGAGTGGAAAACAGGACGTTTGAAAAGAACTGGGTAAGATTTGATGGAATTTTATGCATCTGTTCCAAAAGTATAAAACATTTCACTTTGTCACTTTTACAAATTTGCCACCCTGCATCATTTATTTTTCCATTTTTTCTTTAATATTTGCTCAGAAAGTGGATTTCATCATTTTTATTAAAAAAAAGTCCTTCCGGCCAGTGCCGGGAGGAAGAGGTAGCTTTCATAATCCTTATTTAAAAAAAGCCAAATTATGTCATGCAAACACACGAAGCTCAATTTAGTGGAAACCGAATATAGGAGATTCAATACTAATTTTTATCAATATAATGAATGAGAATTTCGCGAAATTAGTCAGCTGTATCCAAGCTGCTTTTCTTTAAAGTAACTTATATTTGGCTCCCAAATTCGGCAATTTCTTAAAGTGCCTGTCCTTTTAAGACAACATGGTGGATGAGGCTAAGCAGTGAACTTGGTCGAGACCTTAGTAATTGCTGTGCACATGCTCACTCACATCGGAATCGGTAAATATATAGGAGTGCTGTCGCATGCAAAAAATCAGATTTTTCAAAATGTCACCCACAATAGAAATTGAAACTGCTATATCTGAGCCATTTTTTAAGGTAAAGACAAACAAAAAATGCTCCTGAATCCTTATATCAAGATCAAATACTTAAGAAAGAAACCTTTTTCAATTTCTAATTTTTTTGCACCTCACTTTAAATATATATATATATTTTTAATTTAATGGCCGCCATTTTGAAACAAGATGGCTGATGAATCTGGCCAGCGAACTTGGTCGAGGTGTTGATGTATACTGTCCACATGCCTTCTTACATCGAAATAGGCGAATACGTGTGTTATCGCGTGACAAATACAAGATCGTTTCAAAATGTTAGCCATGCTAGAAATTCAAAGTGCTATAAATCAACCATTTTTTAAGATATCAACAAAAGAACAAATTTTCAGAAACAAAAACTGCTTCGGAATCTTTGTATCAAGGCCAAACACATAAAAAAAATCTTTTCCATTTTCCAATTTTTTAATACCTCATTTTGAATTTTAAATTTAATTTTTTTAAATGGCAACCCTTTTGAAACAAGATGGCGAATGAAGCTGGCCAACGAACTCGGTCGAGACATTGGTATGTACTATGTACAGACCAAGTTACATCCAAATAGGTTCATAAATACGCCTGTTATCGCGTGACAAAAATCAGGTCGTTTTAAAATGTCAGCCACAAGAGAAATTCAAAATGCTATTACTCAGCCATTTTTTTTTAGATATAGATGAAAGAAAAACTGTTCCGGAATCTTTGTATTAAGGTCAAACACATAAAAAAAAATCTTTTTCATTTTCCAATTTTTTGGTATCTCATTTAAATTTTTTTATTTTTTTAAATGTCCGCCATTTTGAAACAAGATGGCGGATGAAGCTGGCCAACGAACGCGGTCGAGATATTTGTATGTACTATGTACACACCAAGGTACATCCAAGTCGGTTCATAAATACGCCTGTTATTACGTGAGAAAAATCAGGACGTTTCAAAATGTCAGCCACGCTAGAAATTCAAAATGCTATAACTCAGCCATTTCTTAAGATATAGACGAAACAAAAACTGCTCCCGAATCTTTTTATCAAGGTCAAACACATAAGAAGAAAATATTTTTTCAATTTTCAATTTTTGGTACCACATTTCAAATTTAAATTTTTCTTAAAAATTTAAATGGCCGCCATTTTTAAACAAGATGGCGGGTGAAGCTGGCCAACGAACCCGGTCGAGACATTGGTATGTACTATGTATATACGAAGTTACATCCAAATCGGTTCATAAATACGCCTTTTATCGCGTGACAAAATTCAGGACGTTTCAAAATGTCAGCCACGCTAGAAATTCAAAGTGCTATAACTCAGCCATTTTTTCAGATATAGACGGAACAAAAACTGCTCCGAAATCTTTGTATAAAGGTCAAATACATAAGAAAAAAATATTTTTCCATTTTCAATTTTTTGGTACCACATTTCAAATTTTAAAATTTTAAAAAAAATTTAAATGGCCGCCATTTTGAAACAAAATGGCGGATGAAGCTGGCCAACGAACTCGGTCGAGAGATTGGTATGTACTAGGTATATACGAAGTTACATCCAAATCGGTTCATAAATACGCCTTTTATCGCGTGACAAATTTCAGGACGTTTCAAAATGTCAGCCACGCTAGAAATTCAAAATGCTATAACTCAGCCATTTTTTAAGATATAGACAAAACAAAAACTGCTCCGGAATCTTTGTATAAAGGTCAAATACATAAGAAAAAAATATTTTTCCATTTTTAATTTTTTGGTACCACATTTCAAGTTTTAAATTTTTTTAAAAATTTTAAATGGCCGCCATTTTGAAACAAAATGGCGGATGAAGCTGGCCAACGAACTCGGTCGAGACATTGGTATGTACTATGTACACACCGAATTACATCGAAATCGGTTCATAATTACGGGAGTTACAGTGTGACATAGGTCAGATATATATATATATATATATATATATATATATATATATATATATCAATTTTGAACGGAGGGTGGTTTCGGGGTCTGGGGGTCATGATCGATGAAAATATACCAAAATTTTTTGAAATCGCTTTCCTCCGAACGGCTGCAATAGGTAGCTTTTTTGTAAAGAAAGCTACCTAAAAATTACGAAAGATTAAGCAGAAAGTTTAGATGAGAAAAAAACCATCCACCCATCCATTTTATTCCACCGCCAACAAGTGATAAATCGCCAACTTTCGAAATTTTCATTGTTTTTTTACGGACGCTCTATTGAGTTTCAGCCGAATTTTTTTTTATAAATATATCTATCCTCATGAGTAAAACATTCTATAATTTTTCAGATTTTTCGGCGTATGCCCGTACATGCACATCTAAAGAATAGATCTATAAACTCATGGGGAATTACTCGGCTACTAAACTAACACGACTTTTCCTTCTCTTACACCCGCACTAGAATGATAGGTGAAGGAAGTCACATCAGCACCATCCAAAATCGGTGGATACAAAGAAGAGATGGACTAGGTTGATACATAGAAAACTTACGCCAACAGTTGATAAAAATTCACCAGTCAATGTATAAATAAAACATTGTGTTCAGATGGTAGGGTGGTCAAGGTGGGCACGGGTAAGACATGATATGCAGTCCACGTGGTGTGTCCTGGGTAGTTTTGAAAGCAACTAGGTAAGAGCTGTACTCAAAATAACAATTCGTTGTATGCCAGAAGTGACAACACAGTTGCATCGCCCTTTTTGTACCGAAAGTTGTCAGTTTTGCTCCAGTTATATTGAATAAAGACATCGTTTTGTCGTTTAAATATGTTAAGTCTTTAATAATAAAGATTTAAATAACACTTTAAATTAAAATCAGCTCTATGGGAATTTTTATAATTTTTTTTGAACAAATGCCAAATTCTACCCCAAATTTATACATTTGGACCAAAAGCGCAGACCCAAAACATTTTGTTTTAGCGGTAAAATTGCACACATTTGATGTACTAGTATAAAGGCAACTTTTGGCACCTACCGGTTTTTGGTTAAAAAAAATTTATATTTTTCGCACTACCATACGAAACATTATCTTATAAGTTAATCGACTCTTTTATTCATCTTCCGATCTCACAGTAGTGAAGGATTAATTGCCTTCTTTAGTATAATTCGTTTGTCTTCTATTTTCTTTGAATAGAACATTGGCGATAGTTTTGTTCGTTCCCTCCCATCAAGAAGTCAGTTGTTTCAGAAGAAAAATACAAAAAAGTCCTAATATTTTACTTCGAAAATTAAGTGCTTGAAAGCCATCTAGCATATTTAAGTTTATAGAAAATTAAAGAAGGGATACACATTACGTTATATTATTTACACTTACATAAACTGTCATAAGCTATATCATTATTTCACTTTTTAATGAATGAAATGATATTTGTGCCATAATTATCCTTATTCCTGAATGCAGTATTATAAATTGCGAAAGTCGAATTCAACTTTAGTTATGATACTGAATTTATTTTAACACTAGAAAAAATGGGAACGTTAAGTATTTTTTCAGACAGTGATCAACCTTGATTCAGCAATCGTCCAGTTTATTTAAGGGGTCTCAGGAATCTTAAAGCTTTAAAATTTTCGAAATTAAAATTTTTTTAGATGTTAAAACTCCTAAATTTTCTGAACGTTTTTATATAATTGTTTTATTGAAATTCCCATTAAAACATAAGTTATGGCTTTTAGAATTATACCCGGTCAATAGCTGAAGCTTCGTTTCCGACACTTTGAAGTCATTTTTCTCCAAATGACCTTTTTTGGGCATAACGCGCAAGATATCTCAAAAACTTCTGAATATGTTTTTGTGATATTTTCAAAACATATGTTTCAGGTTAGTCTGTATAAACTGAACCTAAAATTTTCTTTTTATTGTTAAAAAATATTTTTTAGGTGATTATGTTGTTGAAATTTTCTAAATTTTGCATTAGCTAAATACAACTTTGTATTAAAAATATAAAACTGCTTTCAATACAAATTTATTTAGGTTCAGGGCAGTTATTATAATCTGAAGTATGAGTAGGCACCAAAATTTTAATTTTAGTTGCAAAATTTGTTTTGTGATCCTGCGCGTAAGCTCTTATGCCGATTTTCTGCTCGTCATATGTTTGATAGTTTGGAACCGCCCGTAAATGCTAATTCTGAATCTTGCAAATTTTTACCCGACTGCCAAGAAGGGTTATGTGTTCCACGCGTATCTGGGTATGTGGATTTCTTTATACCCTCGAAACATCCCAAAGACTGGATGGATTTAAATGAATGAGATCTTTATCGATTCGTCTTAACCGTCCGATGGTTATAAGCTAGGTTATGTTCTATTAAATTCAAAATGGCGGCCGTAAAATACAAAATGGCCGTAGACACGAAAATTTTTTTTACGCATCCTATTGAGTGGCATATTATTGGATAGGTGTTTCAAAATGAAGACGATGTTTCATTGACTATTTTACAATCAGAAGTTCCTTTTAAATATTACACAACCTGGAAGTTGTGTAGGTAGGATCTCTAGCTTTACTGCAACTCTAACTATCATAGACATCTATAGGCCTCATGAAAACAGTGTTTATAGATAAGAACTAACAATTAAACACAACTTAAAAGTCATCCATACAAGTAAATAAAAATATTAGGCAAGTAATATAAAAATAGTTTAACATTGATGAGAAATGATTAATTAGTTCACTTTTCACGCAGTCAGGTTTTTTGATTTTTTAAATTTAATATTATTAATTAAATATTTGAAATGAAAGAACATACTTATGTCTGTCATCCCAATTAAAATTGTGCCTTAAAATCAAATACAATTTAAGATATTAAATGTTGAAAATGGTCTTTTTTTTTCATTTTTTCCAATTTTAGGAGTCCCGAGACCCCTTAATTAGTTTGACTTATCCTTTGATTTATTTTCAAGCCTATGTTGAATTTGATTACAGTTAAATCATTGCTATTAGCTAAAGCCCGTTGTCTTTTGTCGTTATAACCAGTGTTGTCCACTCATCAAGAAAGGAAAGGGCTAAAAGTAACCAAAACTAGGCTCATTTAGCTTTTGTTTAGCCCATTTTAAACACTTTCGAACATAGTTGAAAAGAGTCTACGACTTCGGTTTGTCTGTCCCCCTCTCCGTCCGTCCATGTTCAATCTCTCTTAAATAGACTAGGATGGCCCTGTCATTTTTATATGTTATTGATGTTTACTATGGCTATTTTAAGTTAAGTATGTAGCATTTATAGCTCGTTTAGAGTTATATTATTCCGTTACATTACTTTCTTTTAAGAAAAAGCGGTTCATGTATATTTTAATAATTATTACACCATTTCAAACGTAATGAAATGGATATAAATTTATAAGCGGCTGTCAAATGAAAACGAGACAGACGAAATAACGACTATGACGAGGAAGCTGGTAACACAGGTAAGTGTGTCCATAGTAGTACCCTTTATAGGTAATCAGGAAGGAACAGCGCGAGCGATCACCGCTGTGCCATTTGTCTATTAGACGCACTCAAATTGAGATGAGGGTGTCGTGTGTGCGTTCGACATAACTATGGAGACCGGGAACGAGTAACAGAGATGTGTAATGCGTTTTTTGACTGTGGAAGGTGTGTCAGGAATTGAAATGCATGCCCGAATGTCTGCTGTGTATGGCGAAAACAGCTCTTCACGTGCGCATGGTTTGAGTGGAATAAACGATTTCGAGAAGGTCGTGTGGCATTGAATGACAGAAGTCGGCAAGGTCTGACTCATCGTGTCATTACCCCTTCTGTCATTGCTGCGGTGGATGCTGGCGTCAGAAATGACCGACGGCCGATGGTGGAAGACATTTGACTCATGTTTTGCATTAGTCACGATACCGTACAAGCCATCTTGACAGCGCAATTGAAGTACCTGAAAATTTATGCTCAGTGGGTTCCCCACAGCCAGACGGAGACTATAAGCTAAGTTTAAAATTAATAAATAATGAAGAGTTAACTTACTTTTATTCCATCTGTCTCGTTTTTATTTGACTGCCGCTCATATGAAAGGCACTAAAATATGCATGCTGTAGAATAGGAGGTAGAAAGCATTTTTTATTCATTTACAGATCCACACAAAAGAAGTCTGTTACAAAATAGACTACGGGTAAAAGGCGTTTGTAACTTATTACTCGACTGCCAAGAAGGGTTATGTATTTCACGCGTATCTGGGTATGTGGATTTCTTTATACCCTCGAAACATCCCAACGGCTAGATGTATTTTAATGAATGAGGTCTCTATCGATTCTTCTTAAACTTCCGATGGTTATAGGCTGGGTTTTGTTTTTATAAATTCAAAATGGCGATCGTAAAATACAAAATGGCGGTAGAGACAAAAAACATTTTTTACGTACCCTATTGAGTGGCATATCATTGGATAGATCTTTCGGATAGATAGAGAAATGAAGACGATGTTTCCTAGACTATTTTACAGTCAGAAGCTCCGTTTAAATATTACACAATCTGGAAGTTGTGTAGGTAAGATCTCTAGCTTTACTGCAACTCTCACCTTCATAGGCATCTATACGCCTCATCAAAACAATGTTTATAGATAGGAACTGACAATTAAACACAACTTAAAAGTCATCAATACAAGTAAATAAAATAAATAGATAAGTAATATAAAAAATAGTTTCACATTGATGAGACAAAATTAATTAGTTCGCTTTTCTACGCAGTCGGGTTTTTTGATTTTTTTAAACTTAATTTTTTATTTTAATTGTGTCACTCAATTTCAAATATACCGAAATCGATATAAGTATTTTTTCAGATAGTGATTGAGCTTGATTTAGCTGTCGTCCAGTTATTTTAATTAGTTTAATTTATCTTTGATTTATTTTCAAGATAGCCTAATTGAAGTTGAGTATAGTTAAAACTTTGGTATGAGCTGTAAGATGATATAAAAATGAGATGATGGTATGAGCGTACATTACCGAGGTTTATTATAAGCTACTTGCTGTAAAATACGATGTTCACAGCATTTATTGTTCATTTACAGGTACACACTAAAGATTTTGTTTACAGAACTGCATCTGAAACATTGTATATAAGAGATAATTGCTGTAAGTGGGTTTTCAGTTATGTTATGCGCTGTGAAGTACAAATAAATTTATACCTACTAACTAATGTATATAAATGCTAAACATCACATACAGAGCTACACAAAAGAATTCGTAAGATTTACTGATTATGAGCGTGAATGTGAATTGCTTAAAGGCGGATTTTAATTGAGCTACAGACTTTCAAGCTGAACTCTATTTAGTATAGGGTCAATTGAGGTAATTGTAAACCAAATTTTTTAGTTTCAATAGCTGTCAAATTTAAGGTGCACATAATCCATGTAACACCTTGTGAAAATGCCATAAAGCTATTGTTTCCCTCTCCTAAACTTCAATTATAAATTAGTTATTGGTGATGGGAAATGTTGATTAAGTATATAAAATTGCCTGTTCACAATTTCCGAAAAAATTACGAGGTGATTGTGAACATCAAATTTTGTGCCGGGATGGTGCAATATAAAATATTAAGTTCTTACACAACTTTTATTCCGCAACAAGTAAATACACACATTATTCTATCAGTAGCTGAATCTTCAGGCGTTGACCAAGTCCGTGATTAGATCCATCCTATCCAAAATTAATATTGAATTCTTAAAGGAAATCTTTCCAAACGAGCCTGATGTTGGGAGGCCCTCGGCACCGTGCAATCTCGAATTGGTATGATTTTATATTTTTAAATGAAAATCTATCCAAACGAGTCAAGATAGTCCTACTACCTCCAGCCACGTATACCTGTCATGGTACGCACTTTCCGATGTGTTTTGAATTTATATTTTTAAACGATCTTACGTTTGGGGCCCCCGCTGCCTTACGAGGGCTGTTCATCATGTTCCTAAACCAATGTAATCAGCAACGCAGTCATAAAAGCCACAGGGTATACACTATTGGCAGAGAATATACGCTATTGAGCATGTGCTATAACTTCACTTGAGTTGCAAAAGAGTTTCTATAAAAGATACGGAACTTCAGAGGGTATACGGCGGAGAGTATACCGTAGACCCTCCACATCCCTCTTTTAGAATAGTATGCCAGTGCGACATCACAATGGTATATGGCACTGCATGTCGGCCACCGTGGAAGACTACTCGTTTCTGGCGTATTTAAGTCGTTATAACAGTCGCGATTGAAAAAAATATGTTTATTTCTTAAATGCGGCAATTTTCAAACAGAAGCGTATTTATCGTACAAAAAGAGGAATAGGGTTGCGTGAGAAAAGCTTTCAGTATACGCGCCAACTTAACGTGGGCGGCGGCGGGAGCAATCAGGTAAACTTCCTCCACATTTTTTTTTTTTTTTTTTTTTTTTTTTTGCCGTAATTAAATCACAGTGATCAAATAGGACAAAAAATCTTTCTTTCAAATCAAAATCAAATTTCAAACTAATTGCTTAAAAGGCGCAAAGGCCAACCCAGTGAAGAAGATTCCATGTCGGGACTCGAACCCGGGACATCAGTATAGTGCACTGACGTTCTACCGACTAAACCACATGGAAAGATACCCAGCCTGGAACTTCTCACTATTACAGGTTAGCAAGGCTACAAACGTAGCATCCCCATGTGGTTCCACGCTGGGTATCGTTCCATGTGGTTTAGTCTGTAGAATGTTAGTGCGCTATACTGATGGCCCGGGTTCGAGTCCCGGCATAGAATCTTTTTCACTAGGTTGGCCTCTGCGCCTTTTAAGCAATTAGTTTGAAATTTGACTTTCATTTGAAATATTGTATGCAAGGCGAATGTTTCTCTCTGGAAAAATTTCCAAATGTTAATATATATTCAATCGATATAAATAATGCGGATATAAATAAGTGTCTGTGTTTGCTCCATGTCGGTGGCTCACGGAAAATATTTCATTTTGTGCTACGTTTGTAGCCTTGCCAACCTGTAATAGTCAGAAGTTCCAAGCTAGGTATCGTCCCATGTGGTTTAGTTGGTAGAGCGTCAGTGCGCTATACTGATGGACCGGTCTTCGAGTCCCGGCATGGAATCTTTTTCACTAGGTTGGCCTTTGCACCTTTTAAGCAATTAGTTTAAAATTTGATTTTCATTTGAAATATTGTATGCAAGGAGAATGTTTCTCTGGAAAATTTTCCAAATGTTAATGCAAAAAATCTTTCTAAAATTATTGGAAGGTAAGCCGAAAGTCTCTTCATAAAGAAAATGATAATAATTAATAATAATGTAAATGAAAAATCAAAAACGATACTCTATTTGACATAGAATTCAGATAACCTATGCAAAACGATGAAATGCACCTCTACTATTTATGATGATATCACAGCAAGGGTACTGTGGAAATCCAGCCAGATAGAACCTTCATTGGTGTCATCATGTATCACAATCAATGAATCGTAAAATCAGTAGAAACACGGGCAAATAGTTTTCACATCAGACGTCAGTTAGGGTAACTGCGGCGTTGTGGAATGGAAACAATTAATGGTCGGTGTTTCCAAAAAATCATAGATTATAAGATTTAATATTATTTAAAAATAAAAATATTATTTTCCAATCAACAAGGTTTTTGTTTAAATATGCGAAAGATTATTTAACTAAAAAGCATTCTTAAAAACAAACTGCAGTCAAACCCCGAAGTAAAAGGAATTAAATAAAAGTTCCATGCATAATTCACAGCATATTTGATTCTGTAAGTTAAATGTTTGCTTTCTCTTTTAAAAAGGTGGTAACTTTCTTTAAATATTTTTTAGAAATCCTGTTTAATGAATTGAAACATAGCTATTTTTTAAAAAGGCGATCTAAAACCTGGTCCCCAAGATATGAATGATTTAATAGAATAGAGAGTTCTGATAGTTCCATTAATTAAATATATCAGATACTGTTTAAAAGCTGTTGTAATATTTAATAAAAAGTGCTTATAAAAAATTTCAGTGTTTAAAGAAGAGATAGTATCCTGAAAATGGTCAGTATATCGACTTTGTTATTATTAACTCAAATTACACACATTTTTTGCATATGTTCTTTATCATGTGTGTGACAACACTGCGTGTGATATTAGCATTCTGTTTTTTTATAAATGAAATTATATGAAAGAGTTTCAGATTTTATTGGCTTTCCCTATATGCGACAGTATATATTGCACCTAAAATCCATGCACAATATTGTATAGCATGGAAGAAATGTTAAAAAATCAATCGATCAAAAATATCAATGTTTTAAAAAGTAGTAGGGTTTTTGAAAAATATTTTAAGTAAATGTGCTCTTTAAATTTTTTTTATTTTTTTGCTTTTAATCGGAACTCAAAATGCAATGCAGTATATGTATGTATATGTATATACAGGGTGTTTCTAAACTCATGGTACAAAATTTAAGGGTAGGTAAAGCACACAGTAACAATCATTTTTTGTAGAGGAATGTAAGGGACCAAGTGACGCATTAAGGTAAAAACACCAGGGGGGCAATTAGGCCCCCTTTTTTAATTTTCAAAATTTCTCATTCATACCAGAAAAATGGTATGCTATCCTTCTCTTGACATTTCATAATTACTTAATAATAAAATTCTTCTTTAAAATTTTTTGGTATGAAATCGAAATTTTTTGAATTGAAAATAGAAATAGAAATTTTTTGAAATAGAAATGGAGTTTTTGGTTGATTACACTGGCGATAGAGGGCAGTAAGTGACTGGTCGCCGTTCAATACCATGCATTCAAGTAGAAGAAATCGTCATTTTTAATTATGCTATCGTTCGTCATGGAAGACTTTACATATGCCGAAAAAGCAGACATGCATTTCATGTAGGGTCATCCAAATGGCAACGCCAGAGCTGCCCTACGAATGTATCAGGAGCAGTTTCATCGCAGAAGAATGCCTGATCATAGAATGGTTCAGCGCTGACACCGTCAGCTTTTTGAAACAGGTTCTTTCCACGTCACCAGACAGGAAACTGGGCGAGAAAGAGCTGTACGCAGTGCAAGCCTGGAAGAAATTATTTTAAATTTTGTGAGTGAAAGGCTCGAATCAAGTACAAGAGCTGTTGCCCAGAATTTAGGCGTGAGTCATCCGACCGTTTGGAGAGTGTTAAATGGAAATCGATTTCATCCCTTCCGTTTTCAACGTGTACAAACTTTGAATCCGGAAGACTATCTTCCGCGGTTGAACTTTTGTCAGTGGGTTTTGCAGCAACTATTGCAGCCAGACTTTACTGCTCATATTCTATTTACAGATGAGGCAGTATTTACACGCGAGGGCGTATTTAATGCGCACATTTTCCAACTTTGGGCAACCAACAATCCACATGCTACGCGGCCACATGCTTATCAACAACGATTTTCTGTGAGTTTGTGGGCGGGTATTGTTAATAATTATTTGATTGGTCCATACCTAATACCAAAGAGTCTGGATGGTCGCTGTTACCTTATTTTTTTGCAACAGGTTTTACCAGAACTGCTGCAAGATGTTCCGATCGCCATCCGTAACCGGATGTGGTTTCAACATGATGGAGC
Source organism: Maratus speciosus (assembly GCA_963932465.1). Classification (NCBI taxonomy): domain Eukaryota; kingdom Metazoa; phylum Arthropoda; class Arachnida; order Araneae; family Salticidae; genus Maratus; species Maratus speciosus. The sequence goes on along the minus strand of OZ010787.1, from coordinate 682,280,368 downwards.
GCCCGCGCACTTCACCACTGATGTGCGCAGTTACCTGAATGCCACATTTGGGACGCGATGGATTGGTCGTGGTGGACCAGTTCCTTGGCCACCGCGATCTCCCTATTTATCGAGCCTTAATTTCTTTTTATGGGGACATCTGAAGACTCTTGTTTATGAGACTGTAGTTGACTCAGACGAAAATCTAGTAGCTCGCATATCCGAAGCTGCTGCACGTGTGCGGGAAATGTCTGACATCTTTAGAAGTGTACCCCAATCGTTCCACCGACGCTGCCAAGCATGTATCACAGTTGGTGAGCGCAATTTTGAACACTTATTGTAATATTATTGTATGCATTATTATTTACTTGTAAACTACATTCTAAATAAACATTTTATCGTTTTTATTCATGTATTTCGTTTGATAAGTTTGCCAGTTTTGCGCTTTTTTTAATTCAAAAATTTCGATTTCATATCAAAAATTTTCAAAGAAGAATTTTGTTGTTAAGTAATTATGAAAAGTCAAGAAAAGGATAGCATAAAAATTTTCTAGTATGAATGAGAAATTTTGAAAATTAAAAAATTTCGATTTCATACCAAAAATTTTCAAAGAAGAATTTTATTGTTAAGTAATTATGAAAAGTCAAGAAAAGGATAGCATAAAAATTTTCTAGTATGAATGAGAAATTTTGAAAATTAAAAAAGGGGCCTAATTGCCCCCTGGTGTTTTTACCTTAATGCGTCACTTGGTCCCATACATTCCTATACAATAAATGATTGTTACTGTGTGCTCTACCTACCCTTAAAGTTTGTACCATGAGTTTAGAAACACCCTGTATATATATATAGAGAGAGAGAGAATGTAGCGTTACCCCTTAATAGCAAAATCACGTTGTATTTATTTATTTTAATTCAAAAAAATTTCTTTAAATATTAGCTATTTATATTATTAACAATATATATTATTTAAATATTTAGCTAAAATTTCAAAAATTGTTGCAATTATGCTATCAAATATCACAATTTTAAAATATGTAAACATTTATTAATATATTTTAATACATGATACCCACATTTTTCTATTTGATGTGTATCTACTTCGATTCAGGTAGGTTCAAAATCGGTTACCTGATTCGATTTCAATAAAAATCCTACCTGCAGAAAATAAATAAATGCAGTAAAAAAGTTACACAACCCGACTTGGGTCACGGACGGGTAAATTCTGGTTGCGTGTCCCGATTCAAGAATCTACGCAAATCCGACATACAGAAAAAATAATGTCGATTCGACCCGGATCAGATTCGTCAGCAATCTAATTTAATATAACTTAAATCTATCTTAGCCGGCTTCAAAATACCGCGATACCCAACCTGATTCATGATTCAGATTCGAACCTGAGCTCAAGCAAAAACTGAAATAAATAAAGTAAAACAGTCAACTGGGTCCGGGTAGAATCTGCATATCCGGCATTATGCAAGATTTTTATCCAAACCTGCATTAAAAAAATTAAAGCTGACCTGACCAGGGTTGTGTTTCCTCAATGTCAAGATACATGACCTGAAGGCGGTTTTCTAATCGGAATCTCACCTGCAAAAAATAAATAAATAAATAAATAAATAAATAAACAACCGAATTTTTTGGATCGGATTCGAGTAAAATCTAGTCATTGAATCTTTACAAAAGTCAGAGTTTTCACTTTGAACTCACACTGTGACTTCACAAACTGGTCACAGTCTATAATCACAGAAGAGCTAAAAAAGGTCACGATGGGCTTACATCCATGGCACTATGACTTCATTGACTTCACCTCGACGGCCACAAAGTCACGGTGTGACGTCGGAATACTATGCGGTTAAATAATATTGAACTTAATATTGAACCTAGATTTATTCATTCTTCCAACCACAAAAAACGTATGCTTATGTTAACTTTGACTAATATACAATGTGTTCGTCTATTTAAAAAAAAAGAAAGTTTTCTAAAATACACGCAACTTTAGGTTTGGTCTTAAGATATTTGAAACAATCTATAAATACGTAATAGAAGATTTAAAAAAAAAAAAAATTACTACTCGTAATATAAAATCTGCTATTTTTATCTGATTTTTTTAAATGTAAGTTAATTCAAAATTTATAAATATTATCTAGTGTTAAGGATATTTTACATTCATTTTATTTTGTGAATTGGGCATAAACATGAACGTCTTTCCGAAAAGGCAACTGTGGACTGTGATTTGCTTCCATTAACGCTAATCAGCAGTATTAAGAATGATTGTAAAAAGTGAAGAAAAATAAGATTTGTTCCCTAAAGCTAATTAAGGATAAAAGCAAAAGAAAGTATAAACCGCATTAAAACCTAAGAAAGTAGATAAAAGCCATTCCAATCTGACAGACAAAAGATTAGATTGTGAATTCTGATCCCAATGAATTTCTAGTCCAGCTTAAACGAGATAGTTATTGATTTGCTTTATTCTAGTTTGCTTTTTTATTTCATTTAGCGATTGCACTTTAAAAAATTTATGAGAACCCTTGATTTAACTAATAATAAGACTTTTCATTCATTTTTTTTCCAAAAATTTTAATTGCAGTACTGTTAAATATTATTTCCGATCCATGAATACAGAAAACTGATTAAATAAAACATTTTTTGTTCCATTTCAAGAAACGCAACAATTTTTTAACCAAGAAACAATAACTTTGAAAAACTAGTTGAATGTGGCAATTCCTAAACTTTCTTTTATCTCATACATGTTAATACTTCCTGAAAAATGCATTATAGCTGCGCCACCGGATAGGTGATTTACACCAAAACCTAATCAACTTATGTCAACTTCTAATTGAGTTTGATGTTTGATGAAAATCCGTGCATTAGTTTTTGAGATATAGAGCTATTGCGGAAATCATGAAAATGCAGCATAGTAGCGCTACCTGTTGGGCGATTTACACCAAAAACTAAACAATACTAACTTATATCAGGGACTAACTGAATCTGAAATTTGATGTAAATTCGTGCATTAGATCTTACGATAGAGCTATTGCGATAATCGTGAATAATGCAGCATAGCAGCGCCACCCATTGGGCGATTTGCACCAAAAAGTTATCAGCACCAAATTATACCAAGGACTAACTGAATCTGAAGTTTTCTGAAAATCCGCGCTTTAGTTCTTGAAATATAGCTATTGTGGAAAACATAAATAATGCAGCAAAGCAGCACCATCTTCGGGGCAATTTACACCAAAAACTAATCAGCACTAAGTTATATCAGGGACTAACTGAATGCAAAGTTTTATTAAATTAAGTTCATTAGTTCTTGAGATAGAGCGCCCACAAAATTTGTGTCACACTGAGACAGACTCACAGACATACTCACAGACAGACATTTTGTAAAAATATGTTTTTCGGGATCTTTGACCCCTAAAACGTGTAAATCCGTCGAAAACGGGAATTCGAAAATTTTTACGAATCCAGTACTTTCTTCTTGCAAAGGTAGAAGAAAGTAAGAAAAAAATACAGATTGAAACATGTTTAAGAGAAATCTTTATGGCAGATGAGAACAAGTTAGATACTGAACTTTTAATGTAAGAAGTTATGCTTCTCAAAAGAAAAAAAAAAGAAAGAAATGGTGGAAAATACTGATAAGATTTTAATAGATGATTTCCATTTTATTTTGTTGCAAAGAGACTAACGTGTGAAGACGCATTGCCGCTCAAAATGTCCGTTTATTTCAAAATCAATATTACAATGCAATGGCTAAGAACAGAACAAGAAAATGAGATCGAGCCGATGGCGAATCGGATTATGTGTGAACGATTGCAGATTTCGAATGCCACTATTTTCGAACAGTAATATTCGCATTATTTCATCGTAGAATTATGAGATTTAACAAGGCGATTATTACTATTCGGAAATAATGGTTATTCCAACCTGTAATATTTGGCATCGATGCACTTCATGTCAATCCTTAATGACTCATGCTGGTGTACTTTGTACACAATTGAATATTACAATTCACAAGGCATGTTAAAAACTTACACTGTTTGAAAACAGAGTCTTCTATGTGGATATCTTAAGGGTTGAGAAGGGTTAAGAAGGTGTCTTAAGGGGTTTTATAATATTGTACTATATGGCAATTGTATTTGATTCAAAATTCATCTTATAAAACATTAATTTATTTTTCTAGGAATTAAGTACGAGGTTTACAAAATACAATAGGTGGGAAGTTCTACTGTGTTCATTTGCACGTGTATTTGAGGGTTATAATGAAGTTGTAAATGAGTTAGGTCCATTTTGTTAAGTATCTTATAACAAAATATTTTTTTTTTTTTTTAATAATTTGTAGTGTAGTAAATCCCATTGATAATCGACAAACATATTTAATGAACACAATGAGAACTAAAGAGTCTTATAAACATGTAGCATTTGTGTGTAGAATAGTTTTTATGAATTCCTGAAATATATAAAATCGTGGGCTAATGTATTTTGTTAAATTAAACAAACGTTTCGTAAAAAGATACTTTCTACTCACTCGTAAAAATTTGTATCTGTTTTTGCGAAAAATTGGTAATATTCCGTTTCTGATAATTTCAACTCTAAGAATTCTGATAATTTCACTCTATTCTAATATATATACATATATATCGGCATAGTAAAATGATTATTTTAAGATTAAGGGGACAGTTTCCCTTAAAATTGATCAAAAAATCAATTTTCTTTTTTTTTAATATTAAATAAAAGCTTGCTTAATTGTAAATATTTTGACGCCTCATTTTTACCCATACGGCAATTATATCGCGAGATACTCGAACTGTAAATTTTGTTAATGCACCCAGCCCAATGACCCACACAAACTAAAACTTTAGATGCTTTTTTCTGCTTCTTCAAATTTTATTCACTTTCCTGTTTTTAAAATGCTAAGGCCTTTTTTTTTTTCTTTTTTTTTCTTTTTTCTTTTTTTTTTTTTGTATTTGAGATAGAGATTTAACCCTTTCACGGGCAAGGTACTTGTAATCGTAAACTGTTGAAATAATTGAGGATTTTGAACACTTAGTTCTGATTTTGACCCAGTATTTGCAAGAAAATTTATTTCTAAACAAGTAAAAGTATATTTTCGCGTATTTAATAAAAGTGAAATTTTCATAAAAAATTCGCGTGCCAATGTGGCAAATAGGGATTAAAATTATGTGATGCCGTAGCGGCATCACTACCCTTCAAAGGATTAAACTTTTTTGTACATGTTCTTTATTATATATGTGATAAATCTGCACGTGTAATTAGCCTTAAGGTTTTTTATTATTTAAAAAAAAAATAAAAGTATATCAAGATATGTTAGATTTCATCGTTTTACTCTATATATATCAGAAAAAAATGATATTAAAAGTAATATTAGACGTAACTCAAAATCCATGCACAGTCTTGCGTAATACACATTTGAAAATCTTAAAAAAAAATTGGCAAAAATATTTAATAATTAAAAAATTAGTAGGGATTTTAAAAAATTCAATTTTTTTTTAACTTTTTAAAAATTGTAATTAAATATGCAGTTTTTTTTTCAAAATGTGCTTTTAGTTGAACATTGAAATACAGTGAGTTCACCCTTTGAAACCTATTTTTTAAAATAAAGAAAATTCTTGAAAAGGTAAACTGTCCCCTTAAGACCAATTTAACATTTTATTTGGCTTGAAAAAATTTCTATTTTATCTTAAATCATTTTTCTTTCAATTGTAACTTTAGAAGAAAACAGAAATAAAAATTAATTTACTGAACACTCATTCTCTTCATTCTGAAAAAAAAGTATTAAAGGTTTTGTTTTCTGAAATTATCGATGCAAAAGGGCAATAAATAATTAAATTTAGAGAATGATAATTGAAAATCTAAAATGCGCATAGTAAGAAAAAGAAATAGAGAAAAGATTGTTTATCAATATGTCTTTCAAAATATTTCACTATTATCTAGATATCAGAAACTTTCTTAATCATTACATGTTTACTTAATTGAAATTTTCGAGAAGGATTTTAAGAGATTCAATCTTTTCCCATTAAAATGATGCCTTTTTTATTGAGATAGCAGTTTCTAATAAGATTAAATGAGTATTTTATTCTTAATAAGATTAAACGAGTGCTGTAGATTTTAAAATGAATGCATTAAATTATTTAATTGATTGGGAAAACATTTTTGTGCCGAAACATTTCCAGAGATAAACAGAATTATAAAGGGAATTAGTAGGGTAAGATAACTTTGAAAAGTGAAATGCATCTTATAAGTTTACGAGAAAAATTAATTTTGGAAATAGATCTTTAGAATTAATGAGCGTTATGACTACGTAAAATTATTGTGGAAAATAGATATTATATTAATTATGTAAAAGTATTGCACATTTTACTTAAGAAAATGATCACGCTTGTTTATTAAATGAATCAAAAACATTTTTGTTTCAGTCGCTTTCCATTTTCTTTGCTATGCAAACGTGCAGCCTGGTGTAGAAAGAAGCATTCTTTAGAAATTGACCCAATTTAATCACTTCGTTTATGTATCTATCTACCCTTATCTATACTCTATACTAATATTATAAAGAGGTAAAAATTGATTATTTGTAGGAGGTAAACTCTGGAACTACCGCGCCGATTTAAAAAGTAATGGTATCAAAATGATGGTGTTAGTCCAACTAAGAACATAGGCTATATTTTATGTCCGTGCCACTGGCCAAAAGAGGGTGCAGGAGCAAAAAACGTTCTAAAAATGCTATTTTTGTCTTACTGAAGGGCCCAGAAACATGAAATTTGGAATGGTAGTTAATTACAAGGTACTACTGATATCTAAGGACATTTCTTAAAAAACTCGAAATTAAAAAGGGGTGAAAATGAGCGAAAAGCGTTCTAAAGAACGTTCTAAATGGCGATTTCTACGCAATCTCAAGAAGTAGCAAACCGATTTAAAAAATAATGGTGTCAAAATGATGGTGACAACCCTTGCTCTAACATAGGCTACATTTTATGTCTGTGCCACTACCCCTAAAGGGGGTGCAGGAGCAAAAAAACGTTCGAAATTGCGATTTTTGTGTTACTGAAGGGCCCTGATACATGCAATTTTGCATGGTAGTTACTTATTAGATATAAATGATCTCTAAGACCATTTCTTAAAGAATTCGAAATTTAAAAGGGGTGAAAATGCGCAAAAGGCGTTCTAAAAAACGTTCTACATGGCGATTTTTACGCTATCTCAAGAAGTACCAAACAGATTTCAAAAATAATGGTGTCAAATGATGGTGATAACCCTTGCTCCAACATAGGCTACATTTTATGTAGGTGGCACTACCCCCTAAAGGGGGTGCAGGAGCAAAAAAAAAAAAAAAACGTTCGAAATTACGATTTTTGTGTTACTAAAGGACCCAGATACATGGAATTTGGAATAGTAGTTACTTATTAGATATAAATGCTCTCTAAGAACATTTCTTAAAAAATCCGAAATTTAAAAGAGCTGAAAATGCGCAAAAGGCGTTCTAAAAAACGTTCTAAATGGCGATTTTTACGCAATCTCAAGAAGTACCATTTTACATTTTCTACAACGCGGGGTAACCCACCATTGGAATAGGCTTCCAGATCCCGCGTTTCAAGTTTATTAAAAAAAAATTACAATATTATTTAAACCGATTTAAAAAATAATGGTGTCACAACCATTGCTCCAACAAAGGCTACATTTTATGTCGGTGCCATTACCCCCGAAGGGGATGCAGGAGCAACAAAACGTTAGAAAATATGATTTTTGTGTTGCTGGAGGGCCTAGAAACATAAAAATTGGAGGGTTAGTTACTTATAAAATATAAATGGTCTCTAAGAGCTTTTCTTTAAAAAATCGAAATTTACAAGGGCTGAAAATACGTGAAAAAAGTTAAACGTTCTATATGGCGATTTCTACGCAATCTCAGAAAGTACCCAACCTATTTTAAAAGTAATGGTTGGAAATTGATGCTCCAATATAGGATCTACTTTATGTCGGCGTCACTACAACATCGCGGTTGAATTTTAAAAAACGTTCTAAATTCTGATTTTTGTGATACTGAAGGGGCTAGCAACTGGAAATTTGGCATGGTATTTACTTATGAGATGTAAATACTCTCTGAGAAAAGTTCCTTAAAAATTTGAAATTTAAATGGGGTGAAAATAAACGAAAAGCGTTCTAAAAACTTCTAAATAGCGATTTCTACGCAATCTCAGTAAATATAAACCGATTTCAGAAGTAATGTTTTCAAATTGATGGTGACAGTCCCCGCACAAATATAACCTATATTTTACGTTGTTGACACTACCACCTGGTGGTTACACGAGCAAAAAACGTTCTAAATTGCGTTTTTTGTGTTAAATAGGGGAAGGGGGGGGATAACATTTTAAATTTGGAATGGTAATTACTTCAAAGATGCAAATGCTCTCTAAGAATTGTCAAAAGAAAATTCCAAATTTAGCAGGATGAAGTGATATAAAAGCATTCTATTAGCGTTCTAAATTACGATTTTATACAATCGTATGAAATACGTAACCGATTTCAAACATAATGGTTGAGAATTGATGGTGATAGAACCTGCTCAAACATAAGCTATATTTTATGTCGGTACCACAACCCCTAGAGGGTAGCTGGAGCAAAAAACTTTCTAAATTGCGATTTCTGCGGTACTGATGAGGCTAGAAACTTTAAATATGGCACGGTAGTTACTTTAAAAATATAAATGTCCTCTAAGAATAGTCGAAAATAACTTCGAAATTAAAAAGGGGTGAAGCGAAGGGAAGGTGCGAAAAGCATTCTGAAAGAGTCCTAAATTACGATTTCTATGGAATATCAGGAAATAATAAACCGATTACAGAAGTTATTGGTTGCGAATCAAGTGTGATAATCCCTGATCCTATACGGGCTATATTTTATGCCGGTGTCACTACCACCTGGTTGGCAGGAACAACAAGAAAGCTTTTAAAAAAGTCTAAAATCCGTTTTCTGTAGAATATTAGGAAATACCAACCGCTTTAAAGGTTAATATTGTTGGCAAATTAATGGTGGCTGTCTCTGTTTGAACATTTTTCGAGACATTCTACTTCAACTCTGTTTCGGCATTTTAAGTTGGTGCCACTAAAACCAGAGAGGTGGTAGACTATTAGACAAGAAGCTTGTAATTTGAGATGATGGTTAATTTTATGATGTAAATGTGTTAAGATGGTTTCTAAAAAATTCAAAACTTCAAATGAATACTGAAATGAGCGTATGAAATGGGCATAAAAGTCTCAAAATACTTTATAAATTATCATTTAATTGGTATTAGTTTTAGTTCCTTATATTAATTAAAATCTCATTTCTGTCTATTGTACTTTTATAATGAAGTTTAGTCAAACAGTGGCTTAATTTGTAATTTTTGAATTATTCCAGAAAGTGTTCTTCTAATAAAAAATATTTATGCAAATATCACTTGGCATATTTCAACTATTACGCGAGCAAATCCGCGGGGTTTGCTAGTATTATTATAAATGCGAAAGTGTGTGTGAAAGTTTGAATGAAGTCAATGTCTAAACGGATGAATGAATAGTTTTGTATCCTTGCATATAGAGGTATTATAAACCGGAAAAGAACATAGGCTATGTTTTATTTATTTTATTAAAATAGTTTTCTTAATAATTCAATAATTCATTCTTAATATTTCATTTAACTGCCTCAAAAAGCATCCGTCTAGCTTGAAATTAAGTAGGCATGTTGGCGAGGTCCCCAGATTTAGCTGTATAGTTATTTGTTATATTTGGTTCAATCGTTCGGAATATATAGAACATTGTATTTTGCGCCATAATGCTTTTCTAAAGCAATTCAGACGATTTTTAAATTTCAAATTGTTCAAAGTTTATGGTTTTAATGATAATTTATGGATGCTGAACTTTTCAAATAATGGTTTTAAATTATTCATCAATTATGCAAATTAATTGTCAATATATTTGTGAGATTTTTAAACTTAGGTGGAATTCTATACATGTTTTCCAATAATATAAAGTATTTTGTTTTATCAATTGACTTATTTGACGTGATACATATTTCATTTTTAACACTTTCCAACAAAGTTGAAAAGTGTTTATGACTTCGTTTTGTCTGTCCGCCTGTCCTCACTCTAACTCTCGTAAATATAGACGGATCATTCTAAAATTTTTGGATGTTAGTGACCTCTACCATAGCACGATCCCTATTTCAAATAAAGTTTCTAGCATGTTTAGTTCATTTACAGGGGCAGTCAAAAGTTTTCCGTTACATTACGGCCTATGGGCAAAAATCGTTTAAAATGGTTTTAAATGATGTTACATGCTTTCAAACATAATAAAATTCATATGCATTTATCAAGTGCACTAAAATATACATTCTGTAGAATATATGATGAAAAGAATAGTTATTATTCATTTACATGGCCACACAAAAGAATTCCGTTCATAATGGTATAGGGAATTCGTTTGCGGTGTTTGTGAAGAGATTTCAGATACTATATTGTATCCGAATTACTGTACATTAGTAATGATTGATCGAAATGCATTTTAAATTATGATATGCGCTTTTTTAGGGTTTCGTTCATCTGACGAAACCCTATTCGTCTCGCTACTCTGTCGGTCTGTCTGTTTGTCTGTCCGTCTGTCACAGAGCCCGTTCTCAGAAACTATACATGTTGGAGACTTGAAATTTTGCATAATTATAGCTGAACACATCACATCAAATTAAAAACCATAAAAGTTTGAAAAAGTCGTAAATTTAATCCTTTGGGCTCCCACATGTATATTTTAAACAATTCTTTCTAAGTGAGTCTCTAATTAGGTTGGAGGCGTCAAATTTTGCATACTTATAGCTGAACACTTTGCATCAAATAACAAACCATAAAATTTTGAAAAAGCTGTACATTTAACCCTTTGAGCTCCCACATGTGTATTTTAAACAATTCTTTCTAATTGAGCCCCTATTTAGGTTGGAGGCGTGAAATTTTGCATACTTATAGCTGAACACCACATATCATACAACAAATCATAAAAATTAAAAAAAATCGTACCTTTAGCTCCCACATGCGTATTTTAAGCAATTCTTTCTAACTGAGCCCCTTATTAAATTGGAGATTTGAAATTTTGCATACTTATAGCAGAACACTTGAGGCCAGGCGACAAATCATAAAATCTTGAAAAAGTCTTACGTTTAACCCTTTGAGCTACCGCATATGTATTTTAAGCAATTCTTTCTAAGAGAGCCCCTAATTAAGTTGGAGACATGAATTTTTGCATACGTATAGCTGAATACCTCAGACCACACGCCAAATCATAAAATTTTCAAAAAGTCTTATATTATTTACTCATTTGGGCTGTAACTTGTGTATTTTAAGCAATTTTTCTAACCTCCGCCCTTTTCACCCAGGGAGCACTTTTCTAACTTTTTCCGACACCCCTTTGGCCATTCTTTCATATTATGCACCATAGCCTTAAATATTTTAGTTCCACTTTTTACCGCCAGAGGGCGACTATTTATCTCGGGTGCTATCGGCCCAATCCCCTCGACTAATATAGCTACGGATAGTATATAAAACGGAGTTTCGTTCAGGATAGAAGTTTGTTTAGACTAGAGTGCGCCCCTGGTTGCGAAATGTGGAACTAACAGATTTTTCAAAAGGATAAAGTGTTTTGAAAGGAATATTAAACGAAACCCTCTGTGCGATCTGTGATCACATTTACCTACTTGTTCACTATATTTATGCATACTATAAAGTGCGTATAAATGCTATAGTTCATATACAGAGCTACAGAAATTAATTCGTAAATATTACTGAGTATGAGCATAAATTGCTTAAAGGTTGGTTTTAAAGCAGTTATGCATTTTTACGCTGAACTGAATTTAGTGTACTAAGAAATATTTGTAGAATATAGATAAAATGATATACAGGGCCAAGCAAAGAGGCCGTCTATGGGTGATAATTTCTGGAAATGTAATTTCATTAGTTTTAATAGTCTTTAAGTTTGAATGAAATTTTAGCTAAATAGTGGCATATAATAAAGGTACTAGGTAAACTACACGGCTGTACAAAAGTATTCACGTATGTTTCCATCTATTAGTATAAATTGCTGAAAGATGAATTTCAACCTGTTATGCATTTTCTTGCTAAATTAAATTTTCCCATTATATAGTATATATATCAACATACAGATCGAATGCAGGGCTGTTCAAAAGAATTGGAATACATATTTGGCTATGGGCGGTAACTACTGAAATCAGATTTTTAAATGTTTACGTAGTTATCTTATTTATCTTATTTCCTTAAGTAACGAAGTTTCGTTAAAGCTTTCAGGGAGTGTTGGAAAGTGTTTCATAATCTATGCTGTACTCATGATTTTTCTTACTTGTTTTATTTTTATTTTGTAAGTTACCTAGCAACTGCATTTCATAGCCTATAGATGTCTGTTTCATAGCCAATCATTTAGGTAGTCCCGATTACGAAAAATTTGGCAGAAAGTCTGGCTGATATAAAAAAAAAATGTTAATCTTTAATAGTCTCGTCTGTAATACAGCTTTGCGTCAAATATGAGCTATGTTAGTAAGATTACATTTTTACTTTGTTCTATCTTCATCAGAAGAAAGTATTGTAATCGAAATTTTTTTCGACTTCCAGTTTTCGACGGATTTACACGTTTTAGGAGTCAGAGATCACAAAAACATGTTTATACAAAATGTCTATCTGTTGGTGTGTCCGTCTGTCCGTATGTCTGTGTGTCGCCATTGTACCATCAAAAATTGTATGAAGTTATGTATAGAATTGAACCAAATTTTTTTTTTAATTTTTGGCTATGGCATGCAGGTCCTCCATTATTTTGAAATAAATCCGCCGGTAGGGGGCGCTGTAATAGTAATTTTTGTGCATTTTGAATATTGTACTATCGAAAAGTGTATGAAGTTATGTATAGAATTGAACCAAATTTTTTGTGCATGGTTTTGGCCATGGCAAGAAGGCCCTCCCTGAATTTGGAAAAAATACGCCGGTAGGGCCGCTGTAATAACGAATTTTGTGCATTTTGAATATTGTACCATAGAAAAGTGTATGGAGTTATGCATAGAATTGAACATATTTTTTTGTGTATGTTTTTGGCCACGGCAAGAATGTCCTCCCTGAATTTGGGAAAATTCCGCCGGAAGGGGGCGCTGTAATAGCGATTTTTGTGCAATTTTCCATATTGTACCATCGAAAAGTGTATGAAGTTATGCATAATTCTAATAAAATGTCTAATAAAAGTAATTAAAATGAAATATTGACATTAGATAGAAGAAAGTTTTGGGATTGGCACATCCAACTAGTTTAATTGAATGTAGATACTATTAAAAGGCAAAGCATTATAGCGCCAAATCGTTGCGATTTAGACAATTTGCAGTGGATACATTGATGTGCGATTATCCAGTACATTTAAAAGTCTCCAAATATGCCTATTTTTGAGTGATTTTTGTATGTTGTAGCTATCGAGTAGATTGGGATGTATTTAAACTAAAGTTTTAAGATGCTAAAGATGTAAAAGTACGTTTAAAGGCATATGGATGCTTTTAAATAAATTGATCTGTGAATATGGAATGAGATGTGTTACAAAATTGAAAACAATAGAATAAAATAATTCACGTTCAAAGATTACCCTTTTTATTAGAGCTCTTGCTTATAATCTCGTGATTTTTGTTTTACCAAGTTAATTTTTTAAATGCTTACGGAAATAGGCTTTTTTTTAAAAATCAATATTGATTTTGATAAAGCCGCCAATTGTGCCTGCAAAATATTTAGATCAGTTTATTAATAGGAATTTATATGCTGAAAAAAAAATTAGATTTAAAGATATATAAAGGCTTTTAAATGCTTAAGTAAATATTGCTATTTGCATAAACGTACAAAATAAATGAAAAATATCAGATAACTAACAGATAACACATGTTGAATGTGGCTTTAACTGCTCGTTTTAGGAAGGTAGAAAATAGTAGAATCGATCAATGTCCGTTTTGAGATGTTTAAGGAATCGTTGAAAAATGTTGAGCGGTCTCTCAGAAGGCTCATAGAAATTAATCATTAACGTACCTAATAAAAATCCGTCTTTACTCCACTGTACAAGACCAGCTCTATTTCCAACATGACAATGAAGTTCTGCTGTTCTTCCGGCTACAACTGACATGTCATGAGGCTTGACTCGGAAATATTGTTGACCACGAGTGCCTGCAAAATTATAAAAATATCTTGTCAAAACAGTTTATAAAAGCTCATTTATTTTAAATGAATACTACACATAACCCATATAGAGTAAACACAAATACTTCCCTGATTACAAAACGTTAGCATGAAATAACTGTTGGATATAATAATGTAACATTTTACCTTTCAATAACGTTTTACTTAATTTTTCTTTCTTTCGTTGCACAACTAGACTATAAACCTAATCAGTGAGTCAAAAGTTAATTCGGTAGATAAACTGAAAGGTTTGATTTTATATTAAGAATAAAGTCTTTGCCATAGCCAAGTACTGAGGGTTGAATTAAAGATGATGTGCCTAGTGTCACTTTAGAAATCTTTGACAACTCGTGGCGAAAAATAGAATACAGCCTTCGCATTTTCAAAGTTACAAAGTGGGTTATGTTGAAATTGAGTAAGCGAATTGGTCTATTTGCAAAGTCGATTACTAGTTGAGTTGCAACGTTGATTTAATATACACAAATTAAAAACACTGTAAAAAAACGACATTTTTACATCACAAAGTACATCTCGCGCTCAAACTCGATCACAGTCGAATGTGCTGTAGCTTTCTTTGGCTTCTTGACTATATAAACATGAAAAATAATAGTAGTTGCGTAAAATTAACATCACAATGTGCTGGCAAATCTACGGTGGTTTTTATTTTACAGTGTATGGTAATAGCTTTTGGGAAACAAATGTTTGCAATCTAGAAAAGGCTATGTTCATTTTGTATTTTTATAACTATTTCAAAGTAAACTTTTCGTCACGGTATATATTTATATCATTATTACTTCATTTGTCTCACTAAAGGTTTTTTATACTTAACATTAAACGAGTAAAACTTTTGTCTGGTATAATTATTCGCGGTAATTTTCTCATCACAAATTACAAATTTGTGAATTTTTAAAAAACTACAAAAAATTATTTTTAAAAGTGGGTGTAAATGGTAACTTTGCATGGGATTCTTACTGAATGTTTATTGGAAAGAAATTATATAAATTTGAATATTTAAAATTTTTATGTAATCAGAAATTACCCTTGAATCAGTCTTGATCACTTACCTGTTTCAATACCTGATCAATTACCAACGTTTTTTTATATTTAACCAAAACATATTACACAAGAATTGTAATCAATTTAAACATTTGAATAACAGCAGAAAATTCCGGTTAACCCATTATCCGCCGAAACTAAACAGAAGAAGTTTTAACTTTTTTACTGAAAATCTTTTGCCATTTTAAAATCAGACTCTTCGCTTTATTGAATTGCAACGTTTCTATCGTTAAATAAGGCACATGATTTATTCTAAAGCAGTGGCAGCTTGGTAGTTAATGTTTCACACTAATTTAGTTTGACCATTGCATCAACGCAATAAAAGTGGTGAATGGGTTAATCAAATTTATTTTTTGTGTATTTTAATTTAAAGTGAAGGCATTCGTTTTAATTTATAGAAAAATTATTGCATTTTTTGTAGCATTTATGAAAAAAATTAATCGAAAGTGATAATTGTAATAATCGTTGGTAGTTTAATTTAATAACAATATAAGTAATACGGTACCTCTACCAAATAAGGACATGCTCTTAATAAGGCCATCAGCCTACATATTGTAGGGAACGGCTCCGGTCAAACAAATGGCAACGTTTACCATGCCAGTTTATGTGTCCATAACCTGTGCGAATAGTTTTAACCAGAATGGCTTCATCGTCATTTTCGGACACCTGAATCTTTCGATACGTCGTTTTTAAAAACAGTAAGTTAGCTTTCATACGAATTGAGCGTAAATTGTTCATTGAGTTTCGCAATCGTTCCATGAAGTTTTAGATTCATTAACGATTTTTAGAATGTATATTAAAATATTCTGTATTTTTAATTCTATTTGTATTTGAAATTAAAATAAGTGAAAACAGATAAACCCTAATAAGGCCTAGACTTTTTAAGGTACACTTCATTTTCATCGTATAATTTCATTACCAGAAGTAATTAAATATATCTGTACAAAATTATGGAATCTATCGTAGCGATGGTAAAGGTGGTTCAACAGAGCCAAGGACAAATGGAATGAAATGTTTTGGCTGTTCGAAACATCATGCTTTTAAACAGAGGATCCCCACAATATTGTATTAACTCTTAACTGATGCACAGACCGCTGCTTTTTCTAAATTTTCATAGTTTAACTTGTAATTTTCAGTTTAACTACAAGCACAACCGAAATTGTGTTTCGTTTGAAACTCTAGTACTATCGCCAGAGATTTTTGAATAGGTGCATTTTAATTAGAATTTATATTCATGTAAGTATTCTATGTTCTAATTTTGCATAGATTTTAACTTTTCTTCACATTTAATGTTTTGCTCTACATTTGTATTATACAAGTTTTCATTTTGTCTAGATTTCTTCCTGGAAATTTTAACTCAATGTAAACTAAAATCAACAAACGCCAACCAATTAATTCGTTAATATTATTTTTTTATATTTTATTTGACTTATTCAGCTGTGATTAACATCTAATATTTTACCTATATTTTAGAAAAATATGTGGCTTTTTTTATAGTTTATTATACCTAGTGATTTGATTTTTATGTAGGTATATATATTTTTTAAATTATGTTCTCATTTTATATGAAATAAAAAGTAGTATTGAAATAGTAGTAAAAATTTGAGTTTACTTTTATTTTAATATAGTATATGAATTTGTACTATAAATATAGGATTTGAAGGAGAAATAAAAACTTCGATCTTTCTTTTAAATATTTAAACTAACTTTTTGATTAACCCCTTAATTCTCGCTCCCGTGATATTCACGGGCTGTGTCTATTATTCAGATTGTTTGATTACCACCAGTTTTATAAAATAGTATAATTGGCTTTATTATGGTATCATTTTATGATACCAATTTATGTCATTAAATAAGGCGAATATTTCTTTTTTAAAAAAAAATGGTGCCAATAAGCAATTGAATTTTTGAATCGTAATTTAATACGATCGTTAAGGGGTTAAGCATGATATTATGAAGATATTTACAAAAGATAATATTTCAATAAACTAGCTGCCCGGCTACAGCTAGCTTCAAGGAAAATAGTGCTTAAGATTGCACTAATTTGCATCCTGCCCTGGATTCTTCGAATGTGGTTTTGCTTCACATCTGATCTGAGGGGATTCCGGGCACCACATAAAGAGCTTCAAATTGGTATTGGTACATTGAATTATATGTATACACACACATATTAACTCATATGTAGAAAATTTTAGTTTTGACCATTATTTCTTCAGTCAGGGATACTTAGTCTTCTAAATTGGTCACTGATTGGTTAGTGACACTCTATGTGTAAAAAATCATTTATTTCATAACAAAAAAATTTTACAACTCCAAAAAAAATTTTTTTTAATTTAAAGCGCACACATGGAGCAATGTTTTTAACAAGTTTCAGGAAAATTCACGACGGTCCATTTTTTTAATGGCTGATTACAGTAAGCCATTTTTGGAGGGTGATATTTTCCGTTTGCCTGTAATAAAAAGTATTAAAATGAAAATTAACTATTGTTTTGATATCATATATGAATTCTTAGTACAAAGCGTCAAATTGATACAAAAAATATACAATTTGAGCCATTAGTTGACGACTTATGGGCATATATAGACATTGGGATCCAAGATGGTCGCCATTATATATATAATAGCGCTTAGTGTATAGCACTTCCTGAGTGAAGTCATCCGGAACCCGATAACCTCTTCGGTTTTTCATATTCCATTTTCGGCCATTTTTATTAAAAAATATTTTTTCGAATAAAACTTCTTAAAAGTTACATTTTTAGAAAGATTATTCGAAATAAATTAACATTTGAGAGATAACTTGCATTCAATTATGTATATATTCTGAGATAACTTCAGTTGAAATTAGATTGGCAACTCAATCTCTCCCTATATGAAAGTAAACAAACAATTGATTCATTCGTCTTGAACTTTTAGAATATTAAAACATGGAGGTAATTGTTCGCAAAGCGAATTTGCGATGTAATTTGGCAATATAGACTGGTGTCGAAAAAATAAACCGCATGCGTTGTGAACGTTTATGCTTTGTTGGCACCATCAACCGGTAGTTAAAATACAAAAACAAATTTTCTTTTGAAAAAGTTCTTTGAATTTTGAAGACATTGAAAAAAATGAATATTTCTTATAAAATGTAATTAGAATATCAGGAATATATAATGTCGTGTACCACATATATATATATTAGGGTGGAACTTAAGTATAGGGTAAAAAAAAAAACTTTTTTGTTTTAATGTGTAATAGTGAAAACTTTTTTCCTTTTTGGATGTCTAAACTTTTGGCTGAAAAGGTTTTTTTAAATTAAGTTGTTTTCCGGTTCCTCAAGGAGGTCAAAGTTTTGAAATTTCAGTATAAAGTAACTTAAAGTGAACAACGTAGCTGTTAGCTCATATCTACTTTTATTTAGCAAATATTATCCAGAAGTCACCACGAGGAGGTGGTTAAATATCGACTTCTACCCTCCTTACCCCCCTTTGTAATGGATTAATTCAATTGGATATTCAACCTACTGTCTTTTTAGGCAAACTTTGTCATTACATTGTGGGAATTTAACTTTTCCAAGATTAAGCCATCTTTTGCTTAATATTTAAAAACGGTTGGAGCAGCTCGCAGGTAAGTTTTGACACACGTTTCCACTGTTTGAGTATGACAAGGAAAATCTAAAATTCAGGTGTATCCCCTGTTTGTACTTTTTTTAAGTTTTTCATCCGATCAGTCCGTCAAGATGGGATCAATGTTTTTATAGTCTATAATTTCAATATGTTCGAAATTTTTCAAGTTGCTTTCCTACTAGTCCAGAAAATCCTTTTGCACCCGAAGTTTTTCCAGCAAGATGTTGAAATAAGTATCTAAGAAAAATGTTCATTTGCATGTAATAATCAAATTATCCATTATAAAGTTTTTAGAGTGTTGCTTCCGATGTTTTAAAAACTCCAGATTTGCATCCTGCATTAAGGCGTTTCTGTTTCACCCAATAACTTTCAAACTTGAAATGTCTGTATTATTATTTTGAAAATACACCAAAATTGCAGTGGCTATATTAATATAAGAAGAAGATGTCAATGAAATATGACCAATATATTTTTATCCTGGTTTTTGAACTAAGACCAAGTGTTCGTCTTTAATGATTCTTAGCTATACTTTTTTCCCTCTGCTTCAGTTACAATAGTGTTATCCTTTCTGCCATCAAAATACTAACATTCTAAAATTAACTCATTTCGTCTTTCCTGTTCTTTCAAATTCTTCCATTTCTTTTCTCTTTGTCGTCTTCAAGTCCTTCTTTCAGTTACCTTTTCTTTATTATCATCAGAAATACCCATATCTTCTAATGTGCCATTTGCAACAATATTTGCAGTTCTGTCTAATACTCCGGTTCTTTCACCTTGTTGATAATCAAATTCAGGTTTAGAAAAACAACCGATTGAAGTATTTCCTTCCGAACTATTTTTTACACTTGACGATCATTCAATCAAAACATTATTTTTTTGTTTTAAAATAACTTTTTTCCTTGATATTTCCTTTTCCAGTCATGCTACACATTTTTTGTAGTTTTTATATCAATTGAACCTATTGCCGTCACCCCATCTCTCTTTGGTCTTTGAGAAAGTGACGTTCTTGTTCTGATACACGATAATATTTAGTGCTTTTGCACAAAGAAATGTTTTTTGTAGGATTAATTAACATTTTGAACATTTATATTGGATGTGGGATTATTCTTTCTAATCTTAATATTTTTCTTCAAATTTTGACATTTCTCGCGCTAGTCTCTAATAATTTTTTATGATTTGTGTATCAGAAACCGTTGGAATTGAAGGTCTCAGCAATTCACTTTTAATTGTATCATCAACAGCCTTAGATATTTTAGAAATAGTGCGTATCAGACTCCAGCTGTCAGATTTTAAGTTAAATTGAACCCAAAAATAATGTTTTATAACATCTTCATATGTTCCTCAAAGATGACAGTCTAATGTTAATTGTTTTGGTTCACGAAATACAGGACACTTCAACAATTATCTAGATTTAGCTACGTTAACAGACTTTGTCACTTTTGACACCGAATGTTTATTGAAAATAATTAAAGAAACTGTTAACACACGTTAAATCGGACTAACTTGTTATGTGTCGCAGCCAAATAAATCAGAGACAATGAAAGCCGACGCCCACGACGCTGGCTTCTACAAAAGTCAAATAAAGTGGGGCTAACTTTGCTAAGGCACTCAAACTAAATTATTCTCTTTATTACAGGACATTAACACTTAATTAATTTAATTTTTCAAAATATAAATTTAACAATAAGCTTTAAAAACTTTTCATGCAATTATTGGCTTTTTTTCGTTTTTTAGGGAAAATCAGGCGCTTTGAGGAACCTGAAAATATCATTTTAAAATTAAAAGAAAAATATTTTCTTTTTATGGAGTTAAAAAGGAAAAAAATAATCACTATTAGAATATAAAATTCGAAACTTCGTTTTTTAGTTCCACCCTAATATATATATATCTATATCTATCAATGCAAATAAAACTTTGTATTTTGCAGAGAAAATAAATTTGTAATTTAATAAAGAATTTCAGAAAAAAAATCTTAATATTTTCAAGGGCGGTGGCTAGACGGTCTAGCCACCTAATTAAATTCCAAAACTGACAAATTGCACCAAGAATATTTTAATAAAATTCTGCTTTTGTAATGAAAGTGCAAATTAGAAGGTTTTTACTTTCTAAGAAATTCGTTTGAATATTCTGGTGTCAGTCAATTATTCCACCAGTTTACGAACAGTATTCTACTGCCCCTGAAAGGGTTAGTGCAATTAATAATTGCAATTTATTTGTGCGGTAAAATATGATTTTTAATGATCAAAATTTATTTTAAAAAACCAGTATTTAATCCAAGATAAACTTTTTTAAAATTTAAGTTATATAATTATTATTTTGGCGCCAGCTATCGGCAATTAATAAAAACAAATAAACTCCCTGTTGAAATTGTGTTTTATTCTGAAAGTTATCAACTTTGTTTGCATTATACATATAATAGCGCTAAGTGTATAACACTTCCGGAGTGAACTCATTCGGATCCCGATAATCTTTCGTTAAAATCAGCCATTTTATTATAATAAGTTTTTTGTGAAATACTTCTTCAAATTTTATGAGTGAAGTTCATATGTATATTCTATGCCATTATTTTACCAATTCAATTAATAATATTCTTACAAATCAAAGAAAAATGGGCCGTTTTTATAATTATTTTACCCCACCTAACCCTATTAGATACGACAAAATTTATTGCTTCATAATTCTTTGATAATGCAATGCTATATCATTCTTTTGAAAATGCAAACACGTCATTCTGATGGGCTATCTTCTAGTTTGGTAAGAATGACCAATTTTCTAAAGGCTATAGCTCAGCTAATATTGCGAAAATTATTTTTAAATTTTAGATTTGAGGGTTTCACTACTATGTTTGCCTATGATAAAAAAAAAAAAAAAAAAAAAAAAAAAAAAAAAAATCTGTGACTATGGTGCACACGTTTTCTCTAAATTGGTTGATTTCACGTGAAATGACCCAAAAGCGATTCTTTGAAAATAAATTCCAAAAATAAATTCATAGTGTATACGAAAAATATAACTGAAAAATTTTAATATGGTTTCGTTTTTTAAATACTGAGTTGTATGAATTGAATTTAAGTCTGAATTTTTAAAAAAAAGTTTTTTCAGTGTTGAATTTGTAATAGAAAAGCACATTAGTCTCACTAATTTATTGAAGAGAAATTTCTTTATCGATTCATATTTTTAATTAATTTAGAATTTTATGATTAACTAAAAACTAATGTTGCTGACTTTTTCATTATTGTATAAAACATTTGAAATCCGTAGAAAATATTTTTTCTTCTTCCCATTCATATTTTTCAATTGGAATTTTATCCGTTCTTCCAATTAATATTTATGTAAAAGGTCAGTAGTTTGACTGCCTGCGGTAGGTGATGAACCGTTTTTCTATATTTTGCTTGTATACATTTGAAAGGCGAATCCTTTTTTGAATTACTAGAAAAATACTCTAGTATTTTTTAAAGAAAAAATATCTTATCCTCTTCAACGTTATACGATACTTAAGAGAAGAGATCATTAAAACATGTCTTTAGGCTAAACATCTACTGCATTTCTGGATCGAATAAGTTATGTTCTACATTAACGGTCAAAAGCCCAGAAATATAAATTTTAGTCAATGGCACTACCCTGTGATATTCCCTATTAAACAGCTTTATGATACTATCACCAGACGCTGTTAAAAGTAATAAATTTTATCAAATGCAACATTGTTTTCAACTATTCCTGTTAGCGGAATTCATTTCGAACTATTTAAATATATTAATAATCTGTAAAATTTATGATACTTAGGAAATACATTCTATCAAGATTAGATTTATGATTCAATAGTATATACTTAAGGACTTTAAAATAAATTTCCTTGATCAAACTGTCATGTACAACGTTATAAATTGATGTTTAAGAGTCAATAAGAGACTCAAAGTTATAAAAGCCAGTTTCATTTAAAAGCATAAGAGAAATGAGGGCGGATGAAAAAGCATGTCACTCGTTATTGAATATTGTAAATGTTTCTTAACAAATTTCAAATCTAACGCAGTTTCTTTTTATGGAAATAACTTTTCCTTCTATTTTCATATTTTATTTAGTTAAAGAACAGTTTTAAATTAGATAAATTAAAAACTTTAGAAAACAGCAAGAAAAGTACTTAATATCATGTTAAAAAAGATTAGAGAAGTTGGCGCATAATTTGAACATATTTTCATATGTATATTATGGTCAATTATACAGGGTGTTTAACAGGCATCACAACACACTTTGAGCTGTCTGTGTATACAATTAGATGATAATTGAATGGAAGCAATGGGTGAAATCAGCTGTTGAAGTTACACCTTTCTTAATAAAAATAAACGGTCAAGTGCGAGTATTACACACGCTCAGAGGGTTCCGTACAATAAATATATGAATTATTAATTATTAGGTAGCTTTCATTACAAAAAGCTACCTATTGCAGCCGTTCGGAGGAAAGCGATTTCAAAAAATGTTGGTATATTTTCATCGATCATGACCCCCAGACCCCGAAACCACCCTCCGTTCAAAAGTTGATATATATATATATGATATTTGTCACACTGTAACTCTCGTATTTTTGAACCGATTTGGATGTAACTCGGTGTGTACATAGTACATACTAATGTCTAGACCGAGTTCGTTGGCCAGTGCCATCTGCCATTTTGTTTCAAAATGGCGGCCATTTAAAATTTTTTAAAAAATTTAAATTTTGAAATTTGGTACCAAAAAATTGAAAATGGAAAAATATTTTTTCTTATGTGTTTGACCTTTATACAAAGATTCTGGAGCAGTTTGTGTTTCGTCTATATCTTAAAAAATGGCTGAGTTACATCACTCTGAATTTCTAGCGTGGCTGACATTTTGAAACGTCCTGATTTTTGTCACGTGATAACAGGTGTATTTATGAACCGATATGGATGTACCTTCGTTTGTACATAGTACATACTAATGTCTCGACCAAGTTCTTTGGTCAGCTTCATTCGCCATCTTGTTTCAAAATGGCGGCCATTTAAAAAGTTTAAAAAAAATTAAAATTTAAAATAAGGTAGCAAAAAATTGGAAAATAAAAAAGATTTTTTTCTTATATGTTTGACCTTTATACAAAGATTCCGGAACAGTTTTTGTTTCGTCTATATCTAAAAAACTGGCTGAGTTTTAGCATTTTGAATTTCTATTGTGGCTGACATTTTGAAACGACCTGAATTTAGTCATGCGATAACAGGCGTATTTAGGAATCGATTTGGATGTAACTTTGTGTGTACGTAGTACATACCAATGTCTTGACCGAGTTTGTTGGCCAGCTTCATCCACCATCTTGTTTCAAGATGGCGGCCATTTAATTAAAAAAAAAATAAAATTTGAAATGTGGTGCCAAAAAATTAAAAATGGAAAAATATTTTTTTTATGTGTTTGACCTTTATACAAAGATTCCGGAGCAGTTTTTGTTTCGTCTATATCTCAAAAAATGGCTGAGTTATAGCACTTTGAATTTCTAGCCTGGCTGACATTTTGAAACGTCCTGATTTTTGTCACGCGATAACAGGCGTATTTATGAACCGATATGGATGTACCTTGGTGTATAAGGTAGTACATAATAATTTCTCGACCGAGTTCGTTGGCCAGCTTCATCCGCCATCTTGTTTCAAAATGGTGGCCTTTTAAAAAAATTAAAAAAGATTTTTAATTTAAAATAATGTACCAAAAAATTGGAAAATGAAAAAGATTTTTTCGTTATGTGTTTGACCTTAATACAAAGATTCCGGAACAGTTTATTTTTTGTCTATATCTAAAAAAAATGGCTTAGTTATAGCATTTTGAATTTCTATTGTGGCTGACAATTTGAAATGACCTGATTTTTATTACGCGATAACAGGCGTATTTAGGAACCGATTTGGATGTAACTTGATGTGTACATAGTACATACCAATTTCCCGACCGAGTTCGTTTGCCAGCTTCATCCGCCGTCTTGTTTCAAAATGGCGGCCATTTAAAAATTTTTTTAAAAAAATTTAATTTAAAATGAGGTATCAAAAAATTGGAAAATGAAAAAGATTTTTTTATGTGTTTGACCTTGATACAAAGATTCCGGAGCAGTGTTTGTTTCGTCTATATCTTAAAAAAATGGTTGAGTTATAGCCCTTTGAATTTCTAGCATGGCTGACATTTTGAAACGATCTGATATTTGTCACGCTATAACACACGTATTTATTAACCTATTTGGATGTAAGAAGGCATGTGGATAGTGAATAGCAATGTCTCGACCAAGTTCGCTGGCCAGCTTCATCCGCCATCTTGTTTAAAAATGGCGGCCATAAATTAAAAAAGTTATATTTATAGTGAGGTGTAAAAAATTAGAAATTGAAAAATATTTCTTTTTTAAGTATTTGACCTTGATATAAGGATTCCGGAGCTTTTTTGTTTTGTCTTTATCTTAAAAAATGGCTCAGATATAGCAGTTTGAATTTTCTTTATGTGGGTGACATTTTGAAAAATCTAATTTTTTGCAGCACTCGTATATATCAACCGATTCCGATGTGAGTGAGCATGTGTACAGGAATTACTAAGGTCTCGACCAAGTTCACGGGGTAGCCTCATCCACCATGTTGTCTTAAAATGCCAGGCAATTCAAGATATCGTCGAATTTGGCAACCAAATATAAGTTACTTTAAATAAACGCAGCTTGGATAAAGCTGACTAATTTCGCGAAATTCTCATTCATAAGGATTTAGTATTGATAAAAATTTGTATTGAATCTTCTATAATCGATTTCCACCAAATTGAGCTTCGTGTGTTTGAATAACATAAGCTAGCTTTTTAAAAATAAGGAATATGAATGCTACCTCTTCCTCCAGGCACTGGCCGGAAGGACTTTTATTAAAACAAATCGTTGCTAAAAGAATAACAAGACTTTATATAAAAAAACAAAAAACTATATAACGTAGGGTTGGGTGTAACTGTATGTACTAAAAAGTATGAATGGGTATACCATAAAAGTTCAAAGATGTATGAAGCCTAAATAGTATCGAATATTGCTATTCTGTATAACTCTTTCTTTTTTTTTTTATCCTAATCTGTTTATGATGAACTTAATTCGGTACTGACGATAAAAACAGTGCCTATTTAAGCTTCATTTGGCATTTCATAAAACTAAAATCAGCATAGTTTTATTCTGAAAAAAAAAATGAAAGCTTTAGGTTAAACTCGAAAGGAGTTATAAACTTTTATGATCTCACATGTGCTATTCAAAATAGCGGCCATTTTGGAAGATAAAATGGTTTAAGAGTTATGAGCTTAAAAACTCATAACACTTAAACCATTTTATCAATTTCTATATGATTGATATTTTTGGAATCAGCATTTAAAGTTCTACATATTTACCGAATTTGATTAAAATGGGGGATGGTGGGTGCCATGCTGGATGATTTCACATGGAATGACCCAGAACAAAATACGATATAACTATAGAAAAGAATAATTAAAAACTCTTATGATACTCATCAGCGTACACATAAATAAAAACTATATTAAAAACACATTAAAAATTAATCCCAACGTTTCATGCTCTTTCTAATGAGCCATCATCAGGGGAGAGGGTTCCTGACCTCCACGAAGCAAAGTTACAAACAGCACAGTCACTTTCACAACATCAAACTGAAAACATTTCAGTAACTGATCATTAAACATCCTGATGATGGCTCATTAGAAAGAGCATGAAACGTTGGGATTAATTTTTAATGTGTTTTTAATGCAGTTTTTATTTATGTGTACGCTGATCAGTATCATAAGAGTTTTTAATTATTAAATTTGATAGCGTAAGTCTAAGTTTTTCTTATCATAGAAAAGAAATTTAAGATGCAAAATTTATTGCCCTAAACAGCGGGTGATATATCGTTAGATCAACTGAAAATGAAGGAGTTATAGAAATACAAAACCCTTCCGGCTCGGGCTACAAGCACAGGTCGATTTCGAAGTTAAGTACTAATTTCACCAAGGAAAACTAAATCATGATTAGAGATAAACCCACTTTAAAAATTAATATCTGGCCGCTTTTGACGAGTTTAAAATTTCATTTTTATATATGAGCTGGTTTTATCAGAACCATATTAAGGCAGTATTCAAAATATATTTTCCCATGCTCAACAACTCGAAATTTTCTGACACATTTTCAGATTCACTTTTAAAAGAAAAAACATGAAACTTGCGGTATTTCTTAAGAGATTTATAAGCGACTTATGTTTTTATTTTTCGTTTAATTAATTACAACTTGATTTATAAACAATTATTTTCTCAGTAGGACAAAATTTGTTCTTTCCAACACAATCGCTTCGAGAAATTCGGTTTAAATTGCCCACTTTGACATCATTTTTTTAAATATATTTTGCCTCTATCAAAAAATCGACCTTTACAGCACATTATATAGCTTCTGAATAAGTGAACCTACCAATTGGATGTGTTTGAAAACAAAAAATTATTTAAAAATGCGTCAGAAAATAAGCAGTTTAGATTTGAGTAATACGATATTTTTTTCTTCAACCTCTATGCATTTTTAATTTGTTTTTGATGTAAAAATAGGTCCTATCAAAAAATTGTCAATATAAAAGTTGTAGATAATATTCAGAAGATGTATAATAAATTTAAGGAGATTGCATTTCTTGTGAATTGACGAAGTTATGGTTTTTTTTCTTCTTCACTCCCCCCCCCCTCCCCCTTTTTGTTTTCGTTTTAATTTTTTTGCGGTAAGAATTGGTCCTATCAAAAACGTCAATATAAAAGTTGTAGATAATATTAAGACAATTCATAATGCATTTAATTGGATTTGGTATCTTGAGAATTGACGAAGTTATGAATTTTTTTTCTCCCCAAAACCCTATTTTTTTGCCCCTTGAGCCCATTTTTAGTTTTATCAAAAATCTATCATACATAAATTTTTGGCCCATTTTTTAGAAGTAATAATAACTTTAAACTGAGTCTATATGTATTATAATTAAGAAGTTAGGGAGGTTTTTCGTTTTCCCCTAAACCCCTCCCTATTTCTATCCCCTAGGTCCGATTTTGCCTATTAACGAACTTGACCGAGATTTTATGCTCCTTGATTTTATGCATCAGCTCGGAAAAGATTTGTGCAGAATTATGGAAGTTATCGTGCCCATAAAAAAGTAACATAGATAGATAGATAAATTTTTTACTGGGGTGGTTTTTGGTTCTAAGGGATCTGCAAAAAATTTTTCGAAATTCCAACATAGGGCAGAATGTAATAGGTCATACAAAATCTACCTAAAAACCCAAACAAAAAAAGTAGAGAGTTGATTATTAAATTTCTTAAAGGATATAGCACATAGAGTGAAGAATTGCCTTCTCTGCATGGTAGTGATAAAGTGATTGGCAGATTTCATTCCAAATGCCATATGAGATGAAATGGATCCATTTGTCTACGATATAACCATATTTGAAAAGTATATTAATAAAGAACTTTTGTTTTAAATGACGTTAAATGAGCAAGTAAATACATCATAAATACATTTTTCACATAAATTTAGTAGATAAAGACAAAGTAGAGGTAATAGTCTGAAGTACGAGCTGTACCGCCCGGCTCCGAAACCGCATTAAGAGGCTACTTCAGTCAGGCGAAAAGACCCGTTCGCTAATGCTAATCCTATGGAAGAAATTTATAAAGATATCTCGGTTGCATTTCAATATTTTTAAATGATTTATTTTGCATTGGATAGCTGAGATGGATCTCTATGCAGGCCGTTTTTTACTTTTTCGATTTTTATTACAGATTTTTTTTATGAGGACGTTTTCACTTTCGAAACCGGTTCCGAAAATAAAACTGTCCCCATAAAAAATATCTGTAAACAAAATCGAAAAAGTAAAAAACAACCTTTGTACAAATCGATCTCAGCTGTCTAATGCAAAAGAAATCATTTAAAAATATTGAAATGCAACCGAGATATCTTTATAAATTTCTTCCATAGGATTAGCATTAGCGAACGGGTCTTTTCGCCTGACAGAAGTAGCCTCTTAAGGGGACCGTGGACCTTTATTTGTGCAAAAATCGACCCAAAATCGAAAACTATTTTTGTGCATATCATTATTTTCCAGTTTGTTGTGAGCTATTTGTGAAAAACCGCATGCAGATGCGACTATTTTTCGCAAAGTTACAAGTGTTTGAATTTTGTACACAAAGTATTTTTCGGCTCTTTAGTATACAGGGTGTCCATAATTAAACGACCCTACTTTAACGTTGTCTACAGACAAAACTATTGTTCATAAAGTTGTAAAATTTTGTGAAAGACATAATAAAGGGATGGCAATTTGTTTAGGTTAAAAAAATTGCAAATAAAAGTAATTCAAAATTTTGCCACCAGAGGGAGTTTTTTAATAAGTTACACATTTAGCATTAAGATAGTTTAAAAATTTTATTTATTAACTCAACCTTACTCTAAAGAGAGCTTTTCACGACGTTTTCCTACTTTTCCTGAACATACTGCGGTCAACTGTGGAACAGGCTATCTTACGATTCCAGATGGTATCTGAAAATGATAAAAATCATGCACACATGTTTGGTTATAACAAAATTTGGTCAACTATCGTAAATGTATCCTTAATGTGTAATTCGTTAAAAAACGGCCTCCTAATTTGTTTTCACTCACACACATTCTCATACTTTTATTATGTCCTCCAAAAACTTTCACAACATTCTGAACAATAGTTTCGTCTGTAGACAACTTTAAAATAGGGTCGAATCATTATGAACATCCTGTAAATAAAATTTCTAAACTATCTTAATGCTAAATGTGTAATTTATTAAAAATCGCCCTCTGGTGGCGAAATTTTAAACTATTTTTATTTATATGTTTTTAGCTTAAACAAATCCCCATCCTTTATTATGCTTTACCCAAAATTTCACAACTTTCTGAACAATAGTTTTGTCTGTAGACAACTTTAAAGTAGGGTCGTTTAATTATGGACACCCGGTACTTTAAATCTGTTTTTCTCAAAACTGATTTTTAACGTTTTTAGATTTTTGAAATGTTCCAAGCGTCTTAATTTTTGAACAAAATTCATGAAATTGATAAGGAGGAATCTTAACATTACTTATAAAGAAACTGTGTATGCATTTTAAAATTTAACTTCGTTAAGATAATTAAATTTGATTTTTAACTTTTTAAAAGGCAAAATTTTGATGAAAATCGACATGGAATTGAGAAAAAAATCTCTAAAAAAAATAACTATTAAAGTAATTAAAACATCGATACACAAATGTGTTTATAATAGAGTTTTAAGTGATTAAAAGGCAAAATCGAGAAAATATCTCAAACATTAAGACGTATGGAGTGTTTTAAAATTTCGCTTCAAATTAAAAGAAAAATTTAAAATCGTCCAATTGTATAAGATTGAAAAACATTTTTAAGGTGTTCTATATACTTATGATGAAATGTATATTTCCTCAAAATTTCATATTTATATGATGAAAATTAACGACACATTTTTTAACGTCCACCGTCCCTTAAAAGTCAGAAAAAGCGTGTAATTTTCCTGCCTGTATACAGTGGCGGTCAAAAGTTTCCGGCCAGCATAAATGTTTAGGTTAATTTGTAAGTATACCCATATGAAGAGGAATCTCAAAGTCATACTTATACACTTTATTGACATAACAGTTTAAAACTTATTTATGGAATAAAAATTAAATATTAATAAATATAATTGACAAAACTAATTGCAAAAGAAAATGCATGTTCTCAAAAGTTTCCGGCCACTTTGGCAAGTTTGGAAAAAAATGGTGTTATAAAGGAAAATAACAGTGATCAACTACATTTACAATTAATATTTTGTATTCATACATTTAGCAATAAGTACTGCGGCGCAGCAACGTGACATCGATTCAATGAACAGTTGTAGATCATCAATGTTAAGTTTTGTCCACGGTTCTTGCATTTTTTGTGAAAATGCTGCTAAATTGGAATATTTATAATTCCACACACGTTTTCAAGTTATTTTCAAAGCTTTTTTATTATATTCAGATCGGATGATTGGGCTGTCCATTTCAAAAGCGAAGTTTTTTTGTGCGAAAGCCACTGCTTGACGAGCTTGGATGTATGTTTTGGTCGTTATCATGATGAAACAAATAGTTGCGACCACAATTTTTCCTCCAATAAGGCAGCAAAGAATCTTACGAGATATCCTTATGCATTGCACTATTCATCTTGCCGCGGATTTTAAATAACGAACAGGCGCATTTTTCAGAAAATGCTCCCCACAGCATAACGTGACCTCCGCCGTGCTTCATTGTGGAAATAATATATCTCGCACCTTATCTTTTGTTTTTAGGTCGTCGGTTGTAATGTTTTTTTATCACTCACAAAAAGATTGAACGTCGATTCATCTGAAAATAGTACCATTTTTCCAGTTTTCACTTGTCCAGTCTTGTTATTCCTTGGCAAACGCCAGTCGGGCCCTCTGAATTTTTTTACTTATTAAAGGTTTTTTAACACCGAATTTTCCATAAAGTTCTACGTCACATAAGCGTCTTGACACTGTAGATAGATTTGTTTCAGCAATAACCATAACACCATAAATCGCTTTTAACACCGTAAATGGCGTGGAATTGCAGCGGCACTTTTACGCGGGTCATCAACTGCTTTACTTCTGATAATTCTGCCCACAAGAATAGTCGTTTTCCGGGGTCCCCTGGACCGTGACAAGTTCCGAAGGTCATGACCATCTTTATATTTTTTTTAAAATATCGTTTACAGCAAATTTTCCGATCGACAACTTTGCCGCAATCTCACGAGAGGATTGTCCCTTTAGCGATAAACAAATCACTCATTTAAGAGCAATAAATTGTTAAATTTTTCATTTTTGAATTTCAAATACGTTATTCACCTTGATTAATTAACAAACATGGCCAAAAAAAACGCTTTAGCGATAGCAAAAACTAATGAATGACGAATGGCCGGAAACTTTTGCACGCGCGAATTTTGAATTCCTCCCCTTTGCATCAAGTATCTTAAGTAACCAATCAAAATGATCACGTGGTCAGAGGTAATTTGCTTATTCCTAACTTTTGGAGCAATTGAACTTCTTCTTCGCTAAAACGTTCTGTCAAGCAAATCAAAAAAACTAAATGGCCGGAAACTTTTGACCGCCACTGTACATTAATGAACAAGAAAAATTGCTCAATCAGTCAGGATCGTAGACTATACAGGGTGCAATATGTTATCTATCGCCGACCTTTAATTTCTCAACCGTTGGTCGTAGACATATAGTTCCAATTGCAAAAACGTTTCAAATGAAGTAAATAATCATGCTGTGGCATTTTTTAAAGTCAAAATTCAATTTTATAAAAATTACGAAATCTAACTTTTTATACGGTCCCACAGTCCCTATAGTTATATTTAGTAAAAGTTTACACATATCATAACACATATAACACAAAAAGTTTGACATCTGTACTACAAAAATTGACAGAGTTATTAAATTTCAAATTTTGAGATTTTTGCACATGATTTTGTCTTTCGTTGAGGAATCAGTTAAAAGATGAATGAAAGTAATTGGAGATCAAAATCAGGGTACTGTGTCCTTTTTTTGGCGAAACGACCTTTAGCCGGTATCACCAAATCGGGGTATCACCAAAGAGGGTTGCTTCATCTGAAAAGTTCAGCTGACTTTTAAGGGTCGTATACAAAGCGAAGAATGAAATATTGAAATTAAACAGAAAAATAAATATCAATTTATTATAATATCGAAAATGGTCTACTATGAAAAATGAACACATAAAACGCCGGAAACTACTAGAGATACTGCTCAAAGTGTTCTCCATTGGTGGTAATGCACAATGGAATGCGTGATAGTACTGAGCCCTGGACACATTAGAACATAGCAGGTGTGCAAACTGTGCGACAATTAAGGATGATGCGCTGCTTCAGATAAACCATTGAAGTAGTCTCAGTCACATAGACTTATGCCTTGATGTAATCCCAGAGGTAGAAGTCCATGGGAGTCAAGTCCGGTGAACGCGGTGGCCACTTTAACGTACCACCATATCCAAGGATCTGTTGACCGAATTCGGTGGTCAGATACGCCCGGACGTTTGATGTTTTCTGCGAAGAGGGGCCCCATCATGTTGAAACTACACCCGGCATGCATGTTGGAGAGCGACTCCTGATAGCAGTCACGTGCCTTGTTTTGTAGTAGATGCAGGTAACGATCGCCCGTTAAGGTCCCATCGTAGAAAATGGGTCCAACAATCTAGGTTCCCCCATATACCGCACCACACTTGTCGTACTTTCCGGGCGACCTGGAGGTTTCCAGGTCGCATCATCCTTTTGATTGTCGCACAGTTTGCACACCTGCTATGCTCTAACGTGTCCAGGACGCAGTACTGTCAAGTATTCAATTGTGCATTGCCACCAATGGAGAACACTTTGAGCAGTATTTCTAGTAGATTCCGGCATTTTATGTATTCATTTTTTATACTAGACCGTTTTCTGATATTATAATAAATTGATAATTATTTTTCTGTTTAATTTCAATATTTCATTTGCTTTGTATACGACCCCTAAAAGTCAGCTCAAATTTTTAGATGAAATAACCCTCTTTGGTGATAACGGCTAAAGGTGGTTTCGCCGTAAAAAGGACATAGCACCTGATTTTGATCTCGAATTACTTTAATTCATCTTTTAACTGATTCCTCAGTGAAAGACAAAATCATGTGCAAAAATCACAAAATTTGAAATTTAATAACTCTGTCAATTTCTATCGTACAGATGTCAATTTTTTTGTGTTATATGTGTTATGATATCTGTAAACTTTTACTAAATATAACTATAGGGACTAAGGGACCATATAAAAAGTTAGATTTCATAATTTTTATAAAATTGATTTTTTTTACTTTAAATAATGCCACAGCATGATTATTTACTTCATTTGAAACATTTTTGCAATTAGAACTATATGTCTACGATCAACGGTTGAGAAATTAATGGTTGGCGATAGATAACATATTGCACCCTGTATATATATATATTTTTCAACAAAGATGCTATAGGGAAGACCGGGGGAATGGTGACACCTTAAGGGAATTTAATTTTTTTCACCTCAAAAAAATGTTTATTTTATTTTTTAACGGTAAAAATTCTAAAGCTGAATAATGATCTTTAGTATCTGTGTAAATTTAACCGTAATCATAACTGTAAAGTAAGCACACATAAAAAAAAAAAAAAAAAAAAAAAAAAAAAAATTTCAACCTCTGTACAGTGGCGGGATTACCCAGGATACTGGGGTCATTCTGCCACTGTATCAGGATAATGACGCCACTCTTTAATGACCTAGTAAATACATAAAACGGATACTAGAAAACACATAACCTGCTGAAAATATAGCAATAGAAAGCAATAATATAATGAATAATTACAATGTTCCTTAAGCTAGATTTATTAATGTGCTAAGCTTACCATTTAACTCAAATGGGAAAAGCCACCCTTTGCCATGGTGGTGGCATTACCCCGAGAGGACACTATAGCGGAAATCCCGCAGGAAAGCCGAAAGAAGAACCGAACTTGTTCAACAAATTGCATCAAAATGTCGGCAAATGCATGTAGATTACGGGTAATATTATTGTAAGTACCTAATGTTACAAAAAAAGGTGCTTATCTCTACTCATTTGAAGCTCCAAAATAATAAGCAACTAGATAAAAACTAAGTTTTTCACTAGAACAAACGAACGACGTACAACAATATCACTCTCATTCTAGGCACTGTTTCTATTGTTGGCCGCTATAGTGCAGGCGCATTCACTATCTCAAGCTGCCGTTAGTTTTTAAACAAGCGGGGTAGCGGCATAACCCCGAGTGACGCCATTCCCCCGGTCTCCCCTACAGTTTGAAGTTTGCGTCGAAAAACTCATAAAAATATAGTTTATGTGTTCCAGATAATTTCCTTACTTCTTAAATTTTAAAGTTAATAAATTACGGAAGAAGTTTATTGTAGTGGCTTCTTGCTGTATCACTTCTTGCTGTTAATCAGGCTTTAATGGTAATGCGCCGTCACTTCGAGACTCGAGATGGTAGTTGTGATATTTTGCACTCATTCGAAAAATAACTCGACATTTACTCCTTTAAAATTCCACTTAAACAAAGGACTTTAAATGATTTTTTAAAGGCAGTATAAGTAACATAAATTAGAAGTAGCAAAGTTTTGACCAAATTCACGAGCTGCATTAAGTGTGATGTAAACCATATAAATGTATGTACTGACATTAAATTAATATTTACTTTATATTAGCTTTCGTATTTATTTTAGTTTATGTTATTCTATTAAGGATTTATTATGTTGTTAATTAAATATA
This sequence comes from Maratus speciosus, assembly GCA_963932465.1. Classification (NCBI taxonomy): domain Eukaryota; kingdom Metazoa; phylum Arthropoda; class Arachnida; order Araneae; family Salticidae; genus Maratus; species Maratus speciosus. The sequence goes on along the minus strand of OZ010787.1, from coordinate 682,245,150 downwards.
CCGTACATGGTTAATTTGCCTTTTATTACGCATTAAATATTAGAGTTATGATTCCTCGTTTAATCAAATATTCCACTTAATCGAATATTATTTCAGGAACCGTCAATATTCGTTTAAACCGGGACGACTGTAACTGTATTTTCTTATTTGGGAACAGAGTGAAAGTGATAAGTTTAGAATTTGGACTAATATAAATTTTTTAATATAAGCTGAGTTAATTAATAATAGTCGCAAGTCGCTCTCATTAAAACTCATCTAGGTCCTATCGAAAGGGAATAAAACCGCTGGCGCATGCACATAATCCTTATTTACGCACCGGTAGAAAATGAAGATCGAAAAGAAGGAATTTCGGGGGTATTTTATCATTATTTATTAACTTACATTGGCCAAACCGCTTAGTAAATTTAAAAACGGAAGACATATTCTGAAAGATCGCATTCTTAGATCTCAAATGTCGCAATCAATTCAATCAAATATCGCAGTTAACACTTTGAAAAAAATTTGGAAAGGGTCGTTTTTCCAAAAACGTTTTCTCCCTTATTGAAACGACCCTACTGGGAGCTATTTTGAACGTACCGACAAATAAAAATATGTTCTTAAAGTTAACATTCTAGAACCGATGGTGTAGTCGGATTTAAAAAAATATATAAATTTTAACCCTTTCAAATACACTGACGAAGTTACTTCGCGCCTCAAGGAGACGATATTTTGTTTACGCAAATATTAACTAAACATCCGTATTTTAACCAAATATTTTTAGAGTATCTTAATAGACCAGATTAACATCACATACAACAATTTTGAAACTTTCGGATGAGTAAAAATATTTTATACAATATAAAATGAGTTAAAATTTCGACGAAATCAGTCTTCGTGGTTTCGCTCGCTTTCGGTACGCATAGACTACAAAAATAAAACTACGCAGAAAATAAAATACCAAATAACATATACCTTCAATTCAATATTTTTTCGCGATTTTTTTCATTTAAAAATATAAATTCAGATAACGTGGAGTTAAAGATGTAAAATCATACAAATTTGAGGTTCATCACGGGCCCAGGTGGATCAGCTTGTTTAGTATATAAAGTAATGGTGCATGATGTTTCTATTAATAGTATCACTCTTTATAAAAAGTAAAGCAAATAAAAATGCAAGAAAAAATAGTTCGATTGAAAACAAAAGTACATCCATCTTTAATACTTTCGAACATAGTTGAAAAGTCGTTATGAATTCGGTTTGTCTACCTGCCGTCTGTCCGTCTTCTAACTCGCATAAATGATATATGTTATTGAGATTCACTGAATTACTTGATCGTTATTGAAAATGAAGTGTTTAGCATTTGTAATTCATTTACAGGGACACCCGAAAGAATACCGTTACATTACTGACTATGCAGAAAATCGCTTTTGATGTATTTTAATGATGTTATACTATTTAAAACATATTGAAATTTATATCACTGAAGTGCATGCAATACAAGATGTTTATTATACACTGGGGTGTGCATTGCTGGAAGTGCGTTTTCAGTTGCGGTACACGTTTTTAAATTTAACGAATATCATGCATGCATTTTTGGTTTTGGTGCTCGTTTTTAAATGTAACTAAGTTTTTTTAATGTTACTCCTTGTTTATAAATACTATTCATCTTACACAGCGCTTAAGAAAAGAAATCGGGTACATTTCTGTTAATTGACGGAAGTTATTGCAGAATAATTGCAGGTGTTATACTATTTAAAACATGTTGAAATTTATATATATCACTGAGGTGCAATACAAGATATTTATTTTAGACTAGGATGGGCATTGCTGGTACCGTTTCAGTTGCGGTACACGTTTTTAAATGTAACTAAGTTTTTTTTTTTTTTTTTTGCATCTTGTTCATAAATACTATTGATCCTACACAGCGCTTAAGAAAAGAAATCGGGTACATTTCCGTTAATTGGCGGAAGTTATTGCAGAATAATTTTCAACTGTGCTAAGCGTTTCCTAAATAAAATAACTTTTAGTATCCTATGTAATATATATATGCAAGTCTATAGGATATATACAGGGTTGAACAAAAGAACTATTGATGATAATTGCTGAAATTTGTAGAATTTTGTTTCCCTAATTGTTTACATTGATATCCTCTTCCGACTTATTAAACTGTGAACTTTGTTGGAGTATTCTGAATAAGTTGGAATGTGTTTCATAATCTATGTTTCACGCAGGATTTTCTTTTCTTTTTTCTCGTAAAACTTGTGTAAAATATATATTAGTCTGAATTATTAAACATTCGTTCTGCTTTCATTTGAATTGTTTTTATGATCTCTTTTATTCTTCTTTTCACATAATGACATTCGTTCGGTGATCGCTCTACACTGTTAAAAATTTGCAGCATTCTGGCAGGTCATTTGACCGTTTTTCCCGAAAACGGTTACACAACCGTAATTTAACACTATTCTGACCATATTATTGGCCATTTTATGGTCAGAATATAGTTAAATTATAGTTATGAAACCGTTTTTTCAAAAAACGGTCGAATGACCTGCCAGAATGCTGCAAAATTTTTAACAGTGTATTATTCGCAGCTTCAGGGTACCAAAAATTTCAAATATGATTTTATTACTAAGCAAAATGTTTTTCAAAAAATGTAGGCGCACTTTTTAAAATTTTCCTAATGAATGGCAGATGTCTATGTACGATCTGGCTGATGCCTGGGTTCAAACTCATGTCGTGTTCGTCCGCATAACCTTTCGGAGTTTTGAGTAGTTCCTGCGTAAACGCTGCGTCAATACGGGTTGGGTTTCGTTAGAAATATACCAAAGAGAAATTAATTTCTTAGGTTTGTGATATTTCCGGATTTCCTTTAAACTCTCTTACTACTGAAGTATTCAAAAGCAAGGCCATTCCATGATCTATAATAATTTTAGTAAACACCTACTCCCTCGGTTTATAACCTTCGCGCAAATAATCTTCCGAAAACACAAACCAACCAACAAACCTTATTTATTAGTTGTTCCATGGATGTATTTTTCCAGATAAGCCATGATTGTGAACTGCTATTCTTATCCTTGTTACCATGAAGCGGATTTATTTGATTACAAAATTCCGAATTAATAGCAGAAATTCCAAATAGCATTTTTCCCTTTATTTAATGTGATTTCGCTATTCAGAAAGGAAAAAAATATTACTCTGATTTACTTCATAAGAAAATCCGCTAAATTAGTAACACTGAATTGACTGCTCTGCCTTTCATGTTGTTTGTTTTGACAGCACTTGAATCCGGATTCCCTTTAAACTCTCTTACTACTGAAGTATTCAAAAGCAAGGCCATTCCATGATCTATAATAATTTTAGTAAACACTTTAAAACTGTATCCTCATAACTCTGAAAAATATTTATTTTGCAGAAATATTTTACGATTTCACCGATTATTTTTTAATGCTTAGTATACTATTTGTTTTTTCTTTCTTTCTTTTTATTTTTGCAAGATTATTTCGTATATCAATAAAGATATGTTGATCCTCTAATATTCAAATAATTTTCAAATATTAAATTATCTTTTTATATGAATATCTGTTTTTAAAGTACCTATTTCTATTTTGACTTAAACAGGTTACACATGTTTAAACTTTAGGTGAAAAATCATTCTCAGCACGACGTTTTATTTACATTAAAAAACTATGAAAGACATTTTTAAAGATTTCGAAGTCGCATTAGGCATTGTAAGATTATTATTACAGTTCTGTTTGAATGCATAATGGATTTTTACATACTTTATACATTCACAATCTTAATTCTGTATCAAGTTAAATGCCTTATGTGACATTTTCATGAACCCATCTAAGAAGAATTGGATATGTATTTCGTGGCATTCTCAAGATAGAAAGGGGAAACTATTTTTCGCATTTTTTTTTTTTACAAGACCTTTATTTATTTACTTAAATATTCCAGAAATAACACAGACTGCTCAGAAAAGAGTCACTCTGGATTTTGAAGTTTGAGTGATCTAGCAAAATGTAATATTCAAAATTATATTAACAAAATGAGAACCGTTAGAGAAAAATGTATTTCATATAAATAGGAAAACTAAATTAATATCATACATAGTAAGGTAAAACCGTGTAGTCGTATAAAACTGCATACCTCAGTTTTGACTCAATTGAGCTGCCCTCTAGCCGGTAAGGCCTGAAAAAGTTAGATTTCAAGAAGAAGAAGAAAAAGCCATTATCCTATCTCTATATTACTACCATTTGTGCAGCTTGTGTGTTTAAAAGCTTATATGTATAATTTTTTTGCAGTTTTTATGTTTAAATTTTTGTTTAGTTTTAAAAATTCTTAACACATTGGAATTCCCTGATATATTCTTTAATGTCTTATATGTAGCCTATCTAATAATGATTTATTTCTCACAATGAAACTGTTTCTAACATTTAAAAGACCGTTTTACGACTTGCTTTCCACTCCACATCCTGTCGAGTAAGACTGAATATCCAATGTGGGATAAAAGCTCTGGAAACAATTCTGGAGGAGCCCGAAACAATGTTTGAGAAAAAGAGCAGAGAAAACTGTGTGGGCAAGTGTGATTATGGTTCCTATAAAGCTCATAAAACGATTAACTTCTTTTCTCCAAATTCTCAAATTGTAAAGATAACTGTACTTTTTCATATTAAATCATTAGATCTACAATTAAAATTTAGTCTATAGTCATTAAACTTTTAATTACAATTAGTTTAGTTCCTTAATTAATTAAAATAGGGTGACTCCACCAGTAGTTGATATCCTTCCAGTGGTTGATCAAATTTTTGAAATATTGCGCCATTTCAGGTGGAAATGAGTTTTACACGTGGTACTAGAACTAATATTTTTGTTTGAATGTTAGTGCGCCTGTTATCACATCGTTGTCAGTTGTCTGCTGTAATAGAAGCCATTTTATGAATCCTTTTAATCAGAAAGTGTAAACATTTAGTTTTTGATTATTTGGAGATAATTACGGTAAGTTAAAATCGAGTAATATATTTATATGAATTATTGTTAAGGCTCTTGTTCCTGCTGGCGAAGACACTCGCGAGCTAATGCTAAACCTATGGGGAGGTTATTTTCTAATATCTCGTGTGCATTTCAATATTTTTAAATTATTTTTTTTTGCATTGGATAGCTGAGGTCCATCTCTACATCGCTCTTTTTAGACTGTTTCGAGATTTTGGTTGCAGATATTTTTTAGAATGACACTTTCATTTTCGGAACCGCTTTTGAAAGGGAAAGTAACCTTATAAAAAATATCTGCAACCATAAATCGATGAAGTATCAGAGAAAAACCTGAGCTATCCAATGCAAAGAAGCATTTAAAAATGTCGAAATGCAAACGAGATATTAGAAAACAACCGCCACATGGGTTAAGCATTCGTTCGCGAGTTTCATCGCCTGCAGGGACAGGAGCCTTAATCAAAGCCCAAGGAAGATATTTTAAAGTGTAAACATTTAGTTTTTCGATTATTTGGAGATAATTACGGTAAGTTAAAATCGAGTAATATTTTTATATGAATTCATGTTCATCACAGCCCAAGGAGGATATTTTAAAGATTAATATTTAGATTTTCGATTTATTTCTTTCGCTTGATCAACCATTGGGAAAATGAAAATTAAAAGAACTATTTAGTTATAGTATTTTTGCTATTTAATTTCATCGAATTTCAATTTTGTCCATTATAGAACATTCATTAAGGGTTGTAGCAATCATGTTACTTCACTTCCAAAACTTAAAAGGAAGAAAATGTAATAAAAACCTCGTATCACTGCCTTTATTTGATCAACTACTGGCTGGATAACCCTACTTTTGCATTTCCAAAAGAAAATCTAAGTACATTTCAGTTACTATAAGGGGAAAATATCCATACTGTCTTATTCCATGGACTGGGTAAGACCGAGTTGATTTCACTTTTTCTAGAAAAGCATTTATTAATAAATTTTTGATAAACAAATCATATACCTAGAATGGTATTATTGTACAAATATAAATGCAGCGTATTTACGCAAAATTTGATTTATTTATGTTGAAAAAAAGCTGGCTTCAAGAGGCAACTAATATCCGCTGTTAGTATCCGCTGTTACCCTACACTGTAAAAAAAATATTAACATTACTCCATAAAATGAGTGGCAGCTTTGCTGCCTGCATTTTATGGGGTAATTTAACCAATATAACTGGTGTTACGTTACACTAATGAGTAATACTACACCAGTTATATCAATTAAATGACTGCATAAAATTAAAGGCAGCATGTTGCCACCCGTTTTATTGAGTAACGTTACATAATTTTTCCTTAAATCAAATAAACAGTATAAGTAATATTATAAATAATAGTAATATATATATTATAAAAATGAAACGATTTGAAAGGAATAACAAGTTTAGAGAGCACAGTAAAAAACTAAGATAACAGAAAGGTTTTACATGAATTTAAAAACCGAAAGGACATTGTGCATTTCATCAGGGGAGCTCATCACGGATGTGCATTGAGGAGCTTTTTTATGGATTCAGGAGATGCCATGATGAAGCTGCTATGTCTTTTGGGATTTTTGTATTTATTTAAAAATGCTGGAAGGCATCGGCTGGCTGGGAGCGGAGAGATAATACATATAGCTTTATTCATTGCGTGTGTCTATGTGTCTATAATTTGTGTATATATATTTATGCACACACTTTTATAACAATTTTGGAAAGTTAAATATATAAATAAAGATAACAATTTTATTTTCTAATACATTTTGTTGAACTATCGTATTACAACTTGATTTTAAAGACAAAAGTACTTTTCTTAAAATATCAAGGTTGATTTTGTTCCATACTCTATCCAATATTTTAGAATGCCACATAGAAATGATTCTTTTAAATTTTCAAATACACAGTAATCAATAGAAGGACTTGAGTGAGATTAATTTAAATGGAATAGCCTCAACTGCGGTTTCATGTCTCATTTTTTCGAAGCATTAGTTGTAGATTTAGAGGTATGGCTGGTAGCCTTATCCTGTTGGAACTTAACAGAATGAAGATTATTTGGGTAAAGTGATGATGTCTTCCTTAAAAGCAGGTGTTAAAATAGTAAAACAATTTAATTTTGACATTTTTCTACTTTCCATATTTTAAATTTTCCGTAATTACATAGTTCCATTTCTCACCTGCCAAATAATTTTCATACAACTATCGACACATAGTCGTTGAGAAACATGATTTTGCATTAAGCGGTGAATATCATGTTTTTAATGGTTTTAATTAGCTTTCAATGATATTTATAATGTTGTTTACAGTTTCTATAAAGATGTTTAACGATTTTGCGATCTTTTGGAGAGTTGGATTTTCTTTTAAAACATCCAATGAGACTTTTGATATAATAAGCGGTGAATGCATCATAGCGGGGTATGAATCTTTTATTTTTTTCCCCTGTTAATAGTAAGCATTGACGATCCTTTAATTTTTATTAGTTATGTCACTTATTTTACGTGTAGAAATATTATGTAAATCACTTTTTAAATAAATGGCGAGTATGAAAATAATTGGCAGTTTTATGGATTTGCATGTAAATAATTTCAAAATACAAATTGAAAGCTATTCATAATGTACCCGAATTTTGAAATACGGTTTTTAATCGAATAACCCATGTCCAAAGAGAAACCTAGGGAATCCTGCAAAAAATTGAGATCAGCCAGTTAATTTGCAAATATTCAATTGATATAAATCAAACAGATATTAATAATTTCTAGTTTTAAAATAAACATTATGATTATTTTAGTTGTCCAAAGAAAATTTGTTTTGCGGTATGAATTTAAGCTTTTAACTTTAAATCTGTAGCACTTAGCAGTTATCTCTATGCTGAATTTGTTTTTCGTTGGCCGAATAGTTCAGAAGGAGCAGTCAATGGAAGAGTTAGTTAAAAACTAATTGTCACTCATTTTGAAAAACACTGTCTCTTTCCACTTTATTACCCGAAGCCCCGTTATTTTCCTTGGATTCATCACAAAAGACGTGCTTCATTTCCAAAAAACACAACTTATTCCCCCAAAACCGGTTTTATTCCGAGGGAAGTTCTTTTCCAGTCATTGCTACTCTAAGGAGCATTGCTACTCTAAGCTACTCATCGGGGAGAGCGCATAAGAGCTCAGTGAAATCCATTCATAATATAACCTATTTTAAAATAATTGTTTTTATGGAATGTCTAAATTGAAATTAATATAAAATGAACCTGTTCCATTATTTGTGGTTCAAAGAAGAGAATTTTGTATGTTTTGCTCAATCTCCATATATCCAAGTAGGAGTTTCTAATAAAATCTCTCCCGAATCCTCGTTTTCGACGAAAGAGTAGAAACATTTGGCATAATATTACAGGATCATTTCCTTCATGCTGTACGGCAGCGGTTTCCAAATTTTAGGTATATTTCGTATGAAATCCTACCTATTACATTCTCCTCTATGTTGGAATTTCTGAAAAATTGTTGCAGATCTACACCGATCATGACCCCTAGAACCCAAAACAACCCTCAATAAAAAACTTTATCAATTTATCTATCTATCTATATATATATAACTTTTTTATGGACACGATAACTTCCGTAATTCTGCACAAATCTCTTCCAAACTGATACATAAAAACAAGGAGCATAAAATCTCGGTCAAGTTTGTGAATGTGCAAAATCGGGCCAAAGTGATGGAAATAGGAAATTTGTGAAAACCGAAAAAACCTCATAACTTCTTCATTTTTGTACATATCAAATCAGTTTAAAGTTTTACTTCTAAAAATTGGGCCAAAAATTCATGTATCACAGATTTTTGATCAAATTAAAAATAGGCTCAAGGGGCGCAAAAATAGGGTTTTGGGGGGAAAAAAATTCCTAACTTCGTCAATTCTCAAGATATCAATTCCAATTAATTTTATTATAAATCTCCTTAATATTATCTACGATTTTTATATTGACAAGTTTTTGATAGGACTCATTCGTAACGCAAAAAAATTAAAAACGAAAACAAAAAGGGGGAGGGGGGTTGAAGAAGAAAAAAATCCATAACTTCGTCAATTCACAAGATATAAAATAACCCATGAATTTATCATATATCATATATCTACAACATTTATATTGACAAGTTTTTGGTAGGACCCATTCTTACAGCAAAAACAAATTAAAAATACATAGCGGTTGAAGAAAAAAATCATCGTATTAAGGGCGTATTCAAATCCAAACTGCTTATTTTCTGACTCATTTTTAAATTCCTTTTTGCTCTCAAACGCATCCAATTAGTAGATTATCTTATTCAGAAACTGTATGATGTACCGTAATGGTCGACTTTTTGATAGATGCAGAATATATTTAAAAAAATGATGTCAAAGTGGTGATTTTGAACAGAATTTGCCGAAGCGATTGTGTTAGAAACGAAAAATATTGTCCTACTGAGAAAATAATTGTTTATAAATGAAGTTTTAATTAATTGAACGAAAAATAAAAACATAAGTCACTTATAAATCTCTTTAAAAATCACATTAGCAAGTTTCATATTTTTTCTGCTAAAAATGAATCTGAAAATGTGCCAAAAAATTTCGAGTTGCTGAGCAAGGAAAAGTATTTCTTTTAATACCGTTTTAACACGATTCTGATAAAACCATCTCTTATATAAAAATGAAATAAAAACTCGTCAAAAGCGGCCAAATAAAATAGTTAAATTGGATTTATCTTTAATTATGATTTACTTTTTGTTGTTGAAATTAGCACTTAACTTCGATATGTACCTGCGCCTGTAGGCCGAGTCGACCAACGTATGCGACCTTATGCGACCAACCTATATGTAGATCATCGGAGAAAAATTTCGTTTCAAACAGTATTCCGCATTAACTGTATGATTCTCTTTCCGTTGGGATCCTAAAATGTGCCTGGTTAAGGCAGGGTTACGTTTTCACAGATTTCACAAGAACGTGTTTTTAGAAAACTAATCGAACCTTCCGCGACTCATCAAAACATTGCCTTCATCCACTAGTGGTTCACAATCATACTTTAGTAATCGCTGCTGTATATAATTATATCTCCTAGGTGTCTTGTTCGAGTTTTTCGAATTTATTCAAAATAAGACATAACACTGTCTAAATTGCATGGGCACAGATGCTATAAGAAAATGGGACATTTTGAATTTTTTAAGGGGAGAAGGAAGTATAAAATCCTTATTTTTTTTTTTGTAAATTTCACTTTAAATATTATTCCAGGGTACATTATATGCATTATGGCATGCATTTATCACCAAAAAAAATTATTTTTGAGAAAAAAATGGAATTTTACCCGTTGTCTTAGAAATCTTCGAAATGCCCCCTGCGCGTTCCATATCAATGCAAATCCGAAATATTTCTTATAAAAGTTTTGTTTAAATATATAAATAAAATAGAGCATCGAATTTTATATATTTGAATTTAAAGAAGAAAAAAAATTTGAAAAAATTTGAAATTTTATCGAAAAAAAATTTTATTTATTTTTTTTTTACCTTTAAATTTAAATATATAAAATTCGATGCTCAATTTTATTTCTATATATAAACCAAACTTTTATAAAAAATATTGGGGATTTTCATTGATATAGAATGCGCAGGGGGCATTTCGAAGATTTCTAAGACAACGCGTAAAATTCCATTTTTTTCTCAAAAATAATTTTTTTTTTTTGATAAATGCATGCCATAATGCATATAATGTACCCTTGAATAATATTTAACGTGAAATTTACAAAAATAAAAAAAATATTTTTAAGGATTTTAAACTCCCCTGAATATGATATATTTAGTTTATATCTAACATTGTAAAAGCTATTTTTCCGACCAATGACTTATCTACAGTTCCTTTTGCACACGCCATGAAGATGTTTGCATTTTAGAAATAAATAATCTCTTGACTGCAAAATTATAAAAATCAGAAATAAATAATCTTCATTATTTATGTTGGGGTTATGACCTTCTATTTAAAAATATTGAAGCAACAGATACTCATTATTCCCCCGACAAAATGGGTACATAGTACACCCCTTTTATTTAATCTTAAGGGGACTCTGTACATTTTGAATTTTTGTCGGTGTTTTATATTACCTTTCACACATTTTGTAATGTGAAAGAAAATGATTTAATAAAGAAAAAAATACAATTCTTAAGGAAAATACGAAAAATAAATAGTATACTTTAAAATCCTACTCCTCCTAAAAGTTTGAACTTTATAAAACTTTTTCTGTTATTATTTTGTTACAGGTGTGTTATAGAACGCTAGGAGTCAGACTTTCTAAAAGGTAACTATTTTTAAGAAAATAAATTAAATTTTTAATTAATAAAATTTTTAATTAATTAAATTTTTAAGAAAATGTGGAAATAAAATTACTATTTATTTAACACTTAAAAAAACCCTTTATTTGTGTTACTGAGAACTCTATTCCTAATTTTAGGAAATACACCGTAAGGATCTTTCAAAAAGAAGATAAAGTGTCAATAGAAATGCATACCGCTGAAGTTTTAGCATTTTGATAATTTTGATATATTGAAAAAACATGAACAGTGAAAGATGAATTTAAAATGTGATACTCTGATACACCTAGAGGGTAATGGATTCAGTAAAGAGAGTTTTAGGTTGATCCCTTTACAAATCGACCTATTTCAATAAGTTCGTATATATATATATATATATATATAATATGTAGATATAGGACAAATGTTGTCATTGTAATTACGTTCGAAATGCTGAACCAATTCGAACCTAATAGGTTCAATGTTAAAATCTTGTCAGTACCTATCAGTATTGGTCCGTGAATCAAGTATTTAGGTCTTTAACTAATTCAAATGTAACTGGGGCTGTATATTGAAGTTACATGTATCTTAAAAGAGTTGGTTAATCAAATATGTAGCTTTTATAATTCGTTTATAGGGACACATAAGAACAAAACATGCAAAACTTGTCCTAAATGCTCAACGAATTCGAAACTAATTGGGAAAGTGCATTGATCTTGGAAGTATCTTAAAGGAATTTGTTAATCAATTGTGGTGCTCTTATAGTTCGTTTATAGGTATACACAAAACTTTTTGATGACATTCATTCAATCACGCGGGTTATAGCCTACGGGTAATTCAGCATTTTTTTGACAGAATTCCATCCTATAAAGGGTAATAATGGTAGTAATTACCCTTACAATTATATTTGGTAAGCCTAATTTGAAATTTTATTGGAACTACCTTTCTCACAAAAATAGCGAATTTAGAAGGAGTGAGACCAATTTGTTAATTTGTAATCAGCCTGATGTATAATAAAAATAATAAAGAAATCAAACTACTGTTCCAACTAATCCGGATTCGATTATTTCACATATTTTAAAGAATCGGATCTTTACGTAAAATTCGCCAAAACACCATTTTCTCTTCTGTCTAAATACATTTTAAGAGTACCGAGTTACACCACAAGAATAAAAATGTTTTAAATATATATTATACGTGATTTATCACATTGCTAACGAAGCGTAGAACCAACAATGTGAAAAATGTCCAAGCCTGGAATCGAACTCGGAACCCTTGGAATGACGCTCCAAGTGCCATACCATTTAAGTTACGAGGACGATGCCCTGCGTAGCATTTCCCACATATGTTGGAAAGGGTACAACGGCAGCACAACTTGAGCTGCAGTCACACACATTTTTCACATTGTTGTTTCTACGATTCGTTAGCAGTGTGATAAATCGCGTATTATATATATTCAATAATTTCGAGCGTAATTTCACTGCTGAATTAATTAAAATTATAAAAAGGTTTCATTTCTGATTTATTGATTCATTTTTAATCGTGAAAATAGAGCACTTGAAGGCATGGCTATCGAAGAGATTTCCAATGAAATGATATTTTCAAAAAATGGATTACATCTTGAGTTGGAAGTAATATTTGTGTCATAATGGCCTTTATCCTACTGCGGTGTCCGGAAATTCTGTTCAAATTTCTAACTTTGATAACGTTTTCCGAAAGCAATCCTCTGACTTTTCAAAAGGACGAAAAACTGTTAGATTTCATGGTTTCTGAATAAGAACATCTGCAAATTTGGTGAGTTTACGAATAAAAATGAATTGAGGAACGTGTCAAAAAACACGCAGTTTGTATTTGACAGCTTCAAGCATCAGTCGATAAAATAAATGTATGTATGCATACAGTTGAACTAAATTTCTCGGTTGTAATAGCTGAAAATATAAGTTGATGAAATATTTTACTAAAACTTGACACATTTTGTGAACCATTGGATCATTTTTTTCGTGTAGTAAGAAATGGAGACCGGCTCATTTTTGGATAAAGAAAGGAGTGTGCAAAATGGGTATCAGAGGAAAATGTGGACGAAGATGTGTTAATCTTGTGATTCATGTTGAACTACTCTCCAGATACATCTGGCCCCACCAGTGGCCCAGAGGTTTTGCTGTCGAAGCTGGTATACGGTAGGTGCTGGGTTCGATCCCAATCGCACCTTCAGCCTAATCATTCGGAGTTTTCCGTGGTTTTCTTCGAACCTTAGATTTCCTTCCGTAAATACGGGTTATGTTCCCTTAGAAATGCCTCCACGGAGGGCACTCCTCCCCCCCCCCTTTAGGGCCTATATTCCCTCGTGTTGATGATTGACCGTCATAAACACAACCAACCAGACACATCTGTAAATTTGTGTTTGTAATAATAGCTTAAATTTGCATAAACACTTTGTGTTCACCCTGTATATTCTTCTAGACGATCGTCACTGATTGAAATCGGATTTCAAATAGATAACAAAATAATTCTTTTGATATCTGGACAAGTAAGTGTTCTATCCGCAATAACTTTGCAATGAAATCACGCATCGTTCATCATCATTCGGCCCAACAACAAGTTTTTATAAAACAGGTTGATTCAATATAGAAAATAAATACTATCTATATTATGAAGGACAACCGTATCTGTGCGTACGCTGACGTAATTTTGACGGTGGCAACAGAAGACAGTTAAATTTAACTTTTACTGGATTTTTTAAAATTGACCGCACATTTTAAATTTTTACACCGTCTCACAGTGGGACGTTTTGACGATCTAGTTGGACAACATTATTTCGTTGAAGTTTAATACGTTTTTGCTGTTTCTTTTTTATGCATCACTAATAAAATACTCAAGCAGTGATAAATATTTGGTTGTTTAACAGCAATGTCTTAAAATAAAAATACAGGGTGCCCACTAAAGTCCGTTACCACCGTCTTAATTGCCAAACGACTGCATCTATATTCATAAACGTAGTGTCTAGGATAATAAAGAGGTTATACACTATTAGATGAGACCGCTTACAGCGTCACCTGGTGCAAAATGGCGGCATTAGCGTTCCTATCGCGAAAACGGTAATCGAAATATGGGATAAAAGTGAAAGACTAATTTATAAAGCATCATCGATTTACCTCGAAAAGACACCTTGTGAACATGAATGCTAAATGAATATCGTTCTGAACATGAATCTCGTTTTCGAGTTAGGAATATTAACTCTGCTGTTTTGCATCGGGTGGCGCTAGAAACAGTCTCATCTGGTAGTGCATAGCTACTTTACTGTACCCAGACACCACTTTCATGACTATAGCTGCAACCGTTCGGTAATTAAGAGCGTGGGAAAGACTTTAGTAGGTACCCTGTACAATGCATTACAAATAATGCGTTAAACATATTTTACAATAAAGTAAAAAAAAATTAATGCACACATGTAAGTTAACATTCATTTCTTTTTTGTATTTTTGTCTACTCAGAATTGCTCGAGAAATTTGTGTAGTCATCCTGAAAAATAAAATTTTTTAAATAAAGTTATATTAAAAAAAACTTTAATATTTTGTGGTACCCCGTAAAGCATACAAATGCTACCAAAGTTATTTTCGGTTGAAAAAATGCTGTTGTGTGAATAAATAACCTATATAATTTTTATTCAATTTGAGATAAAATTTCTGCATATAGACAGTAATGTGTCCGAATTTTTTATGTGTCCCAGTAAAAGAAATACAACTGCTACGCACTTTGTTTTCAATTAAAAAAATGCTATTGTGTATCTCAATAACAATTTTGTAGATATTTAATTAAAATTCCTGCTTTTTAGCAACAATCTTTCCGCTATCTTTTGTATGGCCCTATAAAAAATGTATATTCTACGTTCGTCAAATTATTATTTAATGGAATTGTCATCGGAAAAACACATGTAGGCGAAGTTTCAGCTCAATAAGATAATTGAAAGTGGTTTAAAATTGTCTTGCAAGATTTGAACTAATCTATTATGTGGCCCTGTAAAAAAAGCTGCTATGTTCAATAAATTATAATAATATTGCATTGTCATCAGAACTACACATCATGAGCAAAGTTTGAGCTCAATCAGTTTATTGAAATTGGTCTAAAATTAACTTGCACATTCTAATAAACATTTTTGTGAAACCCTGTAGAAACAGTATTCTAAACACACTTCTGCGTTCTTTAAATTATAATAATATTGTATTGTCATTCACATTATACATACATTAATTGTTTCGGCTAAATAGGATAATTAAAAGTGGTTTAAATTTTTTCTTGCAAGATTTGAACTAAACAGACATACAACCTGTGGCCAGAAAGTTCGGTGAATGAATTTTTATTTCAAATACAGTATTGTACAGCATCAAATACAATTTACTGTCCTTCAAAATAATCTCCATGGATGGTAATGCACTGTTGGGAACGAGTATATAAGTCCTGGAAACTCCTGTAAAACAGTTCTTTCGAAATTGCTTTCAGCTCAGTCGTCACGGCTGAGTCCGTCGTCGCCTAAAATAACCAAGGTACGTTCAGAAAAATCGTGCATAAAGACAATAATTTTCACATTCTTTGACTCTAATGGTCTCATTCACACAGAATTCCTCCCTGACAGCACTACGCAAGGCTCCTGGACTCTTCTCCACGATAATGCCCGGCCACACACCGCCTTGGTTGTACGGCAGTTTCTGGCCGCAAATGGTGTTGTGACACTTGATCACCCCTCTTATTCACCTGATTTGGCACTTGCAGACTTCTTCCTCTTCCCCAGATTGAAGTCAGCCCTGAAGGGAAAGAGATTTACCGACAGCACTGACATTCAATGCAACGTGACGGCCGAGCTGAAAGCCATTCTGATAGAACTGTTTTACAGGAGTTACCGGTACTTATATACTCGTTCCCAACAGTGCATTACCATCCATGGAGATTATTTTGAAGGGCAATAAATTGTATTTGATGCTGCACAATACTGTATTTGAAATAAAAATTCATTCACTGAACTTTCTGGCCACAGGTTGTACATTCACTGCAAGTCACTATGATGCTTGTTTATTAATAAAAACTTAATGATCTGCAGACATCTTCAGGAGTTTTTTTTATAATTTTTCAGTACTTTTGGAATGGCACTTTAATTTTTAAAAAAGGCTTATTGCTGAATAATGCTCGATAATATGTTAAAAGTCAAGATGGAATTTTTAAACATCATCAAGGATGATCCAGAATTTCAACCTTTGAAAAAAGCGGTAAAGTGGGTTTAATATCGCTTATTTTCAAACAAAAAAGGGTTAAATCTAAACTTGACAAACCTGTGACATTAGATCAGCAAACTCGTGCTTTCAAATAAAACAGAATAGTTACGAGGTACTTTCAAACTTAAAGCTAGTGCAATTTTTGAAACTCCCTTCTTTACGGTCATAATTAATTGACACCACTGATTTTTTCCACAAAACTCGTACGAATCTCGAAAATATAGACATTCAGCTACCATTACACGCGGTTTTGTCAAATTCCGAGATAATTGGAAAAATGGATTTTGTCCACCTAGATCATCAAAACGTCCCGCTGTGCGTCGAATAGAAAAAAAATGTACTTTTTAATGCAATTTGTTTGAAAACTGTATCTCAATTGACTCAATTTTTATTGTTTTTAAATAATTTTCAAGCACGATTTCAGACAGACGAATACAAAAGATAAATTTGTTTGCACTTAAATTAATATAAATAAAACAGTTCAACATTTGTTTCCGGATCGTATTCCATAACGAAATTAACAATCAATCTAAAAATAAAGTAATAAAATATAAATAAACCAGAAATTTAAGACATGTGATCGAACCACGCTTAAACCAATGAAATGATCAGAATAAAAAGAGCTAGCGATCTTTGGCGATTTCTTCGATTATTAATTCCTGGCACGAGGCCAATACGAAAGTTTCACTTTTAATAAATGTCAAAATTTTATTTGAATACATTATTGCTGTTTTTCCTATAAAAAGTATTGTTGGTATTATTAGTGAAAAATCTAAAAAAATATAGGAGAAGGTGGCCTAAAATAATCCTAGTGGCCAAAACGGTCCCTATATGTTTTCTTCCTGACAGGTCACGCTATCTACAGGGTAACACGTAAACTAGTTGTGCCAAGTGAAGAAGAAGCAATAGCGGTATCCAAGCGAAAGCAGTATTACGCGTCTGAATAGAATTCTTTGAAAAAGTGGGTTTTATAACATCTGTTGTGAAGTGACTCATCGGTGGTCCTGCAGGCTGGATAATAATAATTCTATTTTCCAAGCCGAACTCTTTGCCATCTTTAAAGCTTTAGAATGGATTTCTCAACTAAACCAAAAAATTTTAATTCCAGTTTTTAGCGATAGTCTTTCAAGCCTGCAGGCTATCTGTTCGTTTGGCTCAACAAATCCGCAGGTTATTGAGATTAAATCACTTCTCAAAAATCTTCTCTGCAAAACCTATTTAAGCCACGTTTCAGCCCATAAGAGTATCCTGGGAAATGAAACGGCAGATAGGATGGCAAAGGAAGCAACTGCTTGACCATCAGTTGATTTTTCACTTCCAGTTCCGCACTCGCACATCAAAACACATCTTCGCGCTCATTTTATGAAATAATGGCAGGATTACTGGACTACTCAGATAAGGATAGATATACCTATGATCTGGTCCCAGCGGTATCTTTGGATTTTCTTCTGCTCATCCATCCACTACAGCTTTCCTTACCGGTCATGGTCTTTTTAGGGAAAAGCTCTTCAAGTTCAAAAGAGACCTTTCTCCTCTATGTGAGTGCGGTGATGTTGCTGTTGCCTCTCATTATTTCTATAATTGTCCTTTAACAACTCGCTGGCATATCCGCCGTCCTCCTATTCTTCCAGATGGTATCGGCTAGCAAATATTTTATCTCGCCCAACTTTGCTCTAAAAGCTTAAAAACACCTTGAACTTCTTGTCTAACCTTCCCCCTTATTCAGTAACCAATGTCGGGTCGCAGCAACTTGTATAATATTGTCTTTGTATAATATTGCATTATTTAATGTCCTTATTGTTGTTTCATAAACTTTGCTTCTGTGCGCGTATTGGCGGGCTCAGCCTCCGCTGAAATTTGTATTTTGTATTTTTTTAAGATCTCAATAAAGGGGACATGTATGCTCTACAGACTCACTTCCTATTTGAGTAGTCTCTGTCGGGCAGTAAAAATCACTAATTTTTATATTTATTTAGATATACAGTCTTTCATGCACGGAAATATGACTTGGTTTACTTAAAAGAGTATGTTTTTAGACTTGAATTACACATGTGTAGTTTGTTATGTTTCTCGGTGTCATCCAGTTATATGACCTAAAGTGGACGTCATATTGCCGGGTAAAATGATCCATTATGTGGATCCCTTTACTACCATTTTATAGGCTGAGTAAAATCCGGTACCGGGTCTTAGCCATCCTGGGAGCCAAATTTGTGACTGCCCCAGCATTTTCTTTGAGTCCACGTCTATTATTTTTGGATTATAATTTTCAAATATTCCATTTTATTGTTTTTTCAAAATCATTTGTGACACTTTTTATTTTAAAATTTACATAAAATAAATTATGTATGCTATTTGATTGTAAAACTTATTTTATTTCATTATGCATTGTCATAATTACTTTTATATCCTTTATTTTGCCGATAAAAAACAATTTACAATTATTTTTAAATAAAGGATCATTTTGTCCTTTGGTGAGGGTAAAATGATCCTTTGTACAATTTTTCAAAAATCTATTTTTTCATTACTCAATTTGGGTTTAAAATATTATTAAAATATGTTTATAATGCAAACTATGGTGTAAAACATATTAACATAGTGTTAAAGTTTTATGTAAAGAGCTATGTTATTTTACACAAGTTTTTCCCTTAAGGGGATCATTTTAGGCCACATTCCCCGATGTTAAATGTAAAAAAATTATTAGAGTTTTCAAATGACCAAAAATGTATATGGTTTACACCTATATTCTGGAATACAGGATATATTATTGGAACTCCTTGTTTATTATAAAAGAAAAACAAGGTGAACTGAAAAGTTTATGCATTATCGTCTCTGGAAGGCCAAGGGGAGATCTCTCGAGACGTTAAATGAGCTTCCTTTTCTATTGCTCAACGTTTTCCCTCTGCGAGATATACACTGGTGTCCACAATTAAGGACCAGTCACAAAATGCTAAGTTTTAAGTAAGCAAATACTCAAAAGGAAATAATATAATTCAAATAATTACTATCCCTACAGCACAGCTAGTCCATATAGCATCTCATTCATGTCACATATGGTCCCAAGTGTCACAGTCACTACGGTGAAACAAAAAATAGGAAATTCCACACGTCTCATTAGGAGTCTTAAATGATCACTATATATGACTCCACTGAAACATCAATGTGACTGCTGCTTTGTGACGAATCGCCAGATGACTTTACAATGTAGTTACATTGTGACTGTCATTTTTAGACTCAATTGCAAAGTCATCATGAACGTTGCATTATGATAAGTCACCAAGTAATATCTCAATGAAGTCACATTTAGTGATCATTTAAGACTCATAATGAGATGTATGGAATTTTCTATTTTTTTTTTCTTCATCGTAGTGACTGTAACACTTGTGACCATGTGTGACATGAATGAGATGTTATATGGACTAGCTGTGCTGTAGAGATAGTAATTATTCGAATTATATTATTTCCTTTTGAGTATTCGCGTACTTGAAAATTAGCATTTTGTGATTAGTCCTTAATTTTGGACACCAGTGTATTTAACGTGTGTTATATCCTATTTAAAGATCTTTTAAATTGGTTATCTAGGTTAATTCATTAAAATTTTTAAAGCTATTTAGAAC
The DNA here is from genome assembly GCA_963932465.1 of Maratus speciosus. Taxonomy (NCBI): domain Eukaryota; kingdom Metazoa; phylum Arthropoda; class Arachnida; order Araneae; family Salticidae; genus Maratus; species Maratus speciosus. The sequence continues at coordinate 682,225,000 of OZ010787.1, read as the reverse complement.
CGGCATGTTCATTTGAAATTTAAGTGTACTAGTTCACTTAATATTACTCACATTCATATTATCTTTAAGCATCAAAATTATTTTTCTTACACATTTTGTCAAAATAATAATAATTTGCTCATTGCTCGACTATAAATGGCCTATTGAAATCAAGACGTTCTATTAAAATAGAGTCAGAGTTTTTCATTTTACTTAATACAGTTTCATTATTTTCTTAATTGACACTTTTGTCTTCACTTTTGTAGAGTGATAATGAGAATCCCCAAACTTCATACATTTTATGACAATGACCTTATAGAGAGAGGAATAAAATTAATTGAATGGAAGATTTGATAAAAGGGTACTTTAAAATATCATTAAACCGCCATCTCTTTTCGACCTATTAGAATAAAGTGTTCTTAAAGTGACTCTTTATAAATATACAGAGGTGTGAAAATTATTATAATAATTGTGAAATTAACATTAAAATCTTGTTATATTAAAGAAATAAGCATTATTTAAACATATCGATACATTTAATATTTAGTGGGCACTTTTTATTTTAAAATTTACATAAAATAAATTATGTATGCTATTTTATTGTAAAACTTATTTTATTTCATTATGTATTGTCATAATTACTTTTATATCCTTTATTTTGCCGATAAAAAACAATTTACAATTATTTTTAAATAAAGGATCATTTTGTCCTTTGGTGAGGGTAAAATGATCCTTTGTACACTTTTTCAATAATCTATTTTTTCATTACTCAATTTGGGTTTAAAATATTATTAAAATATTTTTAAAATGCAAACTATAGTATAAAACATATTAACATAGTGTTAAAGTTTTATGTAAAGAGCTATGTTATTTTACACATGTTTTTCACTTAAGGGGATCATTTTAGGCCACATTCCCCGATGTTAAATGTAAAAAAATTATTAGAGTTTTCAAATGACCAAAAATGTATATGGTTTACACCTATATTCTGGAATATAGGATATATTATTGAAACTCCTTGTTTATTATAAAAGAAAAACAAGGTGAACTGAAAAGTTTATGTATTATCGTCTCTGGAAGGCCAAGGGGAGATCTCTCGAGACGTTAAATGAGGTTCCTTTTCTATTGCTCAACGTTTTCCCTCTGCGAGATATACACTGGTGTCCACAATTAAGGACCAGTCACAAAATGCTAAGTTTTAAGTAAGCAAATACTCAAAAGGAAATAATATAATTCAAATAATTACTATCCCTACAGCACAGCTAGTCCATATAGCACCTCATTCATGTCACACATGGTCCCAAGTGTCACAGTCACTACGGTGAAACAAAAAATAGGAAATTCCACACGTCTCATTATGAGTCTTAAATGACCACTATATGTGATTCCACTGAGACATCAATGTGACTGCTGCTTTGCGACGAATCGCCAGATGACTTTACAATGTAGTTACATTGTGACTCTCATGTGACTGTCATTTTTAGACTCAATTTCAAAGTCATCCTGAAAGTTGCATTATGATAAGTCACCAAATAATATCTCAATGAAGTCACATATAGTGATCATTTAAGACTCATAATGAGATGTATGAAATTTCCTATATTTTTGCTTCACCGTAGTGACTGTAATACTTGTGACCATGTGTGACATGAATGAGATGTTATATGCACTAGCTGTGCTGTAGAGATAGTAATTATTCGAATTATATTATTTCCTTTTGAGTATTCGCGTACTTGAAAATTAGCATTTTGTGATTAGTCCTTAATTTTGGACACCAGTGTATTTAACGAGTGTTATATCCTATTTAAAGATCTTTTAAATTGGTTATCTAGGTTAATTCATTAAAATTTTTAAAGCTATTTAGAACCGGCATGTTCATTTGAAATTTAAGTGTACTAGTTCACTTAATATTACTCACATTCATATTATCTTTAAGCATCAAAATTATTTTTCTTACACATTTTGTCAAAATAATAATAATTTGCTCTTTGCTCGACTATAAATGGCCTATTGAAATCAAGACGTTCTATTAAAATAGAGTCAGAGTTTTTCATTTTACTTAATACAGTTTCATTATTTTCTTAATTGACACTTTTGTCTTCACTTTTGTAGAGTGATAATGAGAATCCCCACACTTCATACATTTTATGACAATGACCTTATAGAGAGAGGAATAAAATTAATTGAATGGAAGATTTGATATAAAAGGGTACTTTAAAATATCATTAAACCGCCATCTCTTTTCGACCTATTAGAATAAAGTGTTCTTAAAGTGACTTTTTATAAATATACAGAGGTGTGAAAATTATTATAATAATTGTGAAATTAACATTAAAATCTTGTTATATTAAAGAAATAAGCATTATTTAAACATATCGATACATTTAATATTTAGTGTGCACCCCCTTGTTTTTTATTAAAGATTCGATACATCTTGGCGTACTTTGTATGAGTTTTTGTTTTTGGCAATGACTTTGTATTTCGTTGTCATGATGCCAAATTTGGATGAGTCTTTCTATCAGACCTTATTTGTGTGGTAAACTTTAATTTTTAATTAAAGAAAACACTTCCATGTCCTAGACACAGTCCAGATATGTCCCAATAGAGAATCTTTGGGCCATTGTAAAGAAAAAATTAAAGAAATGCAACATCACAAACAAGAATAGTCTCATAGAAAGATTAATCCTATGGCACCATGACGACTAAATACAAATTAATTGCCAAACACTCATACAAAGTATACCAAGACGTATCGAATCTTTTATATAAAAAGGGATGCACACTAAATATTAAATGTATAAATATTTTAAAATAATGTATTATTTTTTAATATAACAAGATATTATTGTAAATTTCACAATTATTCTAATAATTTTCACACCTCTGTAAAAAAGCCAATACATATTTAATCAAACTATACCTAAAAATGAGACCACGACATTTTGACATTCCATTTCGAGCGAATATTCGATCGAATAGCATTGTACTACATGTTTTCATTCTACGACTCAACTTAAAACTGGATAGCTTCTATATACGAAATTGTAAAAGAAAAAGTCCCTTTATTTCTGTTTTATCTGATTTTGTATTATTCTCAAGGGAGGGCACCGACAAGAAACAAATGCGGATCAGTTTATCCCAAACTCACCCCCTCTGACTACGTCTTTTTTTCTTTCATTTACTTAAGCTGCAAAAAAACTTTCTTTTATCTGAAGACAGTCTAAAAAATCCAGAAAGAGATATGAGACTGATGTTCATTTTCCTGTCAAGGCAGCCAGTGCATAAAGATTTATCTTGGCTGCTTTTTTTACCCAAAGGCGTAATAAATCTTCCTAATTAAATAATAGCTAAAAATAGCTGTTTCCTTGTGTGGGACCTTTTGTTAGATTTCTTTGATCCTGGAATTTCTTCATTTTTATAAATAAATTGGAAGCATACATTGGGTTAAAAAGGAAATTGATAAGCATGGCACTTACAAAAAATCTCTTTTCTTTAGCTAATATGTAGCCACTTCATAGCATTTTTTTTATTAAAAGGATCAAGAAAGTCCATGTCTTCGCCATGCTAAATTTATCAGCTTCATGTAAGTTTTTCTCAAACAATAAAACTAGAAATATTACGCTTAAAGTTAAGCGTTTAGCACATGTTAACGTCACATGTGTTTATCTCAATTTAAATATTTAAGTTTTATTTATTGTGACAATCAAGGCTACTTTACTTGACTACTTTATAAGGCTACGTAAAGTTCACTTTTTGCAGGTGGACACACATTGAATTTTCTCAAATATTCATTTCGTAATGAATAATAAAATGGTTGCCTTAAAATTTTCATAAAGTATAAAAATAATAATAATAATAAATAAGTCATTAAGCATGATAGGTTACGAGAAAAAAATAGAATAACAGCAAAAAAAATTTTATGATAAATGATAGTTTAAGGTTTAAATTTGACGTTTTGATTTGGGCATGTATAATGTTAAAAGCGTCGGTGGTAGTTCTTCAATTTTATAGTTCCCCTTTTAAGTTATCTAGTGTGATATATCTTCAGAAATGGATCTTCCGCCTTATTTGATACAAAATTTAAAAAATTGTTTCGGTAGTGAATTTTCCGTTTTTTTGGAAAAATTCCATATTGTTATGGAACAGATGTAATCTTATAATATATTAATATTTTGGACATTTTTATGAACTATGATGATTATTCTTTATTTTTGGCATTTAGCTAAATACAGTTTCAAATAGATACAATAATAATAGGGACAGATCAGTAAGCAAGACACAAACCGGGTACTTGGAGAGAAAAATAATAAAATTTTTCTTTTTAAATGAGAATAAGGCTTTGCGAAAATCACATTACATACCGCAACTTTATTGAAGCTTTGGTATTTAAAAAAAAATAAAGCCAGTTAAAAAAACTGGCTTTATTTTTTTAAATTTTAGTGAAATCTTCGGTCTCTTATTATTCTTCTGTGGGGTAGACTGCTCTTCCGACATTCATAAAAAGAGTATGTTAAACGGAGTGAAGTTATAGAGAGGGCAGACACTGAGAAAATTCTATTTTAGCGAAAAGTCTGTTCTAAAAAATTAAATTGCATTTCTTGTTAAATTAGAGAGGAAATAGATTTCATGAATTGCACAGCAAAGTTTCTTTATTTGCATTCAAATTACAAAGTTTCTTTATGTTCCTCAATATTGTTCTAGATAAATGATCAAGGGGGTCCGGGGCACATTTTAAAATATTTTTTATTTATTGAAAAATAAAATATAAATTATAATAATATATATAAATGTATATAAATTCTGATTTTTTCTGATTTTCTTGGTTAACCTTATCATTTGTAAACAAAATCACATAATAAAACTTCTTATAATTTTTTAGAAAAAAATTAAATTTAAAATTTATTAAAAAAGTGGGATAAATTTAAATCGTTATAACTCGGAATATTATTTATAGAATTTCAATTTTTTTTCATTTAAATAAACAGAAATATATAAGTTTTAATTTTGATTCAGCATTTAAAAAAATATTAATTTGTAAAAAAAATTAAAAATATTTAACTAAAAAATTAAAAAAAAAAGTGGTGCAACTTTTATTAAAAAAATCATATTTTCAAAAGTAAATATATTTTTCAAATATGCCGAATCAAAATTAAAGTAAAAATAGTGAAAAAGATGTGTTCCAAGTTTGAACCCGTTATCTTTAACGGTTCTCGAGTTATAAGAATTTAAATACGAGAAATAGTGAAAAAAACTATCATGAAGAAAAACGCATTTTTACAAAAAGTCGTTTCCATGTGTCAATTCCAATGTCATTCCAGCCATTGCTTGAAAACTAAATTTTGAAAACAAACCAAAACTTAAAAAATAACATTTTTTGTTCTAACTCAGATAGAAACATGATTTAAATGTCATTTTAAGCAGGAAAAAACAGAGAAATTTTTAACGAAATAAATTATTTTTGAAAAATTTGAAGATTTTTGCGTCCATTCCCTTAAAGCAAAATAGGAATGTACAAACATTAAAGAATAGGCTGAAATGAGGTATTATTTCTGAAACGTTCCACTGAGAAATAGAAACAGACAATAAGTGACTTCTGTCTCTTATTACTCCTCCATTTTTTTTTTTTTTTTTTTTTTTTTTTTTGCTGTTTTGTAAAAAATAGGTACCTTGCCTTTCTGGCTGGGCAGGGTTTCTGCCTGCGAGCCCCTGCGTATCATGTCGGTGAGAATCGCGGGAGGAGTGTAAATAAGTCTAAGATGGATCTCTGATCAGTCGATCTTGCTCCGCTCAGGCCGTCAAAAGTTTGGGTGAGGTAATAAGCCACAATGATGAATTTACACAGCAATATTGACCCAGCATTGCCCAATATCGCCCAAGCACGACGCGGATCGGCTAAGGTGGAACATTTTTACGGATATTGCCTCATATTACTTGATGTAGACCCATATTGGACCTGTAATCATGATATTTTTTACATGTGGAATTTAGTCCTTTAATTCACATTTTGTTTCTTTTTTTTCAGAAAAGTATAGGACAGGAAGAATTGCAACAACATTTTATATTCTTTAAAATTATTCGGGGGGGGGGGGGCACTCATATTAATCAATATTGGTAAAATCGGCAACCAAGTATGTGCAGTCATCAGGAAAATAACTGCACATGATGCCTATTTTATCCGGCATGAGGGGGAGTTTCGTTTGTTTACATGGCCAAAGTCTTTGAAAGCAAGCTTGCTTCATCCCTCGCACGTGGTGAAATTCCTGGTAAATCTCTTATTTATTTATGTTTATTAATTTTGGTTTATTACGTATAAAATAATTTGTAGTAAGTGCATTATTTTTGTATCGATTTTATTTTCACAAAAATTTATCTTCTTTAAAGGAGAAAATATACAGATTTATAGCTGTTACTTTTGTTGTTCTTGAATAGAAATAGAATAAATATTTTAATTCTTATTGAATTAGTGCGAGTTCTTTTATCGTATTTTCTTTCTAACATGTACAAAATGACATTTGGTTTTTATTTACTTTTTACATGTCTTTCGTAAGCATTCATTCTCCAAGTTTTAAAATACTCATGTAATTGTTCATGTGCGTAAATTATGAAGAAAATAAAGCAATGTCTAAATAATGTTACTTGATTTAAATAAAAACAGGGACGATCAATAGACTAATTTACAAATAATACAAGAAAACAATTATCCTTTTGTACTTAGTAGTACGTAAATATGTTTATTTATTAAAAATTTCACTAACAACAAAAGAATGTATGTCACATGTAGATGATAAAAAAATATTATCAATGAAATGGAAAATGTATTTTTCTAATACTGCTGAGGGATTGCATAAACACTATTTTTTTAAATATTTCTTACATGAGATTAGTCTCTGCAAAATTAATTTGTGTAGTAATATTTAACCGACTTCAGGTTTTAATGAGTTTAATAAAGTTGAAATAGACGGGTATAATTTATATTTCACTTACCGGCACTTTAAAAGATAAAGAAAGAAAAGAGAAAAGTGACACACAATTATTTCAAGGCTTCACAAGAAGAGACAATATAGATAATTTCACTTTGCACTAAAGAAGCGGGTTCGTTTAAGAAGCATTGTAATGCAACCATTGCTCTGCATTTTTTTAAATAAAGAAATTTAAACTTTAAATGTTTTTTTTTTCTTCTCTAAAGTATTGTTTTACAAACTTGCGCAATTGATATTTGCAAAACTCTGTAATATACAAGTTCGAACTTTATAACTTAATAATAATCATGAAGTAAATAACACTAAAATAAGCTTCAAAGTGCTATCTTTTTATGTAAACACTGACGGTCCGTGAATGACTTTTTAGAGCGCTACATGCATGGCTCCCACTTTTACATTTTTATGCTAACTGTATTAAAAGAATCGCCTTATTTAATTGCAGAATTTGTACGAATAAATAAAGTGCAATTTTTTTTTTTGTGAAATAGCGGTCACGAAAAAGCCTAAAAGTTGGAGCCACGCATGTAGCTTCCTAAAAAGCCAGTCACGAGCCACCACTGTATGTAAAGAAATATTTAAAATATATAGAATGAAATGGTAAATCGTTCAGTCCAGTTTTGATTCATATTCGCTGCTATTGGCTGCAATATTGGCCAATGCAAATAGCCGATGTTACCCAATATTTGGAAAAAGTTGGCTGTGCAATATTAGCAAGCCCAACTTTGGAGATATTGCAAAATCACTGTTATATCAATATCACTGTCAATATTGGCTATATTGCTGTACTACTGGGTACGTACCTAAAAAGACTTTTCATCATTTTCAAAGTTGGTATAAAAAATGGACAAACTAAAGATTTTAACCCATTTTTGAACGATAACATTTCATTGTGGAAGAGCAATGCCAAATGCATTCTATGAATTAATATGAGTAGGTCAAAATAAAGATATTTTTCAGATATATAAATATTCACACACACACACACACACGCACAAACATATATATATATATATGCATCATGATATATAATAATAATTTAAAGATTAAACCTGTACTTTAGCATATTTTTAAATATATATTTAGAGTGAAATTGTTTTCATTTCTCTTATTACTCAGCATTGAACTTATTTCGTAAATTCCTGCACGTAAAAATAAATGTTTTGAAATTAACTAATCAGCGTAGAACGACATCATTCCTAAATCACTTTCAAATTCTTTTCTTTCTCCATTGACCAGTGCTGCCACAGGCGACTATTTTTCTATTATATTCGCATCACTATTTAAAAAAATTAAATTTTGCAGTATACTTCTCTTGCAAATAGTGTCAAACTGTATGTCAAAGATTTTTGTTTTTAGAATGTGGTGCGAGATAGAATTAAAAAGTAGTCGTCTGTAACAGCCCTCATTGAATGAGATTTAAAACGGCAATGAAAAGGATATGATCATGAGAGCCAGTAGTTGAGATTTTCCCCCTCAAAATATAAATTACAGTGCAATTTCCATTATTTATTTTTATTGTATTAGAAACTTGGTCATTTTGCTTGTAACAAGCCAATGCTAGAGGCTCATTTTAAACATTTTCCAACACAGTTGAAAAGCGTTTCATCTCGGTTTTTCTGCAGTAAGGCTGCGCTCTAACTCTCATAAATAGGATCGGATACCTATATAATTAATACATGTTATTTAGAATTACTATATCATGCTCTCTATTGAAAATAACGTGTTTAGCATTTTTAGCCCGTTTACAGGGACACACAAAAGAACTCTATTACGTTATAGTCTATGAGAAAAAATTATTTGCAGACCATTTTAATGACGTTAGGTGGTTCAACATAATAAAATTGATAGGCATCACTGAGGTGGACTACAGTATACTTTTGATTAAGTATAGAGGAAGTAGTATTTATAATTCGTTGACAGAGACGCACAAAAGTATTCCTCTACATCTATAAGGGAAAATGTTTTTTTGAAATGGAGTTTTTCAATGTTGTGACACTTCCCACATAATGAAATAGATTTATATCCTCGAAGTGAAGGTTTATATCCTCAACATATTTTTCTAGCTGAGATAGTATTTATCATTCATTTACAGATACCGACAGCAAAACTGACGATTAATGATTGCGATTGAATGATGACAGACATTTCTAAACGTTACTCCTTTTTAGTGGATTTCGTGGTATGGAAATCACATACAAGGCCGAAACATGACTGGCTATAGACAGCATTATGTAATTTATGAAGTTCCTCAACACTATTCCGATAGCGTTGGAAAGCGTTTCAGAATCTCAGCTTCGTGCATGATTTTTTATTCTTCAAATTATAAAATATTAAGTACCAAAAATTTATATTTTAGCATCTCAATAAGGTACAATATAGACTTATTTCCTTTCTGATAGTCTAAACAAGTTAAGAAAAGTAAATTTATTACTTTTAAGGAAAAACAAAATGAAAAACGAGAAGCAATAAAAAACACGCACAGTGCTATTCAAAATTATAATTTTGTATGTGTACAGAAATAGCGTCTGCACAGTAACAAAAAATTTTATTTTTTGCAGGAAAAAAAACTGTTTAAAAAAAAGAGGGGATTTGGTAATTTTTACAGAAAAAAACTACATTTTTTACTGAAAACACTGTTTTAATGAAAAATTACAGATATTTTCTGTAAATTAAATGGTTTTTCACTGGCGCTAAAATTGACAGTTTTTTTCTGTCATTTTGACAGATCATTTGTTACAGTGTGGATGGAAAATTCTGTTCGAATTATCCTATTTTAGAACTGGCTTTGGTCACCTCTTGCTCTTGGTAAAACTATGAAAATGAAATGTATTCTGATTTTTAAAATATCGTTCAGAAAATAATTATTTTTTACTTCTCTTTTCTGTTAAATCTTATTAAAGAGTGTCTCCTTTTTTTTTAGTTGGCAAACAATTTAAAAAATATAGGCTTCATTTTATCAATCTTACTCACAGCTCGTATGAGTTTAACACATAAAATATTAAATTTAGACTATATATAAGAAATTGTTTGACAACTCACAAAAAAAGAGACCTTTAACACGTTAAACGCCACATCAGCCACCGGTGGCTGACAGTGAACTTTCCGTTTAAAACGCGTCATTCACCGATGGCTGAAGTCTAAAATCTTATACAAAACTGAAAAAATATACATTGTTTTAAATAATTACTGAACAAATATTTAAAATTTACCTACCTTTTATTTATTACAGGATTATATTTTCTTAAAAATTACTTTAAACATTGTAAATTTTCAGCGCTTCAGTGTCAGTCATCGTGTCACTCAACGTGTTAAGGAAAACGAAGTAAAAAATATGCATTTCCCTAGGAGACTTTTTAAAAATTAGAATGCACTTTACATCCATTGGCGGGAATTTGAGATTTGACTGACCATCCTTTGATTGTTAGAATGCTTTCGGGATTTTTATTTTGTTCCTTTAGAGAATGCATATTAGAACTATTGGTAGTTAATAGATCGGTCTATAAAAATTCTATATAATGGGTCTATAAAACTGTTAATATTTTAATCAATCTTAAATAGTGGGTGGAAGAAAAAGCTGTTTTGAAGGTACATTGTAGACACTTCATGCACTCTAAAAAAAAATCCGAACAAGATTCCTGTACGAGACGGAAAAATAGTTGCCCTTCTCGGGACCGAAAACGTTTTGACCCAGCTCGAAATAAAATCCGAAAAATACCATTTTAGTTATTATTTAGTTTTTTTCGGATTTTATTCCGAGCTGGATCGGAAAATTTTCCGTCCCGGGAAGGGCAACTATTTTTCTGTCTCCTACAGGAAACTTGTACGGATTGTTTTGACAGTGTGGGTTCAAAAAATCAAAATGAATTTAAATTTTTTAAAGATTTTTAGGAGATCAAGATACTTTTGAAATGAATCGAAATCATGTTCATTTCATTACACTACCTGTTGTTTATATTGCCCGCCGAATAAGTATTTAGTAGCAGTAACCACAAATTTCTGCCTTGGGCTTTCGTTGGAATTATTCAGAATAATATACAAATTTAAATTCTATAACTGCAATGGTTGAAAAGAAAGGTGGAGAAAATTTTAAATTTGTAAATCTGAAGTATTTCAGGTAGTTTTTGTCACTTTAACGATAGGAAACGGACTTAAAAATCTTTAATCTGTAAAAAATTTTGCAAAAAATGTATAGTTTGGCTTTTATGTTGTGTTTGTTGTATTTATACAGGAAATATAATAGGGACAGTGTAGTATTCAGCCACACTAAAGACATTAATTAAAAGAGTTATTATTTTCATTCAATTTTACCATTTTGAGAGTTTTAAAATAACGATAATACCCAGGAGGAATTGTTGCGATTTGAGACAGCTTTGACAACAGCGGGATATATCTAGTACCATTTAAGCAAAAGCGTTATGCCGATGAACTGAAATCGGACATAAAACAAATCTTGGGAAAATAATTCAAAAACAAATTTAAGAAATCTGTCATGTTCTAAAAATTTAAAAATGATAAAAAAGCATGAAAATAATGATCATTCTTTAAATGGCTAGCTTTAATTTGGCTGAATGTATTATATATAATTATATTCAAATTTTGACCTGTACAAACGTTAATAAAGCATTATAAAAATAAACTACGTATTTTTTTTAACATAATAAGCATTTTTGCATATATTTTCTCTTTTGTAAAAATAAAACAATATCACATGCTGTAGTTCATTAGATTTAGCAATTTACAATGTATCCTTAGTATTTTTTAGAACACAGTTTACTTTTCGACACTGATAACAAATGGACCAATGCATCAACTAAAATGATAGTAAAGTTTGAAATATGGTGTACGTAGAGACATTTGCAATGAAGGTAGAAATACTTAATTTCGAATGTGGTTCATTGTGTGTGGAAGTGTCAGCGTTCATTCATAGCGATGAATATAACAATTATGAAACTTTGATGCGTCGAAAAGATATATAGTACAAGAGATTTGATAAATCTTATTTTCGTATCATAAAGATCTGCAACTCTGGCAATGCAGTTTGCTCTGTGCATGATACGTTTTTTCTGTGGGTATATTCATGTACTTCATACGAACGAAGAAACCGTTAGCAAAGAGGAAGATAGTTTGAATTATAACACATTGATTATTTAATTGTAAAAAGTACTGACTGATATTCTTGAAAAGTAGGGAAAAGTATTTGTATGCTTATTTGTGGTAAACCACATATTTTTCAACTTGTGTAATAATTTCGTATATAAAGCCTCTTTTTTTCTCGTCAAAAGTGATGTTTCAAATTAAAAAAAAATTATACGCCAGTTCGTTTTAGTGTTAAACGTTTTTCCTCTCTTCGTATACAGGAATGCTGCCACAAAATGAAATGGAATTCAGCGTGTCCACATTAATTTTTTTTCGTATTTCGTTCTAAATCCTAATTATTACTATAACCGCCTTTTAATGTGTTTTACGGCATTAACCAGTTTTTAGCAATTTAAAGTATTCCTCAGGATAACTGTTGGGAAATTGACTATCAGTAAAATGTTCTAAGTGAATAATTGTTATATAACAATCGAATTTGAATCTATTGCGCATTTGCAGTAAACTTTCGTACGAAATGAAAGGATAAATTTCAAATTAGCACAGATTCAATTCTAGCATATGTTTACTAGAAATTTAAGTAGATGCATTCTAATCACAATTACCTTCATTGCTTTAATCCTTATCAATTCCTTTCTCCAATGCCGGGATCCTTAACGGATATTTGGCGCCTCATTACTAAGTTCAGTGTATCGTACTAGAGTCGAACGTGTATCTAAGCTACCCACAAAATTATATTCCATCCCAAAATGGTAGGATATTGAAAGGACTAATACACATGCTTATGTTATATGAGCACAGATGGGCTCGATTTAACTTATTGATTATAAGTTATCAAGATATCAAAATATGCTAAACAGATTTCTATTTATTTGAGATTATCAGTCATCACCGGAAAATACATAATCATTGAATACATTTTCACGCGAACTTCATTTCGGATGTATAAGTTATGACAAGCATGTCGATTACAAAGAAAAAAGTTGTAAATAAAGAAAAAATTATTTTACGTAACTCTTTACACTGGACAATAATATTCATGAAAGAGATTTTGAGCAAAAGATAAATGAAACTTTGAAAAATACCATTAATGTACATTGTTATAGTCATCTCTTTTTAAAGCAAACACATACATTAAGTGCATTTTTTCAAATTCTATTGTAAGCTGGGAATTTTTTCGAATACAGGACTTAGAGGATAGACATATTAAGACCCAAGGAAAATTATAAAGAGTTTAATTCCAGATTTCAGTGACTCAATAATTTTAATGTAAGTGAGTGTGCGCACTGATTAAAGTAACAGCTGGTATCACATTTCATAGTTTTGTCCCCTAAACTGATTGCGTATGAGTAGTGCCTTCTAGTGCGCCACGCCGTAAAGATGAATTAGCCAGATGTCTATTCAGTGGGTACATCGTAAAAAAAAATGTGTTTGACAATGAGAACAAGAAACTGTTTACTTTTTCTAAAAAAAAAAAAGGAAAATTTGTAAAATGTATACACAATTTACTGGTTAAAAACTGACATGTTCTTTCCATTAAGGTTGAATTAACTTGAAATAATGACTCAAACGTAACTAAGATTTGAAGAATAAAAATTTACCTTTAGGTGTTTCTGAAACTTCGAATACGTAGCTGAAGTAGAGATCTGCACGGGCTGGGTCAAAGCCTGAAGCCCGAGCCCGGCACGGTCCGCGGACCGGGCCTGGCCGGGCATAGTGATTACTCTTTACAGGCCGGGACGGGTTCGGGCCTCACTTTTTCCCTGAAGGATCAGGTCGTGTCTTAACTTATTTTTTCCGTACAGATCCGGGACTGGTTTCATTCTTCCTAGTCTTCACTCCCCAAAATTTTCAGTCCTGGTTTTGACCCGGACCGGATTAAAATCATTGTCTGGGCATGGTCTGGTACGTTCAAAGGTCAGTAAAATTAGACCTGGCCCAAAAATCTTTGCAAAAAAGGCATGCATTTTTAAATCCCCATTATTCTACAATTAATCATTATTATTTTTTAAAAGAATAGTAGATTTGTACGTTTATTAAAATATGGCTAAATTAAAATATACTGAAAAGTGTGAAAAAGTGCTTATGACGGAATCCTGTCTTAAACTGAAAAATGCGTTGATCCATGCAAAATGAATATACTAAAACGTAAGAAAAGAATATATAATACATTTACACCTGATAAGAAGAGAAATTGTCTATAACACATTTTTTTCCTTCCCTATGCAATTCCGTCTTAGAAGATTTTACTGTTTAGCATTTTTCTGATTTTAACACTTAAATACATGCAATATGGATTAACAATATTAATGATAACAAAAACACTTACATACAACAAATAGAGATTTATTAAAAAATAAATTACGCAGCTGCGGCACTTCTCTAAAAATAAAGATTATAAACATGAAAAAAAAGCTAAGATAAGAATTTTTTGGTTAGATCTCCTCGTACGTGGCAAATTTTTAACCAAATCGACGTAAAAATCAATAATTTGTAGAAATTCACTCGGGCTGGGCTGGGCTCGGGCCGCGCTCGGGCCGAACTTTTAACGTTTACATCGGGCCGGGCCGATTTTTTTTCTATGGGTTGTTCCGGGCCCGGACTAGGAAATTTCACCCCGTGCAGACCTTTAAGCCGAAGTGCAGATACAGTTTAGGAGAGAGTTTCAAGAGCATCCCCCTACGCCCCTTACAATTGTCAGGAGTAGGGTGGAGCGAAAAAAATGAATTCTTTAAAATCAAAAACGGGTAGGTGCCAAAAGTTGTCTTTATACAAGTACATCATCTGCGTGCAATATTACCGCTGAAAAAAAATGGCTTGAGTCTGCGCTTTTGGTCCAAAAGTCGAAATTTTGGGTAAAATTTGACATTTTTTCAAAAAAATTAAAAAATTCCTATTGAGCTGGCTATTATTTAAAAGTGTTATTTAAACCTTTATTATTAATGACTTCACATATTTAAACTATAAAACGATATCTTTGTTCTGTATAACGGGAGCAAAACTGACAACTTTTGGTAAAAAAGGCGTTTCCACTCTGTTGTGTCATACAACTAATTGTTGTTTGGAATATGTAGTTGCTTTCAAATCCACCCTGGAGGTATCACGTGGAGGTGGCTGCATTTCATAACACAACAGTGCATACCTCAACCATCCTTCCATCTGAGTACAATGTTTTATTTATATATAGAATTGGGATTTTTTTATCAAAGACTGGCATAAGTTTTCTATGTATCAACCTAGTCCATCTCTTCTCTGTATCCACAGACGTTGGGTGAAGCTGCTGTGACACTCATTCACGTATATTTCTACTGCTTGTGTATGATAAGGTAAGTAGAATAATGCAGTGTAATTAATTGAATCTATTCAGCCCTCTATTATCTTCATCAAAATTGCATCCAGTTACTGCATAGTGATTGGGAGTTCTGTTCCGGCAACATTTTACAACATTAAGGTATTTCATCTTTGAGTATGCTATCATTTACTCTACCTCTTGCATTTTTTATATGCTGATAAGCTTGTTGTTTAATGTGATGGCGATCGTCATCAAAATTGCAATAAGAATTTTCTCTCGATATAAAAAGCTACTATTGTCCTAAATAAATTTTTTTAGTATTTGTTTTTTGCCGTTTACTGTGATGTTTAGTAGCTGAGAGTAATTTCCCATAAGTTTTTAGATCAATTTTTTAGATGTGGATTATATTTGGTGTAAACCATCCTGCGGCATAAAATCGGATTACATACTTTGTGAGTGAACCAGACTCTGATGATCAATCAGTGCTTATATGAAGGCGAATAATTTTATGCGCCTTTGTGAGCCATCTAGCGTAGGACAAGTTTCTTAGGTTCCTATTCGCTAGTTCTTCTGAGCAATATTTTGATGAAATAGCTTTGCAAATGTCTAGCAGGTATTTCTCGTATGTGGTGAGTACCCTTTTCTCGATTTCAGGAAATAATGTTTGAAATATTACTGTCTATGGCTTCAAAAATTGAAATAAGAAGGGAATAAGCTCGTGGACAAAGATTTTCCTATTGGTCCGACGAGTCCCTGTGGGTTAGAATCTAATTTTTGCCAACGATTTTGTCTAATAAATGATGCAGATGAAATTCACTGGACTTGGAGGTGGCATATGGTCAATTGTAATGGTTCATTTTAAACATGTCCCTCGCAGAATGGATGACGACGACTAGCAGAATTATCCACCTTCGATGGGCACTCACCGACCATCAGAGTCTCTACGTTAACTCAAAAAGTACTATGTTATCCAAGTTTGGCCCCAGGATAGTTTACAATCAAATGTAATCCACAGCTAATGAAGGGATCTAAAAACTCATGGGAAATTACTCGGATACTAAACAACACACAAAATGGAATAAAACAAATACTAAAAAAGGTTATTTAGGACAATGGTCGCTTTCCATATGCAGAGGAAATTCTTATTTCAATGCTCTCTGACGATTGCCATCATATTAAACAGCTACCTGCTCAGCACATGATAGTTGAAAAATGAGAGTAAATGCTGGCATACGCAAATCTGAAATATCGACAATCAACTTTGAAGCGGATAATTATATAAATCTAATTTATTGGAAAAGTGTTGTGGTAACAGAACCTCTAATCAATATGCATTTATCGGGTGAAATCTTGGTGAAGATAATAAATGACTGAATAGATTACATTAATATCATCCGCACTGCATTACACTGTTTGTCTTCTCTTACACAAACACTAGAAAAATACGTAAAGGAGATCACAGCAGCAGCATCCAACGTCTGTGGATCCAAAGAAAAGATGTACTAGGTTGATACATAGAAAACTCATGCCAGTCTTTGATAAAAAAAATCACAATTCAGTGTATAAATAAAACTTTGAGATCAGATGGTAGGGTGGTCGAGCTATGCACTGGTGTGACATGAAATGCAGTCACCTCGATGTGGTACCTCCTGGGTAGTTTTGAAAACAACTAGGTAAGAGCTGTATTCTAAACAACAATTAGCTGTATGACACAACAGAGTGGCAACGCTTTTTTTTCACCAAAAGTTGTCAGTTTTGTTCCAGTTATATAGAAAAAAGATATCGTATTATCGTTTAAATATAATAAGTCATTAATAATAAAGGTTTAAATAACACTTTTAACTACTAATCATCTCTATAGAATATTTCTTAATTTTTTGAAAAAATGTCAAATTTTACCCAAAATTTCGACATTTGGAACAAAAGCGCAGACTCAACCCATTTTTTTTCAGCGGTAGTATTGCACGCAGATGATGTACTAGTATAAAGGCAACTTTTGGCACCTACCCGTTTTTAATTTTAAAAAATTAACTTTTTTCGCTCCACCCTAGTCAGGAGTTCTTTGACGAGAATTAAACTGTTCAAAAGCTTCACAAACGAAATTCAAAAACACCGCAGTCATCCACAAATTCTGAATAAATCCTGGTAGCAACCTCGAGCGAAAATTTAAGGTAAACTGTTCGGAAAGCGGCACTTGAGATAGAACTTCAAAAGTCAAGCAACTTTTTCATAATAAAAGTCCTACTTAAGAACGCCTACATATTGAGTGTCACATCGTACTAAGTTGCCGAAGGTCTCAGCCGAAGAAACGGTTTACTACTTTTTACTAAAAACGGTTTACTTCAAAATTTTAGAATATGGGAACTCTACCTTAAAAAGCCGGAAGTAACGAGACTCCAGTTCCCAAGGGCAAGACGCGAATAAATCCACTAAAACTATATTCTTCCGCCTCGTTGATACCATCTAGACCACCACAGATCAATTATCATTTCACAAAATAACCGAGAAAATCATATTCCCAGAGATTCCAACACTTCACAAAATTTAAAAGATGACAGAATGGGTAGCTCATTTACGCATAAATGCTAGAATTCAGGACGCCATGATCTTACGCGAAACTGAAAAATCCCTCAACAATAGTTTACCTTCATAAGGAAGTCGCTAGGCATTTACGCTGTAACTGAAATGAGAAATGCTATTTTATTTTATCCGTAATAAATCAAGAATTTATGTAAAAAAGGGTGCTTTCATAATTTATGAAAGGGTGTTTTATGAGATTTCCAAGAATAATGAAACAATGAAGAAATAAGTTAGCACTTTTCGCGTTTTTATCAAAACTGCGAACATGTTCAAACAATTGGAATTTATTCAACAAATAATTTTTCTTATTTAGGATTAGAAACTATGCTATTAAAAACAAGTGTTGAGCAAACTCACAGAAATAATGAACTAACTCAAACTCAAATTCATTTTCTGAGCAATGAGTAACGTTCGCGATCAAATTTAAAAGTTATGAAACGAATTCGCTTAGTTCTAATTTATTTCTAAAAAACAGTGAAATTCGCTAAAGACTCATTTTTTAAAGTATACTAGAAATTTTGTGTTCTAAATTTGAAAAGCATTCTGAACTACTCTTTTGGTTCTTTAATATTCTTTTATAAGCATCAAACCTGCATGATTTGTTGGCTTTTTTTCTTTAAAGATTTATGATTTTTAATACAGTATTTATACATAAAAAATAAAGCTTAATTTAACGAGTACAGGAGGTATAAGATTAATGGAATTAAAAATATTCTTATCATCTTGTTTCATTGGTCTCGTTTTCATTGGTTATTTGGTACTAGATAAATATAGAAATAGCTGCCGTGAATAAGAGGGTAGGTATACGGGCTGCAGTTTTAAATTGAATTAACCAACTTTTATTTACATCTTATTTTTTGGTGAGAAAAAAGTAAAATTTATTCTCTAAATGACTTAAAGTAATTAACCCTTAAATGCGCAATTTTTTACTTTGTTTCGAAAAAATTATATTCTCTAAAAGGTTAAAATTATATTCTCTATTGGTTTTCTGAAAGGTTTATTACAAAGGAAAAATAATGAAATAAATCAGAGATACCCCAGCAAAGAAAGAAACAGTGGGCCATCAGCTGCAAAAAAGATGGCAGCTAGCAGTGCTATCAGCGATAAAGTTCAAGGGTGCCATTACTTAAACCTGTCGAAAAGTATCCAAGCCGAATGCAGCTGGCCCATCAGTGATGGCCAGCAGCAGTCCAGCATTGGTATGCCATCACATTATTTCAATCCGGCACTTTTCCTGCAGTGCTAGCACCTATCCCACTGCCCAGCACTTTCCCTTACAAAAATTTCTTATAGAATTCTATAAAAACAAAGTATTATGGCTCTTTTTTCTATAAGCTAGATTCACCAAGAACTATAGAAACATCTGTAGAAGTGTCTATAATAGAAATGTCTATAGAAATATTTGAACTGCACGTGATCACCCTCCCAAGTACTGACCGCGCTCGATGCTGCTTGGTTTTCGCGATCGGACATGAACAAGTGCTTTCAGTGAACGCTACGATTGCTTGTAGTCTTCAAGCTCTCATTACACTATTTCAAGTTTGTTTCTTTTGAGATTTACGTTCCCAATCATTAAACTGGTATAGAAATTACTCTATTGTATAGAAATCCTATGTATTTTATACGCTTTTTTTTTATTATTGATTCTGAACTGCGTAAATTATGAAAACCGAAATCCTTTGTAACCTAGTAGAACCAGATTTAAGGAGAAAAATAAAGTGCGTTGAAATAAAGAATTTATTTATTTATTTATTTACTTATTTATTTTGTTGGTGGCAGTGGTGCTATATTTTTTACAGTTTCAAAAAAATTAGCTTCACAGCTTAAATTGTGTTAAGATATTAATTTCAGATTTGTGTTCAAATACTCAATGTCTTCGATATTCGCAGCGCCACCTAGCGTAAGGGTTCCCAGCAATAATACTGCAAAAGTTCGTGCACTTCCATGTAGTGGTGGGCCAGCGCATGAGATAAAATGGATGCCCACCAGAATTTTATCTGATGATTTCCAACAGCAAAGTTGACTGAAGCTGTCCAGCAGCGGTCATGCAGTGGTAGATCATCAGCAAGCACTTCTCCATCATTGCCAGCACCTATCAAGCTGCTGGCCAGAAATTTCCTCTTTGCTGGGACATTTTTCATATAATAAGTCAATCTTTTCTTCTGTTGCACATTTGCAATACAAGTAAAAATGACTGTCGTGCGTCTGTTTTACGCTAAAATATGGCAATTTTGTAAATATTTTAATAAGTATGTCTCCAAATACCTTATTTTATATAGTTATTTATGTTATAAAACTTAACATTTAACCCTTTAATTCCCATGATACACATTGTCGAAATTACGCAGCTCAGAGAATCTGACTTTACTCCAGAAAGTTTCAATGGTTAATTTCGCTTTATTTAAGTAAAGAATGTCTGTTATTAATTAAAGCAGATATTGCTATTTTAATTTTCTGGTGTGAATTAGGTATATACGAATAAAAAAAATCTGTTTAATTCAAAACACTGTTCTTTGTGTACATGCAAAGCTGCTCACTAAAGGGTTCAATAATAATACAAAGAAGAACTAAGAAGCTTTAGTTAGAGTATTTGCGCCCCACCCTTTAAATGGTGCACATCTTTAATTATTACAAACGATAACTCACGAATGACAGCCCTTCTCAGACTTTCGCGTCTCGAGAATAAAGTTTAAACACCTAGTTTAACGGCATTTTGTGAAAGATCCTATGCATTTATAGAAAAGGGGAAAATCTATTCGATATATTGATGCTTCAATGAGAATAGGTGCAAATTTTATCCGCTTGTGAATAAAAATGCATTAAACATAGACCGTAAATGTATTAACTATATTAGAAGGAATGTAATTGTTAAAACAAAGAATTTAATTATAACGCGTAAGGGTTTTCTAATATGCAATTTATTTCATTTTTCATCAATGAAAACAATGTCAAAACCGTGAAAATTTGTGAAGGTCTAAGCCTCAAATGCCCTCACCTAAGTCCAACTTACTATACTCTCCAAAAAGCTAAACATTTTCGATGCTTTAAAATATAAATAAAAATATACAGTGTTAGCATAAATTAACTCTTTGCATTCGTATATCCAGTCTGACTGCACATCATCTTTCTTTCGAAAATTTGTTTTTGGCACCAGTAATAAAGGAAAATAAAAATTGCCTTAGTTAATTAGAGCATTTTTGATATTGTGCGCTTGAAGGAACTTCTTTTAAATAAGTGGTGTCAACCGAAAAAAAATTATGTAAGAGATGCCTGAGTCGTAAAGGTTAATAGCCTTACTTTAAAAAATATTTTTTCAAAACTATTACACATATTATAATAAGGATATGTGAAAATAAAGGAACACATTCCATGTTTCCTTTTCCGTCGCTCAACGGTGAATTGGACGTGTGGATAACGAGGATTTATGCTCATTCACATGGCCATCAAGATCCACGAATCTTACGCCATGTGATTTCTTTTGCGGGGTTACATCAAAGATCTTACTTATAAACAACCATTGCCGAAAAGAGTCAAATAACTAAAAAAAACGCTTCAGTGCTCCAGTAAAAAATGTTGAAAGTGTAAAACTGCAAAGTAAGTGGAACAAACTTCTCTATATATTAGGTGTTTGTCGTGTTACGAAAGATTCACACTTCGAACACTTGCAACTGAAAAAAACAACAACCTGGGAATATTTTTTTTTCATAAAAATGGAAGATATCGTCGCGAATACACAAGTATTGGGAGTGACGACAACATGATATAAACTATATAAACTATAAACATATAAACTATATATATATAATTTTATTATCTATTATTTATGTATATATATATATATATCCGCTATTTATATATATAAGGTTGGTAGGGTGTGTTATTGCTTTAGTATGGTTCGGTATTGTTGCCAAGCTTCATTATATGGTTCGTAGGGCGTGTGGCTGACTGATTATGGAGGTTAGGTGGTGCTGTATCGTTTCATAAATTGTTTTGAAGTGTGTAAAGACGATACTTTACGGAGGCTGGGCGGTATTTTGTGTTTTTTCGTGGAATGATGAGTAAGCATAGTTTGGCTTTATTTATTAACTTTTCTTATAGATTATAAAAAAAAAAACTTTTAATACAAGCATATTGTATAATAGGGTGGAGCGAAAAAAAATTAATTTTTTAAAATCAAAAACGGGTAGGTGCCAAAAGTTGCCTTTATACTAGAACATCATCTGTGTGCAATATTACCGCTGAAAAAAAATGGCTTGAGTCTGCGCTTTTGGTCCAAAAGTCGAAATTTTGGGTAAAATTTGACATTTTTTCAAAAATTAAAAAAAAATTCTATAGAGATGGTTATTATTTAAAAGTGTTATTTAAACCTTTATTATTAATGACTTAACATATTTAAACGAAAAAACTATATCTTTGTTCTATATAACTGGAACAAAACTGACAACTTTTGGTGAAAAAAAGGCGTTTCCACTCTGTTGTGTCATACAACTAATTGTTGTTTGGAAAACAGCTCTTGCATAGTTGCTTTCAAAACTACCCAGGATGTACCACGTGGAGGTGGCTGCATTTCATGTCACAACAGTGCATAGCTCGACCAACCTACCATCTGAAATCAATTTTTTATTTATACATTGAATTGTGATTTTTTATCAAAGACTGGTATAAGTTTTCTATGTATCAACCTAGTACATCTCTTCTTTGGATCCACAGACTTTGAATGCTGCTGCTGTGATCTCATTTAAGTATTTTCTACTGTTTGTGTAAGAGAATACAAACAGTGTAATGCAGTGCGGATGATATTAATGTAATCTATTCAGCTTTCTATTATCTTCACCAAGATTGCACACGATAAATGCATATTGATTAGAGGTTCTGTTACCACAACACTTTTCCAATGAGTTAGATTTATATAATTATCCGCTTCAAAGTTGATTGTCGAAATTTCCGATTTGCGTATGCCATTATTTACTCTCATCTTTCGACTATTATGTGCTGAGCAGCTAGTTGTTTAATGTGATGGCAATCGTCAGAGAGCATTGAAATAAGAATTTCCTCTGTGTATGCAAAGCAACCATTGTCCTAAATAACTTTTTTTTTAGTATTCTTTTTATTCCGTTTTGTGTGTTGTTTAGTATCCAAGATGTTTCTGTGTAGCCAATTTCCCATGAGTTTTTAGATCCCTTCTTTAGCTGTGGATTACATTTGATTGTAAACTATTCTGGAGCCAAACTTGGATAACATAGTACTTTTTGAGTGAACGTAGAGACTCTGATGGGCAGTGAGTGCTCATTTGAAGGCGGATAATTCTGCTAGTCATTGTCATCCATTCTGCGAGGGGCATGTTTAGAATGAACCATTACAATTGATCATATGTCTCCTCCAAGTTTAGTTAATTTCCTTTGCATCATTTATTAGATAAAATCGTTGGCAAAAATTAGATGCGCGACAGGGATGCGCCGGACCAATAGGAAAATCTTTGTCCACGAGCTTATTCCCTTCTTATTTCAATTTTTGAAGCCATAGAGAGTAATTTTTAAGCATTATTTCCTGAAATCAATTAAAGGGTACTCAGCACATACCAAAAATACCTGATAATATCTGCAAAGTTATTTCATCAAGATATTGCTCAGAAGAACTAGCAAATAGGAACCCAAGAAACTTGTCCTACGCATGATGCCCACAAAGGCGCATAAAATTATTCGCCTTTATATAAGCACGGAACTGATTGACCATCAGAGTCTGGTTCATTCACAAAGTATGTAATCCAAGTTTATGCCACATGATGGCTTACACCAAATAAAATTCACATCTAAAAAATTGATCTAAAAACTTATGGGAAATTACTCAGCTACAAAACATCACAGAAAACGGCAAAAAACAAATACTAAAAAAATTTATTTAGGACAATGGTAACTTTTCACATGAGAGCAAATTCTTATTGCAATTTTGATGACGATCGCCATCACATTAAACAACAAGCTTATCAGTATATAAAAAATTCAAGAGGTAGAGTAAATGATGGCATACTCAAAGATGAAATACCTAAATGTTGTAGGAACGGAACTCCCAATCACTGTACAGTAATTGGATGTAATTTTGGTGAAGATACTAGAGGGATGAATAGATTCCATTAATTCCACTGCATTACTCTGCTTGCCTTATCATACACAAGCAGTAGAAATATACGTGAAGAAGTGTCACAGCAGCACCCAACGTCTGTGGATACAAAGAAGAGATGGATTAGGTTGATACATAGGAATCTTATGGCAGTCTTTGATAAAAAATCACAATTCAATATATAAATAAAACATTGTGCTCAGATGAAAGGGTGGTCAAGCTATGCACTGTTGTGTCATGAAATGCAGCCACTCCCACGTGATACCCCCTTGGTAGATTTGAAAGGAACTATGTAAGAGCTGTATTCAAAATAACAATTAGTTGTATGACACAACAGAGTGGAAACGCCTTTTTTTCACCAAAAGTTGTCAGTTTTGTTCCTGTTATACAGAACAAAGATATAGTTTTATCGTTTAAATATGTTAAGACATTAATAATAAAGGTTTAAATAACACTTTTAAATAATAACCATCTCTATAGAATTTTTTTTTAATTTTTGAAAAAATGTCAAATTTTACCCAAAATTTCGACATTTGAACCAAAAGCGCAGACTCAAGCCATTTTTTTTCAGCAGTAATATTGCACGCAGATGATGTACTAGTATAAAGGCAACTTTTGGCACCTACCCGTTTTTGATTTTCAAAAAATAATTTTTTTCGCTCCACCCTATTGTATAATAATTGGTCATTAGCTTAATGTGAGTTACATTTAGAGTATTTTATTCCAACAAATGGTGTTAGTTATTTTAATTACTCTCTCATTTAATCTATTACCTATTAATTTTAACACTAGATTTATGGGAATTCGACTACATTAAAATAAATACTTTTCTCAATAACATTCTTTTATTTGAAAAACATGAAATTAGAGAGCTGGTGGAGAGAATTTAATTTATACATATATGTGCATCGTAATACCTTGAAACATATATTGCTGTAAAAATAAGTTATATTTTCGGATGAATTCAAGCATAAAATTGGTAACCCATCAAATTGACGGGTTCCTTAAATCTAGTGTTAATATAAAAAAAATCCAACTTTTCCTACATATATTCAAATTGCTTCTATTTTTTAATTGTAATATAACTTGTCTTTTAAATGTTAAATTTATTAATTAATTTTCATTAAGTCTAATTTTTTCCATGTCCACAAACATTTTTTATTGTTTCAACAATTAACATTATAAAGAAAATATGTTTTATAAAATGTTCTTTCATATTTTTCTTTTAATTAGTTTTAATTAATTCCATTTTATTCTAATATAAATACTTTAATAATTAAATTTTCATACGTTGGCTTAAAATAATAATTTGATTTTTAATATATTTTAAGGATAATTTATTTTATTATTTCATTTCCCAATTATAAACATAACTATACTATTTCTGTTTTCCAGTTTAATATATTCACCTCATTCTAAAATGCACAACATTTATGTATTTTTATATTTAAATATAAATCAAAGTAATTTTTAATTTTTATCACGATAATTGATTTAATTACTGTATAACTGATTAACCATTTCCTTGTTTTTCTTTCCTCACTCTTATTAATTTTAAATTTCTTATTATTTTAATATTAAGTTTAATTTAAGCCTACAGATGGCAGAAGTTTTTTTTCTTTTTACATTTACGTAAAAACTATAAATTAGAAAACTAAACTTCTAAAAAATACGAATTGTAATTTTTTTAAGAATAATACATTTTTAGAAGTTAAAAAAATTTTAATCCAAAATTATAATTCATTTCGCCAAGTAGGTTCAGAGCTCTGCTTCTAAAAATACCTACAATGCAATCTGTTTTGCATCGATTTAAAATGAATTTAACATTAGAAGTCCGATACTTTCAACTTTAAACTTGCATGATTACCATACTACTTAACCGAGCTACTTCCCATTTGGTATTAATCGGTAAAATTAACAACAAAAAATGTCATGTCAAAAGTAGTTTTTATTAATTGAAAATTGGAATGTTCGGTATAATTTCTATAAGTGAACGATCCCCTGAGCAAAATGTAAGTAAAACAAAATAGAAACGTTATTACTAATCGATTGATAATAGTCCCATATTTCTACGATGATTTGCGGCAGAATTAGTATGGGGGTATATATTTTTCTCGACTGCGTTCGTAAATTATACAGGGATATTCTAAATGATGGACCCAATTAAAAAAAATTGTATTTATTAAAGTACAAATCCAAAATGAACAATCTTTATACCAAATGAAAAGAGGAAGTTTCAAAGTTTTTTAAAGACATTATAAATGTTCAACGTGTCCACCGTTTACTGCACGGCAAACATCTACGCGATAGCCAAACTCCTCCCACACACGAGAAAGCCTATCTGCTGTTACTGAATCGCGTTAACATGTTACTGAAATCGCGGTGTATTGCCGCGCGACCTCTACCGGCCTCTTCTGAACCATCACTGCTTTGAAAGCCGTGCACTCAGTAACAGCAGGCACGCTTTCTCATGTGTGGGACGAGTTTGGCTATCGCTTACAAGGAAGGTCTCCATACGGGCATACTCAGAAAAATCTGAAAAAGTTACAGAATGTTCTTTTCATATGGATATATATGTTTATCAAAATTTTTTTGGCGGAATCCCGATACAGTGTCCGTAAAAAAATAACGAAATTTTCGTTTATTTGGCGATTTATTACCGGTTGGCGATGAAAAGAAAAAGCTTTTATGTAGGAAAAAACTTTTTATGTTGAATTTGTTTATATAAGTTTAATTTAAATAACTTTAGTTTTGTCATTTTTAATTTGTTTTAACTATAGTTTTGTCATTTTTAGTTTGCTTTAACTGCAGTTTCTCATATATATTTATATGTATTTATAATAAAATTTAAATGTCATATTTTACGATTTAAAGCAAAATTTAAATTGATTTAAATTATTTCAAACTCAAAAATTAGGCAGATAGAACACTGTCGATTTGATTTCGTTGCTATGGAAACGACTTCGTCTTTGATATGGAAATGTATTATGGCAATCAAATGTCAGCTGACTATAACTTAAAATAGATATTTGCAACTTGCAAAGCATAGAAAATATTTTTACAGTGATAAAGTTAAATAACTACAGCAACAAGCAACATATGTATATAATATAAAAAATATATAATAACCTCTTTCATTGATTAAGTTCAGATTCATTAAAAACCGTGCATTCTAAAAAACAATTAATAAACAATTTTCAGATGCATTAAAATCGTTTGCTTTTGGCGAGGAAAAATCCTGCTCGCCAAATCGCGTGTCACTTTCGTATTTTCGCGCCAAATATTCGAAAGTATATTATTTTTTTACAGACTTTCTACTGAAATTCCGCCGTTAAATTTGACTGATCCCTTTTTACATTCATGAGTAGTTTCACTAGCATTCTTTTCAACATATCCTGAGTATGCCCTGTATGGAGACCTTCCTTGTTAGATGTTAGTCGTGCAGCAAACGGTGGACACATTGGACATTTATAATGTCTTAAAAAAAACTTTGAAACTTTCGATTTTCATTGGTATAAAGAGTGTTCATTGAAATAAGAGTTCAAAGACTGTTGTGAAATAAGCAACAGTTTCATATTTTAATTCGGTCAATTACTATTGATGTTCCAACTCTGAACTTAATTTACTCCAAATCTAAATTTTGTCACTTGTATCGCTTAGCTTCTGGGGTCTTCATATACAGTGTGTCTACGTATAACCTGACTGACCATTATTTTCGCAACCGTTGGTCCTAGATGCATACTTCCAATTACAAAAATGGTCAAAATTAGGTGCAGGGTTAAGATAAAAAAAAGTTTGAAGCGAAAAAACAATTTAGTGAAAAATTACAGAAATTAAATTTTTATACGGTCCCCCGGTCCTATAAGTTATATTTAGTAAAATTTCCCTGTTACACTGGCAAGTAAGGCAAAAAAGTCCCGTTATTCTACGATTAAAATTGACCGAGTAATAGCTGTTTAAAGTTGGAGTATATTTTTTGCTGCATATTAGGGGTCATTCACAAATTTAGTAGAAACATAATTTTGTCAGATATATTAAAGAAATGGTTGAGAGTAAAATTAGCATTGCAATATAAATTTGAAATCTTCAATCATTCTGACATATTACTGCAAAATGTACTGTCGTGGAAAAAAAAAAAGTAAACACCCCCTACTAACTCCTCAACAAATCATCGTAGAAGAAAGTTACTGGTACCGAACGATTGGAAATAAAGTCTACTTTTAAATGATGTATATAAAATTTTCTTAGGGGGTCATCTACATATTAAAACGAATCCAAACTTCATTTTTTTCAAGGGCAATACACAATTTTAACGAGATATTTCAAATCTTCGGTTCAAACTATGCCTAGACACCAAATTTCAAGTCATTTGAATGATAAGTTTTTGAATTATAAACATTCAAAATTTAGTTCTTCTAATGTTAAATTACATTTTCATATTTTTATTTATATCTCCCAAAATTATGCTCCTAATGTGCTAATTTTTTTTTGTAGTAATAATACTAATATACCCAAACATAAATAAGCTGAATTTGCAATTTTTATAATTTTATGATATGAATTATGAATTATGAAATTAATATTCGAAAAAATTATGAATTGCAACCTACAATTTTTTTGATGGATTTAGATTTATTAAGTCCTGCTTTATGGAAATTCAAAAATTTCACATTTTTCTTCCAAGTAGTTTTCAAATTATGCTTAAAAAACGGCAAAATGATGGTTTAAGGGGCCGTCTATGATGGAAGTGAGTAGACATTTTGAAATTCATTCTGCTGTACTGTAATCTAACACGCTTCATTGACTCTTTGAGTGGCGCTTAAGGTGCCTTGATCAAGGAAGGGGCTGTCTCGGTTAACAATCCAGTACGGAACTTCAATTTGGATACAGCCCTTAAAATACGCTCGTTTTAAAATAATTAATTTCTCGGAAACTTGTGGTACGAATTGCATAAAAATTCGTTTTTAGGCTCATGGAAGGGTGTAGAGTTCATTTTTGCTGTCAGAATTGGGTACCGCTATTGAAAAAAACAAAGTTATGGTTCGTTTTAATATGTAGATGGCCCCCTAAGCAAATTTTATATACATCATTTAAAAGTAGACTTTATTTACAATCGTTCGGTAGCAATAACTTTCTTCTACGATAATTTGTTGAGGAGTTAGTAGGGGGTGTTTACTTTTTTTTTTCCACGACTGTACAATTTGTACTGAACATGATAAGAGGATAAAAATAACAGATTTTTTGTTAAATGAAAGGATGAAAAACAACAGCCTCAATTCTTTACAAAACGATACATATTTTAAAATGCTGTTAGATTACACTGTCTTTCAAATTTTGGGTTATGGCATGTTTTTTAGCTTTTGAAAATTGATTCTTATGTATTTTTTAGCACTGATTCCGAAAATGACCTTCATTTTAAGCCATCACATGAAGAATTTTTTCAAATCGCAAATTTCAAAGTTAAAAAGCTAAAAGTTAAAATTGATCCCCCCCCCCCCTCCCAACCTCATCGGACCCCTGAGCTGTTTAGCTGCAAGAAACCCAGTATAAGCCAAAAAATCTAATAAATTATTGAATTACATAAAATTAAACTGAATAAAAAAGTCTTACATCTATTTTATAGTATCAGATTTTTCGCTATTTTTTAACATTGAAATTTACGATTTGCAAAAAATCTTGACATGATGGTTAAAAGAGAAGGTAATTTTTTGATTCAGCTTTAAAAAATACATAAAATGTAATTATGAAAGTTAAAAAACACAGCCATCGCAGGTTTATGCTATCTAATCCAAAACTCTTTCTTAAACTTCTTGACGGTAATCTATCCGCATTTTTTTCTGTTATCCTCTAATATAAGTATGTATAAGATGGTAAGAGTCGAAAATCATAATAATATTGCATTATTGTCATCAGATTTAAGTCAGTAGGAAAAATTTAACTTCGATCGGACATTTGAAAGTAAGTTAAAGTTCGAGTACAAATTTTAAACTGGAAAGACGATCATTGCAAGTTAAATAAAACCTTATGAAAATAACATAATTTTAGTTAAAAGAATTCATAGCCTCAAATCCTTACAAAATAAAACATATGTTAAAATACAATTATTTTAACTAATCTGAATCTTAACTAATAAAAGTTAATCGTACTAATTGTACGATTTCCTTCAAAGCGCAGATACCTTGAAATAAGTTTAAGTACTTTATACATGACCCCTGAAAGCATGGTCGAAATCATCTGTTTTGATATGCAAAAAAGTGGTATAAGTCATGTATTTCAAAGTTTCATTATTCGGTCAATTTTAATGTTAAATGAATGGGTTGGGTTGGGTTGATTTTTGACGGCCAATTATCTACACGAGGGATATAGGCCCAGGGGGAGTGCCCTCCGTGGGGGTCTTTCTAAGGGAACCTAATCCGTATTAACGCATGGAAGATCCACGGCTCGAAGAAAACCACGAAAACTCCGAACGATTAGGCCGACGGGCGCGATTGGGATCGAACCCAGCATCTCCCGTCTACCAGCTTCAAAAGCAGAACCTCTCGGCCACTGGTGGGGCCGTTAAATGAATGGAACTTTTTTGTCTTACTTGTTAGTGCCACAATAAATTTTTAGTAAATATAACTTATTGGACAGGTGGACCGTATAAAAATTTAAATTTCGTAATTTTTTAATAAATGTTTTTCTTGACCCAAATCGCTTTAAATATAATTCTTTACCTTATTTAAACCATTTTTGTAATTGGAAGTATGCATCTAGGACCAACGGTTGCGAAAATAAAGGTCGGCCAGGTTATACGTGGACACACTGTAGAATCGTTGCTGAATTTGGTCGTGTCATTTCAAATTTTATGAAAATCGAATCAAACCTTAAAAATATATTAATAAAGTTTTCTTCATTCTATTAAGGGGGTTCCCCCGTGTGATGGGTTCAAAAAATCGATTTTTTTTCTTTTTCATAAATTGATTCCTTAACTTAACATGTCTAGAATACGATGGGAAAATAATTTTCTAAAATTCGAATTCGGTATAAAGATATAGCATTTAGAAGAAGCAGATGTTTGGAGTTCCGAGTTAATTGGTTTACACGGGTACAGAAGGAAATTTCTATAGTCACTAATTTTGTCGTTGCGAAAAAATGCCAAAATGGAAGCAAGAGCAGAGCAATCCGCATTGAAAGACCTCCAAGAGGAAGGGGAAGGAATGCTCTATGGACCAAGCATAACAGATTGATGGTAAGTTGCAATTTTCATCGTTTTAATCGTACTTGAAACTTTAAACGCGTTTTTATTAAAACGTTATTTTTCAAACTTTCCTCCATCCTATCTCGAGAACGGTTTGACCTTTTGAAATTTATAGAATAGACTCAGCACATGCAGATGCACGGAGTGAACTAGGATCATCCGAAAATTCCGAATATTTCTATTTTCTTCGTAACGAAAAAGTAAAAAAATATCATGAAATTTGAAATTTTTTTTCAGAAGTCTGCCAAAAAACTCATTTTTCAATATTTTCAAATGATTCTAGTTCATTCGATGCATTTAGGATTACAGATTTTTTTCTCTTTCAGATAAGCCAATCAGCCGAAATCGTGGAGGAAGTGAGCGTCCTTTTTTTGGAGGCAGGTGTCTTCAGTGTGATGTAACTTACGTTCGAATAAAGATTTTTGCGTGAACTTTGTTTTATATATTCTTGAAATAGCAATAATGTATAATAAAAAAACTCAAAGTTCTATTTTTTCTTTTGTCGCCAAAAAAATTCCCCAAATATGCTTAAAATACAGGTCGTCACACGGGGGAACCCCCTTAAATGTTATTACACGTAGTTAATTTAATGATATACCATGATAGGTAATGATTATACGTTTCCATGGTGATGACGTCCTATTTAAGATTTTATTTCCGTATTACTGAATTTAATCTATAGAATCGTAATACATTTTGTATTCATGTGCTACAACTATTGCATCTCTATATTTATAAAACGAGTTATAGTACTCATTTAACGTATCAGTTCCAACTTGTTCATGTATTTATTTTGCGTGCATCTATTTTCTGAGGTAAATTAGCAAATCACGATAAATTAAAAATTGAAAGTGACTGATGAGATATTGTTAATTCACTTTCTTAGTTTAATGTATATGAAAAGAATTCTGATAGCATTTTTAAAAAGACGTCCTTGCATTGTAATTACAGTAAAACTAACGACAAACTATGTTTCTATTTTTACCCGACTGAAAAGAAGGGTTATGTGTTTCACGCGTATCTGTGTATGTGGATTTCTTTATACCCTCGAAACATCCCAACGGCTGGATGGATTTTAATGTATGAGGTCTCTATCGATTCGTTTTAACGGCCCGATGGTTATAGGCTAGGTTTTGTTTTTATAAATTCAAAATGACGGACGTAAAATACAAAATGGCGAGAGAGACGAAAAAAAATTTACGCACCCTATTCAATGGCATATCATTGGATAGGTCTTTCAAAATGAAGACGATGTTTCATTGACTATTTTACAGTGAGGAGTTCCATTAAAATATTATACAACGAAGTTGTGTAGGTAGTATCTCAAGCTTTACTGCAACTCTGACCATCATATACATCTATAGACCTCATCAAAACAACGTTTATAGATAGGAACTAACAATTAACCACAACTTAAAAGTTATCAATACAAGTACATAAACAAAATATGTAAGCAATATAAACAAGTAATATAATTAAAAAAAAAAATTAAGTCAATTCCTACACTGTAAAAAAAAATCTGTAAAGTTACTAAATTTTTTCTAGGAAACTGGGATTCCTAGAACCTTTTATGTAACGGCAACAACAAAAATTCCTGTAACAGCGTCAGTTACAGGAATTTTTCTTGTTGCCGTCACATAAAAAGGTCTAGGAATCCCAGTTTCCTGGAAAAACTTTAGTAACTTTACAGATATTTTTTTACAGTGTACTTAGATCAATAAGAGAATTTGTTACCCCCATTCTTCTTTTCTCTTGAGTGGCGCTTAAAATGCCTTGATCATGAATAGGGCTCTCTCGGTCTTAAATTACCTTGAACAAGAAGAAGGCTCTCTGGATTATTAAAAATTAATTCATTTAATTAAATTAATTAATTAATATTTGAAAAAACTGGATTAACACAAATGTCATCCACTACAAGTTTAAAAAAAATATTTGAGCTTGATTGGATGAATAATAGGTATTTTCTTAACGATTGAAAATCTGAACAAGATATATATGGCTAGTTCTGAAATTAAGTGGAAATTTCACCTTGGTTTGTAAAAAATAAAAGCTCAAATTGTCGCGATTAAGTTGTGTTTCCAACATTTTCTTAAGATTTTAGAGATAAATAAATCATGATCAGAGGTCAAGGTTAAATTTTTTTTAATTTAAAATTAAATTTCATTTTTCATATAAACATGGAGGTGACACATTATTCCATGGAGGTGACAACCTTTAGTAGTAATGATGAATATAAGTTTTATTGTCCATTTACTAGATTGGAA
Organism: Maratus speciosus; assembly: GCA_963932465.1. Classification (NCBI taxonomy): domain Eukaryota; kingdom Metazoa; phylum Arthropoda; class Arachnida; order Araneae; family Salticidae; genus Maratus; species Maratus speciosus. Next base: position 682,191,454 of record OZ010787.1, on the reverse strand, counting down.
AACATTTATGGTTGCGATATTAGTTTGTTTTATTGCTTAAGAGGTATAATATGTTATTTCAATGACATACAGAAAGTCAAATAACACATCAAAACAAAAACTAGATTGCAATACGGGTAAAGAACACCATTCTTGAGTACCATGTTAAAAAAGAACAAAGCTCTAATTTAATTTTTTATTAAATAATATTGCAGTTTTGAGGGATTAAATTAAAGATATGTTGTAACCGATTGTTCACTTTCAACTGTTTAGACGACACAAATTTATTTTTCATATCTTATGATTGCTTCTTGCTCCTTACTGAAAACAAATTTTTTCTTGGATCCTGAACATCTTTGCATAAATTTAACGTCTACGTAATCTTCAACTGAGGTTATATTTGCTAAATACAGATTAAGAGGACCTAACTGAAATCTTGTGCACACTGCGGTACTTTTTTATTACTTTTTCTGAAAGGACAAGTCCAAAGGCTTTCTTTGACTTTGAGATTTCTCATTTTTTTCAAAAATTTTCTCGATTTGAGTGGTCAATACTGAACTGAATTCCAGACATTTTTTGACTTTATGATAAATATTTTCACCTTTCAATATTTTCTGTGCCGTCCCTTTTGGACTGTTTAATTTTTTTCGTTTATTTATGATGCGTTGATAACTTTTCTTATAATAATCTTTTTTCTTTTATATTTCAAATTTTCATAACTTTTTAAGCTCTTTTTCAAGTAATTTTATTCTTTAGTGTGCTTTTGTTTTGTCTCTGTTAACAATTTTCCGACCACTTTTTACCCGACTGGTACCTGCTCTTCCTATCACATCTTTAACATTCGCCATAGGATTGTTTATAATTTCTGGATCATCATCTATTTCCAGTGTAGTAGAATTTAAAAGAAATGCTGTAATTTTTCTTTATTTGCTTTCTTTGCTCGACTTTTGTACTCAATTCTTTCTCTGTGCACGCTTCTGTCGTTCACTCAATTGAGAAATTTCTTTTATTTTCCCTTTATTTACTTCTTGTAATGCCTTTTGCGTTCTTTTTTCTTACATTCTTCATGCAATTCTGGATTTTCTTTAATTTTATCCCGTCTCTTCTGCTCTGCTTCTCGTCTGAGTTTTCTTTTCTTCTCTACAGAATTCTTTTTGCTTTTTACCCGAGTCATGATATCTGAAAAATATTTAAAAATATTAACGTGCAATTAGATAAAAATAAATAGATTAATAGATAAATAGAAAATACAGCACTTTAAATATACGATTGCAAAGTACTCCAGTGTGGCCATATTTTTTAAACATATTAAACAAATATATATTTTTTATCAAATTAACTAGCACAGAAAATCTGAAAATTTAAATTTAGTTCTGTTTTTATTATTTTTTTTTTATTAAGTTTAGGAGATCAGGAAATTCAATAAGAGGCTTTAAAATAAAGTTTAATTAAATCTAAAATATAACTTGTATTGAAAGAAATACTGAAAGGCATTAAAAAAACCAAATTTATACAAAATTAAATATTTTAGAATTAAAAATTTTCAGTTTCAAAACATATTTTTATTAATATAAAATTATCCCTAAAATAGAAATTTAGGTTCAATAATTAAAAATATACTTTAAGTACCCTTAAAATATTGTTTACATCAATAAATGTCACATCCATGGGTCAACAACACCTGCATGATACAACAATGGCATGGAGGTGACATTTCTGAGATTAGGCCTAATATTTTCTAAACTATGCACAATATGAACATAATGCAACTTCGATATAAAATTAAATAAAGCAATTTAACGCTACTTATCAACAGAATTCGGCTATTTTAAAAACTGACAAAATTAATGAGGCCATGGAGTTAACACCCTATTAAAGTACACTACGATAATTAAAAGTTTTTTTAATTAAAACTAGATGAAGTAACAACTTACCATGCTTCAGAAATATTCTATCCAATAAGTAGCTGCCTGTAGTTGATTTGTATTCCAAGTTCTAGATTATGCTGCTATCTAGTAGATTTTTTTTATAACTATAACTGATATGTCATGGAAGTAGCTCTAATTCTGGAGACTGAAGTGTCTTGGTCTGTAATTTTTTTTTAAATATAAATTTTGAAAATTTTCTTTTAAAAAGTAAGTAAAGTATATCCATTTTTTAACTTAATACATTTTATACGGTTCTTTTCGTTTATCTTATGGGATACATTCATGTTGTAAAGTAAAAAAAGTCCTTCCGGCCAGTGCCGGGAGGAAGAGGTAGCTTTCAAATTCCTTATTTTAAAAAAGCCAACTTATATTATTCAAACACACGAAGCCCAATTTAGTGGAAACCGAATATAGGAGATTCAATACTAATTTTTATCAATACTAAATCATTATGAATGAGAATTTCGCGAAATTAGTCAGCTTTATCCAAGCTGCTTTTATTTAAAGTAACTTATATTTCGCTGAGATGTTGATGTATACTATCCACATGCCTTCTTGCATGAAAATAGGCGAATACGTGTGTTATCGCGTGACAAATACAAGATCGTTTCAAAATGTTAGCCATACTAGAAATTCAAAATGCTATAATTCAACCATATTTTAAGATATAAACAAAAGAACAAATTTTCAGAAACAAAATCTGCTCCTGAATCTTTGTATCAAGGTCAAACACATAAAAAAAATTTTCATTTTCCAATTTTTTAATAGCTCATTTTAAATTTTAAATTTAATTTTTTTAAATGGCAACCCTTTTGAAACAAAATGGCGAATGAAGCTGGCCAACGAACTCGGTCGAGACATTGGTATGTACTATGTACAGACCAAGTAACATCCAAATCGGTTCATAAATACGCTTGTTATCGCGTGACAAAAATCAGGTCGTTTTAAAATGTCAGCCACAATAGAAATTCAAAATGCTATAACTCAGCCATTTTTTTAGATATAGACGAAACAAAAACTGTTCTGGAATCTTTGTATTAAGGTCAAACACATACGAAAAAAATCTTTTCCATTTTCGTATTTTTTGGTATCTCATTTTAAATTTTAAATTTTTTAAATTTTTTTAAATGGCCGCCATTTTGAAACAAGATGGCGGATGAAGCTGGCCAACGAACTCGGTCGAGATATTTGTATGTACTATGTACACACCAAGGTACATCCAAATCGGTTCATAAATACGCCTGTTATCACGTGACAAATATCAGGACGTTTCAAAATATCAGCCACGCTAGCAATTCAAAATGCTATAACTCAGCCATTTTTTAAGATATAGACGAAACAAAAACTGCTCCCGAATCTTTGTATCAAGGTGAAATACATAAGAAAAAAATATTTTTTCAATTTTCAATTTTTTGGTACCACATTTCAAATTTAAATTTTTCTTAAAAATTTAAATGGCTGCCATTTTTAAACAAGACGGCGGATGAAGCTGGCCAACGAAATCGGTCGAGACATTGGTATGTACTATGTACAAACGAAGTTACATCCAAATCGGTTCGTAAATACGCCTTTTATCGCGTGACAAAATTCAGGACGTTTCAAAATGTCAGCCACGTTAGAAATTCAAAATGCTATAACTCAGCCATTTTTTAGGATATAGACGAAACAAAAACTGCTCCGGAATCTTTGTATAAAGGTCAAATACATAAGAAAAAAATATTTTTCCATTTTCAATTCTTTGGTACCACATTTCAAATTTCAATTTTTTTTTTAAATTTTAAATGGCCGCCATTTTGAAACAAAATGGCGGATGAAGCTGGCCAACGAACTCGGTCGAGACATTGATATGTACTATGTACATACTGAATTACATCCAAATCGGTTCATAAATTCGAGAGTTACAGTATGACAAATGTCAGATATATATATATATATATATATATATATGGATATATATATATATATATATATATATATATCAATTTTGAACGGAGGGTGGTTTCGGGGTCTGGGGGTCATGATCGATGAAAATATACCAAAATTTTTTGAAATCGCTTTCCTCCGAACGGCTGCAATAGGTAGCTTTTTGTAATGAAAGCTACCTAACAGGCATGGAGGGACATACCATGGAGGTGAGATTTAGTATGATTTTAATTTTATTAAAATAGTTTTAAATTTCAAATTCATTCTAAAGTATTTTCTAATACAAGTTTTAGATGTGCTTTCATAGATTATCTATTTAGTTGAACAATTATTTGCATAAAAGTACAAAAAAATTGATTGGGACTCAAATTTCCACTTAATTTCAGAACTACCCATATAGCGAAAGTGTGAGCTAATAGTAGGAATTGAAAAAATAGTTTCACATTAATGAGAAATAATTAATTAGTTCGCTTTTTACGAAGTCGTGTTTTTTTGATTTTTTAAATTTAATTAGTTATTATAGTAAGTGCTCCCCTTTCTTGATTAACCCCTTCGCTGCTAGTACATCCATTACTGGATGCATACTTCATAGAGCTAATTCCAATTGGGAGGGAAGAGCTTAATCTCCAAGGCAATGCTCATTGAAAATATCATTAAAAATATTTTTACGATTGTTGTTCAAATACAAAGCGTGCATTACATTCTGAATTAGACGCTTTTTACTATTTTCACATGAAATTTATTCTTGATAAAATTTGCACTTGAGAAATTTCTTACTTTATTTCGACACGAAATAAAATTTCTTTCATTGCCTTTCCTTACTTTTATAACATTTAAAGGAAGAATTTTTTTTTCAAAAAATCGGATCATAATATAAGCTTTTAAAACGATCCAAAATCATTCTTTGCCTTCAAAAATATTGATGCGAAAATAATACGAATATAGAAATTTGTATGTTGCGCGAAAATATCCCTTAAGATATTTGCGAAGCATATAATAAGCATAAAAAACGAAATATATATATGAATAGAATGCGATTTCACATTTATTTTCTTCAATAAATCGAATTTTCTGAAGATTTAACTGATGCATGATGATTTCTTAAAGAACTTAGGCTTGATTTAAAAACTACCCACTCAATTTAAACTTTAGTAAAAGATCCTCAAAAAGAGTATAATCCTTTTGTATCCGAATGAAATGATGATGTTATAGTCATAATTAAAATAAATTTATCTTGATATTATTTGCATGGAATCGGAATAAGGGTGTAAACATATTTCGCAAATCCTGTTCCAACAAAGCGAAAAACTTCTATTAGAAAAATCCCATTTATCAACACTTAAAAAAAATATTTCTTCATCTTTCAAGAAAATTTACGAAAATATAACCTTGTCTGAGTTATCCATGATTCCGGAAAACGTTATTTTATCTTCAGAAACCACAGAAACCAACAAATTTGTGAGACAAAAGTTTCCTTCTACTGCCCGTCATTTTCGGAAACTTTTCTGTCTAGTTTTTACGCTGTATTAACTGGATATCAACACGAAGTATCGTTTTTTGGACGCTATCCATTATGTGAACGTTTTCAGCTGTGTAATAGGATTTATGGATGAAAGAGTAACAGAATAATGCGTTACGTTCGTTTTACGCTACTAATTTAGCGTGTTTGCATATTGAACATGAAACTATTTACTTGTGAACGGATGACATTCCAAAAACCAATATTTCCTGTTGATAGCGAGTTGAGAAATCTGATTAATACACTGTAAAACTGCATGGAAACGCCAAAGAGACCTACTTTAGAAATGAGGACGCGAGTTTCAAAACTCGCCTTATCCGAAATTTTAAAAATAGAGTTTTCTCTATCCATCTACTTTACTGGTAAACCCGTATCTAAAGAACACTACAATCTGCAATTAAATTAAAAAAAATTAAAATCCCGACGGCGTAAAAGCGAACTAATTAATTATTTCTCATCAAAGTTAAACTATTTTTTATATTACTTACCTATTTTTTATTTACATGTATTGATGACTTTTAAGTTGTATTTAATTGTTAGTTCCTATCTATAAACACTGTTTTGATGAGACCTATAGATGTCTAGGATGGTTAGAGTTGCAGTATATCTAGAGATCCTACCTACACAAATTCTAGGTTGTGTCATATTTAAACGGAGCTTTAAACTGTAAAATAGTCAATGAAGCATCGTCTTCATTTTAAAAGACCTGTCCAATGATTTGCCACTCAATAGGGTGTGTAAATTTTTTTTTCGTGTCTGCCGCCATTTTGAATTTATAAAACCAAAACCTAGCCTATAACCATCGGGCGGTTAAGACGAATCGATAGAGGCCTCATTCATTAACATCCATCCAGCCGTTGGGATGTTTCGATGATACAAAGAAATCCACATACCCAGATACGTGTGAAACACATAACCCTTCTAGACAGTCGGGTAAAAAAAAACTAGTCTTATTGTGTACTTCTGGCATTGTAAAATCATATAGTTTACAATGAAAGCGCATGGACGCAGTCAGCGGTTTTTCGCGATTTCCCAAAATTTGATTTTCTGGATAAAGCGAGATTTGAAACTCACGTCCTCAAATGTATTGTTCAATCTCGAAAATCTCTTCGTTTTTGGAGCTGAAGGAGCGCTTTTTAGAAACATAGAAAACGCAGAAGATGTTTTATTTTCCTAAAACTTTTTGGTATATGAAGAGACTATACATATTTCTCTTCTTTTAGTGTATATAGATGGGAAAGGAATAAAAAAGATGAAAAAGAGAAGATGAAAAAGGGAAGATGAAAAAGAATGATGAAGATAAGATGAAAAAGAATAAAACAAAATACTCTGAATTTACGGAGGAGATTTTTGGTTTTATTTCGATATTCGATTCAACATTTCCGAGATATAAAGGAGCCTTTGCCAGGGATTTTTCTCCAAGAGATTTCAAGAAATCTATGCCTCAAGTGTTTAACTAACATGCACTGAAAGTGGGTCAATTACCGGCTAAAAGTTTTAAAGAGGCATTTTACAAAATTTTCAAATTACTATATTTTTTGGATTATTTAAAAGATTTCGTAAGGAATCTTTGTAAACATAGTCAAGTTTTGTAATTGTTTTAGAACATATTAAATAGCGCAAAACTATTCAAAACTCGGTAATAGATAAAATATAATGGTTTATGTTTGTCATTACATTATCATAGAAAACATATTCAAACAATTTATTTTGCCAAAATCCCGTCGTGATGAATTTTAATTTAAAACATTATTGATAAAAAATTATATGTTTTCTCAAGAGAGTTTTGAGCTTTAATGACAGGATTTAATAAGTTTACAGTAACTGAATAACAGTTACTTGATTTTGCCATTGTAATACAGGTTCACGGTGACTAAACAGGTAAATAAATTCCACAATAGGAGGAGCCGAACCTACATTCGAACCTCGCTTCTCCTAACTAGAAGTCCATGCTGTAACCACTCAAGAAGGAGGCAAGCTTCATTAAATAATCATTTGTGCGTCCACTTCAGTATTTACCACAAAATATTTTTGGAAGTATATTAAATGCATGATGACGAAGTTCAAAATAAGTAAATAGAAAATTGAAGTACAGTAAGTTACAATTAATATTTAGAAATTCTTTAAATGAATTTTACAAGTTTCCTTTTTAAAAATGGGCCGAAGCAAAGGCTCTGTCTACCTTGTATTTTTAAATTTCTTTTTAGAGCTGTACAATTTAATTTATTTGGCATATTCTTATAGGTCGTACACATTCATATGCCCTATTACGCGAAATACCGAAGAACATTTTAAACTGACTAACGAACAGCATTTTTTATTTTCCTGACAATAACTTGACGTTTGTTTTACAAGAAAAGGTATGATAAAAATGCAAAGAAGAAGAAAAAAAAATTAAACAGTGAGGCCAAAATTGAACGATAATAGAAAGGACAATTCTGCTGAATTTGAGAGTTATAAAAGGTTAGCATATAATTAAAACTCTAGAATTTTATTATATGGTATTTCAAATAAAAGTATTTTAAGTGTTCTCATAACCCTTTAAGGCCTGAAAAGTTTTGGTAGAAATTAAAAATCTTGGTTTTTAACCTTTATTAATATGATCATTTTTGATTGAAAAAAATCATTTAAAAATTTTCTGATGTCTGGTTACGTCAAGGGAGGATCCACACCATTGTGCGGTGTAGGCTCGGCTTTAAATCACAGAAAAAGAGAAAATTGTGTTTTCTTTTTCCTTTTCCTTTAGATCACCTACACAATTGTGTAGGTCAGGTCTTAAAAAGATATGATCATCAAAAAAGTTTAATACATTTTTATATAAATTTTCTTTCACAAAATAACAACAATACTGTAATGGAACGAAGGATTATTAATAATTTTTTTATGCTCTAAAAAATTGCACATGAGCTGCCTAATATAACAATAAATTTACAAAAAATCAATGTTGCTTCATCGATATGTAGGACCCCGAATCCGTTTTCGCTTTCCTTTGAAACTATTTAGAGAAAACTCATTCTAAACTTTGGGGGGGAAATTTTTCAAACTTTATAGGAACGTTTCTGAATTAAAAAGGGATTTCAAATTAATAAAAATAAATGTTTCTGTTAGTTTTGGAAATATATTGGTTCTTTCCTTGAAGATTACTCATGGTAAAGAAAAATTTTCCGAATTTGCAATTAAATGCGTAATAATAGTGTGTTTTCGCTAATGACTCTTTCATAGTAGGTAAACTTTTACACATTTTATGCCATTTTCCTTACAGTGTATATTAAACGTTAAACAATGTAAAGTCTATGCATGTATGTGGGAATCTGATTACCGCTATTATTAGTTTGAATGACAATTATGAATTAATGTTTTAGTCTATAATTTAATATATCCACCCATAAGAGAGTACGGCTAAATGGATGTTTATTGAAGAAGAAATATTCAAAGAAAAAGAGTACTGGAATTAAATGTTCAACTATCTCTTTCTTATTATATTAGCAAAAGTTTCTTTTCTAAATTATTCTAGGGAAAAAGCGGTATTTGTCTTTCGAGCCATCTTGCTAGGGTATTACCCACTTATCATAAGCTATGAAACGTAGTTTCGCTTTATGGGTCGTAAAGATTCTTGGCTTTTATTCAACATTTATCTGCTGCTGGTCTGAAATGAATTAAATGTTTTATTCCTGATAAAAGATAAGAAACGAAAAATATGATAATATTTTCGATACATACAGCAGTACATCTTTCATATTTAATAAAAAATATTAAAGTACCGTTCAGATAAGCATCCTGTACAAAATCTCTTTCTGTAAAAATCCCTGATACTTATAGTGTTCATGATTATAGTATTTGAAATTTCTTATCAAGAAATATACTTAGACAAACAAATTTTGATGCCAGGGGCATAAATGTTTACACCCAAATAATGCCATATGGAGGACATTATGTATTTTAAGGTAAAAAAAAATAGGCCAAGAGCTTAAAAAAATAGAATTATTACAAAATTATAGCAATAAATATACCGCATTAAATAATTGCCGACGAAACAGCTTCCAAAGATTAAACGCATTTTTCCAAAATTACATTGTTTTACTTAGCCGCTTACTTTACTGGAGAACCACTCGTCGGATTTCCTCAGTGACTTGCGTTCAAATGCTGGAAATTTCTTTTTTTAAACGTCGCCCTGTTAACAAATATTTAAGTTTTGAAAAACTCCTACTGTACGCCATAGCCAATACGTTAAGTATTATTTGCATTAACATTTTTTTTTTTTTTTAATTTTGATGTTTCAGGAATGCTTGTACATAGATGCCAAAAGCGAAGTATGAATTTTTTTTATGAAAAACTTCGATATATTTTCCACACATAACTTAATATATTGAAATGCCCTCCCAGCTCCAAAAATTTACGTTATTATTGAAAACACAAAGTGTGACTTTTATTTTAAACTGTAGTTTCATTTAAGAAATACTCGTCACGGAGAGAAACGTTCAAGATTATGTTAATTCTATAGGAGCATTGTTTACAGATTTCTCACTTGCATTTTAATATTTTTAGATGATTTTTTGCGTGGGATACCTGGGGTATCCGAATAAAAAAAAACTAACTAAAATCGAAAAAGTACAAAAGCACGACAATAAATATCGACCCCAGGTATCCAACGCAAAAAAATAATTTAAAAATATTAAAATGCGAGCTAGAAATCGGTAAAGAACACACCCTTAAGATTCACATTGGATTGAGCATTTCTTCCCGATACATGTGTAGGCTCTTAAGTTTCAGGATCCCGAGGTGCCCGCTAATGAGAAGTTTTACTGTATTTAGATAAATATTTTTTGTTTTTAATCTTGTTCTACTCTTGAAGTTCGAAATATTGATTATAATCTGCAAAATGTCGAAAAAGATTTAAATTATGAGCTCTACGAAAATTGCATACCAAATTTGGGAGCCCCTAAAATCAGGCTGTATGGGGATGGAGGAGATATTTCTATAGGATTCAACGTGGTGAAACGTCGCTACGTATAATGCTTCCAAAAAAGGGCTGCGTTCCAGACATTTGAAGTGTCTGAAATTCAGATAATAATTCTATTTTTTGGACTATAGATGATGAAATTCGTTTACTTTGACATTCACTTTCACTTTATTAAACGGTGAAGTTTTGTTAAGTTATTCTGAACGTGTCAGAAAGTGTTTCGTAATATATGCTTCACGCACGACTTTTCTTTTTTGTTACTCTTCAACTGAACTTTTATGTTCTAAATACCAACTAAAATCAGTACTAACACTCAAAGATATGCTGGAGAAGTTTTACAGTGAAAAGTACTCAGCAACATTCCCCAATTCGCTCCAGATTCTAACAATTTGTGCTGTTCTACCAGTGAGCATAGCTTCGTGCGAGAGGCTTCAGCTGTCACAACAGACTCAAGAAAAGTGGTATTTCAGTCCAGAGAGCAACGCTACACAAACATGAAGTTCTAAAAGTACAGGAACTTTTTCTTTCATGACTTTTTAGTGGTATGTGATGATTTCTGTAACCATTGCAACCTTATGGCAACCTTTTACTTATTTAATATAATTTTGTTTCCATTAAGTATGTTTCGATATTTAAATTTCTGCATTATTTTATGATTTCTGTCACCAGAAAGTTCTTCATACTACATCAGTTAACACTTTAAAAATTGTTCATATTTCTCATGAATGTAAAATATTCCTGATTTAACAGACAGCTCCTTATAACAACGGTCAATTTAAATTCAGTTTTTCATAAATACTTCATTTCCTGGACAAGTGTGGTGGCCAACGTTAGTGTCTGAATGAATGGAAAATAATGGCGAGCAAAAATTTTAGTCTGGCGACTACCTTTTAAACTGAAATTTCATGCCCTGATTTACAGTGTGTCTAGGAGCATTAATTGCTGGAATTGCATTTTCAATTGTGCTAGGCTTGTTTTAAATTTAACTAAATATTCAAATATTACTTGGTGTGTATAAATTATATAGATCCTATGCAGGGCTTCACAAAAGAATTGGAGTCCATTACCGCATATTGACTGAAATGGCCAAATCAGAATTTTTAATTGCGTTATGAGTTTCCGAACTGAACTAAATTATGCCAGTATAGGGTCTCCCAAAAAATCACAGTAGAAGTAATTTTGATAGAAAACACAGGTTTATAATTAAAAATTGTAATTTTTGGTACAGATGTCATATTCGCCCCATATTGGCGCGATTTTTTTCTGTCGCCAATATCATATAGGCAACACGTACTTAACTTGCGCCAAAGTGTCGTTATTTTGCTTGATGTGGTAAACCGGATTATGTTGTTTATGCTGTTGATGTTTTCGCCAAATTGGCAACCGAAAAAAAAACGCGCCAATATGGGGCGAATATGACATCTGTTCCTAATTTTTTTATTGTTTGATAAAGTATACAGTATAGGGTTATGTATAAAATAGAATATCGGGTAAATGGCCTCCACGGCTACTAGGCCAGCATGCGCATTCTTTTTTATTTCCATGACCGTTTTGCACTAATGTGGCTAGATTTCGTTGATACAGCGCTCAATGTTTTCATAAAAGGCGTGGGGGGGGGGGGGGTCATGCTCTTCTCGGCATAAACCTCAAACTTCAAAAAATTCTCAAAGAAAAAAGTCCAACAGCGTTCAATCGCATCATCTGTTCTGATTACCAAAACGGGAAATCACAAGACCAGGAAATAACTCATGCACTGTAAAAAAAAAAAAAAAAAAAAAAAAAAAAAAAAAAAATCTGTAGTTCTACAGATGTAAAGTTACATGCTTACTAAACTTTCATCTGTAACTCTACAAAAAAAGTTGCAAATCTACAAAACTAGTATTTGTAAAGCTACAGAAATCTGTAACTTTACAAATGAGTCTGCTAAAATTACAGCAATCTTACAAAAATTTTATCTGTAACCCTGGTTGCAGTTACATGAAAAGTTCTAGGCATCCCAGTTTCCTAAAAAATTCTTATTAACCTTAAAGATTTTTTGATTTTCGGAGCAAAAGTGTATTTGTTACATGAATTTTTGTTGTTGCCGTTACTTAAAAAGGTCTAGGAATCCTAGTTTCGTAGAAAAACTTTAGTAACTTTACAGATTTTTTTTTACAGTGTGCAGCAATTTAGCAGTGAAAACACGTTGTCATTTCGTGCAGCGCTCCAGGACAGCTCACAGGGTTATTCTAAGTGATGGACCCTTTTTCAAAAAATTGTATTTATTAAAGTACAAATCCAAAATGAACAATCTTTATACTCATGAAAAGAGGAAGTTCCAAAGTTTTTTTTAAGACATTATAAATGTTCAATGTATCCACCGTTAATACCGAATTCGGTACGAAATGACCGCTGCACTGCCATTTGCGACTCACTTCTTGCGAACTCAAGAAGGCAGAAAACCTTGTGCTCCACAGTAGCCATATCACTCACAACTGACAGTAAAACGAAATCGCGACCTATTGCCTCTACCGCCCGCTTCTGAACCATCACCGCTTTGAAAGCCGTGCACTCAGTAACAGCAGATACGCTTTCTCGTGTGTGGGACGAGTTTGGCTATCACGTAGATGTATGCCGTGCAGCAAACGGTGGACACATTGAACATTTATAATGTCTTAAGAAAACCTTTGAAACTTCATCTTTTCATTTGGTGTAAAGATTGTTTATTTTGGATTTGTACTTTAATAAATACAATTTTTTGAAAATGCATCCATCATTTAGAATAACCCTGTATAATAACACTGAACTGTTCACTGTCATACTGGGTTTTTTGGCAACATTTTACCGTACAAACGGCGCAGAATCCAAATCTTGCGTGAATGTTGGGACACCCTATACATGAAATCTATGGGTCGTATACAGAGCTTCACAAAATAATAATTCTATTTTTCGGACTATAGAGGGTGAAAATCTGTTCCCAATGGTTTACTTTGACATCCTCTTTCACTTTATTAAACGGTGAACTTTTTTTAAATAATTTTTATTTATTGAGTTAAAATTGTGAAGATTAACCATGTTATTTGTAAGCAAAATCACATGATAAAACTTCTCATATTTTTAAAAAAAAATTTATTTTAAAATTCATTATAAAAGTGGGATAATTTAAAATCGTTATAAGTCGAAATATTATTTGAAGAACTTCAATTTTTTTTCATTTAAATAAACAGAAATATATAAGTTTTAATTTAGATTCAGCATTTTAAAAAATATTAATAAAAAAAATTAGAAATATTTAAAATTGAATTTAAAAAAAAAAGGTGTAACTTTAAAAAAAAAAAAATCATATTTTCAAAAGTAAATATTTTTTTTCTTATTTGCTGAATCAAAATTAAAGTAAAGCAATTGAAAAAGAAATGCTCCTAATTTGAACCATTTATCTTTAACAGTTCTTGACTTATAACGATTTAAATACCAAAAATGGGGAAAAAAGCCATCATGAAGAAAAACGCATTTTCACAAGAAATCGTTTTATGACAACCATTGCTTGAAAGCTAGATTTTGAAAACAAATCAAAACGAAAAATTTAATATTTCCTGTTCTAATTAAGATAAAAACATGATTTAAATGTCATTTTAAGCAGAGAAAACGCAAAGAAATTTTTAATGCAATAAAAGTTTTTTAGAAAATTTGGAGATTTTTGTGTCCCGGAGCCCCTTAAATTATTCTGAATGTATCAGAAAGCGTTTCGTAATATTTGCTTTACGCACTAGTTTTCTTTTTTGTTATTCTTCAATTGAACTTCAATTGAAGAGTTACGTCAAGTTCTTAGTTTGTTTTACATATTCAAATGAAAAATATTTTGTTTAAAATTTGTAAAATTAGACCAATATAGATCTGATGACAATCCAGCTGAATCAGTGGAAGATAAAAACGTTTATATTGGTAAATAGAAATATATAAAGTGACGCACTTAACATTATTAAACACTTATTTCAGGTTGTGTGTTTCTGCTTGTAAAGTTACTTAAAGTTAACCTTTTCTATTCTTATGTATAATTGCTTCTTTCAATTAACTGTTTTAAAACTGCTACTTGCATTTTAAAGATAACGAAATAAAACACTGGTTTCGTAATAAGTACGACGTGTGGCCGAAAACTTTTTGGCGCCCTCACTGAAGTGTTTTAGTAATTATTCCAAAAGCATATGGAAATTCGTACTTCCATAAGAAATTTGCAATTCTAATCAAAAACTGTCAGAATGCAGTCAAAGAAAGAGAAGTAAAAGTAAATACCCAACTTTTAGAGTTTTCCATCATAACAGAGGTAGCTATTATTAGTCATTGCGTAGAGGAGACGGGGCTAGTTGGCTACAGGGGTAAACATGTGCAGTCCTCATAAATCACATGTTTGTGGATAAAGTGCGCAACCAGTCACAGAGTACCTTTCTTCTTGCTTTTTACAATCCTCATTGTAGTTTTTCAGCGTTACCTACGTGCAGTGGACATTTATTACGATTTTTATGTTTTTTGCACTCATAAGTAATTTTTTGTTGCTTCATACTTTTTCTAATTTGTAATACTTATCTTAATGATTGCGATTTAACTTGCGCAGTTTTTCTTAGTGTATGATTGAAGGTACCTACCCCATATGTGATTTACTTGGATTATTTATGCTTAGATGGTTATGTGTCCCTTTTGTGAAGAAATTTATTATGGAGCTAGTAGGCGCACTGACACGGGGCAAGTTGGCTCGTTGTCTGGTGTGTGCTGGTAGCTTGAAAAACAGCAAACACTGAGAAAAGTGGTTGCAATGCAATATTTTGGGCACACGAGGCTCGCCCAAATGGAGACACTCGATTTTTTATTTGTGACAACTGTAACTCTGATGATGATATCGAGTAGGATAGAAGTTACTCAATGTTAATGTTTTATTCATTATTTTTATGTCTGTATAATTTAGAATTTACATTGTACGGCGGTAGCGCCTTTGTTTAATCTTACTGGTAATAATTAAATCGATTTCTCTTAACTGCGTGTCTTATTTGAGTTCATTTAAATTTTTATAAAGCGTATACCAACTTACACCATAGGTATGGGCAACTTGCCCCGTGACGGGGTAGGTTGGCGCGCAATTTTCCTTTTACTTTGGGCTTCCGCTAAACATAAACAACAAAATCTATAAACTCAAAACTCCGGATATTTATAGCCCAATGCCTGTTCTTTAAAAGTACAGCTAACCCATTAAAGACGGAATTATGTTTTCTTACTAAAAGACAAAAATATTATTTCGCACTACATTTTACGAAAAGCAATATTTATCTTATTTCATAGCAGAGTTTTTGTCATTAAAGAAAATGAAAATTTTTGTTCTAAATTACTGGTATTGAAACAGCAAATAGTTTGACATCTATGCTGTGACCTGTGCTGCCTGAATGGGGACTTTTTTTAATTTGGATTATTTTACTGTCACCACATTTTAAAAATAGTATAATTCGCCCTATTTTTCTGAATTTTTAAACCATTTCTAAATAGGCCGAATATTTTTATTTAAAAAAAAACGGCGAAAATCAACAATCTGGCAACACTGGCTGTGACCTTATGGTAACGCTAGTCCTTAATGGGTTAAAGTTTCATAAAAAACTTAAACAAAAAATTAATAAAAATCAATAACAAAAAACTGAGCCTACTAGCCCGGTCTTCCCTCTATATAAGTAGGCAAGAGATATCCCTCGTTAAAGAAAATAATCATTGTTAATACAGAAAGTTTAAATTTGCAATAGAAAGATCTATTTGAATTTTGCTTACTCTTCAAACATATTTGTTTTGACCATCTAGACGAAATGAAGGATGATGATCTAACGATTTTATTCAAAACATTCTAGGATTTCAATAGTTCATGAAGGAGTTCAAGAATCAAGTTCAAGTTCAAGAATCGCAGGTCCTTTATTCTTCTCTTATTCGGACTCTTTTGCGAAAGCCAGGTTCATAGGTCCCCAGACACGTCCTGAGTATAAGAGAAACCTTTAAAATATAATTTAAATAGCAGAAGAACAGGTTGAAAAAAAAATCACAAATTAAAACCAGACAAATTTAAAAGGGAAATTACGCAAATTATAGACACCGAAAAGTGGGAAGGGAGGGCTTGGGGCCTTGAAGCTATCGAACGACCACTGCTGCGTCGAGCTCATTATTAGTCTGTGTCCCAGTATATTATTAAACGTATTTATGTAATTAAAAATTATGTTAAAAATATTGAAAAGTATAATTGTAATAATAGATGATGACCACAATTACATGCCATTTCCTGCTTGTCTTACAAATCTTTCGGACTTATTACAGACCTCCCTGCTACAATTATTTATAAGAGTGATATAATGAGAATTTAAAATTAATTTTTTCCACTTTCACATTTTTTTCGAAATTGATATAGGTACTGCATATTTTAAATATGCGCATGCAGATCGCCAAGCAGTTTTCACATACTGTACCTTAATTTAGAAACGTACGAAACAAAATACCTCTTTAACACGTTCACGCCGGCGCGGTGGGTTACACTCGACTGTCTCAGAGTTGTCAAGTCTCCGGCTTTTTGCACACCACTATTATTTTAGAGAAAATGTTGTTCCTTTAATTCGCCCAATTGTTCTAATTAAACAAAACAACATTTTCTGTATTAAAATACCGTATCCAAAAAGCCGGAGACTTTGCAGCTCTGAGACAGTAGAGTGTGAACCACCGCGCCGGCGTGAACGTGTTAATATGACAGTATTCCCCCACTTTTCGTTCATAATTAAACTTTTAGATGGCATTTTTAAGCTTAACTACTCAGAGAACTGAGGTTATTTGTCTGTCCAATAAGGATGTAATTATTCTCTGTGCCTATGATTAATGATCTGCAATAAGCTCTGCATAATCATACTATTCTTAAATCAGTTTGAAGATTTAAAGGTACTTTACAAATCTAAACATACACATTACGAATTAAGGTTAAATCAAAAGAATTATTACAATATTAATAACTAATTCCTGTTTTAGAATACATCAATTTTTGGCATCCATGAAGGCTGTTCAAAAGACACAGATCATAAACACCAATAGGCGTGTTAATATTTAATAATAATGCTGTAAGGATAAAATACTTTTATCTGCCAATTTCTGAAAATACTAAGTATTAAACCGGGAAGCTTAATCACATTTGAAATAGTGTATATAATATACGTGAATTGTTAGAGTATTTAAATTATCCGATTTCAGAGATTGGCCATATTTATTCTTGATGTAATAGGAATTCATTTATAAATAGGATCTCTATATTTTTATAAATATATTAATACGTTAATTCAAAATTTTATTCCAATCATATTGAGAGTTCTAACACTTTTCAACTTTCTTTTTATTTATCTAAATAGCAATTGAATGAATGGCTAGATATGTCTTCTCTTTATTTGCGATAAAACGCTTGACACATTCGCTAAATGCTATCTTTTCATACTATTGCCTTTCAAGAAGGAAAAGAAAAAAATGAACATTTTTCTTCTCATAAAGGCACTTTTATTTGGATTATTTCGTTAGTTTAAATAAGAATTACTTTTGTTTTGTCTTTTTATATTGAAAAAAGACATTTGGACTGAAATTTTATTGCTCCCAAATATATGCCATTCATGAGACAGAAATTTCTTACTTTTGCTTGATTTAATAAAAATAATTCAATGAAATAAATTTGTTTAATTTATTTAAGGAAATTATTTATTTTTCATTTTAAATATTAGGATGTATATCTTGCATATAGGATACACTTCAATCAATAATGTTTATATTATGTTTGTTTTCACATTTCACGAAACTGATATATACAGAGTATTTAGTGTTATCATTTCCCAATAAGTAAATCCTAAAGTTCTATTATTTAAACTATAAAAAAAAGTTATTTAAAGATTTATTTTAGAAAACCTTTAGGCTAGTAAATAAACTGATGCAAAAATGATAAAATTCAAAACTTCAAACAAGCCTATGAGTTATATTTGGGTAAAGGAGTCAACCTTACGGATTGGTACATTTAAAAGTACGCAAAGACGGCCTTACAATCTTTTGTCGGGTATTCTGCAGAGTATTCTGGAAGTTTTTAATGATTCAGTATTACACAGGAACATTCTTACAGTGCTTTTTAAAGCTATTTGCAGTCAAACTATTCTATATGCAGATATTTTGGAAACAGCATTATTCACGCCGTAGATTGTAACGATTTTTGAGACCGATACGCTTATGAATAGCATGCGGTGTGAAGAATGACAGCTGATGCCGTTTCGTGAAAATCTATTTACAGCTTTTACGGTGACATTCATCAATAATGCCCGGGATGGACACCCAGGGAAACCCAGCCTGTAAAAAAAAAAAAAAAAACGGAGATTTTACTTGGAATCTAGACGCCAGTACTATTTCCGTATTTTTACGGAAATTTTTTCCCATAAATTACAGAAAGTTTTCCATTTTTGTGATTAAAAACGGAAAATTTTCTGTAATTTATGGGGAACAATTTCCGTAAAAATACGGAAATAGTACTGGCGTCTAGATTGCCAGTAGAATCTCCGTTTTTTAGTCCGCTATTTTTACAGTGTGAACCTGTAGATGAAAATTTTAGAGTATTAATACTACCGCGGTTATTGTAAGTATGTAAAAGTGACATTATTATTTTAGATTTCATAAACAAGTAATCATTGCAGAGTTACATAAAAAGTCCAAGGACGAAAAGATACGTGGTTTGAGGTGTGTCAACCTATCGCAGTGCTTTACTTTGCCGATTTTAAAACGCTATTGCTCTACAAGATAATGCGCGAACCTGCACAATGAACACCCACATGCAATCTTCGTAATAGACCTTGCAGCCGGCAGCACAGATAATCACCTCATCAAGTTTACGGATGAAATTCTAGGATTAGTTAAAAAATCTCGATTCGCATATTAAAACGCAATCGGTCTGGCAAGTCCTATCTGGGTGGGAAACACCTGAAAACCCGATTTTAGCGGTTGATTCCTAGGTTTACCATTATGTTTTCCTGCTCTCAGTCCTCCATGTTTTCATACTTTTGGGTGCAGGAAAACACAATGGCAAACCTACGAGTCAACCGCTAAAATCGGATTTTCAGGTGTTTTCCACCCAGATAGGACTTGGCAGACCGATTGCGTTTAAATGTGCGAATCGAGATTTAACTAATCCTAGAATTTCAGCCGTGAACTCGATGAGGTGATTGTCTGTTCTGCCAGCTCCTGGTCTATAAGTATCCCTGTGTTTCATTAGGTATGTCTTGAATATTCTATCGCTAGAGTAATTTAAACTCTTCATACTAAAATATACTGTCAATGAGAGTGACTTTGCCTACTTTTCAAGAATAAAGTTTCAAATAGTTTACAGTAATGTTAAATCATACGCTAAAGAGCGGTATTTTTTCTTTACCTTTCTCTGTACATAAAAACTCCTCACCATATTGATATTTTTGTTGTTGTTGCTGCTGTAAAGCAAAAGAGCTTACAATGATGATATGTTCCATACAGATGATAATTTCCTTACATGTGGTGTAATGTTTAGAGTTTTATTACAAAATATTTACAAGAAAATATTATCTTATACCTGATATCTTATACCATCTTATACCTGAATTGAATTAGCATAAACGAGTAAATTAAAAAAATATATTTGGTGTTATTGTTTTAATAAATAAAACTGATAAAAAATAAATTATTTCTTAGAAAATTGTAACAGATTTAAGCAACCATACTCTTGGGAATTTAGGAAATATTCACAAAAAGGTGAAGCTGGTTTCCGTTTCAGAGATATCTGTGTTTAAATATATCTCATTATGTTATTTTATTGCCTTTTAAAGTACTTTGTTTCTACAGTCTAATGACCCTGAAAGGGAACAAATATCTGCTACTTATAGTACATCTAGGCGCCGATAAGATGTGTTTCGTCCATGTAAAAAATGCAGCCCAGCAGCGTCACCCTTTGGGCGATTTACACCAAAACATAATCAGCACCCATTCATATGAAGGACTTTTTCAACTTTGTATACTTTTTACAGGCGGAGAAGAAAACAGAAATAGATATATATAGATAGAATAATAAAGGGTTCGTGCACATTTCTTTAAATAAAAATCAAGGACATTTAAGCACTTTCAAGGACCAAAATAAAAAAAGGCAAAGACCTACAAATTAAATAAACTATTTAATAACTAACTAACTAAAACTAAAATAATAAAGGTTTTAATTTTTGTAACTACAAGTTTCAAACATTCAAATGGCCGGGAAGGGGGGTTTCAACGTGTGGCAGTAGAAATTTAGAAAATTTTGAAATAAAAAATACTAGTCCAAGAGCCGACAGCACAAAAACCTATGTTATCAAGCACAAGAAATAAAACCTTTATTTTATGGAAGAGTAGAAGTAGGGCAATCTAGTGATCCATGTCTGCCAGAAGTGAAGTGATGCATAAGCCAAAAATTAATAGCACTAGTAGTTGACTCGTAGATTTATCATTGTGTTTGTCCTACAAACAAATATATGATAACATGGAGGACTGGGAGCAGGAAAACACAAAGATAAATCTACGAGTCAACCACTGGTGGTATTATATTTTGGCTTATGCACCACTTCACTTCCGGCAGACATGGATCATTAGATTACCCTACTTCTACTCTTCCATAAAATAAAGGCTTTTTTTCTTGTGCTTGATAACATAGGTTTTTGTTCTGCCGGCTCTTGGACTATACAACAGACGAAAAAACAAGTCGGATGTAACCAATCCCAAAACTTTCTCCTATCTCTTACATGTTAATACCACAAAATTCACTATTAGAATGCCAACATTAAAAGGCAATCTATGCCCACACTGTTAAAAATATTTTTGTAAAACAACTGAAACTTTCTGGCAGCAAAAGGTTGCCAGAAACTATTTGTTTTCAGAAAATATCTGTTAACGAAAGAATGCGTTATCAGACGACAGAAATACGTAGTCATACAGGCACTTCGTGTTGACAATCGACGCCTTTCCCAACAGTCAAAATCTGTAGGTCGATTCCTGTTGGCGAGGGGGGCGGGGGGGGGGGGGAGGTTCTATTTAACAGAAGAATCGCGTATTATAGGTTAGGTACACGGGAACTTTCTATTTACCGATCGATTTGTTTATGTTAATAATAATAAATATTTATAGGAATTTCTCCTCTAAACTTTTATAAAATTAATTTAAATAGCTTATTCGCAATAAAATATTTAAACAGTTGAATTTATATAGATTTGTAAATTAAGTATATTAAAGACTGGAATAAGTGAAAGAAGGTAACTCCCCCCCCCCAGAATAATAAAAAAATATATATACGATATAAGGTAACTCCCCTCTCCCCCATAAAAATATTTATTAATAAAATAAATATATGTATTGAATGTGATTTGTAATTAAAAGAACTTTAATATTTATTCATGCAATATTTTTGAAAATTGATTAGGTTAAATTAGTGACTTTGGTTAATTATGTAAATAATATCCTGCCAATTTTTATAATTTTTTCGAATAGAAAGCTTTGTATATATAAATGTGTAAAAGTTGACAGCTATGAGCAAAGATGAGAAATGAAAAAGAAGAGCCACTAAAATCTATATAAACATCACCATAAAAAAAAAAGTATTTCATTCCAGCTAAAGTGATAAAATGAGTTTTCATCCTTCTTAACAATTTACAATGTTTTTCCGTATAAAGTAAATGATCATCAACTAAATAAGAAAAAAATATTACAATATAATTTAAATTAAAATGTTAAACAAAATTAAACTTGCTGATTCTATAAAATGAATGGTTAAAGCTTAAATAGGAATTATTTTCAAAATAATTCACACAGTTGTAGCTCAAAATTTATTTCATTAAATAGAGTGAATAAAATTTACAAATTTTAACTTAACCACTACAAGTAACTCTAAGATTGTACTAAAAAAAAAAAAAAAGCATTTCTTCAGAATTAACATATGGAACGATTAAACAAAATATCAACCACTCCATTTTAAACAACATAGTAAATAGTAGGAAATGTGATAAATTTAAACAATAAAAATATATGAACAGCGTCAGATCTAATAAATATTATTCTGGTTAATGTTAAACGAAAATATCAGTTATCTATAACTATAATAATTAATGCAGCTACTCCGTGTTTATTATTAAAACTATCACTCCAAAACTAATCACGTATGTCAATTGATGACAAAATAAATTTAAAATCTCAATCAAAATTTCTGGAACTAATACATATGAAGTAAAATTAAACTCTTAGTCATAAAAATGTTAAATATAATAAGTAATCATTCTACAGCTAAGAAAAAATTCAAGATTTGTAAACTAATCATAAACTTAAGATTATTTATTTAACTTAAAATAAACAACCGATCAAAAAATAATCTCCAGCTATTAACAGAATTAGATCAACTAAGTTACTAATGTGCATAAATAAATGAAGTATAAAATAATACTAATAATTTAAGTAAATCATACATTATGAAATAATAATAATAATAATAAATAATATTGCTTAATTAAGATTTTTAGCAAATAGGAAGTATTTTTCATACATATTGTTACGTTTCGGAAAAACATTGTTACATATTTAAAAGAAGGATGAAAACATACCTTTTGCTATGTTTGTTTTCTAGTATTCCAACTGTAAATCCTAATCATTGAAGAAAGCGGTTCTGATGTCAAAGGTGTGTGTCGCGGGTTCGAATTGTGAAAATGATTCTTAATTTTCTGTTAAAATTTCTTTATGTATTATTCTTTTTCAATTAGATGAACTGCTTTATTAAACGAACTGCCATTTTCAACAGTACACAGACAAGACACTCAAATATTTCAAGTTAGAAGATACGTCTTAGCGTGGGGTGGGATAACCAATGCTTATTGGTCATTCTAAATGACCTTCTAGACGTCATAGGGGATGACCTCCCGTTTTTCTGTTATCCAACATATTATCCTGTCGCAGTGGAAACTGATGGCAAACAAAACAGAATTTTTTGTTGTTTAACATGAAAATAAGCGATATGAGGATGGAATGACATAAGAAGACTGTTAACGTAATTTTTACTGTCGGAATTCGAAGATTTTTTTCTGTTGTTTTAAGATTTTTTTTTTTGCAGTGCATCATGAGGATTCTCCAGATATGAATTTCCGTGCATTAGTTCTTGAGATATGACTATTGCTAAAATAATGTAAATCCTGCAAAATTCAGCATAGCAGCGCACCTGTTGGGTGAATTACATTAAAATCTAATCAGCAACAACTTGTGTTAACGTCTGACTGAATCTGAAGTTTGATGAAAATTCCTGCATTTTTTCTTGAGATAGAACTATTGCGGAAACCATGAAAAATTCACTATATAGCACCGTCACCTGTTTGGCGATTTACAACAAAACATAATCCGCCCCTATATTTATCAAGGTATGCCTGAATCTGAAGTTTGATGGCTTTCATTCAAGGGCGTTGTGCATAATTTCTTAGGGAACAACAAAGCTACAAATTACAAGTGTATAGTTCAAAAGATGCTAAACAATTTTAAAAAGCTAAATTGTCACATGTCATTAAAGCTTGAGTTCTTGCACTCTCACATTGACTTTCCCAGATAATATGGGAGCAATTACCGACGAGCATAGTGAACGATTTTACCAACAAATTTCTGCTATGGAATCTCGTTTTGATTGCAATGGAATGCAGCAATGCTTGCCGATTACTGTTGATTCATCAAGATAGAATATACTGAACAGAAATATAAACGCAAAAATAGGTAATAATGTACTCAACTTAATACACTCAAATTGTGTTCAGCTGCGTAAAATGTCTGTAAAATATGTGTATGAACAGTGTACAAGTATACTGCTTGTAAATTTAACATTTATGCATTATTATTATGCATTATTGTACGATCTCCTAAATTGTTATATATCGTAATAACCTATAAATACATATTCTTCGTTTAAAAGAAAAAATAATTGTAAAAATTTGTAATATTATTTTTATTTACTCAAGTGTGTATAGAATTGGAATATTAGATTTAAATTTAAGAAAAATATAAAAAGTCAATTTTTGTTTATCAGTGTCATTTTCAAAAGAGTCAATAAGATAAAAAACACGGCATGAAAATCAGAATATGACATAATTGCAATTAGTGCAACGGAGAGAATATTTTATCATAAAAGAGTGAGAGATAATTTAATATGGTGACTCATTCTACTACATTTGGTTTTCAACTCGCAAAATATTTTATTACAAAGCTCCTATCCCAATTCAGAAATTTTATTTTCGACTTTGAATTAAATACAATAAAGCGTAACTTCTGTCATTATTTTAAGCAAACTAACAATTCTCTCTTGAATGTTTCCTTGATATACATTTGTTACGAAATAAACTTTAAATCTATTTTCGATGCAAACAATATTCAAAATATGCACACTTTGTTTCTTTGCATCTAGCCTGAATATCTTTAACCTATTGCGCAAAGTATAAAATTAAATGAATAAAGTTGTTAATACTAACAAGGGAAACACTTTTGGTGCTGCTCGTACCTAGCATCGAGAACTGGTGCATTTTGTAGCCCTACATAGAGGAGAGAACCGATAAAATTGCTCTGTTAAAATCATATTTTATTTATTTTTTATACTTTTAATTTTTTATTATTGAAATTTTATTTGTTCTTTGCGCGCCAAAAGTGAGTTAAGTCGCCAAATATGGCGCTAAATTTTTTCGCCCACCTCATCCCTGGTGTATATGTACGGTGCGTATTAGAATTAAATAAGATTGCGATTTGTTGGATAATTGATGGCATAAGTAACAAGGGTTTTTTTTTTCTATGCAGACGATAAATGTATAAATAGTAAATATATTTCTGTTAAAAGTTTCAAGATCATTGAAAACTTTTCTTTAAGTTAAATACAAAATAACAAAAATATTTTCGTTTGAAGTCGGATGGAATAAAGTTTCGAATGATTAAAAGGAAATGTTGTATTAAATGTTGTGTCTTTTGGCAAAAGTAATCTAAAGTAAATTAATATTTTACACAATTTAGAAAATTTACTGTGTCTAATTAGGTCGGTCATTACAAATTTCTAGTGAAGTCAAAAGCACTGCTTACACACGCCAAGCAGCTGTGAGACATTCGGCTAGGGTTGCCAGATATCTCTACTTTTGAAAAAAAAAAAAAAAAAAAAAAAACGCAAACTTTTCACCCGCCAAAAATGTGAATATAATGTTGTAATTTTTCAAAATCAAATTCTTAGGTTATTGAAGGAATTTTTCAATATTTTATACATGTTAATAACTAATTTGTTTTTTAAAAGGCTTCTCTTAAAAATAAAATATTAATAGGCCGACAAGTGGTCTCGAAAATTGCATTTTCAGAAAATTATGCTGCTGTAATATAAAAATATATGATTTTAACAGAAAATTTTTATCGATTCTCAAACTTCGTAATATGGGGCTTTAAAATGCACCAGGTCTCAATGCTAGGTGCGAGCAGCACCAAAAGTGATTCCCTCAGATTTTTTTAACATATATACTGAAGTATTTAAGAAAACAACCCTACTTGTCATCTGAACTACTTCTTTTTTTACCGTAGACCGAGCCTCTACATCTCGGGCGAAGTGCCTAGCTTAACAGGTTGTATGCCTGGCCTCTGGGCAAAATTCGCCTGATCGCCGTATGGCGGTGATCCACCTGACGTACAGCAGTGAACCAAGCACCTTATCGGCATTGCACTTTTGTGGCTTGCTTTAGTTTTCTGCGTTTTCCGGTTCTTGGTTGCTATTTAAATTTGTTGATTTTGCAAAAATAAAGGGAAAAAAGGGGGTTGGAACCTCACCTTTGCACAACCCTCGCACGAGTCCGTTCGACCAATCAGCTCCGCTGGCCAACACTCGTGTTGAAAAGTGTGAGGAGAAATGTGTCACTGACACAATAGGTCAGTATATGGGTTAATACACTTTACTAATTAATAACCTATAAGATAAGTTTAGTTAACCTAAAATTAAAATTAATAATTCTAGGCCTTATAATAATAAATGGATTCTTTAGATGTAAGTGTTAATTTGTTAGAGGCATGTTATATTAAAAATAAAGCATATTTCCATGCATGCAAACTTATATAGTAAAAGTCTTGCACACTTACATACATACTTTCTTGGTATCCTACATGCTTACGAACATACTTGAGAACTTTAATACTCACAAACATACTAACATTCATATTACCTAATATTATACGTAAAACCATGCTTGCAACCAGAAGCAACATACAAAAAATTTAAATTATTTGATTCAACGAAGGGTTAGTTAAGTAATTGGCCAAGTATGAGTTTAAAGATATCAGAAAAATAAACAACTAATGTAAGTAATAATATACATGCGAGAACAGAAATGTGGACCAGAATAGCGATGAATGAAAATTTTTGGGCCTCAGTTCCAGCACGTGAACAGCAGCAGAAAAGATGGTGATAAAAGATGTTAAAAACTACTGAACAAAACGGTGCACTGTAAAAAAAAAAAAAAAAAAAAAAAAAAAAAAATCGGAAACGTTACTCTACCTGGTAGGGCAGCAATGTGGCTTAACGGTTCTGTTATGTTTTCGCATATTTCGGTCAGATTTTCGCAACGTTTCCGCATACTTCGGTCAGATATTTGGAAACGTTTCCGCGTATTTCGGTAGAATATTAGGAAATATTTCTGCGTGTTTTGGAAATGTTTCTGGATATTTCGGAAATGTTAGTGTATATTTCGGATATGATTCTGTATATTGAAACCTTCCTGAATATGCACATATATATTTTTTTTTATTTAAGAAAGTAATATACTTTTTAAAAATAATTAATATTATCCGATGGAATTTTATTGCATAATAATTTTAGATTTACTGTTAATCATTTGTTGCACATACAAAGTTAAATAACTCTTTCGAAATGTATAATCTTGTCCATGAATCTACAATAGATATTATATATTGGATTAATGAATAATAATGTAGTTCTCGTATCTGTAAAGTACACATAGCACTGTTTATAC
Organism: Maratus speciosus; assembly: GCA_963932465.1. Classification (NCBI taxonomy): domain Eukaryota; kingdom Metazoa; phylum Arthropoda; class Arachnida; order Araneae; family Salticidae; genus Maratus; species Maratus speciosus. The sequence goes on along the minus strand of OZ010787.1, from coordinate 682,164,091 downwards.
GTTTTTTCATCTTTTTGTTTTGAACTTATGTTCTGATTGAGAACTTTTATAATGATGAAATGCATCGTTTATATGACCGAAGAAATTGATAATTTCACTTCTACAAATGCGTTTTATCCTCGTTTATGAATTACATATTTGTAAAAGAGAGTATTGAAAATTTGATTTGTATATCTATAAATAATTATTTTTTAAAATGCGGTCTCGTGAGCTCTATCCACTAATTAAATACTTTATGAGAATGTTTAATTCCACTACATATAAATAGATGGATTTTTTATACCTTTAAATAACTATATTTTTGTATAAAAAGATACACTATTTCAAAATAGTTAATATCTGCGATTAATTACTTTATCTTCATGAAATGTATACTTATAATATATATTAAATAGATATATTTTCTCAGGTTATCTCAGCACTTCTCAAGTTATACAAATAAAATAAATACTTTTAAAGGAATATATTTAAAAGCATGATAATTGTAAAACAATATATTAAAAATGCATTTACAAATAGACAAATCATTTTCAAAATTATATCTATTTATAAGATATTATAATCACGAAAATAAATTAATTGCTCAACAAACATGAAATATTGTGAAATTGTATTCTATAATTATGAGATAAAAAATAAATATTAAAAAGTATAAAAAATCCATCTATTTTCGTAGGGAAATTAAAATTGTCAATATGTATTAGCAGGATGGAACTCAGGAGATCGAATTTAAAAAAAAAAAAGAATTTTTTATAGATCTAGAAATCAAATTTTCAATAAGATCTTTTCTTAGAAATGTATGATTCATAAGCAAATAGAATAAAACGTATAGTATAAGTGAAATCATGAATTTCTTCAGTCATATAAACTATATATTTCATCGTGAAATGGGACATAAGTTCAAAACGAAAAGATGATAAAAAGCATATAAACAGTGCTATCTGTAATTCACTAACACTAGTACTACATTATTCAGGGTTCGTACGCTTCAATGACCTTTTACCAGAATTTTCGTAAAGTAATATTCGCCTTATTTAATGAAAAAGAAATCTATCTTCAGATATACCAAGCAGCACTTCACGAATAGATTCATGGACAAGAGTATATATTTCGAACGAGTTATTTGATTTTGCGTCTGAAACAAACTATAAACAGTAACTCTAATATTATTATTCAATAAAATTCAATCGAATAATATTAATTCTTTTGAAAAGGGGTATTACTTTCTTAAATATAAAAATATATAAAACATAAATGCTTACTTTCCTCAACATATTCTTTACGCATCTCAACCCCAGAACAATAAAAGTCACGTGATCATGACGTTTTTAGTCCGTATTGGTATGTGAAGAAAATCCGAATATTCGCATCAAATACTTTACACGAAAATGAAAATAACATTTCCGATTTAATAAGTTACTCAAAAAAATTCATAGTTTACACTACATTTTCGGAAACATTTCCGCTATGGACTGTAACGTTTCCAAATTTTTTAAATGTATTCGCTTCATATATTTTACATAGAAATGAGCGTAATTATGTCGATTTATTCAATAACTCAAGAGAATTAATAGTTCATACTACATTTTTGAAAACGTTTCCGCTATGGACTGTAACGGTTCTGGTTTTTTTAAGAATGGGATTAAAAAAAGAGTAAAATGAAAATAAAACAAACTAGGGAGAGTCCTAGTACTAAGGGAAAAGCTATCGGGCAATAGAAAAATTACACAAACAATTGCCTGAAATATTTAATTACATATTTTCCGGTATCATACTTCAATTTTTGAAAATTTTGGCAAACTTCGTTTACAAAAATTGTTTTTCAATGAGACAATACATTTGGAAACATTACTTAAGATAAATTTATCCTTCAAGTTTTAAAAGATTGTTCGACTGCCGTTAAGCAATTGGCCATGAAAGTTAAAATTATCAGTTTTACACCAAAACCCCTTATGTCATGAGCAGGTTTTTCCACAATAAACACACCGGCCTATACCAACTATCTTCTCATCGTAATGAGGTGCCTATTTTAAAACAATAACCAGTCAAATTAAAGTGCAATAAACAGTTTGTATCTTAAAGTGCAATTGGGTGGTGGTAGTTGAGCTCAAACCAATTGGTAGGCCTCCCCACCTGGCTGAATCTTAAAGTGCAATAGATATTTTGACATAGCCTCATACAGTGATATATTCGTTCTCAACTACAATACGCTCGAAACAATCGTTTGACAACCGAATCAAATTTTACCATAAAAAATGAGATAACGCGATTAATTGGTATCGCTCTCCCAAGTTACCCCATGTGTACTTATCTATTTCAAGCAATACACTGCATAGTAAAATATAAAAACATATCACATTACTGTGCAAAACATGAAATAATGAAAGTTTTATTACATTTTAATAAAAGTAAAAAAAAGGAAAAAAAACTGTGCCAATGACTTTATTGGTGAAGCTTTAGATGACTTCAGATTGAGAAGAAAGAAGGACCTATCCATTTCTAATTTTAGGGTATTTTGACGAAATCCTATTCGTATCGCTTCTCTGTCTGTCTGTCCTTCTGTCACAGAGCCCGTTCTCAGAAACTTGAAATTTTGCATCCTTATAGCTGAATACTGAATACATCATTGGACAAATCATAAAATTTTGAAAAAGTCTTATAATTTTCCATTTGGGTTCTAACTTGTGTAAAGCATTTTTTTTTAACTGAGCCCCTAATTAAGTTGGAGACTTGAAATTTTGCATTTTTATAGCTGAACAATTGCGATCACACGACAAATCATAACAATTTCAAAAAGTCTTATATTTACCCCTCCTTCTGTATTTTAAGCAATTTTTCTAAGTCAGCCCCTAATTAAGTTGGAGACTTGAATTTTGCATACTTATAGCAGAACACTCGCGATCACACGAAAAATCATAAAAATTTCAAAAAGTCTTATTTTATTTAACACTCCAGGCTCTAACTTGTGTATTTTAAGCAATTTTTATAACCTCCCCATTTTCACCTGGGGGTACTTTTCTAACTTTTGCCAACACCCCTCAGGTGATATATCATCGCACAGCCCTTTGACCACTACTTTATATTATGCACCATAGCCTTACATATTTTAGTTCCATTTTTCCTACCTATCTCGGGTGCTGTGGGCACGATCCTCTCGACTAATACATCTACGGATAGGTTGTAAAATGGAGTTTCTTTCGTTTGTTTAGAATAGAGTTTGTCCCCTGGTTGCGGAATTTGGAACTAACAGATCTGGCAAAAGGATAAAGTGCTTTGAAAGGAGTATTAAAAGAAACCCTCTGTGCGATCACACTTACCCACTTGTTTAGGGTCTGCCCGTTCCTATATCCATTTCTAATTTTTAGATCGTTAAAAGAAGTTTTTTTTATCTTTTTTAATCACCTTTGCTCCCACAAAAACAAAAAAATTAAAAAATTAAATATTGAAAATAAAAAAAAAGAATGAGAATGAGAATGAATAAAGAAAAATAAGTAAAGAGCAGTACAGAGTACGAAACTATAACTGTTCAGTAACTGAATCAAATTTTGCTCAAATTTCTTCATGAAAGACCGAATTGTTCGACAACTAGTGCGTTTGAGAATCGAAGTCCTATCGTATAATGAAGCTGTTATATTTTCCCTTTTGTAAAAGATAGAATTCATTTTCTAATCAAGAAGTAAAGTTCTCATTTCATCATAGGAAATATAAAAAATACAAGTTCAAGTGTTTTAAAAGCAATATACAGCAAATTACTCTAATCTTTAAATTCTGACTATCATTTGAGACACATTACATAATAGCTATATTAAACAATATTTCTGGAAGTATGTGAATAATAGTTGAAATTTATAAACTCTTTTGCTTCAAAAAATGAAATCAACTATCAACAGCGAAATTCCTGCCATATTCAGGAGATCATATTTCGTGAGGCATTTTTATCTTGCCATATTTCAGAGATAATTCAAATTTCAGTCCCGTTTCTAAATATTTTATGTCTGTTTTAGAATTCTGTTGTTTAAAACCGTCAAATAAACTTCTTTTTTGTGCAATCAAAGATTTAAGTATTTGTTTTATTGTATGACATATGAAAAATTAGGTTATTAAATCGAAATAATGTCAGTGTTTTCTGGATTAGATAGCAGCATTTTTTTAGATATCCACATTCTGAATTTTGCTTAAACGCCTAAATAAACATATCGTATTTGTTTTATTTCCGTCTGTTATAATCTAATTTATTTAAATTCTCTCTCTTGCGAAATTAATGAGTGCAAATGTCAAACTTTCTTTTTTAGCTCACTACAAGAAGCCATAAAAGTATGAGATAAACAAATGGGTAAATCTGATCACAGATCGCACAGACCGTTTAATAATCCTTTAAAAACAATTCATCCTTTTACAAAATCTAATAGTTTCACATTTCGCAACCAGGGGGCGCACTCTATTCTAAACAAACTTCTATCGGAACGAAACTCCGTTTTACAAACAATATGTAGATATATTAGTCGAGGGGATCGGGTCCATAGCACCCGAAATAGGTAGGCGCACCCTGGCGGTAAAAATTGTAACTAAAATATGTACGACTATGGTGCATAATATAAAAGAGTTGTCAAAGGAGTGTCGGCAAATGTTTGAAAAGTGCACCCCGGCTGAAAAGGGTGGCGGTTAGAAAATTCGCTAAAAGTACAGAAGTTAGAGCCCGGAGGGGTAAATAATATAAGACTTTTTGAAAATTTTATGATTTTTCGTGTGATTGCAAGTGTTCTGGTATAAGTAACAAAAATTTCACATCTCCAACTTAATTAGGGGCTGAGTTAGAAAAATTGCTTATAATACCCAAGTTAGAGTAAATATAAATAGGTAAATATAAAACTTTTTCAAAATTTTATGATTTGTTGTTTGATGTGAGGTGTTCAGCTATAAGTATCCAAAATTTCAAGTCTTCAACTTAATTAGGGACTCAGTTAGATAAAAAAGCTTAAAATACACAAGTTACAGCCCAGAAGGTAACTATAAGACTTTTTCAAAATTTTATGATTTGTCGTTTCATGTGAGGTGTTCAGCTATAAGAATCCAAAATTTCAAGTCTCCAACATCTATAGTTTCTGAGAACGGGCTATGTGACAGACAGACAGACAAGAGGAGTGAGACGAATAGGGTTTCGTTAGATGAACGAAACCCTAAAAAGGGTTTTTGTCATATTAAGGTTGTTTTAAACAAAAAAAATATTCCCATTTCTTATTGGTCAAGTTAAGTTCAATAAAGACGTAAAATGTGTGAAATCCTGGAAGAAAATTATAAACTAAAGATTCGAATGATTTTTCATGCAATATAAAAGAATGTCCCAGTTCTAAATTTTAATAGTATCCACTGTAAGTGTTGTAGAGTGTTGGTTCAAGCTTACAAATAAAGAGCAACTCAAACAATTTCAGATAAGCTCATGGGCGAGTACTTCTTTGTTATGGACTTACATGCAGTCCCACGTACGCAAAATGGCGACTCCTGAGTGTGAAGCGTTATGGCTGAGCTGAAGATTTAAAAGTCGTTAGAGCCATGCGATTTTTTCAATTCCTACTATTAGTTCACACTGTCCCTATATATAACATGTTCAAAATTGCAATCGTTAATAAAATACTTATTATTCATCCACTCAAGTTCAAGTAAATTTTTTAAAACTTGTAGTGGATGTCGCTTGATGTTAATACAGTTTTTCAAATATTAATTCATTAATTAAATTTTAATTAATTAATTTTAGTTTTATATGGGAGAAAAAATGGCGGCCATTGGTTTTTGAACAGCATTTAATGCATCTTCATACCTATAAGGGGGACCCTGTTCTATCGCCAAATACCGCCAAGTTTATCGCCAACTTGGTGATATACCGCCAAATTTGGCGACCAAAATGAGTCGCCAAAAGTGACGCCAACATGCCGATATCTCTCATATTTCGCATATTCTCATTATCCATAGACTTCCATTGTAAACCAATAGGGTTTACTGGCTTATAGAAAATCAATAAATTGAGATATTTTAATGCAACAAAAACTAATATTAGCTTAAGGGATTATATTAAATTTTTCTTTGATGACCTAAGTAGGAATTGACTTTAATTTTTTTTATATTACTTGTTCATTAGGAGCTTTATAAAAGATCATGTCTACGTTTCGCCGCTACCTAATTATTTACCAGCCTTGAGACACAGATTGGAAGAGGCTATTGCTTCCGTTATTCCGAACTTGATAACCGAAGTAAGGGAAGAATTGGACTTTAGGCTGCATGCGTGCCGTATGAGTTTCAAAACTCGCCTAATTTAAAATTTAAAAAAATCGAGTTTTTTCAATCAATCTGCTCTATGAGTGAACCTGCATCGAAAAAACAGTACAATTTGCAAAAAAACTAGTTTTATCGTGTATTTCTGGCATTGCAAAATCTTGGTTTCCAATGAAATCCAATGGACACAGACTTGGACACAAATGGACGCAGTTTTTCGCGATATCCCAACATTTGATTTTCGGGATAAGGCAAGTTTTGAAACTCACGTCCTCAACTAAAGGTGCAACTGTTGAACATTTGTAAGAAAAACTAGGTTGGTTTGCCTTCAATTTCAGGTAGAATTTATTGTAAATAGTCTAAATTAAGCTATTTTAATATTCCATTTAAACTGGGATATTTTTTTATGAACACGATGTATTTTCCAAGAAACAAGTACAAAAAAGTTACACAGAAATATAGAGTTTGATTGAAAATTTAACTGTATATATTTAAACCACATATCCAAGAACTTCAAAACAATTTCTTCATTACCTATGTAGATAAGGCTATTAATAACTATGCTATCATCTGCAAATATTACTATCATCACTAAAGCAGTTACTTCTAATAATATTTTCCAACTTCATCATGTTATGTTAGAAAAAAATAATAAACATATACAGTGTTACCAGATTAGGGGCTTTTTTAAATTCAGATTATTTGACTGTCACCACTTTTTAAAAATAGTATAATTCGCCTTATTTTTCAGAATTTTTAATCTATTTAAAATATGCCGCATATTTCTATTTCAAAAAAGCGGTGACAATCAACAATATGGGGACAAAAACATCCCCAATCTGGCAACACTGAACATATATTAAGCTATCATAAATTACTAGGCATAAAAATTAACCTAAATTATCCTTATATGTGATACCCCTGGACATGCCTGTAGGATGTAATACATATAATACTCGTGCTAATACATTATTTTTAAATATTCTTACACACATTTATGAGTTATCAGTTAAAAAAGACAATACTCATGGTATTAAAAACAGTTTTGAATTAGTGGATAAAATAAAGCCATTAACAAACGTCAAAAATATTATTACTTTAGATTTCAAAGACCTATTTAACAATATCATTCTAAAAGACTTGCAATCTACTATTAATGCATTATTTATAGAATATTTCCCTTTATTAAATTTACCTGATAATATAGATACTGATTACTTCAAATCTTTGACTAGTTTTCTACTATTTCATAATTTTATCTTCCAAGACAAAGCTTTTTTTATTCAGATACAGGGCAAAACTCAAGGCGCTGCCTCATCAAGCATGTTATCAGATTTATGTCCTTATTTTTATGAAAGAAATTTTATTAACAATAATTGCTCTACAGATACATAGATGATATAATTATTCTTTCTGTTAGTGATAATAATTCTATATTTCTTCCTGTAAAGTACCCTTCTAATCTAGAACTTAATACTACTTATTCAAACAATTCTAGTATCAATTTTATGGATGTTAAAGTTAATATTCTACCTAATAACACCCTAACATTCAGTATTTATGATAAACGTAATGACTTTTCATTTATGTAATTAATTTTACTTACTTCAATTCCTGCTTACATATTTCAGTTTATAGAAATATTCTACTTAATCATAGTCTTCGTATCAAACGTTTATGTTCCTCCCAATTCTTAAAGCGTAATATTTTTAAATTAAAGCAATTAGCATTGTCTTATAATTATCCTGTACCTTTTATATCTGCATGGTTCAAATCTCAATATTAATTGTTTCTACTTTTTACCAGTATGGACATATAATAGTTAAAAAAATTATAAAATCGAAAACTCTTTTGTGGAGGGTGGGGTGTGGATTGCTGAAAAAATTATTAAAACATACAAAAAAACTTATTATTAAACAAAAGTATGTATGTGTATGTCTTACATACATTATACATTCTTATAAAAAAATGAAAATATCATTATGGAGGGTGATGTAAGGTAGGGAATGCTAAAAAAAGTTTTAAAACCTTATATGTATGTGTGTGAGCATGTATATGTGTATGTATATATGCTTATATATTGTATGGATATATTTAAAAAAAAAAAAAACAGGGGTATCATGCATTTAACATCATAAATTTTTCATCAATATTTCACATATTGGCAGATAATTCAAGAATATATTTTACTATCTCAAAACAATCCTCATTGTTTTTTTAAACGTTATTTACATACTCATTTTTTATTTTATAATATTTGTTTTAAAATGGTTAATTTAATCAATGCCCTTTTATTTATTTATTTATTTTTAATATTTACTCAGTACTTATTAATTTTATTCCTACTTTTTCATTCTATTTTAAATAAATATTAATTTAAGTAATTTCTTGATTTCTTAAAATGATTTCATTCTTTTCTATGGGTATAGATGGCAGCACTTTTGTTTACAATCTAGTTACAATATAGTTTTCCATTTTCACACAAGATGGCAGCAATGTTTTGGTTTTCGGCAACATGTTTTAATAGTCTTAAATCTGATTGCATCCTCGCATGTTATAATATTGTGGGTCAACTTTATGAAATTCTTGGATTTGTATATAATTGCGGTATTGTGCTCTAAGTGTTTTTCAATTTTTAATATATTGTGTGAGGTGTATCTTACATTAGATATCTTGGTCTTCTATCATTTTTTTATGATGCGCTATTAGGAGCTAAATTTTGTCATTTTAGGCTTAGTGCCGACAAAATTGGGTGAAATAACGCATCTTCACTATAAATTAACCTGCAAGCTCCTCTGAGGATTCTGTGGGTTTCTTATTTTACATAATGGTTTCCTATGTTCATATCTTGTTCATCTTTAGAATTTTACCAATTTCCTCATATATTTGTCATTTCATCTTTATTGTATATATATCAGGGCTCGGAGCGTTCCTAAAATATTCGTAGTTTGCTGCCACTATTTTAAAACGATATTCGTTATATTCGTCCCCTTCGGAACGAGCGTCTTTTACAGATTTTTTAATCTTTTATCACCGGTTTTTCAAACGGAAATTTTTGCCTAATTGAATCCGTAAAATTTTCGGATTAAAGAAGGCAAAATTTACAATAAAAATTTATTGGTGAGAATAATCACGGATTCATATCCCTTTACGCAACACGTTTACCGGTCGCTCGTCCCCAAGGGGTTAAACTTCTATTGCCGATGTTAACAGAATCTGCTACGAAAATTTTTTATTTGAAATAATCGTAGGAAATGTATAAAAATTTAGGAACGCTGCGAGCCCTGATATACAGGTTGTATCTGAAATGCTTCAACAAACTTAGAGGTATGAGAGTACTCATGAAGAGGAACAAAAAATGCAATGGAACATGGAGTCACAAATGACGTTTAAATCGAGAAAATGCGCTGGAAATGGACATGAAAGAAACACTCCAAAAAATTAATTATTGCACAGAATAGGTACAACACAGCTCGTGATGTCCAGAGAAAACAAGCATTTAAGAACAATTGTTCAAAGTGTCGACCGCGGACATTATTACACAGAGTACATCTACGGAGGAACGACTGGTGGACACGCTCGAAGACTTCGGGAGTCCTGCATACGTGGATTCCTGCTCACAGATTTGTTTGGCTTTCTTCCAAGTTTTTGCTCTCTTTCTGACCGAATATGCACAAAGTGAAAGGAAAACCAGTTTCGTGCTACTCTGGATAAAAACAGCACGCGAGATTTCGATATTTTTATTAGTTTTGCGATTTTCACCCTTTAAACGTCATTTGCGACCCAATGTCCCATTGCATTTTTTGTTCGTCTTGATGAGTACTATTATCCCACTAAGTTTGTTGGAGCATTTCAGATACACCCTGTTCATAACGTATTTCAGTTTAATAAACTTTTATAATTCTCACGCCAGTTTCCATTGAATGCCAAGAGTTCAGATAAAAATAGTGCCTAAGTATAGTAAAGTGATTATGTGTTCTAGGATGAGACAGTTCCGTCCATATATATCTTAATTAGCTAATAAAAAATTGCATACAATATACGGTGGATAAGAAGAAATGCATTTGCGACCGAATCGAACTCTGTAAAACCGATAGCGAACGATGCAGATTCTGAACGCACAACATTATCAGTTTAGTTATGTTTAATCCATGTAATGTTGCACTTTGAATGTATTTGCACAGGGTATTTTGTCTGTACAAATTTGTAATCGATTATTTTTCCGTAGCTCATATAGTTTTCAAGACCAGCTCATTAACACCTAATTTTACATGTAGGATTGTGGAAAGCATGCAGTCTTATCAAAAAACACTTCCATCTAACTGTCGGCGTTAAAGTTAAAAGCATGAGCATTACGAGTTTTCCTGAAATGAAAATGTTATTTCATACTATATTTATGCTTTTGTTAAATACTAGCAGACCCGCCCGGCGTTCCCCGTGGTTTGTAAATAATTACCTTAAACAAAACTTAAGTTTGTATAATTTTAAATCTTTGGAAATTATTTTAACCTACCTAATTACGGAGGCCCCATTGCCTTCCGCAGCGTCTAGTGTGTTCCCGTGAAACTTCTTTCCGAACGAACCGGTAATCTAGATCCCCACTACCTATGGCAGCATTTACCAGAAGTGCCCGCACGTGCCGGAGACAATCGAAAACCAAGTTGAGTGAGCCAAATCTCGTAGGAATGAAACCCATAGAATAAAAATAAATGCATCATTAATGTTAGAAAATGTTGGTAACTAAAGTCTAAGATAAAGTTTCATAATACAGAAAGTAGATGAATTGTAATCTAAATTGAAGGAAGAAAATCCCGTTGAAATTGGGCCCTTAAATCCGAGGAAATAACGCGCCACCAAACGGTGGAATATATCCCCTCACCTTGTAAATTTCATGAATTACTGTTAGCATTAACACGATATTTAATAAAAGGATGAAATCCCTTACCTAAAGTTACCTTTAAAGTAACGCGATTTTTAATTTACGGCTGTAGGGAGTAGACGTAAGTTGATGCTGAAAAAGGAGATTAATGTTCGAAAACGGTGGCAGCTGAGGTATAAATAAAGACCGGGCCCTGGGGGCCAGGGGTCTTAACTGGAATGTAATTGAGTATAAGAAAATTTTTGGGTGGTTTAAAGTAGCTGGAAGAAGCTAAAACTACGTTAAAGAAATTTGCAATGGGATAGGATAGTTTTTAAAGGAGCTGCAACAAAGGCCCCAAGAAGACGATTAATATTCAAAATTGATAGTAGCTGAAGTCTGCAATTTTTTCTTTTTTTTTGTCGTTCATGTAGTATCTGGAGAACCTAAGAAGCTATTAGAAAAAAAAGTTCGTGAATCGGACCATTTTTAAGGGAGCTATAACGGGGGGCCCAAAAGGGCCCAACTGATAGTTGGGAGCAGGACCCTAACATGAAAATGTTTTACTAATTAGCGTTTTAGATCTTCAATTAGTCACAATTAATCATAGGTATGAAATAATCATTAGAATAATATTTTAAATAAATGCTCAAAAGTGGGGTAAATGCTTAAAAAGGGGCCCTAGATCCCCAATAAAAATATGAGGTGTTGGTCTAGGATGAAGAGTCCAAGTCTCAATTTTAAAATTATGCAATGAGAAGGTGAAAAAATTAGGGTGTAAAAAATGCATAGCACACAAAACGTTCAAGGGGCCCCGGATCATCCCCTAAAGGACCCTAAGGTGCCCCAGGATTTTAACTGGAAGATAAAAACTAGAGAATAACTAAATGGAAAAATGGTTCCAAAAATGAAGATCGGATTAAAAGGGGCAATTTATTAATAATTTATGGTGCAAAAGCTTCAGGGAGCCTTGTATGTGGCCACAAGGGGGAAGGGACTTAATGGCATGTAGTTTGGTGTAACTACACTTTTTAGTAGTTTTTAATGTAATCGGAGGACGCTAGTACTATTATAAAGAAAACTGAAAGGATTTCGGATCATGTTTAAAGAAAATACACCAAGGACCCCAAGAAGACGATTTATATTCAAAATTGGTGGTAGTTGAAGTCTGAAATATTTTTTTTTGTCGTTCATTTAATAGCTGGAGAACCTAAGATGTTGTTAGAAAAACGCTAGTGAATCGGACTATTTTAAAGGGAGTTATAATAGGGGCCTCAAAAGGGGCCAACTGATAGTTGAAAACAAGGCCCTAACATGAAAACATGTTAAAACGTTTTAGTACTTAGCGTTTTAGATCTTCTATTAGTCAAGATTAAGCATAGAGTATAAATGAATCATTAGAATATAATTTAAAAGAAATGTGCAAAAAATTGGGGAAATGCTTAAAAAGGGCCATAGGGCTCCAATAAAAATATATGAGTGCTGGTCTAAGGAGAAGAGTTCAAGACTCAACTTTAAAATTACACACTGCGAAGGGGAGAAAATTAGTGTGTGAAAAACGCATGGCACACAAACAATTTAAAGGGCACTGGACCGGGCCCTACGTTACCCTAGACGGACCCATGGTATTAACTGGAATGTAGAAACGGGAGAATAACTAAATGAATAAAGTATCCCAAAAATGAAAATCGGATAAAAAAGAAGCAATTTAGTGCACTAAAACTTCAAGGGGCCCTGTACCGGGACCCTTGCATGGGTGCCAGGTCTTAACTGAAATCTAGAAATGGGGTAGAAACTGAAAGGAGATTTCACCCCACAAATGAAGATCGGATAGAAAAGAGGCATGTTATTAACAATTTAGTGCACTAAAACTTCAAGGGGTACTGGAGGGTGCCAGGGTCTTAACTGAAATGTAGAAATGAGGCAGAAACTGAAAGTAGAATTCACCCCCAAAACAAAGAAGATCGGATAGAAAAGAGGCATGTTATTAACAATTTAGTGCACTAAAACTTCAAAAGGCCCTGTACTGGGCCTCTTGCAAGGGTGCCAGGGTCTTAACTGAAATGTAGAAATGAGGCAGAAACAGAAAGGAGAATTCACCCCAAAAACGAAGAAGATCGGATAGAAAAGAGGCATGTTATTAACAATTTAATGCACTAAAACTTCAAGGGTCCCTGTACCGGGCCCCTTGCAAGGGTGGCAGTGTCTTAACTGAAATGTAGAAATGGGATAGAAACTGAAAGGAGAATTCACCCTAAAAATGATGAAGATCGGATACAAAAGAGGCATGTTATTAACAATTTAGTGTATAAAAACTTAAAGGGGCCCTGTACCGGCCCCTTGTAAGTGTGCCAGGGTCTTAACTGAAATTCAGGAATGGGGCAGAAACTGAAAGGAGAATGCACCCCAAAAATGACGAAGATCGGATAGAAAAAAAGCATGTTATTAACAATTTAGTGTATAAAACTTAAAGGGGCCCAGGTGCCCCGGCCCTTAAACAATTAAAAATATGAGCCTCAGGTGCATCTTGGACTAATCTATCTTCCTGAATTTTCAGACTTCTACGTGCGGTAGATTTCACTAGCCATCGCACACAGACAGACACGCAGACTAACAGAGCGATTTATTATTTTATTAGTATAGATAATTGATTTCTTTTATCTGATTTAGTACACTTTATTTTAAGATATTGCAATAAAAGTTGTCTGTCCAAACTCAATATGTTATTACGCTCGATTATCTTTCAAGAACTATATTAACTAGTTAAATGAAATATACAACATTAATTGAAAGTTTAAGCTTCCAGCAATGGCATTTACTTCAGTAGTATAATAATTATGAAAAATACTGCCAAAAATATACAAGAGGAAATGTAATAGTCCTATAAAAATAAATATCGCACTACAGGAAGACATTAGGTTAGCGTTTGATCTCAACCCATTATACAACAGGTGCACATGACTTAAAATGACTTATCACAAAGGCGTCTGGTATAGTCTAAGCGCTATTCATTGAATTGTCCCAAAAATCCGGGTAGAACCTGAAAATGATATCTCTGTTCCACCTATTGAGAAACTTGTTTATCTTTGCTGTAGAATTTCAAATAGGGTTTTATAGGAATTAGGCCAAATATCGTTTAAATTTTCGCTAGTTTTTTACAAATTCAGTAGATGTGAAAGATATTGGTAATCAAACGCTTTATCAGGTTTTAAGAAATTAGAAACAATGAATACAGTAATGGTAAAACACATTGGATATGTTAAATAGAGATGGAGAATCTTCTATTTTCTAGATGTGATAAATAATAAAAAACATTCTTTAGACTTTGCCTTCCTCATATATCTCAATTACAACAGAAAAGGGGTCGATATTATAATAGCTAGATGCTAATTAAAGTATTGAATAGCAAATATATCACAGTGTTTTGATTACTTTATTTCAAAGGTCGAAAACAGGTTTTGTTTGCTTCTTACGAAATACGTATTTAAGTAACAGGGAGAAAATTACTTCGAATACTGAGATAAAAGAATGTACAACATAAGCATAAGGTTGCTTTTAAGAAGTTCATGTGAATATTGCAATTTAAAAAAATTTAAATGCATTCTCTGCAAACAGGATCAAGAAAAATTAGTGAAAAAATGATTCATCTCCAAACCTTACGGTATTATTTATGTAAAACCGATTGGATAATAGTTATGGGAGCGTCATAAACTATGGTTTTAATGCTGACAATTTCTTCAACTTTGACAGCTGTCTTAAAAAATGAACAGGCAGAAAATCCTCAATGTGGACATTTTAATAGCTATATCATGGAAGTTTTAATTGGATGGTTTATATTGTAGTTCATTACATTATTGGTACCGTCAACTAGAGTAACTTTGGCCCAAATGTCTCTATTTCATGGCATTTTCAGCATCTCCATTCTCTTATTTTTTTAATGAATACCATGTTAATTTTTTGTTTGCTAAGAATATATGGAACCACACATAATCATAAATTTGTCGACATTGATTTTTTTTTTTTTTTTTTTTTTTTTTTTTTTTTTTTTTACCAAAGAGTGTTTTTGAAAGTTTTGGGCCAATGTCACCTTGAATTGGAATAACATTGACCCATGTGTTTAGAATTTTATAGGGCCTGCAACATGATGTGGACCAATGTTGCCCTATTGAAAAAGACTGGGGAGAGAGGGTAAGATGTGTAAACATGTAAAAAAACAGTAAATTAGCATACATTTTAATAAAAACATTATTACAAAACTGATAAACTGATAAATATTGCTTAACGTAGATTGCCCAAGTCTGTTACTTAATACTGGTTTCAAACCTTAGGTGGGCCGTAATGGGGCCAGGTACCGTACTTAATTATAGTAATTAATTTGTCATACCCAGTGCATGTAAGAAGAAATCCCATCAGCAGAGACGGTCCAAAAGGTCTAAGAGGATAAACATGGAAAAGTGGCCCCCAGTGGGAGCCTATACTGAAACTTTTGTTAACCTCGATATACGAACACATGTTATGCATATTTATGTTCCGTATTTCAACATGACTTTGAGATATAAAGTAAAATATAAAAATTAAAATTGAACTTCCAAAAAATTAAATTAAAAATTTAAATTAAAAAATAAATTAAAAATTAAATTAAAAAAAATAATTAAAAATTAAATTAAAATAAAACAATATAGTGTAAACGGATCCTTTTTAAGAGCTGAACCGAACGGCATTTACTTTTTGTTTATTTTTTTTCTGTAGCGTATTATGTATTTATTTTCATAATATTTAATTAATTGCATTTATGCTAAAAAGCGATGGAAAATAATAATTTCCTTTTTTAATTCGAGATGCCTGAAAAAATATATGTTATAGTCATCGATGAGTGCTGGACAATATAGGAGGACGTGAGTTTCAAAACTCGCCTTATCCAGAAATCAAATTTTGGGAAATCGCGAAAAACGTTTACTGCATCCATTGGTTTGCAATGAAAACCATGATTTTACAATGACAGAAATACAGTATATATATACAGTGAAATACGTTTAACACGATAACGCTTAACATGAAAAATCAGTTAACACGAAATGACATAGCGGTCCGGACAGTATACTATGCAATTTATTACATTTGTTTTCTTTTAACACGAAACAAGAATCGTTTAACACGAAAAAAATTCGCTTTCGATCTTGTCAGCTTGAGTTGAAATTGGTGAATTTACTGTTAAAACCACTGAATTTTTCGTAAAAATCAGTGAATTTCGTGTTTTTTGTAAAGTAGATTATGTTTTTTGTATATTAGCTTAATTATTAGCACAATGGCTGCAAAATCAGTACGAAAACAAACTGCAATTCGCTTCAAAAGAAGATGAGGCTGCTTATTGAAGTTGATGAAAAAGAAGGACGAAAACAGAAATCTGCAAAGAGCCATTGGCAATTCTACTTTATCAACAACAATAAAAAACAGGGATCCCATTACGTTAATGTTTGAGCGCCGTATGTTTAAGCCAGAGAGAAAACGTATGAGAACTGCTAAGACACGAAGATTTAGAGGCAGCTTTGCTTATTTGGTATAAGCAAGCTAGATCTCGAAATGCTGAAAAATACAAAAAAAAAAAAAAAATTAAAAAAATTAAAAAAAAATAAATTAAAGATATCTGATTTTTTCCCCAAAAGCAATATTTTTTTTTACTTGCTTTATATCCTAATGGATGCAACTTACTAGTAGTTTAACAGGAAATCGAAATAAAATTTGTCGACGTCGAAAATATTTGTGAGTTTTGTTCTTTTTTTACGAATCTTTTAACGCGAAATTCTTTTAACACGAAACCAAATTTCGGCCCCCTCAGTTTCGTGTTAAACGTATTTCACTGTATATATAATTTCAGATTGTAGTGTTTTTGGTGCAGGTTTACCAATAGAATAGACTGATAGGGAAAACACGATTTCTTTCATTTTGATTAAGGTGAGTTTTGACACCCATGTCCTCATATACACCTCGCTGAAAAAAATGCTGCAACATTTAATCAAAAAATTAATTTGAAGGCCTCCACGCTTTCAGTATAGAACAAATTTCCCTTATTCTTATAAAAAAAAATACATTTTTTTTCATGCAATTGATATTTTTATAAGGAGGGCTAGAGGGAAATAAAGAAAACTATGAAGTTATACTATTATTATATTATTTTTTTTATTGAAGTGAATGCATTATATATCATTTAAACCAGTTCTAAAATCTTAATCAATAATCATCATTACTATATTTTCAATACCAGCAGTATTTTTTGCGTTTCGATACATTTCCTAATATTTTCGATAGACCGTCGTACGTACAGTCGTGGAAAAAAAAGTAAACACCCTTTACTATCTCTGCAAAAAATTATCGTAGAAGAAAGTTACTTGTACCACACGATTGGTAAATAAAGTCTACTTCTAAATGATGCATATAAAATTTGCTTAGGGGGCCATCTACATATTAAAACGAATCATAACTTTGTGTTCTTCAATAGCAGTACACAATTCTGACAGCATAAATGAACACTTCACCCTTCAATTAGCCTTAAAAAAAATATGCAATTCCTACGATAAGTTTCCGAGAAATTAATTATTTTAAAACGAGCTTATTTTAGGGACCGTATCTAAATTGAAGATCAGTACTCGATTGTTAACCGAGAGAGTCTTGATCAAAGCATCTTAAGCGCCACTCACGCAGTCATCGAAGACTGCTAGATTACAGGATAGCATAACAAATTTCAAAATATCTAGTCACTTCTATCATAGACGGTCCCTTAAACCATCATTTTGCCGCTTTTTAAGCATCATTTGAAAACTACTTGGAAGAAAAATGTGAAATTTTAGATTTCCATAAAGCAGGACTTAATAAATCTAAATCCATCAAAAAAATTGTAGGTTGCAATTCATAATTTTTTCGAATATAAATTTCATAATTCATAATTCACAGCATAAAATTATAAAAATTGCAAATTCAACGTATTTATGTTTGGGTATTTTAGTATTATTGCTGAACAAAAAATGAGCACATTAGGAGGAATTTCAGGAGATAATGAAAATATGAAAATCTAATTTAACGTTAGAATCAATAAATTTTGAATGTTTTTAATTCAAAAACTTATCATTCAAATGACTTGAAATTTGGTGTCTAGGCGTAGTTTGAACCGAAGTTTTGAAATATCTTATTAAAATCGTGTATTGTCATTGAAAGAAATGAAGTTTGGGTTCGTTTTAATATGTAGATCCCCCCCCCCCCCTAAGCAAATTTTATATACATCATTTAAAAGTAGACTTTATTTCCAATCGTTTGTTACCATTAACTTTATTCTACGATATTTTGTTGAAGTGATAGTAGGGGGTGTTTACTTTTTTTTTCCACAACTGTACTTTTCGTGACAGATTAGCATCCATAAGATAGACTGGTACTGGGTCATTATAGTGAAAATGTGTGAAGAGCGTTCTGCTGGGCGATTGCCATTTGAACATTTGCAACAGTAACGGCGAATACCTTCTCGGATGAGGACATAATGATTATAATCTATATGTGTACGGTGGATGACTTCTGTTTTAAGGCTACACAGTACCCTAAAAATAACAAAAATATCGAATATTTTTAGTTGCATTTTTCAGTGGTCCACACAGTTGTGAATCATGACTCTAAATTGTAGATCTGAAATCCAAATAGTTTTAACGCTATTTGAAATTGTCTGAGTGATTTTTAGCTTTTGTTCTATGCCTTTACAAACTTTAAATGCATTTTCATCTAATTTTTATTTTTATTGATGTTAGTGTTTGCTATCCCCTAAGGCTTTTTTTCTGTTCCAGACAGAATCTTGAAATTTTTTGTAGGCACTTATACATATGTGTGCTACAATAGTTAGTATGTGTTTAGGTCAAAGGGTTATAGTTATTTTTTTTAAATGTCAAGTTTAAAATTTCAAAATTTTCGCGTTTTTTCAGGTTTCGCGCTACAAAATTTTTTAAAAAATATAAATAAAAGTTATATCTTTAATTCCATACTAACTTTTGTTCCCAATAAACTTCAAAATTTTTTATTGCTAAAATGATTTTTTTTTTTTTAACCAGAATCTTTTTAATTTTATATTCTCAAACAAATTCAATATTTTTGTTTAATATAACTGTCTCCAAAAATTTTTTTTTTTGAAAAATGGTACTGTGTAGCCTTAAGAGGACGGTGGACGCTTAAAAAAATTCTTTTAATTTTCATCATAGATATTTGAAATTTTGTGTAAACATACATTTCACCATAAATATATAGAACACCTTAAAAGAAATTTCCAATCTTATTATAAATTTAAGACCTATTAAAAAATTTAAATTTTTAAAACGAAATTTTAAAATGCTCTTTGCGTCTTATTTTTTTTTAATATTTCCCCGGTTTTGGATTTTAATCACGTAAGACTCTATTACAAACAAATGGGTGCATCGATTTTTTAATCTCCTCAATAGTTAATTTTTTAGAGATATTTTTCTGAATTCCATATCGATATTCACCAAAATTCTGCCTTATAATAAGTTAAAAATAAAATTTAACTGTCGTAATGAAGTCTAATTTTAAAATGTATACACAGTTCCTTTTTAAACAATATCAAGATTCTTCTTATATGTTTCATGAATTTTGATCAAAGATCAAAGGAACATTAACAAAAAAGAAAAAAAATGAAACATCAGTATTGAGAAAAACAAATTTAAAATATATTAAAAGGCTTAAAAAATTGTTTGTGAACAAAATTAAAACACTTGTAACTTTGCGTAAAATAATTGCATCTGCATGCAGTTTTCCACGAATAACGTAGTGAAAATTGGAGAATAATAATATACACACTAGAATACAGGAATTCCGCTTTTTCAGAATTTAGTGTCGCCCCCGGTGAAAAAAAAAGCATATATAAATAGTACAAAACATATTTCAATTTTAAGACGTACAACACACGCTTTTATTTTATGCACAATGACGTCATTCGCATCCGCTTAAGAATTGCACATTTACGATCCATCCTTAAACATCTACAGTAACGTATGCATAGGACGTCACTATCGCGAAATAATACACAAATGCAGAAAAAAAAATGCCGTCATTAAAGAAAGTAGATATTAAAATTAAATATAGTTTATAATAGCTCCATGTTTTAACAGAAATACTACGTTTATATTTTTTCAAAATAGCATGTATATTAATTACATTTTCTTTCGGTTGTTTTGAAAAAATGGCAACAAAAAGATATAATTACTCTTTTACAGCTATTTTTCCTTTACTTTCTAGAGAAATGGAGTACTTCCATTGCCAATATTAAGCACATGGCTCCAAAAACAAAAACAAAAAATTATATTTCAAAAATAAATGGAGATGAAGTTTTCAAACAAATTGCATTTAAAAGTACTTTTTCTTCCCAATACGACGGTATAAAAATTGAAAATGTGTGAATGCTTAAAACTTAAAAAAAATGCTATAGAGTATTTAATCATACTGCTTTGTTTTACGGCTGGCGTAACGTTATTTTAGGAGGTGATAGAAAATAAGCTGGGAGAAAGAAATAGCATAAAAAAGAAATGTTGATTTTGGGGTCAAATAAAGGTCCACGGTCCCCTTAACTATATTATATATTTCTTTAATGTATATTACAGTAAAAGAGATGAGGATTTTAAGATTTATTCCATTTGATCTTATCAGTCGTTTATGGCCATATCGTATTGAATGGAGATAATGGATGATGTCAACAATCTTTATATACAAAGTGTTAATATAAAGCAACACATAAGGGTGTTGGTTAGTCAGATCTCAAATTCCTTTCGCTCATAGTAAACTTGTGATCGTGGAATGTATCTGGGAGCACGACAGTGCGTCCGCCAAGTTCGCACAAGCCGTAAGCTACCTTTTCCTGAACCATTTTGGCATACTTTTCACCCCTTCATAACGTCGTTTTAGGGAGCGATATAGAAATTTTTCTTTTATACACATGTTCGTATGATCAAACTGAACTAAGGTTCCACGATTTCATGTTTCTATATTGAGTAGTTTTCAAAATATTAAATTCCGAAAAAGCGCTTTTTTGTCACTGACTCACTTCGCATCATCAAATAACTAAGGTACTTCTAAAAGTCGTAGAATCATGAAATTTCACAAGTAAGTCGGGTGTGTAGCACAATTAACCAGAAAAATCTGAAAACACAGAATTTCCGCCTCTAAACCCTTCAAACAGGGGGTGTTCATTTGGCCGTAAACAGTTCCTTAACGCATTCAATTGGGCCAATGTTGGTCGCCAAAACTCGGTTACAGAGTTTTGAAGGGAGTCACGTGATTTCAAGCAGAATAAAATTTTATATATATGCTTTTCCAAAGATGTTTGTTAAATAGAAAAAATGAATACACCTAAAAATTTTAATCAGTATATAGGTTTTGATATATTTACGATATTAAAACAATAAAACATTTAACAAAATATAACCGCAATTCGGTACGTTTCCGATATAGTAACCTTAGCGAAATACAGAAAATAGCCTTGACGAGAAAGGAAATTTGATAATAACGTATTTTCTGGCAACCTATTTACTGTGTCATATACACAAGCAATTTTTTCCATATGTATACAATTTATTTAATATAAGGAACCCGTTTATTCATTTTTATATACCAACATAAATAATTTGTATATAAAAAATAATATCTTATACATGTATAAATAAAATGTTTATATGTATATAAATAAATATATAAATAACATACAAGTTCATCAGGTTTGTTTTCATAGTTGTTTATATTATTTGGCAACATATCTCAGTTTCTGAAGTCCGAATTGCGCCAAGATTAAAAAAAAAAAAAAAATACCAAAGTCCCTATACTGGAAAATATCCTAATCCCATATGAAAGTTTAAAAATCTCCTTTTTATTAAATGAAATGTGTAACTAATAAACTGTCTTTAACGATGTGCGACAGATGCGGCGTCCGAAGACCGCTGCTAATGTTGTTATATTGTATTATTAGCCTATTTACTGTTAATTCATTCTTAATTTTAAATCTGTAAAAGAAAGATTGGTACAGATGTCATATTCGCCCCATATTGGCGCGATTTTTTTCGGTTGCCAATTTGGCGAAAACATCAACAACATAGACAACATAATCCGGGTTACCACATCAAGCAAAATAACGACACTTTGGCGCAAGTTAAGTACCTGTTGCCTATATGATATTGGCGACAGAAAAAAATCGCGCCAATATTGGGCGAATATGACATCTGTACCGAAAGATTATAGTTATAGTTAAGATATGTTGGTCACCAAAACCCGATTACAGAAAATTAGCCTCAGTTATAAAAGTGTTACATGATTTCAAGCTGAATGAATTTTTATGTGCTTTTACAAAAATCTTAATAAGGCAAATCTTTCAGTTTATCTGTCCATCTTTTCATGTACCTTTTACTTCCTTAAAACAAATTTTATTAAAGACCGGGAGGCGTCTGCACAGATCATCACCTCATCGAGTTGGCGGCTGAAATTTTAGGATTAGTTAAATACCGATTAGCGTATTGAAATGTAACTGGTCTGCCAAGTCATATCTTTGTGGAAACCACCTACAGACCCGATTTTACGGGTTAATTGGTGGATTTTCCATTGTGTTTTCCTGCACCCATTCCTCCATGTTTCCAAACTTTTGGAGGCAGGAAAATACAATAGTAAACCTATCAGCTAACCACTAAAATTAGGTCTTCAGGTGGTTTCTACCAAGATATGACTTAACAGACCAGTTGCATTTTAATATGCTAAACTAGTTTTATCTAATCCTAAAATTTCAGCTGTAAACTCGATGAGGTGATGGTGTGTGCAGACGCCTCCCGGTCTATTATAAATGTCGGAATTCTTATCTCAATGGCACTCTGGTCAATCTGGCAACTATCCCTACTGTTTATGGAAC
This sequence comes from Maratus speciosus, assembly GCA_963932465.1. NCBI lineage: Eukaryota > Metazoa > Arthropoda > Arachnida > Araneae > Salticidae > Maratus > Maratus speciosus. The sequence goes on along the minus strand of OZ010787.1, from coordinate 682,141,037 downwards.
ACTATTCCTTTAAGTGGGTTTTAGTGATGTTACTGAACTTATGCATATGCATCATACATATTATACATATGCATATAATACGTAATACATTTGCATCATAAATATTATAGGTATGTGCATAATACATAATACATATGCATCATTATGATGACGTCAGAATAAACAAAACATTTTTTGTCGCCAAATTTGAGAATTGACATGATATACTACCAAATTTGGCGAAACTTTGCTAAATGTCGCCAAGCTTGACGAATATTCGACGGTAGTGGCTATTTTTCAATGAGCTAATTATTAATGCGAGCCATCTATTTTTATTTTTCCGCATATCGTCTGAATAGTTAAATGATATAATGTACGGATATTTCCAAAGTGCTAATAATTTCATCACTGCCCAAAACCTCTGCTATTGTTATTATATTGTACTGTTATTATACTTACTGTGATTATGTTGTTAATCTTTACACCGCTAAAACTTCTGTATTATATAAAGAGAATTTACGGAAACTATTAAAGCATTGAAACTGCCAGTTCTCCTTATGATTATTATAATTCTATAATATGTAACCTGTTAAAATAGATATGTACGTTAGAATGAATCTTCTATAATCCGGTTCCTCGCATTTTAGTTTTCAGGTTTCGAATAAAATTAGCTAAAAACTTAAAACCATGGCACATTGACTAATTCTTCAATACGATCAGATGAGAAGAATGATAGATTTTCAAATGGATCATGGCAGTGAGCCGGTAGACCTTCTATTTTTCCGTAATCGAGTCTATTGAAATGTTAACGTGAAACAAAAAGATGTTAGAATTAATATGGTTTAATGTAAATGCAGATATTGTCAAAGGATTTCATAAGAGCCATTTCACTTGTACCCAGTCGTATCAGCTAAAATACAACAATTGGCAGTGAGCCCAATTAGAAAAGATTACATAATAGGATTAAAAATTTCCGCATTAGAGACCGAATCGTAACAGCTAAGGAAAGATGCATAAGGGAGTTAAGAGATATTTGTCACGAAAGATGAAATACATAACAACACAAAATATATGATGTGCTTCCATGATCGTAAAGAGTTCTTGATTTCTCTATCAAAAGCTTCCGACTTGGCGAAAGAATGGGCAAGTAAATTAAATTATGAATAACAGTAAAATGATGCAACGTTTAACATGGAATTAATAGAGTAAATACTGCTTGCTAGAGGCGACTAGTACTTTAATATAAAAAGAAATAAAGTATAAATTTGTAAAGCTCAATAAAATAAATTTAGGCATTTTTATGTTAGCCGGGCGCAAGTGGCAAATCACCAAATACTGTTCCCAACTCCATTGTTCATATTGCATTCATTTCATTTTAAAATATAAACTTTTCAGTCATCTCATTTAAAATAGATGCATTTCCCTCATTTCATTTAATAGAATATTTAACATAGAAATAAATAAATAAATAAAATAAGAAATAATAACATAAACCAAAATATTTTATTTGAAAATCAAAGCATTGTTTCTAATTTACACATGTGAAAAATGAAAACTGCTTTTGGCGAAAAAAACAAAAGGCTAATGAGGAGATTTGCTCCCGGCTAACATAAAAGTACCGAAATCAAAGTTTTTTCATATTAATATAGTTTAGAATAACAAACTTGAAAAAACATACAAAAAGTAGTGATATCCCAACAAAAAGTTTTCGGTAAAAAAAAAAAAAAAGAAAAAGCGCCAAGTTCTCCTTAATGTTTCGGCCACAAAAAGTAGTGATATCTGAAGTTCGCACAAGTTAAAAGCCAAACATCCCAAATCTTTCATTGAAAATGGCTTCCTGCGACTTGGCCGTTAATGCCTTCGAGAGAGTTTTTCAAATTTTCAAATATGTACAAATGAGCTACATGCCAACTACATTTTTTGATTATTTTAGGCATTTTGTGGCAAAGAGTACAGAAATAAAATACACATTTGAAAAAAGCATTTAAACAACTTCAGTCTATTTAAATGCTTAGAAGTTAAAAATAACAAAATACTTGTATTCAGGAGATAATATTCCTAATTGCTGAAACATAATTAGTATCAGCTTTTAATAGTTTATAAATCGAATACCTCTTAATGTATGCAAACAAAATATAATAAATGTTCAAACGAAAAAAATCTCTTTCGTCAATACACAAGATTTCAATATTATACAATAAAATATAATGTAACATATTGTGAGATTTGAAGTAAGTAAATTTTGTTTTATTTCTTGGGTTTTACGTTAATGACTTTAGCTTTAGACCTTACAAAATGGCAATTAAACCACAAGTGGACCAAATGATCTGTAATCAAAACTAATGTTTGTTGAAACTGAATGGTAGTTGTCAGAAATCTTTTACTTATAATGTCTTTACATGAATTTGCCTCTTTGCATTCTAATATTACTTTTAATATTTAAATAATTCATAAATGCGTAATTTCCAATCATTACTTTTCAAATGCTGTCGAAGGCATTAACGGCCAAGTCGCAGGAAGCCATTTTCAATGAAAGATTTGGGATGTTTGGCTTTTCACTTGTGCGAACTTCAGATATCACTACTTTTTCTGGCCGAAACATTAAGGAGAACTTAAGGCACTTTTTCTTTTTTTTTTTTTACCGAAAACTTTTTGTTGGGATTAATATTTTTAAAATACCTCATCCAAAATTAATATTTTTAATTTATTTTTCTGTGTAACCTTTTTAATGGCTGCCTCTTTCCTTTTTAGTTCACAAAATGTTTATTATACAGAAACTTAATTTTATTTCAAGTGTAAAACTGTTTCTCACAGTTCGCTAAGAATGTATCAGAGACAATATGCATATATTTAAAAGATATTTTATCAACTAAAAAAGAAAGAGGCATCTGTTAAGAAAAATACACAGGATAAAAGATGTTAAAATATTAATTCTTTCAGAAGATATTTTTCGAATGCATTCCTCTTCCATATGTTTAACATTTTAGTACAGTCTTCGTAACACAGAACACAATAATATTTGCCGTTACTGTTGCGAATGTCCAAATGGTAATCATATAGTTAGATGCTGTCCACATGTTTCCGCTCTATTTATCATATGGACAGTACCTATCCCACATTTTGTGTCCGTTGCAAGTACTAGAAAAATATTTGAAATGGGGAACATCCCTGTGGTTATCGAATGATGATTGTTAGGATTTCATAACTAATTTAATTGCTATCGTATACATTTACTTCATTAATGATAATATTATAAAAAGCATCCATCCTCCGTTTTATCCTCCATTTCTTCCCCTCTTGCAATCCTTATAAAATATAAATTGCGCAAGAAAATTAGTTTTCGCAAGAATGAGGAAGATTTGTCTTATACTGTGTGGGGCAGGGACTTCAATTTATTTTTTATTATAAGTTTTACACCAATTTATTTTATGACGTTCATTAACTTCATAGTACTCGATGATGACTATAATTTAAGTATTGGGAAGCAGCCAATACTTATTTATTTCCAGTGTGACTCCCCAATGTTAATTTAATATAGTAAAACCAATAGACCTGGTAACTTTATTGACTTATTTCCATCGTTTTGTCCCTGATGCCACAGAATTTTTACTATTAATTCTAATAATATTGTAAATTTGAAAGTCTTAAAATATTTGGCTCACGTCAAGGTCAAAACGTATGATTGTTAATAATTCAAAATGTTCTTATTTTCAGTGAGAATCAATGGACATATTACCTAAGCCTTTTTTATGTGATTTCTACGTGAAAAATGAAATTGATTTTTTTTTTTTTGAGGAATTAAAAGAACATATTTTTGACGTCCTACTGGAAATAAAACGGAGATTTTCAAATATTTCGTACTAATACAAGGAGCATCAACATGAGTATGTACAGAAATCAGGTGACTATGAGGACATATTTGCAATAAAAAGGACATTTTCAAACATTCATTAAGGAAACAAGAAGCACCAATATGAATAAATATAGAAAGCAAGTGAATAGTATGACGGCTTATTTAACCCTTTATGCACTGAATTATGCATTTATGGAAAAAATTTCTTCTAAAGCCTTTTTCGTGAATTTTTTAAACTATATTAGACGATTTACCTAATCATTTAATAAATTTTAGAAGGATTTTAGAAGGATTGAAGGATTTAGAAGGATTCATTAAAATTGATTTTATAGGGATTTTGTGCAATATTTATAACCCCACTCAAATCTTTTATTTTAAATATTTTGCTTAGTATTTTGTAGAATAAGGAAATGTACAAATATAATGTTCTTACAGTAGAAATTTTTCCAAATTGAAAAATCCCCCACCCCCGAACGCTAAAATAACTGAAAAGATGCAAAGACAAAAGAAATCATCATTTTAAAAATGTTTTTGTTTTGTGTAACCAATAATATTTTTGGAACAAGATAAATTAATGCATCTATAACTCATTCTAAACTGTTTTACTACTATCCGATCTATTAAATGAATTTTATAACAAGTTATTTTAATGGTACTTATAAGTACCATCAGTAGATAAAGGGTTAAAACAGAAAATTGAAGTATATTTTACCGATTCTGATCGTTAAGCATGAATACCAGTTACATACAGAAAAGAATTTTCTGTCAAACGTGATGCTATGATTCATAGCAAAAGAATTTGAATATATTATTTAAAAATTTTGTCGAGTAGAAAAGGGACATCTTATTATATTAATACTATAGATTGTTATTATAAAATATGTTGCACAGATTAAACACCAAATTTAAATAGAATTGATTTTTTACTGTTTCACTCTATGATAGCAATACTGAAGTTAAAATTAATAGGCGCACATTCAATACAATTTTCTTTTGTGGTTATAACGTCCCTTGGTGGGAAGTTGGGTAATTTAATTAAAATAAAGTTTACTTTTATGTTTTTTGAATAAATTTGCAGAATAAGCTTGTGCTACGGCGAAATTTACGTTTTGATAAAATTTTTCGCTGATAAGAATTTTATACGCTGGGGAGAAATTATATAACTAAAACTTGAAAGGAGATTTTTTTTTAATGTTTTCTCATATGTGAACTATACTCCAAATTAAAATTAGTCAATACAGATTCAACAGTTTTTTTGCGTTTATACTGTCTCCTGGCCTGAAGGAGGATAATTAATTTAAATAAAATTGACTTTTATATTTTTAAATAAATATTCGTAATAAGATTCTGCCGCGTCAGATTTATGTTTTGATTAAAAAAAAATGACATGATACGTTTTACTGAATTACTAAAATTTTGGCATACATTTTTTTTCCCAAGTGGCAGCCATACTCCAAATTAAAATTAGGTAGAGAAATTTCAACTTAACCGTTGTGTACATAATATATATAACGGCGTATTTATTTCGCCAAAAACCACCGAAAAAGCGTAGCTGGGTTTAGCCACGTGGTTTAGCACAAATCTTGCACAAATTAATATTGGATAAACTGATTTCAACCCTGAATAGATGTAGTTCGTAGGAAAAGAGATGATATCGCTCAAGTTCGTTTACCTATTCACGAAACTAAGTGAATTTTTGAAATTAAATATATTATCATATTTCTATTAAAATTTACAATGTTCCCTAACCAAAGCATGCAAATTAATTTTTAACCCTTATTGAAATATACGCATTTCAGCTGATATTGCACGATAATTTGTCTATGTACCAAATGTACCAAGAAATGGCGCTGTAAAGCAATTTTAATATTAAAACAGGAAATAAATGCATATTTATGTAATTAAATGCGTTTTTATTACATTTTTGGAATCCACAAAAAATAAATTAAGCAAAATAGATCAAGTTTAATACATTTGTAAAGATTTTCTGCTTCTTTTTCTTTTGTATCATTTGAGGTGTTTGTAAACAAAAGTAATGGCAGTCACAATGTTATGTTCCACACATCTTGAATTTTTTCATGTAAGTTTGTTATTTGCTACAAATGTTTTTTTTTACTTTTAAAAAATAACATTGAATGCGATGCAAAGGTGAAGTCATCTAAACTGTAAAAAAAAATGAGGTATTTTGTTTTTTCTCCTCCATGCTTAGAAATCCAACCCTCCTTCTTTGCAAAATTTTCAAATGAGGGGAAAGGAATTACGGTCACTGGTTAATTATTTAGCGTTTTTTATAATGTAAAATAAAGAGCAATTGCTTTAAAGTCGAGTTTGAAAGATTTCAAACTTTATATGCTGATGAGGGGGTGGGGATAGAAATTTCATCGAAGGGAGAATTTAAATAATTAATTATTTATTTATTCTTATAACAAGGGGGTCAAACAGAACGAGGAAGATTTTTACTTCATTTTTTTTTCTTGGGAGGGGGGTTGTTAAAGTTTTTAAGACTTCAAAATTTGCATACTCACTACTGGAGAAAAGGGGAACCATTAATTTTGGTTACAATTTACATGACTGCTTAGTGTTGAAATAAAGCAATAAAGAGATAGTAAATAGAGCTAAATAAATGTTAAAAATTAAAATCATTTGATGGCTTTAATTGCTTTATTTGACATTTTATTGCTTTTAACAAAATTATGTGCAACTAGTTTTGGAGAAACAGTGTATTTTTTTCATCTATGTCTATTTACCATTTTAAAAAATAAACATTTTGTTAGTTGCCAGACATAGCAAACAAAAGTTAACAAGTTGGAATTTGCAAGTCAAACGTGGCAAATAAACGTTTGTACTATAACTAGTTTTATAAATATTTTTTGGACCGCATATTGTACTGAATGTATATTTTAGTGCACTTCATGATATTTGGGTGCATATCAATTCCATTCTGTTTGAAAGGCTGCAACGTCATTAAAATGCACTTGAAATAATTTTTTCCCATTGGCCGCCATGTAACAGAAAACTTTTGACTGTCCCTGTAATTAAACTATACAACCGATTTTCTTAAAATTTGAAATGACTCGACAAAATTTTGCTGCAATTATATATTTAAAATTTCAGACCTTTCGGTTGGGTAGTTTTTACTCTGTTATATGCGGACGAACGGACAGACAGACAGACGGACCGAACGACGACTATAGGTGCAACGTATTTTTATAATTACGAACGCACCTAAAAATGGGTATCACAGATACTACACAATTTTACGACCGTAAATCGATACGACAATCGATACGTAAATCGATACGTAAAAAATACGACCATACCCTCTTGAGAAATAGTGTAACTAAATTTAAAAAAATAATGTTTTTGTTATTTTTTTAAAAATAAATATTCATAATAAACTTCTGTTACGATAAAATTGACATTTTGATTTTTTTTTTTTTTTTTTTTTTTTTTTTTTTGTACGGTGGAAGTACTATTATTGGGAAATACAGAATTGGTACATAAAAAATAAACCTTTAAAAGTCTAAGATTTATTTCGATTTCATTTGAACGGAATTTAAGTTTTTAGGGTGTTTTAGGTATCATATTTCTTAAATTGGTTTCAATTGGTTTAACATATTTGTTACAAAAATTTACGTTAAATGCAGAATTAATTGAATGAAATATCTTAATTTCTGACCCTTCTGGGGCTCAAAAAATGAATTATTATTATTATTATTATTTTAATTTGTTCTGCAAATTATGTGTTTGTTTAATATATATTTTGTCAGTTATTGTATTTCAAGTAAAGCTATTTAAAAAATGAAATCATCCTTTCTTATCGATTTTTCACAACGAGATCATTAAACGAAATAAAATGAAAATAAAATGTAAAACCAAAATCATTACGAAACGTTTTATCTCTCTATTCCTTTTATCTCTCTAACGTGACAGGTTTACAACATATTAAAAATTAAAATAATATTCCCGTTTGCAAAATTTTACCGTATATCGTGAAGTACGGAGCCTTAACATACATAAAATGTGTTCGCATAGGGAGGTGATAACTCATCAAAAGTTTCAGCATAGGTTCCAGTTTGGGGACCATTTTGTCATGCTTATCCTGCCAGAGTCATATTTTAATGTCAAATAGTAATACATCGACGTTAAATTCTTACAGAGAATATTTATTTAGAATAAAAAAATATATATGCTTTGATTTCATGAAAATTGAGTTTTATGGCTATATATATATATATATATGTGGTAGTATGCTTTAAATGTATTATCTAATGATAGAGGTCAGCAGTATATCTGATCTAATAATAGTGAGCAGAACTGCATTTAATCTAATTCAAAATTATGATGCTGTTTTTTTTTAACTCATGAATTTATAAGAAGTTTTATAATTATATTATTTATGGCAATATGTGCAAATCATTTCTAGAACATTTTAAAATTTATTGTATCATTACTGACTTTGTTTATTCTTCAGGAGGTAAATTCTTTCTTAGTCCATTTTATTTTTTTAAATCTCTTGTTATTTTTGGCTTTTTTTTTCTGGATGTACTGTGTATGATAGCCCAGATTTCGCATTTTTAAGCTTGTTATGGGCAATGGAAGGATGAAATCGTACATGTTGTTTGTGCAACTTAAGGTAATTTGGGCCTGACGATTTTGCCTTGGTTCCACAAATATTTCCATTTTCCCAATATTTCCATGATACACAGTGTTTTACTGTATTTTCAATTTCTTGTCTCGCTTGATATAATAATATATTTGGAACTTTTTATAAAGGATAAAACTTCATCTTTATTTGCATATTCACAATTGTAAATGATCCTTTGTGTTGGTTTATAATGTTTATGTATATATATATATATATATATATATATACAGGGTGATTCAGCTCGTCGGTGACAAACTTTAAGGATCGATAGAGCACACCTAGACGAACATTTTTGAATAGGGAATGTAGGGTCCCTGACGCGATGGTAAGGCGCTAGGCGCTTTCGAAAATTTGGGTGCCGAAATTCGAAACGTCCTAAAAACTAGGGAAATGGTTAGATTTTCTTGCTTGTTGCGTCGAAATGATTCTGTTTGTTTAGACTTTCTTCAGTACCAATTTGATAAGCGTATCTCTTAAAACATGGATAGGGGGCGCTGCAGACTTTGGAGAGCTAGACAACAACTTTAAGCCCGTTATTTTGATAATTTAACACATGCTCGCCAAAGTTTATACTCTAACTTAAAGTTTGAACCCAAAAGTAGAGCCCTGCAAAAAGCGTAAGAGCCGGAATAAAATGTCAAAGTACAGGGTGGTCGAAACTCGAAGGCTCCTAGGAGATAAACAAACAGATTTCTTGACTTATGGCATGCATTTTCATGATTCTGTTTGCTGGGGCTCTCTGAAACTCAGTTGAACGGTACAAAAAGAAACATCGATAGGGGGCGCTTTGGGCAAAAAACATAATTCGTTGACATTTCGGACGCTAACTGGAAACGGGGCGCTACGATCAGTTAGAAACAAAACAAGAGAGTAATTTACTTATCATAAGAAGCTATTAAAACTGCAGTTTTTTTTTTTTTTTTAACAAACATAGCTGGTTTCAATCATGCACAATGCGCGCAATAAAATTTACATAAGGTGCTTTTTGCTGATTTATGCAAAAGATATCGTACCATATCGATATGCAAAAGATACGTAATGCGTAGACGACAACGCGAGATGACGTAGTTGTATGCGCAGACACGTCTTTTGAACGTGCGGTACCTACTTAAGCTTCGGGTTACTTGTCTGCAGATCGGTAGTAGGATGGAACGGTACACAAACTCTGAATTGGCTGACATGCATTTGGCGTATGGCGCTGCTGGTTGTAATGGACGAGCCGCTCAGCGGTTGTACGCCGAGCGTTACCCCAACAGGCAAATCCCCTGCCATGCCTTCTTCGCTCGAGTACACCAGAGGTTGTCCACAACGGGATCTTTCGACGGAGGCAGGCCTGAACGGGAGCGATCAGTGAGCACCCCCGACAACGAAGAGGCTGTGCTTAACCTGGTTGAGGACAACCCAGGTCTTAGCACGAGAGATATCGCCAGACATGTTGGCATTTCGCAAGCAACTGCGTGGCGCATCTTACGTTCCCGGAATCTGCACCCCTACCACATCCAGCGGGTGCAGTTGCTCAGAGAGCAGGATTTTGGCCCTCGAGTGGAATTCTCAAGATGGTACTTGGCGATGAGATCCAGGGATCCCCGTTTTGTAAACAGCATTTTGTTTACGGACGAGTCCACCTTCAGCCGGGAGGGAATGTGGAACGCCCACAACAGTCATGTGTGGTGTGATGAAAATCCACATGAAACCAGAAGCCGAGCAGCCCAGGAGCGTTTCTCAGTAAATGTATGGGCCGGCATTCTGGGGGATTGCCTCATTGGCCCTTATTTGTTACCTGAACGGCTGACAGGTGGAAATTACCTGATTTTCCTGGATCAAGTGCTGCCGCAGCTTCTGGATGAGGCGCACGTACCCGAAGGTTCGCGTCGCCAGATGTGGTTCCAGCACGATGGAGCTCCGGCCCATTGCACGAACGACGTGCGTCTCCATCTAAACGCAAGGTATGGCCAGCGGTGGATCGGGCGTGGGGGTCCAGTTCACTGGCCTGCCCGATCACCAGACCTCACCTGCTTGGATTTCTTCCTTTGGGGTTACCTGAAGGCCGAGGTATACCATACACCTGTCAGCAGTGCTGAAGAACTTGTGGCGCGCATTGTGGCAGCTGCAGGGCAGATCAGAGATACTCCTGGCATTGTTGGAAACACACACTCCTCAATGCGACGGAGGTGCGAAGCCTGCATCATGGCCCAAGGTCGAAATTTCGAGCATCTTCTGTAGTGTTATTTTTTGTAAATAAATTTCCAGTATCATTGATGTTTTTGGTCTAAATTTATTCAGAAGTGTTGAGCAGAGGTAGAAAATGTGTTTTCATTATTACTAACTGATCGTAGCGCCCCGTTTCCAGTTAGCGTCCGAAATGTCAACGAATTATGTTTTTTGCCCAAAGCGCCCCCTATCGATGTTTCTTTTTGTACCGTTCAACTGAGTTTCAGAGAGCCCCAGCAAACAGAATCATGAAAATGCATGCCATAAGTCAAGAAATCTGTTTGTTTATCTCTTAGGAGCCTTCGAGTTTCGACCACCCTGTACTTTGACATTTTATTCCGGCTCTTACGCTTTTTGCAGGGCTCTACTTTTGGGTTCAAACTTTAAGTTAGAGTATAAACTTTGGCGAGCATGTGTTAAATTATCAAAATAACGGGCTTAAAGTTGTTGTCTAGCTCTCCAAAGTCTGCAGCGCCCCCTATCCATGTTTTAAGAGATACGCTTATCAAATTGGTACTGAAGAAAGTCTAAACAAACAGAATCATTTCGACGCAACAAGCAAGAAAATCTAACCATTTCCTTAGTTTTTATGACGTTTCGAATTTCGGCACCCAAATTTTCGAAAGCGCCTAGCGCCTTACCATCGCGTCAGGGACCCTACATTCCCTATTCAAAAATGTTCGTCTAGGTGTGCTCTATCGATCCTTAAAGTTTGTCACCGACGAGCTGAATCACCCTGTATATATATAGGGTAAAGTGCCCATATTTCGTCCCCTTGCCTAATTTCATTAACCTTAACTCCTCCGCTTCTGCGAAAGTGGCACAACTTATGACGCAAGGCACAGGGAAGGAAGGTAAAAGGGGTCAGTATTGAAAGTTTCCTTCGCCAAGACGCATACAAAAATTAAAGATGCCGAATTTCTCATTTTTAGAAGACCTGAGATCTTATTATGTTGTTTGTAGCTTGTTGTTATTTACTGTACTGTAAGTATTTATTTCTTATTCATTGCCTCTATTTTACGTAAGTAAGATGCTGACAGTAGCATACCGTGAGTTTTAGGACGATCAGTTCATCTTACGGGAACTGAAGCTCCGCCATATTAGTCCCAATTTCGTCCCCCTTGAAGTTCTTATTTTCGTCCCGGGGACGAAATTAGGAATGCTTTTTCATGACAATTTTTTTAATTTTTCCTCATGTTTGGATGGCTAATGCTTTGTTATGTTATTCTTCCACAGATAATTAGTACATTTCTTTGTGCCTTACTTTAATGTAAATTAAATTGCTTACTCATTTAGAAATAAATTTTGATTTAGTTGTAAGTTAAGCCTTGGCGTATTGGATTTTTTGGGGGGACGAAATTGGGACCATTTTTTTTTTTTTTTACATACTTTTGAAAAAACAATTTTTCGCATTGTCAAAATTTTTTTGTACGATATGTGCCTATATTTCTATGTGCGTGGGTAGTTAGTCTATCTAAACTCCAAATTTGGTAGTTTTTCACTGAAAATTACAACATTTATATCTAAAAGTGACTGGGAGGACGAAATATGGGCACTTTACCTTATATATATGTATATTAGATGTAAATTTCCAACTGGGCGAAAAATGTCCGGACCAGGATTCGAACCAGGGATCCCCTGGCTGAAGCCGCCAGTGCCCTGCCATCTGAGCTATCCCGGACGAATCTGGTGGAACTTTTTGATCCAGCTAACCTTAATGATTATAGCATCTGGTTTGAAACCTTGTTCAGCTCAAGTTCCACCAGATTCGTCCGGGATGGCTCAGATGGCAGAGCACTGGCGGCTTCAGCCAGGAGATCCTTGGTTCGAATCCTGGTCGGGACATTTTTCGCCCAGTTGCAAATTTACATCTAATATGATTTATTTAACAATTAGAATAATTGTGTTAAAATTAATCTAATATATATGTATAATTTGAAATTATTTTTCAAAAAATATGATTGTAACCTATGGATTTTTTAACAGAAATCTATTCCAAGAAGCTTATTATAGACGAATCCAAAATTAGAGTTTATTCCGTATAATATTTTTTAAGCTTCGGATTAGGTAGTGTTAGGAATATACCTAGTGTTATCCTGATTTGTGTGAGAGAGAGAAAATATGATAAATCCCAAAACAATACTTCCGATTAAGGTCCTATTAGGAGAAACCAGTCTCAAGAGATGTACACAATCTTGTTGACGCCCTAGGAATCGAATCCACGTTTAAACCATTTTCAAATCATTTTGCTAACGATTCTAAAGGAAAACTCACTCAGGGAATGGGGCAGAGATGAAATGACCCTTATTGACACAAAGTGATCAAACATGAGTAGCGCAGAGATAACGTCTCCGGTATCAAACTAGAGGTCTAGCTTTCGAATCGAACAGAATTGTATTGTATATACCGGGTGACCATATATACGGGGGGGGGGGTATAACCAAAAGTTTGTTAAAACTTAAAAAACTCATAAAAAAGGAAGAAATTATGATAAAGGTGTACGGCTTACATGAAAGCGCTCACAAGGATTTCTTTTCGCAGCAAAAAAAAAAGTTAATAAAATCATATGTAGAGGGCGCTTAAAACCCAAAACACACTGAACAGGACAACAATACGCTCTATTTATTTGTTCTTCCAATAACAAATGTTCAACATGACCTCCAGAACATTCTACGACACAACCAGGTTGTGTCGTAGTACCTGTCCATTGTGTTTCGGGTCATCAGCGCCCTCTACATGGGATTTTTTCACTAAATTTCTTTTCGCTGCTAAAAAAAATTCGACTACCTTCTGAGCCCTTTCTTGCAAATCGCACTCCTCTATCACAATTTCTTCCTTTTTTATGAGTTTTAAATTTTTAACGAACTTTTGGCTCACCCAGTATTTAATATATGGGCTCTGCTTGATAAGATAAAACCATTTTGGTAGACCTACCAGCCTAACTTAAACCTGTATATATTTAATCTTCCTCCCGGGATTGAACTAAAACTTTTAAACCCATGCTGGGTTACCTGGGGTGGTTATTCCTATCCCTGTATCTATTTAACTTGAGCGGGGCCTGTTAAACTAAAGCCTTCTGGTAAGTCTACCAGAACCTGTATACTGTATAGATACAATAGCAGTGCTCAGAAAGATACGTTCACCCTGGGATACAGAGTTCCGATTTAAAAGTTACCCGCATAGCAATCTGTTTTGAAACGATCTAAAGTGAATAATCCCAATATCGTTCCCCTTGCAGTTCTTATTTTCGTCCCGGGGACAAAATTAGGAATGCTTTTTCAAGACATTTTTTTCAATTTTTTCCTCATGTTTGGATGGCTAATGCTGCCTTATGTTATTCTTCCACTGATAATTAGTATAGTTATTTATGCCTTACTTTAATGTATATTAAATTACTTACTCATTTAGAAATAAATTTTGATTTAGTTATAAGTTAAGCCTTAGTGTCTTGGATTTTTGGGGAACGAAATTGGGAACTTTTTTTTTTCCTTTTGCATTTATTAGATGCTTTTAAAAAAACAATTTTTCGCATTGTTAAAATTCTTTTGTACGATATTTGCCTATTTTTCTATGTGCGTGGTTAGTTAGTCTATGTAAAATTCAAATTTGGTACATTTTCACTAAAAATTACAACTTCCACGGGCCTAAAAGTGACCGGGGGATGATAATAGGGCACCTTACCCTACTTTTATACAATGATTTGCGGAAGAATCAGTAGGGGTGATCCGTTTTTTTTTCGGCCCCACCAGTGGCTGAGAGGTTCTGCTCTTGAAGCTGGTAGACGGGAGGTTCTGGGTTCGAACCCAATCGCGCCCGTCGGCCTAATCGTTCGGAGTTTTCGTGGTTTTCTTCGAACCTTGGATTTCCAAGCGTTAATACGGGTTAGGTACCCTCAGAAAGACCCCCCAAGAAGGGCACTCCCCCCTGGGCCTATATCCCTCGTGCAGATAATTTGCCTTTATAAATACAATCAACCAACCAACCGTTTTTGTTCGAGGATTCTACATCTTAATTATTTTTAAGTAAGTAATGGGTTTTATTTATTTTTTTGCACGAGTGGCAGTTTCGATGAGTTGCTTATCCGTGATGAATGAGAAGATTTTTCATTGGAAGATATATTTTTTGAAAACAATATCGCGAAATCATACGAATTTTTTTTCTACAGTACAGTTATTGTCTTCCTATTTTTTGAGAGTTATTTTCAAAGAAAAGCTTTTAGACTGTGAAGTCCTTGAAATGTACAATTTAGGTGTTGTTTTCAGTAAAATGAAATCATTATAAGCGGTGGTTACGTTTTTCAGTGTATTTTTAAACGAGTTAAAAGGTAAGGAATACTATTACAATTTGCAAGGAATATACCAATTTCATTTTTAAATGCAATAAAATTGCAATTAAAAATGCAATTAAAATAAAATTTATTCTACAGATTACTAAAACTATGTATTGAGGATAAATAAAAACAGAAAAGTTTTATATGACAATCAAATAGGGAATATTTTACCTATACACTTATCTTTTAACAATAAAAAACAAACGTAAAAATGATATCAAGGGATGGTTCTTAAGTTCGTGCTTTTTTAACTAACTTGTATTGTTATCTGCATTAGAGTCCTGCTCGGGCAGAATTATACACGACCTGAAGACGAAATTTCTATTAGGATGTAACGAAAGTTTTCCGCCAAATAACCATTACATAATACTAATTATAATATATATAATTAACTCTAATATTATATATAACCACCATTCCGCCAAACCTTCACAGTGTCATATGATACAACACTAGTACCTAAAGCTGTACACTTTATTCGATGACATTCTGAAGCTGGCTTTTCGCAACAGAACTGGAAGTAAATGATGGTTCTAATCTGGTAGCGTGATAGCTCCATTTCAGACACCTTGTATTTAATGATAACGATATTTTTTACAAATTTCACAACACAGTGCTATAAAGCAAGTCTATTTCTTTCAAATGCCGAAAATTGTTAGACAAAATGTGAGCAAACACGTCAACGCGAACTGTTTGCACAGACCGTATTAGCTGTGGCGGGAAACTTTCGTCGCAACATGATATTTCAAGTCAACCGTTCCGGGCACAATTCAACTGGAAACACGAAATTAAAGAAGAATAATCCAAATTTTAATTCAATTATGAAAAGGTAATTTTTAATTATCACTCTAATGTCAATTTCATCTTTAATGCAGAAACATGAACCTACTTGCACTCACTAAATATTCAAATATATAGTGTTTTCATCTTTAAAAATATTGAGGCGTTGCATTTGAAGAGAATACATTACCAAACCCAGCAACGAAGACAATCCTAAACAAACAGAGTTTTTCAACTCAACCCGACTCGGAACTCCAACAACAACAACAAAAATTGTCAACCCGTACCTCTGATCGGTAGGTATACCGTAAAACCAGGTTACCCGACTGGATCCAGGGATGCTATACGAAAACATTTTAGGAGTATTGGTTAAATAAAAATTAAATTTAAAAAATCAAAAAACCCGACTGCGTAAAAAGCGAACTAATTAATTATTTCTCATCAATGTGAAATTATTTTTTACATTAGTTACCTATTTTTTTTATTTACTTGTATTGATGACTTTTAAGTTGTGTTTAATTGTTATTTCCTATCTATAAACACTGTTTTGAAGAGGCCTATAGATGTCTATGAAGGTTAGAGTTGCAGTAAATCTAAAGATCCTATCTACACAACTTCCAGGTTGTGTAATATTTAAACGGAGCTTCTGACTGTAAATTAGTCAATGAAACATCGTCTTCATTTTGAAAGAATTATCCAATGATAGGCCACTCAATAGGGTGCGTAAAAATATTTTCGTATCTACCGTCATTTTGTATTTTACGGCCGCCATTTTGAATTTATAAAAATAAAAGCTAGCCTATAGCCATCGGACGGTTAAGACGAATCGATAGAGATCTCCTTCATTAAAATCTATCCAGCCGTTGGAATGTTTCGAGGGTATAAAGAAATCCACATACCCAGATACGCGTGAAACACATAACCCTTCTTGACAGTCGGATAAAAACTATACACAATCCGACGATTACTTTTGAAAACCTTTCCTACCGTAACAATATACTCAAAATTCGTGACGGTTGGTTATTTTTTACACTTGTTAAAGCCTATAATGAAAGGCATGGAAGCAGACATACAGACAAATATATCATTTTTAGATCCTAACGACATTGAAACGGGATCCTATCCAGACCGATAAATTTTCTTTTTTAAAAAAAGTAAAAATTATGAAAATCGGACCATTTTTCCAAAAGTAATGCACGGACATAAGTAGAAACAAGTTGGAAATTGCACGTCAAACGTGGCAAATGAGGTGCGTTCGTACTATAGCTAGTTTTATAAATATTTTTTACACCGCATATTGTACTGAATGTATATTTTAGTGCACTTCAATAAGTGCATATCAATTTCCTTCTGTTCGAAAGGCTGTCACATCATTAAAATACACTTGAAATATTTTTTCCCATTGACCGTCATGTTACAGAAAATTTTTGATTGTCCTTGTCATTAAACAATACATCAAATTTTCATAAAATTTGAAATTACGCGACACAATATTGCAACAATTATATATTTAAAATTTCAGAGCATTTGGTTGGGTAGTTTTTGCTCTGTTATATGCGGACAGACGGACGGACTGAACGACGACTATAGGATCTACGTATTTATATAATAATTACGAACGTATCTAAAAAAGGTAGAAACGAAATGTATAAGGGGTATTCTCACAATCTTTTGACTTTATGTCCCTGTATAATAATTTTTATTTTAGAACATGTTCTTGTGTTTTTTTATTTCAAATACTGGGGAACATCCCACTGCATGATTGCATAACAACATTAACGACATAAATAAGTTTTGGACGATGATGGGGGTCGGAATACCTGGAAAACTCCTACACCGTCCTGTGTCCCTGATGTTGACTTTGAAGTTTGGAGCTGTCTGTATAAAATTCTTTCAATAAAAATAATTCGATGTACTTTTTTCCGAAACTGGAACTATTGTTTTATATAAATATGTAGCAAAAAATTAACCTGCACACATTTTTAGGGTTGTTATTATTTTTTAAACTCTGTACCTGGATTTTAGATTCCTTACAGTCCCTCTTCTAAAATTATACAGAAAATCACTTCAGATGCAGACACAGAATTTTTTTCAAGTTTTTTCTCATGCAGAAGCATGATAGAGAAAGAAGGTCTAAAATTCTTGACAGAAAATTTACTGCAAAATTTAAATCAGCATTTAAATATCAATTTCAAGCATCGTGGCTTTATGGGTAGTCTTGCCGTCCCCAAGGTTTATTCCTGCACTTTTCGAGGTAATTTTTTTTTATTTAATTCAATGTAAATAACTGTTTCTAAAATTCAATGAACATCGTGGCTACCACTTAGTCCTAACATGATTTGCCTAAAATAGGTGGTAATTTTCCTTACCGTTTCATTCTCCCTTTTCATCCCCACCCGTCCCTTTTTTCCCATTTCTTCCCTTTTTAGGGTTCCGTACTTAATAAGTAAAAACGGAACCATTATAAGATCACTCCTGTGTCTGTCTGTCTGTCTGTCACAGCCCTTTTACTCGCAAACTATGCAACGTGGAAAGTTCAAATTGGGGGAAATAATAAAGACTATTGACCCACATATTTACAGATTAATAAATATTCATAAATATATTTAGGAAAAATGTATAGGGGCTAATTAAGTTACTTAAAAAAATCTTTTCTTGGGTATTAGGCTTTTCTTGGGGGTCTCTCTTGTATGTGGTATCGTGTGAAAGCTTTCGTAACGCTGAAATCAAAAATATAATTAATTTAATTTTAGGTATTATATTTTCAAAGTTATGGTGGAAAATGTAGTGCAAAAATATGTTCTCCCCCCATCTAACTCCGAATCTATTAAAACTAAAATTCTGAAAAAATTAGAGGCAGTAGACATTAATTTAAACCTTGTAGGAAAATTATAGCGATTACCCTAGGTCACATAGTTTTTGAGAAAATCACATTTTTCCGTTACACTCAAATTTCGATTTACGGGCTTCAGTAAAAGTGTTCAGCAGAGCTTGAGGTATCTATCGTAGCACAAGTATAAAAGCATTGTTGATCATTAATTTCGGAAAAAATCGTCGGTAATTAGCCGAGATATTAACCCTTAAATACACGAACGGTTTGGACATACATAATGACGGTGACGGCGTACTCTATTCTCCATCGACTTTTAAAGCATAGATAACACATTTTAAGGCTATATTTATGTAATTCAACGCCCAGTAGCAGTATAAAAGCAATAATCGTCAAATTGTTAAAAACAAATTTAATGAGAATTAATCACATAAATACCATGGGATTCGCGACTAGTTTCCATTGAGTGGCCCTCTCAATACACCTACTATGTCTTTAAGGGTTAAATAAAAACCTATATGGAATAACAAATATACAGAATAGCTATATTTGCTATTATTTAGGTTCCATATATCTTTGAAATTTCATGGTATATCCATTTATACTTTTCTAGTACACAGGGTGCAAAGGAAAGTCCCTTTAACCTGAAAATACTTGCGAACGGAGAGAGATAGAGCTATGCAAGTGAGGGAACGGTATAGTAAAGCGACTACGCCCGATTTAATGAAAACGATAGCATCGCCCCCTAGTGGGGAAATTTGGAAGATAGCCACTGCGAATCGAAACTGAAAAGAGATAGAGCAAAATTTCCTGTTAGAAAGTTTTAGAGCATCAATTAATTAATTGAATAGAATAGGATCGTCCGGGATAGCTCAGATGGCAGAGCACTGGCGGCTTCAGCCAGGAGGTCCCGGGTTCGAATCCTGGTCCAGACATTTTTCGCCCAGTTGGAAATTTACATCTAATAGTATAGGATATTTGGTTTATATGGATAAGATATATCCTCGCCTGTTTACCAAAAATGTCCGAAATCGATGCACTTCATTTTCTGTAAACTTTTGAATGGAATAGTCAGAAGTATAAAGAAATACGCACAATTTATGCTATAAATACGTACTTATCTCAATACATTTTGATAACATCATACGCACACAAAAGAAAAGACAAACTGTCTCACAGTGATAAAAAGTTAATATTCAGTATGTTCGAAAAGTTCGCCATTGCTAACGATATACATTTGTATATCGTGATTTCTATGTGTTTTCTGCATGCTCATTTCTCAGCATGGAACGTCTATTGCAAGCCTCTTCAATACGACGACATAGATTTAACCCTTTCAAAGGCGGTGGCTAGACGGTCTAGACACCTAATTTTAATTGCAAAATTGACAAAAGGCACCAAGAATATTTTAATAAAATTTTGCTTTGTAATGAAAGTGCAAATTAGCGGGTTTTTGTTGTCTGAGAAATTCGTTTGAATATTCTGGTGTCAGTCAATTATTTCATCAGTTTACGAATAGAATTCTTCTGGCCCTGAAAGCGTTATTCTAAAATTTTAAATGCATTAGAAATTAAATCTTTACAGACATTACAGCACAGTTCAACGTCACAATTTGCAATTGTGCACTGCTACATTTCCGGAATGTGAATAGGCAAAGTAGAATCGTCGCTCATCGATTTCGAACATTTTTGGGTGCAGGCGATGATTTATCTTATCCGTGTGAACCAAATGTCGTTTCGTACTAATTAATTGATGCTTTAAAACTTTCTAATTGAAAAATTTGCTCTACCTCTTTTCGTTTTCGATTTGCAATGGCTATCTTTCAAAGTTCGCCATGGGTGCTGCTGTCATTTGCCTTAGGTCGGGCGTAATCGCTTTACTGTACCGTTACCTCACTTGTATAGCTGTAGCTCTCTCCGTTCGCAAGTATTTTCAGGTTAAAGGGACTTTCCTTTGCAACCTGTATACTATACAGCTATACCCAACCCTACGTTGCATATTTTTTACAAAGTCTTATTATTCTTTAGCAACGATATTTTTTTAATAATACACATACTAATTCATATATTATTGTACGGAACCCTCTGTGCGCGATTAATACTCGCACTTGACCGTTTATTTCCTATACCGCACCCCTTTTTTACCTTACCGTCTCTTCTTTATCCCCCCCCTTTAAGACAATGTTATACCAAAATTTTGTATTAAAAATACTATATTGTTATTATTGCTTATTTGAATGTCCTGTGGGTACTATGCAAATTCATTATAAGTAAAAATTTAGAAGAAAATAAAAAGTTTTAGTGGTAAAATTTTACGGAAAATTAAACTCCCAAGTTTAACATAAACCTCAGTTAAATAAAAAAATTTCCGATGCTGACCATTTTTTCTTTATTTTGAATCATTAAGGCATTCGTCTTTCAGATTAAAATGTTATTTTAGAAGTTTAATTTCACCAGAGTTCACCCGAAAGTCAAAAGTTTCTGAGAATGCCACATAACCTCCATCGTTGGAAAGTCGACTAAAAATGAATAATTCCAAATAAAATCGATAATTAATTTCAATCTTCAAAAAAAGCTATGAAATATTTTTTTTCCTTAGGAAATGACCTATCGCCATTCGTCACAAATAACAATTAACGTTACTGTAAATTTTTTCCGAAATTTCCTATTTATCTATAACAGCAAAACGACCAATGCTCATTGTTTCGAAAAAAATTCTACCTAAAGGCGTTGTTTAGGATAAATTTTAATTTCTAAGAAGGACACTAAGACAAACGAAATTTCAAAATATGTCAAGTGCTTAAAAAATGAAAGAAAAACAAGAAGAAAACTGAATCGGTTTTTGTAGAACCTTTTTCAAATCTAAATGAACGAAGAAACTTAAAAAGTAATTGAAAGAGGCGGATGCAGTCAGAAAAGTTTTAAAAGTTAAAATATCTGTCTAAACCAAAAACACAGGTAAGAAATATTACAAAGCCTTATCATTCTCCTTTTTCGTCGAAATCAGTTTCAACTAATGTTATGATAAAAATCATTACGCGGAAAAATATTGAGAGTTGCAATTTTCCAAAAGACATTAATGAAATTAAATGTATCATTTATTTTCCCAAAGATTATTTAAGTATAGATAAATATAAACTTTAGGGAATAATTACCCTTAAATGAAGTTAAGAAAAGTTTTACACTGCTATTAGAAGTTATGTAATATGAGGCGTCTATCGTAAATGAGAATTACAAACCGCCTTTAGCTAGTGTTTTGGCAGAGGGTACGTATTACACACGATCTACTGAACATGAAATGGGTTTCCAATAAACTGAAATCTAGAAAATAGTTAGGAAACATATAATAAATGTTAGATAGAGCGGTTTTAAACACAGCAGTCTTCAGAAAATCAATAACCTATTGTTTTCAGCTCTTTTATTTCTAATTATTTCTTAGGTAACGAAATATTTTTTCACCTTAATATGAAAGTGTTCAGAAGTAAAGTGGGCTATAAACAAGAGTAACAGAATTTATGTTTCATTTTTTGTTCTTATGATATTTTTAATAAATAATTTATCGTTGGAAAAACAAATAATCTGCTGTATTCCAGATGAATGTCACTTTATTTACAATATAATAAAGTGAATAAACGAACATACCCCGTATGCTAACTTGGTATCTTCCATCGGTATAAAAATGTCTATTTAGTTGCGTTAAATATCGATGCTTTTTTAACAGTTAGTAGAACTCAGTATAAATAAAAGAAGGCTGGATTCGATTAAACAAAAAAAAAAAAAAAAAAAAAAAAAAAAAAAAAAAAAAACACATTTATTACACAAATAAAGGAGAACTGGTTTTACTTGAATTTGCATTTTAATGTTGCATTGAATAGAAATAGATTATGGAAATTCTAAAGGTTAGAATAATTCATTTTGAAAAGTCAAAGTTGTAACGTTTAAAAAATATTCATTTTTAATTATAAAAATGTTTAGATATAAAATTAATAAATATTTACCAACAATGATTAATTGCATTTCCTCAGTTTTTTCTGATATTAAATATTCCATTTTCCATTTTAAAAAGTAAATTTCGGATGAAATACGAGATATATTCCTATCGAATTTTTTTCTTTAAAAATCTCAAGTCATTTACAGTTTAATGTTGTGCCAGTCTTTGCCTATCCCTTTCGAACTTAAAACAGCTTAGTAAACATACGGTACATCAATACTAAGAGCTAATAAAATCAAAACTATTATGAGTTTAAGTTCGTTTTTTACCCGACTGCTAAGAAGGGTTATGTGTTTCAAGCGTATCTGGGTATGTGGATTTCTTTATACCCTCGAAACATCCCAACGGCTGGATGGATGTTAATGAATGAGGCCTCTATCGATTCGGCTTAACCGTCCGATGGTTATAGGCTAGATTTTGTTTTTATAAATTCAAAATGGCGGCCGTAAAATACAAAATGGTGGTAGAGACGAAAACAATTTACGCACCCTATTGAGTGGCATATCATTGGATAGGTCTTTCAAAATGAAGACGATGTTTCATTGACTATTTTGCAGTCGGAAGCTCCGTTTAAATATTACACTACCTGGAAGTTTTGTAAGTAGGATCTCTAGCTTTACTGCAACTCTAACCTTCATAGACATCTATAGCCCTCATCAAAACAGTGTTTATAGATAGGAACTGACAATTAAACATAACTGAAAAGTAATCAATACAAGTAAATAAAAAAAATAGGTAAGTAATATAAAAAAATAGTTTCACATTGATGAAAAAGGATTAATTAGTTCGCTTTTTACGCAGTCGGGTTTTTTGATTTTTTTTATTTAATTAAAAGCACCATATTTATTTAAATTCTAGTACAGACCTGCAAATTAATAGAAAATTCAAAGAAAAATTACTTTGAGCATTATTGGATTACTTAATTTCAAATTGCAAGGTAAGTTTAGCCGTTCAATGTAGGCTATGGGAAAAGGCCATCTCTGAACTTCTACTTAGCTACCCGTTAGAAAAATGCTTATACTTTTAATGAGGCTGTTGAAAAAAATCGAATTTTTGATGTAATGTTCAAAATGGCATTTTGCAATAATTTCTTTTAGAACAGAAATTAATGTTGGATAACGTCATCAAACATTTTAAACCATTGTTACTTTTTTCTGCGCGCGCTCGCCCATTCAAAAATGAACTATCGTAGAACCTTTCAATTTTGAAGTTTCCTAATTTGCATAGATGCCTTTAACCCTTTATCTACTGACGGTACTTATAAGTATCATTAAAATAACTTGTTATAAAATCCATTTAATACATCAATTAGTTGCAATACAGTTTAGAATGAGTTATAGATACATTACTTTATCTTGTACCAAAAGCATTATGGGTTACACAAAACAAATATATTTTTAAAAGGATGATTTATTTTGCCTTTGCATCTTTTCAGCTTTCTTGGCGTTGGAAGAGGGGGGAGGGGATTTTTCAATTCGGAAACATTTCCATATTTCTATTGTGAAAACATTATATTTGTACCTTTTCTAATTCTGCAAAATACTAAGAAAAATATTTAAAATAAAAGATTTGAGTATGGTTATAAATATTGCACAAAATCCATATAAATTAAAATTTAAATCTAAATCCTTTTTTCCCCCTTATTTCTTTCTAAATCCTCTAAAACCCTTCTACAATTTAGTAAATGATTATGTAAATCTTCTAATGTAGTTTAAAAATTTCACGGTAAATGCTTTAGAAGATAAAATTTTCATGAATTCATAATTCAGTACATAAAGGGTTAAACCGAATTAAAATGTCTGATTTTTCTCTTTGTTGTTCAGCAAATTGTGTATTAAAAAACGTATCGTAAAATTCTCAGTACATTTAGCGAATATGATTACAAAGGCCATTAATAATGCTAAAAACTTTGACTATACTTTTATATATTGGTTCAAAGTAAAATATAGTAGTATAATTTAAAATATAGATATAAAATTTCGGATAGTTTTTTTTTAATGTATGCAGAGTATGCGTTTTCAAGTTATCTTAATGTAAAAATGTTAAATTTGTCATAATCTTTAAAATCCTTTGACTCTATATTATATTATGACATTATATTATATTATGAAAACAGATAAATGGTCGAAAGCTTCGAAATTTAATAATATTGAAAGTATCATAACTCGGCGAGTTTTTGCAGTAGAAGAATGAAATTTTTACCGTTTTAAATATCCGAGTATGTATAAAATATTTCTAAATATAAGATATAGAGTATGAAAATTAAAAAGCTTGAAATTAAAAATGAAGCTTTTTGAAAATCTGTGGCAGGACTCTTTCGTGAACATAATCTTAATTCCTGCTTTATTTTGAAAATTTTTGCAGTATCTCAAACAGGTAAAAAAAGTAAATTTGAAAGTTTTTGGAACACTCTATATTTGAATATTTCTGATAATACAGAAGCAAAATTCTAATGTAATCCTTTTTATTTTCGTTGGATTTTATTCATTCAGAATTTAAGGGGGTCCGGGACACAATTTCAAAATTTTTTTATTTATTGAGTTAAAATTTTGATTTTTTTGTGATGGTTAACCATGTTATTTGTAAACAAAACCACATGATAAAACTTGTCATATATTTAAAAACATAATTAATTTAAAATTCAGTAAAAAAGTGGGGTCATTTAAAATCGTTATAACTCGAAATATTATTTATACAATTTAACTTTTTTTCATTTAAATAAACACAAATACATAAGTTTTAATTTTGATTCAGCATTTAAAAAATATTAATTAAAAAATTAAAAATATTTAAAGTAAAAAAAAAAAATGATGTAACTTTTTTTAACAAATCATATTTTCAAAAGTAAATATTTTTTTCAAATTTGCTAAATCAGAAATAAAGTAAAACAATGGAAAAAGACATGTTCCAAGTTTGAACCATTTATCTTTAACCGTTTTTGACTTATAATGATTTAATTACGAGAAATGGTGAAAAAAAGCCATCCTGATGAGAAACGCATTTTCGCAAGAAGTTGTCTCCATGTCAATCATTGCTTGAAAGCTGGATTTTGAAAACAAACCAAAACAAAAAAATTAATATTTCCTGTTCTAATTAAGATAGAAACGTGATTTAAACGTCCTTTTAAGCAGAAAAAAAACCAGAGCAATTTTTAATGCAATAAAAGTTTTTTAGAAAATTTGGAGATTTTTGTGTCCTGGACCCCCTTAAATACGTCATTTTGAGGGGGATTTTCCTTTCCCTTTATTCCCTCTCCCTCACCTTAAATCGTGACTATAATATAGTCATTTAGAACAGGCGTCTTCAATATTTTTTCTTGAATGTCGTTTGCCACTACCACATTCCAAATAGGACACACTTCCCGTTATCGAAACACAACATTTCTGTCATTAAAAACCGATTCTTTTCTGTTTTAAAATAGTAATTGACGAATGGGCCAGATGTTGAATAACCGTAATTTGAAGCATACAAATATCTAATTTTCATAAGGTGGTTTTCGCAATTAGACAAAGATCCTAAGGCTATGATCCAATCAGGCTCCCGCGACTTTTTAAAAAAAGCTTTTTAAAATTCTTGAAAGTGATATTTCCAGATATCCATCTTCTTCCATACCATTTGAAAATTTAATTTCTTAATAAATTTAATAATACAAATAGATATAAGAAACAACTACATTCTGGTGAAAGTTCTCAGCGTTTTCCAGAATTAGAATGGATTTCAGTTTTTCAATTATTACTGGATTTGGTATATTTTTTATCTACTGTGTATATATTTGTACATAGTCTTTGTGCGTCGTTTTTCTTGATGTACATTAAAGAATGTAAAACTTAATTAAGATTCTGGTGTCATTTTGGCGTTTGGGTTAAAATTAAGTTGCATATGTTTTATACCGGCGCCTTTCATCGCCTTTGAGTGCTAAAGTACTTCTGTTGCTAAAATACTGAAATGATTGATTGACACCAGGTTTTAGGAACAAATTTATTCGAAAATAATAAATTTTTTTCATGTACATTAAAAATGTAAAATTTAATTCAAAAATTCTGGTGGCATTTTTGCATTTTCGGGGTAAAATTAAGGGGTATTTATAATGTACCATCGCATTTCACATAAATATTATGTAAGATGAAAACACTGTGTTTGAATACAAATGAGTATAATATTGAAATGATATAAAATTTAATATATAACTTTTTATTTAACTTCGGAACGGCTGCTGCTATATTAATAAAAGTGGTTTTTAGATACAGGGTAACTCCGGGAGAGTCGCCGCATACGAGATAGATGCCGCACCCCTTGTATTTCTTGTAATTATCGATAAATGGTCGTCAAAAGCACAGTATAGGTGCGCAATGAGATTATTTTAACCAGTGTGTAGCGTGAATAACATTTCGATGTTTACTTGTAGAAGTACAATCCTTATGTTGACTTAAGTGCATGATTTCGCTGTCCAAACATTTAAATACGTTATGCTTAAATACTTTTCATACACTAATTAATAAATGCATGCATAATTTCGAAGGCAAAACTAAGTACTGCGTTTGTATAGAGTACTGTGCGCATGGTTACGCCATTCCCATTAGCGATGGCAGGTAACTGTGATGGCCGATGTCTGCACCATGAACACGGGATACATGCAGCGCTTCAATTCCGGTATACATGCCGCATTTTCTTTTGTACGGGATAATTATGTGTTATTATATTTTCCTTTTCTTTTTGCACAGATTAACCACGTTAGGCATGTTATCAAGCTACCAAAACCAAAGGAGTAAAATCCCGGCCGGCCCGGCCTACAGGCGGAGGTAGATTTCGAAGTTATGTATACTAATTTCACCAATAAAAACTAAATCATGATTAGAGATAAACCCACTTTAACAATTTTATCTGGTCGCTTTTGACGAGTTTTTATATCATTTTTATATAATAGCTGGTTTTATCAGAATCATGTTAAGGCGGTATTAAAAAAAAACACTTTTCCATGCTCAACAACTCGACATTTTCTGGCACTTTTTCAGATTCATTTTTAGGAAAAATAAGCGACCTGTGTTTTTAGTTTTCGTTCAATTAATTAAAACTTGATTTATAAACAATTATTTTCTCAATTGGACAATATTTTTCGTTTCTAACACAATTGCTACGGGAAGTTCTGTTCAAAATGCACACTTTGACATCATTTTTTTTTAAATATGTTCTGCCTTTATCAAAAAATTTATCATTACGGTACATTATATAGTGTCTGAATAAGAGAATCTACCAATTGGATGCGTCTGAGAGCAAAAATGAATTTAAAAATGAGTAACAAAATAAGCAGTTTGGATTTGAATACACCCTTAATAAGATGATTTTTTTCTTTAACCGCTATGTATTTTTAATTTTTTTTTTCTGTAAGAATTGGTCTTATCAAAAACTTGTCTATATAAATGTTGTAGACAATATTAAGAAGATATATGATAAATTCATGGAGATTTTATATCTTGTGAATTGACGGAGTTATGGATTTTTTTTCTTCTTCAACCCCACTTTTTGTTTTCGTTTTTAATTTTTTTTTTTTTTTTTGCGGTACGAATGGGTCCCATCAAAAACTTGTGGATATAAAAGTTGTAGGTAACATTAAGGAGATTTATAATAAAATTAATTGGATTTTATATCTGGAGAATTGACGAAGTTATGAATTTTTTCTCACAAAAACCCAATTTTTTGCGCCCCTTGAGCCCATTTTTAATTTTATCAAAAATCATTGATACATAAATTTTTGGCCCTGTTTTTAGAAGTAATAAAAACTTTAAAATGATTTGATATGTACAAAAATTAAGAAGTTATGGGGGTTTTTCGGTTTTCACAAAACCCCTCCTTATTTCCATCCCCTTTGTCCGATTATGCCCATTAACGAACTTAGCCGAGATTTTATACCTCTTGATTTTATGTATCAGTTTGGAAGAGTTTCGTGCAGAATTGTGGCAGTTATCGTGTCCAGAAGAAAGTGATATATATATATATATATATATATATATATGGATAGATAGATAAAGTTTTTTACTGATGGTGGTTTTGGATTCTAGGGGTCATGATCGGTGCAGATCTGCAAACATTTTTCAGAAATTCCAACTTACGGGAGAATGTAATAGGTAGTATTTCACACGAAATCTACCTAAAAAGGGAAAAATAGAAAGAAAGAAGGGCAAAAAAGATGCAAGTCAATATGATAATAATTAAAAATCGGATTACGCGCAACGCAGACGTTCTTTGCAAGGAATGTTTAGAAAACTACTCAAAAAAAAAAAAAAAAAAAAAAAAAAAGAGGAAGTATAATTGCCTTCGTTGCATCATGTGCCAAATGTAGTTACATAAAGTCAGTACTTTTCGAAACTTTTTGTGTAGATTGTAGTCGAAAAGACAGGTCTATTAACCCGTTCGGTACCTTAGGTGCATATAAGCATCTTCATAAAGAGCATTCAAAATTTGTTTCTTGCACCTGTAAAAAAGAAAAGTAATATTTGCTTTCTTTAACTTGAGCATTTTCATGATTATTTAAGTAAAGGTAACTTCTTTTAAAAATGTGGTGCCAACCGAATAACATTTGTATAAAAGCCGCCGGTCCCGAAAGGATTAAGACTAGTTCCATGGGTAATTGTAGTGTAAGTCACATGCTACAATATTTGGCTACCAGTATTTTAGAACAGAAAATGTGACTTATTTTATCGAAGATATGTAAATAATTAAATAAAGTGAAGCAAATTCATCGAAAATAGCCGTGTCCAACAAGCATAGCGGTTGTCACCTATGTGACTTACACTACAAAAACCCATGGAACTAGCCTTAACAAATCAATCATGTAAATTAAGCAATCATGTAATGTAAGCAATTTTACTTTTTTTTTCTTTTCCCTCTCAATACATTGATATTACGTTGTTGATGAAATAACAATTAAAATTTAAAGTAAAAAAAATAAGTCGATAATTTTAATAGTGAAAGTAGCAAACAATTATTAATTTGAATCTACTAATACATTTCATTGTACTAATTTAGTTTCATTTTGTTTTCACAT
This sequence comes from Maratus speciosus, assembly GCA_963932465.1. Classification (NCBI taxonomy): domain Eukaryota; kingdom Metazoa; phylum Arthropoda; class Arachnida; order Araneae; family Salticidae; genus Maratus; species Maratus speciosus. The sequence goes on along the minus strand of OZ010787.1, from coordinate 682,111,374 downwards.
TGTTAATTATAGTCCAGGTATGAATATTTTTTTAAATATTTTTATTTATAATTTCATTCTGTTCTTATTACAAGCGCGGCATAACTACCGCACAAGTGCAGTAGTTATGCCTGAATGTACGGGTTTCTCAGCCTGAATGTACGGGTTACGCGATGCAGTGTAATGTTTTAGAAGAAAATTGTTAAAATATATGAATTATTCGTTTTGAATTTTTTTGTCGAAATACACATATTGCATTAAATAGCACAGCATGATTTTTTTTTATTTTATGTCTACCATGGGACTTTATACAAAAATTCAAAACAATATGCGGCATAAATCCCGGAATTACTCTATTCCAATTTATCCCAAAATCATTAAAACTGATTTCAGATACGGAAGATCACGCAAGTTGTCTCAATACTAATACTCTGTTCAAAGGTACTTTCGTTTTGAACTATTATATTACCAGTAATAATGATAAGAATATATTTATATATATTTTAATAAAAAGTTAATTATTTACTGTGGAGTCTACTGTCCAAAGGAATAGTCATTTTTAAAAATAAAAATAAAAATATTTTTGTTGTGACAATTAACAAAAATGAGTGAATATCACAATTTTAAATGAGTTTAACATAACATTTTGTCAGAAATTATTATTTAGTATCTATTGGGGCTATTCTCCTTATATAAGAAACAATATTTCCCATATTTAAATATTTTTGCAGTTTCCTTTGATTCGCATGAATTCTTTTGAGTTTCATTTCCTCCTTAACAGAAAGGATTGAAATTCCTCTTTCCTGGATGAAAAATTAAATCTCCCTTTTCAAATAGAACTATTTCCTTAAAAAAAGATCATTTTGTTCCTAGGTTATTTCCGGAAAAGGTATACCAGGAAATGGGCTAGAAATACGGATAAAATCATATTGCTTAAATGATTCATGCCTGGTTTGTCTTATTGATTATTTAATTCTTTCCCGATTCTTTACAAAATACTATGGAAATGAACAACATTTGGGAAGTCTAATCAACGGTTAATAATGGTTAATAAACGATTGGGTGCCTCGGTAGAATTTTTTTCAAGCGCCTCCCCCGAAAATCGAATAAAGTTCGTATTACAACGTCACCTTCAGGCTCATTTATTCCAAAGTTTTATACAAATCTTGGCCTAGGACAGCATTTAAATAGAAAAATATTTCTAAATTTTTCTTTTAACCTGAAAATAATGAAAATCACACAAAAATCAATCTCGCAGCAACCCCTTCCGACGGAGTATTCCCAATTTTAACAGGACCATAGCCAAAACCATAGCACATTTAGGGTAAGTGCACCAGTTATGGCCAATTTAAGCAAAAAATAAAATTTAAAAAATCTACACTTAGTAATTCTTTATCAAAATAAAAAGCAAAAACACAGATATAAAGACAATTTTATTGACTTTCACTGACTTGCATTAAAAAGCAATTGGAAAAATATAACATAAATAAAAAATATATAAATGTTGAAATGACATTTTGCACCAGTTATGACCACCTTATCACCCGTTATGGGCGTAGTGATGAACCAGTTATCAGTGTTGCCAGATTGGGGACTTTTTAAATTCAGATTATTTGACTGTCACCACTTTTTAAAGATAGTATAATACACCTTATTTTTCAGAATATTTAATCTATTTTTAAATAGGCCGAATATCTCTATTTAAAAAAGGCGGTGACAATCAGCAATCTGGGGACAAAAAAGTCCCCATTCTGGCAACACTGCCAGTTATGGCCACTGATCAGATTATTGAGTTAAAATAAATAATTAACCCCTTAACGGTCGCATTAAATTACGGTTTAAAAATTCAAATTGTTTAATGGCACCACTTTTTTGAAAAAAGAAATATTCACCTTATTTAATGACCGGTAAAATGATACCATAATGAAGTCAAATACACTATTTTATAAAACTGGTGGGAATCAAACAATCTGAATAAAAGACACAGCCCGTGAATATCACGGGTGCGAGAACTAAGGGATTAAATTTAGTTAGGATTATCCACTGTCAGAAATATAGGGGGTGCAATCCATGCACAAAAAAGAGAAGTCTTCATCATCCGAATGTGGAATATCCAGTTTTCAGTCATTAATACGAGGGTGGTTCAATGATTATTATCCCGAGTGTGTATAAAATATTTGTACTGCGATGGTGGATGTGAAATATTGAAGACTAATGTCTTAGATGCATATGTGCTCAATTTCAGAACTGTAGCTGCTATATTAACGTATTTTTTTCGTTTTTGGTGTAAGAGGTCGTACCTATCTTGAAAGGAGAGGTTGGGGGTGACAGTGAATGAGACGGGGCTACTGTCGTTTGGACTCGGGATCATAGTGGTGTAGCAACGTCTCATCCACTGTCACAAATCTATCACAGAACTGCTTCAGGTCTGGATTAAGCTCCTAACCAGCCTCCCCCCCCCTTTCAAGCTAGATGAGGCCTCTCACACCAAAAACGAAACACAATATGTTATATAGCAGCTACAGTTCTGAAATTGAGCATATACGCATCTAAGACATTGGGCTTCAATATTCCACATCAACCTTCGCAGTACAAATATTTTATACACACTCGGGACAATAATTATTGAACCACCCTCGTATGTTCATGCCTTCGGAATGCTCGTATGTTCAACCTTCGCAGTACAAATATTTTATACACACTCGGGACAATAATTATTGAACCACCCTCGTTGTTAATGCCTTCGGGATGCAAGTAAAATGTTAATGTTTCCAGCACACATCACATTCAACCCATGTCCCCACAATCTCCTTTACGATCTTCTATTTTCAAACTTTTCTTACATACGTTGCAAATCCAGTCATCTTCACACTTCTTTTTATTTGGGTTTCTTCTTTCTTTTTTCTCTTTCTTTTGATTTTAAATAATCTCTACCAATTTCCGACGTGATAACACTAGGAACTCGAGTAGTACACTTCCTTTTTTCCCTCAAATCTTGTTTTTCTTTATAACAGATTTTTTATTAAGTCATTGGGATATTTATTTATTGAGGATAAAATAACAGGATCCCAATGGGAGCAACCCGGTAATGAAGAATTTACATGCATATTTCTTATTTCAATCAATGAAATATTAGAGTCCTGTACAAAAGCTTCACAAGTAACATCCATAAAACTAGTTCTGAATTTTCATTTGTGCACATATTTTTTTTTTCATTTTCCTTAACCCTAGATATTTCGTTGCCAGTTTCCTCTCTAAGAATTTCTTCATCAACAAATTTTAGCCAAACATCATATAATAACGATGCTGCAGTATCACCTTCCCAGTCCACATTGTTTTCTTTTGTTTTTTTAAAAACAAGTAACTCTGGATCAATATTATTCTGCAACTATCTTAAATGACTAAGATGTTCCCCTAGTGTTCGGGTTGGTTAAGATCAGGTTTAAGCAAAATACATTTTTTGTAGTTTATATTATTTGCATTAAACGGAAACAACCCGCATGCTTTAAATCACAGCACTTTAAATCTCATCACTTTCACAGCATTTTGAATTGAGTCACCATATTTTGAAGTTACAAAAGTTTACAAAACTTACAAAAGCTAAATTTAGTCACCTCTTCTCCATTGGTGTCTATTCTCCATTTTCTGCAAACTGTTTTCCATTTATTCTTTAACGGTCCAAAGACAGCAACATCAGGAGATTGTAAAATGTGTGTGGCATTGGGATAGAAGGCACAAACTATTATTTTTTTCTTTGCAGAAATCACTTAAATGCATAGCTATATACGACTTGTGTCCATCTAAAAATAGAAGAACAGGTGGAGGAATTTCTTTTTCCAATAGATATGGATAAAAGACATTGTCTATATATTCATAAAAGGTTTTTCCGGTCATCCAACCAGAATCTGAGATTCCTATACCCCACTCACTAGGTGCGGATTTTACAATAGAGTCAGGAAGCCTTTTATACTTGAAAATTGCTACGGGAGGTGCTATTTCCCCATTACCATTAACTGTTATCAGAGTTGTAATGTTTTGTTTATCGCTACTATTAGACACATAAAGAAAATTTTCTCCTTTACCAGCTAATATACGTCCACCCTTGGGCGATAAGAAAAATGATGTTTCATCTGTATTAAAAATTCTTTGAGGATAATTGCGAATAGATACAGTGTGTCCATAATTAAACGACCCTACTTTAAAGTTGTCTACAGACAAAAGTATTGTTCATAAAGTTGTAAAATTTTAGGAAAGACATAATAAAGGGATGGCAATTTGTTTAAGCTAAAAAGAAAAAATAGTTTAACATTTCTCCACCAGAGGGCGATTTTTAATAAATTACACATCTAGCATTGAGATAGTTTAGAAATTTTATTTACAGGATGTTCATAAGTAATCGACCCTATTTTAAAGTTGTCTACAGACGAAACTATTGTTCAGAATGTTGTGAAATTTTTCGGAGGACATAATAAAAGTATGGGAAATGTTTGAACGAAAAAATAAACAAGAGGCCATTTTTTAACGAATTATACATTTAGCATACATTTACGATAGTTTAACAAATTTTCTTATAACCAAACATGTTCTGCATGACTTTCATTATTTTCAGATACCATCTGCAATGATAAGATAGCATGTTCCATAGTTGGCCGCAGTATGTTCACGAAAAAGCTAGGAAAATGTCGTGAAATGCTGTCTTTAAAGTAAGGTTAAGTTAATAAATAAAATTTCTGAACTATCCTAATGTGTAATTTATTAAAAAAACGCCCTCTGGTGATGAACTTTTGAACTACTTTTATTTGCATTTTTTTAGCTTAAAAAAATTCCCATCTCTTTATTATGTCTTTCACAAAATTTCACAGCTTTATGAACAATAGTTTTGTCTGTAGACAACTTTAAAGTAGGGTCGTTTAATTATGGACACCCTGTATATTATCTTCTAATAAAGTTTTGACGTCTTCAAACCAAAGCCTAATTTTTTCTTCGGTCACGTTACTTTTGGATCGGATTAAATATTCTGAATGTTTGTAGCTGACATTTTTATGCCGCCTTAAAAAGAAATTGAACCAATTTTTACCTGGTCTTCCCTCTTTAAATGGAGTATTTATATTTTCAGATTGTAAAATTTTTTGAACAGAATCTAATAGATTTTCATTACTAATCGGAAATCCCATACTAGCAGTATGTAGAAGCCAATCAACTAATTTTTGTTCTATTTCTGTACCTAAAATTGCCTGAGGACCAGCTTGACCAGATGATTCTGGTACTTTACTTGCTAATTTATGTCTTATAATAGAGCGAGTAACACCATATTTTTGACATACTCTTAAAACAGGTATGCTTTCTTCTCGAACTGCCTACAATGCACTAGATATTTTACTTGGAGAATAACAGAAACGTTTTTTGATATGTTTTTCAACATGTTTTTTGGATTAACTGGAGCCATTTTTTTAAAACCAGTTCACCGACAAAAAAGAGACAAATTGAAAACTATAAAACTAGCTATTTCAGAAAATTCTCATAAACGTTTTTATTGTAAATATTTACTAAATGGGTCTGAAACGGAATTTTTACATAACTATTGTAAAATTAAACTTTTACCATTGCCTAAAAAAGTTTTCTTCATTAAATTTTGTTTACCAAATTAATATAGTTTACGAATTTAATTTCAGCATTAGACTGGCCATAACTGGTAACAATACTATTCCAGTTATGACCACAAGCAGGGCCATAACTGAAGAATGTATAATATCAAAGTACCAGTTTTGGCAACTTCCATTTTAATTTCTTAAACAAAATTTAAGACGGTAAAAAGTATTTATATATGATAACTTACCTTTAAGATTGTCAAATATAGTCTTAAAATCAAAAATATTAACTTTCTACATCAGATGTACTCAAAACAAAACACACGATACCTTAACCATTTTCTTAAGAATGGTACCTTTGTTTAGCACAATCAGTTATTTCATTTTTTAGGTCATGTGATGTCAATGTATCCAATGAATGAAATAAGTAGATAAAGACAAAAGAGTATAAGGAAAATGTTAAATCAAATTTTATTCGCTCAGAGACTGTTAGTTAGTGATTAGATGACAAAGTGGCCATAACTGGTGTGATGGCCATAACTGCAGCACTCACCCTACATGATGTTTGTTCAGTTCTATGCATAACTTCATACACTTTCCGATGATACAAAGAGGACACACAGACGGGTAGGCATATTTTATAAACGTTTTTTTTTTCAGGTTCTTTGACCTTAAACGTATCAATCCTCCGAAAACTGGAAGTTTCCTTTACAATTCTTTCTTCTATCATTGATAAAAGAAAGCAAAAAGAAAATCTTATAAACCGTTGTTTGATAACTTCTCGATTTCATTATTTTACATTTAGTTCAACAAACAATATATTTCTTCGAAACCTATGCGTAGGTTGCAATCTAATTTTTTTTTACAAATATTTTATACAAATGTTACTGAAAATACATAAGGTTGTTTTATGTTTGTCTAGAAAAAAAAAATATATTAATAGTCCGATCATGTTTAAAAGAAAACTTATAAAAATAAAGATTAATAAATTATATTTAAAGAAATAACAAGTAAATGTTACACACAAGTCACTCGAGAATTACGCTATGAAACTTAGAATGCAACTATGGAGGAAATCCTAAAAAAATAAATGCGTGAAACCGTAGAGTTCAATATATTATGAAATAAAGTACTTCAAGAAAACAAAGTAACCAATCTGTAATATTTTGGAGAGTTCTTTGCACCGATTTAAAAATACAAAAGCTAACCTGGAACGGTACTGTGTTGCAGGAAGTTAAACTTGTGGAATTCAAGCCTTTCCGTTATAGTTTCTCGGGTGTGAATTTCATGGTTCTTAAAGATAAATGTGATTGAGCGTTGCGACATAAAATATTTTCTATAGTGCGCATACATTAAACATTTTTATATAATTGCCAGTGTTTATCTTGTTGGAGAGACAAAACGTCTTTTGTCAACAATAACTGCTGATGCCACTTGTCATTAATTTTTCTATCAATTATTGCAAACTTCTGTAAGATAACATTTTGACAAAAGAAAGTGTCTTGAATTCTTCTTACTTCCTATGGGTCACGAGAATTTATTATGATATTTATACAACCTAAATCTAAAACTTTAAGTTTAAATTTCTCAACGTATTGTAGGATGATATCCCAGGGCTATTTTGTTTAATCAAAATAGCAGCAGTGGTGGAAAATATGCACAGAAATAGTTCAGTTGCCACCATTAAACTTTAATAGTATTCTTCTCAATATTAAATCTCAGAAATTATCTCATTAAATAAGGCGAAGCATAATATTAAAATTGAGTGGTGATAATCGACACTGTGCTGCGCATCTTTTAAATCGTTGTAGTAGTTTTGATCTCTTTTTTATAAACCTATTAGTCTACAAGTTTTCCTAATTATACACGAAAAATGGGTAATTATATTATCACAAACGGTTTTAAAAAAGACACAGGCGATACCTACAATTTGTTCATTCATTATGTACTGTACCTTTATGTACTGAATTATGAATTCATGAAAATTGTATCTTCTAAAGCATTTTACGTGAATTGTTTAAACTACATTAGAGGATTTACATAATCATTTAATAAATTTTAGAAGGATTTTAGACGGATTGAAGGATTTAGAAGAGTTAATTAAATTTGAATTTATAGGGATTTTGTGCATTATTTATAACACCACTCAAATCATTTGTTTTAAATATTTTTCTTAGTATTTTGTCGAATTAGAAAATGTACAAATATAATGTTCTTACAATAGAAATATAGAAATATTTGAGAATCGAAAAATTCACCCCCCCCCCCCCCCCGATAACCAAGAAAGCTGAAAAGATGCAAAGGCAAAAGAAATCATTGTTTGAAAAATATTTTTTTTTTGCGTAACCAATAATGCTTTTGGAACAGGATAAACAATTATCTATAACTCATTCTAAACTATTACAACTAATCGATGTATTAAATGAATTTTATAACAAGTTATTTTAATGGTACTTATAAGTACTGTCGCTAGATAAAGGGTTAAATTGTCTTATTGTTTTCGAGAATGTCGGTGAAAGACCAATAGCCACACAATGTTTATGCCCAAAATTGCCTTCCACATACATAGTTTAGAAAGGGATTAAGCTAATTTACTTCCAAGAAAGGAGGGTGATTCATTTATTATCAATATGAGAAATAAGTTATTGGATATCCTTAGCAGAAAGATCAGGACTGTAGGGGGGTGGAGGAATTCTAGAAAATGTCGCCCTTCGGAACAAAATGATTAATTGCACATTGCACAAATTGCACTTACACTGAAAAAAAAATCTGTAAAGCTACTAAATTTTTTCTAGGAAACTGGAATTCCTAGAACTTTTTATGTAACGGCAACAAAATAAAGTTCCTGTAACAGACCCTGTTACAGGAATTTTTTTTGTTGCCGTTACATAAAAAGTTCTAGGAATCCCAGTTTCCTAGAAAAACTTTAGTCACTTTACAGATTTTTTTTACAGTGTATAATATGAATATTTTCAACTTAAATATTTTATCATAAGAAAGTAATAAAATAGGTCTCTAATTTTAGTATTTTATTGAATTTTATTTTTTCTTATGCAATTTCATTTTTTTTAAACAAATTGTAATTAGATTATAAAAATGCATGACCGTATTCACTGAATATTTGTCATATTCAGTGAACACCTCCTTTAAAGAAAAGTTTAAAAAATATCAAAATATAACTTATGAAAAAGCAAAATGCATAAATAAAATAAGAACTATTAAGTAATTAATAAGAACTATAAGAACTGTAAGAACATATTTTTAACTTAAATATTTTACCATAAGAAAGTAATAAAATCTATCTCTAATTTTACTCTTCTATTGAATTTTATTTTTTCTTCTCTTTTGTACACTGTAAATTTTTTGTTACTATTTTTAAAAACAAATTTTAATTTGGTTGTAAAAATGCATCTCCGTATTGTCACATTCAACAAAAACACCTTTAAAGAAAAGGCTAAAAAATATCAAAATATAACGTATTAAATGTAAAAACAAAATGCGAAATAAAATAAGAAAAATCATAAAATGTTGTGAAAACATAAAAAAAGAAAAATTACAAAAAGTTATGTACACTGTAAAAAAAATCTGTAAAGTTACTAAAGTTTTTCTAGGAAACTGGGATTCTTAGAACTTTTTATGTAACGGCAACAAGATAAATTCCTGTAACAAGCGGTGTTACAGGAATTTCTGTTGTTGCCGTTACATATGGACTTAAAATAGTGAAATATTTAATAGAACTGTTAAAGTGTTTTCATTTATAAATAATACTATTGATTATTCTCCAATTTATCCTACTCTAAATCATAATTTAAATCTTAAAACAACACGAAAAAAGCGAGGAAAGCAGTTAGTTTTAAAGTTTTAACATAGCTTTAGCAGTTGTAGTTTTCAAACAATATATCACTAAACAAATAAATAATCTTCAAAGTAACTATTTAAAGAATTATAACTGGTTATTAATTCAAAAATACATATTTGCTATTACAAAAAAAATAGATTGTACAACATTTAATTGTCTTTCTCAGTAATTCTTTCTCTAAACTTTTCTCTGATATTTATTTTTTTTATCTCATTTTGACTAGAGTTAATCTTTTCAACATTAATTTACAAAAAAACAAAACGGAAAAAAAACCCCTAAAATTCAAAACACGAGTAGTGTGATCTAACTCAAATGATAATAACTTTTTCAAATCAAATATTTAATAAAATTAATATTAATTCAATAATTAATGATAAAAACTGTTATTTTCCTATTAACAATCTTGAAATATCAAAAACCTTTAAATATCATAATACAATCGGTATAAAGATTTTTCGCTATAATACATTTTCAAAAAATACATCTGTAGCAAGTACTTTTCCGTGTAAATGCAATGACCCCGCTCTAAAAAATACATAAATAATGATCATGGACATATAATCACTGGAAATCTTAATATTGTTAACGATTTTAGATTGAAAAAGCTAATGGGTTATGGTACTAAATATAGACTTCCATCTAAATTTAACGTAAAATCTACTATAAAACAGTTTACATATGATATAGATATTTTTATTTATAAAATTTCAATCTCACACAATAAACCTATTGAATATTTTAATCAATGGAAAATACTAGTTATTGAAAAATTAACTAAGGCTTTAAAACATAATATTCCCGATTTGGTTACTGTTAACACAAAGCCTTTTTTTCCAGCAAATTACTAAATTACAAAAAACTACGTTATTACATATATACACAAGTTTCCTAATAATTATGCAATCATATGTAAATCTTATTATCACCAACTTCTTACATCCTGTATTTCTTCTAATAAATCTTTTCAAAAAACTAATGAAAATGTAATAGTAAACAATCGTAATTTATCAGTTATTATAAACTATTAAATATTTTCTCTACTAACTTTAATTATCCTTATTTAGTTCTTATACCCACATTTCATAAGAAACCAATTAAATTTAGGACTGCAACTATTGGATGCAATACATATAATAATATAAGCAATAAGCTTGTATTAAAAATTCTCAATCAAATATATATACTGACAACAACCACTGATAATACACATTGTATAAAAAGTAGCTATCAACTGGTCAATATTATGAAAATTCGTAAATGTGTAAACAATATAACGGCGTATGATTTCAAAGATCTTTTTAATAATATAGATTTATTAGATCTACATAATATTATAAATGCATTATTTAAAAAGTATCATCATAAACTGGATTTACCATTTAATATAGATATAGCTTATTTTAAATCTTTAACAAATTTCATTATCTATAATAATTATATTTTTCAAGATATTTTCATTATATTTGCAGAACGTCGGTATACCACAAGGTGGATGTACATCCAGTTTATTATCAGACTTATATCACTATGAACGTACTTTTACTAATAGTAATCTACATATATATCGTTATATTGATGACATAATTTTAATTGACACTGATCAAACTAATATTTCTCAATTTCCAGTAGATTATCCTACTAATTTAGAATTAACGGAAAACCTCCTATCTAACGATACAATTAACTATTTAGACCTTAAAATTACAATAAAAGAAAACAAAACAATAACTGATCTATATGATAAACGTAAAGAATTTAAATTCAAAGTTAATGCATTTACAAATTTTAAATCTCGTCTTCATAATTCTGTATATCGTAATAAAAGCCTTAATCATTTATATAGAATAAAGTGTCTATGTTCTTCTCATCTAATTAACAATAATATTAAAAAACTAATTTATGATGCATTAAATCATGGTCTTCCAAAAAAATTCATATATTCTTTAATATATAATTAGTACTTAAATGATCTTAAAAAACAAAACAAATTAACATGCGAAAATGAAATTACAAAATAATATATAAAATAAGAAAATAATTATAAAAAATTAAAAATTTTAAAATAATAATAAAAATTATTATAGGACGGTTGGGTGGGTAGATGTTAGAGTACAGAGGAGGGCGGCGTTGTCTAGATAATACGCAATGGTTTATTTTAAAAAATGGATGTTGATTCGATACTTTTATATGTATAATGGTGTAGTTATATTTATATATTTATCAATTCATATTAAATTTATTCATATTCATTAATATTTGATAAAGTTAACGATTAAGTTGTATTTAAATTTTAGCCTACTCAGGCCAATATCATATTAATTTCTAATAGTATACTATCTTAAAGGAGAATAAAATGCATAATGAGTGTATTTGTTATACCTAATGCTATGGCAGTATGTATTTTAATTTGGTATTTCTTTTTTATCTCTATCCTTTTTAATCTTGTTTCATTTTTAACTTAATTGAAATTCAATGGTTTATTTCTCGGTTTTCTGTGTGTAGTAGTCCCAAATTCATATTCTTTAGCTAATTTATGACTAATATGAAGATGAAACCACACATTTTATTTGTGGAACTTAAGGCATTTGGGACCCGATGATTCTATCTAAGTTCTACAAATTTCCATCATTCCATTTCTGTTATTCAATATCTCCTGTTTTTTACTATGTTTTTGGAATCTATGTTAATGTGTTGGTGGAAACTGTATTTGTTAATGTCATTTTATTCATAATTTCACAGTTTTTGCTGGTGGTCGGTAATGTTTATTTAATGGTTATATATATATATTCTTATGACATTTGATCATAATAGTGTTAATTTATCATACTAGATGGCAGCACCAAAATTTAATTTGCATTTTGTCTGTAGCTTCTATTAGAGTAATATTTTCAATTTTCAACACTAGGTGGTACTAAATGCTGGTTATTGGCGATATGGTAAAATAACAGTTTTGGGATTTTTTACTTTAGTTAAGAAATTTAAAAGTGTTAATAGGTATTTAAAATACCAATATTGTAATTATTTTCTATTTATATTATATTAATTGCATTTATCACGGTATTTCAAAATGAATTAACTGCAACCATTAGGTTTTGATATCTGTGTTAACTTAACTGCAAAAATAACCTTAAACTTATCGTGCTTTTGGATACCCTGTGCAGGAGTGTATTTGGATTAAATAAAACTGGGATTATATTAGGTATGTTGTGTAATATTACTATTTTTCATTACTATAAATTAAATATTTAAAAGGTTGTATTGCTTTTTTCCATTGTATGGCATTTAATATTATTCTGTTTTCATCTTGAAACTATTCTTTTGGTCATATTAGTCGTTTGAGTAAAGGAGGAAAAAATTTCAGCTTTTAGCTTTTTTTTCTCACAGAAAACGACTATTTTGCTTATATAACTGAATTCTGTACTCTTGATAACGTAATTCAATATATAAGCTTTTCAATTATTTTTATCGGTATATCCAAATTTTTGTTTCTTTCTTCCATATTAATTCTCGTAATATAGTACAAGGGACTATATTTTATACACAGCAGCTTGTATATTCTATGTTTTTAGTATCCATGTTAAGTGTGTTGGGGGAAACTGTATTATTGTCATTTCATTCATAATCACAATTTTTGATGGTGGTCGGTAATGTGTATATATATATATATATATATATATATATATATATATATATATATACAGGGTGTCCCTGCTAAGATGTTACAAACTTCAATGAGGGGTAGGGTACACCGAGGCGACTCGGAATCACATGGGAATGCTCGGTCGGAAACGCCTTCCTGACCCAGTAAGGGCATTGACAGTGTTGCTACTTTTTTTAAATTCAGATTTCTTGATTGACACCACTTTTCTGAAATGGTAAACTCCCCCTTCTTTTCATCTTAATTAATAATAAGGCGAAGAATTAATCGCCTTAATTAATAATAAGGCATTGAATAAGGCGGATTTTACTATTTCAAAAAACTGGAACCAATCAAGAAAATCTGAATTTTACAAAAGTAGGCCACTGGCAACACTGGGCATTGAAAAGGCAGAATCACGCAAAGCTGATCTTTAGCCCTGGTAGAGTTGCCAGTGGGCTAACTTTTTTAATTCCGATTTCTTGATTAGCACCAATATTTTGTATTGGTAAAATTGTCAACAGTGGCAACACTGACAATGCCCTTACTGGGTCAGGAAGGGATTTCGGACCCGGCATTTCTATGCTATTCCAAGTCCTCTAGGTGTACTCTACCTCCCCTCGAAGTTTTTAACATCTTAGCAGGGACACCCTGTATATCTATCTATCTATCTATCTATCTATATATATATATATATATATATATATATATATATATATATATATATAATTGTAATGTATTGATACACAATTTATTAATTTTTATTTATTTTAAAGATGATGAATTGTATTATATAATGGTTATACATATATAACCATTATATAATATTACAATTCATCATCTTTTAAAAAATATATAAATGAATAAAGTGAGTATCAATACATTACACTGGCATTATACATAATAAAGCTGGATCAACTATTATTAATTTAACTAATCATTAATGAATTTTTTTAATAAACTTATATCCTAACCACCAACATATGAAGTATTAAAAATTAAAACATTCAAAATTGGCGAAAAGAAATGCAACAGGCTGTCGAATTCATAAAAAGAACAAGTAAATAATGAAATATATGAAGGAAATCATAAATATTTGAAATATTTTCTAAAACTATTTGTAACTAAATCAGTTTAACCAATGAAAAAAGACTATTTTATTAATAATACATATAAAATAACAATTTTTTATATAATAATTTATATAATAACAATATATATAATAATATATAATATTTTTTATACAAAACATATATATATTTTTTAAACAGAAAAAAAATATTTTTTCTTATAATTTTTATGAATAAAACAAGATATAAAACTGGAACACATGACAAATATGTATTTCTAGATATATTTGTTGTATGTATTATGGGAACTTTAAATGCTTTTCTCAAGAAATCGCATTTTTCAAGTGAGTGGAAGTCTTTTACGTCTGTCAAAATGCCGAGCTTAAAATATTCAGAAAAACTGTCACTACACTTTTGAACAGAATGATTTTAAAAATATAAACAACTTTTTCAGACTCGGTCGGGACAGTAGTTTGATTTCTTTGGGTTTTTATTTTATTTTTCCCATTTTTATAATATTACATCAGATTTAATAAAAAATAAACAGATTTGTCTTGCTTCCTCTAAGTTCGATATTATGGCGTAAAAGACAATTTGCTGGTAAATTGTAAATTTGTCTGAGCAAATGGAATTCATAAAAGACATATCAGATAAGTTAAAAATTTGTAAAAATCATATTTTAAAAATCGAATACGCTTTGATATATTTCCGACCCTCAAATAAGGTTCAAACCAAGCAATTCAATGAATGCCATCGAAAACGTTGTCTTGTTGAAACGTTGTCGAAAACGCTGCTTGTCTCTGTAAACGAACTAAAAGAGCTACATACTTTATTAACGAACTCCTACAAGATACAGGCAATATTAATTTATTGTCCCAATTATGATAGAATTGGTTCAGTCATTCGGACATTAACGTGAGGAAAAGATTTGCAATTATATATAAATATACAAATATATATATAAATGAAGCAATTCTAATAGGCCTCAATAAATTGTATTGTAAATAAAGAGATATGTTGAAACTCTTTTACAGGAAAAACATTGCCACTCTGTTACTAGATATCATGAATCAAAAACACTTTTCATTTTATCCTATTCGTTTTTGACACTTTCCAGCGTAGTTGAAAAGTGTGTTTGAATTTCGTTTTTCTATCTTTAGCTCTCATAAATAGACTCAGGTTGGCATGAAATTTTAATATGTTATTGAGATTTGCTATAGAATGGATTGAAAATGAATCGTGTAACATTTATAGTTCGTTTGCAGAGATAGATAGAAGACTTCTTCTACATTGTGAAATGTATTTTATTGATGTTACGGTAATTCAAACATGAGATTGATATTGGCAAGAACATGCTTTTTGAGGGGAATATCTTAAGCAGTATGGTTACAGGGACTTGCAAAATATTCTACATCATCATGATTTCTGGGGAAAAATCTTTAAGGCTGTTATGGTACTTTAAACATAATGAAATAGCTTAAGTGACAGATTTTCTATAGATTACGGATCATTCATATACAGAGACACACAAAAATTTTGTTATATGAGCGACTGCGATCGACAATTGCTGAAAGTGCATTTTCACTTGTGGTGGCATATCTCATTTTGAGGGTTACCAGCAGGGAAGCATAAAATTAGCTTTGTGTTCAACTCGATATAACAGTACATTCTCGCTGTATTACTGCTATAAAGCATTTTATTTTATAACACTATTATTTACAGAAACAATCAATATTAAAACAATGTACGTACATAATTTTAATTAATTGTGTTCACCGATGCTGGGTTTGTTTGTGTCTCATGTTTCGCCGCAGGATTGTGTGCTCATGAAGATTATTCCATCTTGTGCTGCAGTTGCAGCATTACCAACATATGTGGGAAATGCTAAGCTGGGCATCGTCCTTGTACCTTAAATGGTAGAGCACTTAGAGCGCTATTCCAAGGGTTCCGGGTTCTATTCCCATCTTGGACATTTTTCACATTGTTGGTTCTACGCTTCATTAGCAATGTGATAAATCACGTATTATATATACAATGTACATATTTCTAAATTTTACATTATTTATAAATTCTTATATATTTACAACATTCATCCAAACTACATTTTCAGTCGAATCTGATGGGTTAAATCCTATCTCGGCTCTTACTAGGAATTTCTAGAAAATTCCTTCAGATTCCGAAAGGCAATTTTCTCGCCAATTTTCGCCAAATTTGTCGGCATACTTTCATTTGGCTCGAAACATATGTATTAGAATTGTGATCTTGAAAGTCGGTTTTCTTGCCAAATATAGCCAATGTCGCCCATATTTCGCAAAATATCGCCAAATTTGGCGAAATGTTGCCAACTTTACGACTTCGTTTACTGCCAACTGTTGAACAACTTAACTGGCTCAACCTTCATTCCCATTGAAATTCATTTCCTCGCAGTGACCCAAAATGACACACTCATCGAGTTGTCCCGAACATATGGCCTAGCCCGTTGGTCTTCTCGTACCCCAAAATGTTAGGATACAAATTTTAGTCAAAATCGTTAGAGCCGTTTTTTAGATAAAATTTGCCTATACACAGACGCACAGACACGCATTATAACGTATGATTAGATGGTGTGTATAAATTATATGGATCGCATACAGGCTACGTGAAAGAATAGCACACATTTCGGACGGATATGGTCGGAAATTACTGAAAATTGATTTTTACCGAGTTAAGTGTTTTTTAAGTTGCTTATTTAGGTCTCATTTCATTATAGGAAGAATTAAAATTTCTTAATATTCTGTTACTGTTTCAGAATCTACGCATGATGCATGATTTTTCGTTCTTATTTAAAAATTTCATTTTTTTCACTGGATTTCTTGATATTCACGAAATTGATTTAGACGTAGTATCCTCATACATTCATACAATGTTTCTCTCTGTCTCCAAAGAAGGGGGGGGGGAGGCAATGAAACAGCATTTTCTAATGAGGTTTTACTCGCAGAGTCAATAGATATGTTCAGTTTTTCTTTAAATTTAATAATTTTTTTGCCTCATTTGTACAATTTATTTTTAAGAACACATTTAAAGACACCAAGAAGCATTTATTTACACATAAGGTAATACAGTCGAACCCCGATTTAACGAATTGTTCCGGACTAGCAAATTTGTTCGTTAAATGGAGATTATTCGTTAAATCGGGATAGTCAAAAGAATTTTTGTATACAACAGAGCAAGTTGAAAAAAGGCTAAAAATAAAAGGAATAATGCTCTCTTACCGTCATAATGATGTTAAACATTTGTTATTTTAAGAAAATACACTGCATAAATAATTGTTCTTCTTTTTAGGGTTTCGTTCATCTCACGAAACCCTATTCGTCTCGCTCCTTTGTCTGTCTGTCTGTCTGTCTGTCCGTCTGTCCGTCACAGAGCCCGTTCTCAGAAACTATACATGTTAGAGACTTGAAATTTTGGGTACTTATAGCTGAACACCTCACATCAAACAACAAATCATAAAATTTTGAAAAAGTCTTATAGTTACCTTCTGGGCTGTAACTTGTGTATTTTAAGCTTTTTTATCTAACTGAGTCCCTAATTAAGTTGAAGACTTGAAATTTTGGATACTTATAGCTGAACACCTCACATCAAACAACAAATCATAAAATTTTGAAAAAGTCTTATATTTACCTATTTATATTTACTCTAACTTGGGTATTATAAGCAATTTTTCTAACTCAGCCCCTAATTAAGTTGGAGATGTGAAATTTTACCAGAACACTTATACCAGAACACTTGCAATCACACGAAAAATCATAAAATTTTCAAAAAGTCTTATATTATTTACCCCTCCGGGCTCTAACTTCTGTATTTTTAGAAAATTTTCTAACCTCCACACTTTTCAGCCGGGGTGCACTTTTCAAACATTTGCCGACACTCCTTTGACAACTCTTTTATATTATGCACCATAGTCGTACATATTTTAGTTACAATTTTTACCGCCAGGGTGCGCCTACCTATTTCGGGTGCTATGGACCCGATCCCCTCGACTAATATATCTACATATTGTTTGTAAAACGGAGTTTCGTTCCGATAGAAGTTTGTTTAGAATAGAGTGCGCCCCCTGGTTGCGAAATGTGAAACTATTAGATTTTGTAAAAGGATGAATTGTTTTAAAAGGATTATTAAACGGTCTGTGCGATCTGTGATCAGATTTACCCATTTGATTATCTCATACTTTTATGGCTTCTTGTAGTGAGCTAAAAAAGAAAGTTTCACATTTGCACTCATTAATTTCGCAAGAGAGAGAATTTAAATAATTAGAATTATTTTTAAAATCTTAGCGTTTGTTACCGCAGCAAATATTTTAAATTCTTGTTTAAGACCGCCACCATCCCGACCCATCTATCTACGGAAAGATTGAGTAAAGGAGTTTCGTTCACATATGCTTTTGTTAAGAATAGAGTGCATTCCCTGGTGGTGGAATGTGGAACTAACATAACGCGATTTTGTTAAAATTAGGAAATCTAACAAGTCGATCTGTTTGAAACTTTAAGATATTTTATAACACATAAGATAAAGTGTAAGAAAGAATGACACGCGAAATTCCGGGGAGGGGGCGCTAGCTTTCTATTTAAAAAATTAGCGTTTCTGACCGCTTTAGGTGACTTTTTGAGGGAGTCCTGAGATATATGCTACTTATTTAATATAAAATTGTCTAAAGTTTAGTTACCACTAGTTCCTAATAGTAATTTCAGCAAATATCTTAATTTCTTATTAAGACCGCCACCACCTCGAGTAACATATCTACTTATAGGTTGTTTAACGGAGTTTCCTTCCGATACAGTTTTGTTAAAAATAGAGTGCGCTCCCTGGTGGTGGAATGTGGAACTAACATTTTTGTTAAAATTAGGAAATATAACAAGGCGATCTGTTTGAAATTTTACGATAGTTTATAACACATTAGAAAAAGTTTATAAAAAATGGCGCGTGAAATTTCGGGAAGGTGGGGAGAGGGGGAGGGCCAAAATATTTCTTTTTTGTTTCATATCGTTTCAGGTGCGTTTTTTGATGGAGTCCTCAGATACATGCTACTTATACTTATTAAATATAAATATGTCAAAAGTTAAATTACCACTATTTCCGAATAGTAATTTCAACAATTATCTTAAATTCTTGCTGAAGACCGCCACCCCCTCGAGTAACATATCTACTAATGGGTTGTGTAAAGGAGTTTCGTTCAGATACGCTTTTGTTAAGAATACAGTGCGCTCCCTGGTGGTGGAATGTGGAATTAACAGACCGCGATTTCATTTAAAGTAGGAAATCTAACAATTCAATCTGTTTTAAACTTTAAGATACTTTATAACACACGATAATAAATTATAAAGAAGAAGGGCGCGTCGCATTTCGAGGAGGGGGGGGGGGTTGAGGGAGGTGCGCGAACAAAATTAGGAAATATAACTGGACGATCTGTTTGAAACTTTAATATGGCTTATAAAACATAACATAAATTTTTAAAATCAGGCCGCGTCATAAAACTTTTCTAAATTTGGCAGATACCCTTCATGTGATATATCGTAGCATTTTTTTTTGGGGGGGGGGGCGAACAAAATTAGGAAATATAACAAGGCGAATATGTTTGAAACTTTAACATAGTTTAGGATGTGTTTGCCAAAATATAGAAGGTATTCCATGGGGATAAATGTACTGGACGTTTTGAAAGAAAGTGTTTTGAAAGGAATATTAAACGAAACCCTTTGTGCGATGTATGATCACACTTACCCACTTGTTATTTACTAGTATAAATTACAAGCATTGTAATTAAAAAACATTCTCATTTATTCAATTTTTATAAATAAATTATTTTTTTTAGAACAGAATTCTTTTCTAGATGATTGTATGTTTTGTTTCGATTTTGTATTCTAAACGTCTTTATTGATTTTTTCCAAAGCTTTGAAAACAGTTCCATCAACATGATGAGCGTTGAAATACCGTTTCAGTGTTTCCAAATTGCAAAACTGCTTTTTTGAACATTGTATGCTTCATCTCTATTTTATCTTCATCAGATCCACTACTACTGCCATTAATAAACTCGCTGCAATGTACAATTAGCATGTAAGGCAATTCCACCGCAACTGATGTAACATTTGATCATCGAATTTTGTTTTCAAAACTATGTAGAAAATTTACTAATAAAGCTAGAACAAATTTTTCAATTTGAAATATTTCTTACTAAGGACTTAATACCCAAATACCTGCAGATTATTTCAATCTCCCTTTTGGTCCCCAAAATTGCATTTCAAAATACTGTAACTGATGTAACATAAAATATACAAACACTTTTTCTGCCTTCATTGATGTGTAAAAATTATCAAAACTATCCTGTTAAAAAAGTGATTTAATCTTCTAAACAACAGTAAGTAATGCCAAATTATAACAGTAACTTGTTTCATTAATTTCGGAATAATAAAAAAGAAAAAAAGTGGCATTTACACGTGTAACTGACGTAACTTTTATTGTGTAACTGACGTAACATTATGACTTTACAAAGACAATAATGTTACTTAACTTGGTTTGTAAACAGTCATTTACAATGCCTTTTTATTAGGATTTTATTATAGAATATACAAATATCAAGTTTTCCAGTCATACCCTTAAATTTAACATATTATAAATTTTATTTCCCCCCCACACACACAAAATAATAATTTTCTCTGGAATTGTCCTGTAGGTAGTTCTGCACCACAAGATTCAGAAAAATGACAATTAGGGACATTCAAAATTTTTGAAAAATATTAGAAAATTTCTTCAATTTTTAACGTTTTTGACATTGAAAGTTATTTGTTAAATCGGGATTATATATTCGTTAAATCGAAGTATTTTTGTTCCATTTTTGTCCGAACCATGAAAAAATTCGCTAAATCAAGAAATTCGCTAAATCGCGATTCATTAAATCGGGTCTCGTATTTAAGTTCATTGTAACTTGTACCCAATAATACAGTCCGTTTCGAAAATGGATGGGCACGTATAATGTGTAGAACATATAGATCGTTTACTAGGACACATAAAAGAATTCCCTTACATTATAATTTATGGTGAAAAATCATTTGCGCTGCATTTTATTAATGTTACGATATTCATTAGGATGTTAAGACATTTATAGGCATCACTGAGATGGAGTTCAACATACTTTCCCAGGAGACTAGAATAAGTAGTATTTATAGTTCATTTATAGTTCGTTTATACAGACACAAAAAAAACCATTACATTATGATCTATGGGGAAAAAATCGTCCGCGATAAAATTAAAAGGTGAAGCCTAGGATTGCCTTTGAAAAATTTTTATAATTCAAAGAAGTGAAATCAAATACCATATGACGATTCATTTCACAGCATTCACTAAACAAGTCGGAAATCGTACGTCAAACGTAGCCAGTGAGGTGCGTTCGCACTATAACTAGTTTTACAAATATTAAGATCTGGGTGCAATAGCTGTTGCTCTCTTATGTAAAAAGGCATGAATACAAAATTTAATACCACTCTATATTCTAGCAAAAGCCATGCTTTGTTTGGATTCGCGAAGCATTATTTAATAAGACAAATATTTGAAAGTAACAATATTTTTTATATTATTTTTGCATCTTTATAAAGCAAAGACGTTATTTTATGTTTTGGAGCATTTTAAGTTTAGAAATGTAAATTCAGCCAAATAACTAAGAATTTCCTCTGAATTTTTTATTTATGATATAACGAATTTAACAGCCAATTTTATTTGTTTACAATTTTTTTATTGCCACTTTACAAAAAAAAAATCATAATATAATTCTTTTAAAATGCGCAAGTATCGTCTGCGTAAATGATTTCACATAATAAGAATAAATTGTGTATTGGAATTCTTAACATTGAAAAATACTTTTATAATTGAATGTAAATAATTGAATTTTTACAAATTTGAATTCAATAAAAATATGATATAATTTTCATAAAAAGGATATTTTAAAAATTTCATAAAAGAAATCGCGAAACTATTTAATGAATCATGATTCTATCTATGATGACTAACTCCTGATTTAATTTTTCTTCTGAAAATAGACGTGTTTCATTTTTTATTTGCAAAAATGCGTCCGTAATGGAAAAAACATGTAAAATAAATGAATTAAAATAATAAATTTTTTAAGGTTCTTCTGTTAAAAAATAATATTGTGCAATTTTACAGCATAATTTATTTTTATGTTTAATTTCAAGTCAAAATATTGAATAGTTTTTTTTTTGCAAAGTGTACGACAAAATGTAATTTGTGTAGCCTGGTAGAGGATCATCCTAATTAAATTCAGTAATATGGAAATAATACGACTCTACCTTAAAAAGCACGTCATCATCATGGCAACCTAGAATCATGACCTATCATGGGATATCATTGAATTCAGGACGTAGGATAGGATTTAATAGGATGAAGAAACCTTTTATTATAGTTACTATAGTTTCGATTCGATTTTAATAAAATTTGAAATTATAAAATTCTGCAGAAATTACATAGATTAAATTTCAAACCATTCGGCTGGGTAGTTTTTGCGTTGTTATACGCGAACAGACGGGCGGACCGAACGACGACTCTAAGAGCTACGTATTTATATAATTACGAGCGCACCTAAAAAAGCGTTAATCCCTCCCATATGGAATAGACTATTAGTGGATACACTGGGAGCGAAAGACAAAACAGGCATTTTATTTTATATGAGAAGTTCTTTTTAAAACATTTTTTTGCATTTTATTATAAAATTTTATTTTGTAATTTGTATTTTTTTATCCTTATTTCGAAAAGAAAAAAGTCACTTATCTATACTAGAATTTTGCCACAATAAGTAAATCATTCGAAATAATGTTTTCAAGTTCTGGCACGATCCATTTTTTTATTGTGAAAAACACGCAGAAATTTTCACAATTTCTGAAAGAAAAGTCAACGAATATTTATATTTGTTTAAAATTGGAAACATTGATTTACATTTTTCATAAACCTGAAATAGATTCCTCTGAAATTTGTAATGCAAATTTAGTTTTCAACAAAACTTACATAGAACGCATTCGTATCTTAGACTTAAAAATCAGTTCTCGTTGTAATATATTACAAATAATAGAAACTTTCGAAAAGAGTAGTCGGAAAAATGTAATGTGCGTGTGTATGCGAATCGAAAAATACTGTTTTCGGAGTTTTTATTCTTTGTTCTTTAGCTTTTTGATACTTTCAACAATTTTTATTCATAGTTCTGCTTCTATATATTTTTTTCAATATTAAGGATAACTCCTTACATTTCATTTGAAATTCTGCCATTAGCTATGAATGAATTCTATAAAAATATCAATAATTTACTTTTTTCTCTAAAAGTACTTTTAGTGTAAACGGAAAAAAAAGAAATATGTACTTTCATATAAAATGTTTTATCTAGAAATCTTATTTTTTAAAACCATGCAACATTAATAAAAAAAAAACATTGACATCAATATTAAAATATCACTAGAATCCGTTATAGGATACAGATATTTTGCGCATTTATGAAATTTTAAAATTCAAAATGGTGTCTTTAAAGTGTAATAAATAAAATATTCGAGTCGATTTAAAGATATGAATTTTTTAAAACTCGGCTAATAATTTAGGAAAGAAAGAAAAGTTAATTTTTGCAATTTTTTTTCTAATCTCTTTATGCGTTATTATTGTGACAGCTTATAACACATAGGTTTTGTGTCATACAAAAACTTCCATTTTAGCAAACAGTACAAAATGTATGTTATTTAGAAAATTGTTGAAACGGAAAAACGCATGTTACTGAACCACATTTTTTATTTTCGGAATAGTTTTAATAATTTAAAGTTATAAAGTAAAGTTAAAAAGGTTGGATTATTAAAAATATTCTCGATATATTGAAACCACGTGATCCGCCCAGCGTAGACTGGGCACGGGCATGGGCTATAACAAACATCAGTGTTGAATTCAGACACTTGTCTCTGGGAGGGATTTAATTTTGGGGATATCTGTGCCATCCGAAATGTACAACCTGAAAATTATTTTTTAACGAAAATATACCCGAACGAACCTCTAATTCGTAAGATTTGACATTTTCAGTATCCTGGGATAAAAAATCCCACCGCTCAATTTCTTGCCATCCTTTAACAAAGCAAAATTATTCACTAACCGATGACTTGAATTTAACGAAAATCCCTTTTAAAAATTTCCGGATCTTGCGTGATCGGATGTCGAATAGGGACTCGGTTCCGCCACGAGTAATCCACAAGTAACTGCCGTCGGCCCTCGAACGCAGCCGAGAGCAGTGAACAAGCTCGAAACCGCCTTGATCGTCCGAGGTATTATAAGACTCAATCCTATCGAACCCGCTGGTCGATGTCTTATTTAAAGAAAAGTGCTTTCACATTTTTTCTGGAGGATCTTAAATGATCGTGCTAGACATCTTCCGTAATTGGGTTTTGAAGTCGAAGTGGTTCCGCTTGTTGCATGCATAACGTTGGTCGAAGAACGAAAGAAGCTAAAGTTTCAATCAATGGGAATATTTCAAAACTGAGATCAGGAATCCAATTCTGAGAAAATGCAGGCCCCCAATTGCAATTTTTTCAAATATGCACACATTGCAAAGATACATTGGGATATGCAATTTGCTCTAGATCCACAAAAAGTTAGATGATCACGACAGGATTTTTCAGCCAGGCAGATTCCTTGAATCTGTGAACAGTATTGTTAACGTGCTTCTTTGAAAATGAAATCTAGCATGATTTTTCACGATGCTCGAAATATAAGAGCTAAATCAATTAAGATCTACCTCAAAAACAAGTCAGTCTTCTGACTTTTTAAAAGTTATTTCCTGTAAAAGATCTGCGACTCTAAAATTGAGACTTTGATGTTTTAATCATGATGCGACTTTCAAACATTGTATCTTTAATGTTTAATTAAAATCATGTTTCTTCTGGGAAAAAAGCGTTTACGAATGAAAAACACTCCATAATAGTGTTGGATTGTAGCACGAATTTGAAAACAGGCTTGAGATAAAAATGTCTTTTTCTGAAAAATTTCGACGTTTGGTACAATTTCTGTATGAAGACGGTTTCGTAAGCCTTTTTTTAACCATACGTTAAAAGACGACACATTTTCCAAACGAATGTCTATTTAAGTTTATCGCTAAGACTTAGAATGGGAGTAGTGACCATCGATCGGAATTTTTTAAGGTTACTAATGTAACTAACTGTCCGTAGGTTCAAAATACTTCCTTTAAGTTGCTATCAGATACAAATCTTTCTAAAACCCAACTTTTGTGTCGATTTTAAATGCAATTTTTTCGCATTAAATAAAAAGAAAGGTTGCAATTTTTGTTTCAAAAGAGGATGAAAAACCATTTTTTAGTTATTGCCTATCACGCGTTCGTTGACACAAATAAATCGCTAGTTTACGGCTGCATTCGCTGATTTCCGCTGTTTCATTCTAATTCTTTTTTTAAGGTTCTTTGCTATATGTAGTTTTATATTCCAAACACGCTTTTATCTGTAACTGAATTAATTAATATACTTTCTTGCCCGAGGTCCCACTTTGTAATTTACCTGATAAGTTTCGTTGTGTCGGGAATATTGCATAGTGATGTTGCATAACACCTTCTCTGGATTAGTGGACAAATTAACTTTGGCGACAATTTTTTATGGATGGCGTGAGAAAAAATGCGCATATTCTATCAGATCTGGCGTTCAGACAATTTCTGCTGCAAAATCTTCTGGTTGTCTCAATCTAAAATCTCAGGTTGATCCAAAAACTGCAAGAAAAGTTGTGAATGCGATAGC
Source organism: Maratus speciosus (assembly GCA_963932465.1). Taxonomy (NCBI): domain Eukaryota; kingdom Metazoa; phylum Arthropoda; class Arachnida; order Araneae; family Salticidae; genus Maratus; species Maratus speciosus. The sequence goes on along the minus strand of OZ010787.1, from coordinate 682,085,437 downwards.
ATATGACGTTGTCACGGTGGAGGTAGTTCACCCTACAGTTTTACAATGGCAGCAGACTTTTCTACGTCTCCCATGTGTATTCTAGGGTCGAAATTTATTGAACAGAGAGGACAAGAAGAAAGCGACATATTTCCAAGATATGCCTTAAAGAAATTAACTGCGCATGAATGACGTTAGAATACCTCAGTTTATCAGAATTGTTAAATACGCTCTCTTTTTTTAGAAATTGGAAAAATGATTAGAATTTCAATTTTTAAAATGAATAAATTTTAATTAAAGTTATCGAATTTCAAACAATAAATGTTTCCTTTCTTCCGTCATTACTAAATGTAACTAGTAGAAATGTAAAATAATTGCAATAGGAAAACATTTTACCATATTTTTTGTGTTCAACACCCTTATTACTCATTAGTGAAATCGTCCTTAAATATTCATTTTCGAACTAATATTTCATACAAATCTTTAAATTCTTATTTGTGTGGTTATTGTGATACTGTAATTCAGGGAGCAGAATAATTTTGATGAAACACATTTTAAACATATGCTATTTTATTTAAAAGAATTCTAATTCATGGGCATCTTAAAACTTTCTTCTCGGTAATTGAACGTATGAGCATTTACTTGCATCGACAAATAAATATACACTTTTAGTTTATTGGTACAACAAATCCATTTATCTTCTTATCTATATATATAGGTTTTATGTCCTTCATTTTCCTCGAAATAAAGCAAGCGTGACATAAATATTATACAAACGTACCATTTCACTATTTATCTCTTTATCATATGTGTATTGTATATACAGTACACCCGTATATTAAAAAACAACAAAGTGATAATTTATTGAAAAGAATTCTAATTCATTGGCATCTTAAAATTTTCTTCTCGGTAATTTAACGTATGAGCATTTACTTGCATCGACGAATAAATATACGCTTTTGGTTTATTGGTACAACAAATACATTTATTTTCTTTATAGGTTTTATGTCCTTAATTTTCCTCGAAATAAAACAAGCGTGACATAAGTAGTATCCAAACGCGCTATTTCATTATTTATCTCTTTATCATATGTGTTAATACAGTTCACCCGTATATTAAAAAACAACAAAGCGCTAATTTCTAATGTTTGAATGGATTCGTCTGAATGAACGCCTATCCATTTGAGTTTGAAGGTAGCAAATAAAACAGAAACATGATTTGTAAATTTTTCTGTTTCTGTTTCCCCACACTACTTTTCAAAGGAAATTCTAGACTCCCAAAGTATGTTGCTAAAGAATGTTTCGTATGTTTATGAATAAAAATGTTGGAGCAGACACCACTTCCTGATGACTTTGAAATGCTCGTAAAAGGAAAGAAAGTTTTTGATTTTATCTTTTCTAGAAAAATCGGATTTTAGAGCATCTAGTCTCTATTCAGATTATAACCCAGTCTGCCACAAATGGAAACGAGAAAAAGCCTCGATTAATCTTTCTCAATAGTTCAAAGAATCCCTCGATTCCTATCGGGATGAAAAGATTTGGCACACAGCCAAAGTAAAAAGCCCGATTTTCAAAAGCAAGTTATCAAAGAAAAAAAAAAACTGAGCTACCGCCACTGCCAGATACAAAATACTAGATTTTAAAAAATGTGACTTAATAATAGAGAAAATAGATAATAAATAAAATTTGCCATATCCTTGATTAATTCACGGTGTTATCAGTTAAAGTTTTTTTAGGCACTAGAAGAAAAAAAATGACTGAAGCTATTATCTGCATTTTTTATACAATGATATGCCAAGTTTAGAAATCTATGGTTTTATTTTCGGCAAATTAATATATTTTTTGACCTAGGAAAAAGAGACAAGATAGGATGCTGTTTAATGAAGCGACGATATTTAATTATTTATTCTTCAACTTACATAAGCTGTGAGTAGAAACGCAGTTCATTACTTAAGATGGCTATTCCAAGTGACAGAGAAATTTCTTTGAAAATACGTAAATGATCATTCTTCACTTAGAACATAAATGTCTAAAATTTTTGTTTTTTAAGCCATTAGTATACAGATTGTATTTCATTTAGTATAGGATTTAATAATTACAGATTTAAAAATTTATAAATCCTTTTGAAAAAATTTTTGAAGTACCTGCACTTTTGATAAATGGTATTGATTCATGCATTCTGAAAATAATAATTTCAAAATTTAAATACCATTTTTACATCATATTTCCAAGTACTGGTGTCATTTTAAAATATAAGAAACTAAGATGGGTCCCTTAGAACTAACGGGAATTTGTTAAATTCACAATTTCGGGAATTTCAATCTAAATTTTGTTTTCCTGAAAATGAATTTGTAAGTAAATAATTAAGGCATGCTGTTACTGCTATTTAAAGTTAGCTGAAATGTAAAGATGTAATTTCAAGTGTTTTTGTTTTGTACAACTACACTAAAATGTTATAAGAAATCTTGAAGGTTAGCGTAGCATGGTTGAGGTTTATTCCAACAGAGTGAAAAACGTCTAGGCTAGGACCCGAACCCGATTACCTTGGTTTATCGTGCAAATGTTCTTCTTACTGAGCTACTCGGACGATAGCTAGCCAACATAATCCACTCTTATTTGTTGGACATATAAGAAATGTCATCCGTTTAAGCACTTATTAAGTATCGCCTTAGAAAAGAAAAGAAAGATAGAAACATATATGATAAAGTAAATATTTTTCTTTAGTTAGAACATTTAAAGAGGGTATTTGGAGATATTTAAAAGAAGAATTCGAAAATTAGTAATGAAATACGAAAAAGATGAATCAATTTCTATAGCTATTGTTCGTCACATTTCGTCACAATCTATGGAAATTTAACTGAAGTATCTGAGGTGTGAAAATTCAGCTTTAGAAACAATTTAAAAATTTGAATACGTTTTTACCGACAGAATTCATTTTACTCTTCGGCACCAGTTTAAAACATATAGTAGAGAATTTCTATATCTAACTGTCAATTCTAAAGACATCATATAATTGTGTAATGAAATTATCTTTATTTTGATTAAATAATAGTTTATTTAGTTAAATAATAGCGATTTTATTGAAAAATAGCGTAAAGGAACACTCTTAGTTTTAAAATTTTGAAAGAATATAAACTAGGTAGAAGTGCTATATTAATTTCCTCTTTTTCCTCTATCTCTTAATGGTTTTCATATTATATCTAAGTGGCTGATAAAACGAAGTGGTGGAAACGACTGGTGTCAAACTAAAGCTTTAACAGGAATCGTTTGCTAAATGGCATGCATTTGACATTTTGTACCTTGTTATGCCAAGCAGACCAGATTGATTGGAGTATATTCCAATGAAATTTACAAACTCATTATTGCTTTCCTCAAACACACAAAGAATTCAATTTCTTAAACGGCATTAAAAATTTCAAAAATAACATGTCAAATAAATTAGTCTTAACTATACACAGGTAATATTTTTGGGCTTTTAGAAAACATAAACAATGAATGAAATGCATAAATTATTCTTCAAGATATGTTTAAATAACTTACCAATATGCCTAATACTGAAAGTATAATTTTGCAGTATCTCTTTCACTAATCAATTTGAATTGATGAAATTGTTTATTTCTACGTTTTTCATGATACTGCAATTAAATATGTAGAAAATTTAGGATATTGTTATTCAACTTTTAATCAGTTATCCCCTTGAGGGGCAAGCAATTACGTTTGTGAAATGCTGAATTCCCACCGGAATCTTTGAAAAATTCTATTTCGGAATAAGTAAAAGCAATTTTAGTCCTTTTTTCCACCAAACTTAGAAAAGTAAAATTTAATAAAATTTTTCTGGTGTAAAACTTCATTAATCGTAGGTGGTATATAATATATACCGGTGACCCCCAAGGGGTTAAAGGACGTAGATGACTTCTTATGGTAAGATAAACAGCATTAATGATACACTAAAATTACATTTCATTATAATCCTAATTAAATGGAAACCTTTTTATGCTTTCGTGCATCCATTATAAAATAAGTTTATCCCGCGTTTGGGCTTTTTTGGTCGTACCCTGTAAATACAATATTGAAATAATAGATTTCCTTAATGTATATATTTTTTGTATATGTAATAACTGGTTTTAAACTGACCTCCCTGATGTACTGAAAAATAAAATGCGACGAATTGGTATAGAAACATCTCATATAATGTTCTGGAAATGAACTGTAGTTGCATGCAAATTCGGGTAATTCCTCTTGTAAATGTGACATTTAGATTCGTGGGTAGTGTTCTAGTACAATGCGTGCTATTTTGGTATACAAACATTAGGATAAAGGTAGCATTTACATCTGTTTAAAACTAAGGAAGTATCGTCAGAATAACAATATATTATTCTTTAGTATATTTTTGCAGGCTTTTAAACTGAATACAGAAAATAGAACAGAGGCTTGCAATTTTTGACAATTGGATTATAAACTTTTACATGTAATTCAGATGTTTTGTATTCTTTATTGCGCGTGTTTAAAATCTATTTTTAATTTTTGGTATATTACAGATTACACCATGAACAAGAGGATTGATACAAAAATAGTTTATAATGTAATCTTCAAATTTAAGATAAAATAGAGTAATTAAATACCAGTCAGCATTGTAGATACTTGTTTTTTATTAAGTAAAAGTGCATTTTTTCTGTTAAATGTAATAGAACTTTAGGTTGTTTAACGGGCGAAATAAATACGAATGTAATATACTAATATAATTATTTTCGTTAATTTAAAAAAAGTATTTTCAATGATTTTCATCGGAGGATTGTTTTAAAATACTATAAATACGTGCGTCAAGTACATAATATAGCATATATAATTGTGCCTGTGGAGATAAGGTTACATAGTATTTCTGTACAAGTCTGTGAGCAGCAGCTTCTAGTTGAATAGCACATTATTACAAAACCATCTGATAGACAGATTTTACATTAAGGTCTGTAGACATTATACATCGCTACTACAAAAGATTTATTCATTTTCAAAACGTTATATGTATATCCAAAAGCGAGGCTAGCGAAAGAGACAGGCTACCACGATGCATCTCACTTGTCTTTTTTTAGAGACTGCCAGAGTGAAGTGATGCTCTTTTCGTACAACTGCATTGGTGCCTTCGACCATCACGTAACTCCAGCGGTCTTTAAAAAAGATACGTGGAATGAACCACGGTAGCCTGTCTTTTTCGTTAGCCTCGTTCAAAAGTATTACACGTACAAATATGAATGATATATGAAATAACCGCAAACTCATCAAGTTTGTATTGTGTGCAACACGAGTTCAGTCTCTTTCAGTATCTCCCAAATTGGAGGTATAGCTAGAAAAGAGTTTTGGTGCGTTAGTATATGCGCAATGTTCGTTTGTTATAGCAGTGTAACACGCTCGCTCATTGGACATTCAAGTTCGTCGATACATAAACGATGAACTTTCTCATCGCTGGATTGAACGTATATATAAGGATGATCTCTCTTTGTTAACTTGTCCCCCCCTTAGGTGACTTGGTCACCTGTTTTAGGGCCTTGTTAAATTTTGCTTTGTGAGCACATTAAGGGCCTTGTTTATGTACCACGCTACCAAAAACATGAGAAGAGATCAAGGAACGGATCAATGCTGCAGTAATGACCATTGGCAGGATAACGTTACAAAATGTATAGAACGTGTTCAATTACCATATGGGCGTGTGTCGTGTGACGCAGAAGGCGCACATAAAACATGTGTAGAATGTGCAGAACACTTGGTGAGTTTGCGGTTATTTTCGTTTATCACTCATCGTTGTGCATGTAATACTTTTGAATAAATAACCTTTTAAAAATGAATGAATTTTTCATAGTAGCCCCGTGTTTGTTTACAATCATTTATCCGAGACGTTTCGCGTTAATTGGCAGTGTTTAGTATAGAATTGTCACTTTTAAAATGTGGATCATTTGGGTATGCGATCTCATTCTAGAACGAAACCAATAAACTCATCGATTTGTTCTTTTCCAGACATGCCTTGCACGTATATAAGAGAAAGGCGCATGAAATAGAATCGGAATGATCTGAAAATGGCAGTAAAAATGTCAAGAGAGGACTATCAATATAGGCTGATTATTTTAGATGGAGACCTAACAAATTTTCATTCCTAAACCTACAAACGCTTTTTTTCTTCTTAGGAAAGCTAAACTTACCTAGAGAGGAGTAACCTAATGACAGTTAGAATATCAGACACACATTGCTTTCATACGAATTGAATACTTGAAAATGAGCGAAAAAATGCCCAGCCCGGGAATCGAAACCAGATCCTTGACTTGCAATGTTTTACCATTTAAGCTAACTGGGCCGACAACCAGCCAGCATCTTTCGCTCAGATAAGGTTATCTGAGCGAAATATGCTGGCTAGCGAAATATGCTGGCTAGTTGTCGGCCCAGTTAACTTAAACGGTAAAGCATTGGCCTCGTAAACCAAGGATCTGGTATCGATTCCCGGCCTAGGCAATTTTTCACTCAGTTGGAAGTATTCAATTCGTATGATAACTTTACCTATCAGTTTGACTGTGTTAAAATAATAGTTCAGACATTGCTTTGTTAATACTCATTCTAGCCAAATTCCTCCATTCACAGGCTCATTTGGATAGAGTTAAATTTGTATTTATTTTGAGGTAATAAAAGGGAAAATGAATGCAACGCTTACATAGTTTGTGGCTAGGAGAAAACATTGCTTAAATGAAACGAAAAAAATAATAAGTCATTTGTACTATCTAAGATTCTAAAGTGACACATAATTTTTTTTATATGCAAATGGGAAATTTGGTGGGGAAACAAAATTAGGGAAATTAAACATCTGCTAGATTGGCTTCGTTAAATGAAAGTTGCCCACAAAGAAGTTTTATTAATTTTACCAAAAGCAAATATCCTAATTATATGAGCTAATGATCGTCTGATTTTGAGATTCCTACCTTATGCACTTAAGTTTTACAATTTTCTGAAATATGTCTGAAATATGTTGGGAGATACCCTGCATATATTCAGTATTTAAAAAAATTATACTGACATATTGTTGAGGAAAAGCGCATTCACAACTTTTCTTCACAATGCCTAAAATTAATTATTTTAATCAAATTTAAAATTAAAGTTCTTTTATAAAACTCTTGAAATGCAAAGAAGAGAAGCTTACAGAAAATGGATGAATTCTAAACTTCTAACGTATTGATCTTAAAATTTAGGAAGATATTTTAAAATAAAATTATAAAATTTAAAAAAAAACGTGATGAAATGAATGTTTTTGCTGATCAGCGGGGAAACGATTTTAATTAATTTCGAAAAATATGAATCTGGTCGTAAAAAAAGAACAGATAAAAGAATACAGCGCTGAAGATATTTTAAAGAATTCTATTTTTCGATTTGACTTTTTTTTTTTACTGAAAATGTGTAACTACCTCTGATAAGTGGACTTTCATTGAATAAAAATGATACTGTACGTGAGAAAAAAAAATACAAGATGCCTCCAAAAATCTTTATATTATAGAATACATTATAGAATATATTATTTATATTATAGAATTTAATTTCATAATAAATACAAAGATTGGACATAATAAAGCTGACATTTTAAATATTTTTTTCTAAATTTAATAAATTTGTTAGTTCACAAAGTACATCTGGGCCATATTCAATTTTGTTTAACACATCCGTTCTTAAATGGCTCCTGTAAACCATGGAATTGCATAGCTGTGAAAAACATTTCGGTTTTTTGTGTACCAGTTTTTGTGTATTTTGAAATAGAAATAAGTATTTTATCAATTCGCAAATACATGTTATGATTATATAAATCAACGATTAGTATTTGAAAATAGTGGTACTCAAAAATCGGAAGGTTCGGCAGCTGTGCAATTGCAGATGTTAAGCGTACTTTTATTTATTCAACGTCTTCAATATTTGATGAAAAAGTTTTTGATTTGTCTTTGACAAATTTAAAAAAAATCAAGACGATGCAAAAATTGCGGACTCCGCAGATTTAACTTATCTTTTCAAATGATTTCAAAACATTCTTATTATAGAACCCCAATGAAGCCGCTCTCGCTTTGTTGCTCCATTACTTTCGAATGCTAAGTAACATTTGGGAAAAAGCAAAAGAAAATGTGTATGAACTTTAACATCGGCTAAATTTAATGTGTTAATATTAAAATGTATTGACTTCATTAAATAATCTTTAATATATCAGCCGTTAAACTTTAAAACCAATTAACTATTAACAGCCAACCAATCTGTAAGTTTCAAGTTACTATTTTATGTACTTATTTTTATATGAATACATAAAATGTTTTAGATTTTTTTTCTTTTCAAAAACGCTCTATCATAAAGTGCTCCGATTACTACGAATACCTAACAAGAGTTCGGTGACATATATCATGATATATATCAGATATTTATTTTCAAAATATCATGATTTTTGATATTTTTATATACTCGATGTTTATTTTCGAAATATCGTGTATGATATTTTTCATATTTTCAGTCAAACCAAGTGTAAGTGAATTTTCTAACAGTTATCGACGTAGAATTCCAATCTTGTGAATGGCACCCTTTATTGTTTACCAGCAGCTGAGCTGCGCCCCTAATAACTGAAAGGTTGGACAGGCCTGTTTTATGCTCGCGTGCATCGGCTATAGGGGTTTAGTTTATTTTTGATGTTTCCTTTTAAAGAACTAGGGGGCTCTGCCCCCTACGAGCTACGCTCGCCAACCCCCCTTCAGACACAGCAAACTCTAAAAGCACGCTAATATGATCGGCTTTAAAAAAATTCAGAAGAATGAATTATAATTAAAAAACAGTGGCTATCTATCTGTTAACGAGTTGTTTTCGTCTTTGATTAAATCAGATCAGTGAAACATGTGAAAGTAAGCTAATATTAAATCATTTAACTAAACAGAGTCTTTGTCTGCCGGTATTTTTTAACAACACTATAAGGAAGATTTTTTAAAGAAGACATTTTAAATCTGACGTAATTTTAATTAAAGTTTTCTTTCTCTTTTTAATATTCACTTGAAAATACTTTTGTTGTTAGAAATGAAATACTATTTGCTCTGTCTTAGAATTCTCAACCAAGAGCAATGCGACTCTTGTAGGGACTTCAATAACAGCTGCATTGGTTCATTGGTTCAAAATATCTCAATATGTTGATTTTCTGTAAGCAAGTAAACCCTATTGGTTTACAATGGAAGTCTATGGGAATTTGGAGAAATATTACAGATATCGCCAAGTTGGCGTCACTTATGGCGATTAATTTTGGTCGCCACATTTGGCGATATATCGCCAAGTTGGTGACAAACTTGGAGGGATTTGGCAACAGAACTGGGTTGCCCCTATGTTAAACCCCCTTATAGGAATGGAGATGCATTAAATGCTGTTCAATAACCAATGAGATGCGTTTCATTCTCGCATTGCCATTAAACAACTAACAAATAATCGCGATTTCTGTGCCACGTATGATAGCGTAATATATATATATGTAGATTAGTTTTAAAAGATTATCTCAAAATATGAAATAAATGTCTCGTGCAAGCATATTTTTAAATTTAAACTGTTTGGCAATATAATTGTTTGGCAATTTTAAATATGACGCAATTTCCTCCATTTACGTTTTTAAACGCATATTAGTGAATTTATTATTTTACAATTTTCTTTCTCATTTAAAATTCACGTGTAAATATAGTTTTTATGACGTAATTATTAATATTTTCCTACTTTTAATACGTAATCATTTAATTCTCATTTGAAAGATTTTTTTTCTCTTTATAATAGTCACGTGTAAATATTTTTTTTAATTTGAAGGAAATATTATTCTTTGCACAATTATTAAATTTGGCGACAATTTAAAATAATACCCTTTTCTAAAAGTTGTAAAAAATATCTCTCGAAATGCTGAAAATTTGCATTTAAAATGGAAATAAAACCTCAAAAAATGCGTGAAATTAAAAAAATAAGTGCAGTCTGCACACCGGGAATTTCTAATGTATAAAATGATCTAAAAATGATTAAATTCCTATCTGTAGTTTTCGCTCCTATAAAACTTTTTTAATGGAACGATTTTGAACACATTTAACATTAAATATCTCTTAAAATAATTCTTTTATTTGAAAACTGTCTGCATCAGCTTGTTTATCAAGCATTTCTCTATAATAATACCGATTTTCATTTTTTTGTACGCGATATTTTTCTTAATATTAACGAAGAAAGACCTCCAGTCACAAAAAATTCAAAACCGGCGCACAGTGGGGCAAAATCCTGAAAAGCTGGCCAAAAGTCGAAAAATAAAGTTACTATTTAGGGAATTTTGGCTATAGAGATGGCTAGAATAATGTTTGGAGGGTCAGGATCTATATTTATAAAAAGGTTTTCGTTTTGCCTTGACAACTTGTATCATTTCAAAAGTGACGCTTGAAGGATCATCATCTGAGGTGAACAAAAGGAGCAAAACAATGGTTCCTCTAAACACGTGCTACATTTTTCCATGCCATCCGATTTTAATTCTTTAAAATGGATTCATACGATGATAGAGTGTAAATTATTTGCGCGTATTACAAAAATTTTTATTAAGCACATAAAAATAAATAATTTCATGATTTTTTTGATAAAAATTTTGAAAAAATATCTTATTTTTTGTTTTCAAACATCAAAAAGTTTAAAAGTTCCACAGTGTTCCGCAACGACATATAATGGAAACTAACTGTAGTCTGAACTATTATCTAATGTATAGTGAAAAACCAGCTGCCAAAAACTGCCATTCTGCATTCTGTGCTGGTTTTTGTAACCACAAGTAAAAATGTCACTTTTTTAGTCGCTTCAAAAACTCTAATATTTATTACTTGTCACAGTAATTTAGCTGGCAAACATTTTTGAAATTTTTAGATTAATCGGTTTTGTGATAGATTATTATGTATTATAAATAAGTATTATAATCATAAGCGAAAATGAATTTCATAAGCAATATTAGTAAAAAAAAAAAATAATAATAATTCTCTATCATCGATCCGATAGAAATACATTATCTTATCTTTATAGCTAATAATTTTGTTTATTCTAATGTAATTAGAATAAATATCATGTTAATTGCAATCTTTGCTAGGTCATACTGCTGAACGTATTTTATTAATGGAAACGGAAATTATTAAGAATCTGACTTCCGAGAACATTAGCAATCTGAATTTGATTTGCAAGTGAGGATGTGATGGCACATCTATGGTCTTTAAACAAAAATTTAGCGATGATGATGGTAGAAAGCAGGTTCAAATATCTTTTCCACTTCTCTAATGCCACTAGAACTTTTAAGTGTTGCGAATAATTCAGAAATCGTTATCTGGAAAAATCCGAGACCATCATCTCCTAGATTTTTTTTAGGCCCATCAGAATCTTTTTTTTTCACGAAAATACGGAAGCTACTGTCAGTGAAATAGATTATATTACAGATCAGAAGAGTAAACTTATTCCTTTTAAAGCAATTATTGATAAAAAATAAGTAGGCGTTAATTGCAAACTAGATTTAAGGATGATTGGTTGTAAAATTTTTAATGCCTTTACTAGTAATTTGCAAACTTAACGTTGGTAACTATATCAGGCAACTTCAAGACAGTTTAATAACCTTGATGACATTTTCAAACTAAAAGTGAATGAAGGACATTTACGATTCGGTATGACCACGGTACATGCCTATATAAGATGTTTTGAGTGTAGCTTGCATTTGGCATACAAACGGGATATAAAGGAATGGCAAGCGTGCACTCCTGACGAAAAGAAAAAAATTGCAAAACAAAATTTACAAAAAGGATTTCGTTTACAATTAGGAGTTCTCGTCGATAAACCAAAAACCGGATTTGGTAGCACAAATGATGACAGTACAGCTCGTCGATTATTTGAAAACGCAACTATATCTGCTTCCATAAAGAGAGTAGACGAAGATTTGATCAAATGATTCCACGCCATATTAGAAATGATTTCTTAACATTCATTTGATCAATATCGTGGATTATTGCTCACAAACGGCTTGTAAATTCTTTGAATTGTATTCCTAGTTCTATATGCCAACTTCAGTGCCCAGAATACTTATTCATGGCAAAGAAATAATAGCTTCCTCAATATTACCAATTGGGAAATTGTCGGAAGACGCTCAAGAATCGTGCAACAAATTGATCAAATGGTACCAAGAAGATTTCTCGCTAAAATGCATTAGGACGAAAACAATGGAAGATGGGGCTTTTTTCGGCTTTGAATGTCATCAGATCCCATCATTTAAAGATTACATAAATTACTGTAGAAGAAATTAAGATTCTTGTACTTAGAGGTGCTGTAAAATATTTCAACAACTCCCATTTTGAAGAATCTACTTATTATACTATAGATGATTCAGAAGACGAATTTCAGAATATCCTTTCGTTTTATTTTAATAATATAAAAATTAAACCTTTTAACATTTTACTTTCCATTAATGTACTTAATTGTGTTTCATAAATAAAAATTCAACGTGTAATTTCGATTAAAAAGATCTTAGTTCCTTGAAAATTCTTTGTAACGTTTAGTCTCGAAACATCAAATTTTATTTAAATCTAAATGTTTTTAGTATTAATCCGCCATTTTTTAAATGTTAACTTTTGTATGTTACTTAGCATCCTCAAAAGCACCTGCATACGAAATTTCATATAAATTGAGTAACTTTCAAAGCATTTAATTTTTAGTCCGCCATATTGGATTCGCCATATTCGATCCGCCATTTTGTTTTTCGGAATTTTAACTTTAGAATCTTAATCAGCATCCTGAAAAATACCCATTTACGAAGTTTCGTGCAATTTGAATAACATTTTCATATTTTGGCCAGCTTTTCGGGATTTTGCCCCACTGTGCGGCGGCGGCGGTGACAGCGTTAGTTACTTTTTTAGAATAGAGAGAAACGGCTATTTTAAATAATATCACAAAGCATTGTTCATTTTGGTAATTAAGAGTTATGCCAGATTTTAGCAATATAAAGGTAGAGCTTAAAATCCTTTCTTATAGAGCAATTTGTTTGGCCCATTCAACAACAAGTTATCTCGAATGAGGGTTTTAAATGGCATCTGTATGCAATGCCTACACGGAAACACTCACAATTCCGTTCCTACGTTTACTTCCATATTTAAGTGAAAAATTTTCAATAGAAGTTCAAATTTGTAATTTTTCTTAAAATGAGGACAAGCATCAACGCAACAACTTTGCTTTCTAGTTTTGGGGCGAAAATTGCCGTTGGCGTCGCAAAAACTTTGGAATGTTTGGTGTCAGATGAGGTGACTTTAACGGATCAGTGGATACTCCAAATTGTCACATATCTCAATGTTTTGCATGAACAGTGCACGGTGGGTGATTTATCGATTGTAGCTGGCCAAAATTCGATTTTTAAAAGTTTATCCTAGCGTAATTTATTTTTTTCCTGTTATAGCCCAATAGTTAGGGCGTTGCACTCTACTATTGGCTTTGATATAAATATAATTGTATGTTGCACAGACTAGCGCAAAGTTGGTGCTTCTTAGTTGGGAATCAATCAATCAATTTGAGTACAGTTCTTTAATTTGTTACTTGAAGCGGAATAAAATATACTGGTCGATTATGGACGCTTCCGAACAAAATATAGTCTTTATTTTATAGGATTTAAGCGCATAAAGTTTGCATACTGTGGCACTCCGATATCTTGGCATTTCAAGTGGGGAGGCTCGGACGATTCTATTCTGTATAATCGGTAAAAGGTTGTAACGTACAATGGAGAATGGCATCTATAATTGGCATGTTAGCCTACATAGTGACAATCATAAGCAGAAATGTATTTTGTAAAAAAATATAAATGTATCGTTTAGCTGTGGTCATTCCTAACAGCAATACTTTTATTAATAATTATGGTATTTAAAAACTTAAGCGATGATTCTGATAATAAAAATGATGATACTAGTGATCGGAATGAACTGTAAAACCGCATAGCCAATAGCCATATTTTCAACAATGGCGATTTTTTGTATATAATAATTAATGCAGACAATTTCATAATATTTTAATGTGAATTTATTAATAATTTTATAATTAAAAAGGTGTGTTTGAATTTTTCAAAATGCCTAGATTATGTTTGGATGTATTCGTTGTGTATATATATAATATAATCCCTCTTTTGATTTCTAAATACATTTAAAATATTAGACCTTTATATAAATTAATAATAAATAAACTTTTATATAAATTAATTTTTGACAATAAGGCCAGAGACAATAAGGCCAGAGGACTAATGAGGACTAATTGACAATAAGGCCAGAGGAGGGAAAGGGGTGATTTGGTTACCACTTTTCGGAAAATTGAATGCATGATGTTCGAAAAATTTAAAAAAATTCGGTTATCAGTCCGAAAATTCTGAATTAAAGACATATCGCAATTTTTGACAAATGATCGCCGAAAAAAATTAATTTCGTAAAATGACTGAGGAAAAAACCCGAATTTTTGTCAATAGGCCGAGGATAAAATGAAAAATTTTTCAAAGGATCGTCAAGGAAAAAAAAATCTAATTTCGTCAAATGATCGTCGAGGAAACGCGAGTTTCGTCAAATTATCGCGGAGCAAAAGCGAATATCATCAAATGATCCCGAAGGAATTTCGTCAAATGAGCACAGAAAAAACCCGAATTTCGTAAAATGGCCGCAGAGAAAACGTGAATTTCATCAAAAGTCGAGGAAAAACGGGAATATGGTGTTAACGAGAATGGCTATTTTGATGTATGACAGAAGAAAAAATTACAGATTTATTTAAAAAAAGTAAGGAAAAATTTTTTTCATTTAATTTTTGGACTATTTTGGGAGGAGGGGGGGGGGGGCTGTAACCCCATCAGCCTCCTTTCTCTTCTTTGGTGTCAATGTGGACTAATATGGGACTAATGAGAATGGCTAGTCCGCTGGATGATTGAAAAAAATAATTTTTTTTCCAAAAACGAAAGAAAAAAATTCAGCATTTTTTCATATCACTTTTGAAAATTTCGGGGGGGGGGGGCGTGCTGTAGATCTTTGCATGACTAATGAAGTCTCTTAATGACGATTTCAAAGCAAGTGAAAGAATAGATGCTCATAGATAAGAAATATTTTAATATAATATTATGAAGAAATTTTCAGAATAAATAAAAGAGAAGGGAGAATAGTCTTGCATCGGTCGGGTTACCCGCTTTTACCCGAACCCGACAAGACCCGTGGTTCGGGTCGGGTCGGCGCTATATTTTCCCGTTGCGGTCAGGTCAGGTCGGGTTGATTTTAAATTTTTTTGGTGAGGGTCGGGTTGGCTTTTACTGTTTCGGGTTCGGGTCGGTTTTGGGTTGGCTTTTACTTGTTTCTTGTTGACCCGCTTTTTTAAAAGAATGTTGAAAACATTTTTTCCTGTTAAAAGCCTAGATCAAAGTTTAGCAGCAGTTAAGTTAAAACCGCAGATCAAAGTTTTAAAAAAGTAAAATGTGTGCCTGTCTGTTTTATCTTTAGTCATCTCATCTTTTCACGAGTCTTCGAAATAACAAACCGCATTATATTTTGACCGTATTTTAAAAATACAATATGCAGCAAAACGCTAAAAGGTCCTTCTTGCCTAATATATCAAGTTAATAATTTAATTGTGGTGAAACGCGATGCGCTATGTTAGACGGGAAAATTTTCAAAATAATAACGGCTGATAAACTAAGGGCAGATGGTCAATTCTGCAAAACAAGGTGTATCGTTATAAGTGGAACTTTTGAAATCGCAACTAATTTTAAAGCATATTTAAAGATTAGAGTTTTAGTTTTATACCATTTAGAAGTTGGATATTAAAGAATATAGATTTGTTCATTCTTCCATGTAAAACATAAAAATGGTATTAGAGAATTAGAGGTGTACACGGGCCGGAATTTTCATGCCCGGGAACGGCCTGCCCCTCTCCGTTCAGTCCCGTGTAAAACTTAAAAGTTCGGTCCTAGCTTGGCACGATCCGTATATAATTTTATCGGCTTCGTCTAAATATTTATATTGGGCTGGTAGACCCAATATAAATATTTAGACGTGTCATGTAATTATAGTTATCGGCTCGGCCTGGCAACGCCATTCATTTTTTTTTTCCGGTTCGGCCCGTTTATTTTGTTTATCAGACCGGTCCGCTGAAAAAACTGTCCTAATAAAGCGGCCCGGCCAGTTTGAAATTTTGCCGCCCTGTCGCGACCCGCGAGCCGTTCTGGTGCAGATATCTATTAAATATACAATTGTAGATTATTTTACATAATGGTATTAAAACATGATTTGCTTACATTGCGGGTTCGAGTCGGGTTGCTTGTTGAAGTATTGCGGGTTCGGGTCGGGTTGCCTGAAATTATTTTTGCTGGTTCGGGTCGGGTTGTGGGTTGCCGAAAATTATTTTTGCGGGTTCAGGTCGGGTTGCGGATTGACTTAAAATGGAATTTGCGGGTTCGGGTCGGGTAGAACCCGACCCGAATCTAAAATAAATAAATGTGTTTTGTGGTTTTTCTTTCTTTTAATTTTCGCCCTGAATAGAGCTTAACCGCCGAAAGGGCTTTTTTAGTCCTGAAAAGGACTATTTTTTTTAGTTCAGAAAGAGATTTATCTTTCTAAAACTTGTATAAAAACTTTTCTTACAACATTTCAGTGTCACTTATGGTAGAATCAGTGTCATAATTTATGTTGGATTCGCCAGTTTCGGTTGAAGTATCAGAGTCATTTTCATCTCCTACAACAAAAGTGATATTTTCCATCTTTTGCTCTACTATATTGACTGTTTATCAATATTCATCTTCTATGTTAATTACTCGCTGACAATATTTCGACCATTCATACTTCGTTATGCTCGAAAAAGCTTCGAAAGTTAATTTTTTCATTTCAGTTAAATTAAGTTCTGAATTTACATTTCTGTTTTTGATGTAGCGTTTTGTATCATCCCATGCAAATTCAATGGCATTTAAATCGCATTGATATGGTGGTATTCTCAATACACCGTGTCCTCTCTCTTTTAAAAATTCATCGACACAGTACCTTTTTGTGCGTGTGTGTGTGTGAGGGGGGGTGCATTTGTGACTACCAAATCATATAGGTCTACTTTTCTCATCGCAATAGTGTGTGGAATTTGGTTTTCTGTTAACCATAAAGATAGTTCCTTTTTTGTGGCATATTTTGATGGTGTTTTGTTCAGAATTTTTGTATGGTAAGGAGCATTGTCCATACAAATAACACTATTAGCTAGGATGTTCGGGAGCAATTTTTCCTTCAACCAAAATTATCAAAATTCATTTGCCCGTGGTAATCGCCTGAAGCGGTTCCAGATTTGAATACCAAGATTGCGCCTGGTATAAATCCATCTTCGTTACCGGCATGTACTACGATTAACCGGCTTCCTGCATTTTTTTAAATATATGCTCCAGTTTTTCCAAGCTGCCAGCATTTTCCAAAACACATGTTACTATCAATCCATGTTTCGTCTATATCTATAGTCGGCCTCTTATTATTCCTATGTTGCCTTATTTCACGTAAATATTTAATTCTACAGTGTACAATATCTTGCCTTTCCATACTTATTTTTCTTTTGTCTTCATAACGTTTCCACCGAAATCCGATTTTATGCAGTATTCTTCGCAAGGCTTCTCTTTTCCAAGGAAATTTAATTTTTACTCTTATAGCGAGCAATAGAGCATCCAGATAAGGCATTCTATTATTTTTATAAAACTCTTTTACCGTTTTTCGAATACCACAAATATCAAATCATCTACATTTAATAATACATTACGATTTTTTTTTATCTCCTTCGTTTACCAGTGGATTGTAGAATGGGAGAGAGCATAGCTTTTTTCTTAATGCGAGCAATTGTTCGCAATGACACCCCAGTTGCAGCAGCCGCTCTCTTCTGAGCTTGTTTAATAGGAATCTTCGGATTTTCCAACTTTGCTTCCTCCTCAAAAAATTTCAGAACTTTTAAAATAACATTTCGCTCCTTGGAATGAAATTTTTCTTTTTCTCTGCCATTTTATCAAGACGAAAATCGATAATAATAATAATAATAATCTAAAAGGAAAGATCAGCTTCAAATGCAAGCATGCGCTTCGACCTGAAATACTAAACTCAGAGATAACAGATAAGAGTAAACCTGTACTAAACTAGTACTGCAGATGCAAACCCCTATTTCTGGGAATTGGCGGACTGACCGCTCGCCAATTACGCACTTGTACGTGGCAACCTTTGACCCTGAAACTCCCGTCAGAAATAGATTCTTCTAAGGCCAACTGCCAAGATACCAGAGCTTAGCAGTATATGTGCTGTTATTTCATATTTAATAACGCAAAAAACTCTATTTTTTTTTAAATTTTTCAGTTTTAATATAGAAAAAGTTATATGATAAAGCACGATTAAGCTTATTTTTTTATATGATTAAATAATTTAGATTATTTCCTTTCGTTCCAATTTAATTTGTCTGCCTTTAGCTGCCCTCCCAGTTTTTAGAATTGTTTTTAGCTTATTAAGTCTAAATAAATTTTTTTGAAATTTTAGTTGGAGTACCATTTTCTTTTTATCAAAGACAGCAGAATTTAAGCTAGTCACATAAATAAACTTTTGCACCATTATGCAACGGCAGCAAGATTTAAAACTTAAGGGAAATGTGAATTTGGTTGAAAATATTTTGTTTATCGAGAAAAATTACAATGAATAGCACGTGAAGTTTTGCAAGATCGAAATGTTTAAATTTATGACCAAATTTGGGCAAAAATTGTCAGTTGTATGAAGATATCTCAGGACAAAATGATTTAAAATATGTTACTTGGCTGCAAATTTCGAGTGGTTACAAAACTGATCCAGACAAATTCTCCAAATTCAGATTTGATACAATGCAAAACATAATGTAGGCATTTTCTCATGATATCTTATGATTCCCTCTCTTTACATAAGGTCCCTCTGTGCAGAGATAAGTATAAATATACAACAGAATATGCAACATAGCAATTTTCATTAAAGCTGTCGAATGTTTGCCCTGTATCGTAAATTTTAGAAAAGAAATTTTAGGATTTGGTATAATAATACAAAAATAGTTTTATGTCTTCAGCTTCCATACCTTTAAGAACGTGTCATTAAAATTATCAAGGAAGAATCATGCGTCAATCAGATTATGAAACATTTTTCAATGCAACAATTTTCACTACTATAATAAAACTTCATCACTTAATAACGTGAAAAACGATGTCTAAGTAATAAATTGTAAAACATATAAAACGTTTGAAAACACAATTTCAACCAAAGCTGAACATTTTGTATACCCTTGTATATGAACTATAGATTTATGATATAATTCACAATATGCTAAAATTTAGAACAGTTAGTGAACGCATAGCACAGTTAAAAATTCCTCGTCAGCAACTTCCGTCAATAAACGGAAATGTACTTCAGATGTTTTATGCAGCCCTGTATATGATTTATAGAATTTATACACACTAAATAGTATGCAATTTTTATAATTAAAAAAATGTTCCACAACTGAAAACACACTTCCATCAATTATTTTTCATACAGAGAAAAATATAACTGATTTATTTTGTGTGCCCCTGTATATGAAAGATGAATCGCACATCATATTCTATAGTAAGCATCTTATACAGCACCTCGGAGATATATATCAATTTAAATACTTTTGAAATATTATAATATGAACAAAATACACCACAAACAGTTTTGTTCCATAGACCGTAATGTAACATAATTCTTTTTAGTGTCCCTGTAAATGATCGATAAATGCTATCCATACCCTATTCTATATCAATCATCTTGTAGTGCACTTCATAGATATGTATATAAATTTCTATGTGTTTTAAATTATGAAACATCATTAAAAACCACTGCAAACAATTTTTCCCTATAGGCCATAATGGAATGAAATACTTTTGAATGTCCCTATAACGAAATTATGACTGCTACGCGCTACATTTTGCAATACCTAACATTCAATAGTGAATATCATTTTTCAATTTCATGGCGATGCGACTATATTGACCCCAAATACAATTGTGGCCAGCTAGAATCGTTAAATCACCCGCCTTGCAGCGTCGGAATTTAGATTACGTAATTGTATTGAGATCCTAAATGCATTCCGTCACAGATGAGAGTCCTTCCTGTCTTACAGGAACGAAAATGTTTAGTGACTGCTATCTTCATGAAAGATGATACCAGCACTTCATATAGTCCAAGAGCCGACAGCATAAAAACCTATGTTATCAAGCACAAGAAAAACCTTTAATTTATTGTAGAGTAGAAGTAGGGGAATCTGATCCATGTCTATTGTCAGTCAAGTGGTGCATAAGCCAAAAATTAATACCACCAGTGGTTGACTCGTAGCTTTATCGTGTTTTCCTGCTCCCAGTCGTCCATGTTTTCATACCTTTGTTTGTAGGACAAACGCAATCATAAACCTACGAGTCAACCACTGGTGGTGTTAATTTTTGGCTTATGCAGCACTTCACTTCCAGCAGAGATGGATCATTAGATTCCCTTACTTCTACTCTTCCATAAAATAAAGTTTTTTTTTTCTTGTGCTAGATAACATACGTTTTTGTGCTGTCGGCTCTTGGACTAATATTGTTTGATAAATGAAAGAACCGGTTCGTGTTCATTTTGAGGTGATCGAATAACATGAAGATATTCTCCAAATGCCTGACCTCTTCATCCTCCAGACTTGAATCACTGTGACTTTCGGTTCTAGGCACTCCTGAAACATCGTCTTTGTAAAATAAGTATATAAACGTTGACTGAATCGAAGGTAAGCTTAACACGCCACATTGTTGCAATTCTTTTGCTCTACATAGGGGAAAACAAGGTCGTGTTAATTGCAATCTTTTTATGTAATGGACAGCACAAGGTCTTAAATAGGAAAAACATGTTATTGTAGCGACATTTAAAAAAATCCTTTTCTGCTTTTGACTGCTGCAGTGTTCATTTTAATAATTTGGGTGTATATCTCTTAAATCCTTGTTTTCATATGTGTATAAATATTTATAGATATATATGTGCATAGGATCAAATCCGATAACATGCTGGTATTAAAATCTCATGGCAGGAGAAACCTATTTGTAAATAATAATATGTGTCACATTTACAATTGATAAATAACAAAATAGGAATGCTTTGAAAATGTAATTTCATAACGTAAAATGACGTATTGTAAAATAACTAGTCAGATGACAGTTTTTTCATATGGATGTAGCATTTTTGACATAAAATTCAAGAAGAAAAATTGTTTTTCCGCGCACGTATGAATGCGATTGCACAGCTGTCAAGAAGTTACTTTATAACAGAGCTCAAAAAGAATGGAAATAAACAAAAGCAAAATTGGATTTTTAAAAATATTTTTTGAAGGTAGTATATATAAATGACACATTTAAATTTTAATATTGAAACACGCGATTCATGTATGATGAAATTAAGGGTAAAGAAATCATAAAATCAAGGTGAACTTTTAATAATATTGTATAACGAATGCATTTTCATTTTCAAATTATAAAAATATTAAAACATTTTTAAATAGGAATTATTACCACGATATTGCTTATGGGATGTTTTCTATGGATAAAGACATGCTATATCACGTGCTTTTAAAAGTATTATATATATTTAGAATATGTGCTAGAAGTATTTGCAGTTATAATATAGTGAAATATTTTAATAAAAGAAAAACAAACAAAATATTAAGTTGATGAGATTCTGTGGTTCAGTTTTAAAAAGTTTATAACAACAGAGAACTGTAGTTATTTTCCTTCTCTATGCATTTATAAAGTTTCAGACATTTATCTCCCATGGTACGTCCTTAAAATTTATTCAAATAAATCAAAGAGGATGACTTTACTTATAGGAAGATAACAATTAGTTAAATTTTGTTTGAAGCATTTGTTCAAACTTTTAAAATCTATCAAAAACAAATTTCGAGCAGCTTATTCAATTCTCTCTTTCTTAATGCTTACGCTTTCAGAAAAATCTCAGAAATATTATTCAAAAAGATTTCACTGTTTGCATATGTTTAGCTTCTAAATGAATTAGTTTCCTCTTCTGGCGTTTTCGAAAAATGTATTTAGAGCACTAATTTATTAATGTGTATTCGCTATTCTTTATTCGATCATGGCATATTCTATGCTACCCATTCATTATTTCTCAAAATGGATATTTAATTTTTTGAAATACTTGAGTTTAAAATTATCCAGTGGCTACTAAGCCAAAGCTCTCTTTAGTGATCAATACAAAATACTCGAATTAGTTTTTTTTCCTTCTTCATCAATGATGCATCTAATAATTTATATTTTATTGATTCTTCTGGTAAAATTAGTTTTTCTCCAACTACTAATAACTTTTCTTTTTATCATATTCTTCTTTTTATCTGTACATTTTTTACCATAGTAACATATAATGTATTACCAGAGAAGGGGCAACAAGATGTGTTACATTTGCATTGCAGAAGAATTTCCTGTTTTTAGGGAAAAAAAGGAAACATAATTTTATTGTAGAATCAGATAAAACAAAGCTTTAACAATAAACGGTATGACTTGCTAAAGTAGAATTATTAATTAGACTAAAGTCTGCACTTCAAAAAATAAAACTGAATTCAAGAATAAAAAACATACATTTAAATCACTTTAAAGTTAAGTCAAAATTGAAAAAAAAAGAACAAATTATATTGAGGGATTTTTTTAACCAAAAAAGCCACGATTTCACGGCGCATTCAATGCAGCGGAAAAAATAACGGAAATAAAGAATAGGGGAAAGAGTCGCTGTATGTTACGAACGACAACAAAAGTAAAGCGAGTAGATCAAAAGTCACTTCTAAGAAAGCAAATTTAAGATGCAAATAGCCATCTACCACAGACAACTTTTAATTCAATGGATTCGAAAGGTTTATTTCGAAAAGTATTTTACGAAGAAACTTTAAAAATAAAAATCAATACACTTAGAATAAAATAATATTGATTTTATTAAATTTTCAAGAAGAAGAAAAACACATTTAGTATATCGACTAAATGAAAAATACAAAACTTATATTGTGATCTTCATGGGAATACTTGTAGTATAACCAAACGTTACTTTTATCTCATTCCAAATTTGCGATTTCAATAAATTCATTGTTTAAAAAGCATGTTGGACCTTTGAAGTATTATAAAGATTTCGAACCCGATTCTGAAAGCGGTCTTCATACATTTTGATATCGAATAAGACATTGCTTAAATGCCAACAATACTTTTCTCCATTGTTGTTGACATCAATGATATTAGACCGGGAGCCGGCTGCACAGACAATCACCTCATCGAGTTTACGGGTGAAATTCTAGAATTATTCGCATATTAAAATGCAATCGGTTTGCCGATTTTAGCGGCTGACTCGTAGGTTTACGATCGTGATTTCCTGCTCACATTCCTCCATGTTTTCATACCTTTTAGTGCAGGAAAACACAATGATAAACCTACGAGTCAGTCGTTAAAATCGGGTTTTTTAGGTGTTTACCATCCAGATAGGACTTGGCAGACCGATTGCGTTTTAATATGAGAATGAAGATTTAACTAATCAAGAATTTCATCCGTGAACTGGATGAGGTGGAAGCAGGACGTTTCGGTCCCGACACTTCGGTCCCGCCATTTCGGTCCCGCCGTTTCGGTCCCAAGACATTTCGGTCCCGAGACATTTCGGTCCCGAGACATTTCGGTCCCAAGACATTTCGGTCCCGAGACATTTCGGTCCCGAGACAATTCGGTCCCGAGACATTTCGGTCCCGAGACATTTCGGTCCCAAGACATTTCGGTCCCGAGACAATTCGGTCCCAAGACATTTCGGTCCCAAGACAATTTCGGTCCCGAGACAATTCAGTCCCAAGACATTTCGGTCCCGAGATATTTCGGTCCCTTCTCCAGCAAGCTGAAATTTTGTGCACTTGAAATAGGTGATAATTTTATAGGGGACATTGTAGAATTTTTTAAATGAAGGCCTTAAAATTTTAGTAAACACACACAAATTTCGTATGGTAATCATTTTAAAAAACAAGGGGGGGGGGATTGACATTTTCTATATTTTAGTGTATCATAAGTATAAGGGTCTGATAAATTAAGACATTTATAACTCGATCTATAATTATCGCAAAACACTCATATTTTGTATGGTAAACGTAATTTTTATAAAAGGAGGGATATTATCAAATTTTTTAACTGAACTCCCTAAATTTTAGTATAACTCGAATATAAGGACTCGAAAACGCAAACACTTATAACACAGATCAAAATTGTCGCAGCCCACACAAATTTCCTATGATAATCATAATCGTTTTATAAGGCAGGGGGGGGCGCTCTGTTGACTTTTTATATATTTTAGTGTATCTTAAGTATAAGGTCCTGATAAATTAAAACATTTATATCTCTCTCTGTAATTATCGTAATCACACTCATATTTTGTACGGTAAACGTAATCTTTAAAAAAGGAGGTACATTATAAGATTTTTTAACTGAACCCTTGAAATTTTAGTATAACCGAATATAAGGGCCCGAAAACCGCAAACACTTATAACTCGCAATCAAATTATAGCACCCCATGCAAATTTTATATGGTAGAAGTAATCGTTTTCAGGAGTGGGGGAAGGGAGAGTTCTGTGGATTCTTTATAGAAGCTCCTCATATTTTAGCCTATCATAAATATAAAGTCCAGACAATTTAAAAATATTTATAAGTCGAGCTTTAATTTTCATATGCAAATGTCCAGGCCAAAATGCACGTATTCAATTGTATATAATTTTCACAGTATGTGATTAATAATGAAAAAATCTGCAAATATTTTTACAAATCTTTATTTTATCCTATTATTTAACGGCGCATCAATTTTAAATGTATTGCATTTTACATATTTTTTTAAAAGGGGGTTCTTAACATGGAATTGTGATAAAGACACATTATTTTTTAAATTCTGCACCGGAACAGACTAAAACTTTCTATTTTATTTTAATAGTTATTTTAATTTACTATTTTTTGAAAAACTATTTAAAAGTTTGCATTAATCTTTTTACCTGTAACAATAATATTACCGCTATTTCTACCGATGTCGAATGACAAGTTTAAAAATATTTTTAATTTTGAACAACTTCAACGTTTGCCCCGAGATAACTCGGGGATAAAAGCACTTTTCCCCCATACCTGTCGACGGTGAAGTGGTTTGCAACAATTACAAATCCTTTTTAATATATTTAAGACTTTTACATGCTTATCACATTCAAAAACTACGAGCACAATAAACATAAATCAAAATTTTAAAATTTCTATTGTCATAAAATATTCTTTTCGTATTTAAAATTAATTCTGTATTTCAAATATTTCTTTGTTATTTATTTGACTTATATACTTAGAATTAAAGCAGCCTACATGTTTTAATATGACAAATAAAAAATAAAAATGAAAATACAAAAAAAAAAAAAAAAACATAAAATCTCAAAATAATAATGTATAGTGAATCACTTTTACGTAAAATTTCATTTTAAATTAAGAAATTTTATAAATATATCACAATGAAGAAATTTGGAAATTTAGAAAACATATTTGGCTTTTCTTGATATCTATATGTTATTCATTCAAAAGAATATTATACATGTATATATATATGTCGAGTGTAGATGTCCTGGCTTCCCCCATTTGATTATGCTAAATAAAGATCCAGATAGAAGAATTATTCTACTCGCGCTCTCTTTGTTCTAGTCAGCCGGCGCTTTTTTGTGGCCACACGGCATTTTTCATCTTTAATGGCTTAAAAAAACCGGGACGACATGCAGTGGCGTAGCCAGGATTTCGTTTCGGGGGGGGGGGGGTCCAGAATTTTCCCTTCATGTTATATATATAGTAAAACCTGTCAAGATGAAATTGTAAATATTGGTGAAAAATTCCGTTTTACACAAGTTTCCGTGTTATTTGGTGTATTTGTATAGTATTCTTTTCCGTAGCACTATGGAACATTTATGTTTAAGACAGAACTCCGTTATAGGCAGGTTTCATTTTTAAAAGTTTTGTGTATTTATATAAATATACTTATTTATATCATATGAATAGAATAAAACTTGTCAAAATAGTAATTGTCTATAACAGAAACCTGTCTTTAACGTAAGCGTTACATGGTCTTAATATGAATTGCGATACAATTAAATTTGCTGAAAACCTGTCTGAAAAGGGGATTTTCACCCTTCTTTAGTGAAGCATAGTGAAACCTGTGAAAGCGGAATCTTTCTATAACGGAATCCTGTCTCAAACGGAAGAGTTTCAGAATCCCTGCGAAACGAACAATAGATTTCATTGAGGTAGTGTATCTTAGAAGTATAATTAATTACACTTCTTTACATGGAAGCCTGTCTAAAATGGAGCTTTTTACCAGTCCTTGGAATCTTGTCTTGACTGTGTATATATGATAGAAGTATTTCGAGTAACTTTAAGAATTTAGGTATATCCTTATTTAATTTCTTAATTTTAAAAAAAAATCATGGATAAAAAATATAAGGCCAATCTCTATAACTTCAACTAATAATACATTCAAGTTACATTAATATTTACCAGTGAAAAAGATTAACTTATGATGTAAAAATCTGAGCGCATACTGAAGAGTTAAATTTAATTAACCGATTCGCTGTCATTCACGAGTATACTCGTGGCTTTAATTTATTGATTACTTTGTCACCACTATTTTAGAATTTAAAAAAAAATGCCTCATTTATTGGCAGAAATTTCGCTGTATTAGTAAAGCGAAATTTATCTTTCTGAATTTGTGCTGGCAAACGACCTTCAACAAAAAAATTGAAAATTCTTAGTTTTGGCAGCGAATGGGTTAAATCAAGTTTCATATTACATAACATTTGCCTACAATAAAGTTAGGGCCAAGTGGTTAAGTGTAAAACAGCAATTTTCATGTTTAATTTCTTGCCATTGAATTAAGAATTTGTGCTGTAATAGATATTGGATAATGATTTCACATAAGTGTCAATCGCATGAGCCGTTCATGCGATCCGCCGCGCTCCCCATGGAAATTTTTGAGGTAACCCAGATAGCATGAACATTAGCAGAAAGTTTGATTTTTTCTGATATTATCTTGCCGTGACAAATTTGAATTGAGAAATTGGCAGCAAATCTCCCGCAAGGTATACCATCACCCACTTGCATGAGTAGTTTGTTGTTAAACTGATGGCAAGACTGTCTTTAATTCACGAAAGCAAAAAATCTCTCTGTTGAGAGACTCAACAACAATGAGAATCAGCACATACGCAGAAATTGCAGAAATTTTATTCGGTAGGCACCGTTTTTTCTAAACGCTATACTTATTAAATACCAAAAAATGCTCGAAATGAAAAGTACAAATATTACCTAAACTTGTTTATGGTAATAAAACCTATGCATGCGCCTTCTGACGGCGCTTTCGCATCAATAGACCTGATCAGGTCTATTGACCCCTTCGAAGGGGTTAAACTTATAGTGTGATATGGAAAGATTACTACTTTGCAGTAAGTTTGCAGTATTTTTGATTACTTGTTTGCCGTTAGTTTGCAATAAATTTGATACAGCATGAATTTAACTTGCACGACAAGTTGAAAACACTCATAGTTATATTGTTAAGTAAAAAAAAAAAAAATCAAAAATTGAATTGTTTTTATTAAACGTATTTATCAATTCAAAATTATTTTAATTATTAATTGTTTAGATAACTAATTTATCAATTGCTTGTTTAAAAACTATTACATGAACTATATAATAGTTTTTATAGGGTAAATGCAAATGCATATTTTTTTTTAATTTTCGGTTATTATAACGTTATTAACTTCATTAGGATGTATAAAAGTGATAAGGGTTCTGAAGATAAACTTGTTGTTTATTCATTTATTAGTTAGCTTATAATATTATTTTTGCTCTTTAATTATAATTAATTAATAATTTCTTACTTTTTGCGAATTGTAAATTATAACTGTACTTAAAAAATTAAAATCTGCATAATATCACCTAACACTGTTAAAAGGTATTTTTACGTATTTGCACAATGTTGCATTATTATTATTATTATTATTACTATTATGTTTAATTAATTAATTAATTATTACTTAGACTTTATATTTTTGACTGATTTTTCAAAAAATTCCTATATTATTTTTTGGAAATTATAAATTAAAACTTTTGAATAAAAACTTTAAGTGCTATTAATAATCGCTACTAATAATTGCTATTAATTAATTCTCAAAAAAATTAGGAATTTTAGTATAAAAATTAAATTAATATTTTATTAAATATATTTTTTATTTAATGTATCCTTAATTTATTAAATTAATAACATTATTAATATACATTACATTTTTTTACTTTAAAATAAACTCAATACATAATACATTTTATATTCAATTTATCATATAGTAGTTATAAACTGAAATTTATCTTTTACATGTTTATTTATTTTATATTTAAAGTTAATTTAATTTACGAAATTACGAAATTTAAAACTATTAATATAATTAATAATAAAACTAAAATAAAAAAATTATTAATTTTTTTTCTGGGAAAGTGGGAGGAAAAGGGTAATATTAAAAATCAATAAATAAACGACAAATACAAACAAGTTGGAAATTGCTCGTCAAACGTGGCAAATGAGGTGCGTTCGTACTGTAACTAGTTTTATAATTATTTTTTGCACCCCATATTGTACTGAATGTATATATATATATATATATATATATATATATATATATTTTTTGCACTTTATGAGTGCATAGCCTGTGACATCATTAAAATGCACTTGCAATAATTTTTTCCCATTCCCCGTAATCTAACGCAAAACTTTTGACTGTCTCTGTAATTAAACTATACACCGATTTTCATAAAATTTCAAATGGCTCGACAAAATTTTGTAACAATTATATATTTAAAATTTCAGACCACTCGGAAGGCTGTAACATCATTAAAATGCACTTGCAATAATTTTTTCCCATTGGCCGTAATGTAAAGAAAAACTTTTGACAGTCCCTGTAATTAAACTATGCATCCGATATCCATAAAATTTGAAATGGCTCGACAAAATTATGCAACAATCATATATTTAAAATTTCAGACCATTTGGTTGGGTTGTTTTTGCTCTGTTATATGCGGAGACAGACGGGCAGACGGACGGACTGAACGACGACTATAGGTGCTACGTATTTATATAATTACGAACGCACCTAAAAACCTTAGTTTTGTCAGTTAAAAATTGGAAATAAAATTAATTAAAATAATACTTGCACTATTACATAAAATAAAAAATAATCATCTTATTACAAAGAAATAGGCCCAGTTTCAATAAAATTAGTTCACAAAAATCGTCTGCAATGGGTGGGAAGACTGTTAAAAATGCAACCAATAATTATTTTTTAAAAAAATGAAGCGGTGGGTGGAGTTTTCTGACAACAAAATATTTTTCCTGGCACACTAATTACCAAATCACTATTGTTTTCCCAATGTTTATAATGGTAAAGTAACTTATGAAAACAAAATTATAACTTTGTATTATAAAGGTAATAAGAAAAATTAAATATTTTTGCTTCAATAAATATATCTCATTTCTGAATTATTAAAGGAGAGGATGTAGAAGAATGATCTGAGGAAATATTTACCTACAATAGCTTATAAGTGCCCAATTGAATTATTGAAGACATTTATTATTAATCTAATTGTAAGAAGGAGAAAAAATAAGAACAGTTTTTTAAATTATTTAATTAATGACGATAATTTAAAGGTTCTAAAAAACGTATGAAAACAACAAAAAAATCATCTATGGCAGTTTATAGTATATATAAAATACCTAATATTAATAATAAATAATACAGCTTAAAAAATCCATTTTGTTAAATAATAATAATAATAAAAAGACAATGTCCCCTGTAAAATTATATCACATTGTTCAATCAAACAAATTTTCAGCTCGCTGTGATTTCATTATCATGAGTTATAAAACTTTAAATTTATCGGACTGTTATATTCAGCATTTTTTTTAATTTGGGGGGTGGGAGGTGTTAAAAAAATTTAAAAAGGTCCCAAATAATGTTTAAATTACAGCGTTTGGCGGCCCACGACAATTAGAATACGAGTTATAAGGTGGTGGGCACCGAAATGACAAGGGATCGAAATGGCTAAGGACCGAAATGGCCAGGGACCGAAATGGCTGGGGACCGAAATGGCCAGGGACCGAAATGTCTCGGGACCGAAATGGCCAGGGACCGAAATGTCTCGGGACCGAAATGGCCAGGGACCGAAATGTCTCGGGACCGAAATGGCCAGGGACCGAAATGTCTCCGGACCGAAATGGCCAGGGACCGAAATGTCTCGGGACCGAAATGGCCAGGGACCGAAATGTCTCAGGACCGAAATGGCCAGGGACCGAAATGTCTCGGGACCGAAATGGCCAGGGACCGAAATGTCTCGGGACCGAAACGGCGGGACCGAAATGGCGGGACCGAAATGTCGTGTACCCCGATGAGGTGATGGCTCCCGGTCTATATAGAACTATACAGAATGACAACCTAAGCCATTCAATTTTTAATTTATGTAATGAGACACGTGTCATTTTCACGACAATATTTCACTTTTAGAATTTTAAACACATTCTTTCTTTTTGTTTCCATGACGACAATACTTTTCTCCATTGTTGTTTCTGACATCAATGACACAGAACTACACTATGTGGCCAAAGGTGATCGGTCACTTGCAATTTTAGACGTTATGTCAAATATCTAGAAAAATACATGAGGCATTAACTTGAAACTACAGGTGTGTAAACAGTATAGTATAAGTTACATTTCGACGAAGATTTTTTTCCGAAACCCCATAGGGGACCGTCAACATATTGAAAAAGAACGAATATCTTTTGGATAACCCTGTAAAAACTAATGTAGCAAAAGCGTTCAAATTCGAGATTATTAATAAGTGGTTAATTGTAATATACTGTGTTCATTTTTATGAGGATAGCATATATACTCGTAGAGAAATTAAGGATTTTATAAAAACAGTGCAAAATTTCGGAAAGTTTGTTGCTTATAATTTGCAGAGTTCTTAATATAAAAAAAAATTCTTTTCAAAAAATATGACAAACAACATTGTACACAATACCCTGCAATCAGAATAAAAAAATAATAAAAATTGTATGAAAAATGAGCAGGTTTACTAAATAATGATTCACTGCGCATGCTTGAACGTAATAAAAATATAATTTCCATAATGTGTTAGCTAAATCTATAGAGCAACTTTTGTGAAATTTTCAAAAACATAGTTTGAAAAGTCTGATAATAATCGTTTATAGAATAAGCTCAAAATCCGTTATTCCAAAAAGGAAGCAAAAAGATGAGGGGCACAGTAGTACGTACAATATTGTGTATGCTATATTGACACTAATCATTGGATATATAGATACAACCCCTCATCTTTTTGCTTCATTTTGGGAACAACAGATTTTGAGCTCATTCTATAAACGATTATTATCAGACTTTGCAAACTATGTTTTTGAGACTTTTACAAAAGTTGCTCTATACATTTAGCTAACACATTATGCTCATTATATTTTAATCGCATTCGCGCATGCGCAGTGAAACGTATTTTAGTAATCCTGCTCATTTTTCATCCAATTTTTATTATTTTTTAATTCTAATTGCAGAATATTATGTAAAATTTTATTCGTCTTAGTTTCTGAAAAGAACTTTTTTTTATATTATGAACGCTGCAAATTATAAGCAAAAAACTTGGCGAAATTTGGGACTGTTTTTATAAAAACCTGAATTTATCTACGAGTATACATGCTATCCTCATACAAAGGAATGCAGTATATTGCAATAAGCCACTTATTAATAATCTCGAGTTTGAACGCTTTTGCTGAATTAGTTTTTACAGGGTTATCCAAAAGATATCCGTTGTTTTTCAATTTGTTGACGGTCCCCTAAGGGGTTTCGGGAAAAAATCTTCCCGGAAATATATGACCTATACTATACTGTTTCCACTCCTGCAGTTTCAGGTCAATTCCTTATGTATTTTTCTAGATATAATAGAAAACGTTTAAAATCGCAAGTGACCGGAGACCTTTGGCCATATAGTATATACAGACAGCGGTCTCAATCACGACCTAAGCCTTTAAATGTTGAATTTGTGTAATGCGACACACGTCATTTTCCGAACACTATTTCGGTTTTAGTATTTTAAACGCATTGTTTCTTTTAAAAGTAATTTCATTTTCACCCGTTAAAACAGACTATATTTAGGATCTTGTGAAAAGTCTTAAACGGTATCACACGACAGAGTTTTTCGGCAAGCATAAGAAACAAAACCTCAATGAACATAAAAAAAACTGAATTTCCGCCAATTGTTTCCGAACGATTTTTAAAGTTTATATAGTACTCCTAATAAATAGATATCTAGTTTATATATTGCGGACTTTCGGGCTGAACAAAATGGGTACCTCTATAGCTATATCGGTACCTCTATAGCTAGCATTCTATTTATCACAGAAACAAATTTCTCGTTTCTATAAAATGGCGCATGCCAAGTGACCCACTAACCAAAAGTAAGTTGGAATCTGACGAATAGATTTTTAGTAAATAGGTAAAAAGAGCACGTTTTACCTTTTTAAAAATTTTTAGATACCTTTCATCTCAAATATTTTAAGGGATAATATTGGACTGTTACATGGTTTACTGTATTTTACTTAATTTACGAGTGATTCGTACATTTGAAGTTTTATGAAATATTTGATTTATATCAGTCTAAAATATTGGATTACTACATCTTGTATAGAACAGAAAATATCAAATGGTAGAACTCTTGTCAAAATGAATATATAGTTGTACGATATATTAGTTTTTTAATTCAATGCTTCCTTTAGATAATTAACCTTTTAATGCATAGGGTAGAATGCGTTCCCGAAATTTCATAATTCAGAGAATCGGAATTCATACCAGAAAATATAAATGGTAAATTTCGGTTTATTTAATAATGAAATGGCTGTTATTAAATGGAGTGAAATTTTCTTTTTTATTTTTCTGGTGGAAATACGGAATTTGTGAATAAAAAATCCAATAAATAGGGAACAATTATTGTATCATAAACGATACCATATGCATTTAAGGGTTAATTCTTTTGATATAAATAAATCTCCCTATAAAAAAAGAATGTAAGCACATTTTTCAATGTTTTGAAAAAAGATCTAGATTTTTGATTGTAGAAACTGAGAAATAATTATCGGAACATAAATCGTAATGTTTCAAATCTGTGCTGTTTTAGACGCTTAATCTGAAAATGAAATCAGTTTTCCTCCATATCGCATCACATACGTGGTAAAAAAACTTGCTGAAAAGTATTAAAATTGCAAAGCGGTACATGAAATTGTATTATATTATTGGTACATGAAATTATACAACATGAGATTAACTGAATTTTTATAACTGGAAGAAGGTCACTTACTGAACTCGCAAAATTTAGCGCATATTCACCCCACCCGCCAAAGGTTTGCTTTAGCAGCACTGGTGGAGTGCGTCATTTCCAGTGTTGTAGTCGTAAAAAAACCACAGGGTACACGCTATAATCAGAGGGTATACGCTAGAGCCATGAAAGTTCATGGCTAGAGTATACGGTATTGTTTTATTCGAGGAGTAGAGGGCATAGTAGAGGGAGCTCCTTTGAAAAATCCAGAAGGTATACGGCGTATACCCCCGTATACACTCCACTACAGCCCTGGTCATTTCAAACAGGTATCTCATGAGTTAAAGCGCTATTCACGCGTGATGGGTGGATGACTCTTAGTTTTAAATTAGCTTTTCGTTTCGAACAGGGTTCCAAAATATCACAAAAGGGATCAAAATGTCACACGCGTTTTTTATTATTTCCCTTTAAGAAGAAATAGTAAAACAATTTCGACCTATTCAGGCAAAGAATAATCTCAGTTTTCTCGTTGATACATCGGTTGATATTGATATCCAAAAGTTCCGGCTACGGTGGCGATTTATTCATTAAAAAGATTCATGGGCACACACATTATTTTCATACGCTAGTCATAATAAATACGCTTCATGCGCTGTGCTGCCTTTAAATGTATTGAAGAGGTGGTATGTGACAAAAAAAAATCACTTAATCTTAGGGTTGAAGATAATCCATGATCCTCTACCATCTGTTAAATTACTATTTAAAAAAAACTAATACTCAGAGAGATTTTAATGGATAAAGGATTTAAATGGCATTAAACGTAAATAGATATTTGGAATTTAACATTTCATTTTCTCGATTGTGCCATTTATCATCTTTATTTTTCGAGCTCTTCAATGACACCTTACATAGATAGACGTTTGATTGACATTGAATAGGGAAAAATAGTCACCTATAAACAAAACATTAAGTCAAGAGTCAGCAGAAAGTTGATTTCGATAGTTCGAATGAGTGCAGATGCCGTCTTCGGTTCATTTATGTCTGACAGATTTATGGTATACACACCATGTAATAGGATGAAAATTTATTTAAGTTAAAAACACATACCACCACTGAATACGCATATCCCGCAATTATTTATCAAGAACAATACTGTTACAGAATATTTTTATGGCCCTGTAAATGAACTTTTTTTAAGGTATCGTCGTTATAGGAAATGACCTTTTTATGTTTTTATAAGGGTAACACAACTTTAAGCCGTAGGATATTTTTTAATACATTTTTGTATAGATATGCGAAGCGTTCATAAGATCCATTGAGACTCATTTATTGCGGATATCTTAATGTTAAAAAACGTATTCTACTGAGTTTATTCTTTAACAAATTCCTGCTTGACAGCTGATGAGCGTGAGCAATTCGAAAAAAAGGGTCACGCTGGGAACCATTAAACTCTTGGTAGGCTTGACCTAGAACAATAGAATGCTATGCGCACCACTTTATACAGCCAGCGTCTTGGAATGCATCTCAGTTATCCATTTCAGTAAGTTGGAAATAGTGTAACGTTATTAAAATGCAGTAAAATCGGTTTTCCCCCTTATACCATAATGTAACGACATTCTTTTGAGTGTCTCTCTAAACGAAATAAAAATGCTAGACACTACATTTTCAATAGAAAACATTCGATACATTTCTCAATAAAATATACTTACAACGTATCAATCTGAAGTATAGAAGAGTTCGAGCCCGGTCTGCAGACTATTTAAATGTATTTGTTTAATGTATACAAAATGTATTTTCTTTCGGAAACATTATTTCAACATGTGACTTTTTAATCAACCTGACTGTCAGTCTTACCTCTTATGTCCGTTGTGTCATTTAGAATGTGCAGAAACCTGAAAACTTCAATCCTTAGGATTTGAATTTTAGTTTTTTCGTTTTACATCAAAAAGCTTTACGTATGATGTTTTTTCACTAGCGTGTCATTTTTACTAATACTTCGATATTTTTCCTATGTCGCATATAATAATAAAAAATAAAGCATCATTTTAGCGCTTGTTTGTTCTTAGGGGTTCATGAAGGGGTAACACCACTTTCATACCCTAAAATTTAAGGTTTTTGGGTTGTTGTTTTTATTTTTTTAGAGAAATGCGATGTATTTCTGAAAATCCCTTTGTACTAATTGATCATGCATATATTAAAATAAAAAATCGTACTGTTGTTTAACTAACATATTAGGTTGAGCAAAAAGTTCTGGGAAATTTTTAATCTAATAGTTACCAGAAATTGTATCGTATATAGGAGTACTTGTGGTATATCTATAGGAGTTCAGAGATTTCTACTCCAAAATGCCTATTGAACAGTAGAGCGTGTGTTGATCTGACATTATTGAAGAAAAGGTCTAACGATTCTGAAAGTCGTCAAGGGCCGTCGATTTGAATACTTTAATGAAGTTGAAGAAGCATGTCAAGAGTTTTTCGATTTCAAGGAGCCGCCATGGTACTTCCAGCAAATCTGGAATCTGCCAGAAAGTCGTGGACTATGATGGTCTCTACTTTGAAGAATAGTTCTTGTTGCTTTTGTTGTTAATTTGCGCACAACAAAGCAACTTTCTCAATTTTCCAAGAACTTTTTGATCAATCTAGTATTATAAAAGTGGCCGCTTAACTCAAGAGGTAGATGTAGTTAAACTCACCATAGATTTGTACTAGAAAAACGTAACAGAAGAATGAGTTTTTTGAGTGAAGTTACCCTTAAGGGGACCACGTAAGCGAAATTTGGGGAAAAAAATCGATTTTTACTTTTTATATCATTAAATTGTTTAAACATTTATCTTTCCAACGATGTGTCACACATGTTTATATATTAAAAAAAGAAGTGTTGAAATTATTCATTCTTTCTAAGAGTACTTCACAGCTTAATGGCCATTTAAATCTTTAATTGCTTTTTCTCAAAACTTGGATTTTTCATGTTTGTGTTCCTTTTTTTCAATGTCTATTAAGCTTAAGAACTCAATTTGTTAATACTTTTATTATGTTATATTGTATAATTTAACACAGGGATTTAATGATTTGTTGAGAATTATTTACTTTAGGCAGTGAAATCTTACCAAAAATGCTGATTTAAAAATGCCTTTCAATAAATAATTAATGATTAATTTTCAGGTTCACTTAGAAAGAAAATGGTCTGTTAATAAAATACGTAAAGCACATTACTCAAACAACTCTAAAATTTCTAGACCTCATATTTCACCATTTCTGAGAAAAACGTACATAAAGTTGGTGCATTTTAACATGGCGGAGATAGAGTTTACTCGGTCCCATTAAAATTATTGATTCAATCAATAATATTAACTTAAGATCTGCACAATATATTAAAATGTTATATTTGACGTTTTGCTGTAATTCACCTATATGATTAGCTTCAATGCAAATTTATCTATTATTCTTGTTTGAAATCTTCATTTTTTTAAAATTTACTTAATAATTTTTCATGGTCCATTTAAGTACTGAGTAGTAGTAATTCATTGAGTAATCGATTTTACGTCAAAAACTAGTGAATGATTTATGTCTTTAATGTCATTTTCAAAGTTATGAATAGATTAATTATTTCTTAAAAAGTATTAGGAATATGTTTAGATAATTATACATAAAAGCTTATATCCATATCAAATGCACTTAAAATCAAATAATATTTTTACGTGAAATGTATTCTAAGTCATTTTTCAAATTTGTCTTTTTTGAAATTTTTAATAATAAATTTAACTTGTGTTTTTAATCTCTATAATTAGACTTATATAGAATGTTTCCTTAATTTTGTTTCGCCTCAAATAACTGCTAAAATGAGTTAGCTACAGTTATGAACGTGGTGTATAGGTATAATAAAACGTTTATGCACTACACGTGACATTAACTGGCAGCGCCTTTAGCGGTAAACTGCGGAGGTAGCGTTTTTATCTCGAAAACGGTAAAAAGTACGAGGGAAAAGTTAATTACAAAATTGTAGCGCATTGCAAAATTAGTATAAAATGATGTCTTACATGTAACTACAACTTTAAGTAGTACATATAAGAATAACTTTAAAAAGCCCTGCAATTCCTTTACAAAATGTTACGTTTCTAGTAAATGTATACAGAGTACTAGAGGATATACATAAAGAGACTTTCTGCGTGCTCTAAAAGTAAAACAGTAAAAATACCATAACCCAAAGATTTAAGATACTTTGAATTTTAGGAAATTTCGCAGCTTTTCGGCACTTGAGACAATCACACGGCTGGAATTTCATAACATTCAAAGTGTCATAACTAAGTGAGTTTGGGTCGTAGAAAACTGACATTTTTATTGTTATACTTAGCCTATCACGGAGTTACTTAACTTTTCATCAACCTATGACCATCACCCACTATTTCATTAATCTCCTCTTAACCCGTACTTTTTAGGGTTCCGTACTTAAAAAGTGAAAATGGAACCATTATAAGATCACTCCTGTGTCTGCCTGTCACAGCCATTTTACTCGTAAACTATGGAATGTGGAAAGTTCAAATTGGGGGAAGTAATAAAGACTATTGACCCACATATTTACAGATTATTAAACAGTTACAAATATTTTTAGACAAAATGTAGAAGGGCTAATTATGTTACTTGAAAAAAAATCATTTCTTTGTATACCGTGTGGGGTATCGCTCGAAAGCTTTCGTAACGCTGAACACAAAAGTACATTTCTTTTAATTTTAGGTATTATATTTTCAGAGATATCTTAGAAAATGGAGTGCAAAAATAGGTTCCCCACCCCATCTATTTCCGAATCTACTGAAACTAAAATTATGAAAAAAATTAGAGGTAGTAGACGTTAATTTAAACCTTGCAGGAAAATTATAGCGATTACCCTAGGTCACTTAGTTTTTAAGAAAAGCGCATTTTTCCGTTCCACACAAATTTCGATTTGCGGGCATTCTGCAAAGGTGTTGAGGAGCGCTGGAGGTACCTATCGTTGCAGAAGTATAAAAGCATTGTTACTAATGATTTAAAAAAATCTTCGATAATTAGCCAAGATATTAGCCCTTAAAGACAAGGACGGTTTAGAAATAAGTATTGACATGGGCGGCGTACTGTAAGTATCATCGGCCTTGAAAGCCTAGATAACAACTTTTAAGGATACATTTGAGTAATACAATGTCCAGTAGCAGTATAAAAGCAATAAACGTCAAATTGTTAAAAACAGACTAATTTAATTAGAATTAACCACATAAATACCATAGAATTCGCGACTAGTTTGCACTGAGTAGATCTCTCGTCTTTAAAAGTTAATTAAAAACCTGCCTGGAAAAACGGCACGTACCAAGGCGGCTTCGCTACTTTTGCGACCTCCTTTCGGAGCGCGCTTAGCCAAATGCCAGGTTTAAACATTGAACAAGGGTTTTGTTTTAGCTGTACTGTAATATATATATATATATATTAAGACGTTGAATTTCGTTTTATGAAATGCTAAATGAAGTTCAAATATGCACTACTTTTATTTTCAGTGGCAAATTAAGTTCATCATAAACAGATTAGGATAAGGTTTAAATAAGAGTTATACAGAATAGCAATATTTGATATTATTTAGGCTTCATATCTCTTTGAACTTTTACGGTATACCCATTCATACTTTTCTAGTATATATACAGGTATACCAAACCCTACGTTGTATAGTTTTTTTACAAAGTCTTATTTTTCTTTTAGTAACGATTTTTTTAATAATGCAGTTAATAATTCATATATTTATTGTACAGAACCCTCTGAGCGCGAGTAATACTCGCACTTGATAGTTTATTTTAACATTGTTCCAATTTCTACTGCCTACCTGTGTGCAACAGATAAAAATGCAAGTGCGTTTCAACTTTATTGGGACACCCTGTGTAAGAGGTGTTACAATATATTCAATTGTAATTATTTTAATATAATTTATAGTGTATTT
Source organism: Maratus speciosus (assembly GCA_963932465.1). Taxonomy (NCBI): domain Eukaryota; kingdom Metazoa; phylum Arthropoda; class Arachnida; order Araneae; family Salticidae; genus Maratus; species Maratus speciosus. The sequence goes on along the minus strand of OZ010787.1, from coordinate 682,046,041 downwards.
TAGAAAAGGGCTGTTTTATATATAGGGTTCTGTTCATTTTGAACAAAAGTTCTTTTCGGAAAAATTTTCCTACAATTTCCAAGTCCTTTCTGAGCATTATTTCATTACCTTTTTAGGTGCGTTCGTAATTATATAAATACGTAGCACCTGTAGTCGTCGTTCAGTCCGTCCGTCTGTCTGTCCGTCCGCATATAACAGAGCAAAAACTACCCAACGAATCGTTTGAATTTAAAATATATAATTGTTGCATAATTTTGTCAAGTCATTTCAAATTTTAGGAAAATCTGATGTATAGTTTCATTACAAAGACAGTCAAAATTTTTCCGTTACATTACGGCCAATGGGAAAAAAATATTGCAGGTGCATTCTAATGATGTTACAGCCTTCTGAATAGTCTGAAATTTTAAATATATAATTGTTACAAAATTTTGTCGAGTCATTTCAAATGTTATGAAAATCGGATGCATAGTTTAATGACAGGGACAGTCAAAAGTTTTCCGTTCCATTATGGCTAATCGGAAAAAATTATTTCAAGTGCATTTTAATGATGTTACAGCCTTTCGAACAGAATGAAATTGATAGACACTTATGAAGTGCACTATTGCACTAAAATATACATTCAGTACAATATGCGGTGCAAAAAAATTTATAAAACTAGTTATAGTACGAACATACTCATTTGCCACGTTTGACGAGCAATTTCCAACTTGTTTAAATTCAGGATTTGTACATGTGAATGATTAAGAAAAAAATCGTAGTTCACTCAAGATTAGGCACTGTTCTTGAAATGTTTGTTTTTTATTGTGTAGAATGTAGTGTTTGTTAAAAAACATTTACTTCACATTGTACTTTTGAAAAAGTTTAAAAAATTTACATCCATTAACTTCCAGTTTAGATACGCACGTTTTTTATGCTGCATTTTAAAAAAATGAGAAAAGAAAATTTTTGTACATTTTGAAAAACCGATTTATGAAATGAAAAGAATAGCGAGAAACATCTGCGTACAATAACAATGTATACAAATAAAATAATTCATGTATTTCATTTTTTTTCACAGAAAGTGCATTCCCATTCACAAAATTCTTATAAATCAGTTTTGAAATATTAAAGCACTTTTTTAATCAATTCGTAAACAGTTTTACCCTATTTTTCTAATAGAATGGTTTGCCTTATTGAATGGCAGAAAATTATTATAAATTGTGCAACTCATCGAAATAGCTACCAATGCTACGATATTAATATTAAATAGGAATCTGAAAAAGTGGTAGGAGACTCCTTGCAAATTCCAAGGAGTGAAAACACATTGCAGGAACGTTTTTTTTTTCGAAATTAGATTTTATAGAGAACAGTTATATAACCTTAATTTAACTCTATTCTGGCCATAATATGAGTAATAATATGGTAGAAATACAGTTAAATTACGATTATGTAACCGTTTACATTAAAAAAGATCGAATGACTGGACAGTTTGCCTGAAACATTTGACAGTGTACTGTTGATTGTTATAGCGTGTTAGAAGTATAGTGATATAGTTGTTATATGAGTTATTAACCTAGATAGCTAATAAGAGCTGAACATCCATTAAAAATACATAATACTGCAAACTCAACAAGGAAGTTTATCTAATTTTATGGAAAAAATTTATTGTTGAAACAAAAACGGATATCACCCTCTCATGCTTGGATTATTTTAAAATTCATGTAAAACATATTTTATTGTTTAAAAAAATGCAAAATGGATAAATAATTAGAACAAAGTAATGTTGATTTTACAAAAACCTTACATTTGTTTCAAAATGACAAAACTACCTCGATAGAACGTTTAAAAATATTAACTATCAATTCACATGAGGGTTTTATGTAATAATGCCGATTTTAGACACTTTTCACAACGACAAAAAAAACATTTTTGTTTAGATCCATAAGCATAAAACCCCGAGTTCAAACTGAAAATAAATTTACCAAAGGTGGATTTTCGAAACTTATATTTAAAAAAATGCTGTACTTCATAAACATTATTAAACTTTTACAGGAATTCTATGTGATACAAGAATAAAACCAACCTCTGGACAATTCGTTAGGAGTCGTTTTCACTACAATCACAAAGGCAGTTGACATATATAATAGGATAAATATTTATAAACCTTTTTAAAATAAGCTATCTTCAAAATACATATTTCTATTTTGACACAGTGTCCAAACACATTTTAAAAGATAAGTAGAAATTTGAATTATGATAAACCAATCGAAAGAAAAATAAGATGGATTCATTTTAAGTATATGCACAAAATAACTATAGTAGCACAATGAGTCACATAATGGGTTCAATTTGTTTCTTCGTTGATAGGTACTTAAGAGCCATTATTTTGAAAGTCAGACAAAGTGCGATAGTTATATTTTTTGTTTTGCTTGATTCTTTTTATGTTGAAGTAGATCATATTTAATGACTAATGTGCAATTTTGAAGCACTGAAAAAATTTCCTGTATCCTGTAGAAAATGTCAAAGTTTAAGACCATGAATCCCATTTTTCATGAAAATTGAAATGCCAGTCTGTTTGGATTGCTATATCCCTGGAAAGCAACAACATCCCAAAATTCTTTTGTCATAACCTGTTAGTATAGCACTACATGCTTAGTAAAATTTACTTGGTTCCATGGAGCTTTGTTAATTTTCATTGTTATGTTGCCACAAAATGCAATCAAAATGACGTTTTTGTCAGTTTTCTGCACTTATTATCTTGGTTAAGCAATAGTACCCCAAACTTTTTCTTATAGAATATGAAAGTTTACTATTAGGACAAGCTAAGTAATATATCAGGTAACCAAAAAGTTCCGCCTTTTTTAGGTGAAAGAAAACAAATAGCAAAATGTATAGGAAGGAATACAATTTTTCATCAAAATAACCACCCTCACATGCAATAACCTTTTCCAATGAGAAACAAGCATATAAGTTCCCTTTTTATAAATGTCACGATCTTTAGAGTTGAAAAAGTTCTGTTTCTTCATTGCCTAGCCTCTCGACTGCTGAACTGTCGATTGCGCAGATGATTATCCAGGCTTAAAAATAGGTGATAGTGAAGGGCTAATGTCAGGGGAATAAGGAGGGTGCAAAAGCGGTTCCCATTCAAGTTATGAATTGGGTCAGAGGTCACACGCGCGACATGCGGTCTAGCATTATCCTGCAGAAAAAGAACGCCTTTACGGTTCACCAAAGCTGGCTTTTTTTTAAGTGATTGGTGAACTCTACGGATTTGGTCACTCTAGATATTCCCAATAATCGTCTGACCAGATGGTAACAGTTCATTTCATAATGAACAATTCCATTTGCTGCTTACCATGCGCACAACAACACCTTATGTTGATGGTTTGGGGGGTCTGTAGCCTGGCATCAGTAGCTGACAACCAATGATGCGATCTTTTGGGATTGCTGTATAACAGCCCCTTCTCATCACAGGTTAATACACGGGCAAGCAATGGTTGTGTTTAATGGCGATGCAGCAACCTCAAGCAAATATTCAGGTGCTTGAGTTTCTGGGCGGGTGTCAATTGATTGAGTAACCATTTGCTTAGCTTGTACACTTTCCCCAGACGATGCAAATGCAAACTGGTAGTTTCATCACTGACGGCGACCCTGTCTGCTAACATCTCATACGTTTGAGCGCAGTGTTCATTGATTGCAGCTTGTACTTCCTCATCATTAATGACATATGGCTGCCCTGCTCGTGGGGCATCTTTCAGAGACTCATCGCTGGCAGCAAATTTCCTAAATCACCTTTGGGTGGTGCGAGTTCTGACACAAACTTCTCCGAAAACATGGCCTATTTTTTTGAGCTGTGTGAATAGCATTTGTTCCAAGTTTAAACTCATACAATATACAAACAGGAATTATACAGTTTGGAGTACTCTTGCTCATGTCCATTTTTCTACTGTTACGAGATAACCTTTCCAATTCTCTTTATATACCATGACTCTGCATTACATCTTGATTAACATATTTCGGAGTAACGTTATCTATCATGCATTGTGTGTAACATTCTTTAACGTTTGTCGTTTCATAAAAACGACAAAACTTTTTCGTTGCCTAATAGAACTTTACCGGGATATCGATGCTGTTAGCAGGTATAATCTGTTAAACATTCAAAAGTTTCAAAATCTGCAACTTTTGAATTAGTCCTATCTGAAAACAGCATCACAGTTGAATAAAACAAAATATATCAGGTAGTAGTTGAACATATGTACAAAAACATGGAAACGAAAAATACGTGGGGTCTCATGCTATTTTCAGAAGAAAAAAAATGACAAAAAAGGGTTTCACGATCTTGAATTTTGACATTTTCTACCGGAAACAGGAAATTTTTTTCAGGGTTTCAAAATTGCACAATATTCATTAAATATGATCTACTTCAACATAAAAAAAAAAAATCAAGCCAATTAAAAAATACAACTATCAAAATATTACTTTTTTGTCTGAATTTCAAAATAATGGCTCTTAATACTGTAAAATGCTTACAAAACTTTCCTTTTGTAAAAGCTTAGGTTTGCGAAATCATATTAATCCTTTCGTATCTGGCATCCTAAATAGCACATGTATTATTTGCACAGGTAAAATAGGCTAAAAATTGATTAATATCAACTGCCAACTGATGGCTACTCACAAAAATTTCGGGGGAGTCAAAAGGGGCATTTTAACTCAGGAAGGGAATAAAACAAAAACATGTTTAGGTCGGTCACGTGGGGTATCGTTCATTACGTATTTTTAATTCTGAATCGAATGACACCATCCAAAAGTCGACAAGATCATTTGGTGCAAATTTACGGCAGGTTTTATGAATACAAAGACGAAAATTATATTTTATTGTGGGTAAAATAGGTTTTTACAGCAACAACTGATGGCCATTCACAAAAATTTTGGGAAGAACTTTATTTTGGTTCTAGAAATAAAGATCCGATGAGACCCCAAAAAATAAACTTTTTTTACTATGTTTAGGTGTAATTAAAGTGTGCTCTCTCATAAAGTATAATTTTCGACTTTGTATTCATAAAACCTGCCGTATCTTTGTAACAAGCGATCATTTCGACTTGCGGACGTCATTCGATTTAGAATTAAAAAATACATAATATTGGGTCGATCGGAAAGTCGTGTCGTGTTGGGAAAATCAATTCGTACCGGACAATTCTGACCGGTAATTATTAAACACTAGATATAGGAATCAATGTCTAATAATTAAATGATAGAATTTTCCGGTACGAATTGATTTTCCCAACAGGACACGACTTTCCGATCGACCCAATAAATGATACGCCACTTGATTTGTTTAAAAAAAGTTGAATTCTTCCCTTCCCGAGTTAAAATGCGCTTCCCCTCCCCTTTGCTCACCACCACACAAAAACATGTTAAGACAGCTTTATTTTGGAGAGACTCATCGGATCTTGAATTCTAATAACAAAACGAAGTACTTCCCAAATTATGGTAAGCAGTCATTGATTGTTTCAGAAAAACTTTTTCGTTTAGACTGTAAGAAAAGATAAATGCGTCTGGATCTAGTAAAACTCTACGAAAATGTAATATAACCATTGGCGAGTTACGACGATTCTGAAGAACGAGCTATTATCTTAAGCAACCTCAGAAACTAACATACTTTCAAGATTCAAAAAAGCATTTCTGAAAATAACTTTTGTTGCTCTTTAAAAAAAAAACAGAATATTTCTGAGCAGATTTTGTACTGTAGAGTAGGTGGGGGCAAAGATACGCACTGGCAGATTTAATATGAAACAACATTTCTACAATTATGAACGCTAGGTATACGTTTGGTTTCAAGTGTAGTAGTTGTGTGTTCAAACGTAGAGAAAAAAGTAGCACTCCGTACGAAGAAAATGAGGTAAGTTTAAATTTTCGAATTTTGATCTAATATTTTTTAAATCTCACTTTATTCTTTAGCTGACAATACCTTGAATTTTTACAAATCCAAAAATTCAGTTCAAAACGGAAGCTCTTTAGCTTCTAAATGCCGTGTAGTTTACCTTGATCGCATTTGTTTAAACTTGTAGGTAGCCAGTTAAGCAAAATACTGTAGAATGGGGTAAAAGTACGCATCCGTCTTGGGGCAAAGATACGCACACGTTTAAGATGCGGGGCTTTGCCCCCAACGTTTTAGCTAGATGCAAAGCTTTCCGCAGTTACTTTGTGGAAAGCTTTATATTTTTCTAAGTTTTTATTGTATAAAATATAATAGCTACTTAACTAATATAAGCTAGTTAACTACATTTTCCTTTTTTTAGTTAAGTTTTTTTTAAATATAGAACGTAGGTATCTACCTATCTACTTTTAAAAATCAATATTCTTGTTTCATGAAACGCTTTTCTTTTAAGTCTTAATCCTTAACTCCTGTTAACGGTCTCACAAACCGCTGCTATATTCAGTTTTCGCAGTTTAACTTGTAATTTTTAGTTTAACTATGGATGTTAGCATAATTTTGATTCGTTTGTAAACTTGGTAGTGTCGCTGAATGAGGGATTTTTTATTATAATAAGCCTTTACATAAAGTTTAGCGCAAAAACAGTATTTTATGAGTCAGTCAACCCTTTTATTCATTCTACGATCAAGCGGTCTCGGATACCGTCCACAGTATTTATTGAACAATTTTTGACACAGCAGTTCAATGTTAACTGCTGTTTGCGGTCATGCAGACCGCTGGTTTTTTTTTGTTTTGTTTTTTTTGTTTGTTTGTTTTATCGCGGTTTAACTTGTAATTTTCAGTTTAACTACATGTACTAGTGAAATTTAGTAAAACTTTTACATAACTCATTCATTTTAGTGGAAATAGGACAAAAACCGTCAGTAATGGGGCACAAATACGCACTGCGTTTCTTTACCCCAGTACTGCGTACTTTTACCCCAACCGATGGGACAAAGCTACGCAGAGCAATGTTTTTTAAAAAATTGCAATTTCTCACGAAATTATAATTTTACAGAGTATCGGATGACGGTGGCACGTGCCTAAGTTTCTAATATAACATTTTAATCATTCGTCACATAAGTTTAGACCAATGAGTTTGTTAAAAATCAAAATTTATGGAAAGTGCGTATCTTTAACCCCACCTACTGTATTAGTCAATTTTTTGAGCAGGAAATATTTTTTTTTAGAATGATATCCTTTCCCAAGTAAGCATTTTCCTGTTTAACAAACATATCGAACAGAAAAAAATGCTCAATGAACACTTTTAATATTAATATGGAAGTTAACATTATTGTGCTAGTCTTGCATGCATAAAGTCTGTTACTCAGCTGAAAATCTTTACTGAAAAATGGATATCAAAATCGTACTAGAAATGGATCTGGATCTTAAAACGAGTCGCAGTAGGGTTAGTATAAAAATGCTTTAGCTAATTTGCATACATTAACGCGTAAAATAAGTATTTTTCAATGAAATTGTTTTTTTACAGAGTATTTATAAGACATAATTCACTCCAAACAATATAAGAAGCCGTATCTATTTTATGACATTTTATTAAATTATATTATTGTTCTACATATCCAATTACTTTTCTTTGACGTATAAAGAACGGTGCAAGTCATTAAATTCTGTTCTTTATCCTTTACTTCCAAGTCTTCACTAAACTGTACCATCCCATTTCCTTTAAATTTCTCGTTTCCTTGTCTTCCTATTTGAAATAAATGTCCACCTTCCGCAATCTCTAATTAGCCGTCTATTCCAGAGTTTGGAATGTTATTCGGCGAGGTCGAACGAAAGTATTTGAACTTATCAATGGCATCGCTGTTCAATTTCTAATGATCTAATCTTCAGATTCCAATTTAGCCTTACGACTCGGTAGACAAAACGTATTAAAAAAAATTGGGTCGTTTAGGTTCATCATATACTTCATTTTTTCACCCATTCTGTCTATCGTTATTAAAATAATTATATTATTCATAGAAAAATAGTGTCTAAATAGTTTGAAATATAAATTTATGGACAAAATTTACAGTATTTTAGAATAACTTGAAACGATTTGTTTTACCTGTTTTAACATATTTTTGCTTTATTGTAAAATTAAAAATGATCAATACCATTTAAAACGTTTGATACCTTACCCTTTTAATTTTATAGTAGCTTAGGCATAGGATATGAAATTGTTTGCCAAAATATTTTAACATTTTTTACTATTATAATTGATATTATAATTGAAAGAAATTAAGATAATCAAGAAATAAATGAAAATGTATATATACTTAATATAGATAATAGTTAATAATTATTATATTTGTATTATTAATCCTAATACTATTCCCTTGGTGTGCTGATTTTGAACTGTCAGAATTCGCTATTAACTGTAACACATTAATATGGCATGTGCGGGGGTATTTGCTGTGTTTGTGGGGATTCATGATTTTGTTTCAAATATGATATTTAAAAAATTGCCTGTTTCTATTGATGAGCATGTTTTTAACTCACATGTTTCATTTTTAGGGTTTCGTTCATCTGACGAAACCCTATTCATCTCACTCCTCTGTCTGTCTGTCACAGAGCCCGTTCTCAGAAACTATATATGTTGGAGACTTGAAATTTTGGCCCTTAATTAAGTTGAAGACTTGAAATTTTGTATACTTTTAGCTGAATACCTCACATCAAATGACAAATCATAAAATTTTTAAAAAGTCTTATATTTACCCCTCCGGGTTTCAACTCGTGTATTTTAAGCTTTTTTTTCTAACTCATCCCCTAATTAAGTTGAAGACTTGAAATTTTGGATGCTTATAGCTGAACACCTCACATCAAACGACAAATCCTAAAATTTTGAAAAAGTCGTATATTTACCCTTCTGCGCAGTAACTTGTGTATTTTAAGCTTTTAACTGAGCCCGTAATTAAGTGGAAGACTTGAAATTTTTTATCCTTATAGCTGGACTCCTCACATCAAACGACAAATCTTAAAATTTTGAAAAAGTCTTATGTTTACCCCTCTGGGCTCTAACTTGTATATTTTAAGCAATTTTTCTAACTCAGCTCCTAATTAAGTTGGAGATGTGAAATTTTACATACTTATAGAAGAAAAATCATAAATTTTCAAAATGTCTTATATTATTTACCACTCCGGGCTCTAACTTCTGTATTTTTAGCAATTTTTCTAACCTCCAACCCTTTCATCCGGGGTGCACTTTTGTAACTTTTGCCGACACTCCTTTGACCACTATTTCATATTATGCACCATAGCGGTACATATTTGACTTTCAATCATTACCGCCAGGGGTTGCCTATCTATCTCGGGTGATATGGACCCGATCCCCTCGACTAATATATCTACGGTTAGTTTGTAAAACGGTGTTTCGTTCGGGTAGAGGTTTATTTAGAATAGAGTGCGCCCCCTGGTTGCGAAATATGGAACTAACAGATTTTGCAAAAATATTAAAGTGTTTTGAAAGGAATATTAAACGAAACCCCCTGTGAGATCTGTGATCACACTTACACTCTTGTTATTTCTATTGTGCATGGAATTGTTCTGTCCGGGTTTAATATATTTATTTATTAATATATTTCTTTAACTTTTTTCTGGTTGCGGTTAATCGGGCAATGGTACAAATATGCATTTAAGTGGTTGGTTATTATTTCTACCTAAAAAGTGAACCGTTTTTTACTAATGATTTCGTAATATTGCCCTTGAAAACGAGTTACGAATCATTAGTTCCTATTTTATGCATAATTGTTCTCCCTTTTTGAATTCATTTTGTAGCTTTTCTTATTGAATTAATGAATTTTCAATATTGAGATCATACATTTCGTGCAGTGGATTTGTTGATCAGACAATGATTAATTATTTCTGGTCTTTTTCCATTGTGTAAATTGTTTTAGTTACAAATAGCTTTACAAAATATTTCAAATATCTATGATTTCCTACATATATATCTTTATTTATTTGTTCTTTTTATGCATTCGCCTTCCTGTTGATATTTTCCTTTCGCCAATTTTGAATGTTATAATTTTTTAATACTTCACATATAAGTGACTGGGATCTAGGTTTTAAAAAATTCATTAGTGATTAGTTAATTTAATACGTGTTGATCTAGATTTAATATGTATAATGTCTGTGTCATGTATTGATACTCAATTTATTAATTTTTATTAAAAAGACGATGAATTGTAATATTATATAATGGTTATATATATATATGATACATTATCACATGCACATATATGTTATGCATTACTTATTTGTTAGTACTTATTTGTTTAAACTAACATATTCTGAAGAAATACAAACTGCTTAAAGTTACTTACAAAGATTTAATTTAACTGAATCGCATTAAAGCTAGCGAGCTTAAAGTGACACTATTAGCATGTGGAAATCTTATTTAAGATAGAGAATGTCTTTAGAAAAGGTTACTTTAAGGTTAATACCGACACTCATGTCTATTACCTAAGAATAAAACCGCAGTTCTTCCGTAAAATCGCAACCCATAACAAAGGGCATGTCTAACTCCGTAAGCGGCTTTCCAGTAATCAATTAGTCAAGTACACAGAAATCCTGAAATTTGGTTAATGCAATCCGAAACTAAAAAAGAAAAACGAGAACTGTATTCTTTGTTAACAATAGATCGGGAAAATAGAATATTTGGCGTTTATTAAAATTCATGATTAAGTACAATATTATTAAATATGCATTAAATAAATGCGATTATACGGAAAACTAGTTGGATGTGCCAGTTCCAAAACTTTCTTCTATCTCATATATTTTAATATTTCAAAATGTTGTTACAAATGTCAATATTTCGTTTTTATTAGTTCAATACTATATCAACTTCGAAAGAAAATTACGCAAAAATTGCTTTTATAGTGCCCCCTTTCGGCGGAATATGTCCAAATTCAGGGGGGACTTTCTTGCTATCGCCAAAAATATACGCAAAAAATTTGGCTCAATTCTATGCAAAACTTCATACCCTTTCCGATGGTACAATATTCAAAATGCCACAAAACCGCACAAAGATCACTATTGCAGCGCACCCTACCGGCTGATTTTTTTCCAAATTAAAGGAGGATTTGCTTGTCATAGCCACAAACTTAAAAAAATATTTTTGATTTAATTCTATTCTATTTTTGATTTAATTCGATGCACTTTTCGATGGTACAATGGCGACATGCGGACACACGGACAAACAGACATTTTCTATAAACATGTTTTTTGGGATCTCTGACCCCTAAAACTTGTAAATCCGTCGAAAACCGGAAGTCGTAAAAAAATTTCGATTACAATACTTTCTTTTATTGAAGATAGAAAAAAGTAATAAAATGTTAAGGACAGATATTTTGTGGGTTTGTGAGCTATTAGAAGCAACGTCTACGTGCAGAGCTAATGGATTTGTGCTGGAAAGTAGCAAAATATTTGAAATATTCAAATTTTCCAACAACTGGCAATTCCCATAAAATGCGGCGTGCACTAGAATCGGTGTCATTGACCTGAACTATAATAGACCTCATCACGGAAGATGCCACCTGAACAAATTTTAAAATTAAATTCGATACCTTTAACCCTTTCAGGGACAAGCAATTGTGTTTCCGTAATGTTGAATTCACTCCGGAAATTTCGTAACAAATTGCTTCAAAAGTGGAGTCATAAATTTTTTTCAGAGAACATAATAAAATTTAATTGAAAGGGGAAAAAAATATAAAACCCCTAAAACACGTTCAAATAATAACCCAGATAATGTTTTTAAATAGGAACTTACTAAGCAAAAAATACACAGAAATTTTAATCAGTTTTAGAAAATGCTAAACCTGATCACAAATTAAAAAAAAACAATTGTTAAAACAAAGCAGAAAAGTTTAAATAGGATTACAAATGTAATAAACAAGATAAATAATTAAAAGTTACTTTTAGAATTTGGAAGAATGAGAAATTTTGATGTCACTAATTTAAACTCTACGTTTGTTATTATTGATGAAAATAAAATCTGAAAATATAAAATAATCTTGAAGATATTTCTATATAGTAAGTGGTTAGAGCAACAGCTTTAAAACTAAGAAATAACAGAAAGAAAAGATTACCCATTAGTTTATGTCTAAAGGTTAAATTATGTTAAGTTATTTTTATTTTTTCTGATATATTATACAAAATTGCAATATACAGTTATGTTCCAGATGAAGTTGAAAACTTTTACGATATACTTGAAACAAGATTTCGAACAATGCTTCTTTATAAATTCATTTCTAGATATGGTATTAAATGGAGTTAGACTCCAATTATTTAGAAGATGATTACAAAAAAGGATGTTAAGCTCGAAACTATGTAAAGACGAAGAGTGAATTATTCTATAGTTCAGCGTCAACTATGCAAGTAGTATTTTTACTTTGACCTCATTTTATTTATTCTATTGCGTCTCAAATTATTATCTTCCTATTAATTTGTATTAATGAAAATAGCAAGAAAGGTAATTTCTAGAATTCAAAATGTTACGGACTGTTTTGTTAAGCATCATGTCGCCCACTGAGGTTCTAGAAATGTCAATTTTTTAAAACATTTACAGTTTCATTTTTTACAATACGTTCTCTGCTTGGAAAATACAACTAATGAGACAACTGATATCTCTTTCTTTTAAAACTATTTTTATTTTAGTTAATGCACATTCAAGCGTTTTTGAGAAGCACTCAAAAGTGAGATCAGATGCAGTATTGCTTAGAAATAAAAAAAGAATAGACACATACAGTTTTTCATATTCAGAGTTCGAATTGTTTTGCATTCTTTTAAACATTTAAAATAAGGCTTGAGGGAAGAAAAGCCGCCCATTCGCTACGGTTTCGCTACTCTGAAGTTTTGCGAGAAAACAGAATAATCTTTGAGTAACGTTTTATTCTCCCTCTAAAAGCAATATAACTCTTTGAAAAAAGAAATCATTCGATGCACAGTTTTAGAAATGCACAAACATATTAAATAATAGGCACTTGTATTTAAAGAACACTTGAATGCTTTCCATTAAAGGTTTTATAAAACTCAAATGCACGATTTTTTTTTGTGGATTCGTTCTAATTTCATTTTAATTGGATCACAATGTACGTTCGGGTTATAAAAATATATTCCAATTATATTTTATTTATGTTATTTGTAGTTACTACAGTAAAAGGTAAATTCTGACACCCATCTTCTCTGACTATAAATAAATGTATGTATTAAATTAGAAATAGACTTAATGATATTTGTGTATTGTGTTAATGACCATTCCATTGAATTACTTTCAAAACGACCTATTGAATCCTTAACAGGGAGACCAAAATATTGAACATGACAGGGGACGTTTGGACTCAGAGACCCTATTTGTTTCATATTTGTTTGTCACACCATTAAATATTTATTATTTAAATTATAGTACACAATTATACAGACGTACATATTGACCATTTCATTTACGGAAGAAAAGAAAGAAGATTCACTTAAAAAATCGCACAGAAGCCATTTTTAAAACACTTGGTCTACATCATACAAAATTCTCATTAGGTCAAAAAGTCTCATAAGGGGAGATGCGATCTCACAGATCGCAAACTGAACTCTTACGGATGTTAGAAAACCAAAATATTCTATATTTTCACATGGGCGAACCTCATCAAATCAAATCAAACAGCTCATTTCGAATACCTAACAAAGAACACGTAACTTTTTCGCACCGTATCGTTCTATAGAAAAATATTAATATCCAATCAAATTTAAAACAAGTAATATAATTTTTTTTAAAAGTCAAGTCCTAGTTAGGTCATCAAAGAAAAATTTAATATAATCCCTTAAGCTAATGTTAGTTTTTGTTGCTTCCCATTAAAATATCTCAATTTGTTGATTTTCTATAAGCAAGTAAACCCTATTGGTTTACAATGGAAGTCTATGTGAATTTGGCGAAATATTAGAGATATCGCCAAGTTGGCGATAAACTTGGCGGTATTGGTGACAGAACAGGAACCCTACTATGGTAACCCCCTTATAGGTTTGGCGATGCATTAAATGCTGTTCAATAACCAACGGCCGCCATTTTTTCTCCCATATAAATCTAAAATTAATTAATTAAATTTAATTAATGAATTAATATTTGAAAAAACTGTGTTAACATCAAGTGTCATCCACTACAAATTAAAAAAAAATGTATTTGAACTTGAGTGGATGAATAATAAATATTTTATTAACGATTGTGAACTAATAGTAGGAATTTAAAAAAGATTTTAAGCTGATATTGCATCCAATATGACAAATTTCATCTTTGATGTTTTGTCTAAAATAAAGAGTAAAACGAATAGTAATAGTAGTTAAAGCTTTCTTTTTTTTCTTAATGCCGATTTCTCAGTTTTGGGATTTAATCCTTTAATGAATAAGGGAAATATTTTCCTCATTTTCAAATTGGTGATTGTCGTATTTAATTATAAGCTTATCTGCATTTTTTATACAGAATGTCAAAATAGAACGTATGCCAATCTCAATTACATAAAAGATGCGGAAATTGTGCTAAACGCCGCATAGACAATAGGACGCATAATATATGTACTATTTGCTTCACAACCAAAAGAAATTGCTTCGCAGAATATCATAATTAACGCATCATTTTGTATAGCAATTTTATATAATATTTTTGTATTGTTTTAGTTAACATTTTGCTATTGGTTTATACCAATAAATAAAAGACATCGCATAATAAGTCTAACATTAATTTGTGTTACCTTTATAGTCCATTAGGTAAAATATTTCCCATAAAATTAAAAAAAAACTACACATTGTTCTGTATTTTTCTTATTACCCGACTGCCAAGAAGAGTTGTGTGTTTCACGCGTATCTGGGTATGTGGATTTCTTTATACCCCCTAAACATCCCAATCGCTGGATGGATTTTAATGAATGAGGTCTCTATCGATTTGTCTTAGCCGTCCAATGGTTATAGGCTACGTTTTGTTTTAATAAATTCAAAATGGCGGTAGAGACGAAAAAAAATTACGCATCCTATTGAGTGGCCTATCATTGGATAGGTCTTTCCAAATGAAGACGATGTTTCATTGAGTAAGAGTCAGAAGCTCCGTTTAAACATTACACAACCTGGAAGTTGTGTAGGTAGGATCTCTAGTTTTACTGCAACTCTAACCTTCATTGACATCTATAGGCCTCATCAAAACAGTGTTTATAGATAAGAACTAACAATTAAACGCAACTTAAAAGTCATTAATACAAGTAAATAAAAAAATAGGCAAGTAATATAAAAAAATAGTTTCACATTGATGAGAAATAATCAATAAGTTCGCTTTTCACGCAGTCGGGTTTTTTGATTTTTTAAATTTAATTACTTTATGACTTTTATTTGAGTTGAAGACACATGAGAAAACACATTGTACTTGATAATGCAGGATGTCGCAAATAAATCTGACAGAATTTTAGAATTTTATATAAAAATGCGTATGCGAGATAGAAACGCAACTATTTGCTAGATTATATATTAAAGATTTTTAGATAAAGTCAATTAAGTCAAATAGGGCACCTTCCGTTTCACGAAGGACGTGCCTTCATGTTTGAACATACATAGTAACACAAAGAATGGCAGCAATTAGTGTATTTTCAATTCAGTATTTTTAGTCTTTGATGACTAAGACTTTGATGACTTTGACCTATTTTCAAAAAGAAAATTTTTAAAGCGACAACTCTCGGCTGTTTCAACATTTTGTACAATACCGTGAAGTTCAATAAATTTCTGACACAATGGAATCCTTTCATTTTAAAACTGGACCATTTTGTTTGTCGTTATACCTTAATCACTCGTTTTAACACTTTCCGGCGCGAAGTAATTCTGTTTATAAACTGATGAAATAATGGACTGACACCAGAATTTATAAACGAATTTATTAGAAAATACGAACTTGCTTATTTTCACTTACGCTGTAAAAAAGAATCTGTAAAGTTACTAAAGTTTTTCTAGGAAACTGGGATTCCTAGAACTTTTTATGTAACGGCAATAAGAAAAATTTCTGTAACAGACAGTGTTAACTTTACAGATTTTTTTTACAGTGTACATTATAAAAGGGAAATTTTAATTAAATATTCTTGGTGTCGTTTGTTAGTTTTGGAATTAAAATTAAGTGTCTTTTTTTAAGGACACCCCCCTCGAAAGGGTTAACTCCATCGCGACCATATTTATCACTTATAGCTTGTCACATTTCTTTGGTGTTTTATTTTATCAGTCGCAAAATGGTTTTAAAATGGTTTAAATACGTAATTCGTTTGCCTTTTTGTACGTCAATCTGTATAGATCTTGCGGCAATGTTCGCCCAACAGGAGCTCTATTGAAGTACCGTTTAAAATCTGTTATGTTCACCCTCTCACACGCACATACATCTTTATTACAATACTTTCCTTACACTATGTCCTAGTAAAGTAAATATCAAAAGACTTGATGTTCTCGTAGACAATAGGATTTTATTATTTCGTCCAGTTCTCCGGTTCGACAATACTAGTTTTATAAAATCGGAAATTAGTAACCCCTTGGCAGCGAGGCACGGTTTCCGAATGCAAATATAGAATTTGAGGTACAGCAAAAAATTGGAATAAAGCAAAATTTCAGCTACATTGCATAACGCTTATTGCGAGGAAATTGATATAGATTTAAAAGCGTTGATATTACCCCCCAAAATATACATTCATAAGTAACAAACCTGTTTGCAAAGTTCCTATTTAATGTAACTATTTTTATGTTAATTTATAAAAATACCAACGTTTTCTGAGACATACTCTATTATACTCAAGGAGAATTTTTCTGAAGACGTATTCGGTAAAATAACTTTCTTTTTTCAGACTTCAGAAAAAAACCATTTTCATTTCTAGTATAAACATACTAGAAATGAAAATAGGCTATGAAAAACGCAAGAAAAATGACACATCTCGCAAAAATTCATTTTGCGTTTTATTCCAGTAATAAGTCTGCTAGACAAACAGTTTCATAAGTGTAGCTATGCCCAAAATCACTTTAATACGCTATATATCCATTTGTGACCACAGAAGAGAGGTGGTAAAATGACCCAATCCTCCAAACGTCTTCATTTTTAATGGCTTTATGCTGTTATGCACGTTTTTATTAGCTAAGTGCTGTAATTTCATGTTACTGTGCAAATTTTCTACTTTTGTCGCTATGTGTCACTTTTCTTGCGGGTGAGCGTTCCAGTCGCTTCATCTTGAAGAATAACCCAATTTAATTCTAAGCTGTCCATATTCATAATATCTTAATGCATAACCAAATCCTTTTAATGCACACTGAAAATTTCCAGAAAATGGACATGGACAGTATTCTTAAGGCGGTTCTCAAATCCCCTGTTCAACAACGCAAAACATTCTGACAGATGAAGATTATTAATTAAGTTATAAGCAACTTTGTGTCACGTGATAACAGGTTTTTCCCCTGTTTCTCGGCATCGTGTGCGGAAAATCGGTTCAAAACGGCTCCTTTGACAGTATTTTATGGAAGATCTTTTGAGTTTACCAAAAAATGGAAAACGTTATTCAATGAAATAGTTCCTGAATAACAACATCTGCATATGAGTTTCCGACAAAACTGACTTAAAAAATGTGTCAGAAAATAACTCCTTTGGATTTGAGAACAATTTTAAATAATATATGATATGATTAAAAGCAAACTATACTTCCAGCAATACCATTACTTAATAATTCATTGTACATTGTAAAAAAAAATCTTTAAAACTAACAAAAAAAATTATCGATGAAAATGGTAATAAAAACTATATTACTGAAAAAGAACAACTACAAAACAGCATTTAACAAAGATCATAAAAAAAGATAATTTTCGCATACAAACTTTTTACTGTTTCCCCAGCGTCACTTCAAAGTTTTAAAGTATATATTTTAATTGTGTAATAAAACTTTATTTAACATTCTAACGTAAATTATACAAACACAAAAACATTCCAGTTATCCGTAACACACACAAAACCCTCTATACACATACATTTCAGTTACGTTTCAAAATATGTGAAATAAAAATTATTTTATAACGTGTTAAATATAATATTCAATTATAAAATTCCTAAAACAACAGATAACGAGCTCGTGCAATTTATATGTGAACATAATTTTCCTGAAAATTCTGTTTATAAAACTTATTTAATGAAATTAATAAGTTTACATGCGCATTCAGAATATTAATTAGGATCTTACAACGAATATTATTTTAGTTTCTCCCATAACAAGAATTAAAAAGGAGAAAGGCAATAGAAATTTAAATGGAACTTCTATGTTCAAGCAATTATGCGGAAGGAAACAAAAAATACCCGTATATATAATGTTTGTTATTTAAAATAATTAATCTGACAAGATAAACTTCGTTTTTTGCGAGTCAATTATATCTGCATCTAATTAAAGAGAAGATCTTCAAATTGGAAAGCCAATAACAATAGAACTTTAATTAAAATAGAGTTTAGAAGGTATTGAATGAAAAATAAGATATAGAAAAGTATCCACTGATTATTCAATATAAGAAAAATAGTAAATTTTCATTTTCATGCGTTATCAAATTTCAATAAACAGTTCAAATTTAAATAATAATTCTGTTTATATTCATATCAAACTCATTATTTATCAAATGACAGCTTCATTTTAAAAAATAACAGAAAATATTGCTGGAAATGGACAGAGAAATAATAAAGTTTTCGCATCATTTCTACAGCTCAATTAATCTTTGAAATGAAAAAATATATCTATTATATATCTAATATATCTATATATATCTATAAAAATATATCTAAATATATCTATTCAAAAACTAAAGCATTTTATTTAGGAGAAATGTCAGGAGCTGCGCTAAAATTTTCTCACGTGGGCGTGTGACACAAGTGTTTCATTTTGTTACAAAGGCAAGATATTTCATAATACGAATAAAATAGTAAGTCAAGTCAGATAAGAACTTACGTATTTTCATAGTTCAAAATAAATTTTAATAATATTTACATGCACAAAACCATATCTCGAAATATACGTTGAAAAAAATTATTAATCATGAAACAAGAAGATTATTTCATACAAATACACAATTTAATTCAAGAAGACAAAGTTAAAAATCTATTGAATTAAAAAAATATTTATTATATAAAAAATAGATATCTAATTTTATGTTTACTAGCACAGTTTATTCGTTTTTGACCTCGTGTTGTATTCTTTTTTACTTCATTTAGTTTCACCCAAAGAAATCTAATTTTCTTTTCTCTACAATTCATTCTTCTGAATTGTCGTGAGATATATATATTGTATAGTGTCTCATTTTTAAGGTTTAGGCAAAAATTCTATTAAATATGTTTCGTTTGAGAGGTGTAAAGAAGAGTAAAAGATGAATTTCATTACTGCAGAAATAAACATTTAAAAAGTGAAATAATTAATATATTTACTTGCTACAGCACACCCGTGAAACAAATTTATCAACGATCCACAGGACTTCGTTGGAATAATAATAAGGAATAACAATGACCTTTAAGTATTTTCAGCGCCGTGATTGACAACGATTTAAGAAATGTTACTTTTGTCGAAAAATTTGCTTTAATTGTTAAAAAGGAATGCTAATAAAATATCCTTCTTATTTTAAAATGTCAAGAAGAAGTAAAGGAAGACAGAAACACTAGTTGGATATGCAAATCCCAAAACGTTCTTCTATCTCATGTCAATATTTCATTATAAATAGTTTTATTAATATTTTATTAGAATTAAGTATAACTTCATACACTTTTCAATGGTAATATATTGAAAATTGCACAAAATCGCTATTACAAAGCCCCCTTCCGGTGGAATTTTTCCAAGTTCAGGGAGGATTTTCTTGCCATGGCCAAAAACATACAAAAAAAATTTGGTTCAATTCTATGCATAACTTCATACACGTTTCGATGGTACAATATTCAAAATGCACAAAAATCACACAAACATCGCTATTACAGAGCCCCCTACCGGCGAAATGTTTCCAAATTCAGGGAGGACCTTCTTGCTATTGCCACAAACATACACAAAAAATTTGGTTCAATTCTATGCATAACTTCATACACTTTTCGATGGTACAATATTCAAAATGCACAAAAATCGCTATTACAGCGCCCCCTACCGGCGGATTTTTTCCAAATTAATGGACGATCTGCTTGCCATATCCAAAAACATAAAAAAAAATTGGTTTAATTCTATGCATAACTTCATACAATTTTTAGAGTTTGTACTTAAAAAGTAAAAACGGAA
The DNA here is from genome assembly GCA_963932465.1 of Maratus speciosus. Classification (NCBI taxonomy): domain Eukaryota; kingdom Metazoa; phylum Arthropoda; class Arachnida; order Araneae; family Salticidae; genus Maratus; species Maratus speciosus. The sequence continues at coordinate 682,025,821 of OZ010787.1, read as the reverse complement.
CCATTATAAGATCAGTCTTGTGTCTGTCTGTCTGTCTGTCTGTCACAGACATTTTACTCGTAAACTATGGAACGTGGAAAGTTCAAATTCGGGGAAGTAATAAAGACTGTTGACACACATATTTTCAGATTATTAAACATTTATGAATATATTTAGTAAAAATGTATAGGGGCAAATTCAGTTGCTTGAAAAAAAATATTTTCTTTGTATATCGTGTGGGGTATCGTGTGAAAGCTTTCGCAGCGCTAAATTCAAAAATACATTTCTTTCAATTTTAGATATTACATTTTAGAAGATATAGTCGAAAATGTAGCGCAAAAATATGTCCCCCCCCCGTCTAATTCCGAATCTACTGAAGCTAAAATTATGAAAAAATTAGAGGGAGTACACGTTAATTTAAACCTTGCAGGAAAATTATAGCGATTACCCTAGGTCACATAGTTTTTGAGAAAATCGCATTTTTCCGTTACACACAAATTTCGATTTACGGGCATTCAGCAAAACTGTTGAGCAGCGCTGGAGGTACCTATCGTAGCAGAAGTATAAAATCATGGTTGATCATGATTTTCAAAATAAATCTTCAGTAATTAGCCAAGATATAAACCCTTAAAGATATGGAGGATTCGGACACACATAATGATAGGGGCGACGTACTCTATATACCATTGGCTTTTAAAGCCTAGATAACAACTTTTAAGGATATATGTGCGTAATGCAATGGCCAGTAACAGTATAAAAGCAATAAACGTCAAATTGTTAAAAACAGACTAATTCAAGGGGTGTCAGGACTCTTAAAGCTTCACAAAATTTTTTATTTAAAATTTTTTAGATGTTAATATTCCATCTTTTCTGAACGTTTTAATATAATTGTTTCCTTCAAATTCTCATTAGAACAGAATTTATGGCTTTTAGACTTATACCCGCTCAATAGCTTAAGCGGCATTTTCGAAACTTTTAAGTCATTTTTTAGTCCAGGATATAGGGAATTTTACCTAACAAAATTAATGCTAGTTCTGGAAATCGGCTTACTTTGTATTTTTTGGGTCGCTGTATCCGAATTTGTAACTTCCCACCAAAATTTCCCCCGGCAACCCCCTAAATTTTGTTAAAAAGCCCCCCCCCCAAAAAAGGCTTTTATTAAAAAAATCATATTATTTAAATTTACAAAATTTATTAAAAAAGTATCTAGAAATTCAGAAAGTAGACAAAATTTGCAACAAATTAGATATATGACATTATGACTTAGGATGAAGGGGAATAGGCGATAAGCCTCGGAGCATGCGCGCGGTGCTGCGTGGTTGGAGTTGCGCAATTCCACTTAACCACTCACACGTTTACATCCGCCCTAACATCTCCCATCCGAACTTTTCTTATAAGGTTTACTTTAAGTTTTTTGGGTCGCTGAATCCGAATTTTTAACTTACCCCCAAAATCCCCCCCCCAAATAGTTGTTATTAACTTAAATTTCTTATTGTTTTAGGGGAAAAGCATTACGAAATTCAGAAACTAGACAAAATTAGCAGCAGATAGGATATATGGCATTATGACGCAGAACTTTGAACAAATGTTTTCTTTTAGCTGCACTTTAGAAAGAAAGGTTATTACTATGATGAATTAAGTTTTATGAAATGACAAATGAAGTTTAAATATGCATTGAGATAGAGCTATTACGGAAATCGTGAAAAGTTCTGAGTTACAGTGGAACCTCTTGGGCAATTTACACCAAAAACTTATCAGGATCAGTTCATATCAGGGACTAACTGAATCTAAAGTTTTATGAAAATTCATACATTAGTTCTTGAGATACAGCTGTTGCGGAAATCGCGAAAATTGCTGCTTAGTAGCGCTACCTGTTGAGCGATTTACACCAAAAAGTAATCAGCACCAATTTATATCAAGGACTAAATCAATCTAAAGTTTTTTTTAAATTCCGTTCAATAGTTCTTAAGACAGAGTGCCCACAATATTTGTGTCACACACAGATAGTAGAGGTCTGCACGGGCCGAAATTTCCAGGCCCGGGTCCGGCCCGACTCATCGAAAAAAAATTCGGCCCGGCCCGGCCCAATAAAAAAATTAAAAGTTCGGCCCGAGCCCGGCCCGTAGAAAAAGTAATATTGGCCCAGCCCGGCCCGCTAAATATCTTAAAAGTTCGGCCCGAGCCCGGCCCGGAAAAAAGTTAAAATATCGGCCCGAGCCCGGCCCGGCCCGGCCCGGAAAAAAGCTAAAATCTCGGCCCGAGAAAAAAAATCCCAGCCCGAGTGAATTTTTTACAAAACATTGATTTTTACGTCGATTTGGTTAAAAATTTGTCTCGTACGAGATATCTCTGACCAAAAATATTTATCTTAACTTTTTTTCTCATGTTTATAATCTTCATTTATAAAGAAGTGACACAGACTGCGATATTTATTTTTATAACGAATCTCTATTTCTTGTATGTAAATGTTTAGGTTATCATTAATATTGTTAATCCGTATTCTATGCATTAACATGCATGTATTCCATGTATGCCAAAAATCTGAAAAATTCTATACAGTAAAATCTTCTAAGACGGAACTGCGTAGAAAAGAAAAAAAATGCGTTATAGACAAGTTCTATTCTTAGCAAGTGTAAATGTATCATATATTATTTTCTTACGTATTAGTATATTAATTTTGCATGGATCAACACGTTTTTCAGTTTAAAACAGGGTTCCGTCATAAGCAGGTCCGTTTTCACACACTTTACAATATTTTAATTTAGCTATATTTTAATAAGCGTAGAAATAGCGTAGAATACTATTCTTTAAAAAGAAAAAAATTTAATGTATAAGTGTAGAATAATGGCAATTTAAAAATGCATGCATTTTTTGCCAAAAATTTTGGGCCAGGCCTAATTTGACTGATCTTTGAATGGATCTGGCCAAGCTGATACAATGATTTTCATACGGGCTGAGTCAAAACTAGGACTGAAAAGCTTGGGCCGTGAAGACTAGGAATGAAACCAATCCCGACTCTGTACAGAAAAGATAAGTTAGGTCCGTCCCGGCCCGAGAAGAGTGGAGCCCGAGCCCGCCCCGGCCCGAGTGCCGTGAATGAAAATCGGCCCGAGCCCGGCCCGCGGGCCAGGTCGGGCTCGGGCTTCGGACCACGGGCCGGCCCGTGCAGATCTCTAACAGATAGACAGACTCACAGGCAGACATTTTGTAAAAACATGTTTTTTATTACCTCTGTACCCTAAAAAGTGTACATCCGTCGAAAACCGGATTTCGAAAATTTTCACGAATCCAATACTTTCTTCTTGTAAAGATACAAGAAAGTAAAAATGAGTTATACAGAATAGCTGTACACTGTAAATTAAAATGTCTGAAATTCAGTCACTTAAGTGTCTGAAACGGAGTGTTCAATTTTCAGACATTTTAAAATGTCTGAATTTTTTCAGACACTTTTTGCGACTGAATTTCAGACACTTGAAACGTCTGAATCGCAGACATTTTTTGTAAGCATTTTATGTAGCCATGTTTGACCACGCTGAATACTGGAAAAATATCTGGCCGTTGTCCTGCCCCCTCTACCCCCATACCGCCTGATTTTCTGGTGCTCCCAATTTTAGTATGCAATTTTCATAAAGCTGATAATTTAAATCTTTTACGACATTGTACTAATTATAATGAATATTTTGTACTTCAGGAGTAGAATAAGATTAAAAAGAAAAAATATTTATCTAAATATTAGATTTTTTAAAATTTTGTTTTTAATCTTATTTTACTTTAAAAGTTCAAAATATTGATTATAATCAGTACAATTTCGAAACAGATTTATAATATAAGCTTCGCAAATATTGCACATGAAATTTGGGGGAACTAAAATCGTAAGAGAACGGGGCGCTACCCATGCTTTAGTCAAGGAGTCCTTTTGCAAAAAATGCAACCCTGCAGTATGGTTAGCTAAATACAGATGCCCGGTATTCGGGAGTATCCGTTATGGAGGTTAATGGACATTCCCGAATAGCGGATACTTCGATTTAGCAAATACTTTTTGATCCGCAAGGCATACATATTTGTATTATTTTTACCTCACAAAAGCAGGCATCTCCGATTATCGGTCAAATTTCGCGGTCCCGAAGTGTCCGCTATTAAGGGTTTTTAAGGTATATGGATATATATATATATATATATATTTTATCTTGTCCTACTCTAAAAGTTCAAAATATTTATCATACTCGGTGGAATGTCGAAAGAGATTTAAAAAATCCCGTGTACGCGAAAATGGGCAAGAAAATCCCCCCCCCCCCAAAAAAAGGAAAATTCATATAATTCAAAAATTAGATTTTGCCCCATAGGCAATTTTACATATGTATCAGATGATAATCACAACAGCTATATAACCATGAGTAATTAAATAAAATAGTAAATAAATATTCTATTTTAATAGCATTGAGAAAAAAAATTACTTCTAATTTCAAAACTTAGCCATTTTTGTATTTGTCATTTAAGTACATATAAATAAAATAGTTAAGTCATTTTAAGTAGTAAAAATGTGTAAGATTTTTTTTTCTTTTTAAATGTGTGGTAATTTGTCATTGTTTAGTAAACACCAGTTTGGTATCTAATTTTATGTATCATTCTTCGGAATATGTCTATAATTTTCTTTAAACATATTCCGTATTCAATTTAAATTTTTCACCCGCTATTGCTTAAAAATGTGTATCATTATTATTCTTTTTTATGGAACACGATATAAGTCATATTTAATTTATTTTATTTTTTATTTCTGTAAACTTTGTATCTTTTGAATATGAGCTAAATAGATTTTATATATTTGATAATCAAATATTGATCTAAGAAATAGAAAAAAAAAACCCAATAGAAAGTTAAAAAAATATATATCAGACAGTATATGTACTATTCTTAATTGTTTGAAAAACGTTTTGAACATAAAAAAGCAGTTATTAAATGGCTTAAAAATATATTTAATACTGTATCATATAAGTAAATACGAACTTTTAAAAATATAAGGCAGTTTTATACATAAACTTCATATCAAGGCATAAAAAACTCTTTATGTCTAAATTATCATGTGTAATTTTTTTTTAGTGCCAACAATTACTTGTACCAGAAACGTTGCAAATTCGATTGCAGTAAAAGGAAATTTAATAATTATTTCTCGCATTACTCAATTTTAAAAATTTAAAATCATGAACAAAATATCGCAAAAAAATGCTTGCATATAAATTAAAAAAATTAATATACCAATTTAAGAAACACAAAAAATATTAATTAAACTTTATAATTATACTGCTAAACAGCAACGTAAACTGCAAAATATGAATAAAATGTTTCTCCGTTTCTTTAATGTTCTCCGTTTCTCCGTTCTCTGAAATTTGGTAAATGTTAAATCTGAAACATCGGATATCAAAATTTACGATTTTCAATAATAAATTAAAAAATCAATAAGAATAAATCTTTATAAAGTTTCAGTTCCGTGATTAAAAACTGCAATATATACAGTCAAATTTCAGAATATTAATGCTTTTTTTCAATCTCAAATCTTTTCCTAATATCATAATAATATGAATCATCATATTTAGCTCCAAAATAATAATAATAACAAAAAATAAAATAAATGCCTGATGTCATATACTACAAGCGTTTATAGTCAGTAAACAGTAAAAAACAAACATAGAATAAACACAGTTACAAATGGTTTCAATATAATGTTTTTATCTCTGATAAATGAAGCGATGAATCATTCAACTTTTCAAACCTATGTTGCAAGTTTTGTTTTTGAGCAAAGACAAATTATAATTATTTCACATCACCCTATCGAAAATGAAGATTAAACTATCACTCATTCGTTTATTTACAAAGGTCAAGCAAATAGAATTAAGCATTGCTATTTAATTTTCAAAACAATTATATTTCATTCCGTTACATTAAGAAGGCATATAACAGACGACCGTTAGTGAAATCAAAAATTTAGCATTAAACTACAGAAAAGAGATAAATTTTTATAAACGATTTCACTCATGTTCAAAGGGATAAAAATCTATCGGAATAAAATATTAGAATTAAATATGACTTACTCGTTCGTTCAATAAATACCCAGATTAACACATTTCTTTTTAATCCAAGCAATGGCGGCGGTGAAAATTTAATTGTTTCTGTTCTTATCTCATGAAGGTGCTGTAGATGACACGCGCGGAAATCGGCGTTCTGATTGGCTGTTAAGAATAGTACCAAAGATGATGTTTAACTATCGCTTGGAGCGTATCGTCTTAAAATCAGACGGTTGTTGGATAATTTACACATGTTTCTCGGTTCGTTTATAGCATGATCATAGTAAGACATTTATGTGTCTTAAATTTAGACGTCTGTTATGTCTGAATTTTCAGATTCAGACACTTAAGTGACTGAAATTCTTTTTCAGTCACATATGTGTCTAAATTTAAGACGCCTCTATTTTTAGTGTATTTGAAATTTTTTAGGTTCCATTTCTCTTTGAACTTTCATGGTATATCCATTTACATTTTTCTAGTATATACTGTTATACCCAACCCTACTTTGCATAATTTTTTACAAAGTGTTAGTATTCTTTTAGCAACGGTTTTTTTTAATAATACAATTCATATATTTATTGTACGGAACCCTCTGTGTGCGAGTAATACTCGCACTTGACCGTTTATTGATGGTACAATGGCGACACACGGACAGACAGACTTGTCTTGTATAAACATGTTTTTTATGATCTCTGACCCCTAAAACGTCTAAATCCATCGAAAAAAATTTCGATTACAATACTTTATTCTATTGAAGATAGAAGAAAGTAATAATGCGTCAAGCATACATTATGAAACACCTTCCAACACATTCAAATATGTTTAATAAGATGAAAGTTGATATTTAATTAAACAGTATGAAGAAAACACTTTTAAGAACACAATTTCAGCAATTACCATCTATAGTCAGAAAAGTATTCGAATTATTTTCTGAAGCAATGCATATGATCTATAGATTTGAAAATACATGGTGTATTTGAAATGCTTCAACTAACTTAGAGGGATGATAGTACTCATGAAGACGAACAAAATATGCAATGGAACATGGGGTCGTAAATGACGTTTAAAGGATGAAAATCGAGAAAATGCGTCTGGAAATGGACAAATTGAGACAAGAAAGTGACACTCCAGAAAATTATTTATTACACAGAATAGGTACACAGCTCGTGATGTCCAGAGAAAACAAATATTTTACAATATTTGTTCAAAGTGTCGACCGCGGACATTATTACACAGACATCTATGGATGAACGACTGGTGGACACGCTCAAATTTGCATACGTGGATTCCTTCTCACAAATCTGTTTGGCTTTCTTCCAAGTTTTTGTTATCTCTTTCTGACCGGATAGGCACAAAGTGAAAGGAAAACCAGCTTCGTGCTACTAGCCAGTACTGCCGAAAAGCAGCATGCGAGATTTCGATATTTTTATTAGTTTTGCGATTTTCACCCTTTAAACGTCATTTTCGACCCCATGTTCCATTGCATTTTTTGTTCGTCTTGGTGAGTACTATTATCCCACTAAGTTTGTTGGAGCATTTCAGATACACCCTGTACATAACGTATTTCAGTTTAATAAACTTTTATAATTCTCACGCCAGTTTCCAATGAATGCCAAGAGTTCAGATAAAAATAGTGCCTAAATATAGTAAAGTGATTATGTGTTCTAGGATGAGACAGTTCCGTCCGTTTGTTGAAGCATCTCCGATACACCATGTATAGTACATGGCATACTAAAATTATGGTAAATTAGGAAACGCAGAACACAGTTCAAAATTTCCCTTTAGCAATTCCCGCCAATAGACGGAAATGAATTCTTTTGTGCAACTCAATATATGATAGAAGAAAAGGTCCAAATACCGGCTACCACTTTTGTTTTCAATCTAGACCATACAATTTTCAAAATTAATAAAATAAAAAGTGACAGCAGGGTACCTTGACACGCCTTACACCTTTTTAGAGAAAAAAAATCAGTTTAAAAGGCGTTTTCTGTTTATAAGAAGCAAAATTCCGAAAGTCTTCAAGTTTTGAGTTTTTAAAATGGGGTCTAAATACCGGCTACCTAAGTTTTTTTTCCAAAAGATCACACAAATACAGCTAATAACAATTATTAAGCAATAAGAATATTATTTTAATAAATTGTCTTGATTAATAACATTTCTTATGCACAGAAAAAATACGTAATTTTTAATAAATATGTATTTTTGTCAAATTTCTAAAATTCTTTTCGATTATCTCTCACAGTCTTCTTCCCATTATGTTTCTAATTTTGTTTTTTAACGTGTAAAACAAAAAAAAAAGCTTACTGATTGAAATGAGAATTATTTTATCTGAAAAAATCAAAAGGATAATATCACTGTCTGCGTCGGTATAGTCCCTATCAACCCACATATCGCATTCTTAACATTGAACCCAGAATCCCCTCCCCATTCTTGTCCACAGAGAAAGCACCCATGCAGAAGACACAAATTTATCATCTTCCTCTGTTGGATATTTTCCTTTTTCACTTTTTAGCCCTCTCGCTGCGTAATTGTTTTATCAAAATAGCTTCAAAATTTGCGTATTTAACCCCTTCGGGACGAGCGTCTTTTAAGAATTTTTATTATTTTGTCACCGGTTTTTCAAAACTAAAGTTTTTGTCTAATTTAACCTTGAAAATGCTCCGATTAAATAAGGAATAATTTACAAAATAAAAAAATAACTGGTGGAAATAATCAAAGAGGGCTAATTAGACGGAAAAAATGCATCCCCGAGGAAATCCCGGGTTGCGCAAATCTTGCTACTTTTACGATGCCAAAGGAAATCTCGGGTTGCGCAGCGAGAGGGTTAAAATCAAATTTCTGCTTCTTTCGCCTGGTTTACTCTGTCATTATTTTTCTTTCTCTTCACATTTATTACAAGCAATTTTGTAATGTCCAACAGCTATTTTTTGAAAAGTGATCCGGTAACCAGTGTCGGTCCTGAAGAATTACGGCCCTGGTTGCTTTTTTTCATATTGCGAAATGGGACGGGATCTATTTCTGAACCATTTAAATTAATTTATTAATTATGGAACTATTTAAATTAATTTATTTTCCTCCCCTTCAAGCAGAGCAACGAGAGAAGTCCAAATACCGGCTAGTCGGTATTTAGACCACTCTAGGTAGCCGGTATTGGGACCACTGCTATGTTTAAGTTAAAACCGGTATTACTCATTCATATAATAAAACACCAATACTGTGCGCGTGGCAATTGAGAGCTAAATATGTCTAGAAAATAACTTAATCAACAATTCAAGCCAATATACGGCCAGTATATTTTAAAAAAATGAGAAACGCATATCTGAAAAAATTTTGATGTATGTAAGATTCGACACTTTTGCATTTACTATTTGTAAATGACACAAACTTCAGCGACGTACTTTTCGTAACTTTCTTCTCTCAATTAAAGTTACAAACTCTGCCTATCACCGCTAGGCTGCGTTGCGCTCAGTTCTCGGAACACCTAGTAGCCGGTATTTGGATCCTAGCCGGTATTTGGACCTTCTCCTCTATATAGAATTTAAACACAAAAAGTAATATGCGAAAATATAGTTGAATTTAAAAATTTCACCATAACTGAAAACTACTTGTAGCAATTATCGCTCAAGCAATTATCACTCCGAAATTTCTGTGTCCTAATGAGCTATAAATGCTATGAACGCCCTATTCTACAAGACGCATCTTGTAGCGCACCTCAGTGCTGTATATCACTTTCGATATGTTTGATATATTGAAAATGATTTTTCTCCGTGGACCGTAATGTAACTAAATTCTTTTGAGTGACCCGTCAGTGGGCTATAAATTTTACACACTTTGTTTTCATACGGAACATGCCGTGTAAATCTCAATAACATTAATTAATTCCGTGGAAATCTGAGTGCATTTATGATAGTTAGACCAAGGCCAAGTAGATGGTCGATGAGAAAACGAAGGCTTAAGAGCATACACTAGTCACTCAAAAAGACCCGGATGATAATATTAATCCTATGGGAAAGTTATTTTCAAATATCTCGCTTAAATTTTGATATTTTCGAATGATTTTTTGAATAGGATAGTTGAAGACAATCTACAACCAGGCTAGTTTTTACTTTTTTGAATTTGGTTTCATATTTTTTTTAAAAAATAACTTTTACTTTCGGAACCGGTTTGAACCGGTAGATCGTCCATTGTAGATCGTCCTCAGCTATCCTATGCAAAAAAAAAAAAAAAAAACATTCGAAAATATCAAAATTCAAGCAAGATATTTGAAAATAACTTCCCCATAGGATTAACATTATTATCCGGGGCATTTTGAGTGACTAGTGTAGGCTCTTAAAAACTTTTCAACTATGTTGGAAAGTGTTAAAAGGAGAAATCAGTTCTACAAGAAAGAAAATGGCTACTATTTTAGATGGAGGAAATTTGATATGAATGGAAAATAAAAATGCTTGTAGATTTAAAATGGGGTTAATATTGAGAATTTTCTTTCTATATTGCGTTTCCCTTCTAAGCAAAATAAGAAAACTATAGTTAGCCGGCAGTCATGAATCGAACAAATTGATTTGCTTCCCAAGGGATTTAAAAATCTTCCAAAATTTTTTCACAGATTTTGATGCACTCGACTGGCAGAATTTTTAATAGATTTTTTTTTTCATATGCGAAATATGCATAAAAGTATTTACCAAGTATTGGAAACTAACCGGAGATGAATTTTATTTCAGAGTGACACAAAGTCAGAAAAAAGAGAACTTTTTATATAGCTCTAGCAAAAATATTCACGCTCAAGAAATACTGAACAGGAAAAAAGAAAAAGAAAATGTGTTTTTAAAATTTGTTAGTCTATCGAATTATATCCTGGAATTTCTTTTTCTTTTCAGTTAAAGGTGCTTCTTTAGTAAAAAGAATGCTTTTTACTCGGCATTACTAGCCTTCTTTTGTTTTGGCCTGTAATGCAAATAAATCCGAAAGAAGGACATAAAATAGAGCTCATTTTAATTTAAAAAAATTGTATTTTTCAATTATTATGTCTTTATAATGTTTAAGAAACTACATTAGTTATCAGAAAGCATTCGCAAGCTGATATTAACCCAGTGGAAAGGTTCTTTTAAAAATTCTCGTTTGCACTACAATATTTTTAACCAATTTTTTAATAGGAATGCGGATCTCAGCTTTTTTAACTTTTCGATTTTGCTGCAAATTTTTTTACGCAATCTGTTTTTAGTATTTCGAAAGTGGTTCCGAAAATGAAAGTATCTTATATTAGCTTGAATGTGTCTTCGCGTTCATAGTGTAGGTTCTCAACTATCGGGTGATCCAAAAATCGCAAAAAGAGTTAAAAATTCAATAATCGAAATAGTATAGGTAAAAGCACAATGTGATTTTCCCTGAAATGTACAGAGAAACACTTTCTAAACCCAAAAATTACACTTGCCGTCTGCAAGGGGCGTTTCAGTTAGTTTTGTAGCTGAGCACATTTAAAACATTCCAAATGTTCAATTTGACGGATGCCATGAACACGAATAGCTCTGAAACACAACAAACTCTACCACAAACCATTAAAAAAAATTTTTGCCTTAACCTCAATAGTCACAGCTTTTTTACCGTTACAGTGTTAACGATCGGGGATAAAGTCAGGTTTTCTAGAACTCATGTTTTTATATTCAATAATTCCACGTTTTCCTGTATATTTAGGAGAAAACCGTATCGTGCTACTGGCTGTACTTTTCGAATTAATGAATTGTTATTGCTTTTGGATAACCCGTTATATCCTACACAGGAAAAGCTTATGTTATCACAATAAGAATCCGAAATCTTGTGAAATTAAAAAGATCGGAATTAATTTAAAAGTACTATCCCATAATACGGCCTTTAGTGTTAAAATGGGAATGCCGAGAAAGAAAACCGTAAAGTTACATAAATAAAAAATGCCTGATGTTTTGATGACATGTGCCAATCTTCAAGCCGTTTTCAGCAATGGTTGGTAGAAACTGGTATAAAAGTGTAACAAAATGAAAATTCTTCATATGATCGAAAATTTCAAAAGTCTAAAATAGTAGTGTGTTTAATGCTTCATACTTATAGAGGTGGAAGTTATCTTTTGCGGCGATCATGATAGGGGTGCTAGTCACATTTTCTTATAACTTTAGTTCTCTCATTTTATTTTAAAGTTTGAATTGAAACGACCTTTTAAATAATACCTTTAGAACGTCAAGAAATAGCAGATTTTGAATCTTTTGTCTTATAATATGAATATTATGGTCATGAAAAATATGATCATTCACAGTCTGTGCATGAATAATATTGTCAAAAAGGTATTTAAGAAAGACTTCTTCAATATACCCTAAAGAAGAAGCTAACACAAAGATTTTCAAAGGAAATAATCTTTCTTTCATAAAAAAACGCAGAAAAAAGTTTTCTTTTAAGCTCCCGCAATGATAGGCCTACAAGAGTGACACATCTTGAATGTACAGTCGTGGAAAAAAACGTAAACACCCCTACTAACTCCTCATCAAATTATGGTAGAAGAAAGTTACTGGTACCGAACGATTGGAAATAAAGTCTACTTTTAAATGACGTACATAAAATTTGCTTAGGGGCCATCTACATATTAAAATGAACCCAAACTTCATTTTTTTCAATAGCAATGCCCAATTGTAACAAGATATTTCAAATCTTCTGTTCCAACTATGCCTAGATACCAAATTTCAAGTCATTTGAATGATAAGATTTTGAATTATACACATCCAAAATTGAGTGCTTCTAGTGTTAAATTACATTTTTATGTTTTAATTAATATCTCCTGAAATTATACTCCTAATGTGCTAATTTTTAGTGTAGCAGTAATACTAAAATACCCAAACATAAATACGTTGAATTTGCAATTTTTATAATTTTATGATATGAATTATGAATTAGGAAAGTAATATTAGAAAAAATTATGAATTGCAACCTACATTTTTTTTTTTTTTGATGGATTTTTGGTGGAGCCGTTTTCAGCAATGGTTGGTAGGAACTGGTATAAAAGTGTAACAAAATGAAAATTCTTCATATGATCGAAAATTTCAAAAGTCTAAAATAGTAGTGTGTTTAATGCTTCATACTTATAGAGGTGGAAGTTATCTTTTGCGGCGATCATGATGAATGTATTAAGTCGCGCTTTATAGAAATTCCAAAATTTTACATTTTTCTTCCAAGTACTTCTCAAATGATGCTTAAAAAACGGCAAATTGATGGTTTAAGGGGCCGTCTCTGATAGAAGTGACTAGATATTTCGAAACTCTTATGCTACCTGTAATCTAGCAGTCTTCAATGACTGCTTGACTGGCGCTTAAGGTCTTATGCCTTGAACAAGAAGGAGGCTCTCTCGGTCAACAATCGAGTACCGAACTTGAATTTGGATACATCCCCTAAAATACGCTCATTTTAAAATAATCAATTTCTCAGAAACTTATCGTATGAATTGCATATTATTTGTTTTTAGGCTAATTGAAGGGTGTAGAGTTCATTTATGCTGTCAGAATTGTGTGCTGCTATTGAAAAAAACGTTATGTTTCGTTTTAATGTGTAGATGGCCTCCTAAAAAAATTTTATAGGCATCATTCAAAAGTAGACTTTATTACTAATCGTGTTTTACCAGTAATTTTCTTCTACGATATTTTTCTGCAGAGTTAGTAAAGGGTGTTCACCTTTTTTCCACGACTGTATACATCAATTGTTCACTGTGCAGGAAGAAATTAACAATCAGCTCCAGAAATGATTTAATCCAGATGTTGTTCATGCTCCAATAGCACACGGAGATACTAGACCGTACCGTTCCCAACGTGAGCAGTGTCCTAGAAGAGTGAGCAGAATCCTAGGATAAATAAATACAGGTGTTCAAAAAAAAAATCATGAGTCGTTAAACTTTATGGCATTGGTGGGTAAATTAGCCTATTGTTCCAAAGAACGTTAAAAGGTTAAATGCTGACAAACAACGTTTTTCTGGATACATTCTAATGTATTTCAGTGCATTACACAATCTTCGGGTGTTACTTGGAGGCAGTTTCGTTGAACTGTCACTTATATATGTGAATATTTTGATTCCTTTGATTTGTCCATTCAGGCACGCGTCGACATTAGCAAGATAATGTTAAACATAAGGAAGCGGTTCTTTGCAAATTTCTCGTTTGCATTTCAATTTTTTAAATGGTCTTTCTTGAATAGGCTAACGTTGTACCTTCCTACTTTTCCGATTTCGGTTAAGTTTTATTCTGAGGACACTTTTAATTTTGAAATCAAACAAACCATTTTTTAAAATTCTTTTTGAATTCGACGGTAGAAAAATTGAAATGGTGCTATGTTTAAAAGTTAATAAATTTCCGATAAAAACATAATGAGTTGCTTAAGTCATTATCACAGGAGATAAGGCGTCAGAATTATATACGGATATGTTTGCATTATAATATAGATAATTCACAGTATATGACTATAAGAAGAGTGTTTCTTTTGTGATATTTAAAGTCGAAATTTGAAAAAAAAGACAGAAGCTTAAGGGGTCTCAGGACTCTTAAAATTGGAAAAAATGAAAAAAAAAAGGCCCATTTTCAACATTTAATATCTTAAAATGTATTTGATATTGAGACACAATTTTAAATGGGAATGAAAGATACAAGTATGTTCTTTCATTTCAAATATTTAAAAAATTTCAAGATGCAGAATTAGCATTTACAGAGGGCTCTAAACTGTCAGACATTTGACGACCAGAAAATCGGCATAACAGCTTATGCGCACGATTACAAAATAAATTTTGCAACTAGAATGGAAATTTTTGTGCCTACGTATACATGAGATTGTAATAATTACCCTGAACCTAAATAAATTTGTATTTAAAGCATTTTTATATTTTTAATACAAAGTTGTATTTAGCTAATGCAAAATTTAGAAAATTTTAACAATATAAACTCCTAAAAAATAGTTTCTTTTTACAATAAAAAGGAAATTTTAGGTTCAATTTATGCAGACTGATATGAAACATTTGTTTTGAAAATTTCATGAAAAAATATTGAGAAGTTTGTGAGATATCGTGCGCATTATGCCCCAAAATGTCATTTGGAGAAAAATGACTTCAAAGTTTTGGAAACACCGCTTCAGCAATTGAGCGAATATAATTCTAAATGCCATAACTTCTATTCTAATGGGAATTTCAAGATAAAAATTATATCAAAATGTTCAGAAAACATAGAAGTTTAACATCTAAAAAAATTAAAATTTCGAAAATTTTAGAGCTTTAAAAGTCCTGAGACCCCTTAATTTAGAACATGGGGACCCATACGAAGTTTTCTCACTCAAATGTTTGAGGCTATTTGATTATAAAGTTTTCTTTAATTTTTAATTAACTGCAGGTTTAAACAAATGACGTATTTAATCAAAATGCGAGCTTACTAAAAGTCAAAAGCCTGGTAATATACCTTTCGTATAATTGTCACATTTATTGTTGTGCATTTTGTATGTATAGTCAGTCTGAAAATTTATACAGCAACCTATATTCGTACACTATTTACTCTAAAATCACTGTAAAGATGTCAGTAAACTCAAAATAATGCCTTCTTTCGGAATATGAATGCAGTTTTTGAAATAGAAGTTGTCTACATATAATTAAAATTACACCAACTGAGATTTTTCAAATGATATCACCGATTTTTGACACTTTAGTTGATGTCGTTGGATTTAATCCGTCAAAAAACTCCAAACCGTTCATTTATTTTTGTTAAATCTTCATGGAGTTAGAAAAGGTCAAAATTCGTGGATCCTAATATTAAATTAACGTGATAAACTTGAATTTATATCTTTCCAAAAAATCATCCGATTTAATTTTTTTTGTTTTAAGTGAGATACATTTAGTGCATGCAAACATATTATAGCCTGTTTTTTCATTCAAATGTATAATTTTAATTACGAAGATCCTAAAATTATTTTTAAAAAATCTTCAAAAAATTATGAATAATGATCTACTTCAATTTTTACATATGCAGAATGGACCGAAAACATGGTTGTACAAGTTTATAGTTCATTTCGGTCATTTTTTTTTCGAGTTATAGCAAAAATTTATGTCTCAATGGTCTAAAGGGATCGTATTCTGCAACCGTTCAATTGGAGTTTTCATAAAGAGTAAATGAAATCAGATCTTTTTCTGAGCTGCATTGAAACAAGGAAATTAAATGTGCTGTCAAAAGTGGGTGTTACCATTTGAAAAAGCAAAGTTGGCACGATTTGTAATATGTAAATGGTTCTTATTTCAAAAATTGCATTAATATTTTAAAAGAAACCATTATTTCAACTCTAAAGACAATTTTGTTTATCTTAAACGATATTCTAATAAAAGCAAGTATTATTATTATTATTATTATTATTTTACACTGACTGTATATAGAAAAACAGATGTTGACATAAAAATCATACATATTAAAACGCAAAGCTATTTCTGTAATATCAGAACGCAAATTCGACACAATTGCGCATGCGTCAATTGTTTTTTGAACCTCTTCAATTCAGAAGGAACTAGATCGAGTTATTTCTAGCGTAGCGGGCTAAAGCATAAGTTTAAGACTCTGAATTTTTGTAGAGGACGCAGGTTTGAGCCCAAGTCCGGCAAAATGATTTCTGCAACATTTTTGTCGATAATTCCTTTCCGTAATGACGTATTTTATTAGGAAGAGAAATTATATAGTTTTTATTGTATTATTATTATTTGAATGCTTCATAATTAAATAAAATTTAACATTCAACAATATTTTAGAAGAATAATGATTTTATATTTAAACTATTCAAGCTACAATATTTTGCTTGTAATTAATAATTAGATAAATTGAGCTGATCCTCAATTTCCTTTCTATTTTCTGATCATTAGCAAGAATACATAAGCGTGTGTGTCAGAAAGAAAAGTTTGTCATTCTTTTACGGAAAAAAAGAAAAAAATTCATATAAGAACTATAAAAGAAATTACCTTGATATCCATGGTTTAATAATTAAAAAATGTATAAAAATGTAAAATAAAATACAAGTAATAAAAAATATATATATAAGTTTCAAATAAGGTTTTTAGAGAAAGAGACTGGTAAAAATAAAATACCATTTCAATAATTAATTGAAAAGTAACTAATTAAAAATTCAAGAATTTTTCTAATGAGACATTCAAGTTATTTATCATCAAATCTTGACGGGCACTATCTAGTAATATATATGATTGTATTTCAAATAAGTTATTTTAAAATTTTCATGATGCTAAAACACCAAGTTAATTATAAAAACGAAAAAGAATATATTTTCATTGACAGTATTTTAAGAACCTGAAAAACCCATAAATGCTCTCATGTAGTTTTTTTATGTGCAAGCAACCACAACAAATTTCTCTGGAAAGAAATCATCGATGCGTTCCGATTCTAAATCTAGAATGTTGAATTTGATTAACAATCTGTTTTCACCTCTTGACATTTTTATCCAAACGCTTTTGAAGAAAGCCATGAATTTTAGAGAGTTGATAAGAGACGGATGACGTTAATAGAAATTCTACCTCTGAGTAAGAACCTTTAAATCTATTATCAAATGAAATTTTTAAAAGAAAGATTTTCTTCATATATGTTTTGGAAGAAAGAAATGCTACGAAAGAAAACAAATTAGAACAGTGAAATTAACTGTAAAAAGAATATGAACATATAATAAAGATTATAACTAAGATTAGAATTTTAGTTATAATATAGGATAACTATAATTAAAGTGAAAATAAAATTAGTCGGATGTACCAATCCCAAAACTTTCTTGTATTTCATACAGTTTAATACAAAATTTGCTATCACAGTGCCGAAATTAAATGACAATCCATGCTCATCATGAGGATTCTAAAAAGATGAAATTCTATACATTAGTTCTTCAGATATGACTATCGCTGAAATCGTGTCAATCCAGCAAAATGTGGCATAGCAGCGCCATCTATTGGGTGATTTACACCAGAACCTAATCATCATCAACTTATGTCAACGTATAACTGAATCTGAAGTTGGATGAAAATTCGTGCATTATTTCTTGAGATAGAGCTATTGCGGAAGTTATGAAAAAGGCAGCATAGCAGCGCCACCTATTGGGCGATTTACACCAATAGCTAACCAGCATCATTTCATATCAAGGACTAACTAAATCTGAAGTTTGATGAAAATGTGTGCATTAGTTCTTGGGATAGAGCTATTGCAGAAGTCGTGTAAATCCTGTAAAATGCAGCATAGCAGCGCCATCTGTTGGGCAAGTTACATCAAAACATAAACAGCACCCATTTATATCAAGGACTAACTGAATCTGAAGTTTTATGAAATCCCTGCATTAGTTCTTGAGATACAGCTGTTGCGGAAATCGTAAAAAATGCAGCACAGCTGCGCCACCTGTTGGGTGATTTACACCAAAAACTAAACAACACCAGTTTATATCAGGGACTACCTGAATATAAATTTTTATTAAATTCCGTGCACCAAAACCGCCTAATAATAAGCTGGAAGCAGCAGGAGTCGTTCGGTAGCTTCATCGCCCCGAGCCCTCCCTTCCCAGTTTTCGGTGTCTTTAATTTGTGCAATTTCCCTTTTAAATTTGTCCGGTTTCAATTTTTGATTTCTTTTTCTTTCTTTTTTTTTTTTTTTTTTTTTTTTTCAATCTGGCTTTCGCTAGAGTGTGTTTTACTCGGGACATGGCCGGGGACCTAAGAACCTTGCTTCCGCAAAAGAGTCGGAATAAGTGGAAGAATAAAGGACTGATGAAACCGCCGCGGCGAGCGGCCCCTCTTCGTCTGTAGCCCTTTATTCTTCTACTCTATTCCGACTCTTTTGTGGAAGCAAGGTTCGTAGGTCCCCAGAGTGAAAGACACTCTAGCGAAAGCTAGGTTGAAAAAAAATCAAAAATTGAAAACTTTAAAAAGTTTCAACTTTAAAAAGGAAATTACACAAATTAAAGACACCGAAAAGCGGGAAGGGAGGGCTCGGGGCGATGAAGCTACCGAACGACTCCTGCTACTTCGAGCCTATTATTAGTAACCGCCGCGGCGAGCGGCCCTTCTTTGTCCGCAGCCCTTTATTCTTCCACTTATTTCGACTCTTTTGCGGAAGCAAGGTTCATAGGTCCCCAGCCACGTCCCGAATATAAGAGACTCTAGCGAAAGCAACATTGAAAAAGTTGTAAAGGTACTTGAGATAGAGCGCCCACAACATTTGTGTCACAGATAGACAGACTCACAGACAGAGATTTTGTAAAAATATGTTTTTAGGAATCTCTGACGCCTAAAACATGTAAATCCGTCGAAAACCGGAAGTCGAAAATTTTCACGAATCCAATACTTTCTTCTTGTAAAGATAGAGGAAAGTAAAAATTGAGCAATATACCACAAATTTTACCTAGAAAGAATGTTTTTATACTTTTTAAATATTTTGTAGGCATTATACACACGAGTAGTAATTTTTCACTTCAGTGAAAATGTGTCCAGATCCAGGACCCTAATTTGGCTAAAACGTTTTGGAACAAAAACTTTGGCTTTAATTGTCAATGTTCTTCCACATGAGCTATCTAAACGACATCCTAATGAACACAATATTCACTCAGACAGCCATTTAGTAATGATATCTGGTCTGCTATTTCAAGCAGAATAAATCGCAGGTAAAAGAACTCCAATAACCGTGGATGCTTACACTTTTTAATTATTCTACCACATTGGTTTGTAAATATATCCTCGAATTTATTTACCAATCAATTGATTATGCTAAAATAATAAAAACTTGTAATTAAAAATACACCCTCGGCAAATTAATACGAATATATTTTAATACATTAATTAGGCTTTTGATTTTGTACCAGATTAACAGCTTCGGGATCGTATATATTTTAAATATGAGGTAAAAATAGCATTGTTTTTAAACTTAATTGCAGAACTTTAGATATACAAAGCTTTTTATCTGACTGGAAAATCAAAATATGTTATGGCACAAAATCCCATATATGCCAAGCTATTTTATATATTTTTAAAATAAACATGCCAAACATATCTATCATTTAAATTTAATGCCCCTGAAAATTATTTTCTATAAAATTAATCGCATAAAATTTTAATAAAAAGTTAAAGTCATTTTGGCAGTGCGTTCGAAAATAATAACTTCATACCAAAGGCGACCAAAACTTTAGGAAAATGCATATAAATAATCTGCATTATTTTTCAATTCTTGTTCATAGTTTCAGAATGTAGTATTTTAACTGTGTGTTGACGGACTTGAAACTATAGGAAACTCCACTCAAATCTCTTCACTTTTTATTTTAAAAATTATTGTTGGTTTTTAAATGAATACTAGAAAATCATTTAACGAAAAGCAGTTAACCATGCAATAGCGGTCTTAAGAAAAATGCTTAAGAAAAAATATATATTATATATATATTATAAAATTTAAATATCAAATTTTATGAATTTAAACAAAATTAAAATAAATTAAAATTGTTTCAATATCTGAAAATTAAGTCCATTTGAGCACTGTCGATTCAATTTTGTTGCTATGGAAACGACGAATTCTTTGTTATTGAAATGAATAACTGGTAAATGAATCTTACCTTTATTTTGGAATACGCTTAAATATATGAAAGTATTTTTTATGAAATTGAATTTAAAGTAATAAAATTAAATAACAAGCAACATAAATATGTAATACGAAAAAATGTATTTATTAAACTCTCTCATTGTTTATGTTTAAATTCATTAAATATTTTTTACATCCATTCTAAAACTCAATTAACAAACAATGATCAGGTATATTAAAATCGTTTGCTTTTGGCGAGGAAAAGTACTGCTCGCCAAATCGCGTTTCGTCTTTTCGCACCAAATACTCCAAAGTATTTTATTTTTTTACTGACTTTCTACTGTAATTACGCCACTCAATTTGTCTGATCTTTATTACATACATAAGTAGCTTAATTGGTATTTTTTTTCAAAATATTCTGAGTATGCCCAGTAAGGAGACCTTCCTTGTAAGAACATTCCTTATGTGAAGCCATTTTGGCAATCCCAATTTAAGAGATACATTCTTAAAATTGAGTCAAATATTCAAAATGAGACTGTTTCGATAATTTACAACATGTATGTAGAATTCTCCTATTACTATGGAATAGCTTTATCACAACGCTATCGTAATCTACGCATAAAATCAAACATTCTATGTCTATTCTGCTTTCAAAACGTATAGTGTGAATGGGGATTTGACTCAATTTTCTAAACTGAAATTGATTTTTCTTGTGTCATCCATCGGAAAGCGATGTAGACTGTAAATCTCCGACGTTTAACAGGAAATGCTACATTTTCATGACATCAGTAGTGAGTCGACAAAGATGTCTTCTGCATGTGCAGCGATACGAGAGAAGCCTTCTTGACAAAAAATACGTCACAAAAGGAAAGTACCGCTTTTGCAAATCATCCTATTTCGTTTCATTATATCAAAAATTGTTACAACTTTGTGGTTTTCAAAAGACAATACCCTTTTTAACACTTTCCAACAAAGTTGAAAAGTGTTTTTGCATTCGGTTTGTCTGTCCGTCGGTCCGTCCGTCTGTCCATCTTTCCACGCTCTAACTCCCGTAAATAGACTCGTATTTTCATGCAATGGATAAAGGTTATTGAGGGTCACCAAAGCATGTTTGGTATTCTATAGGAAGTAGGTAGGATCACTTATAAATCCTATACCTCCTATACAGGGCTTCACAAAAGTATTGACGTACCATTCTCGTTATTAAGAGGAAATTGCTGAAGGGGAATTTTTAACTGAAGAAATGCTTTTCTTAAGTGAACTCAATTTTGGTATGTATGAAGTTAGTAGATATAAATCTATATATCCTATACAGGGCTGCTGAAAAAAATCGCATCATTTTCCGATTGTAGATGGGAATAGCTGAAATTGGGTTTTGAAATGTGTTATGCGTTTCCATAGGGTTGAATTAGGGTAATATTTAATTTTTTTTAACTGTGCAATTTTTTTACATTATTCTGATTGTGTTGGAAAATGTTTCATAATCTATGGTTGACGCATGTTTTTTTCTTACTTTTTTAACTTCCTATTCGAGTTCCTTGGATCAAAGCAGCCTGTAAAAGGCATAGTTTATATACTTTTTCTTAAATCTTTATAGAGAAATAAAAGAAATTGCGTTAAATCTAAGTATGAAATAAACTAAATTTAGGTAAAACAAAATTTCGCATACATTTTCCGGTCGCAGTTCACGACTTCCTTCTATGAGGTTGAATGCTAATAGGTAGCAATATAGAATGACAGGAATGATCTGTAAACTTACACACCCATGTTTTTGATGACACCTTTTTTCGCTTAGGTCGAAATAATTTTGGTCCTATTTATCAATTTTTTAATAAGAATGTATTTCATACTTTTAAAAATGTATTTTAATAAGAAAAATATGTCTGGATTGTATTGCGTCCATTTATTGTATCTCATTATTTAAATTAAAAAAGTAAAAGCGCTTTTTTATAAGCATTTAATAATTATCTTAAAATTCTTGCCTAATTTCAAGACTGCATAACAATTTGTTCCGAACACATGTCTATTGTTAGAATACGTTCATTTGGATTCCCCGATTATGGAAAATTCACCGGTTTGATGACCCCTGATGGAAATCGTGAACTTGTGAATTTCTTAAAAGAATTATATTTTTTGCTCTGTCCCCGTTATAAGATATTGCAAAGCAGGCATAATACAAGACTGCATATCCATAAGATTTCTAGCAACAGCAATTCTAATCCCAAGTCTAATTATTCTCTTCAGAAAACATTATATTCCAAATACAGAACAAAAATAATTTCTTTTTCTACTTCTTAGATTTGTTTTATCTATAGGAATTCTCATTAATCCACATTATTTAAAAATATTATTTTAATTATCTAATCAATATTTCTGAATTATTTTATCAGCGAAGAATCATAATATATGATATTAAAATTATTATAGATATATGTATTTGGAAATAGCTATATATTAAAATATAGCTAATTAAAATATAGCTATATATTAAATACATACATGTATTTGGAAGTTATTGTGCTTTATTTTTTATTTTCTACTTTTTTTATTTAAAATATTTATTTTCGCACTTTCAGAGCCAGTTGGCATATTATTTATACGTCCTCTAGGACATGATCTGGGGCATCATGTATATTGTTTTGAGACGTCATATATATTGTTTATACATATAGATACCGGTGTCCCAAAAATGACTGATGGATTTTAAAATTCAATAACTTGCAAGCGGTGACACATATTTAAAAAAATTGCAGGAGGCTTATGTATGATGTCAGGAGATTTTGTACTGTGATTCTTGATTTTAGTTCGAATTTAAAACAATAGACGGCGCTGAGAGCAACAGGTGTTCAGTCCAGATCCGATTTTTGGTACTTCGGGATCCTTTCAATACGTTCTAATCTCCTTTTTTCGCATGGAAGAAGTAAGAGGCCGAAAAATCCAGCCTGTATTTAGCAGTTATTGCAAGAAGCGCCATCTATCGTTACTATTTGTAACTAAAACTGTGAATCGCAGATTAAAAACTCCTGACATCTTATATAACACTCCTGCAAGAATTTGTTTAATATCTGTCACCGTTTGCAAGTTATTAAATTTTAAAATCCATCAGTCATTTTTGGGACACCCGTTATATGTGTTTGGAAATAGCTATACAGGGTGATTCAGCTCGTCGGTGACAAACTTTAAGGATCGATAGAGCACACCTAGACGAACATTTTTGAATAGGGAATGTAGGGTCCCTGACGCGATGGTAAGGCGCTAGGCGCTTTCGAAAATTTGGGTGCCGAAATTCGAAACGTCATAAAAACTAGGGAAATGGTTAGATTTTCTTGCTTGTTGCGTCGAAATGATTCTGTTTGTTTAGACTTTCTTCAGTACCAATTTGATAAGCGTATCTCTTAAAACATGGATAGGGGGCGCTGCAGACTTTGGAGAGCTAGACAACAACTTTAAGCCCGTTATTTTGATAATTTAACACATGCTCGCCAAAGTTTATACTCTAACTTAAAGTTTGAACCCAAAAGTAGAGCCCTGCAAAAAGCGTAAGAGCCGGAATAAAATGTCAAAGTACAGGGTGGTCGAAACTCGAAGGCTCCTAAGAGATAAACAAACAGATTTCTTGACTTATGGCATGCATTTTCATGATTCTGTTTGCTGGGGCTCTCTGAAACTCAGTTGAACGGTACAAAAAGAAACATCGATAGGGGGCGCTTTGGGCAAAAAACATAATTCGTTGACATTTCGGACGCTAACTGGGAACGGGGCGCTACGATCAGTTAGTAATAATGAAAACACATTTTCTACCTCTGCTCAACACTTCTGAATAAATTTAGACCAAAAACATCAATGATACTGGAAATTTATTTACAAAAAATAACACTACAGAAGATGCTCGAAATTTCGACCTTGGGCCATGATGCAGGCTTCGCACCTCCGTCGCATTGAGGAGTGTGTGTTTCCAACAATGCCAGGAGTATCTCTGATCTGCCCTGCAGCTGCCACAATGCGCGCCACAAGTTCTTCAGCACTGCTGACAGGTGTATGGTATACCTCGGCCTTCAGGTAACCCCAAAGGAAGAAATCCAAGCAGGTGAGGTCTGGTGATCGGGCAGGCCAGTGAACTGGACCCCCACGCCCGATCCACCGCTGGCCATACCTTGCGTTTAGATGGAGACGCACGTCGTTCGTGTAATGGGCCGGAGCTCCATCGTGCTGGAACCACATCTGGCGACGCGAACCTTCGGGTACGTGCGCCTCATCCAGAAGCTGCGGCAGCACTTGATCCAGGAAAATCAGGTAATTTCCACCTGTCAGCCGTTCAGGTAACAAATAAGGGCCAATGAGGCAATCCCCCAGAATGCCGGCCCACACATTTACTGAGAAACGCTCCTGGGCTGCTCGGCTTCTGGTTTCATGTGGATTTTCATCACACCACACATGACTGTTGTGGGCGTTCCACATTCCCTCCCGGCTGAAGGTGGGCTCGTCCGTAAACAAAATGCTGTTTACAAAACGGGGATCCCTGGATCTCATCGCCAAGTACCATCTTGAGAATTCCACTCGAGGGCCAAAATCCTGCTCTCTGAGCAACTGCACCCGCTGGATGTGGTAGGGGTGCAGATTCCGGGAACGTAAGATGCGCCACGCAGTTGCTTGCGAAATGCCAACATGTCTGGCGATATCTCTCGTGCTAAGACCTGGGTTGTCCTCAACCAGGTTAAGCACAGCCTCTTCGTTGTCGGGGGTGCTCACTGATCGCTCCCGTTCAGGCCTGCCTCCGTCGAAAGATCCCGTTGTGGACAACCTCTGGTGTACTCGAGCGAAGAAGGCATGGCAGGGGATTTGCCTGTTGGGGTAACGCTCGGCGTACAACCGCTGAGCGGCTCGTCCATTACAACCAGCAGCGCCATACGCCAAATGCATGTCAGCCAATTCAGAGTTTGTGTACCGTTCCATCCTACTACCGATCTGCAGACAAGTAACCCGAAGCTTAAGTAGGTACCGCACGTTCAAAAGACGTGTCTGCGCATACAACTACGTCATCTCGCGTTGTCGTCTACGCATTACGTATCTTTTGCATATCGATATGGTACGATATCTTTTGCATAAATCAGCAAAAAGCACCTTGTGTAAATTTTATTGCGCGCATTGTGCATGATTGAAACCAGCTATGTTTGTTAAAAAAAAAAAAAAAAACTGCAGTTTTAATAGCTTCTTATGATAAGTAAATTACTCTCTTGTTTTGTTTCTAACTGATCGTAGCGCCCCGTTTCCAGTTAGCGTCCGAAATGTCAACGAATTATGTTTTTTGCCCAAAGCGCCCCCTATCGATGTTTCTTTTTGTACCGTTCAACTGAGTTTCAGAGAGCCCCAGCAAACAGAATCATGAAAATGCATGCCATAAGTCAAGAAATCTGTTTGTTTATCTCCTAGGAGCCTTCGAGTTTCGACCACCCTGTACTTTGACATTTTATTCCGGCTCTTACGCTTTTTGCAGGGCTCTACTTTTGGGTTCAAACTTTAAGTTAGAGTATAAACTTTGGCGAGCATGTGTTAAATTATCAAAATAACGGGCTTAAAGTTGTTGTCTAGCTCTCCAAAGTCTGCAGCGCCCCCTATCCATGTTTTAAGAGATACGCTTATCAAATTGGTACTGAAGAAAGTCTAAACAAACAGAATCATTTCGACGCAACAAGCAAGAAAATCTAACCATTTCCCTAGTTTTTATGACGTTTCGAATTTCGGCACCCAAATTTTCGAAAGCGCCTAGCGCCTTACCATCGCGTCAGGGACCCTACATTCCCTATTCAAAAATGTTCGTCTAGGTGTGCTCTATCGATCCTTAAAGTTTGTCACCGACGAGCTGAATCACCCTGTATATTAATAGATACCTGTGTTTGGAAATTACTGTGATTTATTTTTCATTTTCTACTTTTTATTTAAAATATTTCATTCTCACACTTTCAGAGCCAGTTGGCATATTATTTATACGCCCTCTATAGCATGATCTGGTACATCATTAACTCCATTGTCGTTGTAACGCGAGTACATTTGTAACCATGAAGAGTATTTCGCTATTTATCACCAGTGCACGGCTAACAGTGTAATGTCTTAAGGGGGTCCGGGACACATTTTAAAATAACTTTTATTTTTTGAGTTAAAATTCTGAAATTTTTTTGTCGTGGTTAACCATATCATCTGTAAACAAAATCAAATGATAAAACTTCTCATAATTTTTTTTTAAAAAATTTTAATTTAAAATAAATTAAAAAAGTGGGGTAGTTTAAAATCGTTATAACTAGAAATATTATTTATAGATTTTCATTTTTTTCTCATTCAAAAGAACAGAAATGTATGTTTTAGTTTTGATTGAGCCTTTTATAAAATGTTAATTAAAAAAATTAAAAATATTTAAAGTAAAAAAGAAAATGATGCAACCTATCATACTCAACTTGCAAATCATATTTTCAAAAGTAAATATTTTTTCAAATTTTCTGAATCAAAATTAAATAAATAATTGAAAAAGACATCTTTCAAGTTTGAACCATTAACTTTAACAGTTCTTGACTTATAAGAATTTAAATACGAGAAATGGTGAAAAAAGCCATCATGAAGAAAAACGCAGGAAGTCGTTTCCATGACAGCCATTACTTGAAAGCTAGATTTTGAAACCAAACAAAACGAAAAAATAAATATTTCATGTTCTAATTAAGATAGAAATATGATATAAACGTCATTTTAAGCAGAACAAAGAGAAATATTTAATGAAAAAAAATGTTTTTACAAAATTTGAAGAATTTTGTGTCCCGGACCCCCTTAAATTTAATTATTTAATAAATAATGGTGTTGTACAAATATTAAAATGTTGTACAGTCATCGGAAACCTGTCCACATATTTTTTCCAATTCTAGCCAATCAGGGAGTAAGTGAAAATTCGAATACAAAATACCCTCTGTGCATACACAAAACAAGTTCAGTTTAATAAAAGGAACATTTTAATAGGACTATTTTGGAAATTAAAGATTTGTCATGAACATCCTAAAAGCTTTAACCCTTTCAACTCTACGAAGATTTAAGAAAAATGCATCAACAAAATAATTTTTCTGGATGGTTTAATAAAAAAAAAGGTGTCAATTCAAAACGAAAGTGTTTAATATGTAGACCGTCTCCGAAGGAATCTTTATGTTAATAACACTTTTTAAAATATAGCGATGAATGAACGAAACCTATTTATTGTAATTTAAATTGAAAAAAAAATAGGAAATTGTCTACTATTAAAATTTTAAATACTGAATTTTTGCTCTTTTTTAGGGTTTCGTTCATCTGACAAAACCCTATTCGTCTCTCTCTTCTGTCTGTCACAAAGCCCGTTCTCGGAAACTATATATTTTGGAGACTTGAAATTTTGGATACTTATAAGTGAACACCTCACATCAAACGACAAATCATAAAATTTTGAAAAAGTCTTATATTTACCCGTCTGGGCTCTAACTTGAGTATTTTAAGCTTTTATAATTCTAACTGAGCTCCTAATTAAGTTGAAGACTTGAAATTTTGCGATCACACTTGCGATCACTTGCGATCACACGAAAAATCATAAAAATTTCAAAAAGTCTTATATTTATCCCTCCTGTCTCAAACTTGTGTATTTTAAGCAATTTTTCTAAGCTCCACCCTTTTCTCCCGGAGGACATTTTTCTAACTTTTGCCTACACCCCTTTGACCACTCTTTCATATTATGCGCCATAGCCTTACATATTTTATTTCCACTTTTTACCGCCCGTTTGCGCCTAACTCTCTCGGGTTCTATGGGCCCGATCCCCTCGACTCATATATCTACGGATAGGTTGTAAAACGGAGTTTCGTTCGGATAGAGGTTTGTTTAGAATAGAGTGCCCCGTGGCTGCGAAATGTGGAACTAACAGATTTTGCAAAAGGATAAATTGTTTTGAAGGGAATATTAAACGAAACACTCTGTGCGATCTGTGATCACACTTATCCAATTGTTAACACTTTCCCACATAGTTAAAAAGTGTGTGTGAATTCGGTATGTATGTGTGTCTGTCCGTGCTGTAAGGCGCGTCCATAGTGTCAAATTGCCATGAAATGAATGTACGTTATGGGTGTTTTCGGTGGCACGTCCGGTGTTGAAAATGAAGTGTTTAGTATGAACGGTTGATTGACATCGACACTCAAAAGAATTCCGTTCCAGGACGGCCTATGGGGAAAATCGGTTACTGTGTATTTTAATGATATCACACTATTTTAAATATAGTATCAGTGAGGTGTACTACAAAACGCTTACAGTAGAATCGGGTGTGCCTATAATGCATCTTTTATTGACGGGGAAATACTAAAGCCTTTCGCTACAATACTGTCCATAAAAAATAGGCTGGAAGTCCGTTTTCATTTGCAATACGTGTTTTAAAAATTGAACTACGTTTTTCGTTATTACTGGTTGTGTATCAATTATATTGATCCTATACAGGATGACACAAAAGATTTCAAGTGCCTTTTCGTTTAGGAACGGAAATGGCCGAATGGGAAATTTCAACTGTGCTATGCGTGGAATGGAACTCACTTTTAGCATTCTATGTAATACCGGGTCTGCTAAAATTTCATTAAAACTTTAAAAACTCACAAAAAGATGAAATTATGATAAAGGAGCGTGGTTTGCAAGAAAGCGCTCACAAGGTAGTCGGATTTTTTTAGCACCCAAAATAATTTAGTTAAAAAAGCACATATGCGACCCGACACACAATGAACAGGACAACAATATGCTCCATTCATTTGTTCTTCCAATAACAAATGTTTAATATGACCTCCAGAACATTCTACGACACAAATGCCGTTCTGTTCGTTGTGTTTCGGGTCGTCAGCGGCCTCTACATGCGATTTTTTAACTAAATTTTTTTTGCTGCTAAAAAAATCAGACTACCTTGTGAGCCCTTTCTTGCAAACCGCACTCCTGTATCATATCCTGTATATATCCCTTTTTTTGTGAGTTTTTAAAGTTTTAACGAGTTTTTGGCTCACCAGATATATACGTGAATCTATATACCCTATACAGGGCTGCACAAAAAAATCGTAAATGTTTCATACGTGTGTATGGTAAGTGTAGAAATTGAGTTTTCAAATGCGTTATGCATTTTCTAAATTGTTGATTGAGACCTCTTTCACCTTAATAAATTGTAACATTTCGTTACAGTATCCTGAATGGGTTGGAAAGTGTTTCATAATCTATGCTAAACGCATTATTTTTAGTTCTTGTTTTCTATAATTTTCAATACTGTTCGTGATTTTAGAATAACTGCATAAAGTTTAATTTTATTTCATACTGGAGAATTTTAGCACCCAATATGGGAAATTGAATGCTAACCTTTGCTGCAGAATGGAAAATGATTCAAAATATTTCTCAACCCAAGTATGACACTGGACAAACTTATTTTCCGAAAAGTTTAAAATATTAAGTCAATGATTTCTGTCACGTTAGAAGCAATAAAATTAATTATACGTTTAAAAGTATTTATTTCAATACTGTCAATTCAATATTTTATATTATTTTATTGCGATCGAAAAAAAAAAAAAAACAAGCAAAGTCGCAATTCCTAAATGATCCATCCGATTTCGCGAGTTAAATGATCAGTAGCGTTGATTGCAAATTCTTTCCTGTGACAAGTTGGTGTAACCCTCCTAATAATGATTTTATCCAGAGAAAAGGGCCTTTAGCTCTGAAATCACAGAGGCGAAAGATCCGCTAAATCTGCTCTCTTTACGGTTGGCTGACAGAAGTCAAAACTTGAGTAACAAACCTGGAGGGGGTTCGGAGATTCTCTCTGCGTGCGCATCACAAACTCGGGATTTAAAGTAATAGGTAAACGTAGAAATAGGACGGAATTTCAGATGGGATAGATTTTCAGTCATGTGCTGGAATACAAATAGACGACCTTGACCCGAATTTATATACAAATCTATTAAACTTTTCAGCTTCTACGCAAACAGATTTCGCTTAAGGGGACCGAGAAAGCAAAATTCAACCAAAAAATCGAATTTTACATTTTTATATCATGAAATAGTTTAAACTTTTTTCTTTCCAACGATGTGTCATGCATGTTTATATATATAAAAAAATAAGTGTTGACATTTTTCATTCTTTCTAAGAGTACTTCGCAGCGTAATGGCCATTTAAATCTTTAATTGACTTTTTCTCAAAGCTTGGATTTTTCATGTTTATGTTCCTTTTTTTCAATATCTATTAAACTTAAGAACTCAGATTTTTTTAATACTTATATTATGTCATATTGTATAGTTTAATACAGGGATTTAATGATTTGTTGAGAATTATTTATTTCAGGCAGTGAAATCTTACCAAAAATGCTAATTTAAAAATGACTTTCAATAAATAATTAATAATTATTTTCGAGTTTCCCTTAGAAAGAAAATCGTCTGTTAAAATACGTAAATAATGTTATCCTAACTACTCTAAAAAATCTAGACCTCTATCTTTCACCATTTCTGAGAAAAAGGTACATAAAGTGGGTGAATTTAACATGGCGGAGATAGGGCTTTCCGGTCCCCTTAAAAGGCGTACATCAGGGTTGGCGAACCTATGTCACGCGTGCCAGAGTTCGCACGTAAGCTAATTTTTCTGGCATGCGAAAAATTTTAATTTGGTAATCGTTATACAGATAAAATCCATTTTTTATTTATGTTATAACCAATATTTTTTTTTTAATTTATATATATTTTTTATTACATTCGGACAGTACACAAATAATGCAATTATTTTTTGCATGAATTAACACATCAGAATAAATTGTCTCTTCCTGCCATGCAATGCAGCGTTTTCGCCATGTATTTTACTTTTCTATGCGAATTTAAAAAGCTGTAATTTTCAAATGAATTTCGTTTGACAATCACTGCAATGAAATGGCAAATGAATTCAATTTAGCCATGTATATTTGTAAAAATAACAAAATAGGAACCAAATATAGAGCATTTTCCATCGAACATACAACAGCAAAAATCTCACAAATACATTATTAGCACATTGTTTAATGTAACATGTAAAATTATAACCGAGATGTTGAATTATAAGTTAAAAATTAATGAAATAAAAACTGGTATGTCCCCCCCCCCCCTTATTACAATACATACCGCATCAATGAATAATATTTACGAATTAAAAATTCATTTATTTAGTGGCTGATACAGAAAAATCGCATTTTGATTTTTAATATTTTGTAATTATTAATTTATGAAAGCAACTGATTTTGGAACTAATAATTCGTATAAACACTCTTCAAAATTATTTTTGCATAAGTTTGGCACGTTGCATTGTTGATAGATATTGTTTGTGAATTTTTGGCACGCGCACGTGAAAAGGTTCGACGAGCGTAGATAAAGCTTAATTCATTTACTACCTTTAAAATCAGTTCTAAATGAGAGATTTTCGAAGTAGAACTCTCCGAGTTAGAAAAATAAACTCAGGTTAAAACTGCGTACGAGGATGTATACTTTATTAATTGTTATATTTGCAGATCAAATAATCGTCGGTATCTGGAAGTAACTGGACTTCGAGTAAATATTTGAACTTCGTTCCGGAAATAATACTTCATTTTCCGTCGATAGATTTGGCATAAACACATGATTTAGAATTCTTGGAAATTAACAAATACTAATATTCAATGAGGTACGAATATTTTCCATTTAGAGGGTAATCTTGTAAAGGAATAGGGATCTATTAGACTAATGAAAGGAAAATTAAATGTAATTTATTTATTTATTTTTATTCAAACGTTAGTTATTAGAATCTGCATATATGGAAATTAAACAAATTTTAATACAGTGGATACAATTTTTTCACGACGTATCTAAAAAAAAATTTAAGCAATTTTTCGAAAACCATGACACTCATTTGTATAAATTAAAATGGTTTCAGTTGAAATTTATACATAAAAAAATTTGCTTGAAGGATGCGAGCCAATGTATTAAAATTAGCATTAGAAATTAAAATCTTAATTCAATGAGTAGGGGGAGGTGGCCTAAAATGATCCGAGCGGGCAAAACGGTCCACATATGTTTTCTTCCAAACAGGTCACGCTATCTACAGCGTAACACGTAAACTAGATGTGCCAAGTGAAGAAAAAGCAATGGCGGTATTCAAGCGATCGCAGTATTACGCGTCTGAATATAATTCTTTGATAAAGTGAGTTTCATAACATCTGCTATAAGATAAGCACTAACTTTTATTTTTATTTAGATATACAGTCTTTCATGTACAGAAATATGACTTCGTTTACTTAATAGAGTATGTTTTTAGACTTGAATTACACTTTTGTAGTTTATGTTTCTTCGTGTCATCCAGTTAAATGACCCAAAATGGACTGCCATGTTGGCGGGTAAAATTATCATTTATGTGGATAGTTTTACTACATTTTCATAAGCTGAAGAAATTCCGGTACCGTGTCATAGCAATCTTGGGAGCCAAATGTGTGACTGCCCCAAATCTTTCTCTTTTAGTCCACGTGTTATCCTATTATTTTTGGATCATAATTTTCAAATATTCCATTTTAGTGTTTTTCAAAATTATTTGTGACACTTTTTATTTTAAAATTTTCATAAAATAAATTATGTATGCTATTTGACTGTAAAACTTATTTTATTTCATTATGTATTGTCATAATTAATGTTAAATCCTTTATTTTGCTGATAAAAAACAATTTACAACTATTTTTAAAGGAAGGATCATTTTGCCCTTTGGTGAGGGTAAAATGATCCTTTGGACACTTTTTCAAAAATCTATTTTTTTCATTACTCAATTTGGGTTTAAAATATTATTAAAATATGCGTCTTAAAACTAACTGTATGCTGCTGTCAGCATCTTACCAACGTAAAACACATGCAATGAATAAGAAATAAATACTTACAGTACAGTAAATAACGTTCTACAAACGACGTAATAAAAACTCGGGTCTTCTAAAAATAGGAAAATCGCCGTCTTTAATTTATGTATGCGTCTTGGCGAACGAAACGTTGAACACTGACCCCTTTTATCTCCCCTCCCCTGTGCCTTGCGTCATAAGTGGCTCCATTTTCGCAGAAGCGGAGAAGTTAAGGGGGACAAAATTAGGAGAGGGGACGAAATATGGGCACTTTATCATATATCATGAATATCCTATGCAAAAAAAATCTCCAGAAAAATCTACTATTTCTAAAAATGGACTTAAAATTATTCACATTAATGTAAAAATATGTTATTTTAATTAGAAGAAATGTATTAGTTTTAATTCGTTAAATATTCATCTTCTTAACATTTGATCATCAGTGCCATTGGGTGACCAGCACCCTATTTAAAATAATAATATTTGGGATCACCCTGTGAAATAAAATGAAGGAAATGATCTGTCTCTGTCACACTATGCTGTGCTATTCAGATATCCTACAACATTTGTGTGTATTGGTGTAAAAATAGCACGTGTATTTATGGGGATATAGCGATTTCTCAAAAAAATTCAGGAAATTTTTGCATATTTATAACACTTTTCAACATAGTTGATAAGTGTATATGTATTCGATCTGCCTAGAATCTTCACCTGTCCGTGCTCTAACTCGCGTAAATAAACTCAGATTGGTATGTTATTGAGGTTTGCCATATTGAAAATGAAATGTGTAGCATTCATAGTTCATTTACAGGGCACTCAAAAGTATTCCGTAATAGTATGATCTACGGGAGAAAATCAATTGCGGTGTATTTTAAATGATATCACACTATTTTAAATATATTGAAATTCATGTACATTATAAAGGTGCACTAGAACATGGCTACTATAGAATATGTTATAAGCACTTACAGTACGCGTACAGGTGAACTTAAAAAAATTCCGTCATACTATTATGGTCCACAAAGGAAAATCTTTTGCGGCGTACTTTAATGATTTTACTCTGTTACAAACAAGATGAAATGGATATGAATTTCTGAGGGGCATTAAAACATGCTTTCTGTAGAATAGGGGATGCAAAGCATTTATCATTCATTGACAGGGTCACATCAGAGTTCTGTTATATAATTTTCTACTGGGAAAAACTGTTCGCAGCAAATTTTATTTATATTGTATTATTTCAAACAGGAAGAAGTTGATGTATATTAACTGAGGTTTCTACGACATTCTGGCAGTTAAATAGGATTTGCATAGCATTTATCGTTCAATTACAGGGACGCATAAATGATTTCGGATACAATAATGTATTGTGTATATGAGATGACTGCTGAAAGTGAGTTTTCGGATATGCGTTTTAAAGTTGACTAAATTTAGGCATATTACGTGTTGTACACAAGTTCTGTAAACCCTATACAGGGCTGCACAAAATATTTCCTAAGCATTACTGAGGATGAGCTTAAATATGTTTATTAATCTGAGTTATGCATTTCAAGGTTAGCTACATTTAGTATACTAAGAGATGTTTGTACCATTTAAATAAAATGTGGAAAAAGCTGGATACATGGTCACCTATGCATAATAATAGTTTAATCGGGTTTTTACCCGAATTAAATTTAATCTTAATATATGGCGCGTATAAAAATCTGTAGATAATATACAAGGCTCTACGAAAGGACTCAAGTACAGTCGTGGAAAAAAAAGTAAACACCCCTTACTAACTCTGCAAATTCTTTTCGTAGAAGAAAGTGACTGGTACCACACGATTGGTAATAAAGTCTTCTTTTAAATGACGTATATAAAATTGGCTTAGGGGGGCATCTACATATTAAAACGAACATTAACTTTGTTTTTTTTCAATAGCAATACACAATTCTGACCGAATAAATGGACTCTACACCTTCCAATTAGCCAAAAAACAAATTTTTATGCAATTCGTACGATAAGTTTCCGAGAAATTAATTATTTTAAAACGAGCGTATTTTAGGGTATGTATCCAAATTTAAGTGTGGTACTCGATTGTTGACCGAGAGAGTCTTGATCAAGGTATCTTAAGCAAAATTTAAGCAGTCATTGAAGACTGCTAGGTTACAGGATAGAGTAAGAAATTTCAAAATATCTAGTCACAACTATCATAGACGGACCCTTAAACCATCATTTTGCCGTTTTTTAAGCATAATTTGAAAACTACCTGGAAGAAAAATGTGAAATTTTTGATTTCCATAAAGCAAGACTTAATAAATCTAAATCCATGAAAAAAAAGTAAGTTGCAATTCATAATTTTTTTCGAATATTAATTTTGCAATTCATAAATCATATCATAAAATTATAAAAATTGCAAATTCAACTTATTTATGTTTGGGTATTTTAGTATTATTGCTACACAAAAAATTAGCGCATTAGGAGTATAATTTCAGGAGCTATTAATAAAATTTTTAAAGCGTAATTTAACATCAGAAACACTAAATTTTTAATGTTTATAATTCAAAAACTTATCATCCAAATGATGTCTAGGCATAGTTTGAATCGAAGATTTGAAATATGTTGTTACAATTAGGTATTGCCATTGGAAATGAATGAAATGACCCAGATGAAGTTTGGGTTCGTTTAATATGTAGATGGCCAATAAGCAAATTTTATATCATCCTTTAAAAGTAGACTTTATTTTCAATCGTTCGGCACCAGTAACTTTCTTCTACGATAATTTGTTGAGGAGTTAGTAGGGGTATTTACATTTTTTTCCACGACTATACATTTTCGTCTATTGGCAGAAATTGCTAAAACTGAATTTTAAACTGTGTTATACTTTTTCTAACTAAACTAAATGTTACCGTACTATGTAGAATATATACTAACATATAGATGTGATACAGAGCTACACAAAACTGGTTTTCAAATGTGATATGCGTTTTCCAAAATGTTTACTTAGGTAACTCCTTTATCCTAATAAAGGGAGAAGTTATGTTTCTGGAAGTGTTGGAATGTGTTTTGTGGTATATGCTTGACGATTGATTTTTCTTTCTTGTATGGTTATAGCATGCAGCGTTTTCAACCACATTCAACGCCAATTTAAAGAAAATTAACAAGTAGAAAATTAACATAGTAGAAACAACATAGTACAACTAGAGTACAAATATAATTTATATTTAATGATATATGAGCGGTTGTATGAAATAATTGTTAACTGCGCAATCGCAAATGATACCAAAGGTTGTCTTTCATGATTTGGAAGGCAACTCTACAGAGCAA
Organism: Maratus speciosus; assembly: GCA_963932465.1. Classification (NCBI taxonomy): domain Eukaryota; kingdom Metazoa; phylum Arthropoda; class Arachnida; order Araneae; family Salticidae; genus Maratus; species Maratus speciosus. The sequence continues at coordinate 681,989,032 of OZ010787.1, read as the reverse complement.
CTAATATAAAAAAACAGTCCAATATCTTGAAAATTCATAAAGTTATCGGCTATATAGTGAGCTGACTTTTGGTTGCCTCCGAAAGATTACTGGATTATAAGGGACTTTCCAGATTTTTTTTCATTTTTTATTATGAGACTGTCAACAAAAGAATTAGTATTTCATAAATGTCAACAAGTAGCTTTGAAAGAGATGCTTCGATTTTGATTATTCTTTTCTTGTTGTTGGTGGAATAGGCTTGTTCTGTTTGCTTTACAAGAAGAACTGAATTGGTCCTATAAAAATTAAAATTAAAGAAATTAATAATGTTAAACTAATATGACAATTTGTGGAAAATCTCTGAGCATTAAGCTACTTTTAGAAAGCAACGACAATTCAGGTAACTCTATCCCCGATACATTTCTAAATTTTCACGATATTTGACTGGCCTTTTTATGAGTAGCGCTATAGAGTTTATTATCAAATCATGAAAAAAAAATTTGGCATCGTTGATGTGAATTTAAATTTCGCGCATGTGAAATTAAAAAATGATTTCATACAATTGCTTTTATTTTTATCAAATATTAAATATATTTATATTCTAACTGTACTATAGTGTTTGTCGTGTACTATATTGTCAAGTTTTTTGAGAGTCGCGTTAAATTTGGGTGAAAATACTGCATAATAATTAAGGACTTTACGTTGTAATATCGAATACAAAACAAAAAAGGTGTTGCTATCCAACGCACTATTTATTCACAAATTAAAAGATGTAAAATAAAATAAATCTCTACGTTTCGGTTTAATCTTTAAAACCGTCATCAAGAGAAAAAGTTTCTAAAATATAAATCGACAAAAACACTTTATATGCTACATCTTAAAATCTAATTCAAATTGGTAAACAGTTCAAGGGAAACTTCTTAAATCCCTCCAAAACAGCTCAGTGGCGCCATCTATTATGCAAACTAAACAACGAAGAAAAAAGGGCTGGAAAAACATGGGAATTTTCATAGATCTTTCAAAATAGAAAGCCAGATTTCAGGAATGTGAAAGGAAACATTATCATTATAAACTTCTTGATTCCTTAAACGAATTTCTAAGGATTCACGAATAATAGCATTAAATGGAACAACTTGCTGGGAAATAACTTTAGCATGGTCACTGTCAATAAATGAAATAAGTCCTTTAAGGAAACTTCTTGAGAGTGCTGTGGAAAATTTACAAAACTTATAACAAATACCGCATATTGTATTTGCTTATAACAAAGACTGCATGTTATAAGCAAACAACATGCTTAAATTTCTAGGATACTGTACACTGTATTTGCTTATAACAAATACTGCATGTTATAGGCAAACAATATTCTTAAATTTCATCAAAGAAAACCTTATATCAGTATGAATATACGTACTACTCTTACATAAGTGAACACAAATGTTTTATATTTCTCTGGATTTTCGAAAAGACATGTAAAATCGAAAGTTTCCGGTGATTTTACGTCATATACTGTATACCTTAATTAATATTGGCAATATTGAGATGACATATACGCTAAACTTATGGATTTTTCTATTTTTCCGATATGGGTGCAATATTAGCAAGAAACACGTTGTTATTTCATTGCAATTTTTCCATGTAAAGCTAATATGTCTGTAATATGGGCGTTTCCTTGCAATTATTTACAATGCAAAGCCTTTATATAACCAATACTATCTAATTAATTTTGGCATCTAATTGTAAGTATTTTCGATGAATGCAAAATTGGATGAATAACAGGACCCAAACTAGATACTATTGGTGCTCTACATACGTTTGTCCAGAATTCAACCCATTTCTAAATGAATCTTTTCTAAGAAGTATCTTTAAATTTAAAAGCGCATAGAATAACGAATTCAGTTGAAACTAAATTCCTAATTATTTACCATTTCTGAGAAACAAGGCTAAGGTATTGCAGCCACTTAACATTATTGTTCTGAACTAGCGGAGTGTTTTTCCACTTCTTTAAACATTTGAATAAGGTATCCTGTAGTTCTTGAATAGTGCTGAATAATCCAACTTTTCTGGAATAAGCTTTTCAAACATTTGAAGACATCTCAGAAATTTGTAAGAAAGTTTTTGAAAAGACTAAAATTACATTTGTAGTCATTTCATAAAATGAGATTTTGTTCATCTTTTCATTTGAGTTTCTATTATTCAACAAATAGAATCAAAGAGAAGCATATTTCAGCATGTTCTGTATTTACAGGGAAGAAATTTATGTAATCATTGTTTCAAACAAAATATTAAATTTTGTTTCCAATAATTTTACCAAAGTAAATTTTTATCGTCGTCAGAATTTTGTTAACACTTCATATTAGAAATGTTTCCCAAAAAGCAGTACTAAATGCTGATATATTTATTAGGGTAGTAATGATCTGTGCTATAGCTCTTCGTATATAGCTCTCTACTCCCACAGAGTCACTCCTTAATATCATATAATTTAAATTTTTACATCATTCAATGTTTAAAAACACTGTACTTTCAAATGAACTTTTTTTTTAACTGTAGCTGAATTCACTGACTTTTAACGACTTTTAAAATTATTTTTAAGTATGATTTTTTAAAAAATCATAAGAAGTTTACTATTAACTACGAAGCAATTTTGGCAATCAGTATCTGAAACATTACGCTATAAATGACAGTTGGTCAACAATACAAATTTCACATAAATAACTGTAGAGAGTCACAGACAGAGTGAATAATATAATGAACCGGTTACTGCTCTAAAAATGAAGATCTTTTTAACTCTTTGAGGGACAGCACTTATTACAGGTGCATAAACAACTTAATTTAAAATCAATGTTTGTATCAGAGATTTTGAATACAGGTTTACTCTTATAATTTACCCGAAAAAAAGAAGACTTTAAAATTTTCATTTGCTAATTTTCAAATGAATCTAATCGAAAATTTTGGCGATTTTTCAACATTAAAGCAACATAATCACATGCCCATGAGAAGGTTAAAGTGCATTTTAAAAAAATATATAAGAATATTATTGAAGAATCCACATACGTATTCAATATGAAATCGATCAAACGAGCTTCGAAATTCAGATAGTTTATCAGGAAAAAAATTATCTAAGTTGTATTGAAAAAGTTAAGTGCTGTAAGTCAGGACTGTCCAACCCGGTCCCCGCGGGTGCCAATTTACCCTTTGGAGGATTTTTTGGCACCCTTTCCATTGTTTCCTGTTACTAACTTTTTTAAAATATAAAATCCGTTTTAAAAATGCTTAAAAGTTTTAAATCACTCATACTTGCAAGCTTTTTACATTGTATATAGCATCAAGTTTTTTGCCTCTTTACCCTACCAAAGATATTGGGATGAGCCCCTTTAAGGGAAATACAATTCTAAATTCACTATATTTATACATTTTATGCAATTTTTACATGGGCATTAGGGTGGAGCGAAAAAAATTAATTTTTTAAAATCAAAAACGGGTACGTGCCAAAAGTTGCCTTTATACTAGTACATCATCCGCGTGCAATATTACCGCTGAAAAAAATGGCTTGAGTCTGCGTTTTCGGTCCAAAAGTCGAAATTTTGGGTAAAATTTGACATTTTTTTCAAAAAATTAAAAAAAATTCTATTAAGATGGTTATTATTTAAAAGTGTTATTTAAACCTTTATTATTAATGACTTAACATATTTAAACGATAAAATGATATCTTTGTTTGGTATAACTGGAACAAAACTGACAACTTTTGGTGAAAAAAAGGCTTTGCCATTCTGTTGTGCCATACAACTAATTGTTATTTAGAATACAGCTCTTTCGTAGTTGCTTTCAAATCTATCCAGGAGCTATCACGTGGACGTGGTTGCACTTCATGACACAACAGTGCATAACCCGACCATCCTTCCATCTGAACACAATGTTTTATCTATATATTGAATTGTGATTTTTTTTATCAAAGACAGGCATAAATTTTCTATGTATCAACCTAGTCCATCTCTTCTTTATATACACAGACGTTGGGTGATGCTGCTGTAACACTCCTTCACGTATATTTCTACTGCTTGTGTATGGTAAGGTAAGCAGAGTAATGCAGTGGAATTAATGGAATCTATTCAGCCCTCTAGTATCTTCAGCAAAATTGCATCCAGTTATTGCATAGTGATTGGGAGTTCTGTTCCTACAACATTTTACAACATTTAGGTATTTCATCTTTGAGAATACCATCCTTTACTCTACCTCTTGCATTTTTTATATGCTGATAAGCTTGTTGTTTAATGTGATGGTGATCGTCATTAAAATTGTAATAAGAATTTGCTCTCGATGTGAAAAGCTGCCATTGTCCTAAATAAATGTTTTTAGTATTTGTTTTTGGGCCGTTTTTTGTAATGTTTAGTAGCCGAGTAATTTCCCAAAAGTTTTTAGATCAATATTTTAGATGTGGATTATATTTGGTGTAAACCATCCTGCGGCGTAAACTTGGATTACATACTTTATGGGTGAACCAGGCTCTGATGTTCAATCAGTGCTTATATAAAGGCGAATAATTTTATGCGCCTTTGTGAGCCATCTTGCGTAGGACAAGTGTCTTGGGTTCCTATTCGCTAGTTCTTCTGAGCATTATCTTTATGAAAAAACTTTGCAAATGTCTAGCAGGTATTTCTGGTATGTGCTGAGTACCCTTTTCTCGATTTCGGGAAATAATATTTGAAAATTACTCTATATGGCTTCAAAAATTGAAATTAGAAAGGAATAAGCACGTGGACAAAGATTTTCCTATTGGTCCGGTGAATCCCTGAGTGTTAGAATCTAATTTTTGCCAACGATCTTGTCTAATAAATGATGCAGAGAAAATTCACTGGACTAGGAGGTGGCATATGAGGAATTGTAATGGTTCATTCTAAACATTTTCTCGCAGAATGGATGACAACAACTAACAGAATTATCCGCCTTCAAATAAGCACTCACTGCCCATCAGAGTCTGTACGTTCACTCAAAAAGTACTATGTTATCAAAGTTTGGCGCCAGGAAAGTTTACAATCAAATGCAATCCACAGCTAAAGAAGGGATCTAAAAACACATGGGAAATTACTCGGCTACTCAACAACACACAAAACGGAATAAAACAACTACTAAAAAATTTTATTTAGGACAATGGTTGCTTTGCATATGCAGAGGAAATTCTTAATTCAATGCTCCCTGACGATTTCCATCACATTAAACAACTAGCTGCTCAGCACATAATAGCTGAAAGATGAGAGTAAAGGGTGGCATACACAAATCTGAAATATCGACAATTAACTTTGAAGCGGATAATTATAGAAATATGATTCATTGAAAAAGTGTTGTGGTGACAGAACCTCTAATCAATATGCATTTATCGGGTGCAATCTTGGTGAAGATAATAAACGTCTGAATAGATTACATTAATATAATCCGCACTGCATTACACTGTGTGTCTTCACTTACACAAACAGTAGAGAAATACGTAAAGGAGATCACAGCAACAGCATCCAAAGTCTGTGGATCCAAAGAAGAGATGTAATAGGTTGATACATAGAAAACTTAGGTCAGTCTTTGATTTTAAAAAAATCCCATTTCAATGTATAAATAACACATTGAGTTCAGATGGTAGGGTGGTCGAGCTATTGACTGTTGTAACATGAAATGCAGCCACCTCCACATCGGACCTCCTGGGTAGTTTTGAAAGCAACTAGGTAAGAGCTGTATTCTAAACAACAATTATTTGTGTGACACAACAGTGGCAACGCCTTTTTTCACCAAAAGTTGTCAGTTTTGTTCCAGTTATACAGAACAAAGACAGCATTTTATCGTTTAAATATGTTAAGTCATTAATAATAAAGATTTACATAACACTTTTAAATAATAAACAACTTTATAGAATTTTTTTAGATTTTTTGAAAAATGTCAAATTTTACACAAAATTTCGACATTTGGACCAAAAGCGCAGACTCAAGACATTTGTTTGATGATGTACTAGTATAAAGGCAACTTTTGGCACTTACCCGTTTTTGAATGTAAAAAATTAATTTTTTTCGCTACACCCTAATGGGCATGACTGCCTCTACGAGGCGTATATGCATTATATAAGACGTGTGTGTGCCTTCCGAATGTTTCCTGTTTTGAGATAGGAATGAAATGTAACGAAATGTAGTTCTAAATTTACTATGTTTTACACTTTTTCTGCAGTCTATTTTTATATGAGATGAATATGATGATCACTATGAGATGTATACACATCGTATAAGACGTGTACGTGGGCGTACCTTTTGAATATTTCCTGTTATTAGCTTTTTTAAATCAATTTAAAAAAATGTTTTATGTTTAACATTTGAATGATTTTGAATTGTTGGCAGCATTAAGGTTTTGGTCCATTACCCTACAAATGTTTTTGACATAAGCTCCTCTCAAATAAATGTAATTCTACATTTACAATAATTTATGTTTCCGCATTGGTTTATTTTTACATGGGTATAGTAGTTATTGCTGTGAGATTTATGTGCATCGCAGTAGACGAATATGTGTCGCTAACACTACCGACTTAAGATAAGATTGTACGTTTCCATTAATGGCGCCCTTCAATGTTTGCTAATAGCTAAAGTGCGCCCCTGGTAAGTGAAAGGTTGCGCAGGCCTGCTGTAAGTGATCTTGTAAAAATTAGGCCGGCGCAATATTGAATATTATCTACTTCAAACTAATATTACTAATGAACGTAACTGAATGTTATTACTGTCTCTTAACCTATTTTTGGCCAAAGGTGCGTAAACGCACCATTACAATAAATATGTTTTATTAATCCTGTGACGTATATTGTTCACTAATTTTATTTTTGTGCTATTTTTAAGGCTTCTGAAGACAATATAAAATATTAGTAATTCAATTGGAGTAAACACTTTCGGTTGAGAAATATTTAAAATACGCTAGTTTTTTAACTTGAAACGGTTATTGACAAATTCGACTTTTTGAAAATGTATAATTATTCCACTTGAGATTAATCATATGTTTTTATAATGGATAATGGTTGGAAGTTCTGTAAATAAAACAAAACAAATAAAACAAATGTCATAAAAAACTTAAACTTTTTTTATTTAAATTTAATGGTGCGTTGACGCACCGTTGGCCGAATGCAAGAAAAATAGTCAAAAATCGAAAACCAACTTTTTATGCATGGTTTCAGAGTTTTATTGCAAATTTAGTGTGATTTATTGTGCCTCAAATGCCAAGTCTATTTGAATCCAAAATGTTTCGAAAAGTTCCATAAAAATATGCAAAAATTCGACTATAATAAATTAGTTCAACTGAATGATTTGTCCATTGATTTTGCCAATGGTGCGTATACGCAGCATTTTATTTCTTAAATAAAATATTATTTGTCTTGCACGAAACTTTTTTTGTGTCTAAATGAATTTCAATGAAAATAATACCACATTTTATAAATTTTCTATGCTTGGCCGAAATTGGGTTAAACGAGTACTTTTGCAATTTTTTCTGAATCTTCTATTATATCAAAATCTGCATGTCTCCACTCCTCTTCCTAGAACATCCAACGTTGGGCGATGAAAATAACACCAGTTATCCGCATGGATTGGAGGATGTTATATGATCTCAAAATTTTAAATTTTAATTAGTTTCCGATGTATTAATTTATTTTGTAATTTTTAATGATATTTCTGTAATTGGTGGTCCCAAAATGACTCCAATTTTGTGTATAAAAGAAAAGAAAAATGGAAAAGATAGCGGTTGTTAGATTTATTTTTACGATCTTTTCCCATTAAAATTGAAGAGAAATTATTTAAATAAAGTGTTGGGAAAAATAAAATTTTCGTGATACAAATTAAACATATTTTCACATAATTTATTCTACAGAAACAAAAATCTTCTGCCGACATATTGATAATTAAATTATTATTTCATCGTAGATTTTTTTCAGCTTTAAATTCAACCAAGGAGAAAGATTTAAACTTCTTGAACTTGGTTGGACAATTATTGACCTTTATTCACGAGAATTTAATTTAAAGAAAAAACACATACCATTTTCTATTATTTATTTTTGAAAAGTGGTAGTTAACAGGTTAACAAAGGCTCTAAAAGTGAAATAATTTACAGAGTAAAAATTGCATAATTAATAACACATACTGGACAATTGCACCATAAAATATAATAAATAAAGTCACAATCTTGCTTAATGGGACACAAAACACGAACTTTAATAAGCTAAAAGTTAACTTCTACGTTTCGAGCTGTTTCTACAGCCGTCTTCAAGAAAATATGATGGTAAAATGGCTCAAAGTTCAGAGACGAAAGCTTCCTGTGTAAGAGATAATTAGACGACACTTGACCAATGATTTGAATACAAAAATGTAGTATTGTCATCTAGTGAAAATAAATAATTATTAATGAACTGAGATCAAATGAATCAAAAGGTCGATTTTAAGAAACCACGAGTGCCGCCATCTACACATGAGGGACAAAACCACGTTCAACTCAGCTTTCATTCAAGTTTTGGCAACATAATACAAGTTTAAGCTGAAATATTGTAATTAGATGTAGAATTATGACTTTATGATATTATGCCAGATTTTTGGGATATTAAAGAATAAATTATCGTTACAAGGTTTATCTTCACGTGCAATGATTTTAACTGATTCTCTAATTTTACTCTCAAAGGGGTTATTGCAGGGAACTATAATTTTTGCTTCAGCAAAGTTAATATGGCAGACTTCATTAGCTAAGTAGAACCTAGAAAGATCTGTATTCTGTTTACGATGTTTAATGTCTCTGCGATGCTCCATAATCCGTACTGATAACTTACGTTTTGTCATGCCGATGTAGCCATTTTACCATCATATTTTCCTGAAGACGGCTGTAGAAACAGCTCGAAACGTAGAAGTTAACTTTTAGCTTATTAAAGTTCGTGTTTTGTGTACCACTAAGCAAGATTGTGTCTTTATTTATTGCATAATTGTTTACTTGTAAAGAATTTAATTCAAAAAAATAAAATAGTTTCTAATCAATTTGCCAAAGTTATTTCATTTAGCTCCGAAATTAGAAACCAAATCATACAGTAATAATATACTATTTACAAATAAAATTTTAAATAAAAAATCACGTATACTGCAAAATGTAATTTTTGCTATTTTTGTTTAACCCACATCGAAAAATAAATTTCTTATTTGAATTTTTATTAAAAAAACTGTTAAGTTTTCTACATGTAGAATAAAATTTATTCCTATTTAATTAATTTTTCAACTATCTTTTCAGTAGTGAAATTATTGAATATTACAGACGTGAATTATCAGTTTGCGAACTAAGCGTAAACGAACAAAGTGTAAAATGTCCAAGCCGGGAATCGAACACGAGTCCCTGGAAAAACGCTCCATTGCTCTACCACTAAGTCACTAGGACGATGCCCAGGTTGGCATCTCTCACTCACATAAGTCGGTAAGACTAATACCGCCGCTATTAGATGGAAAAGTCTTGACGAACACACAATCATGCGGCATAACATGAGACGTGAAATACTTTTCAGTAGTGAAATTACGCTTGAAATTTACTAACTAAGCGTAAACTATTTTTCACTCTGTTGGTTTACGCTTAGTTAGCAAAGTGATAATACATGTCTTTAATATTCAATAATTTCAAGCGTAATTTCACTACTGAAAAATAGTTGAAAAATTAATTAAATTGTATATTCACTAATGCTGGTTTCATTTGCGTCTCATGTTATGCCGCATGATAGTGTGCTCATGAAGACTTTCCCATCTAATAGCTGCAGTAGCAGTCTTACCCACTTATGTGAGTCGGAGATGGCAAGCCGGGCATCGTCCTAGTGGCTTAGAGGTAGAGCACTGGAGCGTTATTCCAGGGGTCCGGGTTCGAGTCGCGGCTTGGACATTTTTCACTCTGTTGGTTTACGCTTAGTTACGCCTTTACGCTTAGTTAGCAAAGTGATAATTCACGTCTTTAATATTCAAAATTTATTTCTTTTAACAATGAAGAACACGAAAGATCTCATGCAATGTAAATGCAATGCATCGGGTTGGTAAACAGCTGGTTAAAATTTAACAAATGATTTACAGAAGTTACATTTATGTCAATATTAGTAATACCATTACGTAAGCTTAAATAATATTGTTAAATAGTTATGTGTGTTAAATTTTATCACTGAATATTTTCGTTTAAGCGTTTCTTGAATATCGATTATCGCGTATCATTTAAACAATATTTTATTTCGCTAATGAAACATCACCGTGGTATTATAAGAAAACACATACATTATCGTTTGCATAGATTAGGGAGAAATAAAAACTTTAAATTATTTTAAAAAATATTAAAAAATATTATTATTAACAAATTTATAAAACAAAATTAAACAATCGTATACTTTTATAAAAAAAAACATTAATATTAACAAACAAGCCTGTGAGTCCCAAGTTTTTAACTTATATTTTCCTTTATAGATTGTTTTATAAAATGTGCCCTTTTTTTAAACACCTTGTGTTTTAAAAAAATTAAATTATCTTTTCATTGTTATGCTTAATCAGCCGATGGTTTGAGAAGAAGTAATCTTTCTTTAAAACCATATAGATTATATAAAAAGTACATAGTTATAAGTATTTTTACATAGAAAATAGAAATACACAAAATGCAATATATCCATAGTCAATGCAAAATTAGAAATTAATAATCAGTGTTACGAATACTACAAAATTAACTTATCTGACAGATTCAATATATATTGAAGAAATCCATTCTTACCTGAAAAGAAATAAAATTAAAATTAAAAATTATCCAAAAATATACAAAAAATTTACATATGTATATATATATATATATATGTATTAAATCATTAAAGTTTTTAAAAACAATCTTACTTTAAATCATAATTTTTTCTATTTACCACATGGCTATGGATTCGATTACGGAAAATTATTCATAAGATCAGATTACTCAAAATATACCGCACTGTGGCGCTAAACTGAAAGACATTTATGTTGAACATAAAAATAATATCAAGTTAAGTTGAATTGTTTAAAAGATACATTGTAAGCGAATATTTTCGGAATTACCTTTGTTTACCCTTTCTGTCTAATAACAATCTTTTGTAAAAAGAAAAGGGGGGATATGAAATTATTAAATGTTTAATTCAAGAATAGTGACTAATAGCAAGGCGCTATAGGACTGAAATTGTTTTATTAACTACATCTTACAGAATACAGGAAATACAACAGTTTCGGCCATAATGACCTTCGGTAAATTCGGTCATACCTTGGCATGAAATATTACCCAATCATCGTCTGTACCATTTTGCTAATTTTGCATGTATCATGGCATAAATTATTTAGCAATTTCATTGCCATCATTCCTAATGTAAAGCTAATATTTCTCCAGTGTTGGCATTTCATTGCAAGTATTAACAACGTAAAGTCAACATTGCTGCAATACCGGTACTGCTTATAAAAGCCGATACTTAATAAATGTTGATATTTCACTGGAAGTATTTTCTATTAATAAAATTCTGGCGCAATATTGGGATAATCTGTGAAAACCCCTGTTGCCATAAATATTCAGAAATTATTTCAACATTAATCGTAGTATTTAATCTTCTATCATAAAAACTATATCGCAGTAAGAATACAAAACAAATAGAACTGTGACGCTGTCCTATTTCAAATAATAAATTATTTCTTACATACTTATTCTTCTTGATAATAAATTATTTCTTACATATTTAGATTAGAAATCTAATTTAAATACAATAAAATTGCAACCGCTGTGTTTAACTCCTTGGGGACGAGCGTCACGTATACGTGCCGCAAAATGAGCTCAGAATCCTTGATTTTTTCCACTAGTTATTTTTGTTATTATAAATTTTGCCTTATTTAATCAGGGGAATTTCGCGATAAAATTAGGTAAAAATTTCTTTTTTGAAAAACCGGTGATAAAAGATTAAAAATTCTACAAAAGACGCTTGTAGCGAAGGGAGTTAAGGAGAAAGGGCAGTATTAAAATTTCCATACGCAAAAAAATATGCATAAAATATGAAACTTTAGTTTTTGTCAAAAATAGTTTTAACTATAATAACTTTAGCACCCATTCTTGCAACTTTTTTCACAGAAAGTGACAAACAATTGACGGGATCAAATACTCTATGGCTCTAAATAACCTGTGTAAATTATAAACGTAATGAAGTAGAAGAAAATTTTTAATATCATTAAAATTTAGTTGAGTTGTTATTTATATATTTTAGTACACGATTTATGGATTGATTCCAATTTTCATAAGTCTTCTCATAAGATTTTTGAAGAGAAAATTCTGTTCTTTAGTTAAAAACCTTTACCAGTCAACGGTCACTCTTAAAATTTTAGTACGATCAGCCGTGTGACTGTTTCGTGCACCGTTAAAGTTACGTTGTTGGAAATTCAAGATATTTCGTAACAGTAATAAATGACAATTACACATATCAGCAGTAAACAATAAATTTTAATTTCGTTGCTATTTATGAGAACGGAATTTTAGAAAAGTCACGTTTATCATAATGTTTAAGACAGCTGTTCACTGAAGATTTGGGATTGGAAAGAAAAATCCTAAGGCCCTTTCATTCTAGTAAAACATGTCTCTCGTGTCTCTCCCTTTGTGACTCAACAAGTCCTATTTGAAAAATATCTACTCTGATGTTAGAATACATCATTTTATGCATGGAAAATATAATTTTTAAAATTTTGGAACATAAAAAAAAATATTGACTAAAGGTACTTTTTGCACGTCTGCAATTTACAATACTTCTGCTAAAAAATTTAGACTACTTCTGATAAATATTATAAATTTTCTAATACAAAATTGTAAAGTGTACGAATTTACCTTTGTAAAAAATCTATTTTCGGTAGTCTCCTGCCTTTATTATTTGACATAATTTACGAAGTTCATTTGAGCAATAACGATGTGAAAATGGTCAAATGATCAATGGAACTTTGAGATGTAAAATTAACTCAGTATCGCCGTCTGTTGAAAATTCTATGACTAATTTAGAATAACTGCTGTGTTGGCAGATAACAGCAATCAATAAATTCGTTTTTAAGCCCACTGTGTAAGTAATATTGATTTTGGGTATGCTGCAGATATGCAACGAGGCTATAAAAAGGGTTAATTTCTATAGAAAGAAATAGTAAAAGCAAAATTCCAGCTTGCCGAATTTTTATTATGGAGTATATAGTGCGTCCCAAAAGTATATGGACATGCGATTTTTTGAAATAATAGTTCAAAAAATGAAGCCATAATCACGAACAAAATACTAAGCATATGTAATCATAATACAAGTTTGTGACAACAAAGAAATACAGAATAGGTTTTACAGAATTTTTGTAAAAAAATAAAAATCAAAATAGGCTGTCCCAAAAATATATGGACTTTTCGAGAATTTTGCCTTTAAATTCAAATTTTCGATCCGTTCCTTTGAATTATCATGAAAGCTTTATCAAGTATGGTCCAAAATAATGTTTGGAGAATGTGTGGCTGTAAAGAGACCCAATTCTGCGCTACTTGCTACTTTAATTCCTGAATAGTAGAAAACTGACGACCATGAGCATACAAATCTCGTGCAAGTACTCCCCAAAGGTTTTCATATGGATTTAGGTCTGGGCTGTTGGCTGGTCAGTCTATAACAGTCACTTGATTCTGCGTAAACCAATCTGTTGTTGAGTGGCAGGTGTGAATCGACGCATTGTTCTCTTGGGATTTTCAGTTTTTCCTTCCTAAAATGTTTCCAAATGGAAGTAGATTGCTTTTAAGGACATTTTATTAATCCTCAGAGCACTGTCGACCATTAAGAAAAGCAATATACGTTGTTCCATTGAAACAAATCGCGCCCCACACGATGAGATAATCCCCTCCTTGTTGTCAACTAAAGAACACCCGAGATTTAAGTCGCTCCAAATGGAAGTAGATTGCTTTTAAGGACGTTTTATTAATCCTCAGAGCACTGTCGACCATTAAGAAAAGCAATATACGTTGTTCATTGAAACAAATCGCGCCCCACACGATGAGATAATCCCCTCCTTGTTGTCAACTAAAGAACACCCGAGATTTAAGTCGCAGATCATGCCGATGGTATACCCAGCCACTAGGGCCATCCAAATTGGTTTTGTTTTCGTCACTGAAGAAACACTTAACAATTCATCTTCCCAAGGCGTGTGTTTTTTAGTTCAAAGAACGCGTGCATTTCTATGGTGCACTTCCAGCATAGATTCCGCGCACGTTCTGCGATATTTATGGATTTTTCATACCTGTACGCAACGGTGAAAAATAGATTTCGTAATAGGAAATGCTAAAGTCTTCGAAATTTCACGAACAAACTTCTTTTGGATTGAAACTGCTCGAAAAATCTCTCTGGCTTGTCATAGAGTTGCTTTGTTTGGTGGACCTGAACGTTGTTTTGCAATCGCATTGTCACTTTTTGATAAAATTTCATAAATTCCGTATCTGTTACTCTTTATGTGTTTAGCAATATCAGAAATTTTAACATTTGAGTCTTTAAACGCCAAATTTTAGCTATATCGACAGCAGAGAATTGAACGTTGCCAGGCATTTTTCCACTATTTTATAATTGAAGAATGAGCAGTGATTTTATATTTCGCAGTGGGTACTTCACATGTACAGAACGCTAAAAATATAATTTCTTTTGATACGCTGGAAATAAAAGCAATTCTCTTCATTGTCCATATATTTTTGGGACAGCTTATTTTAAATTTTATTTTTTTACAAAAATTCTGTAAAACCTATACTGTATTTCGTTGTTGTAACAAACATAAATTATGATTCCATATGCTTATTATTTTTTTCGTGATTATGGCTTCATATTTTGAGCTGTTATTTCAAAAAATCGCTTGTCCATATACTTATGAGACGAACTATATTACGTAAGTCATGATTCAGCGTTTTAAACCTTTTTAGTTGTTTGAAATAATGTAAAAAGAATGGGCAGAGAGGGTTTAAAATAGAGATCCCTGACATATCTGTCGTTCACTTGAACTTGTCAAAATCATTAATAATTTAGATATTTATCATTGCACTGAGGGCAGTTGGAAGTCAAATTTGTGAAAAAATTTGTTTTTTTAATTTTAATATTTTGGAGCCTTTTTTTCGCCTTTCGAATGGTATATTAATTTTGTTACTACGGCAACAAGAAGTTACAAATTTTTAAGAAATTCAGTTTATTTACATACGTAAACTTAGAACTCAATTTTCTCAATGATGCTTTTTGAACTTCGAGGTACTTTTTTAGAAACTACTACAACAGCTCGCAATCTTGGCAGAATACTTCACACATATCCCTGATAAACCTGATAACCTCTAACTTTTGTTGCAAAAATTCGTACAAAAGTTTTTGCTATTTAAAAGTGGTTTTTATTCCAGATTTTTTTTTTTTTTTTTAAAGACTAAAGAATATTTTTAGTGAGAATATAATAAAGGATTATTCATATTATGTATATAAAAATTTCAGGTGAATATCTTTCATAGTTACTCAGAAAAGGCACATTAATGTAGCATGGTAGGTATAAGGACTTCCAATTGCTCTTAACCCTTTCCGGCGCGGAGTGATTCTGTTTATAAACTGATGAAATAATGGACTTGCACAAGAATTTATAAACGAATTTATCAGAAAATAAGAACTTTCTTATTTTCAAGTAGGTTATAAAAGGAAATTTATAATTAAATATTCTTGGTGTCGTTTGTCAGTTTTGGAATTAAAATTAGGTGTCCTTTTTTAAGGACACAGCCTTCCAAAGGGTTAGGCATTCATTATTTAACAGTTCTCTAAAATGAGTACACTAGACAATACTGTTTGGTGGATTTCAATAGATAAGACAAATAATTCGATTGCTGCTTGAAAAGGCGATTTCATATTCTAAGAAAAGATTTTTGATATTAAACTTGCAGGAAAGCGGTTTTTATGCTGGCATTAATATATACTTCAGCCAAGGCTGTTGGAACAAATTTCTATTTAATACTCACTAAATTACGGGTGTTACATTGATGAACTATGAAACCTGACATCTGCAATATTATGAACTGGAGACGTGTCACCCCTGGTCTTTATTTTTTTACTGAGAGTTCATAACCATGTGTGCACTAAAATATTTGATATAGTGATGCAACGACAGTAACGCAACTAAAATTTCAGTAATGCTTCTATTTTGGGGCTTATTGTTTTACACGATATGTCTATAGCTTTTGAAAACTATACCCAAATGCAAAACGTATTACTTTAATGAACGAAGAGGAGCTGAATGAAGTTTCAGCGTAATTCATTAGCTACGGTAATGCATTAATTTAATAAACGTAATGGATGATATAATAATGTAAAAAATGTAATTAATATAGTAAGATGACAAAAGCAGAAATTTTTCTAGAGAAAAGATTAGGAAATTTTCTTTAATAAATATTTTTTTATCTCAATGCAAAACCTTTTTATCTTTTTAAAATGTAAGCATAAAAAGTGTAGATCTAATTTAAATAATGTTTAAATAATGATGAAAATTTAAAAATATATACACCACGGTAACACAAATAGAGCTACTTGTTAAAGAACCTTTTTCTAATCACTAAGCAAATAACATTTAGGATTTTTTAACATGATTTGAAATAATTTGGAAAAAACAGGACAGATTTCGTCTTCTTTTATATAGAAAATTAAATATTTTTCGTGCGTATCTGAATTTTTTATAAATATAGTGTTCGTGTGTCGTATAAAATCTCGGAAGACAACATGCGACCCTCAGTTCGATGGTTGAGTATAGCTGGACAATGGGGTTCGTAGAAAACATTCAAAGTGTCTCTTTTTCTAAATAAATGGGTAACATTTAAGGCGGTCCGGGACACAAATTTCTTCAAATTTTCTAAAAAACTTTTATTGCATTAACAATTTTTATGTTTTCTCTACTTAAAATGACGTATAAATCATGTTTCTATCTTAATTAGAATAAGAAATATTAATTTCTTCGTTTTGGATTGTTTTCAAAATCTAGCTTTCAAACAATGGTTGTCGTGAAAACGACTTCTTGTGGAAATACGTTTTTCTTCATGATGGGTTTTTTCAACATTTCTCGAATTTAAATTGTTATAAGTCCAGAACCGTTAAAGATAAACTGTTCAAACTTGGAACATGTTTTTTCAAGTGGTTTACTTTAATTTTGATTCAGCAAATTTGAAAAAAAAAAATCTACTTTTGAAAATATGGTTTTTTTTTTAAAGTTACATCATTTTTTTTTAAATTTTTACTTTAAATATTTTTAATTTTTATATAAATTAATATTTTTAAAAATGCTGAATCAAATTTAAAACTTATATATTTTTGTTTATTTAAATGAAAACAAATTGAAATTCTACAAATAATATTTCGAGTTATAACGATTTTAAATGACCCTACTTTTTTAATAAATTTTAAATTAAAAAATTTTTTTAAAACCTTATGAGAAGTTTTATCATGTGATTTTGTTTTAAAATGTTATGGTTAACCATCACAAAAAATTTCGAAATTTTAACTCAATAAGTAAAAATTCTTTTGTGTCCCGGACCCCCTTAATAAACTTATTATCATATTTCAAACCTTACTTTCAGCAATTTTGTAATTTACATTCTCTACCCATGTCCAACGGGCACAAGTTAAAGCTCGTTTTAACATTTTAGGGCAACCTGTGTACTAAATACTCTAGTAAAAACAAATATTGGACCAATGTTGCCTGTATCGTGTTATCTTGTTGAAGCGTTGCCTGTCAAAGGCGAGTGCAACCTCCTATGCAGGTACTCCAATCGCCATTCTCGACAACAGGTTGAGCAATAACAGTAAAATTTAGCACAAGTACAGTGCTGTAAAAAAGTTTAGGAGCACCAACAAAAACAATAAACCCCTTACTTTAATGGAAAACTAATATCATTACAAATGTACACACATAAAGTTATGCAAGTTTTATTTATTTTTTTTTAATAACAATAATATATTTTTTTTTAAATAAGCATAAGTTAATTCCTACATAACACAACTTGATGGACTAATGTTTGTACCAGTACGTTTAAAATTTAAATTACAGATGTTAAAGTTTTGTATATCAAATTTCAGTACCTTTTTTTTCTTTCCCTTAACACAGATGATTTCCAAAAGACGCTTTGGGAACTATTTAACCAGGTTTTTGCATGTGAAAATGGGTATTTGGTTCCATGTTTCGAAAATGGATGCTTTAAATACAAAAATCGAATCAAGCTACTTTACGTTGGCATAAACTTAATAAACCAATGCTCCCTACAAGTTTCCTAGGGGATTTAGATCTGAACGTTTATGTTATAAGTCCAAAGTTTTAATGTTGTTGGCATATAACCAACCTGATATTGACACAGACATGTGAACAGAAGCGCTATCTTTAACCAAAACCAAGAATATCTATCTCTATAGTCAAGGGAGTTCGCCTTTATCTTGTTGAAAACCAAACTTGTTTTTCTTTTTGCATTAAAGCCTTCAAAAATCATTACTGAGCCATTACCTGGCACACGTCTTCAAAGCAGATATGGCTCACTTCGTAAACCATATGAGTAATTAATACATGGGAATTACTCCAGAGATACATACGCCTTGCATACAATATTTCAAATGAAAATTAAATTTCAAAGTAATTGCTTAAGAGGCGCAAAGGCCAACATAGTAAAAAAGATTCCATGCCGCGATTCGAAACCGGGTCATCAGTATAGCGCACTGACGTTCTACCGAATAAACCACATGGAACGATACCCAACCTGGAAAATTTCTCACTATTAAAATTTCTCACTATGTTGACCTTTGCCCCTCTTAAGCAATTACTTTGAAATTTGATTTTCATTTGAAATATTGTATGCAAGGCGAATGTTTCTCTCTGGAGTAATTTCCATGTATTAATATAGTTTCTATCGATGCTGGATTTAATTAAGTTTCGTGTTCGCCTCAGGTCGGTGGCTCATGATAAATATTCCATCTTGTGCTGCGTTTGTAGCCTTGCCAACATATAATAGTGAGAAATTTTCCAGGCTGGGTATCGTTCCATGTGGTTCAGTCGGTAGAACGTCAATGCGCTATACTGATGGCCCGGGTTCGAGTCCCGGCATGGAATCTTTTTCATTACGTTGGCCTTTGCGCCTCTTAAGCAACTACTTTGAAATTTGATTTTCATTTGAAACATATGAATAATGTCTTAAAAAATCTGGTCCATCAAGATTGAATGATTTTTCATCAGTAAATACCGATTTTCGCCATAGATTTCATTTTAAGACAATGGATGATGCGAATTTTAGTCTTGCGTCTATATGATACTTTTGTAGTTTTAGCTTGGCTTTGAATTTAGTATATTTCAAGCATTCGGCACTAATTTCTAACAGTCATAGATGTTACTGAGAGTTCTGGAGATGTTTTTATGGTAGAAGAAAAGGTACAATCTTGAACTGCCATTGTTATAACGTTACGTTTATACCAGGAATAGCGTTTTGATGGACATCCGCTTCTGTTAGTTCTTCCATAGTTCATAGGATTAGAAAGAAAATTGTGCAAAACAGTTTTAAATTTATTTAATTTTAGGGCGATTTCACTTTAACTCTGCTCGTAATCCAAAAAAGCCCTAATTTTACGTTTTTCTTCTACAGTCAATAATTTCCACGACCCATGCTCAGAGCAGCAGCTGCATATCCCAAAACTTCCATTATAGCGACTACTATCCTATAAGCATTATCACTTATGAGTCCTTGCTAAATAGTACAGTGATGACGTCACTTCATTATACTAGATTTAAAAGATTCTACTAGTCTCAAACTTATTTCCATTTGTTAATATTACAAGATTTTAACACTTGCAGATAAAAATAACTTTTACAATTACAATTGAATTAACTTCACATATTATATCAGAAAAGGCATATAACTCTTTTTGGAATTTTATTCTTAACAACAAAACTAGCATGTGGTCTTAAACTTTTTTCAGAACTGTATAAGAAGAGGCAGAAGTAACAGCGTGGCACTATTTTTGAAATTTCATGTGACGCCTGAGTAATTAAATGTCAGAATTCTAATGGAAACTCTATGGAATATTTCGATTGACCCAATTCCTTCTCGAAATTTCAAATTGAGTAACTTTTCACATACAACTGCACAGATTATTTCTAGGAATAACTTTTCCTAAATATATCAGATGCTAAGAACTGTTTATGGAACGCAACTAATTTTAAAGTACTTTAAAGGATTTACAGATGATTTCTAAGGATGCTTTCTTCATGTTTTTGTTACGAATATTTTAGAAGCGAAAAAGTCATAAAAACTTGAAATAGGTTGGTGGGAGCCTATGTGCTAATTTGCAAAAGGATAGAATTTTGTTTGGCATATGCAAAATTACCAAATAGTAATTTTGTTTCAATTCTTTAGAATTTCGTATTAAAATGTCATCAATAGTTTTTGCAGCGCAAGGCAGCTTTTCCAGAAAATATCGTAGGATGTTTAAAAAAAATATGTACACAACTGTACTCTCCTGTCCGTATTCCCTATCCCCATCTTTACTGAAATAATTTTGGAACGTAACTTTTAAAATCTAGTTGCTTTAAAATTCGATGGACACTTTATTTTGAAAACCATACTTCGCGGTGCCCTCCAAAGATTTCCTTCTTTTTTGCCACAGGTGTGTACCAGGGTTAGTTCATGACCAAGATCTTCCCGAATGTTTCTTGGGAAAGTTTTGAACAGTTCCACCTGCCTAGAACTTATCTCAAATTCTATTGGTTATCGTCAAGTTCACATAGAGGTGGCGTACAGTGGGAAACTTTCTCTTAAACTGCCTGTACACTTAAGATACGCTTTCGGACAATTCAATATACCTGTAACAGTTAGGATCAATTTACATTGATAAACGATTAGTCTGGTATAATCCAATATTTCAAGTTCATTAATCCTGAAGGAAAAGAACACGTCAATTAGCGAAAAAATTATGTATACATTTTTTAAAGCATCCTGTATTTATAGTATCCAAAGGCAGAAAATATGAGAATATAAGAAGCTGAAATCCAGTGAAAAATATATAGAGATCAACTTCGCAATCGTTTTTTCAGAATTCTAAACCCGCTGTGTACGAATTGGAACTTCTTAAAAAAATTATTTGTCGAGATTGAGCTAATAGATATGTGTATACAAATGTAATCGCTAATGCTTTGCTGAAAACCTTGAAAAATCCACGAACTGAATGAATTTTTACGTTGATTATGTTTCGTTAAAACACAAATAGGTCCACTTTAATTAGGCCATTTTCCTTCCAAAATAGTGAAAATTTTACTTGAAATCCTACAATGCAAAACTGTATTTTCAGCAAATCACAGGAGTATTACGGAAAATATAATGCCTATAATTTTTACGTTTTAAAATTGGAGTTTTTATGTATTACTATTAGCTCTCAACACACGAAACATTTGCGAACCTAAGCTCAAAATATCCTGAAATTCTTCAGTCAAAAGACGGAAATTTCAACGAATAAGAGAAAAATGTCTTCTAATTATCCCAGATTTCTGCCTGTATCTTTTACGTTTGCTGATGAAATTTATTTTGAGAGAGCACAATATGTGTCTGTGATGTTTGTATAAGAAAATAAGTGAAAGTTTCTGCGAGTGGCAATATACCATTCGTCTGCAGTGCCTACACCACGAATTTCAATCCACCGAATACTTTGTGCTGATTTATTATTCTACAGTATTTGCTTACTCTACTTTTTTACAGTATTTGCTACAGTATTTGAATTCCTAACAGGTGCTTCTCCTTCCTCTGTGGCAAGATAAGTTCTCTTAGCTTCAGAGACATAAGCTAATTTACTGCGCTTCAGTCACGAATCCTTCTCATCAACGACCTACATATTAAATTTTGATAATATTGCACTTCTATTAGAAAGAAGAATTTCGCTATTTCATTTCTAATGTTAAACCACTATATAGTAAATATTTCTGTAATATTTGTATTTCAGTGAAAATAATTCCTATGAAAAACCAATATTTAACAAATATTTGCATTTTACGGGAAATATTTAGGATGAATGTTATACTGGGCTTCATTGGAACCAATACTGGTTTGCTAGTTGGAATGGAAATAAAAAAGCATGTAAAAAGGAACACAGAAAAGTGCGTACAAATTTACCAGAATTCTTGAATGCAATTGTTTGCTTTATTTTATAGAATAAATTTATTACAAATTCTGCTATATATTACAAAAAAAAAAATTAATCTGAAGAAAACATATTCTGCATTGATAAGATTCATTGCTGTTAATGATCAGAGATCATTAAAAACAATGCCATTCTTATTGGAAACGTTAATCAGTGTACGCAAATGTATATAAACATTATATCTGAATTATGAAAAATTCATTTCTTATTTATGACTAAAAACATATGAAAATATAGAGGATTTTCTTTCTTATCATTGATCAATACCTAATTCCTAAACTGTTAGTTTTAGTGGTAATACAAACATTTTCAAATGTTATTCTTCCTCATATGAAAATCTATTTCTTATTTCTTATTTTTTAATAGAGTTATGAAATTCAAATTTTTATACTGTTCCTGGGTCCTATACGTTTTAGTTAGAAAAACTTCCTTGTTGCTCCAACAAGTAAAACAGTGAAAGATCCATTTTTCCTTAGCGGAAATCCTATTTAAAAGACAATAACATATCTATTTAAGGAGTTCCTTCTTTTTTGTACAAACAAGCAATATATATTGTTAAAACAATACTTATCGAGCAATACAACCTTTCATCATGTGTTTTATACGAGCCAACTTTTTATATGGGTTTTCGGTCACTAAAAACGGAAAAACGCAATTTTAGTGCCAGAAAGCGCCAAAAAATCATGAAATTGAAAGTTTCATAACTTAGAAAGTTTTCATCGTAGAAGAAAGGAATTTTCAGTGTTTTACTTTGAGAAAGTTTTTCTGAATAAAATTTACAGAACCCAAAAACTGTAAAATAATTTTCATTTCGTATTCTTATTAAATTTCCTATTTTGACGTGAATGGATTTTTATAGGATAAAGAACAACGCTTGAAGCATTTTTGCAATTGAAAAATTACCTCTAAAACTAACGGTTTACAAATTGACTATTGTTAAACGAGAAGTATAGACACCTGTATATTTTACAATTTATGCACTTACAATGTTTTAGGTTTATTGCGTATCCTAGCATAAAATATTTCCGCAACTGCCTTGATTGGAATGCAGAATATCTGCATTGTACATTTGCATTAATATTAGTGATTACGATTCCTTACTATTGGCGTCCTCTACAATTATTTAAACAAATAGAACAGGAGAGACCTGAAATCAGATATATTGTGAGGCACCGTTACTATTAGGTTTCGGTTCTTCCAATAAAGGGTATAAGCGTAGAATTTATTTTAAAAGCAAGCAGCCATTAAAACATTTCCGCTTTCTGAATTTAAACCAGAATGAGTGTGGCACATTAAATACCACTGTTATTGAGAAATTCTGAATAAAAAAAAATTAAATTAAGACTAATTATTTTTGAGCACTTTCAAAGAATTTTACTTAGCACATAAAAGTAACAGATTCACTTTTTATGACCTCTAAATGAATGTTTAAAAAGATGTATGTTCTCTAAGGAATAATCGGGGACATGCACATGTTTTTAAATATTTCTACCTCTTTCCCTCACTATTTCAAAATAGTAATATTCATGGTAGATTCCTCTAACATCTGTAATAGAAATATCGTACCCGAAATATTGTTTTGAAATGGAGATAGCAAAATATAGAAAATTTTGAGAACACTGCGATCCTCTAATATCCGATTTTTCTGAATTCACTGTAGTTAGCAAATAAACTATTTCTTTGGATTTTGAAAATAGTCAAATTTATGTTGAAGAAAGGATTCTCAGTCTTTAATTTATTTTGAAAACTTTCAGTTTATAAGTCAATTGTTTAATTTTCTTTTGGGTAAAAATGCTACTGTGGATGCACTCATATTTTCATAATTTTATTTACCAATGCTCCAAATTATTAAAAATTTGGAAGGTATTGGCATTGGTAACTCGATGTTTACAGACTTTTGACTATTGACCTTTAAAACGTGCTTCATTTTTGATTTTAATTACTTTGAATTTAATTTTGATTACTGTGGATGCACTGATATTTTCATAATTTTATTTACCAATGCTCAAAATTTTAAAATTTGGAAGGTATTGGCATTGGTAACTCGATGTTTAGAAACTTTTGACTATTGACCTTTAAAACGTGCTTCAGTTTTGATTTTAATTACTTTGAATTTAGTTTTGATTATTGTCACTATAAATAATATCATTTGTGTAGTAAATATTAACAAAAAAATAATCGCTTTAAATCGTTGAAAGTTCTAAGTATTTTTTCCCAAAAAAAAGTTGTTTTGAATAATCAAATATATTATATAGTCACCCGGGGTAAATCACGATAAAAAAATTACATACATTGCAACATAACCTGCTAAATGCTTTTTATTTTTCCTGAGAATATTGTGATTTTGCATGTGATTCTTATGGCATAAGGAAAAGGGGTGTAAAAGCGGGTACCATGCCTTTGTCGATGCATAATTCCAACATATCATTCAAAATGCAGCAAATGAATGCATGGCTGTAATCTTAAACATCAAGGCTATTGAAAAATTTTGCACGTTAGATAAAACTTAAAGTTCCTTGTTCACAAACTTGAGGTAATTGTAAAAAAACAAAAATGTGACTTTTGAATAATCCGGGTAAACACAATGAAGTGCAGCGGACGTTGTTGGAGGCGCAAGAAGTGTCAATTCAAGGCTGTGGAATCGATTACAATACACAGAAAATGTTAGACGTTGACCAGGGTAAGATCGGACATGTGCTACCACAGAAACTGATGCCCGATATATCCAGTTAACAGCTTGTCGAGACGGAGCAAGCAATGCTACTCAGCTGCAAACACAGTCGTTATACGCCGTAGGACGAATGGTGTCCAGCCAAACACTTCGAAATAGGCTTCATCAGGGTGTTCTCTATGCACATAAGCCATTGGTCTGTATTCCGTTACCTCAAGCAACTGTGCGGCCCAAAGAAGTTGGACAACTAAACATCGAGATTAGAGGCAGCAGCATTGTTGGAGTTAAATTCTGTTTTCAGACAAGTCCCGATTCAGTCTGGATGTGACATCTGATGTGTTTTGGTATGGAGAAAAAGGGACACTCGAAATAATCCCACATTCGTTTGTGAAAGATCACATTACAGACGAGGTTGGTTGATGGTATGGACTGGAATCAGGAAAGGTGGACGTACGGACCTCCATATCATTCGGTATGGCACTTTGACGGCCAGAAGTTATACAGACGAGGTACTGAGGCCTCATGTCGTATTTTACACTTTAGCAATTTGTGATACCCTTTTTTCATGCGTAATAAGGCCAGACCGCATGTAGCTCGTCTTGTGGAGAACATACTTAAAGCTGAAACAATACAGCTTATAGAATAGCCAAAGGCACTCCTGACCGGAATCCGATCGAGCATGTTTGAAACACACTCGAACGACGCATTGCAGCGAGACTAAGGTCTTCTTTTATTGACCGGGACTTGGAAATTGTAATTCTTGAGGAGTGAAACAGTACTCCCCAAAGTCTTATCGATAATATCCTCAAATCCATGGAAAACAGGTGTGCGACAGTTTTATCTATTAGAGGTGACCACACGCTATATTAAATACCTTACATCATTCTGAAACAGTACATCTTTTGCTCATTTACATGTAACCAAATTGTTGCACTAAATAATCTTTTCATGTTCTATCCATCGTCTCAAAAAATTAAAATGCTCTTGCAATTTTGTTTGCGTCTTCTTTTCTGTATTGCGCATTGATACACATGTACTCTCCATTTTATGCCCATGCATGGGTGTCTCGCATTGTTCTCTTCACTTTATTGCTTGCTCCCCTAATTTTTTTGAGCAGTTTATTTTGTCTTTTAAATGATTTATAGAACGGAAATGCTCATTTTCGTAAAAATTTTTGTTAAATGGTTTTTACTTTTGTTTACCTTTCACTTTTCTTTTGTTTATTCTTTGTATTATATTATTTCTATTTAATTTCATTCTTTTAATATGTCTCAATCAAGACCATTTTCAAATTGCAGTAATAGGTGCGTATATTTTATCTTGTTTGAAACAGAGTTGGATTTCGTTTCTACCTTAATAATTTGCTTAACATGTTAAAAAAAAAATTAAAAAGTGATAACAGTAATTGACCACGATCACCTAAGACATATTTAAGGTGACAAACTTGGCATTTCGAAACAAAGCAAAAATAATCCTGTAAGCATAGATTATGAAACAATTTCCAACACATTCAGAATTCTGTAATAAAACGTCAGAGGTGCATAAGATGAAAGATTGTCTGATTTGACATGGGATGACCGCCCCGGGAACTCAGCTTGTGGTTTAGAGTGCAACCCTGAGGGAAAGTCTGATTAAACAATATGGAATACGCATATAACCTTTCAAAACCCAATTTCAGCAATAGCCATGTATAGCCAAAAAAATATTTTAATTATTTTGTGCAGCTCTCTAAATAATCTATAGATTTGTACATACTACATTGTATGCCAAAATTTAGCTGAGTTAGGAAATGCATAGCACAGCTGAAAATTTCCCTTCAGTACTGTGTCAATAAGCGGAAATTTACTCGAAATCTCGTATGCAGCCCTGATCTATAAAATTTATAAACACTAAGTATGTATATAAAAAAAAAGTTTTCATTTAAAAATGCACACCGCAATTGAAAACGGACTTCTAGCAGCTATTGCTTGTAAACAGTACTTTAACCCAAATTTTGTAAATAAACAATAAATTCTATACATACCCCATTATGTAGTAATTAACTTATTATTGTATTACTATGTTAACTGTTGTACTGCATTAGTATTAACTGTTGTGCTCCTCAGTGTTGTATATCAATATGTTTGAAATACCGTAATAACATTGATATACACTGCAAACGAATTTTTACTATAGACCAAAATATAACGGCATTCTTGTGCCGTTTAAACAATTTATTACCTCTACACACTTAATTTTAAACAGCAAACCTGCCACGGTAAACCTCCATAATTTATATAAATTACGTGACACTTCGAATATATTTACGCGAGTTAGAACACGGCAAGACGGCCAGACAAACCAAATTCATAAATATTTTTAACTATGTTGTTATAAAGCAGATTCTGTGTCCAATTATGAAATAGTACAAGGTGCCAATTGTTTAAATAAAAAACTATAATATTATAAAATTTGCTTGTGATAAGCTTGCGTTGCATACAACTTTGCTTCTTGCTTTTAAACTGCAAAAAAAAAAAAAATATCGCTGAACGAGAGCTTCCCCACTGATCATTAATGACACCAGAAGTTATATTAGGGATAATATCTGGTAGAGATCCCTCTTTTTAGTTATTATGGGAATATTGAAGAAAAGCTACTTATTTACAAGCTTATGTTGTTCGTAATTGAAATTTTAAAAAAGTTAGTTTTCTCAATGGCGGGGAAAGATCTTTGTAGACATGTATCTTTTTAAACTAACTTTTTTGAGAAACATAAATTAACAGATTAAATAATTTTTTTCAAAAATAGGTTGTATTCAACAATAAAACTGAATCAATTCAAGGGATCCGATGAAAAAACACGGTAACTGATATTTTTAAACTTTTTCTGATTTTTATGTAAAATTATTTATCTGAATGCTGACATACGTTTAAAATTACAAGTTTTATTTATTATTTTATAGATGCCATCCCAATCAAAGCTAATTGAAACGAGTTTTTTTTAATTAAAAATCCGACTTATAAAATGTATGAGAAAATAGTGTTCCACATAGTTAACAGTGGGTTCAGACTTAATAAATCAGCTATTTTAGAACAAGCAATAATAATAGAGGTTATAGATTTTTTAGAAAAACTTGAATATTGAATATCTAGAAACATGCATACTATTAGTTACCTTGTTTCACCCGATTCAGTTATTGAAAAGTAAATGATTTAAAGATTTAAGACCATATTGTAAATTTTAGCGAAACCTTATTTTTAAATAAAAAATGAAATATTCAATAATTAGAGTCAATTGGGGAAATTCTAAACAAGTTCTACTAAAGCTCATGTGAGAATTGCTGATACTAAAGTGAAGTATAAACCAAAGATTTACAACAAGGTTTATGATCGAATGAGAGCATTCCTGCCATTTCTGCTTTACGGTTGGCGACCTTGCTCGCGCATATTAAATTCCTTATCAGTTAAAAGTACCAAGCAGTTTTTTAGTGACTGTGAATATTCTCCGTTTCTATCAGATAAAATCAAGGTAAGTGGTTGTTCATAATCAATAATTGTTAAATTTATAATTACTCTCACAAAATATCATTTTCTTTTTGCTGCTACTCATTTTCATGGATCTACAGAACCATGTTCATAATTTACCCATAATTTTTGAGGTATGTGGTCATTATAAATAGTTCTTTTTAAAATGATTTGGTTGCATATTAGATCGTATTCAGCCTCATAGGAAGACATAACTGTTTGTACAGCTGAAACTTTAATTTTCCCCCTGGAAATTTTGTTCAGTATTGAAAGTTTAATGCGTATAAATATCAGAAAAACCCTCAATCATTATAACGGACAGAACCCAGTTCATTTGAAAAGAATTTCTATCGAAAATATAAGGCAGCGGGGCCCTCAAACTTAAATGGGTTTGGAAAGATTTTCGCCTGAAAATGAAAATTTTATAGAATATCTCAGTTTTTCATTATATTAACTTAAGAATAATTTTCTATTAATATAACCCTGCTCTATTTTGTATTATCTTCCCTTAAAGTAGTTTATTATCTCATTAGATAAAATCAGGCGTATATTATAAATTTTATAACCTACAGAAACAAAGTGCCATTTCGTATGCACCGTGTTTATTTAAAAACCATAAAGTAACGCAACAATTTCAATTTTCTTAATTAGATGCCATTTATGAGATGGAATAAAGAGAAAAGCTGATACAAAAGTTTCGATCGTTTATTTTCCATATACATGAAGTATTGTGTTACGTTGGAACTCATGTTATTTTATTCAGAATTTAGTCACAAACAATAGTTCGTTCATCGAATTGTCTACGTAATCATATTAAATTAGGCTACAGTTAACGAAATTAATTGCAGCTTTGTCAGAAATATCATTAAGAATGATTTTATATAGATATGTAACTTCGCTGAGATTTCATTAAGGCTTTTATGTTTTATAGTAGTGCTTCATTTTATTCTTTATTATTCCTTTCATTTTGTTAACTTCAGAAGCATCCATTTATTAAACTATCAATTTAAGAAAGTATTTTAATAATTACACATAAAAAATTTTAATAATAAAAATTAGTTATATATATATATATATATTAAATATTTTCAAAAATAATACAAAACGTTCATTTAATTTATAATTTAGTAAGACTATGTTTTCGTCATGCGACTGTTTGTGTAACCTATATTTAACGAAATTAATTACTGCATCCACTGAAGCATTATTAAGTAAAGCTTTAATAGCATAATGTAGGGAAAAGATAATGGGGGAAAAAAGAAGCCATTTTGTTATTAATTTTTTCAGTATTTTTTATGCTAAAGAGTCACATTAAAGGAGAAAAGCTTTCTTCTATTTTAGTTTGATAATGTGTTTAGATGTAGCTAGGAAAATGTCTCATGAAGATTAATGTATCATTAATTAAATAACTACGTTTTCGCATTTAAGACCATTTCGCTTTAAAAAAAAGATTAATAAAGTCAGAAGATTTTATCTTCGAAAAAATTCTTTTAAAAGAAAATTGAGGCCATCCTCTCAGGCTTTTACAAAGCATACTATTTCTGGTGTTCAATGATATAAAACATTCTGCCATATAGCAGAAATATAGCGTAAAATAGTTTAACTAATATGAATTATAAGTAATACTTTATATATGTGTGTGTGTGAGTGTGTGTGTGTGAGTGTATGTGTGTGTGTGTTGGTGTGTGTGTGTGTGTGTGTGTGTGTGTTTGCTAATGAAAAAATGTTTGCTACATCTTTAAGCTACAGAAATACGCTACACATTATTGTAAATATGGTTTTAAAAAAGTTATTTATGAAAGCACACAAGCATGGTAATGGAGTATCGGAAATTGTCTCACTGTGTACCACAACTGGTACACAGTGAGACAATGTATATATTTTCTTAAATCATACATTTTTACACGCTATCAATAATTTTATTCAGTATAATAATGTCTTAACTACTGCCTAAAATCGCGGTTATCACTTGGACTTTAATCTGGACTTTAAATCTGACGTTTTTGGGGGTTGGTTTTGATAGAGCAATAGTAAAAATGCACAGAAAATTTCAATAGTTACAGGTACAAACATTATTAACAGTTCAACCACATGTTGAGCTTAACTGAACGCGTACAGTGGATTGTGATAATTAAATTATAGTTATCCCTCTTAAATAAAGGCTTAAGAGTATACCTAATATAGATCAACGTACATCCAAATTTCCGAAGGAAATAGGATTCCGGTGGTATCCTGATAGTTGTTTTGTTATCATTGATGATGAAACAGATATGGCATCCACTTTGTTACAACGTAGCGAAAGTACGCAGTGAGACACCCAATTGTGGTACACAGTGAGACGTGTCTCATTGTGTACCTACTATGTGGTTATGATGTTAAAGAAAAGTTATTTATTAATAAAAGAATATTTTTTTTCTCTCTCTCTTTCTGTGCGTGTGGGCGTGCGATGGCTAGGGAAATCTACTAAACGTAAGAGGCTGAAAATTTGCACAAATGTAGTCCAAGATCTGCCATTGACCACCCGAAGCTCATATTTTTATTATTTTGAAAATCTAGAAAGGTTAATTAGAAATCGTAAAATGCATAAAATGATTGATAGAGTGTAAAAATGCATGACTATGTACCACTGCATGTAGCACTGTATGTACCACTTGTGGTACACAGTGAGACAATTTCCGATACTTCGTTATGCTGCTTCTATGCTTTTATAAATAACTTTTTTAAAACCATTTATTCATTAATGTGTAGCGTATTTGTGTAGCTTAAAGATGTAGAAATTTTTTTTTCAAAGAATAAAAATCGTTATGTAATAATAACTTTCATCTCACTGTGTACTACCCTCCCCTACTTCTTTTAATTGCTAAAAGGTATAAGATAAAATCTTTAAAAACATTAAAAAAGTTTTATTAGAATAGTCATTTGTTTCGGTTCTATTATCAAAACAAATAAGAATATTCTAAAATTGCAGGATTGCATGAGATGATTTGAAACGCCATAATTCAATTTTTCATCATTTACTGTTCCAGAGTACGCACATTATTTATTTTTACTTGGATGTTTATTTCCATATTCGGAATCATGGGATAAGTCTAACTATAATTTTGGAAAGTTAAACGACGCTGCATCGTTTTATATTGAATTTTTACATGTTGCAATCTTTATGGTTTAAAATTTGTTATATATTTAAAAATTTGTAAAAGGAATTCTGTATCAAACTTTTGGAGTAATATCCATTTTGCTTCAAACTTTTACCCTATTCTTGAAATTTTTTTATTCGATTTTTAATGCGATTTTCAGTGGTTTTTAGGATTCCGTACTTAAAAAGTATAAACGGAACCATTATAAGATCACTCCTGCGTCTGTCACAGCCATTTTACTCGTAAACTATGGAACATGGAAAGTTCAAATTAAGGGATGTAATAAAGACTATTGACACACATATTTACAGATTATTAAGCATTCACAAATATATTTAGGAAAAATGTACAGGGGCTCATTAAGTTACTTGAAAAAAATTTTTCCTTTGTATATAGTGTGGAGTATTCTGTGAAAGGTTTTATAATGCAGAACTCAAAAATATATTTCTTTTAATTTTAGGTACGATATTTTAGGAGATATCTTCGAAAATGTAGGGCAAAAATATGCCCCCCCCCATCTATTTCCGAATCTACTAAAATTATGAAAAAATTAGAGGTTGTACACGTTACTTTAAAACTTGCAGGAAAATTATAGCGATTACCCTAGGTCGCATAGTTTTTGAGAAAAGCGCACTTTTTCGTTATACACAAATTTATATTTACGGGCATTCAGCAAAGGTGTTGAGGGCCGCTGAAGGTACCTATAGTAACAAAAGTATAAAAGCATAGTTGATATTGATTTTTGAAAAAAATCGTCGGTAATTAGCCGAGATATTAACCCTAAAAGACGCGGACGGTTTGGACATACATAATGACAAGGGCGGGCTGCTCTATTTACTGTCAGTTTTTAAAGCCTAGATAACAACTTTTAATGATGTATTTGTGTAATGCAATGCTCAGTAGCAGTATAAGAGCAATAAACGTCAAATTGCTAAAAACAGACTAATTTAATTAGAATTAATCACATAAATACTATTGGATTCACGACTAGTTTACATTGAGTGGATCTCTCTGTACGCCTCCCATGTCTTTAAAAGTTAATTAGAAACGTACCTGGAAAAACGCGGCTCGGACAAAAAAAGGCGTTACAACTTTGCGACCTCGTTTCGAAGCGCGCTTAGCACAATCCTAGGTTTAAACTTTGAACAAGGGTTTTATTTTAGCTACACTGTAAAAAGAAAATTTTATTAGGACGTTGAATTTAGTTTTATGAAATGCCAAATGAAGTTTAAATGTGCACTACTTTTATTGTCAGTACCGAAATAAGTTCATCATAAACAGATTAGGATAAGATTTAAAAAATAGTTATACAGAATAGCAATATTTGATATTATTTAGGCTTCATATCTCTTTGAACTTTTAAGGTATACCTATTCATATTTTTCTAGTATATACAACTATGCTCAACCCTACGTTGTATAGTTTTTTTTACAAAGTCTTATTATTCTTTTAGCAAAGATTTTTTTTAATAATACAGCTAAGAATCCATGTATTTATTGTACGGAAGCCTCTGAGCGCGAGTAATACTCCCACTTGACCGTTATGTTTTTTTTTTTCAAGTTGCGTGATGATTTTTTGACATTCGGAAAAGGAATTCTGTTTCAAACTTCCGTTCAAATGTTTATATAGAGGAAAAGGTCCAAATATCGGCTACTAGGTGCTCTGAGAACTGAGCGCAGCGCAGCCTAGCGGTGATAGGCAGAGTTTTTAACTTTAATTGAGAGAAGAAAGTTACGAAACGTACGTCGCTAAAATCTGTGTCATTTACAAATAGTAAATGCAAAAGTGTCGAATCTACGTAATCTGGTACATCAAGAATTTTTCAGATATGTGTTTCTCATTTTTTTTAAATATACTGATCGTATATTGGCTTGAATTGTTGATTAATTTATTTTCTAGACATATTTAGCTCTCAATTGCCAGGCGCACAGTATTGATATTTTATTATATGAATGAGTAATACCGGTTTTAACTTAAACATAGCAGTGGTCCGCATACCGGCTACCTAGAGTGGTCTAAATACCGGCTAGCCGGTGTTTAGACCTCTCTCTAGGTTGCTCTGCTTGAAGGGGAGGGAAATAAATTAATTTAAATAGTTCCATAATTAATAAATTAATTTCAATGGTTCAGAAATAGTCCCCGTCTCATTTCGCAATATGAAAAAAGCAACCATGTCTGTAATTTTTCAGGACAGACACTGATTACCGGATCACTTTCCAAAAAAGAGCTGTTGGACACTACAAAATTGCCGGTAATAAATGTGAAGAGAAAGAGAAAAAATGACGGAGTAAACCAGGCGAAAGAGGCAGAAATTTGATTTAACCCTCTCACTGCGCAACCCAAGATTTCCTTTGGTATCGTAAAAGTAGCAAAGTTTGCGCAACCCGAGATTTCCTCGGGGATGCATTTTTTTCGTCTAATTAACCCTCCTTGATTATTCCCATCAGTTATTTTTTTATTGTAAATTATGCATTATTTAATCGGAGCATTTTCCCGGTTAAATTAGACAAAAACTTTTGTTTTGAAAAATCAGTGACAAAAGAATAAAAATTCTTAAATGACGCTCGTCACGAAGGGGTTAAATACGCAAATTTTGAAGCTATTTTGATAAAACAATTACGCAGAGAGAGGGCTAAAAAAGTGAAAAAGGAAAATATCCAACAGAGGAAGATGATAAATTTGTGTCTTCTGCATGGGTGCTTTCTCTGTGGACAAGAATGGGAGAGGGGATTCTGGGTTCAATGTTAAGAATGCGATATGTGGGTTGATAGGGGCTATACCGACGCAGAGAGTGATATTATGCTTTTGATTTTTTCAAATAAAATAATTCTCATTTCAATCAGCAAGCTTTTTTTGTTTTACACGTTAAAAAACAAAATTAGAAACATAATGGGAAGACGACTGTGAGAGAAAGTCATAAAGAATTTTTAGAAATTTGACAAAAATACTTATTTATTAACAATTGCGCATTTTTTCTGTTCATAAGAAATGTTATTAATCAATACAATTTATTAAAATAATATTCCTATTACTTAATAATTGTCAATAGCTCTATTTGTATGAACTTTCAGAAAAAAAAATAGGTAGCCGGTATTTAGACCCCATTTTAAAAACTCAAAATTTGAAGACTTTTGGAATTTTGCTTCTTATAAACAGAAAACGCCTTTTAAACTGATTTTTTTTTCTCTAAACAGGTGTAAGACGTGTCAAGGTACCCTGCTGTCACTTTTTATTTTATTAATTTTGAAAATTGTATGATCTAGATTGAAAACAAAAGTGGTAGCCGGTATTTGGACCTTTTCCTCTATATACAATCCATCTACTTGATTTTTCATCTGTGATTATTCATACTTCACTTCATAATACTCCATTATTTAACTAGTATTTTGTTTTCCTCGTTTATAAAAGATGATTCCAAAATATTTGGTCATTTCCTTCTGTTTAAATGATTTACATCAAATGCGTATTTTTATATCAAACAATTTATAAGATTTTCGATATTATAATATTAAACTATTTAGGTTTTTTAATATTTTGAGTTTCCTTTGTAGGTTCTGTATGCCGATTAGCTTTACTATACTATTTTTTATAGATTAATGAATTATATTTTTCTGTGCCATTTTCATTTAGATTTTTTATTAACATCGTTATATGAACTTGTAAGATAAATTTTGATTCAAAGCTGATTTATATATCTTATCTTTGACTCTCGTATTTATGACCCGATTTGGAAGTAATTTTGTGTGTACAATGTTAAATATCAATGTTTCGATCGAGTTCGTTGGCCAGCTTCATCCGCTATCTCTTTTCAAAATGGCGTCTATTTAATTTTTCTTAAATATTTAATTTAAAATTAGGTACAAAAAAATTAGAAGTCAAAAAAGATTTTTTACCCTGGCGGTTTGACATTCATACAAAGATTTCATAGTGTAGCTGACATTTTGAAACGATCTGATTTTTGCCAATATTTTGTAATTTGTTTTTTTAAGATAACACGCGTATTTATTAACCAATTTGGATGTGACTAGGCATGTGCATAGTATATAGCAATGTCTCAACCAAGTTCGTTGGCCGGCTTCATCCGCCATCTTGTTTCAAAATGGCGGCCATTTAAAATTTAAAAAAATTAATTTAAAATAGGGTACAAAAAGTTAGACCTAGAAAACGATTTTCTTCTTAAGTTTTTCACCTTGATACAAGGATTCTAGAACATCTTTTTTTTTGGCTTTATCCTAAAAAATGGCTGAGATATAGCAGTTTGAATTTCTAATGTGGGTGACATTTTGAAAATTCTGATTTTTTCACTTGTATATATCAACCGATTTCGATGTGAGTGAGCATGTGCACAGGAATTACTAAGGTCTCGAACAAGTTCACTGGTTAGCTTCACCCATCATTAAACACCCATCGATACCCATCGTTAGCGACTTCAAAATATCTCCGAATTTGGTGTCCAAATATAAATCACTTATAATAAAACCAGCTTGGATACTGGTGATTAATTGCATCAAATTCTCATTCATATTCAGTATTGACAAAAACTAGAAATGAATCTTCTATAATCGGGTTCCACTAATTTGAGCTTCGTGTGTTTGAATAATATAAGCTGGCTTTTTAAAAATAAGGAATGATCTGGAAGCTGCCTCTTCCTCCTGGCACAGGCTGGAAGAACTTTTTTTTGTCTTCACATTGAAGTTTTTTCAGATTCCGTGATGAATTACAAAGAAATTTGCAATTTTTTAATGTATTTTTTACAGTTTTTGGCATTTCACGCTATGTTTTGAAGGACCCCTGGCAACGCTGGGCGGATCTGATAGTATGGATATAAAACTAAAAGGGAAAATACTACAAGCCATTACTGAGATTTCCTTTTATTTATGTTTCTAGCAACAAATTTACTGTAATTTGAACTAAATATATGGTCCCAGACGATATGAAGTTAAATATTGAAGGGAAGTTTCTACGGTAGCGTAATCTGTATTTATAATAAAAAATGTACGAAGCTCCGAACGCTTAAGCTATCTAACGACATCGGAAATCGATCGCGGCACCTCCATTTTAATAATCGTGAAAGAGGCTAGACCGCTAAAAACGTTATTACCACCGCCAAAATATTTAAAATTTTTAATATCAAACCTATATCGGTTATTTAAATGTACAGTCACATACAGTGGCGGCTAAAATTTTGAACACTTTTCGGTAGCTTTCATTACCAAAAGTAAAACGCTACCTATTGCAGCCGTCCAAAGGAAAAGACTTCGGGAAATTTTGCTATATTTTCGCCGATGATGACCCCCAGATACCATAACCATCCTCCGTTGAGCTGCTGACTTATATATATAGGGTAACTCTAGGATAGATGGCTATAGAGGAGATATGGCCAGTCTAAATATCTCCAAAACTTGATCATAGATTACAATATAAACATTGTTTGTATTAAATAGTTCAACGAGTTTATTTATTGCGACGTGCAGTGATGTTTTTCTATTAGAAAAAGTAAGTGTAATTTTAATGTAAATTAAATAGGTGGTTGAATATTTTTTTTGACTTAGGTATCTGAATGTTTTGCAGTACGTACGTTATATATATTTTTTACTATATGGACTTTTAAGGCACGTATATAATCTAATCTTTACTTCTAAGACTAAAACAAAGACGTACAATGGCTACTGATGCTTTAAATTGGGCGACCATCAGTTCTTCAATTTTAGGAGAGATGACCACCTTTAATCAGTATTTCAAAATTACACCTAATGATGATTATAACTACACTGTTAAAAATTTGCAGCATTCTGGCAGGTCATTTGACCGTTTTTTTTTCCGAAAACGGTTACACAACCGTAATTTTAACACTATTCTAACCATATTATTGGCCATTTTATTGTCAGAATATAGTTAAATTATGGTTATGAAACCGTTTTTTCAAAAAACGGTCGAATGACCTGCCAGAATGCTGCAAAATTTTTAACAGTGTAAATATAATTAAATTTAAAATAAATATATAACGTTTACGTATATAAATATATTAATTGATACTATTATTTAAATTTTAACTAATATAAATATTTTAATAATAATACCGTATTTTATGGAAGAAACGCCGCACCCGTCGTAAACGCCGCACTCCTCAAATTGGCCTGAATAAACTAAAAAATATCGTAATCGCCGCACCCATTGTAAACGCCGCATCCGTCGAAACGCTACTTTTGTCGACAGCGTCACATTAACCTATTTTAATCAAAGTTTTCTGAGCAGTGTAGGATGCCTCATTTTTAATATCTTAAGATGTCTGAAGTTTTATTTAAAATATTTAAATCCGATTTTAAATATTTTTATGAATTTTTAAATTAAGGAAACTCAGTTGGTATTTAAAAAAAATCGTAAACACCGCGCATGGCGTAAACGCCGCACTTGGAAAAAAATTAACTTTTAAACTCGTAAACGCCGCGGCGTTTCTTCCATAAAATACGGTAATAATAATAATATAACAAGACCTAACGATTTATTTGTTTCAGAAAATAAGGAAAAACGTCGGAAACTTTCATAACAGAAACTGCTAAAGTTAATAAATAAACTAAATTAACGTAATAAACCTATAATTAACGCGAGAAAAAAAACACGACAATTCCAGTAGCAAAGAAAACGAAATACATTTAAATTATCAGATTCCACAGATTCTGAATAGAATTGGATTAGGATCAGTGCAAAACAATATAATATCGCTTCCAAAAAGAATATCTGGATACAATGCATAAGGTACCTGAAGTGTTGTCCATGAAACGTGTACAAATTATCAAGACCTTTGATTTTACGAAAAGTGAAGTATTGAAATTATACTTCAAATTTTGTTTATTCGAGTTTTCTTCACTCATTTTCCATCCTATAACTGCATCTTTACAAATTGGTATATGTTTTTCATGATTAACTATATGAAATGTGTTATTTAAATTAACTTTTTCTTTCTTGTATTGGATGGCCATCTCTCCTCGGCTTTAAGGAGAGATGGCAATCTGCCATTAAAATTTCAATTTTGTTTAACACTTTTTGTTTTCAATATTTAATTTCTTTTTCGCATAAAATATTATAAGTGTGTGCATAAGAATTTTAAATATGCATCAATATTTCTTGTATTTACATTCTAAAATTTTTTTATTTCAATCTTTAAAAACTATGGCCATCTATCCTAGAGTTACCCTATATACTATATATATATATATATATTAAATAAAAACGTAATTTGAAGAACAAATTAAAAAAACAAAATTTATTTCCTACATTGTTTAAGCCTGAGAAGGGACAGATATTAAGTTATTTCATTCAATTAGTTCTACATTTAATGTTAAATTTTTGTAACAAATTAGTTAAGCCAATTGAAGATTAAAAAATAAAAATAAAATTCATACAATATGATACTTAAAACATTCTAAAAACTTAGATTCCGTTCAAATGAAATCGAAATAAATCTTAGACTTCTTCCATTTTTAATTGAAAATATTTGTATTGCAGATTTAGTATTATGTTTATGAAAATTGTGCATAAAATGATAAGATGCATGCAAAATACAAAACTTTAAAAAAAGTCTAAGATTTATTTCGATTTCATTTGAACGGAATCTAAGTTTTTAGGATGTTTTAAGTATCATATTGTATGAATTTTATTTTTATTTTTTAATCTTCAATTGGCTTAACTAATTTGTTACAAAAATTTAACATTAAATGTAGAACTAATTGAATGAAATAACTTAATATCTGTCCCTTCTCAGGCTTAAAAAATGTAGGAAATAAATTTTGTTTTTTTAATTTCTTCTTCAAATTACGTTTTTATTTAAAAATGTCAAGTTTTTTAATGACTACAGCACTCAGACGAACGCATTTCAAAATTAATACAGAGTATCATCATCAGGCTTTGATGTGTGCGGTATTGCATCACAATGTGGGATGCAGTTTACCAATGTGTAATTCAAAATGTTTCACCACTGCAGTAATGCAGGTTGCGGTAGTTTGGACAAAAACTTCCAATCTGAACGTAAAAAATCTATAATCAAAACATAAAAAATTAACTTCACTTAAATTTAGATACCCTATTTCCCACTCAGGAACGCTATGAATGTAAATTCTGTTGAATCCTTACTGCTAATATTTAACAATATTATAGCTGTGATACAGTAAAAAATAAAAAAATAAAAGTTTTACTTGAATTTTTAAACCTTACTCTCTCCCAAAGGGTGATGTAAACACATCAGAAAATTATTACCTAAGTTCAACTTGGGGTATAAATAGTTCTCATCGCGAAAAAAAAATACATTTTAAAATTTAAGTTATGTAATTCCCCACTATGTTCGCTACCTGCGTAAAAATAGCTATCCATTAGAAACTTTTTACTAAAATATAAACTTGACCAAAGCAAAAACGTATTCTGAAAATATCCTTTTTATTTCCACTATGACGCCATACTCACATTTTTAATTAAAAAAAAAACAAAAAAAAAACTATTTCAATTAAAATTTTTCACGCGGGAATCTTTCTACTAAAACCAAATAAATTATTATTACGGCTTTTGAAATTTTTGCAACAATGAATAAAAAATGATATTTCTATTAAAAATGTCCGTTGATTCTCAATGAAAAAAGTGAAATTTGGAATTATTAAGAAAAATATTTGAATAATATACAAAAAAATTGGACCTTGTTTCTCTCTGGGTTATACTTCACCCATATGCAAAAGTATTTTGCCATTCGTTTTGACCCTGACGTCAAACAAACGTTTTTAAACTTTAAATTTATAATATAATTAGAATTAGTAAAAAATAAAAAATGAGTGGCATCAGGGACAAAAAGGTGGGAAGAAAAAATGAAAAAGTTATCATCTCCATAGGCTTTTTTATGTTAAATTAACATTGAGAAGTGACACTGGAAATAAATAAGTATTGCGCTGCCGCGCAATACTTAAATTATATATATATTTATTTATATCCATTTTTATCTGGAATTTTTTAACCGATTTGGATGAAATGTTTCATATGCATAGTATATACAAATGTCTCGATCGAGATCGTTGGCCAGCTTCATCCGCCATCTTGTTTCAAAATGGCGACTATTTGAATTTTGTGGACACTTTTGGAAATTTTTAGGTTTCCTAACTTTCTATTTAAAATGACCTATGTTGTTAAGTTACACTGCGTGACTCTTTAAAATATCTTTTAATGTTTCTAACATTCTACTTAGAGGTTCGGCCGGGACGGGGGGCTTACCAAATGGCTTGAGCACAACAAGCCCCACCCATTTAAAATTGTACATAAGAGTTTGCATTTTGTGAAACGTAACATTTTCTGTAAGTATTCAATGTTAGAAATTATAAAAAAAATTCAAAAATTTAAATGGCCGCCATTTTGAAACAAGATGGCGGATGAAGCTGGCCAAAGAACTCGGTCGAGACATTAGTATGTACTACGCACATGAAAGAATTTTGCTCAAAAATTTGAGAGTTACAGCATGAAAAATTCAGATCTATTCATATATGTGTGGATATATATATATATATTCAACCTTTCAACGGAGAGTGCCTTTGTGATCTGGGGGTCATGATCGGCGAAAATATAGCAAAATTTCCCGAAGTGTTTTCTTTCGGACGGCTGCAATAGGTAGATTTTTACTTTTTGTAATGAAAGCTACCTAAAAGTGTCCACAGTTTTGGCTACCACTGTACACGAATATTCTTTAAATGAGAAATTTATTAAATATGTCAAAGAAATTTCTTGTTAATCTACTTGCTACTTCATAAAAAAGCATTTTTGTTAATTCAAGATTATGCATATTGTATATAAATATATTCTTAGACTCGACCGAATGAATCGACAGAATATGTCGAATAGGTCGACTGCATATAATTCTATTATGTAAGACTATTATCTAAGACTAAATGTAGGTAGCAGTAATGGAAATTTTTAATTTTATACAAAAAGAATAAATACGGCTTTGTGGACACTTTTAGGTAGCTGATGCTTAAAATATAAGATGCTTAAAATCTGTAGTTTTCAAGCTACATTAGATTTTTTGTTAACTTTTGTTAACTTTTATTTCTCCATTTCCCATTTACTTTAGCTTAAAATATTTATTTTGAGGCATTTTGTTATTATCTTTTTTTTTTGTAGTTTCATAAATAAGATTACACGGAATAAATTAAGAATGTTCCATATTTAGCGATTACAAATATTTTT
The DNA here is from genome assembly GCA_963932465.1 of Maratus speciosus. NCBI lineage: Eukaryota > Metazoa > Arthropoda > Arachnida > Araneae > Salticidae > Maratus > Maratus speciosus. The sequence goes on along the minus strand of OZ010787.1, from coordinate 681,947,311 downwards.
TCTTCACTTTTCTGAGCCTCTTTAACCTGAAAATGCACTTTGAGATTTTTATATTGCAGAATCATTTATTTTATTTCATGAAATACAGTTTCCTGAATACAGTTTTATAAATTCATTTTAATATATGTAGATAGTCCAATTTTGTAACTTTCAAAAGTAGAAAAACATATCGAGATCTCAATTTATGTCATTTAATTGTTATTTCAAACCTATTTAGGCTGAGACAACAGTTGAAAAATGTCGCGTAAAGCAGCTGATACATTTATACACGTTTTTCTCTAGAACTATTAAGGAGCTCCCAATACTATAGTACAGGGTGTTTCTAAATGAATATCGGGGTTTTAACGCTTTGTAGTATCTATTATATAAAACTTAAAATTATACTTAATACATAAAATGAAAGAGCAACTCAAACAGTTTGTTATGCGCATGCGCACGCAATGTTTATTCCGTCATCCGTTAGAAAGCGCTAGTAGCAAAAATGGCGACTAGTGAACAGAAAGAGTTTTGTGCTCTGCAGTTTGCAAAGACCGAATCTGTACACTGTTAAAATTTTTGCAGCCTTCTGGCAGGTCATTCGACCTTTTTTTGAAAAAACGGTTTCATAACCATAATTTAACTGTATTCTGACCATAAAATGTCCGATAATATGGTCAGAATAGTGTTAAAATTAAGGTTGTGTAACCGTTTTCAGAAAAAACGGTCAAATGACCTGACAAAATGCTGCAAATTTTTAACAGTGTAGTTACTGTGCAACGTTCGTGCCAGATTAAGTTCAGTTGTGATCCCCCAAGTGATTAGAACATCCGCAGATGGTATCATCAGTTTGAAAATGCCGACTGCCTTTGCACAAATAACCCCCCCCCCCCCAAAACACTAATCAACGTTTGGGACGAGCTGAATTATCGACTTGATGTGTGCCGTGTGACGAAAGGTGCTCACATTGAACACTTGTAAGCTTGTAGGTAAAACTGTTTGAGTTGCTCTTTCATTTTATGTATTAATCATAATTTTAAGTTTTATGTAATAAATACTACCAAACGTTAAAACCCCGATAATCATTTAGAAACACCCTGTATATTGATTATCATCCCATAAAACATTCATTTACCTCATGGTCAATATCGGTGAAGGCAATTGAAGCTAGAGAATTTAGTAACATTTTATAGCGTACAATCTTTTCATTGGAGTTTTCTTGCTTTCATTTTTAAATCACTTTCCAGTTCTTCTTCAACTACGTTTACTATATATATATTTTTTCAATAACACAAAATAAAGAACTTGAATGCCCAGAAAATAAACATTTTGCATTGCAAGTCACTAAGAAATAAATTCTGTCTAAGGGGGAAAAAATCAAGAAAATCCGCAATACGTTTTACCTTGCAAAATACTGTCGCTATAGCAGCTGCTTTCAGCGACAGTCGAACATAAAGCCGAATTCAAAAGCTACATTATGAGAAAAGTCATTAATCAGTCTACTTGTCAACGCACTCATGCCAAAAATGAAGACTTTAACTCTTTGAAACTTATTAAAGTGTACATAATGACTTTACGAAATACAGAATTTAGAAATATACATAGGGTGGGTGTCGTCGCAAATATATTTACATGAGATTGAAGTTGACATTCTAATAAAAGACCATTTTGCGGACATGATTTGAAAAGGAAGAATACTTGAAACAGATTCATTCAAAAACAGACTTCAAATAGCTCGATTATTTTTTTTAACACGTCTCTATTTTTGAATAAATTGTCTGTTGTATTAATAAGGAATTAGGAGTCATGTTTAATTTCGATAAATTGAACAGGAAAAAAATTAAATAATGATTTATTTACAAGATGAATTGGATACTCCAAATATTATTTTCAATAACTTAAAAGCAGTATTTTATTTAACCCTAGAATGGTGAAGTTCTCCGTACACTGAGAATTAGACACTGATATTACAGAAACTGATATCCAGACACTGATATTATAGAAAAATTTCCGTTTTTCTGGAATTAACGGGGGAAATTTTCCGTTAAAAGACGAAAATAATACTGGCGTCTCGATTGCCAGTACAATTTCCGTATTTTAGTCCGTTTTTTTTTCAGTGTACTTACGCGTTATTTGAATGTTGCAGGCATACCTCGACTTACATAAGTAATGCGTTCCGTAAACTTTTGCGTAAGTCGAATTTGTAAATTCCTTAGGTAAAATTTCGTCAGAAACTGCAATATTTATTATATATATATATATATATATATATATATATATGTAATATATACATTATGTACACAGTATTATTTTATAAATAAAGTAGCTTGGATATAAACTATAAAAGTATGAAAAAATATAAAAACAAATTGAAAGAACACTTTTCATATAAAAAGTATCTTGTGGAATATGGGATTTATAAATTTAACATTGATGAATTAATTTATATCAATTTTGAATCTACATCAAACGAACAGCTCTGAACTCGTTCCTCTTCTCCGAAACTTTAAAATTATGTTTCGTTATGGTTTGAATTCAGCTAACAAAATTGTAACGGTTAAACAGAGGTTTTTTTTTTTTTTTTTGTCTCATTTTATTCAGATTTGTGTTTGTTTTGTTGAATATTTGATTGTATATCCCAATAAAAATATAACTATATCTAATATATAAAACTATATTATTGTTGTGGTTTTTATCTGCATATTTTATTTTTAAAATAATTATCAAAAGTATGCAAATGCGTATCAAACGCGCTAATATGCTCATAAATGTAATTTTCGAAATTTCTTACGTAAGTGCGAATTTAAGTGCGAAAAACAACTTGGCCGAAATTTTAAGACTATAGGAATGTGTAAACTACATTGTAAATTAAACGGACTAAAATACGGAAATTGTACTGACCATTGAGACGCCACTACTATTTCCGTATTTTAACGGAAATTTTCCCCCGTAAATTCCAGAAAAACGGAAATTTTTCTGTAATTTACGGGGAAAAAGTTCCGTTAACCCTTTCAGGGGCAAAGTAATTCCATTGCTAAAGTGTTGAAATTAATGACTGACACCGGAATTTGAAAACAAATTTATTTGTAAATAGGAAAAAGCTATATTTCACGCACATTGTAAACCGAAATTTTTTTTTACTAAAATTCTGGTACCAATGTGGCATTTGGGAATTAAAATTAAGTGGTTTCATAAACATACCACCGCCCCTCAAGGGGTTAAAATACGGAAATAGTACTAGCGTCTCGATTGCTAGTACAATTTCCGTATTTTAGTCCTTTTTTACAGTGATGCTAATTTTTATAAAGTATATGAAAACGTTTTCGATATTGTATCTCCTTTATTGAACGACATTGTGGATTCCGAAAAGTATAACAGACAGTTGAAAGAATAAAGCGACGGAAGTGTCAAATCTCTTCATGATCCCCCCCCCCCCTCCTTTTTTTGCAATATCAGTGTGAATTTCTATACAGCAAACTTTTTTTTTTTGTATATTTTTTTTTTACTTCATTCTTTATTTTTCCACCCTCTGTTTATTTGGAATCATCTTCAGTTAAGAAGGGGGGAGTGAGGATATTTTCAATGATTATATTTTCGCAGTAAAACTACATTTAAAACTAAATTTAAATTATATAAAATAATTGGTTTTTATTTGGCACAAAGTTTATTTTATTCCCAATTTGATTGACATTCTATTCTTTTTTAACTATCCGTCTCAAAGTTTTTTTTTATAAATTTCATAGTTGCATCCATTTAACCCATTTTTTTTTTGTCAACAGTTTAAATTTTGTTCCGTACTGTGTGATAAAGCAATTAAATTAAACAAACTAAAATTACTTTTGTATGTTATAAAAATTAAAATGTACTGACTTCAAACTGGTATAGCAAACTGATTGAGCAAGAAAGGATCTAAAGTGATTATTATCTAACAGAAGAGAAAAGAAAATGTTCCCAAAACAGCATTTACTGCATAGTTGAAATGTGCTTTTGAATTCGATTTGTCCATCTGGCCGTGCTCTCATTCCCGTAATTCTCATAAAACACTCAGATTGCCATATAATTTTGATATGCGTTTGAGGTTTAGGTATTTTTGATAGGCAATTAGGTAATGTTTGGTATTCCAAAGGAAATGTGCAGAATTTGTAGTTCGTTCAAACACAAAATGTTTTCCTGGTGTGGGGGATAGATTTCGGTGCATATTTAGCTCATAGGCTATCAAAGCTTGAGAGCATTATTCTTTGAAATAAGAGTATAATATACAATCAATGCGAATTCAATGCCATCCGTTTAACTAGGCACTTTTTTTGTTTTCTATGTTACAGCATTCCAAACATAATGCGATTCGTATGCATCCTGAGGTGGATTACAAAATGCTTTCTCATGAGTATAGAGTAATAGCATTTATAGCTCTTTTACAGGGACTCGCAAAATAATTCCATTGAATTATAGTATATGGAAAAATCGTTTGCGGTGCCTTTTAATAACGTTATGACACTTCAGACCTAATAAAATTTAAATGCACCACTGAGGTGTAGTGATAGATTATGACTTAACATTCATTTACAGAGACGCATAAAAGGACTCACGATAATGGATAATGACTGGCACTTATCTCATTTTTAGTGCATTACGTGGTGTGTATATTGGGTTCTATATTGAAATACATTTACTTGAGTGGACACATACTACTATTAAATATAAAATAAACGGCCAAATGTGACTATTACTCGCGCTCAGAAGGTTCCATACAGTAAATATATGAATTATTGACCTTATTATTAAAAACATCGTTGCTAAATGAATAATAAGACTTTGTAAAAAACTATGCAGCGCAGGGTTGGGTATAGCTGTATATACTAGAAAAGTATGAATGGGTATACCATAAAAGTTCAAAGAGACAGGAAACCTAAATAATATCAAATATTGCTATTCTGTATAACTCTTTCTTTAATCTTATCCTAATATGTTTATGAACTTAATTCGGTACGGACAATAAAAATAGTGTATATTTAAACATCATTTGTCATTTCATAAAACTAAATTCAGGTTATTCTTTTGCTTTTACAGTGCAGTTAAGACAAAAACCTTGTTCAAAGTTTAAAATTGGCATTGTGCTAAGCGCGTTTCGAAATGAGGTCGCAAAGTTGCAACGCCGCCTTGGTCCGTACCATGTTTTTCCAGATGGGTTTTTAATTAACTTTTAAAGATACGGGAGGCGTATTGAGAGATCTACTCAATGCAAACGAGTCACGAATTCCATAGTATTTATGTGATTAATTCTAATTAAATTTGTCTGTTATGAAGAATTTGACGTTTATTTCTTTTATACTGCTACTGGGCATTACCCAAATATATCATTAAAAGTTGTTATCTACACTGCAAATAAAGAAGTCTTAAAGTAAGACAGAAAAACGACTGAAAAAGCATTTAAGACACGTAAATGTGTTAATATACAGCTTAGACATAATAGATACCTTAATTTAAGATACTTGTGTGTCTTAATGGACTGGTAGTAGAAATGAACTAATACTAAGTGTCTTAATATGGTGAAATGTCTTAAATTAAGATATCCAATTGCTTACATTCACTGCACTGTATTATCACCCGCCATGTTTGTTATTGTGCGCGATTTGTTGTTGTGAATCGAAAACGAATTCCTACTATGAATGCCAAAACATCACCGTGAAATGCGAATAAATGAACAGTGGACAAACATTTCAATCTCTATTGTCGAGGCCTTTCAGGTGAAAATTCACCCTGTCTGCCAGCTCAGAGCTCAGATTATGCTCTGTGGAATGCAGTGGCACATGTTAAAGAAACCTAAGTAAAAGAGTACGTCGTGGTAATTCATAAGACTTTAGTCTAATTGGGTTTTCTATGATAGCTGGTTATTTAAATAAAATATATATTAATCAGTTATATAGAAGTCTTTGTTGGACACAAAAAATATTTCCTCCATGTAAACAAAGGAATATAAACTGGGAATATTACTGGAAAATGTATACTATACAAAAGGGTAAGGGACTTATAAAATATAAAACTCCATTTTGTTCCGCTATAATGTTTTCTATATGTTATATTATTTTTAGAGCAAATTTGATTTTAACAAATATTAATGTTATCTATGTTTTTATGAGGTTCCATTTCTAAAGTATACATTTATGTCTAAGATTTTAAATTAATATTAATCCATATTTACGCAATTGATTTCTGTGGGGTTTTTTTTTTCGTACTGTAAAAGGCAGTACAGTATTGTTTAACTCGGCGTTTTTACACAGTTTATTTTCTTATATAAAACAAACTTTAATCATATTTATTTATTTATTTATTTTTGTGTAAAAAAAATAATGGGTTTATTTTTATTTATATGTATTATTGCAACAGTCGTAAACATTTATTTTATTGTTGAAACACACTGAATTAAGTAAGCTTTTTTCCCCTCCAATGGAAACATGAATGAATTAACATGTAATTTTTTGACAACTTTAATTATTAAATGTGCTTATATGTTAAATTGAAGCAAAAAGACATGCAATGTTTTCAGATATTTCTAATTATCTGATGGAAAATATTTGTATATGAACGGTAAATTTAATAATAATTTGAAATGATGTGTAAAATTATTTAAAATATTTACTCCTGTTTAACAAGCACATTATTAACTGTTGTATCATAAAATGATTTCTTAAAGTGATTTTAATATTTTACAGCAAGATAATTTTGAATAATAAAATCATACGTAAATGATTATTTTTAAATATGTTTCAAATGTTTGTTTATGAAAATGTGCCCGGATTTTTTTCCTTAAATTATAAATGAAATATAAAAATTTGTCATGATTTACCTTATGAAGCATAGAAAAATTTCATAAAGAGGGGGGGGGGGATGTCGATATGAAAATAACATTATATTTATCTTGTCTACAATGTTGAAGGGGTGAGGAATTTCGTTTTTAATTACATTGAATCTAAGGAAAACTAACATAAATAATAATCTCAGATATGGTTTGTATGTATGTCTAATAATTTAAATTGACTAAATGATTAATAAAATTCTTCAGCTGTTTTCCAAAATAAACAAAGAAAAATTAATATTTTTAAATACTTGAAAATGGACTAATATATCTTGGCATTGAATCTGATGAATGTAAAACTTCGGATGAATGTCTACTTGAATTATTTATATATCTTTAAAAAATCTGTCATAAAATTTTATATTTTAAAAATTCTCATCAAGTTGACAATTTATAAGGACTAAATATATCTCCATTTGATGTCAACTTTCCGTTAATAAAAATCTTTTTTTTTAAATAGATAACACGTGAGTATTCACATAATTTTCTTCCTAGATTAACATGGATTTTCATGATCATGCTAGGGTCACTTATATAGACTCTTAATAAATGAAAAAAAAAACTGGAAAATGAATGCACTATCAGAAAAATAGACGAGAGAAGTTTTATTTAATAATTTATGGACAATAAGCTGAGAAATATTTTTTCTCAGTTCTCAAATACACACCATGGTTACATTTTGACATATTCCTAAAATTCAGTTTTATACTTTACTTATATTTCAACAATTTTTTTAGGGAAAAAAGCAGTTTGAATACAAAGCACTCCATCTGTACCTAAAAATGAGCCCATAAATGTGTTTTGGATATTGACCAGGAAAAAACATTTTTTGAAAGTCCTTAAAGAAGATCCTAACTTTTATAAAATAATTTTAATTCCTAGAAGGACAGGATAGGGGATATCCTGGCAGATTGGGTCCTTTCAAAAGAATAATGTCCTGCCACAGATATATGTAAGAATCAAAATAGATTCATTTAAAATTGTAATTTTGAAAAAAAATCTATGTTTAATTGGTAATGTTCTCATCATTAAAAATGAATATAATAGGTTAAGTGCCAGTATTTTAAATATATACTTGGCAACATTGCACATGACCTGTTGCAATACAAAATAAATTATGACAGTATAGTATGCAGTCTGTTGTAGTTTTTAATAATTGTCAAACATTTATTTTGCTTTGCAGTTTGACTGTAAGTCTAAATTTTAACCTGCTGTCAATGAGACAATGTAAATAAGAGAAAAAAAATCTTCTAAGATGTTTCGAGTGTCTTAAAAGACCTCATTTTAGATATTTTAAATGTCTAAAAAATGGCTGCATTTTAAGACGTTTCAAGTGTTTTAAAAATGGCAGCATTTTAGATGTTTCGAATGTCTAAAAAATGACGGCTTTTTAAGACATTTCAAGTGTTTTAAAAATGGCGGCGTTTTAAGACGTTTCCAATATCTCAATTTCAGATGCAAAAAGATGTCTTAAAAAGTAAGACACATTTTTTTCACTTAAAATGTGACCATCCACTTAAGACACTTTTTTAACTGAATTTCAGACGTTTGCGTTTACAGTGTAGACTTTAAAAGCCGATGGTACATAGAGTAAGCCGCCCCTGTCATTACGTATGTCCAAACAATCCGTGCCTTTAAGGGATAATTACAGACGATTTCTTTCGAAAATCATTGTCAACACTGCTTTTAAACTTCTGCTGCGATAGCTACCACCAGCGCTCCTCAACACCTTTCCTGAATGTCCAAAAATCGTGTAATGGAAAAATGGGATTTTCTCAAAAACTATGTGACCTTGGGTAATCGCTGTAATTTTTCAGCAAGGTTTATATTAATGTCTAATACCTCTAATTTTTTCATAATTTTTATTTCAGTAGATTCGGAAATAGAATGGATAGGGGAGCATATTTTTGCACTACATTTTTAACGATATCTCTAAAAATATAATACGTAAAATTAAAAGAATTGTATTTTTGAGTTCAGCATTACGAATGCTTTCACACGTTACCCACACGATATACAAAGAAAATATTTTTCTTTTCTTAATTTAAGTAACTTAATTAGCCCCTCTGCATTTTTCCGAAATACATTTGTGGATGTTTAATATAATGTACTGTAATGTAAATATGTGGGTCAATAGTCTTTATTACTCCCCCCCAATTTGATCTTTCCACGTTCCATAGTTTATGAGTAAAATGGCTGTGATAGATGGACAAACATACACAAGAGTGATCTTATAATGGTTCTGTTTTTACTTTTTAAGTACGGAACCCTAAAAATGCGTTATTCGAGAATCATATACATGAAAGACCAACTTTTGTCTGATCATTTTACAACCAACCGCATAAAAAATGTCTAAAAGTATGAGAGTTATGGCTAGAAACATATCATGTGATCCCAATGCAATCAATGCATTAACGAATGTTTTGAAGTCGTTTATTTAAATAATATTATAAATACACCTTTTTAACGTGTACCTAAGATTTCTCTATTGTATTTTCAGTGTTTATCTATACAAAAACAAACAAAAACAAACAAACAAACAAAAAATGATCAAACAAACATATTTAGACTGAGTCTAAAAATAGTAAGTCGTTCAAGAGAAATCTTTCAAAATTTTATATTTTTATCATTTTTGAAATAAACGAATTTAAGAAATTTGTTAAAGCATTGTTTAAGTTAAGGTTATCCGATATTATTCTAGGCAAAACTCAAGTAGTTAGAAGCATTTTTAGGCGTTTGGTTTTGAAATAAGCAGACAACGTTGGTATTACGTATATATATATGCTTCTCGAAAAATTGAATTTTTTTAAGATTTCAGAGTAGAATGCCCCACAAAATCTATTTTTTTCTGTGCGTTTTTCTCTTTAATTCACAATTACTTTTGTCTTACTTTTAATAATTTCTATCACGTATACTTTTGTAATAAAATTTAAAATATTTGAAATCTGATTAAATAAATAAATTTTCTTTCCCGAAAATTTCATTTTATTTCAGATTTCATTCATATGATTTTTTTTTAAACTGTCCGTTCCACCAGAATTTTAAAAATGAACGGTCCCTCAGTTTACTATATGTTTTAAAAGTAATTTTGAGTTCTAATTTTTTAACTTAAATTTTGATCCAAATTGTATAATAAAATAGACGACCCAGGTATCGACCCCGTAAATACGACCCAGGTATCGACCTGAGAGGCTCAGTGGTTAGAGCAACAGCCCTGTGTGTAATTTTCACTCCAGAGTTGGATTTATTGTATTTATTGTATGTATGTCTGTATAATATTTATATGTACTTTTACTTGTTTACTACAAACAAATTTTCTTGTAAATATTGGTGTCATTCATTTATTTCAACCTTTTACGAATGCAAGTACCTTCTCCCGAAAGGGTTAAAAACACCTTTATTTAAAATGATTCAGCGTGTAGAAGAGCAATATCGTTTGCGAACATTTTATCAGACTTGTGAAATAAAACGTCAATGATCACAAAACAGTCAGTCTAATTGCGTTGCCACACAGCGATCATTTTCTTCTTTTTTATAAGGTCAGATAACCGAGATTCCTTATTTTTGAAAATAGGTATACCCGCATGAGAAGAACATTGGTAATATATTTTTAAATCGTTTGAGGAGACATTCCTTGTCAGTTTATTTTTCCTCACGAGGTCTCTAAATAATCGGACATCCCGCTTAAAATGTTGGCGCAGCATGTCCCTATAGGGACTTTGCGCCATAAAACCCCATACAACCAACCAACCCGCTTAAAATGTTTTCTGAACCGTGAGAATCGAACTTAGCGACTCGCCTTAAGGCGACTGGTCATTCAGCTTCCGATTTCCACTAATATAATTTCTAATGTAAAGTCTATGGGCATTCAATGCATTCGTCTCTTTAAAATATCTCCTCGGGAAATTAATAGTTTTAGCTTCTACATTTTGTGTACACTTCCTAAAACATGTCTCTTTTTTTCTTAATTTTCAAATTATTTCTAAAGTATAGACTTAATTTTATAGGAAGTGTTAAAATCTTACTCACAGTTCGCCCGCTTTTAGCACATAAAATATTAAATTCAGCCTAGATTTTAGAAATAGTTTGAAAACTAAGAAAAATAGAGACATCCTTTAAGAAGAGTACACAGAAAAAAGATGTTAAAAGTATGAATTTTCCAAGAAGATATTTTAAATAGACGAATGCTTCAAAAGTCCATTCACTTAACATTACGGAGGAGAAGTCCGAAGCTGGGTGACCAGCCCCCTTAAGTATATGGCAAGATAAGGAGTTGCGAGAAAAATTCACGATATTAACTAAATTAACTATGAGTCGAGTTTGTATTATGTTTTCTTGGGTTAAAAAAGGTCAGATTCCTGAAAAGCGTTTTTCTGAAACATTGATGTAGCTTGGGGTAATCTGAAAATCAATAACCTGAATTTCGAATTCTAAAAGTAAAAGTCTTAAGATTACGAAACAAGTATCCGTAATTCGTAAAGATTCTATGATATTTTAGTGTCATGCACACTATTAGAGATGATTTTTTTAGAAAGTTTAAAAAAGTGTTTCTTTTTATTCTTATTAATATTGATTATTAAGTCATAATGGTAATAATAATTCTAAATAATTATCGGAAAGAAAACTATTTAAATACAATAATGGAGGTCCTAAATGAGCACACTCCTCAAATAAAATGAAATTATTCACCTTGAAAAATTCCATCCGCAGAAAAAATGCATTTCTTTTCCCTCTTTAATTAACAAACTTCAATAATTATTAATGTGAGAAATTTGAATAAAAAGTTATTTTTTCCAACTAATTATACATTGTTTCGGTTGTTGGTGGTCTTGATTGCGAAATCCGATTTGTTAAGTAAACTGAGCAAGTTAATTAAGCTTTAAGAAATTAATGTACAGAAGAATTTGAAGGCGTAAATCACTTATTCATATCGTGTTTGCAAGAAAAGCAAAAAAAAAAAAAAAAAAAAAAAAAAAAATTCTTCTGTTTCAAGTCAACAAAGAATATCTTATTTATGTGGAAAGTTTTTACAATAGCTATTATGGCAATAGTTTACCTTCCTCTTTTTTAGAATAAATATGACTTTTAGAAAGTTCTTTGAAAAGAATTCATTTCTCATTAATTTACTTTTTTGTGCACATTATTAATCGTATGTATTAATTTCAGTCTTATGGGAAAATCTTACGTTTGTTTTCTACGCAAATATCTTGATAACGTTTCTGCGTAAGAATTTATTGTCGACATTTTTACAGAAGAAAATTGGATATCGTTTTTGCTGCGAAATTTCTTTTTATGTATCAAATGTACTCGATTATAAATATATTTTTCCTAAATTCTCAATTTACATGAGAAAAAAAATAGTCATTTTTATACATCACAATCGCGTTTCTATCACGGAACCAGAAAAATGTAAAATTCAAAAATCCCAGAAATCAGTCAGTAGATTTTGGGTGACGTTTTGTTATATTTAGATCTTCTAAATAGATCCTTAAAGAATATTAGCAAGTAAGATAAAAAGTCTTTAATATACACTATTCCAACTGCGCATGCTATTTCCCTTCACTAATTTCTAGTCACTTCTTTCTGTTGTTTTTAGAATAAAATAAGGTGATAAAAACGCTTCTAAAGAACTATTGGTAAAGATTAAAAATCTGGATTCGTCACTACTTATACACCATTACTTCAAAACAAAAAAGCACTAAACAGTAATTTATTTAAAATAATAAATAACAGATCCCTCAAGAGACACCATTAGAGTCAAAATACGATGCCTTTCCTGATAGAAAACTATGCAGAATCTTCATTTACGAATAAAATTGTGTCGGTCAAGTGTGCCATAAACAACGTCACGAACAGCAACTTGCTCATATATCATTTCATACTTGAAAAAAAGGTGAATAATATTAAGTTCATATAGTACCCAGTTTTTTTTTACTTTTTGAACTTTAGTGCCATTCATAATTTTTACCGTTAAGTAGGCAACAGTCCCGGCCTCACGTCTGAAGAGAAACAAATATTCTAACCCGCGGTTATTCAATACAAAACTGACCACACATGTACATGGCACACGCTCAGACTTACATTTTTGCCCAAACTACGTCATCCCATATTAGAGAATTCGGCGATACTCGCGTTCACGAATTCGATTAGACAAGCGAGACAAATTAACAAACATGAGTTTGGTGATTACGGCGACTTGCTTGGTGTCTCGCGAAAATCCTTGCCGAATCTTTTTTGTCCCTACTCATCTAAGGTAATAAAATTTTATTGTTTGTATGTTACCACTTTCTTATAGTCGAGCCTTATTCCAATGAATGGCTATATAGTATTCCTTGTAGTAATGACTTTGTTCATCTCGAAACTGAAATTATATTTAATAATATTTTCATCACACGTTCCTGAAACAGATTTTTAAATAAAGCTTGAGATATTATGAATCTATTTAACCGAATTATTCTGAAAAGTATTTTTCTGAGAGTAACATGCTTCTTTACTTGAAAAGTAAAATGTGTAACCAATGGGTCATCCGATATCAAGTGGCCTAAATTTGGATACTGTCCCTCCTCGATCCACTTTAATTTTTATGCAATTTCAAAATTAAATACAGATAGGTATAAGATGAACCTCTTCAAACTGCCAAATTCAAGAGTAGTATATAGTTGGGTCACCAGGGGTGCATTTGTAAAGTTGGCTATTTTCACAGTCGCAAGAAAACGACCAAAACAGGAAGTTTGTCAGTTTATTGCTCATGATACAAAAAGCCTTATTAAAATATGTGATCGAGTAAAACTTTTTGTATTGAAAAACATTATTACAATATTAAAGATCAGAAATCAATACATTCATCATTACTTGGCATCAATGAATTACTTGGCATCATTACTTGGCCTACTTACGGTAAGGAATTTCATCCTTATTTTAACAAACTGTAATTACAGAACAAATTACCTTAAAAGTTTGTTAGTTTACCAATTAACTACCGATAAAAATGTCAGATCTGCTAAAGTTGTTTCTCGTTTGATTGCTTAAATATTCATTAATTTATTCATCTTTCAAAGCCCTTTAAACGAATTCATAAATATAAACCCATTTTCAGAATCTCACATTTCAAAGACATTTATTTGATTAACATTTGTACCCATGGAAAGAACACTCCTTATTTAAGAAGAAAACTTTTGTTTTATTTATGAACCCTTTGATATAAGGTAAATAAAGTAAGGTCCGAACAACATATTTTGTTTGAGATTCGCAACTTTATACCCCTTAGAAATTTGTTCAACAATGTGTCTCTAATTTGAAAAGATTGAGAGCACTGTAGTAGAAAAATAATCAGTCAAAAGTACATGAAATATGTTGGTAATTCCATGCCAACGAGCCTAGGACTTCCTGGCTGGGTACTCAAATATTTCTTGGACGGATAAAGCTATGATTTCGAACAAGTGTCAACCTATAGTACGATGAATTTTCGTTGTAGTATTAGAGTGACTGTAGCGTTACCTAGTGACGGAAGTTTAAAATAGCCCAATCTATCTAGAAAAAATATGAGAGATAGCGAAAAAAATGTCTAAAAGAAAAGTGTAGAACATCCTCGATGTAGCATTAAAGGTCTTCTTTACTTGCAAAAATAACTTTATTAGAAGCTTTGAAATGATGAACAAAAGATACTTTAAAATATTCAAAATTCTAGCAGTGATAGTGTTTTAGAAATTTTCTTATATAACACAAATTTTAATTTTAAAACAAAAATTGCATTTTTAGTGAATTAAATTGATTTTCTTTCATAAAATCATGAAACAATGTCAACATTTTTCTTTTTTTATTTTAATAAAGAATATTAAAATAGAAAAGTTAAAGAGTACCGAATCCTATTAAGTGTTTGAAAAAGCACTCATTTTACAAATAGTATTAATTATTACATTAGGACAGGGTGATGCAAAAACTATTAAGCATTATTTATTATTAAAATGAGTTGTTATCCAAAATTAGACGAATTCTTTCATGCTTCCAATTGATTTTAAGAGAATATTTAATTATTTAAATCCTCGGCATCACCAAGAAACATTTCGATTCAGTTGAGTGCTAAATTCTCTCCAGTTCTAATACACTTAAAGGAAAAATGAATAAAACTCGAGAAGATAAACAAGAAAGAAACGAAACGTAGATGTTGATAGATTCTTCACCGTAAGAACATTAAGAATTTCTCAACGCCTATTAATTCATTTTAAGTAAGATGACATTTGCAAAGGGGCTCTTTAATTAAACTAAAAGGGAGAATGATAGTCTTGTGTCTTTTGGAAGTACAAAGGAATTAGAACGTCAGAAAATGTTACGAATTCTTTTACAATTATTTTATAGACGTGATATTCAGCAGTTGCAAATACAAAAAAAATATATAAATAAATAAAACCTATTTACTATAATCGTGAGGTTTTAATTTAGCATGATATCTGTACCTTGCAACAAAAACGTTCAAAGCCCATTTTTCTCAAATGGCAGGAAGCCCAATTTAAGTTTGAGGAATATTAAGAATCTTGCTGTGATTTCTGTACTATTATTTTTCAAAGTTGTACCTTTCAATTCAGTAATGTTTTTCTCACTACAATCTAATGTTACATTGATTTAGTTTTTTTTTTAACATTTTAAATTGGCCCTTTTTACACTAACAGTAAGTAACATTAGCCTCGACAAAATATTTTGTTTTCAATGATCTTATATTGGGAGGACTTTGGCACTTTTAACAATTACTTTATATCGCATCCTGAATTCATTCGCGCATTTAACTCAAATTTCTCAATTTTGGACATTGGCCCTTTTTGTTCCAAGGTACAGATATGTTTGTGTTTATGTAATTATGATTTATGCTCATTAACTATATTTATTACCCTTAAGGGATCTTGTACCTTTTACACGCGTCGGACATTAACAAAAAACTTCAAAGTTTGAATTAGTCTATCTTCAAAACCTTTCTATGTATAAACATGAAATTTTGGATATTTATTAAACAGATTGTGCTTTGTAATATGCTACCATTAAAAATTTATTAACCCTTTATAGAATTTGTGTATTGTTGAAATCAAAATAGCTCGTTTTTTACCCCATAAGTCATTGCGCGCATGATATCTTGAGAAAGTATGTATGGATTGGCATGAAATTTGGTAAAGATGCTAAACATATATGTGTGTTTAAAATGATCTACTCTTAGGCTAAAATTATTTCATTAACTATATAAAAAAAATATTTTCGTAAAAAAAATAAAAATTTTGTATTTTTAATGAATAAAAATAGTCATAACTAAAAATATTACCATTGTACATACTTAAAAGTAGATCATTTTAAACACACATATTTGTTTAGTATATTTACCAAATTTCATGACAATCCATACATAATTTCTCAAGATATCATGCGCGCAATGACTTATGAGGTAAAAAAAAGAGCTATTTTGATTTCAACAATATACAAATTCTGTAAAGGGTTAATAAATTTCTGTTGGTAGTATATTACAAAGCACAATCTGTTTAATCAATATCCAAAATGTCATGTGTATACATGAAAAGGTTTTGAAGATACACTAATTCAAACTTTGAAGATTTTCGTTAATTTTCGACGCGTTTAAAAGGTACAAGACCCCTTAAGGCGGTCCGGGGGAAAAATCCTCAAAAAATGCATTTTTTTTTTTTATTGGCTTAAAAAAATACTGAGCTTTTAACGTTAAATACCGCAAACCGCATGCTTTTATCTTCCTTAGATCGAGAGAGACCTTTTGCCTTGAGAAGCAATGTATCAGCTACCATCTGACGAGAACTTTAACTTCATTTATCCCAAAATGAATTTTTTCATGATTTGCCAACTTTAAAAGAATATATCTAAAGTTTCTTGCAAGATATATGTATGAAATTTTCAACAGAGATTTTATGCTTTATTTCCAACAAAGTTTCTTCAGGATTTTTAATTTTGAGTGATCATTGTGAAAATAGGCTAATTAATGCAAAACTCACTCATAAAGAACTTCATTATTTTTACTTCATTTTCTTTTATAAAATTCATAATCATTGTTTTAAGAAATCCTGAAGACAAATTAAAATGACACATTTTCTGTACACAAAAGTGTACAAATTTTGTAAATGGAGTAAATACTTCCAGAGTTATATCAAAAATTAAATATGTTTAAAATTTTAAAATTTAAATTAAAAAAAATATTTAAAATTTTTTAGATTTTTTTACATGCAATATTCTTATTATATTAAAACATATTTCAAAAAAAATTTCACAACAAAATCTTTATAAATAAAAAAAATAGAATTTTGAGCCCCGGGCATTTAAAGCATTATATCTTATCCATGCAAACAAGTTACTTTTATCACTCATATAGATATATAGTAAAATGCATTCTGAAAGCTTTGTATAACTTCTTGAATTCAAAATTTCATTGCGATTTGCGATGCAAAACTGAAATATCTCATATATTTTTATTAATAAAATTAAAAATCAACATATTCGATTAGCAAATGAAATACGAATCTAAATATGTTTTTTCTATTCATTAATAAAGAGTCAACATACAAAAACATCATCATTAGCATTATTTGTCTCCTATATGTTTGAGTTATAATTGTTTGGGGAAATATATATAATGTAACTGAAATAGGCAAAAGAAGGAAAAGGCTGATAAAGCTGATAAGCTGAGTAATATGCTTCAAGGTATTTTTCTCTTTCCATATAGTGTCAAATATTTAACATGTTGAGTATTCGTCATTTACAATTTCGTCAAAATGTTTAAAACAGCGCTCGACGTTTATTCATATGTCGTGTTTTCTGTTCTTCCAGCGCTTTAAATTATTTTCCATGAATACTTACTAAAACTCATAGTAGTTTAAAATCATTTTCTCTTTTGGCAAACAATTATAAGCTTTTTAAATTTTAATATTATATCGCTTATAGAAAATCAGCCATTCGAACATTGCTCAGTCAGTAGATTCCTGCATCGGCCGATTAGACACGCGGGTCGGGTCCACTTTAAATGTTTTGGGTGGGTTTTTGACACTTGAGGATTGGGTAAGAATTCATTTAATTTTTAAAATGAAAGTTCTGAATGTTTTTTCGTATTAAAAGAATTTCAAATGAAAAGACGTTTTGACGAAGAGAAAATTTGAGATGAAATGAACTTTACATATGAAAATTACTGAGTATACAAGGTGAATCTAAACTCTTGGGCAAAACTTTAAGGGGTGATAGTACACATCAAGACAAACAATATTAAATAGGAAACTAAGGGTGACAAACGTCTTCGAAGGAGATAGGCGCCTTTAAAGTTTAGGGTCCAAAATTTCAAATGATTATAAAAAACGTAAAATTGGTCGATTCGTTTGCGGTTTTCACTAAAAATATTCTTTATGTCAGTATTTTCCTGAAAATAAATTTTAAAGATAAAGTTCAAAAAATGCCGATAGAGGGCGCTTTAGACTTTCGAGTAACGAACAACTATTTTTTACAGTTATTTTTTGTATCTCATGAAAGCTTGGACTTAAGCTTAAATTTTGAGCTCAAAATCTCAATCGTTGGGAGTGGTTAAGTAGCGCAAACTGAACTCAGGGGTGTGTGTGTGGGGGGTCAAATTTCAACCCTTGAACGCAATTCAGCTTTTGAAAGTATTTAATGAGATACAAAAAATAACAGTAAAAATAGTTGTTCGTTACTCCAAAGTCTAAAGCACCCTCTTTTGTCATTTTTTGAACTTTATCTTTAAAATTTATTTACAAGAAAATACTGACATAAAGAATAGTTTTAGTGAAAACCGCAAACGAATCGGCCATTTTTTTCGTTTTTTATAATCATTTGAAATTTTGGACCCTAAACTTTAATGGCGCCTATCTCCTTCGGAAGACGTTTGGGACCTTTAGTTTCCTATTTAATATTGTTAGTTTTGCAATATTGTTTGGGACCCTTGTCTTGATGTGTACTATCACCCCTTAAAGTTTTGCCCAAGAGTTTTGATTCACCCTGTATACATGTTTCTACATAAAAAATAAAGTTCATAAGAGGAATATAATTGCAGAGCACTTTTATACAATTTTATAAAACATTTTCTTTTCATTTTTGGGTTTGAGTCGAGTTTCAGGCTGATTTGAGATAGCATTTTCGGGGTTGTGTCGGATACAAACCTACACGCACAAAACTCTAATAGTAAGTATATTTCACAAGGGGTATAGACATATTTTGTACGAGTATTTCATGGACAATATCTCACATGAATGAAATACGAAACAATGTTTATTTGAAGTATTTATTTTAAATTTAATTCCAAATACTTCTATTTTCTTCTTGTAATGAACACAGATTGCAAATAAAAAACTTAATTTTTAGTTCATTTTTTTATGAGCGCGAACTCTTTTTAAAGACGCGACTTTCCTGTGTGACTTTGTCAGCATCGAAATAAATAATTTAACAGAGTGCACTTACATAATTCCTTATGAGTCGCATTTCTATGTGATATGTTTCATTTTCTGACTTAATACTCCCACGTAATTGAATATATTTGTTACCGCACTCAGCACATTCCAACGGCTTTACATAGATAACTCACGGTGATTCTCTATTTCGTTTCAGAGGCAACTATTTATTTCGTATGAGAATTTTCGCCTTATTTCTTCATTTAATAATGCACTCGTTTGTGAGATCAGAAACATCTGATGGTTCTAGACAGAAACATTAGCTGCGGAGTTTCGCTCTCACGCAACCAGAAAATAATACCGTCTAACATGAATTAATGATGACACAGGTATGTATAGAAACACTTATACAAAAAAGTGAGCGATAAATGATTTCGTACATCTGGTATAATACACTTTATTAAGCATTTAGTAATCAAATAAAGCAATTTGAATAAAACAATTAAATAAAACAATTTTTAATAACTTAAATCCATTTTCATATATCAACTTCTGCGATTTCATTTCCCGCGTACACTATATATTTATTTATTCTAGTATTATTGAATTATTGTGTATTTATTCATTGTAGTTAAATGGGTTATATTCATTTTATAATGGTCATGGTATAGAAACTTACTTCAGAGCTTTAAAATTAGTTTACTTTATATTAGAGCTAATTTATTTTGCCGTATTTTAACGAGAAAAGAAATAGTAAAAAGAAGAAAATTCTAGAAATCACCAGTACAAAATTATTCTATTTAATAACCATCACTACAAAATTTAATTTATAACCACTATAAAGTAGAAAAGAGGAGAAAACGAGAATTTAAATCTAAAAAAAATGAACCAATAAAACAAAGACTAATCGAAGAAAAAAGCCTAAAAAACTCCAGCACTGAAGTTTGATTATTTCATCATGAGAAATAAACCTCTTGAAACCAGTTGTTTAAGCTTTGTCATAATAAATGCACATTACACCCTGAAGTCAGAAGAAAATGAAAGTTTCTTGCAGTAAACAAATGAAAAGTAACAATTCAAAATGATCCCTAATATTCACTTACACGAATTAATTATTAAGCAGGTATGTATAGAAACACTTACTAACACAAACTAACGATAAATTATTTTCTATATCTGATATAATGCAATGTATTAAATATTTATTTAATAAATAAAGAATGCGATTGAGAATTTAAAAAATAAAATAACCGTAACCATGAGCGGTCCGCCTCAAAAATGCCGATTATAATCAATGGCCAGTATTTTCACAGTAGAATGGGTCTACAATCGACCAGGCAATTGAATTTATACGAAGGTTGGTTCTCCAACCGTTACCGAAAGACTGCAAACGTTCAAGTCTGGGGTAGGATTTGTTAACTGGCCAAACATCTCCTACTTTTGTTGATAAAGAGGTCCAAATTAACCATAAAATCTACATTAAATCATCTTGGAGAGTATTTTGCTTCATTTATTCTCCAGCAAGATTCTCTTTCAGCACGCATAACAAGAAAGCCACAAGAATGGTGCAATCAAGCAATGTATCTCACAGACTTCTTACGAGAACAAAAATAGCCCAAATACTCTCTAGATATCAAACAAAAGGGTTATTTTTCATAATCATCTCGCAGAGAAGAGTTTGTTCTAAGCTACACAGACCTTTGGAGTTCTTGAAAAGGTCTATCCAGGAGTAAAGGCGAAAATACGAAGAGATAAGTTACGAAGAGTTGCTGAAAATTTTATAAATCGATTTTGCTTATACATAAAATAAAATATATATATATATATATGTGTGTGTGTCAACCGACTTAAATAAGGACTGAAAAGAATTAAATAATTATTTAAAATTCGCTTATAACAAAGTGTTATCCAATAACCTCAAATCCAATATCATGTGTCGGCATATGAACGATAAATTTAATATATAACATTTAATATCCACCAAACATTTTTTACAAGAGATGAATTTACAGTCTTATGATGTAATTTACGAATATATACATGTAAAATATGAGCAGATCACTGGGGTTCTTTCCCGTCACAACCTTCGGGTATTGAGAAGAAAGACAATGGGAGGAAGTAGGAGTATTGAAACAATTGACTCGAAACTTCGCTCTTTGCAATAACGCTTAGTTTATTTGGCAATTTGACGGTACAGGGCAATCGCGAGTCGGTCGGAGCCTCCGAGAAATCACCCTTTTCTTAAAATCACATAATACGAGCCTGAGAACATACTCAAATCTCTAAAAAACTGAGGTCTTCAGAGTAGCACAAACGTTTTGTTTAATATTTAGGATATTTTCCAGCAAAGGGCGAAGGTGTCAATTTGGAAATAACACCTAATTTAATTGGCCTAATATCCTTTAATATGTGTGGTGTTCATTCAAGCATGATTGCACCACCAACAGTCAACCATGAATTTGACGGATAATTAACCGGAAACAAATGAAGAAACCATTTCTGACTGTTTACAAAATTTTCGAAAACAACTAAATCCATTTCTGTGGCACACATTCATTCAAACTTGTACACAGGATTATTTTCAAAATGCCAAAAAATAACCATTTCTTCCAGAAATGGTTCCCATATTCTTGCATCCCATGGCATAAATATTCTTGCCATAATATCCACTGGCAAGAATATTTATGCCAGTGGATTTTCTGAAAACTGTACATTTTCATGCGAAGAGGAAACTTTGGTGTGTAATACTGCATTACTGGTCAAATCCACAAGCGACTGTATTTTCAGTCATTATTTACTATGATCACAATAAAGTAAAATCTTATGCTATTATTTCTGACAATGTAACTCATAATCATATTTTTTGTAAATGCTCTCGTATGTAAAATTTCAACATAGCATCTTTAAGGGAATTTGTATTTTTCTAGAGTGTATCGTTTTACTTTATTATATAATGGTTGTGCTTTCCAGTTTAAACAAAAAAAAAAAAAAATAACTATGGAAATATGCCTGCAATGAATCAGACTCCTTTCTCAATTAACTTAATTGGGCATTTGTTATTTTTTCAAATACTCGTGGTGTAGATGGTGTTGATTTATTTTGCGTTGTTGTATAAAGATATATGTGGAATGAAGGGCGTGCTAAAAAAGCAATTATAATAAATACTGCTTATTTTATCAAAATTGTTCATGGAAAAACAAAAGTAAGCATACTCCATATATCAGATGAAGAAATAAAATAATAACGTTCCAATACTTTGAGAGAAAATACCAACAGCGAAGGGCATTCAACAAATGCAATTTGTTAAAACCATGAAAAAGGGCACTATCTACAACAAACCACACACTAACATGATTCGTACAAAGAATTTGTGTTTCATTAAGTAAATCATGATACAGAAGAAGTTGCATGTGATATTTTTGATAATGAAGACGATGATTTATTCTGTTAAGTAGAAGAAACTGAGAGGTTGCTATGTGGTTATAGTGATAATTAATTTTAGAATTTTTTATATTCTTTAATGTTATTTTAAAATTAAACCATCATTAAAAGTTCTCTGTGTGGAAAATAATTTTTTAAACTTATTTTAATTATTTTTTTTAGTATTTAAACTGAATTTTTGCTAAAATTACATTATGGACAAAATGTCACAAGAGTAACACTTAGCATTTTGCAAAATCAAAAGTACCTAATTCATGTGTTATCAGATGAGTTCAATGATTAGTGCTTTTTAAAAAGATATAATTACTCTACTATATTCTGTAAATTTTATTTCGTTAGTCTCGTATAATTCACAGAATTTCTGCGTCAAACACAATTTTTGAAAATTGCATTTTTTTGTGATCACAAGAGTAACAACATTTTTATTTTATATGTAGGCAAGTAAAATGCTTTTTGTTACAAATTGTATATGGTTTATGAAAGTAGAGTACATGTATTTTTATGCAGTAGCATCAAATTTATCTTAAATATATTTTGTAATAAAAGAATTGGAAATACATATGGAAATTTGCTCTGACGGTCACAAGAGAAATAGTGGACGTTCCCATAAATTTTAATCAAATCTCCTCAGCTTTTACAGTTATCAGACGTAGATCATATAAATCAGATTAAATCATTAAAAGATAAATTCAAATTAATGTCAAAATAAGGTTACATTTAACCCATAAATTCTAATTAACTTTCCTCTAAGCTGACAATTTCAGCAAAAATTTTCTATTGCCATGTTCACGTGGAACATATAGCGCCCCTGGCGGTGAAACTGGAGGATTTTGCAGCGCGTGCACAGCACGCCTTTTTTACTGTCCCGTAGGCAGCGGGGACCAGGTTCTAAGTTCGTTATATATATATATATATATATATATATATATATACATATATATTACGAAAATCAAATTTCCGCGCTTCATTAAAATTCTTTATAAAAAATTCCTATCTGAAATTATTCTACAATTCCAGTTTATTAAGTTATTTCCTATCATAAAAATATTCCAAATTATTCCATTTACTTGAATTCATTTCTATTTAAAATGCGTTTATTAATATTTTATATAATTTCAAAATATATTCTAAAAAACATTTCCCGTAATTACTTGTTTTAAAATCTTTTCAATGTTTAATCGTAAATTCCGATATGAATATTAAAATTACCTTTTGATACCATTTTCATTTTCAGATATTCTAAAGGCATTTGGCGCGGGGGCATTTTTCAGGAAGGCCGGCTCGCTCCATTTTAGGTAGATTTCGTACGAAATACTACCTATTACATTCTCCCCTATGTTGGAATTTCTGAAAAATTTTTGCAGATCTACACCGATCATGACCCCTAGAACGCAAAACCACCCTCAGTAAAAAACTATATATATATATATATAGTTCTTTTAAATCTCGTTAAATCATCTCTCGATAAAGCTCATCTCGATAAATTAAATCTCGGTCGAGTTCGTTAATGGGCAAAATCGGACCAAGGGGATGGAAATGGGATTGGGTTTTGTGAAAAACGAAAAAAAACCCATAACTTCTTAAATTTAGTACATATCAAATCAGTTTAAAGTTTTTATTACTTCTAAAAATTGGGCAAAAAATTTATGTATCACAGATTTTTGATCAAATTCAAAATGGGCTCAAGGGGCGCAAAAAATAGGGTTTTGGGGAGAAAAAATTCATAACTTCGTCAATTCTGAAGATATCAAATCCAATTAACTTTATTATAAATCTGCTTAATATTATCTATAACTTTTATATTCACAAGTTTTTGATATGACACATTCGTACCGCAAAAAAAAATATAAAAACGAAAACAAAAAGGGGGTTTGAAGAAGAAAAAAATCCATAACTCCGTCAATTCACAAGATATAAAATCCCCATGAATTTATCACATATCTTCTTAATATTGTCTAAAACATTTAAATAGAGCAGTTTTTGATAGGACCAATTCATACAGCAAAACAAATTAAAAATACATAGCGGTTGAAGAAAAAAATCATCTTATTAAGGGTGTATTCAAATCCAAACTGCTTATTTTCTTACTCATTTTTAAATTCATTTTTGCTCTTAAACGCATCCAATTGACGGATTTTCTTATTCAGAAACTATGTAATGTACCGTAATGATCGAGTTTTTGATATAGGCAAAATATATTTCAAAAAGTGATGTCAAAGTGGGCATTTTGAACAGAATTTCCCGAAACGATTGTGTTTGAAACGAAAAATATTGTCATACTGAGAAAATAATTGTTTATAAATCAATTTTAATTAATTGAACGAAAAATAAAAACACAGGTTGCTTATAAATATCTTCAAAAATCACGTCAGCAAGTTTAATATTTTTTCTTTTAAAAATGAATCTGAAATTGTGCCATAAAATTTCGTGTTGTTGAGCATGGAGAAGTATTTTTTTGAATACCGCCTTAACATGATTCTGATAAAACCAGCTATTATATAAAAATGAAAAAAAAAAAAAAACTCGTCAAAAGCGGCCAGATAAAATTTTTAAAGTGGGTTTATCTCTAATCATGATTTAGTTTTTGTTGATGAAATTAGTATACTTAACTTCGAAATCTACCTCCGCCTGCAGGCCGGGCCGGCAGGGATTTTTTTCGTCCACTCTTAAAATATAGTTTCACGAGTAATCGGGCTGTCCTTCGTTATCCAATATATCTGCAGTACAGTGAAAAATTCTCCGCTTACTGGTTTAAAACGCCAAAACATCATCGAGGAGCTCAGATTTTCGTATTACCTGGAGTTTTCAAAAACTTATGCATGTCTTTTGGGAGTGATTCTTTTGAATAATAGATTTATATCATAACATCATTTTTAAAATGTAGTTCATGATGACAGGACTAACTACTAGTGTTTAAGTAGTGAAAATGTCGAAAGGATTCTATGGAACTGCGGTGAATGCTCTCTTATAAATTTAGAAACCCTATACATTTCGATCCAGTGCAAAACGGCTAACGACAACTGCAGATGTGCTGTTCTAATACCTCTACTACAGTATTTATCTACTAGATAATTGGTAGAATGGTGCCGATTAAAGTTCCTGAGTATGGGATTTTGTGATTGGCTTTCGAGGAACCTTCGAATGGAGTTAGAGAGAGCGATGTTTTTTATATAAAAAACATTGTTGATGAAAACATTTAAAATGCTTCATTAAAGCACATTACTACACAGGTGTGATAAAATATATACAAATGTTTTTCAAAATTTAAAAAACACTAGATGCTAAAATGATAAAAAAGATACTCTAAGCGCTTTCGGCTAACCTTAAGCCTTTGTCAAATAAGAGGATTGACTTAGAAAACACTGTGTTTCGATGTTAACTGCTCAGCATCGAGTGTTTCCTCAGCCAATCCTCTTCTCCTTGACAAAGGTTTAAGGTTAGCCGAAAGTGCTTGGAGTAGCTTTTTTATCATTTTAACATCTAGTGTTTTTTAATTTTGAAAAACATTTGTATATATTTCATCACACCTATGTAGTAATGTGTTTTAATGAAGCATTTTAAATGTTTTTGTTTAATAAACAAAGGTGAATCTGGCGTTCAAAAATGGACTATTTTATTAAGTCAATTTATTAGCGATGTTTTTTGTTACGACCTCAGTTTTTATCTAAATATTACAAAATATCGTAACATAAATCAATTCGACAGGATCAGAGTTTAAATCTGTAAAGCTGCTATCCAAAAAAATGTATAATCACCGACAACCTTCCAGCGGCAATCTTTCTATTATTTAAGATTATAAAACATAGCTGTATTACTAAAAAAATGTGAGTTAATATTATGAATATCATATTTTATTTATTTATTATGTTTTGAAATTTTTTTGATATTTTTGCATTGAGAGAAATATTATATTGTATTTATTGTTTATACTTTTGTTTTTTAAGACGATTTCATTTTAACATAATCATTTTATGTTAAACTCTGGTAATAAGATGGCTGAAAATAATATTGTAGGTTTTGATCCAGACTTAGTGGTGGATATTCAATCTTGGTTTATGAATTTTGATCAATTATGTAGTAAGGAAAATAAGAATTCTGAGTGGAAATAGGAGAATATTTCGAAATACGTAAAGGAAGAAGTCCTTAAAGTTTATGTTTATTAGGTTATGTTTTATATTTATAGTATTTAAGGTTATGTTATGTTTAACTTGAACCCAACTTGATCAAAAAACGGAATTACCTACAGAAAAGTTTATTAATGCCACTGGTTCCAAATTTCAGGCTTTTCAGCTTTAAAATCGAGTAACTTGAGTGAGTTAGAAAATTATTTTCATAAGAGAGTAGAAATTGGTAGGAAACTACATGTATGTGAAGCCATAATATTACAGGGTCTTACTGATTGGAGTATCAATAAACCAGAGTAGAATTTTATAGTTGTTAATCCTCCTACTAATACTACTGAATGCTATTGGTTAGTAAAACAAGTTGTGTTAGTTACAAAACGTAAGAAATAATATATATATATATGTAAGAAATAATTCAGTGCCAGATAGATTATTTCAACATCTACAAAATGCACCCAGGCATTGGATTCTCCAACCAAATCCTAATTTTAAGATGCAGAAACCGAGAATTTCCTAGCGCTTAGAACACCCATTTTTAACAAAAATAGCCATCGAGACATTAGAATTTGTCGGAATACAGGAATATTTAACTCCTTTCACTGGCAGAGAGAGTGTGTATTTAATGTCAGTCCTCTACAACCTTATACTCCTTCCATTAATCAACAATTTTCTCTCTAATAACATATGACCATTAATAGTATTATTATATATTATAATAGTATCATATGCAAGTCACTCTAAATTTGTTTGTGTTATCGATACTGGATCTAAGATTTCAATTTTGTTTCTTAAATTTGTCAACAAATTTCATGCTAAACTCAAAAATATCGTTCCTATTAATATTGGTCAAGCTAAAAGATGTTTCACAGGTAAAAGATGTATGTAAATCTCTTTTTACAAAATTTGAAAAATTACATTTATTAATTTTCTTGTATGTGATAGCAACGTAGATTATACAATATGAGGTTTAAAGGCGTGTGCAATTTTTAATGTGAGTATAAATTGTAAAGATTGTATTGTTACTTAAGAAGAAAAGGTATTGAATCTGAACTTATCCATCAATAGTACAAGATCTCTTCACTTCAATATCAGTAATGATCATAATGTCGTGCAATCAGATTATGGAAATGTCGTAACTACTCAAAAATTTTGCGAACCCAATACCTAAGATTCTGCATTAATTCGGAAAATAAATTCAATCAAAAATGGGAGTTTGAGGGATATTGTTAAAGAATACTTGGATATTTTTTCAAAAAGTATATAAGATGTGGGTAGGATAAATATTGAACCACAACGCGTTTCTTTTAAATCTCATTTTCTAATATCTTTGCGACCATACCGTATTTCTCCTTTAGAATAAAAATAAATTTCTAATCAAATGCAATCTTTAATACCAATAGGTATGATTAAAGAAAGCAATAGTCCTTATTCTGTCCCTGTTACTTTTTTAATGAAATGCGATTAGGGCAAAACGACTAGATAGTGGCCGGGATCCAGATACATTTTTCGCTGTTAGCGAAACGAGATTGACCAACCAGACGCCTGCATATTTGCAAACAGTGAAAAGTTCGCAAAAATGCAGGCTTCTGATTGGTCAATCTCGTTTCGCTAACAGCGAAAAATCTATCACTACCACGGTCTATGTGTAGAATATCGACAATTAAATGCCATAATCAAAAATTATGCCGAAACTTTGCCTCGTGCCGATGATATCTTTGATAAGTTATGTAGTGCTCAATTTTTCTCCATCTTAAATTTTGCCCTTGGCGACTAGCACATACCGACTCATCCATCAGATAAGAAAAAATAGCTTTTACTACCAATTCTGGGCTTTTGAACGGAATCCCGACCCCCCCCCCCTTCGGTTTAAAAGTTCACCCCTCCATTTTTAATAGAGCCCTTAAAATAGTTGTTACTAAATATAAAACAGATTTTTTTTGTCATTATTTTAATGATTTAATTATTTTTTCTTCCTCTCCAGAAGAGCATATTCAGCATCTAATTAAAATTTTTTAATTATGTAGCCTTGGAATATTAAACTAAAATTATATGAATGTAACTTTGTTCAAAATAAAGATAATTTATTGGGATATGAAATTAAGAATAGAACCCTAAGAGATTTTTAGCATCCATTAATGTTTATCATAAATTTAAGGATAAATATGAGAAGTTAGACACTTCCTCAACAGATTACTTAAAAAAATACTTTATCTGAATGGAATTCAGATTGTCAAAATTATTTTAGAAAATTAAGAATATCTTAATTGCTAAACCGATTCTAAATAATCATTTCCCTAAATTATCCCTCTATATGTTTGTTGATGCTTCAAAAGGGGAAGTGCTGTTCTAAAAGAACCGGAGCATAATATTTTTTTTACATCCTATTGCTTATTATTCTAGGGTATTGAGAGATTATGAGCAGAACTATTTTATTACTGAATAAGCATGTCTTGCCATTGTTGATACACTTGATAAATTTTATCACTGTTTTCATGAAATAAACTTTACTATCGTTAAAGATCATGAATCTCTAGTGTGGTTGAGAAATTTTGAAAACTTGACAGGCAGGTTATTTAAACGGTCATTAAAACTAAGTACATTTGATTATGAGATAAAAGATGAGAGAGTTTCCACAAATGTCGAAGCTGACATGTTGTGTAGAAACCCTATACCTCATTACATTCAATCTGTTAGTTTACTTTTGGACGTTAAAGGAATTATTCAGATGTAGGAAAGGGACAATGTGTGTAGTAAAAATTATAAAACTGAAAATGAATTATAATTACTAAAAGAAAAGTATTTAGAAAGATAGTAATCTCCATATCTTTAAAGAAAGATATTACTAAAAGTTGCTCATGAAATATTTAGTCATCCGGGTATTCAAAAAATGTTAAATCTTATTTCAGCTAATTATTATTGGCCTAATGTGACTTAAGATATAACAAATAACATTCAAGAGCCTTTCTGGTTTCGTTTTTTAAAGGAAGGAGAAATTGCTGCTGGGAATATGGACTGTCGACCGATCTGTGTAAACAGCAGCAGTTCAATAATTAAAACTTGTCGGATGTACGAATATCAAAACTTTCTTCTATCTCATACTTTAAAACTCGCTATCACAGTGTCAAAATTAAATGATAATCTATGCCCACCATGATAATTCTAAATAAATTGGTGCGTTGAATTGTGTGCCTTTAAAAAGGAGATAGAAGCATCGCATTTTTCAAAAAAATAATTGAATTCCGGAATCCACCCTCTTAGATGTCTGCTACTAAATTTCCGAACCCAAACATCATACAAGCGACACCTGTTGGACAGTATACACAAAAGCTTAATAAGGATCTATTTATGTGAAAGTGTAACAGAATACGAAGTTTTGATTCAATACCGTGCATTACTTGGAGATATAGTTATTGCGAAAGTCGCGAAAAATACAGCTTAGCACCGCAATCTGTTATATAATTTACACGAAAATCTAATCACCACCAACTTATGTCAACGTCTAACTGAATCTGATGTTTGATAAAAATCCGTGCATTAATTCTTGAGATAGAGGTATTGCGGAATTCATGAAAAAATGTAGCATAGAAGCGCCACCTTTTGAGTGATTTACACCAAAAATTAATCAGCACCAACTTATATCAAGGACTAACTGAATCTAAAGTTTTATTAAATTCCGTGTATTAGTTCTTGAGATAGAACGCTCACAAAATTTTTATTACATACCGAACGACATTTTTTAAAAACTGTCAAATCGTGTTCAAGACTTTCTAAAATCCGTTGAAAACTGGAAGTCGAAATGTCTCACGAATACAATATTTTCTTCTTATAAAGATAGAAGAAAGTAAACATGTTAATTTCAGTGCAATTTTTACCTTCTTCTATCTTTAGGAGAAGTAAGTGTTGCATTCGTAAAAAAATTCGACTTCCGTTTTTTGACGATTTTATACATTTTAGAAGGGTGCCGAAGAAAATTTGACTGTTTTTAGAAAATGTCTATCTGAGTCTGACTGTCTGTCTATGACAAAAAGTTTGTGGGCGCCCTAACTCATGAACTGTTGCACGGAATTTAATAAAACTGTAGATTCAGTTAGATCTTGTTGTACATTGATGCTGATTAGTTTATGGTGTAAATTGCCTAACAGGTGGCGCTCCTTTACTACATTTTTCACAATTTCCGCAATAGCTCTGTCTCAGGAACTAATGCATGGAGTTTCATCAAGTTTCAGGTTCAGTTAGACGTTGATATAAGTTGTTGCTTATTAAGTTTTGGTGAAAATCGCACAAAAGGTGGCGTCGCTATGCTGCTTTTTTTAAGGATTTACACGCTTTTAGCGATAGTCCTACCTCGAGAGGTAATGCACTGAATTTCACCAAACTTCATATTCTGACCTTGACATAAGTTGGTTCTGATTAAGTTTTCGTGTAAATCAAACAGGTATAATTCTAAATTGCATTTTTTTACGATTTTCGCGATAGCTATCTCAAAATCTGATGCAGGGAATTTAATCTAAGTACATATTCTGTTACACCTTCACATAAATAGATCCTTATTAGACTTGGGTGTATACTGCCCAACAGCCCTATTGCAGATATCTAGAAGGGTAGCTTCCGAAATCCAATGATTTGTTTGAAAAATGCCATGCTTATTTTTCCTTTGTAAATGTGCACAATTAAGTGAACCTATACCCTAAGAATCCGCATAATGAGCTTAGATTGTCATTTAATTTTGGCATTGTGATAACGAATTTTGAAGTATTAACTTGCATGCGATAGAAGAATGTTTTCGAATTGGCACATCCTAGTAGTTTAAATTAGAGAACATGTTTTCCCACTCGTTATACCCGAATCTGCTGTATATCGGATGGTGCTAAAACGTGGTTTTACTGTAATTATGAAAAACCAAATATTCAGAAAATCGTCTGGCACTTAACATCAATATCTATCGTGTCGAAGTTATTTATGAATCTGTTTCTTTACAAATTACAAACTGATTTCTTATACGGTCCTATAAACAACGTCTATTTTTCGAACCTTGATATCTCCGCGAATATTAAAGATAACAGTTTCCTTTTTTTATAGTTTCATAAGTGAGGGCAAGTAATATTTTTAGAATTGTGTATTTTTTTATAAAGTGTCCGTATAAAAAATATTTAATTTCGTAGGAAATACCCGCTATGGAGATGAAAATATATTCTTTGGATTCATCTATCTTCCTATAAACAGTTTATATTTTACATTATTTACCTGTCTCTTATACTTACAGAAATAAACCGTATGACACCTTCTTATATAACGACACCTTGTATATAACAACAAACATTATAATATATTTAATTTAAGGGTATGATTGGAAAGCTTGATATTTTTATGTTATATAATAAAATCTTAATAAAAAGGCATTGTAAATTACTGTTTACAAACTAAGTTTAGTACCATTATTGTCTTTGTAAAGTCAATGTTACGTCAGTTATACAATAAAAGACGTCAGTTACATGTGTAAGTGACGTTTTTTGTATTTTGTTGTTCAGAAATTAACTAAACAAGTGACTGTTATAATTTGTCATTATTTAGTGTTGTTGAGAACATTAAATCACTTTTTTTAACGGGATAGTTTTGATCATTTTTACACTTCAATGAAAGCATAAAAATTTTTTGTCTATTTTATGTTACATCAGTTACAGAAATCTGAATTGCAATTTTTGGAACTAAAAGAGAGATTGAAATAATCTGCAGGTATTTGGGTATTATGTCCGTAGTAAGAAATATTTTAAATTGTTAAAATTGATTCTAGCTTTATTAGTAAATTTTCTACACAGTTTTGAAAACAAAATTTGACGATCAAGTGTTACGTCAGTTACGATGGAATTGACCTACACAATGCACAATATAGTTTTATGGAATGCCCCATACTGCAATCGACTATACTTAATAATACAATGAAATTATCCAAGCTTGCTCTAAACGGAAACATAAACATTACATTTATTTGTTAAAAAGGTAACTAACGAAATAATACTGTTGGCTATATTTTGTAGTTGAAAGAAAAATCCACGTAGAAGCACTATTTCAAACAGTGCATTAGAATCGTATGCAGAAAATGACCATGCTTTTGACTAAAAAGGAACGTTGTGTATGTTCTTTGAAACATGCATGAAATATAACAAAAAATAGCTTTGCATCATGCACAACTCTTGGAACCATGAGGAAGAAGCGAATTCGTGCACAGAATGGATCTCAACTTTAAAATATTGACAGCGTACGTGATAGAAATTGGATTTTAAGGAAAAGTAGAAAAAAAAAGCACATTAAGTTTATCTTCCAAGAAATAATGTAATAGTTCGCATCTTTATGATTTGTAAAGAAGAACGGTTTTCAATGATATCTTTAGTAAAATAACCTTTAAAATGTTTAATTTAAAGGATTTATAAAAATCATAAAAACGAATGGTTAGAACAAACTGCCCTACTTAACCGCACAGTGCGCAGTAATACATATATAAATAAAAATTTAACCTTTATGAAAGAAATTCAATCCCTCCCAAACACTACACTTAAATAAAAATATTCGTCTTATGTAATCTCAAAATTATGCTCTTGAATGAGGCGAAGAAATTCTCTTTATCTCTAAATATGAATATAAAGGACGTACTTCCAATAGAAACTTCTTTTCATTGTCTGAAAGTGCAAAGTTTCTTTAAAATACCTTCATAGTGTTGTGCAATTTCAGATAATGATGATAATCAAATAATGAATATGCATGGCATATCTTTATCTATTTTGATATTTATATATAAGTACCTTTAAAAAAGTAAAATGTTTAATTAAAAAAAACTTTTTAATTTTAGCAGTATTTAAAATTTTATATAGATTCGGAGATTTCCGAACCTATAATTTTGGAGTACATATTTAGGGCTTCGTTTTACAACGAGAAAGCCTCCCTCCAAACAGGAAAAACTCAAAAATAATTTAAAGAACGTAGAACTGAAAACATTTTTGTGTAACTTTATTTTTCAGGCAAAAATTTGATAGATCAATTTGAATAGGGCCAATGGCGAAGAAATACCTTCTGAAATAGATGAATAGCAATCCTAGAAGAAGTAACAATAAAACAGAAAATGCGTTACATCTTTTGATCGAATTTTTTCGATTGCTATCTATCTTGAATCCTTTAGGCCAAGAAAAGTGAAATGTGATTTTTCTCGAGAATTTTGTATTCCACACCACTTTAACGTTTGCTAGGATTACTCAACTTCGATCTTTTTTCTCGAGCATACAATGTTGATAAACGTTTTATAAATATAATTTTAATTTATGACTGAAAAGAACGACTTTTCAGTTGGTTGCTGTTAATAGCTTATCTATAAGTAGCTGTTATATCTATTTGTTCTACTTTCCGTTATTTATGTAACGGAAAGTGGAACAAATGGAGGATGGCTACCAACGTTTATCAGCTGACTCTCTGAAACGACTCACAAACACACAGCTGTTATGACATCTTGCTTAAAAGTGAAAGAAGAAACTGTCATTCAATCCTTTCGTAAGTGTGTCTATAATACTCTCGAAGGAAGTGGGGATTTTTTTTGAATAGACGACTAAGTGAAGAAGATGCGAATATCAAGGAGAAGATTCAGATGACTGTAAAATAGATTTTTTGCAGATTTCTAAAAGGTCACAGTTACTGTTGAAAACCTATTACAATATATATATTACAATATATTACAATATATATATATATATATATTAATGTTTTCAAATTAGGTATTTTTCGTACTTTTTTAAGTATTAAATTTTGATGGATTCCCTAGATATTTTTGTAGATTTCGTAAGAAATACTGCCTATTACATTCTCTCCTATGTTGTAATTTCTGAAACGTTTTTGAAGATTTACGGCGATTATGACCCCCTTGAACACAAAACCACCTCCAGTTCAAAACTTTATCTATCTATCTGTATAAAGTGAGTAAGAAATTATAAGACCACTTTGATTTTGGAAGTTATGAAGTAAATAAAGGTTTCTAATTATAGCTTAAACACATGAGATGTCAAAATGCAATATATTTATTAAAATTAGTTTTCAATAATTTTGAATAATGCAATAAATAAGTATGTTAACAAAAAGTATAAGCAATGATTGAAAAATACACTGTTAACAAATTATAAGACCATTTGTGTAAAAACAAAAATAATATGTAAATTAATACGAAATTGGTCCTCTATTTTTCTTTATAACCTCAAACACTCGTTTTTCATAGAAGTGACCAGATGATTAAGTACATATTCAGAAGTATTGTGCCATTCTTTTATAATGGCTACTTCCAGTTCATTGGTAGATAAATTTATTATTAGCATAAACTTTGCGACTTAATGCGCCCGAAAGATTTTCCATAGGTTTCCGCCATATTTTTCCACCGTCTGGACTTCAACTTGACCATGACAAAACATGATTTTTTTTTCTTTTTTAAACCATTTCTATGAGGATTTAGACACATGCAAGAAGCATTGCCCTGCTGAAACATCCAGTTAGCACTACCTAAAAAAGGTCCAAAACGGTATGAAATGATCATGTAACATATTTCGCAGAGTTCACCTGATATTGCGCAGAGTTCATACGTCCCGAAATTCGGGTTAAATCGCATAATCCATCATGACTAAAAGCTACCAAAACCATTACCGATCCTTCTCCCATTTGCAAACTGAAATATTGTTTCGGTTCCTTCCTCAAATCAAGCCAATAGTGTTTATAACCACCCAGACCGTCAAGATTAAATGTGTTTTCATCTGAAAATATCACTTGTTTCCATTTCTTGTCCCATGACATGACATTTTTAGCCCATTTCAGACTTTATTCTTTATAATGTTTCACTAACCTCAGTTTTTTCGACAATTTCATACATTATGTAGTACTATTTGATTTCAGACTCTTCCAAACTGTTACGTGTGAGATTATTTTGCTGAAACGGTTCAAAATTTCATGAGTTAAATGACCTTTTTGAGTTGATGAAATATTTGTCGATCATCCCGTGCTGTCAAAATCCTCTTTCTTCCAGATCGTTTAATTTTATTTGAATCCTTTTTTCTAATTATTTCACTGTGAATGGCAGTTCTAGAACGCTTCATTTACCGAGCTATTTCTCGTTCAGATTTACCAGCACCCTTATAAAACCAAATTTTTCTTCTTTCGGTCGCAAACAACTTTTTACACCACAGCATCTTCAAATATCGTTAATAACACTACCTACAACTGCACCTTTGCTTCTCGGGAATACGTACGTATGTAGAAACGCGTACGTTTTATGATGATTCTGATGTGGCGTATAATATGCTAAGTTCCTCAGGTGATCTTATAACTTCTTAATATTCACCTTATTTACATTTTTAAAAAATTAAAAGATTTTAATAAAATGTAACTTAAATTTTAATGTAACAATTATAACAGAAAACGTTCTACGATCAATTTTAAATACACACGCTAAAATTTTGGATATTGTGCACCAATTCGTTAGTGTTCTTATAATTTCTTAACGCACTGCATATATATATAAATATATATATCACTTTTTGTGGGCACGATAACTTCCACAATTCTGCATAAACCTCTTCCAAACTGATACATACTATCGAGGGGCAGAAAATCTCGGTCAAGTTCGTTAATGGGCACAATCGGACCAAGGGGTTGGAAATAGGGAGGGGTTTTGTGAAAACCAAACCCTCTCCCATGACTTCTGAATTATAATACATATCAAATCAGTTTAAACTTATTATTACTTCTAGGAAAAGGGCCAAAAATTTATGTATCACTGATTTTTGATAAAATTCAAAATGGGCTCAAGGAGCAAAACAGTAGGGTTTTAGAGAGAAAAAAATTCATAACTTCGTTAATTCTCAAGATTTCAAATTCACGTAAACTTATTATAATCTTCTTAATATTATCTGCAATTTTAATACTGTAAAGTTTTTATAGTACCAACTCTTACAGCAAAGCAAAAGGGACAAAATTAGGGGTTGAAGAAAAATGTATCGTATTAACATAATTCTGATAAAACTCACTCTCACAGTAAAATGAAATTAAAAACTCCCCAAAAGCGGACAAATAAAATGTTTAAACTGAGTTTATCTCTCACCTTGATTTAGTTTTTGTTGGTGAAATTAGTACTTAACTTCAAAATCTACCTCCGCCTGTAGTCCGAGCCAGCAGGGATTTTTTTTTACTTTACAAAAAAAAAAAAAAAAAAAATCTTCTAAAATAAATAAAGAACATCTAAACATAAAAGGTAAAAATTGCTAAAACAAAATTTATCTTAGAACTCACAAGAATGCTCAGTCTGATCCATGACATCCCCATGACCACACCCCATGACCCATCACCCTGATCGCCATTTCAGTTACAATAGAACGCACACCGCGCCTGTCAGCCTCTAAACATATTTTATTTTAAACTATAAATGGACGCAATTTAGTGACAAAACTCATTATATATGCAACGCCGTTCGTTTACTCTGACTATCGAAGACTTCCAGGACGGTGGCCGGATTCCTACACCAATAAGGAAATTCTGAATTATCAGGTTTTTCGCTTGAATGTAATGTGTCTTTATAATCAATTCCTGAACTATGAATTGTTCCTCGTAGACTGTTTCATCTTCGTGAAATTTTGCCTCATCAGATTTCACTTTATGTAGCATTACTTTTATTTCATCATTAAAATAAAAATAATGATCCATTTTAAAATTCGAAGTTCGACATAAAAAAAGAGTGCTCGCACCGAGTGTAATATAGAGCAGGAAAATTAACTATCTCTTAATAACAAAATTATGCACACTGTCAGAAACATTCGTCTTTATACACTAAATTATCCGTCATTTTTAAACAAATAATTTACGTACTCCTAGAAAACACGCTTTTCCCCTTAATTCTTCCCGGAAGTCCGAAAAAGAGGGAAAATTCTGTTTATTCCTTGCTCGTATGCGTATTGGCTGTTTCATTACTAAAGTTATGTGTTGCAACTATTTAGCTTAAAAATTGACAAATTAGAATATTCAGTGACTTCTTCTTTGATAACAATTTGAGGAGGTCTGAAATATATGTATCTATACAGTGGTGGCCAAAATTGTGGACCCTTTTAGGTAGCTTTCATTGCAAACACTAAAAAGCTACCTATTGCAGCCGTCCGAAGGAAAACACTTGGGAAATTTTGCTATATTTTCGCTGATCATGTCCCTTAGATACCAAAACCACCCTCCGTTGAAATGCTGACTTATATATATAATGTATCGACCGAGTTCGTTCGCCAGCTTCATCCGCCATCGTGTTTCAAAATGGCGGCCATTTGAATTTTGTGGACAGTTTCGGAAATTGTTATGTTTCCTAACTTTCTGTTTAAAATGAGCAATGTTGTTAACTTACACAGTGTGACTCTTTAAAATATCTTTTATTGTTTCTAACATTATGTTTAATATAATACATACTGGGTGTCCCAAAAATGACTGATGGATTTTAAAATTCAATAACTTGCAAACGGTGACAGATATTAAAAAATTCTTGCAGGAGTGTTATGTAAGATGTCAGGAGTTTGTATGCTGCAATTCTCAGTTTTAGTTACAAATAGCATCGATAGATGGCGTTGCAAGCAATAACCGCTAAATTAAGGCTCGAGTTTTCAGCCTCTCTCTTCTTCCATGCGAAAAAAGGAGATCAAAATGCATTGAATGGATCCCGAAGTACCAAAAACCGGGTCTGGACTGCTCTATCGGGTCGGGACTGACCTATTGCTCTCAGCGCCATCTATTGTTTGAATTTCGAACTAAAATCAAGAATCTCTGTAAAAAAAACTCCTGACAACATACATAACATTCCTGTGAAGAATGTTTTTAATATCTGTCACCGTTTGCAAGTTATTGAATTTTAAAATCTATGAGTCGTTTTTGGGACACCCAGTAAGAGTTTGCATTTTCTGAAACGTAACATTTTCTTTAAGTATAAAATGTTAGAAACATAAAAAATTTTCAAAAATTCAAATGGCTGCCATTTTGAAACAAGATGGCGGATGAAGCTGGCCAACGAACTTGGTCGAGACATTAGTATGTACTATGCACATGAAAAATTTCATCCAAATCGGCTAAAAAATTTGAGAGTTAGAGAATAACAAAATTCAGATATAATTATAGATATATAGATATATAGGTAAATGGATATGTAAATATATAGTAAATATATATATATATGTAGGTCAGCATTTCAACGAAGGGTGGTTTTGGTATCTGGGGATCATGAGCGGCGAAAATATAGCAAAATTCCACGAAGTATTTTCCTTCGGACGGCTGCAATAGGTAGCTTTTTACTTCTTGTAATGAAAGGTACCTAAAAGTGTGCACAATTTTGGCCACCACTGTAGTTCATATTTAAAAAAATATATATGAATGCATTCCTTGTTCATTGTACGAGAGAGTACCATTTTCCTAAGAGGCTGTTTCATATCTTTTAACCCATTGAACAATTTAACTAGGTAATGATCATTATCAAATATATTTATCGACATACGAAATCAGAAATGTAGAAGTTCGATGACGACCTTGTTGCATTTTTAAAAAAGGTATTTTAAATTATATAACATTTGAAAATTTGTCACAAGTAGAAATTTCAAATTTTATAGGAATTTTAAAACGGGGATATTTTTTAAAGACGCACAACGTCGACATCGGACTCTAATTTTTGTGACGGTGAAATCCGTTTTCCGTTAATTATATTTGGTTCTCAGGCACCCTCTAATTAAGGGGGCTGTGGGCTTCAAAACTTTCAAAAAATCGATTTTTTAGTATCTATTTCGATTATTCAATTTATTCTGAACACAGTGCAAAATACCGCATAAAAATATTTGTATATTTACCGGAGTTATAAGCATTTGTGTAACAATCACTTTAAAGCCGCACCCATTTAATTGCAACTGTAAGTCGCGTTTTCTCAAAACTTGTTTTTTGACGACTGTCCGTAAGAATTAAAAAAAAAACTATTTGATGGAACGGCTTAATTTTTTTTGCTTGAATATAACATCATTATCTATAGAATTAATTATATATTTTAGATAGTTTAATATTTCGAGTATTTTTAATGAAAAAAATTGTATTTTTTAGGGGGAATTAAATTTTCAAATTTGAGAGTTTTTTTAATAAGGTTTCCTTTGAGTGATAGTTGTATCCTTAATTCATTCTATAGGGTAAAGTTTACTGATCATTTTAAACCAAAAATTAGGTTCTTATGTCAATTCAACGTTAAGATATCTTACGGATGGTGATAGGACACCTAAAATGTTTTTCAAAAATTGTGTTATATACATTTTGCTGCATTTTTTATTTTATTACATTGAAGTACTTCATTTTATAGTTTTATAAGACTACAACGATACCTTAAAAATATCAGAAAGTTTAAATTAGTTACATTGAATAATTCTGTTCTTACATGGACTCGAAGCGAGAGCTTTGTTTGCATGTTTTTCGGTATCGATCAATTCCTGAACCCCCTTAACCCGGCCGAACGCGCGCATACCCAGGGTATGTATGGTTTTTATTTATCAGAAAGTTTAAATTAGTTACATTGAATAATTCTGTTCTTACATGGACTCGAAGCGAGAGCTTTGTTTGCATGTTTTTCGGTATCGATCAATTACTGAACCCCCTTAACCCGGCCGAACGCGCGCATACCCAGGGTATGTATGGTTTTTATTTATCAGAAAGTTTAAATTAGTTACATTGAATAATTCTGTTCTTACATGGACTCGAAGCGAGAGCTTTGTTTGCATGTTTTTCTGTATCGATCAATCCCTGAACTCCCTTAACCCGGCCGAACGCGCGCATACCCAGGGTATGTATGGTTTTTATTTGTCACCAATAAATACAAATAATAATCGTCAGCTTATTTAATCGGAGACAATTTTGCGTTAAAATAAGTTGAAGATCACTTTTTAAAAGATAGTGGTAACAATTGTAAAAAACTGTACGCACTCCGGGTTTAACAGACACAGCGCGCGTCCTCCCGGGTTAAATTTTTCACAGTTTAACATGGAATTTCACTTTCGATGAGGTGAAAATGTGTGTCTAAAAAGCATGCCTTTACTTAATTTTTTATCATGAAAATAAATGTTTAGATCAACATGATAGTTTTTGTAAATATACATTTGTAAATGTATGGTTTTGTAAATTCCTATAAAATTTATTTTATTTAATCTTTTTTTTGTTTTTTCAAAGGCAATTTCTCATTAAAAAAAATTGAAATTATAGTTTTTGACTCTGTGAAAAATATGTAAATGTTGTGATTTGGAAAGATTCATAAATAAACAAAATTTGAATTCCATGAGTAGAAGATTTCTTTTATTTTGCCGTTTTATCTGATTCCATCCAATTTTTCGATAATTACTACTAATGATACGTTTATGCACCTTTTTTATTTGTGAAATATATTTTTTTTCTTTGCAATTTTACCCATAGTATGAACTATTATCGAACAAAAATAAAATACGACACTGTATAATAATAATGTGAAGCAAAACTTTTAATAAGAATTTATTGAGTTAAAATGTCTATTTTAATATAACATCTAACGTATCATAAACGCGTCCTAGGTAGATTAAAATAAAAATATATATCTACATCGCATTCATTTTGTCGTCGTACTTTGTTAGGTTTATGGCAGTCAACAGCCCATGATATCCGATAAAATTTCTTATTATATATATTTTTAAATGTATATTTACACATTATTCATTATTATACTTTACATCTACGTCATTATACATTACATCTTCGTTTTTGAGCGATTCATACAATTGTTAGCACAAAAGTACTAAATATTTTACAAATAAACAATGGATTCCTTTCTAATTTCAAATCCTCTATAAAGTTCATCACCCAATAACAAAATCTCTATTTTATAATTCCATAAATAAAAAAGGAGGAATTAAATATTTTCAAACTAATTAAATCAAGCGTTTGTGTTATTTAAATTAAATAATTAGGACTCATATGAATGTAATTAATATCTTGACGACGACTTCCGAAAAATCTTCAAACAAGAGCTGTATGTAAATATTAAAGATCAATAACTCCCCCTTCCACCTTTTAATGATTACTACAAATAAGCATGAATTGGTGGAAAGACTACTCTAAAGTCTAATTTTCCGAAACAGTTTCCTTAACTTTGACAACAAGTTCTTGAAGTAGATGGTTTATCTTTGTCCCATTCTCACTTAGGCACGATCTGCACGCATATAAGCTGGAGATTGGGACTTCAATAAAATCTAGAAATCGCAGATGGGTGCTAGCACTCAATCGTTGATATTCAGAATTTGAATTGTTATACTCATGTTGACTGTAAAGTACAAACTATTGTTCCACATTCAGTCTTTATTTTGTGTATGTATTTAATGTCATAGAAAAACTAAGATTTTTTTTT
Source organism: Maratus speciosus (assembly GCA_963932465.1). Lineage (NCBI taxonomy): Eukaryota > Metazoa > Arthropoda > Arachnida > Araneae > Salticidae > Maratus > Maratus speciosus. The sequence continues at coordinate 681,905,089 of OZ010787.1, read as the reverse complement.
TTTTAACTTCACTTAGTAAAACGACAAAAATTCGATAGCAATAAAAAACGTTTCATAAAATAGGTGAGAGAGCAACTAAGTCCTTCTAAAATTTTAAGAAATCTTTCCTAATTTTGGAAAACTTGACTATAGCTTTTGATCGATGCATGTCTATATTTATTCAGGTTTTCTTCACTACATTTATATTCACGAAGTTTTCTATCTGTATACGTTCAGAAAACATACTTGCCCATTATTCAATTTATACGAGTGCAATGTTGAAATTGTTTCTAAACGTTACGAAGCACACTAAACGAACAAGGAAAAAAGTTCACAGTTGAGTTCTTGGTAAAAATAAAAAATATACAGTAAATGTCTCTTTGATGTCCTCTCATCTATTCGCGTCCATCATGATGCTGCAAACGTACAGCTGAAAAAAATCCTTCAAATATTTTATAGATGACATTGAAATGCATAATGTTTAATGTATATTAAAAAAAATAAATTGTATGTAGTATACTTAAATACATATATTAAAAACAAAATTCTTATAAGTTGCATTAATAGTAAAATGAAAATATAAAGTAAATGAATTTTTACTATTTTACATGCTTCTTAGCTACACTCAAAGCGTTGTGAATAAAAAACTTGGTATTAAATATTGCAGTTTTCATTTATGACCATGACAAAAGATTTGGTGCCGGCATTAATGTAAAACAAAGCTCTTTGGGAGTTTTATGGCAGTTTCAGGTGCATTTACGAACTTCTACATCATAAAGATCTCATTATACTGTTATAATAGATGTTTAGATAGCAAATTTTCTTACCTTTATCAGAGTAGATAAAACCGCAAAGGCCGGTCAAAGTAATTAATGACCACATTGACTCGTGTTTAATGCGCAGTATTTCCTAAATTTTAAGCCAAAAGAATGGGATGAGCAGTATATATGAGTATTTCCGACAGCAACAAACCACACATGATTTCGCCAAGCCATTGAACAAAATACGGAGATAGTATAAATTTTAACGAATATGGAAATGGTATAGTAAAATAATTTATTTTCTACGTGCCTACCGCAGTTAAGCAAATAGACGGTATCGATAAAATTAAGCATTAAAACATAGTTTCAGCAGGTTAGATCTCCCCCACAAAGAACAGGGCTACGTCACTATAACAATCGTACCATCAAAGAAGTTACCCAAAGCAATTTCGGTTAAGAATTTCCTTTTCCCTCCCTAAAACTCTAATATTATCCTCTTTGACTTCTGCTGTTAAAGATAAAGTGCACAGAGAATGACCAAAAATCATAAAAGCATTGAAAACTGAGATAATTTGTGTGATAATGTCAGTTTCAATAGGTCAACTCAAGTGAATTATCTAGTGTACTTGTACGTAAATTTTGAAAATTTCAAATAAAAAATTCAGTTCAAATGTTATTCAGTTTTTTAGACCTTGTAAATTATGCAGCAAATTTAACTTACTTTAGAACAATATAAAAGCGAATTAATTCGATAATTCACAATATTTTTTTCAACATTACCAAATTATATGATTGAAATGAAATAATTGGTTTAAAAAAAATCTTTCAAATATAAATGGCAAGAACATTCGTGTACTGTAAACATTTTTCAATCTATACATTTTTGGACGTAAAAAGTACGTACATCCGCTTTAGAACGTAGAAAACATCATATATTGTTGTCATGAGAAAATGAAGCTATTTATCACGTTTAAAAAGGAGATGATTATGAGCATTAAAGAAGGCCCGTATAAGAATGTGGCGACATACGAAAGGGATTGAAATTTTGTACATATTTTAGCAAACCCAAATTTTATAACCTTCCTAAATTCGCCTGGACAAGTTCAATTAGACGAGTGAGACAAACGAACAAATATTAGCATAGTGATAATGGCAGGCTCGGCAAGATCATGGAGAATTATCCGATTTGCTTCAAATGCGTTATACCGGTTTATTCTAATAAGGCGCTTCTCTGATTATTTACCGCTTTGCTCAAAAAAGTTCTATTTTATGAATAATAGACATAAATAACAGTATAATATACAATTAGCGCGAATAGCTTGTGAGCTCAATGCCATCAGTTTAATTAGGCACTTTTCTTTTATTAAATCCTCTTACACCCTCACTTTTAGCACATTTTGGATGTGTAATCAAGATATTAGCTGATAATTACATTCATGCATATCTTTCTCCAATTTTATATGTTCTAGAACAGCGGTTCCCAAACTTCATTGTTATGCCACACACCTTAAAGTTTGAAAATCTTCGCGACTCACTTTATATGAAGGCATATAGAGGCTTAGCTGTTCCAGAAAAAAAACTTTCGTAGAAATATGTATATAGGAAAATAGCAATAGGTATTCCTAATCTCAATAAATGCAGTATAATAGTAAAACATAACATTCTTTTACAAAGTATGAAAAATAAGTTTCTTAAAAGTGCACTTTAAAAAATCAGAGCAACTTATAAATTTTTTGTACCGAGGTGATTGTTTCTATCAGGATTAAAACTTGCTAATTTAAAAATCAAGTTGCTCTCAACACAAAGTATAATAAAATCGTGTCATTTCACGAAATCGATTAGCTAAGTTTTAGCTATGTTTCTTCAGCTTATTTTTCTTTAAAGGATGTTGGTGAGAAAAATCAGCCTTTCTCAATTTCCTCACATCGTCTTCTTTGTGATGGCGAAAAATAAACGAGATGATCACTTAAGGACTAATAACTTAAATGGAAAATGAGATATCTACTATACAGGACTATTACAAATGATGGGACCGATTTAAAAAAAAATCATATTTTCAAAACTACTGCACATATAACAATAAGTGAGAGATGAATTTAAAGAGGAATATACTAAGGTTTTTTCAGTTATAAATGTTCGATGTGTGACCCTTTTGTTACACGGCATACGTCTAATCTGTAATCGAGTTCGTTCCAAACATTTTGTACCATCACTCTCTCAATGGCTCCGAAAGCTTCACAAATGCGTTCTTTAAGTTCTGAACACTTTGTTTTCGGCATGGGTGGTACATAAACAATATATTTGACACTGTCAGAACTTAAAAAACGCATTTGTGCAGAATTCAGAACTATCGACAGAGTGATGGTACAAAATGTTTGGGACGAACTGAATTACAGGTTGGACGTATGCCATGTAACATCGAACATTTGTAACTGAAAACAACTTGGTATATTTCTCTTTAAATTCATGTATCACTTATTGTAGTATGTGCAGTAGTTTCAAAAATATGATTTTTTATAATCGGTTACATCATTTGTAATAGCCTTGCATATAATTTTTACGCACAAATAAAGAAACAAAAATATTACAATTATTTCGAAATTTTACTCTACTGAAGCATACATTCTACACTATATGGCGAAAGGTGACCGGTCACTTGCGATTTTTGAAATTTGTTAAATATCTAGAAAAATACATGAACAATTAACCTGAAATTACAGATGTGTAAACAGTATAGTATAGGTCATATATTTCCGCGAAGATTTTTTCCCGAAACCCCATAGGGGACCGTCAAAAAATTGAAAAAGAAAGAATATCTTTTGGATAACCCTGTAAAAACTAATGGTGCAAAAGTGTTTAAACTCGAGATCATTAATAAGTGACTTATTGCAATGTACTGTGTTCATTTTTATGAGGATAGCATGTATACTCGTAGAGAAATTAAGGTTTTTATAAAAACAGTCCCAAATTTCGCCAAGTGTTTTCCTTATAATTTGCAGAGTTCTTAGTATAAAAAAAAAGTTCTTTTCAGAAAGTATGACGAACAACATTGTACACAATACCCCGCAATCATAATGAAAAAATAATAAAAATTGGATGAAAAATGTGCAAGTTTACTAAAGAATGTTTCAGTGCGCATGCGCGAATGCAATCAAAATATAATGTGCATAATGTATTTGCTAAGTACATCGAGCAACTTTTGTAAAAGTCTCAAAAACATTGTTTGAAATGTCTGATAATAATCGTTTATAGAATAAGCTCGAAATCCGTTGTTCCCAAAATGAAGCAAAAGCATAAGGGGTTGTATCCATATATCCATTTTTAATGCCAATTTAGCATACACAATATTGCACGTAATACTGTATTTGGACAGAATCCCTCATATTTTTGCTTCATTTGGGGAACAACGGATTTTGAACTTATTCTATAAACGATTATTATCAGACTTTTCAAACTATGTTTTTAAGACTTTTACAAAAGTTTCTGTATACATTTAGCTAACACATTATGCACATTACATTTTGATTAAATTCGCGCATGCGCACTGAAACATTTTTTAGTAAACCTGCTCATTTTTCATCCAATTTTTATTATTTTTTCATTCTGATTGCAAGGTATTGTGTACAATGTTCTTCGTCATATTTTCTGAAAAGAACTTTTTTTTATATTGAGAACTCTGCAAATTATAAGCAAAAAACTTGGCGAAATTTGGGACTGTTTTTATAAAAACCTTAATTTCTCTACGAGTATACACACTAACCTCATACAAATGAACACAGTACATTAGAATAAGCCACTTATTAATAATCTCGAGTTTAAACGCTTTTGCTCCATTAGTTTTTACAGGGTTATCCAAAAGATATTCTTTCTTTTTCAATTTTTTGACGGTCCCCTATGGGGTTTCGGGAAAAAATCTTCGCGGAAATATATGACCTATACTATACTGTTTACACACCTGCAAATTCAGGTTAATTCCTCATGTATTTTCTAGATATTTAACAAAACGTCAAAAATCGCAAGTGACCGGTCACCTTTGGCCATATAGTGTAGCTATTCATCGAAAAGTAATAAAACCTACAATTGATAGATTTTGAAAGTTTTTATAATTTTAATAAAAAAAACGGAGGAACAGAAGTGGGGGCAAAAAATAGTTGATTAGCCATACATTCGATTAAGCTAAGGCTTTCAGCTGATTTACTTTTTATAAGGTCTAATGTTATAAATATATAACATTATACAGGGTGTCCGGTCTCAACGGTGTCCAATGGCTTATTCCTAAACCGTTAGTCATAGACATATAGTTCCAATTACAAAAATGTTTTAACCCCCTCATTGACAAGCCCGTGTTAATACGTTCACTAAGCTCCAGGTTTCACAGCAATACAAGCAGTATTTAAAGTAATATAATTCTATTGATTTAATGTATTTTTAATACATTGAACAATGATTAATACTTCCAAGGATTGCATTCATATTCGTTAAGTTTTTTTTTTTTTTTATAAAATGTTCAAAGAATCATTTTTTTAGCATTTAAAACAAAATGCAGAGAAAACAACATTACAATTTTGCCCTATTTCAAAATCAGCTAAAGAAATATTTTAAAAGCGATTTGGGTCAATAAAAACATTTCTTAAAAAAATACGAAATATAAATTTTTATACGGTCCCCCTGTCCAATAAGTTATTTTTAGTAAATTTTTCCTTTTACACTGACAAGTAATACAAAAAAAGTCCCGATATTCAACGATTAAAATTGACCGAGTAATAGCTGTTTAAAGTTGGAGCATATTTTTTGCTGCAAATCGGGGGTCATTAAAAAATTTAGTCGAAATATAATTTCGTCAGATATATTAAAAAATGTTTGAGAGTAAAATTAACATAGCAATATAAATTTGAAATCTTTAATCATTCTGACATATTAATGCAAAATATACAATTTGTAATAAACATTTAAGAAGAAAGAAAAAACAGAATTTTTGTTAAATAAAATGATGCTAAATTAACAGCCTCAATTCTTTACAAAATGATATGTATTTTAAAAATATTATTAGATTGCACTAGCCTGCAAAATTTGGGTTATGTCATGTTTTTTAGTTTTTGATAGTTGATTCTTATGTATTCTGTACCGCTAAATCCGAAATTGGCCTTCATTTTTAACCATGACGTCAGGAGTTTTCGCAAATTGCAAATTTCAAAGTTTAAAAGGTTAAAGTAAAAGTTGAATCTCCTCCCCCATCTCATCGGATCACTCAGCTGTTTAGCTGTAAGAATACCAGAATAAGCAAAAATATGGAATAAATTATTGAATAAAATAAAATAAAAAAGTTTTACCTATGTTTTATAGTGTGAGATTTTCGCTATATTTTAACTTACACATTTACGATTTGCAAAACAATTCTAACTTGATGGTTAAAAATAAAGGTCATTTTCGGATTCAGTGCTAAAAAGTAAGTAAAAATCAATTAGCAAAAGTTAAAAACACAACCATCTCCTCTACTTTATAGCATCCGATTTTTGTTAGTCTTTAAATTTGACAATTTATGATTTGCGAAATATCCTGACATGATGGTTAAAAATTAAGGTAATTTTCAGATTCAGTGCTAAAAAATACACTGGTGTCTAAAATTAAGGACAAATCACAAACTGCTAATTTTCAAGTACGCGAATACTCAAAAGGAAATAATATAATTCGAATAATTACTATCTCTACAGTACAGCTAGTCCATATAACATCTCATTCATGTCACACATGGTCACAAGTGTCACAGTCACTACGGTGAAGCAAAAAAAATAGGAAATTCCATACATCTCTTTATGAGTCTCAAATGATCACTATATGTGACTCTACTGAGACGTCATTGTGACGGCTGCTTTGTGACGAGTCACGACGTGACTTTACAATGTAGTTACATTATGTGATTGTCATCTGCAGACTCAATTTTAAATTCGCTGTGAATGCTGCATTGTGATAAGTTAGTGATAAGTTAGTAGTTTTTCTTAAACTTATTGGCGGTAATCTACCCGAAATATTTTGTGTTATCCTGCAAAATAAGCATAAATGGACACCACCGAAAATCATATTAATATTAGATTGTTATCGTATTTGCACCAATATGTAAAATGTAATCTCGATCGGATATTTGAAAGTGAGTTAAAGTTCGAGTTCAAATTTTGAACTGGAAAACATATATACGATCGTTGAAGTAACATAAAAACTTATAAAAATAACATAATTTTTGTTAAAAGAAATCATAAAAGAAACAGTCTCAAATCCTGACAAAATAAAAAATATGTTATTTTAGACAATCTGAAACTTAATAAATGTTAACTTAATTATAATACTTGTACGATTTTGTTCCAAAGCGCAGATGCATATGAAATAAGATCTTCGAAAGCACTTGGTAAAGTATAAAAGGCACCCCTCAAAACGAAGCCGAACTCATTTGTTTTCAGAGCAGAAAAGTGGCATATGTCATGCATTTTTAAAGTTTCATAACTCGCTCAAATTTAGCGTCATATGAATGGGACTTTTTTTGTCTTACTTGTCAGAGTAATAGGAAAATTTTACTAAATATAACTTATAGGACCGGGGGACCGTATAAAAATTTAAATTTCGTAATTTTTTAAGAAATGTTTTTATTGTCCAAATCGCTTTTAAAATATTTCTTTACCTGATTTAAAACATTTTTGTAATTGGAACTATATGCCTATGACTATCTGTTTAGGAATTAGCCATTGGACACCATTGAGACAGGACACCCTGTATAAATATATTAGATTTTTGGACTTTTTCTCTTCACTTTTTACTTCGCGAGGTAAATTAATTTATTACATAATATTACTTCAATTTATTTTCTTTTTCAGTTCTGTTACTTCCTTAAAAATGTATTTCACTTCTGAAAATGTCGTCATGAATTAAATATATACATGATAAGATTGTATATTTTTCGAGTATTTTCATTGTCGGACACTTTGATGTTTATACTTATATCAATATTTATTTTCTCTCATGAAGCAGCTCTAATATTTCATTTTTTGCTACATTTTCCCTTCTTCAAAGAAAGTAGACGCTCAAAAATTTGTATGACGTCGGAAGTAAAAATGAAGAAAAAAAATGCAATCATACTGTCAAGTCTAGATTACAGTTGTCACGATTATTACTTTTGTATACTTATCATTTATGAGATAAAAACAAATGAAAACAAAAATAATCTTTTCATATATGGGGCATTCTCACAATCTTTTGACTTTTAAGTCCCTGAATAATAATTTTTATTTTAGTACATATTCTTCTGTTTTTTTATTTCATATACTGGGAACACCCCATTGCATGATTGAATAACAATTTTAACGAGTTAAATAAGTTTTCAATGATGTTGGGGGTCCAAATACCAGGAAAACTCCTATACCGTCCCGTGTCCCTGAGGCTGATTTTAAAGTTTGGAGCTGTCTGTATAAAACTGTTTCAATAAAAGTAATTTGATGTAATTTTTTTCCGAAACTGGGACAATTGTTTTATATAAATATGTAGCATAAAATTAACCTGCACACATTTTTATTGATATTATTTTTTTAACTCTGTCCCTGGGCTTTAGATTCCTTACCATCCCTCTTTCTAAACTTATACAGAATATCTCTTCAGATGCAGCCACAGAATTATTTTCAACTTTTTTCTCATGCAGAAGTATGCTAGAAAAAGAATGTCTAAAATTCTTTGACAGGAAATTGACTGCAGAATTCAAATCAGCATTTAAATATCAATTTCAAGCATCCTGGCTTTATGGGTAGTCTTACCGTTCCCAAGATTTATTCCTGCACTTTTCGAGGTAAATAAATTTTTTTTTATTTAATCCAATGTAAATAACTGTTTCTAAAAATCAATGAATATTGTGGGTATTACTTAGTCTTAACATGATTTGCCTAAAAATAGTGGTAATTTTCCTTACCGTCCCATTCTTACCATCACTTTTTTTTCCGCACAGTCCCTTTTTTCCTATACCATCCCCTGTTTTTCCTTCCGTCCCTTCTTTAACACCCCTTTAAGACGATGTTATACCAAAATTTTGTACTAAAAATACTACATTGTCATTATTTCTTATTTGAATGCACTGTGGGTACTATGCAAAATCATTATAAGTAAAAATTGAGAAGAAAATAGAAAGTTACAGTGGTAAAATGGTAAGGAAAATTAAACTCACAAGTTTAACTTAAACCTCAGTTAAATAAAACAATTTTCGCTTCTGACCATTTTTTTTTTAATTTTGAATCATTAAGGTATTCGTCTATCAGATTAAAATGTTATTTTAGCAAGTTTAATTTCACCAGACTTTTATTCCCGAAAGTCAAAAGATTTTGAGAATGCCCCCCCCCACACACACACACATATATATATATATATATATATACAGGGTGTCCAGCGAATAAGACCCTGATTTCTAAATTAAATATCTCAAAAACAAAGATCAATAGAATTATGCGGTAAACGGTTTGTTTATTAGCTAAGCTGTAAAAATGTTACACAAAGTTACACAGTTGCAAAAATTAGTTGCAAAAACCGCTAACAGATGGCGCTGTAATCGCAATGCCTATAAATTGTGTTTTGAAGTCCAGAGCACTAGCGTCTCTTTCCTAGATGGCTTCCTATGGAAGAACGAAAATTGAGGAAGTCCACTATTTCGTTGGGGTGATGCGCAGAAGTGTAGACATCTGGTCACAGAATTATTGCATCAGCTTCAATTTTAGAGAATTTTAATTAATAGAATTTTCAATAAAAAGTTTAGCAATCATTATATAAGAACTCATTAAAATATTTTATTTGGGTAATGTGCAGAAGCGGAGCCATGGGTTGACAGAACTGAGATTTGTTTCAAATTTTGTTATAAGCTACTTCGGTCCGGATACCAGTATCTCTGTGGTAAGTCTTTTTTCTCCGAATTGTTAGATCGTGGAATTGAATCAAAGTAGAGGAGGCTTTGAAAAAAATGGAAATCTTTACTTTTTGATATTTATTTAAACTGTGAAAAAAGTTTGAATAAAAATATCCAAAGTTTCTGGTTTTAAAATTTAATTAAGCTAAAAGAAACCCCTTTTTTAAAAATCATTGAGCACTTATAATAATGATTCATAAATCATTTTTTAAAATTGTAGAGAATAGTTTGAATGAAAAAATACAAAGTTTCTATTTTTAAAAACTTAATTACGTTAAGAAAAATAATTTTAATTTTAAAAACTCGTTTTTATATTTTTTATCATTGAGCACAGAAATATGGTGCAGCTTCTAGAGATAGGATCCGAAGAGTTGGAAAGGAATGCAGCATCCAAAATACTTTTGTTTTGACGTCGATGATATTACTTATCATCAATTCCTTTTAAAAAAGAAATAATTTAATGCATAATTTCTGTCTCTAAAACTTTGTTTACAAAGGAAAGAAATATATGTGTTGTGCTAAAACCAAAGTATTATGCCGTGATTTAAAAATAAATGAAAAGTGCAAAATTACTTTTTTATTTATAATAATTCAGGTATAAACAATAATACCAAAATATTATGCCGTGATTTAAAAATATAAAAAATAAATAAACAGTACAAAATTATTTTTCTAAATATATGCAGTTTTATTTAAATAATTATATGACATTAAAAATTGAATTTAATAAAATATTTTAATAAGTTCTTATATAATGATTTCTAAACTTTTTATTGAAAATTCTATTAATTGAAATTTTTTAAAAGTAAAGCTGATGCAATAATTCTGTGACCAGATGTCTCCACTTCTGCACATCACCCCAATGAAAAAGTGGATTTTCCCAATATTCGTTCTTCCGTAAAGAGCCATCTAGGAATGAGACGCTAGTCCGCTGGACTTCGAAGCACAGTTTACAAGTTTTGCGTTTACAGCGTTAACTGTTTTTACAGCTAAATTTTGAAACTTTTGTATAACATTTTTACAGCTTAGCTAATAAACAAAACGTTTACCGCATAATTCTATTGATCTTTGTTTTTGAGATATTTAATTTTGAATTCAGGGTCTTATTCGCTTGACACCCTGTATATATATATATATATATATATACATATGTATATATATATATATATATATATACATATATACACACTTTGGCATTCTCTATTTTAAAAAGTAAAAACGGTGAGATCATTTCAGCTATCTTTTATAAAACATACTTTCATTTATGTATTATTGTTCTTTTATGTCTTTAAAAGTATTTTTTTAAGCTAAAAGAATGTTATGCGTCACAAAGGATCGTAATGTCTTGTATTGTTTACCCGAAATATATGCAAATAAAAAAAATGCAGCATAAAGTAAAGTAATAGGAGCATCTATATAATTTCTTTTTGAGCTTTCCAGTGAAAACTGCTTTCTTAAAAAGTGATAAATATTGTAATCCTCATTTTAAATTTCCTAACAATACTTCAGAAAGAAGAGTGGAATTACGTTACCAGTTGCTCTTTTAAAAAAATAAAACAACTCATTTACTGGTTTAGTTTTCTAAATTTATGTCAAGAGATTATTTTTATATAGGAAAAATAACAACTCTGTACACTATTTTCAAAAATATGTTTCTTAGACAAACTAAAATGGATCGAATCATTTTTGATTCTACGCACTTATTTTAAAGCAATTATTTTTACATAGCGATTCATGAAACATTTTTTTTTTCAGATTAACTTATCTCATAAGTGCGACAAAGAAAATATATAAAGATGTAGATTCAAACTTTTAAAAAGGAGCAAATCATGCAAAAAAAAAAAAAAAAAAAAAAAAAAAAAAATCGGTTTTCTGGAATTGGTTTAGGGTACAATCAGATTTTTTTTTAACAACAGAAAAAGTTTTGGTTCAAAAAATTACTGATAGATGGTGCTGTCATGCATAATATGAAACAAATTTGTGCAGATCAGGCTGTCATTAAAATACTTTGATGCACAAGCATGCTTCCTGCTATGGATGCCAGCAGCATGCTATCATTACCAGATCAAGCGATGTTGATTAAGCTCTTTTAAAAGAACGGGAAATCAGCAACCGGCGCACTGCGAAGCTTCCACGTGGAATAATCAATTAAATTTAAAAAAATCAAAAAACCCGACTGCGTAAAAAGCGAACTAATTAATTATTTCTCATCAATGTGAAACTATTTTTTTTTCAATTCCTACTATTAGCTCACACTCTCGCTATATATATCTTGTTCAAATTTTCGATCGTTAATAAAATACTTATTATTCAATCCTTATCCCAATCAAGGGCGAATAAATTTTTTAAAACTTGTAGTGGATGGCACTTGATGTTAATCCAGTTATTTCAAATATTAATTCACTAATTAAATTAAATTAATTAATTTTCAATACTCGAGAGAGCCCTCTTCTTGATCAAGGCATTTTAAGCGCCACTCAAGAGGAAAGAAGAATGGGAGAAAAAAAATTATCTTATTGACCTAGGTAGGAATTGACTTAAAATATTTTTTTATATTACTTGTTTATATTACTTACCTATTTTTTTATTTACTTGTATTGATGACTTTTAAGTTGTGTTTAATTGTTAGTTCCTATCTACAAACACTGTTTTGATGAGGTCTATAGATCTGTATGATGGTTAGAGTTGCAGTAAAGCTAGAGACCCTACATACACATTTTCCAGGTTGTATCATGTTTTAACGGAGCTTCTGACTGTAAAATAGTCAATGAAACACCGTCTTCATTTTGAAAGCCCTATCCAATGATATGCCACTCAATAGGGTGCGTAAATATTTTTCGTCTCTACCGCCATTTTGTATTTTACGGCCGCCATTTTGAATTTATAAAAACAAAACCTAGCCTATAACCATCGAGCCGTTAAGACGAATTGATAGAGACCTCATTCATTAAAATCCATCCAGCCGTTGGGATGTTTCGAGAGTATAAAGAAATCCACATACCCAGATACGCGTGAAACACATAACCATTCTTTTCAGTCGGTTAAAAATGTAAGGAGACGAGAAAAAAGCTCGTTTATGTACTAAGAAACTAAAGCTTGTCAGACGCTTCTATGAAACGGGTCTTTTAGTATAAACCTAATTTACATACCTACTTCATATTATGCACACTAGAGTCAATGTTATAAAAAAAAATCCGATATTCCTCAAATCCCATTCCTGAAACCGCAATTTTTTAGCACCCTTTGTTCCTATAATTTACAGTTCGTACCTAGCGACATTCAAAAGAATTCTATTTTAATGAAATGTTGAAAGAATTCTGTTTCATTGTGGTCCATGTTGAAGAAACGTTTGCAGTGTATTTTAATGATTTTACACTATTTGAAATATATTGAATTTCATATACAAGATTCTAACTATAGGATATAGTGAATCCAATCAAGAAATCTCTAAATCTTCGATTGACTGTCACTGTTGGACTTCCAGTCACTGTTTCAATTTCTCCATGACCAGAATTACTTCTTCTCCTATTTCTCCTACTCAGTTGGATTTACAGGAAACATATTTTATCTTTTTAAATTCTGATAAACTTGTCAGTGATCACTCATCGTCTCCTTTTCTCTCTCCAGCTTGGAAATTACTTTTGTATTTCTTTTCATTCTTTTCTTGTCTTAATTTTTATGGTTTAAATAATAATAATAATCTTTTATTTCTGTCTCTCTCTTTTATTATCATTATATTTATTTTTTATGTATTTATTTACTTATGTTTGAAATTGCTTTTTTATTTTATTTGAATTTTGTTTATTTCTTTTATTTCCTTTTCTCTTTTCATATTGTAATTTTTTACTATCAGTGTGACAACGCTTTCCAATTCTGAATTGGTGTTTGCCTTACAGCTAGCGCCACTTTTCTCACTTTTTTTAAGCTCTTATATTTCCAATTTCTGTTCATTTGTGACTTTGTCCCCTTAATGACACTTGTTTATCGGGACTTCATTTACAGGAACACACAAAATAATTCGATGCAATGCTGTCATTGACCAAAATTTGCTGGAAGTGCGATTTCAATTTCGATATGAATTTTTAAATTTAACTCCTTTTTTGCATATTACTCGGTGTGTATAAACATTATAGATATGATACAGGGCTTCAAAAAAGAATTCAAGTACATTTCCGCTTATTGGCGGATATTGATGAAGGTGAATTTTCAAATTTGTTATGCGTCTAGATACGGACAGCAGACTTCCATTTAGTACTTTTTTTTTACATGGCAAAATCTTATTTGCTGTAAGCCACAGCTATTCCCTGTAATATAGGGTCGTCTCGAGGCGTTGTTGCTATTGATCGAACTGATTGTCCCCATGCAGCAAACATTTTATTGCTTCACCACAGCATTGAGTACTATATTCTAGGGCATTATGTCTTACTTATATTTAGTTTTGCTTGTCAGAATATCCTTCGTCCGTCAGAATGATTATTTATGCGTTGCCAACACTACTAAATCCGTTTTTTAGGATTTCGTTCATCTGACGAAACTCTATTCGTCTCACTCTTCTGTCTGTCTGTCACAGAGCTCGTACTCAGAAATTATATATGACGTGACAGGAGGACTGATCCAATTTCTACCACCAGGGTATTGGGGACGGGAAATTTTTGATTCTTATAGCTGAACACCTCACATCAAACGACAAATCAAAAAAATTTCAAAAAGTCTTAAATTTACCGCTCTGGGCTCTAACTTGTGTATTTTAAGCTTTTTTTTTTTAACAGAGCCCCTAATCATGTTGAAGACTTGAAATTTTGGATACTTGTAGCTGAACACCTCACAGCAAACGACAAATCTTAAAATTTTGAAAATGTCTTATATTTACTCCTCGGGACTCTAACTTGTATATTTTAAGCAATTTTTCTATCTCAGCCCCTAATCAAGTTGGAGATGTGACATGTTGCATACTTATAGCAGAACACATTGGATCACACGAAAAATTATAAAATTTTGAATAACTCTTTTATTATTTACCCCTCCGGGTTCTAACTTCTGTATTTTTTAGCAATTTTTCTAACCTCTGAACTTTTCGTCCGGAGTGCGCTTTTCTAACTTTTTCCGACACTCCATTGACCACTCTTTCACCATAGATATATACAATTAAGTTCCAATTTTTACCACCAAGGGGCGCATGCCTATCTCGGGTGCTATGGGCCCGATCCCCTCGACTAATATATCTACGGATAGGTTGTAAAATGGAGTTTCGTTCGGATCGAGATTTGTTTAGAATAGAGTGCGCCCCTGGTTGAGAAATGTGGAACTAACATATTTTGCAAAAGGAGAAAGTGATTTGAAAGGAATATTAAACGAAACCCTCTGTGCGATCTGTGATCACAATTACCCACTTGTTATCCATTACGCAGCACACAAAAAAACCACATAAGCAATTGAACAAAAACTCCTAAACTTCTTCCAGTAGCGCGCGAAAACGTGACACAATACGAGACTTGTCTGTTGCAATCTCGTTTACCCATTTCAAGATTCATTTTTTTACACTTATAGGGTCTTAAACTTTTGTTAATGACTGTAGAACAATAAAACAAAAAATATATTTTTTTAGACCAAGGTTAGAGTAGGAAAGGCAGAACTGAAGTACGGATCAATTTTGTGAAATGCTGTTCTGAGAAAAAGGCGTTTTAATTTTCGTTCCTGTCCTTTTTCCCCTTTCACATTCGTTATTTATTTCTAACTAATGAAATAGGATTTTCGTGGAATTAATCTAACACAGAAAGATTTCAAAGTCTTGCAGAACGGTTTTGAACACAGTAAATTCTCTCTAAGTCGGAATATTTTCTCGGTTCCAGTCGATTACAACTTTAATAGTACTTAGAGCCTAACTATACTTTAAGGGTAAAAAAATCGAAATTTTAAACAAGTTAAAGAAGTCTTAACTTTTAAGAGATCATTAGTATAAATACAGTTCTAACTATACTTTAAGGGTAAAAAATCGAAATTTTAAGCAAGTTAAAGAAGTCTTAACTTTTAAGAGATCATTAGTATAAATACAGTTCTAATTTTGTAATGACGTAATTTCGGATCAAGAGCGGGTCTCCTCTTTTAGAGATAGTAAAATATTATTGGAAATCTTTATTAGCACCCGATATGCTCTTTCTTTTAGGCAACAATTAGCAGATCTATCTTTGTACAGTTAAATACTGATAATCTCTGCTAATTTCTAAGCATCGCACATTTTCGATTTTTACACCTTCATAGAGGGGAAAAAGTACTTTTAACCTCAATTTGGTTGAAAACTGTGTCTCAATTTATTTTTGAGATATTAATTTTTTTGTAGTTTTAATTACATTTCTGCAATGGTCGCACTTAAAGTATTCCATTTCTGTAGAATGTAAAGGGAAAATAGCTGGAAAATTGAAGATTACTACTCCTTTTTGTTGCCATTTTCTCATAACTAAAAAAAAAATTGTTATTAAAGTACGTGCTATTTTGAAAAAATATAAATGAATGATTTCTGATAAAACAGGGTGCTATTATAAGCTATATTTTATTTTCAGTGTCCATAGTAATGTTGCAAACAAATGAAGGCATATGAATCATTAGATAACCGGGTTTTTTTTGGTCGAGTTTCTTGAATGGCGAAATCGCTTTTTGCTGCTTTGTGAATTATTCCGCGATAATGACGTCCTATGCACACTTTTCTATAGATGCTGTTTAAGATTGGATCGTCAATGTGGAATTCTTTAGCCGATGCAAATGACGTCACTTTATATAAAATATAAGCGCGTATTTTAAGCCTTAAAACTGAAATATGTTTTGTACTATATCTATATTTACTATATTTACTATAGCTATATTTTTTTTCATCGGGGTGACACAAAATTCTGAAAATCAGAATTCCCGCTTTCTACTTGTTTTAATTTACTTTCTTTAGATCTAAACCTAAGATTTTTAAGAAACACTAATGTAAAAAGCTAAATATACGTTTAATTTTCATAAATATTCCAATATATTTCTCGAGTTTTTTTTTTTTTTTTCAAAATACATTTCAAAAATATGACCAACTCAAGTTCTATAGACAAAACGCTATCACGAAATATCTACTATGAAACATATCTATGCATAATTAGGGTTGTTCATGAGTGTTTTATTTACTACTAACGGCAATCAGTAAATTTAAAAAATGCCCGGATGCGATTACAAATGCAAAATCTGAAGTATGAGTATTTTATCAAACATTTTTTGGATGTGGGCTACAGCGCTATATAAAAGAATATATTAACATGGAATACTTTTAAATATGTTGAAAGTAGCTAAAAATATTTTATGCGCAATAAGATATAGAAAATGTTTCAGGAAATCGATATTTTGACATAAAAGGCTCTAAAAGCATCTTCCAGAAAACCTATTCTAGAACATTATAAATAACACTAACGTCCAAGAGAATTTTCCTTATAGACAGAACTAATGTTTTGTCTATCCTACTTATCTAAAAATATTTAAAATCCATAATTTTTTCGAAACAGAAACAACTATATTTCGAGAGATGTTATTAAAATACCTGTGATTGTACAGTGTAAAAAAAAAAAATTGCATTAAAACTAATTTTTACGTATAACACACTTTTCAAGGCGTTACGGAAGCATCGATAAACCGGTGACCAAATGTAAATTTACAAATACAAAATATGCGACAAACCTAAAAAAGAATTATTTCCATGCGATTTTGTATAAAAATGTCCATTAATACGAAACGTAAAATAAGAAGGCGTACTTTATGTTAAACTAGTCGGATGTGCCAATCCAAAACTTTATTTTATCTTACACATAGTAATCTATATATATATATACATTACGTTATCGTACGTGGCACAGAAATCGCAATTATTTGTTAATTGTTTAATGGCAACGCCCGAATGAAACGCATCTCATTGGTTATTGTGTAAAAGTCCTTTGGCAGGATTTAGGCCGAGGTATATCGGGTTTATTTACCTTTCGCTGCAATTATGGATGAGCTTCAAAATATCATTAGAATGCTTGAAAGTGAAGAAGAAGCCAAATTAAGAAAAGAAGCCGACAAACGCAGAGCATAAGCGATCGCTAAAATAGGCTTAATAGCCGTTTTTTAAAATGCATCACATTAGCATTTCAAAAATCTTAATTTTCCATATATCAAGCCCTTTTTTATACCGATATGCCATTTAGGTTCAACCATGAGAACTTACCTGACCTTTTCATTCTTTAACAGTAAGTGTAATAATTTTCCTTGACCGTTTCATTTTTTAAACGTAACTATCATACTTTTGAAATTTTAGTCCTTATTTAATTTTTTTGCAAGTTTTTAGTATAAATAAAAGCACAGAAGCTATATACGCACCACGTTGGCGCGATTTTTTTTTCTGACGCCAATGTCATATATGCACCGGGGTACTTAGCTGACCCCAAAGTGTCGTTATTTTGCTTGATATGGTAACTCGGACGTTGTTGTTTATTTATTAATAAATTGTTAATTTACTTTTATTTTCTTTTTTAAAATTATATAAATTGTTTTGTTCTACAGTTATTAGTGAAACTTTTTTTATTTATTGTTATTCCCTTTTTAGCTCACAGGCTATCAAAGCCTGAGAGCTAATGTGCCCGCCCGTTCTGTATGTATGTATGTATGTACGTACGTATGTACGTAACGCGATAACTCTTGATAGAAACATCCGATTTGCTTCAAAATTTTTTCCTAGGTTCACTGTGATAAGGCGCTTCCCTGATTAGTTTTTGGAGTTCATTGGTTAAGGATAAAGGGGGAAAAACGGGGTTAGTCCACCCCCACCCTCTCCTTAATTCAGATAAATGGGTTTTTCATGCAGAATGATTCGATTTGCTCCGAATTTGATATACCGGTTTATTATGTCAAGGAACTTTGCTGATTAGTTTTAGGGGTTCATTGGTTAAGGATAAAGGGGGAAAAGGGGGGTTAGTCCACCCCCTTAATTCAGATAAATGGGTTTTTCATGCAGAATCATTTGATTTGCTCCGAATTTGGTATACCGGTTTATTATGTTAAGGAACTTCCCTGATTAGTTTTGGGAGTTCATTGGTTAAGGATAAAGGGGGAAAAACGGGGTTAGTCCACCCCCCCTTAATTCAGATAAATGGGTTTTTCATGCAGAATGATTCGATTTGCTCCGAATTTGGTATACCGGTTTATTATATTAAGGAACTTCTCTGATTAGTTTTGGGGGTTCATTGGTTAATGATAAAGGGGGGAAAAACAGGGTTATTCCCCCCCCCCTTAATTCAGATAAATGTGTTTTTCATGCAGAATGATTCGATTTGCTCCGAATTTGGTATACCGGTTTATTATGTTAAGGAACTTCCCTGATTAGTTTTGGGGTTCATTGGTTAAGGGTAAAGGGGGAAAAGGGAGGTTAGCCCGCCACTCTTAATTTAGATAAATGGGTTTTTCATGCAGAATGATTCGATTTGCTCCGAAGTAGTATACCGGTTTATTATGTTAAAGATCTTCCCTGATTCGTTTTGGCGATTAATTGGTTAAGGATAAAGGGGGGTTAGTCCACCCCCTTAATTTAGATAAATGTTTTTTTTGCAAGATTATTCGATTTGCTCCAAATTTGGTATACCGGTTTATTATTCCTATTATTCCTATTATTCCTTTATAATCTAATCAGGGAGCTTCCCTGATTAGATTTGGAGGTTCACTGGTTAAGTATAAAGGGGGAAACGGGGGCTAATTCCCCTTCACTTATTTTTTTGAGTGGCATTATTCTTTAAAATAAGAGTATAATATACAATTAGTGTGAATAGTCTGTGAGCTCAATGCCATCAGTTTAGCTGGGCACTTTTCTTTTTTATTAAAACTATATATATTACTGGTATTCGAAAACGAGATTTTCGCCAAATTGGTGTCAGAAAGGAATCGCGCCAACTTGGTGCGTATATGGCATATGTGCCAAATAAATTTTATTCAGTCTTTTATTTATGAAGCCCACTCCACTGTTATATTTTTCGGTAGTACTACTTGATTATCCCGTCGACCAAAATACTATTGCAAAATTATAAGATTAAATGTCAATAATGGCTGATCGTAAATGTCACATTCACTTGACATTAAACACGAAACATGTGTTTGTTAAGTCATCAAGTGATTTTTATTTCGTCGTTTTATTTGTATTTTTATTAATGTTATAATAATTTATTGTCCTTTCGTTATTTAAAATAAAAATTATGTCAATTTGTGTAATTTGGCGAGTAGTTTGGCGACTTATATAATTTGGAGAAATTGGTCGACGGGATAATCAAGTCGTACCTATTTTTCAATGACAGTCTGCCCTGACAACGCCGGGCGAGTCAGCTAGTAGTTGAAAATTCGCCACCAGTACCAAAATTAAATGACAATCTGTATCATATTGAAGATTCTAAAAGGTATAGGTTCATTGAATTGTGTGCAATTAAAAAGAAGGTACAAGCATCGCATCTTTCAAACAAATCATTGAATTTCAGCACACACATTCTTAGATGTTTGCAATCGAAACTCCCAACCCAAAGAACATAAAAGCGACACCTGTCGCATTGTATACATGCAAACCTAATAAGGATCTATTTATGTGAAAGTGTAACAGAATATGAAGTTTGATTAAATTCCGTGCAATAGCTTTTGAGATGCAGCTATCGCAAAATAGTGAAAAATGTAGCATAGCAGCGCCATCTGTTGGGCGATTAACACCAAAACCTAATAAACAACAACTTATACCAACGTCTAAGTGGATCTGAAGTTTGATGAAAATCCGTGCATTAGTTTTTGAGATATACCTATTGCAGGAATCTTCAAAAATGCAGCACAGCAGCGCCACCTGTTGGGCGATTTGCACCAAAAACTAATAAGCACTAACTTATATCAACGACTGCGGAAATTGTGAAAAAATGCAGCACAGCAGCGTCACCTGGTGGGCGATTTGCACCAAAAACTAATCAGCACTAATTTATATCAGGCACTAACTGAATATAAATTTTCCGATGAGATTTTTCTTGAGATAGAGCGCCCACGATATTTGTGTCACATACAGACAGACAGACTCACAGGTAGATAATTTCTAAAAATAGTCAAATCGCGTTAAGGACCTTCTAAAACGTATAAATCCGTCGAAAACCGGAAGTCGAAAATTTTAACGAATCCAATACTTTCTTCTTGTAAAGAAGAAAAAGGAAAAATCAATGTCGCTGTTTATCAAAGCTTTTTGTAGCAACAATGTACATTCTTTGAAAACGAGAATCTTGTTCCGGAAGGATTCTGCCGCAGCACTGCAATGACTACTCCCGTAGGATTTACGTACAAGAAATTCCCTGGACACTCGTTTCTTCCTCTTAAAAATCATCGTTATGTCGTCGATAAAAATAAATTTATCTCCAATAGTTCGCGAGAAAAGCCTCACAAAATATTCATGAACATGGTAGACATGCATTAATGTAAAAGAATTCCACTCCATACAAGAATTCCACTTCCACGAAAGCAGTCTATTTCCATTCTGTGCACGAAATATTTAGGGAAGATACTTAAAAATTTTTCTGGATAAAATCACATGTTTGTGTTACAGGGGATTACATAACATAACAATTTTAAGTTGTTCAAAAATTGTTATACAGCTTAAATAATTTTATCATTGTATTGTGTGTGTGACATTTCACAAAACATTCTTATGTAAAGCAAGTTAAAATACAAGCGAATCTTCTACATTAATTAATTTTCTGTTATAAAACATACCATAACTTGATTTCCTACTATTATGAAGAGATTACACAAGGTTTAGTATCAGTGTGTTGATTGCTCATTTTACTGTACTATACAGTAAATAATTGCTTATATAGCTTTTTTATTTCGTAGTTTCACGCATAAATAGTTATAAACTTCTTAATTTTGCGAGTTACTGTAAAAAATACCGATTAAAAAATATCGAATACTGTTTTTATGATACCATTATAGACACTTCGAGTTAATGAAAAATTATTAAAAAATTGATAATTTGAATATTCCCAGATTTCGTGAATTTTCAAATTTCATTTTAAATTGCTTGATTTCAAAAATACGAGTTTATTTCGTTGAAAAAACTTTGTCTAAAAGATTTTCTACGCTAGTTGAAGGGAAGCTACTTTCATAGGAAGATTATTCGAGAATTAGCATGCGACGCTGAATCTCATCGGCTTATCGACATTTCTTCCAAAAAGATGGGAACTCTTTTAACCTTTTATGTACTGAATTATGAATTCATGAAAATTTTATCTTCTAAAGCATTTTTCGTGAATTTTTGAAAGTACATTAGAAGATTTACATAATCATTTAATAAATTTTTGAAGGATTTTAAAACGATCGAAGGATTTAGAAGGATCCGTTAAATTTTAATTTATAGGATTTTTGTGCCATATACCCCATTCAAATCTTTTATTTTAAATATTTTTCATGGTATTTTGTAGAATTAGGAAATGTACAAATATAATGTTCTTACAATAGAAATACAAAAATATTTCCTAATTGAAAAATTCGCCCCCTCCCCCCCTCCCTAACGCCAAGAAAACTGAAAAGATTCAAGGAAAAAGAAATCATCCTTTTAAAATTATTTTTGTTTGTGTAACCACTAATGCTTTTGGAACAGGATAAAGTAATGTATCTATAACTCATTCTAAAGTGTATTACTACTAATCAACGTATTAAATGAATTTTATAACAAGTTATTTTAATGGTACTTATAAGTACCGTCAGTAGATAAAGGGTTAAGGTCTGTAAACGGGATATTTAGAGGAGATCTGCGGAAGTAAAAACTCTTTTCTTCTAGGCATATATGCGAATCCTATTGAAAATTTTCATAAGTCTTAGGTATTTTGGTTTTAATTTCTGCAGCACCCGTAACTGAAAAAAAAAAGACTTGTCGATAATGCAAAAGTGATCAATAAAAATGGGATAAAATCTATTCAGTATCAAGTAACATACAAATTACTACAAAATATATAGTTGAACGGATGGAAATCGCAGATTATGTATAGAAATAATTTGGTTAACCATCTGTACTGAAAAGACGTCGCTCGTCGAGGTTTTGTGGTGTTCAGTTACATAAATGCACTTACATTTTAATTTATTACGCTTTATTTAATCTCAGAATTTCTCTTCTAAAATAAGGCGAGTTTTAGTATTAAAACCAATGGCACGATACTCGGCAGCTATGTAACTCATTCACAAAATCAGCTTCACGTGCGGGCACGTCTTTTCAGCACGTCTTAAGGCTACACAGTAACCTAAAAATGACAAAAATATCGAATATTTTTTTATTGAACTTTTCAGTGGTCCATACATCATGACTCTATATTGTAGATCTGAAATCCAAATAGTTTTAAAGATATTTGAACTTTTCTGAGTGTTCTGAATGTTCCTTTACAAACTTTAAAATTTTCACAAATTTATAAAAAAAATGGTGTTTACTAAAATGATTTCTTTTACTAGAATCAGTTTAATTTCATAATCTCAAACAAGGTTATTAACTATTTTTAATGTCTCCAAATTTTTTTTTTTTGAAAAGGGTACTGCGTAGCCTTAAATATACGTCGCTGACAGCATGTTACTTTTCTTTTTTCCGTAAGCTTTTGTTAGTAATTATCTGGTGCATATTTTTCTTTGTTTTTATCACTAAGCAGCGTTCTAGTGAGTACTGATAATCTGAGAATACAAATTTCTCTAATTCTGAAAATATATGATTATAAATTAATCTGAAATTTCAATAATAATTCTTCTTGTGTAAACATATAAACACACTTCAAAAATTTTATAGCTTTAAAAATATATTTTGATAGCAAAATCAGATGTATTTAAAAATTTACAAATCACAAATACTTGAAATAATAGACACTAAACGTATGTATTCCCGGAATAGAGATATGTTTTTCCTAAAACCCAACATTTTTATTTACAAATGATAAACACGTTGTTTTTGCCATAAACATGTGAAATCATTTCCGATATGAGCGTGTATGGGGAAATCAAATACATCTTCTTGAATTTTCTGTAGGGAAAAAAGGCAATAAATCTTTGGAATGGCTGCCATTGAAAAATCCGTAGTAACATGCAATAACGGAAGAAACAAAATGACAGAAATCTGGCATATATTACAGATGTTGTGTCGAAAACGAGAATATAACACTTACTTTTTTCATTCATTCTGTTTATCGAGTTAGTATATGTGCATTATTTTTTAACATTATGTTCCAAATAAAAAGCAGTCTAGAAATGATTCTAGATATTATTAAATAATATAAAAGGGTTATTATATGTATTATAATCAGAGGCCGCAGTAAAAATATTTAATTATTTTATGACTTCTTAAGGGGACCAGGTAAGCGAAATTTTGGAAAAAAATCGATTTTTACTTATTTATATCATTAAATAGTATAAACTTTTATCTTTTCAACGATGTGTCACACATGTTTATTTATAAAAAAATAAATGTTGGAATTATTCATTTTTTCTAAGTACTTCACAGTTTAATGGCCATTTAAATCTTTAACTGACTTTTCTCAAAAACTTGGATTTTTCCTGTTTGTGTTCCTTTTTTTCAATATCTATTAAACTTATGAACTCAGATTATTTTTAATACTTATAGTATGTTATATTGTATACTCTCTATTGTATACACAGCGATGTAATGATTGTTGATAATTATTTATTTTAGGCAGCGAAATCTTACCAATAATTTCTAATTTAAAAATGACTTTCAATAAATAATTAATAATTAGAATCGTGGCAAATAAACAACGTTAAAAGTTCCAATTTTTTTTTAATTTAAAGCATACCGGTTTCGGTAGCATGTAGCATACCTTCTTCAGTGCTAAGGATGCCGGAAATTTGCTCACATATATAGGAGAGAAGGGGTTTCAAGTTAAAGGTTTATTGGCCAATATGAAAACAGAGGATTGCAGGTAACAGTCAATAGGAAAATAGATGGGAAATGGAAACGAAATAGTGAGAAAAATTAAGAGAAAGAAGTATTTATGTAATATTTCCAACAATCTGATAATGGAGGAATAACGAATTCACAATTAATATTATTATTTAAATTTTTATAAATATGAAATGCTTCAAGGAAGGTAAGTTCGCGTATATAAGTAGGTTTAGAGATTATTTTAACCGAATTGAAGTCAAAAGTATGATTCATCTCCCAGCAATGTTTTGCAATAGAGGATTTATTGATTTCTTGATTTTTAATATATTGTTTATGTTCTTTGATACGAAATTTTAAGCAGTGTTTAGTTTGTCCAATATAGTAAAGGCCACACTGGCAATTAATACGGTAGATACCCCATGAATTGGATAATTCAATAGGGTCTTTGACTTTGCAGAGGGTGAGTTTATTGGTAGAGGCAAAAATTATTTTGAAGTCATATTGTCTAAGAATTTTAGCAATGGGAAAGCTTGATTTAGGAAAGAAGGGTAACACAATGCTAATATTGGAAAGAGTAGAAGACTGAGGAGAGTTTGAGGAACGAGGTGGCTGAAGTTTAAATAGAGCAGTATCAATTATAGAAGGGTTGTAACCTCTGTCAATCGCAATGGCTTTAATATGTTCAATTTCACTATTAAATGACTGAGAATCAGAGCAAATATGTATGGCACGATTTATAAAGGTATAAAAGGCGGCCATTTTTTGGCTTAGGGGATGACAAGAACGAGCATGGGGTGGTAAAGAAACAGCGAAGCTTTTGCGATAGACGGATGTAGTGAAACCGGTTACAGTGCGAGTAATTAATAATTAATCTTTAGTTTCACTTAGAAAAAAAATGTCCCGTTAAAATACGTAAAACATGTTATTCAAACTATTCGAAAAATTCTAGACCTCTATTTTTGACCATTTCTGAGAAAAAGATACATAAAGTTGGTGAATTTAACATGACGGAGATAGGGCTTTCCTTGTCCCCTAAAAGGACAATGTAATGTTTTTAAAACTTTGAAATGAAAACTTTGGAAGATTAGTGTATAATTGCAGACACGTAAGTTGAACAGATGATTCTAATCATTTAATGTTTATTGGAACGACCAAATTTCTTTTTATTTTTCATTATGGTATAAAACATGAGTGATTTTTAACTTCACGGTTATACAATTTTAACTTCATTAAGGTGAACATGCGCAAGATAATTTTACATTAAAAAATCAATCACACAACTGAATAAAACATTATTTATTTTAAAAAGGCAGCCCGTTATTTTGCAGAAAAAAATGACGCTCTTCGAATTCCTCTTCATTAAATTCAAAGTAGCGCGTTAGAAATATTACTGAATTATTTTTCGTCCGTGTATTTGATTAAAAAACACATCTATACTATACTAATAGTTACTAATAATATTATAAAAAAGTAAAGTTTGTTTATTTGTAGGAGATAAGCTCTGGAGCTACCGAATGGATTCGAAAATTAAAAGTATCAAAATTATGGTGTTAGTCGCACTTAGAACATAAGCTATATCTTATGTCCGTGCCACTGGCCAAAAGGAGACGCAGGGGCAAAAAACGTTCTAAAAATGCGATTTTTGTGCTGCTGAAGGGCCTAGAAACATGAAATTTAGAATGGTAGTTACTTATAAGATATAAATTATCTCTAAGAACATTTCTTAAAAAATTCGAAATTTAAAAGGGGTGCGCAAAAAGCGTTCTAAAAAACGTTCTAAATTGCCATTTTTACGCAATCTCAGAAAGTACCGATTCGATTTTTTAAAAAATGGTGTTAAAACGATGGCGACAGCCCTCGCTCCAACATAGGCAATATTTTATGTCGGTGCCACTATCCCAAAGGGGGTGCAGCAGCAAAAAACGTTTTAAATTGCATTTTTGTGATACTGCAGGGGCTAGCAACTTGAAATTAGGCATGGTAGTTATATTATGATAAAATTATCTCTAAGAACATTTCTTTAAAAATTCGAAATTTAAAAGGGGTGAAAATGCGGGAAAAGCGTTCTAAAAAACTTTCCAAACTGTTTTCTACGCAATCTCAGGAAGTACCGAACCAATTTTTTAAAAAATGGTGTGAAAACGATAGTGACAGCCCTCGCTCCAACATAGGCTGTATTTCATGTCGATGCCACTACCCAAAAGGGGCGCGGGAACATAAAACGATCTAAATTGCGTTTTTTGTAGTACTGCAGGGGCTGGCAACTTGAAATTAGGCATGGTAGTTACTTATAAGATATAAATGATCTCTAAGACCATTTCCTAAATAATTCGAAATTTAAAAGGGATGAAAATGGACTAAAAATGTTCTAAATGGCGATTTCTACGCAATCTCAGAAAGTACTCAACCGATTTCAAAAGTAATGGTTGGAAATTGATGATGACAGCCTTTGCTCCAGTATAGGATATATTTTATGTCGGCGCACTACTACCTTGCGGTTGCAAAACGTTCTAAATTGTGATTTTTGTGATACTGAGGGGGGCTAGCAACTTGAAATTTGGCATGGTAATTACTTATGAGATGTAAATGTTCTCTGAAAACATTTTCTTAAAAACTTGAAATTTAAAATGGTTGAAAATGAACGAAAAGCGTTCTAAAATCTTCTAAATTGCGATTTCTACGCAATCTCAGAAAATATAAACCGATTTCAGAAGTAATGTTTTCAAATTGATGGTGACAGTCCCCGCTCCAACATAGCCTATATTTTACGTTGTTGTCACTACCACCTGGGGGTTACAGGAGCAAAAAATGTTCAACTTGCGTTTTAGGTGTTACTGAGGGGGTCTAACATTTTAAATTTGGAATGATAATTACTTCAAAGATGCAAATGCTTTCTAAGAATTGTCGAAAGAAAATTCCAAATTTAAATGAATGAAGTGAACGAAAAGCGTTCTATAAGCATTCTAAATTACGATTTTTATGCAGTTGTATGAAATACAAAACTGATTTCAAACATAACGGTTGAAAATTGATGTTGATAGAACCTGCTCAAACATAAGCTATATTTTATGTCGGTGCCACAACCCCTAGAGGGTTGCAGGAGCAAAAAAACTTTCTAAATTGCGATTTCTGCGGTACTGAAGAGGCTAGAAACTTTAAATATAGCACGGTAGTTACTTATAAAATATAAATGTTCTCTAAGAACAGTCGAAAATAAATTAAAAATTAAAAAGGGAAGGGAAGGAGCGAAAACCATTCTAAAAGAGTCCTAAATTACAATTTCAACGGAATCTCAGGAAATAATAAACCAATTACAGAAGTTATTGGTTGCGAATCAAGGGTAAATACATGTCCCTGATCCTATACAGGTTGTATTTTATGCCGGTGTCACTACCACCTGATTGGCAGGAATAACAAGAAAGCCTTTAAAAACATCTAAATTTCGTTTTCTATAGAATATTATGAAATACCAACCGATTTCAAGGTTAATGTTGGCAAATTAATGGTGACAGTCTCTGTTTCATTATTTTCGAGACATTCTATTTCAACTCTGTTTCGGCCTTTTATGTTAGTGCCACTAACACCAAAGAGGTGGTTGACTGTTAGACAAGAAGCTTGGAATTTGACATGATGGTTAATTTTAAGATGTAAATCTTTTAAGATGGTTTCTAAAAAATTCAAAACTTCAAATGAATACTGAAATGAGCGTATGAAATGAGCATAAAAGTCTCAAAATACTTTCTAAATTATGATTTATTTAGAATTAGTTTTAGTTTTTCTTATTAACTAAAATCTCATTTCTCTCTATTGCAGTTTTATAATGAAGTTTAGTCAAACTGCGGCTTAATTTGTAATTTTTGAATTGTTCCAAAAAGTGTTCTTCTAATAAAAAATAGTCATGCAAATATCACTTCGCATATTTCAACTATTACGCGAGCAAAGCCGCGGGGTTTGCTAGTTTAGTTTATATTTAGACTGCCATTTCCCTACTTTGCGATGTAGGGATAATTTTGATATAATGTTTATATATAATAACAGTTAAATTACGGGAGCTGAAATGACGAATAAAATGAATGATCTCGAATAAAATGAATGTTGTCTAGCAAGTACGAGACAGTTTTTGCAGGAAGTTGTTGCCTGTAATGAACATGAGTTCTGACATTTTTCAAGAACGATAAATATCGGATGAATTCTATACTGGCCTGCCTAATATATTTTTATCAGTTCTTATATTTTATTTATGTATTTTGTACGATTATTTTATACCCACTCAATGCTATCTGCGTCTGTGATAATATTTTAACTAAATCTAAAATCTGTATTGAATGATTTACTATTTTTAAACGAAAATTTTTTCGAACAAACTTAATGTTAGGGTAAGCCACTGCTCTTGGCAACATGCACCCGCTGAATTTGTCGCTTTTAATTTTAAATTTTAAACATTAAATTTTGAAATCTTTTCATACAAACCTATTGACATGAGTTCCTTCGGCAGCTTACACACTCACGTTTTTACGATTTTATATTTTAAACCAAAATCCATCCAATTTAACCTGGAGATGTGGTCCAAACTGCCTTCGACAGAGCACGCCTAGAAGCTTACTCACAGACACTCAACGTCCTAACCCATTTGGCGAGAAACTGTGTAGCCAAATTATTTGGCGAGAAAAGAGCTCAACGCGTATGCAATCATGCGCTCCTTTATTTCCAGTATCGTAGGTCAAAGATTGCACGTTTATTTGTGAGTTATATGTATATTATGGTTACGCTCACAGAATTAATACACTAATTTCCATCAAACTTGAGATTCAGTTAGTTCCTGATACAAATTAGTGCTGTTTGTTTTTTGATGTAAATCGCCCAACAGGTGCATGAATTTTCATGAAACTTTAGATTCAGTTAGTCCTTGATATAAATTGATCCTGATAAATCTTTGGTGCAAATTGCCCAACAGTTGCCACTGCTAAGCACAACTTTTCACGATTTCCGCAATAGCTCTATCTCAAAAATTAATGCACGGATTTTAATAAAAATTCAAATTCAATTAGAAGTTGACGTAAGTTGTTGCTCTGCTATGCTGCATTTTTCAGGAAGTATTAACACGTATGAGATCGAAGAAAATTTTGGGATTGCCACATCCGACTAGTTAATTATGTTTTCATTCAAATGTTCACGTGTTTCCAACTTATCGGTATTTTGGGGGGGGGGGGGGATCTGGAGGGAAGGGCCCCTTACAGAAAATAAATAAATAATGGTTTCAGTTCTTTATTTTCAAAATGCTTACAGTACTATATTTATGCAACGGAATAATTAAAATAAAATGTGCATATTTTGAATTTCATTAAAGTTTTTTTTTCCACTTATAATTACACGTAACAGTACAATTCGTGTACATCCAGGTATTTTTTTACATTTACACACTTGTTGTCTGTGTTTATCAACAGATAACAACTTAAATACTTAATGGCATAACATAATACACATAAAAACAGGTAATCTTTTGTACAAAATGTGTAATTTTAATGACAAGTGGGTGATTTAAAAAATTTACACACTTCTATGTGTCTATATAATTATGCTTAAATTAGAATAACACTCCGATTCGTGTAAATTCAGGCATTTTTCTACACTTACACACTCGTCTGTGTATTTCAAGAGATAACAATCTACACACTTAGTTTCATAATCTAAATAGACATAAAAATGTGTAAAATGTTGCAAAAATTTGTAATTTTTATGACAAGTGTGTAATTTTAGAAATTCTCACATATATGTGTGTAAAATTGGCTAATTTACACATTTATTTTTTAGAGTGCACGAATTACGATAATATTTCCATGAATTATAATAACACACGAATTATTTTTAAGTGGATGAAAAAAAGCATTAAAAATAAATTAAAAATGGGATATTAAAATTATTGGGTTGCTTGTATAAGGTGTAATGACGCAAGTTACCTTTAGGACCAAGAATAGGACTTTTATCAACAAATATTATTTCATGTTTACTGAACGACCCTACCTTACTATAAAGTAAACATAAAACAAATTCAATTATGCTTTTGTTAAGATCTATAAACGGGAATTTTCGGAAGAAGTCATCTCTCGCGCAGAAATAAAACAAGAAAGAAAAATCCTGCGTTAAGCATAGATTATGAAACACTTTCTAACCTTTCCTGAATGCTTTAAAAAAACTTCCTTATTTAGGGAAATAAAGTAAGTAAAATAACTAAGTAAACATTTTATAAAACGCATAAAACATTTGAAAAATTGATTTCAGCAGTGACCGTCCATAGCCAAATATGTATTCCAATTCTTTTGACCAGTCCTATATTCGATCTGTAGGTTGATATATGTACTATATAATAGGAAAATTTAGTTTAGCAAGAAAACGCATAACATATTGAAATTTCTCTTTCAGCAATTTATACTAATAGATGGAAAAATACTTGAATACTTTTGTACAGTCCTGTAGTTTACATAGTACCTTTATTACATGTCACTATTTAGCTAAAATTTAATTCAGACTAAAACGCTCTTAAAACTACTGAAATTACATTCCAAAAATTACCATCCATCGACGGCCATGAATCCAATTCTTTGCGCGGCCCTGTATATCGTTTTATCTATATTCTACAAACATTTCAGCCTGCTGATCACGTGACCAGTCTGGAGCTAAACAAATTCTTTTAATATTTATTCGTGACGTAGGCTTCTGTTATTACGTAATCGCGATAAAGGGAGGGAGGGCAGTGGGTCAGTCCTGCTCGGTCTGAAAAGTGATCTCGCACTCGTAAATTGCAGATGAAATTATTTTATCCATATTCTACAAACATATCTTAGTATACTAAATGTAGTTCAGCATACAAATGCATAACTCATTTAAAACCCACCTTTAAGCAATTTACGCTCATATTCAGTAACCCTTACGAATTCTTTTCTGTAGCCCTGTATATGAAATATAGCATTTGCACACACTATATAGTATGCATAAATATAGTGAAACTTAAATGCGCATATCACAATTAAAAGTGCATTTCGTGCAATCATTACATATATACAGTGATTCGGATGCAATACAGTATCTGAAATCTTTTGTGTGTCCCTATAAATGCTATGCGCTTCGTGTTATACATGAAATAGCTTATACTAAAGCTCAACGAGGTATATCAATTTCATTATATATGAAACAGTTTAACGTAATTCAAATACACCGCAAACAGTCCCCCCCCCCCCACCCTATACCATTATGTAACGGAATTCTTTCGTGTGGCCCTGTAAATGAATAATAACTATTCTTTGTACCACATATTCTACAGAATGCATATTTTAGTGGATTTCATAAATGGTGGATTTCATTTACTATTTTTGAAACAGTGTAACACAATAAAAAATCATTTGAAACGATTTTTTCCGATTGACCGTAATGTAACGGAATACTTTTGACTGCCCCTGTAAATGAACTAAACATGCTACAAACTTCATTTGAAATAGGGATCGTGGTATAGTAAAGGTCACTAACATCCAAAAATTTCAGAACGATCCGAGTATATTTACGAGAGTTAGAGCACGGACAGAAGAACAAACGAATATGCAAATCGAAGTCGTTGTTGGAAAGTGTTAAAAAAAATGGCAAAGGCAGAAATAAAGAAAATAGTAAAGGCGGATTTTTCAAATGAACATTCAAAAATGAAATGGCTCTACTACCTATCAATGCATTTCACAAACATTAATTTTATAAGAAGTTTATAGGTAATACAAGAACAAAAATAACATCTGTATAGTTCACTGGGGGATAGATATTTTTTTTAATCTGCACGAGTAGGTTAAAATTCAATAGTTTTCATAAAGATTGTTTTCTTCTTCCCTTTTATACGCAAAATTATTTCTTGGTATAAATATTTAATAAATCTAAAAGATAAAATATTAAACAAAAGACGTTATTACAAGTTTTCACTTTTTATCTTAACCCTTTAGAGCGCAGGTTTGCATATATGCAAAGAACAGTGTTTTGAATTTAATAGATTTTTTTATTCGTATATACCTAATTTACACCAGGAAATTAAAATAGCAATATCTGCTTTAATTAATAACAGACATTCCGTATTTAACGCGTTCACGCCGGAGCGGTGGGTCACACTCGACTGTCTCAGAGCTGCCAAGTCTCCGTTTTTTTTATACCAGTATTTTAATACAGGAAATGTTGTTTTATTTAATTATAACAATTGGGCGATTTAAAGGAACAACAATTTCTATAAAATAATAGTGGTGTGCAAAAAGCCGGAGACTTGACAACTCTCAGACAGTGCAGTGTGACCCACCGCGTCGGCGTGAACGTGTTAAATAAAGCGAAATTAACCATTTCTGGTGTAAAGTCAGATTATCTTTACTACGTATTTTCTAGAACGTATTCTATCATAAGAATTAAAGGGTTAAAGGTTAAGTTTTATAAAATAAATAATTATATAAAATAAGGTATTTGGAGACATACTTCTTAAAATATTTAATAATTTGCAATATTTTACCGTAAAACAGCCTTTACTTATATTCCAGATGTGCAACGGAAGAAAAGTTTGACGTATTATATGAAAAATGTGTCTCTGATTTTTTTCATTATTTTTCCTTAGCAACAAACCTTTCAGAGAATCATACATAATTTTTTTCGAAACAAAATAAGAAATCGCGCATTTAAGGGTTAAAAATCACGTCTATATTCAATACTGGAATTCTTTTAAAAAAACGTTTCCGATACATGACTTTGTGTTGGACCTTGGTATATTGAAAATTCATTGCTCTTATTTATCATTAGCAGAAACCACAAACTAGACAGATTATGAAAAAATAATTTGCGTTTAGTTTCTGTTTAAGATATGACAACACAAAAGATTAAAAAAAAAAAAAAAAAAAAAAAAAAAAAAGATTATATAAATTATCTATTCAGGTTTTCTTAATTATTTTCTCAACGTATAATCACGATTTAATTAATATTTATTGATAATTAAGTTCTGAACATGAATATATTTCATTTCCATTGTAAGCACAAAACGCTACAGAAATTCTAGAAATCGATCCCATCAGAAAAAGAGTAGGAAAAAAAAAACTCCAAATACCATCTTTACATACATGAACCAAGATAAGTTTAAAATAAAGCGTGAAAAGCTTATTATGACAAAATAAAATATGCTTCAATTTATTTTTATTTTATTCTTAGAACTTTATATTGTTAAGAAGTGCAGTGCATTTAGAAAATTGTCTCATAACAAATAGGAAAAATCCAAACCAGAGATTGAAATACATGTATAATTATTTGAAGAAAGAAAAAGATGTTTTACCTTTCAAAAATATTTGTGGGAAAGAAAAACTCAATTATAACCCTAGAAAGATCTTCGATACAAATTTATTTTGTAGTCCTATTGCTCTGAATGAACAATATATGTTTTGGTTAAAAAAAATTAAACAATTCCAGTGGAGAAAAATGCAATTGAAAACAGCTGTTTTAATTTACTTCTCCGCCCATTTTGAAATGGAGATAGCATAAAAAAATGAAAGAAATAAAGAAAATCAATAATGCTCCTCACCAAACTTTTGGATAATTAGTTTTTAATAAAAAGTGTAAAGCAATTTTCTAACAAAGGATATCTCGATAGCTTCTTTTACTGCACCCAAATAAATAAAGTACATGTTAATAAGAATTAATGCTTATTCAGCCGTAGCAGCTAAAATTAAAACTTTTTTCCCAAGCCTTTTCACCTTTCAACAAAGTTTTATCGAATTATTGCAGGAGAACTGTTCAATACACAATAAAAGGTTTAAAAATAAATAAAACTTTTGAGAACTGTTTGCAACTTTAAATATATATGATCTTTTTTTTTAAATAAAAATGCAAGCACTACATTTATTAGTTGCACATATTTATATTAAATTACAAAATAAATGTATGATATTTACCTACTGCATATAAATAGTTACATTGTTAAAAGTCTGTCTGTGTAATCATTTATTTTAACATCTTACGTAAATTTCTAGGGAGCTGAAAATTGGGGCTCTGTTAAAAAAGAGAGAAAAACTAATCTATAAATTTACTTTAGATTCAGTAGGGAAAATAGGGTATAATCTGTTATTTTCGCTTTGAATCAAGTTGAGCTGTTTATAGTGGATAAAGTTTGAAATACTAATCTACTATGACATAATTATAAACAACCAATATATCTTCATGCTGGTATATATGTAGTTTCTGTGTTTAAAAGTTTATTTTGTCATTTTTGTTATTTAATTTTTCTGGTTTTCAAAAATGTAAAATATGAAGATATTTGAAGTTACTGAACTTTTTCATATTATTATGTATAGCATGTTATTGAGGATTTATTTTCTAAAATGAAACTTCCTAGCATTTAAAAGGACATTTTTGTGGTTTGATTTCCCATCCCTATTTACTTGAGGTAAATAGTCGTAAGTAAGTCGTGAGTAAATCTTACGTGAGATAAAAAAGTATATTTGAAAACTATAATTCAAGAGCCAGTAAAAAAAGAAAAGGCAGTCAGATTGCATGGAAAAGAGCGATTAGGATTTTTTTAGCTGATAAAGAGGGGACCTTATTTTCTTAAATTTCTCAAACTGTGATGAAAATAATTATCATTGTGTTTTTAAATATTGTAATAGAAATATTTTCAGTTTAGTTACTTAGTGTACTGAATTATGTACTGAATTATGAATTCATGAAAATTTTTATCTTCTAAAGCATTTTTCGGAAATTGTTTAAACTACATTAAAAGATTTACATAAGCATTTAATAAATTTTAGAAGGATTGAAGGATTTATGAGGATTCATTAAATTTGAATTTATAGGGATTTTGTGCACGATTTATAACCCCACTCAAATCTTTTATTAAAAATATTTTTCTTGGTATTTTGTAGAGTTAGGAAATGTACAAATATAATGTTCTTACAATAGAAATATAAAAATATTTCTGAATTGAAAAATCCCCATCCCCCTCCAACGCCAAGAAAGCTGAATAAATGCAAAGGCAAAAGAAATGATCCTTTTAAAAATATTCTTGTTTTGCGTAACCAATAATGCTTTTGCAATAAGATTAAGTAATGTATCTACATGGTGTCCAACGAATAAGACCCTGATTTCTAAATTAAATATCTCAAAAACAAAGATCAATAGAATTATGCGGTAAACGGTTTGTTTATTAGCTAAGCTGTAAAAATGTTACACAAAAGTTTCAAAAATTAGTTGCAAAAACCGCTAACAGATGGCGCTGTTATCGCAATGCCTATAAATTGTGTTTTGAAGTCCAGAGCACTAGCGTCTCTTTCCTAGATGGCTTCCTATGGAAGAACGAAAATTGAGAAAGTCCACTTTTTCGCTGGGGTGATGCGCAGAAGTGTAGACATCTGGTCACAGAATTATTGCATCAGCTTCAATTTTAGAGAATTTTAATTAATAGAATTTTCAATAAAAAGTTTAGCAATCATTATATAAGAACTCATTAAAATATTTTATTTGGGTAATGTGCAGAAGCGGAGCCATGTGTTGACAGAACTGAGATTTGTTTCAAATTTTGTTATAAGCTACTTCGGTCCGGATTCCAGTATCTCTGTGGTAAATCTTTTCTCTCCTAATTGGTAGATAGTGGAATTGAATCCAAGTAGAGGAGGATTTGAAAAAAAAAATGAAAATCTTTACTTTTTGATATTTATTTAAACTGTGAAAAAAGTTTGAATAAAAATATCCAAAGTTTCTGGTTTTAAAATTTAATTAAGCTAAAAGAAACCTTTTTTTTAAAAATCATTGAGCATTTATAATAATGATTCATAAATCATTTTTTAAAATTGCAGAGAATAGTTTGAATGAAAAAATACAAAGTTTCTATTTTTAAAAACTTAATTAAGTTAAGAAAAATAATTTAAATTTTAAAAACTCGTTTTTATTATTTTTTTTTATCATTGAGCATAGAAATATGGTGCAGCTTCTAGCGATAGGATCCGAAGAGTTGGAAAGGAATGCAGCATCCAAAATACTTTTGTTTTGACGTTGATGATATTACTTATCATCAATTCCTTTTAAAAAAGAAATAATTTAATGCATAATTTCTGTCTCTAAAACTTTGTTTACAAAGAAAAGAAATATATGTGTTGTGCTAAAACCAAAGTATTATGCCGTGATTTAAAAATAAATGAAAAGTGCAAAATTACTTTTTTATTTATAATAATTCAGGTATAAACAATAATACCAAAATATTATGCCGTGATTTAAAAATATAAAACATAAATAAACAGTACAGAATTATTTTTCTAAATATATGCAGTTTGATTTAAATAATTATATGACATTAAAAATTGAATTTAATAAAATATTTTAATAAGTTCTTATATAATGATATCTAAACTTTTTATTGAAAATTCTATTAATTGAAATTTTTTAAAAGTAAAGCTGGTGCAATAATTCTGTGACCAGATGTCTCCACTTCTGCACATCACCCCAATGAAAAAGTGGATTTTCCCAATATTCGTTCTTCCGTAAAGAGCCATCTAGGAATGAGACGCTATTCCGCTGGACTTCGAAGCACAGTTTACAAGTTTTGCTTTTACAGCGCCATCTGTTAACGGTTTTTACAGCTAAATTTTGAAACTTCTGTATAACATTTATACAGCTTAGCTAATAAACAAAACGTTTACCGCATAATTCTATTGATCTTTGTTTTTGAGATATTTAATTTTGAAATCAGGGTCTTGTATAACTAATAAGTTATAGATACATTACTTATTCTAAACTGTATTACAACTAATCGATGTATTAAATGAATTTTATAACAAGTTATTTTAATGGTACTTATAAGTACCGTCAGTAGATAATGGATTAAAGTTGTAAAATTTATTGTTCCTTTTAAAAGAAAGTTTAAACTTAAGTTGTAAAATGTGTTTCATGTGTTAAAATGTGTATTTCATGTGTGTTTCTGTAAATGTTTCATGTGTTACCAGTCATTGTTCCTTGTAAAAGAAAGTTTAAACGTAAGTTGTAAAATGTATTGTTCCTTTTAAAAGAATGTTTAAACTTAAGTTGTAAAATGTATTGTTCCTTTTTAAAGTTTAAACTTAAGTTGTAAAACGTATTGTTCCTTTTAAAAGAAAGTTTAAACTTAAGTTGTAAAATGTATTGTTCCTTTTTAAAGTTTAAACTTAATTTGTAAAATGTATTGTTCCTTTTAAAGTTTAAACTTAAGTTGTAAAATGTATTGTTCCTTTTAAAAGAAATTTTAAGTTTAAATTGTATCATGTGAAACTTTCTTGAGGTTTTCCTCCACCGATGGGATAAGACTTGATAGCGGAAGTTTTTATAAATAATCAGTTGTTAATAAGGATATGATAAACTAATCATTCATTTAAAATGATAAGAAGGTTACATGCAGAATTGCACGAACATTTACATTAAATTGTGTTGGAAATTCTGGCTTTAAGAAACAAGAAATAACCAGTATAACATGGTGACGTCACGGCAACATCACAGAGACGTCACACTGACTTCGTAATAGTCGATGTGAAGTCATAGTGACGTAGTTGCGAAGTAGTCATGACCGGGAGGTTAACAAAAAAGGGGCTACCGCGGTGCTTTACGCGTATCTTTTGTTACAGACCGGTGGAATCACGTGATCCTCAAATAGTATACGAATTCAGGTATACGAAAAGAGCATCACGTCACTCAGCGGTCTGTAAAAAAAGATATGTGGAATGCACCGCGATAGCCCGTCTTTTTCGTTAGCCTCGTCCTGACCGTTTATGGGCTCTTTTTGACGTCACACTGTGACCTTTCTGAGGTGACAAGTTTGCGAGAAGTGTGGCGTTTGTGACGCATCTGCATCGTGTGGGTGATAACAATTTATATGTACCATACGCCACCTGTTTTGGGTTGCTTTTTAACAGATATTACCGGAATAAAACCGGAATATTTTGTATTTCAATAAAATATTAAGTAATCAGCGAGAGTGTGATTTCGACAATAAGTTTTCTCATGATCAAATTTTTTATAAGCAAAATTTAGTTTAAAAGCTGCAAAAAAAGTCGCCAAATACTCATGCAGTTATAAACGGTTTTTGTACAATATTTTATAACATTTCATCGTGTACTATTTTTGTAGCTCTAATTGCATCTAAACTGTGCTCTATTTTTTAAACGTTGTAATATGCAGTAAAGTGTTCGAAATAGATATGTAACTGCTTATCGGGTTTTAACCCGATAAGCAGTTACACAAAAGTTATAAAAAGTGTAGTGCCATATATGTGAAAAGTTTTAAGAGCAAAT
This sequence comes from Maratus speciosus, assembly GCA_963932465.1. NCBI lineage: Eukaryota > Metazoa > Arthropoda > Arachnida > Araneae > Salticidae > Maratus > Maratus speciosus. Next base: position 681,866,188 of record OZ010787.1, on the reverse strand, counting down.
TTATTTTATATCCTTAAAAACATTTTGAGTCACTTTCAGACCGGTCAGGATAACCACTTTATTTTTTTATTGAATTTCACAATGTGCCAAGGTCATCTGGCCTATCCTGAATGCTTTTGAGTTTCTTTTTAAAAATCTAGTGTGAATGAACCTGACTCCAGTTCCACTTCTAGAAAAAAAATCAATTTGACCTTCAGTAGAAAAAAATACAATCTAGCCGACCCGATTGTAATGGGTTCCGGTAAAATAGGGTTACCCAACTCGATGCAGGAGTCTATCATGAATTCTAATTCCCCGAAGCAAAATAAAAATAAAAACAAAAACCACTGTGTTACCAGACACGATCGACACAAATCTGGTTACTCGATAAGATGCCTGATTGAACTAAAAAAGAAACCACACAGCCAATCGTGCTTTTTATTCGGGTGGAATCTTCTTACTTAACCAGGAGCTAATTTCTAACTGAAATTCGACACGCAGCAAAAAAAAACATTCAACTTTATTTTCGATTGTTTGCGGCGCGTGCGGAATATTTATGGTACACTATCCCTTAGGCAGCGGGAACCCTGGTCACAGGTTCGTTTGGGATGAGGTTTGTTGGGAGCATACTAAATGCTGCCTAAGGCAGTGGGGGCCCCGAAACTAAGTGCATTTAAAAAGGTTTTCAAAATATATAAAATCATATACACTTGAGTTTTGTTTAAGGTTATTATTACGATCCCCGGGCAACGCCGGGTAGGTGAGCTAGTTTGTATATCAAATACAATTACATAGAGTGATAGTGTAATATTAATTTTTATCAACTTTTCTTATTACACTTACAGACATAAATTTATTTTATTTATTTCAGAAGTACATTACGAAGAAAATGGTACACCCATACTGCTAATGGGTACCCCCATAATGGTACACCCATACTGCATAAATTAGGGTGTACTTTTGATGGAATCTATCCTAATTCATATTAAGCTATAGAAAGTTCTTGAAAAAATATGCATAATGTTCATGCCCTTCTTCGACAGAAAACACAGACAAGTACACATGCATAGAAGGTGATGCATAAGTCAAGAAATAATGAAGGTAGAAACGTACAGATCGGAGAGAATGTATGGGTGGTTGGTTGAATGGGGTTTTATGGCGAAAAATCCCTTTAGGGACATGCTGCGCCAAGAGAAAGAATAGAATTAAAGCGGTATTTTTGTATATTTCAAAACCAAAATGTATTGGCAGCATAGTTCAATTTTCATAGCGGTGGAGTTTCTCCAGACAAGTGTTGTACAGCGCTTACAAATGTTCAACGTACCGGCCTGGAAAAAAGTGATTAATCCTTACTAATTGTCTTCCAAATAATCGCATAATTAGATATCGAAACGCATTGACAGGAAATAGTGTACACTATTAAATTCATATTTATAAATTTCAACTCTGCGCTTAGGAGCAGATATTATGGAAGAGGTTGCAAAAAGTGCGGATTCCGAGTAATCGTTACGTTTTTAAGGAGTGATTGTGGTATTAGCTGTGAGTAACTTATTGAAAACATATTTTTAGACGTTCGAATTTTTAGTTTAAAAATTCAAAAGTTATGGAAAATTAGTAACTGTTGACATCTCTGCCTACGTTTCTGACTACCATGTTCCTGCATAGCGGTTGCAAAATGGGTCATCAACCAGAAAGTTCATAATGCGCGCATCAAAAATTGGTTTGCATCAATTATCAATCTTTAAATAACTCCGCTACAATAAAACATACATTTCAAATATTGTTTTCTGAAAGTGTATCATTTTTCTATTGTTTTCTCTGACAGTGCGTCATGTTTTTGAAGACTTCTTTGAGGTATTCAAATGAATAAATCATTACTGCCTATACATAATTAGAATTTTTTGGAGGTTGATCGAGATTTGGTAACGAGACAAATAGAAATACTGTTTGTAATTTCGTTTGACTGCTATTACACCTAGAAACAGTTTTCATTTAGTATGTATGACAGCAACTACATTTTCCGTGTATTTAATAATTATGTATCAATATAAATTGACTGCTCAAATTTGGATTTGTTTGCCATTTTAATAGGATTAATTTGAATTATTCATACAGGTTGCTGAATTGAAACTGAATAAAGCATCAGTGTATCATAAAGGCATCTCTGTGTTATACAGGGTGATCCCGAATTCATGGTACAAACTCTAAGGGATGGTATAGGACACTGTAACAATCATTTATGGTATAAAAAGGTACAGGCGCAAGTGATGCGTTGAGGCACAAACACAGGAATGAAACATTAAAGGAATGTTTATTGAGAGCGTCATTGGCAAGCACTATGTTTACAATAAGTTTTCAAAATTGTGTCAACCAATAGTAATACATAACAGGGTCGATGGAGCCACAGGCATACAGATTCAAAGTTGCCAGGTATTTCACTCACACGTGCAGCAGTAACGCATATTTCAGCAACGAAATTCTCCTGGAGTCGCATAAATGCACACCCAAATCCAGCGCGCCCAACAAGGGGCATACAGGTATTTTCTCATATAATTATTAATTTATTTGTTTTAATATTATTTTGACATTTTTTATAATTAAAAGTTTTTGTAATTTGTCTATTAATAGTTGTATTTTAAAATTTTTGCACAACTTTTTCGATTTAATACATATTGGATGAAATCTGCATTTTTATTGTCTATGCAATATGTCACATAAAGAAAATGTTGCAAATAAATCCATTTAAAGTTGTATCAAACAGAACACTTTTAACTTAAAAAATATTTCACATATCTAATTGAGGTATTACTAACCGTATAAAATAAATTTATAAAAGAGGTCAATTGTCAACAATGAGGTCGCAAAACCTGCTGAAAAAGTGTATTATTAGTGATAGAAAAATGGCTATTTAAATTTATAAGAATGTGAATGCAGAATTGGTTCGTGGTTAATATCTTGATCTTAGAGATGCTTGGCCAAAAAAAGTTTTGAAACCTCTGGGATACATTTTACACATTTCCTTGCAATCAAGAACTTACGATTCAAATTTTTGAAAAAATGTAAAAGTATTCATTTATAAATACTTATAAGTAGTACTATTTCAGAAAAGCCATCAAATATCACACTTAACTTATAAATATTCAAGAATTGTAAATCCTAGCATTTTTGAAAAATTTGCCTCTACATAATTTTTTTTTTAAATATCCAACCAAATACGTCTAAATTTTCATATCTACAAAATATGTTTAATATACTGAACTAACATTTTAAAGCATACTTGTTAAAAAAAAATTCTGTCTTTCTGCCAAATGGGAATTTCAATTTAAAAAAAAATAGAACATATATTGTTAATATTTATTTTGAAAGAACATTAAAATGTTCTTTAAGAATATTATTCAAATTGAAATAAAAAATGCTAATATTCTAAAATAAAAATATATTCTTTTATTGCGCAATATCATTTTCCAGAAGAAAGTTATGCCTATTTACATATCAAGAAAATATTGCTACACGATGTAAAATTCAGATAGGAGTATGACAAATAAATTTTTAAGAAGGAATTTATTTTTTTCCAGTACATGACAGATTTGCAAATGAAATAGTGGTTCGGCTAGCAAAAGCTTTCCTACCAATACATAAAGAACTTAGTGTTTCGACAGAAATATAAATTATGCAATGCACCCCAAACCCTCCTTTTCACGTCCTTTCTCTATCTGCTTGTTTTTACTGACTGCCATATTGTAAAAAGTAAAAAGGAGACTCTTGCTGAATATATATTATGTTGATCATTTTTTATGAGTTTTAACTTTCTTCATATTAAATACATAATTTTGCTGCATAAACAAACTAGCATTATATGTAGTAATGTTTCATGCGCGTAGAATATGTGTAAATATAAGGTAACAATTGATTGATACATTAAGTTTTTGAATTTTCCAAGTATACAATCTAACGGGCATAATACATTATATTTCACAATAACTTTCACAAATTTCCTTCTCTAGTTTTCATTCAAACGAATAAATATTGTATTTTTAACATAGATTATTCAATTGCATTAACATTTTTTTTCATTATATAATCCAATAATTACTAATAGAAAAAGAATCTAACAGAATTAAAAAGAAAATTATTAGTTTGAATATAATAATTTTACAGTTTTACTAGCATTTGGTTCTGAAATTATATATTTTTTCCATAAAGTATATCAAACGTTAAAACAACAAATGAATGTCAGATATTTAAAAATCGTGTCATTGTATTTAAATTAAATATTGAGGTAGCTCTTTAAATCCAATATTGGAATATTCATTCTTCATTTTTTTGTCACTGACATTTCTGCAATAAAAAGATTTAGATTTCATTTTCTTCGTAAACGCTATTTTATGTTTATGAGCATGTGAAATCATATACAAAATATTTTTTAAATTCAAATTACGTAAAGGATAAAAATAAAATTGAAATCAAAATGAAATTAAAAATTCGTAAAAAGCGGCCAGATAAAATTGTAAAACTGGGTTTATCTCTAATCTTGATTTAGTTTTTGTTGGTGAAATTAGTACTTAACTTCGAAATCTACCTCCGCCCACTGGCCGAGCCCGCAGGGATTTTTTTGAATCGGCAAGCGCGTCCGCGCATGCTGAGTTCGAAGCTTCCGGATTCCACACCACAGAAAAAGGAAAATGAGAGATCAACTCGTTTACTTTGACGTTTTTCTTAACGGACTACAGCCGAACCGTTCAAAATACCAAAAAATTGGTGCCATTTTATTAAATTTCGTACTTTTAAGTTAAAAATGATGCAATCAGGTAGAAAAAAATATTAAAGTTAAACCCTTCAAAAAATGAATTACGAAGTTTCGAATCCATGCTTTTCACCCATGTTTTATAAACCTCGCATCCTCCAAACTATCCCAAATACGAAAAAACAGATTACCCCAAAATAAACATCGTATCTTTTTAAAAATAAAACGCCGCCTTGTTTTTTTTTTTTTAATATTAATGTTAAACTTTTGAAAAAAAGAAATCCGTACACCATTTCCCCGTTTTCACGTTTTCCGCAATATTTAAAAATCCGTATCGGCACTTCCCATCAAAATAGGAAAAAAAATAAAATACCAGACCATATCTATATTTATTACCGTTCCAAAATCTGCAATTCGTTTAAAAAAAATACGAATATTAACCCCTAATCGTTTGCAAAACTACGTTTCGCAAACGAAATCATTTGCGAATTCCTTTTTCCTGCGATTTTTGAAATTTGGAAATGAAAATAAATATTTCGTAAATGAAAACAAAAACAAACCAAAGACACCTAACTATATGTACGTTCATTTCCGGTACTTCGGTTTTAAAAAATATAAATATTAACCATTTTTAAAAAGTCTTTTTCGTTAGTCACTTTCGCCAATGAAGTACATTTTGCAATATTTATCGTTCTTTAGATCGACGTTGTAGTATTTAGGATGGAACAATCTAAAATTTAAATTACGTTAAGGAGAAAATTATTACCTATTTTGTCACCTATCTGAAACTCAGCCACAGGATTTTAAATGAAGACAAATAGCGCTACTGTAATCTTCTATGAATAAAAATTAGAGATAATGAAAAATTCTTTTAGAATTAAAAAAGTAAATGTTGCTATCCCTGTGAGACTAATATCTCGTGGCCATCACAAAACCTTCTTCTACCTAAATCAAATCCTCTGCAACCAAATTTAAATGCAGTCTATTCCTTCTTGAGATATAGCTAACTGGGAAATAGGGAAAACAGAGTATATCAGTGACACATGTTTGGCGGTATACACACAAAACTAATAACAATCTATTTATGTCACGTTCTAGTAGAATATGATGTTTCGTAAAATTTCGTACATTAGTTTTTGAGATATAGTTATTGCGAATATCGTGAACAATACAGCACAACAGCGCCACATGTTGGGTGATTTACACCTAAACTTATCAGCGTCTATTTTGGTCAAGGTCTAACAGAGTATGAAGGTTGACAAAATTACGTGCATTCGTTTGCGATAATGATATCGCAAAAATCTGGAAAAATGCACCATAGCAGTGTCGCCTCTTGGGCGATTTACATGAGAACAGTACCAATTTATTGGAAGATCTTACTGAATCTGAAGTTTGATTAAATTATGTACATTAGTTCTTGAGATAGAGCGCCCACCAATTTGTGTCAGGCGGATAAACTCCCGAACGAATAGACATTTTCTAAAAACAGTCCAGTCGTGTTCAAGACCTTCTAAAATGTATACATCCGTCTAAAACCGGAACTCGCACTTTTCAGGAATCCAATTCTTTCTTCTTGTAAAGAGAGAATATAGTAAAAATTTTAGTTTGTAACAAACATTTGAACAAAAATATCAATTACCAAAATCTAACGCAACGTCTAATGCAACGCTATGGAATGAATATTGAAGACGTTCGGAAAATATTTCAGCCCAAGAGAAAATAATAGGACATAAATTCCCAGTATCTTAATTTCTATTTTATTATTCGTTTTGAAATTTAATGAATGAAAAACTAAGGATATTTTTCTTTTATTACTCAATTCTGAAGCATAAATGAAGCTATGTAAATACATATACTGCATTCAGAAGATAAACTGTAAAGACAAAATAACAGTACAGGTCAATACTTGTCCTATTATAATGATGCCAGATTGCTAAAGATTGAACACGTTTTACTGGAAGAAATTGACAATAATGTTTAAACGGTTTCGAACAACACTTGTACTGCCAATAGAACCTCATTTGTACAGACAAAGAAAACACATTCTTCGTGCGCTTTCTTATACAGGGTGGCTGAAAAGTATTGTCGCGCGGAAAAACACTACTTTTTCAAAAATATACGCTATCTGATGACATATTTTATTTTCACAAAATAAAAATATAGCAAATAACAATATTTAAACAACTTGTTCAAAATGTTCACCATTCTCTTTTATACGGGCTTTCAAACGAAGAATCACAGGATTGGCTGTGCGCCGCAGGTAACTCTCATCTAATGTAAATCATCCTAAACGTTGATAAATTTGCGTCGCAGATAATCCAAATTGGATATTTTTATACCCTTTAACTTTTGTTCTATGTAGCCCCAAACAGAAAAATCCTGTGGGTTGAGATCCGGACTGTTCGAAGGCAATTCCTCCTTTGTTAAATATCCTGGCACGTGGACATCGAGGAAGGTCAATGTCGTTTTTGCTTCATGTGCTGGCACCCAATCCTGCTGGAAGATCCCATTAGGGTTATTTTGTTTCCATGGGACCACAATCCTAGCCAATACTTCGTCTTGGCTCGTTTTTTCATTAATCTTCACGTTTTTATATTAAAAAAAAATCAAAAGAGTTTTTTCCGTGGCAGTAACTCCTGCCCAAACCATTAATCCTTTCGTAAAAAGCGATCTTGTGACGATTTTTGTTTACTAGCATTTCTCAGCATTGGACGTAACAGTTGTCAATCATTCTGACGATTGCGTGCCTTCTCAATGGTAGAAAGTTTCTCATCCGACCATAAAACATGTCTCATGCGGCGCGCCTTGAAAATTTGGAGCATGTTCTTGCCCCTCGTTAGTCTCTTTAGCTTTGCATCATTTCACAAATATTGCCCATGGTAAAGACGATAACTACGAAGTCCGAGAGAGTTTTTAACAATGTTCTGGGCAATTTGACGAGAAATATCCAGACTGTTTGCAATGGAATTCAGGCTTACACCATCGTTTCGGATAATTCTCTTCTTGATAATGTTGCGAATTCATGGGGGTATTGATAGAAGGTGGTCAGCCTGATTTTTTTTTTTTTTTTTTTACATGGACGTTTCCTACTTTTTCCCATTGCTAAATAATCCTCTGCATTGTTCGAAGTGGGACTTTCAGGCGTTTATGTCTTCTCTCTATTTGTCGCCAATTGGGCAATAGATAAACGATGAACGCAAGTTTTCATAAGAACCTAGAAAGTAAGTAAGAAATACATCACAAGAAAGTCCATAAAAAATACTGCAAAAACTGAAAACATAATCAGGATTTTTCCAATTTTGATTGTGAAATGTCAGCGTCAAATAACGCGCCAATACTTTTCAGCCACCCTGTATGAGAAAGTTGTAATTTTCAAATGTTTTTTCAGAAGGACTTCAGAAGGTCTCCTTTATGCTTAATTAGATTTTTAAAGTTACAAAAACATCAATAACATTTTCATATTTGAAGGCAGTGTACGATTTCATATTATTTTCACTACTACAGTTTATTTATTTATTTTTTTATTATTCTGTTCCTGAACTATAATTTGTAATAGTTAACACGAATTTCATTCAATTAAAAGTTCCATACCTTACTTTAAGAATGTTCCGGTTACACTGGAATATTAAAAATTACTTCTATTAAGTTTCTGTATTTTTGTCTGTTTTTGGATCTGTGAAAGTTTTGTTTGGTAAACCTTCGTTAGGTAAATACTTCGTAAATTTATTTCAGTGAATATGTTTAAGAAACATTGAGAAATTCATGTGATATTCATAGGGTATATATTCATAGTATTTCATTACTTAAAAGGTTATAAATACTCGTTTAAATTGCACAGAATATCTCTTAAGGGCTTATCAGAATGCTGATTTTAATATAAGATAGTCTTATTGAAAACAAGGGACACATATCAGCTTCACATGTTTTATCATAACGCTAAATCAACCTCCAGAGTCTTCTGACATATTTCAAAAGGAGATAGCAACCAACAATTTCCACGAAAATAATCTTAAAGCTATAATATCCCGTCAAATGAATTCTGCTTCTGATGGCATTTATTACACGCAGGTAACTTCCGATTCATGACCGCGGGTATTTTGTTTCATAACTTTATTTCTAGAGATAAACAAGATTTCTTTTCCCGCAATCTTTTATAAATTAATTAAGGAGATTGAATATGAGATGGTAAATATGAGTACTTGAAAGTAACTAAGCTAAAGTTCCACTTATGTCAAAGAATCATCATTACAAATTACAACTATATTCAACATTATGGATCCTGGAACTGGCAATATGATTTTTTACAATTTTTGCATAAATATATTTTTATTACAATTGTTTAAATGGCAGATATTTGAAAAGTGCACATTTCTAATTCAATACTATATCAACATCGCATGTTATTGAAAAATTCTGATATTTAATTTTAATGATGTTTGCTGTATTATGAGACAATTATTGAGAGATGTGACCCATCTTGACAATATGGAAAAAAATTACCTAACCACCTTTGTACATTCGTAATTATCAAATTATGGATGGCAATAGATTTAATTATACGTTCAAATCAATAAAATATAGAAACAAATGTAAAGATATTTTTATTATTCTTCTGGCCTATCTAATTATCTAATTATTTAACGTTAGATAGAACCAATTGATATAACAGCTGTTGTTTATTTTAAACCTTTTTCTACTGACGGTACTTATAAGTTCCATTAAAATAACTTGTTATAAAATTCATTTGATACATCAATTAGTTGTAATACAGTTTAGAATGAGCTATAGATGCATTACTTTATCTTGTTCCAAAAGCATTATTGGTTACACGAAATAAAAATATTTTTAAAAGGATGATTTATTTTGCCTTTGCATCTTTTCAGCTTTCTTGGCGTTGGCAGGGGGGGGGGGGGGATTTTTCAATTTGGAAATATTTCTATATTTCTGTTGTAAGGACATTACATTTGTACATTTCCTAATTCTGAAAAATATTTAAAATAAAAGGTTTGAGTAAGGTTATATATATTGCACAAAATTGCCAAAAATCCAAATTTAATTATTCTTTCTAAATCCTTCAATCCTTCTAAAATCCTTCTAAAGTTTATTAAAGGATTATATAAATCTTCTAACGTAGTTCAAAAAATTCACGAAAAGTGCTTTAGAAGATAAAATTTTTATGAATTCATAATTCAGAACATAAAGGGTTAAATTGCTGATCATTGTTTTATAATAAAGTTAGAACTAAAATATTGAAACTCGAAAAAAGAAGCATATACTGCAAAAATAGAAAAATAAAAATATTTACGTTTTAAGAAGGTATAACGCAAATACTGAGAAATCCGGTACAGTTAATGTCAAATATCTTAGAAAGGTATTCAATAAATTTCAAACGGAGAATAATATTTTTCTGATCTCTATTCCAAAAAATTCAAAGAATTTATTATTTAATATGTAAAAGAACTTTCTTTTTTATATAAATGATAAAATGATAATATCGTCCCCATTCTCAAATAACTTATGCAAAGGTACGAAAAATAACTTAAAGAAGTTAAAACAAAAAGTACATTAGATATTTTTTGTACCCTGCAAACTAACCATCAAATTTATCAGTTCAATTTGAGGCTTTTGGTAACAGTTATCGCAAGACAGACAGAAAAATGAACTCAATAGTACGTGCGGCAGATACTTCGGGGGAAAAATTAAACATTTAATTATTGAATGAATTTTTCTATTACAATAGAAGTAATATAAAACTTAGCTTAACATTTATAGACTGTTGCATATTTTGCAAAAAAGAAAAAAAAAACAGGCTAACACAAACGTACATTAATTATTATTTCACTTCTATTTGCAAATTGATATGCATTCATTTATCTTTTCCTTATCAAAACAAATTACTACTTCTGATACGTTTTCTCAGAAAAAAAAAAATATATATATATCGGTAGAAATAAAATGTAACATTGAATTAAATAGCACCACACAGAGAAATGCATTTTCCTTATGAAACAGAATTTCTGCTCGCTAAATATTTTCCGAATAACACGTATATCAATGTCTATCTCTAAATTTTTCAGTTCCTGGAAATTATGTTCCAAGAAAATAAATTGAAGTTAGTTTAATTCATTTAAAATTATTTAAAACATAAGTATTTTAGTATTATTTTAGCATATTTTCAGATATTCAGAAGACATTTTAATGAAATGGAATATAACTCGGTGAGGGGGGTATTAATATTGACCAAATAGAAATATAAAAATGATTTGATTTTATAATTTAATGCCATGCAATTCTAAAGGGATTATAATTTAATATTAAAATGAACTTTTATTTTTTATGAATAATAAAATTTTAATATTATTCAGTAAAAAAAAAAAAAAATATATTCTTCCAAAAAATTAGCTTATCCCATAATTTAACAGATTGTCATAGGTAAAATGAGGTTCTCGCATACTTACAAAAAATGAATGGTAAATTTGTATAGCAAAAAGTATTAGAATGTTTTTTTCTGATAATCTGAACTAAAAAAAATATTTTAATCAAACTATTTGTTTCACTACTTATATTAACATGTTTTGTTCAAAAACGCTCGTTATGAGCAGTTTGAAATACATGTTATCTAGGTATTCGATAAAGATAATTTATAACACTATTTATCGCCGTAAAATCAGTTTTCTATTTCTCACGTATTCTGAAAGGGTATAAAATAACGTGAGCTCTGATAACAGTATTTGGTATATATACACAGTTAAGCATGCAATTTCAATTTCTAATGAAAGACATCGGTGCCAAAATTTACTATATGGAGAAAATTGGCGCTGCAAGAGTAACGTTTTGATAAATGAATGAGTCATTGACAAATTGAATTGCAAACACCAAATTTTTGCACAATAAATGAGAACGCTTATTATTATTTACATATAAGTCCACCATTCTGATATCTCAACAGCTGCATGCCATGAACAATACTTTCCGGAGCTGCCTAAAATTTCAATTTCCTAAAACCGCAATTACACGTTTTAGCCTTTTGTAGGTAATACCAAATATTTCTTCAAAAAGTCCTTCCGGCCAGTGCCGGGAGGAAGAGGTAGATTTCATATTCCTTATTTTAAAAAAGCCAGCTTATATTATTCAAACAGTCGAAGCTCAATTTAGTGGAAAACGAATATAGGAGATTCAATACTAATTATTATCAATACTAAATCATTATGAATGAGAATTTTGCGAAATTAGTCAGCTTTATACAAGCTGCTTTTATTTAAAGTAACTTATATTTGGCTGCCAAATTCGGCGATTTCTTAAAGTGGCTGCCATTTTAAGACAACATGGTGGATGAGACTAACCAGTGAACTTGGTCGAGACCTTAGTAATTGCTGTGCACATGCTCGCTCACATCGGAATCGGTTGATATATACGAATGCTGTCGCAGGCAAAAAATCAGATTTTTCAAAATGTCACCCACATTAGATGTTGAAATTGCTATATCTGAGCCATTTTGTAAGATAAAGACAAACAAAAAATGCTCCTGAATCCTTATATCAAGGTCAAATACTTAAGAAAGAAACCTTTTTCAATTTCTAATTTTTTTGCACCTCACTTTAAATATAATTTTTTAAAATTTAATGGCCGCCATTTTGAAACAAGATGGCTGATGAAGATGGCCAGCGAACTTGGTGGAGATATTGATGTATACTATCCACATGCCTTCTTACATCGAAATAGGCGAATACGTGTGTTATCGCGTGACAAATACAAGATCGTTTCAAAATGTTAGCCATGATAGAAATTCAAAGTGCTATAATTCAACCCTTTTTTAAGATATAAATAAAAGAACAAATTTTCAGAAAGAAAAACTGCTCCGGAATCTTTGTATCAAGGCTAAACACATAAAAACATCTTTTTCATTTTCCAATTTTTTAATAACTCATTTTAAATTTTAAATTTAATTTTGTTTTAATGGCAACCCTTTTGAAACAAGATGGCTAATGAAGCTGGCCAACGAACTCGGTCGAGACATTGGTATGTACTATATACAGACCAAGTTACATCCAAATCGGTTCGTAAATACGCCTGATATCGCGTGACAAAAATCAAGTAGTTTTAAAATATCAGCCACAATAGAAATTCAAAATTCTATAACTCAGCCATTTTTTTAGATATAGACGAAACAAAAACTGTTCCGGAATCTTTGTATTAAGGTCAAACACATATGAAAAAAATCTTTTTCATTTTCTAATTTTTTGGTATCTCATTTAATTTTTTTTTAAATGGCCGCCATTTTGAAACAAGATGGCGGATGAAGCTGGACAACGAACTGTGTCGAGATATTTGTATGTACTATGTACACACCAAGGTACATCCAAATCGGTTCATAAATACGCCCGTTATCACGTGACAAAAATCAGGACGTTTCAAAATGTCAGCCACGCTAGAAATTCAAAATGCTATAACTCAGCCATTTTTTAAGATATAAACGCAACAAAAACTGCTCCCGAATCTTTTTATGAAGGTCAAACACATACGAAAAAAATATTTTTTGCAATTTTTTGGTACCGCATTTCAAATTTAATTTTTTCTTAAAAATTTTAATGGCCGCCAATTTTAAACAAGATGGCGGATGAAGCTTGCCAACGAACTCGGTCGAGACATTAGTATGTACTATGTATAAACGAAGTTACATCCAAATCGGTTCATAAATAGGCCTTTTATCGCGTGACAAAATTCAGGACGTTTCAAAATGTCAGCCACGCTAGAAATTCAAAATGCTATAACTCAGCCATTTTTTAAGATATAGACGAAACAAAAACTGCTCCGGAATCTTTGTATAAAGGTCAAATACATAAGAAAAAATATTTTTCCATTTTCAATTTTTTGGTACCACATTTCAAATTTTAAATTTTTCTTAAAAATTTAAATCGCCGCCATTTTGAAACAAAATGGCGGATGAAGCTGGCCAACGAACTCGGTCGAGACATTGGTATGTACTATGTACCCACCGAATTACATCCAAATCGGTTCATAAATACGAGAGTTACAGTGTGACAAAAGTCAGATATATATATTTTATGACGTGTAGTCAATCATTCACAATATTGCAGTTTTTGATGATGGTCGGTAATGTTTAATTAATGGTTATATATGGATATATATATATATATATATATATATGTGTGTGTGTGTGTGTGTGTGTGTGTGTGTGTCAATTTTGAACGGAGGGTGGTTTCGGGGTCTGGGGGGGTCATGATCGATGAAAATATACCAGAATTTTTTGAAATCGCTTTCCTTCGAACGGCTGCAATAGGTAGCTTTTTGTAATGAAAGCTACCTAAAACAGGTTATTCAATAAGAAAGCGACCCGTGTGATAGTACCTCTTAACTTCGTGAATAACTAACTCCTCTCTTCTTTGCATCCCCTGCAATTAATATCAGCTCGAATTCAAGTAATAACAACAGTTTAAAAATTCTTTGGCCTCACACTACTTTTTAAATCACATAGCAGCTATTACGTGCCAAATGTTCTTCGTGGTGCTTTTTTTAGAGTTCTGTTCAGTCGTGAAAATAAACCTACTTGCAGCTTGAAAGTGCCGCTCAAATATATCGAGAGGAAACAGCATATATTTTAAATCGTACGCTAGTACCTGTGATTGAAACGTTACTTTCGCGCAGTAAACTTTACGAGCAAATTCTGAAAACTCCTAAATTGACATTTCTTTAAATGCAATGTTGAAATATAGGGGCTGTTGCAATTAGCAGATTTTAATTAAACAAAAATCTATCACCCTGAGGCGGATGCTTGCAGATACTTTGTGTAGAATAAGTAAAGAGTTTGGATCGAAAACTGACAACAGCGGCTACAAGTTCATTTTTCTTTTTTAAAGCAGCCTCAAACAGTGGCGACTTTTGGTACAATCTTTTCTTTAGAATCGAAACCGAATGTGCATCCTATTGCATGTACACCCAATGTACACGCCTAATAGATGACTCATAAAATCTCTATTTTATAACCACTCTGTAGATGAGTGAGTACCGGCGATTGGAAAAACAATCAGAGAACACGAAAGCGCACCCTACAAAGTGACACCGAAATTAACATTTTCTGAGAAGTAAGGGCAATTTTACACATTCACTTGAGATTAGCAGTCATCTTTCAGGAAAAAAAAACAGCTTCAAAAACATATTTCAATGTAGACTGTAAAAAAAATACGACCAGTTTTCCTGTAGGAATCGGAAAAATCGTTGACCTTATCGTACCGGAAAAACTCTTCGACCTAGCTCGGAATAAAATCCGTAAAATACCGTTTTATTGACTATTTCCTTTTTTACGGATTTTATTCCGAACTGGGTCGGAAAAATCTCCGGTACGATAATGGCAACTATTTTTCTGATTCCTACAGGTAAACTGGTCGTATTTTTTTAGAGTGTATGTCAGCGCCCAAAAACAGTGTGTAGTAAGGATCAATAGTTTACCACAAGTCCTCTGAAATCTGACACGAAGGAGTTAAACAGTTTGACCCGAGAAAACCTGGACACAGTTAGCAATAAGTCTTAAAGTGTTCAGTATACAGTATGTACTTCGTTTCACTTTACAGTATCGTGGCTCGAATGGAACCAACACGCAACAGTTACTATCTACACTGTCGTCACGTGACTTTTCGATATGTCTCATTTTGTGAGCAGTTAAAATGAGTTAAAAATATATCACAGTGACTTCACAGAGAAGTCGCGAAGCGACTGTCAACTATTTATAATGTGACGGAATGAAGATATCATCTTTGTGACTGTTTTCACATGAAATGATTGTGAGGTTCCAGTGACGTCGCATTTAATGGCGCTGCTATTAAAGCAGACATTATCGTACAGATTCAACAGCGGGCGTCGACATTAGATTATTTTCATTATCTATAAAATTGTGTTTCTAATAACTACGTTTAATTCGACACAATGGAAGTTATAAAATATTGACATCCATAGATAAATTAAATGTGTTTGTCTATTAGAGACACTGGAATAATCTCAAAGAAAAATACGAATAATGTCAGAACACTGCACTTATGCACGGATACAATAACTCTATAATACTATGTTTAATGTGCATGCTGTTTGTGATAGGAAGAAACGCAACGTGCTAATTTTACGACACAAAATACAAAAAAAATTCAGGTACCAAAAACAAAATCTGTATGTACTTTTTGAGAGGGTACATATATGCAATGCACCCATGGGCCCGAATGGGTTAAGCTCCCTTATTTCCGAAAAGTAGGGTTTCTGCAGTGTGCAATTTTCTCCCAATTTAATTATTGTTGAAAATAATTTTGAATACTGCTAATAAAAGAACACTCATGTCCGTGTGACACGTTGTTCTATATTTAATCGAAATGCTATGGCAGCCATTTCTAATATTGTGATTTTTTTATATACACACTACAGCACACAAGAGCACACCTACGTAACTTATTTTACTTATTACTTTTAAATTCGTATTATTTTATCGCGAAAGCTGCATGTTGTATGCATGTTGTATTGAGTGAAAGCATGCACGGTTTTATGTAGTTTTGGGAAATGCAAATATACCATGTATATTCCTCTCGTTATATTTTAGGTTGAAACTTCCCACAAGGGCGCGCGTATTATTTAAGGGTAAATACGACTTTGTGATAACTTGCTCAAGTCAGCGCATTAGTTGATAAAAACCAATGATTTTATATTAATTCACTTTTTAAGTTATTATATATATATTTTTTACTATAACACTTTTCTATGTATAATTTTGTATTGATAATGCTCAGTGATATCATTAAAGTCACTGAACGCATCTGAGCAATCATTTGACAGTAATAATCAGAATTCTTTTACGTGAAATTTATGCCACTATTCATAATGTATTTATGTATTTATCCATACGCTTAAAAACAAACACGATCTTAAAAAAAAAATCCCATTTGGATCTACTAAAACGTTTCGAGTAAACACATTCCATTTGAAATGTTTCGAAACTTATCTAACTTAACATGTTATCAATTATGAAAAACATACATTTTTATGAACATCTGGAATAAAAGTAAAACACGCTGCCAGATGTCTAGTGCAACAGAAAATGATGCTATCTAAACATTCTATATCTAAAACTAAACAGCATCGTACAGCGAAGCAAATATATTTCGAAATGTTCACACAGAAGTTATGATATTTACTTTACCATTTCATTTCATTTATTACTTCTTATTCAGGATGTCTAACATTATTTTCACAATATTTAAAAAAATTATATCATTTTAAATTTAAGACGGTACTAGGTTAGAAATAGATATGAATTAATTATTGTATAATTGAATTTCTTTAACCCGTTCGGAACCGTGGGTGCATATATGCACCCTCAAAAAGTGCTTACAGCGCTTCAGTTTGATACCAGTATAAATGAAAAGTAAAATTGATTTTATTTAATTACGACATTTTCGTGATTTATATAGTTAAGTCAAATAATTAACAAAAAGTGGTGCAAAACGAATAAAATTCGTGTAAAAGGGGCTGGTCCTCAACGGGTTAAATTACTATGATATTAATTATATTAATGCTATTTTATAAATAAATGAATGAATGAAAACAGCACCTATTAACAGATATTTAACTCATACATTTACACATATTTAAAAGATGTTTTGGTAAAATATTTTCATCTTATGAACGGACGCATCTTCAATGAATGCAAGGCATTCAATAAAACAACCATTAATACTTTTACTTGATCCTTGACTTTTCTTTGAGAATATATCTGGTGTGAATTTTGGAATGAAATATGTCATTTAATGCAAAATTTTCATCATAAATTATTTCTACCACACCTCTTAAAGTATATGTCAAATTTGTATAATTGGAATAATCTGATATTTTTGTAATAAAATCTATGATGGATTCTTCATTCATTTTTGTTATTAAGGGGATCTTCTACTATAGGAGACCAAAAAAGCACTTTTTATTATTTTTCTGTAAAAAAACTGCATAATGGATCTTTTTGAAATTTTAACAGTTTATTGTACATATCTTAAGGTATACACAAGAATTTGTTTATTAGATTTTGTTGATTCTACTCTAAGTTATAAACAAGTAGGCTCAACTGCTTTGGAAAATTTCGTCTCGACGGTGGGCATGATAGCACCTTGTAGAATTATCTGAAACACAAAAATAATTTTTTTTCGTAAACTTCGTGTGTATAGCTTCTAGTTAAATTAAAGGAACCCATAAATCTCTCTATTCTAAAAAAAAAAAAAGTAATTTACGCTGTCACCGCCGCCGCCGGTTTTGAATTTCTTGTGACCGGAGGTCTTTCTCCGTTAATATTAAGAAAAATATTGCATATAAAAATATGAAAATCGGCAGTATTATAGAAAGATGTTTGATAAACACGCTGATGCAGACAGTTTTCAAATCAAAGAATTATTTTAAGAGATATTTATTGTTGAAGTTGGACCAAAATCGTTCCATTAAAAAAGTTTTATAGGAGCAAAAACTATACATGGGAATTAAATCATTTTTAGATCATTTTATACGTTAGTGCAGTTAGTCCCGGTGTGCAGACTGCATTTATTTTTTTAATTTGACTCATTTTTTGAGGTTTTATTTCTATTTTAAATTCAAATTTTCAGCA
This sequence comes from Maratus speciosus, assembly GCA_963932465.1. Lineage (NCBI taxonomy): Eukaryota > Metazoa > Arthropoda > Arachnida > Araneae > Salticidae > Maratus > Maratus speciosus. The sequence continues at coordinate 681,847,823 of OZ010787.1, read as the reverse complement.
TTTCGAGAGATATTTTTTACTTATTTTAGAAAATGGTTTAATTTAAACTGTTGCCAACTGTATAAACAGCGCAAACAATAATGTTTGCTTCAAATAAAAAAAATATTTACACGTGACTATTATAAACAGAAAAAAAACTTCCAAATTAGAATTAAATAATTACGTATAAAAAGCAGGAACTTATTGAAAATTACTTCATAAAAACTACGCGTGAATTTTAAAAGAGAAAGGATATTGTAAAATAATAAATTCATTAACATGCGTTAGAAGTCTTAAATAGGAGAAATTACGTCACATTTACATCACATCACACTTATTACGTAAAATTAACAAAAAATAATATTGCAAAACAGTTTAAATTTAAAAATTGCGCGAGACATTTATTTCATATTTTGGGAAGATCTTTTCAACTATTTTTGGTAGGACAGCGCAAATAATATTTCATTTCTAACAAAAGTATTTTCACGTGAATATTAAAAAGAGAAAGAAAAGTTTGGATGAAAATTACGTCAGATTAAAAACGATACATTTAAAATGTCTTATTTAAAAGAAATTTCTTTTCGCTTTGTTAAAAAATACCGGGAGACAAAGAATCTGTTTACTTAATTCATTTAATATTAGCTTATTTTTAAATGCTTAACTGATTTTATTTAAATAAAATCAAACGAACAAAAGATACAACGAAAACAGCCGTTGTATCTTTTAACAGCAGCTGATTTTTCCTTAAAATTCCCCCAATCAAAGAGAAATGGGTGTTGGGTGTGTTTATGACGGCCAGTTATCAACACGAGGGATATGGGCCCTAGGGGGGGGTGCCCTTCGTGGGGGGTCTTTCTAAGGGAACCTAATCCGTATTAACGCTTGGAAATCCAAGGTTCGAAGAAAACCACGAAAACTCCGAACGATTAGGCCGACGGGCGCGATTGGGTTCGAACCCAGCACCTCCCGTCTACCAGCTTCGAGAGCAGAACCTCTCAGCCACTGGTGGGGCTCAAAGAGAAATGAATAGAAACCCATTTATAGGGAGATCGGCACTGTTTTTTAAATTATCATTCAATATTCCAAAATCTTTTTAAAGCCAGTCAGATTAGCGTGCTTTTAGAGACTGTGGTGTCTGAACGGGGTGTTGGCGAGCGTAGCTCCCTTGTTTATTAAAAAACAGCTATGTAATGGCTGATTTAAAAAAATAAACATTTTTTTTGTTAAAAAAATTCGCTTTTATTTGTTAATAACTTTTTAAAAATAATTTTAGTAAAAGCTTTAATTCATATCAAAGGCAATTAAATAGTCTTTAATTTAAACAAAAATTAAGATGATCCATTGAGTAGTTTTTTTTTTCTTTAAATCTTGCCCATCGTGCCAACCACATTTTCCCGGTTAATTTCAACTGCTATCAGAAGTAGTGGCGCCATCTACTAACTCATTTGTGAAACGAAACTTGTAGTGTTTCTTTCTCCAGTAAAGTCCACTTTGTTGCTGTATCGGTAATATTTTTTATAAGCCTTCCAAACCCCGGAGGGAATTGTGACGCACTCTATGTATTAGCAACCTAATCACATTTTCTGTAAAGGAAATCGTCTGAACGCAGTTTTTTAAAACCAATCACTATTTATCAAAATATTTTTATTTACGCATACAGTAGCAGCAACTGTTATATCTCTATATTGTGAACCATTCGAAATTACAATTCTTGCAAACATTTCTCGTACCTCTCCACAATGATAAAAAAAAGTTTCAAAAAGTATCAAAGCTATTTTAGGAGGAAGAATATTTGAAGGAAGAGTTTTCGAAACTCGGCATCAGTTCCTTCCAAAAAGTTCAAAAAACATTTCTTAGAATGTATTTAAACTTGGTAGAAGAAACTCTGCCTAATGATGTATCTACACCCTTTGACATTGCATACTGTAGGTTTTCAATTTATTTTTTACAATTCGTTTCCCCAACCTCTATGAGTAAACACATATATCAGAATAACAAAATGATTCAAAGATAAACTTTTGGAAAGGAGCATAATTTTCCATATGTTAGAAGATACTAGATACTCTTATATCTCCCTGAACAGCCAGAAAAACCCATCAATATACACTAAATTATTCTTCATTTTTTAACAAATAATTTCCCTACTCCTAGAAAACATGTTTTATCCGTGAATTCTTCCCGAAAGTCTGAAAAAGAGGGAGAAATTCCGTTTATTCCTGGCACGCATGCATATGGGTTCTATTAATATTAAATCCGAAATTATTTTAAAAATGAGAAACCAAAAATTCTATAAAATAAGATTTCTAATTTAATAAAAAAAGAAAAAAAAAATGTTTTCAAATTTAAAAATAAATAAGAATTACTTCTCATCCATTCACACCCACAATTTAATTTTTAAAGTTGAATTTATAAAGTTGTTTATAAATAAATATTAAATAAATATTCGTCTTTAAAATATATTTTAAATTAGCACATTTAAAAAATATTTTAATTAAAATATTAAATGGAAAAAAAAATGATATTACTAAAAAAAAAAAAAAAAAAAAAGATTCTTATCGTACAAAAATATTCTATTCATGTTTCACAACTAGCAATCTACTTAAAAATATTTTTTATTCATATTTTATACTACCTTAATAGTAACGTATTAAAATCCCAACCACAATCTTTTTAAAGACGAAATCTTCCCCAAATTAACTTCAAAATGAAAAGCTTTTTAAAGAAATGGATCAAGCCAGGCCCATATGAAGCAGACATATTTACTTCAAAGTGTTTCGCTACTGTATAATTGTTGCCCAGTGCTTAGAGTGCTCGTCTCGTAACACTAAGATGGCCCGTTCGAATCCAAGGTCAACAACTTTTATTGTTCCCAACTACCTTCAATTGACGGATATTTTTCTTCCTGTAACGGAGAAAAAAACGGATATTCGTCACACTGTAAAAAAAAATCTGTAGTTCTACAGATGTAAAGTTACATGCTTACTAAACTTTCACCTGTAACTGTACGAAAAAAGCTGCAAATCTACAAAACTAGTTTTTGTAAAGCTACAAAAATCTGTAACTTTACAAATGAATCTACTAAAATTTCAGTAATCTTACTAAACTTTTATTTGTAAACCTGGCTGCAGTTACATGAAAAGTTCTCGGAATCCCAGTTTCCAAAAAAATTCTTAGTAACCTTACAGATTTTTTGATTTTCGGCGCAAAAGTGTGTCTGTTACATGAAATTTTGTTGTTGGCATTACATGAAAAGTTCTAGGAATCCCAGTTTCCTAGAAAAACTTTAGTAACTTCACAGATGTTTTTTTACAGTGCAGTTAACGGAAATTTGAAGAAAGTATAAATTGGAGAGAGTATTTCTCAGAGTATTGTGCGGAACTCCGAATAATAAATATTTCAATACTTGATCCTACACTTACTCAGTGGGGCAAAAAATGGTCATACAAACTACCTACTGTGTTTTTAGGGTGATGAATCTCAAAGCACAGGCACTGTTTATGGATGAGTTAAAGTTTGGCTTCTTCTCCTTCAAGAAATTGTTACAGATATTTCGCAGAATGTATCTAGACTTAACCTAAGAAAATATGTTGAATTTCTAGTCATAGACAATGTATATCAAGGATTCCTGGTTTCCTTCGAAACCAAGAGTACACACACACACACACACATATATATATATATCAGTGATTTTGATAAAAATTTTTGCAGGGTGATGAATCTCAGATCACAAAGTATAGAGATATGTTTCTGCCCTACACTTTACAAAGTCGTACCGTAATCCACCAGAAAGGCTGAAAATTTTACAAATATCCAATTTTTGAAGGAAAGCTTAGTTTAATGTGTGTTTGCATCATTAAAGCATTTGCATCATTTCATCCCTTCTCTTTACACAGTTGCAATGTAGTCCAATATGCGTTGAAAATTCGAACGACATCTGACTTTTATCTATCCTCATTTTATCTGAAGATTTATTAGTTTTTCTTATGAATAAAGAGCCAATTCTTGAAAGAATATTAACTTCACTAAATTTATCTCTTTACATGTTATTTATTGGAAAAAGAAACAAAATTTAAATTGTAAGGCTAAATATCTGCAGGCTCATTTGAATGTGCTTGCACAATTATAAAAATAAAAGGTTCATTTCGCAAAAAATATCAACAATAAATAAAAATCTTTCTATCTCTCGGTAAAATGCAAAAATAAGATTTACTTTATAACAGTAATTTCCAGATATTCAAGATCTCTCTTATATCGAAATAATTTTCTAGGATATACTCATACCCAACAGGGTTCTTAAATTTCACAGTATTTTATGTTAACAATAGGGTGTACCTTCTACTACTTACTTGTCCATAAACATTACAGTTAAATTTTAAATAACATGCGTGAGAGGAAGGTACTAATAATATTCCTTTTTTTACTAGATAGTTAAAACATTAATCGTAATATTCTGGTTAACACTCTGCTTAATTAAACAGTTATTATCAGAGTAGGTACTGTATAATAGCCGCTACTGTAGCCTGTAATTATTTTCGTGCAATGTTTCATTGGTTTATGTGAGCTTAAAGATTTCTCTAAAATTCAATTTTAAATATGCTTACATTTTACATTTATTAGTTGTAATTACTTTTCGTTACATTTTCCATGCATGTTTTCCTTTTTTATTGCGTTTGTATGTAGTATAAAATCTATCTTGGAAAAGGAAAATGCATTTATAAAAGACCGTTTCAGATGCGAGAAAAATTTCCTACGTCACTTCACTGAGTACGAAGTGTAAGTATTAACAAAAATCTTAAAACTTTTATTTGAGTAAGTTCAACTTAGAGTCCTGAACGGCAATCTCATTTTAAAAGAGAAACAAAAATTAGAAAACTTGTAGTGTAAACACATTTCAAGCTATGTCCAAGGACACAAGTACATCTTGGGCTTGAGTTATTACAACATCATTATGGAAACATGCCAAGTAAGAAATAAAATTATTCTCCGAGTCTTATTGATTTTGCCCTAACTCTTCCTCTTCTCCAGAAACTTCTCTCCTTATATACTGTTTAATAAAAATACTTGGAGCAAAAACTGATAACGTAAGACTAGTTTGAAGAAACTTTTCAAAGTCGAGCCACTTAATATAGAATTAATGTATTTATTTCACTCTTGCAGATAGGATTGTTTATCCGTCAGAAGCGGCGTTACTTAAAAAAAATATTTTTATTAACTGCTTAAATCTCCATATAATAAAGTTTGAAATATTTACGACATTTCCCCGACAACGTATTATTTTATTTCTTTAAAATTCACAAGATTAAAAGTTTAAGATCATCGTAAACGAAAAGTACGAAATAGTACTAACTAATCATAAATGTTGTTATCGGTGCCTGTTTTTTAAATGGTAAAAAACTGTTGTTTAATAGTAATAACGATAACTTTGATCTCAATTTCGTCGTGAAAGGTTATTATTGAAAGGAATTTAACTGAAAAATCTGGCAAAATTTCCTAAAACCGTGACTTTCTTTTTCGGAAAATTCAATGATTTTAAATCTTCGGGTTAGAAACTTTATTATTTTTGATTTTGAAATATTTTATTTTCGTTAAATATTTGGATTTATTTATTTCTTTTTTTTTATGAAAAATATTTTTACAGATGAACAAATTCTAATTTTTGAAATCGAATGTAATTTTTTAAACTTAGTATAAGAAATAATAACGGTGATAAAACCTTCTTAGAGGATTTAATTTACTACATTTACTTTGCAAATAATAACTGCAAAAACACTTAGCAACTTGCTGCTTCCACCTGTTTTGAAAACATGCATTTTCATAGTGGAATCCTTTTTCGAAAACGGCCTTGAATTCCAAATTCAATACGTCATTTTAATAAGAATTGTACTTCCATTTTAAAACTTTACCGTTTTAAAATAAAAGCAATATTCGAAAAGATAGAAAAGAAAGAATGCCTTTTTAAGAAACACAATAAAATACTAAACAATTAAACTATTTATTCAATATCGACCATAGCTCTCTCTCTCAACACCACTTTCTAAATGGGGGCTAAAAAACAATGCTTGTTGCTTAACTTAAAGATATGGATTTTGACAGCTCGGTTTTGTAATTTGTCTTATCTACAAAGTAATGACGCAATGAATGACCTTGTTACAGTGTCGTTAAATCTAATGTCATCTTTAGACTATTAGTAGATACATATGTAATTTCAGCCGAGATAGAACTTCAGAAAATAGGCTAGAAATTAAATTAGGAATTTCAGAATTTCGGTAAGTAAGGCAATTGATGTAGTGATCTTGAAGATATCGTATTTACAATTAAGACACATTGACAGACTAAATGGAAAACTACTGTTTCTAGTAGAATATATATAAGATTTATTAAAAAATCGTTTTAGAGGCCATAAACCTGTATAGAAAACTTTCATTAATCAAATAAGTCTTTATTAACTACAATGGACACGTGATTTTGTAATAATACTGAACTATTAGCGTAAAAGTAGAGTTTCCTAGATATCCAGTCAGATCCCATTATAGTGGAAGATCTTGTGAATATGATGTTGAAACTCAGCATGTTGAACATGTCGAATATAGAAAGGAAATAAATGCTACACAGTATATTAATGTATCTTCCTTCAGCTCTTAACATGTTTCAAAGTAATGACTGAATAATAATGACGCACAATAATCTGAATAATAATCCGCCGACAAGAGCAACTCCCATTTAATCACGCACATGAGATAAATGCTGAATAACTGCAAAAATTCGCATTGACCTGGTCTTAATCTAATTTAAAATATTTGGATGGATATACAAAAAAAGTGAATTGAAATTATCACTTGACGCTGGTATTGTCTAATTACATTGAATGAATTTGGCAATTATACGAGTAATACACCCAAGCAAGGTGAGCTAGTAATTAAAACAAAATGTTTCCCCAATAAAAACTAATATACTATATAACTTAAAGCCTGTTTAAAATTTATTAAAACTACATAATATCTTATACCTTGTAACTGTACCTTATTATTTTCATTTTATTTTTAAAATTATTTGTAATCTACGAGAATTATTCATTAAAAAAAATGTTTTACATCGTCTTATGCAGATAATTTAATATATTCATATTTAAATTCTCTATAAAATTAATTTCAGATTCATGTATTATTTATAAACCTTTATCGTTATCTTTTTTAATGCAATTACATGAAAACAATACATACTTCAATGAAGTGTTTTAAAACGTTTTCTAGAAACTATATATTGAACTCATCTTATTTGTGCCCCATAATACAAAGGAAGTAAGTACTCTGACAAATATCTATTTAAAATAAAGTTATTAAATGTTCAACAAACCTGTGCATTTTGGTTTTCGTTTTAAAAGAGTATTAAAACGCAATGTCTAATAAGGTATAAATGTACCGTATATTTTAAAATAATCTACAGGTGCCACGAATTTTCTATACCGATTAAAATTAAATGTAGTTTACTCTAAATTTTATTTTTCGTTCTTCACATACAATTACACATGCCGCAAACAAAATGAAATATTTAACCTTCTACTGAGATAAATTTAAAAGTATAAATCTTTCACGAAAAATATCTAATCATTGGTAATCATTATCACACTGTATAAGATAAAAACAGAGATAGTAAATTTCTACGGACATTCAAATTTCAATATGAGCATAAATTTAAGATCGATTTGATCGGCAAAAGTGGCAAATCACTGTTAACAGAAACCTTTATAAGCCTATAATGGGATCCAGGTATATTTCCAATTATTTTTTTTTCATATTTCGCTTTCTTATGCTTTAGTTTTTATTGAAATTCACATATATATGGTATTCCTAAAAGGGATCATTACCATTATTCTTTTCCACTGGATTCAGAAATGGAATAGTGATGAGTAGATTAAATTAAAAGTAAATTAGTAAAAGATGAAATATTTATTTTCAAATTTAAGAACTCATATTAATTAAAGTGTAAAATTAGAAGTTTAAATGAAACCATTTTCTGTGAACAAGAATGGCATTTGCAGTATTTGTACATTTCCCCTTTTAGGATTGAAATGTGCTTTAATTTTTACAAAAAGATCAAATCACCTTTCTATTATATCTCCTCATTTTTTAACGCAATATGAATTAAATTGAAAGGTTAATAAAGTTTTTATTTTTACTTAAGTGAGCTTTCGAACAATAAATACTTTAAATCCTTTTAATGGTCAAAATATTTTTTTCACGAAGTTAATTAAATTTCAGGGTTTTCTAGACATTATCAACTTTAAAAATTTTCAGATTAAAAAATGGAGTACTTTCTTCCTTTTGTTAATACATAAATGATAATAATCTAAAAGTTTATTTTTTTAGGAGTTAGAATTCATTGAAATGTTTTGGAATAACGTGCATTTTCAAATATTTATTAATTTGATTTCTCTGAGAATTAATTCTGTTAAAGCATTTCACATAAAATAGTTTTTATATGTATCGAATCATCTTGAAAATATCGGATAATGTACCGAGCCATTTGGCTTAATATTTATTTTCCATATTTCATTGATCAATACAAATCAAAAGACCAATATATTTATATTCATTTTATATTCATATATATAATCATTTTCCACAGTTACCATCTAAAACTTCAAAACTCGGCTAAAATATGTGATTAGTTGTTAACACTCAACTTAATGTTTTCTGTGTTTAATTTATAATATAAACGAAGTATTTCGTTTTATTTCATGTAATTTTAATTAGATTACATTGAAAATATTATAATCATATTTCGTGTAAGAACTTAATATTGTCGAATACTTTCCAATTAATGGATATACGTAATGAATAAACTCATTGTTAATGGCGAATTCCGTAGTTACATGTATTGTGAAGTATGATATAAATTTTGGATACGCATTGTCTATTATTAATAAAGAAGTTAATATTAAAGTAAATGTATTTCAAGCGCACTAATTCATACTTAAAATAATCATGTTATTAATTTAGAAATGTGTTGTACTGCATATGTATTTTGTGCGATATAAGTTAGAAAACTTTTCTATTAATTGACGAGGAATTATTAATTTATTTCAAGAATGAAAAGAATGACATTTAACATTTGCTGAGATTTATCTTTTGATAAAAAAAAAAGAGTTTGTTTCGACTGAAGTGAAGTTTATACAATGATATTTTTAGTACACTCCAACACCGTTAAGTGGATTTTCAATATCGCGAAAAGAAATTCCCTACGTATTACATATCTCACTAAAATATATATATATATATATATATTTGGGACCAATTAATTTCCCTTTAATCCCTCAATATCTCTAAATCTGTTAGTGTTCTAAAACTTTAAAATAATGTCTTGCAGTTCTACCTTTATAATCCTATCTCAGATCAATTTTTGACACGATTATTCGACGATTTTGTTGCTGTGTACATTAATTTTACATTATGTGTTTATTGAGAGGGCGGAGAAATCATATCTAAAAGGGTAGTTAAAAGAAGTTGAACGTGAGAACGAAATTAATGAATTGACTATACAAATAATTAAAGAAATTAGTTTTGTCAAAACCTATTATTAGATTATTCTTGATCTATTTAATACGTTGCAGTAGTATTTACAAAGTAACCATGTAAAATTTTCGAACTATGTTATGCCAATTTTTGTGTACGCCACGTGGTTCCTTCATTTAATATTTGCAATATGAAAACAGCTGTAACTTGCTATTTTTGAGCATTCTTCATCCTATTTTAGTGTTTTATTATAAGATTCGTTATACGCGTTGTAGTTTTTCCAACCGAGTTTAAAAGTGTCCAAACCGGGATTTGAACACAGGACATTGCCTTAAGCCGCCAACGATCTACAGACTAAGCTATCCTGGACAAATCTGGCGGACACAATTTTCTCAATGGTAAAATGATTTTTTACCAATCCTAATGATTGTGTTCAAATAAAGTGTAATTACGTATCCAATGTTTTTTCCATCCCGATGTTGACAGAGCATTGGAAGCTTAAGCAAGGTCCTGGTTGAGCCCAGGACAATGCTTAAGCTTTCGCTATACTTTTTAACTTTGAAATTTACGATTTGCGAAAAATCCTGACGTGATGGTTAAAAATGAAGCTCATTTTCAGATTCAACTCTAAAAAATACATAAAAAGCAATTATTAAAAGTTAAAAAACACAACCATCACATCTACATTATAGTATCAGATTTTTGCTTTTTTTTTTTTTTACTTTTTAACTCTGAAATTTGCGATTTGCCAAAAAAATCCTCACGTGATGGTAAAACATCGAGGAGGTCATCGAGCGCTACAAAATACATAAAAATCAATTATCAAAAACTAAAAAAACATGATACAACCCAAGTTTTGCACGTTAGTGTTATTGTCCAAATACGATTACTATTGTAGAAATGGCTTGGCGCATCGGCAGGAATTCTAAGACCTGACACTGATTGCGCTGAAACTTTGTACATATTATGCTGCCCTGCATGACCATGCATTCATATGAAGTATTGTATGTGAAATCACTTACAAACAATGAATATATATAAAGATTAAATATCAGAAAAAAGATAAGAAACTAGTACCATTGTGACAACAATAAATACTGTTTATTTTCTGATTTTAACGAAGTTCGCAAATTTTATTTAAATCTGAAAAACACAAATGTAAGTAAAAAATTTATACACATAATTTGTCTAATAGCTACCACATATTTTTTTTTTTTTCGTTGCAGCTGCCTGGTGTCCCAAAAATGACTGATGGATTTTAAAATTCAATAACTTCCAAACGGTGCCAGATATTAAAAAAAATTCTTGCAGGATGTTTATGTATGATGCCAGGGGTTTTTGTACTGTGATTCTTGATTTTAGTTCGAATTTCAAACAATAGATGGCGCTAAGAGCAATAGGCGCTCAGCCCAGACCCGATTTTTGGTACTTCAGAATCCATTCAATAAATTTTAATCTCCTTTTTTCGCATGGAAGAAGAGAAAGGCCGAAAAATCGAGCCTGGATTGAGCGGTTATTGCTTGCAGCGTTCTCTATCGATGCTATTTGTAACTAAAACTGAGAATCGCAGCATAAAATCTCCTGTCATCTTACATAACACTCCTGCAAGCATTTTTTAAATATCGGTCACCGTTTGCAAGTTATGGAATTTTAAAATCCATCAGTCATTTTTGGGACACCCGGTAAATACATGTAACTTTTACTTGTGTGCGAAGTTTTAAAGATAATAATCACAGCGCTCATTTTCAACCAGACTTTTGCAGTGCACCAATCTTCACTTCTTCCGTTCCCGTTATCACACGTCCTTTTTCATTGAAAGACAAAAGGCCCATTATGGTCTATGGTCCCGTGTTTTTCCTCAATGTCTATTGCAATGCCATTTCCGACTTCACTCACCAGTTTAACCTCAATCTTGAGTCCTCCACATAGGAAGTGTTTTTACATTAAAAAAATTACTTATTCCACATGTTGAGCAATCTGTTTAAAGAGACCAACACAGTCTGTGGGATGGCATTGTTATGGTATGTATTTTACATTTTGTTCCACAAAGACATCGAGGTCTTTTTACATAAAAAATACACACCATTTTTACATTTAAAAAATATAAACCATTATGCGTTTAAAAAGGTTGAACTTTCTTCGATTCTAATTTTTTTTAAAGGGACCGGGAAATCAAAATTCAACCAAAAAATTGATTTTTACTTTTTATATCATTAAATAGTTTAAACTTTTATCTTTCCAACAATGTGTCACACATGTTTATATATTTAAAAAAATAAGTGTTGAAATTATTCACTCTTTCTAAGAGTACTTCATAGCTTAATGGCCGTTTAAATCTTTAATTGACTTTTTTTCAAAACTTGGATTTTTCATGTTTATGTTCCTTTTTTTTCAATATCTATTAAACTTAAAAAGTCAGATTTTTTTCAATACTTTTATTATGTTATATGGTATACTTTAACACAGTGATTTAATGATTTGTTGAGAAATATTTATTTTAGGCAGCAAAAATGCTAATTTAAAAATGACTTTCAATAAATAATTAATAATTAATTTTGAGTTTCACTTAGAAAGAAAATGGTCTGTTAAAATACGTAAATCATGTTATTTTAACTACTCTAAAAAATCTAGACCTCTATCTTTCACCATTTCTGAGAAAAAGGTACACAAAGTTGTTGAATTTAACATGGCGGAGATAGGGCCTTTCCCGGTCCCCTTAATATTGTAATACTTATTAAAAATAATGGATATCCCTGAACAACTACTTTGTAAAAGATTTATCCATTAACTTCCAATGGAAAATTAGAATTAATCGCTTACTGCGTGATATAATAAATCTTTATGAAAAAACCTAATTACACTATTTGAGTGTTGTGTAAAAAAATGAAACGTTACTCCAAATTTTAACCAAACATTTGAATTTTTCGCTAGTTTCATAAGTAGCGCGGTAATTACAGTTTACCTATTTCACGCAGTGTGGCAGATAGGATAGTCCACTCTAACTAATGAAAGTGATTTTACTTGATTACCATTTACTTGATTTAAAATAAAAAGAAGTTTTATCGTTAACGCTTGATTTACCCCTCGATGTCTTTGATGAACAAAATATAATTTATATACCATAACAGTGCCATCCCACAGAATATATTGGTCTCATTAAACAGATTGCTTAAGATGTGGAATAAGACCCACATTGTGCAAATGGGTCAATATCTACTATTTATCGGTTTGCACCCTATACTATACAAAAACCAGTAAAACGTTCAAAAAACTCAAAACATGGCGACTTAATAAATAGTATTATTTTTTAAATGCATCCATTGTTTTTCACGAATATTATGAAAATTAATTACAGATCATTTAGAGTATCCTATAAAATGTTTAAAGCAATGATATTCTTCTACTACTACAACTTACAGTAGTTTTATATTTTGAAAATATGCTATATAAGCTAACTTTAAATAGTCGAGCCTAAAGAAGAATATTTTGATTCCAAAAAATATTTTCATTTTAAGATAATGTAAGAGTAAGACACAGAATTTTTTTTTTTTATTAAGGTGGAATATTTGTAAATACGTAAATTAGGATATAAAATGTTAAAACCCAACATCAACTTTTAATAAAGCATTTCAAGAGATATTGAACGAAAAGGTGCTTGAATGTTATTTGAAAGTTCGCTTTATTTTCTAACTAAGAAGACTTTAAAGAGAAATAGTTTCAGAACTATTGATATACCGGGTGTCCCAAAAATGACTCATGGATTTTCAGATATTAAAAAAAATCTTGAAGGAGTGTTATGTAAGATGTCAGGAGTTTCTCACTTTTAGGTACAAATAGATGTTGCAAGCTCTCTCTTCTTCCATGCGAAAAAAGGAGATTAAAATGTATTGAATGGTCCCCGAAGTACCAAAAATCGGATCTGGACTGAGTGCATATAGCTCTCAGCGCCATCTATCGTTTGAAATTCGAACTAAAATCAAGAATCGCAGTACAAAAACTCCTGACATCATACATAACCCTCCTGCAAGAATTTTTTTAATATCTGCCGCCGTTTAGAAATTATAGAATTTAAAAATCCATCAGTCATTTTTGGAACACCCGGTATATACATAATTTATATATATATGTATGTATAATTATTTTGATTCAATTGCGTTTCAGTGGTTTCCAGTTATTTAATACATTATAAAATTTTTAATAATGCTACAGGTCAAAAGAATTTCTTTCGTTGAAACTGTATTTGTGCGTGCATTTTTAGTCAACTGACGTTTATCCATTTGTCATACCAAAGATGAAAATTCACATTCATACAAATATTTCTTAAAGCTTTTGTTTTATTATGACTAAAAAAGTAACTGTCATAAAAATTAGCACACTTTACTTACACAGATAAAAATAAACTATTTAACCCTTTATGTACCAAATTATGCCGAAAGCATTTTTTGTGAATTTATGAAAATACATTAGACGGATTTGAGAACCATTGAATATTTCGTCTAATATTGACAATAGAAATATTTTGTCTATTAAAACTAATAATCTAAATCGGCATTTATAGCGTTTTTATATAACATTGACAACTCCACTCAATGCTTTCTTTGAAATATTATTTGCAATATTCTACAGAATTGGAAAATGTATAAACGCAATGGCTTTACAAATAAGTACAGGCATTTTCGAGAACTGAACTTTCAACTCCATGTCTTTCAATGTCAAGACGTCGGAACCGTTAAAATTATACATTTTATTTTTTACTTTGTTTAGCGTCTAATGCAGGGTAAAGTATCGTATCTTGAACTCATCCTAAATTGTAATTTTTTCAATGAATGTGTTAAATGAATTTTATAACAAGTTTTTTTTATGGACCCCGTGTTCAACAAAGGGCTCCCTCATATTAAAGTTAAATAACTCGGAAACGGTGATCGATAAAACGGTGAAAAAAGTGGTATGTTTATTTTGAAGGCCGTAAAAATCCGATACAAAATTTTCAAAATTATATAGAAATTTTGTCGACAAATGGTGCTGTAGTCACCACTGAGCTCCATGTATAACAGGAGTTCTTAGTCAGTGGTCAGAAGCTTGCAAGACAAATGAAGCATGCAAGGCAAAGGTAAAAAATAGTCCACGTTATCAATGTTAGATATTAGTATTCTAATTTACTATTATCCTAATTTAAGCTTCTCTAATTAAGTTATACGTATCAAATTAATAAATGATTCTGTAATCATGTAAGGGAATGTGATAAACGACATTTTTTGCCATGAATGCGAACTAAAATTGACCTCATTGTATTCTTCCGCGCTGACCGATTGAAATCATGTTGGGAAATAGGAAGACAGATCTCCTGCTATATATATAGAGCTCAGTGGTAGTCACAGACCCAAAACAGACTACACCAAAGCTCAAAATGATTCATCTTCGTACTGAAGGAAATGAATAAAGTCATATTCTGTGGAGCAACATGTTTTACTGGTACTCGAGTATCATCGGTTAAATCATAGTCGTACGGCAATAAGGCGCAGTTTTTAATTCCTGTTTAAAGTTGCAAAGGGTCTTGATGCGAAAATCTTTTCGAGAAATTTAAATGGACAGGCAGTGTGGCTAATTAGTTACTGGGAAACATTGACCCCAGGCAATCTGAAGTTACTCGGGAAAATGTCGCGACAGTTTCTGTAATCATTTAACATAATCCAAGGAAATCCATCCAAAGAGTTGCAGCAGAGTCCAAAGTAAAGCTATCCAGCACGCACACAATACTCTCAGGAACACTCTACACATAATCCAAGATCCAATTTCACCAAATAATAACAGTTCGATCTGTGCGCCAAAGAGGAGGAATCGGGAACGATATGCTTACAATGATTGATGATGATGGATTCGATGATGGCTGGATATGGTTCACAGATTACCATGAGCCACAGAGGCCCATTTTCACCTGGATGATTTTGTGAACAGACAAAACTGGAGATTTTCAGGTACCGAAAACCCGATTTGTGTGAAGAACGACCACTACATTCCCAGAAAATCACTGTTCAGGCTGCTGTATCCATAAGAGGCATGATTGGCCGTTTTATTTTACGAGAAACGATCAAGTCGTTAACTGCAACTCGTTTTCTTACGAAAACGAGTTGAAGTTTTGAAACAATTTGTTGCCAAACGACGAGCTTTTGACGATCGTCCAGGAACTTCATGCTTCATGCAACAGTTTTTGTCTTTCTTTAAAAACAGACAGAGAAGAGAGTCGTTACTTTCAATTATTCATTATTTGCTGGAACGGGCCTCCATACTCACTCTTTCTTACACCATGCAACTACGTTTTAAGAGGCACATTGATGGACATCGTGTTCCAGAATAATCCCGCAACACTAGTCCAGGTTGAAGTGTTGATCTGTAAAGAATGTGCGGGAATTCCCGTTAACACACCACAGAGGGGAACTGAAAGATTTGAATATTTGGACTGAAAGATGATTCTTCGTTTTCGCCATCTCTGTGCTACAAAAGGGGCATATTTTGAATTGATTGTGATGTGATTGCAAGACTGCCTGCAAACGACACTTTTCTAGTATTCTGTACTGCAACTGCGCCACCTAAAACTTCTGTATCAGATTTTTGAGGCTTTCAAAATAAATATACCACCTGCTACATTATTATATCTATATCCTCTTCCAAACTATTTAATTAAAAAATTCGGGAGTCCTTTCTGTTGGACATTCGGTAATTTTAAAGCATTGTCTGCGTATAAAGGGTTAAAAATAAAAAAATATTATTACTCACAGAAAACCGAAAATGGCAGAATGTTCGCATAATATTTACGGAAGTATTTCTCATAAACAATGTTACGTGAATTTTATAAAATGCAGGTAAAACGATGAAGTCTTTTATAAAAAATTGCTGATCGAAAATGGTGATAAATTGGCAATCCGAATAATTAATAGAGTAAAATTCCTTCGAATATGCAAGTTTTATGCTTAATATAGAAAAAAGTAATGATAAAAAGTAATTGTTCTTTTTCTTTAGAAAACTTCGGACACAGTTTATGCAATTCATTTTATTTGATCAAGCGCGCTCGCTGTAGACGGCAGCGATCACTGCCTTGTTTAGTTTCTAGTTAATTACCCTGGACATGCGCCATATTTATTCTCTTGCATTGTTTCCTCGCTTTCAGTTTTTTTTTTTTATTCTTAGATGTAACATTGTTTTTTATCCACTTAAAAGCTGTAACAATTTTGTAAAGAAATTCACATGGTTTCGAAGATGAAGCTTTAAGAAGAGTTTCATGCTGACAAAGAAAACTCAAAACTGCCGACTACAGAAAAAACAGGAATCCATGAAAATAATACTTTATACGCTTAAAATGTGAGAACATACTTTTAAATAAATTTAGAACATTAATTTGAAATGGTAAAGTAGATTTTGTTAAAGCTGCAGTAAAGAGAAATGCTCTAAGAATTCAACTGAGATTTTTTTTCAATCATTGTATTTGGTAAGAAGTATATAACATCAAATTGGTAAGCTTGAGGGAAAACAAAGCCATGAATAATTATACTATGTGAAAATAAATCATAAATTAGCATAAATTAGACTGTGCGATAATGCAATAATGGAAATCTTCTAATTTTACTAATAATATTAAATGTCACAGGAATAAAATTAATAAATAAATTTTCGACACAATTCTAGTCAATTTTTAGATCCCAATTTCCGTTCTTTGTAGACAAACTTATGTGGGAGTGAGTTATTTCCTGTACCATGGAAACAAAACATAATGCATGATTCAAAAACTCAATAATATTAGACTTCGAATAAAAGAGATAATGATTTAATTGGATAAAAAACAATGAGTTAAGATATAGTGTAACAAAGTTAAAATTGAGAGTTGTAATTTTAATATAATAGATCTATAAAATTTATCGTAAACCTATATTTTAAAATTAAAATTTTTGTAAAGCAGTAAAAAGTAAAAATTAGATTGTGAAAAACTCCATGCAAGTAAATAGTTTTTAAAAAGATTTTCCAGTTTTAAAATGAAAGGTTTTTAAATTTTAATAGTTTTTAACTTTACTCATTAAAATTGATTGAGCTGTATTTTCATTTTCTATTAAAAGAAATAAATGCTGGATCATTGTTTTATAGAGAGAAACAAAAACATTTTAGAAATTTAAAGAGAAATATAAAATATGAAACACTTATTTGATGAATGATATGAAATTCGCTTAAACAAAAGACATTGTTCTTAATGGAATATTCTTTCAATTGTTTTGTATGGTAGTGACCCTAAGTCATACCTTAACGATATCGCAATTTAAACTTTTATTTTCCTTTAAAGAACAAAACGCATTCATTTTAAAATTATTTTCCCTACAGATAAACTATATTGGGAGAATATTCTTTGGATTGTCTAATATCTTTATAATATTGTTCTACATCCTGCCAAAATGCGTGCAATATTGGCAAGACATATCTCGTCATTCCATCACTAATATTTAGAACATGAAACACAATCATTTTGAAATATTGGTATGTTACTGCATTGTTTTTAAATATAATACCAATACATATGCAATAGCACCAACAAGGACAAGAAATATCTTGCTCTTATTCATTATAAATATTTGCATCATAAAACCTATATTTAATCAATATTAATAAAAATTAGAAATATTTCAATTAATGTAACATTGGTCTAATATATTAGGCAGCATTACATTCCATATTGACCAGAATTGATATAAAGAAAACTCTACATTTAAAAAACTTTATGTAAATATATTAAATAAAAATATTACGAGAATCTAATCAGTTTCAAAGAAATCTCCGAGATCTCCCTGCGCTCGCATTATTTGTTTCAGAGAAAACGTATTAAAGAACCGATGATTGAAACTATAAATAACGAGAACTTCGAAATATTGACGCACATAAGATAATATACCTATTTATATACTTATAAACTTGATTACTTTAATTAATTATAATATATGTATATTATAATATATAACAATAATAGTAATAATAATTATATATAACATTATATTTATATATATTTAAAATAAATGCCAATATATAATAAATATCCGTTTGCATGTACTCTTGTATGTTATGAAGAAAAATTTAATACAGTCGGACCTCTATTTAACGAACCTCTATTTTGCGAATTTCTCTATTTTGCGAACTTTTCCTTGGAACTAAGAACATTTTGCGAATTTCTTCGTAAAATAACCTCCAAATAGCGAAATGCATTCTCTATTTAACGAACTTTTTCTTGTGATCGGAATTTTTTTTTCTCCTCATTTCTCAAAATATTTCTGGACATTTCAAACTTATTATTTCTTTAAACACATTTTATGATGTTCAAAGGCCTTGAACTGGTTTTACCAGGCACCTTTTTTGTCAGCAGTGAGAATTCGGTAAGTACGGAGGACGAAGAGGATAATCCCTTAGAGTAACTTTAAAAAAAAATGTCGATACAAATGAGAAAAAAAAAAAAAGAAGAAATTAACCATGATGTGCTGATTGATGATTATATTTCACTTAATTCTGAAATTGAGACCTCGGAAACACTATCCGAATTGGATATTTTCGACAGTGTAAAAAATAAAAACAATACAGCAATGAATTGCGATAAAGACGAATATAATGATGATGGAAATGATCATGATGCAGGAATTAACAAAACTTCATATGATGAAATGCTAAAATCGCGGATTTTAGTTGGAAGAAAAATCCGCATGACGGGGCTTTTGGTGCATTGCAAAGATGCGAGACGTATTATGAGAGAAAGCACTTTTTAAAAGAAAAAACTCAGACAAAATGAACAGAGTTTTTCAGAAACTAAGTTTAAGGACGCATATGTTAATGTATGGTTAAAATTATTTGTTATAATAATAATAAATACGATAAGGTCATTAAAATTCGTTAATTTTAATGTAAAACTATTTACTTTAAACAGTAAATACAGTTTATTCCCGGACAATGTTTTGTTTTCCTTGCAGATTTCAAAGATTTAAACACATAGAAAAAATGAATTGATGATGGATATTAGTGGGTAAAATAAATAAAACAAATCGATATAATTTATCTAAAAAAAATGTGCTTAATTACTTTTAGTAAAAATATTTAGTGTTTATGAATTTAAAATCTGTTTTATGTAGTTTAAAGTATTTTAAAAGGTAAATCTCTATTTAACGAATTTTCCATATAACGAACTTTTTCCGGGATTTAGCGACTTCTTTAAATAGAGGTTCGACTGTAGATAGATTTAAAAGGAGCGACCCCTTATTTAGATTTTCTTTAAAAATTGTGATATATAAGAAACTGACAATTCTAGAAAAATGACACAGTTATGTTTCTATCGCCTAAATAGATTATTGCTCGTGATAAATATGAAACATTCCTTAAAAATATAATTCTCAAACAAAAATCCATTATGTTACTTAAAGACAAGTATAACGCCACACATTATTCCACTATTATGTTTAATAAATAACCAGTTAATTATTTAAAATATTTTATATTTTTAACGTACTGTCTATAAGGAAATTTGTTATGTAAAAACTCCGTTGAAATTGAGAGCAATAAATAAATATTAAAGCATTTGTCTCAGATAGTTCAAATAATTAAATAAAACAGATAATTCATAATAATGCAATTAATCTCGCCAATGCAGATAATTTCATACGATATCTCAATAGAGTTTAAAATAAATTTAGACGCTTTTTAAACTCTTATTTTTTCTAAGAAAATGTATTTCTATATTAATAAAAGAAAGAGACAGACAGACAGACGGACACTCTCTCCTCTCTTTCTCTGTCTGTGTGTGTGCGTGCGCGATGGCTAGAAGTCTCACAGTTTAGGTGAGGGTAGTTCAAGGCAGGTCCTAATGCACATGTGGCTCCGATTTTTAATTCTTTAAGACCCGGGTCTCCTGGGACCCTTTATGTTTGTATGCACAAAATTGTTAATGAATTTCTCCCTTTTAATCCGATCTTCGTTTTTGGGGCCTTTTTTTCCATTTAGTTATTCCCTCGTTTCTACTTTCCAGTTAAGAGCCTCGTCCCCTAGTGCCTGTCTCGGGGTCCATTTAACTTTTTGTGCGCCATGCATTTTTTATCCCCTAATTGTGTTACCCTCTCAAAACATAACTCTTTAAAGTTGATTTTTGCACTCCTCTCCCCAGGCCAACATCCTCATATTTTTATTGGGACCCTAGGGCCCTTTTTAAAGAGCCCCCCCCCCTTTTTGCGCATTTGGTTAAAATTTTATTCGTGTTTTCATCTTAGTACCCTGCTCTCAACTATCAACCGGCCCTTTGTGGGCTCCCTATTACAGCTCCCTTAAAAATGGTCCGATTCACTAGCCTTTTTTTAAGCAACTTCTTGTGTCCTCCAGCTACTACATGGATGAGAAAAAAAAAATTCTCCGACTTCAGCTCCCGCCATTTTTGAATATTAATTGCTTCCTTGTGGTCCTTTGTGCAGCTTTTTAAAAAATGACCCGATTCTCTAGTAATTTTCTTTAACATGGCTCAGGCTACTTTATAAACTATTAAAAACGTTCCTCATACCTCAGCTACCATCTTCTTCGAATATTAATCTCCATTTTCGGCATCTACTTACGTTTACCCACTACAGTCGTAAATTAAAAATCACGTTAATATTAAAGGTAAGTGAATAACTTTTGGAGGGGGGGGGGATTTCATCAATAAATTAAATATCGTGTTAATGTTAAAAATAGTTACCGCCATTTCGAACATTAACCACGCATTCTTTTCTTGGTTTATGGGCTCGATTTCAACGGAAAATGGTTCATTTTACTTAGCCTACGATTATTTTACAGATTTGAGTTTCACATTTTGCCACAAGGGGGGCATTCTTATCCAGGATGCAATGGGCCCCGATTACTATGTCGTGTGGCTCATTCAACTTGGTTTGTGATTGTCACTGGCACGTGCAGAGCACTCCCGGTATACGCTGTCTTAGGCAGAGTGGACTTAGGTCAGGGGTTTGTTTGGAAAGAGGTCTGCTGGGGACACACTAGATACTTCCGAAGGCATTTGGGGCCCTGGAAAGTAAGTTTATTTAAAACACTCTATGCTGCCGAAGGCAATGGGACTCCCGAAACTAGGTTCTTTTGAAAGATTTTTCGAATATATAAAATCATGCAAACTTGAGTTCAAGGTTATTATAACGGACTTTGGCAACGCCAATTGGTACAATTGGTACAATAAAAAACAACAATCCCTTTTTTAGCGATTTTTCCTATATTAATATAATCACATACATTAATTATATGCTGTTATATGTTGAAAACAATGGAAGCAGAATCTAACAGCATTGTATGCTAAATAGAGTATTTTATAGTTACGTTAAAATAAAAACAGTGTAATTTTAACTAGAGAACAGGAATTCTGCTTTTTCAGAATTTAGTGCCGCCCCCGGCATTCCCATTACTTCATTTTCTTCTAATGGACTGATGACTTCTATTATTATGAAACAGCCATTATAAATGAAGTGTTAGGTGAAGATGAAAGAGCAGCCGTAAAAAAGTTAGAACTCTGATTTTCCGGTCAGAATGGGGGGGGGGGGGATATGGCCACAATTTTTTTTACGGCTGCTTTTTCATCTCCACCTAACACTTCATTTATAATGGCTGTTTCATAATAATAGAAGCCACCAGTCCATCAGAAGAAAATAACTCGGTTAAGCGGGACTCTACTGCAGTACAAAATATATTTCAATTTTAAGACTTAAAGCACACGTTTTATTTTATGCAAAATGACGTCATTCGCATCCGCTTAAGAATTCCACATTTTCGATCTACTCTTAAACATCTACAGTAAAGCATGCATAGCACATTATTATCGCGAAATAATGCACAAATGCAGCAAAAAGATTCCGTCATTCAAGAAAATCGAAAAAAAGGCTATCTAATGATTCATAGATACTTACAATTAAAGATAGTATATAATAGCTCTATTGTTTTAACAGAAATCATTCGTTTATATATATATTTTTTTTCAAAATAGCACGTATTTAAATAACATTTTCTTTCGGTTTTTACGTGAAAATGGCAACAAAAATATGTAATTACTATTTTAAAACTATTTTTCCTTTACTTTCTACAGAAATGGGGTACTTTCGTTGCCAATATTAAGCAAATGGCTTTAAAAACTACAAAAAAAATTAATATTTCAAAAATAAATGGAGATACAGTTTTCAAACAAAATGCATTTAAAAGAACTTTTTTTTTTCTTTTTCCAATACGACGGTATAAAAATTGAAAATGTGCGATGCTTAGAAGTTTAAAAAATTGCTAAAGACTACTTAATCATAATGTTTTGTTTTACCGCTAGCTTCTGTAAGGTAACGTTATTTTTTGGACACAAAATAAGCTGGGAGAAAGAAATAGCATACCGTACCGGAGGCTAATAAATGGAACTATTAAGTGGAAAAACTGTCTAATGCTGAGTTCGATTCCGCCCGAGCAAACTCTTGTGAAAGACGAAATATCATGCATTCATATGTTTCTGTTGTACTTGGTGTTTTGTTTCTTGATGTGTTTTTTTCTGCAGTTGAAATCATTACATTTCCTTTTAGTTGACTTTATTCTTTTCAAAAATATTTTACATTTAAAAAACGGAATAAAATATTAAGTTTTCTACAGAATATGTATTTAAAGATTGCATAATTTATTCTCAGCGTCGCTTAAATTTGAAAAAAATACGTTCCTATTTAAACTAAAATTCCACGTATTTCATGTGTTTGTATATAAACTGTTAAAGGAAACATCTTTCACTTTGAATCAATAAATTTTATTCAGTTTTAAGCAATATCTTTTCGAATCAGAAAATCATGAAAATTTCCTTATCTTTATGAAGAACATAAATGAAAACGAAAACAAATAAACAAAATATTTAGTAATGGAAAAAGTGTATTTTCTCGAAAATGTTATATTTCAGCTGCTTCATTCATTATTTCAACACTAAAATGCATATACATGCAAGAAAAGAAAATTAGCTTCAACTAATATATGATTCCTCGGAGCTCTCTTGATTTTTTAAAACTGACATAAACAAATAGAGAATCTCGAGAAAGAAAATGTTCTTTTTTGAAAGTAAGAAATATTTTTCCTGATTGAGGAACAATGACCAGAACCACATTTTTGTTAAATAAAAGATAAAAAAAATGTTTTAAGAAGCAAATCTTTAAAATATTTTATGCAAAAAAGAATCTCGTTTGATATTTTAATTTAGTTGAAAGTAATACAAAGGATATGATTTTTTTTTTTTACAATAATATAAAAAGATGCATTAAATAAAATAAATTTTCAATGTTATTTCCGTATTAATTTTAAAACAAATTCATTGCGGTAAGGAAAGATAACAATAGTTTTGTATCAATAACAATTTATTTTTGTAGGTATATCTAAATTTAATTAATATTTCTTTGTTTCTACATAAAAATATGTAAATCAAATTTGCAATAGTAAAAGTTGCTTGATATATTTTAGTTTTTTCTGCATTCATTATGAATTGAAATATGAATTTTAAAAATATATTTCTTATTGCTGTTTAAACAATATATTCGCAAGTTTAAAACATACTTCATAATCCATCGCACAAAACAGAAAAATTCCTAATTTACATGAGGGTATAGTTAGGGTAATTCCGGGATTTATGCCGCACTTTTTTTTGAATTTGTGTATAAAGTCCCATGGTGGACATAAAATAAAAAATATCATGCTGTGCTATTTAATGTTAAATGTACAACGCGTGTAGTGCGACAAAAAATTCAAAACAAATTATTAATATTTTTTAACATTTTTTTTCTAAAACATTACACTGCTGCGCGTCACCCGTACATTCAGTCTGAGACGCCGCACTTGGGCCGCGCTTGTAATAAGAACAGAATGAAATTATAAATAAAAATATAAAAAAATATATTCATATCTGGACTATAATTAACGATGTAATAACAAAATGAAACTAAATGAGTACAGTGAAACGTATTAGTATATTCAAATTAATAATTGTTGCCTACTTTCACTATTAAAATTATCGACTTATTTTTTTTTTACATTAAATTTTAATTATTATGTCAGCAACAACGTAACATCAATGTGTTAGAAAGGGAAAAGAAAAAAAGTAAAATTTTTACATAATTTATTTGTTAACGCTTTCGGGACCGGTGGCTTTTACACAAATTTTATTCGGTTAGTACCACTTTTTAAAAAGAAGTTACATTTACTTAAATAATCATGAAAATGCTCTAATTAAACAAAGCAAATATTACTTTTCTTTGTTACTGGTGCCAGAAACAAATTTTGTAAGCTCTTTGTGAAGGTGTTTATATGCACCTATGGTCCCGAATGGGTTAAGATACCTGTTTTTTTCTACAACAATCTACAGAAAAAGTGTCGAAAGAGCACAGTCTTTATGTAACTACATTTAAACACATGATGCAACGAAGCCAATTACACTTCCTCTTTTTTGGAGTAGTTTGCAGAGAACGTTTGCGTTACGCGTAATCCAATTTTTCATTATTATCATCTTGACTTGCATCTTTCTTGCCCTTTTTACTTTTTATTTTCCCCTTTTTCTCCTTGGGTTTTAGTAAACATGATAACATGCCTAACTTGGTTAGCCTGTGCAAAAAGAAAAGGAAAAGTTAATAACACTTAATCATCCCGTACAAAAGAAACTGCGGCATGTATACCGGAATAGCAGTGCAGCATGTATCCCATTTTGCATGGTGCAGACGTCGGCCATCACAGTTACCTGCCATCGCTAAGGGGAATGTCGTAATCATACACACAGTACTCTATACAAACGCTACACTTAGTTTTGACTTCGAAATCATGCCTGCATTTAGTAATTAGTGTATGAAAAGCATTTAAACATAACGTGTTTAAAAGTTTGGACGGTGAAATCATGCACTTACGTCAAATTAAGGATTGTACTTATACAAGTAAACATCGAAATGGGATTCACGCTATACACTGGTTAAAATAATCTCATTGCGCACCTATACTATGCGTTTGGCGACCATCTATCGATAATTACAAGAAATACAAGGGGTGCGGCATCTATCCCGTATGCGGCGACTCTCTCGGAGTTACCCTGTATCTAAAAATAAAAAAAACAATAAAATTACCAAAAATCGTTCTGTGATTTTGTGTGGTGTTAAGGCTAGGTTTTGCCGATACCGCTTGGTTTTTAGGACATTTTCGGAATTTTCTTTTGTCTGAATAATACACATAGTAAAAAATGGTTTGTGACATTGAATTTGGTGCATCTTTATTTTGTTTTTGTACATTGTATAAAAGTAATGTCATACTAAAATGTTAATTTAATCTCTCAAAACTTCTCCAATGCACAGTGAGCTGAGTAAGTCAGTGTAAGTGATCGCTCTCTTAATAATAATATAAAACAAAAGATTCATACTAATTAAAATATAATAAAATATAGTTGAATCCTACAACTGAAATTTATAAGATAAATCAAAACTTCACAAAACAGCGGCTATTTAAAGTTTGAAGTCAATTTGTCACTTTCGAAACTTATATTTAAAAAATCTAAATTATTAAAAGCCATTTATTGAAGGATTGACCTTCAATTAAAATGGTCTAATTAAGTTTGCAAGAAATAAAACGTTAATACATGAAACGGTTTAGGCCGGGAAACGTGCACCGATTAAATTTTTTTTTCTTTGAAAAAGTTTTCGAAGAACTCAATTTCATCCTCGGTAGCACGTTATCTATTGGGATGTTTTGTAAGAATTCCAAGAAAGATATCAGTTTTTTTAATTTTCAATTAGAATAAGTCCTACTCAGATAGTTACGGAGAATTTGTAATGAGATTTCAACTTTTTAACGTGTGTGTCGACCATTGGCTAATACTCATGTCATCGAGAACCCAATTTATGTCCTTGCAAAACCCGATTGATTTTTGAGATTAATCATATACAAAATAAAAAAACATTTAGAATGTAGTATCATATAAATGAATGTGTTCTTTACTGAAGTTATATTTAAAGGGAACAACGTAAATTCTTAGAAATCAAATGCAAAAATTATTCTCCGATAAATCTTTCAAACATATGAATTTTAAATTTTTGTTTCGGGAAGGAGTACCTTCAATTAAGCCATTTGAAGGGAGCCAGTTAGAGCCAGTTTTCGCACTATAAAGAAAGGGTTCCGTCGGATGACATAACCTAGTCTGGAATACATAAGTGTAAGACCAAATAAGACCAACACTTTCGAAGAAAATGTGAAAGGAAAAACATCACTTGGTATCTAGTGTAGGTAAAAAATGTTATTGAGGATATAAGAACAAGCAAAAAGGATAATAAATAAACGTGTGTGTACGCAATTAATATTCTTGAAAATCGCTTTTTGCGTGACTATTTGGTACATCGAAGCTCAAATGCTACAGTTAAAGATTTGCATGTTTTTTTCTCTTTCAGTTCTATCATTTTTAATGGCAACGCTATGGCATGTATGGAAGTTTATTGTTTATAATAACTTTTTTTTATATAAATAATATATGGCAGCTTTTATTTCGCAAAACTCTCGATTTTTTTTCTTTTTTTTAATGTACTCTCAGAACTCTTTTAATGTACTCAGGATTGTTAACATTTAGTTCTCGGTCGTGATAAGTACCTTTTGAAAATTGTAAAATACAAATACGTACACAGTGGACGTAACGCTCGCTTGAATAAACATAGAATTTACATTAGAATTTACGATATCATATAGTAATATTTCACATAATAATTCGTTCAAGGTAGAAAACAATTGTCAAAGTCGACAGTGAAACAGTCAAAGTCATTCTGGTTAAAGGCCTATATCCTTGAATTTCAAAAACAATAAAACACGTTAACCTTTGTTAACATAAAAACATTAATAACATTTAAAGATATAGGAAGATGAAAAAAGTATATGGAAACAATTTTAAACAAGCTATTTAGTCCATCGAATATAGCTACCGTATTTCTCCGAAAATAAAACCTAATCAGAAAATAATAGATAAACCTTTTCGAGATGCTTGTAATATAAGTCTCACCGAAAAATAATCCCTACCCAAGAAATAAAGAGTGCCCCTCGGAACTTTCCAGCTCCTAATGCATTCCTTAGGGTGCAACGTTTTTTGTTTAGTTTAATTCTTAAAAAATCGCCATAGACACGTTCAACTTTTGGCTTCTTGCAACCTAATGTTGGGGCTGATATCTAATAAACAACTAGATGTTTTTAGAACTTTTAAAAGTTTTTTGTTCCCTTTCCACTCGCAACACTTTGACGTTATGTGTTTACCAAGACACGGAAAAATAAACTTGCAAAACAATTCTACTAATGCTATGTCTGAAAATTGTCGAGAAATCGACCCTGGATGGTGTGCTAAAAAGACAAATAAATACAAAAAAAACCGAGATCTGATAATTTCATAGATTTGTTTTATTTATATGCTAAACAACTAAAAACAATTAAAAATGTGAAAATATTTCCTGTACCTCTTATGTCTGAAAATAAAGGCATATAATACTTGACATATAAGAAGGCATCTGATTTTTAAAAAAATCCAAATGTACACAAGAGTTTAGAAAAATAAACAGCTATATCTTTAATTTTGTATACTTAAGGAAAGACAAGAGAAACCTTACCCCGGAAAAACTTTCTTCATGCATACTGGTAGGGAATTTATGTGCATTAGTTCATTTTCAGTGTGTTTCCCTATAATATTTGACCATCACAACGTAACGAATCACCATTCTACGGCAAGTGTTTCAACTTCTTCACTAAAATATATTGAAATTAGAACTCAAGACCTACAAATTTGTAGGAGATCTATTCATTTTCTAATAGTCTTGGTTTCTGATAAACGTTGGTTTGTTAAAAATGGCGGGACAGTTCGTCAATCGTCACCTTACCGAACTTGTTTTTTATAAATAGTGCAGTTTCATTTATAAATTATTATCCGTCCCTAATGCATGGTTGTTTTCGATTCCAAGCGTGAGAAGGTACTTCAGGCGTTTAAAATACCAGCGAAAAAGTGATAGGAAAAGATGGAAAAATAAAGGCATGGAGGCAGTTATAGCTATAGCAGATGTTGCACGTAAAGGTCTCGAGTCTGAATACTGCAGCATTCAGCCAATGTAACTGAGACAACGCTGAGAAGATATTATAAAAAAGGAAGAATTCGCACTTCA
Organism: Maratus speciosus; assembly: GCA_963932465.1. Classification (NCBI taxonomy): domain Eukaryota; kingdom Metazoa; phylum Arthropoda; class Arachnida; order Araneae; family Salticidae; genus Maratus; species Maratus speciosus. The sequence continues at coordinate 681,819,133 of OZ010787.1, read as the reverse complement.
AAATTAGAAAGAATTTAAGTTATCCTTTGATTGAGCCGACTAAATTCTCCGTTAAAAAATTTTACAAATTTTAAATAAAAAAGTCTAAATTGTCTACTTCAATCATTGTCCGTTTCAAATTCATTTCTTCTGAAACGCATGATTGTTTTATTCTAATCGATTTTTATGTAAAAATGGAGAAATTATTTTACAATAATAATATTTAATCTGCAGATGAAGCAGATTTTTAATTTTTTCAAATGATATTTTTTGTATGGTTTCTTCGTTCCCTTTCCATAACATACCCAATATACCAAATATATTTTTAATTAAAATACAATTCCAAACATATTGCTATGAAACACATATTTCAATCGAATTTTCAAATTATTCGATTGAATCAATTTATTCAATCGAATTTCAATTTATTTTCAACAGAACCTGAAAATCTGTCTTTTTGTTGACAGATTTCAGTTTAGTCTCAAAGTATTTTATGGGTAATCGGAACTTATAATTAATCTTTGTTTACCCTTTGTTTTCTTTTAAAGTTTTACACTTTTTTCAACTGTTCTGTTGTTTTATTGCAGTTTCATAATAAAGTGTTTGTGAAGTTCTTAAATCCCAAGTTTTTTTCGCCATCTCAACCCATCCTATTCGTCATCTTACCCCATGGCTGGGAAAAATGTCGAAAGTTACATTTTTTGGATAATTCCGTCGTTTTTCCCTTTAATGTTAAAAGATGCAGTTGAAATTATGCATTGCATCAAGCAACATATGCACTACGTTCTCATGCAAATATCAGTTCATAAATCCATTCACACTGTGTACGAAGAATTGTAGAAGCTTAACGTGTCATCTTTCGCCACTTCGTTATTATAAAATTTACCAAGATGTAACAGCCATTCAGTAGTTCCATTAATTAATAAAACAATAAAGATGTCACGACATTAACACAGAGCATCATTAAGATTTGGCTCACAGAGTATTCACTGTAAAAAAAACGGAGACTCTACTGGCAATCTAGACGCCAGTACTATTTCCGTTTTCTTACGGAAATTATTCCCCATAAATTACAGAAAAATTTCCGCTTTTAATCAGAAAAACGGAAATTTTTCTATAATTAATTTGGACAATTTTCCGTAAAAAAACGGAAACAGCACTGGCGTCTAGATTGCCATTAGAATCTCCGTTTTCCTACAGTGTTGCCAAAACTATTTCTCTATTTCAGTTATATGATTCTTAAGTACCAGAGAATTAGAACTCGAAAAAAAAAAACATAGTGACTATACTTTGCAACTTTTAAGACTAAAACAAAATATTTAATAAATAAAACTAGATAAAACCCGTCAAAATTTGACAATGAATAAACAAATTGAAAGTTGGATATTGCTGAAAAACAAATCTAAAAATTGTTTAGTACAACTGGACTTGTAATGGAAATTAAGCCCCAAAAAATCTTTTAGTTCAAAGTTATAACTTTGAACACCGAGTGTTATTTTGGAACAAATATGGTATATGTATGTCTAGTCTTAGTATTTAAAAATGAGGTCATGTGTTTATGACATGATATGTGGTAAAAAATCTGATGTCGAAGAACTTATTTTCAAATGAAAATATTTTAAAATTACTAAATGTGAGAAATAAATGTGATTTTCCGTTTAAAAGAATAAACACGACGCACTAATTTAATTAAAACAATCCAACTTTTGAATAATTGCGAACAGAGAAACCAATATCGATAATGCTTTTCTACTTTTCCTAAAACTAATAAAATTTAGATATCAAACGCTCACTGAAGTTTAGCTTATGGATGATTTTATTTTCTTAAATAAATTCCCTCCAAAGAACTAAAAAATATCTTTTGTTGAAAGAAGAGCCTGAAAAATTATAAGAAGTTATATTAATGAAGAATCTAGATCATTAGTCAAACATGCTAAGATGCTCAAAAAAATATTTTTTTAAATATTCAGGAATAAAAAATAAATGAAGGGAATATCGTTTAAAATATCAGCTATGAAAAAAAGAAAAAAAAAATGAAGAATTTTGAGTTAAAAATTTCCTTTTTCCTTTTATCGCAGTTTTTTTCTTTGGAAACATCCATTTAGGCTTTTGGAAAAACTTTTTATTAAAATTTATTATCTTTCGTGCATTGAAGAAAACATTCATGTTAGTCGAAATCTTTCCCCTCGAAAACAGAAAAGGTAGAAAAAGACGTTTTAGATGTAAATAACATAGAATCTTATCATAGAATCGTATAAATTGACATATTTCACTACATGAAAGTAGTTTTTAATGATTTTTTAATGATACATTTGAAGTTCATATTTTTTTCAGATGATTTTGGATCCTTAATAGCAATTATATGTATAAAATAATTTAAATAATTTTATTTAAAAAATTTCAAATTAATGTTTTTTAAATATTTTAAAATGTATCACTGTGCAAAAGATATCGTTAGCAATGACTTCTTATAAAAGTCAAACTTTGATTTCGAATTATGTTGAGTCGCATACTAAATAAATTCATAGCTAAAGTCACTTTGAAAAATACATTCAAGAATCCGAGTATAGTACTACAAAAAACTCAACCAAGGTTATTTGAGGATATTTGCGAGTTCCAAATTCTTCAAGTAATATCTAATTTCATTAGCACACGGTGAAAGTTTACAATAACTTTAGCTGTTTGGAGTACATAAAGTTTTGCAAACATTTAACAAAAATGAAACTCTAGTCAGAACCATCTTTATAGTAAATTATGCAAAATTAATACGACTTTGAATTATAAAACGAACCAATGAATTTAAAACCTAGAGCGATGCGCCGAATCTTTTGAAAACTGTGAGACTATTGACTTTGTTACAAATAAACAAGTATAGATTTTTTTTTTAAATATGAAATAGGAATGTAAAGAGTGCTTAATATTAGTAACATAGCATAATTTCTTTGAGAGAAAAATCCAAAGTGAAAAACATACAAAATAAAAATAATTAAATTTAAAATATTTAAATATAAATGTGTCTAGTAAAAACGAATAGAACAGTTAACAAGTAACAAAAAATCATGCGTCAAGCATAGATTATGAAACACTTTCCAACACATTCAGAATAATGTCCCAAAACTGCACCGTTTAAAACATTAAAATATTACCTCTAATTCAACCCTAGGGACACGCATAATACATTTCAAAACCCGATTTCAGCTGTTCCCATCCACAATCAGAAAATTATGCGAATTTTTTCAGAAGCCCTGTATAGAATTTATAAATTTGAATCTATTAGCTACATGCAAGCCAAAATTTAGTTCACTTAAGAGATACATATACTTCAGTTGAAAATTTACATTTAGCCATTTCCTCTAATAAGGAGAACGGTACGTGAATACTTATGTGCAGCCTTGTATTTGAGGTATAGAGTTTAGTACTGTACAGTACTGTACTGTAACCGATTTCTTTTGTGTGCCCCTGTCAATGAATAAAAAATGCTATGAATGTCCTGTTCAAACGTGATCGTAGTGAAATTGAGTGATTTATATCAGTTTCAATACATTTGAAATAGTATAATGTCATTAAAATACTCTGCAAACGATTTCTCCCCCCCTATACCATAATGTAATGGAATACTTTTGAGAGCCTCTTTCAATGAACGATTAATCCTACATATTTCCTATACAATACCAAACATGCTTTGGTGACCCTAAATAACCTTTATCGATTTCATGAAAATCCGAGTATTTTTACGGGAGTTAGAGCTTGGACAGACAGCCAGACAGACAGACAAACCAAATGCTATAAACACTTTTCAACTTTTTTGGAAAGTGTTAAACTGAGATATTTAATATAAAGTACACATACAAACAACCTATTAAAAAAAAAAATCAGAGTCAGTACAACTATCGATCGAGGCCAAACAATTTCATATAACAGTTTAGAAATCCAGATCAGGTCAGAGCAGAACCAAATAATAGGATAGGCGTAAATTCCTTAAGGGGGTCCGGGGCTGAATATTCTATTTTTTTTATTTATAGAGATTTTGTTACAATTTTTTTTTCTGAAATACTTTTTAATATAATAAGAATTATATATGTAAAAAAAATCTGAAAAATTTTAAATATTTAAAAAAAAATAAATTTTAAAATTTTAAACATATTTAATTTTTGATATTTCTGTGGAAGTACTTACTCGATTTACAAAACTTTTACACTTTTGTATACAGAAAAGGTGTCATTTTAATTTATCTTCAGGATTTCTTAAATATTGATTATGAATTTTATAAAAAAATGAAGTAAAAGAAAATTAAGTTTTTTTATGAGTGAGTTTTGCATTCATTAGCATATTTTCACAATTATCACTCAAAATTAAAAATTCTGAAGACAATTTGTTGGAAATACAGCATAAAATCGATTCGTATTTTATTTTCTAATCGAATATATTGATAAAATATTTAAATTTTTATTAATAAAAATATATGAGATATTTCAGTATTGCATCGCAAATCGCAATGAAATTTTGAATTCAGGAAATTATACAAAGCTTTCAGAATGCTTTTTACTATATATCTATATGAGTAATAAAAGTAACTTATTTGCATGTATAAGATATATTGCTTTAAATGCTCAAAACTTTCATTTTACTTTCTTACCACTTATACATGCCAAAATTCACATCATTTAAGGGGGTCCGGGGCTCAAAATTTATTTATAAAGATTTTGTTGTGAAATTTTCTTCTGAAATATATTTTAATGTAATAAGAATATTGCATGTAAAAAAATCTAAAAAATTTTAAATATTTTTTTTTAATTTAAATTTAAAAATTTTAAACATATTTAATTTTTGATATAACTCTGGAAGTTCTTACTCGATTTACAAAATTTGTAGACTTTTGAATACAGAAAATGTGTCATTTTAATTTGTCTTTAGGATTTCTTAAAACATTGATTATGAATTTTATTAAAAAAATTAATAAAAAAATGAAGTTTTTTTTATGAGTGAGTTTTGCATTCATTAGCATATTTTCACAATTATCACTCAAAATTAAAAATCCCGAAGACAATTTGTTGGAAATACAGCATAAAATCTCTGTTGAAAATTTCATACATATATCTTAAAAAATCATCATTTATCTTAACATATATCTTAAAATAAAAAATTCATTTTCAGATAAATGAAGTTAAAGTTCTCGTCAGAGGGTAGCTGATGCATCGCTTCTCAAGGCAAAAGGTGTTATATCTCTGGATCTAATGAAGATAAAAGCATGCGGTTTGCGGTATTTAACGCTAAAAAACTCAGTATTTTTTTGAAGCCAATAAAAGAAATTTCATTTTTTTTATAGAATTTTTAGCCCCGGACCCCCTTAAGTTATAAAATATCTGTTTGGTTATTATTTATATGTGTACTGAACAGGGGCTTATTTAAAACTCTTAACATCTACTTTACGATTTTATTTTTTGTTTTTTTATAATATATTGTTTATTTGTGTGCTTTATTAATATAATATTTTAAGGTGTTTTGGGAGGGTCAAAATTCTCAAGAAATGCATTTTTTTTTATTTTCTTGCTAATAAAATACTACAAAGTTAAATAAATGGAATAAGGCAGATAAACCAATTTTTTGTTTTGTACTAACAGTTCTGCCCTGTCCGTAACTAAAACTTTAAGTCGATTTATATCAGAATGGATTCAAAATTTGCCATGTTTAAAAGAATGTATCTAAACTTTTTTGCAAAATATAATGTATGAAATTTTGCACAGCGTTTTTATGTTGTACTTTTAATAAATTGTATAAATTGTCTCAAAATACTCTTTTTTTTTAATTTACTTTTTTCTATCTTCAATAGAAGAAAGTATTGTAATCGAAAATTTTTGAGACTTCCGGTTTTTGACAGATTGACGCGTTTTAGAAGTCAAAAATCTCTAAAACATTTTTATACAAAAAGTCTGTCTGTCTGTGTGTCCGTATGTCGCCATTGAACCATCGAAAAGTGTATGAAGTTATGTATAGAACTGAACCAAATGTTTTGTGTATGATTTTGGTTGTAGCAAGTAGGTTCTCCTTCAATTTTGAAATATTCTGCCCGAAGGGGGGGAGTTGTAATAGCGACTTTTGTGCCATTTTCAATATTGGACCATCGAAAATTGTATGAAGTTATGCATAGAATTGAACCAATTTTCTTGTGTATGTTTCTGGCTATGGCCAGCAGGTTCTTCCTGAATTTAAAGAAAATTTGCCGGAAAGGGCGTTGTAATAGCGATGTATGTGCCATTTTCATTATTGTACCATCGAAAAGTGTATGAAGTTATGCATAGAATTAAAACAAATCTTTCGTGTATGATTTTGGCTGTGACAAGCCGGTCCTCCTTCAATTTTGAAATATTCCGCCGGACGGGGGCACTGTAATAGCGATTTTTGTGCCATTTTCAATATTGTACCATGGAATAATATATTAAGTTATGCATAGAATTTAACCAAATTTTTTGTTTTCAGGCTATGGCCAGCATTTCCTCCCTGAATTTGAAAAAATTCCGCCGGAAGGGGCGCTATAATTGTGATGTCTGTGCTATTTTCATTATTCTACGATCGAAAAATGTATAAAGTTATGCATAGAATTGAACCAAATTTCCTGTGTATGTTTCTGACTATGGCAAGCAAGTCCTCCCTAAATTTGAAGGAATCCTCTGGGGCTTCTCTGGTCTTTGATGTCCTTCTCGAAAGGCATGAATTTTTCACATCTTAAATTTTGATCCATTAACGAAAAACCAGTTTACAAAGTACATCAGTAAAAGCTTTAATTAATATGCTTTCATTCCGGAATTTCCATGCCACAGATCTTTTGACATGCGAAAGAAAAGTCTCCGGATTTTCTTTCCAGTATTGTATCGGCCGTTTGAAAAATTTTTATAAATATTCAAACTTTAATTTTGTATAAACATTTCAAATGTATTTTTTAAATATTAAATACTTTAGGAATACTCTGGAGCTTCTCTGGCCTTTCATGCCCTTCTCAAAAGGCATGAAATTTTTACATCTTAAATTTTGATCCACTAAAGAAAAACCGGTTTACAAAGTACACCAGTAAAAGCTTGAAATATAAAAATATTAACACAGTAAATATTAAATACTTTTGGAATTCTCATTTGAAATGGCTCTTATCCATTATATTTTGCTCAAGAATATCTAATAAAGATGTTCTCAAATAGTATTCGAAATAAAGTCTGATTAAGATGAGATGAAAAAAAAAAATCCCGCTGCAATTTAGTGAAAGAAATTTACTAAACTTTCTTAAATTTTTCTTAATCCTTATTTATAAATAGTTTTACAGAATTGCGTTTGGATGAATTCCAAACATGGTAATAACGCGTAATTATTCCAGAATCAACATTTAAGATAATTTGAATTCTTTAGTTGTTAATTAATCAAGAAACGCGTTTAAATTTCTCGGTTTTAATGTGCAGAGATACATATTCTATTGTGACCACTGCAGAGTTCATTTAAATGAACAACAGCAGTCATTTGAAATGCAGGGAATAACGTGGTGGGAAGATAAAGTTATATATTAAAATACTTAAGAACTGAAATTAATAATCTATGCTTTATTGAGCATTATACAACCATATTTCATTAATAATACTTCTTGATTTACAGCTATAAACTGGCTCAATTTTATTGAGCAATTTACGAATGAAATCGACTCAAACTTTGTTAAAAATTATTAATAATATGATACTGACATGCATTTTTGCTAACAGCTGCAGGAACCCAAAGGATTAAATCGCGCTTATTTTTTTATCTATTGAAGCAACACATTTAATGTAAGTTGCAAGAGTGCTCAAAATATGGTAGGATTTAAAATTAAGGGGACCAGGACATATTTTAAAATAATTTTTATTTGTTGAGTTAAAATTCTGAATTTTTTTGTGATGGTTAACCTTATAATTTTTAAACAAAATCACATGATAAAACTTCTCATAATTAAAAAAAAAATTATTTAAAATTTATTAAAAAAGTGGGGTAATTTAAAATCGTTATAACTCGAAATATTATTTATAGAATTTCAATTTTTTTTTCATGTAAATAAACAGAAATATATAAGTTTTAATTTTGATTCAGCATTTTAAAAAATATTAATTTATAAAAACAATTAAAAATATTTAACAACAAAAATTTAGAAAAAAGTGGTGAAACTTTTTTTTTAAATCATATTTTCAAAGGTAAACATTTTTTTCAAATATGCTGAATCAAAATTATAGTAAAAAAATTGAAAAAGACATGTTCCAAGTTTGAACCCTTTATCTTTAACAGTTCTCGAGTTATAAGAATTTAAATACGAGAAATGGTGAAAAAAACCTATCATGAAGAAAAACGCATTTTTACAAGAAGTCGTTTCAATGACAGACATTGCTTGAAAGCTAGATTTTGAAAACAAACCAAAACGAAAAAAATAATATTTTTTGTTCTAATTCAGATAGAAACACTATTTAAACGTCATTTTAAGCTCGAAAAAACAAAGAAATTTTTAATGATTTTTTTTTTTTTTTTTTTTTTTTTGCAAAATTTGAAGATTTTTGTGCCCCCTTAAATAATATGAATAAAATAATTGCAGCATTGACTTTTAAAAATTTACGCTTTTTACATTTGTATAAGGCCTCTTGGTTCTAAATTAAATTTTAAAAAATTACCATGATCTTCAAGGGAAACAGTAAAAATTCCATTGTTTTACCACTAAACTCACCGTGTTATGATAATTTAATTTTTTTGAAATTACGAAGTTTTCTGATACTAAACGTGTTTTAAACTTTTTTAGAAAACCTAAACACTTGAAAGGATAGATATTATGAACTTCACCGTCCGTCATCGTCAGTTCTTTTTCTTTTGTATGTTTTCATTATTTTAATAAAAATTAGGATCTATGTTTAATAGTTCTACGATTGTTTGTTGTCTAATCAGTCTTGAATATGTTATAGAGGATCTTAAACATAGTTTGTTTAGCGAAATTTAATATATTTCATATGAATTTTTAAAAAATAATTTGATTTGTCTTTATAAGAAGGCCTCATAACAACATCGCAGCTTTTACATATACTAATACCTAATGACCCAAAAAGTTTTTTGAAGTTTACTTACTACTGGATTCAAGCTAGTTAAGAAATTATGAAACTTTTTTATCAAATTTAAATATCAATAACTATTCTTTTGACTTTTATATCAAATATGAAGCAAATAAAGTAAAAACTGAAACTTTATTCATATATTTTCAAAAGTAATAAGACACAAATATTTGCAATTATTACAAAGAAGTATGACTCTCTCGCCGGAAATTAAACGATGTTCAGGAAAGAATTACAATAACAAAACAAAGTGTTAAAAAACTTAAATGTAGCCAAACTCATTCAAAAGTCTTATGTATCAATTTTCACTAAATTTAAGAAGTTACCGTAATTATTCTAAGAACTTTGTACAATTATTATAGAAAACCATCAAGATTTGATAATTCCACTAATAATGTGTTTAATTTTCTCATAGTACATTTATAGTACATGTATACTTGTAAACTCCGTTCTTTTCAAAACTTCGCAAATCTACTCTCGACAAGAAAAGTCATCACAGATCATACAGCAGTAAATGAAATACACCCTACCTCCTCTACAAGACGTCCTAAATCTACTATGAGACTTCCTAGCAATCACATTTGACAATATATCAACAACCTATATTCATAAAAGAAAGGAGTTTGTGTGTGTGTGTCTGCAATTGCCAGGCACATTACCGCACGTAGAAATATGAAAATTTGGATGAGTATAGTCCAAGGCAGGACCAAATGCACCGGAGGATCAGATTTTTCATTTTCTGATAATGAGCTAAGATATTAATTAATAAATGGTCAAATGCGAGTATGCTCAGAGGGTTCTGTACAATAAATATATGAATTATTAACAGTATTATTAAAAAAATTGTTGCTAAAAGAATAATAAGACAGTAAAAAAAAAAACAAAAAAAAACTATACAACATAGGGTTGGGTATAACTGTATATACTAGAAAAGTAGGAATGAGTATACCATAAAAGTTCAACGCCTAAAAGTTGAAGCCTAAATAATATAAAATGTTGCTATTCTGTATAGCTCTTTCTTTTAATCTTATCCTACTCTGTTTAGGAACAACTTAATTCGGTACTGGCAATAAAAATAGTGCTTATTTAAACTTCATTTGGCATTTCATAAAACTAAATTCAGCGTAGTAGTAATCATTTCTTTTTACAGTGTAGCTAAAACAAAAACCCTTGTTCAAAGTTTAAACTTGGCATTATACTAAGAGCGTTTCGAAAGGAGGCATCAAAGTTGCAATGCCGCCTTCGTCCGTGCATCGTTTTTCCAGATAGGTTTAATTAACTTTTAAAGACACGGGGGGCGTATTTAAAAATACACTCAATGAAAACTAGTCCCGAATCTCATAATATTTGTGTGATTAATTCTAATTAAATTAGTATTTTTAACAATTTGACGTTTATTGCTTTCATACTGCTACTGGGCGTTGCATTACACAAATATATCATTTAAAGTTGTTATCTAGCCTTTAAAAGCCGATGGTACATAGAGTACGCCGCCCCTGTCATTATGCATGTCGAAACCGCCCATGTCGTTAAGGGTTTAATATCTCAGGTAATTACCGATGATTTTTTTCGAAAATCATTAGCTACAATGCTTTTATACTTCTGATAGAATAAGTACCTCCAACGTCCACAACACCTTTGCTGAATGCCCGTAAAACGAAAATTGTGGGTAACAGAAAAATGAGCTTTTCTCAAAAACTATGTGACCTAGAGTAATCGCTATAATTTCCCTGAAAGGTTAAAATTAACGTCTACTAACTCAAATTTTTTCATGATTTTAGCTTCAGTAGATTCGGAGATAGAGGGGGGGGGGGTTCATATTTTTGGGTTAAATTTTCGACGATCTCTCTGAAAATATAATACCTAAAATTAAAAGAAATATATTTTTGAGTTCAGCGTTACCAAAGCTTTCACACGATACCCCACACGATATACAGAGGCAATTTTTTTTTTCAAGTGACTTAAATAGCCCCTCTACTTCTCCCCCCCCCAAATATATATGTGGATGTTTAATAATCTGCAAATATGTGGGTCAGTAGTATATTACTTGCCCCTATTTGAACTTTCCACGTCCCATAGTTTACGAGTAAAATGGTTGAGACAGACAGGCAGACACAGGAGTGATATTATAATGGTTCCGTTTTTATTTTTGATGTACAGAAACCTAAAAACCACCAAAATACTCATCAGAAAGACATTTTGCTCAAATGGAGCGCTGCGGAAGTTCCTGAGATCTCAAAGCAGAGAAGATAATAGCGAAAACAGCGCTTTTTCCGTTTTTTTAAAACCCGAATCCGACTAACTATTCAAAATACAAAAAAAAAAGAAAACAATTGCACAATTTACTATCGTACTTTAACCTTTCTATTCTTGTAAAAAATAATAAAAATAATAATTGTCCGTTAAAAAATAATCATATTAACAATTTCAAAACATTATTTTCGAATTTTTTTTCTCGAGTTTCTCGCAGCACGCATCGGCTTAACTATTTGAAATACGGTAAAACAACACCCACTTAACCAGCGTATACTTTCCTTTAAAACTAATTATTCGGTTTTAAAAAAATATTAATTTATCCTTTAAAAAAAATAGTATCCGCAAGTCACCTTCGCAATTTTCGTTTATTTGGCATTTTTTAAAAATTTGCATCCTTTTGGAAAGCAACACACGAAAAAAAAACATATCCACATTATTAGCACATTTTTTTCCAACGATGCCTTTTTTGAAGAAAATATTAACTCTGTCAAAAAAATTCTTATCTCAAAGTCATTTCAGTTATGTATTTCGTACATTGATATGTTCTATCTATTTGAGCGAGCTTTTTTGCCTTTAAATATCAGATTCTTAAAATGATTTTTTTACATATTGATTGGTTACATAATTTATAAAAAACAAGATGACGCTGTTCTTCTATTATTTAGGTTTTCTAAAGGAAATATTTGGTCAGAGATGAAAGTGAAACATATCTAAATGTCAGGAATAAAATCGGCTATTACTATAACTGTTGCCCCTTGCAGGTCAAATTTTCCCCCGTCCACAAGAATTTTAGCGAGCGCATCCTGCCCACTCCACGTTTCCGAAAGCAGTAGGGCCCCCCTAACTCAAGGTTCGTTTGGAAAGATTTTCGTTAAATAATATAAAATCCTTCAACACTGATTTTAGGAATGTTAAAGATTATTATCATGGTAGCTAGGAACGCCAAGTGAGTCGGTTTGTTTAGAATAAAATTGAAAAAAGAACAATGAAGAATAAATTTATTTATACATACACATGTATGTCTGCACCAATGTTTAGACGAAGAAGCAATACGTTAAAATAATAAAAAAAAAATTGTTGAATTTTCATTGATTTTTTAGATAAATACTTTTATAACAAATAGTAACGTGTACATCGTGAAAGATTAAAAGATATTGAAACTATAATTTTTTATATCTAAATTCTGTTTTGTCTTGCCACAAAAGTATACGAACATTTGAGAGACTGTACAAATGTAAGGTGAAAAGTTATTACTTGATTAAACAGGCCTTTTCTAAAGTTGTTTCTTAATTTGTGTTGACTATATTTTGACATTAAGAATGTATCACCAGTTGAGTGTGGTTTACGAAGCTTTAGCTTAAGGATGAAAGCGAAGTGTAAATAATTGGATTGAAGATGTTTTGAATTTGTTTTTCTTCTTTTCGGGATTTCATAGAACTCTAATTTTAGAGTTAGAATTGGTAAATTCCTTGCTAAAAGAAAGCTCCTTCTTAGACTTTATTTTCTTTTTACCCGACTGAAAAGAAGGGTTATGTGTTTCACAAGTATCTGGGTTTGGGGATTTCTTTATACCCTCGAAACATCCCAACGGATGGATGGATTTTAATGACTGAGGTCTCTATCAATTCGTCTTAATCGTCCGATGGTTATAGACTAGGTTTTGTTTTTATAAATTCAAAATGACGGCCGTAAAATGCAAAATGGCGGTAGAGACGACAATTTTTTTTTACGCACCCTATTGAGTGGCCTATTATTGGATAGGTTTTCAAAATGAAGACAATGTTTCATTGACTATTTTACCGCCAGAAGCTCCGTTTAAATATTACACAACCTGGAAGTTGTGTAGGTAGAATCTCTAGATTTGCTGCAACTCTAACCATCATAGACATCTATAGGCCTCATCAAAACAGCGTTTATAGATAGGAACTAACAATTAAACGCAACTTAAAAGCCATCAGTACAAGTAAATAAAAAAATAGGTATATAATATAAAAAAAATAGTTTCACATTGATGAGAAATAATTAATGAGTTCGCTTTTTACGCAGTCGGGTTTTTTGATTTTTTAAATATAATTATAACTTGTTTATTTTGCGATTGTGCTGCGAGAATAAATTAAATGCCTTACCAAAAATGAAAGCATTATACTTTCGATGCCCTGAGATATTTTCGAACTTTATTCAAATCTATCGATAGGAAAAACGTAACTTTACTTTAAGTAAATATTTTTCTAAACGTTCCAGCAGCCTCAAATCCTTTCAACATTGATATGAAAAGTTTCCACTATTTCAGAATTCAAAAGTGTTAAAATGAGTATCGTCTTCTAATATTTGTAGAAAAATCTGTATTAAATACAAGAAGTTTTTCGCATTGCTAACTAAGAGTAAACCAACAGACACTTTTCACTCTGTTGGTTTAAGCAATGTAAAACTTTTCACGCATTTAAGGCTGTTCTTAACTGTTCTGCTCAACAAGCGCAAAATGTTTTGACACATTTACAAATTAATTTTTTAGCAGAAAGATATAAAATTGAAAAGCCTGGCCATAAAAGTGGTTTGGAATTGAACTGTTTTTTCCATTTTCTGATCCATCAATTACCCATTGAGTTATAAACATTTTTGATCATGTGACAAAACGCCCTTCACGGACTGGTATTTCTGCTTTCTTCGGGAACTTCATTTCAAAACGTCAACTTTGACATGACTTTCTGAAAGATCTATTACGTTTGCAAAAAACCGGAAAAAACAGCTCGATTGCATAGTTTCTGAACAACAACACCTGTTAGTTTCATGCATTTCCGTACAAAAATAAATTAAAACGTATGTCAGAAAGTTGCCCTTTTGGATTTGAGAACACCCTTAATGAGTATTTTCGGGCGCAATTTCACTGCTGAAAGTTAATTATACTTAGAAAAATCTGTTTTTTTCTCGCGCGTAGTTCACATGGATGATTACGTAAATGATGTAGAAAATATTCCACGATTGGCCATTTAAAAAATTAGCGACAAAAGGAAGTCTTTAAAAACTTGCATTCTACATCCAATGTGAAAGCCCCTTTGAGTACATCACTTGAAAATCTTATGTTAGATGACAAGTTAGACAAGTGTTCATTTAGTTTTTATTTTAGGGAAAGAAAAACGTACTCTATGAAGGGCAACACGAACAGCCTTTGTATACAAATCTCTAGAATAGGAAATTCCAAAGACTTTGCTGAACACATTCGGGAATATCAAATTTTATTGTTTAGTTTAGCGTGAGATAACGTTTGTACTTCATTTTACCATTACGTTTGAAATCGTGAATGACAGTCTCGGAAACTACACTGTAAAAAAAAAAAAAAAAAAAAAAAAAAAAAAAATCTATAAAGTTACTACAGTTTTTCTAGGAAACTTGGATTCGTAGAACTTTTTATGTAACGGCAACAACAAAAATTCATGTAACAGACACGCGTTTGCGCCGAAAATAAAAAAAAATATGTGAGGCTATTAAGAATTTTTTAGAAACTGGATACGTAGAACTTTTCATGAGACTACAACCAGGGTTACAGATAAAATGTTAGTAAGGTTACTGCAATTTTAGCAGATTCATTTGTAAAGTTACAGATTTCTGTAACTTTACAAAAACTAATTTTGTATACTTGCAGCTTTTTTCGTATAGTTGCAGATAAAAGTTTAATAAACATATTACTTTACATCTAGAGAACTGCGCATTTTTTTTACAGAGTGTACTGATATCTTATAGGTATCACCATTTATATATACAGGGAGATCCAAAAGTCATAAAAGAAATAAAAATTTTGTAAAGAAATAAAAAAAAATACTCAAAAATAATTTGAGTGACAAGGAATATTTTAATTAAAAAAAAAAAAAAATCCAGAATGGCTGCATTTGTCACCGACAGTTAACATACTCGTATCAGTGAGCTGCTGCTTAGTGCTATTTAAGCCAACACGTCTCAGTACTTTCAGTAGAAACTTTTTCGCTGTTTTGAATAGTATCTTGGTTTGGCTGGCAGAAATTCTCACTAATAGAATACGTCAACTTGAACATTTGGAATTCCAATTGCGTTGCGAAATCTGCTGCGCCATGGTGCAATTTGTTGACAAAACTGAAACGTGACTTATTGGTGGCAAACGGAATTCCTTGTTCCGATATTAAGATATATATGCAGGGTTCGTAAGCTTCAGGAAATTTTTCAGGAGAAATATCAGTATTTTTTTTACAGAAAAATAAATCTAGGTTAAACGAGAAAATTTCGCCTTATTTAATCAGGATTTTTGTATAAGAAAATACTCGTACCGAAGAATTTCCAGGAGACTTACGAACCCTGATATACACTGGTTTCCAAAAATTAAGGAAAAATCACAAAAAGAGCGATAACTCGTTCAAAAATTAACCTATCCGTATGAAATTTGAACATGTTGTTAACTAAAAGATGCTGATTAAAATTACAAACTGCAAATTAGTAGCGCTGCAACCGGATTGCGTCATCTGTGAGGTGTATAAAAATGCATGCTAGAGAGTACGACTTCTGGTGTCGCTGTGATTATGAGATAAGAAAACTGAGATAGACCTTGAGGTATCATTTGTCCGCATAACTGCGATATAGAGCTATTGGAAGATTGGATGTAGACCAAGTCAAACAGAGGTGGCCAGAGGGCTAAATGTGAGTCCTTCTGTTGCTCATAGGCTTTGGAAACAATTTCAAACCACTGGTTTGGCCTCCAGAAGGTTCAGCGAAGGACGAGCAAGAGCTACGATAAGCACCAATGACCGATATTTGCGGTTATGTGTACGATGGAATATAACAGCAACCCCCTCTCATCTTAAATACGTCCTTGCTGCAGCCACTGCAAGGTTGGTAACCCCGTCTACCGTGCGTAGAAGTCTACCCCGTCTACCGTCTACCATAGTACCGTCTACCCCGTCTACCGTGCGCGAAAGACTACTTCATGAAAGTAGTCTTTACGCGATGCGATTAGATATTTGTATGCTGCTCACCTCATGTCTCCAGATAGGGAACGATTAAGGAGGGCACCTTGGAGGCATGTTCTCGTCACAAATGAGCTCCAGTTTAGCCTCCAAAGTGATAATAGGTATTGTTTGATTAGGAGAGAACAGGTAACGCGCTATCATCCATCAAACATTCGTAAAAGAGATTCGTATGGAAGAGGCAGCGTCTGTGTTTGGGGTTGTATCTTTTGGGCGGACGTACAGAACTCCATGCCTTTCCACGTGGAACTGTGAATGCTCACGTCTATAGAGATGACATTCTTGATGCTTATGTGCACCCTTATGCCGGTGCAATAGGTAATGATTTCCTGGTACAGGACGATAACGCTAGGCCACACAGGTTTCACATCGTAGAAGATTATCTTCAGCACCAAACAATTCAGCTCGTGGAATGGCCAGCGCGATCACTGAACTTGAATCCCATAGAGCAACTTTGGTATGCTTTAGGAAGACGTGTCTCTGCTCTCAATCGCCCTCCTCTGACCCTTGCCACGCTTACAACTGCTTTACAAGAGCAATGGCTCGCACTTCCCAGCGAACTTATCGATCGCATAATTGGCAGTATCACATTTCTCTGTATGTACTGCATTGCTTCTAGGAGTGATCATACTCCATATTAAAGGTACTTTTCCTATACCAAAGTGAGACATTTTCTTTATTTTATAATTGTGTTAATTTCTGAAACACCACAATCGTCTGGTAATTTTTTTAACGTTATTTTATACCTTACTATGTGTTGTACATTGTGTCTTAGTTTTATTAAATTCTACTTGTAATATTTTGAGTAATCGCTACTTTTGCTGTTTTTCCTTAATTTTTGGAAACCAGTGTATGTCCTTCCGCGCCTTTAAATTTTTATTTCACTTGTGGCGTGCTACTTTTAAGATGTAAATAGTTAGTTATCGAAATTTAAATGAGTGAAATGAGCGAAAAGCATTCTAAAATACGATTTCCATGGAATTGTAAACAATAGAAACATGAAATTTGGCATGGCTGCCACTTTTAAAACGCAAATGCAAGCACAGAACTGTTAAAAAATAAAATTGAAAAGAATGCACGAGAAAAAAGTTCTAAATATGATTTTTGTGATACTCAAGGGACTAAAAACTTTAAATTCGAAATGGTGGTAACTTTTAAAATACAAATGCTTGCTGATAATGGTTTCTAAAAAAAATCGAAATTTAAGAGGAAGCAATGAGCGGAAGACGTTGTAAAAACGATCTAAATTACCATTTCTCTGAAATTTTATTCAATATTTGTTAATTAATTCCAAATCCATTTCATGTTTGGACGACATATTTTCAATTCTGATTTCAGATCACTAGCAGCTTCATGTATTATCCCAATATTAATGTCTTCATTATTGAAAAAGGAGGTTATTTATTGAATTCCAACTGAATTAAATGTCTTTAAAACCTATTAAAAACACTCAAAATTTTACAGTTTATAATTAAGAGGCTTCACTGTACAAAAGCTTATTTTGGTGAAAAAAGGCCACTTTTAGTGATAAGAAAATCAGTTAAAACCAATAAAAGGCATCGGCGTGACTATTTTTAGACAGATTTTTTGCAACCCTGCAATGTAGTAAATCTTGCACTCTGCTATTTATCATTCGTTTATTCAACATTATAATTGTTAAATTATCTTTTAATCTCAGGCCCAGACAACGTCGGCGGGTGAGCTAGTTTATTATAAAATTATTCCACATATTGATCCTTTCAGCTTGCGAAATGAATTTAAATGCGTACCTAAATATTTGGGTAGGTCAGTATTACTCTAGTAAATATGGAAATAAAATTTTCACTTATTTATTTATATAGTTTAAAAACTACAGAAACTCGTCTTTGATACAAATAATAGTTAATTGATTCATATGCTAAAAATTATGGATATTTATCAGAAAAGATGTTTGATGGATAAGAAAGATATTTGTCTGTGTGACGGTGAATAATGGCTATCTAATTTATCTAATTTATCTATCACACGTAGAGGTTCGCAAATTTAAATAAAGTCAGACAAAGGCTTTAATTTTTGACAATTAGCCTAAATGTTAATGAGAAACATCATTGAACTTTAATGAACGATTTTCAGTTTCTTTTAATTTGCGGCCTTAAAATCGCTTCTACGGCTGATCGGAAAAAGTAGTTTTTTAAAACACAAAGTTTGCAGATGGAAGGAAATATTCAGGTTTCCGAGAATTTAAAATTCCGATCGCTCGGTGTCCAATAGAAAAAAATACGTACACCTGCAATTAGAAGAATATTAATATTTACTATTTCAAAAATCATTTTCCGATGGTCTTTCTTATATGTTCCGTATTTTCTCTAGTTTTTATATCCATATATCCCCATATTCTGAATGAAAATACGTAAAAAAAATCTGCATAGACTGTACATTTCTGCGGGCTGGAAAAACACCGAACTGGTTTGCTAGTTACAAAAATATTTTTTAGATTTTTTCTGCTTAATGTCTGTGTTAATAGGAAAAATCTAAATATGCGCAACTACTTGAATACATGTCAAGAATGCACTACATACATGTAAAGACTATATACATGTAATCATACACTAATTTTAGGGAACGCGTCTCTGTATTTTAAAATTTCTAAATCAAACGTTAAGCTATATTACAGCAGAAAAATCTTGAAACTATGCACCTTCTATCTAATATATCTTTTCCCGCATCATTTATATTTTTGTTCCATAAAGGAATAAATGTATGAAAAATTATGTCTAAAACCAATGGATGTTTATTATTTCGAAAACATTCAGCAATCAGAAATCAAAATAATTTCCCAAGCCAAAGAAAAATCTTAAATCGCAGTAATTATGCGACGAATAAAATCTCATTTAAATCATTTTGAAAACATCTAGTGTACATTTTCATCTGGTAACTTAGTTTCACAAACTTCGAATTTTATGCATGTCTTAATTAAAAGAAGCAAAAGCAAATAGTAACATTTTATCGGAATTTGTTTGTACTGAAGAAGATCACAAATGATTCTTTTTCTGTGGAGTATTTCTGCATGTAAAATATCTTTGGGAAGTGTGCCAACCAATATCATCCTTTTAGAAACGTCAACAGCCCGATAGCGTACAATTTTCATCCCTCTTAATACGATCTAGAAGGACGTTAAGATTAAGTGTTTTCCATAAAGTTGATGTTTTGCATTACTCTTTCATGAATGCTGATAAAGCTTTAATTCTTGTGTTTATTGGATTGCATTAAGTATGTTTTCTTTTCAATGTGAAAATAATTTATGTAAATAAAAATACATACGAAAGTTATTCGTATATAAAATTAGGTTTGAGGAAAATTTCTTAGTGATAGAAAAAGTTATACCCTGTTAAAAGAAATTTTAACTAACATAATCGACCCATTTTTTCTAGTGTCAAGGATGCAAATATAAATAAATACGAACTTTGCATATTTGTGTGGCGAAGTGAGTGGGCTATGCAAAAGTTTTTAGTTGTTTCTTTTGAACTTAACCCTTTATCTACTGACGGTACTTTAAAGTACCACTCAATTTAAACGTTCATCTCACAGTGAATATTACTAATATTTTAATGCTACTTTGCAAAAACACTATTTAACTCCACTTTATCCGGATACATGACAGCAGCAGTTCTAGGTTTGTTATTTTATCTTTGAAGCAGTCGATGTGTTTTGTACCGACATTTTGTACAGATTGTCACGCTCGTCCTTTTTATTGCTGCAAACACAGTAAAGGATATAAGAGAAGTGTTGGAGTTTTTTATGTATCCATTATGATCTTGGAATACAATTTAACTAGCTTTTTTAGGTGAACGGTGTATGTATTTGATTTAACAGTTGAATGACTCGGTGGTACTTATAAGTACCATCAGTATACTGGGTGTTGGAAAAAACCTTTTTTTACTTTTCGTCTGTGTAGTTATCCATCGTTTTTATCTGTTTTATGATGTAATTACTAAAATGTAGTGTAGTAATAATTTTCATAGTATTTCTTTTCTGTTTCATTATTATTTTTTATAGGAAATCGAAAAAGTTGTGGCACCGACTCTTTTTTGCTATGCTAGAAATAGCATATGTAAATTCATATATTGCATATGTGGAGATGCGAGAGAACATGTTGTCCCTGGAATATAGACGTCGCATAACTAAAGGACTGTTATCAAGATCGAAACCTAAAAAAAAAAATTAGTTTATTTTAACCCTTTTAGGGGCAAAGAATTTTCAATGCTAAAGTGTTGAAATAAATGATTGGCACTGGATTTCATTGTGGTAACTGAAGAAAAAAAATATTACATGAAAAAGATTGCAGTAGATCATAATGCAGTAGATAAAGGGTTAAAGTGAGGTTTTCGAAATGTTTTTTCAAAACATTACTGTTTGGTTCTTTTTTATGCTTTTTTGTGCTTTTAAAATGTATATAATTTATCCTTAAAATCGTATTT
Source organism: Maratus speciosus (assembly GCA_963932465.1). Classification (NCBI taxonomy): domain Eukaryota; kingdom Metazoa; phylum Arthropoda; class Arachnida; order Araneae; family Salticidae; genus Maratus; species Maratus speciosus. Next base: position 681,798,355 of record OZ010787.1, on the reverse strand, counting down.
TGTTGCACCCAATATTTATGTCTTGAAAAAATGAAATCAGACGCTACCAGGGATGATCTGAAACATTAAGAGAGTCTTTCTTGAAATAATTTTTAATCGTATAGGTTCTCATGCTTAAACCGTTCAAGCTATCGACGTTTTGTTTTTGAAAATTAAATTAGCCTTTTTTAGAAGAAAAACTTTTAAAAATTACAAGTTTTATAATTTCGATTTTTAAACTGTTTTAAATAATGAAAAATAAGTGCGAAAAATTTACGACAAACATCAATTACGTGAAATTACAACGTGAAATTTAATTTATTTTATCTATTATAGGTTGGGTGATCAACTAATTTAATCTATCTTAATAATTCGTGTGAATTTTGTGTTTAAGAATATTCATCTACACCTATTGATAGTGGATGTCTTTTAACCCTTTATGTACTGAATTATAAATTCATGAAAATTTTATCTTCTAAAGCCTTTTTCGTGAATTTTTAAAACCACATTTGAAGATTTACATAATCATTTAATAAATTTTAGAAGGATTGTAAGATTTAGATGCTTTAATTAAATTTGAATTTATAGGGATTTTGTGTAATATTTATAACCCCACTCAAATTTTTATTTTAAATATTTTACTTAGTATTTTGTAGAATTAGGAAATGCACAAATATGTAATAAATCCCCCCCCCCCCCCAACGCCAAGAAAGCTGAAAAGATGCAAAGGCAAAAGAAATGATCCTTTTAAAAATATTTTTGTTTTGTGTAACACATAATGATTTAGGAACAAGATAAAATAATGCATCTATAACTCATTCTAAACTGTATTACTACTAATCGATGTTTTAAATGAATTTTATAACAAGTTATTTTAATGGTACTTATAAGTACCGTCAGTAGATAAAGGGTTAAAAAAAAGAAAATTCCGCACAAAGCCGTATCGAGAGCAGATTTTTCTTTGAGCAACATTTAAGAGAATTTTCACATTCATTGTCTTCTCTGAAATCGGTCCTTCTGTGGCTAAAAGAGATAGCAATAAGGTTAGTCAGGATGCGAACCCTGCTCCAATAAATCTTCCATTTACTATATTGATAAAAATAACTTAAATCACTTGATTCGAAAATTTGTACAACATCATAATGAAATATTCGTTTAATATAAGGATCTTACATTTGTAAGTAAGATTTATTTCAACACCTGAGGTCTAGACTGAGAAAATAACGTTATTAACGCTTTGAAGGGAAACCTGTGATAGAATAATTTAATTGAAAAAATTCAATTTAGTTTTTCGAGTGTGGGGAACTAAAATTCTGAAAACAAATGATTTAAGTATAACGTATTTTCCTTAAGAATTCGGAGTTTTTCTATCTATTCATAAAATAATAGTATGAAAAAAATTTAAAATGCTATTATTGTGTATAAAAATGTTTCATCTAATGAGAAATTGTGAGAGTTTTTTTTTCTAAAGGAAATAGAAACTAAAAGTTAATATCCATGTAGGATTTCAATAGTATGGGTAATCATACTTGCCAACTTCCCCTTAAACTTCCGTAAATTGTGAGTTAAATTGACCCAGGTTAAACACATTTGGAACCAGAAAAATTTTTAAGAAATGAATTCAAATAGATTTCATAGAGAAACATGATATTAAATGTATAATGATACATCAAATAAATTTTCTGTTTACAAACGTGCTTAACCTGGGTCAATTTAACTTGCATTTTACGGAAGTTTAGTTGAAAGTTGGCAAGGATGGGTTATCCTACTTTTCTACCCTTGTTGTTTACTTGTCTTTTCTTTTAATTTTTCGAGACAATATGTTTGAAGATTCATAATATCATAAGACACCTTTAGTTAAGCTGCCATCATTTTCGTAAAGAGAAGTTTCTTGGAATTTTATAAAAAAAATACTTTAGTAGAAGGTAATCGTATGAATAAGTAGTATTTTTGAATGTTAAAAAAATAATCTTACAAAAAATATTACTAGTATTTACATTGCTTTTTAATTCAGGCAAAGCAAATTTTGCTTTTAACTTCAGTACGTATCACAGTACGAATGCTTATCCATTGTCAATGCACACAGGGATGTTTAAGAAACACAAATCTAATTACTTAACTGAGATAACACTGAGACACAGACAAAAAAAAATATTAATTTCTCTTTGGAAGTTTAAGTTTATTATATTTAGAAGTTGCTTAAATATACGCGATATGATATTATATTTACATGATTTTAACTGATCTATTAGAGGAGTTCTGTTATTATCAGATTTTGCATAGACACTAATGAAATAATAAAACGAGATAAAATATCAGATAAAAAAGGGGTTCTGTGGTGCCCGTGCAGGACAAAAAGAATTGGATTATCATATTCTGTAACCTACAGATGGAAGAAAAAATATCTATAAATTCTCTTTCTCTCTCATTTTGGGGGTCACAGACTTTCTTATCAAGGTTGTAATTGGGTTAGATTGAACTTAGAATCAAGAAATCATTACCTATCGTGAAATTCAATGTTAATCGATTGAAATTGAAACACAGGATTACTCATTACCTAACTTATTTTTTTACCATCAGGGTTATAAGACTGGTGACGACGTATTCTTTTTGGAAATTGCCTCCATCTATTTTAAGTATTTTTAAAGAGAAGGTACATTCTGAAAAATTCATATTTTCTTTTCTGTTTTAGATTATTATAAATTTAGTATTTAAAAAAAAAAACAGTATGCATATTTGATAAATTTTCTAATTCTGAAAATAAAATTATCGCAACTATATTACGCAATGACTCATCACGTATTGCAACCTTTCCATAGGTTAACCTGAGTTCTTGTGATCAGAAAACGGTAAATCTGTTTCCCTTCAATTTTTTTCTAAAATATAAGAATTCTCGTTAAAAACATACATGATTTCTCGCTGAGAACTTTTTTTTGTGTTATTTAATGGCTGTCTTTAAAAGCTTAAAATACAATTTAAAAGTTCAAATTATTTTAAAGTAAAAAAAAATCACGTTCGTTTAAAAATAGAACATAGCATAGACTTTCGATACTCGAACAGTAATTTTAAAGACTTTAATGCAAAATCTATGAAAGCTATTCCAGTTATTAAATAATTAAAATCATTTTTGTTATATATGAATGAATGCTTAGTTTGGGCAAAGTGAATAATAACTGCCGGGAACAACAGCTAAACCCAATAGAAGTATTGATTTATTTTATTTAATTATTTTGGGCAAGTTGAAACCATTGTAAGTTGTATCATAATGTCAGAGTTCATAGGTTGTAACTTCCTGATATTAGAACATTATTCTGTCCATTTCATTAATTAATATTTACGAAGCATAAATGTTCACGTTGTTGCGATTGAGAACATTAGAAATTTATTATTTCGAAATTCTAATAGAACAATTGCTTAAATAGGGAGATTGGATAAAATAATTCTGTTTATCATGCCGATAAAGTTTTAAAGTTTAGAGCTCCACATGAGCTTTGCATTTTAAAACCTTGAAATGGATTCGAAATTAAAATAACTGAATGAAAAATTTCGAAATTTTAATGATTAATTTTCGAAATTTGTTTAAAACTCTCAAAACGTAACGTTTGATCATCGAATTTTGTTTTCAAAACTATGTAGAGGATTTACTAATAAAACTAGAACAAATTTTTACAATTTAAAATATTTCTTACTAAGTACTTAATACCCAAATACCTGCAAATTATTTCAATCTCTCTTTTAGTCCCAAAAATTGCAGTTCAAAATTGTGTAACAGACGTAACATATAATATTTTTTCTGCCGTCATTGAAGTGTAAAAATTATCAAAACTATCCCGTTAAAAAAGTGATTTAATGTTCTCAACAACACTAAGTAATGCCAAATTATAACACTAACTTGCTTAATTAATTTCTGATTAATAAAAAAGAAAAAAAATGGAATTTACACGTGTAACTGACGTAACTTTTATTGCGTAACTGACGGAACATTATAACTTTACAAAGACAATAATGGTACTTAACTTAGTTTGTAAAAAGTAATTTACAGTGCCTTTTTATTAGGATTTTATTACAGAATATAAAAATATCAAGTTTTCCAATGATACCTTTAAATTAACCATATTATAAATTTTATCCCCCCCCCACCCCCCAAAAAAATAATTTTTTGTGGAATTGCCCTAAAAGTTCATTTAAATGACTAATAAATATAAAATTTTGTAACCTAAGGCGTGAAAAATATGAAAATAGAAACTTGAGATAGTCAAATTCATATCCTAGTTTGTTTATTCTAGATATTGGGTGATGATGGTAAGTACATATTCTAGAAGGTGGGTACAGATTTTAGATTTAAAATCCGCGAATTATTAAAATGAAGGGAGAAATACTTGTTTCTTAGCAACTATTTTATAACAGGTTTGTAATTATCAATTAAATTTGTCATTTGAAATTTTATATATTTTTCTACAATAGCAATAATTGTATTTGTTTCTTCAAAAATAATTATGGAAGATCTAATTCATTTCACCGTATAGCGCAAGTATATGCAGTTTGAACAGGATACTAATTTTCTTAATTTTTAAATTCAAATGAACAAATGTCTTGTGTTTCTTAATAAGATACAATCTGAAAAGAATAGTTTCAAATCATTACAAACTTAGGAAGACTCTCTTTTACGAAATATTTACTGATAACATTTAAAATAACAAATTCGTAAATAAGGTAGAAATATGTATATAGGAATATAACACAGATTTATTTTTGACCTTATTAAATATTTAAACATTTGGCAAAAGAAATTAATTCTGTTATTTCCTGCAATTAAAAAGAAATAAAATATTTTCTACCATGAAAGAGTGAAAAATTTCCCCGAAAGACAACAATCTCTTTAAAATGTAATATAGATAATTATCGACTAAAATTTCTTTAAAAGCTTTGAACATTTTTGTATTTTAATTTACACTAGCTGAGTGTCCACTGGATATGTTACATCGAGATTTTTCGATTTTGGAGAAAAATGTAATTCTACATTTAGAAAATATATATAACATTAAAATTATTTGTAATGCATGTTTAATTGAAAATCAAGGAAATTACATTTTGAAAAGTACGTGATTTTGATGCAATTTTATGTAAAAAGTTTTCAGGGAAAATGCATGAGTTCGCTGGTCACTTTTCAAAAGCATTTTGTCTGTTGAAGATTTAACTTGTAATTTCGGAGCTGGTAAAAGGACAGTGACGTCATCTTTTCCTTCCTTTTTTACAACTATAGAATAACCTAATTTCCATTTATTTCACATATTTGAAATAAAAGTTTTTTATTGGTTGTGTAATAGAGTCCGGCGAAGTGAAAGTTCTTTCTTTCATCGAATGTCGACGGGGAAAACGAGTCCATAGAATTCCCGGTAGGAGATCTCACGTGCCGGTGGAGAGAGAAGAAAGGAAAAGAAATGAAGAGACGCGGGGATAGCGACGAGAGATGTCGTTCGTTAAGGAGCTCTGTGTGAGCCGAATGTTTTTGTTATTGTTTTAAGAACGTTGTGATGGAGATTTTAAAAATAAGTCTGGAATGTGGCTTGTAAACTCCACTAAAGAAATCTGTATAGTTGTTTCCTGTATAGATATGTATATAGTTTCTGTTTATTAAAATTGTTACGTTTTAATATTGAATTGCGAGTTTATTCAATGATTGGGCTAGCTGTGGAGATTTTTTATTAAAGTGAAGATATCACAGCTAAGTATATTATATTTTTGGTGGCTTGCAGTGTGATATAGGAACTAGATAAATTAGTTCCGCGAACTCATAGACACTTCTAGAAAATTTTTGAGACAAGTAGTGTAGCTAATATTGTGTGCTAGCAACTGAATACGAGAAGCTGTTTTTGACGACTGTTATTGTCGGCCCTGTGTAATTCAAGCATCGAACGGTAAGTCCCTATGTTTCTGTTTCATGCCAAATTTTTTCCCAGTGCTAAATTTAGTATTAATATTGTTAAAAATAGGGTTTTATGTTTTTGCAAGGTTCATACATAAGGGTTGTCTATTTGTTATATTTTTATATATTCTTTGGTAATTGGTTTGCTATTTTGTTCTCAAGTAAATATTAAGTGCAGAACTGGAGTATAGGTATTTTATGTGTAATTTGTTAGTGATTTTTATAAAGAGTAAATCAATTTTCATTGCCCGTCTAGTGCGGTAATGCAACTTAACTGTATAAGTTACAGTAAGTAAAGGTTATTGAATTAGAAAATTGAATTTACTGAAATTATTTCTTGGAAATTGCTATTTATAATTGATGTTCCTAGCAGAGAGGACTTTTATTTGAAATTTCGTAGGGCATTAAAGCAAGGAGACTCAGTAAAGTAATTTAATGTACGGGGTCTTTTTTTTATTATTTTATTGTGCATTATATTTTTGAGTACTTTGGTTACGCCTTTTATTATTTATTGGGCTTTGTGAAGGGAGCTACTCAGTTTTGAAAAAAAAATATCGTATCCTAGATTTTCTTTGGTATTTTAGTGCTAACTGTGTTCAGGAAAATTACTGTTATATTTTGTATTTGTATTTTTTGTAGTGAGATATTTTCTGAGTTTAAATATGGCTACTTTCTTGAATAAGCGAAATAAAAATGTATTGCTTTTGCTTGCGGTAGAGTTCGATACAGAAGTATCCGCTGACAGTAAAAAAGTGCCAATAATTCAGGCAATTTTGAATGCTTCTGATTATGATGAGCAAATAGCAAGAGATATGTTAGAAGGAATTTTAGAGGAGAGGGAAAAATTAGCAGTACAGGTAAAATTAGATAAACTAGCGGAACAGGAAAGATTAGGTAGATTAAAGCGCGAAGAGTAGGAAAGTTTAGAAAGAGAGAAAGATAGACAATTGGAAGGTGAGATTACAATACAGTGTAGATACCAGCTCTATAGCTTCCACTGTTTCTGTAACGGCTGAAAATAAAGATAAAAAAGTGAGTTTAAAGGATTTAGTTCCAAAATTTGACCCTAAATCGATATATATTACTTTGTTTTTTTTTTATGATTTTTGAGAGTTAGGCCTCAAAAGAGAATTTAGAAGAATCAAAATATGTATCTCAACTTATACCTTTGTTACTTGTAGATGTAGCTGAGATTATTGTAAAAGAATCCCTAGAAAAAAGGAATGATTATGAGCATATCAAGAGCGTTTTGTTGAAAAGGTTTAGATTAGAAGCTGGGGCCCTGAGAACAAAATTTGAGACTCATCAAAGAAAGGCGGGTGCACTTTGGTCTGAGCTTGTTTATGAGTTCAGAGGGTATTTAGAATACTGGTTAGAAACCGTTGAAGTAAATGACTTTGAATCGCTCAAAGAACTTATGCTGATAGAGCAGGTGAAACGTAGAGTATCTTTTGAAATTAAGGATAAATTCTTAGATGAATGGGATGAGACACCGCCCTCTGAATACTAGGCCTGAGCGCTCACACAAAAATGACACAAAAATGGCGGCTGCCGAAGGCGGATTTCTTTTAGCGTAGGTACGGTCCCTTAAATGTAGACACCAGTATTTTATAAAAGATTTCTCTACCTTGCTTATTCTCAGAAAAACGAAGCGGAAAAAACTTCAAAAAAATATTGGTAGGAATATTTAAGGGACCGTACTCACGCTGAAAAAAATCCGCCTTCGGCAGCCGCCATGTTTGGTCTAGCGCTTAGGCCTAGTATTCAGGGGGCGGTGGATGAGATTAAGAAAGCGTCATATTTAGCAGAAAAATGTGATAAATACGAAAGTGTGAGGGGGAATGTTAGGAAATTGGATAAAAAATCTGGAATAATAAACCATATTTTAGAGACAAGAATGGGCAGGATAGTGCTAGAAATAAAGGTGAACAGGCATTTAAATCAGGTGGGGCTGATAAAAGAGACCACGTGCATAGGAATACTTGGAACAAGGATAAACTTGATAGAAAAAAGCCTATTATCTGTTTCAAGTGCAATCGAGCAGGGCACATAAGACCAGATTGTCCGGATCTAAAACGAAAGGGTTCTGGAGATATAGTTAGTCACTTTGATGTAGATGTAAGTTTAGCAGAGTGTTTTACACCGTATTTCAAAAAGGCAGAAATTAATGGGATAAAAGGAAATTATTTACGTGATACCGGGGCTGATTTTGACCTTTGCGACCGTAGTTGGATTGATAATGAAGATTTAATTGGTGAAGTAACGTGGATAAAACAACTCCTGGATAATGAGCGTGAATGTTTGAAGGGAGATTTTGGAAGGGTGCTGTGATACCTATTGAGTTAGAACAAGGTTATTATTTATTGGGAAACAAAACGGCTGAGCTTATTGAGAAATCAAAAGGTAATCCTGTATCGGTGAATGCTGTAATGACGCGCATTCAGAAGCGGGAACATGAAAGGGAGATATCCGCGGTTCAAGTAGAGAGGGAAATTGGTCCGGAGGCTGGAGATCAGGAGGAAGGGATAGTTATACCTGAAAGGTTGGAGTTGGAGTCAGGTTTGTTAAATGTATCTGTGGAGAAATTTAAGGAAGAGCAGAAAAATTGCCCTTCACTTAAGGAGCTGTGGGAGAAATCCAAAAACTCTAATGATAACGAATTTTGTGTTAGAGAAGGTAATCTTGTGCGGGTGTCGCAGTCAAAGAGAGGTGATGAGAAAGTGCAGTTATGTGTGCCGAAAATTTATTAGACAAGTGTTAGCATTGTGTCATGAGCAGGTGTCAGGACATTTGGGCACGACTAAGACGAAGGATAGAGTCCTTAGGTATTACTTTTGACCAAACTGTTATCAAGATATTTAAAATTATGTAAAAACTTGTGATCCATGACAAAAAGTGGGTAGTAATCGAGATAAGCGGGTAGTAATCGAGCCAAGATAAATCTGGATGTGGTCGGTCCCTTGCAGACCAGCCATAAAAATAATAAGTATTTAATTACATCCATTTGCCTCGCCTCTAAGTACCCTGATGCTATTCCGGTGGAAAACATCACTTCCACATCTGTTATTGATGCTATGTTGCAGATTTTCTCTAAAACGGGTTATCCGCGATAGGTACAATCTGACTTAGGAAGGTCATTTACCAGCGAGTTAACAACCGAATTCTTTAATAGATTTGGTATAAAGGTGTCCCATAGTTCAGTTTGCCATCCGGAGTCGAACAGTGTTGAAAGACTGCATTCTACTTATGTAAATAAAGCCTTGTGTCTCGAGTCAGGTCGTGACTGGGAAGAGGTGTTGCCTATGGCACTGTTTGCGCTAAGGACGGTAACACATGAAAGCACGGGGTTTAGTCCTACTGAGCTGATTCATGGGAAGAACTTGCGTATGCCGCACACTTTGGTGTATCGAAATTGGATGGGTCAAGAAAGTGCAGATCAAAATGTGGTAGATTACATAATGAATTTGACAAATAGGTTGAAAAGATGTCAGGATTTGGCAGTCAGGCGTATGGAGGAAAGCCAAGATAAGAGGAAAGTATGGTACGACCGAAATGCAGTGACTAGAAAATTGAAAGTCGGAGACCAGGTGCTAGTTCTGGCAGCATCTAAGTCTCACAAGATGGCCGTAAATTGGATTGGGCCAGGAACCATCACAGGAGTGATTTCGGAAACGAATTATACCGTTGACTTGCCACAGAAGCGCAATAAGGCGACAACATACCATGTTAATTTACTGAAACCTTATTACAAACGGCCTGAATTTGTTTATCTAGTGATTGATATAGATGCGGAAGAAATGGAAGAAGATGCCTAGATACCTTATCCCATGCCAAACCCCACGCAAATTGACTTCTGGGAGATTGTGAATAATAGCGAACTAGAGAGAAGAGCTACAGAAAGTCAGATAAATAAATTTAAGGAAGTCATAGAGAGAAATAGGAAAGTATTTTCATCACACCCAGGACGTGTCCATTTAGTAGAGATGGATATAGTATTGTTAGATGAGACGCCGGTGAGGTCCAAGCCTTATAGAATGTCACCTAGGCAGACAGAAATTTTGAGGGAGGAGATTAGAAGATTATTAGACTTAGGAGTAATTGAGGTAGGGCAGTCCGATTTTACGCCCCCCATGATTTTAGTAGAAGTTCCGGGAAGCGTATTTCAAAAGTGCTCATTCACAGCGCGACCGAAAGTATACTGTCCTCTGATTGGTTGAATGAATTTCGTCACTACTGGCAAATGTTTGCTTACTTTCACAGAGCAGTTCTACCGCCTATAAATATGCGGTTATTTGATCTAAAAAATGCCAAAAAAGATAGTTACGATAAGATAGTTTTTGTAATTAAGGTATACATTTTAATTGTAGTCAGAAATTAGTTATTTACATGCAATTACATGCCATCTTTAATAATTCCATGCCAATTGCATCTCGCCGATAAGCAATGCTACTTTTAATCTCAGAATAGTTTTTTAATAGTTTAAAATTAAAATTATCTGTTTAAATGACTTTTTAAACATAATTGTACTGCAGTAACATGCGATTTTGACAAATGCAATTCTTGATGAAGATAGAATGTTTTAGTATATTAAAAGTATTTTAACTTTATCTATTCTTTGAAAAAAAAAAAAACATTGCTTTTGCTTAAAAAAAATACTTCCATTACTTATTATCATGTGACATTCACACCATAAGTTAAGGCATTATTCCTTTTTTTTAGTTCTTATTCAAATTGATTTCACTTACTTTTTGCTGAATGTTACTTATTTTATTAGTAAGTTTACTTTCATATAGCATTTGTGACATCTATTGAGAAATTTCTTAACTAATAGCACACTAGTGTTTTAAAATTAAAATATATATTTTAATATATTTTTTAATGTGTTTAATTTGTAGACAGAAATTAGTTATTTACATGCCACATATAAAAAATTGCATGTCATACACAAACAATGCTGCTTTTAATCTCAAAATATTCCCTTAAAATAATAATAATAATAATAATAAATATTTCCATTCTCTCATGTATTGTTCACCCCATAAGTTAAGGAATTCTTTCTTTTTTTTAGATCTAATTCAAATTAATTTTACTTACTTTTTATTGAATGTCACTTATTTTATTAGTTAGTTTACTTTCTTCAGCAGTTCTGCTATTTGTTGAGTAATATCTGAAACATGCTAATTCTTAAACATGCTAATTTAATAATTAGTAACATGCTAATTTTTTTTTTAGTTTAAGGTATGAAATTTAAAACATTTTTATGTGTTTAGTTTGTACTCAGAAATTAGTTGTTTACATTCTCTGCTTGCTTTTATGTCATCTATAAGCAATGCGGCATTACATCTCATAACATTCTGAACATTTTATTTTTAAAGTTTAAATTTAAGACTCTACATTAAACCTCTCACTTTAAATAACATTTTTAAACATAATTGCACCAGATTAACATGATTTCAGGAAATGAAATTCTTGATGGAGATAGAATAATTTAGTATATTAAATGTAGTTTATTATTATCTGTCTGTTGCAGAAAAATGACCTTTCACTTAAAAAAGAAATAAAAAACTATCCTAATTATTTACCGTCATGACAATATCACATTATCACGCAAGCGTAAACGAAACACAATCGTTTGCCGGTAGAAACGAAATTCGTTCAACCAATCAGAGGACAGTATTTCTTCCGGTCGCGCTGTGAATGTGCACTTCTGAAATACGCTTCCGGGAAAGGATCCCAGTCCCTGTGTACACTACCGGAGATTAAATTCGAAGACCCGAACAGAATTTTTTCCACTCCCCAATATAGAGGAGGTCGTAGAAAAGGTGAGTTCAGCGACTTTTATCACGGTAATGGATTTAACTAAAGGTTATTTCGAAATACCACTGATCAAAAGGTCCCAAAGGTACGCTGCATTTGTAACACCTTTTGGGGTATTTTTGCCTAAGGTAATGATGTTTGGTCTCGTGAACGCGCCTTTCTACTTCTGTAAATTAATTGCTATGGTTCTGGATGGTCTAGAATTGTTTGCCTTGCCATATATTGATGATATGGCGGTATTTTCGCTTACATGGGAGAATCACATGAAAGATATCGACGAGGTTCTGAAGCGTTTATTAGAGGCCGGTTTAACAGTGAAACCTACAAAATGTAAGTTTGCACAAGACAGTGTTAAGATTTTAGGTCATGAGGTAGGTTCGGGAAAAAGGTCTCCCAGTGACGGAAAAGTAAAAGCTATTCGACAATTCTCAACGCCCTCAACTAAGACACAAGTAAGGTCGTTTCTGGGAATGACAGGCTACTATTCTCGATATGTAAAAGATTATGCAGTAATTGCGGTCCCTCTAACTAATATCTTGAAAGGGAAGGTAAAAAGAGAAAAGATAGAATGGAGTGAAGATTGTGAAAAGGCTTTTCAGGAATTAAAAGGAAAGTTGATCCAGAGTCCGGTTTTGTATGCCCCTGATTATAGTCAAGAGTTTATTGTTCAGACCGACGCTAGTTTATATGGTGCGGGTATAGTTCTGTCACAGGTTCGAGATGGGTAAGAGCATCCAATTTTATATTTAAGTAAGACGTTTTCTAGGGCAGAGCAGAACTACAGCAGTATTGAACGCGAATTAGTGGCGATTGTGTACGGTCTTTAAAAGCTGAATCATTATCTGGATGGGCAGAGGTTTGTGGTACAAACAGATCACAACCCGTTGACTTATCTTAAAACAATGATGGAGGAAAATGCCAGATTGACTAGGTGGGCATTATATCTATAGGCATACAACTTCGAGGTCAAGCATAGACCGGGAAAGTTTCATGGTAATACCGATGGGTTGAGTAGAACTGAGTAGGGGCATTCTGTAAATATTAAGTTTCAGTCATTGGTTTCACTCATTTACGTATATTGTGGGTTTTTTGTAATTGTATATATTTTATATCATTCAGTCTTGTATAGAATTTCCTATATATCTCTTGTTAAAGCATCGCACTATGTCATTTGTTGAGCTCAGATGAATATCTCATCTTTTTTAGTGAATTTACTTTTCATTGTTTTAATTTAGAATTTAAAAGTAAAATCTAGGATGATGATGAGCATTTTAAAAGTGAGTACGCGTGCGTAGTATGAATCTCTTGAATAGAAATTTAAAGTGTACAAAACCATTATGTATTAGATTTTTATGTGCATAAATAGTGTTCAGGTGTTGTGAACTCTCAGATTTAGTGTGTTGAGAATGAGGGGCTCAGAGCCGTGTTTCAGCTCTACATTTTTATAGGTGTATGCACCGTATGAAAAATTTTTAGGGGGAAGGAGCTGTAATAGTGTCCGGCGAAGTGAAAGTTCTTTCTTTCATCGAATGTCGACGGGGAAAACGAGTTCATCGAATTCCCGGTAGGAGGTCTCACGTGCCGGCGGAGAGAGAAGAAAGGAAAAGAAATGAAGTCAGAGACGGCGGGGATAGCGACGAGAGATGTCATTCGTTAAGGAGCTCTATGTGAGCCGAATGTTTTTGTTATTGTTGTAAGAACGTTGTGATGGTGATTTTAAAAATAAGTCTGGAATGTGGCTTGTAAACTCCACTAAAGAAATCTGTATAGTTGTTTTCTGTGTAGATATGTATGTAGTTTCTGTTTATTAAAATTGTTATGTTCTAATATTGAATTGCGAGTTTATTCAATGATTGGGCTAGCTCTGGATATTTTTTATTAAAGTGACGTTATCGCAGTTGTTTCATTATGAACAAACTGGTATATTCCTTGATTCGACGTCCTTTTTTGGATGTAATATATAAAAAAATTAAGCTACTACAAATAAGTTGTTTAAATAAGTGAAAATTAGAAACATAATCCTTGTTCAATTTATCCTAGAGCTTCTGTTTGGAAACATAATTGTATGCATATACATTTTACACACTTAGCCTGATCAAAAAATTTTGCACTAAAGACTGATAATGAGAAATTTGAACTTACATGAAATGAATGTTAAAACAGACTACATTTAGATCATAAATAAGCTATTTTAGAAATGAATGGAAAGCACGTATTTAAAGTAACTTTAATTGTTAGATAGCTTAGGTTTGATAAAGTCACCGTTATAAACATAAGTCATTTTAATAATTTGATCATTTTTAAGGTTCGCTATTAGCTGCAAAAATAAAGTTTTTCTTTACTTTTAATCTAAATATCTTAAACCGAGAGTGTGAACATCTGCTAGAAAGTATCGCGTTGCTTCGGTCCTTTATTTCTTTTCATTTTAATTGCCTCTTTAGAAGACATAAACAATTAAAATAAATCGACATTTTTATATATTTATTTAATATGTAATTTCGAAAAGCAAACCATTTTCTTTTTTTAAAATAATTTAAATTACGTTTCTTCTTTACTTTTATTTTATTTATTTATAAAGTCACCATAAAACGTATTTTTCTTACCTCATGAAGATCATCATGTCTTAATCACATTAGAGTTTAATTAATATTCGGGTAGTTGTATTTTGCCATTTAGTTTGTGTAAACTTTATAATGCCATTAAACTGTGTTGTTTAATTAAATTTATTTCTGAATTTAAAACATGACAGTGGGGCCCCAATATTAGGTTCGTTTGGAAAGATTTTCGTTTAGAGATATAGAATCATTCAGCACCGATTAGATATATGGGAGACTATGGTACAATGGCCTTAGAGACGCAATGAGACACCTCCTATTTTTCACTTTATTATTTTTTTTCAAAGCTTCTTATTTTGTCTTATATATGACAGAATTGAAGTGCTGAAACAAAATTTAAAACTATATGCCCAACTAAGAATTTAACCATTTTATTTTTGAAAGGTGATTTCTGGCAGGTAAAAGTAAATTTTTTCAGTGAAACAGATCTTATACCCTTCATTATAGAATTGTGATTTGGAAGACATTGTTCATCACATTGAAAAGATAAGGTAATGTATTATTATATTTAATATAACTAAAAAAAATTAATATAAAATTTGTAATTTTTTTATCTACTTGCTATCAAACTTCCGTATGGTGTACAATGGACCACCAGAAACTGGGCCACAATGGACCATAGTCCATTGTTCTCCGATTCTGCATCACATATTATTTTATAATGTAGACATTATAAATGTGAAATTAAGAATTAATATATTTTTTCGCGAGTAAATTAATCAAAAATTCATGTAGTGTACATATCTTAATTGGTACCTATGTAAATATACATTCAAAATTAACCCAAATCTAGTTACCAAAAACAGTAAACAATGGATTTTACTTATTTACTTGTGATTTCTTCTTATTTATTGATTTTTACAAATATTCAGTTAATTTTGAATTCTTATACTTTTAAAAACAGACAACTATATGAGACAAGAATTAAATGAAATAGTGCATTAGTTATTTATAAATATAGATAAAGTAATCTTAAGTAAGGTAAAATAATATTTACTGTTAATTTGTCAGAGTATACTTATAGTATCTAGGAACAGTAAAAAATTAAAATAATATTACTTAAAAAAAATTGGCAAGATCTATTCATTCTTTAATCCTGTATCATCTGAACGCTTTTGAATTTTTTATTTCATTCGTATTTCCAACAGGTAAAAATAAGATCTTGTTTCAATCTTTTCGGACATCGTTCATAAACGAAGAGATTTCAATAGGTCGATTTCTAAAGAAGTCAACCTAAAAACACATTTTGTCGTTTTAAAAATGTAGAAACTCATTTCTAGCCAAGAAGTTTCTGAAATTGAAAAGAATGGGTATTGCTTCATTCATCTTCGACATATGTCCTTTCGACGGTCTTATTTGATGAGACGAATCAGATATTAGGATATTCCGATAGGTCAAAATGTAAATCGATATTTTATTTCGATGGGTCTAAACATGAATTTGATTCAGATGGCGTTTTCTTTTACGAAATAAAATTTAATTAAAAAACAGTTTAATATTTTTATAAAGACTACACAAACTAAATGAAAGATACAACGACCCCAGTATTAACTAAACTCTAATGTGATTAAGACATGATGATCTTCATGAGGTAAGAAAATTACAACTTTTTATCGAGACTATATAAATAAATAAAAGTAAAGAAGAAAACGAAATTTAAATTCTTTTACAAAAAGAAAATGGTTTGCTTTTTAAAACTACATATTAAATAAATATATAAAAATGTCGATATATTTTAATTGTTTGTGTCTTCTAAAGAGACAATTAAAATGAAAAGAAATTAATTGCTAAAGCAACTTGATACTTTCTAGCAAAGATTAACATTCTCTGTTTAGGATATTTAGATTAAAAGGTAATGAAAAATTTTACGTTTGCAGCTGTTAGCAAACTTAAAAATGATCAAATTATTAAAATGACTTGTGTTCATAATGATGACTTTATCTTAAGCTACGATCTAACAATAAAAGTTATTTTAATTACGAGATTTCCCTTCATTTGTATAATAGCGTATTTATGATCTAAATGCAATCTGATTTAACATTCATGTCACATAAGTTCAAAATTCTCATTACCAGTCTTTAGTTCAAAATTTTCTGATCAAGCTAACTGTGTAAAATGCGTATACTTCTCTTCCAAACAGAATCTGTAGGGGAAATGCATCAAACATACTGTTTCTAATTTTTAGAATTTAAACACCGTATTTATAGGGATAATTTCTTTAAAGAAAATTACATTTAAAATAGGAAATCGATGCAAGGGGTATACTAGTTGGTTCATAATGTAACAACCAATAGATGGACGGGAAGAAAAACTTTAATTTGTGCAGTTTCCAACTATATTGATTTAATTGTAACCAAAAAGTATGTATAATATCATAAGTAGGAACGCAATTTTTCACCTTGATTCAACATAAAATATATAATGTGAACATTAAAAATTCCACAATCTTACTTAAAATGCGACTAATGTAATGAAAAAGATGTTACAAGTTTAAAATATACATTTTATTTAAAAACGTCTTTGTACTGTTAAACCTGCGAGAATATCTTGATAACTAAATGTTGTTTATTTATACAAATACGTCACTCTGTTTAAAGTGACGTAATAAAATTTAAAGTACAGAAGTTAAATATTTTCTTCTACCCATGGAAAGTGACGTATTAGAAAAAAAGTGATGTCATAAAATAAATGGAACTGCAATTAATAATAATAATATATATTTACTCTAATTAAATTCAATCCATGAAACTGCTACTGCTACTTCTACTTTCAACTCTGGTAATTATTGGCTCTCTCATTTTCAAAACAGAGTGACGTATTTGTATAAATAAACAACATTTAGTTATCAAGATATTCTCTGATGATGAACCTGGAAGGTTTGAAAGTACTAAGAAGTTTTTAAATAAAATGTATATTTTAAACTTGTAACATCTTTTTCATTACATTAGTCGACTTTTAAGTAAGATTGTGGAATTTTTAATGTCCACATTATATATTTTACAAAAAGTATGTGTTTCTATTTTTTGTACTTGAATTATCAATATATAATTAATTTTAAAAAGAGCAATACAAAATATATATGCGCTTTAACGAAGTATCACAAAACAACAAGTAACAAGATGCTAAATTATACTTATAGTTATGTCTAAATAATCCACGTTTCTAATATTCTCTGCTTCTTGTTTCAATGATTTTTATCCAATTACTAGTGTAAATCCCCGCCCTAGGATGGTGGGTAAAGACCGTAATTTCCCCTTAAAATTTAAAATAATTATTAAAAATATTCATACACTATTCATCAATAATAAGAAAAACTGACCTAAAACGTTATGCTTAGGGCCTGATGAATGAAGGGGTCTCTCGAGTTTTAACAACAAATTTGTAATCTGATGTAGATAAGATTATAAAATAGAGGAGAAATTACAGCTTTATCTTAATTAGTAAAAGGAATCATATAGGGATTGAATGCAATAATAGCAATAAAGGTACTTCTCCTTTATCCCACCGGCCGCTTTTTATAAAAAAAAAAAAAACGATCACCAAACTAGAGGATTTAACGCCTAAAAAGTATAATCGTGACGTCAGTTTCACTTTGCGCCAGATTTGTTATACGCGTATGTTACTTCACCAAGTGATATTTAAATCGATATGTTTTTAAGTGATGTTTTAGCGATTTAGTTCTGTCGTTAATTAAAATTACAATTACGTCATTAAACGGCGACGTAATAATGTTAAAAAAGAAATAGCGTTTAAAAAATGTTGCGATTCATACAGATGGGTGAAAAAATAATACGAACACCCATGAAAAAGGCATGATCAATTTCAAAGAAGCAAAACGCGTATGTCACTTTGCACTCAATTCTGCCACCTAGTGGTTATGAAAGGTAAGGTATCAATTGCTCAACATCAGTCATAGATGTTGCATGCGCTTACCATACGCTATAGAAAACTCAATAATGACTGTCCTGTCAGAGTTCAAAAAAGGAATGTTGGAATGCGCTGCGCTGGTAGCTCCATGACGGAAACGGGCAATTATTTGGGGCGTACCAGGAGTACTGTGTCAGGCGTTATTACAGCGTACACAAAGTGCGATAAAGTGTCGTCTGCGAAGTACAACAGTGGACGGAAAAGAAAGCTTTCTGGGTATGATAAAAGAGAGTTGATCCGCATAGCGGGCTAAAGGTGCAGGCAATCTTTATCTCAGATAACGTCAAAGATAAATAGTCATCTCCAGAATCCCATTTCAGCAAGAACTGTCCAAAGGGAACTTCATGCTTCGGACACTTATGGAAGAGTTGCAATTCGTAAGCCATTGGTGACATAGTTGTTCGTATTATTTTGTCACCCATCTGTAGTTACTTACAATACATCAGTTTCAACAGACGCCACAAACGTTTACCCACTAGCCGAAAGAGGTACTTGAGAAGAAGAATGTAAAGAAATATGTATCCATTTTTTCCCGTTTTCTTTAATGTATTGTAAATTTTATTGTTTTAATATACTGATAGTTGACGTTTTAGGGATCGGGGCTTTTCTGAATTTCTTGTATTTTTTTAAATTCTGATACACCGTCGCTGCAATGATTTTCTTTTGTTTCACGTGCACGAAGCACTCATACATGATATATAATGATGGCAGCATTATCGAATTTTTCGTATTCTTTGGAGATTTTAATACCGGAAGGTGTCTGCATCTGGTGATGTGCTTTTTGTTAACGTTTTCCAACATAGTTGAAAAGTGTTTATGAATTCGGTTTGTCTGTCCATCTGTCTGTCCGTGCTGTAACTCGCCTAAATAGAGTCCGATTGCCATGCAATGGATATATGTTATTGGGTATCCGTATGGCATGTTCAGAATTGCAAATGAAGTGTGTAGCATTTTCTGTTCGTTTACAGAGCCACTCAAAAGAATCCGTTACATTGCGGTCTATGGGGCAAATTCGTTTACGGTGTACTTAAATGATATTACACTATTTTAAACACATTGAAATTGACATTTGTCACTGATGTGTACTAAAAGGTTCTTACTGTAGAGCTATGTGAGCATAGAATTCATCATTCATTTACAGGGACACCCAAAAGAATTTGTCTAGAAAAGAAAATGAACAATATTTGAACTATTAAAGCCTGCGAACAATAATTTCTGGAGGTGTGTTTCCAGTTGTGGTATGCGTTTTTAAATTTAATTATTTTTAAAATATTACTTGGTGTGTATAAATTCTATAGATCCTGTACATTGCTGCACAAAAGTTTTCAGCAACATCCGTTTATTAGCGAAAATTGCTGAGTAGAATTTTCAAGTGTACTATGCGTTTAACTGAACTAACTTTTAGCATACTATGTAGTCTGCTTACCTATCTGTAGATCTTATACAGGAATTCACAAAAAATCGCATATTTTAACGACTATTCAGTGTAATAGCAGTGAGGTTTAGTGATACTATTCTGAATGTGTTAAAAAGCGTTTCATAACCTATGCTATACACATAATTTTTCGTTCTTGTTTGTTTTTATGTATGCTAAGTGCTCATACATGCCATATAGTGATCTCAAAATTAACGAATTTCTTGTCTCTTGAGGGCGTTTGTTTTAACATGACTGCACTTCGCTGTTTTGAACACAATACAGCTGCATTGAATGAAATTTTGTTTTTGTTTACATGTGGGGGAAGTGTTCATACATGCAATACAAAGATCGCAACGTTAACGAATTTCACGTATTTTTGATGTCTCCAATAGAGCGAAATAATCCAGGAATTTGGTTTTCGTTATTCAACTTCGCAATGATCGTAATCTTTTTTTTTTTTTTTTTTTGTAATATTAATTAAATATGCATTAAAACGTTGTTTCTTTCTGCTCATATTAACTTTTTATATATTCTTTATTAAATCTGAAAAATAAAATATTTCCTTCATAAAGCACTACATAATAAAAATGATTTGTTTTTCGTTTAAAGGTGTCCTCAAATTCAAAGGACCTACTTTCTGACAAATTTTTTAATTAATTTTTGCTCAAAACACATAAAGTTGACAGGTTTTTTTAATTCAAAAGCTATGTAATCGAAAGAAGTTTTCCTTTTCTTGGTAAAGGCAGAAGATCTTTCAGATAATAGTGTCAATTTGGCGTTTTGATTTGAATTCCTGGACGCGATACCGCTAGCGAGGAGAAAAATAGGTAGTCACGTCACCAAAATTGCTTTTAACTCTATAAATAATTTGTTTATCTTTTGGTAAACTATTTGATAATGGTAAACTTATTTCTATTCCAAATCACTCCTATAGTCTGGACTGATACTTTTGTGCCGTTTCGTTGAAAATGAGTCAAGGAAAGTATCAGAAAGTTTCCCGTTGTTCATCAGGGGATTTGAGCCTTAATTGAATATTTCGGCATTTAAATTCTTACATTACTTCTTATAAATATTTAAATTACTTCTTTATTTTTTAAAAACGAAGCAGTCTATGGCGCAAAATCGTCTAAACGAATCCAATTTTATACCCGGTATATCGCTACTATCTTATAAAGCCACCCTATTTTTCAATGACTTTTTTAAAAACTATTTTTAACTATATTTTAAAAATATTTTTAACTTAACTTTTTTTATAACAAAATCCATTGACATTCCTAAATTCATTAATATTCCTATGTGTAACAATTAAAAATTTTAGAATGACAACATTCTTCCATTTGTTTATTGGGCATTATAATTTGGCGAAATTCTTTAGCGATATCTATTTTATAGAAAGAGATGACAAAAAAAGGGATAAATTACAGATCGACCTTAATTAGTAAAATGAAACATATGTAGATTAATGCAACCTCAGTACAAATAGCTTTTATTGACTTGTACTGTAAGAAATATAAAAATATTGATATACTGTTCATCGACCATAAAGAAAACTTGCACGAAACATCAAGTTCGTGGCTTCATTAATGCAACAAATTTTTAATCTTATGTGTAGTTATAATTTTAAATTGCTTTTTATTATGAAATCAATTTTGTTATGGCATATTAATCGGAAACAAACGCTAAGCTATTTTTTTTTTTTAAGTGGAAACGTGTGAATGTTCCGTAGGGGAGGCCGGGGCTAGTAGGCGCAGTTTTTAGTTATTGGTTTTTATTAAGTTTTTGTTTAAGTTTTTTTATGAAATTTTAACTGTACTTTTAAAGAAAGGACATTTGGTTATAAATACCCGGAGTTTTGAATTTGTAGCTTTTGTAGTTTATGTTTAGCGGAAGCCTAAAGTAAAAGGAAAATTGTGCGCCAACCTACCCCGTCACGGGGCAAGTTGCCTATACCTATGGGGTAAGTTGGCACACGCTTTATAAAAATTTAAATGAAGCTCAAAAATGACACGCAGTTAAGCGAATTCAATTTCATTATTAACAAAGTTTACACAAAGGCGTTATAGCCATACAATGTAAATTCTAAATTATACAGACATAAAAATAATGAATAAAACATTAACATTGAGTAACTTCTATACTACTCTATAACATTATAAAAGTTACAGTTGTCACAAATAAAAAATCGAGTGTCTCCGTTTGGGCAAGCCTCGTGTGCCCAAAATCTTGCATTGCAACCACTTTTCTCGTTGTTTGCTGTTTTTCAAGCTACCAGCACACACTAAACACCGAGCCAACTTGCCCCGTGTTTAATGCGCCTACTAGCCCCATAATAAATTTCTTCACAAAAGGGACACGTAATCCTCTAAGCATAAATAATCCAAGTAAATCACACATGGGGTAGGTACAGTTAATCATGCACTAAGAAAAAGTGCAGAAGTTAAATCGCAATTATTAAGATGAGTATTAGAAATTAGAAAAAGAATGAAGCAACAAAAAATTCCTCATGAGTGCAAAAAACAGAAAAATCGCAATAAATGCCCACTGCACGTAGGTAACGCTGCAAAACTACAATGAGGATTGTAAAAAGCAATAAGAAAGGTACTCTGTGACTGGTTGCGCAATCTATCCACAAACAGGCGATTTATGAGGACTGCGCCTACTTATTCCTGTAGCCAACTAGCCCAGGTCTCCCCTAATCGATCTGTTTGCTTTATAAAAATGAACAAAAGCCAGTGAACTTTAATGCAGGAAACAGATTACATTTGAAAGTACATTAAAACGAATTTTACGAATTAAACGAATTAACTCTTCTCCTCTACGCAGTTATAAAAGTTACATAAAGTAAATTAAATTCATTTATTGCCAAACTACACAACTAAAAACAAAAATGAAGAACAACAAAATTATACTAAAATTGCGCGAAAGCGCGTTCTTGAACGTATGGGTTCGCACATTATATTTAGATTTTATGAAATTTGATGAAAATTTGTATTTTTAGGCTCTCTAGCATGCTGAATTTAATCATACAATAGAACTACATTGTTGCTATTAAGCTTTTAAAAATTACTTCCATACTTAACACACTGGGGATCTCTTATCGTTAAAAACATTTGCATTTTCAAAATATTTTTTTGGAAAACAAAAACGCCGGGTTCGCACGTTCCTACTTTTAAGTAACATTTTGCCGAAAATAATATTCGCCTTATTTAATGACAGTCTGAAAACATGCGAACCCTGAAAACGTTAACATTTTGCGTGATATTTTGCATTTATTTATATATATTTTGCATGAAAATCCTTTTGCCTTTTCGTTTTGTGAACTGCACATTTTGGTATTGTATATTTATGCCCTGTTTGTTTCCCAGGCAGAACAATCAAAATGTTCATTACATGCGAATCCACGAATTTAGTTCATGTAGAACCGAATAATAAATGTTGGCCTCAAGTTAAATAATCATCATATATATAGCGTTCACCACCAAGAAAAGTGACATATCTCGCAAAAATTCATTTTGCGTTTTATTCCACTATTAGGTCAGTCATAGGAACGTCTTGCTATACAAAAAGTTTCATATGTGTAGTTAGACGGAAAGTCACTTCATTACGCTATTTATCAATTTGTGGCCACAGAAGTGAGGTGGATTGTGTGGGGAGGAAAACGTCCAACGTCATCATTCTTAATGTTTTTATGCTTTTATGCACGTGTTTATTCCTTGCATGCAGAGCTAAGTGCTGTAATTTCATGTTACTGTAAAGTCATGGAAATTTTCTTTTGTCTCTCCTGTGAAATATACTTTTGTCGATATGTGTCACTTGCGGGTGAGTAATATATATATAATATATATATATAAAGCACATCACACAACGATGAATGAGACATGTGAAAGATTTTTAAACATGTGTTTGACACAGCACACTGAAATTTCGTTAAAGCAGTTTATTTGATTAAAAAGTGCAGTTTATTAAAAACGGATGACCTTTTTCTGGCTAAAGTTTAATGTTTAAACGTTATTAACAGAAACATATCCGGATCATAAAGCATAAGCTATAAACTTATACTAACATGCGCGTAATGGATACATATATAAAACACTTTAGATTTGAGAAACATGATTTCAGAATATTCGACAATAAAATTCCAAATGGCTCTCATAATTCTACAAAGGGAGCTAGTGAATTATTAAAATGCTCCATTCAAATGATAAAAAAAATTTAAATTGACTTACTAAACGTAATTGGTTTTTTTATAATCGAAAAATTTTAATTCCAAATTTTAAAAGGGAAACAGTGAAATTTTTATGTCATATTGCAATAACCACATGTGAACACAATTTCAGTAAATTTTTCAGATAAGAAATGGTGAAGAAACTCGCTCTTATTAAATCCAAAACAATTCATGCGCAATCAACCTATCCAGTAGGGTAGGTATTTCAAATGCAACCCTTCATGCTGACTAACATCTTTCAACAGCTGCGATGTGGAACGGACTGATTGATTCGCTAGATTCTTAAAGCATTCCCACAAATATATCTTCAGTCACTATCCAATGTAGAGGCTTTGCAGATTAGTCGATTATGCAATGTCTACAAATATTTCCATCACATAGGGCTTTATTTGAAAATTAATTACATAGAATTCGCATTTGGATTAAACACCAAATTCTCATTTTCACCTCTTTTAAAAATCGCATGATATGTGAAAAGACATGTTGTATTTTACAAATGTATAGTGTGGCAAATTAAGTTGGTTTTCTATTTACAAGTTCTGAACTTATACAAAAAATTCCGAATAATAATTTTTTTCGCTGTATATATCTGTGTATACACAGCGCTGTATAATATCTATATATATATCTGTATATATGTATAATATCTATACATATAAAAGCCGTTCTCTGAGTGTATGTTCCTTATTCAAATCTTCAATGTTTCACCGATTTGCACAAAGCTAGATATGTATACGTTTACGAACATCGAAAAGGTCCCTGTCTACTTTAAAAGCTATCAAACCACTCATTACTCCTTTTTCAACCTCCTTTCATAATTTAACATTATCCAATTCTTTTTTTTTTTCAAATTCAATCATTTTCTTCTTTTTGCCACACCCTAAAAAACAGCACAATAAATTATAAAAACTCATAACACGTATACTTTGTTTTTATAAGCCAGTAAAATTTCAAATCTTGCTATATTTTTTCATTTTTTAAATCGACGTACTAAGCTGAACATACTAAGCTGAAAATCCGCATTTTTCATTATATATGCAAAAACTTTAGACGTGTGCAACAATGACGTAGTACCTTCATTTGAATGTTTTTGAATTTAAAATTCTATTTAATTACAGACGTTTGAATTTCAACAAAACAATTTAGCAAAATGATACCAAAAAAAGTTTCATAGCTATGACGTCGCTTTCAATTAAACTGACGTCACTTTCTAATGATGCTTTATTCTAAGTAAAACTCTTGAACTTCTCAAATTAATTCTTATTATTATCATGCATAAAGTGAAGGCTTTACTTTAAAACCCCATGCGAAATAAAATTTCAGTACATACTATGTCATTTAAATGTATTTATTGCATTTTCCCGTGTGGTGTCAGGAAAATCGTATACTTCTGTTACACGCGTCAAAGGAAACAAGCATTTTGAATTTGAAATCAAAATCAAGAAGAAAGTATTGGATTCATGAAAATTTTCGAATTCCGGTTTTCGACGGATTTACACGTTTTATGGGTCAGAGATTCCAAAAGACATGTTCTTACAAAATGTCTGTCTGTGAGTCTGTGACACTCTCTGTCTGTATGTATGTGACACAAATTTTGTGGGCGATCTTGCTCAAGAACTAATGCACGGAATTTAATAAAAATTTATATTCAGGTAGTCCCTGATATAAATTGGTGCTGAATAGTTTTTGGTGTAAATCGCTCAAAAGGTGGCGCTGCTATGCTGCATTTTTCCCGATTTCCGCAATAGCTGTATCTCGAGAACTAATGCACGGATTTTCATAAAACTTCAGATTCCATTAGTCCTTGACATGAATGAATGCTGTTTACGTTTTGGTGTAAATCGCCCAACAGGTGGCGCTGCTCTGCTGCATTTTGCAGGATTTGCATGATTTCTGCCATAGAACTAACTCTCAAGAACTAATGGACACATTTTCATCGAACTTTAGATTCAGTTACACTTTGATATGAAATTATGCTGGCTATGTTCAGGTGTAAATCGCCCAATAGGTGGCGCTGCTGTGCTGCATTTTGCACTATCTCAATAGCTCTATCTCAAGAACTAATGCACGAATTTTCATCAAACTTCAGATTTAAGTATAACTTGATTAATATTTCTGCTGAATATGTGTTGGCGTAAATCGCTCAACAGGTGGCGCTGCTATACAGCATTTGTCACGATTTAAGCGATAGCTCTATCTCAAGAAATAATGCACGAATTTTCCTCAAACTTCATATTCAGTTAGACGTTGACATAAATTGATGATAATTAGATTCTGGTGTAAATAACCCAATAGGTGGCGCTCCTATGCTGCATTTTGCTGAATTTACAGGATTTCAGCGACAGTCATACCTCGAGAACTAATGCACTTAATTTCATCTTTTTAGAATTCTCATGATGAGCACAGATTGCCATTTAATTTGGCACTGTGATAGCAAATTTTGAAGTATTGAAATGTATCAGATAGAAGAAAGTTTTGTGATGGCCACAACATACTAGTCTTAAATTCAATTTGACGGGTTTTAAAATTAAGATTAAAATATTTGAGGCTTTTTTCAAACGTCAAGTTAAGCATTATTGTATGTTGATATTTCGTAATCTAATTACAGGTCAAGAACTCATTAAAAACATGAATGAAGCTATATTGCTTTAAGGAATGGTCTATACCATAACAAATGCAAGTCATTTTTGCTAAAGTAGGCCAGCTAACATATAGCCTGATTACCGTAGAGTAACAGATTTGCACTTAAAAAGATAAAAATAGTTCAGCTTTTTTTTTTGCTAATATTCCATACCTAAATTAGAAGTTCGTCAAAAGAAAAAAAAACACAAGGTATGTAAGTGAACTACGCAATTAACCACTGAAACAGTAAGGATCTATAAAATCCCAATACTTCTTTCTGAGCATACATGTCGACAATCATGTTTCTTAGCCAGGAAATTTAAGAAGTTGGGAATGCTAACACGCATTTTATATGAAAATTAAACATGGAGAATGTTAGAGAGTTTAACACATTTTATACAAGTGAGAAATTTGTCATTAAGTTGTAGCTAATACCTGTTAACTGTATTATATTATGAATCACAAAAGAAAGAAGCATAATATCTTCTTATTACCCGACTACCAAAAAGGGTTGTGTGTTTCAAGCGTATCTGGGTATGTGAATTTCTTTATACCCTCGAAACATCCCAACGGCTGGATGGATTTTAATGAATGAGGTCTCTATCGATTGTTTTACCCGTCCGATGGTTACAGGCTAGATTTTGTTTTTATAAATTCAAAATGGTGGTAGAGACGACAAAATTTTTTTACGCATCCTATTGAATGGCATATCATTGGATAAGTCTTTCAAAATGAAGACGATGTTTCATTGGCTATTTTACAGGCAGAAACTCCGTTTAAATATGACAACTTGGAAGTTGTGCAGGTAGGATCTCTAGCTTTACTGCAACTCTAACCTTCATAGACATCTATAGGCCTCATCAAAATAGTGTTTATAGATAAATACTGACAATTAAAAAAAACTTAAGCGTCAACAATACAAGTAAATAAAAAAATAGGTAAGTAATATAAAAAATAGTTTCACATTCATGAGAAATAATTAGTCGGGTTTTTTGATTTTTTTAAATTTAATTTTTACTTGTTTTGATATATTAACTAGACAAACCGAATCCTGAAACAATACATTCGGATATTCTAAAACAAAGGAATTAAAGAATTATTCTTCGATTTATCCGATTCTAAGAAAGAAAGTAAAAAAATTGAATGTATCTGTAGAAAATAAAAGTAGAAAATTGAAATGTAGGTTGACAGATTTCTGTTTAGATCCAAAATGATATATTTTATACTTAATCTGATTTTATTATTTATCCTCTGTAATAGAGCCAAATGGCATATTTAAACAAATGTGATTTGGTGAAAAAGTGTTGTTGAAATCACCAGAATTGGAAATGCGCCTAATTACGAGAGATTAACATTTAAAAACGAAATAAAGCGTTTTTTAATTTGCTCTGAGCAATCAATTTCCAGATGTGACAAACCATCTGTCACTAACTACTTTTCATCAGTGTAGTAAACAACTGTTCATTCTTGAGACACATTTAAAAAAGATTAGTCTTTAAAATAATTTAAGGCCGCAAAATATCACTTAATTGAGCAACAGTTTTTAAACAATGATCATAGAAAAGAACATTTCGGATTTCATTCATCGGACGAAACCCTATTCGTCTCACTCTTCTATTTGTCTGTCTGTCACAGAGTTCGTATATGTAAACTGTATAAGTTTGAGGCGCTTGCAATTTTGTGTACTTACTGCTGAATACATCATGCCACACAACAAATCATAAAATTTTAAAGAATTCTTACATACTTTTAATGAAATGAAATTTTCTCAATGCCATCTAACCATTTCTGCGATTTAGGTTTTAAAAGTAATCCTTACTTCTACTTTCTTCGTGTAGACATCGCAGCGTGAAGGTAAAGTATCTGGCTGCCAAACAGAAGGTCCTCAGTGCAACGCCCGGCGACAGAAGTTGAAATTTTCGATTTTTACATTTCATATTAAGATTGTTCTATTGTTTTGAAGTTATGAGTGTCATTTCTTATTTCTACTAAGTTTTTTTTAATTATATTCTCTTTTTTTTAAATAATAAATATTCTGGTATATTTAAATAAAAAAGATAAAAGAATTAGTTTACAGGATTTTGGTGTCGCCATCTGTTCTCGAAATTGATTAATAAAGTTTGTATTTAAATTCTAGAGTCTTTTCCGATGGATTAAAAAAAAATTTAGTGTTTTTTTTTTTTATAATATACGACGATGCATAAAATAAAACGAAATGATTAGAAGAGATGCAACAACAACAGAAGCAAACGAGGATAAAAAACGTTGAAACGATCCTTATACATTTCTAAAAATAGCTATTGGTTTCTGGCAGTAACACAAAAGTAAATTGCAATTTTTTAGAGTCTACAGAAATGTCCGTAGTGAAAAAAGTAGGACATTTTTGCTGAAAAGGTAGCTTGCTATCAATAGTGAAATATCTGGCGATATTTTTTATCATTAACCACTAATGTGCAGCTAATTTGAATGTCCAGTGTTTAATAATCTTCAAAACTTTATTTGAATACGCAATTATTTTTTTTCATATAAAAAGAAGTTTTGGTGCCCTTCATTGGAAATCCATAAAAGTACATTAACCGCACGAAAATTAGAGTTTTCAATTAAAAATAATGTTAACTAACGTTCAGACACTGGACAGCATGACTAATAACCCAAGAGGGCCGAATTGGATCGCCCTGTATTTGCGATCCAAGTGTTAAAGTGAAAAAAAAAACTAATGTTGTTCTTTTTTACCAGACTGCCAAGAAGGGTTATGTGTTCCACGCGTATCTGGGTATGTGGATTTCTTTATACCCTCAAAACATCCCAACGACTCGATGGATTTTAATGAATGAGGTCTCTATCGATTCGTATTACCCGTCCGATGGTTATAGGCGAGGTTTTGTTTTTATAAATTCAAAATGGCAGATGTAAAATTCAAAATGGCGGTAGAGTCGAAAAGAAATTTACGCAGCCTACGGAGTGGCATATCATTGGATAGGCCTTTCAAAATGAAGACGATGTTACATTGACTATTTTACAGTCAGAAGCTCCGTTTAAATATTATACAACCTGGGAGTTGTGTAGGTAGGATCTCTAGCTTTACTGCAACTCTAACCACCATAGACATCTGTAGGCCTCATCAAAACCGTGTTTATAGATAGGAACGAACAATTAAACACAACTTAAAAGTCATCAATACAAGTAAATAAAAAGTAGGTAAGTAATATAAACAATAGTTTCGCATTGATGAGAAATAATTATAAACACATGTATAATAATCACTTATAAACAGATAAAGTTAAAAAAGGCTATAAAAAGTGATAGAAAATCTTTATTAAGATTGACGATCGTTTCGTTGCACAAACGGCAACATTTTCAAAATCATTCAACGATAGAAAATATTTTCACATAATTTAAAAAAACAATAAACATTGTAAACAATGTCACGCGACATGATGCATAATGAAAAACATTGTAAACATAAAATTAATTTAAAAGATTAGATTAGCTATTGGTGAGCGTGGATTAATTTTCAAAACAATAACATGGTAAACAATGTCACGAGACAACATGCATAATGAAAAGCATTGCAAAATATAAAATAAAAATAAAATTATCTTGGCTATTTGCGAGCGTGGATTAATTTCTACTATTGTTACTAAAATTACATAGCATCTCTTTCCAAATTTTAGGTAATTCTATGGACACTGAATCATTGCAAATATTCTTGTTGCGTAAAAATATCTCTATTGATTCTCGGATTATGGATGGTAAATAAAATCTTGATGTATAAATTAACTTGCTATTTTTAAAATCGATCTGTAAAGGTTCTTCGCTCTATAATCTGGCCAAAGCTGTGGTTCTTCTGTTGTATTTGATGTCTGTTGTATGTTCTTTGATTCTAGTTTTAAGTTTTCTAGTCGTCATACCTATATAAAACTGCTTGGTTCCATCTTCTTTGGTGAAAGGTATTTCGTATACTCCCGATAACTGGTTTGACTCAATTGGATCTGTTTTCTTGCATACTATATTTCTTAATTTCATAGAAGGTTTTGCGACTAGGGAGATATTGTATTTATTGAGTTTATATTTCAGACGTTCGAAGAAACCAGGAAAATATTCTAAAGTGGATAACATGGAATTTTGTGGATTGAGATCTCTTTTCTTGTTATTCTTTAAGCTCTTAATTAATTTCTCTATGGTACTTTCTTTGTATCCATTGTTTCTTGCAATATCATATATTTTATTTATTTCGTTATTTAACTACACGGGGGTACAAACTGTGAAAGTTCTATGAATAGAATGTCTAAGTGTAGAAACTTTGTATGAAAAAGGTGCTTGAGCATTATGAGGGATAATGGATTGACTGGCTATGGGTTTTCTGTAAACAGTGCGTTCTATTCCTTGGTGCGTCTTGATTAGTAATACATCTAAGTAAGGTAGCGTACCATATTGTTCTATTTCCGATGTAAATTTAATTTTAGAATCAAGGGTATTAATCTGGTTTAAAAAGTTATTGAGCAAGGTATCTGCATGTTGCCAAATGATGAAAATATCGTCTACGTATCTGATCCATGTATGGGGAGTATAATCCAATTTGTATATATCTATTTCAAGAGGTCGTAATATGAATTCAGCTAATAATCCTGATATAGGAGAACCCATTGGAGCTCCGTTATTTTGTTTGTATATTTTGTCGTCAAAAGTGAAGTAATTATTATTAACTATAAGATTAAGAGCACTCTTAAGTGTAGTTTTCATACTTTCATTAATACTATCCATGATGTCAATGCAGTTATTTATATTTGTAACGGCTTTTTGGGTATCAATAGATGGGTATAAAGAAACTACATCTAGACTGGCTATTAAATAATCCTGAGGTAAATTAATGTGATTCAAATATTGAATGAACTCATACGTGGAATTAATTACATGATCTGAGCTGGGCAAAATATTTTTCAATAAAACTACAAAAGCTTTTTCCATAAAATATGTGGGGCTTGAGCATTTAGTTACTATTGGTCTTATTGGCATATCTATTTTGTGGTCTTTGAGTCTGCAGACAATTGCTGGGATTACTGCTAACTTATTAATTTTCATTAGAACTTTCATATTATCAGGCCAGCTTCCTTTATTAACCAATACATTAACTTTTTTGTTGATTATGCTTCTCCGAACGTCTGAAATATAAACTCAATAAATACAATATCTCCCTAGTCGCAAAACCTTCTATGAAATTAAGAAATATAGTATGCAAGAAAATAGATCCAATTGAGTCAAACCAGTTATCGGGAGTATACGAAATACCTTTCACCAAAGAAGATGGAACCAAACAGTTTTATATAGGTATGACAACTAGAAAACTTAAAACTAGAATCAAAGAACATATAGCAGACATCAAATACAACAGAAGAACCACAGCTTTGGCCAGATTATACAGCGAAGAACCTTTACAGATCGATTTTAAAAATAGCAAGTTAATTTATACATCAAGATTTTATTTACCATCCATAATCCGAGAATCAATAGAGATATTTTTACGCAACAAGAATATTTGCAATGATTCAGTGTCCATAGAATTACCTAAAATTTGGAAAGAGATGTTATGTAATTTTAGTAACAATAGTAGAAATTAATCCACGCTCGCAAATAGCAAAGATAATTTTATTTTTATTTTATATTTTGCAATGCTTTTCATTATGCATGTTGTCTCGTGACATTGTTTACCATGTTATTGTTTTGAAAATTAATCCACGCTCACCAATAGCTAATCTAATCTTTTAAATTAATTTTATGTTTACAATGTTTTTTATTATGCATCATGTCGCGTGACATTGTTTACAATGTTTATTGTTTTTTAAATTATGTGAAAACATTTTCTATCGTTGAATGATTTTGAAAATGTTGCCGTTTGTGCAACGAAACGATCGTCAATCTTAATAAAGATTTTCTATCACTTTTTATAGCATTTTTTAACTTTATCTGAGAAATAATTAATTAGTTCGTTTTTACGCACTCGGGTTGTTTCAGTTTTTTAAATTTAATTTTTATTTTCTTACCCTGTTGCATCTTTTGTTTAGAACACATAGCGGGCAAAATAAGCAGCAGAATAAGTAGTCCCTTACCAGACCACCAAATCTCAGATTAGCCTATGGGGAAATGAGTAGTCATTGGTTTAAATTTCTCCCTATATTATCTCAAGAAACCCGAGCCACGACTGGTAGTACTACTAGTAATCTACATTTATAGAAAACTGGTCAATTTAAAGGTCATTTTTATATTTAACCAACGCTTTTTACGCTAATTGTGAGAGAAATCACCTTACCGCGACTAACGACGGCTGAATCGTGGAATATCTCTCATTAAAAAAAGGAAAAATTACTATTTCGAATTTCTGGTAAGATTTCAATATTTCTGTATAAACAATCCGCTAAACTGGTAACACCTGAAATCATTGTAGCAAAAACTTATGGCCAATACAATTGGCCAAAACAATTGAGCCAATATTGTTATTATTGGCTATATTTCGGTTGATGTTGGTAATATAGGTTTGAAATAATGCCCTCGAATTTGGTTGTTTATATTTGAATGTACTGCATGAATGTCGGTCAGAAAACGTTTATCATACATTACCAAAATTTCTCTTGTAAAGACAATATTTCTAAAATATTGTCGCTTCCTTGCAAATATGTCTAATATAAAGTGAATGTTTCTATAATAACGTTTCTGACCGATTTTAAAGTGAATGTTTCTTTGATGACTCATATTTTTAATGAAAGCCAATATTTATTAACAATATTGGTACCTATTTCATTGGAAGCATTTCTGAGAAAGCCAATATTGGCGTAATACTGTGCACCAATATAATAATAGAACCAGTAACGACTGGTTGAGAGTAACGAAATTCATAACATAAAGTGAAATAAATGTAATATAATGTCTTTTAAAACATATTAGTTGATTTTTTAACACCGCGCCGTTTTACTGAGAAAAGTGCGAAAAAAGCATTTTGCACCAAAATTGTCCAATCAGATAGAAATTAACACTTTCAGAGACACAAGAATCGTGTCTTACTTTATTGATTCTTTGTTGTGAAACAAAATTTTTTAGTAATACCTACTTTTTGGAAGTGGAATCTCTTAACTTAGTGAATAAGTATCCTTTTTCCCTCGTATGGAAAATCATCATTTCCTTACCAATTAGAATAATTGGTTAAAAAGATAAACAATAATTATCCACCACGAAAATTTCCAATAAGACTGTATTTCTTAAATGCCATAAGTGATTGTTTTGTCTTTCGTTTGTGTGAGAACATATTCAATTAGTGCCTTCTAAAAAATATACAAGCTAAGCGTATTTTCTACACTTGCTTTTTAAAACAAATTAGTAGAAATGAATAGAATATTTCTTTTGACTGTACGCATTCTTCGAAACACTAAATTAATATCCTTGCCAGAAATGGGAATAGGTTCTTGGAAAACATTTCAAAGAAAAAGAAATACGTTTACTTTAAAAAAGAACGAATTAAAAAAGTCCAAAAATTCAGCCTCTCGCCAAGCTTTTAAAATCGATAACACTACCCTGGAAAATTTGGATTGTGTCATGTTTTTAAATTTTTAAATTTGATTCTTATGTATTTTGCAATGCTGAATCGGAAAATGACCTATTTTTTTAATCATCACGTCAGGCTTTTTTGAAAATCGTAAATTTCCAAGTTAAATAGTTAAAAAGTAGCGATGAAATATGAATACATTACCTACATTCATGTTTAGATAGATTCTTGGAAAATATTTCAAAGAAAAAGAATTACGTTTACTTTTAAACAGGACGAATTAAAAAAGTCCAAAAATTCAGCCTCTCGCCAAGCTTTTAAAATCGATAACATTACCCTGGAAAATTTGGAATGTGTCATGTTTTTAAGATTTTAATAATTGATTTTTATGTATTTTTCAATGCTGAATCGGAAAATGACCTTCATTTTTAATCATCAAGTAAGGCTTTTTTGAAAACCGTAAATGTCCAAGTTAAAAAGTTAAAAAGTAGCGATGAAATATGAATACATTAATGTTTAGATAGATTCTTGCCAAATATTTCAAAGAAAAAGAATTTCGTTTACTTTTAAACAGAACGAATTAAAAAAAGTCCAAAAATTCAGCCTCTCGCCAAGCTTTTAAAATCGATAGCACTACCCTGCAAAATTTGTGTGCTGTCATGTTTTGAAGATTTTGATAATTGATTCGTGTGTATTTTGTAATGCTGAATCGGAAAATGACATTCACCATCACATCAGGCTTTTTTTGCAAATCGTAAATTTCCAAGTTAAAAAGTCAAAAAGTAGCGGTGAAATATGAATACATTATCTACATTAATGTTTTGATAAATGAAGCATCATCGTTAAAAATAGTGTCATTCCAACCATTAGATTTTGAGATAAAGATAAACTTTACTTTTTGACGATCTAAAGGGTCTGGAGACGATTTTAGAAAATGCTAACAGGGAAATGCTTATGGAATTCTTATTCATATAAATTCGGTTTATTACTTACCCATCATACGTACAATAGGGTATCTTGTAATCGTTTTGAAAATCGAATTTCTTTTTATTTTTTTTATTTTATTTTATTTTATTTATTTATTTATTTATTTTTTTGATGAATTTACACGTTTCAGACACTGGACATTCCGAAAAACATATTTTTAGAAAAAAAAAAAATTGCCGTCCGTCTGTGTGTGTGTGTGTGTGTGTGTGTGTGTCTGTAAACGCTCTATCTCCCGAACAAATTGAGATAGAGACTTGAAATTTGGTGTGTACTTTGGAAGTAATAATGGAAAGAAGCCTATTGAATATCAGTTACCTCGATTATCCGAACTATTTTTTCGGACTCTCGAAATATTCGTTCTGATAAAAGGTATACAAAATTTTTCGAAATTGTTTATTTGAAGGAGGGAATATAAAAGAGAATAAAAAAATATAAATTTTAGGTAAAGAATGAAGTCGATCGGATAATTAGTTGCCGAGATATTTGTAATCCTATTTTTCACACTTTTCGAAGTTTCATGACCCTGTATTTCATTCAAATTTCAATTCAAAGATATATTTTAATTGGAAATGAGACGCTTAATCCGGCGCAGTAAACTGTTAGTTAATAGGATTATAATTTTTCGAGTTATAAGGATGTTTCTTTTGCGCAATTCGGTACTACTCGATTATCCCGCCGACCCAAACACTATCGCCAAACTATAAGATTAAAAGCCAATAATGGCTTATCGTAAATGTCAAGCATTTAATGCATCGGTATACCTATAAGGAGGACCCTGTTCTGTTGCCAAATGCCCCCAAGTTTGTCGCCAACATGGCGATATATCGCCAAATTCGGCGACCAAAATTAGTCGCCAACAGTGAAGCCAATTTGGCGGTATCTCTAATATTTCGCCAAATTCCAATATACTTCCATTTTAAACCTATAGTGTTCACTTGCTTACAGAAAATCAACAAATTGAGATATTTTAATGCAACAAAAAGTAATATTACCTTAAGGGATTATATTAATTACTAGCACAACTACCCGGCTTCGCCCGTGTCAATTATAAGAGAACTCCCATGTAAAATAATAAATTAAAATGAACTACTATAGTAATCACAATAACTGAGATTTGTGCATTCCCGTCCAAAAATCATTAAAATGACAATTAGAAAACATACGTTATTGTCTCCCCACCATAATAAAATGACAATTAGAAAACATACGTTATTGTCTCGCCACCATAATAAAATGTCTGAGCTTTAATATCACAATGCCCGTTTTCTTCGGCTGGTGTAACAGAAAATTTTTTAATTTTCTGACAATACGAAAAACAAATCCACCAAATGGCATATCCTATAGTAAAATTCTCGTTTGTATGGCGTATATCTACATTATAAAGTAAAAATATGTCAGTGAGTAACGCTGGCATCATACTGTTGATGGCAACGACCTAACAGACAAATTATTCCTTTACAGCAATTTTTCTTAACATCTAAACAGCACAGTTTAATTTTTTAAGCTGTCGAATAGAACAAAAATTCCTTTCAAATGATTTTTATTTGAAAATTGTATCTCGTTTTTTTTATTTTAATGGGTTTGAAAGTAACTTTCAAACATGGATATTTTTAAATGTGTGTGCAGCCCAACGAAACCATTACGAAAGATGAACCCGTTTGCTCTTAATGCAACTCCCTCACTGACAATCCCGTGTTAATACGTTCACTATGCTCCAGGTTTCACTGCAATACAAACAATATTTAAAGTAATATAATTCTATTGATTTAATGTATTTTTAATACATTGAACAATGATTAATACTTCCAAGGATTGCATTCTTATTCATTATTAAGTATTTTTTATAAAATGTTCAAAGAATAATTTTTTTTAGCATTTAAAACAAAAGGGAGAGAAAACAACATCACAATTTTGCCCTTTTCCAAGACAGTCGGAGGGTTAATGCAATATTATGAAGAAAAGGCATGTCTATATGTAACTTTGTCATCATATTGTTGGTGACAACAACCTAATCTATCCACAAATTTCGATTTTACTGCAATTTAACTTCTAAACGTCGCACATTTGATTGTTCCAACGTCTAAAAGAAAACAAAAATAAACAAAAAAAAAAAAAAAAAAACTTTCAATAATATTTGTTTGAAAAGTTTATGTCAATTTATAGATTTTTTATAGATTTTAAAGTGATTCCCAAGCATGAATATTTTTTAAATGTGCGTGCAATTACAAAAGATTAACTCAATTGTTCAAAAACGCTGCAAATAATTCAGTACTTGTTTGTTTTCGTGTAATATTTCATAACTAAATTGGTAAATGAAATTAAAACGCCAAAATAAAATAAAATAATATAAAATAAAATAAAATAAAACACGAATTTAACAGATATCAAATCGAACTACGCAAAATAATCTATTATGTATAGAAAATGCAAATGGGAATTTCGTTCAGGCTGCTTATAACTTGAGTTCTTCTGAGTGGATTTCAATGCGACTATCAGTTTCTCAGGAAAGGTTTTAGTGTATAACATATTTATTTTATATTGCTTAGTCATACAATTATAGAGAAAAGTTTTATAATCACGTGATCCCGATTATGAAAGATTAGTATTTTAAAAAAGATTTTTATTAATGGACTTCCTTGGAACTTGCATCATTTCTTGGATAATTTTACATTAAAAAAAAAATTTTTTTTTGGTTTTAGAATATTGCATTTACGTCAAACAGTTATATATAAAATTATGAAGAAAGTTCAGTAATCAGATGAGGCCGATTATAAAAGATTAGCCTTTTAAAAAAGTTCTACTGGATAGATTTTGATGAAATTTGCGCTGTTACTATGCACGCATTTTTCTATAATGGTTTTAGTATATCCCATTTTGCTCTACATGTTTTGTTATAGAGTTAGCTAAGAAGTTATTGATCAGTTGATCAGGTTGTAGTTATTGATCAGTTCCCATTCTGAATGATTAGCCTTTTAAAATGTTAGATAATTTTTCAGGGATAGTTTTCGAAAGAAATTTCTTTCACCAGTGTGGGGAGATCCTGCGCAGTGACTCTTTTTCAGTTAGTTCTGTTCAATTACGTCATTTCTTTGGGATGTATAAACTCTTGCTTCTGCCTTTTCAATCAATCCATAAGCCAGTTCTCGGGGCTATAACCGAAGAGTTCTTCGAACCCATTTTAATTTTTTTTTCTCACTGAGGAAGGGGATCGAGGAATCCTCGAAACGATCGTATGGGTACTATTTTTTATCGTTCTGTACGTTGTTTGTGCGTAAAAATCTTTGTCTAAGATTTTAGATTTTTATTACAATTCGCACAAAGTTTAATCTATGCTCATACCTTTTTGCAGTCTGTTTGGATTCACGTAACTGAAATAAAATATCCAAAGTGAGTAAGCGATAGCCTGAGTCAAAGTTGGTACAATGTTCAATAAGTAGACGACCTCTAAATTAAAACACTGCATTCAAAGTAGAAAATTAGACCATTTTCAGTCGAATGGTACCTGTTACATATCTCTGACGCAATTTCTTAATGAAATAGGATTGCTTGCGTTATCGTGCACATAGTGTGATCTAAATTTTTTATTTTTTAGTTAATATTCAAAAAATGCGATTATTTTTGTTATCAAAATGTATTGTTCGAAATGTTTTTATTTTAAAAATATTTTTATTTAAAAAAAATTGAGAACTTTATTAATCTTTTTGATCGAAAGCAAGTTTTGTTTAGATAGACGCTATTTTGTCGAAATAAAAGAAAAAAATCCATACCGGTAAGTCATGTAAGGGTGATCGAGCGCTCAACGACTCCATTCCGCGAAAAATATGCAATATTTATAACTTGAAATCATTATAAAATATAATTTCAAATATAATATTGACCCTTAAATTGAAGATTATAATAATATGCACGAAATATCTAAATAGAATTAAATTTAAAAAATCAAAAAACCCGACTACGTAAAAAGTGAACTGATTAATTATTTCTAATCAATGTGAAACTATTTTTTTTTTATATTACTTACCTATTTTTTAAATTTATTTGTATGGATAACTTTTAAGTTGTGTTTAATTATTAGTTCCTATCTATAAACACTGTTTTGATGAGACCTATAGATGTCTATGAAGGTTAGAGTTGCAGTAAAGCTAGAGATCCTACCTACACAACTTCCAGGTCGTGTAATATTTAAACGGAGCTTCTGACTGTAAAATAGTCAATGAAATATCGTCTTCATTTTGAAAGAACTATTCACTGATAGGCCACTCAATAGAGTGTGTAAAAATTTTTTTTCGTCTCTACCGCCATTTCGAATTTATAAAAACAAAACCTAGCCTATAACCATCGGACCGTTAAGACGAATCGATAGAGACATCATTCCTTAAAATCCATATAACCGTTGGGATGTTTTGAGGGTATAAAGAAATCCACATACCCAGATATGTGTGAAAAAACATAACCCTTCTTGGCAGTCGGTTAAAAATATTTTTAAAGTAAAATTTAAACAAGCAGGACTGTTTAAATATAATTAAAATTTTCTTCAGATGGGTCTAATCATGTTTAATGTAATAATTTTTAAACCTTTAGGCGCAACATTGATATTTCGAAAAGGTACAGGACCCCTTTAAATATATCGAAAAACAAAACGATCTCACAACTTTAAAGACTGAGTGCAACTGAATTTAGAAAACTTGAGTTTGTAATCGATCTTTGCCATTTTAGAGAAGAAATGCCCAATTTATTTTAAAAGTATAAAGTGAAATATATTTAGAAAAATATGCAAAAGAAAGATTTTCTTTTTCTTACTCAAAAACTATAATTAACTAGCACATGTATTTCATACTTCCAGGGGAAAAAGAATAACTTCGTGTGTCAATGGTCGGTGCAATTCACCTAGAAATTTGCGAGCTTTATACCGAAAGATTCTATTTATATATTTCTCGTTTTTGAGTTATGATCCTCTATAACTTAAGGGGTAGGATACCTTTGAACACGTCGAAAAAGCAAAAAAATGTCAATATGTTCCAAGCTTCAAAACTTGTGTAATAAGTCAAAAATAAAAATCGAACTTCATTTAAATATGAAGCTCATATTTAAATTTATATTTAAAAATATATATACTTGTAAATTCATAAATAAATATTGAAATGATAGGAAGAGATGATAATAAGAGAAAAAAAATAACATCTTGCACGCATGATAAAATCCGAAATTATGCATATAAAGAGGAAATTTTGGTGAAAATAAATACAAAATAGTTTTACCTTTATACTAAAAGCATAATATTTGTAAAAAATATTAACTAAATTAAAAAATTAACTTAATAATTTATAAAATTAAAAATTTTCAATTTTTAAAAATATTTTCAAAATACAAAATCTTACCTATTTCTGTTTTTAAGTTGTAGATATAATACAGAAATGAATGTGTGGTGAAAATTTCTTTTGATTGTCATGCATAGTTTTTTAGTAACATTGCACGCAGCATCAAAATTCATCGTTTTGAATAAATGTCACACAAAGTTTATATAATCATATGGTATGTAGTCTTAATAAGTAGTCTTAATAAAACTGCCATAATTAGTAAACTAATGGGAATTTTTTAATGTGGTTTTTTGAATATTGTTCGGAAAGGATTACGAAATACGTATACGAATACGTATAAAAAAAGTTAAAGGTATCCTACCCCCTTAGCGTAGAAACTTTGGTGTCAAGTGGCCTTATTTCACACTCAACCAGATGAATATATAGATTGTCACAGATCTAAAATTAATAGTTAAAATATTATAAGAATCATTGCCTTTAAAGTCAAATGAAGCAAAACAAAAACCTAAGGTAAATATTTAAAATAAGTCTAATAATAATAATAATAATAATAATAATAAAAACTAGGAATAAGTCAGCTTTTAGTATACAAAGTAAACTAAAGACACACATACCTAACATGTGTCGTTGATAAGTCAATGTGAAAAGATTTTGGTACAAACGATAATTTCTAGCCAACAGCCTAGTTGCATTCACCGTTTAACTTGCACGAAAAAAAAAATATATATATATATTTGTTTTCAGAAATTTTTGAAGAATTTCAAAATGTATAAAAATAGTTGGAAAAACTAACTTTTTCTGAAATGTAACTTTTTATTATTTATGCAAAATAGTAGTGTTAATGAATAGCAAAGCACAGGAATTTTTATTAAAAAGAAATTTATTAATTTTGTCAATTTCGATCCTATTTGAAAACACTTTTTGCATTAAAAATCAAAAATCGTATTTTGTAGGGTTAAGCGTAATTTTATATTGAAATGCCACACTAATCAGAAAATAATTAAAAAGATTTTTCCCTCGTTAAGTCAAACTTTGCGAAACTGATTTTGATATAATGATGTCATTTCATTCAGATCAAAAATCATCGAATGCCTCACTTGAAAAAAAAAACTTGCATGG
Source organism: Maratus speciosus (assembly GCA_963932465.1). Classification (NCBI taxonomy): domain Eukaryota; kingdom Metazoa; phylum Arthropoda; class Arachnida; order Araneae; family Salticidae; genus Maratus; species Maratus speciosus. The sequence continues at coordinate 681,756,869 of OZ010787.1, read as the reverse complement.
AATATGTAAGATAGTCGCTTTAATTAATATATTTTCTTCAAGGATAAAAATTCAATGAACGCAAAATAAATTCATTTTAATTCAATTATACGTTTCCATCTAAAATACGTAGAAGCGAAGAATGAAATAATGTATTATTCCATTATCTCCTCAGAAGAATATAGAAAAGATAATATATTTTCTATATATTGATGTTTGTCTGTATTCTTAATCTTATAATTATATTTAAAAGCAAACAAGTTAAAAATATTAATTATAGGGTTGTTATTTGATACCTTTACGGAGTTTTAAATAAACATGCCTTTGAACTCTGTCTTAGTAAGATGCTTCAGCGTAAGTATTATATTTCTTTATCATTCAAATCGTAAAATTACAGCAAGAAAATTAATTCGTTAATAAGAAAACTTTTAAAACATTAATAAATTTTCAAAACAGTCAAAATCACAAAGATATAAGGAATAGAGTGTCTATAAGGTTGCCACGCTAGATGTTATTTAAATGCCAACATGGTAAATACTCGAAGGACTATTGTTTTTAGATTACAGTGAACCTATGAGAAGCATTTGAGCCATGATAATAAGCATTTGGGGATTTTAAAATAGGTAGACGTTAAAAAAATTATAATTAATAAAAACTGTTGACGAAAAAACATGGGAGGCAACAAAAAAGGGTTATTTTTAATTTCTGGTATAGGAAAGGCCCTTTAACGTAAACGGAATACAATTGTAAATAGTAAACATCAACAGTAAATAGTAAACATCAACAAATCTGATTAATAGTTATTTAATTTTTTTTGTCAATTTAAGATTGAGGTTTTTCAGTGATCTTGTCCCTTTATGCATCATTCTTGGAATTTTTAACAATGCAAAATTTGAAAGCCACTTGTTCATTCAGTATTGTAAATTACTGAGAGTGTAAAATAAATTTAGTATGAGTTACTGATGAAATTTACAGTCCTCTGGTGTCCATGTTGGGCTCCCTGGGTCGAACGCAGTAACCCGTGGCGCGATTTACCCAGTTCTACCTCCCTTTGTCCTGGTGGCCTCCAATCGGCTTCTCCGTGAGGTTGAGGGTTCGCAGAAGGAGTGCTGTGATACCGGTGGTTTGAGGTTAAGCAGGTAGTCTCCACCCAGCCCCTTCATTGGGGAAGATGACGGGGAAACGCTGGTCTCAGTGTTGCTTTCTCGTACCGGCTCTTAGGTAGAAGGAGACTGGGAGCGGCCATCCCTTGGACTCCTCCTGGGGAAGATCACGGGTGTCAGTGGTAGGTGCTTTTCTACTGGACAGGGATTCTGCGCAAATTCTAGAGAAAGCTATTACGACAATGCCAAAAACTCGAACGCAGCCACTCGTTATGTGGTCAGTGAGGGGAGCGCCTTTTGTTCCACTATGAGTAGACGAAGGTCGTCGTATCGACGCGTATCGGACATGTTGAACACACAGGACTTTCTGGCGTGCTCACATTCGAACACTGGAACTCGCTATGCTATCAACTAGGGGAGTGCCCATCCTACTGTGACCCTTATTTGGACACTTCAGTGTGGAAGTGGACCAGCAGCAAAGTACACTAAGAGCAGGGTTGCTGCCGCGCCTCGTTGGATTTTACACGAGTAGTCAGAGCCACCGTCGTGGTGTGCTTCAGACGCGGTGGCCCCACAGGGTTTACCTTTGTGCGTAACAATAATTGGGGTTACATTCTTTGCAGTATGGTCGATGGTGGAGGTCAGAATGAGTTCTAGTTTATACATCGGTATGAATACAATATAACTTGTTTGTCATTTTCATAACCATTTCAAAGAAGAATACATCCACATGTTTTGAAATGCTGTTACTTTCCAAAACATGATTACGCTTGTAAATTATTTTGCATTAAATGACAATTATATAAATTAGACTGTAAAAGGAGGTTGCTAGAGCATTAATTTTTACCGTCACCCCCGTCCCAATAGGATTTTTTTTTCTTTCTTCTAAGGTTACTTTAATATAATTAAGAATATCTTATTGCTTCTCTGATTGATATTTGAATGTTCAAGACCAGAAAATCAGACCAGACAGATTCTGTTGAGCTGAACCAGGTTTCAGACCAGATGCTATAATCATTAAGGTTAGCTGGGTGAGAAAGTTCCACCAGATTCATCCGGGATAGCTCAGATGGTAGAGCACTGGCGGCTTCAGCCAGGAGATCCCTGGTTCGAATCCTGGTCCGGACATATTTCGCCCAGTTGGAAATTTACATCTAATATGATTTATTTACCAATTAGAATAATTGTGTTAAAATTAATCTAGTGTAATTTCGTATCCAGCGATTTCTGGAGTTCCATTACCTGAGAATTATTCTGTTGAGCTGAACCAGATTTCAGACCAGATGCTATAATCATTAAGGTTAGCTGGGTGAGAAAGTTCCACCAGATTCGTCCGGGATAGCTCAGATGGCAGAGCACTGGCGGCTTCAGCCAGGAGATTCCTGGTTCGATATTTTTCGCCTAGTTGGAAATTTACATCTAATATATATTTTTTTTATTTACTTGTATTGGTAACTTTTAAGTTGTGTTTAATTGTTAGTTCCTATCTATAAACACTGTTTTGATGAGGTCTATGATGGTTAGAGTTGCAGTAAAGCTAGAGGTTTTACCTACACAACTTCCAGGTGTGTAATATTTAAACGGAGCTTCTGACTGTAAAATAGTCAATGAAACATCGTCTTCATTTTGAAAGACCTATCCATTGATATTCCACTCAATAGGGTGCGTAAAAAAATTTTTCGTGTCCGCCGTCATTTTGAATTTATAAAAACAAACACTAGCCTATAACCATCGGACGGTTAAGATGAGTCGATAGAGACCTCATTCATTAAAAGCCGTTGGGACATTTCGAGGGTATAAAGAAATCCACATAACCAGATACGCGTGAAACACATAACCCTTCTTGGCAGTCGTGTAAAAACGACGAAATACAGCTCAACGATTGCTGAATCGTCAAAAGTGAGAGTTTTATTTCTGAGAGTGCGTTTTCAAACAAATGGCGATATAGTTTTCAAACAAATTGCATTTTAACGTAATTTTTTTCCTATTTGACAGTCTCAAAATTGAAAATGTGCGATGTTTAGAAGTTTAAATTTTTTATAAATTGCAGTAAAAGCGAAATTTGATAGTCTGCTGTTGCCATTCGCGAAATGTTGTCAGTGTTATGTACAGCCACATTTGTCCTTTATAATATGGATAGATAGTAAGGTTAGTAGCTACGTAATAGATGAGTATGAGGGTGATATGTCTCCAGGTAGTGTTATTAGTAAAATTGATAAATAGCACGCTTATTACATGAAGTTGCCTAAACTATGAATGTGAAACGATTTATTATTTAATTACAATATAGTATTTACTGTGTAACAATTAACTATTAAATAATAAGCTTATTAATTTATAAAAGTTATTAAACAAAAACGTAATTTGAAGAACAAATTAAAAAAACAAAATTTATTTCCTACATTGTTTAAGCTCGAGAAGGGACAGATATTAAGTTATCTCATTCAATTAGTTCTACAATTAATGTTCAATTTGTGTAACAAATTAGTTAAGCCAATTGAAGATTAAAAAATAAAAATAAAATTCATACAATATGATACTTAAAACGCCCTAAAAAATTAGATTCCGTTCAAATGAAATAGAAATAAATCTTAGACTCCTTCCATTTTTAATTGAAAATATTTGTATGCAGATTTTGTATTATGTTTATGACAATTGTGCATAAAATGAAAAGATGCATGCAAAATACAAAACTTAATAAAAAGTCTAAGATTTATTTCGATTTCATTTGAACGGAATCTAATTTTTTAGGGTGTTTTAAGTATCATATTGTATAAATTTAATTTTTATTTTTTTAATCTTCAATTGGCTTAACTAATTTGTTACAAAAATTTAACATTAAATGTAGAACAAATTGAATTAAATAACTTAATATCTGTCCCTTCTCGAGCTTAAACAATGTAGGAAATAAATTTTGTTTTTTTAATTTGTTCTTCAAATTATGTTTTTGTTTAATATGTCAAGTTTTTAAATAACTACTGCACTCAGACGAACGCATTTCAAAATTAATAGAGAGTATTATCATCAGGCTTTGATGTATGCGGTATTGCATCACAATGTGGGATGCAGTTTACCAATGCGTAATTCAAAATGTTTCACCACTCTAGTAATGCAGGTTGCGGTAGTTTGGACAAAAACTTCTAATCTGAACGTAAAAAATCTATAATCAAAACATAAAAAATTAACTTCACTTAAATTTAGATACCTTATTTCCCACTCAGGAATGCTATGAATGTAAATGTAAATTGTGTTGAATACTTAACATTATTATAGCTGTGATACAGCAAAAAGTAAAAAAACTAGAGAACAGAAATTCTGTTTTTTCAGAATTTAGTGTCGCCCCCGGCATTTCCATTACTTCGTTTTCTTCTGATGGACTGGTGGCTTCTATTATTATGAAATAGCCATTATAAATGAAGTGTTAGGTAAAGATCAAAGAGCAGCCGTAAAAAGTTAGAACTCTGATTTTGTGATCAGAATGGGGGAAAAATGGTCATACTTTTTTTTTTTTTTTTTTTTTTTTTTTTTTTTTTTTTTTTTTTTTTTTTTTTTTTACGGCTGCTCTTTCATCTTCCCCTAACACTTCATTTATAATGGCTGTTTCATAATAATATAATCCACCAGTCCATCAGAAGAAGATAACTCGGTTAAGCGGGACTCTAATGCAGTACAAAACGTATTTCAATTTTAAGACTTAAAGCACACGTTTTATTTTATGTAAAATGACGTCATTCGCATCCGCTTAAGAATTCCACATTTACGATCTACTCTTAAATATTTACAATAAAGCATGCATAGCACATCACTATCGCGAAATAATGCACAAATGCAACAAAAAGATTCCGTCATTCAAGAAAATCGAAAAAAAAAAACGGCTATCTAATGATTCATAGATACTTACAATTAAATATAATAGCTCCATTGTTTTAACAGAAATAATTCGTTTATATTTTTTTCAAAATAGCACGAATTTTAATTACATTTTCTTTCGGTTGTTACGAGAAAATGGCAACAAAAATATATAATTACTATTTTAAAACTATTTTTCCTTTATTTTCTACTGAAATGGAGTACTTTCGTTGCCAATATTAAGCAAATGGCTCCAAAAACTACAAAAAAAAATAATATTTCAAAAATAAATGGATATACAGTTTTCAAACAAATTGCATTTAAAAGAACTTTTTTTTTTCCAATACGACGGTATAAAAATTGAAAATGTGCGATGCTTAGAAGTTAAAAAAATTGCTAAAGAGTATTTAATCGTAATGCTTTGTTTTACGGCTATAGCTTCTGTAAGGTAACGTTATTTTTTGGACACAAAATAGCATACCGTGCCGGAGGCTAATAAAAGTTTTACATAAATCTTTAAACCTTATTCTCTCCCAAGGGGTAATGTAAACACATCAGAAAATTACTACCCAAGTTTAACTTCGGGTATAAATAGTTCTCATCTCGGAAAAAAATACATTTTAAAATTTAAATTATGTAATTCCCCACTAAGTTTGCTACCTGCGTAAATTAGAAACTTTTTACTAAAATATAAACTTGACCAAAGCAAAAACTTATTCTGAAAATATCCTTTTTATTTCCACTATGACGCCATATTCACCTTTTTAATTTTTGAAGAAAAAAAAACTAGCTCAATTTAATATTTCACGTGAAAATCTTTCAACTAAAAAGAAATAAATTTTATTACGGCTTTTGAAATTTTTGCAACAATGAAGTAAAAAGTTACATTTTCTATGAAAAATGTTCGTTGATTTTCAATGAAAAAAGCGAAAATTGGAATTATTAAGAAAAATATTTGAATAATGTAAAAAAAAAAATTGGCCCATGTTTCTCTCTGGGTTATTATTCACCCATATGCAAAGGCATTTTACCATTCGTTTTGACCCTGACGTCAGGCAAACCTTTTTACAGTTTAAATTTATAATATCATTAGAATTAGTAAAGAATAAAAAATGAGTGGCATCAGAGACAAAAAGGTGGGAAGAAAAAATGAAAAAGTTATGATCTCCATAGGCTTTTCCATGTTAAATTAACATTGAGAAGTGACACTGGAAATAAATAAGTATTGCGCTGCCGCGCAATACTTAAATATGCTCTGATTTACTATTTCATCATAATGAAAAAATTTACTATGTAACAATTAAATAACTATTAAATACATTAAATATTCAAATATTAAATGCTAAACTTCTTAATAAAATAAGATGCAATGACATGCATATCATGTATTGTCGCGTTTAGTGGCCAAAAAAAAACGTCATTTAATCTGCAAATTGTCGCAGTAAAAACGAAAATAGTCATTTGACTGGAAATTAGGTCTTCAATTTATATTTAAAAAATAAGCTTATGGGACTGTCTGTATATTGAACTCATACCAAACTCTGAAATTTTGATACGAACATCTCGTTTTGACAACATTTTTGACATTTTCGGAATCTTTTATAGCAAATGGGAAGTCGTTCGTTAACCCTTTCCGGGTCGGGATACCTAATTTTAATTCCAAACTTTCAAACGGCACCAAGAATATTTTAATAAAATTTTGCATTAACAATGAAAGTATAAAGTAACAAACTTTTAATTTCTCAAAAAGTCGTATGTAAATTCCGGTGTTAGTCGATGATTTCATGACTTTACAACAAAATTTGTCCGTGCCGGAAAGGGTAAATAAATTTTAGGAATTACGAAGGTTTGAAGTTTGGAACTTCTAATGTTAAATTCCTTTGTAATACTTGAAAAACAGATTGCAATGGGTATAGGTCTTTAAGTAATAGGTAATAGGCTCTTAAACCTCTTTAGATGAGCAGTGAGTTTAGATTCACATATCAGAATCTTCTAGAAATCGAATTCAGTTAAAAATGTATAGGTTAAAATTAATATATTTTAAATATTAATTTTAAAAATGGATATTTTTTTAAATATATTTTCAATATATATATTGTAACTTTTGACTATTTAAAAAAATAAATTGTACAGTATATTTCTGCTGCTTATGTTGTAAAGATATTTTTTGTTTCGAGAAAGTGGTGCCAATAAAATATAAAAATAATCGCCAATGACAGCATTGTCAGCTACTTTTAGAAATCAACTCACTGTATAGACTGAATTTTTCAGAGAAACGTTAACATCTTTATTATTATGTGTGCTATTCGTGCATAAATGCACACAAACGTTGAACTGGACTCACATAATCAAGTAATACAGTGAGAGAACATTTTGAGCATTTTCTGTCACAGGGGTGATCGCAAATATTTTATTATTAATTTTATCATTAGCCCCCTAGTTGTCATCGCGACTAAATTCTCAGTGAAAAATATGAGGTCAAACATGTTCTTTACATCGTAGAAGCTCAAGGACAATTCGTCGAGAATTTCAGATATTCCACAAAACGTGTAAAATAGAAAGCGCCCGGTCACTTAGATTTAATTTTTGGACATTAGTGTACATTTACAGACATGATGTTTCTTGTAAAAAGTGCTATTTTTCCGCGAGAACGTTAACACAAATTTTCGGAATTTCGTCCATAAAGCTAAGATAATGATATCTAAACGAAAAAAACAAAAACAAAAAAGGTATGCAACATTTTCTTTAGTTCTTTTAGTTTTAGCGCACAGGCTATCAAAACCTCAGAACTAATGTGCCCGCAGGTTCTGTACGTACGTAAAGCTATAAATCTTGATAGAAATATCCGATTTGCTTCAAATTTTGTAAATAGGTGCATTCTAATAAGGCGCTTCCCTGATTAGATTTGGGGGTTGATTGGTTAAGTATAAAGGGGGGAACAGGGGCTAAACCCCCTTTAATTTAGGTAAATGGGTTTTTCATGCAGAATTATCCGATTTGCTTTAAATTAGGTATACCTGTTTATTCTTATAAGGCGCTTCCCTGACTAGATCTGGAGTTTTATTGTTTAAGTATGAAAGGGGGACTAGGGCTAATCCCCCCTCCCTTAATTTATTTAGCGTTTGGCTCAAAAAGAGGGAATTCTCTTTTATGAATAATAGACATAAATAAGAGTATAATATACAATTAGTGTGAATAGCCTGTGAGCTCAATGCCGTCAGTTTAACTGCGCACTTTTCTTTTTATTACATTATTTTATTTATGTTAGTTTTTATACGTAAAGACGGAATTTTGTAATTGATTATTTATCCACTTCCTGATATGCTAAAATTATAAAAAATATATACAAAGTTGTATTTCCAATGACGACACAACATTTAATATTTTTAGAACTTAAATATTAATTAATAAATTTGTTTAAAGGCATTTTTCCGTTAGCCGGCCGCATATGATAAATTGACAAATAATATTTATGCTTGCAACAGTTTGCGAGTTACAAACGCAGTGGGGTTACAGATGCATTAAGTAACTCTTGCCAAAATAGGCAAAATGGCTGTGAAAGTGCAACACCAACAATATTTTAGACACTAAAAACTAGAAAATATAAATAGAAAATGTGTGTAATAATTGTTTTTAAAGATACTTTTTTGAGGATCTAATAGTTTAATATTATGTAATTTCACTCAGTATTTAAACTTCTTAAATACAAGTTTTAAAGTTTTAAAAAATATCTGGGAGGAAAATGACACAAAGTGCACAGTTTATCACGGTTTTTGTTTTTCTAGTTATGTTTATTGTACAGACGCTGTAAGAATGTTGTTACTACATTAGGAGAAATAGGGTTAATATATATATATCTATAAAGTCGGCCCAATGAAACTACCTTGTCTTTCAAGAAATTGACTTCCACTGTTTTTTGATTCACAAATGTTGCGCTTGTCTTGCATTTTTATGTTACATTATTTGTCTTACATTCTTATGTGGATATTACATGTTCTTTTCTTTGTTACTGCAGGCCGAATGAATGTAGTTTTCCCGAAGGTCACGCCATGCTCCCGAGTCCCGAACGTTAAAACGAAATAGAAAAATACACTACATTGAAAACAAAACATATTTTCAACACAAATTGTACTACACATAGGGGGAGACAAGGACAATTGAACCAGTTCTTGTAAAAGTGAATATATTTTCATTTGTATTCAATATACAGAAACTAATCTGTAAAGAAAAGTATGGGTACTTCGCTACAAAATATGCAATGCATGTTTTCTTTAATTAATAAACAAACGTGCTGCTCTTGTCTTTTGTACAGTTTGAAAATGACTCAAATTCCCTCGTGTGTGGGAGATTTTAACCAAGTGACCGAGAGATAGTTTTTTCTAAATTTCTTTGGCGGGGTCCTATTAACCCATCAACCGCCAAAACTGTAAGTTTGAGGTTGTCAATTTTTTAGCTGAACGTCGTTTGCCGCCACAAATTCTAAAACATAATTCTTGCTTTCTTTGATCTTAAGATTTTGTGTCTTGAAGTAAGATTATTTTTTTAATTGAAAAATAGTGGTGGGTACGTAAATACTTTAAACATGCTCATCTATTTTGACCGTTGCGTCAACGCAACATCAGCGGGTAATGGATTAAAATTAAAATTCTAAATTTTAAGTGTAAACCTCCAAACTTTTACCCCTACGGAGGGTACCACCTCCCCTTTGGGCCCATATCCGTTGGGTAGATAATTGACCGTAATAAAGAACACCAACACCAAACTTTCTATTTCAGAAAGGGCGTAACATATTTTTATTGGTTGCCTAACTTCTGCGAGTCCTCAACGGTATCCTCTTTTTCAACATTTTTAAAAGCATTAGAAATGCGTTGCTTTTTTGTAGCATTTTCTTTTTTTATCCTGTAAAGTGTTTTTTTTTTTTTTTTTTTTTTTTTTTTTTTTTGTCTGAGAGAAAATAAAAATTATATTATTAAAAATGACTAACATGTGTACACAGAATGGAACTGCTTTTCAAAACTCCCTTCAGAATGCGGTTTAAGTGTTCCACCCGGCAAAACTTTGAAATATTTGATTTATAAATTAAAATATATAAAACAATTAATAACGCATGAAACAAAATTTTCCTTGATCAAGTGTCACGTACTTCCCATTCACAGTACAATATAATGCAGAATAACACGTACCTAAATGAAATTCGAGTAGTCAGCATAATGTTAAGATGATTCTTCTTTTTTAAATCAAAATACGCAAAAGTCACTGAATAGCAGTCGGCAATGTCAGTAGCAAGGTTTTGCGTCTTGCACCAGGAGACCACGTGGAGAAGGGAATGCATACAGTGCTATAAGGTAAGAGCACTCATTAGACTGTGACTTTTTCTGCTAATAAGGATTTACGAAATACACTTGTGACCGCCACACTGTAAAAGAAAATTCCGTTAAAATACGGAAATTGTACTGGCAATCGAGACGCCAGTACTATTTCTGTATTTTAACGGAAATTTCCAGAAAAATTCCTTTTTTTCCCACAATTTATGGAAAATAACTCCGTTAAAATACGGAAATACTATTGGCGTCTCGAATGCCAGTACAATTTCCGTATTTTAACGGATTTTTTTACAGTGCATTACTCGACTATCATCCTCTCCAACACAGAATAAAGTACAGTTCAAATTAAGAATAAACATGATAAAATAGTTGAGCCGCTAACAGTTTCTACAGTTAATTAACAGTCTATCATATTAATTAAACGCACATCGCGTCTTCATCTAAAATGTCCTAAATTTTGAATGCATCCATTAAAAAAATGGGTTTGTTTTGGAGCACAGATATTAAGCATCCAATGATGGATTGAGAACGGATTTTATCCTGAAAAATATATTATCCTATCAACTGAAATTTTGTTATGAGTTTAAAGCTATGAGTGCTATCAATCAAAAGAAAGGGATGTATTCGAATTTATGAAGGAAATTATTCCTGATTTTCACGATATTTATGCGCATCGTCAACAAAATTTATGCGAAGAATTTTATGACGTTAATGACGATAATATACGGAATGTTTTATGAGGAAGTTACAATGAATTGTTAATCGTGGTCTCGAGACATAACTGTTATTATTTTAGGTGAAGAATTGTGTGTTTGTCTAGGTCTGGCTAAAGGATGTGTATGAATGTTGTTTTAAATTTATTAAACAAAATCTTTATATCTGGATTGAAAATCATGATAACTCGGGAAATAGGCAACGAACTTCAACATCCCAAAAAATGAAAAATAAAATGTATGGTTCGAATAAAGAAAATGATAATGTTCCATGTTCTATTATAACCCGATGTTCTATTATAACATTCGTTTAATTCGTGAGGAAAATTCTCCTTATACGAACAAGTACAAGGACAAGCAGAGTACCTAATAGGCCTTGGGAAAATTTCTAAGAACACAAGGTATTAAAATGGGTGACATTAAAAAATAAATAAAATTTGATAGGGTCCATCTTCTTCAAGAGTCCATCTTCTTGGGCAACCAAGGGGAAGAGCAAGGGAAGGCAAATGCATCTCCATTGTTTTTTAATTTAAATAAGCAGATTTCACTTTACTTTTACAAATAACAAAAGAAAAACCATTCTTCGCAAGTACTTCAAAATATTTAAACATTAAGAGAAAAATAAACTAAGGATTCCGCCCCCTCATTCCCTCGTAAAGCATTTTCAGTGCATTCATAATTATGTAAATACGTAACACCTAAGGTGACTGAGTCAGCAGTTAATCAAATAAGGCCGTTGCTACGGGGTTTTTATAAAATTTCCTTCCTTTTAAATTTTAGAAGTAAATTAATTGCTACAGCCCTTAATGAATGTCCTATAATGGGCAAAAATGAAATCTGCTGAAATTAAATAGCAACAAAACTATAAGTAAATAGTTTCTTTAATTGTCATTTACCAGTAGTTGATCAATCGAAGAAATCAGTCAAAAATTCAAAATTTAATCTTTAAAATATCATGCTTAAGCTGTGATTAACAATAATTCATATAAAACTATTATTTGAAATAAGCAAGATGGAAGTAGATTATTTTAACTTAGCGTAATGGTCTCCTATTCATCAAAACTAAATTTTTACGTTTTCTAATAAAAAACAAACAAACATAAAATTGCTTCTCTTGCACCAGGTAGCTGACAACAATGTGACAACAGGTGCTCCACCATTCAAACAAAAATATTATGTCTAGTACCAGGTGTAAAAATCATTTCCGCTTGAATGGGTGCAATATTTCAAACATTTGATCAACTACTGGAGCAATCACCCTATAGTCGTCGTACGGTCGCTTCGCCCGTCTGTCCACATATAACAGCGCACAAAGTACCCACACTGTACAAAAAACGGACTAAAAAACGGAAATACTACTGGCAATCTAGGCGCCAGTACTATTTCCGTTTTTTTACGGAATTTGTACCCATAAATTACAGAAAATTTTCCGTTTTACTGATTAAAAACGGAAAATTTTCTGTAATTTATGGGTAAAAATTCCGTAAAAAAACGGAAATAGTACTGGCGCCTAGATTGCCAGTAGTATTTCCGTTTTTTAGCCCGTTTTTTTTTTTTTTTTTACAGTGCAGCCGAATAGTTTGAAATGTAATATATAGAGTCGCTGCAGAATTTTGTCTAGTCATTACAAATTTTATGAAAATCGAATCAAAATTTAAAAAGATATTAATAAAAGTTTTCTTCATTCTATTAAATCCTATCCTACGTCATTAATTCAATGCTATCCCATGATAGGTCATGATTCTAGTCTTCCATGGTGATGACGTCCTATTTACGATAGAGTCCCTATTACTTCCGCATGACTCAATTTAATCTATAGAAGCGTAATAAATTTTGTATTCGTACCTTTTTTCATACGAGTGCAACAGCTATTGCACCAAGATCTGAATATTTATATAACTAGTTAGAGTACGAACGCACCTTATTCGCCAGGTTTAACGCACAATTTCAGACTAGTTTAATTTTGATTCTATTTATACGTTCATGTTTTGAAAAATTATTTACGGTGGGTACAAGGCTCATGGGAGCTCTCTTCCCCTGATGGAAAGCAATAGGCCTTTTCCAAACTTCATTTTAAAGTAGCCGGTAATTTTATTTTTAATTTTACCATATGTTTTTTGTTAATACTCTTTTTTTACGTTTATATGTTTGTAAATTACGTTTCACGTTTGATTTTGAAAAAAAAAATTCTTAGTTTATTTTATTTCATGATAATAGTCTCCCTTAAAAAAAATCGCAACCTACAGCAGATCGGCAGCGAACTACTAGTTTCTTCTTCTCACTCCCTGTATTTTGTTCTGGGGGAGCCCCTGCAAAGACAATAAAATTTTTCAGTTACTGTGTTTTCCGATGTACAAGTTGACTTTATAAATCACTAAAATGCAAGGAAAATTCAGGAGTTGATTTATACACTGAATGTAAAATAAGACATTCGACTATCGCGGTTGGTAGCTGTAACGATAGTTACGAGATAAGCGTCGGTCATTTTCTCAATAATATGACCTACAAAATAATTTTAAAAAATATTGTTAATTTTTTATTATTGTTATAAAAAGCATTTCCCTTTTTTTTTTTTTTTATAAAAGTGAATAGTTCACTTACAGGAAAATTTATATCTATGAAAGGACAAACCAATGTATAAATGATTATATTCTGAAATATTTTATACAAAATTATGAATACAAAGAGGGATTTACTTCTAACATCTTTTAAAATAGGAATCTGAAAAATATAAAGGTTTTTGATCTGTGTTAGATACGCAAAGTTCTGTAAAATCTTCTACATTTACAGAAACGTCGTAAGAATCCTAATCTGCAACGGGATGAAAAATTGACTCACTTCCAGAAAAGTCACTGTAGTATTAGTTTTTCCTTTGCTTATTTTTTACATGTGATTCCCCCCCCCCCACTTTTTTTAGAAGCTTTTATTTAACTTGTATTGTGTGTCTGTTGGGCTAAAATCTTTCAATTCAATTTTAACATACTTCTTTTCCTGCAATTGACTTATTTTTTCTACTGTGACGTATTTCCGGTGACAATACTATATTTTGTAAAAATAATAATTGAATTGTGCCTCCGCCATCCCTTTAGGGGGCAAAAACGTATGTGCAATATGGGTACGTAAATTTCATGTAGTATGTGATCACGTAAATGTCTTGATTGCTTCAGAAATAAGTTGATGTTCTACTGATCCGTGGCATGGTTGGTAGATATGCCATGTTTCGGTTCCGCGAAGTAGTGATTGGATGTGGGTTCGATCCTCAAGTGGAAGTTGATCGATTTTTTTTCTCATTAGGAAGCTGAATTTAATGTTGTATACCATTTTTTTCCTTTTTATAAACAGATAAAAATCACTCGCAATTTAATTTATTTCTTTTAAAAAAGGTACTTATTTCAATAAATTGTCCTTCCACATTTTTATTTCTTTTTAGTCCATTACAATAAAAGGTTGTCTTTTAAACATTTTTTTACTTAAAATTTATTTCCTTGAATCAAGTAAGAGGTCGACTTATACCTCGAATACAACGAAAATACCTCATTTCAGAGTTTTTTTAAAAAGGGTTGATTTATACACCGGAAAAGACGGTACTAATCAACGACACACGATTCAACAAAGCATCAGCTTCTAATGGAAGTGAGGTGGATGAATTTACGAGGAAAGTTTTTCAACAATTTTAAATTAGACATTTAAAGCGCAATTAGGATATACAATCAGGTTTTACTTAAAAAAAAAAAAAAAGAACTTATGCCCGTTAAATTTGTAAATTAATTGAGCAGATCAATAAAGTATAGAAAATTTGTAAAATCTCATTATTTTATCAACGGATTTGCGAAAAATTAAATGAGCCATTTTTTGAAATTTTTGCACAAAATTTTCTAATCATTTTATAACCTATTATTTTGTTTTTCTCAAATGTAATTTTAAATGAGTTATACCTAAAATTATAAAGGAAATAAATTACAACTATTAAAATTTTTATACTTTTTTGTATATATCAGTGTTAATAAGCCGATGTTTTTCCAAAAAAATTAATTTCCGAATTTGGATTATACAGAATGAAAATATTTTATGGCCATATATCGATCTGAATTATAATTTTTACTCGACTGCAAAGAAGAGTTATGCGTTTCACGCGCATCTGAGTATGTGGATTTCTTTATACCCTCAAAACATCCCAACGGCTGGATGGATTTTAATGAATGAGATCTCTGTCGATTTATCTTAACCGTCTGATGGTTATAGGCTAGATTTTGTTTTTATAAATTCAAAAAAGCGGCTGTAAAATACAAAATGGCGGTAGACACGAAATTTTTTTTACGCACCTTATTGAGTGGCCTATCATTGGTTAGGTCTTTCAGAAAGAAGACGATGTTTCATTGACTATTTTACAGTCAGAAGCTCCGTTTCAATATTACACAACCAGGAAGTTGTGCAGGTAGGATGTCTAGCTTTACTGCAACTCTAATCATCATAGACATCTATAGGCCTCATCAAAACAGTGTTTATACTAGGAACTAACAAGTAAACACGACTTAAAAGTCATCAATACAAGTAAATAAAAAAAAAATAGGTAAGAAATATAAAAAATAGTTCCACATTGATGAGAAATAATTAATTAGTTCGCTTTTTACGCAGTCGGGTGTTTTGATTTTCTAAATTTAATTTTTACTTGTTATAATTACTTTATAATATTCTAAAACAGGTTTTACTTATATTATTTAAAACTATTTTGATAACGTTATACCATTGAAAACTAATGTTCAATAATCCAAACTACACTTAGACATTAAATTATTAACGCAAAACAATTAACGGAATACAGAGTTCTGTAAAAGTTCGGTAATCGACGTCACATTTTATACTTTATCAATTAAAAATTGGATTGCATCATTAATATGCTAATTAGAAAATTCATTATTATTTACCCGAAAATGTTTCAACATTTCTTTATTAAAAAACAAGAATGAAAAATCATGCGTACAGCATATATTATGAAGAACTTTCCAACACATTCAGAATATTATTACAAAACTTGACAGTTTACTAAGGTGAAAGATGATGTCTATAAAAGAACAATTTGGAAAACGCATAATGCATTTGCAAACCCAATTTCTACTATTACCATGAATAGTAGGGAAAATATATAAGCACTTAACATACATAACGAAAAATCATGCTTATAGCATAGATTATGAAACTTTTTCCAACACATTTAGGATACTATCATAAACCTCACTGCTATTACCACGAATAGTCGTTATAATATACGGTTTTTTGTGCAGCCCTGTATATGATCTATTGATATGTATGTATATTACATTCTATTCTAAAAGTTAGTTCATTTAAACGCATATTCAGCATTTTCCGCCAATAAACGGATGTTGTTAAAAACTTATGTATAGGATCTACAGAACTTATATACACCAAGTAATATTTCAAAAATAATTCAATTTACAACAACTGAAAAATCACTTCCACTCATTATTGTTCGTAGGCTTCAATAGTTTAATTATTGTTTATTTTCTTCTGGAGCTAAATTCTTTTGGGTAGCCTTGTAAATGAACGATAAATTGTATGCTCGCCATACTCTGTAGTAAGAACCTTCAGTGTTAAATATCCATTTCAATAAGTTTAAAATAGTGTAATATCATTAAAATATACAGCAAGAGAATTTCCCCATAGACCTTGATGTAACGGAATTGTTTTCCTGTACCTGTAGATGAAGCGTAAATGCTACACACTTCATTTTCAATACCGAATATGCCATAGTGATACCCAATAATATGTATCCATTTCATGGCGATCGGACTATGTTTACGTGTGTAGTACGGACTGACAGACAAACCGAATTCATAAACACTTTTCAACTATGTTTGATTGCCTAAGAGGGACAGCTCAGACGAGGAAACCAAGTCTGTAGAGCATAGTGTCCCTCCTGGTTGCCTTTATTAAGGTCTTAAAAAAAATACAGTTTTCAGCCAGAGCTGAAGCCGCCAGAATCGCGACAATGGGCGGTATGTATAAAAAATCCCGTGTCAGGGCCGCACCTGCCAGGTGAAAAAAAAAAAAAAAACCTACGCGACAGGGGGCAGGTTACAGAAGACAGGAGACAAAATTACAAAACAAGATTCGTTCCGCCGGGGAACGGATCCCCTACGCGACAAGGGTTGGATGAATGTGTGACCAAATTACATGGCGACAAGGAACAGTAAAAAAAGGGATTTTGTAAGTGTAAATATAGCAGCAGGACTTACTACAAAACATCTATTATTTTTTAAGGCTATCCTTATATTTTAACACATTAGTTTACAACAGCACACTGAAATGAAAAATTCTTTGAGCTTGAAAATACTAACCAAGAATATAGTTTATTTCATTTTTATTTTTCTACCTACTTTACTTTAAGTTTTAGATAAAAAAAAACAACTTTTCATAATTGTGTAAAATGAGTTTTATTCAAATGTACATTTTATTTATTTGTATTTTATTAGAGTCTTTTTTTAGATTCAGATATGAATTAAATAATATATATAAATTAAATTATAAATAAGGAAGTAACCGAATCGTAACTTGAAAAAATTCTGCTGTTGTAATGTAACTTCAGCTATGACGATTGAGGGTTTAACGATTCAATCTTCTATTGTACCAAAACTTAAAAAAAAATTATTAAAAATTTTAAATGACTTAAATTCCAATGCAAATGGTTAATTTGTCTTATGTTTTTGTCATGGGCTCAATACTTATTCTTTAATGGTAAAATTAGGCAATTCAAACAATGGAAGAATTGTCCTTAATATAAAAATTTTTAAATCGTAAAACAAGTACTGTGAAAAAAATATCTATAAAAGCAAAACAAGAATTGGCACAGTTTAAACATACAATTAATCAATGAGAAAATATTTGTTAAGTCACATGTCTGAAAATTTCATATGTATGACTATTTCCGATTTTTTAAAAAGGAAGAAAATATCTGAAACTCTGATAATTGTTACAAAGTCCAAGTAGCAATCTATCTATGTATCTGAAATGCTTCAACAAACTTAGAGGGATGATAGTACTCATGAAGACGAACAAAAAATCCAAAAGAACATGGGGTCGCAAATGACGGTTAAAGGACGAAAATCGAGAAAATGCGGCTGGAAATGGACAAACCTGATACAAGAAAGAAACACTCCAGAAAATTATATATTGCACAGAATAGGTAGAACACATCTCGTGATGTCAGAGAAAACAAATATTTACAACAATTATTCAAAGTGTGGACCGGACATTATTACACATACAGACTACGTGGCTTTGCATGCGTGGATTCCTGCTCACAGATTTGTTTGGCTTTCTTTTTTGTTATCTCTTTCTGACCAGATATGCACAACGTGGAAGGAAAACCTGCTTCGTGCTACTAGCCAGTTCATCAGAAAAGCAGCATGCGAGATTACGATATTTTTATTAGTTTTGCGATTTTCACCCTTTAAACGTCATTTGCGACCCCATGTTCCATTGCATTTTTTGTTCGTCTTGATGAATACTATCATCCCCCTAAGTTTATAGAAGCATTTCAGATAATAATTCAATTCATTTGAAATCTATAATGAATGATGAATCTATAAAATCTATGATGAATCTATCTTGAATGGTTTTATGATAAAGTTTGAAAATTTCATCTATTATAAAACTATTGAATTTGAAATCGTTTATAATGCTCAAAAGTACGCTTTGTAAGTTACTTCTCAAAAACGAAAAAAAAAAACTTACTACTTTATTAGATCTAAAAAAACAAAGCTTTCAATTTAGTTTGTAATTTTCAGATATGTGCAACAACAGACGTACATAAGACTATTTAAGGGGACAAGGGACCTTCCAATTCATTTTTAATCTTTTTAAAATTTCACTTTAAATACTACTCAAGGGCACACTATATGCATTATGGCATATATTTGTCACACATGAAATAAAAAAAAAATAATTGGAAAATTTCTTAAATATTTTAAGCGTCATGATCAACTTTTCTAAATGCACCATGCGCATTCCATATCAATTAAAATCCTCAATATTTTTTTAGCTGTTTGTCATTATATATGCCATAAAAATGTGCATCGTTTTTTGAAACTGAATATAATTTGGGAAGTTAAAGGTGGTTATTTTCAGAAAAAATGCAAAAATGCCGAAAATTTCATAAAATTTTGAAAATATTTTCTGTTTTACCTTTATATTCAAATATATAAAATTCGATGCAGAGTTATATTTGTATAGATAAAACAAACTTGCATAAAAATATTGGGAATTTTAACCCATATTGGACCACACCGATTAAATATTTTTGAATTTTTTTAAAACTTCGATTATATCATTAATATGGTGTAATTAAGTAGATACTAGCAAAATTTAAAAAAAAAGTTTTTACTTTTTTAAGTAACTAGCTGTCCTATAAACAGGACATACTAGTAGGACACACAGTAAGGACATATAAAATGCATACAAAAACTAATTTTATGAACAAATATTTCATTTTACTTTAAAAATACTGTTTATGTTGTACAAAAATACTCTATGATTTCTCTAATAAAAAGATAATAATAACGGTAAAATTTTAGATTATAAGATCACAATTTTTAAAGGATTTTTTAAATAGATTTTTTTCAATTAAATTTTAATTGGTTACTTGTTTTTTTGTTTAAATGTTATACTTTTATTTATTTTAAAAACGTCATAACAAAATGCATCCAGAAAATCTTTACCAATTTTATTTTTAAAAATGTTTTATTAGCTGTCCTATGGGTTAATTGATACGGATTGCGCATGGGATATTTTGAAAAGTTTTTCATAAGGCTTAAAATATTCGAGAAAATTCCTTATGTTTTACCCCAATTTTTTATTACATGCGTCATAAATATATGCCATAATGCATATAGTGTGTCTTTAAACAGTATTTAAATTGAATTTTTTATAAATAAAAAAATGGATTTGAAGGTCCCTATGTCCACGTAATGACAATCAACGTAAACAGTTTTTCAGGAATCCGTAATTAGCCAGTGTAATGCATACTCACACTGAAATCCATCAATCCATATTATTACTCAATTGAAATTTCTGTAACTACCTGGTAGAAAACTCCCGGACATAAAAAGGAATTTATGAATCTCGAGGAATCAAAGAAAAAGAAAAATCGCGTTTCTATAAATAGTGTATCAGATATTCAATAGCATTTATTGTGGTTAAAATAATTTTTCATAAGAAGATAAACTTTTAGAGATCTTTAAAAATATGGAGGCTGATTAATATAGTTTTGTTATATGTTGTTTGGCAGACATGGATAGCTTGTTGGAGCTATTTATCAATGGGAGCGATTTTGTATTCAAACCAAGACTTCCCTACTATAAAATATGACCTATAAAAATAACACCTCACCTATGAGAAATCTTTTCGTTGATGAAATTGTGTATTATAGATCAGCGCTTCTATTAGCAAAATGTCCAGAAAACGCATCGGAGATTTTATTTTGGTTCCAAAAGTTTTAAGACATGTCCAATGGTCCACCACCTACGAGAAATCTTGTTGGTTATGAATTCATTTGCTGTCGATAATTGACAGCGTCACATATCAGTTCAATAGCGAGAATAACAAATTTCTATTCGGAAGGTCCTATAGAGGGTAAGAAGGTCTGGCTTTTGGCTATTATGAAAGTGAGATTTTAAAAGATAGCTGAGCAAAGTACTTACGTTGGCCTTAAGACAAACTTTTAAAAATTTGATGCATTTGAGTTTGCAATGATATTTTTAGAATTTTAGCAAGTGCTTTAATGTATTTATATAAGCTTTGACATCTAAGCCCTTAGAATATATTGCGATTGTAAACTAAATCTGGAACAAGAATCATGCTAAAATTTTGATCTTTTAATAAATTTAGTTCTGTATTGTTTTAAAATGCCTTCTTACGTTGTATTCGACACAAAATTTTCATAACCAATATCTTCATTACCAAAAAGAAGATATGATCCAAATTTTATAACATATACAATATTACGTCAAAACGAGTATGGGCAACAGCATGCTGATTCATGTGTTGAAAAATTGCAAAATCACGAGAAATTTCTCATTTCTATATTGATTGGTAAATATGAACAATTTTAAAATTATAAATATTTTAGACTATAATTACAAGAATGATATGCTATTTTATATTAATTATTTGATACTAATATTAACAGTCTTTGAATACAATAAATGAAAATCAAATATTGTCAATCGTTATATTTTTATTACGAAAAATAATAAAACTACACACGCTCCATAAATAATTCATGAAAATTTTTAAATAAGATTTAAATAATCTATACTTCCTGTTGTCAGTTTTCCTAAATTTATCATAAATATTAATTTATTTGAAATACTGTCATTATTTTAGGAAAAAAGTTTGCTTACATTAAATGTAAATTCAGTTTTCACCTATCTAGTCTAGACAAGCAGTTTTCATTTCTCTTAATTTTAGTCGCTTCTCGAGTTGCTTTCTGCACAAAAGACTGTTGCCTGTCATAGTATTCTCTTATTGATTCACAATGCGATGCTCTTTCTTTGGGATTAAATTGTATGCTCCATCTTTTATTCCTAAATTATTTCTTCTCATCAAATATTTTAAAATCCTAAACATTTCATTTAGAATCAGGTTTCTGTTCTTTATAATTATTGTAATTTCGTTTCACCTAATAATTTTTCAGCATGAATATGTTCTCAATTAACTAAAATTTATTCGTAATTTAACCCTTAAATGCCGGGTGTTGCTTTTCGGCAACATACCCAATTTAGTCTCTAAAATACTATTAGAATAATATTGAAGCTATAATGCTTAATGTTGCCCATAAAATACATTCTGAAAATATTATTAAATCGATTTTCAACATGTAGATGGCAACACTTGTGCTGTTTAAGAATAAAGATAGATTTATTTTTTCAATTGTTGCTACTGGCTCTCTTTGTTTTATTTGGAAGCTTGCGAAATACCCTATTTTGTTCTGCAGTGAGCAAGTAAAATTTATTTCTTATTATAGTTCCTAAAATTCTTGTATGTTTAATATTATACAATTTTTGCAAAGAAAATTACTTTTTCAATTAAAGACCAGTATTGCCAATTAGTAACAAGCTGTTTTTTAGCCGTAAACCATACTTAAAACAAAACATGATTTTTTAAAGTGATTCCCCATGATTTTTTTAAAAAATGAAAGCCGAAAAACATTATTACAATGATTTTTGAAAAATCAGGCATTTAAGGGTTAACTATTACTCAATCGGATTCAAAATTTAAAACCTCTCAAATCGAAATCTTCTGCACATATTGGGACTAAGTTAAAGTAGCAATTCTACCGTAGATTAAAAAAAATATTCTAAAAACATCTTCCACACACACAAACTAAACATTTTATCAAACACAAAATGCTTAATGCAAGCATTACTGACTGTACTTTGTAAAACAAACAAAACAATCCTTCTTCCTCAAGTTTTTTTTAATATTGACATGGGCTTCTATAAACATACTCGTTGTTTTCCTCAATCCCCATTTCTCCTATTTTCCAATAAAACTCATACTCATAAGACCTCTTCTGATTTTCTGAACAAAATCGAAAACATCTTTTATTCTAGCTAAAAACAAATTCTACATCCTCTATTTATAATAATGTTTACGATGTCATTGAATGCTCAGTAAACACTAAGTGAATTTTATTAAAGTTCGCTTAAATTTTAGGTATTAGTAGTAGGTACGATGCTTATCATACAATGCACGTCTTCATTCTCACACAGATTGTTTGACAATGAAAAAAACAGTTGCTTTTTTTAAGTGATTTTCATTCTTTTAAAGTGTATCCTTTCCATGTGTATAAATTTCCTAGTAATGTTGACTAATAAGGGTAACTTTTAATATACTCTCCTAGTAATGTTGAATGTGTTTTTCATTTTTTATGTGAATCTGCCTAATTCACATAGCAATTATTTTTATTAGTTATTATTTTATTTCATAGTCAGTTATTTTAACATTTTATTCAATTTCTAGTAAAACGCTTTACCTTTTGCAAATTCTTGCTCTGTGTGCGTTTTCATGGCATGTCTTTCCAAATTAAATATTCTCCTCAATACAAAGTTTCTCATTTCTGTGTTTGTGCTTCTCGCGAACAACACATTTTTAATAACATTTAACACTCTATACCAAACCTTAAATTGATTTCCTTTTCATGTACAATAGAACTCCAATTATCCGAACTCTGACTATCCGAATCGCTGATTATCCGAATCGCTTTGAGAATTTCAGAAAAAAAATTAAGACGAAACGTATCGCGATTCGCGAAATAATGATTCTGTCTATGCGCGCTATTGTCCTTCCCTCCGCGAAGCTAGTGTAGGCGAGGCGCGGACATGAGTCTAATTATGCAGTTCGATTATTGGCTGCGTCCGTCGCTAGGTGGCCGGCCCGGACCACCTGTCACTGTTCGTTTTGATTTTTGATTAGTCAGTTAGTGTAACGTGATCTGCTAGTTGATTATTTGACCTGCTACTGTGACGGTACTCTTTTGCAACGGTGCGGTTTTTTTTTTTGTTTTTTTTTTTTTGTGTGTGAGCAGTCGTTCACCATGTCTTCTAAAAGAAAACGTGTTATCGTTAGCGGATAAACTAAACAATATACAGCAATCAGATAAAGAAGTTATGGGTAAAGAGCTGACTGAGATGTACAGTGTTGGACAATCAACGATTTCAGACATAAAAAAGGGAACAAACCTACACTTTTAAACTTCGTGTCAGTGCTTGAAAACGAAGATGGAAGTTCTTCAAGAAAATCAATGAAGGCAGCAAGAAACAAAGATTTAGAAGATGCCGTTTTCAAGTGGTTTTGCAGCAACGTTCTTTGGGAAACCCAATTTCGGATCTGATTCTTTGTGAAAAAGTTAAGATCTTAGCTCAGAAGCTTGGTTTTCCATCCTTTAAAGCAAGTAACGGCTGGCTAAGAAATTTTCAGTCCAGGCACGGTGTCCGTGAATTAGATTTAAGTGGCGAGAAGTTATCAGCAGAAGATTTTATTGAAAATTTTATAGATGTAGCAGACTTCTACGATCCTGAGTTTTTGTACAACGGCGATGAAACCGGTCTTTGCTACCCGAAAAAAGATGAAGACTGTCAAACAGCTTACTGTGACCGAAATGTTCAGCCAGCAACGACTTTCATTTACAATACGTTACGTACATACTGTACTAATGTACAGCACTTGTAAATACGCTTAACATGTAAAAGTGTTGCCTTTACATTTATTTAATTAAAAGCTCTCTTTCTTTAAAAATATTTTTCTCCATTTCCAACATACATACAGTAATTAAAATCGACACATTTTTCGGAAAAAATCCAATTATCTGAATTTTTGATTATTCAAATGGTGTCTGGTCCCAATTGATTCGGATAGTTGATTTCTACTGTAT
Organism: Maratus speciosus; assembly: GCA_963932465.1. Classification (NCBI taxonomy): domain Eukaryota; kingdom Metazoa; phylum Arthropoda; class Arachnida; order Araneae; family Salticidae; genus Maratus; species Maratus speciosus. The sequence goes on along the minus strand of OZ010787.1, from coordinate 681,732,451 downwards.
TTACAACCCTTCTAGAATTGACAAAACTTTTAGAAAGTTCAAAAATTCTAATTTTTCTATATTACTCGAATTATCTACGTAACTGCGTTTTAATAACTCTCTATTTCGGTGCTCAAAAACTTCTTCCATTTCGGTTTCGCCCCACCAGTGGCCGAGAGGTTCTGCTCTCTAAACTGGTAGACGGGAGATGCTGGATTCTAACCCAATCGCGTCTGTCGGCCTAATCGTCGGGAGTTTTCTGTGGTTTTCGTCGAACCTTGGATTTCCATGCATAAATACGGGTTAGGTTCTCTTAGAAAGACACCCTATGGAATAACACCCCCACCCTTCGGACCTATATCCCTCGTGTAGATAATTGGTCTTCATAAACACCACCATTTCGGTTTCACCATTTATTGTCAGAGGGTGTTTACATATTTTTAGAACGAATTTGTTAAAGGATATAAGAAATGTAAATATTTTGGGGGAAACAATCCTGGCAATGGCTTATTATTCGACTATAGAATTATTGTCTGATACTTCAAATTTTATTATTCGTTCAAAATCCTATTACATACATTGGAGGATACATTTTTATGCTTTCCTAGGAGAAATATTGTTATTACGCAGATTAAAAAAAATCGTGAAACGTACCGTATTATAATATTTAACCCTTATAAAAGTTTGTACGGTTTATAATATTTCTAAAGTGAAACCGATAGGAAAAAGAGAAAATCCGCCGACGCAGAAATAATTTGAAAGTCTTTAAATGAATCTTAACAACGATAAATAAAGTAAATATTTACAGCTTAGAAGAGCAAAAAATTAATAGTCACCGTTTTTGCCGAAGCATGTGGCTCAACGCAAGACATTTTTTAGAGCTTTGTATGAAAATAATTTAGCAGGACATAAATGGAAATGTATTGTTAGCCTGGAGGAGGCATAAGTTTACCTAAATGAATGGAACAAAAACATTCTCTTTACTATCGAAAAAGTAGCGAAAAATAAGTCCAGATTTTGTTCCCAGAATTAAAAAAAAGTGTCAGTGAATGTTTTATGATTATCACAGCTTTCATTTAAGATGGAAAATTAAAAATAAGAAGAGTGGAAAAATTGTTAAAATTAACTCATCGTAAATACCATTTCTTTTTTTTTTACGACTTTTAAAGAGGGAAACGGCACCAAGACAAAGCCACTGGTCATACTTAAAAAACTACCGTTGTATGTCTTAAAAAATGAAACCTCACACAGGCATTATACCATATTGCATATATACCTTTTCAACTGCGAGGTCAAGTGATGTTTCATCTATGGATTAGTGTGCCCTTGATCTGTGGGAAAAAGTTCTTTCAAAGCGCAAACCCATCACGATGGATGGGCCTGGAAAGTAGTGTAAAAGGAATAGCAAGCAATACCCATCAAAATTTTACGAAAGACCCTTCTATCATGGAAACAACGACAAGGCTTATAATCCAAAAAGAAGGCTATTAGATCGGACATTTAAAAAATGAACATTTACATATTAACCCTTAAATGCGCAATTTTTTATTTTGTTTCGAAAAAATTATGTATGATTCTCTGAAAGGTTTATGACACAGGAAAAATAATGAAAAAAATCAGAGATACATTTTTCATAGAATACGTCCATCTTTTCTTCTGTTGCACATCTGCAATACAAGTAAAAACTACTGTCGTGTGGATGTTTTACGCTAAACTATTGCAAATTAGTAAATATTTTAATAAGTATGTCTCCAAATACCTTATTTTATATAATTATTTATTTTATAAAACTTAATTATTTTATAAACTTTAACTCTTTAATTCACGTGATCGAATACGTTCTAGAAATTACTTAGTTCAGAGAATCTGACTTTACACCAGAAAGTTTCAAAGGTTAATTTCGCTTAATTTAAACAGGGAATGTCTGTTATTAATTAATGCAGATACTGATATTTTAATTTTCTGGTGTGAATTAGGAATATACGAATAAAAAAATCTATTAAATTCAAATCACTGTTGTTTGTAAAATGCAAAGCTGCGCACTAAAGGGTTAAACCTTAAAATAATTGCCGTTAAATAGTTTTAAAATTGTGTAAGCACCCTATGTATTTTTTTTAATCTATCAGTAAAATGGAAATTCTTTAAATTCTATTTTTACAGGAAAAGCGTTGTATGATTATTATTTTTATTATATTACTATTTTTGACGAACTAGATAAGCATTGAAATAAAATTACAAAATGGTATCTATCAGTATCGAATATGAATATTTCTACATATCTCTTCACTGCTGAACATTAAATTTAAACCTTCATTTTTCTTGCAAAAATCGTTTAATTTTTGCTTGAGTTTTTGGCAACCTGGATACAATTGCATATCACTCTTAAAAGACTTATTTTCCACGCATCTACTGAATGAAGTTTGAAAAAGTCAATGAAATAAATATCAAAACAGACGGAAGTTGATTTTTAAAGTTGTGACTCAAACGATACGTACTTACGATACTGATAACTTAAACGATACGTCTTATTTTTCCCAGTCAAAGATTATTTATTAACAATACTGAAAACGTACTCGTGTTAATTTTTTAAATAGAATAAAGCATAACAGCTATCGAAATCTTTTGAGTTTTTTAATTTCAATTGTTTTATATGTTTTGACATATCCTACATGTGCATATCCGAACTGTGCATAATATTTAATTGTATTATTTACTTTTTTCACTAAAATATCGGCGCTATGCCTGTTGTGAGAGAAAATGGTAAAATGACACAAAATGTTTCAATTTTCTTTGTGCGTTTGTGAGCACTAGATATGTATCACATATTCATTGAACTTTTCTTTAATTCAGATCTGATATATTGACAAAAGTTTTTAGTGTTCCATCAGATTTGAATATGTTTGTCAAAAAACTAAATAAAATTAACAGGAATGCTTTTTACAGGAAGCTTTTTAAAATGTTTGATTTTCTCCCTGGGTCATGGATAATGGCATGGTAAGTTAAAATCTGAAATATAAAATTATTTTTCGATTTTTTGAGTTATTAAGATAGTTTAAGGTTTCGAAAGGAGTCTGCTGGTACTTTATATCTATAATATTAAAAATGCAATAGCAAAACTGTTGTTCAGCTGTACATTTCAAGTTTCTGTGATATGTTTATGAATTCAAACCTATGATATAGAAATTTTAATCTGATAGTACATTTATGAATTTGAAGCCTCACGTTAAATATATATATATATATATATATGGGATTGTAAATATTCTCAACAATGCAACTCGACTAACTCAAGGGTTTATTGAATCGATACTCAATCTTATATGAAATAAAAAGTACAACACGAGGTGCGTGGAAAAAAGCTAAAAATGTGTGGCAACGGTTATGATGGAAAATAAGAATATTCAAGAGATGTTTTTATGTTTTTAGAAATTCGATAATGTTTATCTCAACATGAAGGTTGAAGATTAGTTAAATAAAAAATAAAAGATTTGAGTAAGAATTCTAGGTGAATTCCAGTATTTATGTAAACAAATGTATTATATTATTGATGTGGATGAACTGTTGTGATCTTCCAAGCATAATATTTGTTCGAGTGAATAATAAATGCCGTATTAAATTGATGAACTAATAGATGCATTTATTTATAGTTATAAGCTAAGTGAATCTTTAAATAATTTTCAGAAAGAATCCTACATATATATATCCGGATAGGTCTTCTTGTAATCTATTCACAAAGATAAAATTCTCAGCTTTCTTCCCTTTACATTTCAACCAATAGATGGAGATTATATATTAAATAATTCTCATTTTAACGCAAAACTTCACAAAAGTGGTTTTATCACTCCAAAGCCTATTTTTAGAGTAAATAATTGCAAACACTATTTCTGATACGGAACGGTAATTTCTGGTTGACCAAACTGATTTCCAGAGAAAGGAAAAGGTTCCAATCTCTCTTTGCTTCTCAGCAGAATTTAACGAAATGCACTCAAACTTCAAATATGAATTTTCGTGGCAAGGATTTTTCAGTTTTGTGCTTTGGGGCGATGCCGTTAATAGGATGAATACAGTTGGCATTTAGGTCTGAAAATGATGCAACTAAGAGAAATACTTTTCTCATTCAGTAAGTTCCAATACAGATTCAGATTAATTCATACGAAGAAAACCCTAACAGTGTACTAAATTGAAATCTTCTATATTTACTCGCATAATATTTAACCGGAGAATTCCACGCAGTCTCTAGCTTTCAAAGAAAGTTTCTTAAAAAAGAATTAGAAATGTTTTCCGTGAATACTAAGATTAAGATTATTAAACTAAATTTTATGCTAATGTAAACGATTTATGAGATTTGCATTTCACAATAGTTAATTTTAACTTTTTGGTAAAATCTCGTTATGTTTCCATAATTTTTTTCTCTGCACTTGTACCATGACTGTGTGCATGATAGTATTATAACTAATATTACTTTGTCATACATTATAATGCACATACTACAGCCGAATTCGGTTGAGTTTCAAGAGACCAAACAAAAGTTCCGTATTAAGCTCCATCACCGATTAAACTTGATAAACATGTTATTTTTGGAAATTATCATACATACACTTTTAGTCATCTAAAAGAGTTTTAGAGCTTTTCCTTCTACATTTACAATCAAAAACTATGCCACACTGCAAATGGAGGTGTCTTAAATTCAGACACATATGTAACTGAAAAAGAAATTCAGACACTTAAGTGTCTGAATAAGAAATTTCAGACATTATACATGTCTGAATTTAAGACACTTAAGTGTCTTACTATGATGGTGGAATAAATGAATTGAAAATAATGTCTGAATATTGGTGAAATGTCTGAAATTAAGACATTTAGAAATTCAGACACTTGAATGTCTGAATTTTATGTAATTGTATTTTATACGTGATGACTGTGGTACAATTGTATCACTATATATGCTAGCTATACTGGAAACTTTTTAAAATTAGATTTTTAAGACAATTTTAAATTCATAACTGTTCTTGCAGTTTCAAGCAATAAAATATTATTATTAAACTAAAAAAATACAAAAACAAAAATGAAAAGAATAAACATCAGATTTATGATTACTTTATTTTTTTTATCGTTGCATGAAATATTGATGAATTAAGGTTTGCTTATCCCTCGATGTGCTTAATACAATTCTTTTTTCAATAATATACAATGAATTGTAATCAATATTCGTTGTTTCAGAAATGGATGTTAGATCATTTCTGATAATTTCAATGCAATGCAATGCTTCGGTTTTAATCAGATGAAAAACGCCGTGTAACCACAAGAAAGCGCCGACCGACCAGAACAAAGATCACGAGTAGACTGATACGTCTATCTAGAGCTTAAGTGGGTCATTCATTGTGCGTGGGTTTATTTATTCAGGCAAAGGATTTAAAGTTTCTCATTTATCTCAATGGGTATTTTAGACATTTTTGTGAAACGTTTGGTTAAGACATTTTCTACCGCTTAATTTCCGTGCTTATAAGATGGATTATGAAATATGGACAATTTTCCTAAACCGTCGGGATATCCGGAGTTTATTTACATTAAAATCATATACAGAAAATCGGACTTTGAAAAACTGACGTGATAAGCGGAGTGACGTGAAAACCGGGTGTCGGGATAACGAGGTCCGACTGTATTTGTATCACAATTGTACAAGTCTGCTTACTTAGTCTCGAAACTGAATTATTTTTTGTGCATTAAGTTAAGTAATTAAAGTACAAATTCGTACTTTTCACAAAGTACCAATTTTCTCAAAAATTGTTTGCACTCATTGGCCTACATGGGGGACGGTAAAAATAGACTGCCTCCCCGCCTAAATATTTGAAAATATTAAAGATATATATCTCGGAATGCTAAAATACATGGCCGCAGGCAAAAAAGAAAAAAAAAATTACGGAAGGGCCATATTTTGAAACAGATATGCTATATCCCATAGACTAGTCCGCATTTAAAAAAAAAAAAAAAACGGATTTTGAACCTAAAATAGGTTTTTTTTTTGTTTTTTGTCAGAGTACATCGTGCAAGACAATATTGAAACATATCGAGTTAAAAAGGAAAATAAAAATTTGCAGTTAAAAAAATATTATATATTCAAAAATAAGTTTCTAACAATATTTTAAAAAATAAGGAACCGAAATTCTTTTTTTATTATTATTGTCAGGAGACTGTGTTCTCCCGAGCTCCTCATTTAAGATAAATTTAAAATACACGAACGTTAAAAAAAAAAAAACACAATTGAAAAAGTTTTCTACAAGAGAGTCCTCCCCTGACGAAAAGTCTTTACATCAGTTTTCTGCTAGCACTTAATTAATCTATAGTCACTTGGAAGAATAAATTCTTTTTTCAATTAGATCTAAATAAAAATTAATTAATTAATTACCAAAATCTAGAAAGGGGCAATGGTCCGCAATGCCCCTCATCTTCAGGCGATTATGCTTAAAGTGGGTACCAAATAGGCATCCTCCACCCACTTGAATACTGGCGTAACATGGATTTTGTTCGGGTAACAATTATCTAAAGCCCCTAAAAAATATTCTTCCTGGCAATCATTCTCTCTGCTCTTTTCCGAATATGCCACGTCACTGCCTTTTAATGAAAATCTTGCGTGCGCACATGATTGTATATTATTTTACAATTTGATAAGGAAAAATACGGAATGAAACAGTCCAAAATTTTGCTGGAATTATAAATTAATAATTCTTCTTTTATTGAAAGTTAAGATTTAAATATGAAAATTCAATACAAAACTGATTCTAAAACGCATCGTGAAAGTATTATAACGTGCCAGCCAATCAGAAAGCTCGTTTGTTTACTACTGTTTTGGCGGGCAACGGACATTTTTTAACGGCGCGAAGCTGAATTAAAGTAGTCCAGCAGTAAAGTAAATTTGCTTGATGTATAAAAGTTTCTGTTTTATTTATCTACAAGATGCTTCATTGCCTGCTGATAACAGCTTTTAATGATTTGAAATCTCTCCACTTGTGAATCATCGTTCGTCATGCAAATCGTTGTCGCTGAGTCATTAAAATGCGTTATAAATTTAGAAGAAATGCTGACAAGGTGACAAGTATTACTTTCTTTTGGAAAAAGACATGTATACATAAGACATGGAAAAAGACATGTAGCTTGCCTTTTTTGAATGCCAGACGAAACTTTATTTATACAATTTGTAAAGGCAAATATGCTGCTTATTCCGAATAGTATTAATTCGTCTTATTTGAATTATTATTGTGCTCGGAACGTGCGATTGCGAAAACATTTTTTTCATGCGGAATACAGAAATTTCAATATGAAAGGATAAAATAATACATAAAATCTAATGATTAAACAATGTCATTTAATCATTATACTATTGTGAAAGTGTACTTTCGTCAAACTACCTTTTAGATATTACATTTTTTGGATATTACCAGCCAAGGTAAGTCATAGGTGATTTGTGTAGAATGATAATTCTCAATTTAGAGGACTTTTTTCGGACAATATTGAACGTTCTTTGCATGTTTAATATTATTTATTTAATATTTAAATTATTTTTATCACATTAATTTCAATTTTTCATATTTGTGTCTTTTTCATCCAATAAATATTTTTTGTGTGAAAAGATTTGTTTGTTCATTTGTGATGATTTTGATGATTGAATATAATTTTCAGTACTAATGAATATATTTAAAAAAAACTAATGATATTGCATAAGATTTTTCTTTGCAATTTCAGTTTACTTTATATTATTGATATAATTGCACTTATGATTTTTCATTTTAAGTGACAAGAGTATCATTTAACTCTTTCACAGAATATATATTATGGAAAGGTTTTTTTTATATATATATATATTAAAATTTTTAAATATATGAAAAATGTTATCAATATTGTTTCGCTTCATACTGTGGATATAAAAATATGAAAAAAAAAATCACGAAAGCATAAGAATAAAAAAATTTCATGAATTTCAGAATAGTTTATGTTTCAGTTTTCCAATATGAAATAAATCTCCCCTATAGTATTCAACTCAATGACTATACTATTTTTTATTTATTTATTTTTAATAATCTTTATGAAAACTTGTTTAAAAATAAAAAGCTACTTATGTATTTACTGTGTTACATAACATATTAGCCCGGGAGGATTAACGCCGAGCCTGATAGAACCATAGTACGTATGGTTTTTACAATTGTCACTTTTTTTTTAAAGTAATCTTCAACTTATTTTATCGCAGAATTTGTAACAATTGTCTGCGTCTAAATAAGGTGACGAATATTATTTGTATTTATTGGTGACAAAGTAAAAACCATTCTCACTCTTGGTATGCGCGCGTCCCCCGGGGTTGAATTTTAAAACGAAGCCATATTTATAAGATACTTTAAGCAAATGATAAAATCTGTATAATTAATGCAATATGTGCTAAAATTATATTTAAAAAATCAAGTTGAATATCATACGGAAAAATGAAAAAATATGAGAAAAAAAATGTATGGATATAAGTAAGACCCATTTTCTGCCCATGACAGGGGAAGATACTTTTCTAATGATTTAGTACTGTGTGATAGGTGAATTATAATTTCGCTGATATTTAACATTTTGTGAAAGAATGTGCTTTGAAGATCATTCTTATGATTATGTTTGCTCCGTGTACGTATATATTTTTTCATATTATTCCATTTTTTTTAATTCATGGTTAAATAAATTATTTTTATTACGATGTTTATAGGGGAAAATATTTTTGAAAGTTTCTTTTCACCTCAAAGATTTTTTTTTAAATCTGAATGTAAAAAAAAAAAGGTACTTTTCGGTTAGCCGGGCGCCACTGTTATATATACATATATGTATATACATATATATATACATATACATACATATTGCATTTATATATATGTGTGTATGTATATATACAATATATATATGTATATATATAACACTGGTGCCCGGCTAACCGAAAAGTACCAAAAATTATGAAAATTAATAACAAAAATAAACTAATTCAAAAGATAATGAAATAGGATTTTAAGTCTATTTTTTATATTTGTGTTTGATAATGTAGCATCTCGACGCATGTTATCTTTGTTGCATTTAAATTTTGTCTTTATATGATAAATGAATATATATATATGTATATAAATGCACATTGTGATGCTACAAATTAAATAGAGTAACTTATCATGTACTAATTAATTGGTTTGTTTCCATGCATGGATATTTATATTCGCGTGATTTAAAGTAATTTGCAGAATATTATTGATTAATGTCAACCGCTGGACCTAGAATTTATTTAGATCATCATTGCTATACTTTCACAAAAAACTTTTTATTTATTTAGAATGCGCATATAAATGAATATATAGCAAAACCTCTGAAAAGCGGACGATTCGGGAGCACGTAATTAATCCACTATTTGCTGGTATCGCTATATAGAGTAAAATTAACTGGTTCTATGATTTTTTCTTCATTGTTTTTCTTTTTACTCTAGATTGTTTAAAAATTCTTTTACAATATATACGTAGACTGCTTAGCAAATTTTAACATATTTGAACATTTTTCCAAAATTCTTTCTTTTTCTTTTCTCGCTTAAAGAGAAAAAAGGAGTTCATAACACCAGCTTGTTTTTTTTTTTTAGATGTTAATATTTGTATGACAAATTTAAAACATTCTGAGAAAGAAAAAACTTTAATTTATTATTAATACTATTATTATTGAATTATTTTATTTAAACGTTAAAATATTTCAAAGCACACTTCAAGGAAAGAAACTTGTACTTTCTACTAAGAAAATGAACAAAATAGTACAAGATATTTACTTTATGTCAATTGTAATTTGATTTCTTTCTCAATGTAGTTAACAATATACCAATCATGTGGATAAGAAATGGCTTTTGCGACTGCCATTGCTTGTGTGACTGCAAACACTCAAAACACCGTTGGGGAGCAGAAATGAAGGATTTCTGTTTCCAGCTATATTTACTATGTTATTTATCGTTTAAAAAGTGTCAAACAGACGTACTGTCCATGTTTCAGTATTTCTTGATGATGATAAATAGTAAAATAACAAAAACGAAGGGAGATTTTAAAAAAAAAAAAAGTAAGACTTTCATACTCAAAATTTTTTTTTTAATGTTGGGATCTCATATACAACACATTTTATGAAATCTAGTGTTAGATTTTATTTAACACAGAAATTAAAAATGCAAAAAATGCTTGAACTAAGTCACTGGGAATATCTAATTTAAACGGAAAAAAAATTGTACAACGAAGCAGGGATGGGATTCTTTCTGAAGGAGTGTATCATTTTTCATAAATGGGAATAATTTGTTACCATAAAGCAGAGATGATTGCAGCGTGGACAAACTGGGCTGTTTCTATAGGCCTTTAGCTTTACGGGCCCCCCAAATTTGGTATGAAATTTCCACAAAGCTGATATTTTAAATTTGTTTTGATCTTATACTTATTTTAATAAATATTTTGTACTTTTAGAACATGACTAGTTTAAAGAAATGGTTATATTTATCCAACTATGTATTTGATGGCCTCGAATAGGCTTATTTTTTTTCTAACAGTATATGAAGGCCGTGGGGGTGGGGGGCGAAGGAATACTAGGTCTCTGGACTAAAATTTTGAAGTTATCACTAAAAGTAATAAATATTTTTCATACCTTAGGACATATATGATATCACATAAATACATATTTAGGTGAATATATAAATATATCATCCTATTCTAAAACTACAAAATACTGATTACAATCATCATAAGGTCAAAACTGATTTAAAATATCAGCTTTATGAAAACTTCGTACCCAATTTGGGCTACCCTAAAATCAGAGGATAGAGAAGCATCCCAGTTTTCCCATGCTGCAATCAGCTCTACTTTATGGTAATAGATCAGGGTTGCAAAAAAGCCGGCTAAAATTTAAAAAAACCCAGGCCGGTGGCTTTTATTGGTTTTAACAGGCTTTTTTTGTCCAAAATTGGTCTTTTTTGGCCATAATTGGCTTTTATACAATGAAGCATTGTAATTATAAACTACACATTTTAAAGTGTTTTTAATTAGTTTTAATGCCATTTAATTGATTTAGAGTTTAATAAGTAATCCAATTTCTCAGTTATGAGGATATTAATACTGGAATAAAACTTAGATAATTTTGCTAGTGATTTGTTGCCAGAATTGCGAATATGTCAGCTAAATTTTAAAAGGGCAATACCAACTGCCAATTTTTTCATTTTTCTGCTTTATAAAATTAAAGAGGACAGTGGTTACTTAGTTACATGTTTTATTACTTAAATAATTTTAAGAGCCAAGTACAATATACAAGTCTTATTTTATTTCTGGTAAACATTTAAAATTATATATAGTCATATTAATAAAAACACAATTTCTCTCTATTAAAAACATCATGAATAGAATATGCATGAATATGTTTAGCAACAAACTTTTCAAAATTTTATTTAGAGATTTTTTTTCTTGTTTAAATGCTCTATTTTTTATACACTTATGTACCACTCTCCTCAAATATTACATTCTTTCTAATGTCTCTATTAACATATTATAACTTAATCTCTCCATATGGACACATAAGAATATTTCCATTTTGATGTGCTACATTTTGTCTTTAATTAAATATAATCTTTAAAATGTCTAGTATATGTGGAACTATGTAATATAGAATTTCAAAACACCAGTTTGGAGCCCAAGTTATATTCTTTTCAGTGTTTATGTATATATATATATTTTTTTTTTTCTTCAAACATGATGCCTTCACAGTTGCCTTCTAGAAGTTATTTATTTGACAAAGTTTGACTTATTTAACAAAATTTAATAGAATTCCATTACTTCTTTTAGTAGAAAATATTTATAAGTATACTAAAAATTAATTGATCCAAATTTAAAACAAATTAACTGTAAACCAACTTCAAAAAATAAAAACCGGCTTTTTTCAATAAAATCCAGCTTTTTTTAAGTGGTTAAAACCAAAAAAAAAAGCCGGCCGGCTTTTTTTGGCCTAGCTAAAAGACGGCAACCCTGTAATAAATTATTCCCATTTATAAAAAAAATGATTCAATGTGGTCAAATATGGTTGCGTATATGGCTTAGAAAGAAAAGTGGTCAAAGATGGCTTCATATTGGCGAAAAAAAAACGGCTCAAAGATGGTCGCAATTAAGACATTTGAAATGTCTGAAATTCAGACGCAAGAAGTGTCTAAAAATGTTAAGACATTTTAAAACGTCTGAAAATCGAACACTCCTGTTTCAGACACTTAAGTGTCTGAAATTCAGACGCAAGAAGTGTCTTAAAATTTTCAGACATTTTAAAACGTCTGAAAATTGAACACTACGTTTCAGACACTTAAGTGTCTGAATTTCAGACATTTCAGTTTACAGTGCATTAAGATGCATTTAGGTAGAAGTTTAACTATATTCATTACTACATGTAACTTTACTCATTATTAATTTTTATAACACCTACTGTGAGGGATAGTAACTGAAAGCTAATATCGATTCATTTGAAATTTTATTCCCTATTAAAAATCAGTTGAACCAATGAGCACCCTTATAATCGCCCTGAAGTTATTTTTATAGAAAATGAAAACTATCAGTGTCATGTTTTCGTTAACAAAACAACCGTTAGCAGGTAAAAACAAAACGTAGAAAACATGTAAAGGAATATACAACCGCATTCATACGTTTTCAGCTTTCGCGAGTTTATTAAACACTCAACTTTTTTTTAAGTTGTCATTCGTTGTCAGATGCACAACACAATTCCTATTATAGCATTTTCCGTGGTGTTGGTCATCGGTCCTCCATTCAAACTAGCTGTGCATTTGCGCAAAGCTGATAAAACATAAATTTCAGTACAATTAACATACAATCTCAAAATAATGTCAAACAAGAGCAATTTGCATGTCATACCAGTGCCATATGTTCAAGACATTTTGAGCGGCAGTTAATGTCGGAACAGGTGGTATTATGGATTCCTCAGCTTCCAGATATCAGAACCGGGAGATATCTTTTTTCTTGACTCGTGTCTTAGAAACTTCTGAGCAGATTTGTATTAATACCTATCGTGGATGTCAATATACTCGTCATTTTTTTAAACACGTTTGACATTCAACTATCCAATCTTTATAGAAGGGTACCATTCATTTCCTTAGGATGGGCATCTCTTTTAGTTTTGTTAAACCATCCTTCAATAAACACCTTGCAATTCTATCTCATTTGGTGCTATCAGAAGATGGAACCAGGTAATTGAAATTCATTGCATCCAGAAAGTTGTCAAATGTTGATTATGAATTTTTATTCCACATACCATGTCGTTCGCGAACAGTTAGACTAGATGATCTTAGTACTGTTGTTTTAAAACCTTAATTACGCACTGATCCATACACTGGAGAGGATTCATCAAAATCGGTGACTAAAACTCGACGTGGATGGGTTTTGTAATTAAAAATGTTCTTCGAGTAGGCTGTGCAGTTTTTCATAAACTGCGTTACCTTTGTTTGTTGTTCAAAGTTGTGAATTATTTTGACTAAAAGATTTCCAGTTATCCACAGCCCGATTTTAATTAATTCACAGGTCAAAAGCTTAACGTTTTTGAAACAGTCGTGCTTTTGTGATTTACTTATGACTAAAGGCTTTTCTCACTTTAAAGGAAAAGAATAGTATCTCAATTTTTATTCAGCATCCATTTCTCTCATTTGACAGCGAATGTTTTATCTGGCCTTAATTTGAAGGAAAGTCAAAATTCTCCTACATTGAAGATTTCGCGACTAACATATTTTTGACAATTTTTGGAAGCATGGCTGTATTATAACGCTCTAAATCTAATCCTACCACCTGTTTTACATAAACTAGTTTGTATAATATACCATACCGATTTTTCAATCAGTCCAGTCATCCAATTGACGATTCAAATTTTATTTTGAGAGTCTTTGCTATCAGTGTAGCCTTCTTTTTAATCAGGGTTGACTCACCCTGTGTGTTTATATAATATACATATCTCTCTGTGTATGTATAACCTTGATTATTTAACAATTCATTACTTAAAATATGAAATGAATGTTACAAAGAATCATTTATTTTCTTTGTTAATCTAAGATCTCAGTCGTGAAAAAGAACAGGATTGACATCATCTGGTACTTTTGCAATCTTGCTTTCATAATTGATAAAAAAAAACCGAAAGCTTGAAAAACACAATAATAAATACAATCAACGAGTTGTACAGTCGTGGAAAAATAAAAGTAAACACCCCCTACTAACTCCTCAACAAACTATCGTAGAAGAAAGTTACTGGTATGGAAAGATTGGAAATAAAGTCTACATTTAATTGATGTATATAAAATCAATGCAAAAACCCTTGACGGGTTAAAAGTTTCTGACGCAGCACTTTATCTTATGCTCTAAGAATTTTAAATATGGAACTTAAAAATACTGATATCAAATTTTGAGTGATGTTATGCTATTTCTTAAAAAATATATTTGTATTTATTTCACCATTTTATTTTTGTTTTATTTATAATCGCATGTGCAAAAGTTATGTTCAACATGAAAAGCTGCATAAAATTTTATTCGCTGTTGCTTTATCATTTACATCTCTCATAAATTCAAAATATGTGTTTTAAAAGATATGATATAAAATTTAAGTGACGCCTTGATGTGACTTTAAAAGGTTTGTTTTTTAAAATTTAATTTAAATTATTTTTGACTTGGTTAAAATATTTTTTTTACATCTACACAATACTTTTAATTTTCCAATTCACTGTTAAATATATCACTTTCATTGAATCTATACTATGCATTGAAATGTATTTATTTCAATAAATTGATTTATCTTTTGTGTCACGCTATTCAAAATTGTGAGTAAGATTTATGTAAATGGTTTATTTGCGTCAAACTATCCTTTTTCATACATTTCATGTAGTTTGGACACAATGACGCAAAGAAACCATTTACATAAATCTTACTCACAATTTTGAATAGCGTGACACAAAAGATAAATCAATTTATTGAAATAAATACATTTCAATGCATAGTATAGATTCAATGAAAGTGATATATTTAACAGTGAATTGGAAAATTAAAAGTATTGTGTAGATGTAAAAAAAATATTTTAACCAAGTCAAAAATAATTTAAATTGAATTTTAAAAAACAAACCCTTTAAAGTCACATCAAGGCGTCACTTAAATTTTAAATCATATCTTTTAAAACACATATTTTGAATTTATGAGAGATGTAAATGATAAAGCAACAGCGAATAAAATTTTATGCAGCTTTTCATGTTGAACATAACTTTTGCCCATGCGATTATAAATAAAACAAAAATAAAATGGTGAAATAAATACAAATATATTTTTTAAGAAATAGCATAACGTCACTCAAAATTTGATATCAGTATTTTTAAGTTCCATATTTAAAATTCTTAGAGCATAAGATAAAGTGCTGCGTCAGAAACTTTTAACCCGTCAAGGGTTTTTGCATTGATATCATTACTTTTTTGAGGTTAGTGATAAAATGATTTAAAAAAAGATACTTATGGAATTTAATGCAGATTTAATTTTTACTATTTTATTACAATTTTCCTTATAGCAGTTTGTATATAAAAACAACTGGGTAAGTATAATGGCAGATCGCACAGGGGGTTTCATTTGATATTCCTTTAAAAACACTTTATCCTTAAATTAATAAATCCAAAATGTTAATTTATAATTATTAAATCCTTACATAGATGTAGCACCAATAGTTCCAATTTTCATGGGGCAGGGAACGCACTCTTTTAAACAAACCACCTTCCAATTGAAGTCATCAAAAACCAAGTTGAATAAGCCAGAGCCCGTTGTGTTGTTTGACAAACAGCAGTCTCATGTCCCCTCCTTCCCCCCTTTTTCAAAATTTTTCAGACCAGTACCTAAGAATGGAACCGAAATAATTTTTTCTCTTCAGAAATTACGATAAAAAAATAGTATGCAGTACTCATAAATTTACTTTAATGCTATATAGGGTGATTGTTAAGTTAATTATAACGTTTGGAATCTGTTGCATTGATGTCCGAAAGGTAGTTTCTGAGTTATGGAAGCTGGACCCATAAGGCGCCATAGAGGGGCAAAGCCCGCTAGTGTATCATAATTATATCTGCCATGTAGACTAATTGCGATATTTAATCAAAATAGCCCCCCCCCCTCCTCATCCCCGGAAATATAACAAATACAAAATGTTTCTTTATAAACCTATCGTCAAATAGGTTTTTATTTCTTTTTCCCTAAAAAAAAACATGGTTTTTATATCCGTAACGAAAATAGCGGACGAAGCCCGCTAGTTCCTATCATAATATATATTTTTAATAATTTTATATAGTCTATAATAAAAATCAGACTAAAAAGTCTAGTTCCATGAGTACTTGTAGTGTCAGTTACATGCTACGATTTTTGGATACCAGTATTTTAGAACGGGAAAATGTGACTTATTTTATCGGAGATATCTCATTAATTGAATAAGGTGAAGCAAACTTTTTGAAAAAAAAGGTGGCCAACAAGCATGGCAGTTATCAGCTATGTGACTTTGTGCTAAAGTCCATTAATTTGATCTGCTTTAAAAAGATTACGGAAGATTGAATTATAGTAGAACCTGGATTAACCGAGCTTCGATTAATCGAGGTTTCTGTTAACCGAGCCGATAACAAAGTCTGATTTTTTTTTTCCTTTTGAATGAGCCTTAAAAATAACCACACTCTTTAGCTCACTGTCCGTGCTATACAGGCCCTTCTGCCCCCAAAAGCCCTCAACTCCAAAGAAACATTGGACCCTGAGAAGTCAATAGCGAACAATGCTTTGTTTCCAGTGGCTGTGTGAACTTTCGTAAATTTTTCAAGTTGCATTTTAAAATTTACTACTGGTAGTTGATTTTCTTTTTAAATTTGTTAAGCTGTGAAACAGAACTTTACATATATTTACTTTTATTATTTAAAAAACGTTCTATATATTTTTTTAAAAGAGATGTTAAATTCGCAAGCACGGCGAGTTTTTACGCACAGTTTCTATTAACCGAGATTTCCGATTCCGGTTTACTAACAGTCCCAATTAGCTCGGATAATCGAGGCTGCTCTGTATAATTAAAAAATCAATGGCGATCTTACTGTAAACGGGTTTCCCTTTTACTGAGGGATTTCAAAACCGAATCAGCTGATGTTAGTTGCTGTTTCCCTGCTTGATTAAATAAGATTAGTTAAACATTTGAAAATTACCAAATATAAAAGGAACTAAGTCAACAGAGTCTTTGCTTTATGGTATTTTTTAACAACGCTATAAGAAAATGATTTTATATAAGAGATTTTAAATGTAACGTTTTAAATCTGACATAATTTTCACCAAACTTTCCTTTCTCTTTGTAACATTCAACTGAAAATATTTTTATTATTAGAAAGATAATATTATTATTTGCGCTACCTTAAAATTAGCAACTATAGTTAAAAATATCATCTCGAAATTTGAAATAAATCTCTCATATAAATATATTTTTTAATTTACACTGTTTTAATGTGTTTTGTAAACTGTTTTGGCCACTTTGGCCAATATGACGTAATTTCCTCCATTTACGACTTTTAACACACATCAATGAATTTATTATTTAAAAATTTTCTTTTTCTTTTAATATTCACGTGTAAATATAATTTTTATGACGTAATTTTCAATGTTTTCCTTCTTTTAATGCGTAATCATTTAATTCTAATTTGAAAATAATTGATTATTTTATAATTTTCTTTCATTTTAAGTAAGCATGTGTAAAAACAATTTTTATGACGTAATGTTTAATATTTTCCTGCTTTTAACACGTTATCATTTAATTCTAATTTAAAAGGATTTTTTTCTGTTTATAATAGTCACGTGTGAATAAATTTTTAATTTAAAGGATATATTATTCTTTGCGCTGTTTTAACATTTGGCAACAATTTAAAAGAACCTTTTCTAAAATATGTAAAAAATATCTCTGGAAATTCTGAAAATTTTAATTTAAAATTGAAATAAACCGTCAAAAAATTAGGCAAGTTAAGAATAATAAATGCACTCTGCAAACTTCGAGTTTCTATTGAATGATTAAATTGAATGAAAATGATTAAATTCCCATGTATATTTTTTTTTCCTATGAGACTTTTTTAATGAGACAATTTTATCCAGATTTAACATTAAATATCTCTTAAAATAATTCTTCGATTTAAAAACTGTCTACTTCAACATTTTTATCAAACATTTCTCTATAATACTACGCAATTGCGTCAAAAGATGGCGACACCAGAATTCTGATATGCTTATTATGTAAACTGTAAATATTGCAAAGAATTGTCTCGGGGTTATCAAACTTCATTGATATTTATAAATAAAACATTTCAACTAAATTATTTATTATAAAAGACTTATTGCATCACAATAGCTTTTATGCAAGGAAAATAATAATTATAATAATAATAATATTATGGATGTCAGTGATTATATATTGATTGACCGTCATAATAATAAAAAATGATATTATAAAAAGAAGAGCTGAAATGAATTATTTTTTTACGTTTCTGATCGTGTGATTTATATTCAAATAATAATTATTAATGTATATTTTTTGTAAAGTGATTGAAATTAAATATATTTATAAAATTTATGGTAATATTTTTATTGTTGAAAAATTGCCAAGAAATAATCATCATCAAATTGGCGTCATTATAATTGTAATTTTATTTAACTTAATAGCAATTAAAAAAATTACAAAGGAACTGAGAATAATGGTCAACTAGCAGACTTTAAAAAAAAAAAAAAAAAAAAAAAAAAAAAAAAAAAAAAACATGTGAAAACACGTACCAGCCAGTATCGAACTGCCTATCTTAAGGTCAGTAAACGATGGCCCTTAGCCACTCAGCCAGTGGGAAGACAAAATTTTTCTCCCCAAAACTGGTTAAAAAGAAAGCATGTGTATGAATACAGTGTCATGCATTTTCGGTGAAATTTCCATAGAATGGCGAAGAAATATAGTCCGATTTTTCATGCGCATTATAAAACGAACAAGAGTCTTGCTGGAAACAAGTAAATTGTTATTTGGTTCATCTGAAACATATTTATTTGATTTTTAAAAAATCGCCCGTGTCATTTTCGAGAGAAACAAAATCGAATTATTTAACGAACGAGAGTTTTCCCAGAAAAAAGAAAAGTGTTATTCACCTCGCCTTAATCACATTTATATTATGCATCAATTTAAAAATAGTCGTTAGAACCGTTTTCGAGATTTTCAAATTAGGAACTTCCTCGATATTATACCAACGTTTTCACTTTAAAAATGGCTATTTAGATCTCAAAATATACTGCACGTAGAAATGCAAAAATTTCAGTATACGATTAGACTGCAGATATAAGACTGTTCTAGAAAATTCAGAACAATAAGACATATATCTGCTGAGTTATTAAAAGGCGGCTTTTCGCGTTTTCTTTGATGTCGAGTTAGCTGTATATATGAGTTCCGCCATCTACGAATTCTATGATACGATACGATTTTAGGCTTAAGGCTGCGTCACTCGAAATACTACCGTCTTCCATGATATGCTTAGGGGCCATCTACATATTAAAACGAACCCAATATTCATTTATTTCAGTTGCAATACCTAATTTTAACAAGATATTTCAAACCTTCGGTTCAAACTATGCCTAGACACCAATTTTCAAGTCATTTGAATGATAAGTTTTTGAATTATAAACATTCAAAATTTAGTGCTTCTAATGTTAAATTACATATTCATATTTTTATTAATATCTCCTGAAATTATACTCCTAATGTTCTATTTTTTTGTGTAGCAATAATACTAATATTCTCAAACATAAATACGTTGAATTTTCAATTTTATAATTTTATGATAAAATTATGAAATTAATATTTAAAAAAAATATGAATTGAAACCTACAATTTTTTGGATGGATTTCAATTTATTAAGTCCTGCTTTATGAAAATCCAAAATTTCACATTTTTCTTCCAAGTAGTTTTCAAATTATGCTTAAAAAACGGCAAAAGGGTGGTTTAAGAATATTCATATTTAAGAATATTCACAATTCATATTTTGAAACTTCTTCTGCTATCCTGTAATCTAGCAGTGTTCAATGACTGCTTGAGTGGAGCTTAAGATGCTTTGATCAAAAACGGGGCCTCTCTCGGACAGCAATCGGGGACCGAATTTCAATTTGGATACAGCCCCTAAAATAGGCTCGTTTTAAAATAATTATTTTCTCTTAAACTTATCATACGAATTGCATTAAAATTTTTTTTAGGCTAATTGAAGGGTGTAGATGCATTTATGCTGTCAGAATTGTGTTCTCCTATTGAAAAAAAAAACAAAGTTATTGTTCGTTTTAATATGTAGATGGCCCACTAAACAAACTTTATATACATCATTTAAAAGTAGACTTTATTACCAATTGTGTGGTACCAGTCACTTTCTTCTACGATAAATTTTGCAAAGTTAGTAAGGGGTGTTTCCTTTTTTTTTCCACGACTGTACTTATGAAATGAAAAAATATATTTAAAAACATTTCAATAATATAATAGCAATCTACAAATATGTGCAAACAATAAAGCCTTATTCAACAAACAACTCGGTATATATCATGATTTTTTCAAACCTACTTTATTTTGATTTGTGAAAATTCAGACATCAAATAATGGATCTCGCCGCGAAATTTTTCGAAAAAGAGAACTCATTTTCATATGAAAAAAAAAAAAAAAAAAAAAAAAAAAATCTCTTTTCCAACTGAAAACACGGAAAAAATTGTTTTCTTCAGAAATATCATATCTTTTGAAAAGTATGTGTGCCTATAAATGGCACACTTTACACGGTTTTATTTTCTGAAAAACGGCTATTCTAAAAGAAATGGAAAACCCTTACATTTTTTAAATAAAATGATCTAAAGATACGCCATTGTATTTTTTACAGGCTTTGCAGTACAAGAAATGGTTTAGGCTCTGTTTTATGCTTGTGAAATATAAATAAATTTTATTTCTCAGAAATATTTAGAAACATTTTAACTATGAAAATATTATTCAATAACTTTTAATCAATGATATATTTTTAAATATAAATCATTTATGTATTACTGAGAAGAATCTCAAAAGTGTCAGTGCAGTTATATTTTAATAAATTGATATTTAGCAGTCAGCTTTAACAGAACATTAATGAGTTTGATTTAATTCAAGAAAAAACATTACTTAGTTTTCTTCGAAAATAACAATTTCAACTTTAAAAAATGGAGGAGGTAGACTTCATACTTAAATGAAATTAATCAAATATTTTGCAGTGTTTGTTCAGTTTAAGATACTTCAAAAAATTACTTCAATTATATTTTTTAGATTCAAAATATTATTTTTAGTTAAATTGAACCAAAGACAACTTAAACCAGTTTTTTTTGTATGTTTTATTGTTTAAATAATTTAATTAGATGAAAATAATGTATGTATGATAAATTACGTTTTCGTACTCTCTTATTACTGCGGCAGAAAAGAATCGGCAAAGGAACGCAGAGTTAGGGTGTAAAATCTTGCCATTGCATTAATACGCCCACAGTGTATGAAAAATATTACAAAACTTAAATTTTTTTGCCAATGTTAAAATTATTCTACACAAATTTCCCTTTTAGTAATATTCCATATGTTATACCGGTTTATTAAGTCAAAACCCTAGTCTATTAATCACCATAAGATTCCAATCCCTCTAATAATATTTTATTCCAAACTGCGTAAATCTAAAAACGGCTCAAACTATTTATATTTCTTTAATAAAACCCTTTATTATTTAAATTCCTATTAAAATTCGCTATTAATTCCCGGTATATCAAACACCTCTAAAATCTTTATTTAATTGCTAAAATATTATAACTCTTTATTTATCCTGTCTAAGAAACCTATTTATTTAAAATCATTCCTTTATTGAAAATTATCCAGGTGATTAGTAGAATATTTCAATGCTTAAAAACTTATTCCGCGACAATAGATTTATTTTTCTTTATCGTTTGGCGGGGAAAAAGCTATTTTTAGATGCAATCTCGACAGCAGGGCCTAATGTTTATGTACACTTTGTGCGTTTGGTTTCAGATATATAGAAAATTCTGGAACAATGTTTCGCGCCCGAAAACTTATTTACTTCCATATTAATCTGACCAGAAATACTAATAAGCCGTCTAAAAAGCGATTATGATTAGGAGAGAAGGATCAGCTGAGTCATTTTGTAACGTTGAGCCAAGGTCGTATAAATACAATCGCAGAGCCGGATACGAAGAGTTTTTAAGAGGTTTGAGAATGTTTTGCAGAAATATTTTGAGAGGTCTTACAAGGCGAGGGCCAACCTTGTTAATCACAGATTTTGATTATTTTAATATATGTTGTAGGGTAGAAACCCCTTAGTCTCAGGTTCAACGGATTTTATCCAACGCTCCTTAGTTCTTGAGAAACCGGGGGGATCTAATGGTCTAATAGTAGTACACAACTTAAATACTTACTTTGTAACAAAAATTATAGGTAGGTGGGAGCTCAGTTGTTACGGCGTTTGCTGGCTGATCTGAGGACCCGAGTTCGGTACCCGAAAGCGCTACATTTGTTTTTCTCATTTTTTGTTTTATAAATATACTTGTAATTATAATTTAATAATTTAAATAAAAAAATTTAATATCATACATTAATTATAATGTTAACAAACTTAAATTTATCATTTTTTTTATTTTTAAACTATTATTTCTCATCCTTTAAAGAGGTTTAAAAAGAAATTGGATCTATTATTGAATGATGAAAATTCAAAATTCGTGACAAATCATGTTGTGGCGCCATCTAGTTATGGTAAAATGAAAGAATATTCAAATAAAATAAAAATAAAAGCAGAAAGAAGATAAACGGGAAAGCAAAATAATTGAAAGTGCAAACATACGTATTACAAATTTAAAAATCTTTTAATATGCAAAAAATTGGTTGTAATTTAATTCTGATGCTAATTTTTAATATAATTATGCTTGTTACTTTAAAAACAGAATAGTAGTATTATCGCATTGACTGCCTTTGTTAAAGCAATGCGTAAATGATGTTTCTTTAAAATCACGAATTGACATAATTGCTCAATATCACTGCACCGATAAAGAATATATGAAATACATTTTAAAAGGGATTTTAAAAAAATTAACAGTTTTATGATGTTTTATACAACTATTTAGTTAAAAGTGAAAAATTAAATAGGTTAAAGTTATAATTGATACTCAATATTATAAATTTTAATTGACAATGAGATTATTAAGTTATACTTACAAATAACAAAATAAAAATAAAACAAAAAATGAAAAAACAAATGTATCGAACCCGGGCCCACGGATCAGCCAGCAAACGCCATGCCAACTCAGCTACGACCAACCTATCCATTTGGTTACAAAGTAAGTATTTAAGTTGTGTACTACTATTAGACACCCCCCCCCCCCGGTTTCTCAAGAACTAAGGAGCGTTGGGTAAAATCCGTTGAACCTGAGACGAAGGGGTCTCTACCCTACAACATATATTAAAATAATCAAAATCTGTGACTAACAAAGTTGGCCCTCTCCTTGTTAGAGAGTAGGGAGATGAGATAACAGATTAGACATACGATGTATTGATACCATGAATTGTAGAAGTACGATGGATAGAGTTTAGTGTATGGGTGTGCAGAATGAATCGAAAAGGTATCGAACTGGGTGGGTATGGAAATATTTATGGAGTTGTGTGGAAATCAGCCGAGAGATGGAACATTGTTTAAGCTAATTGTTTGACGTGAGTGAACTTTATTCTTTTTTATCATCGGCTCAATGGAGCATTACCCCTAGACCCAATTCTGAGTGTGTAAATAAAGCCGAATAATGTTTCAACCGACTGCCTTGTGTGTATTATTCATCTATTTTTTTCTTTCTTAAACCAATCGGCCGAAAGGCCTGTGCATATTATTTGGGAACCCAAGTTAAAAATGATGAACGCCAACTGCTTGTAGTCAAAATGTCACATACATATATAATATATTATTATGTATGTATTATTGAAAGTATTAACCGGGTCTTGATCGGTATCTCATGTCATGCGACGAGGAGAAAAATCGCATCGTTGAAAGTGAATTCAATGCTACTTCGCGTTCAACTCCACGATTGATCTATTTTTTGTGTTAATATATATTTCTAAATAATGACACAAATAGACTGCTTTTGTTTTATTTTTAAGTCATGCCGATTTTACAAAAAATACGAAAGGGAATTAGTATATATACCAAAACGTATACAAAAAAAATATTCAAGATATTTTTTATATTCTTTTGCAAAGTAAGCAATAAAATAATCTGCAATAAATGATTTAAATGTTTTTTTCTGTCTCTGAGGGTCAATAAAGCTGTTTTCTTGGAGTTTTTAAGCTTTTTTATAGTTTTTTTTTTGTCGATATTATCTTAAATACCTCAAAGCAACAAATTTGATAAATATAGTATCAGGCTATTTTGTTTCATTCGAAACTTGGGTGAACTGCAGAAATAAATAGTTCAGTGAATGGAACATTACATGTACGATGGTCAAACAAAAAACTGCTTACTGAGGAAACTATTTTGTATTTTCGATTTCAGGATAGGGCATATATTAATTTTAAGCAATTAAAAAAATACATTTTTGGATCGGAAATAAAAAAAATATCCGATGAAGAAGTGGTTAATAAGTTGTGTATGTACTATTTTGCATGTATGCTTTGTACGTCCATATTTTGTACTATGTTATGTACGCGTTATCCTGTTACTTTTTAAATACATGTAAAAATAAGATAGAGATTTAACACCTCTTACTGATACGTAATATATAAAAATATATTAAACTTTATTGAAAAGTAATCTTTGCCTCTACATTGGACGATTAAATAAGGTAAAATTTCCTTTTCAAAAATAGTGATAAATCAAAAAAATAATAATTACCGTAAGTGAAAGGCCACTGCATTTTTGTTACTTCTCTATCATCACTCTTTTGCCGTGCTTGCCGACGACGATGGCAAAATTGTAACTTCAGCTTTGCCGTAAATAGTAAGTGCTGAGGCCGCTATAATAAAGAAGTACCCATTTTTCAGGAATAAAATGCAACGTACTCTTTTTCGTATTGTTGTTCTTACAAATTGAAAAACTACAAAAATTCAACCATACGCATCTTGAGGTAATTGAAGATTTTGGCAATAATTGTCTTGCAATTTTGCTTAAGTGGTCAAATATACTAGATTATATATAGTCCAGGCAATAGAGACCGTATAGGGGCTCTACCTAGCAAAATTCATGGTAGTTCTGGAAAAAGGCTTATTATATGTTTTTTGGGTCGCTGAATCCGAATTTTTAACTTCCCACCAAAATTTCCCCCGGCAACCCCCCAAAATTTTGGTAAAATGCCCCCCAAAAAAGGTTTATATTAAAAAAATCATTTTTTGTATTGTTTTAAGGAAAAAGTATGTAGAAATTCAGAAAATAGACAAAATTTCAACAAATTAGATGTATGACATTATGACTTAGGATGAAGGGGAACGGGATATCTGCTTCGGAACATGCGCGCGGTACTGCGTGAACTAAGTTGAGCAATTCCACTTAACCACTCACACTTTTACATTCGCCCTCCCATCTCCCCTCCAAACTTTCTCTATAAGGTTTACTTTAAGTTTTTTGGGTCGCTGAATCCGAATTTTTAACTTACCTCCAAACCCCCCCCTCCCCCGAAAACCCCCAAAATAGTTGATTTTAACTTAATTTTCTTATTGTTTTAGGGGAAAAGCATTACGAAATTCAGAAACTATTCAAATTTTGCAACAAATAGGATATATGACATTATGGCGTAGGATGAATGGGGAGGGGGTTTCTGTTTCATTGAAAAGTTTTAAACGCCTTTTTCTCGGAATATAATTTATAAAATTGTACGTAGGGAACTTTTACGATCCCTGAATGAAAAGACGCGAATCTTATAATAATTATCTGTAAAACCTACCGAAATATTTTACATATTTTAGAAAATAAAAATGTGTAGTCGAAAGTATTTAAAAATATTTATCTATAATAATGACAGAAGTTTGTGTGTATGTGCACGTCTGTCCGCTGTGTTTTGAAGATACCGCTAGACGCAGAACCGCAGAATTTGGAAGGCAGGTATCAACTTCGCTATCTGTACACATGCACCTTGAAGCCGGATTTTGGATTTTTCCATCAGTTTTTTTTTTTTATTTATTTAATTTTCTATGCGACTTTTAGCGTTTTTTAACGTTGTGCAGAGATTTTCCCACGTTTCTAAGAACCTGGTTTCATTATTGTAGCCCATTATAGTAAACTTTTTAATCTTTTTAATAAACTTTATCAGGAATTCGAATAGAGATTTTTGATTTTTCGCAAATTTTGTATGTGATTTTAAGTTTTTCTTCTGTTTCCTAACGATTTTTTGATATTTGGTCAGGAAGTTCATTATATATTAAATTCTGCCCTCCTCGATTTTTGAATATAGCGATTTTTAGTGTTTTCATTCATTTTTCACGTTCCGTTATCTAGAAACACTTCCGCACGCAGGGCAATCGCAGGGTAAATTATGATCCCTGCGATTTTTTATTTTTAGCGATTGTTAATGTGATTTTCATAGTTTTTTGCGTTCCGCGGAGATTTTTTGACATGCGTAAAAGGAATTCTGTTTCAAACTTTCAGCTTAATAAAGTAAGTTTTGTCCTCTGCAATTTTTGAGTTTTCAGCGATTTTTAATGCAGTTTTCATCGCGATTTCTCGCGTTCACGGAGATTTTTTAACAGTCGTAAAAGGAATATTCTGTTTCACACTTTTAGTCTAATATAGTTCATTTTGTACGCCGGTAATTTAAAATTTTAAGCGATTTTTAATGCGATTCTAAGCTTTTTTTCGCGTTTCGCGGCGATATTTTCACATTCGTAAGAGGAATTCTGTTTCATACTTCTATCCTAATACAGTAAATCTTGTCCGCTGCAATTTAGTTTTTTAGTGACTTTTAATGTGATTTTTAGTGTTCCGTTGCAATTTTCTCACATTCGCACAAAGAATTCGGCTTCAAACTTTTCCTCCGCGATTTCCGAAGTTATTGCGATTTGTAGCATTTGCGTTTCGCGGCAATTTTTCTCATACGTAAAAGGAGTTCATTTTCAAGCACTTAGCCTACCATAGTACATTTTTCCTTCCGCTGATTTTCAGTGCGATTTTAACCTAATTAATAATAAATTTTAACACACTAATTTTAAGATTTTTAGATTTAACACTTATTTTATGCAAATGATTTTAATACTGTAGGCAATCGTAGTATTATGGTTTCTGAAACTTTCAAGCGATTTTGTAAAGTGGTTTTAAATAAGTCCTCCTTAAAAGACGCGATAAAATCGTTTAAATCCTATTAACCCTTTATGTCTCGACGGTACTTTAAAGTAACATTAAAATAACTTAATTAAATTCATATAAACAGTACAAATACCTGTACAAGAATTACTTTCATGTACATATAGATATATAATTTATAAGAATTTAAAATACATCAAATTATTTTAAAATACATTAGAAAAAAACGCAGAGCGTTTTCAACCTTCACAAGCTCGTTGTCATTGGGATTTAAATGTTATTATTTTCTTTGCGCATATTCGAGAATTGTCTAGATCACCTGACGTACAACTTTTAAATTGAAATAAATTTCTTCTAGACAATTCTCGAATAAGCGCAAAAAAAAAAGCAATTTAACAAATTACAACGACCCTTTGGAAAATGATTTTTTCAAAGACTAAAATTTAAGACATAAAAAATGGCACGGAGTGGATCCTACATTACGTACGCCATGAATTAAACATGAATAGCGTTATGACACCTAAAAATTGCAAGCGACAAAAATCGCCTGCGACCCGTCAGATTTCCTGAAACTTACGTATTATCCACCTGAAACTTACGTATTATCCAAGCGTTTCTTTGGCTGTTCGGGACAAAGGCTTTTCCCTCGTCAGATTTCCAAGAAATCTGACGACCCATTTTAAATTAAATTTCATCCTTAAACTTCTAAACATCCCACACCATTACTTTTTACACCGTCGTAGAGAGAAAAAAAATTACTTTTAAATGCAATTTGTTTGAAAGCTGTATCTCAAATTGTTTCTGAGGGGGTTTTTTTTGTAGTTTTTATTACTTTTTTGTCATAGTGGCAACAGAAGTATCCATCTCTGTTGAAATTAAAGGGAAATACAGCTTACTGTATAGACCAACCAGAAAACGAATGCAATTCGGATTCAACCAATAAAAAGCTTCAGATATGCTTTTGATTTCCTACCCTGACGAGGAGAATAACCATTTTTCCAAATCGTTAATAATAACATTTAAATCCCACTGACGGCGTCCTTGTGAAGGTTGAAAACGTTCTGGTTTTTTTCTAATGTATTTTAAGATATATATATATATATATATATATATATATATATATATATGTACGTGAAAGTAATTCTTGTACAGGTATTTGTATTGTTTATATGAATTTAATTATTTAAATCAAGGTGAATTGAGCACTAGAATTTTAACTACCATTTATTAAAATAACTTGTTATAAAATTAATTTAATACATCAAATATTAGTAATACATATTGAATTATAGATACCTTATGTTATCCTGTAACAAAAGCATTATGGGTTGCGCAAAACAAAAATATTTTTAAAAGGATGATTTCTTTCGCTTTCAGCTTTCTTGACTTTGAACGACTGGGAGAGGAGGAAGTTTCGGTTCGGAAATATTTCTATGGTAAGAAGCTGGACGCAGCAACGGTCTTTCGATAGCTTCATCGCTCCTAGCCCTCCCTTCCTGCTTTTCGGTGTTTTTAATTTGTGTAATTTCCCTTTTAAATTTGTCCGGCTTTAATTTTTGATTTTTTTTTCAACCTGGCTTCCGCTAGCGTGTATTTTACTCGGGACGTGACTGGAGACTCATGCACCTTGCGTCCGCAAATAAGTCGAAATAAGTAGAAGAATAAAGTGCTGCAGACGAAAAGAGAATATATCATAATATATTTCTACATTTCCTAATTCTACAAAATAATAAGAAATACTGAGTGAACCAAATTCTTGCCCTGATTATAATAATTCATTACAAATTAACCGTTTGCATAATAATTTGACTTGGATACCATTGGATAGGTCAGTTTTAGTAGTTTTTTTTTTGTGTGTGTGCAATAGAACGAAACATTTCCGGATCGGTGAATTGTAAGGGAGTACCAACAGATATTAATCCTCTGGATTTTTTTTTTTTTGGGGGGGGGGGGGGGCGGGCTATATGAAGGACAGAGTCTTTGCCACACCAATTGCTGACGTCGAAGAACTGAAGACTATGATACAAGCTGCTGTGTGTACTGTACAGAAGACATGTTAAAGAACACTTGGCGTGAACTAGAATACCGCTTAGACAATTTCCAAGCTACCAAGGGGGCACACATCCAAACAAACATATGTCTAATTATTAGGTTGTAACGAAAGTTTTCCGCCAAATCACCATTACATAATACTAATTATAATATAAATAATTAACTGTAATTTTATAAATAACCACCATTCCGCCAAATCTTCACAGTGTCATATGATACAACATTAGTACCTAAAGCTGTACACTTTATTCGGTGACATTCTGTAGCTGAAGTTTTGCAACAGAACTGGAAGTAAATGATGGTTCTAATCTGGTAGCGTAATAGTTCCATTTCAGCACCTTTTACTTAATGATAACGATATCTTTTTACAAATTTAATAACACAGTGATAGAAAGCAAGTCTCTTTCTTTCAAATGCCAAAAATCGTTTGACAAAAAATCATCAAAGACGTCAACGCGAACAGTTTGCACAGTTTTGTTTTGAGAACTTTCGTTACAACCTGATACAATAGTTTGGGAACAATAAATATTTATAATGAGGGCAAGACTTTTGGTTCACCCTATATATTTAAAGTAAAAGATATGCAGTTATAAATAAAAAAAATTAATAGAAATTCGGTACCAAAATGTTCTCAACTAATATGGCTTTCATTTAAAGTGCACTGTTTTTAGGGTTCCGTACTTAAAAAGTAAAAACGGAACCATTATAAGATCACTCCTGTGTCTGTCCGTCTGTCTGTCTGTCTGTCACAGCCATTTTAATCGTAAACTATGGAACGTGGAAAGTTCAAATTCGGGGAAGTAATAAAGACCATTAACCCACATATTTTCAGATTAATAAACATTCATAAATATATTTAGTAAAAAAGATGAGGGGCTAAATATGCTACTTGAAAAAAAAATCTTTTCTTTGTATATCATGTGGGGTATCCTGTGAAAGCTTTTGTAACGCTGAACTCAAAAATACATTCCTTTTAATTTTAGGTATTATATTTTCAAAGATATTGTTGAAAATGTAGCGCAAAAGTATGTCCCCCCCCCATCTAATTCCGAATCTACTGAAACTAAAATTATGAAAAAATTAGAGGTAGTAGACGTTAATATAAACCTTGCCGGAAAATTATAGCGATTACCCTAGGTCACATAGTTTTTGAGTAATTAGCATTTTCTGTTATACACAAATTTCGATTTACGGGCATTCAGAAAATTGTTGAGCATCGCTGAATATACCTATCGTTGCAGAAGAATAAAAGCATTGTTGATAATGATTTTCGAAAAAAATCATCGGTAATTAGCTGAGATATTAACCCTTAAAGGTATGGTCAGTTTGGACATACACAAGGATTGGGCGGCGTACTCTATGCCTAGTTAACGACTTTTAATGATATATATGTGTTATGTAATGTCCAGTCACAGTATAAAAGCAATAAACGTCAAATTGTTAAAAACATACTAATTTAAGGGGTCTCGGGACTCTAAAAAGTGGAAAAAATGAAAAAAAGACCATTTTCAACATTTAATGTCTTAAAATGTATATGATTTTAAACCACAATTTTAATTGGAATGAAAGATATAAGTATTTTCTTTCGTTTCATGTATTTAAAAAATTGCAAGATACAGAATTAGTATTTATAGGGGGCTCGAAACTGTTAGACATTTGTCGAACAAAAAATTGGCATAACAGTTTACGCGCAGGATTACAAAATAAATATTGCAACTAGAATGAAAAT
The DNA here is from genome assembly GCA_963932465.1 of Maratus speciosus. Lineage (NCBI taxonomy): Eukaryota > Metazoa > Arthropoda > Arachnida > Araneae > Salticidae > Maratus > Maratus speciosus. The sequence continues at coordinate 681,701,318 of OZ010787.1, read as the reverse complement.
TTTGATGCTTACTTATACTTCAGATTGTAATAATTTCCCTGAACTTAAATAAATTTGTATTTAAAGCATTTTTATATTTTTAATGCAATGCTGCATTTAGCTAGTACAAAATTTTGAAAATTTCAACAGTAAAATCATCTAAAAAAATATTTTTCTGAACAATAAAAAGGAAATTTTAGGTTCAGTTTATACAGAATAACATGGAATATATGTTTTGAAAATTTCATGAAAAAATATTCAGATGTGTTTGAGGTATCCTGCGCGTTATAACCCAAAACGCCATTTGGAAAATAATGACTTTAGAGTTTCGGAAACGCCGCTTCAGATATTGAGCGGGTATAATTCTAAAAGCCAAAACTTCTGTTCTAATGGGAATTTCAAGGAAACAAATATATCAAAATATTCAGAAAAGATAGGAGTTTAACATCTAAAAAGATGATAATTTCTTAAATTTTGAAGCTTTAAGGGTCCTGCGACCACTTAATCCTTTCCGGCACGGAGTAATTCTATTTACAAACTCATGAAATAATGAACTGACACCAGAATTTATAAACGAATTTATTAGAAAATGCGAACTTGCTTATTTTCACGTACATGATAAAAGGAAAATTTTAATTAAATATTCTTGGTGCCATTTGTCTGTTTTGAAATTAAAATTAGGTGTCCGTTATTTAAGGGCATCGCCCTCGAAATATTTAATTAGAATGAATCGCATAAATACTGTGAGAATCGCCATAGTTTGCATTGATTGTTATCTCTCAATACGCTTCGAGTGACTTTAAAAGTTAATTAAACACCTATCTGGAAAAACGCGGCACTGACCAAGGCGGCGTTGCAAATTGAGACCTCAATAAGAAGCGCGCTTAGCACAATGCCAAATTTAAACCTTGAACAAAGGTTTTGTTTTAGATACACTGTAAAAATAAAGGTTATTACTACGCTGAATTTAGTTTCATGAAATGCCAAATGAAGTTTAACTATGCACTGCCTTTATTGTCAGTACCGAATTAAGTTCATCATAAACAGATTAGGATAATATTAAAAAGAGAGTTATGCGAATAGCTATATTTGATATTGTTCCATATATCTCTTTGAACTTTCATGGTATACCCGATTACACTTTTCTAATATATACAGTTATACCCAACCCTACTGAATATGTAGTGTTATATAGTTTTTTAAAAAGTCTTAGTATTCTTTTAGCAACTTTTTTTTTATAATACAATTACAAATTCATATGTTTATTCTACGGAACCCTCTGTGCGCGAGTAATGCTCGCACTTGACCGTTTATTTAAGAAAGAATTCTCAGACAACGGCATTTCCAAAAAGTTAAGAAAATCATAATAATAATAACTAATTTGAATCTCCCGTTGATTTAACGCATCTAATTAGTTAAAAGGGAATCTTAACGTGCTTCATCAAAATTCAGGTCTCTTTCAATAGCTAAAGTTTTCATACATCGCATTCCCCAAATGAAAATGATTAGAAAATTATTTCTGCTTAAACAACGTTCTTAACGTATTGTTTGAGATCTCAGAAGTTTCGATTTTTTCATGTAGGTAAGCAAGGGCTGGGAAATTTGGGTAGTTCTATTTTTTTCTTTTAAATAGATTTATTTTTTAATTCTCTTATAAAAAGATTAAAAAACTCCGGATGGAAAGCTAGTTGATGTAACTACTACTGCACATGTTTCTATTTGTCATAAAAGAAGTGAGTAGTCCTATAAAAAACCACTAGCATACAATTATACCCAAAAAAGAATTCCCCTCTCCCCGCTTATTCTTCAACTTCTAGTCTGAGTCGAAATCGTAAAAATTACAGATTTACATAGGATAACATCAAAGAAAAGCTGAAAATTTGGGTTAAAACAAAGAATAAATTGAAAGTCTAGTTACAACTCAAAAGTTTGTAGCAATGAAAGTGTTATTCAAAGTACATGAAAAACTGTTTTAACTTTTTTTTTCTTTTTTAAGGAAGCCACTTAAATAAAAAATAACGATAACGTTACTTGGTAAACGCAGTTTTTCTGTTTGTGAAATATAACTATCATTTGTAACTGCACTTTATTTTGAAAAGTAAAGCTTATTTTCTTCTCTTCAGGGTATTTAATAGAGTTCTGTGCTTTATCATAAAATCTATTCCATTTTAGATATTTTGTTCTTGTGCATAAGAGGAAATAGCAATGCTTCATAGAATTGATATTTATATAATAGATAAAATTGAATCCCAATAAATTGCCACATGAAATTTCAACTATTTATTAATTTCGAACTCATTTTGTGCAAGTCCTCTATTCATTTTGAGGAAAATGCTTTGGAGAAATTAAATTTCTGTTAATTCTTGTAATAAAGAAATTCTGTCTTTGCCCATTATATAATTATGTATAATATATAATATCTTTAATTTAATAATAATTATACCAAATACAGGGTATAGAAGGGGAAAAAAGAAACATTCGGAAAAACGGAAAACATTCTAAAAAGAAAATGAAATCAAATGAAGCATCATTTTCCTTTATTTTTTTACGAACGCGTTCCGTTTTCAAAGAGATGTGTACTCTTCCTCCCAAAATTACAAAGAATTCTCCAATCTGAGCTAAGTTGGAATGGTAGGGCGCGTTAAGTGTAGCTAACCAAAGTGACCATCTCGCCCGTTACATGACGTCTCTCATAAGTTTGATAAGTTACCCTACGGCGCGCTGCACTGGCTCTAATATTAGAAGTTAGGCACTACAAACCCGAAATAACTGAAGCCACAGACTGAACCTGATTGGATGCTCATATTATGTCATACTCCAATTAATTTTTCCATTGCGTTGTCAAATTTGGCAATAATACTCTACATTTGACGATCCGCAAAATTTGAACAAAACATCAATGCATATTTCTCTAAGATGAAAGCCAAACTTTCAGTAATCACATTCATTTATTTTTTTAAACTTTTTCATTATTTTTAAAATTCTACAATATATATATAAGATTGTGAGGGGTTATGAGCTATTTATGAACTTCTATGACATAAAACGAGAAATTTTCTTTTTTAAAATATAAATTATTTAAATTAAATAATGATCACGTTATTGAGGTTTAAAGCAGTTTCATTAAACTAGTTTAGCGGTATTCACGAGCGTACTCAAGTGATGCCGAAAGAAAAGGTGGGGGAGGTTCAAACTCCCAGTTTTTGTTTTTAAAAATAGCAAGATCTAACTGGAAATACTAAAAGAATGTACAAAATGAACTCTCTTTTCCCTAATGAAAACACTGCGTACGCCGATGGTTGTTTAGAAATCGTGCTTAAAATATATAATGCAATCTATTCCAATATAACATAAAGCTCTAAACAAATAGAAATAAATAAAATGAACATATATTCAAATGTATAATTTATATAACATATCCCGAGTTAGAATCATTTCAATACGCAAATGAATTAGTATTTATATTTTCCATTTCGTAATATTACAAAGCAAATTTGTTTTCATATTTTTATTTTAACAGCTTATAAGGATTAATATTTCTTGGATTAAAAATCATAGACAATTATTTTTTAGTATAATTTTGACAGTTAAAATCATTAACAAGATTGCTTTCGAAACAACCTTATTTTTGATTGACAGATATGCAATATTTCAAAAATTATCATAATTAGTCGGTATTTTAAATGTTTTTCCATATTTATTGATTCTCCATACCCTAACTTTTTTACAACTTTGATTAAGTAAGGAGCAAAGGAATTAATCAAATATGATATGTCTGCATTATGACTCATTCGTAAAGTCCTTAATTAATAAAGTCCTAATAAAAGTACAGACCTAGTTTAAGTAATGTTTTAGTAATGGTAAAGTCCTAGACGCATTAAATTGGATACTGTTATTTAGAAACTATGAAATGAAATATTGTTTACAATTTTATGATTAATATAAACGATGATTTAAAAAATTCTGTCATTTGCCATATCAGATTTGTATTAGATAGCAAGAGGAATATTTAAGCTTCCATATTCATCAAGGTAGTAGACACCTTTTACTTTTCCTCGTAAAGTAAGACTCAGTTTTAAAATTAACAACAAATTCCACTAAAAAAAAATTGCCTTCCATTATTTTTGTCTTTCTTTTCTCAAATTGTCTTTCAAAAAGCATATTCTTTCTCTCTATCGGTTGGAAGCTACGGAGATTTTAGTTTCCGTTCTTGCAGATTCCTTCGATGTACATGTACAGTCGTGGAAAAAAAAAAGTAAACACCCCTTACTAACTCCGCAAAAAAAATATCGTAGAAGAAAGTTACTGCTACCATACGATTGGAAATGAAATCTGCTTTTAAATGATGTATATAAAATTTGCTTAGGGGGCCCTCTACATATTAAATCGAACCATAACTTTGTTTTTTTCAATAGCAGTATACAATTCTGACAGCATAAATGAACTCTACACATTGCAATTAGCCTAAAAAGAAATTTTTATGCAATTCATACGATAAGTTTTCGGGAAATTTATTACTTTAAAACGAACGTATTTTAGGGGCTGTATACAAATTAAAGTTCTGTACTCGATTGTTGACCGAGAGAGCCCCTTCTTGATCAAGGCATCTTAAGCGCCACTCAAGCAGTCAATGAAAAGACTGCTAGATTACAGAATAGCATAAGAAATTTCAAAATATCTAGTCATTTCTATCATAGACGGCCCCTTAAAACCATCATTTTGCCATTTTTAAGAATAATTTGAAAACTACACTGTAAAAAAAAAATCTGTCGGTCTACAGATGTAAAGTTACATGCTTACTAAACTTTCAACTGTAACTGTACGAAAAAAGCTGCAAATCTACAAAACTAGTTTTTGTAAAGCTACAAAAATCTGTAACTTTACAAATGAATCTGCTAAAATTTCAGTAATCTTACTAAACTTTTATTTGTAAGCCTGGCTGCAGTTACATGAAAAGTTCTCGGAATCCCAGTTTCCAAAAAAATCCTCAGTAACCTTACAGATTTTTTGATTTTCGGCGCAAAAGTGTGTCTGCTACATGAAATTTTGTTGTTGCCGTTACATGAAAAGTTCTAGGAATCCCAGTTTCCTAGAAAAACTTTTGTAACTTCACAGATTTTTTTTACAGTGTACTTGGAAGAAAAATGTGAAATTTTTGATTTCCATAAAGCAGGACATAATAAATCTAAATCCATCAAAAAACTTGTAGGTTGCAGTTCATAGTTTGTTTCGAATATTAATTTCATAATTCATAATTCATATCATGGAATTATAAAATTGCAAATTCAACGTATTTATGTTTGGGTACTTTAGTATTATTGCTACACAAAAAATGAGCACATTAGGAGTATAATTTCAGGAGATATTAATAAAAATATGAAAATATAATTTAACATTAGAAACACGTATAATTTCAGGAGATATTAATAAAAATATGAAAATATAAATATAAGAAATATAATGTAAGAAATATCAAAATATCTAGTCACTTCTATCCTTAATCCATCGTTTTTAAGCATAATTTGTCGTTTTTAAGCATAATTTGAAAATCACTTGGAAGAAAAATGTGAAATTTTGGATTTTCATAAAGCAGGACTTAATAAATCTAAATCCATCCAAAAAATTGTAGGTTGAAATTCATAATTTTTTCGAATAATTATTTTATAATTCATATCATAAAATTATAAACATTTCAAATCCAACGTATTTATGTTTGAGTATTTTAGTATTATTGCTACACAAGAAAATTGCACATTAGGAGTATAATTTCAGGACATATTAATAATAATATGAAAACGTAATTTAACATTAGAAGCACTCAATTTTGAATGTTTATAATTTATAAACTTATCATTCAAATGACTAGAAATTTGGTGTTTGAACCGAAGGTTTGACATATTTTGTTAAAGTTGGGTATTGCCATTGAAAAAAAAAGTTTGGGTTCGTTTTAATATGTAGATGGCCCCCTGAGCAAATTTTATATACATCATTCAAAAGTAGAATTTATTTTCAATCATCGGGTACCAATAATTTTCTTCTACGATAATTTGTTGAGGAGTTAGTAGGGGGTGTTTACTTTTTTCCACGACTGTACCTTATTTTTTTGTGGTAGAAATTTTTTCTTTCATGTGTTCTCTCTGATAATTGACGACCATCCAAAAATAATCCTCGAAATTTAGTACACTAATCAGAATATGTATAGCCAAGAAAATATATTAGATTGGCTTAGAAGCGCAATGCATATCCTCGACAAGGGACGAAGTGCTGGCTAGTCACTCGGGCCTATGGACTACCTGGCCAGTCCGAGCATGGGGCAAAAAGGCAGTAATAAAAAAGAAAAGAATTATTTTAATGACCGAATCTATTACAACAATATTTCAGTATTTCCCGTCTTACTTGAGTAAAAATAAAAACGAAAAATATCTGTTGTTAAAAGAATCTCTTTTCCAAGTAAAGTTAAAAGATCTAGTACTCATAGTACACTGTAAAAAAAAAAAATCTGTAAAGTTACTAAAGTTTTTCAAGGAAACTGGGATTCCTAAAACTTTTTATGTAACGGCAACAACAAAAATTCCTGTAACAGACGCACTTTTGCGCCGAAAATCAAAAAATCTGTAAGGTTACTAGAAATATTTTAGGAAACTGGGATGCCTAGAACTTTTCATGTAACTGCAACCCAGGTTACAGATAAAATTTTAGTAAGATTACTGTAATTTTAGCAGATTCATTTGTACAGTTACAGATTTCTGTAGCTTTACAAAAACTAGTTTTGTAGATTTGCAGATTTTTTTGTACAGTTACAGATGAAAGTTTAGTAAGCATGTAACTTTACATCTGTAGAACTACAGATTTTTTTTTTACAGTGTACACGACTGGAAGAAATTATTTTGGATCATGAAAGATTCACCATTTTATATGAATTAATTCCAAATCTGTCTCAAGTTTGAAAACCTCTCAACGTATAGGCTGTTCCATCACATCATTTTATTGTTTAAGTGAAGTGGGATTTAAATTTCACCACAGAGTTTAAATGAAACCCAGAAAGACAAATCATAATGGATGATAATTTAAATATAAAGATAAGTTTAGAAGCTTATTATTTTCGACTATTTTATACAAAAACGTAGAGAGTTAAATTGGGCCCTGGAGATAATGCTTTTACATGGGATTTCATATAGGTATTCACGTATTAAATAAACAATAATATTGTACTATTTGGGTAAAATACTATTTAGGTAACAGCATGTACATGTAACTAACTGTATGTTTGTTTTATGACATACGGAAGTCAATTCCATGAAATTTTCTACTCCAACTGTGAAAGAGGCGCATTACTATGTTTTTACACGGGAAACTTTCCTTGAGAGGCCTCTATCAATCATAAATCTTGATATATTATTTTTCAATCAGGATAAAATTATGAAATTTGCAGTTTTGCGCAGTATATTTCTACTTCTATACAAAAATAATTTTTCAATGTTATTAAATTCAATTTTATTCAATTAATTTCAAATTATTCACTCGTGTCCGTCTGTCATTGCCATTTTATTCACAAACAATGGAAAATTCAAATTGGCTAAAGTAATAAAGGCTGTCGACCCCAATATTTATGGATTATTAAACATTCACAAATATATTTAGGTAAAATGAAGAGGGTCTTATGAAGTTACTTGAAAAAAATCTTTCCCTTGTATATCCTGTGAATGCTTTCGTAATGACGAACACAAAAATACATTTCTTTTAATTTTAGGCAGTGTATGTCGTCGAAAAGGTAATGCAAAATATGTTCCTCTCCCTCTATTTCCGAATCTAATGAAACTAAAATTATCAAAAAATAGAGGTAGTAGACGCTAATTTAAACCTTGCAGGTAAACTATAGCAATTACCCTACATCACATAGTTTTTGAGAAAATCGCATTTTCCCGTTATACACAAATTTCTAATTACGGGCATTCAACAAAGGAGTTGAGCAGCGCTGGAGGTACCTATCGTTGCAGAAGTATAAAAGGATTGTTGATAATGATTTTCGAAAAACAGCCCTTAATTAACCGAGGTATTAGCTCTCAAAGACACGAGTGGTTTGGAGATAGATAAAGACACGGGCGGCGTATTCTATGCCCCATCGGCTTTTAACCCTTTATCTACTGACGTTACTTATAAGTACCATTAAAATAAATTGTTATAAAATTCATTTAATATATCGATTAGTAGCAATACTGTTTAGAATGAGTTATAGATGTATTACTTTATCTTGATCCAAAAGCATTATGGGTTACACAAAACAAAATTATTTTTAAAAGGACGATTTCTTTTGCCTTTACGTCATTTCAGCTTTCTAGCGCTGAGGGGGAGGGGGGAGGAATTTTTCAATTCTGAAGTATTTGTATATTTCTATTGTAAGAACATTATATTTGTACATTTCCTAATTCTACAAAATACTAAGAAAAAAATTTAAAATAAAAGATTTGAGTAGGGGTATAAATATTGAACAAAATCCCTATAAATTAAAATTTAATGAATCCTTCTAAATCCATAAATACTTCTAAAATCCTTCTAAAATTTATTAAATGATTATGTAAATTTTCTAATTTTGTTTAAACAATTCACGAAAAATGCTTTAGAAGATAAAATTTTCATGAATTCATAATTCAGTAGATGTACACTGCCTAGATAACAACTTTTAATGATACATTTGTGTAAATCAATGCTCAGTAGTAGTATAAGAGCAATAAACGTCAAACACTTAAAAACAGACTAATTTAATTAGAAATAATTAATTACTATGGGATTCACAACTAGTTTAAAATAAGTGGCTCTCTCAACACGCCAGCCATGTCTTTAAAGGATAATTAACCCTAGCATACTAGACGCTAGTAATTATCACGACTATGGTATTTTACCGTTAACGCTATACTAACTATGTCTAGTATTCTAGGGTTAAAAACCTATCTAAAAAACGCAGCATGGACCAAGGTGACTTTGCAAAATTGCGACCTCCTTCTGAAGCTCCCTTAGCACAATGCGAAGTTTAAACTTTGAATAAGGGTTTACCTTTAGGTACACTGTAAATAGAAAAGATTATTACTACGATGAATTTGGGTTTATGAAATGCCAAATGAAGTTTAAATATGCGCTTGTCAGCATCAACCTACGTTCATCTTAAACAGATTAGGATAAGATTGCAAAAAAGAGTTATACAGAATAACAGTATTTGATACTATTTAGGCTTCATGTCTGTGAACTTTCATGGTATAGCCATTTATACTTTTCTACACTGTAAAAAAAATCTCTAAAGTTACTAAAATTTATCTAGGAAACTGTGATTCCTAGAACTTTTCATGCAACGGCAACAACAAAAATTCCTGTAACAGCGTCTGTTACAGGAATTTTTCTTGTTGCCGTTACATAAAAAGTTCTAGGAATCCCAGTTTCCTAAAACAACTTTAGTAACTTTACAGATTTTTTTTTACAGTGTAGTAAATACAGCTATGACCAACCCTACAGGTACAGTTTTTTTTACAAAGTCTTATTATTCTTTTAGCAACGATTTTTTAGTAATAATACAGTTTCTAAATATTATATTTATTGTACGGAGCCCTCTGTAAGCAAGTAATATTCGCACTTAACAGTTTATTAAATTTTGTCCCAAATAGTTAGACAAGCTTGTTAGCTTTTGTATGTGTAGGACAAGTGGGTGTAGAGGGGGAAGCAATTATGTCAGAAAAAAGGCGAGTTTTGGGGTCATTCAGGACTATATATGAAAGGCATTCTTTACAACTTAACGTAACAAATAGTTCCTGGACAATGACTTATTATTTATCACGCTTTCTTTCCCAAGTAATTCTGGAGATAAAGTTGTGTTTTTAGATGTACATTTATTAATTGAATAGATTTGATAAGTTATGAAGATTTTCAAACGGTATCAACATATACACGAGACAAAAATTTAATGCATATAAAAAATATATATAAATATAAAAATATATTAAAAAAATGCTTCGATTTCTAAAATTTAGACGTCTTTTACATATTTCTTTGTGTAGGATACTCCGTGACATCGAAACCAGTGTTCTAAAATGGCTTTTCTTTTAGTTTGGATAGGCTCGTATTTTTAAAAGCCTTTAAAAGCTATCGAAACGCCAAATATCTTAGAAAATATTTGCAAGTTGTAAAAAAAAAGATGGATGCTGTCTTTTGCAGAAGTAAATCTAAACGAATTATTTTATAGATTCATTTCATGTTTCTAGGTAGGTGTATTATATATATTCTTTTTTAAATGTGTGTTTATACAGTGTTCTCGCTGGCTTTTCACCAACATAAGCGATTTGGCGAATAAGAAATAAAAATAAGTAGTCAAATAATAAAAAAAAAGTTAGCAAAATAAATTTGGCGTGAAACACTGAATAATCTATCTTTAACTCCTTATTGTATCCCTTTTTTAAAAAAAATATGTTCTAAAATAACTCAATTTTTTTGTAATTGCTTATAAAATAGAAATTCGACTATCCACTACAGAAACTATTAAACATAAATACGTTCTAAATGTCTCCTAAATGTACAAATGTTTCGGACATTATTTTAGCCAGCCTAAATAAAAATTCAAAACAGCTATCTTTGATTTACCGTTGGGAAAATACACATTAAAAAATGCTATGAGATTTCGGCTGCAACCGATAGAAAAAAAAATTGACCGGTCAATGATACTTTGCATACACTAATAAATTTTCTCTATTTGACGATTGATATGAGTATTTTTGTTTATGTTTTTACAGGCGCGACACCGGTGCATAGATTAGATAGTGATTAACTGACAATACAAAAACACCTAATGCATAATCCTTTCCGTGTGCGATTGAACATGAAAAGTGACATCAATCGTTCAGTAACGAGTAACGCGGATAAGAATCTTGACTTATTGACACACACACACACTAAAGATCAGAAATTGAGCACTCGCAAATTGGCGGGTCTGGGAGGAAGAATTTTGTCGAGATCTGGCGCAATGGCGAGCGGCAGGTTTTATATTTACCATTAATAAATTTAAGATCTCGTATTTGTAAATTTGAATGATTATTACCAGCAAAAATGTACAGTATGTCGTCCGTTGTTCAGACAGCAAACACAATAGGACCGAGCAGCTAAAAGTGAAGGAAATTCAGATCGAGGTTTAATTAAAATATCTGGCGTATTTGAAGGCGTACCAGTAATCGTGTTACATTAGAGTAACTTTTATTTCTGTTATTGATAGACGATATGTCTTTATTTGAAATAAAATTTCATCTTTTCAATTCACAAATATTTAATTTAAGTGTGTTGTAATATACATAGACTGTAAGTAATGAAAGTTGTAGAATTCAAAACTAAAGAAGTAAAAAAAAAATGTTAGTTTTCCCCATAGGTACTTACTTTAGCCAAGATTATATTTTTTCTGTTTATGAATAGTTTAACAACATTTTCAGGATAGTTACCAAAACTTTTAAGATTAAAATACATATAAAAGCACAAATAATTGTGCAAAAAATTCCATTTTACATAAGTTTTCGTGTTATCAGGTGTATTTGTATAGTATTCTTTTCCGCAGCACTATGGAACATTTCTGTTTAAGACAGAATTCCGTTATAGGCAGGTTCCATTTTTACAAGTTTTGTGTATTTATATAAATATACTTATTTATGTCATATGGATAGAATAAAACTTGTCAAAATAGTAATTGTCTATAACAGAAACCTGTCTTTAACGGAAGCGTTACATGGTCTTAATATGAATTGCGATACAATTAAATTTGCTGAAAACCTGTCTGAAAGGGGATTTTGATCGTTCTTTAGTGAAACATATTGAAACCAGTGAAAGCGGAATCTTTCTATAACGGAATCCTGTCTCAAACAGAAGAGTTTCAGAATCCCTGCGAAACGAACAATAGATCTTATTGAGGTAGTGTATCTTAGAAGCATAATTAATTACACTTCTTTCTATGGAAGCCTGTCTAAAATGGAGCTTTTTACCAGTCCCTTGCAATCTTGTCTTGACTGTGTATGTATAATAGAAGAATTTCGAGTAACTTTAAGAATTTAGGTATATCCTTATTTAATTTCTTAATTTAAAGCAAAGCATGGATAAAAAATGTAAGGCCAATCTCTATAACTGCAACTAATAATACATTGAAGTTACATTAATATTTACCAATGAAAAAGATTCACTATGATGTAAAAAGCTGGGCGCATACTGAAGAGTTAAATTTAATTAACCCATTCGCTGTCATCCACGAGTATACTCGTGGCTTTAATTTATTAATTACTTTGTCATATTTTAGAATTAAAGAAATTGCCTCATTTATTGGCAGAAATTTCGCTGTATTAGTAAAGCATAATTTACCTTTCTGAATTTGTGATAGCAAACAACTTTTAACAAAAAATTTGAAAATTCTTACTTTAAAGTTTGGCAGCGAATGGGTTAAATCAAGTTTCATATTACATAACATTTGTCTACAATAAAGTTAGGATCAATTGGTTAAGTTTAAAACAGCAATTTCCATGTTTAGTTTCTTGCCATTGAATTAAGAACTTGTGCTGTGATAGATATTGGATAGTGATTTCACATAAGTGTCAATCGCATGAGCCGTTCATGCGATCCGCCGCGCTCCCCATGGGAGTTTTTAAGATAACCCAGATAGCATGAACATTAGCAGCAAGTTTGATTTTTTCTGATATTATCTTGCCGTGACAAATTTGAATTGAGAAATTCGGAGCAAATCTGCCGGAAAGTATACCATCACCCACTTGTTTGAGTAGTTTGTTGTGAAACTGATGCATGATTGTGTGAATTCACGAAAGTGACGAAAGCAAAAATCCCTCTGTTGAGAGAATAGAGAATCAGCACATACGCAGAAATTGAAGAAATTTTATTCGGTAGGCACCGCTTTTTCTAAACGCTATACTTATTAAATACGAAAAAATGCTCGAAATGAAAAGTACAAATATTACCTAAACTTGTTTATGGTGATAAAACCGATGCATGCACCTTCTGATGGCGCTTTCGCATCAATAGACTTGGTCAGGACTATGGTGTGACATGGTGAAACTTATAGTGTGACATGGAAATATTATTACTTTGCATTAAGTTTGCAGTATTTTTGATTACTTGTTTGACGTTAGTTTGCAATAAATTTGATATAGTATGAATTTAACTTTCACGACAAGTTAGCTGCAATTTCAAAGTGTGGTGACTTCGGCGTCTGCGTTATCTTGCTGCAGTCTTGTTATGAACTTTCAGTCTTTTCATGCTGAGCTTACTGCAACTTTGCAGGTTTTTAGAGCAAGACTGTTGCAAATTTTCTGCAAACTAAAAATGCTATGTGGGAAGGTTTAAACTTTAAGAAAACGATCATTTTCAGCTACAGAAACTAGTAATGTAAGAAGCACACATATCAAATATAGTTCATGCTGGAAAAAGCAGTTTTGTTACAATTGTCTTATTCAGCCATAATTCTTTTGGGTTTCCATGTTTCATGTCTCGCCACTTTTGATACCATATTCGATCTAATAGTTGCTTCCAATATCTGGTCGTCTTTAAGGAAGTTAAATTTTTGTAATAAATTTATTTGTGATGGATTAGCACTTTTTTGGAAGTATTAGAATGTGTAAAAAACGGTTCATGGTGGTTTCTGTTTTTGTACTTCTCAGCCAATTTATTTTAGATGGTTCGAAACAGTTTTAGAACATTCTCCAAGTTCAGCAGTAAGCTTCGGACTAGTCGGATTTATGGAGCTGTGGAAGGGACACTTAGGAGTTCCGTGGAAGGGGGTAGCGCCCTTCTAGACCATTAATAATCATAAAATTCCGAATCTTCCAATTGCACCCTTAAACAACTTGACAGGAGGATCAAGAACCTCATCTCTGTATATTTCAGCATTCACAGTTGCACTGGTAAAAAAGTGTCGGTCACTGCGGCCATTCAAAATGATGTCCGTCCATATCATGATTCCACGAACTTTGTATCGATTCCTTTCACGGATGTTTGCAGCCTTATTGCGTGTGATTTTCCCCCTCCATATGGTAACACGTCTGTAGTAACTGTCTCAACAAAATCGAGATTCATCGGTAAAAAGAACTCGGCTCTAGTCCGTAGTATTCCAAAGACGATGATCTCTGCACCACTTTAACCGAGCGCATATCGCTACCAGAGTTAGTGGAACACCAATTATGGGTTTCCTTGCATGCAGACTGTCAAGCACAGTAAACCAGGATAGTCGAGTTCTTGTTGCTGCACCAAATTCCTTGCGATCCGAACTGACGTCAATTGCCTATTTCTTTTAGCAATCGTTGGCAAATTACAGTCCTGAGAGCCTATTGTGGTGTGTTTTCTACTTTGACCTGGTTGTCTGTAGACATTATGCCAGTGTCTCTATACCGTTTCCAGATTCTTGACATGACGCTTTTGTCTATTTTAAGTCTTTACAGAGCCCTAAGAGTGTCTGTCCTGCTTCCATTCTCCCTATCGCAAGCAATTTCTCAAAATCGGTCAAATGTCTTCTGGACGACATATTCCACCTACTAGAAGCGAAAGTTTTACCTAATTACACGTACAATCCTTAAAATTAGACTTCATATTACCCACGTGCGCTCCTTTTCACACGTGAACCGAAAGAACCGGCTGAGACTGAAAAATTTGCATATATTTCTGTAGCGAATGTTAATACCATTGGACTACGTGATAACGTTGACATTGAGTTACCTTTCTGGAAGTTCCCTTAATAGAATTAACATAAAGCACCTTTTTATGGTTGTTTCTTTAATTTTTCTCGCCAGTGTATTTTGAAAGTGGGTAACAAATAACTAGTCCAAAGTCCAAAAATAAAGTTACTTTTATTAATTGCAGGCAGCAGACTTAAAGCAATTGTTAATATTGTCCGTTATAAAGTGAACAAAGATAAGGGTGACGACACTCAACCAATGTACCGTTATTGCGTTCGTATAAACTCGTTCTTTCCCATAAATGTCGACAACAGAACCCCATCGAAGTCCAAGATAAAGAAGTTTTACGTTTAATCTAGTTACAGTAAATTTATGTAAACGGAATAGGAGGTATACATGCATAGTTATCCTTCCGTCTCGGGGCATTAAAATGTTTTTGTTTACGAAAGAATTCCGTGTTTTCAGAAAACCTGCCAAGAAGGATTCACAATTGGAACAAGTTTCATTTCAGATAGGTTTCAAACGTTAGCAAGCACAAATATATAGTGTTGTTTTCGTCGAATCTT
Source organism: Maratus speciosus (assembly GCA_963932465.1). Classification (NCBI taxonomy): domain Eukaryota; kingdom Metazoa; phylum Arthropoda; class Arachnida; order Araneae; family Salticidae; genus Maratus; species Maratus speciosus. The sequence continues at coordinate 681,686,083 of OZ010787.1, read as the reverse complement.
GAATTGTTTTCCATTGAGATAGGTCATCTTCACAGATTTTCCTGTAATAGATCTATGCTCTTCAGAGGTAGTGTTATAGCAGCGGTTTCCAACTTGGGGTAGCGTACACCTAGAGGTACGCGGCGGGTCTGCTGGGGGTATGTGAAAATAATATCGGTAATGGCGGAAGTCACAAAAATGTCAGGAATATCAGTGTAATTTGCATCGGTTTATTATATGGTTGTAGAGGTCTGCACGGGCCCGGGCTTGGCCCGAGGCCCGTACCCGGCCCGGCGGAATGAAGGTGAATTTTCCAACGGGCCGGGCCGGCAAAGAAATCGAACGGGCCTGCAGGGCCGGACCGATAAAAAAAAATTAACCAATAAAAAAATTAATCGGGGATATCAGCCCGATATAAGAATTCAAGCGAAGCAGATAAAATACGAGCCATTTTCAATGAATATGATTTTCTCGAGAAGTATAAATGTGCGTCACGAGCCGATGCGAGTTTAACAACATCAATACAGATGTGTAACATTTCCATCGTAGAGATCGGCATCGTACAGTTACAAGATGTCTGATTACGGGTTTAATTTTTTTTTCGGCAGGCTCGTGCCGGGACGGAACTGGTCTTAATCGATCTCGGGATGTGTAGGACAGGCATTATGTTTTGTAAAAGTATTAATAGTGATAATGAACTTCTGTTAACAGTATCTTTGGAAATATACCTTAAGGGGTTCTCATATTCACTGCTCAACAATGCGAAACTTTCTAACACATTTTCTGACTCATTTTTAACTATAAAGGCATGAAATTCACAAGCCAGACTATTGAAGGCATTTGGAAACGAATAGCTTTCTCCGTATTTGATAAATTGCTTACAGAGATAACAGAGACTCTTGTCATGTGACTGTACGTTTTTCTCCTTTCCTGTGCTATCGCTTCCGGAAATTCGATTTATAGCGCTAACTTTGGCAGTATTTTCAGAGAAAGATATATTGCTTTTATCTACGAAAAATACGGCATTTACATAGTTTCAGAATAAGAATACCTGCCAATCTTACGCGTTTCGGAAAAGAAATGAATTCTCAAATGTGTCGAAATGTAACTTCTTTCGATTTGAGAAAAGCCTTAAAAATGAGAGAAACATTTTCGCAAATCTACTTTTTATCATACAGCTTCAAAAGGTATCATGTTTTTAATCCTTTAGTCTGAACTACATTAACTTTTTAATGAATCCTTATTGGAATTTTGAAATGTCTGTAGAGACGATGACTAAGACACTGTGTAATCGTTAATGTTTACTATTGTGTGTTTTCTGCTTTGCGAACACATAGTAATCTAAAATATACTGTAAAAATTTCCCATAAATATGTTCGTAGTATTCATTAAAAGAATCTTAATTGTATGTCGAGAAAAAACGGATTTTTTTTGTAGAAATTGAATCGGGCCGGGCCTGTTTTCACTAATTTTTGTACGGGCCGGGCCGAGAACTGTAAAAATGCAAACAGGGCGGGCCGAACTTTCAATTTTTACACCGGGCCGGGCCGGGCCAAGATAGCTTTCGTTCGGGCCGGGCTCGTGCAGACCTCTATATGGTTGTGATAAGAAGATTACTAATGAAAAAAAGCAGGTTTACTTTATCTCCTTGAGTGGAGGGGGGGGGGGGATGGGCGTGTTTATGAGAACTCCGGAATGAAAAACCTAAGAAAGGGGGTACGTGAAAGAAAAAAGCTTGGGAAGTGAGTACGTTTTACCAGTTTTAAGGGATACTGTGAAAACTTAAAGTGTTTATAACGGAAACCTGTCTAAAACGGAAAAGTTTATAGTCCCGAAAAAAGACATACCTTTGAATTATACATTCTAAGACGAATACCTCCCTAAAGCGGAATTTTTTATCGATCCTTTTTGAGTCTGTCTTAGCACTTTTTACTGTTGTATTTTGTATCCATGATTCAGTAAACTAGATCTACTTTCGCGGGGGGGGGGGTCCGGACCTCCTGGACCCCCCTCCCTTGGCTACGCCACTGGTTGCATATGAGATGTTTTTCTGATTTAATCTTGAAAAGTGACCAATACAAATTTTCCATTGATTCGCACTTTATGTCGCAATGTTTAAAAACTTGTGCTGATCAGTTTTTTACACGACTGCCAAGAATGGTTATGTGTTTCACGCGTATCTGGGTATGTGAATTTCTTTATACCATCGAAAAATCCCAACGGCTGGATGGATTTTAATGAATAAGGTCTCTATAGATTCATCTTAACCTTCCGATGGTTATAGGCTAGATTTTGTTTTTATAAATTTAAAATGGCGGCCGTAAAATACAAAATGGCGACCGTAAAATACAAAATGGCGACCGTAAAATACAAAATGGCGGTAGAGACAAAAATAAATTTTACGCACCCTATCAAGTGGCATATCATTGGATAGGTCTTTCAAAGTGAAGACGATGTTTCGTTGACTATTTTACAGTCAGAAGCTCCGTTTAAATATTACACAACCTGGAAGTTGTGTAGGTAGGATCTCTAGCTTTACAGCAATTCTAACCTTCATAGACATCTATAGGCCTCATCAAAACAGTGTTTATAGATAGGAACTAACAATTAAACACAACTTAAAAATCATCAATACAAGTAAATGAAAAAAATAGGTAAGTAATATAAAAAATAGTTTTACATTGATGAGAAATAATTAATTAGGTCGCTTTTTACGCAGTCGGGTTTTTTGATTTTTTAAACTTAATTTTTACTTGTTTACCATTTTATTAACCATTGCATGAAATAGTGAGTCATTTGCACTTCTTCTTTTGAAGATTATAAGGGATTAGAATAGTCTTCCATTGAAATATTAAACGAAAATGTGCACATACTACAAACATCATTGTTGAATTGTGGTTTCCGACCCATCTTCATGCACATTTCCTTTTTCTCTGCCCCAGCAATCAAAGCTCTTAAGTTTTGTATTTATTTTACTTTCTGGGGTTTTTTTTAATAGTTTATGAATGATGTTTACTATAGCTATTTTATTTGTTACTTTAAAGCAAGGTTTAACTCTTAACTAAGTGTTCAAGGAGTTGCTGCACTACTACTGCGAGCTTTCAGTCTTGATGGAAAGATAAATAAAAGGCTCCATTCACACTAGAACTACCATGTGCCATCATTTTGATGGCTACCATATGAATATGTTTCGGTTTAAACCAGAAATTTTATTATGAAATAAATTTAAAAGATACAAAGAAGAAAAACGTTAAATAATAAAGTTAAACTGTTTTAAATCAAAATTCTTGTGTGAAATATTTTTTATAAAACTTGACTCAAATTTCCGGTAGTTCCCGTGTTATAACTTAGGGTATTAGTACAAACTTTTAAAAATACTTTTACTATTTTTGTGAGGCTGCGAAGTATATTTCTGATCGATTTTACAGCCACAAATTTTGTACTCGTCGGTAGTGAAGTAAGGTTTACGACTTAATCGATACTAAAAATGCAAAGTTTTCTTGATCGCCAATTGTAAATACACGAAGTTTTAGAACGACGATAGTAATTTGTTAAATGTAGTGCAAATTAGTGATTTTACTTACAACAACAAAACAAAGAACTGATGGATGCTCTATAAAATGTGAATTATAATTTTTTATACTTTTTGTTTACAATTGGTATACAATAACCCGTGATATTTTGTTAATTTTGGACATGATTAATAAAAAGAAGCAATTTTTAACTGAAAACGGTATTCCAGACAATTAATAAGTGATAACATGAGGTCCAAAAATATCCCTTGATAAAATATACCCATTTCAAAGTGAATTTCGGCGACAAAAAAGGATTGCGTATCGCAAACTTCCCCAAAGTTTAATAAATATAACAATTTGCCGAGACGGAAAATATATTTTAGGGACTAAATTTCCCTATTGAATTAATAAAAACTTAATTTTGAAAAATAAAAGGATTAATATCTAGAGTTATTAGTGGAACATCAGAATACAGCAGCATGAGTCACTGTCTGATATATATATTACCATAAACACATATTAAAATGTTTGTCTTACTTGCCCCTTACCACATTACTTGAATTTAAAATAAATCTTATAGAGTCTGTATTTTCAGCAAGGGTTAACTCAGCAGAGGTTTTAACTCAGCAATTAAATGCTCTATTCATAGTTGCCAAATTTTCAAATGTTTTTAGTATCACTATTTTGTTATAGAAGCATTCGCTTTATTTAATAATAGAAATTTGGAATTCACTAAGACAACGGAATTAATTACTATTTGGAAATATTAATTGTTGCTCACAAACATGAAGGTTTTGAAGTACGCATATTCTAATTCTGATTTAGATTTTCAAAGAATGCGTACGTCATAATGAATATTTAGGCACTGCGTATTTACCAGAACTAGCTATTATTTATTTTGAATTTCGCTTTTTAAAAGGAAGATTGCACTTTTTGTGAGGTATATATCCCACATTTTAACTACTCGAATATAGAGGCTTGTGTATTAAAACAAAAAACGTGTATTGGAACAAAAAGTCATAAATATGCCTTAAAACGGTGCTAATTTTGAGAACAAAAAAAGGTGGAAATCATTGTATATATAACTTTACTTTCTTTACAAAATTGTAATTAAATAGCCCTGATGTGTTTTTAATAATTTAGTCGAAAACATAAAAAAGGAAGAAAATGCTGTTTCATGATTAAAGCTCCTAATCATGGATATAGTTAGATTTTTTACGAAATGTCAGTGGAATTTTCATAATGGTATTTTATTATGTTTTCGAATTTTTCTCTTACGGATCCTGCCTATACCTCCTTATCGTTGTGAAATTGCATTTTTTTTTTTTTACCGAAGCTTTAGTTCTAATTAAAAAATGTTTTAAAATCATGTTCTTCATCATATTATATAACGCAATTAGACTTCTAAGTCACGTTTATATAAATTTTCGGCATAATCTAACAAGTGAAACAATAAATTCAATTTTGTTCGACTAAAACATACCGAGTTTTGATACTTCGTATTTCATGAATATTCACTGTTTTTTGTCACTAAACGGCGATTTTCATGGATGACAGTAAACGATGACAATTCAGAAATAAAAACAGTGGGTAACAACAACATGTTTAAAAATCACTTATAAACAGAATAAGCTAAATAATGCTATTAAAAGTGATAAAATATCTTTATTTACATTGAAGAACGTTTCATCACACAAACGGCGACATTTTCAAAATCATTCATGATAAAAAATATTTTCACAAAATTAAAAAAATTAATCCACGCTCACAAAATATCCAATGTAATGTTTTGTTTTTATTTTATGTTATGTTTGTGCTGTTTTTCCTTATGCATGATGTCTCGTGACACTGTTTACCAAGTTATTGTTTTTAAATTTTGGGAAAATATTTTCTTTCATGAAGGATTTTAAAAATGTCGCCGTTTGCGTGATGAAACGTTCGTCAATCTAAATAAAGACATTTGGTCACTTTTTATAGCATTATTTAGCTTAAACAGTGGGTAAGTTTTGAAATGTTTACTATGTTACTTGTTAAAGCATTGAGAAAGTCTTTCTAAATTTTAACTTAGAGGTCAATGAGACAGTAAAAATTTTCTAATTCTGTAAAATTTACAAAACTGTTTTGACGTAAATGACTTTTGATAGAATGAACAGTACTTTGAATCATATCTGCAATTGGAACCCTACTAATAAAACTAACAGTTTAGGAATTAGTTATTAGTCAACGATAAGAAGGGAATCCTGTATATTAAAGATTCCTAAAACAAAAATCATTAAGAATAAAAAAAATACCGTTATATAAACGGAAAAGTTCGTTCACGGATATTTTGTAAAGATCAGGAATTTTGATAAACGGAAATTTCATATATACGAAAACTAATCATGATAAATCTAGAAACTCATTATTATGGAGATTTCAAAAATAAATCGAAGACTTATTCTGAATACGGAAAGATCCACTTTAGTGGTTTCGTAAGCAAACGGTAAAGACCCCTTCTTAAAACGAAAAGATCAATTACGAATATTCTATGAGAAGGTTAAAAAGACCCGTGAAGAAAACGAAAAGTTCCATTACGAAAATTGTGTGAAAAACGTATAAAATTTCGTTTTATACACGAGGATTTCCATTATGGAATCTATTTATAAAAAAAAAGGGGGAGGGGGTGTTTCGGCATGCTGTCAGCGCTTTTTATGTTTTTTGAGAGAGTACGCGCAAACTCTGATTGAGCAAACTACAACAAATACTTTTTATACAGGAGACAATCGTAACAATTTCCTTTTTTGAAAAATACAAGACTACAATCCACAACTGGAATTTTGTTCATAACGTTAACAACACTGAAGGTATTTTAACTACATATTCAACAGATTAAATTTTCTTTGTGTGAAATAGGACAATATTACGAAAATAGCTGGAAAAATATAGTAATTCGTTCATTGACATCGCATGTAATGTGAGGATATAAGCAAATAAAGAAGTACTTTTCTAGATCTGAAACATGCATTATATATATACAGGGTGATTCATAAAAGATGGGCAGAACTTTAAGGGGTTATAGTACACTTAAAGACAAATAATATTAAATAGGAGACTAAGAGTCCCAGACGTATTCCCAAGGAGATAGGGGGCATTAAAGTTTAGGGTCCGAAATTTCAAATGATTATAAAACATGGAAAAATTGGTCGATTCGTTTGTGGTTTTTGCAAAAAATTTTCTTTATGCCATTATTTTCTTGAAATAAAATTTTAAAGTTCAATTTCAAAAAATGCCGATAGGGGGCGCTTTAGACTTTGGAGTAACAAACAACTATTTTTTAACGTTATTTTTTGTATTTCTTTAAATGATTTCGAAAGCTTAGACTTAAACTTAAATTTTGATCTAAAAATCTGAGTCCTAACGAGTAGTTAAGTAGCATAAACTGAAATTTGAAATTTGAAACCCTTCTCCCCCCCAGAACAAAAATCAGTTATTCTCGATCTTTGTGTCGTAGATTAGGCTCTAACTACTGCCGCGTTTTGCTAAAATTATTCTTTATGTCAGTATTTTCTTGAAAATAAATTTTAAAGACAATTTTCAAAAAATTCCGATAGAGGGCGCTTTAGACTTTGGAGTAACGAACAACTATTTTATACCGTTATTTTTTGCGTCTCATTAAATGCTTTCTAAAGCTTAGACTTAAACTTAAATTTTCAGCTCAAAATCTGAATCGCTGAGCGTGGTTCAGTAGCGAGGGGAGGGGGTTCAAATTTCAACTTCTGAACATAGTTCAGTTTGCACTACTTAACCATGCCCAACGATTCTGTGCTGTGATACGAGGCAAAAATACAACTTTCGTCAAGGACTGCATAGTCGGAATTCACTCATAAAGGCACTGGCACAGTTGGGAACGTCGCTCATGCAAACGTTAAAGCTCCATTCCTGACGCTAGTCACCGGGTGAAGAAGGAAACAGAAAGTATGCAAATGTCAAATGGGGAAGAAGAAGAACACGTATGCAAAATTTCGACACGATTCAGGCATAAAAACCACTGAACGGTGAGTCAAGTGTAAGTCGCTGTAGTAATGAATCGGAAGATGGTGCCCTTCACGAATAAGGAAAAGGCTGAGATGCATTTAATTTACGGAGCGGCAGATGGAAATGGTGCAGAGGCACAACGAATGTACGGAGAGCGATTTCCCAACAGGCGGTTGCCTAACTGCAAAACTTTCGAGCGCTTGCACAGACAGTTGTGTGAGACGGGATCATTTCTCGCTTCCCGGTCGAATGCAGGTCGTGCAAAAAAGGACGAATCAGTAGTTGTTGCAGAAGCCATTCTGGATGTAGTAGCGGCGCAGCCAAGTACAAGTACACGAACAGTGGCTAGGCAGGTGGATACCTCACAGTCCATGACTTGGAGGGTACTGAAGGATGAACATTTGCTCCCGTTTCATGTGCAACGAGTCCAGAAACTGTCTCCAGGGGATTATCCAAATCGTATTGAATTCGCCCGCTGGTTTCTGCAGCAGAACGCGCTAAATCCACATTTTGGACGAACTGTGCTTTTCACCGATGAATGTACCTTCACACGTAAAGGTACATTTAACACACACAATGCACATGTATGGGCGGATGTCAATCCACATGCTATGTATCCACATGCTCATCAGAGACGCTTTTCCATCAATGTTTGGGCAGGAATCCTTGGAGACCACCTAATCGGACCGCACCTTCTTCCTGAACGCCTCAACGGTAAAACATACCTCACATTTCTGCAACATGTGCTGCCAGACCTGTTAAACGTTGTTCCTCCACGCATCCGGCGGGTCATGTGGTTCCAGCACGATGGAGCGCCAGCCCATTACGTACGAGACGTCCGCAACTATCTGGACATCACATTTCCGAACAGATGGATTGATCGAGGTGGTCCTGTTGCTTGGCCTGCTCGCTCGCCAGATCTTTCACCCCTCGATTTCTTTTTTTGGGGACGATTGAAGGCTCTTATGTATGAGACACCCATTGAATCCCCCGAGGAACTGGTCGCTGACTTTCCGCCGCTGTAGGGGAAGTGCTCGAAAAGCCTGATGTTTTCGCGAATGTTCGCCGTTCCATTCTTCGCCGTTGTTCTGCGTGCATAACCTCTGGTGGTCACAATTTTGAACATTTATTGTAATTACATGTTAATAAATATGCTTTGGTAACATAATCCTAATTTGTGTCTTTTTACCTCGTATCACAGCACACAATGTGTGGACATGGTAAACTGAACTGTGCTCAGGAGTAGAAATTTCAAACCCCTCTCCCCAGAAACTTAACCACGTCTAACGATTCAGATTTTGGGCTGAAAATTTAAGTCTAAGCTTTAGAAAGCATTTAATGAGACACAAAAAATAACGGTATAAAATAGTTGTTCGTTACTCCAAAGTCTAAAGCGCCCTCTATCGGAATTTTTTGAAAATTTTCTTTAAAATTTATTTTCAAGAAAATACTGACATAAAGAATAATTTTAGCAAAACGCGGCAGTAGTTAGAGCCTAATCTACGACACAAAGATCGGGAATAACTGATTTTTGTTCTGGGGGGAGAAGGGTTTCAAATTTCAAATTTCAGTTTACGCTACTTAACTACTCGTTAGGACTCAGATTTTTAGATCAAAATTTAAGTTTAAGTCGAAGCTTTCGAAATCATTTAAAGAAATACAAAAAATAACGTTAAAAAATAGTTGTTTGTTACTCCAAAGTCTAAAGCGCCCCCTATCGGCATTTTTTGAAATTGAACTTTAAAATTTTATTTCAAGAAAATACTGGCATAAAGAAAATTTTTTGCAAAAACCGCAAACGAATCGACCAATTTTTCCATGTTTTATAATCATTTGAAATTTCGGACCCTAAACTTTAATGCCCCCTATCTCCTTGGGAATACGTCTGGGACCCTTAGTCTCCTATTTAATATTATTTGTCTTTAAGTGTACTATAACCCCTTAAAGTTCTGCCCATCTTTTATGAATCACCCTGTACACTATATGGCCAAATGTGACCGGTCACTTGCGATTTTAGACGTTTTGTTAAATATATAGAAAAGAGCAATTAACCTGAAATTGCAGAGGTGTAAACAGTACAGTATAGGTCATATATTTCCGCGAAGATATTTTACCGAAACCCCATAGGGGACCGTCAACAAATTGAAAAAAAACGAATATCTTTTGGATAACAATGTAAAAACTAAAGTAGCAAAAGCGTTCAATCTCGAGATTATTAATAAGCGGCTTATTGTAATATACCGTGTTCATTTTTATGAGGATAGCTTGTATACTCGAAGAGAAATTAAGGTTTTTATAAATGCAGTCCCAAATTTTGCCAAGTTTTTACTTTCTTCTATCTTCATTAGAAAAAAAGTAATGTAATCGAAATATTTACTTTCTTCTATCTTCAATAGAAGAAAGTATTGTAATCGAAATTTTTTTCGACATCCGGTTTTCGACGGATTTACACGTTTTAGGGGTCAGAGATCCCAAAAAACATGTTTATAGAAAATGTCTGTCTGTCCGTCTGTCTCTCACAATTGTACCATCAAAAAGTGTATGAAGTTATAGAATTGTCATATATTGCCATTATAGTCACTATATTGTCATTATAGTCATAGAATTGAACCAAATTTTTATTTTAAGTTTTTGGCTATGGCAAGCAGGTCCTCCCTGAATTTGGGAAAAATTCGCCGGTACGGCGCGTTGTAATAGCAATTTTGTGCGATTTTGAATACTGTACCATCTAAAAGTGTATGAAGTTATGCATAGAATTGAACCAAATTTTTATTTTAAGTTTTTGGATATAGCAAACAGGTCCTTCCTGAATTTTGAAAAATTCACCGTTAGGGGGCGCTGTGATAGCGACTTTTCTTCGATTTTTGTGCCATTTTGAATATTGTACCATCGAAAAGTGTATGAAGTTATGCATAGAATTGAACCAAATTTTTTGTGTTTGTTTTTGGTCATGGCACGAAGGTCCTCCCTTAATTTGGAAAAATTCTGCAGGTAAGGGGCGTTATAATTGCAATGTCTGTACCATTTTCATTATTGTAACATCGAAAAGTGTATGAAGTTATGCATATAATTGAACCAAATTTTTGTGTATGTTTCTGCCTATGGCAAACAAATCCTAACTGAACTTTAAAAAATTCCGCCAGAAGGGGGCGCTATAATTGAGATCCCTGTGCCATTTTCATTCCTGTACCATCGAACAGTGTATAAAATTGTGCATACAATTGAACCAAAATTTTTGTGCATGTTTTTGGCTTTGGGCAACAGGTCCTCCTTGAATTTGAAAATATTGCGCGGTAAAGGAGCTCTGTGATAGCAATTTTTGTATACTTTTCTTGATTTTTCGTTGTTCTATTGTCCATCGGCGGATCGTGCAGCGGAAGGAACTCGCTTTCTGCCAAGCCGGCTATTCGCAAACAACTGATAACAACAGAATGAGGAAAAATTAATAATTTTAACAAATATCATGATATAGATTAACTCGTTTTTAGTCCTTTTAATTGACAGGAGCAGAAATTTAAGGTGAAAATCAAAGTTTGTATAGTATTGAACTAATAATATTGAAATATTAACATGTGTAACTAGGTTTTGAAATATTAAGATGTATAAGATAGAAGAAAGTTTTGGAACTGGCACATCCAACTAGTTTGCTTATAATTTGCAGAGTTCTTAATATAAAAAAAAAATATTTTCAGAAAATATGACAAACAACATTTACACAGTACGCTGCAATCACAATTAAAAAATAATTAAAAATGGGTGAAAAATGAACTGAATGGTTTACTAAAAAATGTTTCACTGCGCATGCGCGAATTCAATCAAAATATAATGTGCATAATGTATTAGCTAAGTATATAGAGCAACTTCTGTGAAAGTCTCAAAATCATAGCTTGGAAATTCTGAAAATTATCGTCGAGAGAATAAGTTCGAAATCTGTTGTTCCCAGAAGGAAGCAAAAAGATGAGGGGTTGTATCCAAATATAGTAGTACGTGCAATATTGTGTACGCTATCTTGGCACCAATCAACATATATTTGATACAACCGCTCATATTTTCCCTTCTTTTTAGGAACAACGGATTTCGAGCTTATTCTATCGACGATAATTTTCAGAATTTCCAAGCTATGATTTTGAGACTTTTGCAAAAGTTGCTCTATATACTTAGCTAATACATTATGCATATTATATCCTGATTGCGTTCGCGCATGCGCAGTAAAACATTTTTTCGTAAATCTGCTCATTTTTCATCCAATTTTTATTTTTTTTAAAATTCTGATTGCAGAGTATTGTGTATAATGCTGTTTGTCATATTTTCTGAAAAGAACTTTTCTTTACATTCACAACTCTGCAAATTATAAGCAAAATATTTGGCGAAATGTGGGACTGTTTTTATAACAGCCTTAATTTGTCCACGAGTGTACATGCTATCCTCATAAAAATGAACACAGTATATTACAATAAACCACTTATTAATAATCTCGAGTTTGAACGCTTTTGCTACATTAGTTTTTACAGGGTTATGCAAAAGATATTCGTTCTTTTTCAATTCGTTGACGGTCCCCTATGGTGTTTCGGGAAAAGAATCTTCACGGAAATATATGACCTATACTATACTCTTTACACATCTATAGTTTCAGGTTAATTCCTCATGCAGTTTTCTAGATATTTAACAAAACGTCTAAAATCGCAAGTGACCGGTCACCTTTGGCCATATAGTGTATATATATATATATATCGTTATATATACCGGTTGAGCCAAAAGCTCGTTAAAACTTTAAAAACTCATAAAAAAGGAAGAAATTATGATAAAGAAGTGCGGTTTGCAAGAAAAGGCTCACAAGGTAGTCGGATTTTTTTTTTTTTTTTTTTAGATGCAAAAGAATAATTTAGTTAAAAAATGACATGAGAGGGCACTGACGACCCGAAACGCAATGCACAGGACAACAATACGCTCCATTCATTTGTTCTTCCAATAACAAATGTTCAACATGACCTCCAGAACATTCTACGGCACAACTGTTTTCCTGTTCATTGTGTTTCGGGTAGTTGGCGCCCTTTACATGTGATTTTTTTAACTAATTTTTTTTTTGCTTCTAAAAAAAAAAATCCGACTACCTTGTGAGTCCTTTCTTGCAAACCGCACTCCTTTATCATAATTGCTTCCTTTTATATGAGTTTTTAAAGTTTTAACGAACTTTTGGCTCACCCGGTATATTACCGATCATTAATATATTCATATATATTCTTATAATATAAACATTAAATATAAATATACAGGAAGATAAGAATAAACAAAAAATGAACAGTTACTCAAAATGTTATGAACTTTTAAATGAATCATATCATAATATCATATAAATAATGTATGAAAAATAAATATAGAAGAACAAATAAAAGAAGCGTTCCATTTAAAAAAAGACCTTTCCCGTTTTATTTTAATAGCGACTAAAAGAATAAAGATATAAATTCAAAACGTAAGCGAACTAGAAATGTGTATTTTCACTGCATAGGAAAATAAAAAATGCACAAAAGTTTTTACTCTCGTTCCGAAACGTTTTTCTCAGCCTTCCTGAAAATATATTTTACAGCAACTCTTTTAATTTTCGTATACCTGTTTATTTTTCAATTTCACATATTTTACAACAGTTCAAATAATATTAACCCTTCAAAAAGAAGTTCCGGATATGAATGTTTTAAATTCGGAATAAACTTGCTATGATTCTATTATTAGAAAAGTATTCCAGCTTGCTTGGAAATAAAACATATTTGAAAAATACAACACAGTTACATATTTTAATATACGAAAACACAAACAATAGTAATATATTAAAAAAACGAATAATAATCAAACAGCTTAGTGTATAAAGAAAGAATTTTAAAGATAGCAAAGATAATTCAACAATGTCTATAATTATGTGGACCTTAAAATTTTATTACAGAAGACCTGTCTATAACGGAATACTTTATTAAAAAGAAAATTCCATGATCCTAGCTAAAAAAAAATACACTGCAATTTTAATGTTTTACGGAATTGTTTTGCGCGTTTACTATTTAAGAGGCCAAATATGAAGTCTATTCAAGTTTATTTCGAAAAATGCGTCAGTTATCTTCGTTTTTATCTATTATTTATTTGTATTTGGCAGTAAATGGATATTCTAAGCAATATAATACAACACTCGTTCGATTTTGTGAATTAAAGAGATATCTAACTTTTATGAGACTACCATTTCTAACTTAAAAGTATTTCTTATTGCTTTTAGTGTTGAACACATTCAGGCCAACCACTATCTCCTAATACTATTTTGTGGGTGGGTCTTTCCATCGCATTACCCAAGTTTTTGATTAACTTCTATTGAAATAAACTTCTTACACAAAAAATGTGTGTTGTATCTTAAATGAAACTCTGAGCCTTTTTTCAAAAAAGTTACAAAAATTAAAACCCAATAATGAAAACATATTTAATTTAAAATTTTAAATTGAGCACATAACCTTTCGCAAACTATTTTTATCTTATGCTAAATAAATTTAACGTATTGCATACTTGCCAACATTCAACTAAACTTCCGTAAGATGTGAGTTAAGTTGACGCAGGTTATACGTGTTACTAACCAAAAAATTTATTTGATCTATCATTATATATTTAAAATCATGTTTCTCTATGAAATCTATTTGAATTAATTTCTTTAGTAAATTTCTGGTTCGAAACGTGTTTAACCTGGGTCAGTTTAACTCACATTTTACGGAAGTTTGAGGAAAAGTTAGCAAGTATGGTATTGCATATTTGGTCTCGAGAAGTCAATTTTTTTGTCTTTCTTTAACCCCCAATTGTTTATTTATTTATTGCAGTAAGTTAAGTATTTACTTCAAATTCTTATCCAAAACGTTTTCTTAAACTTCAGAAAAATACAGTAAATTAAATTTCAGAAATAAATAAAATTTGAACAATTTTCTACAGTATTAAAATGGAAATATCAAAAAGGGTGGTACTTTAAAGGTTAATTTGATTTAAAAACGATTTCTAGAATGCATGTCCTTGTTTTATTTTGTTAAACATTTTTGCTCAGTTGTCTACTGTTAATTTTCATTTATTTTTTCATTATAATCCTTAAACGTAGCTCTATAACACCGGGCGATCCACTTAGTATTATGAAGTGGTCTTCCATAGTCCCACTTGAGATGGATATAAATAAATTACGTTTTTTTCTTTTGCTCATTTCAAACCAATGGATGAAATATTAGACAAATCCAGAAAAGGCATTTTTATGCTCACAATTTGTTTCGAAAATTTCTAGTTCATAGAACTTGAAAGTGTTAAAAACTGCCTCCGTTTTACTAGGCTGCGAATAATGTATAATGTAGCATATATTATTCGCAGTTATATATTTATACTTAACAGTTTTATAGTTAATAAAATATTCAAAATATGAAATGGAAAACTTCTAAAAATATGAAAATTGAATAGAAGAAAGAATCTACGACCAATGTTGCGCAACAGATTAAATGCAGAAGCTAAGGCAAAACCCACGCTGGCAGAACAGTAGAAACAATGATAGTCCAAAAATTGCATATTCTGGTCTGTTGATGACTGGAGAAAAGTGATGCTTGGCGATGAATCAAAAATTTAATTGCTAATAAGCTCGATTGGTGGTTCCGAAAGGAATGAGAGAGTGAAACCTGTTCCAGTCTTCATCTTCAATTCCCTGATGCATTCGCGATGTTGAGCTGCATGTCGTCTAAGAAGAATATGTGTTTCAAATGTGAATTCCGAGAAATGTTTAATTTTAGAAGATTTCCCGACTCATAGATTAGAATATTAATTTGAAGACAGTCAAGTTTTATTTAGGGATGACAATGCTTTGTGTCATAGGTCTCGGAAAGGGAACCTTTTTTTTAAACACCAATCCTCTAATGGAGATACCAGCATGTAGTTCAGATATCAATCCAATTAAAAATATATTTTATGTTTTGAATAAAATGATATTTAAGCTACAACCAGAGTCAACAGAAAAAGTAACACACTGCAAGTGAAAAACATTGGTAGCTATCGTACAGTGTGACGAAACGATAAATTTCAACGACATAGATGCACAAACTCTTTTTTCCCAATGTTTGCCAAATATTTAGAGTTTTTGTAAGTCCCACAGCATGAGAAACCATATATATTTGTTACGTTACATACCATCTGACCTCGGTTTTTGAAGAAAATATATCGGTCCACAGGCAAAATAAAAAAGGAGTTACTGGTGAAAAGAATTTGTTATGGCAAATCCAATCTTTATATTCTTAATAATTGCTTTATTATCTCTTGTTAGAAATATTCTGAATCTATTTTTTTTTTAAATTATTTAGGATTTGATGCTTATGTACGCTTTTTGAAATTTTTGTAATTTTCAATCTTTTCATCTTGTAGCGTAAACATCCCACTATATACCATAAAATTGTTGGTACATCCCTCTACAGTAAACATTTGAGAAGTGAGAAATATATAAGTGTATTTATTGCATTTGGATGGAATATTTCTTAGAAAAAAGGCAAATTAAAAAGGTGAAATTTAATTTGTGAACTGTTATATTTTAAGAAAAAAATGCGTTTTGTTTTTGTCGTAATGGGGGAAAACAAACTATTTAACTAGACTTGACTACGGTTGAGTAATAATCTGCAGTCATTACGAAAAAAGTATAAGAATTAATTAAAAAAATTACGTGTGTCTGCTTTAGTAGAAAACCATTCAATGTTGTGATTTTCATACTGTAAGATACTCAAGACCAATAAATGAAGAATAATTAAATTTTAAAATGAGTTATAATACCAATAAACATTTCTCTATTCTAAAAAAAAGTAACTTCCGGTGTCACCGCCACCGGTTTTGAATTTTTTTGTGACCGGAGGTCTTTCTTCGTTAATATTAAGAAAACTATTGCATACAAAAATATTAAAATCGGTGGTATCATAGAGAAATGTGTGATAAACACGCTGATGCAGACAGTTTTCAAATCGAAGAACTATTTTAAGAGATATTTAATGCTAAAGTTGGACAAAATTGTTCCATTAAAAAAGTTTTATAGGAGCAAAAACTGTGCATGGGAATTTAATCATTTTATATCATTTTATTTGATAGAAGTTTCCGGTGTGCAGACTGCATTTATTCTTTTAATTTGACTCATTTTTTTGAGGTTTTATTTCTATTTTAAATTCAAATTTTCAGCATTTAGAGAGATATTTTTTACAACTTTTAGAAAAGGGTATTATTTTAAATTGTTGCCAACTGTATAAATAGCGCAAATAATAATGTTTGCTTCAAATAAAAAAAATATTTACACGTGATTATTATAAACAGAAAAAAAACCCCTTCAAATTAGAATTAAATAATTGGGTATAAAAAGCAGTAACTTATTGAAAATTACGTCATAAAAACTCTATTTACACGTGAATATTAAAAGAGAAAGGATATTGTAAAATAATAAATTTATTAACATGCATTAGAAGCCTTAAGTAAGAGAAATTACGTCACATTTACGTCGCATTGCACTTATTACGTAAAATGGACAAAAAATAATATTGCAAAACAGTTTAAATTTAGGAATTGCGCGAGACATTTACTTGATATTTTGAGATGGTCTTTTCAACTGTTTCAGGGTAAATAACATTTCATTTCTAATAAAAGTATTTTCACGTGAATATTAAAAAGAGAAAGGAAAGTTTGGTGAAAATTACGTCTGATTTAAAATGTCTTATTTAAAAGAACTTTCTTTTCGCTTTGTTAAAAAATACCGGGAGACAAAGACTGTTTACATAATTCATTTTACATTAGCTTATTTTGAAATGTTTAACTGATTTTATTTAATCAAAGGCGAAAACTGTCATTGAATCTTTTAACAGCAACTGATTTGGCCTTAAAATTCCGCAATCAAAGAGAAATAAATAGACACCCGTTTATAGGTAGAACCCGCCACTGTTTTTTAAATTATAAATCAATCTTCCGAAATCTTTATCAAATTAGCGTGCTTTTAGAGTCTGCGGAGTAGGGGGCACAGCCTCCTAGTTTTAAAGAAAGTAATATATATTTATTCTTCTAATCATTCAGTTTCTTCAAAGTGCATATTTTCATTTTATTGGTTTTTTTTTTGTATTTTTTTACGCTAAAATTTCATTAAACTCAAAATCCTGAAAACAAAGACTATATCAATGTTAACCAGAAAAAAAGATCAAGGCCTAAATATATAATACGCTACAGAACATACTATTTGTTTTGCATACTTTCGTAGGTTGACAAACATAAAATTATTATATAATAATTTATAATTATAAATAACGTTATAATGCGTTTCTGCCAGTTGATTTTGATTATATGTGAGCGCATGAAAATGCACAACTTATTTTTTCTCACTCAATAAAGAACTCTGTTCTTTAATGAAAAGAACCGAGAAAATATGTTTCAATGATTACTAACCCAAGCTTTAACATCAGGATTAAAAGAAAGTTATAGGATTTTTATTTTGTTGAAGAAATGTAACATTCTTTCACAAAATAAAAAAAGACCAAAACAAAAAAGGTGACAGATGAAGTTAAAAAAAGAAGAAATGAAAAAGAAAAAAAGCATTTTGTAGAATCACAATTCAGAATGAAACTGTACATTTTTTGTATTAGAATGAAATCTTACATTTTTATGTTATAAAAAGCATTATTTTTAATAAACTGTAAAAGTACCAGATATAGATAAAAGAATCTTTTCAAATTAATACTTTGTGGTCCTGAAATATACTTTTTTGTATAATATAAACTTTCGTCTTTTATGCTTTTCTACAAATGCAAATTTTGATAGATGCAAAGATATGAGTTCCCACAATAATTATATATATTATACATATATAATAAAAATAAGATAATGAACCTACTTGCTTTCTTTCATGTACAATGTCATAAACTTATGTACACGAATGTACGATATGTAACGAACTTTGTCGAAAATATAAATATGAAAGTCATCCATCCGTTTTACACGTTATTAATTTCAATACAATTATAAAAAAATGTGAATGCATGTACGATTTGAAATTATTTTGTAAAACAGTATGTAGACTACCTTTGCTCACTTTAAGCTTAACTTACGGTGGTTGTACCAAAACAGTGTCACACTTGCCTAGTGGTTAAGTCGTTACTTAGTATTGATCTCATTACAAATTATCAATTAATGTGTATTGTGTTATGTGTACGGTTATTAATGTGTTATTAATTAATGTGTACGGTTTAGAATTATTTTTCCGAATAGTATGTAAGCTACCTTTACGCACTTAATTACATCTTACGGTGGATGCACCGAAACAAGGTCAGACTTGTCCAGTAATTTCAACACCGTTTTAAGATTGCATCAGCAAAATTGGATTGTACTTTAAGGGGGGCGAAAACAGCTGCAGAATGATACGTAATTCTATACATTAATAAACATATTTATATGTATCATGTAATCATATATGTATGAGATGTATCATAGAGTTTGCTCTGTAACTGAACTCTAAATAAAGCGTTGGGAAAGGTGTCAAACCAAAAATAGAATAGTTACGCAACTTCCCACATAAGAAACTCACATGTAATACAACCGACATTGATTCACCTTTTATTCGAGAACTACTGGACCAAATGAATTTTCAGAAAATTCTGGCAGCTAATAAATTATAAATTGGTCGTTCGTCAACAAATAAAAATACAGTATACAACAGTGACGCAAGAACAAAGAAAAGAAATATCGTAGTTATTTTAAAGGATTCACATAATCTGCATTTTTAATTTTATTTGTCACCAAACAATGCATTGGATGCCAAAACTATTTGAAAAAAAACAAAAAAAAAAAACCTAGTGAAATCGCTTTTTTAATTGCCAATAACAAGGTACCTCATTGACAGCTAATTTACAACTGCTATTTTCTCCTGAAATTAGACATCAACCCTTTTTTTAATTACTTTTATTTAACTTTTTACGTAAATCGACCTTTAACCCCTTAACGCTCGAATTAAATTACGGTTGAAAAATTCAAATTGCTTATTGGCACCACGTTTATGAAAAAAGAAATATTCATCTTATTAAATGACTGGAAAAACGATACTAAAATATAGCCAATTTCACTATTTTATAAAACTTGTGGGAATCAAACAAGTTGAGTAAAAGACACAGCCCGAGAATATGACGGGAGCGAGAATTAAGGGGTTAAATAACCCCCAAAATTTATTTAATACTAAAAAAAATAGAGAAACATGACAACGAGAAAATACTCGAAAATAAGCTATTTCTGTGCATTTTTATTTTTATTGCGGTATCATTTCTGTTCATTTATTTGTATGAAAGAAGATCATAATACTGATAACTTCATAAAATAGATTATATCTCGGGAAAACTCATGGTGGTGGAATAAAGCAAGCTGAATATATTAACATATATACGGGATGCTTCAGCGGGTTCATTCAAATTAAAGTAAGAATTATTGTATTTACTGGATGGCAGAAATTTTGCGATTAAAAAATGGGAAGATAACTATTCAGAAATTGTGGTATTAAAATTCGAGGAATGTACGAAACCTGTATAACTAAATAGTGAGTTCTCAGGTCCGTAAGTTCCTGCTTGATTCTAAAACCAATCAATTTTAAGGGCGTTTCAGTGAGTTTGAAACTGCTGAAATAATACATCAATTGTACAGAGAATGAGCTAGAACAACAAACTGATGCCAACTAAAGTTTAAACCATTTTAAAATATTAGAAGACAGTCGCAATTAGAATGAACAATTGAAATAACATATTACTTCCTGCCATTTGCATAATATTTTAAAAGCCTTTAATCCAGCCCTACACAATATAGGCCAATTTCTCTCATAGTAGCTATATCTTGGGTAATATTGCTATTACTGACAAAAAATAATGATGCAACAAAAGCTATTTAAATTTGACAATACTGTATCAGCACTGCAGAGATTCTAAGATCTGAAAGTTCTTTTATTAATCAGATCTGTGAGTTTCAATAAACACTTTCGTATTTCGTCAATTCTGTCAGAAATGCGATTTGCCACGTACAAATGTGAACATGCTCCTAAATTTATGGAGCAATAACCCTAGCGATAACAAAGAATCTGTAATATTTGGAATGTGTGATATTGTCAAAAAATTGTAACATTTCATTGTCAAAATTTCCAATATAAACCTAATCTATACTAATAAAAGAACAGATCGCTCTGTGTGTGTGTGTCTTGGCGATGGCTAGCAAAATCTACTGCACGTACGAGGTTCAAAAATTTTCTGAAGAGAGTCCAAGACCTCTCCTAATGCACCTGACTTTCAGAATTTTAATATTCTTATTAATAGCTGAGTAATTAATTTACAAACGCAACTCACTTTCATCAAAAATACGCTTTTTTCTCGGCTTTTTTTAATCCGCTTGCCTTCGGTTGGTTGATTGTATAAAGTTTTCTCAGAAGAAATTAAATAAACCGGGATAGCAATGGGTGTGTTCAAGATGCACGCGCGCCGAGCGCGCGAGCTCCGGAGACTGGAACATGGAGTGGGTCTTTATCGTGGATGGAATAAATATTCAGCGCATTCCGGAACAGATCATGGATTTCATTAATTATAGTGCTAATTATAAAGGTAATCTGTTGCAAGTGAAGAGTAAGTTAGACGGCTGAATGGATAGAGCATTGAACTCGAGACTAGGTGTTATGGGTTCGAATCCTTCGCGTCCTAAATAATATGTGTTTTTTTTTTATTATTATTGATTGCTTTATATTTTTCATATAATATAAGATATTTTTGATAAAGATAAATTTTTATACTAATAATATACACAAGCACATATATTTCTATTATAATAATAAAATACTTATTTAAATATGAGAAAATGAGGTATTTCTCGATGAAAGTTTTAGATTTGAACGCCTTTTAATATTCAAAGTTTCGTTTCAAAGTGATATATATGTATATATATGGTTATCTATACTAATAAAAGAACAAATCGCTCTGTGTGCGTGTGTGTGTGTCTGTCGGCGATGGATAGCAAAATCTACCTCACGTAGAAGTCTGAAACTTCAGGAGTGATTGTTCCAAGACACGTCCTAATGCACCTGAGTCTCAGACTTTTAACTTTTAAGGGCCGGGGCCCCTGGACCCCTTTAAGTTTTTATGCACTAAATTGTTAATAACATGCCTCTTTTCTATCCGATCTTCTTCGTTTTAGGGGTGAATTCTCCTTTCAGTTTCTGCGCCATTTCAACATTTCAGTTAAGACCCTGGCACCCTTGCAAAGGGACCAGTACAAGGCCCCTTGAAGTTTCAGTGCTCTAAATTGTTAATAACATGCCTCTTTTCTATCCGATCTTCTTCGTTTTTCGGGTGAATTCTCCTTTCAGTTTCTACCACATTTCTGCATTTCAGATAAGATCCTGGCACCCTTGCAAGGGGCCCGGTACAGGGCCCCTTGAAGTTTTAGTGCACTAAATTGTTAATAAATTGCTTACTTTTTATCCGAACTTCATTTTTGGGATACTTTATCCATTTAGTTATTCCCCCGTTTCTACATTCCAGTTAAGACAATGGGCCCGTAGGGCCCATTAAATTTTTTGTGTGCCATGCGTTTTTCACACCCTAATTTTCTCACATTCGCATTGCGTACTTTTAAAGTTGAGTCTTGAATTCTTCTCCTTAGACCAACACTCACATATTTTTATTGGGGCCCTAGGGCCCTTTTTTAAGCATTTCCCCAATTTTTTGCACATTTCTTTTAAATTATATTCTAATGATCCCTTAAAAATAGTGCTATTCACTAGCTTTTTTTCTTTTAACAATATCTTGGGTTCTCCAGCTATTACATGAAAGACAAAAAAAATATGTCAGACTTCAACTACCACCGATTTTCAATATAAATCGTCTTCTTAGGGCCCTTGGTGCATCTTCTTTAAAAATGATCCGAATTCCTTTCAATTTTCTTTACCATATTTATATCGTCCTCAGATTACATTAAAAACTACTAAAAAGTGTGTTTATACCAAACTGCATGCCATTTAAGTCCCTTCCCCCTTGGGTCCCGGTGCAAGGTCCCTTGAAGCTTTTGCACCATAAATTATTAATAAATTGCCCCTCTTAATCCGACCTTCATTTTTGGAAACATTTTTCCATTTACTTATTCTCCAGTTTCTATATTCCAGTTAAAATCTGGGGCACCTTAGGGCCCTGTAGGGCCCGATCCGGGGCCCCTTGAACTTTTTGTGTGCTATGCATTTTTTACACCCTAATTTTCTCACCTTCTCATTGCATAATTTTAAAATTGAGTCTTGGACTCTTCCCCCTAGATCAACACCCTCAAATATTTATTGGGGCTCTACGGCCCCTTTTTAAGCATTTACCCCATTTTTGCGAATTTCTTTAAAATATTATTCTAATGATATTTTCATACCCTATGATTAATTTTGACAAATTGAAGATCTAAAACGCTGAGTACTAAAACATTTAAACATGTTTTCATGTTAGGCCCCTGCTCTCAACTATCAGTTGGGCCTTTAGCTCCCTTAAAAATGGTCCGATTCACGAACTTTTTATTTCTAACAACTTCTTAAGTCCTCCAGCTAATACATGAATGACAAAAAAATTTGCAGACTTCAGCTACCACAAATTTTGAATATTAATTGTCTTCTTGGGGCCTTTGTTGCAGCTTCTTTAAAAACTATCCTAATCTTTTGCAATTTTCTTTAACGTAGTTTCAGCGTCTTCCAGCTTCTTTAAAACCCCTAAAAACTTTTCTTATACCCAATTACATTCCAGTTAAGAACCTGGCCCCCAGGGCCCGGTCTTTCTTTATACCTCAGCTACCAGCTTTTTCGAACATTAATCTCCTTTTTCAGCATCAACTTACATCTACTCCCTACAGCCGTAAATTAAAAATCGCGTTACTTTAAAGATAACTTTAGATCAGGGATTTCATCCGTTTATTAAATATCGTGTTAATGCTAACAGTAATTCATGAAATTTACAAGGTTTGGAGGCATCTTCCAGCGCTTGGTACCGCGTTATTTCCTCGGGTTTAAGGGCACAATTTCAACGGGGTTTGCTGCCTTGAACTTATATTACAATTCATCTACTTTCTGACTTTCTGTATTATGAAATTTTATCTTAGGCTTTAATTACCAACATTTTCTAACATTAATGGTGCATTTTTTTAAAATTTTTTTTTGATTCTGTGGGCTTGATTCCTATGAGGTTTGGCTCACTCAACTTGGTTTTAGATTGTCTCCGGCACGTGCAGGCACTTCCGGTAAATACTGCCATAGGTAGTGGGGATCTAGATTACAGGTTAGTTCAGGAAGAAGTTTGATGGGAACACATTAGACGCTGCGGAAGTCAATGGGGTCTCCGAAATTAGGTTCATTTAAAAGAATTTACAAAGATATAAAATCATACATACTTAAGTTTTGTTGAAGGTTATTATGTACAAACCCCGGGCAACGCCGGGCAGGCCTGCTAGTATCTCTAATATTGGCGTCTACCTCTCTCCCCGATTCTTTAGCTTTACTGCAGTATTTATTTTCAATATGAGAAACCACTATTAATCAAACATAGAATGTAACATTAATTTCGTCACTTTAAAGTTTTTCTTTCAGGTTTCACTTGTTTTTGTCAATTTTTAGTTTGTGCGAATAGGTTTTAAAAATATTTTATATCTTTTCTAATTTCAAATATAATTAGATACTAGCTACGTGGTAACTTAATAAGTATTATATGAATTGCATGAGAGCTTTCAATTATTTAGGAGTAATTTTATTGTACATTTAGAAAATATTTATATTGCTAACTCTATTATATACTGCATAATAAGTAAAATAATCATATATACGATGTAGGTTAAAAGTTTTAGGAATGCAAATGAACGGTTTCAATTGTCACATTCGTCAAAAGCATTTCCTTCTTTAACCTCTTCAGTTCCGACGCTAAAATAATACAAATGCTTATTCATTGGTTTTTCCAAACAAAATAACATCACAAATGACAGAAAAAATATCTTTTCTGAAATGGATCCTTTAGGTGCTTAGTAATTTAGGTTAAAAAATATGGATCTAAAACTACAATAAGATGCGCGATTTGAAAAAAACGCGCGGTCCCAGATTCAAAACCAAGTGGATCCACGAAATTACAAGCATACTTTTTAAAAAAAAATCCTTTTTCAGATTACGGAAATTTTCTGTCCTAGAGCAGAAATGTCTTCAATTCTCGGATATATACCGGTAGCAGTGCTGTCAGGAATATTTCCGTGAATTGAAGAAAGTATTTCTGAGATTGTGATTAAATAAAGCATATATTGCAATTCAAAAATGTGGCAGGGGTTTTCAATAATAAAAACACCATAACTTCGTAATACTGATAAGACATCTGTGTATCGCTATCAGTACTACAGCGAGATAATAGTGTTGCATGTTTTCTGTCATGTGAAGAAGGTTTGCCACAAACTAAGGTGCGCCCCCTTATGCCAGACGAACGTCTCAGCCATGCTCTAAACTATTTATTCTTTAGCGTCCACGTGAAAAGTATTAATTGACATCTTTCAGAAAAAATTAGTTGAAAATATAGGATTTTATTTACATTTAATTCACTTGAATAGGGAGCGAAATTTTTCAGTTGAATGCAAGGAGTTTAAAACCTTTCAGGGACAAATAATTGGCTTCAGTAATCTTACCGCCAGAATTTGCGAAAACTTATTTCCAAATAAGGGAAAGAAATATTACAGTGCTTTACTACACCAAAGTTACAAAAATAAAATTTTGTTCAAAAATTCTATTACAGATCTTGAATAAAATTAAGTGGCATTAAAAAATCTCCCACTGCCCTTCTAAAGTATTAAAAACAGAGTTTTTTTAATCTCTTTGGTAGAAAGTAAAATTTAAAAAAATCTGCAATGTAATGATTTTTAACTATAAATTTGTCGACAGACGATTTTTTGTTTTCTAGAATAATTTTATTCATGAAGCTTAAATATGCTGTATGTTTTTATTTATTTATTTAATTGTTTTCATGTATACGTTAATATGTTTTTCAATTCCTTGAAGTTTTATTGTAAATTGTCGATAATTCTTATTTTTAGAAAATGAGAATAGGGCTTCCATAAAAATGCAATAATTCTTATTACTTTCCCCTTTTCCCCCCCATCAATGAAGACCTTTCTCATTCAAAATTACAAAAGAATTATTAAATCCTTGGACCTTTAGAATAATGGGTATTCTTTTTAATCCGCAATTCATACAATTATATCAAATACAAACGCACAACCCCATTTAGATATACAGATAAGGTCAATGATTTTTCAGTTATCATGAAAGAGTACAAATTCATAATAATATTTCGATATTTTCTAACAGCTTGTCAGTTTTAAGCGACTTTGGCTGCTTTGGAGTTTCAAAATTGCATTTTATACATTTGTTTTACATTATCTGAATCTCTCACTTTCCGCAAATGTTTCTAGAAGACGTTTTAAAAAATTTAAAGATATAAAATTTATTCCGCTTCTTGGTGTACAATACACGAGAGAGTGGTAATTTTAAAAAACTTTAGCCGCGATTTTCTCGAAACAGTGCAATCCAAAATAGCTCAACAACTGATAAAAAATTTCCCTTGGTTAAAAAAAAAATGAAAAGTTAGAGGAGTTTTAAATAATATTTTGACGTAAATCTTCTTATTCATTTGGACGAGAGACCACAATATTTTTATTATTACAGTGATTTTGAATTTAATTAGCATGACGTTCTGAGTAATTAAAAGTGAAAGCGGTTTTGAAAGCAAAGAAGTAAAATTTTTCACTTGAATTGTTCCATTATTTTTAAAAAATACGAAAATATTTTTCTTCTCACTACAACACCTAGATTTAATGGGTATCTGAAGTGCTAAATGCGAAACGAATAATATGAAACATCATATATGTGGAATTTTTAATGGTGCCCTTTTTGTGTGAAATCGCTCCAACGTTGTACCTAACGCCAAACAATCGCTTTGTACGTTTGCCTGTGGAATGGTGGTTGATGGAATTTGCAATTTCAATGTAGAATAACTCATAAAAAAAGGATTTTCAATAAATTTATAAAACTTATATGGTAGATTTTTGGAAAATGTTTGGAGTTTAAATGATGAGTTTGTAAAATTTTAATTTGTACTATATTTTTTCACATTATAAAAAACTCAATAATAAAAAAGGGATGAATTTTTACCATGCGTTATCGGATGATGACTGCTTGTCTTATAAAATTGTCACGTGTGTTTCCTGTTGATTATGAAGTGTCAATTCAAAATTTCAGGGAACGGCCCTACACTGTTAAAAATCTTTGGTAACCTCATTCAGCCCTTTTTATAGAAATGGGTTACTTAACCATAATTTAATTCTATTCTGACCACTTCATAATAGTGTCAAGTAATCGTTATCTATAAACACTGATGAATTATTGGACAACATAAAGCAATTTAATAGAACACAGGGTGTCCACTCTCAACGGTTTCCAATGACTAATTCTTAAACCATTAGGCATAGACATATAGTTCCACTTACAAAAGCGTTTTAAATGAAGTAAAGAAGTATCTTAAAAGCTATTTGGGTCAATAAAAACATTTCTTAAAAAAAAACATATATTAATATATGGAAATTATTCCAGAGAGATACATTCGCCGTGCATACATTATTTCAAATGAAAATCAAATTTCAAAGTAATTGCTTAAGAGGCGCAAAGGCCAACACAGTGAAAAAGATTCCATGCCGGGACTCGAACACGGGCGATCAGTACAGCGCACTGACGTTACACAGACTAAACCACATGGAACGATACCCATCCTGGGAAATTTCTCACTATGATATGTTGGCAAGGTCTTGTGCTGCGTTTGTAACCTTTGTGCCTCTTAAGAAATTACTTTGAAATTTGAAATTTGATTTTTATTTGAAATTTAAAAAAAAAAACATTCCTTAAAACAAATACGAAATTTAAATTTTTACACGCTCTATAAGTTATATTTAGTAAAAAATTCTTATTACGCTAAGAAGTAGACAAAAAAAGACCTCCCTTCCTTCTATCATTAAAACTGACCGAGTAATGGCTATTTAAAGTTCAAGCATCTTTTTTGCTGTGAAATAGAGGCCATTCACAATTTACTAGAAATATAAATAATCGGCAGATGTAAAAAAATTAATAGTTGAGAGTAAAATGAACATTACTATATAAATTTGAAATCTGTTTTAATTCCGAAATTTTAAAGAAACATATACAATATTTACTAAAAACATAAGTTAAAGAATAACAGAATTTTTGTTACATGAAATGATGAAAAGCAACAGTCGGAATTCTTTACAAAATGATGCATATTTTAAAATGGTGTTAGATTATCTAATCTAAAACTTAATAAAAATTAACGTTATCTTAAAACTTGCTCGAAGTAACTCCGTTCTTCTGCAATTGAGAAATGTACACGCGAAATAAATCCTTCTAATACTTTAAGCACTTTATCTAGGATCTCTCGAAGCATGGCCCAAAACGTCTGTTCAGATGCAGAATATTGACATAAGTCTTGCAATTCAAAGTTTCATAACTAAGTTAATTTTAGTGTTAGAGGAATGGGACTTTTTTTGTCTTACTTATTAGTGTAATAGGAAATATTTACTAAATATCACTTATAGAACCCAGGGGACAGTATAAAAAATTAAATTTCGTAACTTAACCCTTAAATGCCGGGTGTTGCTTTTCGGCAACATACCTAATTTAGGCTCTAAAATACTATTAGAATAATATTGAAGCTATAATGCCTAATGTTGCCAATAAAATACATTCTGAAAATGTTATTAAATCGATTTTCAACATGTAGATGGCAACACTTGTACTGTTTAAGAATAAAGATAGATTTATTTTTTCAATGGTTGCTACTTGTTCCTTTTGTTTTGTTTGGAAGCTTGCGAAATACCCTATTTTGTTCTGCAGTGAGCAAGTAAAATTTATTTCTTATTATAGCTCCTAAAATTCTTGTGTGTTTAATATTATAGAATTTTATCAAGGAAAATTACTTTTTCAATTAAAGACCAGTATTGCCGGTTGGTAACAAACTGTTTTTTAGCCGTAAACCATACTTAAAACAAAATATGATTTTTTAAAGTATTTTTCCCATGATTTATTTTAAAAATGAAAGCCGAAAAACATTATTACAATGATTTTTGAAAAATCAGGCATTTAAGGGTTAAAGAATTTTTTTTTTATTAAAATGACTTTTAAAATATTTTTTTTTACCTCATTTAGAACATTTTTGTAATTGGATCTATATGTCTATGACTAACAGTTTAGAAATTAACCATTGAACACCTTGAGTGTAGATACCCTGTACAGATCAAGTGCAGCAATGCAAAAAAGAATTAGAGTTCCTCGCGTTGGAAAGTCTTTCATAATCCATTACTTTGCGTGGATTTTCTTTCTAAGTTTAATTCGTTCATTTTTATAAACAAAATAAAATTATATTCTTTATTAAAAATGGATGCACCATGTTGGATATAAAAAAAGTGAAATACCGTTTTATTCACTATTTCCTTTTTTACGGATTTTATTCCGAGCTGGGTCGGAAATTTTTCCGGTACGATAAGGGCAACTATTTTTCCGATTCCTACAGGAAAACTGGTCGGATTTTTTTTACAGTGTATAAGTTTTAACGTGTTTTACTTTTCTTTGCTTTCGGATAAAACTACTCAGAGAAATCTGTTGTGGAAAGCTAGAGGCCGCGTGACAACTAGGAAAGGCGAGTCCAAAGGTCGTGAAATTAATAAAAATATGCCTTTTGAAAGTTCAAAACAGGTGTTTTGTAATGCATAATCCACCTTTTATTACTTCGTAATGAGACGTTAAAAAAAATTCATAAAGTATGCTTATTTTACACGCTAAAGAACTCGCATAGCCCTTTAACACTTCACTACACGACGTGCCATATCTGGCACATACCTTAAAAACCTTATAATTTTCATTATGTGCCATGAATTTTGCTAATAGGATCACTGTAACTGATCAAGAACAATCCAAAGTATGTAATAACACGTATTTCGCCCATGTCAGACATACAAGAATTTGTTCTTCAGAAAAAAAAAAAAAAAAAAAAAAAAAAAAAAAAAATTCAATCAAGCTATTAAGGTAAGGTTTGCTTTCATTATTTTTACTGAATACTTAAAAATATTAATATAATAATAGTTGCAGTGTGTTAATCGGATAAAATTAATTAATTTAAACTCATTGAGTCGCAAAATATAACAATACAATATTTTAAAATCCTAAATGTGTACATAGGGCAGACACCATAAATTATCAAATTTTAGCTGAAATTTTGAAATAATTTTCTTTTACTATTTTTCCTGTTATTAGACCGGTATATAGATTTCAAAAAGAAATTTCGTAAAAATAGAAAAAAATCGTGCAGTGAAGGATTAAATGTATAAAAATGTGGATAGTTATTTAAAATATTCTAAATCTTCTGGCAAATATGTTTGCATATTTATGCAAACTATGATTAAAAGGCTCATTTAAATACCTTTTGGATTTGAATTTCACGATATTATGTGCGATTATTCACATAGGTTAGTTCAAGTCAACAACAATAATGCCTTCGGAAATAAAGTAAACAAGGTGTTGATTTGGGAAAAAGGAAGAGGTAGCCTCTGATTTACAGAAGGGAATACGGGAACACAGAAAAAAAACAGTACTTTGTATAGTACTGTTTTTTTCTGAATAGTAATTGCACTTTTCAAAGAACAACAAGAAAATAATTGAATGTAAATTAAGTACAAACCAAAATAACCTTATATAGAATATAGAAACTGCATAAATTAAATTTCAGTATGGGCGATGGCGAGTTAATTGCATAAAAGCACATAACCTATTTCTATTAAAGAATTTAAAAATAAAATTTTCAATGATCATTTATCAGTAACAAAAGATTTTCTTTTCTATTCCTCAGCTTTTGAAATGTTTCCATAGTTAGCTAAAAACATTTGAAACAGCCCGATTTCTCCAATCTGAGATTAGGAGGAAGGATTTTAAGTGACATTTGAATAGAAAAATATCTTTTACCAATTTCTTTATTTAATTTGGAAAAAAAAAAAAACTTTCAAAGTGTTCGAATCAGATCGATACCTAAAAATGGCAGGCCTATTTACAGTGAAAAATTACATATTAAAAATGACCTTAATAATTATTTCTTAAAAATGACTAAAAATATTTTAAGCAGTCAATCCTTCACTTTCACTCTCTAAAGAAATTCGAATTCTTGTTAAAATTTTAAAACCTTAATTCTATGTAATAAAATATATATATCACCATGCATCTATTTAATCATACGTTATTCTTAAAAAAATATGCAAAACGTTCCAAACCGATACATATAATAAAAATATTTCGCTAATATACATTTAATTTTAATTGTATATTAATTTTGATAATAGTTCATAATATAGAATGAACAACAGATATTACGATTTTATAAGTATCATTTAAATAATGATCGTTGATAAGTTACTAGAAACACTTAAGCGATGACTCGTTTAATTTGACTCTTAATCAACTTCTGACGTCTTAAAAATTCCTTCAAAGCATACTTCATTGGATTAGTAATTCTCATGATCTTATGAGATAAAATACTTACAACATTTTCTTAGAAGTTTCCAATTTATTAAATCCTTTTAAATGCGAGATATTTCCCAGATTTGGAGTGGTTTATTGGCATAATTCACAAATCTCACACAGTATTGATAAATAATATTTATTTTATCTTGTGTTTCTTTAACATGTTAAGTGCGACTACCGATTTCTAGAAATACTGCGCAGTTTTTCAAAGAATTATCTAACTTTTAAGCTGTAAGCCATGACAGCAAAAGACTTATGATATTTGCGTATTTATCCATGTTTGACTGAAACGTAATTTTTATTATGTCTGCTAATATTTTAAAGGATATTTTCATAGGACTGAAATTTAATTTTCAACTGATTTTACTCATCTGGAACATTGATCAATAATTGTTAACTTTATACTCTAGTATTCGCTGGTAACACCACGTATACTACACTGTAAAAAAAATACTGCCAGTTTTCCGGTAGGAATCAGAAAAATAGTTGCCCTTATCGTTCCGGAATAATTTCCGACCCAGCTCGGAATAAAATCCGTAAAAATAAGGAAATAATCAGTAAAACGGTATTTTACGGATTTTATTCCGAGCTGGGTTGGAAATTATTCCGGTACGATATGGGCAACTATTTTTTGGAATTTCTACCGAAAAAATAGCATTATTTTTTTTTACAGTGTACGAATTTTCCAGCACAAAATGAGTCGTCAATTAATTTACGAAATCATACCACACTATAAAAAATATCTCGTTTATACCAATTTACCTGCAAACTGTGGCCAGTGTAAGTTTCAAATAAAGGAATCGGAACAAATAGAAAGAGGAGTTACTACAATAACATACACCATTCGATGCGTACTTGGAATTTATTCCAAGGAGATTAAAACACGAGATTTTTGGCAAAATATTTCCTAAAATTGGAAAAAAATCTAAATTAAACTTGAGAATAGACGATGACTTTGAGAAATACACGCGGTTTTATCCAATCCTAACTAAAAGCACAAACGTGTAGCCTCTATGAAATGGAAGATTTCTTATTTATTACATAACATCTAATGTTGGAGTAGTTTGATAGAAATGAAACCTTTAGGTGCTAGTTATTATTTTTGCCCTATCATTGAATTTGTATCCTACTTAACCTACTCAAAAATTCCCAATCTCCGTAATCAGCTAAGATTCACTATTATTAAAACACAATTAAACTGATTGGGGAAGTTATCATACGAATTGAATATTTCCTACTGAGCGAAAAAGTGCCCAGGCCGGGAATCGAACCCAGAGATTTGGCTTACGGTGCTAATGTTCTACCGTTTAAGCTAACTGGACCAACAACCGGTAAGCATATATTTCACTCAGATTAACATTACCAACTATCTGAGCGAAAAATGATCACCGGTTTTTTGGCCCAGTTAGCTTAAACAGTACAGCATTAGCCCTGTAAGCCAAGGGTCTGTGTTCGAATACCGGCCTGGGCATTTTTTCGCTCAGTTGAAAATATTCAATTCAACTAAGATTCATTTTGAAATTTTTGTCAAATAAATACAATCCTATATATAATTTCTGATGTCAACATCTCTTTCTAATGTCTCTGTTTCTAAACATCTTGCCTAATGAGCTAAAATGCGAAAGGCTTTTGACATAGTAGACTACCATTTTGTTTAAACGCGTTGTTGGTTTCAAAAAGGCAATTCATTAAAAATGAATGAAAAACCATTTCACGACTTTATCAAAGATTGCATTGCGAAATCCTCGCACCGGAACACTTAAAATAGGAATGTAGAGATTGGAGATTTAAAACTGAAGCTAAGAAATTTTTACACTGTAAAAAAAAATAATACCTGTTTTCCGGTAGGAATCGGAAAAATAGTTGCCCTTATCGTACCGAAATAATTTCCAACCCAGCTCGGAATAAAATCCGTAAAATCGGAATAAAATCGGTAAAATACCGTTTTACTGACTATCTCCTCATTTTTACGGATTTTATTCTGAGCTGGGACGGAAATTATTCCGGTACGATAAGGCCAACTATTTTTCCGATTCCTACCGGAAAACTGGCAGTATTTTTTTTTTTGCAGTGTAGAATTTCGTTTAAAATATTTTCAAGATCGCAAATTTTTCTCATTTAAATAAATATTGTGTACTCTGTTTCCAACACTGAAGCATTATTGTACTACATTTTTCAAATAGCGCACCCCATATTCATACGCAATACCTTTTATAATACTACACTGTAAAAAAAAAATACTACCAGTTTTCCTGTAGGGATCGGAAAAATAGTTGCCCTTATCGTACCGGAAAAATTTCCGACCCAGCTCGAAATAAAATCCGTAAAATACCATTTAATTGACTATTTCCTTTTTTTTAAGGCTTGAATTCCGAGCTGGGTCGGAAAATTTTCCCGCACGATAAAGGCAACTATTTTTTTTATTCGTACAGGAAAACTGGTCGTATTTTTTTTTTTTTTTTTTTTTTACAATGTAGCTGTTACCCGAGACGTCGTTCATATATATTTAAAAGAAAAATAAATGCATTAATAAAGAAAAACATTTAACTTATGATAATTAAAAACATATATGACATTAACCTACTCTTAATCGCTTTTTATAGGAGAGAATGCGGTATTTCTCATTTATAAGGGCTTCGACTCAGTCATAAAAAAGGGTGAAATTTAGTGAAAAATAATATAAACAAGCGCGAAAATGAAACTGCTACTAATGAAGAAAGGAGGGCCAAGTAAAATCGTCAATCTCTCTATGAAAAAACAACGCTAGGAGAATTATACTATAACAATGTATTTTAGGTGATATTTGGTGTGAAATTTGCATATCCACCGCATAAGAGTTTACAAAAAATCTATTAAAAAAATATATTTTTACAAGTTACAATATTTTTTACACTTTTAAAGCTAAAAGAAACATGGAATTAAAATCCGGTTACCAAAACAACGATTTGCAAACGCGTCTCCCGTATAGTTCGTGCCCCCCAGCCATAATTGCTATAGTGGCCAAGAGAAAATGATGTTACTTTGAAACAATCCTATTAAACCTTTATGTTTTAAGAACGAAAATGAAGCTTTCATCAAATAAATAATTTTTATTCCTATTTTCTGAAATGAATGACTATAAGAATTAACACTCGTTAAGAAATTAATTTTAGGCAATTGAGTTAGTTTTACAGTTTTGAGGAATGAAAATAAATATTTCTCGCTAATCATGACGTCATTTCCGACATGGATAATTTTGCGATGCATATTATTGACATTTGTTATCTATTTTTTTAACCTTTCTTTTTTAACTTATGTTAATTATAAAATAAAAATTAAATCTTTAAGTTAACCGTGCGCAGACGATAAACCGTCAAGTATCGATAATAATTTTCTTTAAATAATAAGAATGGATACCATAACTCAATCCTATTTTATCATCAAAACATATCTGTTTTATTTTTGATATATGAAGTTATATTCGCTAGCTTTCCGTACTTACTCAAAATTCGTGCACCTTGTATTATTAGAAATATTTTAAATTTTCAGCTTTGTTTCCAATATGGCGTCACATTTTTTTATTTACCTTTTATTTCACCTTTTTCACGCGAGAAATCTTTCAACTGAAAATTAATTATCGAGGAGAAATTATTATTCCGGGTTTTCATTTTTTTGCCAACGAAAAAAGAAAGAAGGTTAAATTTTCTAGGAAAGTTGTCAATTGATTCTGCATGAAAAATAATCACATTTTGAATTAATAAAAATATTTGAATAAAATAAATAAAACAAAGCCTATGTTCATTTTTGAGTTAGAATCCACCTATTTGAAAAGATACAAAGGCATTCATTCATCTGTTTTGACGTTGACTTGGTTCAAACATTCACACACGCTTTCGCATTTACACTTTATATAGGGATGATGATAGTGTAAATTCACTTAATCTTAAAAATGAAAAAGAAATCATCTACCGGTACGATAAAGCAACGACGGGAAATTTTATTTTATTTTATGGTACCACCTCAAGTATTTAGCAATACTTCCAAAAATGTGAAATGGAAATGCATTTGTTTTGAATTTTTATTAAAAGTAATAACCACTTCTAAATCCTCTTTTCTACCCATGGTTTAAAATATTTCGCTTCCTTTTGCATCCTTTTTGTAGAAAATCAATGCTTTACTAAAAATTATTGATATCGGTGAAAAATACAAACGTGCATATTAAACGAAACAATTAGTATGATTTTTTATTCACATATGTTTCATTTTAAAACGAGTATAAAATTTCGCTTTTACTTTTTTTCATTTGCTACTTCCATTCTGTTAATTTTGCCCTTTAAGGGGATCCGGGACACAAAAATCGTCAAATTTTCAAAAAAAAAAAAAAAATTGCATTATTCGTATTGCTCTGGTTTTTTTTTTCTGCTTAAAATGGCGTTTAAATGATGTTTCTATCTTAATTGGAACAGTAAATATTAATTTTTTCGTTTTGGTTTGTTTTCAAAATCTAGCTTTCCAGCAACGGTTGTCATGGAAAGGACTTGTTGTGAAATAACGTTTTTCTTTATGATGGGGTTTTCCGCTAATTCTCGTATTTAAATTGTTATAAGTCAAGAACCGTTAAAGTTAAATGGTTCAAATTTGAAACATATATTTTTCAATTATTTTACTTTAATTTTGATTCAGCAAATTTGAAAAAAATATATATATACTTTTTAAAATATGACTTTTTTTTAAAGTGATATATTTTTTTTTTACTTAAAATATTTTTTTATTTTCATTTAAATTAATACATTTTAAATTGCTGAATCAAAATTAAAACTTTTACATTTCTGTTTATATAAATGAAAATAAAATGAAATTCTACGGCTAATATTTCGAGTTATAACAATTTTAAATTACCCCACTTTTTTAATAAATTTTAAATTTTAAATTAAAAAAAAATATGAGAAGTTTTATCATGTGATTTTGTTTACAAACAATATGGTTAACCATCACAAAAAGAAATTCAAAATTTTAACTCAATAAGCAAAAGTTATTTTAAAATGTGTCTCTGACCCCTTGAAGTATCGAACCAAGTCGTCTAAATACACTCTGGTTTTTTATAAAATTATACATACATTCAATGATACGACAAATACAATTTTCTATGAATCTAGAGACTAATATGAATTTCTTACATTTAAATAGCGAGGTTCATTTAATGGAGGGGTGCACTTCATACGCATCCTTCATAAAGGACTGCTCAATCTAAAGACGTGTAAACATATTTTTAAAATATTCAAAACTTGAAACTGAATTTATACATTTTGCTAATACATGGTCAAACTGAAAATGGAAGTTTAACCACCTCAGTTCCAAAGCTAAAATAATAATACAAATGCCTATTCATTGCTTTTTTCCAAACAAAATGACATCGTAAATGACAGAAAAAATATCTTTTCTGAAATGGATCCTTTAGGCGCTTAGTCATTTAGGTTCAAAAATAGGGATCTAAAACTACAAACCCCCTTACAACATGAATTTAATAACCATTAACCTAAATAAACGCAATCACAAATTTAAGAGCTTTAAACAAGTCAGTAATCTACAAATCCTCCAAAAATTTTTATTGAAAAATATTTAAGTTAAATACTTATGAAAATTTCTCACTTTCTTGGTCATACTGTCTTTTGGGCATTTTTAGGTATTTTGCAAACTCAGATACAAATAACATTTATTTTATGTGGGAATCAGCTTAGATGATGCTATTTATTCGTTTGCTTTGATCGCAAAGAACATTCAGCTAGTAAGAAGTGATATGAAAATGTAAAAAAATCGGACATTTTAGTTTTTATAAGGAAAAGAACGGGGGTCCTCGTATGGGGACCCAGGGACCGAACAGGATATAATATTTCGCTTCCTCTTTCATCCTTTTTGTACAAAATCAGTGCTTTATAAAAAATTATTGTTATCGGTAAAAAATATAAACTTGTATATTAAACGAAAACAATTAGTATGATTTTCTTTCACATATGTTTCATTTTAAATCAAGTATAAAATTTCGCTTTTAATTTTTTTTTTTTTATTTGCTACTTCCACTCTTTTAATTTTGCCCACCTAAGTATCGAATCAAGTCGTCTAAATACATTCTGTTTTTTTATAATATTATGCATACATTCAATGACACGATAAATCCGTCTTTCTATGAATCTAGAGACTAATACAAATCTCTTACATTTAAATAGCGAGGT
Organism: Maratus speciosus; assembly: GCA_963932465.1. Taxonomy (NCBI): domain Eukaryota; kingdom Metazoa; phylum Arthropoda; class Arachnida; order Araneae; family Salticidae; genus Maratus; species Maratus speciosus. The sequence continues at coordinate 681,648,725 of OZ010787.1, read as the reverse complement.
TCATTTAATGGAGGGGTGCACTTCATGCGTATTCTTCATAAAGGACTGCTCAATCTAAAGACGTGTAAACATATATTTTAAATATATTCAAAACTTGAAACTGAATTTATATAGTTTGCTAATACACGGTCAAACTGAAAATGGATGTTTAAAAAGTTTCACTACGCATAGCATACATATCAGCGTAGAAAGACCCAGCTCGGTATTCCTTCAAATGCAAGTAGAAGCTGAACGGTGTACTTTATAAAATATATCTCTTTTCAATGAAAAAAATACATTTAATAATTTAATCTCTTAAATTTATATAGAAATTTGCGTTATTATTTAAATAGCTTTTGGATTATCTTTCTCAGAAAGTTTGATCTAATGCGGAATGAAATCTTTCATGGGAAGCTAGTTTTTCGACCTCTATGGTCAGCCTGTTTTCAACCAATTATTTTACTTCCACCCACACACGATAACTACAGTATAATGACAATACCTAATTTAAAACAATTTGTAAACACAGAATTCATGATTGTATAATATTCGAAACATAATTTTGTCGAAGTTAAAATACGATAATACTGCAGTAAGGTAATTTTTTTGGTATTGAAATAGTAATGATGATTTAATTTTTTTTTTAATTGTAAATATATACTTTGTCTGTATATATGTTTACTGATGATAAGAAATAATGTAAAAAAATTAGAATGTTTTTGATAAAGCTTCTAATCATTCGGCTTTAATTGTAAAAGGATAAGCAACATTACTTGATTTTTCTGTTACGAGTTGCGAATGAAAGGATTTTTTTTTTTTTTTTTTTTTAGTGCTTTCAATTCTACGTTTACCGATACTGAAAATCCGACAATTGTTTGAAATAGCATTAGATATAATTGCATGTTGAATAATTTTAATTATATCTGGAAAATATTGCAAAAGTTTATTTTAAAATGTTAAAAAAGGGGGAAATCTTATTCAAGATCGCATTATTTATTTTTTATGTTTTTTTTATTATACTTATTTTTATTTAATCGTATCTTGAAAATATTACAAATTATTAACAATTTGTAATATTTTCAAGTGAAAAAAGACAATTCTTTATCAAAGAGGCATTACGAACCAATTGTTTTACATTAAGAAAGCATAAAAAGTGGCTAATTTATTGTACAACTAAATTAGCTCTAAAATTTAAAAAATATTTTTTTCTTATAATTGTATTTTTACATTTTTAATTTTAAATGTATAACTTTTAACGAATTCTTAACATTCAAATTATAAAACAGTTTTCTCCAGCGACATGTTTGCAGCCCTTTTTATTTATTTATTCTTGAAATATGTAAGATGGTTCATTTTCTCCTAGTGAAAATTTCTAAAAAATTCTCAATGTTTTCTGCCTATTGAAGGGTTGAAAGAGGTTTTATATTATTTTGAACATTTAGTTTACAAAATATGTTTAAGCATATATTGTTCCCTATATTATTCGTATTTTTGAAATCTTTCATAATTATAATAATTTTTTCTTTAAAATTACCTATTTAAGTGCAATTTTTTATTTTTTGAGGATTTTTTAAAATAAATTTTAAGGATTAACTCAAATAATTCTTTAATTGCTAAAAGGCCTCAATTTTTACTCTTTCTTCGTGTAAAACAAATGGTTCGTAATGCCTCTTGGTTAAAAAATTGTCTTTTTTATCGATTATATTTTAAATGAATACATCATATATACGTTTCATACATCATTAAAAGGTCTCTAACACAATAGAATACATTCATATAGAAATTTTACGAAAGAGAATGTTTTGGATGTGGTCTAAAAAAATATATTAACCTAAAGACTATGTTAAAACCACTTACCTTGCGACGATAAGAAAATCGAAGCAATAAATAAAAGAATCTCCATTGTAAGCAAGATATTAGTTGTTTGACTGTTATTGCAAACGATGTGTAATATAGGATAGCTTAAACTTTAGACCGTTCAAGATATGCCACGGACTGTACATATTAATGAAGAAATGTAACAGAATGCAAAAATTTTCTGAAACTGAATCATTAAAGTAGAAGACTTTTATCTTTTGTAGACAATACATATTCCACCAATTAAAAAAGTTCATCTGAAATGTTCGAAAAATTATCAGATACAAAAGAAATCGCAATCATCTAAAATTCATTCCTGATTTTTATTATCAGAAATAAAAAAAAAGCGATTTGCCGTAGTTTATAGGTATCCGCCAAAAATGAGTCTATTTTGAGCCGAAAAGAAATAAAATAAATTTATTTTCTTTTCCAGTAAATTCAAGCATGTTTTTTTTTTTTTTTTTTTTTTTAATCAGTTTTGTTAGAAATCTCACTTAAAAATAATTTGGAATTGTAAAGTGCGAATGTCATTGGTCATTTCGGATTTGAGCACATGGCCGTGCATGAGGGCCATTGATACTGTTGAAAAGGAGGTGAAAATGCGCAGGTCTTTCTCCGGACCCACGCAACAAGCCAAAGAAGTGTTCCCCTACTGGCCGCTCCAAGATAGGGCGTCGGGAAGTTTTTCGCTCAGCTGTAAGGCGCCAAGAATATGCGATCGAGGCACCATTCGGCAGGCAACACACTCCGACAACTGAAGCTTAGCCCACTAAAACGCAATGATCTCGTAGCTCTTCCAATCGATCACAGGGAATAGACTCTTTGGGGCATGCGCGTCAGCCAGCCTGCCACCAGGCTGTTCTAGGACAGCCTTTGCTTCATTAAACGGGAATGGGATAGATTTTTAATGCATACAATTATACAGCATACAATTCCAGGAACAACAATTACAATTAGACCTGAGTTATTCTCAGATATTTGTTTCATCAGTTACTCAGCGAATCGAAAAAGCCAAATAAGATTAGCTTTCTCACCCATGCACTGCTATTCAAAATACACTCCTTTATTAATATCTGTCATTTGGAATTTATATATGCGTGAAAAAGATTCGAAAAATAAACATTTTTCTAGCATGGAAACTCTTAAGCGACTTTAAATGAAGATATTTTTATATTCTATTTCAAAACTTTTACAAACTGGAATGACCCACAAAGTTTTAGAAATACGAGTCTAGTTATTTGCACTCATGCTCCCAGCGCTTGAGAATGAACATTTTTCAAAAGTAATTTGATATTTAATGTACATTAGGTTTAATAAGCTTATTCCTCATTCTCAATCTAATAAGTAGGTTATATTTTTTTTCGAAAAAGTATAATTTAATGGAATTTTTAAAATTGTTTTTAAGAAATTATTTTATGAAGCATGAGGCACTGTCAGCAGAGTTTCTGAAAACATCACAGAATCATACTTTTATAGATCCTTTAAAACTGAAAACTAACGATGTCCATAAAAGTCAACTGATAAAAGTATGTAAACCATAAAAAGTAACCATAAAAGTATGTGCATTTTTAATAGTTCAATTTAATTAATTGAGTTCATTTTTGACCTTGTCCCCTTTCGGACACGTTTTTACTGTAGCTGATGACGATCTGTTAATATTTTTAGCTCGAAACGCGTCCTATGTTTTGTTTTATTTTATGGTGATTTTTTACAAAGCTTTATTATTTTAATAGTTTTATATCGCCAGTTTTCGGGGCTGTTTCGCTATTTTTAATAGCGGTCAATTTTGTACTTTCGTGGGAAGAGACACACATATTTTCATAAGTTAATCATTTTCATTTAAGTTTTCCTGAAATGTCTCATTTCTAGGTTTCGTCTTTAACAAAAGCGTTACAATCAGAATTCAATAAACATGAGCATTGGAATAAAAATACAGTCATTAGGCACACGTAAATGTGCAGTGCTTGTTTTGTTCTCCTCTTTTCTTAATTTTCGAAGGAAAATATATTTTATATGATTGCCTATTCTCTTCCAAACAGATAAAAAGAAAGAACAGCTGGTTTCGGAGCAGAGAAGTTATTTTAATTTTTATGTAGCAGTTCTTGTTAATCCGCTTGAGAGTTAGAAGAAGAAAGGGTCACTATCATTGCTTTGATTTCAGATCCGCAAATTATAAGAGTAAGATAACTAGTGTTCTGTTTTTCAATAAAATGATTTGAAAAGAAAATCTCAAAGAACTAAACGAGAATACACTAATAGATTTTCTCTTCAAGTTTTGTTCCCCATTTCAGATCTGTCTTGTGAAAATGTGTTATTTACGTTGATTTTTTTTTATCCATATTAGAAACATATAGGGCGTTTCACTACCAAACTAATAAACTTTAAGAACGGGTTGAATAAAGTTTTTTCTTGTTGTAGAGGAAGTACATCTCGCATTTCATGAATCCAATGATAATAGGGCACCTTACCCTACTTTTATACAATGATTTGCGGAAGAATCAGTAGGGGTGATCCGTTTTTGTTCGGCCCCACCAGTGGCTGAGAGGTTCTGCTCTCAAAGTTGGTAGACGGGAGGTGCTGGGTTCGAACCCAATCGCGCCCGTTGGCCTAACCGTTCGAAGTTTTCGTGGTTTTCTTCGAAACCTTGGATTTTCCATACGTAAATACGGGTTGGGTTCCCTTAGAAAGGCCCCCACGGAGGGCACTCCCCCTAGGGCCTATACCCCTCGAGTAGATAATCGGCCGTCAAAAATCAACCCAACCCAACTCGTGCATCCAATAAAAAATGGTCGGGATCTCATTCCAAATCGATTTTTTCACAACAATAATGAAGATAATTCCCCAGATTCTTCATCAGATTTACACTTTCTCTGTAAAATCGGAGGATCGGAAGAAAATTGATGGAAGTATACAGTCATTCGGTCGCACTGTTTCGATGCAGAGGGTGGATACTTTCACCACTTCTTGCAATATGTTTAGTTTTCACGCAATCCAAGGAGAGTTCTTGAAGCGAGCCCCCAACTATATTTAAAATGGTTTCATTATTGGAAAAATTTATGAACGAAAAACAGAATTCGAACTGAAGCGATAAACCCTGTATAGTGTGCTGCATAAATAAATTTCGAGCTTAGTTTCCTATACAAAATTATTTGGGAAGAGTGTATCTCATGTATCTCATGTGCTCTACGATTTCTTAAAATTTGTAACGTTTGTTATAGCACAATGTAAGCATATACATAAAAAGGGAATATGATCTTGAGTGATTTTCAGTTTTAAACATTTACAAAATCTCAATTAAGTCAGTCAAATTCCATTGCTAATATTATTAAGTAACCAGTACTAAATATTTAATTCTTTAACGATGGCTAACATCTTCCTTTCAAAGCTTTTTACGATTATCACTTTTGTTCCGTGGAATGTTGTTGTCGGATATTTTGACACATTTTTTGTCCATAAAAAAATACTATAGTAATAAAAGTGACATTCGTTTTTAGGTGCGTTCATAATTATATAAATACTTAGCGCCGAGAGTCGTCGCTCGGTCTGTCCGTCCCTCTGTCCGCAAACTACCTAACCGAATGGTCTGAAATTTTTAATATAGAATTGTTGCAAAATCTTTTCGAGTCATTTCAAATTTTATGAAAATCGGATGTATAGTTTAAGTAGAGGGACACTCAAAAGTTTTCCGTTACATTACGGCCAATGGGAAAAAGTATTTCAAGTGCATTTTAGGCTAATTCCATGAAAACTTGTCATATCTGTCACACAACTGAAAACCGCTATGCTTGTTGGCTACCAGTATTTTAGAACAAAAAAATGTTACTTATTTTATCGGAGCTATCTCATCAATTGAATAACGCGAAGCAAACTATTCGAAAATAACGATGTCGAACAAGCAAAGCGATTTTCCGCTGTGTGACAGACATGACAAGTTTTCATGGAATTAGCCTTTAATGATGTTACAGCCTTTCGAACAGAATGAAATGGATATGCACGTATCAAATGCACTAAAATAGACATTCAGCACACTACACGAAACACGAGGAAAACCTAAGATGAACCGAGCGTAGGATCGGGTACGGGTTATCCGACCCCATTAAATACTCTAATCTACATTCATTTTAAGGCTACACAGTACTCTTTTTGAAAAAAAAATTTTTTTTTGGAGGCAGTTACATTAAAAATAATTAATGACTTTGTTTGAGATTATAAAATTAAACTGATTCTGGTAAAAAAAAAATCATTTTAACAATCACCGTTCTTTTTAATTTAAAAATTTTTGAAAATTTTCAAGTTTTTTAAAACTTTTATAACATTTTTAATGTTTAATATTTTTTAGTTATTTTAAGTGACTTATATTCATTGGATTATTGGGAACAAAAGTTAGTATATAATTAAAGATGCAACTTTTATTTATTTTTGTAGCGCGAAACCTGAAAAGAATACGAAAATTTTGGAAATATTAACTTTGACATTAAAAAAAAAATAACTATAACCCTCGGACCTAAATCCATACTAATTATTGTAGTACATCTACTTATAAGTGTCTGCAAAAAATTTCAAGACTCTATCTGCAACAAAAATAAAAGTCTGAGATAATGCATTTAAAGGTTGTAAAGGAACACTCAGAAAAGTTCTAATATCTTTAAAACTATTTGGATTTCAGACCTACAATTTGGAGTCCTGATTCACAGCCGTATGGACCACTGAAAAATTCAATAAAAAATATTCGATATTTTTGTCATTTTTAGGGTACTGTGTAGCCTTAACTTCCATTGTTATCAATATTATTCTTCATTTGGTGTTTGTTTAGTGTTATCAATTCCATTATTGTTCATTTTGACGCGTAGTATTGAGAATTTTGAAGTGTAAAATACATGATACTAGGACTATCTTAAAAATATAAGGTAGCGCTGAGTACCTCCAAGGGACTAAAAAGGTTTAAAAAAAAGAAAAAAAAACAGTATTTATTATTGTTATTATTTTCATAATGTTTGAACTTTTAAGGATGTCAAACAGCTAATTCGGTAGGAAAATTCCTAAAATTACAGGGGTGTGAGCCACAAACGTTCGGCCGTCAAAACTGCGATGACAAAACTTTAAACTCTATTATCTCTAAAGACAGTTTTTTAGAGGTTTTGCCAGGATAACATTTGGACAAGTTAAAGCCTTTGTATGTTACTTATTTTAAATGAAAGAAATTGAAATCTCTATACAAACTATACCTGAAAAATAAAGAATTTTTAAAAATTTATAACAAAAAATACTATCTATTTGTTATAGATTTTTAATTTCATTTTTTTAACTTTTTGTGTATTCTTTTATGTAAAATCGAGATACATCGTGATAAGCAGTATAAAGAAGAAATGACGCCTCAGAAATAGAGAAGCTGGACTTAGCATTACTAGTCTTGGCATAGAAATTCGTGGCATAAATAATTTTGCAAGATTAATTTTGTCATACAATATTTAAACTTTAATTATTGTTTTTTCACTATTTAACATTTTTTAAAAATAAAACATAAAATAAAGAAAAAAGAAGCAATAATCTAAATAACAAGATGCCTAATCTACAATGAAACTTTAGTCCGTTTGCATCATTTCAGACATTTCTTGTCTCCTTAACACCATACTCTACATTCGTAACGGCTATTCAATGTTTTCGAAGATATTTAAAATCAGATAACAAAAGGACAAGAAAACACATATACAGAAATATATATGATTTTTAGTTTCTAGTGAAATTAAAAATGTATCACCGGCAAAACGATGTAGTAGACCGGCGAAACCAAGTTTGGTAGAAAGTACCATAAAAGTATGAAAATCGCAGCATCTGTTCATGAGTTAGACACACACAAAAAAAAAATACAGGCGAACAGTATAATTTATTGAAAATTGGGTTAAAACACTCATCAGACAGAAGTCAATGCAAACATTTCAGATCGACGTTTTATATAGAAATATGCTCTTTTCATTCGTTTCAAATATATACAAGGTGGTTCAAATTAAAGTATCCCTGTTTAGGACGACCTAGCGAGAGAAGTAGTGGATGTAACGACTTCATATTTGGAGGATATACATATCAGACCATGGGAAACTGATTGGTACAAAAAAAATTTAGTTCAAACAAAGACCGCTGGGGAAAATGAGGCGCTGCGATCGGTTTGAGGTAAAGAAAATGTAACATGACCAAGGGTGTAAACATCTAGGTGCCAATGGGCTGATTCCCACCAATAAATTTTATTAGTATTATTCGTTTAAATTTTATTAGTATTATTCGTTTAAATTTTATTAGTATTATTCGTTTAAATTTTATTAGTATATGCTCCGATTAATTTTAATAGTATTCTTATTAGACGAAGAATACTAAAAATTTAGTGATGGGATTTTTCTTAAAAATATTAATTAACGAAACTAATGTTAATTAACGTATTCTTTGCTTATTTGTTTGCGCGCGCAGTACCTGAGAACAAAATTTGCATAAGTGGCGGGATATAGGACCGCCGTAACAGATAAAAAGGAATGCGAATAGACATTCTGAGACCACCACGAAGATTCTCTCGTTTCCTGAACGTGCTTTGCTGTTAAAGCTTTTTTTTTTTTATCAAAATGACATTAACGCTACCAAAGCGCTTCGTTTGTACCGACGACAGAAATCTTTGCGTACGGGTCCAGTGACACCATGTGATCTGCGACGAATGGTCAAACGCTTTGAGGAAACTGGTAGCTTTGCAGTTCAAGCTGGCCGAGGATGAAAAAAAAAGATACCGCAGGTGATGGATTATGTCGCAACCGCTGTTGTTGAGTAGGCCTGTACAAATACAGCAGGAGCATCCGGTGTTCGAGCGGTATCAAGGCAATTGGATTTGCCATACACTACCTTATGGAGGTGCATGTGTATAGCTCTCAAGGCTTATCCGTATAAGATTCGTCGCTTCCAATAATTAAAACCTGGAGATAAAAATCTTCGTGAAACGTTCGCCTTGATTTTCTTGTCAAGGATGGAGGTGGATAAGAATTGGCCGTGGAACATCATATGGACCGATGAGGCTCACTTTTACATGTGCTCAACAGCGAACACACAAAACAGCCGTACTGAGAATCCTCACCATATCCAACAAATGTCCCTGCATTTTCCGCATTTTATTGTGTGGATCGGCGTCATTGCGACCGTTTTGATTGGGCAATTTTTCTTTGATGAAATCACTCCTCAGGGACCAAAAACCTGTTCCGTAACTGCAGCAGGTTATTCGGACATGTTGCAAAGTGTGATCAATCCAGAACTCTAGCAGCGTGGGTGTCTCGCATCAACATTCCAACAAGATGGGTGCGCCCCCTCACATTGGACCTGAAATTCAAAAATTGCTGCGATGCCATTTTACAGGGGATCGCATTATCTGCCGTGCATTTCCTTCAAGATGGCCTCCACGTTCACCTGACTTGACCCCCTGTAATTTTTCGCTTTGGGGTTACCTCAAAGATAATGTTTATCGAGGAAACTTAGGAAATCTGACGGACGTGAAGAACCAAATCCTCTTGCAAGTACGCAACATCGGTCGCGATCAGTTACACGCCGCTGTGGAGCATGCTCTGACACGGTTTCATGTTTTATTGCTGAAGCAAGATGGACATACTGAAAAACTTTGTGTGCTTTGTCTTACCACGCGCATGTCTTTCGTTTGTGCTGTTGCTAACAGTTTTTTAAGATCGTCAGTTTGTGTGTAGAAAAATGTAATAATAAAGTTAATTCCAACACCTCGTATTTTGCTCTTTATTGAATGCGTCATATTCAAGGGTGTTAAAATCTAGGCGAATAGGGTACAATTCCCACCACTAAATTTTTAGTATTCTTCGCCTAATAAGAATGCTAATAAAATTAATTGGAGAATATATTAATGAAATTTAAACGAATAATACTAATAAAATTTATTGGCGGGAATGGGCACGTTGGTACCTATATGTTTACACCCTTGGTCATATTACATTTTCCTTACCTTAAAAAGATCACAGTGCCTCATTTCCCCCTAGCGACCTTTGTTTGAACTAACATTTTTGCACCAATCAGTTTCCCATGGTCTGATATGTATATCCTCCAAATATGAAGATGTTACATCCACTGCTTCTCTCGCTAGGGCGTCCCAAACAGGGATACTTTAATTTGAACCACCCTGTATTTGAAACATATACTATATACATACTAATTGTATTTTATGATCCAAATGACAGTGTATAGAATGATATCAGTTTTCTGATTATCCTGTAATTTTATTTTAGGCAATAAATTGAGTTTCATTCATTTCTGCAGGCATTTTAACAGAAATATGATAAAACTAAAGTAGATATAACCTATTATGGCAAAATTTACAATATGCAATTTCAAAAGAATTATTTAAAAAGTAATAAATTATGAGAACTAACAAAAATTTCTAATATACACAATAGTTTATGCTATCAACGAACGTGCCAAAAAATTGTGTGTTGAAAAAAACCTTCGAAAAATCAAAATATTTCATAGAAAACGCAAAACAGACCACTCCAACTATTCCAAAGAGCAAGTTCATTAGGTAAAGAGTTGGATATAAGAGACTGGTAAAACAAACCCCCAAATATATATTTACAAATGTAAAAAACACCCTATCATTTACCTATCGAATAAAAATTTCTCTTTCATATCCCAGCAGCATTCGCCTGCTGCGCTGATCTATTTTTCCGAGCCTTGAATCAAACGAAACGTATTTATCAATTTGAACTTATGTTTTAAAACAATAGGGACATTTACCAGATATGTCGTTCCGAATTGCTGAAAACGATACGAACGCCATTACGTTATTATTTCTGCTAATGTGTCAGACCAAAAATTAAGGGGACAAGGGACCTTCAAACTGATTCCTTTTATTTTTTAAAAAATTGCACATTAAATACTGTTCAAGGACACACTATATGAATTAGGGCATGAATTTATCGCACAACAAATTTTTTTAAAAGTTTTCCGGAATATTTTAAGCGTTCTCAAAAAATTTCAAAATGTCCAACTATATACCATATCCATTAAAATCCACAATATTTTTTTATGTCAGTTTTATTTACATATACAAATAAAATTGTGCATAGTTTTTTTAGACTAAATATAATTGGAAAAGTTAAATATAGTTAAGCGCAGAAATAGGATGCAAAAATGCTGAAGGTTTCATAAAATTTAGAAAATGAAAATACCTTTTTCTTACCTTTCTATTCAAATATAGAAAATTCGATGCGCAGTTTTATTTGTATATGTAAACCAAAGTGGCATAAAAAATATTGCGGATTTTAATGGATATGGAGTGAGGTTGAGATATTTTGAAAGTTCTTGATAACGCTTAAAGTATTCAGGAAAATTCTCTATTTTTCTCCAATTTTTTTTTTTAATTTCTTGTGTGAAAAATATATGCAATAATTCATATAGTGTGAAAGTCTCCCTTGAATAGTATTTAAGGTCCAGTAAAAAAATGCGTTTGAAGGTACCTTATCCTTTTAGTTGATCATTTACTGTAGGATTGGATTTTATAAACGACAGAGCAATGTGTAATATACTAAAACCATCCCTGGAAAATTAAGAATGCAAGTCTCATTTAAATCCGATTTTAATAAAAATCAGTATATAAGTACATCATATCAATTTATGAGTAAATGATATAATAATAGATTTCAGGAATGTTTATTTAAATATTCAAATTTACTGTAAAAGTGGATGCAAAATCGAGGTATTATCTGCATGCTTGAAATATCAATTTTGATTATTACCGTTAGGAATAAAAAGATTATATTAAAATTTAATTATAATTAAGAATGAATAATAATTAACAGATTAGCGTAAATTAGTGATTGTATTTTTATTCCTTAATAAGAAAAAAAATATTTTTGAAAAATTTTGTGGGTAAAAAGACAATATTGCTATTGCACATTTGTACACGATCTGACAAGTTTACAATTCCTTGACGCTATAGCTAAAAGCATATATTTTAAATATCGAAACTTTCATTCTTGCCTTTTTATTCCTGATGATTTATAATGAGAAAAAAAAATAAAAAGTAAAAAATGTTGAGGGTAAAATGCAATATTTCTATTGCCTGTTTGTACGTAAAGGAAACCTCTTTTAAGATGTTTAAATTATTTGATATTATAGATAAAAGTGTATATTTTAAATATAGAAACTTTTATTCTTGCTTTCAGTTTATTTCTGGCTATTAATATATTTATTTTAAATTACAGTAAAATAAAAATAAAATTATTACGTTGAATAAAATATTATATATTTATACTCTAAATCCATAGATGACAGCACTACATTTTTTCCCTTTGAAATTGTGCAATATTGTAAAAAACGCGCGTGGATTCAAAGAGCAAAATCCTTGGAATGCAACAAATATTACTTTTCAACCCAATTTTGTGGCTTTAGGAATCATAAGACAATGTTGAACTTATTTAGCATATCATGAACGTATTGATCTTTATGTCTGTACAATAACTGTAATGTCTGACCTTTCCTTCATTATTATTTTGCCTATCATTAAGAGGAAAAATTACGATTTTGTCATTTTTTTTAAGTTTCTACATTTTTTTTAAAGGTAAAGGAAATACATGGCAACATAAAAACCTGAGCAATTCGATCTTAATATGTAACACTACATCAGGCATCCATTTCACAGATGTTTTTTAATTCCTTTGATTTTTATAATGTTTTTAATTTTCTCAAAATTGACAAATTGTCAATTTTTACAACAAATTTAAGATTAATCATGGCGTTACCAAATTATTATTACTAAATAAATATGAAGATAATTTTCCAGAGATTACAATTTTACAAAAAGATTTAATTTATGTTAAATAGTTTTCAAGATACGGAACTTCAAACTTGCAACTTTGAACGATTATACACATGCTATGCTATGTCACAAGATCCAGATCTATGTCACAATGTCCAGAACTTCCAATTTTTTTTATTTTTTTGGTCTTGCTCTATTTGGATATGAATTGAGTCTGTGTAACAACTTTTATTAAAATCGGTTATTATGCAGTCACGACTTTTTAAAAATTTTTGGTCATTTTGTGTGGAATGACCCAAATGGGTTCCCCTGATTATAGAACTTTGATCAATGGTTCTATAACTAAGCAACGTAGAACGATATATCTTATATACTAAAACCTCCCCGGAAAAATTAATTAACATTGTAAATTAAAATTTATTACCAATTAAAATGTATTGAAATACAAAATGTAAAACTAAATATAATTATTTGTATTTAATTTTTTAGACTATTAACCTATTAAAATATATATTTTAAAGTTTTAAGTCTGTTTGTAGAACAGTTGCTGAAATATATATTGTAAAAAATATGTTAAACAATTTAGTTCTACCATCTATTATGGAATTCATATATTTAATTTAATAATTTTGAGCTACTTAAATTAGCATTTTTATATATTAATAATACATTTTCATTAGTATTTTAAGGGAATGTTATACCATATTAATCAACCCGTTTATTTTTAATTATTAATAAAAGTAATTTTCCATGTGCGATGATATACAAATAATAATAAATATCTTGCATCTTTAACTTTTATTCATTTGTTCGAAAAAATGAAATAATTTATCTATAATGTAGTTATAATTACATTACATAATTTAAACAGGTATCTGATTTTCATAAAGGACTTTAACAAAAGCAAATTAATAATTATTTAGTTTTATTACTTATATTTATATATAAATCCAGTTTTAATATCAATAATAACCCATACACACAATAAATTTAATTAAAAAAATTTTATTTAATTTTTTTATTGTTTCATCATATAGAAAGTCCTTCCGGCCAGTGCCGGGAGGAAGAGGTAGCTTTCATATTCCTTATTTTTAAAAAGCTAGCTTATGTTATTCAAACACACGAAGCTCAATTTGGTGGAAATTGATTATAGAAGATTCAATACTAATTTTTATCAATACTAAATCCTTATGAATGAGAATTTCGCGAAATTAGTCAGCTTTATCCAAGCTGCTTTTATTTAAAGTAACTTATACAGTCACCTCTCACTTATGAGCCTCTCATTTATACGCGTCTCTCAGTTATACGCGATTTTCGTAAGGGCCCGTCACCAGGAATAGGAAAATAATACTGTAGATTTCTCACTTATAAGCGGCACTTTGAATTGCCTCTCTCAGTTATACGCGGAAATAACAGACTAATTTTAGACATTTTGAAGGAATTTGATATGAAAATGGCTAAAAAATTCTACTACTTATGGATCAGTGTCCCGCCCATCCTTCATATCTACAATTATTGACACATACACGAGTGTTATATTTCCCCCCGTAAATTGTACTAGCAGGCTCTAGCCATTAGATCTATTTATAATAATGTCAGTTACAGCGCAGTATAGGGAAGATTTAGTGCGAAGAATGTTTATATCCCAAAGCAGAAAAAGGAATTCAAGAAAATTTGGATTCTGGATGCTATGCATATGTTCGTTTCCTCTTGGAATAACGTAACACACACAACAACTTCTAACTGCTTTACATAAGGGAATTTTGTTCATTCAAATTATGCTAAAGCTACTCCATTACAGGAAAATGAAAACAACAGCAACGATTTTAAAATAGGCGAAGAAGAATGGAACAGCATAAGCCAAGATTCTCTTTCTTTTCAAGATTTTGTCAATGTCGATATTAACGGCAATAAAGAGATATTGAAACTGTTTTCGATGACATGACAGCTGAAAAAGAAGATGATGATAATGATGAAACTGATATTGTAACTGTCCCATCCTATGGTACTGCTTTAGGAACCCTAGACGCTTTGAGATATTACCTTCAATATGCTGATGTAGCATCAAGCACAATGACGCACTTTAATGCATTAGAAAAGGTCGTTGTACAAACGCGGTTTAAGCAAAAACAAACTAGCATCGATGACCTCTTAAAAGAGGACTAATTGGCATATCTTAGTCTTTGTAAGATAAAAGTTTACGTTTATCGTACTTTTTAAGTTTTATAGAGAAAATGTAAGGATTTTAAGTACACTATACTAATATTACACCTCTTTTATTTTATAAAATGTTATTAATAATAATTCTTATATTTAAAAATGTTTTTCCCCGTAATGGGTATAAAGAATTACTACAAACAGCATCCAATAAATTATGCGCGGCTCTCAGTTATGCGCGATTTTAAATCAATCCCTTCAAACGCGTATAAGTGAGAGGTGACTGTATTTGGTTGCCAAATTCGGAGATATCTTGAAGTGCCTGCCATTTTAAGAGAACATGGTGTATGAGGGTAACCCTTGAACTTGGTCGATACCTTAGTAATTCCTGTGCACATGCTCACTCGCATCGGAATCGGTTGATATATACGAGTGCTGTCGCAGGCAAAAAATCAGATTTTTCAAAATGTCACCCACATAAAGAAATTCAAACCGCTATATCTGAGCCATTTTTTAAGATAAAGACAAAACAAAAAAAGCTCCGGAATCCTTATATCAAGGTCAAATACTTAAGAAATAAATCTTTTTCAATTTCTAATTTTTTGCACCTCACTTTAAATATAATTTTTTTTTTTATTTAATGGCCGCCATTTGGAAACAAGATGGCGGATGAAGCTGGCCAGCGAACTTGGCTTAGACATTGCTATATACTATCCACATGCCATCTTACATCCAAATAGGTTAATAAATACGTGTGTTATGGCGTGATAAATATCAGATAATTGTCAGCCATGCTAGAAATTCAAACTCAACCATTTTTTAAGATATAGACGAAACAAAAACTGCTCCGGAATCTTTGTAACAAGGTCAAACACATAAGAAAAGAATATTTTCCATTTTCAATTTTTTGGTAGCACATTTTAAATTTAAATTTTTTTAAAATTTTTTAAATGGCCGCAATTTTGAAACAAGATGGCGGATGAAGCTGGCCAACGAACTCGGTCGAGACATTGATATGTACTATGTACACATGAAGGTGCATCCATATCGGTTCATAAATACGCCTGTTATCTCATGACAAAAATCAGGACGTTTCAAAATGTCAGCCACAATAGAAATTCAAAATGCTATAACTCAGCCATTTTGTTAGATATAGACGAAACAAAAACTGTTCCGGAATCTTTGTATTAAGGTCAAACACATAAGAAAAAAATCTTTTTCATTTTCCAATTTTTTGGTACCTTATTTTAAATTTTAAAATTTTTAATTTTTTTAAATGACCGCCATTTTGAAACAAGATGGCGGATGAAGCTGGCCAACGAACTCGGTCGAGAAATTGGTATGTACTATGTACACACGAAGGTACATCCATATCGGTTCATAAATACGCCTGTTATTGCGTGACAAAAATCAGGACGTTTCAAAATGTCAGCTACACTAGAAATTCAAAGTGCTATAACTCAGCCATTTTTTAAGATATAGACGAAACAAAAACTGCTCCGGAATCTTTGTATCAAGGTCAAACACATAAGAAAAAAATATTTTTCATTTTGTATTTTTTGGTACCATATTTCAAATTTTAAATTTTTAAAAAAATTTTAAATGGCCGCCATTTTGAAACAAAATGGCGGATGGAGCTGACCAACGAACTCGGTCGAGACACTGGTATGTACTATTTACAGACCGAGTTATATCCAAATCGGTTCATAAATACGAGAGTTACAGTGTGGCAAAGATCAGATATATATATATATATAGGTAGATAGATAGATAGGTAGATAGATAGATAGATATAGATATAACCATTAATTAAACATAACCTACCACCATCAAAAACCGTAATATTATGAATTAAAGCTGCAAGTATAAAATATATATACATATATATATCAACTTTTAAACAGAGAGTGGTTTCGGGGTCTGGGGGTCATGATCGATGAAAAAATACCAAAATTTTTTGAAATCGCTTTCCTCTGAACGGCTGCAATAGGTAGCTTTTTGTAATGAAAGCTACCTAAAAATGCCATAGTTTTTTTAATTATGATTAATTGATGAAATTAATATCGCATGTCATGATTTCAAATATATATAATTCCATACAAACCCTAGACTAAACATCCTCTAATCCTTATATATTTTATTATATAAATGACAAATTATTAAAATGAATTAATTATAGAACATTCCATTTAGTTTGGATAACCACATAGTCTAGCGTATTTACTTTTAAATTTAATGTTTTTATTCTTATCGGAGAAAAAAAGTTTATCCTGTGTCGGTAATTAAGTAAATATATTTATAAACAGATTTATGTAAGCACGAATTATGATTCGTAAAAATATTTTCTCTAAAAGAAAAATCAGTTCTTATATCATAAAAGTCGAATATTAATTTATTTTTACTATTAATCTTTATTTTTAAGTGAAGAAAGTTTATTATATTATTAATCATACCATTTTAGCTTATTCTAAGCTGTGATTGATATTGCATAGGAAACTATATGATATTAAAGTCATTAAAATAAAAATAATTACGTCATCTATAAAACGATAGTAAACATAATCATCGTTATTACCTTATGAATTCCTTTTATTGTCATAGAATTAAAGATCTGAAAGTATACTTTAAGATGGACTTCCCTTAGGAATTCCTTGGTATTGTTTATAAATGGTATTCGAAATAATACAATTATTATGGAAGGTAAAATTGAATAATGTTTTAAAGAATCCAACAGAAATGTAAAATTTGATTAAGATTTCTATTCTTTGAAAAATTTAACACAGAGTTTTATGCAAATCTTTGAAATCTATACTTTTAAATAGATCATTAAAATGAAATGTTTTGTAATTTGGTATAAGCTGAATACTACTTTTTCAAGCAGTGTTGATTATCATTTTTAATCTTTATAATTTATATCCGAGTAAGAATATTCAACAGTAAATTATTAGTACCATTATTATATATGCATTAGAAGTAGTTACACTACGAAATTTTACCGGATTTTTATGAAAATTGGTATGATAACAAGATATGGATTAATAATTTTTACATTTCAGTTGCAATAATTTATAATTTAATAACTTTGTTAATTTTATTTAATTATTTATGTTAAAAATATTACTAATATTAATATCATTGTGGTGTAATTGTTTATGGTATTATTCATAAATAATGGCATAAATATTTTGTAGTTTATCTACCTCAATGATAATAAAATTAATTTATAACTCTTTGATGCAGTTTTTGTTATCTACATTTTTAATGTATTTTTATATATCTTAATAATTCTGTTTTGAAGTGATTTATAATCGTAAATTTCCATTTATTAAAAAACTGTATTTTATATTTTATTATTAAAAACTAATCTATTGCACTTCTAGCGATAAATAAATCTAAATTCTGAATGAATTGCATTAATATTGTTTTAATATTATCTTTGTATGGGTGGTGAAATGGATGACCATAATAATTTTTTCAAATATTTGTTTTGTAATATAAAGATCTCTAGCAATAATATGCCCATGTGTCGTGTTTATATATTTTTTATACTGTGGGTTATGACAATAACAGTGAAAATTACTTGAAGAATTTAATTGTTTTGCAAAACAAATCCTAATTAAACATTTTGCACCCTAAACTTAGATTACATATATAAGTTTTATGAATATTGACATTTTTATTTGAAATGTATTACCGTTATAAATAACATGATGTAAATTGAATTTAGTCATAACTGAATGAGAGAAATTAAATATTAACTGGGTATTGTTAATTTTGTATTTATATTTAGTAGAAAGTTTTTAAATAAGAATGTCAGCTTTATAATGGAGAACATAAAAAAGAATAGGGATGCTTTTTAAATATTTTAAAATATTAATTAAGGAGTTTCTTTTAATAGTGAAAATATGCTTTCTAATTATTAAATAGTTATAATTAATATTATACTATTCTTGAATGTGGCTTTTAGGTGCGTTCGTTATTATATAAATACGTAGCACCTAGAGTCATATAACATCGCAAAAACTACCCAACCGAATAGTTTCAAATTTAATATATCTATATATATATAATCGTTGCAGAATTTTGTCGTGTCATTTCAAATTTTATGAAAATTGAATCAAAACTTAAAAAGGTATTAATAAAAGTTTTCTTCATTCTATTAAATCCTATCATACATCATTATTTCAATGATATCCCATTTATTACAATTATATATATATATATATGTATATTAAATTCAGTAATACGAAATAATAGGACGTCATCACCATGGCAACCTGGATTGCCATGGTGATGACGTCCTATTATTTCCGTATTACTGAATTTAATATACATGCATATATATATATATATATATATATATATATATATATATATATAATTGTAATAAATTTTGCATTGCATTTTTGCATAAGAGTGCAACAGCTATTGGACCAAGATCTGAATATTTATAAAACCACTTATAGTACGAACACACCTCATTTTCCACATTGGACGTACAATTTCCGACTTCTTATAAATCGATGTAGTCCATTAAAGATAAGTGGTTTTAAAATGTCTGTAATGTATCTGTAATCTATATATGTATTTGCATTCTTAAAATTGCCCATTTTCTCAAAATAATGATTGTGTTACTCCCCCTTTATCATCCGAGCCCTTCATATATTTTTCAGTATTTAGCATTTTAATAGAAATATGTTTTAAATTTATATTTATGGTTACTATTTGAATATTTAATATATAATAATAGTCGTCGGAAATTTTGATTTTTTTTATATTTATTAATAGGAGATCGATGTAGGTTGAAAGCGCATGCGTAAATGATTACTTTTTTCCTATGTGTTCCATATCACAAAATTTACATTGCATACTTTAAAAATTGTACTATATTATGATCATTACAAATTGTTAACTGCGAAGATTACTCTTTGAATCTAAGTATAGGAACGAAACAAGAGAATAGGTAGCCTCATGACGACCAAAGAAGATTCCTATCAATCTCCCTGTGACGAGGCCTAATTTGCCAATATCGAATAATTTACTTTAAACTGCCATTTTTAGATTTAAAGCAAATAATTGCTTAAATATACGACAAAAAAATTATAATTGTACATTTGAAGCAAAAATTAATAACCCTAGGGCTCGATTTCAGAAGAACCCGTTCATAAAAATACCTATTTAAAAGTGAAACCTTTTTGACAGTTCAATCGGTTTTTAAAAATACGAATATTAACCCTGTGGAAACCATTTGCGAAAGCGGGTCACGCCTCAAATTGATAATCGTTATTTTTCTTTTACAGTTGAACTTAAGGGGCGTGATGGGTTCAAAAAATCGAATTTTTCTTTTGCATAAATTGATACCTTAACATGTCTAGAATAAGTTAGTAAAATAATGTTCAAAAATTCATATTCGTTATAAACATATAGCATTTAAAAGAAGCAGATGTCTGGAGCGCCGACTTAAGCGGCTTACACAGGTACAGAAGGAAATTTCTGGAGTCACTTATTTTGTCGTTGTGATAAATGCAAGAATGGAATCAAGAGCAGAGCAATCGGCATTGAAAGACCTCCAAGAGGAAGAGGAAGGAATGCTCTATAGACAAGGCATCGCAGATTTATCGTAAGTTGAGGTTTTAACCGTACTTGAAACTTTAAACGCGTTTTTATCAAAACGTTGTTTTTCAAACTTTCCTCCATCCTATCTCGAGAACGGTTTGATCGATTCACTTGAAATTTAAAGAGCAGACTCAGCACATGTAGATGCACGGAGTGAACTAGGATCATCCGAAAATTCCGAATATTTCTATTTTTTTCGTAACAACAAAAAAAATCAAGAAATTTAAAAAAAAATCAAACATCTGCGAAAAACCCAATTTTTAATATTTTCAAATGATTCTAGTTCATTCGATGCATTTAGGCTTACAGATTTAAACGTCGTTTTTTTTTCTCTTTCAGGTAAGCCAATCAGCCGAAATCGTGGAGGAAGTGAGCGTCCTTTTTTTTGGAGGCAGGTGTCTTCAGTGTGATGTAACTTACATTCTAATAAAGATTTTTGCTTAAATTTTTTTTTACATATTTTTGAACATTACAATAAATGTATAATAAAAACTCTAAGTTCTATTTTTTCATTTGTCTTCAAAATAAATTCCCCAAATATGCTTAAAATACAGGCCGTCAAGTTTACTGTAGGAGTAGATAAACCATATTTCATGGACCTTCTAAATGGACAATCTCATTTTTTTCAAAATGGACTTGGTCTACTATGGCTGTGAACCTCTCATATAATGCTATAACTGACCAGTCTATTAAACTTTTCGTAATCTACACTAAAAAATAAAGTTTTGTTCTGCCTGTGTGCCCATGTGTCAAAGATGGCTAGTGAATTCTACTGCGTACAGAGGTCTGAAAATTTGATTGAACATAGTCCAAGGCGAGCCCTGATGCACCTGAGGCTCACATTAGTTTTTGATAATTAGCCAAAATATTAATTAAAAATTCATCAAAAAGCTATCTCTTTTTGCAATTTCGCGATGCGCATGCGCATGCTTAGTCCCTGCTTTCCGAGAGCGTAGAATAGAAGAACCGAATGGTATACTAGGGTGGAGCGAAAAAAATTATTTTTTTTAAATCAAAAACGGGTAGGTGCCAAAAGTTTCTTTTATACTAGTACATGAACTTCGTGCAATTTTATCTCTGAAAAAAAATGTCTTGAGTCTGCGCTTTTTATCCAAAATTTGACATTTTGGGTAAAATTTGACATTTTTTTCAAAAAAATTAAATAGTTCCTATAGATATGGTTATTATTTAAATGTGTTATGTAAAGCTTTATTATTAATGACTTAACATATTTAAACGATAAAACGATGTCTTTATTCTGTCTAAATGGAGCAAAACTGACAACTTTTGGTAAAAAAAAGAGGCGTTGCTACTATTCTGTGTAATACAACTAATTGTTGTTTAGAATAGCTCTTACCTAGTTACTGAGTTCAGCTCTTACCTAGTTGCTTTCAAAACTACCCAGGAAGTGCCAGGTGGAAGTGGCTGCATATCATGTCACAACAGTGCATAGCTCGACCACCCTATCATCTGAACATAATGTTTTATTTATACATTGAATTGGGATTTTTTATCAAAGACTGGCATAAGTTTTCTATGTATCAACCTAGTCCATCTCTTCCACAGACGTTGGAAGACGTCGGTATCCACAGACGTTGGAAGATGCTGCTGTGACACTCCTTCACGTATATTTCTACTGCTTGGGTATGATAAGGCAAGCAGAGTAATGCAGTGGAATTAATCTAATCTAATCACTCATGTACTATCTTCATCAAAATTGCATCCAGTTAATGCATAGTGATTGTGAGTTCTGTTACTACAACATTTAGGTATTTTATCTCTAAGTATGCCATTATTTAATCTACTTCTTTCATTTTTCATATGCTCAGAAGCTTGATGTTTAATGTGATAGCGATCGTCATAGAGCATTTCAATAAGAATTTGCTCTCGGTGTGCAAATCAACCATTGTCCTAAATAATTTTTTTTTAGTATTTGTGTTGTGCCATTTTCTGTGATGCTTAGTAGCCGAGTCATTTCCCATAAGTTTTTAGATCCATTTTTTAGATACGGATTACATTTGGTGTAAACCCTCCTGCAGCATAAACTTGGATTACATACTTTGTGAGTGAACCTACAGACTCTGATAGTCAATAAGTGCTTATATAAAGGCGAAAACTTTTATTCGCCATTGTGAGCCATCTTGCGTAGGACAATTTTCTCGGGTTCCTATTCGCTAGTTCTTTTGAACAATATCTTGATGAAATGACTTTGCAAATGTCTAGTAGGTATTTCTGGTCTGTGCTGAGTACCCTTTTCTCGATTTCAGGAAATAATGTTTCAAAATTACTCTCTATGACTTCAAAAATTGAAATAAGAAGGGAATGGTACGTGGACAAAGATTTACCGATTGGTCCGGCGAATCCCTGTGGGTTAGAATCTAACTTTTGTCAACGATCTTGTCTAATAAATGATGCAGAGAAAATTCACTGGACTTGGAGGTGGTATATGATCCAATGTAATGGTTCATTATAAACATGTCCCATGCAAAATGGATGGCAATGACGAACAGAATTCTCTGCCTTTAAATGAGCACTCACTGTCCATCCGAGTCTCTACGTTCACTCAAAAAAGTACTATGTAATCCAATTTAGGCCGTAGAATGATTTACCATGAAACTTAATCCACATCTAAAGAAGGGATCTAAAAACTCATGGGAAATTACTCGGGTACTAAACAATACACAAAAAGAATAAAACAAATACTAAAAAAAGTTATTTAGGACAATGGTTCTTTTGCATATGCAGAAGAAATTCTGATTTCAATGCTCTTTGACGATCGCCATTACATTAAACAAATAGCTGCTCAACAGATAATAGTTGGAAGATGAGAGTAAATGATGGCATACGCAAATCTGAAACATTGACCCGCAATCGACTTAGAAGCGGATAATTATATAAATCTAATTGATTAGAAAATTGTTGTGGTAACAGAAAGCCTAATCAATATGCATTTATCGGGCAATCTTAGTGAAGATAATAGACGGCTGAATAGCTTACATGAATATCATTCCCACTGCATTACATTGTTTGCCTTCTCTTACACAAGCAGTAGAAAAATTCGTGAAGGAGATCACAGCAGCAGCATCCAAAGTCTGTGGATATAAAGAAGAGATGGACTAGGTTGATACATAGAAAACTTATGCCAGTTTTTGCTAAAAAATCGCAATTCAATGTATAAATAAAACATTTTATCCAGATGGTAGCGTGGTCGAGCTAGATGTCCTGGGTAGTTTTGAAAGGAGCTAGATAAGATCTGTTATCTAAACAGCAATTCGTTTAATGACAGAACAAAGTGGTAACGCATTTTTGTACCGACAGTTGTAAGTTTTGTTCCAGTTATTCAGAATGAAGATATCGTTTTATCATTTAAATATGTTAAGTCTTTAATAATAAAGGTTTAAATAACACTTTTAAATAATAAACATCTCTATAGAAATTTTTTGAATTTTTTTTTTGAAAAAATGTTAAATTTTACCCAAAAATTTGACTTTTGGACCAAAAGCGCAGACTCAAGCCATTTTTTTCAGCGGCAAAATTGCACGTAGTTGATGTACTAGCATAAAGGCAACTTTTGGCACCTACCCGTTTCTGATTTAAAAAAATAACTTTTTTCGCTTCACCCTACTGTTTATTGTTTCCCTGATTACTTTAACGCCCTACGGCCGAAGCGTTGGAGATTCGTAAAATAGGAAGACATTCTTAAATTTTGTACTTTTACGTCTTAAACGCCATAATCAGTTCCAAAAATATTCTTGTTAACCCTTTCAAAAAAGAAAAAGTCAAACTTCGTTTTCAGAGTAATTTTTTTCTCCCTCACGACAACGCTTCCCTAAGGCTCTATCCCAGAGGTACCTATTCACAAAAATACCCAAATAAATTTTACACCTTCTCTTCGTCGGTGCAATCTGTGTTAAAAAATACGAATTCTAATTCTTTAGAAAAAATTACCTACCTCAGGTTACTTCCTGCCTACCGAAGATGATCTTTTTTCTAAGCCAAAATTAACTAAACTTCGGTATTTCGAAAGAATCTTTCTACACAATATCGAAAGACCATATTTACATCACATACAAAATTTTGAAATATTCGAACGTATTCAAAAAATAATAAAATCTCAGAAATTTTTAATGGAAACACGAAAACACGGGGAGTTTCAACGTTTTTCACTTAATAAATATGCGTATTGTGTCACAAAATTTTAAAGAGAGCTTTGATAGGGATACATTTATAACCGATTAAAATTTCATAGAATTCGGACGATAAGAACTGTTTTCTTTAATTTTGTTAAAGCTCCCGACAAGAAAACAAAGAAGAAAGGGTAAGAAAACCTATTCCTTTTACATCTAGATATCAAAATGTTTTCATGAAATTTTTACACGGGAAGGAAAACCTTTATATTTGTAATGAATAAAAATTTCAAAGTGTTCGGAAAACAAAGACTATTTTTTTTAAAACTATGGAACAATCCTACGTGCACAAACAAGAAAATGTGTTCTTACGAGGGCTTTTACCACTAAATAACAATACTTGTCCGTGAATTTTTCATTAAAAAATATAAATTCATGCAAAATCGGGTTAAAGATACAAATAAAGTTAAAGATACATCATACAAATGTGAGGTTTATTTAAGATTATCATGACGGGACTGTGCAACGCTGGGCGGGCGAGCTGGTATTGAGATAAAGTCCTCTACCTGAACTGCCTCAGTTCTAGATGACGAACTTGTTGCATTATTTCCTCCAGTGAAGAAGGACAGAGCAGCCATTCAGAAAATAAACGAATAAAAGAGGTACATTTTAATGAAAAGATGCGTTGTCGTTTCTCTTTCTTGCACATATAAACTTTGTGTTCAATTTAAAATGTTATTACATTTCATAAGTTACAAAATTTAAATGAATACAAATAACTGTATCATCAACTTTCTTTAAACCAAACGTAAGTTGTAAGTTCTAATAATCCATCCGAGAATAAAAGGTCACAATTGTAATTAAACTATCATATAAATAAGACTTAGTATAGACCGCGCTCGCCAGATCTTTCATGTCTCGATTTTTTTTTTTTTTTTTTTTTTTTTTTTTTTTGTGGGGACAGCTAAAGGCTCTTGTGTATGAGACTCCCATTGAATCTGCAGAAGAACTTGTCGCCAAGCTTTCGGCTGCGGTAGGGGAAGTTCGCGATATGCCTGGTGTGTTTCAGAAAATTCGCCAATCTGTTCTTCGCGGTTGTACTGCGTGCATAACAGCTGCCGGTCAATGTTTTGAGCACTTATTGTAATCAAATGCCATTAAATTTGTTTTCGTAACTTAACTTAATCGTTCATTGTGTGTTTTTGCCTCGTATAAGAACATAACTTTTGGCGTCCTCTAACTTTTTTACGTTTAGTTTTCGACCATGCATTCTTTGATACAAAATGTTTGTTTGGGTGTGTACTATCACCTCTTAAAAATTTTCCCATCTTTTTTGAATCACCCTGTATATATGTGCTACATTTTATAGGACTACAAAAATTTATTATAGAAAAAAAACTAGTTTCTAAAGCGACAACATATTTTAACTCTTTTAAGGCTAAAAGAAATGTGGAAAATCCCGGCTGACAAACCACGATATACACAATCTTTCTAAATCGAGCTCCCGATCCTTAATTTCGATATTGGTAGAGATAAAATGATAATATTTTGACGAAAGCATTAAATGTTTAGGTTTTATGACCAAAAATGCAATTTTCTTTAAAAAAATAAAGTAATTTTGAATTTTAAAGACGTGAATTATCACATTGCTAACAAGGCAATCCAAAGTTCAACCCACTGCTGAAAAGTAGTTGAAAAATTAATTAAAATTGTATATTCACCGATGCTGGGTTCATTTGCGTCTCATGCTACGCCACTAAATTGTGTGCTCATGAAGATTTTTCCATCTAGTGCTGCGGTAGCAGCCTTACTTACGTATATAAGTGAGAGATGCCAAGCTGGGCATCGTCCTTGTGGCTTAGTGGTAGAGCACTGAAGATCTATTCCAGGGGCTCGGGTTCGATTCCCGACTTGGAAATTTTTTACTAAGTTGGTTTACGCCTTGTTAGCAATGATAATTCACGTCTTTAAAATTCAATAATTTCAAGCGTAATTTCACTGCTGAAAAGTAGTTGAAAAATTAATTAAAATTGTAAAGTAATTTTTATTTATATTTTCTGAATACATTTTTTTTTCACGCGTCTGTAAGAATTAACACTCGTGAAAAATCGTTTTTTTTTCAGGCAGTTGGAGTTTCACTTTTTATGAATGAAAAAAACTATTTTTCTTTAATCATAACGTCATTTACGACATGGAAAATTTTGCGGTGCATATTATTGACATTTACCGTCTATTTTCTAATCCCAGTTTAATTCACCATCAAAGCATATCCGTTTTATTTTTTATATATGACGGCATATTCGCCTCCTTTCCGTACTTACTCAAAATTCACGCACCTTGTGTTATTAGAAATACTTGAAAATTTGAGTTTTATTTTCAATATGAAATCACATTTTTTTAAATTCTTATTTTTTTATTTCATTTTTTTCACGCGAGAAATCTTTTAATTGAAAATTACTTATTGGGGAGAAATTTTTATTCTGGGTTTTCCTTTTTTTGGCAACGTTAGAAGAAAGATAGCTAAATATTATAGAAAAATTGTCAATTCATTCCAAATGAAAAATAATGAAATTTTGAATAATTTTTTTTTAATGAAATAAATAAAACACAGCCTTTGTTAAATTCTGGGTTATAATCCACATATATGCAAAGATACAAAGGCCATAATTCATCCGTTTTGACGCTAACTTTAATAAAATCTTTCACACACAATGCAATGTGCAATGTGCAAACACACACTTTCGCCTTTATTGTATTATAAGGATATTATAAGGATTTGTGTGTTTTTGACTAATAATGACGTGAAATCCTATTCTAGTTTTCAAATTCTGAAAAACAATGCTTGGTTACGCCAGCAATGGATTTTTTCACACGTATTTTCTTTTTCTTGTATCTTAATAAGACACAAGAGCCTTATTCTCTCTCTCCATTTCTTTGTGCAATGTTTCAGATTGAGACCCACATGAATTATTTGTACGCATGTCTTTTTAGATAATAAATGATTTCTAAGACATTATTTAGTAATTATTATTAATTATTTTTATGCTTATTAATTTTAAAAAAATCTCTGGATTTTATTCAAGAAATTATTTTTTAGCCTTAAAGATAAAAGTTTACTTCAAATGAAAATCAAATTTAAAAACAATTGCTTAAAAGGCGCAAAGGCCAACCAAGTGAAAAAGATTGCATGCCGGGACACGAACCCCGGCCGTCAGTATAGCGCACTGACATTCTACCGACAAAACCACATGGAACGGTACCCAGCCTGAAACTTCTCACTATTACAGGTTGGCAAGGATACAAACTCAGCGCAAAATGGAATATTTATCGTAAACCACCGACAAACACGAAACGTAATAAAATCCACCATCGATTGAAACTATATTATTACTTGGAAAAAAAAAAATTCCAGAAATAAACATACAATATTTCATACTTGCATACAATATTTCAAATGAAAATCAAATTTCAAATTAATTGCTTAAAAGGCTAATTAATTTGAATTTCAATTTGAATTCAATTTTCATTTGAAATATTGCATGCAAGGCGAATGTTTTTCTCTGGAATTTTTTTTTTCAAAGTATTAATATAGTTGCAATCGATGCTGGATTTTATTACGTTTCGTGTTTACCCCATGTCGGTGACTCACGATTAATATTCCATCTTGTACTGCGTTTGTAGACGGGACAACCTGTAATAGTGAGAAGTTCCAGGCTAGTTGTCGTTCCATGTAGTTTAATCGGTAGCATGTCAGTGCGCTATGCTGATGGCCCAGGTTCGAGTCCCGGCATGGAATCTTTTTCACTATGTTGGCCTTTTAAGCAATTATTTTTAAATTTATGTTCATTTGAAATATTGTACGCAAGGCGAATGTTTCTCTCTGGAATTTTTTTCCCAAGTATTAAGATAAATGTTTACTTTTTTATTCTGACAAAGTTTCTTGAAAAAAATATTTTTTTAAACTGTCACCTATAACTTCATTCACTTTAACATTATCTATACAAAAATAAATGAATTTTTTTGTCTTGCATCCTATTTTTAGGTGCGTTCGTAATTATATAAATACGTAGCACCTATAGTCGTCGTTCAGTCCGTCCGTCCGTCTGTCAGTCCGTCTGTCCGTCCGCATATAACAGAGCAAAAACTACCCAACCGAATGGTCTGAAATTTTAAATATATCATTGTTGCAAAATTTTGTCGAGCAATTTCAAATTTTATGAAAATCGGATGCGTAGTTTAATTACAGGGACAATCAAAAGTTTTTCTTTACATTACCGCCAATGAGAAAAATTATTGCAAGTGCATTTTAGTGATGTTACAGCATTCCGAAAGGTCTGAAATTTTAAATGTATAATTGTTGCAAAATTTTGTTGAGCCATTTCAAATTTTATGAAAATCAGATGTGTAGTTTAATTACAGGGACAGTCAAACTTTTTCCGTTTCATTACAGGGAATGGGAAAAAATAATTGCAGTGCATTTTAATGATGTTACAGACTATGTACTTATGAAGTGCAAAAAAATATACATTCAGTACAATATGGGAGGCAAAAAATAATTATAAAACTAGCTATAGTACGAACGCACCTCATTTGCCACGTTTGACGAGCAATTTCCAACTTGTTCTCTTATAGTATCTTACCCCAACTTCCCTAACAAAAATTACTAATAGTTTGTTGAAATTGAAATACTGTTAATCTATTTATGCGCACTTTCCTAACTGTTGGAATAAAAATGCATAAAACCCTTTTCAATGCAATTTCTTTTTAATGGGTTGGAAATGAAGAAATATAAACATTTTCCTCGATATCTGGGACTTTTTTAAAGCCTTCATTTATATAAAATATCCTTTCATATTTGGAACAGAGTCCAGATTAGGAGTTCTTCTCACATATGTAATACTTTAATATTCAGTGCAAACGAATAATAATGGAGTACAACACACAGAGGAATAAAAAGGAAATTTAGGTAAGCAAAATGTTGACGTAGGCTTTAAACTCATGTAATATGAATGGGAAGTTATTTTAAGCTTGTTAAAGAGTTTAATCAAGTTATCATTAATATAACTTTTAATAATATAAAATATTACTCACTTAGAACTCTTGTTAGCCCCCGGTACGGTATGCTATTTCTTTCTCCCAGCTTATTTTGTGTCGTCTTCAAAAAAAATAACGTCACCTTACAGAAGCCAGCTTTAAAACAAAGGAGTACGATTAAATACTCTATAGCATTTTTTAAAACTTCTAACCATCACACATGTTGAATTTCTATACCGTCGTATTGGAAAAAAAAAGTACTTTTAAATGCAATTTGTTTCAAAACTACATCTCTATTTATTTTTAAAATATTAATTTTTTTTGTAGTTTTTGGAGCCATTTGCTTAATATTGGCAACGGAAGTACGCCATTTGTGTAGAAAGTAAAGGAAAAATTGTTGTAAAATATTAATTATATATTTTTGTTGCCATTTTTTTTATAACAACCGAAAGAAAATGTAATTAAAATACGTGCTATTTAAAAAAATATATATTAACGAATGATTTCTTTTAAAACATGGAGCTATTATAAACTATATTTAATTTTATCTATATTAATGTTACAAACAAATGAAGGCCTGTGAATCATTAGACAGCCTTTTTTTTGTCGAGTTTCTTGAATCACGGCATCTTTTTGCTGTATTTGTGTATTATTTCGCAATAGTGACGTCCTATGCCTACTTTACTGAAGATGTTTAAGAGTGGATCGTAAATGTGAAATTCTTAAGCGGATGCGAATGACGTCATTTTACATAAAATAAAAGCGTGTGCTGTAAGTCTTTAAATTCAAATATGCTTTCTACTATTTATATATACATATTTATTTTTAATCGGGGGCGACACTAAATTCTGAAAAAGCAGAATTCCTATTTTGTAGTGGTTTACTCTGTTTTTTCCCCTCGGAGGACAAAAAAAAAAAAAAAAAAAAAAAAAAAAAAAAAAAAAAAAAAAAAAAAAAATACGTCTCTATATCCCGGAACAAATGTAATGGAATTGAAACGAACATTCCTATATGTAGAGAAAATAGACAAAAGCATTTCCACTTCATTCTCTATGAATCTATAAATAAAGCAAACACGTATTTTTTATGAAGAAGATAAAGAAGAAAAAGTGTTATTCGGGTGTATTAAGGAGTGGACAGTTGTCCGATTCAAAAGATTTTCCACGTAGATGAATGCTGTTCCTATTTCTCATATTTGTCTGACAGGTCAAAAAGAAAAAAAATTCTACACGACAACGGTATCTTACAAATATCTAGGGTTGAATAGGATGCTTGATACGATAGAAAATATTTCGATTTCAAAGAGAAATGCAACGAAAATTCAGAGAGCGAAATTTGTTGAATATTGTTGATAGAAACTACGTGAAAATGGCAAAAATTCGAAAGATGTTTCAGTCATTTTTCACAAGGATTTCATCCAACGCAGCAGCTGCAGCCGCCACATTATGGTATACTTAATATTAAAAATATACAGATAAAGCTTATATGATATTATTCGTGATTAGCATTCATTATTAGTTTGAATACAGTGTGTAGACAATGATCTTAGTGGTGTCTTTGTTTGTTAAAACTATCTGCATTGTCGTAATAATTATCTATTCAAAACAAAATAAATAAATTTTATTACATTTAGTCTACACTATTTTAATTTGTTAAAATTCGTTACCTTTCATTCTTAGTTTGAATACAGTGTATAGACAATGATCTTAGTGATGTCCTTGTTTGTTAAAACTATCTGCATAGTCGTAATAATTATCTATTGAAAACAAAATAAATAAATTTAATTACATTTAGTCTAAACTATTTTAATTTGTTAAAATTTGTTACCTTTCATTCTTAGTTTCAATAGGGGAGAGTAGCCGAATTTGGACCATTTCACTTATTTTTAGGTGTAACTCACTTAATTTTTGGAATATCTGCAAAACTACACGGGGTCAGTCTATACATCTACTAACTAAATAAATATTTAGATACATTTCTTTTTGAAAATCTTAAGTTTTATTTTAATTTGAAAATTTTGGCAAAACTGGTTCAAATTCAGCAACTGGTCGCCTAAGTTGGACCCCCAGTCTCCTAAATTGGACCAAACAATACAGGTTGTTTTAATGACTAGGGAATATAACTAATGTTATTAAAAGAAAAGATTGCGATTAATGAAACAATCAAACAAAATAACAGCAATGAAATATAATGAAATCAAATATCTGAAAATAGTGTAATTGTTTTAAATTAAAATGTAATCAAAACACAAATCAAAGTTATCAGTAATTAAGAACAGAAATTATGGAACTAATTGCCAGTTACTTGAATATCATGTAAGAAGTGATGCAATGCTTAAATGTGAATTTCATTTATTCATTTTTTATTCCAGCGCACACAACATGGAACCGTATTTGGCAATCTGAACATTGAATCATTTTTGCTATTTTATTTTTCTCACAAATTAGGCAAAACCAATCACCACTGTCTAGATTTTTCTTTTTAGATTTTGAATTATTAAACTTTTTTTTTTTTTTTTTTGCAACAGAAGTTTTCTTAGTATTTTTGTATATTTGTATACTTAGTATATTTGTAGTTCTTCCCTTCCATCATTTTCTTTCCAATTGCATTACGTGTATGTTTTAAAATTTGATGTTCCAATTTCTTTTGTGCTGTGAGAGCTTCCTATTTCTTTCTTTTTTTCTTTTTTTTAATTCTAAAATTAACTTTATATGCCGAAGATGTTAACACAGCTGTGTTTTGGCTCCATCTGTACTTTGATTTAACTTATTTTTGAAAAGAAGATAACATTTCTAATTGTTCCTTAGCTTTTTAGGGGATTTGTAGCTGCGGTCTTCTTGCAGGTCAATTTCTTCCCAACTTAATCTCTGTTTTCGTTTCCTACATCTTTAATAGCTTTTCTGTTATGGATGTTTTTTTTCCAGATAATTTGTCTCTGTCACTATCAACATTTTTCAATTATATTAAGAATTGTTTAAAAAATATGCTACATTGAAAAAAAATACGCGACGATTAATCAAACATGTTGAGCCCCCCCCCCCCCCCCCCTCGGAGTCTTATAATAACCCCGCCGGAAGGTTTGAGATTTTATGCTGTTTGATGGAGAAAAAAATATAATTCCACCCTCCAGAGCTGTGAAAATTGTTCCCACCTCATGGAACTGCAAATATCCTCCATGGGGAATATGTTTGAATTAAACTCTGTAAATCAAATACGCCATAAGAATAAAGAATTCAAAGAAAATATATACAAATACATACAAGATAAAAGAAATTGCAAACAAAATTTATTGCATTAACATGTAAAAATATATTTATGTTTATCTAGGCCTAAACTGTATAAAGAAATTGATCTAGATATACCAAAAGAAAAAAAAGGTCTTGCAAGGAGATAGTAATCAATTATAAAATATTAAAAAATGAAAAAATAGTGTAGGAAGCGTATAGCCCTCGAAATTCATTACTTACTTTTCAAATTTATGATCGTATATCTGTTCCAATTTAAGCGACTTAAATTGGCTCAATTAAGGCAACTGCGCCATTTTTTAAAACAGATAATCTCAAGATTAAGAACAAAAACGAAATAAACAAATCCGCGGGAAAAATATGCACAATAAACAGATGAATTTAGATATGTATATGAAAACATAACAACTTACCTTAGTTTTAATGAATTGACTTACGTTTAGTAGGAAAAAATTAGATTAAAACAGCTACTTTTAGGTTCTTTAAATTGTCTAAAAACAGCACGTGGTAGGCGGGAGCTTCTTCTAATCTTAAATGACGTCATTTTGATGAGTAGAATTTCAGTGGTAGATGACGTCTGTTTCTGTAATTAACGGCAGAATGGCAACGGTCCATTTAAAGCAGCGGTCCAAATATGGCTACTCTCACCTACAGTGTATAGACAATGATCTTAGTGATGCCTTTGTTTGTTAAAACTATCTGCATAGTCGTAATAATTACCTTTTGAAAACAAAATAAATAAATTTCATTTCATTTAGTCTACACTATTTTAATTTTAATATTGGTAGTGGGTAGCTTCAAAACTACCTTTCGCAGATCTGTAGCACAGCACCTAGCTTCTTTTGATTTATGGCATGGGCACTTCGCAAGAAACATTTTTGCATGCGGCCACAGAACAGACTTAAATTTACTTTATATTTTACAGTGACATTGATTAATCAGACTCCCGGAAAGTTTTGTAATCATGCTTTTATTGTATCTAAGAGTATTGTTTTCTAAATTTAAAATATTTTGAAAATATATTTTACTCTAAAAAAGAAAAGAGAAGTCAAGTCATTTTAAGCATGTGCAATTGCGTTCTAAAACCTGCAAGTTGATTATTTTTCAGTCTATAAATAATCGAAATTTATAGGTACTTTATACAAAAAATCTCTACCGGCTCGGCCTACAGGCGCAGGTAGATTTCGAAGTTAAATACTAATTTCACGAACAAAAACTAAATCAAGATTAGAGATAACACATAATAATTTTATCTGGTCGCTTTTGACGAGTTTTTAACTTCATTTTTCTGTAAGAGCTGGTTTTATCAGAATCATGTTGTATTCAAAAATATATTTTTCTACGCTCAACAATTCAAAATTTTCTGACACATTTTTAAAAGTAAAAACATTAAACTTGTTGACATGATTTTTGAAGAGATTTATAAGCGACCTGTGTATTTATTTTTCGTTTAATTAATTAGAACTTGATATATGAACAATTATTTTTTCAGTACGGCCATATTTTTCGTTTCCAGCACAATCACTTCGAGAAATTATGTTCAAAATGTCAACTTTGACAGCGTTTTTTGGAATATATTCTGCCTTTATCAAAAAATAGACATGTACGGCACATTATATAGTTTCTGAATAAGAAAACCTGCCAATTGGATGCGTTTGAGATCAAAAATGAATTTTAAAATGAGCCTGAAAATAAGCCGTTGGGATTTGCGTACACCCTTAATACAATAAGTTTTACGTCAACCCCTATTTTTGTTTAATTTGTATTTG
This sequence comes from Maratus speciosus, assembly GCA_963932465.1. NCBI lineage: Eukaryota > Metazoa > Arthropoda > Arachnida > Araneae > Salticidae > Maratus > Maratus speciosus. Next base: position 681,614,140 of record OZ010787.1, on the reverse strand, counting down.
CTGTAAAAGTTAGTCCTATGAAAATTTCGTCAATGTGAAAGTTGTAGATAATATTAAGAAGCTGTGTGATAAATTGAAGCGGATTGGATATCTTGTGAATTGACGAACTTATGAATTTTTTTCTTCTTTAACAACCCTATTTTTTTGTTTTTATTTATTTATATATTTATTTATTTTTTGCTGTAATAGTTGGTTCTTTCATAAAACGTGTCAATATAAAACTTCTAGATAATATTAAGAAGATGTGTAATAAATTTAATTGGATTTCATATCTTGAGAATTGACGAAATTATGAATTTTTTTCTCCCTAAAATACTGTTTATTTCGTCCCTTGAGCCTATTTTTAAGTTTATCAAAAGTCTTGTCGTACTTAGATTTTTGGCCCTTTTTCTATAAGTAATAATAACTTTAAAGTGATTCAATATGTATTATAAATAAAAAGTTATGATTATTTTTCTGTTTTCACAACCTCCGCCCCTATTTCCACTCCCTTGGTCCGATTTTGCCCATTAACGAACTTGACCGATATTTTCTGCACCTTGATTTTATGTATCAGTTTGGAAGAGATTTGTCTTGAATTATGAAAGTTATCATGTCCATAAAATGTGGTATAGATAGATATATAAACTTGTTAACTGGAGGTGGGTTTTGGTTTTATGGGTCATGATCGGTGTAGATCTGCAAAAATGTTTCAGAAATTCCAACATAGGGGAGAATATAATAGGTAGTATTTCTTACGAAATCTACCTAAAATGATATTTGTGAATATTAACAAATCTTAAACGTAATGCCCAACCATTTTGTATAAAAAATACCATGAGTGCCATGATTAAAAAAATGGATTTTTATTATACATTAACAGAGTAGAAAAGCTCCGTGGGAAGAATAACATTAGCGCCCGGATGCAATCTTGAGTGTAACACACACGAATAAAGAATTTGTAAAATATTAAAAAAAAAAAAAATACTTAACCCTTTCAGGACCGGCATCTTTTACACGATGTTAATTATTTGACTTAACTTTAAAAATCACAAAAATTTCGCAATAAAATAAAATAAATTTTACTTTTATTTTTACTGGTATTAAACTCAAGCGTTTTAAACACTTTTTGAGGTTGCATATATGCACCCATAATCCCGAACTGGTTAACAAGGATTCACAATAAATTTGAAACATTTATACTCTCATTCTTTGCTCAAAAAGTGTTTAATTTTGCTAGTTACTTACAATGAATACAATTTGTGTACATTATATACACAAAATATAAAAATAAAGGGGTGTATGACCTCAGTACCATGAGATGAATTTCAAAAACACATAAATTAATTAAGATATTTTGAAAGAAAAATAACAAAATGTTATATGTGAAACACAATATGCAGATTGTCACGGTAACGCCACCGATTTCCAGCTTATTCTCCACTCAGTGAAATAAGACTGAAGAGGTCCATTTCATTAAAAGCAAATACGATACTTGAAATATGCGTATACTTTAAATGTACGTATCCTTAAAAATACGTTTAACCTATGTACCCTTATACGTATCCGGATACGTTTAAACGTATATTTTAACACTAGAACCGCCGGAAATTTTACTCAAGTGTTATAAAACTATTTCCCACCAGAATTTTTCTTTGAAACTATTTAACTTATTTATTTAACTTATTTTTCTGTGGTACATATTTGGGTACATATACTGGTTGGAATCACAATATTTTCATATTTTGCCGGTCAAAATGACCGTTGTGGCGGTTCTAGTGTTAAGGTATTCGTATTTCATAGAAACGTAATATACGTTCGTACATACGTATATCATTTAAACGTACAACTAAAATACGTATCCCATCGGGAGCACTACCTTTTTGCAACCCATGGGTTTTTTCAACTTTTATCAATGTTTATAGCTTAAATCTTATAAGTATATAATATATTTAAGTTTTAAATATGCATGTTTATAACTTAATGGGGAACATCCTCAAATGGCAGTTCTAGATTTTGACGAGCGTGGTATCTTTCGAAAGCTCGTTTCGAGGATCAAGAAATGTGTAGGAGCTGTACTGCCAAAGCAAATAATTCACGAGATATGGGCCCTTTTCTGTTTCTGACGTAGAGAAATACAGAAGGAAAAAACAACATGACATTACTTCAAAAGCTATGGAAGGCAGGAAGTTTGTCATAAAATTAATCGTGATATTGCAAAACACAATTTCAACAACATGAACAAACGATGAAGAACATTATTCTTTGACAGTCAGCGCAGGTGTGTTTAGTAAGAGTGAAGCATACATGTTTTATTGGTGGGAAGACTGGATCTCTGTTTCGCATTAAAGCCTTTTAAAAGCATATTCACACAGTTCTTTGAAAGTAGTGATGGACAGAATGAATTTCATTTGAATGAATATTTTTACTATTCGAATGAATCATTCGACAAAAAAGCAAAGCTGCGAACACTTGTTTTTTTAAAAATTGAATTTCTACCAAAAATTTTAAATTTAAAAAGAAATTTCTTATTTTAATTAGAATCAATTTAAGAACCCATAAAAATATATGACTTATTCTCATCTTCAGAATTTCTGAAGATAATTGATTAAAAAAGTTACGACAGCTGGCAATTATGCTTTTGGTTCTTATCTTATTACAAAATTTCTCGTGGTAATTGACTAAAAATATATACAAATGTTGGTAACTATGTTTCTGCGCATGCCCGAATGATTCATTCGATAGTAAAATCATTCATTCCGCCCATGACTCATTGAAAGTAGGCGAAGAGAACTGATTGTAGGCCAAATGATGTATTTTCAATATGCTTTCTACAGTAATGGTGTAAAAAATTCCGCAACGTTCCTGGGAAAAAAATGGGCAGCTGAGTTGCCCATTATTTCCAAGAAACATTTCTTGAAAATGACTGGAACTTTACTGTATATGTTAAAAACATTCTACAGAAATGCCAGTAAGTTTCCTGCGAAATACCAGGAATATTTCTGTTGACAGCAAAACATTACTGACATTTCACAGCATGCGGGATCCGCAAACGATTTTTACATTTCCAGTTGACAATTTTCGCTTTATTATCATTATTTGTTGGAATGAAAAAATATTTTGAAATTGACATCAAAATTATTATTTATAATTTAACCAAAAAATAAATTTTCAGTTAAAATTCAATAAAGTAAATATATATATGATATATTGTTTCTGAACTTTGCTTAAAATATAAAAATATATAAATGTAAATAATAATTAGAAAAAAAATCTAGACATAAAATATTTTGGATTTTCGTCAGTAATTATGTTAGTTTACAAGTTAGATAAAATACATATAAATTTTCATGAAAAAAAAAAAATCCTAAACGTAATTGTATATTTTTTCAAAAAAAAAAAAAAAATCAAATTTGCAGCAATTCAAAGTGTCAAATATATATCAAATTTAAATCAAATTGTAAAGTGTTAAAATATAAAATTAATTAAAAAAGAAAAAAAAAAGTCAAGAGATAGCATCGAACTCGGGCCGTACGGGTGGCATGCGAGCTTTCTGCGTCCACACCACGAAAGACACATTGAGAGCTACAAACTAATGGGTATTTGAAACGTATGCTAAACCTCGGCATCTAATTTTTGAAAATCTAAGGCCCATTTGAAGAAATCCTTTCACAAGAATAATTAGAGATAAGAACTCTAAAACATACTTTAAATTAGGGATGCACAACCTGTGGCCCGCGGGCCAAAAGTGGCCCGCCATGGCTTAATGTGTGGCCCGCGAAATACGTCAATTTATAACTCGAAAAAATTGCAATTTTTGTCCATAGGTCGCAAGAAAAAAATCGTGAATTTTGTCAATTTGCCGTTGGTAAAACTCAAAAATTTGTCAGTCAGTTGAGAATTGCGAATTTTGTTGATAGGGCGCGGGAAAATCTCGAATTTTGTCGATTTTGAGGCGAGGAAAAAAATCACAAATTTTGTCGAATTTTGAGGCGCGGAAAAAATCGCAAATTTTATCGTTCGGGCACGGAAAAATCGCGATTTTTGTCGATCGGGCTTGCGAATTTCGTTGGTCGGGCACAAAAAAATCTCGAATTTTGTGGATCAAGCGCAGAAGAATTATCTATTCCGTTGATTGGGCATGAAAAAATCGTCAATTTTGTTGATCATGCGCGGAAAAATTGTAAATTTTGTTGATCGGTTTAGGAAAAATCGCGAATTTTGTCAGTCGCGAGAAAAAATTGCAAATTTTCTCAGTCATATTATAATTTTCTCAATCAGTTAAGAATTGCGAATGGGGTCGATGGGGTCGGAAAAATCGCGAATTTTTTCGATTAGGAGAGGAAAAGTCTCAAGTTCCGTTCATTGGCTTCAGAAAAAATCGCATAATTCGCCTGTTCATCGCAAATTTCCTCAATTTGCCGCGGAAAAAAATTGTAAATTTCGTCAGAGGCAGATAAGAATTGCGAATTTCGTCCATCGTGCGCGGAAAATTCACAAATTTCGTCGATCATGCGCGAAAAATCGCAAATTACGTCGATCAGGCGCGGAAAAATCGAAAAATTTCGTTAATCGGGCAGGGAAAAATCGCAGGTGTTATCGATCGGGCTCCGAAAAATAGCGAATTTCGTTGGTTGGCCACGAACAAATTGCGAATTTTGTCGATCATGTACGAAAAAATCATAAATTTCGTTGATCGGACACGGAAAAATTGCAAATTTCGCTTATCAGTCATGAAAAAAATAGAGCATTTTCTCGATGATGCTCATAAAAATTGCAAATTTAGTTGATCTGCTGCGGAAAAATCGCGAGTTACGTAGGTTTATCGCGAGAAAAAAAATCGCGAATTTCTTCAGTCAGTTAAGAATCCTAAATTTCTTTGATCGAGTGCGGAAAAATTTCAAATTTCGCCGATCAGAAACGAAAAAGTAGTAAATTTCGTCGATCGGGCACGGAAAATTCGCAAAAATCGCAATTGTCGATCGGGCTTCGAAAATTAGAGATTTTTGTTAGTCGGGCACGAGTAAAAATCGCGAATTTTGTCGATCAGGCGCGGAAAAATCGCAAATTTCGTTGATCAATCACAGTAAAATCGCGCATTTTCTCGATGATGCGCGAAAAAATTGAAAATTTCGTTGATCAGCTGCGGAGAAATCGCGAGTTTCATCCGTTTATGCGAGAAAAAATCGCGAATTTCGTCAATTTGCCGCCAGAAAAAAATTGCAAATTTCGTCAGAATTAGTTGCTTGATCGGGCACGGAAAAATCGCGAATTTCGTCGATCAGGGGAGGAAAAATCACAAATTTCGTCGATCGTGCACGGAAAAAATCGCGAGTTTCGGCGACCGGGCTCCGAAAAATCGCGAGTTTTGTCGATCGGGCTCCGAAAAAATCGCGTGTTTTGTCGATCGGGCTCCGAAAAATCGCGAATTTCCTTGGTCAGGCGCGAAAAAAATCCGGAATTTTGTCGATCAGGCGCAGGAAAATCGCAAATTTTGTCGATCAGGCGCAGGAAAATCGCAAATTTTGTCGATCAGGCGCGGAAAAATCACGAATTTCGTTTATCAGGCGAGGAAAAATCTCAAATTTCGTTGATACGCTCTTCCTCCCCTTTGTTCATAAAGCTCACAATTATTTTTGGAATAGTGCACTAGTTTGCACTATTGGCACTATTTCGGCATATGTTGACTGGGTAGGGGAATCTAGAGGGGTAAAACTCCCCTCCCCCCTCTCTGAAACCATATTTTTTATCTTATTATAGGCCACAGATCACCTCTCCGAAATAAAATTATTTCCGTTTTACTATTGTGGCCCTCGACGAACTAAACATTTTTGCAATTGGCCCTTCTCTTAAAAAGGTTGTGCACCCCTACTTTAAATTAATCAAAATCGGTGAGAATCATGTTTGATGGTCCCCTGGTTAATGGAGATCCAAATAATAGGTGTATTTTTTTTACACGGTCTGCTCGTTAAACATTCCACAGACAAGTACGAGAGATAATCTCTTAGCGATGTCACAGAGGTATTGTATTTTCATCTGAATGGTCTTGGCAATAGAGACGTAAAGGATTATGTCGTCTATTGATTTATTTGCATTCCATATTGATTTTTTTACATCCATTTAAGGAATTCGTTTTCGACACTCGCGCGCGAGCAACGGATTATAGCAAAAAAAAATAATAAATGGCGGCCGCAGCGTTTTGCTATTTCCAACTTTTGTTCAGGAACGTTTCAGATAAGAAAACCAGAATTTCACAGGAAAGAGCTAAATTATTCTGAAAACCTGAGAAAAGGCGAAACGTTCCTGGATTTTACATGGAACGTTACCATTATTTTTACAGTGCACAGCAAATATTTCGATGGTATTTGAATATTCGCCTATTTTATTTACCAAGTACTTGTAGATTTGGAAGAAGGAAAGAGAGTGGCTGAAGTTATTTTCTCGATTCAGATGGAAGAAAAGCTGGCTGTGTAGTAGAACCTAGTTTTTCGATGCTTAAATTTTCATCTATTTGGCCACTTCATCTGTCCAGTAGAGGGATAGCCTTCTCCTTACCACACTACCATGAAAAACTATAAAAATAAAACCACTATCATGATTAATTATAAGACAAAATTCCTGCCTTCGATAACTTTAGAAGGAACTGATGCTGATTCCCCTTCATTAATTCTCTCCTTCAGAAACAGAAAAGGGCCCATATCACGTGCATTATTGAATACGGGAGTTATACAATTACTTTTATTGTATTTATACTCCTATACTTTTCTTGATCATTTTGAACGATATCAATTTCGTCAAATTCCAGAACTGACACTTGGGGATGTTCCATAGTAAGACAAACGCTTTTCTCTTACCATATGCATGTTGACTAAAGCTTTCAAAAAGCTGAATCATTTTTTTCTGTCAACAATATATTCTGAAATGCGCCCTCGTTAAAAACAAATTTCACATAAAAAGACTTTTTTTAAAAAGCAAAAGTCATAGTTACTTAATAATATAATGATTACAAATTATATATACATTTAATACTAAATTATTATACTATACTACTAGATAACTAATTACATTTACAATTTAAAAGATTTTAATAACTTTAAGAAAACGCAATATCTGTTTATTAAAAATGAGCATGTATATTATTTAAAAAAAAACAATTTAAAAGTGCACGAGAAAATGTGAAGCCATTGAAAATAAATTTAAGTCCGATTTTTCGAAAGCAAAGAAATTAATAAAGCCAAAAAAAAAAAAAAAAGAAAAAGAAAGAAAAAGAAAACTCTTTTTGAAATCAAAAAGAAATGATTTGCGAATTCCTTATATTGTGTATAGAGTGATGATGATAAAATGATAAAGTGTTTGAAAATGTTAGTTCACATTTTCTTTAAATAATGTTCTTCGTTTGATTTTGGAATTTCTTCTCGTTGTTTTGATTAATCAGTGCATTTAGCAATATTGGATTGATGTTATTATCTAATGTATTCTAATAATTCGTAAATTTCTATAGTATTGTTTATCTTGTGATTTAATTGTAATTGTTTTTTAAATTATATATATATAAGACTATCGTAAAAAAGAGTCAGGGTCAACCTTAAAATAGTAATTTAATTGAGGATTTTATTTTATTAAACTGGATTAAAATATATTACGCCATTACAACATCATGATTGGATACTATCACTATTTATTTGTGACTATACATATTGTGAAGATAATTTAAAGAAATTCTTTTACATATAAAAATACTTTTAATGTCAGATATACTATACTAAAGGGAACAAATTGTTGATTTTTTACTATTATGTCTACAATTTCCCCAATCGTTCACAATTTCTTAGAATTAGAATAAAAAATACGATTTTCACAATAAATCTTTATTTTTCCTGAGAGGTAAATATTTAATTAAGTACAGTTTTACGACTGCGTAAATATCCAGCTTTTTTATTTACAAATGAAATACTTTTTATACTTTAGTACATCATAATCCTATTTTTTGTTTCAAAACTATTGAAAGTGGTTGTGTGTTAAAACCTTTTCGTTTGGAGTCCAAAACATCCTTTAAGTTTGTACAACATACTTGTATATTAAACGTTTCAATGAAAAAACATTCTTTGATGTAATTTCTTCACGGTTCGTTGAATGTTAGTGAGGTCTTTCATTCTACGATGCACTGTAAGCTATTCTGAGATAAAAATTAATATAATTTTAATTTTTTTTTACGTTCCTGTAGCTTTTTATTACTACAAACGTTTTCGTTAAATATTTTTGAAAATGCTGTTTTCTAAATATTAACCTTGTATATATCCGTGTGTGTAATAATTTCATCCTAAAAATAAAGTAAAGCCACTTTAGGAAATTTTCTTGACAACTGATCAATGATTTCTATTTTTATATTCCATTCATCATAATATTAATAAAAGGCTATTAAAATAGGACAAACAAAATACAATTTTTCAAATATTCAAGATTCAAATTTTCTAAAAAAATCTACAGCTAAAAGTATTATTATTGTTTCCATTAAAACCACTGTTTTGTTAGAACGGAATCTTCAGTTACCTTATGTTCAACATTTTTTTCTGCTAGATTTTCATTATAAGTTTTGAATTTTAATATCAAAAACTTGTTTATCTAAAATTTACCTTTAATTAGGATGGCATCGATTGCTCTATTGCGCATTCTACTTTTAAAACATACTTTTAACTTGCACTTTTAAAACAATCTCAGCGCATTGTTTTACGTTTAAAAGTAATTCTATTTATGTTTTCAGATAGATTTTTTCTTTTCATCAGCAATAATATATATATTTTTTTCAATTACAAGAGTATAAGCACGCCTTTTTATAATCATTGGTACTTTAAGACAATCTACAATTCAACAATATCTACAATTTATTAATAAAGTTGCTATTTTTGTATATATTCATGGAATCTTTAGAGAGAAAAGATTTTTTGCTTTTTCAGAACGGTGCAATTAGTACTTTTATCAACTCCAAAAAGTTAAGTAAGTCCTTAATTATTCCCTTGTGTTTTTCAGTATAGATTATTTATGGTGTAAATAACCTTATTTTTAAAATTTTTGGTGGATAGTTTGATCTTCTCCATATTTTATCAAGGATTTGAGCTGTTTCAAATCTACACAACTCAGATGTGGTACAACTATTTTCGCTCTACTTTCTTTGTAAGACTTCTTCGTGTATGGCTTTAGGGGATCTAAAATATTTTTTATTTTCAATACAGGTTATTTAAAATCATTAAAAATATTTTCTTAACAATAAAAATGGTCTGTCAGTTATTCTCTTAACTTTTGTGAATAGGACATCCGTAAACTTCTCTCATAAGCAGAAACGTGGGATTTTTATAATTAATAAAACCACATTTAAATTTTAATGTAGTGCATTCATAAAATAATTAGAACATTTTATATATTTCTTATATTTGGATGCATAAGCTAATTGTGCATTTTGACTTTCCGCTATCGTTCATTGGTCAGTATTTTATTCGGCTTAAGTTTTTATAGTATTCTAAGAAATCATTCTCACATATAAAAGTATGATTTTATATTATTATTTAAAGGCTCGGGTGTCAAAAGTGGTAACAAACTAAATACAACTTTTCAAAAATTCAAGATTCAAATTTTCTAAAAAAATCATGATTGCTTCCACTAAACCCACTGTTTTGTTAGAACGGAACCTTACTTATGTTCAACATTTTTTTTTCTGCCAGATTTCATTTATTAGGTGTTTTTCAATTTTATATCAACACTCGTTTTATTTATCTAAAATTTAACTTTTATTAGAAGGGCATCGATGGCTCTATTGCATCTTGCACTTTTAAAACATTCTTTTACCTTGCACTTTTAAAACATTATTTTACCTTGCACTTTTAGAACATTATTTTATCTTGCACTTTTAAAACAATGCCATCATGCAATTAACTATTTTTAGAGACATTTCAAAAATGTTAGTTACCCTGTTTACATCCGAAACTTACATATTATTGAGTTTATGAAATATATGTCTGCGAAGAGAAATGCCCGATGACATGTGTTTAATGATATTCATATTGAAAAGTTTTTGTTAGAATAGGATTAAACTAACATTTGTTAGTGATTATATTAATTGCTTATTTTCATACCAGACTTTATTATAATTTTATAATCACCATAAAAACATAACTATCAATTCAAAGCAAGGACATTAATATTTTATGTATCCTATACTCTCTAAAAAAATGGAAATGTTACTCCAAATAATGAGGCAGCAATGTGGCACAAATTTTCAGTTACGTTTCCGCATTTTTCGTAAAAGTATTCGGAAAAATTTCCGCACATTTCGGTAGAAAATTCGGAAAAGTTTCTGCATATTCCTGAAACGTTTCTGCATACTTCGGAAATGTTAGTATATATTTCGGAAACATTCCTAGATATGTCATTTTTTTATTTCAGAAAGTAATACGCTTTTTAAAAAGAATTAATATTATCCGGTTGAATTTTATTGCATAATAATATTAGAGTTACTGTTAATCGTTTCTCGCACGTACAAAGTTAAATAACTCGTTCGAAATTTATACTCTTGTCCATGAATCTATGATAGATATTAGATATTTGATTAATGAATAATAATGTACTACTAGTATTAGTGAACATAATAGCAGTGTTTATACGTTTTTATCATATTTTTGTTTTGAACTTATGTTCTGAATTACAACTCTTGTAATTATGGAATGTATCGTTTATACGACCGAAGAAATTGCTATTTACACCTATACTGCGCGTTTTATCCGCGGTGTTTATGAATCACATATTTATAAACAGAACTTATTGAAAATTTGATTTATAGATCTATAAATAATTCTTTTTTTAAATTCGGTCTCATGAGCTTACTAATATTTTCATGCAATAAAATTCAATCGGATAATAATTCTTTTAAAAAAAACGTATTACTTTCTTAAATAAATAAAAAAAAAATACAAAACATAAATGCTTACTTTCCTCAAAATATACGTTACGTCTCATCATTTATTTCAATCCAAGAACAATAAAAAAATCAGGTGATCATGACGTTTGTAGAACGCATTGGGCATTTGCAGAAAATCCGAAAATTCGCTTAAAATACTTTAAACGGAAATGGGTGTAACGTTTCCGACTTAATCAGTAACTGAAGAGAATTCATAGTTTACGCAGAATATTTGGAAACGTTTCAGCTATGGACTTCAACGTTTCTCTTTTTTTTTTACAGCGTACGATGTAAAAACTTAGATATCAAAGCTCACTTTCGGCTAGGATAATGCAAATAAAGTCACTGAAACAAAACCCATTTCTGTAAGAAAGAAATTTCCTTGTACTTCTTTTATTTAGAAAATATGTCAGTATCATAGCCAGAAAGTCTGAATACCACTACTACATTCAATTCGTAAGGCAGTTTTCATTTATGAATTGATTGAAAGAATTATTATGAAAATGATTTAAAAATATATCTGTTTAGTAAATTTACAGTAATTAGGCACTTACGTCTTATACTTACGACTATCAATACTCTGAGTGCTAAGGGCTTTCCTGCATTTTGTAAATATTGTTACTAAAATCGAAAAAGTACAAAGATGCCCGTTTAGACATCGACCTCCGATATCCAAAACAAATGCAAACAAGAAAACAAATGCAACAACAACAAAAAAATATATATATACAATTTAACAAATTACAACGACCATTTGAAAATGACTTTTTAAAGACTAAAATTTAAGACATAAAAAATCGCACGGAGTTGATCATACATTACGTACGCCATGGATTAAACATTAATATTCCTGGACCTATTTTAAATGACATTTCATTCTTAAACTTCTAAACATCCTACAATATTACTTTTTACACCGTCGTATAGAGAAAAAAAATGTACTTTTAAATTTGTTTGAAAGCTGTATCTCAATTTGTTTCTGAGTTATTAATTTTTTTTTGTAGTTTTTATTATTTTTTATCATAGTGGCAACAGAACTATCCATTTCAGTTGAAAGTAAAGGGAAAATACAGATTACTGTATAGAGCCACCAGAAAACAAATAAAATGCGGATTCAACCAATAAAACGCTTCAGATATGTTTTTGATTTCTGACCTTGACCGAGGATAATAACCATTTTTCCAAATGGTTAACAAGAAAACAAATGCAAACAAGAAAAAAAGTGAAGAATACTACCATTGGTTTAACACGAGCTTGGGAGTATCTGCGCGCGAATAGACTAGTTTAAAATAGGCTCTTTAATAAGTGATGACTTGAGGAGGAGGTCTGAAGTAGAAATTATGACAGCCGCAACCGCATGTGCTCCCTAGGGTAGTTTGGTTTTCTACTAATTAAGGTTCGGATAGGAAAAGTGTACTTCCCATTCACCGTACGTTTAGAAATTGCATAAATTCAGCATTGTTTGAAAGGATTTCAAATTCAAAAGAATTAATTTATGTTGTAATGGCTATAAGTAGAAAAAAATATTAAAAAACTATCAGATAGCTATGGAATTCCATTTCAGGATTTTGAATAAAATAAAGCCTTATAATATTACATTTATTACATGGAAAGAGAAATTCGAAATAAACATATTTGGCCTCTTAGTATGTTAAGAGGAAATATAGATTTGTTTTTAAAATTTCATTAACCCTCATCTCTAAGCCTCATTTTATTAACAATCATTCTTTTCTGTTTGATTTTTATTTTTTAAACTACTTTGACATACATACTAGTACTATTCAGTAAATGATATATGCGACTTGTTTTATACATAACATATAACATATGTATAACGTATATAAAACATATATAACTTATATCGCAATAACTTATTTATTAGCTTCAGATATCTTTCAGCATTTATCGTGTTTATTATCGGATAATATATTCCATAATATTTTTCTATTTAGTTTTTTTTTACCAGCTTACGATAAAACTTATATTCGTATATTTTAAAGAAGTCTCATACATTATATTATTAATGTTAAACAATATTCTAATAATAGCTTAAATATATTTTCTCAAATTAAAAAATATATAATTTGTAAATAACACAACTTAACATGTTACTGAACGTGATAACAAAATAAATTAAAAATTTTTCTCTTCTACATATAAATATTTTTATTTCTAATTATACGATTCTATTCACATGGAAAACATCGAAGCCTTTCTAAATAAAGTCATATTTTGAGCGGAAAGTTTTTAAATAAAGATGCAAATACATAAATTTGAAGAGTTATTGAAATTCATTCCAGTCATTAACTTTCATTATCATGCTTTCAAATTTTAATTCCACTTTCATTAAAACTTATCTAATGACAACGTAAAATGGATGAGAAAAATTCTAAATTTTATTTCTCTTTAACACATTTTGCCATTATTGACTTTGACGGAGAATGATTGATTATACTTTAAAGTATATGAGAAATTCGTATGTATATCTCCATCTGTTTAAGATGACATAAATATTCATTAGATCATGTTCTATCCAATTTCCGCTCTTTAGGCGAAACAAAATGGAAACACGATTTGTAAACTTCTCAACACTAACAATGCAGGATATAAATTTTAGTTTAGAGAAGGCTACGGATTTCGAATAACAATCGTTCCATAAATCAAATTTAATTCATTTATTTCATATTTAGACAGTGTCGAAAAAAGAGATTCTAAAGAGGGACTATGCAGCATTGTTTTATTTCCTAGTCAAGTTAATATATATTTTTTAAACGATTTGCAACATGGCTTTGGAAAATCAAACATTTTTATTTGATTCTAAAGAGGTGGAGAACATCATTTTCATAATTTAAGATAATGTTTTTAGTTGCAAAGTTAGTTGGATTTTTTTTCTATCAATTCAACACTAAAATAACTTTTTATCATAAGTAATCGTATAACATAAAACATTGCATTTTATGTTTGTATAGGGTAAAGTACCCATATTTCGTCCCCTGTTCTAATTTCGTCCCCCTTTACTTCTCCGCTTCTGCGAAAGTGGCGCCACTTATGACGCAAGGCACAGGAGACGGAAGGTAAAAGAGGTCAGTGCTTAAAGTTTCGTTCGCCAAGACGCATACATAAATTAAAGAGGCCGAATTTCCTATTTTTAGAAGACCTGAGTTCTTATTACGTCGTTTGTAGAACGTTATTTACTGTACTGTATTTATTTCTTATTCATTGCATGTATTTTACGTTGGTAAGATGCTGGCAGTAGCATACAGTGAGTTTTAGGACGCTCAGTTCATCTTACGGGAACTGAAGATCCGTAATATTGGGAAGTAGCGTGGTCCCAATTTCGTCCCCCTTGCAGTTCTTATTTTCGTCCTGGGTACGAAATTAGGAATTCTTTTTCATGACATTTTTTTTTTCAATTTTTTCCTCATGTTTGGATGGCTAATGCATAGTTGTCATTCTCCCGATTTTTTAGATACCAATAAAATCTTACAAAAATATTTCTTTTATTTAATTTCGTTAAAACGGCGATTGTATAAAGCAAGTATTTCTGCATAAAAATATTGGTATGAAAAAAAAATCGGGAGGTTGGCAACTATGCTAATGTTTCGTTATGTTATTCTTCCACTGATAATTAGTAAATTTCTTTGTGCCTTACTTTAATGTAAATTAAATTACTTACTCATTTAGAAACAAATTTTGATTTAGTTATAAGTTAAGCCTCGGCGTATTGATTTTTCTGGGAGGACGAAATTGAGACCATTTTTTTCTTTTGCATTTTTTAGGCACTCTTGAAAAAACAATTTTTCGCATTTTTAACATTTTTTTGTACAATATTTGCCTATGTTTCTATGTGCGTGGGTAGTTAGTCTATGTAAAATCCAAATTTGGTAGATTTTAACTGAAAATTACAACGTCCAAGGGCCTACAAGTGACTGGGGGACGATAATAGGGCACCTTACCCTATGTATATGTTATATATATTTTTTTATATATTATATTACATGTTCATATTTTATATTGCATTGCATGCAGTTTAAAAAACATTTGCAAATTTCAAAAAGTGTCACACAAAACTGTAATTAATGATATTCATGTCTGTAAAAATTCAGATCATGTATGGAAAAATGAAATAAGAATAAATCTGGTGTCATTATTTTCAATGAAAGAGGATTACTCAGTAACACACTATCTAATCAAGTTAGAAGTATCATTAAAAATTACAGACAATTGTGCTTTCAAAGATAAAATTTAATATGATCACCATTTCGTTTTGACAATATTTAAAGATGTAAAACGATGTTCCAAAGCAGTTGGTTTTCCCCATACTGCTTTTAACCCCGTGTTTTTAAGTGCGTATCGAAAGGAAGTGGGTTCTACTGAAATTTACTACAAATAATGGCTCTCTGACTATACCAAAAATTGCTAAATCATACGTTAACATAGGCATTTAAAGGGAAAAAGGAAGGTAGTAGGAGTTAATCACCGATTAAACTTAATATATTAGCTTTTCTACTAACAAATTCTCATTTTAAAATTTTTGTTTAAGGGAGACTAGGGACGGTTGGCCATACGGGAGGTTTGACCCACCCATCAATTTTCATATTTAAAAGAATTTCAGAGTTTTATCAATAGGTGTCAACCAAAGCTACTGGAATGCTTAAACAACAGTCTTCGTTTCAGAAAGATAATCGAAATCGGTGTGGAAAAAATCGATTGTGAGGCGTTTTCAACCTAAAATGTGTGTTTTTTACAAATATTTTGTAAGCTTTTTTCAAATAAAATATATCATAGAAATTTAAGTAAATAGGTTTAAAGTAATGCAAAAATATCGAGCTTTCATTCCAGGCATAAAGATTGTACAATAAGTTAGGCTTAACATAACAATGTGCTATTCTTTAGAAAAGGTCTATGTAGGGGGGCTTGACCCAGTCAATGTGAGGGAGGGTTGACCAGATGCTCAAGGCCCCCTTAATTAAGTGGTTTTGCAAATCTTTTATATTATACACTGTTCATAATGAAAAGTTAATGGTTATTTATATAACAGAATGTAAATTTATTCTGTAAAGCTTCAGTAAAATGGTGTGATGGAAAAGAAAATGTTTAAAACTGACTAAATAAAGATGTGAAAAATTGCTAGAAAATGGGAAAGCTGATATGTACTGTTTTTCATTTAAATATTACTTACAATAGGTAAATAGAAACAGCGAGAAAGACTAGAAAAGACTAGAAAAGATGAAGCAGCAGTCGTAACCGTTTCAGGGGCAGTGGTATGTTTATAAAACCACTTAATTCTAATTCCGAAACGTCACAAGCGCACCAGAATTTTGCTAAACTCTTTTCCATTTAATATGTATGTGAAATATAGCCTTTTCTTATTTCCAAATAAATTTGTTCGTAAATTTCTGTGCCAAACATTTATTTCAACATTTTAGTACTGAAAGTACTTTGCCCCTTAAAGGTTTAAATCATATTAATGATAAGTTAAGTGCTCATGCGGCTGCAAAAGAACATAGCAACGATCGAAAAACTTTAGGAAGGTATGTAGACAAATTTAACCAGGGTGAATACAGTGAGCTGAAGCCAAACTATGTGACAACTAAAGTTGTCAGGTCGAGTGTCACAAAAAATAAGACAATGAGACAAATAAAGCGGAACGGTAGCTCCTAAATCTGGACACAATAACATGAAACACTATGAAAACGGAACCTGTCTCTAACGGAATGCAGCGTTAAATGTTAAAATTTCATTTTTCCTGCTGTACAATTATACCTGCTCAGATAAAATCCTGTTTAAAACGAAATTTTTCTCCTCTGACTTGTGATTGCGTCTCAACAGGTTTGTTTAAGCATCGTATTTTTAAAAATATTTTTTATAATAATTAAAGCATGTAGCATAAAGTTATTTTGCTTTTTATAAACTGATTTTATTTCTCTTCACAAATATTGCAATGTAAAACAAAGTGGGTCAAGCCTTCCATATGTGGGGAGTCTTGACATATTATTTTTTCATGATTAAAATCAATAATCTATCAAATTTCGTATATGTTACACTTATGTAGCAATTTTATTTTGAGAACTGATTGCATAACGAATAAAATGATATATAAAACTTTATTCTACGTTCATTATATAAAAATATTTTTGTAAAAAGTGGGTCTACACTCCCTAGTCTCCCCTATAGCATTTTTCGTGTTTGTTATTCACGATATCTTGCTATTAAAAGATATACTAGGTATTTCATTAAAATGAGCAAATTAAATGTTCCGAAATTCGTTGAATAAAATACTTACATTTTAATATTTTCGTCTGAAAGATATCTATATTTAACGCACAATACACTGAAAATATTCTCTGTTTCTCCTATGGTTAATTCATATGATTGATTTTTTTGGAGGACGAAAATTATTACATTGCCCGTTCAAGTGAAATTAATTACGTTAAGATAGAAACACCAAATTATTGTCAACAGTGTATTTCAGAAAACTGAAAAAAAATCAGCGATGTTATACAGAATTTTCAAGACTAATATTATTTTACTTATTGAGGTTCTTGAACACAAGTAATCCGATTAATTAAAAAAATAATAAAGATTGTTGTTTTTGAATAATTTTCAGATTCTTTCTAAATTCCAGAGCAATATCCCGTTGAAGTCGTTCGACTTGATAACTGTTTCGATTATTTATTTTTTACATAAAATAAATTTTTAACAACGGGCTACTACGAATATATTCACTAAAAGGCGATTTATTTATGCAACTCTTCTATACTTGGAGCCCCAATATGACATTATCGAAAATACTTTAATTGAAATACTAATGCTGATTAAGTATTGTGGAAGACACATTGGAAATATTTGCATTATGGTGCAAAGGTATTGGATTTACATGGAAGCAATCGAAATTAAAATATTAGAATACTTCTTTGCCTATGTTACATTAATAACGGTAAAATGTAAACAGCGTGATGTTTGGGGAATATTTTATGCGCTATCGGACAGGAATACAAACTTTTTACTGTTACAGTACGTTTTTTTTTTTTTTTTTTTTTGCTCCGTAGTTTCTTGTATAGGGTCAGTTCGGGATATTATGATCATAGGATAAATCGGATTAAGCACCACTAACGCTCGTATGATACTAAGAGGAAATCAAAATCAAATATTTAGAGTAGGTGGGGGTAAATATACGCACTTTCCATACATTTTGATTTTTAACGCACACATGCGTCTAAACTTATGTAATGAGTGATTAAAATGTTAGATTAGAACCTTAGGCAAGTGCCACAATCAACCGACATTCTGTCAAATTATAATTCTGTGAGAAATTGTAATTTAAAAAAAAACATTGCTCAGCGTATCTTTGCCACGTCGGTTGGGGCAAAAGTACGCAGTGGTGGGGCAGAGATACACAGTGCGTATTTTTGCCCCATTACTGTGGGTTTTTGCCCCATTTCCAATAAAACTAATGAGTTATGCAAAAGCATTAGTAAATTTCACTAGTATTTATAGTTAAACTGAAAATTGTAAGTTAAACCATGAAAAAAAAAAAAAAGAAAAAAGACAGCGGTCTGTGAGATCGCAAATAGCAGATGACCTCTAACTACTGTGACAAAAATTGTTGCATAAATACTGTGAGCGGTCTCAAAGACCCCTTGATCATAGAATGAATGAAAGGGTTGACTGACTCATAAAATACTGTTTTTGAGCTAAACTTTATGTAAAGGCCTATTATAATAAAAATTCTCCTCATTTAGAAGTCTTTAGCGATGCTACTAAGTTTCCAAACGAATCGAAATTAAACTAACATCAATAGTTAAGATGAAAATTACAAGTTAAGCTACGAAAACTGAATATAGCAGCGTTCGGTGAGACCATTACCAGGGGTTAAATCTTAAAACAAAATCGTTTTATGAAACAAGAAATATTGATTTTTTAAAAGTAGGTAAGCAGATACCTACGTTCTATATTAAAAACAAACTTAACTAGAAAAATGAAATTAAGGTAGTTAACTAACTTTCATCAGTTAAGTTGCTATTCCACAACGTAATTGTGGAAAGCTTTGCATCTAGCTAAAACGATAGGGCAAAACCACGCATCTTAAACTTGTGCGTATCTTTTCCCCAAGACGGATGCGTACTTTTACCCCATTCTGCTGTATTTTACTTAACCGGCTACCTACAAGTTTAAACAAATGCAATCGAGGTAAACTATACGGCATTTAGAAGCTATAGAGTTTCCGTTTTCCACTGAATTTTTGGATTTGTAAAAAATTGAAGTATTGTCAGCTAAACAATAAAGTGAAATTTTAAAAATATTAGATCGAAATTCGAAAATTTAAACTTACCCAATTTTCTTGCACGGAGTGCCACTTCTTTCACAATGTTTGGACACACAACTACTACTTGAGACCAAACTACCACCTAGCAGTCATGACTGTAGAAATGTTTCTTCATATTAAATCAACCAGTGCGTATCTTTACCACCACCTACTCTAATTCGCTATTGACAGGAGGACAGCATTTCCGCTCCACGGTTGACGCCCTTGATTGCGTTTTCAGTTTATTATTCATTAACAGTTCAAAGTGAAAAAAGTTTTGTAATGTCTGTGAATATCCTTTCTTTCTATCAGAAAAAATCAAGACAAGTTGAATTTCTTAGTAATTGTTAAGTTATAATTACTCTAACAGAATATCAATAAGTTTTTGCTCCAACTCATTTGCTACAGAAGTATTTTCGCCATATGAAGTAATTGGGAGTAGATTTTTTGAGTGTAGATTGTAATAGGCCTCATATGAAGTCATGACTGCTTGTGAAGTTCCCGAGCTAACAAAGTTTCAACTGATGTTCAGTAGTGAAAATTTAATGTATCTAAATGTCAGAAGTTAAATCGCCAATCACTATGTACGTTAGTGAAGGCAGTTTGAAAAGATTTGCTTTTTAAATTTAAAATAATTCAACACAGATTTAAAATATATTTAGTGTTAACATTTTTGTTTAAACTGCTGATGCGCCCTGCCTTGTTTCCCAGTAGCTTCTTTGTGTCCTTTTTTTCCCCAAAGTATTTGTCTTTTTTTTCTCATTCGCCCCCTCCCCTTATCTCCCTGACTTTTGAAAACAGAATATCTGTTGCTCTGATTGACTCACGTTTTGTAAGTTCTAAAACAATGTAAAAAACATGCAGCAGCTGCATATTATATTGTGTTTTCAAATCATAATGCATTTTTCATTTCAAAATCGTCCCAGAACGGCACATGTTTCCATAAGTGAAATATCGAAAAATGGAGTTATTTTAATCAGAATATTTTACGATATTCTTAAAAATACAGCACGATTTCAGTTTACCTTGATAATATATGCCAGTTAATCCAGAATGTGCC
The DNA here is from genome assembly GCA_963932465.1 of Maratus speciosus. Classification (NCBI taxonomy): domain Eukaryota; kingdom Metazoa; phylum Arthropoda; class Arachnida; order Araneae; family Salticidae; genus Maratus; species Maratus speciosus. The sequence goes on along the minus strand of OZ010787.1, from coordinate 681,593,845 downwards.
TCCTCCCTCCTACTCGAAATATCTTCAAGAAATTTAGGACTTAATACTAATTTAATGTTTAGAATTGAAATTCCCTCTCCTCAGAACTGACAAATGATAATCCAATCCTTTCACTCAACAAAATTTGCCCCTTTAATCAATATAAGTGACCTTTTTAAAAGTAATTTGATAGATATAGGGAAGGTTATTGGGTCACTGGCCCGAAGAACATCGAGCGTTTCAGCTAGTTGTGTGCATGATCTTTATTGAACAGATTTTGTGTATGAACTTTTGCAGCAAGTTATAATTGTTTTTAGTAAACCTTCTTGACACAAAAATAGATTACCTCGTAGTCTTTGGAGGTAATTATGAACATCTCGCGTGATTGTGAACAAGCAATTTTAGGTACTTAATTACATCTCAGAGCACCAATAACTATGTGAAGTATCTAAGATAAACGATAGTTTTATGGCGGATTTACAAAGTGTTACATGGATCATGTGCTCCTTAAAGCTATCAGAAGTTTTCAACTGGTAAACTTCGTTGACAATTACGCCAATTGACCCTACGATTTATGCACTTCTGTACAGTGAAAATTTCATGAAGAGCCCTATATATTAAATTTTTACGCTATATTTGAAAATCTTCATAGGAAACACTGTATCATTCCCCGATATACTCATGCTTTCGACCAACTATTAAAGTATCGTCCCTCAAAAATAACGTTCCGCTACATAAGCCAGCTGCAAAATGAAGCAGGTGTATGATTGTATGGTTAAATATTGATCATCTCAACTGCAATGTTTTTTAACTTCTAAGCATCACATATTTTCAGTTTTTTCACCTTCGTATAGTAAATGAAAGTATTTTCAGCTGCAATTTGTTTGAAAACTGCATATAAATTTATTTTTGAGATATTAACACATTTGTAGTTTTAATTAATGTCATTTCACTAACGGTGGCAACTGAAGTACTCCATTACTGTAGAAAGTAAACTGAAAATAGTTGGAAAATAATAGATTATTATATCTTTTTGTTGTCATTCTCTCAAAAACAAAACTGATAAAAAATTGTAATTAAGATACGTGCTATTTTGAAAAAATATAAATTAATGATTTCTGATAAAACATGGAGCTATTACTATAAGCTATATTTTTAATTTTAAGTATCCATATTATAGTTACAAACAAATGGAGGCATATGAATCATCCGATGTTTTTGTATAGTTTATGAGATCGCTTTTTCTTGGGTATGTGTATTATTCCGCGATAGTGACCTCCTATGCATATTTTATATAGATGCTTTTTAAGACTGTATTGTAAACGTGGAATTTTTCAGAGGATACAAATGACGTAATATTATATAAAATAAAAGCGTGTACTTTAAGTCTTCATAAGAAGTGCATCATTTTCACTCCAGTGGTTTTGAAATTCTTCACAGTTGGAAATGCTTCACATTTGAAAGTAACGCAATTGAAATCACATACTGATAAAACAGAAAGTTTTACAAAAATGTATAGTCTCTTTATAGAAGAGCAGTGACCTTTAGGTTAAAATAATATTTGTTTGAGAGTTAGATTAACCAATGTAAGATGCATTTTTTATTGTAACTAATTTTGTAAATTTATTGTAAATTAATGAAAAGTTCCTTCTTAAACATTTTCTTTCGACGAAATTCGACGGGTAATAATAATATTTATAATAATAATAATCATAATAATAATTTTTTTTCTTCCACATCGAAGGATCACACTAAATTCTGAAAAAGCAGAATTCCTGCTTGTTTTTTTTATATTTAATTCGGTTTTATATTGTCCTGTTTACCCCTAAAGTACCAGTTTTCATTGCTCTATCTCTTAAAAATATGTTCGGGAACAGTGTTAATATTGCGATGCACAATTAATATATCAAGCGACAGTGAGACAAAACTTCTTCAAATTATCTTATAAGAATAGTTTGTTAACTATGTTAACAATACTCATAAAACAATCTATAATCCATGTTTACTTTCTATATTCAGTAGATATGAAATAGGAGAAAATCTATCTTAAACATCCTGAAATAGGATCACTTAAAGTGACTGATTGTCTAATCGTCAGGAGTTAACGCAAATTTACACCTGATCCAAGGTCCAAGGCGCATTGTTTCAATTAGATGGAGCTCATCCGCATCCAATAAACGAAATTTTGGACTTAGAGTCCTGGACTACATAATGTCACGAATGTATGACATCATTATTACATTAAATTCTGATGACACAAATATGACGTTATTATTATAGTATATTCCGATGACACCAATGACATTATTGTTGTATTATATTCTGATAACACGAATATGATATTTTCCTTACATTATATTCCGATGACACGAATATAGACATTATTAAATTATATTACCACGACGGAAATATATGACAATCGTGTCCAGCGGGTTTTGAGATTTGGCTAAGCATTTGTTTGATCCCCCCCCCCCCTTCTGTAGTGTCCTGTTTTATCGCGACTTGAGTTCCTGTGTAGCTATTTTGATTATATAATTTAGCTAAGTGATAACAGGTGTGATAAGTTTAGCTTCAAAAAACAAACGCGTTATCGAAAACATTGAGCAAATTCTTCCTTTTGTAGTCTCCTAAAACGTGAATTATTTTGAGAAACTGATCTTTTATATTGCTGTATTATAATTTTTTTATCGGATAAATTGTAAATATTAAATCCACAAAATTTTAAATATTTTTTGTATTTAAATTACTGCATTATCCAGATCCTGTGAATCACCAAGTATTTTCCGAAAATATTTTGTTAAATCATCCTTTTAAATACTTATATTTATGGTAAGTACTTACTTCATATTTAGCGTTGACATCCGTTTGAAATAAGTTACAGTATTCGAGGTGAAATGAAATGAATTTTTATAAAAGTCGCTATTTTTTTAATAAATGAATAACATTTCTTTGCTAAAAGTTGAAATGAATCATTGTAAGCCTGACTATTTTTAAACGGAAACATTCATTCATGAAAACTACAGCGAATAACCTGATAATGACATCAAAAACTCTTAGAAAAAATTTGCTATGTTTCATTTTTTATTTCATTAAAATCGTAGAAAAAACATGTTTTATGTAACCGTATTTAATATAAATCGCAGAATGTTATCATTGCATTTAAGGAATTAAACCACTTGGCTAAATGGTATAATTAATGATACATCATGCCAACAAAATAGGAAAGAAAACGTAGCAACCGTTTTTTCAAGTCAGTTTGACATCATATTTCTTGAAAGTGACAACATATTTATGGAAAGTGACGCCCTATTTAGCGAATTGTTTCCTGATATTTTTTCATCAAATAAAAATGCCTATGTTATAGTAAACGCTTTAAATTCAAAATATATTTAAATGAAGTTTTTACGTATATATAAAGCACTTATCGTTAAAGTTTTATTTTAAATATGAAAAATTCAGTAGTTCAATTACTTATCTATTAATCTTGAGAGTTTTTTTCTTGTCTATTAATCTTGAGAGTTTTTGGCGGACTTCTAATTTCGCTATTGAATAATTAAAAAAAAATGCTGAACTATTTTTATCTTTGTAAGTGCAAATGGGTTAATATTCGATAATCAGGCTGTACGCTATTTGGCGTACTTTAACAAATGTGAGTTATAACTTTTTTGGAACCTGTTGCTTACAAAAGTATAACACCATTCAGGTTTTAGCGAGTTCTTGACATGTAACTCGATTACAGAATATTAACATGCAATAATGCTTAACCTGACATTTATGAAAAGCGTCAATTTTTTTAAACGTAATTTTAAAACTGGCGAAATTGAATTTCAGAAAAACGCGTCATTTTGACATAATTATAGTAAAGTGTTTCAGCTTTTAAAACCAGAATGCTTGTTTTCTTCAGCAAGTGTCACTCAAGTATACGATTTCATTGATAATACACAGAACAAAGCAATAAATACACTCAAATGACCTAGAATTTACTGAAATTTTAAATTCACTTGGCTTATAAATAAATTTTTCACTTTATGGATGATAATAATAAGGATTAATTTCTGAATATTAGGAGTCTCTCTTCAGAATAAAACATCATTTCAAAGTTATGTCAGTTAAACAGAAATTGACGTCATATCTAGCAAACGATTTTTTTATTATTATTATCCTTTCCTAAATTGTTTTCTTGAAATTAAAACTCCTGTATTAACAATAGATTTTTCACTTTAAAAACATTCAAATGAAGATAATACGTCATTTTAACACGTGTTTAGTTAAAGTTTTTACATATATATAGAAAAAATTTTCATTTTCTGATTAGAATGACGTCGATTACAAAAATGCAAAATTAAAGCGAGAAAATCTGAACTTTTATTGGGTCGTAAAAGTAAAATATACGTGTTATCACCTTTCTTAAATTATTGTGCCGCTTTTTAGGGTGTGGCAATAGGAAAGAAACGATTGAATTAGAAAAATTAAAAAAGGAGATATTTCTATAATGTTAAATGAGAGAAGGTGATAGAAAAAAGATATAAATACTAGTCTGATGATTTTTTAAAGTAGACAGCTACTTATTCTATGATCTAAAGCGTATGTACATCAAGTTTTCTGCAAATGGGTCAAAAATTGAAATTTTTGTATAAAAGACATACACTCAGAGAACGGCTTATATATATATAGATATGTAATAATTTTGAATGTAAAACTATTGAAAATACATTCTTAGAACGACAGAAATTTTCGACCTATTTCATCTTAAAGGACAATCTAAAATTTCTTATCTCCGAATAAATCACTACGCAAATAAATAAAAGTGTTCAAAAATTTTAGTTTGACCACATGTGTCAAAATCGAGTTCAAGATGTTAGAGTTTCTAATTCTATATTGCGATGGCAAAATAAGTAGAAAAATTGCTGAAGTGGAATAATTGATCAGCGATTTGATAATTTCGTCATCAAAATTGTTGTCACGTTGTAACTTATTTTATATGAAAGATAAATTTTAGCTTCTGCGATAAATTATTAATATCAATTATTTTTCATTCTTTACAGTTCACTTATCTAAATGGAGATAAAGAAAAACACTCCTTTTGTAAAGTTTTTAAAAGTATGTATAGTTTGTTTTCGTGTTTCTATCATATATTCAAAAACGTGGTACATATTAATTCCAATTAAAAATGTAATGAAACAACGATAAATAAAAATATTATATTTAAAATACAATGCGAAAATTTATTTTTTTATGGCTGTTCTCTTTAACATTTCAAATTATTTATAAATTCGAACCGTTTCGAAGCCTTACAGGAAAATAATGAGCACAGTTTCCGCCCTAATTAATTTAATTATTTTATTATAATATAAAGAATTTTAAGGAATTAGTGTCGTATTTTAAATTAGATATTGCATTTACATTTTTCTCAAATAGCAGCAGCTCAATAGGTGTCATCGAACCATTAAGCCAATCCATTTTCGTGTTTTTTTAGTCTTCCTCTTCCCATTTGCGTGATCCCAATATTTAAAATATTAATAGAGAGTTAATTTTATATCAATAAAAAAGTTTTCTACGATCTGTTCCCTACTGACAATGGTTACCTACTTTATACTATAAAACCGTCCAAATCTAGTGTGTTTCATATCAAGTCAAAGGAAAGGGGAACCTTCTTGAAGAAAAATGCACTGCTCAAAAAAATTAGGGGAGCAAGCAAAAAAGTAAAGAGAACAATGCGAGTCAGCCATGCATGGGCATAAAACTGAGAGTAACTGTATCAATGCGAAATACAAAAAAACACGCAAATAAATTTGCAAGAGAGCTTTGATTCTCTGAAACGATGGGTAGAATGTGAAAAGATGATTTAGGGCAACAATTTAGTTACATGTAAATGACAAAAAAGTACTGTGTAGGAATGATGTAAGGCATTTAATATAGCGTGTGATCCCTTCGAATAGGTAAAACTATCACATACCTGTCTTCCATGGATTCGATGGCATTATTGATAAGTTTTCGGGGTTTACTGTTACACTCCTCAATAATTTAAATCTCCAAGTCCCGGACAATAAAAGAAGCCATCAGTCTCGCTGCAATGCGTCGTCAGAGTGTGTCACAAACGTACTCGATCCGATTCATGTCAGGAGAGCAGGTTGGCTATTCCATATGCTGTATTGTTTCAACTTTGAGAATGTTCCCCACAACACGAGCTGTATGCGGTCGGTGTGGCATTATCACTCATGAAAAAAAGGAATCACCAATAGCTGCAAAATAAAATACGACATGAGGTCTCGTCTGTACATACGACAATAATACAATAAAATACGACATGAGCTCTCGACATGTCTCGTCTGCATAACTTTGGACCGTCAAAGTGCCATTCCGAATGATATACAGGCCCGTACGTCCACCTATCCTACTTCCAAGAGATAACATCAACCCACCTCTTATGTAATACGATCTTTCACGAACGAAAGTGGGATTATTTTGAGTGTCCCTTTCTCTCCATGCCGAAACACATCGTATGTCACGTACAGACTAAATCGGGACTCGTCTGTAAACAGAATTTGACTCCAACAACGTTGCCTACAAACTCGATATTCAGTTGCCCACCGTCTTTGGGCCGCACAGTTTCTTGTGGTCAACGGAATAAAGACCATTGGCTTACGTGCATAGAGACTACCCTGATGATGCCTATTTCGGAATATTTGGATGGATACCCTTCATCCTGTGGCTAAGAACAACTGTGTCTATAGCGGTGTCTATAGCTGTAGCATTGCCCGTTCCGTCTCGACGAGCTGTTAACAGGATATATCGGTCATCAGTTTCTGAGGTAGCACATGACTGATCTTGCCCTTGTCGATGTCTATCATTCCATGTGTTTTGGAATCGATTGCATTGACACTTCTTGCGACTCCAACAGCGTCCGCTAAACTTCGTTGTGTTTCCCCAAATTCAACTTTACCGATAATTCGCCAAGGCCTAGATTCCAGTAAATCACATTATTGTGACATTTTCAATGTCACCTTTTCTCAAAACACAAGCTGAGCAATTGAATTTTGCAACTGAGAGTGAGAAACAGATGTTTCCGAAAAATCTCGATATCTGCATTTATCTCATTTTTCTAGTTTTAGACGTCATAAACTTTAATTTGCATGTGAAATTTTCTTCATCTGTTTTCTACTGCGCTTTAAATTATGGACGTTTTATTTTACGTCACGTGTCGGTGTAAATATTTGCGTAATTTTGTTAAAACCATGTGCTCCCCTAATTGTTTTGAGCAGTATACAAGTACATTTGTCCACTTTATTATACTTTTTGCAATTATTGTCTATCTGTAGCTGTTTTATTTTAGATGTTATGTAGCAACAAGTTAAAAATGTCACACTTTGTTAAATTTCGGGATCCTCCCCACAAACGTGCAGTGGGATGTAATAATTGCAATCACCAGATTGTCGCAGAAAAACAACCAAAATATCCATTTCATTAGGAATAATGTTTTCTTTCATTTATGTTTCAAAATATAACCTTCATTTTGAAATTGTCAATTCAATCTCGAATTTTAAATACAAAAAACCTAATTTCCATATCCTATTTGGATTTTTTGGGACTTGTTACTTTAGGAGTCACGTGCTTCACCATTTTCAGGATTGGAACATTCCTTGATCCATAAAATGCCTTCAAATCCCTATTTTCGTTATTCTGTTGAGTATACAGTCGACCTTAAATAAAAGAAACGCCCCATGCATTTTAATCTTTAAATTGTCAAGAAAAAAAGACTAAAATGGTCATTGAATTATGGGTTTTTTCCATTTACGTTAAAAGATAAGCTTACGGAGTGCTTTTCTTACTAAAATAGTACCAAAATCAAATATTTTAAATACAATTTCTTCATTTTGACATGCTATTTCGTATTTTCAATTAGGACACGAAACGGGCCACTCGGATAAGTAGTTTCGAAAATATGTAATTTACAATTTGGAACTCTTAATGTTAAATTCATAGTTCCAAAACAGTTTGCAATGCATTTAGTATTTTAAGCAATCACTTAAAAGGTACATGGTGGCATGAGCTGCTATTTTGTATTCGCACATTTCAGAAACAAAAAATCTATATCTATTAAAAAAATTATATATAATTAATATTTAAACTAGTCGGATGTGGCAATCCTAAAACCTTCTTCTATCTCATACATGATAATACTTCCTGAAAAATGCAGCATAGCAGCGCCACACGGCTAGGTGATTTACACCAAAATCTAATCAGCAACAGCTTATGTCAAACTTCTAATTAGATTTGAAGTTTGATGAAAATCCGTGCATTAGTTTTTGAGATAGAGCTATTGCGCAAATCGTGAAAAGTTTTGCGTAGCAGTGGCACATGTTGGGCAATTTACACCAAAAAATTATCAGGATCAATTTATATCAGGGACTAACAGAATCTGAAGTTCGATGAAAATTCGTGCATTAGTTCTAGATCTATTGCGATAATAGTGAATAATGCAGCATAGCAGCGCCAACTATTGGACGATTTAATCCAAAATGTTATCAGCACCAAATTATGTAATGGATTATTTAATCTGAAGTTTTCTGAAAATCCGTGCGTTTGTTCTTTAAATATTGCTATTGTGGAAATCCTGAATAATGGAGCATAGCGATGCCACCAAGCTGGGCGATTTATACCAAAAAGTAATCAGCACCAATTTATATGACAAACTAACTGAATCTAAAATTTTATTAAATTCCGTTCATTAGTTCTTGAGATAGAGCGCCACAAAATTTGTGTGACACACAGACAGACATTTTGCAAAAACATTTTTTTCGGGATCTCTGACTTCCTACTCGAAAACGATACGAGGTATGGTAAAAAAGTGGATTACAAAGTTATAGAGGATCATCGATTTAGTACAAAAAGGCATTTTGTGAACATGAATTCTACAACAGAAGGCTTGAAACGCGCATTTGTTATTTGGCGATTTCCTACACTGTGGCATGACGAAACGAAGTTATAAAGAAAAAAAAACTAGATATCACAAGATACCTTTATTTTCGATATTCAAACTTCTCTCCGTCAGTGGCAATGCACATATGGGCCCTTCTTTGATCTTCATGTTCAACATGATGTAATATAGACACGTTGGCACAAGCATTCGTAATGCGTCATTGGAGGTCCTGCAATGTTGGCGGAGGGGTCACATACACCTGGTGTTGCAGGTATCCCCACTGAAAAAAGTCTATTGGAGTCGGGTCATTTGAATGTGTAGGCAATTTTACGAAACCACCATACCGATTTTTAATTCCCCGAATTCCACAACCAGATACTGCTGAACTGGTGCTGTCTTGTGCGCAAGCCAGCTGTGCCGTGACGAGGGCTCGTTTATCGTATTAAATATAATCTTTTCTGCATTCATTGAATTTCCGGGACGTCAGAGTTTCGGAAATCAAGAACAAACAAATGCCCATTTAAAGCGTTATGTTTTTAACATTCACGTTCACAATGTGTCTTTTTGAACTAAATCGATGATACTATACAACTTTGCAATTCACTTTTTTCTGATATCTCGTACCATTTTCGAGATAGGAACGTTAACTCCGCCATTTTGCCCCAGATGGCGCTGTAAGCGGTCTCATCTAGTAGCACATAGCCACTTTATTATACCTAGACACCACTTTTATAAATATAGCTGCGACAGTTTGCCAGTGCAGAGAATGGGAACGGCGTTTAATGGGCACCCTGTATATTTTTAGGTAGATTTCATAAGAAATACTCCCAATTGCAGTCGTTACCATGATACGACTTTTGAAAAATTCCTTCATAACTCTTCATTACATGACTCCAAGAATATATATATATACATACATACATACATATCTACCCTATATATATAAAATCCTAATGAAACGAATTTATGAAACGATTTTATGAAACGACTGAAATGAAACGAATTTATGAAACTATTCTATGAAACGAGAGATTAAACAACTGATTCTGTTTCACGGCGATTTCTCCTAAAATATGGAAGACTTTGCAATGAAATTAACACCAAAAATCCGTATTGACCCGCAGATCTCAAAACTGGTATTAGAATTTTTTAATTCGAATTAGTTTTCGAAATATTATTTTTTTTTCTAATTTTAAATACTTTTCTCTAATGATGGCAACTCAAATTTTAATCATAACAGATATTTTTTTTTCAATATTTTAGAAAAGGTTATTATTTTAAACTAATTTGGCGACCAGTTTCACCTTCCTTAAATGTATGCTAAGAACAATGTTTTTTTTTTTTTTTTTTTTTTTTTTTTTTTTTTTTTTTTTTTTTTTTTTTTTGTATTTCATTATCATTATATTTAATACAAAACTTTCATTTAAAACTGAAACATTTAAAATTAATGGCTTTCACTTCTTTTTTTTTAAAACGAAACAAAAAGATAAATATTAGGCGCAGATGTCATATACGCACCGGGGTACCTAATTGGTGCCAAAATGGCGTTATTTTGCCTGACGTGGTAACCCGGCTATTGTTGCTTATTTAGTAATAAATGTTTATTTACATTTATTTTCTTTTTATTTAAAAAAATGTTATAAATTGTTTTGTTTTATAATTATTAATTAATTTTTTTTTATTTACTGTTATTTCATTTTAAAAATAATAGAAAATAATTTAAAAATACATATGTAACTGGTATTCGAAAACGAGGTTTTCGCCAAATTGTCGTAAAAAAAATCACTCCAAACCCGATTAAATAATGCAACAAATCATGACATTTAATTTCAAATTCAAAGCAGTGTTTTAATTGTACTACTTAGTTATCCCGTCGACCAATTTCGCCAAATTATATAAATCCCCAAACCACTCGCAAAATTATACAGATGGACGTAATTTTTATTTTAAATAACGCAAGAACAAATAAATTAGTATAACATCAATAAAAATACAAATAAAACGTCCAAATAAAAATCACTTGATGGCGTAAACACGTGTAACTTCATTACAGTCCAATGAATGTGACATTTACAATCAACCATTATTGGCATTTAATCTCATAGTACGATAGATTTTTGGTCGATGGGATAACCAAGTAGTACCGTTTTAATTTACCACTCGAAAAATAAAAAAATGCTAACTGGCGAGTTAACAAAAGGTATTAGCGAGATTTGCACCCGGATAACATAAAAGTACCAAAAATTCTTTGCGATCATAGCAACTTTTATGTAGTTTTATTCGAAAAAAAACTTTGATTCTGTAATCAAAATGGAAACCTTTCTTATGAAAAGCGAAGGGAGATGCCCGTAATTGTTTATAGCAGTTACATGATTTGGACTGTTAATATAGGTGAAATGATGGCAATAGAATAATATTTGGCGACTTATCACCTGTGGCTACCTAACATTAAAGTACCAAAATGGCCGCCTGGAATATAAAAAGCGAAGAGATCTGCCCGGAACTGTTGATAATAGTCACATGACGTAGGCTATTATTACAGAGATTCTTCCCAATTCTAAAAACAGCGCAAAGAATAATATTTCCTAACGATTAAAAATGTATTTACGTGACTATTAAAAACAGAAAAAAAATTATTAAATTAATTAAAAACAGGAAAATATTGAAAATTATGTCTTGAAAATTGTATTTACACGTGAATATTAAAAGAGAAAGGAAACTTTAAAATAATAAATACATTAATATGCGTTTAACCCTTTCAGGGGCAAGGTACTTCTATTCGTAAAATGTTGAAATCAGTGAATGGCAACAGAATTTACAAACAAATTTCGAATTACGAAAATGCTTTTGTTCACTTACTTAATAAAAGGGAAATTTTCATACCAATATTCTGGTGCCAATGTGGCATTTAAAAATTAAAATTAAGTGGTCCAAAAATGAACTACCACCCTTGAACGGGTTAAAGCAGTAAATTGTAGTGATTGTAGTAAATTGTATTATGCCAATCGTTTTATAGCGCTGTTAAAAAATACCGGGAGGCAAAGACTCTGTTTACTTAATTCATTTTACTTTAGCTTCTTTTCAAATGTTTAACTGATCTTCTTTAATCAAACAAAAAACAACCATTGGATGTCTTAACAGCAACTGATTCGGCCTTAATTTTTCGCAATCAAAGGGAATTGAATGGAAACCTGTTTACATGGAGATCGCTGTAAGTTTTTTCATTATAATTCAATCTTTTTTTTTTTAACCTATCAAATTAGTGTGCTTTTAGATTCTGCGGTGCCTGAACGGGGGTTAGCGAGCGTAGCTTATAGGGGGCAGAGCCCTCTACTTTATATATTTGTAGAAGTTATTGTTTGTAAAATGTTAATATATAGATGATTTGAATAAGTAGACGTTTGAATCACAACACGTACACTTTAATACAATTCAATAAGGGTAACTTTACATCACTTCGTTGATACTTTTCTAAATACAGCACCTTTCTTACTTAAAACTTACAACATATTTCTTACGAATAATTTGATTAGGCTTAACAATACCTTCCTTGGCATCTCATAAGCCTCTGCTTCATGCACAACATTATTTTTTAGACTGACTCTTTTTTAATTTTTGAATATGTCCAAACCTTGATCTCGTGATCGTGAATTTTTATAACTCGTGCTTTCAAATCATGGATAATAAAAATATCAAAGCGTCAGTTAATTTGCTGATCATACAGGTCATAAAGAAAATAAAGTATGTTTCAATTCAAATCCTACATATATATATATATATATATATATATATATATATATTAATTATATATACATATATATCAGTGGCGTGGCGTGAAAATTTTCGGTGGTCATCGCAATTATTTAAGTTTGTGGTGAAAAATTATTAACTCTAAAATTCAATGGTTGAATGTTCAAAAAAGAAACTTTAAATCTTACCTTCACTTATACATGAACTCCAAATGTTCTGCTAAAACTGGATCGTAGAGTTTTAAAAGCTTATTAAGAGTTTTAAAATATTGCTTGGTCATCGCCGCATCCAGCGATGACCGGACGCCACGCCACAGATATATATATATATATATATATATATATATATATATATATATATATATATATATATATATATGTGTGTGTGTGTGTATGTATGTACTAGATTTTGTTCCGCACGATCAAAGTCGCAATTATGCACGGAATGTCTTCAAACTCACTAAAAACATTGAGCCGACGAATATCTCAGCGGAGATTGCAAATGGGCAAAATCGGCCCAAGGGTGTGGAAATGGGGAGGTGTTTTGTGAAAACAGAAAAAAACCCATAACGTCTTTATTATAATACATATAAAATCAATTTAAAGTTATTACTTCTAGAAAAAGGACGAAAAATGTATGTTTAACGGATTTTTGATATTATTGAAATTGACTCAAGGGCCGAAAAAAACCAGGGTTTTAAGAAGAAACAAATTCATAACTTCGTCAATTCGCAAGATATCAAATCAACTAAAATTTATGATAAATCTTCTTAATATTATCTACAACTTTTATATTGACAAGTTTTTGATAGGACCAAATCTTACGGCATCAGCTTCATCTTTCTTTTATACCCCCCTCCCCCAATATTGAAGATGATTTTAAAGTCGTCTATTATATATATATATATATATATATATATATATATATATATATATATATATAATTGCATATATGTGTGTGCATTTCAAACATGAACTCATGCACGAATAAAAAACCATACATTGTAGCGAGTTTATAAAGAAAAGAATCCATCTTGCATTTTTCTTATTTATTTGAACAGCAGCAGAAAACTTAAAACTTAACAGTTACAAACGTATACTTCGCAGTTGACAGACACAAACAAATGCAATTCAAAGTTCTGGTTTCAAATAAAATAATTCACTAATTTAAATTTCTAATTGTAAATTTCTTTGAAAAAAAACCTATCTTACATGAAAGCCTTAACCATATCATAAAGTCAAGAAGGGCAAAGCTTATTCTTATTAAAACATAATAAAAATAAGAGCATCTTCTATACCTTGCAGACTGCTCTAAAATTCAATTAACTCTAATAGAAAGATGGTACTTTATCTGTAATTGTATCAGAATTATGAATTAAAAACATATTGAGCAATGCATAGGGGCGCCATCTGTTATATGTAACAAAGCATCTGTAACCGCCGCACAGTGGGACGTTTTGATGATCTAGGTGGACAAAATCCATTTTTCCGATTATCTCGGAATTTGACAAAACCGCGTGTAATGGTAGCTGAATGTCTATATTTTCGAGATCCGTACTAATTTGCATAAAAAATCAGAGGTGTCGAATAATTGTGTGTGTGTGTCGAAAATTGTAAGTATATTTAAAGTAGTCATTTGCGCAGTCGGTTTGAGGGTGTTTCAAAAGTGTCACTATCTTCCTCTAAGTTTGAAAGCACGACGTGACTATTCTGTTTTATTTGCAAGCACGAGTTTGCAGAACATATGTCACAGGTTTGTCAAGGTCAGATTTAACCCATTTTTGATTGTAAATAAGCAATATTAAACCAGCTTTACCGCTTTTTTCAAAGGCTGAAATTCTGGATGATCCTTGATGTTATTTACAAATTTCATCTTGACTTTTAACAAATTATTCAGCATTATTCAGCAATGTGCATTTTTAAAAATCAAAGTGCCATTCCTAAAGTACTGAAAAATTAAACAAACTCCTCTAGATAGCTGCAGATCAGTAAGTTTTTATTAATAAACAAGCATCATATTAACTTCCAGTGCATGTATGTATGTTTAGTTCAAATATTTCAAGTCAAATTTAAATCACTTTTAATTATCCTATTGCGCCGAAACAATGAATACATGCGTAATTTGAATGACAATACAATATTATTATCATTTGAAGAAAACTTGATGTAAACAAAGTGCGCAGCACTTGTATTTCTTTTACAGGGACACATAAAAAATTCGAATACATTACCGTCTATAGGCAAAAATTTCATTTCAAATCGAATAGCAGCATTTTTTCAACCGCAAATAATTTTGGTAGCATTTATACATATTGGTACCACAAAATATTAAAGTTTTTATTAATATGATTTTATGTTAAAATTTTTATTTTTCAGGATGACTACACAAATTTCTCGAGAAATTCTGAGTAGACAAAAATACAAAAAAAGAAATGAATGTTAACTTACATGTGTACATTAAATTGTTTTTTACTTAATTATAAAATAAGTATATTTAATGTATTATACAGGGTGCCCATTAAAGTCCTTCCAATGCTCTTAATTCCCGAACGGTTGCAGCTATACTCATAAAAGTGATGTCTAGGTATGTAAAGTTGGTATGCTCTACCAGATGACACCGCTTCCAGCGTCACCTGGTGCAAAACAGCTGAGTTAGTATTCCTATCTCGAAAATGAGATTCATGCTCAGATCCAGATTCATTTAGCATTCATGTTCACAATGTGTTCTTTCGAACTAAATCGATGATGCTCTAAAAATTTGCCATTCAAGTTTATCTCATATTTCGAACCTTTTTCGCGATAGGAACGTTAATGTCGCCATTTTGCAACAAGTGGCGCTGTAAGCGGTCTCATCCAGTAGCGAATAGCCTCTTTACTGTACCTGGACACCACGTATGTGAATATAGATGCAGTCGTTTGGCAGTTAAGAGGGTGAGAACGGACTTTAGTGGGCACCCTGTATATATATTTTAAGACATTTTTGTTAAATAACCAAATATTTATCACTGTTTGAGTATTTTATTAGTGATGCATTACAATAAAGCAGTAAAAACTAATTAAACTTCAACGAAATAATTTTGTCCACCTAGATCGTCAAAACGTCCCACTGTGCGCCGTCTGTAACAAAAAATATAAAATCATAATTTGATATTAAATTCAAGTGAATTGCATTCAACAGGCAGAGATTATGAGACACTTCACAATTAAGAAATTTTATTCTTTCATTAAATGAAATCATATGTCTAAATAAGCAATCTACGAAAGACATAACTCATTTAACAAATCTGTTTTCAACGATTGCTAACTATATCCAGTAATAAGTGCGGCTTAGAAAGTAGAAATGACTTCATTTGTGTGAACTTATACAATAATGGCTGTCTTGGCGAATTTAATCAAAATCACTTAATATTTATGAATTAAAATAAATGCTTAGAGAAATATAATTTTCCTTGCTGAAACAGTTTGTTTTTAACATCTTTGTCAATAGTTTTAATCGCCATTTTATAGAAATAGTTGAAAATATGTTTATCTACTTTGAATTAAAAAGTTACAATGGATTTTTTTTCCTTTTACGTCAATGTAACTTATCTCAATGCTCCAGTCAACAGACGATTTTTTGATTTCTAAAATAAACTGATTCCTGAGGCTTGAATATGTGAAAATAAGTTTGTATTTCTTGAAATTTTCTCGAAAAATACAATTTAATCACAATATTATTTTCGCTATCTATTCAAATAAAATGTAATTTCAATTTGAAAATAATCTAAAAAAAAAATCAAATAATCCCCATCGTTTTCCATTTTCTCGCTATTATCCATAAAAATGGAGCAATTTAGTTTCCATCATTAAAGAAATGTCATTAAAACCCAGGAAAAATTAATATCTCAAAAACTAATTTAAATTCTCTAAGACAGCTTTTGGGGACATAATGGGATACCTGCAGATAAATGGCGTTGATTTGATCGCCTAATGTTCCCTATACTAGGAGGAGTAGCTATCAAATACAAACGGGCAGTTACTTTATAATATAATACACTGGCCTCCAAAAGTTAAGGTACGGGGACTGGATGCTTTCGATTGCACACGGTTTGTCGAATATCTACCAACATTATTGACGAATTCTTCTTGAACATCTCGGATGTAAAGAACATGTTTGATTTCATATTTCTCGATGAAGATTTAGTCGGGCCGACAATTAGGGGGCTATTAATAAATTTAATAATAAAATAATATTTGCGATCAGCTATGCAGCAGAAAATGCTGGAAATGGTTTATCACTGCGTTAAATGACTATTTGGTTCCTGTTCAACGTTTGTGTGCCTGTGCATTTGTGTAAGCATATCACTCATATTCGTAAAGATGTTAACGTTTTTCTGAAAATTTCAAAAGTTTTTTGTTTATAGCATACAGAGTTTTCCACCAAATTTAACACAACTTTCCGAAAACCTGACAAAGAACAGTAGCAACAGTACACTTCAATTAAAACATGAATTTATTGAATATTTGATGGGATATGGGCACTTGTATGAAATAATTTTTAACTGCGCATGCGTGGAATATTTCAAAATTTTTATTTCATAAATTGGTAGTCAGCTACTTAGGGCAACTTATCTAAAATGTCCAGTCAAATATCGAGAAATTTCACAAAGATAGGGGTGATATAGTGCGTTGCTTTCTAAAAAAAAGCTTTATTATATGGGTTTTTCCACAGCTTTTCAATTAACTCACTATATCTTTCTGAGTTGTCACAAAATTTGACTGGAGTTATTACAGAAGTTACCCAAAATAGCTGGCTACCAAATTATGAAATAAAAATTTTAAATTTTATACGCATGCGCAGTTAAAAATTATTTAATACAAGTGCCCATATCCCATCAAATATTCAATAATTAATTATTTAATTGCAGTATACTGTTGCTACTGTTCTTTGTCAGGTTTTTGGAAAGTTGTGTTAAATTTGGTTGAAAACTATGTATGCTATAAACAAAAAACTTTTGAATTTTTCACAAAAACGTTAACATCTTCACGAATATCAGTGCTATGCTTACACAAATGCATACAGACGTTGAACAGGACCCAAATAGGTATTTACCACAGTGACAAATCCTTTCCAGCCTTTTCTGTTACATAGGTGATCGCAAATATTATTTTATTATTAAATTTATTATTAGCCCCTTAATTGTACCTCCGATAAATCTCCACCGAGAAATATGAAATCAAACATAATCTTTACATCCTAGAAGTTCAAGAAGAATTCACCAATAATGTTGGTAGATATTCGACAATTCGTGTACAATCGAAAGCATCCAGTCCCTGTACCTTAACTTTTGGAGGCCAGTGTAGATTGATGAAGTATTAATTTCCTTGTAAAAAATTAGCCAGAGACAAAATGTTTTTCTATTTATATTAGTTTTAGTGCAAATGGGTTATTTCGTAATGGAGTCTGCGCTCGATGGAGATTGATTAAAAAATTTATGCGTGAAATTTAATTTAAAACCCATAATATATCAGTCCATTAAGATACAGTTTTCAAACAAATAGCATTTGAAAGTAGATTTTCCCCCCAAGAAAACGGTGGAAAAATCGAAAATGTGCAATGCTTAGAAATTTAAAAAATTGGAAATCCGAAATTTTATTGTCAAGTAATGCCATTCGTAAAATGACGTCAGCGTTACGCACAGATACGTTTGTCCTTTATAATATAGATAATATTCTGTAACCGCATAAACGATAAAATGTACGCCGTATGATAAAGAAAACTCGTAAGAAGGTTTTGAACCTAAAAAATCCGTTTATCTCCATGAATATACGTGCTAATTTCACTTAAATGATTACACGTATTGTAATACACATATTCGTGGGCTTAACGATAGATCATTACGTGCTTTTTATTTTACAGGGGCTATTTCCATGAAAGCTTGTCATGTCTGTCACATACTACGACTTTTGGCTACCAGTATTTTAGAACGGTAAAATGTGACTTATTTTATCGGAGATATCTCATCAATTGAATAAGGCGAAGCAAACTTTTCAAAAATAACGGTGACAAACAAGCATAGCGATTTTCAGCTGCGTGATAGACATGACAAGTTTCATGGAATTAGCCCAGGGTGATCTCAAATATGTTTCTTCTATTTTTTTTTCTTAGCCCCTTATGTCCTCCTGATCAAATCTTCGTCGATAAGTATGACGTCAAACTTATCCTTTATAATCCTAAAGTTCCACAAGAATCCGATAAGTATACCTTTAAATATTCGACAAAATGTCAAAAATTTGAAGGTGTCCAGTGACGTTTGGCCATTTAGTGTATGTTAAGTGTCGCCTGAACGCAGATTATTGTCGAGGATTTAGTATGCTAGCTTCTTCCTGCCCACTTGGCATAAATCTAGTTTTTCCCTTTAGCTCTAATGAACAGCAAAATACTAATATTGCAAAAATACTAATTCCTTATATCTATTGTTTCATCGCGAAATTAAATTATTTCTCAAATGAAGAAAAATATTAACTTTCTATATTCGTTTAGGATCCATCGCATTTCCCCCTCTTAAATATAGTAACTCTGTGATTTTCCGTTATTGCTTCAAATAAACTTTATTCAGAGTATCACTTTTGTCCGTCACTTTAACATGAAAAAATGAAGATCGAAGCAGCTTATGATTCTATGTAAAGCTGCTGTTTTTACCTCTGGGGATTATTTGAAACAAAACAGAAGCGGTAAACAAGATAAGTATCAAGAAATATGGCATGTAGAATACATTTTTTTCTACGTCAGTCAAATGTCGGGATCGGCTGTTAAAAAAATTGTATATTTAAGTATGTATATACACTATACAGCCATTAATCACCGGACACTCAATTTTAGACATTTTTTCGAATATTTAAAGATATACTTGTCGGATTCTTATGTAACTACACGGTTATAAAGAATATGTTTGATCTTATATTTCGCAACATCAAAAGCAGCACACATTTAAGGATTTGATACGATTAGCGGACCAATAAAAAACTAAATGAAAATAATATTTGGGATCACCCTGTAAAATAAAATGCATGAATTAATCTATCGGTATAGCATAAAATATGTGTATATTGTACAATATGTGTATTCATTTGTGTAAGAATGGCACGTTCATTCATTGAGTTACAGCGATTTTTTTATAAGTTAAAAAAAAAAAAATCTTGCATTTTTTCTAAAATAACAGTTTTCAACTAAATTTAACGCCAGTTTCAGATTATTTGTCAAAATGTAGTAGAAACAATATAGTGCAATTGTAATATAAATAGGTATTAAACATTGGATGAAATATGAGCAGTTGTATGAAATATATGTTTTCTGTGCATGCGTGAACGACAGTTAATTTTTTCATGATTTAACCCCTTGAGGGGCGGTGGGATATATTTTATCCCACCTACGATTAATGGAGATTTGCACCAGAAAAATTTTATTAAATTTTACTTTTCTAACTTTGGTGAAAAAAAGTAAAATTGCTTTTCCTTATTTAGAAACGTAATTTTTCGAACTTTCGGGTGTGAATTCAGCATTACACAAACACGATTGCTTACCCCTCAAGGGGTTATTAGTCAATTCTATAGAGCTACTCATTTAAAACATCAGTCAAATATCGTGAAAATTCAGAAAGATATCGGCGTGAGTTGGTTTTTCCTTGCTCTCTAAAAGCAGCTGAATGATAATGGATTTTTCACAAATTATCATTTTTTATTAAAGGAAGACAATCCTATGTGAAATATGCGAGCAATAAGTCCTCGGAAACTACGCGACCAATTTGATGAAATTTAGAATCCATATTTAGTGGATTTTGCTCAAGACTTATGCAGACATTTTTTTCTGCGACTAATACATTTATTTTAGAGCAATAGCAATTGTTCAGAAATTTTCCATTTTTCTGAATTTTTTTTTTCTGAAACTAATAAAAATTTAAAAAACTGTCTGTAACATATGATCTTATATTTATACTCTACCACCAAAAAAATTATCAAAATCGCTCGAGTAATTTATGTGATAGTGGGAATTTTACCTGAACTGTACAATTTTTTAGGAGAGACCTGACCTATGACTATGAGAGTCCCAATAACTTAGATATTGAAAATTCCGCGAATGAGAAATCAAGTTTTCTAGTTACGTATCGACAAAACAGACGTTGGGAGTGTTGGTAGTCGGTCAAATGTTTGTAAACCTTTTTAAAACCTTCTTATTGTTCAATCAAATGACGCCAACTTTTTGTATTTATTTTTGTATTGAATTTTTAACTTTTACTTGTGTTACAAAATAATAAAGCCGAAAGTGATTTTAAGAGTAGACAAGATTGGGTGGAATCGTAGAGAAAATATGAGAGCTTTTAGACCTTTTCCTTGGAAACTACCTGACCGATTTTAATGAAATTGTGAATCCCTAATTAGTGGAATTTACTCAAGTCAAAATTCATGCTAATACCAGCAACAAAAATAGGCTAGTTATTGCTATGTATTGCTTTGTCTGCTTTATTTTCATGCTATTATATGCTTTATAATGCCGGCCAGCATCAAATGCTATATAGATAGCTTACACAGCAATAGCATGGCAAGCTATACAGAATTTTATGCTTATTTGCTGTTTAAGCTTCTTCCAAAGCATGGAGAGGTAGGTACCATGTAAGTGTTCGTGTTATCAGTAATTAAATCTCATATCTAACTAACAAGCAATACTGTAAATTTAATATCAATAATCTTAGTTTAAGTCTGGTAAATTATATTCTGTATTCTTTAATGATATTACTACCGATATCAAAGATACCTTTTTCAGTAATGCAGTGGAGGGTATACGGAAGTACACGCCGTATACCTTCCGAATTTTTTTAAGAAGCTCCGTATACCCTCTGTTGCTCAAATAAAGCTATAGCGTATACCCTAGGCGGCATATCGCTTATACACTCTGCCTCTACCGTGTACACTCTGTTTTTTTTTATTTTATTTTTTTTATTAACACTACAACACTGACCTTTTTTAATTTATGTTTCTTGTAGTTTTGAATGTAATAAGCATAAAGAAATTATTCAATGCATTAAAAATGATTTG
Organism: Maratus speciosus; assembly: GCA_963932465.1. Classification (NCBI taxonomy): domain Eukaryota; kingdom Metazoa; phylum Arthropoda; class Arachnida; order Araneae; family Salticidae; genus Maratus; species Maratus speciosus. The sequence continues at coordinate 681,572,125 of OZ010787.1, read as the reverse complement.
TAATTGTTTCAATCTAAAAATTATAAATGGAAAACCATAAATCAAAATCTTTCAAAAGGTGTTACTTTACACTGGTAAAAATATCGTTTAAAGAGGATATGCACGGCATTCAAGAATTTTTGTGCACAATTATTGTCAAAATCGCCAATAAAGTTAATGGATATTGTATGTAGTAAACTGGATTTTATTAATGAGAAGGGTTAGGGCACCACGTGTATCTATAAAATCCAGTTATATAGATCAAACGGTTATTTTAAATGTGTTATGTGGGTATGATGTATAATAGAGAGTTGCAGAATTAAAAGAAAGTATGCCAGATATCAAATAGGATATAACCAAAATTTTATTGTTGGGATACAATAGAAAAGAACCAATTAAGATTTTGTGAACAGCAGAATTATTCAGCTTCCCGCCTGAAACAAAAAAGAAGTTTTCTTCCAGCATGTTTTGCTAGAAATGAACTGCAGAAAATCTACAAGCAGTATTCCAACTGCATTTTTTTCAGATTTTCTGCAGTTTATTTTTAGCTGGGAAAGCAATGCTATAATAGCAAAAATTAAAAGCAACAGATGGTAGACAAAGCCATATTAGTATAGATAAAATTAACAGCAACTGCTGGTAGAAAAGTAATGCTAGAATAGCAAAAAATAAATGAAAGTGATGATAGAAAAATAATGCTGTTATAGCAAAAATTCAAAGCAACAGATAGTAGAAAAGGCATGCTAGTATATATAATATTCACAGCAACTGCTGACAGCAAAGTAATGCCAGAATAGCAAAAATTAAAAGCAAGTGATGTTAGAAAAGTAATGCTAGAAAAGCAATAATTAAAAGCAACTGATGGCAGAAATATAATGCCAGAATAGCAACAAAAAAGCATCTGTTGGTTGTGAATTACTGCTAGAATAGCAGAAATTAGAAGCAAGTGGTGGTCTTGATTGCTGCTCGACCAGCAACATATTCAAGCAACACAAGCTGGATTATGTATGCTGGCCAAGCAGTAAAGTGTCAATGCACACCATGACTTACTGGTAATCTGGTGGAACCAGCAAATGTGCTATGGATGTTTATGCTATTTTTCTTCTGGGATACAGCATTTAATGCTTGTCTAGCAAACAAATACCAGCATGAATTTCGACCAGGGACGGCAGATTGTTTATTTTTCGTGACTAAAACTTTTTATTTTAGAGCAATGGCTATTTTTCAGAAATTTTCTATTTTCAGAAATGTTTTTTCTGAAACTTTTTTTTTTAAAAACCGTCTGCCACATATGATCTTATAATCTTATATTTATACTCTACCACCTAAAATCGAAATAGCTCGAGTAATTCTCGTATTGGTCAATCAGAAAAAACTTATTCATGTTATTCTCAAAAACTATTAAAACATGCACCAGAGCAAATTCATCTGAAAGCATATTAAAGAAATCTGTTTCTCCATCACAGAAAGAAAAAAAAAATCATGTGCACAGAAAGAAAGAAAGAACATCTGAACGCAAGTATATTCGCTGTAGAAAACTGTTAGAATAACAAATGTTATTGTTTGCTATAATTAAGGATTTCAAACAGCTGCTCCGTTATGAAAGATGCTATGGAATCCAACGCAGAAAGTTTAAGCCAACGTGTTATTACACTGATCCTTTTAATAACCTGTGGTTTAAAAAAATCTGTTTATGCTACATATTTAGGATTTTTTTTTTTTTCAGACAAATCGTTACTTTGCAGATTGTACAGTCGTGGAAAAAAAATAAACACCCCCCACTAACTACTCAACAAATTATCGTAGAAGAAAGTTACTGGTACCGAACGATTGGAAATAAAGTCTACTTTTAAATGACATAGATAAACTTTTCTTAGGGGACCATCTACATATTAAAACGAACCATAACTTTGTTTTTTTTCAATAGCAGTACACAATTCTGACAACATAAATGTACTCTGCACCCTTCAATTAGCCTAAAAACAAATTTTCATGCAATTCGTACTATAAGTTTCTGAGAAATTAATTATTTTAAAACGAGCGTATTTTAAGGGCTGTATCCAAATTGAAGTTTGGAAATCGATTGTTAACCGAGAGAGCCCCATCTTGACCAAGGCACCTTAAGAAGTCAATGAAGCCTGCTAGATTACAGAACAGCAGAAGAAATTTCAAAATATCTACTCACTTCTATCATAGACGGCCCCTTAAACCATCATTTTGCCGTTTTTTAAGCATAATTTGAAAACTACTTGGAAGAAAAATGTGAAGTTTTGGATTTCCATAAAGCAGGACTTAATGAATCTAAATCCATCAAAAAAAAATCGTAGGTTGCGATTCACAATTTTTTCGAATATTAATTTCATAATTCATAATATAAAATTATAAAAATTGCAAATTCAGCGTATTTATGTTTGGGTATATTAGTATTATTGCTACAAAATAATTAGCACATTAGAAGCATAATTTCAGGAGATATAAATAAAAATGTGAAAATGTAATTTAACATTAGAAGCACTCAATTTTGAATGTTTATAATTCAAACACTTATCATTCAAATGACTTGAAATTTGGTGTCTAGGCATAATTTGAACCGAAAACTTGAAATATCTTGTTAAATTGTGTATTATCATTGAAAAAAACAAAGTTATGGTTCGTTTTAATATGTAGATGGTCCCCTAAGAAAAGTTTATCTATGTCATTTAAAAGTAGACTTTATTTCCAATCGTTCGGTACCAGTAACTTTCTTCTGCGAAAATTTGTTGAGGAGTTAGTAGGGGATGTTTACTTTTTTTTGCACGACTGCACATATTTTAACGTTGAAAATGCGTTGTTTTAAACATAGTATTATGACTACATTAAATGATTTTAATTATATATATATTCACATTACATCCCTCATCCCAAATTATGATAACATTTTAAATATAACTTCATGTTATTGTTTTAACACTTTTTGGGGAACAAAATGTTCTTATGAGAACTTTGTGAAATTAAACCATAATAAATCAACCAATCATACTGCAATTGCACCAAAGCGAGATTTTCAATACGAACACATTAATTTTACATCCTATTTGGCAATTTCGGACATTCTTATCTTATTATACTAAATGAAATGTCATTCGGTCAAGCAGGTAGGAAATAGGAATATTTAAAATTAGAACTTCTAATGTTAATTTATAGAAGTTATTATTTGAAAGTATAAAATTTGGAATATACGTAATGTTAAATTCATTTGTAGGTGTTTCAAAACTGATTGCAATGCGGACAGTATTTTAAGGATTGCTCAAACACTACTCTGCGGAATGAGCTATAATTTTATATTCGCATATTTGAAGGTTCTAGAAATAGATTTCTGTTAAAAAATCGGTAAGTTGCAATTCATATTTTTGAAAACAGAGATTAATTTTTAATATATATATATATATAGGGTAGATGTGCCAGTAATGGACACCCTTAAGGAATTTCTTTAAAAATTATTTTTTTATTAATAGTTATAATTATTATATTCCAGTTTTTTCAATATTATATTAATCTATCAACAATATTTAACCATTCTTATAGCCTCATTTCCCCATATGAATAGAAATTTAATTTTAAATAACAGAAATATATCAAAACACCCAAAAGCCCAGTAATGGACACCCTCTGGCCCAGTAGTGGACACCCTCTGTTCCAGTAATGGACACCCCATAAAAAGTAATAAATATAATTGTTTTTATGACTGTATTTAGAACCAGAATTTAATGAATACATACTAATGAAACAAAATAGTTATTTTTAAATAAATTTAACAATTAGGATACCAGTAATTAATAAAATATTTGTGATAATCATTTACTGTTTGCATCAATTATTGTAATTATCAGAAGATCGATGTTTTAATTATTTTAGATGGATAGTTTAAAATACTAAATATCAGACAATTACAGCTATCAAATTATTGAAACAGTGGTGGATTTAAAAGGTAATAATAAAAAAAAAAGTTTTGGAATATTGATGTTTAGTTTTGTGTCACTAGTTTTAACAATCTTCAAGAGATTACTTGATATATCATTTATAATAATTAATATTACAAATATGAAAGAAATGATATTGTGAGTTGAATATTTTAAATACTAAATAGAATAATTTCAAAATAAAACTGTAGAACTGATGTTTGAGGCTCCTGATCTGCAGATTTACTAGTTTCATGAATATTACCAATAACTTTCATTAATAGTAGTATTACATTTTCTTTTTTTTAATAAGGAAACATTTAAGACAGAAAATGGATTTTTAATAGCTTCTGTAACATTGTTTTTATTTAAACAGAGAGGGATTAAGCCCTATGAGCCCCTCTTTGACTGTGCTCTTAAACAGTATTTTCTGCTTCCTGGCTGGTTTGATTGCCAGATTATAAAATATGTGAGGTATATATATGTACTACATAAAAAAAAATAATAAATAAAATAAAATATCGAAATTTTATTAATCACATAAAATAACTTAAAAGCAGCTATTTATAAAAGTTTTGGTGTTATTACATTTTGGTAATTATAATTTAAAAATTAAATTTGATTATTTAGGTTTGCAGTTAAGCCAAAGTACTTTATGCACTATAAACATTACTAAAATTGAATTTTTAGCAATGTCTACATGGGGTGTCCATTACTGGAAAATGACTAATTAACCATCCCAGTAATGGACACCCCCTCTTAAAACCTTAAAAAGAAATGAAATTTTGTAAATAGCCATTAGTATATAAAATTCAAAGTTTTCTATTGCTACTCAAACAAAAACATTCAAATTTTGCAAGAAAATAAATAATATATAAATTAATTAAACGAAGCCAGCTCTTAACCTCTTCATTAAGATTTTCACAGAAAAACAGCAAAATTTTGAAACATTATTTTCTGCTTCCTGATTGGTTTGATTAAAAGTGTCAACAATAACATAGTTTTATAAAACATACAAGGGGGAATTATAAAAAAAATAATTAAAGCTAAATATTTATTAGTTATTTTTTTATGAACCAAAAACATCAAGGGGTGTCCATTACTGGAAGGGTGTCCATTACTGGCACATCTACCCTATATTGCAATTCATATTTTTGAAAACAGAGATTAATTTTTAATATATATATATTAAACATTAATCTCTGTTTTCAAAAATATGAATTGCAACTTACGAATTTTTCAACAGAAATCTATTTCTAGAATCTTCAAATATGCGAATATAAAATTATAGCTCATTCCGCAGAGTAGTGTTTGCGCAATCCTTAATATATATATATATAGCACATTATGTATAAAATGCATTCGACAGACCCAGAATCTCGCACCATAATTAAACTAAGAATAAACAATAAACATCAAAGAAATTTCCACAGATATAACCTGAACAAGAAAAAACAACCAAAAAGCTGTGGCCTCGTCAGCAGTGGGCATTTTATAAAAGCACACTAATGTTTCAGACTAATTACCATACACAACAAACTATTATTCAGTAGTGGCGTTTGGTTTCGCCGAGAGTGTCGCAAACCATGAATCAAATGCATAAAAATAGTTTAAAGCATATCACGAACACTCCCCCACCGGACTCGACGACACAATAAATAGCACATCTCCCAATTCAAAACGTATGTGTAATATACGCTGAAACAGCAATAAAATTATTTTACCAAACTTGACCCACACAGCCACAAAAACCAATACCGACATCCAGTGATCCATAGTCTGTCCATGCTCGTTCCATGACTGTTGCCACACAATTGCAGACATCCTATTAAAATATATAATGTTGAGTGAGAGAGTGTGTGTGTGTGTGTGTAATCTATACATATTTTAACAGAATCGATTTCTAGAAGCTATAAAATATGAATCCAAGATAACAACTCATTCCATCATGTAGTTTTTAAATCATGCTTGAAAAAAGAGCTCGAATTTTGATCTGTTTTGCAACGATTACAAATTAATTTAACATTACGATTATGAAAGCCTGAAAGCTAATGTGCCCGACGTATTTGACCCGAAATTCTGGTCAAAAATATTTTTCGATGTAAATATAGGCCGATTGGCTTGAAATTCTTAGAAGTTATTGGGTATCACTATGGCATGTTTGGTATTGTAAATCAAGTCTATAGCCTTTACGGTTCATTTACAGAGACACCCAAAAGAATTCCCTTTCATTATGGTCTACGGGGAAAATCGTTTGCTCTGTATTTTAATGCTATCACGCTTTTAAACGTGCTGAAATTTATATACTTCACTAAGTTGTACTAAGGCACTTATTGTAGAATATGGTGTGCATAGAATATATCGTTCATTTACAGGGACACACAAAAGAATATGGCTGAAGAATAAATTTAACTATTGAAGTCTATGACCAATAATTGCTGGAAGGGCGTTTGTAGTTGTGATAGGCCTTTTAAAATAGAACAATTTTCTGTTTAATATTACTTGGTTTGGATACATTCTATAGATCATATACAGGGCTGCACAAAAGTTCTCAAGTACATTTCCGTTTATTCACGGAAATGGCTGAATGGACACTTTTAACTGTGCTATGCGTTTCACTGAACTAACTTTTAGCATACTATGAAGTATACATAGAAATCCATAGCTTAGTTTAATATTTTATATCTTAAAAGGTGACGAAGAGTAAGTAGGATTTTATCACTTCACATAATAATAAATATACATTTTATAAATATTTTGACAATTAAGAGAAAAAAAGAGTCATCATTTATGAAGATCACAAAGAAAAAAGAAGTTAAAATGTTAATTTACTAAGTAGATATTTTAAAAATACGAATAAATTACATGTCCATTGGCTTAACATTACCGAAGAAAGTTTGGAAGTTGAGCGACTTGTAACCTTAACTATTTACAGTTTTTAAGAGGAAAGTAATTGTTGATAGGTTTGTCTTATTCACTATTAATGTTTAATTAAATGTATTTAACTTTACTATATATAAAACTTATTATCTACATTTAATAAGGCTTATTACATTTAAATTACATTTAAAAGTAATTATTGCATTTAATTTATGTTTAATAGTGTTATATTTAATAGTAGGTTCAGTAAAGCGGAGTCTAAATAGTATAGATTGCTAGTTTTTGAATGTATTCAATATATTACCAGTTTCAAAATGATTCTTTAGAACACTTCTTCATCACTCTCTTCATGGCTTTTATCGGGACTACCATCCGACCTTGCTGGAAGAAGAAGTTGTAGGGTCTCGCTACTGTATGGTTTTCTCTTTTTAGTTGATAAACGGAGTTATTAGAAAATATAAAGTTGCTTATTTTCACGTACATTATAAAAGGAAAATTTTAATAAAACTTTCTTGGTGTCGTTTGTCAGTTTTGGAATTAAAATTAGGTGTCCCTTTTTAAGGACACCGCCCTCGAAAAGGTTAATTCCCTCCTTTCTCTCCTTATGTCACACACATGAGCCCCAAGAACTAATTAGGGAACCCTTTTTCTATAAATAAGTATATACAATTAGAAGGCGATCGGATATTTCTATCAAAAGATATCGAGTTGCGTGCGTATGTACTTACCTACATACGTACATATGTACGTACATACATACAGACAGACAGAATAGGTAGGTGCAAAAGGTCTGCGGTAATGTTCTGTGAGCTAAAAACCTGCAATACGACAGTGAATATATAGTTCTTATCTCTTCAATTTGGTGGCCGCAAGACAAAGCATTTAAATGGTCATCCCGAAAATAATTTTTATAAAAAAATGGCCACAATATGCGGAAGATTTTTTTGCAGAAATTGATACTCAAAACTATAACTAATACGATTATAATTCAAACATGGCGGGGTAAAACGCGGCACATATTTAAAAAGCTTTCGATATGTATAAATTAGAGCCAAAAATGCTTTAAAAATAACCCTTTTACACATTTAATGTTTTTTTATTACCTTAAAAACGAGACTGTTTAAATTAACACATAGTTTAAAACTAAGCTCTGACTTTTGTTAAACACGTAAGCTCTGTTTAGTTTCAATTCAGCAATTCATTGAGCCACCAAAAAAAAAAATATATTTAAACGTAACAACAATGCCAAAAAACAACAAAAAACCACGTCTTTCCAGAAAGAAACTGTTAGAAAATGCTCTTTTGTTTTCAAGAACATCCACCAGATGGCAGCATCAGACAATAATTTTTTATTTTATCTACTGTGACAGACATTCAGTTCAGTCAGTGTTGCTCCTTCCCTTATAGCAGTTGGCAGCAAAATGCTGCTTGATTAAAAAAATCCAATAATATTCCAAAGGAATATAATATGATAAAAAAACTGCAACAAGCAATAGTTCAAAGTTTTTCTTTGTGTTTGTAAATAGTCTCATTCATCTGTTTTGTTTTATTGTGAAGTGTGATCCGTATTTTGACCAGCATATATATTATTCTAGTGTATTCAATCTTCTAATAAATGTTTTTTGTTCATCCAAAGAAGAGTATATTTCCATTGAAACACATCAAAACATAAAGGTAAAACTTTTGACCTTTTTATTGTTTACCTATTGAGGAATTTCGTATCCAAGCCTTCCATATGGAATAACATTCCAACAGTCCATTATGAGACTGAAGTTATCTCAGTTTTTCTGAAATCAAAAGTAACTTCAAAAATTGTTCTCAAGAATTTTATTTTGTTCTTATTTCATCATTAGCATTATATTTGAGTTTATAATTGTTGTTTTGATGTATTAATAAGATAAAAAGTTTTATTTTCTGTGAAATAAGCAAATATTATTATATCATAATGTCTAGTATTAAAGAATCTCATTATGTTGATAAATTAACTGATGACAACTATTCAGTTTCGAAGTTTAAAATAGAACAATTGTTAATCAAAGAAGGTCTGTATTATGTTGTATTTGAACCTAAAAAGGAAAATGATGATAATTGGGTAAAAAATGATAGAAATGCTAGGGCATTAATTTGTTTAAATATCTCAGATTCACAAATTGTTCATGTCAGACATGCTGAAAGTGCTAAAGAAACATATGATCAATTGAAATCTGTTCATGAAAGAGTAAATTTAACTAATAAACTTTATCTCCTTAGGAAGCTGTATTCCATTAAATATAATGAAAGTATTAAAATGCAGGATCATATTAATTCTGTCTTAGAATTAGCAGAAAAATTAAGAAGTATAGGTGAAGTAATACAAGATCATAATTTAATAGCTATTTTGCTCTGTTCCTTACCAAATCCTATTAGTACCTTTATAACTGCTATTGAAAGTAAATATGAAACAGATTTATCATTAAAATATGTTCAAAACAAATTAATTGATGAGTATCTTAGAAGAGTTGAAACTAAACAAATTTCAACAAAATTTGAATCTATTGCTTTGAAGGGTAATAGGGATAAACCAAAGCATTTGAATAAGCAAAAATTTTGTTCTCATTGCAAAAAGAATAATCACAACCGTGAAGATTGTTTTCACTTAAAGGGTAATAATACTAACAAAACAAAACCAAATTTCACCCAAGATAGATCACGTCAACAGTTTAAAAAACCAAACGATTGCTCTGCCTCTACTGCTAGTCAAAATGAAAATCTATTAGATTCTCAAAACTATCATGAATTAATGGAAGAATCAAATTCTTCGAGTTTTGTTATGAAATCTCAACAAAATGGAAATAAAAACAAAAATTTGTCTTTTGTTATTGATTCAGGTGCGTCTGTTCATTTAGCTAATTCCTTGGAACTGTTCTCAGAATTAAAAAGTTCGAATAAAGATACAATTACAATTGCTAATGGAACTAAATTAACTGCAAAGGGAAAGGGTAAATGTACTTTTAATATTGAAACACTTAATGGTCAAACAAATAGAGTTACATTGGATCATGTGCTTTATGTTCCCGAGTTGGATAGTAATTTATTATCTGTCCAGTCTTGTACTGAGAAAGGTTTTGTTGTGACATTTAAAGATGATATATGTTTAATTAAAAAGGGCAACATCCTAGTTGCAGATGCAAAAGCTGATGAGGGGTTATATAGATTAAAAATAATACCTACAAATGAAAAGGTATATAGTGCTTCAGAAATATTACCCGTTTGTTCTAATGTTAACTGCATTCTAAAATGGCACCAAAGGCTGGGCCATAGAAATTTGGAATCCATCAAGAAAATTCAAAAGGATGATTTAGCTTTAGGTATTACTGTGAATAATTGTTCTCATAATACTGAATGTTCAAGTTGCATAAAAGCTAAGTTAATAGAAAAATCATTTCCAAAAGAAACGCAACACAGAAGTAAAAAACCACTTGATTTGATATACAGCGACGTATGCGGTCCTGCAGAAACAAAAAGTATGGGATCAAAAAGATATTTTGTTACATTTATTGATGATTACTCACGTTATACACAAGTATATTTTATTTCTTCTAAAGATGAAGTTTTTTGATAAATTAAAAGAGTATGTTGCATCAACAACAAACAAATTTAGATTGAAGATTAAATCGTTGCGTAGTGACAATGGAACAGAATATTGCAACGAATCTGTCAAAGACTACCTTAAAAACTTAGGAATAAATCATGAAACAACGACGCCATATTCACCGTCCCAAAATGGAGTCGCAGAAAGAAAGAATCGCTCGCTTATTGAAATGAGTAAAGCCATGCTTATAAATGCTAAATTGCCAAAAACATTCTGGGCAGAAGCCATAGCTACAGCAGCCTACTTACAAAATAGATTACCCACAAAATCAACTGAAAAGACACCATATGAAGTGTGGAATGGGCATAAGCCAAATTTGAGTCACCTTAAAGTATTTGGATGCAAAGCATATGTGTATGTTCATAAACAGAAGAGACAAAAATTTGACGAAAAGGCCACTGAAGGAGTCTTTGTTGGTTACGATTTAAGAAGCAAAGGATACCGAATTTATATAGGTGGTAGAAAAATAGTGATAAGCAGAACAGTGAAGTTTTTTGAAAATATGAACTGTGAAAATGTCTTTAAAGAAAATCCTGAAGAGCGAATCTCAGATTTAATGCATTTCAATTTTTCAGAAGAAAATCTTGAAAATGATAGTGAAGCTATCCAAATAGAAAATACTGCTGAAGAAATAAATATGGATGAAAAAACAGTAGATAGCCCAACAACTGAAGAAAGTGAAGATAATTTCCAGAGAAGAATATCTAACAGAGAGACTAAAGGAATTCCACCAGAAAGATATTCTTATAAAACTGAAGACAGTTATTCCAGAAATCAAGATCCTGAAACTTTTAAAGATGTTTTACAATTACCAGTAAAAGATCAACAGAAATGGTTTCAAGCTATGAAGGAAGAATTTAACTCTTTAAAGGAAAATGAAGTGTTTGAGCTTGTTACTTTACCCAAAGGCAAGCACACCATTGGCTGTAAATGGGTTTACAAAACAAAACGTAATGAAAATGGAGAAGAAATAAAATGCAAAGCACGATTAGATGCCAAAGGTTTCGCTCAAAAATTAGGCACTGATTATGATGAAACCTTCTCTCCTGTCGTCAAACATACAACTATTAGAGCTTTTTTGACCTGGGAAGCTTATCATAAAGCCAGAGTATTTCAAGTAGATGTTAAAACAGCCTTTCTACATGGTAAACTAGATAATGAAGAATTATACATGCATCAACCAGAAGGCTTTCATGATGAAGAAAATAAAGACAAAGTCTATAAATTAAAAAAGGCTATATATGGTCTTAACCCTCTGTCTACCAGAAGGGTCCAATGGACCCGACATGTACATTCAAAATATTTATTCAAACCAGAAATTTCTTCAAAACAAACTAAATGTATAAATCAGACAATAATAAGTTAAATAAACAAATTAAATAGTTTTAAGTAAAAATTCTGGTGTAGAATGTTTTTATAAAACTTGAGTAAAATTTCCGGTAGTTCTAGGGTTAAACAAGCCGCCAAGTGCTGGAATGAAGAAATAGAGAATACTCTAAAGGCATATGGATTTAAACAAAGTGAAGCTGATCCATGTTTGTTCATAAAAGAAAAATCAAAGAAGACAATTCATCTCATACTGTATGTAGATGATATGCTGATGAGCTCAGAAGATGAAAATGAAGTTAATGAAGTAATAAATTACTTAAAGAAATCTTATCCCATAACATCACTAGGAGAAGCAAAATACTTCTTAGGTATAGAAATTTACAGAAAAGAAGATGGAAGTTATTTACTTTCACAAAGAAGTAAAATAAATCAATTAGTTAAAGATTTTCAGCTTGAAGAAGCCAAACCAACTTATACCCCAATGGAAACTAACTATTATAGTTTAGATAAAGAAGAAAATCTTTTATCATCAAAGGATAATTATAGACAAGCTATAGGAAGTCTTTTATATATTTCCTCATGCACAAGACCTGATATTACAGCTCCTACACACATACTAAGTCGAAGATGCAATAATCCAAGAGAAAAGGACTGGAATGCTGTTAAGAGGGTATAAGATACTTAAAAACAACGAAAGACCTTGATCTCTACATTTCTTCAAAAGAATATCCTAATATAGTTGCATACTCGGATGCAGACTGGGGTCAAGATGCTACAGACAGAAAATCCACCTCAGGAAATGTAATCTTCTTCGGCAATAGCTGCATTTCTTGGTTTTCACGAAAACAATCATGTGTGACATTATCGTCAGCAGAAGCTGAATATGTGGCGCTGTCACAAGGAACTCAAGAGGTGCTATGGATCTTAAAATTATGTAAAGATCTCAATTTACAACAACATTTTCCTATTAGAATTTTTGAAGATAACCAATCTACAATTAAATTGGTTGAAAGTGAAAAATTTAAATCTCGCACTAAGCACATTGATACAAAGTATCATTACATACGAGATTTAAAAACTAAAAATGTTATAGATGTCAAATATCTATCAACAAATGAAATGATAGCAGATATAATGACGAAGCCACTGCCAAAGGCCAAATTCGAACTTTGTAGAAACCTTATCCACCTGGTGTCAGATTCTATAACAAAACGGGAGAGATGTTAGAAAATGCTCTTTTGTTTTCAAGAACATCCACCAGATGGTAGCATCAGACAATCATTTTTTATTTGATCTACTGTGACAGACACTCAGTTCAGTTAGTGTTGCTCCTTCCCTTATAGCAGTTGGCAGCAAAATGCTGCTTGATTAAAAAAATCCAATAATATTCCAAAGGAATATAATATGATAAAAAAAACTGCAACAAACCATAGTTCAAAGTTTTTCTTTGTGTTTGTAAATAGTCTCATTCATCTGTTTTGTTTTATTGTGAAGTGTGATCCGTATTTTGACCAGCATATATATTATTCTAGTGTATTCAATCTTCTAATAAATGTTTTTTGTTCATCCAAAGAAGAGTATATTTCCATTGAAACACATCAAAACATAAAGGTAAAACTTTTAACCTTTTTATTGTTTACCTATTGAGGAATTTCGTATTCATGCCTTCCACATGTAATAACATTCTAACAGAAACTTCCTCTTTAGCTGAGGCCAGGAGTCATATAACTCAGATTCCTAAAATAGACATAGATCGATGCACCAGTTAGTTAGCTATTAAAAAACATGATTTTTACAATTGTTGACGAAATTTTAATTTTTGAATTTTTGGCCAGGTTTTTGGGTCAAATACTCCACTGTGCGCCGGTTCTGTATGTATGTAAGTACGTATGTATGTATGTACGTAATGCGATAACTCTTGATAGAAATAACCGATTTGCTTCAAAAAATTTTTGTAGGTTGATTCTAGTAAGACGCATCCCTTATTAGTTTTGGGGATTCATTGGTTAAGTATAAAGGGGGACCGGGGGCTAATCCCTTCTTAACTTAGATAAATGGGTTTTTTATGCAGAATTATCAGATTTTTTTTCAAATTTAGTAAACCGGTTTATTCTGATAAAGCGTTTCCCTGATTAGATTTGGAAGTTCATTGGTTAAATATAAAGGGGGAACGGGGGGCTATTATCCCTTTTAATTTAGATAAATGTGTTTTCTATCCGATTTGCTTCAAATTTAGTATACCTATTTATTTCGATAAGGCGCTTCCCTGATTACATTTGGAGGCTCATTGGTTAAGTATAAAGAGGTGAAAGGGGGGGGGGGTCAATCTCCTCGTAATTTATTTTTCGAGGGGTATATTCTTTGAAATAGGAGTATAATATATAATTAGTGTGAATAGCCTGTGAGCTCAATGCCATCAGTTTAACTGGACACTTTTCTTTTTTATTTTCGCTCTGATAATTTGGTGATTAAAATTTATGGGGTATTCCATTTTTTTGGCCGATTGCAGTTTGTACGAATGCAATGTCTGTGATTAAGCTTAGATTAAGACATCCTGTATAAAGGATACACGTAACATTAAGTACAGTTGTTTAATTATTTTTTTTTTTTACCATATGTCAAAGTAAATGTGATTAACAGTTATGTGTAATTCACTGCATTTAACGGTAAACTGAAAGAAAGAATCTACCCCAAGCAATAAAATTCTCAAGCCTTATGAAAAACGCTATGTCAGATCGCATTTGTAGAATAAGAGTAAATATTAAATCTTTATTTCTGAAAAATTCAAGATCAAGAAAATAGTACAAACACTCTCTTTGAAATATTTCTTAAATCTCAAGAAAAACATACAAAATAAGATGCTTACTTTGAGTAGAGAACTAATTCCCCTGAATATTTGTAGCGTTTAATGTTTAATATCAACGAAAAGTGGAATTGGAAAAACAACATTTTTACTAACAATTCGAATTTTTGTAATAGAGATATTTATTGTTGGATTTTTTAAAACCAAAAATGTACTTACATTTTGTTTTAAACAAGTTTCCTTTCTTTCATTTTTTACACAGTATAAAATTCGTATAGATAAATATAAGTGAATGTCAGAAACAAAGTTCATTGTTGTTGGGAAATTTCCACCATTTATCAAATACTTTATTCTAATATTGATAAGTGATTAAGAAGTGAGAAAAATATTTTCGATCGAATTATTTGACGTGATAATGATCCATCTGACATGTTTCACCCTATCAAAGTGTCTTTCATTAAAGTCGAATTAGTTTCTAGTTAAAGATTTTGAGTGTATTTATACTGAAACCACTTTTAAAATTTTCATTTCAGGGAAATTACTTGTAGTACAGCTAAAATTATATATTTATAAAATGAGTTTGTTTTCAAGAATGAAAATATGAAGGGGTAATTTTTATAAACATACATGTTTGTTTAAAATAGGTTATGCCATAGATGTCAACATTTCGATTTTCTTACGAGATCTGATCCAAGTCAAACCTATTTGCAACCGGAAATGTCATTAAAAAAATAAAATCTAGTAAGTAACAGGGTTACATGACTATTAGGTTTTCATTATTGGCGCATGCTTCTGAAAAAAGATTATGAAAATTAGAACTTTCCTTGTGTATAAGACCATCTTGACATGGAAGCACATGCAAACAAGAAACGTTTTATTAAATAGCTTTTCTTGCGGAAGACATGTTCGGCTGGTATCTGATACCAGATGCAGACAGAAATGTTAGAATATGTGGTAATAGAGATTAAAAATAATTTTGTTAAAAGAAAAGTAATTTATAGAGTTCGAAAATAAAATTTAAACAATTGAACATTCTTTTAAATATTAATTAATGTTCGTTTCAAGCATTTTCCCCACAATTAAAAGAAAGCATATAAAATTTTCTCATACATTTACGGTAGGAGAGTAGTATATTTCTTAAAGAAAATAGAAGTTATAATTGAAAGAATATAAAATTTCTTTTAAAAGGCAAGACATTGCGAATAGAAATTTTATTTTTTATTTAGTGAATGACATTTTTTACTGTTTTTATAGCATTATTCAACAAGGTTCAACACTATATTTCTACTGGATAAACACAATTCGAAATGTGACAAACGTTTAGACAAAAGCGTTTACTACAGTAATGTGGAAAGTGCTCCCTTTTCAAAATACTTGATCACTACAAAATGTTTGATAATTACTAAATTGTTTATTGTTGAATAAATTTTTTAGACATGGGACACTTCAAAGATGTTGTGATCAGAAGAGTTTCAAATCTAGAAATCCTCTACTTTCGACAGCAGTTGTTCTTTAAAACCCTTTGGGAACATCTTTGATATTCTTTATATGCCAATCCATTCTTCCAACTGATAGAATTTATTCAACATTCTTTTCTTCTCTTGTTCCGATAGAAAAAAATAGGGTGGATAAGTTGAGTGCGTTATTTCCGCACATTCATGAAAACTGTGAAGACACAATCATTTTCCAACTCACTAGATGAACCTCTTAAATGTCTCATTTTTAGAAGTAAACAGGATATTTTAGTAACTTAAAAAGTTTTTAATTAGCTAACTTTATGATTCTGCCTGAACTTAAAAGTGCATTTTGTGGAACATTCTTTTGTATCATTTAAGCGGTATGATAGATTAGCTAGAAAGTGGCTCATGCGTAAGAAAAACGATTTTTACAAAATTGCCTGGTAAGTAGTTAAAGGTTAATCTTTCTCTAATTTGAATAGGAAGTTATTTTTCATCTACCCAGTGTTCTAAACACATTTTTCTTAAATTCAGAAACCATTTTATATTTTGATAAGATTCTTAAAATATCTCAAAACAGTTTAAAGAATAAATCTCTATAGTTATGATGTTATATAATTTCTTATAATTTTCGAAGAGACACGCAATCAAAAGTCAATTTAGCAGATCGTTGTTCCAACAGCGAAATTTTCTTCAGATAATATGAAACTAAAAAAGTATTTAAGGAGGATTTTTGTAAGAACATTTTTATATTTAAAAGATACTTTGTATAGTATTTCCTAACATTGAAATAATTCATTCTACATATTTTAATTTCTTAGAAAATTCAGTTTTTACACATGATATAGGACGAGCGCGTTCAACGCAATGCTCCTATGTATGTGGTAAGAATGATAGTCCCATGCCATATACATGTATTTCATGTTTAAATTATTTGTATTATACAATCAGTATTGCCAAGTGGGCGGTTTATAACATTCCGAAATATGCCAGACATTTTTAACTATTAAAACATTGATTTTTGGTTTCCCCTAGAACAATCCTAGAAACAAAACCGCATAAAGAGGGACGTAAATCGCCGGGTAGTGACTTTTTCGCCGAACAGACAGCGCTACGTAACTTGTTGACAATGAAATATTTTAAAAAGGCGTTTATTACTTTTGAACTTCTAAAAAGTTACGGAACCAATTTTGATAAAATTTAAATGAGACCCACTCGAGAATACTCTGTTTAAATTTAAAAAAATCACATGAATCGGTCACGTAATTTCGGAGTAATCGGTGAACACACACACACACACACACACACACACACACACACATATATATATATATATATATATATATATATGGGGCATTCTCACATTCTTTTGACTTACATGTCCCTGAATAATAATTTTCATTTTAATACGCTTTTTTGTGTTTTTTTTTCATATACTTGGGAACATCCCATTGCATGATTGCACAACAATATTAACGAGTTAAATAAGTTTTGGACGATGTTGGGGGTCCAAACACCTGGAAAACTCCTGTACCGTCCCGTGTCCCTGATGCTGATTTTTAAGTTTGAAGCTGTCTGGATAAAATTGTTTCAATAAAAATAATTCGATGTAATTTTTTTCTGAAACTGGAACTATTGTTTTATATAAATATGTAGCTAAAAATTAACCTGCATACATTTTTAGGTTTCTTATTATTTTTTAAACTCTGTCCCTGGGTTTAGATTCCTTACCGTCCATCTTCTAAAATTATACAGAAAATCAGTTCAGATGCAGCCACAGAATTTTTTTCAACTCTTTTCTCATGCAGAAGTATGCTAGAGAAATAATGTCTAAAATTCTTTGGCAGGAAATTTACGGTAGAATTTAAATCAGCATTTAAATATAGATTTCAAGCATCATGGCTTTATGGTTAGTCTCACCATCCCCAAGGTTTATTCCTGCACTTTTCGAGATAAATTAAAAAAAATTAATTTAATCCAATGTTAACAACTGTTTCTAAAAATCAATGAACATTGTGGCTATCACTTAGTCATAACATGATTTTCCTAAAAATAAGTGGTCATTTTCCTTACCGTTCCATCCTTACCGTCCCCCTTTTTCCACTTTTTTTTACCTTACCGTCCCTTCTTTAACACCCCTTTAAGACAATGTTATACAAAAATTTGGTATTAAAAGTACTACATTGTTATTATTTCTTATTTGAATGCCCTGTGGGTACTATGCAAATTCATATAAGTAAAAATTTAGAAGAAAATAAAAAGTTATAAGGTTAAAATGGTAAGGAAAATTAAACTCGCAAGTTTAACTTAAATAAAAGAGTTAAATAAAAAAAATTTCGCTGCTGACCATTTTTTCTTTATTTTGAATCATTAAAGGGCGAATTAAAGGTCAATCAGGATAATAAATCAGGCAAAGGTTAATCATTAAATGTCTATCAGATTAGAATGTTATTTTAGCAAGTTTAATTTCGTCAGTTTTTTTTCCCAAAAGTCAAAATATTGTGAGAATGCCCCATATACGTGTCGAATTAAGAACCCCCTCCTTTTTCCAGATTGTTAAAATGCAAATTAAACCTATTTTCTATTAAACTTATTATATTATTATACCCCTTATTTCTATTGAAATGGGACTTTTTATTTAAAATAAGAAACTTAATGACTTCAAAATATTCTGTTCATTTAAATTATTAAAAAAACACTTAATTATTTTAGTCTTTTTTCATGACATAAATAATGTTGTAACTATTTCTGTCAACTGAAATTTACTGTATTTTTGTTAATTATTTTATTTTTATTAGATTCCAAAAGGATGATTCCTAAAGTATTATCCCTCAAAAATGTTGATATTTTTTAAAGGATAAAATTTTAATTTTGTTATAGAATAATTTTATGAAATGTGGATTTAATCTCGCATTTATTTTTCTTACTTCTTACTTATTTTCTAAACATATCGAAAAGTGTTTTGCTGTCAGCACAATCCAGTAAAGGCACTTTAAAAAAATTTCCCCGTCAAAAATGTCTTTTACGAATTTTATTTCAATAGACCTAAATCTGAAAACCATCGGTAGAATTTCGTAGTTTTAGACCTGAACTTTTGGTTTAATTTTTAAAATTCAAAAGAATTAATACAGCTTCTGTAACACCGTCCTCAAAAGAAAAGAACAAAATTTCATCCCATCTTAAAATTCTAAAAATAGATATTTAACATAAAAACAGTTTTTCCTGTTTATCTATGAAATTACGCTGAAAATGTGGAGTGTTGTACTCGTTATCCTTTTAGGTAGATTTCGTATGAAATACTACCTATCGGCGTCATTCCTATGTTAGAATTTCTGAAAAATTTTTGCAGATCTACACCGATCATGACCCCTAGAACCCAAAACCACCCTCAGTAAAAAACTTTATATATCTATCTATCTATCTATATATCACTTTTTTCTGGACACGATAACTTTCACAATTCAGCACAAATCTCTTCCAAACTGATACATAAAATTAAGGGGCATAAAATCTCGGACAAGTTCGTTAATGGGCAAAATCGGACCAAGGGGGTGGAAATAGGGAGGGGTTTTGTGAAAACCGAAAAACCCCCATAACTTCTTAATTTTTGTACATATCAAATCAGTTTAAAGTTTTTATTACTTCTAAAAATAGCGCCAAAAATTTATGTATCACAGATTTTTGATAAAATTAAAAATGAGCTCAAGGGGCGCAAAAAACAGGGTTTTTGGGAGAAAAAAAAATCCTAACTTCGTCAATTCTCAAGATATCAAATCCAATCAATTTTATTATACATCTCCTTAATATTATCTACAACTTTTATATTTACAAGTTTTTGATAGGACCAATTCGTACTGCAAAAAAAAAAAAATTAAAAACGAAAACAAAAAAAGTGGGGTGAAGAAGAAAAATTTCCATAACTCCGTCAATTCACAAGATATAAAATCCCCATGAATTTATCCTATCTCTTCTTAATATTGTCTTCAACATTTATATAGACAATATTTGATAGGACTAATTCTTACAGCAAAAACAAATTAAAAATACATAGCCATTGAAGAAAAAAATCATCTTACTAAGGGTGTATTCTAATCCAAACTGCTTATTTTCTTACTCATTTTTAAATTCATTTTTGTTCTCAAACGCATCCAATTGATAGATTCTCTTCTTCAGAATCTATATAATGTACCGTTATGATCGATTTTTGATAGAGGCAGAATATATTTCAAAAAATGATGTCAAAGTGGGCATTTTGAACAGAATTTCCCGAAGCGATTGTGTTAGAAACGAAAATTATTGCCCCACTGAGAAAATAATTGTTTATTAATCAAGTTTCAATTAATTGAAAAAAAAATAAAAACACATGTCGCTTATAAATCTTTTCAAAAATCACGTCAGCAAGTTTCGCATTTTTTTCTATTAAAAATTAATCTGAAAATGTCCCAGAAAATTTAAAGTTGTTGAGTATGGGAAAGTATTTTTTTTAATACCGCCTTAACATGATTCTGATAAAACCAGCTATTATATAAAAATGAAATAAAAACTCGTCAAAAGCGGTCAGATAAAACTCTTAAAGTGGATTTATATCTGCTCATGATTGAGTTTTCGTTGGTGCAATTAATATACTTAACATCGAAATCTACCTCCGCCTGTAGACTGGGCCGGAATGGATTTTTTTGTATTTTATAAGCATGCCTCCATACTGCTTCTCATTTTTGTATATTTAGAACAGCAAAAAATCAAACAAAAGGTTTTAACTGGAAATTCGTGCGATCATTCAAATGTTTCAGAAAACATGAATTTAAAGGGATTGGGGAAAATATTCTAGTTTGTAATTAGTAGTTCGCATGGCGTGTTTTGCGAAATAACGACCAGTGAATTTTACTACATCTTAAACTTCACTCTTGTTTCATTAGTAATAGTAATTCATTTGTTAGTAATCAGTCAATAGTCATCAGCTGGTAGTCAGTAATTATAGTCAGTCTTTATCCTTTTACATTAAAATTTTAATTTAGGGTTATCACTTAAATGGATACAAATGTGGTTCAACATAGTTGGTATAGAGACTATTGCTATGAAAAAAAAAAAAAAAAAAAGATTAGGACAATATCAAGCAATCAAGAAATTTTGATTTTGAATTAACACATTTTTCTAAATTTGTTTGATGGCTGATTAAAATGGTATATTAGAACCTCATCCGACGTCACCATCAATCTAGATTCTGTCAAATTATAATTTCGCAAAAAATTGCTTTTTTTTTTTTTTTTACAATAGCTCTGCTTATCTTTGCCTCATTGATTGGGGGTAAAACCCCATAGTGATGGGGTGGAGCCCCGCCCTGCGTAGTTTTGACCATTTCCACTAAGACGAATGAGTTAAATGAAAGCTTTATCGAATTATACCAAGGTAGGTAACCATTAAGAATGTACAAAATGATTACTCGATGTTACACTTTGTCAACTAATCTCCAAAACTTATACTATCTTAGTATTTTAACCAGAACTATTTTGGATAGGTATCGATAAAAGAAGTTGATCATCATGCAATGCGTATCAAGGCATCGTTAGTCGTTTAACAGAATCTGTAACTATTGGGTATTATCGTTAAAAACTGTCCATAGTGACGATTATCGTATAACTAAATAAGGTACTTTTGGGTTATAGCCAACCCCGCGAATGAATCGCCAAATGACCAAGATTTATTGCAACATTTTAAAATAGATATGATAAGATCATAACACATGATGTATATAACATTTAGTGACGCATATGACCCATTTCATATACGACTCATATATGACGCCTTTATGACATTTATATGATATGAGTAAAAGATGTACATGATGTATATATGCCATATAAGACGTAAATAATATGTATATGACGTATATAGCACATATGAGTATTTGGAGTATATACTATTTGCGTATACATCATGCATCTATAAGCTTTGCGATGATCTTGGAATACAGTATTTGTGGGAGCTGCTATAAAGCAAAAGTACCCGAAATAATTTTAACTACGTAAATCCGAAAGCAGTCAGCATTGCCTTGTACTTAAGCTTTCACTTTAGATATTGATTTCCAACTGATAAAATACGATTTTCTTGTTTATAAAGCACACCTTGAACGATCAATCTTTTTTTTTTTTAACAGAATGACGTTACCCTTTAATTTTTTATTACCATCGTTACCTAAGCACGATGATAAAACTTTCTTTGTGATATTTTCTCCATAGTCTAAATTTTCCATAAAGTGGTCATTGCAGAAAATATTTAAAAATAAATACGCACGGGTACACCAATGAATAAATTACACAATCTCAGTATTAAGGGTCAATGTCGTCGTCAATGTATCAACATCAACATTCAATGTATCAACAACATCAACTAAAATACACTGCATGTCATTACAACACTGATCGTATTTACTGAGTTTCCAACGTTGCTCAAAATACATCGGAAAACCATTTTCGATACAAAATACACCGGGTTTTGAATTTAAAATACAAAATACATTTAATAATTAAAAAATACAAAATGCATATATTTTCAAAATACATTTGACATACAAAATACATTTTGAAATTAAAAAAAAAAAATGTTGTGCTTTAAACTAAACTACGGAAAAGCGAAGTGCTTTTGCAAAACTGGCTAAACTTTCCGAAGTTATACATTTCCAAAGTAAGCAAACAAAACTGATAAAAATAAATTATTCTATAAGAGAGCATATTTTATTTAGAGAACAAAGAATTTTCACAGATAAAATAAATAAATTAGTCTATATGAGAGCACATTTTACGTACTAAACAAAGAATTTTTATAGATAACATTCATAAATGCAGACAGAAATCTGAAAATTTTCATGGGTATAATTCAGCTTCATTTAAAATTCTAAGTATACAAATAAAGTTCTATATAAAGCACAAACAATCTACAATTCATATTTATGACTAAAACTATGATTGGTCTTCAACAGAGAGCAATTTATCTAATCGGGAATTATTCAATAAATATCTTTTTCGAGAATTTACAATACCCGTAAAAGGAAACAGTCTTTCGACTTAAACCTAAGCAAGAGTTCCCTCATTGTATGATAAATACATTTTAAGATGAATCAATTTATCTGCTAAATAATGCAATATTTCAAGTTCTATAGCAGTTTGAGAGCTTGGCAAAGATGGCATGTAGTCATTAGATGTGAACCACACATCATCTGGCGGAAGAATTTAAAGAGAAATATAAAATAAACAACAAGATGTAATTATTTTGTGAATAACATGGTATACGCAAATACAGCGTAAGGAAGTACCACCAGGGGATGCGTCTGGGGGGGGGGAAGGCATAACCCTACGTAGAATTTTCGTTCAGGGGGAGTCAAATGCTAAAAATTGGCCAACAGTGACCAAAATTGTTACTTTTTCAAAGATTTAGAAGGGTAGGGTGAGCTCCTCTAAAAACATCACAAAATGGTGCAAATTATATTTTCAACATAGTAGTAAATTGTTTTCAGGAGAAATTTATTACTGACGTTATCTTTGCAAAAAGGCAAGTTAAAACCATTAGCGATGACATGTTGGGGCATATTTCTTTTAGACATCTGACATGTATGATATGACAAAATACCAAGAATGATTTAAAGACCTGTATTGATACTACAACGCCTTGCATGAGCCCTTATACTTCCATACTAAAAAAGGTGTATTCTGTCATTTTTTAAAGTTCTCTCTTATGATATAATATATACAGATGTGAATAATAGTGGGTACACAATTCATGTATGAAGTTTACAATAATTCAATAACATTTTCTATGCATAGGTAAGTCCCCTCCCACTAGAATAATGCTTGGCCAAATGCCCTAGATAGTCGGGCGCTGAATACCATGATACCGAATGATATTTCTTAAATATTCATTTTTTATCTTTTGTGCAATGCATGGGTTTAATAAAGTGAAACACAGCGGTCTTTCACATATGCATCGCCTCTTAATCATGTTCTGTTTTAAATAATCTCTGCAATCGCAATCCCAATTGTGACTATGTCAATGTATTAAAATTTCCTAAATATCCATAACATATTATATAGCTGTATTTAAAAATATACGTACTATGTTTATAAATTTCTGCTGAAATAACAATAGTTGTAAATTAAAAGTGGTCAGTTAAATATTTTTTCTTATACTGGTTACACCACACACACACACACACATTGTCTTAAAGAATAATTATCTTGAAATATTTTCCGATTTATTTAAAAGCCCAACGTTTTGAAACACTACACAATAAACATCTGTCTCGGTTTCTAATTTTTTATTGCATATTTAGTTATATACTTTATAATGAATCAATGCCTTTGTTTATTTGTTATAAAGCGAATACAAAATAATAAATATTTTAATTTTATTTTAAACAAACACAAGCACCTACCCGCCCACATATGCAAAATGATAAGTATCTCCGTAAGGTAGTATGAGATTATGATTAATTAGATTGCTAATATTTTTGCACGTATATATACAGGGTGTCCCAAAAGCATTGGCTTCGGCTTTTATTCCTTATATAGATCATAGACATATATCTTAAATTACAAAGTTACGTAAAAAAACGTACACAATTTTATGAAATCGATTAAAATTTTCAGAAATACAAAAAAGAAAAGAAATACAAAATTTGAACTTTTATACGACCACCGTACAAAAACTTTTCCAGTGAGTAAAATGTGCCCCATACACTAATAAGGTCATGTACAAAATTTCAGCATTTTATCTTAAAAAGTCGCGGAGATATATTTAAACTAATTTGGTGAGGGGATCCTCATAAATTTGCACTCAAGAAAACAAAACAATGATTGTTTTTTTTAGTAAATTGTGTACGATCCCTAAAAAGCGATCCTTCGACATTATTTTTCCCCTTTGCGAACCCATATCCAGGCACCGAAAAATAGTTTAACCCTCTCGCTGCGCAACCCGAGATTTCCTCGGGCAACGTAAAAGTAGCAAAATTTGCCATCCCGAGACTTCCTGGGGGATACATTTTTTTCCGTATAATTAACTCTCCTTGATTATTCCCCCCAGTTATTTTTTATTGTAAAATTTGCCTGGCATTTTCCCGATTAAATTATTCAAAAATTTCTGTTTTGAAAAACCGGTGATAAAAGATTAAAAATTCTGTAAAAGACGCTCTTTCTGACAAACTTCTTTAATGTTCTTATACTGTATTGGAAAAAAAATCTTTTACAAAAATTTTTCATATATTTTAACTCTAAAATATATGTAGATTTGTAATATGTAATAAAAAAATTTTTGAACCCATTTTGATAAAACACGAAAAATTACGCAGCGAGAGGATTAAGTCAGCATTTATCTATTTTCATATGTCTGCGACTTTTTATCATAAAATGCTGAAATTTTGTACATGATCTTATTCGCGTACGGTGCACATTTTACTCATTGCGAAATTTTTTATACGGGGGTGGTATAAAAATTTAGTATTTCTTCCAATTTAATCACCTAAAAATTTCATAAAATTCTGTGCCCCCTTTTTACGTAACATTTTATTTTATGATATATGTCTGTGATCAATATTTAAGGAATAAAAGCCCATGTCAATATTTTGGAGATACCCTGCATATTAAAAACTTACAATTTTTGCCGGAGAAAGTTTTAGTTTTCGGCCGAAACTCGAAAAAGAACCGAAATTCTATTTAAGCCTAAGAAATTATTTCAACAGCACCATAGTTTATATATGCATTGTGTTATTATTTGAAATTCAATATTCAATAAAACAGGAAATTAGTCAAAATATTTTGGATTTCAATGTCACGATATAAACATTTAACTCCCGTAAGAATTAATGCCTAATAATTAATATACTCAATGGTAAATACAATTAATGAACGTTCGCATTCTATATCAATAAAGCTTCTTTAAACGAATATGCGAAGAGGGCATTATAAATCATACCGGAACCTCGATTCAATGAATAACCAAGTGAAATACGGCTGAAACCGATGATATATTAAAATCTTACCTCTAAATGAGTTTTAAAGTTTACTATTTAATAAGAATAATTAAATTTAAAAAATCAAAAACCCGACTGCGTAAAAAACGAACTAATTAATTATTTCTCATCAATGTGAAACTTTTTTTTATATCACATTCCTATTTTTTTTTATTTACTTGTATTGATGACTTTTAAGTTGTGTTTAATTGTTAGTTCCTATATATAAAAACGGTTTTGATGAGGCCTATAGATGTCTATGATGGTTAGAGTTTCAGGAAAGCTAGAGATCCTACCTACACAACTTCCAGGTTGTGTAACATTTAAACGGAGCTTCTGACTGTAAAATAGTGACTGGAACATCGTCTTCATTTTGAAAGACCTATCCAATGATACGCCACTCAATAGGGTGCGTAAAAAAATTTTCGTCTCTACTGCCATTTTGTATTTTACGTCCGCCATTTTGAAGTTATAAAAACAAAATCTAGCTTATAACCATCGGACGTTTAAGGCGAATCGATAGAGATCTCATTCATTAAAATCCATCCAGCGGTTGGGAAGTTTCGAGGGTATAAAGAAATCCACTTACCCAGATACGCGTGAAACACATAACTCTTCTTAGCAGTCGGGTAAAAATCCACTTCAAAAGTTACTTATAACCGATCCGAAACATCGTGTAATACACAATTAGCATTCTACTTTAACTTTTCCATTATTAACAATTTTCAAGCACTTCTCGTTTAAAACTGTGCACTTTGTATCATCATAATTAATTATCTTATTACAGACGGTCAAACAGAAAGAGAATATCCCTTGTACTCCTGTACATTTTAACCACCAAATTGTCACAGAAGAAAACCATTCGACAGGAAATATTGTCTTCTTTCAATTTATGTTAGGAAGAAAGTTTAGGGGATAATGATATTGTACGAGATACTGAAATTTTCAATGAGAAAACGTAATTCTGGACACTTGCTTTTACCTTAAATTTTAAGCTGCAGCAAACGAGGCCAAGTAATTTAAGAATTATGAATGGTTACAGTTCAAATCTTCTATTGTTAAATTCATTTCTAGTCGTTGCGAAAGAGATTACAATGCGTGGAGTTTCTTAAACGTAACTCAAAAACAATGTGCCAGTTATTTCTGAATAAGGTTTAATTTTGGATTCGCATATTTGAAGCTTCTAAAAAAAGAGTTCAGTTCAAAAAAATGCATAGATTATATTTCATATTTTTTCTCGAAAATTAATTTAAACCATACAGTGCGTGTAAAAACATTAAGGACAGCAAAAAATTGTAAAAGTTTTGATAAATTGAAAATGTGACAAGTGAAATGGTAATATAATGTTGATCATAAATGCGAAATACTAATAGGAAAGTCAACATAATGTATTTGTGTCTTTTTTATTGCGAAAAAATCATAATTATGCAAAAAAAAACACTATTTTTGACTGTGTAAAAACTATAAGGACACCAGTATTTTTTTACAGAAATGTTATATAAAATTATTATTAAGCATCGACCTAAACATGTTTTTAAGGCCGAAACCGAAACGAAACCGAATTTTGGCGATCTTCCTATTTTCGGCCGAAAACGAAAACGAATATGGTCCAAAAAAATTTTTTAATTAATTAAATTGTATGTATTAAAGTAATTAATACATACATAAATAAATTATTAATTAATTATGCGTATTTATTAAATAGGTATAAAAATTAATTAATTATGCGTATTTATTAAATATACATAATTATTAATTAATTATACGTGTGGCCTAAATTGTCTCTCTGTGTCTCAGAACCAAATTTTTTTTATATATATAATTATATATATATATATATATAATAAAACGTAATTAATTCATCAACGACACAAACAGGTTTTCTTATTATACCAATTTCATTTAATTAAAAAATATTTTAGTTTTATGTATACACACTAGGGTGGGTCGAAAAAACCGAAATTTTTATAATCGAAATGTAATAGCGCGGAAAAGTTGCCTTTTGTAATACAGAATAAATTTCTAAAATATTACATCGATCGGTTAATATCTTTTACCGCCGCAAGGGGGCCAAAGTTTCAAAAAATCGCAAAAAACATGTTTTTTTTATCATTTTTTTTTTTAATTATCCAAACATACCAATACAATTTTTAATAGAACGCAATAGCCACATGAAGATATGAGAAATGTCCCGGTAAATGTTCATTATGATGAAATCATATCTTCATTTGCCGCAAAAAGACCATATTTTTTGTAAAAATTTCAAAAATATCAATTTTTCATTTTTTTTTCTAAATTTTTACAATTTCTATAATATGTCTAGAAATAAATAATTTTACTTTATATCTATTAATATATTACAATTTTTTATAACTATTTGTAATAGACTTGAAAATAAAGTTAGTCATTCATTTTTCTTGACGATCGCTTCATTTACTGATGTTTTACTTCATAACAGCCAATTCATGCCACAAAAATTATATAAAATGAGCAATATGATTTAGTATTTTATTAATTAAACTATAGAGATGTTTAACCGAAACGGGTTAAATAAACTTAAAATGAAGAAGAATTTAATATAAATGAATTTTATAATATAACTTGCTTTCAGATGAAGCCATTATTTCTCGAGAGGCCAAAACTGATCACATGTGATCCTCCCTCTGTTCTAGTAAACAAGCTTTATCAGTGCTTCAATAAATAATTTCACACATCTTTCTAGTGATTGAGTGGGACAAGGAAAGTTATAATAGCTGGTATCTTTAATCGAACATTTTAAACTCACCAGCGTTTTTAGTCGATAAAGAAACCATAACAGGTGGTTCCGTTAGTTTTCAGTTTTGTCAGTAGACTAAAGGCATACAATTTTAAGCTTCAGTGTTGAAGTCTGCTATGATAAATTGACGGATGGCACTATTATAGCCCACAGAACTTCGTGCTTTTGCAATTTTCTTCATGGCTGGGGCCCTGATGTTCTCTTCATATGCTATCATTCCAAAGAGGCTATTTGTATGATTTGCGAAATAGTCATTTCGTGAAAATACAGGAACTATAATCTTTCGTAGATTATCTCTCAAGTAACGTAAGTTACTAACTATAGTGCACAGATTCTGGAAAACATGAGTGATTCATTTTAATTGTGAACCAACTGATGCAGTACATTTTCAGGATGTACTCAAAGAGTATGACAAGTTAAGAAGAGGGTTTCTTTGTTCCAACCTAGTCTCAAAATTTGAATAGCAGTAATGATCCACCTTGCGTGAAATATTTGTCCAGGGACTCAGCATAAAAGGTCAATTGTATACACGCGTGTTGAAAAAGCTTGCAATATTTCAGACATATACTTCTGGTCAGTTGACAAATCATCTTTATCAACAGCTAGGTGATCAGATTAAATTGGCTTAAATTTTGCAATTGGTAATAATTCGCAAATCGCAAGAGATCAACCAGTTGGGCCACAATATGATAGATAACTTGTTTTTTGTCATCAAGATTTTTGAAAAGATGTCTCAGTGGAAGCTCATTGAAGTGAGGTCAAAGAAGCCAATAAAGTCGTTTTTTAAAAGTTATTCTCAACTAATCCTACTATAACACCAACTTTGCATCCTGTTTTGAAGACAGTTCCGCGAAATTCAACTGCAATTATTATTCCAGTCGGGATTTCATTTTTCTTCAAAAAACTATAATGTCATTGCATATAGAAGTCGCCTTGCCAGACGATGGGGTCAAATGACGAAAATAATTCAGACCTGGTTCTAGTACAAAGAGATGTTCCTCCTTGACTTCGCAAAGATGAAACTTTGCCACCTCTTTAACCTGGCAGATATTTCTATCTTTAGGGCCATCTAAGTATAGAGTAAAAGGAATACATTACAAAAAAAACGAACAAAGTGAAGCGTGGCCCTCTAGCAGCGAGAAATTAATTTTACGTGCAGGCAGTTGCAGGTGTTTCTATCATTGAGCATTTTTTTTTTATGCAATTACAGTGATCATGGTTAACAATGTGCATGAAATTAACAACATAAAATGCCTTTCCCAGCCTATTAGAAATGTAAAAAATCTGAAAACTTTACAAAAGTTATGAAAATTGAAAAAATGAAAAACTTTAATTTTTAACATTTTTTTAGAAATTTTGCCCTGTTGTGGCGGTAAAAGCAACGATGTCACAAAAAAGAAATGTTAATGTTACATTACTAATATCTTGGCGTGGCTATTGAGTTCTATTAGAAATTGAATAAGTATGTTTGGATAATTAAAAAAAAAAATTGCTAAAAGTATGTTTTTTGCGATTTTTTCGAAATTTGGACCCCTTGCGGCGGTAAAAGATATTAACCAATCGGTGTAATATTTTACGCATTTTATCTTTTTTACAAAAGGCAACTTTTCCGCGCTATTACGTTTCGATTATAAATATTTCGGTTTTTTCGACCCACCCTAATACACACCTCGATTTATCTTTTATAATGATTTCTGTAAATGGTCATCTGTTATACTAGAACTTTCTCAAAGAGTATTCGAAACACATCTGCGGTTTCAAACTGAAAATTTTCTATTACTGTTATGACTGCAGTTTTTAATGAACACGTGAAAAAGTATAGTTATATATGCATTGCTTGCTTTATAATTTGCATTCAAGTCTTGAGTCAGTCATGACTGATAATTACAAACAACGAAGTTGATAACAATAAATTTCCGAAGGAAGAAACGAAGTTTTGGGAATACTGATAGTTTTCGCCGAAAATTCGTTGTCGGCGAAATTCAGATTTTGGACCGAAACTATCAGTATTCCAAAAATATCGTTTCTTCCTTGTCATCGATTTTGAGACTATTTATTGCTATGAACTTCGTTGTTAACGCATAATTAATTAATTTTTATACATATTTAATAAATACGTATAATTAATTAGTAATATATCTATGATTGTATTAATTGCTTTAACATATACAATTTAATTACTTTAAAATATTTTTTGGACATATTCGTTTTTGTTTTCGGCCGAAAATAGGAAGATCGCCGAAATTCGGTTTCGGTTTTGGCGTTAAAAACATGTTTCGGTCGATCCTTAATGATAATTCTATATAGCATTTCTATAGTACTGGTGTCCTTATAGTTACTATAAATACTGGTGTCCTTATAGTTTTTACACAGTCAAAAATAGCGTTTTTTTGCATAATTATGATTTTTTCGCAATAAAAATGACACAGATACATTCTGTTGACTTTTATATTAGTATTTCCACTTTATGATCAACATTAAATTACCATTTCACTTGTCGCATTTTCAATTTATCAACATTTTTACAATTTTTTGCTGTCCATAAAGTTTTTACACGCACTGTAACTGCCGTGACAAAAATTGTCGCATAACCACCGTGAGTGGTCTCTGAGACCACTTGATAGAAAGATAAGTAAAAGGCTCCATCAACTCATAGGATACTTATTCTGTACTACACTACTATGTACAGGACTATTACAGTAGCGCTCAAAAGTATTTTCACAAAGATAATAATTCACTTAATTGAAAAGAATAATAAAATGCAAAAAGCAATCATTTATTTTATTT
The DNA here is from genome assembly GCA_963932465.1 of Maratus speciosus. Classification (NCBI taxonomy): domain Eukaryota; kingdom Metazoa; phylum Arthropoda; class Arachnida; order Araneae; family Salticidae; genus Maratus; species Maratus speciosus. The sequence goes on along the minus strand of OZ010787.1, from coordinate 681,540,548 downwards.
AACCATATTCAATGCTTTAATTTAAATAAATTAACAATAAATATTAATAATATTAATAAAATTATATAACACAGCAAAAACAAGCAAAAAGATCAGGGGTTGTATCAAATATATGTTGATTAGTGCCAAGATAGCGCACACAATATTGCACGTACTACTATATTTGGATACAACCCCTGATCATTTTGCTTGTTTTGGGGAAGAACGGATTTCGAGCTTATTCTATCGACGATTATTTTCAGAATTTTCAAGCTATGATTTTGGACTTTCACAGAAGTTGCTCTATATACTTAGCTAATACATTATGCACATTATATTTTGATTGCATTAGCGCATACGCAGTGAAACATTTTTTAGTAAACCTGCTCATTTTTCATCTAATTTTTATTATTTTTTAATTCTGATTGCAAAGTGATATGCACAATGTTGTTTGTCATACTTTCTGAAAAGAACTTCTTTTAGGTAGCTTTCATTACAAAAAGCTACCTATTACAGCCGTTCGGAGGAAAGCGATTTCAAAAAATTTTGTTATATTTTCATCGATCATGACCCCCAGACCCCGAAACCACCCTCCGTTCAAAATTGATATATATATATATATATATATATATCAATATATATATATATATATATCTGACCTATGTCACACTGTAACTCACGTATTTATGAACCAATTTGGATGTAATTCGGTGTGTACATAGTACATACCAATGTCTCGACAGAGTTCGACGGCCAGCTTCATCCGCCATTTTGTGTCAAAATGACGGCCATTTAAATTTTTTTAAAAAATTTAAAATTTGAAATGTGGTACCAAAAAATTAAAAATGGAAAAATATTTTTTTCTTATGTATTTGACCTTTATACAAAGACTCCGTAGCAGTTTTTGTTTCGCCTATATCTTAAAAAATGGCTGAGTTATAGCCTTTTGAATTTCTAGCGAAGCTGACATTTTGAAACGTCCTGAAATTTGTCACGCGATAAATGGCGTATTTATGAACCGATTTGGATGTAACTTCGCTTATACATAGTACAGACCAATGTCTCGAACGAGTTCGTTGGCCAGCTTCATCCGCTATCTTGTTTAAAAATGGCGGCCATTTAAAATTTTAAGAAAAATTTTAATTTGAAATGTGGTAGCAAAAAATTGAAAATTGAAAAAATATTTTTTTCTTATGTGTTTGACCTTGATAAACAGATTCGGGAGCAGTTTTTGTTTCGTCTATATCTTGAAAAATGGCTGAGTTATAGCATTTTGAATTTCTAGCGTGGCTGATATTTTGAAACGTCCTGATTTTTGCCACGTGATAACAGACATATTTATGAACCGATTTGGATGTATCTTGGTGTGTACATAGTACATAGAAATAACTCAACCGAGTTCGTTGACCAGCTTCATTCGCTATCTTGTTTCAAAATGGTGGCCATTTAAAAAAATTTAAAAAAAAATTAAATTTAAAATGAGATACCAAAAAATTGGAAAATGAAAAAAATTTTTTTGTATGTGTTTGACCTTAATACAAAGATTCCGGAACAGGTTTTGTTTCGTCTACATCTAAAAAAATGGCTGAGTTATAACATTTTGAATTTCTATTGTGGCTGACATTTTAAAACGACCTGATTTTTGTCACGCGATAACAGGCGTATTTATGAACCGATTTGAATGTAACTTGGTCTGTACATAGTACATACCAATGTCTCGACCGAGATCTTTGGCCAGCTTCATTCGCCATCTTGTTTCAAAAGGGTTGCCACTTAAAAAAAATGTAATTTAAAATTTAAAATGGGGTATTAAAAAATTGAAAAATGAAAAAGATTTTTTTTATGTGTTTGGCCTTGATACAAAGATTCTGGAGCAGTTTTTGTTTCTGAAAATTTGTTCTTTTGTTTATATCTTAAAAAGTGGTTGAATTATAGCACTTTGAATTTCTATCATTGCTAACACTTTAAAACGATCTTGTATTTGTCACGCGATACCACACGTATTCGCCTGTTTCGATGGAAGAAGGCATGTGGATAGTATACATCAATATCTCGACCAAGTTCGCTGGCCAGCTTCATCAGCCATCTTGTTCCAAAATGGCGGCCATTAAATTAAAAAAAATTATATTTAAAGTGAGGTGTAAAAAAATTAGAAATTGAAAAAGGTTTCTTTCTTAAGTATTTGACCTTGATATAAGGATTCGGGAGCATTTTTTGTTTGTCTTTATCTTAAAAAATGGCTCAGATATAGCAGTTTCAATTTCTAAAGTGGGTGACATTTTGAAAAATCTGATTTTTTGCCTGCGACAGCACTCTTATATATCAACCGATTCCGATATGAGTGAGCATGTGCACAGCAATTACTAAGGTCTCGACCAAGTTCACTGGTTAGCCTCATCTACCATGTTGTCTTAAAATGGCAGGCACTTTAAGAAATCGCCGAATTTGGCAGCCAAATATAAGTGACTTTAAATAAAAGCAGCTTGGATAATGCTGACTAATTTCGCGAAATTCTCATTCATAATGATTTAGTATTGATAAAAATTGGTATTGAATCTCCTACATTCGGTTTCCACTTAATTGAGCTTCGTGTGTTTGAATAATATAAGTTGGCTTTTTAAAAATAAGGAATATGAAAGCTACCTCTTCCTCCCGGCACTGGCCGGAAGGACTTTTTATATTAAGAACTCTGCAAAATATAAGCAAAAAACTTGGCGAAATTTGGGGCTGTTTATATAAAAACCTTAATTTCTCTACGAGTATACATGATATCCTCATAAAAATGAACACAATATATTACAATAAGCCACTTATTAATAATCTCGTGTTTGAACGCTTTTGCTACATTAGTTTTTACAGTGTTATCCAAAAGATAGTCTTTCTTTTTTAATTTGTTGACGGTCCCCTATGGGATTTCAGGAAAACATCTTCACGGAAATATATGACCTATACTATACTGTTTACACACCTGCAGTTTCAGGTTAATTCCTCATGTATTTTTCTAGATATTTAATAAAACGTCTAAAATCGCAAGTGATCGGTCACATTTGGCCATATAGTGTAATAACACCGTTAATCTACTTTAAGATACTATCAGTAGTTTTATCATTACTGATTAGTATATCCGTTTTTTGGGGCAAAATAAAAAAATGCCAGAGGTTCCCATTATGGCCAGGGTGGACCACATGTTTGAAATGACTTGAAGCGTATATATATTTTTCACAAACATAATTTTGTTTCACTTCTGGTCTTCAATTAATAGATTACTTAGTAAAAAAAAAATATTTTTTGTTGTTGTTTTAATTTTAATTTTTTTGTGATTTCCCTGTCTTCCAAAAATTGCTATTATTATATATATGATATGTATATATATATATATATATATATATATATATATATATATTGTTTTCATCTTGAGACTATTCTTTTGGTTCTATTGGTTGTTCGGGTACAGGAGAAAAAAAATTCAGCTTTTAGCTTTTTTCTCACAGACAACAACCGATTTGCTTATATCATTGAATTCTGTACTCTTGAAAACGTAATTCAATATATAAGTTTTTCAATTTTTTCGGAATCCATATTCTTCTTTTTTATTCTTCCTTATTAATTCTTGTAATTAAGTATAAGGTACTTTATTTTATACATACAGTTCTATATTATAGGTTTGTGGCATCCATTTTTATTGTCAATTCATTCACAATAATGCGGTTTTTGATGATGGTCGGTAACGTTTAATTAATGGTTATATATATATATATATATATAACCATATATTATATAACATATTATATAACATATATATATATTATATAACATATAATAATTTGCAATTTTTTTGCAATTTTCTAAATTTTTACAAAGTGGTCCATATTGAGAACGGGGTGTTCCCAATATGGCCCATATGACACATTTTACATTTCAGCTTATATAATTTTTAAGAGTATAATTACAAGTATAAAGTCTTCTCTTTTATTTATCACATTAATCCTTCTAAGCATCAGCATAAATAGTTTCCGGAAAAAATAATATTAACATGGTGAAAAAAGCAATGAAACCTTAGGGTGGCCATAATGGGGCCAGGTACCTTACTTGTAATTTTCAGTTTAAGTATAGATACTAGTGACATTCTGTTTCTTTTGAAGCCGTAGTTCTATCACTGTAGATCTCTGAACAGGTGATAATAACAGATGAACCTAATAGTCCTTTATATAATGCTGAGTACAGAAAAAGTATCCTTAGTTAATTGATCCTTTTTTTCATCTTTCGATCAGGCGGTCTCAGCGATTACTCCCAGCAGCTATGCGAAACTGTCTGGCAGGTAAGGCGGTGAGGGAATTGTAGGAGTTCCAAAGTTTAAACTGTTGTAATTCTTAAATTACTTCACCGAATTTGGTATCCTAAGCCAAAATTTACCGAAAAACAAAATAGGATGTCAAAATTAGGTGTTCATGTTGAAACTTATGGCACAGAAGTACATTTGGTACATTTTCACTATTAAGATGACCCCATAAGCCTTTTTTATAATATAAATTAAAAAACGCATAAATATTTCAGTCCAATATATATTTTCGTTTTTTTCTGCGTTAATTTGGAGGTTCAAATGCATAGAGAATTCTTTTCTTTTCTTTCCTTTCCTTTTTTTGTTTTTGGCATTTTGGATTGTGCATTTTTATCACAAATTTGAAAAATATTTTTCAACTTTTATAAGAGCCTTTGCGAGTACTAACTGCATTACATTTTAAATGTATTTTAAAAATACAATACTCGAAAATTCTCTAAATGATTCTTTCTGTTTATCACACACATTTTTTTTATAATTTCCATAGCAGTAATAAGAAATATAAAAACTATTTTTGTAAATTTTAGCAAAAATGCTTCTGCAAAATCTAAACACCTTATTAATTAGCACTCTAATCATATTTTTAATGGAAATAGTTTATTTATATAAGCTTCCAGAAACGAATTCTAACACTAGACAAAACAGATAGACATGTATGTATATTTCCCTATTGGTAATTGTTGATCTGCGGTTTAAACATGACAGTTTGAAATCTTGTAAAATGTATTTTGAGTATTTTGAATAAACAAAATACGTATTGTAAAATACATTACCAAAAATCTTTCGTTTTATCAGCTTAAAATACAAAATAGAAATGTATTTCAAATACATACATATTTTCAATACTGCCCGACTCGGAAAAAAAACGATCATTTATGTATTTTTTTTAAACCCCCAACTTTAAAAGAATTGCTGTGAAGTTTTTGCGCTTCCTATGTGATAGTCTCAACCATGTGTTAAAAGTCAGAATCAAAATACAGGGTATTCCAAAAATGTTGATACGAGCTTTAATTTTTTTTATCATTTGGATATAAGTAAGCAATGTTAATTGTAAAAGCTTTCAAAATACAGAAAGTGTTCACATACTTTTGTAACGATTTTGACTTTTTTATGATTTAAATTCAAATGAAAAAAAAAAAAAACCTATATGGTATCCATTCTAAATAGAGTTTAATGATCGTTTATATCATTGAAATATACTTTGATTTAAAATATTGGTGGTACATAAACAGTGGATTGAATACTATGTATCAGCGCTTTGCGAATGGATATATAGATAATTCAAAAAAGTGTAAAAGCATGTTTTTAATATTTCTACGCCTAAAATAAGTGACATAATTAATAAGAAAGGAAAAAAAGTCAAAGTTTACATTTGACTGAGATAAAGGTAAGAGATGCACACCCAAATATGTTCAAAGCTTTTTATATCTAATGTTGCATCTGATGTTTTAAAATAAATGCAAACCTCCAAAGAACTACTGCAAAATTCTATTGGATCCAAAGAACTAGTGGACCTGTAAACGAAATTATAAAATTTTACTTAAACCTAATCATAACAAAAAAAAACAAGAAGGTCCCCACCTAATGGAAAAATATGTTTTTCAGCATAGCAAACACTATGTACGGATTCTTGTATAAAAATTATTTGGCAGATGAAAAGATGAGGCTTGGATTTACACTATATAATCAAAAATCACCACACGGTTTCGATTTTTCACGTTGGTCAAATATTTAAAGATATACTTGTCGGATTTTTCTGGAACTTCAAGATTATAAATAATATGTTTGACTACACATTTGTCAACAAAATTTGATCAGGAGGGCAATTAGTGACCCACAAAGAACTGAAGAAAAAAATAACTTTTGGGATCAGCTGTAGAATAAAATGCACGAAACGATCTGGCGCTGCAGCACACGAATATGTGGGTATTTTAAGATGCTTTTATTCATTTGTGTAGTCAATATCGCTCACCAGCAAGAAAAATGACACATCTCGCAAAAATACATTTTGCGTTTTATTCCACTAATTGGTATGTCATATGTGTCTTTCTACACAAAAAGATTCATAAGTGTAGTTAGAAAGGAAAATCACTTTTTTACGCTATTTGCCCATTCGTGACCACAGAAGAGGGGTGGATTGTGTGGGGAGGTAAATTTATCCAAACCTCATCCTATGTCTTCCTTCATAAGGGTTTTACGCTTTCATGCACTTTTTTACTCCTGCGTGCAGAGCTAAGTGCTACAATTTCATGTCACAGAAAAATCAAACAAATTTTCCCTTTGCTTCTTCTGTGAAATTTACTTTTGTCGAGATGTGTCACTTTTCTTGCGGGTGAGCGATATACTGATGGAAATATTACTCTTTTTTTCAATACAACGAATTTTTGAATGCTTTTTGTTTATAGCATGCAAGATTTTCAACAAAATTTAACGCCAGTCTCAGAAAATTTTACAAAATTAAAGTAGAAACAACTCAGTACAGTTGTAATATTAATGCTCGTATAATTAATATTTCAGGAAATATGAGCAGTAATGTAATTTTGTAGCTATGAAATACGCCCAAAAATATTAAATTTTTAATTTCATGATTTTTTTTTTTTTTTTTTTTTTTTTTTTTTTGCATTGCTAACTAAGTGTAAAATTATCAGAGTAAAAAAAAGCGTCCATGTTAGGACAGGAACCAAGGTCAATGCTTTACCAACTGAGCTGGACAAAACTAAGCAAAATTATATCTATATATCTTTTCACATATGCTGGGTTAATTTCATCACTTGTTTGCCACAGGGTTGTGGCTCATGAGAATATTCCATCTTGTGCTGCCGATTCAGCCTTGCCAGCATGTAAGAGTGAGATGTGTTAGGTTCGGTACCGTCCGAGTAGCTTGGTAAAGTATTTGTACGCTATGTCAATGACCCTACTTCGAGCCCAGTTTGGACTCTTTTCCACTTTATTGATTTTACGCCTAGTTAGCAATGCGAAAATTCATGCAGTTAAAAATGGGGAAGAGAAGTTATATATTTCCGCTGCCGCCATCTTGGATTTTTTCTTGGCGTGAAAACCCCTTTTCTGCAAAGTAAATGTCGCCAAGCAGATTTATGCGCATGTTAGGCTTAACAGGGTTGCCTTATCGATAAACGCCAACAAGTCATCGCCGAGAAATCCAAGATGGCGTTCCCGCGGGAATATGGGGCATTCTCACAATTTTTTGACTTTCGGGAATAAAAATCTGGTGAAATTAAACTTGCTAAAATAACATTTTAATCTGATAGACGAATGCCTTAATGATTCAAAACAAAGAAAAAATGGTCAGCAGCGAAATTTTTTTTGTTTAACTGAGGTTTAAGTTAAACTTGCGAGTTTAATTTTCCTTAACATTTTACCACTAAAACTTTTTATTTTCTTCTAAATTCTTACTTATATTGAATTTGCATAGTACCCACAGGACATTCAAATAAGAAATAATAACAATGTTGTATTTTTAGTAGAAAATTTTGGTATAACATTGTCTTAAAAGGGTGTTAAAGAAGGGACGGTAAGGTAAAAAAACCGGACGGTATAGGAAAAAAGGGACGAAATGGGAAAAAAAGGGCGGTAAGGATGAAACGATAAGAAAAATTACCACCTATTTTAGGCAAATCATGTTAAGACTAAGTGATAGCCACAATGGTCATTGATTTTTAGAAACAGTTATTTACATTGGATTAAATTTAAAATAAAAATTAATTTACCTCGAAAAGTGCAGGAATAAACCTTGAGGACGGTAAGACTGGCAATAAAGCCACGATGCTTGAAGTTGATATTTAAATGCTGATTTAAATTCTACAGTCAATTTTCTGTCAAAGAATTTCATACATTCTTTCTCTAGCATACTTCTGCATGAGAAAAAAGTTGAAAAAAATTCTGTGTCTGCATCTGAACTGATTTTCTGTATAATTTTAGAAGAGGGACGCTAAGGAATCTAAACCAGGGACAGAGTTTAAAAAATAATAAGAAACCTAAAAATGTGTGCAGGTTAATTTTTTGCTACCTATTTATATATAACAATAGTTCCAGTTTCGGAGAACAATTACATTGAATTATTTTTATTGAAACAATTTTATACAGACAGCTCCAAACTTAAAAATCAGCATCAGGGACACGGGACGATATAGGAGTTTTCTTGGTATTTGGACCCCCGACATCGTCCGAAACTTATTTATCTTGTTAATATTGTTATGCAATCATGCAATAGGATGTTCCCTAGTATATAAAATAAAAAAAACACAAGAACATGTACTAAAATAAAAATTATTATCCAGGGACATAAAAGTAAAAAGATTGTGAGAATGCCCCATATATAACATCTTAGAGAAAAATTGTATGAAATAACTTTTAATTGCACATGCGCGAATTATACAAAAGATTTTTTCAACACTATAGAGCAACTAATATAAAAAGGCCAGTCGAATATCTTGAAAATTCCAAAAGTAATCGGCGATATAGTGAGCTGAGTTTTGATTGCCTTAGAAAGGTAGCCGGGCGATAAGGGATTTTCCACAAACTGTAATTTTATATTAACTGGCTTCCAACTGAACTGACTGAAACCAGAATTGAAACTATTCCATTTAAAAGCATCACACACAAGTCTCCTATGGATTACTGTGCATTTGGACTTTTAAAATACCGTCAATATTTTGGGCTACTTTTCCTGGTTCCACTCACATTTCCATTAAAAAAAAATTTAATATGTGATTTTTCAACATCGAAATGGAGTTGTAAACAATTAACATGAACCAATGAATTATTCTTTTTGAATTTATTCTTTTATTTTTTAACTATTTTTAAAATTTTGGAACAAAGTAGACCCTGCTGGGGGCTTCTTTGGTCCATTCACTCAGTTTCATACATTTCATTTGTAAATTAATACATTTTTATTGAAACCCCCTTGCAATAGCATTTGCTAATAAATTAACACTGCAAACCCGATAAACAAAGGTTTTTTTTTTAAATTTAAACACAATAAACCAATTGTTAATTTTAATGAAACGAGAAACCGTTTTCGTCATGTTATCCTCAGCAACTGGAACAAAAACAATGAATGTAACATTTTAATAAAGTAACATTTGAAAAAAAAAATGCTACTTAAAACATGTTTTAATAGATTTGGTTGTATAAAAGGCATTTCTAAGTAGTTGGGGATATTTTCGGACCAAAAAAGGCCTGGCACAAAGTAGCCCCGAAAACTAGCTTTCATGTTAGCTTTGTGGAAAAGTAAACATTTTCTGTCAAAATGAAAAGTTAAAGGAAAAACTATGATCATACATGGGTTACAGATTACTAAAAGTAATATTTTGACACTTATTTTATTTGTAGCGCCTATCCAGATTGTTTCACTATAGAAAGTTTGCAGAGTTAAAATTTACACACGAAAACAGTTGTTTAGAAACACATCCAGTGTTGCCACTATAAAAATTTAAATTACCCCCAAACTATTCAAATACCCTATAGTAGGGTATAAAATATTTTTCAAGGGCGAAAATTCCAAATTATCTGGTGTTAATTGTTCAATACAAAGAATAAAATCTTTTTTTATGGGATGGACCAAAGTCCCGCAAGGACTAAAGTAGCTCCGGTTGACGGTAAGCTCTTTATAAGAGACTATGGTAGATTGTATTCGAGGAGATCACAAATTGACCTTGACATGATAAGAAAAGCTCTTTCATCTTTGAAATCAAGATGTAATATGTAGTAGATGTAGAATGTTCAAGTAAAATGGGCTATCTCAATGAACAAATAAAATTATATTTTTTAGATATTTCTTTTTCGAAAATCGTTACAAAAATGTGTGACCAACCTCTTTAATAGGGAATAGGATTTTTATACTTTTATTTTTTTTATATTATTCTCCTCCAAAAAATGGCAACATTAGAAAACTTTACTTTTGTGCAATAAGACATCTTTAACTGAATTCTGTTTAACTCCTTATATCCCAAATTATGAATTTAAAAAAGTATCTACTTGAAACTTTTTGTCCTTGCATTACTATGATACATTAGAAGATATACACTAAAAATAGAAAATTCAATTTTTTCTTGTTAATTACGTCTAATTACTTTATCTGGTACTTCAAAATACCGTTGGGTCATAACGCTTCGACGAAAATGGACACTTTGAAAAAAAAAACTACATCCATTTTTTTCTAATTATTTTAATGTGATTATATTATTTTAATGTGGTGTATATATGTCCATATGTCCATATCCATATGTCTATGATGTATATATGACTAGATTATGATACTGTTGGCGCATCATCAGTGAGCATTTCGCCATCAAAAGAATATTTTACAGTTGTAACACTATCGTCCGATGGAAAGCATAGTTGAAAGATTTCCAAACTTTTAGTTGTAGAAAACTCAAAAGGATTCATAAAAAGCTAAAAGATATTTTTAGATTATTTTTTGTAATTTGTAATTTTTTTAGATGTTGTTTTATTAAAATACAATATTTTTTCTAAAGATAAAAATAACAGAATTTTTGCTTTATTATTCAGCAGTGTCATACATAAATCATGCAATGTCTTCCCCTACATTGTATAAAAATCCACCTGTCTAGTATTCACGCATCCCTAGTAAATATATAAGTTTTCATGCATCCTATGTATTCAAGCTATAAAAATCTAAGTAAAAATCCTGTTCAACGTAGTCCCGACGGTACTCAAAAGTAGCGCTTTGAAAAATGCTTCGTAAAGAGAAACTGAAAATTATTTTTTTTATCATAACATATTGTCGTCTATTAAAAAAAACATCATAGCCTTACCTTTAAAATTTAATATGCTTCCAAGCAAAAGTTAGGGATACCATGTCAGAGAAGCAAATGGAAGCAAAAGTGACACTCGCGCGTTACAAAATAGCTTCGTGAACAATTTTCAGCTTACTGTAACTGCTATTCCTATCTAGTGCTGGTCAAGGGAAGTATTTACTACTGTTTCCTAAAAGTACCATTGCGAATGCATTCAATGAGTGTGTTTTAATTGGGATAAAAAACTGTTGTACTTTAAAGTACCGTCCGGGCATAATTGATCATTTTGAATGGTGGACATGTATCAATTCAAACATATACTAAAGGGGAGAGAAAAAACGGACGAAAATACTTATGTGTTTATCCTTAAACACAATATAACTGATGATTAAAAATACAGCGCGAGTAAAAACTTTAAGGACAGCAAAAATTTTGATAAATCGAAAATGCGACAAGTGAAATGGTAATTTAATGTTGATCATAAAGTGGAAATACTAATATAAAAGTCGAATGTATCTGTGTCCTTTTTATTGCGAAAAAAATCATAATTATGCAAAAAAAAACTCTATCTTTGACTGTGTAAAAACTTTAAGAACACCAGTATTTTTTTTATAGAAATGTTATATATAATTATTATTAGGGATCGACCGAAACAGGTTTTTAAGGCCGAAACTGAAACCGAAACCAAATTTTGGCGATCTTCCCATTTTCGGCCGAAAACGAAAATGTCTAAAAACTTTTTAAAGTAATTAAATTGTATGTATTAAAGTAATTAATACGTACATAAATATATTATTAATTAAGTATAAGTATTTATTAAATATGCTTAATAATTAATTAATTATGCGTATTTATTAAATATACATAATTATTAATTAATTATACGTGTGGCCCAAATTGCCTCTCTGTGCCTTAGATCCAAAACTTTTTTCATGTAAAATAAAACGTAATTAATTCATCAACGACACAGAAAGATTTTCTAATTATACGAATTTCATTTAATAAAAAAATAGCTTAGTTTTATGTATACACACCTCGATTTATCTTTTATAATGATTTCTGTAAATGATCATCTGTTATAGTAGAAATTTCTCAAAGAGTATTCGAAACTCTTCTGCGGTTTCAAACTGAAATTTTTATTTTACTGTTATGTCTGCAGCTTTTCATGAGCACGTTAAAAACTTTAGTTATATATGCATTGCTTGCTTTATAATTTGCATTCACGTCTTGAGTCAGTCATGACTGATAATTACAAACAGCAAAATTCGTAGCAATAAATAGTATCATTTGAGCCGGCCGATGAAGCTCAAATCGATGAGAAATGTTGAAAATTTCCGAAGGAAGAAACGAGATCTTCCTATCATTTACAGAAATCATTATAAAAGACTAGCGGGCATGACCGAGCTAAGCTCGGTCAAAATTAGCCTTGTGTTCAATTCGATATTTCAGTCTCACTGTATAATTCTTGCTGTTTAGATAAAATTGGTATCATCCTAAGCCATAGGGACCCACTAACCGAAATTTTTCGAACACATGACCTAACCAATGCTCCTCTTGAACCTTAAAACGATAGAATAAAACATTTAGTCAAAATCGCTGAAGTCATTTTATAGATAAAATTAGTTTGACCCACGGTAACCCAAAACGGACCTACTTCTCTAAATTTATCGAACATCTGACATATCCCAATGGTCTTCTAGTGCTAGGAAACGGTGTAATAAGAAATTTTGTCAAAATCGTTTGAGCCATTTTTTAGATTGAATTAGCTAAACCTTGACCCATAGTGGCCCAAAATGACTGTTTAATCGAATGTCCTTGAACATGCGACCTAGACCAATGGTCTTTTCGAACCCGAAAACGATAGAAAACAAAATTTAATCAAAATCATTAAAGCTGTTTTCTAGATAAAATTAACTTGACACACAGTGACCCAAAAATCACCCATTAATCGAATTTTCTCGAATATGTGACATAACCCAATGATCTTCTCGTACCCGGAAACAGTATAATACAAAATTTTGTCAAAATCGTTTGAGACTTTTTATAAGATACAATTAGCTTGACCCACTAATCGAATTTTCTAGAACATGCGACTTAGCTCAATGGCATTCTCATGCTCAAAAACGATATAATACAAAATTTTGCTATAATGTTTTGAGCCGTTATTTTAGATAGACTTTGCTTGACCCACAGTGACCCAAAAATGACCAACTAATTAAATTTTCTCGAACATGTGACTTAGCCCAGTGGTCTTTTCATGCCCAGAAACTGTATAATACAAAATTTTGACAAAATCGTTTGAGTCGTTTTTTTAGATAAAAATAGCTTGGCCCACAGTGACCCAAAAATGACCCACTAATAGGTTTTTCTCGAACTTGTGACTTAGCCCAATGGTCTTCTCATGCCCGAAAACGGTATATTACAGAATTTTGTCAAAAGGTTTTGGGCCCTTTTTTAGATTCAATTAGCTTGACCCTGACCCATTGTGACCCAAAATGACCCACTAATAAAATTTTCTTGAGCATACGACCAAGCCCAATGGTATTCTCGCGCCCGAAAACGCTAAAATACAAAATTTCGTCAAAATCGTTAGAGCTGTTTTCTAGATAAAATTTGCTTGACCCACAGTGACCCCAAAATAACCACCAATCGAATTTTCTCTAATATGTGACTTAGACCATCGGTCTCCTCGTAATCCAAAACGAAAGAATACAAAATTTAGTCAAAATCGTTAGAGCCGTTTTTTAGATAAAATTGGCTTGACCCAAAAGGAACCACTAATCGAAATTTCTCGAACATGTGACCTAGCCCAATAGTTTTCTCGTGCGGAAAAACGGTTGGATATAAAATTTAGTCAAAATTGAATGAGCCGTTTTTTAGATATAATTACCTTGACCTTGACCCGTTTGATCCAAAATGACCCACTAATAAATTTTTCTCGTACGTGTGACTTAGTCTAATGGTCATCTCATGCCCGGAAATGGTATACTACAAAAAAATTTCGAAATGTTTTCGGCCTTTTTTGGATTCAATTAGTTTGACCCTGACCCATTGTGGCCCAAAATGACCCACTAATCGAATTTTCTTGAACATGCGATCAAGCCCCATGGTATTATCATCCCCAAAAACGATAGAATACAATATTTCGTCAAAATTGTTAGAGCCGTTTTCTAGATAAACTTTGTTTGACCCACAGTGACCCAAATATGACCCACTAATCGAATTTTCTCTAATATGGAACGTATCCCATTGGTCTTTTCGTAATCGAAAACGACAAAATACAAAATTTAGTCAAAATCGTTAGAGCCGTTTTTTAGATAAAATTGGCTTAACCCATAGTGACCCCAAAATGACCCATTAATCAAAATTTCTCGATCATGTGACCTAGCCCAATAGTTTTCTCGTGCCGAAAAACGATTAGATGTAAAATTTAGTCAAAATCGATTGAGCCGTTTTTTAGATATAATTAGTTTGACCTTGATCCATTATGACCCAAAATGACCCACTAATCAAATTTTCTCGAACACGTGACCTAGCCCAATGGTATTTTCGTGCCCGAAAATGGTAAAATACTAAATTTTGTCAAAATCGTTAGAGCCAATTTCTAGTTAAACTTTGCCTGACCCACAGAGACCCAAAAATGACCCACTAATCGAATTTTCTCTAATATGTGACTTAGCCCATTGGTCTTCTCGAAATCCAAAACGACAGAATACAAAATTTAGTCAAAATCGTTAGAGCCGTTTTTTAGATAAAATTGGCTTGACCCATAGTGACCCCAAAATGACCCACTAATCGAAGTTTCTCGAACATGTGACCTAGCCCAATAGTTTTCTCGTGCAGAAAAACGGTTGGATATGAAATTTGGTCAAAATCGATTGAGCCGTTTTTAAGATATAATTAGCTTGACCTTGACCCATTATGACCCAAAATGACCCACTAATTGAATTTTCTCGAACACGTGACCTAGCCCAATGCTCTTATCATGCCGGAAAATGGTAAAATGCAAAATTTCGTCAAAATCGTTAGAGCCGTTTTTAAGATAAAATTTACAGACACACACACACACACACACACACACACACACACATACATACATACACACATAATTTTTGCTCGCATTATAGTATAAGATAAATCGAGGTGTGTATACATAACTCTAAAATATTTTTTAATTAGATGAAATTCGTATAATTAGAAAATCTTTCTGTGTCGTTGATGAATTAATTACGTTTTATTTTACATGAAAAAAAAATTTTTCGATCTAAGGTACAGAGAGAAAATTTGGGCCACACGTATCATTAATTAATAATTATGTATATTTAATAAATACGCATAATTAATTCATTATTATTCATATTTAATAAATACGTATAATTAATTAATAATATATTTATGTATGTATTAATTACTTTAATACATACAATTTAATTACTTTAAAAAAGTTTTTGGACATATTCGTTTTCGTTTTCGGCCGAAAATAGGAAGATCTCCAAAATTCGGTTTCTGTTTCGTTTCGACCGATCCTTAATAATAATTATATATAAAATTTCTATTAAAAAAAAATACCGGTGTTTACTGGTGTTACTGGATAGTTTTTACACAGTCAAAAATAGCGTTTTTTTGCATAATTACGATTTTTTCGCAATAAAAAGGATACAGATGCTTATAGAGCGGGCGGCGGCGACACGAATGACTACATCATCGAGTTACGGGATGAAATCATGATGCAGGACAAGATTTTTTAGAGTAGAGTAAGGAATGACTGGTCTGCCTCGACATTTCTTGGTACGATAGGCGCAGCAGCGGGCGCCAACTCGTCATTTTGGCATCACTATCACGTCATCGAGTTACGGGACGAAACCGGTGCCAAATTAAAGATAAAAAAGTCTTTTAAGAATATTTTGTTCTGCCTGCGCATATCCCGGTAGAAACCCCGGCAGACTAAAATCTATAACAAAAAAATACGTCATAATGTTTAATTAAAACTCTATAAACGTAATATTTTACATTACAATGCCATATATTTTACTTCGAATCAACTTTCAAGATGAATTAAGGGTTTAGGAAAAGATTACTAACAGTACGTGAGAAAAAACTGATTCGGCATAACTTGATACAAAGCGCGAAGAACGGGGCGCCAATTCGTTATTTTGACAGTGTTATTACGTCATCGAGTTACGGCTTGAAATTTTGGCACATTAAACATTCCGATTAGCACAATACGAATATTTCAGTCTGCCTTGTCATATCTTGGTAGGAGATGAGCAGAGCGGGGCGCCAGTCTTTTACATGAAACAATAGTTTTTGTCAAGGTCTAGGTTTTTGTCTTAGTAAGCTTTTCCTAAACCGTTAAATCATCTTGAATGTCGATTCGAAGTAATACATATTATATGGTTTCTTAACTTTTTTTTCTGCTAAAAAAATTCGACTACCTTGTGAGCCCTTTTTTGCAAACCGCACTCCTTTATCGTAATTTCTTCAATTTTTATGAATTTTTAAAATTATAACGAACTTTTGACTCACCCGGTACTTTAGGGACCAACCAGGATTGTGGTATGTCGTGAAAAGCTATTAAGAAGAGAGCTGAAATATTCTAATTGTACTTATATGTAACTTTAATGTCCCAAAATTTCAAGTTGTAACTAGATGACGTGATTATACCGCCAAAATTAATAATTGGCGCCCGCTCTGCTTATCTCCTACCAAGATATGACAAAGCAGACTGAAATATTCGTATTGTACTAATCCGTATGTTTAATGTACCAAAATTTCAAACCGTAATTCGATGACGTAATAGTACTGTCAAAATAGGAAATTGGCGCCCCGTTCCCTCGCTTTGTACAAAGTCACGCCGAATCAGTCATTTTCTCACGTACTGTTAATGAGCTTTTCGTAAACCCTTAATTCATGTTGAAAGTCGATTCGAAGTAATATATATGGCAATCAAATGTAAAATATTATGCTTATAGGGTTTTAATTGTACATTATGAGGTATTTTTTTGTTATAGATTTTAGTCTTCCGGAGGTTTCTACCAGGATATGCGCAGGCAGGCGTAAATATTCTTAAAAGACTTTTTTTTTACCTTTAATTTGGCACCGATTACATCCCGTAATTCGATGACGTGATAGTGACGCCAAAATGACGAGTTGGCGCCCATTGCTGCGCCTATCGGACCAAGAAATGTCGATTAAGAGCAGTCATTCCTTAATGTACTCCTAAAAATCTTGTCCTGCATCATGATTTCATCCCGTAACTCGATGACATAATTATACCGCCAACATTAAAAATTGGCGCCCCGCTCTGCTCGTCTCGTACCAAGATATGGCGAGGCAGACTAAAATATTCTTATTGTACTGATATGTGCCTTTAATGTGCCATATTTTCAAGCCGTAACTCGATGACGTGAATATACCGCCAGAATTAAAAATTGGCGCCCCGCTCTGTTAATCTCCTACCAAGAAATGATGAGGCAGACTGAAATATTCGTATTGTACTAATCCGTATGTTTAATGTGCCAAAATTTCAAGCCGTAACTCGATGACGTAATAGTACACTCAAAATAGAGAATTTGCACCCCGTCCCGCTTTGTACCAAGTTATGCCGAATCAGTCTTTTCCTCACGTACTCTTAATAAGCTTTTCCTAAACCCTTAATTCATGTTGAAAGTCGATTCGAAGTATGGCAATGAAATGTAAAATACTACGTTTATAGGGTTTTAATTGTACATTATGACGTATTTTTTTGTTATAGATTTTAGTCTGCCAGGGGTTTCTACCAGGATATGCGCAGGCAGACCAAAATATTCTTAAATGACTTTTTTTCCTTTAATTTGGCACCGGTTTCATCCCGTAACTCGATGACGTGAGAGTGACGCCAAAATGACGAGTTGGCGCCCGTTGCTGCGCCTATCGTACCAAGAAATGTCGAGGCAGATCAGTCATTCCTTAATGTACTCCTAAAAATCTTGTCCTGCATCATGATTTTATCCCGTAACTCGATGACGTGATTATACCTTCAAAATTAAAAATTGGCGCCCTGCTTTGCTCGTCTCGTACCAAGATATGACGAGGCAGACTGAAATATTCTTATTGTATTGATTTGTGCCTTTAATGTGTAGAATTTTCAAGCCGTAACTCGATGACGTGTTTCTACCGCCAAAATTAAAAATTGGCGCCCCGCTCTGCTCATCTCCTACCAAGATATGACAAGGCAGACTGAAATATTCGTATTGGGCTAATCGGAATGTATAATGTGCCAAAATTTCAAGCCGTAACTCGATGACGTAATAACGCTGTCAGAATAACGAATTGGCGTGCTTTGTACCAAGTTATGCCGAATCAGTCATTTTCTCACGTACTGTTAATAACCTTTTCCTAAACCTTTAATTCATCTTGAAAGTTGATTCGAAGTAATATATATGGCAATGTAATGTAAAATATTACGTTTATAGGGTTTTAATTATACATTATGACGTATTTTTTTGTTATAGATTTTAGTCCGCCGGGGATTTCTACCATGATATGCACAGGCAGACCAAAATATTCTTAAAAGAATTTTTTTTACGTTTAATTTGGCACCGGTTTCATCCCGTAACTCGATGACGTGATAGTGACGCCAAAATGGCGAGTTGGCGCCCGCTGCTGCGCCTATCGTACCAAGAAATGTCGAGACTGACCAGTCATTCCTTAATCTACTTTTATAAATCTTGTCCTGCATCATGATTTCATCCCGTAACTCGATGACGTAGTCATTCCTGTCGCCGTCGCCCGGTCGATAACTTTTATATTAGTATTTCCGCTTCATGATCAACATTAAATTACCAATTCTCTTGTCGCATTTTCAATTTATCAAAATTTTTACATTTTTTGCTGTCCTTACAGTTTTTACACGCACTGTATATTAATATATATAAGAATTATTCGGCGGCCTCAGTTATATATTGGAAATGACGGAAAACACATTGAGAAGGCTTTTACAGTTGCCGTTTTTAAATTTATATTTAAAATATATAGGATTTAATACTACGTTTACTTTTTTACTTTGTCTCTATGTAATTTTCCTTTAGATGTATTTAGGATGCCTTTGTTAACGTATTTTTGATCGTCCATATTTTCACTGGATAAATACACTGGCGGGGAATATTAAAGAAACAACTATATATAGCTACTTGGTTATTTCCATTATGCGCAGTGTTAGTAGATGGGTCACTCACGATCAACTTTATTACGTAGTGCAATGGTATATTCACCGTCACTGAATAGAAATATGCAAATACGATAAACGTTTCTCATGTGAAAGGTGGAACAATTTGAGAAAGTGATTGAAGTGGCGTTTAAATGGGAGAATGGATGAAGGTGATTAAATTTGTAAATCTGTAATGTTGGTCAGGGACGTCTACCCATATTGTTAAAAAATTTTCTATATATCTCAAAAAAAATTTTAATTTAACATAATACTTTCCTTATCCAACTTTATACTAAATTGTCTATATTCCTAGTATTTAAATGTATTTAATGCAGCAATAGTACAGTTCGAATTTTGAAGGTATTCCGGGCATGACAACGAAAATCTTGTGCAAGTTCGATGTTTTTAGTTGAAAAACTATTCAAATTACACGAGCTTTTGTACTTCTTTCTATAATTTTTTCCCAGCATTTTAAATGGTACAAAAGAGTTTTGCATGATAATATAATTTATTAAATTTAATTTTAAAGAACCAAGTATGCAGTTTTATAATTATCTTTTCACAAGAAAAATGCAAAAAAAGTCCTTCCGGCCAGTGCTGGGAGGAAGAGGTAGCTTTCATATTCCTTATTTTAAAAAAGCCAACTTATATTATTCAAAAACACGAAGCTCAATTTAGTGGAAACCGAATATAGGAGATTCAATACAAATTTTTATCAATATAATGAATGATAATTTCGCGAAATTAGTCAGCTTTATCCAAGCTGCTTTTCTTTAAAGTAACTTATATTTGGCTGCCAAATTCAACAATTTCTTAAAGTGCCTGCCATTTTAAGACAACATGGTGGATGAGGCTAGCCAGTGAACTTGGTCGAGACCTTAGTAATTGCTGTGCACATGCTCACTCACATCGGAAATCGGTTGATATATACGAGTGCTGTCGCAGGCAAAAAATCCGATTTTTCAAAATGTCACTTACATTAGAAATTGAAACTGCTATATCTGAGCCAATTTTTAAGATAAAGACAAACAAAAAATGCTCCTGAATCCTTATATCAAGGTCAAATACTTAAGAAAGAAACCTTTTTCAATTTCTAATTTTTTTGCACCTCACTTTAAATATAATTTTTTTTAATTTAATGGCCGCCATTTTAAAACAAGATGGCTGATGAATATGGCCAGCGAACTTGGTCGAGATATTGATGTATACTATCCACATGCCTTCTTACATCGAAATAGGCGAATACGTGTGTTATCGCGTGACAAATACAAGAACGTTTCAAAATGTTAGCCATGCTGGAAATTCAAAGTGCTATAATTCAACCATTTTTTAAGATATAAACAAAAGAACAAATTTTCAGAAACAAAAACTGCTCCGGAATCTTTGTATCAAGGCCAAACACATAAAAAAAATCTTTTTCATTTTTCAATTTTTTAATATCTCATTTAGAATTTTAAATTTATTTTTTTTAATGGCAACCCTTTTGAAACAAGATGGCGAATGAAGCTGGCCAACGAACTCTGTCGAGATATTGGTGTGTACGATGTACAGACCAAGCTACATCAAAATCGGTTCATAAATACGCCTGTTATCGCGTGACAAAAATCAGGTCGTTTTAAAATGTCAGCCACAATAGAAGTTGAAAATGCTATAACTCAGCCATTTTAGGTAGCTTTCATTACAAAAAGCTACATATTGTAGCCGTTCGGAGGAAAGCGATTTCAAAAATTGTTGGTATATTTTCATCGATCATCATCCCCAGACCACGAAACCACCCTCCGTTCAAAATTGATATATATATATATATATATATATATATTAGCATGTATTAGGTTTTACTCACTGTGACATTTGTATAATCATAATAGTTTTTAAAATAAAATAATAGATGGCCGCACCACAAATTTTGTATTTTTAAATAGCCTCTATTAAAGTCATAATTTATTTTTTTTTTACACTAGGTGGTAATTAACGCTGTATATTGGCAATGTTGCAAAATTGTTATTATACAATTTAAAATTGTTTTTAGTTATTATAAATAATGTAATTATTTTTTATTTATATTATATTAATTATATTTATCACAATATTTCAACATGAATTAACTGATTCCATAGCTTTTAATTTCTGTGTTAACTTAACTGTTTTATTCACCTTAATCGGATTCCATTCTTTTTGGATTCCATGTGCGGGAATATATTTTGAAAATCTACTGGGAATTAATACGGTATGTTTTTGTAAGATTTCTATTGCTATAAATTAAATATTTAATGGGTTGTAGTTTTTTTCCATTTCATGCCATTTGATAATGTTCTATATTCATCTTGAAACTATTATTTTGATTATATTGGTTGTTTGAGTGCAGGTGAATTTTTTTTCAGCTTATAGCTTTTTTTCCCACAGAAAACAACCGATTTGCTTATACCACTGAATTCTGTACTCTTGAAAACGTAATTCAATATATAAGTTTTTCAATTTTTTCCGAATCCATATTCTTCTTTTTTTCTTCCATGTTAATTCTTGTAATTAGGTATACGGTACTTTCTTTTACACATACAGTTCTATATTGTTGGTTTATGGCGTGTAGTCAATCATTCACAATATTGCAGTTTTTGATGATGGTCGGTAATGTTTAATTAATGGTTATATATATATATATATATATATATATATATATATATATATATATATATATATATATATATGACCTTTGTCACACTGTAACTCTCGTATTTACGAACCGATTTGGATGTAATTCGGTGTGTACATAGTACATACCAATGTCTCGACCGAGTTCGTTGCCAGCTTCATCCGCCATTCTGTTTCAAAATGGCGGCCATTTAAATTTTTTTTTTAATTTAAAAGTTGAAAAGTGGTACCAAAAAATTGAAAATGGAAAAATATTTTTTTTCTTATGTACTTGACCTTTATACAAAGATCCCGGAGCAGTTTTTGTTTCGTCTATATCTTAAAAAAGTGGCTGAGTTATAGCATTTTGAATTTTTAACGTGGCTGACATTTTGAAACGTCCCGAACTCTGTCACGCGATAAAAGGCGTATTTATGAACCGATTTGGATGTAACTTCGTTTATACATAGTACATACCAATGTCTCGACTGAGTTCGTTGGCCAGCTTCATCCGCTTTCTTGTTTAAAAATGGTGGCCATTTAAATTTTTAAGAAAAATTTAAATTTGAAATGTGGTACCAAAAAATTAAAATTTGAAAAATTATTTTTTTCTTATTTGTTTGACCTTCATAAAAAGATTCGGGAGCAGTTTTTGTTTTGTCTATATCTTAAAAAGTGGCTGAGTTATAGCATTTTGAATTTCTAGCGTGGCTGACATTTTAAAACGTCCTGATTTTTGTCACGTGATAACTGGCGTATTTATGAACCGATATGGATGCACCTTGGTGTGTACATAGTACATACAAATATCTCGACCGAGTTCGTTGGCCAGCTTCATCCGCCATCTTGTTTCAAAATGGCGGTCATTTAAAAAAATTTAAAAATTTAAAATTTAAAATGAGACACCAAAAAATTGAAAAATGAAAAAGATTTTTTTTTGTATGTGTTTGACCTTAATACAAAGATTCCGGAATAGTTTTTGTTTCGTCTATATCTAAAAAAATGGCTGAGTTATAGCATTTTGAATTTCTATTGTGGCTGACATTCTAAAACGACCTGATTTTTGTCACGCGATAACAGGCGTATTTATGAACCGATTTGGATGTAACTTGGTCTGTACATCGTACACACCAATATCTCGACCGAGTTCGTTGGCCAGCTTCATTCGCCACCTTGTTTCAAAAGGGTTGCCATTAAAAAAATTAAATTTAAAATTCTAAATGAGATATTAAAAAATTGAAAAATGAAAAAGATTTTTTTTATGTGTTTGGCCTTGATACAAAGATTCCGGAGCAGTTTTTGTTTCTGAAAATTTGTTCTTTTGTTTATATCTTAAAAAATGGTTGAATTATAGCACTTTGAATTTACAGCATGGCTAACATTTTGAAACGATCTTGTATTTGTCACGCGATAACACACGTATTCGCCTATTTCGATGTAAGAAGGCATGTGGATAGTATACATCAATATCTCGACCAAGTTCGCTGGCCAGTTTCATCAGCCATCTTGTTTTAAAATGGCGGCCATTAAATTAAAAAAAATTATATTTAAAGTGAGGTGCAAAAAAATTAGAAATTGAAAAAGGTTTCTTTCTTATGTATTTGACCTTGATATAAGGATTCAGGAGCATTTTTTGTTTGTCTTTATCTTAAAAAATGGCTCAGATATAGCAGTTTCAATTTCTAATGTGGGGGGCATTTTGAAAAATCTGACTTTTTGCCTGCGACAGCACTTGTATATATCAACCGATTCCGATGTGAGTGATCATGTGCACAGCAATTACTAAGGTCTCGACCAAGTTCACTGGCTAGCCTCATCTACCATGTTGTCTTAAAATGACAGGCACTTTAAGAAATCGCCGAATTTGGCAGCCAAATATAAGTTAGTTTAAATAAAAGCAGCTTGGATAAAGCTGACTAATTTTGCGAAATTCTCATTCATAATGATTTAGTATAGATAAAAAT
This sequence comes from Maratus speciosus, assembly GCA_963932465.1. Lineage (NCBI taxonomy): Eukaryota > Metazoa > Arthropoda > Arachnida > Araneae > Salticidae > Maratus > Maratus speciosus. Next base: position 681,516,671 of record OZ010787.1, on the reverse strand, counting down.
TAGTATTGAATCTCCTATATTCGGTTTCCACTAAATTGAGCTTCGTGTGTTTGAATAATATAAGTTGGCTTTTTTAAAATAAGGAATATGAAAGCTACATCTTCCTCCCGGCACTCGCCGGCAGGACTTTGACTTTTTTTAGATATAGACGAAACAAAAACTGTTCCGGAATCTTTGTATTAAGGTCAAACACATACGAAAAAAATCTTTTTCATTTTCCAATTTTTTGGTATCTTATTTTAAATTTTAACTTTTTAAAATTTATTTGAATGGCCGCCATTTTAAACCAAAATGGCGGACGAAGCTGGCCAATGAACTCGGTCGAGACATTGGTATGTACTATGTTCACAGTGGATTTCATTGAAATCGGTTCATAAATACGCCTTTTATCGCGTGACAAATTTCAGGACGTTTCAAAATGTCAGCCACGCTAGCAATTCAAAATGCTATAACTCAGCAATTTTTTAAGATATAGACGAAACAAAAACTGCTCCGGAATTTTTGTATAAAGGTCAAATACATAAGAAAAAAATATTTATCCATTTTCAATTTTTTGGTACCACATTTCAAGATTAAATTTTTTAAAAAATTTTAAATGGCCGCCATTTTGAAACAAAACGGCGCATGAAGCTGGCCAACGAACTCGGTGAAGACTATGGTATGTAATAAGGTTAAGGGTATGTACTATGTACACACCGAATTTCATCGAAATCGGTTCATAAATACGAGAGTTACATGTGACAAAGGTCATATATATATATATATATATATATATAAAACCATTAATTAAACAATATATAACCATGTTTTTGATGGTGGTTGGTAATGTTTAATTAATGGTTATATATGTATATTAATTTTGAACGGAGGGTGGTTTCGGGGTCTGGGGGTCATGATCGATGAAAATATACCAAAATGTTTTGAAATCTCTTTCCTCCGAACGGCTGCAATAGGTAGCTTTTTGTAATGAAAGCTACCTAAAAGTAATTGGCACATTCTGTCTACAGTCGTCGTTTAAAAATTTAAATAGTGAAACCCTTTCAAAATTAATGGGTGGACATAATGCTAATCATTTGCAGTCTTATTCAACGTTTTTGGGACACATTGTATACTAATATCGTATCAAAAATATATCTTTTAAACAATTTTTTTTTTCATTACGAAAATTACAAGATATTTCTCACCTTACGAATATTTCTTTCATTTTGGAAATTTAATTCAGTTTTCTAAAAATAACACGTGGTGTTGCACGGAGTACGAATGATGTAATAAGCAACCTTATTCACGTAATTTTTTTTTTCACTTTGAACTTTAATTTACTTACTCCTCAAGAATTAGAAGAATAAATTGCTTCCTAAAAATAAAACATCAATTTGTTTCTAATTACCCAGGTCACTGTATCCTATTATCGCGCTTAAACCAGTAAACAACAGACCTGCTGTTGCCGTAGGATTGCTTAAAAATGAAATGGTGCGATGACTAGGTTTGCTAGGTATTATAGCGTAAATTCATATGTAATAGAAGCGCCAGAAAACCTAAATATACGGCAATTTCACAGAAAATTATAATTTTTTTTTTTGGGGGGGGGGGGATAAAATTTATAATATGTTTAATTTAAGGGTATGATTGGAAAACTTGATATTTTTATATTCTATAATAAAATCCTAATAAAAAGGTATTGCAAATTACTGATCATTAAGTATCGATAAGTATCATTATTGTCTTTGTAAAGTCATAACGTTTCGTCAGTTACACGATAAAAGTTATTTCAGTTAACACGTGTCAATGCCATTTTTTTCTTTTTTATTATTCAGAAATTAACTAAACAACTTACTGTCATAATTTGGCATTATTTAGTGTTGTTGAGAACATTAAATCACTTTTTTTAACGGGATAGTTTTGATAATATTTACACTTTCAATGAAGGCAGAAAAAATGTTATAAATAAACTTGTGCAAGCTGAAATGACAACTATAAAAGTAATAAGGCGAAAAAAGCCTATGATATAAATCAGTTCTTTCATTAACACGTTGAGTGCCACCAGTGACTGACACCGAAGCGATGAAAAATTTACAATGTTTTAAGTCATTTTTAAGAAAGTATAACCCTGTAATAAATAAAAGGTAAGTCAATTTTAAATAAATTTTCAGTAACTACTTAAAACAATATATATTTCTTTAGTTTTATATCATATTTTAGACGTCAGTCATCGGTGAATGACGCGTTTTAAACGAACAGTTCAGTGTCAGTCACCGGTGACTGAAGTGGCGCTTCACGTGTTAATAGAATTTTGATTTCCGGTTTAGAGAAAAAAAATCAGAGTTAGAGAATAGTAAAAGACGCGGGTGGATTATCATAGCACTCATTATAATAGCAGCCTGTATGTCATCATCTAGAGCCCGATATCTTTTGTGTTACTAACGCTTTTTGTGCTTGTTTAACCCTTTATCTACTGACGGTACTTATAAGTACCATTAAAATAAATTATTATAAAATCCATTGATCTCATCGATTAGTTGTAATACAGTTTATAATGTGTTATAGATACATTTTTTTATATTGTTCCAAAAGCATTATGGGTTACACAAAAGAAAAATATTTTTAAAAGGATGATTTATTTTGCCTTTGCATCTTTTCAGCTTTCTTGGCGTTGAGGGGGGCGGGGCGGGGTTTTCAGTTCGGAAATATTTCTATATTTCTATTGTAAGAAGATTATATTTGTACATTTCCTAAATCTACTTTGCTGTCATGCCCGACATGTGTTCGAAATTCCGAATATGCCACTGCTACAATAAATAAATTTTAGTACATAGGAATATAGAAAATTTAATATAAAGTGGGATAAGGAAAATATTATGAACGGAAATGGCCTACTGCGAATATCTGTGGTAGAATTAAAAACAGTACTGCCTCAGAATCAGAAATATTGAAAATCAGAAGGATAGTCTATTAGACCGGGAGCCGGCAGCGCAGACACATTGTTCGTAAGGATACCGTTATTTCTCTAGGAAGACTACCAGTATATTTTTATAGAAAAAGAAATCTAGGTTAAACGCGCAAAATTTCGCCTTCTTTTAAGAAGAGATTTTCTATAAGATAATACTGGTGCCGAAAAATTTTCTGGTCTGCAAAATTCAAGGAGGCGTACGAACCATGAGACAACCCCCTTGTGTTTCCCTCTTCCCAGTCCGACATGTTTTCATACCTTTGGGTTCAGGAAAACACAATGGTAAACATATGAGTCGACCTCTAAAATCGGGTTTTAGGTGTTTTCCACCAAGAGAGGACTTGGCAGACCAATTGCGTTTTAATATGGAAATCGAGTTTTAGTTAATTGAGGTGGTTGTCTGTGCTGCCGGCACCCGGACTATTGTTTGTGTGATATTGAAAACCAAATTTCCATTAAATGAAGATTCTGCATTCCGCACTCTATTTGCGGGAGGGTATCTGCTCCCTATATAATTTCATTGGCGCCCTCATTGCTTCAATATTTTTAGAAATCCATTTTGTCTATAACCCAGATTAGCAATTCTGGTTACCTGTATAATTCCACAATTCATATATTTAAAATGTATTGTTCAGCATTTGCATATAACCAGCCCCATTTTAGAACATGGTCAGGATAATACTTTATGAAGACATTGTTGGCGCTCAAATGTGTATCAATATTTTTGTTTATTTTTTTTATGAGTCATGGAAAACTATCTAGCAATATATATATTTGCATTTGAAACAATTGCATAATTATCCTAAACATCGAAAGTAATTAAAATAAATATGGAAATTATCAGTAATATTTCAGATTTTCAAAAATTTCAAAAAATAGTTTAATATATGGCGGTAAAAACAATTTAAGTGTTTAATGATTTAGAAAATTGGACATGGTGTGATAGAAATCATCTCATAGATATTTATTAAAGCCTGAGATTCAAATTTTTAAACCATAAGACTTCATTAAGCTTGCTTAAAATTTGGCGAAATAACTCTACTATTTCTAAAGGCACACAAATCACCTATGGACTAATGAATAACAGCAATACATAATGGGTTTATATCATAAAATATTTAAAAGCTCTAGTTTCTTATAATCTGATTAGAGAAAACATTGGAAAATTTAGAAAATGTAACATATATAAAGTAATGTAAAAAAATATTATTAATTGTAATTAATATTATGTCTTGGGATTTTTCGTATACATTTATTTCTAACGTGGAATAAAAGTAAAAATCAACAAAGAAAATACAAACTTGTACATTTAAAAAAAATGGCTAGTAAGAAATGGACTCTTTTTCCAGATAATTTTATAGCAGAAAAGAAGCATTTTTTAAAAGGCTATTAATCAAACAAAATTTCAGAATGTTTTAAAGAAAAAAAATAGTGTTAATCAGTGTAAAATAATCATTTGAAAAAACACGATTTTTGATACAAGTTTTTTTTCAGGGGTAAAGGGGGGTAAGGTAAAAAGTTAAATAATATGAATTCAGTTAAAACTTTTTATTTTAATGAAATGTTTAATAAAATTGATATCAAAGAATTGTTTAGAATTAATAATTTATTATTTAAAGTTATTTTTTTAATTATTTATTTTCTAGAGGTGTATATTACTATTAACAATGCTCACTAAATTGTATTATATTACTATACAACAGGATAACAAATATTGCATAAAAAACAGTTTTCAACTTGTAAATAATATTAAAAAATTAAATAATATAAATTCCGTTAAAACTTTTGGTTTTAATGAATTGTTTAATAACATTGACATCAAAAATCTGTTTAAAATGATTTATCTGATATTTAAAGAACAATCTTTTAAAATTAACTTCTAATATTTCTATTTCGTACTTCAAAACTCGTTTCCTATTACATCATAATTACATCATTTTTAATTGTACCAAATATAAACAATGCTTTGGTTTGTCCCAATGGCGTAATATTTTTTCAGATCTTTATCTATATTATTATGAACATAATATTTAAATTAATGATTGTACTTTCTACAGGTATATTGATGATATCATTGTTTTTTATAGGAAACGTCAAACAAATTATTCATTACGTCTACATATTTATAAAAATTTTAAACTAAGTGAAAATGATATTGTAGATAATTTCTTTAATTTCCTTTATCTTATACTAATACTTAAGGAAAATAAAAATCTAAACATCTTGCGCTTATCATAAAGGGAAATCATTACGATAAGTGCTACGATTTCCCTTTTAAGAAAATTCATTCACTTATTATAATTCCTGTGTCTATAAATCTGTTTTTGTTAATATGTTACTAGACTTTACACACAGAATCACTCAATTTGATCAAATAAATTTAAAGCTCAAAATTTTAAATTTGTTAATCAGCAAGCTATAAACTATGGGTATCCAATAAATTATATTAATCATTATTACACATTTAGTTTTACTGCGATTTATTTTTCCCCCACACGCAAGCGCGCGCGCGCGTGCACACACACACACGCACACACACACAAAGGAAAACGCAATATTGCTATGGTCAGTGCAATCAGTATCACAATGCTAACGGCATTGTGTAGCACTAATACGTAGGGAAAAAAGCGTGCAAAAAGACGTCCGTCTGACATTAGCCTAAAGACGTCAAATTACATTCAGTTGAATGATTATGGAAGTGGAATTGTGTATGGTTTTAAGGTAAGTTTAGAGATGTACAGGTACATACTGTTGAATGATTATGGAGGTGGAGTGGTGTTGTATAGGTTAATATGCATACTTGCCTTATTCATATTATTAAAAAAATCAGGTAAGATTAGTTATTTGTCATTATTAACAATTGGTCAAATTAACAAATAATGGTAACACATATTAACTATGGTTAGGTTATATTACAGAAATATCCATTATAAATTTGTTCTCACAATTGATTTCTTACATATATCAATATATTTTAATTGAAGGGGGAAAACTTTGTCCTTTTTAATACACTATATGGCCGAAGGTGACCGGTCACTTGCGATTTTAGACGTTTTGTTAAATATCTAGAAAAATACACGAGGAATCAACCTGAAACTGCATGTGTGTAAACAGTATAGTATAAGTCATATATTTACGCGAAGATTTTTTTCCCGAAACCCCACAGGGGACCGCCAACAAATTTAAAAGTACGAATATCTTTGGATAATCCTGTAAAAACTAATGAAGCAAAAGCGTTCAAACTCGAGATTATTAATAAGTGGCTTATTGTAATATACTGTGTTTATTTTTATGAGGATAGCATGTATACTCTTAGAGAAATTAAGGTTTTTATAAAAACAGTCCCAAATTTCGCCAAGTTTTTTGCTTATAATTTGCAGAGTTCTTAATATAAATAAAAGTTCTTTTCAGAAAATATGACAAACAACATTGTACATAATACTCTGCAATCAGAATTAAAAAATAATAATAAATAAAAATAATAATCCGTTGTTCCCAAACGGAAGCAAAAAGATGGGGGGCTGTATCCAAATATAGTAGTACGTGCAATATTGTGTATGCTATCTTGGCACTAATCAACAGATATTTGATGCAACCTCTCATCTTTTTGCTAACAACGCATTTCGAGCTGATTCTACCGACGATAATTTTCAGAATTTTCAAGCTATGATTTTGAGACTTTCACAAAAGTTGCTCTATATACTTAGCTAATACATTACGCATATTATATTTTGATTGCATTCGCGCATGCTCAGTAATATTTTTTTCAGTAAATCATCTCATTTTTCATCCAATTTTTATTATTTTTTTCATTCTGATTGCAGAGTATTGTGTACAATGCTGTTTGTCATATTTTCTGAAAAGAACTTTTTATATATTAAGATCTCTGCAAATCATAAGCAAAAAAGTGGCGAAATTTGGAATTGTTTTTATAAAAAACCTTAATTTCTCTACGGGTATACATGCTATCCTCATAAAAATGAGCACGGTGCAACAATAAGCCACTTATTAATAATCTCGAGTTTGAACGCTTTTGCTGCATTAATTTTTACAGGGTTATCCAAAAGATATTCGTTCTTTTTCAATTTGTTGACGGTCCCCTATGGGGTTTCGGGGAAAAATCTTCACGGAAATATATGACCTATACTATACTGTTTACACACCCGCAGTTTCAGGTTCATTCCTCATGTATTTTTCTAGATATTTAACAAAACGTCTGAAGTCGCAAGTGACTGATCACCTTTGGCCATATAGTATATGGATAGTTTAAATATTGTAAGGAATATAAATTGTCTAACGATATTTATGCATTTTTTCTTTCAATAAGATTTATAAATCCCATTTGTTTTAAATACAATTTTTTAAATAATTAAATTTAAATTTTATATCATTGAATGATTTTAATTATTATTTCCTATTGTAATTATAAAATTAATTATTTCTGTATACTATTTAAATTTACTCATTTATTTCAAAAGTATATAAAATGCACTAATTTTTTTTATAATATAATAACATTCAAGGTGCTTATATTTTCCCAGCATGCTTTACTCTTTATCATATCATTTTTTTTTTATTTATCATAATAGTATTGGAATGTTATGATTAATAAAGTTATAATATATAATGTAAGGTAGAATTGATTAACAATCTCTTAATCTTTGTTAATTATTCTTCTACCATTTAATTTTTAATCTATAGATGGCAGCATGTTATAAAGTCTCAATAAAAACTTTCATTTGAGTGTTATTATTAATTCTAAACTCATTGTAAAGAGATTTTTAGTATAACTTTCGTCCACAGATTTGATGGCAGTACGGATCATATGTTATCCATGGATGATATATTTTCCGTATTTGATGCAAATTAATCTTATTTATCCTTTTTATTCATCTTTGGATTGTAATATTAGGTGATAAAAAAGTTTAATATTTAATAGTTTTACAATTGATTTTATTTTTGATACAATATTTTGTGGTTATTTTACAATTTAGTTAAATTAACTGATAACTCTAATTATACAATTACTCCATGTGCTTATTAATATCGTATATAAGTTTTTGAGGCCCACATAGCAATGGTTAGTACTGTTTTTCTATTAGCTTTCTGTCCGGTTAAAATTTGTTCATTAAAGTATTTTGTGATTTTTTTAAGTATCTATTGTAATAGTTATTGCATCTCTTATGTTTTGATTTAAAATTTGTCCATTCATTAATAATTTTCCTTTACATTTGGTGTTGCAGTTGATCGGGCAATTTGAGTAACGTAATTTATGCTACTTGGCATGCTTTGTTCAAACTGAAACCAATTGTGTTTTTCTTATATAGTAGAATATTGCCCTTGATAACGTGTTTCAAATAGAGGTTTCCATTTTAATCTTGTTATATTTTTACAGTCTGCTTCTGGATTTTTCCTCCTAAATCTTTTATTTATTTTTTCAGTTTATAAATTTCAGATTACTGGATATACAGTTTTATAATGTATTATAATTATTGGTTCATTTATATATGGTCAATTTTTCATGTGATTTACAGTTAATAATTACAAAATGTTATATATATATATATGTATATATATATATATAATAAAGATGAAATCACAAATATATGAACAAATGGTAAAATTCTAAAGGTGAACAAGTTATGAACATAGGAGACCAGTATGTGAAATAAGAAACTATGAAAACCCATAGAATCGTTAGAGGAGCTTGCAGGTTTAATTCATAGTGAAGATGCGATATTTCATCCAATTTTGTCGGCATTAAGCCTAAAATATAAAAATTTAGCTCCTAATAGCACATAATAAAACAGAATAAATGATAAAAAACCAAGAGATCTAAAGAAAAACAACCCTCACACAAGATAATTGAAAAATGATTAGAGCACAATAACTCAATTATAGACAAGAATCCAAGACTTAAGAAAGTAAACATTTTGGGTCAGATGCAACCAGATTTATGACTATTAAATTACGTGGCCAGCAATTAGTTACTGAAAACCAAAACATTGCTGTCATTTGGTGGGAAAAAGGAAAACTATATTGTAAGTAGATTTTTAACAAAAATGTTTGGTGCTGCCATCGTATATATATATATATATATATATATATATGTGTCTGTGTGTGTTTGTGTTTGTGTTTCAAAGGTTATAAGTCGGAGGGTACACAAAGTATAGTCCTTCAAATTTTTATATCTCGAAATAAATATAAAAACGGTTATTAACATATTGTTCCTTATAGAAAAAATGTTTAGTAACGCATCTCAGTTTGAAAATAAAAGAAGACCACAGAAAAACAAATTAACTAAATTCAAAAAACAAAAATTAGATTATTTACGAAAAAAATCATCAACATATAAAATAATGATATCCGTATCAAAAATATCATTATTGATACAGCCTTTCATCCTATTCATTTCCCTTCCATTATTGTTTACACTTATGCTCGAATTCGATTATCATTTCGGTGGGTGGACTCAACAAAAAAGTCAAAATCCTAATAATATGTTTGTAAAATATATGACATATTGAAGTGCTGTGAATTTAAAGTACCCTTGAATCGAAAAAATAATTTCAAATCGATTTATCTCGTACGAAAGCTCGTTCAGATGAATTTAAGGATTATTTTCCTTGCAAACACAGTAGCTGTAAATAGAGAGACAAAACAAACATATGGATCTTTCCTAACTCAGTAAAAATTTAAAAGTACTGGATTATTTTAGCTGAATCAGTAAAAAGAGAAGGATATTATCTCATTTATGATTCGGCATTTATGTTTAAAATTTCGAGATCATGGATAATGTTTCATTTTCAGAATAAAATATTTCTGCAGCATTTTCATGTTTTTTTAAAATAGTGATTGGACTTATATTTTCAGTTATTTATGATTATCTTATGATAAAATAATAGCTGCATATGAGAACATACTTTGTACTAGTGATTTTTTTCTCAATCATTTAAACATTATTTTGCTAATTAAAAAAACAATACTTTAAATTTAAGGTCTTTTATTTGACTTGAATTAAAAGTTCAAATTTCTGAAACACTGCTAAACAAAATAATAAAAAGAAAAGTGCCTAGTTAAACTGACGGTATTGAGCTCACAGGCTATTCACACTAACTGTATATTATACTCTTATATCAAAGAATAATGCCTCTGAAAAAATAAATTAAGGGGATTAGCGCCCGTTTCCCCCTTTATACTTAACCACTGAACCTCCAAATCTAATCAGGGAGATCCATTCCTTATGAGAATAAACATGTATACCAAATTTGAAGCAAATCAGATAATTCTGCATGAAAAAACCATTTCGCTAAATTAAGGGATGTTAGCTCCCCCATCCCCCCCCCTTTATGCTTAACTAATGAATGTCCAAATCTAACCAAGAAAAGCTCCTTATCATAATTTGAAAAAAAAACGAAGAAAATTGGATAATTCTGCATGAAAACTCATTTATCTAAAATAAGGGCGGGGACTTGCCCCCTTTCCCCTTTTAAACTTAACTATTGAACCTCCAAATATAATCAAGGAAGCGCCATATCGGAATAATCTGGTATGTATCAAGTTTCAATCGAATAATTCTGCTTGAAAAAACCATTTATCTAAATGAAAGGGAGATTAGCCTCCGTTACCCCCTTTAAACTTAACCAATGAACCCCCAAAACTAATCAGGGAAGCGCTTTATCAGAATGAACCTAGGAAAAAAATTGCAGAAAATCGGATATTTCTATCAAGAGTTATCGCGTTTCATATATACATCAGGCTTTGATAGCCTGTGAGCTAAAAACATATCCTTTAAAAGGATTATAAACAATTTGTATATTAATCTATTTTGTCCGTCAAACCCATTATAACTACGAATAAAGACTGAGGTTTGTTTCTTTCAGAAATTAAGCAAAAACGTATAACTATAAAACATCGCTTTAAAAATTTTTCAATTTATGGCAAGTATGACTGTAGTTAAATGCACAAACTGCAAAGTTTCAAACATTATTAATAGTTCTGAATTATACAATAGAAACCCTATAACACGAGTGCGGTTCAATTGAAGTATTAAGCGGTATTTTTTTTTCGATCGATGCGCGATCCCATACCATCTTTCATCAAAAATGAAACGTACCCTAAAAATAAAACCTAGTTTAATTTTTCAGACAACTAGCAATATAAGACCTATCTGAAAAATAAAACTTCCCCCATCCCCCAACAAACCCGTCTCACTCTCTTAAAGTCAATTTCTATGCAGCAATGAGACTACAAAAAAGGACGCAATATGTTGAGAATGTTTAACAATGTATATTTAGTGTAATATTTTGTTATTTGAATATTTTTTTTTTAATTCAGCGCGAACGAATGAAAATCACTGAATGCATCAGAAAGCAGCAAATTTGAATCTTGAAAACCAGCATTCATAAAACGCAAAGAAAACATCTCCCCCTGCCATTTTTTGTTTCAATTTTATAAAGGGAAATGTTTTCTTTAAACATGATTTTTTTTTTACAATTTTTTTCTTTGTTTGAATGAGGAACTCAATCTTAGTGCCAGTGAAATTTAAAACATTGGGTTCTTGTATTAATTGTGTTCAAGTCTGTCTTTATATATATGTACCTTTAATAGATAAATAAATAAATAAATTCAGACTAATGTCTGTGTGCTTTTATTGTACACCGTGTCATTTAAAGATTTTGGAACCTGATTTCAGAATGACGGAATACATTTAAGTGAAATATATACAAACGTTTTGTAACTACATCAAAATAACGAATTTTTATACAGATTTTTTTGCCCCTGAGTCTAGGGTCTTTCTAGTATGTAATTTTGGAGCTGGTAGAATTTACAGTTTGTCAGTATGACGTCATTGTGATGCAGTTATAAAAACTATTTTATTAATTAAACCTCGCGACTGTTTTAAAATTCTGAGTTTTCGCCTTGTGCTAGATTAAGAATTTCCAAGGAGAATGACAATATCGCTTCTAATTTTTGCCTAATATTTTTTTCTTCAGAATAAAAATATTTATGCTGTTATTATCATATTGTGTTTTATTTAACTGCGATCAAATAAGATGAAAATTTCTATACGAAATTTGTGGTACAACTGTACTCTTCCTGGTAAATTCTACTTTATATGCTTGAAAGAACGTCCATACCACAGACTTCTCATATAAGTAGACTCCAATTTGGTAACCTTTTCTTGAAGCCTACATCTCTGACCTGCGTCACGTGATGAAGGGCAGAAATACACGCTAAACCGGTTTTACTCCCGGTAAAAACTTTTCGGAATCTCTCTCCGGATCTTGAGTTGACCCCGAAAGTTGCCAATAAAGGGATCACTGCCAAAAAAGACATCCTTTTGGCAATGAAAGACCAAAAACATGTTGAATTAAAAATCTGACTGTAAGAAAAATGGGGTTTGGCCTCTACTCCTCTCTTTCCTCTGTGTTCCAGACCAATACGAAATGCAAATTTGTTTGTTAAGAATGATGGATTAGCTAAATATAAACTGTGTGTTATAATGTTCTAAGTGATGCATTAAAATATCAAAATAACATCTTTATTATAAACGATTTTATTGCTTCGTAATGGTACGAACTCCATCATTAGCCACGATTATTACTTCATCAACTCTAATTATGCAAGTTATGTTTAAAGTGGAGCCTCCCGAGTCCTGGCGTCACCTGTGTAAAACGCTAAACAAAACGTTCTAAATTAACTATACTGCTTCTAAATTTGTTGAATTTAATTCTAAATTTTTTTAAAAAATGAGGGCATAGTAAATGCCCTCATTAATAATTAATAGTAAATGCTTTTGTATCACCTATATCATTTTTGCAGCTGTTTTAGAGACATATGAAGATGGATTTTGTGATCTCAAGTAATTTTGGTCTCAGAACTGTATAGATTAACTACATTCGCAATTCAGACTTACGGGATAATAACTCAACATTTCATTCATGTGTTTAACATGCATTCATAGTAATCGTTCTATCCATTTTAATTGTCGACTTTTTTCGTTTTTTAGAGTTTTTTAATTCTAATGAAACTACTTTATCAGACTGTCTCACACAGCATTTAAGATAAACATATATTTTAAAACTTTTCAAATAGTTTAGAAAGTCGGAATATTCTTAAAGAGATTCAACAAATTAGAAAGTTTTATCACGAAATCTTGGATAAAAGCAGCCGGAGGCAAAATAACACTACTGCTTGATTAGTTGAATAACATTGTCACAAAATCATTTCGTTTCTGAGATATATTCACCAAAACGTATGGAGATCCCCCCTTATTCAAGACATAAGTGTCCTACGATCTCATTCGTAACCAAAAAAGAATAAGCTTTCACTTATCGCATATGCATGTTCAAATTAATAATCTCTTCAAGCTCTTGAAGACAAAGTGCTACATCAAGTGTCATTGAATTTGAAATGATGTTACTACACCCACAAGCAATTCATTAAAAGAACTTGGAAAGGTGTAGCGTTTTAAGAAATACATTAACATTTTATTGAAATGTATACTAATTACTTTTAAATGAGTACTTTTTAATTAGTTGCCTTGCCGCACACAGGCGATAGATTGACTTCCACAGGTATTTTTTAATTAATTCAAACAAAATAATTTAAGTTATATGCAAAAAACATAAAATTTTTGCATTTCATGATTAAATTTTAATCTTATAGCTATTTTGTAGTCTTTTAAAAATAATAAAATATGCTACGTAAGAGCCTCTAAAAGACGCATTCTACATTCTGCATAAAGATTAATGTTTGTATACTGTAATGAACAATAATGATACAGTCATTTACATTAATTAACACGCTCTCTAATGTATCATCTGTTGATAGAGATTAGAAATTCTGCTAATTTTTGTATGCAGTGATTTCGTTCACACTTGTCGTTCTGAAACGTAAAATGTAGATAGCATTAGATCCCCCAGGTACAGTATTGTTTATTAGTAATTACTTTTAGATTTGCGTTTGAAAGAATTTTTAATGAAATGTGTTTTTATCTAACAATTATGTATGCAGAAACATTAAATAGGGAATCGTACACAGAATACTTTTCGAATAGCTAAACAAATTCTTTCAGAATAATATTGTAAATTTCACGTAGAAATATTTTGAAAATATAATTTTGTTGTTATTTAATTACATTTATATTATCTAATATGCACAATTATTATTCTTATGTTATGGAAATTTAAATATTATTCATAAAAGAAAAATAAATTAACCCTATTTTTTTACTCATGCTACTATAAATGAACAGCAGTATTTCTTTTATACAAACCAGGATTTGTTTTAGAGGTTATAAAATATTTAAATCTTTAACGGAATATTCCGCTTAATGTGGAATTTATGGACAATTTTTCTTTAATTGCATTAAATATGTATAAGGTACCTGTACCGACCCAATAAGGACGTGTTAAAGTTTCTGATCACAATGAACTGTTTATATTAGAATTAACATTTTAAATATTTTAGGATGTTAAAATTATACATATTTTTACAATATTAAATCAGATATACTTTTGTCGTTGTTTAATTGAGGCTATGCCAATTAAAAAAAAAACACTTTAAAGTGGCTTTATTAGGGATATGTGATTTATATAGGGCCATAATTTTCTAAGAACAGGATTTAACTTTAATTAGAGAATATTCTGCAGGTAATGCACAAAAATAGAACAAAATAAGAGTTTTCCTTGTAATACAATATTCTGTGGCTGCTCAATTTATATGCATGCCGTTTCGAACAGCAAAAACTGCAGATTCCATTTGCAGTTCACTCTATCGAGTTCTCTTTGAAACCGCTTTGATCGATTCCATAGTTTTCTACAAATATTGTCTAGGAAAAATTTTAATGAGCTTTGGTAACGATAATATACAATGCAAAAGAAGTGTCCGTTAATAAGGTTAGGCCTTATAATGTCTGGCCTTATTGAGGCTTTCTCTTTTACACACATTTTATTTTCAAATATAAAAAGTAGATTTCAGTATATATTCTAAGGATCGCTAAAGTATCTCGAAAATCATACAAAGAATGTAAAATTCAATCAATAATCTACGCTAATTTTATATGGAAATTTCATTACTGTTTTTAACAACAACGACGTGTCTAAAGAGAGGGGTTCGAAAATGATGAAGCCGTGTATCGGTTGTGGTTGAAACTATCCGCTCATGTCAAACATACATCATCTGTCAGGCATATGCTGCCATTTCCCATGTAGCACGAATTTCCTGAATACTTCCCAGGAGCTTCAAGTCATTCCAAATTCGTCCTGATACTAAAATGGAAGGTCAGGCCTTCCTGAGAAACAGACACAAAATGTCCTCAGGAACGTCCTTACAGAGCAGCCTCCGAGGATGTCATTCCTCAGGAAGTACCTATGACGTCACAGTACTGGAGACATTTCATGACTGATTCTGGAGTACAGTACTCAACTGTCTTTTGTGGGATAAAAGGGAGATCGACTTGATAGGGTTCGATTTTTATTGAGTTAGTTTTATATTACTAATTATTCGATTTATTGTTTCTAATACATCTGATAATTTAACTGTTAATTATTTTTAATTATTGGAAAAACGTTTCACATTTAAAATTTTAATAAAATATTTTAATCGCTTTAATTTAATATATTAATTAACTTAATTCATTATTTTAAATTATTATTATTTATCTCTAAACTCGAATTTTATTTTTTAATTTTTATTCCATTAACTTTTAAAGAGTATTTATTATACATTTTGGTATTATTATTAGTTAATTTATTTATCAAGCAATTAAATTATTTAAATGAACTAAATAACAAAATCCTGTACTAATACACAAAACATCTATATAGGGAAGAGTTCTGGGCCACATATTTTATCAATTATTTAGACGTAAAAGTATCTATGCTAATAAAAGAAGAGTGTTTGTCTGCCCGTGTGCGATAGTTAGAGAAATCTACCACAATTAGCAGTCTGAAAATTTGTGGCGAGGATTGTCCAAGGCGTCTTCTGATACGCTCGAGTCTCAGATTTTTCAGCTTTTGATAATTAGAGGAGATATTAATTAAATCCCGCAATTTAAAAGAACCGACAATAGTGTCGCAACGGGGCCTTCTGGAAACCCGTCCCGAAGCGCCGAAGTAGAGAAAAATCAACGACAGAAGGGCTCTTTTTATTCCGTTTGTTTTCTGAAGTGCGCATCGGCGAAGCCGTTCAAAAAATGGATAAACGGAAAACACACTCCAAGATATGTCTCTTCTTATATTCGTAATCCACAATACGTTAAAAAGAGTATAAATGTTTAGCCTTTGAACACATTTTTTTTTTTTAAGTTAGATTTCTCGAGGTTTTTTTCTCCTCCTTTTCGAAGCTAGCATTTGATTCAATTTATGCATACAAAAAACCTCACGTAATCCAGATATTTTCTTACCTCAGACGGTGCAGTTTGGTTTTTATTTTTTTATAAAGTTGTGACTGGAAGTATATTTGTGCTTCCGAAGACATTCTTTTTCCTACGCTATAAGTAACTAAATAACGGTATTTTAACAATCTTTACAAAACGTTCTTCGTTCACTCGATTTACATCGCGTATAAAAATCTCGAAACTTTTGGATTTTATATATTTAAATATATAAAATCTGCAAAATATCTCAAACTTTCTCCCTCAGAACATGAATACGCGGGTGGCTAATTCTCACATTTTTACAGCTAAATGTTCATATTTTTTGATGAAAATTATACGCTGGGTTCCGAAGCATTATATCTATTACTCAGTATTCTGACTATAAGAACTTTCTTGTTTAAATATTGATAGACCCGACGCGAAAAAAAGAAGGAAACACGCTCTAAATATCAATATTATTTCACGACATTTTTACTATGCGTAAAAAACTTTCTACCAAGTGTAAAATAAACAGTATATTTTTCATAATCGAGTTTGTTTCCCCATGCCAAATTTAGGAAAATCACGAAATGCAGTCAAACAATTAGGCGTGATTTTCAAGATGAACATTTATGCCTATAAAAAAAGGGATATAACTCCATAATGAACATTACGGAAAAGCGGGCACCTCTATTTAGAGAACACGCTTTCAATTTTTAACACTCATATATTTGTGAGTTTATACTTCTGAATATTTGCACTTCCCAATCTAGACACACGTAACATGTGTATTGTGCATAAACTATCACAAATACGATACATGTGTCTGTGTATATCAAAAATGAAATGTTCGTAATATTTTTCATATTTCGAGAGAAGAAAAAAGGGTTTTTAACTGTAGCATAAAGAAAGAATAGTCTACAATCACATTTCTTATATACATTGTATTTCTCGTGCAGTAAATTGAATATACAGCCATTTATACTCAAATACGTATTTAATTTCATCTAAAATATAATTCTGCTCAAAGTTTTTGTGAAAAAAATCCTAAATATAACCCGCAAGAATTATTTCAGGGTGAATTGACCCGCACAGAAAGTTACAATAATCCCAACAACAACAACAACAACAAAAATAGCGACAATCCCACCCGTACAAGTCTCTACTTCACAGTAGAAATTTCTGCACGATATTGATTTACACCACTGTACTAAACAATGGCTTTCCGCGAAAAATATCGCTTTAGATTGGCAAGGTTTAACTCACAAATTCAACTGAGAATATATGGACTATCTTAACCCGTAAAGTATACAAAAATGAAAAGCAACATGACTCTATTAAAGGACTAATAGAGGCCATTGAAAAAACGCGGTAGGTTAGACCGGGGAAATGACGCCACCTTAAGGGAATTTAAATTTTTTCACCTCTAAAAATGTTTAAACAGTAAAAATTCTAAAGCTGAATCATGATATTTAGTATCTGTATTTAACCTTAATTATAACTAACATTAGCAAGCATAAAAAAAAAAATCTTTCAAACTCTGCGCAGTGGCGGGATTACCCAGAATACCACTCTTTAATGACCTAGTAAATACATAAAATGGATACTAGGAAACACAAAACCTACTGAAAATATTTAGAAAGCACTGTAATTTAGCAGAATAATAAATAATTGCAATATTCCTTAAGCTAGATTTATTAATATGTTAAGCTTACAATTTAACTCAAATTGCAAAAGTCACAAACATAAATATCAGATGAATCAGCTCCACTACATTCAAATGAGCCCATTTTTCTGAAGGTTTGCATCTAAACCAAAGTTCATTTAAACGATAGTCCTCCATATAATACACCATTCAACATCTTTTGAACGAATGTCAAACGTATCGTCAGCTTCGTTGCCATCGTAAATATTTCGATCGTCATTAGCATCATCAGAAGACGACGAAATTCATTGAAGGCTTTCTTTTCTTAAATGCACCCTAGCTTCTTTTTTCGGCATCACTTTATCATTTTTATAACTGTTTTTGGTGGATTCATGCTTATAAGCTTTGATGCAACTTTTAGCATTGCTCGTTTACTTTTTGATGTATTTTCCTTCCTTTTAGCGGCTGATTTTTCTAACTCTTTCTTCATTGGACTTCCCGTTAGTATTGTTGAGTGGCTTTTCCTTTTTGCATTTTGCCACCTTGGTCAATATGGCTGAATCCCCAAACAAAGCCGAAAGAAGAACCGAACTTGTTCAACAAATTTCTGCAAAATGGCAGCGAATGTATGTAGATTAGGGGTAATATTATCTTAAATACCTAATGTTACAATAAAAGTTGTTACCCCTACTTATTTGAAGCTCCAAAATAAAAAGCAACTAGATGAAAACTAAATTTTTCACTAGAACAAACGAACGACGTGCAGCAAAATCACTCTCACTCTAGGCACTGTTTCTATTCTTGACTGCTATAGTGCAGCCGTATTCACTATCTCAAACTGCCGTTAGTTTTTAACTTGGAGGGTTAACTTGGAGGAGGAACGCCATTTCCCCGGTCTCCAGTATTCTTTGCCAAAAATAATATTTCAAAAATTGAACGATTCAAAAGAAACAGGAATAATTGAAGTTATCCCAAACCAAGGAGCTACTATTAATAACTGTGTAATAACCTCATGTAAAAGTGTTAAAGGATGCGTTTTCTACCGTTGCGCAACTCTTGGAACGCATTACAGTTAGATTTTTTATGAATTATTAGTAAAGTTACAATAACGTATCCTATTTTATGGGATTCATGTGAATAGAAAGTCTAATAATACATTTTTGTTTAATTATGTTTTGTTATTTACTAAACGACATTTTCTGGTTGTGCCTTGACTTTTGATAAAGACTTTACGTTGGACCGCAGTGTAATCTCGTTATTAAAGAATATATGCAAAATGTTTAGCAACGGGTTGTAGATTGTTTATTCACTCCTATTAGAAAATATCTCGAATAAAGACAGCATACCAATTTCATTTCTTCTGACACAGGATCGAAAACTGTGTATGACAAAAAATGAACTTCTCACTATAAACAGAAGGAGCGGAAAGCCTTTAAGATTAGAAGTCTCTTCCTCTCCCTTTTCTTTAACATTTCACTGCAAAATAAGTTAAAATGTGCGAAAAAGCATTTAATTAAAAAAATTAAAAGCATTTACTGCCATTGCAACCTAGCCTAAAGTGAAATCTGTAATGTTGTTTAAACATTACTAAAAGAAAAATATATCAAACGGCTCATTATAAAAAAACTAAAAATGACAGACACTAGTGGTAGAGTGCGAAATAAAAATTTTCAATTATGTAATTTATGAATAGAGTCCTATAAAAAATACGGAAGTATTTTTATTTTACAACTATTTTATAATTCAAAATTTTGCCTAATTAAATCCCAGAATTTCTGTCATCAAATAAAGATAATATCTCTTCGGAAAATAGTATTAAAACTTCCGCATATTTTATAGAGGTTATCAGAAAATCAATCTTATCGTGAAACTAAAATAATATTTTAATTATTTATTATTGAATACTTTATATTTAATAATTTAAATAGCAATTTTTAGCAAACAAATGCCAATATGTTTCCTGTGAGATATTTGGACTATCTGTTTACATGTTAAACATATCCTACAAAATAGAAAATAAAAAGAGTTTACTTTATTTTTCCCTAAATTTAATTTTTGTTACATAGTACCTTCAATTTGTGTGTTTATATCAATTTATATCTAATATCTGGTAGACAGTCTATAACTTCACCCTCTCTTTGTATAATCCACCTGGTAAGTGCTGTGTATTTTTCAATACTTAAATAGTTTTTGAAGATTCGAAATAATTGCTTCTGGAAATGACATTATTCTATGGAAATGTTGCATTACTTTAAAAATAGTTAAATAAAACAATTTTCCATAAGAATAGTGAATGCAATATTTTAAAATTATATACCAACAAAAACTTTTTAAGATTCAAATGTTTATGTCAAAATATTTCCATATGTTTTATTTTGCGTTAAAGCTTAAACAGCGTTTTGTATTATGCTTTCAAATGATCTTGAATAACAAGTGTTGTTACAAATTAATTCTTATTTTTATATAAAAGATTGCGACGATAATTCAATTCAATATAACACCAATTCAAAATTAGCCTCAGAGATAAATAACGAAATATATCCTTTCTATTTATTGTACTAAAATTGAATTCAATAATGGAAATTTTATTACTTTAAAAATTGCCTTTCTTTGATCACTGAATATCGTGTTTATTCTAAACATTGAATAAAATAAATGCATCTATTTTATAATAATATCTTTTGTTGAATGGGGAAAGAGGTGTATTTCTTTCCAGTTTGTCAAAAAGAAATGACTTTATAATTGGAATTTATATGAAAAACATTCATTCTGTTAAATTGTAATATATCCATAGATGAAAAGCCATTTAATCCAGAGACACGACACATAATCCTCTGCAAAAATAATAAAATCGATATCAATGTTTTAAAAATTATTTTCACCGAAAATATACGAATTTAAAATAAACTTTGAACAAAATATTTTTGAAGCAACTGGATTACATTTTATTCTAAATTCTCTGTTATTTTATTTTTTATGTTTACAGACCAAATATCAAATTGAAAATTTATTTAAAAATCAAATTTTATCATTACTGATTTGAAAAAAGACTTCTTTTTTTTCATAAAAGGAGAAATGCATAGGAAATCCTAAAAAAACATCCTTTATTCAAAGAGCTGAAAATTTTAATTCATACCAATTCTAAAATTTAAACACAAGTTACTCATTAATTTATAATACTTTAATTTTTATTTATTGACCTTGTTTAGTCACTTTATTCCAGTTTTTAAATCATAGTCTGAAATGACCAATGAAAAATTCTATATCATCCCCCCCCCCCCCCCGCCCTAAAGAAATGTACTAGAAATAGGCAAAAAGATAATTTGAAACAATATCAAATACGCGAATTTTTCTGTCTGCGCAATAATGACACTGTTATTAGCTTCTAGATAACCGAACACATTCAATGTTTATTCCCGTAAGAATTCACTTTTCTATTCCTTTTAGCGTATTCATGCTTTCAACACAAAAATTTAGTAAACCAGGAAACAAAATATACCACCGAATTTCGTTGGAAATGAACTTTTAATATGCCTATTTATATTAGAAATTGTACAAAAAGGCATGTATGATTTATTACTATAACCCCTTGAAGGGCGGTGGGATAGGTTTTATCCCATCTACGATTAACGAAGATTCGCACCAGAAAAATTTTACAAAATTTTACTTTTCTAACTTTGGTGGGGACAAGTCGTAAAATTGCTTTTCTTTCCTTTGAAATAATTTTTTTCTAAATTTCCGGTGGGAATTCAACATTAAACAAACGCAATTGCTTTCCCCTCAAGGGGTTAAGAATACTAATTAAGAAGTAAAAATTGTCCATCAAATGGATACCTTCTGATATTTTTGTAAGCTGAAGTGTAAAAAAGAATATCTTTTAGAACTGTTTAAAATGATGGTTATCCGTATCCGTTTGACAACTAAAAGTTCAGATATTAGATTCTTAGTAGGGTCACTGTGGGGCAGGGTGGAGTCAAGAAAATAAAATTTAGATCTAATTAACATTCAAGTTTTGAGGTAAAATCCTGAATCAAGTAGAATAGTAAAGTTTCTCAAAAAAAAAAATGAAGAACCGTTTGCGAATGTGGATATTAACACGTTGAGTGCCGCCACGTTGACTGACACTAAAGCGCTGAAAAATTTACAATGTTTTAAGCAATTTTTAAAAAAGTATAATCCTGTAATAAATAAAAGGTAAGTCAATTTTAAATAAATTTTCAGTAATTACTTAAAACAATGTATATATTTTTATTTTTATATCATATTTTAGATGTCAGCCATCGGTGAATGACGCGTTCTAAACGGAAAGTTCAGTGTCAGTCACCGGTGACTGGCGTGGCGCTTAAAGTGTTAATCTTAATGAAATGAATGAATAATGAATAATGTTTAATGAATAATGTTTCTTTTTAGACAGAGAAATAGCTCATTTAAATTAAACTGTTAATTCTATCGAGTGATTCAAAATAGAGGTTATGATAAAAATAGACTTCAGTTATAAAATGAATTTATCGAGTACAGCTCATTCATTTTAGGAGTTGCACATGTATTAATAAATAATTTTAATATTTTATATTGGGTTCTTTTCCTTTCACTTACATTTAGCGAAATATTGCCATCAGTAGCGCATATCCCTATGGATAGTAAAAGAAATGTGAATCTTTTACGATAAAATTTAAGTTATTAGCGAATTTGAATACTTTGAATGGATGAAATTTTAGGGGGCACTGAGATCGGAAAGTCTCATTTCTGTAGCCGTGAAATACTGTAAGCTCTTAAAAACCAAACTGTCGTATAACTTGGCCATTTTTTTCGTAAAATAATGTAATTTTCATGTCAGTATTACAAAAGGAATTCGTCAAACAATGATACTTAGGGATTTAGGAGAAATTGTAATATTTTGTAAAGTTCTTATCTTATTAATATTATCTTATTAATAATAATATTTAATTATCTTGTCGAACGCTTTCTTTCAAAATGGCTTTAATTTTGTAGATATGGAATGTCAAATAGGAGTTACATTTTAATTACTTAATCGATGACGACTCGTCAGAGTCCTTAGTGGCACCGTGGTAGAAGGTTTCACCTACAGTTTGGATAGTTGTAGTTTCCAACCCCATTTATTATGTTTAAAAAAGTATTTTCACTTTAACTTTTTCAAAACACAATAGTGAAATATTTTTTTACTGTATTTTTTTAATCCTCTCATTGTTTTATAAAATAAATTGTAAATTCGCTACTCTTGTTCTGCTAAATATGAAACTTAAAAAATATATATAAAAAAATATTATTTTATAATAAAAAATGTGGATAATAAGCATTTTTAAACACGATAATACATAAAAATAAAAATTAAATTACTTGGTATGAAGCATCAAAGTACTCAATCTTCAGGAAAAGAAACTCCATTAATTTATTCTACGCAGGTGAAACTGTGTGAGGTGTGGACGAGTTATAATTAACATTAGCTGTTTAGATAATGTTTTTAATGGAATAAATATAGTTACACTATTTTTTACTACTTTCAAAATTATTAAAAATAAAAATTTTAGTTTAAATTTTCACCATAATCAAACAGCTGCATTCACGTTCATCTTGAACTAGTTCATCTGCACGTTCATCTACATAAAATTCATCTACAGCTAGTAGGCAACCAGAAAATTATGGTAGTTGGATAAAGATTTTTAAAAGATTTCTTTTTTTGTCACTTCCAATGATAGTATAGAATAAATTTACTTTGCTCAAAGTTTAGCCATGATTTCAAATTAGTTAAAATTGAAAGTAAAAGAAGATCGTGACAGTTATTAGCAAACTAGCAGGAATGACCGAGCTAAGCTCGGTCAAAATGAGCTTTGTGTTTATCTCGATATATTATTCCCACAAAATCATTCTTGCTGTTTTAGATACGATTAGCTTGACCCTGAGACATAGTGACCCAAAATGACGCACTAATCGAATTTTTTCGAACATGCGTCCTAATACAATGCTCTTCTCGAGCCTGAAAACGATGGAATACAAAATTTAGTGAAAATAGTTAGTCATATTCTAGATAAAATAAGCTTGATCCACGTTGATTCAAAAAACCACTAACCGAAATTTATCGAAAGTGTGAGCTATTTCAATGGTATTTTTGTTCTGTGAAACGGTATAACAAAAAAATTGTCAAAATTGTTTGAACATTTTTGAGATGGATGCCGTTAGCTTGACCCCGACCCATTATTCCCAAAATGACCCACTAATAGAATTTTCTTGAGCATGCGACCCAGCCCGCTGGTTTTATATTGTCCAGAAACGGTGTAGTACAAAGTTTTGTCAAAATCTTTTGAGCCGTTTTTTAGATACAGTTAGCTAGATCCTGATCCATTAGGACCCAAAATGACCCATTCATTGAATTTTCTCGTACATGCGACCCTGCCCAATGGTCTTATCATGCTCGGAAACGGTATTATACAAAGTGTTTTCAAAATGTTTTGAAGCGCTTTTTAAATACAATTAGCTTGACCCTGACCCATTGTGAGCCAAAATGACCCACTAATCGAATTTCCTTGAACATGCGACCTAGCCCAATGGTCTTCTCGTGCCCAAAATGATAGAATACAAAATTTAGTCAAAATAGTTTAAGACGTTTTTTAGATAAAATTAGCTGGACCCTGACCCATTGTGACCCAAAATGACCCACTAATCGAATTTTCTCGAACATGTGACTTACCCCAATTCTCTTCTCATGCCCAGAAATGGTATAATACAAAATTTGGTCAAAATGTTTTGAGCATGTTTTTAGATTCAATTAGCTTGACTCTGGCCCATTGTGACCCAAAATGACCCACTAATTGAATTTTCTCGAACATGTGACTTAGCCCAAACGTCATCTCATGACCAGAAACGGCCGTATATAAAAAAAAATTGTGAAAATGTCTTGAGCCGTTTTTAGATGTAATTAGCTTGACCCTGACTCATAATGACCCATTAATCGAATTTTCTCAAACCCGTGACCCATCCCAATGGTCTTTTTGTGCCCGAAAACAATAGTTTACAGAATTTCGTCAAAATAGTAGAGCCGTTATCTAGATAACTTAAATTGACCAACGGTGACCCAAAAATCACCCACTAATCGAATTTTCGCGAACATGTGACTTAGCCCAATGGTCTTCTCGTAATCCAAAACTGTAGAATATAGAGTTTAGTGAAAATAGTTAGAGCCGTTTTTTAGATAAAAATAACTGACCCACAGTGACCCAAAAATGACCCACTAATCAAATTTTCTCGAACACGTGACCCATCCCAATGGTCTTTGCGTGCCCGAAAATGGTTAGATACAAAATTTAGTCAAAATCGATTGAGCCGTTCTTTAGATATAATTAGCTTGACCTGACTCATTATGACCCAAAATGACCCACTAATCGAATTTCCTTGAACACGAGACCCATCCCAATGGTCTTTTCGTTCCCAAAAACAGTAGGGTGCAAAATTTCGTCAAAATCCTTAGAGCCGTTATCTAGATAGATATACCCACGGTGACCCAAAAATGACCCACTAATCAAATTTTCTTGAACATGTGACTTAGCCTAATGGTCTTCTCGTAATCCAAAACTGTAGAATATAGAGTTTAGTAAAAATCGTTAGAGACGTTTTTAGATAAAAATAGCTAGACCCACAGTGACCCAAAAATGACCCACTAATCGAATTTTCTTGATCACGTGACCCATTCCAATGGTCCTTTCGTGCCCGAAAATGGTTCGATACAAAATTTAGTCAAAATCGATTGAGCCGTTCTTTAGATATAATTAGCTTCGCCCTGACCCATTATGACCCAAAATGACCCACTAATCGAATTTTCTCGAATATGAGACCCATCCCAATGGTCTTTTCGTACCCGAAAATGGTTAGATACAAAATTCAATCAAAATCGATTGAGCCGTTCTCTAGATATAATTAGCTTGACCCTGACACATTATGACCCAAAATGACCCACTAATCGAATTTTCTTGAACACATGACCCATGCCAATCGTCTTTTTGTGCCCGAAAACAGTATGGTGCATAATTTCTTCAAAATCGTTAGAGCCGTTATCTAGATAAACTTAGCTTGACCCACGGTGACCCAAAAATGACCCCTAATCGAATTTTATCGAACATGTGACTTAGCCTAATGGTCTTCTCGTAATTCAAAACTGTAGAATATAGAATTTAGTGAAAATCGTTCGAGCCGTTTTTTAGATAAAAATAGCTAGACCCACAGTGACCCAAAAATGACCCCAAATCGAAATTTCTCGAACACGTGACCTAGCCCAATAGTCTTCTCGTGCCCGAAAATGGTTGGATACAAAATTTGGTCAAAATCGATTGAGCCGTTCTTTAGATATAATTAGCTAGACCCTGACCCATTATGACCCAAAATCACCCACTAATCGAATTTCTCGAACACGAGACCCATCCCAATGGTCTTTACGTGCCCGAAAACGGTAGGGTGCAAAATTTAATTAAAATCGTTAGAGCCGTTCTCAAGATAAAATTTACATACACACACACACACACACACCCACACACAACTTTTGCTCGCATTATAGTATAAGATAAATGGTGTATACATATTTTTGAAACACCCTGTATTTTAGAAATATTCCGAAACACATTTTTTAGATAATGAGTACTGCAGAAATTTTCTCTTTTGCCCTTATCTTATACTTTATCAAAGGATGATAAATCAGAGCAAGTAAATAATGTTTTTCACGAGCAATATTTTAGTATATTTTAGCAGTGTATGTATATTTTAATATTTTTTACTAGATACGAAATCTCCACGAAAATTAATTTATCCCTACTCTTACATTTCTTTTCTTTCCGAGTTTCACTAAATACATGGATTTATTACTATTGACTTGAGAAAAGCTTTTTAATTTTACTTATTACAAAGCGTCTTTTAATTAACAACCTTTCCTTTGGTACATAAGTTATCACAAAAATATGCTTCCATGAAATAAATTCGCAACCCATAGGCTAAAACGTAAAGATATGGGATTCAGTGTGTATATTTCACTACTATTTATTATGGTTCAAATTAATTTTGTATATTTTAAATTTGCGTACCTTAAAATTTGTAGCGGGATCCGCTCTAACTTATTTATCTTTTCCTTTCATCGACAGAAGCCAAGCAGTCCATCGTAAAATAAACACCTTGCGTCTGACAACAGATTAATGACTTAAGTATTCCCGTTTGCCTTACTTATCTTAACGCCAGCCACGTGCATTCTGCTGATGCTCATTTTAAAATAGCGTTAATGTGCGTGGAACAGAATGATAATTGGAAAAAGTTTTACAGAATATTAAGGCAATACATTTATTTTGAAATAAATAATGTAAGAGATTTATTTTGCATTCAAATAATTATCTCTTTGATGACGGGTCAATACTGGAGATTATTTTTTATATTCAATCGCACCACATTTTATTTTTTTTCTTTCTGGTATATTTTCTCTAAAATATCTTAATATAAGTGTATAACAGAGATTATTTTCCAAACATTCTTAGGGATAGAATAAAAAATAGTCCACTGGGACGTATATGTTCCAACCTGTAATCAAAGTATTAAAGGCGCATAAAATTAAGAAAAGTGTAGAAAGAAGTTAAATGAAATCGATTCCCGAATAACCGATTTCTGATACCTGAAACATCTGCATAAACTTTGCTGAAGTTACAGTTATCGCTTAATGTTCATTCAACACATTTGGTATGTATTTCCAATAATTTGTCATTTATTAGGGAATCGCATAAAAGGTAAAAATGATGTCTGTTAGGAAAGAAAGACAGGGAGTCATAGTTAAGGTTATAAAAGTCACAGTATAAGGACATTTGCCACAGGCATCTGATTTTATATATTACTGTTATAGTAAAACTTTTACGAAGGACTGAGTGCACAATTATTTTTTAGACCAAATTAAAAAATATATACAAGCTGCTATATTTCTTTTATTCGAGTTACCGTGCCGCATTAATTCTAAATAAAAATTTTCAATGTTATATCTTTAAAAACACAGTAAATACGAATTAAAATGTGTCCAGGGCAATTGCAAAATTAGAAAAACGTATTTTAAAGATTAAGGTAAATTGCGACGGAAACTGTTTTCACAGAAACAATTTTAAGACAAATCTAGTGTTACTTCTAAGGGTCTCGCATACGGCATCGAAACTGCTTAAATGTCATTGCTATTCATCTATCTATTCCTTACCTGTGATTTTCAATGTTAAATTTCAGTTCTTACATTTATTGAATGTTGTTTTAAGAAACTTTTAAAAAATCATCGCGTAAACTCACTAATACAAGTAGATATATTAATTACTTATTTCACTTTTAAAAAATTAATTTCTGCAATAATGTAATTAAACAGTATTTCCTTGAGTTATTTTGTTTTGCATGGTTAAACTACCAATATCTAGTATAATTACTCGATTCTCGATCATCAACCGCGATCCAGAAAATCAATTGAAGATAAAAGCAATTACACTGGACGAATCAAAGATAAAAGTACAAGATGTCATAAAAGGGTTAAATGCGTGTCCGCTGAAAGGATAACGATGCTCGATTAAAAATACATAATATAAGGTTCATCTATCAGTATACAGCCTAAAACAAACCTAAAAATTTTTTCAACTTTAGTCTGAAAATTACTCTTTAATCCCTTAAAGTTGCTATTTTTTCGTATTTTCTGATAACTTGGCAACTTTTGGTCAAAAGTGAGCGAACATTTATTTTGGGACTACGACTACACTGATTCTAAAGATGATGAAAAAAATTATGTTTCTATTTATTGCTTTTTTTTTTAAATAATCGCAATAATTATTAGTAATTCATTTTACAGAATAAAAAAGTTTCATTAAAAATATGTTAAATGTTAAACAGTCCAACTTATGAATAATAATTTTCCTAATAAGACTGTTACATTAGACACCCAATTATCCAGCACAGATTAGGACGTATATTTGATAGTGACGCACAAATAACATGATACATTAAATACAGTACTTTATAACGCATTTAATAGGGCTTGTCACTTATCCTACCCCATCAAGTTTGCGGCATAATTTAGTATAATATCTGTCGAAGAATCGGGAGTTTACTGTAACTTTATTGACAGAAATAAAATGTCTAGAAAATCCGCATACTTTCGCCCTGTCATTTCATAAAAAATAAATTTTCTCCTTAAAATCAGCGAACATTATTTTTTTATGGTTGCTTATATAATCTTCAGGTCTGTATAAGTTTTAAGTCTGAAAATAAGAGTAAGTTGCAAAAAACATTTCAAAAGTGAACGTGTTTACATCTTTTCTTGCACACTTAGACCTTTTTTTAAATCATCTTTTACACATCCATCGATGAACAGAAATAAAACATGCCTGATTTGATCGCAAATCGCTTAAGGGAAGTTGGAAGTCAAATTTGGGAATTTTTTTATTATTATGAATACTTTATTTTTCCCTTTTGAATGGTATATTACTTCTTTTTTTATGACTACGAGAAGTTAAATTTTTTTTTAGTATTTCAGTTTGTCTACATCGTACATAAGCTTTACATACATGAACTTTAAACTCTATTTTCTCAAAATGTTGTTTTTTGAACTTTGATGTACCTTTTTATAGAAACTACTGCAGATTATTGTCTGTAATTTTTACTGAATATTTTGCACATATCCCAGATCAATCCGAAGTAAACTTTTGTTAATTACATATGTATAAAATTTTTATAAAAATGTTTTTCTTTTGAAAAATGCAAATTTTTTGTTATTTAAAAGTGACTTTTATTCCAGATTTTTTCTAAAAATAGCTAAATAATATATGTTTATAAATTTGACTTCACTTTATTAGGAATTGTTTATATGAAAAATTTCAAATGAATATATTTTGTAGTTAAACAGCAGAAAAACCAACATTTAAAAATGCACAAATAATGCATGAAAAGCAGGAAACAGCTGTTTCAAACCTACAAGCGAGATTCTTCTTCAGTGCAAGATAGGGAAAAAGGAACAGCGTGCTAGAAAAAGCAAGGCTGAGCTAAGCACGCTGTTCCTTTTTCCCTATCTTGCACTGAAGAAGAATCTCGCTAGTAGATTCGAAACAGCTGTTTGCTGCTTTTCATGTATTATTTGTGCATTTTTAAACGCTGGTATTTCTGCTGTTTAATATTGTTGCACAAAAGCTTTATTTGCTATTTTTATATATTTGGTAGTTTCTGAGAAATGGTACATTAATTTAACATGGTAGGTATAGGACTTTCCAACTCCCCTTAAGCTTTAGAATAATAGTAAAAAGTATTCCCTCTCGCTGAAATATGTATTAGAAATTCACAAAACCGACGAAATGGAAAAAAAAAAAAAAAGAGGCAAACACGTTTGCTTTAAAAAGCTATTTTTACAACTTACTCTTGGTTATCATTCTAAAATGTTTAGGTTTTAATTTTGCTTTATTGATTTTAAGGATCACTTTTTTCTTATGAAATCAGTGGGCGAAAATATACGACGTATATACCCTTCTTGATTGCGATTAAATATACTCAAAAATAAATTTTGGCAGCTATGAAGCGTTATTTTTGGAATATAATGAAAAAAAAAACTATTGTTTCTCTTTAACATGGATTGGTTGATTTTTCAATGACTAATTATTCAAATATATATTTTGGCCTGCTAAAATTCAGTAATAAAATTAGGGTATTGAAATTGATCTTTTCTAATTTAGGTTCAAGTTAAATAAGTGGATTACCCTATGTGTCGAAATAAACGAAGCTAGGGCTATCACTTGAACTTTTTTCTTTTGGTCTACCTGTACATTAAATTCGATCGCAAACGGAAATTTTATTAACTCTCTCATATTCTAATTCAGTTTCGTTGTAATATTCTAAACAAAATTTTGTATTGAAATTACGGTAAAAAGAACTTTAGCTATGACCATGTATGGTAGAAAGAAACATACACTGCAAATAGAGGCGTCTTAAATTTAGACACATATGTGGCTGAAAAAGTAATTAAGATACTTAAGTGTTTGAATATGAACTTTCAGACATCATAGGTGTCTGAAATTAAGACACTTAAGCGTCTTACTGTATGATCATGGCATAAACACTGTAAACTGAAATGTCTGAAATTCAGACATATAAGTGTCTTAAAACGGAGTGGTCAATTTTCAGACATTTTAAAATGTCTTAATTTTTAAGACGTGTCTATGCGTCTGAATTTAAGACATTTCAAACGTCTGAATCGCAGACATGTTTGATCAGCAGTCATTTTTTTTTTGTAAGCATTATACACTTTAAAAAATATATTTGTTAAAATATGGAAATTGTGCAACTAATTTACGTATTTTTCGGTAAATTTTCTCCCGTAAATTCCAGAACCCCCATCCCCCTTTTTTGCATATTATATTTACAATTTTCCCTTTAAAAAATAAAATATAATCAATCTTTCAAGATAAAATCCACATATTTCAACCACTATCCAAAGTCACGTACATTACATGATTTATTTATTTAAATCAAACCAGGGCCGAAACTAGAGGGGGGGGGTCTCCCCGGACGCCATAATGAAAAGCGAAGAGGTCTGTAAATGAAGATTTTGTTTGTTGTTTGCTACAAAAATTGCCATTAACTGTCTTCTATTAGATAGATAATGTTCAGCATCTAGATAATGTTTTATACAGGGCCGAATCTAAGGGGGGGGGGAGTTGGTATATGCACCGAGGGATAGAACGAAGGTGCGCCAAATGAAGATTTTGTTTGTCGATTTTTCTCACGTCTATGTGTAGCACGGTATTGTTAAATTCGTCCTATCTGGGATATGCTAAAGCATAGAAGAATCTAAGGATGATATAGAATAAGGATCCTGTATAAAACGGAATTTTTTTCGATTCCGTTTTTACGATTTCAATGAATCGATATTTGACAAAAGAGATTACATAGTTCAGTATTAGATATTTTATTATTACATATTTTAAATTTTAAAATAAGTCGGCTATTAGAAAATAAGTGAAATCCTCTTTGTAAATATATTTTATGGAGGAGTGGGGAAGGGACAGTAAAATCCATGTTTGCCCTGAGTGCAAAAAATGCTAGTTACGGCCCTGGTTTTATAGTTAAGATGACAATATTTTATTTGTCGATAACAGAATCCCGTCTTAAATGAAAAATTAATATATTTATATACAAAGCTGATTAAGTAGTTCAGTATTACGTATTTTATGATTTCATATTTTAAATTTTAAAATAAATTGGAGTTAAGAAACATGGCAAAATTATTTTCGTAAGTATCAGGCGATTTCATAGATAAGATTTTTTTTAATTAGTGGCGCTGCCTGGCGTGTATAATTTTTTTTTTAATTGAAGAGAGCAATTGAAACGCTGCTTATTTTCGGATTCATTTTTAAATTCATTTGGAATTGCCGATATACATTTTGCCTCAATACAAGGGCTGAAATTCTCTAAACTTAGGCTATACAGTACATTGCAGAGCTGTCCAGTGTCAAATACTTTACGAAATTGGTAAAACAAAGCGAATTTTCTTTGTAAAAAACATTCTTCTCAAAACAAAATTCGTGAATAACCAATTTAAGTATTCGCGAATAACCAAGTTAAGTATTCGCGAATGTCGAAATGTTCTTTTTCAAGAATAATCAAAACTCGCGAATGTTAAGTGATTACTGAATATACAATGCCTATACATTGTTAAAACATTTTAAATATTTTAATATTTCAAAAATAACGTTCCTATGTATAAAACAATAATATTTGTGATCTAAAAATTTCTCCGTCAAAAGAAAAAAAAGCGTTGTTCTCAGTGGTGTAGTCGTAAAAAGATCAGTGAGTATACGCTCTATGCAGAGGGTATACGCTCAAGGCAAAGGGTATTCCCAGAGAGTATATGCTATAGCTTTTTTGAGTCACAGAGGGTATACGGTGTTCCAGAAAAATTCTAGAATTGTAAAAAAATTCCAGAAAGTATACGGCGTATACCACCGTCAGATTCAAAATTCCAGAAAGAAAATTTGTAAAACGTTGAGAATTATACTAGATTGGAAAAAAAAATTACCACTACCGTAAAATACATTTAGTGCACTTGATAAATAGCAATATTTGGTTCCTTATCTCATGAAGCCGTGGTCGAATGGATATGTCACTGTCCTTGTAAGCAAGAGGTCCCGAGTTCGAATCCTGTGACGGGTAAGTATTACATGGTTAAAGTAATCTGAATTAAATAAATCGTTCCTGTAGAATGTACTTGACCTTAGATTGAAGTGTGGTTTGAAAGCTTACATTTTTATTTTTTTTAAATGCAGAAATTTCCAAAAAAAATTGAAAATTTTCCGGAAAGATACGGAAGATAATATCCATTAAAATATGTAAATTGCACTGGCCTTTCAATTGGCGGTACAATTTCCACATTTTAACGGATATTTTTTTTTCAATGTATAATGCTTAGGGGAGAAAAAAAAAAGGTGAAAAAATGGCCTATTGCCGAGAAATGAAAGGTGGTCAAACATGGATGCGAGTCAGACGTTTGAAGTGTCTTAATTTCAGACGCATACAAGCGTCTGAAAAATTAAGACATTTTAAAATGTCTGAAAATTGAACACTCCGTTTAAGACACATATATGTCTGAATATCAGACATTTCAGTTTACAGTGTACAAGTCATTTTACTCTAAACGGCTCTTTTGCGAAAATTGTTA
Source organism: Maratus speciosus (assembly GCA_963932465.1). Taxonomy (NCBI): domain Eukaryota; kingdom Metazoa; phylum Arthropoda; class Arachnida; order Araneae; family Salticidae; genus Maratus; species Maratus speciosus. The sequence goes on along the minus strand of OZ010787.1, from coordinate 681,483,013 downwards.
GTTTGATTTTCAAGAAATTCAAGCACTTTGAATATTTTCTACTTCAAATATTTTTTCAACCATTTAATATCCAAAACATAATGCTTATCTACGATTTAAAAATTTTTCGGAATTTGAGATTTTTATGAAAGTTTATTATTATTCTTATTGAAACAATTCAATTTTGTTTCGATAACTGAACATTTCAGTTAGCCGCGATAGGACTTAATGTTAAAAAAAATCCTTTTTACCGTTAAGTTATGCTGCTCGTATTATACTACCGGCCAAAATTTCAAGAGCTCTAAAAGTGTATAGAATAATTGATTTTATGATATTTTAAGTATTAATAAACATTATATATTACGTTACATTTATGATCTAAAGAAGAAACTTTCCTATTCATTTTCATTAAGGTATTATACATTTTCAAAATGTATGAAATAATTAAAAATTGTTAGTGATCATAATTGAAGAGCTGAGTGGATGAACATGTTATGCTACATTTTCTAAATTTTTTTTTTTTTTTTTTTTATCTTTTGGATGAAAGCGTTGCGAGGTATCGTATCACATGGTGAAGCTAAAATACTAAGATTCTATTTTGTCTTGAAGATTTAAGAGATTATCCATTAATATTTAATATTTTAATATTTAATAATGTCAATAATATTAATAATTTTTAATATTTGAAAATTAAATATGAATAAGTTTTACTGAGAGAGTTTAGTACCATACCTGTTAATATTTTAAACACATGGTATCAAACAGAAAATAAATCATAAAGATTTACAGCAAAAGCTTTCACCTGAAATTTCTTGAAATGTAATTTTTGTTACTTTACATGTTCTTCCACTTAGCTCTTCAATTACAAAGGCTTATACGCTGGAATAAATACAAAATTAATAATGCTGAATAAGAAATTTAACCACCTTTATTTTGGAGACACTCAGTCATATGATTCGACTTGGATACGATACGTGGAATAAGCTTTGATAATTTTGATTTGTATATAGCTGCCCAGGTATTGCAAATAGCTTCCTCAAGATTTAATGCATCAATATTGCTTGCCATTTACATAAAGTTTACCATTGCACTCTATTCAATTTTTTAACCCTCTAGTGCATGATTTTTTATTTTTTCTTTAAAAAAAAATATATATTTGCTTCCTCGACGGCCATAAATTACAGGAAAGATATTGAAAAAATTTTCACTCTTATATTTTTTAGTATTTTGAAGTTTTTTAAATTGTTGCCAAATGGCAACTCCATGCATTAACACACAGAAAAAAAAAAGAACTTTGCCAACTAGCAACACTGTGCTGTTTCATTGCAATTTTTTTTTGGTAAATTAAAAGATTTTAAATGCATATAATACTTTACACAAACTTAGAAAAATAAAATTATATATATATATATATATATATATATTTGCATATACGTATATATATATATATATATATAATAATTTTAAATCAAAATTTAACTTAGAAGTCATATAACAATATTAACCAAAATTCTAAATAAAGAAGGCATGTAATAATATTATACATTAATTGTTATCTATCAACAAAATAATAATGGTACAAATTATAGTTCTAAGATATTAAATGAACATATGAAGTTAGATGCTACAATAGAATCATTTTTAATTTATAAATGAATAAGAAGATATGCTGCACTGATACAGAACACAATAGAAGTATTGTAAAAAAATATAATTAAATAAATACATAATAAAATGCGGAAAAGTAGCCATATTTATCGTGTATTTTAAACCAATTGAAACCATTTAAAATTTAAGAACCAAAATGGGCTTGTAAAGTGTAATATCACATGCAAAATACAATGAATGAAAAAATCATAGGCTAATAAAATATACTCCATAAATATACGGGAAATACAGCAGAATACTATAGAATTTTATATCAATAATATTTATCAAAGTTATGAATGGTAACCAATAGAACACTTATTGTTTTTGTTTAAACATAGAGGTACCAAACACTTAATGCATTTTACTCTAGTGTAACCTATACAGCCCAGAACTTTACACCATTGTTTTTTGTGTAAGTGTTGTGGCCAGTGATCAGTTTTATCCTTCCTGACATCTTTAGAAGTTTCATAAAGCTGAAAACAATGGATTACTAAATTGTTACTATAAAATTTTAATCATTGGCATCTTTGATGATGTAACTGGTACCTTCAGGGGGGCATGGACACGGAAGCACAAGGGAAGGAGAATAGAGCCCCTTTAAATCTGAAAAAGAAGTATTTTGGCCATTTTTTATTATTTGGCTCCCGTTTAACAAAAAACTTATATCTGCCATTAGGGGGGACCTTCAAATCGGGAGTACCGGGGCAGCTGCCCGCATGCCCCTGCATTAGTCAGGCCCTGGTTTTACAGTAAACTGAGAAGATTTTGTATTTAATAAGAGCCGTTTATCGAGTTAGGGTGACATATGTTGATAAAAGTGAATAGAAAATTAAATATCATGCGAAACAGTTCTGAAACAAACAATGCTCAAAATGTTTACAAAAGCGGAACTCAATTCATGGTGTTGCCAAATGGCAACAAATGTATATTCATGTGAACGCAATTTTTGTTCCAATAAACATTACTAAAAATTATTTAAAATAACTTTTAAAAGTATATTCTTTTCAGAAATATTTTTTTCAAATGAAATTTTGCATGTTAAATATTTTTTATATGAGTTAGAAAACCAACTATGGCTAACAAAATAGAAGGTATCAAAAGTTGCTTTTTATTTGTAATTTATAAACAACTATTGCAAACTATGATACTTTTTCTGAACTAAACCTAAATATAGGACCAACATGAATACGTAAAGCATAAAGTTGTCAAGAGACAACGGCAAATAAACAATAAGGAGGAAAAATTTAATATGTTGCCAATTGGCAACAGTATGCACTAGAGTGTTAAATGTTTATCTCGTACTACCGAGGTAGCCGTACAAATAATGTGATGCTGTTATCGCTGAATCACATTTACGTAGCATTTGAGATATGGCACGATGATTTCTGTTGTTGGAAAATGAAATTTCATCTCCTAAAAGAAACAACCTCAAAATTTCCCTTTTATGAAACATGGTGTACATTTTTTATATTATAAATAACAATTAAATGAACCTTACATTGAGCTGGCACAGCACCCCAATCCATAAAGAATACTCCTTTATTTTAACAGCTCCATGCAACAATTCTATTCCAAAAAATATTCTTATTATAATAAAAGGGAGATGAAAATCAGTTCAATCTTGAATGGTCAAGTGTTATACGCTAAAACTGTGTGTTTGGAGGAATAGAAACGTTGCATGGAAACGTCAAGTTAAAGGAGAATCGGTTATCCCAGCTAAAAATGAACTGCAGTGAAACTTTAAAAAAAATGTAGTTGGAAGACTGCGGTGATTTGGCACAAATCCCTGCAGTGTTTTTGAAGTCGACATACAGTGGGTTGCCAAATTATTAGGGACAGTCATATTTTTTGCTAGTTTTATATATTGGGTGCACTTGACTGCGGCTCTAAATCGTTTAAGTGTTGCAGGCATGTATTTTACTGTTGTCAACATCTCTATAATTCAACTTTTAAGTACTTTTGGTATGTTAAAAGGTTTGTTTGCTTTCTATAAATATTTTAATAACGGGAGAGACGCTGAGTCTTTTACACACGCAATAGTGGAAGCCGCTTTTCTTTAATTTAAACAAAATTCTTTGTGTTTTTTTTTTTGGAAAAGTTAAGAATTATATGCGAGTATTATCTTTCTTTTATTGATTAAATATTTGTTTTTTGCGAAATTATTTACGGTTTTAATTTAGTTTTTATTTTTATTGATTTCGAGGGATTGATTCGTCCTCTAGGAAAAAATCTGAGGTAAAAACTCTTCTTCTGCATACGAGTCATTACCAAAGGAAGATAGCAGAACTTGCTGAAGTTTCCAAGTCAGTAGTCAACAGGATAAAAATAAATCAGGACAAAAAACAGCCACTTTTGCCCAAACGAAAAGGTAAAAGTGGAAGAAAACGTATAACAACTCCACGTATCGATAGGAAAATCCGGGATATCTGTTTAGGAAACAGAGAAAAGTGTGGGACTCCTTACTCAGATCGTTCAAGAATCTGGAATACCAGTTTCTAAGAGAAATGTGCAGCGGAGATTAGCGGAGGAAGGGTTGACAGCCAAGTAACTCTGGTTCACAGAAGCGATGAAGAAGAAGCTCCTTGCCTGGGCTCGTAAACACCGCCAGAAGACGGTTGATGACTGGAGTAAGGTCAGTTGTTAAGATAATTATTATTTATGTCATTTAAAATCATTTATTTCTAAATTATTAACATATTTAATTTTTTTCAGGTCTGTTTCTCAGATGAATCAACCTTTGAGATTTTAGCCGATAAAAGCAGCTTTGCCAGGTGACTACCAAGCGAAAAATACCGCCCTGACTGCATCGGGGAAAGTGTTAAACACCCTGATAAAATAATGGTGCGGTCTGTCATACCGCTAAAGGGGTTGGCCGGCTCTACATTGTCCAGGCAATCATGAGACAAGACCAGTACAGGCAAGTTCTGGAAACTCGGCTGCTGCCGCAAATTGAAAAATGATTCCTAGGTGGTGAGGAGTTCATGTTTATGCATGATTCAGCACATTGTCATAAAGCTAGAAGCGTTACAAAGTTTTTGGCAGACCATAATACCTCAGTTTTATCTTGGCCTGGCAATTCTCCTGACATGAATCCCATAGAAAACTTCTGGGAGATCACGAGGCGGAAATCGCCAAAGATATGATTACAACCAAAGTACAACTCATCGAAAAACTAATAAATGTATGGCATCACAACCCTAAAATAAAAGAAAGTGCCAGAAATTGCATAGAAAGAATGCCGAGACGCATGGAAACACTTCTCGTAGCCAAAGGAATTATCACCAAATATTAATATTCTTTACTAACATTAGTAAATTGACTGTATTATATTTTTGTTGGGTTTTTTTCCTATAATATTGCATAAATACTTAAACTAGTATAACAATAAAGCTTTTTAAACTTAAAAATAGTGTTTATTTTCAAATTATATCCTAATATTGTACAAAAAACCTATACTTCATGACTGTCCCTAATAATTTGGCAACCCACTGTAACTATAAATTAACCGCAGTAAATGTGTAGTTGATAACTACACACTCACCGCAGTAAATTTATAGTTATGTCGACTTCAAAAGAACTGCAGGGATTTGTGCCAAATCACCGCAGTCTCCCAACTACATTTTTTTTGCAGTTTGACTGTAGCCTTTTAAAAATTTATTAGAAAATATGGGGAGAAATGCCGGATGTGCATAACATAAATAAGTCGTATTAGGCCTTTCCAACAAAATGCCACATGATGGGCGACTCCAAAATTTAGAAAAAGTACCCCGTTGGGGGGGGCAAAGTGGGGGGAGGGAAGACGGATGTGCATAACATGAATAAGTGGTATTAGGCCTTTCCAACAATATGTTACATGATGGGTGACTGCAAAATTTAGAAAAGTGCCCCCCTTGGGGGGGGGGGGGCAAAGTGGGGTGAGGGAAGTTGGATGTGCATAACATGAATAAGTGGTATTAGGCCTTTCCAACAATATGTCACATGATGGGTGACTGCAAAATTTAGAAAAGTGCCCCCCTTGGGGGGGAAGTGTGGGGAGGAAAGCCAAATGTGCATAACTTGAATAAGTAGCCATTGGCCTTTCCAGCAATGGGTCACACGAGGGGTGTCGGCAAAATTTAGAAATTTAGAAAAGTGCCCGCTCAGGGGGGGAGCAAAGTGGGGGGGGGGGAGAACCGGATGTGCATAACATGAATAAATGATATTAGGCCTTTCCAACAATATGTCACATGATGGGTAACTGCAAACTTTAGAAAAGTGCCCCCCTTGGGGGGGGGGGGGCAAAGTGGGGTGAGGGAAGCCGGATGTGCATAACATGAATAAGTGGTATTAGACCTTTCCAACAATATGTCACATAATGGGTGACTGCAAAATTTAGAAAAGTGCCCCCCTTGAGGGGGCAAGTGGGGGGGAGGGAAGCCGGATGTGCATAACATGAATAAGTGGCATTAGGCCTTTCCAACAATATGTCACATAATGGGTGACTGCAAAATTTAGAAAAGTGCCCCCCTTGGAGGGGGCAAAGTGTGGGGAGGAAAGCCAAATGTGCATAACTTAATAAGTAGTCATAGGCCTTTCCAGCGATGGGTCACACGAGGGGTGTCAGCAAAATTTAGAAAATTGCCCCTCAGGGGGGAGCAAAGTGGGGGGGAGAAACCATATGTGCATAACATGAATAAGTGGTATTAGACCTTTCCTACAATATGTCACATGATGGGTGGCTGCAAAATTTAGAAAAGTTCCCCCTAGGGTGGGGGGGGGGAAACCGGATGTGCACAACATGAATAAGTGTTCACAGGCCTTTCCAACAATATGTCACAAGGCATGATGGCAAAATTTAGAAAAGTTCCCCCTTGGAGGTGGGGGGGAAAAGCGGGTGAGGAAAGCCGGATGTGCATAACATAAATAAGTGGTGATGGGGCCTTTCTAACAAGTTACATGAGGGATGTCGGAAAAATTTTGAAAAGTGGGGGTTGCACCACCTGGAATACACCCTCAGTCCTCTATGAAATTTTTAAGTATTATAAATGACATTTATCGGAGGGCTCTGTAAAAAAATCCAATCTAAAAGAATGAAAATATTAAAAAAGTTCAAAAAGTAAGAGAAATAATGAAATTCTTCGATCGGCCGTGGTGAAAATCTGCGAAATTCATCCATCGACAATATGAAAAAAATCGCACGAGTTTTGCAAATCGATCGCAAGGAAGCTCCCGCACATTTCCCCGATCAGTAGAAATAAAATATTGCAAAACTCGAGAATTGGTAGCGTGAAAAAAATTGCAAAAATCATTACTCACTCAATGAAAAAATTTATGAAATTCCCCAGTCCATTATTGAAGAGCCCCACCAGTGGCCGAGAGGTTCTGCTCTCGAAGCTGGTAGACGGGAGGTGCTGTGTTCGATCCCAATAGCGGCCGTCGGCCTAATCTTTCAGAGTTTTCTTCGGACCTTGGTTTTCCAAGCATAAATACGGGTTAGGTTCCCTTAGAAAGACCACCCACAAAGGGCACCTCCCCCGTTAGGGCCTATATCCCTCGTGCTGATAACTGGCCATCATAAACACAACCAACAACCATTATTGAAAAAAAAAACCAGAACAATTCTTCAGTCGGCTGCTTTAAAATATTGTGAAACTTGTCAACCTGTTGCAGAAATCAATCGTGAAATTCATCAATCGAGACAAAACTCACAAGATTCTTCAGTTGGTGGCAGGAAAAAATGTAAAAATTTGTCGACCGATTGCAGCTGAAAAACTGCTAAATAAGTCACATTAACTGATAATTGAAAAATAGTTATTGAATATTAATATTTAAAAAAAGGAATGCATAATAACATTAAATGGGGGAAAAATCGCAAAATTCAATCTGTCACAGGAAAACATTGCAAAATTTTATTGATAAAAGATAGAGCTGTACTGAGTACTTGGTAAATACTGAGTATTCGGCATACTCGGCCAATTTGCCGAGTACTCGGTACTCGGCGAAATTTTGGCCGAGTACTCGGCCAATACCGAGTAGTTGTAAGAATTTCAAACTGATCAGTAAAAAGTTATTCGAATATCAATGTATAATATATGTAATAATTCATAAAACTATTTACTCAGTATTTAACAATATGTGTACAAAATATAGAAAAAGTTAAGCAAAAACCACTCATAAAATAATTCAAGATTAAAATTTAGTTTCACACATACAAATAAAAGTAAGTTTTTCTTATTACACAACTACTCGTTATTCGGTACTCGGTCGAGTAGTCAGTGGCCGAGTTCTCGGTACTCGGCCAAAGTACTACTCGGTACACCACTAATAAAAAAGGAGTCTAAGAAAACCAATTCAAATTACTTTTTGCGAACAAGGTACACGAATGCAAGAAAAAAATTTAGGTGCCAATGGGCAGTCTCTCACCACTAAATTTTATTTGTTATTTTTTGTCTAATATTTCACCTAAATTTTTTGTAAGAATTTAAGTGAAGAGAACTAATAAAATTTAGTGGTGAGAAACTGCCTGCTGGCGCCTAGATTTTTACACTTCTGTTCTGCGAGTGCCCTTTTTTAAAAATTCGCACACAGCAGTCCTTTTTTCTAGAATCATCACTATCCTAGTGTTGATTCTAGATAAAAAGTGCCACTGGGCGGAAATGTTTAAAAAACAGCACACTTGTACCTTGTCGCTTGCAAGGAAAATCTGAAAAAGTGGTCTGAAAGTCGAAATTCATTCATCGACCATATGATAAAAATCCCACGAGTTTCACAAATCAGTATCAAGAAAAAACTAAATTTTACCAGTGGGTAGAAATATAATATTGCAAAATTTGTCAATCAGTTGCAGGAAAAAAAACTGAAAATAGTCATTAAGTCGTCAGAAAATTTGGTGAAATTTGCCAGTTGATTGTTGGACAAAAAAGAAATTCTTTAGTCGGGGATTTTGATCAAACATTTACCTTAACACTTTGGCTGCCGCCCATTTTTCAAAATCTGTTCCCAGACACCGAATGCGTGACTTAGAGATCTGCACGGGCAGACCCGTGGCCCCAGAGTTGATTTCAGGGGGTGGCCCGTGGGGGGGGGGGGGCTCTCATTGCTTTGGAAGGAATGTCCCCCCCGGACCACCCCCTGATATCAACTCTGGGGCCACTGGTCTGCCCATGCAGATCTCTTAAGTCACGCATTCGGTGCCTGGGAACAGATTTTGAAAAATGGGCGGCAGCCAAAGTGTTAACGTAAATTTAAGGATATTGTCATTGGTTTAACATTAGCTTGTGAGTATTGTAACATGACAGTGTACTAAGCTCATTCAATATCCTCCTATGCCAAAAAACATTTAAAAGAAAAATTAAGGATATTGTCATTGGTTTAACATTAGATTGTGAGTATTATAACATGACAGTGTACTAAGCTCACACAAATCAGTATCAAGAAAAAGCTAAATTTTAGCAGTGGGTAGAAATATAATATTGCAAAATTTGTCAATCAGTTGCATGAAAAAAAACTGAAAATAGTCATTAAGTCATCAGAAAAATTTGTGAAATTTGCCAGTTGATTGTTGGACAAAAAAGAGAAATCCTTTAGTTGGGGATTTTGATCAAAAATTTACCTTAACACTTTGGCTGCCAACCATTTTTCAAAATCTGTTCCCAGTCACCGAATGCGTGACTTAGAGATCTGCACGGGCAGACCCGTGCCCCAGAGTTGATTTCAGGGGGTGGCCCGGGGGGGGGGGAGCTCTCATTGCTCTGGAAGGAATGTCCCCCCCCCCCCGGACCACCCCCTGAAATCAACTCTGGGGCCACGGGTCTGCCCGTGCAGATCTCTAAGTCACGCATTCGATGCCTGTGAACAGATTTTGAAAAATGGGCGGCAGCCAAAATGTTAACGTAAATTTAAGGATATTGTCATTTGTTTAACATTAGCTTGTGAGTATTGTAACATGACAGTGTAATAAGCTCATTCAATGTCCTCCTATGCACAAAAAACATTTAAAATAATTAAGGATATTTTCAGTGGTTTAACATTAGCTTGTGTGTATTGTAACATGACGGTGTACTAAGCTCATTCAATATCTTTCTTAATAAATGAAAAAATCATTTAAAAAATTTAAACGCATATGAAAACTCTGTCATGTGGAAAAAAAAATAATTCTTCGATCACTTGCAGGGAAAATCTGAAAAAGTGCTCTGAAAGTCTAAATTCATTCATCGACCATATGATAAAAATCCCACGAGTTTCACAAATCAGTATCAAGAAAAAACTAAATTTTAACAGTGGGTAGAAATATAATATTGCAAAATATTGCCTTTATTATTTGATTCTGGGAAGTGTCATAATTGACGAAAAAAACTAATTTGGCCCTATTACCATTCAGAAGTGTAAATTTTCTTTTTATAATAACACAATTCATATGACAGTAAAAAAAGATTGCTTCATTTAAAAAATTTAATATTTTACATAATTAGTGAGTACGTACTCATTAAATAAAAATTATTATTAACACTATATTATGTTATTAACACAATGTGTCAAACCGCTTTGCATTACCTAAAACTGTTTCATTCCTAAAAAGAAAATAAGTTACTTACCTGTGAAATGTTATGCACTTATTGTAGGTATCTAGGCAGGCATCAAGTCATAATTTGAAGTTCAGTATTGATTTTTTGTTTAACTGAACATCAAAACATACTTTAATACAAAGCACAGATAAGTATCTGTGTAAGATCTTGGTAAGATATTTAAAAATTCTGAAACTTTTAATCTAAAAGAACATACTGATTGAAGCAAGTGTAAATATGAAATAAAACATTGTTAATTACTATAAATAGATAAGTGCACTAAATCAAGTAAAATCGAACTATCTGGATAACTATCTGGATTGTCAGAAACAAAATTTTATCAAATGTTTTGGATGACATTTGAATTTAATTAATCCTGTTAATATGAAATGGACCTAATTTTTTTTTCGCATGCATTAACCGTTAATAGTACAATCGCATCTGAATTTGAAATACTAACGATGATTGTACAAAAATTGCGACGGTTTATAAATCGTTATCACTTTATTCAAATTAACTCAATCGTGTGGATCTGAAATTAATTTCTTTCGATTGAGAATGTAAAAATACCCATACAGCCACTTTATTTCAATAAACAGTGGTGATATTTTTCGCCAAACTGCAAAATAAATGATCTTCTTTCAGCAAATCAACGTGGTACTCCGCGCCGATTTTCATAAACAAGCCGGCGTTTCCGTGAGTTGAGGTGTTTCTTTAATGCTTCTCCTGCAGTTGCAACGAAACCATGGGGTTAGACATTCAGCTGTAAGAGGTTGAAAAATAAATCATATGTCCGAATGAGAAATTTAAATAAAATAAAGGAAGAAAATTATACTATTCTTTTGTTGTTCTTCTTTGTTTTTATGAGGTAAAAGTGGAAAACTGGAAGTTATATGTATGTCCGATATGGAAGAAAGACAATTTATGCAATATGCAATGAGTAAACCCACCTGTGTTTCTAATTTCTAATCATGGGCGACATATAAAAGAATGGTTGGGCCACTGTCCCTCTCGATTTTGAAATTTATCTAATTAAATTTCCCTTTTCTTCGACTTTGAAAAACATAGTAAATTTTTTTCGAGTAATTTAAAATAAAAGAGGAACTAAAAACTAGTTATGAAGATAGTGGGCAGTGAGCAAGGGAGACCTATTGCCCCTCCCTTGATTTTAAAATTTAATTAATAAGAATTTCTTTTCTTCTGTTTTCAAAAACATTATGTAAATATTTTGAGTAACTTAAAATGAAAATAAATAAGAAATTTTCAGTTAAGGGGTGGTGGTAGTGGTGGTGTGTGTGGGGGGGGTGGGGGGGTGAGACTCATTGCCCCTCCCTGGATTTTGAAATTTAATTAGCAATTTTTTTCTCCAATTTACAAAAACATAGTAAAATTTATTCTTTTCGAATAACTTAAAATAAAGGAACTAAAAACTTTCTGTTAGGGGAAGGGGGCATATGTGAGTCATTGCCCCTCCCTCGATTTTAAATTGTAACTATTTTTTTTCTCTGATTTTTGAAAAACATAGTGAAATTTGATCTTTTCTCTTATCTTAAAATAAAAGAATAACTAAGAATTTTCTCTTAGGGGAACGAAGTTAGAAGAGAGCCATTGCCCCTCCCTAAATTTAAAAATTTAATTACTTAAATATTCTTTTTCTTTTGTTTTCAAAAACATAGTAAAGTTTATACTTTTCGAGTAACTTAGAATAGAAAAATGAGAAATTTTACATTAAGAGGGAGAGAGGGGGGGGGGGGGGGTGTTGAGAGGTTCATTGCCCTCCCCTCCCTGGATTTTAAAATGTAACTAATAAAAATTTATTTTTTTCCACTTTTGAAAGGTAGTAAAATTTATTCTTTTCGACTAACTAAAAATAAAGAAACTAAGAATTTCCTGTTAGGGGAAGGGGCATGGCTGAGCGATTGCCCCTCCCTTGAATTTAAATGTTAACTATTTTCTTCGCTTTTGAAAAACATACTGAATTTTTTTTTAATTATCTTAGAATAAAAGAGGAATTAAGAATTTTCAGTTAGGGATAGGGTAGGGGGTAGGACAAACCTATTGCCCCTCCCTGGATTTCAAAAGTTAATTAATTAAAATTTCCTTTTCTTCTATTTCAAAAACATAGTAAAATGTATACTTTTCGAGTAACTTACAATAAAAAAATGAAGAAATTTCTCATTTCCCCTCCCCCCCTGGCTTTTGAAATTTAATTAAAATTTTTTTCTCCGATTTTGAAAAAAAAAAATAGCAAAATTTATTCGTTTAGAGTAAGTTAAAAAAAAGCTAAGAATTTTCCGTAGTGGGCAGGGGCACAGGTGGGTTGATGCCACTGCCCCTCCCTCGATTTTGAAATTTAACTAATTTTTTTTCTCTGATTTTGAAAATCGTAGTGAAATTTAATTTTTTTTATCTTAGCTTAAAATGAAAGAGGAACTAAAAATTTTGCGTTAGGTAGGAATGTGACTTTCAATTAAGTCCTTAAAAGTCTTGGAAAGAGTATTAATTATCATTAGTATTTAAAAAGTGTGTTTCATAACATGCAACTCTCACAAAATTAAAACAATTTTAAACACATTAGAAAATTCGGGAAATATCACACAATCATACAGCATTGTGTCTTGCAAAAGAATCTTACAGTAACTGCTGTTATACTGTAGTTACTATTATAATAATCATACTTACAAAATTAAGACCTGTAAAGTTCTTCAGAAACTGCAGTCAGACTGCAGATACATCACCGAAAAGTTTTGTGAATTAATTGCTATAAAATCACTTGAAATTCACTGCCGTTTTACTGTAGACATAAAGTCTTACTATTTTTTAAATTTTGGGTTGAAAAAATACTTGTCAATAACTGGAAAATAACTGAAGTGTTTTTACTGTTGATATTGCACTACAAAAAAAACTACAGTTGACCGTAGAAAAACTTGAAAAATACCTCATTTCTGTAAAAAAACTACAGTTCATTTTTAGCTGGGATGGTTTGGAGTTCTGTATGAGCTAAAAATAAATATACTCTAGTTATTGTTAAGAACATGAACTTTTCAGTGTGGGCCCATATTTTATTTGTGAAAAAAATATTTCCGACAAAATTTAGGTATTTAGTTTCTTTTAACAGATAAAAAAATCATTATCCAATGATAGAAAGCATCGTGCCATATCTCAAATGCTACGAAAAAGTGGATGAATAATGACAATATGACATTATTTAACAGGTCCCCTTGGTCGCACGATATGATCATTAAAAAATGAATTGAGTGAAATGATGAAATTCTTTTATGGAGCTTGCAAGCAGTATTCATGCATTACAAATCTTAACCCTTAAATGCGTGATTTTTTATTTTGTTTCGAAAAAAATATATATGATTCTTTGAAAGGTTTATCACACCGGATGAAAAAATCCGATACATTTTTCACGTAATACGTCAATCTTTTCTTCTGTTGCACATCTGCAATACAAGTAAAAACTACTGTCGTGTGGCTGTTTTACGCTAAAATAATGCAAATTAATAAATACTTTAATAAGTATGTCTCCAAATACTTTATTTTATATAATTATTTATTTTATAAAACTTAACCTTTAACCCTTTAATTCCCATGATAGAATACGTTCTAGAAATTACGTAGCTCAGAGAATCTGACTTTACACCAGAAAGTTTCAATTGTTAATTTCGCTTTATTTAAATACGTAATGTCTGTTATTAATTAAAACAAATATTGCTATTTTAATTTTCTGGTGTGAATTACGTATATACGAATAAACAAATCCATTAAATTCAAAACACTGTTCTTTGCATATATGCAAAGCTGCGCACTAAAGGGTTAAAAAAGCTATTTGAAATTCCTGGGTAGCTAAATCTACATCATAATTTCTCAAAACGTGTTCAAAGCTTGTCAGATCATATGGCTAAGTGCTTTAAAAATGATGGTTGTTATTTTTTTTTTTTTTTTAGAATCAAATTGTATCTATTCGGACATATAAGCAGTGTCCTTTTGATTATGCCAACTAATAATTATAATTATTTTTTATTTAAAAAAATTATTATTACTATTATAATAATTAAAAATGATTAATAAAGTGCTTTTTAAATTTAGATACTTTATAAGCTTTATTATTGCATAGTTATACATAGTATAAAATTAATGCTTTATTACATTTTTGGGTGTCCTTATAATTTTTGCCAGCACTGTACATAAATAATTGGAAAAATAAAAATATCTTTATGATTGGAAATAAATAAAATTTAAATATATCCAATTTCTTAAAAAGTAGTATTCTAAAATTCGTGTTTGTTTAAGTACTCCATTAAAATTTCGTAGAAGCGAATCTAATAATTCTTAAATTCGTTACCTTCCGTTAGCAAAAATAATTTTTGCTTCCGTTAGATTTTGACATTTCAAATGTTACATCAATAGAATATAAGACGAAAATATATTATAAATTTATTGCGTAAATCATACAAGCGAGCTGCTATAAATGGAAATAACATTGCTCAACAGAATACAAAATGAGTAACATAAAGTTTTTTGCCACTGATAATTGAATTAAAATTTAATAGCAAAATGAAGGTCTTAAAACACATGAAAAATGCAAATGAAATGCACTCATCTCTGAAAAGGAAATCTCTTGTCTTCCGACAAAATGCATTTCAAGTTAAATAGATAAGACATGCAAAACCGAGAAAAACTTAATAAATAAATCATTACTTTTTAAAGGGAAAATACGTAATTTCAAACGATTTAGTACGTATGCATTTCTTAATGAATGCATTGTTATAATCACATTTAAATTACACTTCACCTATTTTAATTTGTTATCTTCTATATTTTGTTATGCTAAATAAGAGAATATAATTTTTGAATTTTCTGTTCAGACGGGTCCTATTTTTCTGTTCCACAAGTTCAAAGAAGCTCTCACTCTAATAAAGAAAAAACAAACATGTGTGAGTCTTAAGATCCTAATTTGTGATGTTTGACCACTTTGGTAGCTTTGACTCCTTAAATATGTCATTGCGTTTCCCCTTTTTAAGTGTAATGAGAATTAGAATATAGTGAAATACATACAGGGTGTCCCAAAAGTAACATTAATTGCCATAAAATTTCTAATGTATTAATTTCTCTCACACGTATTTGAAGAGATTTCTGTGTAAAAAGAAGTAGTCATTGTTTCCTTGGAACTTAGGAGTAACATATTCGAGGAGTTACGTGAGATGTAGCATAGTGAGTTGTATTATGAGGAAAAGAGCCTCGAATAAGGGCTAATATGAAGCTTTTTGTGAAAAAACATTCCGACGAATCCGTAGACTGGATAACGTGAATGTCTCATACGACAATCAATATCTGACCACACAGTTCAGAGCAGAGAGAAGGAGACAAGAGGATATATATTTGATTCTGCTCATCATCTGAACCGTGAGTAGAACATTCCATAAAGCTGTTTGTCGTTCGCAGCGATGAAAAAAAGGTGCGCATCACATGGAAATATATTAATCCATTATCGAGGACAGAAAAATAAAACTTGTTTGGCTAGTAGAGTGCGTTTTATCAGTATGTGAATGACACTGTACACACTGGACGTATACTCAAATTGGAAGTTATTGTCCAAATCCACATTCCAAAAACCTATATCTGAAATTTATGGAAACCCAGTTTTCCAAACTTGTTAATACGCTTCAAGTACGCTTTACAAGTACGATCACATTAGCATAGCTGCCAACTTGTACGGATTTTTCTTACCACTAAAATTTAAAAGAAATTTTTGTCATACGGAATCGTTAGAAATCGCTAGTTTTCGGAGATTCAATTAGGCAAAATTTTCTTTTAAATTTTAGTGGTAAGAAAAATCCGTACAAGTTGGCAGCTATGCATTAGTGAGACAAATCCACAACATTAGTTTGACGATACTGACAGGATTGACACGATTTTATCAAAATGTCTCTCGACCCATCAAACTTCATTTCTTGTATTCATTTCTGCCTTACTTTTGCATTGCCAGCCTCGCTCACGTTTGACATACAGTAGACAATTGTATATTAAGAATTTTAACATGTCCCTGGGAATATATCAGTGTTGCCAGATTGGGGACTTTTTTTCCCCAGATTGTTGATTGTCACCGCTTTTTTTCAATAGAAATATTCGGCCTATTTAAAAAGGGGGAATAAATATTCTGAAAAAATAAGGCGAATTATACTATTTTTAAAAAGTGGTGACAGTCAAATAATCTGAATTAAAAAACTGGTCTATATATTCCAGTCTAGCAACGCTGGAATATATAGACACACAATACAATCTCTTATAAGTAGAATTTTTAGTTAATATTTTTAGTTAGTATTTTTAAATTAATTTTCAGCAGTGAAATTATGCCCGAAATTATTGAATATTAAATACGTGAAAAAATTCACATTGCTAATTAAGCGCAAACCAACAGAGTGAAAATGTCCAAGACAGGCATTGAACCCGGATCCTTAGAATAGCGCTCCATTGCTCTACCATTAAGCTAGAAGGACGATAACCAGCTTGGGCTCTCTCACTCTTCAAAGTCGATAAAACTGCAACACAAGATGGAGTGGTCTTCACGAGCATACAACACTGCGGCAAACATGAGCATGGAAAAAAATACCAGCATTGGTCAACACATATAAGTACAATTTTTAGATTTAAAACAGATTAGAAACAGAAGTTTTAGATTTAAACAATTTAAAATTTCTACTTATATGTGTTCACTTATGCTGGGCTTTATTTCGTCTCATGTTTGCCCCTAGGTTGTGTACTCATGAAGATTATTCCATCTTGTGCTATGATTGCAATCTTACTGACATTGAAGAGTGAGAGAGGCCAAGCTGGGTATCGTCCTCGTAGCTTGATGGTAGAGCATTGGAGCGCTATTCCAAGGATCCGGGTTCGATGCCCGGCTTGGAAAATTTTCACTCTGTTGTTTTACGCTTAGTTAGCAATGTGAAAAATTTCGCGTATTTAATATTCAACAAAGACTCCTTCTAGTTTAAAGCCTTCCCTGATGTACTAGAATTGTAGTGTGAAAAGTTACATTCGAATCCCGTCGGTGGTTGTTAAACAAAATTGTGGATATCATATAAGCATACACATACATACATTACGGCCGATAACTGAACGTTGTCCAATCTGTTAAGCTTTAACAGATGTTTACTTTACAACTCTATGAATGCTTCTTTTGTTGTGAAAACTTATCGTGCTTCTTCGTATAAAAACCGTTCCATACATTTTTTGCCCTGTTATAAATTGGTACTAACTGAATTCGTCCTTTATTTCCTACCTTACATAAAAATTGCATGACATGTATATACACCATGTGCGAGCAGCTTTAAAAAGAATTCCGCAAACATAAAAAAAAAACTTCTTGAAAGTAGCCCTATGGAAAATTAAATCTAAATCTTTGTTGATTAGCTTGAGTTGTGTAAATAGAAAATGGGTTAAATAAACAAAAATCTAAACTCATAACGAAAAAAATTAAAACCGTCCGAAAACAAAAGTTAAATTCAAGATTCCAAAAGAAATTAAGAACTAATAATATTTTATGTAATTTATACAATCTTGCTTAAAATGTTTCAACCGTGTTTTAAACAAATTAATTCTCACGTTTAAATATTTATTTTAATAAAACAAATAACTCTCTATTCATATTCGAAACATTCAAATCCAAGTTAACACTCTTCATTTCCAAATGTTATCTATTAAATTATTTAAAATTAATGATATCAGCATTATTTTTTGCAACGTTTATTCAATACATGATTTACTTAGATTTATATAGTTTACACTGCTTTACGCATTACTTCCATTTGTAGCCTTATAGTCCTAGAAAAAGAGCACTGACTGAAAATGAAGGATATGTTTGTGAAAAGTTATTACATTAAAATAATTTTTACGATATCATTCAATTAATTAGTATAGCTCTGAAGTAAATATTTACCATCCACAGAGCAAATTTTGTAATGTTAATTATCCCAGATAAATTGTCACCGAAATGAAAGTCGTAAAGTGATTACTCTCATCTAATTAGTTTTATTTTTTCCTGTATGTTGAAGTTTTTTTCTATTTTTGTTTGTTTATGGGGAATATAACGTATATAAAAGTTAGTTTGCGTTAGTTATAAATACATAAATTAAAAACAATTTGTGAAAGATAGCGCAAAAAATGTTTTTGATTAAAACATTTAACATTTGTTTTAACTGTAGGAAATTTTATTTTACTTTATTTTTTCTTTTTCATCATACTTTCGAATTAAAATCTTTCAATATAGCATTTAAGACATTCAGTACAAATTCATTTGCTTTAAATGCTAATTTAAATATTCAATGCTTTTTTATCGCAAGTTGCAATTCGTTTCAATAAGTAGATGACGCAAGCTGTATCCGTTTCACACATTATAAAGTGAACGGGATGTTTTAGAAAAAAATTACGACACTTTATCGTCATTTGGAGTTATCTAGGATTCTAGGTTTTTTCATTTACCTTTATAAGTATTGAATAAGAAACTTTAGACAACAATAGGTTTCTGTAATGAAAAGAATCCGTTTATTCGTTTACTAAATTTATGTAAAAAGTATGTTTCAACAGAAACTTTTCTGAAAATTAAAAAATATATATTTCTGAAGTTTATGAATGATCCAACTCCAAATGGTTTGTGAAGTAAGAGAAATGTCTCCGGAGTCCTGAGTAACGACGAGTTTACAATGATTTATCGTAATCTCTCTTCCATTCGAGTGCGGTTTCCTGTATTTTTTATAGTGCCCGTAAGTTATTCATTTTTCAGGTAGAACTACCTCTTCGTTTCTGTTTATAAATTTTAGAATGTTAGATATTTATTTTGCTTTTTGGTTTTTGCGTCGATATTTATACGATTTTATACAAATCTACTGCACTTTACTCCTATTGGGAATTCTATAAGGATTATGTGCATTCTCTGACCAGATAAAATGCTCGAACATAGAAATTAGTGATGGAAATGAGTCGTATCAGACACGGTGGAATGATTAATATCATCATTATTATTATTGCAGAGTGGTTATAAAAAAACTTCCCCGATATGTGAACCCCTAGCGGCCTAACCGCTCAATCAATCAAACAGAAATTTTAGATATACTTTTTTAAAGGTATGCAAGTCGTGATGATTTAAAACAATAGAGCTCTCATGGTTACGGCTATAGTGAAAAATTTCGAAATTTTCGAATGGCAACACCCATTTTTTTTTCATGCGCAAATTTATCAGCGTATGGAAAAACCCTAAATGTTGTAGGAATGATATACGTACGATGAAATTTACCGGCGTAAAACACTTGCAAAAAAGACCATTGCGAGGAACGAAGGAGTGGCTACAAGACATGTTTTTCAGTAGCCGATTTTTTTTTCACTTGTGAACTGAGTAATGTTCTAAGATTTGTTTTTAAATGTGTTTTTGAGTTGTTTTTGTGTACACAGAGTGAAAATAAAAATGTAATCATTTGTTTTGGTGTGCTGAATATTACGTTACATAGGAACTGATTAGAATTGAGTGAAAGAATATTACACAGGCAATTTTAGTCATACGTGTATCGTTCCAACGCCATTTATGGTTTTTCAATGCGCTGATGAATTTGAGCAGGAAAGAATGAGGTGCTGCCATTCGAAAATTTCGAAATTTATTTCACTGGGACCGTAACCGTAAGAGCTCTATTGTCTCGATCTCGAGAGCATACCTTCAAATAACTAAATCTGAAATTTCCTTTCGATTGGTTGAGCGGTTAGATTGCCAGGGGTACATATATCGGGGAAGTTTTTTTATGACCACCCTGTATTTGGGAAGCGATGATACCATGAAATACGTTTAATCTTTCCTGCTGTAGGAAAAAAAACATCCCAAAGCAAATCAGAACTGCAACAACAACAAGAAAAATTACAAAAGAAAATTGTTTGCACTAAAGTTGCTTTATGGTGATATTAGATATTTAATATACTTTTGCTAAATTCAGGGACTGCCTACGAATTAGTTTCGTTCGACATTTAAACTTTTCAATGTAAATCCTATATTTCCCCTAGTTTTATCCAACCTTTATTCAATTTCGATTGCTTTATTTACCAAAAATAAATTTATATTTCTCTCTCTTGACAATCATATGAAATAAGAGCTAAAATGTATTTTATAGACTATGACAGTATTAAAAATACTTTAAAACGTTATGAAAACGCTGTTTTAACTCTTAAAATATCGATAAAAGTATTTTTAACGATGGTAAAATTGCTTACTTGCAAACTTATCAATAGACATCCAAAGTAATCCATTATACCACTTTTTGCGTTTTGTTTGTGATTTAGCTGCAGCAAGGTTACGAACTCTGCGTAATAAAAGTATTCATGTTGCACCTGCTTCCTCTTGCATCGCAAACCAATCAGTGCATTTAGAGAGCCTAGTTTATATGACTGACTCCTCGTTCATAATTTTAGTATTTATCACATTCAACCACTTCAGGTTTCACTGGATTCAAGACATTTTCAATAATTTTGTCATTCGTTAATTCTTCACCCTCCGAGCATCTTGCAAAAGGGTAAAATTGTAATGTTGTTTTCTTTGCATTTTGTTTTAAACGCTAAGAAAATATGATTCTTTAAACATTATAAAAAAAACTCAATTACAAATATGAATGTAATCCTTGAGAGTATTAATCATTCTTCAATGTATTTAAAATTCATTAAATCTATAGAATTATATTATCTTAAATATTGCTTGTATCGATGTAAAACCTGGAGCTTAGTGAACGGAACATTACGACCCAAACACTTAGAGAGTGCATAACTAATATCATTCTAGTCACATGT
The DNA here is from genome assembly GCA_963932465.1 of Maratus speciosus. Classification (NCBI taxonomy): domain Eukaryota; kingdom Metazoa; phylum Arthropoda; class Arachnida; order Araneae; family Salticidae; genus Maratus; species Maratus speciosus. Next base: position 681,462,011 of record OZ010787.1, on the reverse strand, counting down.
TCCTGGCGTGAGACAAGCATTTTACTCAAAACAATGCTATCTCAATCGGGTTTTTTTGGGCATTTGAATTTTCGTTATTTGCTTCTGATTAGAAAAAAAATAGGGAAGAAGGGTCGCGGATGATACATTGGCGGATAATCGGAAGTTTGCTGTATATCCACTTTTTTTCATACAGTTTTATTTTTTCCACCATTTATTTAATTTTACTATAATTTAATAATATAAAAATCTCATCTTGCTTATTGATTTTGTGTATAATTATATATATATAGAACACAAATGTAGTATGTACGGGCAAAAAATAACATATTTTTTTGAAGATGGCAACCAGTGGTTTGTTTTTCTAACACATATAAAGATAAAATTTTGTAACTCTGACTATATTTTTTAAATTATACCCAATTAAGAAGTTAGAACCACGAAATTTTACATACAGGTGTATTAAAATATTGCGGAGACAAATAAAGCAATCCGGGTTCTAAGAAAATTATAGTTTACAGCTATTGCCTATAAGATTTACTATTTCTTATTGCTAAAAATTCAAAACACACAATAAAGTTTAACGCACAATAAAGACAGCAATTAATTCAAAATATAGTATACTACACCTCAGTGGATCTGAGCGGGATCAGCTGGTGCAATATATACCACGTAGTACAACATACTACATATAATATACTTGTGTGATACGACTCAATAAAAAACGTTTGCTTATATTCGTACTTAGGGATATAACGTTCGAAATATTACATCCGGATTTATTTCATAATTTTCTCTATTTATATATTATAAAGAAATTTTAATATTTTGTTAAAAAATGTAACAAAAATAAGTTTATTTTATTGTATATTTCAAGTAATTTATTTTGGATTTATTTAATAACATGAGCTTGTGAATTAAAAGTGAAACAAATATCTTAAGTGCAAAGCTAACGCTCCTTTGAAAAAAAATTTGCTACCATGGCAACTTCCGTCGTGCCGAAATGTCGTGCTAAAGATTAAAGCTGAGCATATGGTAGCAAATATACTACCATGAGCACTAACGCCCGTGGTAGCAGATCTTTTAATTACTCAGTTTATCATTAAAAAACAAACTTATATTGAAGTTTTTTGTGCAGAGAATATAAGTACCTCTTTTTTATACCTATATATTATATTTGGTTTTACTTCAAGAAAATATTTGAAAATTTGAGCAAACATTTATCACTGTCAATGCAATTTTGTCCTGTTTGTTAGACATTTTGCTTCAAACTAATTCTTTTCTTATTTAGTGCTCCATCTGCATTCAAAATTCCTTACTAATATTACATAAAGGTCCAATTATTGTTGTAATGACTTTATATACATTATATACATTATATACATTACATTATATACATTATTTATGAAATGTCGTGCTAAAAATTAATGCTGAGCATATGGTAGCAAATATAATACCATGGGTAGTAGAGGGTGAAAGTCGCCAAATGACTGACGAATATATTTCTCACTGGCCACGAAAGTGCCACTGGCCACGATAAGCATTTCCCTAATTAAAATGGTGCTTTTCACTTCTTATTGTAAGAGTTAGAGCTAAAGCTATAGTCCAGATTTGGACACTATTTTTGTACTGGGTATTCAGTTTACCTAGAACAATTTTATCCAACTCTTACTTTCGAATATTTGAATTTTACACGTGAAAAGGTTTCATATAATTGCCTTTTAAGACTAAAATGTTTATATTTTATTAATTTTTCTTATTTACAGCATTTGTGCCTACTTTGTGGAAGTTAACTTAAAAATTATTTCTATGTTTTATGATTTTTCCGTAACAGAATAAAAACAGTCAGGACAACATAATTTATTTGCTGTTTACAGACGTTTTAAAATATTTTTTTTGGATCGAATATTAAATGAGAGTTCAGCGTTCTGTCATACATAAATGATAAAAATAAAGTATTAAAATGATAGTGATATAAAATAAAAGTTTATTTAGAATTTTGCATCATAAATTAGCTTACATAATAATCATATAGGATTTTTCAATGTAGGATATCATAAAAATGAACTTATAATCTAGCATCAGCTTGTTTGACATATCAGCAAATTTCTCAAACTTTTAATTCATGAGTTAGTTTTAATCTTATGTTTTTATGTCTTCGTTTTTCTTTGAAAGAAATTTGTTCTTCTCTGTAACATAATTACTTTATCTATTTTTTTTTTATATTGGCGTAACTGTTCAAAAAATCGAAAAGGTTTTTTTTATATAAATAATAGTTAAATAGTTTTATTTATATATTTTCACTTATCTCAAAAAAGGAAATTTCTTAGACGGGCTGAACATTAAGTATAAGAGTTTGAATAAATTTCACATGTTTTTCAAAAACACATCCTCTGTAAAATTGAACTGCAAACTTTAGAAGTAGGATAATCTCTTTTGGATTTTAAATTTTCATGTTTGCTAGCCTGTAAACTAGATATAATAACCTATCACCCATTTCCCTAAATGTTTTTAAGAAAAGTGGGATCCCATAAAACTTTTGACACACTATTTATTTTCTTAAAAAAAGAAGTACTTATACAAAATTGTACATTTTTGTATCTGTAAAATGAGATAGCAAAGTACACATTTATTTTTTATTTATTTTGTTTTGTATGTTGGTTATGGAATCAGCAGGCATATATTTTATTGACAAGATTTGATTTTTTTTCTCGACACAAAAGTGTAGCGTACATATTTATTTTAATACACTGGTCATCAAAATTAAAGGATAATGAGAAAAAAATATGCTCACTAAGTTAATGTTGCAACCGATGCCCAATTCTGCAATTATTTATATTAATTAAATACTATTGAACTCAAAATTGCACTTCCGTGCTTACGTTAGCGTCGAACATATGCAAATTAGATGATTGACAATGTGGTGCGCAATGGACGTATGTAGGAATTCTGGTCTGTAGTGTTGTTTAAAGTGAAAGTGGTGTCTGAATGTGATCAGTATTCATTAGTTATGGCTCAAAGGTATCATTTAAGTTCAGGTCAAAAGTGGCGAATAATTGGTAGAATCGAAGACGGTCAAAAACCAGTGGAGGTAGCCCGAGATTTGAATACCCTTCAAAGTCTCATATCAAGAGCTTCTAGCCGCTTTTTAAGCACTGGATCCGTTGATAGACAGCCTGGTCAAGGGAAACCAAGAGCAACAACTGCATCCGAAGACCGTTTTTTGTCATCGGGGCTCGAAAAAACCGCGAAGTGACTACAAGAGATTTGGTTTCAGACGTTCAGGCTGCCACAAGAACTCGAATTAGCCGTTCCACTGCTGTACGAAGGCTGAACGAGGATGGACTGTATGCGAGAAAACCAAAAGTTTGTGTCCCACTCACTCCAGCTTCCCAAAGGGCCTCTATAAACTGTTGCCCTCATCAAGTTCAATGGAGGCGAGAAGACTGGGCTCAAGTATTGTTTACTGACGAGTCCAGATATAGTCTGAACACTTATTCTAGACGTGTTTTGATCTGAAGAGATGAAAGAGGACGCAACTTGCCCTTCCCTTGTCCGTGAAAGATCCCGTTCGAGCCCAGTCTTCTTGGCTCCATTGAACATGACGACAACAACACCCTAAATTGGCCGCTTGGGAAGCTGGAGTGAGTGGGACACAAACTTATGAATTTCTTGCATACAGTCCATCCTCGTTAAGCCTTCGTGCAGCAGTAGAACGGCTATTTCGAGTTATTGTGGAAGCCTGAAGGTCTGAAACCAAATCTGTTGTAGTCGCTTCGCGGTTTCTTCGAGACACAATGACAGAAAACGGTCTTCGGATGCAGTTTTTGCTTTTGTTCCCCCTTGAGCAGGCTGTCTATCAACGGATCCAGTGCTTAAAAAGCGGCTCGAAGCTCTTGATATGACACTTTGATGGATATTCAAACCTTGGGCGGTGTCCATTTGTTTTTTACCTTCCTCGATTCTACCAATTATTCGCCACTTTTGACCTTAGCTTAAATGATGCCTTTGAGCCATAACTAATGAATACTGATCGCATTCAGACACCACATTCACTTTAATCAACACTACAGACCAGAATTCCAACATACGTCCATTGCGCACCACATTGTCAATCATCTAATTTGCATATTTCCGACGCTAACGTACGCGCGGAAGGGCAATTTTCAGTTCAATATTATTTAATTAACATAAATAATTGCAGCATTGGGCATTGATTGCAACATTAAGTTAGTGAGCATATTTTTTTTCATTATCCTTTAATTTTGATGACCAGTGTATTTAACTTAGAAGAATAATTGTGCCAGATGTATGTGCCTATTATGAAGAGTACAAGTATTTTTGTAGTACAGTTTTGGAGAAAAAGATAAATTATTGTGTTTCCCAATGCGAAACATCTCGAAGAAAAAACAGTGATACCAAGTGAACGATAATAACGCCTACTATTAAATGGTACATATTAACCCTTTATATCGCAGATTATGAATTCATGAAAATTTAATCTTCTAAAGCATTTTTCGTGAATTTTTGACACTATATTAAAAGATTTATACAATCATTTAATAAATTTAAGGATGATTTTGCTAATTAAATTAAATTTATAGGGATTTTGTGCATTAATTATAACTCCACTCAAATCTTTTATTGCAAATATTTTTGTTATTAATTTATAGTATTAGGAAATGTACAATCATAATGCTCTTACAATAGAAATATACAAATATTTCCTAACAAACTTTTCCCTCATAATCTTTCAACGTCAAGAAAGCTGAAAAGATGCAAAATGAAAAAGAAATCATCCTTATAAATATATCTTTTTTTTGTGTAATCAATAATGCTTTTGGAATAAGATAAAGTAAAGCATATATTACTTATTCTAAACTGTAATACTACTAATCGTTGTATTAATTTTATAACAAATTATTTTAATGGTACTTTATAGTACCGTTGGGACATAAAGGGTTAACACGTTAAGCGCCACGTCAGTCACCGGTGACTGACACTGATCTTTCCGTTTGGAACGCGTCATTCAAAGATGACTGACGGTCTAAAATATGATATAAAACTAAAAAATATATATATATTGTTTTAAGTAATTACTAAAAATGTATTTAAAATTTACTTACCTTTTATTTATTACAGGATTATACTTTCTTAAAAATTACTTAAAGCATTGTAAATTTTCAGTTCCAGTGTCAGTCACCGTGGCACTCAATGTGTTAAGAGTCTACTCTAGTCATGCGAAATCACTGGTAAGCTAATGTTAAACCACGGACAACGTCCTTTTCATATATTCCGTTCCATTTCAATATTATTAAATGAATGTTTTTGCAATAGGATAGTTGAGATCGATCTGTAACCGGATTTGGTTTTATTTTTTTTTAGAGTTTGGTCACAGATTTTGTTTGAGGTCACTTTCTATTTCACAATCGGTTCCACAAGTGAAAGTATCTTCATAAAAACTGCTTCCAAAATATAAAAAATGAAAAAGTTAGATTTCTTATTCAGCTGCTATATACGAAAAAAGTTTAAAAATATTGAAATGCAAACTAAAAAGTTTAAAATAACGTTGTTATGGTGAACACTGGTTCAGAGTGTCTTTGCGTGACTAGCTAAGATCTCAATAATGCTTTGATGACTGGATCCATTTTACAATTTTTAATAATATTAAATTTCCATAACGAGATTTACTTATGATAAAATAGTTTCAATCACAATTCGCATAAATTTACGCTTATATAGTCTGTCTCAAAAGTTTAAGCTCAAGCATAAAATGTTGATTTTTAATGAATAATAAAAAGTTAAAATAAATAGAATTACTTTATATGAATTTCATATATATGAATTTTTATATGAATTTTATAGATATGAATTTTTATATGAATTTCATATGAATATTTTTATATGAATTTTATATCATTTAAATAAATGATATCAAAAGTAGAAAAATTTAAATATTATATTTGTAAAAAATATAATATAATTTTTTTTAAAACAAATCTCTCTCAAAAGTATATGCACAATGGCAAAAATAACTACATTTATCATTTTAACAAAACTGTTACATACAAATTATTCTTCCGTGATTTCGGATTAGTTCAAATAAATGCGCGCATACCGAAATTATTAGTTTTTGTAGGGTTTCTGGTGGCAAAAGGTACCATGCTTTCTCTACGGCCCCTTTGAATTCTTCAAGAGAGTCATGCTGTTTTCCATTGCTGTAAACATGACGGGTTAAAATACCATAGGCATTGTCAATCGGGTTTGTGCGAGGACTTAAAGCTGACGAGTCAACAATTTAAAAAAATTTCTGCGAAAGCCACGGTTATGTAGTATGTAATATGTACATTGAGGTATTAACTTGTTAAAAGATCAATTCAGCCCGCCCCCCCCCCCCCCAAATGTCACCGAATGGATGGAAATGTTAGTTCAGCGTCTCTTCATATTTTTGGAATTATATCTTCCATATAGAAAATCTAGAGAGGGCAGGCTGTTGTATCCGAATACCCACAAACTATAACAGGCTTACCGCCTTACTGCTTGTTTAAAAAAAAATCTTGGTTCCTTTCAGAGATCATGCCAATGCATGTTCCACCCATCAGGGCCATCTAAGTTTCATTTTTTACCACCACTGAATAAAGCAATAAGCCACTTGTCCACTGTAGGACATGTGTTTTTTAGCCCAGTAGTGTAGCTTGAGACATGGTTTGTAAGCTATTTTCTTTAGTATGATGTTATCATATTCTTTAATACGTCTATGTACAGCATCTTTGAACACCTGTACACCGAGATTATTTTAAATTTGCTGTATGAGCATATTTTACCTAAACAGGAATCACCGTATTCTACTATCCGTCTCAACAAACGTCATAAATGTTGAGACCACATCTTGCTTTCCTGTTGAAATTATCATTTCTGGAGAGTACTTGAAATAGATACATTGCTTTGATCAATTTAAAATTTTTGAAATTTAAAAAAATGTTTTATTTTGTGATTTCAATTTAAAAAAAATTAAATATCACCTTTTGTGAATTCTTTAACTTTCGGCATTTTTAAAACGAGTGGAAATGATTTTTTCACTTTATATTTTTATAAAATGGGAAAATGACGTCATACAATCTCATTACACCCATCCAATCGAGTGTTTCTAAAAAAATTGCATAAAGTGCTTAAACTTTTGAGACAGTGTTTCTTCCAGAAAAAAAAGTAAATAAAATAAAAATTAAATGTAATTTTCATTTTAACCAACAAAAACTGCTTATTTTATTTGATTTTGATTAAATATCGAGTATTTATTGTAAATTGACTTCATATATTATCTTCTTTAATTATTTTTAACCCTATTTGAAGAGTACATAAACTTTTAAGACGGACTATACTGACATGCAAATTCCACGCCACTTGGATGTCTTTTAGTTTTACAAGTTATTTTAGCTTCTAACATTTACTTACTATATTTTCAAATTTATATTTCTTGAAAGTATATCATCCGTATTGTTTGCAGGACTGCACTTCTAAAAAATCTAAACTGTAATACTTCACTTTTAAGATTTTTTTATTTTGTCGTATAGTCCAGGCGATAGGGAATTTTACCTAGCAAAATTAATGGTAGTACTGGAAATCGGCTTTCTAGATGTTTTGGGGGTCGCTGAATCCGAATTTGTAATTTCCCACCAAAATTTCCCCCGGCAACCTCCCCAAATTTTGGCAAAAAGCCCCCAAAAAGGTTTTTATTAAAAAAATCAATTTTTTTTATTGTTTTAGAGAAAAAGTATCTAGAAATTCAGAAAGTAGACAAAATTTCCAACAAATAAGAAATATGACATTATGACTTAGGATGACGGGGAAGGGGGGATCTGCCTCGGAACATGCGCGCGGTGCTGCGTAAACTAAGTTGCGCAATTCCACTTAACCACTCGCACGTTTACATTCGCCCTCCCATCTCCCCTCCGAACTTTCTCTATAAGGTTTACTTTAAGATTTTTGGGTCGCTAAATCCGTATTTTCAACTTTCCCTCAAAAATTTCCCCCCCGAAACCCCTCCAAATAATTATTTTTAACCTAAATTTTTTATTGTTTTAGGGGAAAAGCATTACGAAATTCAGAAACTAGACAAAATTTGCAACAAATAGTATATATGACATTATGAATTAGGATGAACGGGGAGGGTGATGGCTGCCTCTGAACATGCACTGCGGCTCTACGTGCACTAAATTATGAAGTTCAGGCAATTGGGGATTCTGGCAAAATTAATACTAGTTCTGGATTTCGACTCACTTTATGTTTTTGGGGTCGCTGAATCCGAATTTGTAACTTCCCACCAAAATTTCACCCGGCAACTCCCCAAAAAATTGATTTTTTGAAAAAATTTGGTTTTTGAGAAAAGCGCGCGGGGAATGTTCCGAGGCAGCCCCCTCTCTTCCCGTTTATCCTACGCACAATGTCATATATCCTATTTGTTGCAAATTTTGTCTAGTTTCTGAATTTCGTAATGCTTTTCCCCTAAAACAATAGGAAATTTAAGTTAAAAACAACTATTTGGGGGGGTTTCGGGGGGGGGGGGAATTTTGGGAGTAAGTTAAAAATTCGGATTCAGCGACCCAAAAAACTCAAAGTAAACCTTATAGAGAAAGTTCGGAGGGAAGATGGGAGAGCTAATGTAAACGTGTGAGTGGTTAAGTGGAATTGCGCGACTTAGTCCACGCAGCACTGCGGCGCATGTTCCGAGGCAAATCCCCCCTTCCCCTTCATCCTAAGTCATAATGTAATATATCTAATTTGTTGTAAATTTTTTCTACTTTCTGAATTTCTAGCTACTTTTCCCCTAAAACAATAAAAAAATTGATTTTTTTAATAAAAACCTTTTTTGGAGGGGCATTTAACCAAAATTTGGGGGTGTTGCCGGGGGAAATTTTGGTGGGAAGTTACAAATTCGGATTCAGCGACCCAAAAAATATCTAGAAAGCCGATTTCCAGTACTACCATTAATTTTGATAGGTAGAGCCCCTATACGGTCTCTATTGCCTTGACTATCTATTTAATATGAGTAATGAAGTTCAAAAGATATATGGATAACAACGAACTCAAAGATATTTATTATATGCGTGCATATAAATCTAAGTTTTCCCTCCATTTTTTGTTAAATTAAAATATAATAATGCCGACTTAATGACATAAGCTGTAGTTAGCGACAGATTTAAAAAAAAAAAAATTCCTATAAGTACACATATCCGGTTATTAGGAAAGTCAGGAATCAAATAGCCAAATTGTACTCAGTCGGCTTCCAGTAAGGCCTTCTTTGCCTTATTTAATCTAGAAATTTTATGTAATAAATAAGATGTATAACACTATAAGAATTTACCGGTAGCAACACAATTTCGGATCTATGGATCTTGATTGTCCCACATAATACTTCAATGTGCTTTTTAAGGGGGTCCGAGGCTCAAAACTCTATTTTTTTTTATTTGTACAGATTTTGTTATGAAATTTTTTTCTGAAATATATTTTAATATAATAACAATATTGAATGTAAAAAAAAAAATCTGAAAATTTTTAAATATGTATTTTTTTAATTTTAAATTTTAAAATTTTAAACATTTTTGATATAACTCTGGAAGTACAGACTCGATTTACAAAATTTTTACACTTTTGTGTACAGAAAATGTGTCGTTTTAATTTGTCTTCAGGATTTCTTAAAATATTGATTATGATTTTTTTTAAATTTTTAAGTAAGAAAATAAAGTTTTTTTTATGAGTGAGTTTTGCATTAATTAGCATATTTTCACAATTATCACTCAAAATTAAAAATCCTAATGACAATTTGTTGGAAATATAGCATAAAAGCTCTTTTGAATTTCATACATATATCTAGCAAGGAACTTTAGATCTATCCTTTTAAAGTTGACAAATCGTGAAAAAATTTATTCAGAGATAAATGAAGTTAAGTCGGGGAAGAGGGACCTTAAAAATCAATTTTTCATTTTTTGTAAATATCACTTTAAATATTATTCCAGGTTACATTATATGCATTATGACATGCGTTTATCACAAAAGAAATTAAAAAAATATATTTTTGAGGGGAAAAAAAGGGAATTTTACGCGTTATCTTAGAAATTTTCAAAACGCCCCCTGCGCTTCTCATATCATTGAAAATCTCCAATATTTTTTTATAAAAGTTTGTTTTATACATATAAATAAAACTCTGTATCGAATTTTATACATTTAAATATAAAGGTAAGAAAAAAAAATGAAATTTTTTCGAAAAAGTTTCAAAGTTTTTCATTTTTTATTTTTTTTACCTTTATATTCATATGTATAAAATTCGATGCACAGTTTTATTTATACACATAAACCAAACTTTTATTAAAAAAAAAAAAAAAAAAAAAAAAAATGGGGATTTTCATTGCTATGGAAAACGCAGGGGGCATTATGAAAACTGCTAAAATAACGCGTAAAATTCCTTTTTTTTCGTAAAAAAAAAATAAAAATAAAAATAAAATTATAAATGCATGCCATAATGCATATAATGTACCCTTGAGTAATAAAAAAAAATACCATTTTTTGGAGAATTTTTAGCCCCAGACCCATTTAAATATAAGAAACAAACTTTTATACCATTAGAAAAAATTTGGAAAACGTTCAATTACAATGCAAAAAAAAAAAAAAAAAAAATCTAGTAGTGATGAGGTTATTATGAATAATCATATTGTAGACATATAATACATCTAGGGATTTAACGGTGCGTATTTAACTGTGCGTAATTTGTTTGACTTTTCGTTAAAAATATCTGCAAAGCTCTTCAACTTTATAAAGTTAAGGGAATGTAACAAATGTGGAAAACGCTTCAGAAATAATTGGACATACACGCGAATGCACTAATGAGTTTTCAAATAACTGTAGGTATGTTTAAACTAGTACATAAGCTGTTTATAGCAATTTAGTTTTATATCTTGATTTCTTAAGACTTGAATAAGTTAAGATTTGGTAAACCAAACAATTTATTTTCTTGCAGATGTATACAAAGAATGTTCAGAACAGAAGAGAATGCACCGTGCGAGTTTCTCAATCAGAAATATATACCTCTTGGTTAAATGACTATTTGTCTATCAAGTATCATATACTCGAATAATTTAATTCAATACATGCGTACAAAGAAATAATGCAATCTCACATTAAAGGAATACTGTATTAAAAAAGAATACAATTTTATTTAAAAAATTGAAAATGGAAAATAAATACAGACTTTCCCGAAACCAGCTTTATTTATTTACTTTTTTTTTTAATCTGATTGAAATATGTAAGCAACGTAAATTCTAAAATTATTCAGAATAAGGTAGAAAAATAAAATTATATTAATGAAATAATCTTGACATTAATTTTCAAAAAGTTACGCTTGCTAATTTTTGTGAACTCTGCTTAAACTCACGATGCCTTCACTGTTTCTTATCTATAGTCGAATAAAACAAAAATATATTAATCACCAAATTGTCTCGGAGAAAAACAAAAATAATCATTCAGTTGGGAATTATGTTTTTCTTTTTTCAAATGATCTTTAAGATAAAATAAGCTTATGTAGCCGTCTCCATATTAAAATTTTAACAAACTTCGAATATTTCGATACTAACACCCGATTTCGATAATATATTTGGAATTTTTGGTAAATTTTACCCTGGGATATCAAACAGGAAGTGAATCCGCCTTTTAGAAATTATGCAAATGAGTATTTTGGAGTTGCTAGTGTAAATGAGTTCTTAATCTTTGCAAAACAAACTGCAATTTAAGCAGTGTTTAAAGCATAACTCGAAACCTACTTGGAGGAATTATCTGAAATTTCAAATTTGCATATTTCAGGATTCTTCAAATCGACTTTTCTTAAAGTTTTTATAGGTAGGTTATATTGCTTATTCTTCTTGGAATTTTAATTCTATAATTTATAAATTATGACACATCCATTTGTACTTCATTTTTTAAATCACTGCGATATAAGTACCTGAAATGTGAACTCACAGGCGACTTTTTATTTCTTTAACTTCAATTTAGTCTTGTTTAAATATTTACAGAAATACTCTACTACGTATTGGAGTAGAGGGAAAAAACTATAAAGTGCTTTTTATTTCCGTTCTTTAAATCGTGTGTTTAGGAATTTAAACTAAATTTGTCTTCTTATATCTCTGTGTAGTGCTTTATTCAGTTTCTTATGCATTTTTTTGGACATTTAAACATATGTTTTTGATTTAATACAGATAATTAGCCATTCATAGATGCTCCCAACTTTCATTGATGAAACAGCATGTTAAATGATACAAAAGATTCGTGTAAGTAATTTTATCCTTCATTATGATATCATTCAGTTTGTTTTTAAGATAAAAGTATAAAACTTTTGCGAGGTGTTATTTTTTCAGTTCAAAATTATTTGATGAAGTTTGTCTACAGAGGTCAGAGAAAAAGTAAAAGAATGTAACTTTTTAAGAAATAATGACCACGCTGGTCAATTAGATAATTTTATTTCTTATTATCTTCGTGTCACCTAATCGTCTGCAATTTGTTACATCGAACTTTGAGAAACTAGTAGTTAACTTCGGTAACGTACACCCTTGAATTTGCATGATTTTAAATTTTCATATAAAAATCAATCTAAACGAATCTATAGCAGGGGAGTTAACTGGTTTCGGCCGCTTACATCTTCGAATTTGCACGATTTTATAAGAAAATCTCCAAGGCAGGGACACCTGGGTTGTTACACACTCTCCGTCTTGTGTATGCAAAAAGTGTTATAAATGCACCAGAAACTATAATAACAAGTAGCTGGTACATTTTGATGCTTAATAATTCATAAAATAATAAAGATAGAGTTAAATAAATAACATTATAGACCGGGAGCCGGCAGATTTCGAACCCGATTCTGTCGGCTGAACGCGGTCTTTATACATTTCGATATGGAATAACACATTGTTTAAATAACAACAATACTTTTCTCCATTGTTGTTGACATCAATGATATTAAACCGGGAGCCGGCAGCACAGATAATCACCTCATCGAGTTCACGGATGAAATTCTAGGATTAGTTAAATCTTGATTAGCATATTAAAACGCAATCGGTCTGCCCAGTCCTACATGTTTTCATACCTTTTGGTACGGGAAAACATAATGGTAAACCTACGAGGCAAGTGCTACAATCGGGTTTTCAGGTGTTTTCCACCAAGATAGGTCTTGGCAGACCGATTGCGTTTTAATATGCGAATCAAGATTTAACTCATCCCAGAATTTCATCCGTGAACTCGATGAGGTGATTATCTGTGTTACCGGCTCCTGGTCTATTAATGGTTAGATAGATTCAAAAAGTTTTATGGCCCTTGTGAATGAATTTCTACGCGTGTACCCTTCGGCTCACGTGGAATATCAAGAGGGTAGCCGAACTCACGCCAGGTACGGACAACCATGTCGGCATCCACAGTCGCTATGGCTGTCCAAAGTCTGGCCTTTAAGTCATCAATGTTCTACACTTTTCTCCTGTAAACGATGTTCTTTTTAACTCCCAAAGAAGAAAGTCCAGTGCCGCTATATCGGATATCTGGGAGGCCAAGGATATAAGCTCGATGTCGCAGGATCGTCGGATGGCTTCAGGGCCCTGAGCCCCCTTCCTTATAGACTTATTGAATTTCGCTTTTAAATTTGTCCGGGGACGTCTCTTTATTTCTCTTTTGATCCGGTCAAGCGTCGGAAAGGATATAGGGACTTCCGACGGCCACGCGGAACGTCGGGCTCCACGAATTCTGATAAAAGAAAATATAGATTTATATAGAATTACTTAGTTACTCTAAGTATATGGAATTTGCTATCCAGAAAATTTATTTTCTAATTCATTAAAGTCTACCTATAACGGAATTCTGCTTTACTTGGAAAACTTTAATGATACCAATCAATCAGAATATAATGCAATTATATCACCTGAGACATAAATATCCTGTCTAAAATGATCGTTTGAGTTTCCCCTCTTACCAGGTTTTTATTTCTACAGATATGTGGTTGTGGTGGTAGTGGGTGAGTAGGTGGGGGGGTGGGGGTGGCGCATTCCACTTACTACCGGAGCACATGGTATCTGCGTAACCCTGGTTTTAATATAACCGACTCATGTGTAACACTACTTTTAATACACTATTTTTTTTAAACTGATAGGACTGCTGATATATCTTCTTTTAATTCATAAAACATTTTTTCATATTTGTTTTACAAAATTGCATTTGTTACAAATTTAGTTAGAAGCAAATCTTTTTATAAATAATTTGTACTTTTTATACAAATCATAAGACACAGAGGGTAGACGCCAATAACACTAAAAGAGACCCGAATATATCTATTTTTATGTTTATTTGCTGTAGAGTCTTAAAAACACTCATTTCAAATGAGTGCTAACGTCAAAGATATAATTGACGTCAATAGTTGAACGTCAATAATAATTGACTGAATTGAAATAGGAAACTGCTGCTTGCTTCACAGTGGTATTTGAACTCTTATTTCAATAAATGTGAAAAAGTAGAGAGCAATTTTCTTTAAATTTATAATTAATCAATATTGTTCATTATTCGGCAAAAGTGGTTGATCTCTAAAACACAACACATAATTAGAAAATCGCTTATATTTCTTTACCTGAAGAGAAAAAGCATATTTCCACGTCGTCTGTGCACTTAGTTCAATTTTTTCATTTTTTTCAATTTTGTCATTTATAACTTTTGGCTTCTGGGGTCCTTCTTTATAAGATACATTATCAAACAATTTTAAATACTGTGAAAAATAAAAGACGTGAATAGAAGAAATATTCTAATTTTTGATTCAAATAAAATTATTTTGGATGGTCTTTTTTGAAAAAAAAATTATATTTCGAATAATTAAAAGTAATAAAGTGCATTAATTCATACTTCATTCATTTGATTAGTTGCAAAACAAACTTTGATGCCGGTAGTTTTTTAAGCATAGTTAAAAAAGCACATGGCGGAAACAGCTGTAATTTTAGATTCCCTTATTTGAAACTTTTAGAGATCGATTTCTCTTAAAAAACTTTCATATCATCACATATTTTTTCAAGTATTAAAATCACTATACATGTATTTTTTAAATTTTGAAAAAAAGAAAGAAATGTAACCTGTCAAAATTTTAAGAGAAATCAGTCTCTAGAAGCTGTAAGTAGGCGAATGCAAAATGACAGCTCATTTCGCTTCGTAATTTTTTATTTATACGTAAATAGCTGCCGCCTTGGCAGTTTATTCTGCAACTAATTCAAAACAAATTTTAAATGACTATGATTATTTTATGATTCTTAAAACTTTGACTCTCTTTCACAGATTGATTTCTGTTTAATATAGTTCTGTTATATATAAAGGTTGCCGAAAAATGCGAATATGTCCAAATTAGGTATTCTTATTGAAAATTTCGGCGTTTGATAAATCTTTATACTTGTACCATCTAAGCCTGGATTTTCAAGATTTACTGAAAGATCATTTAATTTTTAACCAAATGTCCATTTCCATTTATCGAGACGATTCCGTTATTAAAATGTCTCTTTTTTGACGACTGTACTTTTATTTCTTCACTGAAATTTTCAATGGACGATTAGGATATGAAATCTGTGCATTTTCTCTTCTTCAATTTACCATGCTTTATTTACTCTAAAAATTAATAATAATTACATTGCATTCCAATGTTTTGAAGAACACTTTAAATATCAAACAAAGTGTTAATAAAATTCCTTTAAATATTAAGAAATGCACTTCGAACCTTGAATGAAAAATGCTATTTTATCAAATAAAACATTTAATATTGAGAATAAATTTGCTTACACGGAAATCCATAAATATAACAGTTGTTTGCATTTAGGATATCGAAAAAAGCGCAAAATTGATTTTCAGCTTTAGTTTAATATCCGGACACAAACAACCATGTCATTTTTACATATTTGCTTATTATGTGACTGCAGGAAATAAGAATACAAAGAAAATTTGTATCTGTGTAACTCCAAAGCATAAAGAACAGTTTCCAATCAACTAATCTGCATAAAAGTTTTAGAAAATTTCTTTATCGTTCTATTTAATTAACAATGGGTTGAGCGGTAATGCCCGACATGGCAGGGTAATTGCGCTCAAAATTTGAATACAACATTTAAGTTGGAGTTATTTATAGTTGGCGTAACAAAGCACTACAAAAATAAATAAAAGAATGGACGTACAGCTAAATGTATATATATTTTTAGAAATAATGAGTAAATTGGCATTTGAAAATAAGAGTGTACACTTACTTTGAAGTTAGATGTCGTAGAATTTTATTCTAAAACAACTTCAAACAAATAACGTGAGGCCACAAAAATACTTTCCTCCCGACGGGCACTATATCCTTACGGGGAACTTAGGCTGATGTTCGCTAGGTGCCGGTACCGATCTCACGTTTTCAATTCTATTCTGTTTAGAGATATTTGGGTGAGCGTCATTAACCTACTTTTCCCTATATATTATTTCTATGAAAAAAAATATAAGGTGTGAAGTAAAATAGCTTAACAGGGTTCGTTAATCTAATCTGCATTTGTATAATACATGGAGTAAAAACCTAATTCATTTAGTTTCTTTGGATGTATTCAGTGAATAGCGATAAATGTATGTCTCATGCCAAAATCCTCATGACTTAAGTTAGCTAGTATATATTTTCATGACTATAGTGTACAGCCACAGAAAGAGCGTTAGGTTTGATACTATATAACGTAGGTCAAGCGATTCTAAGTTCTTACTCTATTACCTTTCCTTTCAAATGTTCTCCCTGAAGGCAGCCCTCTATAGCAATGTTGTTTATTGTAATTCTCCTCCTTCTTTATATGGAAACTGCTTGTTAAAGGATATGTTCTTGGAAATTTATTTTTGAATTGAATTAAAAAGAAAATAACATTTTTAAATTAAAATAATTTCGATCGCCCATTAATGGCTACGAAGATCTAACTACCCTTAGATTTGAATATCTAAATTAGTTGATTTATGACTATATATCTGAAACTTTTTAACTTATTAAGTTAATTTCCCTTAAAAGCATTCTTAAATTTTCTCAGTTTCCTATATTTTTAAAGAACGTATACGAAAACATTCTGTAATTATATAAATAAAGGATATTTGAAATCTTTTTTTGTTTGTTAATTTAATCTCACTTTTGAGATAGTAAAAAAAAACAAACACACATTAAAAAAAAAAAGACTGCCTTTAATAATTTATCATATATTTTTAAAAGCGAAAACGACATGAAAAATATTCCAAATAAAAAGAAAACGCCCCTCGTTCACTTTTAAACTCGCCATTTATCTTAACTTGACATTGCTGGATGCAAATAACTGGAGTCAGATTTCAAGAAAGGTTCTTATTTCGGGACAAGTTAAGTGGTTGAACTAAAACGAATGCAATCATTTTTGAGCAAAATAGTGCTTATTTACTTTGAACGAGGTAATTTGACGGATGTTATCAGCATTAAAACACTTTAGGATGACAGATTTTTATCAAAAAAGAAGATTTAACTTAGTTTTAAACTTGGTCCCTTTATTTGACAAGGTATTTAAATTATCAACTTGTGCCTTTCAAGGATTGCAAATGATTTGGGCGGGGATATTTTCCTTGTATGGAAGTTATTAATTCATGAATATTTGTTAAAGAGATTCAGACTACGTAAATTTGAACTAAAAGAACAGAATCAAAATTTTCTTTAGGTATTTCTATACAAGAATAAATGAAATAAACACTCATTGCTAATTTTGCAATAATGGAAGCCTTCTTTTTTTAATTATATAAGCAAACATATTACGTCTGAATTCCATCTTTAAAATATTTACATTAAAATCACAGACAATACATAAAAACAATTAAAATTATTACATAAAAACACTAAAAACATATTAAAATTGGGACGTTTCGGATCATCAGGATCCCTCCTCAGCCAATTATAAACGTTAAGTCAATACTATCAACAGTTACAAGAAAAACACAACAGAAAGTCATCAATTTCAGGTTACAGTTAAAATAAAATAGAATACTCGGCCGGCACAGATGCAGCTTCGTTAATCGCTAAATCCTTGGTTTTTTTCTCTCTTCTAACTTAAAAGACAGCATTGTTTTGAAAATTAAAATATGCAAATTTTTGTTTAGACAGATTTTATTCGTCCTAAGAGTTAGAACTGTACCTTATTGCATAAAATGTAGGCCAGTTTTGTGTTTGTTCGTGATATGGAAATTAGATGAGAAACTATTAGAACGTATCGAGAATTTTTTGTCGAATTATCGTAATCGACAAACTTAAATTTTACTGGAGATAATGTTTTTATTTTTTTCATTTTCTCTTAACAGAATGAAGCGTTGTTAGTGCCAAAGAAAACCCTGAAAATTCATAAAATTCAAAATATCATGGCTCGATACGTTTTGGTCATGAAAGAATGTGGCTTTTATAAATGTCTTTCTAAGAAGCAGAGTTACATTTTTTTTTAAATATCAGTACTAAGAAGAAGGGGCCGTATAAAAAAATAATTATCGTATTTAAATATGTCTAGAGCGCATTGTAAAATAAAAGCCATATCCGAAAGTAAACATGATGTGTATATTTTTCACAGCTGAATGCTTTTTTCTAACATAAAGCGATAATTTTCATTACATCTTTTTTTAATCACTCGGGACAAGGTTTTGCATGGAAATGTTTATCTTGTTTCTGACATTCTCTTTCTTTTTTTTTTTCTTTTTGACCCTAAAATTTAATAGAAACAATTTAACATACATTTCTTTAGAACTTTTTCTATTTGTATTAGCCTTTTAGCCTAGAACTTATTCTACTGCCTTTAAACAAAGTTAAAAATTGAAATAACCAATAATAATATCCAGAAACTTCGCTATATTTATTACTTTATTTTAATAATCAAAATACATCATTTTATTGCTCATTCTGATATTTAAGGTCCGTGTGACTAAATGTATAAACGACGACCCATAAATACGATGATGTTTTTGTACTTAAAAACCTAACTCGAGGATCGTATATAAATGTTATACCAATCCCAAAACTTTCTTCTATCTCATATATTTTAATATTTCAAAACCTTATTACAGATGTCAGTATTTCATTTTTATGAGTTCAATACTATATGAACAATATGAAATTTCTGCTTCAGTCAATGAATCGGTGTCAAAACTAGTTAACCTCGAAAATGATATTTATTAAAATCAATAGTTTTCCGTTATTCTGTTGTATATCGGCTGTTCGCGAATAGTTGGCTTATCAGGATGTAAAGTTCCCGTCGCTTCATCGAACTACGAAAAATCAAGAAAATTACACAAAAATCGCTATCATAGTGCCCCTTTCGGCGGAATATTTCCAAATTCAGGGAGGACATTCATGCCATGGCCAAAAGCATACATAAAAAAATTTGGTTAAATTCTATGCATAACTTCATACACTTTTCTATGGTACAATGTTGAAAATTGCACAAAAATCGTCATTACAGCGATCCCCATTACAACGCCATAAAATCAAAAAATCGCCATTACAGCGATTCTGGCGATCGCTATTACAGCGCCCTCTACCGGCGTAAGTTTTCCAAATTCAAGGAGGACCTTCTATCTATGACCAAAAAGCTATACAAAAAATTTTATTCAATTCTAAGCATAACTTCTTACATTTTCCGATGGTACAATATTCAAAATGTCACAAAAATCGCTATTACAGCGCCCGCATTCGGCGGATTTTTTCCAAATTAATGAAGGACCTGCTTGCCATAGCCAAAAACTTAAACAAAAGTTTGGTTCAATCCTATGCATAACTTCATACATTTTTTGATCGTACAATGGCGACATACGGACACACGGACAGACAGACATTTTCTATAAACATGTTTTTTAGGATCTCTGACCCCTAAAACGTGTAAATCCGTCGAAAATCGGAAGTCGAAAAAAATTTCGATTATAATACTTTCTTCTATTGATGATAGAAGAAAGTAATAATGGTACATCTGAACTTCATGAATATAATGCAAAACATTCAACTACATTTAAAATGTTTTCTTTAAACAATTTCCCATTTCGGTATAGGGAAAGAAGGTTTAAGTGGCCACCCTAAAGTTTGATGAATTTTTATACCTTTTTAATCAGTAGAGTTTTAGAAACAACTACCAATAGTAACTATAATATCTTTAGTTTCAATTGATATTTTACTTTTGTTAACTATTTTAAAATGTACACGTTACCTTAAAAGAAAAACTACAAAATGGTCCCTTTGCGCGCCTAGGCCGGGTCATGCGACCGGCATAGGTAAATGATAAAATCATATTGATTAAAGATGAACATTTAGTCAACACAAGGTAAAGTAACACACATTAAGAATAAGTATTATGAAATAAACCGTGAAATGAGAGTATTACTCGCGCACGGAGAATCCCGTACAATAAATGTATTAATTAGTAACTGTATTATTACAAAAAAAAAAAAAAAAAAAAAAATCGTTGCTGAAAGAGCAATAAGATTTTGTAAAAAACTGTACAACGTAGCGATGGGTATAGCTGTATATACTAGAAAAGTATAAAAGGATATACCATGAAAGTTCAGAGAAATAGGAAGCCTAAATAGTATGAAATAATACTATTCTGTATAACTCTTTTTAGCTCACAGGCTATCAAAGCCTAAGAGCTAATGTGCCCGACCGTTCTGTATGTAGGTATGTATGTACATACGTACGTAACGCGATAACTCTTGATAGAAACATCCGATTTGCTTCAAAAAAATTTTCTAGGTTCACTGTGATAAGTCGCTTCCCTGATTAGTTTTGGGAGTTCATTGGTTAAGGATAAAGTGGGAAAAAGGGGGTTAGTCTACCCCCCTTAATTCAGAAAAAATGGGTTTTTCATGCAGAATTATTCGATTTGCTCCGAATTTGGTATACCGGTTTATTATGTTAAGGAACTTCCCTGATTAGTTTTGGGTGTTCATTGAATAAGGATAAAGGGGGGAAAGGGGGGTTAGCCCACCCCTCTTAATTGAGATAAATGGGTTTTTCATGCAGAATGATTCGATTTGTCCTGATTTTGGTATACCGTTTAATTATGTTAAGGAACTTCCCTGATTAGTTTTGGGGGTTCACTGGTTAAGGATAAAGGGGAAAGGGGGCTAGTCCACCCCCCTTAATGCAGATAAACGGGTTTTTCATGCAGAATTATTCGATTTGCTCCAAATTTGGTATACCGGTTTATTATGTTAAGGAGCTTCCCTAATTAGATTTGGAGGTTCACTGGTTAAGTATAAAGTGGGAAACTGGGGCTAATTCCCCTTCACTTATTTTTTTGAGTGGCATTATTCTATAAAATTAGAATATAATATAAAATTAGTGTGAATAGCCTGTGAGCTCAATGCCATCAGTTTACTGGGCACTTTTCTTTTTTATTTAACCTTATCTTAATCTGTTTATGATGAACTTAATTCGGTACTGCCAATAAGAGTAGTTCAAATTTAAATACCATTTGCAATCACAAAATACACAATATAAAATTTAAAAACCCATCGTTATGCTTAAAAGTGCGACGAAAATAATAAAATAGATGTTATAAGTTAAAAATAAACATTTTATTTAAAACTTATTACTTTCGGGCTGCATTTCCCGCGGCCACCATCAGAGAATTTTCTATAATTAATAGCTGTTCAATCATACAAATACGTCACTTCGTCTGAAATGGGAGAGCCAATAATTATTAGGGTAGCTGAAAGTAGTTGTCCGCGGGAAATGCAGGCCGAAAGTATTAAGAAGTTTTTAAATAAAATGTATATTTTTAACAAATAACATTTTTTTTTCGTCGCCTTTTAAGTAAAACGGTGATCTTTTAAAGTTCGTATTGTGTGTTTTGTGATTGAATCAAGATGAAATAGTGCATTTTGTCTTATGATTTTATTTTATTCATTTTCATTTCATAAATCCAAATTCTACTCAGATATTAAGAAAAAGAAACAACGTATAAGGGCACAAATAAAATGTGTTTAAAAGCATACAGCTGTTTCAAAACCTCTAAGGTTTCCTCATCAGTGCTTAAAATAAAAGTTAAATTAAAACTAAAACATTGTGTAAAAAGGGGGGGGGGTGGACAGAGAGTCAGAAAAGCGTACCTTTCAGCTCTACTGCCAACGGTGAAATGCGACTTACGGCTGATAACAAAGCGATATAAGTAAGCGTCCTATCTTAAATGGGAGAGGTAACCGCAAGATTAAAGGCGAGGTCACGTCAATCAAGGTCATACGCCACCCAGCGGACGGAGTGAACTACAAGAGGATTATTAACTTCTTTCCCCTTTGTGGATGATCTATAAGTTCGATATCTATGAAATAACTATGCGCACGCGCAGCCGTGATTTTATTCGTTTGTCGTCTGCAGTACTTAATTGTTGGAAGTATAGATATAATTCGATTTATTTATTCGCCATTATTTAATTTATTAATTGAAGTTAGTTATTTAAACAAAATCAGTTCTTTTAAGAACTTATATTATTCGGGAAAATGCCACGTTGGCGTTCTAATTATTGCAGTTTTCAAAACTGCAAAAATAACTCTCTATCTGAGAGAAGTCATTTTTTTCATTTCCCAAAAGAGAAAAACAGGTTAGTTTTATGTTTTATTATAATTTATAAAAAAGTTAAAATATTATTTAATATATATTATTAAATGTCAGTGATTTTAATACGTTCTATTTGAATTATGTTTTTGTAATGCAATGAACAAGGACATATAAAAATTAGTTAATGTATGTTAAGATAGAATTTTACAGCAGCGTTTTTAATTCAACTCATGATAAAATAAAGTTATAAAAATTACATAAAGATGTGTATTTCCAATGAGAATTAAACGTTTTATTACGCTTAGAGTTTAAGTATAAATTATTTAATTAATTTTAAGGCATATTTTTTATTTACCGGGCGCAGGCGATAAATTGCCAAATATTCTCTTGATCGAATTGTATTTATAATATTTAAAATAGAAGCATTTCATTCATTCCATTTAAAACTCATTTAATTTTACATTAGGATCCACTTTAATTTAAAATGCAAGCAGTAATTCTTGTACTATTAAACCAGCAATAATTGATTATTTATAGTTTTAAATATTTTGAGAATTTTAGACAACAGCTATAAAAAAATTCCTAAAATCGACAAATTGCTTTTTTTTAAATCTAGAAATATGTCGGTCATTGTGTCATATCCGGGAAAAATAGTTTTCATGAGATACCTGCACTTCGCACAGGTGAATAACGTTGCAGAAAGCATACAAAGTATATAAGAAACTTCAAAAATTGGAATAAAATATAAAATATTTACAAATAGTTCGTGGTATGCTCAATTAAACATTTATTATCTTACACCGGTTCTTCGCAGGGGTAAAATGGATAACTTTCCGTAATCGGGCTGATAGCCATGATTAGCGCCAAATGAGAAAACAGTATACAATTGTAATTGTATAAAAGTTAAATAATGGTTAGAAAATGAAAGTAACTTTTATCGAAATAACCCAATTGCGGAACATTCTCCAAATTTGAAAAAGGCTTATGAAACACACAACAATTGCCAATAACTGAAAACTATAGACTAATAATAAGCTCGACGTAGCAGTTGTTGGTCGGTAGCCAATAATTTCAAATTTCCCTTTTAATTTTGTCCGGTTTCAATTTTTGATTTTTTTTTTTTTTTTTTTCAATCTGGCTTCCGCAAAAGAGTCGGAATAAGTAGTAGAAAAAAGGGCTGCGGACGGATATGGGCCAATTGAACGTATTAAAATCACTGACATTTAATAATATATATTAAATAATATTTTAACTTTTTTATAAAAAATTATAGGGCTGAAAATCACGTTTAAGATGCTTAAAGGTTTTAAATATTTCTCTTTTGCAATTTCCCAACCAGCTGGTATATTTTAGAAATCGTAGTTTGTTACATAACTTACTCAATTGTTGTACTTGTATATACAGTTGTAACAACCATAAAGAATGTTTAAGGATTTATCAGCTACGTTTAGATAACGTAAAATTAATTTGCTAATTTATAATCAAGTTGTAAAAATACTAAAATGTTGTATTGTTACTAGAAACACATCCATGTACATAATTTTTATTTTTCTAGCATATCTGGGAGGGAAAAATCGATTAAATTTTTTTATCTTTTCATATATATGAACAGGGTTAGATTAAATAAACAGTCTAAAAAGTACTTTTATGTTAGCCGACCGCAGTTCATAAACCGTCAAATATTTTCCCCATCACCAGCGTTTATGTTGCATTCATTTCATTCAAAATATAAAATCATCATTTGAAAAATATACTCATCATTTGAAAAACATAACTGTATTTAAAATACACTGGTTATCAAAAATTAAGGAAAAGTCACAAAGTGGTAATTTTCAAATACGCGAACACTCAAAAGGAAATAATATAATTCAAGTAATTACTATCTCTAACACAGCTAGTCCATATAACATCTCATTCATGTCACACATGGTCACAAATGTCACAGTCACTACGGTGAAGCAAAAAAATAGGAAATTCCATACATCTCATTATGAGTCTCAAATGATCACTATATGTGACTCCACTGAGACGTCGCTGTGACTGCTGCTTTGGGACGAGTCACCATGTGACTTTACAATGTAGTTACATTGTGACTCTCGTGTGACTGTCATTTGTAGACTCAATTTCAAAGTCATTGTGATAAGTTACCAAATAATGTCACCTTAAAGTCACATGATGACTTTCAGGTGACAGAGAGACTACTATGAAGTCAACATTGTGCTCTTTTGGGAAAAGTCTCCATGTGACTATAATATGATATTATTTGGTGACTTATCATAATGCAACGTTCATGATGACTATGAAATTGAGTCTCAAAATGACAGTCACATTTAACTACATTGTAAAGTCACCTGGTGACTCGTCACAAAGCAGCAGTCACATTGACTTCTCAGTGGAGTCACATATAGTGATCATTTGAGACTCATAATGAGATGTATGGAATTTCCTATTTTTTTGCTTCACCGTAGTGACTGTGACACTTGTGACCATGTGTGACATGAATGAGATGTTATATGGGCTAAATGAGTTGTAGATATAGTAATTACTCGAATTATATTATTTCCTTTTGAGTGTTCGCGTATTTGAAAATTAGCATTTTGTGACTTTTCCTTAATTTTTGATAACCAGTGTACATACTACTGGTATATTACATCAATTTAAACACATGCTTTTCGCTCATTATATTTAAAATACATTTTTTTTCTAATAAATAATAACATAAACCCAAGGTGGGCAAGTTTCTTCCAATGTGGAAAAAAACCTGGAAAAAACCATGGAATTAAAAGTTACGCATGTAACTTTTATTAACAAAAATGGTTTTCTTTTAGGCTGAATAGCTTGCATAAAATTCAGCTATTCGAAGATATTTACAGTTTAAGAGTTATAGGCGGAAAAGCAGACAAAGCCATTTTAGAGAATACCTGTTAAAATTTTAATCGTGAATTTCAAATATTTACTCACTCATGGAAGATTAACCTTCTTTACCAGATTTATTGCAAAATATTTTTGTTGCAGCTTGTTTTGATAAAAATATATGTATTTAAAAAATAGGACAAAAGGCAATACTGTTTACGTAGCATTAGTGCTTTTTCTCCCGAAATTAAAATGACATTGCGATTTTTTTTTTTTTTAATACACATATTTTCATCAAAACAAACTGTAACAAAAATATGTTCCAATAAATCTGGTAAACAAGGTTCATCTTCCATGAGTGAGTGAATATTTGAAATTCATGATTAAAATTTTAACAGGTATTCTCTAAAATAGCTTTGTCTGCTTTTCCGCCTATAACTCTTAAATTGTAAATATCTTCAAATAGACCTGCGCACGAGATGCGCAGATGGTAGATATTATGTCATATATGACGTCATACAAAAAACCGCGTATTTGCGTTATTCACTCCATCCACAAGATGGCGCAGCTGTGTCAATTTACGGCAGATTTCAGCATTAACTTTGTACACTTACTTATAGCGCTTTGGCTGACAAACAGCTACGGAGTTGATCTCACGCGCATATTCAGGGAGACCAATCAAAATCATCCAATTGCTCTGGAAGAGTCCAAACTTAGAAGGAGAAACGGGGGGGGGGGGGAGTGGAGAGGATTTTAGAAAATTAAACCATATCTTTGAAAATTGGGCGTACTGGATAAATCGTTAACTAAGCTGTTTGAATTTTTCCATATGTGATAAGCTTCCCAGAAGTCCAGATCATAGATTGAAGTACATTTCTGTATTATGGAGGCTTCGGAAAATTTAAAATTATGGTTGTTGGACCAGCAGTGGTTGGCAATAGCGGAACGTTTAATATCACAATTTTTAACGCAAGTTCTATGCTCCCCCAAACGGATCTTAAAGGCACGCTTCGTTTGACCAATGTACATTTTGTTGCATTCACAAGATATCCTGTAAATACCCCAATTTGAAAAACTATCAATAGGATGTTTCAGATTTGTGAATTGAATTTTATTAAAAGGAGTATAAACTACTTTAAAGTCAAATTTTGACAAGATTTTAGAAATTTGATGGCTTATTTACGGAAAATATGGGAGTATAATTAAATTTTCATTACCGACAGTATTAGCCCTGGGTTTTGTACGTTTACTTAGTTTGTTATGAATCGACGATTTCAGCTGTAAAACCTCGATCAATGGCAATGGATTTAATGTAGTCTAATTCTGTTTTTAGTAAACTGTCGGAAGAACAAATATTTAAAGCCCTGTAAACATAACTGTTAAAGGCAGCCAACTTTTGATTAGGTGGATGGGATGAAAGGCGATGTGGGGGTAAGGATACTGCGAATGGTTTACGGTAAACAGTAGTGTGAAACAAATTATTTTCGCGGAAAACCATAACTTCAAGAAAGGGCAAACGACTGTTATTTTCGAGTTCGAAAGTGAACTGAATATGTTCATCTATAGAATTCATAATATCGAGAATATTAGTAAGATTAAGATTATCAGAGTTCAATAATGCAAAGCAGTCATCGACATAGCGGATGTAAAATGGAAAGGATAATATCTTGAAAAGGTTTGATTCGTAATAGTGCATGTAAATATCACTGAGGATGGGTCTGAGGGGGGAGCCCATGGACAAACCATCACTCATGCAATAAAAATTATAATTAAAAATGAATGTGTTTTGCGATAAACAAATGTAGCTGTTTTTCAGCCGTATGTCGCATTTCACCGTTGGCAGTAGAGCTGAAAGGTACGCTTTTCTGACTCCCTGTCCACCTCCCCCCCCCCTTTTTACACAATGTTTTAGTTTTAATTTAACTTTTATTTTAAGCACTGATGAGGAAACCTTAGAGGTTTTGAAACAGCTGTAGGCTTTTAAACATATTTTATTTGTGCCCTTATACGTTGTTTCTTTTTCTTAATATATTGGCACAAAGTACAATCCTTCCCCACTTTTTATCTACTCAGATAAACATATTTTCTTTTTATAGTATACCTAAAACAAAAACCCTCGTTCAAAGATTAAACTTGGCATTGCTCTAAGAGCGCTTCAAAAGGAGGTCGCAAAGTTGCAACGCCGCTTTGCTCCGTGCCACGTTTTTACAGATAGGTTTTTAATTATTCTTCAAGGACACGGGTGGCGTATTGAGAGACTCACTCAATGCAAACGAGTTGCGAATCCCATAGTAATTATGCGATTAATTCTAATTAAATAAGTCTGTTTTTAATAGTTTGGCGTTTATTGCTTTTATACTGCAATTGGGCATTGCATCATACAAATATTCTTAAAAGTTATTATCTAGGCTTTAAAAGCATAGAGTACGCCGCCCGTGTATATCTCTGAAAATACTTAAAATTTAAAAAAGAAAAATGGGTTTTTGAGTTCGGCATTAGGGAAGCTTTCACACGATAAACAAAGAAAAGTTTTTCTTTCAAGTAACATAATTAGCCCCTTTACATTTCTCCTAAATATATTTGTGAATGGTTAATAATCTATAAATATGTGGGTCAATAGCCCTTATTACTTCAACTAATTTTAATTTTCCATAGTTTACGAGTAAATTTGCTGTGGCAGACGGACAGACAGGAGTGATCGAATAATGGTTCCGGTTTTACTTCTTCAGTACGGAACCCTAAAAAGTAGATACGACATTTTTAATGTCTGTTTGTACACAGTTTAAGACATCTAAGCCACTGTGTTACAGTTGTAACACAGTCTGTAATGTCTGTTTTCACTATTTTACCATATTATCCAATTTATTATTATTTATCAATTATCAGACATTATTGTATATTTTAAAACAACTTAACTGTCTGTAAGAAATACATTTTAGCTTTTAAAATAAATATATTAAAGCATGTTCTACATAAAATTAATAGACGTAACATTAAAATATATAAGGTTAGTTCGGGCAACTGGGACATGATTTTACAATGTGACTCTAGAGCTTCTGACAATTCAGCTTCAAAAAACTGATGTTCATTTGAATTAAAGTATGAACTTCTGTAAATGTGTTCAGTTAGGTTCCCTCTATCAGACAGAAATGCTCAAAATTACATTTTAATATTTAAAAATATAAAAATATGCATATTTCATCTTTCTTTCCTCATGGGTCCAGTTGCCCCCAAAAATGGGGTAACTGAACCAGGGGGGTCTATGTTCCACACGCGTTCATATTTTTTCATATCGGATATCAGGTCCTGTTTGAAAAAGTGTAAACAACTTAAAAAAATTTAAACCAGGCAGATCATGTGCTGGACAGATAATTACACCTGTTTATTTTCTATTTAATTTACATCCAAAATTGTTAATTGGTCCAAATCATCCAAGCAACCTCATAGTAATTTGGTATATAATTTTATATACCTTAGATAAATTCAAATAACATAAGTGATCGTAATTACATAATTCTAGTAGAAGAGCAACGCGAAGCATTAATAAAATTAAATTATAACTCGCGTCAAAATGTAATTATTAAATTTAAATAATTACGAATAAAATTAAGAGTTTGCGTTGTGAATTATTTAGACGAACTCTTCCACTTATGAATTAAACTAAAATTTAAGCTGTAAAAATAAATTGACATACCTTAAACATTATCAATTAAATAATTACAGAAACTTTTTAAAACTTGATTAAATATTTTATTTACATTAAACACAACTATATACAGAAATAGATAATATTATTTCAAAAAAAAGAAAGCAACACCTTTGTTTGCTTCTCATTATTTTAAGTATATTTAATCTTTAAAAAAAAGACAATATTTTCATTTACTCTAATTATTATATTTTTTTCTTTTTGCTAAAAGAATACTTCTCTTTCATTTTTAAATTACCTTAATTTTATTTAATTATCGGTTTTGTCGGATCTCAGATTACTCTCTACCATAAAATATCAGAAAAGTATATTTATAATTTTTCATATGATTTTAAGTGGTAAAAGAAAAAGTTTAAAGTAGTACCTTTTTTTAATATACGGGATGGTGGCCTTTATTCATCAAATTCAGAGTTGTCGCGTTGCTTAGGATCATATTCATATGTCATCCGGAATTCGCTTCGTATCAGAGCGGCAACATCGGGATGGCAGGATGCATAGCTACGGACCTCTGTAGAACAATCCTCTTTATTTTAACATCAGGAAGACATCCTCAATTAGGCTTGCTTAGGCTCACTCCGAAATGTACATCAGGAAGACATCATCAATTAGGCTTGATTAGGCTCACTCCGATATGTACATCAGGAAGACATCCTCAATTAGGCTTGATTAGGCTCGCTCCGATATGTACATCACGAAGACATCCTCAATTAGGCTTGATTAGGCTCGCTCCGATATGTCCATTTCGCCTGGGCATTACTAGGGCTTTTTGGATTCATTGCACGGGCTTTCAGGAAAGCTCCTGCGTCCTCTACATCTTTTTTCAGACTCTCTTTTTCAAACCTTATTCTTCTTGCACACCAACTCCTGCAGTGGGTGGAACTATTTTTGTCTAGTCCACTGTTATTGGATGTGAGAAGATTTTGCATTATTCTTCGATAGGCCTATTAGCTAACAGTCTGTAAATGGCCCCTTACATATACTTTAATATTATTATCTGCCTTAAAGTTTGGGTGGTCTGAAAAGCCATAAATTTATCCCAACACTTTTATTGAGGCCATAAATTTATTCCAACGTTTTTATTATTTTACGATTTCTAATTATACACCACTTTCCATTGGCTTGTCATAAAACGACACCATGGCGTCTGGCTATTGTTGTTGTCTGAGATCCGAACTCTATTCAACATTATACATTCATTTTACAATACAACAATTTTTTAAAAATATATATTTAATATTTAAAATCAACTTAATAATTTTTGTATGAACTTACACTCCTATTTTACTTAAATATATAAACATTATAATTTTACACTCATAATTATATTTTATAAAAAATATTTATACAAACAGAAATAACAAATTACGCAATTTTACTTCGATTTAACCAACATGGTGCGGGAACATATCATAGTTATATGTTGCCCAGCATCTCTCCCGGTCGTCAGAAAAAAAAAATAAAAACTGATTGCTGTTTTTTTTTTTTTTTTTTTTTTGTAAAGCAAAAAAGAATGTACGTGTCCATATGACTGTGTATCTACACAGTTTTTAAGCTAAGACTGTAAAGTTCAATTATCAATGGTTCTGGTATATTTTATAAGAAGTTCTTCTATTTTTTCATAACAGAAAGTTCAACACATGATAGCATAGTTGTCTGTTGACATTCACATTTATAGAAGACCTCTGTACTGAAAATCTGACGTCTTTCTCGAAGCCTTTTTTCTTTACCACACACATGTTTAATAATTTTGTAACTTTACAGTTTTAAGTGCCCAAAATACATTCAAAGCTATAATTTTGTATGAAACTAATATGCCGAAATAAACCTAATTACAAGAAAAATAATGGCATACACATTTGACATATTATTTCCTCACATATAACCTTATGACACAGTGTTTCATTTAAAACACATTTTATACTGAATAAAAGTAAATACAATGCTTGTCGTATGACATGTTATTTTTCACATAATTAATCTGATGTATTCAAATTATAATCAGAAAAATATTGTATACAAACTGGTTACATTATTTTATTTATTTATTTGTTACTTCTAACATGTATGATACGTCAACATATACAAGCTATTTCATCTCCTTTAATATATTATTGCGTAATGCTTTCCAACTTTACCCGATACGAGAAAAAAAAAGAAGAAGAAGGAGAGGAGAATAAAACCAGTTTCGACCGTCCCCGATCCTTTCGAAACGAGGGGTTGGTCAAGCTACTAATCACTTTCTGCGAGGTGATTTGTGCTGTGACAAAATTTTACGACTTCCCAAAGTATGTATTTAAAACCATTTCATGCTTGTAATTACCTTATTAATTAGTATAATTTCTTGATATACTTTCTTCTTAACTAACTGTGCATGCCTGTATGTAATTTTTAACATAATCTATGCATAAACAGTGTATGTATTTGTATCATATCTAATGTAAACCTTCAGCTTTTTTTATTATTTTGTAGGGGAAAATGGCGATTCTAGCATTTGAATTCTCCTGCCTCATACTGGAACTGAAGCGAGCGTGGCTTTTTATGCTGTCAGGTTCAAATCTAAACCAAATTGCCTTTCAGGATTTAAAAAAAAAATGCATATAATTTTCTTTAACTGATTACATTGTATATTTATAGACCTTTCTAACAAACACAAATTTTGATTCATGATATTGTTTACTATTAAAATGTAAACAACACGGAAAAATGACTTCTACAGCCTCTCAAAATGCAAAATATGCATTACGCTGACCTTAAAAATGCACCTTCATTTAATACTATTAAATAGTGTTGTCAGAAAATACCATTGACGAAGAAGAGAACAATTTTTTGTCTTTAATTATTATTTATTTAGCCAATAATTCTATCTTAAAAGATTGTTAAATTTTCATATTTATTTATTTACTGAATGAAATAAAAATTTATTTATTCAAAAATTAATTTATCATTAACATTCCGTATGTGAATTCTAATGTCTAAACTTTAATGATATGTTTTAAAAAAAATAAAAGATAATAAATTATTATTATTAATCCAACATTAATAATTATTATTTAATTATTAAAAAAATGTAATTAATACACTTGTATAATTTTAAAAATCCAAAAGCAAATGATAATTACTACGTAAAATCGTATGCAGCCCTCTATGAGTACCCGGCCGGACCAAAGAACTTCTGCCAGCAGAAAAAATCTTTGTATACTCACAAACAACCACATCCAATTTTTTTATAGATTAAGTTTTTAAAATAATTACTGTACGTACTATAAAAAAAATTAAGTAAATAAATTTATTAAGCCATACTACATATTTTAATAAAAATAAGGCCAATATATATAAATATATTTATTTATTTATTTTGTTTCCTTATGTTAAATTGGCCAAATTATATATAAAAAAAAATTTATGAACTCACACACTCAAATTTATCAATCCTATGTATATTTATATGTGTTTAATTTAGAATTGCATTTAATTCTAAGGGAAAGTAAAGAGAAGAAAAAAAAATGCTTAAATTCTAAAATAACATAAATTTATAAAATATTTTATTTAAAAAAAAAAAATCTAATTTCTAGCTGATTTCAGCAAGATGTCATTTAATATTTATATTAAATAATTTTGCTAATACATTTTATTAATTATTAAATTTGCATATTTTTATATATACAATAAAAATATAATAGTCTTACATAAAATTTTACACTATAACAATGTTATTAATTAATTTAACTTGGATTTAAGCCTACTTTAATTCTAATTGAATACCGTTAATAAAAGTAAATTAGCTTATCAAGCTAAATATAATATAAACTATGTTTGTCTAATGTTAATTTTGCTGAAAATTCCATAACTTTTAACTGTAAATGCTAATCGCTATACCTTTTGTTATTTATTTTGAAAACAACACCAACTTATATTTTTATTTATTATTTTTTTTATTAAATCTAGGAACTATACACTGAGCTAGACACTCCATAAATGTGTAAAACCTAAAAATCAAAAGTTTTCCTAAATAAAACTCAAAATGCTGCTTTTTACAATATAATATTACTAATTTTATTGTTTCTGAGCATAACATCTAGTAATTATACCATACTTAATTTTTTCTTCGATTCCTTTTTCAGCCAAGAATCCTGAAGTTAATGCCTAAGTGATGACCTTGATTTACCTTGATGAATTGATAAATTTTCTACAAAAATTTTGTTGGTGTTGGTGCATACCCAGCCGTAGGCCAAAATTGCACCCTATACAGAAAGCCTTTGGTGAGAAAATTTTAATTTTACTTCAATTATTTATTTGTGTAATTTTTTTTTACAATAATTTTGTGTGCAATCATATTGAAATAACTTGCCTTGTCCATTGTTATACATATATATGTTTTTTAAAAACCAATGTGCTACACCAAAATCCTTTTTTTAAATTTTTTATAACACTTTTGTTCATAAAACTTATCCCTGCTGTCTAAATTCTAGACTTTAGCATATAAGTTGTAATTGAACTACCGGAATAAATCTTAGCACTTTTTGTATATTTTATTATATTTAGGCTTATAGCTGACCGCTATCCTAATATAGAGTGCACTAATAATTTATTCCTTGTCAACCATATATTTATATAAGAAAAAAATATATATATGAGTATGCTATAAAGCTGTTCTAACTACCCTGACCCTATAGCTTACACCTACTCATTTTAAAGAGTAATTCTGAAATTCTGTCATCTAAATTGTAAGGCTCTTAGCAAAGGTTACCCTTATAGAAGACAGAAAAAATTCTCTCTCTTTTTTTTTTTTTTTTTTTTGAAAATTACTCCAACATTATTCACTATTAAATTAATTAAGT
Source organism: Maratus speciosus (assembly GCA_963932465.1). Classification (NCBI taxonomy): domain Eukaryota; kingdom Metazoa; phylum Arthropoda; class Arachnida; order Araneae; family Salticidae; genus Maratus; species Maratus speciosus. Next base: position 681,428,041 of record OZ010787.1, on the reverse strand, counting down.
TTTAATGTTATTTGGCTTTGTTAAGATTTTATATTTTCTAATTCATATTCGAAAAAAATATATATATAACTTTTGCCTGGAGATAAATATTTCACTGCTCCATTGAAGTTTTGTGAAGCACATTACATAATTTTATAAGTATGTTTTCGGGTGCGCCCTGCACATTTGCTCAATATTGTAACCCTGAGACAAATTGGCGTTCCCATGTTCCTATCCTTTCTTATTATTATTTTGAATTTTAAAAAGGCAAGTTATTAATTTTGTTTCAATTTTTTTTTTTACCTAAAAGAGAAAAATTTATTTTTAAATTTTGAAAATTTTAAAATTTTGAAATTCGATTAATTATGTATTTTGATTTATTTTTAATACCAATTCATATCCCTTACTTGTCCCTTTGATCATCAGTTTTACCCTTTTTATTATACTTTTTTGGATACTTTTGAGCATTCTCTTTTAAATTCTCATTTTTATCCTCATTTGGATAATAAGTGGCATGACTCTGAGGTTGACTATTCCTATATGGCACATGCTTAGGGAAGTAATTTGGTGGGGGTGGGGGAAATGGAGAATATCCATAGTAACCACCTGTGGGGGCATAAGATTGAAAATGCCATTGCTGGTTTGGGTTAACAAATCTAGGATTAAAATTCGCTCTCGGTTGATACTGTCCATTATAAGAGTACCTTTTATTAAAATGCCGACCTGCGAAATCTCTGCTACCCTTATATGTATTTTTATTATCATTTTTGTACCAGCACGTTTCTAAAGTATGCGAATTTTTTTTACATAATTCGCACCATCTACTTGCTGCAGTATCTTTTTTTTAACTTTCAAATTGTTTATTTCGGAAGGCAAAATTTTAATTTGATCCGCGCTTTCCATATTTAATTTTAACAATTTGTCCAAATTTTCCTCAGTGGAGGTTTTTGTAATCGAATTAATTTCCTTTGATGCAACTTGATTGTATGCATCTTCCATTTGTTTCGCAAATTTACATGCGTCGTTGAAATTTTTCGGCGCCATTCTTCGAATGTCCAAACTTAAATCTGCCCTAACTGATTCTAAAAATCTTGTGAATTTTATCATTTCAAATAAACTACCATTACCGTTGTCAATATTTTGACCACTTTTATCTAGGTAAAGTTTTGCAGCCGCATTGAATTCACTGATAAAATCAGCGATAGCCTGCGCAGGTTTTTGCCTAAGAGAAAAAAAATTGCTTTGAGCCGCAGAAAAACTTGTTTTAGTAGAAAAAGTATCGATTAATTTTTCTTTAAATTTACCATAGTCTTTTTTTGTATTAAGATTTTCTTCATTAGCTAATTTATCTCTAGCACTACCGACTAATTTAGTTTTTAAGAGCGCAAGTTTCGAAACATTCTCTAATTCCGTTTGTTTAATTAGATTATCGAATTCGTTCACAAAAAATTTAATATTAGACTCTTTCTTTCCATCAAAGACGGGGATACAATTCAACAGCGTATCAACACTAGGTTGAGTCATTGTATTCTTTTTAGTTTTTTGTAGCGAATAATTTAGAGAAATAATTTTATTTTTCTGTCCTCTGGTTTTAACTACAGAGGTATTTAAATCTACACTTCTCCTTTTAAATTTTCGCTTATTGTTGGGCATAACCTTTTAACAGAATATTTCTGTTTATCATACTTTTTTCTCTATATTACCACATATGTATGAAAATATTATAAATTGCATAAATACATAAAAACAACAGCATTAAAATTTAAAAAAATTTCTTAGGAGATGAAGTTGTTTTGTAGATTATTCTTTTACACACATAAATACCCCTAAAATATTTATAATACACGTATATATAAAAAACAACATAATTTCATTTAACAGAAAAATATCTGTCTTTTTCTACAGAAAAAACAATCTTATTTTATTTTTTTTATATGTAAATAATGTACTACTACTTCGTAGTACGACTCATAAATTTTCTTTTGTATCAAGGTGATACAATTTCAAAAATCATGATCTATTGACATTTCAATCATTTTTATACCAGACATATTATCAAATTTTACTCATTATTCTTATTATTATTATTATTTATACAGTATATAAAAAAATTATTTTTACAAATGTGTCATCTGTGATGTGAATGCCATTATTTCTCAATGGTAACTGAGATCCAACCAAAAGAGAAAAGAGAGAAAAAAAACAAAATTGTAATTCCTAAATTTACCTATTATAAATCCCAGAATTATTTTTTTCATTTCCTTTTTTTTTTTTTTTTTTTTTTTTTTTTTTTTGCTAACATATATTATTCATTTTATTTATATAAAATTATTATATGTGTGTCATTATTGTTACAATAATAAAATTAATTTTAATAAAATTTTAATCAATTAAACTTAAATACCTACAATATCTTTAAAATTGTGACATTAAAATAATACTTGAATTTATTTTCCTTTATTATTATTATTATTATTATTATTATTTCTAATGACCTCAGATGAACGTTCCTGAGTCATAGCACCATTTTACTATGAAGGGGGGGATGCTGGACAGATAATTACACCTGTTTATTTTCTATTTAATTTACATCCAAAATTGTTAATTGGTCCAAATCATCCAAGCAACCTCATAGTAATTTGGTATATAATTTTATATACCTTAGATAAATTCAAATAACATAAGTGATCGTAATTACATAATTCTAGTAGAAGAGCAACGCGAAGCATTAATAAAATTAAATTATAACTCGCGTCAAAATGTAATTATTAAATTTAAATAATTACGAATAAAATTAAGAGTTTGCGTTGTGAATTATTTAGACGAACTCTTCCACTTATGAATTAAACTAAAATTTAAGCTGTAAAAATAAATTGACATACCTTAAACATTATCAATTAAATAATTACAGAAACTTTTTAAAACTTGATTAAATATTTTATTTACATTGAACACAACTATATACAGAAATAGATAATATTATTTCAAAAAAAAGAAAGCAACACCTTTGTTTGCTTCTCATTATTTTAAGTATATTTAATCTTTAAAAAAAAGACAATATTTTCATTTACTCTAATTATTATATTTTTTTCTTTTTGCTAAAAGAATACTTCTCTTTCATTTTTAAATTACCTTAATTTTATTTAATTATCGGTTTTGTCGGATCTCAGATTACTCTCTACCATAAAATATCAGAAAAGTATATTTATAATTTTTCATATGATTTTAAGTGGTAAAAGAAAAAGTTTAAAGTAGTACCTTTTTTTAATATACGGGATGGTGGCCTTTATTCATCAAATTCAGAGTTGTCGCGTTGCTTAGGATCATATTCATATGTCATCCGGAATTCGCTTCGTATCAGAGCGGCAACATCGGGATGGCAGGATGCATAGCTACGGACCTCTGTAGAACAATCCTCTTTATTTTAACATCAGGAAGACATCCTCAATTAGGCTTGCTTAGGCTCACTCCGAAATGTACATCAGGAAGACATCCTCAATTAGGCTTGATTAGGCTCACTCCGATATGTACATCAGGAAGACATCCTCAATTAGGCTTGATTAGGCTCGCTCCGATATGTACATCACGAAGACATCCTCAATTAGGCTTGATTAGGCTCGCTCCGATATGTCCATTTCGCCTGGGCATTACTAGGGCTTTTTGGATTCATTGCACGGGCTTTCAGGAAAGCTCCTGCGTCCTCTACATCTTTTTTCAGACTCTCTTTTTCAAACCTTATTCTTCTTGCACACCAACTCCTGCAGTGGGTGGAACTATTTTTGTCTAGTCCACTGTTATTGGATGTGAGAAGATTTTGCATTATTCTTCGATAGGCCTATTAGCTAACAGTCTGCAAATGGCCCCTTACATATACTTTAATATTATTATCTGCCTTAAAGTTTGGGTGGTCTGAAAAGCCATAAATTTATCCCAACACTTTTATTGAGGCCATAAATTTATTCCAACGTTTTTATTATTTTACGATTTCTAATTATACACCACTTTCCATTGGCTTGTCATAAAACGACACCATGGCGTCTGGCTATTGTTGTTGTCTGAGATCCGAACTCTATTCAACATTATACATTCATTTTACAATACAACAATTTTTTAAAAATATATATTTAATATTTAAAATCAACTTAATAATTTTTGTATGAACTTACACTCCTATTTTACTTAAATATATAAACATTATAATTTTACACTCATAATTATATTTTATAAAAAATATTTACACAAACAGAAATAACAAATTACGCAATTTTACTTCGATTTAACCAACATGGTGCGGGAACATATCATAGTTATATGTTGCCCAGCATCATGTAAATTATATGTCAATAAACAGCGTTGTAAGGGAAACCTTTGCTGTCAATGTGTCTACAAAAAGCAATAAAAGTGAAAATATTAGATTTATTTATACCAAAAACATAAAATTTAAGGAAGTACGTATGTACTTTAGTATAGATAATAAGTTTTAAAGTCACATGGGTATTTTAAGGAAAAAAAATAGCAAGGTAAATCTATGAACAAACGGCTACGTAAGTACTTAAGTACTTTATCCTGGGGTCGCATTATATAGGGAAAATTTTATTGTTCCTACTAGAACCCTTACAGAAAGGTGCGATGAAGATATTATTTTCAAAATAGTGGTAGGAACGATAAAAGTTTCCCTATAGAATGCGACCCCTGTGTATAGTACAATTTCAAGATCTGGCTATCTCGCTTTCAGGGGCAAGGTACTTGCATTCGTGAAATGTTGAAATAATTTAATGACACCAATATTTACAAGAGAGTCTATCTGAAAACAAGTAAAAGTATATATTCGCGTACTTAATAAAGGTGAAATTTTCATTATAAAATTCAGGTGCCAATGTGGCAATTAGGAATTAAAATTAAGTGATGCCATAACGGCATCACCGCCTCTCAAGGGGCCAAGAAATTTGGTTTGATACCACTCAATATGCTTTTTTTTAATTCCATTACATAATTTTAATAAGGTATTCTATCATTTTCTTTATTGTGAGCAAAAAACAATGGAGAAATTTACTTCCCGTAGTAATAGAAACACAAAAAATATTATTTATAACTATTGGGGTAATTGGATCCAGCATGGTCCAGTTACCCTGGATACATGTCCCAGTTACCCCATTCTTGAAAAATTTATGGGATAACTGGGACACCGGGCTTACATTTGAAACATGAATTAAATATGTATAGATACCTAATAATATTAATGTAGTTTTATGTCTAATCTTTAAAAAAAAAAATGATTGTTTAATAAAAGTACTTACAGTATTTTAATAATCAGCCGAGGAAGTTCAACCATATAGACGTTGTTTTTAAAAAAAGAAACGTAAACTTTTGACAACCTATCACAGCAAAGTGAGCGTTATTATTGATTTGATACACGTTGTTTTAGGAAGTAGAGATTAAGGGGCATTGTTCACAAAAGCTAAAACTTAAAAAACACCAATGGTTTTTTATAAAATAGCCTATACCCCGTTTAACTCGTGGTTCCAGTTACCCCAACTAACCATACCCCAACTTTATATAGTAAACCAACAGCAAACCAAAACATAATTTCATAAAATATTGTATATAGAAAACCAACACTAAACCAAAATATAATCTCATACAAAGACAATACTCCATTATCGTACACATTAGAAGCCCTAAATTCCTACATTCAGAGCTATATATGTTTGTTTAAGGGGTCTCGGGGATTTTAAAGTTTCAAAAGTTTCGAAATTTAAATTTTTTTAGATGTTAAACGCCTTAATTTTCTGAACATTTTAATATAATTGTTTCTTTGAAATTCTCATTAGAATAGAAGCTATGGCTTTTAGAATTATACCCTCTCAATAGCCGAAGCGGCGTTTCCTAAATTTTGAAGTCATTTTTCTCCAAATGACGTTTTTGGGCATAATGTGCATGATCTTTCAAAAACTTCAGAATATTTTTTTTTACGAAATTTTCAAAACATATGTTTCATGATAGTCTGTACAAACTGAACCAAAAATTTATTTTTTATTGTTAAAAAAAAAAAAAAAAAAAAAAGGTGATTATGTTGTTGAAATTTTCAGAATTTTGTATTAGCTAAATACACCTTTGTATTAAAAATATAAAAATGATTTAAATACAAATTTATTTGAGCTCTGTCTAATTATTACAATCTGAAGTATAAGGAAGCACTAAAAATTTCATTCTAGTTGCAGTATTTATTATCTACTCGTGCGCGTAAGCTGTCATACCAATTTTCTTCTCGACCAATATCTGATAGTTTGGAGCTCCCTGTAAATGCTAATTCTACATCTTGCAATTTTTTAAATACATAAAATGAAAGAACGTTCTTACATCTTTCATCTCAATAAAAATTGTGTTTTATTTCATAAATAATGAATATTTTAAGTCATTAAAATAATAATTGGACTATTATGTAATATTAGTTATGAATTTTGAATGCAGATGGCCACTAAATAAGAAAAAAAAATAGTTTGAAGCAACGTGTCTAACAAACAGGACAAAATTGCATTGAGAGTGGTAAGTTTTTGTTCAAATTTTCAAATATTTTAATGACATAAAACCAAATACATGTGATATAAAAAGAGATACTTCTATTCTCTGCACAAAAAAGTTCAATATAAGCTTGTTTTTTTAATTAATCATGATACCAGATCTCCTACTACGGGCGTTTTTGTTACCATATTATTTTTAAAGGAAATTTGCATTTCTTAGTACTTAAGATACATATTTTACTTTTAATTCACAAGCTCATATTATTAAATAAATCCGAAATAAATTACTTGAAATTTAGAATTTCAATATACAATATAACGAAATTATTATTATTATTATTATTTTCACTTTAGAACAAAATATTAAAATTCATTTTTAAATTATAAATAGAGAAAATTATGAAATAAATCCGGAATTAATATTTTGAACTTTATATCGCTAAGTAAAAATATAAGCAGACGTTTTTTATTGAGCCGTATCACTCAAATATATTATATTTAGTATGTTTGTACTACGTGGTATACTAGCACTAGCTGATACCACGCAGATCAACTGGGCTATAGTTTATTTTGAATTAACTGCTGTGTTTATTGTGCGTTAAATTTTATTGTGTTTTGAATTTTTGGCAACGATAAATAGTAAATCTTATAGGAAATAGCTGTTATCTTTTTTTTTTTTTTTTTTTTTTTTAATAATTAAAAATGAACTATAGTTTATTTAGGATCCGGATTGCTTTATTTGTTTTAATATATCTGTATGTAAAATTTCGTGGTTCTAACTTTTTAATTGTGTATCTTTTTAGAAAGTAGACAGAGTTACAAAATTTTATTTTTATATGAGTTAGATAAACAAACCACTCATTGCTATCGGAAAAAAAGGGGTTTTTTTTTTGCCGCTACATACTACATTAGTGTTCTAGATATGTAATTATACACAAAATCAATAATTAAAATGAGGTTTATTATTATTATTATTGTGTAAATTTAATAAATGATGGAAAAAAAAAGTTATATGAAAAAAATCTGATATACACTAAACTTCCGATTATCCGCGAATGTATCAACCGCGACCCTTCTTTCTTATTTTTTTTAAATCAGAAACGAACAACGAAAATTCTGATGCACAAAAACCCGAGTGATACGGCGCATTTTTGAGTAAAATGCTTGTCTCACGTCGAGGACAACAACTAAAAAATATTTCTGCGAATGAAATTACAGAATCGCTTAATTGTGACAAGAATGATATTGATTATGAACAATTAACGAATATCCAAAATATTGAAAATGTTTTGAATCGAGTTAAACCTAAATCGGGCGAATGGGATAAATCGATAAATTATCAACCAATAGTCAGTCATGTAGACTATGCATTAATTGGCTAAATGCATTAATTGGCTTGCGATGCAACAGGAAGCAGGTGCAACGCAAGTACTTTTACTACGTAGAATTCGTAATCTTGATGCAGTAAAGTCCCAAACAAAACGCAAACAAAAATGCATAATGGATTACTTTGGATGAAAACAGGTATTACATAAAATTCAGGCAGTCAGTAAAATTCTACATTTGCAAGATAAACAGATTTCTTACTCTCAGTAATGCTTAAAAAGCATTACTGAGAGTATGAAACGAATAAGTCGAGTCGACGAATAAGTCGAGTACTTTACTCGACTTATTCGTCAAGTAAAGTACTCGACGAATAAAAAATATATATTTTTCAATTGTTCTTTTATATAAATTAACACACTGAAATGTAATTTTAGTAACGGTGTTGTACTGTCTTTCGATTTTCCGCCACACCGTTGTACCAGTGAGTGACGGAAAATCGGACGTTTACAGTATATATATGGGGCATCCTCTCAATCTTTTGACTTTATGGAATAAAAATCTGGTGAAATTAAACTTGCTAAAATAACATTTTAATCTCATAGACGAATACCTTAATGATTCAAAAGAAAGAAAAAATGGTCAGCAGCAATTTTTTTTTATTTAACTGAGGTTTAATTAAACTTGCGAGTTTAAATTTCCCTACCCTTTTACCACTATAACTTTCTATTTTCTCAATTTTTACTTATTATGAATTTGCATAGTACCCACAGGGCATTCAAATAAGAAATAATAACAATGTAGTATTTTTAGTACAGAATTTTCGCATAACATGGTCTTAAAGTGGCGTTAAAGAAGGGACGGAAGGAAAAAAAAAGGGACGTTATAGGAAAAAAGGAACGGTAATGGGAAAAAAGGGATGGTAAGGATGGGGCGGTAAGGAAAATTACCACTATTTTGGGGCAAATCATGTTATGACTAAGTGATAGCCACAATGTTCATTGATTTTTATAAATAGTTATTTACATTGGATTAAATTAAAAAAAGAATTTTAATACATGGAAATTATTCCAGAGAGAAACATTCGCCTTGCATACAATATTTCAAATGAAAAACAAATTATGAAAACTATGTTGGCCTTTGCGCCTTTTAAGCAATCACTTTGAAATTTGTTTTTCATTTGAAATATTAAAAAAAGAAATTTAATTTACCTCGAAAACTGCAGGAATAAACCTTGGGGAAGGTAAGACTACCCATAAAGCCACGATCATGAAATTGATATTTAAATGCTGATTTAAATTCTGCACTCAATTTCCTGTCAAAGAATTTTAGACATTCTTTCTCTAGCATACTTCTGCATGATAAAAAACTTGAAAAAAATTCTGTGGCTGCATCTGAACTGATTTTCTGTATAAGTTTAGCAAGAGGGACGGTAAGGATGAAAAACCCAGTTACAGAGTTCAAAAAGTAATACCAACCGTAAAAATGTGTGCATGTTAATTTTTTGCTACCTATTTATATAAAACAATTGTCCCAGTTTCGGTAAAAAATGACATCGAATTACTTTTATTGAAACAATTTTATACAGACAGCTCCAAACTTAAAAATCAGCATCAGGGACACGGGACGGTATAGGAGTTTTCCTGGTATTTGGACCCCCAGTATGGTCCAAAACTTATTTATCTCGTTAATATTGTTATGCAATCATGCAATGGGATGTTTTCCAGTATACGAAAAAAAAAAAAAAAAAAAAACAAGAAAATGTACTAAAATAAAAATTATTATTCAGGGACATAAAAGTCAAAAGATTAAGACACAAATAGTGTTAGGTCAAACAACATGTAAAAATGTAATTATTTTCACAAAATAAAATACTTTTGAAATATGGTAAAATCCTTGCTATATCATCCTAATCTGCCCATGGTAGCATATAGGATACCATACAGAAATCATATAAAATAACAAAATCGCTTTTCTTTATTTTTTTTACTTTATTTGAACCACAATAACTTAAATAAGACTAAAAAATATTTTTTTCCCTTAGCAAATTCTTGTAGTGGAAAATAGAGGGTTATTTAAAGAGTGAGGGAAAGAATAGACTTGATACAACACGACAAAAAATTTTAAATATAGCTCCACACACACACACACACACACAATTCCATATACGAATGGAATTGCTTTAAAATTAGAAGAGTTTGAGAAACTGGGTAAACAATTCCCAATAACTCCCAATTCATCTCTATTCAAAGCAATAAGAAATGAAACAGAAAATTAGGAAAAACTCAAACACCTGGTATTTATAATATGTTGCCTAAATAAAAATAAACGGTCAAGTGCGAGTATTACCCGCGCTCAGAGGGTTCCGTAGAATAAATATATGAATTATTAACTGTATTATTTAAAAAAAAAATCGTTGCTAAAAGAATAATAAGACTTATACAACGTAGGGTTGGTTATAGCTGTATATACTAGAAAAGTTTGAGAAACTGGGTAAACAATTCCCAATAACCCCCAATTCATCTCTATTCAAAGCAATAAGAAATGAAACAGAAAATTAGGAAAAACTCAAACAGCTGGTATTTATAATATGTTGCCTAAATAATAATAAACGGTCAAGTGCGAGTATTACCCACGCTCAGAGGGTTCCGTAGAATAAATATATGAATTATTAACTGTATTATTAAAAAAAAAATCGTTGCTAAAAGAATAATAAGACTTATACAACGTAGGGTTGGTTATAGCTGTATATACTAGAAAAGTATGTATGGGTATACCATAAAAGTTCGAAGAGGTATGAAGCCTAAATAATATCACATATTGTTATTCTGTATAACTCTTTTTTTAATCTTACCCCAATCAATTCGGTACTGACAATAAAAGTAGTGCATATTTAAACTTCATTTCGCATTTCATAAAACTAAATTCAGAGTAGTAATAATCGTTTTTTGTACAGTGTAGCTGAAATAAAACTCTTGTTCGAAGTTTAAATTGGCATTGTGCTAAGTGCGCTTAGAAAGGAGGTCGCAACTTGCAACGACGCCTTGGCCCGTGCCGCGTTCTTCCAGATAGGTTTTTAATTAAATTTTAAAGACACGGGTGGCTTATTGAGATATCCACTCAATGCAAACGAGTCGCGAATCCCATAGTATTTATGTGATTAATTCTAATTAAATTAGTCTGTTTTTAACAATTTGACGTTTATTGCTTTTATACTACTACTGGGCATTGCATTACACAAATATATCATTAAAAGTTGTTATATAGGCTTTAAAAGACGATGGTACATAGAGTACGCTGGCCCTGTCATTATACTTGTCCAAACCGTCCGTATCTTTAAGGGTTAATATCTCGGCTGATTACCCAGGATTTTGTTCGAAAATCGTTATCAATAATGCTTTTATACTTCTGCTACAATAGGTACCTCCAGCGCGCCTCAACACCTTTGCTGAAAGCCCGCAAATAGAAATTTGAGTGTAACGGAAAAACGCGCTTTTCTCAAAAACTATGTGACATAGGGTAATTGCTATAATTTTCCTGCAAGGTTTAAATTAACATCTATTACCTCTATTTTTTCATAATTTTAGTTTCAGTAGATTCGGAAATAGAAGGGGGGGGGACTACACTACATTTTCTACAATATCTCTGAAAATATAATACATAAAATTAAAAGAAATATACTTTTGAGTTCGGTGTTACAAAAACTTTCACACGATACCTCATAGGATATACAAGGAAAGGATTTTTTTTTCAAGTAACTTAATTCTTCCACATTTTTCCTAAAACATTCCTGAATGTTTAATAATCTGTAAATATGTGGGTCAATAGTCTTTATTACTTCCCCTGATTTGAACTTTCTACATCCCATAGCTTGCGAGTAAAATGGCTGTGACAGTCAGACAGACAGACACAGGAGTGATCTTATAGTGGTTCCGTTTTTACTTTTTAAGTACGGAACCCTAAAAACGAAAAAATTAACTACATAGGCATGACTGACTAAAAGAAAAAGAGAAAAAAAACAAGAAAGAGCATATCAGGGATCTCAAACTTAATAAAGAAACAAAAACCCTAGCAAAAAAAAATGTAATAACACCAGTACTTACTGAAACCTTAAAAATAGAGAAAATAGCGAAATATAAAAATATGCATAAAGCCCTATTACGAGTTTCAATTAAAATTTTTACTTCTAAAACTGAAGTTTTCAATGACGTGACACACACGACTGTCGATGCAAGAAAAGGCTAGAAGAGGAAGAAAGATATACATGGAAAAAGCGGAACTGACCTATCTTAAAAGTGATAAATACAGAAGTGGAAGCCTGAAAGCATTTAGAAAGTACAAATGATGATGCTCCGGTAGAATTGAAACGTTTAATAGTATGTGTGAACTCGTGGATATGTGTTTTATATGTTACGTCCGTTAATTTTATGTAGAACACATATATTTATTATAAAAGCTGCCATGTATGCCTTACAAATAGTAAAGTTGTTTTTACAATAATGCCTGATAATTCGTTTATAAAGGGTAAAATAGTAAGTATTATGTTTTGTAATATTTTAATTATTAAATCGCTACACGATAAAATAAACAGTAATGTGTATCAGTGTGACAAATGGGGTAATACAAGTGCCCCCAGCAGACATGCAGACTGCAAAAGTCGAGAGTAAGCCTTTCTCTGTAGAAGTTATTGTCCCGACATTTCTTATTGCTTTCAAAGAAAATAGAGTAGTATTTTATAACGAACAAGGAATAAAAAAGCCTTTCCGGGCAAGCTAGCTATCTCACCACATTGCCTGTTCTCTTTAAGGCCGCTTTGGTAGGAATGATGCTATTACACAAACTTTGTACTAGAATATAATCTACATGACTTAGCGTTTTCAAACCACATCATTTAAAAGGTTATTTCACACTGATCCAACAGCCTAAGAGCAAATAATTATAACACTATATACTATTTAGTTGTAATCAAGAAATTGTACGACCTCCCTAAAACTAAAAATGAGAAAAAACAATAACGAGTTGAGAACTAAAAAAATGTAGCCTTCCACTTCAAAGTCGTAGGCAATACTACCATCATCTGTGACAACTATTTCGTCCAGTTCCTGCGTGGCGAGGGCACTATACAGCGGAAAAGCTCAAATAGCCAATATTCTGGTCCTTCTCCTATATCCTTATCAAGCGGCTCCGTATCTCCCCACATGCGACGAATAATCCCGAAAATTAATCACAATTTCGTTTTTCATTTTTTAAGATCAAATAACTTTATCAATAGCGACCTTTATCCATAGGTAAGATTTATGTTGTAAAATTTATGTCATTCATTAATTATGCCTTTTTTTATACGTGGTCAAATTTAAAAGTGTTTGCGGTATGAATGTTGATGCATTCATTATTTAATTAAATATATTCGACACTATGTATTTCAAAGTTATTTTTTATAATTTAAGTAATCAAATTGAGTCTCTAATACATTAAGAAGATATTAATCGTTTAACTTTCAATTTTATCTATTTCAACTCTTCGATAATTGAAAGCAAAAAATGATATTTTTAAGTTGAACTTACATAAAATGCAATGTCACATTTAGGTACTTTGGACGTCTTATTTAGGTTTTAATTAGGTTGAAATGTAAATGCGACAAAAATGACCTCAATGAGACAATGAAATGTTGTTTGCCTACAGATAATGATTCAATTTCTATAAAACAAGTTAGTTTTGAATTAAGGGCGCAGTTTTCAATTATTTCCTGCTTAATAAAATATGTATTCATTTAATAAAATGCCAAATATAGCCTAAATGCGACAAAACATTGTCGAATCTCGTATCTAATTTAAGCACGTGCTAAATACAGAAGATTTAAAAAATATAATAAGAAAGAAATCAGGCGTGACGTGCACATGTTATGGATTACTTTAAAACATCCATAATATTTAGACTGAACTTCATTTTTTGATAAGAGGGGAAAATGCAGATCATAGTTGAAAACACAATTTCAGCTATGTCCGCCTATACACACTGTAAATTAAAATGTCTGAAATTCAAACACTTAAGTGTCTGAAACGGAGTGTTCAGTTTTCAGACATTTTAAAATGTCTGAATTTTTTCAGACACTTTTCGTGTCTGAATTTCAGACAATTCAAACGTCTTAATAGCATCCATTTTTTTTATGTAAGCATCATACGTAGCCATGTTTGACCACGTTGAATCCTGGAAAAATATTTGGAAGGGGTCCTGCCCCCCCCCCCCCCTACAAGCTGATTTTTTTGGTGCTCCCAATTTTGGTACGCAATTTTTGTTAAGCTGATAATTTAAATCTTTTACGACATTTTACTGATTATAATCAATATTTTGAACTTCAGGAGTAGAACAAGATTAAAACAAAAAATATTTATCTAAGTATTAGATTTTTAAAATTTGTTTTATTTTTAATCTTATTTTACTTTAAAAGTTCAAAATATTGATTATAATCAATACAATTTCGAAACAGATTTAAAATATAAGCTTTACGAATATTGCACATCAAATTTGTGGGCACTAAAATCGTAGGGGGGCGGGGCACGGCCCAGTATGCCCATTCTTTAATCAAGAAGTTCTTTTGCAAAAAATGAAACCCTGCATTATTGTTATCTCAATTGAGTTGTCCGGTATTCGGGAGTATCCGTTGTGGAGGTTAATGGACATTCCCGAATAGCTATTCTGAAACATCTATTTAGCGAATACTTTTTTAATCCGCATGGCATACATATTTGTATATTTTTACCTCACAAAAGCAGACATCTCCGATTATCGTACAAATTCAGCGGCAAGGGCTATTGAGGGCTTTTAAAGTACATGGATAAATATATATATTTCTTATAATCTTGTCCTATTCTACTTCATATAATTTAAAAATACATTTAAAAAAAAATTATATTGCCACATAGGCAATTTTACATATATATCAAATGATAATCACAACAGCTATTTAACTATGAATAAATAAATAAATATTCTACTTTACCCTTTGCACCCGAGGGCTCCGGAGCGGAGCCATTTAAAATTTGTCTTCAAACTCGAGGGCTCCGCTAAGGGGACAATGCAAATAATTTTGTGATACCTGTCTAGAAAAGCCAAGATTACATTATATCACAAAATTATTTGCATTGTCTCCGTAGCGGAGACCTCGAGTTTGAAGACAAATTTTAAATGGCTCCGCTCCGGAGCCCTCGAGTGCAAAGGGTTAATATTGAGAAAAAAATTACTTCGGTATTTTGTTTATTTATATTTTGTGTTTTTTAATCTTGTCCTACTCTAAAAGTTCAAAACTTTCATTACAATCAGTGCAAGATTTAAGGTATCAACTTTACGAAAATTTCATACAAAATCCCCCCCCCCTCCCCGAAAAAAAAATAAAAATCCTTATCATTTAAAAATTAGATTTTTTAAAAATTTATATTGCCACATGGGCTTATTGTTATCATTCCTATGAGCTACTAAACAAGACATCTTTAAAGCAAAAAAAAAAAAAAGAAAAAAAAAAAAAAAAAAAAAAGGTTAGCACATGATATCACTATGATACACACTTGCGATGCTTATCAGTAAAGTCTAATTGGAAAATGACCTTCGAATCCACACATGCAGCGAAATCTAAATAAACAAATGATTTCCTTTTTCCTGACTGGCTTAATTCTATGTTTCCAATTCAAAAGTTTTCACACATTAAAAGATTTAATAGCTTTAGAAATATATCTAAGAAATACTTGAGATAAACATTCATTTTCAATTATATATAAATTTCATGAAAAGCAATTGATTTTCTTTTCCAAAAGCGAAAGTTTATAAATATATTTTTTAATTTCAGCTGAATATTGTTCAATGGGGGAAAAAAAGGCAATCCCGAAAATCCCGGAATTTTCCAGTAAAAATTCCGGGATTTTCGGGGTTAAAATTAAAGCGGGATCCCGGGATCTCAATCCGGATCCATTGAATCTAAGAACTGCCATATTGAAAACAAAACAAAACAAGAGAATGAAATTAACTTTTAAATATGTCTGTTTTTTAGTGATGTTATTACTTTAAATTTGAGAAAAAAGATGAGAATAAATAATACATAATTTGTAATAAAAGACAACGTCATAGATTTAAAAATATATACTTCTAGAATAAGTGTTTTTTTTTTGCAAAAAGATTCAAAACTAATTAAATTTCATGTAAGATTTTGTTTAGTACAATAAATAAAATCATAAAAGACACTAATTTTAGTACTATAAAGAAATTATAACACTTACTTCAATCGCTGTTTGCAAGAGGTAAGAAATATTCCTCGATTTGAAATTTTAAAAACTACCACAACCACAGTGAGGGAGAAAGATTTTCATCAGTTTAAAAGGTAATCCCATAATACATCCGACTAGCCATATTTAAAGGATGAGATGTTTCATCCTCAAAACAGGACCCGCCAGAGAAAAGTTTCCTTTTTTTTGCCAGCTTCAACAGAACGAAGATAAATAACACAATATTATTGATATAAATTAATACGAGTTAACACTAAGTCCATTGCACACGCTTGTAGAATTTTCGGGTGTAATCTTCAACCGTCGTCTACTTCTGCTCTGTGTCTATCCCGCCCTTATATCGACGACAGCTTCTAAGAGACATTTGATGTCGAGCACACACGTCAGATGTATGTATTCAATAAATAAATAATCCAAGTTAATACGAATTAAAATCGCAGTACTTCACATTTCGCAAAAAACGAATTAAAATACACGCGTACATAAAAACAAACTTTGTTTGAATTACAACGTATACCACTTCGAACGAAGACATTTAAAACGCATGCGCAACTGGGAGTGCTAGTGCCCCTGGTGGTTATTGCGTCGGAAGAATCAAAACGTCTTAAATTAAGACACGTTTAAAGCAATGAAGTGTCTTAAAATAAGACGTTTGCGGATATTTTAGACATTATTCTCAGTTCGTTTACACCATGGTCATAGTAAGACACTTATGTATCTTAAATTAAGACCTCTATAATGTCTGAATTTTCAGATTAAGACACTTAAGTGTCTAAATTTCTTTTTCAGTCACATATGTGTCTAAATTTAAGACGCTTCTATTTGCAGTGCAATGTATTGCCACAACCCTGTGTATAGTGTTGTGATCTGTAAATTTTTATACGTTATGCTACATACACACATGTTATGCTACATACTACATTCAATACAACACATCCAAGCCATGCTTTAGCAAAAAGCATAAAGCATAATTGCACAAAGCATAAGCTTTATTGTGAAATACATGGCTGGCCTATGCATAGCATTGTAGAAATTTAGAGTGTTTCAAAAAATTGAAACGCGCATTCATTTGTTACTTATTGCAGATACGTAAACATTGCATATTGCAAAATTGTTCAAAATAAGGTAGGAATTAAGATTATGTTGATGAATCCACAGCCATTCATTGTTAAAAATCCCATTTTTTATTTCTTTTAATGCAGGGTGGTTATAAACGAACTTTATAGGGTTATTAAAAGAAAACAAAAAAGTACAGCATTGTTGTTAATCGGAAATCTAAAATAAGGGGATGTGCATATATAACTTTATCATTTTAGGAGGGAGGGGGTTTGTCTTTTGATATTTAACTTTTTTGATCCAAACCAATTTTTCTCTTTTTATTTGAAACTTGAACCCCAAAATAGTCTATTTTTTTTTAGTCTGTTATCTAGTTTTATGGAAATACAAAGTTTTTATTAAAATCAGTAAATTATTATAAATTTTTTTAATTCCAAAATATGGAGTACCCCAACGTTTGGCATTTTTATTCTTTTGTCATATGTGTATACTATAATCTGATATAATATGATATACTATAATCTGCTGTTCGAGAAACCAACTGCGAAGTATGTTTGAAATGATACGTGTTGTGTTTACTAGTAAATAAATTAGAATGTTGTCCGCCTATTTTGTTGATAAGAAGTTCTGTCTGCCCCCCACCCATGGGTGGGCAAGTGCAAGAAGACATGATTACTGTTGAATGCATTTTGTAACGAAAAGCCATTATTAAATACTTTTAAATAACAACTATTTATTTTAAGTGTCATTTGATATAAAGTTATTTCATATACAAAGGTATATTTTATGGATTTCTCTTCATTTGAATCAAAGTACGTGAAAAATAAACGTATAACAATATCTGTATATCACTCCAAACAAATGAAAACAATTCCAAAAATGAAAATTTGATACCGATATCATTATGGGGCGGGGGATTTGAGGTATGATAACGTATGATATCATAAGGGGGGAAGGGGTCCAAAATTACCAAAAAGTTGATAACGTTATATATGCTTAGCCCCTAACAGTTGAAAGTTTAAATTCAACATATGTATAAGTGTTCAATGTGACCCCCACCCCCAGAAACACGAATGATATCGAGGAGGTATAATAACGTATGATATCGTAAGGGGGGAGGGGTCCAAAATTACCGAAAAGTTGATAACGTTATATATGCATAGCTCCTAACAGTTGAAAGTTTAAATTCAACATAGGTATAAGTGTTCAATGTGACCCCCGCCCCCAGAAACACGAATGATATCGAGGCGGTATGATAACGTATGATATCGTAAGGGGGGAGGGGGTCCAAAATTGCCGAAAAGTTGATAACGTTATATATGCATAGCCCCTAACACTTGAAACTTTAAATTCAACATAGGTATAAGTGTTCAATGTGACTTCCACCCCCAGAAACAGGAATGACATCGAGAAGGTATGATAACGTATGACATCGCAAGGGGGGGGGAAGGGGATCCAAAATTACCGAAAAGTTATATATGCACAGCCCCTAACAGTTAAAAGTTTAAATTCAACATTGATTGTTCAAAGTGAGCCCCCCCCCCCCCCCCCAGAAACACGAACGATATCAAGCTGGTACGATAACTCATCCCACATTTTTCTCAGCATGATTTTTATCTGGAGCCTCATCAAAGGTCTGGTGTTTGTTCAACCGCTACCAACTGATGTTGAAAAACTTAGGACATGCCTATCTGCAGCCATTCAAAGAGTCACACAGGACATGCTGAAAGGGGAGAGAGTGCGGGATGAGCTATCATGCCACCTTGACATCGTTCGCGTTTCTGGAGAACCTCACAATGAACACTTATAACTGTGTTGAATTTAAATTTTCAACTGTTATTTTTCATTTCCAATTAATAACAGTATTTTACTCTTTTTTTGTTCTTTTTTAATAGCCGAGTAAAGTTGGGATATTCATTTGTAATCACCCTGTATATTGTAATTTGATGCTACAAGTAATATTTAGAAAGAAATTGCTATGCTGTGACAAGTACAACAGTAAAAATTTCCCGATTTTATGACCAAAGTTCACCGCGTTATGATGCTTTGAATTTTATGAAATTTCGGCACGATTTTTTAGTGCGATACGACTGTGATCAGTACGATAGACAATAGTTTAATATCAAAATTGCAGAAATTTCATGCAAATTAAATAAAGTAACTTTTTAAAAATTAATGACAGTATCATTTTTCATCAACATAATCTGAATTCCTACCTTATTATGAACTTTTTCTATTTAGATTGCGTACCTATTTCCAGTTTGTAAAACTTTAAAGCGCGTTTTGGCTCAAATTATATGAATAATTTACTTTGTATGTAAAATAACTATCCTTGCATGTGAAAGGCTTGGACAGATTTTACTTGCAAATGAAATTTATATTTAAATCAGTCGTCCTCAATGGCTTTAATTTTTAAAACATTCTGACAACTTTTTAAAATGGATCGAATTATAACTTTCTTTTGATCGTTTGAGTAAGACTAATGCGAAAGGAAAACATAAATAATTTGTTTGAAGAAAAAGTGTGTGTGAAGGGTACAAAATTCTGTAAAATATTTGAATATAGATTTTGTGAATATGAATATAGTAACGAAGTACAGAGTTTGCAAACATGTCTCGTCTATCTATATTATAAAGGACAAACGTGTCCGTGCTCAACGATGACGTCATTTTGATGCTGGCAACAGTAGACGATTATATTTAACTTTCATTAAATTTTATTGCAGTTTTTTTAAACCTCTAAATACCGCACATTTTCATTTTTTACACCCTCGAATAGGAAAAAGAATACATTTTCAAATACAATTTGTTTGAAACTATATCGCAATTTGCTTGGAATCTTTATCGCAATTTACGCATTTTTTATTGTTTTAAAAATAATTTTAAAGCATGACTTTTTAAAATCTATCTCGATTGCATGTGCAGACGATTTTGAAGATGATTTTGATCCGTTTGCACTTAATATAAATAACTCATTTGTTTCCAGCTTATATTCCATAACGAAATGAAAACATTCAACCAATAAATAAAGCAATAAAATATAAATAAAGCACCAATTTAAGATATGTAACCTAATTTCGCGCTTTAGGGGGCTCAGGGCTTGATCGATACCGAAAAATATGTAAACAGAGCTCTCGCTTCGAATCCATATAAAAACAGAAGTATTCAATGTAAATAATTTAAAACTTTCTGATATTTTTAAGGTATGTTTGTAGTCTTAGAAAATTATAAAATGAAGTACTTCAATGTAATAAAATAAAAAATGTAGCAAACTTTATATAACACAATTTTCGAAAAAAAAATTAGGTGTCCTATCACCATAACGTTGAACTGACATAAGAACCTAATTTTTGCTTTAAAATGATCAGGAAACTTTACTCTATAGAATGAACTAAGGATATAACTATCACTCAAAGGAAATTTTATTAAGAAAACTCTCAAAGTTGAAAATTTAAAAAACCCTAAAAAATACAATTTTTTTTCATTAAAAATACACAAAATATTAAACTATCTAAAATATATAATTCATTCTATAGATAATGATCTTATATGCATGCAAAAAAATTTTAAACCGTTCCATCAAATAGTTTTTTTTTTACGCTATTTAAAGTTGCAATTAAATGGGTGCAGCTTTGAAAGTGATTGTTACATAAATGCTTATAACACCGTTAAAAAATCAAATATTTTTATGCGGTTATTTGCATTGTGTTCAGAATTAATTTAGTATGTGCAAACTATAAAAGGATGTTACCATCAGAAATACTATATAGGATTATTTTTAACTACATTCTGCAACCCGCGAAGCCCGGGGTTTATCCCCTTGTTTTACTAAACAAAAAACAAAATCCCCTTGTTTTACTAAACAAAAAACAAAATTTCACTTAAATGAAGCTAAAACCGTAACTGCGGATTTTGTTGTTCTAATGGGAGAAGAAAACGTTACTTAAAATGACAAGGCTTTTAGCGCAGGAAAATTAAACCAACTAAAGCATTCAAAAAATAAAATTACGCACTATTAACATTCTTCCTTGATTCAGCAATTCTACAGAAAACTTTGTTATTAACATTTCTCACTTCATGCAAAGGATAAAATTTCGGTAAAATTTTATAATTTAACGTGTCTCAGAGGTCTCGTAAATCTTCAAAATTTTAATTTTTTGATATCATAAACTACTACTGTTACTGAACATTACAATTGTTCCTTGAAATCCCCATTAGAACAGAAGTTATGTCTTTTAGAATTAAACCTACTCAGAGTTAAAACGGGGTTTCCGTAACTTTGAAGTCATTTTTCTCAAAATGAAATTTTAGGGAATAACGCGCAGGATATCTCAAAAACATCAATATTTTTTCATGAAATATTCAAAAGATATTTTTCAGGTTAGAATGCATATACGTTTATTGTTGAAAAAGTATATATTTTTTATGTGGTTATATGGAAAATTTCAAAATTTTGCGCTAGCTAAATACAACTTTGTATTAAAAATATAAAAATGCTTTAAATAGAAATTTTTTTAGGTTCAGTGTAATTATTGCAATCTGAAATATAATTCGGCACAATAGTATTTATTCTAGATGCAAAACTTATTTCGGAATCCGGCGCGAAAGCTGTCATGCCAATTTTTTGCTTCACAAATGTCTGATAGTTTGAAGCCTCTATAAATATTAATTCTCCACCTAGTAATTTTTTAAATATATGAAATGAAAGAACATATTTTATTCCTCCAAAATTTGTGTTTTAAAATCGTATACATTTTAAGATATTAAATGTTGAAAATTGACCTTTTTTATTTTTTTCCTATTTTATGCGTCCTAAACCACCTTAAAATATATGCCTACACTCAAACTGCTGTTTTTGCGAAAATTTTCGATTTTTTTTATTATTATTTTTAATTAAAGTTCAAGCATTTAGAATTCCAAAAATGCTTAACTTTTGGTTAAAGATAATTAGAAGCAAAGTTCAAAACATAAACCGGAAATGAACTTTCTGAAACCGGAAGCCCAAAATATAAACCAGAAAAGAACTTTCTGCGTTTTTCATCGTGTACGTTTAGGAGAAACATTTCCTAAAACGCTTTTTAGATACTGAAATAAAATTTTGTCTATCTATTGAATGTTATGAAGCAAAAAATAGCTTGTAAGTTTGTATATGTTAATTTAACCCTTAAATGCCGGGTGTTGCCTTTCGGCAACATACCCAATTTAAGCTTCTAAAATACAATTAGAATAATATTTAAGCTATAATGCCTAATGTTGCCAATAAAATACATTCTGAAAATATTATTAAATAGATTTTCAACATGTAGATGGCAACACTTGTGCTGTTTAAGAATAAAGATAGATTTATTTTTTCAAATGTTGGTACATGTTCTTTTGGTTTTGTTTGGAAGCTTGTGAAATACCCTATTTTGTTCTTCAATAAGCAAGTAAAATATATTTATTATGATAGTTCTGAAAATTCTTGTATGTTTAATATTATAGAATTTTATCAGAGAAAATTATTTTTTTCAATCAAACACCAGTATTGCCGATTAGTAACAAACTGTTTTTTAGCCGTAAACCATACTTAAAACAAAATATAATTTTTTAAAGTATTTTTCCCATGATTTATTTAAAAAATGAAAGCCGAAAAGCATTATTAAAATGATTTTTGAAAAATCAGGCATTTAAGGGTTAAGAGCTATTTTTATTGAAAAAAACACAAAATAAAAATCATGTTTTGCATACAAAATTTGGTATATGTTAGTAAATTTAAGAGGTATTGCAAATTTTTTGCTTCATAACACAGGTAAATGGTTTGCTAAAATATTGTTGAAATAAAAGTGAAATATATTAAATAAATTTCGTTGTAGAAGGTTTGGCATAAACGCATACTAAAATTTGATCAAATATTGCCTAAATTTGAAAAGTTAATTAAAATTCCATTACAAATTTATATGAACTCCTAGTTTTATTCCCTGTTTTAACTGAAAACACGCGAGTTTGATAAAAATTTCATATTTAAAAAAAAAAAAAGTGCCCAGAAGGTAGGCCTTAATATGTATTATGAATCAGCAATAGGAAAAGAAACTGCCGTTTCAATGTTTGCATTGTTGTAAAAGTAGAATAATTTGATTATTTTGGGTTAGAAATTAAAAAGATCCTTCTATTTAATGCACAGCACTGATACATGTGCATTGAAAATAGAATTTTAAACGCAGTCATTACTGAAAACAATACGATTCAACTTCAAAATGCCTCTTAACTAATTGTCATACATAACTATAACGAAATAAAATAAGTTTGCTATATTGTTCTCTCATGAAAGCGGTATTCGTTCGAGTGATACAAAATTAATAACACTCTGCTCATGCTTTTGAAGTTCTTATTAAACGCATATTTCATACTTTCATAAACATTTTTACAATCCATCTTCATCAAAAAACGTTCATTTGACAGGTAAAAATAGAAAGCAGGCGCTTCACAAAATTACGGGAAAATCTGACACATAATTTAAAGAAAAGAACTATTATTCCATTACAATAGAACAAAAAAGATATAATGCATCACGCTTGGATGTAGGGAATATAAACAGTCTTCCCGATTTAACAATAAATCAAGCATTTTCGTCACGGTAAGCATTGGTTTAGTAATACAAAAGAGCATTATTTTTATTTTACTTGTTGCTGCGATTTCGGTGTGTATTGTGCAGTTACATAAACAAAAAGTTATTTTCAAAAGAAAAAAAAATCAGATTAAATCATTGAATAGAAATGACGATTTAATATATCGTTTAAAAAATGTGAATTAGCTTTCTTTAAATTAATATAAAATATATTAATAATGTATCTATGCTGTGTAAATTTGAAAAGTACTGCAATCAATCAGCTTAGTTTTTGTTTAATTGTATGTACTTTGTATTATAAAGAAAAGGGTTTTTAATAAGGAACCATTAGTATATTAAAAATAATTACCTTATGAAAGTAATTGGGATTAGAAAGTCACGCTAAGGTAGAACTAAGGAAAAATGTAATTCCTTAAATCATTTTTCAAAATGAATTAAATATCAGAACTATCAACGTAGAAGACAGTTGTTGTATCATTGTATCATTTTGGAATGATTGAAAGTATTCTGTATAAGAACCTATAGAGATAACCATAAACTTAAGTTATAATCATAAATGAGAAATTGATAAAGATCTTTTCTCTGAAAGGGGGACACTTTATAAGAAAAAAATTCACTTCTGACCTTCGATAAACTATTTTGTTAAGTTTCTCAAAATTGGAGTGTGTTAGAGATTAGAAGTGCGATTGACCAATGGACAGGCTAGCGTAACATATACTGTATGAAAACTATATTCTGTCCAGTAAGGTGAAAGAGCGTGATATACTGCAGTTTTCTGGAAACCTGACACAAACACCTAATGTATCGCCCTGTCCAATCAAAAATGACTTACGAAGTATTACTGCCATATAGTTTTCTTTCTTGCGACGTTAGGTTCAAACATAGTTGGTCAAATTTTTTGGTTGCGTGATAGAATATGCCTTTAATCCCTTGGGGACGAGCGTCACGTATATGGTGATCAGTGTCCTTGACTATTCCCACCATCATTTTTTATTGTAAATTATGCCTTATTTCAGCAGGGCATTTTCTCCATTCAGTTAGACAAAAAATTCTGTTTTGAAAGACCGGTGATAAAAGATTGAATATTCTGTAAAAGACACACGTCGCGAAGGGGTTCGGTTAATGCTTCAAAATATCAAAAGTTTTATTTTTCATATCAAATAAAAGCCATTTTTGTTCAAACAATTTTCACACAAAATGCATCTTTGAGAACTTGCTTATGTCAAATTCATCACAGAAAGAAAGAACGTATTTCTGGACGGCGTTTCATTTTAATTCAAAAGTTGAATTTCTAAATAAAAATTATAATAATGCACTTCACAATCAAAAGATTTCAAACTTCATGATAATCTTAAAATTTCATAATTCACTCTATGGAAAACTTGCGATTAAAAAAATTCAAAATATTTGATAAAGTGGATATAAAAAAATCAGGTACTCAATATGCGGTATTAAAAAAATGATTAAGCGGTTAAAATTTTTGAAGTAAGGGAAAACCCGTAGCATAGCTGCCAGTTTTGCGATTTTTCATGTGAAATAGACATATTATGAAGAACCTACATTTTAATTAATAAATGAATATTCAAGTAAGTGCTTATTACTTAATATTCATTACATAGAAACAAGATACATTTTATTTAAATGAATTTGGTTCAAAATAGGTTTATTTCATTTAAAACCAGTCAATTGGCAGCTATGGTTTAAAAATATGTTCATCCTCCGATTGATAATATTCATATATAAAATTACTGAAACATAAATTTAGTATCCAATATTCAGAACAAAAATGACTCATTTAATAGAAAAATTAAAACTTTTTTGATGCGCTAAATATGTACAATCTGCTTAATCCAATTTTAAATAACTTTATGAATAACGTGCTATTTTCTTTCTATAAGTATTCTAGTTGTTTGCAGAATTTATTTTTAGATTTTCGAAATAAAGAAAAGGAAAAAAAATATGAATGTCAGAATTTTAATGCTATCCTATCCACTTCTGATTTTCCGCAAAAGTGAACGACACTCCACAATATTTATACGCATGCTCCAAAAATATTAGGCTGTATCTATCGGAATTTGAGTTATTTTTCAACCGAAATTGCTTTCCTTTTTCGTTTGATTTCTTCCATCTTGTGAAGTGAGCTAGAATGTGAAATCGGGATCTTCGCTTGGCGAGATTTCTTCTAGAGGCGCACATGTATCATCTTTGCTGACAACAAAAATGGTTGCTGCCGACTAAGAATGTACAGTTAGAAAAAAGAAATCAAATGCAGGAGGGCGGGAAATCGTCCTTTTTCTTTCCGGGTACTTCCTTCAATTTACATTTAGAAATTTCTTTTATTTATCTGGACAAAGGTTTCAGAAACAACGGATTTTCTTGACAAATATACTGCTACCTATTAGTAATGCGTAATTGAAAAATATTAAAAGGGATGAAGGGAATAAATAAATTTGTTATAGAATCAGGAAACTAATGTTTGAAAGACGCAACTGACCTTTTACGTAATAAAAATAATTGATTTGTGAATAAAATAAGCATAAGAATATGTTTAATGAAATGTATCGTTCAAACATTGAAACAAAACAGACATTTCAGACGATCTTAGAATACAATATTAAAAACAATATATGTATTTCTACAAAATGTTCATCATCAGAATACGCCCAAGCAAATATTTATGAATACATCTATGCACATAGGCTCTATAAGATGCATACATTTGCCGCGAAAAAAAACATGACTACGTGAATAAATTTTATTTTTTTTATATTTCTTACACATCTATACATATTATTTATTAAGATTTAGAGATTGATTGAATTCCTATCCATTATTTCAGCTATTTTCATTGTTTATCCATTTTGGCGGTCCGAGACACAAAATCCATTTAAAAAATATATAGCGATACACACAAAAGCCTTAAATGCTATTTTACATACGTATTTGTATGCTAAGATAATATTATTTGCGTTGTAATTTATAATTAAGCAGAGCAATTTGGCTTTTCCAGTGTTTAGTATGGATGTATTCCGAGTACAATAATTAAAAATGCAATATTCTAAATATACGGTGATTACAACAACTGACATACCGCGCCCAAAAATCTTTAAAAATATAATGAAAAAAAGAGAGATTACACTGACGCAATCAGAGTAAAATGCCTCCGTTTTCTTAAAATTAGAATGGGTGTTCTCTTTCACACGTTATTAGATTTCTCTAACAAATTCAAAACAATCAAATTACGGAAATTTTATTTCGTGTCGGTAAAATATAAACATTATTGATAATAATAGGCGTTAATTTAACAATATTAGGAAACTTATTTTAATTCATAAAAAATTAAATTTATAGTGATTGCATACTCCCTTAAAACTTGCTCTACACCTGTGCAGCTGATGCTAAAGTAAAACTTATTACTGTGCTATTTAAACTTATTATTACATCTTTCTGTGCTATTTAAAGCCGAGCCTACACCAATACAATTGTATGGGTCCTCCCTCCACATAACCTGACATCGGGTATTTTTTCAAATACTTTTTCAATAAAATAGGATCCTATTAATTAGGAGGAACTATCAAAACTTTTCATTTCTTCCAAAAATTTTCATGTCTTAAAAGGTACACAAAGGATCTGAATTTCTGGACAATTTTAGTCGTGACGTCAATCATGAAGTTTTGTTTGAAAGGAGAAAGAACTAACTCGAAATGTTGCTACCAAGGCTCAAAATGTACCGAAGCAAACCGGAACGATATTCCGGATCGTAAAATGATGACAAATATTGTTCCGGTTTGTGAAATTATTGTAAATATCGCACAGTGGGGGAAAATCCCGAAAAGCTGGCCAAAATATGAAAATGTTATTTAAATGCCACGAAATTTCGTACACAGGTGTTTTTCAGGATTCTGATCGCGATTCTAAAATTAAAATTCAAAAATACAAAATGGCGGACATAAAATGCTTTGAAAGTTATTCAACTTCTATGAAATTTCGTATGCAGGTACTTTTGAGGATACTAAGTACGATTCAAAGATTAAATTTTAAAAAATGACGAATTAAAAATAAAAACAATTAGATTTAAAAAAAATATTTCGAGTTTCGAAATTAAAAAGTTTCGAGACTAAACGTTACAAGGTGTTTTCAAGGAACTAAGATGTTTTTAATCGAAATTAAACAATGAATCTTTATTTATGAAATGCAATTAAGTACATTAATAAAAATTAAATACTACAAGGTTTAATTTCTGTATATTATTAAAATAAAACGAAAGGATATTCTAAAATTCATCTTCTGAATAATCTGTAGTATACTAAGTAGACTCTTCAGAAGGGGAGGTGTCGAAATATTTTACAGACCTTTCTGTGCCTCTAGGTGAAAGGATATTAGTTTCTTCAGTGGTAATTTACGTAAGCTTGAAATGAAGGGATCTAATAACATTAAAAGCCGCAAAGAAATCTCCCATCGTTTACGTCCTACTGCATTTTAGGAAGAAATCGTCTCGATACCTTTTGATCAATTTGTTGCACGATTATTGAGCGTCTCCCGAGATTTGCCCAACAGGCAATAATGAGGAAGCTATTATTTCTGCGCCATGAATAAGTAGATTGTGCACTGAAGTTGGCATGTAGAACTAAGATTAAAATTCGACGAATTTACAAGCTGTTTGTGAGCAATAATCCACGAAATTGATCAAATGAATGTTAAGAAATGACTTATAATATGACGTGGAATCGTTTGGTCTAATCTTCGCCTACGCTCCTTGTGAAAGCAGAAATAGTTGCGTTTTCAAAGAATCGACGAGCTGTATTGTAAGCATTTGTGCTTCCAAATCCGAGGTTTGATTTATCGGCGAGAAGTCTTAATTGTAAACGAAATCTTTTTTGTAAATTTTGTTTAGCCAATTTAATTTTTTCCTTCTCGTCAGGGGTGCACACTTGTCATTCCTTTATATCCGTTTGTATGCCAAATGCAAGGTATACTCAAAATATGTTATACAGGCATGTGACGTGGACATCCCGAATTGTAAATGATTTTCATTCACTTTTAGTTTGAAAATAGTTTGACTGATATAGGTATTAGTTGCCTGATATAGGTACCAACGTTGAGTTGACAAATTACTAGTAATGACATTAAAATTTTTACAATCAATCATCGTTAAAGCTAGTTTGTAATTAACACCTACTTATTTTCTATCAATGATTGTTTTGAAAGGAATAAGTTTACTCTCCTGATCTGTAATATAATCCATTTCACTGACAGTAGCTTCCGTATTTTCGCACAAAAAATGGTTTCTGATGGGCCTAAAAAATCGAGGAGATGAAGATCTCGAATTTTTCCAGATAACGATTTCTGAATTTTCTGCAACACTTACGTTCTAGTGGCACTAGAGAAGTGAAAAAGCTATTTGAACCTAATTTCTACCATCCTCAACGCTAAATTTTTGTTTAAAAGTACTTTGACCAGATGTACTGTCACATCCCCACTTGAATATCAAATTTAGATTGCTAATGTTCTCGGAAGTCAGATTCTTAATAATTTCCGTTTGCATTAATAAAATACGTTCACCAGTATGATCTAGCAAAGATTGCAATTGACAAGATAATTCTTCTAATTACGATAGAATACACAAAATTATTGTCTATAAAGATAAAAAAAAATGTATTTCTATTGTATCTATGATAGAGAATTCTTTTCTGTTTTTTGTTACTAATCTTGCTTATCAAATTCCTTTATGCTCATGATTATAACACTTATTTGTAATATAATACATAGTAATCTATTACAAAACTGAATAATCTAAAAATTCCCAAAATGTTTGACAGCTAAATTACTGCGAAAAACAATAAATGCGTAGCTTTTGAAGCGACTAAAAAAGTGATATTTTTGCTTGCGGTTGTAAAAACCTGCACGAAATGCAGAATGGCAGTTTATGGCAGCTGGTTTTTTCATGACTCATTAGATAATAGCTCAGGCTATTGTTTCCATTATATGTCGTTGCGGAACACCGTGGAACTTAAACTTTTTGTTGTTTGAAAGCAGAAAAAAAATAATAAATAAATAAATAAATTTTTTTATCAAAAATAATCATAAAATTATTAATTTTTATGTACTTAATATAATTTTTGTAACATGCGCAGAAAACGTACACACTGTCATCGTGTGAATCCATTTTAAAGTATTAAAATCGGATGATATGGAAAAATGTAGCACGTGTTTAGAAGAACCATTGTTTTGCTCTTTTTGTTCGCCTCATATGATAATCCTCCAAGCGTCACTTTTGAAATAAAACAGATTGCCAACGCAAAACGAAACCTTTTTATAAATATAGATTCTGACCTTCCAAACATTATTCTAGCCATCTGCATAGTCAAAATTTACTAAATAGTAACTTTATTTTCCGACTTTTGGCCAGCTTTTTGGGATTTTGCCCCACTGTGTATCGTTCCGATTCGTACAATTATTAAAACTTGCTGTTACAGTTCCTGAAAAACATTCCTTAACCGCTTCCCTTACCAATTTTTTTTGAAAAACAAACTGCAAAAAAAATCATTACTTTTTTTAATTATGTTATTGCATTTCATCATTTGCATTTCATATCACACAACTTGGAAAACCACCAATCAAATATTATATATAATTCATTAAACCATATAAGAATATTTTCTTTCTTTTTAAGCTGAAGGCCGAGTTAAAAAGCGATAACACAAATCGTAGTGACAAATTATGCAACGCCCGATTTTTCTCGGGATAATAATTGTTTATATATATATGAATCTGAGATAATCAGGGAAGCGGTTAAAATCATTTCCGTTCCTGTACATTGAAAAAATGATGCAGCATCACTGTGATTAGCTTGTGAAGGGATTAGGATAGTTTCTACTCAAAATGAACTCCCCACGAGGGAGATAATTTAAATTTTAGTGACAAAATAAATATGACAGGACACACATCCAAGCTTTTTAATTCTAAACTTTCGATATGCCGAAGATGGAAGCAGACTGAATTTAGACTTTACCGGTGACACTTTACAGGATGTTTCAAAATTATGTGTCAGAAACGTAAAGGCAGGTAGAGGTGACCGAAGTAAGCAGGTTTCGTATCGGAATATGTGCGGTAATGCAGCGTTGAGGCGGGAGAGGGCGCTAATAAGTTCAGTGGATAAAAGCATTTCGCCGGGTTGAATCGTCATTCTTCGCACTGATTTCGAGCAACATGCGTCGTTACACCCATGTTGAGCTTGCCGACATGCATTTTATGTATGAGGCTGCGCAAGAAAATGGAGTGGCTGTTCAAATTATGTACATGGAACGATTCCCAAGGAGGAATCTACGGATCCCCGAACATTTGGGTGCCTTCATCCGGAGTTCTGTGCGAGTGGATCATTTTATACCTCGAGGCGTGATACGGGCACTGGAAGATATCGCAGAATTTCTGCAGTAGAAAAACCAATATTATGCACAGTACAGAAATGTCCTTCGAAAAGCTCTAGAACTACTGGACGCGCGTTGAGTGTGAGACATTCCCTTGTGCAGCCACATACATCTAATATATGTTGCCAAGCTCCGCATTGGTGTAACGATGCATGTTGCCCGAAGCGATTTTATCCGTCGAACTCAACAGCACCCCCTAATGCCTCAACGCTGCATCTCCGCACCCACATTCCTATACGAAATCTGCTTACTAAGGTCCCCTCTACCTGCCTTTACATTTCTGACATATAATTTTGAAACACTCTGTATAGCTTATTGTGATCTCTAACTTTATTTTTATTATTTAGAATACTGAATGCATTTTTAAAAAATTCTTTGTATGATTAGAAATAAATTTGCTGAATTTCGAGTATAGTTAAGTGAGATTGCGTATACACAGACAGATGCTCAGACAAACCGAATTCACTATAACTATTTTAGAAAGTTAAAATATATACAATTTCATTGTTGAGCATAATTACCCCTGTTTGCCAGTTGACTTAACACAGCAATTTTTTTTTTAAAACTATAGACTGTTGGCTAAAAATTCTAAGTAACATGTAACTGTATTCATACGCTACCCTGCAGCAGCGCATTTTGTTATTCTGAAATATATCTCAGTAAAAATCAGCAATTGAAGGTGGAGGAATTATCTATCACGTGCGGTATTTAACTGGTATATAGACAAAATTTGAAACATTTTCTGAATTATTTTATATTTAGTAATACTCATTGAAATACTTAATATTATTTCCCTCAGATAGTATCGGATATTATAAATATTTTAATATCGCATAGATATTTTAAAAATTTACGAAGTTAAAGACACTATACATTTATAGTATTTTAAAGTTGTTAATTTTGTTTATAGTTTATAATTTAAAAGTGAATGTTTATCAACTTTCAATTAATTTATCCATTAAAGCTGATATATGTTCATTAAACTTTTTCGACACATAAAATACTTTGAAAAACATTTACAGTCATCAAATTATTTGTAAGACATATTTGCCTTACATTACATTCATGGAACAGTTCATATATAATTAATTATTTTCTAAATATTTTTAGTATCAACAAAGCTTTTGCACTTATCTATGATAAATGTAAAAATTAATGCTGTATTAAGCCTTTATTTACATTATTATGAGTTCATGAAAATTTTATCTTAAAAACCATTTTTCGTGAATTTTTGAAACTACATTAGAAGATTTACATAATAATTTAATAAATTTTAAAAGAAATGTAGAAGAATTGAAGGATTTAGAACGATTAATTAAATTTGAATTTATAGGGATTTTGTGCAATATTTATAACCCCACTCAAATCTTTTGTTTTAAATAATTTTCTTAGTATTTTGTAGAATTTGGAAATGTACAAATATAATGTTCTTACAATAGAAATATAGAAATATTTCCGAAATGACCCCCACCCCTAAAGCCAAGAAAGCTGAAAAGAAGCAAAGGCAAGAGAAATCATCCTTTTAAAAATATTTTTTTTTTGTGTGTGTAACCAATAATTCTTTTGGAACAAGATAAAGTAATGCATCTATAACTCATTCTAAACTGTATTACTACTAATCGTTGTATTAACTGAATTTTAGAACAAGTTATTTTAACGCGTTGAGTGCCACGGTGACTGAAATTGAAGCACTGAAAAATTTACAATGTTTTAAGTAATTTTTAAGAAAGTATCATCCTGTAATAAATAAAAGGTAGGTAAATTTTAAATAAATTTTCAGTAATTACTTAAAACAATATATATATATTTTTAGTTTTATATCATATTTTAGACGTCAGTCATAGGTGAATGACGCGTATTAAACGGAAAGTTCAGTGTCAGTCACCGGTGACTGACGTGGCGCTTAACGTGTTAATGGTACTTATAAGTACCGTCAGTAGATAAAGGGTTAAAAATTGTAAACATAATTACCAAACCTCTTGCTTTGAATTGCGATTGAACTTTAAGATGTGGGATATTTTGACTGATTTGCTTAATCTTGAGATTAAAAATTTAATGTAAAAATAATTAAAATATAGGAGAGTCAAATAGTTACATTTTAAAGGACTTTGTTTTGTCTCATAAGATAAATATTCACGAAACTACTGCTTTTTTATTCTTGTGATTTCCCAAAATATTCTTTCAATTAGCATTCACACTACACAAAAGAGAATTTAATTATTTGTTGACTTCTTTGCATTTTCTTTCTACAAGACCAAAAAATATTTCTTACCATTTAAAAATTATTGCAAAAGACTGTTCATATACATTTTTAAAATCATGCATTTACCATATTATATGAAAAGACAAATTATTTAAAATTTTATTTACATCCAATATCAACGAAATTCTTTCTGTGGTAATACAATATGACGGAGTAAGCTGTCGAAAGAAAAATAAGAGTGGATTTTTTTAATTAAAATATTGTATTTATTTCCTCTCTTGGGTATTTTTTTAGCATTTTCCCTTATTGTTTAGGAGAAAAAAAAAATGTAATTACATTTCAAGTGTTTTTCTTTATTTGAATCTTATTTTTTTAACTCTACAATTTTCTTCCAGGCATTGTTTTTCTCTCAATTTAGAAGTAATTTCTTCCACATTTGTCATATGCATTTTTATGTTCAATAGCTATGTTTTTTTTTCTCTTAAAATCTTTATACAAACAAATATTTATTCCTTTTTCTCACGATGTGTAATTGCCATTTATTCTAGTAATATAGGTTCGTTCTGTCCCTTTGAAATTATACCAATGATATTTATTTTCTAAAACTGAAATATAAAACTAGACATTACTTAAAAATTTACTTATTTTCGTAAAACATGAAAATAAAATTTTATATTAACAGTGAGAGCTAATTAAAGCACAAGGAGCGCGAAAAAAATTAGTTTTAGATGTAGATAGCATACAACTGTTTCAGAGTTTTTAAAATTCCTTCATCAATGCAAGTTCAGAAACATTAAATACAAATACGATATCTAATTTTCCAACTGGATGAAAAATTGTCGAACCAGGGATCTCTAGGCTGAAGCTGTCAGTGCTCTGAGCTATTCTGGACGCATCTGGAAGACCTAATTCAGCCATGTAACCTTATTGATCTTGTCTGATACAATTATTCTAATTCATTTTACCAATTACAATAATTGTGTTAAAATTAATCTAGTCGTAAATAGAAATGTATGAAAATATTTTAAAAGATTGGAGCAAGCAGTGTAGCTAATGGCCGAAATATCGAAGAGTCGAGGAATCATGCTAAGTAACTTCCACATGTGTGACGTAGAGTTATAGGACACAAATGCGATTTAGCATCAAACCCATTCAGAAAAGGTTTGAGGTAGTAAAATCATGAACGCAAAAGGAGAGCGTGGTGGGAGGGGGAGGAAGATGAGTTAACGAAATGACATCGAAACTTGTGAAAAACTATACTTTTTAAATCACTCACTCAAGAATTTCATTTACCCCAGATGCTTCCCAAATGTCAAAATAACACACCCCCTTTTTCGTTCATGTGTTTTTTTCTACCTCATTTTTATTGTGATTGGCGATGCTCTCGAACTGCGTCATACATGCCGAGGTTAAATAGCTCCACTTTTAAATATTTTCATGCATTTTTTTTTTTTTTTTTTTTTTGAACTTGCACTGAGGAAGCAGTTTTAGAAAACCCCAAAACACCTGTCTGCAGTCTGCATTATACAATAATTATTGCTTTCTGTCATGTTGTCTTTTATATTTTAATATACTGTCCATAAAGTTCTATCCATTTATTTTAACTCTGAGCAAATGTTGATTGATAAAATATAAAATTTTAACGCACCATCGAAATTCTTTCTTGTTATTTAAAACCTTGGAGTGTTTAACCATTTATAAAAATATTATTTAGGAGGATTTCACTTTGTCAGTTAAATGACCATTGTCTCGTAATAAATCAATGTGTCCGTGATCTTTCCAAAAGAAAAAAAAAAAAATATGGCGTTGTATTTCCCACAACGCAAATATAAGTGAATGTAAAATTGCATTACATTGCCTGAATAAATAAGCGTTAATACGAAAGATACTATCGCGAAAAATAATCTAAAAATGCATTTATAGGATGTTACATTGGGCATAAGTAGTAATTGTTATGGACTACAACTAGTTTCGCGAAAACACTTTAAAGCTACTAATTTTAAACCAATGACAGCTTCCTTCACAGATTTCTCGTTTAAACTACACTATTTTTAAATAATTATTTTTCCATAGCATATCAGAGGACAATTTCTATCCTACTTTTTGATTTTGGTTGCTCATTTTTTAAGGCACTTTCAATTTCGGAACCGGTTTCGAAACTGTTAAATTATTGTATTATAATTTACTTTATTTTTTTGTCTTTACAAAGAACTTGTATCTGATACTGAGCCACTCGGCGTTGCCCGGTAACTTGATAATAACCTTAAATAAACTTCAACTTTGTATGACTTTATATCTTTAAGGGGGCTGGTCACTCAGCTTTGGAATTCTCCTTCGTAATGTTAAGTCTATGGACTTTTGATGCATTCGTATATTTAAAATATCTTCTCGGAAATTTCTATTTTTAACATCTTTTTTCTGCATACTCATTTTAAAAGATGTCTCTTTTTAGCTCACATGTTATCAAAGCCTGAGAGCTTGTGAGCTCGCCGGTTCTGTATGTACGTATGTACGTAACGCGATAACTCTTGATAGAAATATCCGATTTGCTTCAATATTTTTTCTAGGTTCATTCTAATAAGGCGCTTCCCTGATTAGTTTTGGGGGTTCCTTGGTTAAGGATAAAGGGGGAAAACGGGGCTACCCCCCTCCTTAATTTAGATAAATGGGTTTTTCATGCAGAAATATTCGATTTGTTCCAAATTTAATATACCGGTTTATTATGTTAAGGAGCTTCCCTGATTAGATTTGGAAGCTCATTACTTAAGTATAAAGGGGGAAAGGGGGGCTACCCCCTTGCTTAATTTAGATAAACGGGTGTTTTATACAAAAATATTCGATTTGCTCCAAATTTGGTATACCGGTTAATTATGTTAAGCAGCTTCCCTGATTAGATTTGGAAGTTCATTACTTAAGTATAAAGGGGGGAAAGGGGGGATACCCCCTTAATTTAGGTAAATGAGTTTTTAATGCAAAAATATTTGATTTGCTCCAAATTTGGTATACCTTTTAATTATGTTAAGCAGCTGCCTTGATTAGATTTGGAGGTTCATTAGTTTAGTATAAAGGGAGCAAAAGGAGGCTACCCCCGCCCCCCCTTAATTTAGATAAATGGGTTTTTCATGCAGTGTTATTCGATTTGCTCCAAATGTCTTATACCGGTTTATTATGTTAAGGAGCTGCCTTGATTAGGTTTGGAGGTTTATTGGTAATGTATAAAGGAGGGGGCGCCCCCCCCCCCTTAATTTACATAATTGGGTTTTTCATGCAGAATTGTTCGATTTGTTTCAAATTTGATATACCAGTTTATTCCGATATGGCTTCCTTCTTTTGATTTGGAGGTTCATTGGTTAAGTATAAAATGAGGAAAGGGGGCAAGTGTCCACTCTCCCCTTAATTTAGATAAATGGGTTTTCATGCAGAATTATCTAATTTAGTTTAATCCTTTTTCTAGGTTCATTCTGATAAGGAGCTTTTCTGATTAGATTTGTAGGTTCCTTGGTTCAGCATAAAAGGAGAAATGGGGGAGCTAATACCCCCCTTAATTTAGCGAAACGGTTTTTTTCATGCAGAATTATCTGATTTGCTTCAAATTTGGTATACCAGTTTATTATGTTAAGGAGCTTCCCTGATTAAATTTGGAGGTTCTTTGGTTAAGTATCAACGGGGTAAACGGGGGCTAATCCCTTCATTTATTTTTCGAGGGGCATTATTATTTGAAATAAAAGTATAATATACAATTAGTGTGAATAGCCTGTGAGCTCAATGCCATCAGTTTAACTGAGCAATTATTTTTTCTTAGTTTTCAAAATGTATGCTGAATTTAATATTTTATGCGTTAAAAGCGGGCGAATTGTGAGTACGATTTTAACACTTCCTATAAAATTAAGTCTATACTTTAGAAATATTTTGAGAACTAAGAAAAAAAGAGACCACTTTTAGGAAGTGTACACAAAAAATAGAAATTAAAAATATTAATTTCCCGAGGAGATATTTTAAATACGAATGCCCATAGACATTACATTAATGAGGGAATATCGGAAGCTGATTGTCCAGCCCCCTTAACCAGATTTTGTTTGGATTTATACTTTTTGATGAAAAATTCGCGAAAAAAAAATTTCTATTGAGTGATAAGAGCGCTCCGTAAGACGACACTTCCTTGCTTTTTAAGTTGGGTGGTTTCATAGTTTTTTTAAAAAATAGTTCTTGTTGTCCGAGCTCTCTGAAATTTTTATCGGCTATAAATACAACGGTTTTTGCAGCCTCTGAAAAAAAAAAAAAAACGTGAAAACGTATTGATATCTGGAAATAAAAGATGTTTCTACTCGCTTTTTTGTTCTTTTTGCGTCGGGTCCTGGAACATAACAAAAACAATATTTCTTACCGTCCCAAATCTTTACAATTTTAATCGTTTATAAATATTGCTGTTTCAAAACCTTCTTTAAAATTGTGAAAAAAGTTGCTTATTTAGCAAAATAACAGGAATCTAAGTCGCTCTGAAACACCCCAATTTTGTGTCTTCATCGAAAATGTCTCGGTTTTTTTAACACTTTTCAACAAAGTTGAAAAGTGTTTATGACTTCGGTTTGTCTGTCCGTCTGTCCGTCTGTTCGCGCTCTAACTCTCGTAAATATAGTCGGATCGTTCTGAAATTTTTGGATGTTAGTGACCTCTACCATAGCACGATCCCTGTTTCAAATAAAGTTTCTAGTATGTTTAATTCATTTACAGGGACAGTCAAAAGTTTTCCGTTACATTACGGCCTATGGGAAAAATCGTTTAAAATGGTTTTTAATGATGTTACATGCTTTCAAACATAATAAAATTGATATGCATTTATTAAGTGCACTAAAATATGCATTCTGTAAATATACGAAGCAAAGAATTGTTATTATTCCTTTACAGGGCCACACAAAATAATTCCGTTACAGAACGATATAGGGTTGGAGGGAATTGTTTGCGACGTATTTTAATTATGTTAAATTATTTCATGTAGAATGAAATTGATATGCGTCGCTGAGGTTTACTATAACTTATTTCATGTATAATACGAAGTGCATTGCAATTACAGGGACACACAAAAGATTTCAGATACTACATTGTATCTGAAGTATACTGTACAGTAGCAATGATTGCTGGAAATGCATTTTAATTATGTTATGTGCATTTTATGTTTCACTCTATCTATGCATAGTATATGGTGTGTATAAATGTTGTAATTCATATACAGGGCTACACAAAATAATTCGAAATGGTTACTGGGTATGATTGCAAATTGCTTAAAGGTGGTTTTTAAATGAGTTATGCAATTTTACGCAGAACTGCATTTGGTTTACAAAGAAATGTTTCTTTAACATAGATAAAAGGATATACAGGGTCACGAAAAGAATTGGATACATGGCCGTCTATAAATGACAAATTTCTGGAAATGTGATTTCAGTAGTTTTAAGAGTGTTTTACTTTGAATTAAACTTTAGCTAAATAGCGGCGTGTAATAAAGGTACTAGGTTAACTACAGGGCTGTACAAATGTATACAAGTATGTTTTGATCTATTAGTATAAATTGCTGAAAGAGAAATTTCAGGAAGTGTTGGAAAGTGTTTCATAATCTATGCTAAGCGCATGATTTTTCTTACTTGTTTAATACCTATACTCATGTAAACGATTGGGGATTTTCGTCTGTCGAGATGCTCTAAAAAGATTGTGCCGAAATACGGACGTTTAGTTGTTTTAACCTAGGAAAAATATCGTGAAATTTTCGAAAAATAATTTCACCGTCGAAAAGACTATCCCAGCTTTAAATACATACTTTTTTGATAATCTGTACCTCCGGAATTGAGCTCTGCGGAAGCATTGCTTAAAGGGAGAAAAAGACAAAAGCGAAAACGACACTTTTGGATCTTTTTTCAAAGAGTTAACAACAGTATTTTTCCAAAATGACTACGGCGTTTAAGACAAAGTTACAAAATTTAAGAGCATGTCGTATTCTCATTCGAATCCCGAATGCATTTGATCATAGTGAATTAAGGGTGCGCTGCCATGAAGCTACGCGATTGCGAAATCCCATGCTAGCCTATGTGAAAACTTTGAAGCGCAATTACTCATTACCTAATTGTTAAAATTGCGTAAAGGCTAATTATTAAAATTAGGTTACTGATGGTGAAAACAGTTATCAAAATACTGTTTTCACCATCAGAAAGTAGGCGTCCGATGCCGATGATGTGTGCTTTTAAAAGTTATCTTGTGAATTTTAAGTACATAAAAAATCCCTATAAATTTTGAAATATACATTTGATTAAATTTTATCATCATCTTAAAGATATTTAAAATTTACGTAGACAATTTTTAAAAACGCCATCATTGGCATATGACATCTACTTTCTGATGGTGAAAACGGTATTTTAATAATTATATTAGGTAATGAGTAATTGCTCTTCAAAATTTTTTGATGGGTTAACATGGGATTTCGCGATCGGGGAGTTTCAGTGCAGCGGCTCCTTAAGACAAACGCCCCCCCCCCCCCCCCAAAAAAAAAAAAATTATGTATACAGTATATGGTTCTTTCCT
The DNA here is from genome assembly GCA_963932465.1 of Maratus speciosus. Taxonomy (NCBI): domain Eukaryota; kingdom Metazoa; phylum Arthropoda; class Arachnida; order Araneae; family Salticidae; genus Maratus; species Maratus speciosus. Next base: position 681,388,089 of record OZ010787.1, on the reverse strand, counting down.
TCTATGCGCTAGGGAAAGAAGGTACTAAGCATGCGCGAGCACGCTTCCGCCGATTGTAAAAAAAAAAAAAAAGATTTTAATTAATATGTTCACTAAATATCAAAAAATAAAAATCTGAGCTGCAGGTGCATCAGGACCTGAATTATACATACACATTTACAGACTTCTTCGCGAGGTAGATTTTCCTGGCTGGAATTTTTATCCATTTCCATGTCTTTGACCAAAATAGCTTATACGTTAAAAAAAAAACTGTTTAGGCGATGCATTGCTTTTTAGTAAAATGTGTAATCTTAAAAAAAAAAAAAAAAGATAAACTATCTTGAAAAGCTGACGTAAAATCGTCACTATATGATCTGTCATATATTCTTCTATTCATGTCCCCAACAATATATGACATGAATAGACTATACTAGTACGATTTAATAAATATTAGATAGTAACCCGGTCAAGATTTGGCGGTAAATCACTTGAATGTTTCATTAGAGAAATTCTTAAATTTTTAATTAGTTGCTTTTAAATTAATGATTGAAATCGTAACAAATTTCTATATTGCATAAGTAATTTTTTTTCTTTAAGGCGATAGATTGTCCTGTCAGTCAACAATGAAGTGAAAGAATTTTAAGTTTATAATTTAAAACCAATTATGCTTGCTTTTTTTCAGAAATTCACCTAAAAATATTGGGTAGAGCAATTATTTTTACTTACTACGGACTCACTATTTTTTTTGTTGAAAAAATAACAATATTTATTTTTATTTTATTTTTTTAACTAACCATTAAAAGCTACCGTGAATTTTATTTTAACCAGTCTCTTTCTCTAAAAGCCTAAATTTGAAACGATGCAGTTAACAATTTATAATACATATTTTTTATTACTTGAATTTTATTTTACATTTTTATACATTTTTGAAATATTAAATCATGGATAAATAGGCAATTTCTTTTATAGTTCTTATATGAATATTTTTCTTTATTTCCGTTCTGACACACATATATATTCCTGATAATGATCTGAAAATATAACACAAATTGTAGATCAGCTCAATTTATTTAATTGATAATTACATGCAAAATATTTTAGCGTAAATATTTAAAATATAAAATTGTTATTATTTTTTAAAGTATTGTTGAGTTAAATATTATTTAATTATAAAGAATTCAAAAAATAATAAAATAAAAATCATAACTTTCCTCCTTATAAAACATTGTAACAAATATTTAAACAAATATTTTAATATATATAAATATTCCGATACCCTAGATGGCAGCACTAAACGACAGTCTCTAGCCGCCAAATAGGTTTTCCCATAATTCATTGCGGATTAGTTTTTACGGCAGAGAGAATGTTTTGCGATGCACAATGTAGAGGTGTTAGATATACAATCTGCCTGCTTGATTCCCCCCCCCCCCCCCCACCCCGGAGCTTTTAATGAGAGGCGTGGGAAATTATAAAATATTTTTCAATCACCGGTTTTCTTCTGATTTTTGGCGTGTAAATATGTACAATATTCCTGTAAATAATAATATGTTTTGTAGTACAGTGATTCATCAAACCTTTTTTTGTACTAAAGCATAGAGTGGCGTTTCTTTTCTGAAGTGATGAGTCGATTGATAAAAGGTTGTAGCCTCTACTTATGGGAAGTAAGCTGGCTAAAAATGGCTCCCCAACTTTGGGCCCTGAATCTACGACCGACCGACTAAATAAAAATTCAGATTCTCTACGAGTTTAAAAAATGCTTGTGCTCTTCATATTTAAAAGAGGTGCTGGTGCTCAAAATAGAATTATGGTGTTCTTTAAAAATGCTGATGTTTAATACACAATGTCGTATTCTACAAATGGTGTACTACAATGGGTGGTGCTTTGAGAAAGGAAAAATAGTGTTTTAGTATCTGCTGTTCAGACGTCGCTTGTGATTTCAGCCAAGGCAAATTAAAACATGCCGTGTGTTCTCATTAGTCTTGAAGGAAATTAACGATCGTTGTTCTACATGAGCTTCATGTATGTGTCAAATAGTGGTGTGAAAGTGTTCTAATACTCTGCTAACCGAACGTCGACCTCGGGGCAGAAAGTGTATTATAGTTCTTCAAGATAAAAATATGGATGCGTACAGCAGTAATAAGAATATATGTTTGTAATTTTTTGAATTCTCCAATTGTTTATTTTATGTTATTAAACTTTTGATATTAAAATTGTTTAAGATAGTATTTGAAAGTTTATAATTTTCTCTTAAAGAAAATAATTTGTGTCTGTTTTGTCATGACATACAGACGAGGTAAAACTGTTCTGAAGTGAGAAATCTTACATAACGTAAAAGTTTTCTATAAGAATTAAATTCTGAAAACAAAAATCTTTGATCAGTTTAGATTAAGGGTGGTTTAAGAACAAAATTTGTTCTGTTAAGATATATTTTACTTACTGATGTGAAAATTATATTTTGTGTCCTAATTTGAGAAAACTTTTTTGTTTTGAATTTAATAAACTGTATTTTATTAAAATGGTATCGTTTGACAGATATTTATGATAGAATAAATATTTTTTCTTAGTAACTTGAATTTCGTTTTGAATAAATTTGATTTATGAAATGTCGAAATTAAGTTCTGAACAGGACTTTTATAAGAATAAGTTTTCTTATAGGTTAAACATTTAAATTTGAATTTGTTTTAAAAGGTTAAAAAGAGAGAGAGAAGGAATTTTGTTTCCCGGAACAAAAGTAAATTGTGTTCTTTTGAGAACAATTTTGAATTATTTTGCTAGTAAAGTAATTTTAATTAATTTTGAATAATTGTGTTCTTAGAACAAAACTAGAAAGGATGCTTTTGAGAAGAAAGTTTTTAAAAATTCTTGCTTAACGTAATATTATTTTTTTCTTTTCTTTTCTTAAAAGAAATTTAAAGTTAGAGTGGTCTACAGGACATTCTAATGCTTTCCAATCTAGACGATATAATTGTTTTATCAGAGACTTTTGAAAAACATTTAGCAGATTTGACGGCGGTTTTTGACAGACTCTTGGAATTCAAACTCCGTGCAAATCGAGAAAAGTGTAATTTTGCCTGTCCTCGTGTAAAATATTTAGGACATTGGATTACAAAGTCCGGAATTGAAGTTGATCCCGGTAAAACTGCAGCAATTCAAATGATGCCTGCTCCTTGAACTGCCAAGCAAGTTCAATCATTTTTGCAATCTTGTTCTTGGTACCGACGGTTCATTCCCAATTTCTCGGACATTGCTAGGCCTTTCAGTAACCTGACCAAGAAGAATGCCTCCTGGAAGTGGGAAAAGGAAGAACAAACTGCTTTCGAAACATTAAAGCAGTTATTGACAAGTCCTCCTGTATTGAAACAGAATGATGCCACAAAGCCATACATCTTACGAACAGATGCCAGTGATTATGCCCTTGGTGCGGTTTTTCTTCAAGGACACAAAGAGGAAGAGTACCCAATTGAATATGCAGGTCGTTTGTTGAATGCTGCTGAAAGAAATTACTCCACAACAGAACGTGAAGCACTTGCAGTTGTTTGGACCTTAAACAAATTTCGTGGATACATAGAAGGACAAGAGGTAACTGTTGCCTCCGATCACCAATCACTGAAATGGTTGATGAGTTTGAAATCGCCATCCGGCAGATTCGCTCGATGGGCTCTACAAATCCAATCTTACAACCTGAAGATTGAATACATTCCTGGTAAAATGAATGTTGTGGCTGACATGTTGTCACGTCCAAATTGCAGTCATGAGGAACCCTCCTGTGAAATCTGTACAGTCTCCATTGAGATACCCAAAAGATCTCCAATGAATATTCGAGAAGAACAGTTAAAAGATGATGATTTAAGAAAAATCATTGAAGCTTTCGAGTCCGATGAAAAAGGCACAGACTATGCAAATTGGACTGAGCGAGACTATCTTTTAAACCAAGGAGTCTTGTATCGCTATGCTCCAGATTCCGATTCTGAAGAAGCACAACTAGTCTAGTCGTTCCTGTATAAGAACGAAATGATATTTTAAAAAGTCATCACGATTCACCAACAGCCGGACATTATGGAGCTGAAGGGACATACCACAGAATATCAAAACGATACTATTGGACCGGTATGAGAACTTTCATAACCAACTATGTCAAGAATTGTGCAGATTGCCTTCGTTACAAAGCTAGTAACACAAAACCTGCAGGCCTCTTACAGACATCTATTTACTGTCAACGGTTCGAAACCCTTGCCATTGACCTGTTTGGACCCTTACCTGAAACCACTGACGGTAAAAAATGGATTTTCATAGTGGAAGATTGCTCTAGAAAATGGGTAGAATTTTTCGCACTGAATGTTGCCACAGCCAAAGAATGCACTGTAACTCTTCTAAAAGAAGTTTTTCTAAGGTACGGTCTTCCCAGAAAAATAATTAGTGACAACGGTCCTCAATTTGTCAGTGAACTAATGCAGCAATTGTGTTATCTTCTGGATGTGAAACAATCTTAATTCCAGTGTATCATCCACAAGCAAATCCGGTTGAACGAAAAAACCGTGATCTCAAACCTCGTTTAGCGATTCTCGTTTGAAACGAACACTCTACATGGGCAGAAAAGTTGCCTACAATCAGGTTTGCTATGAACACAGCCAAATGTGACACGACAGGGCAAACGGCTGCTTTTATACAGTTTGGTCGATAACCTCGCACCATTGATGACATTCGTCATGATATCAGACCTGTCATTAATAATGATAACTTTGTGCGAGAGATAACTCCTTACCTAAAGAAATTTGCTAACTTTACTAAGCAAGTGAAAGACTTGGTCGAACAACGCCAAGACAAAAGAAAACAGTATGCGAACAGAAGTACCTCAGTATTCTCCTGGTGACCATGTATGGGTAGAACTCCATCCCGTTAGCAAGGCTGGTCAGAAAAGAACTGTCAAATTCAGTCCTCCACGTGACGGACCCTATGTAGTACTCACACAGCGCTCGCCTACTTCCTATGTAGTTGCCAGTTCACAAGCTCCCGAAGTTCCCTTAGGAACTTACCATACATCTGCCCTAAAACTTTGTAACAATGTTACCGACCAACCAGTTATTCCACTCAGGAAACGTGGTAGGCCAAAGAAAAAGTTTCCTGGCCCCTTGCCGAGACGTCTAAGGAACCAGAGGGGGAGGATGTAACAAAGAGAGGCGCGGGAAATGATAAAATATTTTGCAATCACCGGATTTCTTCTGAGTTTTGGCGCTGTAAATATGTACAATATTCCTGTAAATAATAATATGTCTTTTAGTACAGTGATTCATTAAACCTTACTTTGTACTAAAGCATAGAGTGGTGTTTCTTTTCTGAAGTGATGAGTCGATTGATAAAAGATTGTAGCCTCTACTTATGGGAAGTAAGCTGGCTAAAACATGTTATTATTGAAATGAATTATCGCCAAAAATATTAGAGAACTGACTTTGCCGAGCATTGGGCTCGAACCTGCGTCCACAAGAAAAAAAATGCAGAGCTTTCAACTGCTGGTTTGGACTGTTGCACCAGCTGGAACTCGTTCTACTTTTCTCTAAATTGTAGAGGTTCGAAAAAGAGTTGACGCATGCGCAAATGTGTCGATTACGAAGTACTTAAATTTTTACCTTTCCGTTTTAATATATATGATGATTACTCTAGATGTGGACATGGTTGACATTTCACAAACGCATTGCAAGTTTATTGGTATGCCTCATGAGATACAAAATGCAGTGAAAGTTATATATCTTTCTCTCTAACATATCTAACTTGGCGACTATTAATATTTTTATACAATAACCTCACGATCTACAATAAATTAGTAGAGATCGTGTAATATTCTATAAAGAGATCGTATAATATGCATCCTAGTGTCATCTTAATTTTAACAGGATGTTTTCTTGAAAGAATATGGTTTTACTACTTAGTTGAAATGTTTGCCTCATTATCACATTTGTTTCATCATGAAGGATATGATATCACTCCTTCCTTCAAACAAAATACAATTTAAATATACCTTTTTCGAGAAAATAAATAAAATGATTGGAAATAGAAATAATTTCTAAAAGAGACTGACAGCATAAAAATGGTCGAACGCTTATTTCAAGATTATTAGCTTGCTCTAATATAAATCCGCGTCCATTCATTATATTTTGATTTCATTACACCAATAAGATATAAGCACCTTCTTACACAAATAAAATATTAAAGCCTTAGAATTTATTCCCCTACTTATATGTTTACTTAATAAAAACTAAATTTATAAGTAAAAAACAGTTACTATCAAATCACTAAGCAACAATATCAATATTTTATTGTACTATATATTTTTCTTATTTGGTCATCTTAGAAGTAAATTGCCTTAACGAAGATAAAATTCTTTCAAAACACTTATTTGAGAAAGCAGTTTAAATTCTATATTCCCCATAAAATAAGTGTTGTATCAAATATTTCGTTTCATACTAATAATGCAAGATTTTTACAAAGAAATGAAGATTAGACATAATCAATAATTGCGCAGGTTGGAATGATGCTAAAGACATTCAAAGAAATGACTAATTAATTTAGATGACGGCTAATTCCATAAATAAATTTATATCTGATGAATGGTGAGTATAACATAATACGATATGAGCTTTGTAATAGTTGTTATTGGAATGTTAGTTGACAAGACAATTACTTTACTTTATTAATTACTTTAACTATAATAGTTATACAGGATCAATACATAAATATGTCCGAACATGATGCAGCTATGTTTTGGGCTAAGTGAGGGGTAGCAAACCCGCGGGCCAGCAGGCCATCTATCTGTAATATTTTCAAATAGTAATCTTCGTCTGGTTTATTGACAATAATTGTTCAATTAAATAAGGAAAGGATTACTATTCTGAATTACTGGTGACAATTTGGCCGCTGGCACGCGATTTTGTCCCCTATGTGCTAGTTAAAAATGTAAAGTCATTTTTAAATTTCTACACAAAACCTATGCACATGATTTTTTGGTTAGGTTTTTTTCTTTTAATTTATTATCTTTAGTTTCACGAAAAGAAATACAGGGTTTCCATAACGTCAGTGTAAAATTTTGAGCATTGGCATCAAATTGCATATAATTCAATTCCTTTGAGGGCGTTCTGATAGAGTGCGTTCAACAGAATGAAAAATAAGCATTTTTGGGGTTTGTCCATTATTTTTAATGTATGAGCAGAGGCAGGAGGACTTCACACTCACTGTCCAGTGCTTACACCCGGTGCATTGAATACATTCTTTACCATTCTTCATGTATTATTTTGCCACACTAGGCAGGGCCAGTCTTCTTCGTCGTTATCAACTACTCTTTTTTTAATGTTTTTCCCTTTCAGTTTTCTTCGCTGGTTTCCTTTCTCACACTTTGAATTAAATTGCTACTTCTTTTTTAAGACCGTCTCCTTGTTAGCGAGTTTCTGTTTGAATGGAGAACTCGTTATTACTGTGGCTTTTTCAATTTTTTCTTATAAAAACTACTCGCTTCATTGAAGTTTGTAGCTTACTTTTAGAACTGGCGAAATTTGACCAATGATGTCCTTTGCATTTACAGGGTTTCTATGATTTTCAGGTAAACTAGTCGACGTGCATAAACTTTTAACAGCCTAATCTTTAGAATGAGTAGTAAATTTGATGTAGGTTTGTCTTGCTGTATGGAAAGTTCTGTACCTGAAACTTGTGTATTCAATGATTTCCAGGAGTAGTGTGTATCAAATCCTTGTCAGAAAAATATTCTGGTCAAATGGCCATGTACCTGTGCATGTAAACTCGCTTACAGCCTTTTCTAAAGTCAGTTGTAAGCGGGGGTCAGTGTAAAATGCCCACATGGCGTTTTTACCCTTGATTTGGGCGTTATACCCATTTTCCACCATTTTGTTAGAACCACATTATTTTAAAATTAACCATTCAACATGATACTAAAATTATATTCAAAATATAATACATTTTAATAAAAAACTCATAAAACGTACTTACGTATGACTACACGATAATAGGATGAATTCACGTCAAAAAAATTTCAACTGCTTCAAAATAAACATAGGCACCATTCCAATAATAAATACACGTGATCGCGTGAAACGACTGCGCAGCATAAAATATATCCTTCTACAAATTCTCATACTAAATAATGGCGACATCAGTTGCTTTATTTTATAATTAATAAGGGTGGGCATTTTATCCAGTTCTACCAATACTTTTGAAATATGGTAAAATCCTTCCTATTTCATCCTAATCTGCCCATGGTAGCATATAGGATACCATACAAAAATCCTATAAAATATAATAAAATCGCATTTTTTCATATTTTTACTTTATTTAACCCACTGTAACATAAATAAGACTAAAAATTAATTTTTTCCTTAGCAATTTCTTGTAGTGGGAATTAGAGAACTTTCCTAAATATTTCTGAGTTTCGTCACATTATGGGCTATGGGCGATGCTTGCACGATGACAAATGTTTGTCTCTCCATGTTTGAAAAACACATTTAAAATATGCTGAAACTGTAATATAACTTCTGCACTATAATTATTTAATCGCTAAAATTTTTATATTACTTTTAAAAATAATGTTTTATTATATTGCTTAATGTTTATATCCAAAAAAATAAATTGGAATGAACATATTAAAGAAAGTTTTTCGAATCTGCTACCTCATTAGCGGAAAAAGGGCAACACAAATTTTGACAAATACGCAAATGAATGCGGTATAAATTTTCTACATTAAATACTAAAGATATTGTTTGTTTTTTACAGCCACATTTTGTCATGGAAACATGGAACTTCTTTGCAACGTTCTAGCTAAAACTTGAACAATTGTTATTTGTTTAAACAAAAAACTTCAAAATATCAGTATTAAAATGTTAAAGGAGGGGCGAAAGTCTTTTAGCGACAAACCTTTCTGAATATTTATAGATAACTTATTCCTTAAAAAAAACCTTTAAATTAAAAAATGACTTTTACAATATTTATAAAAATATAACGTAAGCAGTTTCTTACATTTCATCATCAACTTCAATACATTTTATTATCTATAAATTTTGTATTATGTGTACATTTAAAACATTATTTTAGCATACATCTAAATATTACACTGTGCAGTTTAATCTAATTTTTGCAATAATCAAATAGGCGCAATGCAGATTCAAATGTCTAAAATGTCTGACGCTTATGAATCTTAAAAGGATGGTATGGTTCAATTTTAAGACGTTTTTAAAATGTCTTGTTTTCAGATAAGTTTTGCCTCCTACTTTCAGACACTTGACCCTGATTAACAATTTGGCTGCCTCCCCATTTTTCAAAGTCAACCCCATGTGCCACCTACTTTATCTTCCTACTTAATTTTTACAAATAATCGAAAACGAATGAAATCTACTCATAATTAATAAAAAATAATGATTTTAAAGTACAATTTTTTAAGTGCAATTTTAAGTACAATGTTTTATAGCACAAAGTGATAGGCGATACAGGGTTCGCAAACCGCTTATTGAGTCACCAATACAGGGTGTTTCACCCTAACTGAAGTCGGCTTGTCGATAATAATTATCCGGAAACTTAAAATATTGCAATAAAAATGTAACGATAGGTACCTTATTTTGAATGAAATGGTATAACATCACAAAAAAATCTTGAAAAACAGGGTACTCACACAACCGATGATACCGTAAGAACTGATCATCACAGTCCAAAATGGGGAGCGTCCAGTTCATACTACTGGCGTGTATAATGGAAACTTCTACCACTTTTTTGTGGTGTTAACCCATTTCATACAAAATAAGGTACCTATCGTTACATTTTTATAGCACTATTATAATTTTTCGCAAAATTATTACCGACAAACCGACTTCAATTACGGTGAAACACCCTCTATTTTTGACGCAATAAGTGGTTTGCGACCCCATGTTCCATTGCATATATTGTTCGTCTTGATGAGTACCATCATCCCCCTAAGTTTGTTGAAGCATTTCAGATACACCCTGTATATTCATTTATATGTGTATTCTAAAGCATAGAAAGTCTTTGTTTTTTATGAAACTTTAAGAAATGGGATTCAAATGAATTCCAGGTATAGCGGCTGCTATTCATTTGCCCCCTCTCGTACTTCATATGCTATCATAAAAATAAGCACACTGACTTAAAGTACACTGGACTCCAAAAGTTAAGGAACAGGGACTGGATGCTTTTGACTGTACACGGTTTGTCGAATATCAACCAAAATTATTGGCAAATCGTTCTTGAACTTCTGAGATGTAAAAAACATGTTTGATTTCATATTTATCGGTAAAGATTTAGTCGGGAGGACAATTGGGGACTAATAATAAATTTAATAATAAAATAATATTTGCGATCAACAACGTAACAGAAAACGCTGAAAATGGTTTGTCACTGCGTTTAATGACTATCTGGGTCCTGTTCAACGTTTGTGTGCATTTCTGTAAGCATAGCATTCCTATTCGTGCAGATGTTATTGTGTCTGTGAAAAAAATCAAACGTTTTTGTTTATAGCATACAGAGTTTTCGACCCAATTTAACACAACTTTCCGAAAACCTGACAAAGAACAGCAGTAACAGTACACTGCAATTGAAACATGAATTCAGCCAGTACCGGATATATGGTCACCCGCTTATAAGGTCACTTTCCTAAGTCCGGACTGGCTGAATTGGGTATTACGTGCTAAAATACACCGCCTATATGGTCAGTTTCCAATGGCTACTATCTGTCATATGGTCATATTTTGTCTCCCTTTTTATCGCAAAATATCTTATAGTTTTATGCTTTTTTCTTCCCTTTTTTAGGGTGTAAATTGCCGAATAGACATATCATTCACATTCAAGTATCTTCAACTGTCGGCCTCTTTATATTGGTCACACAGTGCTTTTCATTTTTAATAGCTTTAGAAAGAAGTGGTTGGACATCCTGAAGGAGGAACTTCTTTCCTTCTAGTCAATGTTCCCCTTTTTGCGTCGTTGAATCTCCCGTGCGTTTGCTAAAATCTACAAGTACGAGCTTTCGTATGGTGAAAAAAGGTCAACTGATATTTTTATAGCTTTAGAATGAGAGGGATACCTTTTCCTTTTTAAACAGAGCCTTATGGCCGTATCAGACTGAGAACGGTAAAAAACAAACATTTCCCCCGAGCATTTTACGAAACATGCTCACCCAGCTTGTTGTATGTTCGGTAAACAAGTTCTTTAAACATTTTTTAGGTTTATAGCGTAGCGTTAACATCTATTATGTGTTGATCTGGAAGGGTTACCTGATACGTTTGCATATCTTCCTGCTACCCATTCATATAAATCCTGTCTTCCTAGTTTCGTTCCTATTAGCTCTGGAGTGAATATCCAACTTTTGCCGTGCGATGCCGAAAAGGTTTGGCGAGCAAGAATAGCCAGCAAAATTCTCTCCTTCATCAAGGTCAAGCAACTTTTGCTGACTAAAATGCTGTGCTGGGGGGCGAACGACTGTCTGGTGTCTGGGGGTTTCGTGGGAAGGTGGATATGGGTTTTTCCCCTCGTGGACATTTAGCTCCTATACCGCAAGGTTGGCTGTCTACGAGTGGGTGATTTCTGTTCTGTCGTGTGATACAGCTTTTAGAGATCGCGATAATATTGCATAATACATGACTAGATGCGCGTTGACACTCGAGGAAGGGAGGAAGGGGATCTCCTCTTCCCGGCTGCAGCCTAAAAGAGAAACTCTTTGCTGCCGGTAAGAGTGTCCGACATAGTCTCCATCACCCCTTGCGACCGAATGAAAATTGTTCTCTGTGCAGAGAAAAGTTAAATCACGCATTTTTAATTTTCTTATTTTCCATTACTGGTCGCTGTGTGTAAAGTCTTCGTTCATTTGTTAATTGTCATTTATGATTGCAAGATGTCAGTAAAACGAAAAATTTGCAATTGCAGAAAAAAAAATTGGTTGAATACTTTGAAAAATCGAATGTATCGAAAGCAGCTTTCGCGAAGACTGATGGAACAGAGAGGGTGACACTAAATAACGTCTTAGAGTTCAAATCTTGTTAAACAGAAGATGTGATCAACGAAAAGAGAAAGCGGGACCATGTTTCAACATTTGAGAATATTGAGAAAGATCTTTTCATTTGGATAAAATGTACCAGATTGCAGAATGTTCCAATATATGGATTAAAGTAAAAGACAAATCTCTGAAAATTGCTGCATAACATAGGAAAACCAAATTTTACTGCCAAAGAATCTAAGAAATGGCTGTTAACGTGTTACGTGACATCCTCAATAGGTACAGATCTTGTGATGTTTTTTTAATTTTGATAAACTTTGGCTGTTCCTTTCATGTTTTGCCAGATAAAACTGTTAATTTTAAAAACGAAAAATGAAGTGGAGGGAAGGTAAGCAAAAAAATAGATTCACGCCTATTGGTGTTTTTCTTCTAGATATCCTCAGATGACGTGACATCGGTAAAGTCCACGGTGAAGCTTCCATAATGGAAACAGTTTCGGAAATTTTAAATATAAACACTGATGGAAACGATGATAATGACAATGAATTCGAAGCTGAATCGACAACGCGAGCAGAAGCTCTCAAAGCACTAAATACATTCAGATTTTTTTACCAACCCCAGAGGCACTGAAGAATATTTAAAAACCTCCCGTGAATAAGAAAAAAGTAGTTTTAACAACTACGATAAAAAGAAACAAAACTGCATAAAAGTTTATTTTTACTACTAGGAGGATACTCATCAATTCGAAATTTTAAGTGTAAAGCATCCTTGTTTATACATCTTGCTTTATAAATTATATGTTTATAGCTTCTTTGTACATTATTGTACTAATATAACTAACTTATCAATAATATTTTATTGTATAAAATAAAATTCCTGCTTACACCGCATATAAGGTCACCCCGCTTATAAGGTCATATATTTCAGGACTGCATGGGGGACCATATAACCGATACAGACTGTATATTGAATATTGGTTGAGATATGGTCATTTGTATGAAATAATTTTTAACTGCGCATGCGTGGAAGATTTCAAAATTTTTATTTCATAATTTGGTAGTCAGCCGTTTTGGGCAACTTCTATCAAAAGCCCAGTAATAAATGAATAAATGAATGGTTGGATGATTGTATGGGGTTTAATGGCGCAAAATCCCTTTTGGAACATGCTGCGCCAAAAATAAATGAATGGAGTTGGATTGCGTTATGTGCATTTGTGAAACTACACCACAAGCTAGTACTCTGCACATTTTAAAAAATATATATTTCCTTCTAAGCTCCTGCCTGGAAATGCCCACTTAAAAAACAAATTCCGGCGTCACCTTTTAGGTAGACATTAAAGTATAACTAAATCAAATTCAAAATTCGGGAGAAAATCGAAAACTTGATCAAATACCACATTTTTAGTTTTGTCTGACGCTTTGTTTACGGGTTTGGTTCTATTTGTACAACTTTTTGAAAAAAATAATCTCTGCCTACATTTATATACTAGGACATTTTCAAGAAAAATCTACGATAAATAAAAATGTTTGTAAATTGTTGAGCGATTGAATATAAAATAGTTCTCTGTCCTGGCCCGCTATCAAATGGTATATACAACTATTTATTTTTTGTCTTTAATATTGATTATATTCTCGGCTGTCATGTAAACGCAGATCACACTTTTTAATTTTTCTTTTTTCTCATGGCATTAATTGTATTTTCTTATACAAGAGTGAATCAAAAAGAATTTTGTACTTGACCAAAAAGACAGAGTTAAGAAAGAGTTAAAAAGACATTTTATGCATTTTACTGAACAAAATTGAGCATTTTTCTACATAGTCTACTGAGACATTCATTACAACACACAATAAGGCTCTATGTGGAAAAGAACCATCGTTGTGGAACTAGTTCTGATATTTTCACGTCATGGACCTCAAAAGTCTTGTTTAATTAGTCCAAACAAATTATAGTCGGGCGAGATAGGGTAGGAGATACAAGAGGAGAGAGATAAGGTAGATATGGGGAGTAATTGCTTTGTAACAAATCGCTTGTTTTTCAAGCAGCATGGTACCTGGAGTTGCCGTGCTGAAGGATGATGCGGAAATTCTCCGTCGTCGCTCCTTTTCATAAGTTGCTCAAAACACCAATCTCAAGCATGAATTCAGTGGCACCGAATATATACACAGAAATAACAATTTTTTCTTTGCAAAGTATTTTAAGAGCAATCTTCATCTTTGCCAAACAAATTGCCTCATATTAAAATACGCCAACAACTAGCACTAAGGTATAATGCTATTTTCATTTATCCTCGTACTTTTTTGTATATATTTTCTCTTTTTAAAATTTAATTTCTGTCTCATTTAAATAAGGCTCTCTTTCATATGATACCATTCGTCTTAACTGTTTTCTGATATATTTACTGGCTCTTTATTTTTTTTATTGGCTGTTTTCTTCCATTTGTCATGCTTCTACTCTCATGGCACTACACTTTCTCACTTTAATTTACGCCCTTTCCTTTCCTGAAGTTGAAAGACGTGTTGCGATTAGTGCAATTTTGAGTATGTATTTAAAAGTCGCATTCATTGTAGCGCACTTAAATACTGAATGGCAAATTTCCCTTACATAATTTTACAGTATAATATCATCAGAATTGAAATGACGTTTGAATATAGAAAAATATTCTTTGTATATTATAATTATCATACAGACAATACATGTTAATTTGGTTACCGGGATGCTCTAAAAAGATTGTAACTCAACTATTGTTGAGTTACCTTTGCGTAGGAAAAAGTGTCTTCGGGAGGAGCAACGTAAACTGCAGTCGTGAATTTTTCGAACACAGTAAAATTTGTATTTTTGAAAATCAATTGCACCATTGAAAAGAAAAAAGTCAAGTTTAAATGAGTATACTTTTAAAACCGATACTTTGAAATTGTGCCCCAGGGGAACCTCGCCGAAAGGGAGAAAAAACAATCCTTTTTAAACATATTTTTTGAAAGGGTTAACAATAATATTTTTTGGCTATACGTTTTCTAATTGCGACGTTTAAAACCCAAAAGTACGAAATTTAAGAATATGCCTTCCTGTTCACCGAATACCAGAGTTCTGCGGTAGGGCGTTAAGACACCCGAACAAAAAAAATTTGTTTCTCCCTTCTTCTTCCTGCCGAAAGCAGGGACTGGGCATGCGCGCATCCGCCGATTCGCAAAAAAATCGCTTTTTACGAGTTTTTAATTAATATCTCGAATAATTATTAAAAAATTAAAAATCTGAGACCTGCATCAAAACCTGCCTTCTGTCAGCCTGTGAAAATATGGCTGAACAGAGCTACGATGGTTAATGTGGAAAACTTCGTTAAAAAAACACCAGTTGCAAAAACAGCTATTTATTCGAAGCTAGATGATATGATGATTTACATTGCAACAGCGTTACTAATAATATTTCAATGCAGCTACATTATGAAAGATGACATATGTGCAAAAATTTTCTAGAAGCTACAGACTCACAATCTGTGCAGACATTTATACAACAAACTAATGAGTTGTTTTGCATAAAACTGTCGCCAATCCACAAATATAAACTTATGTAAACACATCTGAAACGCCATTGGCTACAAACTATGACGTTGCGAGTCAACCACTCACGGCGAAAGACGTGATCCCGAAATCACTGTTACTGGCAATTATTCAGTAACGGCACTTGCCTCAGGAGCTAATGAATCGAACGAAACTGCCGGTCGTTTCGGATATGTAAACAATTCAAGAGGGGTGAAAAATAAAACCGTGCACCAATATCAAAAATAAATACTTTCAAACTTTAGTTTTATTTAATCTTTTCTGTATGCTGAATTAAGGCTTAAAAAGTAATTGATTCGTAACATATTCGACTATCGTAATACAAATTTTCAGATATCTGCGAGCGGTAAATTTTCCGAACCATGACACACGGATACACACACAGAGTAAAAATTTTCTTTTATTAGTATAGATATGCATGACAAAGGGTACTAAATATACAGTATAACCACTAAAGTCTCTTGCCACCCTCGTAACTTCGGATTGGCTGCTGCTATATTAATAAAAGTGGTGTCTAAGAAAGTCAAGTAGCCATGCGTTATTGAATGGAACCGCCTACGGCTCCACCTGGTGGAAAACTGTGGAGTTAACATTCCTATCTCGAAAACGGAAAGAGATAGGGGGAAAAGTGATTTACAAAGTTGTACGGCATCATCGATTCAGTACGAAAAAATACATTGTGGACATTAATGCGAAAAATAGAACGGTTAAAACGCGTATTTATTTTTTCGTGATTTCCCACACTATGAAATAACAAAACGATATTAGAAAGAAAAAAACAACTAGTTATAACAGTATACCTTCATTTGAGATGTTCAAATCTCTCACCGTAAGCTGCGATGCACATTTGGTTGCGCATTTGTCCCAAAGATAATCATTTCTCCTTCCGTTCAAGTTTCGTCACGTCACAGTATAGGAAATCATGAAAAAACAAATGCGCGTTTTAACCGTTCTATTCTTCGCATTAATGTCCACAAGGTGTTTTTAGTACTAGAGTGTAGATCGACGATGTTCTACAACTTTGTAAATCTCTGTTTACACTATCTCTTTCCGTTTTCGAGATAAGAATGCTAACTGCGCAGTTTTCCACCAGGTGGCACCGTGGGTGGTTTCATTCAGTAGCGCATGGCTACTTTCCTATACCCAGACACCACTTTTATTAATATAACAGGGCTGCCACAGGCGACTATTTTTTTTTTTTATCAAATTCTCATCACTATTTTAAAAAATTAATTTTGTAGTATATTTCTCTTACAAGCGTTGTCAAACAGTATGTCCGTAATTTTTGTTCTGAGAAAGTGCTACGAGGTAGAATTAAAAAATAGTCGCCTGTGGCAGCCCTGATGCAGCAGAAGCCGAAGTTAAGAGGGTGGTATGTTACTTTAGTGGGTATACTGTATACAGTCTACGTCTAGTTTTTATCATTTAAAATACAAATGAACAACGTAAAATCTAATTCGTTTACTACAAAAATGTTACTTTAATTCAAATTTATAATACTCACGTGAGCTTTCCTTGGATATTAGAATTAAAATCACCGGGTATTAAAATAGTAGCCTACGATGTAGCCTGTAACGCTGTATAGTAATAAAAATCTAACCTAAAATTTCAAAACCTAATTTTAATTATTCTGACTTTCATGTTTTCGTGATATTAGTGGAAGATTTTTTTTTCAATTATCTTTTTAAACAGAATGAAAGTTTCTTTTGCCAAGTCTATGGTACTAACACCACAAAATTATTTTCATTACTACCTAGGACGAAAAACAGAGAAAAAATAGTTAACATCACTAATTAGTTTTTACGTTGAATAACTACATAGTAGGTAAATAGTAAACAAAATCTAATTAAAATCCTTGAAAGAAAAATAAAGGGCTAAAATTGAATATTTCACGTGGGAAATATTCTCATAAAACTATGTAAATCCTGTTTTTTCATTTTTATGTGAATAAGACATGAAAGTAAAGAGTAAACTTATGTTGATTTTCTATGTTATATGTTAATTTTATATTTTATATTTAGTATTTTTTTTTTTTTTAATAAAAACGTGCTTCAATATTTTTCGTTATCCTTCAATATAAGTTTACTATAAAGCTTTCTAAAATTTTTAATGGTTGTTTTAAACTTTTAATAAAATTTCTTATGGGTATGATTAAATATTTCCCGAAGCAACCGATAAGAAATGAATGTGACCCTTTTCTAAACATTTCTATCCTAATACTTGATGCCGTGCTAAATAAGAAACAATCTCTGAAGAAATCGATATTGCTGTCTCTAACATATCAATCGTCGAATAAAACCTAAGCATACTGCAAGTTTTATGGCATATAAGTAACAAAAGACTAGATGTCTGGAATATCATTTATTGTAGTAATCCCCTTGCTCTTGTTCGGATTTACCCATTTTCGGGGAAAAAAAGACATAGATTATAACGCATCTCTTGAAGGAAAGACAATTATTAAAGAATACGAAAGAAGTAAGTTTGACATATATTTTTCCTAGATAAATATTCTTGCGAGTGCTTAGTAAATACATAGAATGCTTTGTTTGCTGATTTTCTAAGCGCAATTTTCCACAGAATTGGAATTCAGTGTATATTTTATAACACTAAGAAAAAAGGTATGTATAATGAAAAGTTTAAAATTAAATCGTATTACATACATAATTTATAACAATATTATATAAAATAAATATATAATTCAAATATAAGTTTTCTTGTGCTATACATCCCACAAAGGTACAGCCGTGAAAAAAAAAAGGTAAACTACCCTTAATAACTCTACAAAAAATTATCGTAGAATAAAGTTACTGCTACCACACGATTGGTAATAAAGTCTACTTTTAAATGATGTATATAAAATTTGCTTAGGGGCCATCTACATATTAAAACGGACCATAACTTTGTTTTTTTTTCAATAGCAGTGCACAATTCTGACAGCATAAATGAACTCTACACTCTTCAATTAGCCTAAAAACAAATTTTTATGCAATTCGTACCATAAGTTTCCAAGAAATTAATTATTTTAAAACGAGCTTATTTTAGGGGCTGTAATCATTTTAAATTCGGTACGCGAATGTTGACCGTTCTTGATCAACGCAACTTAAGCGCCTCTCAAGCTGTCATTGAAGACTGCTAGATTACATGATAGCATAAGAAAGCTCAAAATATATCGTCAGTCAGTCAGTAGTCTATCATAGAAGGTCCCTTAAACCATCATTTTGCCGTTTTAGGTAGCTTTCATTACAAAATGCTACCTATTGCAGCCGTTCGGAGGAAAGCGATTTCAAAAAAGTTTGGTATATTTTCATCGATCATGACCCCCAGATCCCGAAACCACCCTCCGTTCAAAATTGACATATATATATATATATATCCATATATTTATATATATATATATATATATATATCTGAACTTTGTCACACTGTAACGCTCGTATTTATGAACCGATTTGGATGTAATTCGGTGCGTACATAGTACTTACCAATGTCTCGACCGAGTTCGTTGGCCAGTTTCATCCGCCATTTTGCTTCGAAATGGCGGCCATTTAAATTAAAAAAAAATTTTAAATTTGAAATGTGGTACCAAAAAATTGAAAATGGAAAAATATTTTTTTCCCTACGTATTTGACCTTTATATAAAGATTCCGGAACAGTTTTTGTTTCGTCTATATCTAAAAAGATGGCTGGGTTATAGCATTTTGAATTTCTATTGTGGCTGATATTTTAAAACGACCTGATTTTTATCACGCGATAACAGGCGTATTTATGAACCGATTTGGATGTAACTTG
Organism: Maratus speciosus; assembly: GCA_963932465.1. NCBI lineage: Eukaryota > Metazoa > Arthropoda > Arachnida > Araneae > Salticidae > Maratus > Maratus speciosus. The sequence continues at coordinate 681,368,775 of OZ010787.1, read as the reverse complement.
GTCTGTACATAGTACATACCAATGTCTCGTCCGAGTTCGTTGACCGGCTTCATTCGCTATCTTGTTTCAAAAGGGTTGCCATTAAAAAAAATAAATTTAAAATTTAAAATGAGGTATTAAAAAATTGGAAAATGAAAAAGATTTTTTTATGTGTTTGGCCTTGATACAAAGATTCCGGAGCAGTTTTTGTTTCTGAAAATTTGTTCTTTTGTTTATGTCTTAAAAAATGGTTGAATTATAGCACTTTGAATTTCTAGCGTGGCTAACATTTTGAAACGGTCTTGTATTTGTCACGTGATAAAAAACGTATTCGCCTATTTCGATGTAAGAAGGCATGTGGATAGTATACATCAATATCTCGACCAAGTTCGCTGGCCAGGTTCATCAGCCATCTAATATCAGTTAATACTTAGTTGGGTCACATGCCCTACTACCGCACTCCATATATGTTCAGGTTTCCCGGACCTTTCCAACATTGGAATATGATTATCTTACTCTTAATTACGACTTCTTCCCAGGATGTGAAGAAAGTCTCATTATAACAGTTACACACACACATGGTGTCACATTATAACAGTTTTCAAACTGCTATAATGTTACTTACCAATATTGAATTATTGCTTCTATTAATTCAATTTTATTGCTGGGTTACTTCTGTCCAGCAAGTTTCTTTAATCGGTTCCATATAATGGGTATTTGCAAAAGTAAGTTCCGTTTTTTGGTTAAAATTACATGTTTATTTATCCGATATATAAAAGTGGTACCATTATTCAAATTATGCTCCATCAGAAGTCACAACAATTCGCCCATCTTTCAGACAATTTACGAATTCCCTGCCTGGAGAAGTCGTCGTCATTTGAAGTGATCGATTTGTCAAGCCAACTTTTGCTCCTTTCATAAATTGTGAATCGTTCATCTTGAAGGGTTGACTGCATCGACCGGAATAAATAGCAATCTGAAGGAGCAATGTCTGGCGAATATAGCTGGTGGAGTAGAACTTCTAAATACAGCCCTTTTAAGTAGGTTTTAACGACGCTTGCAGTATGTGGTTTTGCTTTCTCACGCTGCAAAATAGTTTGTTGTGTCTATCCTCCCATTATGGTCGATTTTCTTGAACAGCTTGGTTCAAACATTTGTCGTTGGTACACTTCCCCAGTAATAGGTTCAAAAGGTCTCAGTAGCTCATAATATACAACGCCTTTTCATATCCTACCAAAACAGGGCATAACATTATCAGAATGAATATTTCCTTTGGCTGTGATGAACCAACGTCAACCAGGCTGTAAACAAACTTTTTACCTTTAGGATTTTCGCAGTAAATCCATTTTTAATCTCCAGTCACAAGTCGATACATAAAACCTTTTCTTTGTTGTCTTTGAAGAATCATTTCACAAGTGATTTTTTGACATTCCATCTGCCTTTCTGTTAATTAATGTGTATCCAGTTTCCAAAATTTTGAGCCATTCCCATTCCATGTAGAGATCCACTAACAACGGTTTGATCAACATTCAATGCTTCAGCCAATTCTTGTTGCGTTTGTATGTTGTCAACGTCCAATAATGCTTGCAGTTCTTCACCTTTAAATTTTTTCGTTCTGCCTTCAAGTTCTGCGTCTTCATCATCGAATAAATCTTCTTTAATTTGCCAGAATCATTTTTTAGACATACTATCAGAAAAAACATGTTCACTGTAAGCTTCTAGAAGTAAGCGAAGACTTTCAGCAGCGCTTTTCTTTTAATTATAAAGTATAATAAAAATTCCCACAAATGACTTTTCTCACACAAAACTGGCCATTTTAAATCGAATAAAAACTATGTTGTTTACTCTTTTGCTAACAAAATATCATACACTACGTTTTGAAGGTAATGAGGAGACTTTTCAATTGCATGTATTACCAGATTCACACAATACATATAAGAACACATAAGACATCTATTAGGAAAACGAAACTTATTTTTGCATATACCCAATACTGTCAGGATTTCCGGACCCTTCCAAAACTGGAATAAGAATATCTTTAACCACATTTTACACACTTTAGCAACACGGCTTGGTGCGGAATCCTATTGAAATATAGATGCCTCATTGTCTTGAAAAAGTTCACGTGCAGAAAGCTTCAGTTGGTATTGAAGTATTTCGTTTAAGTATTTTTGGCATTCATATTCTCATTAATCACATAATTTTGGATAAATCTTTTGATGTTATACTATCCCATCTCATAACACTGACTATGCGGACTGTGTAATGCAATTGGGATCCAAACCTTTTCCGATACTTCCCCTTACGTATTTTATGCGCTCACTACCAAACAGGAAGACTTTGGTCTTGTCAGACCAAATAATATTGGTTTGACAATGGTCCGCTGTCCAGTTAACATGAGTTTTAGACTAGTATAATCTTTTCAACGGTTACAAGAGAACAGACCAACAGTTATACAAGAAAAAAGACCAAACACACAAATCTTTTAGTATTCGCTAACTTTAATATTCATTAATCTTACATTGTATGTATGAACTGAGGCCATAAATAAACAAATATAATGCATTCTGTTTTTTTGTGTTGTTAAACAATGTACCGCATAAATATATTTTTTAATTACTTGTGGTCCGTAGAGCCCCATGCTGCGGACCATTGTACTCTGTCCTTTGGGTACAATGGTCTACTTTGTCACTTGCTAGAAAAAAAAAAAAAAACCACTTAAAAAAAAGTATGCATAATTTTTGTTTTTGAGTGAATGCAACTAAAACCTTGATATATAGATAATATGCATGTTTTTTTTCTAACACAAGAAAAACAGTACTTTGAGAATAAACAGTCAAAATTTTCAAAAGTGGTCCATTGTACCCCAGTCTCCCTATATAAAAAACAGCAGTGTTAAAACGTATTAAAAGTGATATTTTCATATTGACTTCATGTGAGGGTTAACCAGCCTAATAAATCTCCAAAGATCACTATTTACAATCAGCCTTTTTGATTCGGTTCATGTCAGTGGTTTAAGAGCATAGTTCGATTACAGGCGCTGAATTTCTGTTTTATTTATATTTTATTATTTTATTTATTTATTAATAATGTTTAAATTTCGTTATGGAATGTAAGCCGAAAACAAATGCTGAACTATTTATATTAATTTAACTGCAAACTCATTTATCCTTTGTAAGCGTCTGCATGCGATAGAAATAGATTTTGCTTGAATTTAAATGATTTTTAAAACATAAAAAACTGAGTACATTTCGATACGGCTTTCTAACAAACTGCGATGCATATTTCAAACATGTTGCATTTGAAAGTACATTTTTTTTCTTATTCGAAGAAAAAGATTTAAAGAATTCAAGAATTAAAAATATGTGAGGTTTACAGGTTTTAAAAATTGCATTAAAAGCGAAATTTAATCGTCTGCAGTTACGGTCGTCTGCACTTATTGTCTTATCGTACTTATCGTCTCCAAATGACGTCAGTGTTACGGGCGGACACGTTTGCTCTGTATAATATAGATAGTGACGTGGATCTGGCTGACAAAAATAAACCACAAGAAAAAAAAGAGAGGAAAGTTGAAAAGGGGATTCGTGTACGTAGTAAAGGACGTCTATGTTCATAATCTTAGACTTCTTGCAACGTAGAGGATGCTGACAGTTCCGTTTTCGTAGTCAGGGTTGCAAAAGCAGCTCGAGGGAAACTTCTAGGAAAAGAGGCCGACCTTCATGTATTTTCCTTCCATCCTTGATAATTACGCATAGCTCAACGTAACTTCTAAGATAACATCGAAAACTGTTGAAAAATCCAAAACTGCACTGTAAAAAAAGATCTGTAAAGTGACTAAAGTTTTTCTAGGAAACTTGGATTCCTAGAATTTTTTATGTAACGGTAACAATAAAAAATCATGTAACAGACACACTTTTGCGCCGAAAATCAAAAAATCTGTAAGGTTACTAAGAATTTTTTAGGAAACTGGGATGCCTAGAACTTTTCATGTAACTGCAACCAGGGTTACAAATAAAATTTTAGCAAGATTACTGCAATTTTAGCAGATTCATTTGTAAAGTTACAGATTTCTGTAGCTTTACAAAAACTAGTTTTGTAGATTTTCAGCTTTTTTTTGTACACTTACAGATGAAAGTTTAGTAAGCATGTAACTTTACATCTACGGATTTTTTTACAGTGTAGTGCTGCAAGATGTTCCGCATAAATCAGGGGTCCAAATGCTCGGGACACCACTAAAATTTTACAGTTTATTTCGCCATCTTTAATCGCAGATAATTCTGCCAAAGAAAAATTGCTTTAAAATACTCGTGTCCAGACTATTTGGAGAAACGATTTACGCGGGCAACACTACACTGTAAAAAAAATCTGTAAAGTTACTAAAGTTTTTCAAGGAAACTGGGATTCCTAAAACTTTTTATGTAACGGCAACAACAAAAATTCCTGTAACAGACGCACTTTTGCGCCGAAAATCAAAAAATCTGTAAGGTTACTAGAAATTTTTTAGGAAACTGGGATGCCTAGAACTTTTCACGTAACTGCAACCCAGGTTACAGATAAAATTTTACTAAGATTACTGTAATTTTAGCAGATTCATTTGTACAGTTACAGATTTCTGTAGCTTTACAAAAACTAGTTTGGTAGATTTGCAGATTTTTTCGTACAGTTACAGATGAAAGTTTAGTAAGCATGTAACTTTACATCTGTAGAACGACAGATTTTTTTTTTTACAATGTAGTGGTGAGTGAGAGGGCAAAGAGTTACATTTGAAGTGAAACTTTTTGTTGGAAATTTTAATGATTTATTTTCTCTTTCATACCATGTGCTTTAAAATAAAAAAAGGTATGGTACTAAACTCTCTCAGAAAAACTTATTCATATTTAATTTTCAAATATTAAAAATTATTAATATTATTGCCATTATTAAATATTAATGAATAATCTCTTAAATCTTTAAGACCAAATAGAATTTATTTTAGCTTCACCATGTGATAGGATACCTCATAACGCTTTCATCCAAAAGATTTAAGAAAAAATTTAGAAAATGTAGCATAACATGTTCATCCACTTAGCTCTTCAATTCGCTATTTATTTCAATTCGCTTCTTCAATTTGCTATTTCCATTTTTCACTGCATTTATTTGGGGATAATTTATTTGGAAAATTCCGTTATTGTTTTCTTTTAAAACTTTGCGACATAGTTGAAAAGTGTTTATGAATTCGTTTTATTCGCCAGTCTGCAGTCTGTCCGTGCTCTAACTATCGTAAATATTCTCAGATTGTCATGGAAATTTTATATGTTATTGATGTTTACTATAGAATGTTCGCCATTAAAAAGGAAGTGTCTAACACTTGTTGCTCGTTTACAGGGGCACACAAAAGAATCCCATTATATTATGGTGAGTCAGCAAAAATCGTTTGCAGTGCATTTCAATCATGCTACGTTATTTCAACCAAACTGGGACTAATATGCAGCCCTGAGACAGCAACAACGGGCTTTCTGAGGAGTATTGAATGAGTAGCATTTATAGTTCGTATACAAAGGACGCACAAAGAAAATTTCATTACATTATTACCTACGAGGAAAACCGTTTATGGCTCATTTTAATGATACGATATTTCAAACGTAATGAAATTTAAAAAGATCACTGACGTGCACAAATGCATTTTTCTATTGATGATGGCAGCATTTATAGGTCAGTTAGAGAGACAATCCAAACAAGTCTGTTACAGGACTGACTATGATCGAGAATGGTTTAATCCTCTGCCTAGAAGACGGGTCCATTTCTCCCGACAGGAAAAACGGAATGAGTTACAATACCGTAAAAAACACTAAAATCAAGCCGAATGTGATTAAACTAGGAAATTGGTTTGAAATTAATATGTATAGATCTAAATTCGTAAAAAATTAGAAACATTTTAAAGGAATATCGAATAAAAACTAATGAACTTTAACTGCGGTATTTTAGTATTATAGTAATTTTTGTACGCTGTTTTTCTTTCTTTTTTCGGCAGTCCAATGGTTAAGGCGAGTTTTCCGCTGTGGAATTGATTTTTAAACTTATCAATTTTTTTAATGCATTGCGTATTGTGTTTAAATTCCACAGGGTGTATCTGAAATGCTTCAAAATCTTAGGGGGATGATAGCACTCATCAAGACGAACAAAAAAATGCTACGGAACATGGGGTCGCAAATGACGTTTAAAGGGTGAAAATCGCAAAACTAATAAAAATATAGAAATCTCGTATGCTGCTTTTCTGCAGAACTGGCTGGTAGCACGAAGCTGGTTTTCCTTTCGCTTTCTGCATATCCAGTCAGAAAGAGATAACAAAAACTTGGAAGAAAGCCAAACAAATCTGTGAGCAGGAATCGACGTATGCAGGACTCCCGAAGTCTTCGAGCGCATCCGCCAGTCGTTCCTCCGTAGATGTACTCTGTGTAATAATGTCCGCGGTCGACACTTCGAACAATTGTTGTAAAATATTTGTTTTCTCTGGACATCACGAGCTGCGTTGTACCTATTCTGAGAAATAAATAATTTTCTGGCGTGTTCCTTTCTTATCTCAGTTTGTCCATTTCCAGACGCATTTTCTCGATTTTCATCCTTTAAACGTCATTTGCGACCCCATGTTCCATTGCATTTTTTGTTCGTCTTCGTGAGTACTATCATCCCTCTAAGTTTGTTGAAGCATTTCAGATACACCCTGTATACATCCTATACAGTACTGTACATAAGGAATTGTATATGTAATAGGATATGGGCAGATACTTGTGAAAATGAATTTTTACTGAATTAATCTGCTTTTTAAATTGTTTATTAAGATATTATTTCATTTTATGAAAATAATGAAATTTTTTAATATTGTTCATACTTAATACTGCACATTCTTCTGTTCGTCTTGGAAAATATTTTATAATGTATGCCTGATGCATTATTTTTCGTTCTTTTTTTCTCAAATGCCTCTAAGACTTTATTGAAATTTCATTATGCGCATTACACGGTTGATTTAAAAATTAATTGTAACTAAAAATGTCATTTTAAATTTCATCATTTTATCTATGCACGAATGATTAATAAATGTATTCACATCTTTTTATTACCTCAAAATATTTTTAATCATGCTTTATAATAAACGATGTAGGTTTGATATCTTTAAATGATCTGGGTCTGAAGAATAATGGGACATTTCCATCGATCATCCTTTAGAAAAAAAAATCTAAAAGCTCCATTTTCCAAAGAGTAAAGAAAAATATGGAAAAACGAAACCAGTTTTCTTTTTCCTCAAAAACACGGTCATCATCTGATATTTACGGAAATAAAGGTTTATTCCCATGATTGCAGGCACACGCTGTCTGAAAAACTGGTAACTTCCTCTCCCCTTTACAAACTTTATTTTTTAACAATATTTTAATACAGTTCATAAAATATTCCTGTGTTGTTATTTTCAGTTACAAAAGCATTAAAAAGCACTATTAATCTTTAAATAACTTATTTAAAAGATAAACTGCGCATATTATAGTGAAAACTTAATGAAAGATATATTTTTATTTTAAGAATAACTTGGAATAATGATTCTAAATTTTTATCCAAATTAAACAAATTGGTGTCGCTCCTTCTAAGTTCGCTATTTTAGTATCAAACGTAATTTGCAGGAAATTTGTACACCGGGAAATTGCATGGATTTGAGGCATTGATATAAAAAGTTAAAGATATGTTGAAATCGTAGTTGTAAAACCATAAGTAGGCTGTAATATAGCACAAACCATCAATGAATGGTATCGATAAATTTGTGTATCTTTGCGAGCGAACAATAAGTGCAACATGCTTTTCGTCCAAGATAATTACAATATAATAAACTATCCGATTTATGTTTTAATTGACGCAGTATTTCGAACAATATCGTGATAAAAAGTTTTGTATGTTTTAATTTTGTCTGTTCCTGATTAAGATTTCAATACTGGATGAACTAATTCGTCAATGATACGTGCAAGATCAATGCACTGACGTCATTAGATTCAAATTGGTTTAGTATTCCGGAAATTGTCATGATGACGCTTTTGTTTGTCCCTATAAACAAACTATAACAGCTATATACTAGATTAACAAAGTACTTTAAGATACTGGCAAGAGGCATACATTCCCACCATTATATTCGAATTAGTTTAGTATTTCTGATGTTATTGTGATAAGATTGCCATTATAAATACATATATATCTAGATAGATAGGTAATCGAAGTGATTGAAACAGTTCGATTTCTAAAGAAATCTGTCTAATATATAGTACCTGCTTTAAGTAAAGTGTACTATCTGAAAGATGGTTTAAAAAATAAAACAGTATTCTAATGCGATAATTAATAAAATGTACTAGATTAAAAGAAATTGGTTATGCGTTTATAAAAAAGGAATAATTTAAAAATGATGGGGGACTTTATATTTAAATTGCCTTAAAAAATGTATATATATATACAAATTATTATCCTGCTTCGTGTAAACAAAAACTAGCATCATAATATTTTTATTGAAAAAGCAGGAACCATTCCAAAAAAATCAAACACGTTTTAATGCATTTTAAGAATTAATAAGTTAGAAATTGCACGTCAAACGTGGCAAAAATGGTGTGTTCGTACTATAACTAGCTTTATAAACATTTTTTGCGCTGCATAGTGTACTGAATGTATATTTTAGTGCACTTCATAAGTGCATATCAATTTCATTCTGTTCGAAAGGCTGTAACATCATTAAAATGAACTAGAAATAATTTTTCCCATTAGGCGTCATATAACGGAAAACTTTTGACTGTCCCTATAATTAAACTATACATCCGATTTTCATAAAATTTGAAATGACTCGACAAAATATTGCAACAATTATATGTTTAAAATTTCATACCATTCGGTTGGTTAGTTTTTGCTTTGTTATATACGAACGGACAGACAGACGGACCGAACGACGACTATAGGTGCTACGTATTTATATAATTACGAACGCACCTAATAAAGGGGAATCAGTAAAACATTAAAATGTAAATTTTAAAACAAGGTGTACAATTTAGTAACACTTACAATTCAAATGGGTATGAAATTAACTACTACTAGATTGCTATAAAAACTATTTAATAATTACTGACATCGAAATACATCGATAAATATTAAATAATTTGTACTAATACATTTATGCTCAAATTAAAGAAGAAAGACGTACGCTGCGTAGCTGATTTTTACAGTAAAGTGTGGTTTGCATCCACGTAACCCGGAAGTTCCCAAGGGTCTGAAGTACAGTAGAAAAATGAAAAATAAGGATTAGGGTACGAATATACAAAGCGGGACATTTTTGTCGCCAGATATCATATCAAAGCTTTGCTTCCGAAAGGAATGAATAGCCGATCTATTGCAATACCGATGGCAAAACTGTAGTTTTTGAAGAACTTGTAGTTTTTGTAGTTTTAAAACATAATCACTGGAGAAAAGCCTATCGTTTTATCTTCGAGAAATGAAAGAAGAGTTTGTAGATTTGAGTTTACCATAAAAAAAAAAAAAAAAAAATTCAAAAAAGTTGTTTTCCAGGAAGCGATTTGCAGTACAAACGGATGAAGTAATGCTTTTGTATCTTTGCATATATATGAATTATAACCCGGAAATGAACATAGGCTGTGTTTTATTTATTTTATTCAAATATTTTTCTTAATTAAAAATTTCACTATTTTTCGTAGAGAATCCATTGACATTTTCCTATAAAATTTATAGTTCCTATTTGACCGTTGACAAAAATTTAAAACACTGAATAATTTTTTCCGAATAATTATTACACCCGAAAATTGAGATTCTCTATCCATATCCATCAGCTGTGAGTAATGACTGATCTTTCCAGAGTTAAATGCGTCTGGTCTTACGACCCAATTTTCAAAGCCCATGCATTGTTAACTTCTATACTTGCCTACAACCCGTATGCAAAATCAGTGCGTTGATGCGGGTCTTAATGTTGAAGATTTTAGACCATGTAGATGTTGCAGATATACTTAAAATATATAGGGGAAAGTAGGGTAACGCCGCTCACTTAAGGGAAAACATGAATAGCTAGTCAAATTTAGACATAAAGTCAATATCTTATTAACGCAGTATAAGTCCAAAGCATAAGGAAAGTATACAATTAACCAATTTGCTTAAAAGTTTTACGAATTTTTTTTTATCGTTTTATTTAATTAACCATTAATTGAGCGACAATTGCCGACTTGATAGGGTAATGGCGCTCAAAATTTGAATACAACATTTAAATACGAGAAAAGTCACATATGTAGTTGTGTGGGTTATTCACATCACAGAAGACTTTATGCGACCACTTTTCACATCTTATGCAGCGAAACCACGACCCACCATGCCGGAAAGGGTTAATGAGCTAAGCATTTGTTCGTGGTTTTCATTCTTCTAGCACTTCTGGACAATGTTGCCAGTTGGGTACTTTTTTTTTAAATTCAGGTTTTTTGATTGTCACCTTGATTTAAATCGTAAAATTCGCCTTGTTTAATGACACATTAATTAAGGCGAAAACAAGGGGAATTTAACAGTTAAAAAAAATATTGTCAACCAAGAAATTTGAATTTTTAAAAAGTAGCACACTGGAAAAACTGCTTCTAGAATTCCATGTGAGCGCCATTGCCCTTCATAGCCATGTTGGATTTTAAAGCATTATATTTGAAGTAACAGAGCACAACAAAAATAAATAAAAGTATGAACGTATAGCTAAATGTATATATTTTGTAGACATAATGAGTGAATTAACATTTGAAAATAAGAATGTATACTTACCTTCAAGTTAGATGTTGTAGAAGTTTATAATAAAACAACTGCGAACTAATAACGTGAGGACACAAAAATACTTTTCTCCAGACGGTTATTATATCCTTACTGGGAACTTACGATGACGTTCGCTAGGTGCCGGTACCGGTCGCACGTTTTCAATTCTATTCTGTTTAGAGATATTTGAGTGAGCGGGATTACCCTTGAGCGTCTTTACCCTACTTTACCATAAGTCGCGTGACAACATTCCAGAATATATCAGTCACCCTACGTTCTGCCGATTATACAGCAGCGTCTACTACCACAGTTTCTTTTAAAGGAAGTTTCGGTCTTTTTCCTGCCAACTCACCGAATTTCAATCTATTTTAAAATCTATTAATGTATTTTTCAAAACATTCTTTTACATAGGCATTTTTTGCAAGCATTTGGATTGTGGATATTCTCATAGTGAAACTAATCTATTGCTGGAGTTCTAATGAAATAATTTGACCACTATAAAAACATCCTTTTTTCTTTAACGGCGATTTTCCGGCATTAAATTATGCCAAAGGTTTCCATATTCGCCTACAACCAGTATGCAAAATCAGTGCGTTGATGCAGGTCTTAATGTTGAAGTTTTTAGACCATGTAGATGTTGCAAATATAATTAACACATTGTGTGCAGGACACGTGCTAGTACGTTTTCTGAAAATTCGTACTTGAGCGCGGGACACGTACTAGTACGGGCTAACTAAATTTGTGCGCAAAATCCCCGCCCCCGGCACAATTCCACCGCGAAATGTATCCGTACATAATTTGTTAATCCTTTATCTACTGACGGTACTTATAAGTACCACTCACTTTAAACTTTTATACCATAGTGTATATTACTAATATTGTAATGGTACTTTGCAAAAAACGCTCTTTTAACTCCACTTTATCCGAATACATGGCAGCAGTAGTTCTAGTTTTGTTATTTTAGAGAGGAATGAGGCTATCTTTGAAGTAGTAGATGTATTTTCTGCCGACATTTTGTACAGATTGCCACGCTTGTCTTTTCATTGCTGCAAACACAGTAAAGTATATAAGATAAGTGTTGGATTTTTTTTATGTGTTCATTATGATCTTAGAATACAATTTGATAAGCTATTTTAGATTAACGGTGTATGTATTTGATTTAACAGTTGAATTACTCGGTGGTACTTATAAGTACCGTCAGTACACTGCGTGTTGGAGAAAAACTTCTTGTTTACTTTTCGTCTGTGTAGTTATTCATCGTTTTCATCTGCTTTAAAATGTAATTACTAAAATGTAGCGTAGTAATGATTTCCCTGGTATTTCTTTTCTGTTTCACTGTTATTTTTTATAGGAAATCGTAAAAGTTGTGGCACCGGCTCGTTTTTGCTATGCTAGAAATGACATATGTAAATTCATATATTGCATATGTGGAGATGCGAGAGAACGTGTTGTCCCTATAATATAGATATCGCATAACTAAAGGACTGCTAACAAGATAGAAACTTTAAGAAAAATAGTTTTTTTAACCCTTTCAGGAGCAAAACATTTTCAATTCTAAAGTGTTGAAATAAATGATTGGCACCGGAATTTGCCAAACGATTTATTTGTAAATAAGAAAAAGCCTATATTTCATATACTTATATATACTAATAATATTTTCTGGTGCCATTTGCAATACCTTGTTAGTTTTCTGTTATGATATTTTAGTCATAGTGTACTGACGGTACTTTAAAGTACCACTTTAATTAATTACCTCTAAATAATTAAATTTCTCATGGGTGAGTATTTTTTTTATATTTATCCTTTAATTTTCAATGTAGTAACTGAAAAAAAATATTACATGAAAAAAATTGCAGTAGATCATAATAAAGGGTTAAGATATATAAGTCACGTGACAACGTTCGAGGATATATCAATCACCCTACGCTCTTTCAATTATACAACAGCGTATACTTCCACAGTTTCTTTTAAAGGAAGATTCGGTCTTTTTCCTGCCAGCTCACCGAATTTCACATTACTTTAAAATCTATTAATGTATTTTACAAAAAAATTCTTTTACATGGGCATTTTTTCAAGCATTTTGATTGTGGATATTCTCATAGTGAAACTAATCTATTGCTGGATTTCTAATAGAATAATTTGACCACTATAAAAAGATAATTTTTTTCTCTAAACGCGATTTTCTGGCATTAAATTATGCCAAAGATTTCCCAATTTCCATAAAGCCTTTTAAAGTACCTTTAAAAGCGTAATCTATTAGTCGAAATTTAAACAGATTTATTATGTTTATATATCGATCTTTGTCTTCAGAAGTGTAAGAAGGATCAATAATTATAACCACTTCATATACCGGGTGAGACGAAAGTTCGTTAAAACTTTAAAAATTCATAAAAAAGGAAGAAATTATGATAAAGGAGTGCGGCTTGCAAGAAAGGGTTCACAAGGTAATTTTTTTAGCAGCAGCAAAAAAAAGTTAAAAACACATCTAGATGGCGCTGACGACCCGAAACACAATGAACAGAACAACAATACGCTCAATTCAATTGTTCTTCCAATAACAAATGTTCAACATGACCTCTAGAAGATTCTACGACGCAAGCAGGTTGTGTCCTAGTAACTGTTCATTGTGTTTCGGGTGGTCAGCGCCCTCTACATGTGATTTTTTAACTAAATTTTTTACTGCTAAAAACTTTCGACTAGCTTGTGAGCTCTTTCTTGCAAAACGCACTCCTCTATCATAATTTCTTCCTTTTTTATGAGTTTTTAAAGTTTTAACGAATTTTTGGCTCATCCGGTATAATTATATTTATCATGATAGTAACCTAGAAAGCGTATATTGTTCATTGGTTTAAAGACATAGAATTTTTCGTATTGTGTTAAATAACGTGACACACCCTCTCCCCTAAATGTTCTTATAATAATGTATTGAAAATTTGCAAAGCAATTCTGTCTAAGCATCGATCTGATCTGAAAAATGTTTCAAGTAATGCATCATTCTTCTTCTTGATATTCTTTTCTAACAAATATTTTTCTTCTCTATCAAAAAAGATGTTTCCTGCTGAATAAGACCTTTCCTTTATTACTCCTTAATTTCAAAATGACTTATCTTCTTATTCTTTGTACGTTTCTTGCCCTATTTACAAGGAAAAAATATAAATAAGCGCGTGTAATCTTCGTCAATAGTTGTTGAAGCTTTCTAATGGAACTTATATTGGACAGCATCCAAAAGATTACTTGCTTCCCTCCTTTTTAGAATTTCTTACTTAATTAAGAATTATTGCGGGCCCGCATCTTTAAGAAAAACTTTGTTTTTGCTTGATGGAAGGCAAGAATAGCTATTTATATCGGTCATTATAAGGAGTAGCTTATTCACTAGCGTTAGAATTCTTTCAATAGTGTCGTAAATCTTTCAAAAGCGTATAATAATTAAGAGTGGGGGATAATAGTATGTAATAACCTTTTAAAATAGATGTTTAAGCACTGCTGACAGAATGATTTAGGATTTGGTAATGGAAATCTTTATTAATTTGAAAATCATTTATTAAATATAAAATTATTTAGAATTTTATATACCTAATAATTATCCATTTTTCTGAATAAGTATTTGTAAAATGATTGCATAGAAGGAAACAGTACTTTAGTTTTGAAATCTTTAAAAAGTTTTAAACGACATTTAAGTTGTGCAGAGATTTTATTTTAAAGTTCTGAAAACATTGATTTTTTTTATGATAAAGAATTGTTATGCAACCAACTTCATGTCATATCAAAAGTTTAAAGTTATATTCCTATTGGAACGTTAGCTACAACTGCTCTTGCAAACAACTCAGTTGTTTTGCTTATAAAATGAGACAAATGAATTTCTCTACATGTTTGTATTTTCTGACATTCAAAATGTTTAGCTTCTGATAAGTGTTTATCAAATACTCTCGTATGAAGTCGAAGACATTATCCGATTTTTTTTTCTAATTATACATCATATCATATGCATAAGATTGAACCATCAGATTTCCAGTTCATCCATTTTCATTCATTTTAAATATTTCAAGACACATATTGTATAAAGAAATAATCATAAAAGCCCAGTCACGGAAATCTTTGTATATATTTTGCATTTAGAAGATCCCTGAATCCGTTTTCGTTAATTTAAAAATGATTTTTATCTATTTGTGTATACTTGAATTTTCTCATTGTTTTAGTCCACCACAATGTAAAATTGTTTGTGAATATGAGTGAACACCATCATGTGCAAACAATATTTGCGATTGCGCTGCAATATGTCGAATACGTCATAGGCCAAAGTCACAAAAATGAAATTAATTTTCATACAAACCAAACATCGTGTTTGATATCCAAACTATTTTTAAACCATTTTTCAACCATTTTCTGGCGAAAGAAAATCTATATTTGCTTTTTCAACTCAAATATTCAATGAAGTATTGGGTGGGTGCAAAAGTTCTACCCGTTTTTTAGAAAAAACAGAAAGGCGGAGAACACAAAAAGTTAAGCACCTATGAATTCACGCATGCACCATCTTTATGTATACCTCTTGCCATCTGTCTGGCAGTAAGTTAATCCTACGCCGATAAAACCCCTCTGTTTTACAGTCAAAATATTGTTGTAATGCCGTTTTTACAGTCTCCACATCATTGAAGTTTCGGTGAGCAAAGGCGTTGTGTAAGAATAAAAAAAGGTGATAAATCGCAGGTGCAAGATTGGGGCTATACGCCGGCTGAGGTAAAAGTTCCCAACTAAGGCCCAGTAATTTTTGCAGAGTCCTTAAAGCAACAAGTGTGCTGGCTTTATCATGCTGAAAGAGAACCCCTCTACTATTGATGAATGCTGGCCGCTTAGACGTGAGTTTTGCTCACAATTTGTGCAATTGTTGGCAGTAGAGGTCTTCCTTGATAATTTGGTTTGGTGCAAGGACCTTCTAGTTCATTATTCTCCTAGCATTAAACCATACACTGAGCAAAACATTTTTGGAATGGAGTCCTCCTGTTAAAGTCGATAGAGTACCCTCTGTAACATCGGCACATGGTTCTTTGACGCTTCACATTACGGCACAGTACCCCCTTCTCATCACCTTTTACAATTCGGTTCAAAAATGGTTCCCTACTGTTACAGGAAAGCAAAGAAACACAGGTGCTGATCCTCTCTTATCGTTGCTTTACTGTAAGCTGGTGTGCTACCCACTGATAGAATTTGGTGATGAAGCCAAGCGCATGCATCCATCTTTTGACTGTTGTTCTATGTACCGAGAACGTTGCGGCTAGTTCTCCGACTGTTGGACGTGGTGAATGTGCTGTGGCTGTGCCCAGATCCTCGTCAGAAACCACTGATAGGCATCCAAAACGGGCATGATCTTTACAGCTCCTGCCTTCATGCCGGAATTTCCTAAACCAATGGTAGCAG
This sequence comes from Maratus speciosus, assembly GCA_963932465.1. Classification (NCBI taxonomy): domain Eukaryota; kingdom Metazoa; phylum Arthropoda; class Arachnida; order Araneae; family Salticidae; genus Maratus; species Maratus speciosus. The sequence goes on along the minus strand of OZ010787.1, from coordinate 681,352,596 downwards.
GTGCTATCGTCCACGGCATCTTCCCCAGACACATGACAAATGCTGTGGCAAGCTCTGGCTGCTGTAGCGTCTTTATCATGCTCTTACGGTAAACAATGTCTGACATGGTCTTGCTTGCTTGCTATGTTGTTTCCCATTCAGCATGAGTTCTTCTGACAAATGTTGTGCCGATATATACTCTACTGCTCTACGCGTTATTATCCACTTTCCTGACCTCAAAACATAAGCTATAACGACTGTATTCCACTTGAGATTTACATATGCTCAAAACGGGTAGAACTTTTGCACTCACCCAATAAATTTATGGTCACGTTCGTCTTATGTTGATGCAACAATTCACCCGAATGATATTTTTTTTTCTTAAACAAATAACGCCAAAAAACTATTATGATCTTATTAATCTAACAAAAGCGTAAATATTACATTTTGTTGAGGAAAAATTGCGAAATACGTACATTTCAAACAATTCTCAGACTAGTTTGACTATGTAAATTCAAATTTAATATTTATTTGAAACTAGCAGAACCATCTGACTTTGACCATGTTAACCATCAGGTGCTTACAGGTAAAAATGATAAAAATGCAAGAATATGGCCATCACAATAACGGCGCTCTGTACGCTCCCGCAAATAAATTTTTGAAACACAATTAGAAATAAATGAAGTCAATTGAAAACAATCATAGAAAAACATCGGCTATATAAATGAGAATGTGCATTTTCTTTGGTGCATATAAGATTTCCCTGAGAATACGAAAAAACAAATGGTGTAGGATTTAGCGAATAGGTATGGTGGATAGTTTCGCTAAATTTTTATTTCATATTTATATACGTTATGAAATTAAAAAACAAAAACATTTTCTTGCAAAATTATCGTACGAAAATATTCTATCCAAAAATCAGCAATAGTTGTCTTATCCGTCTAATCTTCCATAATCGGTTTCATAGCCAATTTTGGCGACGAAATTTTTAAAATAGCTTTAAAATCGTGAAATGTGTTTAATAATTTTTTAGCAGATTAGCTGTAATTTTTTGCCTTAGATGTATTTTATGCTCCTACCGACGAAATGACATAAAACATACGACCCCCTCCATTTAACCCCTTGGTGTTTGAATTTTTTAAATCGCTGAAATACGCGTTTTATTATTCTTTTGTAGATATGTTATGCTGAATTTTACGCTCCTACCTACAACTGCTGCTGAGATATAGCGAAATGACCTAAAACATTCAACCCTCCCTTTAACACCCGTGGTGGGTGAATTTTCAAGAATCCTTTCTTATTTCTTGCCTAGGTCATAATAGCAATCCACTGTCCAAATTTCGTGATCGTGACTTTAGTCGTTTCAGCTCTCCGTTGCTGAGTCAGTCAGGAGTTCTCTCTTAGCATAGATAACAGGTTTTAATCTCAGAACCTACAGAAATAAAATTCATTAATTACTTTGTTAAAATGTTTCATATTTATGAATGAAAGTGCACTTAAAAAAAAAAAAAACTTGACGTCATTTTTACCAGTGGAAACATTGTATTTTCTTAAGAAGTTTAATCTTCGTAATCGTCTTTTAAAAGTTTAATTCTATGACTGTTTATTTGAAAGCATATGATTTTCAGAAGTGCTTGGTAAGTCCTGTGGGATAACTCCATATTTCTTTATGTATATTTATTATTCATGAGTTTTCCTACTTTGTCGCTTAAAATAGTAGTTTAAAGTAGTTAAGTTTTTGTAATTTTCTGGGGTAGCTTCCGTTTAACGGAACGCACTCGGCCATTCATCACCAGACTTCAAAACTCTTCGAATACTCGCGATCCTTTATCTTTAGTCTCTCTTTAAGGCAGTGTTTATCAAGGAGTGAAGAGAATTTGTTAAGCATCGGCCTAATTTCGCTATCATTCTATAGGAAGAATGCCTTCAGGGAGGACTATCTTAGCCAATATTTCACACGCCACTGAACCGTCACTTTTAGCATAACTTTTGCCATGTTAATGTCATTGAGTTAATTCAGAAAATGTTGCGTAACAGAAAATAGTAGTTTCATTTCACTCATCTAATAGGGTTCTTGAGTACGATTATATTTAATGATTTTTTTTAATTAATACTTGGAAATTTTTCCAGAGCGAAACATGTTTCTCTCTGGAAAAATTTCCAAGTATTAATATAGTTTCAATCGATGCTGGATTTAATTTTTTTCGTGTTTTCCCCATGTCGGTGGCTCACGGAAAAATATTCCATCTTGTGCTGCGTTGTTCTGCGTAATAGTGAAAAGTTCGAGGCTAACGAAAAAGACAGGCTATCGCGGTGCATCCCATTTCCCTTTTTTTACAGACAGCTTGAGTGACGTGATGCTATTTTCGTGTACCTGCATTGGTATATTCGAGCATCACGTGACTCCAGCGGTCAGTAAAAAAGATATGTGGCATGCACCGCGGTAGCCTGTCTTTTTCCATAGCCTTGGTGAAGTTCCAGGCTGGGTATCGTTCCATGTGGTTTAGTTGGTAGAATGTCAGTGCGTTATACTGACGGCCCGGGTTCGAGTCGGAATCACTAGGTGCCTTTGCGCCTTTTAAGCAATTAATTCGAAAAAAAAATTTCATTTGCAAATATATATATATATATATATTTAATCAATCAATATAGTTTCATCATTTCTCAGCGTGATTAATATTATACAATTTTTGTAATCATTGCATGAAATCCATTCCCAGACAAAACGCTATCAGATCAATAAGTTTTGTATTCTTATCTTTTAGAAGGATATAAGGCGTACCAAATAGCAATGAAAAAGACCCTTTGGTATTGATCACATTTCAAAATATTCAAATAACTGTGCTTATTTGAATCTTATTTTGCCAAATATTCTAAATTGCCTATTCTAGATTGTGATAGTTAATCCCAAACCGAAGTCAAACCATTTTCGTATTTCATGGATTCTCTAATATTCTTTAGTTCGAGCTCTTTATAAGAAATTTCTTCATACATTTGGTATCTATCTGATCGCAATCTTGAATTTTTTTTTTTTAAGAAAAAATTACGGACTTCAATATACTTTTATTCTTATTTTTATATCTATTTCTTGTAAAATTAAGTCTCTTTTTAATTGCTATTTTTGTTTATAAACGCTTTCTTAGAATATTACAATTGTGATATCCCATCCTTCATAGCGAAGAAGAATTTTAGAAGTACTGTATCAAAGTTTTCCAAAAATTTTTAATTTAAATTTAAATTTTCGTGATTTTGGATTTTTACTTCATATTTCTCAAGTATGTTCAATTTTCTAGATCTATGAATAAGCATAGTCGTTCATTTTGTTTCTAGTTTTGAGAATTCATTTTAGTTTTATGCAATACTGTGATAATTTTGACGATTCTTACTGTATTCTAGTCTAGGCAAGATTCCCTCAAACTTTCATCCCTACGGGGTCAATAAAATGAGTACTAAATTGGCTTGGGGACTCAACACTGAGTGTCAAGCGCTAGGCTGACCCACTGACCGGGGCATTCGCTGTATAGCATCACACGGTCCATGGTTAAGGAAAGCGAGCTCAGGCCTCGGAGCGGACACTTTTTGAGCCACAACTCATTTTATAAAATTATTTTTATGGCACATTACGACAAGAATTGCAATCAATTAAAAAGCTTACCCCGATGCGGGTTCCGCCGACATTTCCAAGACAAATCTAAAATGGAACTTTTCGTAAGGAAATAGTGACTGTAAAAGTTTTGATTTAGTCTCCATTATAATGTAAATTAAATTTAAAAAATCAAAAAACCCGACTGCGTAAAAGACGATCTAATTAATTATTTCTCATAAATATGAAACTATTTTTTATATTTCTTACCTATTTTTTTTATTTACTTGAATTGATGACTTTTAAGTTGCGTTTAATTGTTAGTGCCTCTCTATAAACACTGTTTTGACGAGGCCTATAGATGTCTATGAAGGTTAGAGTTGCAGTAAAGCTAGAGATCCTACCTATACAATTTCCAGGTTGTGTCATTTTTAAACGGAGCTTCTGACTGTAAAATAGTCAATGAAACGTCGTCTTCATTTTAAAATACCTATCCAATGATAGGCTACTCAATAGGGCGTGTCAATTTTTTTCGTCTCTACCAGCATTTTGTATTTTACGGCCGACATTTTGAATTTATAAAAACAAAACCTAGCCTATAACCATCGGACGTTTAATGCGAATCGATAGAGACCTGATTCATTAAAATACATCTAGTCATTGCGATGTTTCGAGGGTATAAAGAAATCCACATACCCAGATACGCGTGAAACACATAAGCCTTCTTGGCAGTCGGGCAAAAAAAGACCCCTCCGATGCCTGCGAGCTGCGCATTGTATCAATTGTAGCTCCACTTTTTAAATAATAATCTGCAGCCGATTCTTCCTATTCCTACACAATTTTCTTAACTTCATTAAGTCATGTGAAATTTCTTGTCCTTCTACATGTATAATTAAATTATACATTTAAAATGCAACTTAGGGTAGTAAAAAAAGGTAGAGTTTTGTTTTCAAAACTGTCAGTATATTAAAAATTATGCATAAGGAACTCAATGTAGCCTCCATAATATTTTCTATTCTTTGAACTTACAAAGTGAAAACATACTTTTATGGTCTAAATCATTATGACCAATGAAAAAATGGAGTTGTTAAATTTACAGAGAAAGCAATATTTTATTTGTTTTATGCTTAAATCCATACCTGTAAGAAATGTAATGCAGCGAAATATTTGTATCTTTTTTAACTAGGAAATTTATTATTATTTAATCTCTTTATTATTTCAGATATGTGGTGCATGCTTACTTTTGAGGCTATGTGTAAATAATTTTACTGAAACTATAAAATCTCTCGCATGCTCGCAATAGATTTTTATTTTTCAAATCATGCGTATACCCAAAGTACCTGACAATTTCATTCTTAAGCAGCATGTAGCTGCTTTTGGTACCAAAATCTTAAAATGAAAAAAATATATTACCTTTCTACATTCTGCAACTTTTCGGGATTCTAGTGTGCGTAGCTCTCACAGAAATGACCTCACCGTGAATGAAAAGTTCTGTTTTGCAATTTTGCTGTAAACCCTTCCCATGTTTGAAACTTGTAATCATGAGGTTTTATCATGAACGTTTTTAATATATTTGAGGGAGAGAATTTATTGCAATTTATATATTTTTAAGGGGGTCCGGGACACAATTTAAAATAATTTTTATTTATTGAGTTAAAATTCTGAATTTTTTTTGTGATGGTTAACCTTATCATTTGTAAACAAAATCACATGATAAAACTTCTCACATTTTTTTTTTAATTTAAATTTAATATTTATTCAAAAAGTGGGTAATTTAAAACCGTTATAACTCGAAATATTATTTATAGAATTTCAATTTTTCTTCATTTATATAAACAGAAATATATAAGTTTTAATTTTGATTCAGCATTTTTAAAAATAATAATTTATAAAAAAAATTAAAAATATTTAACAAAAAATTTTCAAAAAAAGTGGTGCAACGTTAAAAAAATAAAATTATATTTTCAAAAGAAAATATTTTTTCAAATATGCTGAATCAAAATTAAAGTAAAATAATTGAAAAAGACATTTCCCAAGTTTAAACCCTGTATCTTTAACGGTTTTCGAGTTATAAGAATTTAAATATGAGAAATGGTGAAAAAACCTATCATGAAGAAAAACGCATTTTTACAAGAAGTCGTTTCCATGACAGCCATTGCTTGAAAGCAAGATTTAAAAAACAAACCAAAACGAAAAAATGAATATTTTTTGTTGTAATTCAGATAGAAACTTGATTTAAATGCCATTTTAAGCAGGAAAAAAAACAAAGAATTTTTTTATGAAATAAAATGTTTTTGCAAAATTTGAAGATTTTTGTGTCCCGGACCCCCTTAAGGAAACTGATTCCAAATTGACTGATAAAATTCGACAAAAAATATTTTCCGGGGGAAAGGGGGGCGAAAATATAATAACCTAATTTATATGTGAGAAGCTAACTATTTTGGAAAAAATATCATTCGAAATTTTTTGTATTACAGTATAATCACGTTCGTTGGATGTATGTGCGAAGAGGAAGGTATGTTGCGTAGATATTTCTTAAATTGCCAGCTTGTTTTTACCTCAGCACAACTAACAACTAAAAACCAAGCAAGCAATATTTTTATAAAATCTGATTTTCGTAGACTTCTTAGCGAAGGCATATAAATTTGACAAAAGTAATAACTATCCTAATTTTTCGAAAATGACTGAATGTGCTGAAATATCAAGACAGTTTCTTTTAAGAATCAATATATTGACAATTTGTCTGAGAAGACATGACTGGTGTATATTCTTATTCAGATTACTATTCTAGGATTACTATTTAGTAGGATTACTATATTACTAAATAGGATTACTTTACTAGGATTTATATTCTTTTTCGTTTTAAAATCCCTGATTTTATTGTGAACTCAGATTAAAATGTTTTTAAATGACTAATTAGTTGTTTAGAGCAAAATATAAATACGCTATGCTTATTTCGAAAAAAAAATCTGTTTTACAACTACAAAAATTGCTCAAATTAGACAGTTTTTACCGTTAATTCTGAAAGCTTAGAACCATAAATTTCTTGGAAACATCGAAATCTAGATTACGTCTAATCCGCAAGTTACAACATAAGAGTGAAAGATAAGGCCTGTTAATTATTGTCCGACAGTTAATACTATCCTTAAACGTTTAATAGACAATTTTTTAAGTTCCGTAAAAGAAACTAGGTTTAAACTAACGCATTCGAAATAATTCAAAAATTAGATTTTAACAGATTCTAGAGAATCGGATGAAAAGTTTTTTTTTTTTTTTTTTTTTTTTTTTTAAACTAATCCTGATAGTTATTCTAACTTTCTTTAATTAGAATTCCAAATTGTTTCATTACTGTGAATTTTCCTTTTCGGGGCGGTGCTATATTAAAATAGGAGTAAATTAGGATGCACGGCGGTATACGCCGTATACTTTCTAATTTCTTTTGCAAAGACTTCGTATATCCTCGTTTTTATGTAAAATAACGTTTTAATTTTGATATTCAGAAAGTAATGATTACCAGAAGATTTTAAGCGCAAGATTATTGTCGCATTTATGAATTGTCACATTTGTGTACAATGACCTTATAAGTTATTAATAATGATTTTAATGCGGCATGGCTGTGTTTCAGAGTACGACATAATTATATTATGAGTCAAATGTACTACAAATGAACAACTATTTGGTAAAAATTCAGTAGAAATTAATTTTTCATTAATTTACGTTACTGGCACGCTTTAATGTTGATACATAATAATTCTAGCAAAGCAATCTTCTTTTTAACTTTTGTAACGTATAGTATAAGAAAAGTATTGCAATCATGATTTCTGTATTCGTGTAAAACGTCAACTCCCAAGTGGCACGTAAGATTGACCTCCCATTTCGCCAATAGATTAAAAACGTCTGTCACAGGAACTGTATAGATTTTCGTACGAATTGGCCGACAAATATGTCAACGGAATTTTAAATCATTTTCAAGGCATACGATTTGGCATTTTTCCAAACGATGGGAAGTGTTAAGGCCGTGGGTCCTACCCAAGGCCTTTGTAGCTTAAACTTAAAGGCTTAAGTCTAAAAGGTCTGAGTCGATTTCGGGTGGCCTAGACCATCGCCCCCTAGCAGCTGAGAAAGCCTTGACACGCGTCACAAAAACTTCACACAAAGCAGGCAAAACAAAGAAACAAGTGGGTAATTGTGATCACAGATCGCACAGAGCGTTTCGTTTAATATTCCTTTCAAAACACTTTATCCTTTTGCAAAATCTGTTAGTTTCACATTTCGCAACCAGGAGGCGCACTCTATTCTACATAAACCTTTATCCGAACGAAACTCCTTTTTATAACCTATACGTAGACATATTAGTCAAGGGAATCGGGCCCATAGCACACGAGATAGGTAGGCGCCCCTGTCGGTAAAAAACGGAACTAAAATATGTAAGTTTATAGTGCATAATATGAAAGAGTGATCAAAGGGGTGTCGGCAAAAGTTTAAAAAGAGCCCCCCGGGTGCAAAGGGGGAGGATAAAAAATTGCTTAAAATACACAAGTTAGAGCACAGAGGGTTAAATACAAGGTTTTTTCGAAATTTTATGATTTGTCGTTCGATCGCAAGTGTTTAACTACAATTCTGCAAAATTTCAAGTCTTCAACTTAATTAGGGTCTGAGTTATAAAGAAAAGCTTAAAATACACAAGTTAGAGACCAGGGTGTTAAATATAAGAGTTTTTCAAAATTTTATGATTTGTCGTTCGATCGCAAGTGTTTAGCCATAATTTTTCAAAATTTCAAGTCTTCAAGTTAATTAGGGGGTGAGTTAGAAAGAAAAGCTTAAAATACACAAGATAGAGCCCAGAGGGTTACATATAAGATTTTTCGAAATTTTCGGATTTGTCGTTTGATGTGAGGTATTCAGCTATAAGTATGCAAAATTTCAAGTCTCTAACATATATAGTTTCTGAGAACGGGCTCTTTGACGGACAGACAGACAGACAGAGGAGCGAGACGAATAGGATTTCGTCAGATGAACGAAACCCTAAAAAGATCATTCATTGGCTCTCACCCCCTAGCTATTTGAGAAAGCCTTGACGCGCGTCACGAAAACGTCACACAAAGCAAGCAAACAAAGAAAAAAGATCATTCATTGGCTCGTGGATATCCACAAGCCAATGATTGATTTTTTTTAGCTCACAGGCTATCAAAGCCTGAGAGCTAATGCGCCCCGCCCGTTCTGTATGTATGTACGTATGTGTGTATGTGGGTAACGCGATAACTCTTGATAGAAACATCCGATTTACTTCAAAAATTTTTCTAGGTTCATTGTGATAAGGCGCTTCCCTGATTCGTTTTGGGAGTTCATTGGTTAAGGATAAAGGGGGAAAAACGGGGTTAGTCCAACCCCTTAATTCAGATAAATGGGTTTTTCACGCAGAATCATTCGATTTGCTCCGAATTTGGTATACCGGTTTATTATGTTAAGGAACTTCCCTGATTAGTTTTGGGGGTTTCTTGGTTAAGGATAAAAGGGGGTTAGTTCACCCCTTAATTCAGATAAATGGGTTTTTCATGCAGAAACATTCGATTTGCTCCGAATTTGGTATACCGGTTTATTATGTTAAGGATCTTCCCTCATTAGTTTTGGGGGTTCATTGGTTAAGGATAAAGGGGGGGAAAACGGGGTTAGTCCACCACCCTTAATTCAGATAAATGGGTCTTTCATGCAGAATCATTCGATTTGCTCCGAATTTGGTATACCGGTTTATTATGTTAAGGAACTTCCCTGATTAGTTTTGGGGGTTCCCTGGTTAAGGATAAAGGGGGAAAAAGGAGGTTAGCTCGTCCCTCTTAATTTAGGTAAATGCGTTTTTCGTGCAGAATGATTCGATTTGCTCCGAAGTTGGTATACCGGTTTATTATGTTAAGGAACTTCCCTGATTAGTTTTGGGGGTTCATTGGTTAAGGATAAAGGGGGAAGGGGGGCTAGTCCACCCCCCTTAATTTATATAAACGGGTTTTTCATGCAGAATTATTCGCTTTGCTCCAAATTTGGTATACCGGTTTATTATGTTAAGGAGCTTCCCTGATTCGTTTTGGGGATTCATTGGTTAAGGATAAAGGGGGCTAGTCCACCCCCTTAATTTAGATAAATGGTTTTTTTGCAGGATAATTGGATTTGCTCCAAATTTTGTATACCGGTTTATTATGATAAGGAGCTTCCCTGATTAAATTTGGAGGTTCACTGGTTAAGTATAAAGGGGGAAACGGGGGCTAATTCCCCTTCACTTATTTTTTTGAGGGCATTATTCTTTAAAATAAGAGAATAATATACAATTAGTGTGAATAGCCTGTGAGCTCAATGCCATCAGTTTAGCTGGGCACTTTTCTTTTTTTTAGGGTTTCGTTCATTTTATCTTTATTTTGCCTACTTTGTGTGATGTTTGCATGACGCGTGTCAAGGCTTTCTCAAATATCTAAGGGGCGTTGGCTTGACATTTTCCCAGTCAATTGGAAAAAGCTCAAAACGTATGATACCACTACCAATCAATATGAGTGAGTACTGTATCGACGTATGCATCACTTAATGGATTTACACTGACGACGGTATATTCTGTTGAGATGTCTACATGGCAGACTCGATGCTATAGCCCAAAAACGTTGTCAACAAGGAGACGGCAAGGGTGTGGGTGGGGTATCCACATCAAAGCAAGGTTTCGTGTGTAAATAGCGCTCAGTAAGAGAACTCAGATGACCAAATCGTAGCGCGCTCTACTCAGTAGTTATTGAGAAAAACTTTAATTTGAAAAAAAAAAAAATTTATTACTGTATGATAATTTGTTATGATTAATTTTCTTACAGTTAGTTAGACACTTCTAACTTGTGTGAAGTTCTTGCACAGTTTTATCAAACACATAAATAATAGTATATATAAACTATTGGATAAAATTTTGTTACATGTAATAAATGAGTATAAAATATTAGAGTCAATTCATGTCAATGGGCGTGGCATCCCAGTCGTGTCTTCCGTTAATGTGAGTAGGCGTGGCATCCCATTCTTGTCTTCGCTTGAATTTTTACAATTATTTCTAATGGTCAGAAAAAAAACTGGACATACCAATGGATTCAGAATGTTAAGAATATTTGAAACCAATAATGAAAAAAAAATCAATTTTTTTTTCAAAAAATGTCACTCATGTCTCTCACTAACCCTTTAAAGGGCGGTGACTACACGGTCAAGCCACCTAATCTTAATTCTAAAACTGACAAATGGCCTCAAGTGAAAAATATTTTAATAAAACTTTGATTTGTAATGAAAGTGCATAATAGCGAGTTTTTATTTTCTAAGAAATTCGTTAGAAAATTCTGATGTCAGTCAATTATTTCACAATTTTACGAACAGAGTTCTGCCCCTGAAAGGGCGTGTTTTGTGTGTGAACACGCACAAAAACAATAAAGTTACATTTTTTTTTTTCCTCAATAACTACTAAGTAGTGCACGCTACGGCTTGGTCATACGAGTTCTCTTACTCAGTACTGATTACAGACATGAACTTACTTTGATTTGAATACCCCACACGCTTGCCGTATCCTTGTAAGTGAATTATGTGATCCGGTTGCCGGCCAGGTTTGTTCAATACGCGTTGACAATTTAAGCAAAAAAAAAAAAAAGTCTTGGGTTCGATTTCCCGTAATGGACATTTTTTTTACTCAGTTGTAAAAATTCGAATCGTATGGTATCATGATCCAATAATATGAGTGAATTTTCAAACCATTTTACAACATTTCTCTAAGAAAAATTACCAAGGAAATGCGACAGAGAATAAATGATACATATTACGGAGATGTCATCAAGCGTTAGAAGCGCAGGTGTAACATCTTTAACCCACTCGCTGCGTAATTGTTTTATCAAAATAGCTTACAAAATTGCGTATTTAACCACTTCGCGACGAGCGTCTTAAGAATATTTATTCTTTTGCCACCGGTTTTTCAAAACAAAAATTTTTGTCTAATTTAATCGGGAAAAGGCTCCGATTATATAAGGCAAAATTTACAATTTAAAAAAATAACTGGTGGGAATAATCAAGGAGGGTTAATTACACGTAAAAAATGCTTCCCCGAGGAAATCTCGGGTTGTGCAAATTTTGCTACTTTTACGGTACCCGAGGAAATCTCGGGTGGCGTAGCGAGAGGCTTAATTCCAAAACGGGAGGTCCAGTGTTAGAATTAAGACAGTTAAATTGTTTCCGATACTTGTATATTTTTATTATATTACTTTTTTTTACTTTCTGCAAACTTACACCAACGTTCTTCAATCAATAATATTGCCCTAGTTGTACTATTTTAATTATTTTAAACAATGACGTAATCTCGTTGTTTCGAACTCTATCCGAACCCTATAGGTATTGCAATACATTATTGTGAGTCAGTTTGATTAAAGTCGATTAAAAGTCAGAACATTAAACACATTAAAACTTACAGTTTGAATTTGCGCATAAAATAAATTTCCTTTTCATTCTCCAAATCTAGTTTTGATTGTAAAGTGTTGTTTTCATTTTATTTAATTTTAAAAATTCAAAGGAAAAGTTTGAGCAGTGCCTTTAAACTAAACGTGTCTATTTGAAAAGCTATATTATTAAAAAACATCGGAAATTAACTTTATCTAAGATACTTTATAACGAATCCTACTTAACATTTAATAAGACCCTGTTTTGATCCTATGCTTAGTCTTTATGAAATTAACTCTTAATAAATAAACAGATTTAACAGAAATTAAAGAAATCCGATTGGAAAATATTTAAAATGAAAGCTCTAAAAAAAGGCGAAATGAATAAAACACATTGATTAAGCCTCTGCACCCTGAAAGAAAACATAATTTAAGAGGAAAGGGATCGATTGAATTAAAGATGCTTAGCTTCTTTTGTACTGTCAAATGACCAAGCTTCTTTATCAGAAACCTATTTTAAAGTATTATTTTCCATTATTCAATAATGAAATCTTTTTTCCCCCATTCACTTATTCATTATTAATTATTTTGAATGAACGGAAAATTAAATAATTGAAGAATGGTCTCCGTAGAAATAAAGAAATAATCTTTATTATCCTAAACGGGAAATAGTATGCAGTGCATTGTTCACAACTTGAAGATTAAATCTGAAATACATTGCATCGATGTCTCACTGTGCGTGTGTGTATATATATATATATATATATCAGAAAAACTCGTCAATATACACTAAATTATTCCTCATTTTTACTTTCTTCTATCTTCAATAGAAGAAAGTATTGTAATAGAAATTTTTTTCGACTTCCGGTTTTCAACGGCTTTACACGTTTTAGGGGTCAGAGATCCCAAAAAACATGTTTATAGAAAATGTCCTGTCTCTCCGTGTGTCTGTCGCCATTGTACCATAAAAAAAGTGTATATGCATAGAATTAAACCAAAGTTTTTTTAAGTTTTTGGCTATGGCAATCAGGTCCTTCCTTAATTTGAAAAAAAAAAGACAGTAGGGGGCGCTGTAATAGCGATTTTTTGTGCGATTTTGAATATTGTGACATCAAAAAGTGTATGATGTTATGCATAGAATTGAACCAAAATTTTTTTGCATGTTTGTGGTCATGGCAAGCAAGTCCTCCCTGAATTTCAAAAAAATCTGCCGGAAGGGGACGCTCTAATAGCGATGTCCGTGCCATTTTCATTATTGTACCATCGAAATCTGTAGAAAATAATGCATAGAATTGAACAAAATTTTTTGTGTATGTGTAAGGCTATGGTCAGTAGGTCATCCCTGAACTTGAAAAAACTCCACCAGTAGAGAGCGCAATAATTGCGATGTCTGTGCCATTTTTATTATTGTACCATCGAAAAGTGTATGAAGTTATGCATAGAATTGAACTAAATTTTTTGTGTATGTTTCTGGCTATTGCAAGCAAGCCCTCCCCTAATTTTAGAATAATCTGCCAGAAGGGGGCAGTAATAGCGATGTTTGTGCCATTTTCTTTATTGTACCATCGAAAAGTGTATAAAATTATGCATACAATTGAACCAAATTTTTTGTGCATGTTTTTGGCGTTAGCCAACTGGACCTCCTGGAATTTGGAAATATCGCGCGGTAAAGGGGCTCTGTGATAGCGATTCTTGTATACTTTTCTAGGTTTTTCGTAGTTCTATTGTGCATCGGCGGCTCGTGCAGCGGCGGGAACTCGCTTCTTGCTAAGCCGGCTATCTACAAACAGCTGATAACAACAGAATAAGGAAAAACTATTAATTTTAACAACTATCATCATATAGATTAACTCGTTTCTAGTCTGTTTAATTGACTGAAGCAGAAATTTAAGATGAAAATCAAAGTTGGTATAATATTGAACTAATAATATTGAAATATTAACATGTGTAATTACTTTTTGAAATATTAAGACGTATAAGAAAGTTTTGGGATTGGCGCATCCAACTAGTTTACAAATAATTTCCGTACTCCTAGAAAACAGGTTTTATCCGTGAATGCTCCCCGAACGTCTAAAAAAGACGGAGAAATTCCGTTCCTTTCCAGCACGCATGCGTATTGGGTCGATTAATAATAAATCCGAATTTATTTTTAAAATAAAAAAACAAAAATTCCATAAATTAAGATTTCTAATTTAATTAAAAAAGGCAAAAAAGTTTTCGAATTTCAAAATAAATAACAATTACTTTTCTCATTCATTCAAAGGTATTCACAATTTATTCTTTAAAGTTGAATAAAGTTAAATAAAGTTGAATTTATAAAGCTGTTTATAAATAAATATTCGCATTCAAAATATATTTTAAATGAACACATTTAAAATATACTTTAAATGAACACATTTAAAAGACATTTTAATTAAGAAAATTAAATGAAAAAAAAATCGATATTACTAAAAAAAATCTTATCGAATAAAACTATAATATTCGTATTTTACCTCTAGCAATCTACGTAAAACTATTTAAAATTCATATGTTTATACTATATTAATAATAAAGTATAAAAACTCCAGCCACAATCTCATTCAAGACGAAATCTTCCCGAAATGAACTTCAAAATGAAAAGCTTTTTAAAGAAATTGATCAAGCCGTACTCATCTGAAGCAAACATATTTACTTCAAAGCTTTTCACTGCTGTAGAACTATAGCTCCGTGCTTGCGTGTTCGTCTCGGAACGCTGAGATGGCTGGTTCGAATCCAACGTTGCATGCTTCTTCCCAACTTTCTTTAATTGACGGGTATTTTACTTTCAGTAATGGAGGGAAAAAACGGGCACACGGAAATATGCAGGCAGCATTCCTGCAAGTAGAATTTCTGTCAATTGAAGAAGTTGTTTTGAGAGTGTACACGCTCACACACACAAACACACAGGGAGATTGAAAAGATAATTAAGAAACTAAGATTGCTTTTTCTTGACTGTGTCTCGAGTCGAATGCAGCTTTTTGTTCCTAAATGTGGCAATATAGAAGGTATGTATGAAATAGACTGATATTTCAAAACATATTGCAAAAACGGTGCGAATGGTTACCGGATAGATCCTATGGTAGAGTACACTTACAAAGCAAGGTAAATGTGTTCAAGATCTCTTTATTTTAGTGAAAGTTATGAAGAATTGTTCTGTTTATATTGGGGTATCTGTATAAATGGATCACGAGCTTATTTTGGTGCGAACTACCACTTCCTAAAGTTCGTACAGTCCTGGGGAAAAAAAGTTAACATCCCTGCTAAATCTGCAACAAATCATTGTAGAATAAAGTTATAGGTACCAAACGATTGGAAATAAATTTACTTTTAAATGATGTATATAAAATTATATAAAATATCTACATATCAAAACGAAGCCAAATTTCGTTTTTATCAATAAAAATACCCAATTTTGACACCATAAATAAATTCTACATACTTCAATTAGCCTAAATCAAAATTTTCATGAATTAATTATTTTAAAATGAGCCTATTTTAGGGCTGTAGCCAAACTGAAGTTTGGTTCTCGATTGTTGAAATGCTACAGAATGACAATGTCACTTCTATTAATGTATTACTTCAAGCCAATAGGACCATTTCACTCGCTTCGTATGTTTCGAGTATTGCCAGCCCAAATATTCAATAAAATGTGTAAAATACAAACTTTAAAAATTTTCTTTTCTGCCCATCATAGACGGCCCCTTAAACAATCATTTTGACGTTTTTTAATGATAATTCGAAAACTACTTGAAAGAAAATTTTGAAATTGAGAATTCGCATAAAGCAGGACATAATAAATATTAATCTATCAAAAAAATTGTAGGTTGCAATTCATATATTTTTTTCAAATATTAATTTCACAATTCATATAAAATTAAAAAAAAAAAACTAATTAAAAACCACACAAAAAATTATCACATTAGGCTTACAATTTCAGGAGATATTAATAAAATTATGAAAATGTAATTTAATATTCGAAAATCTAAATTTTGAATGTTTATAATTCAAAAAAATATCTTTCAAATGACTAGAAATTCCGTTTCTAGGCATAGTTTGAACCGAAGATTTAAAATATACTGTCAAAATTCGGTGTTGCCGTTAGACAAAACAAAGTTTGGTGTAGCTTTGATTTGTAGATGGCCCCCTAAGCCAATTTTATATAGATCATTTAATAGTAGACTTTATTTCCGATCGATTGGTACCAGTGACTTTCTTCTATTATTAGTTGCAGAGTTAGTAGGGATATTTACTTTTTTCCCAACGACTGCATATTCTGTTTTAATCACCAGGTGTATAGTAATATAGGTGGAATGGAAAATATCTCTTAAATGCCAATGATAGAATGCTATTTCGAATAATAAAAGGTATACAAATCAAGCGAAGCTTTCGGATAAGATACTTTTTTTTCACAAGAAGCTGTGCATATACTAAAACACCATAATTTATGTTGTTGAAATATTTTAAGAAAACTGTTGCCCTGCGTATAAGAAAGACATCATTAAACATAAACGTCTTTTACGACCCAATGTTAATATATGAGTGATTAAAAACAGACTAACGGCGATTTGCTCTTAAAGCGTTTGTCATAGGAGCATACTTCCAATTCAAACAAATATGGAAATCAGGTATACACTCTCAGAAAAAACTGTAAATTTAAGAGCGTTTGCTCTTCAATTTTCACGAGCAACAGCCTTATTTGATGAAAAACGGTCTGATCCACTAAAAAAATACTGTACGACTACATACATCTTCCTCCGCTAGGGTGTAACCCTTCATTTTAGTCGTGTTTCGAAAAACAATGTCACTTAACCGTGACTGTAACATATTTTTTAAACCGCCAAAAAAGCGATCCTGTGATGATTATCTAACGTGCTACGGAACAGTAAGTAAAGTGTTATTCTGCTTTGAAGTGCATTATATCTTCATATAGCATATATCTTCATATCTGCATATAGCTGCACAAAATGATGGGCATGAACTTTTTTTACGGGGTAAGACTGGAATCTCTGCTGCCGGCCTCTGCCGTAATTTTACAGGGATATTTTTAGATACTTGGAAAATTAAGGGCAACCCACATATTCTTGCAGTTCTAGCCCATCTGTTAGCAGTACGACCCCATACATTTTCCTCCGCGAGGGTGTACGCGTTGACACAAATGATGGACATGGATTTTTTTTTTTTTTTTTTTTTTTTTTTTTTACGGGGTATGACTGAAATCTCTGCTGCCGGTCTCTGCCCGTAATTTTACTGGGATATTTTTAGCAGTGTAGTTTTCGAACAGGACAATTCTTTCACATACTAAAATAGGGAATTTTATACGCTCCTTTTTCCTATAAACTACAATAGATATAGGACACGTTCGGTATTAGGCTTTTTCTGAAATATATTAAGAAATTCTTCACGAATACCACTAGAACGTCAGAAACTTAACCCTTTATGTGTCCTGCAGGATTTTTCATTCATGTTTAACGATTCAGAAAATAATATCTATATAAAGTATTGGTATGAGGATTTGCATGTGATAATCTTACATATTTATTTTATTCACGTAAAAAAAGAATTAACATTAATATAATTTTTTTTTTTTTTGTTAAATCAGCTTTTTAGTTTAATCATTACAGACTGAAAAACCCAGTTAGGACGCATAAAAGGATAAAGAACATGTCTGACGTCATAAAATCAAAAAAGGAATGATCGCGAGGAAAAGTGGCGAACCAGCCACAAGTTGAATAAAACATTTGCACACTATTATGCAAGATAAAATGCTTGAAATTACATGTAGCTGTAGAACAGGAACTTTGTGCAATATTTATGTTCATTTGTGATAGAATGATACAATTGCATATGTATAAATAAATTCTTAAAAGAAAATTCTTTCCGTAAAAAAACTCTTCTCTATAACGATTTTCTTTAAAATATTTCTTCATGCCTATAAAGGTTTCATTCAAAAAATGTTTTTCGTTTATAGCATGCAGGGTTTTTCACCAATTTCGAGGAATTTGTGAAGTAAAATTTAAACAATATACTACAATTAGAATATAAAAATATTAGATATTAAAATAAATATGAGCTTTCGTATGAAATAATGTTTTACTGCGCATGCGCAAGATGAGTTTTTTGTATAATTCATTATGCAAATACATAGATCAACTTATATAAAAAGACCAGTCGAATATCGTTAAACTTCCTAGATCTATCAGCTATCCAATGATCTGAATTTCCGTTACTTTCTAAAAGTAGCAGGATGATATGTGACTGACACCCAGCATAGGAGATATCAAATGCGCGACTTCCTGCACTTTTGGAATGGCTGCTTTGATTTTGGTATTTCTTTGTTCTTTTAACGAGTTCTTTCTAATGATTCTTTAAAGAAGAACTAACGCTTCAATAAAAATAATTGAAAAACTTGTATTTAGCGATTCCACGTCGGATACAAGCTCTAATTCATGCAAAAGGAGGGCCGACGGCCTATTAATAAAAAAAAAAATCTCTTTACAGGTGTTCACATTATTTGGTCCAACCCTTGTACAGAATTATGCAACATCCGACTTTTATATAAACAAGTTGGAAATTGCTCGTCAAACGTGGCAAATGAGGTGCGTTCGTATCATAACTAGTTTTATAAATATTTTTTGAACCGCAAATTGTACTGAATGTACATTTTAGTATACTTCATAAATGCATATCAATTTCATTCTTTTCGAAAAGCTGTAACATCATTAAAATGCACTTGAAAAATTTTTTTCTCATTGGCCGTAATGTAACGGAAAACTTTTGACTGTCCCTGTCATTAAACTTTACATCCGATTTTCATAAAATATGAAATGACTCGACAAAATTTTGCAACAATTATATATTTAAAATTTCAGACCATTCGGAAGGCTGTAACATTATTAAAATGCACTTGCAATAATTTATTCCCATTGGCCGTCATGTAATGAAAACTTTTGACTGTCCCTGTAATTAAACTATACATCCGATTTTCATAAAATTTTAAATGGCTCGACACAATTTTGTAAAAATTATATATTTAAAATTTCAGGCCATTCAGTTGGGTAGTTTTTGCTCTGTTATAGACGGACAGACGGACCGAATGACGACTATAGGTGCTACGTATTTATATAATTACGAACGCACCTAAAAATAAACTCTTATAATCATCTATACCCTAGTGCTTGAAAGTAGAGCTCCACATAATAAACTCATTTCCCCCAACTAATACGTAAACACTGCATAATAATTACATTGCTATCAGGGTGTTCCAAAATTCGACCGATAAATTAAGACGGTGATAGCAGACATCAAGAGGATGAAAACTGACTATAGACCATTGGGTCGCAAACCACTTTAGTCACAAATATAGGGTGTTTCACCTGAACTGAACTCGGGAATTCGGTCATAATTTTGAGAAAAATAAAAGTACTGCAATGAAAGTATAACAATATGTATCTCATTTCGTACGAAATGTGATAACATCACGAAAACTTCTGGAATTAAATTTAAAAAATCAAAAAACCTGACTGCGTAAAAATCGAACTAATTAATTATTTCTCATCAATGTGAAACTGTTTTTTATATTACTTACCTATTTTTATTATTTACTTGTATTGATGACTTTTAAGTTGTATTTAATTGTTAGTTCCTTTCTATAAACACTGTTTTGATGAGGCCTATAGATGTCTATGAAGGTTAGAGTTGCAGTCAAGCTAGAGATTCTACCTACACAACTTTCATGTTGTGTCATAGTTAAACGGAGCTTCTGACTGTAAAATAGTCAACGAAACATCGTCTTCATTTTGAAAGACCTATCGAATGATAGGCCACCCAATAGGGTACGTAATTTGTTTTGTCTCTACCGCGATTTTGTATTTTACGGCCGCCATTTTGAATTTATAAAAACAAAACCTAACCTATGACCATCGGACGGTTAAGACAAATCGATAGAGACCTCCTTCATTAAAATCCATCTAGCCGTTTGGATGTTTCGAGGGTATAAAGCAATCCACATACACAGATACGCGTGAAACACATAACCCTTCTTGGCAGTCGGGTAAAAACAGGGTGCTCAAGCAATTGATTTTACCGTATGAACTGGTCATCGTAATCCAAAATATAAAACGTTAAGTGCATACTACTGGAGCGTATAATGGAAAATTCTACCGCTTTTTTATGCTATCACATTTACAATAAAAGAGAGCATGTCTATCTAAAGTTTCATTATAATACAGGATGTGACACAACTCCCTCCCGGGTTTAGAAGGCTTATAAAAATATTACCAATACAGCAACAAAGTTCACTTTACTGGAGAAAGAAACATTGCAAGTTTTGTTTCACAAATGAGTTAGCAGTGGCAAATAATCGAAAATTACATTTTTGAAAATTTTGCACATAAGATAAGGGCGTTTACAAGCTCACGGAAAGCTTACTGCGTATTACAGTTTGCGAAAAGTCAATCTGTTGTGACAGTTCAAAGAAAATGTTATACAAAATAGCGATTGCAACCACCAACGGACAAAACAATTCATGCATGGTTTCGGAAATTTGAGAAAAGTGGTTGCTTGAATTTGACTTTAGACTCGATATCTTCCGCATCACCAAAGGTTCACATATTGAACATTTGTGAAACAAAACTTGTAATGTTTCTTTCTCCAGTAAAGTCAACTTTGTTGCTGTATTGGTAATATTTTTTATAAGCCTTCCAAACCCCGGAGGGAATTGCGACACGCCCTGCATACTTCAGTTTTCTGAAAGTTATTACCGTCAAAGCAAGTTGAGTTAGGGTAAAACACCCTGTATCTTTTATTAAATACTTGGTTTGCGACCCCATGCTATACGGTAAATTTTCATCCCTGTGTAACTCGAAATTATATCATTGAACGTATAATAGCATGAACTTTATTAGAATAATACATATCTATTGTTAAAAACCACGAGTAATATAAATGAAAATTTATTTTATTACTCTGAAGCTAAAAACAGGCATGAAACAAATTCCTTTCAACAATATTAATTGCCGACAACTTTTCTGAGTTTTCTTTATAAAACCGTACATTATCTATCATGATGATAAATGTTTTCTTAAAATTATTTCTTTTTCTAAATGTACCTTTTCACGTGTTTCTATTATTTAAATGTCTTATTACAGCAACACATTTCAAAAAAAGTATAAATGAATATAAATATTTCCCTTTATTTAAAATCCCAAAATAAACCTTTGTGTAAAAAATATTTAGCTATAAGAAGAAAAATGAAAATACTTGTATGCTGTCTCCAAGATTAATAGATTCTACGATTCATTTATTTTATTTTAAACTCTTGTACTCATCAAAAATCTGTTTATTACTTTTACGAATCTTTGTAATCGTTTAAATAATTAATTACAAAAAAATTTGCCGTTTGTTAGAATGCCACAATAAGAAGAAAGAAAATCTTTTTTTCTTGCTTCAAACTCAACCTTTTATTTAAATTGTAAATGTGATATGGAAATAAATTTACAACAAAATAAAATGATGAGAAGAATTTTGATAGATAAAGAATTATGAAAAAAAATGTTTCTCTTTGTTTTTAATATCCTAAAAAAAAACAAATGTACATTTATTTTTTTAAATTGTCATTTTTATATAAAGGACTAGAAAAAAATTAATTTTGACTGAAAAGAATAAAGTTCGACTATGATTTTCTCTATTTGTATTTTAAAGTTATTTCCAGCAGTTTCATTGTTTGGAAATTTATATATCAAAAACATCAGTATTTAAGTAAATAGAAATTCAAAAGCAACTGAATTTTAGCTGAATTCAATATTTTCTGTTAAGAAATAAATTATATCAATTTTATAGACAATCACTGTACTAAAATATACATCCATTAATATATCTCAGTATGCTATATTTTATGATTGCACGCGTTTCTGTGTGTGTATTTTGTTAATTTTTGGTTACAAGATGTCCTTTGTTTTCGTTGCCCAGTAGCTAATTTCTAAAATGTTATTCATTTATGTAATTGATGACTACAAAATTTTTAACATAAACATAATAATAATTTTATATATTCAAAGAGCCTTTTAAATCAATATTTTTTTAAAAATAAAACAGTGAAGCTTAATTTCCTTACCAGCATTCGGTTCGTTAGCAAAACAGTATTACAATGTAAAAGATATAAATGTTTTTATGACCAAAAGTCACTGGTGTCTACGAACCGTAATTTCACTTATTTTAGACATTTGCAGCTTGTCAAAAGAATTGATAAGAATTTAAGCGGCGCTACCGATATTAAAATTCCAGGTACAAATAAAACGTGTTTAGATATCATTCAACCGTTGGAACGCCTGTGGCGCCGTAAGGGGAGGGGGTGAATACAGTATGCTCTAAAAGATTTATACAAAATTTATTCGCAAATAAATTTTAAAGATCTTCCGGATGAGGATTTGAGATTTTTTTAACAAAATGGGCCACCCCCACACTACTATAGACATGCAAGCATTTCGTCGTGAGAGTATGGCTAACAGACTGATTGGACGGAAAAGTTCAATAGGATTCCCGGACCTCACCCCAGTGGATTTTGTTTTCTGTGGGCGTCATTGCAGACAACGTTTACTTCACAAAACTGGTAATAGTCGATGACTTGACAGCATCAATTGAAAGAATACGTTAAGAAATAACACAACAAATACTTCCTTTTTGCGTTTCCATTTGTTTCATTATATCAGCAATGCTTGGACAAGAACTAGCATCAGTTTCAATGCAGGTGTTAATTTTATAAAACGTTCATTACTATGGTTCTATTTCACAACTCGAAAAGAAGTTTGTCTTAATAAAAAATTACATTAGAATAATTTAAATTGTGCATACATTTTTTGCAGAGTCTGTATAGCGCTTTTAAACAGCCTGCAGCGTAAAAGTTTAAATACATAATATGCAGAACTGTCAGAATGCAATACAAATTCTTTTAATGCCAAATATTTTGTTTAGAAAAAGATTATGCGTAAGTCTTAAATGCGAGTTTAACATAAGCTTGAATTTTCCTTCGATTGAAAACATCCGATTTAGACACGCTCATACAAAAAATGATTTTAATGCCATATAATTAAGAAATCGTTTTTTAACACTTTCCAACAAAATTGAAGTGTTTATGATAGGTTTGTCTGACCGTCTGTCCGCGCTCTAACTCTTCTAAATATACTCGGATAGTTCTGAAATTTATTAATGTTAGTGACCTCTACCATAGCACGATCCCTATTTCAAATGAAGTTTGTAGCATGTTTAGTTCATTTACAGGGACAGTCAAAAGTATTCCGTTACATTACGGCCAAAGGGAAAAAATCGTTTCAAAGGATTTTTAATGGTGTTATACTCTTTCATACATAATAGAATTGATATGCATTTATGAAGTCCAACAAAATATGCATTCTCTAGAATATGCGGTGCAAAGAATAGTTATTATTTATTTACAGGGCCACACAAAAGAATTCCGTTACATAATGGTAGGGGGGGGGGAATTGTTTGCGGCGTATTTCAATTATGTTAAACTATTTCATATACAGGGTGTCCGGTCTCAACGGTGTCCAATGGCTAATTCCTAAATCGTTAGTCATAGACATATAGTTCCAATTACAAAAATGTTTTAAATCAGGTAAAGAAACATTTTTAAAGCAATTTGGGTCAATAAAAACATTTCTTAAAAAATTATTTAAATTTTTATACGGTCCCCCGGTCCTATAAGTTATATTTAGTAAAATTTTCCTTTTACACTGACAAGTAATACAAAAAAAGTCCCGTTGTTCTACGATTAAAATTGACCGAGTAATACCTGTTTAAAGTTGGAGCATATTTTTTGCTGCAAATTAGGGGTCATTCACAAATTTAGTCGAAATATATAATTTCGTCAGATATATTAAAAAATGGTTGAGAGTAAAATTAACATTGCAATATAAATTTGAAATCTTTAGTAATTCTGACATATTAATGCAAAATATACAATTTGTAATACACATTTAAGAAGAAAGAAAAAAACAGAATTTTTGTTAAATAAAATGGTGCTAAATTAACAGCCTCAATTCTTTACAAAATGATACGTATTTTAAAATATTGTTAGATTACACTAGCCTGCAAATGTTGGGTTATTTAATGTTTTTTTAGCTTTTGATAATTGATTCTTATGTATTCTGTACCGCTGAATCCGGAATTGACCTTCATTTTAGCCATTACATCAAGATTTTTCGCAAATTGTAAATTTCAAAGTTAAAATTTAATCTCCTCCCCCATCTCATCACACCACCCAGCAGTAAGAATCCCAAGATAAGCAAAAATATCGAATAAATTATTGAATCAAATAAAATAAAAAAGTTTTACATATGTTTTATAGTATGAGATTTTCGCTATATTTTAACATTTGCAAAAAAATTCTACCGTGATGGTTAAAAATGAAAGTCATTTTCAGATTTAGTACTAAAAAGTACGTAAAAACCAATTATGAAAAGTTAAAAAATGCAACCATCCCCTCTACTTTATAGTATCCGATTTTTGTTATTCTTTAAATTCGACAATTTATGATTTGCGA
This sequence comes from Maratus speciosus, assembly GCA_963932465.1. Classification (NCBI taxonomy): domain Eukaryota; kingdom Metazoa; phylum Arthropoda; class Arachnida; order Araneae; family Salticidae; genus Maratus; species Maratus speciosus. The sequence continues at coordinate 681,328,031 of OZ010787.1, read as the reverse complement.
AATATCCTGACATGATGGTTTAAAATTAAGGCAATTTTTGGATTCAGTGCTAAAATATACATAAAAGTTAAAAAACCCAACAATCTCCGTCTTGTATTATCTAATCTAAAACTTTTTCATAAACTTCTTGGCGGTAATCTATCCTAATTTTTTTGTGTTATCCTATAAAATAAGTATAAATGGTAACCACCGAAAATCATAATAATATTAGATTGTTATCGGATTTGCGCCAGTATGTAAAATGTAATCTCGTTCGGATATTTGAAAGTGGGTTAAAGTTCGAATACAAATTTTGAACTGGGAAAACATACATAAGATCGTTGAAGTAACATAAAAACTTATAAAAATAACATAATTTTATTAAAAGAAATCATAAAAGAAACAGTCTCAAATCCTGACAAAATAAAACATATGTTATTTCAGCCAATCTGAAACATAATAAATGTTAACTTAATAGTAATACTTGTACGATATTTTTCAAAGCGCAAATACACATGAAATGAGATCTTCGAATAATTTAAGCGCTTGGAATATGACCCCTCAAAGCCAAGCCGAACTCGTTTGTTTTCAGAGCAGAAAGGTGGCATAAGTCATGCATTTTTAAAATTTCATAACTCGCACAATTTTAGTGTCATATGAATGGGACTTTTTTTTTGTCTTACTTGTCAGTGTAATAGGAAAATTTTACTAAATATAACTTATAGGACCGGGGGACCGTATAAAAATTTAAATTTCGTAATTTTTTAAGAAATGTTTTTATTGACCCAAATCGCTTTTAAAATATTTCTTTATCTGATTTAAAGCATTTTTCTAATTGGAACTGTATGTCTATGACTAACGGTTTAGGAATTAGCCATTGGACACCGTTGAGACCGGACACCCTGTATAATGGAATTGATATATGTCGCTGAGCTTTAGTATAAGGTTTTTCATTTATAATACGAAGTTAATAACATTTAGAGGGACACACAAAAGATTTCAAATACTATATATTATCCGAATTACTATACATTAGCAATGATTGCTCGAAATGCATTTTTAATTATGATATACGCTTTTAAGTTTCACTATATTTATGCATACTATATAGTGTGTATAAATGCTATACTTCATATATAGGGCTACAGAAAAGAATTCGTAGGAGTTACTGAGTATGAGCGTAAATTGCTTAAAGGTGGGTTTTAAATGCGTTATGCATTTTTACGCTGAACTGCATTTAGTTTACTAAGAAATGTTTGTAATATATAAAATGATATACAATGCCACGCAAAGAATTGTATACATGGCCGTCGACAGATGATAATTTCTGGAAATATGATTTCAGTAGTTTTAAGAGTGTTTTAAGTTTAAATTAAATTTTAGCTAAATAGTGGCGTGTAATAAAGATACTAGATAAACAACAGGGCTGTACAAAAGTATTAAAATATGTTTCCATCTATTAGTATGACTTGCTGAAAGAGAAATTTCAACCTGTTATGCGTTATTTTACTAAACTAAATTTTCCCATTATGTAGTATATATATCAACCTGCAGATCAAATACAGAGCTGTTCAAAAGAATTGGAATACATATTTGGTTATGGAGGTAACTGCTGAAATAAGATTTTCAATGCTTTATGCGTTTTCTAAAATGTTTACTTAGTTATTTTATTTACCTTATTTCCCTAAATAACGAAGTTTTGTTAAAGCATTCAGGAAGTGTTGGAAAGTGTTTCTTAATGTATGCTTAACGCATGATTTTTTTTTTGTTCTGAATGTGTTCCTGTTTTCATCATTTATTACAGGCACCATTGAGAATTTTGAAAACAGATCTGAAACAAAAACTCCTCAGTCAAAAGTGATCTCACATACTATTTTTATGCATTAATTTGTTCAAGTCTTATTTAATGAAATTTGTGAATTTTGTTCATGAAATTCTAAATTTACCGCGCACATTTACTTAGATGACCACGATATTTAACTCCATTTTCATGCATCAATTCAAAGTACTTAATTATATATTGTATTATAAATTGGTTTAATTTTTACTATAATCCCAATCACGTATGAAAGTTAGTCTAAACTATTGAAATACAAGTTTTTCCCCCCTGAATAGTTCTTACAACGCGTTTATTTATTGTGACGTTAACCAAAGCTACAAAGATCAAAATTATGCATTTACTAAGCCTTTCTTATTAACATAGAAATGACGTAACAAATTAATTTGCATCCATATAATTACGATGCCAAAATATTTGTGTATATGTATCTTTCAAATACATAAAATATTTCAATAGAAATTTATTGCTGGATTTCAAATTGCTGAAAGATTTCGTTGAATAACAAACATTTTACATGCAAAATTCTGTAGCTATAATGGTAGCTATACAGTAATTCTATAGCTATAAGTTTCCTCAGTTATATTTTTAGTAGAAGTTGTATCTAATTTTTACATTTTGCTGTCAAATACATGATTAAAATAATACGAGTTTCAAATTCTTTTCCAAAGTGTTTTATTTACTCTTAGAAATCAATTCTCTGTGTAACATCACATTATTTAATTCTAAAATTAATATGATTGCCATCGTACTTCGCATCCATAAAAATATGTTGCCTCTTTTAGGAGATATTGCTTGGTCCAGTTTTAGTCGTAAATTAATAGATCGGTGTTTTTTTATGTTTTAGCTGAAGACTATTTGTCTAAATGTAAATATCAGATCTGGGAAAGTATTGATATATTAATTCGTTATAAACGATATTATTATTCCATATAAACGTCCATATTATATTCCATATAAACGTTGGATACGTATATAAACTATTATTTTAACACAATCAAACTGATTGGTAAAGTTATACGAATTGAATATTTTGCAAACCTTGGCCTTGTAAGCCAAGGATCTGGGTTCGATTCCCAGCCTGAGCATTTTTCCGCTCAGTGGGAAATATTCAATTCCTATGATAACGTTACCAATCAGTTTGATTGTGTTAACATAATAGTTCATCTACGTATCAAACGTTTATATGGAGTTCCTTTACCTGCGATTTATTCTGTTGAGCTGTCTACATGACAGACCAGATATTACTACCAATAAGGTTATCTGAGCGAAATATGCAGGCTGGTTGTCGTACCAGTGAGCTTAAACGGTAAAGAATTGGCCTTTTAAGCCAAGTATCCCGGTTCGATTCTCAGCCTGGGCATTTTTTCGCTCAGTCAGAAATATTCAATTCGTATGATAACCTTACTAATTAGTTTGATTGTGTTAAAATAATATTTAATCAAGATATTCTTGCTAATAATTTTGCTCAACTTAAATATGAACTTGTACATTAGAAGTTAGTGTTGCATCAAGATAACATTCACAAGTCTGTGTCAACTTAAGATTGGTTATCTGAAAACAAAATTAAATCTTTAGACTTTCCTGCTAACTTAAAAACCACGGAAATCTTTTGGGGCATCTTGGTTCGTCCACTTTATGCCAATAGAATCACTTAGATTCAATCGTTGAATTGAAAGCAGTCATTATGCAAACATGTAACCAAATACTCATTTCCACATACAAAAACCTGACCAAATCCTCCCCAAGTCGTCTTTTAGAAGTCATCCATGTTAAGGGTAAAGGAAAAAAACTGACCATTAATGCACAAATCTTTCACATTTATAATTTAAAATTTAAATATACTGGTCCAAAAGTTTTTTCCTCCAAGTTGTGTTATGTACAAACTAGTTTTTGCTTATTTATTAAAACATAGGAGAGAGTGGCTCACTTTGAGAAACGGTACATCTCAGGACAGCTTTATTTTTTGCCCTAGATTTTAAATTAACTCTTAGCTCTTGCAGATGCAGATAGATGGCTGCACAATCTAACTTTCAGACATGTTTTGATTCCATTTATGAAGCAGGCAAGAATTTATTAAGATTTTTATTTTGCAAACATGTCTAGTAACTTTCATGCAAAAGTTTGATACGTTGCAAAGTGGAATTGGATTGAAAATATTTTGAAACAAAAGGTAATATAATGAAATTTAAAGCTTTCTCTATACAACTGATGTATAATAACAGTTCTAGTGCTATGCTGATCAGCATTCTATTCTAAAATTTTATAGTGGGTATAGGGTGCATCTTGGGTAAGGTGGAGTTGACTCACAAATTTGCATCTTCGGACACAAGGTATGCCTAGCTAACTTTTATTCGAAATATTTTAACAAAAAGATAGTGTGTTTAAAACAATTTTTATTTAACCTACATAACATGCGCTTAATAGTTATGTAGTAGTATTTATTAATAGTTATTTCTTCTTTTAAGAAGTCATTACGCTTAAATAAATTGAAACACTGTTACGTCTTGAAATTAAAAGCACAAATATAATTAAAAAGATTTATAAAAGACGTATACTACATATAAAAGTTAACACTTTCAAAACATTATATAAATTTTTAAAGTCTAAAATCGACATGTTTCAGCCACCCTGTGGCCATCGTCAGAGTCTTACTTCAGTCCTAGAGAGAAAATACTTATTCTATACTTATTCTCTGTTATACTTATTATTAATACTTAAATAAGTATTTTTCTCTCTTGGACTTGATGATGGCCACAGGGTGGCTGAAACTTGTCGGGTTTAGGCTTTTAAAATTTTATTTAATGCTTTGAGAGTGCTAAATTTTATGTGTAGTATACGTCTTTTAGTAAATATTTTTAATTATATTTGTGCTGTCATTAGGTTTATCAATGCAAAGATTAAAAACTTAGAATAAAAAAAAATACAGCAATTCATGCTGATAATATTCAGGAAGCTGCTGCGAAAGTTTATCAGCTGACATGTATTTTCAGATTAAATAAACTTCTTTTCCTGAACAAACAATTCCATGTATATTGTAATTCAATTATTGAACTTTTCAGATCTATTTTTACTGTCCCAAGGTGCCCTACTAAGTGGTACACTTTGGGACAAACCACAAGTTTAGTAAATATATTTTTTTAATTTTTCTATAATGGATATAAGATCAAAAGTTATTTAGGCAAAGGTTAAAAGAATGAATACCAGGTAAAATTTTGAAAATTGATCAATATAAAAAAATGAAAAAAGAAAGAACAAAAGTATCCCAAGGTGAGCCACTCTCCCCTATTATTGTAATTTACACTGCTCAAAACAATTAAAGGATATTTGAAGTTTTATATAAAATAAAGATATAAACGAAATTTTTTTGCCGAAAATAGAAGAAGAGAATCACAAATGCAAATTTTTCTGGTTTTCAAACTGTGGAGTATGCAAATTTTGAGTTCGACGTCAAAAACGTCGCTTCAGCGGCAGCGAATGAAATTTGACTTTCAACTGGATAAAAGAGAATGAAGACAAAGATGATCGGCATTCAGTGATTGCTTTGTTTCGATGAGTACGATGTCTCAGCGAAGTCATTTGACAGATTCAGAAGCTTTGAGAATTGTTGGTAGGTTAGAAGGGGGCCAAACTCAAGCCGAAGTAGCGCAAGCCATTGGAGTGTCACAAAGTGTCATTTCCAGGATCTGGAACCGTTTTTTGGAGAGTGGATGCGCAGGCCGAAAACCAGGGCAAGGTCGTAGATGGGCAACAACGCCCAATGAAGATCGGTATTTAGCGTTAACAGTTCGGAGACACCGAACCATGAACGCTACTCTTCTCCAGCAACACCTTCGCTCGGCTACAGGCACCACGATTTCAACTCAGACTGTCCGAAACCGGCTCCATGCTGTAGGTCTGTATGCTCGCCGACCGATGGTATGTGTTAGATTAACATCAAGGCATCGTCGCGACCGCAGGGAGTGGGCAACCGAGCATGTCAACTGGAGGAGAAATGAATGGCGCAATATTCTGTTTTCTGACGAGTCCCGTTTTTCTGTGCATCCGGATAATAGGCGTATTTTCATCTGGAGGGACCGTGGCAGTAGGAATAATCCTGCGTTCGTGCACGAAAGTGTCAGATTTGGCGGTGGAGGAGTGTTGGTGTATGGTGGCATCTCCATTGACGGGCGCACTGACCTCTACATCATTCGAGATGGAGCTCTGACTGGTCGCCGATATAGGGATGAGATCCTCAGACCTATTGTAGTACCTTACGCTGCAGCAATCGGAGATAACTTCATTTTAATGGGCGATGACTGCAGGCCACATCGTGCAAACCTGGTGGAGGATTTCCTTTTCGAGGAAGGAATCGTTCGAATGGAATGGTCAGCGTGTTCTCCAGACATGAATCCAATCGAACACGTTTGGGACGCTCTAGGAAGACGAGTTTCTGGCCACCAACAACCCCCCCCCCCCCAAATTCTCCAAGAACTGGAAAGAGCTCTTCTGGAAGAGTGGGGCAGAATACCCCAACTCGTCATTAATAGCCTCATTGAGTCCATGCCTCAAAGGTGTTCAACGTTGCTGGCCGCCCGTGGAAACCATACCCCCTACTGAAAATGATTTTCTTTGAAGAAAACACCTCTTCTTATTCTTTTTTTCTCATATGAAGAAAACACCTCTTCTTATTCTTTTTTTCTCATATGCACAAATTGTGTTTTTTTCCTTTAGTACTCAAATGCGCAATAAAATGCATTTTTTTCTGCCAAACATGTGTAATTTATTCTCATATAACCTACTATGTCTGTCGACCATGTATCAATCAGCTAAACAGTTTACCAGATACAAAATCCACCTAAAACTGCAATATCCTTTAATTGTTTTGAGCAGTGTAATACAAATAACAAAACTTTCATAACTTTATGTGACTATTTTTAATTATATTAGCTTTTCATTAAAACAAGAGCTTTGCTGTTTTTTGGTGGTCCTAAACTTTTTCCTGCACTGTGCGTCTGTTTCACTTAATAGAAAAATTTTCTTTTGATAACCAAATTCTAATGAGACATTTATTTTCAAAAGAAATTATTTTGGGAAATTCTCGAATAGGTTTTCATTTTTTAAAGAACATCTGGAAAGGAGTAGAAACGTCTAGGCACAATAATACACGTCAAAATAAATAACTATTAGACTGGAACCTAGAATCGCAACCTTTTATTCCGGTCAAAAACACAGACTGTCACACCCCAAGCCAAGCCAGGACATTAGTTCAGAACTTTAAGAATAATGAATATATTTTAGCGATATTTTCAAAAGACTAAATTTGCTTTGTGGCAAACGTGTTATAAAGACGAAGTAATGCTGGAAGTTCACTAATTGGGTCAATGGCATTTTACGCGCTGTCACTTACATTTCGAATGATGGAGCGTCTATCTCGGTATTCTTTGAACAGAGAATTGTGGTCATTTCTCTCCATTTCAGTGATGGCATGCCATTTCACAGAAAACAAAGTATATCTGTTAAAAAAATTGATGAAATAACTTCATTATTAACAAAAATTATAAATGAAAATCTGATAAAATATGCTTGAAACAAAAATAAATGTTGAGAAGTACTTTGGTGGATAAACAATCCATGAAATTAAATCCATTAAAATTGGCCTCTGTCTGTCGGTTGCTAAAAATAATTAAATCCACATTTCTTTTCAACTGTGCGATACACCCTCTATTTTTCTGAATAAGTGGATTGGTTTTGTATACCAAAATGTTATTGACGCATGGTTTTACCATTATATTATTGTAACTGACATATAATGGTAAATGGTGTATATACAATCCATGAAATTAAATCCATTAAAATGGGCCTCTATCTTTCGGCTGCTAAAGAATAATTAAATCCACATTTCTTTTCAACTGTGCGATACACCCTCTATTTTTCTGAATAAGTGGATTGGTTTCATTTTCAGAAGTTTTACTGACGCATGGTTTTATCATTATATGCTTGTAACAGTCCTTTTGAGACATCTTAGAAACATACACATAAAAACAGACTTTATTAATGTATTTTTAAGAAAAATAACTATTATGTGGCATATAGCATTAAAGGAATAACAGGTTTAAGTGAATTTTTCATTAGAATTAAAAATATTTTAGATAGTTTAATTCGAACATTTTCTGAAATTATTTCTTATATAACTGACATTATATCTTATATAACATTTATAACTTTTTCTTATGTAACTGAAGAATTAGTTCAACCAATTAAAATTCAAATTACAATATCTTAATTTTTACTCATAATATATAAAAGAAATATTTCCCTAATTAAAATTATGCATCATGAAAGTTTATACAGAGTTAATGATAATTTCTTCTCAGTTATTCCACAATTTGTTTGGGAGAAAAATTAAATATTTGTTTTTGCTTAGAAATAATTAATATTTTGCTGTTTCAGGATTTTTATCTCATTGAAATAATTTTTTCAATAAAAGTCTTCTTATGTTAAAATTTCAAGTCACTTTCAAAATAAAAGTTTAACCATTCTATTTGTAAACTTTAGGACGTTTACCGAGATTTTTGTTAAGACTCGCAATGTTTCAACTAGGAAAGCAAGCCAAGACGTTTCTCAATTTCAGAAGAATTCTACTTTTTTGTGTTTAGGATAATATTGTCATCATTCTAAATCATTATCATAATTATACCATTTCTAAATCAATATCATAATGATACGTTTGCAATTTTAAATTAGATGATCTATCAGTATCATCGAAATCGCGCATAAAAAATATAAATCAAGTGATAGTAATGGAAGCAAATTCTACTTTCAAGGATATATTACTAGTCAACGGAACGCGGGTGCTTTAGCAGTGTCGGCAAAGAACGTAAACCACCAAGCGAAACCTCCATCAAAATGGAATTCAAACATATAAAGAGATATTATTTAATCAAAATCAATTGACCTAAAAATTTATTTTGAAATCTCTCATGGAAAATCCCGAAAAATGAAGGCCATTCCAGAATTGAAAGTACCAAAGGAGAAATATAAACACTGGATAATGAGGACCAAATACACTTCACTGACTAGACCAAGTCAAGATTATGAAAAGATGTAGTAGATTATCACTATCAAAAGGTTCGTAGACTGTGCTGATATTCTCAACCCGGATAGTAGAAGATAAACTATTTTGTTTTTGCGTAAAGGTAAATATGAAGTGGTATGTGCAGTTTTTTTCCAGACAATGCTCGTTGGTGAATGTAATCAACGAAATCAAAAATGGCGTTTGGAGAAATGGGCGACAGAAATATTTCACATGTTTCAGGAGATATACGGCGTCTTGAGCAAGAAATCGGCAACAGAACAATTTCACGTTTCAGGAGATGTACTGTGGTTTTCTAAGGTGTTACCTCAGGATAAGGAAGCGATGAAGATCATCTCGTTTAAAAGCTTGGAATATATGCATATATATTCAATTAAAACATTTCTGAACGGGACAAAGTTTTAAAGTTACATGGAAACTTGAAAATTCCTTTTAGCTAATACAATTAATATTTTGCCCCACGGCATTGTAATACAAACCAGAAGTAACGACTAAAGGCAGATCTCCCTTATACATGCAATCTAATATTATTTTTCTCTCGTTAACTCAAAGGGAAAAATCTTTGGGAAAAACCATGTGCCGTCCTTTGTCAAGCGAACTTTTATATAAGGATGTTCCCACCTCAATTGACTTTAGAAAACCACTCAAATCGTCATCACCTACTAAATTCATTTGACTAACAAGATATCAGTGATTTTAAAAGAATATGTATGTACTTATTAGAGACGCTATATACGAGTATAACAGAAAGTGGCGGAAAGCCCGTGTCTGATTGTGGAAAATATACAGTTATACATACAGCGAGTAAAAAATGTATTTCCCCACACGCATTTTTTTATAACTAACAAATGTGGCGGAATTGTATTAACTATTACTTTACTTAAATAATAAACACAACCAACGTTTTACCTTAAAAAATAATATTCATTTAAAAAATAAAACAGCATTTTCTCATGCCAAAAAAGTATTGAAACAATAGGAGTGAGAATAAAAATATATTAAATATAATAAACAGAACTAGTATGCATGCCCTTCTCTTCAATCACAGAGTGTAATCGTCTGGGTATTCATTCGATCAATTTATGGACGTTTTGCTTCCGATTTTTTGCCTTTCTTCCGGAAGAGCTTGCTTAAGATCAGCTTTGTTAGAAATTTTATTTTTCCTTAATTACATATCCAAAAATATGACACAAATATTCAATACGATTGAGGTCTGGTGGTTGTCGTAGTGTTTGCCCAGTCACTAGGTTCTGGGAAATTTGTGAAAGTTGCGTTGTTATGCGCAAATTAACAACCAAAGCAACAAGGACTATTCTTCAAAGTAGAGACCGTCATAGTCCACGACTTTCTGCAATTATTCTGCCTGACTACGGATTTGCTGGAAGTACCATGGCGACTACTTTGAATCGAAAAACTCTTGACATGCTTCTTCGACTTCATTAAAGGATTCTAATTGACGGCCCTTGAAAAAGTATTGCATTGATCTTAAAAGGCCATAATCGGATGGAGCCACGTTTGGACTGTAGGCGGGGTGTAGAAGAATTTCGACGCCGTTCAATTTTGCAAACTTGTTCTTGGTCTTCTGGGCCACGTGCGGTTTGGCATTGTCCTGCTGAAACAAAGCGCGCTTTCGGCGGACCAATCTTGGATACTTCTGCACCAATTTGTCGTAGACGCGATCCAACTGCTGGCAATAGAGCTCGGCATTCATGGCACGACCATCATATAAGATACAAATTCTGGTAACTATTAGATTAAAAATTTCCCAGAACTTTTTGCTCAACCTAATATTACACATTATACAGCAACCATAACCTCGTAATGTCCGACGTGTGTTTGGGCTCATTATCTTGTTAAAAATAATATTAATCAGCAATTTCAAAGCACTCTTAAATAAGTTATCTCGCAATATACTCAGATATTGCTTGACACCCATATTCCCTTCAATTAAGGCCCTTTCCCCCAAATCTATTAAAAGATACGTATCCCCAGTAATATGACCACCGCCATGTTTTACGGTTGGTTTCATTACAGTTGGTTACATTGAAATTTTTGGCGACTTCCAAATTAATTTTAAGCTATCTGTTTTATTATACAAATAGTATAAATTTTAAATATATGTTTCATCACATTAATAATATTTTGATTTTAAAAATTCAAGACCCGTACTACCGTTTTATCGGCAGAAAACGCCAAAAAAATATAAAATTCGATGTATCATAACTCAATAAGTTTTGGTCAGTGAAAAGTGGAAAATTTACTGTTTTACTTGGTAGCAAAAGTTTTCATAACTTATTGGACTGTATAAAATTTTTAATTTCGTAACTATTTTGACGTAAATGGATTTTCATATGTTGAAGAACATTTTTACAATTTGTATTATACCTCTAAAACTAACTATTTAAGATTTAGTGTTTGGTTAAAAATAAGAAATTATACCCTGTACAATATAGTATAAAGAAGAATCCTATAAAATATAACAATAAGATTAACCCTGTATAACAATAAGAAAATAACCATACGGAACTAGTATATATGTATTTTACGAATAGATAAACTCCTGTTTCCAAATTTCAAGGACTACGACGAAAACTTTCGGCAGAACTACTTAAGAAAATAAACTCCACATTTGACCTATGAGAATTATGGAAGTGTGTTTTAAAATAAGCATACAAAATAACTGAATACGCAGGAAAAATCACTCACAAATTTCAATCCTTTTCTTATCCTTCACATGGACGTTGCCTGTGCTTGTCATTTCCGCTCATTTGGTCCCAATGGTGTTCACATCAAAAATGACAATTTTAAGAATTAATTTTTTTGGTCAAGCCATCGTCATATTGAATGGAATGTAATGCAATACTTTATGCATTCTCATTCACAAATTTCTATTCTAATTCAAATAATAGCTTCCAGAACGGCTGCAAATATTATTTCCAGTGTCTCATTATAATTTACAAGGTTTAGTTTTGCATGCAAAAACATAAAAGGTATTTTTTTCTTTGAAGGCAAACTGTTCAAAAGTCTAATCTATCATGCATATCTCACAAAATGCCTGTACTAAGGGGAATATATCCTGCAACATTTGCATGTGCTAAAATTATTAAATTTGAGTATTTGAAGGTTTGAACACCATTTTATGAATTAAAGTATATTGTGATGCCAGTACTTCCATCAGTTTTTGCAACTACTCCTTGCTTCTCTAAAAATCCGAAATAAATTTTAGAAAAAAAATTTCTAGGTTGTTAATGTTACAGATATGTAAATTTACATAAATTGATGCAAATTAGAAAATTCTTATGAAAAGTCATGATCATTAATCTTTGCGTTTTTATATATAAAAAAAGAGACTTCACTAAAGTTAAAAGTAAGTACAAAACATCCAAGTATGCAGAATTAACTCTAATAAAAGATTGATAAACTAATTTCATTAAAATTAATTTGTTACTGAACTACCGGATCCTAATTGATTTTCTGATTCATCTGAGTTTTCTATGTCAGCAGTAATTTAATTGTGACACGTGTCTTATTAAGAATATCATCAAAATAGATAGAAATTGAATTAACAGCTTTGTTTTGTGCTTAAACTGTCTGATTTTATTTTCGCAATCCATCGTCTTTGTAAATTATGATATATTTGTTTCATCAGTTAATGTAGTATAATGTATATGTATTAAAATATCAATGAAAATTTTTAAAAATGGCATATTTGATAAACATCAAGAGAAGGTAACGTAATAATCATTTTTTCAATACTTCATTTTAATCTTACATTACGTTACTTTTACATATACAGGGTTATTATAATTAAAAATGGTTTTCGAAACTGAAGTCCTGATATTTGATACCGAAAGACCTGATATTTAACCTAAGTTTATATGGAACAATGGATTTGTTTTTGGTTAATGAAAAAATATGGAACAAATAATACAGATAGATGGCGTTGCAATCATCAAACACGGGAATTTTGCTTGTTGAGGGTTGGGAGAAATCTTCCGGTAGGGCATATAAGGAATCGCATAGCTGTTTTGAAGGTATGGTAAATAAAACACGTGTCATACCAAAACTGCACATTACTGTTGTGATATAAACGTAAAGAATAAGAAAAATCCCTGACGCCTCGGCCTGCAGGCCCAGGTAGATTTCGAAGATAAGTACTAATTTCACCAACAAAAAATAATCATGATTAGAGATAAACCCACTTTAACAATTTTATCTGGCCGCTTTTGAACAGTTTTTAATTTCATTTTTATATAAGAACTGGTTTTATCAAAATCGTGTTAAGGCAAGTATCCAAAAAATATTTTTCAATGGTCAACAACTCGAAATTTTCTGACGCATTTCCGGATTCTTTTTTAAAATGAAAAACATGAAACTTGCTGACGGGATTTTTAAAGACATTTATAAGCGACCTATGTTTATGTTTATCGAAATATTAATTAGAACTTAATTTATAAAAATTATTTTTTTAGTTGGACCCTATTTTTCGTTTCCAACACAATCACTTCGAGAAATTCGGTTCAAAATGCTCACTTTGACATCATTTTTAAAAATATATTCTGCCTCTATCACAAAATCAACCATTACATCACATTTATATAGTTTCTGAGTAAGATACTCTTACCAATTGGATGCGTTTTAAAGCAAAAATGAATTTAAAAATGAGTCAGAAAACAAGCAGTTTGGATTTGAGTACGTCCTTCATACGACATTTTTTCGTCAACCTCGATGTAATTTTGCATTTATTTTTTGCTGTAAGCGTTGGTTCTATCAAAAACTTGTCAATATAAAAGTTGTAGACAATATTAAGAAGATATATAATAAACTCATGCGGATTTGATATCTTGTGAATTGACGAAGTTATGGAGTATTTCCTTCTTCAACCCCCCTCCCCCTTTTTGTTTTCGTTTTTAATTTTTTTTGCATTAAGAATTTGTCCTATCAAAAACTTGTCAATATAAAAGTTGTAGATAATATTAAGACAATTTATAATAAATTTAATTGGATTTGATGTCTCGAGAATTGACAAAGTTATAAATTTTTTTCTCCCCAAAACCCTATTTTTGCGACCCTAGAGCCCATTTTTCGTTTTATCAAAAATCTGCATACATAAATTTTTGGCCCATTTTTTAGAAGTAAAAATAACTTTGAACTGAGTCGATATGTATTATAGTTAAGAAATTATGGGTTTTTTTCGTTTTTCAAAAAACCCCTTCCTATTTCTAACACCTTGGTCTGATTTTGCCCAATAACGAACTTGACCGAGATTTTATACTCCTAGATTTTATGTATCAGTTTATGTATCAGATTTGTGCAGAATAATGGAAGTTATCGTTTCCCTAAAATAGTGAGATATATTTATATATATATATATATATAGATAGATAGATAGATAGATAGATATAGTTAGTTATAAGTTTTTTACTAGTGGTGGTTTTGGGTTCTAGGGGTCATGATCGGTGTGGATCTGCAAAAATTTTTCCGAAATTCCAACATAGGGGGAGATCCCAATAGGTAGTATTTCATACGAAATCTACCTAAAAGTCCGACAATTCTACGGCTGATAAAGAAAGGATCCGTGATCGGAAAAAGCAAATAAGGTGCACCTCTTTGTATACCTCGAATATAGTCAACAGATAAAAATATAACAAACCATAAAGCGTACAGCGCAGTGGGTTTTGAGAAAATAGTTCATATTTTGATAAGATGCTCTATTTCATAAGCAACGAACTAAACAAACAGGCTGTGATACTCCAACGGCCATACTGAAAAGAATAAAGTACTCAAAAAGGAGTACCGTAATTTACGGTGTATAGCCCGCAGATCAAACAATTCAGTTTGGACCCAGAAATTTTATTCAGTATTTGAAGACCAATATTTACCGTGATCTGAAAAGTTACATTTTATTTTTAAAAATTTTTGGGTCGAAACACGATTGTTTTATTCTGCGGGCTATACACCGGAAATTAAGGTAAATCGATGTACTCATGTCGAATTGAGTATGTTTGAATCAAAAATGGCCCTATGTTTTTTCAATTTTCTACAACATCACTTGTTACCAAACCCAAACGTGGGGTTTATATCATACATGGCGGTATAAAAGATGTGCATTAAAACAATTCAATACACCCTGGATATCCGGGGAATAATATTACATTTTTTATTCCTCGAAGGAACTATATCTTGCGTCTCCTTTATAATGCGTAAGTATACATTGGATTTTTGTTATGAGTGCTTCAAATATTTATGCATGCTCGGTACTATGTGCTAAGTGAGATGGATTTGTTCATTCAAAAAAAAAAATGAAAAAACATGGGATTATCAAGATTTCGCCGACAACTTTGAAAGTAAGTGCTCTCTGTTAAATATTCGATACATTTTTCTCTTGTTTAGTGTACTTAACTTTACCTTTTGTAAATATTAATGTAAATAAATATTAAGTTATGTACAGTATTTTAAAATAATTTAAAAGTACTTAAAAATAATGTTCTTGTCAAAATATTTTATTAGCGTATTTTGATACAGTTTTCCTATTTTTCTCAACAAATAATCAATTAAATATTTGTCAATAAATTTCGAGCGGGAATTAAATATCAGCACATTTTTATTTTAATCTATAGTAAAGTGCCTAGGCCATCCCTTTGATAAGAAAAATATATTTTTTTAAATTATTTAATTTTGAAAGTGTTTTATTAAATGTTTTTTAACCCATGTTTTTACCTTATTTTGGTTTCGCACGTGTCATTTACGAATCACTCATCTTGGACGACATCTTATTTATGACAAGAGCATTGTTTTCAAGCACTTTTAAATTATTTTAAAATACTGTGTATAACTTAATATTTTCATTAAGTTAATATTTACAGAAGGTGTAACTGATTACACAAAATAAGTAAAAAGTAACATACTTTCAAATTTCATATTTAAATACATACATAGGAACAAAAATAAATATATAAATACTTCACATTTGAATACATCCATAAGATTAAAAATAGGTAGAAAACGGTTCATATTTGAGACTGTCCATGGAATCAAAAATGAGTAGGGGAGGGTAGTACACACACTGTTAAAACACTATTCTTAAAAATAAGTAAATTGTACTAATTATTGAGCGCTTCCCGATCTTAAAATAGCTCCGAGTACTTAACTCTTAAATTTGAAAAACGCGTGTATTCATTTTTTGAGTACATACAGGGATTCGAAAATAAGTACGTTTAGGAACACACATACACTATAAGAAAAAAAAAAGCGAAATTACAGAGAACCGACAAATCATTGTTTTTAATTGCGAAGAACTACAATTTTTGGAGGAAAGAACAACTGATTTAGTATTTTAATTCTTGAAATTTTGTGTATGAGCCGCCCCGTGATTTGAACCCGAGTCCTCTAAGTGGGAGATCAGTATTGTACTGACTGTGCTATAAGAGCAGATACCAGCTGCTTCCAAATGACACCTTTTATGAATCAGCGACGGAAGATCGCTAACAGCAGAGATGAATTTTCCCTTACTCATTTTATTCAGAATTGTAAGCTCTACAACATTTGTATTGACAATGTTTTTGAAAGAGTTGATGATTTCGAGATAATGTTATAGTATTTTAAAAAGACGTGTTTTTTTTTTACTATAAATCTATGCGTAATTCTTTACAACATTAATTAGAATATCTTAACATTTCATTTCTTAGATATTCTAATTTCTAATAAAACTATTTTTAAACTAAATTTTCTTCTTTAGCTTTTCTAATGAAATTGTAAATAAATTTGAAAATTGTGTATTATAAATTTAAAATTATAACAAAGATAGACATATCTTTAAATAAAAGCTTGGAAATCCCTACTGTCAATTCAGTATAAGAAAAGCGTTTATCAGAAAACTCATATTTTTGAGCACATAGGATTTAAACATGAATATTAAGACTTTAAAATACAAAATATATGTATTCATTTCTGCATACATTTATAAATCAAGTATAAGTATACACAACTTCAAAATATCATGTACTCGTTTCTGAATTAATTGTACTTAAAAAAATCGAGTACAAAGAAATTTTCATTTTTAAGTAGATTAATGCTCTTTTTTGAAGCAATTGCACTTAAAAAAATATGAGTACATAGAAATTCTCATTTTTAAGTAGATTAT
The DNA here is from genome assembly GCA_963932465.1 of Maratus speciosus. NCBI lineage: Eukaryota > Metazoa > Arthropoda > Arachnida > Araneae > Salticidae > Maratus > Maratus speciosus. The sequence continues at coordinate 681,310,997 of OZ010787.1, read as the reverse complement.
TTTTAACAATGTACTTTTTTTGAAACAATTGTACTTAAAAAAAATACGAGTACATGGAATTTCTCATTTTTAAGTAAATTATTTTTGAGAGTGCAGTGAGACGAAAATTATTATTACTTAACAAATGGCGACGATTTTTATTCTTTTGAAAAGATTTTTGCTACATCTTTAAACTACACAAATGCGCTACACATTAATGTATAAATGGTTTTAAAAAAGTTATTTATAAAACCACAGAAGCAGCATAACGGAGTATCGAAAATTGTCTCACTGTGTACCACAAGTAGTACACAATGAGACAATGTATATATTTTCATAAACCATATATTTTTACGCTCTATCAATAATTTTCTGAAGTTTATGATTTCTAATTAATATTTCTAAAATTTCAAAATATTAAAAATATAACCCTCGGGTGGACAATGGCAGACCTTGGGCTACCTTCATGCAAACTTTCAGCCTCTTACGTTTAGTAAATTTCCCTAGTCATCGCACGCCCACACACACAGAGAGAAATTGAGAGAGAGAGAGAAACCTTCTTTTATTAATAAATAACTTTTTAACATCAGATCCACATAGTATAGTCCAGTGGTTAGGGAGTTGAATTCGGAAATAATTAGGGGAAAGCTGGAAATTGTTTTAATCCCTTCACTTTAGGTCTAGAATGAATATGCTACGTTTTCCCCCTCGTACTAGATGAGCGTAAAGAATTACGCATAGATTTATAGTAAAAAAAACACGTCTTTTTAAAATACTATAACATTATCTCGAAATCATTAACTCTTTCAAAAACATTGTCAATACAAATGTTGTAGAGCTTAAAATTCTGAGTAATGAGTACCTACACTCGATACTTATGTTGAATATTAAGGTCACAATTCTACTTTAAAGATTTAGCCCCGTGGCCAGAGGGTTGAACTCAGAATCAATTAGGGGAAAACTAGAAATCTTTTTAATATCTTCAGATTAGGTCTAAAATGAATATTCTGTGTTTTCCTCCACGTACTAAGTAAGCGTTTGGAAATATGTACATATTAACATTCGAAAAACATGTTTTTCCTTAATTTATTTTAACAATATCTCAAAATAGCTAATTCTGTCAAAAACATTGTCAATGCAAATGTTGTAGAGCTTAAAATTCGGAATAAAATGAGCACACACATTAGTATCTTTGTTCAAAATTAAGGTCGCAATTCTAATTTCAAAATTTTGCTTTAATCGCTAATCAAGAGTTTGAAGTCCGGAGACACCAAGTTACCTAAGAATATCTCAAAACAGCTAAGTCTATCAAAAATCTTGTCAATACAAATGTTGTAGAGCATAAAATTCTGAATAAAATGATTACCCATAATAATATTTTTTTCAAAATTAAAGTCGCAATTCTATTTCAAAATTTTGCCTTAATCACTAATCAAGAGCTTCAATCTAGGAGAGAGCAGATTACCTTAACAATATCCCAAAACAGCTAACTATATCAAAAAATTACCAATACAGATGTTGTAGAGCTTAAAATTCTGAATAAAATGAATACTCACATTAATATTTTTTTTCAAAATTAAAGTCGCAATTTCAGATATTGTTAAAAACATCAAAGAAAAACGTGTTTTTCGAATGTAAATGTGTACAAATTTCCTAACGCTCACTTAGTACGAAAGGGAAAACATAGAATATTCAATTTAGACCTAATCTGAAGGGATTAAAACGATTTCGAGTTTTCCCCTAATTAATTCTGAGTTCATCCCTCTGATCACGGTGCTAAAACTTTAAAGTAGAATTACCTTAATATTCAAAAAAAGTATTAAGTGTAGGTACTCATTTTATCCAGCATTTGTATTGACGTACAACATTGTACAACATTTGTATTGACGATGTTTTTGAAAAAGTTAGTGATTTCGAGATAGGGTTATGGTATTTAAAAAAAAAACGTGTTTTTTGACTATAAATCTATGCATAATTTTTAACGCTCACCTAGTATGAGGGGGAAAACGTAGCATATTTATTCTAGACATAAACTGAAGGGATTAAAACAATTTCCAGCTTTCCCCGAATTATTTCTGAATTGGTCCTTTCTTTGCTCTCCTATCACTGGGCTAGTAGGTACACAATAACACAGGTCTCACTGTGTATCACAACTGTGTGTGTCACTGTGTACTTTCGCTACGTTGTAACAAAATGGATGCCACATCTGTTACATCAATTTCATCGCATTAAAAAATTTATGTCGTTTTGCCGAAGTAGTCTATTATTAGATATAGCTAGGTTTGGTTAAGTAAATATACGTCATATTGAAGGAAATAAACTCTAAAATAGGCGTTTATGTAACTTTAACCATTATAAAATAAGGAATTATTTACTATTTTGTCGGACGAGTAACTGAAGTGCCGAAACTACATCCACGTGTTGCATAAGATGAGGTCGTTATGTGTGTGTGCCCGCTTGAAGAAAAAGTTACAACTATATGTCAAAGTGGCTGCTGTCTGGCTGTGTACCATGTCTCAATGTGTACTCCCCTACCCTATATATGTTTCTCAATTTTTAGTATATTTGGATCGGAGCTATTTTGAGTGTGTGACGTATTAAAATGAAGCATTTTATTCAGTTTTGAGAACCCACCTGTTCCGTGTACTGTGATCATGTGGCATTTCGAAAATTAGTTGAAACCAGCCTAACTTGATTATATGATACCCAAGAGGGGTAGAAGCATGGTGGTATTTCTCTTTCCTAGCCTGTGGCCATGTAGTGAGTACAAGAGTGCTGCCTTTTTGTCAGTTGGGTCTTGGTTTCAAAAACATCCATTTTTAGTCACGAACATATAAGTGAATTATTTCGAAACACAATATCAAAAATATAATTATTAAAATTTACAAAAACATAAATAAAAGAAATATTTTTGCACACACACACACACACATATATATAAGATTGCTAAAAACAGATTGCTACCATTGTTATATATTTAAAATATATATTAAATACCATTATTAATAATAGTCCAGGCAATAGAGACCACATAGGGGCACTACCTAGCAAAATTCATGGTAGTTCTGGAAAAAAGTTTACTATATGTTTTTTGGGTCGCTGAATCCGAATTTTTAACTTCCCACCAAAATTTCCACCAGCAACCCCCCCCCCCCCTAAATTTTGGCAAAATGTCCCCCAAAAAGGTTTTTATTAAAAAAAATCAATTTTTTGTTGTTTTAGGGTAAAAGCTACTATCTATAAATTCAGTAAGTAAAAGTATCTATAAATTCAGAAAGTAGACAAAATTTGCAACAAATAAGATATATGACATTATGACGTAGGATGAATGGGGAGGCGGGGACCTGCCTCGGAACATGCGCCGCGGTGCTGCGTGCACTAAATTATGCAATTCTGCTTAATAGTCCAGGCAATAGGGAATTTTACCTGGCAAAATTAATGGTAGTTCTGGAAATCGACTCACTTTATGTTTTTTGGGTCGCGGTGCTGCGTGGGCTAAGTTGAGAAATTCCACTTAACCACTGACGTCGTTTATGTTCGCTCTCCCGTCTCCCCTCCGAACTTTCCCTTTAATTTATTTGGGTCGCTGAATCCGAATTTTTAACTTCCCACAAAAATCCCCCCCCCCTCCTGCAACCCCCCCCCCAAATAGTTGTTTTTAAATTAATTTTTTTTTTATTATTTTAGAGAAAAGGTATCTAGAAATTCAGAAAGTAGGCAAAATTTGCTACAAATAGGATATATGACATTATGACGTAGGATGAATGTGGAGGGGGGGGATGCTGCCTCGGATCATGCGCACTAAGTTATGCAATTCCGCTTAACCACTTGTACGTTTACGTTCGCTCTCCCACCTCCCCTCCGAACTTTCCCTACTAATGAAATTTTTAAAGCAAAATAACAAAAAGTATTGAAAAAAAATGAGAAACCTGAGGGTATTTTTTTTTCTATTTATTATTCTAATTATTCAGGATAATTTTAAATTCTTCTTCTCCGCTTGTTTGCAGCCGAGGACTGAGATTCCTTTTTGTCAATTTGATCACTGTCAGATCCGTCAAACGTTGCTCCGTGCGTTTCACCCAAGTCTTGATATATCAGGAAATGTTTGTCATTCAAGTTGAAAATTAATTTCATGCATTGCATAGATATAATTTATTTCAAGTCAAATTTTATCTGCTTCTTGAATTTCTAGGTATTTTTTTCCCAAAGCAATTACAAAAACCAAATTTTTTTTAAAAAATCTTTTTTTTTTTGGGGGGGGGGGGGTGTATCAAAGTTTGGGGGGTTGCCGGGGGAAATTTTGGTGGGAAGTTACAAATTCGGATTCAGCGATCCAAAAAACATAAAGTGAGTCGATTTAGAGACCTACCATTAATTTTGTCAGATAAAATCCCCTATTGCCTAGATTATTAAGCGGAATTGCATAACTTAGTGCGCGCATCACCGCGGTGCATGATCCAAGGCAGCCTGCCCCTCCCCGTTCATCCTACGTCATAATGTCATAGATCCTATTTGTTGCAAATTTTGTCTACTTTCTGAATTTCTAGATACTTTTCCCTTAAAAAAAATAAAAAATTGAATTTAAAAGCAACTATTTGGGGGGGGGGGTGCGGGGGGGGATTTTGGGGAAAGTTAAAAATTCGGATTCAGTGACCCAAAAAATTTAAAGTAAACCTTATAGGGAAAGTACGGAGGGGAGACGGGAGAGCGAACTTAAACGATGTGAGTGGTTAAGTGAAATTGCTCAACTTAGTCCACGCAGCACCGCGTCGCATGTTCCGAGGCAGGTCCCCACCTCCCCATTCATCCGACGTTATAATGCATGTATCTTATTAGTTGCAAATTTTATCTACTTCCTGAATTTTTAGATACTTTTTCCCTAAAACAACAAAAAAATGATTTTTTTTTTTTAATAAAAAGATTTTTTGGGGGCATTTTACCAAATTTGGGGGGGGGGGGGGTGTTCCGGGGGAAATTTTGGTGGGAAATTACAAATTCGGATTCAGCGACCCAAAAAACATAAAGTAAGTCGATTTCCAGAACTACCATTAATTTTAGCAGGTAAAATCCCCTATAGCCTGGACTATAAGAAAAATGTTCAAAATCAATTTTTGCATGAATTTCAAATGAATGAATTGATGCAATGAATTTCAAAATGAAAAGATATCAAAATATAAAATATTCTCAATGTGGCAATGTTTTTTTTTTTTTTTTTTTTTTTTTTTTTTTTTTTCAATCCATTTACATCCGTTTTTATTTTTTCATATAACTGTTTTTCCAATTTTTTTCTGGTTTTATTGTGGTTTTATTCTGGTAGCCCTAAATTCGCATTATTTACCTTTCTTTATGGCTAATAAGAAGATGAAACCACACACTTTATTTGTGGTACCTAGGTATTTGGGACTTGAGGATTCTACCCTGGTTCTACAAATTTCCATTTTATTCCTTTAATTCTTTTTTTACTATGTTTTTTTGTGGTAATTTGTAAATGTTTTTAATCGTTATATATATATATATGTAATCGTTTAAACTTTCCAATTTTATATTTTTGCAGTTTTAATGGAGAGGAAAGAGAAAAAAAAATTAAGTATTTAAATTTTATTTCCATAGCCCATAAGAGTTTGCCTTTTTGAAAATATTTTCATAAATTATTTACATTCTACTTTCACAGAAAACTAAAAAAAAAGTTAAAATACGTTACATGAGATTCAAAGTCGCTATTTTAATTTTTCTCCATTGCTTTTTTTGGTTATCCTAATAACTTAATATACCTCGTGTTTTATTATTTTTTTTTTTTTTTATTTTTTTTTATTTTTTTTTTGTAATTAGCTTTTAAATTTACATTTCTTTTAAATCTCTGATGCTTGTGTTTGCAACAGAACTATTAAAAATGTTAAAAGGGAAAACAAAATCTGATAATATTTTGAACTTCTAAAACTAATTATTACGTAGTCAGTTATTCTATATTAAAAATCAAGAATGAGATTACAAAAAATCATTAAAAATTGCAAAATGTTTTTAAATCATCATAAATGTTTCACTAAATATTTGAGAAATCGAAAAAAAGCTTATGACTTATTCCAATTTATTTCATTTTGAAAAATAGGAGTTTCATTTCAATAGGTATAATTTTTTTTTTAATGGGGTCTATAGAAATACGAAGTGAAAACGTTGTTTTTTCCCTTCAATTAAATCAACGAAAATGTTCCAATAAGTCCATAAAAATGCTCTATTAAATATACGTAAAGTTTTCATTACATTTAAAAAATCAAATTAATAAAATTAATTTCATTTTAATTCTAGTTATAACTTTATTTTTTTGTAAACTTAAATGTTTTTAACAGCAATATTTTCATTTAAAATAATAGCATTTTATACTATAACTTGAACGAGTAACTATTAAAAATGTTCACGTAAACATATCAAACACTTCAACATTGATATTTACAGTTTAAAACATTTATTGTGATCATTAAAAAAATGTACCCTTGCAGCACATTTGCATTCCGAATGAACTTCTAAAGAAAATCGCAATCTCTATTGCCTCCGTTGAGTTTGATGACTGGAAATTCGAACAATTCCATAAGTCAATGCGGCGAAATTTGAATCTCTCCTTTCCTACATCTTCCTTTTGCATGTAAAGTAGCATTCCATATTTAATATGCAAAGACTATTTTCAGGAAATGCGCTATAAATGCTTGCTGATGCAGCGAAACGTCACCAAGTCAAATTCTATGTTTCCCTTGCAGCTGCCTCCAACAAAGAAAGTAAAGAGATGGGGAAAAACATTCTTTTGAATCGGAAAACCATAACAGGATAAGATAACTTTAAAGTTTTAAAGAAATTGCAGCAAAACCAACTTCCGTCAACATATTTATGCTCCGTGGTTTCGCTGAAAATTAGCATGTTAAGGAATCAAAGTGTTATTCGCGGCGTGTCAGCATTTGCTTTTTTACATTTTCTTTCCCATTTCATGAGTTCCGGCTGAAAGTATCCAGTGCTTTGATACATATTTTCATAATGTTATTTGTAAATGTTGGAGAAAATGAAAATTCAGAATAAAGTAAATATAAATTATTCAAAAGAAAGAATTTCAATGGATTTTGTTTTTCAAGATTATTTTAAATAAGAAATTCTTGTGATAAATAAAACGATGAGATAATTTTTGCCTACATTTAAATATTTAATATTTTAAATAAACTTTAGCCATATCAACAACATTCGATATCTATAAAACTTCTGTAATGATTTTTCGATAATTGTTTTTTAATTGTATATCGGTTCATGATTTATATTCTTGAACTAATTTATAGAATAAACTAAAATTTTAATTTTTTAAGAATTTTTTTAATTATCCGGTTGTAACGAAAGTTTCCCGCCACAGTTTCTACTGTCTGCGCAAACAGCTCGCGTTGATGAATTTGCTCATATTTTGTCAAACAATTTTTGGCATTTGAAAGAAAGAGATTTGCTTTATAACACTGTGTTGTGAAATTTGTAAAAAAAAAATATCGTTATCATTAAGTAAAAAGTATCTGAAATGAAACTATCTTGCTACCAAATTAGAGTCATCATTTACTTCCAGTTCTGTTGCAAAACGTTAGCTACAAAATGTCACCGATTTATGTGTACAGATTTAGGTACTATTGATGTATGACACTGTGAAAATTTGACGAAATGGTGGTGATATATAAAATTACAGTCAATTGTTTTATATAGTAAAATCACTATGTAATGGTGGTTTGGCGGAAAACTTTTCGTTACAACCTAATACTTTCGATTTTCTACACTATTTCTGAAAATTTGAAAAAAAAAAAAAAAAAAAAAACCTTAAATGGCAGAAGTTTTATATTTTGACAAAAACAACGTACATTTTCCCGTTACATTATAAAGTATATTTTGTATAATATTTATGATTATATATAAGTATAATGTTTATATTTAGGGATAAGATTTCATCCATTATACATGAATTTTTTTTAAATGTTCATGTTTGTTCATTTCAGAAAACTTCCCCATTTAAAAAAAATTCCTGCTGGCTCAGCCTACAGGCGAACGTAGATTTCGACGTTAAGTACTAATTTCACCAACAAAAACTAAATTAGGATTAAATAAATCCAGTTTAACAATTTTATCTGACCGCTTTTGACGAATTTTTAATTTCATTTTTCTGTAAGAGCTGGTTTTATCAGAATCATGTTGATACGATATTTTTTTTCAACCCTTGTTTTTGCTTTAAGAGTTTATTCTATAATATCAAAAACTTGTCAATATAAGAGTTTTAGAAAATATTAAGAAGATTTATAAATTTAAGCGTATTTCAAATGATGAAGTTATAAAATTTTTTTCTTCCTCGATCCCCCCTTCCTCTCTTTTTTTTTTGTCGTTTTGATTTTTTTTTCCGGTAAGAGTTGGTCCTATCAAACACCTGTCAATATAAAAGTCGTAGATAATATTAAGAATATTTATAATAAATTTAAGTGAATTTGATATTTATTGACGAAGTTATGAATTTTTTTCTCCCTAAAATGCTATTTTTTTTCGCCCCTTGACCCCATTTTTAATTTTGTCAAAAATCTTTGATACATAAATTTTTGGTCTTTTCTCTAGAAGTAATAATAACTTTAAATTGATTTGATATGTATTATAATTAAGAAGTTATGGGGTATTTCGGTTTTCACAAAGCCCCTCCCTATTTCCACCCGCTTGGCCGATTTTGCCCATTAACGAACTTGACCGAGCTTTTCTACCCCTTGTTTTATGTATCAGTTTGGAAGAGATTTGTGCAGAGTTATGGAAGTTATCGTGTTCATAGAAAAGTAATATAGGGCGACCTAGCCAGTAGTTGATAAAAAAAATTAGAAGTTTTAAATTGAATAAGAAAATTTTAAATTTTAGAAATAACTTGATTGCTACAACCTCCAATAAATGTTCTATAAAGTGCAAAAATTAAATCCGCTGGACTAAATAGCAACAAAATTAAATTATATATATATTGTTTTTTAATTGCCATTTCCCCAAGGTTGATCAGGTGAAAGAACTAAATTGTAAATCTAAAAATTAATCTTTAAAATATCATCCTTGAGCTGTGATTAACAATAATTCTCATAAAACTATTAGATTAAATAAGCAAGATGGAAATGGATTACTTTAACTTACCGTAATTGTGAAATACTAATCAAGAACTAAAAGTTTACACTTTTTAATAAAAAGAAATCATAAAATGGCTTCACTTACAGCAGACAACTGACAACCATGTGATAACAGGTGCATTAACATTCAAACAAAAATATTATGTCTAATGCCACGTGTAAAACTCATTTCCGCCTGAAATGGCGCAATATTTCAAAAAATTGATCAACTACTTGGAAGGGTATCAACTACTAGCGGCGTCATTCTGTGTAGATATATAGATAAAATTTTGAATTGGGGTTGGTTTGGGGTTTTAAGGGTCATGATCGGCGTAGATCTGCAAAAATGTTTCAAAAATTCCAACATAGGGGAGAACGTAGTAGGTAGCATTTCTTACGAAATCTGCCTAAAAATATTTAATGCTTAAAATCTTTACCCGATCCAGAAGACAGTACTTAACACGTTGAGTGCCACGGTGACGGACACTGAAGCTGAAAATTTTACAATGTTTTAAGTAATTAAAAAATATATATAATCCTGTAATAAATAAAAGGTAAGTAAATTTTGAATAAATTTTCAGTAATTGCTTAAAACAATATATATATTTCTAGTTTTATATCATATTTTAGACCGGCAGTCATCGGTGAATGACGCGTTCTAAAATGGGAAAATTCAGTGTGAATTCAGTGACTGACGTGGCACTTAACGTGTTAACCTCTTCAGTTCCGAAGTTAAAATAATAATACAAAGGCTTATTCATTGGTCTTTTCTGAACAAAATAACATCGTAAATGGCAGAAAAAATATCTTTTCTGAAATTGTCTGTAAACCGAGTCCTTGGTCCTGTGACTCAGTGTGTCCCACTCCCCAAATGAGTCCTGTAAACTTAGATCCACATTTTTTAACCTAAATTACTAAACACCTAAGGGGTGTTTAGTAATTTAGGTTAAAAAATGTGGATCTAAAACTACAAACATTAATTTAATATTTATTAACATTATCCTTAAAAACAATAGTTTAATATCCATTAACCTAAATTAACGCAATCACAAATTTAAGATCTTTAAACAAGTAAATAATATACAAATACTCAAAACTTTTTATTGGAAAAGATTTAAGTTAAATGCTTATGAAAATTTCTCCCTTTCTTGGTCATACTGTCTTTTGGGCATTTTTAGGCATTTTGCAAACTTAGATGAAAATAACATTTATTTTATGTGGGAATCAGCTTAGTTGCTGATTCCCACTTTGAATGTTTGCTTTGAACGCAAAAAACATTCAGCTATTAGGAAATGGTGCGAAAATGTAAAAAAAAATCGGACATTTTAGTTTTTATAAGGAAAAGAACAGAGGTTCCCGTATGGGGACCCAGGGACTGAAGAGGTTAAACAATGGAACAATTTGCCTATTGCTAGAAAAACAAATACATAATATAGCAACTTAAACCACATTTATTAGCTGAAATACTAAAGTTTACTGTCTAACATAACGGTCAACTTTCGTTGCACGAGGGCCATGTGGTACATACTAAATTCCTTGCCACGTACGTTTCTCATTGGTTTTTATAGCTCGTGTATTTTAGGGTGTGACTTTATTACCAGAACACGAAGCAACATCTTTAGTAAAGCGTTGTCCATTGCTAAGAAAATGGGTTTGTTTTAACTGGTTTTGATATTTTTCTGTTCTCTTTTTGAAATGGATTTAGGTCGCCCTATTCTGGTTTGATTTCCTATCCTTCCTAGTGAAATTAAACATTTCACTAATGTAGAAAACCGTAGAGCGATCCAATTTTAAATAATTCGAGATTTGAAAAACTTTTTTCTTCTTACATACGAAACTTTATCATACATCCTATGGAAACAAGATGGCGAATGATGCTGTGTAATGAAATCGGTGGAGACTTTCGAGTGTCCTGTACGTATGATTACATACAAATCTGTTAATAAATAAGCGTACTACAAGACAAATACTGGATCATTTCAAAACGTCAGCCTCATTAGAAATTCAAACTGCTATATCTTAGCAGGTTTAGGTGCCTTTATTACAAAAAGTAAAAAAATACTTATTGCAGCCATCTAGAGGATAGAACACTTCCAGAAAATTTATATATTTTCACCGATCATGACCCCCAGACCCCAAAGTCCTTTTTGCTTCCGGGATAGGAAAAATCCAATACGTTGGTTTGAATACTCCGGAAAAACGCTTGCATTTCAATAACACACAGATTAAAATCAACCTAGAGTTTCAAACAGGCTTTCTCTTTCCTACTCATTCTACAGGTAATAACTTCTAGTGCTGTTCAATTACTTTTCTTCCCCGTAAAATTTACATATTTCGTATTTTAGATGTTACTAATAAACACGAGCAAAATTTCTTTTTAAAACTGATTTCTGAGGGGAACGCATTTTTTTCTTTTTTCATGATTATATTTACGAAATTACATGGGAAATATGCCTTATTCTGTTATTTTATTCGCCACCGTACGTTTACATATATATATAAAATACAATAAATAGGATTCACTAATATACAATAAATGAACTTAATCAGAAAAGTTAAACAAAAACAAGAAAAAGCTCCGCAAATATATACTTTATAAAATTCAACACCACAAAGGTAAAGAGTAGAACTGAAAACAGACAAAAGAGGTAACCATCGGATTTCATAGTATTAAAAAAAGTTACGTATATATGTATTTATGACATACCTGAGCAACCTTCCGGTATTCTTCCGTAAACTGTGTGGTCGTTTGACTAAAGTTGAACGTGTTTCTAAGCATAAAGATTTTTAGAAAAATCTCTCCTAAGTAAAATTCAATAGATAAAGACATATGTAATAAATTTTCTGGTTCAATACATGTTTATACACATTTTAAGGAAGAAAAGTTGAAGGCTGACAAGTAGAATGCATCCGTTTTAGTGTGCTAGGAAAATATAACTTTCATGTAGAGGATTTTTCATAGTTTTACAATAACTAAGAATGGGACCCATGCGTATTTCTTACTATTACTTCAGTACTTTACAATACTTTTCCAGCAGGTACAGAACTGAAATGTCTTAGGCATAAACCCATTTGTAGTATCGGTAGTAATACTACAAAGCTGACGTATCCATAATAATATTTCATTAAAGATTCCGGAAAAAGCACATGGGTCATTCTATACAAAATGAGCAAATCAGTTGTGGCAGACATGTCAGAGATTTTAATGAAAACCGTTATACATGTAGATCATATCTATTTATGAGTAAATGTAAAAAAAATAGATTTCAGGATTGTTTATTTAAGTATTAAAATTTACACTAAAGGTGAATGCAAAATCGAGGTTTTGTCTATATGCTTAAAATTTCAATTTTGATTATTAGCCTTAGGAATGGAAAAACTATATTAAAAATTATTTATAATTAGGAATGACTAATAAGTAACAGGTTGGCGTAAGTTAGTAATTGCATTTTTATTCCGTAACGAGAAAAAAATATTTTTGAAAAATTTTGAGGGAAAAATGCAATATTTCTATTGCTCATTTAAACACAAAGGACAGCTCTGACAAGTTTAAAACTACTTGACGTTATAGCTAAAATTATATATTTTAAATATCGAAACTTTCATTCTTGCCTTTTTATTCCTTAATGAGAAAAAAATAAATAGTAAAATATGTTGAGGGTAAAATGCAATATTTCTATCAATTCTTTGAAAGTAAAGGTAAGCTTTTTAAAACTTTTAAAATATTTGATATTATAGATAAAAGTGTATATTTTAAATATAGAAACTTGTATTATTGCTTTCAGTTTATTTTTACCTCAGGAATATTTTTAATTAAAGTAGAAAAAATATGATTCCGTTAGACAAAAAATTATATAATAATCGTAAATCCAGATACCAAAGATAGAGGGTAGCACTCATTTTTTTCACCTTGAAATCGTGCAATATGTTAAGAAACGAGCGAGAATTCAAAGAGGAAAAGCTCATGGAATGTAACAGATATTAACTTTTTGAACCCATTTTTGCTACGTTAGGAATCAAAAATCTTGATTTTTTTAGCATATCATGGACTTATTGATCTTTATGTCTGTGCAATATTGTTAATGTCGGACCTTTCCTTTATTTATATTTTTGCTCATACATAAGAGGAAAAATTATGATTTTGTAATTGTTTTTAAAGTTTCTAATTTTTTTTTAAATGAAGGAAATAAATGGCAACTTTCAAACTTAGGGAATTTGATCTGCATATGTAATACTACACCAGGCATCAATATCACAGATGTTTTTGAATTCCTTTGAATTTTATAACGTTTCTAATTTTCTCAAAATTCACAAATTTTCAATTTTTAAAACCAATTTAAGATTAATCATGGTGTTACCATATTATCATTACTCAATAAAAAGGAAGATAATTTTTCAGAGGTTACAATATTATAAAATAAATTCATTTCTGTTAAACAGTTTTCAAGATACAGAACTTCAAACTTGCAACTTTGGATGATTGCACACATGTGATTCTTTATCACAAGTTTTTTAAATGTCCAAAACTGCTAAAATAATTTTTTTTTTTTTTTGCGAAGACATTTTGCAGTACTCTATTTTAATATGAATTGAACCTGTGTATAAAATTTTATTAAAATCGGTTACTATGGGGCCACGACTTTTTTGAAAATTTTGCTCATTTTACGTGGAATGATCCATATACAAGATTAATATAAACATTTAGAACTAGTCGGATGTGGCAATTCTAAAACTTTCTTTTTTCTGATACATGTTAATATTTTCTGAAAAATGGAGCATATCAGTGCCACCGGTTAAGTGATTTGCACCAAAATCTAATCAGCAACAACTTACGTCAAGTTGCAGCTGAATCTGAAGTTTGATGAAAATCCGTGCATTAGTTTTTGAGGTAGGACTATTGCGGAAATCGTAAAACAATCTACATAGCAGCGCCATCCGTTAGTCGATTTACTCCAAACACTAATCAGGACCAATTTATATCAGGTACTAACTGAATCTGAAGTTTGATGAAAATTCATGCATTAGTCCTTCAGATACAGTTATTGCGGAAATCGTGATAAATGCAACCTAGCAGAGCCACTTGTTGAGCGATTTACACTAAAACTAAACAGCACTAATTTATATCACGGACTAACTGAATCTGAAGTTTGGTGAAAATTCGTTCTTGAGATAGTTATCGCGATAAACATGAATAATGCCGCATAGCAGCACCATCTGTTTGAGCGATTTACATTAAAAACTAATCAGCACCACATTATATCAAGGACTAATGTAATCTGAAGTTTTATAAAAATCCGTGCATTAGTTCTTGAGATATAACTATTTCGTAAATAATGAAAAATGCAGCATAGCAGCGCCACGATTGGGCGATTTGCACCAAAACATAGTCAGCCAGTTTATATCAGGTACTAACTGAATATAAAGTTTTGTTAACTTCTTTTCATTAGTTCTTGAGATAGAGAGCCCACAAAATTTGTGTCACATACACACACACACACAGACAGACAGACAGACAGACGGACGGACAAACAGAAAGACAGACATTTTGTAAAAAAACATGTTTTTCCGGTTCTCTGACCCCTAAAACGTGTCAATCCGTCGAAAACCGGAATTCGAAAATTTTCATGAAACCAATACTTTTCTCTTGTAAAGATAGAAGAAAGTAAAAATATAAACAAAAGTGCCAAGCTTTAATATTTCATAACGGCCTTTAAAATTTATAATATGCAAAAAGAATCTATATTTTAAAAATCTTCGCCTGAAGCAAAGAGAGAACTTCATTACCTCAACGCCTAAAAGATTCAGTTTTAATGAAGTATTAAATTGCTATTGAGTATATAAGGCGCAGTCTTGAAATTTAAAATTCAACATCTCGAAAACTAAGTGCTACTGAACAAAATCTTTTGATCAGCACAATCCTTGATACGACCTAAGTAGCATATTTCAAATGTATCAAAATCGGTTCGTCAGATGTTTGCCGGTACCGTTATTAGCGAATTTTATATCGGCATCATTAAGTGAAGCTCGACAAAGTCAATTCTATAAATTAAGAGATTTTCGCATATTTGAAATTTGTCACAGATTTTTAGGAATTTTTATGCTGCTCTATAAATATCAATGTTTTGTTGCACAAGATATGGCCTTAGTATGTTTAGGTTGACTCTTTTCTCGTCGTTTATTAGTTATTAATAAACATTACTATGTCTCTGAAAGTTTTTTAAATAATGGTAATGACGCAATAATGATTTGTTTTTTTATTTAATTTCAATTCTTCGTAATTGTGGTAAAACCTACATACGATTTTAAAGTATTAGAAAACCAATCGATACCCACTTTTAACCTTTGACGTAGTTGTTGGGTCATTTTCAAAATCTGTCCATGTTTTGGAATAACAAAATCAAATTTTTAGAAATAATCAGAAAGTTTTAATTTTTTGTAAATAATTACCTTACCTCATAAACATTAATATACAAGCATCAGCAGAGACCAAATTACTAATTTTACATTTTAAAACTAATTTTTAAATTTCTTGATCTTAGTAATGACAAAAGTGAGCTCGGTAATGTCATCTACGGTAATGACAAATTAAGCAAAATATTTTTTCTCCCCTGGCATAAATGGCAGCTATTATATATTTTGACTCATAAATTGATTTTCTGTTTCTTATATAATAAAAGTAGATTAAGAAATAAAAGTTCATTTAATTATCAATAAGAAATGGATACGCTAATGACGTACAAAAAACTCACCAAAACATTCAAAGTCTTTGCTTGTTGTATTGAAACTATAAAATTATTTACTCTATTCACCTAAACCTGATAACAAGTTGACTTTTAAGGAGTATTTTGCCTTGATAAAAAGGCATGTATGTGCTGCCCTCTAAAAAATTTCCAGATGAACTTTTTGTCAGAAGCATGGCGATGACACTCTTTCTTAGGATACGGTTTTAAAAAATTATTAAGAATTATAAATAAGTTTAATTAATGAAAATGAATATATTTTTTTAATTATTAGCATCTTAATAAATAAAAATGTATTAAAAAATTATAACCATCTGTTTTAAATAGAACTTAGTCAAATCTTTACCTAATAACTTGCTTGTTGGGACAACCTACTATAATCGCATTTTGACTACAAAATAATATATTTCTTATTTTAAAACGTTTTATAAATAATAATGTATCTGTAAATTATCATTAAAAAACATAATAGTTAAAATTCAATAAGTAAAAATTAAATTTAAAAAAATCAAAAAACCCGACTGCGTAAAAAGCGAACTAATTAATTATTTCTCATCAATGCTAAATTATTTTTTATATTACTTACCTATATTTTTTATTTACTTGTATTGATGACTTTTAAGTTGCGTTTAATTGTTAGTTCCTGTGTATAAACACTGTTTTGATGAGACCTATAGATGTCTATGAAGGTTAGAGTTGCAGTAAAGCTAGAGATCCTTCCTACACAACTTTCAGGTCTTGTAATATTTAAACGGAGCTTCTGACTGTAAAAATAATCAATGAAACATCGTCTTCATTTTGAATGACCTATCCAATGATATGCCACTCATTAGGGTGCGCAAAAATTTTTTTTCGTGTCTACAGCCATTTTGTATTTTACGGCCACCATTTTTAATTTATAAAAAAACAAAATCTAGCCTATAACCATCGGACGGTTAAGACAAATCGATAGAGACCTGATTCATTAAAATCCATCCATCCGTTGGGATGTTTCGAGGGTATAAAGAAATCCACATACCCAGATACGCGTGAAACACATAACCTTTCTTGGCAGTCGGGTAATAATTAAAATTATGATATTTAACTATTTTTCTGTGCAAATGTGAAGGGACATTAAAACACGACACTTTTTGAAAATCACCCTGTTATCCTTTACATTCCATATTAATGCAATATTCTAACAACCCTTGAAGATCCAAATTAGATAGTGGATGGTTTAATATAAAGATAAAAGCAATGGATGACAGAAGAATCCAGATGACAGTATAATCCACTGACAACATGAATCCCTGCCAATAAAGGTTCGCAATTGCGTTTTTGTTTTGACACATCACGAGAAAAGCTATAAATCTTCATTATTTTGACGCTTTTCCAAAGAAAACGGAAACAATATTAAGATTTTACTAGAGGATAACTTTCAGTTAAACACAACCTATTTCTTTTACAAACTTTTTCGATCAGTATTATCTTTCCAGAATATTTTAACTTATTTAATATTGAAATTAATTCAACACCAGGAATACACTTTATTTAGTAAGAATGCTTTGTTTATATTTGAAAAGCAATAAAAAACTATCATTATCTTTGGCCAAACAACTATTTTCTTTAATTGCATACAGACTTACAAGTTTAAGTTCAGGAAAACATGGAAATGGAGAAGCGGAAAATAAAAATCTGGGGAAGAATTAGACATAAAATTTACATTAACGCATAGTTTTAAGACGAATAATTTACATAACTTATACCAGAGATAAATTTTCATTTTTCTGTTCACTGTTTCATGAAATTATGAATGCGTCCCTATTTTGAAGTTAAAGTTAATATAAATGAGAATGCTGTTTATGTGTTTAATCGTATTATTCTTCAATATAAAAGGAAAAAATATCTTAATAACACCATAAAAATGAGAAAAACATAAGGGTTTTGAAGATAGGGTTTTTCTTCAGCGTTTTAATGTACTCTTTTAATTATTATTTTAAGATTTCTTTATTGTTATCTATTCATATCCGAGAAATTAAGATATGTGATATGACAATTTATTAAATTTAAAGAATAAAACTTTGTTAAAATTTCTTTCAATCATTAATCAACACGTAGCATAAGAGCTGATATTTAAAAAATCTTTTGCAGTTTTATAACATTCAAAAGTAAAAGTTTTTATAACTTTGGCTTGTCTGGCAGTCTGGCCACGCCTTAACGCTAGTAAATATACTTAAATTGCTATCTAATTGGCATGCTATTGACGTTAACTATAGCATGATCTCTACTGAAAATGGTGTGTGTAGTATTTATAGTTCGTTTCCTGCTTAAGATTTCAAAGGGTTAAAGTGTGATAGATATTTTGCTTATTAGATTTCGCCAAACGCATCTCAATGTAAACATCATCCTTTTTTTTTTTTTTTTTTTTTTATAAAAACAATAAATTTTAAGAAACAAAAATCTTGTTTTAGTAAATTCATATGAGAAACACATTAAATTTAAACTTTTGTAAACAAATTAAGATTCAATGAAACATATCAAAAAGCTGAAAGAAGTACAATGGAAACATATGATGAATGACGTAGAAAATAGTTTAAAATTAATATTTATTATTGTTACTACTTTAAACACAGCAAAAGTTTTTATCTGCATAAAATGAATTTTGAGCTATTGTAAAAAGTGAAGGCAAATTAATAATGAATACTGTCATAAAAACCGAATAAAGATATAAATGAAATTTCAAAGATATTGAAATGCGAGTGCTTTAAGAAAAGTGCGAGGATTTTTATCTCAGAATAAAATGATATTTAGCGAGAAAGAGTTTGAATTATTTGTTAGAATGCATGACATGAAATTTAAAAATTTATCAAAAGAGAAACATTTATTTTTAAAGGAATGTTCAAGGAGAATAGATGCAAAGATAATTTCATAATAAAGTATCGACAGATTTGTATTAATGGCAAATGTAGGACTTAGATATTATCGCTTTACCTGTCATTAGTTAGGAGTTTTGCACCAGTCATTGACCAGTGATATGCACAAATAAAAATTAAAGGAACAATTATTAAAACTCGTGTAACTTGAATGATTTTGCAGCTAAATGTATGGAGCTTGCAGAAAGATCTATATTTTGTCATTATTGACATATTTTCAAAATGCAGAATAAAGTAAAAAATAAATAAATAAATAAATAAGGATATAGGTATAATTTCTTACAATTTTAAAATTTTCATATGATACTAACCAGTAGGTTTTAACAAATGAAACGAAATATAATAAATTCTAATATTAACCAATATTATATCTTACATAAAAGAAAGTTATAAAATGGAGATTAGTTCAGTTAAACCGGATGATACAAGTATAACCGAGTAAAAAATCTTATATGGACTTTGAAAACAAAAACATACATATGTAGTTTGGAAGCAAAACTAATTACATGCTCCCTCCATTAGGTAGAGCTGAACCAAAGATTAACATACAGGATGGGACATTTACGGCAAAATCTGTAATCGCAACAGCACTAGGCTCACTACCGACGAGGGGAAAGAATTAACAAGCCTCCGAAATTTACCTATGTTGAAAAAATAATTTTATGCTCTATGTTTTGTTTATCTATTCTTTCCTAAAACGAAGCAGAGGTAGACGATATCGTATTTATGCTTTATTTATTTAGCTGTTTTTTCAGAGTACTTGTATCGTTCACCTTTAACTTACAAAATGATAATTAGAGTAATAATATAAAAGAAAATCCCTAGACAATTTTGTTAAGATCGTAAATATGTAAGTTTTAAGTTTATAAGATTAAATTGTAAAAAATCAAATTCAAGTATTGTGTTAATTTATTCATATCGAATAAAATTTTGAGTGTAATGTCAGTACCTCTATTTTTAACGTTTAAATTTATAAAATTCTAAAAATTTGTCGAAAGGAATTTTTCACCATCTGTAATTTTATTATTATATCTTACAGGTTAATATTATAAATATTATTGAATTAGTTGTACGTTATTTACATTAAGAACAATATTTTTATTTTATCTGTAAGAAAGTGAAAATGCGTAAATTTTAAAAGATTATTGTAACGATTGTTTAGTACGTTAAACTTCATAAATTAATAAATCATCGGCTATAAAAATTTCCCTACCAAATGGAAATATTTATGAAATTTTCTGGGACTTGTAGAGTGCAATCTTTCATTTATTTTAATATTACACAACTGGTTTTGATGTGTAGCATTCAAGACAAAATTTTTACCTTGTTTTTCCTTGCACTTAAATCGTTCACTCATCATGTACAAAAGAAAAAAAAATGCATATATCCGTGCGTGAACGTAGAATAGATATTACAGATATAAAATAGAATATCTACTCTATGTTCATGTATCGGTGTATCTATTGAAAGCGTAAACGTGCAACATTAAGAAAAGAAAGATAACAATAAGATAGATACTCAATAATAAAAATATTGTTATGATGGGGAGTTTCTTACCCATTGTCACTAAAGGCGCTACGATCTAAATCGCATTACCATTACACTCTATGGAAGTGTCCCATCTTGTATGTTAATCTATGAGCTGAACGACCACAACAGTGGACATCCGCGTCTGACAAAGAAATTTCGCTACTGTAAAGTATATTTCAGGGGTGTTTTGCATCCTCACTTTAAAAATTATGAAATTATAAAGTAAGTAGGAGAGAAGAATAACAAATATTTTTTTCTGAATAAATTTCATTGTAAAAAGTGTACATTTCACGCTTTCCAAAATTATACAAATGCTGATAAATAATCAGAGATATTTTTAATTTCTTTTTTATGGTTTTCTCTTAATCACAAATTGTGTGAATTTCCAAGGAGTCAGGCGGCACCATTTGCCAGATTAGAAATTTTCTATTTCATTTTTAAATCACATGATTCACAATCTCCTTATTTAGTTCAAGTTTTGGAACAGATTTATGCGATTAAATAAGACGAGAATTCTTTAACAAAAAAGAATCACTCCAAAATTCTTGAAATACATTAGACTAAAAAATCCTGAAATCGAGGCATCTGAATAAACATTCACCTTTAGATAATTTAAAGCTGTTCTAAAATCCAATCTCGCTAAATACAGATATATATAACATATAGTCATAAAATTATTTTTATTAGGAACGAAATTATAATATATGGTTAAATACGAAGAAATCTAACAAGGCGAGGGCCAACCATGGCAATAACAGGTTGTTTGTATATATGTAGAGGCCTCTTAGTCTCAGATTCAATGGATTTTTACAACGCTCCTTTGTTCTCGAGAAACAGGGCGGAAGGGTCTAATTATTATAACACAACTTAAATACTTACTGTGTAAAGAGTCATCTGCGTTGGTGGTAGCTCAGTTGGTACAGCATTTGCTCGTTGATCCGCGGGCTCGGGTTGGATACCGGAACGCGCTACTTTTGTTTTTCTCATTTTTTGTTTTATAAATATGGTTGTAATTAGAATTTAATAATCTCATTGTCAATTAAAAATTATAATATTGTGTATCAATTATAATTTTAACCTATTTATTTTTTTATTTGTAACTAAATAGTTGGAAAACATAAAAATGTTTTTTGTAAATCACTTTTAAAATGTATTTCATATATTCTTTATCGATGCAATGATATTGAACAATTGTGTCAATTCATGATTTTAAAGAAACATCATTTATCTACTGCCTTAACAAGGGAAGTCAATACGATGATATTCCTCAGTTTTTAAAATAAGAAGCATAGTTTTATTAAAAATTAGCATAAGAATTAAATTAGAATCAATTTTTTTGCATATTAAACATTTTTAAATTTGTAATACGTATTCTTGCGTTTTGAATTATTTTGCTTTCCCATTTATCTTCTTTCTACATTTATTTTTATTTTATTTGAATATGTTTTATTTTATAACTAGAGGATACACAACAGATTTTGTAACGATTTTGTAATTTTTATTAGTCAATAATAGATCAAAAAATATTTTTCTATCCCCTTAAATTATGAGAAATTTTGTAATAATGGTTTAAAAATCAAAAATGCTAAATTAAAATTTAAATATGTTAACATTATGCACATTATTAAAATTTTTAATTGAGATTATTAAATTATAATTACAAGTATGTTTATAAAACAAAAAAGGAGAAAAACAAATGTAGCGCGTTCCGGTATCGAACCCAATGAAGAACAAGAAAACGCCGTACCAACGATATCCTCTCGTTACATATTAAGTATTTAAGTTGTGTTATACTATTGACCCCACCCACCTGTTTCTCAAGAATCAAGGAGCGTTGTATAAAATCCGTTGAATCTGAGACTAAGGGGTCTCTACCCTACAACCTATCGCTCTCCCGCAAGAAAAGTGACACATCTCGACAAAAGTAAATTTCACTCAAGGGGCAAATGGAATTTTGCATTTTTTAAAGTAATATAAAACCTTAAGTGTGTCCGGAACACAAAAATCTTGAAATTTTCTAAAAAAAAAATATTGCATTAAAAATTTCTGTTTTTTTTTTATGCTTTAAGCAGACGTTTAAGATGACGTTTAAATCATATTTCTATCTAATTTGGAACAAGAATTATCAATTTTTTCGTTTTTTTTCAAAATCTAGCTTTCAAGCAATGGTTGTTATGAACACGACTGCTGGTGAAAATGCGTTTTTTTTATGATGGGTTTTTTCACCATTTCTCGTATTTTAATTGTTAAAGTCAAGAACCGTTAAAGGTAAATGGGTCAAACTTGTAACATGTCTTTTTCAATTGTTTTACATTAATTTTGATTCAGCAAATTTGAAAAAGATATTTACTTTTGAAAATATGATTTTTTTAAGTTCATATATTTTTTTTAATTTTTACTTCAAATATTTTAAATGTTTATTTAAATTATTATTTTTAAAAATGTTGGATAGAATTAAAACATATTTCTGTTTATTTAAATGAAAAAACATGAAATTCTGCAAACGCCGTATTAAAAAGCACAAAAAGATGTATTTTTACAAAACAATCAAACTAAAGCAAAAACACATATTTTACAACATAAATTTTATGGGAAATGTGCTACTTGTGTCATTTCTTACTTTTAAAATGCCCTTGAACATCAGAGTAGACATCAGATAGTTCAAACTCTAATTTCTCGCAAGCTTTCAAATGACATCATGACGTTATCTCAATCTTTTAAAAATTATCGGCAAATCATAATTTGAATCATTGAATGTTTACTTCGAGAAAAGTGACAGAACTTTACAGAATTGTCTGCCGTTTCGCACAAATATTTGATAAATGTACCTTACTATTTATTCAAATAAACAACATATACATATCAAAATACATGAATAAAAAATCCTAAAATGAATATAATTTCCTACAAATATGAGCGATGTGTTTTTTAAATTCGTTTTTTGTAATACTTATAATGTGTAAATAGTTCTTTTAGGGGAGTTTTAAGGAACAAAAAACTATCTCTGATGTAGAAGTGCACACACTTAAAAATCTGCATCTTTTGCTGCTTAATCACTCCATCGGTGTTATAGGATATCTCTATTCTGACCAATGAAAATACTCCATAATATAGCCAAGTAACCGTTTTCTCTAAAAGCAGTGGAGTGAGTCTGCAGTCTGCAGCAAAAGCTGAAGATTTTCAATGGTCAGAAAAGGCTTAATTCAAGCATAATAACCAGGTTACCATTGAAAGAAATATTACCAAAGTTTGGCGATTGTTTTCCTTTTTTTAACCGATAAAACGGTGCGTGTGAATAAAGCATCTTAGCCTTATCACTTAACATGTTCATCCACTCAGCTCTTCAATTATGAGAAGTGTTATCATGTGATTTTATTTAAAATTATATGGTTAACAATCACAAAAATTTCAAAATTTTAACTCAATAAAAATTATTTTAAAATGTGTCCCGGACCCCCTTTAACTCTGTATACACCCGTAAACGTGTATAAAAAATGCGTAAAACCTTTAAGAATCAAGACATAAAAGAGATAAGTTGGATTTAGTAAATGTATTCGCCCCACCCTGATAAATGTAACCCCATGTTGAGTCGTCATACTTTTCTTGTTGCACAATTTGTCAAATTCCAGACGCCTTTCAAAATAGTACGTTCAAAAATGTGGATTTTTTTATAAATCGCAAAGTTTTAACTTTGATAAATTATCAATCACTATCAAAATATTAGTTTGCAACAAAGTAAGAATCAACCGCAGCTTCATAACAAGGTTTCTAGGAAATTATATTAAAAGAAAAAGCATATTTCAAAAATTTTTTATAATTAATATTGAACTATAACCTTACAATTGCATGTCAGTAAAGCAAAATTGTAGTTACTACAAAATAAATATACAAGAACTGATTATTTTATTAATAAATCGCATACTTGTAATTACGTCATCATAATATTTTCTATAACAATTGAAAAATAAATGAAGTAGGCAAGTTATTTTTTATACTTCAATAGTAATAACTATTTACTAGTTCAAAATATTTCTATATATTTATAAACTACATTATTATAAAAATGAACCTTACTTAGAACAAAAGATAAAATAATTATTGTTTGTTGTTTAGTAACAATTAAAACAATATGTTTTTTTTCAGTTTTCAGAGTTATTTCCTTCGAAAGCCTGAACTGATTATGTTTGTTTTGTAGCTTCTTCAAACTTTTGAAAAGGAAAAATATTTATTCAAATCAAAAATATAACAGATAATTATCACATTTTCTAAAAACACTTAATTTAAAATGAAAAGCTAGATAAGTTTTCATTTTTTCTTTTTTTATTCTTATTGAAATAAATTTTGCAGCATTTTATAGGACTTGCTCAAACTCGAACTTCATTTTATAAAGTTCTGTACGGATGCAACACCAGTCCTTTATCCATTTTGTGAATTTTAATAATGTAGAAAAAAGAGTCATAGCTTTGAGGAACATTCTTGGAAACAATTAAAGACAACAATCTTGTTTCTTACGTTGACTCAAAGGAAACGGTTTAGAATACGCTTTATGTAAAGGTAAAAGCTCTCATTTACTTCTAGCTTTAACTTCAAACTCAGAAAATTCACCTTGTTCGTAAGAATATTTTACGTTGAATGAAAAAGGTTTTGATTCTGGAACACTGAATAACGTAGCCTTCATTATTTTTCAAATAATTTCTATACGCATTCCAATTCCCAACTCAATCGTTTTAAATCTAAAAAATCAGAACGAACAAACTCCTTCACTGAAAAATGACGCCCCGACTTTTTGGCGTTCTAATCAATGTCACACACTGTTGAGGGATGAAATTTGGCATTTTTAGCCCCTACGGTATGCTATTTCTTTCTCCCAGCTTATTTTGTGCCGTCTCCAAAAAATAACGTTACCTTACAGAAGCCAGCCGTAAAACAAAGCAGTACGATTAAATAATCTATAGCAATTTTTTCAACTTCTAAGCATCGCGCATTTTCGATTTTTATACCGTCGTATTAGTACGTCGTAAAAGTACTTTTAAATGCATTTTGTTTGAAAACTCTATCTCAATTTATTTTAGAAATATTATTTTTTTTAAGTTTTTAGAGCCATTTGCTTAATATTGGCAACAGAAATACACCATTTCTGTAGAAAGTAAAGGAAAAATTGTTGTAAAATAGTAATTATATATTTTCTTGCCATTTTCTCATAACAACCGAAAGAAAATCTAATTAAAATACGTGTTATTTTGAAAAAAATATAAACGAGTGATTTCTGTTAAAACAATGGAGCTATTATAAACTATATTTACTTTTAAGTATCTATGAATCATTAGATAGCCGTTTTTTTTTTTTTTTTTTGTCGATTTTTTTTTTTTGTCGATTTTTTTGAATGACGGCATCTTTTTGCTGCATTTGTGCATTATTTCGCGATAGTGATGTTCTATGCATGCTTTACTGTAGATGTTTAAGAGTAGATCGTAAATGTGGAATTCTTAAGCGGATGCGAATGACGTCATTTTACATAAAATAAAACGTGTACTTTAAGTCTTAAAATTGAAATTATGTTTTGTACTGCAGTAGAGTCCCGCTTAACCGAGTTATTTTCTTCTGATGGACTGGTGGCTTCTATTATTATGAAAAAGCCATTCTAAATGAAGTGTTTGGTGAAGATGAAAGAGCAGACGTAAAAAGTTAGAACTCTGATTTTCTGGTCAGAAAGGGGAAAAAATGGCCATAATTTTTTCGACCATTTTTGTCCCCATTCTGGCCAAAAAAAACAGAGTTCTAACTTTAAAAAAATTATAGCCATTTTTTCACATTCTGACCAGAAAATCAGAGTTCTAACTTTTTACGGCTGCTCTTTCATCTTCACCTAACGCTTCATTTATAATGGCTGTTGCATAATAATAGAAGCCATTAGTCCATCAAAAGGAAAT
The DNA here is from genome assembly GCA_963932465.1 of Maratus speciosus. Taxonomy (NCBI): domain Eukaryota; kingdom Metazoa; phylum Arthropoda; class Arachnida; order Araneae; family Salticidae; genus Maratus; species Maratus speciosus. Next base: position 681,284,775 of record OZ010787.1, on the reverse strand, counting down.
GAAGTAATGGAAATGCCGGGGGCGACACTAAAGTCTGAAAAAGCAGAATTCCTGTTCTCTAGTTTTCTTTTTAAATTTGTTTCTCTGTTACGGAAAGGACAGCATCGTCTTTATTTTACTTGTGTCCAATGATCAAGAATTTTATAGTTATTCTATTGATTTTAGTGCCTTAACAGCATGCATAAATAATGAAGTAATATATTTATTTTTATTTTTTCTATCGCAGTTATCACAGGAAAAAGTTAAATCCAAATTTTCATCGTCAACACGAGAAGCAATACCTTGCATATACATTCACAAATAAGTACCTATTTTATTTGCTCCGCGTTGACCCTCGTATTCATTCAAAAAACGGCATTCGTCAATATCACTACCTAGCTGACAAATTGTAAAGTTGTAACTATTACTCTATGGCCTATATATTAATCTATTGACAATATAATTATCACCAACAGAGCGATATTTCGCCAAATAAGGAAATTTTCTAATTTCTATACTAACAAGAAGGAAGGTCTCCATACGGGCATACTCCGAAAAATCTGAAAAAATCTTCTTCTCAAGTGGATAGATATGTTTATAAAAAAATTTCTGTAGAAATGCGATAGAATGTTTGTAAAAAATAATGAAAATTTCGTTATTTGGCCATTTATCACCGGTTGGCGATGGAATAAAATTTCAAAAAATAATTTTTTATGTCAAATACTCTTTAAGGTAAAACTGTTTCATGTTGAACTTATTTAAATACATTTAATTTAAATAACTTTACTTTTGCCAGTTTTAGTTTGTTTTAACTATAGTTCTGTCATATATATATATTTATAATGAAAGTTAACTATGAAATTTTATCAATTAAAACAATTTTAAATTAATTAAAACAGTTTAAAAAAAATAATTAAAAAAAAAGTCCAGATGAGCAATGTCGATTCAATTTTGTTGCTATGGAAACAAAAACTTCATCGATATTGAAATGTATAACTGCAGCATTCTATCCTTTATTTTGGAATACGCTTAAATATACGAAATATATTTTTCAATATGAAAATATTTTTCATATATGAAATTATTATAACAGTGATAAAATTAAATAACTGCAGCAACAAACAACATAAATATGTAATACAAAAAAAATATATGTATTAAAATCTTTCATTTTTTAAATTAAATTCTTTAAGTATTATTTAAGCGCATTCTAAAAATGAATTAAGAAGCATTTTTCAGATGCATTAAAATTGGTTGCTTTTGGCAAGGAAAAGTGCTGCTCGCCAAATTGCGTAACGCTTTCGTCTTTTCGCCCCAAATACTCGAAAGTATTTTATTTTTTACAGACTTTCTACTGCAATTCCGCCGCTAAATTTGACTGATCCTTTATTACATACATAAGTATTTTAATTAGTATTTTTTTTTTAAATATTCTGACTATGTCCAGTAAGGAGACCTTCCGGCTTAGATGTCTTATGTTCCATCAGCCGTTATTTTGAATTGTTTGGCGATTTTTTGTTGGCGTGTTGGCGGTGTTTATAGCTATGGCAGCCTCGATATGTTGAACCCCGTGTGATGTGTGTATTCTGACGTGTTGTATTCTGGCAACCCCTGAGAAGTGGTGGATTTTGTGGATGTATTTTGATATCGTGTTGTATCGTCCTGTCTTTTTATTTTTATGTTAAATTTATTGGACGTATTTGACTGACTATTGTTTCTGTGATCCGTTTAAACGCTTTTGCTGAAGTAATTAATAAATATGAGAAAATTTTGAGAAGAAAAGTAGGTTTGTTTATTGTGTCTCAATGCGTATTCATAAGCCTATTTTGGAAAATGACGGTGGTGTTATGAGAGAGATTTCGTGCTGCAGCTTTCAAGAAAGCAGACACCTGTTAAGGTATGTTGATAATTTTATGTATATTTTGCTGCTTTAAGAGTTTTTTACATTTTGAGATTGCTAGAAAGCGAGAACTGCTGAATTTTAAGAATGCTACACCGGGAGAACTGCTGAATGCAGTGATGGTTTTTTCCGATTAATGTGCGCGAAGCGCTCATACAAGATTACTGATTGCCACTTTAGCGAGTTTCGTTTTTTATGTATATTTTGCTGCTTTAAGAGTTTTACATTTTGAGTTTGCTAGAAAGCGAGAATTGCTGAATTTTGAGAATGCTACACCGGGAGAACTGCTGAATGCAGTGATGGTTTGGCTCGGTTAATGTGCGCGAAGCCGTCATACAAGATTACTGATTGCCACTTTAGCAAATTTTGTTTATTATTTACATTTTATTTTCGTTAAACGAACATGCGTATAAACCAATGCTTGGCGACATTTACTACTTGGCGGAAAAGGGGTTCTCACGCCAAGAAAAATTCCAAGATGGCGGCCGTGGGAACTTATGACATCTGTTCCGACCTTCCTTGTAAGGCAATGGAAGAGTTTTATAAATTGTTCGAGTTTGAGCTTATGGAAACCTTTATGTGAGATGTATCGTTTTCTTGTTCCATCCCTGTGCCTTTTCGGTAATGTAAAAGTGACACATAGCGTAATACAGAGGTTTTGCGTATAACGACGCGAATAATACTTTGCCTGTAGATGAACCTATGACTCAACCATTTATGGGATAAAATACAAAATGTGTACTTCAAGGAATCTTCTTTTAAAAAAGTGATGCCGACATAATAAAATATTTGTGTAATGACGCGGCGTTGCTGGTAGCCCACTGTCAAAATGACGCGGAGTTGCTAATAGCACATACTCAAAATGACGTGGAGTGCAAAGGGTTAAAATAATCAAAATCTGTGCTTACCAAGATTGACTCTCTCCTTCTATGTGTTTCTGGATGTCTTACAAAGGCTAGATGTCGTCTAGACAACAGTTGGTATCAAAATTCGGGACTTAAACCTAATTACGGTATTATCATAAAACACTCATACTACAATATATATTGAAACAGACATACACACATAAATAACACCTGCATTCAACAGTTAAAGGTATATATAAATATTATGCAGACATACACACATTAAATACAATAAACCCAACTGGGTGAAAAATTAGCCAGAGCCAGGAATCGAACCCGGGACCACAGTATTATTGTTTGTATGTCTGTATAATATTTATATATACCTTTAACTGTTGAATGCAGGCGTTATTTATGTGTGTATGTGTGTTTTAATATATATTGTAGTATGAGTGTTTTATGATAATTATCGTAGATCGATGTAATAGTAAAATCTATTCATCGTTGTCCGGTCATCCAAGGCTGTCGTATAGATGGCTGGTGACTTCCCCAACATGGTTTATTAGTGAGAAATTGCAGACTCAGGCATCGGCCGGAGTAGCTCAGTGGTTAGCGCAGCAGTCTTGTAAACTGTGGTCCCGGGTTCGATTCCTGGCTCTGGCTAATTTTTCACTCCAGTTGGGTTTATTGTATTTATTGTTTGTATGTCTGTATAATATTTATATATACCTCTAATTACGGTATTTTAAATTCAAGGAAAGGTCGTAATCAGAACGCAATCTACTATATTTCAGATGGTTTTAGATGAATTATAAAAATGTTGTATGATTCTTAGGAACTTTATTTTTAATGTAAATCATGTATTTAGGGGGGGGGGGGGGAGTGACTTCGAAAATATTTTAGAAATGCTTCCAGCACAAGTGTTTCCACATAAACATAATCGATTTCTTTTAAAGCATTCGAACATTTAACATTTATTACACTCTAAAACAGAGGTGTCAAATTTCGCTCACGGGATAAAACTATTTTCCAATAGTAATATTCACGTTATTTAATCTCAGAGTTTCTATGGTTTAATAAGGAGAAGGTGGCTATTAAAAATTGCGGTATTCTGCGGTCCACAGTTGGACACCCTGATTTGAAACTGAAAGGTATTTCAGGAAAATAAAATACAAGAACAAAACAATTTTAGAAAAAATTGCTATTTGAAATTTTCTTACTCTTATTTTTTAAAAAAACTTGCAATTTCCTGGATCAGATATTTGATCAATATCGGCATAGTAAATTTTGGAATTGGTTAAAAGAAAAAAAAAAACTTCCACGTTTGACTCTACATGCCTTTAATTTTTTTTTCTTTGTGCATAAAAACGGAGAACAAAAGTTTTGACAAAGATACATGTTCGAATTAAAACTATTCTAATGCTTCTACGTTCTTTCTCCTTTTTCTTCTTCAATCCTTGAAGCAAATAAGGAATTCGGTGTCAATGCGAGTGATAAAGGAATACAGAAAGAAAAGGAGATTTGATGGTTTTGAGGATATTTATATCCAATCCCATAGGCGTGGTTAGTGTAGATTGATGTTAGCTTCGATTTCATTGAATGAAATTAAATAAGTGACACAATTTTATGACCCATGACCACCTGCAGTTGTTTTTTGCTCCAGCAGAATAGGATTAACTGTAGCCTCTGGAATTTCTAGAATCTTTTTAGACAATGACCGAGATGAAACAACACACAAATATTTTAAGGGGACGGTTTACCTTTTCAACAATTTTGTTTATTTTTAAAAATATGGTTCAAATGGTAAACTCACTGCATTTTAATGTTCAACTAAAAGTACATTAAAAAAATTTAACTGCATATTTAATTAAAATTTTTAAAAAAATTATAAAAATTTGATTTTTTTAAAATCTTTACTTTTTTTTTAAATTTTACATTTTTTCCAATTTTTAAAGATTTTTAACCGTGTATTACACAAGACTGCGCATGGATTAATAGATACATTTAATACTACATTTAATATAATTTTTTACTGATATATATACAGGGTGCAATATGTTATCTATCGCCGACCTTTAATATCTCAACCGTTGGTCGTAGACATGTAGTTCCAATTACAAAAACGTTTCAAATGAGGTAAATGTTCATGTTGTGGCATTATTTAAAGTAAAAAATCAATTTTATAAAAATTACGAAATCTAACTTTTTATACCGTCCCCCAACCCTATAGTTATATATAGTAAAAGTTTACACATATCATAACAGACATAACCCAAAAAGTTTGACACCTGTACTAAAAAAATTGACACAGTTATTAAATTTCAAAGTTCGACATTTTTGTACCTGATTTTGTCTATCAACGAGGGATCAGTTAAAAGATGAAATAAAGTAATTCGAGATCAAAATCAGGGTGCAATGTCCTTTTTACGGCGAAATCACCTTTAGCCGGTATCTCCCAAATGGGGTATCCGCAAAGAGAGTTATTTCATTTAAACATTTGAGCTGACTTTTAGGGGTCGTATACAAAGCGAAGAATGAAATATTGAAATTAAACAGAAAAATAAATATCAATTTATTACGATATCAGAAAACGGTCTATTATAAAAAATGAATACATCAAACGCCGGAATCTGCTAGAGATACAGCTCAAAGTGTTCTCCATTGGTGGCAATGCCCAATTGAATGCGTGACAGTACTCAGTACTGGACACGTTAGAGCATAGCAGGTGTGCAAACTGTGCGACAATCAAGGATGATGCGCTGCTTCAGATAAATCAGAGAACGGGTCTCCGTCACATAGACCTATGCCTTAATGTAACCCCAGAGGTATAAGTCCATGGGAGTCGAGTCCGGCGAACGCGGTGGCCACTCTATCGGACCACCATATCAAAGGATCTGTCGATCGAATTCTGTGGCCAGATACGCCTGGACGTTTGATGTTTAATGCGGAGAGGGCCCCATCATGTTGAAACCACACCCGGTATGCATGTCGGAGAAGCAGCTCTTCATACCAGTCATGTGCCGTGTTTTGTAGCAGATGCAGGTAACGATCGCCCGTTAAGGTTCCATCGTAGAAGATGGGTCCAACAAACTGGGTTCCCCATATACCGCACCACACGTGTGCGGGCTATGTGGAAGTTTTCCAGAGACCAGTAATGCACATTGTGCACGTTCACAATGCCACCCGGTATAAATATTGACTCATCTGTCCACAGAATGTCACAAAGGAACAATGGATTTTCCTCTGAGGTGTTGAGCATGAAATTACAATAATCAAATTGCCGTGCGTGGGTCACCCAGCATCAATGCTTGCACCAGTGTCGGATGGTATGAATGCGCATCATGTGCATGCCAGACATGCTGGCCACATGCTTCGCTTATTTCCGCCATGCTCAGTTGTGGAATTAAAAAGGCGAATGCCAGCTCCTCCTCCGGTGTCACTCGAACATTACACCTTGCCCATCTAATTGTTCTGGGTCGTGGTGAAACAGAGCTGGTCACTCTAAGATGGTGCAATGCATCAGTTATAGTTTCATGCGTTGGATGTAGATCCTTAGGGAAACGTTCTGAATAAACACTCGCAGCCTCTCTGGCATTCCTTTGACATTCACCACAAATAAGTATCATTTTTGCATATTGCATGTATTCGTAGTTTGCCATCACGATCTCGGGGCTTGCTAGCATGTCCACTTCTAGAACGCTCGTGTTTTATTCCGAACGTGTGGAGCTGCATTACTATTGTAATTTGAATAATCCCAGTTTTCATGCTCGTTACCGCTCGGCTGGTCGTTTGCATTCCGCTACCGTTTAACTAGTTCTTAGTGAGTATGTTTTATTTTCCGTGTGTATTATTTTAAAATAAAAAGTAAAAAGGGCAAGAAAGATGCAAGTCAAGATGATAATAATGAAAAATTGGATAAGCGTAACGCAGACGTTCTTTGGAAACTACTCCAAAAAAGAGGAAGTGTAATGGCTTCGTTGCATCATGTGTTTAAATGTAGTTACATAAAGACTGTGCTTTTTCAACACTTTTTTGTAGATTGTAGTCGCAAAAACAGGTCTCTTAACCCATTCGGGAACATATGTGCATATAAGCACCTTCATAAAGAGCTTACAAAATTTGTTTCTGGCACCAGTAAAAAAGAAAAGTAATATTTGCTTTGTTTAATTAGAGCATTTTCATGATTATTTAAGTAAGGTTAATTTCTTTTAAAAAATGGTACCAACAGAATAAATTAACGTAAAAGCCACCGGTCCCGAAAGGGTTAACAAATAAATTATGTAAATACAATTTTACTTTTTTTCTTTTCCCTTTCTAACACATTGATGTTACGTTGTTGCTGAAATAATAATTAAAATGTAATGTAAAAAAAAAAAAAAAAAAAAAAGTCGATAATTTTAATAGTGAAAGTAGGCAACAATTATTAGTTTGAATCTACTAATACATTTCATTGTGCTCATTTAGTTTATTTTGTTATTACACCGTTAATTATAATCCAGATATGAATATTTCTTTAAATATTTTTATTTATAATTTCATTCTGTTCTTATTACAAGCGCGGCATAACTACCGCACAAGTGCGGCGTCTCAGCTTCAATGTACGGGTGACGCGCCGCAGTGCAATGTTTTAGAAAAAAATTGCTAAAAAATATTAATAATTTATTTTGAATTTTTTTTTTTTTTGCACTACACGCGTTGTATATTTAACATTAAATAGCACAGCATGATTTTTTTTTTAATGTCCACCATGGGACTTTATACACAAATTCAAAAAAAAGTGCGGCATAAATCCCGGAATTACCCTAATTATGAAGATTTAAGAAAAGGGTGTTAAGCTATATCTTTATCCAGACTTGCTTTGATCTAAGGAACTCAAAAGGATCAAAAGTATGCAAGACTGGAATAGCACAGTTGAAGTTTATTCCAGCAGAGCGAAAAATGTCCATACCAAGAATCGAACCTGGATACTTGTGCCGTGCCTATAACATAGATTGAAGACCGGGATCTAAATGCTAAAAAAAACCCAACTATAAATTTACTGGAACTACTCTTTATTTAAAATATTTTTTTAAAAGGTGGTTCAGTTAGAGAAAAATGGGAGAGAGAGACCCCCTTAATACATGGGACGCCAAAGCGCCTTTACTTTTAGACAACTTTACATCTCGAAAGCTGAAACAGAAGAGTATGTTTTCGCTAGCTGTTTAGAAATCTTAGCGTTGCACAGAATCGCCAATTTACAAACTTTTGGTGATTGCGTGAAAGTGAACAAAGGTTTTTGGCGATAAACATTACCGCAAAAATGTGGTGTCTCAACCGGACGGGTGACGCCGAGAATGCAAGTAAGCGCTTCTAATTACGATGAGAAATGCCTCAGAAAAAGCGAAAATTGCTTATACAACAGATAGGCCTTTGCCCAACTAACTGTTTTCACAAAACTCTACAAAGCAGACAGCCGCCTGAGAAGAATGCCGAAAATCACAGGCATCTGGCTTTTAGCTCGACCACAAAACACGAAAAATACATGCTTCCCATAAGATTCGTTCATTTTTACTTTTTATTGTTAATACATATTCAACGTTCAAGTATTAGTAGAGATAAAAATTTCTTATCACTGCGGCGGGAAAAAAATCCGATGCAAGTAAATGAAGACCTTGATGCCAGCAGCTGTGCCATTTAATTCTTATTTATTTCTTTGCACTGGGAGCGGTAACGGACAGATAAGGAAAAAGGGAAAAAAAGAAATGAATGTCATTGTTTTTACTACCAATTTGTTCCTGCAGTATAGGGAATTCTGTGTTTACCTTTTCCGCAAATCTGTTAAGTGCTTCCTCAAATATGTACGGCAGAGAACATTTTAATTCAGATATAGATACTTCTAATTCTGGATGGCTATCGGCCTGTGACATTTTTCGAAATGTTGAAAAAATGTAGCAGAAGAATAAATTAAAAAGTATAAAAGATGGAACAATAATTTAAAATCTAGTTACTGTATTTAAGCAAAACAGAAAGAAAAAGAAAAATAAATTCTAACCAAATATTTTCTCTCCCTTTCTCTTTTGCCTTCCCTTCTTTTTTGCTGACAGAACAGATTAAAAGAAAAAAAATGAGGGCGTTTTCAAAAAAATATTTCTGTGTATTTTAAAAGTATGTACGCTATGAACTATTCATACAGTAAGAAAAATTTATAAACCCTCAGATATTATATAGAAAACAGCACAAAATCACTGCAACATCTTCCAATAATATGCATGCAAAAATAATATTCACTTGTAAATGCTGAGTAAAAGCAAAAAAAAAAATAAATAAATAACTATCAAATAATAGCCAAGAAAATTTTATAAGGCACCTTTGGAAACGGCGACAATAAATGTCAATATGCCTAGCCTATCACAAACACATTTTAACTAAATGACATTTTATTTTCTGTATGGAAAATAATGAATCACCAAAATATCAATATAAAATAAATATGCACTGAAATACTGAAATTAAAAAAAAATTTACCTTTCAAAATAAAGCAAGAAAAGAGAAGACAAAAATATTATAAATGCCAAATAAAAACATTTAAAATATACAGCTTCAATTTCGTAAACTTCTCTATTCATGCTAACAAATATAATGAATAGTAAGAAGTCATCATTTCATCATTTTTTTTTTTTTTTTTTTTTTTTTTACCCAAAGAGCATGAAAGGGAAATTGATAAATCATAACGCATACCTACAGATAAAAATTAAAGCAAAACAATAATAACTAATTTACTGTATTTACTACAATTAAAGTTTAAAAGAAAAAATAGAATTTTCCGTGTTCATGCTTTTGCAGTGAATATTAGCCACCTTTTTTATTTAATTTATATTCTTAGCCGTAGAATTTCTGTTGTATTATTCGCAGACATACGGTGGTACATTTCTGTACGTTTTCGGTTTTTTTATAACTTCACGTTTTCCTTTTTATCAGGTGCACGACCTTTACCATTGCGAACATATTGGCACTGATTTTTCTACAAGCTAAGATGGCAGAAACCAGCAACAAAAAAAATCAATCTGATGCAAATTTGATAGTGTCTTTTTTTTTCTTTATCTCGTTTATGCACAAGAAGCGAATAGTTATTCTGTTGATTGCTGAAGCACAGATTAAAAGAAAATTGTTCACATAATTTGAAATATTTTCGGAAGCACTGATTTTGTTGTGATGCACTTTCTTCTTCTTTACAAAAAAAATATCACCTGATTAGAGCGTTTCCCTGACATCTGTCAACACATACTTTTTATCATATCAGTTGAAGACAACACATACTTGAAGTAATCCACGCAAATCACCGACGCAACACTTGGAAAAAGAACTCTTTTTTGAAGACACTTTCCTGAAGAAATTGTAGCATAAGATTTTACGTACACCTTTACCGCAATGCACGCAAACCTTTTTACTTTTTCACATTCCACACGATAATCTCCAGGCACCGTTGAATGCACACGCACTTGTTTGATAACACACTAGGTCACAATATTCTGTCGAAAGGGGAAAGAAAAACGTCGAAACACACATACATAATGCGAGCCGCTGAAGTCACGTTTTTTTTTTTTTTTTTTTTTTTTTTTTTACGATAAGTGACGATACAAGATCAAAGCTCCGAATGATTCCGATCATCTGGGGGATGTGATGGTGAGCAGGAACGAAGAAACAACCGCACCAACATCACAGGGGGGTGGAGGCATACAGACGAAACAAGAGTGGCTCGAAGATGCCCACCCGGTGAGCGAAGAAACACTAGAATGCGCCATCACTGTCCGTCGGAAAAAAATCGCATCCATCCATCGAGCACAGGGTGTTATGAGTGCAGGATATCACGGTACACCAGGAAGGCACACGGTCCGGCATCGTTGAAAAATACACAGTCCAAGAATTTGAAGAAAGTTACTGCAAGAGTACTTGAATGGGGTACTTCAAGGATTTTAAGAGGGGGGGGGGGTGAATTTCTCTCTCTAACGTGCATTTTTTTAAAACTAAGTTGGAGAAAAAATATAGGCGATGCGCCAAAATATATAACATAGATTGAAGACCGGGTTCTAAATGCTAAAAAAAACTCCAACTATAAATTTACTGGAACTACTCTTTATTTAAAACATTTTTTTAAAAGGTGGTTCAGTTAGAGAAAAATGGGAGAGAGAGACCCCCTTAATAGATGGGACGCCAAAGCGCCTTTACTTTTAGACAACTTTACATCTCGAAAGCTGAAACAGAAGAGTGTGTTTTTGCTAGCTGTTTAGAAATCTTGACGTTGCACAGAATCGCCAATTTACAAACTTTTGGTGACTGCGTGAAAGTGAACAAAGGTTTTTGGCGATAAACATTACCGCAAAAATGTGGTGTCTCAACCGGATGGGTGACGCCGAGAATGCAAGTAAGCGCTTCTAATTACGATGAGAAATGCCTCAGAAAAGCGAAAATTGCTTATACAACAGATAGGCCTTTGCCCAACTAACTGTTTTCATAAAACTCTACAAAGCAGACCGCCGCCTGAGAAGAATGCCGAAAATCACAGGCATCTGGCTTTTAAGCTCGACCACAAAACACGAAAAATACATGCTTCGCATAAGATTCGTTCATTTTTACTTTTTATTGTTAATACATATTCAACGTTCAAGTATTAGTATGGATAAAAATTTCTTATCACTGCGGCGGGGAAAAAAATCCGATGCAAGTAAATGAAGACCTTGATACCAGCAGCTGTGCCATTTAATTCGTATTTATTTCTTTGCACTGGGAGCAGTAACGGACAGATAAGGAAAAAGAGAAAAAAAGAAATGAAACTTTGAGCGGCCAGAAATAATGATGTTTTTAGAAAGAAGAAAGAAAACACTTTAATAAAAATCTGGATGGTTTTGAGAAATGAATTTAATTACATATTTCAGTATAGGAAAGAGGGGGGGGGGGAGGATAATATGATCTAAAAGTAATAAAATTATGTTTTAAATTAGTTTTTGATTAAATGATAGCTATGCGACGGAAACGCTGTCACAGTGCCAATGCTTTACATGTTAAGCTATCCGGACGATACCTGGCTGTCATAATTCACTCTTATTTGTTGGACATGGCTGCGGACTGCAGTGCTAGTTTCCTTCATCCGAGCTATAACTATAACATTTATAGAAGGAATCGTCCGGATAGCTTAACAGGTAAAGCATTGGTACGGCACGCCAAGTATCCAGGTTCGATTCCTGGTCTGGACATTTTTCGCTCTATTGGAATAAACTTCAACTGTGCTACTCAGGCCTTGAATATGATTTAATCCAGTTGAAAAAATATTTGTGCTCTTCATTAGGATCAAAAGTATTTGTTACTAACCAAAAAATAAAAGCTAGTGCGATTTTTAATACGTAGACGACCCCTACTTAAAAGTTGCGCAGAAATTAGGAGAGTATTTTCCAGTCGAACGGTACCTCTCCCATTTCTCTACGATAATTTGGTGATGAAAAATTATACAATAGTGCATCTAATTTTCTAAGAGTGTATAATTATAAAATCCTGTACTTTACTTGGCTAACAATATAGCAATTACACATAGGAAAAGCGCAAAACAAAAAGCACAATTAATCCTTTGCACGCCAGGCTAATAAAAAGCCAAATATAAATAAATTACTTTCATCAGAGTTTTTTAGAGTTAAATATTAATGTAATAATTTATTCGTCCATGCGATTTCACTAAAGGAATCCGAATACAAATCCCACTGCATTGTTCCATTGAACTCGATCATATTTAAATATCTTTCTGTAACATGCATACCAGAAAACAAAATCATTCTTTCTTTTTAAAATGTATATTAGAAACAAATTCTGCTTTTCATAGACAAAATAAGATGAAAAGTAAATACATCTAAAAGTCCAAAAGTGCACTATGAAAATATGTATACCAAAAGGTATGAAATAAACTTAAAAATTCATTAAGTTTCAAAGTTATACTTACTATAAACACAGCAAAAGCTTTTACTTGCATAAAACAAATTTGCAGCGAGTGCAGAAAATAGAAGCAATAAAGTAATAAAACCTGTCATATAAACTAGTTAAAAAAAATTTCAGATATTAAAATGGCAATACTTTTTTAAAAGATTGGTGCATTTTTGTGTTTCGTTTTAGATTGTCATTTAGCAGGAAAGAACTTTTAAAATATTTGACAGATTAAATAACATATGAAAGGAATAAAAAATTTTATTGAATAAAATTCTCCAAAAATAATTTTTGAAAGAAAGCTCGAAGTGACATAGAAGTGATGCATTTAAAAAAAAACAGCAATAAAGTTGTACTAATGACAACTGTAAAGTCAGAAATAAACATTTTAATATCTATTTACTATAACACTTCAGTTTTTTAGATCATTAATAGGGATTTAGATCCCAACAGCAATTTAGCAACCCTGCGAGCTCTTTTTTTCTGCGCCTCACCTCCATAAAGAAATAATTAAAAAAAAAATAAACTTGTCTTTTTTTTTAAATTTGTTAAATATTCGTACAGAAACTTTTATAAGTCCTAATTACTTAATACATCATTTAAAAAGGCTCACAGATAGATGATAGTATCCAAATTAAATCCTATCTTTGAATTAGACTTTGTTACAAGTCTTACAGAGAAAATTTAAATTTTATAGTAAACTACCTAAAATACCCGGAATTTTAAGAATGTTTGTTTTGAAAAACCAATTTCAAAATTTAACATACAACATAAAATAAAAATAAAGAAAACAGTTGAAGAGTTGTACACATGAATCAAATGAAAATCCAATATAAAAATGTATAAATTTATATAACAGACGCAAATACCGCTTAATAAATGAACTTATTTCCTTAAAAAATATATTACAATTCATCAAACATACAAGTAAAAATTACATAAATACATTAACTTCTAGTAATTTTTAACTGTAAACATGATATATAGTTTTCTGTCATTTGAATGTTATTTATTGCACTGATGAGGGGCTAAAATTTAGCTCGAAACGTTTCCTTTTTAATTGTTTTAAATGTATTTATGTAATTTTTACTTGTATGTCTGAATTGTAATATATTTTTTTATGTTTAAATCGTATATCAGACGTTAAACAATGATTATTTATGGAACTTATTTTCATTCATCATTGGAGCAATAATGTTAAAATACTCCACTATTTCCATAATCGAGTTTTTATCATGCTTCCATACATTTTTTCACACTTATAGGACGTTATATATTCACCACGTCCTTTATATTTCCAATATGACGTAATATTCCATTTTTAAAATTCGTTAAATTAACTAAAAAATTATAATTTCTCACATGGAATTCATAACACAGAAAAATTATGACGTAACATACACTTTTGTTTTTAATTCGTCAAACTATTTATTTTATTTTCATTTTTTTCACGTGGAAATCTTGCAGTACACTGTAAAAAAAAATAATGCCAGTTTTCCGGTAGGAATCGGAAAAATAGTTGCCCTTATCGTACCGGAATAATTTTCAACCCAGCTCGGAATAAAATCCGTAAAATCGGAATAAAATCCGTAAAATACCGTTTTACTGACTACTTCCTTATTTTTACGGATTTTATTCGGAGCTGGGTCGGAAATTATTCCGGTACCATAAGGGCAACATATTTTTCCGATTCCTACCAGAAAACTGGCAGTGTTTTTTTACAGTGTAGAAAAGTTATGATGTAATATTCCTTTTATTAAATTCGTCAAATCATTTATTTCATTTTTTTCACGCGGAAATCTTGCAATAGAAAAGCAATTGTTGTGGTAAGAATTTTATTGTGGATTTTTAATTGTTGGCAACAGCTCTAACGAAAAATGTTTCAATTTGATTGGAAATTGCTGTTAAATGGGTGTTTTTTTATTAATTAAAAATGAACTCTAAGTTATTTCGATTCCGGATTACTTTAGTTGCCTCGGTCGTGTTTTAATACACATGTACGTAACATTTCACAATTCTGGCTTCCAAACTATAGATTTGTATAGTATTACAGACAGACAAATTTTCATTTTTATATATTAGATATCAGTCTCATAACACAATTAACATCAACATCACAATCAAACAATTACATATTAAAGTTCTTATACCATAATACATTATTTTATGGTATAGAAAAAATAACTTATTTTATAAAACGATTACACTTTATTAGAAGGGTACAGTTCAGAATGATTAAGAACATTAGAATAGGTATCAACTATAATATGAAAAATGTTATATTTTCTTTCAATTAAGGAATTAAAAGTAACTCTTACTTTTAAGGGGAGTCAGTCTTATACCGATTTTTTGTTTGTTTTTAAAAAATATATTCAATTCTGAATCGAAGAAAATAAAGCGCAAAAATATACTAAAATTATAGCCAGGTCTGTTTGAAATTATATTCAAACTGATTTTTAATTTTGCATGAACTTCTCTTAAATGTAAACCTTCGAGAGTTTTTGGCTGCTGGTGCACATTGTAATAAAAAAAATAAACATTATCTCCCCACGTTTTTTTCTGTGTGTGTGTCATTTAAACATTTTTTTTTTTAAATTAGAACGCTTTTTGAGATGTTTCACGTTAAAGAGATCACATTGTAATATCAACAAATAAAATTTCCGTCATTTAATTGACAAACAAAATTGGGACAAAAAATAGGTATAATCTTTTTATTCATATCTATGAAAAAATACCTGTCTGCAATTTTTTCCGCTTTTTCTAACTCTTTCTTTTCTTACTTTACAGTGCGTGTAAGAAGAAAAAACAATTTTGTGAAAAAAACTCATTAAAAAGTGTAATTATTTCGAATCTAAGTACACATTATTAATTTCAAATAGTCCTGATACTAATTTGAATATTTTCAAGTGGTTTGTTTTCTATGAATCAGAATTGCCTAATTTTTTAATAGATATGAAAACAGTTCAAGGTTAAAAACCCATGATTTCCCTTAAATGTTTAATTTCGAAAAGTGCTCAGTTTCATAAAAGAAACTTTCGAGAAATACAAAAACTCATTTTTTTCCCTTGAGTAGGGGAGACCGGGGGAATGGCGCCACTTGGGGTTATGTCACCACCCCGCCTAGTTTAAAAATTAACAGCAGTTTGATACAGCAGCGCCTGCACTATGTCGACCGACAATAGAAACAGTGCCTAGAGTGAGAGTGATTTTGTTGTACGTCGTTCTTTTGTTCCAGTGAAAAATTTACTTTTTATCAAGTTGCTTCTTATTTTGGAGCTTCAAAAGAGTAGAGGTAAACACCTTTTATTGTAACGTTAGGTACTTAAGATAATATTACCCGTAATCTACGTGCATTCGCCGACATTTCGATGCTATTTGTTGAACAAGTTCGGTTCCTCTTTCGGCTGTTCTGGGGGATTTCCGCTGTAGTGTCCTCTCGGGGTCATGCCGCCACCATGGCAAAGGGTGAATTTTGCAATTTGAGTTAAATGGTAAGCTTA
Organism: Maratus speciosus; assembly: GCA_963932465.1. Classification (NCBI taxonomy): domain Eukaryota; kingdom Metazoa; phylum Arthropoda; class Arachnida; order Araneae; family Salticidae; genus Maratus; species Maratus speciosus. Next base: position 681,268,606 of record OZ010787.1, on the reverse strand, counting down.
GCACATTAATAAATCTAGCTTAAGGAACATTATAATTATTCTTTATTCTGCTAAATTACATTGCTTTCTAAATATTTTCAGTAGGTCATGTGTTTCCTAGTATCCTTTTTATGTATTTACTAGGTAATTAAAGAGTGGCGTCATTACCCCCATACAGTGGTGGAATGACCCCAGTATCCTGGGCTATCCTGTCACCATACAGAGGTTGAAAGAAATTATTTTTATGTGTACTTACTTTACAGTTATGATTACGGTTAAATTTATTCAGATACTAAAGATCATGATTCAGTTTTAGAATTTTTACTATTAATTTTTTTTTTTTTTTTTTTTTTTTTTTTTTTTTTTTTTTTTTTTCTGAGGTGAAAATTTTTAAATTCCCTTAATGTGTCGCCATTCCCACAAAAACACATCATCGGTAAAAATTTAGATATAATCAGATTGATCAAACAAAAGTATGATTTTATTCTTTAACAAGAATTCTTTCAAAAATTTAAAACAAAATCGTGGAAATATAAATTTTAATTATTTATGAAATATTTCATAGCACTTAGCAAGTATAGTGACGTTGCCCTTTGCAGAGTCAAAAACTAAAATTTCATTTTTTTTTACCTATAATATTGTGACTGGTCACACAAAAAAAAAAGATCCACCCCGCCTTACAGGAATATATGCAAGAAGGTCTTGGTATAATAAATATTCTAGTTTAAAAGAAAAATAGTGTTGTTGACCCAAACATTTATTTTTACAAGAAATGAAAATACTTAAGAAAATTGTGCGTTACCACCATCAGTAGAAAATGAGCTAAAGATATGTGTTAAAATAGTAAATAAAGAAAGAAATAAACAAAATAAAACGAAACAAATAAAGCAAGAATATTAAAAAGCAGAAAACCAACCTTTAAAAATGCACAAATAATACATTAAAAGCAGCAAACAGCTGTTTCGAATCTACTAGCGAGATTCTTCTTCAGTGCAAGGCAGTGCAAGGCGCAGCGTGCTAGAAAAAGCAAGGCTGAGCAAAATGATAGAGACTTATATACCCGAAGCGGGTAGCGAATGCGCCAAAAACAACCGATGAGACAGAAGCATATGAAACGACTGAGTGGACAAGTGGCGACATCTACCGGAGAACGATAGTAAGAGAAACCGAAAAAAGGGGAAATTAAATTAATGCTTTCGAAATATTTGGAAAATCAGGAGTACTAGATAAGTCATTAACTAAAGAGTGAGAATTTTTAATGATATGGTGAGCTTCCCCCAAAAAATGATATATGCTTTTTAAAGATATATGGTTAAATTTTCAGTTATTTGATTCCGGTATTGAAAAATATTTTCTGAGCAAAGCGCCAAAGCCTAAAATTTACTAAAAGAAGTAATTGCTAATGATGAATGAATAATTAAGGAAAAATTACGTCAACTTAACTCAATTATAATTTGAATTTTCTTTTTTTCAGTTTTATGAATGAAGATGTACATATTTTACACATTTGCATGTCATGATACTTTCACAGTTAAAATAAGTAGGGAGGTAGGGGATGATTGATACATTGACAATTTTTCTCAGTAGATTTCATTAACAGCCATTCAAACACATGTAAAGGCTTCTTTTATTTTCAAAAGCCATCACTGGCTGGAATTAAGAGTGAAGAACTGGGAACTTTGTTTTCTTTTAATTTTGAAGATTTTTGGAATGCCAACATAATTTTTTCAAATACTGATTATCATTCATAACTCTTGTTATTGTGAAGATAACATCTTAAACTTCTCATGATTTATAAATCCATTATTAGGGTTATTTTTACTAGATACATTACTATTTTGCAACTGTATTTATACAAAATGGTTGAATATCCAATAAGGCATGATAGGGAGAAATGATACATTAGTACTGGGGAGAAATTATATACTTGTATATTTAAAAATTAATAGTTTATGTTGCAAACCAATATAGCGCTGTAATATTTATTAATGTTTTACAGCAAGAACTATTAAAATTGGTAAGGATTTTCCAAAATCATTAACTAAAACAAATATTTTATCTCGATTTAAAAAAAAAGACTGCAATTTATCCTTTTGATCTTAATTGTTTCGACGATACCGATATTTTTACCCTCAACCTCTTCTTGTGATCATCTCCAGGAAACCAGCAAGTTAAATATGAATAAGTTATCTACTGACTGACACCTGAAAAATCTGTAGATGTAAGTACATGGCCGTTATATCAAGTTTACAATTTTCACAGGCGGTCCGAGGACCCGGCACTTGCCTCTTGTGTTCTCTTTGGGGAGTCTGGCGGGTTGTTCCGAAGTCTTCTTTCCCGGGGGCTGGGGTTCTGGGCTTGTTTCTTGGGTTGGGGGTTTTGCAGGTAGTAGATCACTTTCCTGCTCCTTGGCTCGGGGGTTCGCCGTAACCATATGCCAAAAGCGGGTTCCCAGGGTGGGTGATATATCCCGAGGTTATTAGACCTTATCCCAAATAAACAGCTTCAACCACAAAGGGTGGAAAACGCAAAGCAAAATCTTCAACTCCATGGGGACGAGCGACACGTATACGCATAAAATTATCAGAATGCTCGATTATTCCCACCAGTTATTTTTTATAGTAAACTTTACTTTATTTAATTATAGCATTTCTGCAATTCAATTAGGTGGAAATTTCTGTTTTGAAAAATCGGTGGTAAAAGATTAAAAATTCTGGGAAGGATGCTCTTCGCGAAGGGGTTAATATTTACCGATACACCTATAAAAAAGAAAGCGTGATATGAATAATTTAAAGTTAGAGATAATAGATGCAGAATCTTGCAGCAAAAAAAGACTAAATCAAAAGATCTAAATCAAAAATATTAAGAAAAAAAATAATTTTGAAGCAGTGAAGAAGTAGAATTTTTATCAGATTCTTCTGATAATGATGATGTTGATTTATATAATCCAATTTGTGCTAATTCATGGATTATCATGGTCTTTTCTACTAAAAAGACTATTTGACATTATGTAGGCTACATAGAATAGCAGTGCGATGATGGATAGTAAGTTCGCTTTCCTCGTCGTGTAGAAAGAAAAAAGTTTAAATGGCCTAAAATAGTATATGTTTCTACAATTGATAAAGGACAAATTGATAAAACATGAAATCCACCCGACTTTGCATATCAAAATCACACAGTTATTAGTTTTTCGTTTAAAGATAATTTAAATGTGCTAAATTTATGTTAAATTGTATACAAAACAGCAATGTTCACTTCAGTTTTTCCTTGCACCAAGATCAGTTTTTCTTTCTTTTCTAAAAAGTGTTAATAAGACTTAATTTTTTTTTTAATCAAAATTTCTGAAACAAAAATATGTCAATGTCATACCTTTTTTAAATTTTACTAAAATATTTCAAGATTTATCACCAAAAATTGTATGACACATAAATTGAATTGCCTGCATTTTTTTTCCATTTACATAACAATCTATCAAATCTCCCTTGCAAGGGTATCAATCCTCCCCAGTAATGGTGAGGATTGATAAAATAGTAACCATTCAATATAATTGGGATATATTTTTTTTTCATAATTTTTTTAATTCATTATATTTTTAATAAATAAACAAAACGTTACTTTTTAAGAAATCGCAAAAAAGTAGTTTATAAAAGGGTTTCTAAAGCTTATAAAAAAATATTTAAAAAAAGTATATATCCCCTACCTCTCCTAATGGAACTTACTTGGAAAATGCTGGGTTTGATTTTTTTTTTAATTTCATTTACGTTAATTTAACAAATTTTATTGAACGACCGAATTACCTTTCTCCATGTTATTGCATGAGAAAACAGTTCTCAATCTTTATTTATTCAATTCACACTTTCAAAAAGATTAATTTACATAAATATTTTTAGTTAAACTTATCTTCTAGTTTCATTTGTATTGGTGCTCCCTGTAGGATACGTATTTCAGTTATACGTTTAAACGATATACATATATACGTAAAAAACGTTTCTATGAAATACGAATACCTTAAACTATACGTTTAAACGCATCCGGATACGTATAAGGGTACATCGGTTAAACGTATATTTAAGCATGCGTGCATTTAAAGTATACGTATAATTCAAGTATAGTATTTACTTTTAATAACAATGGACTCATCAGTCTTACGTCACTGACTGGAGAATAAGCTGGAAATATGTTAGTGTTTTTATTTCGAAACCGAAAGATATTACCGTGAATTGGAAAAGTATTAGGGGTGCCGGAAAATTCTGTCGCATAATATTGTTTCACGCCTACTTTTTTAAAATTCTGATTTCTTCATTAGCACTACTTTTTGAAATGGTAAAATTCGCATAGTTTCCACATTTCACATTAAGGTGAAAACAGTGAGAATTTTACCGTTTCAAAAAAGTGGTGACAATGAAGAAATCTGAATTTTAAAAAAGTAAGCTTGAAAGAACATTATGCGACAAAATTTTCCGGTACCCCTAATACTTCGCAAAATTTTACTTCGAATTTATTTAGATTTTTTGTTCGTCTCATGGTATTGATATCAGATACCCCGTTATTTTTATATTCTGTGTATACAATGTATACAAATTGCATTCGCTGTAAGTAACTAGCAAAATTAAACACTTTTTGAGCAAAGAATGAGAGTATAAATGTTTCAGATTTATTGTGAATCTTTGTTAGGTATGTTTTTTTTTAATCTTTTAAAAATTCTTCTTTACTCGTGTGTGTTACACTCAAGATTGCATCGGGGCACAAGTGTTATTTTTTCCAGAGGGCTAATGTTTTCTACTCTGTTAATTTATAATGAAAATCCATTTTTTAATCATGACATTCATGGCATTTCTTATACAAAAAGCTAGGGCATTACGTTTAAGATTTGTTAATATTGACAAATATCATTTTTTGTATAAAGTACCTATAAATTTCGATTACTTATAAACTGGCAAATAATCGACTTGAAGGTTTTAGAACGCAATTGCATATGCTTAAAATGACTTGCCTTTTTTTTTTCTTTTTTAGAGTAAAACATATTTTTAAAATATTTTAAATTTAGAAAACAATATTCTTAAATACAATAAAAGTATGATTACAAAACTTCCCAGGAGTCGGATTGATCAATGTCACTATAAAATATAAAGTAAATTTAAGTCAGTTCTGTGGCTGCATGCAAAAATAATGTTTCGCGCGAAGCCCAGCTAAAAATGAACTGCAGTGAAACTTTAAAAAAAATGTAGTTGGAAGACTGCGGTGATTTGGCACAAATCCCTGCAGTGTTTTTGAAGTCGACATAACTATAAATTAACCGCAGTAAATGTGTAGTTGATAACTACACACTCACCGCAGTCAATTTATAGTTATGTCGACTTCAAAAGAACTGCAGGGATTTGTGCCAAATCACCGCAGTCTCCCAACTACATTTTTTTTGCAGTTTGACTGTAGCCTTTTAAAAATTTATTAGAAAATATGGGGAGAAATGCCGGATGTGCATAACATAAATAAGTCGTATTAGGCCTTTCCAACAAAATGCCACATGATGGGTGACTCCAAAATTTAGAAAAAGTGCCCCATTGGGGGGGGGAGCAAAGTGGGGGGAGGGAAACCGGATGTGCATAACATGAATAAGTGGTATTAGGCCTTTCCAACAATATGTTACATGATGGGTGACGGCAAAATTTAGAAAAGTGCCCCCCTTAGGGGGGGGTGGGCAAAGTGGGGTGAGGGAAGTTGGATGTGTGCATAACATGAATAAGTGGTATTAGGCCTTTCCAACAATATGTCACATGATGGGTGACTGCAAAATTTAGAAAAGTGCCCCCCTTGGGGGGGAAGTGTGGGGAGGAAAGCCAAATGTGCATAACTTGAATAAGTAGCCATTGGCCTTTCCAGCAATGGGTCACACGAGGGGTGTCGGCAAAATTTAGAAAAGTGACCCCTCAGGGGGGAGCAAAGTGTGGGGGGGGGAGAACCGGATGTGCATAACATGAATAAGTGGTATTAGGCCTTTCCAACAATATGTCACATGATGGGTGACTGCAAACTTTAGAAAAGTGCCCCCCTTGGGGGGGGGGGGCAAAGTGGGGTGAGGGAAGCCGGATGTGCATAACATGAATAAGTGGTATTAGGCCTTTCCAACAATATGTCACATGATGGGTGACTTCAAAATTTAGAAAAGTGCCCCCTTGGGGGGGGGCAAAGTGGGGTGAGGGAAGCCGGATGTGCATAACATGAATAAGTGGTATTAGACCTTTCCAACAATATGTCACATAATGGGTGACTGCAAAATTTAGAAAAGTGCCCCCCCTTGAGGGGGGCAAAGTGGGGGGAGGGAAACCGGATATGCATAACATGAATAAGTGGTATTAGGCCTTTCCAACAATATGTCACATGATGGGTGACTGCAAACTTTAGAAAAGTGCCCCCCTTGGGGGGGTGGGCAAAGTGGGGTAAGGGAAGCCGGATGTGCCTAACATGAATAAGTGGTATTAGGCCTTTCCAACAATATGTCACATGATGGGTGACTTCAAAATTTAGAAAAGTGCCCCCCTTGAGGGGGGCAAAGTGGGGGGAGGGAAACCGGATATGCATAACATGAATAAGTGGTATTAGGCCTTTCCAACAATATGTCACATGATGATGACTGCAAACTTTAGAAAAGTGCCCCCCTTGAGGGGGGCAAAGTGGGGTGAGGGAAGCCGGATGTGCATAACATGAATAAGTGGTATTAGACCTTTCCAACAATATGTCACATGATGGGTGACTGCAAAATTTAGAAAAGTGCCCCCTAAGGGGGGGGGGAACCGGATGTGCACAACATGAATAAGTGCTCACAGGGCTTTCCAACAGTATGTCACAAGGCATGATGGCGAAATTTAGAAAAGTTCCCCCTTGGAGGGGGGGGGGGTGGCAAAGCGGGTGAGGAAAGCCGGATGTGCATAACATAAATAAGAGGTGATGGGGCCTTTCTAACAAGTTACATGAGGGATGTCGGCAAAATTTTGAAAAGTGGGGGGTTGCACCACCTGGAATACATCCTCACTCCTCTATGAAATTTTTATATATTATAAATGACATTTATCGGAGGGCTCTGTAAAAAAATCCAATCTAAAAGGATGAAAATATTAAAAAAGTTCAAAAAGTAAGAGAAATAATTAAATTCTTCGATCGGCCATGGTGAAAATCTGTGAAATTCATCCATCGACAATATGAAAAAAATCGCACGAGTTTTGCAAATCAATCGCAAGGAAGCTCCCGCACATTTCCCCGATCAGTAGAAATAAAATATTGCAAAACTCGAGAATTGGTACCGTGAAAAAAATTGCAAAAATCATTACTCACTCAATGAAAATATTTATGAAATTCCCCAGTCCATTATTGAAAAGCCCCACCAGTGGCCGAGAGGTTCTGCTCTCGAAGCTGGTAGACGGGAGGTGCTGTGTTCGATCCCAATAGCGCCCGTCGGCCTAATCTTTCAGAGTTTTCTTCGGACCTTGGTTTTCCAAGCATAAATACGGGTTAGGTTCCCTTAGAAAGACCACCCACGGAGGGCACTCCCCCCCGTTAGGGCCTATATCCCTCGTGCTGATAACTGGCCATCATAAACGCAACCAACAACCATTATTGAAAAAAAACAAAAACAAAAAAAAACAGAACAATTCTTCAGTCGGCTGCTTTAAAATATTGTGAAACTTGTCAACCTGTTGCAGAAATCAATCGTGAAATTCATCAATCGAGACAAAACTCACAAGATTCTTCAGTTGGTGGCATTAAAAAATGTGAAATTTGTCGACCGATTGCAGCTGAAAAACTGCTAAATAAGTCACATTAACTGATAATTGAAAACTAGTTATTGCATATAATAATATTTAAAAAAAGGAATGCATAATAACATTAAATGGGGGGAAAATCGCAAAATTCAATCTGTCACAGGAAAACATTGCAAAATTTTATTGATAAAAAATAGAGCTGTACTGAGTACTCGGTAAATACTGAGTATTCGGCATACTCGGCGAAATTTTGGCCGAGCACTCGGCCAATATCGAGTAGTTGTAAGAATTTCAAACTGATCAGTAAAAAGTTATTCGAATATCAATGTATAATATATGTAATAATTCATAAAACTATTTACTCAGTATTTAACAATATGTGTACAAAATATAGAAAAAGTTAAGCAAAAACCCCTCATAAAATAATTCAAGATTAAAATTTAGTTTCACACATACAAATAAAAGTAAGTTTTTCTTATTACACAACTACTCGGTATTCGGTCGAGTAGTCAGTGGCCGAGTACTCGGTACTCGGCCAAAGTACTACTCGGTACACCACTAATAAAAAAGGAGTCTAAGCAAACCAATTCAAATTATTTTTTGTGAACAAGGTACACGAATGCAAGAAAAAAATTTAGGTGCCAATGGGCAGTCTCTCACCACTAAATTTTATTTGTTATTTTTTGTCTAATATTTCACCTAAATTTTTTGTAAGAATTTAAGTGAAGAGAACTAATAAAATTTAGTGGTGAGAAACTGCCTGCTGGCGCCTAGATTTTTATACTTCTGTTCTGCGAGTGCCCTTTTTTAAAAATTCGCGCACAGCAGTCCTTTTTTCTAGAATCATCACTATCCTAGTGTTGATTCTAGATAAAAAGGGCCACTGAGCGGAAATGTTTAAAAAACAGCACACTTGTACCTTGTCGCTTGCAATGAAAATCTGAAAAAGTGGTCTGAAAGTCTAAATTCATTCATCGACCATATGATAAAAATCCCACGAGTTTCACAAATCAGTATCAAGAAAAAACTACATTTTACCAATGGGTAGAAATATAATATTGCAAAATTTGTCAATCAGTTGCATGAAAAAAAAACTGAAAATAGTCATTAAGTCGTCAGAAAATTTGGTGAAATTTGCCAGTTGATTGTTGGACAAAAAAGAGAAATCCTTTAGTTGGGGATTTTGATCAAAAATTTACCTTAACACTTTGGCTGCCCCCATTTTTCAAAATCTGTTCCCAGGCACCGAATGCGTGACTTAGAGATCTGCACGGGCAGTCCCGTGGCCCCAGAGTTGATTTCAGGGGGTGGACGGGGGGGGGGAGGGGCTCTCATTGCTTTGGAAGGAATGTGTGTGTCCCCTCCCCGGACCACCCCCTGAAATCAACTCTGAGGCCACGGGTCTGCCCATGCAGATCTCTTAAGCCACGCATTCAATGCCTGGGAACAGATTTTGAAAAATGGGCGGCAGCCAAAGTGTTAACGTAAATTTAAGGATATTGTCATTGATTTAACATTAGCTTGTGAGTATTGTAACATGACAGTGTACTAAGCTCATTGAATATCCTCCTATAAAAAAAAAAAAAAAAAAAAAAAAAAAAAAACATTTAAAAGAAAAATTAAGGATTTTGTCATTGGTTTAACATTAGCTTGTGAGTATTATAACATGACAGTGTACTAAGCTCATTCAATATCCTCCTATGCACAAAAAACATTTAAAATAATTAAGGATATTTTCAGTGGTTTAACATTAGCTTGTGTGTATTGTAACATGACTGTGTACTAAGCTCACACAAATCAGTATCAAGAAAAAACTAAATTTTACCAGTGGGTAGAAATATAATATTGCAAAATTTGTCAATCAGTTGCATGAAAAAAAAACTGAAAATAGTCATTAAGTCATCAGAAAAATTTGTGAAATTTGCCAGTTGATTGTTGGACAAAAAAGAGAAATCCTTTAGTTGGGATTTTGATCAAAATTTTACCTTAACACTTTGGCTGCCGCCCATTTTTCAAAATCTGTTCCCAGGCACCGAATGCGTGACTTAGAGATCTGCACGGGCAGACCCGTGGCCCCAGAGTTGATTTCAGGGGATGGGCGGGAGGGGGGGGGAGGGCTCTCATTGCTCTGGAAGGAATGTCCCCCCCCCCCGGACCACCACCTGAAATCAACTCTGGGGCCACGGGTCTGCCCGTGCAGATCTCTTAAGTCACGCATTCGGTGCCTGGGAACAGATTTTGAAAAATGGGCGGCAGCCAAAGTGTTAACGTAAATTTAAGGATATTGTCATTTGTTTAACATTAGCTTGTGAGTATTGTAACATGACAGTGTACTAAGCTCATTCAATGTCCTCCTATGCACAAAAAAAACATTTAAAATAATTAAGGATATTTTCAGTGGTTTAACATTAGCTTGTGTGTATTGTAACATGACGGTGTACCAAGCTCATTCCATATCCTTCTTAATAAATGAAAAAATCATTTAAAAAATTTAAACGCATATGAAAACTCTGTCATGTGGAAAAAAAAATAATTCTTTGATCGCTTGCAGGGAAAATCTGAAAAAGTGCTCTGAAAGTCTAAATTCATTCATCGACCATATGATAAAAATCCCACGAGTTTCACAAATCAGTATCAAGAAAAAACTAAATTTTAACAGTGGGTAGAAATATAATATTGAAAAATATTGCCTTTATTATTTGATTCTGAGAAGTGTCATAATTGACGAAAAAAACTAATTTGGCCCTATTACCATTCAGAAGTGTAAATTTTCTTTTTAAAATAACACAATTCATATGATAGTAAAAAAAGATTGCTTCATTTAAAAAATTTAATATTTTACATAATTAGTGAGTATGTACTCATTAAATAAAAATTATTATTACACAATGTGTCTAACCTCTTTGTATTACATAAAACTGTTTCATTCCTAAAAAGAAAATAAGTTACTTACCTGTGAAATGTTATGCACTTATTGTAGGTATCCTAGGCAGGCATCAATTTATAATTTGAAGTTCAGTATTAATTTTTTGTGTAACTGAACATCAAAACATACTTTAATACAAAGCACAGATAAGTATCTGTGTAAGATATATAAAAATTCTGAAACTTTTAATCTAAAAGAACATACTGATTGAAGCAAGTGTAAATATGAAATAAAACATTGTTAATTACTATAAATAGATAAGTGCACTAAATCAAGTAAAATCGAACTATCTGGATTGTCAGAAACAAAATTTTATCAAATGTTTTGGATGACATTTGAATTTAATTAATCCTGTTAATATGAAATGGACCTAATTTTTTTTTTTTTTTTCGCATGCATTAACCGTTAATAGTACAATCTCATCTAGATTTGAAATACTAACGATGATTGTACAAAAATTGCGACGGTTTATAAATCGTTATCACTTTATTCAAATTAACTCAATCGTGTGGATCTGAAATTAATTTCTTTCGATTGAGAATGTAAAAATACCCATACAGCCACTTTATTTCAATAAACAGTGGTGATATTTTTCGCCAAACTGCAAAATAAATGAACTTCTTTTAGCAAATCAACGTGGTACTCCGCGCCGATTTTCATAAACAAGCCGGCGTTTCCGTGAGTTGAGGTGTTTCTTTAATGCTTCTCCTGCAGTTGCAACGAAACCATGGGGTTAGACATTCAGCTGTAAGGGGTTGAAATATAAATCATATGTCCAAATGAGAAATTTAAATAAAATAAAGGAAGAAAATTATACTATTTTTTTGTTGTTCTTCTTTGTTTTTATGAGGTAAAAGTGGAAAACTGGAAGTTATATGTATGTCCGATATGGAAGAAAGACAATTTATGCAATATGCAATGAGTAAACCCATCTGTGTTTCTAATTTCTAATCATGGGCGACATATAAAAGAATGGTTGGGCCACTGTCCCTCTCGATTTTGAAATTTATCTAATTAAATTTCCCTTTTCTTCGATTTTGAAAAACATAGTAAATTTTTTTCGAGTAATTTAAAATAAAAGAGGAACTAAAAACTAGTTATGAAAATAGTGGGGCAGTGAGCAAGGGAGACCTATTGCCCCTACCTTAATTTTAAAATTTAATTAATAAGAATTTCTTTTCTTCTGTTTTCAAAAACATTATGTAAATATTTTGAGTAACTTAAAATGAAAATAAATAAGAAATTTTCAGTTAAGGGGTGTTGGTGGTGTTGTTGGTGGTGGTGTGAGTGTGTGTGTGTGGGGGGGGGGGGGTGAGACTCATTGCCCCTTCCTGGATTTTGAAATTTAATTAGCAATTTTTTTCTCCAATTTACAAAAACATAGTAAAATTTATTCTTTTCGAATAACTTAAAATAAAGGAACTAAGAACTTTCTGTTAGGGGAAGGGGGCATATGTGAGTCATTGCCCCTCCCTCGATTTTAAATTGTAACTATTTTTTTTTCTCTGATTTTTGAAAAACATAGTGAAATTTGATCTTTTCTCTTATCTTAAAATAAAAGAATAACTAAGAATTTTCTCTTATGGGAACGAAGTTAGAAGAGAGCTATTGCACCTCCCTAAATTTAAAAATTTAATTAATTAAATATTCTTTTTCTTTTGTTTTCAGAAACATAGTAAAGTTTATACTTTTCGAGTAACTCTGAATAGAAAAATGAGAAATTTTACATTAAGAGGGAGGGAGGGGGGGGGGGTTGAGAGGTTCATTGCCCTCCCCTCCCTGGATTTTAAAATGTAACTAATAAAAAAAATTTTCCACTTTTGAAAAGTAGTAAAATTTATTCTTTTCGACTAACTAAAAATAAAGAAACTAAGAATTTCCTGTTAGGGGAAGGGGCATAGCTGAGCGATTGCCCCTCCCTTGAATTTAAATGTTAACTATTTTCTTCACTTTTGAAAAACATACTGAATTTTTTTTAATTATCTTAGAATAAAAGAGGAATTAAGAATTTTCAGTTAGGGATAGGGTAGGGGGTAGGAGAAACCTATTGCCCCTTCCTGGATTTCAAAAGTTAATTAATTAAAATTTCCTTTTCTTCTATTTCAAAAACATAGTAAAATGTATACTTTTTGAGTAATTTACAATAAAAAAAATGAAGAAATTTCTCATTCCCCCCCCCCCCCCTGGCTTTTGAAATTTAATTAATATTTTTTTTCTCCGATTTTGAAAAAAAAAAAATAGCAAAATTTATTCGTTTAGAGTAAGTTAAAAAAAAAACTAAGAATTTTCCGTTGTGGGCAGGGGCACAGGTGGGTTGATGCCACTGCCCCTCCCTCGATTTTGAAAATTTAACTAATTTTTTTCTCTGATTTTGAAAATCATAGTGAAATTTAATTTTTTTTATCTTAGCTTAAAATGAAAGAGGAACTAAAAATTTTGCGTTAGGTAGGAATGTGATTTTCAATTAAGTCCTTAAAAGTCTTGGAAAGAGTATTAATTATCATTAGTATATAAAAAGTGTGTTTCATAACATGCAACTCTCACAAAATCAAAACAATTTTAAACACTTTAGAAAATTCGGGATATATCACACAATCATACAGCATTGTGTATTGCAAAAGTATCTTACAGTAACTGCTGTTATACTGTAGTTACTATTATAATAATCATACTTACAAAATTAAGACCTGTAAAGTTCTTCAGAAACTGCAGTCAGACTGCAGATACATCACCGAAAATTTTTGTGAATTAATTGCTATAAAATCACTTGAAATTCACTGCCGTTTTACTGTAGACATAAAGTCTTACTATTTTTTAAATTTTGGGTTGAAAAAATACTTGTCAATAACTGGAAAATAACTGAAGTTTTTTTACTGTTGATATTGCACTACAAAAAAAAACTACAGTTGACCGTAGAAAAACTTGAAAAATACATCATTTCTGTAAAAAAACTACAGTTCATTTTTAGCTGGGAGGGCCCATTCCATAAATCTAAAGAAGCTAGGTGCTGTGCTACAGATCTGCGAAAGGTAGCTTTGAAGCTACCCACTACCAATAGTAAAACCTTTCATAATTAATAGCTTAGTTTTTAGGGAAAACAACAAAAATCTAAACTGAGGAAAAATATTCAGATTTTTTTTAGGTACGTGCACAATAACCAGAAGGTAGGTAAACCTCAGGCAATCGTGGTTCTTTGAAGAAAGAATCGCAATGGCCCCGGTAAACCGCGAGAATGCAGGACTGTACAGGACATTTCCCAATTTCTCTAATCCGCAGATAAGCATTAAAACATCTATTTTCATGCCTTGAACGAAAACACATTTAGATGTTTATGCGCTTAACCGCTTGGGTAAGATCAATATATACGATGTACCATATATGCTGTTTTGCATAATACGTATAACCGCCGTAGCCATATTATACTTATCTGAAATCCGTACCCCGTATAATACGTATTATACGTATACTCGTATAAACATTTAATAGGGAGCACTAATTTGTATCATTTCCAAAATGTTTAATATTAACACAAAACTTCACACATAGGAGAGAGGGGGACACATGGGAATATATTTTACATTTTTGATTATTTCTCAAAATTGTTATGAGCTGTTAAAACAAAATTTAATTTATATAAATATTTACACTTTGTTTGTACTTTTGGTGAAATTTGTGGATGCATTTATCAAGAATTTCTAACTTATATCATCATTCTAAAAAATTTCTAAATTTGTTCACATGTGCCCCGGTTGAGTGGTAGTTGTGAACATGCCTGGGACACATGTAATAAAACATGCATAAAAAGACAAAAATATTTTTTTGTGAATAAAAACTGTGATAAAAACTAATTAGATGCCCTCTTTCTAGTTGTGTGAATAAATCAATAAATGTTTCAACATAAATGCAAGAAATTATTCGTAAAATTATGCACTAATATACCTACTCCTTTTGAATCAAGCATAGCAAAACTATGTTACTTTTAAATAAGTTAACTGAATAATTCTGTTATTGTGTTCTTATTTTTTTCTAAATGTTATGCAATGTGCATAACAAAATTGTACATCATGGTTTTAAAAATTGGTAAAATTTTGATGTAAAAAATATCTGATTATCACAGTACTACTTATCACTTATTTTGGCCAACTAAATTTTACTTTCGCAACATAAAATAACTTACAGATATTTTAATATGGGCTAAGAAAAAATAAATACGTTTAAAACTGGAAATCATTGAAGAATAACAAATAAACATATTGGTTTTTACAGAAAGCCCCCACCTTTAATTGTTTTCTAACTTCCAGTAAATTAAAACTGAGAAGCAATTCTAAAAACATTGAGTTTATAGCTCAATGTTTAACAAGGGTAATTAAATTTCAAATTAAAAAAAATTGCATTCACAGACTTAATAAATACACTTTTGAACTGTTCACATCTGAACCCATATGTTCTGTTCACAAGTGCCCCATCTACCAACTTAATCCTAACTTATTAAAAAAAAAAGATATTTTTAATTGAAATAAGGAAACAAAACTTTTTGTAGACTTACCTAATTAATGCCACTATAGAATGCAATGCTGATATTCTATTTTCTTTCTTTCTAACCGATGACCAGGCCCCTACCTGCCGGGAAGCCCCAGGTAAACGGGTTTGATACCTTGTATCAGTGCGAGTGACCGCCTAATCGCGCAATAAACCTAGCGAGCGCCTGAATCGTATCGGTAGTGCCTATTGCTTAGTTGCAAACGTTGTTATGTCGATTGCTTAACATTTATATCCTGTTCTTTGGAACCTGCACATTGCTACTCATGCTGATCCCGTAATTTTGAACCTTGGTCATGTAACGAGACATTAACCTGGCACGGCACCTCCATAGGTACAATTCACTGGTAACTTGGAGGACTTTGCACCCACGACGGATTTTACATGCACCAGGCGCCATTAGCGTACATGGCGGATTATAGCCTTCAGTAGGCCTCGATCCCGCGGCCTTCAGCTGCGGGCTCAGTGCTCTGTCAACTGGGCCGCCGCTGCCCGAACAACTTCTGATTTACTTGGAGTTTTGAACCCGAATTTTTGGTGCAGGCTTGTCATAAGAAAATGGTTTTTGGAGGAGGAAAGCAAAAGATGGGGCGCCGCAGATAAACACTGATATTCTACCTTAAAAAATGACTCGAATGAATTTTTACTTCAATAACTTTAGAAGACTTTTTTACCTAACACCTTCTAAAACAAATTACAACTACCAGAAATCGAAATAGCTCATTGTTCTGAAAATTCAGCCCAAAGATGGTACCAGTACTGCCATATATTGGTATTTTTTTTATTTTTTTATTTCAAATTAACTGAATGAAATATGTACTGTTCAAATGTACCTCAAGTTGACATTTCTCCCCCTCTCCCTTACATATAAGGATCAGTCAGACTTTCGGCTTAGATGTCTAAAATTTTAATACAGTATATTAACATTTTTTCGAATGATCGACTTCAAATTTGGTTAAGAAATTATGAGACTTAGGTGTAAAATAATGAGATTGTAACCTCAAAAACTTTTCATAGGATTAACATTAAAATAGTCGTACCAATACGTTATTTGCATTTTAGTCGGCTTTTTTACCACTATATATCTGAATTTTAACACGATTTTTCACACGGTCATTGAATACACATTTTATTCAAAGTATACCAATCTCGAAACATTTGGACTATTCTAAACTTTTAAAAAATAAATCTGCTGGATGTTTATTTATTTTTCATTGCGCTAAATTCGAGAGCTTAAAAAATTATTTCTGTATTTAATACGCAATCAGATTTTAATACGTAAAGCTAAATTAGAGTATTCGTAATATTTTTGATAAGTAAATCAGAAACACACTATTTACTTTCCGTTACTAATCTTTTTAGTCCAACATAGTAAGTTTTGTCCTCTGTAATGTTTGAAATTGTAGCGATTTTGTATGCAATTTTTAACGTTTTTTCGCCTTTCGCTGCGAAAAATTTTGCTTTCGGGTTTTTCTATATCAGTAAAAGGAATCCTGTTTCAATCTTTCAAAACCATATAATAAATTATCATTACAATGGGGATTCTTAGTTCGTTTAGAAAGGTTTTCGTTTATAAATATAACATCTTCAGTCCCTGGGTCCGGGGACCTCTGTTCTTTTCCTTATAAAAACTAAAGTGTCCGAATTTTTTTACATTTTCACATCACTTCTTAATAGGTGAATGTTTTTTGCGTTCAAAGCAAAGGAATAAATGTCAGCATCTAAGCTGATTCCCACATAAAATAAATGTTATTTTCATCTGAGTTTTCAAAATGACTAAAAATGCCCGAAAGACAGTATGGCCAAGACAGTGAGAAAGTATTTAACTTAAATCTTTTTCAATGAAAAATTTGGAGGATTTGTAGATTATTTACTTGTTTAAAGCTCTTAAATTTGTCATTGCGTTAATTTAAGTTAATGGTTCTTAAATTTATGTTTTTAAAAGGTTTTTAGTTTTAGATCCCTATATTTGAACCTAAATGACTAAGCGCCTAAAGGATCCATTTCAGAAAAGATATTTTTTCTGTCATTTACGATGTCATTTTGTTTGGAAAAAAAAACAATGAATGAGCATTTGTACTATTATTTTAGCTTCGGAACAGAAGAGGATAAAATAGTATAAATTCGATGTTTGTTAACAAAAACAGCCTGGAGAGTACAATACCGAAGGTATTCGATACGCAGCTGTATTTTCGTATGGAAAGACTTTCGTTTAAAAGTATAAAGTCGTACAAATGGAAGAATGCACGCTTCTGAGAGCAGTTCCCTCCCCCCTCTCCAAAAACATTTTCTTTAGAAATATTTTCGTTAAAAAATATGACATACAAAACCCCAGGTGAGTAGACTAGTGGAACAGTGTCGAGTAAAAGGTATAGCTCAGTTGCTTGCTGCAGAAACACGTTATATACAGTCGAACCTCGTTATCCCGACATTATAATGACCAGAAAAAGGTATCATTATAAGCGGAGTGTCGTGGTAACCAGAGTTGGAGAAAAAGCTTTAAAAAGCTGTATTATTAAGCTGTGTATTTATAAAAAGCTGTATTTTTAATTAATTTAAGTCAGTTTTAAATTCATAACTGTTCTTGCAGTTTTAAGCAATAAAATTTTATTATGAAACAAAATAAACACAAAAACAAAATTTAAAAGAATAAAAATCAGATTTATGATGACTTTTTTTTTGTTTTGTTTTGTTACATGAAATATTGATGAATTAAGGTTTGCTTATCCTTAGATGTGTTTTCTATAATTCCTTTTTCAATATTATACAATGAATTGTAATCAATATTCGTTGTTTCGGAAGTAGATGTTAGATAATTTCTGATCAATGCAATGCAATGCTTCGGTTTTAGTCGGATGAAAAACCCGTGTAACCACAATAAACCGCTGCCTAACCAGAACAAAAAGACCGCGAGTAGACTGATAGGTCTATCTGGAACTTAAGTGGGTCATTCATAGTGTGTTGGTTTATTTATTCAGATAAAGGATTTTAGTAAAATTTCTCATTTATCTCAATGTCTATTTTAGACACTTTTGTAAAAAGCTTGGTTAAGACATTTCTTACCACTTAGTTTCCGTGCTTATAAGATGGATTATAAAAAATGGACAATTTTCTTAAACCGTCGGGATATCCGGAGTTGAAAATTATTCAACGACGTAAAATCCGGAGTTTATTTACATTAAAATCATGTACAGAAAGTCCGGAGTTTGAAAAATTGACGTGATAAGCGGAGTGGCGTGAAAACCGGGTGTCGGTATAACGAGATCCGACTGTACTTCATGTGCATGCTAGCGTCACCGCAGAACATCTTGGTGTCATCATGGAAAGTGTTTAAGAAAAATCACACTATTTATCGTATTTTGTGAATTTTCCTAAGACTTCTTTCTTTATTCATGGTATTCATAGAAATATAATTGTGACATATAATTGAATATAATTTATGTGTTTAATAATCATAAAACACATGGAATACGCAAAATAAAAATCAATCCTTTTGAATTACCGAAATTTATTCTATTAGTAAAGTACATTTTAAAATAAATGAATGTATTTAATTGAATAACATTTCTTTCATATGCTTGACAGTAATCAAATAATTGTCACTTTTAATTTAATATCTTTCGAAAAATAAATTCCCTTGACACATTTTTAAGATGAAATAAATGGAAAATTTGTTAACTTTTTAAAGTTTACCTTTATCCTGAAACTTTTGAACAAACTAAGCCTTACTTACTGGAGCAATTTAAAATGTATTTAGACCATTTTCATTATTCGTTGAACATCTGAAACTCTTCTTAAACGCTTCCAACTTAATGGATCGCTATCTTTTCTGACAGTTTCCGAAAGAAACTCATAAAGAATTTTGATACGGAGCGAGTTTTCAATCGATTTTCCCCAACATCAAAATTAAAGAAGGACGTAATGCATGTTTTATGTAAATTGAGATTAAAAAAAAAACCTTTTCACCCAGCGTTTCAGGTTTCAACATCAAGCTTTTACTTCTGAGTGCAGGAAGCGATTTTTTTATTCTTAAATAGGGATCATTAGACTTTAACACTCTTGTTTCCAAAAGCAGTTTCTTACAGTAAGGATATCCTACCGGATTTTGCTATTTAATATTGCTTAGTCTATTCAATAATACACATTTTGGAAGTGGAAATATTAAAAAATATATACTAAATTAGTGTTTTAGATATTTTTGTAAAACATGTATTTGTATATGCTAGAAAAAGCATTCTAAAATTTTTACTTTTTCAGTTTTAATGGATGTTTTCCGTGAAAATATTTTAAAGTATAGAAGGAAAAGCGTTCAGGGAAAAATTTCTACACGAATGAAAAATATCTTTAATCCATGCAAAGAAAATGTAAACAGTATTTTGATATATAGTTCATAGAAATATTTTGATTGAATTTCAGCGTACAGTATTTTCCTGAGCTCATTTTAAAAATGATTCCAGGATCGGTAATATTTTCGTTTAGGTGTATATATTTATCGTATTTCTGCTTCTTTTAACATACATTTATTTAACTGCGCTGTCGTCGACATCCTATAAAAACATTAGTGTTCATTTTTATTATTATGTGGATGTATTTCAATCTTTCTTTGATAAACAGGTGGTGTGCCAAATAACAATATTTTTTGTCTCAAAATCCGTTAATGTATTTTCTTGCAAATAGCCACTAAAGCAAATAACATCTTTATTCATATTCAGAGATGTTGCTTATCCACCTAAATGTTTTTTTAAGGCTGTGTCATAAGCAACGAATAGTTATCTCACTTAAACAAAGAATATAAATTCTTTTAAAATGCATTGATTTAGCTTTACCAGTTTAACCCTTTCAAGAGAAAAGTACTTTTGTTACTGAAATGTGGAAATGAGTTAATGAATGATAACAGAATTTTTGGGACAAATTAATTAGAAAATAAGCAACAGCTTTCCTCAACGTAAATTATAAAAGGAAATTTTTATTCAAAACTTCCTGTGCTTAACAATGGCACAAGAAGTTTTGAATAAAATTTTCCTTGGAGATTAAAATTGCGTGAGATATAAACTCGTGAGAATTGAGTGAAACTTATTACACAAACGACCTGTATTTGGACAAATAAAAACTAGTCGGATGTACCAATCCCAAAACTTTCTTTTATCTCATGCATGTCAATACTTCAAAATTCGTTATCACTTTGCCAAAATTAAGTGGCAATCTATGCTCATCATAAGGATTCTAAACAGATGAAATTCCGTGCATTCGTTCTTGAGATATGACTACCGTTGAAATCGTGTAAATCCAGCAAAATGGAGCATAGCAGCACCACCTATAGGGTGATTTACACCAGAACCTAATCATCATCAACTTACAACTATGGCAACGTCTAACTGAATATGAAATTTGGGGAAAATTTGTGCATTAGTTCTTGAGATAGAGCTATTGCGCAAACCATGACAAATGCAACATAGCAGTGCCACCTGTTGAGCGATTTGCACCAACACATAATCAGCAGCAATATTAATCAAGGTATACTTGAATCTGAAGTTTGATGAAAATTCGTGCATTAGTTCTTGAGATAGAGCTATTGAAGAAATCGTTCTAAATGCAGCACAGCAGCGCCAGCTATTGGGCGATTTACACCAACACGTAGTCAGCATAATTTCATATCAAGGATTAACTAAATCCGAAGTTTGATGAAAATGTGCGTGATAGTTCTTGAGATAGAGCTACTGCTAAAATAGTGTAAATCCTGCAAAATGCAGCATAGCAGCGTCACCTGCTGGGCGATTTCCACCAAACGTAAACAGCACCAACTCATATCAAGGAGTAACTGAATCTGAAGTTTTATAAAAATCCGTGCAGTAGTTCTGGAGATAGAGCTATTGCGGAAATCCTGCAAAATCCAGCATAGCAGCGCCACCTACTGGGCGATTTACACCAAAAACTAATCGGCACCAGTCTATATCAGGGACTACCTGAATATAAATTTTTATTAAATTCCGTGTGTTAGTTCTTTAGATAGAGCGCCCACAAAATTTGTGTCACATACAGACAGACAGACGGACAGAGAGACAGACAGACAGACTCACAGACAGACATTTTGTAAAAACATGTTTTTTGGAATCTCTGACCCTTAAAACGTGTAAATCCGTCAAAAACCGGAAGTCGAAAATTTTCATGAATCCAATACTTTCTTCTTGTAAAGATAGAAGAAATTAAAAAAAATTACATGTCGAAATCAACACTTTGCGCAGCCACCACGTGTTGCAATAAGTGCTTCTAAACGACCTGATATCGAATCTAACAGGTTTGAAATCTGTACATTAGGAAGACAATTTGAGATATCTTCTATCCGAATCGAAAGTTTACCTGTACCAGCTATAGAAGGGCGTCAGGAGCGACATGCAGATCAAGAAATCCAGACATAAGGTGAGTAGGCAGGCCAAAGAAGAAACTGTATTGAAAAAAAGGTTTGAACATTCTTGGAAACAAGTGGATGAGTATTTATCTTTGGAAATACAGAATAAGGAAGGCGTCGAAGGCAGGGTACAACTCCAGGCTTCAGAAGGACTCTGATTTACCAGTTTCTGTTAGGATTTCTCACAAATGTTAGTTGCTGCGGTTGTCCATCCCACCCAATAGCGCCTCATGCCATCTGTAAAGATATCACGTTGGATGACACAATTCGGAAGGTGGCGTTCACCGGTTCAGCGTCTAACGCGGATGCGGCCATCTCTGTACCCCACTTAAAGCTGTTCTCATCGGAAAAGACGAGTTGTTGCAAATCGACACGCACTTGTCCATATCGACAATCCCATTGTAGTCGCATGCGCTGATGGGTGTGCGTGAAATGAACCCTCTGCAAAGGAACATTTTCATGCTGTCCCTATCTGCCGATGCCGATGAATTGTTGGAGCAGATAATGAGACAGACGTAGTAGTGCTTCAACGTTCTGTCAACTATCCAGATTAAGTTTTACGGTTCGCAATGCTATGCGGATGTGGTGTCGATCGTACTGTTCTGATGTAACATTTCGTCATCTACTGCCGGATTTCTCACCCGTCCTGTTCCCTTGTGTTCAATACGTCCAAACACGTTTCACTGCCATGGCATAGCACTACAACCAATCCGCTATTGTACGATAAAAAAAAAAATCCTTCCCGTAGGCCATCATTTGTCCCCGTTCAAATTCAGTAGCTTGCGCATATTGCGCCTTCTGTTTTCGTTGAGGTATAATGACTTCTCAAGAAACGCTTACCCAATGGTTGACAACCATATAGTAATTTTAAAAGGGAATTTGCTTTTTTTCGTTTGAAACAAATCCATTCTTTCTTTTACATTTTTGTATTTATTATAGGTTGTAGATTATCACTCTAAAACAATTTTACGGATTTGAATTCCTTTCGCAATTATTTAGTGCTTTAGAGCAACGCGTCCGCAGACTTAAACCGTTTTATAAACAATTTTACGCAAAATGACTTTTTTCAAATTTGGCGGGATCCGAAGTCAATTTTTTTAAAATTAAAGTTAATATAATTTATTTGAGCTTGGATCACTTTCAGCCATTTTAATAGAAAATAAACATTTTTAGAAGCAAACCGAACTGCGAAAAAAGGGGTCAAAAATAGACTTTTTTTCAAATTTCTGCGACTTTGTTGATTTTCAACTTTTGACATTAATCCTCCGACTGTCTTGGAAAAGGACAAAATTGTAATGTTGTTTTCTCTGCATTTTGTTTTAAATGCTAAAAATAGATGATTCTTTGAACATTTTATAAAAAAACTTAATAACATATATGAATGCAATCCTTGGAAGCATTGATCATTGTTCAGTGTATTAAAAATACATTAAATCAATTGAATTATACTACTTTAAATATTGCTTGTATTGCAGTGAAACCTAGAGCTTAGTGAACGTATTAACACGGGCTTGTCAGTGAGGGGGTTAAAGTGCTTGAAGTTCCAGACAATGCTATATACTTTCATAATCGTTAACGAAAATTGATTGCAGATGACTCTGACGATCTATCGGATCATGCTCGACCAGAGGTGCACGGTGTCCACGCTAGGACATCCACCCACGCAACATGAGCCACATCAATTTTTATTAATTTTTTTTAATGTTCTTAAAATGATAATAAATATCATGCAAAAAAAAAAACGGAGTAAGATTTTCATTCCTATTTCAAAAAAATAATTGCTAAAAAACAGACTTTTTTCGGCCTTCTATAGGGAAAACTCTACTTAACGTCTCGCTACAGCCGCGATCAACGACATACAAGGCCCGTTAATAACTTTTTAAACGTCACACGGAGTGGATTACCTTTAGACGGCGATTGGCACAAAATGATGGGAGAGCCGCGCGCTGCTTTGTACCACTCGCCGCACAGTGTAAGATTTTGGGAATCGAGCGGGCCAAATTCAATTTATGAAAATTATCGATGTTAAAGTAATAAAATTGATCTTACTAGAGATAAAATGGTTCTGCATTATGAAAAAAATATATTTTTGACCATTACATTGTAAAATTTGTGTCACTGTAATTCCATCATCATAATCATAATAAAAAGGTGTTTTGTCATTTTCATACGTTTGCATTTGCGTAGTGTTATTTTATTCAGTGTAGATTTTTTTAAAACATAGTACAGTAGAAGTTCTTTAATCCGGCACGCTCGGGACCACAGCCGGGCCAAGATTAGCGATTTTGCCGGATTATCGGACGTCAGTACATTTTTGTGTGTGTGTGTGTGTTCACCTACATTATCAACGTGTGAAAATTGTATAAATATCCGACAAATACTATTTTATATTTCGTCATTCTAACAACTGTGAGCATTAAAGAAAAACATAGAATACAAAGTTAAAATCCAATTATTTAATATATACTGTATATGTACAATGTAATGTACATATAGGGTAATGTACATGTACATTACATGGTACATGTTGTAAAAAATTAATATAAACATTGCATTTTAAAAAAGTCTCTGATATCATTTTGCTTCCGCGATTCGGATTTCTTCTTCAAAAAATCGTTACGGATTACACACAGATTTATGTGTTCAGCAACGTTGTAGCTTTTGTTCGATTAGGCAAATTTTGTGAATGTATCTAATGCACCAGAAGCCTGTTTCGAGGGACTTTAGATTAATTTGCCACGGCTTCTTCTTCATCCGATTCCACGTAATGAATCTGGGCTTCTTGTGGTTGCTCTCATCCTAGTGATCCCAGTTAACAGTTGTGGTAGAGAAAAAAAAATGCGGGCTCGCGTGCCGGATTATAGATTGTGCCGAACCATAGAATGCCGGATGAAAGAGCTTCTACTGTACATATGTATTTTCAACAAGAAGATATTTCTTGTATTAAAAAATAGTAACTAATGTATTACATACTGCCATAACTACCAATGCTGTCATAAAGGAAATCATTGTCATTTTTCGTTGTTTGTTGTTCTTTTATTATTTGAAGATTCTGGTGACTCTATGAATGTTAAAACTTCATTCCAGCAGCTCTATAATTTTATTGACGTTTTAACGTCATGATTAGTAATGCTTAAAGGCAGATATACTTATCTCGTATCCACATGTGATGTAAAATTACATAAAATAGCTCAATAAGAGCTTGATGAACATGTGTTATGCTAGTGGCCACAGCAGCATCTTTAAAAATTCTTCTTTTTCGATTTCCTACAGTACTATCATGTCGTCCTTGTTTTTGAAATTTCTAATAATAATTCTCTTTCGCATCTAAATCTTGCAATTATATTTTTTCTTTCTGCGATGCTTCATTTTTCTTCAGGTTTTCAGCACTGCTTTAAATAAAATCTATAACCAATATGTGGAGCAAACATTCAAACTATGCTTTCCCCTTTAGATACGAATTTTCAAAAAACACAAAAACTGATAAATTAGAAAATAACTTGTATTTAATTCTAATTTTTATTGTGTATTTTTATTACTGATCATTAGAAAGAATTACAAGCATACATAAGATATTAAACATAAAACAAATTAATAAAATGCATTTAATATTTGGAGAAATCACGTTTTGACCGAATTCAGAGGAGGAAACATGTTTTGATTGTTTGACAAGTGGATAAAGCGTTTTTTGTATGGAATAAGTTCTAACTCATAAATAATAAAAAAGGATTATTTTATATCAGCAAATACGAACTTCAATTGATTATTGATAAAATAAAATGACAGATTATGCTAATGCCTAGTAATATTCATTAAATAGTTACTAAATAAATACTCGTTTGCCAAAAATCCACTCCAAAGTTTAAAACTAATATCTTCATTTAGACAGTCACACACTTCCCCTCTTCTTCATTGCACGCTGGTAAATCATGGATAATGTGGTTGTACCATTTGAAGACATCCTCAGGTTGATTTTGCCACTGTTCGCCATATATTACCTTCAAAAGTCAACATCTTTTTTCGTTTCAACTGATATGACGTGGCTAAGAGGAAGAGATTCTAAAACAACCCTTTGAACACGGGCAACAGTAACTCCCTTTTAAAGAATATTTGCATCGTATTCTTCACTTAGATTTTGAAATCTATAATTCTGGAAGCCTTTAACCTAAACAGTTCTTTTATTTTTCTCTAAAACAATCCGTTTCAATTGCGATATGTATGGTAGGTTTCGAAAATACGCATTAAATCACAACTGTGATTGGTAGACTGGAGAAATCACTGTTGAATGCAGGCTTTGGAGGAAACACTCTTTGATTGAAAGTCAAGTTTTAAAATTTGTTTATAATTGGAGAAAAAAAATTTTTGGTTGAAAATACCGTTTATTTCTGTGCAATACAGAGTTCATAAAACTTACAATAACTCATATTTTTTTTTTTTTTTTTTTTTTTTTTGTGTGAGAAAACACGGTTTGAATGTTTGCTCCTCATATGCAAGAGGTAATCAATTAATCTTAATTGTGCTGGTAGTGCTGATAAGCCCCGAGAAAAATTGTGAGCATTACTCGTATACCATCCAATAAGTTATTCATTATCTTGGATTTTACTTTACAGACATGGCATTTTAAATTTGCTTTATCTACCCTATATATATAAAATCCTAATGAAACGGATATTATGAAACAAATTTATGTAACGATTCTATGAAACAACTGATTATGTTTCACGGCGATTTCTCTTAAAATACGGAATACTTTGAGATGAAATTAACACCAAAAATCCGTATTGATCTGCAGATCTCAAAACTGGTATTAGAATTTTTAAATTCGAATTAGTTTTCGAAATATTAATTTTTTTCTAATTTTATATACTTTTCTCTAATGATGGCAACTCAAATTTTAATCATAACAGATATTTTTTTTCAGATTTTAGAAAAGGTTACTATTTTAAACTAATATGGCGAGAAGTTTGGCCTCCCTTAACTGTATGCTAAGAAATGTATCATGTTACTTTTATTCATAATTCAATTTGTATTTCATTATCACTTTATTTAATACAAACTGAAACATTTAAAATAAATGGCTTTCACTTCTTTATTTTTTTTAAACGAAATGAAAAGAAAAATATTAGGCACAGATGTCATATACGCACCAGGGTACCTAATTGGCGCCAAAATGGCATTATTTTGGTTGACATGGTAACCCGGCTATTGTTGTTTATTTAATAATAAATGTTTATTTACCTTATTTTCTTTTTTTAAATTACATAAATTGTTTTGTTCTATAGTTAATTTTTTTTTTGGTTATTTTCCATTAAAAATAATAGAAAATAATTCAAAAATACGGTACTACTTAATTATTCCGTCGACCCATTTCGCCAAATTATATAAATCGCCAAACCAGTTGCCAAATTATACAAATTGACATAATTTTTATTTTAAATGACGAAAGAACAAAGAAAATAGTATAACATTAATAAGTATACAAATAAAACGTCGAAATAAAAATAACTTGATGACGTAAAGACGTGTAACTTGCTTAAAATCAAGTGAATGTGACATTTACGATCAACCATTATTGGCATTTAATCCTATAGTTTGGTGATAGATTTTTGGTCGACGGGATAACTAAGTAGTACCAAAAAGTACATATGTAACTTCTTTTCAAAAGCGAGGTTTTCGCCAAATTTTCGATAAAAAAAATCACGCCAAACCCGGTGCGTATATGATATCTGGCAAAATATTAAATGATATAACAAACCATGACATTTAATTTCAACTTCAAAGAAATGTTTTAATTTACCACTCGAAAAATAAACAAAAAAAAATGCAATTTAACAAATTACAACGACCATTTGGAAAATGATTTTTTCAAAGACTAAAATTTAAGACCTAAAAAATAGCATGGAGTTGATCATACATTACGTACGCCATGAATTAAACATTAATAGTGTTATGACACGTAAAAATTGCAAGCGACAGAAATCGCCTTCGACTCGTACGTATTATCCACCTGAAACTTACGTATTATCCAAGCATTTCATTGGCTGTTCGGGAAAAGGCATTTCCATCGCCAGATTTCCGGCCAATTTAAAATGAAATTTATTTCTTAAACTTCTAAACATCCCACAATATTATTTTTTATATCGTCGTATAGAGAAAAAAAATGTACTTTTAAATGCAATTTCTTTGAAAGCTATATCTCAATTTCTTTCTGAGTTATTAATTTTTTTTGTAGTTTTTATTACTTTTTTCTCATAGTGGCAACACTCTGTTGTCGATCTCTGTTGAAAGTAAAGCGAAATACAGATTACTGTATAGACCAATCAGAAAACGAATAAAATGATGATTAAACCAATAAAAACCTTCATATATGCTTTTGATTTCCTACCCTGACGAGGACAATAACCATTTTTCCAAATGGTTAAAAAAATGCTAACTGACGAGTTGAAAAACAGCTATTGGCGAGATTTGCACCCGGCTAGCGTAACAGTACCAAGAATTCTTTGCAACCATGGCAACTTTTATGTAGTTTTATTCGAAAAAGAAATTTGATTTTTTAATCAAAATAGAAAACTTTCGGCACAGATGTCATAAACGGACCCATATTGGCGCAATTTTTTTCTGACGCCGATGTCATATACGCAGGGTGTACTTAACTGGCGCCATAGTATCGTTATTTTGCATGATTTGGTAAGCCGGATGTTGTTGTTTATGCTGTTGATGTTTTCCCGAAATTAGCGTCGGAAAAATATCGAGCCAATATGGGGCTGTATATGATATCTGGGCCAAACTTTCATATGAAAAGGGAAGGGATCAGAGCGTATTTATTTATGGCAGTTACATGACTTGGACTATTATAATATAGATGAAATGATGGCGATAGAATAAGATTTGGCGACTTATCACCTGTACCTGGCTAACATTAAAGTACCAAAATGGCACCAGGAATATAAAAAGCGAAGTGGTTAGCCCGGTACTGTTGATGATAGTCACATGACTTAGGCTATTGTTATAGAAATTGTTTTAAAATACCGGGAGACAAAGACTCTGTACACTTAATTCATTTTATTTTAGCTTCTTTTCAAATGTTTAACTGATCCTCTTTAACAAACACAAAAACAACCATTGGATACCTTAACAGCAACTGAATCGCCCTTAAATTTTTACAATAAAAGAGAATTGAATGGAAACCCGTTTACAGGAGATCTACACAGCTTTTTTCAGTATAATTTAATATTCTCTAATATTTTTAAAACCGATCAGATTAGCGTGTTTTCAGATTCTTCGGTGTCTGAATGGGGGGTTGGCGAGCGTAGCTTGCAAGGGGCAAATCCCCCTAGTTTGAAAATAAAATACTGCACATTGTGCTATCTATCCACTGTTCCTTCAAATTTATGACCTATGTCATATATCTAAACATTGAATTGTACTATAAATGGTGCATGAGCTGTAAAGATTTATTTTCTGGCAATTTCAAATTCTTCTGTTATTGGCTGATCAGTTTCCGTGATGAATTTAAGCTTTATGCGTCTAGAATAATAAATGGATGACGGGTATGGATTTAGCCATTATAAAATTTTGATTTTCTTCATTACAGTCCTTTTTTATATGACAAACATCGGGATTTTGGAACGGATTTTTAAAATGTCTTTGCTCTTTTAGGACTTTCAGATATTTCCTTTAACGCAGCATCCTTTCGTCCACACTGTCTCAGTTCTGAATAAGTGGCATGTGCTAATTTGCGTTCCGGGAATAGCGATTTCACCTTTTCTCTTTTGAACAAAACATTTTCTTTTGTTGTCAAACTTTTTTCGGGTAGTCATTATTATTTCTGCCCTGTAAATATATTTATTGTAATATTTGAATCTAACCATCTGTTATTTTACTCTAAAAAACATTCCCTAAGCGATGACAGTTTCTCCATCTTCGATTACTGTCACTTATAAGTGAATGGATCAGCCGCTTAAACGGGTCTAACATAACAGATGAGCAATGTTGAAGAATATATTTGTGTAATACATAGTGTATCGAGATATTTTTAGAATTCACAGGGTCCAGAAGAATTCATGTCCAGTAACGATATTTTGCGAAGTCTCTTACAATTCTCTTTTCGAAATTAACACTTCCGTGTCTGAAAAAAAATTACTTATATTGAAGAGTTGCAAATAGTTGCAGCTGAAATCAATTTTTTTTATATCTATATGCCTACATAATCATAAAAAAAATTATATGTTGCAGTACCAGTGTACAGTAACAATGTACAAGTGTGTGCAAAATTTTTGGCAGCTTTTTAAATACCATTATATGCTAATAAATTTTCAAATATTTTTTATATTTACTTTAAAATTTATTTTTTTAAATGAACACTTCTAAATAACTATCGTAACTGTAAAATACAAAGTACTACATTCTTCTACATTCTTCTAAAGATTCCATATAATAAAAAAAATATTTGCAAAATACTAAGCATGTTTTTAGCCATAAATATAAATGGCATCTACAGCAATCGCCATTCTAAAAATGTTAAAAGAAAATCTGTTTTTTGACCCGATTTTTGATGGTGTTGTTTTGAGGTTACGCTGTTATCAAACTATATATTTTTTCTCCAATGTGTTAGTTATTACTTCAAATGTCTAATAGTTAAATTACTGCAAGTCGATTTTCGGACTTTTTTCCAGCTAGATTTGCAAATCTTTACACTGTGCGCTGTGTAAAGATTATCCACTCCGTGTGACGTTTTAAACGTCTTGAACTGTCCTTGTATGTCGTTGGGCAAGCTACAGCTCTTTCTTTATGCGGCTAAATCGACAGTTCAAAGGGCGCTGCTCAGGCCATGCTTGTGCTATGATTTTGAAATTCTAATCAGTTGAATACAAGACGCTAATTTACTTTTGCTGTCAATTGCAGCTCTCTGGCAGGATTCCTTTATAGATTCCTTTCGAAAAAAGTGTCTGTAACATTTTGCCGCCTTCCAGTGTGTTACAGCTATTTGTGTCACATAATACACCTTATCAAATACTTTCATTATATTACTTTGAACGCATTTAGAAAGTTCCTTTGTTCCCGTGATAAGCCATTCTTCTATTTTCCTTAAGAGAAATTATTCTGAATTGTTCTCGCTCCATATTGCGAGATCTCTTTAAGCAAAACATTTGTGCCTATGGCAATAGACTAGCCATTAAGATAATTTCATTTTTTTTTCATTTTTCTTTCTTTGCACACTCAAGATGGTTAGAAGAGTTTTACTTAAATAATTTTTTGTCGAAATGCTTTACGGAATTCGGAAACTTATAAAAATTATTTAATCCCTCATCTATCTTCTTAGATTTTCGTTCATCCGACGAGACCCTATTCTTCTCACTCCTCTGTTTGTCTGTCCGTCTGTCACACAGCCCGTTCTCAAAAACTATATATGTTGGAGACTTGAAATTTTGCATTATAGCTGAACGCCTGACATCAAACGACAAATCATAAAATTTTGAAAAAGTGTAATAGTTACTCCTCTGTGCTCTAACTTGTGTATGTTAAGCATTTTTTTCTAACTGAGCCCCTAATTAAGTTGGAAACCTGAAATTTTACAAACTTATAGCTGAACACTTGCGATCACACGACAAATCATAAAAATTTCAAATAAGTCTTATATTTATCACCCTGGTCTCTAACTTGTGTATTTCAAGCAATTTTTCTAACTCAGCCCCTAATTAAGTTGGAGACTTGAAATTTTGTATACTTATAGCAAAACTCTTGCAATCACACGAAAAATCATAAAATTTTCAAAAAGTCTTATATTGTTTACCCCTCTGGACTCTAACTTCTGTATTTTAAGCAATTTTTCTAACCTTCCCCCTTTTCACCCGGTGGCACTTTTCTAACTTTAGACGACACCTCTCACGTGATATATCATTGCACAGCCCTTTTACCACTCTTTCATATTATGTAGCATAGCCTTACATATTTTAGTTTCACTTTCTACCACCAGGGAGCGCCTACCTACCTCGTTATGGCCCCGATCCCCTCGGCTAATATATCTACGGATAGGTTGTAAAACGAGTTTCGTCTGGATCAAGGTTTGTTTATAATAGAGTGCGCCTCCTGCTTGCGAAATGTGTAACTAACAGATTTTGCAAAAGGATAAAGTTTTTGAAAGGAATATCAAATTAAACTCTCTGTGCGATCTGTGATAACACTTACCCACTTGTTTAAGATTTCGCCTGGTCATATTGAAATCTATTCTAATATTTTGATCTAATGTAGCTTTATCATAAAATAAAACTTATTTTTAGAATTGAAAGTATTGGCTAAACCTACAATTCCTTCCATTTGCTGCGGTTTTTAAATTTCCGGAATTTTTGTAGAAGTACCGCAAAACGATAATTTGGATTACCATTTGCTTCAAAAGCCCCTTCCTAAGACATTCTGTTTACGGAAATCTAATCGAAAGAGATTATTAAATAATCATAATAGGCACAAATATAATTTACGTTGTGTTAGAAGAAAACGGCGTAAATTCAAGTACAAATATTTAGATTCTTACTGTCTAATAATATTCTGGTTTTAAAAGAGCTAATGATTTGTGTATTCTCTAAAGATTATTTAGAGCCATTTAACTCAATAAAATTTTAATGTCTTTCCATTTTATTTGATGCAAATATTACTACGGGCATCCAATTTACATATTCACTAAAAATTATTTGTCACCATTTCTTATTTAATCATTTAATACATTTTTATGAAATAAAGACTATTAAGTAGGCGCCTAAAGAAAGAAATATTCATCATACTGTTGTTATATTGACCAATAAAGATTACAAAAGTAATTTTCTTATTGTCGGTATTATGATATATAATAGCATAAAAACTGAATGAATTATTAATAATTTCCATTAGTTTCCCGTTCTTTATTGATATCATTTATATAATAGCTTTTCATTCTTCTTAATGTCATATTTATGTTCGGCGTGTCTTTGAATCATTTATTGTATTAAGTTTGTAAATATATCAAGCATAACAATTTTCGTCGTCTTTAAAAATTCTGAGAATTCGAATAGAAAAAATCGCCTCGATTCAAAATTTTTTCCATTCGTATTACTAAATTCCTCCTTTTATATTTTTCATTCTTTTGTACTAATTGGCTAAATAAAAATTTTCTATATTTTGATTTAAAATACTAAAACATTAATTGCCTCATGCATCTATATTTTTAAACTTATAAATCTCAAATGATATTGTCTGTTTTCTGCATCTTTTTGACGTCAATTGGAAGTGACAAAAATCTTTCAATAAACTTATTTTTGAATAATAAGCAATATATTTGTGTAAAGAGTAATAATTTTTATAAATTGCGCGAATAAAAAAATAAATTTTCACCTTATTATAATGCTTCAATTTATTATAAAATTTAATTGTACCTTAAGAAGGAATAATTCTAAAATACATAGATCCAAATTTTACAATTATTCTATTGGAGGCATTAGATGTCATATGAAATTCAGCGTATAGTAGCATAATTCGTATAAAATGAAGAATACTAGCCATTTTATGTATACAGCGTGTTTCTGAAATGCTTCAACAAACTTGGAGGGAATGATAGTACTTATCAAAACGAACAAAAAATGCAATGGAATATGGGGTCACAAATAACATTTAAAGGGTGAAAATCGCAAAACTAATAAAAATATCCAAATCCCGCATGCTGCTTTTCTGCAGAACTGGATAGTAGCACGAAGCGGGTTTTCCTTTCACTTTGTGCATATCCGGTCAGAAAGAGGTAGCAAAAACTTGGAAGAAAGCCAAACAAATCTGTGAACAGGGATCCACGTATGCAGGACTCCCGAAGCCTTCGAGCGTGTCCGCCAGTTGTTCCTCCGTAGATGTACTCTGTGTAATAATGTCCGCGGGCGACACTTTGAACAATTGTTGTACAATATTTGTTTTCTCTGGGCATCACGAGCTGTGTTGTACCTATTCTGTGCAATAAATAATTTTCTGGAGTGTTTCTTTCTTGTCTCAGTTTCTCCATTTCAAGACTTATTTCCTCGATTTTCATCCTTTAAACATCATTTGCGACCCCATGTTCCATTGCATTTTTTGTTCGTCTTCATGTGTAGTATCATCCCTCTAAGTTTGTTGAAGCATTTCAGATACACCCTGTATATTATAACGCACACTGCAATACATTAAAGTGTACACAGTGTATTGTATTTGGATTTAAAATACAATACACTGTATTTGTATTGGGATTGTATTGTATTTGGATTTAAAATACAATACACTCTCAGAAGACTCGTTTGTGTACACTAAATTATTCCTCATTTTAAAACAAATAACTTTCGTACTCAGAAAACATGTTTTATCCGTGAATTCTTCCCGAAAATCGGAAAAAGAGGGAGAAATTCCGTTCATTCCTTGCACGCGTATTGGCTCTATTAATACTAAAATCCGAATTCATTTTTGAAAAAGAATAACCGAAAATTTTATACATTAAGAAATATTAATTAAAAAAATTAATTAACTAATTTATTAATTAAATTAAAAAAATTAACTAAACCAACAAAAAAGAAAAACGTTTTCGAATTTAAAAATAAATAACAATTCATTTTCTCATTCATTTAAAAGTATTCACAGTGCATTTTTTTAAAGTTATAAAAAAGATTCGCATTTAAAATATATTTTAAATGAACATATTTAAAATAGATATTTTAATTAAAATATTAAACGAAAAAAATCGATTTTACTCAAAAGCAAAATCGCATAAAAATATAATATTGATATTGTGCATCTAGTAATCTACGTAAAATATTTCTACCCTATATATATAAAATCCTAATGAAACGAATTTATGAAACGGATATATCAAACGAATTTATGAAACGGATATATGAATCGACTGATTAAACAACTGATTATGTTTCAAGCGATTTCTCATAAAATATGGAATACTTTGCGATGAAATTAACACCAAAAATCAGCATTGATCTGCATATCTCAAAACTGGTATTAGAATTTTTAAATTCGAATTAATTTTCGAAATATTAATCTTTTTCTAATTTTATATACATTTTTTTAATGATGGCAACTCAAATTTTAATCAAACAGATATATATATATTTTTTCATATTTCAGAAAAGGTTGACGTGGTAACCCGGCTATTGTTGTTTATTTGATAATAAATGTTTATTTACTTTTGTTTCTTTTTATAAATTATATAAATTATTTTGTTCTATAATTATTAATTTTTTTTTTATATTTCCTTTAGAAAATAATGGAAAATAATTAAAAGATACGGTACTACTTAGTTATTCCGTCGACCAATATCGCCAAATTATATAAATCGCTAAAACACTCGCCAAATTATACAAATTGACATAATGTTTATTTTAAATAACGAAATAACAAATAAATTAGAATAACATTAATAAATATACAAATAAAAAGTCGAAATAAAAATCACTTGATGACGTAAACACGTGTAACTTGCTTAAAATCAAGTGAATGTGACATTTACGATCAACCATTATTGGCATTTAATCTTATAGTTTGGCGATAGATTTTTGGTCGACGGGATAACTAAGTAATACCAAAAATGCATATGTAACTGGTATTTGAAAACGACGTTTTCGCCAAATTTTCGTAAAATTTAAAATTACGCCAAACCTGCTATGCGTATGTGACATCTGGCCAAATATTACCACTCGAAAAAAAAAAAGGCTAATTGGCGAGTTGAAAAAAAGCTATTGGCGAGATTTGCATCCTGCTAGCGTAACAGTACCAAGAATTCTTTGCAACCATGGCAAATTTTATGTAGTTTTATTCGAAAAAAAAATTGATTTTTTAATCGAAATGGAGAACTTAAGGTCCCATATTGGCGCGATTATTTTCTGACGCCAATGTCATATACGGAGCGGGCACTTAACTGGCGCCAAAGTATCGTTATTTTGCTTCATATGGTAAGCCGGATGTTGTTGTTTATGCTGTTGATGCGTTCCCCAAATTTGCATCGTTAAAAAATCGCGCCAATATGGGACGTATATAACATCTGTGCCAAACTTTCATATGAACGGCGAAGGGATCAGACCGTATTTGTTTATGGCGGTTGATGACTTGAATATAGATGAAATGATGGCGATAGAATAATATTTGGCGACTTATCACCTGTGCCTGGCTAACATTAAAGTACCAAAATGGCACCTAGAGTATGAAAAGCCAAGTGGTCCGCCTGGAACTGTTGATGATAGTCAAATGACTTAGGCTATTGTTATAGGAATTGTTTAAAAATACCGGGAGACAAGGACTCTGTATACTTAATTTATTTTATTTTAGCTTCTTTTCATATGTTTAACTGATCCTCTTTAATCAAAAACGAAAACAACCATTGGATGTCTTAACAGCAACTGATTCGCCCTTAAATTTTTGCAATCAAAGGGAATTGAATGGAAACCCGTTTACAGGGAGATCTGCACAGCTTTTTTCAGTATAATTCAATCTTCTCTAGTATTTTTTAAACCCATCAGATTAGCGTGTTTTTAGATTCTGCGGTGTCTGAACGGGGGTTGGCGAGCGTAGCTTGCAGAGCTCCCTAGTATAATTCATATTTTTATGCTATTTTAATGCTAAAGAATTAAAACCGTAGCCAGAATCTTATTAAAGACAAAATCTTCTCGAAATTAACTTCAAAATTCAAAGCTTTTTAAAGAAATTTATCAAGCCATACCCATCTGAGACAAATATATTTACTTCAAACTGATTTGCTACTGTACAATCGTAGTCGGGTGATTAGGGTAGTGGCCTCATAACACTAGGGTACCTGGTTCGATCCCAAGGTCAGCAACTTTTATTTTATCCAGATATTCTTCAAATGACGTATATTTTAGCTCCGGTAATGGAGAAAAAAAGAAACGGATATTCGTCTATCAGCGGGAAAATCCTGGCACTGCTGCCAGGAAAATTTCGTGAATTGAAGAAAGTATTTCTGGGAGTGTAGAGAAATTTTAATTCTATTAAACTAACTTTAAAGGTAACTGTAGTTTTTTAATGAAAATAAAATCGTACATTAAAAAGATAAATTTTAAAATATTCGGTTAACATAACAGGACGAAACCAATACATTTTCCCTTTTCTAAAGAATACTAAAATATGCTAAATAATAGCAATTGTGTTTGAATACCTATGAAGAAACAACTGAAAAGGGCACTAAATTTTTTACTAGGAAGTGTTTTCATCAATAAAGATTAGTAGTACTTTCTGGAGGGCACAGTGTTAATTTATTCTGATAAATATAAATGCAGTAACCCAGGTTACATTATTGTTGGGGAGATTCTAATTTCATATCATCAAAAAACAAATATTTTATTTAATCCTAATAGGTTTATTAAACTATCAAAACTGTTAATTATATTAAAACAGATAATAATCATGTTAATAATGAAAATTAGCACCGAGTTCAATTTTACCTTACAACAACAATTCTTTAATAAATATAAATGCAGCAACAGAACTTACAGTTTCCCAGGGAAGATGATAATTTCGTGGCATTTGATAAACAAATATTTTAACTAATCCGAATCCGTTTTTTAAACTAATAAAATTGTTAATTGTATTAAAACAGATAAACGTTATGTTACTCATGATGCTTAAAAATAGTCTATTTAACGTTACATCTGTAGTTTGAATAGTTGAAAACATGGAAATGAATCTAATTTAGAAAAAAAATTGAACTGGAGAGAATATTGTTTTAATTGTTATTTTTTCTAAGTGATGATAGTAACAAAATGTTTCTGCGCCTTATATATAATGCATAAAAAGTTTTGAACATTAAAATCAAAAATAAAAGGGTTACATAATTTTTCTACTTAATAAAATCTGTTTCCTTAATCTAAAAATAAATAGTATGATGGCAAACATTCTAAATTGCTCCATTCCCTTTTTGAGACGTCGTGCGATTTTGAGAAAGTTGACGATTCCTGCCACACTCAATATCATAATGATCTAGTTATTCCAATTCAGATATGACAGGCGTAAGCTGAATAGAACAGAATTTAATCAAAATATTAAAATGTAGTGGGATATACCGGTAAAAAGTCATCAAAATACGTCACGTTTTTCCAGAGGTAATGTTTTATTCATTTTAATTTAGATGCACGTTGGAAATTCCCATAACAATATTCAACAACAACAATTCTTTAATCAAATATAATTTTATCTCAAAACTTTTTGTTTAAAAAGTTACATATCTCTTGTAGCTTAACTCATAAAGCACTTTGAAAAAATTCTTTCCTAATTGGATCCTCACATCATTTTCTTGCGAGAACACTTGAAAACACACATTTATTGATGAATATATGTAACCATTAATTAAACATAACCTACCACCATCAAAAACCGTAATATTATGAATTAAAGGTTTAAGTATAAAAAAGTGCCAAATAATTTATTATAAGAATTATTATGGAAGAAAAAAGAAGAAAGTGGACACCGACAAATAATGGAAAAGCTTATATATTGAATTACGTTTTCAAGGGCACAGAATTCAATGATATTATATATATATATATATATATATATATATATTAATTGTGGAATAAAATTTAGTTTAATGTAAGATTTATCAAACGTTTGAGAGACAAGATTTTTGAATCGGATAATGAAGTTTTGCTTTTTTTTTTTTTTTTTTTTTTTTTTTGCGAATCAACAATGTATTCGCCCTAATCAATTTGGATTTTTAAAAAGTCATAAATATTTATGGGGAATTTTCTAAGTGTAATTCCTTTTCCTTTGAAATACCGGGAAACTTTATTTATCCTTTTTAGTTAAACTGTCAAAAAATACTAATACATTAAAAATAGTTAAATTCATCCATGTTCTTAATGCATGCATTTCCATGCAATTAAAATATGTTTGTTCATAAAAGTTGTAGAAGTAACGCATTTCTTAATTTATTCTCAAGTTACGAAGAAGTAAACTCCTCGCAAATTAACTTTGCCGCACATAATGTTGTTGAATAAGTTATGAAGAATTAATAAAACATAATTTTAAGTACATTTTCGAATTCTATTTCAATTTCTGATTGCAAACTTTTAGTCCAGTATAGTAAATTTTGTACTCTGACATTGAGATTCTTCATTTTTAGCGTTGTTTGTGCTACACGGCAATTTTTGGAATACGTAAAATAAATTCTGTATCAAACTTGTGGCTATATAGTAAATTTTAGCATCCTAAATTTCTGAATTTTTAGCGATTTTGAATGCGATATTTAGCAATTGTTATGTTTTTCAGTTTCTACGGCGATTTTTAGACATTCGAAAAAGAATTCCAATTACAGTGTATAAGCACACTATAGTAAATTTTGTTTACTGTGATTTTTGAAATTTAATCAGTTTTTAATCACTAGGCGCTTTTTCGCGTTCAGCATTTTGACATTTTTTGACATTCGTAATAAGAACTGGTGTTCGTACTTTGGACATAATATAGTAACTTTTGTCCTCCGCGGTTTTTGCGATTTTTAATGTATTTTTTAGCATTTGTTTACGTCCCGAGGAAATTTTTTGACATTTGTAAAAGGAAATCTGTTTTAATCTTTTACCCCCAATAAAATAAATTAAAATATAAAAATAGCAGGAAACGCGAAAAACTCTAAAAATCCCAATAACAAATCGTGAAGAATTTAAAAGTCGCTGCAATAATTCCGAATAAACTTTACTGAAAAAAGAACAAAATTTAATTCGCGTTCCGGAATATAATAAATTTTATCTTCCACTTTTATTTTCGCCATTCGCTGCGATTTTGCTTAAAGATTTGTAAAAGGGATGTCTTCATTTACAATCTTCTAGCCCATTATAGTAAATTATATTCTTTTTTCAATAAAGTTTATTCGGAATTGCTGCAGCGATTTTTAAAGTCTTCACAATTTGTTACACGATTTTTAGAGCTTTTTTCGCGTTTCTTGTTATTTTTTGACAGCTCAGGCAACGCCTGGAGGTTAATGTAGTAATTAGTATAAACAAGCTTGACATTTTGTAATATCTCTGTCTTATATTACAATACGAGCAAATCGTGTGTGTGTGTGTGTGTGTGTATGTAAATTTTATCTTAAAAACGGCTCTAACAATTTTGACTATAGCGGACCATTTTGGGTCATTATCGGTCAGGGTCAAATTAATTATATCTAAAAAACAGCTCAATCAATTTTGACTAAATTTTGTATCTAACCGTTTTCAAGTAAGAGAAGACTATTGGGCTAGGTCACATGTTCGAGAAATTTCATTTAGTGGGTCATTTTTGGGTCACTGTGGGTCAAGCTAATTTTATCTAGAAAACGGTTCCACGATTTTGACTAAACTTTGTATTCTATCGTTTTCGGATTCGAGAAGACCATTGGGATAGGTCGCATGTTGAAGGAAATTTCGATTAGTGGGTCATTTTGTGTCACAATGGGTCAGGGTAAAGCTAATTGTATCTAAAAAAAGGCTCAAAACATTTTGACAAAATTTTGTATTATATCTTTTTTGTACATGAGAAGACCATTGGGCACATGTTCGAGAAAATTCGATTAGTTAGTCATTTTGGGTCACTGTGTGTCGAGGTAATTGTATCTAAAAAACGACTCAAACGATTTTGACAAAATTTTGTATTATACTGTTTCCGGGCACGAGAAGATCATTGGGATAGGTCACACGTTCGAGAAATTCCGATTAGTTGGTCATTTTTAGGTGACTGTGAGTCAAGCTAATTTTATCTAGAAAACTGCTTTAATTATTTTGATTAAATTTTGTATTCTATCCTTTTCGGGCTCGAGAAGAGCATTGGATTAGGTCGCATGTTCGAAAAAATTCGATTAGTGGGTCATTTTGGGTCACTATGGCTCAGGGTCATACTAATTATATCCAAAGAGTAAGAATGATACAGTGAGAATAAAATATCGATTTGAACACAAAGCTAATTTTGATCGAGCTTAACCTGGTCATCCTCGCTGGTATCATTTATGTGAAAAGTTCCAATGAAAGTAATTTTCGTTTCTAACCGTTTGATATCACCCAGAGAAAAGTTTTGTTGAACCAACACAAAACTTTTCGTTTAAATATGGGTCAATGAAAATTTTGTTTGAATCACAATTTTTTTTTTTTTTTTTCAATTCCAACAAAAAATTTTCTATCGTCAGCAAAAAATGTTTTGTTAATTCAAATAAAAGGGTCCAAATTTACTTGAATTAACAAAATTTTTTTGTTGAAAGTTTTTTTTTCAGAATAAATATAATTATCTGTTAGTTTAACAATTTGTTTTC
Source organism: Maratus speciosus (assembly GCA_963932465.1). Classification (NCBI taxonomy): domain Eukaryota; kingdom Metazoa; phylum Arthropoda; class Arachnida; order Araneae; family Salticidae; genus Maratus; species Maratus speciosus. Next base: position 681,227,726 of record OZ010787.1, on the reverse strand, counting down.
TTTTTTCAACAGAATATAGTTTGTTCATTTTGTTTATACAACTAAAACTCTTGTTAACAAACCAACAGAACAATCGGTAAGCAATCGGCCGACAGTCGTTTGCGACTACCGGCAGTATTGGCGCGATACGGGCTGCCGCTACCGGTTCCGTAATTCTTTTGATACACCGCACGTAAGCGGCCCGTATCACGAGGCCCACAGATAGTCTGATATTGGTAGAACACCATGTCGAAAGCCGGTCTTACTAGCACAAATAAAGAAACAATATTTCAATTTTGATGGCGCCATCTACGAGCCGTCTTGGCATGCATATTTGTTAATATATTTCCCTCCGACTATAATAATTGCCTCCAACAGGGTTCGGCCTCATCACGTGCTGCTTTGTAGTCCAGCGCTTTACCGCAGGGCCACGGATTCACACAGCAGAGAGTTCCAGTTTCGCTATATTTACTGCTGTCAGCCTTGATCAATAAGGAGGCTCCCCCAAGCCCAGAATGTTAGTTTCATTACAATATTTCAAATGAACATATTTCGGCGCCTAAAAGAGGCTGGTTTCAATCTGACGCCTCCAAGCACAGTAGGTAAACATTTTAAACCACTTGGCCACTGAGCCTTGTTGAAGAGAGGTTTCTATGGGTTGTACAGTAAGGCTTTTCGATAAGTGATGGTTTGTTGTTGTAGGTAAATCGTAGATACGAGAATTGGAATTTTGAAGTGTTTTTAAAGATTTTTTTTTGTAGTTGTCTTATTTATGCACGTGTATTTAAAAGATAATTTAATATTTCAATGAATGAAATAAATATCTTAGCAAAAAATTTTAATGTTAAAAAGATGGGTAGATTTTTTGATATTTTATAGCTTGTAAAATGATTTTAAAATCTTTTTAATAATTTGATTTTTAAATAAAATAAGAAATTTGGCTATGGCTTTTAAAATGAATATAAAATTAGAAATTAAGTTGAACTTTTGAACTATTTTTTATTAGTTTATAATGAATAATAATTTTAAGGAGCGATTTAAAAATTCTTTTGATTATTCAAATAATTGTAGGTCCTTTTAAAAATGAATTCAAAATTTTTTTAAATAAATAAATATAGGCCGTTTTTGACAATTTTTCTGTTTATCACTGTAGAATTTTATATGAAATACATGAAAAATAAATATATATATTTTAAATCATTTAATTTTCTAATAAAATCTTTTGTATATCCTACACGCATATATAATACATAAGAATAAAAAAATAACAGTTTTTATTTCATATTGTTATAATGATTCTTTGAAAAAAAGTAAGAAAATATATAAAACTCATTAATATTAAAAATATATTTAATATTCCCAAATAAACTCAAACTTTAATGAAAATGTAATAATTGCTCTAAATTCGGACAGATATAGATCTTTTTTTCGGTTTTCTTTAAATGTTTTATACCTCCCACAATTTTCATCCGAAAGGTATGGAGTAATATAGAAGATAATAGAAAGATTTTTTTTTCTTTTAGACGAGCATAATCTTTTCTAAAAATTCGGATTTTTAATCAGATTTTCGAAAGAAATCGCAAAAATCCATCTTTACGATATATTTTATTCCCCAGAAATTTCCTTGGAAAACCGCGATTAATTTTTCGGATTGTAAAGCCAGTCGATATAATTTCTTACCAGAAATTATAAAAATCGCCCGATTTGCGTTTTTTTTTTCTGTTTTTCACATATTGAATATCGCCATTAATTTTCAACTGAAATGCGAAAAATTTACGTCAAAATAAAGGTAATGTTTTACTCTTTCAGAAGATACCGAATTTTAAAAACAAATACAGATTTTAACGCGATTAAAAAAAAAAAAAAAAAACGCGAAATCCGGTAAACTAAATTTTATTCGGGAAAATGTCTTTTTTTTTTTTTTTCAGAAAAGACTGCGAGTCGAAAAAAAGTTTCAAAAAATTCAGAAAACCTCTCACTAAAACCGGTGATTTAGGATTTTTGACTATTTGCAAAAATGGTTATTGTCCTCTGTCAGGGTAGGAAATCAAAAACATATCTGAAGCGTTTTACTGGTTGAATCTGCATTTTATTCGTTTTCTGATGGGTCTATACAGTAATCTGTATTTTCCCTTTACTTTCAACAGAGATGGATACTTCTGTTGCCACTATGACAAAAAAGTAATAAAAACAACAAAAAAAAATTAATAACTCAGAAACAAATGGAGATACAGCTTTCAAACAAATTGCATTTAAAAGTACATTTTTTTCTCTACACGACGGTGTAAAAAGTAATATTGTGGGATCTTTAGAAGTTTAAGAATGAAATTTCATTTAAAATTTGTCCAGGAATGTTTAATCCATGGCTTACGTAATTTATAACCAACTCCGTAGAAGTTTAAAAATTTACAGCACAGAAAATTGTAAAACTGAAATTTCTTTTAAAATTTGTGCATTATGGGTCCAGGAATGTTAATGTTTAATGCATGGTGCACGTAATGTAGGATCAACTCCGTGCGATATTTTATGTCTTAAATTTTAGTCTTCGAAAAAATCATTTTCCAAATGGTCGTTGTAATTTGTTAAATTGCTATTTTTTCTATTTTCCGTGAAGATTTCGCAATTCTTTGCGATTAATCTGTTTCTTTAGGGCTACTTTACCGAATGGGAAGGAAATTTTGGAGGACTTTATAAATATGAAGTGATTTCTTTGAAGGTGACCGGGAAACACGCAGCCGAAGGCAGCGCGGACTGTCGTCTAGACGGACGAAGCTCGGCAAGAATATAAATAAAATCCGTACAGTAATAAAATATTTCAGACTAACTCAGTTTTTTTTAATACGGCAAATACTTTATTTCCTAAAAAAAATGTCTTTGCCTTGTATTATTTTTTCTTATTCTTAAAATTAAGACCTCAAGAAAGAATTGACTATGTACACATTATTTTGATATAATTTACCTGCTAAATATTGTGAACTATTTAAAATCTAAATGCTCAATTTGTAATAAAAATCAAGAAAAATAAATGGGAAAGGGGAATTTTTAAAACTACCTTGGTCCGTCCCAATTTAAAAAGTTTTAATTATCCAAAAATTACGTTAATCCTTTAATTATATAGCTATATAAGTCAAATAAACCAAATTACGTGAGACAGTTATGGCTACTACACAATAATTTAAATTTTGCAGGAATTAGAAATTTAAATTACGAAATTCTTGTAAAATTTAAAAAAACGGATTTTGTTACTTCAAGTAAAATTAATGACATTTTGTTAATACTTTATAAGAGTGTCAACAATCTTTTTTTGTCCAACAAAAATGTACTCAACAAAACATGTTTTGTAGTTTTAATCTATTCCTTTTTTCGGGTGCACGTAGGGTGAAATTTCCAACTAGGAAAATTTGTATGTAAGAATTTCAGTTATATTTTATATTGTTAATTCATATTCTATGTTTTGGAGACTTTGAAAAATGCTATACAGTAATATCTTCTAAGGTGGAATCATATAGGAAAGACAAAATAATGCGTTATATGCACGTTCCCTTCTTAGCAGTTGTAAATATATTATATCATTTTCCCACAAATTATTATATTTAATTTGCATGGATGAACACATTTTTCCGTTTAAGATCGGATTCCGTCATAGGCAGGTTCTTTTTCACATGTTTTACTGTATTTTACCTTTATTGACTAGGAAACTACTGTTCTTTAAAAAGAACACATTTTAAAGTTTAATTGTAGAATAATGAAGATTTTAAAATATGTTAATTTTTTGCAAAAATTTCTCGGCCTGGCCAAATTTGACTGATTTTTGCACGGACCATCATTTTTATGCAGGCTGGGTCGAGACCGGGATTGAAAATTTCGGCTACTGAAGAATTAGGAAGAATGAAGCTAGTCCCGGAGTTTCGGTGCGTTAGGCCCGCCCCGATCATTCAGAAAAATTAAGGCCCGATCTCAGACCGGCCAAGAAAGAGTGATATCTAGGTATGGCTAGGACAGAGCATTCAGAAAAAGTAAGGCCAAGTTTGCAGGCAGGCCCGACCCGCGGGCTGCGCCAAGTAAATGAAGGCTAACTTTCAAACGGGGCGTGCCTGCAGAATGAAGACTTTTTTTAGCGGGCCGGGCCAATAAATATTCGAGTTGATAGAGCTAAATTTATGAAAAAACTCGAAATCGTCATGTTAGAAACAGCCTTGTTAAATCAACTGAGACATTAACAGTACAGAAAGAAAGTGGAAATGGCAAAAGTTAAACGGAAGTAGAAGTGTAAGCTACATGACGGAGTCTCTTACTCAAACTGAAAGCTTCCATAAGGCATTTAAACATTCTATTAAGATATAATCTTTGTTTAAAACTTTAAAATGCGTTTTTCTGTAAAATGGGTTTTTCACCATTTCAGTTAAAGTATTCAGTTAAAGATAAAAGGTTCAAACTTGCAACATGTTGTTTTTCGATTATCTGACATTAATTTTGTCTCGGAAAATTTGTAAAAAATATTTACTTCTGAAAGCATGATTTTTTAAAAGTAAATTACGTCATTTTTTTTAAATTAATATTTGAAAAAATGCTGAAACAAAATTGAAAATTATACTTTTTTCTTTAATTAAATGAAAAATAATTGAAACTCGACAAATAGTATTTCGAGTTATAATGATTTTAAATTACTCCGCTTTAAAAAAAAACACAATTCCAAATCTTTTTTTTTAACTTTATGAGAAATTTTAGAATGTGATTTTGTTTACAAATTATGTAATAAAATAAAATGAAAATTTTAACTCAATAAATGAAAAAAAATAATTGCTTCACGGACCTATTAAATTAACATTGTTCTTTAATTACGCGCTTTTGAATTTATCCCTTAAAACCTGACGAATTACTTAAACGGGCATATCTCTGTGAGTTTTGCAGATATCAAGATATAATTTTTTGCGTTTCATTCAGTAATAGATAAGGAATATTTTCCTAATTGGAAAATGTTTCCCTACCCGAGTCGTATAAAAATTTAGTTTTCGTACTTTTTCAAATAGACCACCATGGGGTTGCAACTTATGTCATGAAATTTCGCATATTTTTTATGAAACTTTGCAACTGGAAGTATGTGGTCTAGGGCCAATATTTAAGGAAATAAGCTATTGTTTCGATCTTTATGAATCACACTGCATATTTATAATAGTTGATTAATAGGTTTTTAATGTGAGAGTGCCCTTTGTGCCAGTGTTTGTATATCTATATATAATACGGTATTTCCCCAAGTATTCCGTACCCTCGCGTAAGGGGTAATTTGGACTGGTATTCAGAAACGTAATTTTCTTTGGCCTAGAATGGGACAGTATTGAGGGTCAAAGGAACAGTGTAAAAAAAAAAGTCCTTTCGGCCAGTGCCAGGAGGAAGAGGTAGCTTTCATATTCCTTATTTTAAAAAAGCCAACTTATATTATTCAAACAGTCGAAGCTGAATTTAGTGGAAAACGAATATAGGAGATTCAATACTAATTTTTATCAATACTAAATCATTATGAATGAGAATTTTGCGAAATTAGTCAGCTTTATACAAGCTGCTTTTATTTAAAGTAACTTATATTTGGCTGCCAAATTCGGCGATTTCTTAAAGTGCCTGCCATTTTAAGACAACATGGTGGATGAGACTAACCAGTGAACTTGGTCGAGATCTTAGTAATTGCTGTGCACATGCTCGCTCACATCGGAATCGGTTGATATATACGAATGCTGTCGCAGGCAAAAAATCAGATTTTTCAAAATGTCACCCACATTAGATGTTGAAATTGCTATATCTGAGCCATTCTGTAAGATAACGACAAACAAAAAATGCTCCTGAATCCTTATATCAAGGTCAAATACTTAAGAAAGAAACCTTTTTCAATTTCTAATTTTTTTCACCTCACTTTAAATATAATTTTTTTTAATTTAATGGCCGCCATTTTGAAACAAGATGGCTGATGAAGATGGCCAGCGAACTTGGTGGAGATATTGATGTATACTATCCACATGCCTTCTTACATCGAAATAGGCGAATACGTGTGTTATCGCGTGACAAATACAAGATCGTTTCAAAATGTAGCCATGCTAGAAATTCAAAGTGCTATAATTCAACCCTTTTTTAAGATATAAACAAAAGAACAAATTTTCAGAAACAAAAACTGCTCCGAAATCTTTGTATCAAGGCTAAACACATAAAAACATCTTTTTCATTTTCCAATTTTTTCATAACTCATTTTAAATTTTAAATTTAATTTTGTTTTAATGGCAACCCTTTTGAAACAAGATAGCGAATGAAGCTGGCCAACGAACTCGGTCGAGACATTGGTATGTACTATGTACTGACCAAGTAACATCCAAATCGGTTTATAAATACGCCTCATATCGCGTGACAAAAATCAGGTCGTTTTAAAATGTCAGCCACAATAGAAATTCAAAATGCTATAACTCAGCCATTTTTTTAGATATAGACGAAACAAAAACTGTTCCGGAATCTTTGTATTAAGGTCAAACACATATGAAAAAAATCTTTTTCATTTTCTAATTTTTTGGTATCTCATTTCATTTTTTTTAAATTTTTTAAATGGCCGCCATTTTGAAACAAGATGGCGGATGAAGCTGGACAACGAACTCGGTCGAGATATTTGTATGTACTATGTACACACCAAGGTACATCCAAATCGGTTCATAAATACGCCCGTTATCACGTGACAAAAATCAGGACGTTTCAAAATGTCAGCCACGCTAGAAATTCAAAATGCTATAACTCAGCCATTTTTTAAGATATAAACGAAACAAAAACTGCTCCCGAATCTTTTTATGAAGGTCAAACACATAAGAAAAAAATATTTTTTCAATTTTTTGGTACCACATTTAAAATTTAATTTTTTCTTAAAAATTTTAATGGCCGCCATTTTTAAACAAGATGGCGGATGAAGCTGGCCAACGAACACGGTCGAGACATTAGTATGTACTATGTATAAACGAAGTTACATCCAGATCGGTTCATAAATACGCCTTTTATCGCGTGACAAAATTCAGGACGTTTCAAAATGTCAGCCACGCTAGAAATTCAAAATGCTATAACTCAGCCATTTTTTAAGATATAGACGAAACAAAAACTGCTCCGGAATCTTTGCATAAAGGCCAAATACATAAGAAAAAATATTTTTCCATTTTCAATTTTTTGGTACCACATTTCAAATTTTAAATTTTTCTTAAAAATTTAAATCGCGGCCATTTTGAAACAAAATGGCCGATGAAGCTGGCCAACGAACTCGTTCGAGACATTGGTATGTACCGGGTGTCCCAAAAAGGACTGACTGATTTTAAAATTCAATAACTTGCAAACGGTGACAGATATTTAAAAAATTCTTGCAGGAGGGTTATGCATAAGGTCAAAAGTTTTTTTACAGTGATTTTCAATTTTAGTTCGAATTACAAACAATAGATGGCGCTGCGATCAATAGACGCTGAATTCAGGCTCGGTTTTTGGTACTTCGTGGCCCGGATAATACATTTCCATCTCCTTTTTCAGCATGGAACAAGAGAAAGGACTAGAAATCGAGCCTGTATTTAGCGACTATTGCTTACAGCGCCATCTATTGTTTGTAATTCGAACTAAAATCGAAAATCACTGTAATAAAACTTTTGACCTTATGCATAAACCTCCTGCAAGAATTTTTTAAATATCTGTCACCGTTTGCAAGTTATTGAATTTTAAAATCAGTCAGTCCTTTTTGGGACACCCGGTACTATGTACAAACCGAATTACATCCAAATCAGTTCATAAATACGAGAGTTACAGTGTGACAAATGTCAGATACATATATTTTATGACGTGTTGTCAATCATTCACAATATTGCAGTTTTTGATGATGGTCGGTAATGTTTAATTAATGGTTATATATGGATATATATATATATATATATATATATATCAGTTTTGAACGGAGGGTGGTTTCGGGGTCTGGGGGTCATGATCGATGAAAATATACCAAAATTTTTTGAAATCGCTTTCCTCCGAACGGCTGCAATAGGTAGCTTTTTGTAATGAAAGCTACCTAAAATTCCGCTAAAATACGGAAATATTGGCAATACTGGCAATGGAGACACCAGCTCTATTTCCGTATTTTAACGGAATTTTTTTCCGTAAATTTTGTGATAAAAACGAAATTTTTTCTGGAAATTACGGAAAAAAATTCCGTTAAAATACGGAAATAGTACTGGCGTCTCGATTGCCAGTACAATTTCCGTATTTTAACGGAATATATTTTTACAGTGATGTTACTGAGATTATTCCGATTCCTGAGCCCCAGTCTAAATGATGCACATCCTGTTTTAGGTAGGCCCCACCAGTGGCTGAGAATGTTCTGCTCTCGAAGCTGGTAGACGGGAGGTGCTGGGTTCGAAACCAATCGCGCCCGTCGGTCTAACCGTTTCGGAGTTTTCGTGGTTTTCTTCGAAACCGTGGATTCCCATGCGTAAATACGGGTTAGGTTCCCTTAGAAATACCCCCACGAAGGGCACCCCCCCCCAGGGCCTATATCCCACGTGTTGATAATCGGCCGTCATAAACACAAACCAAACCAAAACCTGTTTTAGGTAGCTTTCTTTACAAAAAGCTACCTATTGCAGCCGTTCGGAGGAAAGCGATTTCAAAAAATTTTGGTATATTTTCATCGATCATGACCCCCAGACCCCGAAACCACCTTCCGTTCAAAATTGATATATATATATCAATATATACAGGGTGATTCAGCTCGTCGGTGACAAACTTTAAGGATCGATAGAGCACACCTAGACGAACATTTTTGAATAGGGAATGTAGGGTCCCTGACGCGATGGTAAGGCGCTAGGCGCTTTCGAAAATTTGGGTGCCGAAATTCGAAACGTCATAAAAACTAGGGAAATGGTTAGATTTTCTTGCTTGTTGCGTCGAAATGATTCTGTTTGTTTAGACTTTCTTCAGTACCAATTTGATAAGCGTATCTCTTAAAACATGGATAGGGGGCGCTGCAGACTTTGGAGAGCTAGACAATAACTTTAAGCCCGTTATTTTGATAATTTAACACATGCTCGCCAAAGTTTATACTCTAACTTAAAGTTTGAACCCAAAAGTAGAGCCCTGCAAAAAGCGTAAGAGCCGGAATAAAATGTCAAAGTACAGGGTGGTCGAAACTCGAAGGCTCCTAGGAGATAAACAAACAGATTTCTTGACTTATGGCATGCATTTTCATGATTCTGTTTGCTGGGGCTCTCTGAAACTCAGTTGAACGGTACAAAAAGAAACATCGATAGGGGGCGCTTTGGGCAAAAAACATAATTCGTTGACATTTCGGACGCTAACTGGAAACGGGGCGCTACGATCAGTTAGAAACAAAACAAGAGAGTAATTTACTTATCATAAGAAGCTATTAAAACTGCAGTTTGTTTGTTTTTTTTAACAAACATAGCTGGTTTCAATCATGCACAATGCGCGCAATAAAATTTACATAAGGTGCTTTTTGCTGATTTATGCAAAAGATATCGTACCATATCGATATGCAAAAGATACGTAATGCGTAGACGACAACGCGAGATGACGTAGTTGTATGCGCAGACACGTCTTTTGAACGTGCGGTACCTACTTAAGCTTCGGGTTACTTGTCTGCAGATCGGTAGTAGGATGGAACGGTACACAAACTCTGAATTGGCTGACATGCATTTGGCGTATGGCGCTGCTGGTTGTAATGGACGAGCCGCTCAGCGGTTGTACGCCGAGCGTTACCCCAACAGGCAAATCCCCTGCCATGCCTTCTTCGCTCGAGTTCACCAGAGGTTGTCCACAACGGGATCTTTCGACGGAGGCAGGCCTGAACGGGAGCGATCAGTGAGCACCCCCGACAACGAAGAGGCTGTGCTTAACCTGGTTGAGGACAACCCAGGTCTTAGCACGAGAGATATCGCCAGACATGTTGGCATTTCGCAAGCAACTGCGTGGCGCATCTTACGTTCCCGGAATCTGCACCCCTACCACATCCAGCGGGTGCAGTTGCTCAGAGAGCAGGATTTTGGCCCTCGAGTGGAATTCTCAAGATGGTACTTGGCGATGAGATCCAGGGATCCCCGTTTTGTAAACAGCATTTTGTTTACGGACGAGTCCACCTTCAGCCAGGAGGGAATGTGGAACGCCCACAACAGTCATGTGTGGTGTGATGAAAATCCACATGAAACCAGAAGCCGAGCAACCCAGGAGCGTTTCTCAGTAAATGTGTGGGCCGGCATTCTGGGGGATTGCCTCATTGGCCCTTATTTGTTACCTGAACGGCTGAAAGGTGGAAATTACCTGATTTTCCTGGATCAAGTGCTGCCGCAGCTTCTGGATGAGGCGCACGTACCCGAAGGTTCGCGTCGCCAGATGTGGTTCCAGCACGATGGAGCTCCGGCCCATTACACGAACGACGTGCGTCTCCATCTAAACGCAAGGTATGGCCAGCGGTGGATCGGGCGTGGGGGTCCAGTTCACTGGCCTGCCCGATCACCAGACCTCACCTGCTTGGATTTCTTCCTTTGGGGTTACCTGAAGGCCGAGGTATACCATACACCTGTCAGCAGTGCTGAAGAACTTGTGGCGCGCATTGTGGCAGCTGCAGGGCAGATCAGAGATACTCCTGGCATTGTTGGAAACACACACTCCTCAATGCGACGGAGGTGCGAAGCCTGCATCATGGCCCAAGGTCGAAATTTCGAGCATCTTCTGTAGTGTTATTTTTTGTAAATAAATTTCCAGTATCATTGATGTTTTTGGTCTAAATTTATTCAGAAGTGTTGAGCAGAGGTAGAAAATGTGTTTTCATTATTACTAACTGATCGTAGCGCCCCGTTTCCAGTTAGCGTCCGAAATGTCAACGAATTATGTTTTTTGCCCAAAGCGCCCCCTATCGATGTTTCTTTTTGTACCGTTCAACTGAGTTTCAGAGAGCCCCAGCAAACAGAATCATGAAAATGCATGCCATAAGTCAAGAAATCTGTTTGTTTATCTCTTAGGAGCCTTCGAGTTTCGACCACCCTGTAATTTGACATTTTATTCCGGCTCTTACGCTTTTTGCAGGGCTCTACTTTTGGGTTCAAACTTTAAGTTAGAGTATAAACTTTGGCGAGCATGTGTTAAATTATCAAAATAACGGGCTTAAAGTTGTTGTCTAGCTCTCCAAAGTCTGCAGCGCCCCCTATCCATGTTTTAAGAGATACGCTTATCAAATTGGTACTGAAGAAAGTCTAAACAAACAGAATCATTTCGACGCAACAAGCAAGAAAATCTAACCATTTCCCTAGTTTTTATGACGTTTCGAATTTCGGCACCCAAATTTTCGAAAGCGCCTAGCGCCTTACCATCGCGTCAGGGACCCTACATTCCCTATTCAAAAATGTTCGTCTAGGTGTGCTCTATCGATCCTTAAAGTTTGTCACCGACGAGCTGAATCACCCTGTATATATATATATATATATATATATATATCTGACCTATGTCACACTGTAACTCACGTATTTATGAACCGATTTGGATGTAATTCGGTGTGTACATAGTATATACCAATGTCTCGACTGAGTTCGTTGGCCAGCTTCATCCGCCATTTTGTTTCGCAATGGCGGCCATTTAAACATTTTAAAAAAATTTAAAATTTGAAATGTGGTACCAAAAAATTGGAAATGGAAAAATATTTTTTTCGTATGTATTTGACATTTATACAAAGAATCCGTAGCCGTTTTTGTTTCGTCTATATCTTAAAAAATGGCTGAGTTATGGCATTTTGAATTTCTAGCGAAGCTGACATTTTGAAACGTCCTGAATTTTGTCACGCTATAAAAGGCGTATTTATGAACCGATTTGGATGTAACTTCGTTTATACATAGTACAGACCAATGTCTCGAACGAGTTTGTTAGCCAGCTTCATCCGCCATCTTGTTTAAAAATGGCGGCCATTTAAAATTTTAAGAAAAATTTAAATTTGAAATGTGGTAGCAAAAAATTGAAAATTGAAAAAATATTTTTTCTTATGTGTTTGACCTTGATAAAAAGATTCGGGAGCGGCTTTTGTTTTGTCTATATCTTAAAAAATGGCTGAGTTATAGCATTTTGAATTTCTAGCGTGGCTGACATTTTGAAACGTCCTGATTTTTGCCACTTGATAACAGACGTATTTATGAACCGATTTGGATGTACCTTGGTGTGTACATAGTACATACAAATAACTCAACCGAGTTCGTTGACCAGCTTCATTCGCCATCTTGTTTCAAAATGGTGGCCATTTAAAAAAAATTCAAAAAAATTAAATTTAAAATGAGATACCAAAAATTAGAAAATGAAAAAATTTTTTTTGTATGTGTTTGACCTGAATACAAAGATTCCGGAACAGGTTTTGTTTCGTCTACAACTAAAAAAATGGCTGAGTTATAACATTTTGAATTTCTATTGTGGCTGACATTTTAAAACGACCTGATTTTTGTCACGCGATAACAGACGTATTTATGAACCGATTTGAATGTAACTTGGTCTGTACATAGTACATAACAATGTCTCGACCGAGTTCGTTGGCCAGCTTCATTCGCCATCTTGTTTCAAAAGGGTTGCCATTAAAAAAAAAAAGTAATTTAAAATTTAAAATGAGGTATTAAAAAATTGGAAAATGAAAAAGATTTTTTTTATGTGTTTGGCCTTGATACAAAGATTCTGGAGCAGTTTTTGTTTCTGAAAATTTGTTCTTTTGTTTTTAAAAAGTGGTTGAATTATAGCACTTTGAATTTCTATCATGGCTAACACTTTGAAACGATCTTGTATTTGTCACTCGATACCACACGTATTCGCCTATTTCGATGGAAGAAGGCATGTGGATAGCATACATCAATATCTCGACCAAGTTCGCTGGCCAGCTTCATCAGCCATCTTGTTTCAAAATGGCGGCAATTAAATTAAAAAAAAAATTATATTTAAAGTGAGGTGCAAAAAAATTAGAAATTGAAAAATGTTTCTTTCTTAAGTATTTGACCTTGATATAAGGATTCAGGAGCTTTTTGTGTTTGTCTTCAGTTTCAATTTCTAAAGTGGGTGACATTTTGAAAAATCTGATTTTTTGCCTGCGACAGCACTCGTATATATCAACCAATTCCGATATGAGTGAGCATGTGCACAGCAATTACAAATGTCTCGAATAAGTTCACTGGTTAGCCTCATCTACCATGTTGTCTTAAAATGGCAGGCACTTTAAGAAATCGCCGAATTTGGCAACCAAATATAAGTGACTTTAAATAAAAGCAGCTTGGATAAAGCTGACTAATTTCGCGAAATTCTCATTCATAATGATTTAGTATTGATAACAATTAGTATTGAATCTCCTACATTCGGTTTCCACTTAATTGAGCTTCGTGTGTTTGAATAATATAAGTTGGCTTTTTAAAAATAAGGAATATGAAAGCTACCTCTTCCTCCCGGCACTGGCTGGAAGGACTTTTTAAATGCTTTATTCGACGAAGCAAGGACGATGCTTAGAAAAATATAGAAAACTTTTTGCTCCGATAAAGTTTATGACTTATTAATAAAATTGTAGTTTTTACAAAGCATTGAGCTATGTTTCGTAAATTTAATTGGAAAATGTAAATCAAATGATTTCATGCCGTGCCAGTTCACTTCGAACCCACCGGCGCGGCGGTTAATCAAATTCCAAGTCGTGTATCACACTTACCTTGATATTTAAAGTAAATATTTGGTTAAAAAGCACGCGGCTCTTTAAAACACGTACAGTGTATAGATGGATACATACAGGGCGTCCAGCGAATAAGACCTTGATATCAAAATTAAATATCTCAAAAACAAAGATCAATAGAAATATGCGGTAAACGGTTTGCTAATCTGTAAAAATGTTATACAGAAGTTTCAAAATTTAGTTACAAAAACCGTTAACAGATGGCGCTGTAATTGCAATGCTTATAAATTGTGCTTCGGAGTCCAAAGCACTAGAGTCTCATTCCTAGATGGCTCCCGAAGGAAGGACGAAAAGTGGGAAGTCCGCTTCTTAGTTGGGGTAATGTGCAGGAGCGGAGCCATGTGTCGACCAAATTGAGATTTAAAAAAATTGTGTTATAAGCTATTTCGGTCTGGATACCAGTATCTCTGTGGTGCCTGGATACCAGTATCTCTCTTTTTTCTCCTAATTGGTAGATCGCAGAATCGAATACAAGCAGAGGAGGATTTTTAAAAAAATGGAAATCTTAACTTTTTAATGTTTATTTAAATTGTGAAAAAAAGTTTGAATAAAAAAAAATCCAAAGTTTCCAGTTTTAAAATTTAAAAGAAACCCTTTTTTGTAAAACATTGAACATTCATAAAAATGATTCATAAGAATTTTTTTTAAATTGTAGAAAATATGGAAAAATGTGTGGAGAAATGTATGGAAAAATACAAAGTTTCTATTTTTTTTAAATAATAAAGTTAAAAAAAAATTAATTTTAAAAAGTCCTTCCGGCCAGTGCCGGGAGGAAGTGGTAGCTTTCATATTCCTTATCTTAAAAAAGCCAACTAATATTATTCAAACACACGAAGCTCAATTTAGTGGAAACCGAATATAGGAGACTCAATATTATTTTTTATCAATACTAAATCATTATGAATGAGAATTTCGCGAAATTAGTCAGCTTTATCCAAGCTGCTTTTCTATAAAGTAACTTATATTTGGCTGCCAAATTCGGCGATTTCTTAAAGTGCCTGCCATTTTAAGACAACATGGTGGATGAGACTAACCAGTGAACTTGGTCGAGACCTTAGTAATTGCTGTGCACATGCTCGCTCACATCGGAATCGGTCGATATATACGAGCGCTGTCGCAGGCAAAAATCAGATTTTTCAAAATTTCACCCACATTAGAAATTGAAATTGCTATATCTGAGCCATTTTTTAAGATAAAGACAAACAGAAAATGCTCCTGAATCCTTGTATAAAGGTCAAATACTTAAGAAAGAAACCTTTTTCAAATTCTAATTTTTTTGCACCTCACTTTAAATATAATTTTTTTTTAATTTAATAGCCGACATTTTGAAACAAGATGGCTGATGAATGTGGCCAGAGAACTTGGTCGAGATATTGATGTATACTATCCACATGCCTTCTTACATCGAAATAGGCGAATACGTGTGGTATCGCGTGACAAATACAAGATCGTTTCAAAATGTTAGCCATGCTAGATATTCAAAGTGCTATAATTCAACCATTTTTTAAGATATAAACAAAAGAACAAATTTTCAGAAACAAAAACTGCACCGGAATCTTTGTATCAAGGCCAAACACATAAAAAAAAATCTTTTTCATTTTCCTAATTTTTAATACCTCATTTTAAATTTTAAATTTAATGTTTTTTAATTGCAACCCTTTTGAAACAAGATGGCGAATGAAGCTGGCCAACCAACTCGGTCGAGACATTTGTATGTACTATGTACAGACCAAGTTACATCCAAATCGGTTCATAAATACGCCTGTTATCGCGTGACAAAAATCAGGTCGTTTTAAAATGTGAGCCACAATAGAAATTCAAAATGCTATAACTCAGCCACTTTTTAGGTGCGTTCGTAATTATATAAATACGTAGCACCTATAGTCGTCGTTCAGTCCGTCCGTCCGTCTGTCCGTCCATCCGTCTGTCCGCATGTAACAGAGCAAAAACTACCCAACCGAATGGTCTGAAATTTCAAATATATGATTGTTGCAAACTTTTGTCGAGCCATTTCAAATTTTATGAAAATCGGATGTATAGTTTAATTACAGGGACAGTCAAAAGTTATTCTTTACATTACGGCCAATGGGAAAAATTATTGCAAGTGGATTTTAATGATATTAGAGCCTTCCGAATGATCTGAAATTTTAAAGATATAACTGTTGCAAAATTTTGTCGAGCCCTTTCAAATTTTAGGAAAATCGGATGCATAGTTTAATTACAGGGACAGTCAAAAGTTTTTCTTTACATTACGGCCAATGGGAAAAATTATTGCAAGTGCATTTTAATGATATTACAGCCCTCCGAATGGTCTGAAATTTTAAAGATATAATTGTTGCAAAATTTTGTTGAGCTATTTCAAATTTTAGGAAAATCGGATGTATAGTTTAATTACAGGGACAGTCAAAAGTGTTCCGTTACATTACGGGGAATGGGAAAAAAAATATTGGAAGTGCATTTTAATGATGTATCAGACTATGCGTTTTATGAAGTGCAAAAAATTATACATTCACTACAATATGGGGTGCAAAAAATAATTATAAAACTAGTTATAGTACGAACGCACCTCATTTGCCACGTTTGACGAGCAATTTCCAACTTGTTTAGATATAGACGAAACTAAAACTGTTACGGAGTCTTTGTATTAACAACAAACACATACGAAAAAAATCTTTTTCATTTTCAATTTTTTTGGTATCTCATTTTAAATTTTTTAATTTTTTTAAATAACCGCCATTTTGAAACAAGATGGCGGATGATGCTGGCCAACGAACTCGGTCGAGATATTTGTATGTACTATGTAACACAACAAGGTACATCCAAATCAGTTCATAAATACGTTTGTTATTACGTGACAAAAATCAGGACATTTCAAAATGTCAGCCACGCTAGAAATTCATAATGCTGTAACTCAGCCATTTATTAAGATATAGACGAAACAAAAACTGCTCCCGAATCTTTTTATCAATGTCAAACACGTAAGAAAAAAATAATTTTTCTGTTTTCAATTTTTTGGCACCACATTTCAAATTTAAATTTTTCTTAAAAATGTAAATGGCCGCCATTTTTAAACAAGATGGCAGATGAAGCTGGCCAATGAACTCGGTCGAGACATTGGTATGTACTATGTATAAACGAAGTTACATCAAAATCGGTTCATAAATACGCCTTTTATCGCGTGACAAAATTCAGGACGTTTCAAAATGTCAGCCACGCTAGACATTCAAAATGCTATAACTCAGCCATTTTTTAAGATATAAACGAAACAAAAACTTCTCCGGAATCTTTGTATAAAGGTCAAATACATAAGAAAAAATACTTTTCCATTTTCAATTTTTTGGTACCACATTTCAAATTAAAAATTTTTTTTAAAATTTTAAATGGCCGCCATTTTGAAACAAAAGGGCGGATGAAGCTGGCCAACGAACTCAGTCGAGACATTGGTATGTACTATGTACACACCGAATTACATCGAAATCGGTTCATAAATACGAAAGTTACAGTGTGACAAATGTCAGATATATATATATATATATATATATATACAACTCATTTTCTCATTTTAAATTTAATTTTTTTAAATTTTTTTTAAATGGCCGCCATTTTGAAACAAGATGGCGGATGAAGCTGGCCAACGAACTCGGTTGAGTTATTTGTATGTACTATGTACACACCAAGGTACATCCAAATCGGTTCATAAATACGTCTGTTATTACGTGGCAAATATCAGGGCGTTTCAAAATGTCACCCACACTAGAAATTCAAAATGCTATAACTCAGCCATTTTTTAAGATATAGACGAAACAAAAACTGCTCCCGAATCTTTTTATCGAGGTCAAACACATAAGAAAAAAATATTTTTTTTCAATTTTAAATTTTTTGGTACCACATTTCAAATTTAAATTTTTCTTAAAATTTTAAATGGCCACCACTTTTAAACAAAATGGCGGATGAAGCTGGCCAACGAACTCGGTCGAGACATTGGTCTGTACTATGTATAAACGAAGTTACATCCAAATCGGTTCATAAATACGCCTTTTATCGCGTAACAAATTTCAGGACGTTTCAAAATGTCAGCTTCGCTAGAAATTCAAAATGCTATAACTCAGCCATTTTTTAAGATATATACGAAACAAAAACTGCTACGGAGTCTTTGTATAAAGGTCAAATACATAAGAAAAAAATATTTTTCAATTTTCATTTTTTTGGTACCACATTTCAAATTTTAATTTTTTTTTTAAATTTTTAAATGGCCGCCATTTTGAAACAAAATGGCGGATGAAGCTGGCTAACAAACTCGGTCGAGACATTGGTATGTACTATGTACACACCGAATTACATCCAAATCGGTTCATAAATACGAGAGGAGAGTTACAGTGTGACATAGGTCAGATATATATATATATATATATATATATCAATTTTGAACGGAGGGTGGTTTCGGGGTCTGGGGGTCATGATCGATGAAAATATACCAAAATTTTTTGAAATCGCTTTCCTCCGAACGGCTGCAATAGGTAGCTTTTTGTAAAGAAAGCTACCTAAAAGAAACCTAAATTTTCGGCAACCTATCACAGCAAAGGCAGAGTTATGATTGAGTTGACACACGTTGTTTTAAGAAGTAGAGATGGGGTTGCAATGTTGACAAAAGTTAAAAAATATCAACGGTTTTTTATAAAATAGCCTATGGCCCAGTTACCTCGTGGGGCCAGTTACCCCAACTTAACTTATCAGTCTTTAATTTTTCATATCTATAAAATACTGTTACGATTACTTCAGAAGTCATACATCATTAAACGAAATAATTACATTTTTTTAAATATTTGCTTATTTTCATTGAATATTTAA
This sequence comes from Maratus speciosus, assembly GCA_963932465.1. Lineage (NCBI taxonomy): Eukaryota > Metazoa > Arthropoda > Arachnida > Araneae > Salticidae > Maratus > Maratus speciosus. The sequence goes on along the minus strand of OZ010787.1, from coordinate 681,209,158 downwards.
CCTGTGTAATTTTTTATTTCAGCAAGTATTTACAGACTTAAAATTCCATAAATATTTATTGCATTTTTTCCCGAACAATTGGAGTTAGCTTATGAAATGATTTTCCTTGAATGAAATCTGATTTTTCCTTTCGAGTAAGATTTCATTCTGGTATTGAGGACTTCTTGGTTTAGACTGTCTTAGTTAAGTCTGTCTTCTTTTATATTCTTCTTGGTTTAGATAGTTAAAGATATTATTTCCAAAATCAAAAATTAAATTTATCAGAAAAGAAATAAAAATTTTACGCATTCACTATTTTTGACAACTATGGCACTATCAGTTTTAATCCAATTTGACTGGTTTTGTGTTTTCTTTAAATTATGCGATAGTGTTAATTATTTTTCAAGTCGGAATTTCTTATAAAAAGAATCTAAGTGGTATTATATAGATTAATTTTTATACAATTATTCTAATTGTTTAATAAATCGTATGAGATGTAAATTTTCAACTGGGCGAAGAATGTCAGAATCAGCATTCGAACCAGGGATCTTTTGGCCGAAGCCGTAAGTACTCTACCATCTGAGCTATCCCGGAGGAACCTGATGGAACTAATTCACCCAGCTAACCTTATTGATCATGTCATCTGATCTGATAACTGAACCAGTTCTACAGGATAAATCGCAGGTAATGGAACTCCAGGAAACGCGGGATACGGAATTACACTAGATTCATTTGATCCGTAATTAATTCCGTATCCAGCGTTTTCTGGAGTTCCATTACCTGCGATTTATTCTGTTGAGCTGATTCAGATATCAGACCAGATCAATAAGATTAGCTGGATGAATTAGTTCCCTCAGATTCGTCCGGTAGAGCTCAGATGGTAGAGCATCGGCGGTTTCAGCCAAGCGATGCCTGGTTCGAATCTTGTTCCGGATATTTTTCGCCCAGTTGGAAATTTACATCTCATACGATTTATTTACAAATTAGAATAATTGTGTTAAAATGAATCTAGTGTAAATCCGTATCCAGCGTTTTCTGGAGTTCCATAACCTGCGATTTATTCTGTTGAACTGATTCAGATATCAGAACATATGTTATAATCAATAAGGTTAGCTGTGTTAATTATTTCCAACAGATTCCGTCAGGGATAGCTCAGATGGTAGAGCATTGGCGGCTTCATCTAAGAAATCACTCATTCGAATCCTAGAACGGACATATTTCGCCCAGTGAGAAATTTTCGTCTCATAAGTGGTATTATCTAACCAAATATAAAAAACTAAATGGATTACGCCATAGTAAAGTCAGATGTAGATTTTTAAGAATAAGATATGGGTGAGTATCACAAAATGTGAGATTCTGAAAAGAAAAATTTTGAAAATTTAAATCATTTCAAAGATTCTGTTTTTTTTTAATGTTGTTTTAACAGCCGATTAAAGGAATTTATATGTAAAATTGTTAACGTTTGAAGAGCTTAAGTTCATTTTTATGTAATTATAATTATATGTCATTTTCTTGGCATATTTATGCCAGGATAATGACAATTTCATTCCAAAACATTTTTCACATTCTTGTTTTTTTTTTTTTTTTAGATTTAATATTTTAATTTTGTTTAAATTAACATGTTTCCTCTATAGTATCTCAAATTCAGTGTAACGTTCAGTTTTATTTGTAATTTATAGAAGCCAGGAAAATAGCATAATAAACGTCTACTCAATTTTTACAAAGCCTTTAAACACATTATTTTCAAAGAAATATCTAAAAGATCTTGCTGGTATTAATCATTTTACTACTTCTGACTTGAACTATGTCAAGAACAAAAAGAATTACTCTGCAGCGCCAACTTTATACCTCATAAAGAACTAAAATGAGAAGTCCAGGACAATGACATTCATTTTCAGTGACAATCATATTTTAATTATAGAAAATTATTTGTAAAATACAGAACTACAGAACTTGTTACCTGCCACATATATGTGTTATATAAGGTATATTTAATAATTAGAAATAAAAAAAAACTAGAAAAAGATATTTGTACATGATAGCAGAAAGCCATTTAATTTGCACACATCACAGTGCGACATGCCAGGAAAATGACAATCTGAAATTTTATGTCTTTTAATTGCTTTATTTTTGTGTTATTATGAATATAATATTTCTTGAAAATATTTCTAAGAATATTTTTTGTGAGAATGTAAAAAAGAAAATTACATTACATAACATTAAATATAAATTATATTGTGTGGACTGCAATTTTGTGATATTGACCCATATAGTTTTGCATTATTGACACAAATATGTCTATATAAAAGCACTGTTGATAGCTGCTACAGTTATTACGTAAAAACTGAAAGATCATTTATAAAATCGCATTTTTTTTATTATTTAGCATGCACTTTTTCATTCATGTTATTTTTTCTCTTCTACATAGTTTCCGCTTTAGTATTTTCTTCAAATGAAGATTTCTTTTTGTTTATAGTTCGATAAATTTCTGAAAAATGATTCTCATCTGCATGAAAGAACAGAATGAAATACAACGTTTTAAAAGAATAGAAAACGTTATTTTTAATAATAAGATTGTTATGATCTAATATTCTAATTTATGGTTTCTGACTTTAAGTCAAAACTACCTGCATTTTTATTTGCATAGCGAAAGATTTTATTTTTATTTTGAAGTTTAAATGTATTTTTTAAAAAATAAAGTTTTATCCCAAAATTATATTTTCCTTCTTTTATGTAAATTAATCTATCTATGTGTGCATACTGGGCTAGTAATTACAACAATTTAACTTACACATAAAATATTTGAATAAAATTCGATGTTTAAATTTATTAAATGGTAAATCCATTATTTAATTTTTAATAATAAAAACTGTAAATTTATATTTGCATTAATTAAGGGGAAGTGCACTTTCTCATTTTATCATATTAGGCTTTAATATATAGTTTAAAGATTTTTTTTCACAAAAAAATTTTTGAAATGTTAATTTACAGATGACGTTATTTACAATCTATTATTATTCAAATAATTATATAAGATTGTGTTTTGAAGAATTAATTAGGGGACTCTTATGGTTCTTCTAGTACTCTGTATTTTTTTTTAAATTTAAAAATAAGTCATAAAATATTTATTTGTAGCTTGAAATTTTGCGGTTATTAAATATCGAGATTCTGACACAATGCATTTTATTTAGCTTGTATTTAAATCTTTGTTTCAAAACTACTTTCTTGTTAGGTTCAAATTTACCTAAATGCAAATATAGCTAAATTAGAAATTGCTTTTTTATAATTATTATTAAAGTATTTACTCTGCAGTAATGTGGATTATTCTTGAATGTAACAAATTGTATCTTTTTGTAGTAATGTTATGCGAAAGTATTACATATTTCTTTCGTTTATTGGGCGACCAGATAAGCAAGGTTAAGTACTTCGAAGGTTCTTTCTGCCAGATTGAATAAAAAGATTAATTTGATTTTAGTTATGCACTTGTGAGTAGTGTAGGTGTGTTGCGGTATACTAAACTGTATATCAACCTTATATGATAGATAATTAGCTATTTTTGTTAGTTTCAAATATATTATATATATATTAAAATTACATGCCATCTTTACATTAAAGATTTGGTCAGATTTTGTTATACGAGATTGTTTATTGTCTTGGTATTGAATTTATCTTTCATTTCAAAGGTTTCTATATACTTTCAAAGAAAAATATAAAACAAAATGTGAAAACAAGTGCGTTAAATTTGTACTTTCAATACTGAAAACAGCTATCTCTCTCAAAAGGGAAATGCTGTATTTCTCTTCTGTTCCTAAATTTCCTATCTTTCAATTAAATATTTTCTGGTATTTTAGAAAATAGTTTACATCCAATTCTTATTGTAATTTATTCTCATTAGTTTGCATTTAATTATTCACGCATTTTTCACCTGTTTAAGTGTGTTTCGTAACAGGGTATATATTTTGCAACGGGTGTCTCATAAATTCATTAATACTTCAAAAATTCTTAAAAATATGTATATTTTAATGCGGTATGCATCAAAATTATTCTTATGAGATTTCTTTTGGTAAAGAGAAAAATATTAGTGAAAATTTTCATTAGCGCATTTTCAAATAGCGATCTCCAGTAACTGAGCATGGCTGTGAACATTAACAGCGCGCGCTCTTCAAAGAAAAAAGGACTCAAAATAATGGACGAAGTGAAACCATGCCAAAAAGTGACACGTGTTGAATATAGTGGTTCACCAGTGTATGCATGTGGGTTCTCTTGTGCCCAGATTCGACAGTTATGTGATTAACTGTTCCATGCAATGAAAAACGAGCCTCATCTGTCCACATGATGTTGAAAAGCTGCTGTGCATCACTTGAGGCTTTCATCAAAGATCACCTTACAAATTCCTTTCCCTTAGCTGTGTCATTTGGTTAGAGCTGATTAAGTGATTGCATCTTGTAAGGACACAAGTTTAATACGTCATGAAGGATACGGAATGCGGATGACTTTGGTATTCCAGTTATTCTCTTTACTTCTCTTGCGCTACTTATCTCACTCGTGACCTATTTACTTAGAGTGTCCATTTGCGAAGCTACAGCAGAGGTACGAGATTCTAATAAACATGGTGAGCCGAAGCGAGGGCGATCGCACAAACTTCCGTTTCTTCGAAACTTTGGACGAGGGAGAGCAGTCCAGAAATCGTTATTGGACCTTTCCCCTTCTTCATTCCTTTCTGTGTCCAACACCACCGTAAATCTTCGATCGGACCAGACTGATGTAAAACAGCTTCACCAGCATTACCTTATACACCAAAGTTAACATCACACGGAAAAACGTACGTCTGCGTTATTTTCATAGAAATTTGAAATAATCTGTTAAACGTGCACTCGGTATTTTTTAAGGAATCTAGTTTGCATATTTCTTGTAATTGAATAGCGTGAAACAGTATAATGACCAAAATCAACCATGGATTTGATGCCATGAATAAAATGCGAAAGCAGAACTTGTGGCCCTGAACTACAGTCTAGTTTTTTGAACAGGCTGGCTTCGCTATCGTATCAGAAAACGTTTTAATTAAAGGTTACTTTAACAGATCAATTAACAGGATGAGAAAGGACGTTGCATCCGCAAAAGTTTAAAACTTTTTTTTTTTGTAAGTTATGAAAAAAGAGGGTTTAGAAAATCGATACTACTTTTTTTGGATGAGTCTTACTCATGGTCATGAATTAAGGGTAATGACTAGGCAGTTTCAATTTTAGACGATATCTTCAGAAATTCTCGACAAATCGTACGTGAATTTCAGATATGTAAAGAACCCATTTGACCTCCTATTTACCACTGAATATTTAGTCACGATGGAAAATAGGAGAGCAACAATATATTGAGTAAAAATATCTATCACTCTGTAACTGAAAAAGCTTCAAACGGTCTGTCCTGTTAGCAAATAACTGAGTAGACTCTGTGCAACATTTGCATGCATTTGCGCAAAAATAGCACGCATGTAATCTATGAAAAATTTCCATTTTGTTGTTGTTGTTTGTTTATGGGTCATTGTCTCTAAACAGCGATATTTCTGTCCTCGCTTCAAAAGTAACTTATAAACTTGTATAAAAATAAAACGGAATGCTAGAATACTTTAATGACCTGCTTTTATGAAAGTATAATAAGATAAAACATATTATTTATTAATATAAACCACTTAAAAGCTTTTTATATAATAAATGTTATTCTTTTGTGTGTCCTCCATCTTAACACAAAAGTAGTTTTTAAAAGTTAACCATCGAAATATAACTGCGATACATTTTTGTTTAAATTATTAAAAACTGTCATATAATACTGCAAATTAAAAATGTATAATTTTTATTTTTCAGATAAAATAATGGAAAATATCCTTTGAATTTTATTGTCATTCCTTTATCATAAAATGAAAATAATACTCACATCTGGCAACAGTTACATTTTACCAGAATAACGCCTGCGAACAGTGGCATCATCATTTTTAATATTTTTTTTTCAGTAAACAAGCTTGTAGAAGTAAAACTAGGTAAATTCTAGTAATCTTAGTAAATATTTTTTTTTACTATCGTTACCCAGTCCTTTTCATTTTCCTTAACTCCTTAAGCACCACGACGTACCTGCGTACGTCATGAACTCTTCTATTTGAAATATCAGGACGTATTTGTGTACGTCCTCATTTTAAATCCAGACTGCAATATTCTAAGCATCTGATTCTTTGCGTTGCTAATTGCTATTATGATTGGTTCTGTACGTGTTTTATAGCAATGATTGTTTTCGCAACCAATAAATGTCGTTACATGTAAAAAAATCTCAATAGTTTTCCTGCTGCTTTGTTGCATGTACTAGTTGTTTACTTCGAGACTTATTTATGTTTGTATATGATAAATTAACCTTTATTTCATCTCCTTACATTACATGTAATTATATAATTCACACGTAATTTAGAAATAATGACCTATACTACTTTGGCGAAATTTTATATATCTTGTATTCATCATACTATCACTTACTTGAATAGGGTACTTAAGAAGTTAATTTTCTAATGAAAGCTCAATCAGTGATTAAGCCTTATTTGTGCTGAGTTTTAAAGCTATCTTTAAACGCAATTATATTTTTTTTTGTATATAGTTATAATAGCAGACGAACTAACTATTTTTCATTCCCTAGGCAGATAAGGATGGCAAATCTCACTAATGGGAATAAACTCACAAACTGGGGTCACAAACTGGGAATAGTTAAGATTTAATTTAACTTTTTAAACATTTTATGCAGTTGTCATGCAAAATTTACTCTTTTAAATTTTAAAAATGCATATTTTTGTTGTCCTGTTTCGAAAAGCATTAAAAATTGCTATACTGTGTACCATGATCTGTAGCGCAAAACGTTTTGTTACTATATTGCTGTTTTTCTTAAAGTACCAATAGTTGGTAATCCAGGTTCGTAGATCCTTGAATATTAGGCATAAAGACGAAAAGAAGAAGAACACTGCAACTTTAAGAAAGGATGGCTTTATCAGCTGTAGACATGAATAATGTAAGTGCCAGAGAGGGACCCTTTTAGCTAGCTGTTAACAATAAGATGTATAAAGAAGGAATGAATAATTTGTCAGATATCGTTGCCAATGTGTCGAGCCAAATTCTTGGTACCCTCGACCATTATAACCCTAAAGGTAAATGGAACTTTGAATTAAAAAGCAGTCAAATGGACCGTTGATTGGAGTTTTAACATTTCAACTTACAAATACGAATGCCAAAGCTAAATGATGGGAAATATGCATTTAGAATCAGCAACGGAGATGCCGGGCGCCGATTTTAATATAAACAGAGTATAATATTTGCGGCCGAAAAGACAGTTGTATTGACAATCAAACTGAAAATTAACACTGGGTGTATAAATAACTGATACAATTGAAACATATGGTCAAAGAATATATTTTTTATATATAAATTCGTTAACCGAAGGAAAATATGCTCGAACAGTTAATGATTTTAGGATGAGAAAAAGATTTGTTTTTGATTTATTTTATTAACGGCTTTGAGTGAACTTGGGAAACTTAAGTAACTGAAAAATAAAACGCATGAAAAGAAGAAATAGATATATTCTTTTTAGAAAGGAGAGGAAGTTTTGATTCAGTTTATAATTATGAAAGGAGAAATAAAATTTTAAAATGGGGAATTTAATTTTACAAAGGAGATAAATAATGATATGTGATGATATGTTATTTTCAACATCACAATTGCTCTTAAAAAATTTAATTTTTTTCATAAAATATATATAATATGAATAAATGTAAACATGCATTGCTTTAGAAAATAAGATATAAATCAGACACGGTTTGTATACTTTTCACGCATAAAATCAACATAATGATTCATGATTATACTAATTTGCTAGAGTTGAAAATTTATTATCTAACTTTATTAAAAACATTCTTAGTTTATTAAATGGTAATTTCTTAAAGGTTTTAATAATGATTATTAATAATTTTTTTTTTCTCGTGCATAAGTGTCACCAAGAAAGAAACAAATACCTGTAAAGGATTACATGCAGGAAAAATAAAACAGAAGCTAAAATCATATCCAGTTTGTAAGCTGAATTAAGAAGAAAACTGCGAGATAAATCAAACTAATGTCCAAATTATCAGCCAGATATCAGATATTTCAAAGTAAACAATGGGTAGTAAATGGCAGAAAAATCCATGCAAAAAAGAAACATATCACGAAACATTATTATTTCAACTTTAGTGAAGAGACTGTCTCAGATGAAGATAAGGAAAATCAGTTGTCAGCCAAAGACAGATCTAACCAAATAAGCAAAAGAAAAGTTTTTGTACCATGCAAAACTTTAAGGGGGTCCGGGACACTAAAATCTCCACGTTTTCAAAAACAAGTTATCCATTCTCTATGTTTTTCTGCTTAAAATAGCGTTTAAATCATGTTTATATCTTAATTAGAACAGGAAAATAATAAATTTTTTGGTTTGGTTTGTTTTTAAAATCTAGCTTTCAAGCAACGGTTTTAACGGAAACGACTTCTTGTGAAAATGCGTTTTTCTTCATGCTGGCTTTTTTCTCCCTTCCTCGTATTTAAATCGTTATGAGTCAAGAATCGTTAAAGCTAAATGGTTCAAACTTGGAAAACGTCTTTTTCAATTGTTAATTTAGATTCACCTAATTAGAAAAAAAATATTTACTTTTGAAAATATGATTTTTTTAAAGTTACGCCCTTTGTTTTGAAATGTTTACTTTAAATATTTTTAATTTTTTTAATTAATATTTTTAAAAATGCTGAATCAAAAATTCAAACTTATACATTTCTGTTTATTTAAATGACAAAAAAAAGGAATTTCTACAAATAATATTTCGAGTTATAAATTACCCCACCTTTTTAATGAATTTTAAATTAAATTTTTTTAAAAATATATGAGAAGTTTTATCACGTGATTTTGTTTACAAATAACATGATTAAGCATCACAAAAAAATTCAAAATTTTAACTCAATAAATAAAAAATATTTTAAATCCCGGACACCCATAAACAGATTAAAAAAAATAATAAAGTTAATAAAAAAAATTCCGAGGTTGAACTTAAATTATACTAAGAACAAATTAAGATGGAAGAAAGAAAGCTGGTTGTAATCGAATAAGAAGAGATCGAGCAACACTGGCTAGAGAACTGAAAAAGATGAAAGACGAATTATTAAGAACTGAACGAAGTTCTGAAATGCACAAAAAAATGTTTTACAGGCTTAGAGACAAGAATTCCAGTCAGAAATCACTTGGAAGGAAGATAACACATATCTCGAAAAAGATTAATGCAACGCGTGAAGGGGAGGGAAATATTGATTGGGGAATTATTGAGAAAAGGAATTGGCAAACGAATACAGCAAGCTGAAAAATGAAAAACAAAACAAATTTTAAACGAAAAATGCATGAAGATCCTTTAAGAAATGTAAATTTGCAATTGCAGCAAAAAAAAATTCATGACTTCTCTTTCGGAATTTGGTAACTTTCAGCACAGTAGAAAAAATAAAACTCAGCAATAATTTATAGTTTCTAATAAAGTTTTCCTACTATAATAATTTGTGAACAAAAGAAAGAATTTTTAGTTATACCTGTTTGTTATATCTCTAAGCAACATTCCTCTGCCTATTTGAAAATTAAAATTTTATTTTTGTAAATTTAACATCGTAAATAATTTTTGCGGACTATATTTTCTTACTTAGAGACAGTATCTAAATACAATAAAACTCAATTTTAAAGTAGAAAAAAATATTAGTTTTTAAAAGTCCTTCCGGCCAGTGCCGGGTGGAAGAGGTAGCGTTCATATTCCTTATTTAAAAAAAAAAAAAACAGCTTATATTATTCAAACACACAAAGCTCAGTTTAGTGGAAACCGATTATAGGAGATTCAATACTAATTTTTATTAACACTAAATCATTATGAATGAGAATTTCGCGAAATTAGTCAGCTTTATCCAAGCTGCTTTTATTTAAAGTAACTTATATTTGATTGCCAAATTCGGCGATATCTTGAAGTGCCTGCCATTTTAAGACAACATGGTGGATGAGATTAACCAGTGAACTTGATCGAGACCTTAGTGATTCTTGTGCACATGTTCACTCACATCGGAATCGGTTGATATATACGAGTGCTGTCGCAGGCAAAAAATAAAATTTTTAAAAATGTCACCCACATAAGAAATTCAAACTGCTATATCTGAGCCATTTTTTAAGATAAAGACAACACAAAAAATGCTCCGGAATCCTTATATCAAGGTCAAATGCTTAAAAAAGAAACCTTTTTCAATTTCTAATTTTTTTTGCACCTTACTTTAAATATAATTTTTTTTTTATTTACTGGAAGCCATTTTGAAACAAGATGGCTGATAAAGCTGGCCAGCGAACTTGGGGCAAGATATTGCTATATACTATCAACATGCCTTCTTACATCGAAATAGGTTAATAAATACGCGTGTTCTCACGTGATAAATATCAGATCGTTTCAAAATGTCAGCCATGCTAGAAATTCAAAGTGCTATAATTCAACCATTTTTTAAGATATAGACGAAACAAAAACTGCTATGGAATCTTTGAACACATAAAAAAACACATAAAAACGTCGAACACATAAAAAAAATATTTTTCATTTTCCAATTTTTTGATACCTTATTTTAAATTTTAAATTTAAATTTTTTTTTAATGGCAGCCCTTTTGAAACAAGATGGCGAATGAAGCTGGCCAAGAAACTCGGTCTAGACATTGGTATGTACTATGTACACACCAAGTTACATCCAAATCGGTTCATAAATGCGCCTGTTATTGCGTGACAAAAATCAGGTCGTTTCAAAATGTCAGCCACAATAGAAATTCAAAATGCTATAACTCAGTCATTTTTTTAGATATAGAGGAAACAAAAACTGTTCCGGAATCTTTGTATTAAAGTCAAACACGCACAAAAAAAAAAAATCTTTTTCATTTTCCAATTTCTTGGTACCTCATTTTAAATTAATTTTTTTTTAATTTTTTTAAATGGCCGCCATTTTGCAACAAGATGGCGGATGAAGCTGGCGAACGAACTCGGTCGAGACATTGGTATATACTATGTATGCACCAAGGTACATGGAAATCGGTTCATAAATACGCCTGTTATCGCGTGACAAAAATCAGGTCATTTCAAAATATCAGCCACGCTAGAAATTCAAAGTGCTATAACTCAGCCATTTTTTAATATATAATGAAACAAAAACTGCTCCCGAATCTTTGTATCAAGGTCAAACACATAAGAAAAAAATATTTTTTAATTTTCAACTTTTTGGTACCGCATTTCAAATTAAAATTTTTTTTAATGTAAATGGCGCCATTTTGAAACAAGATGGCGGATAAAGCTGGCCAACGAACTCAGTCGAGACTTTGGTATACACTACTATATATACACCAAGGTACATCCAAATCGGTTCATAAATACGACTGTTATTGCGTGACAAATATCAGGTCGTTTCAAAATGTCAGCCACGCTAGTAATTCAACGTGCTATAACTCAGCCATTTTTTAAGATATAGACGAAACAAAAACTGCTCCGGAATATTTGTATCAAGGTCAAGCACATAAGAATTTTTTTTTCAATGTTTTGGTACAACATTTCAAATTAAAATTAAAAAAAATTTAAATGGCCGCCATTTTGAAACAAGATGGCGGAAGAAGCTGGCCAACGAATTCGTATATTGGTATGTATTATGTATACACGAAGTTTCATCCAAATTGGTTCATAAATACGAGAGTTACAGTGTGACAGATAGATATATACGTAAGATCAGATATATACGTATATATCTTATCATGCTTTTGGATTCCATGTGCGGGAATATATTTTGAAAATCTACTGGGAATTTATACGGTATGTTGTGTAAGATTTCTATTGCTATAAATTAAATATTTAATGGATTGTAGTGTTTTTTCCATTTCATGCCATTTGATAATGTTCTGTTTTCATCTTGAAACTATTCTTTTGTTATATTGGTTGTTTGGGTACAGGAGAAAAAAAATCAGCTTTTAGCTTTTTTCTCACAGAAAACAACCGATTTGCTTATATCATTGAATTCTGTACCCTTGAAAACGTAATTCAATATATAAGTTTTTCAATATTTTCGGAATCCATATTCTTCTTTTTTCTTCCACATTAATTCTTGTAATTAAGTATAAGGTACTTTGTTTTATACATACAGTTCTATATTATAGGTATGTGGCATCCATTTTTACTGTCAAATCATTCACAATAATGCGGTTTTTGATGATGTTCGGTAATGTTTAACCCATTTGTGCCTGGCGTCCTAATTTTGGGACGCTTTCTTAAAAAAATTCCCATTACAAATGGAATTATGATATCCTTTCAAAACTTTGTAAAATATGTCCTTAGTATTTGTTTTCAATATTTATCCATAAATGACAGCACATTTTTAAGAATAAAAAGGTGAAATAAATGTTTGTTGTAGCGAAAAATTGGATTTTCTTGAAATAAAATGGCGCGTAAGAAAAAGTAAGATATTTCTTTTATTTTTTTATCAATCATTTTATAAGTGGTATTATTTATAAGACGAAACATTTTTTTAGAATACGTATTTTTGCATTTTTTCAGATTTCTATTTTTTTGTTCGAATTTGAACTTTTATATATCGTCCCAATTTTGGGACGCTAGGCACGAATGGGTGGGGGTTTTCTCCGTTACTGTCTATGCATTAAATGTATGTTTTATGCCATTTATTTCGTTACAAAATAGTTACATACCATTTAGATTATTATTTGGCTATAAAATTATTATTCGGATTATTATTTGGCTATTCTTTGTTATTACTATAGGGGGGGGGGGGGTGTTAGTGGTCGGGCTCGGTTCAAGAACAAGACACCCACCCCTCCCCACCCTTAGCTATTGGCTTGGTAAAAATTTATATCATACCGTTATGTTTTGTACTAGTTTAGTATTTGACATCCTGAGGTTACTAAAATACAGTAGAACCTCGATTATCCGACATAACTGGGATCGAACCGACAGCAGATAATCGAAATTTCCGGATTATCGAGAATTTATCACTAATCATATAGTTTAATATGTAACATCGTCATCGAACTGCTATTAGGACTATTTAAACTGCTTAATAAATATCTAAACTTAAATTATGCATGAAAATAATTTTATCTGTTTAGAACAGGGACGTGTACACAGGGGGAGGGGGGGGGGGCAAGAGTACAATTATACCGGGATCGAATCTTGCGGGAGCTCATGCTAATTTCAATGGAATTCGAAGAAAGGGGAACCAAAATGCTTATATCTACTCGTGGTTTGGAAAGGAACACTTGCATACAGAAGGAATGTGAAAGTTAAAGAAAAAATACGTTGGAAAAAAAATCAGGATATCGACATCGGTTTACAGAGAGTTCCGGTTACACGAGGGTCGGATAATCGAAGTTCTACTGTGCCATATATACTCGTGTGTAAAACGAAGAATTTTTGACAATTTTCTGCAAGTAAATAGGGGGGGGGGTGGTAGACTTATACGCGAGTCAATTACAAAAGCCGAAAAGAAGGGGAAAAAAACAAAACTTCGAATACTGCAAAGTCTGCTTCTTTATGTGTATAAATAATAAAATAATAAATAAAATATACATATAATAATAATTTATTATTAAAAAATTTCAATGATTTGTTTTTGTTTACTTACTAATTTTTCGCATTAGTAAGTGAACTCTTTGGTTTGATTTTGTGCTAAATTGAAGTAAAAAGTTAGGGGGTCGACATACGCGAGTTTTTGATTTTTTGCACGTTCAAAAGTTAATGGGTCGGCGTATATGCAAGTAAATATGGTATATATACTCCATTTGTAGTTATTGATTATTATAAATTGTTACTATATAAATTTTTACTATGCCAATAGCTAATGGTGAGGAGGAAGGGGGTCTTGTTCTTGAGCCGACCCCAGCCCTCGCCCCCCCCCCTTATAGTAATAATAAAGAAATTTTTATAGTCAAATAATAACCCGAATGATTTATAACCTTTTTGAAACATATTAAATGGCATAAAACATAGATATAATGCTTAGACAGTAACGGAGAAAACCCCTACCCTTTCGTTCCTAGCGTCCCAAAATTGGGACGTTTATATTTTTACACGTTAAATAAAAAAAAAAAATTCAAAGAGAATTTTTTTGTTATTTTTTACGTTCATTTTACACCATTTACTATAATTAAGCCCAATATTGAGTTGATAAAAAAATTCAGGCACTAATGGGTTAATTAATGGTTATATATATATATATATATATATTAGTCTTCTCGGGACAATATCATATTAATTTCTAATAGTATACCATCTTTATGGAGAATAATGTGCATAATAAGTTTATTTGATATAACTAATGTTGTTACAGTTTGTATTAAAATTTGGTTATTAGTTTTATATTATTCCTCTATACTTTTTAATATTGTTTAATTTTGAACTTACAAGGGAACCACTTTTGGTGTTGCTCGCACCTAGCAACGATACCTGGTGCATTTTGTAGCCCTATACATAAAACTAAGAGAACCGATAAAATTTCTCTGTTAAAATCATATCTTATATACATTTTTATACTTTTATTTTTTTTATTATTACATTTTTATTTGTTTATTTCATGCCGAAAGTGAGTTAAGTCGCCAAATATGGCGCTACAATATTTCTACCTGCTTTATCCGAAGAGTAAATGCACAGTACATATTACTATATCGGAATTATATCGGATTGCGATTTTTTTTTCTTTTATAACTGATAGCATAAGAAACAAATACGGACATACTCAGATATGAGCACATGATGTTTTATTCTTGAGTGTATGCATGTTTTTAGAAATGACCATATACATGTTTCAAACTTGAGTAATTTTGATTCGGAGCCATTTTGACTATGTGACATACTCAGATTTGAGTATTTTTAGCTCCGTTTTGTCAATGCCGTTTTTAGAGTTTACGAATCATGGTGCATAGCTAACCCTAATTTTTAGATAATTTATAGAAATTAAGTGTGTATACAATAAAAATACGGATAAATATTTCGAAACAACAAAATCATTGAAATTACCTTCAAAATTTTCAATGAAATCTTGAAATTCCACCTGCGAATTCTTTCTTTCACGAATTCATCCATTACCCGGTTTCGAAGGCTGAACTCTACGTTTCTGAAAATACATTACGAAGATTTTTAATGTTCACTGGCGATTACGATAAAATTGTAGTTCGCCCCATTTCATGTAATAAAATATTATTGAGAGGAGTGTATCATAACATATGAAATAATATGAATAAATGTAACTAAACCGGTGAAATTGACTACAGTTAACGAATAAAAAGTAATTTTATTTGAAACTGAGTATTTCCGGTATTTCAGAATTAAAAGTATTGGGTAGTCCTATTTGAAACAAGAAGTTTCATAAAAAAATGAGAACATCGATTTGCTCAGATTTGAAAGTGTCATTTTTCTCAGTGATCTAAAATCGAAAGTGTCCGTCATTATCCTTTCTTTATGAGCATGAGAGTAAATGTTAGTTAATCACAAAAATATTTAATTTAAAAGTTTGAACTGTATACCCTTTAAGGGGACCGGGAAAGCCCTATCTCCGCCATGTTAAATCCACTAATTTTATGTACCTTTTTCTCAGAAATGGTGAAAGATAGATTTCTAGATTTTTTATAGCAGTTAGAATAACATGATTTACGTATTTTAACAGACCATTTTCTTTCTAAGTGAAACTCTAAATTAATTATTAATTAATTATTGAAAGGCATTTTTAAATGAGCGTTTTTGGTTAGATTTCACAGCCTAAAATAAATAATTCTCAACAAATGATTAAATCCCTGCGTTAAACTATACAATATAACATAATATAAGTATTAAAAAAAGTCTGAGTTCTTAAGTTTAATGGATATTGAAAAAAAAGGAACATAAACATGAAAAATCCAAAGTTTTGAGAAAAAGTTAATTAAAGATTTAAATGGCCATTAAACTGTGAAGTACTCTTAGAAAGAATGAATAATTTCACACGTATTTTTTCTATATATAAACATGTGTGACACATCGTTGGAAAGATAAAAGTTTAAACTATTTAATGATATAAAAAAAGTAAAAATCGATTTTTTGGTTGAATTTTGCTTTTCCGGTCCCCTTAAAAGTTTGAACTATATGGGAGATTCTCAAAAGTGGGGTCATTAAACGTTAACTATATGTAATTTTTAAAATTTTCAAATTTAAGGCAAAATTTTTTAATAGTATGCTATATAAGTCTACAAAATTATACACAAACATTAAAAGACAGCAACTATTCTGGAAAATTAATTGTTAAAGCATTTAATTAGCAGTTGTGTACGTTACAAATTTCGGACATTTTTTTGCACGTACGTTACAGATTTTGGACATTGCTGACAGATTTTGGACGTTGCGCTTAGTATTTAAAAAATTCTTAAGACTAAGAATGTAGTAAATTTGTCCTATAATTGTATGTGTGTATATATACATATATATATATATATATGTGTGTGTATATAATTAACTTTTCGTTATCCAGTAATAATAATAATAATGAAATCAAATGTTAATCTCTGATATTAAAATAGTTACTACTTTTTTAGAAGCAGTATCTTAATTTTATAGGAATTACACATTATGCAAAAAACATATCTTTTCATAATATTAGAAGTATCCAACATATAATTTATTCTTTTTTTTTCTCAAAAAAAAAAAGTTATGCTGCCATTTTTTTTAATGCACATATCTATAATTTCTTTATCAAAAGAAAAGTCTCCTCTTGCTGTCACCGGGTGAGGTGGATTTGGTGATTTCAACAAAATATCTTCATATTTTAAATTTCTTCTGTCTTTTTTAGATGGATAACGAAACCTGTTAAAATCAATGTCTGCCTGAGGAGTCAAAAAATTTATAGAAAATATTTGTTCACCATTATCAATGCTGATCTTTTCAATAATAACTGGCCATAAGTTTTCATCATGAATTAATACAAAGTACCAGTCACCAATGTCAATCTATTTTCAACTGTGAGGAGTCAATTGTAGAAACAATATTTTTTCCTCCAGCTTCACTGGTAATGCATTCTTGATTGTTTTTTACAGAGATTGTAAAAATCAGATCTATTTCTTATTTGAATAGTATCAAATTTGTTTGTCGTGCGTACGGAGTGAATCTTTTGAGTACCTTTAACAGTTTTCGCTGGCTGTCTTCTATACTTCGAATACTGTCAATTTCTGTTTTTAAAACCAAAGTTACAGCACGAAGTGGCTTAAACTTTTTATTTGCCTTGCATTTTGGTGGGGGAGCAAAGAGGAAGAATGAAATTTTAAGGAGATGGGATTCTTAAACCTTGAATGTATAAAAAAGAACTCAAGTACAATAATTTAACAAAAAAATATTTATTTTATTTTTTAAGATGTATGTTAGAACAATGGACTCTGTTATAATATATTTATTTATGTATTTAGAAAATTAAAATTATTAATGTTTAGATCGTTCCAACATTTGGACATTGTTATTCAATAATCTTTTGGGGTACATTTGCTACAAAGAAAACTTTGCAAAACACATAAAAACCCGTAAGATCACTGAAGAATTACTTTTGAAATAAAAAAAGAAGTTTACTATTAATTTTAAATCATACTTTTAAATAAGCATGTCCGAAATTTCGTAAGGATCGCAGCGGTCGCCATATTTTGTCTATTGTTACACACATTAGTTGAGCATGCTTCAAGTCAAGTTATATTATTACACGTACTAAATATAATTTATTTATACAAAACACGGTAATTGTTTACGATAAAACATTATAATAAAAATCTTTTTATACGTTTCAGGACACCAAATCATCTTTAAAAATAAATTTACCGAAAATAAAATCGGCGTTTCCATCGTTACACGATTCGGACATTCCACTTTCTTATTTGAGAAAAGTGCATTTATTGCAAAAAAAAATCTTATAAAAACACATAAAAATAATTAAATTTTTTTAAAAAATAATTTTAAAGTTAGATAAAACAGTTTAAAGTACTTACTTTTCAGTATTAGTATTTTACTTTTAGTACTTTTCGTGGAAATGATAGCTTTGTCGCGTACGTTACTTTCGGACATAACAAAATACAAAAAAAATTCTTTATAGAAAAATCCTTCTATCTTCAAAAAGCAATAAATCAGTCTGCCATCTCTTAACGAAATTATCAAAAAATCATCCGTTTCCTTTATGAATTCGTTGTTTACAATTATAACCACCTGGAAGCAAGTTAAAACTCTTTTTCTTGGTGGTACATTGGAGCAGTTAACGTTATGAATGTCCGAAATTGGCCTCTTTAGCATAAAATAATAAAATTTTAAGATATTTATACAAAGCTGTTACAATAAATTATGTCATTTTCTGTCTCTGAATAGAATTAAAAAACTCAGGGTAAAAAAAAAAATTAAAGTCAATGATAATTAAAGTTATGTTTGAAAGGCTTAAAGTTATGACGTGTGTCCAGTGCCCACCTTTTGAGAATAGCCCATATACCCTTTAAGTAAAAAGCTAATTTATGAATAAATGTGTGAAATATGCCCTAGATTGGGCGTCTTTCAAACTGAATTTGTTGTTAGTAATTAACTTTTTCTGACATTCTAATTTATATTTTAGTCTTACTTTATTATGCAAATATATCAACTTTCTATTTTATGTGCATATGTCTTAAAAATGAATCCACATTATGACCCACTTTCAAAGAAGAAGTATGAAGTAATTATTCATGAAATTATTCTTCGGTTTTATTTACAATTAAAAAAAGAGATCTCTTAAAGATTAATTCAGGGAAAAGTGCTCACTTAGTGTTTTAAAGAAAGCCTAATGACTCCTCCCCATCTTAAAAAAAGTAAATAACGTTATTTAGGAAACTCTCTTGAACGTGCAATAAGAAATTCTAAAACTAACATTACGAGGAAAGTTCTTTCCTCTGCGGGAGAAGTTTGATTGATTACTATCCAGTGACCTCAATCGAAGCTTGTGGATATAGAATTAGAAGTCCGAGTGGGCTGCAGATACATTTGCAGATGTTCTGGTATGAGAAATGGTCGATATAAATACATATATATTATTAATTTGAAACAAAATTTATGAAAAACAGTAAAATGACTTTTAGAAAAGAATTCATAAAAATAAGTTAATCATCCAGGAAAATATTAATAAGCTTTAAAGAGCGTAAGTATACAATTTTACTTTCTTCTATCTTCAATAGAAGAAAATATTGTAATCGAATTTTTTTTCGAGTTCCGGTTTTCGACGGATTTACACGTTTTAGGGGTCAGAGATCCCCAAAACATGTTTATAGAAAATGTCTGTCTGTCCGTGTGTCGCCATTGTACCATTAAAAAGTGTATGAAGTTATGCATAGTATTGAACCAAATTTTTTTAAAGTTTTTGGCTATGGCAAACAGGTCCTTTCATAATTTGGAAAAAATCCACGGGAAGGGGGCGCTGTAATAGCGATTTTTGTGCCATTTTGAATATTGTATAATCAAAAAGTGTATGAAGTTATGCTTAGAATTGAAACAAATTTTTTGTGTATCTTTTTGACCATGGCAACAAGGTCCTCCCTTAATTTCGAAAAAATCCACCGCGCTGTAATAGCTATTTTTGTGCAATTTCCATTATTGTACCATCGAAAAGTGTATGAAGTTATGCATAATACTAATAAAAATACTAATAAGACTAATAAAAATGAAATATTGGCATTTGTAACAACATTTTGAAATATTAAAATATATGAGGCAGAAGAAAGTTTTGGGACTGGCACGTCCAACTAGTTAATTTTACACTGTGCAATAGAAGCTGCTTACTGAAATAGCCATTTGACACATAAAAATTTTTGGGCTGTTCGGGGTATCAGATTACATCATTATTTCAAGACATTGTATAAATAATTAAAATTATTCAAATAGGAAAGAATTCTGCTTATGCATCATTTCAAAACAAAACTCGCGTACGGTAGGGGAAAATGTTTCACACATTAAAATTTATTTAATTTGTTAGTCATAATTCTAGAATATCAATACTATAACCCTTTAAGACCGGGAGATTTTTTAGTAGAAATTTAAAGTTTGGGTGGTTTCCCCTTAAGGACCGTATTTGATTGAAAAAAAAATATTTTAATAAATACCCCATGTCAGGTTATGCCAAAGGAGGACCCACACAATTGTGTGGGTTCGGGCTTAATGCAGCCGTTTTTGGGCTGTATCTACACAATTGTGTAGTTTGCGATTACGTGTGCAAATATCTAAAAATAAAAGTTTAAGCAAAAAAAATTGTTGTTTATTGAGATAATTTTCATCAGCCACAATGAAATTATTTGAAACAAGTTTTGTTTTTGGACAGACCACTACAATTTCATTTTCTGAGATGTGCTCAATTCTCGCACCCCTCTTAAGAGCCGTTGGCAAATGGTAGGCCCTTCACTCCGTTTGGATTGTGCCTGATCCTTCAAATTTCTGTTTTTAGTTTTTCCAGCAGCGGTATTTTGTTGAAATACCGATCGAAGTACATAAAACTAGGTCTGAAACAGAGTAAGGACTGCAGCAGGTCCTAAGCCCAGATCCTTGTGGACTAGGTCTGTACTTTCCCACTGGTAAACTACAAAATTTAAAACTATCCCAGGTGATACTGTTACAACAGATTGTGGTTTGTTTTTTATATGCTGCTTTACTGAAGGACGTCCTAAAAAAAGGAATCGTCTGCTCATCTAAGTAAAACTTTCTCTGATCTCCTGGTAAATTCAAGCAGACACTACAAAATATGTCAAGCATTTGCTGAACTTTCCATAATTTATTATTTATTCCTTGTGGCTTACTTGCTGTATCGACAAAATGGAATGAATTTATCAAATTTAAAAATCTATCTCGTGATATGCATATAACTAATATAAAATTTATAAATCATATATGACATCTATAACACAGAGCAGAAACATACCGTTCGTTACATGTGCATATTATATATCTAATACTATCGATTTTAAATAGAAATCATGAATATTTTAAATAGAAATCATGAATAGTACAAACCTATTTAAAATTAATCCAGTTTAAAAATGTAATTAATAAAAAATAAATTGCTAAAAATATAAGTTTTAAAAAAATCACTTAAAAATAAGAATTTTATATATTAGGAATTGTACCCATTTTGGAAACGGTAAAACTCAGGCCCGCATAATTGTGTGGGTCATTTGTTTTTCAACATTTGTAAAGCCTAATTAAATTTATCAAAGACAAAATCAATTAAAATCATGAATAAAGTATATGAAAAGTAAAATTAAAGATAAGCAAACATTAAAAATCATATTTAAAAGAAATTACGACAGTGCATACTTTTTGTCTATTGCTGTCAGATGATATAGTCTTTTTGAAAGCAGAAAATCTAACCCTATATTTTAGTTAGTGTCCCCTAGTGGTGTCTTATCAAAACATCTGAAGCCAATTAACTCATATAAATGTGCAGATTTCGTTTTAAATCTCAGAAAAACAGGAATTAGTCATTTTCTTTTACTTTAGTATCACCCCACAATTGTGTGGGTCAAGGCTTAAAGGGATAACGTACTCTGTTATCTGAATAGGTATTACTTACGTGTAGACTCCGCTTATTATTATTTTTTATCTCTAAGATTTAAGGGAAAGAAGGATTAGATACGGTTGGGTGAAAATAGTTATCGCTGTATTGACTCGATTTGAAAAGCTCTTAGTGTGTAATGATTGAAATACCAAGCTCTAGGCAAGATGAAATAGTCATTACGGTATCTACATTCTGGCATTTTTGTAGTTTCTTTTTTGGAAAATTTATTTTATCATTTTATTGGATGAATATTTGCTATTTTACCAAATTCTTAGTAATGAATACTTTTGATGCTACTGAAACATTTTTCTATTATTGTCAGTTACATATATTCAATAAGATATTTATTTCCTACAATTAAACTGTTTCTAGTATTTACAGGTAAAAGAAACTGTGCAACTCTGTGGCATTCCGCATCTGGATGAATTTTTATTTAGGGATTCCGAATTCTCGCCAGCAAGTTTAAATAGTTATTATTGTTTTTTAAGATGATAGATATTTCACAAATAAAATACAATAAAAATGCTATTCAAAGTCTTTCGGTGTGAATCCAAACGCTAGTGAAAAGTCGGTTGATTAGTGATGGCGTCACAATTCGTGTTCTCTGGTCTTGAGTATTTCGATGGCAGCGGCCCGGGTCCAATAAAATCTGTCGAGTCCCAAATAATTTCGCAAAACAGAAAGTATACCAAATAATACAAAATTTTCTAATGTTTCATTAGGAACAGTTATAACTGTAGGGGACATGTTTGCGCCCGTGTGTGAAACATTTTCGGAACTTAATTTTTTTTATTAAAAGAAAAGAAAAGAACAGTAACAAAACTGGTAGCTGCTACACGCTGCACATCTACCTTTTATAGCGGCCCCTGGTTGAAAACACTTATGCTGGACTAAATACACATTATTTTCACATAAATATATTTTTTATGCATATTATTTGTTACAATATTAGATGTAACAGGGCTTTAATATATGAATCATTAAACATGAATGAAATAAAAAATTGGAAAAGAATAAGTATCATAAGAAGTTTAATAAGAAATTAAATTACAATAAAATATTTATTATATCAATATTGCCTTAAAAATGCCATTTTTCATCGGAAACAAACTATAAAATAAAGTAATACAAACACCTTCTGAATTCTAATTAATTTAATGTGTATTTGATAAAAATTAAATAAGCATGTATTATACTTTAACATCACCTAATGTTGAGAATTTTATTTCGTGTAACTGCTGTTTCGGTAAACATATAGTGAACGTTTAAATAAGCAAAAATAAACAAAATTTCGATTTTTGTTTTTATGTTATTAAAATTTACATAGATAAATATATATATATATATATATATTGCTATGTATTTGAAAGTATATGTTCATAGATCTAAAATAGATTTAAAAATTAAAATAACATATAATAATATATTTCTTTTCTCAAAACAAATTTTTCGCAGTTTATTCATCTTTAAAATGCTCCTTCTGTTTTAATTTTTGTTCAGATATTTTAGTATCTGTAAGTTATGATCTTGATACATTAAATTGGTATACATTCGTTTTAGAATGCTGTTATATTAAGGTCTTCGATTTAATAATAAAATCTATCAACATGTAATATTTTGAAAAAATTCAGATCCGGGTTTTTATACATTTTAAAAATAAATTTCTTGCGATTAAAAAATTAATGCATATACTTTTTAACAGAAACCTTTGAAGTAATGATAAAAAAAGAATGAATGCATGGGATGTGTAAAATATTTTTAAAAACTAATTAATAAATTCAGAATTTTTTTTAAAACTTTTAGTAAATTTACATATTTTTTTCAAATATTTATTGAATTTTTGATACAGAACACTTCTTTGAAGAATTTCCTATTAAGATATCATAAGTAATGGAAGATAATTTTCATGAAAACGTGTGCTATATATGAGTACAAGAAAAGTACTTTTGATACAAGAAAATTTGTGGACATTTACAGGTGTGAGGTTATAAAAATGAACAATTAAATATTAAAAATAAATATGATCCTCATACCTGATATTTTTAATTTAATGAGCAGGCTATTAATATGCAAAAAAATACTTTCGCTATCGGATTACGTGAAAAGTAATAATTATTACACTTTACAATACTTTTTTTTTTTTTTTGCTATGTATATTTTGAAGATTTCTTTGTAAAGACGGAGTTGCGACATGGCGAATAATACCTAAAAATTCAAAAATGAAGTCTGAAAGTTTATGTGCGTGTTATACATCCGACCGCTTAATATGCCAGAACATACGATATATTATATTGCAGATAAGTTATACACAGAAACGTTTGCTGTAAAATATGTTTTACAAAATGCAACAAATATTATTCTATGCTTTTTTACCACAATGCATAATAGCACAGATATGGTGAATAGATATTATCCGAACTCGACCCGAACGTTGTGTTATGTTTTCTTATTATCGTATGTGAGTGAAGTCTTGCTAGAAATGAGTTTTCCACTGCTGTGATATGCATTTTAGAGCATAATTAAACTTTATTACAGTTTGTGTTGTTTATAATGTATACAGATCAAATACAGAGATACACAAAGAACATTACCTGAAATCTTGTTTTTCAGAGTTTTATACGTGTTTGAATTCAGATAAATATTAGTATAGTATGAGGTGTGCGCATGATATAAATTCATATACAGGGGGGTTATCCAAAAGTTTTGGATGTATTTTCGTGTATGAATTCAGTTTTTGGCACGTTTATAGTTGTTTTATGTGCTTTAAAGTCGAATTAAAGTTTAATAATACTATAGGGTGCGTATAAAATTGACATGCATAGCTGCTGAAAAATAAATCACACACATTACGGAATATAAACGATGATTCTTGAAACTAGGGTTTCAACTGTGTTACGCCATTTCTAAATTGTTAATTTAGATATATCTTTTCACCGTATGAAAATAGAAAATTCTGTAACAATATTTTGTTCGTAGTAGAAAATGTTCTATGATCTATATACGGTGCACGGATTTTCTTTCTTTTCTTTAGCAGTCAACGTTGTAATTAGCCTTGATTATGTTTCGATGGCCTTATTCCAAACTCTGAGCTGATTTCCTACAGCTTGTCATTCAATTTATTTCTCAGCATCTCAAAATCACACAGAATTATGCTCAGATTGTTTCATACATGAGAATTTTTCTTTGAAGTAACGAAACATAGCAGAATTTGATTTGTTTTAAAATTTAATATTGTGTTATATTGAATGTATTAAAAACATACACATTATTTTACACTTAAAAGTTGCTTTATTTAGTACAGTTTTTACACATTTTGAATTCTTTAACTAAGAAACTTTTAAATACATTCACAAAGTTAATCTTACAATTCAGTTCTCCCAAACTTCATTCAGAATAATTATTAGAAAACACAAACAGTATTTGTTAGTTCTACACAAATAATTAGCACTAAGTATCCTTTTAACCTTTTGCACTCCGTTATCGCCGCTGCGGCTACATGGTAAAGTAAGTTAAAAACTCCGTTGTCGGCGCTGCGGCGACTTGGTAAGGTCAGTAAAAAACTCCGTTGTCGCCGCTGTGGCAACATCATCTTCCCTTGGAAAATTTGTTTTTCGCACCAGTAATAAGATAAAATAAAATTTGCCTCATTTAATTAGAGCATTTTTGAAATTGTGTACTTGAAGGAAACTTCTTTTAAAAAAGTGGTGCCGACCGAATAAAATATTTGTGTAATGACGCGGAGTTGCTGGTAGCCCATAGTCAAAATGCCGCGGATTTGCTGGTAACCCATACTCAAAATGACGCGGAGCGCAAAGGGTTAATTTCAAATACTTTTAAAGCATTTGAGATGATATACAATAATAAATTATGTTCGTTAAAACATATTATTAATAGTAACGCTCAAATGAATCTATAATTTGTGTCAAATGAACCTTATTTATTTATCTAAAATGCGTTGAAATAACGCAGGAAGGTTAAAAAACAGTTATTACGTTTTTCAAACAGATCATTCAATAATACTAATAACAAATCTCTTATCCTTTCGCATTCAATTTTTTTACCAACCTCGTGAATTCCCATTCTATAATTCCCGATAGACGACTTGGACCCGTTTTATTTTCAGCTTATTCTATTGAGAATATCCCACCAACTACACACTTAGACTCCTTTAGAATCCCTCTAGACTCCTTTTACCGCCTGAGTCTCTTTTCTAATCTAATTGCTTCACTGCATCCACAGTCAAATGAGAACAATAAAAAATCGACTCAACATCTCGGTATCACTTAGTTGCCAGAGTAAATAAAGTTGCACTGACAAAAAAGATTTTTCTTTTTCTTGTAGACAGTTATGAAAAAATGAAGCATTTAAAATATATTTAGGACATTATTGAGGAAATGTTAAAAAGTGTTTTACAAAAGAAATTTCTCTCAAAGTAAATTTAAATTATTTTGTGTTTAGTATCGAGGAAAACTGCACGAATGGAACAATTTCTGGAATAGGACACATTATCATTTTTAATTTAAACAGGACTTTAACCCTTTATCTACTGACAGTACTTATAAGTAGAATTAAAATAGCTTGTTATACAATTCATTTAATACATCGATTAGTTGTAATACAGTTTAGAATGAGTTATAGATACATTGCTTTATCTTGTTCCTAAAGCATTATGGGTTACACAAAAAACAAATATTTTTAAAAGTATGATTTATTTTGCCTTTGCATCTTTTCAGCTTTCTTAGCGTTGGGGGGGGGGGGGGGGGAGGGATTTTTCAATTCGAAAATATTTCTATATTTCTATTGTAATAACATTATATTCGTACATTTCTTAATTCTACAAAATACTAAGAAAAATATTTAAAATAAAAAATCTCGGTAGGATTATAAATATAGCACAAAATCACTATAAATTCAAATTTCATGAATCCTTCTAAATCCTTCAATCCTTCTAAAATACTTCTAAAATTTATTAAATGATTATGAAAATCTTCTAATTTAGTTTAAACAATTCACGAAAAATGCTTTAGAAGATAAAATTTTCATGAATTCATAATTCAGTAGATAAAGGGTTAAAGTTTATTTCGTTAAATTTGATTAAAATTCGATTGCGTTTGGATCACAGAGGATCAAAATTCGGCTAATTATATATGTTTGTGACACTTTTTTTTTTTTTTTTTTTTTTTTTTTTTTTTTTTTAATATTCATATAATGAAGAATGAAACTTTCGCGTGATAAAATCAGTTTTGAACGTATTCCCCTTCCTTGCACCAATAAATCTAATTTTCTTTTATTGATACTCCCCACTCCTCAAATCAGCAATGATCAAAAAGAAAAACACATTCTTTCGATCTGATTTTCTATTGTCGGCGGCGATCATTCAGCAAAATCAGGTAATTGAGACATTTAAAGTCCTTTTGCTTTAAACTACTTATTTTGCATGTGTATGGAAGTAATCTAGACATAGCAATATTTTAAAAAAGAAGATCAGTGTCATTAATTAATCTTCCTAAGGTAGCGAACGAAGAAATTGTTCCGCATTTGGATTCATTGTAACGCGTCAAAAAATCCTTCTTTTTCAGCATTTAAGGCAATATGACACGCATCAATAAAACTGTAAGCGCCTCATATATAGAAAAATAACAAATCATAAGAAATACTGTAGGGGATATTTTGCAATGTACTGGCATGTTAGGTACTCTTAAAATATTTAATACGTACAAAAGTACGAACAACAACAGTTTAAAACATGATAAATGTGGGTTTTAACAAAATGTGATTACAGTTAATAAATGTACAAAAAAGAAAAAAAAATCCGTCTTTAACCTAAACTAAGATACACTTTCTAAAACTTCCAGAATACTGTGGCAACACCTCACCGTTTAATAACATTAAAGCATATATATTATGTAAAAAATTTACAAAATCCTAAACACATTTGATAACCCAATATCAGGAATTACCATGCATAGTGGCAAAGGTACTCGATTTCATTTCTTCAGTACTGTATATAATTTGTCGCTTTACATATAGAGTACATAGTATGCTGAAATTTATTTAGTTAGAAAACCTACGTTGAAAATTCATCTTCAGCAATTTCCGCCAATAAACGAAAATGTACTCTTTTTTTTTTTTTTTTAGTAACCACATATGCTTTCTACAGATTCTTATGTACTTCACATATCAAGGGGTTCCGGGACACATTTTCAAATAATTTTTATTTATCGAGTAAAAATTCTGAATTTTTTTGTGATGGTTAACCATATCATTTGTAAACAAAATCACATGATAAAACTTCTCATTTTTTTTTTTAATTTAATTTCAAATTTATTTAAAAAATGGGGTAGTTTAAAATCGGTATAACTCGAAATATTCTTAATAGAATTTCAATTTTTTTTTCATGGATTCAGCAATTTTGAAAATATTAATTAAAAAAATTAAAAATATTTAACGAAACAATTATAAAAAAATGGTGCAACTTTTTTAAAAGAAATCATATTTTTAAAAGTAAATATTTTTTTCGAATATGCTAAATCAAAATTAAAGTAAAACAATTAAAAAGACATGTTCCAAGTTTGAACCATTTATCTTTAACGGTTCTTGACTTATAAGAATTTAAATATGAGAAATGTTGACAAAACGCATCATGAAGAGAAACGCATTTTTGCAAGAAGTCGTTTCCATGATAGCTATTGCTTGAAAGTTAGATTTTGAAAACAAATTATAACAAAAAATTAATATTTCTTGTTCTATTTAATATAAAAACAGGATTTAAAAGTCATTTTAAGCAAGAAAAAACGAAGAAAGTTTTAATGAAAGAAAAAAATTATTCAAAATTTGAAGATTTTTGTGTCCCGGACCCCCTTAAGCTAAAGTTTAATTCAGATGAAAAATACATAACAAAATAAAATCTATCGACGGAAACATATCCAGTTGTTTCTACAAGCATTTTTTATTATACTAAATACCGGGTGTACCAAAAAGGACTGACTGATTTTAAAATTCAACAACTTGCAAACGGTGACAGATATTTAAAAAATTCTTGCAGAAGTGTTATGCATAAGGTCAAAAGTTTCTTTACAGTGATTTTCAATTTTAGTTCGAATTACAAACAATAGATGGCGCTGCGATCAATAGACGCTGAATTCAGTCTCGATTTTTGGTACTTCGTGGCCCGGATAATACATTTCCATCTCCTTTTTCAGCATGGAACAAGAAAAAGGACCAGAAATCGAGCCTGTATTTAGCGACTATTGCTTACAGCCCCATCTATTGTTTGTAAATCGAACTAAAATTGAAAATCACTGTAATAAAACTTTTGACCTTATGCACAACCCTCCAGCAAGAATTTTTTAAATATCTGTCACCGTGTGCAAGTTATTGAATTTTAAAATCAGTCAGTCCTTTTTGGGACACCCGGTATAAATCAGCCGAAAAAAGGAGAGACACCCCTTAATCAATTCACGCGCTTGGACAGTAATAAATTGGAATTCTTTTGCGCAGCCCTCTATATGATCTACAGAATTTAAACGCACTAATTAATTTTGAAAAATGTCTGTGACTTAAAAACGCAAATCAATGTGGTCATTAAGCATGGTTCATAGACAGTAAGTTCAATTCTTTTGTGTCTCTGTATATGAACGATATAGACAATGTATACGGTAGAGTATCTTGAAATATATATGCATGAATACAAAATTTATAACAATTCTATATATTGAATTCAGTCATGCGGGCGTCCTCACCATGGCAACCTAGAATCATGACCTATCATAGGATATCATTGAATTAATGACGTATGATAGGATTTAAAAGAATGAAGAAAACTTAATAATATCTTTTTAATTTCGATTCAATTTTAATAAAATTTGAAATGACTCGACAAAATTCTGAAACGATTCTATATATTAAACTTCAAACCGTTCGGTTGGGTAGTTTTTTTCGCTGGTCTATGCGGACAGACGGACCGACAGACAGAGAGACGGACCAGACGACGGCTATAGGTGCTACTTACTTAACCCATTTATGCCTGAATTTTTATTTTCTGAAATTTATTGCTAAAATCACTTTAAATTTTTTCAAAACGAAATGGAAAAATACTAAAAAAAATTATGCCAAAATATTTTTTCTATTTATTTGATAAAATGTAAATGTACTAAATATGGGAATATTCATAACATTTGTAATAGCATAATACGCATAATTATATGTTTTGTCTAAATTTATATAAAATAAGCTTTTAAATTGTATATTATATACTAAAATTAGTACTTTTATGAACTACTAAAAAATTATATTTATTTCTTTACAGACTAATAACATTATAAGTATTATTAATAATAGTTTAAGAATAATCGTATTTGAGGCTTAAGAACAATTTATTCCATAATCATCTTGAAAAGGACTTTACATAAATAACTGTCCCTTAAATAGCTTATAAAAATAGGTTCCCATTCGTGCCTAGCACCTTATATTTTGTACATTACAAAAATGCATAAAAAATAGGCTAGAACATATAATTTTACAATTAAAAAAGATATGTATTTCAAAGAAGACTACAAGATAAGATGATGACTTATTTATTTGAATCCTTGATAGAAAAAATACAAATAAACTTACATTTTACATTTCGCCATCTTGAAAAAAGAAAAATCTATAAACACCGAAAAAAGCCTTCATACGTAAATAAATATCCATCTTATGCTGTCATCCCTCGGTAACAGATAAAGACAATTATACATAATTATTTCATACAATTTTCATGTTATAAAGAAGAAGAAAATTATAGAAATTTATTAAAATTCTAAGTGTCCCAAAATGGGACGCTGGGCATAAATGGGCTAAATAATTACGAAGGCACCTAAAATGCGCTGCAAATGACCATAATGAAACAGAATTTGTTTGTATGTCCTTGTAAACGAACTAGAAATATTACTCATTTCACTTTCAATAGAGGTCATGCTATAGGAAATTTCAATAACGTATATAAATTAGATGGCAATCTGAGTGTATTTAACACTTTCATCGTGAGAGACGAGATAACTCGTCTTCCAGGAACATTCACTATGCGCGAGGGACGAGATAACTCGTCTTCCAGGAATATTAGCTATCAATAAAGGAAAATCAATTCGTACCGGAAAATTCTATCATTTAATTATAAGGCATTGATTCCGATATCTAATAATTACCGGACAGAGTTTTTCGGTACGAATTGATTTTCCCAAAGGGACACGACTTTCCGAACGACCCAATGCAATATTTAGGATTTTTATTTTATTATTATTTTTATGTCTGTAAGGACAAACAAATCATTAGAGTGAGAATTGTTATTGATTTTTATTTTTCAAAGTAAAATAAACAAGTTTTAAATGAATTCGTGTTTTGTTTCAATTTTAGCGCTGCGAGGATCGGCTCAGGTTCATAGTGCAGAGGGTGGGACAAAGGCGCGCCATTGCCGCGATGAAGGTGTTAAAAGAACACTGTCAGGCAGCCAGCCAAACAGCGTGAAAAACCGAACTTGGAAACATTTTCCCACTATGTTGGAAAGTATTTGAAATTAGATTTATGTAAAAGGTGATTCAATTCGAAAGATTCAAAGTGATGCGAATTTCGGCCCACATCGGTTTAATGGAAAAGTTTTGAGAAATTTAAATATCCGTATATAAAATATTATATTTATATTCCCCTGTTTGCGCTACGTATCTTGTTATTTGCAAAAGCATTTCTTAAAAAGATAAATTTTAAACAAAAGTCTAAATATTAAATAAGAATTCAAATAGCAAATGCTAAAGAAAAATCTTCATTTATGCATTAATCTATTATTATCTTTATATACTTTTATTCATTTATTAATATTTTTGAGGAACGTTTAAACAACACATCTAAATCTCGCGTCTGGAAGTTTATCTCTAACTCTGGTCTAGTGTTTATTTTTCAGTAGATGCTCTCTTTTACTACTGCAATTATTATGCACTTTGCCAATTTAACTGATTTTTTTAAATTAAAATACGCGGCCTTTTTTAACACTTTCCAACAAAGTTGAAAAGTGTTTATGACTTCGGTTTGTCTGTCCGTCTGGCTTTCTCGGAACGTTCTGAAATTTTTGGATGTTAGTGACATCTACCATAGCACGATTTCTATTTCAAATAAAGTTTCTAGCATGTTTAGTTCATTTACAGGGACAGTCAAAAGTTTTCCGTTACATACGGCCAATGGGAAAAAATCATTTCAAATGATTTTTAATGGTGTTACACTCTTTGAAACATAGTAAAATTGATATTCATTTATGAAGCCCACTAAAATATGCATTCTGTTGAATATGCGGTGCAAAGAATAGTTATTGTTCATTTACAGGGCCACACAAAAGAATTCCGTTCATAATGGTATAGGGGAAATTGTTTGCGGTGTATTTGAAAAGATTTCAGATACTATATCGTATCCGAATTACTGTATATTAGTAATGATTGCTTAAAATGCATTTTTTAGGGTTTCGTTCATCTGACGAAAACCTATTCGTCTCGCTCCTCTGTCTGTCTGTCTGTCCGTCTGTCACAGAGCCCGTTCTCAGAAACTATACATGTTGGAGACTTGAAATTTTGCATACTTATAGCTGAACACCACACATCATACGACAAATCATAAAATTTTGAAAAAGTCGTACATTTAACCCTTTGGGCTCCCACATGTGTATTTTAAACAATTCTTTCTAAGTGAGCCCTAATTAGGTTGGAGGCGTGAAATTTTGCATACTTATAGCTGAACACCTCACATCAAACGAAAAATCATAAAATTTAGAAAATAAATCGTACATTTAACCCTTTGTGCTCCCACATGCGTATTTTAAGCAGTTCTTTCTAATTGAACCCCTTATTAAATTGGAGATTTCAAATTTTGCATTCTTATAGCAGAACACCTGAGGCCAGGCGACAAATCATAAAATCTTGAAAAAGTCTTAAGTTTAACCCTTTGAGCTACCGCATATCTATTTTAAGCAATTATTTCCAAGAGAGCCCTTTATTAAGTTGGAGACATGAATTTTAGCATATGTATAGCTGAAAGATAATTTCTGAAAATGTAATTTCAACAGTTTTAAGCGTGTTTTAGTTTGAATTAAATTTTAGCTAAATAGTGGCATGTAATAAAGGTACTAGGTAAACTACAAGGCTGTACAAAAGTATTCAAGTATGTTTCCATCTATTAGTATAAATTGCTGAAAGATGAATTTCAACCTGTTATGCATTTTCTTGCTAAACTAAATTTTCCCATTATATAGTATATATATCAATATACAGATCGAATACAGGTCTGTGCAAGAGATTTGGAATGCATATTTGGCTATGGACGGTAATTACTGAAATCAGACTTTTAAATGTTTACTTAGTTATCTTATTTATCTTATTTCCCTAAGTAACGAAGTTTCGTTAAAGCTTTCAGGGAGTGTTGGAAAGTGTTTCATAATCTATGCTGTACGCATGATTTTTCTTATTTGTTTAAATATAATTTCACGAAAGGTGAAATAAATTTTATTTAGATACTGTAGTAGATATTTTAAATTAAAAAATCTGATATTTGACAACACTATTATCCACCCTATTACAATTTATAATACAGGTGGGGTAGACCGGGGCACATTTACGCAGATTTTTTTCAATGAATTTTCTAATTTTTATGTTTCAACTTAGGAAATTTTAGACATTGTGGTTTTATAAAGTAGTTAATAAAGTTAAAATTTGTGTATTCAGTTGTTGCCCTATTTGTGTTTTTGACCATAAAAAAAAAAGAAAAAAAAATTAGGTCCAAGTCCTTTGTATCATATTTTATTAAAATCCTATTTAATTATTCCGGCGACATTCACGGGAATTTTGAAGTACACTAAAGAACAACCAACAGCAAACAATACGCAATTAAAATTAACAAAAATATCCGCTTAATGCCATATTACATAATGAGTATTAAATCTGCCTAATGTAAGTTAATGCTACAATAGTATAATTTATTTTAATTATTCATAAATTCTTTTAACCTAACATAAACATATAGAAAGACCAAAACGGCAACTTCGCTCGTTCTGTGTAAGGGAAAAATAAAATGAGAAAAAAATATAATAGCTAAGTTTGGCCAAAAAAAAAAAAAGGCAGCAAGCCTAAATGTTACATGAAATTTAATAACTATGAAAAACAATTTTAACTTTTCTATTTTTTTTAGAAGGAATTTTTATGGTCATCATTGAAAGATGGACTTTCTTATGGACCGTACACAAGTAGCAGAAAATGGTTGGGCTGAATCTGATTCACAGAAAGAAATGCGTAAGAACCATTTGCTAACCAAATCCCAATAGTAGTACCGCGGTTAACTTATGAATCCTGTTCAGATAATTAAAGGGACCTACCATTTCCCAACCATATCAATTCATATCAGTTTCCACTGACTGATAACGATGGATCAAAGCTATTTGTACTGTCCTTTAACCCGTTCGGGACCATGGGCCAGTGTTGCCAGATTGGCGACTGTTTTAATTCAGATTATTTGACTGTCACCACTTTTTAAAAATAGTATAATTCGCCTTATTTTTCAGGATTTCTAATCTATTTTTAAATAGGCCGAATATTTCTATTTAAAAAAAGCGATGACAATCAGCAATCTGGGGACAAAAAAGTCCCCAATCTGGCAACACAGCCATCGGTGCATATATGCACCCTCAAAAAGTGCTTAAAATGCTTGAGTATGATACCAGTAAAAAAAGAAAAGTAAAATTGATTTTATTTAATTACGACATTCTCGTGATTTATAAAGTTAAGTCAAATAATAAAAAAAAGTGGTGCCAAATGAATAAAATTTGTGTGAAAGATACTGGTCCTGAACGGGTTAAGCTCAGAAATCATTTTGGAGGCATACGAATTTTCTTGTGTTATCAAACATTATTTTAAATCCGAACACCAAAGTTTCCCCCAGGTTTAAAAAAGGGCAGGGTGCTTCTTGTAGGAAAAGGCCACTTTTGGATTCCAAAGGGCATGTTTTGGATTCTTAAGGCCATCTTTTGGATTCCGAAGGGCATTTTTAAAAATTTTTAAAGGCATTCTTTTGATTTTTAAAACTACTTTTAATATTTAATAGACAGGATGCTATTTTAAAGACAGCAATGAGTCAATTTTTACTATGCAAGTAAATTTTTTAATAAACAAAGGAGTAAAGGCACTTTTTTTCAACTGGGGCAACAAAGGTGCTAATGTTTTTCATCTGGGGCAAGAGGGGTGCTATTTTGTAAACGTAAGGGCAGGCAGGGTACAGCACTCTCCTGAAACTGTCTAGGGGACAATCTGCGAACACACTTAAGTCGAAATATTATCTCTAAAGAAAAATGCAAATTTCAACTCCTTCTTCATAAGCGTGATCTGTTCAACGGGTTTAACATTCGTTACTTACTGGGTCACTGTTGTGTGGAATTTGACAGCTCTAGGAACGGTAATACGGCCGTCACCGTAAATCCAAAGTTGATGAAATGGACATTTTCTGCTGGTAGGGTCGAATAGTTCTGACAATGAGCTGGGTAAAATAATCATTAAACAAGTAAAAATTAAATAAAAAAAATAAAAAAAACCCGACTGCGTCTAAAGCGAACTAATTATTTATTTCTCATCAATGTGAAACTATTTTTTATATTACTTACATATTTTTTTATTGACTTGTATTGATGTATTATGACTTGTATTATGACTTGTATTATGACTTGTGTTGTGTTTAATTGTTAGTTCCTATCTATAAATGCTGTTTTGATGAGGCCTTTAGATGTCTATGAAGGTTAGAGTTACAGTAAAGCTAGAGATCCTACCTACACAACGTCTAGGTTGTGTAATATTTAAGGGGCCTTGTACCTTTTAAACACGTCGAAATTAACGAAAAACTTCAAAGTTTGAATTAGTCTATCTTCAAAGCCTTTTTATGTATGAAGATGAAATTTTGGATATTGATTAAACAGATTGTGCTTTGTAATATGCTACCATTAGAAATTTATTAACCCTTTACAGAATTTGTGTATTGTTGAAATCAAAATAGCTTTTTTTTTATCCCGTAAGTCATTGCGGGCATGATATCTTGAGAAATTATGTATGGATTGGCATGAAATTTGGTAAAGATACTAAGCATATATGTGTGTTTAAAATGATCTACTCTTAGGCTAAAATTATTTCATTAACTATATAAAAAAAATATTTTCGTAAAAAAAAATAAAAATTTTGTATTTTTAATGAATAAAAATAGTCATAACTAAAAATATTACCATTCTAAATACTTAAAAGTAGATCATTTTAAACACACATATGTGTTTAGTATATTTACTAAATTTCATGACAATCCATACATACTTTCTCAAGATATCATGCGCGCAATGACTTATGAGGTAAAAAAAAGAGCTATTTTGATTTCAACAATACACAAATTCTATAAAGGGTTAATAAATTTCTAATGGTAGCATATTACAAAGCACAATCTGTTTATTCAATATCCAAAATTTCATGTTTACACATAAAAAGGTTTTGAAGATAGACTAATTCAAACTTTGAAGTTTTTCGTTAATTTTCGACGCGTTTAAAAGGTACAAGACCCCTTAAACGGAGCCTCTGACTGTAAAACAGCCAACGAAACATCGTCTTTATTTTGAAAGCCCTATGCAAGGATAGGCCACTCAATATAGCCCGTAAAATTTTTTTTCGTCTCTAATGCCATTTTGTATTTTACGGTCGTCATTTTGCATTTATAAAAACAAAACCTAGCCTATAACCATCGGATGTTTAATACGAATCGATAGAGACCTCAATCATTAAAATCCATCCAGCTGTTGGGATGTGTCGAGGGTATAAAGAAATCCACATACCCAGATACGCCTGAAACACATAACCCTTCTTGGCATTCGGGTTAAAATGACTTCAGTGATCCTGTATCCCACAAATGTCCTCTTACAATAATTAGTCTAATGTTAAAGGATGGTCATTTTTATATGTTATTCTATATTTTTAACACGATGTTTGAAGGCATCTCGATGATTTTTGACAATTCAGGTCAGAAAACGAAATGTTTCTTCTGCAGTTAATCAAAGAATAAAACTAAAATGTACTCTCTGAATAACTATATATCGCTCACCCGCAAGAAAAGTGACACATCTCGCAAAAATTCATTTTGCGTTTTATTCCACTAATAGGTCTGTCATAGGTGTGTCTTGCTACACAACAAATTTCATAAGTGTCGTTCTAAGTAAAATCACTTTATTGCACTATATGTCCATTTGTGACCTCAGAAGAGGGGTGGATTGTGTGGGGAGGTAAAGTGACCCAACCCTCCAAACCTCACCCTACCTCTTCATTTCCAAGGGTTTTACGCTTTTATGCATATTTTTATTCCTGCATGCAGAGATAATTGCTGTAATTTCATGTTACAGTAAAATCAAGCAAATTTTCTTTTGCCTCTCTTGTGAAATTTGCTTTTGTCGAGATGTGTCACTTTTCTTGCGGGTGAGCGATATGATCGAGAAACTTCATATCAGTTTGTAACGAAAGTTTCCCGCCACAGCTAATAAGGTCTGTGTAAACTGATCGCGTTGACGTGTTTGCTCATATTTTTTCAAACGATTTTTGGCATTTGAAAGAAAAATACTTGCTTTATAACACTGTGTTGTGAAATTTGTAAAAAGCTATCGTTATCATTAAGTACAAGGCGTCTGAAATGGAACTATCTCGTTACCAGATTAGAACCATCATTTACTTCCAGTTCTGTTGCAAAAAGTCAGCTACAGAATGTCACCGAATACAGTGTACACCTTTAGGTATTAGTGTTGTATTATATGACACTGTGAAGATTTGGCGGAATGGTGGTTATTTATAAAATTACAGTTAATTATATATATTATAATTAGTATTATGTAACGACGATTTGGCGGAAAACTTTCGTTACAACCTAATATTTTTATAAAACGACTGCAGAAAAGGAATATTCAAAATGACGAAATGAGTATTCCACCCAATGATTATTCTCCTACTCCTTATTGTTTGAATATAGATTATACAATTTATATAATGGAATTTAGAAAGGATACTCTCATAAAATAAATCTGTAGTTACAGGTATTTTTGTAAAATAGATGAGATAGTACTTAGGATAATTACAAATGATATTGTTTGCGAAATCTGTAAAGCCTATTAGTATATCGTAGATATATTCTTTTATAGGTCAACATCCTTTTTCATACACGTACGAGACGCACAACGAATGAAGTATCATACGAAACGGTTTTCAAGAGGCTTTTGAAATAAGGAGTCTTTAAAGAGTATTTAAAGCACGTTGTTTTTTTTAAATATTTGAGGAAAAGGTCCAAATACCGGATACCACTTTTTTTTCAATCTAGATCATACAATTTTCAAAATTAATAAAATAAAAAGTGACAGCAGGGTACCTTGACACGTCTTACACCTGTTTAGAGAAAAAAAATCAGTTTAAAAGGCTTTTTCTGTTTATAAGAAGCAAAATTCCGAAAGTCTTCAAATTTTGAGTTTTTAAGATGGGGTCTAAATACCGGCTACCTAAGTTTTTTTCCAAAAGATCACACTAATAGAGCTAATGACAATTATTAAGCAATAAGAATATTATTTTAATAAATTGTATTGATTAATAACGTTTCTTATGCACAGAAAAAATACGCAATTTTTAATAAATATGTATTTTTGTCAAATTTCTAAAATTCTTTTCCACTACCTCTCACAGTCTTCTTCCCATTATGTTTCTAATTTTGTTTTTTAACGTGCAAAACAAAAAAAAAATGCTTACTGATTGAAATGTGAATTATTTTATCTGAAAAAATCAAAAGCATAACATCACTCTCTGCGTCGGTATAGTTCCTATCAACCCACATTTCGCATTCTTAACATTGAACCCAGAATCCCCTCCCCCATTCTTGCCCACAGAGAAAGCACTCATGCAGAAGACACAAATTTATTATCTCCCTTGTTGGATATTTTCCTTTATCACTTTTTTAGCCCTCTCGCTGCGCAATTGTTTTATCAAAATAGCTTCAAAAATTGCGTATTTAACCCCTTCGCGACAAGCAGCTTTTAAGAATTTTTATTCTTTTGTCACCGGTTTTTCAAAACAAAAGTTTTTGTCTAATTTGACCGGGAAAATGCTCCAATTAAATAAGGCATAATTTACAATAAAAATATAACTGGTGAAAATAATCAAAGAGGGTTAATTAGACGGAAAAAAATGCATCCCCGAAGAAATCTCGGGATGCTCAAATTTTGCTAATTTTACGATGGCCAAGGAAATCTCGGGTTGCGAAGCGAGAGGGTTAAAATCAAGTTTCTGACTCTTTCGCCTGGTTTACTCCGTCATTTTTTTCTTTCTCTTCACATTTATTACAGGCAATTTTGTAATGTCCAACCAATCTCTTTCTCGGAAAGTGTTCCGGTAACCAGTGTCGGTCCTGTGTCCTGATTCTGCCCTTCTCGGAACGGGTTACTTTCTCGTAATGCGCCGACGAAGTGATATTTTCCAATTCTGCCCTAACGTGTTGGAATTATTTCCCATTCACCGGGGTTGCTTCGTCGTAATTCATCCCGACTGCAATCAGCAGCCGGAAAGCATTACTTGGGTCGGTTTAAGATGGCGTCTCTGTAGTAAATGAGGATTAGATAGACCCAATTTTTGTTAAATGTATATTCGCATTGTACTATTGTTATTATTATTATTCAGTTTTGTTAGGTTCATTACTAGAAATAGTTTTACCTTAAAATAAATGTAAATTAATTGTGGGTGAAGCATAATTTTTTAATTATTTGGCTAATACAGCTTGTATTTTAAAACTTATATTAAAAAAAAAAAATCTTTATGCTAAAATATATTTTTGAGGTTAAAACTTATTGCACTAATCCAAAAGTGCAATTACAAATAATTTTTGCTTAAATAATCCCTTGATTTTGATCTAAACAATAAAAAATATATAATAATGTATATATACATAATGTATAATATATAATGTTATAATATATAATGTAACATAATTATGGGTGAAACTTAATTTTCCAATAATTTGGCTGATAGAGCTTGTCTTTTAAAGCTTGTATTCAAAATAATAATAATAATAATAATAATCCTAAATAATACATTTGAGAAGATTAAAATTTATTGTACTAATCCAAAAATGTAATTACAAATACTTTTTGTATAAATAATTTCTTGATTTTACTCTAAATAATAATAAATATTATATCATTGTAAATGTAAGATAATCACGACTGAAGCATAATTTTTGAATTATATTTGACTGATATAGCTGGTATTTTAAAGCTCGTATTAAAAAAAGAAAAAAAAAACCTTCATGCTGAAATATATTTTTGAGAAGATTAAAACTTGTTGTAATCCAAAAGTATAATTACAAATAGTTTTTGCTTAAATCCGTTTATTTTATTCTAATAATAAAAATTAAAATATAAATGTAAAATAATTATGAGAAAGCATAAAGTTTCAATTTATTGGCCTAGAGATTTACCATAGCTTGTATTTTAAAACTTGTATACATAAAAAAAAAAAAAGCTTGTATTAAAAAAGTTAGTATAATAAAGTGTAATTACATTTAAAAAAAAAAAAAAAAAACCTTCATGGTAAAATATATTTTTGAGAAGATTAAAACTTGCTCAAGAGAGTATTTACAAATAGTTTTTGTCTAAATAATTCCTTGATTTTACTTTAAATAACAATAAAAAATTATGTACCGTATTTTAAGGAAGAAACGCCACACCCGTCGTAAACGCCGCACTCCTCAAATTGGCCTGAATACGCTTAAAAATATCGTAAACGCCGCACCCGTGGTAAACGCCGCATCCATCGGAACGCAACTTTCGTCGACAGCGTCACATTGACCTAATTTTAATCAAAGCTTTCTGAGCAGTGTAGGATGCCTCGTTCTTAATATCTTAAGATGTGTATAGTTTTATTTAAAATATTTCAATCCGATTTTAAGTATTTTTATGAATTTTTAAATTAAGGAAACTCAGTTGGTATTTAAAGAACATCGTAAACGCCGCACTTAGAAAAAAATTAACTTTTAATCTCGTAAACGCCGCGGCGTTTCTTCCATAAAATACGGTAATTGTAAAATAATTATGAGTATGCATTATTTTTCAATTATTTGGCTGATACAGCTTGTATTTTAAAA
This sequence comes from Maratus speciosus, assembly GCA_963932465.1. Classification (NCBI taxonomy): domain Eukaryota; kingdom Metazoa; phylum Arthropoda; class Arachnida; order Araneae; family Salticidae; genus Maratus; species Maratus speciosus. The sequence goes on along the minus strand of OZ010787.1, from coordinate 681,168,332 downwards.
CTTGTAAAAAAAAAAAAAAAAAGTAATCTTGTATTGAAAAAATTAGTTTAATAAAGCGTACTCACATAAAAAAAAAAGACTTTATGATAAATTTATATTTGAATTAATACAGTAAGTTTTAATCTTCACAAAAGAGTAATTACAAATAGTTTTTGTTTAAATAATCCCTCGATTTTAATCTAAATATTAATAAAAAATTATATACCGTATATACTCGCGCATAAGTCGACCCCCCCCCCCCCTCCTCCCAATTCTTAAGCAAAATTTTGAAAAAAATTGAATTTTCGTGTATAAGTCGAACCACATTTCTGGTAGCATGTTGAAAAATAATTTGTAATCGAGGATAGAAAAATTTAATAAATTTTCATTAAATTAGTAAATTTTTTACGTTTCTAATCAGATTTTTTTTTAATTCAACGTTTTAAACCTGTATAATTATATATAACCGAAGAAGCTTAAACTATTTTGAAACCTATTCACATCAATTCAATTATACTTAAAAAGATAAAATTCTTTCAAAAATCCATTCAGGCATTATTTACAAGGGTAAACAACTTCTTAGACTGCTAAAATATAGTACTTCTTTGTATTATAGGAATTTTAACCTTTAACTGACGGGACTAAAATTTGTCACCCAACTGATGTGATCAGTCTCTCAGACCCCTCGAATAAAATGAATAAAAAAAAATAACTCAAATGGTTGAATTAATTAAATTTTGTCCTAACAATATCGTTGTACTTCTCTTAGGAGCATGTGAATTAAATTGCATCCAAAAAGTATTTTATTCATATTATTTAACTTCCGTACAGAAAAGTAAAAATCTGTAAAAGTGTTTACAGCTGGGAGTCGCGGGGTCTGGGAGACCGAGTGACATCAGTTAAAGGTTAAGAAAGATATCTAGAAGCATTCTCAAGTTGGACTCTTTTTAAAAAGGGGATTAAAATGCTGAAAGGAATATATTGAAGGGTTTTTTGTCCCACGAGAAAATGGGTGGAAAACAATTACAGGGACATTTAGCTTTGTTTGTCAGTCACTTGGAAATGACCATTGTCCGCTTTTATCTCTCATGTAATTACTTAAAAGACTGAAAAAAAACAAACAATCGCAGTAGTCTGTGATTTTTATTTTTTTACTTTCTCGTGTATAAGTCGATCCCCCATTTTCAACGCCCAAATTTTGTCTAAAATTCTTCGACTTATACACGAGTATATACGGTAATTGTGAATGTAAAATAATTATTATGCGTGAAACATAAATTTTCAATTATTTGGCTGATATAACTTGTATATTAAAGCTTATATTGAAAAAAAAAAAAAAAAAAAAAAAAAAAAACCTTCATGCTAAAATATAATTTTATAATTTTTAGAAGATTAAAACTTGTACTAATTTAAAAGTGTAATTGCAAATAGTTTTTGTTTAAATAATCCCTTAATTTTACTCTAACTAATATTAAAAATTATAAAATTATATAATTGTATCTTAAAACTTCGTAAAGATTATTTATAACTTACCACCTATTAAAACTTTACACACTGTTTATAGCGATATTATATAATTCACTTTATCTATAAAAAATCAATATATAATCATAGTGCCAATTAAAGGTCTCTTTGTAAAGGGGTCACACGTAAACACACATGTTCGAGCTTCAGATAAATAAACCGAAATAAACAGACCGCATGTGTCCTTGGAAGCGATTGGTCGAAAGTCTAGCCGAAACTGGTTAACCTTGAAAGGGAGAGGTCGAACGCTGCTCCCCCATTCCGTTTGGGGCAGAATTGGAAATTGTTGAACATCGGTATGGATTACGTGAACGGGTAGTTTCCTACTCGGTTTGTTCCGTGAAGGGCAGAATACTGCCACTGAAGAATTACGGCCATGGTTGCTTTTTTCATATTGGGGTGGGGAATTCGTGGGGGTGGTCGTATTGAAATGGGACGGGGACTATTTCTGAACCATTTAAGTTAATTTATTAATTATGGAACTATTTAAAATAATTTATTTTGATTCCCCATCAAGCAGAGCAGCCGAGAGAGGACCAAATACCGGCTAGCCGGTATTTAGACCACTCTAGGTAGCCGGTATTCGGACCACTGCTATGTTTAAGTTAAAACCGGTATTACTCATTCATATAATAAAATACCAATACTGTGCGCGTGGCAATTGAGAGCTAAATATGTCTAGAAAATAGCTTAATCAACAATTCAAGCCAATATACGATCAGTATATTTAAAAAAAAATGAGAAACACATATCTGAAAAACTTTTGATGTACCAGATTACGTAGATTCGACTCTTTTGCATTTACTATTTGTAAATGACACAGACTTCAGCGACGTACTTTTCGCAACTTTCCTCTGTCAATTAAAGTTACAAACTTTGCCTATCACCTCTAGGCTGCGCTGCGCTCAGTTCTCAGAACACCTAGTTGCCGGTATTTGTACCCTAGCCGGTATTTGGACCTTCTCCTCTACTGTTCGTCAAAATTGAATGAAAAACTTATCAGTAAATAATATCAAAGGTTGAAACGCGATTGCTTCACACGGGTCTACGTTTAAAAATAAATATTTTATATTCTTATCTGTAAAGGAAACATTCCTTTTAGCTAAAACATTTCCAGTAAACATTTTCCAACAGTTTAAAACAATTTTTACTTGGGCTTGGAACATGTAAGGCAATTCCATTTAGTTGTTGTCACTCACAAGGTTGTCAGTTTGGCTTATTTTTAATTCCGAAATTTTCCATTCATACCTGAAATCCCTTATAATATTCTTTTCTTTATTTAATGACAGAAATTTTGAGATTGATTAAAGTAAAAATACTTCTTTTCAGAATTTCTATTAGTCCCACTGTAAAAAAAAAATTACGTAACGTTACTCAATAAAATTAGTGGCAACTTTGCTGCCATTAATTCTATCGAGTAACGTAACATAATTTTTTACAGTGTAGTTGAGAATATGGTCATTTTACAAATATTTAGCTATCTGAAATTTGCTGTACTTTCTAAACAGCTATTGTGCATAAAAAATAAAATCTAGTATTAGTAATAGACGTATTAAATAAATTTTATATGAAATTTTCTTCAACATAATTAACTGTCGAGTAACATACATCTTTAAAAAACCAAACGATGTTCGATAATATTCAGTACATTTTAGGCAAATCAGATCAGAATCAAATGTTTTTCTCACAATGATAAAGAAATCTAAAAATTGCACTGCATAAAATATTTTTCTTCAAGCTTCTCTACCAAACTTGAATATAAACTTTAAGTAGCTTCATTTTATTACCTTGGAAAATATATCTGAATTATTTTTAATTCACGCTCCTATAGATTCATAAAACAAATGTTCATTTAAAATTTTAAAAAATGCAATAATGGATACATTCGAAATGAAAGTTTTGAAATCTCTCTTTTCGCGTTATTTCCGAGTAGTATGCTCCATGTCTGCCAAAAGTAATTAGGGTGGACTACTTTACTGACATTTGTTTCAAACAGGAGTCTCTTCCTGTTATTGGCAATCAATAGAAAAGGACGACACTTTTAGATGCGCTTCAACATAATACTTTTCATACTTTAAATAGTTTACGTTGGTTTAGTATTAAGCAATTCAACAGTTTTTTTTAAACAATTCAATTGAAATAATAATGCACAAGATGAGAAGTAAATTTGGATCCAATGCCTTTACATTTACAAAAATTACACTAAAATAAAAAAAAATAATATCCAAATTTTTTAAAATATATAACAATATATATATATATATATATATTTAAGAGAATCAATGCGATACTTCTAGATTTGCTTTAACATAATAGTTTTCATCTTTTAAATAATTTACGTGGCATTTCCGCATTTTTTTTTTTTTTTTTTAAGAATTTATTTGCAATAACAATGCACAGTGCGAGAAGGAAATTTTGATCCAATGCTTTTACATTTACAAAATTTACACCAAAATAAAAAAAAAGAACATTCAAATTGTTTAAAATATATAACAATATATATATTTTTAAAGACAATCAATGCGACACTTCTAGTTTTGCTTTAACATAATAGTTTTCATCTTTTAAGTAGTTTACGTGGCATTTCCGCAGTTTTAAGAATTCATTTGCAATAACAAATTTCACAAGGTGAGAAGGAAATTTTGATCCAATGCCTTTATATTTACAAAAATTACACCAAAATAAAAAAAAAGGTTGTTCAAAATTTTTAAATTATATAACAATGTATATTTTTTAGACAATCATTGCGACACTACTAGATACGTTTTAACACGTTCACGCCTGCGCGGTGGGTCACACTCGACTGTCTCAGAGCTGCCAAGTCTCCGGCTTTTTGGATACCAGTATTTTATTACGAAAAATTTTGTTTTATTTAATTAGAACAATTGGATGATTTAAAGGAACAACATTTTCTCTAAAATAACACTGGTGTACAAGAAGCCGGAGACTTGACATCTCTGAGGCAATCGAGTGTGACCCACCGCGCCGGAGTAAACGTGTTAACATAATAGTTTTCATCTTTTAAATAGTTTACGTGGCATTTCCGCAGTTTTTTTTTTTAATCATTTGCAATAACAATGCACAAGGCGAGAAGATAATTTTGATCCAATGTCTTTACATTTACAAAAATTACACCAAAATAATAAAAAAAAAAGAATTCATATTGTTTAAAATATATAAAAAAATATATGTTTTTAAAGACAATCAATGCGGCACTTCTAGATTTGCTTTAACATAATAGTTTTCATCTTTTAAATAGTTTACGTGGCATTTCCGCAGTTCTTTTTTTTTTTTTTTTTTTTTTTTTTTTTTTTTTTTTTTTTATCATTTGCAATAACAATGCACAAGGCGAGAAGGAAATTTTGATCCAATGCATTTACATTTACAAAAATTACACCAAAATAAAACAAGTCGGAAATTGTACGTTAAACGTGGCAAATGAGGTGCGTTCGTACTATAACTAGTTTTATAAATATTCAGACCTTGGTGCAACAGCTGTATGGTGCAACAGCTGGTGCACTCTTATGCAAAAATGAATGAATACAAATTTTATTACGATTATATATACTAAATTCAGTAATACGGAAATAACAGGACTCCATCTTAAATAGGACGTCATCACCATGGCAATCTAGAATCATTACCTATCATGGAATTAATTATGTAGGATAGGATTTAATAGAATGAAGAAAACTTTTAATAATATATTTTTATGTTTTGATTCGATATTCATAAATTTTGAAATAACTCGACACAATTCTACACCGATTCTGTATATTAAATTGCAAACCGTTGGGTTGGGTAGTTTTGGCGATGTTCTGTGCGCACAGACGGACGGACAAGAAGACAACATTAGGGGCTACGCATTTATATAATTACGTACGCACCTAAAAAAAGAATATCAAAAGTGTTGAAAAATATAAAGATGAACAGAATAATAAACATTTGCTTTTTTATAGGGTGTTTGAAAATTTTGTTTACAATACTATACTATTTTTTTTTTTAATCTTTCCTTTTCTTTATGTTAAAATAAGGTTATTAACAGGAATAAAAAATATATATATCCATTATTAAGCATTATAAATATATCGATTATCATTCAATAACTGCTTTTAATTCAGATACATTTTTTATTTATTTTTAGGGTTCCGTACTTAAAAAGTAAAAACTGAACCATTATAAGATCACTCCTGTGTCTGTCTGCCTGTATGTCTGTCAGAGCCCTTTTACTCGTGAACTATGGGACGCGGAAAGTTCAAATTAGAGGAAGTAATAAAGACTATTGACCTACATATTTACGCATTAATAAATATTCACAAATATATTTAGGAAAATGTAGAGGGGCTAATTAAGTTACTATAAAAAAATCTTTACTTTGTACATCGTATGGGATATCGTGTGAAAGCTTTCGAAACGCTGAATTCAAAAATATATTTAATTTAATTTTAGGTACTGTCTTTTGAAAGTTATGGTCGAAAATGTAGTGCAAAAATATCCCCCCCTCCCCCATCTAATTCCGAATCTACTGTAACTAAAATTATGACCTAAAATTATTTAAACCTTGCAGGAAAATTATAGCGATGACCCTTGATCACATAGTTTTTTGAGAAAATCGCATTTTTCCGTTACACACAAATTTCGATTTGCGGGCATTCAGCAAAGGTATTGAAGTGTTCGATGCACCTATCGTAGCAGAAGTATAAAACCATTGTTGATCATGAATTTCGGAAAAAATCGTCGGTAATTAGCTGAGATATTAACCCTTGAAGACACGGATGGTTTGGGCATACATAATGACAGGGGCGGCGTACTCTATGTACCATCGGTTTATGTACCATCGGGTGTAATGCAATGCCCAATATCAGTATAAAAGCGATAAACGTCAAATTGTTAAAAATAGACTAATTTAATTAGAATTAATCACATAAATACTATGGGATTCGTGACTAATTTGTATTGAGTGGCTTTCTCAATACTCCTATCGTGTCTTTAAAGGTTAACTAAAAACCCAAATGTAAAAACGCGGCACGGACCAAAGCGGCGTTGGAACTTTTCGACGTCCTTTCGAAGCGCACTTAGCACAATGCTAAGTTTAAATTTTGAACAAGGGTTTTGCTTTAGCTACAGTATAAAAAGAGAAGATTATTACTACGCTGAATTTAGGTTTATGAAATGCCAAACGAAGTTTAAATATGTACTACTTTTATTGTCAGCACCTTTACGATTAAAAAAAGAGTTATACAGGAAAGTTATATTTGATATTATTTAGGTTCCATATCTCTTTGAGATTTCATGGTATATCCATTTATACTTTTCTAGTATATACATGTATACCCAACCCTAGGTTGTATAGTTTTTACAAAGTCTTAGTATTCGTTTAGCAAAAGTTTTCTTTAATAATACACTTGCTAATTCATATATTATTGTACGGAACCCTCTGTGCGCGAGTAATACTCGCTCTTGGCCGTTTATTTTAGAATGCTAGTCATTTTTTTAATATGCCCGAATTAGGACAAATTGCGTCATCACGATTAACTATCAAAGAAATGGTAGTGAACAAAAATAGATATTCAATAGATATTTCACAATTTATTAGACATTTTTACGGACGTTCCTTATGTTCTGTTTTATAAAACTAAGGATAAGATTAATAATATAAATAGTTTGTTTTTTAAAATAAAAAAAAAATAAAAGTAAAATTTCATTTTTTGCTTTTTTTTTATACATATTTCATGACATTTGTTTTTATCTCTTGAAGTAGCCTCTGGAAACCATATCTTTAATTAATATGCAAGTTATATACAAAATCTATAAATAAATTAATTAAAATAAATTAATTAAATACATTTCCAGAGCTTAAACTTAAATAAATTAATTTCTGTAGGAAAAAAAAAGATGTTTTAAATTTTCTTTATTAAATTTTATTTTCATATTCCATATTTCATACTACCAGAATTGTCTCTATTTATAAAATCATTTAGTAATATGCCAAAGGGTTATTTTAAAATACTTAAATAAAAAATATTTTAAAAAGAGTAGCCAGTCTTCCTAGTTGTAGGAAGGGATATTTTAAAAGCAATTTAATAAAACAAAATTGAGGTTATGTGAAATAATTCTGTATGTAGAAGAAATATCGAAAAACATTGTTGGCTCTGTTATTTAGTCTTTGCCAAAATAAAACAGATTGTATAAAAATGGGGAATTCTCTTTCCACAAATGCTCCATAAAAGTCCGATGAAATAAAGCACTAGCCTTGAATTCGAAATCTAAAAATAGCACAGTGTACTTTTCTTGATGGAAAAGATGCAATCACCTTACGTGCGGATCTATTCAACTTTGTATTAAATTCAACTACCGTTTAACCCTTAAATGCGCGATTTTTTTATTCTCTTTCGAAAAAAATATATATGATTCTCTGAAAGGTTTATTACACAGGAAAAATAGTGGAAAAAAAACAGAGATACATTTTTCATAGAATACGTCAATCTTTTCTTCTGTTGCAGATCTGCAATATAAGAAAAAACTACCGTTGTGTGGTTGTTTTATGTTAAAATAATGCAAATTAGTAAATATTTTAATAAATATATCTCCAAATACCTTATTTTACATAATTATTTATTTTATAAAACTTAACTTTTAACCTTTTAATTCTCATGATAGAATACGTTCTAGAAATTACGTAGTTCAGAGAATCTAACTTGACACCAGAAAGTTTTAATGGTTAATTTCGCTTTGTTTAAAAACGGAATGTCTGTTATTAATTAAAGCAAATATTGCTATTTTAATTTTCTGGTGTTAATTAGGTATATACGAATAAAAAAATCTATTAAATTTATAACACAGTTGTTTGCATATATGCAAAGATGCGCACTGAATTGTTAAATTATTATAAGCATTTGTTTGTATTAGCTGAATAGAAATGCTAAATTAAGAAAATACTGTTTATTATGTTGAAATTTCCAGATAGTATAAATATTCCCTTTTAAGATTAAAAATATATTCATTAAAATTCTATATTTTGAAGTTTGAATAAAAAGTATCTTTTTAAAACTAAAATAAGTTTGAAATTTAGAGAGTTAACTGAAAATGGAATTTATGATCAATGAACAAAACTCTTCGACAATTAGTTTCTAATAAAGTGATGAAATAGAACTTTGAATAGAGAAACTTATGCAATTTTAAAAAGTAAGGTATTTTTAATAAAGAAATAAAAGGTCACGTGCGACTATTACACGCGTTCAGAAGGTTCCGTACAATAAAATATGTGTTATTAACTGTATTATTTAAAAAAAATTATTGCTAAAAGAATAATAAGACTTTGTAAAAACTATACAACGTAGGGTTAGGTATAGCTGTATATACTGGAAAAGTATGAATAGTTATACCATAAAAATTCAAAGAAATATAAAGCCTAAATATTATCCAATATTTCTATTCAGTGTAACTCATTTTTATTAAATCTTATCATAATCTACTAATGATGAGCTTTATTCGGTACTGACAATAAAAGTAGTGATATTTAAACTTTATTTGGCCTTAACCTAGTAATAATCTTTTCTTTTTACAATGTAGCTAAAACAAAATTCTTGTTCAAAGTTTAAATTTGGCATTGTGCTAAGCGTGCATCTAAAGGAGGTCGCAAAATTGCAACGCCGCCTTGGTCCGTACCGCGTTATTCCAGATATGTTTTAATTAAAGTTTAAAGACACGGGAGACATTCAGAGATCTATTTAATGCAACTAGGTGCGAATCCCATAGTATTTATGCGATTACTTTTAATTAAATTTGTTTGTTTCTCACAATTTGACGTTTATTGCTTTTATACTGCTACTGCGCATTGCATTATACAAATATATCATTAAAAGTTGTTATATAGGCTTTAAAAGCCAATTGTACATAGAGTACGCCGCCTCTGTCTTTATGTCTATATTAACCGTCCGTGTTTTTAAGGGTTAATATCTCGGCTAATTATCGAAGATTTTATTCGAAACTCATTATCAACAATGTTTTTATACTTCTGCTACGATAGGTACCTCCAGCGCTACTCAACACCTTTGCTGAATGCCCGCAAATGGAAATTTGCATGTAACCAAAAAATGCGCTTTTCTCAAAAACTATGTGACCTAGGGTAATCGCTATAATTTTCCTGCAAGGTTTACATTAACGTCTACTAACACTAATTTTTTCATAATTTTAGCTTCAGTCGATTCGGAAATAGACTAGGGGGAACATATTTTTGCACTACATTTTGGACGATATCTCTGAAAATATAATACCTAAAATAAAAAGATATGTAATTTTGAGTTCTGCATTACGACAGCTTTCACACGGTACCCCACATGATATACAAAGAAAATATTTTTTTTCAAGTAACTTAATTAATCCCTCTAAATTTTTCCTAAATATATTTGTGAATGCTTAATAATCTGTAAATATGTGTGTCAATAGTCTTTCTTACTTTCCCCAATTAGAACTTTCCACGTTTCTTGATTTACAGACGGACAGACAGACGATAATGGTTCCGTTTTTACTTTTTAAGTACGGAACCCTAAAAACTACCCACTATTGAGATTTTTACTTATATTGATTAGTTTATTGACTGAAATTTACTCTAGTATACTTTAAGGTATGTGTTTATGTAATTTTGCCTTATTTCTTTGGAATGCCATTTCCTAAAAGGGTTGAAATGGAAGAAATGAAATACAGTGTTAAAAGTTCAATTGAATTTTATCTAACATCTTGCATAGATCGATCCAACAATTTAAATTGAGTGAAGACGAGGGAGATTCATTTATTATGTTGCCATTCAAGTAAATAGAATTGATGTCCATTCTACAGTGCTTTAAGTTTTACAGACATATAAGTATAAAACGATGCACAAGCTAAAAATAAACGTATTCATTTTACAATATTCTGTAATACTTTTAACTCAAGACAAAATGGAATTTATTATTTCATTAACAATACTGTTGCTTACAAGGGAACCACTTTTGGTGTTGCCCGCACCTAGCATCGAGACCTTGTGCGTTTTGTAGCCCTATACATAAAAGTTAGAGAACCGAAAAAATTTCTCTGTTAAAATAATATTTTATATACTTTTTTTATACTTTTAATTTTTTATTGTTACATATTTATTTGTTTATTTCACGCCAAAAGTGAGTTAAGTCGCCAAATAGGGGGCTACAATTTTTCCGCCCGCTTTATCCAAAGAGAAAATGTACAGAACATATTACTAGAATTATATCAGATTGCGATTTTTTTTTTTTTTTTATAATTGATAGCATAGGAAACAAATATTAGGTTTTTATTTTTTTTTCTATGCAGACGACAAATATATAAGTAATAAATATAATTCTATAAAAGCTTCGAAGATTATTGAAAACTATTTTTTAGTGAAATACAAAATAAGCAAACTATTTTCTTTTGAAATCGAATGAAATAAAGTTTCGAATGTTTAAAATGAAATGTTGCTGTATTAAATGGTCCTTCGGTAAAAATAATCATAAAGTAAATTAATATTTTTACACAATTTAGAAAAATTACTGTGACGAAATAGGTCGGACATTGCAATTTCTAGCTATTGCAAATTCAGCTATGACATTTGGCTAGGGTTGCCGGAAAGCTCTACTTTTGAGAATAAACGCCAACTCTTTCCCCGCCAAAAATATGAAGTTGCAATTTTTCAAAATCAAATTCGTAGGTTTTTGAAGGAATTTTTAAACTTTTTTCAATATTTTATACTTATTATTAACTAATGTTTATTTTTAAATGCTTTTCTTAAAAAAAAAAAAAAAAAATTCAATGTTAATAGTCCGGTATCGGAAATTGCATTTTCAGAAAGTTATGCTGCTGTATAATCAAGAAATATTATTTTAACAGAAAAATTTTATCGATTCTCAAACTTTAAAGTGCACCAGGTCTCAATGCTAGGTGCGAGCAACACCAAAAGTGGTTCCCTTGTTAGAATTTCTTCTAAATCGGAGTTGGGCAAATTTGTAATCACAATTACCCGCAATTTAATTACAAGTTAATTTGCATGTAACTGATCATAGTTACACTCATTCAAATGCAGAATTTTTTTTTCAAATAATGGCATGGGGTTGTTCCGGCTACAATGCTGCAAGAATTTTTTACGGCACGTAATTTTAACTATAATTAATTACATACAATTAAACTGTAATTACAATGCAGATAATTAGAATTACAAATTTGCTCAACTCTATTCTAAATAATCACAATATAATATGCCTCAAAGTACATTTTTAAAAGGTTAATTGAAACTGGTAAAAAGTGTGATGTATGCTTAATTTAGTTTAACATCAAAATTTTTAAGCCAATATTAAACAAAACCTTTAATTAATATATTTTAAATCATTAATATGACTTTTCTTAAATTAAAAAAAATAAATCAAATGTTTAATTGCTTAGTCATGATAAAATTACAAAATTATAAAATGAACGCGATAAAATTCAATTTCAATTTGAATGGTGATATTTCGACGTACAAAATGCATTAATTTCCTTTATTTAAAGTTTATTAGATAACCACATAATTAACGGACCGACTGTAGTTGTAAAGCAACAGTTTTACTTCTCCTCAATAATCATTCACAATAGGACAGAAACAGACTAAGAACTCGCACTGTTTGTATACCGAAGAGATAATTCCATGCCTAAATACATGATGAGCTATGAATTCATTTTGTGTCGTACAAAATAATGAGAGAGGCTTACCGTTGTTATTGTCAGAAATGTTTTGAATATATATTGCTTGGCACAGAAAGACCGCCCTTTCCAGGAGCCCTTGGAATGCCGGCTAGAGTGCGTTTGCATTATTATGCACATCTGCATTTTGTGATGGCGCGTTTAATATATTCGATGGGTCGAGTAGATGATATGCAATAAATGTCATGTTTGAAGATTAGATGAATGAATTCATAAAGCTTATGTGTTTAGAATTCTGAGATATCACGAAATATTTCAATTAGGATATGTGTTTTAATGCTCAACATAACTGAAATTACCTTTAAATTGGGCAAAAAAATTCAAATGGGTTTTATGCATTCTTACTAAAAATTAGTATGTTTCTAGTATTTCAAACAAAATCGCGTTCAAAAGTTATAAAGCTTATTTGTTTAGAATGCCGCGATATCACGAAATGTTACAATTAGGATATGTGTTTTAATGCTCAACGTAACTGAAATCACCTTTAAATTGGGCAAAATAATTCAAATGGGTTTTAGTCATTCGTACTAAAAATAAGTATGTTTCTAGTATTTCATACAAAATCGCATTCAAAAGTTACGTTCTAAAAAATATATAGTAAAACATAGTTTCAGCTATAGACTTATACCACCTGAAGAATGTTTATTTTTAAAGTGGTTTTAATCGAAACGGAACTTTAGGGATTGTGCGCATAATTTGCCGAAAATGACTAGCCATATACTCATGAAATTTCAACATCTTCTATATTAAATCAATACTCAGTAGGCAGAAAAATAAAAAAATAAACTATGGCAATCAATGCAAGAAACGAAGAAAGGTACTGATTTACATTTCGTCACACGGTCATTTCGTAACTATATTTAAAGTTCTATAATATCATAACTTTGATGCATATTGAATGCCATACTGCCAACAAATGCAGAAATACAAATATTTTTCAATTTCCTATAATTAATGCCTGAGATATAGTTTATTGAAAAATGAACCAATGACTTTTAAGGAAAATGTCGGTTATATAGGTACATGATTTGTACAATTATTTATAGCTTTTTTCTTTATATAATACTTTATAAGAGATCAAATATTACACGGATTAATTTAGGTCAACGTTGCATTCAAATACTTATTTTATTGAATAAATAGTAAGATTCTTTAATAAAAGTATTATAATAAAAATACATCTATATCTTAAAAGATTATAAACATCCACAAATATAAGCACACATTTTTTTTTGTTACTAAAGTGCTCCAGATTAGTACAGGTCCAACCTATATCTTCCATATTATTTAAGTTGTAATTTCCAAATACAAATATATATTTGCATATTCAATAGGACTACTTTTGAAAATGTATGAAAATGCATATCGAAATGTTTAATGATATGCTTTATGCAAAATAGTGAATAAGCACGGCCACCACTATTATATAAGTAAACAATTATGTAGATAATTATGTAGTATTAATTATGTAGCAAATTAACTTGACAAGATATGTCCAGTTGGGATTTTCCCCATAAAACCGTGGCTAGCGAACCCCAAGTTAACGTCTGTGATAGTTCTCATTATGCCCCGAGATTAGCAATTGACTTCATCATAAAAGTTATGATAGAGGATTTTAATCGCTGTGGCAAAGGTGTACAAGAAATTGTACGTGCGAATGGCAGATCTCACAATATTGTTAATAATTTCTAACGTAAAAAGTGTGAGTCTTGTAAAGAACGTTCTGGACGCCGTTCACTACTTTCTCAGAGTGAAAAATGACCAATTGTGAGAAAAGCATCGAATTCGATGATCTCTGCAAATAAAATACGAAACTATCTCAATCTTAAAGTACCTTCGAAGGCTGTTAGACGGGTAATAAAGACTTGTCCACACACAGTTCGTACAAAATTAAAGAACGCACCCCTTCTGACAGTTCATCACAAGGTTAAGAGAATGGAATTCGCTCGGAAAAACATGGACAGAGATTGGAGCAAGGTACGGTTTCTCCCCCATGTCTATCCTTACATAAAATTCATTTATTTCGCAAATTTATCTTTATTCTCATTTTATGTACAGGTGATATTCAGTGACGAGAAAAAAATTACACAGGGCGATCCAGATGGTCTCAATTCTTACTGGCATGACCTGAGAAAAGAGCCGAAGTACTTCTCGAAATAGAAATTTCGGAGGCCGAAACTACATGACTTGGGGAGTCATTAGTGCACAAAGACTGTTTCAGTGACATTCGTATCATCGAAAATGGACAGCAAAGCTCATCAAACAATGCTTCAAAATCATGCCTTATTTACGTCATTTTCGACGAAATCGTCCTATCTTCCAACAGGATAATATGTATCGGTACATGCCAGTAACAGCACGAAACAATGGTTGTTTTCAAAAAAAGTGGATGCAATGGTTTGATTTCAATTTTGCATTTTCCTTCCTTTTATTTTATTTTAGGGTGCCGTATTATTGATTTTCGTATACAGAATTTCGAGACAAGAGTTCTTCTGATGGAGCTATAATTTTGTGGAGCATTTTCGTCCTCGCACCCCCCCCCCCCCACACACACACACACAGAAAAATCGTCCGTTTCAAATCACTTCTAATCAGCAAGTTATTATAATAGTTCTAAATTTGGAAACTTTAAGGGACCATACTTTAGATTGAAGTAGCAAATTTCTTTTTCGACATATTCTAGCTAATCAGTCGTATAATTTATAGATTTTCCAGATTAGAATTGCTAATTCGCATTAGAAAATAATTGTGATATCGTTCAATTAATAATTATTCGAAATGCGTTTCTGAATTGGAACGGCTCCCGAACATTTCCATAGATGTAGCATGTTTTCCAAGAAAAAGGCGATGTAAATTTGCATTTAGCGGAATGCTGTGTGGGAAATCGAAGGAAAAAAAAGAAATGTAAGGGTTTCTATTGAAATTCAATGTTTGTATAAAATAAATATGCATATAATCCTTCATACAAATGAAGTATAACAGTGTTACCTGCTGGGAAGACCAAGCTACCCTCGATTAAAGTTAGTTTTGTATTCAACTCGATATCACAATACATTCTCACTGTATTATTGCTGTAAAACATTTTATTTTAAAACAGTGTTATTTACAGAAACAATCAATATTAAAACTATGTACATATTTCTAAATTTTACATTACTAACATATTTACCCCGAAAGGGCATCCTTCCAAACTCCATTTTTAGTTCGTTGCACACTTTCTTTTGGCAGGATGTTTAGGCCCGAACCTGATTGGTTGAATTCTGTTTTCAAGAACATTCTATGGATTCTGATTGGTTCAATCATGTATACCGGCTCCTATTGGAAATTTCTAGAAAATTCCGTGAGATTTTGAGAGCAAAATTTCGCCCAAGTCGGCGACATTTTTTCATTTGGCGCCAAACATATGTTTTGGCATTGGCAATCTTGAAAGTCAATTTTCCCGCCAAATCTCGCCAATACTTTCCGAAATATTGCCAAATTTGGCGACTTGTTGCCAACTTTGCGAGTTCGTTTACTGCCACCTATTCAACAATTTAATGTTTCAACCTTCATTCCCATTAAGATGCATTGGCCCGTCGTGACCCAAAAATGACCCATTAATCTAATTTTTTCGAACATGTGACCTAACCCAATGGTCTTCTCTTACCCTAAAACAGTAGGAAACAAAATTATTCAAAATCGTTAAAATGTGCATACACTTTGCTCGTATTATAATATATGATAGATAGAAAATAAAAACAAGAACGTTTAGTGTAAACAACTTTATAGTGCAACCTTTAGAAAGGGATTATGACTTACTTTCGAGGGTTTTATTTTCACACTGCACGTGAAATGGTCTAAAATATTGTAATTTCAGTTTATATTATTAAAATTGCGCTTTTTGTGTCTCTAAATTGTATTCGAATTTCTGAATTTTATAAAATATTTTATTTCTATTATTGAACTAATAGAAATTTTGTTTTGCGCCCAATCCTCGTTGCAAGTATGACTCTCATACACAGTGTTGCCAATTTAGCAGATTTTATTTTTATTCAGAAATTTCGAATTTAGACTTGAAATTCCGTATAGCAATTTTTGCTTCATTTCTCGAGAAAAAAAATTGCTACAATGGTAACAGCGCTCGTAAACGTAAATAAGAAATTAACATAAAAAGTCAAAATTCTAGATTTTTAAATTTTAGATATTTTTTATTTAGCCATCTTTCTAAATAAGAATGAAATATCTTAATTCATTCGGCTGTATGTACTAAGAAATGATAAGACCACTTTGATTTTGAAAATTATGAAGTAAATAAAGGTTCTAATTATAGTTTAAACACATAAGATGTCAAAATACAACACATTTATTAAAATTAGTTTGCAATAATTTTGAAAAATGCAATAAATAAGTATGCTGACAAAACTATAAGCAAGGATTGAAAAATACACTGTTAATAAATTATAAGACCACTTGATTAAAAACAAAAATAATATGTAAATTAATACGATATTGGTCCTCCATTTTTCCTTATAATCTCAAGCACTCTCTTTTTCATAGAAGTGGCCAAGTGATTACGTACAGATTCAGAAGTATTGTGTCATACTTTTACAATGGCTATTTCTAGGTCACTGGCCGATAAAAATTGTTTATTATTAGCATAAACTTTGCGACTTAATACGCCCCAAAGATTTTCCATAGGGTTCAAGTCTGGACTTCGACTTGGCCGTGACAAAATATGATTTTTTTCTTTTTTAAACCATTGTTGGGTGGATTTAGACACATGGCAAAAAGCATTGTCCTGCTGAAATATTCAGTTAGCACCACCTAAAAAAGTCCAAACGGTATCAAATGATCATATAACATAGTCGTATATTGCGCAGAACTCATACGTCCCGAAATTCTGGTTACATCGCATAATCCATCATGACTAAATTATCCTCAAACCATTACTTATCCTCCTCCCATTTGTCAACTGCATTGTTTCGGTTTCTTTCTCAAATCATGCCAATAGTGTTTATAACTATCCGGACCGTCAAGATTAAATTTGTTTTCATCTGAAAATATCACTTGTTTCCATTTCTTGTCCCATGACATGACATTTTTAGCCATTTCAGTCTTTGTTCTTTATGATATTTCATTAACCTCTGTTTTTTCAACAGTTTACAATCTTTTGCATTACTATTTGATTTCAGACTCTTCCAAACTGTTACGTGTGAGGTTTGTTTGCTGAAACGGTTCGAAATTTCCCGAATTGAAAGACCTTTTTGAGTTGATAATAGAAATATTTGTCGATTATCCCGTGCTGTCAAAATCCCTTTTCTTCCAGATCGTTTAATTTTATTTGAATCCTTTTTTCTAATTATTTAATTGTGAATGGCAGTTTTAGAACGCTTCATTAACCGAGCTATTTATCGTTCAGATTTACTAGCACCCTTATTAAAACCAAATTTTTCTTACTTCGGTCGTAGTCAACTCCTTACACCGCAACATTTTCAAATATATCGTAAATAACACTATCTAATCCTGCACCTTTGCTTCTCGGAAATACTTTCACTATATGCAAACGCGCACGTTTTATAATGATTATGATGTGACGTATAATATACTAATTTCCTCAGGTGATCTTATATATTTCTTAACAGTCACCTTATTTACGTTTTAAAAAAATTAGAAGATTTTAATAAAATATAATTTAAATTTTAATGTAGCAATTATAATAGAAAACGTTCTACCATCAATCACGATAAAAATGTGCATATTGTGTATTCTTCTTCAGAAGTGCACCAATTCGTGGTCTTATAATTTCTTAACGCACTGTAGTAATTAATTTGACATGTAATAAGCACTTGACGGTAGGACTAAACTTTGTTTGCATATAACGGAAATTCGACTTTGGGTTCTATACACCCACCCCAAGATTTTAAATTCATTCCATTTGAGTAATTGTTATTTTTTATATTTAAAATTGCATGTAAAATTCCCGACAGAAATATTCTTACAATTATTTTAAATAAAATATTAGCCTTTTAAATAAAAAATGTCCTTAAATAATATAAACAGTTTTTTATCACTTTGTAATTTTAATGAACGAAAATTACACTGAAGGAAAACTGTAATGAAAGAAAATACTTATTCTAAGTAAAAATATTTAAATCGCTTTAGTTTACGTATACTTTAGAAAACGTTGAAAAAAATTCACCGAAGAAAAATTTAAAGTATCAACAAAGAACTAAAACTATAAATTTTTTAACATATTTTATAAACAACAAAGTAAGTTTTATGTTTAATGTATAAATAAACAGTATCCAAATAGTTTAAGGTATAAGTGTGTTATATTAAGCGAAAATGTTTAGATGTATTTTTTTATCCATACACTCACAAAAAATCTGATATTGTTCATGTTTGTGCCCCAAGCAGTACAAGAATAGATAATCTTGACAACTTAGTTCCTTGTATTTAGGATATATATATTTAAATCGTTATGACGAAAGCAATAGGAAAAAGACTTTGCTTGTCAATTGTATACATGTTAAAGCTTCTCCTGAACTTCTCGGTCGTTTTATTTTGTCAGACTCGTTTTCTTCATATTCACTTTTTTAAATTTAATTTCTACTCAGTATATCTTCATCTGACCCGTCCATTTCTTCTCAGTTATCCATTTAAAGTCACTCAACGGTTTCATTGATTATTTTTTTTTTTATCGGACCTCTTCTACTTATCTTATTATCCCATTTTCATAATTTTAGGTAGATTTCGCAAGAAATACTATTCCATTCTCCCCTATGTTGGAATGTCTGAAAAAGTTTTGCAGATCTACACCGATCATGAACCCTAGAACCCAAAACAAACCCAAATTCAAAACTTTATATGGTCAAAACTTTTTTATGGACACGATAACTTCCATAATTCTGCACAAATCTGTTCCAAACTGATACATACAATCAAGAGGAAGAAAATGTCGGTGAAGTTCGTTAATGGACAAAACTGGACAAAAAAGGGGGGGTGGGGCAGAAATAGAGAGGGGTTTTGTGAAAACAGAAAAAACATAACATCTTATTTATAATAATTATCAAATTAGTTTAAAGTTATTATTACTTCTAGGAAAAGGGCCAAATATACAGACTTTTTGTAACACAGATTTTTGATATAAATAAAAATGTCAATTTCAAAATATCTAGCCACTTCTAAAATAGACGGCCCTTAAACCATCATTTTACCGTTTTTTAAGCATCATTTGAAAACTACTTGGAAGAAAACAGTGAAATTTGGGATTTCCTTAAAGCAGGACTTAATAAATCTAAATTCATCAAAAAACTGTAGGTTGCCATTCATAATTTTTTCGAATATTAATTTCATAATTCATAATTCATATCATAAAATTATAAAAATTGCAAATTCAACGTATTTATGTTTGGGTATTTTAGCATTATTGATACACAAAATTTAGCAAATTAGGAGTATAATTTCAGGAGATATTAATGAAAATATGAAAATGTAATTTAACATTACAAGCACTCAATTTTGAATGTTTATAATCGAAAAACTTATCATTCAAATGACTTGAAATTTAGTTAGTGGCTAGGCATAGTTTGAACCGAAGATTTGAAATATCTTGTTAAAATTGGGTATTGCCTTTGAAAAAAATGAAGTTTGGGTTCGTTTTAATATGTAGATGGCCCCCTAAGCAAATTTTATATATATTATTTAAAAGTAGACTTTATTTCCAATCGTTCGGTATCAGTCACTTTCTTCTACGATAATTTGTTTAGGAGTTAGTAGGGGGTGTTTATTTTTTTTTTCCACGACTGTACATAGATAAAAAGCCATTCTGCTAATATTTGTGAGATTTTAAAATGTCCCATGTATTTAACGACTGATATAGTAAAAATCTGTCTTTTAGTCTGATGACACTAAAGCATTTAACTCTAGCGACTTTCATCTCCTGTGATTTATTTTTGGATGACATGTTTAATGGGAAAGGTAATGTCGCTTTTAACTCTGCAAAGATAGAAATGTGATTTGAAGTGAACGTTATCAGGGAGAATGGATGCTGATTTAAAACTCTGACAGTTGGGGAACTAGATGTTGATGGAGTAATGGAGAAGTCCAGATATGCGGTAGCGAAGGAGACTCCCTATCAGGTGAAAAGCCGTCTTAAAATGAGAAATAGGCTCGGAAACTTGCTATCTGTGTGATGGATAGACGAAAGTTGAATGCGGGGCACTGCACTCATAAAGAACATTTTTTAAATTCTCCATTGGGTATGGAATATCTTCTTTAAGCGGAAGAGAAACGTAAAATGTCACATTTTTTTTCACAGAAAACTTTACTGATTTTTTTTTTTTTTTTTTTTTTTTTTTTTTTTTTTTTAAGATAATTTTAAATGGTTACTTATTAGATTTTTGGGGAGATTTCGAAAAATACGTCGCAAAAAAGTATATAAAATTACAAAAGTATTTCCTTTAAATACATGACATTTTGTGTTTAAGTATAGACTTGTTTCGCACTTTATTCTATAGAAGTAAATAATTCAGAACTTAATATACTTTCACACTAATATATAAAATGGCTGTGACAGACAGACACAGGAGTGATCTTATAAAGGTTCCGTTGTTACTTTTTAAGCACGAAACTCTAAAATCCAAAGAAACCCATTCCAATGAACCACAAAAATTTTAAAGCGTTTTAAAATAAATTTATTTTCCTGATACTTCTACACATTTAAAAAGTGTAAGAAAAATCCCAGTACTAGCTAAATTTATATTAAATGTGTTTAAAAATTCCTTTTAATAATTAAAAATATTGAAATGAATAATTTTTATTCATAAAATATTTATATCTAAAATTGTAAATTGTTTTGTATATGTATTAAAAAATATTTTGTTTATGATTATACCAACAAATTAAATTTTCACACGTATTCGCTTTATTAATAATCAGTATTGCCATTGCCAATTAGTAAATTAGAATTTTTTTTAACATTATATATTCATATTACTATGTGAACATAATCTTGTCATTACCATGGATATGCCGTCATTACCATGGTAGAAAACAAATATAATAATTTCATCCATGGTAATTACAAATTAAGCAAAATGTTTTTTTTTTTTTTTCATGCCTAAGCGCCAGCCATATATCTTGCATCCCATATAATGATTTTATATTAGTTACATAATAAAAGCATATTAAGAAATGAAAGTTCATTTAATTATCAATTAGAAGTTGCATGATAATGACGTACGAAGAAATATTCACCAAAACATTCATTCTTTATTTACTTTATTAAAACTATAAAACTATCTACCGTAATTTCCGATAGATAAGCCGCGGCTAATTTAAGTCTGTTTCAAACCGGAAATTTTATTTAAAAAAGGAAGCCAAATAAATGTTAAGCAGAAAAAAGATACATTTTATTAAAAAAAAAAATCTGGTAGAAACAGAACTCTCTGAACTGCGGCTTATACACCGGAAATTACGGTACTCTCTTTAGCTATGATAACAAGATTGTTTTGACCTTACAAAAAAGGCATGTACTGCCCTCTAAAAAATTTCAGATGAACTTTTTGTCAGAAGCATTATTATGACATTCTTTCTTAGAACACGATTTTAAAAAATATTAACAATTATGGATAATTATAATTTATGAAAATAAATATTTTTTTAATTAGTAGTATCTTAAAATAAAAATGTATTAAAAAATTATAACCATCTGTTTTAAATACAACTTAGTCGTATCTTTACCTGATAAATTGCTTCTTGGGACAACCCATGGTTATGAAATTTTAATTAGAAAAGAATATATTTCTTATTTTTAAAATCTTCATAAACAATAATATATCAGTAAATAATCACTAAAGTAACATGATAGTTCAGATGCAATAATTAAAATTATGATATTTAACTATTTTTCTGTGAAAATGCGAAAGGACAGTAAAACATGACACTTAGTGAAAATCACCCGAGATTCTGTTTAATATTCAATAGGGGAAATCGTATAGCGACCCTTAATAATAATCTCGTAGCATTAAAAGCGAATTTAAACAAGTTAAATGGCGGTCATATTTAACCCTTAAATGCCGGGTGTTGCTTTTCGGCAACATACCCAATTTAGGCTCAAAAATACTATTAGAATAATATTGAAGCTATAATGCCTAATGTTGCCAATAAAATACATTCTGAAAATATTATTAAATCGATTTTCAACATGTAGATGGCAACCCTTGTGCTGTTTAAGAATAGAGATAGATGTATTTTTTCAATTGTTCCTACTTGTTCTTTTTGTTTTGTTTGGAAGCTTGCGAAATACCCTATTTTGTTATGCAGCGAGCAAGTAAGATTTATTTC
Organism: Maratus speciosus; assembly: GCA_963932465.1. Classification (NCBI taxonomy): domain Eukaryota; kingdom Metazoa; phylum Arthropoda; class Arachnida; order Araneae; family Salticidae; genus Maratus; species Maratus speciosus. The sequence goes on along the minus strand of OZ010787.1, from coordinate 681,145,778 downwards.
TTATTATAGTTCCTAAAATACTTGTGTGTTTAATATTATAGAATTTTATCAAGGAAAATTATTTTTTCAATTAAAGACCAGTATTGCCGATTAGTAACAAACTGTTTTTTAGCCGTAAACCATACTTAAAACAAATATGATTTTTTAAAGTATTTTTCCCATGATTTATTTAAAAAATGAAAGCCGAAAAATACTATTACAATGATTTTTGAAAAATCAGGCATTTAAGGGTTAATTCTCGTCTGTGTAATTAGATTAATGATTAAATTAATCACGATCGAATTAATCCAGATTGAATTAGTCATAAAATTTTTTACAGAGCAATTACTTTTTCAATTTCAATCTTGATTAAATGAATAAAGTTTAAATTTCCTAAAATTTAAAACAACCGACTGAAAAAGTGATCGATTAATGACAACCCTGTTTTAAAATAACTTTTCCTGGCTGCCAAAGAGGAACGTTACCATTTAAAATTTCAAAGTTGTTATAATTATAAACATTTAGACGAACCTTATTTCATAGATTCCATGTATATTCAGAAAATAGATACAATTCACAGTTAAATGGAACTTCTCGTTTTACTCTGCGACCATTTGATGATAAAATAGCATGTGGAGGGGGTGCGTTTTTTTTTATAGGAGATCATGTAGTGTAGATAAGAAAAATAAGTTAATAAGTAAAATGACAAAATCGTTATCTAAAAAACCATTAAAACACGTCAGGCACCTAAAAGACATTTTTTAAAATATTAAATCCGTTTATGAGGATGATTCAAAAAGTAATACAGCCTCGAATTTCACGAATTTATGATTAGTCCTTTAATTTAAATTTACTGACATCAGCAAAACAGAATATGGGACCATTATTATATAGTCCTTTATTGCTGCTTATATTGCCTCCGTTTTTAATGCTCGTGGAAAATGATAAAACATGAATGGAAATAGTCTGTTTAAGTTTTTGCATCTTAAAGGCAATCTAAATCAACCTCATCATTTCTAATTTATCATCAACAGATTATAATAAACGATGTCAATCTCATGTGTGAGATTCGAATGTGGGTTTATTGTAGTGAATCGGATACTAGCGGGATAAATGTGCAAAGAGAGCAACAATATGATCGCCCATAAAAGACAACCGAAGGTGTAATTCAGGACAATTGTTACATTCGAATAAGCGATACTGCTAAGACATGCACATCTAAGTAGGCAGGATGTTAACTATCTCGCATGAGAAAAAGCAGAGCCCAAACATTGGATCACTTACAGACCCGACAACTCAGAAAAGGTAAAAAAACATGTAGAATGGGGTTATTTTCCCTGATATTGATAAGGATTTATGAGGAACATCATAATTAGAAACACATTACAACACAATATCAAACACCTACTATTTACATGACTGTATGTAGCGATTACATGAGGATCATTTTAATGTGATAATTATTTACATTTTTCGTGGATTTATATGCATCAGAGTATGTTAAACACACAATATTGAACATCACAATTAGAAACACATTACAACACAATAGCAAACACCTACTATTTACAATTTACACGTACTACAGTTTGGAGAGATGCACAAGATAAAAGTTCAAAATTTATGGAAGTTTCAGGCACCCGCTAATAACCCGTGTCTGAGGCAAATAAACGTGGCCTGGAGAACACAGTTCCAGATTACAAAGAAAAACAGCAAAGGAAATGAAATACCAGTTTCCTAAAACTACCTATAGCAGATATTGAAAATGAGCACCATTCATCTCTTGGCGCTTTTGGGCCCTGGTCAGCAAGTTGCGGGATGCAGATCGAAGCTGGACCTGTGGAATTGCTGCAATCTCATCAGAAATGTTCTGCTGCAGTTCTTGAAGATTATGAGGGTTGTTGCGATACACATTATACTTGAAGGTTCCCCACAAAAAGTAATCGTACACTGACAAATCAAGTGACCTGGGTGGCTAGCTAGGTACCCAGTATCCACGTCCAATCGTATCCACCTGTCCGGGCCACTTTTATTTACCCCCACCCTGTATATATGATGATATATACAGGGTGGGGTAATACCTATATTCTGTAACCCGGGAATCCCGGGTTTATCCCCTAGGTCTCATAATGGAGAAAGGGTTGGTTGAGTCGAATGTACACTTTGCCACTTTCCATGGAGGGAAGACACAGATGGAGATACAGTATGCTGTAAAAACGGTTTGTAATATGATTCCCGTCATAGCTCAAATTTAAAGGCTCTCACTCGATCCAATCAAAACAAGTACCTGGAACATGGACCGAATTCTTTGACATCATCCGTGCATTTTTGTCTCTAAATGAAAGTGATCTGCTTATTTTTAAGCATTCTAAAGCAGCATTCCATTGTATTATGAATTAAAAAATGTATTACTAAAAGTCTTTTCTTTTTTTTCGTCAAAGAACGTGATTGTCTTTGGGCCGACTGTAGCGGATTTTAGGGTTACTTTTTTGACGTCACCCCCAGCCACCTTACTGCATCTCCATTTATCTCATTGCTCCGTGGCCACTTTCGTAATGAACACCTCGCTCCATGTGTGAAAGGTATGTATTATTTTCCCTTATAAAGTGAAACATCTCATTTAATGGATTTAACATAGTGAAAGACGCTGCAAAATAAGCAAGAAAACTCTTAAAAACATTGATATTTCTATGTAACGATTGTACTTTCATTTTATAAAGAGGAGTTTTTGCATAACTACTCATTTTCACATGATTTCGGGTCCCTTTTGTATCGAAACCATTTTACCATTCAGCGGGAAAGGTATAGTAATTTTTAGTTAATAGTGTTTCACTTAAAACAGTTTTTTTATTCGAACGTTGTTGTTTTTTTGACACTATGCAAAATAGTTACATATTTATAAATCCATATTTAAATGTTTATAATTTCATCAATATATGATACCGTTTCATTCATATACGATAATTTGATCACTGGACCATTCTAGATTCCAACGTTATTTTAACAAATTAACTAAACTTTTCTACTTGACAGCCGCTTATTTGAACAAAATCTTGACAGTGAAGCCTAATTAAATATCTACCCACTACTTAATATTCTAAAACCCGAGCTACCTCTTTCGCTTAAGCAGCGAAAATAAAAGGAACAGAAAAGTTGTCATGGGAACCAGCATTGTTCTGGCGGGTAAGCCATGCAATAGATTAGAGAAAATACCTATGCATAAAAATATATGTATCCCTAAATTTATAGAATACACGGGTATGGAATAATTCTTATTATTCAAACTTTTAAATATTAGTTATGAAATTTAGATAGGAAAGCAAACATATACAATTTGTATGTTTTTTCGAATTCGTGGGTTGAGCGATATTTTAACAACCTAAGCTGAATAAATTATGGAGGAGAAATCTTTAAACATTTTTGAACATGAGAACTGAAATGAAGTTATTCAATAATAGATTACTTTTTACAGTGAAACTGTTAATATTGTACTTCGTTAGAAAACCATTGAAGGTTAAAAATTAAAGTTTAATATAATCTTAAATTAACTGCGTGGTGTTTAATGCTTTTAACATTCGAAAATGAAATAAAAGGAAAATTCCTAAGTAAGATTGAGACTTAATGACTTTATTCTTTTAATAGAACACTTTTAACAAAAAATAGCTGTACGTTTTTCATTCGTGTAGTTCATACATTCATTAATGATTTCGCCAAAAACCTATTTTTATAGAAAACAACGCGAATGACATTCAGAATTTGTTCTTGTAAGTTTCCATAATTTCTATAAAAAAATTACTCGACCATGATATTTTTGTTACCGAAAGAAAATGTATCAAAACTCGCAAATTAACAATTTCTGCCATCGAAGAAAACGGAATGATGTAGCAACAAAATTTGTCCGCAAAATTAGTCACTAATAGATGGAAATATCTTGAAGCTGGGACGAAATATTCTAATAGAATAACAGTATACAGGAAACATCATTAAAATAAATTAAACTGTTTTCTCCAACAGAGCGAAAAGAGTAATAAAGTCTAGAAAAGAAACAAAAAGGGAGTCAAAAGGGAATTACTGGGTGCTAATGAACGGAAACATACACCAATTTTGGCTCTCACTTTTCTCAAAGGAGGCTATATTTTTAGTCAGTTATTGGAAAATAAAGTTTTTTTTTTTTTTAAATTACGTATCTGATACAATACCTAAAAGAAGATTAAACAACTAAAAGGATGTTAAAAATGGAGTGTTTTTGACTAATATTAAGCCATCATATCAGGATTTAAAATTTTAAAAATTGTTATCAACGCTACTTGTCCATATCTTACTCACGAAACCCTCACTTCAAATCGTACATCCGGGATCCATGGTTGATTTCACTAACATGACAAAAAGAGGTGGGGGAGGAGGAGGTTTTTTTATTACAAATCACTGCTCTCTGATCAAACCTACCCATATATTTGGGACGTTGTAGGATAAATGTCATTGCATGTCTTTTGCACTTCAGTTTACAATTATAGAACTAGTTCATTTTAAGAAGGCTTTTAGCTTTTAGATGTACACTGAAAAAAAAAATATACCGCTTTCATCTAAAACGAATAGTTATCATTTTCTAAATCCCTAAACTGGAAATTCCGAGTTATGCGAATAAGGTATACAGATAAACTGAATGGACTAAGTGATCTAGAATTTCTAGTCTATAGTTTACTAGGTGTTGAAACGATACATTATATTATGTAGGGGAGACCGGGGGAATGCCGCCATTCGGGGTTAAGCTGGTACCCCGCCTAGTTTAAAAATTAACGGCACACAGTGGAATATTTGACCCGAAATCCTGGCCAAAAATATTTTTCTATGTAAATATAGTCCGATTGCCTTGAAATTGTTAGATGTTATTGGGTATCACTATGGCATGTTTGATAATGTAAATGAAGTCTATAGCATTTACGATTCATTTACAGAGACACCCAAAAGAATTCCCTTACATTATGGTCTATGGGAAAAAATCGTTTGCTCTGTATTTTAAGGCTATCACACTATTTTAAAGGTACTGAAATTTTGAGGTGTACTAAAGCACTTATTGTAGAATATGATGTGCATATTCGTTCATTTACAGGGACACACAAAAGAATTTGTCTGAAGAATAAATTTAACTATGGAAGTCTATGACCAATAATTGCTGGAAGTGCGTTTGTAGTTGTGATATGCATTTTTAAATGTTACTTGGTGTGGATACATTCTATAGATCCTATACAGGGCTGCACAAAAGTTCTCAAGTACATTTCGTTTTATTCACTGAAATGGCTGAATGGAAATGTTTAACTGTGCTATGCGTTTCACTGAAGTAACTTTTAGCATACTATGTAGTACACATACAAATCCATTGCTTAGTTTAACATTTTATATCTTAAAAGCTGACGAAGTGTAAGATTTTAACACTTCACATAATAATAAGTATACATTTTAGAAAAAAATTGACAACTAAGAAAAAAAAAAAAGATCATCATTTAAGAAGATCACAAAGAAAAAAAAAGTTAAAATATTAATTTACAAAGTAGATATTTAAAAAATGCGAATACATCACATGCCCATAGACTTCACATTACCGAAGGGAGTTTGGAAGCTGAGTGACTAGCAGCCTTAAACGTTTACTGTTTAGAAGAGAAAAGTAATTGCTGATAGATTTTTTTATTTACTAGTAATGTTTAATTAAATGTATTTAATTGTACTATCTATAAAATTTATTATTTACATTTAATTTAGTTTAATAATAATTATTAGATATAATTTACATTTAATAAAGATTATTTACATTTGATAAAGTTACATTTAATAAAGTGGAGTCTCTACAGTATAGAGATGCTGTTTTTTCAGTGTATTGAATAGATAACAGTTTCAATCTGATTCTTCAGAACTCTGTTTTTTATCTTCTTCATCACAATCTTCTTGGCTTTTATCAGGACTACCATCAGACCTAGCCGGAAGAAGAAGTTGTAGGGTCTCGCTACTGTATGGCTTGCTCTTTTCCTTTGGTCTTAGTCTAAATAAGTTTATAAAAGTATCACTGCTTAAAATAAGCCAATTTGGAACATCTCTATTGCAAACATCTGTATTGCGACCGTCTCTATTGCACTTTCTTGAGTACTTTGTACGGTACTGTCTAAAGTGTTTGTTTCTGGCCTCGGCAGCTTCTTTCGACCGTTGGCAATGGGTACGACTGCTTTCTTAATTACAGTGCCACCATGAATGAAAACATTGTACATTGTTGGAATCATGGGGTACCTATTGTAAAGGTTCACATACAGTCTTGCTGTTTCATCAGCAGATGTTATGAACCTTTTTTCGTCAATGCGATGCCCACTTGTTATGACTTCCAATATTACTTACAACCTTTTAATAATTTCTACGTCTATTCCAAAGTTCTTTAATTCTCTCCTTTCTCCTCTTATTTTCTACCTATGAGCCCTCGAAACTAATTGGAAAAACTTTTTCAATAAATAAGTATTTACAGTTTGAAGCCGATCGGATATTTCTATCAAGAGGTATCAAGATGCGTACGTATGTACGTACTTACATACGTACGTACATGAATACATACAGAATCTGTAGGGGCAAAAGCTCTCAGGTAATATCCTGTAAGCGAAGGACCTGCAATACGAGAGTAAAAATATAGTTTTTTATCTCTTCAATTCGGTTGCCGCAAAAAATGGGATTTAAGTAGCCCCCGAAAAAAATTATATAAAAAAATGGCAACAATATGCGGAAGTTTTTTTGCAGAAACTGGCACTCAAGACTATAACTAATTCGATTATAATTCAAACATGGTCCGGCAAAGCCCGGCACATATTTAAAAAGCTTTCGATATGTTTAAATTAGAGCTAAAAACGCTTTCAAAATAACCCTTTTACGCATTTAATGTTTTTTTAGTACATTAAAAACTAAACTATTTAAATTAACACATAGTTTAATCCTAAGCTCTGACCTTTGTTAAACACGTAAGCCCTGTTTATTAATTACCCGAGTATCCTTGGTAATCTCGCCAATGTACAGAGGTTGAAAGATTTTTTTATTTTATGTGTACTTACTTATGATTACGGTTAAATTTATACAGATACTAAAGATGATGATTCAGCTTTAGAATTTTTAGGTGTCGCTATTCTACCGGTCTCTCCTATAGTTTGAATTGCGAGAAATCATCACTTGATTTCTAGAATTCATAAACTAGAATTATAGTTACTAAAACTCACTTCTTGCGTTCGCATTTATTTGAAGAGATTGTTAAATAATTTTCACCCCAATACTATAGGAAAACGCCCTTAAATTTTAATAGGGATAACTATAACTCTCTAGCAAAATAAACTAGAATTTATAAGGATGGAATGGAACTATTTTTTCTAGAGGCACAATTTATTTTCTAGAAGCTAGTGGCAGAATTTTTTTCAGTGTATTTGTATTCTGTAGACCATCGTCGCTGTTAGTAAGCATATCACACAAATCTGATATTTCTATGAATGCATTATATATTCTGTACATTCTAGGTTATATATTTCTTCAATTGTAGTTGACTGCATAAGAATTTTCCTCCTTTTTTAAATATCTATAATAAAAAAATTCTGTATCGTAAAATTTAGAGCTATCATATAATAAGATGTAAATTTCCAAGTGGGTGAAAAATGTCCGGACTAGGATTCGAACCAGGGATCCGAAGTCGAAACAATTTGCTGAAGTCGTCAATGCTCTGTCATCTGAGCTATCCCAAATGAATCTAATTCCCTCAGCTAACCTTATTGTCTCATATTTGAATGAGCTCAACAGTATAAATTGCAGATAACGGAATTACACTAAATTAATTTTAACACAATTATTCTAATTGCTAAATAAATCATATCAGATGTAAATTTCCAACTGAGCTCAGATTTCAGAGCATTGGCGGCTTCTGCCAAGAGATCCTTGGTTCGGACATTTTTATCTTAGATGGAAATTTACATCTCAAAGTATTTATTTACCAATTAGAATAATTGTGTTAAGATTAATCTAATACCATCTAATGTTTACGTAAGTATTTCATAGGTTATGTCCGAAATATAAATCCAACTGCGATTATGAGTCGTAAAAATTAGAATATCTTTGAAAATCTTATCGTATACATATTTTTGTTAAATTATTTATTAAGTTATAAGTTTGTTTTGTTTGTATACTACAATAAAATCTATAGAACAGAACTGTATACAAAGGTCCCTTTTGAAAACAATCTCAGAAATTTAGTTTTAATCAAGAGTAAATTATAGAGATTATTCATAACAAATGACACATTCCTAATCTAAAATATTTATGGAGAAACAATGTTTTCGAAATCTTATAGAAAATAGCTGATACTGAAGTACTGTTTTTTGGAAACTAGTGAAGCAATCTCAATACTTCTTTACTAGAAGCTAAACTATCAATAGATCGTTCATCAAGAAAAAAATACAATTGTTACGCATCCCCAATTCTAGATTTTTCTTTAGTTACCATTACAAAATGGAATTAATTTTTCAGAAAAATGAAACAATCAAAATACAGTCGAAATCTCTTAATACGCTAATCAAGGTAATTATAAAATTCCACCTATTAACCGTTCCTCGTAATACCCATGAAGATATTAAAAATTTGAAAATCACACATATAAACTAATTACTACTAAACACTGCTCTAATTATCTCAATTTCAAAATTAATTCAATATTATGATATAAAAAATCATATATTAGTAAAACTTTCCCTTTCCTTTGCCATCCTAAAATTGTCCCTTTTTTCATTTAATTTAACTTACAACTCCATTTGAAATCATTCAATTATATCTAGATAACCTACAGCATAACCACAGTATTTTAAATTCATTCCCTATCTTTACTACTAGCAATTTATAGAAAGCCCTCCCTAAGTTAGCCGCTATAAAACCATCTGCCATTATTTTAGTTTCCATTCGTGAACTAGATCTTTTCATTACCATACTCGGTATTCGATGAAAGCCTCTATCCCATCTTGGTTTTGCTAGCTAAGCAGAACATATAAACGTCTCCTTATTGGGCTCGCGAAATCCGTGATCAAAAATTCCAATATTCACTTCAGAAGCATGTCTATTGTCAAAGTACAACCTTTATGGAACTTTAAAAAGAATTCAAGGCTAAAGGAGATATCCCGCCAGTGATACTATATAAATCTATCTCAGAAAATCTCCGCCAAAAATTGTAACCTTTTTGACAAAGTTATTGGCGAGACTGTAGCTATGCAGAAACAGGCGGTGTATGTGTCACTCGCCCATTTGCTATCGCCTTCTAAAAGTCATGTAACTTCGTGCCCTCACCTCGATGTTTTGTCAGTAAACTTTTTATGCATTACGAACAATCTTTTTATGCATTACGAACCTGGATGTTGCCATTCACCGCTCATCGAATATCCTCGTACTTCTGAAAAACGCAAATTTTACTTAAATGACAAATAAAAATAGTATAAATATCCCAAAGTTAACATAAAATATTCAATCTTACATTTGTGTCAGTTTCTTTAGACGGTTCTTTTCTTTGGGCAAAACCATTGTACTGAAATCAAACGCTGTAAAGAACTAGTAATAGCCTATAAACGATGTACAGTAATGCGACTGATCACTTCCATTGTTCCTGGTAAAACTCTGCTAACACCGCAAGAGTCACAGAAATATTCGAACTATCGATTTTATAGATCCTTTTCATTTTGATAGGGCAATAAGAGACAAGAGAAGGCTGTTTATTATAGCCCAGAAACCAAATTTAAAGAGAGAAACAAATAATTGTTTCCTCTCTTTATAAATAAATGTTCCTCAAAATGGTGACTGGGCAGCAGAAAGCGTTTTGTGTACTAAAATTTCAAAGTGTGAATTGCTTATAACCCTTCAGAGATCATTCCGGAAGGCATACAAATGCAAATCCCCAACCGAACAAAGCATTCTATGCTGGTATCGACAGTTCAAAGAAACCGGTTGTTTATGTAAAAGCAAAAGTTCCGGCCGACGAAGCGTTACTGAAGAAACGTTGAACCGAGTTAGAGAGAGTTTCATCCGTAGTCCCATGAAATCAACAAATCGCGCTAGCCACGAACTTTCCATTCCACAGCCAACTGTGTGGAAACTTTCTGGTGTCCAGTCGCCATCTTGAATATGACGTTCGCGCAACAACCATGACAACTAAACACGCACATGACACCTCTCGTTTGAGTTGTCATGGAAATACATACGTTTCCTAGTTCGCACGTAGTAACGTATCAAAACCTGATGATTCATTTGCAATAACCCTGTATTATACTGCAAAAAAATGCTAAAATCATTTCAGTAGTTCTCTCGTAAAATACACATAATTGTTTTGCCATAGGATTCCTGAAGTGTTGTTGCTCTCTTAATTTTCTTTCTTATTGTTTTGTAAGGAGTCGTATTTTAAATCAGAGGTCATCAAAATGGCAGGAATCGCAGAATGGCAAGAGGTATGAATCTTCAGTGATCGATAGCTCCATTGAAAGTGGTCGAGGGAAATTATACGTTATGATAAAACACTCATGCCCGTATTCACCATCCCCCTCAACCTTGAAAAAATGGGTCGAACGCTCAAATGGTATTAATCTGATTGGACTTCGGCCGCGATCAGGTCCAATAAGCTTGATCAGGAATTTCATTTCAGCGCTCGACTCAGGTTTCCAAGGTTGAAGTAGATGGTGAATACGAGAATAAGAAACAGAAATGTCTGTTTTACTTTCCCTTTGGCGTCATAATGTTACGCCACAGTTCATATTGGATGCATAAAATACCGAAAATTGGTATCAAAATCCCAAATTAATTACATATTTTCTAAATAAAGTTCAAACAATCGTACAGGATGTAATTAATGAATTATCAGTTAATCATAAAGCTAAGGAGTTTTTCAAAAATGTCAATTCTAGTTTCTTTGGATGGACACACATACCGGGTGTTCCAAAAATGACTGATGGATTTTAAAATTCAATAACTTGCAAACGGTGACAGATATTAAACAAATTCTTGCAGGGGTGTTTTGTAAGGTGTTTTTATGCTGCGATTATCAACTTTAGTTACAAATAGCATCGATAGATGGCGCTGAAAGCAATAACCGCTCAATCCAGGCTCAATTTTTTGGCCTCTTTCTTCTTCCATGCGAAAAAAGGAGATTACATTGTATTGAATGGATCCCGAAGTACCAAAAATTGGGTCTGGACTAAGCGCCTATTGCTATCAGCGCCATCTATTGCTTAAAATTAGAACTAAAATCAAGAATCACAGTAAGAAAACGAACTCCTGACATCCTACATAACCCTCCTGCAAGAATTTTTTTAATATCTGTCACCGTTTGCAAGATATTGAATTTTAAAATCCATCAGTCATTTTTGGGACACCCAGTAAATACTACATGAAATTTTTTGAAACTGTCTGAAGTGGTACTCTCATTTTTTTCCAATCTCTTATAGGGTTGAATCTGGTTTGAGGCATGGTAATTTGATGATAGACAAAGAAGCGATTTATATAATGAAATTCATGATGATTTAAAGTTTAAATTTATGGATTTTTAATCCCTTGGTAAGAAGTGCCAATACCATTGAAAATCACTTTAATATATCATCTGTAAATCACATCACATATCACTTTGAGTAACTTAATAAAAGTTTCACTATAAACCACATGATTACATATAAATGTTAAGCATGTATAATACTTCAATCAAAAAATTGCATGAATGTTTTTTTTTACTATTTAGAAAACAGTAAAGTGCTTAGGGCCAATAAACTCTTTAAGGGGTCAACGGTGAAAAGTGTGTTGAGATTAAATTAAAAATGTATTTTCTATTACTTCTATTATGCCAACTTATTACAAATGCAAAATATAGTTATGGAGTTATTTGTTTCAACTAATAATTGAAACAAATATCAGTTGAAACACTATTCATCACTAAACATCAGTCAAAAACACTATTTTGATAAATTTACTTTTAATTTTACCTAAACTCAAAAGTGAATATATTGAGTAATATTGACACAAATCCTAAACAACTGTTTGCTCAAATGTAGGATGTTATAGGTTTATAGTATTAAATTTCATAATAGAACAATGTACAATACATAATATTTTATAATAGAACATTTAGAGTAGGTGTGGCATGACAAGTTAATATGAAATTAAATATCTATACGGTCCTTCACAAAAACTTACGAAGTATATAGCATAAACACTTAGAACTGAAAATTATAAACAAACTTTTGTGCAAACAACTTTATCCTGTCTGTTAAAAGAGTGTTTAAACCGTCTTTCAATTACTTATTTATTTTTTTCATTCCGTACTGTCCATCATGATAAAATCTTTGTTTTCAACAAAACAACTGCCTCTGGATACATACATATTCCTCTAGAGCGCAAAATTTTCATAGTTTGTGCGGAATTCGCAACTTTCTGATAAGGCAACATGGCACCCGAATTCACTCACAACAGTCAATGGATCTGGTGGCGCCGAAATTCATATGACAAATAAATTTTCAAAATTCAAGTGAGATGGGAGAGCAATTAGATTAAATAGTTTATTAAATAAAACTGAAATAGTATGTAAATTCTATTCATCATTAGAAGTTAATAATTGTTCCATAATAGTAATTCTCCGTATTTAACAGAGCCAATACAAAAAAAAAATGTTCTCTGCTTGGTTGCAGAGTGAGGACTTCCATTATACACTCTGTATTAAACAGAGCCATGATTTTACAATTGGCATCTCTGATTACAGAGTCAGGACATGTTACATGTTCTCTGCTTGGTTACAGAGTCAAGACTGACCATTTTAAAAATGATACATATTATATAAAATAAACATCAAAATAAAAATTACAATATGCAGTTATAAATCTTCTAAATAGCTATAATATCCATTTAAATGACATCCAAGTAATTATAAAACTAATAAATCACCATCAATTCAAAATTATTATAAAGTAAATAAATCTATATTACATGACCTTGAAATCATAATGTTACTCATAAATATTGATTCAGGGTTATAAACAATTTAGATAAACAGATTAGATTTTTTCTGTCAAAAGAAATCAGTTTTATAATTATGTTTCACAATATGAAAGATAAACAGAGTTAAATTATAAACAAATAAATTTGAGGGCATTTACGCTGAAACATCCTCCGCCTCCATGAACGAAGTTCATCAAACAATTATAACTTACCAAATTTCCACTATCACATACTAAATAATCAAATATTAAATACAAAATTAAAATATTACCTTAAATGTCAAGTATAACTAAAATGAAATGCAATTAAATCCTACTACTTCTAAAAAAAAACAGTTTCTGGAACAACTAAAAATAGAAAAAGACATTAATATACAAAATAGTTCAGAAAGTTACAAAAATTAGACATAGAAAAAAATAATAATAATAAAGTTAGTTAAAATAAAGTAAAATTCTATTATATTAAATGTCCATCGGTAGAGGAGACAATTTTGTGATAGGGCGTTTCAGTTCACCAGTAGAAGTCTTTAATTTGACAACACGAACAATATTATAATCACCAGGAAATAGTTCAATTATTCTGCCCAATTTCCACCTTAATGGGGGCTGGTTTTCTTCCTTTATCAACACCAAGTCATTGATTTTTAAGTTCAGATTGCTTCTAAACCACTTTGTACGTTGCTGCAATTGTGAGAGATAGTCTGACGACCACCTTTTCCAAAAACTTTGGAAAATCTTTTGTAGCAATTTCCAACGTTCCAAAGGAGTTACATAGGTAGAGGAGATATCAGGCTCAGGTAAGGAGGTCAAGGGTGCTCCTATAATAAAATGTCCTGGCGTCAGAGCCGTAAAGTCATTTGGATCAGAAGACTCAGCGACAAGCGGTCTTGAATTTAAGCATGACTCAATTTGTGCAATTAAGGTCAAAAATTCTTCATAAGTTAAAATCTGATCACCAATTGTTCTCTTCAAATGATTTTTCATTTGTTTTATTCCCGCTTCCCAAAGGCCTCCAAAGTGAGGGGCGGAAGGTGGGTTGAATTTCCATACTATCATTTCGTCAGTAAGATACTTGTGCAATTTTTCATCAGAAGCAATTTGAGACATCATTCTCTTTATTTCGCGGTCTGCCCCTACAAAATTTGTACCTCTGTCGGAAAATATTTCTAGAGGTTTTCCACGTCGAGCCACGAATCTTTTCAATGAGGCTAGAAAGGTTTCAGTTGTAAGATCAGTGACTAATTCAAGATGGATAGCTTTTGTTACGAAACAAACATACAGACAAACATAATGTTTAAAGGGTTTCACACCACGTCCCTTACGAGGTTTGATCAAAAAGGGGCCGGCTAAGTCGACTCCTACTCTTGAAAATACTCGAGCTTGTGTCACGCGTGCTGATGGCAGATTTCCCATCAACTGAGATGAAAGGTGTGATGAATTTCTGAAACATTTCATACATTTCCTTATTTCTCTTTTCACAGCTTCTTTAGCATTAATTATCCAAAATTTTTGTCGAATTGCTGAAATTGTCAATTGAGTCCCGCTATGAAGATGTTTCTCATGAAAATACTTTATTATCAAGTCTGTAACATGATGCCTTTTAGGGAGAATGATTTGATGTTTTTGATATTCAGACAAGTTTGCATTTTTTAGCCTACCTCCAACACGAAGAATATCATTTTTGTCAAGAAATGGATGTAAAGGAAGTAGTTTGCTTTTAGAATTTAGGATCTTTCTGGATTTTAGAATTTTCAGTTCGTCTCCGAATTCATGGTTTTGAATTAATTTCACAATAGCATTTGTTGCCCTTTCAAGTTCTGGAACAGTCAAAAAACCATAGACTCGTTCAGATGGGCATGTACTATTTTTGATGAATCTGAGGCACCAAGCCGTAATTCGTTTTAATTTAGTCCAGGATGAAAATTTAAATAAAAGCTCAAATTCTGGAATATTTTGGGATATGGAGCAAACAAGCGTTTTACGTTGTTCTTGCAAGACCTCTTCATCAGGTAGATTAGGTTGAGTTTCAGGGGGAAATACTGGTAACGATTCTTCCTTCAGCCAGCTAGGACCATGTAACCATACCTCGTTATTAATCAATTCAGATGCAGAGCAACCACGAGAGAGCACATCTGCAGGATTTTCCTTTCCTTTACAAAATTTCCATTGTACAGGAGCAACAAGTTCCTGAATTTCGCGTACGCGGTTTGCCACAAAGGGCTTCCAGTTGTTAGCACTTCCTTTAATCCAGTGCAAGGTAATTTGGGAGTCACTTAGACAAAATATATTTTCATTCACAATTTTAAATATTTCCTTTAAATAATTCGCTAATCTTGCAGCCGTAAGTGCTCCAAGAAGTTCGAGGCGCGGCAATGTAATTTTCTTGAGAGGCGCTACTCTCGACTTTGCTATTACAAATGAAGTTTCACAAGAAGAAGAATCACGTAGATAAGCCACTGACCCATACCCCTTTAAACTAGCATCAGAAAATATGAAAAGTTGAGCGGTTTCAGGATTTAATTTTGGGATAGTTACAAAATATTTTCTAAGAATTTCAAAATTTACCAAGTCTTTTATTTCATTATGCCATTTTCTGAATTTTCCACTTAAAGAATCTGGTAATGTAGAATCCCAGTCAATTCCATGTTCCCAGAGTTCTTGCATTAAAAATTTAATTCTTATCACGAAAGGGGAAATGAGTCCAATAGGATCATAAATTTTTGCCACAGTTTGTAAAACAATACGTTTGGTAATAATTTTATGGTCAAATTCTACCAAAAGTGGTTGTATGTCTATTTTCAAGGTGTCACTTTCTGTTATCCATATAATTCCCAATACCTTCGAAAGATTTTGTTCAAGAGTGTCTTCCTCAAAGTTTATTCCATGTTCCTTCCATAAAAATTTTAAATCGGAAGAATTGGTTTTAAATTTTCTGAGTTTCATATTGGCCTCACTCAATATCTTCTCTGCACCGTTTGATAAAACAAAAGCTTCGTTTACTGAATCAGCTCCATGAAACAGGTCATCAACGTATAAGGAAGTATCCAGCATATTAACTATTTTTCCAAACAAATCTTTATACCCCTCAATGTGATGTTTGATGGTTGCAGAAAGGGAAAAGGGTGAAGTTGTTACACCAAAAGTTACACGGGTCATGCGAAAAACCTTCAAAATGGGATTGTTACTAGTGATATTGTCAAACCACAGGAACCTCAAAAAATTTCTATCTTCTTCTTGTATCTGGATTTGCAAGAATGCTTTTTCTATATCTGCCGAGAAAGCAATTTTGTGGAGACGGAATTTTAAAATAATGTCCAATATGTTAGGATTTAGATTGGGCCCAGGAAATAAGCACTCGTTTAACGATTTTGCCCCCTTATCTTTGGATGACGCATCAAAAACAATTCTTACTTTAGTTGTCGATTTATCTTCCCTTATTACTGGTCTGTAAGGCATGTAATACGTGTTTATTTCATCTTTATTAAACTCACATTCTTCAATTATACCCAAACCACACTGTTCATTTAATATTTTCTCATATTCCTTAAGTAACCATTCATTTTTGCACAATTTTGATTTTAATCCCCAAAGTCTATGTTTAGCTACATCAAAATTGGATTCCAATTCATTTTTATTTACTTTCCACAAAAGTTTAGTTTCATATCTTCCATTTACAAAATTTAAATTATCATTAAATAAATCAAGAGCATCTAAATCCTTTTGTGAAAATAATTCATTTTTACTATCACAAATACCCAAAGACTCTAGTTTCCAAAACTTTTGCAAATCAAAATTTTCTATTTCATTAACAGATACAAGATGAGCATTAACTGTTT
This sequence comes from Maratus speciosus, assembly GCA_963932465.1. NCBI lineage: Eukaryota > Metazoa > Arthropoda > Arachnida > Araneae > Salticidae > Maratus > Maratus speciosus. The sequence goes on along the minus strand of OZ010787.1, from coordinate 681,128,947 downwards.
CGTTACCTTTAGAGTTTATTTTTCCCACTATTGTGTACCCAAAAAGTGTATTAGCTACATATAAATGGTCATTAATTTCTTCAACGACACCTCTCTGAACATTCCAGAAATAATCAGCTCCAAGTAAAATTTCTACTTCGGATTCCTCGGGCGTAGGGTTGGCTAACCTCCATCATTTACTTTCAATGTATTTTATAACTAGAGGGTCAGAATTGGGAACCTTCAATGTTGTTGCACTTATCAAATCGGTAGCTAACACCTCAACATCTATAAAACGATGATAATTCATTTTACTTCGCAATTTAATTTTAAAAACGTCATATTCTTCTTCGCGACCTTGATCCATGCCAAAGGCGAATACAGTTAAATGTTCTTTTCTTGAAACAGGCAAATTTAATTCACGAGCTAATGCTTTTGTTATGAAGCTTTTTTCGCTTGCAGAATCAAGTAATAATCGAACTACCTTTGATTTAGAATTACCTTGAGCAGTTACACAACATGTTTGCAATAAAACTGCATGCTTAGAATTTCTAAAATTACAATGAGAATTAGATACAACTGTTTGATTTTGATTTTCATTAATTTCTGGTTTCAAACTTTTCTTAAAGCAAAATAATTTGTTATGTTCAGTGCTTTTACAATTTAGACATGGCTTTAATTTTATGCGGCATTGGGAAGATAAATGCGATTTCAAAAAGCATTTGTAACATCTACCCTCCTTACGTAACATTAATCTTTTCTTATCATCAGCTAAATTTTTACACTCGGAAGATAAATGATCATTACCTTTGCAAAATACACAAAAAACTTTAATATTGGCATTTAAGGTATTAGCATGTTGATATTTATTTGATGTTTTTTTTTCACGAAATTCAGTTTTATTTTTATGTACAAAAGAAGAGGATGCATCATTTTTAGAACTTGTCATTGACAAAGCCTTTTCTCTACATTCTATTTCACATTTCAGAAAGGCAATTAGATCGGTTACATCTGACTCTTTGCTAGTATCACGTTTTCTATGATATTCAATCACTAATTCATGGGGCAATAGCTTTAGCAAAATAGGATTTAGCAATTGTCCATAAGAACTGGATGTTACCCCCAAATTTCTTAAACTTCTAATATTAACTTCACACATGTCATGCAATCTTCTTAATGCATTTAAATTTGAACAATTTTTAACTGGTTCCATATTTAATAAATTAGTCATGTGTTTATTAATAATAACATCAACCTTACCAAAACGGTCCTTTAATAAATCAATACAAGTATCATAATTTTGTTCTGTCAAAGGAAACCCTTCTACCACATTATAGGCCCGATTACATAACAAGGATTTTAGATAAGCGAATTTTTCTATCTTAGACAGTGATTTATTCAGGTGTATCGATGTTTCAAAACAGTTAAAAAATTCGACCCATTCTTCGATTTCACCAGAAAATTTTGGAACATTTAATTTAGGCAATTTCATGGCAGAACTCGTTTCTGTTCCACTAGCAGAACCATTCAATGAATTTACATGACTAGTTGCTATCATAGAAACATTATCCTTTTTACATTTTCTTAATCTATTTTTAATTTTAAATTTAGCACTGATCAATTGGTCAGTGTACTTTTCACTATTAGCAATGTCCTTTTCATATTCTTTTAAGTCGGATATTTGAGCTTCAATATCACGATTCAAACTTTGGAAAGCCGTTTCTTTTAAGAGAAATATTTCTTGAAGCTCTAATAATTCATCGGTTTTCGTATTATCAATGTCATCATTTAATAATGTTTCTAATTTTGTAATTAATTTCGTGAAACTCGTTCGTTCAACAGAACGTTTTGCTTTCAGCTTTTCAAGATTTTCCATTTTAAATAAAGAATAATTCTTATTTTAAAACATAAACCATTCATAGAAAATGAAAAAAATATTTTCTTACCTGTTAATTCCAGGTAATGTAGATGGCATGTCGTAATCCAAATGGCACAATAATAATTCCACACTAATCACAGGTTGAAAGATAAATCACACACTAATCACATGTTGAAAGATAAATCACAGTTGTTAATCACAAATCTCTTTCACAATAGCTGACTATTCTTTCCAAAAAATGTTTCGCGGGTTACGAGGCACCAAAAATAAATGGTGGCGCCGAAATTCATATGACAAATAAATTTTGAAAATCCAAGTGAGATGGGAGAGTAATTAGATTAAATAGTTTATTAAATAAAACTGAAATAGTATGTAAATTCTATTCATCATTAGAAGTTAATAATTGTTCCATAATAGTAATTCTCCGTATTTAACAGAGCCAATACAAAAAAAATGTTCTCTGCTTGGTTGCAGAGTCAGGACTTCCATTATACACTCTGTATTAAACAGAGCCATGATTTTACAATTGGCATCTCTGATTACAGAGTCAGGACATGTTACATGTTCTCTGCTTGGTTACAGAGTCAAGACTGACCATTTTAAAAATGATACATATTATATAAAATAAACATCAAAATAAAAATCACAATATGCAGTTATAAATCTTCTAAATAGCTATAATATTCATTTAAATGACATCCAAGTAATTATAAAACTAATAAATCACCATCAATTCAAAATTATTATAAAGTAAATAAATCTATATTACATGACCTTGAAATCATAATGTTACTCATAAATATTGATTCAGGGTTATAAACAATTTAGATAAACAGATTAGATTTTTTCTGTCAAAAGAAATCAGTTTTATAATTATGTTTCACAATATGAAAGATAAACAGAGTTAAATTATAAACAAATAAATTTGAGGGCATTTACGCTGAAACAGGATCGATACTCTTTATTCTTTTAATCCAACCGTCCCACTTGGCTAGAATGTAACATAGGTCCCTCTCTTGCTTTCATCTGTGTTCCATATTATTCTCTCGATCACTGTTTGAAAACTTTCAGCTATATTCCGGAGTGACGAACGACCGTCATAGAAAAATGTATTGTGAATGTTGCTCATAGCTTGTATGTCCATAAGTACGAGGTCAAACTATCAAACGACGAGACTTACACTGTAAAAAAAACGGAGATTCTACTGGCAATCGAGATGCCAGTACTATTTCCGTATTTACTGCTGAAATGTAGTTGAAAAATTAATTAAAATTGTATTTCCGTATTTTAACGAAAATTTCCCCCATAAATTCCAGAAATCCGTATTTTTACGGAAATTTTTTCCCATAAATTACAGAAAACTTTCGTTTTTCTGGAATTTATGAGGGAAAATTTCCGTTAAAATACGAAAGTAGTACTGGCGTCTCGATTGCCAGTAGAATCTCCGTTTATTAGTCCTTTTTTTTACAGTGTAAGTTATTTCCTGAAATCCTATGTGGTAGAATACATACGAATTCCATTATACATTTATACTATTTCAACATTATTACACACTTGAGCTAGAATCTTTAAAGTTTGGCCGTTTTTCTACTTGCAGGTGCACATAAAACTTCTCGTATTTCCACAACTTTAAGTTTTTTATAGCCCGTGTTTAAGCATGTATTTTTAATAGTAATTCTACCAAATAAAAATATGGAATAACTTTTAACACCAATGTGTGTTTTATCCAAATTATATCTACGCCTAAATAACTATGAATAATTCGAATAGTATCATCAATTGTATTTTATCCTAGCGTAAATGAATGCTTTCTATATCATCATAACTAAAAAAATATTTCCATAAATATATTTAAACATGATCTATCTGACGGATAGTGAACCACTTATATGCATCAATCATTCATATAAAATAAACCGTCCAATTAAACTTAGCACGTTTATCATAGGAATCCAACATGTTTTTTTTTTTTTTTTTTTTTTTTTTTTTTTTTTTTTTTTTTCAAATGAAATATACATTTAATAAAGAATTCAAATCCTTTAATGGTAAAAAAAAATAGCTCTTCACATTTTGTTACTTCAATAAACGTTATCAGTCTGTCGCAGTGTCTAGAGTGTTTTTTGTTGCGCAATGATTTCTCCTGAAAAAGGAAGCGCCTCAGAAGAAACTATGGTTTGACTTCCAATCACAACTAATAGAATCCGAATCACTTAGGCGTTACTTGAAATTACTACGCATGAGCTGATTCAATGGGTTCGTTGATATTTCCCACCCATCTTTTTCTTCCGATACTTCAGCTTATTGATTCGTCTGACAGAAGGAATAAAAACTTCAAAAATAATTTATTTTTCCTAGAACAACTTCTGAGAGCAAAGAGTTTTGGAAAAGAATTTTATATTTTCTCAAAATTTCAATATCTTAATATATACATTACGAAAGTTGTATAAATAGTCACAATATTATGAAACTGTATTTAAAATAATTCTCAGACAACAATTTTAAATATTAAATAAGACTTTTAAGTAATTTCATAAAAGTGTATAACTTTGCGATTTCGATTAAAAAAAATCAGAATTGAAGAAAGAATATTAGATGGCTACTTATCGGCAACATCTTAGAGAGTGGTATGTTAGGTGAACATATTCAACATGCCAAGCAATGTTTTGAATTCGGCTACGTATTTTTTTTTAAATTCCTTGATTCCTAATTCTCTTTTGAAATAAAAATATTTGTTTTATAAAATAACATCTTATTGATTAAATACGGCGAATTTTGCAATTTCTAAAAAGTGATAAAAATCAAGCAAACTGAAAAAAAAATGTAGCCCAGCTACGAACATTGAATCGATGTAAAAAAAAAAAAAAAAAAAAAATACAAATGAAAAAGTTGGCCATAATCATGCGTTTAAGCTTTGCTGCAAAAATAAAAGACCAGCTTTAAAACTCGTAATCATGGCAGTGCCATTTTAAAAGATATAGTTAAATATGTACAATTGAAGTGATACTATGTTCAAGAAAAAGAATCGCCCCTTTTTTGTTAAAAAATATCAATCTTTTCTCATTATCGTCCAAATCTTACGTTTTTGTGTTACGCACGAATACTGTTTCTTGTTATATCAGATAAATGGATTTTTGTTTGGTACATGAATTTAAAATAATAATCATAATTGTTCTTTTAGTAACACGTATACTCTCTGGAAGAAAAACGATTTGATCGACTATAATAAAAGTTAAATCAAAATCAAAATGAACAAGAACATTAAGCTAAGATCAAAGTATTAATGAACGAAGATTGAGATCATTTTACAATTGAAGAGCTGAATGGATGAACATGTTATGCTACATTTTCTAATTTTTTTTTTTTTATCTTTTGGATGAAAGCGTTATGAGGTATCCTATCACATGGTGAAGTTAAATTACTATGATTCTATTTAGCATAGCTGCCAACTTTTACGCTTTTCTCTTACCACTAAAATTTAAAAGAAAGTTTTCCCTTATTTAAATGAAAAAATCTGCAATTAAATAAGTCAAAATTTTCTTTTAAATTTTAGTGGTAAGAAAAAAGCGTAAAAGTTGGCAGCTATGTATTTAGTGTTGAAGATTTAGGAGATTATTCATTAATATTTAATATTTTAATATTTAATAATGTCAATAATATTAATAATTTTTAATATTTGAAAATTAAATATGAATATGATTTTCTGAGAGAGTTTAGTACTATACCTGTTAAAATTTTAATCACATGGTATCAAACAGAAAATAAATCATTAAAATTTACAGCAAAAACTTTCACCTCAAATTTCTTGAAATGTAATTTTTGTTACTTAACATGTTCTTCCACTTAGCTCTTCAATTGAGATTTAATTTATAAAGTAAATATAACATGTTATCAACCGTAAAATTTATTAACGTGCATTGCAACTTCCGGTGACGATATGTATATTATTCTATAAAACATTTAAAGAGAAGTTTTATAAATAGAGGACTGTTTACATAGGAAATATATAAATCAAAATCCTATAAAATGCGATATGCACGACTGTCATATTGTTCCTGATTTATCTTGTTGCTGGCAAACACTTACATTCTTTGTGATGTTGAAATTGGTTTAAAACTTTACTGGTAGTGTTATTTTACCTCATATGCGAATCTCTCACTAGAGCTTTACAATAGGTCTGGTCGGAATGGTAAAAATCCAATAACACCTGTCGAGACTTGAGCTCGATTCGCTGTTTTTGATTTTGTGATCACTCAAGTAAAGGTTTAGCATTTTACTCAGAGAAACTAACTGCTGTCGTAGCTTCACAAATGGACATTGCGTGGGGGTAAATATAACACGAAAATTGTCACGGATCATTGATATACAAAGTTGATTCATTGATATTAGTACTCCAAAGATATTAGTTGTGTTTGTGTGCTAAATTCGTATCCTTTGTAAACATTTCACCAGATCCAATTAAGGACGCAATAAAATGATATCAATGATACAAGAGGGCCTTTACGAAAGTCTCTTAAGACCTGCAACGCTTCATCTTGATCTTCCGATAAAGATCATTTTTTGTTTGCCAGTGCTTCTAACTGTAGAAATTGGACAAAAAATAAGCCACGTGAATACATTAAAGAGCCACTTTTTTCTCGACATTTAACGGTTTCAGGAGTGGCTTCCATAACTAAACACATTCCTTAGTGCATTACTAAACACATAATATAGAATATTTCCCTGAGATACTTCAATTCTCTTGGAAAAGGGCAGTCCACCCGGGCCTTAGCCCTGATATATAATTATACTTCACAAGGGAGTGGGGAAATATTTAGCTGAAACAAGCAATGATAATTGCTAAATATGTCTCCACTCCCTTGTGAAGTATAATTTGGTACTCTAAAAAACTTGGAAAATTTTACTTGAATGGAAATAAACGTTGTTTACCGTAAAAATATTCCATTTTAATTCTTCATTAGCAAATGTTTCAACGAAAATTTTATAGAACTAAACAAGAACAACTTGTTCTATAGAATGAGTTTTCTGCATCTGCATTAAATTCTACCTATTAAATAAATTTTAATTATTTTTAAAACTTTTAGAATGCTGGTAATTCATTCAAAGGATAAAATAGTCTAAATATTTCAGCATCTCAGAAAAATTTGCAGGTGTACGTCTTACTTTGCTAATGAGCAAATTTTAGTTTCAAGTTATACTAAGAGAACCCAGTTACATTTATTCGCTGCTATAGAAAATTTCACAAGTGTATTTTAAAAATGCATTTTTATTTAAAATATTATCAAAGATTCAGAATTTAATTTAAAATTTTTATTTAAAAAAATATTAAAATGTGAACAATTTTATGACTGAATCTCGTCAATTGGAAAGGAGTACAGTCATGTTCAAAATTAAGGGAATTTGCATATTTTGTCGAATTTCGTGAAAAGTACTGAACGAAAGGTAAAACTAATGCTTCGAAACAAAAATGCAACTCTTTAGTGACGAATACATAAGTGTAGACGCGTGTATCGGCGGAGTGGGCAGAGGAACAGGCTTTAGAAGCGAGTGGGGCAATTTTCGCGTTTTGTTCGCTCGCACGCCTCGCTGAAAATCTTGGTATTTTTCTGCAACATTCGATGAAATGAAAAAAAAACAGTAAAAATGAATAACCACTAACGTTTGGATGATGGTATGAGATGGCAAATCGTGGAGAGACTGGAAACAGGACAGTCTCGAGTATAGATTCCTAGAGATTAGTTATGCAGATCTTATATAGATTATATAGATCTAATTACATCCTAAAATAGCATGTAACGCCCAGCGACGTGTCCAATTTATGGAAACAGTTTCAGGACACTGGATCCACAGAAAGCCACGACGGCCAACAAAGATCGCTATTTTTCCATTACAGCGAGGGGTAACCAGATTGCAACAGCTTCTCAGCTCTCTCGTGACCTTTATGCGGCCACAGGCAGTCGAGTTTCAAAGGTCACTGTTTGCAGAAGGCTGCCATGACATAGGGGTGTTTGCAATAAGATGTGCTTCTTGCGTCCCGCTCACTTCTGCACACAGGAAAACCCGTTTAGCATGGTGCAGAGATCATTGACGTGGGACCAGGGATCCATGGGGGGACCATCCTATTGACTGATGTGTCTCTCTTCAGCCTAAATACAAATTCTAGACCTGCTTTCATCTGGAGAAATCTAGAAATCCACTATCTGCCTTCCAACTTCCGAGAAAAAGAGCACTATGGCAGGAGGTTTTGATGGTGTGAGCAGCAGGGCTGCGGAGTCGGAGTAGGAGTCGGACCCATTTTTGAGTAAAAGAGTCGGAGTCGCTAAAAAACAAGGCGACTCCGAGTCCCACTCCAGATTTTTTTGTTAGACATTTGAAAGTGAAATTAAACTAATTATATGTAATTTTAAATCTATAAAATGAATTATTATTGTTATTTATGGACTAGCATGCTACTCAAGTAAAAGATGACCGATTTACTGTGGTGTACAAAGTAGATATAGGGTTAGGTACGGGGTATCCATGTACAGAGTAGGTGAAAACTGTTTTAATTCATAACTCTTGTAGATATTTTACATTTAGTATACAAGCACTTCCCCTCGTATTTTTGGGGTTTGCATATCCGAGGTACAAAGGCCTGGAAGGACCCAAGGTCCGGAAAAAGGAGGCAATTTTTAAAACAGGCCGCGTCAGTAATGTTAATGGGCCGGATCAGACTGATAAAAATATTCAGCAGGCTGACAAGTCCAATATAACAAATTTGAAAGATTCAAACTACACCGACAAAATAGGAGTAATTTACAATAGACAATAGGCATGATTGGAGTGAGAATAAATATAAAAGCACGGCGGAAAGTTTTAGGGGACGGGCCTTAAAATTTCGGTTCTTGCAGATTTCTCACCGGAGGTCGTGCGAAAATTATAAATCTGTGCTGAAAAAGAAACAAGTATATTGTACAGAATTGTAGGAGAAGCCTTTTTCCGTTTTTTTCCTCCCTCAAATTTTTCCAGTCTGTATGACCAAAAGTCAAAACTCTAAAATACCCTTCCTTTATTTATTTATTTTTGTGCACACGAGAATTTCAATAAGATGAAATTGTATTTTTCCCCCCTGAATCGGCGGTACTCAAAATAAAAATAAATTAGTGAAATTTCGTTATCTTTCACCTTTTGAATTTCGGATTTCTAAAGTCTGGAGAACCCGAAATAAAGCAAAAATTCTAAACTTAATTTTAAAAATGCAATTTTTTTATTATTATTTCATTAGAATCCACAGGATCCGAATTATTTCCAAAATAATAAAATTTTCATCAATATTTTCCTCCTTTTCATAAGTTTTTCGAGTCTGGAGGAGCAAAATAACAACTAAATTGTAACGATTTCTCTTTTTTTTCTCAGTCCGCAGATCCAAAATAGTAAAATTCCATTTTGTGTTCTTGAGACTTCGATAGTTGGATTTTTCGGGTTTGCGGGAGCGAAATTGTAAAATTAATAAAGCGGAAAATATAACTTTTTTCTTCTTTTTTTTTTGAAGTCCTAAAAAGGTAATGCCAAAATAGTGAGATTTTAGCTTTATTTTTCTTGTATTCCATCATTATTTTAACCAACAGGCAACCCCAACCCGAGTATTAGTGTTGCCATCCCGGAGTCGGAATATGAGACAGAGTCGGAGTTGGAGTCGTTAAAATATCCTGGAGTCGAAGTCGGCCATTTTCCCCCACCGACTCCGCAGCCCTGCTGATTAGGCATCATGTTGGATGGGCGCACACCCCTCCCTGTGTTTGGCAAATTCTGTACGACTGGTGTAACGTCTAGGGATGATATCTTGATATCCTATGTTCGCCTTAACAGAGATACAGTTGACCCTGATTTCATGTTAATGGACTACAACGCGCACCCATATAGGGCGCATTTAGTGGACAAATTTCTGGAAGTGACGATATTCGCTTGATGGATTGGCCAGCCAGATCCCCAGACCTAAACCATATAGAGCATGTCTAGCACGCTCTGGGGAGGAAAATTGGAACTTCCACCTCCTTTTCCACCTCCTGAAAACAGCGTTGCTGGAGAAGTGAGGCTAACTACCATAGGGACCCGTAAACTGCCTGGTTTCCAGAATGAGTTCACGTTGTGAGAGCTTTATAGCTGTAAACTGAGACCCATTTTTTGGTTCAATATTGTAAGCTCTGTTTTATACCTTCCAACACTGATGATTTTTACGCCCGATCATCAGAGCTGATTATAACTGCTAAATGCTTAAAATTCTTATATTTGTTGCATACCTACGTACATTCTTAATTTTATTAAAATCTGTCGAGTAGTTCTGGAGATAATCGACCGAATCTGAAAGTTCTCTTAATTTTGAACATGAGTGTAATTGATTATAGATAGAGTTGAAAGAATAGATAAAATTGATTGTTATTAATATATTAAGTGGAGCAGTAGTGTATTTTATGTAAGTAAAGATCATTTGTCTCTCAGATAAAAGAATTCGTTTATTCTCGAAAAATATATATCGTTGATACTGATTTTATGGTATAATGTAATAGATGAAATAATTTCCAAATTACTTTTTTCAAAGAACTCTGTTACAATCATGCGCAAATCTTCATAAAGCCCAGAGTAAACATTTGTGCTACATTGGTGTGTTAGATTTTTTTTTTTAAACTTTAAAAGGTTTTGAAAGTTCTAGTTGTTCCTGCAACCATTGTAAGTTCATATCTCTCGGAACAAGGTATGAAATTAAGGCCCCTGTCCCTGCCGGTGAAGGCACTCACGAGCTAATGCTAATCCAATGGGGAGGGATTTATCTAATATCTCGTTTGCATTTCGACATTTTTAAATAAATTTTTCTGCATTAGATAGCCGAGGTCCGTTTTACAGCGCCCCTTTTTTACTTTTTCGATTTTGGTTGCAGATGTTTTTTATAAAGTTACTTTCACTTTCAAAACCGGTTCTGAAAATGAAAGTGTCATTCTAAAAAATATCTGCAACCAAAATCGAAAAAGTAAAAAAGGTGCAATGTAGAGACGGATCTCGGCTATCCAATGCAAAAAAAAATTATTTTAAAATGGCGAAATGCAAACAAGATATTAGAAAAATCCCTCCCCATAGGATTAGCATTAGCTCGTGAGTGCCTTCGCCGGCAGGGTCAGGAGCCTTAAGTGAGCTTGTGATCACGTTACTTCAGAGTCTTCACACAAAAAAATGGAATAGTTTTATGTATTGGATTTTTTCATGTAATTGTTTGTGGAGGTTTGTCTGAATATTAGATAAAAATAAAAGTTAAAAGGTCACATTTAAATCACTTTTATAACATTCATATTTCATTGAAATTTATTCCCACTGAAAGAATAAACGTTAATTATGTATAGCATAAGAAATAATATTTGCATTTATAATAACAAATATTACATTTCAGTAAATAATTCCAATATCAGAAAGCTTTTCAGTGGATGTATATGGGCTATTCATTGCTGATTCAATAAAGAGATAAAGAAACGGAGATAAACTCTACATAGCGTTTTTTTTTTACATTTTACTTTTTTGTTAGCAATCAGTTTTAAAGCAGTATATATTATCTATTCAATATCGCTACTACAAATCATTTTATTTTTACAAATTTAGTAAAATATTAATATCGTAATTTTTAATATAATTTTTAGTATTTAAGTTTAAAGCAAATCTATTTCTTTTCTGAGAGTAATTTTAACAGTTTTTCTTTTATCTATTGATTTCATCAATATTTTAAACCGTTGAGTTTACGCGATTTTTCTATTTACTGGAGAAAAGAGAAACTGCATTTGATAATGATATATAAAAAACTATGAGTTTAGTTAGTGCATTTTATTTTACTGATTTTTGTTCTAATAATATTTTAAAATAATAGAGGGTTCTGCCCATTACGAGCCTCTGAGTCGAAGGACATTGCGACATCATTGGAAGACGTCATGGGAACCAGATTGAAGGTAATTAAAAATATATCTGGTTTCAAGATGCTGACGTGGTACTTTTTTTTAATTTTCCGTTTTTCTCGAAACTACTTTCCTCAAAATGGTGTTCAAGATTACTCAAAATCTACTTAACAGATTTTGGTGAAAGTGAAACCACATATTCTTTATAATATTATTTGAGATGTAGCGCAGGATTTTTTGATTGGATGCCGCATTCATATTTTATAATTTTTTAAAAATCAAAGTTTTTTTTTTCCAACAGCTATTCTTTCTACAGATTTTTTTTCCTGTGCTACATCTTAGCTATTACCTTTCTGAATAAGTACAATGGTTGTTTTTATTTTCCACGCGATGCTTTACACAGATAAAAATTACACCATCAGCAAAGATTTTCAAAAAAGCATCCTACTTAACGGCTCATATCTCCGCCATTTTTAATTTTTTTCATTCGTTTTTTTTAAATTGTTCATAAAAGGTCTATGTATATGTGTAACATAAAAATTATTATGTATATTTAATTGCTGCGATACCCATATTTCCAAACGTAAGCACACAAATGTGGAGTGGCGACCTATGCTTATTTCTAAACATAAATTAAAAGAAAACATAATTCACAATCGTATAGTTATTCTGTTTTTCTCTCAGAATAAGGTGTATAAAATGCATGGGCGTTATTTTTGTCTCTTTCTTTCTGTGGCTTTTTTTTTTTTTTTTTTTTTTTTTTGATGACTGTACATGCTTTTTGGATATCCAGTTTTTAATAGATTTTCATAAAGTAGGATATAAAATTCTCAGAATTTTGATTTATATTACCTACCTCTAGTGCTTTATAGTGAAGAAACCGTTTAACTTTGATCTAACTAGTTAGAAGTACAGATATAAAATGTCATTCGGAAATATTTATAATGTTTTGTGTATGAAGAGGAGAAAGTATACGCGTTTGCAATTATGAAATGCTTATAATAATTTATCGTTGTAAGCTATTTTTACTTGAAATTTGAATTCTAGCATCCTGACTGAAATTTTAGCAGCACTTGAAATCTCGAAAAAAAAAATTATTTGGTAAAATGTTGGGAAAATGTTAATGTATTTCTTATATTGTATTGCATACTTTTAGTTCAGAAACGAACCATAATTAAAATTCGTCTTAGTCAAATAATTTCGGTGAAGTAATTAATTTTCAACTTCTGTATCGTAATTAAAATGGTGTTTAATTTCAGATATTTTCAAACAAAAATACAAGTTATGTTGTTTTCTAAGATTATATTAATATTAAGAGATCGTGAAATCAAATATATCCGATACATTTTTATTCAAGCGTCTTGTGTTTAGATATGTAATATAAATTAATATAAGAATTATTAAATATATATTTAATATATTTTAAAATTATATATTATTTAATATATTATATATAGATATTAAATAATTATATTCAATATATTATTTATCTATATATTATATATATCTATATATATTATCTATATATTATATAATCATATTCTATATTCTATATATTTATTTAATAGATTATTTATATATATATTAAATATAATATATATATATATATATATATATAAAACTATTATGTTAAATTTGATTGTACAATGCAGAATTCGATTTTACGTAAATAACGTATTTACGAAAAAATGTTTTTAGAAAATGAAATAAAACGTTCTTCTCTTGCATATGTTTTGTGCGAAATATTTATTGCACAATTATTTAAAGCTTTTTTGATGTATTGAAATAACATAACTGTAAGATTTTCTATGGAAAATGTCGCTCATTTTACAGATTTAATATCCTAGAAATTCGGCGGAAATTCATTTCTTTACAAATAAATTGGAAGTTCAATGTCTTGGAGAAGAATAAATCTGTTTTTACAAAGGATTGTAGAAAGAATTTTAACATTTAATGAACCAATTACGGAGCACATGTAGAAAGATTAATTCTTTGGATTAAAAGACACAATACTCTTTTTCAAAGAATCCTTTTTGCTTCTGTTAAATAAAAATACATTTTATTCAAACAGCAAGGTATTTCCGAATACGTTTTAATTTTTTATAGCGATTTTCTTTAAGCTTTGTTTTATAATGATGTATTTATCATTTTTTTTAAAAGAACACTTGCTTCTAGTTACTAAACTTTCGCCTTTTTTTTAAGGCGACTGTGCTTGTAATTACTTTGGAATAAACACAAAAATACTGAATAAATTTTAATTTTGGGTAAATTTAAAATTTAATCCATTTGCTGTTTAATTAAAATTTATAATTACCCGACTACCAAGAAGGGTTATGTGTTTCACGCGTCTCTGGGTATGTGGATTTCTTTATACTCTGGAAACAAACCAACGGCTAGATGGATTTTAATGAATGAGGTCTCTATCGATTCGTCTTAACCGTCCGATGGTTATAGACTAGGTTTTATTTTTATAAATTCAAAATGGCGGTAGAGACGAAAATTTGTTTTTACGCACCCTACTGAGTGGCCTATCATTGGATAGGTCTTTCAAAATGAAGACGATGTTTCATTGACTATTTTACAGTCAGAAACTCCGTTTAAATATTACACAACCTAGAAGTTCTGTACGTTGGATCTCTAGATTTACTGCAACTCTAAGACATCTATAGGTCTCATCTATAGGACCTTCATAGACATCTATAGGTCTCATCAAAGCAGTGTTTATAAATAGGAACTAACAATTAAACACAACTTAAAAGTCATTATTACAAGTAAATAAAAAAAAACAGGTAAGTAATATATAAAATAGTTTCACATTGATGAGAAATTCCCTTTTTACGCAGTCGGGTTTTTTTTTATTTTTAAATTTAATATATTTATTTATAATGTAGTTTTAAAGTTGTTAGAATTTTATTAAAGAACACATCTTAAGAATAAAATATTTCTTTAACCCATTGTAATATACGCATTTAACCTAATTTCATTTAAGTAATCACGTAGTATACTAGAAAACACTTAAAATGGGAAGTGTTCGGCATCGAAAATAATTACAGTAAATTATATTCGTCATTTTTAAAGAAATAATTTCCCTACTGCTAAGAAACATGCTTTTTCCGTTAATTCATCCCGGAAGTCTGAAAAAAGAGAAAAAAATTCCGTTTATTACTTGCACGCATGTACAGCTCATATTCAAAATATTAGAATAATTACTTTTTTATTACAAATTGAAAATATCTTTTGGTAATTTAATGTATTTTAATGCAAATATGCAAACGATATTTTTATTAAGAAATTATTGTTGATTAAAATTATTTATTATCGTAAAATTAATATCATTTTTGAAAAGATTAATTGAAAAAAATTTCTTTTTGAAAAGTCGAAATATTAGAATATTTATTCAAATGGTTCTAAATATTAGAATATTTCATATTAATTCTCCTTTAATGATCACCAATTCATAACTGGTGGCATCATTGATTAAATTCAGATGATTTTATTTAAAATCAGTATTATAGGGGCCATCTACAAATTAAATCTAGCCCAAACTTTCCTTTTTTTTACTAGCAACACCTAATTTTGACACGATATTTTAAATCTTCGGTTCAAACTATGTCTAGAAACGAATGTCCATTTCATTTGGATAATAAGTTTTTGAATTTTCAAAATGTAGAGCTTCTAATGTTAATTTACATTTTCCTATTTTTATTAATATCTCCTAAAATTATAATCATAATGCTAAACATTTTGTGTGTGGTTATAATACTAAAAAACCGAAACATAAATACATTGAATTTTTAATTTAAAAAATTTTATTATATGAATTATGAAATTAATATTTGAAAAACTTATGAATTGCAACCTACAATTTTTAAGATGGATTTATATTTATTACGTCCTGCTTTACGCAAATCCAAAATTTGAAATTTTTCTTTCAAGAATTTTTCAAGTTATACTTAAAAAACTTCAAAATGCTAGTTTAAGGGGATGTCTATGATGTGCATGTGACTTTTAGGGAAGATTTTGTGACATGACTGATATTGAATTTTTTAACTTTATATTTCTATCTTTCAAAAAATCTAGGAAAACATCCTTAAGTAGATATCTTGGAATTGTGTTCATTGAAAGTTTTTTTTTCTCTCTAATCAATCTACCATCCCGCATAAGGTCCAAGCACCTTTCTCCTACAAATTTTCGACATTTAAATATTTCATTAAGAAAGTCTTCATAGTCTATACCCCAGATCAGGCAACCAGTGAACTCAAAAAAATGCGCAATATTCTACGAAATAAAAACGCATTAATGTATGCTGTTATTTTAACCATAAGGGATCCTCTATCAATTTTCATTTTTCAAATAGTAACACAAATTTTTGACATTTTAAGTTTCTTGAATGCCTGGAAAAGCGTATAGTTCATGCATATTTTTTTCTAAAGTCTTCATAAAGCGAGAAGGGGATCGAAATTTGAAGATGCTGATGTTAAATGTTCATGCCAATAGTTATTTTATATCTTCCTAAAAACAATCCGACTGAAATATTTATTTTATGTGAGATACATGGAATGGACACAAATACAATCTATGTGTTTTGGTTTTATTGAAAATCCTATATTTTGTTAAATGTATTCATAAATTTCTATTAAAAACCATAAATATGATCTACACAAATATCTACTTAAAATAATCGACATTGTGAAGAACATGGCTGTTTGATTTTGCAGCCCATTCTTACGAACCGTGCGCTCTATTAATTTCTCACTCTTTCCTATTTTTATGCATTTTTTGTTAGTACTTTTAACCCTTTCCGGTGCGGAGTAATTCTGTTTGTAAACTGATGATATAATGGACTGACACCATAATTTATAAACGAAGTTATTAGAAAATACGAACTTGCGTATTTTCACGTACATTATTAAAGGAAAATTTTAATTAAATATTCTTAGTGTCGTTTGTCAGTTTTTGAATTAAAATTAGGTGTCCTTTTTTAAGGACACCGACATCGAAAGGGATCACCGGCCTTTCTGAGATGATACAGCATTAGAAGATTTTTTAATATCCCATAACTTTATTTGTGCGCCTGTAACGTTGTCTATTCGTATCTTAATTATAAAGGCGTCGTTCAGATTTTTTTCCCTTTCAACGTACAGTCATGGAAAAAAAAGTAAACACCCCTTACTAACTCTGCAAAAAATTACCGTAGAAGGAAGTTACTGGTACTACACGATTGGTAATAAAGTCTACTTTTAAATGATGGATATAAAATTTGCTTAGGGGGCCATCTGCATATTAAAACGAATCATAACTTTGTCTTTTTCGATAGAAATACACAATTCTGACAGCATGAATGAACTCTACACCCTTCAATTAGCCTAAAAACAAATTTTTATGCAATTCGTACGATAAGTTTCCGAGAAATTAATTATTTTAAAACGAGCATATTTTAGGGGTTGTAACTCATTTGAAGTTCGGTACTCGATTGTTGAGACCGAGAGAGCCCATCTTGATCAAGGCAGCTTAAATAGTCATTGAAGACCGCTAGATTACAGGATAGTGTAAGAAATTTCTAAATATCTAGTCACTTCTATCACAGACGGCCAATGAAACCATCATGTTGTCGTTTTTTAAGCATAATTTCAGAACTACTGGGAAGTAAAATGTGAAATTTTGGATTTCCATAAATCAGTACTTAATAAATGTAAATCCATCAAGAAAATTGTAGGTTGCAATTCATAATTTTTTCGAATATTAATTTCATATTTCTTAACTCATATCATAAAATTATAAAAATTGCAAATTCAACGTATTTATGTTTGGGTATTTTAGTATTATTGCTACACAAAAAATTACCACATTAGGAGAATAATTTCAAGAGATATTAATGAAAATATGAAAATGTAATTTAACATTAGAAGCACTAAATTTTGAAGGTTTATAATTCAAAAACTTATTATTCAAATGACTTGACATTTGATGTCTAGGCATAGTTTGAACCGATGATTTGAAATATCTTGTTAAAATTGGGTATTGCCGTTGACAAAAAAGATTGGAAAAGATTGGATTCGTTTGGAAAAGATTGGATTCGTTTTGATATGTATATAGCCCCTAAGCAAATTTTATATACATCGTTTAAAAGTAGACTTTATTTCCAATAGTAATTTTCTTCTACGATAATTTGTTGAGTAGGGGGTGTTTACTTTTTTTTTCCACGACTGTACATGAGATGAGAATGATTGTACATGAAATGAGCTGAAAGTTGAACTCTTTAGTTGCGATTAGAGATAAACCAAGTTTAACAATTTTATCTGGCCGCTTTTGACAAAATTTTTATTTCATTTTTCTGTAATAGCTCCAGAATCATATTAAACCGGTGTTCAAAAAAATATTTTTCCACGATCAACAACTCGAAATTTTCTGACACATTTTCAGGCTCATTTTTAAAAGTAAAAATATGAAACTTGCCGACGTGAATTTTTGAAGAGATTTACAATCGACATGTGTTTTTATTTTTCGTTCAATTAATTAGAACTTGATTTACAATTATTTTCCCAGTGAGACCATTCTTTTCGTTTCCAGCACTATCGCTTCGGGAAATTCCGTTCAAAATGCCCCCTTTGACAGCATTTTTTGAAATATATTCTGCCCTTATCAAAATATAGACGAATACAGCACATTATATAGTTTCTGAATCAGAGAACCTGCCATTTGGTTGCGTTTGATAGCCAAAATGAATTTAAAAATGAGTCAGAAAATCTGCCGTTTGGATTTGAGTGCACCCTTAATAGGATAATTTTTTCGTCAACCCCTATTTTTGTTTAATTTGTTTTTGCTGTCAGAGTTGATCCTATCAAAAACTTGTCAATATGAAAGATGTAGATAATATGGAGAATATGTATAAAAAATTTAAGCGGATCTTGTGAATTGAAGAAGTTACGTATTTTTTTCTTCTTCAACTCCCCCATTTTTATTTATTTATTTATTTATTTATTTATTTTGCAGTACAAGTTGGTCTTATCAAAAACTTGTTAATATGAAAGTTGTAGATTAAAGAAAGTTAAGAAGTTTAAGTGAATTTGATATCTTAAAAATTGACGAAGTTATGAATTTTTTTCTCCCTAAAACCATATTTTGAGCCCATTACCCTTGAGCCCATTTTTAATTTTATCAATAATCTGTGCTACATAAATTTTTGGTCCTTTTCCTAGAAGTAATAATAACTTTAAAGTGATTGGATACGCATAAAAATTAAGAAGTTATGGGGTTTTTTTTTTAGGTTTTCACTAAAACTCTCCCTATTTCCACCCCCTTGGTCCGATTTTGCGCATTAACGTAAAGATTTTCTACACCTTAATTTATGTATCAGTTTGGAAGAGATTTGTGCAGAATTACGGTAGTTATCGTGTCCATGAAAAAGTGATATATATATATAGACAGTGTGATATTGAACATCACATATCATTATTTATCTTCTTTTTTAAAATTAAATTCTTCATTTTAAAATTTAATTTCTCCTTTCATAATTATAAATTGAATCAAAACTTCCTTTCCTTTCTAAAAAGAATATATCTATTTCTTCTTCTCTTGCGCTTTACTTTTCAGTTACTTAACTTTCCCAAGTTCACCCAAAGCCGTTAATAAAATAAATCAAAAACAAATCTTTTTCTCATCCTAAAATCATTAACTGTTCGAGCATATTTTCCTTCGGTTAACGAATATATATATAAAAAAGATATTCTTTGACCATATGTTCCAATTGTAGCAGTTATTTATACACTCAGTGTTAATTTTCATTTTGATAGTCAATACAACTGTCTTTTCGGCCGCAACTATCGGTCCGCTCTGTTTATATTAAAATCGGCGCCCTGCATCTTTGATGCTGCTTCTAAATGCATATTTCCCATAATTTAGCTTTGACATTCGTATTTGTACGTTGAAATAATTAAACGCCAATCAACGGTCCTTTTGGCCACTTTTTAATTCAAAGTTCCATTAAGTGATATATCTTTGGGGTTATAATGGTCCAGGGTATCAAGATTTTGGCTCGACACATTGGCAACAATTTCTGACAAATTAATCATTCCTTCTCTATACATCGTACTGTCAACAGCTAACTGAAAGGGTCCCTCTCTGGCATTTGCATATTTCATGTCCATATCCAATAAACTCATCCTGTCTTCAAATTTGCAGAGTTATTATTTTGTGCCTGTCTTTTATTATTCAAGGACTTATGAACCTGGATTTCCAAAAAGGTGATTATCTTAAAAATGCAATAGTTGTTTAAAATATTTTTCGCTACAGATCATGGTCTACAGTATAAGTATATGGTGCCTAACCCAGGCCTTGCATTTTTCAAAATGTTCATCTTGTCAGAGAGGGATCCCTGTGTTTAACGAGGGCCTGCTTTGAATAAAAAAAATGAAAAACTTTAAAGTGAATGAAGCCTAATCGCCATTCTCCTGAAACTTACGAACATTATTTTTGCATCCCGTACCCTTTAAAAGTGAGAACGGAATACATTGTGCTGCAGAGACTTACGTATAATGTGCTTCTGCATATTTTTAAACTACCGACGATGATATGGATATTGCTATTGACTACCATTTTTTCAAAACAATGATTCGTTTTGAGATGCTTCGCCTACGGAGAGCGGAAAAACTTACTGATCATCTCTGCCCGTAGCAGGCTTATCTCGGAAGCTTTGACCACATCGACCATTCCCATATTTGACTCAGCATCGCTCCTTCGCGCTAATTATGACTCAGACTGGATTTTGCTCTTTCCGCATTCTCTAAAATGAAGAGAAAATTTTTCGAAATGAAACCAGAAGGATTTCGCGTTCTAGTGGATTTTATATTTTCTCCCACGTTTGTGAAGAGAAAAAAAAAGAACGTTGTGGCTCCTGCCCCTCTATCAAACTCCCGTGACGATGTTCGAAGCATTTCCGCTGATCATCGAGTTCTTCGGGGATTTTATATTTTCAAACGATCATTGCTGTGTTTAATTTCAATATGATTTTGCTATAACATGTGTTTAGATACCTATCGTGCGTTGCCTTATTTGGATGATCTTCAGTGAATTAATGAATCAAGTACTATGAGTGCATCTTTTTTTGTTCTTTTTCGTCGAAAGAATTTTTAAGATGATTTCTTTCTATTCACAAAGTGTAGCACTTTAAAACTCAAACAACTGTTCTCTAAACAAAGTTTTACTTTTGAATTAAGAATGCAGGGAAGCAGTTTTTTTTTTATTGTGTCATCTTTTGAATATTGTGATTCATGATCACCAGACCAGTTTCAAATACACTATACAAAAATTCATATAGGAAAAACGAATGAATAAATGACTCAGATATCACGAAATGCTACTATTAGTCAAATTACTTTAAAAAAATTGAACTGAGAAAATATAATTTAGTGATATTTTTCTGAGTATTATAAAAAAATAACAACGATTAAAAAAAAAAAAAATGTGTGAAATGAACCACGAAATATTATGAAGTTTTAGTCCATAATATTATGATTTTTACGGATTTTTATGATGATAAATACTATATGCACAGGAAGAGATTTTGTGTAAGTTATTTTTATTCTTATTTTAGCAAATTATTACAGTGTTCAAGTTCATAAATATTCCTAAGTCCTTAAGTTAATACTTTTGTTTTAATTCAATCCGTGCTAAATATTTTTAAATATAAACTAATTTTTCTCGCATTTGTCGTTTTATCTCTTCCAGAGCACATTTCGTAATTTTCATTGATATCTGTGCCACAATTTTTTTACGATGCAGAACTATCAACAGCTATATAATATGATTTCAGAGGTAAGTGAGCTAGCAATATTCATGTTACAATGTCAAATGTAATTAATTGCCCTTAGGTAAAATATTTTTTAATGAAGGTTAAAATTAATGTTGGTTTACATAAATTTCTTTGCTTAAATTTTGATATTTATCACAAAGACTAAATATAAATATGGTAGTATAATTATATGAAAAGAAGCCTAACATTTTATATTTGTATGATTTTTGTGATATTTTAATACCTGCTGATCATATTTTAAAAAAAGTTTTTAGCTTAATCATTTGACTATAAATGGTAAGTAATATTTTGTTAATAGTTTTGCTACAATTTAAATACTTATTTTTTATTTTTAAAGGCACATACAGCCTCTCTTGTCTAGTACATATATAATTTTGATAAAAATACTGTTTTTAGTATCTTAAGATAATTAAATGATAGCTTACAAGATATTAAAATATTTTTCTGTGCAATTTCGTGTTATATGGATAAATATTTTCCCAGGACATTATTTGTATAGCCTTTCTTACAAATGATAAAGAGAGACAAATGTTGGATGCTTTCAAATACGTTAATACTGATATATTTTTTTACAGGTGTAATTTCCAATATAATTCAAACTTAGAAATGACGCATTTTATGTTTGTGTTGACATTTTTATTTTTATACTTACTCGAAATTATTTTTGTGTGCTATTATTATTCTAGCTAAAATATTTACTACTATTATATTTTATATATTAACTGATATGTTAATTTTTTTATAATGATACACAAAGATTTCTTTTGTGTTCCTTGATAGAATTTTATACTCAAGGAAATATATATTTCATTTATATCTGTGTTATAAGTAAATATTTGGAGCGTTTGCAAGTGCATCAAGTTTAAATAACATTGCCTCTTATGTTCAATGTGCGTTTTATTTCAAGATCCTATTTTAATTTGAAGTTAATGTTTAGTCTTAACAATAATGGTGATTTATTTTATCTTGATATTCGCAATTTTATATGCATTATTAAATGACCTAGATTTGGGTTATTGAAGTTTTGGTGCGGACATAATTTTGCACGGATAGATGCAAAAAAAAGTACAGATATATATATTTTTTTATTTTAAATTATCCAGTTGAATATTTTTTAAGACACAATGATTCATTGCTTTACTTTTAAGTATAGATTGTTAATGATTGTTTTTCTCACTTTCATTATTCAGAACATTTTTATCTTTAATTGAAATTAACGTGCTTTGCACATTTCTAATATCATTTCTTGCGATTTTTTTTACAAAACACGCACACACATTTTCATGTCTTTAATTATAATCTATTAGTTGTGTACAGCGATGCCCTGCTTATTTTTATACACATATATTTACAGTTGGCAGACATTATTATTGAGGTTTAAGAATTTTATAATTTTATACGCGTGTCGCTGTATCCTTCTAGCTTTAACATTTTTAAATGCTTTCACAGATTATGCAAATTTTTTCTCCGTATTTTTTTTTTTAAATATTCATTTTACCTTTTCCGTTCATAATAAGTACAAACTTTCTATATATGTTTTGGAGTCTTATTATGAAACAATCTTTTTTTTTCCTTGTATCGCACTTACAATATCATTTTGCCAAAAAAAAAAAAAAAAAAAAATTATTTTATGGTACACATACTTAGTTAGAAACCGCTTAGGTAAACTCTTGGTATAATATTTATACTTATATACAGTTTGTGACCTTCTGCCAATTCAGTATATTGTACAAGTGTTCTTTTTCCTTTTCTTCATGAACTTTCAGTTTTGTTTGTACCATGCTATGTACATTCATTTTCACTTTTGTCATTTAATCAGACATTTCAATAAGTTTCTGAAATTATTTTTTCATTTATTTACACTGGATACTTTAATGTTGAGATAATTTTCATTAACACATCTCTCGTTTCTAATTCACAACCACCCTTGTTGCTATTTTACATTTTTTTTCGTACATCTGCACACATATGACATATAATTCTTTACAAAATTAAACTTTATTTTATCATATTTTGTATTATATTATTTTATCATTTCATATCATTCATTATATTGAAGAGGCGTATTTCTCAAAGTTAAATTTAATTTTCCAGTAATTTGATGTACTGCACTTCCGCATTTCTTTGCAATTCGTTGCACGAATGGGTTTGAAATAGAAAATCCTTTTGTACATAATTTTTAAGTTTATATATATATAGTGTGCGTTAGAAAAATTTTATTCAATATTTTGCTAGATATAAACATTTAAAAATGCGTAGTTCTATAATGTTTAAATTCTTTTTTTTCAGTTTTCTCATTATCTTACATACATACACTGAACACTATCAGCCATATTATATTTATCATTTAAGAAACTTTATGTTTAATTTCAGCTTAATATAAATGGATATTTAGCATTTAATATTTTGCTAGTTTATCTTCGGTTTACAGGGTAAACTTAATAATAATAATAAAAAAAAAAGAAAAAAGAAAAAGAGATTATAAAAATAATTGTGACGGTTATTAAATATACTATCACTGCAGGACCAGTTGGCGTAGTACACATTTGATCGTGCATTTTCTTGCCTCCTTTCAGTACAATGCACAATTGTTTACTATCATTCACACAATTCAGCATTCATGTACCATCTTTATTACATATACATTATTTTTTAAATTTTAGATTCACTATTTTACATTAAAAAATTTTTAAAGTTTTGTATTAGTAATTCAACCATAGCATTTTTTGAGTGTTATAAACCCTTTCATTTGATTATTCACGACCGGGGATGATTTTGTGAAAGTGTTTATCTTTTGCGCTTGGTTGTTACTTTGTGGTGCTGGTCGCCAACCTCTCGCCAAGTTCAAATGATATTTGTTTATCTCATTCTTTTTAATATTCTTTTAATTAATTTTAATGTATGGTACACAATATTTTTTTTTCTTTTACTATCTTTTATTAGAGATTTTATCATCATTATCAGTTCAATCTCGGAAGTTATTATTTTGGTAAAGTAGTTTTACAGTACTTATTCGTAAGTGAATTGTACAATAATCTGTATGATTTTTTATACTGCTTTACCATATCCTATAACCATGTTGGTGACATACAACTGTGCCCTTTTTATTTTTTTTCTTTCACATTACCATTCAGGGCTACCATTCAGAGTTACCATTCAGAGTTACCATTCAGAGCTACCATTCAGTGTTTTCCAGTATTTGTACTTTACACGCGCATTGTTGTATATTTATATAGGAAATGTAGCTTTCTGTTGTTCTTTTTTTTAAGTCATTGCAATTGTCAAAAGCTACACACGTTTTCCTTTTCGTTCCTTTCGTGATACTCGCACACTTTTATATGGTGAGCATGCCATTTTGAGTAATTTCTGTCGAGATTATATTCGAGTTTTGCATATCACACACTACACACAGTATACTCAATTTCGATCAATGTTTTTATACCATGCAATGTGTTCCTTTTGACATTAACATAATATTCCTTA
This sequence comes from Maratus speciosus, assembly GCA_963932465.1. Taxonomy (NCBI): domain Eukaryota; kingdom Metazoa; phylum Arthropoda; class Arachnida; order Araneae; family Salticidae; genus Maratus; species Maratus speciosus. Next base: position 681,103,887 of record OZ010787.1, on the reverse strand, counting down.
CCACATAAACATAATCTCCTTTATTTAAATATCACAGATATCACATTTAAATTACATTTTGCATATCAATTATTATTTTGCATCATATTTTTCTCATGGTTCCCTAAATTTGTCTACATTTGAAATAATAATAATAAAAAAAAAAATGTGCGTTAATAAATCATGTCGCTATGGCGAGTATATTACATTTATAATGTTAAGATTTAATAGGAATCGGATTTAGACTACGGATAATGCACATTTGCTTTGATGAAATTACAAGGATTAAGGCGTAAATGTTTAATTCTGTAGATATATACAAATATCTTAAACATTTTTCTACCATTTCTAATTTAAACACTACATTGTATCATTTACATAATTCTAGATGTCATAAAAAACAATTTTCCCGTCACTGGTCCCTCTCCAAGTCTCCCACTTACAGATATTTCAATATAACGCAAATCTTGCTCATTTTTAGGATTCTAAATAAAGTTTTAATTGCTGATATTAGTTTTTTTTTCAAGAACTGATGAACACTCTTCATTTACACTCTTGTATGCCTATTCCACACTTACACGCAATTGCCACTTCATTTATGGCATACATTCAGTTTAATATTACTCCTCTTATTCAAGGCATATTTTTTTATTTGTTAATATTAGTTCCCCGTTTTTTTAATCATATGGTTTTGAGAGTATTTTATTCACAGTCGTAAAGAAATTGCAACCTTGTTGGTGTTTATACCAGCTTTATCTTCAATTGAAGTCTAATTAATGGTTGCATTCTAACTGCACAAGCTTACTCTCTAAAAGCACCTCTCTTCACTTACACATTTCTGTACACATTTCTGTACATCCAGGAGAAATTTTACCATTATCATACTACTGCATTTCTTTATAACAAATGCTTCAGAGTTTCACATAAACAGTTTTTACCTCTAACAGATTTTGATAAATTTTTCAGGTTTTTTTTTTTTTATTTTAAAGAGTAAAAAAAATAAAAAAAAAAATCTTTATGAAACTTTGAAAACATTAAGCAAATTTATTGTATTTACTTTTTTTAAATAATTGATGTTTCTAACCACACTAGACATTTTATGTGTTGTCAAGTCTATATTATCGTAGTTATGCTATGTGTACATACACATATTATTTTATTTACTAAATTTATTTTAGCATAACACATAACTTTGTGTGTTGAGATTTAATATTTCAACATAATATTTTGGTTGGAACATATCCAACTTTTATGGCATGCCCAATTTTTAGCTTGAGGACTTAAAAATCAAGCAAGATGAAAGATCTGGAACTATTATAATTTTTTATCCTGTGCACAGTGGAAATTCCAGATTGTGATCGCTAATGTAATAAAGAGATTTTATACAAAATTTTCATCAACGAATATGTTGATAATGGTATACCATGTATTTTATATTTGAGAATTTAAATCAATATTTTTATTCATCAATGCATATGCTTAAAATGTTTTTTATGAGCTCATTTATCTACATTATACATATTTTAGTTGCAACTTTGTGTTTTACTATGTATATGCCAGTGTAATGTAAATATACTTCATGCAAGTGTGTCCAGCCAAACATTTAGTGGGTTATGTTGGTTTTTCTGGGAAAGGGGGAGAGATATGTGATGTTGAATATAACATACCATCACATATCATTATTTATCTTCTTTTTTAAAATTAAATTCCCCATTTTAAAATTTAATTTCTCCTTTCATAATTATAAATTGAATAAAAACTTCCTTTCCTTTCTAAAAAGAATATATCTATTTCTTCTTCTCTTGCGCTTTACTTTTCAGTTACTTAACTTTACCAAGTTCACCCAAAGCCGTTAATAAAATAAATCAAAAACAAATCTTTTTCTCATCCTAAAATCATTAACTGTTCGAGCATATTTTCCTTCGGTTAACGAATATATATATATATAAAGATATTCTTTGACCATTTGTTCCTATTGTAGCAGTTATTTATACACCCAGTGTTAATTTTCAATTTGATAGTCAATACAACTGTCTTTTCGGCCGCAAATATTATACTCTGTTTATATTAAAATCGGCGCCCTGCATCTCCGATGCTGCTTCTAAATGCATATTTCCCATCATTTAGCTTTGGCATTCGTATTTGTACGTTAAAATGTTTAAACGCCAATCAACGGTCTTTTTGGCCACTTTTTAATTCAAAGTTCCATTAAGTGATATATCTTTGGGGTTATAATGGTCCAGGGTACCAAGATTTTGGCTCGACACATTGGCAACAATTTCTGACAAATTAAACATTCCTTCTCTATACATCGTACTGTCAACAGCTAATTGAAAGGGTCCCTCTCTGGCATTTGCATATTTCATGTCCATATCCAATAAACTCATCCTGTCTTCAAATTTGCAGAGTTATTATTTTGTGCCTATCTTTAATTATTTAAGGACTTATGAACCTGGATTTCCAAAAAGGTGATTATCTTAAAAATGCAATAGTTGTTTAAAATATTTTTCGCTACAGATCATGGTCTACAGTTAGATAGATTGACACTAGACAGATAGATAGATAAAGTTTTGAACTGGGGTGGTTTGGGGTTTTAGGGGTCATGATCGGCGTAGATCTGCAAAAATCTTTCAGAAATTTCAACATAGGTGAGATTGCAATAGGTAGTATTTCATATGAAGTCTGCCTAATAATGAAAAAAATCAGAGGTACATTTTTCGTATAATACGTCAACCTTTTCTTATGTTGCACATCTGCAATAGAAGTAAAAACTAAAATATTGCAAGTTAGTAAATATTTTAATAAGTATGAATCTAAATACTTTACTTTATATAATATATTATTTTGTAAAACGTAACCCTTAAATGTACGACTTATTCTTTTAGAATTGTGTTTTTTATTTTTATATTAAAGATTAGACACAAGAAATTTTAAGATAGATTTTTAACTTTATTGACTAGCCTATTTTTGCACTTTTTACAGGATTAATATTTCTATATAAATAGAGTGGTTGCTAAGAGTTAAATAAAAAGTGATGCAGATAGGCATCACATTGCATTTAAGGGTTAAACTAAGGTTTAAAAACATTCCAAAATTCTTACTTTCATAAAACATTTGTTTGCATTAGGCTGTTTTAATTATATACTGTTTATCTAACAAGGAAGGACTCCTTACCGGACATACTCAGAATATTTTGAAAAAAATACTAATTAAACTACTTATGTATATAATAAAGGATCAGTCAAATTTAGCGGCGGAATTACTGTACAAAGTCTGTAAAAAAATAAAATGCTTTCGAGTATTTGTGCGAAAAGACGAAAGCTTCGCGGGGTTTGGCAAGCAGTACTTTTCCTCGCCAAAAGCAAACGCTTTTAATGCACCTGAAAATTGCTGGTTAATTGATTTTTAGAAAGCGTGTAAATATTATTTAATGACTTTAAACTGAAACAATGCGAGAGTTTAATAAATACATTTTTGTATTACATATGTTGCTTGTTATTTAATTTTATTACTTTAAAAAGAATTTTATATATAAAACATATTTTCATATATTTAAGCGTATTCCAAATTAAAGGCAAAATGAAGAATGATGCAGTTATGAATTTCAATATCAAAGAAGTCGTTGTTTCCATAGCAACAAAATTGCATTGACAGTGCTCAATTGGACTTAATTTTGAGATTGAAATAATTTTAATTAATTCAAATTTTGTTTCAATTCATAAAATTTGAAAGTTAACTTTTATGGTATATGTATATGAGTGTGTGTGTATGACAAAACTATAGTTAAATCAAACTAAAACTGACAAAACTAAAGAATATTTTTATCTTAAAGTGTATTCGACATAAAAAAGTATTTTTTGAAATTTTATTACATCGCAAACCGGTGGTAAATTGCCAAATATCGAAATTTTCATTATTTTTTTACGGACGCTCTATCGAGTTTCCGCCTATTTTTTTTTTTTTTTTATTATTATTAACATATCCCTTATGAGTAGAACATTCTATAATTTTTCCCGATTTTTCGCAGTATCCCCATATGGAGACTTTCCTTGTAAGCATTTAAAAAATTAACTGATACGACTTAGTTACTTGAGTGTTTATCATTTCATAGATGCATTTATTTGAGATTAAAATGAATAAAAATTAAATAAATTTAAAGTTTTTAAAAATAGAAAAATTCAAAAGAGTATAGTTCTATTTAAATATTCCTTTGAAATTTGTGAAAGTTAAGATAAAAAACTTTTTAAACATTTCGGGCTTTGACAGTTTAATGGTAATTTGACACCGTTATAGGTTATACATGAGCGTAAACATGATAAATAACATTTTTGAGATTTTGTGATTTTCATGTCCAATTATTTAACTACGTCCAATTATTTAACTACGTCCCAATGTTTATTTTTTACTCAATCTATGCTTTAATAATAATAAATAAGTGTGAATTTTACTGACGAAATAACTTTTAGATAAGTCCAGTAAAATTAAAATTATCAGACAAAAAATGTAGCGCATAAGTTAAATGACGGCACAGCTGCCCTTAAATGCGCGTATTTTTACTTTATTTCGAAAAAATTATATATGGTTCTCTGAAAGGTTTATTACACAGGAAAAATAACGAAAAAAATCAGAGATACATTTTCATATAATACGTCAATCTTTTCTTCTGTTGCACATCTGCAATATAAGTAAAAACTACGGTCGTGTGGCTGTTTTACGCTAAAATATTGCAAATTATTATATATTTTAATAATTATGTCTCCTAATGTCTTATTTTATTTTATTATTTATTTTATAAAACTTAAACTTTAACCCTTTAATTCCGATGATAGAATACGTTCTAGAAATTACGTAGTTCAGAGAATATGACTCTACACCAGAAAGTTTCAATGGTTAATTTCGCTTTATTTAAAAATGGAATGTCTGTTATTGATTAAAGCAAATATTGCTATTTTAATTTTCTGATGTGACTTAGGTATATACGAATAAAAGAATCTATTAAATTCAAAACACTGTTGTATGCTTATATGCAAAGCTGCGCACTAAAGGGTTAACAAATTAGCTGTTTTAGAGGAAGCAATCAGAATAGTTATCAAACTAAATTAATATTTACTTAAAGTGATAAAATAGTCTTAACAAGGCAAAATATTACCTTTATTTATTGATATTAGACATACGTTTTATTGCTCCGACGTCAACATTCTCGATAACAGTTATGATACAAATATTTTCGCAAAAATTATTTTAATTTAAAACAGGTTAACAAAAATCGCGTGAACTGGAGTATGATGAAATTAACTGCAATATTAAAAATGGATATTTGTGAATGTGAATATTGCGGTTAATTTCATTATGCTTGAGTTCACGTGATTTTTGTTTACCTGTGTTAAATTAAAATAATTTTTGCGAAAATATTTGTATCATATTTATTATTTAGAATGTTGCCATCGGAACAATGAAACATATGTCTAACATGAATAAATAAAGATAATTTTTTGCCTCGTTAAAAGTATTTTATCACTTTAAGTAAATATTAATTTAGTTTGATGTATTCAAGTGATTTTCATGTAGTTTTATAACAGAATAGTTTTGTTTGTAGTTTTGCATAGAACACTTGAATATTGAATAACGCGAAACTTGTACTTGCGAGTGACCTTGTCTCACGCTCGAACCCTTAAATACCATTTAAAACAAAATTAAACTATGAACATTTCGTTCAAAGCTTTTTCAATAAAAAGTAAATAATGAAAATAAAACTTATTCATCCATCTAATATATCCCCTAAATCGGATTTGTTTAATATGGATACAGCACTTACATATATCAAGTCCTCTATCTTCATGATTCTTCTAGTCTTGCAAATATTAATACCGGAAAATTAATCTCATGCAGACTGTTTGATCAGAATAACAATGATAGCGCCAAAAATAATTCACCATCTATCTACGTCAGCGAGGAATTATCTGAAAAGCTCGCCTTGCATTATGTATAAAGCTCTGCATACTTTTTTCTGGTTTTAGCGCTCTGTTTCTTATTTTATAGTTATGATTTTGAGAATAAAAGAATACTCTATAAAAGTGATTGAATCTACTTAATTAAAACGTATAATATGGTATTCCTTAGCTTAATTAAAATGCATGATAGAAATGCTTTATTTTATGTGAAACGTATCTATCGATTCTACTTCAAAATATTTGAGTATCTGTCTGATGAACTCTTCAATAATTCTGAAAGGAATATATATTTAGATTGAATGCCACTTCTAGCGAATAGTTGCAATCAAAATATTGAGCTTCGTAGCAATTAGTCTAACTGTTTCTACACAGTTATTTTGGTCCAGTATTTTTCAATGAAATTACGTGAATGTTTATCACAGTATGATATTTCAAACATTTTATTTCACTTGGGCCAAAATTCAGAGTATTTCTAAATAAAATGTCAAAACTAATCTCACAGAAAGTATTTTTTTTTTAATTTTAATCCATAATTAATTTTTTTCATTCAGCCTATAAATATTCCATACTGTTATAAATTTTTAAATAAAATGTCAAAATGCATTTCTAAATAAAATGCCAAAACTAATCTCACAGAGAGTAATTTTTTTTTAAATTTTAATCCATAATTCATTTTTTTTCATTCAGCCTATAAATATTGCATACTGTTATAAATTTTTTTAAAAAAATGTCAAAATGCATTTCTAAATAAAATGCCAACGCTAATCTCACAGAGAGTAATTTTTAGGCAGCTTTCATTACAAAAAGCTACCTATTGCAGCCGTTTGGAGGAAACCGATTTCAAAAAATTTTGGCATATTTTCATCGATCATATATATATATATATATATATATATATATATATATATATATATATATATATCCATATATATATATACGAGGGTCACTCTGAAATTTTTGAGATGCAACTAGGTTTTTAAAGTTATACTTACAAAATTTTAGGTGTGTTAAAAGTAGTCTCCTCTAGCATCAATGCACTTTTGTAGACGAATTTTCTACAGATTAAGTGCCTCAAGCCATTCATTTCTTGGAATAGATGAAAAAATGCATTTGTAGCCACATCAATCTCTTCTTCTGAATGAAAACGACGTCCACGTAAGTTCTTTTTTAGATTAAAGAATAACAAAAGTCACACATAGCCAGATCAGGTGAATACGGCGGATGTTCTATCACTTTAATTCGTTTTTGTTTAAAAAAACTCAACTGTTAATCCGGCTGTGTGTGAGGATGCATTGTCATGGTGAAGCATTAGTCCCCAAACATTCACTTCCTGTAGAATTTCTGGAAGCCATTTAGTGGTATACCAGTTTGCTGTTACTGTCTTCTGTCCTTCCAACTTGATGGCTTTGACCAATCCTGTACTTCTGAAGAAAACGGCATACATCACTTTTTTCAGTGCGCGTTGTCTTTTCACCGTTATCGGCGTGGGATCATCTTCAAAGACCCATACTTTGCTTTCTTGACGTGTTGGAACGTCAAAAAACGGTATGTACATTTCATCACCCGTTACAATTTTAGAAATGATGCGGTGGCCCCCATCATTTAGCAATTTAAGAGTTTCTTTACTGATTCTGACACGCTCCTCTTTTTGGTGCTCAGTTAGATTATGGGGAACCCAACGGCAAACTACTTTTTTCATATGCAATTCTTCATGAATAATTTTGTGTATGGCTGCGGATCCAATGTTATGTCCCTTCTGTATCATTTGATAGGTACAGTTATTATCATCCATTAACATTTATCGTATGGCAGACACATTATCCGGGATTGCTGCCGACGGCGACCTTCCTGTGTGTTCTTCATCCTGAAGAAAATTGCAGCCTCTGTTAAATTCTTTAAACCATCTGAATACAGCAGCATGAGCTGGAGATTCATCACCAAATGCTAATTTCAACCGTTGAACGCATTCTTCTTGATTTAATCCTGCTTTAAAATCGTAGAAAATCATAGCGCGAAAATGTTCTCGCGTCAACTCCATTTTCTCTTCTGTTTAAAATTTATTCTACGCCAAACAAGTTGAAGTAAGTGAGTAAAAAAATCTGTGCTGTGTTAAAATACTTTGTATTTTCAAATTAAACCGTTATTTTTATTTTGTAAATTCTCGTCTGCGCGTATCTCAATAATTTCAGAGTAAACCTCGTATATATATCTGACCTTTGTCATACTATAACTCACGCATTTACGAACCGATTTGGATGTAATTCAGTATGTACATAGTACATACCAATGTCTCGACCGAGTTCGTTGGCCAACTTCATCCGCCATTTTGTTTAAAAATGGCGGTCATTTAAATTTTTTTTTTAATTTGAAATTTGAAATTTGGTACCAAAATATTGAAAATAGAAAAATATTTTTTTCTTATGTATTTGAACTTTATACAAAGATTACGGAGCAGTTTTTGTTTCGTCTATATCTTAAAAAATGGCTGAGTTATAGCATTTTGAATTTCTAGCGTGGCTGATATTTTGAAACGTCCTGAATTTTGTCACGCGATAAAAGGCGTATTTATGAACCGATTTGGATGTAACTTCGTTTGTACATAGTACATACCAATGTCTCGACCGAGTTCGTTGGCCAGCTTCATCCGCCATCTTGTTTAAAAATGGCAGCCATTTAATTTTTTAAGAAAAATTTAAATTTGAAATGTGGTACCAAAAAATTGAAAATTGAAAAAATATTTTTTTCTTATGTATTTAACCTTGATACAAAGATTCGGGAGCAGTTTTTGTTTCGTCTATATCTTTAAAAATGGCTGAGTTACAGCATTTTGAATTTCTAGCGTGGCTGACATTTTGAAACGTCCTGATATTTGTCACGTGATAACAGGCGTATTGATGAACCGATTTAGATGTACCTTAGTGTGTACATAGTACATACAAATACCTCGACCGAGTTCGTTGGCCAGCTTCATCCGCCATCTTGTTTCAAAATGGCGGTCATTTAAAAAATTTAAAATTTTAAATGAGATACCAAAAAATTGGAAAATGAAAAAGATTTTTTTCGTATGTGTTTGACCTTAATACAAAGATTCCGGAACTGTTTTTGTTTCGTCTATATCTAAAAAAATGGCTGAGTTATAGCATTTTGAATTTCTGTTGTGGCTGACATTTTAAAACGACCTGATTTTTGTCACTCGATAACAGGCGTATTTATGAGCCGATTTCGATGTTACTTGGTCTGTACATAGTACACACCAATGTCTCGACCGAGTTCGTTGGCCAGCTTCATTCGCCATTTTGTTTCAAAAGGGTTGCCATTAAAAAAAATTAAATTTAAAATTTAAAATGAGGTATTAAAAAATTGGAAAATGAAAAAGTTTTTTTTTATGTGTTTGGCCTTGATACAAAGATTACGGAGTTGATTTTGTTTCTGAAAATTTGTTCTTTTGTTTATATCTTAAAAAATGGTTGAATTATAGCACTTTGAATTTCTAGCATGGCTAACATTTTGAAACGATCTTGTATTTGTCACGCGATAACACACGTATTCGCCTATTTCCATGTAAGAAGGCATGTGGATAGTATACATCAACATCTCAGCCAAATATAAGTTACTTTAAATAAAAGCAGCTTGGATAAAGATGACTCATTTCGCGAAATTCTCATTCATTATATTGATAAAAATTAGTATTGAATCTCCTATATTCGGTTTCCACTAAATTGAGCTTCGTGTGTTTGAATAATATAAGTTGGCTTTTTTAAAATAAGGAATTTGAAAGCTACCTCTTCCTCCCGGCACTGGTCGGAAGGACTTTTTTAAATTTTTAATCAATAATTCATTTTTTTCATTCAGCCTATAAATATTCCATACTTTTATAAATTTTACTTGGTACAAATATTTTATTACACCTTTTTTCTTTGCTTTATTGAAAATTACATTTGAAATTCACTCAATATGATTTTGTTAATAAAAAAGGCCTTCCAAGAGCAATATAGAACAGCTATTTGGGATTGAAGAAATAAAAATCTTAAACTTATGCATGTTAAAAGCTAATAAAACTCGAAATATAAGTAGGACAACATTTAGTGAAATAGCAAACTATAATATTGAAACTATTCAGCGTGTAAAATTTCGGAATTAGTTTTTTAAATGTTAAAATATTTAAACTGCTTACATTTATTTATAATAATAAAATAAATGGCTAAATGAAAAAAAATGAAATTTTAAAATACGGTATCTTGCCTACGAACGATTAAAAGTGATTACGCGGATCAGAGTAGACCTCAAGCTTAAAAAAATTATAATTTACTTTTTTGTAAGGATTTAGCACTAAAATTTCTTGGTGTTAATCACAATACTGGGAGCCGGCAGCACAGACAATCACCTCATCGAGTTCATGGCTGAAATTCCATAATTAGTTAAAACTCGATTCGTATATTAAAATACAATCGGTCTGCCAAGTCATATCTTAGTGGAAAACACCTAAAAACCCGATTATAGCGGCGACTAGTAGGTTTATCATTGTGTTTTCCTGCTCCCAGTCGTCCATGTCTTCATACTTTTGGGTGCAGGAAAGCACAATGATCGAGTCAACCACTAAAATAAGGTTTTCAGGTGTTTTCCATCAAGATATGAGTTGGCAGATCGATTGCGTTTTGAGTATTAACTAATTCTGGAATTTCAGCCGTGAACTCGATGAGTTGGTTGTCTGTGCTACCGGCTCCCGGTCTAACTGTAAGATCAGATAATCAATCCTTCTTTCAGCATATTTAGTTAAAAAATAACAGTAAAATTTCATTTTTAACACTTTCCAATATAGTTGAAAAGTGTCTTCGGTTGGTCTGTCTGCCTCCTGTGTGTCCGTGCTTTAACTCTCGTAAATATACTCGATTTTCATGTAATTGATATATCTTATTGACTTTTACTCTGGCACTTTATTGAAATGATACTATTAAAAATGTAGTGTGTAGCATTTATAGTTCGTTTACAGGGACACTCAAAAGAATCTTGTTATATTATGGTCAATGGGTGAAAATTATTTGCGGCCTGATTTAATGATATTACTCTGTTTCAAACATAATCAAATTGATATATAATTATGAAGTGCAATAAACTTGCTTTCTATAGAAAATGATGTGGAAATCTTTTATCATTTATTTACAGGGTCACTCAAAAGAAGCCGGTTATATGTGTCCACGGGGAAAATTGTTTGGGGAGTATTTTAATAATGTTACACTATTTCAAACAGAATACAATTTATATACATTATTGAGGTAACCTACAAGATACTTACGGTATGACATGCATAACAGGTATCGTGCAATTGTAGGGAGACTCAAAAATTTCGGTTACAGTACTGCCTAGAAGTGATAAAAGCCGGAATTGCGTTTTCAGATGTGATGTGTATTGATATGTTAATTAAATGTTTGCATGCTTTGTGGTGTGTATAAATTCGGTAGATCATATACATGACTACAAAAAATTATTCATAAGCTTTGCTGTATATGAGCAGGAATTGCTCAAGCACCGGCGTTGAATGGACCCGGATAATAGCCTTAAATATACCTAAAATAAGTGTTGAATGATTTAATACTTTTAATGCTGTTATAAATAAATTTTTATAAATGCTGTTACTTTTAAACATAAACAGTTCCTTTTCTGTTTTTATTGCGTTTAAATATAGGGGTGGGTGGGGAATCTAGCAATCTAAAACAGAAATATATTTTTAAATAAATCTTTTAAAGAAAGGAATAAAAAAAATTCCACAAAGAATTCTATTTTTTCTGAATTTTTCGTTTTCTGAACGTAATATAATTTTTGTATCAATTCCTTTAAAAATCAACATCCATTATTCATTTTTCAACACTGCCTAAACACTGTGTAAAATTTACTATTTTACAATGTTTATTTCTGTAGATTTTCTGAGTAAAAAAACACTAAATTGTTATTTTAATATTTAAAAAATATATATATTGAAATTATTGAAGCAAAATAAATAAGAAATGTGCTTTAAGGCTTGGTTGTAAAGGCTTGTTTGTTAATATATACTATTTTTCAGTAAACTGTGGTTTTAATGATTTCTTTTTCATTTAAAAGCTGTTACTTTTTTGTAAACAATTTACTTCATGTAAATAATATTTTAACACCAGATGATAATATGTGCGGGAAACATTTTGCAATCAAAATTAGAATTATGTACTAAACTACCCCTATAAACCCCTGTAATTAAAATCTTCCACAGAAAATCCCCCCCCCCCCCTCCTTTCCAACAATCTCTTTTTTTTATTTATTTACCGCAGAGTTTTTGTGTTTCTGAATACGTATTTTAATATACAGTAGCGCTCAAATGTATTTTGACACCATTATATTCGCTTTTATTTTGTTTAATACAAAAATATAAAAGAAAATATATTCCCTATCATTAAAAGCACTATGACTGCAGTTATTCAAAGGTAGCAAGTTTCAACTTGTTTGTTTAGATTCGGCGCCACCGAAACAATAGGACTCCTCCTTAGCTTAAAAGTATTTTGACCTTTAGTTTGCATTTAATTGTTGAAGGTACCAGTTGCTCTACAGCTTCAATTAGTGTTTGTATTGACTTATTGTGATTATTTTTAAAGGCCGAAACGCAAAGAATATTCTAGTGATAGAAAAGTCGTTGTAAATGCGCTTTAACAAGAAAGAACTCAAGCAGAAGTTGTTCGTTCTTTTAACGTGTCTCGGCAGCTTATTATTACATGGAATGAAGTTTTTAATAAACGGAAATCTATCGAAAATAAACTTCGAAGTGGCCGTCCGAAAAAAAAAAAAAAACTTGCAATGTTGACCGTATTATAAAAAGCCCATCTAAAAGTGATAGACGTAAGTCGGCTGTAGTAATAAAAAATGAATTGAAAGAAAACTACGGCATAGACATACACGTTACAACTGTCAAACGACGCCTAAACCTCTATGGTTTACCTGGCCGAAGACCAGCAAAAAAGCCTTTGATACCCGCTAATAATGGGAAGGCTAGACTTGCATTCGCAAAACGACATAAATTGTGGACACGTGTAGAGTGGCCTAATGTTTTGTAGAACGATGAAAGCAAGTTTAATTTAGTGTCTTCTGATGGAATCGAGTACATTTGACGTCCTGAAAAAAAATGATGTTCGATACCAAATATCCACCGTCAAACATGGAGGCGACAATATGATGGTTTGGAGTCGTTTTTCTCGCAGTGGAGTTAAAACCTTAGTGCGAATTGAGGGGAATATGGATCGTTTTATGTATGCTGATATATTAAAGACTCATATGCTAACATATGCTAAACAAAACATGCCTGCTAAGTGGTATTTTCAGTAAGATAATAACCCGAAACACAAATCCAAGTACGTAAGTGATTTTATGAAACGCAGAAAAGTCAAGGTTTAAAAGTGGCCAAGTCAAAGTCCGGATTTGAACCATAAAGAGTCTGTGTGGGAGGTATTAGATTATAGAGCAAGATGCCAAAATTATTCAAATAAGAAGGCTTTATACAAAGCTCTTAAAAATGAGTGGGACCGAATTCCTTTTAATCGAATACAAAAGTTAGTCGACTCGACTTGTGAGGCTTTCATGAAGGTCAGAGGATATGCTACTAAATATTGACTGAAATAGGGGGATTCATAAATATCGAAACAATAGGCTATCTCCTTAAATATTGCCCCTAGGCACATACTTCCAATTGCAAAGTTTCATAAAAAAGGTACAAAATTTGATGAGATAAGTTTCAACTCCATGGGAGGTCTATATGAGAAAATATAAAAAATAAATTTTTATACGGCCCCCGTAGAGTAAATTTCCCAATTAGGAAAATTTTCCTTATCCATTCCTGAATTTAACGCAAAAAAATTCATCTCGATATCTTCAAAATTCGCAGAGATATCAAAATCGAAAATTGGTGACTTACACCATTTATCCATGCCTCTGAGCGACGAGTTTTTGACTCAATCTGAATGCAAGATAGGGATCATCCACAAATTGTACATTATTAAATGTCGATATAAGACAGTGCCTCTCCTTTGGACATAAAATAAGCAGCGTATAGAATTTACGTTAAACCTGTTTTCAAAGTATGCTGGTGGTCTGCACGGGTCGAAATATCTAAGTCCGATCCCAAACCGACCCATAGGAAAAGAAATTTGGCCGTGCCTGGAAAAAAGTTCAAATCGTAGCCTGGCCCGGCTTGACTCAATTTCTACATAGTTTTTTACATCGATATGGTTAAAAGTTGTTTCGTATGATGGAGTTCTGACCAAAAATACTTATTATATTTTTTCTTTTTTCATGTTTATAATTTTAATTTTTAAAGAAGCGCCAAAAGCTGTGATTATTTGTTTTATTAATGAATCTCTATTTATATGTAAATGATTCACTTCTCCTTTAATATCTTTAATCCATATCCCATGTGTTGGAAACAATGAAAAATACTATAAAGTAAAATCTTTTAAGATAGAATCACATAGGAAAAAAAAAAGCGTTATAGACAACTTCCCTTTTTAAGAGTTGTAAATGTAGTCCATTTTTTCTCAGGTATTATTATATTCATTTTCCATAGATCAACAGATTTTTCCGTTTAAGAAAAGATTCCGTAGGCAGATATTTTTCACTAGTTTTAATGTATTTTAATTTTTTTGCCTTAAAATCTACTATCTTAAAAAAAAAAAAAAAAAAAAAAAAAAAAAAAAAAAAAAAAAAAAAAAAGGTTTTATTGTAAAATAATGACCATTTAAAAATATATGCATTTGCTGTAAAAGTTTTTGGGCTGAGCCAAATTTTGGTTATTTTTGCACGGAATAGGTCAGTCAGAGATAATGATTTTAATACGGGTTGTCTCTAGACCGGGACTGAAAATTTCGCCCAGGGGAGACCTAGGAATAAGGAAGCCAGTCTCGGTTCGGTATAACCAGTGGCTGAGAGGTTCTGCTCTGAAAGCTGGTAGACGGGAGGTGCTGGGTTCGAACCCAATCGCGTCGTTTGGCCCAATCGTTCGGAGTTTTCAATTGTTTACTTCTAACCTTGGATATCCTTGCGTAAATACGGGTTAGGTTCCCTTAGGACCTCTACGAAGGCACCCCCCCCCCCCCTTCGGACCCATATCCCTCGTGTAGATAATTGGCCGTCATAAATCACACAGACACCCGGTTCGGTATAAAAAAATACGTTAGGCCCGGCCTGGCCGAGTCTTCAGAAAAAAGTCGCCAATCCCGGGTCTGGCCATGCCCGACCCCTGAATACAGACTGTTTTAACGGCTTCGCCGGGACGATAAAAAGCCTGAATTTGTCAGGGCTAAAATTATGAAAAACTCTTAATCGGCATGTTAGAAAAAGCATTGTTTCAAATTACATATTTAACATTTATTTATGGACATTTAAATAGTACAAAAAGGAGGTAGAAACGGCAAAAGTTAAACTGAATCGGAAGTCTAAGGTACAGAAAGAAGTTACTTTTTCACGTGCAATTTTTTAAAAAGCATTTAAACATTTTATTAGGTGCCAATCAATGTTTAAAATTTTAAATATGTTTTCTGCATGATGTTTTTTTTCTTTTCTTTTTTTTCTTTTTACTATTTCTCGTCTTTAAATTATTATAAGTTAAGAATCATAAATAAAAAAGGTGCAAACTTGAAACATGTCTTTTTTTATTATATTACATTAATTTTGTTTCGGCAAATTTGAAAAAAAAATTACTTTTGAAAATATGACTTTTAAAAAATAAGTTACCTAATTTTTTAAATAAATATTTTTAATATTTTTAAAATTAATACTTAAAAAAATCCTAAAACAAAACTAAAATTGTACTTTCCTTTTTAATTAAATGAAAAAAAAAATCCGGTTTATAATGTTTCAAGTTATAAAGATTTTAAATTAAATCTGCTTAAAAAAGTACTAATCATTTAAATTTAAAAAAAAAAACTTTATGAGAAATATTAGAATGCGATTTTGTTTGCAAATTATACGGTTAACCATCACAAAAAAAAAAAAAAAAAAAAATCAAAATTCTAACTCAACAAATATATTTTTTACATGTTTCCAGAACTCTTAAAGTAACATTCTTTCTTGGATTGCACGCATTTCAATTTGCGTCTAATCCCTTAAAACCTGATGAATTATTTAAATGGCCACAACTCTGCGAGTTTTTCAGATATGAAGATGCAATTTTTTGTGTTTAATTCAGGAATGGATAAGGAAAGTTTTACTGATTGGAATTTTTACACTACGGGGGCCGTATAAAAATTTAATTTTCGTATTTTTTCAAATAGACACCCTATGGAATTGCAACTTATTTCATTAAATTTTGCACCTTTTTCTAAGAAACTTTGCAATTGGAAGTATGGGTCTAGGGGTAATATTTAAAGAAATAGCCTATTGTTTCGATATTTATGAATCACCCTGTATGTTATAGTTATTGTGTTAAACCGATTTTTTATTATAATGTCAAAATACTTTTCATTTATCATTTTTCTGATTTTTCATGGGTTTCACGTTATTATCTAGCAAATGATAGTTAATTTACTAAAATTCACTAAAATATTGAATATGGTTAAATAAAATAAATGATTTATTTTTGTATTTTGTTATTGTTTTTAATTAAGTCAATTATTATCGTTGTCAAAATACTTTTGAGCGCTATTGTAGTTTTTGAATCAATCTGATAAAACAATAGTATAGGACAGAGTTTCACAAAAATTATACACTCCCCTTTCTCCTTTTCTCTCTTTAGATTGCTTTTGTGTTTCTGAATCATTATCAAAAGTGGATAAACGCCATTCATCGTCAAAATTATAAACTCACAAAGTACAATATGATAAGAAACATATTATTAATTATTTAAAGTATTATATATATTCATTTTAATTGAAAGTAGTAGGCGTTTTCTTTTTAACACTTCCAACAAAGTTGAAAAGTGTTTATGCATTCGGTTTGTCTGTCCGTCTGTCCGTCTGGACGCGCTCTAACTCCCGTAAATATACTCGGATCGTTCTGAAATTTTTGGATGTTAGTGACCTCTACCATAGCACAAACCCTATTGCAAATGAAGTTTGTAGCATGTATTTACATGGGTAGCATGTATTTACATGAAGTATTTACTGGGACAGTCAAAAGTTTTCCGTTACATTACGGCCTATGGGAAAAAATAGTTTAAAATGATTTTTAATGATGTTACATACTTTCAAACATAATAAAATTGATATACATTTATCAAGTGCATTAAAATATGCATTCTGTAGAATATGCCGTGCAAAGAATAAATATTATTCATTTACAGGGCCACACAAAAGAATTCCGTTACATAATGATATACGGTTGGAGGGAATTTTTTTCGGCGTATTTTAATTATGTTAAATTATTACATGTATAATGAAATTGATATACGTCGCTGAGGTTTACGATAACTTATTTCATATGTAATACGAAGTGCATAGCATTTACAGGGACACACAAAATATTTCAGATACTATATCCGAAGTACTGTACGGTAGCGATAATTGCTAGAAATGCATTTTTAATTATGTTATGCGCTTTTATGTTTCACTATATTTATGCATCGTATACGGTGTGTATAAATGCTGTAATTCATATACAGGGTTTCACAAAAGAATTCGTAATGGTTACTGGGTATGATTGTAAATTGCTTAAAGGTGGTTTTTAAATGAGTTATGCATTTTTACGCTGAACTGCATTTTGTTTACTAAGAAATGTTTGCATAACATAGATAAAATTATATACAGGGTCACGCAAAGAATTGGTTACATGGCCGTCTATAAATGATAATTTCTGGAAATGTGATTCCAGTAGTTTTAAGAGTGTTTTACTTTGAATTAAACTTTAGCTAAATCGTGGCGTGTAATAAAGGTACTAGGTTAACTACAGGGCTGTACCAAAGTATACAAGTAAGCTTCCATCTGTTAGTATAAATTGCTGAAAGAGAAATTTCAACCTGTTATTCGTTTTCTTGCTAAACTAAATTTCCCCATTATATAGCATATATATCAACCTACAGATCAAATACAGAGCTGTTAAAAAGACTTTGAATACATATTTGCTATGGATGGTAACTGCTAAAATCAGTTTTATGCGTTTTCTTAAAATGGTTACTTAGTTCTGTTATATACCTTATTTCCCTAAATAACGAAGTTTTGATAAAGCATTCAGGAAGTGTTGGAAAGTGTTTCATTATCTATGCTTAACGCATGATTTTTCTTACTTGTTTTATACTTATTTTGTACTGTTTACAAAAAGGTAAATTAAAAAAAAAGCTTAAGAACTTATATTGACACCTTAATTAATAAGAAATAATAATTTAAAAAGCTTACTCAGTTATTACTACAGCTTACTAATATGTAAAATAACCTTACATATTAATAGACTAATAATTAAAATAAATAATGTATCCTTTCTGTTATTCATAAATAAAAATATGCTATATTTTTTACAGAATATTCTACAACAATATATAATTCACATACGCATTATACATATATTATTTCTTACTTTACATTTCTGTGTAAATATAAATTTTATAAAAGTTTATTTAATTTAGCATACTAAAACAAAATGTATTCTTAAAAAATGATTCTTTTTAAATAAGCTTAATATAACTTGTCATGAAATGTTGTGATCAAAAGGAATAACTAAAACACTCGACTATATAACATTATCAAAGAAGAATAAACAAAACTTTAATTAATTTTCACTTAATTATTTTTTCTAATATATAAAATGCATATAATTCATACTTATAATTTCTTAAACCTTACATATTCTTTGTAAACACGGATTTTATAAAAGGTTATTTTCTATTACTGTACTATATTACAATACTAAAATAAAATGCATTTGATAATAATAAAAATACATTCTTTAAATGTTGCTTCATTTAAACCATAATGAAAAAAAACGATTAAAATGAAAAATTGAATATATAACACTTTAAATAACAAGAAATAATAATAAAAATAGTTACACCTTGTTGTTAAGCTTTTTCTATATTAAATAATAGTAATTAATTTAATTTATCTTTTTTGATGTTCAAATAAAAATGTACTATATTTCCTACAAAATATTCTACAACAATAAATATAATTCACACACATATACATCCTTTTTCAGACTTTACATATTCTGTGTTAATATGGATTTTATACAAAAGTTATTTACTATGCTAAAACAAAGTGTTTTTTCATATTTAATTTTTAATGACATAATGCGATGAAAAGTAATAAATGAGAAACTTGAATATGTAGTATAATACTTTGAAAAATAAATCACAATAATTTCCCTTACACTGTTTAAAATCTGCAGCTTTAGCTGCTTAGTTACTCCACCGCTTTTTATAGACTATCCCTATTCTGACCAATGAGAATGATCCATAGTATAGACAAGTAATCGTATTCTATAAAAGCCGAGGAGTGAATACGCGGCAAAAGCTACAGATTTTTAACAGTGTACCGTACGCGTATTTCAGAAGTGCACATTCACAGCGCGACCGGAAGAAATACTGTCCTCTGATTGGTTGAACAAATTTCGTCTTGCTCGGCAAACGATTGTCTTTTGTTTATGCTTGCGTGATAATGTAATATTGTCATGTCTGTAAATAATGGGTGTAGTTTTTATTTTATTTTTTTTTTTTAAGAGAAAGGCCATTTTTCTCCAACAGACAGATAATAATAAACTACATTTAATGTACTAAACTATTCTATCTTCATCAAGAATTTCATTTCCTGAAATCATGTTAATCTGGTACAATTATGTTTAAAAAGGTTATTTAAAGGGAAAGGTTTAATGTGGAGGCTCAGGGTTGGTAAAAGACCGGTTACCAGGTTTTTTTGGTTTAAACTAGGTTTCTTTTGTTTAAACCGGGTTTTTTTTTAAATATAATTTCCTATTACATATACATGCATTTTTATTGATAAAAATAAACATTGTTGGATATATAAGTAATATAACTTCATTTAAAAATAATTTAAATTAAATAATTACAATCAATTGTGTAGAAAATTGAAATCATTTAAGATTTAAGCATTTTTAGTAAAAATGTTCATGGAATAAAATGCTCTACATAGAGAAACATTGATACCTTGAAAATCTTAATAAACAATCTTTTGATTACTAGTACTGTAAATAAATATATGGTGTAATTTCATAAATATAATATACTTTTCCATGGCTATTAAAAATAATTTCTTTGAAATATTTGCAACCTGAGATATCTGGTTTTTCTGTTAGAACACTACATGAACAATTATTATATTTTATTGAAAGTAAAGCTTTTTATAAAGCATTCCTGGAATGATTTGAATTTAGCAGTAGGGTCTTTACACGTTTCAAGAAATGTTGTGTATTGTCATGTGACACTTCTTCTCAGAAACTGCCATGTTACAGAAAAAAAGGGGGGCGTAACAGAAATACCTATTTACCAGCTTTTTAGACTACTGAAAACATTGATCTTAAAATGGAAAGCAGATTTATAAAAGTTGTCATCCACTAAAACATTTAAACAGCCATCAGACTTAATGCACAGGATTGTTTTCTAAGCTATTTTATAATACGTATTATATGTATAAACTAAAAATTAATAATATATATTTTTAGGCATTTTATGAGACCTTTTTTCTGTTATGTCTCACGCGAACCTTATCTCGATTTTTACCCATTTTTTTGTCAGATCTAAATAGTGGATTCGGTTATGCAATAGACGATTTAAATATCTTATTACATATTTTAGTTAAAAGTAAACAGGTGCTTTGCTAGCACCCACTTTTTCAATGTCCTCTTATTTGACTTCATATCTTGAGTTTCTTTTTTGTTCGTAAGACTGTTCTAAAATCCGAAAGGGCAACTTTATGACATAAGTTTTAATTTATTTTTGTTCAGAAATGCATGAAACTAGCAGATGCTGCTGTTCAGAAACTATGTAATGAAACTGTGTTTTCCCTTTTTTTTTTTTTTTTCAAACGCAACAGATATTTCAGAAAATAGTGTCAAAGTTGGCGTTTTGGACCGAATTTCCGTGCGAAAGAAAAATAACTACTCAAGGAAAGTTTAAAACATCTCTGTCACGTAATGAAAATTTCTTATAACTCAATAGGTAATTTATCAAAACGGGAAAACACAGTTCGATTCCAAATCGCTTCCATTCAGGCCTTCCAATTTTATCTTTCCATTAAAAAATGAATTTGTAAATGCGTCAAAGAATTTTGCGCTTGTTGAGTAGAGCAGTTGAGAACAGTCTTAAAAGATAATCTCCCCCAATCAAGAAAATTTTCTTTTCAGCTTGACTGAAATATTAAAGGTCATTTTATGTTATTAATTGTAAATAATCTGCGTTTCTCAAAGGAAAATATTTTATTCAAAATATTGAATATTTTTAATCTATTTTATCTTTGCTACATTTACATGTTTTAAATTTTCTCTTTAGAGCTTCAGATATGTTCATCACCTCATGCAATTTGCATTCTACATGCATACAAACATAACCTAGACTCACTATGTCTCACGGTGACTGCTGGGATAAGGCTGTTAAAAGTAGAAATTATTTATATCCAATAATTTGAAACACTTAAATTACAAAAATGAGAAAATATTATATTAGATCTTTTCTAAAAAACCAGTTGGTTAACCAATTGATTTAAACCGTGCCAATCCTGCTGGTAACAGAATAAAATCATAATGTAAAACCCCAATCCCAATGTAGGAATGCAAGAAAAACAAAAGCTTACTAAACCCAATAGCCATGATACAGCAAAAGAAAACTCATAGCCAATCATTCATTAGCATACAGAACAAAAAGTAACCAATGGAGAGAATTACTTATGATTATGTCATCATTGAGGCATATGTAATTCTTGGTAAATCTTAACTAATCAAGCAATCTAAGTTGTAAAAGTGTATTTTTAGCTCAAACCTGCCATTTTGGCTATTTTTAAAAATAAAAGGCTTAAAAAAAAGAAGAAAATTAACTAACTACTTGTTTTTTCTTCGCAGCTAATTTTAGAAAAATTAGTTAGTCTGCTATGTAGATTTAAAGCTTATAAGAAAAGTTTGATTGATTAAAAATGTTTGTCACCTTTACAAATTTATTAATTCATCATTTTTCTAAAGCTTTATTACTTGTAGCTTCTGCATAACTTGGATTTTGCATATTTCAATAATGTGTAAAATGAAAGAAAACAGTAGGGGAAAAGAGAAAAAAAACACATGAAAAAAAACCAGGGTTTAAACCAGCGTGGTTTAAACCAAACAACCCTGTAAGAGGCTTAAATTTAAACTATCAAAAAAATGTTCAGAATGTTATGACATGTAATGCCGCGTTGCTTATAGATGACTTAAAAGCAAGCTAAGCATGTAAACATCTAATTTCTGAGTACAAACTAAACACATAAAAAGGTTCTTAATTTTATACCTTAATTAAAAAAAAATAGCATGTTATTAGTTAAGAAATTACTCAATAGATGGCAGAACTGCTAAAGAAAGTAAACTAAATAATAAAATAAGTGACGTTCAAAGTGAAATCAATTTGAATAAGAGCTAAAAAACAGAAAGAATTCCTTAACTTATGGTGTGAATAATACATGATTATATAATAAGTAATGGAAGTGTTTTTTTTTTAAGAGAATCTGTTGAGAATATTTTGAGATTAAAAGCAGCATTGCTTATGTATGACATGCAATTGGCATGCATTATTTTTTATATGTGGAATGTAAATAACGAATTTCTGACTACAAATTAAACACATTAAAAAATATATTAAAATATATACTTTCTAAACAAGTAATGCGCTATTAGCTAAGATATTTCTCAATAGATTGCAGAAATGCTATATTAAAGCAAACTTACTAATAAAATAAATGACATTCAACAAAAAGTAAGTGAGATCAATTTGATTAAGAGCTAAAAAAAGAAATAATGCTTAACTTATGGTGTGAAAGTCACATAATAATAAGTAATGGAAGTATTTTTTTTTTTTTTAAGCGAAAGCAATGTTTTTTTTTTAAAGAATAGATAAAATACTTTTAATATACTAAATAATTCCATCGTCATCAAGAATTTCATTTGTCAAATCACATGTTACTGCAGTACATGTTAATGAATTTTTAATGAATGTTTAAAAAAGTCCTTTAAGGTATCTGATTACGTTGAAAATGCAATTTTCGACCAAAATTGTCAAATTTATTTTATTTTATTTTATTAAAGACCAACTCTTTACATTTCCAAAACTGTATTTGTTTTTATTGTTCGATAAATAGATCCGGAGTTATAGCGGTTTTAAAATACTCAACAGCTGTCACTCAAACCGAAAGTGCTGTTTAAAGGGCTTTAAAATTTAAAATTTTTAAATTTTTAAATTGCTTTTAAAGGGTCGTATGTTTGGAGAACTTTCGCGATTTTGGATGCATTTGTTTAATAATAAGAAATGTAAATAATATGCCCCATGATATTTAGATGTATATTTCTGTAAATTCTTGTAGTAAAACATAAATCTAAACTTTAAATGCATTTTTTGGAAAATGTAATTTTCGGTGAAAATTCCATACGCAAAACATGATTTCTCAAAAAGTTATTGGAATATCACTATGAAATTTAAAATATATGTTATTTACACTGTCGTGAAGGCAATGAACTAAAGATTTAAATTTAGAATAAATATTTTTTGTTTTATGGATGGTTTTGTGGAATGACATCGATGAATTTTATGAAAATTAACATGTAAACAGGTGCGATATGCTATAAGTTTTGAAATACTTAAAGAATCTCTTAGATTTTAGTTCATTGCCTTCAACAATGTCATAAATATAAAGTGTAAAAAGGAAATTAAGATACATGCAGTAGAATTTTCTTTAGAGCGTTTTGCGTTTCGGGCCAAATTTCACTAAATTTTACTATAAATTCCTCCATTTACCAAAATTTTATCAATAAATGAAATATTTTTTACTTTTTTTTCACATTTTCTAGTCCTAATCTTAGTAAAAATAAGTTTAAAAAATAATTAAATAGCTTTTTTGGAAAAAATTGCTCCGTACGTAGGCAGGCACCTTAAACAGATAATTATTAATTTTAAACTATTAAAAAAATATTCGGAGATTAAACGTACCATTGCTTATCGGAGACATGCAATTGGCATGGAATTATTAAAAATGGCAAGGAATTGCAAGTAAATAACTAATTTCTGACTGCAATTAAAATGTATACCTTAATTAAAAAAACTATGCTATCATAACTATCTTTTTTGAAGTGTTTTTAGATCAAATAACCGCGTATTTATAGTGCGGCAGAACTGCTCTGTGAAAGTAAACAAACATTTGCCGGTAGTGACGAAATTCATTCACCCAATCGGAGGACGGTATTTCTTCCGGTCGCGCTGTGAATGTGCACTTCTGAAATACGCGTACCGTACTGTACTTTGTGGGTTTATAATTCTTGCAGTGAATGCATACCCATTTTTGGCAATGATCTTTGTCACAGGGAAAACAATAAGCATTGTGTTTCTGTCCATTTTTGTATTTAGAGTGGCATCCAAGAATCACACAAGACGGCGGCATATGTGTACTTTTGATAATTTTTTAATAAGAAACATAACTTATAACAACAAACACGTGCTGTTCTTACTCGAACATGTGGGTGAACGCCAGACCAAGAAAGCGATCCCCTTCAGTAGATATCACTTCAGTGACGACGCATGCGACTAAGTTGAAACCAGTTTTCAGGCCGGAGATGTCGAGGGTTACGGATGGATTCTCTAGGTTAATTTAGAGGTCTAAGTTTGGGGTTCATGTATGTTTTTGAATTTCCTCTTAAGAGGCTACTTCAGTCAAATGAAAAGACGCATTCGCTAATGCTAATCCTATGGAAGAAATTTATGAAGATATCTCGGTCGCATTTCAATATTTTTAAATGATTTCTTTTGCATTGAATAGTTGAGATCAATCTGTATGCAGGCCGTTTTTTACTTTTTCAATTTTGATTGCAGATATTTTCTATGAGGATGCTTTTACTTGTGGCACAGTTAGTCAAACAAAAAATCCCCTCCCCCTCCAAAAAAACACCCATACTATTTTATCACTTAATTATCGCAGAGATATGCATGATGTATCATTCGACATGGAATTGTCTACATTCAGCATTTGAAAGAAATTTTTGAAATACAGGTCGTATACATATTAGGAATTGTACTAACTTTGATTTTTCAAATAGTAACACCTCAGAGTAATCATATATTAGAGGGGGAATTCCCCGACACTTTCTTCAGCCAGGATAAAATCACGTGACTCGGGGGAAGCAGCTTCCCGGTCAGCTTGCAAATAGCATTGATTTCTACGGAGGATATTAGACAATTTCATGTTTACGATTCAAAAATATCACAGTAGCAAGTTGTTGTGTCTATGGATGTACAGAAAGATCAAACAAAACAACTTCTGTTACCTTCCATTGTTATCTATTTATTATTTATTTATTTTTATTAATATTTAAAGGGTCTTAAAAAGATATCATTGGAACTATGATATCGTTTATTCACGTTGTTACGATGAAAATACAAAATATTTTACTTTTAATAACATAAATGTATGTAATAATAGGATATACCGTTATCTAGTGTTATCAGTTTAAATATTAAAATTGTGAGTTTGATTAATTTGAATTTTAAGAACATTTCGTATTAAGGTGTTTGGCGATACATTTTTTTCGCCAAAAGAAACTTCTTTTCGTCGCTTTAAAACCTAAATACTTATGTTTTTGTTTTTTTAAATCTTGCTTTAGATTAAATTTATGCTTTAATTAAAGTACGTTTTAAATGTATTAACAGGTCTTTAAATATTACCCAAATTTAATATACTAATAAGATACGCAGCTACATTTAATGCACTCATAACTTTTAGCAAAAAATAATTATAAGAAAAATTAATTAATCGCTCAAACTTATTAATAATGCCAGTATCAAGAAATCGGTATTTTAATTATTTTACACAAAATATTTAAAATTCAAAACTTCGCAGAATTACGAATGAAAGAAGAAAACAGTGGCTTCGTCGGGCGGGGATAGGGGGGGGGGGGCAGAACCCCTTCTTGTATAATAAACTTAAAATACAAGTCTGGTTAAAAAGATACATTGCATTAAGAATATGCCCAATGTAACTTAGCTTGATGCTAACCTATATTTATATATTAATATATTGATATAGCTGATGTTAATTAACCGAAAACGAAAATTAGCACTGAAGTGCGGTATCATATAGTTAATCCGCTTTATATATATATATATATATATATATATATATATATATATATAACTACTCTGTTTTCTTTCTTTATTTATTTAAACTAAATATATCATTTAATAAAACTAGTTTGTGGATTATAATTTGATTTATTAACGGATTTTTTTTTGCGGAATAGTTAGGATTCATTGTTATATAGATCAGAGGTTGCCAACCGGTGGTCCTTGAGAAAATTTCGGTGTTCCTCGGAAAATTTTGGACATTATTTGGATTTTGAATGTTAAATTAATAATTGTACTTTATAAATATTAAAACTATTAATGATAGCATGATAATACTCTAAAAAATTCCTGTATTTGTAAAAATTTAGATGTGTAGTTTTGAAAATTTAAATTATAGCGGGCATTGGTAATTATATTAATAGAGATTATTTAGTATATGCTTTATTTGTTGTATTGTATTAACACAGATAAGTATTAATTTTGGACTCTCCCGAAAATATGAATATGCATTATTGACTGGAAAAACAACGAAAATTTTGGCTTAATTTTGAACTACATATTTGTGCGAAACAAATATTTTGATGATTGGGTCACAGCATACTGGTCTCAGCGTGAAATAAGAACTGCTCTCTGTGTTCATACGATGCCGCTGATTCCGTATATGAAATTATTTTAAACAAACAGTAATAAATATCACATCAAAATGCGTGATTCTTAAATAAGCTTCAATTATTTTGTAAGGTTGAAATTAACGTTAAGGCTGTTCTCAACTGCTCTGCTCAACAAGCGCAAAACGATTTTACGCATTTACAAATTCATTTTTTAACGGAAAGATATAAAATTGGAAAGCCTGACCATGGAAGCGATTTGGAATCGAACTGTGTTTTCCATTTTTTTATCCATAAATTGCCTATTGAGTTAGAAGTGATTTTGATCACGTGACAAACATGTTTTTCATCCTTTCTTGAGTGGATTTTTTTCTTTCGCACGGAAAAGCGGTTCAAAACGCTCACTTTGACACTATTTCTTTAAAGATCTATTGCGTTTGCAAAAAAAGGGGAAGAAACAGCTCTATTACATAGTCATCACAATTACATCGACAACAAACCTGCTACTTTCATACATATCCGAACAAAAATGAATTAAAACTTATGCCATAAAGGCATTTGCCCTTTTGGATTTGAGAACAGCCTTAATAATTTTGATACAATTAAACAAACTTTTGAAGCTTTTTGTTATGATTAAATAAGACGGTGATTATTATTAAAAAATAGTGGTATCAATCACATAGGCAAGAAAGTGACACCCCACATTTATAATTTTATTTTATTGAATAAGTACATTTCATTTTAATAAAATAAACATTCTGTGATAATTATTGTACAAATACATTTTTATTGTTAAAAATTTCTTATTAGTAGTCCGTGTGATTTCAAATTTTGAATTTAGTGTTCCGTGAGGTTCAGAAGTTGGCAACCGCTAATATAAATGATTTAAGCATAGCCAAATAACTTTTTTTTTAATTGTATTATTTCTGAAATTGAAATTTTGCATTTTGGACTTTTTCTATTTCTAACTACTTTGTGTGTATTTATGCAATTTGTATTGTAAAATAATCCCTGTATGTTTGTTATAGTTGTGTACTAAGTTATTATTTATAAACTTGCATAAATGAAGCAAAATTTGTAAATAAAATTATGTGTGTAAATTTGAGTTCAGTTAAACATTTCAATTAATTGAATGTGTTGTTATAGATGTATTTTTTTTTTTTTTTTGGAAAGAAAAACAATAAACATTTCATGAATTCAGAAAGTTTAAAGCTGACATTTTTTTTTTCAATTAAAATGTCCTTTATGTAATATCAGCGTTTTCCAATTAAAATAATTATTAAATTCTTTAATTTTTTTTTAATTTACAAAAAAAAGAGACCTGTTTGTTAAGTTTGTAATATTATAGAAATAATAGGTAAATAATTCATCACCTAAATTTCACCTTTCTTCACCTACCCTTTGGCCTTCTAACACACAAAGTTAAACTTCTTATCTAATTTCTTTATTTTTTTCTGTCCTATTTTTTACTTTGTATTAACAATAAAAAAAAATAAGTATCTAATGAAATTAAATATAAACAAAACCATGTCAAAGAATGAAAACAGATTAAATTATTAATTAAATATATACATACATATTTATCTGAATAAAAGTTTCATAATTTCATTATTTATTTATTACTGATGAGCCATTCTTTGAATGATAAAGAAAACATTAGGATAAATATCCGGTGTACATTCAGATTTCTTTTACTACTGATTTGTATTTCTGTCAACTCTCAAATTTCTGAATCACAGCATAAAAATACTGCACTCCTGCCAAGAGCTGCGATAAAGCGACAAAACTAGTGTTGCTACTGGTAACCTTTCATCGCAAAATGCCAACTGTCACGTGGGTCATCCTGTCCCCACTTTTTACGAGCGAAAGTAACGGGGATGAGCTCTCTATATAATATTTACTCTGAGAGTAACACCCACTTTTGGTACTTTTATTGATTTCCATAGATGACTTTGGGGATTTTTGAAGATAAGTCCGAAAACAATTATACAGTCCATCCCGGTAATAGCGTCCTCGGTTATAACGTCAAATTCTTCAGTCCCCAAGAAACTCCCATAGACACTAATGTTATAGTAACTCGGAAATAACGACATAATTTAAACGGTGACCCCGTCTATTGCGTCAAAAATATACATAAAGTAATATATTTATTCTCAGAAAATGGGGAAGTATAATAATCTATTTTTACAACAAGGAAGTCCAATTCGTCACGGATTGGAGACATTGAACTCAGCAGGCTCAAGTTCACACCTACACGCAATTTTTCGGACCTGTCTTGCAGTACCGGCCAGGGGAATTAACTCCAGGAGGGGGGGGGGGGTAGGCTGTGAACGGGTTGAAACTTCTGCTCCTTATCTGTCTAAACAAATAGCGTAGAAGACCAGTTAGAATAGATAACGTGGACAAAAAGAACAAAAAATGGCGAAGTGTAAACAGTTTCTTCAATTGCGTTTCTTAACATTATTTCCATCGGTATTAAATGACACCTTTAAAATTTTTGATTTATGGTTACTTTATTTATCATTTTCAATTAAAACAATTCCATATAAAGCATATATTAAAAGAATTTGCGATTGGTGCAATTTAAAAATTACAAATAAATTAACTTTAAATAAAAATCTTAAATCTTATGTCTTTTGA
Source organism: Maratus speciosus (assembly GCA_963932465.1). Lineage (NCBI taxonomy): Eukaryota > Metazoa > Arthropoda > Arachnida > Araneae > Salticidae > Maratus > Maratus speciosus. The sequence goes on along the minus strand of OZ010787.1, from coordinate 681,074,470 downwards.
CACGGGTAGAAATAATGTAAAATATTTCTGAAAATCAAATCAGTACTTAAGCGATACGTATCAAGAGAGTTACATTTCATTACCACCTGGAATGATAATACACAATTTTGCAAAATCATTAATACAGAAAAATCTTTGAAAATTATATTTCTTATTATTATATTGACTACGAAAATATGGACTCGATCTACATATATTTTAATATAAGTTTTCTGCGTTTTATATTACGTTAACTATTGTTATTTATGCAAGTTATCACTTATGATAAAATAGATGAAATGCATTGATAATATTCCATTACTATATTGTTTTAAAATGTATTTCCTGATGAAAAAAAATTTTTGGAATGTTTTTTATCTTTTGCATATAAAAGACACTTGATAAAAGAACACCAGTTGTCACATGAAGATAAGACTTTTGAAGAAACAAGTTTTATGTCTCAGAATTATTAGAAGATATTTATTGCGTTAAATATACTTGTTCGTTTAAAAGTTATATTTAAATTGAAAATAATTATTTAAATGTTTTTATTGATCATCAAAATTTCGTTATTATAATTGAATTAATTTATTAGAACAGATTCTTTCACAAAACGTGTTGTCCTATTGTGCAGTATTCAACAATATAAAAATATATACACAAAGGGGGCTATGGAAATGGATTTCAATGCTGGCTTTTCCATTAGCCAAACCTACACGGTCGCCAAAAAAATGGGACCGCCTCTAAAACAATGTATACATAATTTTTAAAAAATGGAAAGAGAGGGTTGCAATTTTCTAAATTCAAACGTGACCGAATTGAAATACATAATTTGAATTCTCATAAGATGACAACAATAGTCTAACAATAAACGTCTGAATCATCCGACACAAGAGAACTAAAAAGAAGCCATTCTGGATAGAGTTTTCCTGTTCAAATTAAGGGGACACATATCCTTTAAACAGATGAAATTTTTTATTTCGGAGACAAATATTTAAAGTGGCTCCATGCACTCACTTTTGCACTAAACACTTCAGATTTTTTTGTTAATAATATAATATTTTCTTCATGCAATATAATATATAATTTGCATTAATACACTGTATAATTAATTATTAATAATTATTCCTTAATGTATGATTTTTTTAAAATTAATGATAATGTATATAGCTTGCGCGCATGATTTCAAAAGCTCTATACCCTCTAGAATTTGGAAACCTTTAATATAAGTTTAAGAACATTACAAAAATAAAATGAACTAAAATCCATTGAATAAACAAAAAATTTCTGAAGTTTTATGGTTTTCAATATAGAAATATGATAATTTTTGTCCCTCGAATACCCATACATTCAATAATTTTTGTTACATTTTTTAGATTTTGTTCTGAAGAAAATGATCTTGTAAAGATATTTATAAAGTTTTGAATCATTATCTTTAATACATTTGGAGCTATCATGCGCGCAAGTAAAAAATTATCGATTTTGAGAAAAATCAATTTAAACATAAATGTTTCGCTTGAAACAGACCAAGGTTAATTTACATTTTTTACTATAACGAGCGCAATTTTACGAATATTCTGATGCGGTTTGCGGCAAATAGTTAACAAAACATTATCTGTCAAATGAATTAAAAAACAACAAATCGATTCTTTGAAGATTTTAAAGGATATGTGTCCCCTTAAAAAGGTGCTGCAGTTTTCGTTTCTTGTAGTAGGTTGTTTTCTGATTTAAAAACTATATATTTTAGTTCTAACTGGGGGGACTTTCCAAGCTAAAGACGATGAAATTTTAACAAAAAAGACCAGTATTTGCACAAAATAAACATAAAAAATGCTTAACCACTTGGTAAAAAATTCCAGACCGTTATAGATAAATATCACTGCTGGTGTATCTGAGACAACAAACGGCGTAAAGAGCCAAACAGATTTAATGTCACTGACAAAGGATCTTATAATAAGCTATAGGGGTTGTAATGCCACCCTTTTGGGAAAATGTTTTATCTTAAGAAAATCCCCACTTTAGGATGCTATGTCACAGTTTGATAAGGGGGGTAGACAGGGCTGTCAAAACCCTAGTGCTTATGGCTCACATAAAACTAGAGCCGGGAAAGATTACTCCTTATTTTACTGTGTTACATATTTTGAGAAATTACACACTATAACTTAGCATTTCGTTTATCTGCGACAGTATAATTTAGGAAGCATCCTGTAAATAAACAATTTTGTGAATACAGTTTTGTAGTTTTATATTTTCCTGATCACAGAAAAATGTAACAACGCATTTAAAACATGCATGGTAGGATTAATTTAATAAGATGATTAAGTTTACAGAAATGGTGAGAAATCATGTTTAGAAATATGATATAAATGCAACTATAATTTAGACTAATATAACTAATATTTGAAAACCAAGAATCTCAGGTAAAAGAGTTCTATTTATATATCTTACATAGCATCTGTTAAATATATAATTTAATAAATATATAACTTTAAATTAAGTAAATCCATTTCACTTAATATATAAATTGTTTATTATGAAAACTTGTTTTGAATTAAGCGATATAATACTCATTTGGTTAGAGTTTTGTGTTGAATATTAAGGAAATATTAATAGATTTTAAGAAATCCTATAAGTGATGTTTAATTAGTTCATATGAAACGCGATTCTAATTAGATTTTGTAGGCGAAATCATAAAACGGAATATTTGGCTTCTGTTTGAGTTATGTGATGTTATTTCATTACACTATACATATTTTTAGCATCTAGGAAGTTAACTGAAAATATGTTACTGTTTAGAATGTATATGTGAATAATTTTATTATTATTATTAGCTGTTAAACCCGTTCTATGGACGGGAGTTCATGAATTTAATTATAAAATAAAAATTAAAAAAAACTATTCGATTTAGAAAAATATTTTCTACTACTGTGCGTTTTGTTTAATGAAATTTTATTTATCATGTTACTAGGGCAGCAGACTATAAAACGATATCTTTGGAATAAGGGAATAAATAAAATAAAACTTTTGTTGATGTTTGTGACAGAAAGTTTTTCTTTATTTTTGAAAAAGGTAATAATTAAGCACAATTAAATAATCTGGAATTATTTGCGTGTGAGGTAAAAGAATCAGTCTAACACCCGCTACAGCTTCTTAGTATTGCAGCGTGGCGAACGTAATATGTATATCTCACATTGCAGTAAACATTTAGAACTGGTTAGAACTCGCGCGATTACGGGTTGAAGATTAAAAAAGAAAGGCAAATTCGTCAAAAACATAAAATTAAAAAGAATCTATTTAAAATTTTCGATTTTTTTGCTCCAATCGTTCATGGGCCCCCTACCAACAACCCGTGTGCCAAATTTCGTAGCCGTGCGCCATGTGGTTTCCGAGTTTTTTAGGTTACATAGATACGCGCACGTATTTTAATAGGGTAGATTAGTGAAGAATTGATTTGTTTCGTGTGACGAGTAAGACCTTTGAAGATGTGCAGGTCTTGGTGTAGGAGATAAACCCCTCTAGCTCACCTAAACCTCATAGGAGGCTCCTCACTTAAGTTATGAAAACAGTATTTTGAAAATTTCTTCCGATTATTTGTTACTTTGAGTGATATCTCTTAAACTTTCAGTTTTCATGTGCATCATCAAATTTGTTTGCATTTTTGATAACATAGGCCAGCACACAATTTATTCAGAATTCAGATCTTTACCACTTTGTGCCTTCTGACACTAGGAAATCTGAACCGTTCTAATTGAAAAAAAAAAGCAATGATCTATCTCCGACATGGTTTATAAGTGAGAATCTGCTGGGCTAGGATATCAGTCAGGGTAGCTTAGTGGTTAAAGCAACAGCACGTTACGCTGCAGATCTAGGTTCGAGTCCTGGCCCCGGCTATTTTTTAACCCCAATTGGATTATTGCATTAATTGTGTTCAAGTCTGTCTTAATATATGTACATTTAAGTAATTGAAATTTAAGTAATGATCTGTTTAAAAATATGTTACTTTGTACAGAGAAAAAATCAGTTAGAATAGGGTTAAATACAGTATCTAGAACTCAATTACGATTTAAATTGTACGACTGCCACTTAATGTGTTAAATAAATTATAGAACAAGTTTTATTTTATGGTATTTGAAAGTAAAGTCGAGAGAAAAATAGTTAACACATGGGTGATAGCTAGTTTTGGTATTTTAAACAGGAGGCGCATCCTATGGACATTGGACTTGCATTTAACAGATATATTTTCTCTGTTCATGTTTAAATTATTATACAATAAATTATTGTATAATAAATGTATTATATAATAATAATAATTATTATTATTATATAATTAATGCATTGATTATAACATTTATATTATACATTTATTATTAATTAATAATAATAATTAATTATATAATAATAAATTTATTATATAATAAATGTATGTAATAATGGTACCATTTCTCACAAAAATATTTATGTGCATGGCACTCTAATTTTAAAAATACTAATTTAGTGTACTTTTTTGCGAACTAATGTAACACATAAAATGTACACATTTCTAAAAGATGTGAATTCGCGTCTGCCATCAGCGATATGTTAATAGGATCATGCTAAATTAATTATCTATTTTTATTTTTAATTAACAGAATGATTTTTCTTAATTTAGTAATTCGTGAGCGAGAGAATTCTCTTCACATTACGAAAAACTGGAATCAACCAGGGTCAAATTTACTTAAATTTTTTATCATCATTTTATTGTGCTAGTCGTTTTATTGTGTAGCCTGTTTTGGGGACAAATACACTACTGGTCATTAAAATTGCTACACCAAGAAGGCGAAATGCTACAAACGTGAAATCTAAGCGATAGGAAGAAGGTGCTGTGATATGCAAATGATTAACTTTTCAGCGCATTCAGACAAAGCAGGCGTCGGCAGCGGCACCTACAATGAGTTTAAATGACGAAATTGTTCAGCCGGTTTCTCATACACATATTGCATTTGAACGTTGTTACCTGGTGAAATTTGTTGTGATGCCTAGTGTAAGAAGGAGAAATGCATATCAGCACGTTTCTGACTTTGATAAATGTCGAATTGTAGCCTACCGGGATTGCGGTTTATCGTATCGCAGTATTGCTGCTCGCGTCGGTCGAGATCCAATGACTGTTCGCAGAATATGGAATCGATGGGTTCAGAACGGTAATACAGAATGCCGTGCGGAATCTCAACTGCTCCCTATCATTAGCAGCCGAGAAGACAGGCATGTTATCTGGATGGGCGTAGTGGATCGTGCAGCCACGTCACGAACCCTGAGTCAACAAATGGGGTCGTTTGCAAGACAATAAGTGTCTGCACGAACAATTTGACGACGTTTGCAGCACCATGGACTCTCAGCTCTTAGACCATGGCCTCAGCTTCCTCTGACGCTGCGTCATAGACAGGAGCGCCTTCAATGGTGTGATCAACGACGAACCGGGGCGCACGAAAGGAAATACGTCATTTTCCTGATGAATCCATGTTTGTTTACAGCATGGTCGCATCCGTGTTTGGCGGCATCTTGGTGAACGCACAACAGCAGCGTGCATTCGTCATCGTTATACTGGCCCATCACCTGGCGTGATGGCATGGGGTGCCATTGGATACACGTCTCGTTCACGTCTTGTTCGCATTGATGGCACTTTGAACAGTGCATGTCCCATTTCTGGTATGTTACGACCTGTGGCTCTACCCTTTATTCGAGCCCTGCGAAACCCTACGTTTCAGCAAGATAATGCCCGACCGCATGTTGCCGGTATTGTACGGAGCTTCCTTGATACGGAAAATGTTCGGCTGTTGCCCTGAACAGCGCGTTCTCCAGATTTCTCACCAATGAAAAAAGTCTAGTCAATGGTTGCCGATCGACTGGCTCATCATTATACGCCAGTCACTATGGTTGATGAACTGTGGCATCGTGTTGAAGCTGCACGGGCATCTGTACCTGTACATGCCAACCAATCTCTGTTTGACTCAATACCCAGGCCTATAAGGGCTGTTATTATTCTCAGAGGTGGTTACTCTAGGCACTGATTTCTCAGGATCTTTGCACCCAAATTTCTTGAAAATTTAATCACTTGTTATTTCTAGCATAATATATTTATCCAATAAATATCATTTTTGTTATATGCATCTCTTCCTGATGTAGCAATTTTAATGGCCGGTAGTGTAATTGAAAAACGAAAGGCCCCGTTGCTGATTTTTTATTAGAAAAACCACACTTTTTGAAGCATACATAAATTAAAACTCAGTTCCAAATTTCGGCATGAAGGGATACATGACATTAAAATACAATATTTCCTATATACTGGAGGTCACAAAAGAAATAATAATTCAATAATTCAGAAAGTATAAAAAGTAGCATGATGCGGTTTTCAAGGAAATGTATCAAAAGCCATGGGATTTTTTTTATAATTTTTTATTGTCAGAATAATTACATCTGCATCAATAAAAATTTATGCTGTGTCAGCTCTTTGTTCAGCGACACAGTACTCTTCACAATGCAACTAGAACTACAAATGTTTAACCCACATTTCTTCATCGTCCTAAAAATAGGACAGCACACATAAGCGAACTCTACAGGATGCATCTGAAATGCTTCGGCAAACTTAGAGGGATGACAATACTCATGAAGACGAACAAAAAATGCAACGGAACATGGGGTCGCAAATGACGTTTAAAGGATGAAAATCGAGAAAATGCGTCTGGAAATGGACAAACTGAGACAAGAAAGAAACACGCCAGAAAGTTATTTATTGCACAGAATAAGTACAACACAGCTCGTGATGTCCAGAGAAAACAAATATTTTACAATAATTGTTCAAAGTGTCGACCGCGGACATTATTACACAGAGTACATCTACGGAGGAACGACTGGTGGACACGCTCAAATGTGCATACTTGGATTCCTGCTCACAGATTTGTTTGGCTTTCTTACAAGTTTTTTTATCTCTTTCTAACCCAATATAGAAGTACCTATTATGTACCTAAAATTTCTTCTTCACAATTACCCCAGATGTTCATAATTATCCTCAGAACTATGGGTTAATTGTAAACATATATGTTCGTTTCGGAATGATGTACTATCAAAATTATGAAGTTCATACACAACATTTTTTCAACAACAAGTTTATACACACAATGTTCCATCAGCTGCCTCATTCGGAAATGGCCGAGCATCTATAATAACTTTAAATATACTTAAAATCAAGCGATTAATTCTCAAGCTGCATAAATGGAACGATTAAAAAAGATTAGAAAAAAAAATAAGGTGAAAAATTATTAATTTTTTTTATTTAAAAAGAAGAATTATGCTCCTTAACGTTTAAAAAAATGCATTTAATGTACTATCACTAAAAATTACCAAAAATTACCCATTGTACTATTACCAGAAACGCGAAGACTGTAAAGGTCACCTGCTGATCTAGTGATTAAGGACGCAGTACTTATTGGGTTCAACTCCACGAACATACATAGTTCACTACAAACCTGAAAGGATTTCAACTCCACGAACATACCCAGTTCACTACACACCTGGAAGGATATTTTTTTTCAAATAAATCTTACGGATTTATATAATTTTGGTACATTTTAAATATTTTAAATGTCATGTTACTACTTCTAAAATTTGCCAAATTATTATACATAATTCGAAAATCATCTATTGCTTCGTACTGTAAAATTTGTATGTTTGAAATACTCGTAATTAAATTGTATTAAATTGTAAGTTATTTCTGTAAATTTGTATAGAAAATAATTTAGTTGTTTATTCGTAGTTTCATGTTGCTTTACTAAAATATTCTGAAATATAAAAAACTTTAAATGAAAAAATCGGAATTGTTGCCTTGTTCGCATCTTTGAAATTATCATGAATTGTGAAATTTTCAGAACCAATATAAATTATTCAGGTTATATAATAAAATAAAATCATCTTAATGGTAGTTGTTATTTAACTATGAAATAACCATAAAATAAATTGATACAATTTCTTTAAAGTTTAGCATCTTCAAATTTTTATAAAGCCACTAGAATGAACCATGACGTTTTTGGAATTTTAAAACAAAATCATTAAAATCCGTGCGACTACACCACAGTTATGCCACAATATAAATAAATATGTACATTATAAAATTTCTTTTTACGAAGAAAAAATATTTATAATATATAAATATTTTTATTGATTACCTTATTGTTATACTTAAATATGAGCATTATATATACAGGGCTCGCACCGTTCCTAAAATTTTCGCACTTTGCTACCACTAAATTAAAACGATAATCTTTGTTGTAAAATTCTATTACAGATGTTAAAGGAATCTACCACGAAGAATTCTTATTTAAAATACTGGTAGCAAAGTGCGAAAATTTTAGGAACGGTGCGAGCCCTGTATATATATAGGAAAATAATTTTTTTTATCGCAGAAATATATTTACAATATGATAATAATTAAGAAAACTCAACAGTTGTTACGACGTGATCCTTTGAGAAGAAATAAGATTAACTTTTTGATTTGTTTTTAGAAAAATTAAAATAGAAATTGCTTGAAGACCATCATCTTTATTTAAATATGAAGAAAATACGAAATCTGAAAAATATTTTTAAAATTTGATAATAAATTTATTCATTTATTAAATTAAAAAATTAATATAATTATTAAAAGAAAATTAAACATCATTCATTCATTTATTTCACAACACTTTTTAAAACTGATTAACGGTTAAACTCAAACAAATTAAAGATTATTTCAATTCAATTCTACAACATGAATCATTTTTATTTCTTCTAATATTTAAAAAAAAATATGTATGTGAAAAAAATTACAATCTTTACATTTAACGTTAAATATATTTTATCAATATTTTAGCTTATTTAAATTAATAACAAGCCATGAAAAAATTTCTAATTAATGTCCAGATAGAATTTTTAAAAATAAATAATTTTTTTATGCATTTTATAATCAAAAAATGTATATTTTTTTGTTACCATGCGTAGAAGTAATTTATTTAGGATTTATATAGCAATTTAGAAGCATTTAAAAGCATTGCAATAGAATTCAAAATACTTAAAAATATTTAAAATGTACTTACACGGTATAAATCCGTAACAGAACAACGTATCCTGGCTTTGACGCCTACAGAATAAAATGAAATATCGTTTGCTTTAAATGTGCTCAGAGAAATTCTACAAAATTTCCTCTTAACCGCAGCTGTTTTACAAGTTTTTCTCAAATGAAATATAAAGGAAATAACCGCGATATTTTAAATGTTTTGTTGATTCTATGAACGAGAAATTAACTTATAATAATGTTATAATATTCTATTTTTAATGGGAGAATTTTAAATTTAATAATAACTTTTATTACAGTCCCTTAGAAATAAGCTATGATAATTTGAATTTTAATATATTTTTTAATCTATTACATTTGTTCAGGGTCAGTTCAGAGTAAACAGAAATCGTGAATAAAAATTGCATTAATAGCCTTTAGAAAGTAATTTCGAAATAAATATCATTTCTTTTTTCCAATTAAATTTACTAAATATACATGTGTGTATACTCCCTTGAAAGAAATAAATACCTTTTGGTGGGGAAGGGGATTTTATGAAGCACCAGCTAGTTTTACAGAGTTTGCCATAAGAGTGATGCCTTGAGAGAGGAATTTTAAAGGGAAAGTGATCCAAATTACTGTTCTTCTATAAAGGAAATCCTGAAATCCTTGCACATTCACCCGCACAGTTCACGCTAGTATCAAACTCCCCAAACATTGACCCAATTGTTGTTTGGCACTTCAATATAATTATTGAAAACTGTCCGATTTTGAGGATTTTTTTTAGTATTACAAAAATGTCAGATGCGTTTCATACGGCAGTGAAAAATAATGAAAATGCTCGTATTTAAGTTGCTAACTTATCTACGTTATTAGGTTTGTATGTAAGGATTTTTACGTTTGTTTTGTAGTATTCTGTGTAAAATTTCTTGGAACTGGAAATGAAAATGTGAATAAATTATCTCCCTCGAAATACATATACAGACAGTTATTTATTTATTATTTTACTTTGAAAAGACGGAATTTATTTTAATAGTGAGAGAGAATGTGAGAGATTCAGATAAATAGCACAATTAAATTCTACATTTCATCAAATTTTAAAAAGCGTATATCGTAATTTATTTTATTTTTGCTCTAAAATGTTTTTTTATTTACATTTTGCTCACACTGCGATAAGATTTTAAAGACGGTCACAGTTTGACCCCTGTGTGACGTCACAGATTGTTGGCATTTTGGTCATAGATGTGATGTGACTTCAGTGACTTTGATGACGTCACTGCAACTTCACAAACATTTAATATGTTGTTGAAAAGTAATTTTTTTGATGTCATAAGGTGTTTTAAAATTTCCTTTTAAGTTTTTATGAGATATCAAAGTCGTTCATATTTTGGTCACAGTGTAACATCACAGAGTGTTGGCAGTTTGGTCACAGATGTGACGTGAGCTGCTTGACTTGCAGTGACGTCACTGTAACCATGTAACCATGCTTGCTAGATGGAAAGCAACAGAAAGAAAAGTATGTACCTAGTGTGTACGAATGAAATCTACTTATATGTTACTGTAAAAGCCCGAAGTCTTGTAGAACTTATGTTCTACCGGTAAATCCCAGAATTTACCACAGTGAGTCGGTAAAAACCCGAAATAGACTTTTAAACGCTGCTACTTCGAACTTTTACCGAAACATTTCGGTAAATGCTAGGATTTACCGACTCCTTTTGTTAAAAGTCCGAAATGATTACTAAGTCTAGCATAAGATTCGAGAAATATATGGTTAACACATGCATTCCCTTGCGTAGATATATCAGGGCTGCCACAGGCGACTATTTTTTAATTCTATTTCGCACCACTTTTTAAAAAATAAAAATATTTTACGTAGGCTTTGACAACATTTGCAAGGAAAATATACAACAAAATGTACAGTCGTGGAAAAAAAAGTAAACATCCCTACTAACTCTGCAAAAAATTATCGTAGAAGAAAGTGACTGGTACCACTCACATGCAATTCGTACGATAAGTTTCCGAGATTATATAATGATTTTAAAACGAGCGTATTTCAGGGCTGTATCCAAATTAAAGTTCGGAATTCGATTGTTGACCCAGAGAGCTCCCTCCTTGATCAAGGCATCTTAAGCGCCACTCAAGCAGTCATTGAAGACAGCTAGGTTATAGGATAGCATAAGAAAATTCAAAATATCTAGTCACTTCTATTATAGACGGCCCCATAAACCATCATTTTGCCGTTTTTTAAACCCTTTCAGGGGAAAAGCACTTATATTCGTAAAATGCTAAAATGATTGATTGACACCAGAATTTACAAAATAAATTATTTCAAATTAGGTAAAAGCTTTTATTCACGTGCTTGGTCACCTGGCCAGGACGCCAACCGTGAGGTTTATGGACTGAATGTCCTGGCAGGAAAAAACCCCTCTACCATTCAGCTTCACCCTATCCAGGAAACGGGCTGAACCAGCGACAATTATTTAAGATAAGAAAAAGAACAGGTGCATAATCCTAATTATACAAATAGCAGCTCGCTATGACAAAAAGTACAAATCATGCAAGTTTATAGGATACTTGCAACAAAACTAAATTAAGCAACGAATATAGGTTTATAGGTTACCTACAACTAACATAAAATACCAAAATAAGGACAATTTACATAGTTTGAGGGTTTGAGGTAACCCACAACTGAAAAGTAAAGTTCATAAAGTTTATTAAGAATCAATAGCCAAACTTCCTCAACAGGTAGCATGTCAGAAAGTCCCAAGTAAACTGCAGCTTCTTAGTAGGAGAACATTTCTGTTGAAGATGTCTAGTAACAAGCAAACTGAATGAAGTTTTCACCAATCGAAATATCAACATCACATGTGGAGAAGAAGAAACAGTATTAAAAAATTTCAGTTTATATCAGACTTTTCCAAAAACAGTTAAACTTAAAATCTGATATTCATATAGATTCTAAACAAGTGATTAAGGTTTAAGAGAGAAGTTTTTATTCAAGGCTTAATAAATGAAAAATTTTCATTCTAAAATTCCGGTGCAAACGCGGCATTTAGGAATTAAAATTAAGTGGTCCAAAAATGAACCACCGCCCTTGAAGGGGTTAAGCATAATTTGAAAACTACTTGGAAGAAAAATGTGAAATTTTGGATTTCCATAAAGCAGGACTTAATAAATCTAAATCCATCTAAAAAATTGTAGGTTGCAATTCATAATTTTTTCGAATATTAATTTCATAATTCATAATTTATATCATAATATTATAAAAATTGTCATTTCAACGTATTTATGTTTGGGTATATTAGTATTATTGCTCCAAAAAATATTAGCACATTCGGAGTATAATTTCAGGAGATATATTAATAAAAATATAGAAATCTAATGTAACATTAGAAGCATCCAATTTCGAATGACTATAATCGAAAAACTTTTCATTCGCATGACTTGAAATTTGGTATCTAGGAATAGTTTGAACCGAAGTTTTGAAATATCATGTTAAAATTGGGTATTGCCATTGAAAAAAATAAAGTTTGAGTTCGTTTTGATATCTAGATGGCCCCCTAAGCAAACTTTATTGACATCATATATAAGTAGACTTTATTTCCAATCGTTGGGTACCAGTAATTTTCTTCCATGAAAATTTGCTGAGGAGTTAGTAGGAGGTGTTTAATTTTTTCCCACGACTGTATTTTTTAAGAGTAGTGGTGCGAACAGGATATAAAAATAGTCGCCTGTGGTAGCCCTGATATATGGTATACTAATTCGAACATTTTTTTTTTTTTTTTTTTACTTACTCAAAGACTATATGAGTTAATTGTTAAATGAAGAGAGCGACAACCGTTAAAATTTCACATGTAAACAGCTGACATCGCCGTAGTTTATTTTTTTTCTCTCGGAAAGTATGGACGCGATTTCAATACATCTTGTAATAGTTTTAACAGTACATAAACTATAAATTACCCGCTCATGACACAATAAAAATACAAAATATAATAGTTACACAATTCTGAAAATAAACAAAATCTAGCTTTTTTTAACATTTAACACTAATTCTACGTATATCAAATGACACCTTTTAAAAGATTTCGATTTATGGTTTTCCATCAGTAATTTTAGATTGAAATAATAATTTTTAATACATTGAAGGCTTTTTTATGCTTACTACATTCGAAAACTAGGAGCAAAATAAACATAAACCAAAACTTTAAAAAGGTGTCATTTCACACCGGTAGAAATAGTGTTAACATAGCTGTTGCATTATTTATATTTTACCGAACTATATATTTACAGACAATGTACTGTTAAAACTGTTAAAAAATATTGAAATTGTTTCAGTAGCTCTCTCTCGAGAGATGCATCAATGTCAGGCTTTTATTTGGGATTTTGCAAGTGTTATCGACCCTTTACAACAATTTATTTCATATTACACTCTTGACTTTTTTCATGAAAATTACAATAATTTACTTTTTCCTATCATACTTAAACGAAGCCTATAAGAACAATAAATATAACATTAAATTCAGCGTTATAGCATTAAACATAACTTTTTGTATTTAACTAATTTATTAATAAATTTGTCTTAAAATTATTTTGTGATGTCTGGGAACGTCTAGATTAATTTATCTTTCGATTCTTTTGGCGCCAACGCCATTCGTCACATGATGCGTGAGCGCGCGCAGAGAGAGAGGGGAGACATTGTTTTATTCAGTGTGTGGAAGGAGGAACAGTAAGAGTAGCCGCGCAGGGTTTGCCGGCTTGTTTTTTGATTTGTGAAAACCGAAGTATGTCGGGTGCTAGGGGCACCAAAGGATTATAATTTGAGTAGTTTGTATTATAACTTGATAATATTGTGAAGTGTAGTTCGTGGAGTGAAATATAAAAGTGTCGTGCATCTTTTGAAATCATTCATTCATTGTAAATAATTGTATCGTCATTTGTCTCGTCTTGTAATGTCTTCATGTTCCTTGTAAATAAACTTAATAATCTGTGTTTAAAGAAGAAGTGCTATCTTTACGAGGAATACACACGTTGGGAAGGTTAGCGGAGCTCGGCGGCGGTATTACACGCTCTCTTACGAAGAACGAGAGCTCTTATAAAAAGTAAGATGCATGTTTACGTATTTTTAATTGAAGATAGTGTTTGAAGATATTTTGAGTAGATAAATAGAATGCAATTTATTATTAAGAGTTTATATATTTATAAGTAGACGAAAGGAAAGTACATAATTTATTATTTATGTGTTTGATTTAAGCATATAAGAAGAAATATGGTATTTATAGTATGACATTTATTGCTTGATTTATTTATTTAAGATGATAGCATCGGTTATAAGTAGAATTTATTATAATAGTGTTTGAAATTGAAAAAGAAAAATGTTTAGCATTAAAGTGCTGAAAAAAGAAGATTTAGTTGTGGTCGCAACCGAATTAGGTTTAAAAGTAGAGGTTGAGCATAGAATTGTAGATTTAAAAACACTCATTGAGGGAAGCGACCATTTTGCTAAGGATGCTGAATTTATAAAAGAATTTTTAATTATCACGGTATCAGATAGAATAGAAAAAGAAAAACGTGAAGCCGAGTTGCTCAAAATCGAAAAAGAAAATGTCAAATCGGAACAGAACACTGCTCTAGAATTAGAGAGAACAAAATTAGAAGTAATAAAAGCCCAATTAGAAATGGCGAAGATCCAAAATGAGGATAAGAATTTGGATTCGGGGGGGGGGGGGATGGACAAAAATCCCATACTAATTCGTTAGAATCTTTAATTAAAAGTGTTAGAACTCTGAGTATGCCAGTCCCGACTAAACCGGAAGCGTGGAATTTATTTTTTAGTTCGCTCGAAAAGGCATTCGAAATGAAAAATGTTTCGGAGGAGTTAAAAGTTGAAATTTTACTAAATTTAGTGGGTGAACGGGCGGCACATTTATTAGTTTATGTAAGTACAAATGAAATGAAGAGTTATCCGAAGGTTAAGGCTTTAATTTTAAAAGAATTTCAACCTACCCCGGAAGCTTGTCTAGAAAATTTCCTTACGGCAAAAAGAATGAAAAATGAAAACCATTTACAATTTGCAAGCAGAATCCGAGCTAATTGGGATTTTTATTGTCAGATTAGAAAAGTAAATGATTTCAATACGCTTAATGAATTAATTGTTACCGATAGATTATTGAGTTCATTAGATTCAGAAACGCGGAGTTATGTTAAATTAAAGCAAATGGATGACTGGTTAAAACCACGAGAAATAGCGGAATTATGCGATAATTGGTTTACTTCAAAAGGTAGAACTTTTTCGGAATTATTAATAGACCGATAAAACCCTTTCGCAACTATGATGAAACCGGAAGTGTGAATCATGGGAAATATATACCACCTCATATCAGAAATAATGTTCTTTCTCGGGATAGGAAAACTAATGACATTTGTAGGTTATGTAAACAAACAATTCATTTACGTTTCTGTCCGAATAATAAAGATAAAAATAAAATGGGGAATTTTCGAAATCAAACGAAAAAGGAATCGGGTATTGAGAAAAATAAACATGATGAAAAGTTAGTTGCTAAAGTGACAGCGTTAGGTTCTGGGAATGAGGTAATAAATACGCAAGCCTTGCAATATCAGGATGTCTGGTTAGGGGGGCGGAAAGTGAATACATTGATCGATAATGCGGCCGAAATTCCAGTCGTTAATTCAAACCAAATACCGGATTCATTTAGAAATAATGAAAATTCAAAAATTCAGTTGATATCTGCTTTTGGAGAAAAAATAACCGCTGACCTTATATCTTTACCCATAGCTTTAGATACCGGAGAGTCAAATAGTGTAGTTAATAGCGTAGTTGTTTTGTTCGCAGCAACAGATAAATTATATGGGTCATGTATTATCACGCCTACGATTTATGAGTTATTACGATTAGCTCAGAGTGGAGGGGAAGAAAATAGATTATGTGATGTGTCGGTGCCTACGGAGGAGATGCAGTCAGAAAGGGGGGAAGAAATTAAATATCAAAAAGCAGGGGGTAGTGAAATGGAGCAACAAAGTATCAATGATGAGAATTTATGTTTATTAAGTCAAAATGAAACTGCAGAAAAAGAGTTAATGATTAACTGTATTGAAAAGAAAAATAATAGCGAAGATTTAAATGTGGGTCGTCAATCAGATGCGAGTATTTACAGGGCGCAACAGAAAAGTTGCGAATCGTTACAGGGAGCTTTCAAAGATGCAGAAAAAGAGAAAAATGGGTTTGTTATGGTAGACAATTTGCTTTATCATAGGGAAAGAGTTTCGGGAAATCAAGTTATGCAATTAGTGGTACCAAAGGTGAGGAGGGGGGAAATTTTAAAAATTGCGGACGAATCGATTTTCGCTAATCATCTCGGCATGAAAAAGAACAAAAGAGAGAATTCGTTATTAATTTTTTTGGCCAGGTATATCGCGGGATAAGAAGAATATTGTGCGTCGTGTAAGGATTGCCAACTACGGAGCAGGGAGAGGGCTAGCGATCAGATACCCATTGTCCCAATTGAGAGACCGGAACTTCCGTTCGACGTTGTAAATATTGACATAATTGGGAAAATTGAACCTCCTTCAGCGCGTAGGCATCAATACGTACTTACTTTGGTAGACCAACATTCGAGATGGCCCGAGGCAGTTCCGTTACGGACAATTACGGCTAAAGCTACGTGCGATGCATTGTTAGAGATATTTATGCGAACAGGAATACCCCGTGTAATAGCGAGTGGTCAGGACAGAAATTTTGTATCAGGGTTAATACAAGAGTTTCATGCTAGGCTGGGGGCGGCTCCTAGGTTTGCTACGTCGGAGCACCCACATAGCTCGGGACTTCTTGAACGATATAATCAGGTATTGAAACGTATGTTGCACCATATAATTCGTAGCGACCCTAAAAATTGGGATAAACACATCCCCTATCTATTATTTAAGTACAGAGAAATTCCGAATAGCACTACGGGCGTATCGCCATTTAAATTAATGTACGGAAGGGAGGCCAGAGGGCCACTGGCGGTATTAAAATCTACATGGGCAGGCGAAATCCCACTATCTATAAATCTAGGAAAGAGCGCGACCGAATACCTCCAGGAGTTAAAAATTAATTCAGAAAGGACGGCGGAACAAGCGGCAATAGTGTCGGAGGTTAAGCAAAGCTCGTATGCGAAGTACGCTAATCGTAGAGCGATTTACAAGGAATTTAGACCGGGGTACCAGGTATATTTATTGATCCCAGACTCTACGAACAAACTTTACGCGAGGTGGACAGGGCCAGCCGAAATAGTGGCACGTTGTAACCCTGATTCTTACAAAGTGAAATTAATGAACGGGAATGTTAGGAATGTCCACGTAAATAAGATCAGAAAATTTACTCCTAGGGTACAGGCGGTGGGGGTGATCTTCGAAAATGAGGAAGAATTAGGGGAGGTCCATCCCACCCCCAGTACGAAAGATAACTCCGACCTATTCAATATAGAAGAAGTTGATCTAAGTCATTTAGGAAAGGTGGAGAAAGAAAAAATGTTAGATTTATTGTATAAATATAAAGAATTATTTTCTAGAAAAGTGCAAATAGCTAAGGTAGGAGAGCATAAAATACGAATAAATGACGCAGAAAAGAAAAATCCGTACGTTTACAGAATCCCAGAGGCCTTGAAACCTCAAGTAAATAAACAAATTGAGGAGTTATTGGAACTAGGTCTGATTGAAGAAAGTGAGGCAGAGGCGCCACACCTAGTTGTGTGTGTAATGAAGAAGGATGGGGCCTTGCACCTATGCGGAGATTTTCGAGTGCTTAATGCTGTTACAGTGACTGATGATTTCCCAATGGAAAATGCCACCGATTTGTTGTTTAGTACTGGCAGAGCCAATGTGATAACTACGATAGACTTACTCAAAGGTTATTGGGCCATACCGCTAGAAGAAGAGAGTCAAAATTTAGCATGTTTTAAAACTCACAGGGCTCAGTATAGCTTTAAAGTGGTGGCATTCGGGCTCAAAAACGCAGCTGCGACTTTTCAACGTGAAATGAACAGAGCACTGTCTGATTACATGCAGTTCGCCAGAGCATATATAGACGACATAGCCGTTTTCTCTGAAACATTTTCTGAACACCTGATGCATCTAGAAGGAAAAGATATTTTCTAAATTGTCAGATTTAAGATTTTCAGTCAACTTGAAAAAATGTGAATTCGCAAAACCGCAGATTAAGTACTTAGGACATATCATCGGGTCCGGCAGCCATCGGACCGACCCCGGAAAAGTGGAGGCTATTAGAAGGTTAGCAGTGCCTCAAACGAAGAAACAGTTGAAAAGTGTTCTTGGTCTCTGTAATTATTACAGAGATTACATTCCTAAATATGCTGAAGTAGCATATCCTCTAACTGAACTGACGAAGAAGAAGAGTCCAGAACAGTTGTGTTGGTCAGAAGACCATGATCGGGCGTTTAATGAGTTGAGAAGAGGTCTTATCGAAGCACCTAGTCTACATACTCCCGTTATAGGAGTACCATTTGTCATCGAGTGCGACGCATCTGCAATCGGCATCGGCGCATGTTTATCGCAGCGAAAAGACGGAGTACTGTACCCAGTGAGCTATGCCAGTCAAAAGCTCACCAAAACTCAACAGGCTTGGCCGACGATCGAAAGGGAGGCCTATGCGGTCATCTGGAGTCTCAAGAAGTTCGAAACGTGGATTTTTGGATCACCTGTGGAACTTATCACTGATCACAACCCACTAACTTTCATCACCAAAAATGCCCCCCAATCTTCCAAAGTGCAAAGATGGGCATTAGCACTGCAAAAATATGACATTCAGATTTCGCACCGACCTGGTGCCAAGTTGATAAATGCAGACGCACTGTCTAGACTGGAGACTATTGGATAAGAGAATAAACTTAAAAAAAAAAGAACTTTCCCGAACTGATTGAAAATTGTATATTTTTTTAGTGACTTTAAAAGATTGATTTAATGGGTTAATACAGCTTTTGTTTCCTTTTACATATGTTTTATTTGTTATTGCATTTATTATTGTTATTATTAAGTATTAATTCTATTTCGTATTAGTAGGTAAGACGAGTTTCAGGCAGTGTGCCCAGATACTTCAAACATGTAGTTTGTATACTTTTTTTATATGTATTTATTAATTTGTATTTTTATTTGGGTAATTTGTTTAAAAAAAAGGTGAAGTATGAGGACGTCTCCAGACTAAATTTCAGATAGAAAATTGAGCCACCCCCTCCCCCATTTTTCTATCTTGGGTGGGGGGGTGTGATGTCTGGGAACGTCTAGATTAATTTCTCTTTCGATTCTTTTGGCGGCAACGCCATTCGTCACGTGATGCGTGAGCGCGCGCAGAGAGAGAGGGGAGACACTGTTTTATTCAGAGTGTGGGAGGAGGAACAGTAAGAGTAGCCGCGCAGGGTTTGCCGGCTTGTTTTTTAATTTGTGAAAACGGAAGTATGTCGGGTGCTAGGGGCACCAAAGGATTATAATTTGAGTAGTTAGTATTATAACTTAATAATATTGTGAAGTGTAGTTCGTGGAGTGAAATATAAAAGTGTCGTGCATCTTTTGAAATCATTCATTCATTGTAAATAATTGTATCATCATTTGTGTCATCTTGTAATGTCTTCATGTTCCTTGTAAATAAACTTAATAATCTGTGTTTAAAGAAGAAGTGCTATCTTTACGAGGAATACACACGTTGGGAAGGTTAGCGGAGCTCGGCGGCGGTATTACATATTTAATAGTAAATAATTTTTTATTAACAAACAATAACAATAAAATTATCTTTATATAACATTAAACGTAACTTTCTATAACATGAAATTTAGCTTTATAGTATTAAAATTAACTTTTTAAATTTTGCTGCATTTAACAAATTTATTAATAAATTTGTCATAGAATTATATATTAGCAAATAATATATATTAAATTTATTTATTAACAAATTCATTCATTATAATAAATTTATTTATAAAAATGTAAAATTTAATAAATTTAATTATCAATATTTTTACTTTAACGGAAAATGTTCATGGTATAATTGGATTTTATTATTCAGGAATTTCTCCAATATTATGAAATCATAATTAAACTCACTTGTTACAGCAAGATTGACAGTTGTGGCATTTGAATTACAAAATAGATTGACTGATTTGCATATCTCTGTGTTTGAACAGTTGCATTTTCTGAGTCCATGTCACACAACTAAAAGAAAGTGCTCCATGTATTTGGTGTTCCAAAAGTTATGAAAATATCCAAAAGATGATATGCCGCTTTGTGAGATTTTTACAGCGTAAAGATCGGAGAAGGACGAATTTTGTAAAATGATCACGATTCACTAAAATTGATTTCATATCACTACCAAAATTCGATTGCATATCTATCAGGTCGACTTGCATAAAGAATTCCTTTCACTACGTAAAACTGGCTTGACTGCAATTTCCATTTTCGGTTATTTTTATTTTTTTCTGACATGGTTCACAGAGTCTCAAATACAGGACGATAAATTCTGAAGTCACGTTGTTGTATTTACAATTCATATTTTTATTTTTAATCACTCAGTTCCCCCCACCCCAGGGCCAACAGCGATATGAATTTCGTATATGTCATTGAACAGGAGTTTGTCAAAAGTAACATAATACAGGATTTCTACTTTGCTGTATATAATCGCACTATTAGTTTCTCTTCACCTGCTATGTTCGGAATATCCCAAATTTCAACCATCTATAATGAACTGTTTGTTATTTCTTCACACGTTAAGCTTCTTTTTTTCCATTTATTGCAAAATTCTACCTCATTTGCTAAATAAAAGCTGTTATCCTGCTTATCCATACTAATGATCCATGGAAAAAGTCATAAAACATTTTCTGCATACCATCGTTCTTTACACTATTTTATTTAACTCTACTTTTTTTTTGTATGTAAAGGTACAATTTTATAATCGGTTTTTAACTCACTTCCTCATATGCTAGAACTCTACAAATTATGTACAAAAGGTGCCTTTCCGATGACAGTATAACATTTTAATATTTTTGGAACTTAATTATAAATTAATAACTTAATTTTAAGGTATTTCTATATTAGCCCGCCACAAATGATAAATCTCCTAATAATCTTTATGGTTATAATCGTTACAATACAACAACAATAGATGTAACAATTCGAAAAACCGAGCTTGCCACAAATAGCCAAAAGGCTGTGAAACTGCAAGAATGAAATATTTTAATAGATCAAAAATTAGAAAATAAAGTAAGAGTTTAGAACATTTTAATATACGGAATAATAGCTTAATCCGAATTAAATTATTATTATACGCTAAGAAAAAATTTTAGAAAATCTAAATACATAGTTTAAATAATGCTTTTGTTTACTTTCCTGTTGAATCATCTTAAAAAAACAGAGAAAAAATTGCATGTTTTTTTTTTAAATAAATGCACTATATTACGCTTTCTATCAAGTGTAAAAAGAAGCTGTGAATTTTCCATAATCGGGATCGGTGCTCAGACCCTATTAACGTATTATAGAGGAAATGGTTTGGAAGAATCATGAATTGCAGTTTTAAAATTAGGCGGGATTTTCAAGATAAACATTGAATGCTTAGAAAAAAGTTTGTTTTAGGAAAACTATTTTTATTTTTAGACTTACTTTTGAGAAAACAAGTTGGCATAGCAACCCGCTGTGTTTCATTTTAATTGCATGAGACCATTGAGTAAAGAAAAAGAATACAGATAAAGTGTGGTGGCTGGGGAGTAATACGCTACGTTCGACCTAAACACATCCACGTGCTTTCGGAGAAAAAAGAAGACAACTTTTAATAACACAGTTTTTAATTTATAAAATACGATTAAATACTACTTTAGAATGCTTAAATATAAGCGGATTATCTTCATTTAAAGAAAAAAATGCTCGAGGGAAAAAATTCGACCCCTGTTCTATGTGCTTGTATTGTTTGGGCCGAATGAGGGATTTAAATTTGAGCGATAACGCGCATCATATTGCAAACCGTTTTTACGCCATACTGCATCTCCATCTATCTCTTTCCTCCATGTCATGGGACTTAACAATTTTTTGTTGGAAGTGTGAATCTAGTTTTATTATACATTTAGACAAAACTGTCACATTAATTTGATTGAATACTGAATTTCAAGTAATATATAATATTATAAGGTATGTTAAAAGTTTATTAAATAAAATGCTCCTTTCAAAAATTCATTTGTAAAAAAAAATTGCGTTGTTTTAAGATTTGACTTTTATTTCGAAAATGCTGAAACCCACACGAAATCATTTTGATGAAATAGGATAAAAATGACGTCATTTTTTCGAACCTAGAAGACACATTTCAGATTTGTGAATTAAAATGCTTACCAAATGAAATTTTTCTCACTTCGCCATTCTGGCTATAGTGGGATTGTGAAAAATGTTAAGCGCGTCATCTTTAAGAAAAAGTTATTTGAAAATCAGTGTTTCTTCTTTAACCCTTTATCTACTGACGGTACTTATAAGTACCACTCACTTTAAACTTTCATCCCATAGTGAATATTATTAATATTCTAACCGCACTTTGAAAAAAAAACACTCTTTTAACTCCACTTTATCCGGATATATGGCAGCAGTAGTTCTATGTTTGTTATTTTAGCGAGGAAAGAGGGTATCTTTCACACAGTCGATGTGTTTTGTGCCGACATTTTGTACAGATTGTCACGCTCGTCTTTTTATTGCTGCAAACACTGTAAAGGATATAAGATAAGTGGCGAAACAGCACCGAAAACTGGCGATATGAAGCAATTAAAATAATAAAACTTTGTAAAAAATCACCATAAAATTAAAAGAAAACACAGGACGCGTTTCGAGCTAAAAACATAACAGCTCGTCATCAGCTAAGCATACACGTGTCCGTAAACGAACAAGTTCAAAAATTTTTTGAACTTGTTCGTTTACGGACACGTGTATGCTTAGCTGATGACGAGCTGTTATGTTTTTAGCTCGAAACGCGTCCTGTGTTTTCTTTTAATTTTATGGTGATTTTTTACAAAGTTTTATTATTTTAATATAAGATAAGTGTTGGATTTTTTTATGTGTTCATTATGATCTTAGAATATAGTTTGACTAGCTATTTTATGTGAACGGTGTATGTATTTGATTTAACAGTTGAATGACTCGGTGATACTTATAAGTACCGTCAGTACACTGGGTGTTGGAGAAAAACTTCTTGTTTGCTTTTCGCCTGTGTAGTTATCCATCGTTTTCATCTTGTACCAAATGTCCAAATGTAATTACTAAAATTCAGTGTAGTAATGATTTCCCTCGTATTTCTTTTCTGTTTAATTGTTATTTTTTACCGGAAATCGAAAACGTTGTGGCACCGGCTTATTTTTTCTATGCTAGAAATGGAATATGTAAATTCATATATTCGATATGTGGAGATGCGAGAGAACATGTTTTCCCTGGAATATAGACGTCACAGAATTAAAGGACTACTAACAAGGTCGAAACCTAAAAAAAAAAAAAAAAAAAAAATAGCTTTTTTAACCCTTTCAGGAACAAAGCATTTTCATTTCTAAAGTGTTGAAATTAATGATTGGCACCGGAATTTGCTAAAACATTTATTTGTAAATAAGAAAACCCCTCTATTTCAAATACTTATTAAATCGAAAATATTTTCTGGTGCCAGTTGAAATGCCTTGTAGTTTTTCTGTTACGATATTTTAGTCATAGTGTACTGACGGTACTTTAAAGTACCACTTTAATTAACCCGGAGGAAGTCGCGAAAAAACAGAGCATGATCGGTTTTCGGTTTGTCACCCATAAATGCAAATAATAATCATCACCTTATTTAGTGAGAGACGATTGTTACAAATTATGCCTTAAAGTAAGTTGAAGATTACTTTTCGAAAAAAAATAGTGGTGGTAATTGTAAAAACCGTATGCACCCTGGGTATGTCACACTCCACGCGACTCCTCCCGGGTTAATTACCTCTAAGTAATTAAATTTCTCACGGGTGAGTAGTTTTTATATTTATCCTTTAAATTTCATTGTAGTAATTGAAAATTATACATGAAATATTTTTTCAGTAGATCATAATGCAGTAGATAAAGGGTTAAATGAACTTCTTCTAAATATAGGTCAATAATTCTAAAGATATACGCAAAAAACTTAAATTTGTTTTTCTTTAGCCTCTTTGGTTACATGTTTGTAATTAAAAAAATACTACAATTTAATATTTCTAGATGACAATTTGTTGGCAGACGATTTTTTCTAGTATAGATTAAGTTGCTTCGTGAAGATAAATGTGTAAAATTATATTTTATTCCTGAATTTTTATTTCTTAGCCCTTCGTTCTATTTCATGCAATAAAAATTTCAAAGGCTAAAAAAGAGCAATAGAAAGAGAGAATATGTAAAGTAGAACGGAGAATTATTTTTAAAATATAGTTAACATCTTTTTTCTCATTTATTTATTTTTCTCCTGTAATCCCCATTTTTTATTTATTTCTTCATTTAATTCAAGGAAAAATGGTTACCTTTCTCTCTTTTTTTCTATTTTAATCTAGGTTATAGCTTTTTTTAAATGTGAAGGGCTTAAGACTCCTAATACGTAAAATGATATGCAGTTTTCAAACAAATTATGTTGGGAAGTACGTCTTTCCTCGTATTCGACGGGGAAATTTTTGCGATTACATAGATGTTAAATTTTTGTTTTGTT
Organism: Maratus speciosus; assembly: GCA_963932465.1. Taxonomy (NCBI): domain Eukaryota; kingdom Metazoa; phylum Arthropoda; class Arachnida; order Araneae; family Salticidae; genus Maratus; species Maratus speciosus. Next base: position 681,049,721 of record OZ010787.1, on the reverse strand, counting down.
TTATTTTATAATTTTGTTACGGGATATTTAATGGAGACATTTTTATAATTTAAACTATTTATATTGCTTTAAGTGATAATGGATTATTATCCTTCTGTAATAAGGACTGCACGTGATAGAAATAGATTTAAAAGAAATCTTGCTTGAAAATTAATTTAAAAGCCATAAAAAATGAGCATATTGAGATAGGGTTTTCAAACAAATTGCATTTGAAAGTACATCCCCCCCCCCCCCCCCCTACACGACGGTGTAAAAATAAACAAGTCGGTAATTCCTCGTCAAACGTTACAAATGAGGTGCGTTCGTACTATAAATAGTTGTATAAATATTTTTTGCACCGCATATTGTACTGAATGCATATCAATTTCATTCTGTTCGAAAGGCTGTAACATCATTAAAATGCACTTGTAATAATTTTTTCCCATTGGCCGTAATGTAGCGGAAAACTTTTGACTGTCCCTGTAATCAAACTATGCATCCGATTTTCATAAAATTTGAAATGACTCGACAAAATTTTGCAACAATTATATATTTAAAATTTCAGACGATTCGGTTGGATAGTTTTTGCTCTGTTATATGCGGACGGACCGAACGACGACTATAGGTTTTACGTATTTATATAATTACGAACGCACCTAAAATGTGTGATGTGTAGAAGTTTAAAAAATGACAGTAGCCAAAAATTGCAAAACCGAAATTTCATCGTCTAGTGTTGCCATTCAGAAAATGACGTCAGCGTGACACACAGATACGTTTGTCCAGTATAATATAGATACAAAAAGCATAAAAAAACCGATTTTAGATCGTGGCCGTTTACACCTGTCTGTACTTAACCCAAGGAGGGCTACAAATGGCGAGAACAGGTAAGAGTCCGATAAATGGGTAGGCTTCTATGATAGGCTCATCCTGCATTTCGGCTTTCTATCAAAAGAGGTAAAATAAACTTAAGATTATCGGAAGAAATCTCCAGTTCCTCCAAAAATTCTACAAAAATGTGAAGAAATTTTGCAGATTTAGCTTTGCCTTCAAAATATCTGCAGAATATTGTAAGATATTCTTAAAAATATCTGCAGAAATGGGCCAATTACCTACAGATTTTCTACAGATTTTTTTAGTGAGGAAGGTTTGTAAAAGCCCGAAGTAGAATCGTTTGAAAGCACATTTCGGACTTTTACCAACTCACTTTGGTAAATGCTATTATTCAGTGCTAAAATCTAGAATTTAACAGACTTTTACAGTAACATATATATGTACTATAACTCTATTACTCTGTATCTCTTATTATTTATTTTATTAAAGTAGAAATTTCAGTAATGTAAAAAAATCCAGCAGATCTTCTGTAAATCTTTTTTTTTATTTAATTTAATCTTAGTCGCTGAAATAATGCGCTTACTAAACAAATAAAAAGCATCCGATCATTTGAAAAAATGATGTTATGTACGTGAGTTTTGTCTAACCTGATTTCTGATTTCTGGAAAACAGTTTAAAGTATATTATGAGGATATAAAAATTGATTTTAAAACTCTGTTACATGTATGTTGAACATGTGTTGTTTAAATGTATCTTTAAAATTTTATTGATATGTATGGCTTTCATGTTAAGCGAGCAATCAGCACAGAACTTTGAATTTTCAATTTTCTCTTATGTTTTTCCCGCATAATAATTTGGTCATATGTAGGCGTGGTTAAAACTGTCCTTGTCATGCTCGCCGTTGTCACTGTTGTACATAGTATTAACATAAACAAAAATTTCGTTCTTATGCTGAGCTAGTGTTTTTTCAAAGTCAGGTATTTCGGAAGGTGTTCATATTTCCCAAGAACTGTTGCAATATAATACGAATAGAATTTGTAAGGTGTGTTATTAAAAAAGTGCTTTTATGTCTTAACAATTTTTGGTTTTATTTCAGGAAAGATGAATCTGTGCTCTCACTTTTTTTTTTTTTTTAATTTCCTCTTAATATATAAGAAGAGGTTTTTTTATGTCTGGTGAAGATAATATTTTGAACATTTTTAAATTTTATAATTTAATTAATTGTTAGTATTTTATTTACGCAGCAAAAATTATATCAGTCTGTTTAGCGATAGAGCTTCTCTTATTGAGGCAGTAGGTAACTTGCAAAAATGTTCTTGTATCTTGCTCTTGGGAGTGAAGAACTCGAAACGTAAATGTTTGAAGTTAAAATGGAAGTGAGGGTTTCTACCCGACTGCCAAGAAGGGTTACGTGTTTCCTGCGTATCTGGGTAAGTGGATTTCTTTATACCCTCGAAACATCCCAACGGCTGGATGGGTTTTAATGAATGAGGTCTCTATCGATTCGTCTTAACCGTACGATGGTTATAGGCTAGGTTTTGTTTTTATAAATTTAAATGGCAGTAGAGACGGAAAAAGTTTCTTACGCACCCTATTGAGTGGCATATCATTGGATAGGTCTTTCAAAATGAAGATGATGTTTCATTGAATATTTTACAGTCTGAAGCTCCGTTTAAATACAGGGTGAGTCAAAATGAATATAGTGATTACAAATGGCTTTAACTTTTTAATGGAAAGGAATTTATCGATAAGATTAATACAGAATGTAGACGGAACTTCAAAATTTCTTAAGACGCAGGTGCTGTGAAGTGGAAGCCTACGCACGCGCGAGTGCTTCGCAACGACAACAAATCTGTTCATTGCTGGTGTCTCATTAGTAAAAATGGCGAGTCCCATGCAGAAAGCATTCTGCATGTTAATTTAACAAATGTCATGTCTGTGATTTTTTTTCTATATGTTCAAGTGAAAGGCAGGGTGTTTGTACGTGACATTCCTAAAACAATTGAAGAACTCAAAGTAAGCATTTGTAATGCGCTTGCGTTGGTGACTGAACAGATGCTTCAGAATGTATGGCGTGAAATACTACCGTCAAGATGTTGTCCGTGTGACCAAGGAAAGTCACATAGAACATCTATGATGCATGTATACAAAATTTTGAAGTTCCGTCTACATTCTGTGTTAATCTTATCGATAAATTCTTTTCCATTAAATAGTTATAGCCGTTTGTAGTCGCTCTATTCATTTTGACTTACCCTGTATTACACAACCTGCAAGTTGTGTAGGTAAGATCTCTAGCTTTACTGCAACTCTAACCTTCATAGACATCTATAGGCCTCATCAAAACAGTGTTTATAGATAAGAACTAACAATTAAACACAACTTAAAAGTCATCAATACAAGAAAATAAAAAATAGGTAAGTTATATAAAAAATAGTTTCACATGGATGAGAAATAATTAATTTGTTCGCTTTTTACGCCGTAGGGTTTTTTGATTTTTAAATTTAATTTTTACTTGTTAGTTTGTGAGTTTGGGTATGTTTCCATTTATGCTGAACCTTAGGAAAGTTATTTTGAAGCTGTTTAAAGATTCACAAAGTTACTTTTTAGTGGGTCCTAACCGAATGCCTATCAACTCTTTTATAAGGCTACTGTAGTGGACGAGTGAATTTTTATGCTTTTGCGCGCATTCGCGTTGTTCTGAATCATTATCATCTGTACATGAAATCAAAAATCTGTTCTGTCTCTTTAAATTTCTCAAAATGTGCATGTTTCTCAGGAATCTGGTCGTCAGGATTAACCTTTATCTAATTTTAAAACATAGAACTCAGAATGTGTTCAGAGTGGAATAACAAGTTCACCTTGCGTTAAAATAATTAAAATTAAAAACTGTTTACTATAAAGGTGCACAAAAATTTGTTAAAATATTCCGTTACATAATGAACTGGTCTTTAAAAACTTAAAAACCATTTATGTTAAAAATCATATGATAACAGAAAAGATGTTTCCTGAGATCTTTCGATCGCAAACGCGATCATTTTCAAAGGGTATTTTCGCTGGAATGTCGCAGTGAATGCGACATTCCAGCGAATGCTCAGTGAATGCGACATACCAGCGAAAATATCCTTTGAAAATGATCACGTTTGCAATCGAAAGATCTCAGGAAACATCTTTTCTGTTATCATATGATTTTTAACATCAATGGTTTTTAAGTTTTTAAAGACCAGTTCATTATGTAACGGAATATTTTAACAAATTTTTGTGCACCTTTTTAGTAAACAGTTTTTAATTTTAGTTAACCCTTTATCTACTGACGGTACTTGTAAGTACCATTAAAATAACTTGTTATAAAATTCATTTAATACATCGAATTGTTGTAATGAAGTTTAGAATGAATTTTAGATACATTACTTTATCTTGTTCCCAAAGTTACACTAATTACACCACTAATTACACAGTTACACCAAATTGGTTACACTAAACAAAAATATTTTTAAAAGGATGGTTTCTTTTGCCTTTGCATCTTTTCAGCTTTCTTGCCGTTGAGGTGAGGGTGGGGGGGGGGGATTTTTCAATTACGAAATCTTTCTATATTTCTATTGTAAGAGTATTGTATCTGAAGATTTCCTAATTCTACAAAATACTAGGTAAAATATTAAAAATAAAAGATTTGAGTGGGGTTATAAATATTGCACAAAATCCCTATAAATTCAAATTTAATTAAACCTTCTAAATCGTTCAGTCATTCTAAAATCCTTCTAAAATTTATTAAAAGTTTATGTAAATCTTCTAATGAAATTTAAACTATTCAGGAAAAATGCTTCAGAAGATACAATTTTCATGAATTCATAATTCAGTAGACAAAAGGTTAATTTCCAATGATAATTATGTGAATCTGGTTGTGTAGCGGCTATTTATAGCGAGGTGTTAGCTGGATTCAGTGGATCTGGAATGGATCACGCCTAAAGGCAATCACATTCCCATGTGCATTCAAAGCCAAGTGAAGGTATAGGAACGTAGGAATTTTCGCAAGCGTTTGGTAAAAAATTGATTTTATTATTTCAAATAATGAAGATTTGAGACTCACAGAGCATATTTAATTACAGTAAAACCTCCCTAAAGCGACCACGTTCCGTTTCAATAAAAATTGGTCACTCTGAGAGGTGGTCTCTTAATGAAGGTTATGTTTAAATCTAGATTTTAATTGTTGAAAAAAAGGTAACAATTAATGTTACTAAAATTTATTTTTCACATAAGGAAAAAATATGAAAATTTAAGTATCAAAACAAAAGTTAATGACATAAGTTAATTACTGTAGAGTTTAAAAAATGAATACATTGACGTTTGCTCTGATTTTATGTTTTATCTTTTATAACTTTTATTTCCAAATCCTTTCGAAGTTCAGTAAATAAATGCATATATATATATATATATATATATATATATATTTTTTTTTTTTGACGGGAACAAATAATGACGTTTTCATTTTATCTATTTCTTTGAGAGCTTTCTGGCAGAATAGGGCAGGGGAGTTTATTGACCGTCATTCGTAATTTGTCATCAGAGTTAAATTCATTGCCTAAAAAAGCGCAAAAAGGTTTAAACACTTAAAAGTTACCGGAATAAAATATAAAAAAAAATTCTAAACTTAGTTTAGAAGTTTTATGAATAATTCGCTCTCCGGAATTCTTTTTCTAATAAAACCTTCTTCAAGCGACCAGGAAAAAACATAATTTTCTTCAAAGAAATTGGTCGTCTTTGAGGGAGTTCAACTGGGATGGTCTTTGAATGCAGGTAAAATTAGTATTGAGCCTATGGGAATAAATTTCGTTCCATGAAAAAATGGTCGTTGAGGGAGGTGGTCGCTTAATGGAAGTGGTCGCACAGGGAGGTTTCACTGTATTTCGTTTTTAGTGTCGATTGGCTTTCAGGCAAACATAATTATTTCAGTCGTTGTAAAATTAAATTCTGGACTTTCAATTTAACACTTGGAAGAAATCTGATTACATTTAAAAACGAAGCTGCTTGCTCTTCCTATCTTATAACTTTTTAAATAAATTCTTGTTCGCGTTAAACTGTTTTCATGTCATCTTTTCAGTCCAGAAAAGGTTGTCCTTTCCGATATACGGAATATATCGGAAGCCTTCATAGAATCGGAAGAATCTTAATATAACAAATATAATGAATATAAATTTCCTGTTAGTTTTTCGTTTCTACTATTGGAATATTTACTAGTCCGGTAATTTGTATTAAAAGAATATTTTTTTTAATTATCAATAAGAAATACGTTTATGAAAACTCTGCTAAGTACTTTAACATAGTTCTAATTTCTAACAGTTTGCTACTAGGTACTTTTGTGTTAGAACCTTTCTGGTTCCTTAAGAAGCGATTGTTAGAATATTTTTCAAAGAAAGAAACTTTCTAAAGGGCAGATAATTGCTCTTTAAGTATTTTAATTTATTTTAAATTTCTCAACCAAAATTGTAACTAGAGCGCAGTTTTATTTATTTTTCAGTCCTGAATAGTCATTATCTTTAAAGAAGCATTAACTTTAAGGGAACTCTGCACCCTTTGAACTATTTTTTATTTAATTACTTTATTCAGGGGTATCAAGTCTCTTAAAATTTGAAAAAAAGAAAAGAAAAAAGATAATTTTAACATTTAAATGATTTTATATTAAAATGTAATGTGAATTTTAAAAAGTATTATTATTCGGATGAAAGATATAAGTATGTTCTTTTATTTTATGTATTTAAACAATTGAAAGATGCAGAATTAGTATTTATAGGGTATGGTAAGGGAGTACACAGTGAGACATGGTACACAGTCAGACAGCAGCCACTTTGACATATAGTTGTAACTTTTTCTTCAAGCTGGTACACAAACATAACGAACTCATCTTATGCAACACGTGGATGTAGTTTCGGCACTTCAGTGACTCGTCCTACAAAATAGTAAATAATTCCTTATTTTCTAGTGGTTAAAGTTACATAAACGTCTATTTTAGAATTTATTTCCTTCAATATGACATATATTTACTTAACCAAACCTAGCTATATCTAATAATAGACTATTTCGGCAAAACGACATAACCTTTTTAAAGCGATGAAATTGATGTAATAGACGTGGCATCCATTTTGTTACAATACAACGAAAGTACACAGTGAGACGTGTCTTATTGTGTACCTACTATGTGGTTCTGAAGTTAAAAACGTTATTTATTAATAAAAGAAGGTTTCTCTCACTCTCTCTCTTTCTCTCTGTGTGTGTGGGCGTGCAATGGCTAGGGAAATTTACTATATGTAAGAGGCTGAAATTTTGCATGAAGGTAGCCCAAGGTCTGCCATTGTCCACCCGAAGCTCATATTTTTAATATTTTGAAAATCTAGAAATATTAATTAGAAATTATAAACTGCAGAAAATTATTGATAAAGTGTAAAAATGTATAATTTATGAAAATATATACATTGTCTCACTGTGTACTACTTGTGGTACACAGTGAGACAATTTTCGATACTCCGTTATGCTGCTTCTGTGCTTTTATAAATAACTATTTTAAAACCATTTATACATTAATGTGTAGCACATTAATGTGTTATACATAATTTTTGTCTCACTGTGTACTACCCTCCCCTACTCCAAACTGTGAGACATTTGTCGAGCAGAAAATTCACTGTAAAAAAAATACTGCCAGTTTTCCGGAATCGGGAAAATAGTTGCCCTTATCGTACCGGAATAATTTCCAACCTAGCTCGGAACTAAATCCGTAAAAATAAGGAAATAGTCCGTAAAACGGTATTTTACGGATTTTATTCCGATTTTACGGATTTTATTCCGAGCTGGGTTGGAAATTATTCCGGTACGATAAGGGCAACTATTTTTCCGATTCCTACCGAAAAACTGGCATTATTTTTTTTACAGTGTTGGCATAAGAGCTTACGCGCAGGATTACAAAATACATTTTCCAATTAGAAAGAAATTTTTCGTGCCTAATTATACTTAAGACTGTAGTAATTAGACTGAACCTAAATAAATTTGTATTTAAAGCATATTTATATTTTTAATACAAAGTTGTATTTATCTAATACAAAATTTTGAAAATTTCAACCGTATGGTCACCTAAAAAAATATTATTTTGAACAATAAAAATTAAATTTTATGTTCAGTTTATGCAGAATAACATGAAATATATGTTTCGAAAATTTCATAAAAAATATTAAGAAGTTATTGAGATATCTTGCGCGTTATGGTCAAAAACGTCATTAGGAGGAAAATGGCTTCAAAGTTTCGGAAACGCCGCTTCAGCTATTGTGCGGGTATAATTCTAAAAGCCATAACTTCTGTTGTAAAGGGAATTTCAAATTATATCAAAATGTTCAGGAAAGACAGAAGTTTAACATCTAAAAAAATTAAAATTTCGAAAATTTTGAAGCCTAAAGAGCCCTGAGACCCCTTAAATATTTTTAACATTGTATTAAGTCGCTTTTTGAAGGGAAATGATGTAATCACGAGAAAATGAAATTGTTATGGTAAATTTCGAAAATTTTAATAAAAAAACATTTTTAAATAAAAATTTTTAATTTTTAATTTTTAATAAAAACCACATTTTTTCTACCGTTTTGAACATTTTGCAACATTTTCCTGCTCTATAACCATAAGGACTAAAGTTTCAAAAAAGTGAATTAGTTTAAGAGAAAACAAAATCACACGAAATATGTAAAGATAGAGCAAAAAAAAAAAAAAAACTTTACTTTTATCTTGAAATTTTTATTTTTTAAACAAAAACTATTTATATTGTTGCAAATGCGAAGCTTTTAAATTATTTCATAAAACAAAGCATAAGAAGCCGCGCATAGAAATACCAAGAATATTGAGAAGTATGTTGACGTTTCTGACTTAAGTAAAAACACAAAGTGGGAAAAATGGATTTGTAACTCTGAATCGGTTAAAGGGAAATGGATGCAGTAAAAACCTTTTTCAGATATTTATAATTATCAAATACACGTAACTTCACCAGAATATACTATATCTGTCTAAATAAGTACAACTATTAGGAAACAGGTAATGATTTTTGAGTGAAAATGCTCGTTAAGTATTTCTAAAGGACCTTTAAGAAAACAAATGCAACAAGGCATAGATTATGAAACACTTTTCAACACTATCAAAATATTGTTATAAAATTTCAGTTTTGTTTAACTTTTTCAGATGCAAGCAATTGTGTTTCTGTAATCTTGAACTCACACCGGAATTTACGAAAGAATTTAGTTCAAAATAAGGAAAACAATTTTCAACTCTTTTTCCATCAAAGTTAGAAAAGTAAAATTTAATTAAAAGTATCTGGTGCGAATTCATGATTAAAATTAGGTGGTATATAATATATCCCACCTCCCCTCAAGGGGTTATACAGTGGAATGAGATATCTACAGTGGAGGCAGAACTAGTTTGTCAGTGGGTATTGCACCACAGAGGAGTATACGTCCACGAGAAGAAATAGTGCTGAATAAGAAAGAAATAGCATTTTAAATCTTATTTTCTTTCTAAATATTAAAATGAAAAACGATTGACTGATTAATTAAGACTAATTTAGTTTAACGTATATTAATTTTATGATAGTAATATTAAAGGATAGCTTCGCAAAAAAGGTTTTGGCGAGGTTTTTGCGGTAGAAACAAATGAGTGGGTAACCGTAAAAGAACCTAAGGTTCTGTGGGGTGACCTATTACACTGTAACCAAGCTGGAAATTGCACGTCAAACGTGGCAAATGAGGTTGCGTTTGTACTATAACTTGTTTTATAAATAATTTTTGCACCGCATATTGTACTGAATGTATATTTTAGTGCGCTTCATAAGTGCATATCAATTTCATGCTGTTCAAAGGGCTATAACATCATTAAAATGCACTTGCAATAATTTTTCCCATTGGCCGTATTGTAACAGAAAAATTTTACCGTCCCTGTAATTAAATTATACATCCGATTTTCATAAAATTTGAAATAACGCGTCAAAATTTTTCAACAATTATACATTTAAAATTTCAGACCATTCGGAAGGCTGTTACATCATGAAAATGCACTTGCAATAATTTTTTCCTATTGGCCGTAATGTAACGGAAAACTTTTGACTGTCCCTGTCATTAAACTATACATCCGATTTTCATAAAATTTGAAATGACTCGATAAAATTTTGCAACAGTTATATACATAAAATTTGAGACCATTCGGTTGGGTAGTTTTTACTCTTTATATGCGGAAGGACAGACAGACAGACGGACCGAACAACGACTATAGGTGCTACGTATTTATATAATTACGAACGCACCTAAAAATGTATGTAACGTTACTCCATAAAATTGGTGGCAACCTTGCTGCCACTATTTTATGGGATAATTTAACCTGGTGTTACGTTACACTAATGTGTAATAGTACTCCAGTTATATCAGTTTAATGTACACCGCTATATAAGTTAAATTACTCTATAAAATTGGAGGCAGTATGTTGCCAGCAATTTTATCGAGTAACGTTACTTTTTACAGTGTATAGATACTTCTCCTGTCATTTCTGTTCGATTACATAGTTTCTGAATACTAGCACCTGCCAGCCTGATAAGTTTTCGAACAAAATTCAACTTCAAAATGTGTCAGAAAGTAACCAGTTTGGATTTGAGAACAGCCGCTTTCTACGTATCGTACGCTCCGGATATAATTTTCTTTCATCAGCATATATAAGTTAACCCTTTATCTACTGACGGTACTTATAAGTACCATTAAAATAACTTGTTATAAAATTCATTTAATACATCGATTATTTGTAATAAAGTAGCGAATAAGTTACAGATACATTACTTTATCTTGTTCCAAAAGCATTGGAATTACACAAAACAAAAATATTTTTAAAAGGATGATTTATTTTGCTTTTGTATCTTTTCAGCTTTCTTGGCGTTGGGGAAGGGAGAGGGGAAAATATTTCTATATTTCTATTGCAAGAATATTATATTTGTATATTTCCTAATTCTACAAAATACCAAGAAAAATATTTAAAATAAAAGATTTGAGTGATGTCATAAATATTGCGCAAAATCCCTATAAATTCAAATTTAATGAATACTTCTAAATCCTCCAATCCTTCCAAAATTTATTGGAGGATTATATAAATCTTCTAATGTAGTTTGAACAATTCACGAAAAATACTTTAGAAGATAAAATTTTCATGAATTCATAATTCAGTACATAAAGGGTTAATGTATTCTCATTTTGATTTAGTTTAAAAAATAATTTAGACTCAAAAACAAGAAAAAAAAATCATCAGTTATCTATAATATATGTTTTAGTTTTATAGATAAATTATACTATTATATTATTTTTATAAATTATTTAACTATTATATTAAAATTTATAAATTATATTATTATTAAAATAGTTTGATAGATACGTTAATTTAGTAAATTATAACTTAATTTGGAAACGAAATTACAAAATCTCTCTTTAATGGATAAAAATAATTTCTTCGGAGTGGCCCAAAATGTTTATTTTATGGTACTTGTTTTAGAAAAGAGCGAGAAAAAAAATGTTTTCCCTTCCATTTCGTCAGAGCTTTTTAAAAAAGCATGTTATAGTTTCTGGAATGAAATTTGTACTGAATCTGAAATTGGGATGGAATTTGTAAAGATTATTATTATTTTTTTTTACTTTAAATATGAGCATATTTGAACTCTGTTAAGTCCAGATACTTCTATAAGAATTTGGGCTGCATTAAAACTTAAAAAAACTTATTATAAAATTAAGAAAAAAAAAAGAAAGATTTTTGTGCATGTTCAATGTGTTTTACGATCAAATTAATGAATTTAATGTGTTCCAAATTAAAAACTACCAAAGCAATAACAACAAAAAATCTATAAATGTACCTATTTCGATTTGGAAATTATGCAGAGGAAAACAAATAAAAGTTGCTATATCAGCGAACAGTTTAATAATAGTTATTGCATTAGCTTATTCACCTCTTGATTATTTTTGTTGTTGTTGTTGTTAATTAATATTTTTCATTTTCTTAATATATATATTAACTCTTTTCTTTTATTTTTCCCGAAACTGATACTCAACTAGTTTCCTTGAATTAGCTACTTCTGAATATTTTTTTACATTAAATCAAAAATAATTTAAGTTAGAGGCATAGTTGTTTGCATTATGTTTTCTTGGCTAAAAGAGTAGAAAGGCGCACTCAAAAAACAGAACTTGTGAAAAATAAATATATTTTTGATAATTTATTTTTTGTAAAATGAACATTTACACTAAAACATATTTTGTAAGAAATTAAAACTTAACAAATAATAATAATAAAAAGTTTTTAATGCAAATATATAATTAAAAATAAATGTTTATTGTTTGCTTAGGGGAAAATATTCATCCTTGTAAATGCTATTAAATAAATAAACTTCAGTCGCTTTTCAATATATTAAAAATAATAGTTTAAGATATTTTTAAAACTTCTCTCGTAATTCAAAACATGAAACGTGATTATGTGAAAAATGATATGATGCGGAATAAAAGATATTGCTGCAGAGAAAATGTAAACTTTATAAAAAATCTGCTATTTCATGCTGACGTAACATTGACGTTATTTTAAAAATTCATTTCTAAAATAAAATAAATACATTTTAAAAAGTTATAGCCACTGTTATATTACAAATTTTGAAAAAGTCTTCTACAAAATAATTAAATAATAATAATTCATTCCTTCCCCTCTCTCAAAAATGTCTTTTAATATTACATTTGAAATGGCATGCATTCATGTTAAAGTATTCATAACCGTCAGCCTTATTACTAATAAAATGTACAATTTCGTTGTATTACATGTTAATAAAGTAGTTTTAAACAAATACGTGACCTGCGAAAACTGACATATTGAAAATCGCGAGCAACCAAAATAAATTTAGCATTGAGAGGTCCCAAGATTCCATAAAAGGAGACCCTTCTTTAATTTTCGCATCTCAATAAAAGAAAGGGAGTAAGAAATAGCGAAATTTGTAACAGTTGTATTTTGCTGCTAGTTTTCTTTTCTTTCTTCTTCTTCTTTTTTTTTTTTTTTTTTTTTTGATTTATTCTTAACTCTTAAATGCGTGATTTTTTTTATTTTGTTTCGAAAAAAATTATATATGATTCTCTGAAAGGTTTATTACACAGGAAAAATAATGAAAAATATCAGATATACATTTTTTTTATATAATACGTCAATCTTTCCTTCTGTCGCACATCTGCAATATAAATAAAAACTAATGTCGTGTGGATGTTTTGCGCTAAAATATTGTAAATTAGTCAATATTTTAATAAGTATGTCTCCAAATACTTTATTTTATATAATTATTTGTTTTATAAAACTTAACCTTTAATCCTTTAATTCCCATGATAGAATGCGTTCTAGAATTTACGTAGTTCAGAGAATCTGACTTTACACCAGAAAGTTTCAACGGTTAATTTCGCTTTATTTAAATACGGAATGTCTATTATTAATTAAAGCAAATATTGCTATTTTAATTTCCTAGTGTGAAACAGGTATATACGAATAAAAAATCTATTAAATTCAAAACACTGTTGTTTGCATATATGCAAAGTTGCGCACTAAAGGGTTAAGATTCTGTAAAGAATCTCCTATTGTAAAGACTCGAAAAGTTGCGTGATAAAATATGTTTGGATGGTGATGATTTTCCTTACATTTTATTTTAAATGATTTTTATTTTAACACAATGAATTATTTGCATATTTTCAGTTTTGAAATATTCTGGGAGTGGTCTTAAACCCTGCCTACCCCCACACTCCCACTTCCGCAATGACAATGGATTAAGCAGTATATTTAAAGTTTAAAAGAAAGCAAAAAAAAAAAAAAAATCTGTAGTACATGTGTTTATGTTAAATCTGAAAAGTGATTTTCTACATACCAAAATTAACAACGACAAGATAAAGAAACCACGTTATAGGGCAATCCTTTTAATGCCTAACTGACAAGGAAGGTCTCCATACGGGCATATTCAGAAAAATCTGAAAAAATTACAGAGTGTTCTACTCACGTTGATATATATATGTTTATAAAAAAAAAAAAAAATTGGCGGAACCTCCATAGAACGTTCGTAAAAAAATAATGAAAATTTCGTTTATTTGGCGATTTATCATCGGTAGGCGATGAAATGAAATTTTGAAAAATGCTTTTTTATGTCGAATACTCTTTAAGATAAAAATGTTGCATACTGAACTTTAATGTAAATAACTGAAATTTAATGTAAATAACTTTAGTTTTGTCAGTTTTAGTTTGATTTAACTATAGTTTTGTCATGTATACATATATATGTTTATAATGAAAGTTAACTATCAAATTTTATGAATTAAAACAAAATTAAAATAAATTAAAATTGTTTCAATATCTCAAAATTAAGTTCAATTGAGCACTGTCGATTCAATTTTGTTGCTATGGAAATGACGACTTTTTTTATATTGAAATGAATAACTGGTAAATGAATCTTGCCTTTATTTTGGAATACGCTTAAATATATGAAAGTATTTTTTATATATGAAATTGTTTTTAAAGTAATAAAATTAAATAACAAGCAACATAAATATGTAAACGAAAAAAATGTATTTACTAAACTCTCTCATTGTTTATGTTTAAACTCAGTAAACACTTTTTACACGCATTCTAAAAATCAATTAACAAATAATTTTCAGATGCGATAAAATAGTTTGATTTTGGCAAGGAAAAGTACTGCTCGCCATTTAAAAATTCATTTTCAGCAATTACTGTAAAGTGTGCGAATACACACTCTGTTATACATTTAAAACTTGTTAAGTTGAAAATGCACGTCCAGCAGTACTGTAATCAAATTCATTTGAGTATCTCGACAAATTGTGCGTAGAGAAAATCTGTTGTAGTGCATCTTTGTAACGCATATCAATTTCATTTAAGAAGTGTAACATCATTAAAATAAACAGCAAACGATTTTCCCCATAAATCCTAGTCTAACGAAACTTTTTTGTGCGTTCTTGTAAAAAAACTAGGATTGTCACTTACACTTTATTCTATACAAAGCATGTTGCAACCCATCTCAGTAACGCATATCAATTTCATTATGTGTGAAATAGTGTAACATCATGTACTGAAAACGATTTTTCTCCGTTCTTCATGATGTAGCAGCTTTAGAGTGTACCTGAAAACTAACTGTATTTGATTCTTATTTTATACTCTATAGAAAACATGTTTACTTCCATCTCAGTGATGCATATCAATTTCGAAACAACGTAACATAGTTCAAATAGACTGAAATCGAATATTCCCCATTGACCGTAACGTAATAGAATAATTTTGAGTGTCCATGTAAGCTAACCCTAAACGGTACACCCTTCATTTTCCATACGGATCACGCCATGGTAAACCTTGATAACATATGAGGCATTCTCACAATCTTTTGACTTTTATGTCCCTAAACAATAATTTTTATTTTAGTACATGTTCTTGTGTTTTTTTTTTTAATTTCATATACGGGGAACATACCATCCCGTGTCCCTGATGCTGATTTTTAAGTTTGGAGCTGTCGCATTAAATTGTTTCAATAAAAAGAATTCGATGTAATTTTTTTCTGAAACTGGAACTATTGTTTTATATAAATAGGTAGCAAAAAAGTAACCTACACACATTTTTAGGGTTGTTATTATTTTTTAAACTCTGTCCCCGGGTTTTAGATTCTTTACCGTCCCTCTTCTAAAATTATACAGAAAATCACTTCTGATGCAGCCACATGCAGAATGCTAGAGAAGGAATGTCTAAAATTCTTTGACAGGAAATTTACTGCAGAATTTAAATCATTTAAATATAAGTTTCAAGCATCGTGGCTTTATTGGTAGTCTTACCGTCCTCAAGGTTTATTCCTGCACTTTTCGAGGTAAATTATTATTATTTTTTAATTTAATCGAATGTAAATAACTGTTTCTAAAAATCAATGAACATTGTGGCTACCACTTAGTCTGAACATGATTTGCCTAAAATAGGTGGTAATTTTCCTTACTTTTCCATCCTTACCGTCCCCTTTTTTCCTATACCGACCCTTCTTTAACACCCCTTTAAGACAATGTTATACCAAAATTTTGTACTAAAAATACTACATTGTTATTATTTCTTATATGAATGTCCTGTGGGTACAAATGGTGGTGTGCAAATTATAAAATAAAAAGAAGAATATAAAAAGTTTTAGTTGTAAAATGGTAAGGAAAATTAAACTCGCAAATTTAACATAAACCTCAGTTAAATAAAAAAAATTTCGCTGCTGACCTTTTTCTCTTTATTTTGAATCATTAAGGCATTCGTCTATCAGATTAAAATGTTATTTTAGCAAGTTTAATTTCACCAATTTTTTATACCCGAAAGTCAAAAGATTGTGAGAATGACCCATATATCAATCCCATTTCAATCCGAGTATATTTACAGGATTGAGCGCACGGGCAGGCAAACCCAATTCATGAACACTTTATAACTGTTTGAAAGCGTTAGATTAGAAAAATTATTTTTGTCATTTTTAACACTTTCCAACAAAGTTAAAAAGCGTTTATGAATTGGGTTTGCCTGTCCGACTGTCCGTGCTCCAACTCCAGTAAATAGACTCGCATTCTCACTCAATGGATAAATGTTATTGAGGGTCACCCAAGCATTTTTGGTATTGTATAGGAAGTATGTGGCATTAATAGTTCATTGACAGGGCACTCAAAAGTATTCCATTACATTATGGTAGAAGGAGAAAAATCGTTTGCAGAGTATTTTAATGAGATGACGCTATTTCAAATGTATTAAAAAATATATAAATCACTGAATATCACGACAAGATTATTACTACAGAATAGGCAGGGTCGGCGAACCTATGGAACGCGAATCAATAGTTCTGGCACGGTGTGACGTTGATTATATCTCTAAATCAGGATACCGTAGTTTTACACAAAATACACGAACTTAGACGACCTGATTTGATTCTAAATTCGATTATTTGGAAATTGAAGAATTTTAATCTTATTCAATATGGTTCGAAAATTTATCAAGCAAAAAAATATTTCAAAATTACCAAAAAGGAAAGATTATTATATGTATTAATAAAAATACCGATGGTAAATTATGGCAAATTGAAAATAAATTTGAGAACTATTTAACCCCTTCGGGACGAGCGTCTTTTACAGAATGTTTAACGTTTAATCACTGGTTTTTTAAAACAGAAATTTTTACCTAATTGAATCGGGAAAATGCTCGGATTAAATAAGTCAGAATTTAAAATAAAATTTTATTGGTGAGAATACTACCCGATTCTGAGCATTTTACGCGGCACGAATACCGGTCTCTCGTCCCCAAGGGGTTAAATATAAACTGCCTTTATTTCATTTTAATAGTTTTTCCTAGTATTTATAACTGTGAGTCATTATTTTCTCAAATAAATAATATAAGAAACCAAATAGAGAGCAGCTGTCAGATAAATCCGTATTAGTTTCCATTCTGTTAAAATAAACTGAGCATTAAAATTATATTAATTATTTTTCATCCAAGTTACAACACAATCACATTAATTTCTAAATTTTAAGTGTTTCTATAATTATTACAGTCTAATACTTACATGTATGTTACACATATTAGAAAAATCTTAAGTGATTTTCAAGTAGTTTTGATTAGTTATTTTTCAATCCACTAAATTTGTTTTATAGTTAAATTTGTTTTATAGTCAGGTCATATAAAATATTTTTAAAAAATTGGCAGACGAATATAAAAAGGTTAGCCAACCCTAGAATAGGGCCTCCATTGCATTTGTCATTCATTTACAAGGACACAAAAGAAATCGGTTGCAGTTCTGTCTTTGAGAAATAATAGCTGGCAGTACGTTTTCAATTTCGGTATGCGCTTTTAAATTTAGCTAATTGCTTTCATGTTATTCGTTGTATATAAATTGTATACCTCGTATACAGGGCTGGCTGCACAAAATAATTCGCGCAACATTCTCCTTATTAGCGGAAATGACTGAAGGGGAATTTTCAAATGAGGTGTGTATTTCTTAAATGGACTAAATTTTTGCATACATTTAGTTGACAGATAAAAATCTATATATCCTATACTGTAGAGCATGATCTGTAGCGAAAACGTTTCATTACCATATTGCGGTTTTTTTAAAGTACCAATCGTTGTTAATCCAGGTTCGTTGATCCTTGAATAATAAAGATAAGAACGAAAAGAAGGACTCTGCAAATTTGAAGGCAAGATGGCTTTATTGGATATAGACATGAAGAATGTAAGTGCCAGAGAGGGGTCCTTTCAGTCAGCTGTTAACAGTACGATATACAGAGAAGGAATGATTAATTTGTCATCTATCGTTGCCAATGCGTCGAGCCAAAATCTTGGTACCCTGGACCATCATAACACCAAAGATATATCACTTAATGGAACTTTGAATTAAAAACTAGCCAAAAGGACCGTTGATTGGCGTTTTAACATTTCAACGTACAAATACGAATGCCAAAGCTAAATGATGGGAAATATGCATTTAGAATCAGCAATGCAGATGCCGGGCACCGATTTCAATATAAACAGAGTATATATTTGCGGACGAAAAGGTATTTGTATTGACTATCAAACTGAAAATTAACACTGAGTGTAATTGCTACAACTGGAGCATATGGTCAAAAAATATCTTTTTTTATATATTCGTTACACTGAGAAAAAAATGTAGTTCTGGCATCTAGAATCTCAATTGTGGATCTAGAAAAAATAGTTCCATGTCCTCCTTATAAATTCTAGTTCCCTTTGCTCGAGAGTTCTAAAGTCTCTCACTAGAAATCATGTTTTCCTATATTCTCGTGGTCAAATATATTTAAAAATCCCTGCAAACAGATGCGAACACAGTAGGTTAGTTTTCGTAACAATAATTCTTGTTTATTAAACCATTCCAGAAATCAAGCGATCATTTCGCGCTATTGAAACGATTCATTATAGTTCCGCCACCTAGAAAACAAGAGATTAGAAATTCTAGATCATTTTGTCTATTCAGCTTAGTTGTTTACTCTATTCGCATAGCGCGGAAATCGATAGTTCTAGTTTAGGGATACAAAAAATGACTACCTATTCATTCTAGTTGAAGGCCGTATATTTTTTTTCTCAGTGTAACCGAAGGAAAATATGCTCGAACAGTTAATGATTTTAGGATGAGAAAAAGATTTGTTTTTGATTTACTTTATTAACGGCTTTGGGTGAAGTTGGGAAAACTTAAATAACTGAAAACTAAAGCACAAAAGAGAAGAAGAAATAGATATATTCTTTTTAGAAAGGATAGGAAGTTTTTATTCAGTTTATAATTATGAAAGGAGAAATTAAATTTTAAAATGGGGAATTTAATTTTAAAGAGGAGATAAATAATGATAAGTGATGATATGTTATTTTCAACATCACATATCCTATACAGGGCTGCTCAAAGAATTGGGATCATTTTCCGACTGTAGATGGCAACAGCTGAAAATGTGTTATGCATTTCCATAGGGTTGAAAGTGTTTCATAATCTAATGGTTTTTTCTTCCTTTTTTTCTCAAATGAAGGGTAGCAAGCCTTTAAACTAATATATGTAAAACTGATAAACCTCTCCAATTAGTTTCGTTATTAAAATCTCATTTAACTATTTTTTATCCCGTTGCATAATTATTGAATACTTTTTAACGGAATAAAAATGTTATTTATTTAAAATAGAATTTTTTATAATTACATAACATATTAGGCTACTGTATGATTCAATTTGTAATTAATATATGTGGAAAAGCACAATTATTCCTTTTAAGAGAAAAATAATTGTCTCGTATAATAGAAAATATTTAATTATAATTGAAATAAATAACGTTAATTTTGTTTAAACATTAAAACGCCATAGTGCTTTATAAAGTTCATTGATTCTCTTAATTGTGTAAAATCTGTTTTTATTAGCATTAAAAGAATTTTACAACGCAATTCACTATGTTGTAAATGATTTACTTAAGATGATGAATTCTTTCAATGTCACTAAATCAAATTAGCAATCAGTTTCTTGTATTTGACTTTTGTTTCTAATTAAAAGAAAGAATTCGACCGTTACTCGAGTATAAAATGTTACATAGATGAATTAAAAACGGTATAAAATCTATAACGAGAGATAGAATAAATGTACGTAAGTCAAAAATATCGGGGAAAAACAGAAATTTCTAAAAAGGTTTGACGTTTTAATACGACTGAAAACAAGTAAAAATTAAATTTAAAAAATCAAAAAACCGGACTGCGTAGAAAGCGAACTAATTAATTATTTCTCATCAATGTGAAACTATTTTTTATATTACTTAATTATTTTTTTTCTTTACTTGTATTGATGACTTTTAAGTTGTGTTTAATTGTTAGTTCCTATCTATAAACACTGTTTTGATGAGGCCTATAGATGACTATGATGGTTAGAGTTGCAGTAAAGCTAGAGATCCTACCTACACAACTTCCAGGTTGTGTAATATTTAAACGGAGCTTCTGACTGTAAAATAGTCCATGAAACATCGTCTTCATTTTGAAAGACCTATCCAATGATAGGCCAATAAATTGGATGCGTAAAAATTATTTTTCGTCTCTACCGCCATTTTGAATTTATATAAACAAAATCTAGCCTATAACCATCGGACGGTTAAGACGAATTGATATAGAGCTCATTCATTAAAATCCATCCAGCCGTTGGGATGTTTCGAGAGTATAAAGAAATCCACATACCCAGATACGCGTAACCCTTCTTGGCAGTCGGATAAAAATAGACAAGTTTATCCATCTTTTCACTGACCAATAGAAAATACCTAAACAGTTCATTCTAGAAGTTCTAATTGCTATTTTCTTTTTTTTTTTTTCAAATGCTGTTATTCATCATATGAAAATATTTGCGTCAAAGTAGTTGTTTTTATAAAAGTTACGAAAAAAAAAAAATTATACAGTGTCTGTTTTTTGGAATTTATATTTAGAAAAACATTATACTTGCTCAAAGACGTAAAACAGTATAAATACTGTTTTTGTACAACCACAATTTACGAGGTATTATACTTTGAACTTTATGAATGTTCGATATTTTCTATCACTAAAGGTGCGTTTTTTTTTGTTTTAAATGAAACATTTTTACTTTCTTCTACCTTTAATAGAAGAAAGTATTGTAATCGAAATTTTTTTTCAACTTCCGGTTTTCGACGGATTTACACGTTTTAGGGGTCAGAGAACCTAAAAAACATGTTTATAGAAAATGTCTGTCTGTCCGTGAGTCGCCAATATACCTTCAAAAATTGTATGAAGTTATGGATAGAATTGAACCAAATTTTTTTTTACAGTTTTTGTCTATGGCAAGCAGGTCCTCCATTAATTTGGAAAAAAATCCGCCGGTAGGGGGCGCTGTAATTGCGATTTTTGTGCATTTTGAATATCATACCATCGAAAAGTGTATGAAGTTATGCATAGAATTGAACCAAATTTTTTGAGTATGTTTTTGTCCGTAGCAAGAAGGTCCTCCCTGAATTTGGAAAAATTCCGCCGGTAGGGGGCGCTGTAATTGCGATTTTTGTGCATTTTGAATATCATACCATCGAAAAGTGTATGAAGTTATGCATAGAATTGAACCAATTTTTTTGTGTATGTTTTTGTCCGTAGCAAGAAGGTCCTCCCTGAATTTGGAAAAATTCCGCCGGTAGGGGACTCTGTAATAGCAATTTTTGTGCGATTTGTATGCATTTTGAATATTATACCATCGAAAAGTGTATGAAGTTATGCATAGAATTGAACCAAATTTTTTTTATATCTGTTTAGCCAAGGCAAGAAGGTCCTCCCTGAATATGGAAAAATTCCGACGGTAGGGGGCGCGGTAATAGCGACTTTTGTGCCATTTTCAATATTGTACCATCGAAAAGTGTATGAAGTTATTCACAGAATTGAACCAAATTTTTTGTGTATACGTTTGACCATGGCAAGAAGGTTCACCCTGAATATTATACAATTCCAACGGAAGGGGGCGCTGTAATAGCGATTTTTGTGCAATTTTACATATTGTACTATCGAAAAGTGTATGAAGTTATACATAATTCTAATAAAAATACAAATAAAACTAATAAAAATGAATTATTGTTATTTGTAACAACAATTTGAAATATTATTATAGATGAGATAGAAGGAAGTTTTGGGATTGGTACATCAAACTAGTTACAATTGGTGCCTCTGTACATCTGAACTGTGCGTTTAAAGTGAATGCATAGCTATCAACCTTCCTATTTTACTTCAAGTCAAATAATCACAATTTGACACAGAAGAAATATATAACGAAATTTGTTGTGTGACCATTAACTTATTTTATTTAACCCTCTCGGAGCCGATTTTTTTTTCAATTTTCAGAAAAAAATTCGTTTACTTTAATAATGTCAATAGCAGCTATCTAAATAGATTTACTGAAGTGTAATGAATAGGTCATTGTCTGAAATGTAACGAATGTAGTTATTTTGCATATTATTCAATCCATATTCATATGAAAATAGATTAATGAAGAGTTTTTGGAGACGTTTGGAAAATATCGTTTTACAACAGATATTACAACTTTCTAATATTTTTTGCGTTATATCACACATAATTCGTTCAGAAAAGTGACTTATAATTTAAATTTAAAGAGGGAAATATAGGATTAAAACAAGTAAAAATTAAATTTAAAAAATCAAAAACAAGACTGCGTAAAAAGCGAACTCATTAATTATTTCTTATCAATGTTAAACTATTTTTTATATTACTTACCTTTTTTTTATTTATTTACCTATATTGATGACTTTTAAGTTGCGTTTAATTGTTATCTCCTATCTATAAACACTGTTTTGATGAGGGCTTTAGATGTCTATGAAGGTTAGAGTAGCACTAAAGCTGGAGATCCCACCTACACAAGTTCCAGGTTGTGTAATATTTAAACGGAGCTTTGATTGAAAAATAGTCAATGAAACATCGTCTTCATTTTGAAAGACCTATCCAATGATATGCCACTCAATATGGGGCGTACATTTTTTTTCGTCTCTACCACCATTTTTTTATTTTACGGCAGCCATTTTGAATTTATAAAAAAAACCTAACCTATAACCATCGGACGGTTGAGACGAATCCATAGAGACCTCATTTATTAAAATCCACCCAGCCGTTGGGGTGTTTCGAGGGTATAAAGACATACACATACCCAGATACACGTGAAACACATAACCCTTATTGGCAGTCGGGTAATAAAGAATCGTTAACGTGCAAAGAGAATTAAGCGAGTATTCGTTTCTAGAATTTTGAAAAAATATTTTTTTTTCATATTGTTAAAATCCGTAAATAGACTCGTATTTTCATATATTGTATAGGATGTAGGTAGGATTAATCGTTCATTGACAGGCGCATTCAAAAGTATTCCATTCCATTAGGGTATAGGGGGGGGGGAATCATTTGCACCGTATTTTAACGACATGACGCTATTTCAAATGTATTGAAACTGATACAAATCACTGATTTCACTACGATTGCGAACAGACCATTCATAGCCTTTTTTATTCATTGACAGGGACACATAAAAGAAATAGTTTATAGCGTTGTCTTGAGTAAAAGTTGCTGGAGTGTAGGGTCTAAATTTCGGTACGTTCTTTTAAATTTAATTAATTTTTGGCATGTTACTCGTTCTATATAAATTCTATACTGATTAAAGTATTCTCCTTATTAGAGGAAATTTGTGAAGGCGAATTTTCAAGTGAAGTATATGTATTTGTTAAGTAAACTAAATTTTGGCATGCATGTCGTTAATAGATAATCCAGGGTTGTTCAAAGAATTCAGATCCTTTTCCGATTGTGGATGGGAACAGCTGAAATTGGGTTTTGAAATGTGTTATGCTTTTCCATAAGGTTGAATGAGACATAATATTTTCATTTTTTAAAGGGTGCCTTTTTGTTACATTATTCTGAATGTGTTGGAAGGCGTTTCATAATCTATGCTTGACGCATGATTTTTTCTTTCTTGTTGGTATTGTAAAGACTTGACTTGTCACCAGTCGGACCATGTGATCAACGCTATGCTTGACATCGGCAAACCAAATATTCGTTTTTCTCACTAGACTCTATTAAGTACAAACACGCCAAATCATTAAGTACAAACACCCTACATCTAATAAAACTTACACACAACTAACTCTTTTTAAAACTTAAAAAATAAAACTCCTTCAAAGAAGAACGCATCCTTATTCAACGGGACAAAAGTCGGATTGAGTGCTCCGAGCAACGAGCTTCTGACGCTTCTAAGGAAGCTAGTAAAACAGAACGAGCTTCCGAAAATATATGTTTTGAAGTCGAGTAAGGCGCATTCGATGAATCAAGAGTCGCCGATTAAGGCTGTTCTCAACTGCTCTGCTCAACAAGCGCAAAACGTTTTGACACATTTACAAATTCATTTATTAACGGAAAGACATAAAACTGGAAAGCCTGACCATGGAAGCGATTTGGAATCGAACTGTGTTTTCCATTTTTTGATCAATAAATTACCTATTGAGTTATAAGCGATTTTGATCACGTGATACAGCTTTTTTATCCCCTTATTGACTGGATTTTCTTCTTTCGTCCGGAAGTTCAGTTCAAAATGCCAACTTTGACACTATTTTCTGAAAGATCTATTGCGTTTACAAAAAAAAAATGGAAAAAACAGTTCGATGACATAGTTTTTAAATGACAACACCTTCTAGTTTCATGCGTTTATGAACAAAAATGAATTAAAACTTATGTCAGAAAGTTGACTCTTTGGATTTGAGAACAGGCAATGAAATGTAAGTATAACTTAATGACCCAGATCGCTGCCGCTGCTTGAAACTTTTGTTCAAAACTTTAAACGCATTTTCCTTAAAACTGCTTTTTTCAACAGGGTTGACATGATATATCAAGTTCTGTTTAACCCATTTACTTCAAATTTTGTACCAACCTTCAATCTATAACTTTCGATCGCCCCTACCATTTTTGTATCAACATTATTTTTTTTACAATTTAAAAAAATTAAAAATAAAAAAAAAGAGTGGAAAAATGCCTTTTTTTTCCAGACAGCCGCCATTTTGCGATTTTTTTTCCTCCAGTTTTTCTCTTAGGTATGCGCTATACCGGTATTCTTACTAATCAAGTATTTTTTTTGTTTCAGATGACCAGAAGGGTTGCAATCGTGTCAAACAGCACACCCTCTTTTTTTGCCCCCAACTTATTAAATCTTCTTTTGTTTTTTCAAAACAAAATTTGTATATTTTCAAAATATCAATAAATATGCTTTAAAAAATGAATTGTAAATATATATACAGGGTTAGCGAAATTAAACTTCCGCTACTCAAAGGACACTGGTGTCCGTTCTACTAATCCAAAGAGAAAAATATTTGGACAACAGACACTTCGGAGAATGCGCTCCAGATTTCCAATATATATATATATATATATATTTATAAATTCGCCAGTAGATGGCGCTACGAGTTATTGTAGTAAGAGAGGACAAACTGAGATCCCGAAACACTGAATGACCAGAAGTCTTACACAAAAGAAACGCAATAAGGACAACAACACAATTACAATATTGCACTTCTAATTTATTACAGCAAAAACACTCCTTTAAATGACATTACAAAGCATGCAAATCAATGCTTTCATACATGTTCAATATGCGAAACCACCATGTTCGACAACGCACTCCATTCTGAAAATCGCGCTTTCTACCACTGAACGGAGAGAGTCAACATGGATGTTCTGAATATGGCTGCGAATACTGTTTTTGAAATCGGACACAGTTGTCAAATGTTCCCGTAAATGTTGTCTTTCAAAAATCCCCATAACCAGGAGTGAGATCGGGCGATCGCGGAGACTAAGTTATTGGGAAACATCGGCTGATCACAAATGCGTCTGTAAATGTCAGCCTCAACAATAATTGGTTGACTCGGTTTGCGATGCGCGGTTGGGCTCCATCTTGCATGAATATGGTTTCTTGTAGGCAGCCTTGTTGCTGGAGTGTAAAAATTACGTAGGTCTGTTGCATGTCATCATACCGTTGCGCATTAACATAACAAGTAATAAGTCGTTGAGGAATCACTTCTTCAAAAAAAAAAAAAAAATATGGTCCGATAATGAATCCAGCAGTGAACCCGCACCATACGGTCACTTTCGTATCATGCAAGAGTTTGGTGTGCACCTCGTGGGAGTTTTCTCTCGCCCACATGCAACAATTGTTGATATTCACCTGTCCTTTAAGTTAGAAGTGGGCTGCGTCCGTCCACAGAATGTTCCATGGCCAGGAATCATCAACCGCCATTCTCGCGGGAAATTGTAGCGCGAATGTTTTGCGAGTGTCCGGGCCGTGCCATTCCAATTGCTGAACCTCTTGAATCTTCTACGGGCAGAAGTTCAGAATACTACGCATGATATGTCAGGAAGTGGAGTAGGGCCTATCAAGGGTACGTGAAATAGTCGCTACACTGTGGCGATTCAGTGCTTGCTTACACGACACCTGCAGCAAAATCTTATACGACGGCGATGGCGATCCTTTTTCTTCTTCTTCCCGGTAAAACGCCTAGCTGTCCTGTTCGCTCGAATTTCACCATCATGTCTCAGAGCACACTCCGATATAGGTCCACGTCGTTGTTTCTTGAGACGTTGGAACTCTCCCACAGCTGCCGCTGCATTCTCTCCGTTGCGGTAGTACAGTTTGACTAACAGTGATCTCTCCGGCAACGCCTTCATTCTGCAAGACTCATCTGGTTGTGGCACAAACAACTTCTTCCTTTTATCGCGCGTGACATTTGCATATGTTGATGCAATGTGCTGCCCCGCTGCACCATCTGGTAGCGATTTTTTAAACTATTTGTTTTCGGAAATCTTGAGAGCATACTGTGAAATGTCTGTTTTCCAAATACTTTTCTCTTCTGACTAGTAGAACGGCTTCCAGGGCCCTTTCAGTAGCGAAAGTTTAATTTCGCTAATCCTGTTTATATATATATATATACTAGTATTAAAAAATGTACTGATGAGCACTAAAAATGGTTAATATGTTTTTAAGTATGAAAAAGGGCTCGACAAGTGCTTCTAATTGAGTATGAGAAAGGACAATGGGTCCCTTTATGGCTGCAGCTCACTGTCAAGGCCAGCTTTGAAAAAATCATATTTGCGTTTTGAAAAACACTCTTATTGATTTTAGTTATGACGGATGATTGTAAAAGAAATAAAATATGTCTGTAACTTCAGAATTTTTAAAAATCTTATATATTAAAGAAACTCAAGGTTTTACATTTTATTAAAATTAAACTTAACTAAAGTGACAGATATTTTCGGTTAAATGAGAGCAGTGTTTCAGACCGTTTTATCGAAAGATGAAAGCTTAATTAATTAAAGTACTTAAGCTTTTAAGAGAAAGCAAATAACTTCTCCACTTAGTTTTTTATGGCAATTTCAAGGAATAATTTTTCTTGTAATCTTTATCATGAATTCAATTAAACCTTGCATGTGAAAGGTTTTAAATGTAAATGCTGTACAGCTTTCACTACATCAATTAAATTAGCAAACAAGTGCTTAATTGACTTTCTTCCTAAAACGTCAGAATATAGTAAATATCAAAAACGTGCAAGGCAACACAATGGGATATCATGGGAGTATATTTTAATGTGAAAAAAATAAATGAGTTTTTAAATGTGGAAGCTTCCTTTTTTCAGGATTATGATTCTTATAGTGAAATATAAAAATATGTTGTTTGTGGTTATCTAGTAAAGGTCTGAGTGAATATTTGTGAATGTACTCAAAAAACACCTGTCTGCCGGATATTTATCTTTCCCACATCATTTGTCCACAAACAACACAAGAATATAGGAAATAAACAGTTAGTTGTTAAAAGTATGTACACACTAATTTCACATCGATATTCGATAACCTATTTATAATGCTAATTCACAGAATGCATATTTTAATCGCTTGATCAGATTTCGTAAGAAAAAAGGAACAAAAAAATTCGGTCAATTTTCATCCGGAATAAAGTTGATTTACGAATTTCTATCAAATTGCAAATTTCTATTGTTGAAAATCGGTACTTGTAGTTAGACGAACTATTTTAGGTAGCATGTAAGGAATTCAGACCGGTATGGAGTCGACTTTAGAATTGCCTACATTTTTAGAAAATCGCAAACTGGTAAAAGTTTTAACAACTCAAAGGATTATTTCGCCTATAATAAAGGATTATTATCGATAATATTACTACATTTGTTACCCTGTGATAATTAAGTTTACAAATACCTATTTATACTTACTAACATATTTCCGACTAGTTGTATTGAATGCCTTGAACGAAAACTCTCGCACTTATTTTGAATTAAATCTTGGAAAGGAATTCAAATTTCAGTGTGCTTGAAACATGGTACTTAATTTTAAGATATTCTGTGAGCAAAAAGGATAAGATTTAATTTGAATAAATTTTATAAATGGCCATTCCAAAATTTCACAATATAAACTTAAGGTATTTTAAATCAGCATTATGATATTAAACACGATTACAACATTAAATATTAAATAAAATATTGATTTTTTTTACTGGAAAGGTAAATTGTAATGAAAATTTGTGGCTTCCTGAGAATTTGTTGCATGATATGTTTTATGCTATGAGAAATAGTCCAAACAGGCAAACACTTTTGCACTTCGACAAATTGCATGTTGTAGCTATCGATGGGGACTGGAAAAACGAAATTGAACAACACAAATGAAAATTTTTATCTATAAACATATAATATAGAAGAAATTAAAAATAAAATTATTTTCTACTTTAAAACAGATAGTATTACTAATAATAATAAGCTAGATATTAACTCTAAGCTTCCAAAAGACAACCAAATTGAATAGATTCCTATTTATTGTTTCTAATTTTGTGAACTACGAAATTTTTTATGGTTTAAGAATTTGTAATTTAAGTACATACTAGTAGTATTGTGATTGACTCTGTTCAGTTGAACATAGAAATACACTAAAAAATGCAGATATTATAAAAGGCCTACGCATTTCAGCATCCTTTCGACTAAAAATAATTTGTTTGTCTTATTCATCTAGGTACATTCCACGATATTTTATCGAACCACCGTTTGACCCTCTTTTTTACAAACAGCTTGCGCCCACCAGTTATTAATCCGGCACTTTTTTTTTTTAAACTAGAAAAAGGGTTTTTACTTTTACATATGTACAATTATTTACTGTAAATGGATTTTTATACACACCTCGACTTTCTAAAAATAAAATTCTCGAAAAAGCAATAAATTTGTAACACGTATTCTATAGTAACATATGGGACATTCTTACAATCTTTTGACTTTCGGGAAAAAAAATCTGGTGAAATTAAACTTGCTAAAATAACATTTTAATCTGATAGACGAATGCCTTAATGATTCAAAATAAAGAAAACATGATCAGCAGCGAACAATGTTTTATTTAACTGAGGTTTAAATTAAACTTACGAGTTTAATTTTCCTTACCATTTTACCGCTATAACTTTTTATTTTCTTCTAAATTTTTATTTATAATGAATTTGCATAGTACCCACAGGACATTCAAATAAGAAATAATAAAAATGTAGTATTTTTAATACAGAATTTTTGTATAACATTGTCTTAAAGGGGTGTTAAAGAAGGGACGGTAAAGTAAAAAAGGGGGACGGTGTAGGGAAACAGAGACGAAATGGGAAAAAAGGGACGGTAAGGAAAATTACCACCTATTTTTAGGAAAATCATGTTAAGGCTAAGTGATAGCCACAATGTTCATTGATTTTTAGAAACAGTTGTTAACATTGGATTATTTTTTTTTTCTAATTCACCTCGAAAAGTGCAGGAATAAACCTTGGGGACTACCAATAAAGCCACGCTCTTGAAATTGATATTTAAATGCTGATTTAAATTCTGCAGTAAATTTCCTGTCAAAGAATTTTAGGCATTCTTTCTCTAGCATACTTCTGCATGAGAAAAAACTTGAAAAAAAAATTCTGTGGTTGCATCTGAAGTGATTTTCTGTATACGTTTAGCAAGAGGGACGGTAAGGAGTAAAAACCCAGGGACAGAATTTAAAAAATAATATCAACCGTAAAAATGTGTACAGGTTAATTTTATGCTACATATTTATATAAAACAATTCTCACAGTTTCGGAAAAAAATTACATTGAATTACTTTTATTGAAACAATTTTATACAGATAGCTCTAAACTTAAAAATCAGCATCAGGGACACGGGGCGGTATAGGAGTTTTCCTGGTATTTGGACCCCCAACATCGTCCAAAACTTATTTATCTCGTTAATATTGTTATGCAATCATGCAATGGGATGTTCCCCAGCATATGAAATAATAAAAAACCAAAAAAAAAATGTATTAAAAAAAAATTATTATTCAGGGACATAAAAGTCAAAAGATTGTGAGAATGCCCCATATATAAATCTAAACAAGAACATTTTCATGAGTATCCAGAATAGCATCTTCATGAGCAGAAATGTAATATGAATCTCATGATAATAATGTGAAACAGAACTTGGTGCTTCCTAATATTTTTTTAACAGAAGAATACTTTTTAATTTTATTTTTGTCATCGGCTCAAATAAGCATGCTTTACCAAGTATAATACTATTTGAGCAACGTTTTTCTCTTTCATGTAGTAAGGCACATTGTAACATAGGTTTGAATATTTAAATCATTTTCCGATACCTGTTACCTTCAGTGGATAAAAAGTATTTGCGCAAAAAAATTATTTTTCACAGAAAACACCGATAATAGGTGTGACAAAAACAGCTATAAAAATACATTATTTTTCCCTAAAAGGTAATAATCATTAAAGATAAAATATCATTTCTTCATGCCAAAAAACTATTTGCACACATAACATTTTACTTTTGTTAGGCATTGTTAAACGTAACATTATACAAATTTTCTGCAAATGTAAATCATACATTTCCTAAAAGACGTATGACATGATTGTTGAAGTCTCTATTCTACCAGTTTCAGTTGGCTTGATTCCAAAAATGTGTTTTCTATGGCTTTGCGAGAAAAGATTGTAACCTCCTCCATGACTGTGATTTAACTTACAGAGAAACCAGTAAAAAATTAAATATAAGCTTTTATAGTGTTCGTTGTGTAAAAAACAAAAAAAAAAAGAAAGAAAAGAAATACTGGTTCAACAGCAAATCACCTGCGATCTGAACGTCCAAGGAAGCTGAATGAAAGTCAAAAGAGACTCGTTACACAATAACGATGATAAAAATCCCTCCCGCTCGGCCTACAGGCGGAGGTAGATTTCGAAGTTAAGTACGAATTGCACCAACAAAAACTAAATCAAGATTATAGATAAACCCAATTTAACAATTTTATCTGGCCGCTTTTGACGAGTTTTTAATTTCATTTTTCTTTAAAACATTTTATGGTGGTATTCAAAATAAAATTTTCTACCTCCCACTACTCGAAATTTTCTGACACATTTTTAGATTCATTTTTAAAAGTAAAAACATAAAACTTGCTGACGTGATTTTTTGAAGAGATTTATAAGTGACCTACTTTTTTATTTTTCATTCAATGAATTAGAACTTGATTTACAAACTATTATTTTTTCAGTAGGACCATTTTTTTCGTTTCCAGTACTATCGCTTCGGGAAATTCGATTCAAAATGACCACTTTGACAGCATTTTTTGAAATATATTCTGTCTAGTTTCCGAATAAGAGAACCTGCCAATTGGATGCGTTTGAGAGCAAAAATGAATTTAAAAATGAGTCAATAAGGAGTTTGGATTTGAGTACAACAGTTATACGATATTTTTCTTCAATCTCTACTTTTGTTTAATTTGTAGTATAAAAGTTGTAGATAGTATTAAGAATATTTATAGAAAATATTAGGGAATTTGATATCTTTAGAATTACGAAGTTATGAATTTTTTTCTACGTAAACCCTATTTTTCCACCCCTTGAGCCCACTTTAAATTTTATTAAAAATCTGTGATGCAGAAATTTTTGGCCCTTTTCCTAGAAGTAATAACAACTTTAAACTTATTTTATATGTATTATAATTAAGATGCTATGTTTTTTTTTCGGTTTTCACCAAACCCCTCCCTATTTCCATCCTCGTGGTCCGGTTTTGCCCATTAACAAACTTTACTGAGATTTTCTTCCCCTTGATGTTATGTGCCAGTGTGGAAGACATTTGTGCAGAATTATAGAAGTTATTGTGTCCATAAAAAATGATACATACATATACATATATATCTATGTAGATGAATTGTAATATTCTATAATGGTTATATATATCGGGTGTCCCAAAAATAACTGATGGATTTTAAAATTCAATAACTTGCAAATGGTGACAGATATTAAAAAAATTCTTGCAGGAGTGTTATGTAAGAAAGCAGGAGTTTTTTTGCTGTAATTCTCAGTTTCAGTTACATATAGCATCGATAGATGTCGCCGTAAGCAATAATTGCTCAATACAGGCTCGATTTTCCAGCCTCTCTCTTCCTCCATGCTGAAAAAGGAGATAAAAATTTATTGAATGGATCTCAAAGTTCCAAAAATCGGGTCTGGACTGAGCGCCTATTGCTCTCAGCGCCATCTATTGTTTGAAATTCTAACTAAAATCAAGAATCTCAGTAAAGAAACTCCTGACATCATACATAACCCTCCTGCAAGATTTTTTTAAAATATTTGTCACCATTTGGAAGTTATTGAATTTTAAAATCTATCAGTCACTTTTGGGACACCTGGTATCTCTCTCTCTCTCTCTCTCTATATATATATATATATATATATATATATATACAGAGAGAGAGAGATAAAGTTTATAACAGGGTGTGATTTTGGGTTCTAGGGGTCATGATCGGCATAGATCTAAAAAAAAAAATTCAGAAATTCCAACATATGAGAGAATGTAATAAGTAGTATTTCTTACGAAATCACATACTATCACACTCCCAGCTATTCTAAATATTCTTCATAATGAAATTATTCAAGGAAGAACCCCTCTCAAAATCCATTATATCAGTGAAATAAGTTAGTAGACAAAATTTGAGTTTGCCAAAGCTTAAAAAGTTCTAAAAAAAATGATTTTTCGATGAAAGCCAGTTTAATATTTGGCTTAAAGAAAAAGGTTTCGCGAAATTCGAGTACTTCATTTGAAGCAAGAAGAATAAACTGTCGAACATGGCGGTGGATATGTCCTGTTTTGGTGAAGCATGACTTTAATGCATGATTTGAAGCATGATTTTAATATAGGTAATGGTTGTAATGGTGTTTATTGAGGGTGATATAAATGCTAAACACTATATTAAAATATTATTAAAAACGCAAGGTATAGTGTATTTAAATTGGGAATTGTTAAGAATAGTTCAATTTATTTTCAAAATGACAGCCATCCAAATGTAGGGGAGACCAGGGCTAGTATGCGCAGTTTTTAGTTATTGATTTTTATTAATTTTTTGTTTAAGTTTTTTAACAAACTTTAACTGTACTTTTAAAGAACAGGCATTGGGCTATAAATACCCGTAGTTTTGAGTTTGTAGCTTTTGTAGTTTATGTTTAGCGGAAGCCTAAAGTAAAAGGAAAATTGTGCGCCAACCTACCCCGTCACGGGGCAAGTTGCCTATACCTATGGTGTAAGTTGGCACACCTTTATAAAAATTTAAATAAAGCTCAAATAAGACGCGTAGTTAAGCGAAATCAATTTCATTATTACCAGTAAGTTTAAACAAAGGCGGTATAGCCGTACAATCTAAATTCTAAATCATACAGACATAAAAATAATGAATAAAACATTAACATTGAGTAACTTCTATCCTACTCTATATCATCATCAGAGTTACAGTTGTCAAAAATAAAAAATCGAGTGTCTCCGTTTGGGCAAGCCTCGTGTGCCCAAAATCTTGCATTGTAACTACCTTTCTCGTTGTTTGCTGTTTTTCAAGCTACCAGCACACCCCAAACACCGAGCCAACTTTCCGCGTGTTCAATGCATCTACTAGCCCCATAATAAATTTCTTCATAAAAGGGGCACGTAATCCTCTAAGCATAAATAATTCAAGTAAATCACATATGGGGTAGGTACAGTTAATCATACACTAAGAAAAACTGCACAAGTTAAATCGCAATTATTAAGATAAGTATTAGAAATTAGAAAAAGAATGAAGCCACAAAAAATTGCTCATGAGTGCAAAAAACAGAAAAATCGCAATAAATGTCCACTGCACGTAGGTAACGCTGCAAAACCACAATGAGGATTGTAAAAAGCATGACTCGTTGCGCAATCTACCCACAAACAGGCGATTTATGAGGACTGCGCCTACTTACCCCTGTAGCCAACTAGCCCCGGTCTCCCCTACTGCCAAAATAACGAGGTTTTAGAGCTACACCGTAATTAATCTATGTAAATAGATTATTGCTATTATCTTTTATTATCGATACACTTTATTCTTATTGAGAATTTGTGGCATAATTTGGATGTAAATGTGAGAAAAAAATAACTTTCAAGCAAAGATGTTCTTAAGCAAACTCTCACTGTGGAATGGCCAAAATTGAGTATAGAACTTCGTTTTATAGAATCAATGCCCAGAGGATTGCAGGCAGATATCAATGGAAAGGGTACGCATACCAAGTGTTAGCAGTATGGGTCATTCTCATGTAAAGGTACGTTTTACTGCTCCAAACCGATAAATATTAAGAAATGAAGCAAATTTCCAATTTTTTTATTCATATGTACATTTAAGTTTTAAGAAAACTATCAATTACATTACTGATAAATTAATTTCAAGAATTAACTTCAATCTTTTAATGAGTATAAGTGCTCTCCGTGTGGACGTGTCTACATATAAACAAACCGTTCATTCCACTGACGTTTAAACAATGTACTTATTTTCTTAATTTTGTTTCAACAATAAATAATTAAAAGTATTTAGTTGAGCTCTAACTTACGATATTTTAACCCTTAAATGCCTGATTTTTCAAAAATCATTGTAATAATTTTTTCGGTTTTCATTTTTTAAATAAATCATGGAAAAAATACTTTCAAAATTCATATTTTGTTTTAAGTACTGTTTACGGCTAAAAAACTGTTTGTTACTAATCGGCAATACTGGTCTTTAATTGAAAAAATAATTTTCCTTGATAAAATTCTATAATATTATACACAAAAGAATTTTAGGAACTATAATAAGGAATAAATTTTACTTGCTCACGGCAGAACAAAATAGGATATTTCGCAAGCTTCCAAACAGAGCAAAAACGACAAGTAGCAACAATTGAAAAAATAAATCTATCTTTATTCTTAAACAGCACAAGTTATATAGATGGCAACCATCTATATGTTAAAATTCATTTAACACTAGAACGGCGGGAGAGGTCATTTTGACACCTGAGTACTTTCGCCCGTTGATTACTTTTGTTTGCTTGGACGAAATCATTTGAATTTTTTGACTTTTCCTAAATAGATAACATATATTTCTGAAATAAAATTCAGCTTTCTAGATTTGTTAGTTTTTGAAATATTGACTTTTATTCCTAGAACGGCGGACGGGGGTCATTTTGACCCTTTTACTAAAATACTCTTTGTACTCAAAGCTGCTTTTGTTGCTATACTATGTGTTCGAGGAGCAATAAAAAAAGGGGTTTAGATTTTTATTCATTGTCGTTCAAGGCATGAGGAATGCTATTTTGCATAGAAACTATCTCAAGAGATAGATTCAAAGAAAGAAAGATTTTTTAGGTTTGATGAAAAGACAACGAGATCTAGCAAACTACAGACTGATAAATTTGCTCTTGCATCTGAAATGTGGAATAAATTTATTGAAAATTGCAAAACATGCTACCGACCAGGACAAAATATTACAGTTGATGAACAATTGTTCCTATCTCAAGATAGATATAAATTTACGCAATATATGCCAAATAAATCGGATAAATCTGGAATAAAATTTTGGTGATCTGTTGACGTTGATACTAAATACTTCTTGAATGAATTTATTTATCTAGAAAAAGTTGAAACAGCCAATCTTAATTACGTTTATTCGAAAATGTTGTCATGAAATTAACAGATCCCCATCTAAACGAAGGGAGGAATATTTCGACATATAGCTATTTTACTAGCATCAAATTAGCAGAAATGTTAAAAGCTAAAAATACAAGTTTGGTTGCACAATAAAAAAGAACAGAAGAGAAATCCCTATATCATTGAAAAATATGCGCAGTACTCTTTATTCATCGAAGATAGTGGAATGTGATAATATGACACTTACCATCTATCAAGCCAAAAGAAAAAAAAAAGTGTTTTTCTACTGAGCTCACTACATTCTACTATAAAAACTGAAGACGGACTCAAGAAGTTGCCCGATGCAATAAAATATTACAACGCAACGAAGTAGGGTGTGGATATCCATGATCAGATGTGCCGAAAATACTCCGTGAAATCGGTTTCTAGACGATGGCCTGTACATGTACATATCTTTTTCAGTATTTTGGATCATGCAGATTTAAACACCTGGATAATTTATAAAAGTGTAACAGGAAAGCCTATCAGTAGAAGAGATTTTCTATTAAATTTAGGGGATGTGTTCAGAATGGATCTTATGGTTTCAAAACTACCAAAGATCTTTTCTGAGTCTTCAGAAAAAAAAAAAAAAAAAAAAAAAAAAAAAAAAAAAAAAACACGAAAATAAAATAGATATGAAGAGAAAAAATGTCAAGTACAGACATGCAATGGAAACAAATCTCAAGAATTTTGCGCACCATGTTTCAAAGTTGTGTGCAGAAAATGTACTGGGAAGATTGCTATTTTTTGGTTACAACTGAATTATTTCCTAATATGTGTGCACAATTTGGACTATTATAAGAATTAAATAAAATTGAAATAGAATGCTTAACATATTAACCATTCAGCTACACTTATAATGAAATAACGGAAACAACAGAACAAATTTCTCATTTATGGATTTAGAGAGTGAATCATTCGGCGAATAAGTTAGATGGGAAAAAAAAAATATATATATATATATATATATATTATTTTATAAATTATGTTTTATTTTAGTTAACATTAGTTTTAATTTGTGAAAACATTAATTTTAAATCGATTTTTATATCAAATTAATGAGTTTTTTGAGTAGTTGTAGTATGGTCCAATTAATCGCCATGTAGGCGTTACATATACAGTACTTCTAAAATTCAATAAATTATCGAGTAATATTAAATATAAATTATGAAATACACGGAAATTACATATTTTTGCCAATGTATGGCATTTAAAATTGTTTTAGCGTTGTTATTTCAGTATTTTCATCGAGATGTCAAAATGACCCCTTCCCGCCGTTCTAGTAGGTAAGATTTTCCCGCCGTTTTAGTGTTAATAATATTTTCAGAATGTATTTTATTGGCAGCATTAGGCATTATAGCTTCAATATTATTCTAATAGTATTTTAGAGCATAAATTGGGTATGTTGCCGAAAAGCAACACCCGGCATTTAAGGGTTAAAAATGGTTTTATTTATTTATAAACTTTGTTCCTAGCCAAAATAGTATTTCTCCATCGATTCTGAAAGGCTTTTAGTTTTTTTTTTTATATAACTCTTTGTAAAATCATTCAATATATTCCATTTATTAATTTCATTTGGAGTTTGGGAAAATTATCGGTAAATACTCCGTGGTCATCCTAAATAAAATAAGAAAAAGGTAATTTATAATAATAATACAAATTTTGGGCAGCTTTAACTTTGCATTTCACAAAAATAAATGCACCATCTTAGCAACTTGAAAACCAAAGTAGTTAAAAATTCAAAACTCAAATTTTGTCTCTCCCATGGACTTGTTATATCCATTTTTACTGATATGGCCTAGTTTATCGGTTATTTATAAAACTTTGATATATGTAGTGTGTAGCACAAGGAGGTCTCAAATACAAAGAGAAGATACAAAAGTAATGAAATCCTAGTTTTCACGGTTTTTCAGAAAATTACATTTTATAAATTCAACAGTTTAAAACAACTTTTTTTTTTACCCAAATTTGCCTTTCCTGTGAGAATTGCTCTAACAGAATAATTATATATAATAAATATGTACCAACTAAGCCAATAATGCCTCGATTATGTCTTCATTTAATTTTTCGAAATGTAAATGTCCCTGCCCATTGCCTCCGTGTCAGAAATTTAAAAAATAAAAAAATTGTAAAAAATAAAATAGAAAATAGAAAACTTGACATTAATACAGGGTTATTGATTAAGCATAGATGAAAACATCCATGCAATGTTTTAGATTTTTTACATATTTTTATAAAATAGATTTTTTTTTTTTGCTTTTGCTTTAAGTGAGAATAGCCCATATTCGTTTCTTTTGAATATTTCTTATTTTTGCATAGCTGCCAACTTTTACGCTTTCTTCTTACCACTAAACTTTTATAGTAAATATTGTCTTATCTTCAAAATCTCACGATTAAAGAAGGCGAAAATCTTTATTAAATTTTAGTGGTAGCAGAAAAGCGTAAACGTTGGCAGCTATGTTTTTTGTATTATCATTGCTATTGTAAGAGAATTTTTTTGGTGTTACAAATGTTCATTTCTTTATTTTTTATATTTTCGATTAAGATATTAAATACCTTTGATATCTTTGTTTTGCAAAAAGGTTCTGCGTTTTCCCTTCGCAATTGCCTTTTTGTTTATTTATGCCTGGTGAATGCAAAATAGGAAGGAGTGCCAATACTTTTTTTACCCACTCTATTTGCTCCATTGTTACTTATGTACTTAAAGAAGACTATTTTAGTCTTAATTATCGAAATCTGTCCACCTTGCTTAATAAATTTGTATAAATATCACATTCTCCGTTTTTTATTACGGATATATTTTCCTTTTATAGCATATCTTATTTATTCTTTTTCTTTAATTAAAATCACCAAAATTCGTCACTTATTCTGCGAAAGTCTCTTTTCGCTCCTTTCTTCCTTTATTATCAGGACAGTAATGAAATACACCCTTTTTTTAATAATAAACATTAATACGCAGATGGAATGTAAAATAACAGACTCGTACTGAACATAAGATACTTATAAGATAAATTTAATTTTATCTTATCTGTGCGATTAAAGCTTTTCTGCGATATTACATACGGTATTAAAATTTTTAATTGGTAAATATATTTATTACTTCCAAAAGGCAAGTAATGAATGTATAATACGAAGTCAGATCTGCACATCGTTTAACTAAAATATGTGCATAAAAGTTTTATTAAATAACTTACAGGAATGATAAAAATAATTTAATTGTAAATTTTTATCAAGATTGTGGTGAAATTGTTAAAAATGGAAATTTCTGTGATAAAGTAAATGTCTATATCAATGGCATACCTCATAAGGCATCTTTTATCATCACAGATTTTTTGCATTTTTTTTCTTCGTATTGTTACCACAAAAGAATTAATATTTTAATTTTGCAAGAATCGGTTACACCGTTTTTCCGTAATACGCGACATTTGCTTGAAAAGATGCTGTTCAAACAATTAAAACAAGGTTCAAAATAAATAAATATTTCACAAACATACAATATCATTACAATGCAATATCATTTAATTTAAAGAAAAATATTATATTTTAACTGAATAAAAAATGAGTTAATTGTAATATCTTTAACCAATAAAAAAATCCTTAATCTAAAATTAAGTAAGACGTGCAACATACATAAAATCATGAAGAATATTATACAAACATAGAATATAAGTCACGTAAAAAAGAAGAGATCAAAATATATCTTTAGAACGCGAAGTAAAAAGGTTCAATTCTAATAAATGTGTCTGAAAAATTCGAAAAAGAAAGAAAACAAATGTTGCTACGAAATGAAAGAAATAATTCTTTTTAAATTTCTGAAAATAAAGTTGTATCTGCTAAAGTTCGTCTAAACCTGTTCTAAAACGGATTTTAACGGACATAGAAGACATTTTCTATTTTTAGATTAAAGCTTTTCTGAAGAAAAAAAAATAGTTACGATTAATAAAAATAAAATGAAAACTCTTTCAAAAGTACATTTTCCTTCTTTGAGTAGCATCACTGCTGTTTTTTAACTCATAAAAAATATCTGTCGCCTTTTGCACTGCTATTTTTTTTTTCAACGTATTATTTTAATTTTAATTTACTGAGATTCATAAATGTATACTTTTGTGAAATAGAAAATTGGTTGTATATATGCCCACGCACTCGCATAAGTATTGTATATATCCTCCTGAGACCCAAGCAAAATATTATGCATGTATTTTTTAAATACGAGTTTTTTTTCAACAAATAGGCATCAAAAATGGTGTTTTTAAAGAAATTAATAAATTTCGATTTTTTAATTTTGTTTTGCAGCACATCCATCTAAATGGATGTTCAGGCCAAAACTCCCTTTAAAAGAATTGAAAAAATACTAAAAGTATGGGAAATAATAGAATTTATTATAAAGAACATAAGGCAAGTATTAACATCTACTATTAAAATTGCAAAAAAAAAAAAAATAGTTTAAACAAATTAAAATAACATAAGAACCAAACTTACCAGCAGAACGTAGAATTTCAACAGGGCTCATCTATTACGCCATTTTGTAAACAAAGTAGTTACTGTTGCCAAAATCCAAAAGCTGAGTGTTGATTTTTGGTTCATACACTACCATGCCAAACTGGTTTTAGATTGCTACAATGAAATTTAAACGCAATAGAAGGAGAAAGCAAAACATCCATGTAAATGGATGCCAGGTCTCAGAAGGATATGCTAAAAAAAGTATTACATAAGGAGACACACACACATATATATCTATATCTATATCTATATCTATATATATATATATATATATCTGTGTATATGTATATAAGTATGTGGAGAGAGTTATTTCCTTTTTATGAGGAAAAGTCCTCTAATAATTTAAATTTTTCTTACGGGTGAAATTGAAAATATTTTCTCATTTG
Organism: Maratus speciosus; assembly: GCA_963932465.1. Taxonomy (NCBI): domain Eukaryota; kingdom Metazoa; phylum Arthropoda; class Arachnida; order Araneae; family Salticidae; genus Maratus; species Maratus speciosus. Next base: position 681,008,920 of record OZ010787.1, on the reverse strand, counting down.
AGTATAAAATGATGTATTTATTTCTACCTCAAAATCTTTGTTTGGAGAAATTTCAAAATCTACTTGAATCCGTAGCTGTCGAATCAGTAGAATATTCTTTTTATATTCATCTAAATAGACAGTAAAAATGCTTTTCTTTGGCACACAATCAAATTTTTGAGTTGTGATATAACTTATGTATTCATTTTTTTAACAGGCTATACAACATTTTCTTGAGACAATGTTTATGACTAAACCTAAATACGTGTAAAATATTTCAGTAACCATTTACAATTTAATAGAAAATGTATTTTTCCTCCTGAAACGTAATATTCTGATTCAAAATATAAAATTGTATTTTAGAATTTCTTCTAATATTTGAAAAATTTGAAAAAAAAAATATCGTGTATGGTGAGAGGCAACTCATAAAAAATAAGATCTAAATATTCGAGGTGCGAAGCAAAATGTAATCGAAATGACAATATGCGCTTCCAGAAAATTTTGATATAAATATTGCTTTTCGCAAGACCCTGCAGAAAATTGAATGTTTCTGTTCAATTTAAACTAAATTATAGATGCAAATCACATCTGTGGCATCGACGTATTAGAAAACATATCATCAAATTTTAGAATACATATTTAGAGTAAAAGTACATGAAATGCAATATGCATATAGATGGAAATGTATATTTTGACAGCTTAGTTATTACGTTGATGGTATCTGAAAGCAGCAATAGTGAGTTATATACTAAATATATAAGCAATGTTTGAAAAATTTCAAATAAATCTGATTAGAATATGACATTAGATCTTTAAAAAGAATAAAAAAGAGGAAACAGTGTACGATTTCAAAATTATTTAAAGCACTAGGAGAAAAGCATCGAGATATGTCACAACAAAACTAAAATTAAAGTTTCAGTATATATTGAGAATATTCTATTTAGCAAACAACCGTTACTACTTTCGGTCATAGAAATTAACAAGTCGGAAATTGTGCGTCAAACGTGGTCAATGAGACGTGTTCGTACTATAACGAAGGTTTAAAAATATTCAGATCTTGGTGCAATAGCTGTTGTACTCTTATGTAAAAATGCATGAATATAAAATTTATTACGCTAATATATTAAGGGGTCTTGTACCTTTTCAATGCGTCGAAAATTAACGAAAATCTTCAAAGTTGGAATTAGTCTATCTTCAAAACCTTTTTATGTATAAACATGAAATTTTGGATATTGATTAAACAGATTGTGCTTTGTAATATGCTACCATTAGAAATTTATTAGCCTTTTACAGAATTTGTGTATCATTGAAATCAAAATAGCTCTTTTATTACTCCAGGAGTCATTGCGTGCATGATATCCGGAGAAAGTATGTATAGATTATCGTAAAATTTGGTAAAGATACTAAACAAATATGTGCGTTTAAAATGAACTACTTTTAAGTATTTACAATGGTAATATTTTTAGTTCTGACTATTTTTGGGGTTCCGTACTTAAAAAATAAAAACGGAACCATTATAAGATAACTCCTGTGTCTGTCTGTCTGTCACAGCCATTTTACTCGTAAACTACGGAACGTGGAAAGTTCAAATTCGGGGAAGTAATAAAGACCATTGACCCACATATTTTCAGATTAATAAAAATTCATAAATATATATAGTAAAAAAGTAGAGGGGCTAACTATGCTACTTGAAAAAAAAATCTTTTCTTTGTATATCATGTGGGATATCCTCTGAAAGATTTTGTAACGCTGAACTCAAAAATACATTCCCTTTAATTTTAGGTATTATATTTTCAAAGATATTGTTGAAAATGTAGCGCAAAAATATGTTCCCCCCCATCTAATTCCGAATCTACTGAAACTCAAATGATGAAAAAATTAGAGGTAGTAGACGTTAATATAAACCTTGCCGGAAAATTATAGCGATTACCCTACGTTACATAGTTTTTGAGTAATTAGCATCTTTGTGTTATACACAAATTTCGATTTACGGACATTCAGAAACATTGTTGAGCATCGCTGAATATACCTATCGTTGCAGAAGGATAAAAGCATTGTTGATAATGATTTTCGAAAAAAATCATCGGTAATCCGAGATATTAACCCTTAAAGGTACCTTCAGTTTGGACATCCACAAGGACAGGGGTGGCATACTCTATGCCTAGTTAACAACTTTTAATGATACTAGGGGATCGTACCCGGGCTTCCCGGGTTAAAGAATATAGTTTTAGAAAGAATAACATTTTTTTAATTGAAAACTAATAATTTTTTATGTGCAATAATTTTTTTAGATTGACCACTTACATTAAAAAACAATTTTCATTTGGAAAATACGAATTATACAATCTAATAATTTTTTGAAATTTATCAAAAGCTATATTTTTTATAAAATGACGTCATTTGCATCCGCTAAAGCAATTCACTTTTACAATCCAGTCTTAAATTTCGTCTATAAAAAAGTGTGCCAATGACGTCATTACCACGGAATAACAGACAATATTCTTGACATAGCCCATATTTTAATTTCAACTTTTTTTTAAGGTTTATGTAAAAATGGCAACAAAAAGATACAGTATCTCCTATTTTCGACTATTTTCCGTTTACTTTCAATGACTTTTAATAGAAATGAGGTACTTTTGCTGCCACGATAAGAAAAATGGTATTAAAAATTACAAAAAAAATAATATCTCAAAAATAAATTGAGATACAGCTTTCAAACAAATTGCATTTAAAAGATATTTTTTTTCCTTATACGATGGTGTAAAAATTTAAAATGTGCGATGTTTAGAAGTTTAAAAATTTGCAGTAGAGAAAATTGCAAAACCAAAATTTTATTTCAAATTTCAAAGTGTTGCCATTCGCAAAATGACGTATGCGTTACGCACAGATATGTTTGTCCTTTATAATATAGATATATGTGTAATGTAATGTCCAGTAACAGTATAAAAGCAATAAACTTCAAATTGTTAAAAACATACTAATTCAAGGGCTCTCGGGACTCTAAAAAGTGGAAAAAATGAAAAAAAGACCATTTTCAACATTTAATGTCTTAAAATGTATATGATTTTAAAACACAAATTTAATTGGAATGAAAGATATAAGTATGTTCTTTCGTTTCATGTATTTAAAAAATTGCAAGATACAGAATTAGTATTTATAGGGGGCTCGAAACTGTTACACATTTGTCGAACAAAAAATTAGCATAACAGTTTACGCGCAGGATTACAAAATAAATATTGCAACTAGAATGAAAATTTTGATGCTTACTTATACTTCAGATTGTAATAATTTCCCTGAACTGAAATAAATTTGTATTTAAAGCATTTTTATATTTTTAATGCAATGCTGCATTTAGCCAGTACAAAATTTTGAAAATTTCAACAGTAAAATTACCTAAAAAAATATTTTTTTGAACAATAACAAGGAAATTTTAGGTTCAGTTTATACAGACTAACATGAAATATATGTTTTGAAAATTTCATGAAAAAATATTCAGAAGTTTTTGAGGTCCTGCGCGTTATGACCCAAAAACGCCATTTGGAAAATAATGACTTTAAAGTTTCGGAAACGCCGCTTCAGATATTGAGCGGGTATAATTCTAAAAGCCAAAACTTCTGTTCTAATGGGAATTTCAAGGGAACAATTATATCAAAATATTCAGAAAAGGTAGGAGTTTAACATCTAAAAAAAAAAAATTCTTAAATTTTGAAGTTTAAGAGTCCTGCGACCACTTAATCCTTTCCGGCACGGAGTAATTCTATTTATAAACTTATGAAATAATTAACTGACACCAGAATTTATGAACGAGTTTATTAGAAAATGCGAACTTTTCACATACATGATAAAAGGAAAATTTAAATTAAATACTCTTGGTGCCGTTTGTCTGTTTTGGATTTAAAATTAGGTGTCCGTTTTTAAGGGCATCGCCCTCGAAAGATTTAATTAGTTTGAATCGCATAAATACTGTGGGATTCGCGAAAGTTTGCATTGATTGTATCTCTCAATACGCCTCGGGTGACTTTAAAATTTAATTAAACACCTATCTGGAAAAACGCGGCACTGACCAAGGCGGCGTTGCAACTTTGAGACCTCAATTCGAAGCGCACTTAGTACAATGCCAAATTTAAACTTTGAACAAAGGTTTTGTTTTAGCTACACTGTAAAAATATAGGTTATTACTACGCTGAATTTAGTTTCTTGAAATGCCAAATGAAGTTTAACTATGCACTGCCTTTATTGTCAGTACCGAATTAAGTTCATCATAAACAGATTAGGATAATATTAAAAAAAGAGTTATACGAATAGCTATATTTGATATTATTTAGGTTCAATATCTCTTTGAACTTTCATGGTATACCCATTTACACTTTTTTAATATATACAGTTATACCCAATCCTACGTTATATAGTTTTTTACAAAGTCTTAGTATTCTTTTAGCAACGTTTTTACAATCACAAGTTCATATATTTATTCTACGGAACCCTCTGTACGCGAGTAATGCTCGCACTTGACCGTTTATTATTGATTAAAAATACAAAATTTTTATTTATTTATTTTTTTTTTACAAAAATATAGTTAATGAAATAATTTTGGCCTAAAAGTAGTTCATTTTAAACACACATATATGTTTAGTATCTTTACCAAATTTCATGAATATCCATACATTCTTTCTCAAGATATCATGCGCGCAATGACTTATGGAGCAAAAAATATAGGCTAATAAATTTCTAATGACAGCATATTACAAAGCACAATCTGTTTAATCAACATCCAAAATTTCATGTTTATACATAAAAAGGTTTTGTAGATATACTAATTCAAACTTTGAAATTTTTCGTTAAATTTTGTCGTGTTTAAAAAGTACAAGATCCCTTAAATTCAGTAAAACGGAATTAATAGGACTCCATCTTAAATATGCCATAATCACCATGGCATCCTAGAATCGTGAACTGTTATGGGATATCATTGAATTATTTACGCATGATAGGATTTAATAGGATAAAGAAAATTGTTATTAACATCTTTTTAAGTTTTGACTCGATTTTAATAAAATTTTAAATGACTCGACAAAATTCTGCAACGATTGTATATGTTAAATTTCAAAACAGTCGGCTGAGTAGTTTTTGCGCTGTTATATGCGGACATATGGACAGAAAGACGGATAGACCAGATGACGACTATAGGTGCTACGGATTTATATAATTACGACATTTCCCTATACACCATAATTTAATGGCACACTTTTGAGTGTATCTGTAAATAATCTATGAACTCTACATACTTTATTTTCAATACCGAATATGGCATAGTAAATATCAATAACATATATTAATTACAGAGCAATCAAATTATATCAATCCAAGTTCGAGTTCGGACAGACAGACAGACAGACGACCAGATGGGCAGTCAAACCGAATTCATAAACACTTTTCAACTATGTTGGAAAGTGTTAAAAACGCATAATAGTTTGAAATTTCACTTTCAGCAATTTATGCTAATAGATGGAAGCATAATTTAATACTTTTGCATAGCCCTGTATTTTAACCTACTATCTTTATATACACACCACTATTAGGTAAAATTTAATTAAGACGAAAACACGCTTAAAACTACTGAAATCACACATCGGCAGAAAAAAGCTGCCATTGTTAAACATAACAACGTACAGTCCAATGAAGTGAAAGCCCCTCTGGCAACAGCCAATCTAGTAACTAATCTTTATACAGAAAACAAAGACTCATTGTTAAGTGTTAAGAGTTAAATGTGTGAGTGGTGAGAGTTAAAAATAAGTAGCAAAAGGAATTACTGTGCTTTTACATTCTATGTTTCTGCCATAGATGCACTGTAAAAAAAAAAAAATCTGTAGTTCTACAGATGTAAAGTTACATGCTTACTAAACTTTCATCTGTAACTGTACAAAAAAAGATGCAAATCTACAAAACTAGTTTTTGTAAAGCTACAGAAATCTGTAACTTTACAAACGAATCTGCTAAAATTAACCTCCTGACCGCCAAGCAGAAGAGCAAAATCGTAATGGTTTTTTCTCTGACATTTATTAAAAATGGTTAAAAAAGATGTTTTTTCTAACATGGTATAAATTTTTTCATTACGTATAAGCGTATAAGCCTTGGATTTATTAATCATAACTTAATTTTTCAAAACTGGGTTTTATCTGTAGAATTACATTAATTTAAATAATGTTTCTGTTGCACTGAAACCTACGGCTTAGTTTACGGATATATCAGTCAGCGGCGGTGAGAAGGTTAAAGTAATATTACTAAAATTTTATCTGCAAACCTGGTTGCAGTTGCATGAAAAGTTTTAGGCATCCCAGTTTCTTAAAAAATTCTTAGTAACCTTATAGATTTTTTGATTTTCGGCGCAAAAGTTTGTTTTGTTACATGAATTTTTGCTGTTGCTGTTATATAAAAAGTTCTAGGAATCCCAGTTTCCTAAGAAAACTTTAGTAACTTATCAGATTTTTTTTTTTTTACACTGCGGAAAACAGGATTTGTAATGTTTTAACTTTTGAGTACATCTGATGGAAAAGGATTTGCTTCGTTTTCGATGGGTTACGTATGCATAATAGTGATATTTGACAGAACCGATGTAGCGCCTATTAGATTTAGCGAATTGTGTCGAAGCACCATCGGCGCCATCCTTGCTGCGGCTCTGAAAAATATCGTATTGTTTGAGTGGCTATCTCATCCCCTGCCATCTAAAGGACCACTATCAGTACTTAGCAATTTTCAAAGAAGCACGATTTGAGCAGGTTGATCGTGCAAGATTTAACTTGTACGAAAACGATAATTTGGGTTAAACTTTCTCCCTGAAGTCATTCATGTTAAACCAAAGTGACAAAATCTGACCAATGTTTACGAAAATAACTCCCTAACTTAACCTGCTTATTATTAGCAACTCATCTATTGCAAGGCACCCAAAATATCACTTTATCTTTATGCTCGTCTATGCCTCACAACTGACAAGTTATTACTTAAGCGCATTATGTTGGGTATATTCATTCTAAAATCACCAGTGCTGCACGCAAATAATATGCAGATAGTATTGCGCTCATAGCTTTCGTTCCATCTGCAGACCTTATGTGCTGTAAGCGCGGTATGCACACAATGCATGTGTATATTATGTCTGGGATTCCTTGCATCACATGCTTTGGTGTATTTGCAATTTAAATTTTCTCTGAATGGTAATCAATCTTGTATGCATATCAATACTTTTCACGAAGAATATACATTACGATACAATTGTAAAAAGTGAGTAAACCTTCCTGGCTCACAAATATTGCATTTTAAAATTTTAGATAACATTGTTAAATAAAATTTAAAATTATTTCCAGTTAGATTTTTGATAGTAAACTGAAATTTTCTACTTATTACTTACTTATTAGCAATTTTAATGTAAGAAAGAGCGGGTCGCAATATCAGTTAAGAAAAGACCTAAGAAAAACTGCCCAATAACATATTCTACGTTGTGAATGTCATTGGAAGCATATGAATAACTATTGTCACTTTACTTCGCTACAACTATTTTCGGAAATTTACTTGCTAAATGCTCCCCTGTCGTAAAAGATTATAGGATTATTTTTTAAATTTCGGAAAGTAGGTTTATTCTTATAGCCAGTGGTGAGATAAAAAAAAAAAAACACTACTTGAAGATTAAAAATTTTCGAATAAAAATATTTTGATTATAAAAGGATTTTGATGAATATTTTGATTGAAAATAAACGGAAACGCTTTGAAAGAATTACAGAAAACGAGCGGTTCGAAATCATGCGTCTACTGTAGTTGGGGGGGGGGGGGGTTACCTACACTGTAAAAAAATCTATAAAGTAACTAAGCATTTTGTAGGAAACTGGGATTCCTAGAACGTTTCTGTAACGGCAACAACAAAAATTCATGTAACAGATACACGTTTGCTCTGTAAATCAAAAAATCTGTAAGGTTACTAAGAATGTTTTAGGAAACTGGGATGCCTAGAACATTTTTATGTAACCACAGACCGGTTTCCATGTACAATTTTAGTAAGGTTACTGTAATTTTAGTAGATTCCTTTGCAAAATTACAGATTTCTGTAGCTTTACAAAAACCAGTTTTGTAGATTTACATCATTTTTTTATAGTGTACAGATAAAATTTTAGTAAGCATACAGATTTCTGTAACTTTACATCTGTAGAATAATATATTTTTTGTACAGTGTATATGGCATAAAAGCATTATTATTTATTACGCAGGGCTCGCACCGTTCCTAAAATTTTCGCAGTTTCTTACCACTATTTTAAAACGATATTCTTTATTTTAAGCTTCTACTGCCGATGTTAAAAGAATCTGTCACGCAGATTCTTTATTTGAAAAAGTGGTAGGAAATGTAGAAAAAATTAGGAACGCTGCGAGCCCTGTTTACGCTTAGAGCTTTATATGTGAATGGAATTTTACAAACCTGTCTCTCTTGCACGTAGCGAGAAAAATCAGAACCATTAACGAAACGACAGCCTTAGGCTACGTTGTTCAGCAGAAAGCAAGAAAAATCTTTACAAAAAAATACCCAATCTAAAAAATGTGGAAGAGCATAGAGGAGGTACCGATGGTCATTCCGTTAACACAAAATTTTTTGGACTTGATTATTTAAATGAGCTTAGAAATTTCCAAGTAATAGAGGTAATTTTATTTTACTGAAATTAATATTGGTCACATTAAAAAAAATAAAATATAACCCCTGTTCCTCAATTGTAGAGTGATTTTGATCCCAACCAAAAAAATTGGATAACATTTGATTCTGTTTTCGAACAGAAATTCGTTTTCCGAATAGCAAGACAGTCATCATCCAATCAATCGAAGGGAAAAGCGTACCCGTCAACTAGGGTAACTTTGGCCCAAGAGATAAAAAGGATTAAATCTGCTGTATTTTCTATATCGCATGAGTTTATCGACAAGTTTTGGTCTCAAAATATAGGTTGGAGTATTAGCTTGAGGCTGGCAGTCATTGTAAGTAATTCGCCATGTTTCCACCGTCACAGCAATGGTAAAACAAAAACTTGTGAAGACGGCGATAATTTAGCTCTTACAACTTTTGTCGGCCAAGCTGTAAATTAATTCATTTGAATCTTTGTAAGTACGTGTTGCTAGTAAATATTCAGATCAGGAGCCTCAACGTCATCTCTGCAACTCGTTGTTTTTATCGCACTTTGCGTAATATTATTCTTTCTACAAAAACGCAATTTAAAGTTTTCAATTTACATAAACATTTATAAAAGTAAAAAATATTTCGCAGGTTTCAGACATTAGAAGAGTTAAATTAAACACGTCGTTATATAATGGTATTCTGAAATTCTCACCGGCTACTTATTCCGGTAATTTTTAGATAATAAAGTACATTACTTCAGGGGGGCTCCCCCCGTAGTGTAATTTATTTTACATTTGCAATTTTCTATTGATTGTGTTAATAATTATCGTATGCGTTAGATTTCTTTTTACACTGCGATTTATAAGAATAAGCAACAGTTTGGATTTTACGTTATCGTAATATCCATACAGCAAATTCACTTTCCTGCCAATCACAAACACCTGTATCTAATGGATAAGGAACTTTTGGAAATCTAAACTGAGACATCGAATTTAGAAATCTAATGCTTTTATAATTTTTGTTTCCAGAAAATACTTTTGATTGCCGTTCCGTAATATTTATATCTAATATCTAATCTAAATATCTAAAAATATACTCGATAGCATTAACTTACTAAAATCACCCCAAAATAGGGGGACGTCTAAACCCAACGGTTTATAATTCATCATCGTGTCGACTTCCACTTAGCTATATAGATAAACGTGATTTGCCGCCTTAAATTATTTTTGGTGATAGCCATTTAATACTATCCATATTTAATTTAAAATCGTGATGTTACAAATACCGTTCATATTTGACGCAAACCTATGTTTCAGATCAAATTACGAAAGATTAACTAACCTTTTATTTCCCTTAGCCGGAATTACTGGTTCATTTTTCGTAATAGGGATTATTTTAATAATTTATTTTACACTCTATAAGCTGCTACACTTGACGTCGTTCATGTAAAATTAAAATAGGGTATTTAGGGTGCATTAAGTAAAACATTTCACTCCCCACCAGGCATGCCAAGTCTCAGGCTTTTTGCACATCACTATTATCTTAGAGAAAATGTTATTCTTTTAAATCGCACAAATGTTCCAATTAAATAAAGTAACATTTTCTGCATTAAAATATGATTGCAGTAAAACTCTAAAGCATTTGCTGGGTTTCCCTGGGTGGCCATCCCCCTCTTAATAAAAACATATATAATTAACCAACGCTTTATCACATTTTATAGGAGACAATACGGAATTGCTTATTTATATGGCCTTGCATATATCTCAGTCATAAAAATGTAAAACTTTGTGGCAATTAATATATAAAATTGCGAAAATGAAATCGCAATCAATGAAAAAAGGAAGGCCAAGTAAAATCGTGTAAATCGAGGAATCTTTCTTCGTAATGCTGGTAGAATACTACTACAAAAATTATTTTAGGTGGTATTTGGTGTGAAATATTTATATGTATTCATTCCTGTCCTATTTATCTTTTTTTTATTGTTAATTTGTTTATTTCATTTTTCTTTTTCACGTGAAAATCTTACAAATTAAAATTAACTCTTTGGGAGAAATTATTATTCCATTTCTCTTTCAACAATAAAGTTTATAAAATTTAATAGAATAATGTCAGTTTATTCTGTTTGAAAATAGCGAACTTTTTCATTTATAAGCAAAATAGTTGAACAAATAAATAAAAATATTATTCTATATAGTATATAATTACTATTTTCATTTCTGGCTTAAAATCCATCTATATGCAAACATCTATGCAAAGGCATTCATTAATTCATTCCTTTTGACTATGATTTGACTTCAAAAAACCATACATACTTTCACATTTATGATATTTTTAGATGACATGTAGTTTCTACGCAATGGTTAAAAGACAAAAAATGATATATGAACATTTAAAATAAGTAAATTCATAAGATAAAATGTTTTATATTATTCGAACGCATGTATAACATTCCATCATAAGTTATACAACTAATTTAAAAACTCTGACAAATATCTTGACAAAATTACAAAGTAATAAGAATAATTTAATACTCTTATTTAAAAATTTCAGCATCCAAAATTTACCATTTAAATCCATTTTTCATATGAGCAATTTCTTTCAACAAACGAAAGTTTGAAAATCGTCTGACTTGCTATAGAAAAGCATTATGGAGCAAAATAAAATGTTTCATATTTATCGTGAACCAAATTTAACCAAAAACTATACAGCTAAATCCGGGTACCTCACAAACATGCACACTTAATTTCAATCTGATCGGGTGCTTTTTGTGGCAGTTATCGTGGAACAGACAAACAGACGGAAACTAAAACCTTTTCGTGTCGCCATTGACGTTTCGGCAATTATATCCTCTTTAGTGTAGATCAAAGCCTAATGTAGAATTATGCGTTGTCTTTATTGAGATATAAAAGAAAATTTTTTCTAATTGGGGTAACTTTGCCCAACATTTAGGGTAACATTGGTATAACATAGATTGAAGACCGGGTTCTAAATGCTAAAAAAACTCCAACTATAAATTTACTGGAACTACTCTTTATTTAAAACCATTTTTTTAAAAGGTGGTTCAGTTAGAGAAAAACATGGGAGAGAGAGAACCCCATAATACATGGGACGCCGAAGCACCTTTTCTTTTGAGACAACTTTACATCTCGAAAGCTGAAACAGGAGTGCAGTTTTTGCAAGAAGTCTAGAAATCTTGGCGTTGCACAGAATCGCCAATTTACAAACTTTTGGTGACTGCGCGAAAGTGAACAAAGGTTTTTGGCGATAAACATTACCGCAAAAATGTGGTGTCTCAACTGGACGGGTGACGCCGAGAATGCAAGTAAGCGCTTCTAATTACGATGAGAAATTCCTCAGAAAAAGCGAAAAATCCTTATACAACAGATAGGCCTTTGCCCAACTAACTGTTTTCATAAAACTCTACAAAGCATTCCGCCGCCTGAGAAGAATGCCGAAAATCACAGGCATCTGGCTTTTAGCTCGACCACAAAACACGATAAATACATGCTTCCCATAAGATCTGTTCATTTTTACTTTTGTTGTTAATATAATTTCAACGGTCAAATGTTAGCAGAGATAAAAATTGCTTCTGACTGCGGCGGGCGGAAATCCGATGAAATTAAATGCGGACATTACTACCAGCAGTGTGCCTTTTAATTTTTATTTATTTCTTTGCACTGGGAGCGGTAATGGACAGATAAGGAAAAAAGGGAAAAAATAAATGAATCTTTGAGCGGCCTGAAATAAAGATGATTTTAGAAAGAAGAAAGAAAACACTTTAATAAAAATCTGGATGGTTTTGACAAATGAATTTAATCACATATTTCAGTATAGGAAAGAGGGGGGGGGGGATAATATGATCTAAAAGTAAGAAAGTTATGTTTTAAATTAATTTTTAATAAAAATGATAGCTATGGGACAGAAACGCTGTCACAATTGGCCCAATCAATTATCAGTTAAATTTTTGTATATACTTCTTGTGAATGCATAAAAAATATTATATTTCAAAAAAAGCTTTTTCTTTTTTTGGTGAATTTGGACATTGATGTTTTGGAGGTAATGTTTTTGCGTATTTTTGGTATACTTATGAAAATAGACATTTATGCTTATACAAATAATAATTTTGCTGAAAATACATCCAGTGTATTGGTTCCTACTGAACTAAACAAGAAAGCTGTTGAAAAAGATGACTGTAACGTTGGAAATTTTGTACTTGTGCTGTTTAATGGCAATATCTATCCCGGAAACATTACTTTGAAATCAAATGACGGTTGTGTTGTTGACTGCATGGAAAAGAAGCTAAAGTGTTGTCGTTGGCCACACTGAGCGGATTTGGTGGTGTATGAATGGAACAATATTGTTGCAAAAATATGTTCATCTAAACTTCTGTCTAACAGAATCCAGTATTTTGTCACAGACCTGGACAATCCACGTCAAGCAATATTAATGAGTTTTGTAATAATTTTTTTAATTAAAATATCTGCTAATTTACTATCTTTTTTATAATGCTATAATAACTATTATAATGCTGGAAAATTTTCATTATATCATGGGATGTACTGTAATAGAATGTTTTTTTATATATACAATTTACTGTATTGTATAGCTGCAAAAATTTACAATTTTTCTTAACAATAAAATTTAATAGTTGATTTGATGTTTCCCTTATAAGAAAGATGAAATTTGTGATAAATTATGGAAAATGATTTTTTTTTTTTTTTTTTTTTTTTTTAGTGTTAACAAAAAGTGCATAGTAAGTTGGCAGCTATAATATTATACTATGCAATGTATTGTTTGAAACAGGTAAATACGGTGCATAACTTTAGAGGTGGGAACTGATTAACCCTTTATCTACTGACGGTACTTATAAGTACCATTAAAATAACTTGTTATAAAATTCATTTAATACATAGGTTAGTTGTAACACAGTTTAGAATATGCTATAGGTACATTTCTTTATCTTGTTCCAAAAGCATTATTGGTTACACAAAACAGAAATATTTTTAAAGGGATGATTTCCTTTAAAAGATTTCCTTTTCAGCTTTCTTGGCAATGGGGGAGGCGGGGAGGGGAGATTTTTCAATTGGGAAATATTTCGATGTATCTATTGTAAGAAAATTCTAACTGTATATTTCCTAATTCTAAAAAATACCAAGAAAAATATTTAAAATAAAAGATTTGAGTAGGGTTATAAATATTGCACAAAATCCCTATAAAGTGAAATTTAATTAATCCTTCTAAATTCTTCAAACCTTCTAAAATCCTTACAAAATTTATTAAATGATTATGTAAATCTCATAATGTAGTTTAAACAATTCACGAAAAATGCATTAAAAGATAAAATTTTCATGAATTGATAATGCAGTAGATAAAGGGTTAAACGTACTTTCTTAGGCAATTGTTTCGCTTGTCGAATAATTTTGGAAGCGAATTGAGTTCAAGAACCGATATACCGCTGTACTTCATTAACAGTCGCATGATGGTGATAAATAAAACTGGGCTGCTTTTATAAGCATTTTGAAATACTATTTTCAAAAAATTATCTGTTCTTTAATGTAATTTTTATAAGTTGTAATTACTGAAATTTATAATCCAATTGCATTTTTATATTTATACGCATTTTAAAGATTTTATTCAAAAAGTAATAAAATTTTGTAATGATAATTTTTGTTGATATTGTATGCATGAATCATATTTTTATGGGAATAGCTGAATATGAAGAAAAAAATAGCTCTTGCTTATAAAATTATGTAAGAAATTCACTTATTATCATTAAACTAAAGTTATAACCTGCTAACAGTGATCAGTTTATTAAAGGTATTTATATGCCTGTAAATGTACTTTTCTTTAACTTTTAGCATGTTATAAGTTTAGTTTACCTATTTCATATATTCTGTGGATTGGAAAAATAAACCATTTAAAATATTTAGTAAGCAAAGGAAAGTGGTTTGAAATAAAAAACTCATAAAAACATACAGATTAAAAAGGGATCATACAAACGAAACAATACATTTTATATTTCTATTGTTAATTAATGATCTTATTTTATTAAACCACGAAGGAAACTTTAAATATACCCTGAATTTCGTAAGGCTAAAAGAATATAGCAGGGAAAACGTCATAAATAAAGACAATAATATAAATTAAATCGAAATGAATAATGCATTTTTCATTAGTTTAAACTTTTAAACTGATTGTGAAATGAATTTCTTCAGAAGCTTTTAAGAAAATTAAATCCGAATTTTCCCTATTAATTAGTTAAAGAAAATAAATAAATATAAATAATCAATTTAATGTAACATGGATGTGAAATTTCAAAATTTTTTTGTTTATTTGACTGAATTATACTTGCATATATTTTTCAAGTATTACAAAACTAATAATCTAGACTTTCTTTTTATACGTAAAGGTTATTCTTTTTTTATATTGAGATGATTTTTTATAATTTTAGAAAATACTGATGTATTCGAAACACGATTTTCTCATAAATTATTAGTTTTCTAATAAAAGAATACATTGAAAAAATTTCCTCAAAATAAGACTAGGCATATTCTATAATTTTTTCTGTTGTTTAATAATAAATTATAAGAAGGAATGTCAGAACATCAAGAAACGCATTGAAAAAAAACTGAATTTAAATCGGAAAACATAAGTATAAACATAAGTATTCGTTGGCATAGAGAAAGAGTATCTCCATAAGCAATTTAAGATGTAACAAAAAAAAAAAGTAAATGCATAATGACAAAAAAGTTCCAAATTTAAATTTATGATAGACTCGAAACAGCTTAAACAATTCCTGCCAGCCCGGCCTACAGGCGGAGGTAGATTTCGAAGTTAAGTAAAAACTGAAATTAATTAAAAACTAATTAACTAAATTAACTAAAAACTAAAATTAATTAAAAACTAATTTCACCAACAAAAATTAATTATGATTAGATATAAACCCACTTCAACAATTTTATCTAGCCGCTTTTGACGTGTTTTTTTTATTAATAATTTATTATTAATTTTTTTATTTATTTTTTAGTATTAAAAAAAAAAAAAAAAAAACTTTTCCATGCTCAACAACTCGACATTTTCTGGCACATTTTCAGATTCATTTTTAATAGAAAAAATATGAAACTTGCTGACGTGATTTTGGAAGAGATTTATAAGCGACCTGTGTTTTTATTTATCGTTCAATTAATTAAAACTTGATTAATAAACTATTATTTTCTCAGTAGGACAATATTTTTCGTTTCTAACACAATCGCTTCGAGAAATTCTGTTCAAAATGCGCACTTTGACATCATTTTTGAAATATATTTTACCTCAATCAAAAAATTGATCATAACGGTACATTATATAGTTTCTGAAGAAGAGAATCTATCAATTGGATGTGTTTGAGAGCAAAAATGAATTTAAAAATGAGTAAGAAAATAAGCAGTTTGGATTTGAATACATCCTTAATAAGATGATTTTTTTTTCTTCAACCGCCTTGTATTTTTAATTTTTTTGCTGTAAGAATTGGTCTTATCAAAAACTTGTCTTTATAAATGTTGAAGACAATTTTAAGAAGATATATGATAAATTGATGGGGATTTTATATCTTGTGAATTGACGGAGCTATGGATTTTTTTCTTCTTCAACACCCACTTTTTGTTTTCGTTTTTAAATTTTTCTTGCGATACGAATTGGTCCTATCAAAAACTTGTGAATATAAAAGTTGTAGATAATATTAAGGATATTTATAATAAAATTAATTGGATTTGATATCTTGAGAAGTGACAAAGTAATGCATTTTTTTCTCCCAAAAACCCTATTTTTGTGTCCCTTGAGCCCATTTTTAATTTTATTAAAGTCTGTGATACATAAATTTTTGGCCCTATATTTAGAAGTAATAAAAACTTTAAACTGATTTGATATGTACAAAAATTAAGAAGTTATCGGTTTTTTCGGTTTTCACAAAACCCCACCCTGTTTCCATTCCCTTTGTCTGATTTTGCCATTAACGAACTTGGCCGAGATTTTATGCCCCTTGATTTTATGTATCAGTTTGGAAGAGATTTGTGCAGAATTGTGGAAGTTATCGTGTCCAGAAGAAAGTGATATATATATATAGATAGATAGATAGATATTTGGATAGATATATAAAGTTTTTTACTGAGGGTGGTTTTGGGTTCTAGGGTTCATGATCGGTGTAGATCTGCAAAATTTTTTCAGAAATTCCAACATAGGGGAGAATGTAATAGGTAGTATTTAATACGAAATCTACCTAAAAGTAAGTATTGTTTAAAATAGCAATTTCTTTAATAATTAAAATAAATAAATTTTTAAGACATACATAGAATACAATTTTAAGACTTTTTTTAATAGTAAAACCTAATAGTAAATAGTAATAAAAGCTTCAAACATTACTTAAAACGACAACGCACTAATTATATGGAAATGTGGCTCATGTTGAATTAACTAAAATTTTGATTGGATCTAGATTATACTATGCTTATATAATGCCTCAATCAGCGCAATCCTGAAAAATACCTACTACCGTTATTTTGGCCCTCGAAATACCTTTATTCACATTATGATGCACAATAATGGAATTGATATACTGTGTGTTGTAATGGCTTTTATGCTGATTTTCTTTTTTGTCGAAATGGAAAAAAATCGTTTAGCAACAGTTAAAAACAATACAGTTGCATCAATGGTAATACAAACTAGTTGGGTGTGCCAATTCCAAAACTTTCTTCTATCTCATGTATATTAATATTAGAAAATGTTGTTACAAATACCAATAATTCATTTTTATTAGTTTTATTAGTATTTTTATTAGAATTATGCATAATTTCATACACTTTTCGATGGTACAATATGGAAAATTGCACAAAAATAGCTATTACAGCGCCCCCTTCCGGTGGAATTTTTCAATATTTAGGGTGAACCTGCTTGCCATGGTCAAAAGCATACACAAAAAATTTGGTTCATTTCTGTGCATAACTTCATACACTTTTCGATGGTACAATATTGATAATGGCACAAAAGTCTCTATTACAGCGCCCCCTACCGTCGGAATTTTTCCAAATTCAGGGAGGACCTTCTTGCCATGGATGAAAACATACGCAAAAAATTTGGTTCAATTCCATGCATAACTTCATACATTTTTCGGTGGTACAATATTCAAAATGCATAAAAATCGCACAAAACTCGCTATTACAGCGCCCCCTACTGGTGGAATTTTTCCAAATTCAGGGAGGATTTTCTTGCTATGGCCAAAAATATACACAAAAAATTTGGTTCATTTCCATGCATAACTTCATACATTTGTCGGTGGTACAATATTCAAAATGGATAAAAATCGCACAAAACTCGCTATTACACCGCCTCCTACCGGCGGAATTTTTCCAAATTCAGAAAGGACCTTCTTGCTATGGCCAAAAACTTATACAAAAAATTTGGTTCAATTCTATGTTCATACACTTGTCGACAGTTCATACACTTGTCGATGGTACAGTATTGAAAATGCACATAAATCGCTATTACAGTGCCCCCCTACCGGCGGATTTTTTCGAAATTAATGGAGAACCTGCTTTCCATAGCCAAAAAAAAAATTGGTTCAATTCTATGCATAACTTCATACAATTTTTGATGGTACAATGGCGACATACTGACACACGGACATTTTCTATAAACATGTTTTTTAGGATCTCTGACTCCTAAAACGTGTAAATCCGTCGAAAACCGGAAATCGAAAAAAATTTCGATTACAATACTTTCTTCTATTGAAGATAGAAGAAAGTAAAAGTTGTATAACATATTATAAAATAAAGAACAACGCACATAGGATGCACCTTCACCCTTTGTATTTCAACGTTGCATATATGCAACATACCAAAATTTCAATGTTAATTTTACAGTGGGCGACCATTTTATCTATCTTCCAACACTACATTGTTCATAGAAGTTTCAACAGACGGCGATACTGAGTTCATTTTTCATACGTTTATCTTTAGAGCCGTTTCAGAGCGTTATTGCTAGAATGATGTTCGTAAATTTAGCAAAATTAAAAAACCCGAATACGCCTAGTAATAGATTTTTTAAAAACCTTACTTCATACATTTTACAATTAGAAAATTTAAAATATTTGTGAGAAGTATGGAATTTTCTGTTTATAGCAGATGTGAAAGAAATACCTTTTAGACAATAACTTTTTATTTTCATATTCTAATTTTTTTAACCCATTTATGCCTGAAGTTTTGTTTTCTCAAATTTGTAGGTAAAATCAATTTAAAATGTTGCAAAATGAACTGGAAAAACACTAAAAAATTACTGTAAAATATTTTTGCATTTATTTTATAAAAGGTAAACGTACTAAATATGGGAATATCCATATGTGGAAAAATGCATAATTATATGTTTTGCCTAAATTTATATAAATTAAGCTTTAAAGGGGGGAAGTCCCTTTAAAAATTTCAAAAAATTGATTTTTTTTCAAATTTCGAAAATAGAATATCTCGAGAAGATATTGGCAAGAGGAAAAATCAAAATATTCAATATTAACAGAGTTATCCGACTTTTAGTCGAGCGCGCCAGAGCCTGCATGATGTGCTAGCGAAGATTAAACGAAGATCTTCCTCCCTTACTTCCTCAAGAATTTCAAGAGCATCTCCTACTAATCTACCAAGATTTATCTAGAGATGACTTACTCCAACGATTCTTGGGTGGCCATACCCAGAACGCTAATGAATGTTTTAACACAACAATTTAGCGGTTATCTCCAAAATACCTGCATTCTGGACTACAAATTGTTGAAATTTCAGACATCGCTGCTGGGATATTTAATGAAGGCTACACTTTCGTTCTTAGAGTTATGGATAATTTAAATATTGTTGTTGTCACCTATGCCAAAGTTTTTCAGACAAAAGTAGTTCGTACAGCCCGAAAACAGCAGCAACTCAAAGAACACCAGCTTTTCGAGGAATCCGAAGGTCTATTATATGCACCTGGGATCGTTGATTGATCGGTAATTCACTAAAGCCAGTTACTTTATCGTACTAAAACTTTAAACGCTATTATCTCGAAAGTATGTTTTCAAAAACTGCTCGTGCTGCAACTCAAAAAGTTATTTGTCGATTTGGCTGATTTTTGGTGAGGCTTTTCTTTATATCATTTCCGGAAGGATGGACCTAAAGTTTAAAAGATTTCGTGTAAATAAACAATTTTTTAGGGATGAAAATTGTCGAAAAAATAGTGCAAAATCCGAACATTTTATTAAAAACCGTACTTAAGTTTTTACTTTATACTTTTTTATTGTTTTATAAGTTCATCCTTCCCGTGCATATGTTAGAAAAAGAAAACAATTTTAGTTATTTATTTCAGATCAATAGAAAAAAAGTGACGAGTGCAGCACTTTTGGGCCTCGTGCCTGAGACGCCCGAAGGAAAATTTTGCTAAGCCGCCATTTTGTACAAAAAAAAATGTACTCTACAAAGATGTAATAAAGTTATGCTACTGTTTCAAAATGATCCGATTATTGTATGACCTTTAAAAAAAAAAAATAATGAAAAATGACTGATTTTGAAGCGTCTGAAGGGACTTCCCCCCTTAAATTGCATATTATATACACTGTAAAAAAAAAATGTAAATTCATGGACTTTTACCGTATAATTTTACGGCCAATGTCCGTTTTTCAATCTTAATGACCAAGTTCCGTAAATTTACGTTAAGGAAGTGTAATGTCTGAATATTGACTTGTTCTTATGGACGAAGACCGTTATTCTACACTGACCGTTCATTTCTGCTATCAAACCATTTTTTTACGGTAAACCTCCTTAACTGATGCCTTTAACGTTAGAGGTCTGAACGGGCCGAAATTTTCAGTTCCGGGCCCGGCCCGACCCATGGAAAAAAATTCGGCCCGGCCCAATACAAAAATCGAAACTTCGACCCGAGTCCGGCCCGGCCCGTATAAAATAATTATTGGCCCGGCCCGGTATAACTGCTAAAGGTTCGGCCCGCGACCGGCCCGGCTCGGAAAAAAGGTAAAATCTCGGCCCGAGTGAATTTCTACAAGATTGATATTTACGTCGATTTGGTTAAAATTTTGACTCTTACGAGGAGTTTTGACCAAAAATATTTATCTTAGCCTTTTTTTTTTTTTTTTTTTTTTTCATGTTTATAATCTTCATTTTTATAAAAGATTTTTATAAAAGTGCCGCAGGCTGCGATATTTATTTTTTAATGAATCTCTATTTCTAGTATGTAAATGTTTCAGTTAACATTAATATTGTTAATCCATATTCTATTTATTGAAGTATTAAAAATCTGAAAAATGTTATACAGTAAAATCTCCTAAGACGGAATTGCATAGAAAAGGAAAAAAAAAATGCGTTAGATACAAGTTGAAGTTCCCTTCTTAGCAAGTGTAAATGTATTAGTATTATATATTCTATTCTTACTTATTAGTATATTAATTTTGCATGAATCAACACGTTTTCCCGTTTAAAACAAGATTCCGTTATAGGCAGGTTCTTTTTCACACGTTTTACTATATTTTAATTTAGTTATATTTCAATAAACTACTATTCTTTAAAGAATAAATTTTAATGTTTTATTGCAGAATAATGACGATTTAAAAATGTATGTATTTTTGCAAAAATGTTTTGGCCAGGCCTAATTTTACTGACCTTTGAACGGACCAGGCCACGCCGAGACAATGATTTGTCTCGCCGTCAAAACTAGGACTGAAAATTTTGGGCCTTGAAAACTAGGAATGAAACCAGTCCCGGGTCTACACAGACAAAATAAGTTAGGTCCGGCCGGATACTTCAGAAAAAAATAAGGCCCGGTCCCGCCCGTTACTTTAGAAAAAAATAAGGCCCTAACCTAGCCCGACCCGGCTAGATCCGAGCTCCGTAAATGAAAACAGGCTTTGGGCCGACCCGCGCATGTTTCAGTAGCTCTACTCCTTAGAGGTCTGCACGGGCCGAAATTTCCAGGCCCGGGCCCGGCCCGACTCATCGAAAAAAAAATTCGGAGCGGCCCGATAAAAAAATTAAAAGTTCGGCCCGGCCCGGAAAAAAGTTAAAATATCGGCCCGAGCCCGGCCCGGCCCGGAAAAAAAGCTAAAATCTCGGCCCGAGAAAAAAAAAAACCCAGCCCTAGTGAATTCTTTGCAAAGCATTGATTTTTATGTCGATTTGGTTAAAAATTTGTCTCGTACGAGATAGCTCTGACCAAAAATATTTATCTTAACTTTTTTTCTCATGTTTATAATCTTCATTTTTAAAGAAGTGACACAGACTGCGATATTTATTTTTTTTAACGAATCTCTATTTCTTGTTTGTAAATGTTTAGGTTATCATCAATATTGTTAATCAGTATTCCATGCATTAACATACATGTATTCCATGTATGCCAAAAATCTGAAAAATTCTATACAGTAAAATCTTCTAAGACGGAATTGCGTAGAAAAGAAAAATAAATGCGTTATAGACAAGTTCCATTCTTAGCAAGTGTAAATGTATCATATATTATTTTCTTACGTATTAGTATATTAATTTTGCATGGATCAACACGTTTTTCAGTTTAAAACAGGGTTCCGTCATAGGCAGGTCCCTTTTCACACGTTTTACTATATTTTAATTTAGCTATGTTTTAATAAGCGTAGAAATATACTATTCTTAAAAAAAAAAAAAAAAAAAAAAAAAAAAATTAATGTATAAGTGTAGAATAATGGCAATTTAAAAATGCATGCATTTTTTGCAAAAAAAATTTGGGCCAGACCTAATTTGACTGATCTTTGAATGGATCTGGCCAAGCTGATACAATGATTTTCATACGGGCTGAGTCAAAACTAGGACTGAAAAGCTTGGGCCGTGAAGACTAGGAATGAAACGAATCCCGACTCTGTACAGAAAAAATAAGTTAGGTTCGTCCCGGCCCGAGCCTTAGAAATAAAGTATGGCCCGGGCCCGGCCTGGCCCGAGCCTTCAGAAATAATGTACGGCCCGGGCCCGGCCCGGCCCGAGAAGAGTGGAGCCCGAGCCCGGCCCGTGCAGATCTCTACTACTCCTAACGCAGATCACTTCCACCGCCCTCTGAATACTAGGCCTGAGCGCTGACACAAAAATGACACAAAAATGGCGGCTGCCGAAGGCGGATTTTTTTTAGCGTAGGTACGGTCCCTTAAATGTAGACACCAGTATTTTATAAAAGATTTCTCTACCTTGTTTATTCTCAGAAAAATGAAGCGGAAAAAACTTCAAAAAATTATTGGTAGGAATATTTAAGGGACCGTACACACGCTGAAAAAAATCCGCCTTCGGCAGCCGCCATTTTTGGTCCAGCGCTCAGGCCTAGTATTCAGGGGGCGGTGTCACTTCTTTCAGTGACGTAGTGTTTCATCGAACGCATGCGCTGTGAAAGTCGGGCATCTCTTTACGCGGGCGACAAGATATCCAGACTTCCGTTTCCGGTCACGTTGGATTTTCTAATGGCGGCCTCCGCGTCCTGATATCTGAGCTCATCTAGAAACCCTGTTAAAAGTAAGTAACACTTCTATTTACTTTCTTTTTTTAATCAAATCTTAAATGATGAATCTAGGAATCATTACTGAAATGTATAACTTTATAATCCATTATCATGGACGTGGTTTGTTTAGATCATAGAAGTACCAATAAGTGTTTGTAATTCTATGGTGATATGTTTTTTTTTGCGTAGCGATGTAAACAAAGATTTTTGCCTTTTTCTCGCTACTTGAAATCATGTAATCTGTAAGCATAATGCTAGTTCAGCGAATAAGAAATTTCAGCCAGTTTTTCTAAATGTTTTAACTTTTTAGCGTGTCGAAAAGTAAAAAAAAAAAAAGACAATTTTCTTGATTTCATATCTTGAAATGCATACGTTACGAAAATACAATTTTTAGAAGGTGGTAATAGTTACATAGTTCTTTAATTTTTTTTTTTTTTTTAATAATAAAGTGAAAATTAGTTTGTTACAATTAAAGATGCACCGAATAGGGATTTATGCCGAATATTCGGCTTGCGGGTTAACCGAATAACGAATATTCAGCTGGTCAAATACTTTTATATCTCAGAGTTTAACTGTATTAAAAAGTTAAAAATTTTAAACAATTTTAGATAATATTTAGCACAGATACTTCCATTTTGACAAACAAGACTATTTATATAAGTAAATTTTGCACTAAAAATAAAATTTGTGTTTTGAGTTATTATTTAAGAAGAGGATATTAAATTAATAAAATTTAAGTTCCATGCCTTCTTCAGTGAATATAAACAAATGAATATAATTCTCTTATATTGAACAAGAAACAATATATTCCATCAAAAATTAAAGGTGTATATATGCTGTAGCTGAATTTTCGTTCACAGCTGTAGCAAAAATGAAGCTATTTTAGTGAATTTTGCATGATATTAATTTGTTTGTTTAGAATGTGATGATATCATTAGAAGTAACTGAATTTTGGCCAGTGATACAGTACTGTAATCTGCATTCTTAATAAAGGAATGTCTAGCTCAGTGCTGTTTAGATATGAATAGTTGCTATTCCAGAAAAATAATACTAGTTTATTTCATATGGCAAAATAAAGCTTAATTTTTTTATGGTGCAATTAAAAAGTATATAATAATAATAATAATAATTTGCACCTCTAACTAATAAAATACATTGTAATATACTTAAAATATTTGTTAGTTGCTGTACTAAAATGCATAAAAGAAGTAGAAAGCTTTTATTTGCATTAAACAGCATGCTTAACACAAGGCGAGGTTATAAATACAATGAAAAGCTAATTTAAAATTTTCATCCACCAAAATAAACTTTTGCCAGTATTTCATCTGTTAAATCTAGCAAAGTTTAAATATTGGGGAGTGGGGGGTATATTGATTAGAGATTGTTTCTAAAATGAAAGTAAAAAAAGTATTTTTATTATGTTTTCTTATGTTAATTATATTTATTGTCATTGTAGCCAGTGGCACCAAATTATATGGGCCCTTGGGACGCTAGCCCACCTAATAATTTTGGGCACAAATGTCATAACCGATTAATCAATATTGGTGCAATTTTTTTCTGACGCCAATGTCATATACGCAATGGGTACTTAACTGGCACCAAAGTGTCATTATTTTGCTTGATATGGTAACCTGGATGTTGTTGTTTATGCTGTTGATGTTTTTGCCAAATTGGCGTCAGAAAAAAATCGTGCCAATATTGATATATATATATATATGTATATGACATCTGTGCCTAATTTTGTATGGAAAATAGTAAGGACGTCAACTAAACTTCCAGGAACACTGAAAGCTCCTTCAGCAGATGTATAAATAAAATTTTGGTACTTTTTGGTTAGCCGGGCGCCAGTGTCATATATAGGGTAGATGTGCCAGTAATGGACACCCTTAAGGAATTTCTTTTAAATTAATTTTTTTTATAAATAGTTATAATTATTATATTCCAGTTTTTTCAATATAACATTAATCTATCAACAATATTTAACCATTCTTGTAGTCTCATTTCCCAATATGAATCTAAATTTAATTTTAAATAACAAAAATATATCAAAACAGCGGTAGAATTCATATAAAAAAGTCACTGGTCCCAAGGACAAGTAAGCATAATAATTTACTGGTCCACGGTAATCATCAATGGCCTGCTACATAAAATTCTATTAAGTCCCTTTAACCCTTTGAGTGACCCCCCCCCCCCTCCTAGAATATAAATCAAACTTCATTTGCAGCTATCCAAAATTTTCATCATAATAAAATGTAAAATTATAATTTGCTAAAAATTAAACAGTACATAAAGAAAAACTGTAAAATTATTAATTAAATATTTCATTTCAGATTATCTATTTCAACTGGCTAAGGTTTAATGAAATTTAAAAAAAATTATTTTTTTAAATAAAATAAAATTATGCGATTTGTGTTCTATTGCAGTTTTCTCAGGGATGGTAAAGTTTACGTTTACCTCTTTACCTGTCAGAAAGGGGGAAAGTTATTGGCCCTGCGGACCATCAAATTTTTCAAATTAGTGGTCCGATTAAATTTTTGGTGGTCTCGGACCAGCGGACCACCAAGGATTTCAAATGCTGTCAAAATACCCAAAAGCCCAGTAATGGACACCCCATAAAAAGTAATAAATATAATTGTTTATGACTGTTTTTAGAACCAGAATTTAATGAATACATACTAATGAAACAAAATAGTTATTTTCAAATAAATTTGACAATTAGGATACCAGTAATTAATAAAGTATTTGTGATAATCATTTAGTACTGTTTGCATCAATTATTGTAATTATCAGAAGATCAATGTTTTAATTATTTTAGATGGATAGTTTAAAATACTAAATATCAGGCGAATATAGCTATCAAATTATTGAAACAGTGCGTGTGTGTGGGGGGGGGGGGGTATTAAACGTTAATTTAAAAAAAAGTTCTGGAATATTAGTGTTTAATTATTAAAAATAGTGAGACAAAATTAATCTTTCAGAGATTACTTGATGTATCATTTATAATAATTAATATTACAAATATGAAAGAAATGTTATTGTGAGTTGAATATTTTAAATACTAAATAAAATAATTTCAAAATAAAACTGTAGAACTGATGTTTGAGGCCACTGATCTGCAGATTTACAAGTTTCATGAATATTACTTTATAACTTTCATTAATAGTGTTACTTTTTTTTTCCTTTTGGTCAGGTGAATAAGGAAACATTTAAGAAAGGAAATAGATTTTTAATAGCTTCTGTAACTTAATTGTTTTTATTTAAAGGAGAGGGATTAAGCCCTATGAGCCCCTCTTTGACTTTGCTCTTAAACAATATTTTCTGCTTCCTGGCTGATTTGATTGCCAGATTATAAAATATTGAAATTTTATTAATCACATAAAATAACTTAAAATTTATAAAAATTTTGGTGTTATTACATTTTAATAAATATAATTTAAAAATTAAATTTGATTATTTAGGTTTGCAGTTAAGTCAAAATATTTTATGCACTATAAACATTACTGAAATTGCATTTTTAGCTATGTCTACATGGAGTGTCCATTACTGGAAAATGACTAATTAAGCATCCCAGTAATGGACACCCCCCCCCCCCCCTCTTAAAACCTTAAAAATAAATGAAATTTTGTAAATGGCCATTAGTATATAAAATTCTAAGTTTTCTATTGCTACTCAGACAAAAACATTCAAATTTTACAAGAAAATAAATAAAAATAAATTACTTAAACGAAGCCAGCTCTTAGCCTCTTCATTAAGATTTTCACAGAAAAACAGCGAAATTTTGAAACATTATTTTCTGCTTCTTGACTGACTTAATTAAAATTGTCAACAAAAATACAGTTTTATAAAACATGCAAAGGGGAATTATTAAAAAAATAATTAAAGCTAAATATTTATTAGTTATTTTTTCATGAACCAAAAACATCAAGGGGTGTCCATTACTGGAAGGGTGTCCATTACTGGCACATCTACCCTACATATATGTATGTATATATACATATATATGTTGTGTATATGTACAACATATGTATGTATATATGTATAAATAACACTGGCACCCGGCTAACCGAAAAGTACCATATACTGTTATGTTTTAATTTGATATACAGTCCTCCCCACTTAATCGGGTCACGGATAATCGAATACCCGCTTATTCGAATAGAATCATCCTCTGGAACCGAATTTATTCCTATTGGTTCTATGTTATTTTTCCCCGCTTAAACCAAATACCTTTTACAAACGTCCCCGATTAATCGAATAACAACTGTCTGATCTATGTTTGAAAATAGGCGCGGAAAGCACGTTTCAGCTGGAATTTTCTTCCAACTTTTGTCATTTTCCGTTCCTTTACGCTGAAAACAAATTTTCAGTTCTTCCTGCAATGATATCGGCCGGCAGGTGTATAATGGACAGGTCAAATGATTTCCCCATCTTTTCTCCCCACCATCACTTCTTGCTTCAGGTTTTAATGGCAATGCGCCGTCACTTCGAGGCTCGAGATGCTAGTTGTGATATTTTGCACTCATTCGAAAAATAACTCAATATTTACTCCTTTAAAATTCCACTTAAACAAACCACTTTAAATGATTTTTTTAAGGCCGTCGTATAAGTAAAGTAAATTAGAAGTAGCAAAGTTTTGACCAAATTCAAACGAGCTGCATTAAGTGTGATGTAAACCATATAAATGTCTGTACTGACATTAAATTAATACGTATTTACTTTATATTAGCATTTGTATTTATTTTAGTTTGTTATTCTATTAACGATTTATTATGCTGTTAATTATTTATACTGTAGATGGTTATTTTGCCTTTTTATTACACATTAAACATTACAGTTATGATTCCCCGTTTAATCAAATACCCCGCTTAATTGAATATTATTTCTGGAACCGTCGATATGCGTTTAAACAGGGACGACTGTACATAGTAAATATATAAAATATGAAATATATAAAATTATAAAACTATATGGTGCGAATACAGAATTAACGACTGCTTGGCGTGATTTAAAAAAATTGTCAAACTGGCAATTTTTGAATTATTTGTTTACATTATTGGGTACTTTTCGGTTTGCTGGGCGCCAGTGTTATATATACACACATCTATATGTATGTATATGTAATATATATATGCATATATTGTATATATAAACCCACATTATACAGAGAGCTGGAGCACGGAGCTGGAGCGCTCTGGAGCTGGAGCTCTAAATTTTTCCCTGCTCCAGGGCTCCTTTAGTTTTTAATATTCTTTTAATTTTTTTTTTCAGTCTTTTAAATTTCTATGCTTAAAATATTTTAATTACATCATTATTCAGTATTTTAATTATAGCATTTTTTAGGGTTTTTTTTAATTAGAGGTGGAAAACTTCTCAAAATATGGTAACACTACTTTACTTCTACTTTCTACTTGAG
The DNA here is from genome assembly GCA_963932465.1 of Maratus speciosus. Lineage (NCBI taxonomy): Eukaryota > Metazoa > Arthropoda > Arachnida > Araneae > Salticidae > Maratus > Maratus speciosus. The sequence continues at coordinate 680,980,382 of OZ010787.1, read as the reverse complement.
CTAAGTGACAACACTATTTGAAAAATATGGCCACCTGTTGTTTACATGTGTAGTTGTACAATTTTTTTTGTTTGAAAAGTGTAGAAGATATTTAAGATTTTTGTGTTTAAAATTCCACCAAACCTTCTATTTTAAAAGCAAAAGCTGAAATATGTCACATCTATATGTATGTATATGTAATATATATATGCATATATTGTATATATAAACCAGGGTTGGAAAAAAACCAGGTTTTTTGGTAAAAAACCAAAAAAACCGTTTATTTGGTTTAAACCAGGTTTTTTTTGGTTTAAACCGGGTTTTTTAAAATATAATTTCCTATTGCATACAGATGCATAACTGTTGATAAGATAAACATTTTTGGATATTATATAAGTAATAATAACTTTTGAAAATATTTAAATTAAATAATTACAGTCAATTATGTAGAAAATTGAAATCATTTCTAATTTAAACATTATTAGTAACAGCTATGTCTTATGTTCACAGTAAACTGTTCTACACAGTGAACATTGATACCTTGAAAATCGTATGAAGAATCCTTTGATTAATAATATAATAAGCAATCAATCAAACATTTGATGCAGTTTCATGAATATAATATTATTCTGTGGTTGTTATTATTTTTTTTAATATCCAAATACTTCTGGTTATTTTGTTTCCTGAGTGATAATTCCAAGTGTCCAAGTCAACATTTTTGGCCATTAGATTCCGCAACTAACAGAAAAGATTGATTGGTATTACTGAAATGCTATAACTAGCACTCAGATTTTGCAAGCTGTGTTATTCAATTTGGTATCTTAAGTTACTCTTAAATTCTTTAAGGATAATCTTCCCCAATCTCAATCCAGAAAATTTTCTTTTACAACTTAACCAAAATCTTAAAAATCATTGTATTTTGTTATTAACTGCTGTAAATAATCTGCATTTTTTAAAAGAAAATATTTTATGCTAAATATTGAATATTATTTATCTATTTTATCTTTTCTAATTTCACATGTTTTAAGAAAAATCTTTAGGGTACCAGATATGTTCATCAGCACATGCTAATTTTCATTCTACATGCATAGAAACATGACCTAAGCTCATTATGTCTCATGTTGACTGCTGAGATGAAGTGTTAAAAATAGAAATTACTTCTATCAATAATTTAAAACAAATAAATTACAAAAAAGAGAAAATATTACATTAGATTTTTTCTAAAAAAAACCAAATGGTTTTTTTGACAAAAAAACCAATTGGTTTAAACCATGGTTAAAACCACTTGGTTTAAACCGTGCCAACCCTGATATAAACACACATTATACAGAGAGCTGGAGCACGGAGCCGGAGCGCTCTGGAGCTGTGTTTTCTCTGGAGCTGGAGCTCTAAATTTTTCCCTGCTCCAGGGCTCCTTTAGTTTTTAATATTCTTTTAGTTTTTTTTTTCAGTCTTTTAAATTTCTATGCTTAAAATATTTTAATTACATCATTATTCAGTATTTTAATTATAGCATTTTTTAGGTTTTTTTTTTTTTTTTTTTTTTTTTTTTTTTTTTAATTAGAGGTGGAAAACTTCTCAAAATATGGTAACACTACTTTACTTCTACTTTCTACTTGAGCTAAGTGACAACACTATTTGAAAAATATGGCCACCTGTTGTTTACATGTGTAGTTGTACAATTTTTTTTGTTTGAAAAGTGTAGAAGATATTTAAGATTTTTGTATTTAAAATTCCACCAAACCTTCTATTTTAAAAGCAAAAGCTGAAATATGTCATATTTTCTGAACAAGCATTTCAAGTTTGATGAGAAGGAAAATGCATTTTGTCAGATCTTTAATGAAGATAAAGGAAAAAAGAATTTGTGAGCAAAAAATTAAATGTGTAAATTAAAATCTGCAACTCAAAAGCGCGAAGCTGGAGCCACAGTATTTTATCTTGGAGCGGAGCTGGAGCAACAAAAATTGCTCGGCTCCGGTTCACTGCACATATATATATATATATATAACAGGGGTGTAAAAATTTTTTGAAAATCTAGGAGCCAGTTACTATCGATAACAAGTTTGTGAAAATGAAATTACAGTATAAGTTAATAATAGTACATACAAATTACTCTTTTTAATTAAATATATCTGACACATGACATAAATTTTTCTTGTATAAAAAAATGTTACATAAAATTATAAATATTGATATAAAAAAAATTGGAAGTGCTGATGTAAAATACAAATAATAATTATTAAAAACTTCTTTAAGCACCTCAAAAGTACAAATATGTAATGCACTTCAAGGACTTTAATTAATATATGCCATAAATCAATACTGTTAACTTATTGTTTGTCCTCGTTTGCTTTTAAATTTTTATGATGTTTATGACCGCTCACGTGTCTTATTGTTTTTTATGTAAAGTACCAGCGTTCAACTACTTTTGTAGGATCAAATGAATTATTTTTCATTTCCTAAGACATATCTAGGCGCCAGTGTCGAAAATTTAGTCGCCCGGGCGACCTGGCGCCCGGTATTTTTACACCCCTGATATATACAGTCGGACCTCATTATCCTGGCACCCGGTTTTCATGTCACTCCGCTTATTACATCATTTTTTTCACAGTCCCGATTTTCTGTATATGATTTTAACGCAAATAAACTCCAGATTTTACTTCATTGAATAATTTTCAACTCCGGATATCCAGACAGTTTAGGAAATCTGATTTTTATTATTTTCAATTTCGTTTTTGTGTTTATTTTGTTTAATAATAATGTTTTTATTGCTTAAAACTGCAAGAACAGTTATGAATTTAAAATTGTCATTAATTAATTAAAAATACAGCTTATTATAAACATTTTTCTCCAACTCCGGTTACCGCGATACTCCACTTATGATACTTTTTTCTGGTCATTAGAGTGTCGTGATAATGAGGTTCGATTGTATATGTATATAAACATACGGTACTTTTCCATTAGCCGGCCGTCAGTGTTATATATACATGCATATGTATATGTATATACATGTATATGTGTGTGTATATATACAATATATGTATATTATATATAACAATTCGGTTATTATTTATTCGGTTATTTATTATATATAACAATTCTATATATAAATTCGGTTTGCCCGGCTAACCGAAAAGTACCAAAATTTCTGTCAAACAAATTTCTTGCACATTTTTCCCTCTGGTTTTTGTCTTGAATTGATAATGCTGTTAGGTGACTAAAATGTATGTTTTTGATGACATTTAGAGGGTTCCTACGAGTCAGGGAATTTGAAAATTTAGGCAGTAAGTCAGAGACATTTTTAAATATTTGAAATGGTCAGGGATTTTTTTATGTCTACATCAGAATCTTGGTTATCATAAATGATTAATTATTCATCAAATCTAAAATTTTTATATAAAATTTATGCAAACTATATAACAATAGCATAATATGAAAAATAATTAAAATTCAGTTTGAAGTCTTTTTCCAGATTACTAGATTGCTTTTCCTTATTTTGAAATAAAATTTTTGGAAGATTCCGGTGGAAACTCAACATTACAGCAACATAATTACTTGCCCCTGAAACGGTTAACGACTTTTTAAACTCTTAATTAACATTTTTTTTTCACAAGAATTTGGTGTTTTTTGAAATTAGTAAATTTCTCAAATCTCTGATAACCTATAATACAATAATAAGTTTATAAAATACTCTTATCATTTTTCAGTGAATGAACTTAAAGAAGACGTTCAGAAGATTTTTGGACAAAAATTTTGGTTGGAGAATTTTCAATTTTTAGGTAAGTGGAAAATTAAATTATTATTGAATTAAATTAAATTATTTTAATTAAATTATTATTGTTTGGTATAAAAAAAACACATGGACCAGATGAAATTAATATGTATAAGAGAGGGGGTGTAGATGTAGAATGTTTTTAGTCGATTATTTAATGTTGCAAATGTAGACAAATAATCTTTTAGGTAATTTTTTTCACCATTTTCTCCACTCTCATCATACAGACTGCAGACTTCAAATATAATTTGATCATAGGAAATGAGAATGAATTGTCTTGCAAAATGTTTTTGTTTCTATTATTCTTTGCTATCTATTATGTGTGTAAAAGTTATAATTTAATATGAGCTGTACCATTTTTTTCAGTATATTTACTGTACTACATTATATTCATATATACTATTTAATTTTTACTTTGTAACTTCAAATTACTGTTGTTCTCATAGCATAGCAAAATTGGTATTATTTCTCTCTCAGACTTTGTTAGAAAATTAACGGTACTGCTTAGTTATCCTGTCCGGTGAACTGTGTGTGTTTATAGAACTAGTAAATTAACACGAGATGTAAATAACATTATATTGAAACAAACACATTGACATCTTCTTGCATGTACAAAAATGCAGTTTGTGAATGTTTAACAAAAGCCAGGCTTTTTGGATGCCTGGTTGGGAAATTAAAAAATATCACAGCTAAAAGGATGAACTGCTGCGTGCGTTTAGTCTGAAGGTTCCACTCCATCTGACTCTCCTAATGTAGTCGCACTGGGAAGCAGTCAGAACCAGGATCTGGCCTTGAAAGTGTTCTTGATATTAATAAACAAATCAATAGTTATTTCAATAAGAAAATGAAAGATAATGTCTTTTAGTAAAAAATCATTTCACATGATTTATAGTTTCCAAAATTGTAGTAATTAACAAAAGAAAATTCACAAACAGTTATCTCACAAAGAGATGATGAAGTTGTGGAATGTTTATATTTCTAACACCACAGGAAATGATTTATGATTGATTGATTACTTTTGTAATAAACGTCAAATAAACTTTCTCCTAGATCATATTAATTGTTTAATTCGACAAATTATACAAATTGACATAATTTTTAGTTTAAATAACAAAGAACAGATAAATTAGTATAACATTAATAAAAATACAAATAAAACGTTGAAATAAAAATCACTGGATGACATAAAGACGTGTAACTTGCTTAAAGTCAAGTGGATATGACATTTACGATCAACCATTATTGGCATTTAATCTTATAGTTTGGTGATAAGTTTTTGGTCGACGGGATAACCAAACAGTACCAAATTACCTAAAGCATAAGGATTAGTTGTTTAATAATTATGACAGTTTAAACCAAAGTCAGTAAGTTATTTACTAAAAAGTAAAACTGTTTACTAAAGTATATTACTAAAAAATACAAACTGTTTCAATGATGCATTGAATATTCTAAGGTAAATAAATAAAATTATTAGTTTAATTTATTCAAAATTAAAATATATTAATTACATCACTATAAATAAAACATATGTATTTTTGCCAGGACGGTTTTAACCAATTTTTTCCATGGTTTTTACCACATTTGGCAAAAACGTGCCAACCCTACCCAGGGGTCTGTCCAAATTTTTCTCACCGTTTCTTGTTTTTGTGAAATTGTGAACCAGCTTTTTTACATTTATGAAAAATCTTGTCCTAATTTTGTAAATTTGAAATTATCGTTTTATTCAGGTTCTTTTTTATATATTTTTAAGAAGATATATGTATATAATGTAAAATAACGTGTAAGAAAAAGTGACAGGTCAGATTTTACTTTTAAACGATTAAATTTGTGAAAGGTTTAGTTTATAGCTGGAAAACTTTTGTAAAAGGCTTCTTTTTAAGACAAAAAATTTTGTGAAGGGTCCTTTTTTAAGGTGAAAACTTTTGTGTCCTTTAAAGGACCCAATTTCTTCCAAAAAAGATCCCTGTTACCTGACGTTTCTTTAGAACATTGTTGAATGTCAAACTGGAGTCCCTGTAGCAGAAAATTATGCTTTCTGCAATAAAGTTTATTAAAAATACTAAAAAATTTTTGTACAATTGATTTTATTCTTTCAATTGATGTTGAATGATTCCAAAATCTCTATTGTACAAAAAAAGTTTTATAAACCACTTTCAACCAAAAATGATTTTTTTTTTTAAAGATTAATTCTTTTCTCTGATTAAATTCTTCTTTCAGCCATTTTAAACTAATATTCAACAATGTTTCCATAGCACTGTTTTATTTTTAAGGTTTTTTGGAATTCAAATATTAAATATAAACTAAAAAGAAAAAAACAAGCAGCTAAATGTTTGCTTCTTGGAATACTCTTTACTGTTATGGAAATCCATCGGGGAAAAAAAAAATAGTTATTGATAAATTGATGGAATTTTTTTTTTTTTTTTTGGGGGGGGGGGGGGGTGTTAGGCTATAAGCTCTTCTAAATTTTTACACATTTTTGATTTTTAACTCTATTCTGCTTTTATAGTAAGATTTTCATTTTTAATATTATCATAGTGTGTCTTTAAGAAATAGTTGGATAAGCACAGTCTCGATTTCAGTTTACGGACTCACTCCCAAAGTGAAAATTCTATTTATTCACAAATTGGAAAAAAACTTTCAATTTGAGAAACAAGAATGTATTCTAAGTTGCTTAAATTATTTTGCAATCCTTTAAAAATCAGGTTGGAAGGAAAATGTAATTGGTGGTATATAAGGAGAAATATTCTGATTCTGAAGCTTTTACAATTCAGTTTCAGTATCATAAATGAAGCCTTAGAAAGAATATCGCTTGTCTATCTGTACTGGGTAACAGAATTCTTGTGCAATAGTTGCACAATCGTACTTTAAAAGAATAGGAATTGTGACATTTGTAGATTTCTGCCATTGGTTGGGTATAAATAGCAAATTTTCTATTTTAAACAGATTTTCAGGGACATGAAAATCACAAAATGTTGTCATGAGAGAGTATTTAGGATAAATACTTATTTCTGGGGGGAAAAAAATGGATCTTGAAACAGTTTTAGAATATTATTAACAATTTTCTACTGCATACTTTGAGACCGGACTCTAATTGTCCAAAATTGCTCGGGAGAGCTCTAATTTCAACTCCTCAAACTCTGTGTACGAAAACAGATCCCAAACTCCTCTCTAATGTGAATATTTTGTCTCATTTATTGGTTTTTGTTAATTCTGTACTGACAATGTGGATTTGTTCGATCTTTTTAAAAGTATGTAATTCTGTTATTTATAATAATACAACAATAAGTTTATAAAATTCATTTTTTAGTCATTATCCGTTGTTTTTAATCTACTGCTGGATATGGGTCTTCTCCAGATTTTTCCATTGCTAACATGGAGACTTGAATGATTTTACCACTCCATCTTAGGTTTAGAAAAGATTGTTATTGGATAAATTTTAAGGCAAGTGGAAAGTTATTATTTTTTATATATAATGTGTAACTTCACATTTCAGTGAATCTTGGGATTCACTGGGTGGGGATTCCCAGTGGGGACTTCAACGTTAGTTTAGAAAGATCTTTGATTTAAAATACAAAATCATTCAACACAGATTTTAGGTATATTTAAACTTACCACAACCTTAGATAGCGCCAGCTTATGAAAATTTTGATATTCCTTCAGTATTAAAGAGCAGAAAACCAACATTAATGCAAAAATAATACATGGAAAGCAGCAAACAGCTGTTTCAAATCTACTAGCGAGATTTTTCTTCAATGCAAGATAGGGCAAGGCACAGCGTGCTAAAAAAAGCAAAAATCAGGCTCAGCCTTGCTTTCTCTAGCACGCTGATCCTTGCCCTATAGTGCACTGAAGAAGAATCTCGCTAGTAGATTCGAAACAGCTGTTTGCTGCTTTTCATGTATTATTTGTGCATTTTTAAACGTCTGTTTTCTGCTTTTTAATATTGTTGCACAAAGGCTTTATTTGCTATTTTTATTCCTTCAGTAATTAAATCTTTCATGTGTAAAGTTGTATTAAAATACACTGCTGGCCATTAAAATTGCAACACCAGGAAAGAATGATCTGACGAACATCAAAATCACATGAAAGGAAGAAGAGGTGGGAATATGCAAATGATTAGTATTACAGCGCATTTAGACGAGGCAGGCGGGAGAAACGGCATCTGAAGCACTGCATAAAAGAAAAGTTACGTAGTGAGTTTCTCATTCGGAAGGCGCTTTGTAAGGTCGGCATTTGCTCAGAATATCGTGTTGTGCCTCGAGTAATAAGAAGAAATACTTGCCACCAAGTGTCAGAATTCGATAGATGCAGTATCGTTGCCTATCGAGAGTGTGGATTATCGTTCCGTGATATCGCCCAAACCTAACAACTGTCATGCAGATATGGAATCAATGAATTGCTGAGGTTCATACTGAATGGCATGCAGGATCTCGACGTCCTCCCATGACTAACACCCGAGAAGGTAGACATATTGTGAGGTCGATCCTGCAAAACTGTACAACCACATCATGGACTATTAATCAGGAAATGGGCATGTTTGCAGCACGTCCAGTATCCGCTCGTACAGTGCAACGACATTTGCAGCAGTGTGGACTGTCAGCACGGCGACCAGTACTGCGGCTTCCCTTGTCAATGCAGCATAGAGGGAGTCGGCGACTCTGGTGCACCGAACGATAAAGCTGGATGCAGGACTGGCCCAATGTCGTCATTTTAGACGAGTCCCGTTTCTACGTGCACTATTCTGATGGGTACGTGTCTGGAGGCTCCGAGGAGAACGCCTGTCGCCTGTTTGCATTCAATATCCGCATAGAGGCCCTGCACTTGGTGTGATGGTGTGGGGAGCCATTGGGTACATGACATGCACATCTCTAGTTCGGATCGGCGGTAATCTGAATGCAGATCGGTATATTTTTTACATCTTACGTCCAGTGGTTGTGCCCTATCTTCGAGGCCTGCCAAACTCTATCTTCCAGCAAGATAACGCAAGACACATGTTGCACGTTGTGTTCTGACCTTCCTCGATACACAGGGTATTTGATTGCTGCCCTGGCCTGCATGGTCTCCAGATCTGTCACCCATTGAAAACATCTGTTCATGAATTGCTTAGAGACTAGCCCGCCACCCTTCTCCAGCTAATACGGTTGATAAAATGTGTCATAGACTTGAAGCAGCATGGAATGAGTTGCCCGTTTCTGTCCTCCAAGCCCAGTTCGACTTTATGCCTAACCGAGTAAGGGCTGTTTTAGCTGCCAGGGGGAGCAGCTGTTTCTACCAATTTTGCCCCCTTGTAAACCCTCAAACTGTTTACAAATTTAATCATTTTGTTTTCCTGCCATACTGTTTACGTACAATAAATATCTTTTTTGTATTTTCAATCTTTCATGGTGTTGCAACTTTAATGCCCAGCAGTGTATTTGTTATAATCACATAAATATTTTTGTAATAATTTTGATATTTGTAGGCTTATTATTAATTGACTGAACTCTTTGTAATAGTTCATAATTATTAGAGGTATATTTTAGTGCAATATGGAGTAGTGATGGGCGATAACGAGATGTTTTTCTCGATTTTCTCGATTGTATGGACATCTCGATACTTTTCGATTGTGTAAATTTTTTCTCGATGACTCCAGTTTGCAATTGCTTTTATACATCATATATTATATATTATATACGTCATACATTTATCAAAAATCGTCTGCGGGTGAACTGGAATGAGTCGGCGTTAATAAAGACTAGGTGACTTCACCCGCTAGTGGGCCCCTCCTTTAATCGGGGCCCCTAAGTTATACGTAATCTTGTAATATGAAATCACGAACAGGTTACCCGCTATATACGACACCGTATAGCAGGCGTGGTGTGCACGCACTACAAAATCTTGTAAAAAAATATAATCTCGAAACGAACGAATCTCGGACCATATGTCTTGGGGGAGGGGTCAAAGTGAGCGGAGGGGCACAGTAGCTGCATAATATGAATAAGTCGTCACCGGTCTTTAGGCCTTTCGAACCATATGTCACATGAGTGGTCTGGATCTGAATTTATAAAAATGCCCTTCCTGTGGGGGCAAAGAGGGGGGAGGGGTGCGGGAGATGGATAACATGAGTAAGTGGTCACAGGCCTTTCCAACAATATGTCACATGAGGGGTATCGGCTAAATTTAGAAAAGTGTCCCTCGTAGGGGAAAAGTGGGGGGCGGTCGCCGGAAGTGCAGAACATCAATAAGTAGTCACAGACCTTACCAATAATATCTCACATGTGGGGTCTTGGCTAAATTTGAAAAAGTGTCTCCCAGGGGGGGGCAAAGTGGGGGGACGGACACCGGAGGAGCATAACATCAATAAGTAGTCACAAACCTTTCCAACGATATCTCACTTGTGGGGTCTTGGCTATATTTTTGGAAAAGTGTATCCCGGGGGGGGCAAAGTGGGGGAGACGGACACCGGAGGAGCATAACATCAATAAGTAGTCACAGACCTTTCCAACAATATCTCACATGAGGGGTCTTGGCTAAATTTGAAAAAGTGTCCCCCGGGGGGCAAAGTGGGGGGACTGTCATTGGAGGAGCATAACATCAATAAGTAGTCACAGACCTTTCCAACGATATCTGACATGAGGGATCTTGGCTAAATTTGAAAAAGTGTCCCCCGTGGTGGGGGCAAAGTGGGGGGACGAACACCGTAAATGCATAACATCAATAAGTAATTACAGACCTTTCCAACGATATCTCACATGAGGGGTCTTGGCTAAATTTGAAAAAGTGTCCTCCGGGAGGGGGCTGTCACCGGAGGTGCATAACATCAATAAGTAGTCACGGACCTTTCCAACGATATCTCATATGAGGAGTCTTGGCTAAATTTGGGAAAAGTGCCCACGGGGGGGGGGGAAGTGGGGGGGAAGGACACCATAGGTGCATAACATCAATGAGTAGTCACAGACCTTTCCAACGATATCTCACATGAGGGGTCTTTGCTAAATTTGGAAAAATGCCCCCCGGGGGGGCAAAGTGGGGGGGACTGTCACCGGAGGTGCATAACATCAATAAGTAGTCACTGACCTTTCCAACGATATGTCACATGAGGGGTCTTGACTAAATTTAGAAAAGTGTCCTGAAATTTCATATATTATAAATAATATTTATCGGAGGGCTCCATAAAAAAATCCGATCTAAAATGATAAAAACGGAAAAAACTACCCCCCGCGGTGGGGGCCAAATTGGGAAGGGGAGGAAGAAAGTCTCATAATATGAAAGAGTCATTCGAGAACTTTCCGATAACATATCACATCACGGGTCGAAAAAAAGTTTGAAAATTGATCCCCTCCCTCCCCCCCCCCTTGGGTCCACTCTTTCGCCCCGGAATTTACGCAGCCCCCACTTTAAAATTTTTATGTTCAATAAATAATATTTACCGGAAGACTGCACAAAAAACCCACATCTAAAATTATATTTAAATTTATTATAGAAATCGGCTACGGTTTTAAAAATTTGTTCGCCCCCTCCCCACCCCTCGAATTTCACCTTCAGGGGAAGAAAGGTTCATAATATAAAAGAGTTGTCAAAGGACTTTTCGATAATATGTCACAGGAAGAGTTCGGTAATTTTTTTTTAATTGCTCCCCGCCCACTCTCACGTCCTCTGAATTCACCCGACCCACCTTCCTCTTTGAAATTTTTATATTTAATAAATAATATTTATCGGAGGGCTCCGGGTATGTGACAGCTTGGTAGGGCTAAAATAAGAAAAACATTGAAAATTAAAGCTTCATTTCACAGCTCGTTGTCATGCCTGTCAGCTCTGTCCAGCTCGCCCCTTCTTGGCCGAGAGTGAAATGACAATCATCGAGAGTACCATTTCGAGGAAGGACGAAAACTGATTTCTCATTCTCGACAATGTCATATGAAATGTTGAACAGTGGACCGAGAGCGAGAAACGAGAATGGCAATGAGTTACAATCGATGAGATATCTCGAAGCCTCTCGCTTACTTCCGAAGTAAGCGAGAGGCTTGCCCTCGGGTTTGCCATCTCCTCGAGATAAACGAGCAGTTTGCAGCAGCAGAAAATATATCTCGAAATGCGACAGAGAGGACGAGAGAAAGGAAGCTTTCAGAAGAGTCAAACTTACCGCGCTTCTGGTGTAAGTCATGATTTCCCAAAGGAGTACATGTTCTTTTCCATTCGTTTTTGTTATTAACTGATATGGGTTAGGAGGCATAGTGGTTTAAGTTATCAGTTCGGGTTTCAGCTGTTGATATAGAAGTTTTCTAGTGAATTTGGCGGCGCCAGTTTGTCTTGATTTTCAATGTTTCTCTTATTTTAGCCCTCATAGCTGTCCCATATCTCTTAATATTAGAATGCTATTGTTAAAACAAAACTGCACTGCAAATTATGTGTTTTCAAGATTTTAAGTGTCGCCTCAGGAAAGAGGATTTTTCAAAATTATTTTCCCCCACTCATGTAATATATTAAAATAAGGGTAATCTCATAACCTTTCTAAATCTACCTTTCTTTTGTCAACCCACCGTTAATTTTAGGCCCCTGGGCTTAAAATACTCTAAAGGAATATACTTAGCGGCGGTTTTTTTCGTACTCTGGTACGGTATCTTGCACTCATAGGAAAATTATAAGACTAACATCAAATTGTGTCTAAAATCGAATAAAAAATATGGACATATGTTTCTTAATTTTAACTCCCTTCTTCGCCTCAAGAGGGCGCTTTAAAGTTTTGTTTCTTCAAACCTTTAGTATACTGTTTGTCCAAAAATTATAAAATTCACAAAATAAAGTCTTTTCACTTTCCCCTATCTTCTCGTATCAATTTTATTTTTACTACCACCAGGGGACGCCGCCCAGTGAAACATTTTACTTTTAGCCTCAGGCTATTGGTATTTTTCATCTGTTTTTCATAATGTTTTGTCTCATTGTTTTTCTTCATTGTAGATACTATTCTCCAAGTTCTTGACCCATTGTGACTACTTGGGCACTCATTCTGGACCAGCTGTGGCCCATCGGGCCCCTCTTCATTTGTCTGGCTCTAATCACACGCTTCATTTGTTCTTTTACCATTTTTCTTTTTCTTCAATTTTTTTCTTATTCAATGGTTTAGTTTTTTTATCATTCTCAACTTCCCCTAGTCCTCTCTTACATGAAGTTAACTTTCATCCTTGGTCTGCCCTACTGTCAATTTGGGGGCCTAATGCCCCCTTTTTTGGGGGGGGGGGGCGTTTCTTCTACATTTTCCAGACCCATCATCTAATACCACGTTGGTAAGGATTGGAAAATTAAAATTATCCAAAATACCAAAAATGAAGTCCATTGAAGTTTTATTTTAGTTATAGAATTCCCTATTAGCGGATATATTTGTCTGTTTACTTTTCTATTTTACGATAACACTCCTTTGTTTTCGATAAATGGAGAAATTCAACAGCATTAGACACATTTTATTACATTTAAGGAACTTTAACTTGTATCAAACCTTCTGCCTTTATCGAAAAGAAGAAAATGCTAATCGATTCTAGCTAATGCGCCTAAATAAAAAATGAGCTAGTAAATGTGTCAGAAACTAGCTACTTTGGATTTCGATACAGACTTGAAGAATCATGTTGGAATCGCTAGGCACTGGAAAACAATTTCCGTTTTAGGCAGGTTCCCTCTCAGTAGTTATATATGTCTGGTTATCCTTACGTTTTTCGATAAAGATGTCTTGTTTTCGATAAACGGAGAAATTCCACGGCATTTGATACACTTTAGACATTTAGAGAACTTTAATTTGTATCAAACCTTTTTCCTTTATCGAAAAGAGGGAAATGCTAATCGATTTTAGCTAATGCGCCTAAAATAAAAAATGAGTTTTTAAATGTGTCATAAAGTAGCTACTTTGGATTTCGATACAGACTTAAAGAGTCATGTTGGAATCGCTAGGTACTGGAAAACAGTTTCCGTGTTAGGCAGGTTCTTTCTTGGCAGGTATCTTTATCTTACTATCCTTACGTTTTTCGAAAGAAACTTTTGTTTTCGATCAATGGAGAAATTCCACAGTATTTGACATTTAGGGGAACTTTAAACTGTATCAAACTTTTTGGAGTTATCTAAAAAGTAGAAAGGTTATTTGATTCATCAAATGCGCCATAGTTACGCGATTTGGACATGGCAGTTTCATAAAGAAGAAAGGGGAATTTATTCCAATATCAAAGAAAATCATTTTAAAATACTGAAATTCAAATGAGATATCTTTATAAATTTCTTCCATAAGATTAGCATTAGCGAGCAGGTCTTTTCACTTGACTGAAGTAACCCCTTAAGCCTAAATCAGGAGAAAATAATTGCGATAGCAGAATTATCGAGCAAACCCTATCACTACTATGAAAGTTTCGGCCAGAATAATAGCTAAGTTTTCCAACAATTGTTTTAAGCTTCTCTCGTTATAATCGATTGTAAAACATCTCGATTGTACATTCTAGGAATTAATCGATGGTTGTATCGATTGTTATTTTTTACGATGACGATTTTTCTCGATTGTCGAATTTTCGAGAATCGCCCATCACTAATATGGAGCCATTTTATGACCGAACAGTGCTATTTCGGTGTTCATCCTGCAATTTTTTAAAGTATGCTATCCTCTTTTTATGTTATTTTTTTCCCAGCATGAACTTTGTTTCTGGTTGTTAGGAATATGTTAAGCATTAAAACTTTAAATTTTTATATTTTATTGCTAACTACTATTCTGAATAAGCCTTGATAGATCACTAATTGACACTAATTACTAAACTTTCTTGCTATTCAGTTTTTTTTTTCCCCATTCTTAAGAATTTATTCTACTAAAAAAAATTATGTACTGGTGTCAGTTATGAAATTAATTCTGTGTTACACTTTGTGATGCTTTAAAATTAAAAGTACAATAGCATTTTGATTTCAAAATGAAATACTATTTTGCCTTTGATTAGAGCAATGAAAAGCATCTAACAGTCAAAATGCAATGTTCAAGTTTATCCTAGAATAATGCATATATTACATATTGTATGTATAACCAGTATTGAATTCAGACATTTTCTTTTGGGGAGGGGAGATTTTTAGTTTGAGGGGGGAGACAATATGGAGTTCTGGGGTAGATCTTACACTTTTAAATCATTATCCGGCTTAAAATTTCAAACTTCCTTTGGGAAAGGGGCATTTTAAAGCTCGTGTGTGGGTGGGAGGGGAGAGCCGCTCCTTGAGTTGATGACTGCATAAAAGTTTAAATAAGATTTTAATCGTTTGGTATCACAATTTAAAAAATATTACATATATTTGCAATTCTAGGTTTTAGGCACACTTTTTTGAAGAAAATATTTTATGCATGTCAAAAAAAAAAAAAAAAAAAAAAAAATCTTAGTACTATAAAGAATATTTTACATGGATAATCCAAATAAATTATTACACATTGTAGTGTTAAATTTTTGTAATTTTCTACAATATTGTTATGACGAAATTTCTTTTATTTACAAAATACCTCAACAAATTTGACAGATACGGGAATTTTTTTTTTTTTTTAACTGTACTGAAATGTGTTTATGATACATAAAAAAGGAAGAAAATAGATTGTGTCCAAGAAGTCATAATGTACTTTTGACCGGTCATATTAAGTCAACGAAACAAGATGGAAATGTGAAACCTTCACCAAATAAAAAGAAAAACTCCAAGTTTCATACCTGTTCAGTGCAGATTGATGTGGCTTCCATTTGTTGCCCTACTCATGTCTAAACGATATTGAAGTTCTTCCCACACACACAGTTAAAGATGCCTGGTGTAACAGAGTGAATAGCGTCTGCGATTCTCTATTTCAAATGCAGACCACATCGGACTACACTGAACATGTATGAAACTCTTGAGTTTTTCTTTTATTTGGTGAAGATTTCACACTTCTATGTTTCCTTGATTTCCTGTGACTGTTCAAAAGTGCACCATGACTCACTGTATAGCTTCGTCCATAAGATACAGTGTTAATTATATATTTGTGGTTATTTTGTTCTTAGTTGAGAACAGATTTCTGCGAAACAATATTAAACAAAAGTAAGTAATTATTTTTTGTGTGTGTCCTTAAAAAATAATAGTTTGACTGAGAAATTTGCCAGCTTACTATCATCAATGAAAATAGAAAAAACTTTGCTTCAATGTATCAATATATACAACATTAACCATACTAACATTAATTAATAACAATTTGTAAGTCCTTTTTATTAAATATTTTGTTTTTTAGTGGTTGTTATATCATTAGATATTTTATATTCAGTTTAATTCCATATATCACTTTTGCCTTTCAAATCAACATTAGATCTTATTTTATGGATATTGTAATTTATAAAATCCACACTTTAATATTCCACATTAAAAAAATTTAATTTTAAAAATCCTGTTTTGATTATCTTTACAACAATGAATACAAGTATTATCGATTATATATATTTTCAAAACATACCTGAATTCAAAAAATGTTTGTAAGATTTAGGAAGACCCTTCCCATATACACATAAACACGTATACTGAAGAAGAAGAAAAATCCTCACTATGTAGAAACATTTCATTTTTGTTCTTCAGATTTGAACAGTTCCTACTTTGTTTTCTTTTTATATAAGAATGGTGAATTAGAAAGGCAATTTAAATTTACGGCAAACAATTTCAATCTACTCAGTTACTTTAGAAGCTTCACAATTTCTCAATAATTTACTGGTCTGCAGAGTCAGTAGGAAAAATGGACGACTCAGACTCCGAGAATTTTAACAGCTCTGACTCTTTCGCTCAAAAATGGTCCTCACTCCGACTACAATGCAGCCCTGCTTGTAAAATGGACGACTTTGACTTCGGGAATTTTAACAGATACGACTCCAACTCAGACTCTGCAGCCCTGATAATTTGGCTTTCAAAATGACATTTTATTTGAAACTATGAGTATAACTTTTTTTTAAAGATATTGAGAGGTTTTATTTAAAGTGCTTCTCAAGTTCCTTGCTCAACAATGTGAAACTTTCTGACACATTTTTTGCCATAAAATCATAAAATTGGCATGCGTGATTATTAAAGAAATTTCAAATCTAAACACATTTCCCATTTTTTGATAAACTATTGAATTACTATAATCTGTCACTTATACGTTGCCTCTTTTATGCGTCTCCCTCAGTTATGCATCGATTTTTCATAGTCCCAAGTAAAGTTTTTTTTTATTTTTCATTCATGTGTCGCAACATTGAATGTAACTCTCACTTACGAGTTAGAGAATTTTTAAGTTTCCTTTAAAATTTCTTCCTATTCTACTAGTCCTTTCAAAAAAAAAAAAAAAAAAAAAAAAATCACATCAGCTTGTGAAAGAAAAGTTGTCTTTTGCTTTTGTTTTCTGAACAATAATTGGAATCTGCATTCCTTGGCCACACCCCTTTGCACTTGTAACTTCTAGAGCAACGGGAAAGACAAGAAGGGCTTCAGAAATAAAGACTTGCACATATTAAGTATTTTTTGTTTTCAAATTTCTGTCCTTGCTCGGAATGCTGAAATTTTTTTTCCCCGTTATTGAAAATGAGTAAGAACAAAATTACCGATTTCTTTTAAAATGGAGGTTATTAAAATGTCCGAAGAGATGCCCAATGTGACGAAAAAATATTTAGCAGCAGAATTCAAAATTCATATTACAACATTAAAAGGTATTTTGAAAAACAAGGATGCAAGTAAGGGAGCAAGGTTAATTATGATTACTTGGAAAGAGTTAATTTACCATTAAATAATTATCACATTACTATTTGCAAGTCAACTGAGATTGTTACTGTGTTTATTTTGTGTTTTTTTCTTTTTGTAATATTGTAAATATGTATGTAATATATTTTTTGTTTCTAATAGGGCATACTTGGCTGTAAATTGTGAAAAAAAGGACAAAATTCTTCCAAAAGATAGACATGTACAAAAGAACAGAGACTGAAAAACATTGTCATGTGCAACTTGCAATATACTTATTAATTTTAATAAATATATGTATTTCAAATTGTATATGTATGTAAAATTATATATGTTTAATAAATATGTATTAGGATTACAATATTCTTTTTCTTTATTAAATGATCCTTAACAATAATAATAATAGATGCAGTGTGTGTAAACCCATAAATAAAGTTTATAAAATTTATTATTTTCTCATTGTTGCAGATATCGTGTTTATTGCAGCATATGTAATATTTTTCTGTAAATAAATAAGGCAAAATATTAAGAAAAATGTGCATCCTAATATACATATACATATTTTCTACTCCTGATCTTGTTTATTTTATTGGACGAACAAGTTTTCTGAAATAGCGTGTTAAGCTGTGGAAAATTTTTAAGTAGGATTGCATTTATCACTCTTTTTTTTTTTCAGCATCAGAAACTTACATTTTCAGTATTTCTTTTCTTATTTGTAAAAATTTGGATAAAAAATTTTAAAATGAAAATTAAATTTGAAAAAAGAAAAATAAGGATTAGTGAATATTTTGGTCAAGGTATTTTATGTCTCTTAAAATGTTACATAAACATACTTTATTAATGCTAAAAAAGGGAAGGCAAGTCTGACTGATCAAAGCAGGTTATCTTATAATTCATTGAAAATCTAGTGAGTTTATGATAACTCTTTAAGACCGGACCCGCACGATTGTGCACATTAGGCATTAACTAAAATTCCATCTTCCTGGGTTATCTATTCCGTAAATGCCGGAATCGAGTGATTGTGCTGGTTCACAGAAACTATAATATATGAATTTTGTCATCAGATAGTGAATTATCAGTTACAAGTTTCAGTTATATCATTGTTTAAAAAAAAAAAACTCAAAAAGCATTATGGTCTTAAAGGATTATAGCATCATTCAGAATCACAAAGATGCTACATTTTGATTTAAAGATGTGAGTGTGCCTATATTTTCATAGCTACCAACTTTTATGTTTTTTTTTTTGTCAGAAAACATTTTGAAAAATCATCTGTCTTATTTAGTCACAGAAATCTGAAATTAAATAGACAAAGATTATTTTAAAAATATAGTGGTAACATAAAAGGATTGTTAAAGTAATTTCATGTGGCATTGTTGCTCATTAAAGTTGTAAATCATTGTGTTAGTATACACAGTTCATTTAATCTGATCAGTGTTACTAGTTAGGCAATATTTTAATTCAAAATGCTATAATTTTTCCAAATGGTAATATTTGCCTACAACACATTAAGTAAGGCAAATATTGCCATTTGAAAATATTGGTAGCAATCAGAATAAAAAAATTCTGCCTAATTTGCAATAATGTGATTGATGCCCACCCTTCCTTTTTTTAAATCTCAAAATGAACCCATAAAAGAGTAATAATGCCTGAGGTCACGAATTTACAAATTTACGGGCAATTGTACTTTTTTAACATTTTTAAATTTCTTCTAAATTTACGGGCATTGTCCATTCTTTCACGGTATAATCCATATTAGCAATTGTATTATTTTACGGGCAAGATCCTCTTTTTTACGGGTTGGTCATATATTTGTTACAATGTAAAATTACGGGTGATTTATGATTTACGGTTTAAATATTTTTTTACGGACGTTGTCTGGAATCTCTGCTGCCGGAGTTTGTCCGTAATTTTACTTGGATTTTTTTTACAGTGTACTACAATTAGTATTTTTATGAACTATTAAAAAATATATTTATTTCTTTACAGAGACTAATATCATTATAAGTATTATTAATAATAAATTAAGAATAATCGTATTTGAGGCTGAAAAACAGATTATTTCAAAATCATCTTGAAAAGGACTTTACATAAATAACTGTCCCCTAAATTCACCCATTTGTGCCTAGCGCCCTATATGTTGTACGTTACAAACAAAAAAATATGTATTTCAAAGAGGTCAACAAGCTAAGATTATGACTTATTTATTTGGATTCTTGATGCAAAAACTACAAATAAACTTACTTTTTACATTTCGCTATCCTGAAAAATGAAAAATCTATAAAAACCTAAAAAGACCCTCATTTAAGAAAATAAATATCAATCTTATGCTTTCATCTGTCGGTAATAGATAAATACATTTATAGACAAGTACTTCATACCATTTTCATGTTGTAACGAAGGAGAAAATTATAAAAATGTATTCAAATTCAAAACGTCCCAAAACTGCGACGCTAGGCGCAAATGGGTTAAATATGTTTTTCACTCAATTATCACTGAATTTTTTAATACACATTTATAATGATGTATTCTAACATCTAAGAAAATATTTTTGAAAACGGTTGAATGCCGTTAATTTGAGATATGAACTTTAGACGGTCATTGCATTCAAAATAGCCATTTTTTAGGATTCTGGCCATCGAGACATTTGATCAGCATAGGATGAACTAAACATATCAAAATTACATACAATATTTTACGCTCTCATATGACTTTACATATAACAATCATACAAATTAAAGATAGGTTATTATAATAGTGTAGTTGTTTACACGATGATACATCTGAAAATATTCTATTAATGTTGGACCATCACTCTGAATATTATTGTTGCCGTCGACAGCCATGTAAGAGCGATTGATCGAATCGACCTTCCCGAAAATATAGTCTTACTCTTAAAGCTTCAAAATTCTCGAAATTTTCATTTTTTCAGATGTTAAACTCCTATCTTTTCTGAACATTTTGACATATTTTGTACCTTGAAATTCCCATTAGAACAGAAGTTATGGCTTTTAGAATTATACCAGCTCAATATCTGAAGCGGCGTTTTCGAAATTTTGACATAATTTTTCCCCAAATGACGTTTTTTGGCATAACGCGCGGGATACCTCAAAAACGTCTGTTTCAGATTAGTCTGTATAAACTGAACCTAAAATTTCTTTTTATTGTTCAAAAAGATATATATTTAGGTGATTATACTGTTGAAATTTTTAAAACTTTTTATTAGCTAAATACAACTTTGTATTAAAAATATAAAAATGCTTCAAA
Organism: Maratus speciosus; assembly: GCA_963932465.1. Lineage (NCBI taxonomy): Eukaryota > Metazoa > Arthropoda > Arachnida > Araneae > Salticidae > Maratus > Maratus speciosus. The sequence continues at coordinate 680,959,672 of OZ010787.1, read as the reverse complement.
TAGAAATTTATTTAGGTTCAGTGTAATTATTACAATCTGAAGTATAATTTGGTACAAAACATTTAATTTTAGTTCCAAAATTTATTTTGTAATCCTGCGCATAAACGGTTATACCAATTTTCCGCTCGACAAATGTCTGACAGTTTGGAGTTCCCTATAAATACTAATTCTGCATCCTGCAATTTTTTAAATAGACGAAATGAAAGAACATACTTATATCTTTCATCCCGATAAAAATTGTGTTTTTAAATCATATACATTTTAAGATATTAAATGTTGAAAATAGTCTTTTTTTCATTTTTAACACTTTCCAACAAAGTTGAAAAGTGTTTATGACTTCGGTTTGTCTGTCCGTGCTCTAACACTCGTAAATATACTCAGATCGTTCTGAAATTTTTGGATGTGAGTGACCTCTACAACAGCACGTCCCTATTTCAAGTAAAGTTTCTAGCATATTTAGTTCATATACAGGGACAGTCAAAAGTTTTCCGTTACATGACGGCCTATGGGAAAATCGCCTAAAATGGTTTTTAATGATGTTACATGCTTTCAAATATAATAAAATTTATATGCATTTATCAAGTGCACTAAAATATGCATTCTGTAGAATATAGTTATTCATTTATAGGGCCAGACAAAAGAATTCCGTTACATAACGATATAGGGGTGGAGGAAATTGTTTGCGGCGCATTTTAATTATGTTAAATTATTTAATGCATAATGAAATTGATATATGTCGCTGAGGTTTACTATACCTTATTTCATATATAATACGAAGTGCATAGCATTAACAGGGACACACAAAAGATTTTAGATACTATATTGTGTCCGAAGTAGTACAGTAGCGACGACTGCTGGAAATGCCTTTTTAATTATGTTATGTGCTTTTATGTTTCACTATATTTATGTATCCATATTATACGTATATGGTGCGTATAAATGTTGTAATTCATATATAGGGCTATACAAAGTAATTCACTGTAAACAGAAATGTCTGAAATTCAGACATTTAAGTGTCTGAAAAGCAGTGTTCAATTTTCAGACGTTTTAAAATGTCTTAAATTTTTCAGACACTTCTTGCGTCTGAATTTCAGGCACTTAAGTGTCTGAAACAAGAGTGTTCGATTTTAAGACATTTTAAAATGTCTTAAATTTTTCAGACACTTCTTGCGTCTGAATTTCAGGCACTTAAGTGTCTGAAACAAGAATGTTCGATTTTAAGACGTTTTAAAATGTCTTAAATTTTTCAGACACTTCTTACGTCTGAATTTCAGACATTTCAAATGTCTTAATTGCGACCATCTTTGAACCGTTTTTTTTTTTTTTTTTTTTTGAAGCCATCTTTGACCACTTTTCTTTCTAAGCCATATACTCAGCCATGTTTGACCACATTGAATCATTTTTTACAAATGGGAATAATTTGTTACCATAAAGCAGAGCTGATGGCAGCGTGGGAAAACTGGGATTCTTCTCTGCCCCCTGATTTTAGGGTACCCCAAATTAGGTATGAAATTTTCATAAAGCTGATATTTTAAATCAGTTTTGACCTTATGGTGATTTTAACCAGTATTTTTAGTTTTAGAATAGGATAATGTTTATATATATTCACATAAATATGTCCCTCCAGCCTCCACAATTCATATACTCTTACAATAAAAATAATATATGCCTGTTCGATGCCGTCAAATACATATTTGGATAAATATATCCTTTTCCTTAACCTAATCATGTTCTAAAAGTACAAATATTTATTAAAATAAGTATAAGATCAAAACAATTTTGAAATATCAGCTTTATGGAAAATTCACATCAAATTTAGGGTCTCGTAAAGCTAAAGACCCATACAAACAGCCCAGTTTGCCCATACTGCAATCAGCTCTGCTTTATGATAACAAATTATTCCCATTTATAAAAAATGATTTATTCCTTCAGAAAGAATCCCATCCCTGCTTTATTGTGCAATTTTTTCCCATTTAAATAAAATATTCCCAATGAATTGGTTTCAGCATTTTTTGCATTTTGATTTCTGTGTTAAATAAAATCTAACACTAGATTCCGCAAAATTTGCAGTATATGAGATCCCAACATTAAAAAAGAAAATTGAGTATGAAACTCTTACTGTTTTTTATCTCCCTTCGTTTTTATTGTTATATTATTTATCATTACCAAGAAATACTGAAATATTTGACATCCGCACATCGGCGGCTAAGACGAACAGTATAGTTACAGGATTCTGGATGGACAGCATGTCTATTTGTTACTTTTCAAAAGATAAAGAACGTAGTAAATATCACTAGAAACAGAAATCCTTCATTATGAATATCCTTAATCTCTGCTCCCCACACAGTATTTGCGATCACACATGCAGTGGCAGTCTCAAAAGCCGTTTCTTATCCACATGATTGGTATCATTAGTCCTTTAAAAAATAATTATCTGCGGCTCTCATCACAGATGGCTTCACTGCTTAATCCTTAAAACAGTTATCAGCATAACATAATAGTTTGTTGAAACAGTTTGCAACTGCCCCCCCCCCCCGAAAAAAAAGAAGAAGAAGAAGAAGAAAAAGAAAGAAAAATGCCCGAATCTCTTGTTTCCAATGCTTAATTGAAAATCCAATTTAATTGAAAATTTTATACTTGAAATGATATAAAAATCTCATTCAACGTGTGAAATATACATTAAATTGTAGCAGAGAACTCCAATGCAAAATAAATTAATAAAATAAAATAAAACAATACAATCATAACAGAATAAACGCTCATTAACTGTAAACAAACACTTAAATTTCAGCAAAAATCTCAGAATGACAAAATGTATTATTTCATTTAAATGCTCTAAAATGCATACAGTCAACTCTTATTAATCTACAACACATATTCGAATGCAAACAATGAAATTTATATTTGAGGTTTCACAGTTAACCAGTCGTAAAGTTTTTTCGTTTTTTATTTTTTATAGAAAGTTAGTTTTTTTATTTATCAACCTTTTTGCTTTAATTCAATCGAATTTTCAGTTTAAGAGTTGCTTCCCTGTGAAACATTAAATTAAATAATGATAATTTTATATATATATATATATATATATATATATATATATATATATATATATATATATATATATATATATATATATTAATGAAACAATTATTTCTGAACTGGAAAAAACATTTTTACAAAGCTTGTAAAATAAAATTTCAAATTATAAATCCAAAAAACCATAAATAATTAATATTGATATACAATAAATATCTTATATCATTCAGTTTTCTTAGTAAAAAGTATTACTTTCTTTCCTTGAAGTGTGCTTGGAATTAGTTTTACATTTAAATAGAATAGTTAAATAATAATAATAATAAATAAATAAAAATAAAGCTCTTTTCTTTCACAAAATATTTTACATTTTCGTTCAAATATTAACATCTATAAAAATCAGTTGGTGTTATAAGGACTCTTGGAAAAAAAAAACAGCAATTAAATCAGTGTTTCAGAAAATGAAATATATTAAGGCATGAATGTCCATTTGGATTTGTATATTTACATAAGTAGGCTTTTTTATTGCTAAGTATAATAATTATACTTACTTACATCACTTAATTTTATGAAATTGATAACCTTTTCCAATATTGAAGAGAAATTTTATTGCAAATCTTGTATTAAATTATTATATTTACATTTTAATGCTCATTTCATTTTGCTTTCATGGAAAACTGTTATAGAAAAACACTTCTGTTTAATTTGTTATAAAGAACCACCAAAAAACCATAAAAAATTAATATTGATATACAATAAATATCTTATATCATTCAGTTTTCTTAGTAAAAAGTATTAGTTTCTTTCCTTGAAGCGTGCTTGGAATTAGTTTTACATTTAAATAGAATAGTTAAATAACAATAATAAAAAATAAATAAAAATAAAGCTCTTTTCTTTCTCAAAATATTTTACATTTTCGTTCAAATATTAACATCTATAAAAATCAGTTGGTGTTATGAGGACTCTTGAAAAAAAAAACAGCAATTAAATCAGTGTTTCAGAAAATGAAATATATTAAGGCATGAATGTCCATTTGGATTTGTATATTTACATATGTAGGCTTTTTTATTGCTATGTATAATTCAATTATACTTACTTACATCACTTAATTTTATGAAATTGATAACCTTTTCCAATATTGAAGAGATATTTTATTTCAAATCTTGTATGAAATTATTATATTTCCATTTTAATGCTCATTTCATTTTGCTTTCATGGAAAACTGTTATAGAAAAACACTTCTGCTTAATTTGTTATAAAGAACCACCAAAAAACCATCAAAAATTAATATTGATATACAATAAATATCTTATATCATTCAGTTTTCTTAGTAAAAAGTATTAGTTTCTTTCCTTGAGGTGTGCTTGGAATTAGTTTTACATTTAAATAGAATAGTTAAATAATAATAATAATAAATAAATAAAAATAAAGCTCTTTTCTTTCTCAAAATATTTTACATTTTCGTTCAAATATTAACATCTATAAAAATCAGTTGGTGTTATAAGGACTCTTGGAAAAAAAAAAAAAAAACAGCAATTAAATCAGTGTTTCAGAAAATGAAATATATTAAGGCATGAATGTCCATTTGGATTTGTATATTTACATATGTAGGCTTTTTTATTGCTATGTATAATTTAATTATACTTACTTACATCACTTAGTTTTATGAAATTGATAACCTTTTCCAATATTGAAGAGATATTTTATTGCAAATCTTGTATTAAATTTTTATATCTCCATTTTAATGCTCATTTCATTTTGCTTTCATGAAAAACTGTTATAGAAAAACACTTCTGTTTAATTTGTTATAAAAAACCACCAAAAAAAAAACATCAAAAATTAATATTGATATACAATAAATATCTTATGTCATTCAGTTTTCTTAGTAGAAAGTATTAGTGTCTTTCCTTGAAGTGTGCTTGGAATTAGTTTTACATTTAAATAGAATAGTTAAATAACAATAATAAAAAATAAGTAAAAATAAAGCTCTTTTCTTTCTCAAAATATTTTACATTTTCGTTCAAATATTAACACCTATAAAAATCAGTTGGTGTTATGAGGACTGTTTATTAAAGAAAAAAGAAAGAATAGGAAACAGTAAAAAAAAAAAAAAAATTGAAAACTGTCAAAATATATTAAATTTTCTTCAGCAACCTATATTTTACATGTTGTATAAGCAAACAGACAAGAGTAGAAAAAAGAAAGAGTAAGGAAGGAAAAAAAGTTACAGAACGAGTTAAATCTCACATTTTATTCCAAAAAAGGAAAATTCCTTAAAAAAAAATATTTGGCTGTCATGAGTCATTGGTCTAACCTATACACATCTCCCCCCCTCCACACACACATTTTTTATTTCGTTCCATACTATATTAATGTTCTACTTATGATGTTATTCAATATTATTTATTTACCCTTTCAAGATCATATTCATTGAAGCACATCGATTTTGGTTCTTGCTGTATTTTCAAAATGGCTTTGTGACTTCAAATTTAAATATGTTATTGATATGGAACACATAAAATACATCTAAATGTAGTTTTTGTATTCTAAACAAGTTTTCACAAGTTTTTCATTATTAAAAAGAAAAAGAAAAAAATGTCACGCAATTGAATGCTAATTTCGATTTTTTTTTTTAAAGAATGGTTTAATTTCCATAGAAAAAAAAAGTATTTATAAAATATTCAAAATTTCACGATGACATCGTTCTGATGCGTTTATAATTCGTTTAATACACACACACACACACATATACATGTATATATAACAAGATACAGGAGAAATAACTTCTAGTTTCAAAATTATTGCACCTAAAATTTACCTTTTTTTTCATGTAAATGCATATAAATAAACGTTGGGAAAAAACTCAGCAATTTTATGTGCAAAATGTAGTTATGTAAGTAAGCATGTAACATTTTAGTTTCTTTCTAATTTCCATTTTAAATTTGTAATAATTTTTTTTACTTGAAAAAAAATTAAAAAAATGAATATTAAAATTAGTTTTCAAATTCTAAAGTTTTGGAAACATAAACATAAAATTTTGAGCAATAAATCGAGTAAATTCTGATTTATTTATTTACTTTTTTTAGAGGAAATCAAGTTATCGCTGTAAAAATGTTTTCAAAATACAATTAACTATTAAAATAATGGAAATTTTTAATACTGATTTGATTTTTTTTTATCACAAAGTCACAATATTTTTTTCTTTTAATTGTCATTTAAATAGTTTAGAAAACATAAATAGGATATGTAATACAAATAAATTTACTCTCAAAACAAATAGTATCCTGTGGAATTTATAAAATGTATTTAAATTGACATTTGTACAAAATAATGTTTTTTCCAAATACAGCTCCCCCCCCACCCCCACCCCCCAAAAAATGTACAAATCTAATTATAAAATATAAAAAATAAATCACAACGGGTGTTTTATCATTTTATATTTTTTATTATTCAGTATTAAATATAGAGTGAATTGCATATTTTTCATAACGAACAAAAAATTAAATTTAAAAGTCAGTCGAGAATAAAATATAGTTTTAACTGTGAAAGAAAATGTTAGAAATATTCAACATATTGATGAAAACTTTAAATTCATACACATCAAAGTTTCAAAAGTAAATAATAAAAAAAATCTAAACACAGTATTTCTTCTACAACAAGATTCGGAAATTTTATGGGTTTTTTTTTTGTTGTTGTTTGTTAGTCTTGATAATGATATAAATTTAGTTGAAGATCATAAAAATATACACATAATGGAAAAATGAAAAATATTTATTAGATCTAAAAAGATACAAATAAGATAAACGCATATTATTCTAATACAAATCATTTAAGTTATAAATAAATAACACTACGTAAGTGCAAGTTCCATTTCTAAACTAAAATTTTATGCTTGTAAATATACATACAACAGATTCCTTACCTTTCATATTATCTGTTAAGTGTAATCCACATATAAACGTAAATGTATAAATTCAAAATAAATGCGGCGATTTGTTGACCTGATATTATTATATCTTTAGACTTTCAAGAGAAAGTAGAAAATTAAATATATTCAAAAACATTTGATAATAGCCATGTTTTGTTTTTATAATAATCACTTAGTTCACGTTCTATTTATTTCTGTAATAAATAAGAAGCAGATATAAGAACGAATAACATCCATCCAGCCATCCGTAATGTAAGATACTTCCAAATTTTACACTTCCACATATGGAATGACGCAGCCACTATAATAACATAATTGCATAAATTTTCAGAAATAAAATAGACTCGATCTCGTCAAAGAAGTTAACGTTAACTGTTGAAAGAACGTTTAAATTTGAATGCGTCAACGGTCTCCGAACTCAGAGGCAGAAGTTGACTGACAAAGAAAACAGATGAAGTCAGTGCTTCCAATGCAAATCTCCAATGGTCTTGCGGTTTACTGTACATTGAGCTGATTAAAACTTTTTTATCAGCGAAAAATAGAACGCTGTATAAGAAGAAATCAGAAATATTTTCTTTATTTGGTCTTTTTCATAATGCTTAGATTTATATATTATATTAATACAATTATTAATTTTCATACATCTTTAAGACAGAGGGAAAATATATTATAAACTTTAAAAAATGTCATAACACTTCCAAATAATACAGAGAATTTTCATGAAGCACATTCTTCTTTATATTCAAAAAATAATAATAAAATTTATTCTTCCAAATGATTACACAATTAAACACTAAGAGAATAAGGAAATAAGAGTTTTTCGTCAGAGAAGCACCCCCCCCCCCTCTTTTTTCCCCTAAACCACTAGTAGAAATCAATTTTTAATTCTGTTTTCCTTGTTGCGTTCCTATATTTAAAATTTATCTTAAATTGTGAGGTAAGGGGTGTTCAGAAGAACAAAATACAATATGAGAAAAAAAAAATGTTAGGAGTATGTTCTTGAATATTTAATACTTCTTACTTGCTAAGTTTTTATATTTCTTTTATACAAAAACTTTCTTGCACGAGGCGTTCTGGTAAAAAATTGTTAGTTTAGCTTATTTCATGTTTATATTTTTAGTTTTAGTTAGGCAAACTAGGCAGTGGACTCCAGGCACATCTGTTCAATCTTTCTCCTCCCTACATTTTTTCTGCGAACACTTAGGGAGCAGCCCTTCCTCGAACCTTCCTACGTACTCCTATGAGTGGAAGTAGTTTTTGAAGAATTTTATATTTTGTGAAAAGCTTCTTTAGCTACTTATTGCCACAAAAATAATTTAATTCTAAAAGTTAGTAAACGGACATTTATAATTTCGGCAGACGTCCTTATGCTCCAATCATATTGCTTATTTTATAAAATAATACCAAATTTAGTGGATGGCACGGAATTTTAAACATCTTTCATAAATTCGAAAACATTTTCTGATGGTGCTGCAATATATATTGAGATACAGTTGTATCTACAGTTATCATACATATGGTATAATTGTATTACATATTCAGACACATAAGTGTTTGGATTTCTAAATGTCTTAATTTTAGACACATGATCATTATTAAGACATTTTTCTCAGCTCATTTATAACATGATCACAGTAAGACACTTAAATGTCTTAAATTCAGACACCTATGATGTCTGAAATTTCATATTCAGACACTTAAGTGTCTGAATTACTTTTTCAGTCACATATGTGTCTGAATTTAAGACGCCTCTATTTGCAGTGTTCGTAATGGTTATTGGGTATGATTTCAAATTGCTTAAAGGTGATTTTTAAATGAGTTATGCTTTTTTACGCGGAACTGCGTTTGGTTTACTAAGAAATGTTTGTAGAAAATAGATATAAGGATATACAGGTTCACGCAAAGAATTGGATACATAACCGTCTATGGATGATAATATCTGGAAATGTAATTTCAGTAGTTTTAAGAGTGTTTTAGTTTAAATAAAATTTTAGCTAAATAGTGGCGTGTAATAAAGGTAATAGGTTAACTACAGGGCTGTAAAAATGTATACAAGTATGTTTTGAGCTAATAGTTTAAATTGCTGAAAGAGAAATTTCAACCTGTTACGCGTTTTCTTGCTAAACTAAATTTTCCCATTATCTCTCTCTCTCTATTCTAAGAAAAAGTAACTTATGCTGTCACCGCCGCCGGTTTTGAATTTTTTGTGACCGGAGGTCTTTCTCCGTTAATATTAAGAAAAATACTGCATACAAAAATATGAAAATCGGCGGTATTATAGAGAAATGTTTTATAAACACGCTGATGCAGACAGTTTTCAAATCGAATAATTATTTTAAGAGATATTTAATGCTAAAGTTGGACAAAATCGTTCCATTAAAAAAGTTTTATAGTAGCAAAAACTATACATGGGAATTAATTCATTTTTAGATCATTTTATACGTTAGAATTTCCCGGTGTGCAGACTGCATTCACTTTTTTAATTTGACTCATTTTTTGAGGTTTTATTTCTATTTTAAATTCAAATGTTCAGCATTTCGAGAGATATTTTTTACTTATTTTAGGAAATGGTATTAATTTAAACTGTTGCCAACTGTATAAACAGTGCAAATAATAATGTTTGCTTCAAATTAAAAATTTATTTACACGTGACTATTATTAACAGAAAAAAACTTTCAAATTAGAATTAAGTAATTACGTGTGAAAAGCAGGAACTTATTGAAGATTACTTCATAAAAACTATATTTACACGTGAATTTTATAAGGATATTGTAAAATAATAAATTCATTAACATGCGTTAGAAGTCTTAAATAGGAGAAATTACGTAACATTTACGTCACATTACACTTATTACGTAAAATGAACAAAAAGTAATATTGCAAAACAGTTTTAATTTAAAAATTGCGCGAGACATTAATTTGATATTTTGAGATTATATTAATAAGATTAATATTGATTTTGTTGAACGCGTTTAGACTGCTTTCGAGCGATTATTTAGTAATGTAATAAAAATAAAAAAGATTAGAAGCTGAAAATGAAGTGTCATCAACAAAAAATATGATTTGAAAGGGAAAAATCTGTGAACCAGAAAATAAAGAAATTGCTTAAATGGTTTAGTTAAGATTCGTTAACCTTCTGTGTCGTTTCCGTCAAAAGAAGGCAATGGTATTTGTAAAGTATATTTGCATTTTGATGCAGATTTGCTTATTATATTAGCTTATTTTGAAATGTTTAACTGATTTTATTTAATCAAAGACGAAAACAGCCATTGTATCTTTTAACAGCAGCTGATTTTTCCTTAAAATTCTAGAATCGAAGAAAAACGAATAGAAACCCATTTACAGGGAGATCGCAACTGTTTTTTAAATTATAATTCTATCTTTCAAAATCTTTTTAAAGCCAATCAAATTAGCGTGTTTTTAGAGACTGTGGTGTCTGAACGGGCGTTGGCGAGCGTAGCTCTTAGGGGGTCGAGCCCCATAGTATAGTATGTATATCAACCTACAGATCAAATACAGGGTTCAAAAGAATTGGAATATGTATTTGGCTATAGACAGTAACTGCAGAAATCAGTTTTTCAAACGTTTCATGCGTTTTCTAAAATGCTTACTTAGTTATCTTATATACCTTATTTCTCTAAATAACGAAGTTATTTATTATTGAATTTGTTAAAGCATTCAGGAAGGGTTGGAAAGTGTTTCATAAGCTATGCTTAACGCATGATTTTTCTTACTTGTTTCCAATTTTAAGAGTCCTGAGACCCCTTAAAACAGGGGCTGGTTTCTTTGAAATATTGTGACTGCAGATTTCGTTACTGTAAAGAACGGAAAAATATGCCATCAATTTTGAGCCCACCATATGTTGCTGAAAATATTTGTTGGAATACAGTCAATTTTATCGTTTCCGTATAAAACAGAATAGGGTGGCATTTTTATATTAATTTTCATCAAAAAATTCTGCCATTCAAATTACTATTTCATTTTACAGCGATTTATTTTGCTCTTCTTTTAAAGAATCCAACCATTTCGATCCAGTCACAAAAAAAAAGAAAGGACAATTGACGTCATTCAAATGTGCATTCCTCCAAATAAACTGGAAAAAAATTACGTTATTTTGATGAAAATGGACTGTCTCTGAAACTAGTGTTGCATGTATACACGTTAAACAAATTTAGAACAGCTTTGACAAATTATCCTGATATGCAAACAGACGGGTCTATTATTTCTGGAAAAATGATTGTCTGTTTGTGGCATTAGTGTACCTCAAGTTGCTGTAATTAACCTGATATGAAGTCCTTGAGCTCAGCGTCCCAAACGTGCGACTACCACATATTCGTGCTACTGTAAAAGGCTTTTAAAAGCCACCGAGTTGCATACAATTCTGCAGTCAAGGACACAATAAAAAACCTTTTTCTGCACTCAACTATGGTTGGTTTTAATTTCATTTCACGTATACAATGAATTCTGCTGTAATGGTGTTACTCGGATATATGTACGTTGCTGCTAATAATATTTGCTGCTATAATTAAGAAGAACTAAAGATTAAAAGGTAAAAAATCCAAATATCTATATTGTAGGGTAGACCGAGGCACATTTACGCGGATTTTTTTCAATGAATTTTCTAATTTTTTCTTTTAACTTAGGAAAGTTTAGACATTGTGGTTTTATAAAGCAGTTAATAAAGTCAAAATTTGTGTATCCAGTTGTAGCCCTATTTGTGTTTTTAATCGTAATTTTCATTTTTTTTTTCACGTCCAAGCCTTATTAGTCCCCGAGCCAGGTGCAAATTTCGTCAGTTATTTCTTCTCGGCCGATAATTTGTAAAATGCTTCATAGAGTTGTATCATGAAGCTCCGTGAACGTCAGCTGCGGTTCCGTGGTGGGTTGAGGAAAAAAAAATTAATCATTTCCTCCTGATTGAAAATTTGTCAAATTATAGCTAACCCAATATCTTGAAGGAAAAAAAAGTCTGATTATAAAGTGGTGGTTAATACGTCAGCTGGTCACACGAACATGAAAAAAATATACAGGGTGCAAAGGAAAGTCCCTTTAACCTGAAAACACTTGCGAACGGAAGGAGCTACAGCTATGGAAGTGAGGTCCCGGTACGGTAAAGTGACTACGCCCGGTTTAATGCAAACGACGTCAGCGTCTCCTAGTGGCGAAATTTGGAAGATAGCTATTGAAAATCGTAAACGAAAAGAAATAGAGCAAAATTTCTAATTAGAAAGTTTTAGAGCATCAATTAATTAGTACGAAACGACATTTGGTTCACGCGGATAAGATAAATCGTCGCCTGTATACACAAAAATGTCCGAAATCGATGAGCGACGATTCTACTTTGCATATTCGCATTAAGTAAATGTAGCAGGGCACAATTTCAGATTGTGACGTTATACTGTGGTGTAATGTCTGTAAAAGTTTAATTTCCAATACCTTTAAAGTTCTAGATTAACCCTTTCAGGGACAGAAGAATTCTGTTCGTAAACTGATGAAGTAATTTACTGACACCAGAATATTCAAACGAATTTCTTAGAAAAAAACCCATTAATTTTCAGTTTCATTACAAAAGCAATATTTTATTAAAATATTCTTGCTGCCATTTGTCAGTTTTTGAATTAAAATTAGGTGGCCAGACCGTCTAGCCACCGCCTTTTAAAGGGTTAAATCTATGTCGTCGTATTGAAGAGGCTAGCAATAGACGTTCCATGCTGAGAAATGTGGCATGTAGAATTACTCTCAGGAATACAGACGTGTATCGTGAGCAATGGCAAACTTTTCGAACATACTGAATATTAACTTTTTATCACTGTGAGACAGTTTGTCTTTTTTTTGTGTGTGTGATGTTATCAAAATGTATTGAGATAAGCACGTATTTATACCATAAATTGTGCGTATTTCTTCATACCTCTGACTATTCCATTCAAACGTTTACACAAAATTGAGTGAATCGATTTCGGACATTTTTAGGTATACGGGCGAAGATTTATCTTATCCAGGTAAACCAAATGTCGTTTCGTACTAATTAATTGATGCTCTAAAACTTTCTAACTGGAAATTTTGCTCTATTTCTTTTCGTTTGCGATTTTCAATAGCTATCTTCCAAATTTAGCCACTAGGAGGCGCTGTTGTCGTTTGCATTAAATAGGGCGTAGTCACTTTAAAATACCGTTACCTCACCTCCATAGCTGTAGCTCTTTCCGTTCGCAAGTATTTTTAGGTTAAAGGGACTTTCCTTTGCACCCTGTATATTTTTTTCATGTTCGTGTGACCAGCTGACGTATTAACCACCACTTTATAATCGGCTGACTTTTTTTTCTTCAAGATATTGACTGATAAGATATATAAGATTGATATTGATAAGATATCAAGATATTTCTATAATTTGACAAATTTTCAACCGGGAGGAAATGACTGATTTTTTTTTTTTTTTACGTGTTTGAGAGGCTACAGCTGCTCAACCCACCCACGGAACCGCAGCTGACGTTCACGGAGCTTCATGATACAACTCTCTGAAGCATTTTACAAATTATCGGCCGAGAGGAACTTGGTCATCAAAATCTCTTGCTGGCTCGCGGACTATATTAATTGGGGCACATTTACGCATGTTATAAGTGATACCAAGGAGTAAGTGAAATAAATATTTAATCAAATTGAAATGTTTTATTTATAATTTAAAACACTGTTAAAAAATTAAGAGAATTAATTAAAGAACATTTTATAGGATAAACTGAAAACATATGGCTTATTTCTAATTAAAAACAGAAAATATTTAGTCATCTTCATCATAACTGTTACAGTTTTTAAAAACAAAAAAATAAAGTATTTCCCTTTGCACACTTGTCATGGGACCACCTTTTGCATCTAAGACATTGAACCCAGTCTTGACCATTTTTGGATTGGTTGTATGATTTCAAACAATAAACACATACACAGTTTTCATCTTCGTCATCAGATTCATTCACAATTTTCTTTATTCCAGAGTGTACAAACTTTTTCCCTTCAGCAGTTTTTGGTTTCAAACTTTTTCCTTCGCTGTCTTCTTGTTCTGCTTCCATAGAAACTAGTAAATTTTTACGTAATTTCTTCTTTTTGAACGTGCGTAAAAGTGCCCGGATGTCAATGCTTAAGCGTGCCCCGTCGCCATGTTTGGATTTATTTTTAACGTGCAACGAAAATTAATAACATTTCTGTTCATACAAATACAGTTCTCAAAAAAGGATAAAATTCTGCTAATGTTCTTATATTTGTTCATCCTTAACTAAGTATTATTAGTTCACAATAAGTTTCAATAAGTTCAACATAAAATTTACTCACCTTGACAGAAAACAGATTATCCTTTCCTCATGCTGGACCGAAGCTCGACTGACGCTCAAATACGTGTGAGAATACCCACTAGGGAGCGGCATCAATCTGTCATGACTGGTGGCGCGGAAGTTATAACTCGTTTCGGAAAAAGTGCACTGCGTAAACGTGCCCCATCCGTAAATGTGCCCCGGTCTACCCTACGAAGTTTGGAGTATATAGTTTTGAATAAAAACAAATGTGTAGAGCCCACAAGACGGACGGACGAATATTTTTTATTATAAATTTTCCAAACAATTTGGAATAAAATATCCTTCATTGGAATAAATTATTAGATATTCTTAGAACTTACAGTTTAAGAAAACGAAGAGCCTTTATCAAAGAACCGCGTGCAAAAACCTCGTTATATTATAATCACGTAATATGCTAAATGCAGCTCGCCTGAAACCTATAAATAACGTAATTATCTTCCTACTTTACGCAGCATGAAAAATTTAGATTTAGTTTTTCTTACTCTTACTTCGCTAAGTAACAGGAAAATAATTTTAGCAAATGATTAATGAGACCAAATTAAAAAATATTTCAACTGTAAAACTGCCAAAACTTAAAAATTATAACATTATCACATTTATACTCTTTCAAACTTAAAAAATATAATCTTTTTTTTAATTAAGAAGTCTGAGGGTAGCCCCAATTCAAAGACGTTTAGTCACCTTACAAGGAGAGGGTCCGAGGTTGGTCTCACTGAATGCCATGAACATTTGTATTTCGATAGAGTATAGTTAGTATATAAATATATGACCGTCATAAAGCGAAACCCAAAGGGGGTCTTGAGAAAATAAGTCGCAAAGTTTAAGCTATAGTTTATAACCGGATAAATTTCAGTCTTTCGCAAGCGGCTCCGTAGCATGATTGGCAGCATGCTGGATTTGAGTTTTTTCTTCCCGGGATCAAACCCGGCTCGGACTTGTTTTTTGGGGCGAAATTTTTTATCAATCATTTTCGAACCGCAATTGTAAAAATGTGTATAATAATTGAAATTTACGAAAAATATTAATTACATATATCTTCTGTAGCATATAAATGCTTTTTTAATTATGAAATTTTGCATGTTTAAATATATAATGAAAAAAAACGCATATTTAATGTCTATAGAACAGAAATTTTTTGTTGTTATTTAAAATTATTTACAGTTATTTGAATGAATATCTACAATTTTTAACAGAAAAATAAATTAAAATAAGTGAACAAATACATTATTTTCATTTTGTTTCCTCATTCAAATGCTTCAAATATTTCATGGTTTGAAAAATATGCTTTTATATTTTTAATATGATTTTTTAAAGTCTGGTATTCTTGATTTTTAATTAGAATAAGTGTCTACGTAGTAATTTCTTTCGAAAATCATTTTTTTTTCTTGTTTAATATTTTTTATATAATGCAGTTTAATGATATAAATACAATTTTAAGTGCGAATCTTTGCATGTTTATATATTTAATGAAAAGTAAAAATAAAATAAATAAATAATAATAATAACAAACTGAAAAAAGTCAATTTGAACTTTTATAGACCATAAAATTAAGCTAATTTTAAAATTTATTTACTGTTATTTACATAAATAAGCTACTACTTTTCACAGTGAAATAAATGTATCATTTTTTACCAACTACCTTTTTAACTTTTGATTTTTTTTAAATCTTAGATTCTTATGATTATAGTTAGAATAATTGTCTTTCTGCTTAAAAATAAGTTCTAAAAAGATATTGAGGTGCTGAAAGTTGTTATTGCGTAGGTAATAATTACAAAACCAACTATCCAAAATAAAAAAAGTCATATAAAGAATGTTAAAAAGGGTATAAAAAAAATCATGATATATTCGAAATACTTTCATATAAAAACAAAATTAAAGTAATATCATTATTCACGCATTTATATCACGTGTTTTAATTTATTTATCTGGGAAAAATAGTAGATTATTCATTGAAATAACTGTAAATAATTTTAAATAACAACAAAAATTTTCTTGTCTATAGACATTAAATATGCCGGTTTTTTTCATTATATATTTAAGCATGCAAAATATCGTAGTTAAAAAGCACTTATATTCTACAAAACATACATTTAATCTATATTTTTCGTAAATTTCCATTATTATACAGATTTCTTCAATTGCGATTCGAAAATGATTGATAAAAATTTTCGCTCCGACAAACAAGCGCGAGCCGGGTTTGATCCCGGGTCGAAAAAACTCAAATCCAGCATGCTACCGAACATGCCACGGAACTGCTTGCCAAAGACGTAAATTTATCCGATTATAAACTATAGCTTAAACTTTGCGACTTATTTTCTCAAGAACCCCTGGGGGTTGCGCTTTATGGCGGTCATATATTCATATACTAACTATAATCTATCGAAACACACACGTTCATCGTATTCGGTGAGACCAACCTCGGACCCTCTCCTTGTTAGACAAAGTGATAGGCAACCCTAAAATATCATTAATATACTAATATGTTTTTAAAGATATTGGAGATTTTTTTCTTTTGGTGTCTCGAAGATCTATCACCATCAGCTAAAGAACATAATTTTGTTATACGCTACATAAGTCGTTTAAAAATTGCCCGTTTACGTTTTTGAATGTGCGTCAAGAATATTTCTTGCTCGTGGGCATGAGATTTACTGGCAGCTATACGATTAAAGATACTGATATCAAATTACAATTCAATTTTGTCCTGAACTAGTGGATTATTTAAGTTTTTTGCCGCTTATTAATTGCAATATTCTTTCGAGTATGCAACAAGATATTAGTTGCATTCGTAATGAATTAAACATTTGAATTGTTGTTAAGCGAAGCACATGTACTTAAAAAACCCATTCGTTATAAAATTTATATAATCAAAATGTGAGGTCTTAGATAAAGATATTTTCAAAAACTTTCTCTTTTTTTGTTGTCATTTTAGGCTGTTTGGAAATTATTCTGATGTTACATAATGATGAAATTTTTCTCGGAATCAAAATAGTCTCATTCATCTGAAACTTGACAAGTGAGTTCCGAAACATTCCTATCAATTTATTTTCTGGCATTTATCTTCCATCAATCATACACGTATATGACAAGACAGTGTTCTTCATCATTTCACACAACGTGAGAATTAAAAAAAAAATGATGGAATGGAACAAAACGAAGAACTTTCATTAAATTGATAATTGACGGATATATTTATCACATCACAATAAAGAATGTTTTTAACAACTTTCTAAGCAGTTTTCCACAAGTAAATCTAATAAATAAACACGAAGAATATACTGCCGTATATCCGAAACTGTTCATCAAGATTTGACATTTCCGAATGAGATTACATCATCATTACCGAATACAGTGCCTTTATTACATTGTGGCGTAAATACATTCTTATATTAAACTAAACAACTTGCATGGTACAAGGGATAAAATTATTAAAAGTTGTTTGATCCTGTATATTATTAATTTTAATTAAAATATATTTTATGACCAATACTCATAATTTTTGTTGTCGATTTCTGTCTAAAAACTCAATTAAATGAACGCGAAGTATGAGAAATTTCAGTGTTTTTTTTATCCATGATGAAAAAATATTAAAACGTTACGCGGGTGTATTTATAAATATTTTGTTTTATAGTTTCGCTCGTTTAAATCTATGAACGGGCACGTAACCTTTGAAAGTTTCATGTAAAAATATTAATTAGTTTTTTTGATTTATGCCAGTTAAAAGTAACTGATTCCTATACTTAACGCAGAGCAAAAATATATTAAATGGCATAACTCTTGTCAAAATGGTCGTATACACATGATATTAAGATATGCTACCACAGTCAACCCGAGTAAGCTTCGTATTGTGAAACAGAATTGCTGCATTTACACTTTGTTTACAGAGTCACTCAAAAGAGTTTTGATAGAATTACATAGAGATGCATAGTTATCCGATCTTTACGCGGTTTGCTGTATTTTATTTATTTTTATAAGTAGTTCAAATCTTTAAAGTTTCATAATAAAATGTCGATTAGATTTCATTTACATCAGTTTAATTACTGGATTCCTATACTTAACATAGGGGAAAAACAATACTAAATATCCTAACTTTTGTCAAAGTGGTTATAGACACACGATATTCAGAAATTAGCAGCCTTCGGCCGCTTTGCCGGTCGGTTTCTTTAAAAGAACCTTGAATTAAACGAAATATATGTAAGAAAGATGAAAAAAAAAACTTAATATCTAATCAAAAATCCATAATTGTTGTCTTATTTGCATAATCTTAAACTAGCTGTTTAACCCGTTCTACGCACGGGAGTTCATGAATTTAAGTCTAGAACCAAAATTAAAATAACTATTATATTTAGAAAAATATTTTTCTACTACTGTGCATTTTTTAATGGAATTTAATTTATCATGTTGCTATGGCAGCAGACGATAAAACGATCTATTTGGAGTAAGGGAATAAATCGAATAAGAATTTTTATTGATGTTTGTAATAAAATGTTTTTCTTTATTTAAAAAAAAGTAATAATTAACACTCAATTAAATTATCTCTAATTATTTGTATGTAAGATAAAAGAATTATCGTAATACCCGCTACACTTCTTAGTATTGCAGCCTGGCGCACGTAATATGTATATCTCTAATTATATTTGCATGTGAGGTAAGAGAATTATCGTAATACCCGCTACAGTTTCTTAGCATTGCAGCGTGGCGTACGTAATATGTATATCTCACATTGCAGTAAACATTTAGATTCATTTTTAGAATTATTTATGAAATAAGACTGGTATAAATAAAAATATTTTCGAAGCAAAATTTTACAAAATATTTTTTAGCTTTAAACTAAAAGCTCCTTTAAAGATTGTTTTACAATTTATTAATTACAACAATTAATTTTATTTGTTTACAATACTTTTGTTGCCACTTTACAAAAAAAATCATAATATAATTCTTTTAACCCATTAACGCCCAAATTAACAAATTTTGAAATTTTTTCTTGAAATTGATAGATATGGGTAGAAATGCATAAATTAAGAGTATTTCAAAAGCATTTTGAAAAATTTTAACTACAACCAAATTTTTTAAACCGTCCTCATTTGATGACGCTGGGCGTTTGTATGTAAAAACCTAAAATTTTTAAAAATGAAAATTTTTTATATAAAATTACTTCGTTTTAATATATAAGCAAACTAATGGGTAAAATAATGATAAAAATCAAATTTTTGTTTTTTTAAATATGCAAGAAAACTTTTTTTTTTTACATTTTTAAGATTGATTTTTAGTGTGAAAAAGAAGAAAACATTGTATGCATAAAGTTGCATTGCATTTCATACAATATGTTCTTGGCTTTGAAAAGCAAATATCATATTGGCAACGCCTTTGTTTCTACATTTTGCTAATAACTTGCTGTATTTTGTCGAATTTTACGTTTGGAAGCACGTTGGATCTGGATGCTATCTGCCTTTGCACGGAGCTTCCCACAATTACATTTGAAAGGCTCCTTTTTTTAAATAGGTTATTGCACCACTTAGAACCATGTATCTTTTTATATATGTCATAGCCATATACAACAGCCGTATTTATCAGCCTAGCAATAAGGCAAAAATATCATTTCTTTCCTCATATGGGTATAGAATGTTTCTCAAGAAGCCAATCATGAAGGTCGACACCTCTAATAAATGAGGTATAGGAACTTATAGCATGAGGCTAATTCACTTTCACCATTTCTTTTTTTTTTTTTTTGGACACTCCGTCTTTGTACTGGAGAAAGCGGCAATATGGTATCAAAATTAGTGGCCAAAAAAACACACTTATTCTCCTTCCATTTAACAACAAGAATTTCATTTGTTTTGTCAAATTTACTATCGTAAAACCCATCACTCTTTTTTACTCATTTTCTTATCACCCATTATTGCGCATTTTTCAGTACGATTTTCTTGTCTGAGCTACATTTCTTTCAGTTTTTTAAGAACATATGACTGGTAAAGAAGTTATCAGAATAAACACGATGGCTCATAGGATCTTCAACGATAGATAAATTTAACACCACTCTTGTACCTAAAGGAAGTTTGTCAGATTCAGAAGTATTTGATTCTTTTCCACAATAAGGTGTAAAGTTGAAACAGTAACCATAGTTGTCACACAAAGCTCAGTGTTTATAGCCAAATCTAATAGGTTTAGATTTTATGAACTGTTTCAGCATATGATGACCATAATATCGAACGTTCATTTCTTCAACAGTCACATTTTCATGGAAAATGCCTCATTTCTGAAGATTCTTGGAAAGCATTTCTAACTTGAGACGTATTTTGAATTATTTATCATGTTTGTCATACTAATGTAATTTATTATCTTGGAAATGTAATAATCGCTTGAGCTTTAAGGAGAAATTTCTGGGTATAGCATCCTTCAATATTGCTACTCTTCAACCATCTGCTCCAGCCCAGTAGTCCCGTTAACTTGGTAAAGTATGACATCCCGAAAGTATCAGAAATCCTATAATTGTTTTTATTTCGTCTTTACAGTTACATTATAGTTCAATTTACTTTTCATTTCCTGAGCATATCGATTAGCTTCATCTACGAACATATCATAAACCCTTTCAGTAAAAAGCTCTACAAACAGGTCAACTGGACTCATATTATTGGTTTCAGCTGTCAATGTATCCGAATTTCTCTTAGAAGAACTTTCCAAAGTTCCGAATGTGTAAGACGGCGTTTCATTTGTCATACAATTAATATTTCTCTTTTACGTTTACGGTAATTTTCTTACTTTTTCTTTTATTCGAAATAATACAGTTATCATTATCATCTGGTATTATAATTTCCAACGTGCCTGCAACATCTGATAAAACCGGAGTGCCCAAATGATCATCATCGAACTGCTCTTCAACAGTTAGATCATCTACATCTGGAGACATTAATATAATATCTGCTTCTATTTTTTCAGAAAAAAATATAAGCAGTTGTTTCTTCCAAGCTTTCAAAAACATTTTTTCTACTCATATTTAAATTTACTTTTATAGTTTACCTGAAAAAAAAAACCGTAAGAAACTCGTAAGAAACAATTCTGAATATGAATAAAAACTATACCCTAACGCCCAGCGTCCTCAAACGATGACGGGTAACTTTTCCTGTTTATTACGGATACATTAACAACAATAAATATTAAAAAACATGCTAATGGCATAATAGGGACTAAATAGATTACATTTATACCAATTTGAAAGAATTTAGCTCATAAATCCAGTTTCATACAGTAGTATAAAAAATACACAACGTGATTACCAAAAAACCGGGAAATTATACTGCATTTTTCCCGCGCATTTTTACTTATTTCCAAAGAAATCGCATATATTATATTGTGTGGTGGTTTCAACTATCATACCAATTTATAAATAAAAGAACATTTTTCAATTTAATGTAGGAAATAACATTTTTTTGCAGCGTCATCAAATGAGGACGCTGGGCGCTAATGGGTTAAAATGCGTAAGTATCGTCTGCGTAAATGATTTCACATATTAACAATAAATTGTGTATTTGAATTCTTAACAGTGAAAAATACATTTAAAATTGAATGTAAATAATTGAATTTTCACAAATTTTAATTCATTAAAAATATGATATAATTTTCATAAAAACAGGTATTTTAAAAATTTCATAAAAGAAATCGTGAAACTATTATATGATTAAAAGTGAATCAGTACCAAAATATGAGCCATTTCCAACCAATCTTAATAAAGTATTCTATTAAAATGTATATTTACTCTCAAATAACACGCATTTTTAATGTAAGAAAGTCTAATGTTCTTTAAACGGTTTAAAGTATAAATTCTGCAGTTATTTTCAATATTTAAGATATTTCTTCTTCGCAAAATGCAGATATATAGGTTTCTTTCCTTATTTAAATAATTTTAAAAAATGCGCAATTTTGATGCAACGCTAATATTTCATGTACTTAATCATTCATGACTTTATTTAATTTTAATGTCTCAATGAATTTTATTTAATGCAAGAAATACACAGGTTCGATTATCGTTTACAAAAATAAATCCGTATAATGGAAGAAATATATTCAACAAAATAATAAAAAATGTTTTTTTGTAATTTTATTTCAATCAAGTCCAAAAATATTTCTTTCTTTAATTAAATTTAAAAAACAGTTTTTGAGATATTTTGGCGGAATAATGAAAATATATGTTATTTATTTAATGAATCATGATTCTATCTATAATTATTAACTCCATGATTTATTTTTTCTTCTGAAAATATACGTGTTTCATTGTTTATTTGTAAAAATGCGTCCGTAATGGACATGTAAAATTGATTAATGTATTAAAATTAAATGATTAAAATATATTAAAATTAATTGATTAATGTATTAAAAACATGTAAAATTAATTAATTGAAATAATGAATTTTTAAAGGTTATTCTGTTAAAAAAAAAAAAAAAAAAAATATTGTGCAAATCTTCAGATCCTAATTTATTTTGATGTTTCATTTCAAGTCAAAATACTGAATGGTTTTTTTTGTAAAGTGTACGACAAAATGTAATTTTAGTAGAGGATCATCCTAATAAAGTGGTTAGGTGCTGAAATCAATTAAAATATTTCTCTCTCTGAGTTGCATTTTTTAAAAATTAAGAGAAAATAGTCTGATTCGAATTATTTCGCAGTTTGATATTTCTAAGAAATGTTAACTCTTTCTGTCTGATAGAGTGAACACATTTACAAAGGTTCAGATTTTAATTGAAATAAACATTAGCCTCTGGAAGCTGAATTGTGTTCACTTGTCATAAGCTCCCGTGTCATATTGTAAAATCAAGGCCCAGTTGCCCCACGAAACCTTATTACATTTCGTTGATAACTGTGTAGAAAACTCATCTACAACTTCTAACTCGGTATTAATTTTCACCCTATCTCCTGATCGCTTATATTGGGCCTTCCTAAAGCAGTTGACGCCCCACTCCTCATTAGTCGTATCCGGCCTGCAACCAGGATCCGTCTCTGCGGTCACAAGCCTCCCTGGTACGTGGAGGATCCGTACACTCACATATTAAATAAGTTGTCCAGCATATTGACCTCTTTGACCAGCGATCTTTAAATTCAAAATCGTAAACCTCCCATCCTTAGGTTCTGTCGTTGTTAAAATTTCAGACCTGTGTTTCCGAGGGTAATAAAAATGCACCACGTGGGTGGCCTTCTCTTTTTTCCTATATGATTTTGGGAACAAACACTTGTAAAAATTAAAAATATTATCGTTTCGTACTACAGAGAATAAATACCTTCATAGTATTAAAAAGATCAGTAATTAATTCTTATAAAATAAGCCTTTAAATAATGCCTTTTCCTTATGAACTGTTAATACCTTTTCCAAAAATTAGACGAACATCTGCCACTACAACCATTTGTCTCGTTTATTTTATCTTTCTAAATTTAAACATTTATTATATTGTTTTATATTAAATTATTAATAATTTCGATATTATTTTCTTACAGTTATGTACCTATACAATGTATTGATAACATTTCGTTTGCCATTTGGATTATTATTTGTGGAACATGTTACAACAATAATAAAAGTTCAAAATATTGTTATTTTGCAGTTTTGCCTCTTTTCGAATGGGTACGTGTAATTACCTATTATTTCTTTCATTGTTTAAAAAAAGTAATTATAAAATAGATGTTTACAAAGAATACCCCCAAAATAGTAGTTTTGCAGATTTAACTCTATTAATTATTATGTTCAATACCATCTTCCAATTAATAAACCATTAAAGTTTAATAAACTAACAATACTATTGACAATACCATTAGCAAAAATTATTAAATTCGAACTATTGTTTTTTCGAAACCGTTTGTTTGGTAATTCTTTAATTTAATTTTCTTTTTTATACTAGTTTCCTAATAATTTCCTCATTTTATGATACATCCATTAATTCCATTAGAAATTTTTTCAGTGATAAATATTACAGGAGACAGACCGTGTAACATTTTTAACACTCCATTTTTGATTTCTAATCAATATCAAGTAAATATTAATATATATCAAGTAAAAATATATATAAAGTTTTTTACTGAGGGTGGTTTTGGGTTCTAGGGATCATGATCGGTGTAGATATGCAAAAATATTTCAGAAATTCTAACATAGGGGAGAATGTAACAGGTAGTATTTCATACGAAATCTACCTAAAAACCGGAAGGCTAGCAGTTTTATATATATATAACCCTGCTGGAGCTGTTTTCACTAATTTGGGTGAAATTTCAAAAATTCATTTGGAACCATAGAGAAACATACCCGAAATAAAAGCGGCAAAATATAATATAGTATGAAAATATAAACTGTTTAATCTAAAGCTTGAAAAGAATTTAAACTTTTTTTATCTGGTATTTTTATTTTAACGAAAGCTAAACCATAAATTAAAAATAAAAATAAAATGAAAACTGCACATAATTTCCAAGCACCCAAAATGAAAACAAAAACTTTTCCTTCTATTCGTTTTTATGTTTGCTAATAATTTTCACATTTTGCAAATTATTTTGATCTAATATTTTTGTACATATACAAGTATTAGTTCAAAAGTAATTAAGAAAAAATTACCGACCACATTATATAAAATGAGAACGTACATCGCAAAAGCAGCTGTACCCAACATACTCAGCATGTAGATTGTGTATGTGAACGCATTACTAATTAGAGGATGTAGAACAAAATGATTAGAATTAATGAAGGAAATATTTCTAAAAAAAATATTACTTAAGCAAACTGGTATCAATTATCAACAACTTCGTTTACAATGAGATTAAAAATGAGTAAAATCCCCTTACATTGTATGCCCAAGTATTTAGTGAGAATAAAATAGAATAATCTT
This sequence comes from Maratus speciosus, assembly GCA_963932465.1. Taxonomy (NCBI): domain Eukaryota; kingdom Metazoa; phylum Arthropoda; class Arachnida; order Araneae; family Salticidae; genus Maratus; species Maratus speciosus. Next base: position 680,934,523 of record OZ010787.1, on the reverse strand, counting down.
TTCTTTAAAATAAACGTTTATGCATCATCATGCCTTTGGGCAACATTTATTCGTGCATAGGGCCATTAAAACTTCCATTTTCTTTTGCTCGCGACAGTCAAGAATAAATTTTAAAAATACCGCTGCATAGAAATGTTATTTAAAAATTCTCTTATCAAATAGAAAGACTTTTTCAACTTTCGCTTGCATATTAAAGAACTAAAAGTGTAAAATATGGTAATTTTCTAGATTACTTATATTAATCCTCTTAAGATAAGTTATTTAGCATACGTTATTTCTTATTCATTTAATCTAGAAAATATCTCAAAGTGTACATGGAAAACCAAGAAAAACTTTTTAAAGCATCTTTTTTAACAGTAAAACAGACTTCTAAAAAAGTATTGCATAGAAAAGTTAATAGATGGATTTCAATATTTAAAAATGAGCCACTCGAAATTTATGTACTTAAATTATAGACTTCGGAGATTTTACTTGATTCATTTCATGTTTCTACTCAAGAACTGATTAAATATAATTTTCCATCTCGCAAACAAACATATTTTACCATGGTCACGGTATTTTAAAGAAGATCAATTCGGAAGTAACTAATAATCAATACTTAAACAACTTTTTTTATTTGAATTTGCAATATTCATACAAAGAAGTAATTTTTAAAAGATGTGTATCAGTGCCAAGTAGTATACAAACTACTAAAGATCTTCACCAGCTGGGTATAACTAGAAAATATATCTATCAATATCTAATGCCCTTTATCTAAAATAAATTGACTCGTTGGCGAGGCATTTAATATTGATCAAAATCAAAACACGAGATAAAAGCAGAATTTTACAGTATCTAATGCAACTATTTAAAATATAAAAAATACAGGGCAGTGTTAACATAACTTCCCTTGCAGAACTTAACTTCTCTTGCCAATTTTGAAGAATGAGGGGATAAATTATGCAAAAACAATAGCAGAAAACATCGTGTCAAAAAAGGTATAGAAAGGCTGTATACACACTGGCTTTATAAAGTAGATTAGCAGCATTGTTGTGACGCGTATGCACAAAAAAATTATAATTCAACTACGTAGCAATTAAGGCAAAAGTTTAACTGTTTCATACTCAGATAGGTGGGGAAATTTTCTCTACCGGTCACTACTTTTTACAAAAAACATAATAGTACTATTTTTTTTTCTTTTGCTTTTTGGTGAACAGGCTCCACAGGGCTTTAAATGTCTAAATATAAAATGAGTTCTCAAACGGTTAATATAACCGTAAATCTTAGTTACAGGTACGTCCAAACGAAGCAAAACATTTCCTAGGCTCATTGTAAAATACGTTAGCAGTATTTTGTTTTAAATTTCTACTAAAGTTTTAGTAATTTTTTTAAGTTTTTTTTAGAGGTTCATAATTCTGTATTATTGGAAACATTCATTAATAAATAATTAAACATACTAATAATTAAATAAATAATAATTATATGAATAATAAACATCAAATAGTAATAAACATAACACAAATAATAAACATAAATATCAATTAAACATATGTAAATTTCCAACTGGGCGAAAAATGTCCGGACCAGGATTCGAAAAAGGCATCTCCTGGCTGAAGCCGCCAGTGCTCTACCATCTGAGCTATCCCGGACAAATCTGGTGGAACCTTTTTCTCCCAGCTAACCTTAATGATTATAGCATCTGGTCTGAAACCTGGGTCAGCTCAACAGAATAAATCTCAGGTAATGGAACTCCAGAAATCGCTGGAACCGTAATGACACTAGATTAATTTTAACACAATTATTCTAATTGGTAAATAAATCAAATTATATGTAAATTCCAGATCATATTATATGTAAATTCCAGACCAGATGCTATAATCATTAAGGTTAGCTGTGTGAAAAGGTTCCACCAGATTCATCCGGGATAGTTCAGATGGTAGAGCACTGGCGGCTTCAGCCAGGTGATCCCTGGTTCGAATCCTAGTCCGGACATTTTTTGCCCAGTTGGAAATTTACACATAATATGATTTATTTACCAATTAGAATAATTGTGTTAAAATTAATCTAGTGTAATTACGGTTCCAGCGATTTCTGGAGTTCCGTTACCTGAGATTTATTCTGTTGAGCTGAACGAGGTTTCAGACCAGATGCTATAATTATTAAGGTTAGCTGGGTGAAAAAGGTTCCACCAGATTCATCCGGGATAGCTCAGATGGTAGAGCACTGGCGGCTTCAGCCAGGAGATTCCTGGTTCGAATCCTGATCTGCACGTTTTTCGCCCAGTTGGAAATTTACATATAATATGATTTATTTACCAATTAGAATAATTGTGTTAAAATTAATCTAGAACAATTAAACATGTTTATAATTATATTAATAATAAACATAAATAATAATTAAACTTTAAACGATCGCACATATACCAACCAATGTCATAAGTTTTTGAAGTGTCCAGTACAGCCAAAATATTTTATTTTGTGCCCAGATATTTTGCATAACTCTATATATTTCTAATTCTTATTAATTATATAATTAATGTCGCCTTGTTGTACATGAATTGAATTTTAATAAGTTTGCATTTAGGTTATCTGCCCATGTATTTTAATTACGAGTCTTAACACAAAAGAAAATTTGCAAGAGTCCTTTCCTTTTAAAACACGACTAAATATTCATAATTTTAAATTAGAACTCCTTTTCCTAATGCAATAAATTAACCACAATTCTAATTAATTTTTGAATATTTTCAACCAATTTAAGTTTAACCATGCTGTTAAAGTTATTATTACTAAATAAATAGATATTTTTCCAGATATTACAATATTGTATATTTTTAAAATATATGTTGAAGTTTTCAAGTTACGGGACTTCAAACTTGCAACTTTGAACGATCGCACATTTGAGGCATGATCACAATATTTTGACTTTCGGGAATAAAAATCTGGTGAAATTAAACTTGCTAAAATAACATTTTAATCTGATAGACGAATGCCTTAATGATTCAAAATAAAGAGAAAATGGTCAGCAGCGAAATTTTTTTTATTTAACTGAGGTTTAAGTTAAACTTGCGAGTTTAATTTTTTTACCATTTTACCACTATAACATTTTATTTTCTTCTAAATGTTTACTTATAATGAATTTGCATAGTATCCACAGGACATTCAAATAAAAAATAATAAAAATGTAGTACTTTTAATACAGAATTTTTGTATAATATTGTCTTAAAGGAGTGTTAAAGAAGGGACGGTAAGGTAAAAAATGGGGACGGTATAAGAAAAAAGGGACGAGATGGGAAAAAAAGGGATGGTAAGTATGGAACGGTAAGGAAAATTACCACCTATTTTTAGGAGAATCATGTTAAGACTAAGTGATATCCACAATGTTTATTGATTTTTAGAAGCAGCTGTTAACATTGGATTAAATTATTATTATTTTTTTTTAATTTACCTCGAAAAGTGCAGGAATAAACCTTGGGGACGTTAAGACTACCCATAAAGCCACGATCTTGAAATTGATATTTAAATGCTGATTTAAAGTCTGCAATAAATTTCCTGTCAAGGAACTTTAGACATTCTTTCTCTAGCGTACTTCTCTATGAGAAAAAACTCGGAAAAAAAAAAATCTGTGACTGAATCTGAAGGGATTTTCTGCATAAGTTTAGCAAGAGGGACGGTAAGGATGAAAAACCCAGGGACAGAGTTTTGCCACATTTTTATATAAAACAATTGTTCCAGTTTCGGAAAAAAATTACATCTAATTACTTTTATTGAAATAATTTTATACAGACAGCTCCAAATTTAAAAATCAGCATCAGGGACACGGGAAGGTATAGGAATTTTCCTGGTATTTGGACACCCAACATCGTTCAAAACTTATTTATCTCGTTAATATATTGTTATGCAATCATGCAATGGGATGTTCCCCAGTATATGAAATAAAAAAACACAAAAAAATGTATTAAAATATAAAATTATTATCCAGGGACATAAAAGTCAAAAGGTTGTGAGAATGATCCATATGCCAATCTATGTAATAAATTTTTTAAGTGTCCAGTACAGCTAAAATATTTTATTTTATGTCCAGATATTTTGCATAACTCTATATATTTCTAATTTTTATTAATTATATAATTAATGTCGCCTCATTGTACATGAATTGAATTTTAATAAGTTTGCATTTAGGTTATCTCCCTATGTATTTTAATTACGAGTCTTAACATAGAAGAATATTTGCAACAGTCCTTTCCTTTTTAAACGCGACTAAATTTATGATTTTAAATTAGAACCTCTTTTCCTAGTGCAATAAATTAACCATAATTCGAATTTATAAAAACCTTATTACTTTTTTTTTTGCATTAATATTGTTAGTCATATTTGTTTAGTGATTATTTCTATACCCATTTTCTGAATAATTTCACAAAAATTTCGAATTAGCTGTGCTAGGTTATTAATCTTTAAAAATGCAATTTATATCTTGATAAATATTTCAGTAAGTATGAATAATTAGAGATTATAAAGCAGACTTCGACCGTTTCGTGACGATAATCATTTGCTTCTACCTATGTATGTTTTATTCATTCTGTAATGGGAGCTAATTATTATCTTCCATTCACGCTATTACAGAATGACTTCCGTATGCATTTGAATCCCAATATTAATTCTCTTCCAAGTGTAGTAATTCGAGTTTGCATGTGCTTTGGATATTAATCTTCTTGACGAAATAATGTTAGGGTCATGCATATAATTGACATTGATAAATAACGTTCAAATAGCTTCACGAAAACATTTGTTTGTTTCAACTAGGATACATCATGAATCCGACAAACGTAGAGAGTCAACGAGCTTTTTTTTAATTTCTTGAACTAATCGGTATTTATTCAGTAGAAATAAACTCAGTTTCTCAAATTGTTTTTGTTAAATAATCTAATTCATTTATGTAAGAATTATTTTATTTCTATTTAAAGTGCCATAGATTTATTAACGCTATAATACGTAAAATAAAATTAAACGATAGTACAAACTTCAATACAAAAAATTTCGGACCAAAGCTGTGTATAATTTTCCTTTTGATACACAATCATGTTATAGTGGAATTTTTTTGAAGGCTATATTAATACATTTATTTTTATACGGGCTTAACGTCGATACAAACAACTATTTTTCAATACTTCATTCGATTTGCCATGACTCTTTTACCCTAAATACCAATTCGCATCACTCTATCATCAAGAATATGCAAAATAACAGTAAAGTGTATTCAGTGATATTGAGAAATGTATTTTGCAAATTGCGTCGTATTGGGGCTGAAGGTAATAAAATAGTGATGTAACAATACTAATAAAGAAATCCATAAATACATCGTTTACTTACTATATTTAGCGTCCATTAAGTAGTATAAAAGAGAACTTTAATCTTAAGTATTTTTCCTTAATGTTACCGATTTTACATAGCTACTGAAATATACAACTAATGATTAAGATAGAAAGAAAATGTATTGGGATGGCTTGAAAAAAAAAATCAAAATATGAAAATACCAAAACTCCTACCCAGAGCTCTAAAGAATTTTATTTTCAACGTTTACAAAGCCAACCACATTTTTAACGAAAGATGTTTTTAAAAATGAAATCACTGAGTACTAGAGAGAAACAAATCACTTAAGGGGTCTCAAGACTCTTAAAAAAAAAAAAAAAAAAAAAGAAAACGACCATTTTCAACATTTAAGATCTTAAAATGTATATGATTTTGAAACACATTTTTCATTGGAATGAAAGATATAAGTATGTTCTTTCATTTCATGTATTTAAAAAATTGCAACATGCAGAATTAGCTTTTATAGGGGGCTCCAAACTGTCATACATTTGACGTGCAAAAAATGGGTATAACAACTTACGCGCAGGATTACAAAATAAATATTGCAACTAGAATGAAAATTTTGTTGCCTACTTATACTTGAGTTTATAATAATTACCCTGAACCTAAATAAATTAGTATTTAAACAATTTTGTATTTTTAATACAAAGTTGTATTTAGCTAATACAAAATTTTGAAAATTTCAACCTAAAAAATTATATAATCATTTATAATCACCTAAAAAAAATATTTTTTTGAACAACGAAAAGAAACTTTCAGGTTCAGTTTATACAAATTAACATGAGACATATGTTTTGAAAATTTCATGAATAAATATTCAGAAGTTTTTGAGATATCCTGCGCGTTATGCCTAAAAACGTCATTTGGAGAAAAATGGCTTCAAAGTTTCGGAAACGCTGTTTCAGCTATTGACCGGGTATAATTCTAAAAGCCATAACTTCTGTTCTAATGTGAATTTCAAGGAAACATATCAAAATATTCAGAAAAGACAGGTGTTTAACATCTAAAAAAATTACATTTCCGAAATATTTTGGAGCTTTAAGAGTCCTGAGACCCCTTAATTAAATAATTTTATAGTATCATGTATGTTTTTCACCGGAAGGTGGAAAGCTATGTTTTTGTATTAAAATTTAAAAGAATGTGATCGAGGTGTTCTTGAACAGTCTAAGTGGTCTGATAGAAAAGTGCTGATTTGAGAAAAATTCATTTATATAGTCACAAAAATGATTTTTTGTACACTATAATATTTATAAAATTTAGCAAAATGTAAGTAGATATTTTAGTAGAAACAATTTTAATACATTGTTTTTCGTATTCATTTTATTAACTACAAAAGAAAATCTTGAAGGAATTGAATATAAAAAATACTAATTAAAATACTATAAAAGTTTCCAGATTTTATGCAAAAAGAGTATTTGTACCCTTACACACTATTCTATAGTTTTAATGATTCAAAAGATTTTTACAGTGGTTGTAAATAATTGTTGGTTTCGTATGTATTTTTTAATATGAAACATCAAGCATCATCTGCGGAATTACTAAGAACAAAGGTTACCACTTAGGAAGGACCACTTGGCCCATTACCGAGCTCCGCAAAAAATAAAATACCACTATGAAACTGGAGAAAAATGTTATTCTCATTTACAATTGCTGGCTAAACAGTCGATAACAACATTTTGTGATTAAATAAGGCGTACATTATTTTTAAAAAATTCTGGTAACAAAAAACAACAACATAAGCGTTTTTAGCTATGAAAAAACGAGAATACCGAGTATTTCCGGCACACAATGTGTTAACATAATTCTTTATTGTGCGTGATTTGTAATTTCATTAGTTTCAGTATAAAGCTCTACTATTTCTTTAATGTTCTTAATTGTAAGACATAGTTTGCTGATAATTTAACACTAAAATACTTAATATTCTTAAATAGTAATTTAAGAATTGAAGCTTAGTTGAGAGAAATTTTCTATATTCATACAATATTTCTGCTACACGGAAGTATTTAAACAGTTGCCCCTATTAGAAATTAAATAGAGAGATTTTGACATCACTATACTTATAAAATTAAGCGAAATATTTTTTCTTTATTATGACAGTTTTTTTTCTTTATTTATCTTTTTAAGTTTAAATTGAACAAAGTAGTTTCTCTGAATTTGAGCGGGAACTTAACTCATTTTTCATTAGGCGGAGTTCAGATTGGATGAGTTACTTTTTTGAGAGTTTTTGCAAGAGAAATTGTAACTTAATGTGTTAGCTAGCATTTTATTTTCCGTGTACAGAAAACTCATTGTATGAGTTCCACCGCCCTTACAATAACAGCAATTTATTTATTGTACGATTTCTAATTGTATAATGAAAACTCGATGATGGTACCAGATTTCAATTTCGAAAGAACCGCTGAAACTAGCTATTTATAAAACAGCTATAAATCTATAGCTAAACATATAAACGTCTTGAATATTTGTTTTCAGTGTAATTGACTGGAATAGAAGTCCTTCATGGCATCAACTTTAGGATTTATTATTGAAAAAAATACTTTTCTATATGTGAGATGGATAAAAGACCTAGTGTAATTTAAAAATATGAAATAAGTGGACGCATGGTTCCCAACTGTCTGGAATCAGTTTCATTCTTATATTATGATTTGCGGCAGAATAAGTAGGGTGTTTTTAATTTTTTTTGTGGAGTCGTTCTATTTAACAGAACTCATCACCCATCTCATTATATCTCATAGAAAATCTTTATAATGACACTTAAAAACTTAATTGTGACGTTTATGGGGTTAGAAAAAAGTAATAGTATTTAAATGCATACTTAAGAAAAATAAACTTCTTTTAAAGTGGATTTTTCAAAATCGTTTAGATAAAAAATTAATCTTGCTAAGTATATTTCTTGTTAGAAAATATGTGAAATATAAATATTTATTTAGACATTATAAGAAATAATTTTAATTAGAAAAATAATGTAGTGGTCACTTTCACTTAATAGACGATTTTCTAAAATATCCGATAATTTCCATTTATGAAGTACATTAAATTATAATTTTCAAGACCTAGACAGTCATCTCTAGTTGTCAACTTTTACCCTTTTTTCCTACCACTCTATTTAAACGAATAAAATGCTTTATTCAATCTAAAATTTTGGTAATAGTGGTGGAAAAAAGCGTAAAAGTTAGCACCTATGGCCTTTTCTATTTTCTGCTTCAGTTATTTATCCAAAAGTATCTGTTTTTTTTTTTCAAACTTTAAGTATAATACTTATTTCATTCCATTGTAAAATTATGAATTGTATCATTTCTATTTGTGTATAAAGGAACTTTGAAATTTCTCATTATTAGTTTAAGCAATGTGATGTGGACTAATTATGAATTTTTCTAAAAATTGACTTGCTTTTGATAATAAATACCTGACAAAATTTTCTATTCTACAGAAATTTAATAAATGGTAGAATTTGCTTTGTAAACTGCTAGTAGTAGATTGAATGTTTTGAAGTTGCATTTTACAAAAAAACATGCTTTCTTTGTTTCTCGAAAATCATCGTTATAAGGTGTATTTAATACACACCTTATAGCCGAAGAATTACAAGAGGTTTTCTATGTCAAAGAAATGAAGACAAAAACTGAAAAAGCCATTCGATTAGAAATAAAACTATTTTGAATATTTTCTATGCAGTTTTTTTTTGTCTATATTGGATTTATTTGCGACAACACAATCAAAATTTAATTCATAGGGAGAAAAGCCAAGGACACTGATAAACTCGCTTCAGAATGTACAGCGTGCATCATAAGTTCATGCAAACTTAAAAAATTCATAATTAAAAAAGTGATGCTCAAAAAAATGTTCCTTTTGTGCGAATAGAATCAGAGGAACATTGGATTTGTTTTGCACGTGTAAAAAATGATTCCTTAAAATAGCCAAAAGAGGGCGCTCACCCGTTATATTGGAAAGTTTTAAGCAAAAACAGTTAATGAAACAAATAACAATAACATGACACTGTGCATTTAATTTAAAGTAAAAGATGTTCAACATAGCCAACACCACCAGGTATTAGGCGTAAAAACTGAGGCGCATCAATACGCCTATTACAACTGATTGTAGCATGCCAGCATCGATGCCACAGACAGTCCATCGAATGGCATTTTTCAGTTTCACCAAAGTGGCTGGGGTGTCCGGTACACACGAGGCTTCAAGTATCCCCACAAGCAAAAATCTTCTGGGGTCAGGTCTGGAGAGATTGGGAGGGCCACTCAAAATTACAACCTAAACTGACCATTCGCTTTTCAGTGAAAGGGTCCAACAGGAACGTCTTGATTTCACGTGCAAAGTGGAGCGGGGCACCATCTGGCATGAAGGTGACGACAGGCAACGCATGTCTCTCGAGCAGTTCAGCCATAATGTCACGCAAAAGCTCCTCACTTGCCTAATACCTGGTGTTGATGGTCATGTTGAACATCTTTTACTTTAAAATAAATGCACAGTGTCATGTTATTGTGATTTGTTTTTGTTTGCCGGATTTGCATAAAACGTTTCAGTATTACAGATCCTACATTAGAGAGAGATTGGTCATTGACGAAATGTCCCCCATTTTCGTTACAAAGTAGATGGAATGCCGTACAACGCAATGCATTTTCATCAGCGTTTAACACATTTTATTCCATTAAAATTGTGAAAATTTCATTTTATATGCCTTCAAGGAGTCTTCAAAGAGAGAACATAAATATGAGCACGTTTCCATTTTAATGAATGAGAATTCTCAGAAAATGCTTTTTTTACTCTATTTTTTTTTTTTTTTTTACTAATTAAAAGTGTAAGCAGAGGAAGATTGGGCATGTAAGAACTTTATTTTAATTTCACAATATTTGAGAAAATTTTTTTAAACGATTATCAGATAGAAAATGAACTATAGAATTCAATTTTTTAAAACTATCTATAATTTATTACGCATTTTAAAACAACAGTAATTATTATAATTTCCACCATCTTCGCATTGATAATTTCAGAAACGTTAAAATTTGAACATATCATATACCATTACTGTTTAAGTATGTATGTGATTCAAAGTTAACTTAATATGTGCGCTGAAAATATTTTGTGATAAGTTTCTACGTACTCCTACTTTTCTTTGATATTCTTTTTAAATACGGATGTCTAGTAACTATATAGTATTAGAATAAATATTGTCATCAAAACATTAAATGAAAGTTTAGAAAAAAAATTAAATAGAAGCACTTCTGTTAAAAGAAACAAATAAAAAAATATGAAAAACAAATTATATAAATAAATCAAAATCCGGTAGATAAGTAAAATCGCACTGCTGCGTAACGTAAAACAGCTGAGTAAAAAAAAAATGCATTTTCTGAGAATTCTTACTCATTAAAATAGAAATGTGCTTATATTTATGTTCCAAAAGACTTTTTGAAGGCATATAAAATAAAATCTTAATAATTTTAATAGAATAAAAAGTGTTACACGCTGATAAAAATGCATTGCGTTATTGTACGGCGTTCCATCTACTTTGTAACGGAAATGGCGGAGATTTCTTCAATGTCCAATCTCTCTCTAATGTAGGATCTCTAGTCAGTATGACGCGCGAGCGCCCTCTTTCGGTTATTTTTTTAATAATTTTTTTATACACTGAAAAAAAAATCCAATGTATCTCTGATCCTATTCGCTCAAACCGAAATTCATTCCGAGCATTACTTATTTTATTAAGAATTTTTTAATTTTTCACGAACTTATGACGTACCCTGTATATCTTTTATTATAATAACGTGAAATAAAAGAAACAAACTACAAAATTTATATTAACATCTTACTATTAATGGGCAATATTTTCACAATTAAAATGTTATTTTTCATCTGAAAGCTTCGTATTATTGGATGATAATGGAAAATTTACAAGAATTAGACTTCAAATGCTAGAAAGTGGCTTAAAATTTCCCAATGGAAATGAAACAATGAGCGAGAAATAAAGTATTTTTTCCATTATTGAATTTTTGGTATTGTTATATTATTTGTGTAAAAAAATAAAGAAATTAAATCCTATAAGGTTCAATGAAGAAAAATCTGTTATTCGTTCTTTGAAATTAATTTAAATAGAAAAATCATGATACCAAAGTCAAATAATTTCAACGATACGTTATACTTCGAAAAATCAGTGATATAATTCTCGATAATTATTATAAATGAACTTATTTTTGACCACGAAACGCATGATCATTGAATTTCCCTAAAATTGAAAATTGGGTGTTTATTTGAAAAACATTCCAGAAAATTTCAGAAACGTTTTGTGATATAGAGGAAACACTTGCGAATATTGAAATTAAGGGAACAAGCGACCTTCAAACGCATTTTTCTATGTTTTTAAAATTGCACTTTTAAGGGGGCTGGTCACTCAGTTTCCGATTTCCCCTCACTAATGTAAAGTCTATGGGCATTCGTATATTTAAAATATCTCCTCGGGAATTTAATATTTTTAACTGCTTTTTTTTTGTGTACACTTCCTAAAAGATGTCTCTCTTTTTCTTAGTTCTCAAAATATTTCTAAAGTATAGAATTAATTTTATAGGAACTGTTAAATTCTTACTCACAGCTCGCCCGCTTTTAACACATAAAATATTAAATTCAGCATAGATTTTAGAAATATTTTGAAAACTAAGAAACAAAGAGAAATCCTTTAAAAAAAATACACAGAAAAAATATGTTAAAAATATGAATTTCCCGAGGAGATATATTAACCGGCATTACGGAGGAGAATTCCGACGCTGAGTGACCAGCCCCCTTAGATACTATTAAGGGACACATGATATGTATTATGCCCCATATTTATCACACAAGAAATTAAAAAAAGAAATTTTTGGAGAAGAATAAGGCATTTTCCTGAATATTTTAAGCGTTATGAAGAACTTTTCAAAATGCACCATGCGCATTTCATATCAATAAAATATTTTTTTTTCTTATCTTTATATTCCAATATATAAAATTCGACACACAGTTTTATTTTGTATATGTAAACAAAACCAACATAAAAAATATTGGGGTTTTTAATTGATATGGAATGTGCATAGGACATTTTGAAATGTTCTTCATAACGCTTAAAATATTCAGGAAAATTCCTTATTTATCTACATTTTTTTTGTTAATTTCTTGTGTGATAAATATATGCAATAATGCCTAGAGTGTGACTTTGAATAATATTTAAGGAATGTGCCTGCCCTCAAATCGCTGTTTTTGTGAAAGTTTTCGATTTTTTTTTATTATTTTAAAATTGAAGTTCAAACATTTAGGATTCCAAAAAGGCCTTTCTTTTGGTTCAGAGATAATTAAAAGCAAAGTGATAGCCCAAACTATAAACCGGAAATGAACTTTCTGAAACCGGAAGTGGCCGTTTAAAGAGCCACAGAAAGGTAAACAATACATTTTAATACGCAAATACATAATATATAACATATACACAAACATATAAAAACATACGAATAGGGTGGACTTTAAAGTAGTAAACTTTACACATAATTTTTTGTGCTCTATCAAAATCTTAATTTGCGTTTTCTGGAAAACTGTGTTTTTCATTGTGTGTGTTTACTAGAAACATCATTTCTTAAAAAGTTTTTAATATATTGAAATAAAAGTTTGTAATAACGTTCTGCTCATCTATTAATATGTTATGAAGAAAATATAGTTTGTAAGTTTGTATATATTAGTTTAACTTTTTCTTTAAAAAAAATCATGTTTATATACAAAATTTGGCATATGTTAGTAAATTCAAGAGGTATTGCAACTCTTTTGCTTCATAACACAGGTAAGTGGTTTACTAATATAGTGTTGAAAAAAAAGTGAAATATATTGAATAGATTTCGTTATAGAAGGTTTGGCATAAACGCAATTCTTTACTAAAATTTTACTCAATATTGCCTAAATTTGAGTTAATTAACCATAAAAAATAATAACCGAAATTTTCTTTCTGAATTTTGCCTGAATTTGGGGGGAAAAAAGTCGGCCGGTTAAAGCGGAGTTCCGGTTAAGAGGAGGCCGGTTAAGGAGAGGCTACTGTAGCTTGAATTATCATAAAGATTTCTGTTACATGAGATACGTTCTATGAAATGTTACACAATGCACTAGGTTAAAGTTTTGTATATACAATTTCACTAATACATTTTTCAAGCGAAATGCCCTGTAAAATTTGAAAAAGGAAATGAAACTCATTTCGAACTCCTTTGTGGCGATAGGCAAGCCACATATTCGATTTTGGCAAAGATTTTTTTTTCTAAACAAATATTAAATATATAATTTATATTTTAATTTGTTAAATTTAAAAACTAATACATTATCAAAATTCCGTATTGGGCATACTTTTTCTTAAAATCGTCGAAAATATCAACATTCTGCCACATGGATGCCACAATGCGAAGGAATTATCAAATTATAATAAAAGGTTGAAGAATATTACTCATCCTCGATTCAAATCCTCGAAAAACTTTTGATGTCACGATTTCAAAGCTTTAAAAAGTCTTAAATCAAGCAAACGCGTTTTTCTTCCATCATCCATTTTACAGTATCTAAAAACAATCGATTCTGCATTCTGCGTTGCGAAACTCTAGTAACGTTTCACGAAAAGGTTATATTCATAAAATAGTTTTATCAAAGTATAAGCAACGCAGCTTCCCGAACTTCCCCCACAGAAATATACAGTTTTAAAAATGACCATGTAGGAAGTGTGCAAAATGTGCCTTAGAATATTTGCATCAGAAAGTTGAGACCATTTCTATTTTGAAAAATATTATATATCCATTTAAATAAATATAAGTTAAATTCTATTTATTTGTTACAATTCGTAATTGTAAGAAATGCGCATCTGTAAATAGTTATTATTATTTACATAACATTTTTTAAACCAATTTCTTACCACTTCAAAAAGAAAATCCATACTTTTAATTTTTGTTTTTTAGAGTGTGAATCCTTATTTCATACTTTGCGTTACTGCTGAGTTCTTTTTCTAAAATTTTGTGGTAGAGTAAAGCTTATTCGTCCTTACTGAAGATAAAATGTATCCCCCCACTTTTGGAAGCGAAGTAATTTTAGTGGAAACATAACATTCTTAGGATTTAGTAATTAAACTGCAGTTAAATAACAATTGTAGAAACCAAGTTAGATAACATAATTGAGGTAATTAAGCCGCTACACAGTTGAGAAAATTGAAGTACTTTCGTTTTAGGGAAATATTTAAATTGGTTTTGGAACTATTTCAATTTTTATCTTTTCAGTTTTTAAATCTATAAGTTTGCTTTATCAATTAAACAATTAAGTAAAGTAAAATGTAATAATATAAATAAATAATTTATTTTAGTAAATAACGTTTATTAAAATTAATGTTTTGTACTACCCTGTTGCAAAAAGAATAATATACATATATATATGTGTGTGCGTGCGTGTGTGTTTGTGTGTAGAAAGTGAAAGTTAAATGCGAAATAATGAAATGAATAATTTTATTCTTATTTAGTTTATGATGCTCAATAATTGTTTTTTATATAATTGAGTGTCAAATTCTCTGTATTTTATGAATTTTTATACCTTATTAAATGCTATTTTATATTTATTTGTCTTGAGATATATTTTCTACTAAACTGATTATGTGTCGAACAACAAAAAAAATAATATATTATTACAACATTATCATATAAAAAGAAAATTCGTAAAATTAAACTTTTTTATCATTCAAAGAATGCGTTAGTTTTTTATTTATATTAAAGATTTTTATGAGCTCCACTTTTATAATAAAATAATTATAATGCTGTAGCGAAGCGATGGATTTCTTTTTAATTTCACCAAAATTTATACAATTCACTGATTAAAGAAAGAGAGACATTTAAATTTCTCCACATGTAAAATTTATACAATTTTCTTTCAAGAAAGGTCACCAGGAAAGTTTTAAATTGTCATTTTTGATTAACCTAGAAACAATTATATAGCTTTTCTCCATTTGTCATGGAGAAGTTGTATGTAAAAGTTTCGTAAGAGATTACTTGAAATTTAGAAAGTCATTGTTGTGTAGCACATTTTTGGTTGAAGTTTTATCGGATTCTTATGTATTAAGGACTCTTAGATTCAGCCGAATTTGAAGAATTCTTTTGATTGATCACAGTGCATTCTTAAATGGGTTACGAAAATTATTCTGAATGTATTAAATATATAACGTTTTGAAATAGTAGTATATTTATTTGGATATAATTTCTATCAAATATAAGTCTTTCAGGTTATACCTCAATGAATTTTGATCCAAAATTTAACATGTTTTTGACACTTTGATAATTTTACTTAACTTGCGTGAACAATCACAACGTACTAACACATAGCGATGGAATGAATCTGTTCCTTTTGTACTCGACCTGTTGTTTTTCTAGATGAAGAGAAAAGGTACCAAAAAAATTTAATCATGAATAAATTGAGTTCATAGAGAGTATCTTAAATAATTGCATTGAACTATACAAATGTATCCCCAACTTAAAAAAACATATATTTCGTATCTGAAATTTGCGCTCGTTTTTTAATCATTGAGATGATAATGTTTAGAAATCAAACTCTCTTTAGGTTTCGTCCTTTTCATATTAAATAGATTTTCCGTACAATTCAGCGAAATAAGTATATATTATATTACTATTTTGCATAGCAATCGTAATAAACACCCGAGACACAAATGAACGGTATTTGAGATTTTAATAATATGCGTGGTAGGAAATAGTAGTTACGCAATAACAGTAGTTTGTTTACACGCTTTGAAATGAAATATATTTCTAGTGAAATTTTATTACCTTCTATTTGACAGAATACTATTGAGAAAGTTTATCAAAAACAAATTTTGTACCCTTGTTACGAGTAAAACCAAAAAGAATATTTTCTTAGGAAGGGTTAGTCTATGTTATTACCCCTTTTAACCCTTTGAGGGGCAAGTAATTGCCTTTCTGTAATGTCGAATTCACACCGGAATCTTCAAAAACTTTGTTTGCAAAATAAGGAAAAGCACTTTTATGGCTTTTTTCTACCAAAGTTGAAAAAGTAAAATTTAATAAAATTTTTCTGGTGCAAAACTTCATTAATCGTAGGTAGGATATAATATACCCCACCGCCCTTCAAGGTGTTAAAAATGGAAACTGTAGTCAATTGTCTGTGTGTTAGCAAACATTATGAACAGTGGCAATGTAAATAGGTGAGAAAGTTACAGAAATATTGCTACGTCATATTTTATACACGAAAAAAATTCAAGTCATAACTGCTAATTTAAAAACCTCCGAATCTAGCTGTTCGCATCAAAATTATTCCTTTGTAATTTTTTTGTATGTCTATTTAATTTCCATTCGATATATTTTGCTTATATACATATAAGATATTTATAAATTTATAAGATATCGTTTATAAATCTTATTAAATATCTGATTATAAATATTTATAATAAGATATTTATAAATATTAATACATTTTTGTGTAGGACATTTACTTCTTGCCAAACATTCCAAATTTTGAAATTATCAATGTTTATCGCCAAGATGGGCCTTTACATTTGCCAATATGGTATACTTAATTGTTCATACGCCTGTAACAGTACTTTTACAGCAGAAACACGCATCTGCGAGAATGACTTTTTCACCATTTTGTATGAAAATTGATATTTAATTCATTTCAAAAATATAAAACCACAGTAAAATATTTCAAGATGTAAATGCCCAAGATCATAATGTATGAAAATATTTTTGTATGGCCTGTATAAGATGTATATTTTACTTATATTCTGCGATACGGAGTTCACGCGACAAATTGGAAATAAATGTGCATCTCCTTATTTTACGTGTTCTTACAAATTAAAAAAAAAAAAAAAAAAACTATTTTCCTGTGTCTATGATTTAAGCTTCATTATTAAACTTCATATAATTTACATTCAGCATCCCGTTTTTCAGACATGTATATTATTGCTGATAGAAGTCATCATGTCGAGAGGATACAAAATTAGAGAAACCGTAATGTCTCGACTCTATTCAGCCCGAAGTGTTAAAGAAATTCGTACTTCGATAACATTGTTTTATGTACTGTTCACAACGTGAAGAAGGTGTAAGATGGGATACGGATGTCCCATACTAGAAAACAAAATCTGTTACGATTCTATTCGATTTTTCAAACACTGATATACGTTTCCACGCTTTTTTATAGAAGAATATTTAGGAAATTCTGATACAGTGTCTGAATTCGAATGCTGAACTTCCTGTTTTGGAACTGGAGACGGTTATGACCACTGAACACCGTCACACGGTGTTCAGTGGTACGGGCGATCAAAATGCAAAAAAACTCCAACTCTAAATACCGGGACAAAATTTATTTTAAAAGTTAACATATTAAAAAGTTACAACAGGGGCATTATATTTTTTAGTTGTTATGGAGAGAGAGACCCCATATAACTAGTGCGGCGAAGCGCGGTTGTTAATAGACAAAATTGAAGTCCAACATTTCACAAGAAGTTTAGATCACTTGGCGCTACAATCTATCGCCAATTTAAAACATTAGAACCGTGATCGAAGAGTGGACAAAGGTTTTGGCGGACACAATTGATTACCCTACATAATCTGGTATCTCTTCGAGCCATAATTCAAGTGGTTGCTAAATAACTGTCTCTGTGCATATGAAATGGCGTCAGAATTTCTACGATTGTGTATATTTGTTTATGCTTGTTAATGGTTTATTTGCTAAATGAACCGTGAATGAAAATGCGTAAATAGCTACCAAAGGTATGTATGTAAATGACTAATGATAGGCTCGAAGCAGCAGGAGTCGTTCGGTAGCTTCATCGCCCCGAGCCCTCCCTTCCCGCTTTTCGGTGTCTTTAATTTGTGCAATTTCCCTTTTAAATTTGTCCGGTTTCAATTTTTGATTTGTTTTCCAACGTTGCTTTCGCTAGAGTGTCTATCACTCGAGACGTGGCTGGGGACCTACGAACCTAGCTTCCGCAAATGAGTCGGACTAAGTGGAAGAATAAAGTGCTGCGGACGAAGAGAGCATACATTAAAATGTATTTAGAATAAAAATAGGAAAGACAAAATTATCTGTAATAACTTTCAAGAGAAGATTGCATAAACTATATTTCATTTTGCTTTTGTTTCATTGCAACGGCGAAATCTTCTTAGGAATTAAGAATGATTTATTTCTACTGCAGTTGATAGCTGATGAAAGGAAAATGAAACGCAACATGCTATAGCTGCAATTCATATCTTTTGATTTATTTAATGACCAGAGTGTTAACGAAAATTAAATAATTACGTTATAATTTTTAACGGTTTTGAATTAGAGACGATAGCAGATAACGGAAAAAAAACACTTTAATAAAAATCCATATGGTTTTAATAAATGAATTTAATTATTAATTTTAATTTAACGAAGGGGGAAAGAACATCTTTTAAAAGTGATAAAGTTATGTTTTAAATTAATTTTGAATGAAAGGCGATATGTGACAGAAACGCTGTCACACCCCGTACTACTCATGCTTCATGATATAGCCGCAATATGGATCACTTGTACTCGGTGACATTTTCTTAGTAATTTTTCGCAATAGAATCGGGCATAAAATGGCTTTTAAATGAATTCAATGCTTCATCCGTCCGCCGATTGAGACGAAAATCTATAAAGTATGGAAGCTCGATAGGAAGTACCGTTTGGGAGTGTGTTCATGCACAAATCATGTTTGCAATAGTTTCCTTACACCATGTGTTCGGGAACTAAAAGTATAATGTACGTCCATTTTGGTATTTTTGGGCACCTGATGCCTTTTCCTTTCTGCTGTACACTGTTAAAAATATCCCTGTAAAATTATGGGCAGAGGCCTGCAGCAGAGATTCCAGTTATACCCTGTAAAAAAAAAAAAAAAAAAAAAAAAAAAAAAAAAAAAAAAAATCCATGCCCAACATTTTGTGCAGCCCGTAATTTTACGGGGCAAAGTAATACAATTCCTCAAAACAGGATATAATGCACTTTAAAACACAATAACACTTCACTTACTAATCCGTTGCACGTAGCACGTTAGTTAATCACCACATAATAGCTTTTTTGGCGGGTTAAAAATATGTTACGGTCGCGGTGAAGTCACATTATTTTTCGAAACACGACTAAAATGAAGGGTTACACCCTAGCGGGGGAAAATGTATTGGTTCGTACCGTATTTTTACTAACAGATGGGCTAGAACTGTAAGGATATGTATATTGCCCTTAATTGTCTAAGTATCCAAGGGATAAGGCAGCCTTTTTAATGGATCAGACCGTTTTTCATCAAATAAGGCTGTTGCCCGTGAAAAGTTAAAGGCAAATGCTCATAAATTTACAGTTTTTTCTGAGAGTGTAGTGACACCAGCATCCGCGATTTGCCTATTTTCTCACTTTGTAAACTTGAATTCTGAAGTTCCGTTATCAGTTCGGAGTTAAATAACTTTCCGTTGCAATCAGCATTTGCCTTTTATATCTGAAAGAAATTTAATCTTGACCTTAGAAACATAATTTTAAAAATTGATAAGATACACGTGAAATAAGAAAATGCAAATTTTTTTCAAATGTATCGCGTGCCCCTGTTTTCTAAAATCAGCTGGACAACGTATAGCATGAATAAAAACGCACTTCCAGAATGATCGCCCATCAAAGATAATGTATCCAAATTATTTTATATGACCCTATAAATGTTCAATATTTTAATATGAATTTACATACATAGTAACGTTTAACGTTTTTCTTTTCTTTTGAAAATAACATCTTTGATACTCGTTTTAAATAATTGCGGCCAACACACTGTAATAAATCCAAAGTATTTTGCGTGCTGCCTTAAACGAATGATAAATGCTACGCTGTTTTCAATAGGGTATATTTAGTAAATTTCAATAATACAAATCTACCTCGTGGCAATTTTTACAATATTTACGAAGGTTATAAAGCAGGTGGGTGCACATACTTTATACCGAAGATACCTCTTTCCCTCATCCATTTGTACATGTCTTACTTAGAAGATTATTACTGCACGTACCGTTATTTACTACCAGAAAGTACCCTAACAAATTACAATGGAAATCTATATTTAAATATCATTCGTATGAGGAAAAAAATACGTTTAATAAAAAAAATGGGTGTAATACATTATGAAAGTATATATCATTACCAGTTAAACAACATTCTGGCAACATTGTTTGCGTTAGTTATAACTTCGCAGGCAAAATTGAGGTGTTTATATTTCGCTAATATTGCTCCGATAGCGTCAAGAAATATTTCGCCGTTTAATTACCAATATTTCAATCTTAAAGTTAATATTTAACCTATATTTATGTTTCATTGGAAGTATTCCTTTTTACCCGACTGAAAAGAAGAGTTATGTGTTTCACGCGTATCTGTGTATGTGTATTTCTTTATACCCTCGAAACATCTCAACGGCTGGATGGATTTTAATGAATGAGGTCTCTATCAATTCGTCCTAACGGCCCAATAGTTATAGGTTAGGTTTTGTTTTTATAAATTCAAAATGGCGGTAGAGACGAAAAAAATTACGCACCCTATTGTGTGGCATATCATTGGATAGGTCTTTCAAAATGAAGACGATGTTTCATTGACTATTTTACAGTCAGAAGCTCCGTTAAAATATTATACAACCTGGAAGTTGTGTAGGTAGGATCTCTAGCTTGACTGCAACTCTAACCATCATAGACATCTATAGACCTCATCAAAACAGTGTTTATAGATAGGAACTAACAATTAAAAACAACTTAAAAGTCATCAATACAAGTAATCAATACTTTCCTCTTGAGTGGCGCTTAAAATGCCTTGATCAAGAAGAGGGCTCTCTCGATTGAAAAATAATTAATTTAATTTAATTAATGAATTAATATTGGAAAAAAAACTGGATTAACACAAGTGTCATCCACTACAAGTTTAAACAAATTTATTTGAGCTTGATTGGATGAATAATAAGTATTTTATTAACGATTGAAAATTTGAACAAGATATATATAGCGAAAGTGTGAGCTAATAGTAGGAATTGACAAAATAGTTTCACATTGGTGAGAAATAATTAATTAGTTCGCTTTTTACGCAGTCGGGTTTTTTGATTTTTTAATTTTATTTGTTTATTAATATAATATTGGGTACCAATAAAACCAATATTCATTAGCTACTATGGATATTTACATGCAATTTTGAAACTTTACATACTTCAAATCTTTCATTTTAATTTTCGTCTATGTTACAATTTCATATAGAAATCCAATTTTCTAAAGTAATCTCTGTATTGGGAATATCACTAAACTCATTTAAGAATAAGTCACATTATTCGCCATTGAACATTATTGCTTTATTTTTTTTTTTTTTCGGTTTCTTTCGGAGTCAATTTTAACACTAAAATGATCCGAATTTTTATTATAACAGAGAAATTCGGTTAAAGGAAATAGGGCTTATTCTCTTTCTGCTGCAAAAAGTGTTGAACGTGATTAGAATGATTCTAATATATTTGATCTTTTTAAAAAATTAGATAAAAGGCATATTCTTATCACGTTACCTAATAAAGAATTTATCTTCATTATTACTGGTACTGCATTGCTTAGACGATGGATTTTATGTTACTTTGTGATACATTTTTTAAGACTCTGTAATAAAAATGTTAAAATAAATGTCTTAGAATTAATATCACAATCCAACTTAAGGATATTAATCCTCAAATGCATTAATATGCAATTTTGAAATATGCATTAAGTGAATACCAGCTGTTTCACGGCAATGGTCCGAAACGAATAAAAATTTTACAAATTATTCTAAAGATAAGCAGTATTTTAAATTTTATAGTAAAATTTTTACAGTAGAAATAGGGAAATACAGAAATGAAGCTCTATACTCTAAAAAATAAATGTGTAAATTAGTCACTTTTGCATAAGTATATATGTGCCAATTTGTAAAGTTACACTTTTGTCATAAAATTTACCTGTATTTTGTGTTTTTATCGGCTTAATGGAAGTGTGTAATTTGTTGTCCCTTCAAAAACTCACATAAGTGTGTAAACGTAGAAAATTGTACGGATTTACCCGAACTGGTGTGTTAATGTAAATTTCTAAATTTTGAATATTACATAAATATCTATATATTTTGCAAATTACACCGAAATATGTGTAACAAAATTTACACAAATATACGTGTAAGAACAGAATATTACACTGGATTATGTGTAAGACTATTACACAGAAATATTTGTAAGAAAATATTCTTACACAAAAATATGTGTAGGGTAGACCGGGGCAGGTTTACGCATGGGGTACGTTTACGCAGTGCACTTTTTCCGAAACGAGTTATAACTGGCGGGCCACCACTCATGACAGATTGATGCTGCTTCCTAGTGGGTATTCTCACACGTTTTTGAGCGTCAATCGAGCTTCGGTCTAGCATAAGGAAAGGATAATCTGTTTTCTGTCAAGGTGAGTAAATTTTGTGTTGAACTTATTGAAACTTATTGTGAACTAATAATACTTAGTTAAGGATAAACAAATATGTGAACATTAGCAGAATTTTATCCTCTTTTGAGAACTGTATTTGTATGAACAGAAATGTTATTAATTTTCGTTGCACGTTAAAAATAAATCCAAACATGGCGGCGGTGCACGTTTACGCATTGACATCAGGGCACTTTTACGCACGTTCAAAAAGAAGAAATTACGTAAAATTTGATTAGTTTCTATAGAAGCAGAACAAGAAGACAGCAAAGGAAAAAGTATGAAATCAGAAACTGCAATAAGTAAAAGGTTGTACACTCTGGAATAAAGGAAATAGTGAATGAATCTAAATGACGAAGATGAAAACTGTATGTATTTATTGTTTGAAATCATGCAACCAATCCAAAAAAAGTCAAGACTGGGTTCAATGTCTTAAATAAATGTCTATAATAAATGCAATATACGATGTTTATAATAAATGCAAAAGGTGGTCCCATGACAAGTGCGCAAAAGGAAA
This sequence comes from Maratus speciosus, assembly GCA_963932465.1. Lineage (NCBI taxonomy): Eukaryota > Metazoa > Arthropoda > Arachnida > Araneae > Salticidae > Maratus > Maratus speciosus. Next base: position 680,911,181 of record OZ010787.1, on the reverse strand, counting down.
TACTTTATTTTTTGTTTGTAAACACTGTAACACATGAAGATGACTAAATAGTTTCTGTTTTTAATTAGCAATTTACTTTTCAGTTTAGCCTATAAAATGTTCTTAAATTAATTTTCTTTATTTTTTTTAAACAGTGTTTTAAGTTATAAATAAAACATTTCAATTTCATGAAATATTTATTTCACTTACACCTTGATATCACTTATAATATGCGTAAACATGCCCCACTTTATGCGTAAATTTACCCCGTTCCCAGGGCAAGTTTACGCAAAACATTTGGACCTAAGATTTTTTTTTTTTTTTTTTTTTTTTTTTTTTACGGTTAAAAATACAAATAGGGCAACAACTGAATACACAAATTTTAACTTTATTAACTGCTTTATAAAACCACAATGCCTAAAATTTCCTAAGTTGAAACATAAAAATTAGAAAATTCACTGAAAAAAATCCGCGTAAATGTGCCCCGGTCTACCCTACTTATAGTAGCTGAATATTCAATGTGGTGCTTTGGAAAGTTTCAGTTCCTTAGTTCGTGCCCCGTTCCGGTAAGTATTGTTTGTTTACTGTAGATTGAATTAAATAGAGAATTTCTCATCTTGATCAGTTGTGATTGAAACTTGAAAATACAGAAATAGTACCGGTGCCACAACGTATTTTAGCGAAATTTTATTTTACATTATATTTATTTAGGTTATACGGGTTTTGTGCATAAATTATGCGTACGATTATATGACTTCAAAACAACTCTAACAGAGAGACAACATGCAGTAAATATAAATTCAGACGATCCTGTTTCTTGTAAAATAAAGATACACTATTTTGTGGTTTTAAAACAAATATGATGGGAAGAGAACAAATACATCAAGCACCTCAGTTTGTTCTTCATGCAAATTTGTTTTGCGACCATAAAAATATTTAGTTCAAAATTTTCTTCCAATCTTTAAGGCTTGTGTACTATGTACACAAAATCCATCGTTTTTTTTATATTACGCAGAAATAGGTGCAATTTACACGTTAACCCTTTATGTACTGAATTATGAATTCATGAAAATTTTATCTTCTAAAGCATTTTTCGTGAATTTTTGAAACTACATTAGAAGATTTGCATAATCATTTAATAAATTTAGAAGGATTTTAGAAGGACTGAAAGATTTAGAGGGATTAATTAAATTTCAATGTATAGGGATTCGGTGCAATATTTATAACCCCATTCAAATCTTTTATTTTAAATATTTTTCTTAGTATTTTGTAGAATTAGGAAATATACAAATATAATGTTTTTACAATAGAAATCTAGAAATATTTCCGAATTGAAAAGTCCCCCCCCCCCCCACTCCCAACGGCAAAAAAAGCTGAAAAGATGCAAATGCAAAACCATCCTTTTAAAAATATTTTTGTTTTGTGTAACCAGCAATGCTTTTGGAACAATGTTAAGTAATTCATCTATAACTTATTCTAAACTGTACTATTACTAATCGATGTATTAAATTAATTTTATAACCAGTTATTTTAATGGTACTTATAAGTACCGTCAGTAGACAAAGGGTTAAACTGTGTGTTTCAGAGTTATCTGATAACTTTTTACACACTTAAGCAGGTTAATGCGTTATCATGTGAATACACTGAACTATGTGTATTTTGAAATTGACACACCAGTAAGATACAAACAGTTTTCGCATCATTTTTTAAAGTTTCGGATTAAATAGAAATTAGTTAAATGTGTAAAAACTGAAGTCCATACACCATCTTTGAACATGTCTTTTTTGATTATTTTACATTAATTTTGTTTCGGCAAATTGAAAAAAAAATTACTTTTGAAAATATAATTTTTTTAAAAATAAGTTACATGCTTTTTTAAGCAAATATTTTTAATATTTTTAAAATTAAAATTAAAAAAATTCCTGAAACAAAACTAAAATTATACTTTCCTCTTTAATTAAATGAAAAAAAATTGAAATCCGATGATTAATGTTTCGAGTTATAAAGATTTTAAATTAAATCCGCTTAAAAAAATACTAAACATTTAATTTTTTTTAAAAACTTTATGCGAAATATTAGGATGTGATTTTGTTTGCAAATTATACGGTTAACTATCACAAAAACAGACAAAAATAAATAAAGATTCTAGCTCAACAAATATATTTTTTACATGTTTCCTAGAACTCTTAAACTAACATTGTTTCTTCGATTGCACGCATATTAATTTGTGTCTAATCCCTTAAAACCTGATGAATTATTTAACCGGCCATAACTCTGCGAGTTTTTCAGATATGAAGATACAATTTTTTGTGCTTAATTCAGGAATGGATAAGGAAAGTTTTCTTGATTGGAATTTTTACACTACGGGGGCGGTATAAAAATTTAATTTTCGATTTTTTTTTTCAAATAGAACCCCTATGGAGTTGCAACTTATGTCATTAAATTTTGCACCTTTTTTATGAAACTTTGCAATTGGAAGTATGGGTCTAGGAGCAATATTTAAGGAAATAACCTATTGTTTCGATATTTATGAATCACCCTGTATATGTGTAGTAACAAGAAAACAGTTCATAGGGTGATGGTCTAAAGCTGGTCCATGGATTTCTTTCAATCTTTGTTAAAACAGCCATATTAGGTCGAATACTGTTATGGAAAATAATAAAGTTTTTGACTGACGTCCATGTCTTCCCTCTAATATACAAGTTTTTCATCGTTAAATAGCCGTTAGTAATATTGCTGTATTCGTATGAGGCTGCAGTATTTATCTGTTATTTGCATTCGTATGTGGTTCGTATGAAACATTCTGAGCATTTTCATGAATCACAATGATCAGCGGTAGCAGAACATGACATTGTTTCCAGCAGCTTCCCGTACTTTCATGAATATTTTATGTAAATCATAGGTCTGGGTTTTCTTTCAGACAGCTGTCTGAGAGATTATGCAAAATTTTTAGTGAGTTTTAAGCTTTCCACTGCAAGACATTTTACTATAATCCGTTGCGCAACTGAAGGATGTCCTTTCTCATGTATTCCGATGATGACGTAAAGAACCGATTTCAGTGGACGTCCAGTGTTTAGCTAGTGTGACGACTCCATCAACCGCATCAATATATGTTAGCCAATTATCAAACTTCTATCATATATCAAGCTAAATTCCTTTTATATTTCATTGACCCTGATATTTAAATAAATATAAACATAGTGTATGCATACGCATATACACTAGCAGGAATGACCGAGCTAAGCTCGGTCAAAATTAGCCTTATGTTCAATTTGATATTTTATTCTTACTGTTTCATTCTTGCTGTTTAGATACAATTGGCATGGTCCTGAGACATAGTGACACAAAATGACCCAATAAGAGAATTTTTTCGAATATGCGACCTAACCAATACTTTTCTCGAACCCGAAAACGATAGAATACAAAATTTAGTCAAGATCGTTAAAGTCGTTTTATAGATAGAATTAACTTGACCCACAGTAACCCAAAAGCGACCCACTAATCTAACTTTTTCGAACATGTGACCTATCCCAATTGTCTTCTCGTGCTGGAAAACTATGTAATAAAAAATTTTATCAAAAGTGTTTGTGTGATGTGGAATCACATATATTTTTTCTTAAATTATTCCTTTTCTCTAAATTTCAATTAAAACTAACTTTTCATTATTTATTCATTTTACCCCAACTTTTATTTCAGTTCCCATTATATTTTCCCTCCAAAAGAATAGAAAGAAAATATATTTAACATATGCCTTCATCGCTAAAACGGCTCTCACATAAATAGAATTCGTTTGGATGATTATTCACGCTGACTAGATAAAAAAAAAGAGAATAAAGATCGACATTGATTTTGGTCAGTAGAAATAACTCTTTGCTCTCTGCTTAATTTTTGAGTTTAACTTCCTCGTTAAATCATAATCGTACATGCGGTCTGTTTTGTCTTTCACGGTAGGTTCCCAAAACTTTGCTTCTAACGTACAACTTGGCGTTCGAATTCTTTCTGGCTCACTTTTTAGGACTGCTTTTCTGGTTACCCTGCCACATAATTTCAAAATTCTCCTAATTGTCCAAAGCGTAACAGATAATTTTGCTCATATGATATCATTCATTTTTCATATGCTCTTTTCGCCAATTGTGTGATGCTAAAGTGCGTATTACAGAATGATTAATTGAATTGCTGGCTCTCGCTTCATTAACTCAGTCATGGGAAAAACGTCTCTAAGAAATGCTATCAGGCAACATTCCTATTCATTTCTGTATGGACTTTTTAATTTTACTTTACATCTTTACTCCGCATAAACTAAGATGGTAAAGAACAATTTTAGAGTATTTATTTCTATAATGATCACAGCCTACAGCTTTTTAGAAGCTACAGCGAATGCATTCAAAAAGAACCTGGTCACGAATATGGATCAACAAATAATTTAAAGTACTGAACTATATTATAGTTTAAGCCGTTTTTTAGATACAATTAGCTTGACCCACAGTGACCTAAAAATGACCCACTAATCGAATTTTCCCGAACATGTGAATTAGCCCAATGGTCTCAATGTGAATTAGCTCAATTAGCCCATGCTCAGACACGGTATAATACGAAATTTTGTCAAAATGTTTTGAGCCGTTTATTTTAGATACAATTAGTTTGACTCACAGTGACCTAGAAATGACCCACTAATCGAATTTTTTCGAACATGCAACTTAACCCAATGGTCCTCTCATGCCCAGAAACTGTATAATACAAAATTTTCTCAAAATCGTTTGAGTCGTTTTTTAGATACAATTATCTTGACTTTATCTTGAATTTGTGATCAATTGAAAGGTATTGAAATTATTGAATTGAGTCGTATGGTTCAGGATTTTTGAAAATTAAATTTATTATTTTCTATACATTTCAAACAACCAATTACACGTTTTAGTAAAATTAGATAGTTCAAATATGTAACGCAGTCTTTGGAATTTGACATTTCCTGTGTTATAGTGATGTAAGCGGACCACGAGTCACCAAGACTAAGATTTCCCCGAAGACGTGGAGCTGGGAATGCCGTTTTTCAAATGAGAAAGCAGTTTTCGAAACGACCATGCCCTATTACAAATCTATGTAAAGATCTGTTATTGATTAAAGATTAGGGGAAACTTTTGAAAAAAAAAAAAGAATTAAGCTTAACAAATGTATTTGGGGGATAGGGAGGATGTCAGAAATACTTCCGCGGTACTTTTGGATATTTTAGCTTTTATTTTGATCGTAACTAAACGCTTAAACTATTCAGTTTTACTTTAAGGGGTCTTGTACCTTTTAAATGCGACGTAATTTAACGAAAAAATTCAAAGTTTGAATTGATCTATCTTCAAAACCTTTTTAAGTATAAACATGAAATTTTGGATATTAATTAAACAGATTGTGCTTTGTAATATGCTGTCATTAGAAATTTATTAGCCTTTTACAGAATTTGTGTATTGTTGAAATCAAAATAGATCTTTATTTACTACATAAGTCATTGTGCGCATGATATCTTGAGAAAGTAGGTGTGGATTGTCATGAAATTTGGTAAAGATACTAAACATATATGTGTGTTTAAAATGAACTACTCTTAGGCCAAAATTATTTCATTAACTATATAAAAAGAAATATTTTTGTAAAAAAAAAATAATAATAATAATAAATTTATATTTTTAACGAATAAAAATAGCCATAACTAAAAATATTACCATTGTAAATACTTAAAAGTAGTTCGTTTTAAACACACATATTTGCTTAGCATCTTTACCAAATTTCATGACAATACATACATACTTTCTCAAGATATCATGCGCGCAATGACTTCTGGAGTAAAAAAAAGAGCTATTTTGATTTCAACAGTACACAAATTCTGCAGGCTATAAGTTCTGTAGGCTATAACAAAGGCTAATAAGTTTCTAATGTTAGCATATTACAAAGCACTATATGTTTAATCAATATCCAAAATTCCATGTTTATACATAAAAAGGTTTTGAAGATAGACTAATTTAAACTTTGAAGTTTTTCGTTAATTTTCGACGCGTCCAAGACCCCTTAAAGTAGCAGTGTTTTTTAATAAATGCTCATTTTGTTTTACTTTATCCTAAAAAATCTTGAATATATCTGCGAGTTTAAAGTTTGTATAATATATACTAAAATTGTTTTTATAGTCCTCCTGTAAACTCATATAACATAGTGGTTTAGTGTCATTTCCCTTTCTTTTGAATAACAGCTGAATATATCAGTTTACTGATGAAAATAAGTAAATATTTAAATGGTTATAAGTGTGTTTTTGAATTCGTATATAGATTTATATTCATGACATTTTTAGAGGTTATGAAGCAATATTAGAAATTTTCTTATAGGTCTGTTTAGAAATGCATTTTGTAGCACACACAATAATACCCATTAGGTACTAAGCTTTTAAGAGATCATAAAACTGTCAAATCTTTAAACAAATTGATTTTTTGAAAATAATACATAAGAAAAACAAAATACTTTCAGAATACTTTCAGATTATGTTTTAAAAACACATAAAAAATCCCATAATCACACTGTTTCAGACTAAAATAAAACACGTCTTCTCTCGAAAGTGTGATTAAACGGATATTTTCAGGAATTTCTTTCAAACTGCCTCTTTTCTCAAATTGCGTGTAAGATATCTCTTTAATCATTTTTTCTAAATTTTCAAAGATTATAGATTGTATCTAAATTTTAAGACAGCCTAAATTTGTTTAATTTTATTCACAGATAAAGTTTAAAAAATTTCCACAAAATATGCAATGCTTTCACCGTTATTTAAAAAACAGATTTTTTTTTCTAGAATTTATGGAAACGTAGTTTTCAGTCTTAAAATAGGTAACTCCGGGAGAGTCGCCGCATACAGGATAGATGCCGCACGCCTTGTATTTCTTGTAATTATCGACAGATGGTCGTCAAACGCCCAGTATAGGTGCGCAATGAGATTATTTTAACCAATGTGTAGCGTGAATCCCTTTTCGATCTTTGCTTGTAGAAGTAGAATCCTTAATTTGACGTAAGTGCATGATTTTAGTGTCCAAACTTTTAAACACATTATGTTTAAATACTTTTCATACACTAATTACTAAATGCATGCATGATTTCGAAGTCAAAATTAAGTGTAGCGTTTGTACACAATACTGTGTGTATGGTTACGCCATTCCCCTTAGCGAAGGCAGATAACTATGATCGCCGACGTCTGCACCATGCAAATGGGATACATGCTGCACTGCTATTCCGGTATACATGCCACAGTTTCTTTTGTACGGGATGATTAAGTGTTATTAAATTTTCCATAGGCTAACCATGTTAGGCATGTTATCAAGTTTACTAAAACCAAAGGAGAAAAAGGGGAAAATAAAAAGTAAGAAGGGCAAGAAAGATAAAAGTCAAGATGATAATAATGAAAAATTGGATTACGCGTAACGCAGATGTTCTTTGCAAGGAATGTTTAAAAAACTACTCAAGAAAAGAGGAAGTGTAATTGGCTTCGTTGCATCATGTGTTTAAATGCAGTTACATAAAGACTGTACTTTTTCGACACATTTTCTGTAGATTGTAGTCGGAAAAACAAGTCTCTTAACCCATTCGGGACCATAGGAGCATATAAGCACCTTCATAAAGAGCTTACAAAATTTGTTTCTGGCACCAGTAAAAAAGAAAAGTAATATTTGCTTTGTTTAATTTGAGCATTTTCATGATTATTTAAGTAAAGGTAACTTCTTTTAAAAAAGTGGTACCAATCGAATAAAATTTGTGTAAAAGCCACTGGTCCCGAAAGGATTAACAAATAAATTATGTAAACAGAATTTTACTTTTTTTCTTTTTCCTCTCTAATACATTGATGTTACGTTGATGCTGAAATAACAATTAAAATTTAATGTAAAAAAAATAAAGTCGATAATTTTAATAGTGAAAGTACGCAAGAATTATTAATTTGAATCTATTAATACATTTCATTGTACTCATTTAGTTTCATTTTGTTATTAGATCGTTAATTATAGTCGAGATATGAATATTTTTTTTAATATTTTTATTTATAATTTCATACTGTTCTTATTACAAGCGCGTCTTAACTACCGCACAAGTGCGGCGTCTCAGCCTGAATGTACGGGTGACGCGCTGCAGTGTAATGTTTTAGAAAAAAATTGTTAAAAAATATTAATAATTTGTTTAATTTTTTTTTTTTTTTTTTTGTCACAGTACGCGCGTTGTACATTTACATTAAATAGCACAGCATGAATTTTTTTTTTTTTTTTTTTTTTTTTTATGTCCACCATGGGACTTTAAACACAAATTCAAAAATTGTGCGGTATAAATCCCGGTATTACCCTATAAGTGTAATCTATAATATGTTACAACATCGTTTAAAAATATTATTTTCAGAGTTATCGTGAACGTAATTTATAAAATCAAATTTTGTAATGAATCATTTTAAAGTTCTATTATTTTACTCAATTTTTTCATATGCTTGTTTGTATATTGATCTCTAATATTTTTAACAATAATTACCCTAATTTTATAAATTTTTTGTGGGTTTTATTTAAATAGTCAGAAAATATGTTAGTAGGTTAGTTAAATAATTATAAATGGCAACAAACTATTCTCCCGAAATAACTATAGCCATTGCAATCTCTGAGTTTTCACCTTTAAGATTTTGGTTTCAGTGGAAAATTCTATAATAATTTGTGCATGAAGTGTTTACGGGTCAATATCGGAAAATTGGACAATTTGCGTCCACTGCCAATAATATTTCATTAATTATACTAAAACCAAAAACTGAAAAACGTAATATATTGCAACATTTGTTATATCAATTACCAATGATAAATGGACATATAATTATGTATAAGTAATTAGTTTTAAGCTTTAAACAAGCGAAATCATCATTTCAGTCCCTGCACCCAGGTACAAATATCCAATATTAAATGTATGCTGTAAACATTTCTATAAATATTATTAACTTTTGTTATTATATATTATAGCCTATAAAGTATGTGAAATATAATTATCCTTTATTAGTATAGATTGTATAGTAAAATATTGTAGTAAATATATTTGTCCCTGAGGTTTACCATTATCTCAGTCCCTCTAAACACACATTTAGGTTAACAGATACTAGGTGGCGCTGGCAGAATCTACAGCAACTAAAGTTCAACTAGCCACCATGGATGAAGGTAAGCTGTTTTTATCTTTGTTTCATATTTAGAAATATTTAGTTTTTGTTCTGAGTAGGGATGAGTATAGAGGATAGAGTTTTTTATAGCATCATTCATGTCCCCATATTTAACTTTTTATTTAAACAAAAAGTTCATTGCAACTTTATTTACGTAACATAAAAATGTCACATGGCATATTTAATAATTTGCATGTGGGCAAAATGATTCAACAAAATGGCTGTGCAGCTTTTAAGACAAAAACATCACCTCAGCCCCCATCATCTCAGTTCTAATTATTAAACTCTGATTATGGAGTTAACAGACACTTTCTTCCATAAAAATTTATCTTACGCATAAAATATACATCCTTGATCTCAAAAGACTACAGCATTCAAATGACAAAACATGTATCATAGTATATAATTGCATTTGGAAGTTGGTACTTTAATTTAAAAAAATAAAATTTCTGGAGTAAAATTGTCCAGTTTTCAGATATTGACCCTTACAAACAAATTTATTGCAGCTTCAAAAAACTTATTGAGGTTTTTGCCACGAACAGTTGTTGAAATTAAAATGTTGAATATATATTTTTAAATTCCAAAAAAATTACATATTAATCGAATTGAATGATCAGTGAATAACTAAATAAATTAATCGAATAAATTAATTTTAATATTGAAAACAATAATTTTAATTGAACTACTAATGAGTGCTTAAGAGCAGCTCTTCCCATCTGTGCTCAAAATGGAGCTAGGAGCTCTGTATTTAAAAAAGTAAATACTGACAGAATAAAATTAATGTCTAAGAAACAAAAATGAATCGTTATTAATTGAACTTCATATAACAAAACTGTGAAAATGAAAGCAACCACCAGGTGCCACATTAAAAGTTTATACTTATAATATGGTCTTATATTGCTTTCACCCGCAACTATATAAGCGCAAACAGTTTTATTTATTAAAAGATGAAGACTTTTCAAGTATTGTTAATATCATGAGCATGGATGCATTGAGCATTGATTAGTTTTGTAAATATCTTAGATATAAAAATGCATTTCATTGTCCGGACCTTAATCAACTGTTCAGATGTTTTGTTTGCTTTACATCCCTTACTATCTATTCCTTTTTCCTTCGCTTTTTAAAATAATTTCTAAACAACTTTTTCGATATAAAGTATGGTAGACTTAAACGCTCCGCTATAGAAATTGATTCAGAAAAGGTCTGATTACGCATTTTTTTTGCGCAATCACACTGCATTTCTAATTATTTCCATATCTGCCTGACATGTACCTTCATGCCAAGTTTCGTTACGATCCCACAATTATTTCTTGGTGTGCACATTTTTATGGCAATGAGTGTAATTTCTTCTATCTTAAATCACGTCTGTTCAGCATATTTTTCTATAAAATATTCAAAATTAGAAGCGTTTAATGTTTTGCGCGATCGTCAAACTGTTTCAGGAACCATGTTTTAATTTTGCTAATGTCAACAACAGCTGAGCTGTCATGGTGAGTCATTCATTTTTAAGAATCGCTCACATAAAAAAATGTGCTCATTGAATATCTATTTCGCCTCATTTTTAATACAATGTTAATGACGCAACCGCCGGTTGCAGCACTACGAAAGAGTCTGTATGAGAAAAGGGGAAACGGAGTTAGCATTCATCCAACATTGAATTACTTCGATGGTTTTTATTTTTTTTTCTCATGCAGACGATAATAGTAACTCAAAGCGGCAATGGTTTTTTAGGTTTGTTCTGTCCTTTGAGGGGGAAAATAATAATGAAGTACAGATGTAGTATAGAATATGTTTTTAACAAGGAAATACTTTTTTGAATAATTTATAGTACTTTTAATTTGAAATGAATGAGACTACATTCGAACGTAAACGGCGTACAGATAGATAACGTAGAGCCCGATGGCTAGCTCCGGCAGTCGTAAGAAACATTAAGTTCTCTTCGAGAAGAAAATAGATTAAAACATTCTTATCAAAGAGCTAATGAAAGCCATACTTATAGATCTGTCAGATTATCTCATCTTGCAGTAGTACTTGTAGTACTTGAAATATACAATTTGAGACGAAAAAGTATTTGCTTTAAATAAAAGATGCTTACTTTGATAATATATTTAATCATTTATCTTTTTAAATTAAGTCATAGTTATAAAATTGCAAAAAAACATTTTTAAATATTACATTTATTATATTTGAACAATGATTATTGCTATTTAATGATTTTGACTTGTTGATTTTCTTACTGATTTTTGATATGGCGTACCATACATAAGCATAAAATTATCTAATTTCGCTATTTCTTGCCAAGTAATTATGAAAATAGTCTTAAAGTAGTAATTAAAATAATAAAATGTGGATTTTTTCTCTTTCACTGTTCCCAAGACATTATTATTATTCTTATATATTTTCTTATTTCTGACATTTGTCGTTTATTTTCAAAATTTCCTGATTCTTTTTTAACAAAACTTACCAGATTCTTTCATCTAAAACTTACTAATGATTTTCATTCCGCCATCCTTCCCATTAAATCATGATTAGAAATTAGAAAACATATTTATATTAATACAGGATTATATTTATAACTCCCTGAAATATAAATAAAAACGTTAGTACACATTTGTAATAATTGTTATTTTTTTTCTTATTTCTGACATATGTCCTTTATTTTTAAAATTTACTGATTATTTTGTTAACAAAACATACCAGAATCTTTTATCTAAAACTTACTAATGATTTTAATTTCTCCCGCACCCCCCTTCCCCTCCCATTAAATCATGATTACAAATTTGAATGCATTTTAAAGACATATATTAATACTAATTTTAGGATTAATTTTATAACACCCTGAAATATAAATAAAAACTTTAATACACATTTGTAATAATAGAGGGAGTACAAGACATACGAGGGTGGATATTTAATATCGAGACTAATACTTTTACAGAATAACTGCGCATGTTCCAAATTCACACTACCAATAATTATGTTGTGCAAAGCCTCCTGTATCGATTACCTCCTCTAAATTGGCTGTATTCTAATTAGTCTGGCCATCACCTTCGTTTGTTTTCGACCCTGTTTTAGTTTTTTGCCGGGAAAATGTTGATTGTTTTAGAAGAGCAACGAATTAATGTCTCTCTCTTAACTCTGAAAATCCGCTACTGAAACGCATCATTTGTTAAGAGAAGTATACAGCAATGAATTTTTATAACGTGCGTGAGTTTTTGAGTGGTTTAAACGTTCTCAAGATGTCCGAGAATACATTGAAGATGATGTTCGCCCGGGTCGTCCGTCCACGTCGAAATTCAAATCAATGATGGTTGGTCTTTTCGATATTCATGGAATTGTGTACCTTGACTTGGTTCCTGAAAGTCAAACTATTAACCAACATTACTAACTTGAGGTTCTTGCTTAACTCCGTGAAAAAAAAGGACACGTATTGTGGAAGAACAAGTCACTGATGCTTCATCAGGACAACGCACCGGCTCACACTGCATTGTCAGTCAAGATGTTTCTAGCCAAGTACAACATCCCATTGCTGGACCATCCGCCTTATTCGCCTGATATGTCACCATGTGACTTTTATATGTGCCCCAAAGTCAAATCTGCATTAAGAGGAACCAGATTTCAGACCGTTGAAGCTGTGAAAGAAAAAAATGGCACTTTTCATGGAAAAGCTCACAGAAGACGAATTCCAGCATTGTTTCAAAAAATGGCAAATTCGCTTGGTGCGTTGTAGGGATAAAGGACGGTGTGTATGTTGAAGGGGATAATAGCTAAATCTGTAAAAATAAGATATTTTTCAGCATTAGCCTTGTTATTTAATAGCCACACCTCGTATTGTGATAAACAAATCTTTGAGTTTCTCAATCCCAACTAAAGAAAATTCAGACACTGAACCTAACAGGAAAAATAGCTTTTGATGCGGGTTTGGCATGAGGCCAGAAATATTTAAATTTTTTGGAGCAACACAGTTTTTGTAACTGAGCAAGAACTTGTCACTATTTGTAGACTGCAAGATAAAATTCAACGACAAAAACCAATTTCTCAAAAGAGACCACTGATGTCATGTTTGAAAAAAAAAAGTATACATCTTTATATCTTATATTCCGTCATTTCGGACGTGTTTTCGTTATAGTTCCTAATTTTAAAATTAATAGTAGTCAGCGGCAAAGCATTAACATTTTAGATCTTGATGTGCATTTTACGAGTCCTATAATATTTATTATATTGCTTTTTTTTATTCCTTGGTTTTAATTTTTTTTTACCTGTTTTGCAGTGACTTTGAACCCAAACATTAGAATGAGTAGAAACACGAAACAATTAAAATTATTTTGGAAGATTATAAAAAGAATTTTCCTTCCAACATTATGTGCAGAAAAATACAATTTGAATAACTTTATTATTTTAAGATCACATCCTTAATTATAAATATAGATTATTAGATAGAGAACTCATTGCATTTCATCATGTATAATTACAAATTTATTAATAGCAAATTTAAAAAATTCCACGTTTTAGAAGTATGGTTTAGGTTTCATTATTACATATTTTAAATTTTATGTGTTATTAAAGAAAGAATCCCATTTTCAAATTTGTTATCTTTGTCACAAAGAAACGTAAATTAATTTGGAAACAGATTACATTTTCCAAAATTTATATAAATTTATTGAAATGCATAATTATCTTTCAAATAGGATTATTTTGATATGCTTATTAAAAAAATAACACATTTAGAATGTTTTAGGCAAAGTAGGTATTACCTATTTCTCCGATATAGGTTCAAGATAAGTCTTGTGATAATAAAATATATGCTTCAAAGAAACTAACATACATCAAGTTAAACATGAGTTTAATACGAATATAAATATCATGGTAAAACTAGGAGATAAGAAATTGTATCTTAATAAGGTAAAGGTTTACGGCAATACATCGTAAAGGCTACCAATCTAGATTTCTTTAATAAGTACAACTTAATTATAATGCTAATCTGGGAAAAGTGTGCTAATGGAGAATCGGAAAAGAGTGAGAAGCTGTTACAAGGAAAAAAAATTAAATCTTCATGTGCCGTAGGCAAAAAGAGAGAAAACAAGAATGAATAATGTTGTATCAAGCATAGATTCTGAAACACTTCCCAACACATCTAGGAATCTGGAACGAAACTTAGCCGTTAAATAAAGTGGAGATATGTATGTAAAAATTTTTAAAAACATATAAGACAAAAATCTATTTTTACTAATAACCTTCCATAGCCAAAAAAGTAGTCTTATTTTTTCTGAAGATAAACTATAAATTTGCATATATACTACATAGCATTCTAAAATTTAGTTCATTTACAAAATTCACTTTTAGCAATTTTCGCCAAAATATGAAAATGCGCTCGAATTATTTTGTACAGCCCTGTATATTATCTTGCACTCGAACACTTTTGTACAGTTCTGTAAATAATCTAAAGACTTTTGTACACACCGCATATTAGGCTAATATTTAATTCCGGAAGGAAACACATAACACAATTTGAAAGGCACTTCCATCAATTATCAACCATAAACGGCAATGTATCTTGTTCGATGCGTATTATATTTGTTATTTTTATTCCACAAATTTCTATCACAATACTAAATATATTTAAGCGGGAAAATGCATAACACAATTCAGCGAATTCCTTTATGTTGTCGTGTATTTTACCAACATAATATAGTCATACCATGTACTATACAAAAATTTAGTTAAACTTAAAAACGCAAACAGCAATTATCGCTCATAGACAGTACTGTAACTAAATTATTTTTGTGTCCCTGTAAATGAACGATAAATGCAATGCAAAGCATACTTTTTAGTAAAATCTTACAACGCACGGCAGAAATGCATAGAAATCTTATTAAGATTGAAATAGTGCAACAAAATTAAAATATACAGCAAACAATTTTCCCGTTGAACATTATGTAACCAAATTCATTTGTTTGACTTTGCAAATGAATAATAAATGCTCTGCAACCCATATTCTACATAAATCATGTTTTAAATACGCTTCATAAATACATATCATCTTCATTATGTTTGAAATTATTAAAATCATTAAATTGAACTTGAAATGATTTTTAAATATTTACCGTAATGTAACGGAATACTTTTTACTGTCCATTTAAACGAACTATAAATGCTTCAATAGCGATCATGCTATAGTAAACGTCAATAACATATAAAAATTTCAGAACCATACAAGTATATGTGCTCCAGTTAGAGCACGGACAGTCATAAACACTTTTCAACTATGTTGAAGAGTTTTAAAGACGCTTGTCATAACCGCCGCGCGCCGTCCTGAAAAACGGTTGATCACATAAAAACTGCTATTACTAAATTTTTTAGTATAGGGTCTCTATACTACTGGAACTAGTATAGTTAATTTTTCTTTATATACCATATACATATTTATTTTTTATATGAACTGTAAGCACTCTAAACGTTTATATTTTTAAAAATGTTCTTTAATATGCAGAATTAGGTTTAAATCTATCTCGAAAACTTGTTCAATACACATTACAATATGCCCGGGGATTAAGTCACTATAATAAAACGCGTTTTATAAATCAGGTGATAAGTAATAACAATCGTCTGTAGTATTAAAATAATGATATAATAATTATTTGTTAGCTAGAGAAAAAACTCGCATTCGGAAATCGATAAATGTATTATTGACCTTGTAGTATTTATGAAGAAGAAAAAAGATTTTCAGTTGTTCGCATGCTCCTTTAAATTTGTTGATATTATATAACGTCATGACCAACGGTCAGATGGAAATAATTGTTTTGTTTTGAAAAAATTAATTAATAATGATAGTGCATTTGAAAAGCATTTTATTTCAAAATTTTCAAGTTCATTATGTTTGGTATCACATAAAATAAAAAAATAATGCAATAAATAAATAATTATTCGAAAAAACAAGGTTAAAGATATATTTTTTATTTTGTTTTTCGACTGCACTATTGATACAAAAATGATGAATATTTGTTAGCATGCTGAACGATAAAATTATGATGTTGCTTTGAAACATTGTTACGTTGCGTTCAGTTAAAAAGGAGATGAGCTCTCGTAACAAAATAAATCCACCAATTAAAAATGTATTTTTCTTTTTTCCTCTCATTAACCCTTTCAGGGGCAAGGTACTTCTATTAGTAAAATACTGAAATGAAGGAATGACACCGGAATTTAGAAACAAATTTATTTCAAAATAAGTAATTCTTCAATTAAAGAAAATAAGTATATTTTCTTCATGTACTTTATAAAACGAAAATTTTCAAACTTAAATTTCGGTGTCAATGTTCCATTTAGGTATTAAAATTAGGTGGTCCAAAAATTGACCACCGCCCTTGAAGGGGTTAACAGCCTGCCTTAACCACGCAGCAAAACTCTAATTCTAATGTTAAACCTGTGGGAGAAATCTTGACAGATTTCTTGCTTGTATTTTAATATTTTAAAATGATTTTTTTTGCATAGGATACCTAAGGTTGATATCTATTGCTGTGTCTTTGTACCTTTTCGATTTCAGTTACTGTTTTTAACACTTTCCAACAAAGTTGAAAAGTGTTTATGACTTCGGTTTGTCTGTCCGTCTGTCCGCGCTCTAACTCTCGTAAATATACTCTGATCGTTCTGAAAGTTTCGAATGTTAGTGACCTCTACCATAGCATGATCCCTATTTCAAATGAAGTTTGTGGTATGTTTAGTTCGTTTACAGGGACAGCCAAAAGTATTCCGTTACATTGCGGCCAATGGGAAAAAGTGTTTCAAATGATTTTTAATGGTGTTACACTCTTTCAAGCATAGTAGAATTGATATGCATTTATGAAGTCCACTAAAATATGCGCATTCTGTAGAATATGCGGTGCAAAAAATAGTTATTATTCATTTACAGGGCCACACAAAAGAATTCCGTTACATAATGGTATGGGGTGGGGGGTTGGAATTGTTTGCGGCGTATTTGAATTATGTTAAACTATTTCATATATATTGAAATTTATATACATCGCTTAGCTTTAGTATAAGTTATGTCATGTATAATACGAAGTGCATAGCTTTTACAGGGACACACACAAAAATTCAGATACTATACTGTATCCGAATTACTGTATATTTGCATCGATTGCTCTAAATGAATTTAATTATGATATGCGCTTTTAAGTTTCACTATATTTATGCATACTATATAGTGAGTATAAATGTTATAGATCATATACAGGGCTACAGGAAAGAATTCGTAAGGGTTACTGACTATGAGCGTAAGTTGGTTAAAGGTGGGTTTTAAATGAGCTATTTATTTTTTCGCTGAACTGAATTTAGTTTACTAAGAAATGTTTGTGGAATGTAGATAAAATGATATACAGGGTCACGCAAAGAATTGGATACACGGCCGCCTATGAATGATAATTTCTGGAAACGTTATTTCAGTAGTTTTAAGAGTGATTATTTTGAATTAAATTTTAGCTAAATAGTGGCGTGTAATAAAGGTACTACAGGGCTCTAAAAAAGTATTGAAGTATGTTTCCATCTATTAGTATGAATTACTAAAAGAGAAATTTCAACATGTTATGCGCTTTCTTGCTAAACTAAATTTTCCCATTACATAGTATATATAGCAACCTACAGATCAAATACGGGACTGTTCAAAAGAATTGGAATGGATATTTGGCAGTGGACTGTAACTGCTGAAATCAGTTTTTCAAATGTTTTATGCGTTTTATAAAATATTTACTTTGGTATCTTATTTACCTTATTTCCCTAAATAACGAAGTTTTGCTAAAGCATTCAGGAAGTGTTGGAAAGTGTTTCATGAAGTAATCTATGAAGTAATCTATGCTTGTAATAATCTATGCAATTAATGAAGTAATATATGCTTAACGCATGATTTTTCTTTCTTGTTTTATATGCAGACACTTTCACTTTTGGAACCGGTTGTGAAAATGAAGCTATCCAAATCTGGGGTCCAAATCTAGGGATCTTGCAGGCCAAACGGTTTGAAAAGGACATCTGATTATTGTAATGCCAGAATTCAATTCTTTTTCTTGAGTACTTGTGGCATACAATCGGCTATGAACGAAGACGTACGATGATGCATAAAGACTACCATTGTAATAAATTGACGGTTTTCCGGACATATTACAGAGCATTTCGAACTCATCTCTTTAAAAAAAAGTGATCCCAAAATGAATATGGCAATAGGACCACGCCATAGCCTAAGCAGTTTTTTTAATTTTATTTTGTTTGCCTTCTTTGTTTTTTACCGTAATTACCTTAAATTTTCTTTTTTGTTCTTTGTCTCTGACATTTGTTCCATTTTTATACTTCTCCTTCTGCTTTTATTATATCTTTTGTTTGGATGATACCCTCTGTCTCTTCACTAAAACCTTCTCTGTGTCTATTGGCTGCTTGCTCCAACCTATCTCTTTCTCATCCATTTTCTTGCGGTCTTGCTGCTGCTTTAAAAGTGGACGCACGTCTTGTTTTTATCTGATGAAGAATGACACTGTTCTTTCGATACACGTTGTGCATTACCTACTTTTTATGGTATTTATAAGACTTTTTACCTATTAGTACCTTTTAGCACCTTTATATTACCTTTTTATTAGCACCTTTTAGTTAAAGTATTCTCGTAAGGATTTTTCAAGTGTCAATCTATTTCCATTGATCGAATAAAAACACATCATTTGTTTAACATGCGTCATCTAAAATTCTAAGGCCCAGAAAGCATTAAAATAACACAGAATATAGCAAACACGTTTGCATAAAAATAAAATTAAAGAAATTGTCAAGCATTTATTAGGCGACATTCTATGAATATTTAATGAAAGCAGACTCTTTACTAATTTTAAAATACTTCACCTGAGAAATTGCGAATTATTATTCTTGAAGCCGCAATATCGAAAACATACTATTTTTTTTATAAGTCAGAATTATTATCCGTAAAACAATAAAACAAATCATACGACAAAAAACAATATTATAAAAGATAGATAATAAAACAAATTACAGGAGATACTTAGAGCAAAGTTATGACTAAAGATTTTGGCGTACTTTCCATTTAGAAGTTCGCTTTGAAATTCAAAACTTCCTTGGAAACCTTGCCAAAAACATTCACATTGATTTACTAACACTCATTTCGAAACAATTATGAATTTCTGAGCGTATTTATGAAAAATATTTTCTTCTGTGGTTTTAAGCTAACAATTATAATAAAAAATGTTTTAAAGATAAGCTTATAATTATAATAATAATAATAATAACATTATAATAATAAACATTGTAATAGTATACATTATAATAATAATGCACTAAAAAGGACAAAACAAGTTGAAAGACAATTGATTAAAATAAATAACTTTTTAGAAGAAATAAATTACATCTAGAATGATTCTGTATCAGTTCTTTTTAATAAGATCGACATTGATCTTATTAAAATGATCGACACTGATGAACGTTAAGAATCGATATAAGAAGTTCATGGTAATGTTCTTAGTGTTCATGGTAATTTCAAAAGTCCAATATGTCATTCTATTGAATGTATAAGCCCAATACTGGGCCATTTTAAATGCAGCTTTCTGGCAAGAAAAAAAATCGATCCAAGTTCACTTGTGGATGGAATCCACATACATTCACAACCTGTGCAGAACCAAAATATGGCGAATTTACCAATTGTATCATGTTTCAATAGAAGAACTTATCTCTAAAGCGAACAATGGCATTTACATGATGACATTTACGCTCCCTTATTGTTTAGGGGTGGCGGAGGCAAATTTTTAATTAACGTTATAAACTGCTTGTCGGATATAAGTCCCACTACCAAATATTAAGTCAATTGTACAACAGGAAGTGTGTTAAAATTGGATCGGTTAGTGTCGTGGACGTTGTGCAGTCATCTAAAACAAAGAGTTTTCGCAGTTTTGCTATTTGTTATAGTAATGTCGTTATAGGGGAAATAGTATAAAAATTTTAGATTGTGCTTGGCGAGGATAGTTCTTTTCTGTTTCACTTATGATTACTGCTAGAACTATTACTTACATGATTGGTTGAATTCATAAATAAGGAGATTTTAATTCATGTAATTGTTATTATTTTTCTAGTTTATTGAATGCCTCTAGTACGAAGGCAATAATAGTTATATCTTGGTCAATAAGTCGCCGAATATTGCATTAAATTAATTGGCATTATTTACATTAATTGGCATTATTACCTTAATATAGAGATTATATTTACAAAATATTTAGCCAATAATGTTCTAAAAACATTATTGGCGCAATATTGGCGTTTCATTTCAAACAATACCAACGTTTAGCTAATATTTGCCAATATTAGCGCAATATTGGCAGAATTTCAATAGTCCAATGTCAATATGACATATGTATTAGCCCAATACTGGGCAATGCTTTTGTCCATTTTGTCTTGCTATCAGGGGCTTCGAAGGAAAAAATGCGCACTGGAACACAAAATCAAGAGAATATTTATCAGACATAATTACACACAAATCGCAAATTGTTGAGCAGATACTTAGAGATTGTGTGTTCAATTAAAAAATTATATATAGGCATACTATTGGCTACAGGAGATGCGAGACTAATAGAAATTTATTCATATAAAATATACTGTGTCTCATAATGAGCTGTTTACTATGCACCACCACAATTTCTGAATAAAATTTTTAAGGTTGGTTAATTGTAGAAAAAATACAAATTCCCCTTTTAAAGAAAGTGATTAAAAATTCTGCGATTTAAATAATAAATAGAACATTTCTAATCTAAAATAGTGGTGCCATATTTCTTGAAAATTAATAGTGTGTGCGCAATTTTATCAATAATTCTTCTAAATGAGAGGGTTTTAAAAATTGCTGTCCAAACATGAATCTCAGTTTCTTGACAAATTCTTTGTCTATGAATTTATTTCATACTAGCAGACCAGCCCGGCGTTGCCCGGGGTCCGTAAATAATAACCTTAAACAAAACTCAAAGTTTGTTAAATTTTATATCTTTTGAAATTCTTTTAAAATGAACCTGATTTCGGAGGTCCCCATTGCCTTTCGCCGCGTCAAGTGTGTTCCCAACAAACTTCTTTCCGAACGCACCAGCAACTGGGTCCCCGCTACCTAAGGCAGCATTTACCGGAAGTGATCCGCACGTGCCGGACACAATCGAAAACCAAGTTGAGTGAGCCAAGCCCCGTAGTAATGAAGCCCATAGAATCCAAAAAAAGAATGCATCATTAATGTTAGAAAACGTTGGTAACTGAAATCTAAGTTAAAGTTTCATAATACAGAAAGTCGCTGAATTGTAATCTAAGTTGAATGAACCAAATCTCGTCGAAATTGAGTCCTTAGAATCCGGGGAAAAAATGTGCCCCCAACCCGTGGAAGATGCCCCCTCTCCCAGTAAATTTCATGAATTATATTTAACATTAACACGATATTTAATAAACGGATGCAATCCCTTATCTAAAGTTACCTTTAAAGTACCGCGATTTTTAATTCACGGCTTTAGTAAGTAAACGTAAGTTGATGCCGAAAAAGGAGATTAATGTTCGAAAAAGTGGTAGCTGAAGTATAAAGAAAGACCGGGCATTGGGAGCCAGGGTCTTAACTGGAATGTAATTGGGTATACGAGGAGAGTACTTTTAAAGTAGCCGGAGGACGCTGAAACTATGTTAACGAAAATTGTAATAGAATCTGATTTTTAAAGAAGCTGCAACAAAGGCCCCAAGAAGGAGATTAATATTAAAAATTGGTGGTAGCTGAAGTCAGAGAAATTTTTTTGGCATTCATGTAGTAGCAGGAGCACTTAAGAAGTAGTTAAAAAAAGTTAGTGAATCGGACCGTTTTTAAGGGACCTATAACAAAGGTCCAAAGAGGGCCAATTGATAGTAAAGAGCAGGGTCCTAAAATGAAAACTTATTAAAAGGTCTAAGTACTTTAGATCTTTAATTAATCAAAATTAAGCATAGTGTATGAATTAATCATTAGAATAAAATTTTAAAGAAATGCGCAAAAAATGAGGGGAAAAGCTTAAAACAGGGCCCTAGGGTCCAATAAAAATAAAAAGGGGGAAGAGTGCAAGATACAATTTAAAAATTTTGCATTGAGAATGCGAGAAAATTAGGTGGTGAAAAATGCATGCCGCACAAAAAGTTCAAGAGGTCCCGGATCGGGCCCTGTGGAACCCTAGGGTGCCCCAGGATTTTAACTGGAATACAGAAAATGGAGAATAACTAAATGGAAAAAGGTTCCAAAAATGAAGATCGGATTAAGAGGGGTAATTTATTAACAATTTTTAGTGCTAAAACTTCAAGGGGACCTGTACAGGGTCCCAAGATGCCAGGGACTTAAGTGGCATGTAGTTGGCTATAAAGATACATTTTAGTACTTTTTAAAGTAATCAGGGGACGCTTGAAATATGTTAAAGAAAATTGCAAGCAATCCGGATCATTTTTAAAGAAGCTGCACCAAGGGCCCTAAGAAGGTAATTAATATTCAAAATTGGTGGTAGCTGAAGTCTGTTTTTTTTTTTTTTGTCGTTTATGCAGTACCTGGAGAACCTAAGAAGTAGTTGGAAAAAAAAGCTAGTGAATCGGACTATTTTTAAGACTATTCATTTTTTTAGGACTATTTATCGCAGTTATAATAGTAGTCCCAAAAAGGGCCAAATAATAATTGAGAGCAAGGCCCTAACATGAAAACATGCTAAAACGTTTTAGTACTTAGCGTTTTAGATCTTCGATTAGTCAAAATTAAGCACAGACTATGAATTAATCATGAGAATATAATTTTAAAGAAATGCGCAAAAAACTGGGGAAATGCTTAAAAAAGGGCCCTAGGGCCCCAATAAAAATGTGCGGGTGTTGGTTTAGTAAGATGAGTCGAACACTCAACTTTAAAATTATGTGCAGAGAAGGTGAAAAAATTAGGGGGTGAAAATGCATGGCACACAAAAACTTCAGTGGCCCTTGACCGGTCGCTTCGGGACCCTTAACGGGCCCAGGGTCTTAACTGGAATGTAGAAACCGGAGAATAACTAAATGGAAATAGGTTCCCAACAATGAAGATCGGATTAAAAGGAAGCAATTTATTAACAATTTATGGTGCAAAAATTTCAAGGGGACCTGTGCGGGGCCCCAAGGAGCCAGGGAATTAAGAAACATGTAATTGGCTATAAAGATACTTTTTAGCAGTTTTTAAAGTAATCAGAGGACGCTAGACCTATGTTGAAGAAAATTGAAAGCCCCAAAATAGGGGTCCCAAAAGGGGCCAACTAATAGTTGAGAGCAAGGCCCTAACATGAAAACATGTTAAAACGTTTTAGTACCTATCGTTTTAGATTTTTGATTAGTCAAAATTAGACATAGGGTATGACTTAATAATTAGAATCTAATTTTAAAGAAATGCGCAAAAAATTGTTGAAATGCTTAAAAAAGGCCCTAGGGCCCCAATAAAAATATGTGGGTGTTGGTCAAGAGAGATGAGCCAAGACGCAAATTACATACTGAGAAGGTGAAAAAATTAGGGGGTGAAAAATGCATGGCACACAAAAAGTTCAAAAGGCCCTTGACCGGGCCCTCGGGACCCTTAATGGGCCCACGGTCTCAACTGCAATGTAGAAACGGGAGAGTAACTAAATGGAAAAAGGTTCCCAACAATGAAGGTCGGATTAAAAGGAAGCAATTTATTAACAATACGGTGCACTAAAACTTCAAGGGAGCCTGTACCGGGCACCAAGGGTGCCAGGGTTTTAACTGAAATGTAGAAATGGGGTAGAAATTGAATGGATAATTCACCCCAAAAATGAAGAGGATCGGATAGAAAAGAGGCATGTTATTAACACTTTAATGCATAAAAACTTAAAGAGACCCAGGAGCACCGGCCCTTAAAAAATTAAAAATCTGAGCCTCAGGTGTATCAGGACCTGTCTTGAACTAAACACACCTAAATTTTCAGACTTCTACTTGCAGTAGTTTTCGCTAGCCATCGCAGACAGACAGAGAGCGATTTGTTCTTCTATTAGTATAGATTATTATTTTTATGCAGCGATTAAGCATTCTGCACTCTTCATAAACGTTTTCTGAAAACTTGCATTACTATATAAAAGAAAATTAAATAGTGTTATGCATGTGCTAAATAAATCCTGTATAATATTGTAATTACACTACAGGTTGATATAGAATTTCAAACTTTATAGTCGATGTACTATTTAATCATACATATATGTATTATATAATGCTTTTATATAATATATATATATATATATCCAATATGATATTTCCTGTTCTTTAAAAATAAGATGACGAAGATTCAAAAGATTGTCCTATTACATTTTTTGATCTCCGCTGCCAGATGAATGAAATTGCTTTCCAGAATAAAGAACTAAGATATTTGTGTTTTAACTTTTTACTGTGAGCTTCAATTGTTAGTGAACAAAGATACAATATACATGCAAAAAAGTCATAAAAATGCAAATCGCCTGAAGAATAAATTTCGCAAAATAGTTGAATACAAATATTCAAAGTAGCATTATTTTTATTCAATAGCTTTTCAAAAATCAAAACCTGTTTTATCCCCGTTTGGAAAAACTTGAATCGAAATGTTTTAGAAAAATACATATCTTTAGATATATTTCAAGACAATATGCTAATGAGATATCCTGCGCGAACTTTTCTCAAAGTTTATTGAGCTAAAAGCTGTTTGTGTACGGAGACGAGACCAGAAATCTCAAACTAAATTAGAATGTGTTCTCTTTGAAATGTTATGAATAACAGATGGATAATAAGAGAAATGTTTATTTCAGTTTTTGGGAGCAAGGTTTTGCAAAAAATAAAATAAAAACTGTTTCGAAAGAATTAAAAAAGATTTTTGACATATTTTTAAATAATTTATAATTTTATAATTTATAATAATATTTTGTGAGTTCTTGAATTGTAAACATGTTTAGGAGATTGATTCGCAGCTTCGTGTTTTCCTGTTGCTTTTTTTTTGCTTATTTTATTTATTGAATTTAATTTATACGGATTTAAAGTTTTGTAATAGAGTTTAATTATTCACATAGGTCTTTATCCAAGATGAATTACGCTTTTAAGTATATTATTGAGTTTACGAGGACCCTATTACAGCCCATTGTAATAGAAAATACTTTAAATACTGACGCTATTCATTACGTTTTAATCGTACCCTGTGAAACATAAGGAAGCATTCGCAAAACGAAAAAAAATAATAATTCAATTTATATTCAGTTTAATAGTTTAGCTAATAAAGTGCAAAATAATCAAAGGATGGTTAACTCAATAAATTTACGGCTCATTGAAATTTAAATGTGTTTTTTGTTATTTTGAAAATAATTCTCTAGTTATTTAAAAGAAAGAAAAACGATTTTGCGACCAAACTACAGATATTTATAGAAGTGAATTTCATGTTATTTAATCTATGACACAAAGCAGTGTCTTAATTCAGAAATTTGTTAAAATAAACTGCCATCTAATGATTCATATACTTTCATTCATATTAGTATCAATATGGAAAACCAAACAGCTTGATGTACTATCACAGACCATTTATTTATAGTTGCCTGAAATTCGGAAAATGGTATTTCATACGGATTAATAATATCGTAATATTGCAGCTCTTTTGCAATAATTAAGTAATAATTAAAGTACAGAGGTGTGAAAATTATTGGAATAATTGTGAAATTTACAATAAAAATATTGATACATTTAATATTTAGTGTGCATCCTCTTGTTTTTTATTAAAGAAATGATGGCATACCTGTCTTGGCATACTTTTTATGAGTTTTTGGCAATTAATTTGTATTTCGTTGTCATGATGCCAAATTTGGATGAGTTTTTCTATCAGACCAGTCTTGCTTGTGATGTTTCGTTTCTTTAATTTTTTCTTTACAATGGCCCAAAGGTTCTCTATGGGGTTCATATCTGGACTGTTTCCAGGCCATGGAAGTGTTTTCCTTAATTAAATTAAAGAAATGCAACATCACAAACAAGAATGTTCTGATAGAAAAAACTAATCCAAATTTGGCATCGTGACAACGAAATACAAGTGACATCAAATGACAACGAAACTGCCAAAAACTCATACAAAGTATGCCAAGACGTATCGAATCTTTAATAAAAAACAAGAGGATGCACACTAAATATTAAATGTATCAATATTTTTTAAATATATTATTTCTTTAATATAACACGATTGTAATGTAAATTTCACAATTATTCTAATAATTTTCACACCTCTGTAAGTCGCATAAATAATCTTTAAAATATATAATTTAAAGACAATTAAACAAAAGTTCCACCACTTTGGATAGCAAACGGTAATTTTCGCTTAGCATATATCCAAATTGAAAATATTTGTTTCTCTTTTCTGCTTGTAGGTAGAGTAACAGCAAAAAGATACAATAATTACATAATTTCTACTTATTCCCACATTTATTGATTAATGTAGTTGAAATTAATGAAGCAGAAATGTCACTAAAATAAAATAAAAAATCTTTCTTGGAAACAAATTTAAATTTCAAAATTCAGAGAGGTATTATAAGATCCTGAGATGCAAATAGCTGTCGTTCATTTCATCGAGCAATATTCCACATTCTCCGAGGAGTAAACGTAAAACACACAGATATATTTTCATACATTCCATTCAAATGTGCAACAGGATATATATTTACATAAATGACATTTTCTGTTCTTTAAAGATAAGATTAAGAGGATCTAAAAAGTTAGTCTTATTCATTTTTTCATCTTACTGCCCAATGAATAAAATTGCTTTCAACCTTAAAGTACTAAGATATTTGTGATTTACTGTTTTGTATTAAGCTTCAGTTATTAGTGAATAAAGATACCACATATATGTAAAGAAGTCATACAAATGTAAATTGCCCGAAGAATAAATGTTGCAAATAGTTGAATGTAAATATTAAAAGAATCGTTATTTTTTTCAATAACTTTTCAAAAATCAAAACCTGTTTTTGTCGAATTGTGTGCCGTAATTAGACACGAAACAAACAATTAAGGACGAAACAAATATATTAAGAAAGTCTATATAGAAATACATATTTACAAGGAGTAACTCACTCCCTGCTCCACCTTGGCAGGAGAAAAGGATAAATGTGTAAAAAAGAGGGAAAAAATGTTTCGCCGAAATAAAGTCACTGCCAATATTAGTATTTATTGGTAACTACCAACATTCGAGCTGCTGCAGTTCAACATGTTTATGATGTCAGCAAGTTGCCAAGTACTTGTTCTGTACCAGTCGAACTTTGTGCGGTTTATATTTTCTATTTCTCCTGCAGTATTGCAATGAGAAAGAAAACCGAGCTATCAAAGATCGAGAAAGGACAGATAACAGCTTTTAAGGAACAAGGTCTTTCAGATAGACTAATATCTAAGCAAATCCAACGATCTAAAACCGTAATAGACAATTTTGTAATTCAGGACAATGCATATGGTCATAAAAAAAGGAGGTGCAGAAAAATGACTTCCAGGCAGTAAAGAGAAGTTTTGCGTCGTCTTTCACGATGTGGTATTTCCCTAAAACAGTTGACGAAAGAAAATAACGTCCCTGTGACAAAATCAATCCTCTCACGGATTGAAAAACGTACAAGCGACTTGCGATATAAGAAAAGGAAACAGCATTCTATGGTCGAAAGCTATTCACAAGCAAAGTAGAGTCGATTGGGCCAAATATCATCAAACCTGGAAGGACCAGTGACATTGTGTTATAGTCTCAGATGAGAAAAAAAAAATTTGGATAGGCCGACAAGTTTTAGGCCACATTCCATTATTTCCGTATCCGTCGCTTTGTTTCGTTGGCGATTGAAAGATCACTTGATAAAATGGCGGTAAGTGTTTGATATGCAGGGGGGTGAGCCAAAAATCGTGCCCTAATTATAAAAATTTATTGTGGTCAAACTATTATAATTAGGCATATGTTTTTTGGTTGCATTGTAAGTACTGTTATAAAATTTTTTATAAGACCACTTACATCAGTACATTTCAACGTGTGCCCACTTGGTAGCTCAGAGAACGTCTAAACGGTATTCTAGTTCCCGCCAAGTGTTCTGTAACATGTCTTCTATTACGGGCAATTCCATCGTAACTGACGTAACATTCTATCATCAAATTTTGTTTTCAAAACTATGTAGAAAATTTACTAATAAAGCTAGAACAAATTTTTACAATTTAAAATATTTCTTACTAAGGACTTAATACCCAAATACCTGCAGATTATTTCATTCTCTCTTTTAGTCCCAAAAATTGCAATTCAAAATTATGTAACTGACGTAACATGAAATATACAAGCAATTTTTCTGCCTTCATTGAAGTGTAAAAATTATCAAACCTATCCCGTTAAAAAAAAACGATTTAATGTTCTCAACAACACTAAGTAATGCCAAATTATAACAGTAACTTGTTTAATTAATTTTCTGAATAATAAAAAAGAAAAAATGACATTTACACGTGTAACTGACAAAACTTTTATTGTGTAACTGACGTAACATTATGACTTTAAAGACAATAACGGTACTTAACTTAGTTTGTGATCAGTCATTTACAATGCCTTTTTATTAGGATTTTATTATAGAATATAAAAATATCAAGTTTTCCAATCATACCGTTAAATTAAAAATATTATACCTTTTATTCCCCCCCCCCAAAAAAAATGATGATTTTCTGTGGAATTGCCCTTACAGTACACACAGCAGCTTGTATCCTAGACTTCAGTTCTTTCACGTCAGCAATTGGTGTGGCAAAGACTCTGTCCTTGATACAGCCCCCAAAAGAAAAAATTCAGAGGATTAATATCTGGAGAGCGCGCAGGCCTCACAAGGTCCTCCTTCCCTGAATCACTCTTGAAGGAGCAATTGCGCCATTTATTGCACAAAAAACTACTAAAACTGACCTATCCAATGATACAACAAGTTATATTATTATACGAACGGTTAATTTGTAATGAATAATCAGGGCAAGACTTTTGGTTCACCTTATATTATGACGGCAACGAAAAAAAAAAAATACGAAATAGGTATTTGATATTCCAAAAGGCTTTAAATTAAAGATTCTTACTAAGCATGAAGACGTAATTCGTGTGCTGTTTCAAGAAAATCAGGATTTCCAGATTAAGTTATAATTTTCAGATATCCAGAAAAGATAAAATTTGTCAAGATATTAACAGCAAGAGTTTTTAAAAAATGACTCGTGTATTGTGATTCGCCAAATATTTAATATCCAATAAATATCCATTTCGATGGCTTTGCATGCAATGTAGCAGTGTAACGTAGTCGATACTGGATAAATGGAAATGGAATGTAAATACAAATACGAGCGTCTTCGTTTGAAGCGGAGGGTCATGAATTTAAACTTTCTACAGTCATGTAAGCATAATAATTTAATTCCAAATTTCATTCGTTACAAGAATTATTTTATTGACACGAATTTAATATCACTTAAAAAATAGTTTGAGATAAAGTGTTTAAGTGTTTGTATTAGAATGAAATTTAGATTGAGTGAGTACATCTTTGGAAATGTCTTGCACTTATATGATGTTCTGACAAAGGTTTTAAACACTTCAGACTTTGATGAATACATGAGAATTATTATACATTACAGAAACGTCCAACATAAATCTAAAGAAATGATCATTAGACGGAAATTTAATAAGTTAAACATAGAGAAGGAAAGGCAAAGCATTGTCAGGAAGCCTGTGCCATATGCAAATATGTCTGATAGAGTTATGAATGAAATTGAAGACACAGCTTTAACTCTTGGACCGAAATACATGTTTGATAATACCTTTAATATTAGATTACTCGTCACGAACTGCGAGGAAATTGCACAATCAATAGAACCAGGCAAAAGAGATGAAATCGGAGAAATTCTGCATACCAATGTAAAAGAGTTTTTAAATAAATCCAAAAAAACAGAAGAAAAAATCCCTTCCGGCTCGGCCTACAGGTGTTGGTAGATTTCGAAGTTAAGTACTAATTTCACCAACGAAACCTAAATCAAGATTAGAGATAAACCCAGTTTCTTCACTAAGAATGAGCTCTAGGGAACTAACATTTTTGTAAAAATTGTAATATATAAGAATACACACACGCATATATATGAAATAGGTCTAGAAATGGCGAAAACAAATACAGAGAACCTCAAAATGTTAAAATTTCTACAGTCGGTTTTTTATCATGTTTTAATACGTTTTCTTCAAACTCACATGGCGTTACCATAGATATAGAAAATAAATAGATAAACCACTCAGTGTTACTCTCCCATTACTTCTTGATTTTGCAGCGGCTCGGTAGCAACATCCATTAGAGTGTTAGAAAAAGAGTGGAACTTGTGATACTACAGTATCAAAATATAGTGGACATCCGATTATTGCGATGTTTTCATTGCATTTGTTTCAATTAAATATATGCATATGATTTCTTAGAACTGTCTGGAATGACAGTGGAATGCCCTTTGTGAATATTTACATCAATATTTGTAGTTTGTTAGATACTTTTAAAATTATTTAGTACAACTTCGATGTAACGTTTAGTTCATTTAGTAAAGATTTTTCTTTCCTAGTATTTACGTTTTTTATTAAAATGTCGAGTGCATACCAAGTCCACATATTATGAAAAAAATATATTATTGTGAAAAGATATTATTAAGAAAATTATATGAAAAAAGCAGTTAAGTTAAATGGATCCAACACCGAAAGATGAATTAGATGGAGTATATGCTATTCCTTTTACAACTGCTAGCAACAGAAAAATGGAGTACATTGGAATGACCAAAAGAAAACTCAAAGAAAGAATAAAGGAACATAAAGCAAGTATAAAATTTTGTCGTCAATCCACAGCTGTCTCTCGTTTAAGTTTCAGTCAGAATATTGCAATAGATTTTGATCATACAAGAATCATATTCCCAGATTTCAATTAACCCTTCACTGCACGTTTTTTTTCTATTTTTATGAAAAATAATTACTTGAAATCTATATATCGGTCTAATAATGTTAGACACAATTAGGGTTTTAAAATATTGTATTGCTATATTTTACAGACAAATGAGCTTAAATTAATTAATTTTACTGCTTAACACTCTGCAACTTTTTTATATTAATATTTTTAACTATTCAGTAATAATAATGAAAGTAAATTTTACCTTAATAGCTTGATCGATTTTTTTTTTTTTTTTTCTTCCGAAGAAAAAATTCTAATTTTTTTGTGAAATGAGCCATCAAAATAAGTGCTATTCTATTCTTTCGACTGTTCTTGATCAGGGATAGAGATCATATTGGCCAAATTCATGGCACATAATAAGAATTACAGTGTTTTTAGGTATGTGCCAAATGTGGCACGTGGGGCACGTGTGGCACGTGTGGCACGTGTGGCACGTGTGGCACGTGAAGGGTTATTATACATCCACTATTAGAGAATCCATAGGCATCCTGTGTAAAAATAATCAAGTATGTAACGACGCCCTATCTTATACAATATTTCCAGTTTATGGTTCAATATCCTGAAAACTTGCGCAAACTGACTTATTAAAATTGAAGGTACGGCAGTTAAATATTTTCTTTCTACCCAAATTTAATCTGAAACACTGCTACTTTGACTTTCCAGCTTCTCATTTAAAATGAAAAGTGACGTATGAGAACAGAGTGATGTCATAAAATAAATGGAAACGCAGTTAATAATAGTATATATTTTCTCTAATTAAATTGATTCCAAGAAACTGCTACTTCTACTTTCACCTCTAATAATTATTGACTCTCTCATTTTCTTAACAAAGTGACGCATTTGTATAAATAAACAACATTTAGCTATTAACAGAACGTTTATGGACATCATAAAATCATCAAACAATCCGTTTCAAAAGCATCGGAATTGCTGTCCTGAGTAACGCACAGCATTTTTTAATATAACAAATGTGGCACTGACAGCTATGTTTGTATTTTATTAGTACCACTACTTTCAAACACTAGATTTCGCGGTAAATTTCTATACTTTTCTCTTTCACATACTGTACAAAAAAGTGTTTCGAAATAGTGGTACGAATAAAATTTCAATTAATGGTCAGAGGAATTTTTTGATATAATTAAAAATACTGTGATATCTGAGAAATACAATTCCAGAACATAAAAATACGTGACATGGGGTCTTAGAAAAATTTTGTGTTCAAGGAACTTTGCTATCATTGTCCCTTTCGTATTGACAAAAAATCTTGATTAAATGCAAACTTTAAAATAGCTCTGAGCATTAAAGGTTTAAGACAATGGAAATAACTTTCCCATTTAATTTTTTCATGCGATTTCAAGGAATCATTTTTTTTTACCTTTTTCAACTTGCATGTAACTACACTGTTCTACACTGTGTTACACTGATCATTGCATCTAAATTGTTACTTCGTTTAATTGTCCTCACTACATCAATTGCATTTGATAAAAATGAAAAGAAAAATTATTGCCTGGCATCATAAGATATCAAAACATAGCAAATTAAAAAGATTTGCAAGGCCACTCAATCAGGCAACATGTACGTATGTTTCTTTAATTAAACTGGAGGCAGCTTTAATCAGTATTGTATTCTTATTTCTTTTAAAAGTTGCATATATAATTTCTTATCTTACAGTTTTAAAATTGAATTATTATGACCCTATGAACTATTATATAGACCGGAACTAAATGCATAAAAACAATGGTAAGCAGTTAAAACTAAATTAGCCTTACACAGTATAACTTTATAACCAACCCTTTCTTTATATTTCTAAAAACAGCATACAGAAATGATATAAAAATGAAGAAAATTTGAAGAAACACGACACTATTCATATTTTTCAGTTCAAACAGAAAATGAAGATCCAAAAACGTTAATCCACTGCATTGTGGAAACATTTAACCTTTTAAGTGCTCCGGAACCCATTAAAAGCACATATTGTAGGTATTTAACTGTGTGTTAATTCTTAATAAGAAAAAGCTCTTTCCGGAATCTTCACACGAAGAAAAGGAAATTAATTAACATCGGAAAGAGGAAAAAATACCCGTAAAAACGAAAAAGAAATGGGTAAAGGGATTAGTAACACGTATCCAAACTATCTGATAATATAAACAAAGCAGGAGAGCAAATGAGTAAAGACTAAAAGTTTTTAGTGGAAAAATATTTCTTTTGGATAAATCTAAAGTAATTTGTAAACGATTATGTTATTCTCTTTTCATTTTTAGAAAATCTATAAATATTATGATTTTTGGGGTGGAACACACTGTTCTATAAACGTCTAAAGATATGTAGATTATTTATACTTCTGAAGTCATGCCATTGGCAGAGTACAAAGACTCTCCCCATAAATTTGATTGTTACTGGACGGAGTATAATGCCACGGCTTCGTACCTCACTCACACCTACCAGCCACCCAGCGAAAAGATTTTTGAGAGATATTAACACTATGCCGTCCGCACGTCTAATCTATGTTCTTGCGTGTCGTGCCAGTAGAACTGACGTACATCATTTCGCTTATCGTTGGCGGTTTTTCCAGGTTCTTGAGTTGGGTTGCGTTGATTTTTGACGGCCAATTATCTACTCGAGGGATATAAGCCTAGGGGAAAGTGCCCTTCGTGGGGGTCTTTCTAAAGGAACCTAACCCGTATTTACGCATGGAAATCCTGGCTCGAAGAAAACCACGAAAACTCAGAACGATTAGGCCGACAAGCACGATTGGGTTCGAGCCCAGCACCTCTCGTCTACCAGCTTCGAGAGCAGAAGCTCTCGGCCGCTGGTGGGACCTCGAGGTTCTTGGGAGACAATAATTCGTCAAGATTACTAATCTTGTCGCCAGTTCCCATAAGTTGTCAATGATGTCCCTCTATTTTCAATCTATTATCTAGTTATCTAGTATCTATCTATTATCTATTATATATTATCTAGTATCTATCAAGTATCTAGTATCTATCTATCTAGTATCTATCTAGTATTTATTATCTATCTATTATCTCTTATATATTATCTAGTATCTATCAAGTATCTAGTATCTATCTAGTATCTATCTAGTATTTGTTATCTATCTATTATCTAGTTATCTAGTATCTATTATCCCCGTATCTATTTATCTATTTACTAATTTTCTAGTATTATCTAGTTATCTAGTATCTATTATCCCCGTATCTATTTATCTATTTACTAATTTTCTAGTATTATCCAGTTATCTATTATCTATTTACTAATTTTCTAGTATTATCTAGTTATCTATTATCTATCATCTAGTTCACTCTATTATCTAGTAGTATTTTCAATCTATTATATAACTTTAATCTATTATCTATTATGTAGTTCTCAATCAACAGTTCGGAACACCACAATAGATCCACCGGCTTTTGCCGATAATTTCCGCATGGCACAAACATGGAGCCACCGGAGCTTGCCCAATAACTTTTGCATGGCACCAACGCGGTGCCATCGGACGGCATAGTGTTAAAAGAAATACAAAAATCTGGTACTAAAATGAATTTTCAATAAAAATTCACGTTATTTTTGTTAATTTGAGGACCTTAATAAATTAACATTACAAAATAAGTTCTCATATTTCTTGTAGGATGTATAAAGTTTGCGGTATTGAACTATTTGAACACAAATCAAAACGCATGGAGCTTTCTAAAGATATACAGACAGCGGAAAAGTTGTTTTGAGAAAAATGCATTTGAAAGATATTATTATAGGTTAGTTTCACTACTTATTTTTAAAGAAGTATGAAAATACGCATCGTATCATGCCTATGGCGATATATGGTTATTCTTCAATTTTTAGCAATAAACGTTTATACAAAAATAAAAATTAGTATTTTCGAACCTTAAAGGTTCCAGACATCGTAATCATGGATAATCCGAAATCTGCTGTTTTACATTTTTAATGGACATGAGTACTTTTAATTTATTATTATTTTACCGCGTCGAAAGTATTCATAATACCTAACTTTTAATTGCTGTCACTCTTATTTTAGTCACTTATTTTATGTATTATTAGATTTTCTTGTATGCATAAAATTCATTGCGCTAAGGAGGAGACAAAAGGCAAAAATATCTAATATGCATATCTGTCAATTATTTTAATTTAAGTTCACCGGTTGTGCAACATGTACCGATGATGAGCCACCTGCTTTGATAAAGGAAAAAGTAAGTTTATGTGCCATTCTCACAAGTAATTAGAGTGACTGCTGCTTGGTCAACAATTCAACCAATCACCTGTCACTTAGATACATAAATTACTTAATTCATTTGTAAAATCTGACCCATTATAGGTCTTGGACCTGGAATTGCATAAAATACTAAATGTAATACTTAAAAAAGTTTTGTGTGGTGTTATAAATATTCCAGAAAAATATCGGACTTAGTTTATTAATTTGAATATTTATAAATCTTATTGACTAAGTAAACAAATCTTCTAATGCATTTTTAAAAAATCTGGAAAAACACTTTAGAAGTTGAAATTTTCATTATTTCGTAAAAGGGTTAATAGATAATATGGAATTCACTAACAAAGACGCATAATAGGAAAAATGACATGAATCTTTTAAACGGATAACGCTGAATTGATCGCACTTCTTATATCTTCTTTTGATGAAACAAAAGGATTTTTTATGTAATTGAATGGTGGCAGTTATCTTTTATTAAGATCGTTGATAAAAGTGAAACAGTTTGCTCAAAGTTTGCTTGTTCATTGTTAAAGTGTTTTTAATAAAACATAATGAAAACAGATCAGATAAATTTTTAAAGTATTAAAACTAATTAATTCTATAAATAGAAAAATATAGCATTTTAAGTCATTGTTTATATCAAAAATTATTATGAAGAATAAATGAGACTGAAATCTGTATACTGCTTAATTACTAAAGTATGTCTTTTTAAAAAATCCAATACTTTTTTCTTTTGCCTTGAATAAAATGAATGAAAGTGAAGAAGAAAATTGTCTGTGACCGAATTTTAATGATCCTTCTACCAAAAGAAAAGAAGAAAGAAAAATCCATTTAAATGCTTCATTTCTTCTCCACCTGTTTTATAATCAAAGTCCACATTTCGTTTTTTTTTTCGGTATATTTAACGACAGAGAGTCAATCTAGAGAACGTTTAAAAGTTAAGTCGAACATTTCCGAAAACACTGTGTAGAGTAAAATTAATTGTTTTTAATGTTTAAAAAATCTCTTGAAGAAGGATTTGAAAAAAAATCTAGATAAATAACTACTACTGTGTGTTTTCTATCTCTGAGTTTGTTCAAATTTACCGAATCCATTAAGCATTAGAATATTCTAGCCTGTTTATTGTATTTATTTTTACTTGTAACATGTAAATATGTAAGCATATCTTAGATTCATTTCAGGAATTAAAATTTTTTTTATAAAACGGCAAAAAAAGCAGCAGAAAATGTTGTCCTTAAATTGTGTCCTACAAAGAAAAGATATGCTATAAAGAATAAGGAATAAATGATAGAGAAAAAAATATTTTTGTAGTTTTATGCAGCAATTGAACGTTTTTTTTATCACTTTAACTGGAACATTTGAAATAGAGCCCCCCCCCCCCCCCCATCACTTCCAAAAAAATCCGTTCTTGTTTTTTGATTAAAAGAGTTCGAAGGACGAATATTTCTTCGAGAAATTATATCCTAATTCCAGTTGCTACATTCATCTCAGGAGTGGCGGTCTTGCACTACAGCTAACGTAATGTCATACGAAAACTCCAAACACTTCGTTTGTCAAATTCCAGTTTTTAGTATTGAGACAATCTTTTCCCGAGTGAACGATATGTTGCTTGAAGAATATCAAAAGCCTGTTCTGCATTTTCCATCAGATATTCTGAAACGTTTGCGGGATCACGGAAGATATTGTTCTGGTGATATTACCACGTCGAAAACACATCTGCACCATAAACTTTTTTTTAATATACCGCGAAAAAAGTCCATCTTCCTGATATACTGAATCGTGTAGACAATAAAATTGATCTGTCTCTCATAATCTGCCGATTTGGAAATTTCTTGATCTTGACATTTGGTAGCAACTTTGGCTAATTATTCCTATAGATCCTATATTATAGATCATATGTCTGAATCGTTTCTGAAGTGTGGTTATTTTACCTCCTATAATCCCTTCTTTGTTATCACTTTATATTATTTATTCGGTTAATTAAAGCGAGAATTACTACCCGACTGCCAAGAAGGGTTATGTGTTTCACGCGTATCTGGGTATGTGAATTTCTTTATACCTCGAAACATCCCAACGACTGGATGGATTTTAATGAATGAGGTCTCTATCGATTCGTCTTGACCGTCCGATGGTTATAGGCTAGGATTTGTTTTTATAAATTCAAAATGGCAGCCGTAAAATACACAATGGCGGTAGAGACGAAAAAAAAATTACGTACCCTATTGAGTGGAATATCATTGGATAGGTCTTTCAAAATAAAGACGATGTTTTATTAACTATTTTACAGTCAGAAACTCCGTTTAAATATTACACAACATGGAAGTTGTGTAGGTATCTCTATCTTGACTGCAACTCTAACCATCATAGACATCTGTAGGCCTCATCAAAACAGTGTTTATAGATAGGAACTAACCATTAAACACAATTTAAAAGTCATTAATACAAGTAAATAAAAAAATAGGTAAGTAATATAAAAAATAGTTTCACATTGATGAGAAATAATTAATTCGCTTTTTATACAGCCGGGTTTATTTATTTTTTTAAATTTAATTTTTACTTGTTTATAAATAATGTATTTATAAATAATCACCGGATCTTTTGTTAAAATAAAGTAAAATGTATCATTTTCAAATACTTGTAATATTGGTAATTAATCGTTTGTTTAATAATGACAGAACGCACATTTCTTTTTTTATTACAAAATGCACTTTATTGAAAAAAAAAACTGCAAATCCCGGCCCACGACAGAATCGTTTTTGAGCTACAGAATGAATATATTTTTTCTCCACATGGATTTCAAAACTTTCTGAATGAATATTTTGAATTAAGTTGCTTTCTGAAGCTTCAATGAATTATTGTATTCCAGTCATTCATAGATAGTCACCCTCCTTAACTTTGCAGATTTCAAATAGGAATTAATGTATACTTATTTAAATCATTATACAGTTGTTTCAAATAAAATACTAAAATCGGTTTCTTTTAACATTAAAATTGTGAATAGAAATGAAATATCGCGTAATAAGTATTATTATTTCTTTCTTTTCTACACCACGCTATATTTTTGTACCTTTAAGTTGTTTTATAATATGTAACATATTAATGTGTTCTTCGCAGCGTTACTGAAATCTGTGAATAAGAAGAAAAAAAACCAAATGAACGTTTAACGTAAATTTGACACTTTCGAACGAGGTAATGATCAATGCAATTACTCCTGAACCTTAAAATAGGTCATTAATTCAAAGTTGCATTGTTCTCATTAAACATTCGATTATCCCATTTCACTAAGCGGAATAACAGTGTTATAAGTCATTAACTTCTGCATTCCTATCGCTTCTAGATCACTAGAATTCTCATCTGTATTAATATACATTAAATTATCAAATTTAATAATAGAATTTGTCAGCTAGGTATGTTATGAATTTCGTCACATTTTAACAATTCAAAAAGGAAAATGTTATCATTAAACCATACAGCCCAACATTATCTCAATAAAATACTAACTAAAATTTTTAATTCTTAAAATAATGAAGAATGATATTTAAAATTTATTTTCCAGTTATTTTAACAGAAATAAAATCTATTAATTATTGAGTTGTGCTTAATGTAAAATGGAATATTTATATTTCAGAGTCCGCTTATTTTGTATTCGCAGAAAAATCATTTTATTCGTGTATTCTTTTTAACACCTCTTCTTAAAATACTTGCTTTCAACATATTTTTCTGAATTTAAAGGAATTCACAACCACAATTTCTGACTTGAAAATTTATTTCCGGAATGTTCCAACCAACAGGAATTTTTCTTGAACCGCTACTTTCGTCGAGATCGTTACTTTTTTTCAAAATTCCCAAGTCATTAAAAGAGGTATTTTTCTCGAATATGCATTTTTGAATCCTCTCTTTTTAAAATGCTATACTTACACCTTCATAAATTGAAATTTCATGGTTATTTTTTTCAAGGTTGTCTTTCTAAAAAATGTAAAAAAGTTTTTTTTAAAATAATAACAGAAAAAAGATAAAACTTCTTTATTTCCCCCAAAACATTCATGTCATGAAAATATTTTTTATAGGAGACGCCATAAAGGAAATATCCTTAAGTGGATAAAAAATAATCTTCTTCCGTATTTTATAAAATGCTAATAATGAAGCAGAATTGAATTTAATTATTATATTTTTAACCCAAAAA
This sequence comes from Maratus speciosus, assembly GCA_963932465.1. Lineage (NCBI taxonomy): Eukaryota > Metazoa > Arthropoda > Arachnida > Araneae > Salticidae > Maratus > Maratus speciosus. The sequence goes on along the minus strand of OZ010787.1, from coordinate 680,871,636 downwards.
TAGTAAAAAAAATACCTGCTTGAAAATCGCAATAAAAATTAATTTTCCTCACTTCAATGCCTTGTTTCTAATGATTTTTTGAGATCTTCATTTTGTGGTTCTTTTATAAATAAACAACTTATTCATAAAACAGAGGAAAGAAAGATAATGCATCAAAGTTTTGATATTGCAAAAATAATTTTTCACAAAAGGAGGGGAAATTGAAATATCTACTTAGGAAGATAAATGTAAGCTTCTTTTTTATGTATGGAATAAGGCTTTCACGTGGCTTTATGTTTTTTTCTAAACTGCAATTCTCTTTTATTAATCTACTCTTGTTTGGAAGAAAATGATAGTTTATCATTATGTAATGAAGTTTATTTTTTCTTTCACGAAAATGAAATGTATTTGGATGTTAAAGTATTTTTTAAGAAACTATTCCATAAAAATAATGATAAAAGATGGTTTATTTTAAAAAGTATTAGAAATACAATTTATATATTAACTTTACCATTAGACATCTTTGATAAGTTGAATTTTGTTTACAACGCATATGTGCCTTTTGAAAAATGACTAACTGCAAGGCTTAAGTTATACAATGGATGATTCTTCTATGATTCCATTTACCTTTAAAAAATACATCTAAAACAAAGTAAAACGCATAAGGGGATTCTCAATATGTCTGGGATTTAAATGAACAACAGTTTTAATATACCTTTACGTGTTAATAATTCCTAACGAAAAACCACGAAATAAGGTAACACTGTATTGTATACCATCTGAAAAACCAGTCTTCGTGAAATTTTGAAAAGAAATGTATTATCTGCACTTCAAAAAATCGTGTTTCGAATCCTCTCATATCGTGAAAACATTGCTAACTACCTATGTCTTGCACACTATAAAGGGGATAATTGTAGAATACACATATATTAACAAATCTACCATTCCAATAAATGACTCGATTCAGTTTTCATATATATACTAAATCCTAAATGATAACAGATAATTCTAAAAGTCTTCAGGTTTATTTAGGCTCATTATTTAGGACTCTTTTAACATCGGATAAAGCGATTGGTAGTCAACTTGAAAATAATTTTAAATATTCACGAAACTAAATCTCTTCGCATATTACTGCGTGTAGGAAAACAGTTTACAGTGCTACCAAACCAATTATATTTCAAACAATGCAGGTACGTGAAAAGCCATTAAATAATAGATCGCTGATACAGAGTAGCTATGACGTATTTAAGGTTATAGAATTATATGCTATCGAAGAAACGGCTGTTTGCAATTACGGAAATTATACATGCGAACCGCGTAACAATTTATTCTTCCAGAAGGCTCACTGTCACAAATTTTACGACAAAATTATTTTTCTTAAATAAATTTTGAACACAAGAACGAAACCGTCTGAAGATTATTTGCTAATTATCAATTCATTACTTCCCTTTGGAATAAAACCGATTTCTTTGATTTCCCATGCAGTATTCTGTTTCTTTACTAAGAATTGAACAGAACGGATGCTTTTGAAAGTAGATAAATAATTTATTTAGCATTTTAAAGATTTATTTTTGTGATATAGTTATTTATATGTGTTACACGGATTTTCTTTTGTTTGTTTGTTTTAAACAGTCAAACGAAAAATATTTAGTAGAAAGTTTGACATTAGGGCTACAAAACTGTTTAAGTGAGAAGATATTCAGCCTACAGTGGCCACAAAAAGTCTTCGCACACTTTAAAAATTTGTAGTATAAGGGAAGTACCCTGGAATTGAAACCGAATATGAAGTCCAATATTTTTCTACATCATCTCTATGTTATTATAAATAACACGCAACATCTTTGTTTTAATATTGGCTGATTTTCGCTACATATAAAAATGAAAACGGAAGGAGGCAGGGAAAGACCACGCCACAAAGTCTTCGTACACTGAAACATTTTCGGATAAATTTATTATTAGAATTATCGTCTGTCGCTTTATTTTTATTTTTGCATTGTGGTGACATTTAAAAAATCGTCTGGCTTTAATTTTTGCTTGATTTCTACGTAATATTCTATTTATTATTTAAAAATGGCTCGTATTGTAAAGAAATAACTAATAGCATTCGAAAATTGATTATCTTTCATCATAGTAGTGATAAATCAGTTCGGAGTATTGCTAAATTAGATAAATATCCCATTCTATGGCGCGGAATATAATAAAACGCTTTAAAGAAGCGGGTCGAAAACAAGGTAAGAAAAAAGCGTCCATCAAAAGCGTCCATCATTTATAATTAGAAAAAAAACGTAAAAAAATCCACGTTTAAGTGCTGTAAAAGTTGCTACAGAATTTAAGGAAATTTTTTCTACTTCAGTTTCACCTAAAACTGTTCGACGAGTGCTGAGATCAGCTGGATTAAAAGAGATTCATGTAGAATTTTTTTGTTAGTAAAAAAAAAAAAAAAAAAAACAGGAAGCTTAGGCTTTCCTTCGCAAAATCAATGATAAATAAACCCGAATCGTATTGGAATAATTTCGTATTTGCAGTGAAAGCATATTTAACATTTTTGGTTCCGATGGGCATATAATTGTATGGAGAAGAAAAAATGAATAACTTAATCCCAAGAACTTTGGAACTATTAAGAATGGTGGTGGAGGTGTCATTGTGTGTGTGTGGGGGGGGGGGGGGGGAGGTGCATGGAGGAATCAGGACTGCGTAATTTCGTATTTATAGATAGCATAATGAATTATGCTCTTTATTTAAATATTTAAAAGGCAATTTAAAATTATCAGCCCAAAAATTCGCCAATGGAAACAACTTTGATTTTTATCAAGATAGCGATGAAAGCACACGGCTCTCAACGTTCGTCTCTTGTTCTCTGTAATTGCCCACAAGTGCTAAAAATAAGGCCTCAATCACCGGATTTAAACCCAATAGAACATATTTTGTGGGAACTGGAGGTTAGAGTACAGACTCGACGTTGAAACGAAAAACAATCTCAAAACAGTAATGATCGACGAGTGGATGAACATTGATGCAGAAATTACAGAAGAACTAGAGAATTCTATTCCCAGTCGTTTAAAAGCTATTTTGGATGCTAAAAACTATCCTACTAAGTACTAATTTAACGAAATGTTACAATATTTACTAATATGTAGAGATTTTTTTTAAGTGTACGAAGACTTTTGTGAGGTAACGTTTTTGTTATTTTTTGATTATTGATTTCTTCAGAATAAAGTTTTACTATATTTAAAAAATATTTTATGTAGATTTGTTAAGATTAAGTTATAGATCTTATTATGGAATATCCATTCTGAAATATTAATTTTAATTAATGGATAGAGTGCTATTTCGTTGAAATTCGTAAGTGTACGAACACTTTTGGGAGCTACTGTATATCTTACGACAATCCAGAAGCGTCAGAAGATGACTCTTTATACTGGTAAAGATAAAAATATAAAATGATTAAAAATAGACTATGAGAAGAGAGCGAAAACGGAAAAGTTGTATATGGTACAAGTTCTTGAATTTTGAAGATATTGGATTCTGAAATTTTAAAATGTATCGGATCATGTTTTGAAAATAATAGATTTTTTTGAAATAATAGATTTTCTTGTCGATGTGTTCCGGCATTAAATCATGCGTGAAATATCTTTTATGAAATAATCTTATTGCTTCACCTATATAATAAATGGTGAACACCTTATTTCAATGTATATTTCTTAATTTTCTTTTCTTCTAGAAATATTAACAAAATTTATTTTCTCTATGACTATTGATATATGTTATGCCTTTCCTTTTCATGCTATTATAAAACAACTTGCAGTTACAAGTGCGTAACTAAACAAAACACTTGTGTACAAAAGTACAACACTCGACTGCTTCATTAGAAATATTTTAGAGCGCCTGTTGAAAATTTAATAATGACTACCGCGTTGTTAGATAAAATATTCAGTGCTAAAGTTCTTTTTATAAAAACGGTTTCATGAAAATAGTTCCAAGATGTTTCACGCCAAAAGTTATAGATGCGAAATGTATGTTTGGATTTACATCGATTTCAAGAAATCAGACGCAGGTCATGAACACGAAGGTTGTGGAAATGTGTGTATAGGAAAACTTTGTGCTGTGAAGTGATTATTTGGAAAAATTACATTTTTGGAAAGTATCAAGTTGCTTAATATAAAACAAAATTATATTACAATTCCCCTCATTCCACAAAATTGGCACAGCTGTTTAAATTTATTATGTTTAATGCCTTTATGTTTCTGAACCATGTTATATCCGAAGAAAATGGTTGTTTATTTTGCATGTATTTTTGATTATGGTATCTTGAAGAATTTTTTCTTTTCTTAGAGTATTTGAATTTATTTTGAGTATTATGATGTGTATTTTCTCTAATGTATTATCCGCACGCATACTATGAACTACAGCTGCTTTAATTGTTTCAACAGTTTCAATATTATTAAAAGGAAGTATAATTTCCTATTGCTTCTGAACATATGCAATAGCATTTCCAAATATTTCAAAAGCTTTTTTTTTTTACTTTCTATCAAAACAAGTTGAACAATAGCTTTTAGATTCACTAGTTTGACTTGCTGTAGTTGTTCCTCATCTAACTATAGTTAGTTTATTATCTCATATTTTTATCTCTAAAGCTGGTTTTTTTTAGATGTATGCTAACTGTGCATAGGTTTCATTTTTGTTCATATTCCATTCATTTTCAGGAAATTTAGTCCTTCTAAAGCCACGGTCGGCAACAGTTGGACAGCGGTCCACATCCGGACCGCAGAAGGTCTAAACCTGGAACACCAAACATTTTCACTTTGAATAAATAATTTATTAATATTTACATATAATAGATACGATTGAGCGATAGTCTTATCAATGTTTCTTATATTTTATAAGTAATAGTGCGATTAATTTACTGCAACACAACAATGTTCATTGGCTGTGTAAAGGCCAAGTTATTGCACGTTTCTGGCAAATCCTTAGTCAACTTGGATACATAGGGCAAGGAGCACTTAAAATCCCTATTAAACGTGGGCAATATGCTAGCTGTGGTTTTCCTGAAAGACATTTTGAAATATTTAAATGCGTTCAACACCGAGCTACAAGTAATGGGAAATTAATATATGATCTGATACAAAGTGTGTCTGCTTTTCGCCGCTTTGAAAAAGATATTGCGAGCGAATAATTTATTCATTTTCCTAGAAGAATTCCAAAATACACACTGCTGTGTTCCTAAATTTCATGTCAGATCATTTGAAGGAATTTTAAGTAAGATTCCAAGACTTTGCAGAGATAGGTAAGTTGTCTCAATTATTTAAATCGCTTTATGAAGTTGCTCCAGCTGCATAATGGATTGATGTAGCTGCGAAGTTGTTCATTCTTGAAAAAACTTTACTCCAAATAGAGATATGTGACTTGCAAGAAGATATTTCCTTGCAAATGTATAAAACTGCAGCCCTAAGAAGTTTGGGGTAAGCATATCTCAAAAAATTATGAAATTTGAAAAAATTAGCTATTTACCTGGCTCCAAATGCAAGGGTCGCATTATATAGAGAAAATTGTATTGTTCCCACCAGAACCTTAATCAGTAATCTTCATAATCATTTTATTTAAGCTATGCTATAGAAAGTTATGATGAAGATATTATTTTCAAAATAGTGGAAGGAATAATAAAATTTTCTCTATAGAATGCGACCCCTGTGTATGTGAAATAACTTCCTCCAAAATGAATTTTTTGAGGAACAAATATAGTTCGAGATTAACAGACGCCAATTTTGAAGACACTGTTCATTGAAGATTCTCTTTCCTCAATGATTTCTTCCTTGAGGAAACTCACACTAGGTGAACAAAACTATAAAAAACTGGCTCAAGACCTCAAGTGTAATTTTTCGGATTCGTTTTTCAACGAATACCTACCTGCCTTTTCTATTTTATTCGGTATACGTAAAACTTTTCAGAACGTATACACTTAAAAAAAAAAAATACTGCCAGTTTTCCGGTAGGAATCGGAAAAATAGTTGCTCTTATCGTACCGGAATAATTTCCGGCCCAGCTCGGAATAAAATACGTAAAAATAAGGAAATAGTCAGTAAAACGGTATTTTACGGATTTTATTCCGATTTTACGGATTTTATTCCGATTTTACGGATGTTATTCCGAGCTGGGTTGGAAATTATTCCGGTACGATAAGGGCAACTATTTTTCCGATTCCTACCGGAAAACTGGCGTTATTTTTTTACAGTGTACCTGTGTATGTAGTAATTTTTTAGAACGAATACCTGACTTTTCTATTTTATATTATATATGTGTGTATTTTACATACACACATAATAACACATAACAATGTAACACAAGAACTACCGGAAATTTGAGTCAAGTTTTATAAAAATATTTCACACCAGAATTTCGATTTAAAATAGTTTAAATTTATTATTTAACGTTTTTCTTCTTTGTATCTTTTAAACTTATTTCATAATCAAATTTCTGGTTTGCACCGAAACATATTCATATGGTAGTCGCCAAAATTACGGCTCTCTTATATAATTCTAGTGTTTAAAGTAATACGTACTTATATTAATTATGTGCTTTTTCTATGGACCTCGATAAAGTTTTTGAAATGTATTCAGACACCACTTAAAATTACTTGCGGACCCCTGTTCTAAAGTATTGTTTAAAAATTATTTTAAACTGGTCAAAAATATCAAACCTCTTCTATCTAATAGCGCTTAGAATCCGCAAAAAAAATTCGGTATAAAATAGTAAAAATTTGATTATCAGAAATATATTTAGGTTTTGCGCATAATGAAGAGACTCGAGGGAAAAGTTTCATTAAAAAGAATTAGCCGAAAAGGAAGAAATTGAATTTATATAACCACTTAATTCATGTTTGCTGGGTTGAAAGGAATATTATTTTATCTTTGCCCTCAATAAAATAAATTACATGCACTACAAATAAGGCAAATGTTCATGAAAATCAAATATTCATATAAAACAAAATTCAAATATGTAAATTTAGAATAAATTAAACTAACATTCTGAAGGTAGGCGTAACTTATTATCAGAAATACATTTCACTACATAAATTATTAGGAAAATTATGAAATTCACTATGGCATTTTCTTTCTTTCTTTCTTTCTTTTTTTTTTTTTCTTTTGACCAATACAATATATTGCATCATTTTCGATTCATTTCGTTTAATACGTATATTTGATAATTATACTTATTTATATAAAGAAATTTACTGTGAAAGAAATTTATTTGAATATTCAGGCTTGAAATTAGAGAAGTAAATTATGTTCAAGAAGGAAAATAAAAAATTAAGCTATCATGTCATTTAATACATTGTTATGTATTACCTTTTCTTTTATTTAATAAGTATTCGTTATGGCACTAAAAAATACGTATAATTAACACTTTGGTATAAAAAATCGAAAATATCCTGAAAATATAAAATTATTTATATAAATTATATGAGCTCACCGGCGCCCTTGATGGACAACAAAAAATTTCCATGTTCAAAAGTCCCGTAAAAAAAGCACCAAATTTATGCTTTGGAAAGCCAGTTTTCCTTAAAGAATACAAAGTAAGGTCACTGCGCCTAAATGTGATGACCCCTAAATGCGATAATGCTCTTTTTCTTGTAATCTTAATGCAAAAATTCTAAATAAATGCTGTATAATGAGGCATCCGATCTTAATAAACCAAACTCGAAACATTTATCTACATTTAAAACGTTTTATATTAAACGAATTCCCATTCCAATGGACATCGCTCATTTTATAGCGCCCCAGTGTTTCCTAAATGCGATAAAAAATCCCGAAATTGGTTCAAGTTTTTTTTTCTATTATCTTTGAAGATTAAATAAAATTACGGACATCAATGGCTACCATGTGTGTTTAATTTACCAGCAAAGTTAGCTCGTGAAAATGCGAAAAGTTTTCAGATTTGAACTCTAAAGTTTTCCACGCATTTAGGCAACTTGTTTTATTCAATTGCCTATTAGCGACAAAGATAATATCCTAAATGCGGCATAGCTGCCATTATCTACGCTTTTCTGTACCACAAAAAATTTATAGTAAATTTTGCCTTTTTAAATCGCTGTAATTTGCATTTCTATTAAATTTTTGGGGTACGAAAAAGCGGAAGAGTTTCAGCTTTGAATGCGGAGAGACTTTTACGATATACACTAAGGTATATTTATATGGTATTTTCATGAATTGCATTAACCCCTTGGGGACGAGCGACTGGTATTAGTGCCGCGAAAGGTGCTCAGAATCAGTGATTATTCTCACCAGTAAATTTTTATTGTAAATTTTGTCTTATTTAATCCGAGCATTTTCCCGATTCAAAATGCAAAAAATTTCTGTTTCGAAAGACCGGTGATAAACGATTAAGAAATCTGTAAAAGACGCTCATCCCGAAGGGGTTAAAACTATGCGTAAAGCAGAAATTGTGTTTAAATAAGCTGTGTTGAGTCAATAAATTATGAATTTCAAGATGATCCTCCAATAGTGTGTTCTTTTACCGCGCACTTAAACGTGTATTTGAAATGTGCAAAATAGAAAAATACTCATCTTTAAAATTTTTAATTTAAAAAAAGCCATTCTGTAATTCAGTCAGTGCACCGTAAAAAATGGTAACGTTCCGCGTTTATTCCGGGGACGTTTTCCCTTTTCATAAGTTTTTATAACAGGAATGTTCAATTTTCCTTCTGATATATTCCTACTACTCATATGTACGGGTAACTATCAACTCGCTAGCACGTGCATTCGCCACCAATGTATCTATTCATTTCATAGGAAGTTTACAGATTTTTCTGTGGAACGTTCCAGAATAGTTTAGAAAATTAATGCTTTCCAAATACTTGGAAAATCAGGAGTACTAGATAAGTCATTGACTATCTAGTTATCTATATTAATTCTCTATCTATATTAATTCTCACTCTTTAGTCAATGACTTATCTAGTACTCCTGATTTTCCAAATATTTGGAAAGCATTAATTTAATTCCCCCTTTTTTGGTTTCTTTTACTCTCCTTCTCCGGTAGATGTCGCTACTTGTCCACCCAGTCATTTCCACTGCTTCTCTCTCATTGGTTGTTTTGGCGCCTTCACTACCCGCATAGGGTATATAAGCCAGCGCCTCTCTGTCTATCATTTTGCTCAGCCTTGCTTTTTCTAGCACGCTGTTCCTTTTTCCCTATCTTGCACTGAAGAAGAATCTTGCTAGTAGATTCGAAACAGCTGTTTGCTGCTTTTCATATATTATTTGTGCATTTTAAACGTTGGTTTGTCTGCTTTTTAATTTCGAAAATTGTTAAACATTTTAAGTTTCATAAAACAAATCTGCATTTTGTAAAGCAGGGATGGCAAACCCGTTGGCAGTGGACAAACTGCCATCACTATTTCTGAAGAGCAATTTACTTAATGACAGAAATTATGGAACTAATGTTTTAAAAAGAAAAAAAAAATTTTAAGAAATGCTGCAATTCTTATAAAAAATTTCAAAAGAACTAACGTGTTCGGAATATACGAGGAACTTTATCATTTGTTTTCAAGTCTAAAGGTAAAAATGAGTGGCGTAAGGGTCCAGATGCTCTGTGTACCAATAGTTTTGTAAAGTTTTCTTCGCCTTATTAGATCTGAGAATTTTCTGCTATTCATTAATACGAAGAAAACTTTTGAATATTAGTAGTATCCAGATCATTTGGACCCCCACCCTGGCTATGCCACAGGTTAAAATGTTTATCTGCTTTCAAATATGCTTCCAATGTGATGTTTTTAATCTGCTTATGCAAATCTTCATTGCCACCAGTTTCCACTAAAAGCAACGTTGAAATGTAAATTTAGTTAACATGTTTCGGCTCATGCTTGCCAGGTTCTGGTGTGTGCCTTGAACGTAAACGGTACCATCCCATGCAGTGGTTTGTTAATGCCAAACGCTCGTTTGAAATGGAACCGTGGGACATTCCTGCATTTTCGTACTTCACGGAAACTAATCCATCCTGTACTTTTGAAAGTCGTTTGATGAAAACAGTTCGCAGCCAATTCAAAATCCTACCAAAAAACGAAAATCCGTAGAGTCAAACTTTGCTGCATGTTTAAAAACTGTAGCATAATATGGAAAAACAAAATAGGACAATGCAAAAGCAAAAGCAGCATCAAAAAATGAAAAAGAGAGAACAATTAAAGCATAAAAAATCAAAAACAGCATTTCAAAAACAAAATTGTTAAAAACCTGAAGTCAGTCACTAAATGAACCTGGAAATAAAGCTTCAACAACTTAAACCTTAATCGTATATAGATCTATACCATTCAGATATCAAAAAGAAAAATTAAGGCCTACACGGAAGGTCAAAATCAAAAATGCGTTAAAAGCATACTTAATATATTTGTTAAAACTTGCTGTATCAGTTATTGATAAATTACTTCCTGTTTTATCGATCGTCAAAGTTAAAAATCTGTTAAATATGGATTTTGAAGTATGCATTATTTCAGTAGAATGCATTCAAGATTATGTACAGTTATGATTTTCTTATGTAACTTATTAGTTTATTCAATTGTTCAATAATAAGCTATTCAACATTCAATTTGAGGTACTTCAACTCGTTACTAAGTAATTAAAATATGTATGGCAATTAAATGAATATTTTTAGATGAAATGACATGTGTAAGACGCATTGTCACATTTAGGAAATTGCATGTCTCATTTAGGATTTATCAGTAAATGCGACAAAAATGACCTAAATATGACAATGGCATATTGTTGGCTTATAGTAATAATAACGATTCAATTTTTACGAAACAAGTTAGTTTTGAACTAAAGGTACAGTATTCAACAATGTTCTACTTATTAAAATATATATTTATTAACAAAATGCGGCAAAACTATGGGGAATCGCGTCGCATTTAGGCACAATGACCTTACATATAATAAAAAAGCAATGCATAGTCATTTATTAAATTCATAATATTAAACAAGTCGAAAAGAGTACGTGAAACGTGGCAAATGAGGTGCGTTCGTACTATAACTAAGTTTTATAAACATTCAGATCTGAGGGGAATAGCTGTTGCACTTAAGCAAAAATGCAAGAATACAAAATTTATTATGATTATATGTATTAAATTCAGTAATACAGAAATAATAGGACTCTATATTAGATGTAAATTTCCTACTGGCCGAAAAATGTCCGGACCAGGATTCGAACCCGGGACCTCCTGGCTGAAGCCGCCAGTGCTCTGCCATCTGAGCTATCCCGGACGATTCTGGTCGAACTTTTTCACCCAGCTGACCTTGATGATTACAGCATGTGGTCTGAAACCTGGTTCAGCTCAACAGAATAAATCTCAGGTAATGGAACTCCAGAAACCGCTGGATAAGAAATTACACTAGATTAATATTAACACAATTATTCTAATTGGGAAACAAATCATATTAGATGTAAATTTCCAACTGGGCGAAAAATGTCCGGACCACATTTTTGAAACAATTTTTAGTGAAACAATATTTAGTAAACACGCTCATTTTTCATCCAATTTTTATTATTTTTTAATTCTGATTGCAGGGTATTAAGTACAATGTTGTTTGTCATATTTTCTGAAAAGAACTTTTTTTTATATTAAGAACTTTACAAATTATAAGCACAAAACTTGGCAAAATTTCGGACTATTTTTAAAAAAAATAATTTCTCTACGAGTATACATGCTATTCTCATAAAAATGAACACAGTTTATTGCAATATGTCACGCAATCATAATCTACTGTGTTGAACGCTTTTGCTACGTTAGTTTTTACAGGGTTATCCAAAAGATATTCGTTCTTTTTCAATTTGTTGACGGTCCCCTATGAGGTTTCTGGAAAAAGTCTTCAGGGAAATATATGACCTCTACTATTTTGTTTACACACATAGAGTTTCAAGATAATTCCTCATTTTCCTAGATATTTAAGAAAACATCTAACATCGCAAGTGACCGGTCACCTTTGGCCATATAGTGTATATGCAGACAGACGGACCAGACGACGAATATAGGTGCTACGTAAGTGTATAATTATGAACGCACCTAAAAACAAGTTGGAAATTGCAAGTCAAATTTGGCAAATGAGGTGCGTTCGTACTATAACTAGTTTTACAAATATTTGTTACGCCGTATAGTGTACTTAATGTATATTGTAGTGCACTTCATAAGCGCATATCAATTTCATTCTGTTCGAAAGGCTGCAACATCATTAAAATGCACTTGAAATAATTTTTTCTTATTGGTCGTCATGTTACGAAAACGTTTTGACTGCCCCTGTCATTAAACTATACATCCAATTTTCATAAAAATTGAAAAGACTAGACAAAATTTCGCAACAATTATATATGTAAAATTTCAGAGCATTCGGTTGGGTAGTTTTTGCTCTGTTATATGAGGACGGATGGACGGACGGACGGACGGACAGACAGACAGACAGACGGACCGATCGACGACTTTAGGTGCTACGTATTTATATAATTACGAAAGCACCTAATGAAAAGAATGATCCATTCAAGAAGTGTATGAAGTTTCTAGCTTTGTTGACATACATGTATGGTGCTACTGAATGTTAAAAGCATTCATCACCGTTTTCTGAAGATAATATTTTTTTAAAGAAGAAACTTGAAAAACACACATTCACATCATATGTGAAGGTTGTTGACTCTTGAGTAAATTAAGCCCCCCCCCCCCACACACACACACACCAAAAAAAAACTATGTGCGCGCAGATTTTTGTGAAATTCCTCTAATAACTGATGTTGAAGAATATTTCATTTGCTTTTAAAAATAATATTGCATAAAAGCAAGTTTTCTGTCATGTATCCCCATTTACAGATGACCCACACTGTTAAAAATTTCTGTAAAAACACCGAAAAAAAAGCGAGACTCTCTGTAAATTTACACTAGTTAAATGCATTCGATCGAGTTTCTCGTTCATCATTTTACAGACATTTTCCTACAGACAGAATGTATTATTCTTCTAGAAACATATTACTAAGAATGAATAAAATAATAAAAACGTAAAAAATCACTTTTAAATAATAAATTACATTTTTTCTGTTTATTTTTCTCTTATTTCTTACTAAAAAAATCTTTTAAAAAGCATTAGCGCAACAAAAAATAAATAGTGTGCGGAAATTTCGAAAAGTTCTCTAAAACATTATCGTTGCAATAAAAAGAATTAGATTCAATTTTTTTCTTAAAAAAAGAAAAAAAATTCATTGAATTTTTTTATTTATTACTTAAAATATTTAAAATTGATTAATAAAAATAATAGGTATTTTGTATCGGTCTAAAATAAATTGAAATAAACCATATTAATTTTCTAACTAATATATATCTTTGTAAAGCACAAGTACAATAGATTTTCCCCGCTGAATCATAAAATATATACTTTGTACTCAATAACAACAGCTCCTATAGCTCATTCAGTATCGTGTTCTTCCACGGTCGGGAGGTCTCGTATTCGAACCCCAGGAAGGATTGTGTAAAAATTAAATGATACTGCAGTTCAAATTTACTCGAAAAATTCAAATTCTTTGAAGCTCACTAAAGATTGAGTGATTCACTAACTTTTAAAATTAAATTATTATCATTAAAAATAAATTTACAGAGTCTTGTGTATTTTTAACGATGTTAATTTACAGAGTCTATGGTAAATTCACCGAATAACTTCTCTGTTTTTTAACAGAATCTCTGCTTTTCTGATCTCTGTAATTTTACATAAGACTTAAGATAATGGATTACCAGTAGATTCTCTGTAATTTCACAGAAAACATTTTTAACAGTGGCAATTAAGGCGACATTTTTTGTAAACAACCGTAGGTCAGGAGAGTTATTTAATGTACAGGGGGGGGGGGGGGTACAAAACTAAAATTAAAAATTAATTTATCTGGTAGAATATTTTAAATTACTGGGTTATGAATTTTAGAAGAAAATATTATTTATTTACAAATGAATATTTATTAAATTATGTCTTTATTAATTTACAAAACAAAAATTTTGAAAAATGAAATGAATAAACCTTTACTAATTTTGAAATATATGTGATGTAAAAAGAATCATTTTAAAAAATTTAACACCACAGGGGCAATGATCCGTATTTACGGAAGGTTCAAAGAAAGCCACATTAATAGGTCGTTATTTAAAAATATATCGCATGCGTTTCTGCTGATTTCAGTGAAAACACCGTCGTTCTACTGTCTATACTTTTTGAATGATTGAAGTTTTACCACTTTTGAATCATTCGGTATTCACATAGCTTCAGCATAAGACTATAAAAATTATAATTTTATTCTGTCAAAAATTATTATTTCAATAAAGGTACATGAATTCGCTCTAGTTTCAATCACTTCCATAAATATTATGGATATAGTCCAGTTTTGTGGAGATTACTCTAATTTATATCAGTTTATATTTACATGAAGTTATTAAAGAAGGATTTTCTGATGAATAAATTTCAGCAGCACATAAACATATAATATAATGGATTGTATTTCCGTGAAATTATTAAAATTGTAGTATTTTAAAAAATTTAAATATGATTACGTTAAACAGTGCTATCAAAATAAATTAAATTTCAATGTTTTAGGCTCTACTTACTTCAAATATATATTTTTATATACCTATAAAATATCTCTATATTAGATATTTCGTATGAAATAAATCTATAAAGCATTTTTATAATGTTATTTTCTAAGGAAATCTTATATTCCCTACAAAAAATAAAAAAATAAATCTATGGGGCATATGTAAAAATTGGCCTAATATTCAAAATGTAATTGTGGAATTGAATAAACATAAATATATTTTAGATTTTTCCAGTCCTTCATTTCGCATTGTTATTTTATACGCACTTTGATATCGCAGTTGAAATCTAATTTAAAATCAGACCATAGACTTTTTCGTAAATAAAGAAATACTGCTTATAAAAGATAAATATATTTTTACATTCAAATAATACATCTAATTTGTGGAAAACGCGTATTTCACATGCAGACTGTCATTTATGTACGTAATCAAAGTGGGTTTTTTAGTAGATTATTAATGCGAATGTTAGAGTTTCGTAATTAAGTCATATGAAATTATTTTGATGATAGAGTAATTATTAAATAGAAGTAGTATTATCTAATGTGTTAGTAAGTAGTCAATGTGAGACCTTTTGAAATCAGTCAACCAAAAAATAAAAGTATGGAAGGGAACAAGATTCGATTTTGTCGTTCAATGTATATTTTTTATGGATCTTATCTATCGAAATCAAAGAAAATACAAAAAAATGTATAATTTCTTGAAAGATTTTAATAGTTTTATTTTATTTTAGTAAAATATTACACAAAGTGCAAAAATAACTTTAAAAAGAAGTTATGTGTTTTTCAGTGCCAAAGTAAAACTTGGACACTCATTTCACCTGCACTGTAGATTGCCATTATGAAAATTTTGTAGAAGTAGTTGATTTCTGTCACGAGTCCAAGTCGAAGCTATGAAATGAAAAATGTTTAACTTTTTTCTTTGTTTAAAACTTTGAAAATGGGGAAACGGCAAGCTTCTGCTGATATGAAAACTTTATTGTTAAACTATGGGAAGAAAAATATACGAGATATTTCAGAAAATGGGAAAAGGCCACGAAAAGATTTTTTCGTCTGAAACAGAAACATGGATTTAAGATTTGCGAAAGAGAATTCTAAAATTTCTGCTGTAAACAGAGCGAGTGAAGGAACGAGTTGAAGGAGGAATATATTGTCAATCTGCATCCACAAACTATAATAAATATTTTGCATTCCCAAATAATAAAAATACACATCAAAATAACAGAGGTAAAAAATCAATAATTTTCTGACAGAAATGTAAAAATAAGTCTAGAATATGCTAACTACTATGTTGGAAAGCCACAAGATTTTTTAAGTCTGTTACTTTTACAGATGAGTCAAAATTTCATTTGTGTTGCCAGCGCTTTGTATGGCGAAAGGAAGATGCAGCACTGAAATCATCAAAAAGAAAAGCAACTGTAAAACAGGGTGACGGATGCGTTACCGTATGGGGTTCAATGGGTGTTGGGAATTTAGTGTTCATCGAACGTCAATGGACAGAATGATGTATTTGAAACATTCTAAAACAAGAGCATCTACCTTTAATTAAAATGGAAATTATTCTTTGGTTCAAGACAATGATCCTAAGTAAAACGCTTGAGTTGTAAAGGATTGATTATTGTACAAAGTCCAAAAAGTACTGCCCAATCCTCCCCTAAGTGCAGATCAAAATTCTATAGAAACATTTTTGGGGGTACATGGAGAAACAGTTACAAGGGAGGAAGATTAAGAATAAAAGTGAACTCAAAAGTGCTATTTAGACTGTTTGGTTATTTCACAGAAAAATGTAGTTATTTCAATGAATAAGACGTAATAGCAGGAAAAGGACATTACACGAAATATGAGATGATTTTGTTTTCAATTTAAAAGTTGTTTTGTTGTGAATTGCTTAAGTGTCCAAGTTTTTTTTCTTTTTTTTTTTTTTGCTATGCTGAAAATGACATCATCTCCATGTTTTTAAATTTATAATTGATACAATTTTTATTAAACTCAAATAAAACTGTTTGAATAATCTTAAAAATTGTCTTTATTTTAAATTTTATTTTATTTTTAAAGAACATCATCGACCAAAATTATTAAACTATGATATCAATTAAAGCTTTTGTTCAACTTTTTTTGTTCATTGTATGAATGTTGAAAATAGTGATGTTATACTGAAAATATCAATAGTGAAATTGCAAACTTTTTTTTTTACCAATATTGCGTCAGTATGTGCAAAATATAAACTTGCTAATGTTGGGGCAATATTTCACGCAAATATGTTTTTTTTTTTTTTTTTTTTTTTTTTTTTTTTTGCATCGAGAAATATATCTTTTACCAGATGTTTCGCTACGTAGTTAAACAGAGTTAGTACGAACCTAGATTTTGAATATCGTTAGTTCTGCATAGCAAATTTAAGGAGGTGTGTGATTCAATGAACGAAAATTACTTTTTTAACTAGTAGTATCCTAATAGAATAATCGTGCGAAATCTGTGAAACTGCATTTTCTGTCTTTTGCGATATATGCTTTTGAAACTGATGATAAGGGATGTATGGGTCCTGTTGGTCGGGGCCAAAATGTTAGCGCCCCTTCAGATTTGGAAAAGTAAGCAATGTAAGCAATTGAATACATTTTACTTTTTAGCCCCCCGGTACAGTATGCTATTTCTTTCTCCCCGCTTATTTTGTGCCGTCTCCAAAATATAACATTACCTTACAGAAGCCAACCGTAAAAAAAAAGCATTACGATTAAATACCCTATACCAATTTTTTTAATTTCTAAACATCGCACATTTTCAAGTTTTATACCATCGTATTGGAAAAAAATTTACTTTTAAATGCAATTTGTTTGAAAACTGTATCTCCATTTATTTTTGAAATATTAATTTTTTTGTAGTTTTTAGCACCATTTGTTTCATTTTGACAACCCAGGTACTCCATTTCTGTAGAAAGTAAAGGGAAAATAGTTGAAAAATAGCAATTATATCTTTTTGTTGCCATTTTCTCATGACAACCGAAAGAAAATGTAATTAAAATACGTGCTGTTTTGAAAAAAAAACATAAACGAATAACTTCTCTTAAAACATGGAGCTATTATAAACTATATTTAATTTTAAGTTAATGTTACAAGAAACTGAAGGCCTATGAATCATTAGATAGCCTTTTTTTGTCAAGTTTCTTTAATGACGGCATCTTTTTGCTGCATTTGTGTATTATTTTGCGATAGGGACATCCTATGCATGCTTCAGGGAAAGCCAGGAATCGGTCAGGAATCATGCCAGGAATCGAACCTGGGTCTATGCTGTCGACCCAGTTTCGATTCCTGGCCCTAGCTAATTTTTCACTCCAGTTGGGTTTATTGTATTTAATTGTATTTAAAGTCTGTCCTAATATATGTATACCTTTAATAATTAAAAATGGAATTCATACGTTAATTTATGTGCTTTAATATTTACTGTAGATGTTTAAGAGTAGGCCGTAAATGTGGAATTCTTAAGCGGATGCCAATGATGTCATTTTAGATAAAATAAAAGTGTGTGCTTTAAGTCTTAAAATTGAAATATGTTTCGTACTATTTATATATACACATATTTTTTTTTTCATCCGGGGCGACACTAAATTCTGAAAAAGCAGAATTCCTGTTTTCTAGTTTACATCTTTCTCAAGTGTTATCAATACTAAAATCTACTCCATCACTACTCCACACTTCTTGAAGATTTTACACACGCACAATGACTCTTGGTGCATATATAAGTCGAACATATGCCAAAATTTAAATTTATGGAAATTTTCTGATTGAAAAATAATGTTGTTCCCTAGCTTTTCAACACAATGTCACCCAATTTAGTACATTTGCAAAAATGCTATGTATCTACCTTATGAAGAAGTTAGGACTTTTAAGAAGTTTTTTTTTTTAAATATTTTCCATAGAACTTTGGAACTGATTTTTGGGAAAAAATCATTTCCATTTTTAATTGGAAAATATTATCTCTTTCAAATTCATTTATTATGACTTTTTTTTTATAACGTAATTTTGGTCTTAAAAAAAAAAAAAACTGCGTCAATGTAAAATGACAACAGTTTTAATTGTAGTGCAATAAAAATTATAATTGCTTGACATCTAGATTAACAAGTATTGTGTATTTGCATATGACCATAGAAATTCGTATATGCTATTGTATTTTTAATGGATATACAAAATGACTTACCAGAAGTATATAGCTACAAAGTTGGCAATTATGAACAAAATGAAAATGCCATACTCTTGTGAAAAATATCTGTAATAAAATAGTTGTATAGTATATATATTATCATTGGGATATACGTTACTGTGGGATATAAAACTAATTTATAAATTTCACAGAATACAATTGTGGTTTCCTAAAATTAAGTTTCTAAACATACGATTCTAGTAATTTGAAAACTAAGGAAAGTAATATGAAAAAGTTTTACTTTCATACACTGCATTACCCCCCTACTATAAAAGTATATTTTTTTCATTCTTTTTTATTTTACAATCTGTTTATTATGTATATGTGTGTAACAGTATGTTGTTCCAATAATGGCAATACTCTATTACTGTTATTGAAAACTGACCTATATACTAGGTCATTCAGAAAGTTCTGCATTTTTTATGATACATTTCAATAAAAAAGTACAGAAACATAAGAAAATGTTATTGAATAGCATAAGCGCAATTTTGTTCTATGACTTTATGCCCTCGTTCAGTCAGTTGGAAAATTCCCTTTTTAAAAAAAGTCATTAGATTTAGTCGTAAGGAAATGATCAAGGTGTTTTTTTTTGACAGACTCCAGAAAAATTAACCCCCGAATTTTGGATGAGAATTTTGAAGTGACCTGAAAAGGTAAAAATCTGAGAGGTGCTAGTCTGGCGAACATGGTGGGTGACACAAATCATCCCAGCCGTACTCAATAAGCCGTTGCCTGACATTCATCGGAATGTGGAGCCGAACATTGTCATGTTGAAACACAACGTCTCGGCGATTGTTCAGTTCTCGTCGCTTTTCCTCGATTTTTGCTTACAAAACTGCTATTTACGAACAATATTTTTCCAATTTATTGTATGATTTGGTGGCAACAATTCATAATAAATAACACCTTTGAAATCCCACGATTCACAGCATTATTTTTTGGGATGCAGTCCTCCTCTCGATGTTACTTGGGGAGGTTCATTTGGCTTACTCTGATATTTTCTTTGTAACATTATTGTATAGTATCCTTTTCTCATCTCCAGTAATGAGCCGTCTTAAAAAGTAGCTTCTTCATTTCGTTTCTGCAAAGAATCACATGCCGAAACTCGAGCAAGCATATTCTTCGGTGTTAAAGTAATGGGGTACTTACACATCATAGCGGCTTACATACCCAATCTTCTTCAAATGATCATGCATTGTACTTTTTGGAATATTAAACCAGTGTGATCTTTACAAATGATGGTCGTACAGAGCGAACATCATCTTCGAGGCTGAAATTTCCACACTTAAACATTGCAAACCACCTTCGAATTATGCCATTTGAAATAGCACTCTGTCCATATACAGCACAAATTTTACGTACAGTCTGGCTATCTTTTTTTTAAATAAAAGAGCATAATAAGACAAAATTGAACTTTTTTGTTTTCCATTCTTAGCACTACACTGAAACAAAAATTATGTGACAGTGCTAGCCTGAATTATGCAGCGCAAGTAGGAATGACTGAATGTACATCTCTGGATCATTCAATGCCGCTGCTTTAGTAGCAAAATAACTAGATGAAACCGAGCTTCACTTTGAAAAACAGCAGAACTTCCCGGATGACCCAGTAGATTGCTGAAGCCTACATCTTTACCAACAGAGATTTTATTTAAACATATTTATATTGACATATATATGGAAAAGGATGTTACGATAAACGTTTTTGAAATCTGAATAGTTAATTCAAAACTTCAGAGTAAAGTTAATCTTTTAATTTAATTAATTTTGTTAGGTGTTTTTGACATTTACTGTCAATGGAACATTTAGAAACCCTTGCAAATTTCAAGGATCCTAATACGGGAAAATATAATATAATCATATTTTTTCATAATAAAAATATGGAATTAAAAATAAATTTAAAACAGATATAACGACAATAATGTTAATCCTAAAAGCTTCGCATAATTCTATATTCAAACTTTGAACGTCGTGTTTTTTAAGATTAACGGCAATGTTTACATTTGACAAATAAGATTTACAATTATTGCCTCGGTAAAAAAACAGCGAGTAATTGCCATTTAGATGATACCGCAATTTAATAAAAAATGTGAATACCAGCATCCAATCACAACAGCATATTTTACAATTTCACTAATATATATAATAATATTTCCAAAATAAAGTAAATATTTTTGCAATATTGAAGTTTTGTTGGAGATAATTACAATGCAATATTGACCTTTCTTTACTAATATTTACAATGTAAACCCAATATTTTACCAATATTAGTATTTTAGTTTAAGTATCGGCGATAGCTATCAGTGTTGAAAACTAGGCGTATTTTTGAATTCCAAATACATACCAGTTTGTTTTCGCTTTCTTTAATGGAAGATTGTCGTTGATTAAACAAAATGAAAATTACAATTTTGAAATAGATATTTTGAAAATCCGCTAAATTGACAGTATTGTTAGCGATGAATGAATATGTTGGTACAATATAACTAACCTAACTGATAATGTTTTTCAGGTAATTGTATTTCTGTAGCTTTATAATCGCCCTTTACTTCGCCTTATTTAATCTCAGAATTTATAAGACGAAAATTAATATTAGGATGAAATAGTGGTTATAAAAATTGCGGAACCACGATTGTGTTTTCGGATTTTTTTATAGCCACTATTTCATTCCTTCCTGGGTTTTCCATCAAAAATATAGATAGTGTTTTGCCAGTAACATTGCTGTACATATTATTACTGCAATGCCAAATGAATTTTCACCCTTTTTTTTTTTTTTTTTTTTTTTTTTTACTTTCTTCTATCTTCACCAGAAGAAAGTATTAGATTCGTGAGAAATTTCTAATTCTGGTTTTCGATGTATTTATACGTTTTAGAAAGTTCTGAACGCGATTTAACTGTTTTTAGAAAATGTCTGTGAGTATGTCTGAAATTTTCTCTCTGTCATATACATGACAAAAATTTTGCGGGTGCTCAGTCTCAAACAACAATTCACGGAATTTAATAATGCTTCAGATTCAGCTAGGTCTTGATATAAATTTGTGTTGATTAGTTTTTGGTGTAAATCAACCAACAGGTGGCGCTGTTATGCTGCATTTTCACGATCTCCGCAATAGCTCTATCTCAAGAACTAAATGCACGGATTATCATGCAAATTCAGATTCAGTTAGACGTTGACATCAGTTGTTACTGATTAGGCTTTGGCGTAAATCGCTCAACAGATAGCGCTGCTTTGCTGCATTGTTCAGGATTTACACGATTTTAGCGATAGTCCTATCTGAAAAAATATTGCACGGAATTTCACGAAACTTCATATTCTGTTACAGGTTTACATAAATAGATCCTTATTAGGCTTCGGTGTATGCTGCCCAACAGTAGTCTCTTTTATTCTCTTTATGTTACAGATATCTAGAAGGGTGGCTGCCTAAATCCATTGATTAATACATGGAAATTTTTCCAGAGAGAAACATTCGCCTTGCATACAATATTTCAAATGAAAATCAAATTTCAAATTATTTGCTTAAAAGCGCAAAGGCCAACCTAGTAAAAAAGATTCCATGCCAGGACTCGAACCCGGTCCATCACTAAGCGCACTGACATTCTACCGACTAAACCACATGGAACGATACCGAGCCTGGAACTTCTCACTATTACAGGTTGGCAAGGCTACAAACGCAGCACAAGATGGAAAATTTTCCCTTGAGCCTGAGAGATGGGGCCAACACGGAACTCAATTAAATCCAGCATGGATTGAAACTACATTAATACATGGAAATATTTCCAGAGAGAAACATTCGCCTTACATACAATATTTCAAATGAAAATCAAATTGCAAATTAACTGCTTAATAGGCGCAAATAGGCTTCCATCTTGTGCTGCGATTGTAGCCTTGCCAACCAGTAATAGTGAGAAGTTCCAGGCTGGGTATCGTTCCATGTGATTTAGTCGGTAGAAAGTCAGTGCGCTGTACTGATGGGCCGGGTTCGAGTCCCGGCATGGAATCATTTTCACTAGGTTGGCCTTTGCGCCTATTAAGCAATTAATTTGAAATTTGATTTTCATTTTAAATAAATCCATTGATTTGTTTGAAAATGTTATGCCTATTTCTCCTTTTTAAATACACACAATTCAACGAACCTATACCTTAAGAATCCTCATGATGAGCACAGATTGTCATTTAATTTTCGCATCGTCATAGGAAATTTTGAAGTATTAACATGTAAGAGACACAAGAAAGTTTTGTGATTAGCAGATCCGACTACTTTTTCTTTGAAATGCCACAGACATTACAACGTAATAGAATATTCCATTTTAAAATTTAATTGAAAGAAGTTTTTTTTTATATCTTTTATTTTATGTATTACAAAATAATATCTATAGAGATCGCCTTCATAAGTGTTAGAACATTCAAAATTTCATACCAGAAAATTATACTGTGAAATACCAGTGTTAATCTGAACCCAGTAACTAGCGTGAATATGTTTGCAGCCATAGAAAAATAATTTTAGAAAATAACTGAAAACATTCTATTGAATTACTATTCTTATTAATAATTATTATTTTTATTAAGTTATTATATTTTATACGTAGAATTTTCATATTTTTTTGTTTACTAATTAAATGTACTTTTCTTTGTAAGAACTAATTTTATTTTTCTAAATTTATAGGTGAACCACTAATATATTTTTCTTCATAGCTCCATAAAGATTTGAAGAAAAAATACTTAAACTACATATGTTTTCATTCTTCCTTGATCAAAACAACTCAAAGTGTCAAACTGCAAGTTACCATTTGAAAACTCAAAGTTAGTAAAATTTTTTATTACCTACTTCGCAACATTTCATTATCTTATTTCAAAAATTATATACATATTCGGAAATTATACACAATTCTTATTCAATCGGTCATTTTTAATATGTAGATGAACCCTCGTGATAAACCACCTAGATAAATCAGGAGAGTAATTTCTTTCATTTATTACACAACATTCCCCCAAAACTTACAAACCACCGCTGTTATCTCGAAAATAAGAAAATCGGTTTGATACCTATTCAATCCGTTCAAGGAGATATCGAAGAGTATGGGTGAGTTGTATACAAGGGAGTGGAAATACTGGGAATGGAATTTTGAAATTGACTGCCTTCCACTACTTAGCAGCAATAGAGCCTCTAAAAAAGAATTTCCGACTACTTGGAATGTGGCCGGATACATGTTATCATATCCTTCTGTAGTTCACTGCTTAACCCTTTAGTGCGCAGCTTTGCATATATGCAAACAATAGTGTTTTGAATTTAATAGATTTCTTTTATTCGTACATACCTAATTCACATCAGAATTAAAATAGCAACATTTGCTTTAATTAATAACAGTCATTCCGCATTTAAATGAAGCGGAATCAATCATTGAAACTTTCTGGTGTAAAATGAGATTCTATGAACTACGTCATTTCTAGAACGTACTCTATCATGGTAATAAAAAGTTTAAAGGTTAAGTTTCATAAAATAAATAATTATATAAAATCAGGTATTTGGCGACATACATATTAAAATATTTACTAATTTGCAATATTTTAGCTTAAAACAGTCGCACGACCGCAGTTTTTACTTGTATTGCAGATGTGCAACAGAAGAAAAGATGGACGCATTATATGAAAAATGTATCTCTGATATTTTTGTCATTGTTTTTCCTGTGTAATAAGCCTTTCAGAGAATTATATATAATTTTTTCGAAACAAAACAAAAAAGCTATTAAGCTAATAAAGCATTTAAAAGCTAAACTATTTGAGGGAATTAGGTGGAGACTTGTAAGTTAAATCTTACAATCTTCTACCACAATAGAATGTCTTTACGTATCACATTCGGAATACGGGGAGGCAAGTTTAATACTCAGACCAGTAAATTTTTTTGTGCAATTCTGACCTACACATATTTTTGAATTACAAGAGCAATATTCACAAAAGAATATGGACCGGGATGGAATTCTAGGAATTCATATCACAGGTTCTCTTTTACTGACAGAAATTTTAGCTGGTGTGCTTTTTTCTACACTTTTTCAAGATACAATTGATGAAAGGACACACAATTTGATGAAAACTGTCAGTTTTTCTGAAGATCAAATATTTTCCGAAGAAACACTGATCTTTCATCATGATGTTTGTTCTGCACATTACAAAATAGATCTCAGTGTTATTATCTGTATCAGTATTATTCAATTCTATGGACATACCGGTTTAAATCATTTTAGGAATAGTACCTAATGCTTAATTTGGACTTAATAATGGAGTGATTTAAGAGCGACATTATACAAAGTATTAGGCAATTTCATCGTAGAGCTTCTAGAATTACGGAAAACTGTAATACCGAAAAATAGCAAATAAAGCCTTTGTGCAACAATATTAAAAAGCAGAAAACCAACGTTCAAAAATGCACAAATAATACATGAAAAGCAGCAAACAGCTGTTTCGAATCTACTAGCGAGATTCTTCTTCAGTGCAAGATAGGGCAAGGCACAGCGTGCTAGAAAGCTGAAGCTTGACTCAGCCTTGCTTTTTCTACCATGCTGTGCCTTGCAGTGTTGCCAGTGGGCTACTTTTTTAAAATTCAGATTTCTTGATTGCCACCACTTTTTGAAACGGTAAAATTACCTTTGTCTTAATTAATATGACATTAAATAAGGCGCATTTCACCATTTCAAAAAACTGGTACCAATCAAGAATCTGAATTTTAAAAAAGCAGCCCATCTGGCAACACTGGTGCCTTGTCCTATCTTGCACTGAAGCAGAATCTCACTAGTAGATTCAAAACAGCTGTTTGCAGCTTTTCATGTATTATTTGTGCATTTTTGAACGCTGGTTTTCTGCTTCTTAAAACTGTAATAGCTTCTGTTCTGCTACGTTTAAGGCACCTGTGAATGAATTTCTGCAGCGTCTCTATTACTGACAAGAAGTGGAAGTCAGTCATTTTGTCATTTTGTGGATTTTCTTGGTTAAGTACACTTAAAATTAATTTTTATTTCCTAATGATAATTTCGTCGAATGACAACATATTTTTTATTTTTTTTTTTATTTTATTTATTTTTTTGTCTTGAAGAGACTGTTTCGGCGATGTGCCACAAGGTAACATTATTCTGAAATTTAAAAGCTACTCATTCCAGCTACTCATTCCCCCATATTAAGACTACAACTGCTACCATTCTGAAATTTTAGTCACATATCAATCACAAAGTGACTATAAAGCACGACTCGTCACAAAATTCGAGATATCGACGTCTTCGTGACATCTATGTCATTTGCATTTTACTTTACGTGACAATTATACGACTTGCATGTGACTACACGTTTGGGTCATAATGCTAACTGTCAGATTTAGAGTTTGTTGTTTCTTTAACTTTTACTTTCCGGATACATACAGTGAAAGAAAAGTATTCAACCATGATTTAAAAAAAAACCGATTATGATATTTTGGCTATGTTTTACTTTTTAAAGCTCTCCGAGTCCGTTTACGCCATTTAAAAATCTATTCTATTTAAATGTGTCTATTTATGCGTGTATATTAATTGGTATTTTTGTGATGCTGCACGTATGTATGTGTATGTGAGAGAGAGTCAACACGATAGCGTTTTAAACGTGTTTTCTATTGAACTCTCATTTTTTGAATTTATTATAGGCTGTCGCAAGAGCTGTATTCACTTTCGTACAAATTGGAGAAAGAAATTGGTATGTAAACCATTTTTAAATCATTTTTCATCCACTTTGTGACCAGAGATAACTTATAAGTATTTTCATTTTTAAATAAGTTTTTCCAATAAATATTTTTATTTCTTATCATCTTACGTTGATACAACAATGAACGTGATTTAATACAGTAAAGGTAACTGACTTTATTGGTCTGATAAAAGCCTGTGAAAATTTAGGTATTGCATTTTATTAAAAAAAAAAGGCAAAGTATATGCATTTAAAACTCCCATTAGCATCGCTATGTATAGTATATTTGTATACTGTATTTCAGTATTTATTACTTCCCGGCCACATTTAGCGTAAGGAAAGTATTGTAATCGTGATGTATGTATTTGACTGATAAAAGAGGATATCCTACGATTGACCTGTCGGTTGGCAGGCATTTTATAGTCCTCTGTCACAAAAATTGCATACACTTAACCCTTTCAGGGGCAAAGTACTTCTATTCGTAATATGTTGAAATGAGTGAGTGACACCAGAACTTAAAAGCAAATTTATTTCAAAATAAGCAAAATCTTTTGTTCACGTATTTAATAAAAGGACATTTGTCATACTAATATTCTGGTGCCAAGTGGCATTTAAGGATTAAAATTAGGTGGTCCAAAAATGAACAACCGCCCGTGAAGGGGTTAAGGAAAACTCGGCCGATGGATATTTAAACCATTTTTAATATTTATCAACCATTATCTGACAAGAAGTAACTGACCTTTTTGATAAGGAAAGCCAATAAGGAAATCTACAGTAATACTTGCATATACATAGCTGACAACTTGTACAGATTTTTCTTACCACTAAAATTTAATAGAATTTTTTTTCTTATTTAAACGTTAAAATTGTTTGAATTTCGGTGATTCAATTAGATAAAAATTTCTATTAAATTTTAGTGGTGTGAAAAATCCGTACAAGTTGGCAGCTATGCATATAGTATACTTTCACGGCCGCGTCAAAATTTTCGACAAACATGGAGGTAATGGGTAAAATATAGCAAAATATCGCATCCACAACCCATTACACTAACCTGCAAAATTTGGATTGGGGCATGTTTTTTAGCTTTTGATAGTTGATTCTTATATATTTTGTAGCGCTGAATTTTCAAAACGAACCTTCACATTTTAACATTACCTTAGAAGATATCGCAAATCGTATATTTCAAAGTTAAAAAGTTAAAAAAAGTGAAAATCTGATACTACACTGTAAACAAAATCTGTAGTTCTACAGATGTAAAGTTACATGCTTACTAAACTTTCATCTGTAACTGTACAAAAAAAGCTGCAAATCTACAAAACTAGTTTTTGTAAAGCTACAGAAATCTGTAACTTTACAAATTAATCTGCTAAAATTACAGTAATCTTACTAAAATTTTATGTGTAACCCTGGTTGCATTTACATGAAAAGTTTTAGGCATCCAAGTTTCCAAAAAAATTCTGAGTAAACTTACAGATTTTTTGATTTTCGGTGCAAAAGTGTATCTGTTACATGAAGTTTTGTTGTTACCTTATAAAAAAAGTTCTAGGAATCCCGTGTCCTAGAAAAACTTTAGTAACATTACAGATTTTTTACAGTGTATAAACCAGACGTGATAGCTGTGTTTTTAGCTTTTGATAATTGATCCTTATGTATTTTATAGCGCTGAATCCGAAAATGACCGTCATTGTTTACCATCACGTGAGGACTTTTTGGAAATCGCATATTTTTAAATTTTTGAAAAGTCAAAATATTGCGAAACTCTGATACTATAAAATAGAAGTAGAACATTTTTTCACAATAATTGATTGAATTTTTTGGTTTATACTATGCATTTTTACAGCTAAAATCCTTACAATTTTAATTGATGTGTGGCAGTTTCTTTGAACCTCTCATTCTTTGTTTCGCGCTTTTCCTTTTAGTATGTTCTGTATGACATCCAGAATTAGCCCGCTATCATCGTCATCCGTTAAATTGAATCACCTCTATAATCTCTTCAAATGTGGTTCTCGTCTAACGTGGTTCCCGAATCGTCTCTAAAGTGAAATATTACATATCTCATACTATCCTACCACATGGTCAATGAATCCTAACCCCCTCATCAGTTTTAACTTTAAAATTAACGATTTTCGGAACATCCTGACCTAATGGTTAACAAGTAAAAATTAAATTTTAAAAAAGCAAAAAACCCGACTGCGTAAAAAGCAAACTAATTAATTATTTCTCATCAATGCGAAACTATTTTTTATATTACTTACCTATTTTTTATATTTACTTGTATGGATGACTTTTAAGTTGTGTTTAATGGTTAGTTCCTATCTATAAACACTGTTTTGATGAGGCCTATAGATGTCTATGATGGTTAGAGTTACAGTAAAACTAGAGATCCTACCGACACAACTTCCAGTTTGTGTAATATTTAAACGGCGCTTCTGACTGTAAAATAGTCAATGAAACATCGTCTTCATTTTGAATGACCTATCCAATGATATGCCACTCAATAGGTGCGTACTTTTTTTTGTCTCTACAGTCTTTTTGTATTTTACGGCTGCCATTTTGAATTTATAAAAAGAAAACCCAGCCTATAACGATCGGAAGGTTAAGACGAACCGATAGATACCCCATTCCTTAAAATCCATCCAGCCGTTGGGATGTTTCGAGGGTATAAAGAAATCCACATACCCAGATACGTGTGAAACACATAACCTTCTTCGCAGTCGGGTAAAAAAGAAGGGGCCATTTTCGGATTCAGTGCTAAAAAATACATGAAAATCAATTATCAAAAGTTTAAAAACACATCCATCACACCTATTTTACAGTATAAGATTTTCGCTTTTTTTTTTTTTTTTTTACTTTTTAGCTTTGAAATTTACAATTTGTGAAAAATCCTGACGAGATGGTTGAAATTGAAGGTCATTTTTGGATTCATCGGTAAAATATACATAAGAATAAATTATCAAAAGTTAAGAAACACAACCATCGAAGGCTAGCGTACGCCAGCGAGCGATGTTTGGTACAAAAATAATTAAAATAGTGTAACCATTGTTGTAATTCTCATACACTTGAAATTAATTGGTGCCAAGATTGCTCATGTTTGACACAAATTTTGTCTGTGGATTTAATTAAGGAAGATTAGCTGTATAA
The DNA here is from genome assembly GCA_963932465.1 of Maratus speciosus. NCBI lineage: Eukaryota > Metazoa > Arthropoda > Arachnida > Araneae > Salticidae > Maratus > Maratus speciosus. The sequence goes on along the minus strand of OZ010787.1, from coordinate 680,842,043 downwards.
ATTAAGTAATTCAGCAAATTACTTCAATTATCATTAATATCAGTATGTTTTTAAAACACCCATACTGATTTTCTACCCTTTTCTTTCAGGCAATGGCTTACACGAAATTTGAACTTGGACGTCTCTGTATTGCCATATGAATTTTGTGTCAAATACTTTAAATATTTTAAAAGATGTATTCCCCGATTTATTATGGTGTGTCAATAATATTTCCAGTCGACAGTTTAACTTAGAAATACCACTGTTTAATCTTCATAAGCTTTTTAAAACTTGAAATAATGACGTAAGAAAGGGTGGTCTATATGTTTTGGTAACATATATATTTTGACCGTTACCCACAATATATAGTGGCTAAATCTGACTGAAATCAGCTAATAAACGGCTTTGCATGTCTGTGAGAATCAATTAAAATTCGTGCAACGCTACAATATATTCTCCTACGATAGAAAAGTAGAAAATTCAAAGTTGTATAGGATAAGAACCATGAACATAGAAAAAGATTTTTAATGTCTTTATTATCACATTATCAAAACTAAGCAAAATGATTAAGATTCATTTACTTTAAAAAAATTGCAATTTTGAAATTATAGGGATATTTTTTTAGTTATGAAACATTGTTAAATACTAATATTTCAATTAAGAAATAAACTGTATTTTTGTATTTTCCTTTCTGTAAGGTTATAGCAGTTTTTAAAAATTGAAATAAAATTCAGTCATATCAGTGATATTATTGGTCCCTGAATTCTGTGATGAAGTTTAGGAAATCCGAAAAATTTTCTGAAATTTATATTACTGGGATTTCATTCCCTATTAATACGTAAAACTGAATTTATCTCTATCCTTTATATTATTCCTTTAGCATATGATTCAATTAAAGAGTTTAGGGGACGGTTATGTTATGTTATATTTTCACGAAAACAAAATTATGAATGAAGGTGTTATGAGGTCTCTATCAAATGGTTGAAATTTCGAATTTTGAGACGTTTTTAATATTTTAATATTTATTAATTTAAATAATATCAAACCTTAGGGACAATATTTAATAAAATTTTAATATTTAATAATTTAAATAATATCATTTTTTATTATTTGAAAATGAAATATTAATATTTTTTCAGAGAGTTTAGAAGCACCCGTTGTTATTTTTAATATATTCTACGGAAATGAATCTTTAAAATTCATGACTTTTACATCAATTTTCTAGAAATTAATTTTTTGTTACATAACATCTTCTTCTACTGAGATCTTTAATTGCATTTATAGACTTAGGCACTAGAAAGTGTAGTGCGAATTACACTCAAAAATGTATCTCACTTAATACAACTTATATATTATTCTATTTTACAACGAGGGTCGATCCAGAAATAAGGTTCCCATCAAATTTACAAATAGACAACGTTGTTTATTCTGATAGAAATTTACATCGTTGGAAAGTAAAAAGTTTGCTCTATTTCTCTACATAATCGTCAACTTTTTCTACGCATTTTTGTAGACGATGCTCCAATTTCTATATTCCAATGTCGTAGAACTCCGGCGCCAACCCGTTGAGGGAGCGTTTCACCTCTTCTTTGATGTCATCGTCGCTCCGAAAGCGTTGGCCACCCAAGTGGCCCTTTAACTTTGGGAACAAGTGATAATCACTAGATGCCAGGGTCCGGAATATAAGGTAGGTGTGGCGGTCTTCCACCCCGTTCTTCATCGTGGACTTCCTTCCGACCGTCACTAAACTCCCCTGCACCACTTTCGGGGGTGTTGAATAGACATACACTTCTCGCCATACACCTCTGCCAACTGACGATGAATATCCACGGTTGGAGTCCCTTTGGCGTGCAAAAAGCAAATTACGGAACGACTCTCGCACTTGGCGGGATCAACAATGGGAACCTCCATCTCGGACGGCTGCTGAGCCAAGAATGAGCGGTGCAGCGAAGCGCGGTCGGGGAATCGCGAGTGCGGGAACAGCTGCGCACAGCACTGTTGCCGTACTTCGCCTTAAACCTTCCCGTGCGGCTGGATTACGTTGGGAACCTTATTTCTGGATCGACCCTCGTATTATCCTTCTAGAAAACGCACTGACATCATAGCTGCCACTTTTTACGCCTTTTTTCCTACCAGTATGTCTGTACAGAAAATTTTGTTTTACTTAATCCTACATTTCGATGTCAAATTCTTCTATTCGTTCTCACAAATTAAAATTCAATTTTTAAATCTGTCATTTATAACTGCTTTTCAATATCTGCCAACATCTTGCGCTTTTTTGTACCACAAAAAGTTAATTGAAATTTTTGCCTTGTTTAATCGGCAGATTGCGATGACTTAAGAAGGTAAAATTTGCTATAAAATTTTTGTGGTACAAAAAGGCGTAAGAGTTGGTAGCTGTGCTTTTCTAACATGTATCTTATTATTGTAACGAAAATCTTTGCATTTTAATAATGAAACTATTCAAAGTGCTCTCACAGAAAGCTTAATCCGCTTCATCTGTTATAACACGGAGAAACAAGCATTTAAACATTCAAATATTATAATAAATATATTCAGTTAATATCATCTGATACTCTTTTTTTATTTCTTATACAGATCTTTTCTATCGTCTCCTTTAACGACGTAAAAAGATGTTTTTTGTACATAATATATTGAGGTAAATATTTTGAGAATCGCCTAAGTAGAATTAAGCGATTTTTTTCCTCGAATAAAGATGTCATTGCTGTCCCAATAAGCGGATTAAATGTATTGTTTACTATGAGCGAGGTCGTCTCCTCTCCGATAGACACTACTGATATGCTCAGTAGCACTGATTAGAACGTGACGAAAGGTTTCTTACAGATTAAAAGTGACACTTCTTTGCGAAATCTTGTGACTTCTTATGGAAAAGAACAAAGTAGTATTTATTTTCAAGGAAGAAGAACTAAATTAAGGATTAGAAGCGCAAAACATTGTTATCAAATTATTTGTTAATGAGTAGATTGTTTTAATATTCTGCATAATTTAAAGAGAGCAGGAAAATATATATTCTTATTAAATAAAGAATGTTATTATGAAGAAAAAACAAAGGAATTTTGTAAAAAGTGCCCATCCAATTGAAATTAAATCCAAATACAATGTAAAAGTTAGCCTAAATTTTAACTTCCAGATATATAGGTATATTAGATGATCCAGAGTTCATAAATCGTATGCTACAATTCTAAAAACTGAAAATTGGGGATATTTATATTTATATTTGAGTCATGACGTTGTTGCATTTAATGAGTGATTCGGGTTTGAAAGATAATACAAATAAGAAACGAAAGATCTTATGCTTGTTTGATAGAAAACAAGCATTTTCAAACAAAGCATTCTTTCAATATAACTTATTATTAAGACAGATTAACGACATTTTATTATAAGGGTGTACATTTAGCACCACTGAAATATTTTACGTATACGAACTTATCGAACTTTGAGTTTAAATATAAAATGTGGGATCTCTTCTCTCTCAATATTAACTGACTTTGTGGTCAACCGTTCATTACACTGGACATGAAGGTAGTCTGTGGGCAACTCGATTTTGAATATACTAACTGTTGTGGGTGAAATTACAGTAAAATTCTTCCTTACTCTCTTAAAGTTTCGAATATATGAAATCGCTCGTTGAAACTGGACTGTCACTCGTATTTGCAAAGTTATGATTCTGTGATGATTTGAGAATTTTTTGGAAACTATAAATTGCGTGAATTTCCCTGACAATATCTGGTTTGAAGCGGATACTGCCAAAAGCAGGTTCTCAATTTGCGGCTTTTATTGCAAATTCAGATTGCGCATTGCAGTATTTTGATAAAAACCTTACAAGAAACCTAGTACAGAAAACCTAGCTCATGAAATCCACATTAAACGTTTGACAGCTGTTATCGCATTGAAATGTGTAGAGCGATAGTTTTTATTGCAAGAAGTTTACACATCCCAAAAATGTTGATTATTATTTCAATTTGAAAGGTGTAATAGTTACTCCATTTAGAGATTCTTCTGTATTAAAGGTAACTGAAGTCGTTAATTCAATTCAGTTGCTTCATTTTGCTTGCCCTTTGACTGTTGAATAACTGTTTTGTTATGTTCTGTTCTTTGACTGTTCTGTTACTGATAAAAACCTTAGTTGTCATGATTGACTCACAAAGAAACCTAGCTCGTGAAATCCGCATTAAACGTTTAACTATATTTTTCATGTGTTTAGGGGAATTTTTAATGTAAAATCTTTTATAATATAAAATGTTTTTCTTGAAATGTTTTACAAAAACTCGGTAAAAAAAACTCGGTAAAAGCTCGTTTAAAAATTCGTTAAAATCTCGTCGTATTGACAATCCTTTTATAATTCTGCGATGATAGGTACCTCCAGCACTCCTTGACTCCTTTGCTGAATGCCCGCAAATCGAAATTTGTCTATGATGGAAAAATGCGATTTTTTCAAAAACAATGTGACCTAGGGTAATCGCTATAGTTATCCTGCAAGGTTTAAATTAACTTCTACTACCCCTAATTTTTTCAAAATTTTAGTTTCAGTAGATTCGGGAATAAAGAGGAGACATATTTTTGAACTACTTCTTCAACGCTATCTCTGAAAATATAATGCCTAAAATTAAAAGAAATTCATTTTGAATTCGGCATCGAAAGCTTTCACGCGATACCCCACACGATATACAAAGAAAAGTTTTTACTTTCAAATAACTGAATTACCACCCCTACATTTTTCCTAAATATGTTTCTGAATGGTTAATAATCTATAAATATGTGCGTCAATAAACTTTATTGCATCAACCAATTTTAACTTTCCGCGTTCCATACTTTACGCACTGTAAAAAAAAACCCACTGTAGATTTGCCAGAACAAATTCGATCACAGTAAATGTGCTATATCTTTCTTTGGTTTCCTGACTATATTAACATGGAAAATACAGTAGTTGCGTAAAATTAACAGCACAATGTGCTGGCAATTTGGACGCATATTTTTACAGCACAAACTGCTGGCGTCCAAATTGCCAGCACATTGTGATGTTAATTTTACGCAACTACTGCATTTTCCATGTTAATATAGTCAGGAAACCAAAGAAAAATACAGCACATTCACTGTGATCGAGTTAGTGCACGAGATGAACAGTACTTTGTACTGTAAAAATGTCGTTTTTAGGGTTTCGTTCATCTGACGAAACCCTATTCGTCTCGCTCCTCTGTCTGTCCGTCCGTCTGTCTGTCACAGAGCCCGTTCTCAGAAACTATACATGTTGGAGACATGAAATTTTGCATACTTATAGATGAACGCCACACATCATACGACAAATCATAATTTTTTGAAAAAGTCGTACATTTAACCCTTTCTCCCACATGTGTATTTTAAACAATTCTTTCTAAGTGAGTCTCTAATTAGGTTGCAGACGTAAAATTTTGCGTACTTATACAGGTGGAGGACAAAATAATACGAACACCTGTGAAATAATGGAAAATCTTTATTAATAGAAAGTTGGACCACCCTTTGACTGAAGTACAGATTTAATGCGATTTGGGATAGATTCATAAAGGTCATGGATAATATTTAAAGGTATATTAAGCCATCCCTCCTGCAGAACGGTCTCTAATTCCGAAAGGCTGGATGGAGGAGGAAATCGGGAACAAAGTTTGGACTCCAAATATTCCCATTATCCTCAATAATATGTTGACAGATATTGTGAAATATAATCTCCAAACAAGGACATTAAAACAATCAAGCTAAGTAAATTGTTTTTCATGTGTCAAATGTGATTTATAATAGTAATTATCAAAAGTGCTTATGATCTGAAGGAAGGAAGTGAAAAGTGATTGCACAATCATAAACAGACATTTTTATTATAAATATTTCACGATACTTAAGAACTATGGACATATATAAACTCTTATTTTTAAATTACTATAAATATAAATATTGATACAAATAATTTGTTATTGTGATTTATATCACTAATTTCCTGTTCTTTATTGCTGATAATATTTATACATTTTTTCTCTATTTTTTTCACTTGTAATCTTGACTCTCCAACGGAGAGATGTATATCTTAAAGCTCTTATTAAATATTATTTTTTTCTCTATTTAAAAGTTTCCGGACAAATTTAAGTTACACAAGTCACACAAAAAACATTGTCTTTTTTAAACGGCATGGAAGTTCACACCATCATCACATATGGATAAAAAAACAGAAATACAAGAAGAATATATAGATCGATTTACCCTTTCCGGACGAAGTTTACCAGATGATAAACGGATATACATAAATACAAGGTAAGCCCAATTTATCTTACCTATGTTTGTTTTATATTGAGAAATAGATAATTTATTTTTTGAGGACAAAACCGAACATCACGCCGTTACTGATAGCCAAGCTAAATTATTGCTATCATAATATTAAAGTCCGGAGACTGAGGAGGTCAGTCAAGATGTTCAACTTCTTCGTCATGCTCTTTGAACCATGCTTGAAAACACTTAGCAGTGTGGATAGGGGTATTGTCGTCTTGAAAAAGCGGTCGCTCTCCAGGGAATACAGTCTGGACAAAATGATGGACATGATCCCCTAGAATGCTTAGATAGTGATTGGAGTTGATTCTCCCATGCAGACTAACAAGTGGTCCAAGACCGCGCCAAGATATCGCACCCCATACCATAATGGAACCACCCCCATGCTTCACAGTCGGCAAGAGGCATTCAGAATTAAACGCTTATCACAGACAGTTCGATAGACGCATGCAACTCAGGTGACTGCTGTTAAGAGACTGATAGCTTCCTCTTCACGCTCACTGGGTGGCAGACTTGTGTTGCAGGTGGCGCGGCAGTACTGCAGGTGTGAAATACGTCATGCTGCTTCACAGGTGTTCGTATTATTTTGTCCTCCACCTGTAGATGGACACCTCACATCAAACGACAAATCATAAAATTTTGAAAAAGTCGTCATTTAACCCTTTGGGCTCCCACATGTATATTTTAAACAGTTCTTTCTAAGTGAACCCTAATTAGGTTGGAGGAGTGAAATTTTGCATACTTATAGCTGAATACCTCACATCAAACGAGAAATCATAAAATTTTGAAAAAGTCGTACATTTAACCCTTTGGGCTCCTTGTGACAGTGTTTCTGTCCCATACCTTTTTTTAAGTCAAAATTTAATTTAAAACATAACTTTCTTACTTTTAGATCATATTATCCCCCCCCCCCTCTTTCCTATAATAAAATATGTGATTAAATTCATTTCTCAAAACCATCCAGAGTTTGGTAAAGTGATTTCTTTCATTTTCTAAAATTATCTTTAATTCAAACCGCTCAAATAATCATTTCCTTTTTCCTTTCTTTTTTAATCTGTAACTACCCGTTTTTGCTGCGTGTGCAAAGAAATAAATAAGAATTAAATAGCACAGCTGCTAGTCTCATTTCATGTTCTTGCATTGGATATTTTTCCCCGCCGCAGTGATAAGAAATTTTTATCGCTACTAATACGTGAACCTTGAATATATATATTAACAGTAAAAAGTAAAAATGAACAGATCTTATGGGAAGCATGTATTTATCGTGCTTTGTGGTCGAGCTAAAAGCCAGATGCCTCTGATTTCCAGCATTCTTCTCTGGCGGCGGTCTACTTTGTGGATGCTGTTGGATAAACAATTTCGGTTTGTCTGTTACTTTTCTCATCCTAATTAGAAGCGCTTACTTGCAATCCACATTTTTGCGGTAATGTTTATCGCCAAGAGCCTTTGTACACTTTCGCGCGCACACCAAAAGTTGTAAATTGGCGATGCTGTGCCACGCCAAGATTTCTTGATTTTGTGCAAAAAAAACTTCACTTCTGTTTCAGCTCTCAATATGTAAGGTTGTCTAATAAGAAGAGGCGCTTCGGCGCCCCATGTATGGTGGGGTTTTCTCTCTCCCATTTTGACTTCTGAACCACCCTTCTTTTATAAGATTTTTAATAAAGAAATAGTTCCTGTAATATGGTTGGAGTTTTGCGTTTAAACGAACCATCCCACTGAACACCATTACACTCCTACATGTGTATTTTAAACAATTCCTTCTAAGTAAGCCCCTAATTAGGTTGGAGGCGTGAAATTTTGCATACTTATAGCTGAATACCTCACATCAAACGACAAATCATAAAATTTTGAAAAAGTCGTACATTTAACCCTTTGGGCTCCTACATGTGTATTTTAAACAATTATTTCTAAGTGAGCCCCTAATTATGTTGGAGGAGTGAAATTTTGCATACTTATATATGAATACCTCAAATCAAACGACAAACCATAAAATTTTGAAAAAGGCGTACACTTAACCCTTTGGGCTCCCACATGTGTATTTGAAACAATTCTTTCTAAGTGAACCCTAATTAGGCCGGAGGTGTGATATTTTGCATACTTATAGCTCAACATCCCAGATTACTCGTCAAATAATAAATTTTTAAAAAGTTTTATGTTTAACCCTTTCAACTCCAGCTCGTGTATTTTAAGCAATTCTTTCTAACTGAGCCCCCAATTAAATTGGAGATTTAAAATTTTGCATACTTATTGCAGCACACCTGAGGCCAAGCGACAAATCATAAAATCTTGAAAAAGTGTTACGTTCAACCCTTTGAGCTACCACACATGTATTTGAAGCAATTGTTTCTAAGAGAGCCCCTAATTATGTTGGAGACATGAAATTTTACATACGTATAGCTGAATACCTCAGACCACACAACAAATCATAAAATCTTTAAAAAGTTTTATATTATTTACCCCTCCGGGCGCTAACTTGTGTATTTTAAGTAATTTTTGTAACCCCAGCCCTTTTAACCCGGGGAGAAATTTTCCAACTTTTGCCGACACCCCTTTGACCCTTCTTTCATATTATGCACCATAGCCTTACATATTTTAGTTCCATTTTTTACCGCCAGGTGCGCCTACTGATCTCGGGTGTTATGGGCCCAATCCCCTCGACTAATATATCTACGGATAGTATGTAAAACGATCTTTCGTTCGGATAGATGCTTGTTTAGAATCGAGTGTGCCCCCTGGTTACGAAATCTGGAACTAACAGATTTTTCAAAAAGATAAAGTGTTTTGAAAGGAATATTAAACGAAACCCTCTGTGCGATCTGTGATCACATTTACCCACTTGTTTTTACAGTGCGAGTAATATGACTATGACAGACAGACACAGGAAGGATCTTATAACGGTTCCGTTTCTACTTTTTAAGTACGGCACCCTAAAAATCGAATTTGACAGATCTAATTTACCGTTTTTTTTTTGTTTTATCTACCAATTTTTTTTTTGTAAATTACTTTTGTAGTTAGTACTAAAAAGCTAAATTTGCATAACCACTACAGCCAAAGAACACTTATTTCGTACGAGTATTAGCATCTCTTTCAAAACTGGAGTTTAATTTCTTGGTTAATAACGGGCAATTACTCATTTTAGTAATTTATTCATTTTAGTAAAGCCACTTCCAATTCTCCTGGATTTTTGTAAGAAATAACAGCAAGTATGGGTATTTATATAATCATGAGCGAATTCCATTATCGTATTTGGTTATAAAATGGAATTTACTTGATGAAAATTAAAAAAACAGATGATATCTTGATGAAAATATAAAATAGAAGATATCTTGAAGAAAATATCTATAGAAGATATCTATGAGACAGAAGATATCTATACATAAGATATCTATAAGACATCAAAAAAAGGTTACTTCAATGCTTAATAGAATTGTTAGTTGTTATAAATCAACAAACTTTTAGGTCATGTCATTTAAACTATAAAGTGCAATAAATTGCCGATTACTCCCATTTCATTTATATTGACCATCAAAGTTCTATAGCAAGCTTCAGTTTATTCGTCTTTTTAACTTTATTTTTCTTCCTCAAAGGTGGTTTCACAATAAATTTATTTAGCCTGGTCTGTACGCCTGCGATCAAATTTCTTACTTTTTTTTAATTTCTAAAATAAACTCCTGTTAGTCTAAAAGCATTTATACTGTGATTAGAGTACATGAATTTTCTTTTATTAAAACATCTTAAAGGGCTAAATCAAAAGTACATTCTTCGAAATATACTTTTGAATTCTTCGTGTAGATTTCAGGTCATAAATTCCATATCCGAAACGATTAAAAAAGCACGCGAAGAAAGAAATACCGATTATAGTAAAGATTTTGCTTACGGTGACGGAAAAAACTGACAATTTTGACACTTTCCAAAGAGATCGTGGAAAATGACTTCGGGTCGTCAGTCCTTCCGTTTGTTCGCACTGCACTTTTAGGTAGATTTTGTATGAAATACCATTATTACGTATGAAATTATATTATGAAGAAGTATGGACACTTCTATAATTCTGCACAAATCTCTTCCAATCTGATACATAAAATAACGGATAGAAAATCACGGTCAAGTTCGTTAATGGGCAAAATCGGACCAAGGTGCTGGAACTTTTGGAGGAGATTTGTGAAAACCGAAAAAAAACCCACAACTTCTTAATTTTTATACATATCAAATGAGTTTAAAGTTATTACAACGTCTAGGAAAAGGGTAAAAAACTTAGGTATCATAGATTTTTAATAAAATTAAAAATGGGCTCAAGGGGCGAAAAAATAGGGGTTTTGGAAGAAGAAAATTCATAACTTCGTCAATTCAAATTCATTTAAACTTATTGTAAATCATCTTTATATTATCTACAACTTTTATATTGGTAAGTTTTTGATAGGACAAACTCTTACTGTAAAAAAAGAAAAAAATTAAACGAAAAAAATGGGCGGTTGAAGAAGAAAAAAAATCATAACTTCATCAATTCACAAGATATCCAATCCACTTAAATTTATTATACATCTTCTTAATATTATCTATAACTTTCATATTGACAAGTTTTTGATAGGATCAGCTCTTACAAAAAAAAAAAAAAAAAAAAAAAAAAAAAAATTAAACAAAAATAGTAGTTAACGAAAAAATTATCGTATTAAGGGTGTACTCAAATAAAAACAGCTTATTTGCTGATTCATTTTAAACTCATTTTCGTTCTCAAACGCATCCAATTGGCAGGTTCTCTTATTCAAAAACTATATAATGTGCTATATTGGTCGATTTTTTTGATAAAAACAGAATATATTTCAAAAAATGCTGTCAAAGTGGGCATTTTCAAACTAATTTCCTGAAGCGATAATGCTGGAAACGAAAAACATGGTCGTACTCAGAAAATAATTGTAACTAAAGTTCTAATTAACTGAACTAAAAATAACAACACAGGTCTCTTATAAGTCTCAAAATCGCTTATAAATCAAAAAATCACTTCAGCAAAATTTCATGTTTTTACTTTTAAAAATGAGTCAGAAAATGTGTCAGAAAGTTTAGAGTTGAGCTTGGAAAAATATTTTTTTAAATACCGCCTTAATATGATTATGATAAAACGAGTTCTAATAGAAAAATGAAATTAAAAATTCGTCAAAAGCGACCAGATAAAATTGTTAAACTGGGTTTATCTCTAATTTTGATTTAGTTTTTGTTAATGAAATAACTTCGATAATAATATTTAACTTCGACATCTACTTCTGCCCGTAGTTCGAGTCGGCAGGGATTTTTCTGAAATATGTTTGGAATCCTAAAAATATTAAATGTGTTATTAAGCTATGTTCACAATTGAAAATTTATGAGTAGCTTTTATCACTTTGGGGTGAACATTTTATAATTTTGGGGAGAGTTTCTTTGAAGTTGAAGAATTAAATGTTCAAATGAAGAATATATTCAACAGTTTGCAATTCTGGCCTGCGATCAGAATTTAGGAACCCCGTTCAATTTCTTCCTTTCGAAGAAAACCAGTTCAACACTGTAAAGAAAAACGAACTAAAAAAAGTTAATTCTACTGGCAATCGAGACGCCAGTACTATTTCCGTATTTTAACGGAAAATGTCCTCTATACATTCTAGAAACCGGAAAATTTTCTGTAATTTATGAGAAAAAATTTCCGTAAAAATAGGGATTTCTGGAATTTATTGGGGGAAATTTCCGTTAAAATACGGAAACTCCGTTTTTAGCCCTTTTTTTTACAGTGAATCTATCATTTACAAGGACGCATGAGGTTTGTTTATTTACCTGAGATTTGAACACGTGTTTGCGACGCCATTAAAAAGAAACCATTAAGTGGCATCATTGATTAGATTCATATAAGGGAATGATATAGCTCTATAAACAGTATTCAGAATTTGAATATGTAGTAAGTTATAAATAATTTACGAAGGTTTAAGATACAATTATATAATTTTTATTGTTATTTAGAATAAAACCAAGGGATTATTTAAACAAAAACTGTATTGTAATTACACTTTTGGATTAGCACATTTTTTAATCTTTTAAAAAATATTTTTTAGCATGGAGGTTTTTTTTTTAATTAAATTCAAGCTATATCAGCCAAATAACAGAAAAATTATGTTTCACTCCTAATTATTTTACTTTTAGAATTACATAATTTTTATTATTATTTAGAGTGTATATATTCCACATAGTGTATACATTCCATACATATGATCCGAATCCCATCCCAATCCCATGTAATCTATATTCAATCAAGGGATTATTCAAACAAAAACTATTTATAATTACACTTTTGGATTAGTACAATAAATTTTAATCTCCTTTCTTCACGTTATTATACTAACTTTTTTAATACAAGCTTCTTCTTCATCCATTTTATTTTTATACAAGTTTTAAAATGCAAGCTATATTAGCCAAATATTTGAAAAATTATGCTTCGCTCATAATTATTTTACATTTACAATTACATACTTTTTATTATTATTTAAAGTAAAATCGAGGGATTATTTAAACAAAAATATTTGTAATTACACTTTTAGATTAGTGCAATAAGTTTTAATCTTCTCAAAAACATATTGTAGCATGAAGTTTTTTTTTCTTAATACAATCTATATCAGTCAAATAATTGAAAAATCATGCTTCACTCATAATTCTTTTACATTTGCAACTATATACTTTTTATTATTTAGAGTAAAATCAAGAAATTATTTAAATAATAACTATTTGTAATTACTCTTTTGGATTAGTACAGTAAGTTTTAATCTTCTCTAAAATATATTTTAGTATGAAGGGTCTTTTTTAATACAAGCTATATCAGCCAAATAATTGAAAAATTATGCTTCAATTATGATTATTTTACACTTACAGTGATGTAACATAACATTTATTATTATTTAGAGTAAAATAAAAGGATTATTTAAACAAAACATATGTGTAATTACACTTTTGTATTAGTACAATAAGCTTTAATCGTCTAAAAAATATATTTTAATATATTTTAGAATGAAGATTTTTTTAATACAAGTTTTAAAATACGAGCTATATTAGCCAAATAATTGAAAAATTATGCTTCACTCATAAGTATTTTATATTTACATAATTTTTATTTTTATTTAAAGTAAAATCGAGGGATTATTTAAACAAAAAATATTTGTAACTAACCTTTTATATTAGTACAAAAAGTTTTAATCTTCTCAAAAATGTATTGTAGCATGGAGGTTTTTTCTTAATATAATCTATATCAGTCAAATAATTGAAAAATCATGCTTCACTCATAATTCTTTTACATTTACATTTATATATTTTTTATTATTTGGAGTAAAATCATGAAATTATTTAAACAAAAACTATTTGTAATTACACTTTCGGATTAGTACAACAATTATTAATCATCACAGAAATATATTTAAGATTTTTATTTTATTATTATTATTATTATTATTATTGGTACGAGCTAAATGTTGTAATTTTCAGTGAAAACCTACCAAATTTGGATTTTACATAGACGAACTACTCACGCACATAGAAACATAGGCAAATTTTGTATAAAAATGTTTAACAATGCGATAAATTGTTTTTTTTTAAAAAAGTATCTAAAAAATGCAAAAGAAAAAAATGATCCCAATTCGTCCCCTCAAAAAATCCAATACGCCGAGGCTTAACTTATAACTAAATCAAAATTTATTTCTAAATGAGAAAGTAACTTAATTTATATTAAAGTAAGGCACAAAGAAATGAATTAATTATCAGTGGAAGAATAACATAACGAAACATTAGCCATCCAAACATGAAGAAAAAAAACGAAATAAAAAATCATGAAAAAACATTCCTAATTTCGTCCCCGGGACGAAAATAAGAACTGCAAGGGACCGAAATTGGGATCACACTACTTCCCAATATGGCGGAGCTTCAGTTCTTGTAAGATGAACTGAGTGTCCTAAAACTCACTGTATGCTACTCTCAGCATCTTACCTACGTAAAATACATGCAATGAATAAGAAATAAATACTTATAGTACAGTAAATAACGTTCTACAAACGACGTAATAAGAACTCAGGTCTTCTAAAAATAGGCAATTCGGCGTCTTTAATTTATATATGCGTCTTGACGAACGAAACTTTGACTACTGAGCCCTTTTACCTTCCGTCCCCTGTGCCTTGTGTCATAAGTTGCGCCACTTTCGCAGAAGCGGAGAAGTGAAGAGGGACGAAATTAGGAAAGGGGACCAAATATGGGCACTTTACCCTATACATTTCTTATTGTTTAGATTAAAATCAAGGGATTATTTAAACAAAAACTATTTGTAATTACCCTTTTGGAGTAGTACAATAAATTTTAATCCTCTGAAAAATATATTTTAATACATTTTATCATGAAGTTTTTTTTAAAAAATACGGCGTCTTTAATTTATGTATGCGCTTTGGCGAACGAAACTTTGACTAATGAGCCCTTTTACCTTCCGTCCCCTGTGCCTTGCGGCATAAATTGCGCCACTTTCCCAGAAGCGGAGAAGTGAAGGGGGACGAAATTGGGAAAGGGGACCAAATATGGGCACTTTATCCTATACATTTCTTATTGTTTAGATTAAAATGAAGGGATTATTTAAACAAAAACTATTTGTAATTACACTTTTGGATTAGTACTATAAGTTTTAATCTTCTCAAAAAAATATTTTAATACATTTTATCATGAAGTTTTTTTTTATATATATAAAGTTTTAAAATGCAGTTTATATCAGACAGATAATTCAAAATTTACACTTCACTCGTATTTATTTTACATTTTCAATTACTTAACTTTTATTATTAATTAGAATAAGATCACGGGATTATTTAAACAAAAGCTATTTCTAATTACACATTTGGATTAGTACAATAAGTTTTGGTCTTCTCAAAAATAAATTTTAAGATTTTTATTATTATTATTATTAATTATATCAGCCAAATAATTAAAAAAGTATACTTCACTCATAATTGTTTTACATTTACAGTTATATATTTTTTATTGTTTAGATCAAATCTAAAAATTATTTAAACAAAAACTTTTTGTAATTACACTTTTGGATTTGTACAATAAGTTTTAATCTTCTGAAAAATATATTTTAATGTATTTTAACATGGAGATTTTTTCAATACATGTTTTAAAATACAAGCTATATCAGCCAAATAATTGAAAAACTACGCTTCTCTCATAATTATTTTACACTAAATTTAAGGCAAAACTATTTCTAGTAATGTACATAAAAAATAGAAAAAATAAATACTAATAATACAATACAAATATACTTTTAACAAAAAATAGGTCTATGTATCCTCATATACAGCTCATATTCAAAATATTAGAATAATTCAGAAAAAGTAATAAGAAAAAATTATTTTTCATTTATTTATTTTTTATACTAAGTAAATGCAATTAAATTTCTTATAAATTAAATCTGGAATGTTTAGATAAGATTTTAAAATTTAGAAAATATAAAATACAGTACGATAAATTAGGTATACAGCTTTCTGAAACACATCAAAATATTAGAATAAAATTTAGATTGGTCCAAATATTAGAATATTTTATTTTACGCAATATTATTATCTTATGAATATCAAGTAAACGGTAGTTCATATTTTGTAGCATCCCTTTTAGCTTTTATAACCGCGTACAATCGATCTTGCATACTATATACAAGGTGTGTATAAACATTTCTATCAATATTAGCCCAAATAGACTTTATATGTGCCACTAACTCAGTTTTACTTGAAGAAGAATTTTATAGGATTTTTTTCTTCACTATACACCATAAGTTTTCGATAAGTTTTCGTCTGGTGAGTTTGGTGGCCAAGGAAGTACCTAAATGTTGCGTTCGGGGAACGAATTATTAGTTGACACCGAGGTATTCGGTGACGCTAAATCTTGTTGAAAGATTAAATCATCTTCAAATAAATATTCTGATGATGGAATCATATAATATTCCAAAATTTTTTGATATATCTGAGAGTTAACCTTTTTGTAGATGATGCATAACTTGCCAGGTTTTTCTGCACTCATGCAACCGCAAACCATGACACTACGCAGCAAATTTTACGGAACGTTTAAGGGGTCTTGTACCTTTTAAACTCGTCGAAAATCAACAAAAACATTAAAAGTTTGAATTAGTCTATCTTCATTAAATTGTTATGTATAAGCATGGAATTTAGGCTATTGATCAAACAGATTATGCTTTTTAATATGATACCATAAGAAATTGACTAGTCTTTTACAGAATCTGTGTATTGGTGAAATTAAAACAGTTCTTTTTTTTACTCCGTAATCCATTGCGCGCATGATATTTTGAGAACGTATGTATGGATTGTTATGAAATTTGATGTATATAATAAGCACACATGTATTTTATAAATGATCTACTCTTAGGTCAAAATTATTTCATTAACTATGTAAAAAAATATTTTTGTAAAACAAAATTAAAATTTTACATTTTTTAATAAATACAAATAGTCATAACTAAAAATATTACCACTGTAAATACTTAAAAGTAGATAATATTAAACACACATAATTACTTTGTATCTATACCAAATTTCATAACAATCCATACATATGTTCTCAAGATATCATGAGCGTAATGACTCACGGAGTAAAAAAAAGCGCTATTTTAATTTCAACAATACACAAATTCTGTAAAAGGCTAATAAATTTCTAATGGTAGCATATTATAAAACAAAATCTGCTTAATCAATATTCAAAATTTCATGTTTATACATAAAAAAATAATGAAGATATATGAAGGTTTTGAATTAATGAGATTAATGAAGGTTTTGAAGATAGTCTAATTCAAACTTTGAATTGTTTCAGTAATTTTCGCCGTGTTTAAAAGGTACAAGACCCCTTAAGACATTCATTATCAAATGCTTCTCGCTTCATTCTCCAAACTCAAATACCTTGATTACCATATGAAACACAAAACATACTTTCATCACTAAATAATATATTTTTTCAATCTTCTTTGCTTCATAAACGTCTTGATTTACACCAATTTAATCTTATACGCTTTTGTTTTCAGTCATGACAGGTTTTGTTTTCGGTACACGAGATTCAAACTTAAATTTATGGAGGCGTATTAATGTTGTCGATGTAGAAAATTCAACTCCTTCACTGTTAAAAATATTTCTGTAAAACAACAGAAAATTTCTGGCAGCAAAAAGTTGCCAGAAAATATCTGTATGTAGAAAATATCTGTTGGTGAAAGAATGCGTTATCAGACGACAGAAATGCGTAGTCATACAGGCATTTCTGTTGACAATTGACGAGTTTCCTAGCAGGCAAAATCTGTAGGTTGATTCCTGTTGGGGAGGAGGTGGTGAGGGAATGCTATTCATAGGAGAATCTGTTATTCTAGACTACGCACACAGGAAATTTCTATTTACCGATCGATTTGTTTATATTAATAAGTATTTATAGGAAATTCTTCTTCAAATTTTTACAAAAGTAATTTAAATAGCTTATTCGCAATAAAATATTTAAACAGTTGAATTTATATAGATTTTGTAAATTAAATACATTAAAGACTGGAATAAGTGAAAGAAGATACCTTAAACTCCCCCTCCCCTAGAATAATAATAAATATATATAAATACGATATAGGGTAGCTCCCCCCTCTCCCATAAAAAAATTATTAATAAAATAAATGTGAAATTAAAAAATGTGATTAATTTAAATGTGATTTGTAATTAAAACAACTTTAATAATTATTCATGCAATATTTCTGAAAATTGATTAGGTTAAATCAGTGATGTTGGTTAATTATGTAAATAATACTTGTCAAATTTTATAATTGTTTAGAATAGAAAGCTTCGTATATATAAATGTGAAAAAGTTGATAGCTATGAGCAAAGATGAGAAATGAAAAAGAAGAGTCACTAAAATCTATATAAACATCACCATAAAAAAATATTTCATTTCAGCTAAAGTGATAAAATAGGTTTTCATCCTTATTAACAATTTACAATGTTTTTTCCGTATATAGTAAATTATCAACTAAATAAGAAAAAAATATTACAATATAATTTAAATTAAAATATTAAACAAAATTAAACTTGCTAATTTTACAAAATGAATGGTTAAAGCTTAAATAGGAATTATTTTCAAAATAATTCACACAGTTGTAGCTCAAAATTTATTTCATTAAATTAAGTGAATAAAATTTACAAATTTCAACTTAACCACCACAGTTAACTCTAAGATTGTACTAAAAAAAAATATTTCTTCAGAATCAACATATGGAACGATTAATCAAAATATCAATCACTCCATTTTAAACAACATAGTAAATAGTAGGAAATGTGATAAATTTAAACAATAAAAATATATGAACAGCGTCAGATCTGATAAATATTATTCTGGTTAATGTTAAACGAAAATATCAGTTATCTATAACTATAATAATTAATGCAGCTACTCCGTGTTTATTATTAAAACTACCACTCCGAAACTATCACGTATGTCAATTGATGACAAAATTAATTTTAAATCTCAATCAAAATTTCTAGAACTAATACATATGAAGTAAATATAAACTCTTTGTCATAAAAAAGTTAAATATAATGATTAATCATTCAACAGCTATGTAAAAATTCAAGATTTGTAAACTAATCATAAACTTAAGAAAATTAGTTTAACTTAAAATAAACAACTGATCAAAAAATAATCTCCAGTTATGAACAAAATTAGATCGCCTAGTTACTAATGTGCATAAATAGTGAAGTATAAAATAATACTATTAATTTAAGTAAATCATACATAATAATAAAAAAAAAATAGTATTGCTTAATTAAGATTTTTAGCAAATTGGAAATTATTTTCATACATATTGTTACGTTTCGGAAAAAAACATTGTTAGATACTTAAAAGAAGGATGAAAACATACCATGCTATGTTTGTTTTCTAATATTCGAACAGTAAATCCTGATTATTGAAGAAAACTACTCCATTAATGCTGTTGTGATGTCAAAGGTGTGTGACGCGGTTTCCAATAGTGAAATTGATTGTGTGAATTTTCTGTTAAAAGTTCTTTATATATTATTCTTTTTCAATTAGATGAACGTGCTTTATTGAACATCCTGCCATTTAAACAGCACACAAGAGACAATACACAACAAATATTTCAAGTTAGAAGAGAAGCGTTAAGCGTGGGGTGTATGATAACTAATGCTAATTGGTCATTCTAAATGACCTTGTAGATGTCATAGGGGGTGACCTCCCGTTCAAAGCACTTCTTCTGCTATCCAACAGATTATTCTGTAGAAATGAAAACTAAAGGCAAAGAAAAAAGAATTTTTTGTTGTTTGACATGAAAATAAGCGATATGAGGATAAAGTGACATAAGAATTCTGTTAACGTAATTTTTACTGTCGGAATTCGAAGATTTTTTTCTGTTCTTTTAAGATTTTTTTTTTTTTTTTTTTTACTGTGTTCTTCTTTCCATTTTTGGTGCAAGAATCGCACACTTTTAAAACGGCTTTTCTTATCTATACGCTTCCGTTTCCTGTCATCTCTAGCAGATGATTTTGGTTTTCGGCATTGTGGCGATTATTTTGAAAATTTCCATTTTTTGAATATTGTGTTAGTATTTTACTAACGCTTGATTGCGAACAATGTAAATAATTCGCTATATAACATTGATTTTTACCGTGCCGATACAAATCAACCATACGAAGTTTAATAGATTCGGGAATATCACTCACACGACCCATTTTAAGACGAAAAAGCAAATAAACTGCAAAAAGAATACTGATTTTAAATAAAATCGTGTGAATTTAATCAATGATGTCACCAGTTATGAATTGGTGATAATTAAAGGAGAATTAATGAGAAATATTCTAATATTTTGGTCCACTTGAATAAATATTCTAATACTTTGAATTTTCAAAATATTTTTTTTTCAATTAATCTTTTCAAAAATGATATTAATTTTAAGATAATAAATAAGTTTAATCAACAATAAGTTCTTAATAAAACTAGCGTTTGCATATTTGAGTTAAAAGACATTAAATTACCAAACGATATTTTCAATTTGTAAAAAAAAAAATGTAATTATTCTAATATTTTGAATATGAGCTGTATAAGTGCCATCTTAAACCGACAGAATGAAGTCTCTCTGGCTGCCCATAGCAGTCGGATGAATTACGACAAAAATATACTCGGAATATCGGAACGAATTCCGAGACGGTAAGAGCAATATGCGAAATTATCACTTCGTCGGCGCATTACGAGGGATCCCAAGAGGGCAGTTAATACTGAAGGGCTTTTTCATTGATATCGTGTGTCTTTGAATGCCCATTAAATTTCTCTATGCTATGTTGTACATGCATTATCTAGAGTTCTTCCAGAGAGTCAATAAGAATACATTTCAAAAATATGTTCTATTGAAATGCTTTTCAATGACTTTAATCGTAATGGAAGAAAATTATCCTTATTAAAAATGTTAAAAATTGAGTGTCCTCTCATATACCAGCAATGTAATAATTGTTAGCTATAAAGGGATTTGTGAAAATTGAGTTTAATGTTGTGGTCTGGTGTAGAGGTCGACCCTGACAAATATTTCTAAACATGTTTCTGTAATATTGGAAAATATTTCATAAAATATGTATGATGCATGATTTTAATTTTTTATTCTTGATATATATTTAATTGAAAGTATTTTTTTTTTTTTTTTTTTGTATAACAGGCATATGAATTTTTCCTTCAGAATTAAATGTTTTAATGATTTATAGTTTTGCATGTCATGAAACGTTTAAATTTTATAAGCACACAGATTTTAAAATCTGCCCATATATTCGACACTTATCAGTATTACCAGACGTATTTAACTGTCTTACTTGATAACTTACGGTAAGCGCTATGAATAAATGAAATGTGTTTAAAGTCGATTTTAACTACATGTTGGGACAGTGTTGTTCAAATTAGGTTAAAATATTATTTAAATACGGGAATCAAATTTTAAAGGGAAATATATAACTCCAGTTCTATCAGGGCTAAAATGTAGCTGAAATTCTGGATTTAAATAGGTATAAGGAATACAGAAAATTTACATTAGTCGATTTTACCTGACAAAAAATTTACAATAGCATTTTTACATTTTGCATTTGAAAAACACTTTAAGCGACAATAGAATTTTATAAATTCCGTTTCGCAATCATTATCACTATTTTATTAATTTTTAGATTAAAATAGGATTGCAATTTACAATATTTTTTTCAATATGTATTTCTTACGCACAATTCCAAAATTGTAGAGAGAACATCATTGTCAATTGATGATTGTCGTAATTCATACCAATTTGGACCTTTCTGTCTACAATATATACATTCCAGAAAAACAACAATTGTTTAGTTAAGTCAAAAACCAAACATACAAAAATCTACTACTTGTTACATCTATTTTGCATTAATTCAATAATAATATTGCATTAATTCAAAACATACTATTAAAAATTGCATATACAGTGGTTATCAAAATTGCGGGCACTTTTAGATAGCTTTCATTACAAAAAGTAAAAAGCTACCTATTGCAGCCGCCCAAAAAAAACACTTCGGGCAATTTTTCTATATTTTCGCCGATCATGACCCAAAGATACCAAAACCACCCTCTGTTGAAATGCTGACTTTATATATATATTTATTTATTTATTTATATCTGAATTTTGTCATGCTCTCTCTCTGTAACTCTCGAATTTTTGAACCGATTTGGATGAAATTTTTCATACGCATAGTACATACCGATCGAGTTCGTTGGCCAACTTCATCCGCCATTTTGTTTCAAAATGGCGGCCATTTGAATTTTGTGGACACTTTTGGAAATTTTTAGGTTTCCTAACTTTCTATTTAAAATGACCTGTCTTATTAACTTACACTGTGTGACTCTTTAAAATATCTTTTAATGTTCTAACATTCTGTTTAAAATGATAATAAGAGTTTGCATTTTGTGAAACGTAACATTTTCTATAAGTACACTGTTAAAACTTTTGCAGCATTCTGGCAGGTCATTCGACCGTTTTTTTGAAAAAACGGTTTCATAACCATAATTTAACTATATTCTGGCCATAAAATGGCCAATAATATGGTCGGAATAGTGTTAAAATTACGGTTGTGTAACCGTTTTCGGAAAAAACGGTCAAACGAACTGCCAGAATGCCGCAAATTTTTAACAGTGTATACACTGTTAGAAAAGATAAAAAAAAAATCAAAAATTCAAATGGCCTCCATTTTGAAACAAGATGGCTGATAGAAATGTTCAACGAACTCGGTCCAGACATTAGTATGTACTATGCATATGAAAAATTTCATCCAAATCGGTTCAAAAATTCGAGAGTTACAGCTTGACAAATTTCAGAAATAAATATATATATATAATATGTCAGCATTTCAACGGAGGGTGGTTTTGGTATCTGGAGGTCATGATCGGCGAAAATATAGCCAAATTTCCTGAACTGTTTTCCTTCGGACGGCTGCAATAGGTAGCTTTTTACTTTTTGTAATGAAAGGTACCTAAAAGTGTCCACAATTTTGGCCTCCACTGTATATATATACATATATATATATATATTTATCTATTTAGTTAGTTAGTTAGTTAGTTAGCTGAATTCTTATAGAAATAGTGGTGTGTCCATAGATTCTAATATTTTAGCCAACGTAGTTAAGTACACATATTTCCCTTCTGTAACGCACAATATATATTTTTTATATATCAGCGATACCGCTAGAGACTACTTTTGTATTTTAATTTGCACTAGTATTTCCAAACTATAATCTTTCTCAGAGAATACTGTTGCACTTGCCATAAAAATCTGCTATAAAGATTATTGTTTTGAAAAAGTGGTAGGAATAAAATATAAAAAAAAGTCACTTCTGCTAAACAAAAATAGGGCGTCACACTGTTAAAAAATTGTAAATTTACGTGCGTTCTACCATAAATTGCTCCCGTAAATTTACAGAAATGTCCGTTTTTTCAAATAAAAGGTCAAATCCTGTACATTTCATGTTTAAAGGACAAAACCTGTTTATCTAAAAGGTAAAGCCCGTTAATCTATATGTAAAGACCGTTTTTTTAATGTGCTTTTCCCTAGAATCTCTGCTGCAGTAAAATCTCACTGCAGTAATTTTTTACAGTGTACGGAGAAGGGCAACTTTGCTTTTAGTCGGGTTTTCAACTATGAGATTAAAGAGATCTCTATGTTAATTAATAGGAGGTAAATAACTGATGAATGAAATTCCAATTTTGAACACGTAATCATACATGATTTATTGCTCAGTTTTTTATACTTGAATATTCCCTTTTTTATTTTTCATTTTTGACATTTATTTAAAAAAAAAGCATCACGCAAGTATTCCTCTTTTGAAAGCTGAGCTGAGATCAGTCAAAACTAGATAGGAGCGGCTAAAATGAAAATAAAAGTGAAAGTGCTTACATGTTTTTGAGACGCTCTTGAACCAGAAGTGAGCTTACAACGTTCGAAAAGGGATTTTCCATGTGGCTGATATATTAGGCTCAAAGAAATATTTTTGAGATAAAAGAACTTTAAAGGTATTTCCTTTTGACTTTTATCTGAAACGTTTTATATCTGGTACCTTCTTTCTGTGGAAAGGAAAATGAGAAACGAAAAAACATTTCCGAAATGCTCTTTGAGGAAAAGTATAAAAAATATTCTTTAATTTACAAGGTTAAAAGAATTTTTGAATGTCTATGTGTGTATTATTTTATCTTTTACTATAATAAAAAGTCTGAAAATAAACAGTTCAGTTCAGTAATATTAAAATAAATTATATATTTTACATACGAAATATACAGGGTGTCCATAATTAAACGACCCTAGTTTAAAGTTGTCTACATATAAAACTATTGGTCAGAAAATTGTGAAATTTTGTGACGGACATAACGAAGGAATCGCAATTTGTTTGATCGAAAAAAAATAGTTCAAAATATCGCCATCAGGGGGCATTTTTAAAGAATTATAATGGCTAAATATGTAATTTATTAAAAAACGCCCTCTGGGGGGGGGGGGGGAATTTGAACGAATTTTTTTTTCGCTCAAACAAATTTTTATTTTTTTATTATGCCCGACGTAAAATTTGACAACTTTTTGCCCAATAGTTTCGTATTTAGACAACTTTAAATTAGGGTCTTTTAATTATGGACCCTGTATATTCATATATTTATATGCTAAAAGATTAAAGTTTAAAACCGAATGAAAATAAGTATAATACAAAATGAACACCTGATTTCTAACGTGGGTATTTTAATATTTTATTATATACGTGCACACATAATTACACACACACACATACATGTTTCACATATATACACTCTTTATATACATATAAATACATACACCTACATTAAATGAATACATACACACATAAACATGCACATGTAATGCATATTGCATATTAGCTTTTTCCGAGTATTAAGCAATCAGGAAGCAAGAAGTAATTCATGATCAAAAATATACACGGGTGCAAAGGAAAATCCCTTTAACCTGAAAATACTTGCGAACGGAGAGAGCTACAGCTATGTAACTGAGGTAACGATATAGTAAAGCGACTACGCCCGATTTAATGCAAACGACAGCAGCGCTCTAGTGGCGAAATTTGGAAGATAGCCATTGCAAATCGAAGACGAAAACAGATAGAGCAAAATTTCCAGTTAGAAAGTTTTAGAGCATCAATTAATTAGTACGAAACGACATTTGGTTTACATGGGTAAGATAAATCTTTGCCTGTATACCCAAAAATGTCCGAAATCGATGCGCTCTATTTTCTCTGCGCTCTTCTTATCTCAATAAATTTTCATAACATTACACACACACACAAAAAAAGACAAACTGTCTCACAGTGATAAAAAGTTAATATTCAGTATCTTCGAAAAGTTCGCCATTGCTCACGATACACGTTTGTATCCGTGTGAGTAAATCTGCATGCACATTTTTCAGAATGGAACTTCGATTGTGAGCCTCTTCAATACGACGACACAGATTTAACCCTTTCAAGGGCGGTGGTTAGTCGGTTTAGCAACCTAATTTTAATTCCAAAACTGACAAATGACACCAAGAATATTTTAATAAAATTTTGCTTTTGTAATGAAAGTGCAAATTATCAAGTCTTTATTTTTTAAGAAATGTGTGAATATTCTGGTGTCAGTCAATTATTTCATAATTTTATGAACACAATTCTTCAGTCCCTGAAAGGATTAAACTAAAATCTTAAATGCATTGGAAATTAATTTTACAGACATTACAAAACAGTACAACGTCAAAATTTGCAATTACGCACTGCTACATTTCCGAAATCTGAATATGCAAAGTCGAATCGTCGCTCATCGATTTCGGACATTTTTGGGTATACAGGTGACGATTTATCTTATCCGTGTGAACCAAATGTCTCTTCGTACTAATTAATTGATGCTCTAAAACTTTCTAATTGGACATTTTGATCTATCTCTTTTCGTTTACGATTTTCAATGGCTATCTTCCAATTTTCGCCACTATGGGCGTTGCTATCGTTTGCATTAGGTCGGGTGTACTCACTTTACTATACCGTTACTTCACTTGCATAGCTGTAGCTTTGTCCGTTCGCAAGCATTTTCAGGTTAAAGGGACTTTCCTTTGCACCCTGTATATGCGTGTAATTATGTCACCAAATCCTCGTAGTCACCAAAGTATCTCGAGGGTCAAATAAGAATCGGAACTAACAAGGAAGGTCTCCATACTGGGCATACTCAGAATATGTTGAAAAAAAAATGCTAGTGAAACTACTCATGTATGTAATAAGGGATCAGTCAAATTTAACGGCGGAATTTCAGTAGAAAGTCTGTAAAAAAATAATGTACTTTCGAATATTTGGCGCGAAAATACGAAAGTGACACGCGTTTTGGCGAGCAGGATTTTTCCTCGCCAAAAGCAAATGATTTTAATGCATCTGAAAATTGTTTATTAATTCTTTTTTAGAATGCACGGTTTTTAATGAATTTAAACTTAATCAATCAAAGAGGTTATATATTTTTTATATTACATATATATGTTGCTTGTTGCTGTAGTTATTTAATTTTATCACTGTAAAAATATTTTCTATGCTTTGCAAGTTGCAAATATATATTTTAAGTTATAGTCATTTGATTGCCATAATACATTTCCATATCGAAAACGAAGTTGTTTCAATAGCAACAAAATCAAATCGACAGTTCTATCTGCCTTATTTTTGAGTTTAAAATAATTTAAATCAATTTAAATTTTGTTTTAAATCGTAAAACATGATATTTAAATTTATTATAAATAGATATAAATATATATGACAAACTATAGTTAAAACAAACTAAAAACGACAAAACTATAGTTAAAAGAAATTAAAAATGACAAAACTAAAGTTATTTAAATTAAACTTATTAAACAAATTCAACATAAAAAGCTTTTTCCTACATAAAAAAGTATTTTTTTTTCATCGCCAACAGGTGATAAATCGCCAAATAAACGAAAATTTCGTTATTTTTTTACGGACGTTGTACTGGGGTTCCGCCAAAAATTTTTTTATAAACATATATATCCATATCAGAAGAACATTCTGTAAATTTTTGAGATTTTTCTGAGTATGCCCGTATGGAGACCTTCCTTGTAAGTCGTTCGACCAGTATCCTATACCAATATCCCAATATTCCAATATCCAATACAAAAAATATTTGTCTATTGTTGTTTTTCTGCAAGTTTTTAATAATAAAACTAAAATATTTAATGCTTAGCTGCCAACATTTACGATTTTGGATACCACTATTGTTGTATAGTAATATTTGCCTTAAAGAAAGCAAAAATTCGGAAATTCTGGTCGCAAAAAAAGCGGAAAAGTTAGGATATATGGTTCTCGATTACTTTGTATTAGGAATCCCTAAATACCGATACACGTTTTTCATCATAACAACAAAATTTTGGCCTGTATGCCGAGAGATTCATAAAGACAATTAAAAATACATGTTTGATATCCATATATTTTCTTATTAAAGACCAACCAGTGGTTTTGAGCGAAGCCTTCGCACAGCAGTTTTCAATTTTTTTTTTAACTGCATTTTTTAATCGAACAACATGTTTTAAAGAAATTTGAGAGTAACATTTAAAAAGCTTGTTTAATATCCTTTCGTACAGTACATCGTTCATCGTTGTGCAGTATGTATGTTAATAGAAAAGGGATTTAACATCAGAAATAATATATAAAAATCCTTCTTGAATAGATTGAGAATAAAAATTATCACAAATTTATTTTACTTCTAAAATATGCAAAGTAAGTAATGTACTTAATTCAGTAATTCATTATTATATTCACATATAATTATCATATAATCGTACAAATTATTTTTTCTTAAGCTAAATAATAAATGGTATGACAGAATAAAAATGATTAACTCAAAAAGCACGTAAGAAATGGAATAATTTACGCGTTACATTTTGATGTTTCAAAATTTTGTATTTTTTTTATCATAATATTACTTAAAATTGATAAATATGAGTGCACATGAAAGGAATCAACATCGTTATAAGCAATACACCAGTCAAAATAAAGGTCTCTGGAGAATAATAAAAATATAAAAAAAATTGGAAAGCGCAATTAAAATTTAAGTCACTTAGTTTCACGCTTTTTTCGTTCGCAAAAGAGCAACTTCTCTTTTTTATTTTCTGTTTTCTACATCTGCATTTTTTACATAAGTGTTTCAATTTTGAGTTTTCTTTTATCCATTTATCATTTATTTCATTTTATCCAGTAAAAAAAAAGAAAATGAATTGAATTTATTCTGCTTATTATACCAGCAAAATTTAAATTAAAGATTTTGCTATTAACTTTTAGACACCAGTGTATAAATCATTTTGGAAAAATCACCGCATATTCAAAAAATAGTAAATTTGGTATGTTTAATGATTAAAAAGAGTAATGTATTAATATAGGCAGAAAAGTGAAGTTCTCAATATATATGTAAATTTCGTTATATATTTTTAAGTATATTTTTCACATCAGTGATACATGAGAAAAGACACGATGTGATTTATTTTTCGAGTAGTGAAATTTTGTACCAACAGATACCACACAAATATTTCTGTTTGGAAATGTATTTTCAGACTGGTGAACTACTCAAAAGTGATTCATATATTGGTAATGAGTTCTATATTGACAGTAATGAAACTATGTCAGAAAAGCAATTGGGTCATTCCATGCAAAATGAGCCAATCAGCTGTGGAGACATGTCAGAGATTTTAATGAAAATCAGTCTATAAGTAGATCCTATCTATTTATGAGTAAATGTAAAATAAAAGCTTTCAGGATTGTTTATTTAAGTATTCAAATTTACATTAAATGTGGAAGCAAAATCGAGATTTTGTCTAAATACTTCAAATTTCAATTTTGATTATTAGCCTTAGGAATGGAAAGACTATATTAAAAATTATTTAGAATTAAGAATGAGTAATAAGTAACAGATTGGCGTAAGATAATCATTGTATTTTTATTCTTTAATGAGAAAAAAATTATTTTCAAAAATTTTGACGGAAAAATGCAATATTTCTATTGCTCATTTAAGCAGGAAGGACAGCTCAGACAAGTTTAATTTTTTTTTACGTTATAGCTAAAAGTATATATTTTAAATATCTAAAATTTAATTCTTGCCTTTTTATTTCTTAATGAGAAAAAAAAATAACTAGTAAAAAATGTTGAGGGTAAAATGCAATATTTCTATCACTTCTTTGAAAGTGAATGGAAGCTTTTTAAATCTTTTAAATTATTTGATATTATAGATAAAAGTGTATATTTTAAATATAGAAACTTGTATTCTTGCTTTCAATTTATTTTTACCTCAAGAATATTTTTAATTAAAGTTGAAAAAAAAATGATTCATTTAGACAAAAAATTACCTATCCCTATCCTAATTAATCCTAAATCCAGATTCAAAAAATAGATGGTAGCACTCAATTTTTTTCACCTTGAAATCGTGAAATATTTTAAGAAACGAACTCGAATTCAAGGAAGAATAGCTCATGGATTGTAACAGATATTACCTTTTTGAAACCATTTTTGCTATGTTATGAATCAAAAGGCAATCTTGAATTTTTTTGAGCATATCATGGCCTTATTGATCCTTATGCCTGTGCAATATTGTTAATGTCGAACCATTCTTTTATTTATATTTTTGCCCATACATAAGAGGAAAAATTATGATTTTGTAATTTTTTTTGAAGATAAAGGAAATAAATGGCAACTTTCAAACTTGGGAAATTTGATCTTCATATGTAATACTACACCAGGCATCCATTTTACAGATGTTTTTGAATTCCTTTGATTTTTGTAACGTTTCTAATTTTCTCAGAATTCACAAACATCCATTTTTTACAACCCATTAAAGATTAATCATGTTGTTACCAGATTATTATTACTCAATAAATAAAAAGATAATTTTTCAGAGGTTACAATATTATAAAAAAATTCCTTTCTGTGAAATAGTTTTCAAAATACGGAACTTCAAACTTGCAGCGTTGGACGATTGCACACATGTCATTCTTTATCCCAAATTTTTTAAATGTCCAAAACTGCTAAAATAATTTTTTTTTGTGAAGATATTTTGAAGTGGTCAATTTGAATATGAACTGAACCTGTGTATCAAATTTCATTAAAATTGGTTACTATGTGGCCACGACTTTTTTTTTTAGTTTTTGCTCATTTTACGTGGAATGACCCAATTCCGAGCGATACGCTGATTAAAATTTTGAAATTGTATGTTGTATCGACTAATCATTTTCAACAACAAGAACAAAAACAAATTTTTACAACCACAAAAACTAATTTTTTGTTTTAATTTTTGGCTTTCAGTTAAGTAAATAAGACTACTCCTAATTATATTAATCACACTATATATTGTATTTAATTACTCATTCTAATCGCAACAAATAAAATGGTCATTGTCTAATTCATATAAAAGTAGATAGAGAAGATTGATCTAATCACTGTATACATTCTTGTACAAAATTAATTAGGGAATCCAAAGGAATTATTTTACAGCGGGCACAAGTAACAGAAACACAGTTTCGGGAGAAACGCAAGCAAAAATAACTAGTTGGAAATTGCTCGTCAAACGTGGCAAATGAGGTGCTTTCGTACTATAACTAGCTTTATAATAATTTTTTGCACCGCATCCCTCATAGCATGCATGATCACAGTGACGTCGTTGTGACGTCACTGTAAGTCACTGTGGTCACGTCACATCTGTGACCAAAATGCCACCACTCAGTGATGTCACATTGTGACTGAGATGTGAACTTCTTAGAAAACTTTAAAAAATTACAAAAATTATTAAAAACATGTTATTTACTGTAAAAAATATTTTTCTGCCGGATTTAATTTTTTTTTTTTTTTTTTTTTTTAACCGTGGTCCAAGTTGCCTCTGTGCCTCTAACCAATTTTTATTATTTTCATATAACATAAAATGTAATTAATTCATCAGCGACACAAAAAGATTTCCTAATTATGCGAATTTCATATTATTAAAAAAATGTTTTAGGTAAACATACCTCACTTATCTTTTATAAAGATATTTGTAAATGATCATCTGTTATAGTAGAAGTTTCTCAAAGAGTAGTCGAAACATTTCTGTGGTTTCAAACTAAAACTTTCTATTACAGTTAAGTCTGCAGCTTTTAATGAGCACGCAGAAAGCGTCTTCAAAGTTTAGTCGTATATACATTTCTTGCTTTATGATTTGCATTCAAGTCATATTTTTTTCCTCTTAGTGTTTCACTATTTTAAGTAACTATTTTTTTTTTTATTCTACTTCTTTCAGACGTTTAAAATAAAATTGACATTTTCCGAATATAAAATAAATGTACAAAATTTATCCAAAGCCCATGACATAATTAATTATTCATATTTCATTTTTTGTTTTCAAAATATATCTTTAAAAATTATTTTACAAGATGTTTTATTCTACAGAAAATTAATATTACGAGAATGACAGATCGACAAAGAAAAACTCATCTCTTCTCGATAATCTATTTGTATTTTTTAAGAAGATATTTTGTATACATTACCTGTGATACAAATTTTACTTAAAAAAAAAGGAGCTTCATTATTACCATTAAATTAATTTGTACATATTTTGAAAATTTAAGCAATGTTTTATCTAGTAAACTCTAATTATGGATAATATTATTATTATAATTTACATAAATTAAACTTTACAATTCAATAAGACTGATAAAAAAGGTGAAATACATTAAAACATTTTCAAACAGGAAATTGAATTAGAGACAATTTTATAAAATTATTACGCATTTAATTTCCTTCCGAATCTGTTAGTAAAACAAATAAAACCGAAAAACATCTGCTTCGAACTTCGAAACTTAAAAATCGTCTGCACTAGTTCAGTTGTTACGACTCGACCGCAGAATAACGGATAAAAGTAACAGTGAAGCTTTTTAGAATAAACGCGGGAAGTTCTGTGGACACTGGACAGCATAGACGTGTTGACACGGATTTAAAAACTGAAACAAGAACGTTCTCAGGATCCAAGTTAGTTCAGCTAATAAAATATAAACCCGAGAAAATTACGGTAGCTTTGACTTGTTGAAGATGATTCAAGTCATTGCCATCGTACTTATTATCGGATTTAATTGGTTCCCCAAAATCAAAGTATCACGTACAACGTCAATGAAATTAGGTATGTAAAAATATTATTTTCCCTGTTTGCTTTTTTTTTAATTACAACAATTTTAGTTAACTTCTCATAAACATGCTGTAGAACATAAATATTTCATTACATTTATTTTTTATTTTGTTGAAATATCTAAAATATTATTTTCCCTGTTTGCTTTTTTTTTATTACAATGATTTTAGTTATCTTCTAATAAACATGTTATAGAACACAAATATTTCATTACATTTATTTTTTATTTTGTTAAAATATCTAACTTCCTTTACAACAGCTTTGATCAGATTATTAAAATTAGTGATTTAAATTGCATTTTAATCTGGTTTATTTCCTTATTTAAATATTTGGTTAAAACTACATGGTGTCATAAATATGGAATAATATGGACAAGTATTATAATCAATCATTAATATATTTAATAAACATTTGAAGATAATTAAATTATTTAAAAAAAGGCTTTTTATAGAATAAAATTATTGTCAAACATAATTTCTTAATTTTGTATTAAGTGATGGTCTTAAACAATTTGAATTGCATGTTTTTATTTAAAAAAATTGCATCTGCTCAGAAGAGGAATTTATAAAAAATAAGACACAACGGAAACGTATACTATTAAAGGAGATCGTAGATATGTAATGTTAAGAAAAAAAAATGATTGTTTAATGTATTATTCAACCTGAGAAATTTTTAAAAATCTATAAAGAAATAGTCATAGCGGGTGAAAGCTTTCCAGTTGTTAAACATTCTTATTGAAATGTTTTCAAAGTGAACTAGAAGTCTGTTGGCAAATGAAAATATAGAAGTTACGCAATCAGTAAGAGTTTAAATATGATTTTACTTTAAAAATAACGCGAATACTTGAACGGTATGAATCTAAAATGCAATAACCATCTTTTATTATTTACCTTTTTTTCTGGATAATTTTTACATTTCATTTCCGGAATGATTTTATCGAGATAAATTTCAAAGTATCGATATTATACACTCTTTATAAACAGCGTGATTAAAATGGATTTCTTATTTATAATTACCATAATCATGTAAATAAAATATTAATAATAATAATGAACCTATGTGTGGCTCTATTTTGTGTTTTTGGTCTCAATTTTTATACTTTATTTACATTAAAAAGTAGTTAACCATTTGATACTGTGTTCATTATTTTGTTTTATTGTGTCATAAAAATAAATATGATTATTAGTATTTCTAATACAATATATACCGTATATATAGTACATACCGTATATAGCCAATATATACCGTAGAGCGCCGATTATACGAACAAGTCGGGACCGACCCTAGTTCGGATAAATGGGCATACAGTTTAAGGGATGTTCCTGGCTATTCTAAAACCTTCACACTTTATCTAGGTTTAGGACTGACAGCACCAGTTAGTACTGGAGTGCTTAAAAATTGTTTTTGTTTACTTTTTTATTATTTATTTTTTTTCCTCTTTTTATCATTTTCTAAACTTCGGAGATTATAATTTAAGCAAAAAATAAATTGGAAGTTAGGAGGTTTTTTTTTTTTTTTTTTTTTTTTTTTTTTTAGAGAGAGAGAGAAATATCTGGATAATTGGAAATTCGGTTAAAAAGAATTCTTTGAGAGAAATACGCTGTTGGATAATTGGAAGTTCGGTTAATTGGAGTTCCAAGAATCGGCGTTCTACTTATTTATAAAACTTTCACCTAACTTTATTCCAAAAATTTCATAGTAGATTCTAATCTCTTTGTACTATTTATGATAATATCAGAGTTATAGTGGTCATGGCAACATA
Source organism: Maratus speciosus (assembly GCA_963932465.1). Lineage (NCBI taxonomy): Eukaryota > Metazoa > Arthropoda > Arachnida > Araneae > Salticidae > Maratus > Maratus speciosus. The sequence goes on along the minus strand of OZ010787.1, from coordinate 680,808,250 downwards.
TATCCAGCCAGATAGATCTTTGGCAAAACATAAAAACTTTCACATTAGACGCAAAATAGAGTAGCTGCGGTGCTGTGTTTTATAAACAATAAGGCATTATTGTTTTAAAAAATCATAGATAGTAAGAGTTATTTTTATAATATATAATTTCATAAATAAAAATGTAATTTTGGCAATCAATTATTAAAGTTATTTTTTAATAATCAAAAATTTGTTTTATATATGTATTTTACTTCAAGCAAACCCTGATGTAAAATAAATTAACCCCTTGTATCACCGTTCTATGCATACCCAAAAGTTTGACTTACTTTTACAGTGAGCTTAAAAATACGATTTTATTTATTGCTGCTATCTTCCAACATAACGATTATTGCCGAAATTGTTCTTAGAATTCTCAACATAATGATACTGGTGATACTCAGTTAATTTCTTAAACCAAAGCTGTATTTTTCATTTGAGTAGTTTCAAATGGTTATTGCTAAAATGTACTTCGGAAATTTTGTAATGTATGTATGTGGCATAAAAGACGTAAACAATACGTATATAATGACTATATGGCACATGATGAGCGTTTCGAGTGTATATATATATGTATATAACGCATGCATAAACTTCACAATGATCTTAGCAATGTCGTTACTGCAATTTTGCATAATCAAATTTATACGGGCCTCTATAACAAAGAAGTATCCTATTTTCTCTGCCCCAACTTGTTTGAATTACAATCATATATATATATATATTTTATGGTAATCAATATCATAAAACATATAAAATTTAATTACTTAATATCGGCATTTCTTTTTATCTTTCTTTTTTTTAATTACAAATGTTGTGTAATCGAAAAAATTCAACTTCACCAGTGATTTCGAGATTATAATGCGTATTAAATGAAATAAATTAATTTCATTCAGTATTTTCTACAGTTTAAAGAATATAAAAAGTACTGTATATATTATAAGATATTATATTTTTAACACAAATTTTATTTTGATAAAGATTTGAAAATTTAAACAATGATAATTTTAATGCTTTTAACAAATAGCTAATTTTGAAAAAAAAATGTGATAGATCGATCATTCAGTTGTCTTCAATATTCTCATTTATTGCAATAGGAAAGAAAGGTGCAACAAAAATTGAAGGCTGTGGGGCATTGCATTTTGATTCAATAAAATTCCTTTGGTATACCCTTGTTATAGCGGCCCCCAAGTTTTAATTGCGATGTATCGCCGAAGTATATTAACGTTATAGATGTAAATGATCTTACAACATGCATAATTATGACTATGTGTGAATTGCATACGTGTTTACAACTGTACAAGTATGTCATAGAGTGACTTCACAACATTGCCGCTAGAGTAACATATTCGTCACAACGTTAATGACAAAATCGCCACAAATCACATAATTTTCCCAAAATTGTCACAATGTGACTTCAAAGCAGTGTCGCTGTCGTCACAGAATCATCACAGTGTTAAAGAAAATTTCGTCACAAATGACACATATTTCACAAATTGATCTCAATGAGACTTTAAAGCATTGTCACATTCGTCACAAATTCGTCACAATGTTAATACCAAAATAGTCACAAATGACACACTTTTCACAAATTTGTCACACCGTGACTTCACAAAGTCGTCACAGTGTTACATCACAAAAGAGCTCTAAAACGGCCATAACGACTTCACATTCTAGTCACAATGACTTCACATCGACGTCACGTGACGTCACATCGACGGTCATAATGTCACAGCGTGACTTCACAACGACGTTGACGTGACGTCACCATGCCTTACGGGATAGTGTACTGGATGTATATTTTAGTGCACTTCATAAGTGCATATCAATTTCATTCTGTTCGAAAGGCTGTAAAATCATTAAAGTGCACTTGAAATAATTTTTCCCCTTGGCCTTAATGTAACGGAAAATTTTTCACTATCCCTGTAATTAAACTATACAGTCTAACTATAAACTATATATATTGTCATAAAATTTGAAATGAGCCGGCAAAATTTTGCAACCATTATATATTTAAAATTTCAGACCATTCGGTTGGGAAGTTTTTGCTCTGTTATATGCGGACAGACGGACAGACGGACGGACGGACGGGCTGAACGACGACTATATGTGCTACGTTTTTATATAATTACGAACGCACTTAAAAATGAAATAAATTCGGCATTAAAGCAATTTCAATTTAAATTTTAAACGGTTCATTTGAATACATTCATGCGTTTTGTTTTGCTCCATTGAGAATTGTATAATATTTTTTTTTAAATACGAAAAAAAAATCGATTTTTCGAAGGTTTAAAACGAATGAACGTAAAATCCGGTACTTCACTATTAACTCAAAACCGGTCCTACATAGGGTCATTTCAATAAATTTATATAATTAATGTTAAAACAATTATATGTATAAATTAGTCTTAAAAATAGTTAGAATATCTATATAAATATTCATAAATAATCCAAATCGTTGTTTTGTAAAAATTGCATGCACGACTAGCGTCTCAATAATAAAGAATGCCGATGTATCTAAATAAATTTATACTTGTAGTAGGTAAATTCATATAAAGAAGTCTGGTTACAAAGAGCCATTTTCCTGCTCGCATTCATTTCGTTATGAGCAGTTTAAGCCTTCTATCAGAAAATACCTTCACTAAAGAGACTAAAAAAAAAAAAAAAAAAAAAAAAAAAAAAAAAAAAAAAATTCAATGCATTTTCAAGGGGAACTCCGTACACTTTAAACTGTGTTTAAAAGTTTGTTAACACGTTCACGCCGGCGAGGTGGGTCACACGCGAGTGTCTCAGAGCTGCCAAGTCTCCGGCTTTTTGGATACCAGTATTTTAATACAGAAAATGTTGTTTTATTTAATTAGAACAATTGGACGATTTAAAGGAACAACAGTTTCTCTAAAATAACAGTGGTGTGCAAAAGCCGGAGACTTGACAACTCTGAGACAGTCGAGTGTGACCCACCGCGCCGGCGTGAACGTGTTAATGAATGCTTTTATGTGTTAAAATGATTTGATCAACAAAAATGCACTTTTGTGGTAAATTAAAAAAAATATATAAAAAGCTTTAGAAATTGTTTATAAACGTGCTTCTCATAAAGTTTGACCTGTATTTTTTTTTTTTACAAACGTGCTCTATAATAGTGAGCTCGAGATTTTCGATGAGTTAATTATTTTATGAAAAATAAATAAAATGCCGTAACATATGTAAAATCGAGTAAAAATGACTATTTAATAAACTTTTTATTTTAAAAATTAAACTGCACTGTAAATTCATGAAAGACTTTTGGAACACTAAGTGAGCAGAATAGTTACACTTTTAACTAAAAACATTTTCGATTGTATTGTGAATGTGTTGTGCCAAATAAAAAGATTGTGGAAAAAGTGTTGTTAAAAATTACAAGAGGAGAAAATGTGTTTTCAAAACATTTATTTTTAAAATCGTGTTATAAATTTTTAATAACTAGCATGTTTAAAGTGTGTGTGATTGTTTAAAGGCACCGTGTAGAAAGTGTTATGAAAGTGTTTGACATGTGTTTTTTTATAGTGTTCTAAATTGGGTGGTTTTACAATGTGTTTGTTAATATGTGCATTACAGCACTATTGTAAGAAAATATTTTCATCAACACGATTTCAACATAATTAACGACACTATTTTTAGGACACTATTTTTAGAACATATTTTTAGATAGCAGCACTTTTGCAACATATTAAGAACACATTTCTAGATAGCAACACTTTTGCAACATATTAAGATCACAATCACAACACAAAAAATATTTTGTATATGAAGTTTTCTAATTAACAACACATTAATACGTTGTTAATTTGGTGGCAAAAAGTGTTGTAAAATGTATCTATTTTTGTGTTTGAGAATTTGCAGTGTATTTATAATACTAAAAATCTAATCCCTAATTTTATTAAGGACTACACTCCTTGGAATTTCCCAGAAGATACCACTATTTTACATTAGATTAATTTTTAACACAATTATTCAATGGTAAATAAATCATAACAGTAGTCAATTCTAAAGTGTGTAAAAAAAAGCCAAGACATCCTGGTTCAAATCCTGGGCAGACTTTTTTCACACACTTGGAAATATACAACAGTTATGATTTATTTCAAAATTGAATAATTGTGTTAAAAATTAATCTTATACAAGTAAAAAATTAAATTTAAAAAATCAAAAAAAACCGACTGCTTAAAAACCGAACTAATTAATTATTTCTCACCAATGTGAAACTATTTTTTATATTACATACATATTTTTTAATTTACTTGTATTGATGACTTTTAAGTTGTGTTTAATTGTTAGTTCCTATCTATAAACACTGTTTTGATGAGGCCTATAGATGTCTATGAAGGTTAGAGTTACAGTAAAGCTAGAGATCCTACCTACACAACTTCCAGGTTGTGTCCTATTTAAACGGAGCTTCTGACTGTAAAATAGTCAACGAAACATCGTCTTCATTTTGAAAGACCTATCCAATGATATGCCACTCAATAGGGTGCGTAATTTTTTTTTCGTCTGTACCGCCTTTTTGTATTTTACCGCCGCCATTTTGAATTTATTAAAACAATACCTAGCCTGTAACCATCGGACGGTTAAGACGAATCCATATTATACATTTATTAAAATCCATCCAGCCGTTGGGATGTTTCGAGATTATAAAGAAATCCACATACCCACACACGCGTCAAACACATAACCCTTCTTGGCAGTTGGGTAATAATTACGGATGCGGCGTTTACTGCACTTCCGAAAATAACCTTCGGTTTATTCTTTTGAGCTGTTTCAGATATCAGGCCAGATGCTGCGATTGTTAAAGGTTATGTATGTGAATGAGTCCTCTAGATTCGTCCGGGATTTGTCAGTTGGTAGAGCATTGGCGGCTTCTACCAAGACATCCTTGGTTCAAATCTTGGCCAGGACTTTTTTCTTATACAAATTTACAACTGTTGCCACTATTTTAGATTCGAAAATTTATGTTTAATGCTTTAATTGCACCATTCGTAATCTTTTATGTTGTGGAACATTTTTCTGCGATTCAATAAGACAAAACATTCTGTTAAAAAATTGTGGTCACACTGTACGCACCTAGTTCTATGGAATGCACCTTCAGGATCTCCATAAAAAACGAGTTGTTTAAACAAGCTGAAATTTTCGCGTTTTTCTGATACTGATCGACTGAAAAAACATAAACTGAAAAAAATATTCAAGATTGAAACTCTGAATACTTTAAAGGGAAATGGGTGTAGTCGTTAGACATTTTCATCAACTTTTAACACTTTCCAACATAGTTTTAAAATGTTAATGATTTCGGTTTTTCTGTCCTTCTGTCTGTCCGTGCTCTAACCCTCGTAAATATAGTCCGATTGTCATGAAATTGATATATGTTATTATGGCATGTTCGGCATTGAAAATGAAGTGGGCAGCATTTTCCGTTCATTTACAAAAGCATACACCTTACAGTCACCTTACTTTACACCTTACTTACTTTACAGTCACCTTACTTTACGGTCAACGGGGAAAAATCCGTGTACTTTAATGATTTTCCAGTATTTTAAACATATTGAAATTGATATACATCACTGAGGTGTACTACAAGGCTCTTACTATATGACGAAATGCCATCCTGCCATATGGAATAGGGTGTGCATAGACCTTATCCTTCATTGCCAGGGACACACAAAAGAATTTGGCTATAGAAGAAAATGAGCAATAATTGAACTTTTGAAGCGTACGAACAATAATTGCTGGAAGTGCGTTTTCAGTTGTGGTATGAGTTTTTAAATTTAACTATTTTTGACACTTTCCAACAAAGTTGAAAAGTGTTTATTACTTCGGTTTGTCTGTCCGTCACACCGTTTGGTCGTCTGTTCACGCTCTAACTCTCGTAAATATGCTCGGATCGTTCTGAAATTTTTGGATATTAGTGACCTCTACCATAGCATGTTTCCTATTGCAAATGAAATAAGTAGCATGTTTAGTTCATTTACAGGGACAGTCAAAAGTTTTTCCGTTACATTACGGACAGTGGGAAAAAATCGTTTCAAATGATTTTTAATGGTGTTACACTCTTTCAAATATAGTAAAATTGATATCCATTTATGAAGCCCACTAAAGTATGCATTCTGTTGAATATGTGGTGCAAAGAATAGTTATTGTTCATTTACAGGGCTACACAAAAGAATTACGTTCATAATGGTATAGGGGAAATTGTTTGCTGTGTATTTGAAAAGATGTCAGATCCTATACTGTATCGGAATTACTGTATATTAGTAATGATTGCTCGAAATGCATTTTTAATTAATAATATGCGCTTTTTTAGGGTTTTGTTCATCTGACGAAACCCTATTCGTCTCGCTCCTCTGTCTGTCTGTCCGTCTGTCACAGAGCTCTCAGAAACTATACATGTTGAAGACTTGAAATTTTTCTTACTTATAGCTGAGCACCACACATCATACGACAAATCATAAAATTTTGAAAAAGTCGTACATTTAACCCTTTGGGCTCCCACATGTGTATTTTAAACAATTCTTTCTAAGTGAGCCCCTAATTAGGTTGGAGGTGTGAAATTTTGCATGCTTATAGCTTAACACCACGCATCATACGACAAATCATAAAATTTTGAAAAAGTCGTACATTTAACCCTTTGGGCTCCCACATGTGTATTTTAAACAATTCTTTCTAACTGAGCCCTAATTAGGTTGGAGGCTCCCACATGTGTATTTTAAACAATTCTTTCTAAGTGAGCCCCTATTTAGGTTGGAGGCGTGCAATTTGGCATACTTATAGCTGAGCACCTCGCATCAAATTTCAAACCATAAAATTTTCAAAAAGCCGTAAATTTAACCCTTTCAGCTCCCACATGTGTATTTTAAACAATTCTTTCTAAGTGAGCCCCTATTTAGGTTGGAGGCGTGAATTTTGCATAATTATAGCTGAACACTACATATCATACCACAAATCATAAAATTTTGAAAAAATCGTACATTTAACCCTTTGGGCTCCCACATACGTATTTTAAGCAGCCCCTTATTAAATTGGAGATTTGAAATTTTGCAGACTTATAGCAGAACACCTGAGGCCAGGCGACAAATCTTAAAATCTTGAAAAAGTCTTACGTTTAACCCTTTGAGCTACCAAATATGTATTTTAAGCAATTCTTTCTAAGAGAGCCCTGTATTAAGTTGGAGACATGGATTTTAGCATATGTATAGCTGAATACCACACGGCAAATCACAAAATTTTCAAAAAGTCTTATATTATTTACTCCACCGGTCTCTAACTTGTGTATTTTAAGCAATTTTTCTAACCTCCGCCCTTTTTACCCGGGAAACACTTTTCCAATTTTTGCCGACACCCCTTTGACCATTCTTTCATATTATGCACCATAGCCTTACATATTTTAGTTCCACGTTTTACCGCCAGGGGCACCTACTTATCTCGGATGCTATCGGCCCAATCCCCTCGACTAATTTATCTGCGGGTAGTATATAAAACAGAGATTCATTCGGATAGAGGTTTGTTTAGAATAGAGTGCTCCTTGGTTGTGAAATGTGGAACTAACAGATTTTTCAAAAGGATAAAGTGTTTTGAAAGGAATATTAAACGAAACCCTCTGTGTGATCTGTGATCACGCTTACCTACTTATTTCACTATATTTATGCATACTATAAAGTGCGTATAAATGCTATAGTTCATATACAGAGCTACAGAACTGAATTCGTAAAGGTTACTGTGTATGAGCATAAATTGCTTAATGGTGGGTTTTAAAGGAGTTATGCATTTTTACGCTGAACTGAATTTAGTGTACTAAGAAATATTTGTAGAATATAGGTAAAATAATATACAGGGCCACGCAAGGAATTAGATACATACCGTCTATGGATGATAATTTCTGGAAATGTAATTTCAACAGTTTTAAGCGTGTTTTAGTTTGAATTAAATTTTAGCTAAATAGTGGCATGTAATAAAGGTACTAGGTAAACTAAAGGGCTGTACAAAAGTATTCGAGTAAGTTTCCATCTATTAGTATAAATTGCTGAAAGATGAATTTCAACCTGTTATGCATTTTCTTGCTAAACTAAATTTTCCCATTATATAGTATATATATCAACATACAGACCGAATACAGGGCTGTTCAAAAGAATTAGAATACATATTTGGCTATGGGTGGTAACTACTGAAATCAGATTTTTAAATGTTTACTTAGTTGTCTTATTTACCCTATTTCCCTAAGTAACAATGTTTCGTTAAAGCTTTGGGAGTTTTGGAAAGTGTTTCATAATCTATGCTGTGCGCATAATTTTTCTTACTTGTTTAAATATTACTTGGTGCGTATAAATTCCATAGGTCAGAGTCGCGCAAAAGTTCTCACCAACATCCGTTTATGGGCGGAAATTTTCAACTGTGCTATGAGTTCAGTTAAGCGCATAGTGTGAACATTTAGCATACAATGTATATCTTACGATGCATGCATATCTGTAGATCATATACAGGGCTGCATTAATAAATGGTATATTTTAATGACTATTCGTGGTAATAGCAGAAATAGTGTTTTCAAATGCGTTATGCGTTTTCCAAATTATTCATTTAGACATCCTCTTTCAACTCAGTAAACTTTGAAGTTTTGCTATAGTATTCTGAATGTGTTGGAAAGTATTTCATAATCTATGCTGTACGCATGATTCTTCTTTACAATCGTAACTTTACGGCACTTAGTGAGAATAGACTTGGGCTGTTTAAATTCATGTTAACCCTTTATCGGGCAAGTCGATTATGTGGCTGAAATATTGAAAACATTCACTGCCACCAGAATCTACAAACATATTTATTTGAAGATAAAATGCGGCTTTTTTATCAATGACATTATAAAACAAAATATTTTACTAAAAGTTCCGATGTGAATGGGCCAGTTTCCACTAAAAGTTAACTTGTAAGTATATTACCTCTGCCCGTTAAAGGGTTAAGCAAAATGTTGGAAAATTGATATTTCGTCATTTCTCGTTCAACGAAATGTACAGACTCATTTAAAATGATTCCTGTTTTGTAAGAAAATGCATTTGATATGATTTTTCCTCCTATTTCGTCTATGGACCGCATGATAGTAACGTGAAATAATAGCACCGAAGAGCTCATTCTACTGAAAACGATCGAAATCCTCTTTCCGTGTCAGATTTATCCCCAGAGATCGATCTCGTCTGGCGTTACCCGCTACTAACCACTGTCGGACTTCCTCTCATCCATTGTAAGCGAGTGAATTAATGACTGATCTGCATTTTCTTTTATTTAATGGAAAATATTTCCTTTATTTAATTCTTTAGTGCATACCGAGGTGTTGAGGAATACCGTATTTTCTTGCGTCTAAAATGCTTCTTTGTTTAATACGCATCCCGATGTTTCACATATATTTTAAAAAAAGGCTACATTAAAGAAATAGGATGATAATACCTAATTTAAAAATTAAATTATTAATAGCAAAATATTTAATAGGTTTTAAACAGTCCACTGACATTTTAGGAACCTACAAAATATGAATTTTCTGTAATATTAATGCTGAAAAATCTGTACATTCTTTGTGTAAGACGTATTTTATACGTTAAAAAGTGCGTCTTATACGCCGGTCGTTGCGTGGATTTTTTTCGCAGTTGCTACAGGATGTTCGGTATTAAGAAATGCTGATATTAAAACTAAATTGTACAAGAAGCACGTCTTAAGTATTCTATCTAAATTCACTATGTATATTTTATATGTGTTTACTTTTATGGGTTTAGAAAAATCATTAAAAAATGCATCTTTTTCGCCAATTTGTTTTGAAAAACAGAACTTTGACATAATGCAGTTCTAATTTATATTAGGTATATATCTGATTGTAAAATACAAAACGAAAGGTACATTTTTCGTAATTTCAACAAATTCCAGAAATTCAATTTGAGTGTCTCCACTGCCTTCGGAATCGTACATCCGTTGTGGCTTCGCCTGTCGTCAGCGGGACAAGAGGGTCTAATCTAGGCTCCTAACGGGACGATTTTCAAGAGCTTTAAATACATGGATACATAAGTGAATTAACTATCTTTTAACGCAATTCTAGAGACTGCAACTAGAGGGTGCTATTTCTTCTGTTATTTATGTTTTTACTATTGGTCAGAATTGAAAGTGTAATATATTTAAATTTCAGAAATTAAATTACAATGCCCCACTGCATTATCGCCCTGTATTAGATTGCAGAAAAGTAATTTACCCACCTTCTGTATAGCATAAAAAATGGATAGATCCGAAGAAAATGAATAAATAAAGAAGCCATTTTTCCGTTGCCAGTGCAATTGTCTGCATATAATTCAATCATACGCTCATGTCTGTGAATACTGTTTTAGCCTAGAAAATACAAATGCGCGTCAGAGACTCATTTTTTTGGGTAGTAGTTTTTAGTGAGGGTAGTTTGGGCCACCTTGTTGTTTATAATATACATATTAATATAACTTTACGAATTTTTTAATAAAGATTTATGTTTTCTAATATTATTTTATTAATTTTTGAAATAAGTTAATTTAGTTTAGACTTTTGTCTGTATTTTCTGATATATTTAATTTTTATAAGACTTTTTTCAATATTACTCCATTAATTTAAAAATAGCTATTTTTATTACGAAATTAAAGTTGTATATATTTGTTATTGCTTACTGAAAAATACATTAATATATTATTTCAAAGGTATTTAATATAGTTTTCTTTATCGCAAGAATATTTCGCTACATATGACAAGAAATCGGGGAGAAAAAAAGTAGCAGAATAAATATTTCTGTGCCTACTTTATGTATCTTACACTCTACAGATGAAAGAGACAATAATATGTATTAGTGTCTTGGCGTCGAGATAAGAAGGGGATCAAAGAAAATTATGATCTTATTTTTGGGAATAGTAAATTTGCTACAGTTACAATAAAATAATTTTGATCGAAAAAAAAAAATTTCAGCCGATCATGAGTTAATTTTGAAAATCCTTCCTTTAGATAGTTTTAATGCAACTTTTTCACAATTTGTAATAAACATAAGAAAAAAAATAATATTTAAGTCAGTACATAATGCCTATGGCGTTCAAGATTTAATTAAAACATTTAAAATTCATGGACTTTTAAACACTCTTTTGTATTTTTCTGAAAAAAAAGTTACAACATAAAAAAATGTGAGGTAGGTATTAATAAAAATGGTAGTAGCTTTTACATAATTTTTTGAGTTAATAGACAATTCAATTTATATGTAACAATTGAAAACTAACAAAATATATTAAATCATGACTGCACAAAATTATAAAACACATTGTTAGGCTTACTGAAACAAATCTAAAATGTTGTGCCGGTAAATAAAAGCATTCGGAAATTTACTGTTTTAGACGATATAGGGGAGAATAGGGATGGAATGGACATTTTGTCTTTATAAGCTTATAAAATAATAACAATAAAAGATGTCACTTTCAAATTTGCGCCTACTTCTCGTCTAAAACCTTTGCTTTGATTCTACTGAAACCCCTTATCCTGAAGTACAGTAATTAAAAATATATATCCTTTTTTATAAATTGGGAGAAATGTCCCTCTTAACCCCATTGTAGGGGATGAAAGGAACACTGTGCGAGGTTGAAAGGGACATACATAAATAAAACACTTTTATGAATATTTTTCTTTTTATTTGTCATTACATTATTCAAAAATAAAAGATAATTATACACAAATACAAATAAAATATATTGCAACATATGATAACATAAAAACAAGAAAAAATAACGTGTTTAGGCCTACTTGACATAAAACAGCTTTAAATCCGTCAAAAATTTGAAGAAAGATTTTGCTCTAGCTGTCTCAACAACAGTTACGGGTTTAGGTAACTTCGCCAGAATATCATTAACATTCACATTATTCATGTCATTAGTATCAGTAAATACAAAATGGTTTTATTCTGTTTTTTTCTGAAAAAATGTACTTTGAATTCATTACGAGTGCTTTTCTGGAGTTTGTGGCTACAGTGCGGCCATTACCTTTTGCAAATTTTATTGTCTTAATATTTATACTGCTTTGATAAATATCAAATAAGAGAAGAGCAGGGTCAGTTTGGAAAAACTAGAATTAAAAGCTGTGCACAATTGCTTTAAAAAACGTCTGCGGTCAATGACCAACATTGATGAGGAAGTCCAACTTTTTGGGATGGGTCACCTTCGAGAATGACCTCTTTAAAATTATTCCTTGGGAAAACGAATACTATTGAACAGAGTTACCTAATGCAGAAACAAAACACAAAACTGTGACAAGTTTACCACGTTCAGCTGATGTTATCTGAAAAAAGTGCTTTTCACTACGTTTTGCGTGGTTTGTGCTCCGTCATTAAGCCTGTTTTATCACAGTTATATATTATGTTCTGTGTAAATGTATAGCGATACATAACAAACTGCAGATTTTTAAAAAATATCAACATTAGCTTTGTTGACACTTGTACTTCTTGTTAAACTAAAAGAATATCGTTGCATAAAATCTTGGAATCAATCAATTCCAGCTTGCTTCTTTGTTTGTCAAAATAGGTACATATTTGGAGAGTTCAAAGCAACTGAATACTCATATGCACAGTTGTCAAACCATAGTTGATATTAGATGCTTGGAGCAAATATGAAGCTAACTCTTTTTATTGAGCTTCACTAAAGGAAGCTTGATAGGAACAACCTGAGGTGTTGAAAGGTACATGTCCCTTTCAATCCCATACCCACCTAGCAAAATTTAAAATGTATTCATACATGAGAGTATTTTAGCTAACAAAATATACTGATATTCACATAAAGGGCATACTTTACAGTGCTAAATAACATAAATAATATAATGCTAAACACAATATTACATTTTTGGATAAAAAATAAAGAAAAGCAACATCAAAATTTACTTTCAGTTGATGCCAGCTGATGTCAGTTATGAAGATTATTAAGACAGAACAAATATCGTCATCGATTGGGCCAAAGTTGGAACTTTGCACATTTTATTTTCTTCCTGAAATTTTGAGTGTCCCTTTCATCCCCAGTCTCCCCTACACTTTTTTGACATTTATTTCAAAAATTGAAATAAAATGTTGTTTTTGAGGGAAAAGAAATATTTTTGTTAAATATTCAAATTAGAACATTGTATTTAAACTTTAGTGATAGTTGAATTTTTTTTCTTAAATATTAGGTTCTAACTCAATGCTTAGAAGATAGGGTAAACAAAAATTGCGAAAACTAGGTTTAATAAAATATACTATTCTGATTCGTTAACACTGAAATGCTCAAAAAAGTGCATGTTTTCAATTGCGTCATTTTCACCAGTGAAAACAATTTGCCTTTGTTTTCACTAGAGTCACCTACTCCAATAATTATGGAGTAGGTGGAATGAAAATTCTTTGGATATGATTTCCGTTTAATGCATGTATATTAAAACATTTTTGTTTTGTGAATATCCCTATTCTAAAAAAAAAAAAAAAAACTAACGCTGTCACCACCACCGCATCCGCCGCAAATGAATTTTTTGTGACCGGAGGTCTTTCTTCGCTAATATTACGAAAACTACTACATACAAAAATATGAAAATAGGCAATATTATAGAAAAATGATTGTTAAATACTCTGAAATAGACAGTTTTTAAATTGAAGAATTATTTTGAGAGGTATTTAATGTTAAATTTGGTCAAAACAGTTTCGTTAAATAAGATATAATCAGAACAAGAACTATGCATAAGAGATTAATTCTTTTTTTCTAATGGTATAAATCACTTGCTTGTGGTGTGCAGACTACACTTATATTTCTAAATTGACTGATACTTTGTTTTTGTTTATTTCAAGTTCTTATTAAAACTTTCATCATTTTAAGAGATATTTTTTTCCGATTCAGAAAAAGTCATTACTTTAAATTGTTGCCAATTGTGAAAACAGCTCAAAAAATGCTATTTTCTTTCAATTAAAAATGTAATTACACGTGACAATTAAAAACAGAAAGAAAAATTTTAAATAAGAATTAAATGATCACGTGTTACAAGCAGGAAATAGAGGAAATTACGTCATAGTATTTACACGTGAATATTAAATAAACGGTCAAGTGCGATTACTCGCGCACAGAGGGTTCCGTAGAATAAATATATGGATTTGTAATAGTATTATTAAAAAAACCGTTGCTAAAAGAATACTAACACTTTGTAAAAAACTAAACAACGTAGTGTTGTGTATAACTGTATATACTAGAAAAGTGTAAATGAATATACCATGAAAGTTTAGAGAGATGTGGAACCTAAATAATATCAAATATAGCTATTCTGTGTAACTCATTTTTTATTATTATCCTAATCTGTTTATGATGAACTTAATTCGGTACTGACAATAAAAACAGTGGATATATAAACTTAATTTGGCATTTCATAAAACTAATTTCAACGTAGTAATAACCTTTCTTCCTACAGTTTAGCTAAAACAAAACCTTTCTCAAAGTTTAAATTTGGCATTGTGCAAAGCACGCTTCGAAAGGAGGTCGCAAAATTGCAACGCCGCCTTCGTCCGTGCCGCGTTTTTCCAGATATTATTTTAATTAACTTTTAAAGTCACTCAAGGCGTATTGAGACATCCACTCAATGCAAACTAGTCGCGAATCCCATAGTGTTTATGTGATTCATTCTAATTAAGTTGTCGCAGGACTCTTAAAGCTTCAAAATTTTAGAAATTTTATTTTTCTTTAGTTGTTAAACTACTATCTTTTCTGAACATTTTGATATAATTGTTTCCTTGAAATTCCCATTAGAACAGAAGTTATGGCTTTTAGAATTATACCCGCTCAATAGCTGAAGCGGCGTTTCCGAAATTTTGAAGTCATTTTTCTCCAAATGACTTTTTTGGGCATAACGCGCAGGATACCTGAAAAACTTCTGAATATTCTTTCATGAAATTTTCAAAACATTCGCTCACCCCCACGAAAACCGACACATCTCGCAAAAATTCATTTTGTGTTTTATTCCATAAATAGGTGTGTCATAGGTGCGTCTTGCTCTAGCGAAATTATTATTCGTGTCGTTATACGGAAAACCTCTATATTACACTATGTGTCACTTTTCCATTATAGGAAATGCGCAGTGATGAAACAAGAAAAACGACACATCTCACAAAAAGTTTTCTAGAATCTCATACTCGAGCAATTTATAAAAATCTTTATTGCCTTAATAATAAAAATACAAAAATTTCCTTATTTGGCGAAATATTGCTCTGTTGGTGATTAATATGTTGTCAATTGATTAATAGTCAGGCCATAGATTAATAGTTAACTTTATAATTTGTCAGGTTGGTAGTGATGTTGTCGAATGTCATTTTTGGAATGAAGGTCAACTCGGAGCAAATAAAATAGGTACTTATTTGTGGATGTATTTACAAGACATTGCTTCACGTGTTGACGGTGAAAATGTGGAATTAACTTTTTATTATGATAACTGATCTATAAATTAACAATACAATTCTTGATCTGTTGACACTGGTAAAATGAAAGCGATGCTGTCAAACTAAACAAAAACCAATAATTATTGTATATTTTGTTCTCCTAAGTAAGGTTCCTTTTTATAATAATGTAGTTTATAAATATATAGAAATGTTTTGAACTAATAAATAGTTATCACTATTGAAGCATAACAAATAACTTACCTACTTCTTCTATTTTTCAATTGTTATAGAAAATATTGTAATGACATAATTACGTCTATGTTATTTATTAATATTATAATTAGATCTTGTAAACTCATTTTGTAGAAACTATAATATTGTTTCGTTGAAATGCAATTGTAAGATTATAGTTGTATAATAATTATAAAAAGTTTTGAAATATGTTTTTTTTTTTGTTTTAATTTAATTTCATAGAAAACTTGTTATGAATCTGTGGTTGATTCTTATATTGATGCAAACTAATATTTTTGATAATTAATAACAATATATTAAAGTTAAAACATTTTGATTTAAAACAAGAACGAAAAATCATGCTTCTAGCATAGATTATGTAACACTTTCCAACACAATCAGAATACTGTAATGAAAGTTCACAGTTTATTAAGGTGAAATATCATGTCTAAATAAGCAATTTGGAAAACTGATACCGCATTTGAAAACCGAATTTCTGCTGTTACAATCAAGTCGGGAAAATATCAGTTTTTTTGTGTAGCCCTGTATAAGATCTATGGATTTGTATGTATACTACATAGTATGATAAAAGTTAGTTCAGTGAAACGCATAGCACAGTTGAAAATTTTCAGTCAGTGATTTCTGTGAATAAATGGAAATGTACTTGAGAACTTTTGTCCAGCCCTGTATAGGATCTATAGAATTTATCCACACCCAGTAATACTTAAATAAATTGTTGACTGTAAAAACCCGTACCACAACTGCAATCGCACTTCCAGCAATTATTGTCCATAGACCCCAATAGTTAAATTTCTTTTACAGTCAAATTTTTTTGTATGTCCCTGTAAATGAACGATAACTTCTATGCACACCCTATTCTACTGTAAATGCCGTAGTACACCTCAGTGAGATATGTAAATTTCAGTATGTTCAACATAGTGTGATGTCATTAAAATACACCGCAAACGATTTTTTCCCCATACACCGTAATTGAAATGAATTCTTTTGAGAGTCTCTGTAAATGAACCGTAAATGCCATTCATTCACAATACAAAGCATGCCATAGTGACACCCAATAAAATCTAAGAGTTTCATGGCAATCGGACTCTATTTACGTGAGTTAGAGCACAGACGGACACAAAGATAGACAAGAAGACGGCCAGAGAGACAGGCAGGAAAATAGACAGACGGTCAGACAGGCAGGCAGACAGACAAATAGAATTCATAAAAACTTTTCAACTTTGGTGAAAAGTGTTAAAAATCCACAATTTTGCACGTACTATTTTGAAAGGCGACTGGAATTTGACAAATTGTGCAACAAGAAAAGTGCACAACTCAACAAGAAGTTACATTTATTGGGGTGGGGGGTATAAATTTGCTAAACGCACCTTATCTTTTTTATGTCTTGATTCTTAAAGGTTTTATGAATTTTTTGTACCCCTTTTCAACTGCATGCACTATCGTTCTATGTTACATTACAAAAATGTGAAACTTAATTTGCCTCTACTGTAAAATTTACTTTTGTCGAAATGTGTCACTTTTCTTACAGGTGAGCGATATTTCGTGTTAGTCTGTATAAACTGAACATAAAATTGCCTTTTTATTGTTCAAAAAAATATTTTTTTTTAGGTGATTATACTGTTGAAATTTTCAAAATTTTGTATTAGCTAAATACAACTTTGCATTAAATATATAAAAATGCTTTAAATAGAAATTTATTTAAGTTCAGGGTAATTATTACAATCGGAAGTATAAGTAAGCACCAAAATTTTCATTCTAGTTGCAATATTGTTTTTGTAATCCTGCGTGTAAGCTATTATGCAATTTTCTGCTCAACAAATGTCTGACAGTTTCGAGCCCCCTATAAATACTAATTCTGCATGTTGAAATTTTTTAAATGCATGAAATGAAACAACATACTTATATCTTTTATCCCAATAAAAATTCCAATAAAAATCATATACATTTTAAGACATTAAATGTTGAAAATTGTCTTTTCTTTTTCTTTTTTTCCCAATTTTAAGAGTCCTGAGACCCTTTAAATTAGTCTGTTTTTAACAATTTGACGTTTAATGCTTTAATACTGCTACAGGACACATATATAACACATTACACATATATAACATTAGAAGTTGTTAACTAGGCATAGAGTACGCCGCCCCTGTCATTATGTATATCCAAATTGTCCGTATCTTTAAGGGTTAATATCTCGTCTAATTATTGACGATTTTTTCGAAAATCATTATCAAAAATGCTTTTATACTTCTGCTACGATAGGTACCTCCAGCGCTGTGCAACACCTCTGCTGTATGCCCATAAATCGAAATTTGTGTGTAGCAGAAAAATGCGATTTTCTCAAAAACCATATGACCTAGGGTAATCGCTATAATTTACCTTCAAGGTTTACACTAACGTCCACTACCTCTAATTTTTTCATAGTTTTAATTTGAGTGGATTCGAAATTAGATGGGAGGGGAAACATATTTTTGCGCTACATTTTCGACGATATCTTTGAAAATATAATACCTAAAATTAAAAGGAATGTATTTTTGAGTTCAGCATTACGAAAATTTTCACACGATACCCCACACGATATACAAAGAAAAAATATTTTTTAAACAGTATAATCAGCCCCTCTACGTTGTTATTAAATATATTTATGAATGTTTAATAATCTGAAAATATGTGGGTCAGTAGTCTTCATTACTTCCTTCTTTTTGAACTTACCACGTTCCATAGTTTATGAGTAAAATGGCTGTGACAGACAGACTGACAGACACAGGAGTGATCTTATAATGGTTCTGTTTTTACTTTTTAAGTACGGAACCATAAAAAGTACGAAAACCATAAAATAATTAAATTATTACTCGCGAAATACATTTAATGGTGACAATTACGTCATATGTAAAATTCCCAACTATTAACCGACATATTTAAAATGCCAAAAATAATTAAATTGTTAACCGGGAAAAACTTTTAATGGTGAATATTAGGTCGTATTTAAAAAACTCAAATAATAATACTCCCAAAAATTTTATATTGAATATTATATGAACACGTGAATCTTAAAAAAGAAAAATGCCTTATTATTACATGAAAACGCATTTAATAGTGAAAACCGCGATATATTTAAAACGGTTTTTTCCGAAGAATGTTAATGTGACTACACATGGTATGAAAATAGCGCGTCTAACTAATTTACTTATATATAACATCACTTGATGCAGCATAAATACAGATAAATGCATGCGCAAAATACTTTCGATTTAATTTGTACGAATTAATATTTAATAAATACATATTAGAGAATTCGCATATTCTTCTTAATTAATATCAGCAATATACATTTATTAAATAACATGAAAATATCCATGATGATGTATTAAAATAGAGAAAAGAATGAATCCATTAGAGCTACACCTGTTCCTGAAAATATATAAAACTGGATCAAAACATAAAATATAATAGTAAAATTTCAAAATACGGTGCTTTTCAATACCGTGGTTCTGAATGTCATTCCCTAGCAGACGGAGTATTTTAACCTTGAACCGAAAGGAAGAATATTGTCCATAGAATCCTTATAAAGGCAGCGACATTTTTAACCTAACGATTTAATACAAGCTGATTTTCGACTGTGTAATTGATCTTACATATAAATCCAAAAACAGCCGTCAGCTGTCTCTACAGCCATGGAGGTAGCCTAGGTAACCGAAAAACGACCCATTCAAATGGCAACCCGATTACAGAAGAAAGTCGTCATTCGTGATATTATTCAATCTTCCGTAACCTGTTAACGTTTAAAACAGGACACATTACCATGTTTTTAGAGGCTGCGATGTCTGGGCGCGGTTTGGCAAGTGTAGCTTGTAGGGGGAAGAGCCCCTTAGTCAAAAAAGATATCTTTTTTAAAAATGGTGTTATTTTAACCAGGAAACAGCATTGCACATTTATATTTATTGAGTACCGTCTTGAACACCACTTATTTAAACTGAAATATTGTTTTCTTAAAATATATTATATGATCTTTAAAAAGTTCACTGTTTTGCTTAAAATGTGACTAAAATAATAAAAGAGAAGTTACGCATTAAAAAATATGCATTTTATTTAAAACTTCTTACTAATTTCAAGCTTTTCCAAGCTCTTCATCAAAGAATATTTTAATAACTAACTGCTGTTTATTTATACAAATATGTATAATATTTTATGTTTGAATCAAGGTGAAATATTGTGTTTCCTCTTATGATATTATTGTCTTCTTTTCATTTTGAATGAAAAAATACCAACAAAAAAGATAATTTTTTAATTCTTTTTTAATTTTAAATATGTACATATATAATTATTATTAAATATATAATTCAAAATTATATTTATCCTCAGTAAAGTTATAATTATTATTATTATGAGAGAAGAGAATCCTCTACTAGGCTACACAAATTACATTTTGTCGTATACTTTACAAAAAAACTATTTAGTATTTTGATTTGAAATTAAACATAAAAATAAATTATGATCTGTAGATTTGCACAATGTTATTTTTTTTACAGAATAACCTTACAAAATTTATTGTTTTAATTCATTTATTTTACATGTTTTTCCATTACGGACGCATTTTTGAAAATAGAAAATTAAACACGTCTATTTTCAGAAGAAAAAATAAATCACGGAGTTAGTAATTATAGATAGATTCGTGATTAATTAACTAAATAAAATATATTTTCATTATTACGCCAAAATATCTCAAAAACTGTGTTTTAAATTTAATTCAGTAAAGAAATATTTTTGGACTTGACAGAAATATAATATCTGTAGATTCTGACAATGTTATTTTCTTATCGAATGATTTGACAAAAAACATTTTTTTTATTATTTTGTTGAATATATTTTAGCATTATACGGATTTATTTTTCTAACGATAACGAAAACTGCGTATTTCTTGCAGTAAATAAAAATTATTGAGTCAGTAAAAATAGATAGAGTCATGAATGATTAAGTACGTGAAATATTATCGTTGCATCAAAATTTCTCATTTTTTTAATTATTTAAATAGGGAAAGTAACCTATATATCTGCATTTTTCGAAGACGAAATATTTTAAATATTGAAAATAACTGCAGAATTTATACTTCAAACTGTAAATGAACATTAAACTTTCTTATATTAAGAATGCATGTTATTTGAGAGGGTAATATACATTTTAAAGGTTACTTTATTAAAATTGGCTGGAAATGGCGCATATTTTGGTGCTCATTCCTTTTAATCATATAATAGTTTCACGATTTCTTTTATGAAATTTTTATAACACCTTTTTTATGAAAATTATAGCATATTTTTAATGAATTAAAATTTGGCGAAATTCAATTATTTACATTCAATTATAAAAGTATTTTTCAGTGCTAAGAATTCAAATACACAATTTATTCCTTTTATGTGAAATCATTTACACAGACGATACTTACGCATTTTAAAAGAATTATATTATGATTTTTTTTGTAAAGTGGTAACAAAAGAATTGTAAACAAATAAAAATAATTGTTAAATCCGTTATATAAAGTGTTATTCGCATTCGAAGGTTGAATAATAGCAATAATATAATAAGTTAATAATTCTTAGTATCAACAAGAGCAGATTTCAAATGTTTTATCAGAAAATAGGATTTTGAAGAAGAAACTTTCTTCAAGCTCTCCTCGAAAATATTATTCTAAGATTGCTATCAAAGATTATTTAATGTGAATTACAAAGATTGGAAACATACCTATTTCAAATCATTTGAGAAAACACCAGACGTTATTGGAAAATGTAAAAACATCATAAAAAAGAGCTTTTAGTTGAAAATTTTAAAATATTTTGTAAAATTTTGCTTCGAAAATATTTTTATTTATACCAGTTTTATATCATAAATAAAAAAATTCCGAGAAAATACTTAGTTATTTGACTGAATTTACATTTCTAAAGTTAAAATGCACCAAAACATAAAATAACATTATTGCTTAATAAATATGCAAAATTAAGATAAAAAAATATTGTTACTTTCAAATATTTATCTTATTAAATAATGCTTCGCGAATCCAAACAAAGCATGGCTTTTGCTAGTTTAATTATTATTACATAACCCACAGTTGCTTTAAGTTTTTCATTAATTTATATTAAATGCTGCGAAAAAAACCCAGATGTAACATAAAAATCCTTTTATAAGATCAAATGAATAGGCAAAATCCTTACCGTTGTATTACAAATTTTAAACGATGATTTTTCCCTCTCTTGGTTCTACGTCTTGTTAACAGTGTGAATTAAAAATTCACACACACAAAAAAAGAAAAATCAGATCATTACCGTTGTTAATAATATTGATTAAGCAGTTTTTCGATCGTGTATTACAAAAGGAAAACAAATTTTATTTCTGATTACAGATAAATATGCATTTTTATATCATTAGAAATCAAGTTAACCTTAAGTATTTTTTCTAGAAAAAAATAATAACTTAGTTAAAAAAAATAAAGTACTATTACAGCGCAATATTTAAGAGAATATTTCAACATGGTGATTACTTTTGTATAAGTGTATAAAAAACTATTAACACATCTAAATTTTTTATTTATACAACTCAAATGTTTTGCATGACTAATTAGATTACATCTTTTAAAAAAAATGAAATGAACTAAATTTTCTTTTGAACAGTTTCGAAAGCCACAAACCATATGGGTGTTTCGCTGAAATTATATTCGTAGATAAAAATTACTTTTATTGCTGCTAAAGAAAAATTCAGAAGTAAAGTTTTAATTTAGTTTCTTTAATTAATGAAACAAAGATTTTTCATTTCTTAAATGAATCATTAAATACCAAAAGAAATCATTAAAAATTTAATTTATTTTGTGCTAACGAGAGGTTTTGTAAATATTTAATTCTGTGTAAACAAATGATATGTTTGCATGGAGAAAATATTTTGTAATGGAAATACGGAAAAAATATATTTAAAATTTCATGTTCAATGAAGCTGTTTTAAAGGATATTTTATAAATTCCTTAAATATCTAAATATGTTCACTAATGCATATTGATTCGCATATGCATGAAAATTAATATAACATAAAGCGTGTAGGAATACAAATAGGAAAGAAGTGTTACGTTTTATTTTAGCTATTAAGAGCAATAAAAAGTGGTCTAGGTCACGTCTGCGTGTTGTAGAAGAAAATGTTCTGACATTTAATTTTTAGATGCTTTTTCATAAATTTTATGTGATACGCCGACACACACACACATATATATCAGAGTTGGGCAAAATACATCGAAAAACCATTTTCGATACAAAATACATTGTTTTTTCAACTTAAAATACAAAATACAAAATACTTCCCAAATTCCAAAAATTCAAAATACAAAATACATGTATTTTGAAAATACATTTAAAATGCAAAATACATTAAAAAAATAAATAAAAACGATTGTGCATTAACTTGCACTAGTCAAATGCAAAGCTGGTTTGCAAAACTTATTAAATTTTTAGAAATTATAACTTTCCAAATAAAGAAGCAAAATTAATTAAAACTCAACGAAAGATAACAAAAACAAACTGAAAGATTAGAGAAACAATGTTCTTAAAAGTGTATGAAAGTTGCAAGAATAACTAATAATAAATAAACTAACCCTTTAAAGATTGTTACTCAGTAGAAATAACTGCATGAATTGATTGTGGTAGAGGTCTTCACGGGACCGGGCTTGGCCTGAGGTCCATAACTGGCCCGGCCAACGATCCGGGCCGGCAAAATTAGAACATTTTTTTCAAGTGGCTAGGCCGATAAACAAAAATAACGGGCAGACAAAAGACATTAAGCGGGCCTACCGGCCCGCTATAAAACTTTAATCGAAGCCGATAAAATATGAATCATTTTCAATGAATGTGACTTTCGCGAGAATAAGTAATAAGTATAAATGTGCGTCACAAGCCGATGCTAGTTTGACAACATCAATACAGAAATGTAACATGTCCAGCGTAGAGATCAGCATCGGACAGTTACATCGTGTCTGAGCCATGGTTTAATTTTTCCAGCAGACTCGGTCCGGGTCCAGATCAGGCTTGCATTTTTTTCTACATAGTTGAGCAGGGCCAGAACTGGATTTTATTGTTCTCAGAATGTGTTGTGTAGGAAAGGCAATATGTTTTGTAAAATATTAATAGCTATAATGAACTTCACTTATCGGAATCTTTGGAAATATACCTCGAGGTGGTTCTAAAATTCATTGCTCAATAATGAGAAATTTCCTGATACATTTTCTGACTAATTTTTTACTGTAAAGGCTTAAAATTGACAGGCCTGACTATTGAAGGGATTTGGAATCGAATAGCGTTTTTCCTTTAAAAAAAAATTACTTATCGAGATATAAGAGATCCTTGTCACGTGACAGCACGTTTTTCTCCCTTCCCGTGCTATCGCTTCCGGAAATTCGATTCAAAACTTTGACAGTATTTTTTCAACGATATATTGCCTTTATCAAAAAACGATAACTTTATTCGATTACATTGTTTCTGAATAAGAACACCCGCCAATCTTATGCGTTTCCGAAAAGAAATGAATTCAGAAATGTATCAGAAAGCTCCTTTGGATTTCAGAAAAGCCTTATTAAAAGGCAGAAAAATAGTTTCACAAATCTGCTTTTTATTATACGCCTTCAAAAATTATCCCGTTTTTAATCGTCTCTTTTTCTTTTATTCTAAACTACATTAATTTTTTAATGAATCTTTATTTGGATGTTGAAACGCCTAAGTAATCATTAATGTCGCTATTTTGTATTTTCTGTCTAGCGAACACATAGTGATTTTAAAATACACTGTAAAATTATCCCATAAATATGTATGCAATATTCTTTAAAAGAATCTTAATTATATGTTTAGCATTTTTTTTTTTGGTAGAAATTGAGTCAGGCCTCATTTAATTGATTTTTCGACGGACCGGGCCTGTTTTCACTGATTTTTGTACGGCCCGGAACCAGTTCTGGAAATTCTGACCCGTGCAGACCTCTAGATTGTGGATCCGATAAGGAATCTCTTTCACGAGGCATAGGATAGGACCGCCCGCTACTGAGTGTTCTAAGCCAAAATTGAGACAGTACTGATTTTCAGAAAAAAGCATAAAAAGTTTGGTGCAATTCTATTCAATAGGTGCAGAGATATAAAAATCTCAAAAATCCTAAAAAACACAGCACAGAAAAAAATCATCTGTAGTATTATATACACCAAAATGTCATCCATACTAACTGAATATGATGAAGTTTGATGAAATTCCGTGCTTTAGTTCTTGAGGTGTAAGCTCTCACGGCACACCTGCCAATTTCAGATTTTTTTTAAAAATCAGTATTACGAACCAGAAGATTTATTTTAAAAAGGTACCTTTAATCGACATGAAACTTATTTAATTTAAATTTGATTTACAAATATGATCATTTTGACATGGAAAAAAAAAAAAAAAAAAAAAAAAAAAAAAAAAAAAAAACGAGAATTTTACGTACATGTTACGGTAATCATAAAAACACAGCATAACAACGCTATCTCTTGAGCGATGCATCTCAAATTTTATCAGCATTAATTTACTTTAAGATCTCAAATAATATGAAATTGGATTAAATTTTGTCCATTAGTTTTTTGGATATAGTTATCGCGGAAATCATGAAAAACCCAGCATGGCAGCACCACCTGTTGAGCGATATACACTAAAAGTTAATCGGCAAGTATTACTGTTTAGGGCTATATGCAGTTAAATGACATTCTGTATATTGGTTCTTACAATATAGCTATCATGGAATAAAATAATTAAGCATAGCAGTGCCACCTGTTGGGCGATGTAAACCCAAAGCTAAGTTATACCTATAGGTCTACCTTAATCTGAAGTTTGATTATTATTACGAAACTCCATGCATTAGTTCTTGACATTGAAGGACCACAAAAATTGTGTCTCACACAGACTAACAGACATACACACAGATAAAGTTAAAAAATGCTAACGAGACTAATAATAAGCTAGCAGAAGCAAGGGGTCGTCGGATAGCTTCATCGCCCCGAGCCCAACCCTTCCCCCTTTTCGGTTTCTTTAATTTGTGTAATTTCCCTTTTAAATTTGTCCGGTTTCAATTTTTGAAATTTTTTTTTTCATTCTGGCTTTCGCTCGGACCGTGGCTGGGGACCTAGGAATCTTGCTTTCGCAAAAGAGTCTGAATAAGTGGAAGAATAAAGGGCTGCGGACGAAGATGGGCCGCTCGCCGCGGCGGTTGATGTTGTGGCTCTTAATGTTGTGGATCTTCAAGACACACATTCATCAAAAGTGCACTTATTTTGGACAAAAACCTCCTGCATACATAAAGATGCAATGGAGATATAAATTTTCACCTGCAGGGGAGATGCAGGTTTTTTGTCCAAATTATTTATTATTTTTTTTTAAGTATATTATTTTAAAGCTGACATTTTTACTTGAGGTAGACTCGATTGGGTAACATCAAAATTACCTAGGCGGCAGGTATTCTCTCAATTTCGCTGATACGTCCATCGTCCACAACAAATGATGTAACAGCCAACATGTTTTCTCATACGCAAGCGTCATAGAACCTTTACAAAAATCTCGCTTATGGCCGTGTATTCTCCGTCATTTTCTGGTAGGTGGCGCTGTCAGCCGTCGACAGTACATAGTTTCCTTGCCGACAAATTTTCTCATAGGTTATTGAGGCGTTTTTCAGGAGGTCATATTAATGATAAGCAGGTTTTGTTTGAATATATATTTTAATGTTTTCCAAAATTCTAACTTATTTCCTTGGTAAAGAGGAGTTCGTAACGCAGGTACTTATGTAGGGAACTTTTGAAAGACTCTGTATACGTTTTAGCAATGAAGACAACGCGTCCTAATTTCAACCCCATGGAGAAACAATCCAGCACGTTTTGCGCATTTGGAAGGATTGATATTTAAGACAAGGTTCATTTTGTTCTGCACTGTAAAAAAAATTCCGCTAAAATACGGAAATTGTACTAGTAATCGAGACGCCAGTACTATTTCCGTATTTTAACGGAATTTTCCCCCGTAAATTCCAGAAAACATTCAGTTTTTTCACAAAATTTACGGGAAAAATTCCATTAAAATACGGAAATAGTACTAGCATCTCGATTGCCAGTACAATTTCCGCATTTTAACGAATTTTTTTTTACAGTGTAAGTAAGATCATTTCATTGAGAATTATTAGAGAGGAAGTGACAAGTTTTGTTTCATTTATATTTTTTAAATAAGGAATATTTAAAAATATTTCCTAAATTTTTGCTCGAGATCCGCATAATTGTAGCGCACATGCGCCCTGGATTGATTAGTTATTTAATCGGAAAAATTTTAGAATATAAATAATTCTTTACGTTGGCATAATATACATATTTATTCCCGTTATTTACTTTTAAAAAAGGTAAAATGTTTATTTAAAAGCATTACACAAATTAAATTGCTCAATACAATATTTTATACAATATATTGTCATACATAAGCCTGCAAAAACGCTGCAATATTTGTAGATAATAGATAACTTTTTATATATGTATAATAAAATGATGGAGATGATCAAACTCAAAAGAATTATTTGCTAAAAGAAGAAACTATGCTTATAATAAATGCTTTTGCATTATTTACTTTGTTATAAGTTATATAATAGTCTGGAATTTCGAAATGGTTTCACTTGAAATTTTTTCCCCATGTGATTTTGAAAATGAGTTGAACGTTACTTACAGATATTCTTTATTATAGTATTATTGGAAATTTTAATAAACTACTTTAAAAGGATATTGAAATAATAATGTAACACTTTCTGTACATATTTTTCTTATAAGCAATGAACTAAGATTTATCCGATTTCTAGGTTTCGGGGAATTCTCTATACGCAGTATTATATCTTGAACTTTATTATAGATCATAATTTAATATATATATATATATATAGAGAGAGAGAGTAGGTGGGGGCAAAGATACGCACTTTCCATACATTTTCATTTTTAACACACACATTGGTCTAAACTTATGTAATGAGCGATTAAAATGTTAGATTAGAACCTTAGTCAAGTGCTACCATCAACTGACATTCTGTCAAATTATAATTTTGTGATAAATTGCAATTTTTAAAAAACATTGCTCTGCGTATCTTTGCCCCATCGGTTGGAGTACAAGTACGCAGTGGTGGGGCAAAGATACGCAGTGTGAATTTTTGCCCGATTACTGTCGGGTTTTGCCCCATTTCCAGTAAAACGAATGAGTTATGCAAAAGCATTAGTAAATTCCACTAGTACTTATAGTTAAACTGAAAATTGTAAGTTAAACCATGAAAAAAACGAAAAAAAAAAAACAGGGGGTCTGTGAGATCGCAAATAGCAGTTAACCACAAACTACTGTGACAAAAATTGTTGCATAAATACTGTGAGTGGTCTTAAAGACCCCTTGATCGTAGAATGAATAAAAGGGTTGACTGACTCATAAGATACTGTTTTTGCGCTAAACTTTATGTAAAGGCCTATTATAATAAAAGTTCTCCTCATTTAGAAGTCTTTAGCGATACTATTAAGTTTCCAAACGAATCAAAATTAAACTAACATCAATAGTTAAATTGAAAATCACAAGTTAAGCTATGAAAAATGAATATAGCAGCAGTTTGTAATACCGTTAACATGAGTTAAGGGTCTTTAAAACAAAATCGTTTTATGAAACAAGAATATTGATTTTTAAAAGTAGGTAGGTAGATACCTACGCTCTATATTTAAAAAAAAAACTTAACTAGAAAAAGGAAAATGTAGTTAACTAGCTTATATTTGTTAAGTAGCTATTATATTTTATACAATATAAAAAATAAAATTTACCACAACGTAATTGTGGAAAGCTTTGCATCTAGCTAAAACGATAAGGCAAAGCCCCGAATCTTAAATTTGTGCGTATCTTTGCCCCAAGACGGATGCGTACTTTTACCCAATTCTGCAGTATTTTACTTAACCGACTACCTACAAGTTTAAACAAATGCGATTGAGATAAACTATACGGCATTTAGAAGCTATAGAGCTTCCGTTCTCCACTGAATTTTTGGATTTGTAAAAGTTCGAAGTATTGTTAGCTAAACAATAAAGTGAAATTTTAAAAATATTAGATCAAAATTCGAAAATTTAAACTTACCTCATTTTCTTGGCATGGAATGCTACTTTTTCATAATGTTTGAACACACAACTACTATACATGAGACCAAACTACTACCTAGCGGTCATGATTGTAGACATGTTTCTTCATATTAAATCAGGCAGTGCGTATCTTTGCCCCCACCTACTCTACATTATATGGCCAAAGGTGTCCGGTCACTTGCGATTTTAGACGTTTTGTTAAATATCTTTCAAAAATACCTGAGGAATTAATCTGAAACTGCTGGTGTGTAAACAGTATAGTATAGGTCATATATTTCCGCGAAGATTTTTTTCCCGAAACCCCATAGGGGACCGTCAACAAATTGAAAAAGAGAACGAATATCTTTTGGATAACCCTGTGAAAACTAATGTAGCAAAGCGTTCAAACTCTAGATTTTTAACTAGTGGCTTATTGTAATATACTGTTCATTTTTATGAGTATAACATGTATACTCGTAGAGAAATTAAGGTTTTTATAAAAACAGTCCCAAATTTCGCCAAGTTTTTTGCTTATAATTTTTAGAGTTCTTAATATAAAAAAAAGTTCTTTTCAGAAAATATGACAACCAAAATTGTACGCAATAGACAAAAAACTGCAATCAGAATTAAAAAATAATAAAAATTGGATGAAAATGAGCAGGTTTACTAAAACGTGTCTCACAGCGTATGCGCGACTGCAATCAAAATATAATGTACATAATTTATTAGCTAAGTATATAGAGCAACTTTTGTGAAAGTTTCAAAATCATAGCTTGAAAATTCTGAAAATGATCGTCGATAGAATAAGCTCGAAATCCGTTGTTCCCAAAAAGAAGCAAAAAGATGGGGGTTTGTATCCAAATATAGTAGCACGTGCAATATTGTGTACGCTATCTTAGCACTAATCAACAGATCTTTGATACAACCCCCTTATCTTTTTGCTTCTTTTTGGGAACAACGGATTTCGAGCTTATTCTATCGACGATAATTTTCAGAATTTTCAAGGTATGATTTTGAGAGTTTCACAAAAGTTGCTCTATATTCTTAGCTAATACATTAAGAACATTATATTTTGATTGCATTCGCGCATGCGCAGTGAAACATTTTTTAATAAACTTGCTTATTTTTCATCCAATTTTTGATATTTTTTAATTCTGATTATACAGTATTGTGTACAATGTTGTTTGTCATATTTTCTGAAAAGAACTTTCTTTTATATTTAGAACTCTGCAAATTATAAGCAAAAACTTGGCGAAATTTGGGACTGTTTTTATAAAAACCTTAATTTCGCTACGAGCATACATTCTATCCTCATGAAAATGAATACAGTATATTAAAATAAACCACTTATGAATAATCTCGGGTTTGAACGCTTTTGCTACATTAGTTTTTACAGGGTTATCGAATCTTTTTCAATTTGTTGACGGTCCCCTATAGGGTTTCGGGAAAAAATCTTCGAGGAAATATGTGACCTATACTATACTGTTTACACACCGGCAGTTTCATGTTAATTCCTCATGTATTTTTCTAGATATTTAACAAAGCGTCTAAAATCGCAAGTGACCGGTCACCTTTGGCCATATAGTATATATATATATTTTTTTGTTGGTGGTAGGTTATGTTTAATTAATGGTTATATATATATATATATATATATATATATATATATATATATATATATATATACTAGATACATCTCTTATTAATAGCATTTTTCATTTTATTTTAAGTAATTATAATTTTTAATAAATTGATTAAAACTAAACATATGCCTAAACATTAAAAAAAATATTTTAATTTGTAAATGTTGAGAAAAAAGCCAGCCATTAAATAATAAATTGATTAAAACTAAACATATGCCTAAACATTAAAAAAAATATTTTAATTTGTAAATGTTGAGAAAAAAGCCAGCCATTAAATAATGAATAATTAATAATAATGAATCTTAACTTTTATTCTACTTTATGTGTACTACATCAAAATGCAACAAAATAAAGGAAGTAATCAGTCGAAAAGCATTCTTTTTTAGTTTAAGTCTATACAATAACATACTAAATTAACGTAATAAATATATTATTAGAACCTTAATAATATATTGTGTGCATTTATTATAAAAAGATAGACATAATCACTAAAAAAAAAAAAAAAAAACTGCAAAATTGCTGTAAAAACCTGTGGCAGCGTTACATCGTGCATTCTGCATGTGTAGAGATGGTGGTATTATTCATGATATTAAACTTGATTTTCTTATTACGGGGACAATGGGCCTTAAAAAGCTTAAAAATCAGTTTTTTATTTTTTGTGAATTTCACTTTAAATATTATTCAAGGGTACATTATATGCCCTATGGCATGCATTTATCAGAAAAAAAAAATTATTTTTGAGAAAAAAATGTAATTTTACACGTCCTCTTAGAAATCTTCGAAATGCCCCATGCACGTTAGATATCAATGAAAATCCCCAATATTTTTTATAAAAGTTTGGTTCATATAAACAAATAAATCTGTGCATCGAATTTTATTTATTTGAATATAAAAGTAAAAAAAAAAAAAAAAAAAAAAATTGAAAAATTTTCAAAAAAATTTAAAATTTTTTCCATTTTTTTCTCAAAAATAAAATTTATTTTATTTTTTGTGATAAATGCATGCCATAATGCATATAATGAACCCTTGAGTAATACTTAAAGTGAAATTTACAAAAAAAAAAAAATTGAAAAAATTTGAATTTTTTTTAATCTTTTTATTCAAATATATAAAATTGGATGCACAGTTTTATTTATACATATAAACCGAACCTTTATAAAAAATATTGGGGATTTTCATTGATATGGAATGCGCAGGGGGTATTTCGAAGATTTCTAAGACAACGCGTAAAATTCCATTTTTTTCTCAAAAATAATTTTTAACCATTTGGAAAAATGGTTATTGTTCTCGTCAGGGTAGGAAATGAAAAGTATATCTGAAGGTTTTTATTGGTTTAATCCGCATTTTATTCGTTTTCTGATTGGTCTATACAGTAATCTGTATTTCCCTTTAGTTTCAACAGAGATGGACAACAGAGTGTTGCCACTATGACAAAAAAGTAATAAAAACTACAAAAAAAAATTAATAACTCAGAAACAAATTGAGATACAGCTTTCAAACAAATTGCATTTAAAAGTACATTTTTTTTCTCTACACGACGATGTAAAAAGTAATATTGTGGAATGTTTAGCAGTTTAAGTATGAAATTTCATTTAAAATGTGTCATCAGATTTCTTGGAAATCTGACGACGGAAAAGCCTTTTCCCGAACAGCCAATGAAATGCTTGGATAATACGCAAGTTTCAGGTGGATAATAACTAAACAAAATGAAAGAAAATTAATAACAGTTTCTGCCAAAGAGTTAATTTTAATTTGTAAGATTTTCACGTGAAAAAGAAAAATGCAATAAGCCAATTAAAAATAACAAAAAAGATAAATAGTACAGCAATGAATACATATAAATATTTCACACCAAATAAGAGTCCCAGGCGATTTCTGTCGTTTGGAATTTTTACGTGTAATAACACTATTAATGTTTAATTCATGGCGTACGTAATGCATGATCAACTCCGTGAGAATATTCTAGCTCTTAAATTTTAGTCTTTGAAAAAAATCACACTAGATTAATATTAACACAATTATTCTAATTGGTAAACAAATCATATTAGATGTAAATTTCCAACTGGGCGAAAAATGTCCGGACCAGGATTCGAACCCGGGACCTCCTGGCTGAAGCCGCCAGTGCTCTGCCATCTGAGCTATCCCGGACGATTTTGGTCGAACTTTTTCACCCAGCTAACCTTGATGATTACAGCATCTGGTCTGAAACCTGGTTCAGCTCAACAGAATAAATCTCAGGTAATGGAACTCCAGAAATCACTGGATATGAAATTACATTAGATTAATATTAACACAATTATTCTAATTGGATTAATTTATTGGATTACGTGAGATTTATTCTGCTGAGCTGAACCAAGTTTCAGACCAGATGCTGTAATCATCAAGGTTAGCTGGGTGAAAAAGTTCTACCAGAATCGTCCGGGATAGCTCAGATGGCAGAGCACTGGCGGCTTCAGCCAGGAGGTCCCGGGTTCGAATCCTGGTCCGGACATTTTTCGCCCAGTTGGAAATGTACATCTAATATGATTTGTTTACCGATTAGAATAATTGTGTTAATATTAATCTAGTGTAATTTCGTATCCAGCGATTTCTGGAGTTCCAATACCTGAGATTTATTCTGTTGAGCTGAACCAGGTTTCAGACCAGATGCTGTAATCATCAAGGTTTGCTGGGTGAAAACGTTCGACCAGAATCGTCCGGGATAGCTCAGATGGCAGAGCACTGGCGGCTTCAGCCAGGAGGTCCCGGGTTCGACTCCTGGTCCGGACATTTTTCGCCCAGTTGGAAATTTACATCTAATTTGAAAAAATCATTTTCCAAATGGTCGTTGTAATTTGTTAAATTGCTTTATTTTTTATTTTATTTTATTTTTATTTTTATTTATTATTTTTTTTTGTTGTGATAAATGCATGCCATAATGCATATAATGTACCCTTGAATAATATTTAAAGTGAAATTTGCAAAAAAATAAAAAAAAATTAATTTTTAAGTTTTTTAAGGTCCTTTGTCCCGTTAAGGGGACGGTGGACGTTTAAAAAAAATTCTTTTAATTTTCATAATAGAGATTTGAAATTTTGTGCAAATATATATTTCACCCTAAGTATATAGAACACGTTATAAGAAATTTCCAATCTTATTATAACTTTAATATCTTTTAAAAATTTTAAAAATTTTAAATGAAAGTTTAAAATGCTCCTTGCGTCTTATTATTTTAGATATTTCCTCGATTTTGTATTTTTATCATGTAAAACACTATTACAAAAAAATCTATGTGTCGATTTTTTAATCCCTTGAATAGTTCATTTTTTAGAAAAATTTTTCATAATTCCATGTCGATTTCCATCAAAATTCTGCCTTATAATAAGTTAGAAATAAAATTTAATTATCTTAATGAAGCCGAATTTTAAAATCCATACACAATTTCTTTTAAATCTATATCAGGATTCTTCCTTATCAGTTTCATGAATTTTGATTAAAAATTAAGTAGAAAGGAGCATTTAAAAAAGTTGAAACCAGTATTGAGAAAAACAGATTTAAAGTATAGGGCCATTCCATACAAAATGAGCAAATCAGCTGTGGCAGACATGTCACAGATTTTGATGAAAATCAGTATATAAGTAGATTATATCTATTTATGAGTAAATGTAATATAATAGATTTGAGGATTGTTTATTTAAATATTAAAAATTACAGTAAAAGTTGATACAAAATCAAGTCATTGTCAACATGCTTGAAATTTCAATTTTGATTATTAGCGTTAGGGATATAAAGGTTATATTAAAGATTAATCATTATTAAGAATGGATAATAAGTAACAGATTAGCGTAAGTTAGTGATTGTATTTTTATTCCTTAATGAGACTAAAAATATTTTTGAAAAATTTTTAGGGAAAAAAATCATTATTTCTAATTCTCTTTTATACATGGAGGATAGCTCTGACAAGTTTAAAGTTACTTGACGTTATAGCAAAAAGTATATATTTTAAATATCGAAACTTCCATTCTTGCTTTTTTATTCCTTAATGAGAAAAAAAATAAATAGTAAAAAATGTTCATGGTAAAATGCAATATCTCTATCACCGGCTTGTACGTAAAGGAAACTTCTTTTAAGATATTTAAATTATTTGATATTATAGATAAAAGTGTATATTTTAAATATAGAAACTTTTAATCTTGCTTTCAGTTTATTTTTGGCTATTAATATATTTATTTTAAACTACAGTAAATATATATATATATATATGATTACGTTGAACAAAAAATTACATACTAATCTTAAATCCATAGATGGCAGCACTACATTTTACCCCCTATAAATCGTGCAATATTGTAAAAAACGCGCGCGGATTCAAAGAGAAAAGCCAATGGAATGCAATAAATATAACTTTTTAAACCCAATTTTGTTACGTTACGAATCAAAAGGCAATCTTGAATTTTTTTGAGCATATCATGGACTTATTGATCTTTATGTCTGTGCAATAACTGTAATATCTGACTTTTCCTTCAGTATTTTTTTTCCCTACCAATATGAAGAAAATTATGATTTTGTAACTTTTTTTTGATGTTTCTAAATTTTTTTTAAAGATGAAGGAAATACATGGCAACTTAAAAACTTTAGTAATTCGATCTTAATATGTAACACTACATCAGGCATCCATTTCACAGATGTTTTTGAACTGCTTTCATTTTTATAACGTTTTTAGTTTTCTCAAAATTGACAAATTTTCAATTTTTACAACAAGTTTAAGATTAATCATGACGTTACCAAATTATTATGACTAAATAAATATAAAGATAATTTTCCAGAGATTACAATATTACAAAAATATTTAATTTATGTTAAATAGTTTCAAGATACGTAACTTCAAACTTGCAACTTTGAACGATTGTACACATGCCATGTCCAGAACTTGCAACATTTTTAATTTTTTGTCGAAATATTTTGCAATTCTCTATTTGAATATGAATTGAATCTGTGTATAAAATTTTATTAAATTCTGTTAATATGTAGCCACGTCTTTTTTTAAATTTTTGCTCATTTTTTGTGGAATGACCCTATATTAAAATGGCGAAAAATAATTTGTGAACAAAATTAAAACACTTGAAACTTTGCGTAAAATAATCGGATCTGCATGCGATTTTCCAGGAATGACGTAGTACAAATTGCAGAATAATAATACACACAAAAATGAATTTCGACTTTGGAGTCGATTTTTTGTTCATATAAAGGTCGACGCCCCCCCCCCCCCCCACACACACACACACTTACAGAATTGTATCTTGCTTACAACTCTTAATTTTACAGATGTTTCGGACGATTTTCATGGTATTTACAGAACTATTTTGTGTAAAATATTTATGCTTTTTGCAGTCAGTTTGCTAATCCTTATTCATAAGTGTCTTTTTACACAGTAATAGTTGACAAAGTCTTTTGTAGTATCGCAAGATTTATTTTGTACCATTTCTCCTGGACAGCTTTCCAAAGTCATGAACCATTGTAGGTCGACGTTCGTATGCTCCTTTTTAAAATCTAAAAACAAAAGAACCAATGGGCGATGCATCTGGAGGTTGAGCGTAGATATCAGTAAATCCCCCCCCCCCGCACAGTGTCTTAGCATGGGGGATACGTATTGCACACTTGGCATCCTCTGAATAAATTCACAATTTAATGCACAAGTTTTAATTGAAACGAAACTCAACTATTTTCTTTACATTAATAAAAAGTACTTAAATATATCATTATTTAAAAAAAAAAAAAAAAATGGCGAAAAATTGATAAAGAAAAATAAAGCGAAATTCATTTAACAAAGCGTTTCTTAGTATGAATGAAAAGATAGTAAGCTTTAGTTAACCAATGACTTATTAAGCAGAAAAACTGAACAACAAGGTTCGGGATCACGATGGAAACAGTAGAATTTAGACGTCTGCGCATGTGCATGAAAAAACCCACTCGCATTCTGAATGCAACGGAACACAAGTATATTGAATAGCCACATGACACTTTGCGACTGTCTTTTCTGCTATAATTTATGTATTTTGTGACGCGTTGTTTTACTTTAAGAGAAAAATGGAAGATTATTATTTTATTGCTATTTTCCTCATTATTTTTTACTTTATTAATAAATTATTAAAATTGTTTAATAATTTTTCATTTTAAAATGTGAGTTATCACAGAATTCCGCGATTAAGTAAAGTAAAATTTATTTTTAAGTTTTAGTGGTAAGAAAAAAGCGTAAAAGTTAGTAACTATATCATATTTTTTCAGAAGAATATAAATAGTTTAGAATAACAGATATTTTAGGCTAATAGACAATATAAATATCTAAATGTGGATATGTTTAGAGCTCTATATTAGATGGGAGTATCAAATAGTTTCACGTATGATATTATATGGATCCTATTCTCTTAAAATATCTATTATAATTTAGATTTCTAATATGCAAACAAATCAAAAATTGAAACAAAATAACATACAGCATGATTCTCAGAGCAAGAGGCATTTATTTTTTCTCAAAGGCATTTTATACTTTAAAACCTTTTTTTCCGGACAAAACACCGTAGATGAACTACAGTAAGTTGAGCAATCCTGTAAAATCATGTCAGCGTTTCAAACTATTTTTAGGGTTCCGTACTTAAAAAGTAAAAACGGAACCATTATAAGATCACTCCTGTGTCTGTCTGATTGTCACAGCCCTTTTACTCGTAAAATATGCAACGTAGAAAGTTCAAATTGGGGGAAATAATAAACACTATTGACCCACATATTTACAGATTAATAAATATTCATAAATATATTTAGGAAAAATGTAGAGGGGCTAATTAAGTTACTTGAAAAAAAAATCTTTTCTTTGTATATCGTGTGAAAGCTTTCGTAACGTGAAATCAAAAATATATTTCATTTAATTTTAGGTATTATATTTTCAAAGTTATGGTGGAAAATGTAGTGCAAAAATATCTCCCCCCCCCCCCCATCTAACGCTGAATCTAATTGAAACTAAAATTATTAAAAAATTAGAGGTAGTAGACATTAATTTCAACCTTGCAGGAAAATTATAGCGATGACCTTAGGTCACATAGTTTTTGAGAAAATCGCATTTTTCTGTTACACTCAAATTTCGATTTACGGTCTTCAGAAAAAGTGTTGATCAGATCTGTAGGTACCTATCGTAGCAGAAGTATAAAAGCATTGTTGATCATGAATTTCGGAAAAAATTGTCGGTTTAGCCGAGATATTAACCCTTAAAGACACGGACGGTTTGGACATACATAATGACAGGGACGGCGTACTCTATGCTCCATCGGCTTTTAAAGCCTAGATAACAAATTTTAAGGATATATTTATGTAATGCAATGCCCAGTAGCAGTATAAAAGCAATAAACGCCAAATTGTTAAAAACAGACTAAATTAATGAGAATTAATCACATAAATACTATGGAATTCGCGACTAGTTTCCATTAAGCGGCTCTCTCAATACACCTACTATGTCTTTAAAGGTTAACTAAACACCTATATGGAATAACAAATATGCAGAATAGCTATATTTGCTATTATTTAGGTTCCATATATCATTGAACTTTCATGGTATATACATTTATACTTTTCTAGTATACAGGGTGCAAAGGAAAGTCCCTTTAACCTGAAAATACTTGTGAACGGAGAGAGCTACAGCTATGAAAGTGAGGTAAAGGTATAGTAAAGTGACTACACCTGATTTAATGAAAATGGCAGCAGCGCCCCCTAGTGGTGAAATTTGGAAGATAGCCACTGCAAATCGAAAACGAAAAGATATAGAGCAAAATTTCCAGCTAGAAAGTTTTAGAGCTTCAATTACTTATTAGAATAGGACATTTGGTTTACATGGATAAGATAAATCTTCGCCTGTTTACACAAAAATGTCCGAAATCGATGCACTCCATTTTGTGTAAACGTTTGAATGGAATAGTCAGAAGTATGAAGAAATATGCACAATTTATGCTATAAATACGTACTTATCTCAATACATTTTGATAACATCACACACACACAAAAAAAAGACAAACTGTATCACAGTGATCATTAAATATTTATTGACTATTACAACACTAAGATTATTTAGAATAGTTTTGAAAGTTAATGTACGGTATCAATATTTGGCGTAAAATTGTTTTGTGACTATTATGTATCAAACACGTATTACAATTAGTTATCTAGTTATCTAGTTAATATTCAGTATGTTCGTAAAGTTGCTCACGCCATTGCTCACGATACACGTTTGTATTCGTGAGAGTAATTCTGCATGCACATTTCTCAGCATGGAATGTCTATTGCAATCTTCTTCAATACGACGACATATATTTAACCCTCTCAAGGGCGGTGGCTTGACGGTCTAGCCACCTAATTTTAATTCCAAAACTGACAAATGGCACCAAGAATATTTTAATAAACTTTTGCTTTTGTAATGAAAGTGCAAATTAGCGGGTTTTTCTTTTCTGGGAAATTTCGGACATTTTTGGGTATGCAGGTGACGATTTATCTTATCTGTGTGAACCAAATGTCGTTTCGTACTAATTAATAGATGCTCTAAAACTTTCTAATTGGAAATTTGTTCTACCTCTTTTCGTTTTCGATTTGCAATGGCTATCTTCGAAATTTCGCCACTAGGGGTGCTGCTGTCGTTTGCATTAGGTCGGGCGTAGTCACTTTACTGGACCGTTACCTCACTTGTATAGCTATTGCTCTGTCCGTTCGGAAGCATTTTCAGGTTAAAGGGACTTTCCTTTGCACTCCTGTATACTATACAGCTATACCCAACCCTACGTTGTATAGTTTTTACGAAGTCTTAGTATTCTTTTAGCAACGGTATTTTTTTAATAATACACTTACTACCCTCTGTGCGCGAGTAATACTCGCACTTGACCGTTTATTTTAATATTTCAATTAATCTAAATTTCCTTTTTAAATCTAATTGAATAGAATTTGTAATGATTTTCCGTTGAGTGAAATGCTACTGATAATAAGATTATTTTATATAAATAATATCATTTTATTTTTGAATTTGTTTTTGTCTTATCTAGCTTTTTCGTGAGTTTATTCGAGAAAAATAAACAACTAATTGTAATACGTGTTTGATACATAATAGTCACAAAACAATTTTACGCCAAATATTGGTACCGTACATTAACTTTCAAAACTATTCTAAATAATCTTAGTGTTGTAATAGTCAATAAATATTTAAGTGAAATTTGCCAATTTCCATAGAACTATACGGATGCTGGAATCCTCGATCATTCTACTGTGAGTTGCCAATCTAGAAAAGTTAAGTGAGGACGAAAGCATAGTTGGAAATGTTTATTCCAGGAGATCCATCTTAATACTATGAATAATCAGTAATGTGAATTTTAGTATCTCCATACTAGTAAACTGAATTAAGGGGTCTCAGGACGCTTAAAGTTTTAAAATTTTTGAAATTTAATTTTTTTTAGATGTTAAGCTCCTATCTTTTTTGAACATTTTTATATAATTGTTTCATTGAAATTCCTATTAGAACAGAAGTTATGGCTTTTAGAATTATACCCACTCAATAGCGATGTCTCAGAAGCGATGTTTCCGAAACTCTGAAGCCATTTTTCTCCAAATGACGTTTCTGGGCTTAACGCGCAAGATATCTCAAAAACTTCTGAATACTTTTCATGAAATTTTCAAAACATATGCTTCATGTTAGTCTTTATAAACTGAACATAAAATTTCCTTTTTATTGTTCAGAATAAAATATATTTTTAGGTGTTGAAATTTGCTAACTTTTGCATTAGCTAAATACAACTTTGTATTAAAAATACAAAAATGCTTTAAATACAAATTTATTTAGGCTCGGGGTAATTATTACAATTTGAAGTATAAGTAGGCACCAAAATTTTCATTCTAGCTGCTAAATTTATTTTGTAATCCTGCGCGTAATGTGTTATGCCGATTTTTTGCTAGTAAAATGTCTGACAGCTTGGAGCCTCCTGGAAATGCTAATTCTGCATCTTGAGAATTTTTAAATACAGGAAATGAAAAAAACATACTTATATCTTTCATTCCAACTTAAATTGCGTCTTAAAATGAAATACATTTTAAGATATTAAACGTTGAAAACGGTCTTTTTTTTCATTTTTTCCAATTTTAAGAGTCTTGAGACCCCTTAATTTCATAAATAAAAATGTTCTTATAGTGACTCTTAAACAGACATTGTCTGAACATACATTCACATTTTCCTCTTTCCGTACTCGAAATTGGACATCAAACTTTAAAACTCTTAATCGTGATAGATAAAGCATTGAATTAGTAATAATTCGTAGGGGTGCTTTACTCTTTCACTAAAATTTATTTCCGAAATGAAACAAATTTTCAAAGCTATTTTCATCGAGTAGGGATGTCCATGTAGGGGATCCAGTAGTTTTCAAATACTCGTTTCACTTGGGAATTTGTTTCTAACATGAGAGATCTCGCCTTTCCAATTTTTGAAATAATTCGTTTTCCCTTAACCCTTTCCGGCACACTGTGCCCGGGTCGGGATACCTAATTTTAATTCCAAACTTACGAACAGCACCAAGAATATTTTAGTAACATTTTGCTTTTACAATGAATAGTTAAAGTAAGATGTTTTTAATTTCTGAAAAATTCGTTTTAAAATTCCGGTGTCAGTCGATCATTTCATCATTTTACAACAAAAATGCCCGTGCCGGAAAGGGTTAATTACCCATTTGGAACAATTTTCCATTTAAAACGATATCTTAACTTTTTCTTATTGACAATGTTACCTATCACGGCTTTCGATATAGAAAAATATGACTTTCATGGTTTCTTTTAACAGGTGAGTAATTCTCTTTGAAATTCCATCCATCGCTTCTTTAAAAGCGTCATTTAATATGGAAACAAAATTTTCAGCATAACTTACTTTTTGAAAAAGCGAAAACGAGTTTTCAAGATATATGGTTGAATCCATATCAACTCAGGCACGGGGGTTACCTTCATAGTCTCAGACGTTTTTGAATTGAACATATGTTAAAATTTAAGAAAAAGTAAGATACCTGTATATTTTTGTTTTGACGAAAAAAATTTCTGGCCCAAGATACAGGCCGCCAAAGATGGCATCCCGGGCACCATTTTGCATTCGCAATTTTCGATAAAAATTTTCTCTCTTGAACGGTGCAAGATTTTTTGTTGCGTTTTTTTTTATTTTAAAGATAATATTCTTCTGTTTAAAATGATATGCCCAATTTTGAAATATGTATTCAACTTTTCTTGTGGCAGCCTTTTGAAAAAAAAATTTTTTTCAAAAAAAATTTTTGTTTCAAAAATGCCTATTTCAAAAATTTTGATTTTTTTGCTCTTGATCAATACCATTGGGAACTACCTTCACTGTAAAGGAGAACTTCCACTTTTGAGTAGAATAAGTTTTAAAAACATTTAAAAAATTCAGAGAATTTTACAGGAACTGTATATATACAGTTCCAGTAAAAGTCACTGAATTTTTGCTTGTTTGTATCATTTTGTAAGGGTAAGTCTACGATATATCCTAAACAAGTTGGAAATTGCAATATAAAATGTGGCAAATGAGGTGCGTTCATACTATAACTAGTTTTATAAATATTCAGATCTTGGTGCAATAAGTGTTACACTCTTGGGCAAAAAGGCATGAATACAAAATTTATTTTGACTTCTATATATTACATTCAGTAAATACGGAAGTAATATGAATCCATCTTAAAAAGGACTTAATCACCATGGCAACCTAGAATCATTACCTATCATGGTATATCATTGAATCAATTATGTATCATAGGACTTTTAAATAGAATGGAAAAAATTTTTATTAATATCTTTTTAAGTTTCTATTCGATTTTCATAACATTTGAAGTGATACATATTTTATTTTCACTACAGAACATTGCATAGTAAAACAATCTTAATATAACATATATCATTACACAACAATACAACCATATTAATGCAAGTTAGAGTTGAGACAGACGGGCAGACAAACCGATTCCATAAAGACTTTCAACTATGTTGGAAAGTGTTAAAAACACATAAATAGGTTGGAATTTGACTTTTAAAAATTCATATCAATTGACGGAAGCATACTTTCATACAACCCTGCATTTTACATACTCTCTTTATCTTTATATACATGCCACTATTTAGCTAATATTTAATTAAGTCTAAAACACGCTTAAAACTAGTAAAATCACACTTCCAGAGTTTATCATCCATAGTCGGCCATATATCTAATTCTTTGCGCAGACCTGTATATCATTTTATCTATATTCTTCAAACATATCTTAGTATACTAAAAGAATTTCAGTATAAAAATGCATAACTCATTTAAAAATCACCTTTAAATCACTTTTGTTCATACTCAGTAACTGTTACGATTTCTTTTGTGCACCCCTGTATATGATCTACAGTATTTATACACACAACGCAATTAATATGGAAAAATTTAGTTAAACTCATATCACAACTAAAAATGCACTTCCAGCAATCATCGTTAATATACAGTATTTTGTATACAGTAAAGTATTTGAAATCTTTTGTGTGTCCCTGTAAATACTAT
Source organism: Maratus speciosus (assembly GCA_963932465.1). Classification (NCBI taxonomy): domain Eukaryota; kingdom Metazoa; phylum Arthropoda; class Arachnida; order Araneae; family Salticidae; genus Maratus; species Maratus speciosus. The sequence continues at coordinate 680,765,215 of OZ010787.1, read as the reverse complement.
GCACTTTCTATTACACAGGAAGTTACTTGTAAACCACAGCAACATATATAATTTTATTATATGTGAAAGAGTTTAGCATAATTAAAATACGCCACAAACAATACTCTTCTTATACCATTATCTAATGGAATTCTTTTGTGAGGATCTGTAAATGAATAATTTTCTTTGCACCACATATTTTACAGAATGTATATTTTAATACACTTCATTTTAGTACATAGTTAAGATATATTTTTCCATGTTTTGTTTTATTTGTTTTATGCTTCCATTCATCGAACTTTTTAAACACGCCTTGTATAACTTGTCAAAATCAAAAGTGGAAGTTCTCCTTTACACGGAAGGTAGTACTCAATGGTATTAATCAACAGCAAAAAAATCAAAATTTTTCAGATTGGCATTTTTGAAAAAAAAAATTTTTTTGAAAAAAAAAATTTTAAGGCTGCCACAAGAAAAGTTGAATACATATTTCAAAATTGGGTATATCATTTTAAACAGAATAATATTAGCTTTAAAATAAAAAAACCTCAACAAAAAATCTTGCACCGTTCAAGAGATAGGGCACTTTAAAATTTTTATCGAAAATTGCGAATGGGAAATGGTGCCCGGGATGCCATCTTTGGCGGCCTGTATCTCGGGCCAGGAATTTTTTTGGGCAAAACAAAAATATACAGTTATTTTATTTTTTCGTGAATTTTAACATATGTTTAATTCAAAAACTTCTGAGACTATGAAGGTAAGATTTTATCTTTGGCTGCCTGAATTGACATGGATTACACCATATGATATTTTTTTACAACAAAAAAAATCCACTAAAAAATGACTGAACGGGCTCCTTAGTAATGATTAACTAACCTACCCGGAGTTACTCGATTTCATGTCAATAATCTTAAACGTACCAAAATTAGAGTTGAATGATTTTGTATTTTTAAACGAAAAGTTTTCCAAGGTAGCCTAATGTTGATGTCCCTGCTGCCTTCGTCAAAGTACACTATCGAATTTGTACGATTTTATATTTTTAAACGAAAAATTCATCCAAATGAACATAGAGATAGCAGCAGCACTGCCTTCGGCAGCGTACACTAGACGTGCTATAGACGATAAAATATAGGTACAATTTATAACCGGTGAAATGAAAAAATAAACTTTATTATTAAATTAAATATTATGGATAACATATTAACTAGTTCAAAAGATATCTCGCATGGAATTTTGGAAAAGTACATTTTGACATAAACCGCATTAGATTTTTTTTTATCACTCTTTACAGAGAACAGCAGATTCATTTTTTGTCGTAACAAAAGTAATTATAGGAATGTTTTATGTGTCTTATGTAAGATGAGCTCAAAACTACTGTTTTTTCTTACGGATATTTTTAATCGAATTTATTGAACATTTAACCATCGCATGATTCCTTTAATTTTCAAAACTTGACGCTACTTTTTTTTTCATCATTCGTTTCGCTGTATATACGGATTTTCACTATTCCAAATTAAAAATAAAATTACTTGTATATTACTTATTTACTAGAAAAATAAAGTTACTAATCATAAACCGGTTCAATACTCAGAATCGCATTTTCAAATTTAATTGAAAATATTATTAACTACACTGCTCAAAACAATTAAAGGATATTTGAAGTTTTATATAAAATAAAGATATAAACGAAATTTTTTTGCCGAAAATAGAAGAAGAGAATCACAAATGTAAATTTTTCTGGTTTTCAAACTGTGGAGTATGCAAATTTTGAGTTCGACGTCAAAAACGTTGCTTCAGCGGCAGCGAATGAAATTTGACTTTCAACTGGATAAAAGAGAATGAAGACAAAGATGATCGGCATTCAGTGATTGCTTTGTTTCGATGAGTACGATGTCTCAGCGAAGTCATTTGACAGATTCAGAAGCTTTGAGAATTGTTGGTAGGTTAGAAACAACCAAACTCAAGCCGAAGTAGCGCAAGCCATTGGAGTGTCACAAAGTGTCATTTCCAGGATCTGGAACCGTTTTTTGGAGAGTGGATGTGCAGGCCGAAGACCAGGGCAAGGTCGTAGACGGGCAACAACGCCCAATGAAGATCGGTATTTAGCGTTAACAGCTCGGAGACACCGAACCATGAACGCTACTCTTCTCCAACAACACCTTCGCTCGGCTACAGGCACCACGATTTCAACTCAGACTGTCCGAAACTGGCTCCATGCTGTAGGTCTGTATGCTCGCCGACCGATGGTATGTGTTAGATTAACATCAAGGCATCGTCGCGACCGCAGGGAGTGGGCAACCGAGCATGTCAACTGGAGGAGAAATGAATGGAGCAATATTCTGTTTTCTGACGAGTCCCGTTTTTCTGTGCATCCGGATAATAGGCGTATTTTCATCTGGAGGGACCGTGGCAGTAGGAATAATCTTGCGTTCGTGCACGAAAGTGTCAGATTTGGCGGTGGAGGAGTGTTGGTATATGGTGGCATCTCCATTGACGGGCGCACTGACCTCTACATCATTCGAGATGGAGCTCTGACTGGTCGCCGATATAGGGATGAAGTCCTTAGACCTATTGTAGTCCCTTACGCTGCAGCAATCGGAGATAACTTCATTTTAATGGACGATAACTGCAGGCCACATCGTGCAAACCTGGTGGAGGATTTCCTTTTCGAGGAAGGAATCGTTCGAATGGAATGGCCAGCGTGTTCTCCAGACATGAATCCAATCGAGCACGTTTGGGACGCTCTAGGAAGACGAGTTTCTGGCCGCCAACAACCCCCACAAACTCTCCAAGAACTGGAAAGAGCTCTTCTGGAAGAGTGGGGCAGAATACCCCAACTCGTCATTAATAGCCTCATTGAGTCCATGCCTCAAAGGTGTTCACCCGTGGAAACCATACCCCCTACTGAAAATGATTTTCTTTGAAGAAAACACCTTTTCTTATTCTTTTTTTCTCATATGCACAAATTGTGTTTTTTTCCTTTAGTACACAAATGCGCAATAAAATGCATTTTTTTCTGCCAAACATGTGTAATTTATTCTCATATAACCTACTATGTCTGTCGACCATGTATCAATCAGCTAAACAGTTTACCAGATAAAAATCTACCTAAAACTGCAATATCCTTTAATTGTTTTGAGCAGTGTATTAAAATAAAATCATAGAAATAATTTGTTTCACGGAGAGTTACAAATTTCCTATCGCCAACTTTTTTTTGTTAATATTTGTTAAATTTTTTTGTTATTGTTTGTAACACATTAGTGTTTTATTTGTTACATTTCTACAATTGCCCATTTTATACAAATGTCGAAAATTTGACATCAAATGTCAGATTGGAAAGAAAATATGTTTTGGAAGTTTTCGAAAACATAGTTTTAAGAGTCCAAAATATAAATTTTGGTATTTATAAATTCTTAATAAGTTTTTGCCTTAGAATGACAAGGTTTTAAGTACTTCGATCATTATTTTAAGCAAAAACGAGCTGAAAATTTCATTTCTCCACACGCAATACTGTAATAAAAATAGTTTAGCATTCGATAACTCCAGAAATTTTCGATGGAATGCGTTGTGCACTAGTTCAAATTGTAAGCAAAATTAAGGATTCTCAGTTTTTTTAGGCGAATTTCCCAGTTAGAACATTGTCATTTAAACGCACCGTATTACAGTACTCATTTTAATAGTTCAAATAGTGTTCAACTTAAAATAAGTATGTTCATATTTGGTATTTTATAAATATCATATAGAGTAAAATTTACTGACGAACAATCGGCCAAAGAAAGAATAGTCCATAGATTTTAATCTCCTAATTGTCACAGAAAAAACGAAAATAGCCATTGGACTGGAAATGAAGTCTTTTTTTCCCAATTTATTGGTAAAAAAAATCAGCTTGTGAGTTCTCTTCAAACGGAAGTTGTATCAAACTCTTCAATTTTCAATACGAACACCTAATTTTGATAATAGGGACTATTCGGTCAAGTAGTTTAATTATTATGAAAATTTCAAGTTTGGACCTCCTAATGTTAAATTCATTTGTAAATGTTTCAAAAAAGATTGCAATGAAGGTAGTTATTTCAGCATAACTCAAACACTACTTGACAGAAAGAGCTGTTATTTGTCACATCTTCTAAAAACAGATTTTAGTTTTAAAAAAATGATAGATTTAGAAAATTTATTCCAAAAATGTATGTATATTTTGAAATTATTTTTCGAAAAAATATATAAATTATTTTAGCATCTAAGACTAAATATTCGACATTTATCTTAAATATTAACTGATTTAATTTTAATTAATTTAAGTATTACTTACCAATAAATAAAGTTTACTGAAAAATTTCTTTTCACGCATTGAACTTATATATGTAAAGAAACTTATATAATTTATTTGAATTTTTAAAACTGAAACTTCTATTTCATGTGTAAATAACTCCTTGAGACTAAATAAAGTACATACACATATAATGATGTTTTCACAAATGCGAAGGGTACTTTTTGTATTACATAATACAAAACTTTTAAAATTTTCTGCTTGTACTAGAATACAAATACCCTTTTTTAAATGAGATTATTAAAGCATGTATTGCATATTGCGATTTAATGCATTTCTTTTGTGAAATCGGAGAAAGTTTTCTGTGAAACTATTCTGCTTCCCAATAGTATTTCTAAAAATTAAAAAAAAAAAAAAAAACATTGAGGTTTATTTTCATGTGTCATTACGATAGGTATTAAATTTATAAGAATCCCTATTTTGTTGAAAAGTCCAAAATTCTTAAACATTTTTTACATGAGTTTTTAAAGTCAGTAAGTCAATTCAAACTTATAAATTTTAACGGCGTGAAAAATCGATGTTTACGTCTTAAAATTATCCCGAAGTTTAATGAGCTGTTTCCATATATTCTAATTTAAGAAATAGTTCATGCCATCTTTTTTCGAGCCAGAAAAATAATCTCATCTAATGAATATAAATGCTTTATTTCACAGGCGAGTAGCGCTAATTTGATTGATTATATGATTTTGAATTTTACATTCGTTGAAGTAGAAAAAGAATCTGGATTTCTTTATTTTGATAATGCACCTATAAATAAATTTATTGTTTTCAACACTACTTTTGCTACATGACATGAATTAAGTTTATAGTTTTAAAAATTTCCCTCCTTATGTAATTCACCATTTTGAAATATTTCGTTTATTAATATAATTTTAAAAATATTAAAATATACATTCTAATATTATTCATGAAATTAGACAGTTTGGATGATGGCCAGGAGAAAGAGCCTTCAGTAAAAAAGCACGTGTATGTTGCTTTAGTTTAAAAATTTAGTACAGTAAGAGCAAGAAAATTTTACAAGTCTTTATTACAATTTGTAAACTCTTAAAAAATTATTTTAAAATGTATATCAATCTTTAAACATACGAACGGCACGGCGTACCACGTACAAAACAGCTACGTATTCCAAAATATTTACGCGAATAACACCTGTGCCTACTTTAGTCTTTAACCCAAAAACCCTTCAGTGTTTATTGGTTAGTCACTACTGGCATACGGAATTCACGACCACGTATTTATGTAATTTATTCCGTTTTCTTCCTTCATTAAGTTCATCTTTTAACAATTTCAAATTAATCACTTTTATACTAAACATTGCATTTACCCTCTTGCTGCGCAACCCGAGATTTTCCCGGGCAACGAAAAAGTAGCACAATTTGCGAAACCTGAGATTACGTCGGGGATGCATTTTTTCTGTCTAATTAACCCTCCTTGATTATTCCCACCAGTTATTTTTTTATTGGAAATTTTGCCTAATTTAGTCGGAGCATTTTCCCGATTAAATTAGACAAAAATTTTTGTTTTGAAAAACCGGGGACAAAAGAATAAAAATTCTTAAAAGACGCTCGTTGCGAAGGGCTTAAATACGCAATTTTTTAAGTTATTTTGATAAAACAATTACGCAGCGAGGTGGTTAAATAACAATGTCGTCAAAAGATGATATTTAAACTTCAAAAAGCATTGGCGTAGAGAGTACGCCACTTTTATTTTTATTTTACTACAAATATAAAACTGTAAAACAATTCCAAATTTATTATAAAATAATTCCAATAGAATAGGTCTTTTTTTCCTCAGGTTGATGTTTTTTTCATTTATACTACTATTTCTTAAATTAGAAATATGTGGAAACAGGTCATTAAACTACGGGATAATTTTAAGACGTCGATTTTTCACGCCCATAAAAGTTATAATTTTGAATTGACTTAATGTATGCAAGAACTTAGGCCTTTTTCGCAAAATAAGACACTGGGGCATTGCATTTAAGAAGGACATTATTAAAAGCTGTAAAGTTTAGTTTTAAAATGCTTTTCAGAATTCAGTATGCCGTTCGTGGTGTTATGTTACTACAAATCGTCCGTGTTTTTAAAGGTTAAGGTATCCAACTACTTTTGACATCATTACATCCTGATAACTACTCATATTTAATTTAGATATAAGAATATACAAAAACATTTTAAAGCTGTAAGTTATATGCCAAATATTTGTTAATCATAAAACGTTGAAAGCAATTTTTTTTATAAAAGACGGTGTAGTTTCATTAGGCCTTATTTTATATATGTATCTATTTATTTCGATTGGTTCTAATTTATACTCCTCATTGCTACAGTATTGTAAAATAAATACAACAAAAATAATAAAAAATATATTGTAATAATTTCACTGAAGCAATTTATTTTCTTAGAAGGTTTACTAACTGACTGTAAATACCCCACATAATGGCGGCCAGAAGTACAAATTTGTAAAACAATATTAAAAAAAATGTTTAAAATAATTCAAGGATATTATTATAAAGTGCATAAAATTCTTACAAGTGATTTGGCACAATGTCTTTTGCACACATTATCGCTCAGATGGAAAAATTACAACTCGTTTGTAAACCAATCAGATGATTGTGTTTAAAATAAATACAATGTATTTTTCTTTAGGCTCCTATGTTTGGAATTTGCTGAAGTGGCCCTCTATTTTCACAGTTTCGTCAACGTTTATAAGACAAAATATGTTTAGGGTGATAAATTAAATGTAAGCATTATTGAAACATCTAATCTAAAAATTTTGCAGTAATAAATTTCACAAAAATAAATCGATGAACCGGAAAATTATTTAAATGAGCTGATTATTTTCCCATTTCAAATGAATCATCAAATTAAGAAATATTTACAGTTTTTTGATTTACAGTCTTTTAAAATAAGTAGTCCCTGTGTCGTTAAATTATACTATAGGAATTAATGATATAACGGATGTCCTTTCTTATCGCTGACCAATAGGTAATTCCTGACCATTTTATTTAGAGGTATAGTTCGAATTGCAAAAACTTTCAAATGTTATTGCTCATCAAAAGAAAATCAATTTACGTTAATTAGGAAAATTTAATGTGTTTTTGTCGTTTTCTTGTACTAAAATGGAAAACACGTTTTTTTCGTGCCCGTACGATAAAAAATCATAAAGTAAAAATGTCAAAATTCAGCATGTTTTGATTATAGAAGAATGGAATATTTCCTGTTTTGTTTCTTAGAGCATGGACAAGCGTTTTACAAAACAAAGTATAGAACACAGGAACGTATACAATTTTAAATTTCGTAACTTTTTAAAAAATTACGAATTTTGCGTAAGTGCATTTTCATAAGATGAACATTTGACACCATTTTACAACTGAAACTATATCCCTAAGATTTAGGAATTAGCTATACGTCAATCATAAGAAGATTATTGTAGCTTTTAATTTTGTTACAACATGAGATAGTGCGTGTTTATCGTTGGACGCAATGACTTTGTAAAGTTTTGAAATCGGAATAAACTTAATATTCGATAAAACATTAAGGCTAATGATAAACATTATACAAAAACAATGCATTCAAATTAATTTGAATTCCATTTATAGGAAATTCCTTTAAAAGATTTCCAGGTTCGTTTTTTACATTCATAGATTTTCCGTATATTTAAAAGTTGCATAACTAACTAGCTTTTCTTGCAATATCTTAATATCACCAACAGTTTTTTGCTGCGATAATTATCAAGTTTATTCAGAAGAAGCTGGATGAAAAAAATTTAACTAATATAATAAAAATTACATCATAAAATATCTTAAGAAGAAGGTTTTTTATAAATCTGTTCTTTCGAACGATACAAAGCATATAAACTCACTGAGTCGGTTTCTTAACTAGTTGGATGTGCCAATTCCAAAACTTTATCTCATGTCTGTATTTCATTTTAATAAGTTTTATTGCTATTTTTATTAGAATTATGCATAACTTCATACACTTTTCGATGGTACAATATTGAAAATTGCACAAAAATCGTTATTACAGCGCCCCCTATTGGCGGATTTTTTCCAAATTCAGGGAGGACCTTCTTGCCATGGCCAAAAACATACACAAAAAATTTGGTTCAATTTTATGCATAACTTCATACACTTTTCGATGGTATAATATTCAAAATGCACAAAAATCGTTATTAAAGCGCACCCTACCGACGGTTTTTTACCCAAATTAATGGAGGAACTGCTTGCCATAGCCACAAACATACACAAATAACTTGGTTCAATTCTATGCATAACTTAATACACTTTTCGATGGTACAATATTCAAAATGCACAAAAATCGCAGAAAAATCACTATTACAGCGCCCCCTACAGGCGGATCTTTTCCAAATTAATGGAGGACCTGCTTGCTATAGCCAAACACTTAAAAAATTTTCGTTAAATTCTATGCATAACTTCATACAATTTGTGGTGGTGCAATTGCGACACACGGACATACGGACACACGGACAGACAGACAGACATTTTGTATAAACATGTTTTTTGTGATCTCTGACCCCTAAAACGTGTAAATCTGTCGAAGGAAATTTCGATTACAATACTTTCTTCTATTGAAGATAGAAGAAAGTAAAAATTCCTTATGATTCGGAAATTCCATTAAATATATTTATCATACTTTAGTGTCAAAAGTATGCGAATTTATGTTGCACGATTTTACCCATTGTTTGAAATCACCATGTTTTTATCATTGCTTGTGAATACATAGTAGAGTAAAATCTTAAAGACGATAACAAAATAAAATTTTCCATTAACGATTTTTTTGAAGAAGCGAAATCCCTGGATAAAAAAGATGGAACATTTTCCGAGTAAATAAATGTATTTTATCTAGTCTATACTCATACATTATGAATCAATATTTCATTTTACCGTTTAAATTTAGAACGAGTTTTCGAAAATCGTTTAAACTTATGAACAACTTGTCTCTTTCTTACCTCGGCAGCAGTACTATGATTTCAATTTAGTCAACACTGGAGGAAAAAATAGAGTTATATTGTATAAAATTCAAATCGCCTCTAAAAAGGGTTTGGAATACAATTTTTAAAGTTATGTTATTCCTTTAGCCGAATCAATCAACTTTAAAAATTAACGAAGATAGTATTTATTGAGAGATTAATTGTGTTTCTTCTCATCCTAACTAAGTTTAATATTTATAAAATATATTGTATTCTGGAATAAAAAAATATTTATATTTTATTTAATTAAAGCACTGCATAGTACTTTCAAGACACAATTTAAGGGGGAAATTATTGAAATTATATAAAAAATACCTGAAAAAAGTGTCCACATCGCTTTTCTTGTACAGTCGTGGAAAAAAATGAAACATCCCGTACTTACTCTGCAATAAATTATTGTAGAAGAAAGTTACTGTTACCAACAGTGATGGAACAGTGGCGCAGCAATTACGCAATTGTCACCACTAAATTTTAATAGTATTCTTTGCCTTGAAAAACATCAGAAATTCTATGCTGAAATTAGCGTAAAAATACTAATAAAATTTTGCGCTGAAATTGATTGAATAAGTTATTGTAGAAGAAAGTTACTGGTACCAACAGTGATGGAACAGTGGCGAAGCATTTGCGCAATTGTCACCACTAAATTTTAATTGTATTCTTCGCCTTGAAAAATATCAGAAATTATACGCTGAAATTAGCGTAAAAATACTAATAAAATTTTGCGGTGCCAATTGATACGCTGCTGCTACAATGTTCCATCAATGGTATCAATGTATTAGAAATAAAGTCTATTTTTAAATGATGTATTTGCTTAAGGGATCCTCTACATATAAACACGAACCCAACTTTTGTTTTATTTTTTCAATAGCAATACCCAAGTTTGACACCATAAATAAATTTTACACCCTTCACATAGACTAAATACAAATTTTCATGAAATTCGTACGGTTAGTTTAAGAGAAATTAATTATTTTAAAATGAGCCTATTTTAGGGGCTGTAGCGCATCCAAATTGAAGTTCGGTACTTCATTGTTGAAATGCTGCAGAATGATTACGTCACCTCTATTGGTGTATTATTTCATGCCAATATATTTCACTCGTTTAATATATTTCGACTATTACCAGCACAAATGTTTCAATAAAATGTATAAAATATTTTTTTTTCAAATTATGTTTTTCTGCACATCATAGACGGCCCCTTAAACCATACAATTTGGCGTTTTTTAATCATAATTTGAAAATGACTTAGAAGAAAAATTTGAAATTGAGAATTCGCATAAAGCAGAACATAATAAATATAAATTTATCAAAGAGTTGTAGGTTCCAATTCATATTTTTTTGGAATATTAACTTTATAATTCACATTATGAATTTTTTTTAATTACAAATTCAGAGTATTTATGTTTGGATTTTTTTTTTTATTACCACACGGAATATTTGCGCATTAAGATTATAATTTCAGGAGTTATTAATAAAAAATGAAAATGTAATTTAACATTAGAAGCTCTAAATTTTAAATGTTGCTAATTCAAAAAGTTAACACACAAATGACTTGAAATTTCGTTTCTAGGCACAGCTTAAACCGAAGGTTTAAAATATATTATCAAAATTTTGTGTTACCAGTGGCCTCAATAACATGAGTAAAATTTTTTTTTCTTCAAATTATGCTTTTCTGCACATCATAGACCAGTATCATCTGAAATCAGTATTAACTTCAAAACTTCTTGAAAGAAAAATTTCAAATTTTGGATTTGTGTAAAGCAGAACGTAATAAATATAAATTCATCATAAAAATTTTAGGTTGCAATTCATATTTTTTTCGAATATTAATTTCATAATTTGTAATTCATATTATAATTTTTTTTTAATTAAAAATTCAATGTGTTTATGTTTGGGTTTTTGATATTATAACCACACACAAAAAGTTTCACATTATGATAATAATTTTAGGAGATATTAATAAAAATATGAAAATGTAAATTAACATTAGAAGCTCTATATTTTGAATTTTTATAATTAAAAAACTTATTATCCAAATGACATGAAATTTCGTTTCTAGACATAGTTTGAACCGAAGAGTTAAAATATCTTGTCAAAATTGGGTGTTGATATTGATAAAAAAGTTTCGTCTTGTTTCGATTTGTAGAGGGCCCTCTTAGCAAATTATATATACATCATTTAAAAGTAGACGTTATTTCCAATCACTTTGTACCAGTCACTTTTTCTATTATAATTAGTTGTATAGTTAGTAGGGGTGTTTACTTTTTTTCCACGCCTGTACATACATTGTACTGAATATTTTAATTTTGGAAGTCGTTATTGAGAATTTATGGGGCGAGTAACTTACTTACGAGGGTCGAATGAAAAGTCCCGGGCCTGACACAGAAATAGCGCCACTAGGCCAGTTATACGCTAGCATTGCATAGTACTATCCCTGACTAGCTTATACCCACAGCTTCATATCAGTAGCTTGTTTATTGTTTTATTGACAGCATTTAAAACAAGACTATTTTAGAGTTTTTACGAATATGGAAGATTTGGAAAAATGAGCGGTAATCAAATAGTTTCATTTAAAGGGTTTAACGCCTAAAGAAATCAAGAAGGAAATAGTCAGAACACTGAATGACTCTGCCCCATCATATTCAATGATTAAAAGGTGGGTTGCAGAGTTTAAAATGGGACGGAAGCGCACGAATAACGAGCCTTGCTCTGGACGCCCTGCACACTCAGAAAGGAATACTCAGATTTCACGAAATTTACTTTGTTTTTGATTAAATCGTTTCCTGGAAAATGCTCCGGGCTAATGTTTCGTCAGTTTGATGAAATTACTTTTTTCACTTGCTTAACGATATAAATTTCGTCAAAAGTTTCGTCAAAAGAGGGCTAGTGGTGCCATCTGACGAACAGTTTGGAAGCTCCTGTATTTATTGACAGGAGGAAGAAAAAATTCACCTTATTTCCCTCGGGTTGATTCGATTCCGCGGTCTTTGGCGTAGGAGACCGTTACTCTTCCGACCTGGCTATCGGGGACTTGCAGAGATATGCTTTTAGATTGGTGTAATGAATTATGCTGCGTGTCTATATTTTTATAACTTAGATTGTAATTTTATCAGTGCTGCTATAATTTCTGAAAGTTTTAAGTTAGGCTAATTTATTATTATGTTTTTATCATGGTCAATGAATAATTTATTAGTAAAATTTTCTTTGCTCAATGAATGATTAGAATATGGTCTGGTTAATTTGTTGCTCACAAATAACGAATTGTGAAGTGCATATTGCGTGTGATTTTATCACTTTGAGTAGGTGGATAAGATTTTAACACTTTACTGTTTATAAAGGGGAGAAGGATCAATTATGTTTATTCTTAATTTGAAAACAGAATATACTTCTTAAATAAATTTAAAAATATAGAGTAAACTCTCTGTAAGGCGGACTCAGTGAAGACGGAAATCTCTCTAACTCGGAAAGATTTTCAAGTCCCTGAGAATCCATAGACATAGAGTAAAATTTATCTACGGCGGAATATTGTCTACCGCGGAAACTTTTCTTGGTCCCGATCAGTTTCGCCTTAGACAGAGGCGTATATATATCCTAAAGTTTTAAATTTTATTGACCAAATATTCTTTTTGAATGGTTTTGAAGAACACAGGAAATTTATTCTTTTCGAATTAAAATACAACGAACAACAACATATAAATAAATAAATAAAAATAATAATAAGCATTCCTAAAAATTTTAATAGCTAAAAAAATAACTAATGAAGAAACAATAACTACTTATATTTCAGTATTTTCTGAAAAGCACTAAAAAGTGCTGTTTTAAAATAAATTATTAAAGCACTAACATAAGCAAGGAAATATCTACTTGCTAAAATCTCAGGATTTGAGGAGGTACAGCAACTGTTTCCTCAAAATGCATTTAGTCTGACCGTGATTGAGGCAAAACTTTCGTCAAATATTTGAGAGTTTATGTTTCGTTAAAAGCCACGTGGTGTTGATAGGAAATGATCGTCAAAAACGACGAAATACAGCTCAAGGATTTCTGAATCGCCAAAAGTGAGAATTTTATCTCTGAGAGTGTGTGGAAGTGACAATTCCTGAAATTGTTGAAAAGATTTATCAAATAGTCCTGAAAGACCGCAGATTAAAGTTGCTCGAGATAGAAGAAGCTGCGAACATATCAATAGAATGTGCAAGTATTATTTAAACTACTATTTTGGGCTTCCACAAGGTCTGTGTGAGGTGGGTGTCGCGTTTGCTGACAGCTGACCAAATGTTGCATCGGAAGACCGTTTCAAGTAAGAATTCGGAGCTCTACCGTAAAAATCTCAAAGAAATTTTTAGACGGCTTATAAGTATGGATGAAACTTGGATTCACCACTACAACCCTGAAAGCAAATTACAGTCAAAGCAGTGGATTGCGCCGGAAGAACCAGCTCCAGAAAATGCAAAATCAACTTCGTCAGCTAACAAGGTTACGGCGAGTGTTTTCTCGGACGCAAAGAGAATTATTTTTATTGATTACTTGGAAAAGGGTAAAAGTATCACTGGTGAGTACTACGCAAGTTTACTGCAATGTTTGAGTGACGAGGTAAAGAAAAAATGACCTCATTTGGAGAAAAAAATATCTTGTTTCATCATGACAATGCTCCAGCACACCGGTCAGTCATTGCAATGGAAAAAATCTACGAATTAAGGTTCGAATTGTTTGAATATCCACATTATTCGCCAGATTTAGCACCCAGTGACTACCACCTATTCCCCAACCGCAAAACATTCCTTGGTGGTCGAAGATTTCAGAGCAACGCGGAGGTTATTGATGACGTAAACAACTATTTTGTAGAGATCGACGAATCACATTATAGAGATGGTTTAATTCAATTAGAACACTGATATGATAAATGCATTAGTCTTTCTGAAAATTATGTTTAGAAATAAATTTTTAAAAGTTCAATTTTTGTTTTGTTTTCTTTGTCGGGCCCGTGACTTTTCAACCGACCCCCGTATTTAAAACCTTAAGTAATATAGAGTGAAACCACCGGTAACTCATACCTTAAGGATTATTTCTTGTTCAAACCTTTATTAGAATGTTCCAATCTATTTTATTCTTATTTTTAATTCTTATTAAAGAATTTATTGTTGACAAAAGTTTGAAAAAAAATATGATTAAAAAACATTTTTTTTTTCATAAATAGGGTCAAAAACTCGAGTAACTGACACAAACCCTATTTTGAAAAAAACGATAACTGAAACGTCTGTTATTACAGTTAAGACAAATAAGTTACACCTAGATAGCATTATTTGCACAATTTTAAAATGAAATGCTTATTTGAGTTAGATTTGTTCTGAAGTGTCAGTTATTGGATACGTGCCAGTAACTGGGGTTTCGCACTATGCTCTTAGAATAAAAGTTGAAGTCATCATTACATGTTTGAAATTTACGTACTTCTATACCGTATTAATACTTGGAAATTTTTCCAGAGAAAATTTCGCCTGGCATACAATATTTCAAATGAAGTTCAAATTCAAATTTTTTTAATTGCTTAAAAGGCGCAAAGGTGAAAAAGATTCCAAAGATTTTCTCTGGAAAAATTTCCAAGTATTAATATAGTTTCAGTCGATGATGGATTTAATTAAGTTTCGTGTTTGCTCCATGTCGGTGGCTCACGGAAAAATATTCCATCTTGTGCTGCCTTGCCAACATGTAACAGTGAGAAGTTCCATGTGGTTTAGTCGGTAGAATGTCAGTCTGCTGTACTGATGACCCGGGTTCGTGTCCCGGCATGGAATCTTTTTCATTATGCGCCTTTTAAGCAATTAAAAAAATGAAATTTGAATTTTATTTGAAATACTTCTATACTGTTACAATAAAAGTTAAGGTCATTATTTGTGCTGACATAACTTTAGTAGAGAAGCTATACTGGTTATATTTTGGATATTATTTGTTATATTTTTACCCTATATTAGTCAATACCGGAAATATTGGTATGAAATTTGCCCAGCATTAACTTGTTTATATTTTGACAGTATTTTGCATGCATTATCAAGAAATACTTTGCCATTTCATTGTCAGTATTTCACTAATATTTCTACAATATTGACATTAAACACCTTCAATGGTGGTGGTTAATTTTTGAACTACTTAATTTAACCAGTAAAAAAAACCACATTGACAACAGAATTTTGGAAAGCAAATTTTCATTTTATTAAGTACGTAAAGGAAAGCTTTTATATATTTTGAAATAAATTTGTTTGTAAATTCTGGTGTCATTCAATCGTTTGAGCATTTTGCGAATAAGTTTACATTGGCCCTTAAAGGGTTAATTGCCACTAGTGTTATTTTATCGATATATTACGATAAAGTAATAATATAAAGTAGCAATAACATTGTTATTTTATCGGAAGTATTTCCGTAATATTACTGAAATATTAGCGCAATAGAGAACCCAAACATAATACATATTGATTTGTTACTAGGGAATATTAGAAACTGAAATTAAAAATAAGATAATAAAAGAAATATATATTCTGGAATAAGTTCAATTCAGTTGATTTACGAAGGAGTAATAAATGTTTCTTTTAACTTTATAAGCCAGGATCTTTTACTAATTTCCGAGACAAAATGTACACCTTGTGACGGAAGAAAGCGATTTGATAACAATGGTTTACCACACTTTATCGTCAAAATATTTTGTTTTATTAAGAACTATGCAGTTAAAGTGATACGAAGTGCACCCTCTTTTTTGCAAAGATAGTCAAAACAGTATTTCTGATAATGGAAAAAAATTGTAAAAAAAAAAAAAAAATATCTGCAATTCTGGTTATTACGGATGAATTAAAAGCAGCTAAACTGAGTTTGTCTTATTTTTCCTAATGAAGTTACTCTGAACATTACTACGAGGGTGAGACGGAAAATAAGTTTCCCCTGCCAACTGTGGACAGAGGTGTGTATGAAAGACAAAAAATATATTGAAATATTAAAGATAAGACGAAACTTTATTTTTCTACTTAAGTGCCAAGTGAGTTGAGACATTTCTCATACCCTTTATAAGCTTCATAAACTTCTCCAGGAAAAAAATAGGGCTCTGCATATAAAAGAAGCGTTGAACGGCTTGTGTGACTTCAGCTGCTTACAAAGAAGTAATCAAGCATTGCTTTCGTCTATAGTGGCCGTGCATGCCAGTCCAGGTCTCGGTCTGTCCAACACTTGCTGATGCCCCTCACTGAATTGGCGGCACCATCTCTGCATCATTTGTTTCGACATCAAATCTGGCCCATAGGTTCCTACGTGGCGGTTATGGATTTCTGCTCCCGATACTCCACGTACTCATTCATAGCGGACAACCGCTTTCACTTCCTCCTTTGACCACGAATTCACAACGCACTTTCTCTCCATATCTACCGAGAACAGAATGATGCAGAGCCCTAATTTTTTCAAGGAGCGCTTTTTGAAGCTTATAAAGGGGTATGAGAAATGTCTCAGCTCACTTAGCACTTATGTAGAAAGATAAAGTTACGTCTTATCTTTAATGTTTCATTACTTTTTTTGTCTTTCATACACACCTCTGTCCACAGTTGCCAGGGGAAACTTATTTTCCGACTCACCCTCGTACTTTCATTTATATTCAAATGAAGAAACTTGGGAAATTTTTATATTTCAGATTTTTAATGAATTTACGTATTTTCGGATATCCGAAATGAGATTTAACTTTTTAGGATCGATGTCTCTCCATTTTTAGGTGCTTTTGTAATTATATAAACACGTAGCACCTATAGTCGTCGTTCGGCCCGTCTGTCTGTCCGTCCGGATATAAAAGAGCAAAAACTACCCAACCAAATGGTCAGAAATTTTAAATAGATATTTATTGCAAAATTTTGTCGAGTCTTTTCAAATTTTATGAAAATCGGATGCATAGTTTAATGACAAGGGACGACAAAAGTTTTCCGTTACACGAAGGCCAATGGGAAAAAATTATTTCAAGTGCATTTTAATGACTTTACAGCCTTTCGATCAGAATGAAATTGATATGCAGTTATGAAGTGCACTAAAATATACATTCAGTAAAATATGCGGGGCAAAAAATATTTATAAAAATAGTTATAGTACGAACGCACGTCATTTTCCACGTTTGACGTGCAATTTCCAACTTGTTCTGTTTGCCTGCGTGTTTCAACAACTGTGTTGGCGTTGTAACTCAATTCCGCGTAACTTTATTTTTAACTTGAAATTAATATAAATTTAATTTTTGTGTACATAACTTCAAAGGTAGGGCCAAAATGCTGCGTTTTTGACTGTTTTATGATAGCTATATCTTGACATATTTATGCCGTTATACCGACGGTAGGGTAAGGCGAGGCAATTTGGTGATTAATTTTTTTTAAACTAAAAAAAAAACAAAGCTCTAGGGTCTTTAAAAAGAGTGAAATGTATAAGGCAAAATATATATTTTTTAGGAACAAATTCGTAAAAGAAAGAAGGGATTTTGGCCAGTAATTAGTATGTTAGAGCTATTAAAAAATAGTAACACCAAATTACCACTCAAGGATTAATTTCCTGTCAGGTTTGTAACCACTGTCACACCACAGTCGTATAGTTTCATGTAATAAGGTGCATGCCATAATTTTCACCGTTAACAATGTGCTATTCAGAGAACTGAGAAATTTTAAAATAAATAATATTTGAGAGCATACAGATTTTTTCATTTGGGAACGTATATTTTTTAAAGGGACAGTTTGAAATAGCAATTACATGAAGAATTTTTATGACTCTGTTGAAATTCACAATGCTTTGTGCTCAATGAAAGATGCCCTTCAAACTAAATCAACCATAAAAAAATTAATACAACATAGTTATTTAAAAGAAAAGTTTTAATACACACGATGATTTTTATACATCACTGAAAGCATAAATGATAATTAGAAGATTTTAATACAATAACTCAGCACAATAATAAGGAGGGAAACGTTTTAGAATGGATGTTAGGAGATTTCAAATAACATACCTTCTGAATAATAATAATAATTCATTTTTTCAAACAATTTCTTAAGAAATAAATATCACAATCGTTGTATCTAGACAAGTTACGGGTACTCGGCTCCCTATCAATATCTTAAATTCGTAAAAATGTCGATCTTCAGATTTTATATTGTCTCATACAATTTTGCGAGGATGTCGTAGAACGCGTATTTTCGACTACAAAATTTCAGACTTGTACAGACTATGGAACCATATAGTTACGACTGATTTAACAAACATTTAATATCATAAAACTATATGAAAATCACTTGAGTACATCAAAATAAATTAATATTTACTTAACGTGATAAAATACTTTTAACAAGGCAAAAAATTACCTTTATTTATTGATATTAGACATATGTTTCATTGCTCCGACGGCAACATTCTCGATAATAAACATGATACAAATATTTTCTCAAAAATTATTTTCATTTAAAACAGGTAAACAAAAATCACGTGAACTCAAGCATAATGAAATTAACTGCAATATTAATCACGTTCACAAATATCCATTTTTAATATTGCAGTTAATTTCATTATGCTTGAGTTCATGTGATTTTTGTTTACCTGTTTTAAATTAAAATAATTTTTGCGAAAATATTTGTATCATGTTTATTTATGGAGATTGTTGCCGTCGGAGCAATGAAACGTATGTCTAATAGGAATAAAGAAAAGTGTTGCTTTGTTAAAAGTATTTTATCACTATAAGTAAATGTTAATTTTGTTTGATCTAATATCATATTTACCCTTTTAACGAAACCTTTAAATTCATTTATCTCAATGTGTGTTGTTTTTTTTTTCAGATTTCCCATGTATTTAAAATGCTAAGGTATTTCTAGATATGAATGAAAATGCTTGAAATATTTTCTAGTTGAACAGCATACACTATATAAGAGATTTACAGATCGGATTTTTAATATTTTGATAACTTTTGTTAAAAAAAAATTCATATGTTTAAAAACTTGACACTTTCTATGCTTTTTTTCGCTTGTATTTAGTTGCAACATTTTTCGCTAAAACTATTGCTATAAAAAAAAATCTGATCCTTAAATCTGTTCAAAATATTATTCCTGATCTGCAATAAAAAATATGTTGAAAAATTTAAAAAATAACACTTGTAGCGTTTTAAATTAGGTATTTAAAATTGGAACTATATTTAAATTTTGTGAAAAAAATAATTTTAATCATATAACAATATTAAATTTTTTTTTAAGTTAATAATATATTTTTTCGGGGGCCGAGTCCCCTTAAAAATTTCAAAAGGCGACAAAATGAACCCCACTCAATAATATAGGCTAGAGGGAAACATTTTATAATGGAAATAATGATATTTTTAGACATTACACAATCGTCTGAAAACCAGGTCTATATAGAAATAATTTTTTCCAACAGTTTCTTAATAAAAGGCTATGCCATAGTTTGAACATTTTTCAACACAAGTTAGGTTTCAGGTCTTACACATTTCAGTAGCCTAAGTTCATACATATTCATTCCAGGCTCAGTAGTTTTAAAGTCAGCTCTTCGAAACCATGAAACCGTTAAGACACAAGTACTGGTGCTTTTACCTTTGCTAATAGGCCAACGTCATGTGATAATGCGCATGCTCCCACGTAAATGTGAGTGACAATCAGTAAACACAATAAAACTGCCGGAAAAATAAATCAATTTATATGTAAAATGCAGCGGCACCAAATCACCCCGTTTTTTTACGCGGGGCAATTTAGTGCTTGCACCAAAATTATTTTTTTTCTAGGTCATTTTCAAAAGATGCAGAAGGAAGAAAGTCAAAACTTATTAGAGTGACATTAGAATATTATTAGAACATGCCAGTGCAGTTTTTTTTATAAATGCGTACATCATGTTACCTTTCCTGTAGCTTCATGTAAGTAGAGAGAGAGATATTGAACCTCCGGGAGGGGGCCCATTTTGCACAGTTTTTTACAGATTCCAGAATTTTCTTTTCTTTCTGAAAATGTGCTAATTACGTAACAGGGATATATATATATGTAATGCACATTACACATGTGTAAGTATTTGTAATACAATTTTAAATATTCATATCATACAATAAGATAATAATAAATGAAAATGAAGCACCAAATTACCCTAGTACCAATTTACCCTAAGTTACCCTACCTTTAAATACTGTTAAACAAAACTTGTTATAAAATTACTTTAACGCATCGATTGGCAGTAATACAATTTAGGTTTAGTTCTAGTTACTTTAATTTATCACCAGAATGCGTTGTCCAGTCCAAATAAAAAATACTGATTAATGGATAATTTATTAGTCAGTTCTTACTGTTTACCAATCGTGATGTTGAAAAACGTGGAGTTAAAAGCTTTTGAAGTATACGTATTATCTTCATACATTTTCTAAATTAATAAAATGCTAAAATAATATTTAAAAAAATGGTTTCCAACAGTATTTCTCAAAATCTCTATAAATGCCGATTTCGATTTTAATAGACGAAATCTTCCTAAAATTTTCTTCATCATTTCACGAATCTTCTAGTGTATCTTTAAAAATTCGACTTTAGAAGAGTTTTTAATTTGAGACGCTAAGGGTTATTATGAAAAACTATGCTGAAAGCAATTTTAGTTTTACACAATGAAGGGGGATGTTATGCTTCCTGCGATAAAGATTGCTGCTGTTTCTCACTTTCAAAAATATACAAATGTCCTAAGAGTAGCGACTTTAAAAACCATGGATTATTTTTTAGCGCACCTGCGAATGCTATCACCTAAAATACTGTTAAGTATTAACCAAGTAATAATCCACGTTTGACGCCCCTTAGTTCTTGACGCTTCGGGCGGCCGCCTTACATCGCCCCCTCTCCACTCTAATGTCCTATGTACTAAATTCAATATTTGAGTTTATCAATAAACAAGATTTGCCATAACCTTATTAATTCTAAAAGAGATTTCTACGTTAACTTCCAAGAGATGATTCCTATTCATAAGTGTTACATTAAAGGGGGGAGGATTGTAATTGGTGCCAATATATTAAGAAAGAATGAGCAGCATTAGATAGCAGAAATGAATGTGTATAAAATGTGCATACAGCTGTTTCGACGTTTCTAAAGCTCCATCATCTGTTGGAAATTAAAAATTAAAGGCTGAAACATAACGAGTCAGAGAGACGCAATTCACGGCTCGACCATCAAAGGCGAAATAGCGGATATCGTCGCAAAACAACTTACACATGATCAAATCCATTATCTTATATTAAATAATAATTATAACCGTAACTAGTAAACCGTCTTTCCTTAATATTATTGCCCAAAGTGCCTTCTAATTTAATACTTTAAATCCTTCTAACTCCGCTATTGTTTTGCGACATTAACTGCTATTTCGCCTTTAACGGTTGAGCTGTGAGGTGTGTCTCTGTGACTTCCTATGGTTTAGCCTTTAATTTTTTATTTCGCACTGATGATGGAGCTTTGAAAGCCCCGAAACAGCTGTATGCACCTTTTGTATACATTCATTTGTGCTATCTAACGTTGTTCATTCTTTCATAATCGTGTTAATTTGTAACTATTCAAACTAATACTAGCTGAGTGAAAAATCGGTGTGTTCCATTTGCTTTGCAAAAATATATATCACATTCGTCTGAATTATAAAAGAATTATGCGAAAATTTTAACAGAAAATTACATGACTTGCGAGCATGCAGCCATAAAGTACATAAATAAGACCCAATAAATAAATAACATAAATTAAATTAAAGTAACACCGGTCAATTCACTTAAAATAAAGGTAGACAAAACAAAAAGAAAAAAAAAGCAACTTAACAAATTACAACGACCATTTGGAAAATGATTTTTCAAAGACTAAAACTTAAGACATAAAAAATCGCACGGAGTTGATCCTACATTACGTACGCCATGAATTAAACATTAATAATGTTATTACACGTAAAAATTGCAAGCGACAAAAATCGTCTTGCGACTCGTGATTTTTCCTGAAACTTACGTATTATCCAAGCACTTCATTGGCTGTTCGGGAAAAGGCTTTTCCATCGTCAGATTTCCAAGAAATCTGACGACCCATTTTAAATGAAATTTCATTCTTAAACTTCTAAACATTCCACAATATTACTTTTTACACCGTCGTATAGAGAAAAAAATGTACTTTTAAATGCAATTTGTTTGAAAGCTGTATCTCAATTTGTTTCTGAGATTTTTTTTTTTTTTTTTTGTAGTTTTTATTACTTTTTGTCATAGTGGCAACAGAAGTATTATCTCTGTCGAAAGTAAAGGGAAAATACAGATTACTGTATAGAACAATCAGAAAACGAATAAAATGCGGATTCAACCAATAAAAAGCTTCAGATATGCTTTTGATTTCCAACCCTGACGAGGACAATAACCATTTTTCCAAATGGTTAAAAATAAAAAAAGACAGTCATCGTGGCGCTATTTCAACCAAAAAAGAACTATATTTAATAGTTCATTCAATTTAGGCGAGGAAGCAACATAGGGAGTAAAATGTGTTTTAAAGAAACACATTTTACTAAACTAAAATGATGTTATGTAAAGAAATTTCACTCATTAAAAAATACGAATATATCAATTAATCAAACATGCAATAATCTCAAAATTAAAAAATACGTTTTGCGAGAGAAAAATTCGTTCGAAACAATTACTAATTACTTAAAATATTTTTGCAAAAATGGCGACATATCTCAAATGCATTTCGTCTATTGAAGATTTCCCTTCTATTTTTTTTCAGCTTGCGGAATGAAAACAATTTCATTTTGAAGTATGTTTACAGAATATTTTAATTTTAGGAATGACTTTTGTTTTAATTTTATCTTTGATTTTTTTACTTTCTTCTATCTTTACAAGAATTATTGGATTCGTGGAAATTTTCGACTTCCGGTTTTCGACGGATTTACACGTTTTAGAGATCAGAGATCCCGAAAAACTTGTTTTTACAAAATGTCTGTCTGTGACTCTGTCTGTATGTATGTGAAAGTAATTTTGTGGGCGCTCTATCTCAAGAACTAATGCACGGAATTTAATAAAGATTTATATTCAGATAGTCCCTAATATAACTTGGTGCTGGTTAGTTTTTGGTGTAAATATCCCAACAGGTGGCGCTGCTATGCTGAATTTTTCACGATTTCTGCAATAGCTCTATCTCAGGAACTAATGCACGGATTTTCATCAAACTTCAGATTCGGATAGTAATTGATATGAATTAGTGCTGATAACGTTTTGGTGTGAATCGCCCAACAGATGGCGCTGCTATGCTGCATTCTGCAGGATTTACATGATTTTCTCAATACCTCTATCTGCGCTGCTGTGCTGAATTTTTCACGATTCCTGCAATAGTTCTATCACAAGATTAATCTACGAATTTTCATCTAACCTCAGATTTAGTTAGACGTTGACACAAGTTGTTGCTGATTAAGTTTTGGTGTTAATCGCTCAATAGCTGGCGCTGCTATTCAGGAATTTTGACGATTTTCGCAATAGGTCTATCTTAAAAACTAACACACGGATTTTCTCCAAACTTCACATTCAGTCACATAACATTCACATAAGTTGTTGCTGATCAGGTTTTCGTATAAATCACCAAATAGGTGACGCTGCTAGGCTGCATTTTGCTGGATTTACACTGTTCCAGCGACAGTCATATCTCAAGAACTAATACACGGAATTTCATGTATTCAGAATCCTCACGAGGGTCATATATTTCCATTTAATGTTGACAGTGTGATAGGGAATTTTGAAGAATTAACATGTATGAGATAGAAGAAAGTTTTGGGACTGGTACATCCGACTAGTTTTTAATGTCATCAATAATAATCCTTATTATTTTTAGTTTGTCTTTTTCTAATTAATGTAATAACTCAATACCAAGATCTTAATTCACCACAGAAAATTAAGTACAAACTAAAAAATATGTAATAATATGTGGGAAATTAAATTAAATATCAAACTTTTGACCGCTAATATAACATTCTCGGATTCTTACAAAAAATTAATGTTCTTTTCTGCTTACAATTTCAGTTGGGACGTGAAAGACAAATATCCTACAAGCTAAAATATAACATATCAGAATGATATAGAAAAAAGTTTTGAACCATAATTCTGTTATGAAATACAGGGATGAGAGGGATGATCACCTCGAGAACTCATCTTACGCTTGAGCGATAGTGCAATCCCGAGGGGCAGACCAAATCCACTAGCAGCTCGCGTTACAAATGACTTTTTCAATGCTTATCCTCTTCAGTTCCGAAGCTAAAATAACTAGTAAATCTGCAGATCAGGAGCCTCAACGTCAGATGTGCAAGTCATTGTTTTTAAACACACTTTGGTAACATTCAATTTCCTGCAAACCGCAATTTAAAGTTTTCAAATTACTTAATTATTTATAAGAAAAAAATACGAAGTTTTCAGATATTAGAAGTGTTAAATTAAAAACGTTGTTATGTAAGGATATTTTGAAATTTTCATGAGGTACTAATTCTGAATTTTTTTTAGAAAATGGAGTAGATTTCTTCAGGGGGACGGAGCCCCCCTGAACCCCCCATGGTCTCATTAAATTTCCATATATAACTTTTTTATTGATTGCGCTAATGGTTATTGTAAATCTTAGATTTCTTTTTACACTTCCGAGCCTTATTTTTCAATATCGGTGGACAGAAAATCATTTACACTGAGGCAATTATGTTAAAAGTTTAGGTTTTATGATCGAAAACGGAATTTCCTTTTAAAAATAAAATAATTTTCATTCATATTTTCTGAAATGAGGCGGCATTAAGAAGTAACACTCGTCAAAAAATATTTTTTGAGACAATCTATTTAATGCTTGGTTTTTAAGAAAGAAAATATTTATTTCCCGATACAATGATGTCATTTTCGTTAGAGATAATTTTGCGGTGCATAATTTTGACATTTACTATCATTTGCTTTTCAAAAGGTTTTTTTTTTTTTTCATTGAAATTTTGGATTAAAAATTAAACATTTCTAGCCGTGTGCTGACGATAAACCGTGGTAACATTTTTTTTAATAATAAGAATTAATATCATAACACAAGGCCCTTTTATTTCAACCTCAAAGGGTATTCGTTTTATTTTTGATATATGAGGTCAAATTCACCTTCTTTTCGTATTTTTGTTTTATTTCTAATATGAAGACGTATTCATGTCTATATTTTATTTCATTTTCCTCTTGCACATGAAAATCTTTCAAAACAAAATTAACTCTTTTGGATAAATTATTATTCCGGGATCTGATTTTCTTGGCAACGGTTAAAAAAATGATTTCTAAATTTTATAGCAAAATGTCCATTTATTCCTTATGAAAATAATGATCTTTTTAATTTAAAAGAAAAATATTTGAACAAAATAAATCGAACACAGCCTTTCTTTATTTCTGGGGTAAATTACATCTATATGTAAAGACGCAAAAGGCATTAATTCATCCCTTTTGACGTTGTGCATTTAAGTGAAGTATGTGCATTTAAAAAAAGAAAATTTGTAAAAGAAAATATTTGATATTATTGGAACACATATATAAAATCCCTCCATAAATTATACACCGAATTTAAAAACTCTGACAAATGTATACACAAAATTTCAAACTAATATGAATAAAGCATGGTTCTAATTAGGAAATTTCATTATCCATAATTTACCATTTAAATCCTTCAATCATATGAGACATTTCCTTTCAACAAATAAAAATGGAAAAATCGTCAGAATTGCTATAGAAAAGCATTATTGCTTTTTTACAGCCGTTTTTTTACAGCTAAATCGTATTTTTGTTTTCAAAATAAAAAAAGAAATTTCCGAAAAATCATAATATGATGTAAAAATTAGGTGTTAGTATTGAACATTTTAAAGTTTGTTACATTTTCCGTATGTAGACAACCCGCTAAGCAAAATTTATGTTAAATTAGCAAACGTTGTTACTAATTGGATCTCTAACGAATCAGCTTGCATAAAAAGTGTTTAAGAGTTTTCCGAGTTTTTTAGCTTGCATCATTTAATTACATTCATATTCGGATTAACTTAACACCGTGAACCAAAGCTAACTTGCGGCAGTAATTAATCGGATTAACATCGGAGGCACTGTGGGTAATAGCAGGTGAATTAACACTGTTTAGTGTTTCTTTTCTTTTCTCAAGTTACGTTATTTACGAATTACATTTTTATACGAAGATTTGCAACAGATGGGGGGGGGGGGGATATCCCAGTTTATCACCACTGTAGATGAACAAGTTTATGAAATAAATACCATATATTAAATACAAATAAGACTATTTAAAATATTAACAATATCTACACGCAAAGAAAACCAAATATTTCATTGAAAATGTGTACTGAAATATCCACAACTAAAAACTATGAAATATAACTAATGTTTCAAAAACTACTGAAATAAGTACTGATATTTATGTATGTTTTTCATCCACTCGAAAATGTAAGAGTTACATTCGAAAGTAATGTTTTCAGAGGCATCTACGACATGAATATGACTGTGAAAAACTCGAAACGTTTTCTTCAAATGAACTCTAATATTTTTATATTGAAATAGAAGAGCCAAAAAGGAAAACCACTACAGTCTGAGAACTCCTTAAACAATCTGAGAACTCTACTTTTTAAAGTTTATTATTTCTTATGCAAATACAAATAGCATATAAGTATTTTAAAGGCATCTTAAATAAATATTTCCCCTTTTACAAAACAAAAAATTTGCAAGGTCTACTTTTTAAGTGTAGGATATACAATTTTCCTTTCTCACAAGTGGCGGGAGATACGGCACAGTGAACCACTTTCCAAGATTTATTTTTTCTTCTAAAATTTACAAATCAGTATACAGGAAATTCCTGAATATATTTTAGTTCCTTATCTCTAATTATTAAATTTTTAAAGTGTATGTCTCTGCAGTATTTTAAAGAAAAGTCATTTTTAATGCTTGAAAATGTGCCCCACTGCACTATTAAAAATTTCCGCTTAATGTTACACCAATATTTGGAGTAAAATAATGAGATTTACCAAAATATGGTACTTCTTAATTTTCAAAAACTCCATTTCATGGTGTAACCTTAGAAGTTACGCTGGATTGAACCACATTTTCATAATAAGTTGAACCAAGTTTTCTAACTACTTATCAGCCAATCAGAACAGTTCGTCTTTGTCTATGACGCCTTTATAAGATAAGTGAAACGATTACGTTTCGTCCGCCATTTAAAGTTTAAACGAAAGGGATATTAAAAAGAATATTTATTATGGAATGCGAAGGTAAGTGTTATTTAATTTTAATGTTTCATGCCTGTACTTAGATAGTGTATAAGTGTTAAATAGTTTTCATGTTTTATAGGAAAAGATTGATTTAGTTTCCCGAATTTCACAAGCAAATGTATGTTATATTCGTTCTTTATCTAACGGTTTGAAATATAATTGTTTTAACAATTAAATAACAAACAGTTCTTAGTAAAAATTAATCACGACTTCATTCGTTTTGTCTTTTTAAATAAAGGAAATTTGTGTAAACGTTTCATTCTTCCTAATCAATAGTGAGATGTGAAGTATTTTAATTTGACGCAGCTCGAAAGCAAAAACAAAACGTGAAGTACTATCTTAGTTTTAAAATGCTGACACCGAGATATGTTGATTCATTATGGCTGCATTCATAGTAGTAGATCTAAACATTAATTTGCAATAATTTCAAACTCTGTTTATTTATACTGGAATTTTTTTGTTCTTTACCATTTCCTTATTATAAAGAATAACAGTCAATGAATTAGTATTTATAATTATTAATATTTTGGAGTGAAACATGATATTCAATGATTAAGATAATAAAAAAAGGTTTCAGATTGAAAAATATATTTACACTGGGAATATTTCCTTATACATATTACAGTTTCAGTTTAAGAAGTGAAAAGGAAACATGATATTTAAGCATTTAAATAAAATGTTGTTTATATCGATATAAAGTTTATGTATAAAACTGCTTTAGTATATTTAAGTTTATATTTTCATTTTATTTATATAATGTAGGATTAAATATTTATTAAAGAGATTAATAACTAATTTTTACATTCAAAATGTTTTTAAACAATGAAGAACTAACAGTACATATGCAATCTTTTTTTTTCTTTTTAAATTTCATTCTTTTTTTTTTCTTTTTCTTAGATCAATCTTTTCTATAAAATATATAAAATGTATTTAGCTTGTATTTATAAAATACAATGTGTATGGGAATAAAATATTAAAATTAAATATAGCTTATCATGTCGTTCCATAAGTATTAATAAGAATTAATAAGGAATATGTATAAAGGAAAATTGTATACATATTCTGTAGAATTTAAAAATTTCGACTCCAGATTGATTTTTGTTTAAAGATTGCTTTCATCCGTCATACAAAATCAATTTTATAGGTTTATTTAGGAAATTATAATGCATTTCAATTACCTCAATTTGGTAAGTTTATATATATATAGAGCCCAATAACATAATCGTATCCTTTCTTATGTATTTTAATATGTAAATTATAGTGTAAGATATTTAAAATAACAATGGTGTTATCGTAATAATTAAACTATTTTAAAATTTGCTAAATAAACCTAGGTTTCTGATTTTGAAAATTATTTTTCAAAAAAAATTAATTGGAGAGACCGTAAATATTTCACCTTAAATTATATTAAAAATATCTTTAAAAAAAGTGAAATATTTTACCTATTAAAAGAGGAGGGGTGGGGGGGGGGACAAAAATAATTGCTTTATGAACATTTCACCAATTTATGGTTCAACATTTCGCCAATTTGCGGTTAAACGTTTCACCAATTTATGGTTCAAGGTTTTCACCAACTTATGGTTCATCCTCAGAACCAACTGTTGGAACAATGTTTCACCATCTTATGGTAGCAGCTACTGCAGCACGAAAAATTGGTGCAACGTTGTACCAAATTTTTAACAGTGTGCAATACATGTCACGGGTACATTATGACACCACATAGGTCATAGTGAACCATGATTAGTGAAAAGTTCATTGCAGTATTAGTACATATTGATGGGGAAACATACTTTATTAGACATGTTTAGTCACATTTTCAATACGTTGAACAAAACAATTGATTAACTTTCCATACATAAAAAATTACAACAATTTTTGTGCCGAATGACATTATGCTTAAATACATCTTTAAAATTTCACTTACACATTTAATTTAAAATGAATATTATTCAGCGTGTGTTAAACAATATGAAAATAAAATAATTTTAAGAATTGTTTTCTTAGAAACATCTTGACGACTTCAATTAGAGGAAATTAAAAAAAAGCACACTATTTATGGTTTATGTGGTATGCATAACTGTTACGTCCTTAAAGAAAGAAGAGATAAAATAATGGGAAGTAAATAACCTTATAAATATATTTATCTCTGTTTAATAGGAATAGTAGCTATAGTTTTCTAGATAACAAAATTTCGAAGAACACGAAGTCTTTATACAACCACAAAAATATACTAGAGCAGCTGGAACAGTACAGAGCAGAGACATGGAACAATAAAATGTGCCTAAATATTTTATTTGATATAAAATCGCAATTTTGCATAAATTGAATCCGTTCATAGAACTTCAATTATTTTTATTCTACACTTCCACTCTCTAAGAAAAATTCTGCATATTCTACAGGGAAATCTTTTCAGCCATGCTACCAGTTTTTTCCTGTAATTTCTGTAGAGAAACTCTGCCGAATCGGTACAGATTTTCGCTCTATGAAACATAATTCATTCATGTTAAAGACAGAATAATCCTTTTAAAATTGAAACAGCTCATGAAAAGAGCCAATCATGCTTACCCGGTGTTATATAACAAAATTTTATTGTAACCGAACCCAACAGACGAGATCCATTTTCCTTTACAGAATTTCTGGCATTATTGGAGTTATTAAAAACAGTTCATTTTTACGCCACCACATCCATTTTCCTTTACAATATTTCTGGTGTATTCGAATTTGTTGAAGTTCAAAAGTGAAGAATCTTATGGTTTTAATGTTTTCCTCAAGAAGACGAAAACGATATTTATGCTAGATAACAGAGACAATCTGTACTTTACATAAAATGAAGGTATTCTCTTTCAAATACAGAAGAATATATGTTAAAATAACAGGTATTTTTAACAGTGCTATCTTTAGTAGCCAAATATCTAAATTTTATATTTAGAAACAGGAAATTTTTATTTCGCAGTTAAAAACAACAAGCTTCTTTTAAAATTAATAAATTCTGGTTAGACAATAAAATACACACTAAAAATATTCATTACTACCTTGTTATTTCTGAGTACTAATATGAAGTAAAAACACAGTTTCAAGGAGTGGTGGACATCTATAACATACATGCAGATTTTTCTATCATTTGTACATACCTTGGAGCTATGAAGGAGACGAGTAGGCATAAATGACTTCATTTGAAGCTGTTCCTACCGCCTCCTCCGTCCGCCATATTATTTTCGCGTCTTCCACTTGAGACTGCTTATTGGACTGCCATCGCTCAGAGTCAAATATAG
Organism: Maratus speciosus; assembly: GCA_963932465.1. Classification (NCBI taxonomy): domain Eukaryota; kingdom Metazoa; phylum Arthropoda; class Arachnida; order Araneae; family Salticidae; genus Maratus; species Maratus speciosus. The sequence continues at coordinate 680,734,378 of OZ010787.1, read as the reverse complement.
CGGATGCTGGAGAGAGGGGAAAGAACACCGTTTTCAGATTCAACGCTTTTCACAGTGGAAGACTCCTTCAGAGCCCCATGGTATATGCACATGATAAAACAACTGCAAGCGTTTTTCAAGCACATTAGGAAACATTTTTTTTCTATTAATAATCAATTTCTGTTTAATAAATATTTGAAAGAATTAAAACTGCCTAGCACTTTAAAATAAACATATAGAAAACTTTTAGGTACTTTTCCGTTATACGGACACCATGCCAAAATGTATGCTAATGCGCCAATTATTTCAACCCTGATCGTGAAAAGGATTTTTATTGTAAACCATTGTGAACGGCTTCATTCAAAAAATGAAATGTTTATAGCAATGTTAAAAGGTATTTTATGCCAGTAGTTTAATATGAGTTTTATTTTATTACTTTAACTGTTATTTCTTCACTTATTTTAAGTATATATTGGGATTTAATAAAATAGTTTGTAAAAGTCTGTAATTTTGAAATGTTACATTTTTAAATGCTCACTTTACTATGGACAATGCTTTTCTTTTATATTCAAATTCACGTGATTTTCATTTTGCGCCAACTATTACGCTCGGCGACAATGGTGTCCGTATAACGGAAAAGTACCAACTTTTATTTGGTATATTTATAACTACGCTTTATCTTACGCAAAAAAGGGGAAATTAATCGATGTATAACTGCGGTCAAGGTATAATAATATAGAGGTAACCTAATCGGTGTATAATAGTAGTTCGATCTTTCTTTTAGAATTTACTATTAACAAACTTTATTAAAATTTATGACGAAGCTCAATAGAACATTTTAGAAGTTTTGATATTCAAATGGTAAAATGAAAAAACACTATCGTTTATTTTAAATGTAACAACGAATCACAATTTTATTATTTCAAACTCTGCTGAATGAGGTTTTTAAGGAAAATTCAAATAATTGCGTACGTATGATAAGGCGTACTCTAGAAAAGCAAAATACATTAAATATTTTTGTCACTATCTAAATACTTTATACATTTATGAGTTGATTAAAGGGTGGTCACGTATATCTGCAACTGCATGTCTGAAAATTGTGAAATGACTTTTATTCATTAGCATAATTGCTAACAATGTAAAAGAAATCTTCTCATATCATACTTGTTACACCTTTATATTCATAAAAATAGAAAAGACAAAATAGGATGTTTTATGGGAAAGTATTTAACGTTTTAGTATTTCTTAACTAATATAAAAAATATCCGGTCTGAAGTATTATAAGCAAATGTATTGCTCGTATTGATATTTATAAATGCATTTATTGATTTTATAAGATCACAAAATACAATGATACCTATGGAATAGGATAAAAATTGTTTGTGACTACGGTATAAACGATCGCATAGCTGATAGTAATTTACTAAAATAAGCATGAAGTAAACACATGCACATAAATACATGCATTGCATAAAGATACGAACACTTTTTTATAATATTATATATATATATATATACTGCTCAAAACAATGATATGATATTGAGGTTGTGGATGGATCTTGCGGCTTGGGAATTGTTTAGATGATTGATACATGATGGTAAGACGTGGTAGGCTACATGTGAAAAAAATGCACATGTTAGGCAAAAAATAAAGACACTGTGTTGAGCATTTGGGTACAAAAGGGAAAAAGCACAATTTGTGCATATCAGAAAAATTAACAAAAAAGGGTGTTTCCTTCAAAGAAAATCGTTTTTAGTAGGGGATATGGTTTCTGCGGACGGCCAGCAAAGTTGAACACCTTTGAGGCATGGGGTCAATGAGGCTATTAACGAGGAGGTGGGATATCCTCTCTTACTCCTCCAGAAGAGTTCTTTCCAGTTCTTGGAGAGTTTGTGGGAGCTGTAGGCGGCCCGCAACCTGTCTGTCTAGAATGTCCCAAACATGCTCTACTGGGTTCATGTCCGGAGAACACGCTGGCCATTCAATTCGTATGATTCCTTCCTCGAAAAGGAAATCATCCACCAAGTGAGCACGATGGGGACTGCAATTGTCGTCCATTAATATGAAGTCATCTCCAATTGCTGCAGCGTGAGGGATTGCAATAGGTCTGACGATCTCATCCCTATATGGCTGACCGGTCAGAGCTCCATTTTGAAGGATGTCGGTGCGGCCTTCAATGGAGATGCCAGCATAGACCATCACTACGTCACCGCTAAATCTGACACTTCCTCGCACGAACGCAGGATTGTTTCTAATGCCACGTTCCCTCTAGATGAAAATACGACTATTATCAGGATGAACAAAGAAACGAGACACGACAGAGAAAAGAATATTGCGCCATTCATTTCTCCACCAGTTCACATGCTCTGTTGCCCACTCCCTATGAAGGTCACGTTGACTTGCTGTTAACGTAACACATACCATTACTCTGCGAGCATACAGACTTATAGCGTGGAGCCAATTTCGGACAGGTTGAGTCGAAACTGTGGTGCCAGTAGCTTAAAGAAGGTGTTGTTGAAGAAGAGTGGCATTCATATTTCGGTGTCTGCGAGCCGTTAGCGCTAAATATCGATATTCATTGGACGTTGCTGAACTTCTACGACCTTGCCCTGGACTTCTGCCTGCATTTTCGGTCTCCAGAAAACGGTTTCAGATCTTGGAAATCATAGAAACTCGACAGTGTTTCTCGCCAAGCAAAAGAAACAACAGTACAATGAACCGTAAATGAAAGAAATTTCTGCCAATTCATGCTAAACGATTTTGCTTATTCTCGTTTATATTTTGCGGATTGACCAAAACAGGATTTTGACACCTCTATATCTCGCGTTCTATTTATGATAGAAACAAAATTCTTGTTTATATGGAATGGGGACTAAGAAAACAGAAAGAAAAACAAGAAAGACTAAGACTTTGACTAAGAAAACAAAATTAAAGTGGAATCCATAAAATAGGATTTTAGTAAATGCGATTTTAAAAGTGCTATCTTTTGCACTTTTGAAATTCTTGTTCAAACCAAAATCTGTGGACAGGACTACAGAAATGTGTAATTATCGGATTTTTATGCTGTTTACGACATTTGAATTGTTTTTATAAGTAGTTCAAACCTTTGAAAGTTTCATATAAAAATAGTAATTAGTTTTTGATGTATACCAGTTTAAAGTAATCGATTCCTATACTTAACATAGAGCAAAAAAATATTAAATGATCTAACTCTTGTTGAAGTGGTCGTACGCACAAGATATTGAAATATGTTACTACAGTAGATCGATCCAAGTAAAATTCTCATTGTAAAACAGAATTGTAGCATTTACGGTACAGGGTCACTCACTTAGATAGGGCAAAATAGTTGTGTAATTATCCTATTTTTAATCAATTTGCTGCACTACATTAATTTTAACCCAATTATTCTAATTGGTAAATAAATCCGAGATGTAAATTTTCAACTGGGTGAAAAATGTCCGAACCAGGATTCGAAACAAAGCACTTACTGAATGTCAATTATTGTTTTCCGCGTTGTCTTTCAGTAAGTGGAAAGCCAAATTTCATTGGCTGTCGCTAAAGCGTCGTTTTTGATGTCAAACTCAAAATCTGCATACTCCGAAGTTTGAAAATGCTAATAATTTGCATTTGTGACTATCTTCTTCCATTGCTGCAAAAACAAATTCGCTTATATCGTTATTTTATAGAATTGCAATATCCTTTCTTTGTTTTGAACAGTATATATATATATATATATATATATATATATGTGTGTGTGTGTGGATGTGGTTTGCGGTTCCCAAAACAATCTAAACCACATCCTGACCACCGTAAGAGGTGCAGCTAAAATCCCATGAGAACTGACAGAGTAGACAAATTCTATAAGACAATAAACCTGATGAGCGAGTAATTCTGAACCGCAGCCGGAGGGCTAAGGTTCGATGTAACGTCAGAGTTGTTCTGCGGACTGACCTGGTAAGACGTACCCGGTCAGGCTTCCGAAATATATTGAATGCCGCTAAACTGCCGTAAGAAATTCCCCCTCATCCCCCTAAGCCCTGTATATAGTTAATGTGCTCTGTAAATATAATCTATGCGTTAATCAAGACATTAAACTCTGTTTCTATACTAGAGAGCGTTTAATCAGGAGCATTCATCACCAATTTTCAGCTACAGTCGATCCCACCTATTCTACATGAGGGCCCGGCCGCGTCGAATTCAACTATTTGCCCCTAGACATCCGTGAAACTGTTGTGAAATCCAACTTCTGAAATATTTAAGATCTGCGAAGATTCTGTTCGAACTTCTCTCCGATAAGGAAAGAGCGAGAGAAAGAAGATCTACTGACCTACTTATCTGTTATCGACTCACCCGTTTTCTGTGTGTGTGGTGTGAAAGAAGACATCTGTGATATTCTTTTTCGTTCGCAATGGATATAATGACGCCATTCGGTGCTCTCTTTTTTTAAAAAAAGCACCAATTTGGAAGTAAGATTTATTTCTTATCCAGCCATGTTATTGCAAGATATACGGCCGGTTTTACCCCAAATTAATTCGTCACGAGTTGAACGCATCAAAATTCTACATACCTTGGTATTCGGCACTGATGAAAATAAAAATTTTCGGAAAAATTTACGGAAGTTTCAGGGATTCAAATTTAAAATTGGGGATCCTGAATTTGACGATAAAATCACTGAAACGGCCAAAAACTTCCCCTTAGCTCAACTCATTTCTATGGCAAATTTACTTTGTCTAGACATTGCTGGTAACGAAGCAGATATTTCACGACGTATTATAGAAGTACTTTCGGACCTAACAAAGTTCCAGTCCTCCATTTCACCACAAACCGATTCTGAACCCGATGATGAAGATTCTCGCAATACTTTGCAATCCAATCCATTAACGAATTTTCTGGTACCACTTTGCAATATAATGCTGCCATCTCCCCCCATTCGGCACCGCGTCAGTCCATTTCTTTTACCGATTTCGAAAATTTAATTGCACCTTTTTCCGGCAAGCCAGTCGAAAACATTCTACAATGGTTAGAAAGATAAGCCTTGGCCACAACATTTCAAAAATTTGCAAAAATTTCTTTTTGTCGAAAGGGCTCTCAAGGGTACTGCATTGTTGTTTGTCCGCAGTGAGCCAGAATTAACATCGTACGCAGCGTTAATACAAGAATTCGCGCATATTTCCTCTTCCGCCCAAATACATGAAATGCTAGCTTCACGCACTTGTAAGCCCAACGAAAAAATGAGTGAATATTTTTTAGTAATGAAAGAGATTGCCCAACGAGCGAAAATAGACGACGCATCACTCATGCATTATGTTATCACCGGTATTAGAGATACACCTAATAATAAAGCAATTCTTTTTGGCTGTCAGACCCTCACCGAATTTAAAAGTAAGCTTCAAATTTATCAGCAAATTTGCGATCAAAGTCCCCACCTTCGCCAGTCCCAGCCGCGGCCTGCACATGTCAGTAATAAACCCCTATACGCGGAAAAAGCCCGAAAACGATTTGTTTTTCTTGCGGGCAAGTGGGGCACGTTGCGAAACAGTGTACCCATACACACAAAGCAATTAAATGTTTTTCGTGTAATAATTTTGGACACAAAAGTTATGACTGTGCTCAGACCACCCGCCGTCCAGCGTCGCACACAGGCACCCCCCCACCTCCTCAGAATTCCACGACAAAGCGTGGTAGGAAAATCCACGTACTAGAATTGGATAAGTCGCATCAAAACATGAAAAAATTAGTACAAATCGCAGGCCTAACAGTGGAAGCGTTATTCGATACGGGCAGCCCCATAACTGTGATACGGGAAGACCTATACCGGTTACTCGGGTCTCCCCCTCTAACCCACGTAACCGTTCAACTTAGCGGGTTCGGCGGCAGCAATGTAACCCCAATGGGCTCTTACTGCACGACCATCCAGATAGATGACGATACGTTCCCTACTACTACTTATATCATAGACTTTTCCCGCATGACCATCCCCCTCTTCATAGGACGAGATATCATTTCCCAGGGAACACTCACGTGTGACGAAAATGGTATCTCAATCAAAAAAGCACCCGTCACACCATTATTTATAAGTTGCATCGACATCTGTGAAAGTGCACACGAAGTGGACCTAACCCACATTACCGACAAAAATATCCGCAAACAAGTAACGACACTAATCCAATCCTACAAACCTAATAAAATAAAATCTACAGATTTAAGGATGTCAATAGTCCTAACCGACGACGTACCAGTCTATCAACGCCCACGACGAATGTCCCTCAACGAGAAGGAACTAATCCGCAACCAGATTGATCAGTGGCTAAAAGACGGCATTATACAACCGTCATGCAGCGACTACGCAAGTCCCGTAGTATTAGTGAAGAAAAAGGAGAATTCTATGCGGTTATGCATTGACTTTCGTAGACTTAACCGTTTAAACGCCGTACTATGAACGGATCTTCCTATTAATATAAAATTTTGGAATTGTGCTTCTTTAGAGCACTCTATCTAATACAATAATAAAATTTTGGAAAAAAAATGTTTTCCTATTTTTTTGCTATGTTCCATTATTGGAACATTGGCGTTTCGTGGGTTACATTTTTATACAAAATTTTCAACAGAAGAAAATATGCAATACAGATAATATTTTGTGGTATTTACTGAGTATATATATGTATTATTACACAATTAATATACATTATTACACAATTAATTAATATTAAAATATAATAAAATACCTGATTTTGGAAAATCTAAACAAAATTCTTGAATTATGTTCATTTCTAGTGCCCATGATATGCTAGGAAACAACTTTGATGAATGCGTTTATCGCACTGAAAACATTTCTTTGTTGTGTTTTTTTTACAAACTACGCAACGCCCTTGAGATGTAGGTACAATATAATGTCCATCAGATATTCTTACTTCCTTTTTCACATGACAACGGGGTCCATGATGAATGACCAGACGCTCTTTTCTCCGTAGAAGAAAAGTTGCAATTTGTCTACGAAATTCCAAGTGCGATATTTTCATGTCATTCACCTCAGAGTGTATAATCCAACTTGAAACCACTGCCATATTTAAAGCATTTATGAACAGATTCCACCACCATTTCTTGCTCCTCATTTTTGGCCTATAACTGCCTAAAAGTTTATCTAAAACATCAACGCCTCCCATGCCTTCGTTGTATTTCTTGATAATATGAGGTTGAGTAACATCAATTTTGCATTTGTTTGCATTTGAATATCTTTTTACTGTTCCAACGGGTTCATGTGTGTAGCAGTTCGATGCTACTGAGACCACCGCATTATCGTTGTAATTGCAGATATATACCGCTCCATCGGAACGAAAATCATAATTTCCACTGTCTTCTTTAGCGAGATCTTTTTTAGATTTCAATGGACAAAGGGCAGTGCGATTTTCACGAATTGTGCCTGTCGCTCGTATTCCACGTGCTGCAAGATCCGAAATTAAATCGTAGGAAGTAAAAAAGTTATCAAAATATATTTCATGCTTTGAATTTTCTTGCAAGTTAGATAATAATTCGTTCACAACTCTCGAGCCTAACTGTCCAACGGACGAGGATCCTTTTCTTCCACTGTATATCTCCATAGCGTATGGATATCCATTTGATGAACACATCATCCATATTTTAAATCCAAACCTAATAGGTTTTCCTCTGATAAACATTTTGCATGTATGCCGGCCATAGTACGGGACCATTGATTCATCAATGCTCAACTTCTCGTGCCAGATTCCAAACTGTTGCAGATTTTTGGATAACTCTTTATATATCGGTGCTATTTTACCAAGTTTATCGTTTGCTTTCAATTGATTATTGTCCATCAAGTGAAAATACTTCTTCATCTTTCTAAAGCGATTGCGGGTCATAACAGTTGGAACAATAGGAACGGACGTATCTTCAGCTGTGCTCCAATACATATCTTCAGTAGGAACAGAATGGTATCCACTTAGAAGAAGTAGACCAAAAAACTGCAAAATATCTTCATATACTACTTCAATATCTTCTCCTTTTTGTAAAGCGTACAATTTTGTCATTTTAGCGAGGAGTTCAATATAGTCATGAGGCAAAATTTTAAAAAATAGGTCGACAGGCGACAGATTTACTAAGTTAGGAAACGTCTGCAAAATTGTTTCGATTCTGTTTGATATAATAGGTTTTTTTAAATCACATTTTCTCTTCCATGCAATTTTCTTTTTAGGAGGTTTCTTTGCTTTCTGTGCTTTTTCAGAAGTCGGGACAATATCTGCAGATTCCAACTTACGTTTCCTTCCCGGAAGTTCAATTTTTATATTCGATGGACCGGCTTCTGCATTGAGTATCACGTTTTCTCCGCAACTAGTATTATCGTTTTTGCAATTTACGTCTATCATTCCAGTCACGTCAGCTGGTATAACGGGCTCAAAGTCATTCTCCACAATATCCTCTTCGTCTGTTATATCGCCTGGTTCATCTGGAGGTAACTGACATATATCAACATCCGATTAATCTGAATCCGAAAGAGTTTCTAAATACGCTACTGCTTCTTCTACAGTTAAAAATTTTTTCGACATGTTTTATAATCAAAATCGAAAAAAAACATATATTCTACTAAAAAAACATTCTGCTGAATATAATATGTATTCTACTAAAGAAATCTATTCTACTTTAGCTTCTAATAATGCTACAAATTATTCCAACTGCGACTCAACAAAACACGAACGTTCCATTCAAATAAAGAAAAAAAAAAGCTTTTTTCCCTCTTTCTATTTGCGCCCCTCCCTTCAATTTACACTTTACTTACCTAATAAAATAAACTCTTCCGAGTAAATGCTTTGACACGGTCTGCTGTTTGACCTTGACGATACCAACATTGAATCAGTCAACGGATTATATAATGAGATTTGAATTTCTTATTTATGTGATTACTCATTTTGAAAACTGTATCGCTAAAGCACCAATGTTCCAAAATCGGAACATGAGTTTTTTAAACTGCGTCAAACATTTATATTTTATTTTAGAAAGTTTTTACTAGCAATTTTTTACAAGTAGTAGTTCTCTTCTTATGACTATAAAATATAATTTTAATTTTTTTGCATAATATATGCGTTGGGGAATGTTATTTGAAATAGTGAAAAATACCTCAAAAATAAGAAATTTCTAAAAATCATAAAAAATAACAAAAATAAAATTTAATTTTTAATATTTAATAAAAAAAAATATTTCATAATCATTCTTATCATAATACAAACAACCCGTAATAATTCGAAAATTATTTACATTTGTAACATTTAGTTAAAACTTCTGTTCCAATTTTGGAACATTGGCGTTTAAACGGTTAATAAAAAGATCGTTAAAGATCGTTTCCCCCTACCCCTCATCGATGATATCCTTGACCAACTAAAGCAAACTATAGTCTTTACAACGCTCGACCTCAAAAATGGATTCTTCCATGTAGACGTGGACCCGCAAAGCGTTAAGTACACCGCGTTTATCACATATGACAGTCAATTCGAAATCCTTAAAGTCCCTTTCGGACTCTGCTGCAGCCCTGCTGTATTCGTCAGATACCTCGCCTGTATTTTCAACGGACTGCTGATAGAAGGAGTATTAATTTTGTATATGGATGATCTCATTATTCCCGCAAAAACAGAAGCCGAAGGCCTCCAAAAGCTGAAACGAGTATTAGACACTGCCGCTGATTACGGTTCAGATATCAACTTCAAAAAATGTCAGTTTCTGCAGCGAAAAATCGAATTTTTGGGCCACGTCATTGAGAATAATACCATTGCACCCTCTCCAACAAAAGTTAAAGCAGTCCAACATTTTCCGGAACCCAAAAACGTCAAACAGTTGCAATCACTCCTAGGATTAACGGGATATTTTCGAAAATTTATCCCAGAATATGCCTCTATCGCACGACCCCTGAGCGACCTCTTACGAAAAACATCAACTTTCGAATTTGGACCAGAGCAGAGGCAAGCGCTGCACACCTTACGTAATCTGCTCACTAGCGCTCCAGTTTTACACATTTTTATACCGGGTTCGGATTTCGAAGTGCACACCGTCGCCAGTAAATAGGGTTTTGGCGCAGCACTTATGCAAAAGTCTTCTGACGGCCACTTCCATCCGGTTCAGTATATGAGTAAAAAAACTTCACCACAGGATGAAAAATTAATTAGCTATGAACTAGAAGTCCTAGCAGTTATCGAAGCACTTAAAAAATTCCGTGTCTACCTCCATGGCACCAGATTCCGTATCATCACAGACTGCCAAGCATTCCAAAAAACGGTAGATAAAAAAGACCTTACACCGAAAATCGCACGGTGGGCCTTATTCCTACAAGACTTTGATTTCGAAATTAAACACCGCCCAGCTACGAAAATGAAACATGTAGACTCTCTTAGCAGATATCCCGTTCTGCATGTTACATTTGATGAAGTCACACTCAAAGTCATACGGGCGCAAGAGAAGGACCCCTTTGTATCGGGTATCAAAACAGCAGCGGCAGAAAACCCGGTTGCCGACTTCGTGGTTAGCAACAACGTGTTGTATAAAGTTCAACGTGGTAGAGATTTATTAGTGATCCCCGAAGCAATGCAGCTTAACATAGTTCAAGATACACACAATAAGGGACACTTCTCTGCAAAGAAAACGGAAGAAATTGTGTCCCAAACCTTCTTTATACCTAAGCTACCCGAGCTCGCAGGTACAGTTGTGACAAACTGTATCCCGTGCATTTTAGCTTCCCGAAATTCGGGAAAACAGAAGGGTTTTTGCATCCGATTCCTAAAGGCGATACGCCCCTCGATACATATCACTGCGATTTTCTAGGTCAATTGGCATCGACAAATAAAAATTATAACCACCTGTTTACAGTGGTCGATGCATTCACAAAATTTTTCTGGTTATATCCGGTCAAGTCTACGTCAGTACAAGACGCACTGGATAAGCTCAAACTCCAACAAACCACACTTGGTAACCCCAGACGCATTATCACAGACAAGGGTCCAGCGTTCACATCTTCGGACTTTAAAACTTTTTGTGAACAAGAAAATATCGAACACCATCCCATTACGACTGGGGTTCCCCGAGGGAACGCTCAGATTGAAAGACTACATGCCACGCCCATCCCCATTTTAACGAAATTATCTTTAAACGACCCCACGAAATGGTATAAACATGTATCATCAGTGCAGAGAATAATAAATAGTACGACTTCGGGCACGACCAAATTCTCCCCATTTGAGCTGCTCACAGGTGTGAAAATGAAAAGTAAGTATGTTAACAGTTATTAGAAGCCGAACAAATTCAGTTAACTATGGACCATAAACAACAGCTCCGAGATGCAGCGAAAACCAACATTTTAAACCAACAAGAATTAAATCGTACCCAATACAATAAGCGAAGAAAACCTACTACACAATATAACATCGGTGACCTTGTTGCGATTCAAAGGACTCAATTCGGATCTGGATTGAAACTGCGACCCAAATATTTTGGTCCGTATAAAGTTATTGAAGTCAAGCCCAACGACATATATCAACTCCAAAAAGTGGGTCAGCACGAAGGCCCCAATACGACATTTTCTGCAATAGATCACATGAAACCTTGGCCGCAACATTAACCATATGCCCACAGTACTCTTCTGTACTTCAAATAAATTCCCGCGTTGCGAAATGTGTTTTTTTTTATTTCGCCATAGGAAGTGTTCATTTTTTTTTGTGTGTCCCGTCTATCAGCCAAGTATCCCACTGTTTATCACCAACCAGTGTTAATAGTGGTGCATTTTTTTTATTTCACGTAAAGTCACTTATTTATCGACACGTTATCCAGTCAGCAGACTGTAAGTACTTTATTTTTATTTTTCTTTATCTGGATTCATGATTCAGACTGATCGGTGCTGACCGTTATCAACATATACTATTAGCATTTCCAGTGAACAACTCAGTTGACGAACCATACTTGTTTTTTTTTCTATTTTTTTCTTTTTCAAGTATCAACCGCAGTTAGACCCAGTACTTTTTCCCTTCTTTTTACCAGTGTCAAGAACTTACTTGTGATAAACCACTGACTATTACTTTGCTTTGCCAGATAAGATGATCTTTTTTTTCTCTTAGAATAAACAACCTACAGCTAACAAAATTCAGATCGAATAAGTGCTTTTTTTACTATTTCATGAGTGACAGATATGCACGGATTTTTGAAGATATTTTGTTTTTCTTTTTTTTCACACACTGCTTCAAGAAACTATTTATTTTAACATCCTTCTGTATAATGTGTTTTATTTGTATATATTTAGTACTTTCTTTGATATATTTTGAAAGGTTTGATTCAAATGTTTAAATTATTAGTATGTACCCCACTCCTTCCCCAATACCAGCATTTATTTTATTTTTTTTTAGCTAGGTTATTTTTTTTCTCTCTGTATAGCAACTGACTGCTTGCACTACTTAGGACGAATTTTTTTTTTCTTTTCTTATGTTATATTTTTAAGACGAATGACGAAAAATATTTTAATGACGAAAGACGTGAAGTTCCGTAGGCGGATCTTCTTAAAAACAAAAGATCAAAAGACGAAAGATCTTAAAGACGAAACGTCATGTTCCACACAACGACGTTTTTTAACTTTCAATTTTTTTTTCTTCTTCGAAGACTTTTTTTTCTTCGCCACGTAGTGTAGTGCAGTTCAGCTTATGTATTGCAATGGAAAAGCCAAAATTTAATTTTTTTTTGTTCGTGTTTCGTCAATTTTCTCCCTTTCGGCTTCTAATTTTTTTTTTTTTAAAGATAAGTTTTTCTTTCTTTCTTTCTTTTAACTTTAGAAATTTCGAAAATTTTTGTTAGCGTTTTTTTAGATAAATTTTAATTTGCCCTTTTCTTGCTGCGGTTGCTCTCACGTGTGCAGGGGCGCACACCTGTCAAGATGCCCGAGTGTGGATGTGGCTTGCGGTTCCCAAAACAATCTAAACCACATCCTGACCTCCCTTTAGCTGTAAGTGGTGCAGCTAAAATCCTATGAGAACTGACAGAGTAGACAAATTCTATAAGACAATAAACCTGATGAGCGAGTAATTCTGAACCGCAGCCGGAGGGCTAAGGTTCGATGTAACGTCAGAGTTATTCTGCGGACTGACCTGGTAAGACGTACCCGGTCAGGCTTCCGAAATATATTGAATGCCGGTAAACTGCCGTAAGAAATTCCCCCTCATCCCCCTAAGTCCTGTATATAGTTAATGTGCTCTGTAAATATAATCTATGCGTTAATCAAGACATTAAACTCTGTTTCTATACTAGAGAGTGTTTAATCAGGAGCATTCATCACCAATTTTCAGCTACAGTCGATCCCACCTATTCTACATATATATATGATATAATTTACTGTCACTTTTTGTGACATTCCGACGACTCTCGATATATCGAAGATAATGCAGTTTAGTAATTAATACCAGTAGCTTTGCCAACCCTCCGTTATCATATGACAACCGGAGTGCAGTCGTGGTGGCCTAATTGAAGACAGGTTCAAGAAAACATTGGAGAAATTTCCCCTTCATGAATAATAGAGGCAACATGAGTTGAACGTGGTTTATTTGATAGGAATAGATCGTAAACAATTCCAGTAACATATTCATCAGCTCTCGACGACATCGTTGATCCACTTCATAATAAATTTAAGATGTTAAAATAGTAGTTTCTCCACATTACAAGTCTAACCACCAAGTGACGAGGATTACTTAGACAAACGAAAAAGCGTACAAATTATGAGCTCCTAGTATTTCCAACGCTATAAATACTCAGAAAAACAGGACGCGAATGAATACATTAACAGTGGAGAACCACTCCAGTAGAGAGGTGGGGAGGAATGGGACAGGAGACAAGCCACGATTCGATGGAAAAGGGGTGACGAACGCGTGACGTCGAATGATCTCTTTCGAACCGGCGTCAGAAAAACTGCGTAAACAAACTGCTGGCGGGAAACTGATGGAACAAATAGAATAATAGTGCAAACGATATTTTAAAACATTCGAAGAAAAAGAATTTAGTATCAGAAATAAACAGAAAAATTAATTTAATGGATTTTGACGAATAGATTTAAGGTTTTTAGAATAATAAAAGAATACGCATTTAAAGCATGGGAAAAAAATAAGAGATATTTAAGATAGTATTAAAGCAAGTAAAAAAAGGTAGCTATTAAGAATTTGGAATAATTTTACTAAGAATAAAGGGTGAAAATTTTTATTATTACACACATATATATATATAACGTACGACTAAGGTAGACAATCACAACGGAACGAAAATTAAATTGAAAATTGAATTTTTTAATCTCTAATATACTCTTACATCCTTTTCTGTAATGTTATATACCTTTGAGGCAACCTTTTAATTCTATTTTTAAAGAATTATATCAATTTTGGTAAAACTATTTTTGTACCAAATTAATGTTTTTTACTGAAATTTTCGCGATGAAGAAAGTGCTCTAATACATCTTCCCGTTCCATTACAGGATAGTCACAGCCATATTCATTTTTTGAATTATTTTGAATTATTTATCCCTATATAAAACAGATGTAATTTCAAAGGATTTCTCATTTTCATTGGATTGTTATAGTACCGCAAACTGAAGTTTGAATTGGGTGATGGTGACAGAGTTCTCACTAAATCTTTTACTAAATTAATTTTTTAATTTCAATACTAATATTTCAAAATAATAATAATTTAATTTTATAATTACATAAATTCAGCCAATAAATAAAACAAATACTACCATTCGAAATGGTGGTATTGAAAATTAAATATTGGTATTTCCCTTGGAATTTGACTGGAGCAATAATCCATTGATATTATACAAGATTTATACTAAAGATAAATCATTAAAAATTGTATATACACAACTTTTAAAAGGGATGGTAAACATAAACCTTGGGAAACGAGTGGCGTGATTCAAAAGGGTGGTAGATGAAGTTTGACATTCAGTGTACTCCCGCTGGAGTGGACTTCAAAGGGAGTCTATTTTCCGCCAACAGTAACCGAAATCCGTTTTAAACGATTCCCTTAACATTAATTTAATTATATTGAGGGAAATTAAATTCTTCGCATTAACCGGAGACATGTCTTAAATGGAGACGCAATATTAAGAGTCTACTGTATTTGAAAAAAAGTATCAGGTTATAACAGCAAGTACTGATTAGATATCGATGCTTTCATTATTTTCCAATATATAGGTCTAAAGTTGCCTGTCGAAATTCATTCGAGGATTACAGAGCAAATAAAGATTTGAAGCCTAGTTGGTATTGTACTATAATGTATTGCTAAATGGGGGATTAAATAAACAATTAACTTATCTCTGGACTATACGTTGGATGAGGGCACATATTTCCTTCCAATTGCATTGCGCTGTTTAGATGTCTAAACATAAAATAATACACATTTGAAAAACAAGAAATAAGAAGCGCTACATAAGTAACTTTATATACACGAAATACAGAAGGAGAATTTTTCACTGACCAAAATTTAGGAACATAAAGATTGCATCGCTTTTTATCAGCATGTTCTGACTTTTACACTATTTCTACCATGATTTTGTGTATACATATTTCTACCAAAAAGTGTCTTTTGACACCTTTGCGTTTGAATATGCAAATAATTGCAAAACTCTTGGAATTTCAAATTATCAGTTAAATGTAGGTAATTTGACCAATATATATATATTAATATATTGATGCATATCTGTTAGAGATTATTTAATCAGGTTATAAATTCTAGCTTAATTCAAAAATCTACAAAATATAAATATACATAAATGTAATCAAACAAGTTTTACGTCAACTGGAAAAACAATTAAAAAATATTATCTTATTCCTTTTTTTAAATTTTATTGTAAAATCAAATATTTTAATATTATTAACTCAGCAAACTTTCAGTCTCATGTGCAAAAAATCAATCTTGGTAACAATAACAACAACAAGAGTAATAATAAAACAGCAGTGTAATAAAATTCTTTCCTTATTCAATACAACAGTTTTTACACGGATGGAAACAAAATTCATGTGTTTTGAACTCACTTCCAGAATTGGAGAAGAAAACGCGTTATTCAATTTTTTAAAACTAGTCACTGCAATGATCTACACTAAAATGCAACATGGCGGAAAACAAACGAATATCAGAGTTATGCAGCAACTCCTGTATTTTCGGTTACAAATGAAATCGGAATCATCTAATTTGATTATAACTGATACGATGCTGTAAAATTGTTTAAAATTAGAAATTATGAAATCTTTAGAAATTATGAAATCTTTAGAAATTAGAAATTATGAAATCCTTAAGGTGTCAAAAGACACCTGATGGTAGAAATAGGTATACCCTATGCATATTTTTAGATCCAGGATGAGCTGGAGGAAAATTATATCGCTGAATTAATTTAACAACTATTGTATGAAAAGTCAGAAAATTAGTTGTGGAGCAATGATTAAACTTAGAGAATAATTATAAGTTAAAATGTGAAAGGTGTCTTTTGACACCTCTTGGTAGAAATAGTGTTAAGATTGATGGGAAAGAAACTGTCATTCGAATTCGGATGAAATATCCTCACTGGCTTCTGTTGAGCCGATCAAGAAGTGCGAGGTAATACACATAGGGGACACAAGAAATGGAATGAACATTGCAAATTATATCTACACGAACTACAAAGAATATTTCACCGTAAAAAATATAAGAAAAGATAATAAATAGAAATCACAATAAGCAAACGATTTTGAAAGACCGAGAATTGATAATTAAAAAAGCAACAAAATGAAAATAGCAAGTAAACTGAGCAAAACCTTTTAACAAAACAAGGGAAGTTATAAAAGCGGTCAAAAGTTTATATCAGAGGTGAACTTTTTTTTGGGTAAGGATTAATAGCATTATAAACAATAATAATAATAAACAATTATACATTAAACAATTATAGGATATAATAAACAATTATATATTAAAAAATTATATGATAGAATAAACAATTATATATTAAACAATTATATGATAGAATAAACAACTGATCTATAAATTGAAGTATAATTCTTGAAAAAACAACCAATCCAGGTGTCTATATGACACTATATGTCTACTTAAACTTTTTATTATCTTAAGCAATCTAGTAGAAAAATTTATATTACGTTGAGTAAAATGTTTTCCGCCAAAATTTTTTTTATTGTGAAATGATAAATACATCCGAAATCTTCAAAGCTAATGAGGACAGTAATATCCGTTTAAATCTACTATCGTCTGCCAATGTTTTGGCAAATTTTTCAATCCCTTCTGCGAAAAATTGTGGCGTGCGCGAGTCCAGAAAGAGATCGATCTCATTTATGACCTCCTCATTTGAATCAAAGATTGCGCCATCAAGATGTAGCTGCAGATGGGAAAAGAGGTAGAAATATGAAGGTGCCATGTCGTGGCTGCATGGTGGATGTTGCATCAAATCCCACTCCAGCTTGTAGAGCATCCAGCCGGCCATCGTACTAACGTGTGGCTGGGCGTTATCTTGATGAAAGAGAACCATCTTCCTTCTGAACTCGTTTCTTCGTTTTTCGCAAATGGCATTGCGAACTTTGATTAGCATGTTGTTGTAGATTGCTCTGTTGATAGTCTGTCCACTTTTCAAGTACTCTTTGTGCAGAATTCCGGGACAACCCCACCAGATGCTGAGAAGCACCTTCTTGTTAGTTAAGGCACGTCTTGCAACTGAGCCTGCTAATTACTCAGGTGCTGACCACTCTCCTTTACGGCTTGTATTGTTCTAATACACCCATTTTTCATCCCAGGTCATAATTCTGACCAGATTGTTCTCTTTCCTTTGATCTCCGAGCAGAGCCAAACAAAAGTTTTTTCTCTTGCTCTTGTCTTCAGCAGTCAATTCGTGAAGCACCAAGTGGTCGAACTTAAATGTTAGATTTAACACTTTCAGAGCGTTAACTATTATTTGTTTGCAAACGTTAAGCTCTAACGCAATAGTTCGTGTTGAAACATTTTTGTATTGTTCAATGATTTGCTTTAACAGCTCACAATCAACTTCAATAGGGCGCCCAGAACGTCGATCATCTTCAATAGGGCGCCCAGAACGTGGTTCCTCTTCAATGTCGAAATTTTCAACTTTAAACTTCCGAAACCAAACTTTGTCTGTACCATAAAAATAAGTATTGATGCCTAAACTTTCACACATTTTCTTTGGTATTCAGTCGCACTGAGTTTCTTAGGGAACTCATAGTACATAATCGTTCTGATCTGCTGACGTGATAATTCCATTTTAAAGACTTTTTTGAAAAACAAGATTAACAAACAAATTACACAGTCATGTAGTTCCTATGCTCTGTTTTTGAATGCAAAAAATGGTTGGTTGAAAAACTAACAACCGCACAAATGACAGCTGTTAGCGCGAAGGTTCCGCCCTTTGGAGGAAAACTTTTTACTCAACGTAATACAATGCATATTTTGTTACACGTGCAAAGTCTCTACCAGGTTTGAAACACTGCAACAGTAAAACATATGACGCAAAAATATGAATAGCTTAGTACAGTGTATAATATGACATAATCAGATATCTATTCAAACTGTTTATGAATACAGCAGTTCTGAAATTTATCATCGGATTTTAGAGTAGTTTGAAAATAATTTTCCGAATGATTATCTCTTTAAAATAGCTTATGTGCAACATAACACGAACGCGAGACATCTAGCTTATTTATAATACATCAAATGTAACAATCAGTCTGATAATGAAATCCCTAATGTCACTCTAGCACTTAGTAGTTTTTCAAGCATATTAAAGACTGTTTAAGTATGAAATGCCCAGGGCCGTGCAAAACAAACTGATTATCTATGGTTGCAGCAAGAGGGTTGCTCAACAGACTAATAAACAGTGAAACTTTTCATTTTTCTTATACATGAAATATATTTTTTATTTATTATATTATCATATCTTAGATGCGATAATATCCTATAAATTCGTACAGTAAATACTGTCAGAGGCGTTCTCTTGATTCCTAAATGATGCAAAACAATCGTGATTATCGTGATCTCTTATTCAAATTAAACGCTTTTGACTGCTAAAATCTAGACTGAAAAACACAATTTTCACCGTTCAACCTGAGACATTTAACCTTTAATAAAACAACAGGAGGAGACCCGATCTTATCATATATCAAAGATCTTTCAGTATATACATGCTGATATATTGTATTTATTTTCTCCATTTAGATTGCAGTTGCTTCAAACAGTGATAACATCTATACTGTAAATACTGTGATTAGTAATGTCAATAAACTTTAAGGACCAACATTCATCATAGTAATATAAAAATGACCAAAACATTGCTTTAAAAATATCACATATAACAAACTGAGATTGCATTGTTAGACATGAAAAAATAAAATTATTACAGAAATGTAATGTTAAAAAACATACAACATAATTTGAATAGCATAAAAGTATTTGTCATTTACCTGAATCATATTTCTTTAATAAAAATCGTTTAAATTCGATTTACAAAGAGTACTTTTATTTAATATGCTCTGTCAAAAAGTATGGAAATAGTACCTGTGAATTTTCGCTGTAGTATGGAACCAATGACCCCCAATTTAATTTACGGAATATTTTAATGTATTTTCTAAGGATAGTAACAATTTCTTTTTGTGTTATATATAAAGGGTTTTCAACAACTCAACAGAGTACAGTATCCATCCTAATAACATTGTAGAGAAACATTCTATTTCTTTAATTGCAGAAAATTAACGCAAATGCTTCGAATAAATAAGTGAAGATTACTTTACAAAATTATTTATAATTCACCTACACACGGTTAAGTTGTTGGATATCCTTGTGATATATGTTTAACAATGACATGTTATTTATAAAGGCCTTTACAATTTATAGCCACTTTACCACAACTTACAGACTATTTTCTGAAACATTATTTTAAGTGCTAAATATATATATATGTTTTATAATTTAATATATTGCTTTTTAATTCTTTCAGAGATGAAATGCTTTCAAATGATAATGGAATTTAATTATGTTCTAAACTGAATTTACATTTTCTGAGGAAAAATCGTTAGCGTTATATAAACTTTCATCATCCCAATTTATTAGGTTATTATATTTCCCTTCGTTCATCATACTTCTCCTATCTCCTTTAAAAGAAACCGGATTAAATAATCCTTGCCTCACAGAATATTACCAAGAAAGGCGGATTATTCGCACCTTCCTTCATTTACTTTTACTGAAATAATTGACTGCATGCGTCAACATTTTTTAAAAGACGCATCTCATCAAACAACTAAAATTTCTTTCGATGCTAAAATAGTGTTTACAAAATAGTGACACTTTGATATATTCTAAGTATTCATTTGAATTTCAATATAATAGGATATAAATAAATAAGTAATACAAAGCTGCATACAAATTATCATATAAAACGTTAAATGCGTACTAATTCGTCAATGGATAAAAAAACCAATAATATATTTCTCGGATCTTAAAATTCAACGATTAATTTAATCAAAAAGTGTCTATTCTTAACATTTTACTTTCCAGCTTTTGCTATTCCCTTAGAAGTTAGTATATGACTTACATACTTTCTTGATTTTGTCTCATTCTTACTGATTGAGGAAAAAATTACACAAGCATATAATAACGTAGGGACACAGTGACACCTAAAATAACAACCAGTTAAGGGTTAAGAAAATAACACAAAACTAGTTGGATGTGCAATCCCAAAACTTTCTTTTATCTCATACATCTTAATATTTCAAAAAGTAGTTACAAATGTTAATAGTACTTCAATATTGTTAGTTCAATACTATACCAACTTTGATTTCCATCTTAAATTTCTGCTTCAGTCAATAAATGGGAGTAAAAACAACTTCATCTCAATCTTAATATTTATTAAAATCAATAGTTTTTCGTTATTCTGTTGTGCATCAGCTGTTTGGGAATAGACTACTTAGCAGGACGCGAAGTTCCTGTCACTCTACGAGCCACCATTGAACAACCGAAGTACGAAAAATCGATAAAATCTCTATTATAGCGCCCCCTTCCGGCGGAATATTTCGAAATTGAAGGAGGACCTGCTTGTCATAGTCAAAAACATAAATATGAAATTTGGTTCAATGTTTTCTCTAACTTCAAAGACTTTTCGATGGTACAATAATGAAAATTGCACAAAAATTGCTACTGCAGTACTTCTGGTGAAATATTTCCAAATTCAGGGAGGACCTGCTGGCCATAGCCAAAGACATACACAGAAAAATTGGTTCAATTCTATCTATAAATTCATCCACTTTTCGATGGTACAATGTCGACACACGGGCACATGGACAGACAGACATTTTGAATAAACATATTTTTGGGGGTCCCTGACCCAAAAAATGTGTAAATCCATCGAAAACTGGAAGTAAAAAAAATTTCGATTACAATACTTTCTTTCATTGAAGATAGAAGAAAGTAAAAGTTGAGAGTGCCCTAAATCTTTAGACTTTCAAAAATATTAATTTTAAATGACGATTGAATTGATAATTTAGAAAGATTCATTCACCCATACCTTAATTTTTCATATAAATAGTAATTAAATTAGATTTCATAAACAGTATTACTGTTTACTGTGCTCAGTGAAAGTGTATAAATTGTCCCAGTGAATTGGAGTTGTCTTAGGGAAACGACGATCACTTTTTAGTTTCAAGAACAATTAAATGTATTTCTTAAAACATAATATTTGTTTTTTCTAAGTGTGTTAGATATGGATAACAATGGCATGTTATTTATCAAAAACTTTGAACTTATAATCATTTCACTACAACTTACAAACTTTTGTAAAGTTTTTTGATTTTGTATTCGAAACATATATTTTTTTGTAAAATGAATTAATCATTTTCTTTTTAAATGTTTAATAAGTGAAATGCTTTCGAATGATAATAGATTTTAATTAGGTTCTAAACGAAATTTTCATTTTCTAAAGGAAAAATCATTATCTTAAAGTAAACTTTCTTTATCCTAATTTATTAGGTTATTATATCTTTCTTCGTTCATTATACTTGCGCAATCACCTTTAAAAGAAATCGGATTAAATAATCCGTGTTCATAAAATATTACTAAGAAAGGCGGATTATTTCACCCCTCCCCTCATTTACTTTGAAGCATACAATAAATGAATCCAGTAAAAGTTTGAAGAGATGCACCTCATCAAACAATTTCAATTCCTTTCGAAGTTGAAATGAAGATTATAAAAGAGTGATTGTTACACTTTCATATATCCTAAGTACCCATTTCAATTTCAATAGGATACATTTGAATGTGTAATATATGTTCCATAAAAATCAAAATGTAGCACTTAAGGGGGTCCGGGACACAAAAATCTTAAATTTATCTTAAAATTTTTTATTGCATTAAAACTTTCTCTGTTTTTTTTTCTGCTTAAAACGAAGTTTTAATCTTGTTTCTACTTGATTGGAACAGGAAATATTCATTTTGAAGTTTTGGTTTGTTTTCAAAATCTAGCTTTTATTTAGGTTTTTTCACCCTTTCTCGTATTTAATTTGTCAAGAACCGTTATAGATAAATAGTTCAAATTTGAAAAAAATATGTACTTTTGAAAATATGATTTTTTATATGTCACTTTTTTTAAAAATTTTTACTTTAAATATTTTTAATTTTTATTTAAATTAATATTTTTTAAATGCTGAATATAAATTAAAACTTGTATATTTCTGTTTATTTAAATGCAAAAAAATTGAAATTCTACAAATAATATTTCGAGTTACAACGATTTTAATCTATCCCACTTTTTTTAATAAAATTTAAATTTAAATTTTTTTTTAAATTGTGAGAAGTTTTATTACTTGATTTTATTTACAAATGATATGTACCCGTAAGGCATGGTGACGTCACGTCGACGTCGTTGTGACGTCACGCTGTGACATTGTGACCGTCGATGTGACGTCACGTGACGTCGATGTGAAGTCACTGTGACTAGAATGTGAGGTCGTTATGGCCGTTTTAGAGCTCTTTTGTGACGTCACATTGTGACGACTTTGTGAATTCACGGTGTGACAAATTTGTGAAGACTGTGTCATTTGTGACTATTTTGGTATTAACTTTGTGACGAATTTGTGACGAATGTGACAATGCTTTAAAGTCATATTGAGATCAATTTGTGAAATATGTGTCATTTTTGACGAAATTGTCTTTAACACTGTGATGATTCTGTGACGACAGCGACACTGCTTTGAAGTCACATTGTGACAATTTTGTGAAAATTGTGTGATTTGTGACAATTTTGTCATTAACGTTGTGACGAATATGTGACTAGCGGCAATGTTGTGAAGTCACACTATGACATACTTGTACAGTTGTAAACACGTATGCATGTCACACATAGTCATAATTATGCATGTTGTAAAATCATTTACATCTATAACGTTAATATACTTCGGCGATACATCGCAATTAAAACTTGGGGGCCGATATAACAAGGGTATACCAAAAGAATTTTATTGAATCAAAATGCAATGCCCCGCAGACTTCAATTTTTGTTGCACCTTTCTTTCCTATTGCAATAAATGAGAATATTGAAGACAACTGAATGATCGATCTATCACATTTTTTTTTTCAAAATTAGCTATTTGTTAAAAGCATTAAAATTACCAAAGAAACAATTTGTTTAAATTTTCAAATCTTTATCAAGATAAAATTTGTGTTGAAAATATAATATTTTATAATATATACAGTACTTTTTATATTCTTTAAACTATAGAAAATACTGAATGAAATTAATTTATTTCATTTAATACGCATTACAAACTCGAAGTCACTGGTGAGGTTGAATTTTTTTCGATTACACAACATTTATAATAAAAAAAAAATGAAAGATAAAAAGAAATACCGATATTAAGTAATTAAATTTTACATGTTTTATGATATTGATCACCATAATATATATATATATATGATTGTAATTCAAACAAGTTGGGGCTGAGAAAATAGGAAACTTCTTTGTTATAGAGGCCCCTATAAATTTGATTATGCAAAAATTGCAGTAACGACATTGCTAAGATCATTGTGAAGTTTATGCATGCGTTATATACATATATATATATATATATATACACTCGAAACGCTCATCATGTGCCATATAGTCATTATATATGTATTGTTTACGTCTTTTATGCCCCATACATGCATTACAAAATTTCCGAAGTAAATTTTAGCAATAACCATTTGAAACTACTCAAATGAAAAATACAGCTTTGGTATAGAAAATTAACTGAGTATCACCAGTATCATTATGTTGAGAATTCTAAGAACAATTTCGGCAATAATCGTTATGTTGGAAGATAGCAGCAATAAATAAAATCGTATTTTTATGCTCACTGTAAAAGTAAATAAAACTTTTAGGTATGCATAGAACGGTGATACAAAGGGTTAATTTATTTTACATCAGGGTTTGCGTGAAGTAAAATCCATATATAAAACAACTTTTTGATTATTAAAAAATAAATTTAATAATTGATTGCCAAAAATACATTTTATTTATGAAATTATATATTATAAAAATAACTCTTACTATCTATGATTTTTTAAAACAATAATACCTTATTGTTTATAAAACACAGCACCGCAGCTACTCTATTTTGCGTCTAATGTGAAAGTTTTTATGTTTTGCCAAAGATCTATCTGGCTGGATATATGTTGCCATGACATCTATAACTCTGATAGTGTCATAAATAGTACAAACAGATTAGAATCTACAACGAAATTTTTAGAATAAAGTCTGTGAAAGTTTTATAAATACAGTAGAACGCCGATTATTGGAACTCCAATTAACCGAACTTCCAATTATCCGAACAGCATATTTCTCTCAAAGAATTCTTGTTAACCGAATTTTCAATTATCCAAATATTTGTCTCTCTAAAAAAGAAAGAAAAAACACCTAACTTCCAATTTATTTTTTGCTTAAATTATAATCTCTGAAGTTTAGAAAATGACAAAAGAAAAAAAAATTAAATAATAAGTAAACAAAAAACAATAAAAAAAACAAAACAATTTTTAAGCACTCCAGTACTAACTGGTGCTGTCAGTCCTAAACCTAGATAAAGTGTGAAGGTTTTAGAATAGTCAGGAACATCCCTTAAACTGCCTGCCCATTTATCCGAACTTTTGTTTATCCGAACTAGGGTCGGTCCCGACTTGTTCGGACAATCGGCGTTCTACTGTATATATTGTATTAGAATTACAAATAATCATATTTATTTTTATATGACACAATAAAACAAAATAAGGAACTCAGTACCAAATGGTTAACTACTTTTTAATGTAAATAAAGTATAAAAATTGAGCCCCTAAACACAAAATAGAGCCACACATAGGTTCATTATTATTATTAATATTTTATTTACAAGATTATGGTAATTATAAATAAGAAATCCATTTTAATCACGCTGTTTATAAAGAGTGTATAATATCGATACTTTGAAATTTATCTCGATAAAATCATTCAGGAGATAAAATGATAAAATTATCCAGAAAAAAAAGTAAATAATAAAAGATGATTATTACATTTTAGGTTCATACCGTTCAAGTATTTGCGTTATTTTTAAAGTAAAATCATATTTAAACACTTACTGATTGCGTAACTTCTATATTTTCATTTGCCAACAGACTTCTAGTTCACTTTGAAAATATTTCAGTAAGAATGTATAACAACTGAAAAGCTTTCACCCGCTATGACTATTTCTTTATAGATTTTAAAACATTTCTCAGGTTGAATAATACATTAAATAATCATTTTTTTCTTAACATTACATATCTACGATCTCTTTTAATAGTATACGTTTCCGTTATGTCTTATTTTTTATAAA
Source organism: Maratus speciosus (assembly GCA_963932465.1). NCBI lineage: Eukaryota > Metazoa > Arthropoda > Arachnida > Araneae > Salticidae > Maratus > Maratus speciosus. The sequence continues at coordinate 680,708,521 of OZ010787.1, read as the reverse complement.
TTCCTCTTCTGAGCAGATGCAATTTTTTTTAAATAAAAACATGCAATTCAAATTGTTTAAGACCATCACTTAATACAAAATTAAAAAATTATGTTTGCCAATAATTTTATTCCATAAAAAGACTTTTTTTTAAATAACTTAATTATCTTTAAATGTTTATTAATTATATTAATGACTGATTATAATACTTATCCATATACTTTCATATTTAGGACACAATGTGGTTTTAACCAAATATTTAAATAAGAATATAAACCAGATTAAAATGCAATTTAAATCACTAATTTTAATAATCTGATCAAAGCTGTTGAAAAGGAAGTTAGATATTTTAACAAAATAAAAAATAAATGTAATGAAATATTTGTGTTCTATAACATATTTATTAGAAGATAACTAAAATCATTGTAATTAAAAAAAAAGCAAACAGGGAAAATAATATTTTAGATATTTCAACAAAATAAAAAATAAATGTAGTGAAATATTTATGTTCTACAGCATGTTTATGAGAAGCTAACTAAAATTGTTGCGGTTAAAAAAAAGCAAACAGGGAAAATAATATTTTTACTTACCTAATTTCATTGACGTTGTACGTGATACTTTGATTTTGGGGAACCAATTAAATCCGATAATAAGTACCATAGCAATGACTTGAATCATCTTCAACAAGTCAAAGCTACCGTAATTTTCTCGGGTTTATATTTTGTTAGCTGAACTAACTTGGATCCTGAGAACGTTCTTGTTTCACTTTTTAAATCCGTGTCAACACGTATATGCTGTCCAGTGTCCACATAACTTCCCGCGTTTATTCTAAAAAGCTTCACTGTTACTTTTATCCGTTATTCTGCGGTGAGTCGTAACAACTGAAATAGTGCAGATGCAGACGATTTTTAAGTTTCGAAGTTCGAAGCAGATGTTTTTTCGGTTCAATTTGTTTTTCTATACAACAGTTTCGGAAGGAAATTAAATGCGTAATAATTTTATCAAATTGTCTCTAATTCAATTTCCTGTTTGAAAATGTTTTATTGTATTTCACCTTTTATTTTTATCAGTTTTATTGAATTGTAAAGTTTCATTTACGTAAATTATAATAATATTATTATCCATAATTAGAGTTTACTAGATAAAATATTTCTTAATTTTTCAAAATGTGTATAAATTAATTTAATGGTAATAATGATGACACCCTCCTTTTTTTAAAAGTAAAATTTATATCACAGGTAATATATACAAAATATCTTCTTAAAAAATACAACAAGATTATCGAGAAGAGATGAGTTTTTCTTTGCCAATCTGTCATTATCTTAATATTAATTTTCTGCAGAATAAAACATCTTGTAAAATAATTTTTAAAGATATATTTTGAAAACAAAAAATAGAATATGAATAATTAATTATGTCATGGGCTTTGCCTAAATTTTGTACATTAATTTTATATTCGGAAAATGTCAATTTTATTTTAAACGTCTGAAAGAAGTAGAATTAAAAAAAAAGTTACTTAAAATAGTGAAACACTAAGAGGGAAAAAAATGACTTGAATGCAAATTATAAAGCAAGAAATGCATATATGAATAAACTTTGAAGACGCTTTCTGCGTGCTCATTAAAAGCTGCAGACTTAACTGTAATAGAAAGTTTTTAGTTTGAAACCACAGAAATGTTTCGACTACTCTTTGAGAAACTTCTACTATAACAGATGATCATTTACAAAAATCTTTATAAAAGATAAGTCGGGGTCTGTTTACCTAAACCATTTTTTTAATAATATGAAATTAGCATAATTAGGAAATATTTTTGTGTCGCTGATGAATTAATTACATTTTATGTTATATGAAAATAAAAAGTTTTGGTTAGAGGCACAGAGGCAACTTGGACCACGGTTTAAAAAAAATTTAAATCCGGCAGAAAAATATTTTTTACAGTAAATAACATGATTTAATTATTTTTCTAAGAAGTTCACATCTCAATCACAATGTGACATCACTGAGTGGTGGCATTTTGGTCACAGATGTGACGTGACCACAGTGACTTACAGTGACGTCACAATGACGTCACTGTGACCATGCATGCTATGAGGGTATAACCATCACAAAAAAATTCGAAATTTTAACTTAATGAATAAAAATTATTTGAAAATGTGTCCCGGACCCCCTTTAAATAATCTGTACTGATTCATCAATGGATGAAGAATTGTACACATATCTGATTTTAAAGGTGGACAATTAATAATTAACTTGTGGACGTGATTTTCAAAACTCGCCTTATCCAATACTATCCAATATTTATCCTTATTAATATTATATATTAATGGACGCGAGTCAGAGGTTTTTCGCGATTTTCCAAAATTTGGTTTTCAGAATAAGGCAAGTTTTGAAACTCAGGTCCTCACTTCTAGTGGTAACTACATAAAATCTATAATAATAAAAGAACAAATCGCTCTGTCTGTGTGCGATGGCTAGAAAAATCTACGGCAGGTACGAGTTTCAAAACTTTTGTGACAATAGCCCAAAGTATCTCCTGATATACCTGGTTTTCAGAGTTTCAAAATTCTAATTAACAGCTGAGTTATTAATTATCAACCGTCACTCACTTTCATTAAAAATCCATCTCGGACGGGCAAATCTCTGACGCATGCGCTGAAGGCGCTGATACGCAAAGGAAGAACGGCAAAAAAAATATTTCGGGGTATTTTGTCATTATTTATTAACTAACATCGTCGAAACCACTTAGTAAATTTAAAAATAGAAGACATGTTTTGAAAGCTTGCGTCTCAAATGCTGCAATCAATTAAAAATATATTGCAATTAACCCCTTGAAAAAAAAAGTTAAAAAAAGATCGTTTTTCCGAAAAACGTTTTTCTCCCTTATTACAACACCTCCCTAGGATGCAATTTTAAAGGTACTGACAAACACAATATATGCTTATAAAGCTGAGACCTTCTCCAAATCGATGGTGTAATTGGTTTTTAAAAATATGAATTTTAACCCTTTCAAATACACCGCCAAATGCAGGTGACTTTCCGCTTCATAAAGAAGATTTACATTTCAGTTCAACATTTACCCTCTAAAATATGCATATTTTTTTATGAAATTTAAAAAAGGGCTTGGTTTTTAGTTATATTTACGATCCATTAATATTTCAGAGAATTCGGAAAACAATAATCATTTACTTTGTTATGCTAATGAAACCGATGCGACGCGGAAAAAAGAAAGGCAGAAACCATTTACGCTCCGATACGGAACCTTAATTTGCTAAATTTTTTGTAGCAGTTGTGGTGTAGGCGCTTAACGCGTTACTTTTCTGTACGAACAGACCCAGGTTCGAAACTGGATGAGACTAATTTGAATTTGTAGATTTTTGCTACTTTAAGGATTTCATTTTTCTTTGAAGGGTATGTAAAGGGAAAAAATGTTTCGACGATTCCGTTATAAACAGGCTGTACTCTATTAGAAAATAAATTTGCTGGATAGTATCTTTTTTCTAAATCTATATAGTAGTACTTGCTTGTAGTTTTATTATTTCTTTTTCAGCATTACACTTTCGGATGCATTTGTAATTACTTTTTCCATCTAAAGATTTTAAATAAAATTTTAAAATATTGAAAACATAATTAAATTTTAATTGAGTTCACCAATTAATTTTTGAATAAAAGAGTTTAAAGTGTGAAATAAATAAAAATTCAAAACCTTAACCACTGACTTTACACAACTTTTCAACTGAACAAGAGTCGGGCTCTGGTAATTTGCAAAGTCTCTACCTCCTCTACACCCTCTGACCGATCTGCGATACAAATTTCAGATTTAATTTAAGAATATTATTACGGGCCCGGGCAACGCCGGGCGGGGAAGCTAGTACTTTATAAGTTTCCATTAATTTTAAAATTGTGGCCGTTTCAGAGGAAAATCTACCTGCCATTTCAAATTTTTAATTATTAAAAAAAAAAAAAGAAATACAGACCATTTACGAATACAAATAATATCCACATTTTCTTAAAAAAAACATTAAAACAAGTTCTCTAAATTTGAAATTTTGAAATCAACAGCCCTATGTAATGCATACATGTTCTTCAAGATTTTATAAACGTGAAATCTAGACAAATCGTCGTCTCCTATATACCCTTTTATTACACTCAGCAGGATTTCCTGCAAACAAAATATTCAGGATATTATTCAAGATTCGAAATGCCATTGACTTACTTAATGAGAGAAATTGGGGATTAAATAAGGCAAAGATTGCTACTTTAAAATAGTGATACTCAATAATTAAAACCGTAGGAATCCTGTTATTTGTATCTGTGTTAGATATAGAGAATGTAAAACTACCGTAATCTTTAGGCCACTTTTTCCTGGTTCCTCTAACATTTCCATTATTAAAAAATATTATATATGATTTTTCAACGTCGAAAATGAGTTGTAAGCAATTAATATGAAACAATAAAGCAAACTGTATGGTTTTAAATAGGCAATTTTTATTTTTTTACATTTTTTAACTATTTTTAAATTTTGGAACAAAGTAACCCCAGCTGGGGGGCCTGCGTAAAAATTGTTGACGTACTTCTCGGATCTGGATGATAGTGCTATCTGACATCGACGTAGTATAACAATAGATTTCCGCTAGATTCATGATCAGTTTCGTGCCCTTCTAAGAGAGCATTAAAACTCACAGAAGCGAATGAGGATCCAAGATACTGATAGTTGTGCTTATTCATTGAGCCACTTGGATGAAAAATTGCCCCATTGGCCGATAAAAAGTCACTAATTGAATGCATACGCACAGAAAGAAAAACATTCTTTTGAGAATGTTAGACAGAGAGACAAACAAGTTTATATCAGATGCTGAAGAGGCGAAGTTTGAAAGGGGTAAAATCATAGAATTTCCGAATCGCATAAACAATGGCTCACAGCGACTTTCATCTCTGTTACACTTTGCGGACATTTGTACAGTTCATTAACCCCTTAATTCTCGCTCCCGTCAATATCACGGGCTGAGGTGTCGTTCGTCATTTCTCGTGCCCGTCCTATTTCCGGGCTGGAGATTTAATTGCTGGAAAAACTTCTGAAACCAGAAAAATTTAACTGGCATTTCGGCGTGAAGTCTTTCAATAATAGCGCTTGGGTTTGGTTAAATATTACACAACATGGAAGTTATGTAGGTAGGATATCTAGCTTTACTGGAAATCTAACCATAATACACATCTATAGGCCTCATCAAAACAGTATTTATAGATAGGAACTAACAGTTAAACACAACTTAAAAGTCATCAATACAAGTAAATAAAAAAAATAGGTAAGTAATATAAAAAGTAGTTTCACATTGATGAGAAATAATTAATTAGTTCGCTTTTTTACGCAATCGGGTTTTATGATTTTTTTTTAATTTAATTTTTATTTCTTCTTTATTACATAACGAACACTAGAAAAGTTTAAAATTGACTGTTTACCTATTTCTTGGTAACTTAATCCAGAATTGTGAAGAGTTATAATTTTCTCACGAATAACTATAGAAAGCTCATATACGTTTTCAGGGCCATGGCAGCAGAAAATGTCAGAATCTCCTTTAGAGTTATTATTTCATGTTCTTATTATTCTTTTAGGAGCAAAAATGAAAAAAGCTTTTGCGCTTACCTATCTTCATATTGCGAATGCTAGTCCTATTAAATTATAAAATAACTTTCTAATGAACTTTCATACATGTTTGTTTAAGAAGATCGATTCGATAAAACTTCTCTTATTCTTATGAGTTATTTGACTCGTAAAAGGTTCGTTTAGAAAGTGAACATGATAAATAGTAATATGAAAGGTTTCTCTCGAGATAAAATTTAAGTACTTTAAAAGCATTTTGTTTCCTTTATTTCTTAAACAGCATTCTTTGAATTAAACAAAATTGCATTATTAAGCTTAAATAACAAAACCTTTCTGACTGAAAACAAATGCATTAGTCCACGTAGATTTAATTAAAATGTTGATGTATTTAATATATTCCGCATTCATACACCTAAAAGTATGTATCATTCTGATTTGTTTTCTTAATTTTTTTTTTACTATGGTTATTGTGCCTACAGTTTAATGATCTTTTAATATGATATTTAAAACAACTCAGATTAAAAGTAATTACTTTATGTAAAATACTTAGTTTGGTGATTGTTTTCCTTTGAAGTAATGTGATCTCAAAGAGCATGCAATAAACAGTATCACAAATGGCTTCAGTTTGGAGAAGGGCTACAATTTTTGCTCTGTATATGTTCGAATGCCAATGTAAATAAATTTAAAACTATAAAGTAACATAAAGTATTAATAAAACAAAGTATTATGCTTATTTATTCAATATTCGGCAACGAGTTAATTTTTATACCATAATAGGCTGATAAAGGATGCAAACCAAAACCATTTTTTATAAAATATGTCATTCGGTACCTGTCAAATGACCAGTTATTGGTACCTTTAGTATAAAATATGCGTATTATTATTTACAAAATCCTCAAATCCGTGCTTAGTCATGTGCCAGTCATGAAAAAAATATATCCTCTTGAGCTTATCATTGCATGCAAATTATACTGCAACCAACCGCTTGATAATAAAAGCCACTATTAAAAGTTATCCATGGATTGGGATTTGAAGGCGTCTGCATATTAATAATTCTACCAACATTTTTTTTAACAAATAATAATACCCACTTTTGATATTCTATTTGAGATTTTTTGAATAAAAAAGTTTCAGCATGTTTATGCATTTTTTCTTAAATATTCCTTGTTATAAATTAAAATGTGTTACGAAATTATCCACAAAGTTAGGAATATCTTGCTGAGAAAAGTCCCATCGCCATTAGATTGGTGACCAGACATAACATATAAAAATACTAAATATGAAATAATCTTTATATAACAGAATACTTAAAACATTTTTTTTATGTTTCTCAACATTTATTTTTCTACGTGCTGCATGGGAATGATAACAAAAGACTGCTTACTAAGAGCATTTCTATATTTTCCTGACAAATGTTTGAATTGACCTGTAAACATACACTTAAACATTTCTTTTGTGACCTTTTTTTTTTTTTTTTTGTAATTATGCTCATTTCTTTTGGTAAAATTTAATGAAGATCATAATTTATATTTTTTAATATCAATTTATTAGTGATTTTCATATTAAAAATAAGATTTTGAATTTAAAATATGTCTAGATTATGTTCGATTGCATTCACCGTTTTTATTAAAAAGGAAATTGGATTGGTATACAGAGGCTTTTTGCACAGTTTTCGTTTTTGTATAAAAACAATCGTCAGCATAGAAAATTACATTTATCAGCTATAATGTTTTGGAAAGTATAAAGTATCGTCTGGTCACTGAAATTTTTGTTTACATGCAAAATCGCGCTTTTAAAGAGGCGATGGATTGAAGGGTATTGCGCTTGAATAGAATTATTCGTATTCGATTATTAAAAAAAACGCTTTGAAAGGCATGGTTTTTACATATCTAAAGCCACAGTAGGTAATAGTTGTCACAGGATAAAAACCTGCATGTCTGACTTCAAATGAAAAAATTGTTCAAAATATATACGCAAGAACAAAAAGGAATTCTTCGAATATTGCAAAGATAAGATCTTTAATGCAAAAGAAAATCCACCAAGTCAAAAGAATGTTGCCTAATCCTTAAAATGCTCATTGTCAACTAAAATCATTTGAAATTTATGCAGACCAAAAAACACAATATTCATCGTCTTTGTCCACGACATTCGTTGAACGTAGAGTTCGATGCACAAATCTCTCTGAGGAGCCTTTAACCGGAGAAAAATAGAAAATGCTGTTACAATAGATGATAGACCGGAAGCCGGCAGCACAGACACATGGTTCGTACGGATACCGTTAGTTCTCCAGACAAACTACCAGTATCTTTTTATAGAAAAAGAAATCTAGGTTAAATTTCGCCTTCTTTTAAGAAGAGATTTTCTAAAAGATAATACTGGTGCCGAAAAATTTTCTGGTCTGCGAAATTCAAGGAAGCCTACGAACCATGAGACAATCACCTCATAAAATTAGAGGCTGAAATTCCAGAATTTGCATTCTCATATTCGATTCTCATATTAAAACGCAATCGGTCTGCCAAGCCATATCCTGGTGGAAAACACCTAAAAACCTGATTTTATCGGGTGACGCGTAGGTTTACCATTGTGTTTTCCAGCTCCCAGTCCGCCATGTTTTCATACCTTTGGGTGCAGGAAAACGCAATGATAAACCTACGAGTCGACCGCTAAAATCGGGATTCTAGGTGTTTTCCACCAAGATAGGACTTGGCAGACCGATTGCGTTTTAATATGGGAATCGAGTTTTAGCTAATTCTGGAATTATCATCAAAGAGGAGAAAAAAGTCTTAAAACATGGTTCAATGTATATTTAAAAAAAAAGTAATCAAAGGATTTAGAACTGTTGCTGCTTTGCATATAACGGCAAATTTAAACTAAAGCGAATACTTACTACCAGAAGCACATTTTACTCCTAATCTTCAAACATGAAATACCATCTATAAGTGAGAAATTAAATCGGCAATTACTATAACGAGGGCCTCTTAGTTGTTTGATAATATATTTATTTAAAAATTTCAAATCATACAAATTTGACGGTGTACGCTGCGGTAGGCAGTGGGCCCCCAAAATTAGGTTATTTTATAAAGCTTTTTGTTTAAATATATAAATTTATTCAGCACGATTTTAGATATACTTCTGGTTATTATCACGGGCCCGGGCTACGCCGGACTTTTGTTTAAAAATATAAAATTAAAACCAACAGGAGCAAGCCCGATCACGAAAGCAGTGGTCCCCGCGTTCGTTAAATACAATATAAAATCCCGCGTTATAAAATCATAGAAATTTAAAAATTAAAAAAAAATCATTCAACATTGTTTTTAGGTATATTTAAAGTTGTTATCACAAGCCCGGGTTACTCCATACCGGAGGGGTCTCCTTTGTGCGCATGCGCTGGGAAACCTACATCTTCTACGAAGAGAGACTTTTTTAATATTATTTTTACTTAAAAATAGTAAGGGGGCGGTGTTTTATAGCTAATGGATGTCAGCTGTGTATATATAGCATGAATTCATGGGTGTTTTAATTATTAAACATTTTAAGTTTCTTCTTTTAATTTTTTTGTGTTGCTAAGCTATCCAAAAAATAAATTCAATCAAAATCTTTCATTTAAACAATGAAAAATATTTTATGCAATGTCGTTTTTTGAAAAAAGCTCTTACTGTATTCTAGGAATTTCCTTTTCTATGATTGCAGACATATGAAATTTTATCTTGTGTAACATATCCTTTCATTATTTTTTTTATTCTTATTTATACAAACCCACTTTTAAGGTATACTCGGAATAATATCAAATACGGTTCTTTTGCTAAAAATATTTTATGTATATTGTCAAAAAAGTCAAACATTTGTGTGCTGTAGAAATATATAAATTTGGTCTTGAAATATATCTCATTCTTATTTACATACTGAATACTTTATGGAAAATAATAAATTCTGGAAATTTTTTATTGTTTATGCTGTAAGGATTATGTTTATCTGAATAGCAATGTTATGATTTTGTATAGATGTATAGTGGATATGCATTTTTAAAAATAACAAATACTATAGTAATATATAACTGTATTATAGTAATTGTGTTTATTCATATCTCAGATATGTTTATCTAAAGATATTTCTATCTATGCATACTTTAAACATTTTGCATAAAATTTGTGAAAATCTGTAAATATCTCTAGCTATTTAACCTAGTTCTCGTGAAAATACACGCTCATTAAATGAAATTCAAAAGTGACTGCTGTACGGTTTCGTATAGTAATAAAGTTCGCTTTCTATATTTTAACTGATTTAAAATCAAGTTACGTAATCCGGAAATTTTAGCTTTCTAAACAGCAGGCAATTTCATATTTTCATAAAATATCCCAAAATTGTAGTTTATGAATTTAATAGTAATATGTTACGATTTTAAATTCTCAATTAAATGCCTTTTAAGCTTAAAATTGCAATTAAAAAAATTGTTACACCATGCAATGTCTTCGAAAATAAAATTTCAAATGCAGCGAAAATATTTTAATGACTCTAAAAAACGTTTTTTTTTTTTTTTAAATACAAGTCTGGAACTTAAATAGACGAGCATGTGATGTCTCGAAAATCAGGCACAGAAATGTGACGTGCACATGCTATTTTTTCGAACTCCTTCCATTAGCTGTTCGCACTATTGATCTAACCATGCTTGTTTTCATGAAACGATCGAGAGGATAAATAATACTAAACACTTTATCTTGATTAAGCAACCTAATGTGTCTCATTATGAAGATGAACGCATTAACAGCGGCGAAAAAAAGTAAGATCTCAACACTAGAAAACAGGAATTCTGCTTTTTCAGAATTTAGTGTCGCCCTCGATGAAAAAAAATATATGTATATAAATATAGATAGTTCAGTTTTAAGACTCCAAACACGCGCTTTTATTTTATATAAAATGACGTCATCCACATCCGCTAAATAATTCCTCATTTACGATCTAGTCTTTAAAAACATCTACAGTAAAATATGCATAGGACATGACTATCGCTGAATAATACACAAATAAAAAAAAAAGAGATTTCGTCATTCAAGAAACTGGACAAAAAAAATCGGCCATATCATGATTCATATGCCTTCATTTGTTTGTAATATTAATATAGACACTCAAAATTAAATTTAGTTTATACTAGCTCAATGTTTTATCAGAAATCAATCATTTATAAATTTTTCAAAATAGCACGTATTTTAATTATATTTCTTTTTTCAGTTTTTATGAGAAAATGGCAACTAAAAGATATAATTTCTATCTTTCAACTATTTTCCCTTTACCTTCTACAGAAATGGAGTATTTCAGTTGTCAAAATTAAACAAATGCCGCTAAAAACTACAAAAAAATGAATATATGAAAACTAAATGGAGATGCAGTTTTCAAACAAATTGCATTTAAAAGTTTTTTTTTCCAATACGACGGTATAAAAATTAAAAATGTGCGATGCTTAGAGGTTTAAAAAATTGCAGTAGAGATTATTCCGTACAATGATACATCTGCTTTGGTTTACGGCTGGCTTATACAATGTAACATTATTTTTTGGAGATGACACATTAATAGGTGGGAGAAAGAAATAGCATACTGGGGGCTAAAAAAACATTTCAGACAAAAATCTTAATGTAATTTCCCGGTTTTTTACGATGAAACTAGGCTATTGATTGACACTAAATCCGATTCGTACAAGAAAAGTATTGCTATTTAACCTAAGATTCAGGACTTGACCAATTAGAAATATGATTTGAATACGACAGTGTGCCTGAAAAAGAGTACTTCCGATAATAATTTTTACAAATGAACTAATTACATTTAAGCTAAATTTAGGGAGAAATGCAAAATCTGAGCCTCGGATGCTTTGGGACCTGCCTTAGTCTGCCCTTGTCCTAATTTTCAGACCTTTACAGTCGGTAGATTTTCCTATCCTTCAGGGAGAAACACATAGACAGACAGAAAAATATTTAATATTTTCTTTTATTAGTATAAATACTATATTTATTTATTACCATCGGGTTCCTTTCAGCAGTTACACTGTGTAAGGATTCTTACACTACGTGTTTGGGCCCCTTTAATGGATAAATTTCGTAATTTTCTGCAAAATGTTTAACTGATTGAGAAGTGGGAGAGAGAACATTAAGTCCGATGGCTCCAGGCCAGTGGTACACTTCAAGGAATTTTTCACCACAAATATCAGTATTTTTTATAGGAAAATAAATCTAGATTAAACGCGGGAAATTTTATCTTATTTAAAAAGAGATTTTCTATGAGAAAATACTTGGTACCGAAGAATTTCCTGGTTTTGAAATTTCCGGACGCTTACTACACCTGCTCCAGGGCCCCGGACCCAACCCTTTCTGATCTTTGATGTATTAACCTTTTATCTACTGACGGTACTTATAAGTACCATTAAAATAACTTGTTATAAAATTCATTTAATGCATCGATTAGTTGTAATACAGTTTAGAATGAATTATAGATGCATTACTTTATCTTGTTCCAAAAGCATTATCCGCTACACAAAACAAAAATATTTTTTAAAAGATGATTTCTTTTGCCTTTGCATCTTTTCCACTTTCTTGGCGTTGCGGGAAGCGGGATTTTTCAATTCGGAAATATATCTATATTTCTATTTGTACATTTCCTAATTCTCCAAATACTAAGAAAAGGATTTAAAATAAAAGATTTGAGTAGTGTTATATATATTGCACAAAATCTATATAAATTCAAATTTAATGAATCATTCTAAATCCTTCAATCCTTCTAAAATTCTTCTAAAATTTATTAAATGATTACGAAAATCTTCTAATGTAGTTTAAACAATTCCCGAAAAATGCTTTAGAAGATAAAATTTTCACGAATTCATAATTCAGGAAATAAAGGGTTAAACTTACTGAATTTATTTTTTTAATTTATCCGATTTCATCTTTTAAACACTTTTTTTCGCATAAGTGCCTGAAAGGGTATGGGGACATCCGACGGTCGCGCAGCACACTTCTGCGCAATTCTGTGGCGGTAATAATTTTGGAATATACATGTCAAGATAAAGAATTTTTGAGCTTGAAAATAAGGTCCTAATCTACTTATTTAATTAAAAATACCACTGCAAATTCTTAAACACAAACTTTAAACACATTTTACAGCACTTTTTATCACCAAATTAACAACACTTTAATGTGTTGTGAACTTCAAACTTTCAAAACTTCATACACAAAATATTTTTTGTGTTGTAATTGTGTTCTTAAAATGTTTCAAAAGTGTTGCTATCTAGAAATGTGTTCTTAATATCTTGCAACAGTGTAGCTACCTAAAAATGTGTTCTAAAAATAGTGTTGTTAATTGTGTTGAAATTGTGTTGTAAATAGTGTTGATGAAAATATTTTCTTACAATAGTATTGTGCTGCACAACACTTTGTCACCAAATTAACAACACATTATAAACAACACAGAATTTATAACACTATAAAACAACACATGCAAAACACTTTCAAAACACTTTCTACATGGTGCCTTTAAAATAAAACACACACGCACTTAAAACGTACTATTTATTAAACATTTATAACACAATTTTAAAATTGAATGTTTTGAAATGTTTTGAAACACATTTCCTCTTCTTGTAATTTTTAACAACACTTTTTGCACAATCTTTTTATTTGGCACAACGCATTCGCAACACATTCGCAACACAATTGAAAATTATTTGTGTTAGAAGTGTTAATTATTATGTTCAGTTAGTGTTGCAAAAGTCTTTCACGAAGTGCAGTGCAACTTTTCCAGCTGGATTTCCTTTTTTGCTGGATGAGATATTTTCCAGGCTGGTTATCGTTCCATGTGGTTTAGTCGGTAGAACGTCATTGCGGTATACTGATGGCCCAGGTTCGAGTCCCGGCATTGAATCTTTTTCACTATGTTGACCTTTGCGCCTCTTAAGCAATTACTTTGAAATTTGATTTTCATTTGAAATATTGTATGCAAGGCGAATGTTTCTCTCTGGAATAATTTCCATGTATTAATAGAGTTTCTATCGATGCTGGATTTAATTAAGTTTCGTGTTTGCACCATGTCGGTGGCTCACGATACATATTCCATCTTGTGTTGCGTTTGTAGCCTTGCCAACATATAATAGTGAGAAATTTTCCAGACTGGGTATCGATCCATGTGGTTTAGTCGGTAGAACGTCAGTGCGCTATACTGATGACCCGGGTTCGAGTCCCGGCATGGAATCTTTTTGACTATGTTGGCCTTTGCGCGTCTTAAGAAATTACTTTGAAATTTGATTTTCATTTGAAATAAAACATATTTCAATGGAAAAATGTAATTTAGAATTTTCTTTAATGAAAGCTTTCATGATCAACATATTTCTGTAAAAGCGATAAATTTAAAGTATGTTCTATCCGAAAAAGAACTTATATCTAAAAGAAAATGCGAAAAGTAAAACACAAAAATACAATTTTTTATAACAGGATAAAAGGCTATTCAAATTATTAATGGATGGCCATCATCTAAGGAAAAAACTGGTATTTTTCACATTCAAACATCTATTAACTGAATAATAACCCAATTTACTTTTTCTTACTCCGTGCCTATTATGTATTCTTTATTCGACATGTGTTTCCGATAGTCTTTTATATTTATAGCCAAATAATAATTACTACCATTTGTTTTTGTGTTCATATAAAATATTTATACAAACTACTAATAAACGTTTTGTTTTTAGATCATCCTAAATCTTAATTTTTATCAAGTATACCCATTCTACACCTGCATGTTTTGTTTTGTTTTTTTATTAAACAACTCTCTTCTAATAAAAGCCTGGTTATTGTTCGATGTTATAAAACTAAAGATAATTATAATATATAGTACAAAAGTTTTCGAATATCACATTAACTTTCTATTCAAACAAAGTTTTTTAATTGGAAGTTTCTATATCTGAATATAGAAAATGGCGATATCCTTAAAGATTAAAAGATTTTGCTTTCCCCATTTGATAACATTGCATATGAATTTTGTTATAGGCTCCATTAATATCCATTTTAATGGAGGTAGTTTTATAATTTTTGTATTTAATTAAAACATAATCAAATGTTGAGGATTTTATAATAAATAACTGAAAAAATTAAGCGAAATTTAAATACAGTCAATCGAATATCTCTACTACGTTTTCAACAGTACAAAAGCTAAATCTACTGGGGATCATTCTTAATTTAAGAAAATACCTGGTCTTCTGTAAAAAGAAGTTTAATAGATAAGAATATAATGGGTTCATAAATACTAATAAGTCGGAAACAGTACGTCCAATGTGGCAAATGAGGTACGTTCGTACTATAACTAGTTTTATATATATTCAGATTTTGGTGCAATAGCTGTTGGACTCATACAAAAATGCATGAAACAAAAATTGTTACGATTCTGTATATTAAATTCAATAACACGGATATAATAGGACATCATCACCATTTCAACCTGGAATCATAAGATATCGTGGGATATCGTTGAATTCATTACGTATGGTAGGATTTAATAGAATGAAGATAACTTTTATTAATATCTTATTAAGTTTTGATTCGACTTTCGTAAAATTTGAAATGACTCGACAAAATTCTGCAACGATTATATGCATTAAATTTCATGTTTAAGATACTTGATCCAAGAGAATAAAAATAATATCACTTTTCTGGATAAAGTTAATACTATTAGTTTATCATGTTTGTCTGCGAAATATCTGTGTCAAACATGAAAACGTAGGGGAAAACGGGGGTAAATTTTCCAACTTTTTAGAAATTTACTTTTGTATTTTTTATTTATTTTGAGGTGAACAGGATATCATTGTATTCCTTAAACCTATATTTACAAACTGACATAATTGTTTTTCAAAAAACTAAATGATGTTTTTAACAGAAAAGGGTTAAGTCTGATCAAGTAACGTTGGGAAATGTGCCCCGTATGCGAGGCACGTTTTCCAGCCTACTAAAAAATACAGGGGCAAATTTTCCAACTATGCTTTAAATGGTAAAACACAGGAAATAAATCTTTCTAGTTAAGTAATACGTATTTTTTATTGTAAACTAGAAAGCATAACAATAATACGTATAAAATTAAGTGATATAGAAAAGAAATGCCACTTAATGATTTTACAAAAACCGTCATTTAACAATTTTATAAAGACATATTTTTTTTAAACAAAAGTCGTCCTCATTGTCTGACTAACAATTAACGCAAACAAAAAAAGAAACATCTTCTCTGGTTAAGTCTTCATGCCCAGCAAACACATACCTTTCGGCACACGATCGGACCACAGCTGGCATTGTCGGTTAAGTGTCGGCATGGGCACAGTGGTTTCGGTGAAGTGTCGGCAGCATGTCGGCAACTGGAACATAAGAATCAGCTTTTTCGACGGCCGGTTATCGTAATCGGTCCACTTATGGTTATATATCGGCAAGCGACTTACACCGGCAAGTGACGCAGGACCGATATGTGATTTCTGATAGTGGCCCGATTAGATTTACCAACATCGGTCCGCATTCGGAATTTTTAGTCTTAGCCGACATTTTTTTTTCTTTTTCTTAATTTGGTTTGAGTTTGAGTTTTGATAAGATATGTATATTGCATGTATTTCATATAAAATTCTAACAGTGATTTAAAAAAATGTCAAAAATAGCCTATATTTATTCATTAAAAAAAATTGTTATTGATTTCAATTTAAAAAGGACTTAGAATTATTTGAATCATAAAAAGAGTTTTTTGAATCGCTCCTTAAAAATATTATTCATTGTAAATTTAATCGTATAAAAAAACTTCATAAATCAATTTAATTTATTTTCTAGCTATTATATTCATTTTAAAAGCAATGGCAATTCTTATTTTATTTAAAAATCAAATTATTAAAAAAGTGTTTAAAATTATTTTACAAGCTATAAAAGTATATATAAAAAAAAACTACCCAACTTTTTAGCATTAAAATTTTAAAGAAAGATTCAGAAATCTCCCACTTCTAAAAAAAAAATTAAATAAATAAATAAAAATAAAAGATATTAATATTTCTATTTTATTTGATGATTAAAAAATGTTGATAAGTAAAAGAATCATTATTGCTACATACTTACTAAAACTATATTCTACATTAAATCATCAAATGCCAAAAAATGACCTCTTACTCTAATTAAAAGTAATTAATTACCAGCTTATTTTTTTATTAAAATTAGTTTTTCTATGTTATAAATATATATTTCTTGAATTAACAAATTTAATTACATTATAATTCCTTAAGAGAAAATTGTATTAAGAGAAAAACCTCTGAAATTCACTTATTTTATTTAATAAGCATTCTTAAATTTATAAGAAAGATTCAGAATTATCCCCCATTTAAAGTTATCTTCCAAAAAAAAAAAAAAAAAAAAAAAAAAAAGTAAATTAATATTTTCATTTTGTTTTTAAGTTAAAACTATTGATAAATAACAAATAAATATTGCAACATACTCATTAAATATATGTTCTACTTTTAATTATGAAAACGACATAAAATGAATTCCTATTCTAATTAAAAGTTATTAATTACCAACGTTTTATTTATTAAAATAAATTTTTCCATGTTAAAAATATATATTTTATAAATTAACGCAATGCATGTAATTACATTATAAAACCTAGAAAGAAAATTTGATTAACTGAAACCTCTAATTTTTTTTTAAAGTTAATTATTCTTAAATTTATATATATTCTTAATTATATCTATATCTTAATTATTCTTAAATTCGTTTGCTTTAACGAATTCGCTAAGATATTTATTTCATTTATTTAAATATTAACTTTTAAATAAAAGAGCGTAAGAAAATTACAAATAAATAAATAAAAAATAAAATAAAAACACCTCAAAATTCCAATTTTCCCATCTACCACTTACCTTCAACGACAACCAACTTACCGATATGCCTTCCTCTTATTACCTCATTGAATCCTCCCCTGATCAGGTCTCAGTGGCTGAGTGGATAAGGTGTCTGCCTTCTGTCCTTGGGTACGCTGGATCAAACCCCGCCTTTTCCAGCGCTGAAACACGTTCCTTTCAAATGTACATTCCACGGTGGATCATAGATGGCGCCATCAAAACAGATTTTTTTTTTTAATTTACGCTGGTGTCGGGCTGCGGCCGGCATTCATATGGAAAGCAATCGGCGTGCTGTCGGCATAGTTTTTTGCCGATACCGGACCGGCTACGTGCTTCATGAATCGGGCCGCATTCGCGCGGCGTATCAAAAAAGATACGGAACCGGTAGCGGCAACCGGTATCGTGCCAATACCGCTGGTAGTGGCAAGCGGCTGTCGGCCGATTGCTTACCGATAGCTCTGTGTTTGCTGGGTGTGCCCATGTCTTGTATAGCACACTTTTCTTTTGCCTTTGATTCGGAGTAATGTTCAAAGCAATAAATGCAAAGACAGTCTTCATCTTCTTCATCACTTGAATGTAATCTTCTTATACCCTTTTTAGGCTTTGATGCTATAAGGGGACCGGAAAAGCAAAATTCAACCAAAAAATCGATTTTTACTTTTCTATATCATTAAATAGTTTTAACTTTTATTTTTCCAACGCTGTGTCACACGTGTTTATATATAAAAAATAAGTGTTGAAATGATTCATACTATCTAAGAGTACTTCACAGCTTTATGGACATTTAAAGTTTTAATTGACTTTTTCCCAAAACTTGGATTTTCCATGTTTATGCTCCTTTTTTTCAATATCTATTAAACTTAAGAACTCAGAATTTTTTTAATACTTATATTATGTTATATTGTAATCTTTAGCACAGGGATTTAATGATTTGTTGAGAATTATTTATTTTAGGCAGTGAAATCTTACCAAAAATGTTAATTTAAAATTGATTTTCAATAAATAATTAATAATTAATTTTGAGTTTCACTTAGAAAGAAAATGGTCTGTTAAAATACGTAAATCATGTTACTCTAACTACTTTAAAAACATCTAGACCTATATCTTTCACCATTTCTGAGAATAAGGTACATAAATTTGGTGAATTTAACATGGCGGAGATAGGGCTTTCCCGGTCCCCTTAATGCATTTTACATTTGAAGATGAATGCCCAAACTCCACACAGCTTCCTGGCCAGAATTGGATTTTGTTTTTTCGTGCCTCTTTTATCTGATTCCTTTTACAGTTTCCTTTTTTTAGATAAATCTTTTTCCATTTTCAGTTGATTTTTAAAGGGAGACTCAGTCAGTATAGACGGCTTCTTTTTTTTTTCTTTCCACGCCATGTTTTTCTCCTATGTGCAGTCTTCTCAAAAAGACTAACTTCTTCTTGAGTAGAGAAAGTTTGTTTGAATGTAGAAAGAACGCCTTCTTTATAAGCAAGAAGGAACGTTTGAGTGGAACTTGAAGGAACAGTATCTTCCGAGGTGCTAGCCTGGGTAGCCTAAAAGGATTTGATGCTTTCGGTGGTTTTGAATTAAGGCTATGAACAGTCGATGGTTCTTTCAATTTTCAAGTCTGTTCAGAATTGTTGGTGTTTTCAAGATTTGCTACGGCATGAGCTGGCCTTCCAGAAAAGTAAGATGGCATAAAATCAGTGTCTAAATATTTCAGGATTCAGTGAGAAATTCCCGAAAATTAAAATAAAAACACCATAATATTGACTGGTGTTAACACCGGTGGAGCAGCTCTAACCAAAATGGACGGGAGGTCATAAATTGTCTTAGGCCTTTTATTTGTATATACCCAGGCATCAAAAGAAGTATTAATTTCCTTTTTGAGGGGCCGATACACACTGCGATCTATAGTTTGTTTATAGCTTATGACTACAGTGAGATAGGAATGGGAATGACAATAACGGCATAATTAACATAAACGGATTCATTAAATGAACCCATTTTAGAAAATCGTTAGCATTTTTTATATATATTTGAATTTACCTTCGTTTTTATATTGGTAGTTTTACTTAAAGAACTAAATGATTAAACGTGTTCGAATCACATACAGTTATTTAGCCGATTTTTTGCACAATAAATACATTTTTGGTACATTTTGGAATAAGACTAACAGATTTAGGACGGGGTACATTTTCCAACGTTACACATGTTGGAATACATGCCAAGTATGCTGTTGGAAAACCTGCCCCTCCCCCATATTGTAACTTTTACACTACCTCGACGAATAACGGTGTAACTTAATTGCAAAACAAACCCATAGTTACGTGAAGAAATAATCCTTTTTTTAGTACAAGCAATGTCAACACGGTAAGTTTAATGCCAATACGTTTATTTTACGTTTTAATAAAAACCTGAAATTTTACTCATTTTTGAAAAAATGAAAACAACAGCTCTCCTGACGAAGTGACAACAGCTACTGAATTAAAACTTTTGTAGATGGTGTGTGAAGTGTTGCCACTTCAACCAGTTCACCCGCTGTCGTCAGCTAGCGGCTCATTAAAAAATTAAAGCGAGTTGGAAAACTTGCCCCTATGGAAAATATGCCCCGTTCTGCCCTATAGTTAAGAATGGATAGAATCCGAAACATCTACATTTCGCGTTAAGAAAACTGATTAATACAGTATAAAAACGATCCGGAAACCTTTCTGAGAAACATTGGCAGTAAAATAAACATTGCTTTTATAAATGCTTCTTTATTCTTGAAGATAGATTGGTTTTTGGGGTTGACTAAAGATAAATAATACTTTTCATGGATAACACTGATGAGGTTGTGGTCTATTTTTCGTTCATGGCTATATTGTTCCTAGATTAAGAAATATTTGAATTTTTTACAGTACATATAAGATTATCAAGCACAGTAAACAAAAAAGAGGAATGTTTTTGAATCAAGCAAGAAGGTTTATAGAATTGTATCAGGTAATCCAGAAAGTAAGTTCCGTTTTGCATTTTCGCCGCGCAATAGATTCGTTAGTTCAAGCATGCGTATACCTCCTGCTGGTTCATTGGTAAATGAGGAAAGGTATCTACAGATCGTTGATTTATTCGGGGATTGTTTTGTGCGAGTTTAAAATTTTAAATACAATCAATCATCCTGCCGCAAACGAGGTATTGTCGGTCATCTGATTTCTACGCGTAAGCCGAGTCACCGTGGTGGTTATCCATCTCATCCCTGCAAGGAACACCAAAACATGTGAAATTCACAGATAAATTTGTGAGGTTTACGGTCCCAATGCAATGAGCGATTCCATGGTTAAAAGGTTGCTGCGGCACTTCAATGAAGGACTTGAAAACAAAGTTTTTTTCACACCCCAACAGCTCAGATCTCGCACCAAGTGATTTTCATCATTTCAAGCACCTGAAGTCATTTCTTGCTGGCAACCAGTTCAGGGACAACGGCGAGGCAAGATCGTTGTTACCCAATGGTTGCCGACGCATCGCAGGCGGCATCGGTCTTTGAGAAGGGCATCCAAACACTCGTGCCCCGCTACGGTAAATGCCTAAACAATGGCGGTACCTAGGTCGAAAATTAGCTGACTATTGTAGTTCATTGTTTAATAAAAGTTAGCCCCAAATGATTTTTTCCTTTTCTTGTGTTGCTAAACAGAACTTACTTTCTGAATTACCTGATAATATAACCTCTTCTGAATTTCACACGAACTTTCTTTCACGATGGTTTCTTTATCTTCGTTACACCTCAAAAACTAAGAAATTTTTATACTTCTTGTCTCTTTTACAGCCCGCAATTTTCCGAGACTTTTACAAGCAGCCTTTACAGTGTATTATGCAGTTTTCGCAATCCAATGTCAACACGAAATATCGTTTTTTTTTTTTTTTTAATGCGACTCATTCTCATGTAAAACTTTCAGCTTCATAACAGAATTTCTACATTCAAGAGCAACAAGAGCAGCAAAATAATGTTCTTTTTACGCTGTTCATTTAGCCTATTTGTCTATTGGGCAATGAATGTTTATTTGAAAATGGATAGAATAAAAAAAATATTTCGTGTTGATAATGCAGTTAACACTAGAACTACCGTGTGGCGTCATTTTGACGGCTACCATATGAATGTTTCGGTTCAAACAAGAAATTTCATTATGAAATAAGTTAAAAAGATACAAAGAAGAAAAACGTTAAATAATAAAGTTAAACTGTTTTAAATCAAAATTCTTGTGTGAAATATTTTTATGAAATCTAATTTCCGGTAGCTCTAGTGTTAAATAGACTGTTAATCTAAACTTTTTAGGAAATGTCGGGCAACTCAACAAACAATTGTTAATTATAGGCTTCTTTAAATATCGGAATCCAGTTGAATTTTGAGGATTCTAAAGATAAACGAAAGAGTTTCGGAGAAGTGGGTCACTCTATTCTCGCAAGCCTTCTTACTATATCAAGAAATATTTCTCTTCTTTTTGCTTGCGATAAAGACATTTTGCAATAAATGAGAAATCTTTTCATTTCGAAGTCTCTATTACTATTAATTAGCACACTTATATAGTTTTTCTACAACAACTTACATTTCATTAGACATCATGTTTAAAATAATGTTTCTCCTAATGAATCTATCATTTAAAAAATTTTCCCTTTTCAATTATATTTTCATAATTATTTTCGCGAAAGGATTTGTTTTATTTATATTTTTCATAAGTTTAAATAAATACACTGTAAATTGAAATGTCTAAAATTCAGTCACATAAGTCTGAAACGGAGTGTTGAATTTTCAGACATTTTAAAGTGTCTAAATTTTTAAGACGCTTGTATGTGCCTAAATTTAAGACATTTCAAATGTCTGAAATGCATCCATGTTTGACCATCTTTAATTTCTCTGCAAAAGCAGCCATTTTTTCGGAAAGCCTTATACACAGAAAAAAAATCCTTTAAAATATAAAAATTGTACCGCCAATCAAGACGCCAGTACAATTTACGTATTTTAATGAAAATTTTCTTCAATTTCTGGAAAAATTTATTTATTTATTTATTTATTTTTTGGAAATTTCTGTATTAAAAAAAAGAAGAAGTGTACACACGTATTTCAATACAAGGTCTCGCACATTTTACATGTTTAACTACTTTAACTCTATTTACAACAACATTGTATTTAACATATACCTTAATAACATTGCACTTACCCGTCGCGGGATACGAACTCTCGACCTTATGGTCTGTAGACTATGCGATAATCCCTCTCGGCCACGCCTTCGCAGCTAGGAAGTTCAAATATTGTTAGTTACTTGTGACTCACAATTTATTTTACGGAAACGGTAAATATTTTGTCTATCTGCTTATAATTTTGAAAGATTTCACACATCTTCTCTCTAGAATTTTGAATATTTTGCTTTTTAATTTCCTGCAATGTAAGATTAGCAGAAGGTTCCTACTTCTACCGAAGAAATTTTCAGAACAGAAATATTATTGTTAATACAGATGACACGTTATTTTTGAAATATTAAAATATTTAAAATGTTTTAACAGTGCATATGTATATATTTAATTAATATCTATATATATTTAATTCGGGCTTGTCCCGTTTTAGTTGTGTGTGTGTGGGGGGGGGGGCGTAATTCAACGCCCATTAAAAATAAAATCATTTTTTCATTAAAAAATGCATATATTTTTGCCCAAAGCCTGTGTTTAATGTTAATGCGAAGGTATGTGTATATAAAAGTGTGTGAAGGAATATAGTGTTCTGTTTTTTATTTTATTTTTTTTTCTTCAGAGCGGTTGAATATATGGCAATTTTTTTTTAATTGGACTCATTAATTCCTATATATTCCATATTCCATATGCCATATATTCTGAACAAAATTTCTCAGTTATAAATATTGTATATAATTTTCTTCAAAAATAATAAAAACCAGTGTTTTATATTTGCGCAAATAATTTTTTTCTTCCTTTTTTCCGATCGAAATACAGGTTAAAAGTTTTTGATGAGACTAATTTTCTTACGGTGAAATGAGATCATTCCTGAATTCCAATAGTCTAGTCAATCATTAGCTAAAAAGTTATGTAGTAAAAAATTTCAGAAATATTCCATATAAATCCAAAATAATAGTTATAACGAACTAAAATAACTTCTCAAAACACCATCAAACACTTAAATGCGCAAATTAATAATAAGTTCGATTTTTCTTATTCAATATAGATGGCGCCACAGTTTTGGGATATATTCCAATTATTTTTCTTTTGCGAAAATTTCGTAATTAAACTTGACATTTTCTTTAAATTTCAGAGGGAAATAGCATCAGCATACGCTTTGGATACCACACAGATTCAGTGGTGTATCCAGAATTGCGATTTGGAGGGGACTAGCATATTTTAGAGGCAGTGTTATAGTTGTAAAAAAAATGCAAGCGTCGTAACCAGTTGGAAAGTTTTGGTTGGTGTAATTCTGAATGATTTAAAATGTTAAATAATGAAATACTGTACTGTACTAATATATACCTTTGTTTTTGCGATTTTTTTGGTGTGTTTCCGTATTTGGATAATTTTAAAGTGTGTTTGCAATCAAACAATTTAAAGTTTTATTATTAAATTATCAAAATATTATGAAGGTTAATCTGTGCAAAAAGTTGCACTGGATCTTAAATTTATAATTAAGTAAATAGTTTTTTTTTCTAAAGTAAATTTTAAAAACATCAATTAATTAGTTTACTTAAGTATAATTAAGTAATTAATGTTTATAATTAAGTAAATTTTAAACATGCTATAATTTCGAATTTCATAATAAAATTTAAAAAAGAGAAAAAAAATGTGCGACAAAATTAATATATTTTTAAAAATTCCGATTTTTTAAGGATCTATTAAAAAATAATAATATTCTTTCATAATTAAAAAAAAATAATATCTAGTCTAGTCTGGGAGAGGCTTCAGCCCCCTTAACTCCCCCAGTAGGTGTGCCAATGCACTAGTTTGAATATAAATAAATAAATCATATCTAATATACGTGAGTTTAGAAAATTCTGATTGCGAAATATGTGGATTTGTCCTTGAAAGATTATATTATACCTTTTAAATGGAGAAATATGCAAAAAATGGAAAATTTTCTGGAATTTACGGAAGAAAATTTACATTAAAACACGTAAATTGGCGTCCCAATTGGCAATATAATTTCCATATTCTAACGGTTATTTTTTACAGTGTATAAAGCTTACAAAAAACAGTGAACAATTGATTGCTTATAGACAAACTTGCAAGGTGATCAAAAATGGATGCGATTCAGACGTTTGAAATATTTTAAATTCAGACATGTGTCTTAAATTCAGACATGTGTGACGTGTCTTAAAAAATAAGACACTTTAAAATGTCTGAAAATTGAACACTCCAGTTTCAGACACTTATGTGTCTGAATTTCAGACATTTCAGTTTACAGTGTTTATACCATGATCATATAGTAAGACACTTAGGTGTCTCAATTTCAAACACCTATGATGTCTGAAATTCCATATTCAGACACTTAAGTGTCTGAATTACTCTTTCAGTCACATATGTGTCTGAATTTAAGACGCCCTTATTTGCAGTGTATAAGATAAGAGTGGATGATTGGATTAAATATTTTTCTAAGGAAGGATCTTTATTTAATCCCTGTATAAAAACTGAAAAAAAAATGCAACAATAAATAATAAATGTAGCTAATGAAACATGTGTCTGTCTATGTCTTGAAAATCGAGCGTTCTATAGAAAATAACACCAATTCACCGCTTACACTGCAATTTTTTTAAATTATACTTCCGAAAAAAACATATGAATATTTTTGCAGAGAAAAATAGGAGTTTGTTCGAGAATCGAACCCAGAAGTAAAGTACAGGATTCATCTCTCTGTCGATCTCTCTGCCTAGCCGCTTTCGGAAAGGATTAATATTGTCCATTATAAAGTCGAAAATAATTTTTTAGAATTCTTTTAGAAAGATTCACTGTACAGAAATCACAGAAATCACCCACTCGTGGACAGCCAACCTTGCGGTAAAGAAGCTAAATGTCCACGAGGGGAAAAGATTCACTGTACAATGGACTTTACGGATTTTATTATATATATATGTATTGGTGTGTCATAAAATCTATTGCTGCCTATCCATCTATACAGAAAGGCACGCCGCCTTCTCTGTTACCGATCTCTGATCCTCCACTAGTAAATCAAATATTTAAAATAGCTATTTACATATTGGCTAAAACATATAGTGGCAATAAAGACATAATATAGTGATACTAAATAAATATTTATAATTTTTTCTTTTTAAGTTTTACTGAGTTTATAGACATCTAGAGAACTGGAATAATCTTGAAAGAAATACAGGAAAATAAAACTCGATAAAACAGTGAGATAAGAACTGAAAGTTCCTCGATTAAATAATTTAAAATATATTCAAAATAAGATAGGAATGAACATTATGTTTATGAAATAAATCTGTCATTCATTTTCTAAACGTTCAAAAAACTACTGAATTCCATACTGTTACTGGCCCTATAAATAATATTTTAAAAATGTTCTGTATGCTTTGACAAGTAAGATTCTATTTTTCTGCAACCTATACTCACCGAATTAGGATTCCTTTTTAGTACTAAAAAAATATGCAGTTTGGAGTCAGAATGCTCCAAAATTTCATAAAATTCAAAGTATCCTAATTCAGTGAGTTTTTCGTTGTAAAATAATGAAATTATGACTGTTTTAATTGTCAGAGATTGGATTCTGATTTTTCTTCTAAATATACCTTATAGGCAGCAGGGACCGTATAAAAATTCAAAATGTGTAACTTCTAAAAAATGAATGGCAGGATTATTTCATCTACATAATCCTGACTCTTAGATTATTTTAAATACTTTTGGAAATAACATCGCGTACGTATCTCCAACGAGTATAAAATGAAATTGAGTTTCAATCTTTTTGGGGTACCCGGCATTCTCGCGCATATTTAAAAATGGTTAATAAAAATTTTCAACGGGTACACACATGCTATACAACCATACGGCATGTCAAATAGTCAAAATTTTTGTGGCAAAAAAAATTATTTCACGAGACGCGTAAATAATATTAGATTCCAAGCATTCATAGAAATGTAACTGATCATTGTACTGGAGGAACGTTTGTACAGTCGTGAAAAAAAAGTAAACACCCCCTACTAACTCCTCAACAAATTATCGTAGAAGAAAGTTACTGATACCGAATGATTGGAAATAATGCTACTTTTAAATTATGTAAATAAAATTTGCTTATAAATGCATCTACATATTAAAACGAACCCATACTTCATTTTTTTTTCTATGGCAATACCCAATTTTAACAAGATATTTCAAATCTGCCGTTCAAACTATGCCTTTACACCAAATATAAAGTCATTTGAATGAAGTTGTCGAATTATAAACATTCAAAATTTAGTGCTTCGAATGTCAAATTACACTTTCATATTTTTATTAATATCTCCTGAAATTATACTCCTAATGTGCAATTTTTTGTGTAGCAATAATACTAAAATATCCAAACATAAATACGTTGAATTTGCAATTTTTATAATTTTGTGATATGAATTATGAAATTAATATTCTAAAAAATTATGAATGGCAAGTAACAATTTTTTATGGGGTTTAGATCCTGCTTTTAGTCATGCTTTATGGAAATCCAAAATTTCACATTTTTCTTCCAAGTAGTTTTTAAATTATGCTTCAAAAAATGCAAAATGATAATTTAAAGGTATGTCTTTGGTAGATGTGACTAGATATTTTGAAATTTCTTATGCTATCCTGTAATCTACCAGTCTTCAACGACTGCTCGAGTGACGCTTAAGATGTCTTGATCAAGAAGGGGGTTCTCTCGGTCAACAATCGAGTACCGAACTTCAATTTGGATACAGCCCTTAAAATACGCTGGTTTTAAAATAATTAATTTCTCGGAAACATATCGTACGAATTGCATAAAAATTGTGTTTAGCCTAATTGATGGGTGTAGAATTCATTTATGCTGTCAGAATTGTGTACTGCTATTGAAAAAAACAAAGTTAGGGTTCATTTTAATATTTAAATCTCCCCCCCCCCTAAGCAATTTTTTTAATGCATAATTTAAAATGGACTTTATTACCAATCGTGTGGTACTAGTAACTTTCTTCTACGATATTTTTTTGCAGAGTTTGTAAGGGGTGTTTACTTTTACCACGATTGTACCATAACATAGTACGATCTGACCAAATGGTCAGAAATCTGGCCAAATAGTCAGAATTTTCGGGCAAAAGTAAACAAATATTTCCATTTGTCCCATAAGTCTGTTCACATATCCAAAATTCATAAAAATATAATAATTGCTTGTATTAGAGCTCAGTTTCTATCATGAGACTTATCAAATAGTCAGAATTTATGTAGCAAAATAGTTAAAATGTTGGAATATTTTTTTATTCTTTTAATATAAAACATCTGACACATTGGAGAGTAGTTTAGGGAAAACCGCATTCTAATTCTAGAATTTACAGTTCTCTAAGAATTTTTGAAATGTATATGAACTAACAGGACATCCTGTACATGTTCTACTAATTTATAGAAAAAAAAATAAAAATTATAAATAAAAATTTTGATGTGTAGTGTGATCAATAGCTTGCGAAACTCTCAATTAGATTATTGTATATTTGATAAAATGTGATAAAGCAAAGAATTATTCTAGATGTTAAAAAAAAACAAACAATTTTTATCATTTTCAATCAAAATCCAATTATCTACCTTAATTGTACTTTAGTGATTCAAGCAGCAACTTATGTGGTAATTATTACCGAATGGGAAATTATTTCTCTTCCAGTCATTTTGAATAGATGACAGGGCACAAAAATGATAAATATTAAATAGTATATCTAAAATTACTTTCATTTAAAATGCCTTTATATTTGATTAATCACATCAGTGTCATAAAAAACCGTACTTTGGCATTCATCAGTAAAATAACTGTTAATAATTACGTAGTTTGATATTTAATGCAAAAGGCTCATAAATCCCGACACCACTTGCTTTCCCTTCAGTACTTTTAATATCTGTGGCATTGACCCCATTTACTCCGGTGAGCACTGTTTGGTTAAGATTGCTTCACGTGGATCGATTTCGTGAAATTGAACATTTATGAAGATGTGGTAACATTATATTTCTTTTTAATCAGAAAGGTTGTAGTGCATAGAAAATACTAAATTGGAGATAGCGAAAACGGTTAATAGAAACAAAAGATAATCTATATTTCCTAAATGTACCTAATATTTCAGAAATTAAATATAATTAATGTGTTATGAACACAGCATAAGTATTGAAAACTGAATTATAATATGAATTACACAGTTTGATTCTGAAAGATTAGAATTAACAAGTAATATAAAAATTTTCTTTTTAAAGTCAATTCCTACTTATGTCATCAAAGAAAAATTTAATATAATCCCTTAAGGCAATATTAATTTTTGTTGCATTAAAATATCTCAAATTGTTGATTTTCTATAAGCCAGTAAACCCTATTGGTTTAAAATGGAAGTCTATAGGAATTTGACGAAATATTAGAGATATCGCCAAGTTGGCGTCACTTTTGGCGACTCATTTTGGTCGCCAAATTTGGCGATATATCGCCAAGTTGGCGATAAACTTGGCGGTATTTGGCGACAGAACAGGGTCCCCTCTATGGTAACCCCCTTATAGATATGAAGATGTATTAAATGCTGTTCAATAACCAATGACCGCCATTTTGCCTCGCATATAAAACTAAAATTAATTAATTAAAATTTAATTAATGAATTAATATTTGAAAAAAACTGTATTAACATCAATTGTCATCCAGTAGAAGTTAAAAAAAATATTTCAACTAGATAGGATGAATAATAAGTATTTTATTAACGATTGAAAATTTGAACAAGATATATATATATATAAGGAGAGTGTGAACTAATAGTAGGAATTGAAAAATCAGTTTAAAATGTAACTTCTTCAAACCTTTTGTAAAAAAACACATGAGGGTTTGTTGTTTAATGTTCTTAATAATGTCGATTATAAATTGGATATACAGGGTAGCCAAGTCTCCGACTTCTTCCACATTGCTATCATCTTAGAGGAAATGTTCTTACTTTAAATCTCCCAAATGTTAAAATTAAATCAAAAGAACATTTTTTGTATTAAAATAGTGGTATATAAAAAGCCGGAGACGTGGCAGCTGTGGATATGGAATATTTATAATAGAAATTATTTTCAAAGTTGCAGGTGGTCACAACTAAAATTGGTATTTTTACAAACTAGAATGCAACTAGATGGAAAATATTTGGAAAATATTTGGACAAATTTAAGGATTTTAAGTAAAGTACGAAAACGAAGTCGTCTTTTCTGAAGCAGCCGAGGAATTTATTCCAACTTTACCTCACCGAGAAAAGTACAACCACTTTTTTTTTTTTTTTTTTTTACCAGTGTTATTAATCCTCCGTCTACCAGACGTGTCCATTGGACCCGACAGGCACATACAAAATATTCATTCAAACCAGAAATTTCTTTAAAATAAACTAAGTATATAAACCAGACAAAAATAAGGTAAATAAATAAGTTAAATAGTTTTAAATAAAAATTCTGGTGTAGAACGTTTTATTAAAACTTGAATAAAATTTCCGGTAGATCTAGGGTTAAATAACTTCTTGAATGCCAATATAGGATTTAAAAAAAAAATATTGTTGCAAGTAGTTTCTAATGATTTAACATGTCTACCATCATTCCTTTAGCCTTAAAATTCGAGAAAAACATTTCTGATAAGCCCATAGTGTTTTTGGGTTACATTATGCGCTTAGGAACAAATTTCAGTGATAATATAACTAAAAAGAGATCAAATTTTTGTGAATGTGCGGATTTTTACGGTATTCGTTGCACTGCGTGACGTAACTTAAGATAACCGTTTTAGTTTATTAGTTGAAGCTAAGAGATTGATTTTAAATTTACATTAGTATTGTATAAAACTTCTAATCTGCTTTATAAACGAAGAGAAAATGTTTTGCGAATATATTTTTACCCGAGTGCCAAGAAGGGTTATGTGTTTCACGCGTATCTGGGTATGTAGATTTCTTTATACCCTCGAAAGATCCCAACGGCTACATGGATTTTAATGAATGAGGTCTCTATCGATTCGTTTTAATCGTCCGATGGTTACCGGATAGGTTTTGTTTTTATAAATTCAAAATGGCGGCAGTAAAATACAAAATGACGGTAGGGACGAAAACCATTTTACGCACCAAATTGAGTGGCATATCATTGGATAGGTCTTTCAAAATGAAGACGATGTTTCATTGACTATTTTACAGTCAGAAGCTCCATTTAACCCCTTCGGGACGGGAGCCTTTTACAAAATTTTTAATCTTTTGTCACCGTTTTTTAAAAACAGAAATTTGTTTCTTGTTGAATCGAGAAAATGCGCTGCTTAAATAAGGCAAATTTTACAGTAAAATTTTACTGGTGAGGAAAAACAAGGATTCTGAGCGCTTCATGCGGCACGTATACGTGTCGCTCGTCCTCAAGGGGTTAAATATTACACAACCTGGAAGTTGTGTAGGTAGAATCTCTAGCTTTACTGCAACTCTAACCTTCATAGACATGTATAGGCCTCATCAAAACAGTGTTTATAGATAGGAACTAGCAATTAAACACAACTTAAAAGTTATCAATACAAGTACATAAAAAAATAGGTAAGTAATATAAAAAATAGTCTCCCATTGATGAGAAATAATTATTTCGCTTTTTACGCAGTCGGGTTTTTTACATTTTTTAAATTTAATTGTTTATATATAATTTAAATCTCATAATTTGGGCGTAAAGAAAATAATTCTTCCTACAAAGGGTAAAGTGGTATATTTCGATCTTTATCACATTGTGGAAGTTCGAAGGTCCTATCTACATTGCGTGAAAAGAGAAATGTTTCTGGATTGAGCAAAACTTCATAAAAATATAATACTAGAAAACAGGACTTCTGCTTTTTCAGAATTTAGTGTCGCCCCCGATGAAAAAAAAAATATATAAATATAGATAATAAAAAACATATTTCAGTATTAAGGGGCCTCTGCTCTGAAACTCCCAGAACTCGAAATCCCATGTTAACCTACGAGAAATCTTTCAATCGCGATTACTCCTTACCTAATATAATTATTAAAATACCGTTTACACCATCAGAAAGTAGACGTCAGATGCAGATGATGTGCGTTTTTAAAAATTGCCTACTAAAATTTTAAGTATTTTTAGAAGGTGATAAAATTTAATGAAATGAAAATTTCAAAGTTTATAGAGATATTTTATGTACTTAAAATTTACAGAGATAATTTTTAAAAACGCACAACATCGGCATCTGACACCTACTTTCTGATGGTGAAAACAGTACTTTAATAATTGTATTAGGTAATCAGTAATCACGCTTGAAAGTTTTCCCAAAGGCTATAGACCACGGGACAAGTGCTCAAAAAGTAATTAAAAACTAAGTTTCGTTTGCCACATTTGGGGAGTATAAAAAAATATGTTTTTTAGTATTTTATAAGTGTATATATTAAGAAAATACAATGTTCTCCAAAAAATATTTGCACATTAATTTTTTTTGGCCAGCAAAAGTTGAGTTGTAAAAATTAACATTTCAAAAGTGGTATTTATACCTCTTGACTTTAAAATAGAATATTTACACTTAATTTGATATATTAATGGAATAGAACAAAATAGAAAATATATTAAGGAAATAAGATACACACAGGGAGGAATTTTAGCATTGCCAACTTTGCATTTTACCATTTTGACGGGTTTACATGATTTCCACTTATAAGCTTCTGAAAATTTCAAACACTTTTAAATGACTTTTCCAAAACCATATATGTTTTTTGAAGCACTTCATTGAGACGCAATTCATTTTTAAACAAATAAAAATAACTCCAAATTACATAATTTAACAAAATAGAAAATATACATATTGCAAGTATGAAAGCGAAGAGAAGATCCTGTTTGGACTTCTGAAAAATATTCAAATTATTTTTGAATTTGAATGTATTTTTTTTTAGAACAACACAACATGTGATGTTGAAATTACATATATTAAAATTTGAAGGACATTAGCCGAGAGTTTTAAACCTCATTACCGAAACATGCCTGACAGAGCCAAATCAAATTTCAAATTATAACAGAACTACTGGATACCGGATGGTTCCTTCCAGGTGTTCATCCACCCTCTTCCCAATTTTTTAAAACATTAATTTTAAATATATTCAATGCATTAAATTTTCAAAGTTAAACATGAAAACAAAAATTTACATTAGTAATTTACAAACATTAAGCTTTCCGCACTTAAAATATCGACAAATAGTCTTTCTACTATCTTTCAACTGATCTTTCTAACTATTAAATCAAGAAGTTTGGATAATTTTCTATAAGAAACAAGAAACAATTAGAAATTAAATTAATAATTAAAGAAAAATCCTGAACAGTAGTAAAAACACTTATTCATATCACATGGATATTATCTCTGGAAAGCTGCATGGCTACAGAATAAATAAAATGAGTTAATCCTTAAAAGTACATTAAACTTCCAAAGTTAAACATGGAAACAAAAATTTACATTAGTAATATGCAAACATTAAACTTTCTAGACTAAAAATGTCAACAAATAATCTTTCTACTATCTTTCGACTGATCTTTCTACTGTTAAACCAAGAATTTTGAATAATTTTCTATAAGAAACAAGAACAACGGTATCTTTCTCACTTCTCCCTGTTTCAACTTTTTTGGCAACAAAATGTATTTTATGAAGGATATATTTTAAGAATAATATTCAATATCAGAATCTTCTGAATCAGGTTCCTGAATTAGAACCAAGTGTTCTTCGTCATCACATTCGATATTTGAACAATCGACACAGGAGCATATATCTGTACAAAATATATTTGCTGCTTTACATGAACACTGTTTTGTAGCACAAGTACTTTTTCGGCATGCACATGAAACTTGTTTTAGCAAAGTGTCGGGTATGTGTGGAATGGAATTCCAAATGACTTTCAAATAATTTTCTTCAACAACCCAACCATTTTGAGAAGTTGGAAGAGAAGCAGATATTATGGGATTGAGACACATTCTATGGACACAAGCTTGATAATTTTTTTGATATGACTACTTTTTTGATATGAAACACCTTTTGATATGACAAAAAAAAGAATCATAATTTGGGGGTAGCATAGTATCGGTAGTTAGTTTTAACTTAAATAAAGTGTATCTAGCATCATTTATACTTTTGCAGTGTGGTTGGCCATATAGTTCACAAACAAACTTTTCCAATACACTTACAGGTACACAATTAATGTCCCACAATTTCCCTAACTGCTGAAATGCATTCACATATATGTCATTTTTTTGCATCAACTTGAACGCCTTAATTTTGGCTTTACCTTTAAATGCAATTGTGCTATCACAGCCAGTAAAAACATGAAGACCAATCAAAGCGCTACACACAGACTTGCCCAATATATTTGATAAATGTGAAACATTAATGCAAGAAGTTCCCGTCATAAGATACATAGAAGAACGTATATGTTCATTCATAGATAAACAAAGAATAAACACATCAGTATCTGAACTTCGAATAATAACAGTGTCTGCAAACTCTGAAACTTGATGTGCGTGAAGGAGCATTCTCGTGTCTGCTTCCTCATGATCAGAGTTTAGTTGAGATAGTTCTTGTGTTAGAACCATATTATTAGAGGAAGTCAAAGAATGACACTTTTTTCCATGGGCAATAACTACACACAGATTTTGAAAAAAGGTAGCTTCAGCCCGAGACCATTCCTCATACAAAAATTCAACTAATCTTTCCTTATTTTTGCCATTTGAAAGAAATTTTTTAAATTGTTTTGGTGTTTTTTGATCTCTATTTACAATTTTAATTACAGTACAGTCCTCTGTTGCTCTCCTATTTCTCTCTTGATTTTTAATACTGATTTCAGGATATCTATCAGTTATAAAATCAATTCTTTGTGCCCCATGACGAATACCCATATTTACAATATTCTGAAGAATTTGCAAAGCATATGCACCAAATGTTTCTGGAATATGTCTCATTTGCTGGATTACTTCCATTCCATCAATGATCAAAACAATCTTTTCACTTTTTGGAATACTACATAGTGTTTGATGTGGTTCCATCAAACTTAATAAAAAATGTGATAAGGCTGCTTTGTTTGTCTTAGCTAATGAGCCATCACTTTTTGAAATGGAAGGTGGATAGGGACTTAAACTATATGTCATGATATTTTTCATATCCAATTCTGTAGATTGTCCAGTAACAATAATTCGAGCAAGTAAATTAGTTGTTGTCATAGCATAAGCCTTTGATTTATGTCTTACTTTTAATGCAGATTTTCCAGCATCTGAAAAAGTGAGCAGTTTCTGCAACTTTATAGGTGAAAATATATTGACACTTCCATCTGACTTTAAACACGTTTCACGAAACTGATCATAGGCAGCTACTCCTCTGACTAATGCTGTTTCAAGATCTTTTTGTATTTCTGTATTTGCAATCATGCCACTAGAGATATTTACTATGCCATCTTCAATGACTTTAAATTTATTAATCATTGATGATATAGTAGACACTATACTACAAACACTAGTTTCATCTTTTTTAATCCGAGTATTATCAAGCTCTTTTTTACTTCTGTGGTTTCCTCTGCTTTTTCTGGCCAGTTCTTCACACACAAGACTGATTTGAGCCCGCATGTGATGTGATAGCATCCATCGATGAACTGCATTCTGATTATTTGTTAATCCAACCATGCCTCCTTTTGTTTTAGAATCTCTGTTGGCAGTTTGTTCAATTATTTGATCACAAGCTGTTCCAGAAAAACCATAACTGTTTTGGCGATGCACAGCAAATTCCCCTTCAAGCATTTTTTGGTGAACAGAAGGATGCTTTTCATGTAAATTTAACTTTTCTGTCATGTATACTGGCAAATACCGAGCATAATTTATTCTATCATAAGCAAAGATCCATGGAATCATCTCGGAAATCGATGCTAAATGCAGGGTCCAATCACCAACTCTTGTGGCACGAATAAATCGTAACAATATTCCTACAGTTTCCAAATATGAAACCCAGAATTTGAAAGTAGGATTTAAATTGCTATTTTGGGACACAAATTCATTAAATTTTTCTAACACAGGCAAAAATAATGGAGATAGAATATTTTCATTTAAATATCCTGAAGAATACGATTTATGTATATCTTGAGCAATTTTATTAATTTCATTACGTTGTTTCTCAGATACACTATCTAAATATTCGTTCCACAACAAACGACTAACTGCTTCAAACACCAACTTATGAGCACGTAAACTACGATTATAATGTTTTCCACTCATTACTCCATTTATGGATCCCTCAGAAACAATTCCAGATTCTACCATTATATTCGCTAAACCAGCATCTTTGAATCGTTTTCCTAACACAGCCAAAAAGCACAATGATACATGAAATTCTCCAAGACGTACAACAAAGCGTTTTTGGAATTTCTCTTCTTGCCAACATATTTGTTGTGCTTTTGCATACAGTGCTTGATCAAAAACTAACACAATGCTTTCTAATTCCAGCTTATTTGCAATATCAAGACTTCTTAACAATAAAGTATATACAGTCGATAACTGAACTGGATTTGCTTCTATAACAGGCAAGTAACGAATGATACTTACAGGAGGAATATTTTTTGACTGCAACCTTGTGTTGAAACCAGTCCAACCTGGTAAAGTATCTATATTTAAAACAGGCACTTTACAAAGAATGAAAGCTGCATCAAACATTTTCGCTTTTGAAATAGAAATTTCATCAACATTTTCATTGATGGAAGGAAATTCAATTTTAGGGCCGCATTTTTTTCCATTATTATACTCAATAAAAGGCATCACAGGTGGGTCAATGGTTCTTCTTTTCGTCTTTTTTGGAAGTTTTTGCATCACTTCAGTGAATTCTTCTCTTTTTCGTTGAATAACAATGCCATTTGTGCTGTGGGTAGTGCCATGTCCAGTTAATGTTTCTTCACTGAAATCTATATTGTCCCACACTAAAGTTGTAAACGAATTATGTTTCAGACCTATAGGTAATGAATCGACAGCTTGAAGTTGCATTTCTGCAAGTGCTGTGTCATATTCCAATACTGAAGAGTGAGATATGCAATGACCAAGGCCGTTTAGCATATATATGACCTTAGAAGATCCTGTAAGGTGCCTCATTGACATTGCAAGAGAATAATGTTTCGGTGTAGGCTTTCTTCCTCTTGATGCTAGATAAACAATATCTTGAGCGATACAAAGCAATTTAGTTTTAAATTTGTCATCTATATGCACCATATCACTAGTTTGCACTTCGTCAGTTGCTCCCACACACCATGCAAGAAAATTAAACAAATGTGATGGTATCATTCGACACGCTGCTTCCTCAGTTAACTCTTGTGCTATAGGTGGCCATGAACAATTTAATGAAGGAGACTCATTTAATTTTCCACGTAGAAATAATGCACATCTATACAACATTTGTTTAATATCATCATAAAATTTATCTGGTGAAAGCTGCGAGTTTACGATGTCAAAATCATCACTTTCTGAAGAAGAATTTGCACAAAATTTTTCATCATTTATTATAGCGACTCCATTATCAACAGACACACACATAACAAGTTCTGACATATTTCGCTGCTGTGGCTTTACAAATACTAGTTCTGGGTAATCCCGCAACAACCACTGTTTTTTCGAACAACTTAGTTATTTTATTCATAGAGAGTATTTCAGAATTTTTTATAATTCTTTTCACAATAATGTTTTCACAAAATGTTGAATATGCTACAGCATAAGGTTGAGTTTCACTGGGTTGGATAAAATCAGTCAACTTAGTGTAAGCTTTGTAGCAACTATTGTGATATTTTAGTTCCTTTGCAATGCAATCAATTCCACGTATTTGACATAAAATAATTTCATCATTCTTTCGCACAGCACTATCGAGTAAAGTTTTACTAGCGTTAAATGTTTGACACTTAGAAAGTTTTTCTTTTTTTCTTTTCGAAGAATGTTTCTCAAGTACATATTGTTCTTTTCTGCAAATAATACAAATGTCTGAAAAAATTCCAGCACTACTTGCGTTCCGTAGACAGGAAATTGAATTCCGAGAATATTTTTCGTAAGATGCCGAAACTACAGTAGACGAAGATGATTTTTGAAAGCGTTTCTTGGCTTTTTCAATCCTAGTAGTATCCGTAAATCTCATGTAACATTTTCTATAGTATGCATACTCATCTTTTAAATCAGTTATTTCACGAGCATCGTCTTTAAAATCAGACAATTCACTCAATTTATCGGCAACAGCTTTTTCTTTGCCATCTAGAAGCGCCCACTTTTCGATACAACATTTTATCTTTTGGAAACTTTTAAAAGACATCGGCAACAGTTTGTCGTTTTCGTCATCAACAATATGAATACAACATTCGAAAGACATCACTGCGGTTTTAGAAAAACGAAACTTTCAGTAAAAATACGATGCGAAAAGCATTGTTGAGCAACAGCAAGTAAGCAAAATCAAAACAGTAAAACGTAAACAAACACGCGAAGAGCTAGCCTATTCATGACGTCACGCGGAGTAACACAATAATTTTTCTTCCTTTTTATCAAAAACCTCGCTTTGTTGAACTTAAAATATTTTTATTCAACATAAAAAAATGTAAAACTAATTATTTTTTATCGAAATGTGTAGATATATTATTCGTTAAATTTAAATTTGTAGTATCGCAGCGGCATCTAGCGCCAAAACCTTCAGGGAGATTTTGGAAGACGATGAAATATAGTTCGGCGTTTCAAAGGATATTTAAAAATAATGTGCAAGTTCTCTTTGGTGAACATTGTGTTTTTATGTTAACTTCTGTCCAATTTCTTCATATACAAAAGTTCACTTACTCCCCATGCTTGGTAAACAAACTTAAACGATAAGCGGTCATGTCCTATGGTCTACTAACATGGGATTTTGCGATCGGGGAGTTTCAGTGCAACGGAGCCTTAAGACTTAAACCACACGCTTTTATTTTATATAAAATGACGTCATTCGCATCCTCTGAAGAATTCCTCATTTACAATCCATTCTTAAACAACATCTACAGTAAAGTATTCATATGACGTCATTGTTGCTGAAAAATACACAAATGCAAAAACAGATGTCGTCACTGAAGAAACTTGACAAAAAAAAAAAAAAGGCAATCTAATGATTCATATGCGTTCATTTGTTTGTAATATAGATGATTAAATTAAATATAGTTTATAATAGCTCCATGTTTTATCAGAACTAATTCATTTATATATTTTTTAAAATAATTTAATTTTAAAATAATTTTAAAATAATTTAATTTTTAAGATAATAATTTAATTACATTTTTTTCAGGTGTTGTGGGAAAATGGCAACAAAAATGTATAATTACTATTTTCCAACTATTTTTTCTTTACTTTCTACAGAAATGGAGTACTTGAGTTGCCAAAATTGAACAAATGGTGCTGAAAACTACAAAAATATTAATATCTCAAAAATAAATTGAGATGCACTTTTCAAACAAATTGCATTAAAATTACATTTTTTTCCCAATACGACCGTATAAAAATTGAAAATGTGCGATGCTTAGAAGTTAAAAAAATGCGGTAGAGTATTTAACAGTACAATGGTACATCTGCTTTGTTTTACGGCTGGCTTATACAACGGAAGGTTATTTTGTGGAGACGACACATTAATAGCGGGGAGAAATAAATAGCATACCAGCGGCTAATAACCTTTTATGAGTTATCCACGATTCCGAATAGCGTTCCTTTATCTTGAGAAATTTTTAGAAAACAACGGATTCACTGAAAGATACATCTTTGACACAAAACTTCTTTGTTACTAGTTTCCAAAAAAAAAAAAAGAAAAAAAATGTTTTCGTGTAGTCCTACAGAGTATTAATCAGTTTCTTCCACTCGATTATTTCTTCAATCGATTTTTTCGATGCTATCCATTCTTCAATAAAATTTTGCCAGTGCGTAATAGAATTTATACATGCTAGTATAACAAAAGAATAAATAAAATAACAAATTTTATGTGTATTTTTACCCGACTGCTAAGAAGGGTTATGTGTTTCACGCGTATCTGGGTATGTGGATGTCTTTATACCCTCGAAACATCCCAACGGCTGGATGGGTTTTAATGAATGAGGTCATAACCGTACGATGGCTATAGGCTAGGGTTTTTTTTATAAATTGAAAATGGCGGCCGTAAAATAAAAATGGCGGTAGAGACGGAAACAGCTTTTTACGCACCCTATTGAGTTGCCTATCATTGGATAGGTCTTTCAAAATGAAAACGATGTTTCATTGACTATTTTACAGTGAGAAGCTCCGTTTAAATATTACACAACCTGGAAGTTGTGTAGGTAGGATCTTTAGCTTTACTGCAAATTTAGCCATCATAGATATCTATAGGCCTCATCAAAACAGTGTTTATAGATAGGAACTTAAGATATATAGGATATTATAGATAGGAACACCAACTTAAAAGTCATCAATACAAGTAAATAAAAAAAAAAAATAGGTAATATAAAAAAAAATAGTTTCACATTGATGAAAAATAATTAATTAGTGCGCTTTTTACGCAGTTGGGTTTTTGATTTCTTAAATTTAATTTATTATTAATGTTCATGTTAATTTAGCATGTTAGTCCATTGAACATGTTTTGCGGTCATCAAAATGTTTACTTGAGAATGGATAGATAACATCCGATAAACCAATATTTCGAGTTGAGAAAACTGATTAATACGTTGTAAAAAGTACTTCGAAACTGCCGTGTTTTTTTTTTTTTTTTCCAAATGTGAAGCAAAAGAAGATTTTCTGTCAAAAATGCTTCTTTAAATCTCAATAATCTGAAAAGAAAAGCTTTTCGAAATCGTGGATAACTAGGAAAAGGTTATATTATATTTTTGTAAAGTTTTCATAGATCGCGAAACATTTATTTTTATTTTATTTATTTATTTTATTTTATTACATTTTATACTTTTTTTTTGCAGTAC
This sequence comes from Maratus speciosus, assembly GCA_963932465.1. NCBI lineage: Eukaryota > Metazoa > Arthropoda > Arachnida > Araneae > Salticidae > Maratus > Maratus speciosus. The sequence goes on along the minus strand of OZ010787.1, from coordinate 680,667,955 downwards.
AGTGCAGATATAGAATATCCCGCAAAATTTGGCATGAAATTTGGCGTGATACGTATAGTCAAAAAGGGTATAGCTGATTGAGCATTGTACTACTTTTAAGCTATTCGAAGTGCGCCGTACTTTTTTCACTGAAAAGAGCTTGCTCTTGTTGTAATGATGTAAAAGTGTTCATTCACTAAACCTGTTATTATACGATGAAATTTCAAAATTATTTTACGCTTTATATTCTGTACACTTAGGAAAAACTAAAATCTTAATGACATACACAACATAATATAGATTAACATGTTAATTTTACTACTGAATAACCAGTATGTGTTATTTATATACAGTTAAAGTCTATTCAAACAACTATGTATTATACTAGTACCAACGTACGTGTTTTGTTATTTGTATCTCTTTCACGTTTATTCTTAAATAAAATCTAATACGTAACAATCAACATATGTCCAATAATAAAGATATTAAATAATGAAATTTTGAATGAATCACCATAAAACAAAATAACACACGGGCAGGAAATTTTAACAGCCCGTGATCAGCCAATGTAAACACGTGTCCGCAAGGGGATAAAGACACACGAATGAACAGTAAGGGCTGAGAGGACAGCTTGCGGAGAATGCGGCAGGTAGTAATAGCTGAAAGGTAAACAACAATTACAGAGGAGCACTTGGAGAAGAGAAAAGTGTTACCAAAATGATAGAAAAAATTAACAGAAAAGAAAAGAATAAAGGAAATAAAATGAAATAAGCATATTACAAATCAACCCCGGCTCGGCGGACAGGAGCAGGAAGATTCGAAGTTTAGTACTTATTTCACCAACAAAAACTAAATCATGATTAGGGATAAACCTACTTTAACAATTTTATCTGGCCGCTTTTGATGAGTTTAATTTCATTTTTATATAAGAGCTGGTTTTATCAGAATCATGTTAAGGCCAGTATTAAAAAAAAATTATTGCATGCTCAACAACTTGAAATTTTCTGACTCATTTTCAGATTCATTTTTTAAAAGGAAAATCATGAAACTTGCTGAAGTGATTTTTTTTAAGACATTTATAAGCGATCTATGTTTTTATTATTCTTTCAATTAATTAGAACTTGATTTATAAACAATTATTTTCTTAGTAGGAAAAAAATCGACCAGTACGGCACATTATATAGTTTCTGAATAAGAGAACCTACCCATTGGATGCGTTTGATAGCAAAAATGAATTTAAAAATGACTCGGAAAATAAGCAGTTAGGATTTGAGTACATCCTTAATACGCTATTTTTTCTTCAACCTCGATGTATTTTTAATTTGTTTTTGGCTATAAAAATTGGTCCTATCAAAAACTTGTAAATGTAAAAGTTGTAGATAATATTATGACAATTTATAATAAATTTAATTAGATTTGATAGCTTGAAATTGACGAAGTTATGAATTTTTTTCTCCCCAAAATCCCTATTTTTTCCCCTTGAGTCCATTTTTAATTTTATCAAAAGCTGCCATACATAAATTTTGGCCCATTTTTTGGAAGTAATAATAACTTTAAACTGAGTCATATGTACTATAATTAAGAAGTTATGGGTTTTTTTTCGTTTTTCACAAAGCCCCTCCCTATTTCCACCCCCTTGGTCCGATTTTGACGATTAACGAACTTGACCGAGATTTTATGCCTCTTGATTTTATGTATCAGTTTGGAAAAGATTTGTGCAGAATTATGGAAGTTATCGTGTCCAGAAAAAAGTGATATATTTTAGGGTGGTCCTTAAAAAATTAATTTTTAAATTTTCCATGGGGCACCCTCCTATTTTGTTCTATGTATAAAATAAAGACTAATTATTCTTTTAAAATTTCAGTCGCTACCAAAGTTTGAATATTTAAAAAAAATTATAAATTGACATATTTTGTAATCTAATAATATATTATTAATACACCATAGTCATTGCGAAATTGAGTCATGATATGGTATTAGGCTGTAAAGAATGTCATTTGTTTGAAATTTCAACATATTTACACAGTCTATTGTCCAAACACAGACAGGAGTATTTCATGTCTACACTCTATTTCACCTCAACTTGGAAGCATTGTGAAAGGTAGAGAATCTAACATTCCGCTTTGAAAAATAGTTTTCCGTTATTTTTTAATCTTAAATATCTAAAATGCATAGGAATTTATAAGATAATGTTTATAAATTATAGAATTTGATTTTTTGATATTCGTAAAATGTCGTACTAGTGTAGACATGAAATACTCTGTCTGTGTTTGGACAATATACTGTGTAAATATGTTGAAAATTGAAACAAATGACAGTCCGTACAGCATAATATACCATGATTCAATTTGCCAATGTCTATGGATTTGTATTAATAATATATTATTAGATTACAAAATATGTCAATTTTTAATTTAATCATAGATATCAGATTCTTTTAATGCTATAGTAGGTTTAAAGCTAGACTAGTCAACGGAAAGCTAGATGTTTTTGTAAATACCAGAAATTTTGTTTTATATAATGATGAAATAAACTGTTGTATCCACATTAGCTTGAAATTTTTGATATATAGCTGCTATAAACAGGTTTGGTTTTAATATTTTTAATCGATTTTCACGTTTATAATGAAAATATAGCGTAAAATAATTTAGAAATAATTATTAATTTACTAAAGAGGTGCATAAAATTTAATTAAAACCATTCTGTCGCATATAAGTAGGTTTAAAATTTTTAAACTATTCTATTATGATGTTAAAAACATATGAAAAATTGTGTTACAAACACATTCCAGTATTAACCCTGTGATCTTTCAATCACGAACGTGATCATTTTGAAGAGTAAACCTTTACCAGAATGTCGCTTTTACTGTGCTACTTTAACCTCTTCGTTCCCTGGGTCCACATATGTGGACCTCCGTTCTGCCTCGTTTTATTAATGATACTAGAACATAATTACAATTTCGATATCAGAATGCTATGTTTCGAAGTCTAATGTTCGAATTAATGCAAATAAATTAAAAATCTTGATCTGAAGTCAAATGGGAGAAGAAATAATTCAGTAATAATCAATAATATTGCATTAATACTCATTAACGAAGAGGTTACATCAGTTTGAACCAAGGTACCAGTCTATTAATCTTTGGGGGTGTATATTAAGTTTATAAGTTCAGATGCTGAAGTCTCTAACATTTTCAAAATATTGAACACTATCTCTGGTATGTTATAAGATAAAACATCATTACACGCGCTATTGCCTTGTATTCAAAATTTCTCATGATTCTCCGATTTTTCATTATAATAATTCTATGTAGGTATTATAATTTTTGCGTTCTAGAAATCTATTTTGATACGCAGCCTTTGGTGTAATCTTGAGCGAACATGAAAGAATATTTCAGAAAAAGCAAATGACAGTATTTTGAAACGAAGAAAAATATTATTTTTCCAAGTTGTTAAAAATTAACCGCAAAACGAACACTCCTCTCAGGTATTATAGAGAGTTTACTGCGTAGTGGTAATAAAAGAGCATAAACAAGAACGTCCAGCATAGATTATGTAACACTTTCCAACACATTCATTATACTGTAACAAAACTTGAATTAAGGTGAAATATCATGTTTAAATCAACAATTTGAAAAACTCATACCGCATTTGAAAAACCAATTTCTACTATTACAATAAAGTCGGATATTTTTTTTCGTGTAGCCCTGTATATGATCTAACGATCTGTATGTAAACTACATAGCATGTTAAAAGTTAGTTCATTGAAACGCATAGCACAGTTGAAAATTTCCATTCAGCAATTTCCACCAATAAACGGATGTTGTTGAATACGATTGTGCAGCACTGAATATGATCTATATAATTTATACACACCAAGTAATATTTATAAAATATAGTTCAATTTAAGAACGGGTACAGCAACTGAAAACCACTTACAGCAATTATTGTTCACAGACTTCAGTATTTAAATTTCTTCTTTAGACAAATTATTTTGTGTGTCTCTGTAAATGAAGTATAAATTCTATGCGCACCATATTCTACACCCGTTGTACACCTGTCGTAGTACATCTCAGTGATATATGTAACTTTCAGTATAATATAATTATTAAGATGCAACTTGGCGCAGTATAATATAAATTTAAAACAATGTTAAAAACGCCAGAATATATAGACTTTAAGCAGACTAGTTTCAGTAGCATTTAGTGTACCGTCCTCAGAGGACGCCACAGTTTCGCACTGAGGACGTTACGCTAAATGCTACCGAAACTAGTCTGCTTAAAGTCTACATATTCTGGCGTTTTTACCCGACTGCCAATAAAGATTATGTGTTTCACGCGTATCTTTGTATGATGATTTCTTTATACCCTCAAATTATCCCAACGGTTAAAGGGATTTTAATGAATGAGGTCTCTATCGATTCGTCTTAACCGTCCGATGGTTATAGGCTAGGTTTTGTTTTTATAAATTCAAAATGGCGGCCGTAAAATAGAAAATGTCGGTAGAGACGAAAACAAATTACACACCCTATTGAGTGACATATCATTGGATAGATCTATCAAAATGAAGACGATGTTTCATTGACTATTTTACAGTCAGAAGCTCCGTTTAAATATTAAACAACCTGGAAGTTGTGTAGGTAGGATCTCTAGCTTTACTGCAACTCTAACCATCATAGGCATCTATAGGCCACATCAAAACAGTGTTTATAGATAGGAACTAACAATTAAACACAACTTAAAGTCATCAATACAAGTAAATAAAAAATAGGTAAGTAATATAAAAAATAGTTTCACATTGATGAGAAATAATTAGTTCACTTTTTACGCAGTCGGGTTTTTAGATTTTTTAAATTTAATTTTTACTTGTTAACGATGTTTTAAATATATACAACTTTCAGTATGTTTAAAGTAGTGTGATATCATTAAAATACACTGCAATAGTTCCCCATAGACCGTCATAACTGATTTCTTTTGAGTGTATCTGTAAATGAACCGTAAATGCTATACACTTCATTTACAATAGAAAACATGCCACAGTGATAGTCAATAACATCTAGGGATTTCATGGCAATCGGACTATATTTACGCGAGTTAGTGCACAGACAGACAGACAGACAAACCGAATTCATAAACACTTCTCAACTTTGTTGAAAATTGTTAATAAAAAAGCATAATTCATTTATTTTACGTAAAATATTAATTCTGTAATAGGGTAATTTGAAAAATAAAACTAATAAAAATTATTTAAAAAGACGTATAATTTTGAAATTAGTTATTACATTCTAAAGAAAACTTGGTTTAAAATCTTTGAAGAAACATTATTTCATTTAAATCTTGAGATAAGCCAAAAAGATAGACGGATGTGAGAAATCAAATGATTTTCAGATTGTAATTTTTCATTTATATGCAAATTTTATGCTCTCTTATGATAAAGAGAAAATACGTTCATGTGAAGAATAAATATTTTCTTTCCATGATTTTTCACCTTGTTTCCCCTTTCTCATAAACTCATTAAGAATAAGGAAAATGAACACTGTCTCTCATACCATTGCATTGAACACAGAAAGAAAAACTTACGAGCAATCTTAAAAAAAAATGATAAATTCCATTCAATAAATTAATTCAAAATGAACTAAACAAAGTGAAACACGCTGTTAGATACTTCGGAATCGATTATTTTCATTTTTTGAGAATATCATCTCGCATTTTTCCGAATAAAACTGCAGTATTTGATATTTTGTAAATTAATGTGTTTATATTAAATTTATAACGTAGACTAATATGTTTTTATTATGTTTACAATCTGATTGATAAAATCTATGCTCCTTTTCGACGTTAGCATTCTATATTGAAAAATATTATTTGTTTGCTATAGACGCATATTGTTTGTTTTTGATTACGTTGTTATTCTAAAATAAATGGAATTTTTATAAATATCTCGATTTAAACGCATTTTATCTGTATTTTATTCGCAGAAATATAAAATTTATTTTTCCTTTAAATCAAATATCTCAATATAAGGGAAAAATGTATATTTTAAATATAAAATTGCTCAAATTAAATTTACTCTTTTCAAATTCAGATATGGGGCATTCTCACAATCTTTTGACTTTCAGGAATAAAAATCTGGTGAAATTAAACTTGCTAAAAGAACATTTTAATCAGATAGACGAATACCTTAATGATTCAAAATGAAGAAAAAAGGGTCAGCGGCGAATTTTTTTCTTTTTTATTTAACTGAGGTTTAAGTTAAACTTGCGAGTTTAATTTTCCTTACCATTTTACCAATATAACTTTCTATTTTCTTCTAATTTTTTACTTATAATAAATTTGCATAGTACACACAGGACATTCAAATAAGAAATAATAACAATGTAGTACTTTTAGTACAAAATTTTAATATAACATTGTCTTAAAGGGGTGCTAAAGTAGGGACGATAAGGTAAAAAAGGGGGACGGTACAGGAAAAAATGGGAAAAAGGGACGGTAAGGATGGAATGGTAAGGAAAATTACCACCTATTTTAGGCAAATCTTGTTAAGAATAAGTAGTACCCACAATGTTAATTGATTTTTAGAAACAGTTATTTACATTGGATTAAATTAAAAAAAAATTAATTTACCTCGAAAAGTGCAGGAATAAACCTTGGGGGCGGTAAGACTGGCAATAAAACCCCGATGCTTGAAATTGATATTTAAAGGCTGATTTAATTCTGCAGTCAATTTCCTGTCAAAGAATTATAGACATTCTTTCTCTAGCATACTTCTGCATGAGAAAAATTTGAAAAAAATTCTGTGGCTGCATCTGAAGTGATTTTCTGTGTAATTTTAGAAGAGGGATGATAAGGAATCTAAAACCCAGGGACAGAGTTTAAAAAATAATAACAACCCTTTAAATGTGTGCAGGTTAATTTTTTTCTACATATTTATATAAAACAATAGTTCCAGTTTCGGAAAAAAAATTACATCGAATTATTTTTGTTGAAAGAATTTTATACAGACAACTCCAAACTTAAAAATCAGCAATAGGGACACGGGACGGTATAGGAGTTTTCCTGGTATTTGGACCCCCAACATCGTTACAAACTTATTTATCTCGTTAATATTGTTATGCAATCATGCAATGGGATGTTCCCGAGTATACGAAATAAAAAATACACAAAAATATGTACTAAAATAAAAATTATTATTCAGGGACATAAAAGTCAAAAGATTGTGAGAATGTCCCATATATCAGACGAGATTATACTATTCCGTTTATTTGCGAACGATAAATACCATTTTTAGGGTTCCGTACTTAAAAAGTAAAAACGGAACCATTATAATATCACTCCTGTGTCTGTCTGTCACAGCCATTTTTCTCGTAAACTATGGAACGTGGAAAGTTCAAATTGGAGGAACTAATGAACACTATTCACCGACATATTTTCAGATTATTAAACATTTACAAATATTTTGGGGGAAAATGTGCCGAGGCTAATTAAAGTACTTAAAAAAATGTTTTTTTCGTATATCGTGTGGGGTATCGTATGAAAGCTTTCATAACGCTGGACTCAAAAGTACATTTCTTTTCATTTTAGGTATTATATATTCTGAGATATCGTCAAAAATGTAGTGCAAAAATATGTCCCCCCCCCCCCCCCCCATCTATTTCCGAATCTACTGAAACTAAAATTACGAAAAAAATTGAAGGAGGTAGAAGTTAATTTAAACCTTGCAGGAAAATTATAGCGATCACCCTACGTCGCATAGTTTTTGATAAATTTTTCCGTTACACACAAATTTTGATTTGCGGGCATTCAGCAAAGGTGTTGAGGAGCGCTGGAGGTACGTATCGTAGCAGAAGTAAAAAAGCATTGTTGATAAAGATTTTTTTTTTAAATCATCGGTAATTAGCCAAGGTATTAACTTTTAAAGACACGGACGGTTTGGACATACATAATGACAGGGGCGGCGTACTCTGTGTACCAAAGCTTTTAAAGCCTAGTTAATAACTTTTAATGATGAATTTGTGTAATACAATGTCCAGTAGCAGGATAAAATCAATAAACGTTAAATTGTTAAAAAACAGACTAATTTAATTAGAATTAATCATATGAATACTATATCAATGCAAAAACCCTTGACGGGTTAAAAGTTTCTGACGCAGCACTTTATCTTATGGTCTAAGAATTTTAAATATGGAACTTAAAAATACTGATATCAAATTTTGAGTGACGTTATGCTATTTCTTAAAAAATATATTTGTATTTATTTCATCATTTGATTTTTGTTTTATTTATAATCGCATGTGCAAAAGTTATGTTCAACATGAAAAGCTGCATAAAATTTTATTCGCTGTTGCTTTATCATTTACATCTCTCATAAATTCAAAATATGAGTTTTAAAAGATATGATATAAAATTTAAGTGAAGCCTTGATGTGACTTTAAAAGGTTTGTTTTAAAATTCAATTTAAATTATTTTTGACTTGGTTAAAATATTTTTTTACATCTACACAATACTTTTAATTTTCCAATTCACTGTTAAATATATCACTTTCATTGAATCTATACTATGCATTGAAATGTATTTGTTTCAATAAATTGATTTATCTTTTGTGTCACGCTATTCAAAATTGTGAGTAAGATTTATGTAAATGGTTTATTTGCGTCAAACTATCCTTTTTCATACATTTCATGTAGTTTGGACACAATGACGCAAAGAAACCATTTACATAAATCTTACTCACAATTTTGAATAGCGTGACACAAAAGATAAATCAATTTATTGAAACAAATACATTTCAATGCATAGTATAGATTCAATGAAAGTGATATATTTAACAGTGAATTGGAAAATTAAAAGTATTGTGTAGATGTAAAACAATATTTTAACCAAGTCAAAAATAATTTAAATTGAATTTTAAAACAAACCTTTTAAAGTCACATCAAGGCGTCATTTAAATTTTATATCATATCTTTTAAAACTCATATTTTGAATTTATGAGAGATGTAAATGATAAAGCAACAGCGAATAAAATTTTATGCAGCTTTTCATGTTGAACATAACTTTTGCACATGCGATTATAAATAAAACAAAAATCAAATGATGAAATAAATACAAATATATTTTTTAAGAAATAGCATAACGTCACTCAAAATTTGATATCAGTATTTTTAAGTTCCATATTTAAAATTCTTAGAGCATAAGATAAAGTGCTGCGTCAGAAACTTTTAACCCGTCAAGGGTTTTTGCATTGATATCATTACTTTTTTGAGGTTAGTGATAAAATGATTAAAAAAAAGATACTTATGGAATTTAATGCAGATTTAATTTTTACTATTTTATTACAATTTTCCTTATAGCAGTTTGTATATAAAAACAACTGTGTAAGTATAATCGCAGATCGCACAGAGGGTTTCATTTGATATTCCTTTAAAAACACTTTATCCTTAAATTAATAAATCCAAAATGTTAATTTATAATTATTAAATCCTTACATAGATGGTGTTTCATAGATGGATAGTTACATAGATGGATAGACGTTTTTATCAAACATTTCTCTATAATACTACGCAATTGCGTCAAAAGATGGCGACACCAGAAGTCTGATATGCTTATTATGTAAACTGTAATCAAACTTCATTGATATTTATAAATAAAACATTTCAACTAAATTATTTATTATAAAAGATATTATTACATCACAATAGCTTTTATGCAAGGAAAATAATAATTATAATAATAATAATATTATGGATGTCAGTGATTATATATTGATTGACCGTCATAATAATAAAAAATGATATTATAAAAAGAAGAGCTGAAATGAATTATTTTTTTACGTTTCTGATCGTGTGATTTATATTCAAATAATAATTACAGTAAACTCTCTGTAAGGCGTTCTCTGTGTAAGACGGAAATCTGTCTAACTCGGAAAGAATTTCAAGTCCCCACGAATCCATAGACATAGAGTAAAATTTGTCTAAGGCGGAATATTGTCTATTGCGGAAAATTTTCTTGGTCCCGATCGATTCCGCCTTACGCAGAGTTTACTGTATTAATGTATATTTTTGTAAAGTGATTGAAATTAAATATATTTATAAAATTTATGGTAATATTTTTATTGTTGAAAAATTGCCAAGAAATAATCATCATCAAATTGGCGTCATTATAATTGTAATTTTATTTAACTTAATAGCAATTAAAAAATTACAAAGGAACTGAGAATAATGGTCAACTAACAGACTTTAAAAAAAAAAAAACTTCACACGCATCAGCGAGTATCGAACTGTTTATGTTAAGATCAGTAGACGATGGCCCTCAACCACTCAGCCGTGGGAAGACAAAATTTTTCTCCCCAAAAGTGGTTAAAAAGAAAGCATGTGTATGAATACAGTGTCATGCATTTTCGGTGAAATTTCCATAGAATGGCGAAGAAATATAGTCCGATTTTTCATGCGCATTATAAAACGAACAAGAGTCTTGCTGGAAACAAGTAAATTGTTATTTGGTTCATCTGAAACATATTTATTTGATTTTTAAAAAATCTCCCGTGTCATTTTCGAGAGAAAAAAAAAATCGAATTATTTAACGAACGAGAGTTTTCCCAGAAAAAAGAAAAGTGTTATTCACCTCGCCTTAATCACATTTATATTATGTATCAATTTAAAAATAATCGTTAGAACCGTTTTCGAGATTTTCAAATTAGGAACTTCCTCGATATTATACCAACGTTTTCACTTTAAAAATGACTATTTAGATCTCAAAATATACTGCACGTAGAAATGTAAAAATTTCAGTATACGATTAGACTGCAGATATAAGACTGTTCTAGAAAATTCAGAACAATAAGACGTATATCTGCTGAGTTATTAAAAGGCGGCTTTTCGCATTTTCTTTGATGTCGAGTTAGCTGTATATATGAGTTCCGCCATCTACGAATTCTATGATACGATACGATACGATTTTAACGATACGATACGATACGATTTTAGGCTTAAGGCTGCGTCACTCGAAATACTACCGTCTTTCATGATCATTCGCGACTAGTTTGCATTGAGTAGATCCCCCAATGGGCCTCCCGTGTCTTTAAAAGTTAATTAAAAACCTATCAAGAAAGCGTGGCACGGACCAAGGTGGAGTTGTACTTTGCGACCTCCTTTCGAAGCGCACTTAGCAAAATGCCAAGTTTAAACTTTGAACAGGGGTTTTGTTTTAGCTACACTGTTAAATAAAAAGATTATTACGACTCTGAATTTAGTTTTATTAAATTCTGAATAAAGTTTAAATATACACTACTTTTATTGTCGTGCCGAATTAAGTTCATCATAAAGAGATTAGGATAAAATTTAAATAAGAGTCATACAGAACAGCAATATTTGATAATATGTAGGCTTCATTTGTCTTTGAACTTTTACGTTATACCCATTCAAACTTTTCTAGTATATAAACAGCTGTACCAAACCCTATGTTGTGTAGTTTTTTACAAAGCCATATTTTTCTTTTGTAACGGTTTTTTTAATAATACAGTTAGTAATTCAAATAATTCATATATTTATTGTACAGAACCTCTGAGCGCGAATAATACTCGCACTTGACCGTTTATTGTAAACCGTTTATTAAAAAAATGTGTATGTTTTGAACACGTACTTGTCCAAATTCGATATTCTTAGAATCAATTCAGCCGCTTGCTTCTTCAATAATGGTTTATCTTTCATTTTTATAAATGTGTTTTTCATTAAAGAAAAACATTTTGTTATATATTTGAGTGACTATTTTATAAAAATTTGTCTTTCTGAATCTAACGATTGAATTTTTAACTCCACTATCTTTCAGTATCTTATTGTTTTGTTTTACTGTTATAGAAATAACAAAATGAAAGGAAGAATAGAAATAGCAAAATTGAGAAGTAAAAAAAAATACAAACAAAATGAATGACAAGCTGTAATAAAAATGAATTAAGTCTCAAACTGTAATATTAGTAATAAAGAAAATTTCTAGAGGTAACTTTTGATAAGTTATACGTGACAAAAATACAAAAGAAAGTTTTAAATACTCATAAAAAGGATATAAAAATATTGTGTTCTTTCCTCAAAACTGTTTTTGTAGTGCTGAAGTGTGTGCTATCATCTGTGCAGTAGTAAATGCTGTTTTAAAGAATCATTTTTGTTTTGGTACAGACACATTATCAGACATATTTTAGAACATCTTAAATAATTTTTTGTGATATATTTTGGACTTATAAATTGTTTTGCGTTCTATAATTTGTGGACACTGAAAAAAATTACAACTTCTCTGGAAAGATTTTTAACTAGGAAAATATAAGGGAGTTATCTTTTTCTGTGACTCAGCTTTCAATCTGCGAATGACTTCACTACAAATTTAACATTAAGACGATTTAACTTTATATTAAATATTAAATGTTGTAACTTGTTTTATCATGTAAGTGTTTAATCATTTACTGATAAGCTGTTAAATTGGTTCTCAGAAAGATATATTGCTTGTTCAACAACGTAAATCATTCTGATACATTCATGGGGTTATTTTCAAAGGTAAAACATGAAAAAAAAAAGTCGTGCGAATAGAATACTGGTGCGAAAAAAATGTAAAAATAGTCGCCTGTGGCATCCCTGTGTTTGCAGACATCAAATATTTAGTTTCTGAACATTATATCCACTAGGTTATTACTAACAGCTTTCTGTCCCAAAAATTTAAATTTTTTAAGTTCAAAACAAATGCGTTATACTTTTACATATCTTTTAATATGTTGCTAACTGTGAACTATTTTACTTTTTTATGAACCTTTTTTATTTCACTTTTTATAATACCATTATGAATCCTTTAGGGTATGTATTTCCATAAATACTAAATTATATCAATGGGATATCAGAGGGCGGTAGGTAAGTTATACTGTTAACAAGAATTCAATAATGAGCAATACGTAAAGAGACTTGACACCTGTTGAACAGCAAATAAGAAAAAAAGGGGGTGTAAAAGTCCACACTATACCAAATTATGGTGACCTGACACATAAAATAAATATTTACGTTTCGAATTTTTAATGCATGTTTTTCATGGAACTATTAATAAAGAGGAACTGACATATCCTTGAAATAGTAAAGCTTCAACTGTAACCGCTAGCAAAGGGGTTGTTTATCGACGGTGGAAACTCCCACCAGTAGGTGTATATAGATATTTTAAACTTATTTAAACGCCTTATTTTTACAAAATTTCAGTCATAAATAGTGGAACAAACAATTTTTCATTTTTACTGGTAGGAGTTTTCTTTGGTGGTAGTTAGGCCCTGAGTTTCCGCCATATTGCGACAACCATGGATACAAACCGGCAGTTTTATAAGGCATACTGACACCGGTAAAAACAAATAGAAATTTTTATGACATTTTTGAAAAAAAATTCCATGAATAAGACGCTTCTTTAAGACGAAATCTTCTATTCAATTTTACTGGTGGGATGCTTGACCTATCGGTAGTCAGAAACTGAAGAACCGATTTCAAAAAAGCAGCCGCCATATTGTGACAACCTCCTCAGTTACTTCACTCGCAACTGGTAGACAATACACTATATGTCTCCTCCTTTTTATTCATAACTCCATTATGTTTTTACGAATCTCATTTGAGAATAAATAACATGTATCGATAAAAGATGAGAATAAATGACCTTGAGAAAATATCTCGAGACCAACTTATTATTTCATACAAAACTTAAATTAATTAATTTTCTACTTTATCTGATATGATTTTCTTTATGCTAAATAGATTTTACTATACGAGTAGTATTAATATCACTATCCTTTTCCAGAGCTGCCAAGTCTCCGGCTTTTTGGATATCGGTGTTTTAATATAGAAAATGTCCTTTCATTTAATTGGAACATCTAGACGATTTAAACGAACAACATTTTCTCTAAGATAATAGTGGTGTGGAAAAAGCCGGAGACTTGGCAACTCTGCTCTTCGAAATTTATGTAAGAAATTACATTCAACTATTAATTACTGTACTTGATTTTTAATAAATTAATTTTCTTTCATATCAGAACTAAACTATATCTGTATTATCGTTTTTATATTTTTAACAAATAGTTTTTCTTCTAATAAAAGTATTGTTCGCGATTCGAATAAATACTTTTATACTCCTAAGATAAAGGTTTTTGATTTTCTTATTTTTCCAATGTAAATTGGTATAGAAAACTATGTTCTAATAAATTTTAGATACATTCGCTTTTTATAACAAGATGTATTGTCGGCAAAAAATAACAGAATACCCCCATGCATTTTAATCTTCAAATAGCCATAAAACATAAATAGCTATTTGACTGGAAATTGTCTTCTTTCAATTTATGTTTAAAAAATTTTCACGGGTCATTTTCACACTAAAAACCTCTGAAAGTTTTAAGACGAGCACATAATGTGGTCATGATATTTGATTTTTTTCTGTAACAGTTATCTTAGGATATTAAACCTTATGTCAGTTGGTTAAATAGTTTTAAAAATATGAAGGTTAAACGTTTGGAGCTTCCAATGCTAAGTTCTTTTGTAATCGTTTCAAAACAGGGTGCTATTTTCCGAATAACTCAAAACATTTTAGGCGCAATGAGCTGCAATTTAAAATTTGCATATTTAAAGCTTCTAGAAATTAATTTTTTTTGTTACAAATTTTATGGGTTACAGTTTATATTTTTCTTCCAAAAATTACTGCAAAAATATATTTAAATTTGAGAAAAAATATTTTCGAAGTAAACGAATGAAAAATAAGCTAATTCAAACCTATAATTTTCTTAACAGAAATTTATTAATAAAAATTTTAAATATGCGGATGTAAAATATCATTTCTTTCCATACAGTAGTTTCTGAGTTATGCTTTAAAAACTACAGGCACTGCAGATCGTGTTGCAACTACTAATAAAGAATTTAACATTAGGAATTCTAGACTTTAAACTTTCACAATTCCTAAACTTTTGACCTAATGACCGTTTTTTATCCTTAGGCAAAATTTACCAAAAACCTAAATATGATTTTAAAATTATGTGCTTGCATTTTAAATTCCAGTGTTCAGTGCAATTTCATTGTAAAGCTTAAAGCGTAAGCTTTTTAAAAAATAAAGTGACCATTTTAATGGCTTTTAGCTTTTTTCCTGTGAGAATTTGAAGGTTAAAATATATGGGTGTTATTTTTTATGCCGACTCTTCAGAGGTATTTTACAAATTTTTAGAACGACTTTGGGGCTGTTTGATTAATATTTTAACTGTTTTACCTGATAACCTTGTTTCTGAATTATATGTCTGCATCATGCTTTTCATGATAGAATGAAATTTCGTATAATTTCATACTTGCTATTTCACTTTTTTTAGTTTCCAGACTGAAAGACCCTTAGAATCTAAACTTGCTGAACAAGATATGTCACCTAAACCACATAACGCTGAAAATGAGAAGGGAAGATAATAGCTTTCAATAGAAAAGGATATTTTATAAAGGGCAGAAAAGCTATGTAAAGAAAAAACGCACGCCCAATGTGAAATAAACATAACTTCGGTTTCGCAAGGTATACCTTCGATTTTAACAACTTCATCTTATGTCAAATTAACAGAGCTATCACCGTATCCAGAATCATCCGTGTAGCGATGTTATAATAGGAAGAGCAGAAAGCCTGAAATCTTAAGCAGTTCACCACATAAAAGACAGCTTGAAGATGACGCTCAGGAAAAAAAGCCAAAAACATTTACTAACAAGTAAAAATTAAATTTAAAATATCAAAAAACCCGACTGCGTAAAAAGCGAACTAATTAATTATTTCTTATCAATGTGAAACTATTTTTTTTTTAATCTTATTTACCTATTTTTTAATTTACTTGTATTGATGACATTTAAGTTGTGTTTAATTGTTAGTTCCTATCTATAAACGCAGTTTTGATGAGGTGTACAGATGTCTATGATGGTTAGAGTTGCAGTAAAGCTAGAGATCATAGAAACTCGACAGAGTTTCTCGCCAAGCAAAAGAAATAACAGTGCAATGAACCGTAAATGAAAGGAATTTCCGCCAATTAATGCCAAACGATATTTCAAAAATTTTTTAGTACTCTGTTTATATTTTCCGGACTGACCAAAGCGGGATTTTGACCCCTCTATATCTCCGGTTCTATTTATTATAGAAACAAATTTCTTGATTCTATGGAATGGGGCGTGCCACGTGACTCAGAAAGCGAAAATAAAATGGAATCCGGCCAATAGGTTTTTAGTAAATGCGATTTTAAAAGTGCTGTTTTTTGCACTTTTGAAATTCTTGTTCCGACCAAATCTGTTGACAGGGCTACAGCAATTTGTAATTATCAGATTTTTACGCGGTTTACGTCATTAGAACTGTTTTTATAAGTAGTTCAAACCTTTGAAAGTTTCATGTAAAAATATTAATTACTTTTTGATTTATACCAGTTTAAAGTCTCTTTATTTTTGCAGCGCTGCGTGCGTAATATGTGAGGCATTCTCACAACCTTTTGACTTTTAAGTCACGGAATAATAATTTTTATTTTAGTAAAAGTATTATCCTAATACCCGCTAGCTTCTTATCATTGCAGCATGGCATACGTAATATGTGAGGCATTCTCACATTCTTTTGACTTTTAAGTCCCTGAATAAAATTTTTACTTTCTTCTATCTTTACAAGAAGAAAGTATTGGATTCGTGAAAAATCGATCCGAGCAAGACAAAATAATTTCTGTCGACACGCAACCGGAGCAGAACCTGATAACAAAAAAACCGAAATCTAACACGAACAAAATATGATAACCTACAAAATTATTCTAAAGCACCATAAGCCGATCCGAGTAAGACAAAATAATTTCCGTGAACACGCAACCGCAACCAAACCTAAGAATTCCATTAGAAAAACCCCGAAATCTTACACGAACCAAATCTGAGACCCGACAATAATATTCCAAAGAACCATAACGCAATCCGAACATGATAAAATAATTTCCGTGGACACGTAACTCGACCCGAACCTATTTTTTTTAAATATAAAAAACGAAATATGACCCGAACCTAATATGATAACTGACGAAAATAATCTAAAGAACCATAACCCGATAGAAGAAACACAAAATAATTTCCTTGGACGCAACACGACCCGAACCTAAAAATTCCATTAGAAAAAAACCGAAATCTGACATGAACCAATTCTAAACCCGATAAAAATATTACAAAGAACCATAACACGACCCGAGCATTACAAAATAATTTCCTTGGAAACACAACCCGAACAGAACCTAAAAATTCCAATAAAAAACTTGAAATCTGGTCCGAACCAAATCTGATTCCGACAAAAATATCCCCCAAAAACATAACCTGATACGAACAAGAAAAAATAATTTCCGTGGATGCAACATGACCCCAACATAAAAGTTCCATTAGAAAAAATCCGAAATCTGACACGAATTAAATCTGAACCCGACAAAAACATTCCCAAAAACCATAACCCGATCCGAGCAAGATAAAATAATTTCCGTAAACAAGCAACCCGAATCAAACCTAATTTTAAAAAAACGAAATATGACCCGAACCAAATTCGGTAACCGACAAAAATATTCTAAAGATCCATAACCCGATCCGAGCAAGACAAAATAATTTCCTTGGACATGCAACCCGAATCGAACCTAAAACTTCCATTTAAAAAAACCCTGAAATCTGATCCGAAAAATTATCCCTAAAAACCATAATCCGATACGAGCAATACAAAATAATTTCCGTCGACGCAACACGACCCGAACCTAAGCATTACTGTAGAAAAAACCCGAAATCTGAAACGAACAAAATCTGAACCCGACAAAAATATTCCCAGGAACCATAACCCGATCCGATCAAGACAAAAGAATTTCCGTGAACACGCAACCCGACCCGAACCTAATTTTTTTTAAACCCGAAATATGACCCGAACCAATATGATAACCGACAAAAATATTCTAAAGAAACATAACCCGATCCGAGCAAGACAAAATAATTTCCTTGGACACGCAACCCGAACTGAACATAAAAATTCCATTTAAAAAACCCTGAAATCTGACCCGAACCAAATCTGAATCCGACAAAAATATTCCCAAAAACCATAACCCGATACGAGCAAGACAAAATAATTTCCGTGGACGCAACACGACCCGAGCATAAAAATTCCATTTAAAAAACCCGACATCTGACTCGAACCAAATCTGAACCCGACAAATAAACTAAACCAAAGAACCATAATTCGATCTGAGGAAGGCAAAATAACTTCTGTGGACACGCAACCCGATCCGAACCTAAAAATTTAGTTTAAAATAAATACGAAATATGACTCGAACAAAATATTATAATCGACAAAAATATTCTAAAGAACCATAACCTGATCCGAGCAAGACAAAATAATTTCCGTGGACACGCAACCCGACTCGAACCTAAAAATTCCGCCAGAAAACCCACGAAATCTGAACCGAACCGAGCCAAATCTGAAACCGACAAAAATGTTCCAAAGAATCATAACCGGATCCGAGCAAGACAAAATTATTACCGTTGTCATGCAACCCGATCCGAACCTGAAAGTTCTACTTGAAGTTAACCCGAAAAGTACCCGAAATAAAAATACATCAGCCCGTACCCCGGTCTGAGCTACGCAAATTAATTTCCGTGTACACTCAATTCGACCAGAATCTGAAAATTCCATTTAAAGTCAACCCGGAACCCGAACCCGATCTAGAAGGGACAAAAGTATTTCAAAGAACCGTAACCCGATCCGAGCAAGACAAAATTATTTCTGTCGACACGCAACCGGATTCATTTGAATTCAACCCGAAAACCGACCATAACCTGGTTTCGGATCGAGTTCAGTCATAACTTTCTAGTTCGGATCGGGTTGCCTGTCGACGAAAATTATTTTGTCTTGCTCGTATTGGGTTATAGTTCTTTGGAATATTTATCTCGGGTTAAGATTTGGTTCGGGTCTGGTTTCAAGTTAACTTCAAATGGAATTTTTAGTTTCTGGTCGTGTTGCCTGATCACGGAAATTAATTTGCTTTGCTCGGATCCGGTTATGGATCTTTGGAATGTTTTTGTCGGGTTCAAATTTCGGGTTTCTTTCAAATGAAATTTTCAGATTTGGATCGGTTTGCGTGTCAACGGAAAATATTTTGTCTTGCTCGTATCGGATTATTGACCTTTGCAATACTTTTGTCGGGTTGAAATTTAGCTTTTTTTTCAAATGAAATTTTTAAGTTCGGGTTGGGTTGCGTGTCCACGGAAATTATTTTGTTTTGCTCGGTTCGGAATATGGTTCAATGAAATGTTTTTGTCGAGTTAAGATTTGGTTCGGGTCAGATTTCGGGTTTTTTTTCAAATGGAATTTTTAGGTTCGGATCAGGCACCATGTCCACGGAAATTCTTTTGTCTGTTGGGATCCGGTTATGGTTCTTTGGAGTTTTTTGTCGGGTTCAGATTTGGTTCGGATCAGATTTCGTTTTTTTTTGTCAAAGGGAATTTATAGGTTGGGTCGGGTATTATGTCGACGGAAATTATTTTGTGTTGCTCGGATCCGATTATGGTGCTTTGGAATATTTTTGTTAGGTTCAGATTTGGTTCGGGTAAGATTTCTGGTTTTCTTCAAAGAGAATTTTTAGGTTTTTGTTGGGTTGCGTGTGCCGGAAATTATTTTGTCTTGATAGGATCGGGTTACGGTTATTTTCAATATTTTTGTCTGCTACCAGATTTTGTTCGGGTCAAATTCATCTTTCAGTTCGGGTCGGGTTGCGTGTAGACTGAAATTATTTGGGCTTGCTTGGATCGGCGTACAGTCTGTTGTAATTTATTTTTTCGGTTCGGTTCGGGTTAATAAGTCTAAAAATATCACCTTGATTGGGAAATAAGTGGTTACTTGTCAATTAGCCTAACCGCTGTCTAGGCTCTATGCAATAGGCCTGAAAAATATTAGACTAATTGGAAAATGAGAGATGATTCTCCAATTAACCTACGACATGTATATCTCGCATTGCAATTAATATTTAAAGCTGGTTAGAACTCGCGCGATTATGGATTAAACATAAGAAAGGCAAAAATTCGCTAAAAACGTAAAATTAAAATAATTTATTCAAAATTTTCGAATTTTTGGCACACTTTATTAAAATGCTTCTAGATTTCAGTCCACACCCTTTTAAAATTCAAATACTATGGGTATTTTTGTACACAAAATTTAGATAACAATTAAATGAACTTTTATTTTGCACGAAAACGGAATGATTTTTGACGAAGGTACTGCGCACAATAATCATCAACGAATGTTCTGCTGATATTTGAGAAACTGGATTATAGAAACGTTCCAGTGGACCTCGATTATGGAAAGATTCTAGGTAAACACTGACTACGTAGAAACCACAGAACAGGCTCAGAAAGATAATGTAAATATTTTAGAGAATCACAGAGTACTTATAGTCATGAAAACAATTCGAAAGAGCTTAAGGATCACTGAATTTTTGGTAGTTTTATTGGAATTTTTCCTTTTCTTTTCATTTAAAAAGATTAATAAGGGGATTTACTAAACTAATCGATTCTGTTATTTTGGATTTGGTAATTAAAGAATGTTATCAATATGCCATAAATAGCTTTTAGTTAATTTTTAATCAGATAACAGAGGAACTTAAAAATTTAGAAATATGACTGAAATTAAGAAAAATCATTTCATAACGATTAAATATCGAATTCTGAATATTTTATTGAAATGAATTATAATTTAGCGTATGAATGATCCGAAATATGTAAGAAAATACTTGGAAAGCATATGACTTAGTATGTCCTGCTTGTCACGTAAAAAACAATTAGGAATTTAGAAAGTACATGAACTAAAAATTCAGAAAATCCAAGAAGTGTTGGAGCTTATGAAAACATTTTCTAAAAAAAAAAAAAAAAAAAAAAAAAAAGAAGCTTAATCAGATAATCTCAGTTTCTGCTGCGCTTATCGGAGGGACATTGTGTTCAAAATTATAAAAAAACTAATTTTATTTAAAAATTACTTCAAGCACGCCCGGTAATAAAACAAATGTTCATTATTCAATCTGTTTTTAAGTCTTTACATATTTTGCGTAAAATGATGCGAACTTTGAAAACGTAATGGCAGTTTTTCAAAGGTTATTAAAATAAAATCCTTACTGAGTTAATTTATGAATCCCCCTATAGCTTATAGGACAAGAGCTAAAATATTGCTGGCTAGTTCGACACGTTTTATCATTTCTAAAAAATAAATGATTTCTTCTGAGATTTGTAAGGATTGATAAAATGTATTTGAATTGTTTTTAAAAAGTCAAATATTATGTCTTACTAGATATATTACATTTTGAAAAGTTTATAGCCTCACTATTAAATTATTTTTTTTACTTCTATCATCTTTCGTTTATCTTTTCTTTTCTGATTTAAAATGGAATATGTATAATGCAAATGAAATGCCTTACAAAAAGAAGTGATATCTAATCAAAAACAACTCGTTGTAAATGATGCCGCCAAGCAACAAACCTAAAACGTCAGCCATAAAAAGAAGTGATATGACATAAAAAGAAGCTATATAGAAGTGCATACTCCGAGTGCCGTGTAAAAATCTATCACTACTCATAATGTTTCCAAAGGACTCGGAGTGAGGTACAGTATGTGAAAACTGCTTGGGGACTTGCAGGCGTATATTTAATTTATGCAGTACCTATACCAATATCGAAAAATTGTGAAAGTCGAAAAAATTAATTTTAATTTCTCATTATATCACTCTTATAAATATTTGTAGGAGGAAGATCTGTAATAAATCAGAAAGATTTGAAAAACAAGCAGGAAATGGTATGTAATTGTGGTAATCATCTGCTGTTACAATTATACTTTTCATTATTTTAAACATAATTTTTAATTACATAAGTACGTTTAATAATACACTGTATTAAAATTAAAGGGAAAACTTGTAAAATGGATCCTCTTTATGACAGATTTATTTCTTAAACGTAAATGTCGTGTTTCCAACGTAAGGAATATTATATAACACTAGTAGCCTTACTAGAACAGATTTTTCCCCTGCCATGTGCAATTTCGTTTACATAGGTTTTACTGAAATATATCTTAGTTTAATTAACGTCTATTATTAGGTGTATTGTTAGGAATATTCATATGATCATTATTTTTTATTACTATTTTACAAACTTAAAATGTTTATTACATGTTTACTTAGAAAATCCTGCTCATAAAAGTGGTCTTTCTCGTTCAAATAATGGTAATCAACAAATCGATCCCATGATGTTAAATAAGAATGGACATATAAACACCATAAGCTTCGAATTTTCACAGTTTAATGGGAGAAGTAATACAAGAAGAAAATTGATAAACAAAAAGTCATATATATGTAAGTGCAGGAAGAACAAACATTATAAAAACCTGCAGGTCGCCAAGCAGTTTTCACATACTGTACCTCACTCCGAGTCCTTTGGAAATATTATGAGTAGTGATAGATTTTTACACGGCACTCGGAGTATGCACTTCTATATAGCTTCTTTTTATGTGATATCACTTCTTTTTATGGTGACTGGTTTGTTGCTTGGCGGCATCATTTACAACGAGTTGTTTTTTATTAGATCCTACTTACACAACTTCCAGGTTGTGTAATATTTAAACGGAGCTTCTGACTGTAAAATAGTCAATGAAACATCGTCTTCATTTTGAAAGACCTATACAATGATATGCCACTCAATAGGGTATGTAAAAAAATTTCGCCTCTACCGCCATTTTGTATTTTATGGCCACCATTTTTGTAAAAAGTAAACCTAGCCTATAACCATCGGTCGGTTAAGACGAATCGATAGAGACCTCATTCATTAAAATCCATCCAGACGTTAGGATGTTTCGAGGATATAAAGAAATCCACATACCCAACTATGCGTGAAATCCATAACCCTTCTTGGCAGTTGGGTAAAAAAAGACTAAAACTAAACCAAAGAAGCCAAACGCTACACCGAAGGAAAAACTGTATATACGTCCAGACTGCACAGAAATATATAGAAAAAAATTTGTAGAGTATTGAATCGATTGCTTTTCCTGCAGGGACTGATGACACGAAGAGTGTACAGAATATGCAGGTCGTGGTCACTACTAATGTGACCTTTTTAAGAGAAACGCCTTTTTTATATTGTGCACTCTTAAACCCAGTGGCTGTACAAGTGTGCGTATTCAGCAGGATAATATATTTTTTAAATAATACCGAAAGTGTTTCTTATAAGTTGGTGAACGATTTTTTTTTGTTAGCTTAATAATCTAAGATTGTAAATAATGTATAACACCATCCATTAAATCTTTTAATTTATTGTTTTTTAATGAAATAGCTAAAGCGCCCACTCCTGCACCACTTTACCCTATGCAATACATGTGTCAGTTTCATTTTTTCAAGGAATGCAGTGGTAGTTTTTCACTGGATAAAAATATTCTGATAGTATAAGGAATTTATTTTCACGTTTCTTTTCAATCTTCTCATATTTAATTTCCTTTTCTAGACCAGTGGTAGGGGAGCAAAAAAAGGCCGAATTCGGAATTAATTAGGGGAAAGCTGGAAATTGTTTTAATCCCTTGAGTTTAGGTCTAGAATGAATATGCTATGTTTTCCCCCTCGTACTAGGTGAGCGTTAGGAAATATGTATAGAATTATAGTCAAAAAACACGTTTTTTTGCATACCATAACAATATCTCAAAACAACTAACTCTGTCAAAAACACTGTCAATACAAATGTTGTAGAGCTTAAATTTCTGAGTGAAATGAGTACCTACACTCAATACTTATGTTGAATATTAAGGTCACAATTCTACTTCAAAATTTTAGACCCATCATCAGGGGGATGACCTCAGAATTAATTAGGAGAAAACTGGAAATTGTTTTAATTCCTTCAGTTTAGGTCTAAAATGAACGTACTATGTTTTCTTCCTAGTACTTGGGTGAATGTTAGAAAATATGTACATATTTATTTTCGAAAAACACGTTTTTTTTAGTTTCCTTAACAATATCTCAAAACAGTATCTCAAAACTCTATAAAAAAACATTGTCAATACAAATGGTGTAGAGCTTAAAATTCTGAATAAAATGAGTACCATCATTAATATTTTTGTTCAACATTAAGGTCGCAATTCTATTTCAAAATTTTGCCTTAATCGCTAATCAATAGCTTGAAGCAAGGAGCGACCAAATTAACTTAACAATATCTCAAAATAACTAACTCTATCAAAAACATTGTTAGTACAAAAGTTATAGAGCCTAAAATTCTGAGTAAAATGAGTACCTACACTTAATATTTTTGTTCAATATTAAGTCCGCAATTTGAGATATTGTTAAGTTAACTTGGTCTCTCCCGGCTTCAAGCTCCTGATTTGAAAAATTTTGAAATAGAATTGCGACCTTAATGTTGAACAAAAATATTAATGATGGTACTCATTTTATTCAGAATTTTAAACTCTACACCATTTGTATTGACAATGTTTTTTATAGAGTTAGCTGTTTTGAGATATTGTTAATGAAACTAAAAAAAACGTGTTTTTCGAAAATAAATATGTACATATTTTCTAACATTCACCCAAGTACGAGAAAGAAAACATGGTACGTTCATTTTAGACCTAAACTGAGTGGATTAAAACAATTTCCAGTTTTCTCCTAATTAATTCTGAGGTCATCCCCCTGATGATGAGTCTAAAATTTTGAAGTAGAATTGTGACCTTAATATTCAACATAAGTATCGAGTGTAGGTACACATTACTCAGAAATTTAAGCTCTACAACATTTATATTGGCAATGTTTTTGACAGAGTTAGCTGTTTTGAAATATTGTTATGGTATGCAAAAAAACGTGTTTTTTGACTATAATTCTATACATATTTCCTAACGCTCACCTAGTACGAGGGGGAAAATATAGCATATTCATTCCAGACCTAAACAGAAGGGATTAAAACAATTTCCAGCTTTCCCCTAAGTAATTCCGAATTCAACCCCCTAACCACTGGGCTATTGTAGGTGAAACCTGGGACAATCATAGAGCTTTTACGAAAACGTTCTTCGTATTCTCGAAACCTGGTTTGAATATTTTTTTCTTCACGTTTTTTTTTTTTTTATCTTTGCCATTTAGATAGACATATGTTTCATTAAGTAAAACAACGTCCATTTATCTCCTGTTTAACGGTTTCCTTACAGTTTTCTCCAAAATTTCTTCCGTTGAGCCAAATGCCTCGGGAAAAGACAGCAAGCATTATGTTTTATAGATTTTGTAAGCTGTAAAGATTGGTTTATTATTTTATTTTTTGTCACAACAGCCATTTAATGACTTGTTACAAACGATTTTACTTTACAAACAATTGAAACATTACGAACATTTTTCAGGATTTATTCGAAGTCTCCCTTTTCTGATTAATAATGTTGCTTATTTTTCGCTTATTTTCAAATTTTTAATACCACACTGTTAAAAATTTTGCAGCATTCTGGCAGGTCATTCGACCATTTTTTGAAAAAACCGTTTCACAACCATAATTTAACTACACTGGTTATCAAAAATTAAGGAAAAGTCACAAAATGCTAATTTTTAAATAAGCGAATTCTCAAAAGGAAGTAATATAATTTGAATAATTACTATCTCTGCAGAACAGCTAGTCCATATAACATCTCATTCAGGTCACACATGGTCACAAGAGTCACAGTCACTACGGCGAAACAAAAAATAGGAAATTCCATACGTCTCTTTTAGGAGCCTCAAATGACTACTATATGTGACTCTACTGACAGGTCACTGTGATTGCTGCTCTGTGACCAGGTTACCAGTCACCAGGTGACTTTGCAATGTCGTTTCATTGAGACTCTCGTGTGACTCTCATCTAGAGATTCAATTTCAAAGTCATTGTGCACGTTGCATTATGATAAATCACCAAATAATGTCACATTAAAGTCACATGGTGACTTTCTGTCACATGACTTTGTCAAATGGTAACAGAGACCCTACTGTAAAGTCACCACTGTGAAAAGTGGTGAAAAGTCACCATGTGACTTTAATTTGACATTATTTGGTGATTTATCATAATGCAACGTTCACAATGACTTTGAAATTCAGTCTCCAGATGAGAGTCACACGAGAGTCTCAATGAAATGACATTGTAAAGTCACCTGGTGATTCGCCACAAAGCAGCAGTCACAGTGACCTGTCAGTGGAGTCACATATAATAGTCATTTGAGATTCATAAAAGAGACGTATGGAATTTCCTATTTTTTGTTTCGCCGTAGTGACTGTGACTCTTGTGACCATGTGTGACCTGAATGAGATGTTATATTGACTAGCTGTTCTGCAGGAGTAGTAATTATTCGAATTATATTACTTTCTTTTGAGTATTCCCGTATTTAAAAATTGGCTTTTGTGACTTTTCCTTAATTTTTGATAACCAGTGTATATTCTGACCATAAAATGGCCAATAATATGGTCAGAATAGTGTTAAAATTACTGTTGTGCAACCATTTTCGGAAAAAACGGTCAAAGGACCTGCCAGAATGCTGCAAATTTTTAACAGTGCATGCGTCCCATGGCGTTTTTTAATTACGGAATAAGAATATTTCTTCTCGGATAGTGCAAAAAAGATGCTTTCGGACTACAGCTTGTTTACATGCGCCATTTTGAAAAAAATTACCAAATTTGAAAGTATCGGCCGATAATTTTAATTTAAAATTATAAGCTATTGCCAAACATTTCTCCTCCGAAAATATTTGAATGGAAATCTGTGATGTCTGGAGCCGTTTAGATTAATTCCTCTTTCGATTCTTTTGGCGCCAACGCCATACGTCACGTGGTATGCGGGCGCGCGCGGAGAGAGAGGTGGATATTTTTTTTCAGAGTAAAAGTGATTTTTGAGAAGGGTAGCCGAGCCGTGCATGTTGGCCGGCGTGTTTTTTGGATTTGTGAAAACGGAAATATATCGGGTGCTATGAGCACCAAAGGATTATAATTTGAGCAGTTTGTACTACAAGTTAATAATATTGTGAAGTGTAGTTCGTGAAGTGAAACATAAAAGTGTCGTGCATCTTGTGAAACCATTCATTCATTGTAAATAGTCATCATCATTGTGTCGTCTTGTAATGTCTTCATGTTCGTTTTAAATAAACTCAATAATTTTTGATTTAAAAAAGGAGTGCTATTTTTAAAAAGGAATACGCCACATGGGATGGTCAGAGGAGCGGCGCCGACTTTACACGCTCTCATTTCGGAAGCACCAGAGCTCCTATTAAAAGTAAGCTGCATGTTTATTTATTTTTAATTGAAGATAGTGTTTGAAGATATTTTAAATAGATAAAGAGAAAAGTATATGATTTATTTTTATGATTGATTTAAGCATGTCAGAAGAAAGATCATTTATTCCTTGATTTATTTAATTAATATGAGAGTATCTGTTATCTGTAGAGATTATTATAAAAGTGTTTGAATTGAAAAAGAAAAATGTTTAGCATTAAAGGGCTGAAAAAAGAAGATTTAGTTGTCGTCGCGACTGAATTAGGATTAAAGGTAGAATTAGAGCATAGAATCGTAGATTTGAAAACACTCATTGAGAGAAGCGACCAATTTGCTAAGGATGCTGAATTTGTAAAGGAATTTTTAATTACTACTGTATCAGATAGGATAGAAAAAGAAAAGCGTGAAGCCGAGTTGCTCAAAATCGAAAAAGAAAATGTCAAATCGGAACAGGACACTGCACTAGAATTAGAACGAACAAAATTAGAAGTCATTAAAGCCCAATTAGAAATGGCGAAGATAACAGATGATAAGAATTTGGATTCGGGGGGGGATGGACAAAAATCCCATACTAATTCTTTAGAATCTTTAATTAAAAGTGTTAGAACCCTGAGTATGCCAGTCCCGACTAAACCGGAAGCGTGGAATTTATTTTTTAGTTCGCTCGAAAAGGCATTCGAAATGAAAAATGTTTCGGAGGAGTTAAAAGTTGAAATTTTACTAAATTTAGTGGGTGAACGTGCCGCATATTTATTAGTTTATGTCAATTCAAATGAAATGAAGAGTTATTCGAAGGTTAAGGCTTTAATTTTAAAAGAATTTCAACCTACCCCGGAAGCTTGTCTAGAAAATTTCCTTACGGCAAAAAGAATGAAAAATGAAAACCATTTACAATTTGCAAGCAGAATCCGAGCTAATTGGGAATTTTATTGTCAGCTTAGGAAAGTAAATGATTTCGATACGCTTAATGAATTAATTGTTACCGATAGATTAATGAGTTCGTTAGATTCAGAAACGCGGAGTTATGTTAAATTAAAGCAAATGGATGACTGGTTAAAACTACGCCAAATCGCGGAATTATGCGATAATTGGTTTACTTCAAAAGGTAGAACTTTTTCGGAATTATATGATAGACCGATAAAATCCTTTCGCAACTATGATGAAACCGGAAGTGTGAATCATGGGAAATATATCCCACCTCATATCAGAAATAATGTTCTTTCTCGCGATAGGAAAACTAATGACATTTGTAGGCTATGTAAACAAGCAATTCATTTACGTTTCTGTCCGAATAATAAAGATAAAAATAAAATGGGGAATTTTCGAAATCAAACGAAAAAGGAATCGGGTATTGAGAAAAATAAACATGATGATAAATTAGTTGCTAAAGTGACAGCTTTATGTTCTGAGAATGAGGCAATAAATACGCAAGCTTTGCAGTATCAGGATGTGTTGTTAGGCGGGCGGAAAGTGAATACATTGATCGATAACGCGGCCGAAATTCCAGTCGTTAATTCAAATCAAATACCGGATTCATTTAGAAATAATGAAAATTCAAAAATTCAGTTGATATCTGCCTTTGGAGAAAAAATAACCGCTGACCTTATAACTTTACCTATAGCTTTAGATTCCGGAGACTCAAATAGTGTAGTTAACAGCGTAGATGTTTTGTTCGCAGCAACAGATAAATTATATGGGTCATGTATTATCACGCCAACGATTTATGAATTATTACGATCAGTTCAGAGTGGAGGGGAAGAAAATAGATTAGATGGTGTGTCTACGGAGGAGTTGCAGTCAGAAAGGGGGGAAGAAATTAAATGTGAAAAAGCAGGGTGTAGTGAAAGGGAGCATCAAAGTATGAATGATGAGAATTTATGTTTATTAAGTCAAAATGGAACTTCAGAAAAAGAGTTAATGATTAGCTGTATTGAAAAGAAAAATAATAGCGAAGATTTAAATGTGGGTCGTCAATCAGATGCGAGTATTTACAGGGCGCAACAGAAAAGTTGCGAATCGTTACAGGGAGCTTTCAAAGATGCAGAAAAAGAGAAAAATGGGTTTGTTATGGTAGACAATTTGCTTTATCATAGGGAAAGAGTTTCGGGAAATCAAGTTATGCAATTAGTGGTACCAAAGGTGAGGAGGGGGGAAATTTTAAAAATTGCGCACGAATCAATTTTCGCTAATCATCTTGGCATGAAAAAAACAAAAGAGAGAATTCGTTATTCATTTTTTTGGCCAGGTATGTCGCGGGATGTGGAAGAATATTGTGTGTCATGCAAGGATTGCCAACTACGGAGCAGGGAGAGGGCCAGCGATCAGATACCCATTGTCCCAATTGAGAGACCGGAACTTCCGTTCGACGTTGTAAATATTGACATAATTGGAAAAATTGAACCTCCTTCAGCGCGCAGGCATCAATACGTACTTACTTTGGTAGATCAACATTCGCGATGGCCAGAGGCAGTTCCGTTACGGACAATTACGGCTAAAGCTACGTGCGATGCATTGTTAGAGATATTTATGCGGACAGGAATACCCCGCGTAATAGCGAGTGACCAGGGTAGAAATTTTGTATCAGGGTTAATACAAGAGTTTCATGCTAGGCTGGGGGCGACTCCTAGATTTGCTACGCCGGGGCACCCACAGAGCTCGGGATTAGTTGAAAGGTATAATCAGGTATTGAAACGTATGTTACACCATATAATTCGTAGTGACCCTAAAAATTGGGATAAACACATCCCCTATCTATTATTTGCGTATAGAGAAGTTCCGAATAGCACTACGGGCGTATCGCCATTCAAATTAATGTACGGAAGAGAGGCTAGAGGGCCACTGGCGGTATTAAAATCTACATGGGCAGGCGAAATCCCACTACCTATAAATCTAGGAAAGAGCGCGACCGAATACCTCCAGGAGTTAAAAATTAATTTAGAAAGGGCGGCGGAACAAGCGGCAATAGTGTCGGAGGTTAAGCAAAGCTCGTATGCGAAGTACGCTAATCGAAGAGCAATTTACAAGGAATTTAGACCGGGGGACCAGGTATATTTATTAATTCCGGACTCCACGAACAAACTTTACGCGAGATGGACCGGGCCAGCCGAAATAGTGGCGCGTTGTAACCCTGATTCTTACAAAGTGAAATTAATGAACGGTAATGTTAGAAATGTCCACATAAATAAGATAAGAAAATTTACTCCTAGGGTACAGGCGGTGGGGGTGATCTTCGAAAATGAGGAAGAATTAGGGGAGGTCCATCCCACCCCCAGTACGAAAGATAACTCCGACCTATTCAATATAGAAGAAGTTGATTTAAGTCATTTAGGAAAGGTGGAGAAAGAAAAAATGTTAGATTTATTGTATAAATATAAAGGACTATTTTCTAGAAAAGTGCAAATAGCCAAGGTAGGAGAGCATAAAATACGAATAAGTGACGCAGAAAAGAAAAAGCCGTATGTTTACAGAATCCCAGAGGCCTTGAAACCTCAAGTAGATAAACAAATTGAGGAGTTATTGGAACTAGGTCTGATTGAAGAAAGTGAGGCAGAGGCGCCACACCCAGTAGTTTGCGTAATGAAGAAGGATGGGGCCTTGCGACTATGTGTAGATTTTCGAGTGCTTAATGCAGTTACAGTGACTGATGATTTCCCAATGGAAAATGCCACCGATCTATTGTTCAGTATTGGCAGGGCCAATGTCATAACTACAATAGACTTATTGAAAGGGTATTGGGCCATACCACTAGAAGAAGAGAGCCAGAATCTGGCGTGTTTCAAAACTCACAGGGCTCAGTATCGCTTTAAAGTAATGGCCTTCGGGCTCAAAAGCGCAGCTGCGACTTTTCAACGTGAAATGAACAAAGCACTGTCCGAATACAAGGAGTTCGCCAGAGCATATATAGACGACATAGCCGTCTTTTCTGAAACATTTGCTGAACACCTGATGCATCTAGAAAATATATTTTCTAAGTTATCAGACTTGAGATTTTCAGTCAACTTGAAAAAATGTGAATTCGCAAAACCGCAGATTAAGTACTTAGGACATATCATCGGGTCCGGCAGCCATCGGACCGACCCCGGAAAAGTGGAGGCTATTCGAAGGCTAGCTGTGCCTCAAACGAAAAAACAGTTGAAAAGTGTCCTTGGTCTATGTAATTATTATAGAGATTACATTCCTAAATATGCTGAAGTAGCATATCCTCTAACAGAACTGACGAAAAAGAAGAGTCCAGAACAGTTGTGTTGGTCAGAAGACCATGATCGGGCATTTAATGAGTTGAAAAGAGCTCTTATCGAAGCACCTAGTCTACATACTCCCGTCATAGGAGTACCATTTGTCATCGAGTGCGACGCATCTGCAGTCGGCATCGGCGCGTGTTTATCGCAGCGAAAAGACGGAGTACTGTACCCGGTTAGCTATGCCAGTCAAAAGCTCTCCAAAACTCAACAGGCTTGGCCGACGATAGAAAGGGAGGCCTATGCGGTCATCTGGAGTCTCAAAAAATTCGAAACGTGGATTTTTGGTTCACCTGTGGAACTTATCACCGATCACAACCCACTAACTTTCATCACCAGAAATGCACCCCAATCTTCCAAACTGCAACGATGGGCACTAGCACTGCAAAAGTATGACATTGTGATTTCGCATCGACCAGGTGCCAAGTTGATAAATGCAGACGCACTGTCTAGACTTGAGACTGTTGGATAAGAACATAAACTTTGAAAAACTTTCGTGAACTATTTGATAAGTGACTGTTTACTTTAAAGTTTTGATTCAAAATTTATTTAGTGTGTTACTACAACTTTTGTTTCCTTTTAAATGTTTTATTTGTTATTGCATTTATTATTGTTATTATTAAGTATTAATTCTGTTTTGTATTAGTAGGTAAGACGAGTTTTAGGCAGAGTGCCCAGATTCTTCAGACATGTAGTTTGTATATTTTTTTTTATATGTATTTGTTAACTTTTATTTTTATTTGGGTAATTTGTTTAAAAAAAAAATGGAGTATAAGGATGTCTCCAGACTAAATTTCAGATAGAAAATTGAGGGACCCCCTCCCCCATTTTCAATCTTGGGTGGGGGGTGTGATGTCTGGAGCCGTTTAGATTAATTCCTCTTTCGATTCTTTTGGCGCCAACGCCATACGTCACGTGGTATGCGGGCGCGCGCGGAGAGAGAGGTGGATATTTTTTTTCAGAGTAAAAGTGATTTTTGAGAAGGGTAGCCGAGCCGTGCATGTTGGCCGGCGTGTTTTTTGGATTTGTGAAAACGGAAATATATCGGGTGCTATGAGCACCAAAGGATTATAATTTGAGCAGTTTGTACTACAAGTTAATAATATTGTGAAGTGTAGTTCGTGAAGTGAAACATAAAAGTGTCGTGCATCTTGTGAAACCATTCATTCATTGTAAATAGTCATCATCATTGTGTCGTCTTGTAATGTCTTCATGTTCGTTTTAAATAAACTCAATAATTTTTGATTTAAAAAAGGAGTGCTATTTTTAAAAAGGAATACGCCACATGGGATGGTCAGAGGAGCGGCGCCGACTTTACACCTTTATCGAAGTTGTTCTAAAAATGTGTAAACACCGTCAGTAGAAAAAACATTAAGAACACGTCAATTTTGGTTCGAAAATTTTAAAGATAATATTTTTGGAGGGGCATTAACCAGAATTTTTAATACACGAAGGACCGTTATGTAATAAAGGATATCAACTTTGAGAACTATTTATTTTATGGCTGATGTATAGTTTTTTTAGTTATAAATATTTTATTTTACAAGTATTATATTATTAAACTTCTATAATCTGACATAAATGCAATGTGAATCAGAGATAAAATTGAGTAAGTTGTAAGTTTTATGAGTAAAATAACTTTAATCCTAGGAAAATAACTTTATACACCTGTTTTCTAAATGTCGAATATCAATACTAAAATTTTCAAATGGTTCCTAAGACTTTATCTAGTAAACATTCACGGTGTTTCATAAATGTACAAATACCATTAAGTAGCGTAGTTAGAAAAGATAAAATCATTGAAAAGTTTATTATTATTAATTATTTATTTATTAATACTTTCAACCTTTAGTATATAAAAACTTTTGAAATGCCATCTTTTGTGGACGTAATTATAGTCATAAATATTTATCAGACATGTGATGGTTTATTTTCGGACAATAGAAACAAACTTTTATTGCATTCCATTGATTCCAATATTTCTGACGCCAGCTATTGTATTTTGCTGATCTTACAGATTCTACAAATGGATCTATACATAAAACTACGAGCAATACATTTACTTGAAATTTATAACCATGAACGAGTCTATTTTAAAGTTAAAAATATAAAATGTTTTTGAAATGTATGGCAGTTCTAGAGTTTTCTATTCGGGGTTTAAAAGTTTTAATCATGTT
This sequence comes from Maratus speciosus, assembly GCA_963932465.1. Lineage (NCBI taxonomy): Eukaryota > Metazoa > Arthropoda > Arachnida > Araneae > Salticidae > Maratus > Maratus speciosus. The sequence continues at coordinate 680,634,293 of OZ010787.1, read as the reverse complement.
TATGTACGTGCATATCTGTCTATCTATCTAGCCATGTATCTATGTATATACATATACATATATGTATGCGTGTGTGTGAGTGAGTGCATGAAATGGTTTATTGAACAACTTTATTTAAAAGGCTATAATTAATTTATAGGTGGTTAGTGATAGACTATAAAAAATAATTTTGGCACATTCTACAAAACTTTCAGTAAGTAATATTTGTGCTCACAAAAATTGTTCCCTAAAGAGAAAATACTTTTGATTTTCTTACCAGAGACGTCAAATGAAGTCATAAGCTTACAAAAAATGAACAAAGACTTAGAAAACACGAAAGAAGATATAGCAAATTATATTTGCATAGTTCATATATATATATATATATATATTTCAGCATAAACTCATTTGTATTTTAAAATATATTACAACAGACAGGTGACTATTTTACTAGTACAGTTTAACAGATTCATATTGCAACATAATTTCAATATATATCTCTGTGCGGATTTTTTTAAATAAAATATTATAAAATTATGGAAATATTTTGAGCAAAATCTCTTATCATTCAGTTACTTCAGGAAAGAAACTGAAATTCAGCTTACTCTACCACAGATTCTTTTTGAATTTTCACGGCATTCGACTGGTTATTTTATATGCTATTGCATAATTATATAATTTTAGGGTTCCGTACTTAAACAGCAAAAACGGAACCATTATAAAAACACTCCTGTGTCTGTTTGTTACAGACATTTTACTCGTAAACTATGGAAAGTGGAAAGTTCAAACTGGGGGAAGTAATAAAGACTACTGACCCCCACATTTACAAATTATTAAACCTTCACAGGTATATTTAGGAAAAATGTAGAGGGGCTAATTAAGTTACTTGAAAAAAAATATTTTCTTTGTATACCGTGTGGGACATCGTGTGAAAGCTTTCGTAACGCTCAACTCTAAAATATATTTATTTTAATTTTAGGTATTATAGTTTCAGAGATATCGTCGAAATTGTAGTGCAAAAATATGCCCCCCATTTCCCCATTTATTTCCTAATCTACTGAAACTAAAATTATGGAAAAATTAGAGGTAGTAGACGTTAATTTAGACTTTGCAGGAATACTATAGCAATTACCCTAGGTCATATAGTTTTTGAGAAAATCGCATTTTTCCGTTACACACAAATTTCGATTTGCGGGCGTTCAACAAAGGAATTCATGCTCGCTGGAGGTTCCTATTGTCTCAGAAGTATAAAAGGCTTGTTCATAATGATTTTCGAAAAACATCATCTCTAATTAGCCGCGATATTAACCCTTAAAGACACGGGCGGTTTCGACATACATAATGAGTCGGGTGCAGTTCTCTATGTACCGTCAGCTTTTAAAGCCTAGATAACAACTTTTAATGCTATATTTGTGTAATGCAATCCCCAGTAGCACTATAAAAGCAATAAACGTGAAATTATTAAAAACAGATTAATTTAATTAGAATTAGTCACATAATTAATATGGGATTCGCGACTGGTTTGCAATGAGTAGATCTCGCCTCCAGTGTCTTTAAAAGTTAATTAAAAACCTATCTGGTAAAACGTGGCGCGGACCAAGGGGCGCCCCCAACATTGCAACTTTGCGACCTCCTTTTGAAGCGTATTTAGCACAACGCCAAGTTTAAAATTTTAACAAGTATTTTTTTTTAGCTACACTGTAAAAAGAAATGATTATTACTACGGTGAATTTAGTTTTATGAAATGCCAAATGAAGGTTAAATATGCACTGCTTTTATTGTCAGTACCGAATTAAGTTCATCATAAAAAGATTAGGATAAGATTTTAAAAAGAGTTATACAGAATAGCAATATTTGATATTATTTAGGGTTCATATCTCTTTGAACTTTTATGGTATACCCATTCATACTTTTCTAGTATATACAGCTATCATACGAATTGAATATTGGCAAAAAAACGGTCCAGGCCGGAAATCGAACCTAGATCCTTGGCCAATGCTCTACCGTTTAAGCTAACTGGGCCTACAACCAGTGAGCATATTTCGCTCAGATAACGGCTTAACGATAGAGCTTTGGCCTTGTAAGCTAAGGATCTGGGTTCGATTCCCGGCCTAGGCATTTTTTCGCTCAGTTGGAAATGTTGAATTCGTATGGTAACTTTACCAGTCAGTCTGATTGTGTTAAAATAATAGTATATACAGCTACACCCAACCCAACGTTTTATAGTTATTTAAAAAGTCATATTATTCTTTTAACAACTTTTTTTTTAATAATGCAGTTAATAATTCATATATTTATTGTACGGAAACCTCTGAGAGCGGAGTCTATTAGGTCATTAAGTATGATGATCCGATTTGAAAGCTGTTTCTTTATTTAGGATTTTGGAATTCCCACCAGAAAATCTTAATAGTTATTTTTACTTTATAAGATGATTCCAGAAATGAAATAGAATAAAATTACTATTCAAAATTTTCTGATGCCAATTCAGAATTTCAAACTAAACAATGCGCTTTCAAATCGGTCGTTTCATACTTAATGACCAAATAAAAAGGACATATGCTCAAAAATAATTCTCTGACCTAATAGGTTGTTCGATGTAGGTCATGAATTCATCCTTTAATAATCCTATGTATATAATTGAATTTTGATTAGGTTTATCCAATGTAAATTTGTTTTAATTTATAAAACTCATAGGATTCGTTTAGACAGTATTATTTATCGTTAAACAACTCAATTAAAATGAAATCAAACCCTGTATGAAATAGACATATACAGATATTTCTTTAAAAAAATATTTTAATCTTTATGTATCTGAAAGAACTTTTCTATCTTTCTGGAACATAAATTTAAAGCTGTTTCAAATAATCATTTGCGGGAACGATGGAAGAATCTAATCAAAACAAAATTCCTATATTTTTGGAACTTCTCTCTCATAAGTTAGCTACAAAACTTGAAGATATTGATCTTCGCCTCAGGTGGTGAAAAAGATATCTATTTATTTTGTCCTTTAAAGCTGAACTCTTTCTAACAATTAACAGAATTTCATTCCAGTATTTACACACATTTTGATTTCTGTAGTATTTTGATATTAATGAATGCTTTAAATTATTACAAAGAAGTACTCGAAATCTATATTATTTATTACATAATGATATATACACGGTTATCTTACAAAATTAATAAAGAAATAAATATATATCGAATACGGAATAACGATATCTCTTTTTAAAAAACTCTAATAATATATACTGTAAAAAATTGCGTCTGTAAACTCCCTGAAGCACAGATTCCAGTAAAAGCCAAATAAGAATTCGGCCTTTGTATAAGGGTCGAACAAATGAAGGTTGCATTGCAGTAATAACTTCTCCATTTGAAGAGAAAGATGACTGCGCATGCTCCCTTAAAGGGTGCAGAGTGCTGGGAATGCGTGCAATATCGTCAAATCCCGCCAGATGCGTGTGTGATAGCGTGGGAGCACGTTAAAAGGTCTCGCTCGCATTACGGATGCCTCCAAACGGTGTCAACGCTCGGTCGTTTTTAATAGTGAAAAATGTAAGTGCTAGTGAAATCTATCGTCGAATGCAAAAAGTGTATGCCACGGAGTGTATGTCACACAGATTGGAATTTCGATGGCGTAAGGATTTTCGTAGTGAAAGAGGTCCACATGCTCTTGACCAGGTCGTCAGTACTGCTTCTTCCACTACGAAAATCCCTACACCATCGGAATACCGATCTGCGTGCCATACACATTTTGCATTCGACGATAGATTTGATTAGCAATCACATTTTTCCTCTGTTAAAAATTGCACGACCGCGCGTTGACACCGTTTGGAGGCATCTATGATGCGAACAATGCCTTTTAACGTGCTCCCACGCTATCACACACGCATCATGCGGGATCTGACGATATCGCATCCATTCCCAGCACGCTGCGTCCTATATAGGAGCATGTGCAGTCATCTTTCTCTTCAAATGCCGGAGTTATTACAGCAATGCTACTTTTATTTGGGCAACCCATGTATTTAGATAAACAAGTTTTGCCAGTAAAAGAATGAAAATTACGGGAATTGACCGTTAATCTGAAAAAAAAGTCGTTTTCTCATAAAATATCCGTATATTATTTCGTTTACAGTGTAAACAGCTGTGTTATTTAAAACTAAAGCTGTATGCGGCCATTTCTCTAGTTCTATAACATAACAATAACTAACTCACATGCTAATCTAATAAATATATAAATGAAAAAAAATATACATGCAAGGTTTTAACCACATACTACTAAATTATAGCATTAAAATCATACAAAACATACTGCACAAATGTCACTTCAAAAATATTTACAATAAATTCAAAAATAATATACAAAATGGCTAAATAAACTTTTTGTACCTAAATAAGTGTAAAACGCAACTTTATTTAGTAAGTAACAGATGAATCTAAGTCTCAGTATATACAACTCTTTTGACTTTTAATACAAGTTTTTTTTTTTTTTTTTTTAATTATACACGGATGATACGGAAATATACGATCGGATTCTAACTGTCTTGATTAAGGCTGGATAATATTAGAAATTTGATATCGCAATACATCAAAGAATTAATATTGTTATTGCTGATACATCCCGATAACTACCGTAAAGTGTGTGGAAATGGAAAAATTATTGATTTCGAAAGATAAATGGTTAAGGTAGTAACAATTTTAAGTATAAAAAGATGTAGGAAAGAATGAATCAATGTTTTATACATATTTGATCAAGCAGCATCCTTTATATATATATTTATACAAAACAGAAAAATTTTAGAAAAGGAACCAATATTTGAAATCTATTTGCACTTATACCATTGCTCGCACAGTGTTTTTCTAAAAAATAGTATCCTCCATATTTTTCTTATTTTATGCATTATTTATTAAGAAAATTCTCTCTACTTAATTTTCTTGTGTATAACTGAGAATACTATAATATATATATATATATATATAATTAAATACGTGTGAATGGATGATGACACATGCAACAGAAATATTTTTTTAATCTTTCTCTATGGTATCAACGCATTCTTAAGGGCAGTTAAAAGTCAAATTCGTTAAAAAAGTCATTTTTTTTTAATATTTTGAATTCTTTTTTTGCCCTCTTTCGAAAGGTATGTTACTTTTGTTTCTGCGACAACAAGAAGTTAAAAAATTTAAGTAACTCAGTTTGTTTACATCATACATGAACATTACATACGTAAACTTTAAACTGAATCTTCTCAAAATGTTACCTTTTGAACTTCGATGCACCTTTTTTTATAGAAACTACTACATATTATTGTTTGCAACCGTTCCAGAATATTTCACACATATCCCTGATCAATCTGAAGTGAACTTTTGTTACAAAGATTTCTACAAAATTTTTATATAAAAAATTATTCTTTGGAAAAATGGAAGTTTTTTTGTTATTTAAAAGTGGTTTTATGTGCAATTTTTTTTTAAATAAGTAAAGAATACCTGTTTATAAAGTTGACTTCACTTTATTAGGTATTATTCATATTATGTATATAAAAAAATTCAAGTTAATATCTTCGGTAGTTTTTGAGAAAATGTACATCAATTTAACATGGTAGGTATAGGGACTTCCAACTGCCCTTAATAAAAAATATTGGAAAAATAATCATTGTATTTATACTTTTCTATCTATTTACTACATGAAGGCAACATTGAAACCTTTTGTGAAATATAAATATAAAACTCCATTTGGAAATAGTTTGATACTAATTAAAATTTAGTTTTTTGATAAATATTAATTTTAAGCTGAAATATCCAAACAGGATATATTAAATTTATTCGGGAAACCTTTACTCTACCTGTAATACGACAGAGAAACAAGAAGAATAATCATTGATTTCAGAATAGGCAATACTAGGCTTTAGTCGATAAGAAGCTCAGCTCAAAATTAACCAATCACAGTGAAGAAAGGGATAGGCTTAACCAATGTGACGAAAAGCAAAAGGCGAAACTTTACCATTATTGAACTCTAATTTGTTGCTCGCGATCCCAGCTTCCGAAACAGAGTGCACGAATCGAAAGTGTTTGTAGTCTAAATTTCATGTTATTATGAGGGATACGACATACTGCAATTACTCCTCAAATACACGGCCAAGTGCGAGTATCACTCGCTCACAGAGGTTTCCGTAGAATAAATATATGAATTTGTAATGGTATTATAAAAAAACCGTTGCTAAAAGAATACTAAGATTTTGTAAAAAACTATACAACGTAGGGTTGGGTATAACTGTATATATTAGAAAAGTGTAAATGGGTATACCATGAAAGTTCAAAGAGATATATGGAACAATATCAAATATAGCTATTCGCGTAACTCTTTTTTAGGTGCGTTCGTAATTATATAAATACGTAGCACCTATAGTTGTCGTTCAGTCCGTCCGTCTGTAAGTCTGTCCGTCTGTCCGTCCGTCTGTCTGTCCGCATGTAACAGAGCAAAAACTACCCAACCGAATGGTCTGAAATTTCAAATATATGATTGTTGCAAAATTTTGTCGAGCCATTTCAAATTTTATGAAAATCGGATGTATAGTTTAATTACAGGGACAGTCAAAAGTTTTTCTTTACATTACGGCCAATGGGAAAAATTATTGCAAGTGGATTTTAATGATATTAGAGCCTTCCGAATGATCTGAAATTTTAAAGATATAACTGTTGCAAAATTTTGTCGAGCCCTTTCAAATTTTAGGAAAATCGGATGTATAGTTTAATTACAGGGACAGTCAAAAGTTTTTCTTTACATTACGGCCAATGTTAAAAATTACTGCAAGTGCATTTTAATGATATTAGAGCCTTCCGAATGATCTGAAATTTTAAAGATATAACTGTTGCAAAATTTTGTCGAACCCTTTCAAATTTTAGGAAAATCGGATGTATAGTTTAATTACAGGGACAGTCAAAAGTTTTTCTTTACATTACGACCAATGGGAAAAATTATTGCAAGTGCATTTTAATGATATTAGAGCCTTCCGAATGATCTGAAATTTTAAAGATATAACTGTTGCAAAATTTTGACGAGCCCCTTCAAATTTTAGGAAAATCGGATGTATAGTTTAATTACAGGGACAGTCAAAAGTTTTTCTTTACATTACGGACAATGGGAAAAATTATTGCAAGTGCGTTTTAATGATATTAGAGCCTTCCGAATGATCTGAAATTTTAAAGATATAATTGTTGCAAAATTTTGTCGAGTCCTTTCAAATTTTAGAAAAATCGGATGTATAGTTTAATTACAGGGACAGTCAAAAGTTTTTCTTTACATTACGGCCAATGGGAAAAATTATTGCAAGTGCATTTTAATGATATTACAGCCTTCCGAATGGTCTGAAATTTTAAAGATATAATTGTTGTAAAATTTTGTTGAGCTATTTCAAATTTTAGGAAAATCGGATGTATAGTTTAATTACAGGGACAGTCAAAAGTGTTCCGTTACATTACGGGGAATGGGAAAAAAATGTTGGAAGTGCATTTTAATGATGTATCAGACTATGCGCTTTATGAAGTGCAAAAAATTATACATTCAGTACAATATGGGGTGCAAAAAATAATTATAAAACTAGTTATAGTACGAACGCACCTCATTTGCCACGTTTGACGAGCAATTTCCAACTTGTTTAATATTATCCTAATCTGTTTATGATGAACTTAATACGGTACTGACAATAAAAGCAGTGCATAGTTAAACTTCATTTGGCATTTCATGAAACTAAGTTCAGCGTAGTAATAACCTTTATTTCTACAGTGTAGCTAAAACAAAACCTTTGTTCAAAGTTTAAATTTGATATTGTGCTAAGCGCGCTTCGAAAGGAGGTCTCAAAGTTGTAACGCCGCCTTGGTCAGTGCCGCGTTTTTCCAGATAGGTGTTTAATTAACTTTTAAAGTCACTCGAGGCGTAATGAGAGATACACTCAATGTAAACAATCGCGAATCCCACAGTATTTATGCGATTCATTCTAATTAAACTTTTCGAGGGCGGTGCCCTTAAAAAAAGGACACCTAATTTTAATTCCAAAACAGACAATCGGCACCAAGAATATAAATTTTCCTTTTATCATGTACGTGAAAATAAACAAGTTCGGATTTTCTAATAAATTCGTTTATAAATTCTGGTGTCAGTTCTTTATTTCGTAAGTTTATAAATAGAATTACTCCGCGCCAGAAACGGTTAAGTGGTCCCAGAAGTCTTAAAACTTCAAAATTTAAGAAATTTTATTTTTTTTTTAGATGTTAAACTCCTATTTTTTCTGAATATTTTGATATAATTGTTTCCTGAAAATTCCCGTTAAAACAGAAGTTATGGCTTTTAGAATTGTACCCGCTCAATAACTGAAGCGGCGATTCCGAAACTTTGAAGTCATTTTTCTCCAAATGGTGTTTTTTGGGCAGAACGCGCAGGAAACCTCAAAAACTTCTGAGTATTTTTTCATGAAATTGTCAAAACACGTATTTCATGTTAGTCTGTATAAACTGAACCTAAAATTTCCTTTTTATTGTTCAAAGAAATATTTTTTTATGTGATTTTACTGTTGATATTTTCAAAATTTTGTATTAGCTAAATGCAACATTGCATTAAAAATATAAAAATGCTTTAAATACAAATTTATTTAAGTTCGGGGAAATTATTACAATCTGAAGTATAAGTAAACACCAAAATTTTCATTCTAGTTGCAATATTTATTTTGTCATCCGGCACGTAAACTGTTATCCCAATTTTTTGTTCGACAAATGTCTAACAGTTTCGAGCCCCCCATAAATACTAATTCTGTATCTTGCAATTTTTTAAATACATGAAATGAAAGAACATACCTATATCTTTCATCCCAATTAAAATTGTGTTTTAAAATCGTATACATTTTAAGACATCAAATGTTGAAAAGGGTCATTTTTTTCATTTTTTCCACTTTTTAGGGTCCTGAGACCCCTGACTGAGATTTAGTATGTTTTTAACAATTTGACGTTTATTGCTTTTATACTGTTACTGGACATTACATTACACATATATATCATTAAAAGTTGTTAACTAGGCATAGTGTACGCTGCCCCTGTCCTTATGTATGTCCAAACTGGCCTATCTTTAAGGGTTAATATCTCAGCTAATTACTGATGATTTTTTTCGAAAATCATTATCAACAATGCTTTTATACTTCTGCAATGATAGGTATATCCAGCGATGCTCAACATTTTTTCTAAATGCCCGTAAATCGAAATTTGTGTATAACAGAAAAAGGCTAATTTCTCAAAAACTATGTGACCTAGGATAATCGCTATAATTTTCCAGCAAGGTTTATATTAACATCTACTGCCTCTAATTTTTTCATAATTTTAGTTTCAGTAGTTTCGGAATTAGACGGGGGGGGGGGGGGGACATATTTTTGCGTTACATTTTCGACAATATTTTTTAAAATATAATACCTAAAATTAAAAGAAATGTATTTTTGAGTTCAGCGTTACGAAAGCTTTCGCAGCATACCCCACGTGATATAAAAGAAAAGATTTTCTTTTTCAAGTAGCATAATTTGCCCCCCTACATTTTTACTAAATATATTTATGAATGTTTATTAATCTGAAAATATATGGGTCAATGGTCTCTATTACTTCCCCGAATTTGAACTTTCCACTTTCCATAGATTAAGAGTAAAATGGCTGTGACAGACAGACAGACGGACAGACACAGGAGTGATCTTATGATTGGTTCCGTTTTTACTTTTTAAGTACGGAACGCTAAAAAAGAAGTTCATGTTTATGATTTCACAGAAATCATAAAAAATGATTGGTTTTGTTTCAATAGAAAGTACATAGCTTCAACACATATATTGTGATAAAAAAAGGTAGGCTTCAATTTCACTTTAGAAAAAATAATTGTAGAGTAAAGGAATAGTATATATAAAAAAGAAGCTATGATTTATATACAAATTACAGCTAAAAATCTATGCAGATATGATTTTATTTTATTTTATTTATTTTTTTTTTTTGAAAAAATACTTCATTTAATGGAATTTTTAAGTATTTAAAAACTAAAAAAATTAAAAACGTAAATAAAACACAAAAAGCATTTTTGCTAAAAAATGAATTATTTTTATATCTATTTTTTCTAACGAGAAGATTAATAAAATGATTTTGCCTCAAAGCGAAATTGGGATAAACGCGGGAGATAATTAACAAGGCGGAAAATAAGCTTTTATAAATATGTTTTGACATTTCCTATTGCTCCAAACAATTTTCATACTTTTTAATCTTTAAGAAACATAAACAAATTTCTCTAATATTCCTCACAAATAATACATTTAAACTGACGTGATAAAAGAAGGTTTAACAAATTAATGGCTCAATAAATTAGTTAATGGAGCGGAAGCTTGTAAATGGAGCAAAAACAGTTTGAATGGATTGATTGCATCATTACAATGAATGAATCTCTTTGCGTTCTTAAAAAAAAATAAGCAAATAAAAGTAAAGCTGAGCGAATTTAGCGTAACGAATAAAGTGCTTCGAATTTTGTATATAGCAATTCATTTTCATAGCTTTTGGCAGGTTACGCAATCAAGGGCAATTTAATTTCGAAACAAAAATTTAGAATAGATTGGGTAGTGTGATAAAACATATAAAAGGATTTTACTGCTAAGTTTAATAATTAATCTCTTTAAAATTGGGGAGGGGGGATTCATTTCTATTTTGAGATTCGAATTTTCTGATTCATCATTCATGAAAAGAAAATTTAAAAAGTGAATGGAAAATCATCTTCATAATTAAATAATTTTGGAACGCAATAAATAACGTGAAATATTATTTATTATATGACTGTTGTTTTTAATTTTTGATTCTATAAGTAATAAAGCAGGTGTCGTAAATTACAAACATGGTAAGAGGACAACTTGTCAGTGGAATTCAGACAGAATTTTTCTATTTATGTTTATCTGTTTTGTAATCGCTGTTGTAAAACAGAATTTTAAGCAGTTTACATAAATAGTAAAACTATTATTTTTTGTTGTCTTGGATAGTGGAATTTTATAAACCCTTTTTCACTCACTTCCTGATACACTAGGATTATAAAAAATATGTACATTGGGGTGTTTTGGATGACAATATAACATTTTAATATTGTTTGCACGTAAGTTACTTTTAAAGCATTTTCCCGTTCGCCGGCTACAGTTGATAAATGGCCAAATAATCTTTAGGGTTAGAACTGTTAATGAGTTACAAAAAATTCATGATGCGCCGAACAAATCTCGCCAAAATAGGTCAACTGTCCCTGCGAGCTGTCAACTCTCTCTCTTTGAGCGATAAATGGTTTCATAGTGCAAACCTTTTTTTACGGAATACTGCACCTCCATGAGGTAGGCCTCCCTGCCTGGTCAGAACTCGAACTTGTTCACTTAGACATCTTCTTTCACTTTAGTAAACGGTGATGTTTTGTTATAATATTCTGAATGTATTGGAAAGTTTTTCATAATCTATGCCCTACGCATGATTTTTCGTTCTTGTTTTTTATATAAAAGCAAAACTGTGATTAAGAGAACTTTCTTGAAGCTAGCATTTTAACACTAGAACGCGCATAAGAGTCGATTTGCTCGGGACCCAATAAATATATTTTTATTCCAACCAGGAATACATCAAATAAATTAAATAAATAAGATAAGTACTATTTCATAAATATTCTCGTAATGTATGTTTCTCTGACTTGAATGAAATTGCCGGCCATTTTAGTGGTTCCAAACGCGACAGGCTGGAAGAGAAACACTGTGGCAGTTATCACTTCTCAACAAACACAACTATTGGGCCGCTCACCGCTACGTTAGCCTTGGCCCTAAGTGTCTGATTGAGGCCCACTGTCGATGCTCGTAATGGCTTCGTAAAAAATGTGACACGCGGGCCACAATAAAGCCTCAAAACAACTGGCCGTAAATATATGAAGATGCAACACAATCACGCCACAAACTTTTTATCAAAAGTGCTATATAGCCTCAAACCAGCCACATTTACTCTTTTAAAGGCCATAAAAATAAAAGCTAGCCAGAATTATGCCGTCTCCCTGCCATTCCTGTTTGTCAAGAATTAAATTTAACCCAAAGCTGCCCATAAAAATGCCTTTTAAGGTTATTAAATGATGTAAACTTGCCTAAAGCCAGGCACTGACGTGCCACAAACATTATTTAGGCATAAATCAAAATTTATTCTATAAAAGAAAATACTTTTTAGATGGTTAATCAAATGATATAATGTTTTTGTATCGAAATAAAAAACCCAGTGTTCACTTAGGTACACTTAAAAAAAAACTATAAATCAACTCACCATGAACTTTCCAAATCCAAAACAAAATATTTAACATAGTGAACTAATTATTTTTTTGAATTATATATTTTTTAAACTCGTATGAATGTCCTTTCAAAAATTTGCATGTCTTGCAAGTTTTAAAAGTATATTATTAAAAAAAAAACTAATTTATTAATTCACTATATCATGTATTGTGTTTTTGAAATTTTAAAAAAAGTTTAAGCTAAATGAACTTATAGTTTTCTAGAAATGTGTATGTAAGTAAGCATTAAGATTTTTTTCATGCAAAAACACTTTATCATTTTAATAACCTACCAACAAGTACCTTTTTTCTAGAATAAATTATGAATTTTTCATATCATCTTAACATGATCTAATATATAAAATATGTTATAATTTAAAATGCTTTCGTGACAAATGTTTGTTCACTCTTTTTTATGCATTTATTTGCAAGTCTTTTACCACAATTTTATGCTTATTCATTAAATAATTATTTAGTTATTTTATTATAATTCGTTTTTTATATATTTTCATTTTATTTTGTAAGAATGTTTAAACGCTTTCATTTCTACAAATGTAAGATAATATTTACTTTGCATAGCGTGATTCACCGATATTCTAATATATTAAAATTTTCTTTAATTATAGTTAAAGCTTTCTTTGTATAAAGTTTTATGCCACAGCTTATCAGTCAAAGATAAATATGTATATATATATTATTTTGACTTTTCCTAAATCCCCGAGAGGTTTTTTTTTATATAATTTGAAATGTCACAATATTTTAATGATTTTTCTAAATGTTATTCAAAATTTTATTAAATTCAATTTTAGTCTAATTTTTTAAATTTTATTAATCTTTATTCAATTATTTAAATCAAAATTTACTCCTAAACTCTTTCACTCACTTCATATATATATATATATTAATATTTTGTATATAACCATTAAATAAACATTACCGACCACCAACAAAAACTGTGAAATTATGAATAAAATGACATTAACAAATACATTTCCCCCTAACACACTTAACATAGATTCCAAAAACATAGTAAAAAACAGCAGAAATTGAATAACACAAATGGAATGATGGAAATTTGTAGAAATTAGACAGAATCATCGGGTCCCAAATGCCTTAAGTTCCACAAATAAAATGTGTGGTTTCATCTTCATATTAGCCATAAATTTGCTAAAGAATATGAATTTCGGACTACTGCACACAGAAAACCGAGAAATAAAGCATTGAACACCAATTAGGTTCAAAATGAAACAAGTTTAAAAAGGCTGGAGAAAAAAAAAATACCAAATTAAAATCCATACTGTCATAGTATTAGGTATAACAAATACACTCATTATGCATTTTATTCTCATTTAAGATAGTATAGTGTTAGAAATTAACATGATATTGTCCTGAATAGGCAAAAATTTAAATACAAGTTAATCGTTAATTTTATTAAATATTAATGAATATGAATACATTTAATATGAATTGATAGATATATAAATATAACTACACCATTATACATATAAAAGTACCGAATCAACATCCATTATAAAATGTGTATTAGCAACGTAGTTATAAATCAAATGCCCCATTTTTTTTAATGTTTTTATATTATGATATCTTTTCATTTTGAATGTCAACAATTCATTTTGAATTATTTCCTTATTAATAATGGTATCTTATCTATTTTTTAAATATATAATCACGGTAGCTAAATGTTTTTAGCAATCTTATATATATATATATATATATATATATATATATATATAGGGGAGAGTAGCCAAATTTGGACCACTTCACTTATTTTCAGGTGCAATTCACTTAATTTTTGAAATATCTGCAAAATATCGCTACACGGGGTCAATCTATTCATCTACAAACTAAATAAATATTTAGATAAATTTCTTTTTGAAAATCTTAAGTTTTATTATAATTTTAAAAAAATGTCAAAAGTGGTCGAAATTCAGCAACTGGTCGCCTAAGTTGGACCCCCAGTCTCCTAAATTGGACCAAACAATATCAGGTTGTTTTAATGACTAGGGAACATAACTAATTTTATTAAAAGCAAAGTTTGTGATTAATGAAACAATCAAACAAAATAACATCAATCAAATATAATGAAATCAAATATCTGAAAATAAGCGTAATTGTTATAAATCAAAATGAATTCAAAATATCAAAGTTAACAATTAAGAATAGAAGTTATGGAACTAATTGCCAGTTACATGAATATCATGTAATAAGTGATGCAAAGCTTACACATGAATTTCGTTTACTCTTTTTTTTTTTAATTCCAGCGCATACAACATGGAACCGTATTTTGAAATCTGAACACTGAATCATTTGTGCAATTTTATTTTTCTTACAAATTAGGCAAAACCAATTATCACTGTCTTGATGTTTATTTTTAGATTCTAGACCATTAGACATTTTATTTCAACAGAAGTTTTCTTTATATTATGTTTGTAGTTCTTCCCTTCCATCCTTTTTTTTTCAATTGCATTACGCCTATTTTTTTTCTTGCTGTTCAAATTGCTGTTGTGCTACAAGAGCTTCCCTTTTGCCTTTTTTTTTTCATTTCAAGGTTTTACTTCATATGGCGAAGTTGTTAACACAGCTGTTGTGTACTTTGATTTAAATGAATTTAGCAAGGGAGATAACCTTTCTAATAATTCTTTGGCTTTTTTTTTGGGGGGGGGGGGAGATTTGTAGCTGCAGCCTTCTTGCAGGTCAATTTCTTCACAACTTACTCTCTGCTTTTCGTTTCCTGTACCTTTCATAGCTTTTGCTGTCACGGGTGTTTTTCTACTAGAGAGTTTGTCTATGTCGTTTTCAACATTTTCCAATTATATTAAAAAAGTGCTTAAAAAATGCTATTTTGAAAAAAATGCTATGAATTATCAAACGCAAAACATTATATATTCAAACTGTGTTGCATGCACAGGTTCCCATTAGAGCCTTGTGATAAACAATGCCCCCGGAAGGTTTGAGATTTTATGCGTTTTAATGGCAAAATTGTAATTACACCCACCAGAACTGTAAAAAGTCTGCCACCTCCCTCCCTCATGGAACCGTAATTTTTCCGCCAGGAGGAAAATGGTTGAATTTATCTTTCTAAATCAAATACGCCGAAGGAATAAAGAATTCAAAGAAAATAAATACACATACAAACAAGATTAAAAAAAAAATAGCAAACAAAATTTATTGCATAAACATGCAATTTTTTTATAGGCCTAAACTGTATAAAGAAATTGATAAAGATATAAAAAAAATATTCAAAAACTTGCATGGATATTGTAATTCATTATAAAATATTGAAACCTAAAAAAATAGTTTACAAAGCGCACAGACCTCGAAATTCATTACTTACTTTTCAATATGATCGTATATCTGGTCCAATTTAAGAAACTTAAATTGGCCCAATTAAGGCAACTGCGCCATTCTTTAAAATTGATAATCTGAAGCCTAAGAACAAAAACAAGATCCAACAAATCCTCGTGAAAAATATGCACAATGAACAGATGAATTTATATATGTATATGAAAACATAACAACTTGCGTTAGTTCAAAGTATTCATTTACGTTTAGTACGAAAAAATTAGTTAATTTTTAGGTTTTTTTTAGGTTTTTTAAAAGTGTTTGAAACCAGCACGTGGTAGGCGGGTGCTTCTTCTAATCATAAATGACGTCATTCTGATGAGTAAGATTTCAGCGGTAGATGGCGTCTCTTTCTGTAATTAACGGCAGAATGGCAACGGTCCATTTAAAGCGGCGGTCCAAATATGGCTACTCTCCCCTATATATATATTATATATATATAATATATAATATATATATATATATATATATTATATATAATTATTATATAATTACAATTCATCATCTATTTCCAATTACTAAAATTAAATTAATAAATTTAGCTTCAATACATAACACTGACATTATACAAAATAAAGATGGAACCTTTAACTTGTAATACAAAATCAAGCACAATACCACTAATTCACTAGTACATTGCGGACGATTAATCCAGATAAAACATATGAAAAACCACCTAATTTTGATACAATAACCTATTAAAGACAAAAGATACAAATAACTTGCGAAATATTGTTGAACCATTAAAAAACGTATAGTAAACAAATAAATGATCAATTGGATGGATGTAGCAGGAAGCTTATATAGCATTTCAATTATTCAAGGGTACATGAAATACAAATATAAGCAAAAACATAGTCGATTTCAGTAATAGAATCCAGCAATAAGCTAAAAATTGAATTCCATTATGTACCCGATCGACTGTACACCAAAAAGTATAAATTTACCATGACATATAAATTGAATTAAATAAATCATTAATCAATGCAAGATCCGTAATAATGGGCAATATGAATTTTTTTTTGTAACATTTAAATTAAGACATACCCAGCAGTAGAATTGCTATGACCATATCACAATCACAAAGAAGTATCCCAATTTAGCTCAGCAAAAATCCCGCCTAATTAAATGGTGCAGTTAAAAGCTAATCCTTACGGTTTCAAACCATCACAGCTTGCAGATAATATTATCATTCTTATAAATATAATAATCATAATGAACTTAAATAGTCTATATAATAAAAATTATTATGTGCTATTTTAAGGATCCTAGAATAAATTGTTACTAAAAAGTACAAAAAATAGGAGATGTTTAAAATAATCAGGTAATAAATAAGATATATGATATAATATAATAAGGTATGGCAACTAAAATTATTGTAGAACTGAATAAATAAATATTTAATGCTGCCATCTACCTGAACTTCAAAAAATTAAAAGGTAAATATACGTGTTCACCATCACGGCGAAAAGAAGTAGAAATAAATTTAGTGGTGCCACCTATTGGAGATTACCAAAAATGACTGTAGAAAAACTGAAAATTGCAAATATTTGAACCTCATTAATTCACTTTAAAACAGCAAATAATATCATTCTAATAAAGCTCAACAGAATATCGATAATAATCATTTAGCATCTTTAATATAATGATTATAATTATTTTTAATAACTTTATTTAAGTATTAGTAATTTAATAATAATTTTAAATAAGTTACAATTATAATAATATAAAAGTTTGTTTCTATTAATCACTTAATTAATTTGATGTTATAAATTTTAAATGCTTCATTACAGATTGGGTGGGGGAGGGGGGGGTATATACAAACAAATTACAACTTTTTTACATACTGATAAATATATGTACCATAAACTGTATTAGCGTCCACTATTATAAATTATAATATTTTAAAGTAAATCAATAAAAGTGAGGTAAATGATGTAAATTAATATAATATAAATATTTTTATAAGTACTAAGGACAGCAAATACATAAGGACCAAAATAAACATAGAAACTCATAAAATCAATGTACCAATTCCTTTTCTTTTTCAACATAAATATTAAATCATTATTTGCGTATAAATTATCCAGACAAATCCTCCCTCCTCCACAGTTTAACATCTACCCACCCAGCCAACCTATTTAAACCTTTTTTTAAATTATATTTTGTATTTTAAATTTATATATTACTCCATAAATTATAAATCATGCAACGTACTAAACTTTTCAAACAAATACAGGTTTTTGCTTTGCTAAAGCCAGGTATATAACTTTATCTCTATATTTTATTAGTAAAATAATAATAAAAAACCAAGTAAATATATATAAATTGTTAGAAATTTAATAAAAGTTGTTTATTTATTTTTTCATTTACACTGAATTCAGAACTTTGAATTTTTTTTTCCACGAAAATATATTTCAAATGATATTAAAAATTTTTGTTTTAGAAACAGCTTAATCCCCTCCTCCTTTTTTCTACTGTCTCATGTTCAACAATAACTGCTTGCTGGAACAACAAAAGTGATAATTTTTCGATTTTGTTTATGAGAAATACTTTCTTCATGGAACTTAAAAAATATATAAATAATATTATGCTTTATTATTAAATTTCTAAAAGCCCAATGAATGAATCGTACTGCAATTAAATATTTTGTTTCGTTCTGATTCATATCTATTTCCTATGAATTTGTATTCTGTTTATTTCGGCTATTAAAATCAACAGAAATTGAAAAATAATACCTTCATTGTTTCAAACGTGATCACAAAAATACACCCATGCAAAGATATCGAAGCATATTTTGAAAACATTATTTTATTTTTTATAAAAATATTTTAAAATTAAATAAAAATAAGTAATATATTTTACTGCTTTAAATATAAATCTCATAACGCATTTATATTTTTACTAAAACCCACATTTAAAATAATTAAGCTTACATTAAAAGAAATGAAGAAAAATTACATTTCCTATCTTTAAACAAATATGCGATTTAAGTAATATTAGCCCTCTACTTTCTAGACAATGACGGTCCATTATATGTTGATTTTTCAAGACTTATTGTAGGATACCTAGTTCAGGAATCATCAAAGCTGACTTATTTAATTGATATGTATTCGGATTGTTTGCTTATTCTTTATATAGTTAGCTTTCAAAAATTTCATTCGAACAGACACAAAGTCGAAATAAAAGTGTCAATAACTTGAACTCTTAAATGAATTTAACAAATTTACACCGTCAATCTTTTCTAGTTTCTTCGACTTTTTCATAGGAAAATTTCTTTCATTATATAAAGATAATACCCTCATAGCACGCATGGTCACGGTGACGTCGTTGTGACGTCACTGTAAGTCACTGTAGTCACGTCACACCTGTGACCAAAATGCCACCATTCAGTGATGTCACATTGTAACTGAGATGTGAACTTCTTAAAAAACATTAAAATATTACGGAATTTCTTCAAAACATTATTTACTGCAAAATTATATTTTTCTAGCAATTAAAAATTTGTGACGTCATTGTTATGTCATTGCATGTAACGTAGGTCACGTCACATATGTGACAAAAAAAACCACCATATTGCAAGTCGTAGGGCGACAAGAATATGAACTTTTAAAATCTTTGAAAATGAAGAGAAATATTTTAAACAGTATTTTAAACAGTCCCGAGTTACAGCGGCATAAGGAATGAAAATATATTAGTGTATAGCAAATGGTAAATTCTGTTACGAAAGGGGGGGGGGGGTGCACGATACAAGAATTAATAAACTAAATTTTCATGCTATATTTTATCAATTTGATATCTAAGACAGTGAAAGTATACTTTTTTCATGATTTCAATTTTATCTAGCATTGCAATTTAATATAATAATCCCTCACTGATTGTTATTATTATAAAAGTGTTTCTCGGAAAAATGGCACGTGCTGGATCAATTTGGATAACATATTTAGAATTAGGAGTATTAAATCTGTACACTGTACATATTAAGTTTGCAGGGAGGAATTTTTATTTTATTTTTTTTTTGCCAACCAGTGGTATTCGAAACACTTCTATGGTTTCAAACTAAAAATTTTCTATTACAGTTAAGTCTGCAGCTTTTAATGAGCACGTAGAAAGAGTCTTCAGAGTTTAGTCATATATGCATTTCTTGCTTTATAATTTACATTCAAGTCATATTTTTTTCGTTTAGTGTTTAACTATTTTAAGTAACTATTTTTTTCAAAAATTCTACTTCTTTCAGACTTTTTAAATAAAATTAACATTTTCCAAAAATAAAAGGAATACACAAAATATATGCAAAACCTATGATATAATTAATTATTCGTATTTCAAATTTGTATTTTAGAGATATGACTTTAAAAAAAAGTTATTTTACAAATTGTTTTATTTTACAGAAAACGTGTGAAACAAACTTTACTTTAAAAAGAGGGGGCTTGGGGTTCATTATTACCATTAAATTGATTTTTACACATTTTAAAATTTTAAACAATGTTTTATCTAATAAAATTATGAATATTATTATTATTATTATTATTTACAAAAAAGAAACTTTACAATACATTTTAACATAAATATTTGGTACTGATAAAAAGAAAAGGTAAAATACATTGGAAAATTCTTCAAATATAAAATTTTAAATAAAGACACTCTCATTGCGCATTTAAGTTCCAAATCTATTATGCCGAAATCGTCTGCGCGAGATATAACCACAGAAAAATAATAATGGCAAACGCGGGAAGCCAGGAAGTTACGTCACTCTTTAGAACATCGCCACTTCTACAATAGTTTTTTTTTTAAGATAAGAGAATGACAGCTGCCAATTTAGGATATACGGATATTATTATAGAAACATAAACGTAAGTCTTATTTAATTTAAATATTTTATTCCTGATGTGTTATAAGTTAAATAGTTTTATGTTAAATTAATAAGAGACTGATATGGAATTGTTTTCAGAAGCAAAATTTTCCTATTAGATAAGGTGAATGAAAATATCTTAATCTGTCATCGCTTGAAAAAGAAGCTGCGCAGAGACTGATTTATCAATACATTCATAGAGAAATTAATGAAAACATCAATTTTTAGTTACTTGAGATTGAAAATGTGTTGCGACAATGATTTGGAGGGTTTTTTTCGGCATCTTACTGTTTTCTAATTACTAACTCTCATAGATTATATAGATATTCGATTATTATGATATTACGAAATTGTTTCAGATTAGAAATTAGCATTATACTGGGAAAATGTACTTTTACATATTACAGTAGTGAAACTTTTGAAAGAGTTTTCTTTTAGTGCTAATAATATTTTAAATTATTTTTTAAAATCATAAATCTTCATACCAATGTTTTCAGATTTAACACTTGTCAAAATTATAAAACAATAGGAATTCCTTATAACATATGGAAAGATTTTTGAGATATTGTTAAATCTAATAATGCATGCAATTCATCTATTATAGTTTGTTGTTGTTTAATAGTACAACTATAAATATTAATTATTATTTTTAATGTTTTTCAAATTCGTATATTTATTTTTTTAAATTGTATGTAAGCATTTTTTTTTCTGTTTGTGATTTTAATCAAACAATTATAGACATTTTGAATCGATTATTAAATTTTCTTCTATTATAAACTCATTTTCTACGTTTATGATACAAGTAATTATTGGCACTAAAAAATAAAATATGATATTTAAGCATTGAAATAAAGTGTTTTTCATGCCTGAAAGGAAGTTATAGATTAAACTGCTTTAATATATATATTTTTTTTAAATTCATATAATAAAAGCTACATAATATAGGATACAAAGTTGAAAAGTGCTTATGACTTCGGTTTGTCTCTCCGTCTGTCCGTCAAGTAATCTGTCCGCGCTCTAACTCTCGTAAATATACTCGGATTGCCCTGAAATTTTTGGATGTTATTGACGTTTACCATAGCACGGTCCCTATTTGTAATGAAGTTTGTAGCATGTTTAGTTCATTTACAAGACAGCCAAAAGTATTCCGTTACATTACGGCCTATGGAAAAAAAATCGTTTCAAATGATTTTTAAGGATATTACGCACGCTTTCAAAGACAATAAAATTGATATGCATTTATGACGCGCACTAAAATATGCTTTCTGTTGACTATGCGATGCAAAGAATAGTTATTATTCATTTACAGGGCTAAAAATGGAATTCCAATACATAATGATATAGGGATGGAGGGAATTGTTTGCTGCGTACTTTAATTATGTTAATCTGTTTCATATATAATGAAATTGATATACGTCGCTGAGGTTTACATACTATAAATAATTTCATGTATAATACGAATAATACGTATATAGCATTTACAGGGACACATTATATAAAATATTTCAGATACTATATTGTATCCGAAGTACTGTACATTAGCGATGACGGCTGGAAATGCATTTTTAATTGTGATATGCGCTTTTATGATTCACTATATTTATGAATAGTATATGGTGTATATAAATGGTATAATTCCTATACAGGGCTACACAAAAGTATTCGTAAGTGTTACCGGGTATGGGCGCAAATCGCTTAAAGGTGGTTTTTAAATGAGTTATGCTTTTTTTCCCTGAACTGCATTTACTAAGAAATGTTTGTAGGATATAGATAAAATGATATACAGGGTTACGTAAAGAATTGGATACATGGCCGTCTATAAATTATAATTTCTGGAAATGTGATTTTAGCAGTTTTAAGAGTGTCTTAGTTTGAATTAAATTTTAACTAATTAGTGGCGTGTAATAAAGGTTCTAGGCAAAATACAGGATTGTATAAAAGTATTCAAGTATGTTTCCATGTATTAGTATAAATTGCTGAAAGAGAATTTCAACCTGTTAGGCGTTTTCTTGCTAAACTAAATTTTCCTATTATATAGTACATATACACTGAAAAAAATGGGTACTCAAAATTGAGTAAAAAGTACACAATTTTAAATGCGGCACATACTCAAAATTGCTCCGATCCAAATGTACTCAAAGTTGAGAAACACGTGTACTAATTTTTTATTCAATGGTTGTGATCAAATATGAATCGTTATGTACTGCCCTCACAACCCCCCCCCCCCTAAAAATTAAAGTAAAAATGTACTGACATTTATTTCCCGTTCAAAGTTAATAAATAATCAATTAAGCGTTTCTTGTTAATAGGAAAAATAGTAAAATTCTTAACAAGATACTCAAATCGAATTTTTTTATGACAAGAGCAATATTTCGAAGCACTTTTAAATCATTTTAAAATACTGTGCATAATTTAATATTTACATTAATAAACATGATTTATGCCGCCAAAATGAAATGAACTATTACAGGGTACAAAATTATTCGTTTGTTTGGGTTTGATAAGATGTGATGTTTCAAAATAGAGAAACCATAGGTTCATTTTTGATACAAAAATATTCAATTCGATATGAGTACATCGGTTTACTCATTTTTGAGTACTTGATTTTTTTCAGTGTATCAACCTACAGATCAAATACAGGGCTGTTCAAAAGAATTGTAAAACATATTTTGCTATGAACGGTAACTGCTGAAATCAGTTTTTCAAATGTTTTATGCGTTTTCTAAAATGTTTACTTAGTTATCTTATTTACGTTATTTCCCTAAATTACGATATCTTGTTAAAGCATTCAGGAAGTGTTAGAAAGTATTTTATAATCTATGCTTAACGCATGATTTTTTCTTACTTGTTTTTTCTATTTCCGAGATCAGTCTTTTCCTATAAAACATACCAAATGTATTTAGCTCATATTCACAAAATACAATGTACGCGGGAATAAAAAATTTAAATATGGTTTATCATACCGTTATATAAATAATAGTTATGTTAATATCCGTTAGACTCCATGTTCGTATTTAATAAAACAATAAAAATTCACAAGACATTAAAAAACTTACCCATTCTAAATATCAAGCTTGAACTCAATATCAAGTTTAGAACTTAATAAAAAAATGTGTCAGTCTATAAGCATTGTTTTTTTAAGGGAAGAAATTAAAAATATTTTAGAAGAAAAGTGCTCCAAAATAGCAATATTTTGCTAAAAAGTACGGTAAAAAATAAAATTTTATATTTATAACAAAAGTTTACTTTAAAATTCATCGCAGTATTAATACTTAGACATTTTTCAGAGAGAAAGATTCGCCTTATATACAATATTTCAAATGAAAATCAAATTTCAAATTAATTGCTTAAAAGGCGCAAAGGCCAACCTAGTGAAAAAGATTCCATTCCGGGACTCGAACCCGGACCGTTAGTATAGCACACGGACATTCTACCGACTAAACCACGTGGAACGACACCCAGCCTGTAATATTTCTTACTATTACATGTTGGCAAAACTACAAACGCAGCACAAGATGGAATATTTATCGTGAGCCACCGACATGGGGTAAACACAAAACTTAATTAAATCCAGCATCGATTGAAACTATATTAATACTTGGAAATTTTTCCAGGAAGAAACATTCGCCTTGCATACAATATTTCAAATTAAAATTGCCTTTTAAGCAATTCATTTGAAATTTGATTTTCATTTGAAATATTGTATGCAAGGCGAATGGTTCTCTCTGGAAAATTTTTCCAAGTATTAATATAGTTTCAATCGATGCTGGATTTAATTAAGCTTCGTGTTTGCCCCATGTCGGTGGCTCACGATAAATATTCCATCTTGTGCTGCGTTTGTAGCCTTGCCAACATGTAATAGGGAGAAATTTTCCAGGCTGGGTATCGTTCCATGTGGTTTAATCGGTAGAATGTCAGTGCGCTATACTGATGGCCCGGGTCCCAGCATGGAATCTTTTTCACTATGTTCGCCTTTGCGCCTTTTAAGCAATTAATTTCAAAATTTGATTTTCATTTGAAATCGTCACAGTGTTTATGACAAGTTCGTCACAAATGACACATAATTCACAAATTGGTCACAGTGTGACTTCAAAGCATTGTCACTTTCGTCACAGGTTCGTCACAAAGTTAATGCCAAAATAGTCACAAATGACACACTTTTCACAAATCTGTCACACCGTGACTTCACAAAGTGGTCACAATGTGACGTCACAAACGACCTCTAAAACGGCCATAAAGACCTCGCATTCTATGACGTCACATCGACGGTCACAAAATCACAGTGAGACTTCACAACGATGCCGCCGTGACGTCACCATGTCTTACGGGTATTTCTATTCGAAAATAATAGTGCTAAAAATTTGGAAAGTTTGGCAGTAATGGGATCAGGTGGACAACCACATCATCCGATATTTGTATTTTCCAAGCTATGCTAGAACGTATAGGCCTTTCAACATCCCTTCACTCATTATATTTTTAAATACGATTTTACCACTGGCAAAGTTAAGAAGCTTTTTTCTGCAGTTAGAATTAAGACATGATGCAAAGAAAATATTTTTAGTAACTGACATATATTTAAAAATATCTCTGTCGTACATTCAACAAACGCATAAAGGAGAGCGGGTGGTTTTTGTGAAGGATCGACATATTTTTTTTAAATTCCCATGAAATCAAATAGCGTTTTCTCTTTTTCGATAAATGTAAAGATAATCCAGCTTCGTTGAAATTGAATATACATATATAATTTTGTGGAAATTTGTAGAAATTTCCCTGGATTCTCTTTCGTTTCGTGTTTGCGCCAGGGTAAGTAGCTCATGAAAAATATTCCATTGTCTGCTGCGGTTGCAGCCTTGCCAAAAGATAAGTGTAAGAAGTGCTAAGCTGGATATTGTCCAGGTAGCTCAGTGGTAAACCATTGGCATGTAATGTCAATGACCCTGGTTGAATCCAGGCTTGAACACCTTTCATTCTTTTGGTTTTACGCCTTTCAGTCAAGTTGAATTAAAAAAATCAGCAATTAGAATTTCAAATTACTATATATAGCGTGTGAAATTTCCTACAAATTTTCGCAAAATTATACAGGCAATTAATGCACTTATAGAAAAATTAAAAGCGCAATTTGATTCCAAAACAATTATGTCTGTCTGCTATTTTTATGTTTTTACGTTTGAAAATGAGTTTGTGAATGTCTCAGAAATTTTCCAACTGGAGAAAGGGAAAGAGTAATTATTTTTTAGAATCGCCTTCTATATAATCTGCTTTTGTCCGGGACACACAAATCTTTAAATTATATTTAAAAAAAATTATTGCATCAAAAATTTCTGTTTTTTTTCTGCTTAAAATGATGTTTAAATCGTGTTAAATCGTTTGGAACAGGAAATATTCATTTTTTCGTTTTGGTTTGTTTTCAAAATCTAGCTTTCAAGCAACGGCAGTTATGGAAACAACTTCCTGTGAAAATGCGTTTTTTTTTTTTTTTTTTTTTTTTTTTTTTTTTTTTTTTTTCATGATGGTTTTTTTTCACCCTTTCCCACATTTAAATTGTTATAAGTCAAGAACAGCTAAAAATAAGTAGTTCAAACTTGTAACACGTTTTTGTCAATTGTTTTACTTTAATTTTGATTCAGCAAATTTGGAAAAAAATTAATTCTGAAAATATGATTTCTTTTTAAGTTACATCATTTTTTTTTTATTTTTTACTTTAAATATTTGTAATTTTTATTTAAATTAATATTTTTAAAATGCTGAATCAAAATTAAAACTTATATATTTTTGTTTACTTAAATAAAAAATAATTTAAATTCTACAAATAATATTTCGAGTTATTACGATTTTAAACTACCCCAATTTTGATAAATTTAAAATTTTATTTTTTTGTTAATTATCTGAAGTTTAATCATGTGACAATGTTTACAAATAATATGGTTAATCACAACAAAAAATTCAAAATTTTAACTCAATAAATAAAAAATATTTTAAAATGTGTCTCGGACTACCTTAAACAGATTATAAATAAGGAGGTCACACACAAAAGTATTTAAAATCACTTTTGTACAGTGCCGGGCTTCAACTTAAAGAGCCTAGGTGCAAAAAGAATTTTTGTGACTCTGCACTCCTGTGATAGATAGAAAAATCTATTTAGGCTTCGTCGCCGATATATAAGGTGCGGCCATCGTTACAAACCATTTTTTACTCGATTTAAGCCAGTTTGCAATGTAACTGGTAAACACATATAACTCGGTAAATACAGGATGTGCATATAACGGACACTACAGCGAAAGGGAGGTCGCCACGAGACATAAATCACTTATAATTGAAAATGTAATGCACTTAAAAAAATCGAAGAACAATAATAAATTACAATTATTTACAACTTTTCATGGTTTTGAGTTTAAAAATGGGCCGATGAATGATTCAAATTTTTCCGCTGGAGAATTGGATTTTTAAAAATTTAGAGCCGTCTTATGTATAATCTGTTTTAAACATTATATGTTTACCTGTAACATGTTTCCATTACCTGTAAAAAATAAAGTGAAAACCTACCCAGGCTCCTTCAAGGTGAAAACCGACCCTGTGAAACATAAGCATGTTTTACAGGGCCGGTTTTCACCTTGAAGGAGTTTGGGTACAAGAAATATTTTTGCTACTGTGCACTTTTTTCATAAATAGCAAAATGTGTCTAGATAGATTAAAAATATCTAGTCCTTCACCTTATGAGGTTCAGTGAAAATCTTTTTAAGGGCCTTAAAATACATTATAGTCTCTTTGGACGTCGGCGTGAGTGCAGGACCAGCATGCATTGCACCTGCCGCAGTTCTTTGTCGGCGGTCCTGCTGTTGTACTTTAGAATATGTAAAAATGTCTGCATTACAATATGCGTTGAATCTGTTCAGGACCAGCTTTTCTTACACGAATTACACGCGGGTTGGCACAACTTTTTTAAAAACATTTAACTCTGCATATTAATCACAAAAATACAGTTATTAAATAAGGCGAATTGTCTTTTCCTTTTTACCAGTATTAAAAACAAGTGATGCAATACACCTTTTGAAGATGCATGTATGAACCCATGGTCCCGAAGGGATTAAGAAAAAAGTAAAAAATTCATTTTTTAATAGCTATTACATTATTATTAATTACATTTTTTGGTAACAATTAAGAGTTATTACAAGCATTTGAAATTCCAGACTGAAAAAGTAACGAATACATTATTTTCAACATTTTAATGCCTATCAAAAGTACGTTATAAAATAATCATAAAAATTATTAAATTTATTCAAAATAAAAATTAATTAAAAATATATTTGTGATGAATTTTGAAAAATCATTAAATTATTGTTATTCTTCTAGGCAATTTTTATGTTGATGTTCTGAAAGAGTATTCGCTTCTTACTTATAAAAACACCAATAAATTTATCAAGCGTAATATTTCACTGTCCATGTAAATAAATAAATTATCAGATAAATGAATAAAATAAAAGATTTCAAAATCCATATAACGCAGTGCTTGCATATTCGATCTTTATTATTTAATTTTAGTTTTTCATGTTCACTTGACAACAGATTTGTGTAAATTATAAATTTAAAATTAGCATATATTTTTGTATTTAATATTTTAAACAAAACATTTTTTAAGCATTTTTTATTTTATATCTCTTGTAGTCAATAATCTGAATTATTTACAACATACATTTAAAACAGAAATAATAAATTGACTTCAATGTATTAATTTCGCTCAGTTTAAGGTTATAATCTAACACATTTAAATGACTTGTTTTATGAATTTTAGAATTGATAATCAGATTTAATAACAGAGAAAAAATAATTGAATTTTAAAAGCATGCATATGAATGTATAGTCGTGGGGGAAAATAAGTAAACACAACTTACTAACTCTGTAAAACATTATCGTAGAAGAAAGTTACTAGTACCACACGATTTGTAATAAAGTCTTCTTTTAAATGATGTATATAAAATTTGGTTATGGGGTCATCTACATATTAAAACAAACCATAACTTTGTTTTTCTTTCAATAGTAGTATACAATTCTGACAGCATAAATGAACTCTACACCCTTCAATTTGCCTAAAAACAATTTTTTTATGCAATTCATGCAATAAATTTCCGAGAAATTAATTATTTTAAAACAAGCGAATTTTAGGGGCTGTATCACAATTGATGTTCGATACTGGATTGTTGACCGAGAGAGGTTCTTGATCAAGGCAACTTAAGCGCCACTCAAGCAGTCATTGAAGACTGCTAGATTACAGGATAGCATAAGAAATTTCAAAATATCTAGTCACTTCTATCATAGACCGCCTCTTAAACCACCATTTTGTCGGTTTTTAAGCATAATTTGAAAACTACATGGAAGCAAAATGTGAAATTTTGGATTTCCATAAAGCAGAACTTAAAAAATCTAAAAAAATTGCAAATTCAACGTATTTATGTTTGGGTATGTTAGTATACAAATATGTCGCTATACAAAAAATGAGCACATTAGGAGTATAATTTCAGGAGATATTAATAAAAATATGAAAATGTAATTTAATATTAGAAGCACTAAATTTTGAATGTTTATAATTCAAAAACATGTCATTGAAATGACTTGAAATTTGGTGTGTAGGCATAGTTTGAACCGAAGATTTGAAATATCTCGTTGAAATTGGGCATTGCCATTGAAAAAAAATGAAGTTTGGGGTCGTTTTAATATGTAGATGGCGCCCTAAGCTAATTTTATATACATCAAAGTAGACTTTATTTCCAATCATTCGGTACGAGTCACTTTCTTCTACGATAATTTGTTGAGGAGTTAGTAGGGGTGTTTACTTTTTTTTCCGTGACTGTACCTCTCCAAATATGAATGCAGAAGATGACTTAATATTAGCTGCACAAAGAGTTACAGCATAGCACACTAAGAGAATATATATTTGCAATAGCTCTTGCGACTTGTGTTTTCAACCTCTCCCATTGGATACGCCAGAGCTATATAAACTAATCGGAAATTGTACGTCAAACGTATCAAATGAGGTGCGTTCGTACAATAACTAGTTTTATAAACATTCAGAGCTGGCCGCAATAGCTGTTTCACTCTTATGAAAAAATGCATGAATACAAAATTTATTACGATTTTATATATTAAATTCAGTAATACAAAAATAATAGGACTGCATCTTAAATAGGACGATATGATCACGACAACCTAAAATAATGACCTATCATGGAATATCATTGAATTAAGGACGTATGATAGGATTTAATAGAATGAAGAAAACTTTTATTAATATTTTTTTTAAGTTTTGATTCAATTTTTATAAAATTTGCATTGACTCGATACAATTCTGCAACGTTTCTACAGATTAAATTTACCAGTACCAGAAGACGAATATAAGGGCTACGTATTTATATAATTGCGAACGCACCTGATAAATGTTATAAAATACTTACCTCAAATTAAAAAAATATATACAGGGTGGTGATAAAAATACCTCCCCGATATATGAACCCCTAGCGGCCTAACCGCAAAACCAATCGAAACGAAATTTTAGACATACCTATTGGAAGGTATGCGCTCGAGATCGAGATGATTTAAAACAATGGAGCTCTCACGGCAACGGTTACAGTGAAAACACTTCGAAATTTTCGAATGGCAACACCCATTTGTCGTTGGAATGTTACACATACGATGAAAATTGCGGGCGTAAAACACTTGCAAAAAAGACCATTGCGAGGAACGAAGAAGTAACTACAAGACATGTTTTTCAGTAGCTGATTTTTTTTTTTCACTTGTGAACAGAGTAATGTTGTAAGATTTGTTTTAAAATTTGTTTTTGCATTGTGTTTGTGTACACATAGTGAAAATAAAAATATAATCAATTGTTTTAGAGTGCTGAATATTACGTTACATAGGAACTGATTAGGATTGAGAGCCACGATATTACACCGGAAATTTTAGACATATGTGCATCGTCCCAACGCCATTTATGGTTTTTCAATGCGCTGATGAATTTGCGCAGGAAAAAAGTGTGTTGCCATTCGAAAATTTCGATTATGTCAATATTATAATCATTCCGATCTCGAGCGCATGCCTTCAAGTAACTAAATCTGAAATTTCCTTTCGATTTGTTGAGCGGTTAGGTCGCTATGGGTACATATATTGGGGAAGTTTTTTATGACCACCCTGTATGTAGGATTTTTTATCTATAACTTGCTAAAAATATTCGTTTGTCTTATAACTACAAATGAATGCGTCCATCAGTTTTCAATATCATACTACACTTGCCTCCAAAAGTTAAGGTACAGGGACTGGATGTTTTCGATTGTACACGGTTTGTCGAATATCTACCAACATTATTGGCGAATTGTTCTTGAACTTCTGGAATGTAAAGAACATGTTCGATTTCATATTTTTCGGTGAAGATTTATCGGCGGTGCAATTAGGGGGTTAATAATAAATTTAATAATAAAATAATATTTGTGATCACCTATGTAACAGAAAAGGCTGGAAATGGTTTGTAACTGTGGTGAATAACTATTTGGGTCCTGTTCAACGTTTGTATGCATAGGTGTAAGCATAGCACTCCTATTCGTGAAGATGTTAACGTTTTGTGAAAAATTCAAAAGTTTTTTGTTTATAGCATAAATAGTTTTCAACCAAATTTAACACAACTTTCCAAAAACCTGACAAAGAACAGTAGCAACAGTATACTGCAATTAAATAATTAATTATTGAATATTTGATGAGATATGGACACTTGTATGAAATAATTTTTAACTGCGCATGGGTGTAAGATTTCAAAATTATTATTTCATAATTTGGTAGCCAGCTATTTTGGGTAACTTCTGTAAAAATTCCAGTCAAATATTGTGAAAACTCAGACAGGTATAGTGAGTTGATTGAAAAGTTGAGTATAAACCTTTATAATAAAGCTATTTTTAGAGAGCAACTCACTATATCGCCCCTATATTTGTGAAATTTCTCGATATCTTACTGGACATTTTAGATGAGTTGTCCTAAATAGCTGACTACCAAATTATGAAATACAAGTGCCCATATCTCATCAAATATTCAATATATTCATGTTTTAATTGAAGTGTACTGTTACTACTGTTCTTTGTCAGGTTTTCGGAAAGTTGTGTTAAATTTGGTTGAAAACTCTGTGTGCTATAAACAAAAAACTTTTGAATTTTTCACAAAAATGTTAACATCTTTACGAATAAGAGTGAAATGCTTACACAAATGCACACAAACGTTGAACAGGAACAAAATAGTCATTTAACGCAGTGACAAACCATTTCCAGCATTTTCTGTTGCATAGCTGATCGCAAATATTATTTTATTATTAAATTTATTATCAGCCTCCTAACTGTCGGCCCGACTAAATCTTCATCGAGAAATATGAAATAAAACATGTTTTTTACATCCCAGATGTTCAAGAACAATTCGTCAATAATGTTGGTAGATATTCGACAAACCGTGTGCAATCAAAAGCATCCAGTCCCTGTACCTTAACTTTTGGAGGCCAGTGTACATTATTCACAAGCACAAATGATGTTTAGTAAATCAGAGTAATGCAACATGATTCATAATCTAATACACAAAACTCAAATACGAGAAATCATTTCACTTCTTATTCAAATCCTTCGTTTGGCCATCGACATGTTATCAACTTTTCATGGTGAGATAAATCTATGCAACTCCTAACCTCACTTGTACTTTTATTTTTAGATATTTTCCACAGAAGAAGGTTGCCTTTTATATTGCGATTTCTTCATGTTCCATATACGTTATGCTTTTTATTTCATATAATATCGCGTATTGATTCATCAAACTGTTGAGTTTGTCATGTTGCATTGTTGAGGATAGTTTTATCTCACACATATACTAAACTAACATTTTGAAATTTAAAATAATAGTCTGTAACAAATATTTAAATACTGCTACACTAGATGGCGACACTAGACGATAGTTCCTTATTATAGCGGCTGCTAAATAGTTTTATCCCATCATCCCTTGTTTTAGTTTTTTACGAAGAGAGTTCTACGGCACGCAATGTAGAAGGTGCGAAATACAAGCTGTCTTGCTTGTTTTTCCCCCGGAGTTTTATGAGAAGCGGGAAATGATAAAATGATTCTTTCGAATCAGCGGATTTCTCCTGAAGTTCCTAAAGCCTGTACATATGTATTATAATTGTACATAATCGTGTTAAATGCCATATCATTGTATCTTTTATATGATCTATTAAAAAGTTTTGTACTAAATCTTAGAGTGGTGGATCTAATTTTGGAGTGATGAGTCCGTCATTAAATATTGTGGCCCCCTACTTATGAGAAGTAAGGGAGCTATAAATGGCTTTCCCAATCTTGGGCCCTGAATCTACGACCGACGAGAAAAGAAAGATGGTGTTTAATGCACAGTGTCGTATTCTACAAATGGTGTGCTAGAATGGCTGGTGCTTTGAGGAAGGAAAAGTAGTATTTCAGCATCTTCTGTTCAGACGTCGCTTCTCATTTTAGCAGGCAAATTAAAAAGATGCCTTTCGTTCTCCAAAATTTTGAAGGGAGATATGATCCATGTAAGATGTTTGGTCTACATGAGCTTCATATATATGTGTGAAAGTGTCATAATACTTCTGTAAACCGAACGTCGACCTCGGTAACAGAGAGTACATTATTCTTAAATAAGTTTTACTGCTTGAAAGCTTATAAAAATATGGATGCGTGTAGCAGCTATCCAAAGATAATTGTGCAATTTTTTTTAGTGAATTTTCTTTATTGTATTCTTGTATTGTTTATTTTATGTTATTAAATTTTGACGTTAAAATTGTTTAAGATAGTATTGCAAGTACTGTATTTTCTCATTAAGGAAATTAATTGTGTCTGTTTTGTCAATGACATACAGACGAGGTAAATATGTTCTGAAGTTTGAAATCTTAGATAACGTAAAAAGTTTTCTGTAAGAATTTAAATTCTGAAAGTAAAAACCTTTGATCAATTTAGATTAAGAGTAATTTAAGTACAAAATTTGTTCTGTTAAGATATATTTTACTGATGTGAAAATTATATTTTGTTTTCAAATTTGAGAAAACTTTTCGTTTTGAATTTAATAAACTGTATTTTATTAAAATGGTATCGCTTGACAGATATTTACGATAGAATAAATATTTTTTTTTCTTAGTAAGTTGAGTTTCGTTTGAATAACGTTGATTTATGAAATGACGAAATTAAGTTCTGAACAGAAATTTTATAAGAATAAGTATTCTTATAGGTTAAACATTTAAATTTGAATTTGTTTTAAAAGGTTAAAAAAAAGAGAGAGAGAATTTTGTTTCCCGGAACAAAAATAAATGGTGTTGATTTGAGAACAATTTTGAATTATTTTGCTACTAAAGTAATTTTAATTAATTTTGAATAATTGTGTTCTTGGAACAAAAATAGAAAGTGTTCTTTTGAGAAGAAAGTTTTTAAATATTCTTGCTTAACGTAATATTTTTTTCTTTCCTTTTTTTTCTTAAAAGAAATTGAAAGTTAAGAACTGTGTAATAATAATTTAGTTTTGTTTTATTTTGAGAGTTAATATTGAAGTTATAGATTTTTTTGTGTTTTCTTAAAAGTATAGTAATATCGTATACGTAACGATAAATTGAAATAGTTCAATTTCGGTTTACCTTCCGAAGGAAAGAGTTAAATAAATAAAATTTTATATTGTGTGATATTATATTAATTTGCATTTATATTTATATTGTATTTTGAATATATACATATATTCTGTGTGTTATGATTTCTGTAAAAAAGAAATACCTGGGTGTAAGGATAGGTTTACGTAGAAAAATCTAAAATTTTGTTCTTGAAATTGAAAATTTTTAATTGAAATTTTTAAATTGAAATTCTTGTTCTTGAAATTGAAAATTTTGTTCTTGAAATTTTAAATTCAAATTCTAGTTCTCGAAGTGGAATTTTTAAATCAAAATTTTATTTTGGTTGTTAGTTTTGTTAAATATAAACAAAATGGCGTTTTTTGAAAAGGGCAAGAAAAAGGGTCTACGTGTCCTTTGCGATGAGTTAGGCTTAACTGCCACTGAAGAAATGAAAATGGTCGATTTAGGTAATTTAATTACTAAGCACGCTTGTTACGAGGAGGATTATACTAAAACTTACTTACAACTATAGTCGAGAATAGAAAAACTTAACAAGAGCGCTTAGATTTAGAAAATCAAGGTATTTTCGAACAAGAACAACGTAAAATCGAAAAAGAAAATTTAGAGCGCGAACGGACTTTCTAACTTGAAAAATTACGCCTTGCCAATCCAACTTCGGCATCTAACTCAGAGGTAGAAAATAATAGATGCGCTTACGAAAAACCGCGAATCGATCTGCAAAAATTGATTCCCCGTTTCCGCCCAAACGAAGATGATATGAACATCTTCTTGGTGCTGTGTGAGCGACAGTTAAAAGTTTTAGGAGTCCCGGAAGAAAATTGGGTTACGTACCTCATAAGTGCTTTACCTAGTGATATTGCTAGACTCATTGCAAGGAAACCGGAAGAAAAGGCCCAGGATACCGGATCTAGTCACAGCCTGGCTAGTGAATCATTGCATTCTGTGTTAAAAGAACAAGATGCAAAATTTCAGAAGACCTCTCTGAACATGTACTTAGCAAAAGGCCAGCGGTCAAAGGAAGACAGTTTGACCACGACTGTAACTGTAGAAATTGAAGGAAGAAAATTTTGTACAGATTTTATTGTGTTACCTAAAGCTAAAGGGAACAGAACCCTTTTAGGAAGTGACTTTCTTGATAAGTCAGGGTTTGTACCAGACGTTAAGAACAAACGTTGGTACTTCGGCGATATGTATCATATAAAGTATGGTTTTGTAGATCCTGTTACAAAACATCTTGAATGTTCTGGCCAGAAGCCAGAATTAAATTACTTGCTGAAAAGGTATGAAACCATCTTTCAGCCAGGGGGAGAAGCCACCTCGCGCTCCTGTGAAATCCGTATAGTCTTCATTGAGATAAACCGGAAACCAAACAAATTTGCTAAATTCACTAAGCAAGTGAAAGATTTAGTCGAACAACGCAAAAGAAAACAGTATGTGGACAGAAGACGGATAGAAGGAACTCAGTATTCTCCTGGTGACCATGTAGGGGTGGAACTCAATCCCGTTAGCAAGGCTGGTCAGAAAAGAACCGCCAAATTCAGTCCTCGACGTGACGGACCCTATATAGTGCTCACACAGCGCTCACCTACTTCCTATGAAGTTGCGAGTTTACAAGCTCTTAAAGTTCCCTTAGGAACTTACCATACATCTGCCCTAAAATTTGTAACAATATTACCGACCAGCCAGTTATTCCACTCAGGAAACGAAGTAGGCCAAAGAAAAATGTTCCTGGTCCCTTGCCGAGGCGGCTAAGGAACCAGAGGGTGAGGATATAACAAATATTTAAATACTGCTACATTAGATGGCAGCACTACACGATAGTTCCTTATTATAGCGGCTGCTAAATAGTTTTATCCCATCATCCCTTGCGTTAATTTTTTTTGCGCAGAGAGTTCTACGGCACGCAATGTAGAAGGTGCGAAATACAAGCTGTATTGCTTGTTTTTCCCCCGGAGTTGTATGAGAATCGGGAAATGATGAAATGTTTCTTTCGAATCAGCGGATTTCTTTTGAAGTTCCTAAAGCCTGTACATATGTATTATAATTGTATATAATCCTGTTAAATGCCATATCCTTGTATCTTTTATATGATCTATTAAAATGTTTTGTACTAAATCTTAGAGTGGCGGATCTAATTTTGGAGTGATGAGTCCGTCATTAAATATTGTGGCCCCTACTTATGAGAAGTAAGGGAGCTATAACTCTTAATAACAGGTATGAGATTTCCGACTTTTTGCATACCACACTGTAAAAAAAAAAAAAACACTGTAGATTTGCCAGCACAAACTGCTGGCGTCCGCATTGCCAGCACATTGTGCTGCTAATTTTACGGAACTACTGTTATTTTTCATGTTTATATAGTCAAGAAACCAAAGAAAGCTACAGCACATTCGACAGTGATCGAGATTGAGCGCGAGATAAACAGTACTTTGTGCTGTAAAAATGTCGTTTTTTTACAGTGCAGTTTAATCTCAGAGAAAATGTTATTTTGTTTAATCGGAACTGACGACACATGCTATTACATTGACTTACTGGTGGTCAAACGAAAAACTAAGTTATTTTAAACACGTACAATTATAAAAGTTAAATTGTGTGTTATATCATCTGAACAACTATCTAAATTATTCAGAGTGTACAGTAGTGGACAAAAAAGTAAACACCCCCTACTAACTCCGCAACAATTTATCGTAGAAGAAAGTGACTGGTACCGAACGATTGGAAATAAAGTCTACGTTTAAATGATGTATATAAAATTTCCTTAGGGGGCCATCTACATATTAAAACGAACCCACACTTCATTTTTTTTCTAAGGCAATATCCAATTTTAACAAGGTTTTTCAAATCTTCGGTTCAAACTATGCCTAGACATTAAATCTCAAGTCATTTGAATGATAAGCTTTTGAATTATAAACATTAAAAATTTAATGCTTCTAATGTTAATTTACATTTTCATATTTTTAATAATATCTCCTGAAATTATACTCCTAATGTGCTAATTTTTTGTGCAGCTATAATACTAAAATACCCAAACATAAATACGTTGAAAGTGCAATTTTTATAATTTTATGATATGAATTATGAAATTAATATTCGAAAAAAATATGAATTGCAACCTACAATTTTTTTTTTCATGGATTTAGATTTATTAAGTCCTATTTTAAGGAAATCCAAAATTTCACATTTTTCTTCCAAATAATTATCAAATGCTTAAAAACCGGCAAAATGATGGTTTAGGGGGTCGTCTATGATAGATGTGACTAGATATTTTGAAATTTCTTATGCTATTCTCTAATCTAGCAGTCTTCAATGACTGCTTGAATGGCGCATAAAATGCCATGATCTAGAAGGGAGCTCTCTTTGTCAGCAATCGAGTATTGAACTTCAATCTGGATGCAGCCCCTAAAATATGCTCGTTTTAAATAATTAATTTCTCGTACACTTATTGTACGAATTGCATAAAAGTTTGATTTTAGGCTAATTGATGGGTGCAGAATTCATTTATGCTGCCTGTATTGTGTACTTCTGTTGAAAAAAACAAAGTTATGGTTAGTTTTAATGTGTAGATAGCTCCCTAATCAAATTTTATATACATCATTTAAAAGTAGACTTTATTACCAAGCGTGTGGTACCAGTTACTTTCTTCTACGATAATTTTTTGCAAAGTTAGTAAGGGGTGTTTACTTTTTTTCTTACGATTTTTCCACGATTGTACAAAGGGTTAAACTTCCACAATTTTTGCACATCTTTATTAGATGTGACTTAAACAGCTTCTTATGACAAGCACTTATAAAAGACGTAATTAAAAAGTTGATTTTGGCGGCGATTTTGAAGCGAGGGGAGCGGCCGCTCCTCTTGTCTAATAGTACATCCGGCACGGGATGTAGCTACCGTAATTTTCATCAAATTTTTCCTTCAACTTGTACCAATAATAAGTATATTATTACATTTTTAAAGATGAAAAATTCGTTTTGGGCATCACATAAAAAGAAAATTTTAGAATAACTTAAAAATAAGCCAACAAGCAAAAAACATATTTAAAATTTAATATTGTTTGTATTGTGTTGAATAATATCTAACATTTTTTTTAAATTTATGCATTTAAAAATATTGCATTATAATATGCTTTACAATGAACTATGTCATCTCAGCAATTTTGTTTTGAAAAATAAAATTTCGTACTGTAAGGATACATTAAAAAAATAATTGTACATTATTTTAGAAAAGTCCATTTCATTATGGACACTTGCGATAAGTTGGGCCCGAAAATAATTTAATATCGTATTCCTTATGACGTACGTGATTTATTTTAAAGAATAGTTTGAAAAAATCGGAACCAAAAACACATGCAGCGAATACTAAAAAATGCGATAATATCGTTTTACAATATTTTATCTCGAATACTTCAAGTTCTCTTGCTGCAGGGTACATGGATATTGGAACTTTTATCTTTTACTAGTATTAGAATTCCATAAAAATACTTAAAGCCATTATTTCAGTGCCTTTTATTTGAATGATAAAAAATTGGCAAGAATTTTCATTACACTTCACAATATTTTAGGTTGATTTAATTAAAAATTTACCTATTGTAAAAAATAACTTCATTTACCTATGTATATATAGCGCTTGAAGCACTGAGCCAATTCGAACCTAATTGGGACTATTCTTTGATGAATCAAAATATGTAAAATCTGTTATTACGATTACATACGAAATATTGAAACAATTGAAACTTTTTGGATTTTTTAATGTTATAAATATCTAGGACACGTTCCTTAATAAGTATGTAGCTCTTATAGTTTGTTATAGGGACACACAAAAGTTTTTGATGGTATTTATCTAATGGTTTGGGTAACAAATCTTGTTTGAGCCTCGGAAATATATTATAGTCTATGGGCGATCTTTAAACTATGATTTTAATGATGGATTAGCGCTTTTTATATAATTGCCTCATGTTTATTCAATTGCATTTTTAAACCGAATTAAAAACTTTCCAGCAAATTACCTGTCTTGTAAAAATAGCGAGTGAGGCCAATTGTTTAATATTTATTAAATCTGATATATGTACCTTGAAATAAAACCCGAAAAAAATCAACCAACTCTTTCTACTGATCCGTAAGAACTTAATTAATTATTCGGCAACTTATTTATTCAACTGCTGTTTCTATTCTGTTTATACCAGCAACACTGAGGATTTTGTTTACTGATTAACTGGTGTTATAATGCCATTTAGTACACAAGTATTTTTCTGCGCATATCATTTCTTTATCAAACAGTAAAATTTAGATAAATAGCATAAAGTATGATTTCAACAAAGATTTAACATTATCTATTCAATTTAAATTCCAAATTTAACATTTCCCTGTAAACTTTAAATCATTATGAATTATTAATTGAATTTTAACTTTCAGATTTATTAATAACCGATTTATTTAACTGATAAATACCGTCGTGTAAAAATATAATTGTTTTTATATAAATTCCTTGTTTTTGTATTGGTTATAATGCTAGCTCGGACGAGATGTTACCATGACACCAGATGCGCGCAGGAATTTCACGATGCCAGTTTAATGTTAATGAGATAAAATTGTCTTACGCGAAGAGAACTACAGTAATACCTCGACTTACGTCAATAATACGTTTCAAGACTAGCGACGTAAGTCGAGGTACATTAGATGAGCAAAAAAGGATAAGTAAAAAATTTCCCCAAAATCTAATGAGCATATTCTATTGCATTTAGTAATTATGTTACATACATTTAATATTAGTAAAAAATGCGTTAGCAATACAAGAATTTGGAATAAATAAGTTCATAATTTAGAATTTATTGTTCCTCTAGCAGCCCCGTTATAGTCTTTGAGCATGTGAAAAAATCTTGCAATGAAGTTTGAATCGAGATTTCTTTTCTTTTTTCTCTTAGAAGCTCTTTGTAACAGCAGAGGGAGTTTTCGAATCTTATTCTAGTTGTTACTACACTTTGCTCGTCTAAATCAATATTTTCAAGAACCGTTATTCCAGTTTCTATAAGGTTTAGTCCTTTGGTTAATTTTGCAACCATCACAATCTCCCCCCTACCCTCAAAATATTTATCTATTTTTTTCAACAGTACTTTGTTTCTTTAATTCGATAAATTTGTCGATGGTTGATTTCAGATCAGGGGAATTTATGAGTTCAACAACATCATCAACGTCCAATGTCTAAATTGAGTTATCTCCCATTTTCAAAGATTTCATCAATTAATCGAGATACAGAATCACAATTTTCAAAAGTTTTCTTGGTCTTTGGCGAAGGAAAAGGGACAGAGTCTTTTCAAGCATCTCTCATTGTTTTTTGCCCTATGAATCCCCTATGACTATGACTGCATCTGAGATGATCTCCCAAAAATCTTCAAAAAAGTTCTAAGTCCGTCTTAATCAAGGAATTTGTTTTTCCAGTCTAGACGACGTAAATGCGGGGTGACGTAAGTCGAGGGGATGTAAGTCGGGGTATTACTGTACTGCTTATCTGGCCATTATTTCATACATATAGGTATTGTTGTCAACACAAAACGGTCTTGTCAAACACAATGTTGAGCTCTAAATATTCAGTAGATTAAACTTGGTTTTTAATATACATTTTATTTACATGCATATAAAAGATTAGACATGGGACATATCAAAATATGTTGAATTGACAATATATACAATGTGTAGAAAATATAAATTTGGTTTACCTTGAAGATGGATCACCGCTGTCAATTTTAAAAAAAAGATGACCCTAAACTATATATTTTTTCTGAGCTATTTTAATCTTCGCCATACTCATTCAGAAAATTGACGAAAACTCTTCTAAAACCTTTCATAGCCACTGACTGCAAAAAACAAACATTTTTCAAAGAACTTCATTTTGAACTACACAATTAAAAGCAGATGCCAAGTTTTATTTCCTAAATCTTGACCTCTTCTCGTGATAAAAGAAATATAAAAAAAAATTAAAAGAAAAAACTATAGCACTTAGCCGCATTTAAAAATGAAATAAAGTATCACAGCGTCATTACCAAAAGCCGTGCGTATAAATAAAATATTAATTTACCGATTCCTAACAGGTATGTTAAGGCACCTCTAAGGGCTCTTGGTAGGGTTTTCTTCGATTGAATTATCCAAATTCTTGTTACTTGCTTTGAAATTACTGAAAAATATACTATATTGGTCTCCAAAACTCGAATTTCTAAATTCTGATTCTACTGTTTCTCGAACCAAATCAGGGAGGTATAGGCATAGATTTAATTTAAATTTAAGACGCTATTTTTAAATAGCCATGACTTTACAATATATTAAGTGCATGTTCTACCGAAAAACATTTAAAATTTTTGAGTTTTTTGTACCCTTAAAGTGCTAAGAATATACCTTCAAAAAATTTTTTTGTTCTATTCAGACATGAAAGCCAGCTTAACGAAACTGGCCAGATTTTTTCCGTGACCGTTTTACGGAATTCACATTTTTTTTTTTCCCGTGAGTATTTGTCAAAATTCACGATATTTTTTGTGACCGATAAACGAAATTCGCTATTTCTATCCGATATATTTTGACGAAGTTCGCGATTCTTTTCTACGATAATTTCTTGCAATTCGTTTTTTTTTCCGCAGCGACTGACAAAATTTGCGATTGCTTTGCGTGATTGTTTGACAAAATTCTTGAATTTTTTGCGCGATTCTTTGACTAAATTCGTGATTTTTATCCGAAACATTTCACGAAATTCTCGTTTTTTTACTTGATAGATATTCGAAATTCAGAATTTTTTTTCTTTTTTGCACGATTGACGGGCAAATTTGATTGTTTTTTTCCTCTACCGAAAGTTGAAATCAGCGATTTTTTTTACCGCAACCGATTGACAATAATTGTTGTTTGTTTACACGATCGTTGCAGTATCGGTTTTTTACGGTCCTTTTAGGAAATAATATTTTTTCCGCGACGAATTTGAAAAATTGACTATTTTTTCCAAGTCCAATTGGCAAAATTTACGATTTTTTTCCGCGGTCAATTGGCAAATTGATTTCGCGTAGCTCCGCAAAAAAAAGGAAAAAATACTGCGGTCTTCCAAAAAAATAAAAAAAAATATTCCTGGAAGAATCCCATGGTTTTGAAAGACGTTAGGAGGGAAAAATGCCGTACGATGTTTCAAGCACTTCCCCCTCAAACAAAACTTTGCGATTTTTCGAAATAAATCAATTAATGCCAAATATTAACCTTAAACTTCAATGAACCGCAATTTTAATTTATTGAAATTTTGATATATTTGTTTGATTTATTAATTATATTTTCTTGAATTTTTAATTTATTTCATCGTTTTGAGGTTTGGCATCATTTTAATATATCCTTATAATATAATGTGAAAGAGTGTGTGAATGTTTAAGTCAAGTTAAGGGAACCGGGAAAGCAAAATTCAAGCAAAAAATCGATTTTTACTTTTTTATATCATTAGTTTAAACTTCCATATTTCCAACGATGTGTCACACATATTTATGTATAAAAAAATAAGTGTTGAAATATTCATTTTTTCTAAGAGTACTTCACAGCTTAATGGCCATTTAAATCTTTAATTGACTTTTTCTCAAAATTTGGATTTTTTATGTTTACGTTTCTTTTTTTCAATATCTATTAAACTTAAGAACTCAGATTTTTTTTAATACTTATATTATGTTATATTGTATACTTTAACACAGGGATTTAATGATTTGTTGGGAATTATTTATTTTAGGCAGTGAAATCTTACCAAAAATTCTAATTTAAAAATGACTTTCAATAAATGATTAATAATTAATTTTGAGTTTAACTTAGAAAGAAAATGGTGGGTTAAAATACATAAATTATGTTATTCTAACTACTCTAAAAAATGTAGACCTCTATATTTCACCATTTCTGAGTAAAAGGTACATAAAGTTGGTGAATTTAACATGGCCGGGCTTTCCCGGTCCCCTTAACGTCAAAACGGATGAATGAGCGCCTTTGTATATTTGCATATAGATGAATTATAACCCATAAATCAATGTTTTAGTCATTTTATTCAAATTTTTTTTTAAATAATTCAAAATTTCATTAGTTTCATAGAAAATCAATTAACATTTTTTCTTCAGGGTGATTCAAAAAACGTTTACAAAATAACATGGCAAATCAGGCATACAGCAAGGATAAAAAAATCACATAGGAACACAGGGTCACAAACCACTTATTTAGTCGCAAATCCTACCTGAACCCGGGTTGGCGGCAATAATTTCGAGAAAAATAAAAACATTGTAATAAAAATGCAAAGATATATACCTTGTTTTGTGTGAAATGCGATAACATCACGAAGAGATCTGTAAAAACATATTGCTCAAGCAATAGATGAGACCGTATGAATTGATAACCACTGTCCCAAAATGTGGGGCGTCCAGTGCATACTCTGCTGACGCGTAAATGCAAACTTCTACCACTTTTGTTTGGTTTACAACAAAGGTGAGAATGTCTGTTAAATATTTTATTGTAATGTACTTCAGTTTTCTGAAAGTTATTACCAT
Organism: Maratus speciosus; assembly: GCA_963932465.1. NCBI lineage: Eukaryota > Metazoa > Arthropoda > Arachnida > Araneae > Salticidae > Maratus > Maratus speciosus. Next base: position 680,590,585 of record OZ010787.1, on the reverse strand, counting down.
TCACCCAAATTGAGTTAGGACGAAACCCCCTGTATTTGTGAATAAATAAGTGGTTTGAGACTGTGTTCCTATGTGATTTTTCATCCTTGTTGTATGCCTGATCTGCCATGTCATTTTTTAAACGTTTTTTTTAATCACCTTGTATAAATTTAACCATCATTCTTTTTTCTTTGCCAAAAAAATGAAAACCCACAATAATTATTTCTCTCAATAATTAATTTTTAATTCAAAGATTTTCACGTGAAAAAGGAAAAAGAAATAAAAAAAATAAGAATTAAGAAAAGATGACTATGACGTTAAATTGGAAATAAAACGGAAATTTTCAAGTATTTCTTAATAAATCCTTAACAATTTTCAAACATTTCTTAATTTCAAGAATTTCTTAATTTCATGTACTTACACATCAATTAATTTCATCAGTAAGTACGGAAAGATAAGAGGAATATGATGCCATATATATATATAAATAAAACGGAAATGATCTGATGTGGAAAAAAAATGGTGTTGAGTTATGGCATTAATTCTTATTATTTAAAGAAACTAATTATCAGTACTTGACGGTCTGTTATCTGCGCACGGCTATCATAAAGATTTACTTTAAATTTAATATTAAAAAGGGTTTTAAAAGATAATGAATAGTAAATGTCAATAATATGTACTGCAAAGTTATCCATGTAAAAAATGACGTCATGATTAGGATAAAATAGTTATTTTCATTCTTAAAAACTAAATAATTAACTCGAATACCTGATAAAAAAAAAAAACAATTTTTGACGTATGTTAATTCTTAAAGCCGTTCATTTAAAAAAATATTGATAAAAATGACTTTATGTTTTAAAAGAAATTTGAATTTTTATTCATAAAACATAAAAGTTAATATGGTTGCATGAAAGTTACATAATTTTTCCTTTCTCAGTATCAATATTAAGGTTGGAATCTCGATGTATATTGGAGACACGTTTTAAAATCGTGGTTTGGCAGTCGGATTTTTATGACACATTTATTTTATTTTTAAAAAAGTAAAAATATGTTGTAATTTTCTTTTAAACAGCGTTTGAGAATGATGTTTTTATAATAGATTTTGTAAAGCCAACCAAAAATGGTTGCAATGCATACATATTCATGACAAATACCACCACACACACTGTTGTAGTACAATTCTCAGAGTGTTGTTTTTTTCATTTTACGATGGGAGATTAGTCGATTTATGCGATTTTACTTGGCCCTATTTTTACTTTCTTCTATCTTCAATAGAAGAAAGTATTGTAATCGAAATTTTTTTCGACTTCCGGTTTTCGACGGATTTACACGTTTTAGGGGTCAGAGATCCCAAAAACATGTTTATAGAAAATGTCTGTCTGTCCATGTGTCTGTCGCCATTGTACCATCAAAAAGTGTATGAAGTTATGCATAGAATTGAACCAAATTTTTATTTTAAGTTTTTGGCTATTGCAAGCAGATCCTCCCTGAATTTGGAAAAAATTCGCCGGTAGGGGTGCTGTAATAGCGATTTTTGTTCCATTTTGAATATTGTTCCATCAAAAAGCGTACGAAGTTATGCATAGAATTGAACCAAATTTTTATTTTAAGTTTTTGGATATAGCAAGCAGGTCTTCCCTGAATTTGGAAAAAATCGGCCGGAAGGGGGCGCTGTAATAGCGATTTTTGTGCGGTTTTCATTATTATACCATCGAAAAGTGTATGAAGCTATGCATAGAATAGAACCAAAAAATTTTTTAAGTTCTTGGCTATGGCAAGCAGGTCCTTCCTTAATTTGTAAAAACATCGCCGGTAGGGGGCGCTGTATTAGCGATTTTAGTGCCATTTTGAATATTGTACCATCGAAAAGTGTATGAAGTTATGCATAGAATTGAACCAAATTTTTCGTGTTTGTTTTTAGTCATGGCACGAAGGTCCTCCGTGAATTTGGAAAAATTCCGCCGGAAGGGGACGCTATAATTGCGATGTCTGTGCCATTTTCATTATTGTACCATCGAAAAGTGTATGAAGTTATGCATAGAATTGAACCAAATTTTTTGTGTATGTTTCTGGCTATGACAAGCAAGTCCTCCCTGAATTTGAAAACAATCTGGCTGAAGCGGGCGCTGTAATAGAGATGTTTGAGCCATTTTCTTTATTGTACCATCAAAAAGTGTATACAATTATGCATACAATTGAATCAAAATTTTGTGCATTTTTTTGGCTTTGGCCAACTGGCCCTCCTTGAATTTGGAAATATTGCGATTTTTGTATACTTTTCTTGATTTTTCGTAGTTCTATTGTGTATCGGCGGCTCGTGCAGCGGCGGGAACTCGCTTCCTGCTAACCGGATATTCGCAAACAGCTGATAACAACAGAATAAGGAAAAACTAATAATTTGGACAAATATCATGATATAGATTAACTCGTTTTTAGTCCGTTTAATTGACTGAAGCAGAAATTTAAGATGAAAATCAAAGTTGGTATAGTTTTGAACTAATAATATTGAAGTATTAACATCTGTTACTAGGTTTTGAAATATTAAGATGTATAAGATAGAAGAAAGTTTTGGAATCGGCACATTCAACTAGTTTTTATTGATTGTAGTTTCATTTTACCAATTGGTTAAACTATTTGGCACAAAATTTCCTTTTTTGTGATTGAGTTATGTCAAGGTCTCTATAAATATGAAATACCGTATTGTCTCGTATAAAATGTGAAAGAGTTGATTAATTATATATGATTTTAATTATCGGTAGTAAAATACTTTGCTTAATGAATGCATTTATCCTTCTTATAATGCTGCGTGAACGACGTCACGAGGCTAGTATATTATATACGCATAAGAAGTTTCAAGCTGAATATTTTATTCTTTGTAGTTGGAGGTAAAAGTTGATTTTCTCCAAGACAAGGGTTCGAAACTGGGATCTTGGCTATACGCACAATTGGCATGGGTATAAAGCTGATAAACGGCATATCAGATGGTAGCAATATGTGAGTGAATTGCGGTAGGCTGGATATCTCTGCACAGATTAATGGTTATTGCACTGCCGCGTATAACCATGGTTCCAGGTTCAAATCTTGGCCTAGACACTTTTCGCTCTGTTGGGGAAAAGATTATCAACTTAGATCTCCAACTACATCAAATGCTGGCGCATTTAGAAACTTCGTCCATGCAAGCGTTAAAGATCCACTTCTGATGCGAGTTATCGGGAGAAGAACGACTCCAATAGCATGCAAATGTGATATGGGGAAGACGAGGAACTCGTATGCAAAATTTCGCCTCGATTGATGCATAAAACCCGCTGATCTGAGTGTGCAAATATCAATCACGGTAGGAACGTATCGAGAGACCGTTCAGTAATAGGGAAAAGGCTGATATGCATTTTATCTGCAGAACTACAAATGGAAATGGCTCAGAGTCTCAACGATTACATGGAGAGCAATTTCCCACCTTGATTTTGTCACTTAATCGTTCTTTGTGTGTTTTTTGCCTATTATAACAACCTCAACTTCGGCACCTTCTAGCATCTTTGCGTTTTAAGTCCGACCATGCATTCTTTGATGAAAGTTGTTTGTTAGGATGTGTACTATCACCTCTTAAAATTTTGCCCATCTTTTATGAAACATCCTGTATAAAAGCCTTTGACCACATCACTTACCTTTTCTCATTAGACAGCACGAAGTTTTTAGGCTGCACTTTGCAAAATCTCATGGCCTTTGCACTGTTGATGAATGAGAACGTATAATCTGAACAGATGAATCAAGGTTTCTAGTTTGGAAGTCATGAACTGTCAAGGAAACATCATGAAGTGACAGATCTCTTGCCTCAGAATGAAATTATAGAGTAGGGTGGGTCGAAAAAAAGATTTTTTTTATTTTCGGAACGCTTTAGTGCGGAAAAATTGCCTATTGTGATAAGATGAAAAACGGCATAATTTTTTTTTAAATCGGTTAACATCTTCCATTCGCGCATCGTACTTAAAACTTTGAAAAATTTCAAAAATCGCGCATTTTCTATAATTTTTTAAGTTAATTAAAACTTTAAAAAGAAACACTCTTTAACTTTTTATGCTTGTTTCATAGTTTACATAACCTAAATTAATTATAACCTAATCAATAATCTATTTTTTCCGTTCGCGCAACATCTTAGAAAAAACATAAATTTAGCATTCTTTTGCAATTTTCACCGTGCAACACTTCGCTCGTTTTGCTAGAACAAAACGACCCAGAACTCACTATGTTGAGGTGGTTGAACTTAGAGTTCCACCTCCACCCTACCCAACCAACCGTCCATCTGTTGGGTGTGGCATTTACATTATATTTGCAATTATTTACAAAGGGTTACCATAGAGTAGCATTCTTTGGCTTACCGTGTTTTTTACGTTTTCATTTTTATATCACCTACACATTTAAAGTCTGATTTTTTGGAGAAATGAGGCATAACCGATTTAGACTTCAGTGTTGTTCAGATATGGCCGTTCGAGTCCATATACTTTATTCGAGGTCTCTTTCACAAGTTTTACGCACATCTTAACAGTCTCGGTGTGACAGGGAAACATTTGTATTTCTCTGATGAGAGTAGTGTCAGAAGTGATGAACGATTTAACATCATCTTCCCTTAGGTTTTGAGCCAGTGGTGAAGGATACACCGCACAAGAATTCCAATTAATAATTTCTATATAATCGGAGGCTTGAAAGTTTCATTCGGTGGCATTACATTTCTAACAGTCTCCTTCTTTGGAACGGTTTGTCTTGCTTTTACGATCCTTCTGTTACCAATACCCCGCTATGTTTTCTTTAATCGACAATCATTGCCAACAGAATATTGTCTGGATTCGCAAAAAATGCATTTCGTTCTATTACAGGATCGACAACTTATAGTAATAAGTCGGATAAATAGCGTTATGTTTGGATTGCTTGAAATACATGTTTTGGTCCGTCAATAAATTATTTGCTTGTTTTATGGCAAGATACACAAGCGTATATGATTTTATGATGAAACCAGACATTTCTTTTAAATTTTGAGATGAATCTGATATAATCTAAGGACTCGGTTGGCCACAGTTAGTCATCTGGAATCGGACAAAGTACTAGGGTCACAATTCGCCAAGTCTTCTGGACAATGTCCTAAGGTGATTGCATTCAAAATGTCTCAAAAATACTGTTGTCCTTCGCTCAAAAAAGTCCTGTCTATATCAGGAATCGAACAATCTGCGGGTTCACAATCCACCACAGGAGCTTTTTCAGAGCAAGTGAGCTGCTACCAGATTGACGCACTAAAATATTTAGGCTCTTCAGTTTAACCGTGAATATTTTGGAAAATTTGGCGATAAGAAAGCTCATTAAAATGCCGAATGCATATGCTCCAAATTTTATGATTTTCTTGTCGGTGGAAATCACCGTTATTCCATCCTATGTTTGTCACAGTACCATCACACTCTACTACTTCTAGTATTTCTAGTGATACTGATAGTTCAGAAAAAACCACAAATAATGCTTTGACTTATATCATTTGATGAACTCGAGGAAGGAGATACATGTCCAATATAAGTTGATCCCGATTCCTGGATAAGAGAATAGAGCTCTTATTTCACATTCCTGTGAAATTGCTTGGCATTAAATTTTTCGACGAACAAAGTATTTCGTTTTTGTCAGTCAAAAAAAGACCCGAACTTTCCTCAGGGGATGTGAATAGATTTTTCAAATCCATCCTAAAGCGACTCTTGTCTCTTTTTATTTTACCAATATCAACCGCATTAGAAGTATCTGTGGTGGTTATCCAGAACACTTATCGCTATGACAGCTTTTGGCCGATCAGAAACACCGAAACGATCGCTGTTTAGCGCTGTTGCGTTAATTCTAATTCTCATCTCCCATTTGGGCTTTTAGTCAATGTACTCGGTTTGAATTTATCTTTTTCATACTACAAGTCTTCAAAAGAAGTGTGTTTGAGTTCATCAATTTTATAGTACACTGCCACTATAGAAACTTTAGAACTATTTGAGGAACCAGTCAGTGCTTGCTGAAGATCACGAGCTTTCCGCTCGGCCTTCATATTTAATTTTTCAGAACTGCTTTATAAATACATCCGATTTCTCTCCAAATTGTAATTCCTTTGAAAATCATGAACCTCAAATCAAAGACAGGATTTTTTTTTTTTTTTTTTTTTTTTACATAAGCATTTAATTAGAATTACACATTGACATACATGTGGTCTTTTTAATATAATATAAATACCACATCCAATAATTGGACGGTTGGTTGGGTAGTGTAGTGGTGGAACTCTAAGTTTAACCACCTCAACGTGGTGAGTTCTGGGTAGTTTTGTTCTAGCAAAACGAGCGAAGTATTGCACGGTGAAAATTGCAAAAAATCGCTGCATTTATGTTTTTTCTAAGATGTTGCGCGAACGGAAAAATTAGATTATTGATTAGAATTTAATTTATTTAGGTTATATAAACCATGAATCAATCATAAAAAGCTAAAGAGTGTTTATATTTAAAGTTTTAATTAACTTAAAAAAATTAGAGTAAAGACGCGATCTTTGAAATTTTTCAAAGTTTTAAGTACGATGCGCGAATGGAAGATGTTAACCGATTTTAAAAATTTTTATGCCGTTTTTCTTCTTATTACAATAGGCAACGTTTCTGCACTAAAGCGTTTCGAAAATAAAAAATTTCTTTTTTTCGACCCACCCTATTATAGTGCACTATAGTAAGTGGTAGTGGTATAAGGCTGCATTGCGTTAATATGGACATCCTTAAGTTCTCTTATTGAATTGTACATAACGGATGCAGAGTATGTTACTTACACCCATTTATCAGAACATTTACAAGAGGGATGAGGGTATTTTCTAATACTATAATATACAGTCGTGGGAAAACAAGTCAAGACCCCTTACTAGCTCCGCAAAAAATATCGTAGAAGAAAGTTACTGGTACCACACGATTGATAATAAAGTCTACTTTTAAATGATGTATATAAAATTTTCTTATGGGGCCATCTACCTATTAAAACGAACCAGAACTTTTAATTTTTCAATTGCGTACACAATTCTGACAGTATAAATGAACTTCCCTCCCTTCAATTAGCCTAAAAACAAATTTTTATGCAATTCGTACTATACGGTTCCGTAAAATTAATTATTTTAATAGAAGCGTATTTTAGGGGCTGTATCCAAATTGAAGTTCGGTACTGGCTTGTTGACCAAGGAAGCCCCCTTCTTGATCAAAGCATCTTAAGCGCCACCCAAGCAGTCATTGAAGACAGCTAGATTACAGGATAGCAGAAGAAATTTCAAAATATCTAGTCACTTCTATCATAGACGGCCCCTTAAACCCTCATTTTGCCGTTTTTTAAGCACCATTTGAAAACTACTTGGAAGAATTTTCGAATATTAATTTCATAATTCGTATCGTAAAATTATAAAAATTGCAAATTCAACGTATTTATGTTTGGGTATATTAGTATTATTGCTACACAAAATAGAAGTATAATTTCAGGAGATAAAAATAAATATATGAAAATGTAATTTAACATTAGAAGAACTCAATTTTGATTGTTTATAATTCAAAAACTTATTATTCAAATGACTTGAAATTTGGTGTCTAGGCATAGTTTGAACGAAAGATTTGAAATATCTCGTTAAAATTGGGTATTGTTATTGCAAAAAGTGAAGTTTGGGTTCATTTTAACATGTAGATGCCCCCTAAGCAAATTTTATATCATCATTTAAAAGTAGACTTTATTTCAAATCGTTCGGTACCAGTAACTTTCTTCTACGATAATTTGTTGAGGAGTTAGTAGGGAGTGTTTACGACGGTACATCCACATAGATTGCCCTTTAATTAAGTATAAAAGAATTTATTTAACAAAATGCAACTTTCCAGATACTCAAGATTTAAGACTTCTGAAGAAAACTATAAAAAAACCCTATTATGATTGATCCCTCTTGTGTAAAGGGTCTTTGTTATTAAAATTCATATCTAAAATTTTTCTTGGAATTATTGCATCGATTGAGTAAAAAATAAAACCTCGTATTTTTAGTAAGTTGTCTTCATGCAGTTAAGCAATTTGAAATAAAAATAAGAAAATGAAATCTAAAATGTCAGTTTACCTGTTTAAAACGCGAGCTGTTCATTTAGAAAACTCTATTAATATTTTGTTTTAAAAAGCTATTTCGAATAGCTTTACTGATATAAGAAAAAAGTGATTTGATTCTAAGAAAAAAAAAGGCGATATATTTCAACTGACTTTTTTAAATATTTAAAATCTTTTTACCGATTTATTAAATAAAATATTAATATCTAACTTACATACATAGGGGAAGGTGGCCTGAAATTATCCTAGCCGGCAAAACAATCCATATAGGTTTTCTTCCAGACAGGTCGCGCTATCTACAGGGTAACACATAAACTAGTTGTGCCAAGTGAAGAAGAAGCAATGACGGTATCCAAACGATCGCAGTATTACGCGCCTGAAAAGAATTCTTTATAAAAGTGGTTTTTATAATATCTCTTATAAGTAAGCACTAACTTTCATATTTATTTAGATATACAGTCTTTCATGTACAGAAATATGACTCGGTTTACTTAATAGAGTATGTTTTTAGATGTGAATTACACTTGCTAAGTTTGTTATGTTTCACGGCGTCATCCAGTTATATGACCTAAAATATACGACCATGTTGCCGGGTAAAATGATCCATTATCTGGATCGTTTTACTGCCATTTCATTGGCTGAAGAAAATCCGCACCGCGTCCTAGTCTTCATGGGAGCCAAATGTGTAACTGCATGGGAGCCAAATGTGTCATAATTTTCAAATATTCCATTTTATTGTTTTTTCAAAATTATCTGTGACACTTTTTTATTTTAAAGTTTACATAAAATAAATTATTTATGCTATTTCATTGTAAAAATTATTTTATTTCATTATGTATTGTCATAATTACTTTTATATCCTTTATTTTGCCAATAAAAAACAATTTAAAATTATTTTCAAATGAAGGATCATTTTTGCCCATGGGTGAGGGTAAAATGATCCTCTGGACATTTTTTCAAAAACCTATTTTTTTCATTACTCAATTTGGGCTTTAAATATTATTAAAACATGTTTATAATGCAAAATATAGTGTAAAGCATATTAGCACAGGGCTAAAGTTTCATTTAATCATTTATGTTATTTTACACAAGTTTTTACCTTAAGGGGATCATTTCAGGCCACCTTCCCCTATTTTGAAAATAAAAATGGGGAAATTTGAATTTTTTAATTTTATTTGTTAATTAATTGATTTAATCTTAGATTTTAAAAATAATTCCTAAAAAAAAAAAAAAAAAAATTATTAGCACGTACGTATTTATTTATTTATTTATTTTTAACGTTATGTGTTTTGCTTATTTTTAAGCCACTTTTATACTATTGTGGGACACACTTCAAGAATTTTTTTGGCAGATTTCGTATGAAATACTACCTATTACATTCTCCCCTATGTTGGAATTTCCGAAACATTTTTGGAGATATACACCGATCATGACCCCTAGAACCCAAAACCACCCCCAGTAAAAAACTTTATCTATCTATCTATCAATCTATCTATATCACTTTTTTATGGACACGGTAACTTGCATAATTCTGCACAAATCTTTTCCAAACTGATACATAAAATCAAGGGGCATAAAATCTCGGTCAAGTTCGTTAATGGGAAAATCGGACGAAGTGGGTGGAAATAGGGAGGGGTTTTGTGAAAAACGAAAAACTCCACAATTTGTTAGTTATAATACATATCGACTCAGTTTCAAGTTTTTATTACTTCTAAAAAAAGAGCCAAAAATTTACGTATTTTGATAAAACTAAAAGAGGACTCAAGAGGTGAAAAAAATAAGGTTTTCGGGAGAAAAGAAATCATAACTTCGTCAATTCTAAAAATATCAAATCCAATTAAATTTATTATAATTTATTATAAATTGTCTTAATATTATCTACAACTTTTATAGTGACAAGTTTTTGATAGGACCAATTCTTACCGCAAAAAAATTAAAAACGAAATCAAACACGTGGGGGGGGGGGGGTGAAGAAGAAAAAATCCATAACTACGTCAATTCGCAAGATATCCAATCCGCTTAAATTTATTATACCTCTTCTGAATATTGTGTACAACTTTTATATTGACAAGGTTTTGATAGGACCAATTCTTACAGCCAAAACAAATTAAAAATACATAGAGGTTGAAGAAAAATATATCGTATTACTTAAATCCAAACTGCCTATTTTATGACTCATTTAAAATTCATTTTTGCTTTCAAACGCATAAAATTTGTAGGTTCTCTTATTCAGAAACTATATAATGCGCCGTAATGTTTGATTTTTTTTATAGAGGCAGAATATATTTAAAAAAATGATGTCAAAGTGGGCATTTTGAACCGAATTTCTCGAAGCGATTGTGTTGGAAACTAAAAATATTGTCCTACTGAGAAAATAATTGTTTATAAATCAAGTTCTAATTAACCGAACGAAAAATAAAAACATTGGTCACTTATAAATATCTTAAAAAATCACGTCAGCAAGTTTCCTGTTTTTACTTTTAAAAATGAATCTGAAAATGTGTCAGAAAATTTCCAGTTGTTGAACATGGAAAAATACTTTTTGATATTGCCTTAACATAGTTTGATAAAATCTTTCTTATATAAAAATGAAATAAAAATCTCATCAAAAGCGGCCACATAAAATTGTTAAACTGGGTTTATTAATCTTGATTTATTTATCAAGATTACTAATCTTGATTTAGTTTTTGTTGGTGAAATTAGTAACTTGGAGATCGAAGTTGGTTAACTTCGAAATCTACCTGCGCCTGTAGGCCGAGCCGGCAGAGATTTTTTAAATCTGTGCTACTAATGCACTTGCACTTAAATTTCGTTTAAATCTGTGGCTGGAATGTGCTGAAACACAATGCTGGAAAACTGTCTCGTGAATATATAAATGTTATGTGTTTCGTACAAAAAAGCGGAAATTTATGCAAGCATTAATATGAAAATTTGGTTAAAATTTAAAATGTCCTTTTGAATTGTCATCTGCCAATCGGTCGCGCTACTGTGGTCCATCTGTGGCATATTTTTATCGCAGAAATTTTCATTATGTTTAATCTCAGAATTTAGCAATTTTATGTCAAAAATTTCTGTATGAAAAGAGTAGTTTAACGCTTGCACAGTTGGTCCGCGCTGGGTTACGTGATCTGCATTTCTAAGTTAACACTTTTTGATGTCTTCACACAGAGAGGAGATTCAAAACATACACCTTACGCCTTTAAAGTTGTTTTAACAAAATAAAACATAACAGACGGAAAATGGTTGGACGAGCTAGAGGAGCCTCAATAATAAAAAATAATGAGTCTGCTAATGCAGAAACAAAAGCACTATATTTTAGAGTGTAATTTCAGAAATTCTCTGAAAAAAAAAGTCTTTTCTGTCATATCCCTTAATAATATTTTAAATTGTGTAAATATGTATTATCAATAAAGTTTCTCTGCCGAACTGAAATTGCAATTCCCTATCAAGTATAGCCTATTTTGTAACTAACTGAATTATCAATAAATTAAATTATTCCTTTATTTATTTCTTTTGATTGACAAATATTTTAATTCTCAGACAAAAATAATTCAGTCATTTAAAATTTAATACTTCTATAATTCGAAATGTTCTTTTGAAAATGCCTTATAAATTGGAAAAAAACTATAATAAATATTCGAAAGAGAAGCAATATACAAAAAATATTTGACATTTTATCCACAATAAAAGCTTCATTAGCGAAAGAAATTGTCTGAAGTGCTTTTGACTTTCAACTGATAATGAATGCCTGAAACTTCCTGGAGGCAGTGCCGTTACATATTTTTTTTTCGCTTTTGCTTTTTGAAAAGCTTAGAAGGCTTTCATCGAACATTTTTTTAATAATCCAGAATACGAATTATTTTGTTATTTACTTGATTTTAAAACAAACATGCAGCCATATTTTTTTATTTAATTTTTATTCGATAAACCATTAAAAGAAAAGTTAAATTGCACTATTACAGGTAATTAAATAAAAAGGTAAAACGATAAATAAAAGGAATTTAAAGGAATGAATAAAAGAAATGAAGATACATAGTTATTAAAGTACGCTTGAAGTTATATGGCAAGGAATACACTAGGATATTTTATAGGGCTACGTTTACAATATTGGAATTTATTATTCTTTGATTATCCGTATCGTTAATATCCTAATTTCGTATAATATAATATAATTCGGAAGTATACTGTTTTGATATTGTGGTTTTTGTAATAAATAGAAACAAGTTTCAGTTCGCTATCACGTTCTACACTATATGGTCAAAGGCGACCAGTCACTTTCGATTTTAGACGTTTTGTTAAATATCTAGAAAAATACATGAGGAATTAACCTAAAACTGCAGGCCTGTAAACAGTATAGTATAGGTCACATATTTCGGCGAAGATTTTTTCCCCGAAACCCTATAGGGGACCGTCAACAAATTAAAAAAGAACGAATATCTTTTGGATAATCCTATAAAAACTAATGTAGTAAAATCGTTCAAACTCGAGATTATTAATAAGTAGCTTATTGTAATATATTGTGTTCATTTTTATGAGGATAGCATGTATACTCGTAGAGAAATTAAGATTTTTATAAAAACAGTCCCAAAATTCGCCAAGTTTTTTTGCTTATAATTTGCAGAGTTCTTAATATAAAAAAAAGTTCTTTTCAAAAAATATGACAAACAGCATTGTACATAATACACTGCAATCAGAATTAAAAAATAATAAAAATTGTATGAAAAATGCGCAGGTTTACTAAAACATGTTTCACTGCGCATGCGCGAATGCAATCAAAGTACAATGTGCATAATGTTTTAGCTAAGTATATGGAGCAACTTTTGTGAAAGTCTCAAAATCATAGCTTGAAAATTCTGAAAATTATCGTCGATAGAATAAGCTCGAAATCCGTTGTTCCCAAAAGGAAGCAAAAAGATGAGGGGTTGTATCCAAATATGTACGTGCAATATTGTATATGCTATCTTGGCACTAATCAACAGATATTTGATACAACCCCTCATATTTTTGCTTCTTTTTGGGAACAAAGGATTTCGAGCTTATTCTATCGACGATAATTTTCAGAATTTCAAGCTATCATTTTGAGACTTTCACAAAAGTTGCTCTATATACTTAGCTAATACATTATGCACATTATACTTTGATTGCATTCGCGCATGCGCAGTGAAACATTTTTTAGTAAATCTACTCATTTTTCATCCAATTTTTATTATTTTTTAATTCTGATTGCAGAGTATTGTGCACAGTGTTGTTTGTCATATTTTCGGAAAAAGAATTTTTTTTTTTATATTAAGAACTCTGCAAATTATAAAAAACTCGGCGAAATTTGGGGCTGTTTTTATAAAAACCTTAATTTCTCTACGATTATACATGATATCCTCATAAAAATGAACACAGTATATTAAAATAAGCCACTTATTAATAATCTCGAGTTTGAACGCTTTTGCTAGATCAGTTTTGACAGGGTTATCCAAAAGATATTCGTTCTTTTTTTATTTGTTGATTCTCCCCTATGGGGTTTCAGGTAAAAATCTTTACGAGAATATATGATCTATACTATACTGTTTACACACTTGCAGTTTCAGGTTAATTCCTCATGTATTTTATAGATATTTAACAAAACGTCTAAAATCGCAAGTGACTGGTCCCCTTTGGCCATATAGTGTATTTTAGAATAGCATGTACTAAAAATTATGAACTTTCAAATATTTTAACCGATAGAGAACTAAAATAATGCAGATAATAAGATAAATAGTAGTAATAGTAAGATAGTATTTCGTTTAATAATGTTATTTTTCCACATATTACGTTTAATTTTAATAGCATTTAAAGTGCAAAAAATTTAGTTGAATATAAGTTGTCTAAATTTGCTAATATTTGACTTCTTTGTTTGAGATTTGAGTTTCGTTGACTGTTTCAAATTCGGCGCCTTCGAACATATAAGGGACATTCAAATGAAACCCGGTTACTACTGCAAAGTAACGATTTTATTAACACACACAAATGTAGCTATATACAATACACAAACTCAAAAATAGTCGACAAATCTTTTGGCACATTTATCTCATTGCGACACCACCCGGTCGATTCAAAAGTTCAAATGTTGATGCAATATGGTGTGAGTGGTGCCCACGCTAACACCCAGTAACCGATGGATCTCGTCCACAGTTATTCTGCGGTTGGCCAATACTAAATCATTCACTTCCTCAATCATTTCCGGTGTGGTGACATGATGAGCCTGTCCAGGACGAGCATCGTCTTCCAGTGGCTCGCGCCCGTCAAGGAATCTTTTGCGCCATTGCACAACAGTTGAACGACTCAGACTGTACTCACCGTACACAACTTTCATCCGTCGATACAGTTCACGGCCTTCAACTCCCTCCGCCGCTAAAAATCGAATCACTCCTCTTTGTTCCTGCTTACTCGCCTGTATGTTCAGTAGGGTGGTCACAAGCAACATGGGAAAAAATTTTTTGAACGTTTTCTTCGGGAGCACCCTCCTAAAAGTTGCCAATTAGTTAGAAAATGAGATTGGCAAAGTTTCAGCTCAAATGAATAACATTAACCCGTGCCTCATTGAGATTGAATTCTTGAAAATTTGCAATTTTTGGCAAAAAAATGTCGTTTTTCTTTCTTTACGTGAAAACAATTTGTCTTAGAAATCCGATACTTGTTTAATTTCATAAAAACTGCTGTTGCTTTGAACTTTTACTCTCATAAAAACTTATATTTAATGAACATTTAGTATTTTTCAGGTCAACTCGTGAACCATACCCTCAAACTCTGCATTTTTGAAACATAAGTAAAAAATGACAAATTAATAATTATATTACTTTCGATAATTTTTTAGTATTATTTTTATTAACAGGCAAAAATAAGTGAACAATTTTTGTAACTTTAAAAATATTTTACGAATTATAATTGATTATAAGCTATCGAGTTCTGTGTCTAGTATGAAAGAGCTTCTCGATTTGTATTGCAGTTGAACCTCTGAATTTCTATTTTTATTACAAGGTTGTTTTTGCTATCTGTTATCGTTATCTATTTTTAGAATGGCTGAAACATTCCGTAAAACCCCTCTCCCTTTTGATATGAAGACAGAAATGTAAGATTTTTTAAATTGGCCACTTGTCTCATCAAATCATCGACAGTAAGCTACCAAGTAATTGTCAAGTTTTATGTATTTTATTTTATAATATTCACAAAATGAAACTGAATGCCCTAGAAGCTGCTAGACTTAGAGTACATACACTAGTTAACCACAGACTTTAATTTTAAGTAGAAGAGCAATCGACTCCGCAAATAACTATTTCCTAAACAAAGAACTGAGATCATCAAAAACAGATTTAAAAATTTCGGTTTAGAAAGAACTGTTGTTCACTGGGATGGAAAACTGCTTCAGCATTTTTTGAATAAAGAAAATGTAGAATGGACAGAAGTTTTAATTAGTTGTGGGGAGGAAGAACAGTTACTACGAGTTCCACAGCTTGAAAATACTATCGGAATAATTCAGGCGAAAGATGTATTTTTAGCAGTTGAAGAGTGGGAGGAAGTTGGTAAAATCCAGGCAATATGTTTTGATATAACTGCAGTAAACACCGGTCGCCTCAGAGGAACCTGCATTTCTATAGCAATTGCTGAAGGAAAAGTCTTCTGTATTTACAATGTCGCCCGCCACCATAATTTAGAAAGTATCCTAAAAGCTGTTTTTGATTGTAAAGTAGGCATAATCACTGCTCCTCAGCTAGATATAAAAAAAACAATTCTGATTGGCTGGTCTAAATTAAACCAGAGTAAGTATCAAAATGCTATTAAATATGAAATACTAGATATAAATAGTTAATTCAGAAGAAATTTCAAGTTTTCTTACAAGACCTTTTAAAAATTAACAGCTCAGGGATAATTATAAAGAGTTTATCAAACTTAGTTTAATTTTTATAGTACTCCTTCCTGCAAAACTTTTTTTCAGAGCACCTGGTGCTTTTAATCATGTCAGATGGATGGCACAGGCCATTTATTTTCTCAAAATATATTGTCATAGATAATCTCTCAATAACAAATTTAGAAAAGGAAAGTATTAGAGACCTTTGCTTATTTCTAATCAATATTTATGTAAAAGCATGCTTCAATACTCCCACTCCCACTTTGAACCTCAATCTAAGACCTGCAAATAATAAAATCACTTGTTCAACACAGAAAAATTCATAAATAAGAATGTCATTTGAAGAAGAAATGATGATGATGATGATAGGAATTTAAGAAAAACAAAAGGTTTCAACGAAGTGGATTATTTATTGAACAAAGAAGTCAATGTTTATGTTCCATCTTAAACTGTAAAATTTTTTAAGAGATTTTATGTTAATAAGCATTTTTAAATACTGATCCCAATATATGGTGTGGAAATAAATGGTATTTGAAAGCAAGAAAACAGTGAATGGTTTTAAAGTTGTCAATGACACAGGTGAAAGGGGAAGAAAATTAACCCGAGATTTCAATTCCTCTTTAACAAAAGACGAAAAATAAAAACATTATATGCTACAAGTTGTATCTGAATGCAGAAAATTTTTTTCAAGATTCTTCAAAAGCCACCTTATCTAAGCCATTATTACCTTAATCCATGCCGGTTTGATGCTACAAAATGTTTGGAACGAACTGAATTACAGATTGGACTTATCCCTTGTAACAAGAGAATATCACTTCAAACATTTGTAACTGAAAAAAATTTGGTATATTTGTATTTAAATTCATATATCGCTTATTGTAATATGTGCAGTCGTTTCGAAAATATGATTTTTTTAAATCGGGTCCATCATTTGTACTCACCATGTATTCCTAAGCCGAAGTGTTTGAACAAAATATGACATTACCAAATATATCAAAAATATTGAAAATCCAAAGTTTAGAATAGTTCAAAATAACATATAAAATGTTCTTCTGTCTCTTACATATGAAAATAAAATTAATCGAAAGCATTTTGTTTTGCAGATGTAAGTAAGTTTACTTTTTTACTTTTTATTTTTAAATAAAGACAGATCATACACAAACTGCATATATCTCTTACTTTTAAATCGTCTTTCTCCGATTTCCTACTTTAATGCTCTTCAATAACACACTGTAGTTGCGTTTGAGTACATACAGTTTAGAAATATAAAATGTAATAACAAAGGTAATTGCATTTTATGTTCGAAGAAGACGAATTTGAAACAGTCAACGAAACTCGAATCTCTGAGTATATCGAATTTTGCTAAAAATTTAGTAACAGACAATTGTTTAACTTTTTTTATTAATGTATTAGTGTATTATTTATTCTTTACTGAATAAAAATACCTGGCAAAGAGGTCATAGAACGGATTTCTATGCTTCAAATTGTACACATTATTATGACTAGTTATTAAAATATTTTAAAGTAGAAAACTGTTTTAATGAAAAGACAATATTTGTATGTTTAAACTTTAAAGAAATGGTTGTTAAATTATATCAACATACATTTAAAGGTACCGTCCGATTAAAATGGAGTTTTTCAATAATTGATATACAAGGTGGGCATAATTAAATTGAAACTGACAGTACTTAGTGTGTTCTGTCGCGCGATCTAATTGACAGAATGGCGCCAAATTTTATGGGAAGATTAAACAAGACGGGGGACGAAGGATGCCGATTTTTTTCCAAATGTCACCACTAAGGGAATATGTGGCGCTGTGAAATAGAAAAAAAGACTTTTAAAAAATGCAGAATCAATTCTGAAATAAAATTACCTTTTATTTAGCACATTCAAACGGGTGGCCGCCGTTTTTGAGAACCACATATTGCACATATTGCATCCTGCAAACATCATGCACAACAGCGGAAAGTAAGATTTCTGCAGGAATACCCCGTACACTCTGTGTTAAGTTATCCTTCAACATAGTCAGGTCCTGAACAACTCCGTGATAGACCCTGGACTGTAGGTAAATCCCATAGCCCGAAGTCGAATGGGGTAAGTGCAAGGGACCGAGGTGGCTATGCAATTGGAAAGCAGCGGCTAATAACTCTTTCTGCTGTGAATTTCTGTAGCAGCTGCTGTACCTGGAAAGCGATATATGGACGGGCTCCATATTGCATAAAAATGATATTATCCAGGCATTGTCTTTGCTGAAGGACCAGAATAACAAAGTTGTTTAACATTTGGCGATATTTCGCTCCTGTAACAGAACAGGTTCCGGTCCTGTCGGGATAATGTTCTCATAGAAAAATGGACCTATAATCATTTTCGATGTCAAACCACACCAAACAGTTACCCTTGGTGAATGTAAGGGAATTTCTTTGAATAAATTTGGTAATTTGTTATCCCAAATTCGGCAGTTCTGGGTGTTCACAGTTCCAATCAGGTAAAAGTGGACCTCGTGTGCCCATAAGATTTTCCAATGCGAAGCAGCATCATCCACCTTCATTCTGACAATAAAGGTGAGAGCAAAAGTCAATAGCTGTATCATGGTCAGTGTGACGTAATTCTTGCACACGGCTATCTTGTACGGATAGAAGTGGATAATCCTTTGTAACACTTTCCATACCGCATTATAAAGCATATCCACATTCCGAGCTACCCTACAAAAGCGCTGGAAGTGGCAGCAATATCGTCTTGTGATGTGTCGACAATCGCCGTTGAAACTTCTTCAATTGTATCATGAAGTACGGGTTTTCGCCCTCTGCCTGACGGAACCTTCTGAGAACCTGTTTTTTCAAACTTCGAAACCATTGCTTTTAAACCCTTAACTGAGAATGGACCGTTACTTTTACGCATTTTTTGTGCGTCTTATAAGCTTGAAGAGCAGCTGACGCGTTGCACTGGTTGAGGTAAAAGAATTTGACAAGTAATGCATGCTCGACTAAAGAAGGAGACATTATTGCACATAACTTTCAATCAACACATTGCCTTTAAAATTCCAAAAATATGGCACTGTGACAAACGATGTAACGTGAAATTTGAATATAAAACTTCTTCTGCAGCTGCTTTCTTTGGGACTCAGTAAG
The DNA here is from genome assembly GCA_963932465.1 of Maratus speciosus. Classification (NCBI taxonomy): domain Eukaryota; kingdom Metazoa; phylum Arthropoda; class Arachnida; order Araneae; family Salticidae; genus Maratus; species Maratus speciosus. Next base: position 680,571,496 of record OZ010787.1, on the reverse strand, counting down.
TGAAATTGCAGATAAAGAGCCTTTAGCAGTATTTATATAAAGTTTTAGCTTTTATTAAAGTACTGCCATATTGAGCTTAAATTAAATCTTTAAATGTGGTATATAAAAGATAATTTTATTTCAGTATTGATTCTGCCTTTTTTTAAATCTGTGTTTTCTATTACACAGCGCAAATTTCCCCCTAGTGGTGACTTTTGGAAGAAAAAAAATTCCGCGGAATTCTTCGTCCCCTGTCTTGTTTCATTTTCCCACAAAATTTGGCGCCATTCTCTCAATTAGATCACGGTACAGATTTTTCTGAGTACTGTCAGTTTAATTATGGTCGCATTGTACATAAGCCTATTTAATGTAACATCGGTTGAAGGAATATCGATGATAAAGAAATACTGTCAATGAGTCATATTACATTTCCAAATTTGTTTCCAAGTTAAACAAATCTGGTTAATGAAGTTATTATTTTTAATTCAACCCAGATAAAGGGATATTCTGAGCAAACGCATTCGTTTATTTTTCTGATATGAGATTTCAGAAATTCTTGAAATGTGCTCATGTGTTTTCAAAATCATTCATTCTTTATTTCCCTGAAAAACTGCGAACCTGCAAGAGCGTAATAGTTGCATAAAAATAAGACAATTGCATTAAAAAATCCATAAAACTAAAAAATAATAATAACAAGATTACGCAGGTACTAATAAATTCTTTCTAAGTTTGAGAATAAAATAGTTTTATATCTAAATTATTTCTGTTAATTAACAATTAATTTTAAAACATTGAATTTCCTCACCGGCTTTCCCCCAAAACTATGTTTGCTAAATATCAATAATTAGTTTAATAATTCATAAAAAAGTATTATAAATAACTAGTAATTAAAGTTTTTCCGTTTTAAATATATATATTGAATCATTTGATTTTCTCTTACAATTAAAATATTTTAAATAGCTTCTAATAATAAACTATTAATAAGGTTCAATAATTAATTCATAGATTTTTAGATAATGGGTTATTTGTGAATAGTCTCAAAAATGCATCTACAGTTAATTGTATAGCAATACATCTGGAATATATCTCTGATTTTAACTCAGCATTTGAAATTATTTTTCTAATACATTTGAAATTAATCGTTCTGCACGAAAACTTGTAATTAATAAATGAGTTTTTTCAAATTATACTTATTGTTCTTTTTATTGATTTATTTTAGAAAGAGGAAAAATTCTTTTCGACGTATTCATGTTTTTGGTAAGAGTAATTTTATAAAAGTGAAATAAACTAAAATTTTGATTTGATTTTGGTTTTGAAATATATGTTTTATTTATAAAAAATGACGTCTATCTCAATCTGTTACCATTTTATTTAACAACTGGCTTACAAGCCCGGTGTATACGAGCCCATGATAACAACCTTAAATATAGCTAAAATAAATTTTATATATACCTAATGATAAATACACCTAAAATATATATATAACAAAATCCTTCTAAACTATTCTAAACCTGGGAAGCCCACTGCCTTCGGTAGCATGCTAAATTTCGTATGTTTTCTTATTTTCAAAGGAAAATCTATCAAACGCATATAAAAAAATATCTATCGAACATACGAGTACACCGAGTTGGATCTCCCACTGCCTTCAGCAGCATACATCGGGCGTACTACACACGCTCCAGTTTCTTTACATTTTATACTTTTTAATGAAAGACCAGCGTATCCAGGGCCGGAAATAAAACTCTTAAATCAGTGTTCAATTAATTGAACCCAATATTAAGGCTCCCACTGCGTTCAGTAGCAAAAAAGTCATTTTTTCTATCATTTTTTGTTGTAAATCCGGTATGTTAAGAAAGTGAAAAAGATTGTGTCGAAATTCCGACGTTTAGTTACTTTTAGTGCAAGAAAAAAAAAGTGCATCAGGGAGGAATGGAAAGACCTGTAGCAGCAAATATTTTTGAAAGGGTTAAAATTCGTATTTTTAAAAATTAATTGCACCATGATAGAGAATGAAGTCACTTTTTTATATGTGTTTTTAATAGGTATTTCGGAAATTGAGCCCAATGGTAGCATTGGCAAATGTGAAAGAAAGAAAAAGGTGAAATCAGATCTTTTTGAAAAAAAAATTACGGGTAAAAACAATATCTTTTTGAAATGATTACAACGTTTTAAACGAAATGTAAGAATATGTCACCCGCTTTGCCGTATTGTAAGTTGTTAGTTCATGGCGCGTTAAGAAAAACAGGTAAAAAATCAGTATTCCTTTCTTCTTCGCTACGGCGTTCCGGAAAATCTAACGACTGCTTCCTACTATGCTGGTGCCTGCGATGCGGTTTTTTAATTTCTGTTATTAATTAATATCTCGATTCATTATCAAGAAATGAAAAATCTCAGGGGCATCGGTACCTGAATTGGACTATCTTCACACAAAATTTCAGACTTCTACGTGTGCGATTGATTTTCCTAGCCATCGCACCCAAACAGACACACACATACACAAAAATCTTTGTTTTATTAGTATAGCTACCCTTATATAAATTATTTCCATTAGCGATTTGAAAAAAAAAGACATTTCATTTCTTGATAAAGAATTTAATTTAGCTAAAGAATTTAAAACCGTTAGACTCTAACTCTTAGCTGAAGAATATTTAACATTTTGAATACCTCAGGCTTCTTGAAATAGAAACTAAATAAGTGTCCAAAGGTATTTTGTGCCGAATATCCAAGAAAATTACTGAAATTCAGTACTGGCAGGCAGTTTGTGAATTCTCAGTTCAGCAGTTCATTTTTAGCAACTGAATAGCTACAAACAAGTCATCATCAAAAATATTAAAATCATAAGCCTAACCCATTAAAATTAGACTGGTTCTACAAAATAATAGTTTAATATTTCCTTTATCGCTTTCATGCATTCCAAACTCGCCAAGCAAAACTATTTCAGGCAGGCGCATTTATTTCAAAAACATGAAACATGAATTTTCATAATGTGTTACCTAATCAGTGAAATTTAAATGCAGCGAATATATTCTTTCAACAATAAATTGTGGTGTTCACAACCATAGTAGACCAAGTCCGCTTTGAAAAAAAGGAGACAGTCCATTTAAAAGGGGCATAAAATCTATTTTATCTACTTTCACAGTGAACCAAGCCTGTTTTCACATATTTTCTCGTCTCGTGTGTGGATAAAACAGATTTTATGCATCTTCTAAATGGACTATCTTTTTTTTTTTTTTTTTTTTTTTTTTTTTAAATGGACTTAGTCTACTATGGTTGTGAGTTCCTCAAATACTTTAAGCGCACTATATTAGTTTCATTTGAACACGCTCTACAAGTAGAAAAACGCTTTCATTGTACACTCTGAAAATTAAATGTGTAAATAAACAATTAAATTTAAAAAATCAAAAAACCCGACAGCGTAAAAAGCGAACTAATTAATTATTTCTCATCAATGTGAAACTATTTTTTTTCAATTCCTAGTATTAGCTCACACTCTCGCTATATATATATCTTGTTCAAATTTTTAATCATTAATAAAATACTTATTATTCATCCAATCAAGCTCAAATAATTTTTTTAACTTGTAGTGGATGACACTTGATGTTAATCCAGTTTTTTTTCAAATATTGATTCATTAATTAAATTAAATTAATTAATTTTCAATAATCGAGAGAGCCCTCTTCTTGATCAAGGTATTTTAAGCGCCACTCAAGAGGAAAAAAGAATGGGAGAAAAAAATTCTCTTACTGACCTAAGTAGGAATTGACTTAAAATATTTTTTTTATATTACTTGTTTATATTACTTACCTATTTTTTTTTATTTACTTGTATTGATGACTTTTAAGTTGTGTTTAATTGTTAGTTCCTATCTATAAACACTGTTTTGATGAGGTCTATAGATGTCTAGGATGATTAGGGTTGCAGTAAAGCTAGAGATCCTACATACACAACTTCCAGGTTGTATAATATTTTAAAGGAGCTTCTGACTGTAAAATAGTCAATGAAACATCGTCTTCATTTTGAAAGACCTATCCAATGATATGCCACTCAACAGGTTCCGTAATTTTTATTTTCGTCTCTACCGCCATTTTGTATTTTACGGTCGCCATTTTGAATTTATAAAACCAAAACCTAGCCTATAACAATCGAGCCGTTAAGACGAATTAATAGAGACCTCATTCACTAAATTCCACCCAGCCGTTTGGATGTTTCGAGGGTATAAAGAAATCCACATACACAGATACACGTGAAACACATAACCCTTCTTTTCAGTCGGGTAATTCGTCACTTTTATGTATATATGTAAATTTGTAAAATTATACCTTTGTCATAAAATTTACACTCTTGTCGTTAAAATTTACTTGTAGTTATGTTTGTTTATTGGCTTAATGGAAGTTTTTGTTATCCCTTCAAAAACTCAAACAAGTGTGTAAATTGTACAAAATTATTCGGATTTATCCGTATTGGTGTGTTACAAAATACACAAATATCTGTGTATTTTGCATATTACAGAGAAATGTGTGTAAGAATTTTACACAGCAGTTTGTGTAAGAAAAGAATATATCACAGGATTATGTGTAACAATATTGCGCAGAAATATGTGTAATAATAGAATTTTACAGAGAAATATGTGTACTTATTTGAACACAATAAATATCGATACTTGAATACTTGGTTTGTGTAATAGCAGCTGAATGGTTAATTTAATGGCTTAGAAAGTCGCAGATCGTGAGTTCAAATCCCGTTTCGGTAAGTTTTGATTCTTTACTGTAGATTGAATCAAATAAATAATTTCTACTCTTGATGTAGATGTATCTTACAAAACTTGTGACTGAAATGGTTTTAAAATATCCGCCAAAATGCGGAAATAGTAGCGGCGTCAGGATTTCCGTATTTTTTTTTTTTATTTTATTTTACAGACTATTTATTCAAATTATACAGATTCTATTCATAAATTATGTCTGTACTATTTTGGGTCTTTAAAACAACTGTAACAGTGAATAGCATGCAGTAAATATATTTCAGACGATCCTGTTTTTTGTAAATTAAGGTTATACTATTTTGTAATCTAAAAACAAATCTGCTGGAAAAGGAACAAGCACACGTGGTTGTTCTTCATGCAAATTTGTTTTGTGACCATAAAAATATTTAGTACAAAATTTGCATTCCAAAATATAAGGTTTTCTACTATGTGCATAAAATCCATCAATTTTGTATATTACATAGATATATGTGTATTCATGTGCAATTTACATGTTAAACTGTGCATTTCTGAGTTATCTGATAACATTTTACACACTTAAGCCGCTGAATGTCCTATTAAAATACACAGGAAAATATGTATTTCGAAACTGACACACAAGGGCGTGTATTTGGCAATTTACACGCCTTTTCACATACATCGAGGGCCCACCGTGGCTGAGTGGCTAAGGCATCACACCGCAAATCGCTTCAGAGCGTAGGTGGTATATGGGTTCGACTACCGTTGGCTCTGTTGCACACTTTTTGTGGAGCTCCTGATTGCAATTCTCTGGTGTTGTAAATTACCTTGTGACTATCTCGTCCTTGTATATTGACGATGACTTATAAGCGGACACCTGATGTCAAGCACACAAGTCACATGTATGTGTTCAATAAATAAATACATATATAAAGAAATTGCTTTTGTATTATCATATACCTGTTTTAATGTCTAAATTTACGCACATACTTCTGAGAGTGTCCAAATGATGCCACATATATAAATTTCGTGTATTTACTGCTATTATACAGATATGGTAAACAATACAACGAAGTGCAAAATATTTCAATTACATTTAATTTCATAAGATATATTCAATAAACTTTTTTTAAGTTTACAAATTTATGTAGGATAAATTTGTTTTAGTAAAATCGTAAATTTTAAAGAACTACGGAACACGATTAAACCTTTTAGTATAATTCTATATATAAGTTCTTGTATATGCATGGAAATATGTTTCTCATATAGAACAAAAACGGAGAAATTCCTATAAAACATATGGTTTTGCATTTTTTTTTGTTTTTGTTATGTAAAAGAATGTAAAAAGAAATACAAAGGCTTTCCTTGAATGAATGCAATATAATTTAATGAAATGCAATTTTTCTCAAACAAAAAATTAAATTCTAGTGATCATATTTACAGAAGCTATTACAAAATTTATTTTAATCAAATAGCTACTACAAAAGCATTCCTTAGTATTCCACTAAGTTACACTTTAACTTATTTTAAAATATTATACGAAATGGCTCACTCCATTCGAAAAACATTTTTAAGACAGGTCTTTGTCAGAAATTATAAGGGTTACTTTAAATAGAAAGAAAACTATTTAGTTATCTATGAAGTGATTAACTATTTTCACGCAATAACGTCATAATATATTTAATAAATAAAGACAATTGTGAATGAAACAGCACAAAATATATTTAACGGAGGTATTGTAAGATTTATTAAATGTGCAACAAAGTATGTCTTTGGTTAAGCTTCGTTGAACATTTTTACGCTTTATTTCAATGCTTAATTGTAATCTGTAATAATAGAAACTCAAGCGAGGAAACATTTAGTAAGTTAGAGCTTAAACATCCGTAAAAAGATAAATTGAAAGTAACAAGTCGAAAAAGTTTCATTTATATCTCTGCAGAAATATCATAGCGTGTAAAAATATCCTCCAAAAGGGAATACTGTCGTTTAGCTATTTTGAGTTTAGGCATTGTCCTCGCGTTTTTCAAACGTTTATTTATATTCAAATATTTTATATTTATATACATATATAGCGGATTTCTTTCAAGATAAGTGCATAAAACCTAGTTCACTAAAAATTGTTTCTCTAATGCATCAGTTTTTCTATTACTGTACCTATTGCCTTTGGAGTAGTTAGTTATTTATTTTAAAAAATAATAAAACTTTACAATACATGTTTGTAGAAAAGTCAATTCGCCAAACTTCCCCAAGGCTGTGAAAGGAATTGTACTGGTTGTAATTATATGTTATTTGAAGAACATATTTTTAGATTAGGATCTCAAAACTAATTCAAGCAAGAAAAAATAAGTCACTAATTGAAGGCGCTTGGAAACTAGTGAAATGTGGTTTGAGGAAACCTATGAAAATGATGAGTTCAACGAAGGATAAAAATAGGTGCTAGGAGTTTTAAGATTTTTTATACACACTACCGAACAGTATTGCCAGTGGGCTACTTTTTTTAATTCAGATTTCTTGATTGGCGCCACTTTTTTGAAATGGTAAAATTCCCCTTTTTTCACCTTAATTAACATGTCATTATATAAGGCGGATTTTACCATTTGAAAAAAGTGGTGTCAATCAAGAAATCTGAATTTTAAAAAAGTAGCCCACTGGCAATACTGCTACCGACCTAAAAGATAAAGCTCTTGTTAGTTAGTAAAAAAAAAAAAAAAAAAAAAAAATAGGCGGGGATGACTGGGATGACCACCTAGGGAACTCAGCTTACATTTAAGGTAGCATGATAGTGGAATCCAGAGGGGTAGACCAACTCCCCTAAAAGTTCCCGTTACAAATGACTTTTCTCTGCTTATACTACAGCGTTACCATTTCACATTATAAACCTGTTTAATTATTCAACCAATCATAGATATATGTATCTATGAATGGTTGAATAATTAAACAGGTTTATAATCATTTCAGGTTGCAATTGACTTATTATAGAGCAGTACTTTATTAAACCATATTTATGAAAATCAATCAAGTTTATACTGAATTGACAATTATTTACGCATGACAACAATGTATAACAACACAAAACGCAATACTATAACGACAACAGACTATTACGATTTTATACATTTATATAAAATGTAGAGTACAAATATAACACACCAAGAATGGAACATATCTTTTTTACAACTTAGACTACATAGTGTTTTGTAATAGCTCATATGATGAATTATGCTTTTACGATAGCTCTTCAATTTTCTATTTACTTATTTATAGGTTTGACAAAAATATTAAATATACACTTTCATTGGATATTGACAACATTTTAGTTATTATATAGTTATTACAAGGGATCAGTACATAACACATCAGAGTAGTTGAGATCTTTACCAGATAGAAATATGTGGGTAAGTTACCAGATATTACATAATTCTATCATATTTCACGTAATTATTTCTTTAGGAGAGACACCGGCTGAGCGATAAATGTGAAGATTATACAAAATAAAAGCTAGGAAGGACTGTATGAGACTGAACCTGTGAAAGGGGAGTCAGCTCAGAAAGAACCAGTGTGAACGAATATGAATTCATTTTTTTCAATGGATTTCACACATTCTATAATTTTGTTCAACAGAATTGGTCTCTCTAGAAGAAGTTGCAGCCAGTTCACTAATGACATTGTGTTTGGTTTTGTACATGGTAGTAGGAAGTGAGCGTGCTGTCCAACACATAGCATAAGGAAGCCGAGGGATCATCACAGACACAAAGTGGATAATCTCTTTTATTTATGCTGTATAGATGTTGTTGAAAATTTTAATGATTCGTTAAAAATAAGTATAGGTCCCTGTTGTGTATAAAATGTTGTGTTTGAAAAAAAAAAGCCAATCATATCTTCATAAATCAGCCCATTTGAGAGTCCGTGTGCTGTCAACGCTAAAACAGGTTATGTTTTATTTCATATTTCAGTAATAATGATGGGAATGGTAGAAATGCGTTTTGTAATTGTGTATGTGTTACAGCCGATTTCGTCTGTTGGTCAGCTGTTTCATTACTCACCACTCCTCAACGTCCACTAAATCAGATCAAAAAGTGTACTTTCGATGAATTTTGTAAATGTTATATAATTTTGATTAGCAGGTAGTTTGTATTATCAAATTTGCTGATAGCAAAAATACTCAAACTATCTGTTGAGAGTCCGAGTCTCACTCCACCCAACGAAGAGCTCATAGGATTGTAAATAGCATTGCTTAGAATACCGAGTTATCGAGAGCAAGCTTTGCACGCCATATGAAAAATTTTTAAGTTATTTTTATGAATGCAAAAAGTTGAAGCTGTTCCATCTGTTGTTTTTGAGCCATCAATATTACATAATTGTTGAACCCGTATAATTTTTGCGTCGTACATATTTCAATTTCGTCAGAGTCGGAACAAGATATTTTGAACATTTTGAAAATTAGTAAGATGCGAAAGTATCTAGAAAAGAGATTCGCTAGGGGATTTCCCTAAAGAACTTATCCTCCGGAGCCAATTGAAGGTCCATAGGGGGAAACCCGTGAGGACTTGAAGTGCGATTGTTGATATGTTTCTGTAAGCTCGAATCAGATTTAGTGTAATTCTTTGTGCTGAAAGCAAGTGTCGTCAACCATGTTAATCGGACATCCGCGGAGACCAAACCATGCAGGCATAGGCGAAACCACGTTGTATTATCGTGCTATACCAAAATTCGAATAAGTGTGGTGGAAGTCTCCCCGAAATGGAGGAGATGTAGAGTGGCTTTTATCACTTCTTGTGGTTTTTGAGACAGATGTGGGAGAAAAGAAAGGCTTATGTCGAAATAAACCCCTAAGTATAGTAAAGTATTTTCTGATTTAACTGTTTTCCCATGTATTTTATATATGAGCGCCTTTTTAGATTTTTTACTTTTGAATGTCATTGATTTTGATTTTTCTTGCAAAATTTTAATTTTATTGTTGGTCGCCTAATTTTGAATAATATCCAAAGCCAAATGATATCTCTGATTAAATAATGCCGTTTGAGGTGCTCAGATTACCAAGATTACTTCGTTCGCCTATTCCACCAGCCATTCACGTGATAAGCCTGCAGCAGAGTCTCCTAAAGGGCCAATCAATGGAACGGTCCCAGACAGGATCCTTGAGGTGAGCCTTTGTTTAAAAAAATAAATAAGGAACTATCCCGTCTACTACAGCCTTTCTATACGTCAGTAAGGTGGCAATTAAGTTAATTCATTGAGGATGATTTTTTTTAATTTTCAAGCGCAAGTATCGCAAGGTCCCAAGAGATTATTAAAAGCCCCTCGTAAAGTCCAGCGAGACCAGAGAAGCTGAGTTATGTTTGGATTTATTAAGTTTTATGTAAGATAATGCTCGTAGTAAGATTGTTTCTGCAGATTTGTTTTGTGTGAAACTATGTTGTTTGCCTAATAGCAGGATGTTCTTTGATATTGCATTGTAGATACAAACGTACCTTTGCTTGAAAACGTATATCCGGGTTTGATCAGGGAGCAATGATTTGTAAACAAATCTCTGTCTCCTCTGTATATTTGTTTTGTGTGAAACCATATTGTTTGCCTAATAGCAGGTTGTTCTTTGATATTGCATTGTAGATAAAAACGTTCATTTGCTTGAAAATGTACAGTCGTGGAAAAAAAAGTAAACACCCCCTACTAACTCCTCAACAAATTATCGTAGACAAAAGTTACTGGTACCGAACGATTGGAAATAAAGTCTACTTTTAAATGACGTAAATAAAATTTGCTTAGGGTGCCATCTACATATTAAAACGAATCCAAACTTCTTTTTTTTTCAATGGCAATACCCAATTTTAATGAGATATTTCAAATCTTTGGTTCAAACTATGCTCAGACACCAAATTTCAACTCATTCAAATGATAAGTTTTTGAATTATAGACATTCAAAATTTAGTACTTCTAATGTTAAATTACATTTTCATATTTTTATTTATATCTCCTGAAATTATGATCCTAATGTTCTAATTTTTTGTGTAGCAATAATACTAATATACCCAAACATAAATACGTTGAATTTGCACTTTTTATAATTTTATGATATGAATTATGAATTATGAAATTAATATTCGAAAAAAATATCAATTGCAACCTACAATTTTTTTTGATGGATTTAGATTTATAAAGTCCTGCTTTATGGAAATCCAAAACTTCACATTTTTCTTCCAAGTAGTTTTCAAATTATTCTTTAAAAACGGCAAAATGATGGTTTAACCCTTAAATGCCGGGTGTTGCTTTTCGGCAACATACCCAATTTAGGTTCTAAAATACTATTGGAATAATATTGAAGCTATAATGCCTAATGTTGCCAATAAAATACATTCTGAAAATATTATTAAATCGATTTTCAACATGTAGATGGCAACACTTGTGCTGTTTATAAATAAAGATAGATTTATTTTTTCAATTGTTGCTACTTGTTCTTTTTCTTTTGTTTGGAATCTTGCGAAATACCCTATTTTGTTCTGCAGTGAGCAAGTAAAATTTATTTCTTATTATAGTTCCCAAAATTCTTGTGTGTTTAATGTTATAGAATTTTATCACGGAAAATTATTTTTTCAATTAAAGACCAGTATTGCCGATTAGTAACAAACTGTTTTTTTAGCCGTAAACCATACTTAAAACAAAATATGATTTTTTTAAGTATTTTTCCCATGATCTATTTAAAAAATGAAAGCCAAAAAACATTATTACAATGATTTTTGAAATATCCGGCATTTAAGGGTTAAGGGGCCGTCTATGATAGAAGTGACAAGATATTTCGAAATTTCTTCTCCTATCCTGTAATCTAGCAGTCTTCAATAACTTCTTCAGATGCCTTGATCAAGGAGGCTCTCTTGGTCAACAATCGAGTACCGAACTTCAATTTGGATACAGCCCCTAAAATACGCTCCTTTTAAAATAATTAATTTCTCGGAAACTTATCGTACAAATTGAATAAAAATTTGTTTTTAGGTTAATTGAAGGGTGTGGAGTTCATTTATGTTGTTAGAATTGTGCATTGCTATTGAAAAAAATAAAGTTATGGTTCGTTTTAATATGTAGATAGCGCCCTAAGCAAATTTTTTATACATCATTTAAAAGTAGACTTTGTTACCAATCGTGTGATACTAATAACTTTCTTCTACGATAATTTTTTGCAGAGTTAGTAAGGGGTGTTCACTTTTTTTCCCCATTACTGTACGTTTTCAAGCAAAGGTTTTGTGATTAAGTCATGGATAACTAGCGTTCATAAGAAATGTTTTAATTTTTTAAATCCTGATGATGGCTTAGTATTAACTGAAAGTACTCGATTTTTAACATCATTTTAATTGTTTTATCATCTTTTATGTATTGAATCATTTATGTATTTTATATTATCGAAAACTTCTTTAATTTATATTCCTCTTAATTTTACACTTATGAACACATATTATGCATCAAAGCATTCGTTGGTGTCGCTAAAAAAATAACATCGCATAATATTACAGATATTCAATGAGAAAAAGGTATTAAAAAGCACGGGAAGATTCGAATTTTAGGAGGCCATGGACAGTTCAATGGAGATATGGCAACGAGATTATAGAATGTTTAAATGGCTCACATCTTCGGAACCCCTGAATCGAATTGAATAGATGTTGTTTCTGGATTCTTGAGAAAATAGCTGTTGAAACGGGAACTTGTTTTTCTCATGCTATCAATGTAATGACTCAGATGAACCAAGAACTTAGGCAGAACACACTTTCTACTAAGATTTGTTAAAGCTCTAGCATATGATCTAAAGTGCGCGTATTTAATGCCTTCATGGTTCATACTACTATTTAACCACTTGAATGGCGGTGATGCAGTTATGGCGTCACCTAATTTTAATTCCTGTTTTCCACATTGGCACCAGAATGTTTGAATGAAAATTTCACTTTTATTAAGTACGCGAAAATAAGCTTTCACTTGTTTACAAATAAATTTTCTCGTAAATACTGCTGTCATTCAACTATTTCTACATTTTACGAATACAAGAACGAATACGAATACCCCTGAATGGTTAATTAGAAAAAAAAGTACACTTAGCAAAAATACACTCCATTTCGTGTTATGGTGAATAGTTCAGAGTTCGATACATAGGAGAAACAAGAGAAAAGATAGGTTGTTTTGAAAATATTTTTAACACCCACGAACAATTCATGAGCAGTGACAGATATGAATTGTCCAGTCAAGATAGTGACTTCTTTACATTAACATATCTTTTGTGTATGCTATGCCCACTTACCACTAAACTGTTGAAGAGTGTGTCGAAGATATCAACCCCTCTCTCTCCTTTTCAAAGCGATTTTGAGTTGATTCTTAGTTCGATAAGGGAAAGTACATATGCAGAGCATATATATACAGAGCATTCCATGAATCTTTTACGGAATTAAATCCAAGGCAATCTAGGCTAGCTTACGCGGACTTTCAGACTTCTCTGCTTTTCTGACTGGCCATGAATTGTCATTTTTGATTGGTAAGAGTCTCCATACTTCACCAAGGATATGCCCTAAAAACTTTGGTGCAGTATTTTTGGCATTTAAAGGTTCTTCTGGAAAAGCACTACTAAAATTTGCTACTCAGAATGAGTTACTACTGTGACATTATTATTTGTCATCCTTGTAAGCTTAGCAACACATAGAAACAAATCCTTTGAGAGTACAGATGTTATTTTCGTTTTGAATACAGATTCGAAAGTCTTTTGCCTGGTAACCGAGCTATGAATGCATCAGGTGTTCAAGTTAAATTATTTGCATCACTCGTGTTTGCATAAGAATTTTATATAAGTCGATATATTCAAAATCTATGCAGAAGTGCTGCTAACCTAACAACCACAATCATACCTTGGACATCCTGCAGCTGGGTGCTTGAAAGATCATTTATTCTCACACATATGTTTTACTTTCTTTTTCTTTTTACTTTCTTTCTATTTTGTTTTCAAGTTGGAATTTATTCCATAAAACATCCTATAAGACATATTGCGCTATTTTACATAAACGCAACATCCAAATACCTTTTAATACGATAAATGTTAACTAACATGTAATCTCAAAAGGAAATGAAAAAATGTCCGCAATTTTTGACATTACTCTCTTTTAATTCTGGAAGCATGCTAATTTTAAATAAAATATTTATCATAGGACCATTTATTTTTACTTTATTTCCTTTCTTCATCTCTACAACAATAACCGTCTTTATATAAGGTGATCTTAGCTTGTAAAAAGATGTGGGTTTAAGTAAGATTCGAAACTTAAACACATTTACTCATCTAAAACTCTGAATTGCGACTACTGGCAAACAAAATTTTGGATACTACCTGTACCTTTATAAACACAAAAAAGGCTTAGATATGAAGATGAATTTTCAGAACAATTTATGGCATTAAAGAGACTGGTTTTAATAACTAACATTTTTTCAAATAATACAATAATTTTTGGGTGATTGGAACAACTACCGTTTCACGTAAGTGGCAGCTTTGGTACATTATTCGGTCCATCAAAAGTTACGAGCGCTCTTCATCCAAAATTACAGCTATAAACTTTCTTCTAAACTATGAAACTCTCCTTGATTAAAAATTTCGGAATGCTTTATCATTCATTTGTTTAGTGAATTATGTTAACTGACTTGCGAAATAACAAATCAGAAGAATGCTCTAAATAATCAAGCATCAAATATATCAGTATTTTAATTGAATCGTCTGTATATCCAAAGATTTAGCGCTAGTGGACTATTTTTCTCATCGAAAAGTAGACGTTTCTTCCAATATAAATTGTTAATTACTTTTAATCTAGTAAATGTCTTTAATTTTTTCTAAGGATTTCGATATTTTTTGCAGAATTATTTTAAATAGAAATTCTGAAAGGAATTATTTATTTCTTTTCTGTTATTAAGAAGCACACTAGCGATGCGTTTTTTAAATTTCTGATTTTATTTTTATTGGCTTAAATTGTATATACACCGTTAATAAATACCAAAACAAAAAATTAGAAGTTTTGATGCTAGTACGATTTTTATGTACAGTTACTGTAAAAAAGTACCAAACAATCATAAAACTTGATTTCTTTGGTAATAATGTAAATTTTTATTTCATACCTTCACATTCGTCTTAGGCGATAGCTCCATATTAGAATGGATATAAATGCTGTTTCCATTAACGACTAATTTTGAAGCAATAAGAAAACAAGCAACAATTAATTATACTAAATACAAAATTTTAAGAAATTTCTACGGTTAATTTCATAGACATTTCATATTAAAATTCAATTATTTCGGGGGTCTTTCTTAACCTCTTGAATCTTGAGCAGTGATGTGGGAAGGGTAAATACCCAGCTGATAGGTATTTATTTTTTGGTTACATACCCAAGGCCTGGGTAAATACCCCAAAACTGGGTATTTTCGTATTTCGCTGTAAAATATCATAATCTTCGAAAAAATTCTTGAAATCATAGCTTAAAATGTTTCAAATGTCATAGCAGTATTCAGTTTAATTAAAGAAAAATACATGCATCTTGTCCGATTGAGTGGCGTTTCAAATCTTTTCCATTATGTTCTGATATTTTAAGATAGCAGTCAATTAAGCATTTAAAAAAAAATTAATTGATACATTGAGAACCATCAAAAGAAATAACCCTTTACATGTAATGTTCAGTATAAATTAAGAGGAAAAAGTTAAAGAAAAAAACAATTCCTTGAAATTGCCAGAAACTATATGGGGAAGTTATTTGCAGTCTTAAATATTTAACGCTCAAACTATTTCAAAGTTTGTTTTTAATCGAAATTTATTTTCTAAATATTTTTTAAAGAAAAATGAGTTTCTAAATTTTTGTCATATAATAACAAAAAAAGACACTTCTTGAATACATAAAAAAGAAGATAATGCAATGCGTTTCAAAAGTTTTTCTTCATCAGTCACAAAAAGGCAGTCCTACGAACCAGTACAAATGCAGAATAAAGTTTTATTTTCGTTCTGATACAGTCATTGAGGGTAACTTTGAGCCATGGGGTGTAATTTTGCGCCACGTCCTAATTTTCAATATGTTTGACTTCAAAAGGCTGAAAAAACTCCAGTGCTATACTCTGTTGGCAAGATTATAAACTGGGCTTTCTACTCTTTATTTTAGAACATAAATTGGCAACATTATACACAATTAATTGCATAATTCAACTATTATTGTGAAGTACTGTTTTCAAGTTAATTTTGAATGCTGTTTTGAAGTTGTTGTAATCCAATTAAATTTTTATAGTAAGTAACAATGTACTCATTTATCAGACATATTATTATCTAAACGTTATAAATGTGTTAGTATTTTGCGATTATGTATTTACTAATAGTCAGTAAAATGTAATATCAGAAGGCAATACCATTTTACCTTATTTTCAGTATAACTTTGAGCCGGCTAAAAGTTAGGCATAGGTTTATTGCTTACCGATAAATCCTGTATAATTTTCTGTTCATAAAAACTATGTGAAATAATGATTAAAACAAATGGAAAAATAAAAATTATCTGATGATTATACGAAAATACC
The DNA here is from genome assembly GCA_963932465.1 of Maratus speciosus. Lineage (NCBI taxonomy): Eukaryota > Metazoa > Arthropoda > Arachnida > Araneae > Salticidae > Maratus > Maratus speciosus. The sequence goes on along the minus strand of OZ010787.1, from coordinate 680,555,241 downwards.
ATTTACTTGTCAAAAATTCACTTGTTTAAAAATGTGCACGTATATTATGTATGGATGCCGAGAGTGTGCATTGGATATAACATGTAAATATTTTCAAAAATGTGTGTAAAATACATAAAATTCATTTAAATACTTTATTTGGGGCTGAACTACTGAAATTTGATATCCCATATATTCGATCAGGGATGCCAGTTTGGTCTCAAATTTTAATCGGACATTTTATACCGGATAATTCATACCGGAAATTTCCAAAGAAGAATTTTTACTTTCTGTGATCGTTAAATCTCTCTTATTAAATAAAGCTTAAAATACTATTTTTATTTCTGGTATTGACACTAAATTTTTGAATAAGGGTGGAGGCCAAACTAGTAACTCTGCATTCGAAATTTTTTTTATTCTTGTTTGATTAATACTAGTACGTACTACTGTAACTATGGCTATATTATTGAATTAAAACATTGAAAATTGTTTTTCGCTACATTTTTTTGTTTTATGTGAACAATAAACTGTTTTGTTTTTTTTTGCTAAATATTCATGGTTTTCTTCCTCCACTCTTCTTATGCATAATATTAGTTGTAATATCATAAATTATACAAATCTTGTAATGTTGGGAAATGTAAATTAGGAGTCTTTAAATATCTGAAGAAAAATCTTTTTTCGCTTCAAAGTTGTCCTAACGATAATACTTTTTTTTTTTATAATGTCTTATTTTATGTGATATTTATATCATGGAGCAAAGTTACCCTACATGGTTGAATAACTTTGAGCCAGGATAAAAATACATTTTTTTATTGTTTATATCATTATTGTTCGTTAACCTCTGATAGTCATACAATAATTTTGGATCATTTCTTCTCTTTTATGCCACTAGTTGCAACAGTATTCTTAAAATAAGAGTAGGGCATCTGAAAATAGAGAAAATGTGGATCAAAGTTACCCTGAATGACTGTGGTTATAGTATGAAATACAAGTAGGATGTGCATCACATAAATTGTAACTTTGAGAAAAAAAACTTTCTAAGGGAAACAGCAATTTACTTGAAAAAGAAATAAATGGTGGCGTTCATGCCCCAACAGTATACAAAAACCTTACACATCGTTATACATTGGTATGGGGAAATAAGTAGTAATGCTGGATACATTAACGTGCACAAAATAACCAATAAGACGTATTAACCCTTTTGAAAACAATAATGATAAAATTAACCTATGGTGGAAAACTATTATCCCAAAGAACTTTAAAGGGTTAAAAGCGTAAAAGATAATACGTTTTTATAACAAATAAGGGCAATTAATGATGAATCTTATCAGCTAAACAAAAAAAATTTAAAGGATGTTTTTTATATTCGTATTAAAAAAAATCGACGTTTTTAAACCAGTTGTAGAACTAATTGAATCCTTTCAATCAAATGAGCATCAGAGTATTTTAGTATGTGAAAAGTTAACTATTTCCTGTATGTGTAATGGAAGAAAAGAAGAAAAAACATTCTAGAAAATATACAAGGAAAAAAGCCATTAGTTTTTTTTCCATCTTGCAACAGATATTTAAAATCTACTGATGCAAGGGAATGCAGTTGGTTAAAAAACAAAAAAGCATTTTAACGTTCAAATTGACAGACAAACAAACAGAAATAGCCATTCGACTGCAAATTATAACTTTTTTGAATTATGTTTACCGAAAAAAAAAGTTTAAAGCTCATTTTCATACTAAAATTATGCCAAACTCTGAAATTTTCAATACGAGCACCTAATTCTGACATCATATTTGGATTCTTTATAAATTTTACCTTAGAGTACCAAATGGGAAACCATTCGATGAAATAGATTACTAATTATAAGATTTAAAATTTGGAACTCCTAATGTTATATTCATTTCTAATTGTTGCAAAATAGATTACAATGCAATGATCTTTACTCTCCGTAACCATGTCAATCATTAGTTGTTTGTAAAAAGAAATTAAGAAAAGTGATTTTTTTGTATTTTTATTATTATTTTTTTTTAACCCATTAAAAACGAGCCTCCTTTACACTTATTTTAATTCTTTGACACCAGTTTTTGCCATTTTGTAACTTGGATTTATTTAATCGCTCAAAATCTGACGAATAATAGGAAAATTTACAAACTAAAATAGTGGTATGCAAATTTAAAATTTTTGTTCTCTTTACCTGGCAAGTTTTCTTACCAACCGGCTTTAATGAGTTAATCTTATGTCATTTTTTATTAATTTTGTGAATTTCTCTATAAAGATCCTATAGATACACTAATTAACGTATAAACAATTAAAAATAAGATTTCATAAACAAAAATAACATAATGATTCATGTTGCCATGATAGATAATAGTATTACAACAATTACAGGTCAGTCATTTCAAATATAAATCGAATGGAAACATGACAGGGTTTTCAAGATCCCTGATAGTTTAAAATAATTTCGCTTTGCTCAAAAATTATTTCAAGTTAATTAAACCTGAAACGAAAAAATAATCCGGTTATTGGGGAATAAATTGTCTACATTTTTTGGGACACTCTGAATATTGTATAACATTATGCATAGAATTAGTTGCGGTATTTGTAGTGATATATATTTTTTTAAAAAGCTAAAAAGAATATCCTTTAATATTCTACAGTTTTTACCCAATGATACATAAATGCATTATCTCCATCTGCGTCAAATATCCAAATATCAACTTATGTGAGTAAATGTGTGAACATGATTTGAAAAAATTCAAATCTTTAAAAAATAGATTTTTAAGCAGCATTTATCATGCTGACAAAATATTTTAGACAAAATATTTTTTCATTTTACAAATTTTGAACCTTAACCAATTTTCATAAATTAGTTCATAGGATAAAACTAGTATATGCAATGATTTTAATATACCTTCTAAACGAATGAAATCATCAAAAATATCAAAATAATTTCATGTAGAAATACTAAAGATTTACTTTATAAGTAAAGCATAAATAAATTATAGTTATGGAAAGTACTTTCTCAAGTGATTTAAGGGGATCGTGGACTTTGAAAACCGTGAAATTTAAAACAAAATCAATCATTGTTTCATTCTAATTTTCTTTTGATATTTTATCTATATTCACCTTATAGCGTTCACCCCCAGTGTAATATCAATCCAGTCATGTTTTTAACGATTTCTAACGCAGTTTTAAAATATCATCTGTAACCAAGGGTTGAATTGTTCCATGCGAACTAATTTTTCTCCAGTTCCTTTCGCATTAATCAAGCATCTTCATAGATTTATTTTTCAAATAAATGTGCATCCGTTTGTAAATAAAAGATTATTAATCGCAATTATAAACATCAAATGTAGTATTGAGGTCAAAAAAAAAAAATGATGAAAGTTTGAGTAAGAATTTTGCTATAATTTTAGTAGTAATTGGTGGACAGCGGGCTTCAAATTTCAGGAATGACACGAAAAAAGAAAGAATTTAGCAAGCCTTTGCTATGAATATGTGCAAATCTCTGTGTTCAAATTAAATACATGATAGTCCAATTAATATTAATGAAATAGTTTTAAAAAGTATCTTATTTTAAATGTATTTTAGAATAATTATTTTGCTAAATTTACGCTGGAGCAAAATGATAAAAACGCAGTAAATATTTCAAATGTGCGTCTAGTGATTGGTGGTTATTTTTGCATATAATTTAACTAAGAATTTTAAAGAGATTCTGAGCACATTCGTTTAGTTAGTAAAAATTTTGATGTGGAGAGGAAAAATGCTTTGTGTCTTCGAAAGAGGACAAATTCTGTCTTATGCGATGACATCGAGATGAGAGTTAAAAATTTTTTTACAAAGGTAAACGTTCAAAGACTGCCATTTTTAATTTCTTACATAATCTAATTGTTTATGGTACATCAGAGGCTACAGGAAGGCCAGAAATTCTGTTGAAATGATTCGAAAGTCGGATTGTTCGCACTGTCGTAAGCAAAGAATGACAGCAAAGGAAATTTGAAGACGCCAACAATAGTATGGACTATAAGAAATCAATTATAAGGTCAGAAACCATTAAATATGTTAAATCAGGTCGGTATCCATGTTTAAAATCTGGCCATAAAAATGCCCGCATCCAGTTTGCAGAGAAACATCGTAAGCAACAAACTTGGTGTGCAATTATTTTCAGTTATGAAAAACAGCTTAATTTCAATGTTTCGAATGGTATTCATTCATGTTGGTATAACCTTCCAAAGGAAAATAACATATTTTCCATGCGTCTACTAAGTGGAGGATACGGAATGGTCTGGGCTGCTTTTTCCTCAGGAGTTAATCATATAATTGCTTTTCTAGAAAGAAGAGAAACAAACATACCTATATTCACATCTTTGAAAGTCATTTTTTGAACCAGTATGAAAATAAATGCCGGTCTTATCTATATTTTTCAACAAGACAATGCCTCAATTCACCCAGCAAAAGCCACAAAGAAGTGGTTTGAAGATAATTACATTCCCATACATGATTATTCGGTCAATGGTCCTAAACTATATCCATGGAGAACGTTTGCGGTATTATATATCTGAATTGGCAATGTATCCGAAACAAATGATCAAATGGCCCAGTATACTTCGAAATTATAATTAAAATATGTCATTTTTGACGCATGATGCGTTTTGTCACCTCGTCAGATTCGAAACTTACTTGTAAACTCTATGCTACAACGCTTTATTGAATTTATTAAACACAAAAGAAGCACTGTTGGCATGTAATATTTCGATAATTAAAAAAAAAAAAAAAATCTTTTCCGTTCTTGTCATATTGGTCCTGTTTCTTATCCATTGAAAATGCAATTCATTATACCTTAATGATAATTGTTTTACATTCATTTCTTTATAGTGATATTCACTATTTAGCTTTATAAAAGCAATTTATATGGTTTATATATGGATTAATATCACTATATATATCATATAGTCAATTAAATGATCGTTCCTATGATTTTGCCCCCTAGTTTATATCAAAACGAATGCATAAATATATCTTTTCAAAAGTTAAACCTGTATTAAAGAAGTCACTGATTTTACATGGAAATTTAAAAACCGCAAGAATAATATTTTAAATATGAAATTCATACGCATTATTTTTGTAAAGAATTTTTTTGTTCGGAAAAATCATATATTTGTTTCGGAACTTATTTGTTCGTGGGAAATGTTTGTTCTATGTCAGTCACAATTTATAGAGATTTTAAATAAGAGGACAAAATTCTTTACATGAACTTCCATTATCCCTTTAAAATATATGTTATTTAAAACTTTTGTTTTTAATTTATAATTTAGGTCTAATCTGTTCTATGAAATTTTAGACATTTAATAAGAACAATATATGTATTACTACATTTTTCAGAGATTACAGAGACCAAATTTTTTTCAGGAATGAGTCAAATAAATTTTTCCCTAAATTATAGAACAGATACAAAAATTTATGTAAATTTTTGCTTAATGTAGATCGCATTAGATACTACCATCTACGTATAATCGATGTACAGAAATCTTCATAATTCTATGAAACTGTTTTATAAACTTATAAAAAACGATTACCCAACTGTAAATAAAACTTTTCACATTAAACATCTAATTGCTGCTATATCTAATGACATCAAAAATGCACTTAAGTAACATAATTAATGAATCACTAAGTCAATTGATACACATATCAAAATGATTAAAATAACTAAAAGTTAATGCAGAGGTATAATTTAAAAATTTTATCAAAATGTTACAAAACCGTTAGATTACAGAAAAATATGCAAAAGAATTTCCATCAAAAACGTCATCTCATTTAAAGGAAGAAAATAATTAAATATCTCGCATTCTATTGCAACAGAGACTTTAAAATTCTGTGCAAATGTATGCTCTATATTTATTCATTATACATGCACGCAGCTGAGAGAAATAGAAATATGACATAAGATATTGAAAATCCATTTCCTGTGATCTTTTTGAAACTTTACTTCTTTCTTCAATACATAGAATTCCTTATTTTATAGAATTTTTTAATATTTTCTTCCGTTTTTCAATCTTTTAAAATAGAATGATATGTCATAAGCTCATCCTGAGTTATGGGATTTCCAGATTTAGATAAAAATGCCGATTTTATGAAAGAAGAAAATAACACGGTAGAGAAGAGGAAGATTTAAAGTAAGTGTTTCTTTCTTTTTTGAAAAAATTGAGATAAAAGAAGAAAATTTGATGGAAATAAATGATGCAAAAAACGAAAGGGAACATTCCTTTCAAACAAAACATTGTAATTTTTTTAACCTGTAAGGGATGTTTTTAAAAAAGTATACGCAATTGAAATGATCATAAAGTTATGTATTATCATCATAGAGAGCGTGGATTAATCTTGGAATGTAACTTTTCTATTTTAGGCAATTTAAATTGGAAAGGTCATTGAATTTTAAAAGTCCTACCTCACCATCTGCTTGCCGAACAGACCATCCAGCCTTTCTTTGTTTGTTGGTGGTTTGGTGATGTCGGCGGTCTTCTGGAACATTGTTTGCGAACACTTCAAACAGCCCCTTCTGCCTCGAATTTTTCTCTCATTCTAAGAAGTCTCGTAGGGATATGATTTCAAACTTTTCCCTAAACTGTTTCTGCACTTTAGCTACTTTTTTAACTTCCAGTAGCATGTTAAGATAATTGCTCATTCAAAACTTAGTCTGGTTTTAGTCGTTGTTTCAAGTTATTTAAACCTGAAAGGGAAAAAAAGCAGTATTGCATTTATAATAAAATAAATATCTAATTCATTTTTTCGAAATACCCTGTATTTACACTACCTGAATTATTAGAAACAGGAAAAATAGGAACAGCATGTTTAGGTAAAATTCTATATATATAAACATAATAACAATATTTTTAATAAAAAAGCACCTTTTAAAATCAGGAATGTACTTTGTTTAGTACATTGATTAAAAAAATTATCAGAAAGAAAATCAAATTAAAGAAATCATCCTTCAATTTTATTATAGTGCACTTCTGATAAATTAAAAAAGCGGCCACTTTTTACTTCTCTGTCAACGAACAATCTTTCTGCTCATTAAATTATATAATGGTGTCAGTACCACAACATATTTATAATTGAGTTTTAAAATAAGTAATTATTGAGAGTCTCAAAAATATGTTTTCTTTTAAAAATATTTGTGTTGCAAGTGCAATAAGTTATTTAGTTAAAACAGAAAATAGGGCCCACATATTTAAATGATTTTTGGAGCACTATGTTCTAGAAAAAATAGCACTAATAAGAAAGAGGGGAAAAATGACTGCTTGATTGAAAATACAGTTTTTCATAAAATACAGTTAATTATTAAATTGTAGAGTAGCATCGATTGAGTATAAAGCCACCTTGCGCACATAAAATATAATATTAGACTGTAGAAAATGCTTGCTAATGTTATAACGTAATTGTAAACAAATGAGCATTTTACGTGTTCTTAGCCTTCATGTGCGCAAAGTACCTTTGTGTGTTAAATATATGCTAATCTGCAACTTTGTAAATAAGCTTTTACCCTATATTATGCAGTTTTTGAAGTCTGCACGTGAAAGTTTAAATTTACCGCTATAAACGGTAAATTTAAACTAAGCACTGTCATCGAAGAGCGCCTCATCACTTTGTTGTACCTAGACTTGATTCATAACACTATGGCTATCAGCTTTTAAAATCTAGGTGAAGAGGCCAAGAAATGTAAGAGTTTCCAGAACAAGAATGCGTAATTTCGCATTACCGTAAATTGGGATTACTTGGACCCACATAAAAAAAGGTTTTAACCCTTTGAGGGGCGGTGGGATAAAATATATTCCACCTAATTTAAACAAGATTCTCACCAGAAAATTTTAACAAAATTTTATATTTTTAACTTTGGGGGAAAACCGGAGAAAAATTGCATTTCCTTATTTAATAATAAAAGTTTTCGATTATTCCGATGAGAATTCATTATTTAGAGACATTTTTGCTTACCCCTCAAGGGGTTAAATTAGTCATGGGTCGTCTGTGTTCAGTGTATGGCGCGATCCATCGAGCACTGTTCAATTATGTCAATACTCTTAACACAGTGGAAGCAGGACTGATTTAAATATTATTTTTGTTATGTGTTAATATGTAACGTTTAACAAAGTAACCTTTTAGATGTAAATTTCCAACTGGGCGAAAAATGTCCTGACCAGTATTTGAACCCGGGACCTCCTGGCTGAAGCCGCCAATGCTCTGCCATCTGAGCTATCCCGGACGATTCTGGTCGAACTTTTTCACCCAGCTAACCTTGATGATTACAGCATCTGGTCTGAAACCTGGTTCAGCTCAACAGAATAAATCTCAGGTAATGGAACTCCAGAAATCGTTGGATACGAAATTACACTAGATTAATATTAACACAATTATTCTAATTGGTAAACCTATCATATTAGATGTAAATTTCCAACTGGGCGAAAAATGTCCGGACCAGGATTCGAACCCGGGACCTCCTGGCTGAAGCCGCCAATGTTCTGCCATCTGAGCTATCCCGGACGATTCTGGTCGAACTTTTTCACCCAGCTAACCTTGATGATTAAGGTTAGCTGGGTGAAAAAGGTGTGAAATCTTAACGCGAAACCGGCCGGAACTGGAAATAATTAGTCAACTCGACACGCAACCGAAATAATTTGTTTCAACACAACTCAATACGAACCAATGAGTCAGAAAGAGGGATAAATCAGTGAAGAACAACAGTTGCTAGATTTTACTCAATCATAATATTTTTAAACCGAGATTCCTTTATGTCGAGAATGTAATTGAAAAACCTTCAATGAATTATTGAAACTAGATATCGATTATCATTTCATTTATTACTCAAATAATGAAAACCATAAGGATTTGTAACACGTTTATTAGATACTTATCTGACCTGCTTCGTATAACAACCACAGAATGTTCTTTGTTTTTTCAATAGTTCTCTTTTTGTATCAATTACGTATATCACTGGCATATTACGCAAGTAATCTTGCAATACTTATAATTTTTTAAAACACGTTAATACTTTAAAAAAATTTCTCCACAATTTGACTTCAAGTGCAGTTGAACCGGATAAAACAAATAGTGAAAAGAAGATTGCGTTTCAAATGAAAAAGTTACAAGTTGCGTTTCCATAAAGGAGCAGTTTTGCATAATTTTTAATTTACTGTTTTTTCGTGATATCTGAAATAAGATATTTAAAAGGAAAGCTGCTACATAATTGCGATCGTATTAAATAAAAACAAAAAACATTCATCAGGGCATGAGATTATGAAACGCTTCCCAAAATTATCGGAATATTGTGAAGAAATTTCACTTTTTTGTTCATTGAAATGATCTTTTTAAATAAAGAATTTATTGCGCAGTAAAAATTCATTTTTTAATAATTGCTCTCTATGGACCATAATGGGAACAAATTCTTTACTGTAGCCCTGAAACTTTGTAAAACGGAAATGTTTAGTTAAGTTTTAAAATCCAAATCACAGCTCAAAACACACATCTATCAATTAACGCTCATAGTTCGTTCTGTAACCGAATTTTTTTTCTCTGGAAATATTCTATAGCCCTCAATATTCTATAGAAAACATATTTTAGTGCATATCAGACATGTACTTAAATTTACTTATGTTTGAAATAGTGTAGCCTCTTTAAAATACGCTGCAAACGACCCCCCCCCCCCCATAGGTCATAATGTAATGGAATACTCTGTACGTCCCGGTAAACGCATGTAAACAAACTAGAAGGCTACTTATTCCATACTCTAAAAGAAAGAATGCTTCCGTCTACCTCAAGTTATGTATATCAATATCATTATGTTCAATATGTAACGGCATGAAAATGTGCCGAAAATGTTTTATCCGCGAAGACCATAATGTAACGGTGTTTTTTTGAATATTCGTATAAAATAACTATGAATACTACGCACTTTATTTTCAATAGCGATCATGCTATAATAAATCTCCATAACATATATGAATTACATAGCAAGATGATTATATTTGGGAGAGTTAGAGCGTGGTCAGATGGCCAGAGAGACCGACGAAGAGACAAAGCTAAGTCATAAACTTTTTCAACTATTTTGGGAAAGGTTAAAATGCGGACATACATGCAAAAAAAGAATTTTTAAACATACATAAGTTTGTAACTGTTAATGATATAGAAACCTGACTAAGTAGGTAAAAGAACTGCTTAAACTTGAAAATACTAATATTCAATTTTAAACGAATAATTTTATTACATCATTTATTGCAACATCCATTTTTCTTACACCATTTGTTTTACCAAAACTCATCTGTATGGACCCACATCCTTTTATGTTGAATATGGGGCATTCTCACAATCTTTTGACTTTTGGAAAAAAAAATCTGGCGAAATTAAACTTGCTAAAATAACATTTTAATCTGATAGACGGATGCCTTAATGATTCAAAATAAAGAAAAAATGGTCAGCAGCGATTTTTTTTTTATTTAACTAAAGTTTAAGTTAAACTTGTAAGTTTAATTTTCCTTACCATTTTACCTCTATAACTTTTTATTTTCTTCTAAATTTTTACTTATAATGAATTTGCATAGTACCCACAGGACATTCAAATAAGAAACAATAAAAATGTAGTACTTTTAATACAGAATTTTTGTATAACATTGTCTTAAAGGGGTGTTAAAGAAGGGACGGTAAGGTAAAAAAAAAGCGTACGGTATAGGAAAAAATGGACAAAATGGGACAAAAAGGGGCGGTAAGGATGGAACGGTAAGGAAAATGACCACGTATTTTTAGGCATATCATGTTAAGACTAAGTGATAGCCACAATGTTCATTGATTTTTAGAAACAGTTGTTAACATTGGATTAAATTAATTTTTTTTTTTATTTTACCTCATAAAGTGCAGGAATAAACCTTGGGGACGGTAAGACTACCCATAAAGCCACTATCTTGAAATTGATATTTAAATGCAGATTTAAATTCTGCAGTAAATTTCCTGTCAAAGAATTTTAGACATTCTTCCTCTAGGATACTTTTGCCTGAGAAAAAACTTGAAAAACATTCTGTGGCTGGATCTGAAGTGATTTTCTGAATAAGTTTAGCAAGAGTGACTGTAAGGTTGAAAAACACAGGGACAGAGTTCAAAAAATAATATCAACCGTAAAAATGTGTGCAGGTTAATTTTTGTGCTACCTATTTATATAAAACAATTATCCCAGTTTCGGAAAAAAATGACATCGAATTACTTTTATTGAAACAATTTTATACAGACAGCTCCAAACTTAAAAATCAGCATCAGGGACACGGAACGGTATAGGAGTTTTCCTGGTATTTGGACCCCAAACAACGTCCAAAACTTATATATCTCGTTAACATTGTTATGCAATCATGCAATGGGATGTTCCCCAGTATATGAAATAAAAAAACCCACAAAAAAGTGTATTAAAATAAGAATTACAATTCAGGGACATGAAAATCGAAAGATTGTGAGAATGCTCCATATAAACTTTTAATCGCTAGCTAATATTAACAGTTATAAACATTTTTTCTTTAGTTATATTAGCATTAAAATAATCAGACCTAAGTAAATTTTCTTCTTCATTTTTCTCCGAGATCTCTCTTTCAGATCTATTATTTCCCGCTTTAAACTAATGGAAATGTCATTCGGATATTAAAGGAGAAAATATTGATTTTATTTTGAAGAATTTAGAGTCTAAATTATTTTGTTGCAGTTCCATTGCATATAAAAAGTATTCACAAATATTTCTGGAATTGGAATTGACAAGATTTACTATCATATGAAACGCACATTATTTTTTTTACTATCGTTAGCACCCTTTTAGAATACTTAAAACTTAAACAGAAAACATATATTTTTATTAACTAAATATGTGAAAACAATTAAAAAAAATCTTTTTATAAGAAAAAACATAAATGTACGAAGTGAATTCTTTTAATTTGGATAATTATGTTTTTTTATAAAAAATCGAGCTTCTACTACAAAGTATTTTGGTAATAATATTCACTAAGAAACAATTTATTAGATAAAGTTTTGAAAAATTCTATTTTGAAAAATATTGTAATCCCAGCACTCTTTGAATTCGAATAAGCCACTAACTATATTTATATTAACCCTATTTGATGTACAAGAAGAATAATAAGTAATTAAATCATTTCAGTAATTTGAAAATTTAAATTCTTATGTGATGAAGGATTATAATAGAGGTGGATAAAGAAAGCTTACTTTACAGAACTTTATGAAACTTGCACTAATAAAACGAAGTATATGGGTCAATGAACTATTCTTTGGGCCAAAGTCGCACGTCATTATCGTTATTTATTACTGAAAATATATAAATATTTAATTATATTTTTACTTGGCATGGTTACTAGATAACTGAAGTTTTAGATGCGCCAACCAGAAGAACTTTATTGATTTTCGCTAGGATCTGAATTTGTCTCTCATGTTATCGAGTTCAGAAATTGTTATTTCATAACACAGTTTAGCAGGAAAAATAAAGATATTACACATTATTTCGAAATTTTACACTGCTAAAGCACAGAAAAATGGTCTAGCTGTTTTTCTTAACAATAAAAACTATAATTAATAGATTTATATATTTTTTTATGAGGGATAGGAATAAGTATACAGAATCTACTCTTATACAGGGTGAATAGTAAAGCCAAGAAACACTGAAATAACGACTGAACGGATATAGCTATAATTCTAGGACAGTTGTCTTCCTATATAAAAATGATTATGCTCTATCATACGAGAGTAACACTGCAGTACGCCTACAGTCAAAATGTGCACTTAATCAACTTTATCTTTAAAACTATGACAGACAGCTAAAACAAATGTCTATTACGAAAGTATAGACCCTCTTCGATTTATTATGAAAAGACATCTCACATGTAAAAATAATTTTAAAGTTCTGAAACGTTATTTTTTACTTATTCAATAACCGGGTTAAATACATCACTTATTGTGCGCAGAAGTTTAATATTAGAGGGCAAAAGCACATTTATAATCAAAATAAGACATATACGAAAGGTTAAATTTATTTTAATTAAAAAAAGCAGAATATTAATTAGGCTCAATGTGTCTACCATCGAAACACACACAGACTGCTGAGACCGGGAACGAGTTGACCAACCTAACTAGATTAATTTTATTAAAATAAAATGAATCTTGCTTACATGTGGATTTATAATGTCGCGTATATAAATACGTGATTTGGTGACGTATTTATGCCGGTGACTAGATATCTAAAAGTTAACATTTCTGGACTTTTAATTGTTATATTTAATTATTTCAGAAGAAGTAGTTTCATATATTATTGAGGTCGGTATATACTTCCGTAATTTTATTTTACCATTCCTATCTCACATAGATTTCCAGTTAGAGTCGGTAAATATCACATTTTGTCAATAGGAGGCGCTACATGCATTCTCCTAGAGTCTTTTGGCTACAGGCAGATACTTTTCACCCAATTATAGCCTTATGCTTTTGCACTTATTTAGCATTTTCCGAAATCACTTTTCACACTGTATATTTCCTTTATTTACTTCATGGTTTTAGGTACTCATTACACATCTTGTGTCAAGCTAATTTTGAAAAAATTATGATTCGATCGAAACGATATAATCTGAGACGCAATAGTTATCTATCTCGTATTTATGATTTCGCAGTTTTCCACAAACTAGTATATTAAATTTTTTCTTTCCCCAAAGTACATGTTACTTTCTTTTAATATTTTATTTCATTTGCTTCAACAAAATTTTAAAACTGAGGTTCTCTTTTTAGAAATATTTAGTAATTAGTTTATCAAATATATGTAAAAAATATCAGATCGGGAGTATTAAAATTTAAAGTTTAATTTTGTAGAGACTGGAAACGTTTATGCTTAAAGATATTTTCATTCATTTATTTAGTTTCAAAATTATAGTTATTGCGCATTATGCCTTGAGTAGTAGATAAAGTTGTTAAAAATTCATTCGGCTGTTAAGCTGAATTTAATATTATAATAAATAGTATTATTAGCATTATTATTATAGTATTATTAGTATTATAATAATTCTCTTATATTATATTTAAATTAGAAGTACCAAAGAAATTTTAAAAGACTGAGTTAGGCATATATTTCGGAAGCTTTTTCTCAGTCTCGAAATATTTTTTTTTTTTTTTTTTACAAAGAGGGATTGATAATATGAAGCATTTTAATACATATTGCCTTCGAAGACATTATTATGAAGAATATTTTTTCCTTAGGGAAGACAAATGTTTCATTATGAAAGACCATCATAAAAACACTAAAAACATTACAAAAATTTCTAAAATTAAATTAAAATCCTCCTAATGAAACCGAAAAGCAATAAAAACTATTTTTTATATTCAATGTTTATAAATATATGACTTAAAATGCAATGAAAGACAGCGAGAACTTGGGAAAGGGGTGATAAACATCATTCATGTCACACGTGTTACGAGAACTCTTGACACCTTTATATTAGAAATAAACCTTTTATTTCGATGTTTCGTGCCATTACCCTTTTTTTCCCTATGAAGTACACTTTTTATGGGAAAACATGAAATTGAAAGACAAGACAAAATAAATAATCAAAATAAAAAGTTAGCTTTTCTATTGCAAAATAAAGTTCTATAGAAAATGATGAACATATTAACTTTATCTACTACAACAAAATGGCAAAAGTATAAATTCGGATTTATTGGTTTCATAAAAGAAACATCGCACATATAATCGCACACACGTAACTTTAATTCTTTTGAAGATTCTTACGATGAACTAGATTTTATAATTTCTTTTCTTTACCACTGTTTTGGTACAAAAGTAATCTACCTCGAAGATCAATAGAAACCTACCATAAGGATTATTGCATGGAAATAGTGGTGTGGAGAATAATATACAAAATTCTCCACAATGACGGCCTAGCCATTGCTCTTGCAGGGCTAGTACATTTAAAAAAATCCCTGCCGGCACGGCCTACAGGCGGAGGTAGATTTCGAAGTTAAGTATACTAATTTAACCAACAAAAACTAAATCATGATTAGAGATAAACCCAATGTAACAATTTTATCTGGTCGCTTTAGACGAGTTTTTATTTAATTTTTATATAATAGCTAGTTTTATCAGAATCATGTTAAGGCGGTATTAAAAAAAAAATACTTTTCCATGCTCAACAACTCGAAATTTTCTGGCACATTTCAAACTTGCTGACGTGATTTTTGAAGAGATTTATAAGCAACCTAAGTTTTTATTTTTCGTTCAATTAATTAAAACTTGATTTATAAACAATTATTTCAGTAGGACAATATTTTTCGTTTCTAACACAATCGCTTCGGGAAATTCTGTTGAAAATGCCCACTTTGACATCATTTTTTGAAATACATTCTGCTTCTATCAAAAAATCGATCATTACGGCACATTACATAGTTTCTGAAAAAGAGAATCTACCAATTGGATGCGTCTGAGAGCAAAAATAAATTTAAAAATGAGTAAGAAAATAAGCAGTTTAGATTTGAATACACCCTTAATAAGATGATTTTTTTCTTCAACCGCTATGTATTTTTCATTTGTTTTTGCTGTAAGAATTGGTCCCATCAAAAACTTGTCTAAATAAATGTTGTAGACAATATTAAGAAGATATATGATAAATTCATAGGGATTATATATCTTGTGAATTGACGGAGTTATGAATTTTTTTCTTCTTCAACGCCCCCCCCCCCCACTTTTTGTTTTCGTTTTTAATTTTTTTGCGGTACGAATTGGTCCTATCAAAAACTTGTGAATACAAAAGTTGTAGATAATATTAAGGAGATTTATAATAAAAGTAATTCGATTTGATATCTGGAGAATTGACGAAGTTATGATTTTTTTTTCACCCAAAAACCCTATTTTTTGCGCCCCTTGAGCCCAAATAATAGTTAAAATTAAAATTTTATCAAAAATCTGTGATACATAAATTTTTGGCCCTATTTTTAGAAGTATTAAAAACTTTAAACTGATTTGATATGTACAAAAATTAAGAAGTTATGGGGTTTTTTTCGGTTTTCACTAAACCCCTCCCTATTTCCATCCG
This sequence comes from Maratus speciosus, assembly GCA_963932465.1. Lineage (NCBI taxonomy): Eukaryota > Metazoa > Arthropoda > Arachnida > Araneae > Salticidae > Maratus > Maratus speciosus. The sequence goes on along the minus strand of OZ010787.1, from coordinate 680,539,170 downwards.
CTTGGTCCGATTTTGCCCATTAAGAAACTTGACCGAGATTTTATGCCCCTTGATTTTATGTATCAGTTTGGAAGAGATTGGTGCAGAATTGTGGAAGTTATCGTGTCCAGAAGAAAGTGGTATATATATATATATAGATAGATAGATATAGATAGATATAGATAGATAGATAGATAGAGTCTTTTACTGAGGGTGGTTTTGGGTTCTAGGGGTCATGATCAGTGTAGATCTGCAAAAATTGTTCAGAAATTCCAACATAGGGGGGAATGTAATAGGTAGTATTTCACACGAAATCTACCTAAAATGATTCGTGTTATATCACTTCAACATATTTTCGAAAAATATTAGTAAGTGGGGGGTTTAAAGAATATATTTTACCTATCATAAAATGAAAATTTATCTTATGTTTGTTTATTTATTTTACAAACATTTTTCACTTATTTACTTTTGCTTTAACAATGCATTTCTAATTAATATTTTAATAGAATATATTTTCTACAAACATTTAAAGGATAAAGAAACACACGATTTAAAATTTAAGAGTAGATTCTGTGAAATATCTGTATCAAGTGAGCTTTGATGATTTTATCTAAAAGAACAATTTTTTTTTTAAGCGGCTGAGTAAGAAAACATTTCATAACGAAACACACATTATTTTAATTACTTGTTACTTCATCCTGGTTGTTTAGGTTTAGAGCTATATCGTACTGAAGAAATGGATTCTTTATGAAGAAAACACGCTAGTGACGCGAAAACACTCGCAAGCTAATCTAAAACCAATGCCCGCGATATTTTCAAATTTCTCGTTGGCACTTCAATACTTTAAATAGATGTATTTCTCTTAGGTAAGCAGAGATCGATATCTAACTGACATTTTTATGTACTTATTTGTTTTTGATTTTTCTGTGGAAACTTTTAGTTTCAAAACTGGTTCATAAGTGGGAAGTATCCTCATAAAAAGTCTACAGTCAAAGCATAAAATATAGTATGACGATAACCGGTTAGATGTCAACCATAGATATCCTACGCAAAAAAAAGCCTTTAAAAATATTGAAATGCAATCGAGAAATTTGGAAAGAACGCTACCATTAGTTTAACATTAGCTTGCGAGTGTCTTCGCATTACAGTGTAGGCTCTGAAGTATCAGTAGCCACTGATGGAGAGGATGAACGTAAAGTCTTTCCCTTATTACAAACATTTATTGTCTAAGAACAAGTTGGGAATTAAAACACCAAATAAAATAAACTAAGACGGACTTGAGCACAGTTAAAAAATAAAATTTATAGAGAATATACTTAAAAACAATTAAAAATACAATATGTAAACGTTTCGCCAAGCGATACGCAAGGCATCATCAGTACAGAAAATATCCATTGCATTTCAAACGACAGAACAAATCAAGAACAGTTATAGTTAGTTATTTTTAAAACAAACAATATTCACTATGGACAGAATGAGCATCATTCAAAGTCTGCGATCGCGATTCAGTGAACCAAGCCTCAAGGAGCAATCTACCATGGTAGTTGCTGCAACCTGATTTCAAAATACTGGCGTTCGCAATGAGCGGAATGCGATTCGTTTGAAGTGAATGCTGGACAATTTTTAAATTCAAATTACCCTTTTTTAAGACACCAGTACGTTCTTTTAGGCGAATTTCCAATGATCTACCAGTTTCACCATTATAAACACTATTGCAATCTTTAGAAGGAATAATATAAACAACACCGGGTAATTTAGACTTATCATATTGAAATTTATGCTTATTGAAAAAGGAACTCAATTTATTAATAGGTTTAAAAGAAACCCCAATATTGAATGATTTTAGAATGCCAGAATTTTTTTCAGAAATGTTCTTATGATAAGGCATACAGATAAAGGAGCTTGGTTTACTACGTTGAAAAGGGGGGGGGAGTAGAATTTAAAAAATTTAAAGTATTTTTAAAGATTTTTTTAACAAGACCTATAGGATAGCTATTATTAACCAAATCGCGATAAACTTTACATTTCTCTATTTCAAAATCATTACTGGAACTGCAATATTTTATGGCTCTGAAGGCTAAAGTCTTAATAATGGTTATTTTATGGCTGAAAGGGCATATAAAATTGAAATTAGTATATTGACCAGTAGAAGTAGGTTTTCTGAAAACAGTAGTGGTGACAGATTGAGAGATATAAGTCGTGAGTCTGCGGATTAGAATGTCGAGAAATGGTAATTCAGCATTATTTTCAATTTCAACTGTAAACTTAATAGGTTTACCAATAGAGTTAGAAATCGTGAGAATATCATTTAAGTCTGCTTCTTTTCTTCTGTTTCTTCTTCTGTTTCTTCTTCTGTTTCTTTTGAAATTCTTTGAACGCTGAAGACATTGCGAGAAAAAGTGAACAGTATATCTTTTAAAATATAATTATATATATATATATATATATATATATATATATATATATATATATATATATATATATATATCAATGGGAATAAAATTTCGCCTTTTTGTATTTTCTAGGGAAAATAAATTTATAATTTAATAAAAGAAACTGAGAAAAAAAAATCTGTTAATGGAATTAATAGTTGCAATTTACTTAATTGATAAAGGATCATTTTTAATGATCAAAATTTATTACAGGTTTCTTTATGCATGTTTAAAAAAAATCAGGATTTAACCTGAGTTAAACTTTTTAAAATTTAAGTTATATAATTATTATTTTGGCGTCAGCTATCGGCAATTAATCCGTGAAGTACTCTTATTTATTTATTTTTTTCTGATTTTATACGAAATTGAAGGTTATTAATTTTTTTTTTAAGCAATGAACAAAGACGAAAGTTAATCGACAATATATTTTGAAATAGCATTATTAGTTCTAATTTGCATGTTTTTCGTGAAGTATTTCCTTAAATTTTGTGAGTGAAGTTATTTCTTGCAAATTAAGTTTCAATTATAAATGGGCTGTTTTATAACTATTTTACTCCCACCTGATCCTATTAGTCAGATAAGATAAAATTTATTACTTCATAATTCTTTTTATATTGCAATGCTATATCATTCTTTTGAAAATGCAAACACGTCATTCTGACGGGCTACCTTCTGGTACGGAAATAGGGCTCCATCTTATATAAGACGCAATCACCATGGCAACCTAGAATCATTACCTATAATAGGACAGCACTGAATTAATTACGTAGGATAGGATTTAACAGAATGAAGAAAACTTTTATTAATATCTTTTTAAGTTTTGATTCGGTTTTCATAAAATATGAAATGACTTGCCAAAATTCTGCAACGATTATGTATATTAAATTATAAACCATTCAGTTGTGTAGTTTTTGCGCTGATACATTCGGACAGACGGGCAGATAGACGGACGGACCAGACGACGATTATAGGTGCTACCTATTTATATAATTGCGACATTTCCTCATAGACCAAAATGTAGTGGAATATTTTTGACTGTCTCTGTAAATAAACTATGAGCGTTACATATTTTATTTTTAATACCAAACATGGCATTGTAAATCTCAATAATATATGGGAGCTTACATCGTTACTCTTGTGACCATCAGAGGAAATTTTCATAAATAATTCCAATTCTATAATTACAAAATATATTTAGGATAAATGTGATGCAAACACTTAAAAATGCGCGTGCTCTACTCACATAAACCATATGCAATTTATAACAAAAAGCATTTTACTTGTCTAAATATTAAATTAAATTTTTGTTGCTCTTGTGACCACAAAAAAAGCAATATCCAAAAATTGTGTTTGACGTAGAAATTATGTGAATTATATAAGAATATAGAAATAAAATTTACATAATACAGCAGAATAATTGTTTCTTTTTAAAAACAATTAATCATTGAACTCATCTGATAACACATGAATTAGTTACATTTGATTTTGCAAAATGCTAAGTGTTACTTTCGTGACAATTTGTCCATGAGAGATTATCAAAAAGGTGGGATCATTAAGCGTTAACTATATCTAATTTTTCAAATTTTCAAATTTAAAGCCAATTTTATTTTTATAGTATAGTATATAAGTCTACAAAATTATACACAACATTAAAAGACAGCAACTATTCTGGAAAATTAATTATTAAAGCATTTAATTAGCAGTTGTGTACGTTACAAATTTTGGACATTTTTTCGCACGTACGTTACAGATTTTGGATATTGCTGACAGATTTTGGACGTTGCGCTTAGTATTTAAAAAATTCTTAAAACTAAGAATGTAGTAAATGTGTCCTATAATTGTATGTGTATACATATATATGTGTATAATTAACTTTTTGTTATCCAGTAATAATAATAATAAAATCAAATGTTAATCTCTGATATTAAAATATTTACTACTTTTTTAGAAGTAATATCTTAATTTTATAGGAATTACACATTATGCAAAAAGCATACCTTTACATAATATTAGAAGTATCCAACATATAATTTATTCTTTTTTTTTCTCAAAAAAAAAGTTATACTGCCATTTTTTTAATGCACATATCTATAATTTCTTTATCAAAAGAAAAGTATCCTTTTGTTGTCAGCGGGTGAGGTGGATTTGGTGATTTCAACAAAATATCTTCATATTTTAAATTTGTGCTGTCTTTTTTAGATGGATAACGAAACCTGTTAAAATCAATGTCTGCCTGAGGAGTCAAAAAATTTATAGAAAATATTTTTTCACCATTATCAATGGTGATATTTTCAATAATACCTGGCCATAAGTTTTCATCATGAATTAATACAAAGTACCAGTCACCAATGTGAATCTATTTACAGCTGTGAGAGTCAATTGTAGAAACAATATTTTTTTTCACCAGCTTCACTGGTAATGCATTCTTGATTGTTTTTTACAGAGATTGTAAAAACCAGACCTATTTCTTATTTGAATAGTACCAAATTTGTTTGTCGTGTGTACGGAGTGAATCTTTTGAGTACCTTTAACAGTTTTCGCTGGCTGTCTTGTATACTTTGAGTACTGTCAATTTCTGTTTTTTTTTTTTTTTTTTTTTTTTTTTTTTTTTTTTTTTTTACCAAAGTTACAGCACGAAGTGGCTTAAACTTTTTATTTGTCTTGCATTTTGGTGGGGGAGCAAGGAGGAAGAATGGCATTTTATGGAGATGGGATTCTTAAACCTTCAATTTAAAAAAAAGAACTCAAGTACAATAATTTAACAAAAAAATATTTATTTTATTTTTTAAGATGTATGTTAGAACAACGGACTATAATATATTTATTTATGTATTTAGAAAATTAAAATTATTAATGTTTAGATAAATAATCTTTGGGGTACATTTCTTACAAAGAAAACTTTGCAAAATACATAAAAACACGTAAGATCAATGCAAAATTACTTTTGAAATAAAAAAAGAAGTTTACTATTAATTTTAAATCATACTTTTAAATAAGCATGTCCGAAATTTCGTAAGGATCGCAGCGGTCGCCATATTGCGTCTATCGTTACATACATTAGTTGAGCATGCTTCGAGTCAAATTATATTATTACACGTACTAAATACACATTATTTATACAAAACAAGGTAATTATTTACGATAAAACATTTCAATATAAATCTTTTTATACGTTTCAGGACACCAAATCATCTTTAAAAATAAATTTACCGAAAATAAGATCGGCGTTTCCATCGTTACACGATTCGGACATCCCACACTGTAAAAAAAAATCTGTAAAGTTACTAAAGTTTTTCAAGGAAACTGAGATTCCTAAAACTTTTTATGTAACGGCAACAACAAAAATTCCTGTAACAGACGCACTTTTGCGCCGAAAATCAAAAAATCTGTAAGGTTACTAAAAATTTTTTAGGAAACTGGGATGCCTAGAACTTTTCATGTAACTGCAACCCAGGTTACAGATAAAATTTTAGTAAGATTACTGTAATTTTAGCAGATTCATTTGTACAGTTACAGATTTCTGTAGCTTTACAAAAACTAGTTTTGTAGATTTGCAGATTTTTTTGTACAGTTACAGATGAAAGTTTAGTAAGCATGTAACTTTACATCTGTAGAACTACAGATTTTTTTTTTACAGTGCACTTTCTTATTTGAGAAAAGTGCATTTATTGCAAAAAAATCTTATAAAAACACATAAATATATATTTTTTAAATAATTTTAAAGTTAGATAAAAGAGTTTAAAGTATTTACTTGATGTATTTTTCGTGGAAATGATAGCTTTGTCGCGTACGTTACTTTCGGACATAACAAAATACAAAAAAATTCTTTATAGAAAAGTCCTTCTATCTTCAAAAAAGCAATAAATCAGCTTGCCATCTCTTAACGAAATTATCAAAAAATCATCCGTTTCCTTTATGCATTCGTTGTTTACCATTAGAACCACCTGGAAGCAAGTTAAAACTCTTTTTCTTGGTTGTGCATTGGAGCAGTTAACGTTATGAGTGTCCAAAATTGGCCTGTTTAGCATAAAATAATAAAATTTTAAGATATTTATACAAAGCTGTTACAATAAATTATGTCATTTTCTGTCTCTGAATAGAATTAAAAACTCAGGGTAAAAAAAAAAAAAATTAAAGTCAATGATAATTAAAGTTATGTTTGAAAGGCTTAAAGTTACGACGTGTGTCCAGTGCCCACCTTTTGAGAATCGCCCCCATAAGGAAAATTTAGCAAACATTCATTTTAAATACTAAAAAACGCATTAAATTTTGTTTTGACAAACTTATTTTTCACGCAGAACTACTTTTTACGCTGGTTAACATAAAATAATATAAAAAATTATAAAATTAAATTAGAGTTTGTAAAGTCTTTAAGATTTTATCAGTCTGGGAGCATTAATGTCAACCACAGTTTGATTTTTTTGTATCCAATAATGGGGTTATGAGATTCAAACTTGAAAATTACTCCTGAACTTCATGGCTCTAAGTACTTTATTTGATAATCATCATCTACTAAGTCAGTCTAACGCCATGAAACTTTAAATCATCATATTTTACTCATCGTAACCACATAGTAACCCCACAGTTTCTGCTATGAAACAGAATAAATTGTTGTCTTCATTATCAATAATATAATTTGCAACTTCTCCTATATCTTTATTTATTTAGTGAAACAAAAGTTCTTTGTGCGAATCATGTTATATGTATGTTTTGTAGTATATAGTCACATTCTTTATGGCTTTAACAAATTGTACGTTGTTGGTAGTTTCTCAATAAAACGTGTTGTTGCTTTTTTATTTCCCCCATATGATACACGGAGTATGCTTACTTATTTTTCCCATGAACAATTTTGACAAAGTCAGCGGTATTCTTTACAATTGCTTTTTTAGGACGAAAACACATTTCGTTATACAACAGCAAAAATTAAGTCTACAGCATCTTGACAAGGAACTTTTGAAAAAAAAATGTGCAATTGAGTTAATTGAGGAAGAAGACCGATTTATTCCTGACATAATTTCTAAGTTCTATTTTTGTTTAAATTGGAAAGCCCAACCATTAGAAAAAAAAGAAAAATAGATACAATTTCGGAAAATACAGTCCCTCTGTTGGAAGTTTACGCAGGAAATCATTTACAGAAAATTGGTTATGAGTTAAATTGTCTGAATGAATAGCCTAAGAATTTAATTTTTCCAACTGAGTGAAAAAATGCTCCAGCCGGCACTCGAACATAGATCCTTGGCTTACATTGCCAATGCTCTACCGGCAATGTAAGCTAAGAACCTGGGTTGGCTGGATCCCTGTTGGGCTATTTTTTCGCTCAGTTGGAAAAATTAAATTTGTATGATAACTTTACCAATGAGTATGATTGTGTTAAAAATAATAGTAAATAGCATAAGATTTTACTTTATGGCATCATACTAAATAAGAACTCAAAATACAGTCGCTTGTGAATTTGAAAAGTGGTGAAGAATTTCGTACATAAATTTCGTCTTGGCATAAAAGTGTATAGTTTTCAGGAAAATCTACTTGAAGGGTGAGGAAAATCTACTGACTCTTTTAGAACAGATTATTATTTTTTTGGCATTATCAAAATAATTCTGTGTACAAGTTTGAATGAATGCGTGCCACAGAAATATATTTAGTTGCTTTCAAAAGTTTTAAAAATAATCAGAAATGGTTTCTTCGACTGTTACTTTTCCAAAATGTTTATCAACATTTTATATAGACAGTAACGTATAAGAAGTTCTGTATCGTGGACTTTAGTTTCAAATAACTCTTCGTTGTTATCTTCGCAAATTATACATTTTGAATTCATACATTCGAATTATGATATACCATAGCAGACAAAGTCATTAAAACCATCAGAGGAATGTTTAATGCAGGAAATACATCAGGCACTACCTTATGAATTGTTTGAACGTTTTAGTTACAATGACAAATGCAGGTATTCTGCGTAATAATTTTCTATTGTTTTATGAAACTTTAGGCCTTAAAGCTGCAAAGGAATCCAATTTTTTTAATCTAGAAAGACTTCTTTAAACAAAAAAGTATTCTCTTAGCAAATGTCACTTAGGATTAATGAAATTATGTGATCTTTTTCACGCTTAGATAGTGTACATTTAGCTGAAAAATGATCTCTTCTAATATCTTCACCGACATAAAATTCTCCAAAGCTGTGGAGTCAAAGATTTGTTTTTTCACTACAGAATGTGAGGTTAACTAGTTCTCTACTTTTTCTTTTCTCTTGCTGAAGCTTTTGTTAGCTCTATCAAGGAGAGGGCCAACCTTGTTAACCACAGATTTTGATTATTTTAATATATGTTGTAGGGTAGAGACCCCTTAGTGTCGGGTTCAAGAGATTTTATCCAACGCTCCTTAGTTCTTGAGAAACCGGGGTGTCTAATAATAGTACACAGATTAAATACTTACATTGCAACCGCAATGACAGGTTGGTCGTAGCTCAGTTGGTACGGCGTTCGCTGGCTGATCTTCGGTGCCGGGTTCGGTACCCAAACGCGCTACATTTGTTTTTCTCATTTTTTGTTTTATAAATATACTTGTAATTATAATTTAATAATTTCAATTACAAATTTTAATATAATACGTTAATTATAATGTTAACAAACTTAAATGTATCATTTTTTATGTTAAAACTATTATTTTTCATTTTTTAAAGAGGTTTAAAAACAAATTGGATCTATTATTGAATGATAAAAATTCCGAAATCGTGACAAAATCTGTTGTGGTGCCATCTAGTTATGATAAAATAAAAGAATATTCAAATAAAATAAAAATAAAAGCAGAAAGAAGATAAAGGTGAAAGCAAAATAATTGAAAGCACAAGCATACGTATTATAAATTCAAAAATCTTTAATATGCAAGAAATCGGTTGTAATTTAATTCTGATGCTAATTTTTAATATAATTATGCTTGTTACTTTAAAAACAGAATAGTAGTATTATCGCATTGACTTCCTTTGTTAAAGCAATGCGTAAATGATGTTTCTTTAAAATCTAAATTGACACAATTGCTCAATATCATTGCATCGATAAAGAATATATGAAATACATTTTAAAAGTGATTTTTAAAAAAATAAATGTTTTATGATGTTTTATACAACTATTTAGTTAAAAGTAAAAAATTAAATAGGTTAAAATTATAATTGATATATAATATTATAAATTTTAATTGACAATAAGATTTTTAATTATACTTACAAGTATATTTATAAAACAAAAAATGAGAAAAACAAATGTAGCGCATCCAGGTATCGAACCCGGGCCCGCGGATCAGCCGGCAAACGCCTACCAACTGAGCTACGATTAACCTAGCATTGCTGTTGCAAAGTAAGTATTTAAGTTGTGTACTATTATTAGACCCCCCGGTTTTTCAAGAACTAAGGAGCGTTGGATAAAATCCGTTGAACCTGACACTAAGGGTTCTCTACCCTACAACATATATTAAAATAATCAAAATCTGTGATGAACAAGGTTGGACCTCTCCTTGTAAGACATTGCTTCACTTTATCATAACATGTTTTATTTTGTTTCTTCTCACCTCAACATATTCAATTTCATTCTTAGTTTTTCTGTACAATTTTTGTCGCTTAGCAGAATTTTTCCTGCTCTTTAAAACAATCTTGTGTATAAGAAGTAATATTAAAATATTTCCTTTAAAATATACTATCAGAATCGTTTTCATAAGAGTTACTATAAGAATCTCTGTAGATCATATAGGAGAATTTAGTAAACGAAGCTTTACAAAGCCTGAAAATATGTGATCAAAGACCATGTGTTTCAAATCAAAAGAAGGCATACAAAAATACACTAGTTGTGTTGTTATAATCTATCTTTAATAGTTTATTGTGATTATTTTATAATCTTAAGTAATAATAATAATAATAAATAAAATAAATCCATTCATTTAAACAAAAAACACGAGTAAAGATAATTTATCTTGCTTAAAATATACAAAATATTCTTAATTATGGCTAAAACTATTTCAAGAACTATTGTAATAACGAAGAAATGAACTAAACTTCAAGCATTGTGTTTATTTTGATTGTAACGCAGTTTTATGTCAAACTATGGACAAAAATGTTGTGTTACTCTCGTGACACAGACATTTTTTACTCTTGTGACAACACCCCAGATCGTATTCCATGTATAACATAAAAATAATATTTTATGTAATATCTGTCTTATAGCTCCAAATCAGAGAATTAGAAGTTTTGGGTAAAAATTGTAAGTACTTTTTATAAAATTAACACTTTAATGTGTTTCCTGTTACTCTTGTGATATTTAATTATTAATTATTAAATAAAGTTAAAATTGCATTTAATACCTTAGCTAAAAACTTTTAACTATGTAGATCTGACGGATATAATAATAGTTTGTTACTTTCAATGCATAATAATTTCATTTAATGAACAGAAGTAAAAAAAACCCCATATAACTCAATAAGTGGACTTTTATGTTCAAATGCAAATGAATTTTAATACTGTTGGTTTCCATTTCAGTTTAGGTATGGACTTATTCTTATTAAATTAAAATTTACAAATTCATAAACACCAACTCTTTAGTTTGAAATTGATGCACACATATATTTCTGTTTGAAAACATTTTTCAGCAAAAATTTCTTATTGCCGTGGATGTTCCCAAATATCAAATACAGAGCAATCCAACTGTATTAACGTAAGTTAGAGTTTGGACAAACAGACAGACGGAGAGACAAAGCGAATTCATAAACACTTTCAAATATGTTGGAAAGTGTTAAAAACGGATAGTATGTTGAAATTTGACCTGCAGAAAAATATGCCAATAGACGAAGCATACTTGATTGCTTTTGTACAGCGCTGTATTTTACCTACTATCTTTATATGCACATACCACTATTTACTATTTAGCTAAAATTTATTTAAGACACTTAAAACTAGTGAAATCACACTTCCAGAGATTGTCATACATGGACGGCCATGTATCTAATGCTTTGCGTGGCCCTCTATTTCATTTTATATATATTCTACAAACATATCTTAGTATACTAAATGTAGTTCAGCATACAAATGCATAACTCATTTAAAAACCACCTTTAAGCTATTTTCATTCATACTCAGTAACCCTTACGAATTCTTTTGTGTAGCTCTGTATATGATTTACAGCATTTATACACACAACGTGATGCACAAAAAATTAGTTAATCTTAAAATCTCATATCACATCTAAAAATGCACTTCCAGCAATCATCGCTAATATACAATATTTCGGGTACAGTATAGTATCCGAAATATTTTGGGTGTCCCTGTATTATGCACTTTCTATTATACGGAAGTATCATATATTTAACTCCATGATCGGTAAATATATTGAAAATATTATATTTTATAGGTGTGGCGAACTCGCACTTCTCTCTCTTTTTGGTTGATCGCAACTAGCGGCGATTCTCACATTCACTCCACCTTCAAACGCAACTGAAAGTGTATTGACAGAAAAAAAAGTACCCTGCCTCTACATGAGAGTAGCGATATACAGGATTTAAAATTTGAATGCTTGAGCTAAATCAGCACTTATAATGGAATTACACTCCACATCAACAACTGAAGTAATGTCTTTGTCACAATTTAACAATTACCTGATGAAAATAGCATCAATAACTTCAAAATACGTAATTTTTAGAATTTGGGTAGATTGATAATCTCGTATTATCCTATTTGCGTTGTGCAATATTTAGTTATTCGGAATTCTTTTTCAAGTAAGATTTCGAGTAATGTGTCAGTCTCTTTATTTAGTAGAATCAATAACAATAAAATGTTCAGTTGGGAAATTTCAATTAAATTTGAAACAGTTTCTTGCACAAGTAAAATTTTGATTTAAATTTTAAGATACGTATTTTCCTCTGTTTTTTTTTTCTTTCTAAGGAACTTTCAATTTTCAAGTCAATATCAAGTCCGAAGACCACGTAATCCAGATTGTCAAAAATAGTACAACTAGAAGTGGCAGAGTAGTAAAGAGACTTATGAAATGAACTTATAAGAGTATTATGAATTGACTTTTTCTAGAACTTTGAACTGACTTTTTCTAGAACTCTAAACTGAGTTTTTCTAGAACTCTAAATGTTTTATTATTTACTTGCGTTTAGTTATTATTTTTCTTATATTTATGTTTTTTTGCATTTTGAGTTAGTATTTAGCTTGATCATAAGTAATCATATGTTTAATATGGCTTCCACCTAAATTAAAGGTGGGTTTATGCTAGGAATTGGTAAATTAATATTTTATTTATACGCGCGGCTTTTGTTAATGCTGCTGTGATACTTTATTTTATTTGTTAATCTCGGTTCGTTGCTATGTATTTTCTGCGTTTCTATAGCTTTCCTTTTTTTTTACATTTCTTTTATCTCACGAGAAGAGGTTAAAATTTAGGAAATAAAAGTTGGCATCTGTTTTTGTTGAGCAGTTAAAAATAATTTCTCTGAGAATGTTTATGTTTTGTTTATGGTCTGTGTCTATAAAAGTTTTTTAGAAGAATTTTCGCCAAATTTCTGAATTAGTATGGCAAAGATTAAAGTAGCCCAGAAAGAATATATATATTTTAGGGTCATATTTTGTTAAAATACAGAACGATGATCCGTCTTCAAGGTAAACTTAATTTATATTTTGTAAATATGTATATATTGTCAATTCAACATTTTTTCAAATGTCCCATATCTACTATTTTCTATGCATGTAAATAGATTCTGTGTTCAAGCAAAACAAGTTTAATCTATCGCATATTTCGAGCCTAACATTGTGTTTGACAACAACCAAACACCTATGTTTAAAGAAGAAATTTCAAAGCTTTATCCTACTGACGTTAAAAGTGTTAAATTTCACCAGGATAAAGCCAGCAGCCATACATCCAAAAGTACAATCGCATTTCTCCAAAAATTGACAAGAGCAACTGGAATCAAGTGTATACCGTTTTATCCTATTATAACAAAGTACACAGATGTTTCACCAATGGAGTACTGCGCCTTTGGATTATTAAAACAAGCTCTTGCAAAACGCTGACCAACTACATTGAATGAACTCGGGAAATGTGGGGTGGAGGAGTGGAACAACATTCCACTTCCAGTTCTACAAAAGCCCTACTATCTTGAAAATCCCGCTGCAATATTGATAGCCCACAAGGGCTACCATATAGAACATATTAGAAAATAATTGTTTTAATTCATATATTTTATTTTTGTTGTGAAAACTGTTCCCAATATGTTTAAACACCCTCTGTATGTATCTTAGTATTCGTCTTTTAAATTGTTCATCTTTTTAAAGTTTTCCATGTACATTTTATTCGCTATCACTTAAGTCGGAAGTAAAAACATTAGTATTTACATTTCAAATTGTCTGGCTGTCAGTAAGACATGTGCGTTTAGTTAGCGGTAAAAGTGTTAATTTGTTTTTACTTATATCTCAACTGTACATATACTAAAATCTTGGTTTTATATTCTTGGGATCTCGTCTCACCTGAACAGTATATAGCGAGTTATTAGATTAGAGTAATTGGCTTGGCCTTTTTCTCGATGCTATGTCTCTCGACTACTGTTCATGAGGTTCCTGGCTCAATCCCCTCTAGCGTCTATTCAACGTCATCATTGGTAAACCAGACGAACGCCACATTCAAAAACCACGATCATCTCCTCTTAAGATTAACAGATTGCAGCGTAACTCAAAATCATCCTCAGCACGCAAAGCTTGTGAAATGCTCACAGTACAAAGCCGTATCGTATATGAGCACGGCAACATGACAGCATAGCTCGCCCAATGTTACAAGACGTCTTCCTCAGTGGGGGTGGAGTGTGTAGCTATCTCATCTCATCTGAACACTATGTAACGAGTTATTGAGCTTAGAGTAACTGGCTTGGCCTTTTGCTTGACGCTATGTTTCAAGCCTAGTGTTTATGAGGTCCCTAGTTCAATCCCCTCCTGTGCCTATCCAACCACATCAATGTCAGGGCCGAATTAAAAAATATTTCCCTTTAATAATGAACAAAATCTTGTTATTTTATCTCTGATGTACTTACAAGCGCCATTTCATAATTAAAGCAAATGATGATGTATTAAACGACAATTTACTATTCTATAGAAAAGAAATTTTATAATGATACTATTTCTTGTATATGAAACTAAATTCATGCATAAGATGAGCGTAACGGTCTTTGTATCTCTCATCTCTTGGTAGAAATTTTTGAAACGTTGATAAGGTGATGAAATGGTAAACAAAGTTAGAAATAATTTTTAACAAGTAAAAGTTAAACTTAAAAAATCAAAACCCAATTGCGTAAAAAGCGAACTGATTAATTATTTCTCATCATATATTTTTTTTTACAATGCTTACCTATTTTTATTATTTACTTGTATTGATGACTTTTAAGTTGTGTTTAATTGTTAGTTCTTATCTATAAACACTGATTTGATAAGGCCTATAGATGTCTATGATGGTTAGAGTTGCAGTGACGCTAGAGGTCCTACCTACACAACTTCCGGGTTGTGTAATATTTAATCAGATCTTCTGACTGTAAAATACTCAATGAAACATCGTCTTCATTTTGAAAGACCTATCCTATGATATGTCACTTAATAGGTTGCGTAAAAAAAAATATTTCGTCTCTACTGCCATTTTGTATTTTACGGCCGCCATTTTGAATTTTTAAAAACAAAACTTATCCTATAACCATCGGGCGGTTAAGACGAATCGATAGAGACCTCATTCATTAAAATTTATCCAGCCGTTTGGATGTTTCGAGGGTATAAATCCACATACCCAGATACGCGTGAAACACATAAGCGGTCTTGGCAGTCGGGTAAAAAAGCGTCGCTTTCGGCTGACTTCCGAAGACAAGTCGATTTACAAAGGAAAGTTAGAGAGTTAAATACTAAAGGAAATAAAAAAGAGTATTCATTATTTATAACAGAATGAGGCCGTGACGATTTAGCTTCCTTTAGAAAAGTAGAAGGATTACCTTCATTAATAAGTATTATCTTTCTTAGATAATTTAATCTATTGGTCTTTCATGAATAGTGTTTCAGGAAGAAAAACTCTCGTTTTCCCAATTTTAAATTTACAAGTTAACGAACTGAACTTGTGTGACTTTATCCAGAAGAGCAATTTCCTTTACACTGCTGAATAAGAAACCTTCAGATGACAAAACAAACAGAGTGTTTATCTTTCGTTGCCTCGACATCGTGACTTGGGTTTAGAACAGTATTTTACGGAAGAAATTGATTTGCTATCAAGTTTCACTTAACAGAACACTAGAATAAGGTTATTTGCAGTACATCTTTCTTGAAGTTAAAATGATTATTTTTTATTTCAAATATTTGATACGTTAATTGTACGCTTTGCGATTGCTTTCTTGATATACAGGGTGTTTCTACCAAGGTTACAAACTTTAACAGCATTAGAGCACTCTGCAACAAACAACTATTGTATGGAAATCTAGGGTATCAATCCATTTATTCAGTCAAAAGTACAGGGTAAATAATATAAATCAGAAACCGCATTTGATCTCAATTTTAACAATAAAAGATATTTTTACAAAAATTCTAAATTAACTGGATTTCTGTTAACAGTAAATAATGATAAGAAGGGGTGAAATGTTCCACATCGAAACAGCGCTGAAACGACTGATTCCATATTTATGGATGTTGTTGAAAATTGGATACAGTGGAACTGTGCACTAACAGCACCTTTTGTGATTCTATATATTTTTTTCGACAAAGTCTGTTGCAAATTTAGTAATACGCTCTAAAAAAACCTGTTGATTTAACGAAAGAAGTCTGTCAGCTATGCTACCAGATAACCCATGTAGTTTCTACAGAGAAAATATCTTAAATTGATGCAGACTTTCTCTGTATGTAACATAACTTCTCCGTTGTTTAGACAGATAAAACCTGTTATCCGGGCACAGACATTTTATTTAGTATTACATTAGGGTGATTATTTATTTAATAAAATAAAGCTATTTTGTTCTGTCTATTATTTTTCTGTATCTATAGAAAAATTCCCTATAAAAAAAACTTTTAGTCAAAATTCATTTAGTGTAAATGAATAACAAATTTCGCAGAATTATTTATCTTATGAATTTATTGACAATAAGAAAAATATTTTCAACCCCCATTACCATTAGTTAAGGAAAATTAATTACACATTTATTAAATAAGAATATTTTTTATGAGTACGTTAAAATGAAAGGTGTCAGAAATCTAGTAATTAAGAATGTGTTATTATAAGTTTGGGTGCATAATTATAAGATAAAGATATTTGATTCTGTTGACATTACTAACTTTTCGAGAGGGGGGAAAATACAGTTTAAATTTCTTTGTTAGAGAAAGTGCAGAATGATTGAATGTCAAAGCTTCAGAAATTGTGCCATCAGTAATAATTGTTTAATTGTTTGTGACTCTTTTTTTTTAATTCTTAAAATATTTACAAGTCTGTTCTATACTATGCTTATTCGTTTAAGTTTTATTAAATCCATGTAAATCTAAAATAAATTAAATATTATTGCATAATTTAATTTCGTAAAGATTAATCTCCATTTAAGAAGTATATAAAAACAAAATTTAGAGTTAATATAATACCTGAACAAAATTAGAAAATGCATTTTTTGAAATTTTATTTTAAAATATTATTTATGATCTACATTTTGCATTTTTGATTATTTTTAGGTTTTACTAAATTCATTAAACAGATGATTTTTATTTATACAGAAGGCAATTGTTTTTCAGAGTTATTTGTATCTTGCATAATATCTAAATTGATGCTTCACAATTTCAATTCTATTTAAATAAGGTAAATTTATTTACATTTTTTTCTAAATCATTTTCAACTATAAATCTACATTTAAAAAATCTCTTATGTATGTTATCGTGTACAAGAAAAAATTCAAATAGATTCATTTGCTCAAAATTAATTTACTTTAAAATTTCATACCAATGAAAACCATTAAACAAGTTTCACAATAAGAATTCTTTAAAAATAAAGCAACTTGTGCAAAAATCATTTTAAATAATCAAATAAATAAATAAATTAGGAAGTTTAAATAAATTAAAGCTCAAATACTATACAAAACAAATTATTATTATTAAGCAATTGAAATTTTTGGCTATTTTTTAAACACATGAACTACAAACACGGGCATTTTAAAATTGTGAATCATCGAATGGATAAGAATGTAAAAATATATATATAATAAAATATCATTCTCTTATTTATTAGAAAGAATTCGCACAAAAATGCAACATATTATAAAAGCTTAAATAATATAAATGAAAACTGGAGATTTTTTTTTTCTAATTTCATTTAGGAACTACTACAAAAATACGTACGAAAATTACGTCCTTAATAGAAAATAAACCTTTACGAAATAAATTCTATACAAAAATAATTTACTTAGTGAAGATTACTTTAGATTTAATAAAACACATTTAATAAGCATAATAAAGGGAGAACAGATCTACCCGTATTTTTCCTTGTGCTCGCATTGACGCATGAAAATGCTACCGTTGAGATTTCACCATTAACGCTGACTGACTGGTTGGACTGGTAAAGTTGTCAGGTAGATGAAAACATTCACCACCAGAGGGCGAAAACGATATTCGCTCTGGATAACAGAGAAAATTTGTACTTTGCCTAAAACGGAGATGTTCTGTGTAAAATACTATAGAAGATCTATTAAAACAACAGGTATTTTTTATAGTGAAATCATAATAGCGAAATTTTTAAGCAAAAATCATTGCTTGTGATTGGTGTGATTCTCCACTGAATAAATTTCCATCACTTAAAAATAGCAACCTTATTACAAAAACAGCCAATTTATAGAAGTGTCATTGTCTGACCGAACATTTAATGACCAACAGACATATAAATCTGTCCAATAAAAATTAAAATTTAAAAAAATTCTGAGGGAACCTATCCAAGAATTCCATTATAGTCAGCGCTTAAGGGTGTATTCGAAAAAATACTTTTCCACCCTCAACAGCTCGAAATTTTCTGAAACATTTTCAGACTCATTTTTAAAAGTAAAAACATGAAACTTGCTGAGGTGATTTTTGAAGACATGTTTAACAGGCCGTGTGATTTCATTTTCCGCTCAATTAATTAGAATTTGATTTTTAAACAATTATTTTCTCAGTATGACCATTTTTTTTCATTTTCAGATCACCCGCTTCGGAAAATTCGGTTCGAAACACCCACTTTAACACCATTTTTTGCAATACTTTCTGCATTTATCAAATATGAACAAGCACGGCACATTGTGTAGTTTCTAAATAAGAGAATTTGCCAGTTTTATGCGCTTGGGAGCAAAAATGAAATTAAAAATAAATCAGAAAATAAGCAGTTTGGATTAGAATACACCCTTAAACCGAATCCTATAAAGCATTTGTTAGAATATGTGGGTGGAACAGTAATTAAACCATTCAAAATCTGAAAAAAATTATACTAATATATATGAACTACAAAGCATAATAATCAACTAAATTTAAAAAATAAAAAAACCCGACTGCGTAAAAACGAACTAATTAATTATATCTCATCAATGTAAAACTATTTTTTATATTACTTACCTATTTTTTTATTTACTTGTATTGATGACTTTTAAGTTGTGTTTAATTCTTAGTTCCTGTCTATAAATATTGTTTTGATGAGGCCTATAGATGTCTATGAAGGTTAGAGTTGAGTAAATCTAGAGATCCTATACCTACACAACTTCCAGGTTGTGTAATGTTTAAACGGAGCTTCTGACTGTAAAAGAGTCAATGAAACATCGTCTTCATTTTGAAAAATCTATTCAATGATATGCCACTCAATAGGGTGCGTAAAAAATTTTTCATCTCTACCGCCATTTTGAATTTATAAAAATATCTAGCCTATAACCATCGGACGATTAAGACGAATTGATAGAGATCTCATTCATTAAAATCCATCTAGCCGTTGAAATGTTTCGATGGTATAAAGAAATCCACATACCCAGATACGCGTGAAACACTTAACCCTTCTTGGCAGTCGGGTAAAAAAAGTGTCGTTCTTAAAAGGGATATTATGTGGTTATATACTGTTAAACTTTTTTTTATCTTAGTGTATTCATGAACATTATTGTATGCAAAATAAATTAAATGCATGAAGCACTTGCTGATTATGAGAAGTTCATATCATATCAATGGTGTATTCTGTTATTTCAATCTATTCAGTTTAAACCATAACATTCAAAAACATTCATTCTTAACACTATTTCTACTGCGATTTTGTGTATACCTATTTCTACCAAAAGGTGTCTTTTGACCCCTTTGCTTTTGAATGCGAATAATTGCCAAAAATGTTTGAATTTCCAATTGTTAATTAAATATAGTAGCTAATTTGAGAAATATATTTATTATTACATTCATACGTATTTATTAGAAATCATTTGATCAGATTATAAATTCTCGCTTAATACAACAATCTACAAAATATAAATATACATAAATGTAATCAAATGTGTTTTATGTTAACAGAAACAACAATTAAAAAATTTTATTTTCTTCATTTTTATAATTTTTATTAGAAAATCAAACAATTTAATATCTTTAACTTATCAAACTTTCAGTATAAAAATTCATCATAAAATTTCTCGTGTAAAAATGCAACCTTTGTAAAAACAACAACAACAACAACAACAATAATCATTAAAACAGCAGAGTAAAAAATTATTTCCTTATTCAATATCACAGGTTTTACACGAATGAAAACAAAATTCATATGTATGGAACTCACTACTAGAATTGGATAACAAAGCGCGTTACTCAATTTTTTAGAACTAGTCACTGCAACGATCTACGCTAAAATGCATCACGGCGATAAACAAGCTAACATCAAAGGTATGCAACAACTCCTGTATTTTCCTTTACAACTGAAATCAGTATTATATAATCTGATTATAATTGATAGGATGCTGTAAAATAGTGTTGATATTTATATGTAAAATTGTTTAAAATTAGAAATTATAAAATCATCAGAAATTACAAATTGTGAAGTCCTTAAGGTAGTAAGTAATTGAGTGAGTCCTGAAGTAATTAAGACAGTGAAATATGTGATTGAAAAAAAATAAGTAAAATTAAATTGTAAATAAAAAAAAGAAAATATTTTATATTATTGGAACACATATATAAAATCCCTCCATAAGATATACACCGAATTTAAAAACTCTGACAAATGTATACACGAAATTTCAAACTAATATGAATAATTAAAAATAGCAAATAAAGCCTTTGTGCAACAATATTAAAAAGCAGAAAAACCAACGTTTAAAATGCACAAATAATATATGAAAAGCAGCAAACAGCTGTTTCGAATCTACTAGCGAGATTCTTCTTCAGTGCCAAAAGGAACAGCGTGCTAGAAAAAGCAAGGCTGAGCAAAATCATAGACAGAGACGCGCTGGCTTATATACCCTATGCGGGTGGCGAAGGCGCCGAAACAACCAATGAGAGAGAAGCAGTGGAAACGACTGGGTGGACAAGTAGCGACATCTACCGGAGAAGTAGAGAAAAGAAACCAAAAAAGGGGAATTAAATTAACGCTTTCCAAATACTTGGAAAATCTGGAGTACTAGATAAGTCATTAACTAAAGAGTGAGAATTTTTAATGATATGGTAAGCTTCCCAAAAATCAAGATCAAGGTTAGAAGAACATTTTTGGATAATGATGGCTGGGAAAAATCGAACCTATGTTGAGAAGACCAAGAATGTTGAGCAATAGAAGAACGTTTGAGCTCCTGATTTTTAACATAATCTTCATGCTCTTTTAAACGAAATCTAAGAGCACGTTTAGTCTGACCAATATAAGAAAGATCACACTGACAAGAGATCGTGGTTATTCCTCTAATATTATCGATTCTATTTATAAGAAATTGACGAAATCCGACCATTCTGAAAGGCATTCTAATTCCAACTCTAATACTTCAGTTGTATTACCATTTTTTCCTAAAATCAGTCAACAAGTTGCTAAAATCCTAAGAAGGTTTGATTTTAAAGTTATTTTTTCTCCTGTTAATAAAATCCCCTTTTCAAATCTCAAACACCCCGTTGATCGCCTAGATAATTGGGGCATTTACAATATCTCTTGTCAGTGTGGTCTTTCTTATATTGGTCAGACTAAACGTGCTCTTAGATTTCGTTTAAAAGAGCATGAAGGTTATGTTAAAAATCAGGAGCTCAAACGTTCTTCTATTGCTCAACATTCTTGGTCTTCTCAACATAGGTTCGATTTTTCCTCAGCCATCATTATCCAAAAATGTTCTTCTAACCTTGATCTTGATTTTTGGGAAGCTTACCATATCATTAAAAATTCTCACTCTTTAGTCAATGACTTATCTAGTACTCCAGATTTTCCAAGTATTTGGAAAGCGTTAATTTAATTCCCTTTTTTTGGTTTATTTTCTCTACTTCTCCGGTAGATGTCGCTACTTGTCCACCCAGTCGTTTCGACTGCTTCTCTCTCATTGGTTGTTTCGGCGCCTTCGCCACCCGCATAGGGTATATAAGCCAGCGCGTCTCTGTCTATGATTTTGCTCAGCCTTGTTTTTTCTAGCACGCTGTTCCTTTTGCACTGAAGAAGAATCTCGCTAGTAGATTCGAAACAGCTGTTTGCTGCTTTTCATATATTATTTGTGCATTTTAAACGTTGGTTTTTCTGCTTTTTAATATGAATAATGTATGGTTCTAATTAGGAAATTCCATCATCCATAATTTATCATTTAAATCTTTCAATCATATGAGCCATTTCCTTTCAACAAATAAAAATGGAAAAAATCGTCTGAATTGCTATAGGAAAGCATTAAGGCGGAAAATAAAATGTTCTATACATTCCGAACGAATGAACCAAATTTAACCAAAAACTATACAGCTAAATCCGGTGACCTCACCAACATGCATCCTTAATTTCAAGCTAATCGGACGCTTTTTACGGCAGTTATCGCGGGACAGACAGACTAACAAATAAACAGACAGACGGAAACCAAAACTTTTCGGGCCTCCACAGTAAGCCTTCACTGACGTTTCGGCAATAACTTGCTATCAGTTCTGCTCGGATTAAAATAGTATAGTATAAGTAAACGTTGTTCAAACATTTACCAACAGTAGACTATGATGGGCAAAATTCTTTTGTGAGTCCTTATAAATGAACGTAGAAAGCTACACGTACGCTGTTTTTTATACAGGACATACTGTAGTGAATCTGAATACAGTATACCAGTTCCTTCAGGTTTTAAATATTTAAAACCTATAAGCAATTACCACCGATATATCTTAATATGTCTGAATTCTTTAAGAAACATAAATGCTATGCATACATTTTCAATAGGGATTATACTCTAGTAAACCTCAATAACACATATAAATTTCTTAGAAATCTAAGCGTATTCAGAAAGCTTAGAGGTCGAATAGACGAACGAAGTAACAAAAACTTTTAAGCTTTGTCAAAACGTGTCTTTAAATAGCAGCACGAAACACTTTTTATGAAGTAAAAACGTGTTTGATTCAAGATGTTCTCATTAGATACCTTAAAGCATCCTTACGGCACTATAAATCTATGATATTTCAATTGCGGAACCTTTAAAAATGAAGCGTACACTCTCTCGAACATTAAAAACAATCTCATTAACTGAAAAACATGTATGTTTATAAAAATAAGCAAAGAAAAAAACAGTTGATAATCTTAGATGAAAACTAGATAAAAAACAATATTTCGGGCAACAACGATGTTTGAGAAGATATTTTTAAATTTCGCTTTCTTTCCAGATAATTAATATGATCAAGTATTTCCTGGGTTATTTTTTATGCTGTATGATTTTTATGCAGTATCTTGTTTATCTGAACTGTTTTACCGTTTTTTAATAGTTGATAATTAGGTGTTTTAAATATTCTTCTTCTTTAGAAAGTAAGTTGGAAAAAAGCAGAAAATAAAGTCATCATAAAAAAAACCTTAACAAGCTTTGTTATATTCTTTGAAAGAAATAACCATTTTAAAAATAAAATAAAAGTATGATTATTTCTGTTTTCAGATCTTGCATAATTTTGCTATATAATATTTACTAAAAGAAGTCAATTTGTTTATAACATATAGTCATACGTCTCATTATATGCAGGATTTATACTCACAGCACATTTATCCGTAGAAGCTTTGCACATTAATAATGATAAGCTTAGAATCGAATTTTCCTTATACCACATATTTAAAGTGGGAAGTTTATGCAAAATATTTCGGTTATTTACCACGAAATTCCTTTAAAAAATAGCATTTTAAAATTAAATTGAAAAATCAAAGAAAGGTTGCTTCTTTTGCGTATACCATTATAAAAAAATGGTAGAAATGTAACACATGTACTATTAAAAATTAGGTAAAATTTAATTTCTCTCAGCTTGGTAGAGCAAAAAAAATTGTCTAAAAGTGCAGTTATCGTGATTATTTTATATTAGTTATAATAAGTGTTAGATCATAAGTATAATAAACTAGCTATTTCCCGTGACTTCGTTTACTTAGAATAAAAAGGAAAATTAATGCATTAATAATACAAAACATTTCACTCCAAATAATTAAAAACATATATGACATTAACCAACACTTAATGACATTTTATAAGAGAGAATGCGGTATTTATTGTTTATAGAGGCACTGACTCAGTCATAAAAATGGTGAAATTTTGTGCCAAATAAAACAAATAATTGCGAAAAAGAATAACATCGTGAGAATCGACAATCTCTCTTTGTAAGACGAAAAAATGACGCTAGGAGAATTCTACTACAACAATCTATTTTAGGATCTAAATCAATCGGAACTAAAGGAACAGTCAGCATTTCAAGTTTTTTACACCCTATTTCA
Organism: Maratus speciosus; assembly: GCA_963932465.1. NCBI lineage: Eukaryota > Metazoa > Arthropoda > Arachnida > Araneae > Salticidae > Maratus > Maratus speciosus. The sequence goes on along the minus strand of OZ010787.1, from coordinate 680,514,866 downwards.
ACTGGCTACGTTTAAAAGAACTATATATGAATCTTCCATATCTACTTATATCCTCTTAATCCACTTCCATATCCACTTAAATGTAGTAAGTAACTCTATTTTTTTAATCAAACAAACTAATGAAACAGAATAATATTACTTAAAAGAAAAATTACGAAAACTCTGTATAATTGTTAGTATACCACATTTATTTATGAGAGAATTTTTCATGAAAAATATAACGCTTTACGACCGGTTGGGGAAATTTTTGGACCGGAAGAAATATCTTTTTAAAATCAAGGTAAATTAATTTTAATGCGTTCAACCATTCTTTCTAATGTATCCTTTTATATATTTTGTATTTATTGTATAAATATGATATTTTTTTAGCACTGAATAACTTTACAAAAAATCACAAAATTCAATAAATTCGAATCCGCATGACCCCAAGTACTTTGTCTCAAAGGAATATTTTTTAGATACCATAAGTACCAATATTTTCTGAATTTTTAAGCTTAATGTGGTATTAATGCATTGTATTTATTTTGTTAGAAAAGAAATCAAGATCTGCTTTATTTGCTTTTCCAATTTCATTAATTGTTTTTGCGAATCATGCGTCGAAGGAATTCAAAAATTACATTTTCACTAACTTAATTGCGAGGCGGCTTAGTGGAATTCTCGTGAAAAAATTCCTTCCTTTTCACGAGAGGAATTTGCGTGATGAATGAAAACCCGTAAACTTTTATGCATCTGAATTGTTTACTTAAAAAAGAAAATCTCAGAAGTAAATTGCAGTAATGAAATAAACTTTTGTTTTAATAACTAAAGCTTCGTTATTAGTGTGGATTTTACCAACATTTTCTCTATTCGCTTGGTAAACACAGAAAAATTATTTTTGATGTATAATACTTTTATTTTCTATTTTAGAATTATTAAAATAATAAGTTTCAATACCTAAAAGGTATCTTTTAAGTTTTTTACTAAATAAATATACAATCATTTTGTAAATAAAATTTTAATGGCTCCTTTTTTTTATATCGGACATTTGCAATCTCATAAAATAATTCTTTTAATTTTTTTAAAAAAAATGAAAGCTTTTAAATGTTGTCAAGAAAGATTAGAACTGGAATATATTTTATTAGAAAAGTGCAAAACAAGTTGTATTTATCATATAATGTTGTACGTGTTTTCAAATATTTTCAAAAGCATATTTAATTACCCAGTATATTTACGCAAGATAGAGTACGGACAAATGGGCAGAAAAACTGAAGTCATAAACACTTTTCAACTATTTTAGAAAGCGTTAAAATGTCCCATGTTTTTTTAATGATTTAATGAAATTAAATTTTTAAAATGTAGCTAATTCATAAGACATTATCAACATATCTAGAACAACCTCAAGCATTTTGTGTACTTTTTGTGACATTTATCATGAGGCATACATACATACATACTGACCAGGGGGGAATACTGCTAATCGAACTGAGCCTACCATTTCCCACTATTTTTTTTTATTAACTTTTTCAATTCTTTAATCTTTGTTGTAGTAGTTTCAATTCGACCCATTCTCATAACTCATTCTTTGATATGAAATTTCATTGATTCAGTGTTTCAATTCACATGCTTTAAAAATGGGTAAAAAGACGACAATCATCTAAAAGAATGCATATGTATGTATGCGTTGAGTTGAGTCGATTTTATGACAGCCGACTATCTACACGAGGGATATAGGCCCGAGGGAGAAGTGCCCTCCTTGGGGGTATTTCTAAGTGAACCTAACCCGTATGGATGCAAGGATATCCAAGGTTCGAAGAAAACCACGGAAAATTCCGAACGATTAGGCCGACGGGCTCGATTAAGTTCGAACCCAACACCTCCCGTCTACCAGCTTCGAGATCACAACCTCTCGGTCCCTGGTGGGGCCCATATGTATGTATGCGAATGCACTTTTATGGCTGCCCATTACGAATACATTGAACATACGCCATTTGATTTTCTTATTAAAATAATTTGTAGCAAGCTTTTATGTTAAGATAGCAAATAAAGCCTTTGTGCAGGAATATTAAAAAGCAGGAAACGTTTAAAAATGCACAAATAATAAGTGAAAAGCAGCAAACAGCTGTTTCGAATCTACTAGCGAGATTCGTCTTCAGTGCAAGATAGAGCAAGACACAGCGTGCTAGAAAAAGCATGGCTCAGCCTTGATTTTTCCACTGAAGAAGAATCTCGCATGCAGATTCGAAACAGCTGTTTGCTGCTTTTCACGTAATATTTGTGCATTTTAAAACGTTGGTTTCCTGCTTTTTAATTTGCTTATATGTGTTAATTTTAATAGTAGATGTGCATCTGCCTGATAATTCCGCACTTTTACGATCGATTAGTGACGTATATTATTATTTAGATCAATTAGTGACGTATAGCAGACTATTAGTTCAAAACAAATTAAAGGTTCTATGAATGAGCAATAAACTTATATTGTTCTCAGTCTTCAGAGTAACAGTTTTAAAAAATGGCGCAGTTGCCTTACTGGGGCCAATTTCAGTTGCTTAAATTAGACCAGATATACGATCAGAAATTTGAAAAGTAAGTAATGAATTTCGAGGACTGTGCGCTTTGGACACAATTTATTTTTTTAATATTTTATAATGGATTACAATCTCCATGCAGGTTTTTGAATATTTTAAGTTTTTTAAATATCTTGATCAATTTCTTTATACAGTCTAGGCCTATATAAGCATGAAAAATATATTTTACATACTTATGCAATAGATTTTGTTTGAAATTTCTTTTATGATTTTGTTTTATTGTTTTGTTTGAAATTTTGTATGTATTTGTATTTATTTTCTTTGAATTATTTATTTCTACGGCAGGGCTGCCACAGGCGACTATTTTTTAATTCTATTTCGCACCACTTTTTCAAAACAAAAATGTTTTACATTAGCTTTGACAACATTTGCAAGAGAAATATACTACAAAATATATATTTTTTTAAATAGTGGTGCGAACAGAATGTAAAAATAGTTCCCTGTGACAGCCCTGCTACGGAGTTTTTGATTTACAGTGTTGAAGTCAGACGTTTTCCTCCTGAGGGATATTTGCGCTTCCGCGAGATGTGGGAAAGACATTTTACAAGTCATCATTCTGCAGTTACTTCTGAACTTATTTCTGAAAAGCAGATAGTTTCGGCAGATAGACCCATTGATTCTCCTGCAAGTGAGATTTCGGAAGTCCGTAATCAGGAAACTTACTAAAACAACGAAAGTAAAAAAAATTGCGAAAACGACATAGCGAAACAGAAGGGAAGAAAAACATCAGAGGCAGAAAAAGTTGTTAAAGATATTGGAAACGAAATGGAAAGAGTAAGTTGTGAAGAGATTGACCCCGAGGAAGGCTGCAGCTACACCCCCCCCCCACACACACACACACACACCCAAAAGTCAATAATAATAAATGTTATCTCCCTTGCCAAAATCATTTAGGTCAAAGTACAGAAGAAGCCAAAATAAGTTGTGTTAACATCTTCGCCATATAAAGTAAACCTTGAAATGAAAAAACAAAAAAAGACAAAAAGGAAGCTCTTAAAGTGCAAAAGCAATTGGAACACCAAGTTAAAAAAAAAAAAAAAAAACGCGCATCCAATTAGAAAGAAAATGATGGAAAGGGAGAACTACAGATATAAAGTAAAGAAAACTTTTGTTGCAAAACAAATGATTCTGAATCTAAAAAGAAAAATCAAGATTGGTGATGATTGGTTTTGCCTAATTTGTAAGAAAAAAAGTCCTTCCGGCCAGTGCCGGGAGGAAGAGGTAGCTTTCATAATCCTTATTTAAAAAAAGCCAACTTATATCATGCAAACACACGAAACTCAATTTAGTGGAAACCGAATATAGGAGATTCAATACTAATTTTTATCAATATAATGAATGAGAATTTCGCGAAATTAGTCAGCTTTATCCAAGCTGCTTTTCTTTAAAGTAACTTATATTTGGCTGCCAAATTCGGCAATTTCTTAAAGTGCCTCTGTCATTTTAAGACAACATGGTGAATGAGGCTAAGCAGTGAACTTGGTCGAGACCTTAGTAATTGCTGTGCACATGCTCACTCACATCGGAATCGGTTAATATATAGGAGTGCTGTCGCATGCAAAAAATCAGATTTTTCAAAATGTCACCCACAATAGAAATTGAAACTGCTATATCTGAGCCATTTTTTAAGGTAAAGACAAACAAAAAATGCTCCTGAATCCTTATATCAAGATCAAATACTTACGAAAGAAACCTTTTTCAATTTCTAATTTTTTTGCACCTCACTTTAAATATATATACTTTTTTTTTTTAATTTAATGGCCGCCATTTTGAAACAAGATGTCTGATGAATCTGGCCAGCGAACTTGGTCGAGGTGTTGATGTATACTATCCACATGCCTTCTTACATCGAAATAGGCGAATACGTGTGTTATCGCGTGACAAATACAAGATCGTTTCAAAATGTTAGCCATGCTAGAAATTCAAAGTGCTATAAATCAACCATTTTTTAAGATATCAACAAAAGAACAAAGTTTCAGAAACAAAAACTGCTCCGGAATCTTTGTATCAAGGCCAAACACATAAAAAAAATCTTTTTCATTTTCCAATTTTTAATACCTCATTTTGAATTTTAAATTTAATTTTTTTTAAATGGCAACCCTTTTGAAACAAGATGGCGAATGAAGCTGGCCAACGAACTCGGTCGAGACATTGGTATGTACTATGTACAGACCAAGTTACATCCAAATAGGTTCATAAATACGCCTGTTATCGCGTGACAAAAATCAGGTCGTTTTAAAATGTCAGCCACAAGAGAAATTCAAAATGCTATTACTCAGCCATTTTTTTTAGATATAGATGAAAGAAAAACTGTTCCGGAATCTTTGTATTAAGGTCAAACACATACAGAAAAAAAATCTTTTTCATTTTCCAATTTTTTGGTATCTCATTTAATTTTTTTTATTTTTTTATTTTTTTAAACGGCCGCCATTTTGAAACAAGATGGCGGATGAAGCTGGCCAACGAACTCGGTCGAGATATTTGTATGTACTATGTACACACCAAGGTACATCCAAGTCGGTTCATAAATACGCCTGTTATCGCGTGACAAAATTCAGGACGTTTCAAAATGTCAGCCACGCTAGAAATTCAAAATGCTATAACTCAGCCATTTTTTAAGATATAGACGAAACAAAAACTGCTCCCGAATCTTTTTATCAAGGTCAAACACATAAGAAGAAAATATTTTTTCAATTTTCAATTTTTGGTACCACATTTCAAATTTAATTTTTTCTTAAAAATTTAAATGGCCGCCATTTTTAAACAAGATGCGGGTGAAGCTGGCCAACGAACCCGGTCAAGACATTGGTATGTACTATGTATAAACGGAGTTACATCCAAATCGGTTCATAAATACGCCTTTTATCGCGTGACAAAATTCAGGACGTTTCAAAATGTCAACCACGCTAGAAATTCAAAATGCTATAACTCAGCCATTTTTTAAGATATAGACAAAACAAAAACTGCTCCGAAATCTTTGTATAAAGGTCAAATACATAAGAAAAAAATATTTTTCCATTTTCAATTTTTTGGTACCACATTTCAAATTTTAAATTTTTAAAAGAACTTTAAATGGCCGCCATTTTGAAACAAAATGGCGGATGAAGCTGGCCAACGAACTCGGTCGAGAGATTGGTATGTACTATGTACACACCGAATTACATCGAAATCGGTTCATAATTACGGGAGTTACAGTGTGACATAGGTCAGATATATATATATATATATATATATATATATCAATTTTGAACGGAGGGTGGTTTCGGGGTCTGGGGGTCATGATCGATGAAAATATACCAAAATTTTTTGAAATCGCTTTCCTCCGAACGGCTGCAATAGGTAGCTTTTTTGTAAAGAAAGCTACCTAATAAAATAGCAGAAATGATTCAGTGTTCAGATTGCCAAATATGCTTCCATGTTGTGTGCGCCGGAATAAAAAATGAACAAAAGAAATTCATGTATAAGCCTTGCATCACTTTTTATATTATATTCAAGTAACTGACAATTAGTTTCATTATTTTTATTCTTAATTATTTATAACTTTGATTTATATTTTGAATACAAATTGATTTCATTATATTTCATTGCTGTAGTTTTTTTCTGATTATTTAATTGATCGCAAACTTTGCTTGTAATAAAATTAATTATATTCCCTACTCATTAAAACAGCCTAATATTGTTTTTATCCAATTTAGGAGACTGAGGGGTGTCAAACTTAGGCGATCAGACGCTGAATTTGGACCACTTTTGACAATTTTTTAAAATTAATATAAATCTTAAGATTTTGAAAGAGAAATTTTTCTAAAGATATATTTGATTAGTAGATGAATAGATTGACCACGTGTAGTGATATTTTTCAGATATTCTGAAAATGAAGGGAGTTACACCTGAAACTATGTGAAGTGGTCCAAATTCGGCTACTCTCCCCTATACACAGTTCTGTAACGAAATCTTTGTCGTGTCCCTGTAAATGAACAAATAAATGCTATGCATATCATATTCTTCAGAAAGCACCTTGTATTGCATCTCAGCAATGCACATCAATTACACTATGTTTGAAATAGCATAACATTTTTTAAAATACACTGCAAAGGCTTTTTCCACATAGGCCATAATCTAGCGCAATTCTTTTTTGTTCCTTTTTAAACGACTGATAAATGACACGCATTCTATATTCTATAGAATGAATCTCAACAATGTATTCTGGTAAACGTATCTCTCTTTTGTGTTTCCGTGAAAACGAACTATAAATACTACACATTAAGCTCATGGTAACCCAAATATATTTACGGAAGTTTGTGCACTGCCAGACAGACAGATCCCTTTTGTCATTTTACAACAAATTTCCTCTACTAAAGATTTCACTTTTATTTTCAGGGTGATAAATATATTATTCCTTCAATAAGGTTATTTTTTCTTAAAAAGTTCTGTTGTACGGAAATTAAATTCTGTTATGATTTTTTTTCAGAAATTATGTTTGAATTGCTGCAAGAAACCGTTCTTGTATTTATTGTTACAATAAAACGCTATGGCATAATTTTCAAAATACTGTTGCATCTGTCACCTAATAAAAATATTGAGATTCTAGGAGTATCCACCATCAGTTTGAATTGTTAACCTTGAATGTCATAAATCATCACTGAACTGAAAAAGGTAATGAATTTTAAGTATCTGCTGTTCTTGAGTCAAAAAGCCAATTGCCGCCGAAGAATTTGCAGAGTGGCGTTCCACGTTCCAATCCTCGGATAAGTTTATTTTCTTTTCAACGCTGACCACTTTATGACACTTGACAGGACCGGGGAAAAATTAAAAATTAAAACCAGAAAAATTAAAAAAATGAAATGCGTGAAATTAAAGACATAGAAAGGAGGATGAATTGGGCTCGGAGTCCTGAAGCCATCGGAAAACCGTTGCGGCTTCGGGCATAATGTTCGTCTCGGTGGCGGTCGGGGCTGGGCCGGTGTGGACCGCCGCAGAATTCTCGGAGCTCGGCGTTCCGCGTACGCGTCTGATGGTCTTTTACTCTCTTTTCAACAATGTCTACTTTCTAACACAAGGCAGGAGCGGGAACATCATGTATTGAATACAAATGTGTTTTTTATTCATATGCATAAATATTTATTGTGATATTTATTTCAAGTTCGATATCCTACCTAACTGAGCTTCGAATAATGAAAAAAAAATAGTTGTGAAACAAAACATTGTAACAGAGGACACAACATTGTACTAATATTATTAAAGAAATTATACTTACAGTGACCAAAAAGTATTTGCACACCAGGTAAATTTGTTGTAGCATATGTATAAATAAATAAAAAGCAACTAAGAATTAAAAATACCAACACTTATACAAAACAAATAAACATATTTAATATCTGACTTAATAATTATATTTAAAATATGAAAATATAAAAAAGTAGCATTTGTACTGCCAAAAAAATATTTGCTCACTAGCAATAAAAATAGAACTAGAGGAATTATTTATAAGTTAAAAACAGTGCTAATATTTAGTATGCATGCCCTTTGCTTCAATGACAGCTTGTAATCGTCTGGGCATTGATTCTATTAATTTGTGACATGTTTCACTGCTGATTTGCAGCCATTCTTCCCTAAGAGCTTGCTTAAGATCTGGTTTGTTAGAAATTTTCTTTTTCATTATTTTTCCATCCAAAATATGCCATAAATTTTCAATCGGATTGAGGTCTGGTGATTGTGATGGCGTTTTCAATTGATTTTTTACATTATAAAGCAACCATAACCTCGTAATATATGCAGTGTGTTTCGTATCGTTATCCTGTTGGAAATAATATGAATTAGGAATTCCTAATTCCAGAGCACTATTAGATAAATAATATCGCAATATATCAATATATTGTTTAGCATTCTTATTGCCTTCAATAAAGGTCATTTCGCCAACTCCGTTAAAAGACAGGTCAGGTCAGGCGGGGAGGCCTACCATATGGCTTAAGCTCTACAAGCCCCGCCCAACAGGGATACCCCTATTTATTTGAAGAACAATGATCCTACAATTATTTCACAAGTGGCAACCCAATCTGTTCTGGGCGTGCAAAGAAAATTTTACAAAAATTATTTGTGATATGCCTCTGAATATTAATACAATAAATAGGGGAAGGGGAAAAAAAAACCGTAAAGTCTTAGTAATGCCCGAGATACAAGAGTGAATGATTTCTTGGCTAAACTGAGTCGACTAATTATGTTAGTGAAATTTCGCCTAAGAGAGAAGTCTTAATTTTAGAACCACTAAGACCCCACGATTAACATTACATAATTTTACAGTACTTGAATGATTGTAAAATATATATATATATAGAAGAACACAATGATAGAACAAGAGTACAGTGCTGCTAAAAATACATAAATATATGAAATACAAGTATATACTAAAACAACATTCTGTTTGACGCGAGCAATTTCACCGATCTTCGATCAACGCCGTTCTTCAAATATTTGCAGAGCACTAATACCATGAAGAAAAGAAAATTTTCCGTTAAAAGACATGCATCCCCAAATCATTACATGACCACCGCCATGTTTTACAGTTGGTTTCAAGTTTATAATTTGAAGAGAAGTATTTGGCTTTTGCCATACAGTTTTCTTATCATCTGAGCCAAAAATATTGAACTTGCTTTCATCGGAAAAAATAACAGTTTTCCAAAACTCTAGTGGTTTGCTGACATAACCTTTTGCAAATTCAAGTCTTTTCACCCTATTTGTTTCACTAATAAATGTTTTTTCTCGAGGGGATCTTCCTCGAATATTTGCATCATGAAGAATATTTCTAATTGATTGTGGTGTAACTATTGTTCCCGACGTTGAAGCGACATCAACAGCCAATTCTCGAGCACTTAGAAAAAGGTTTTTTGAAGATTCTTTTATGATGGCTCTCCTTTGCCTGGTATTTAGCTTTCTTGGACGCCCAGTTCGCGGCTTATTTATTGCCGAACCAGTTTCTTTTTTCTTCTTAATTACAAAACGAACACTAGAAAAGTTTTGATTTAATTTTTTACCTATTCCCCGGTGACATAATCCAGAATTGTGAAGAAATATAATCTTCTCACGAGTAGCAACAGACAGTTCACACGTTTTCGGCGCCATTAGAACAAAAACTCCCCAGAATCTCTGCTCCTGTTAATATATTACGTGACTTTAAAGTGCGGGGCTAATGTACTGCGGGACTGATATGCTAAACATTTGCATAATGTTCACATTTAATGCCTTTTTTAACAGTCAATGCTTCTTGTGCAAATACTTTTTAGGTATGAGAAAATATTAATTTATTTTTTAAAATGTGTAATATAAGGAAAATGGGTAGTTATTTTTATTTTCTTCTTATTTAAATAAATGAATAATTAAGAGAATAGTATCAAATTTGCTTTCTATGGTTACTTATGCAAAAAATCGTCTGCGTGCAAATACTTTTTTTGCTCACTGTATATCTTTACCTATATCTTTACCTACCGAGTGTCCCAAAATGACTGATGGATTATAAAATTCAATAACTTGCAAACGTTGACAGATATTTAAAAAATCTTTGCAGGAGTGTTATGCAAGATGTCAGGAGTTTTTATGCTGCTATTCTCAAATTTAGTTACAAATAGCATCGATAGATGGTGCTGCAAGCAATAACCGATCAATCCAGGCTCGATTTTTCGGCCTCTCTCTTCTTCTATGCGAAAAAAGGAGGTTAAAATGCATGGAATGGATCCCGGAGTACCAAAAATCGGGTCTAGACTGAGTACATATTGCTCTCAGCGCCATCTATTGTTTGAAATTCGAACTAAAATCAAGAATCAATGTAAAAATCTCCTGATATCATACATAACACTCCTGCAAGAGTATTTTGAATATCTGTCACCGTTTGTAAATTATTGAATTTTAAAATTCATCAGTCATTTTTGGGACACCCGGTATATCTTAAAAGTTTTGGTAAAAAAATGTTATTGAAATTTTAAATACAAAAAGTATGGTTTTCTGTGGAGTGACAGTGCTGATTTATATGAGTGTAATCAAACGTGCAGTGAATAATTCTTGTAGACTTATTGCAGTTACTTATAAATTAAAATTAATCTACTTTAATATCGTTCATTTTTTAGAAAAAAAAGTTCAAAAGCGTAGGTATTTTCGTAAAATTCCCATTTTTTTTTTCTTGAAAAGGACCCGATATTTAAAAAAACTAACGCGTTTTAAAAGTTACATTTACTCTCGCTGTTTCAAAGGTGCTTGAAAAAATATAAAATATCTATTCCATGCATTTTATACATATATCAGCCATATAATGTGTTCTTTCAAAACTATTCTTTTCAAAAATGCACATTCCTCACTTTATTTTATTTCAAATTGGTTTAATATAAGAAAAACAAAACCTCCGGGTTATATCTTTTATTTCAAAAAGCTTTCTTGCAAAACAAAAAGAGACACTTTTTGGAGGTGTCTGATCAAATTTGAAGGACACATTAGATGTTCGTAAAACAGAAAGGAAAACTTTTATAAAAAGAAAATCCCACGAATTTAAAACTTAATTTTATAAAACAAAATTTCGCAAAAAATTTAAATTATTGAAAAATGGAACACTTCATTTTTTGCAGACAGTGCGGTTATTATTTCTTTAAACGTGTTTGTTTTTAGGCAATTTATTTATATCAAGAACTTTTGTTTGATATTTGAAGCAGATTTTGTATTTTATTTCAATTTAGAAAAAATTAGAGTAAATATTAGTCAATTAAAGTAACTATTAATGAAGTATATTTTCAAAAGATGATTACTTTATATTAGTTTATATTATTTATAGTTCATTTATAGAAATAAAAATTATAATATTATATTTTAATTTATTTTGTTGTTATATAATCATAAATATTACACTAACAAATATTTTCTCCTTTTAATATAAAAGACTAAAACAACAGTGTAAATATTCAAATAATATTTGAAATCGATTAAATTACATTTTTTCTTACTTCTAAATGTAACATGCTTTTTTAATTCTAAGTGAATAGCGTAGTACAATTTTTTTTTTTAAGAAGGGAAAAAAACAAACATTTAAGACATGAGTTCTATCTGTGGATTGCGAAATGTTAGTTCATTTTCATTTTTTTTGATAGAATGCAACTAAAGATGGATACAGGGTGTATCTGAAAAAGGGGACAAAACTTTACGGGATGATAGAACGCAGCTATACAAGTAAATTTCGCAATAGAAAGCGTGGTCGGAACGCAAACGGTGAGACGTTGAAAGGCAGTTTTCCACTGACGCAGTTAAAGAGTTAACACAAAAATGGGAGGAGATACTTCATAAACCATTTTAATATCGGGAATTTATTTAATGTACATGCTCAAAGAAATGGCTCAAAAGACCTTCCGCCAGATGTCATGCGCGCTTCACACCTGCGGGATAGGACTGACGCATCTTTGCAAAGACACCAGGCATTTCCCGAATATAGCCGGCAAGAACGGCAATCCGGGCGACTACATCCATATCGGTTTCAATGGGTTACTGGTAGATTATGCTTTTCATATGGCCCCATTGGAAAAAGTCCAAACACGAGACATCCGGCGATCTTGGTTGCCAAAATATGGGACCACCTCGACCCATCCATCACCCTGGGACAGTGGAAAACTACTTTTTAACTTCTCACCGCTGGAGTTCCTACCATACAGTCTATGGCGAAATTTTTTCGTATAGCTGCGTTCTATGACCCCGAAGTTTTGCCCACTTTTTCAGATACACCCTGTATATTTTTTAAATTAAGGATACAAATATGCATAAAACGGTAATTCTTTTAAATGTTTTAATATTACAAATTATGAAAATGAGTGATGAGAATACGTTATTGACCTTTTCAGTGTTGCTTAGAAAAGCTTAAAAGTAGGTGTTTATACTGAATTTTTTTTTTTTTTTTCGCTCTGAAATTTTTTTAAAATGCCGCATGTGCTTCTGCAAATGACTCGTAAAAAAATAAAAGTTAAACAGCAGTGAAGCTATCATTGATGATCAGTAGTGAGCAGCAAGAGAAGGGACGAAGACACAAAAATATACAGCGTAAAGAAGGTCCAGAAACGTATAGGGTAAATGTAGAACCGCATGGCTTATGCCTGCTTAGGTAAACATTCATACAAAATATGAATCTTCCTAATTTCAAACTGTCATAGCCCACATTATTTACAGAGACAGATGAGGCACTTCTGTTACTTTGCATATTAACCTAATCTATACAAACAATATCGCAATTCGTTGCTAAGTAATCGACAAGAGCATGATATTTGTTATATCTAAGATATTATTGCCGAAACGCCAGTGACGGCTTACTATGACAAGAAAAACTTTTTGTTTCCGTTTGTCTGTCTGTTCCGCGATAATTGCTGCAAAAATCAACCGATTAGCTTGTAATTAAGTAGGCATGTTGGTGAGGTGCCTGAATAGGTATCTAGGTAGCTGTATAATTTTAAGTTATATTTGGTTCATTTGTTCGGAATATATAGAACTTTTTCTTTCGCGCTATAATGCACTATGGCAATTCAGACAATTTTCAAATTTCCATTTGTTGAAGGAAAATGGAGTATTTGATTAATGGATTTAAATGGTAAATTATGGATGGTAAAATCTCCCCAACTTAAATAATTCCTATTATTTGTCAATATATTTGTTCCACTTTTTGAATTATGTGTATAACTTTAGATGGAATTTTATACATGTGTTTTATAAATTTTCTTTTATAAATTTACTTATTTGACATGATACGTATTTAATTCAATTTCTTTTTTTATCAGTTTTCTAGCAACTGTACTTTACTTCATATCCTATAAAATATCATTCAAATAATCCCATTTACGAAAGTCTGGCTAATGAAAATAATAGACTCGCAATCTGGTCTTTAAAACAAGTTTTGCGTCAAATATGAACGATGTTAGTAGCATTACGGTTTTAAATTGAATGTGGATACTATTAAATGTCTATCACAAAAAATATTTTATAGCGCCAAATCACGTTTGCGATTTAGTAAATTAGCAATGGACACGATAATGAATAATTAACCACTATGTTTAAAATTCTGCAAATGTGCCTATTTTTGGGTGATTTTGATTCACTACTGCTTCGAGTAGATTAGGATGTATTTAAACTAAAGATATAACATATTAAAAAAGCAAAAGAATGTACATTTAACGCATATAAATGCATTTTAATGAACTGACTTGAGAATATAGAAATTGATGCTTTACAAATTAAAATAAAAACAATAGGATAAAATAATTCACGTTATCAGATTACCATTTTTATTAGAGGTTTTGATTTCATCATTCCTGTGATCTCGAGATTTTTGTTTTACCAAGTTCATTTTTAAAATTTTGGGAGAAATATTTTTTTTTTATCAATATTGATCTTCATAAAGCCTCCGATTGTGAGTATGAAACATGTAGGTTAGTTTATTAAAAGGTTTTTATATGCTTTTAAATGTACTTTTTAAAAAACTTTTAGCATGGTATAACTTTAGTTTATCGATGATATGTGGTTTTCTTAACACCGTTTTTTGAAAACGAAAATTGTAAAAATATTAGATTTCTAAATGAGATATAAGTTATATATAACAGATTCAGTTTACATTCCCATACGGTCCTTTTTTATATGATAATTTATCGAACTTATCCATCAGACGCAGTTGTTTTGTAGTTAGCAAGTAAGTAAATATTGATATTTAGATATTAGGTTAGCAAAAAGTCATTGTCCAAACTGTTGCTTACCCTAGTAAAATTCCAGTGTGAAACAGAATCGAAGATATACTTTAACCATTAGCACAAATGATTGCAAGTTACTAATTTAAATTGAGACTACACTTCCCCTCGGAAAAAATGCACTTTTCATCTAAAACACTACCAGAATAAGCGTCAATATTCGTCAATACTGTATTTGAATGAGAATTGCGCAAAATTAGTAAGCTATAACCAATTTGGCATTTTTGGTCGCCAAATTTGCCGATATTTCGCCAAGTGTCGCGAAGCTTGGCGAGAATTTGAAGCTAATGGATATTAATAATATTTAATGATTGCGCGGCAGTGCACGGTGCAAATGGCAGCCATTTTGAAACAGGATGGCGGATGAAGCTGGTCAACGAACTCGGTCGAGACATTGGTATGTACTATACATACAATCAATCTTATCCAAATCAGTTTATAAATACTAAAGTTACAGCATGGCAAAAATCAGATTGTTTCAAAATGTCAGCCACCCTACAAATTCAAACAGCTATATCTCAGGAATTTTTTAAAGATAAAGACGAAACGAAATATGCTCCGGAATCCTTGTATTAAGGTCAAACTAGTAACATAAACTATTTTTTAGTTTTTAATTTAGTCACACCGCTTTTTAAATTTTAAAAATAAAAAAAAATGGCCGCCTTTTTTAAACAAGATGGCGGATGAAGCTGGCCAACGAACTCGGTCGAGACATTGGTATATACTGCCCATACAATCAATCGCATCTAAATCAGTTTATAATTACGAGAGTTACAGCATAACGAAAATCAGATTGTTTCAAAATGTCAGCCAAACCTAGAAATTCAAACTGCTATATCTCAGCCATTTATTAAGATAAAGACGAAACAAAATATGCTCAAGAATCCTTATATTAAGGTCAAACTATTAACATAAACTATTTTTTAGTTTTTAATTTAGTCACATCGCTTTTTAAATTTTAAAAATTAAAAAAAATTAAATGGCCGCCATTTTGGAATAAGATGGCGGATGAAGCTGGCCAACGAACTCGGTCGAGACATTGCTATGTACTATCCATACAATCATTCGCATCCAAATCAATTTATAATTACGAGAGTTATCGCATGACAAAAATAATATAAGTCACATGTGAACGGAGGGTGGTTTTTGGGTCGGGGGGGGGGGGGTCATGATCGGTGAAAATATACCAAAATTTTCTTGAAGTGCTTTCCTACGGACGGCTGCAATAGGTAGCTTTTTACTTTTTGTAATGAAAGCTACCTAAAAGGTGCTGTTGAATCTTTTGCGTTGTCAGGAATGAGTTGTAGGTCTATTGCAAAAAATATATGGAAAATCTCAAACTGTCAGCAGCAATTTTTTAAGGTTAAAAGACGAGTAAAGAAACGCTGGGAGCAGGTCAAAAGCCTTGTCACACAGCGGAATTTTAAAGTTAGCATGAATTGGAAAATACTCCAGAAAAGACATTTTACACACGACTGGGCTCAAATTGTGCAAGAAAACAATATGCAATGCAATTTATCGATAAGAGAATTTCCAATGCACCGCAAAATTGTGTAAACCCTCTTTACTAACTTAGCCCCAAAACCCATCCTTAGAGTTTGCAATACAAGTGATGATTTGGAATTACTAGTAGCTGTAGGTTGCCTTTTCCGATGAAAAGAAATGGAACTTAGATGGCCCTGATTGCTGGAAATATTACTGGCATGATTTGAGAAAATAAAAAGAAGTTTTCTCAAGTCAGTTTGGTACCGGATCCATTATGACATGGGGCTGTTTTTTCGTTCTATGGCGTGAGACCACATGCATTTCTTTCAGGCAAAATTAATTGAAAGGCCTATCTAAGAACTCTTTCTGGCCATATTTCACTTGTTGCAACACTTCTGGCATTTGAAAAATGGAGTTATCAGCAAGATCATGCTCATATCAACAGAATCCGTGAGACAAAACTCTAGTTCCAGAAGAAAAATATTGATGTTTTGCAATGGCGTCTCACAAGTCAAGGTCTAAACCCTATCGAAAAGTTATGGAGAGATCTACCAAGATCGATTTATAAAAATGGAAGACCTTTTTATTCAGCTTCAGAACTCGGATACACGATTGAAAATGAATGGAACAAAACCAGTCGGGAACTGCGCCCAAAATTAATAATGTCCATTAAACGTAATCGTGGATGCATAATATGTTAGGTATTTGTTTTTTCGTTACTGTATTGTTTTTATTTTGCTGTCCTTAAAATTTTTACACAGCAGAAAAAGAGATAGTTTGTACAGTTACTTTATTTTCGTAATAAAATACTTACACATGAATTTCGGTTCCATTTTTATTAACTTTTCAACTTTCTGATAAACATTATAGTAAACATTTTTTCATCTGATTTGAAGTTTGATAAAAAATAAGGGAGCAGTGAGTGATTTTATCGATGGCGTCAGCCAAAACAACTTACCCACGCAGACAAAAATATATTTAGATGTAAAATGGAAAGGTCCTACCTGTATTCTCTGTAAGTAGCTGGATCTATTCCGTGCTTTTTATCTGAAAGAAATAAGCTTTATTGAAGTATATGAACGGAAATCCTGCAATTCCGTTGTGTGCGTGTACTCTTCAGAAAACACGGGATCTTGAAGAATCACAATTTTATTCTGGACTACTATGAGAAAATAGGAGAAGAAACACGGTTAATTAATATATGAGTGACATAGATAAATTTAGACAGTTCAAACTGTCTATAAGACGTTGTTATGTGACATTTTTGAGAAGGAGCTGTCGCTTCCTTCGAAGAACAATAGACGACGTCGAACACCACAAGCGTGTTGTTATTGCATTGAGATTTTAAAGCAGACTGACAAAAACTGGGGTCCCGAAAACTGTTCAAAGGGTTGAGACAGAAAATAGTACATAAGTCAGCAGTTTTCATTGTTAAATGAAGCTTCAAAGTTCAATTGCATAAGGTCACTGCATGGTGTGGCCATCTGTGAGCGTCGAGATGAAATAAGTTCCGGATTGATGAAAACTTGTGGTGCTTCCATCTGCCGGGAGTTTGTGTTAACAGTTCACTTACACACGGTATCTGTCACTTGTTTACAGGCGTGTATTATGTAGCATACCATTTATTCACAAGCTTTTTCGGAGTATAGTGTATAGTGTAGCATATTTTAATCACAAACATTAATTATTGAGTATTGTGTATGTAGTTGCATACGTCATGTTTATAAACGTTTTCTGGAATAAATAAATACTAATTACACAGGTTCTTCACGTAAAACTAGTCCTATTAAGAAAGAATTTTAACATTCCTCCTTTTTACGTGAAGAATCTATCCCATAGTTAGTTGCATTTCTTTTCTTAGAAACTCAAATTGAGATTTTGGAAGTGGCTTGATGAGGATATCTGCAAGCATTTGCTTGGTTGGGCAATAAACAATTTTAATTATGCCACTTTCGTATTGGTGTCTTATATGATGATATTTCACCTCAATGTGTTTAGTCTTGGTCTGTGCTTTTTCATTCTTAGCGAGTTTTATGGCGGACAAGTTGTCCTCGTAGATTTCTATTGGTAATTGTTGAGGTAATTCGAGATCGCTAAGTAGGTTTAATAACCACTTGATCTCTTGTGTTGCGGTTGACGCCGCAATGTATTCGGCTTCAGTTGATGACAATGCTACGCAGGATTGTTTCCTAGAAAGCCACGTTAGTGGGTTATTCCCTAATTTAAATAGGTTGCCTGTGGTAGACTTCCTGTCTACCCTGTCATTCGCCCAATCGGCGTCACTGTATACTTTGAGGATCGGTGGCTTCGACTTGTCAATAACGAATTTCATTTTTCTAGTAGTCATCAGGTATCTGATCAGTTTTTCTATGGCTTCCCAATCAACTTGTCTTGGCGACTCATTCCTCCTCCCCAAGAGGTTAACTATCGCCGCGATGTCGGGTCTTGTTAGTGTCGCGATGTATAATAATCCGCCTATTGCTTGTCTGTATCTTGTGTTATTTTCCATTAGTTTTCCCTCTGGATCCAAATTAAAATAATTAGTGCACATCGGCGTGTAGGTGGGTTTGCTAAGGGTTAAGTTGAACTTTTCCGCTATTTCTATTATTTTGTGCTCCTGATCGAGTTGTAAATTACCGTTTTCTGTTTTTGTTATATTAATCCCTAAATACTGTGTTACATGTCCCAAGTTTTTAATTTCATATTCCCTGGACAATTGAGTATAAATCTCGTGCGTATCTTCTTTATTACCTGCTACGAGAATATCGTCCACGTAGACGATAACATATGCGATTTCCCCGTTTTTGATTCTCTTAAACAGACATTGGTCCGATTCGCATTCTGTTAAATTTAAGTTCCGTAGGGATTGGTTAATCTTTAAATTCCACGCCCTGGCGGCTTGTTTGAGGCCATAAATGGCTTTATTCATTTTTGTTTTCTTCAATATTATTAACTTCCTCACATTTAGTACCCTCTTCAACAAATTTTACGGTTCTTGAAATTATTATGTTGTTATTCCCCGTATAAATTCTGTATCCTTTGCTTCGAAAATCATATCCCATCATGACCCCCTCAATTGCCTTTTCGTCAAATTTAGTTCTTTTTGATTTATCTACGTAGGCAAATGCCTTACACCCAAAAGTCTTAATGTTTGATAGGTCGGGCTTCCTATTATTCCACAATTCGTATGGTGAGGCGTGATTTTCATTTGCGTTCGTCGGCAGTCGGTTGGTTAAATATGTGGCTGTCATCACCGCTTCCCCCCAGAAATGCTTAGGCAATTTTGCATCTGACAGCATAGTACGTGCCATTTCAACGATTGTTCTGTTCTTTCTCTCAGAAACCCCGTTTTGGGGGCTACTGTACGGGACACTCAACTGTCTTTCTATGCCGTTTTTGGCTAAGTAGTTTTCGAAACTCTCCCCAAGATATTCTTTGGCGTTATCTGACCTTATAGCTTTTATTACCTTCCCGAATTTATTTTTTGTCAGGGCTACGTACTGCTTTAATTTCTCTACCGCTTCAGATTTATGTGCTAATAGATACGTCATAGTGAACCGACTGTAGTCGTCCGTAAAAGTTATGAAATAACGCTTTCCTCCTGGAGTTTGAGTCTCCATAGGTCCACATAAATCGGAATGTGCAAGCGAACATATTTCTTTGCTTCTATTTTTAGCTGATTTAGGGTAGGGCAAAACCGAAAGTTTCCCCTCAATACACTTAGTGCAATATGTCTCATGCTTGCAGTTGTTTATGACTATTCCCTCAGCTAATTTATGATTTACGAGATATTTAATCGCATCGAAATTTTTGTGGCCCAGTCTCCGGTGCCATTTGTATATACAGTTATCACTATTACATGAAGTTTGTGTACTTAAGGTGTAACCGTACTCATCTCTGGGATTTATTTCGTAGAGGTTGTTGTTTAGTTTAGCAGTTAAGATAGTGGTGTTATCTTTAACAAAAAAACATGTTTCTTTCTCGAAAATTACTTTTATATCATTATCTGTTGCCTTTTTTACTGATAAAAGGCTACTCTTTAATTCCGGACAATACAGCACGTCCTTAAGTGTTATACTATTTTTCAGATCTGTGTTTAGCGTTACTTCACCCAAACCTAGAGAATTTAATCTTTTCCCGTTAGCCATTGTGATGTTACCAAAATTCCCTGGTGTAAATGTTGTGAAGTGCTCTTTTGTGGATGTTACATGTCTTGTACAGCCCGAATCAATGATATATATGTTAGGGTTTCTTGTATGTGCTTCGTTAACTAGTGTGGATTCATTTTCAATTTTATGTTCAACTGGGGGAAGAGGAACATTTGAGTCGTTTTTCTCACTAGATGTATTTATTTTGCTGTTAAAGCAAAAATTAGATGAGTGGTCTTTATTTTTGGGTTGATCTTTGTAGTTGGCGGTGTTGGATCTGTAACTACCGCTATTGTTGTAGTTGGTGTTTCTGTTGTATTCGTTTCTATAATTACTCTTTTGCTAATTATATTTTTCTTTGTTTTTTAATTGAAAACACTCATTTCTATAATGAACAGAACGGGAACAGAAACTGCAAAATTTTTTGTTTTTATAGTTTTTGTTTATTGCTTTATATGCCGTATCGACGGGGTGTGAGCTGGCGTTTCTACTCTCAATGTTGTACGCTGTTTGTTTCGTATGAGAACCATTGATTTTGTTTTCTAAGCGATGAGAAAACTCATCAATTAACTTATTTTTAACGAATTCCAATTTGAGATCGTCTTCATCTCGGGATTCAAGGGCAGTAATTAATGTTGCATATGATGGAGGCAGCGAGCACAGTAAGATAGCAACAATATGTGACTCGCTTATCTCTTCGCCGATTCCTGACAGTTTTTGTCTAATAATTAAAATGTTATTTATATGCTCTATAATATTTCCCCCTTCATGCAATTTCTGGGAATAAAGTTTCCTAAGTAAAAAAAGTTTCGACGATAAGTTTGCCCGCTGGTGTATGGACTTGAGCTTATCCCAAATCTCCTTGGGGGTTTGAAGATTCCTAACATTAACTATTTGACTGTCTTCAATACAAAGGTTTATAATGGCTTTGGCCTTAGTGCTATTTTTCGTGTATGCCGCGTCCGGTGTAGCGGGTGGGGCCTCTAAACAATATTTAAAGAGGTCGTCTTTAATGAGCAGGTTCTCTAACCTGAATGACCAATTTAAATAATTGGTATCATTAAGTTTTTCTATGCACGCTAAATCTTTATGGACTGCCATAATGTTATTTATATATGATATCAATATACTGTTAAAAATTATTTCTGATATTCAATTTGTTATGATACTATATAAATGTTTCACTTTCATATATGTGCATATTAATATATCATTTATCAATATTCATGAAAAAACTATATGTTTTTGTTTTATCAACATTAAAAAAAAACTATTTTTTCTTTTTCTTCTGTATATCATAAAATTATATAGAATGCTCTTTTTATATCATTAAATAATATATATATTCATTTTTCATTTTCTGGGTTTTATATTTATATTTCACATCTCACGTCCCTTAATTTATGCCTCAGTCTCTCATAATATGATAAAAAATAAGGGAGCAGTGAGTGATTTTATCGATGGCGTCAGCCAAAACAACTTACCCAGGCAGACAAAAATATATTTAGATGTAAAATGGAAAGGTCCTACCTGTATTCTCTGTAGCTGGATCTATTCCGTGCTTTTTATCTGAAAGAAATAAGCTTTATTGAAGTATATGAACGGAAATCCTGCAATTCCGTTGTGTGCGTGTACTCTTCAGAAAACACGGGATCTTGAAGAATCACAATTTTATTCTGGACTACTATGAGAAAATAGGAGAAGAAACACGGTTAATTAATATATGAGTGACATAGATAAATTTAGACAGTTCAAACTGTCTATAAGACGTTGTTATGTGACATTTTTGAGAAGGAGCTGTCGCGTCCTTCGAAGAACAATAGACGACGTCGAACACCACAAGCGTGTTGTTATTGCATTGAGATTTTAAAGCAGACTGACAAAATCTGGGGTCCCGAAAACTGTTCAAAGGGTTGAGACAGAAAATAGTACAAAAGTCAGCAGTTTTCATTGTTAAATGAAGCTTCAAAGTTCAATTGCATAAGGTCACTGCATGGTGTGGCCATCTGTGAGCGTCGAGATGAAATAAGTTCCGGATTGATGAAAACTTGTGGTGCTTCCATCTGCCGGGAGTTTGTGTTAACAGTTCACTTACACACGGTATCTGTCACTTGTTTACAGGCGTGTATTATGTAGCATACCATTTATTCACAAGCTTTTTCGGAGTATAGTGTATAGTGTAGCATATTTTAATCAAAAACATTAATTATTGAGTATTGTGTATGTAGTGTTGCATACGTCATGTTTATAAACGTTTTCTGGAATAAATAAATACTAATTACACAGGTTCTTCACGTGAAACTAGTCCTATTAAGAAAGAATTTTAACAAAGTTTATCAAAAAAATGATATTTTTTGCCCTCCTTAAAGTTTTTGCACACACTGTATGTGTGTGGTGCGTTGGTGCTACATGTACTTTGTAGTCGGACAACAGTAAGGATAAAAGGATAATACCCGACATTAAAATTACTTTACCGTAGTTTAAGATTCTACGTACATGGTAAACCCAGACTTATACAGATTAAAGGTAGCATTGATTAGAGAAGCAGCCATGGCATTGAAAATATGCCGAAAACTTGGATGCAAAACAACAAGATTGCTACACGGATTCGCGTGCTTAAAGGGTCTAGCCGGATAAGCATAGCGAAATGGCCCCCACGGCCGATGTTTAAAATAACATGTATGGTAATAAGGCTCACTATGAGAATACGATATAGAGGGTTTTTAGCCCCTGACCTTGAACTGCCCTTGAGATAATCGGGGAAGTTTGCGCCAGCGCTACTATTTTTTAAATACCGTATATACTCGCGTATAAGTCGAGGAATTTGACATTTTTTAGCAAGCAAATTTGGGGGGTCGACTTATACGCGAGTCAATTAAAAAATATATATAAAACTTCGAATACTGCAAAATTCTGACTTTTTATGTGTATGAATAATAAAATATTACAGAAAATATACAAATAATAATAATTTATCATTAAAAAATTTTTCAAAATTTCGCAAAATTGAAATAAAAAGTTAGGGGGTCGACTTATACGCGGGGTTTTGATTTTTTTCAGAATTTGCATTCGAAAGTTAGGGGGTCGACTTATACGCGAGTCGACTTATACGCGAGTCGACCTATACGCGAGTATATACGATACGATTTTCTCAAAAAGTATAAAAGTTAAAAAAATGAAACAACAGTCATTTTTGAAGAATATATTAGTTCAAATCATACTTTTTTTCACATTTTTACACAAATTTTAAGATAGAAAAATAAACAAAAATATTTTTTGAAAAAATTATTAATGTAGTAATTTTATACTTACACCTACCAAAAAATTACAGAATAATGCTCAAAGTATGTACTTTTCAGAAAAAAAAAATCGTTAAAATCGAAGATGCGCTTTTTTGAATTATAAAAAAAAATAATGCTAGCAACTTGCTAAAATATTCCTAACGTCCCCTGTTTGCATTTGCAGAAATACGCTAGAATCAATGCATTGGTCGATTCATGACATTTCCATTCGGCAGGGTGCGCAGTGCGCTAAAATAAGAGAATGTTTCCGTACATACCACTTCCCTATTGGTTTGTTTCGTGTTTGTAAATATTGTTATTTTGGTGTACTGCGCATCCGTCTCGCGTAATAATATCAAGAAATGGCAAACAAAATGTTAACATTTGCCTACCATGATTTTCACATAGAAGAAGGCTATGGGACTGTACAGTGTACATGTATAAGGTCTCCCTTTACGTGGGAGTGTATGTGTGTATGGCACTTGACAAAGGAAGATATTTGTAGGGGAAGGGGGTGTTGTGATTTGATATCGTTATCATTTTTGATCAAAGCAAAATTTACTTTTTTGTATCATTTTCTTTACATCCGTAATCTTAATTTTTTAAAGTCTGTATTTTCATAAAAAGAAGAAAACAAAGTTATTATTAAAACCATATTCAATGTTTATAAAACATTTCATTCCAAAATATGGAATAACCCAACGTTCCGCATTAATATTCTCCTGCCATATTGGTATGTAATTTGTTGTTAGAGAAACCAGTTTCGAAATGATACTTGATATTTTTGCTAGTAAAAGATGGGGAAGAATGTTGTCCACCTGCTTTGTTTACAAGAAGTTCTGTTTAGCCCCGTGCAAGGGCGAAGTGCAAGGGCGAAGTTCAAGAAGACAATACTACTGTCCAATGCATTATGTAACAAAGAGCTATTATTAAAAACTTTTAAATAATAAGTATTTCTTTAAAATGTTATTTGATATAGAGTTATTTCTTATATAACAGTGATATTTTATGAATTTCTTCTCTTTATTTAAACCAGTAAAAATATGCGAATAAAAAATGTACAACCATACCTGTATATCATTAAAACGTATAAAAAGGAAATAAAAAGTAAAAACAAACGTACAAATAAAAATAATTTTTAGACACTGATAACAATATTATTAGGGAAAGGGAGATTCGAGGAACGATAACTTCTGATATCGGAATGTTGATAGGGGGTCCGAAATTGTCAAAAAGTTGATAACCTTATATATTTACAGACCCTATTCAGCTTCACCTGCACAATCGACTAGACTATTGACTTGATATTATTACGCGAGAAGGATGCACTGTACGCCAAAACAACAGAATATTTACAAACACGAAACAAACCTATAGGGAAGTGGTATGTATTGTATGGAAACATTTTCTTATTTTGGCGCACTGCGCATCCTGCCCGAGTGGAAATGTCACGAATCAACCAATGCATTGATAGTAGCGTGTTTCTGCAAATGAAAACAGGAAAAGTTACGATTATTTTAGAAAGTTGCTGGCTTTTTTTTTTTTATAACTCAAAAAGCGCACCTTCGATTTTAACGAAATTTTTTTTCTCAAAAGTACATACTTTGAGCATTATTCTGTAATTTTTTGGTAGGTGAAAGTATAAAATTACTACATTAATAATTTATTTTAAAAAATATTTTTGTTTATTTTTCTATATTAAAATTTGTGTAAAAATATGAAAAAAATATATGATGTGAACTAATATAGTCTTCAATAATTGGAGTTGGTTTCATGTTTTTAACTTTTGTACTTTTTGAGAAAAACGTATTTGAAAAATAGTAGTGCAGGCGCATACTTCCCCGATTATCTCAAGAACAGTTCAAGGTCAGGGTCTAAAAACATTATACATTGTATTCTCATGGTGAGCCTTATTACCACACTTGTTATTTCAAACATCGGCCGTGGGGGCAATTTCGCTATGCTTATCCGGCTAGACTCTTTGTTCATTTCATGAAAAACACTCTGGTCTATAATGGGCCAACTTCTTTGACAAATAAATAACTAAATTAGGTATTACATTAAACAAAGTTAACAGATGTTTGATTGAATCTGTCACAGTTTTCATCCGTCACGACATTTGTTTGTGACTGTGATACATAGTCCTGTTTTACATTTGTGAAAACAGGTAGCTTACTAGTACACTTATATTTTGAAGAAAGGATTTATTGCCATTGCACCCGTTAGTGCTGCATTGAGTGGCTTTGTTAGGCGTGATTGAATGTTAATATTTGAATGAATGAATATTAATATTGCAATGTTTGTACTCCGTTCTGTATCAGTAGATAATCTGCGCCTTAAGGATAGTGGTGTACATGTGGAATACCACATCAATCACATTCCCTGTTTTTTTTCTCCATTATACGAAAGTATTACCTAGGAACTGGTGGAGATAACAGAACACACGGAAGAACAATTTTAACATTACCGTTCTAAACCTTTCAGCTGATTTAAGTACCTTAAAATTTGTTAATCTTATAATTTTTTTAACTTATAATGTTTCAACTTTTACTTCGGGTAATTTTGTATATGCGATCAGTAATATGTTACCATTAATGTGTGAAATCTATAATTTAATAACAAAACTACATATTTCATGAATAACCTGACTAAATCAGTTAAAGTGTATAAAATTATTGTATTCCACAATTTAACAAATTATTTTATAGTGTGCAGATTTTCCAATCGCTAAATTTTATATACGGTACGTGAATGCTGTTTGAACCAGTTACGGCTGGTTTGCAATCCGTATGTATTCTGTATTTTCTAACACTATTTCTAACCATGATAATTATCGTGTCCCTTATTTGTAAATTTATCATTAAAACGAATCTAAATGTTTTAGTGTGCGTACGTCTGTTAACCGTTTTTAATTTTGAATTATTAACAAATATTTTTGAAATAATTTTTTAAGCAAGTTCCATAGAAGTGAGACATCAATTGTTATATAAAAAAGAGTGTAGTTTGGGTGATTTGAATCTTTTTTAAAAAGGCGTAAGACGAAAGGATATCTGCTATACTGACTAGTAACAGTTTGCTAGCAGACATGAAGAATATTAATAAAACACACAAAAATTGACACTGTTGGTTACTTTATTGTTTCTTTATAATGCTTTCGAAGTTCAGGGAGTATAAAAATTAATTGTGCTGGTGAGGGATGTGTGAAGGCGTCTACCTTCACATATTGATATTAATAGTTTCTCCTTTTCCCCCTTTAAAATGATGCATTTTAAATTCTTAAATTTAATTATCTGTCTGCATTTGGATTCAATTCATTTTCTATCGCTCTTTTCCTTTCATAAATTAAGCAGTCATTTTTCTGTATCTGTAATATTTTAACCGCAGCGCACTGCATTTAAAAGAAAAAAAATAATATCCTTTTCCCGCCTAGCAACTGCATTCTAATTTTCATCTTTCTGCCTTACTTTTGATGATATGCAGAAATTAATCAGACATATTACTTTTACATTTCGTGACCGTTAGAACAGATGCAATCTATTATTCATTTCATTTATTGGAACCCTGTCTTTATTTTGTTTTAATTTATTAACGTTCGCTTTCTGTCGCTTCATTCTCGTGAGATATTTGGCAACCCCTATAGAATGTTCCTTCGTGGTTTATGAGCTATAATTCCTACGCAATCAGTTGGCGGTAAATATTTCATATTACTCTTTTCCATCCCCCATTCAAATACAATTAACAACCTCTGACCGCATCTCTCCTCTCATGGTATTCTCACCATATAGCATATGTAACTGGCGAAATTGTATATGTATTCTTGCCAATACTCGAGCATTTAGAGAAAATGTAATTGTGATGGACTTCCATCTTGACTCTCATGCTGTAAGCATAAAAAAGGTGTAATATTTTTGCCCCCTTCTCCAGCCGGTGCTAGCCGCCTAACTCGGTTGTGTTTGAAACGATCCCGGTGGACAATAAATATATTCAGATGATTTCCTACTGACTGATCTTAATTTAACAGCCTCCTGTCTTGTTACTCAAATAATCAATATTTGTTTTGCAGCCCTCTTTTCGGTCTGAAGTATCAACAAAATTGAACCACAATATTCAAGAAACCTTCGTTACAGGATGCAAAATATCATGTCGTCTTTTATTGCACAATACATACACTTTTCGACATTTTATTCGAAATTCGTGTCTATTAGTCATGGCTGTAGAGATCGTGTGATAAAAGAACTCAATTTTCAATAGAAAACCATTACTCAGATTGATAAACATCTGTTTTATGTGTTTATGAACAGCTTCCAACAAAAAAGAAAAATGAAAAAGAAACTTGTAATTAAGACATGGTGTTTTCGCCTCTCAATTCAAGAAGAGAAGTAAACTTTATAGATTTCCAGTATGAAAGATTTCTGAAGATTTCTGTTTGAAACTATAGAATTATTTTAGTTTGCGAAGACCTCTTAAAGAAGATTGCAGTTTTTAGACCTCTTTAAACAAAGGGGTTATAAGAAATCGCAATGCAGTTTATTATATACTTTTATTGTTTGTTGGTACATATATTCTATACAGTCCAAGAACCGCATGGAGCTCTGAATAAAGTTATAGATGATTTCTAAATAACGTGACAGTAGATTAAGACCGTAAGTGATGAACCCAGACATATTCAACGTCAAGATAGCGTTAAATGAGCTAGCTAAGACATCGAAAATATGTTGACAACTGGGATACGAAACAACCAGGTCAGTGCATGGAGTCGCGGGATTATAATTGTTTACTTTATGAAAAATAGAGCGCTTCATTCTGTTATAAAGAGAATGGCCTGTGAGTTACGTTTGGCTGTACTCCTAGAGTTGGACTATGCACAACTCATATTCAAACAGAAGAGATTGGTTCAGAGGATGATCAACAATTTGAAACTCTGAATCAAGCTGTAAAAGTGTGGAATTGTGCTTTCTAAAAACTGCAAATGCTACCTTTCTTGCTAGAAATTTGAGCAACCTGTCCATGTGTCTGGTACTCGGTTGACAGAATTCTACAGGTATTCAGGTTGTGTTTAGTGGCATTGAATATCGAGAAAGAAGGAGAAGCAGCTGAGAAACTTTGATATGCATGCTAATAAAATAAATTATTGTCCCACAAATCTTATTCTGTGGCATCTGGAAGCATATCAGTCCATATTCCAGTACCTGAAGGTGGCAAGGGAAGAAGTGATGTTACACTGTTAAAAATTTGCAGCATTCTGGCAGGTCATTTGACCTTTTTTTCCGAAAATGGTTACACAACCGTGAATTTAACACTATTCTGACCATATTTTTGGCCATTTTAAGGTCGGAATATAGTTAAATTATCGTTATGAAACCGTTTTTTCAAAAAACGGTCGAATGACTTGCCAGAATGCTGCAAAATTTCTAACAGTGTAGACCTCTTTCAGCTGTCGTTATGGAAAAAAGAGCGTTGGATTTTTCCGGTTTGGAACACGAAATGGCCTGATCAAACAACTATAATATTGTTCTCATTGCAGCTTATGCGCACAAGATTTATATGATTCCGGATATGAAGATATCACTTCAGCCTGTTGCAACAGACTGAAGTACTGGCACTGGAAAAGGAGAAAAAAGTATTAAAAAAAATCAGGGTTGTAATGAAAAGTTTGCCCGTTTCAAAAATAATCTGCAATGTAATTCCAATTGTCATCATACAATTATTGTTCTAATCAATAATTAAAAATAAAAAAGAAAGTATTTTATAAAATTTAAAATTAATGTATTTTTATAATTTTCGTTTTGAATAAGTTTTCGTATTTTTTAAGTAGAGCTAAGATTACGCAAACAGGCTTAAGTTGCCTGTTTATAAAGCAAAACGTTATAAAATTTAAAATTTACTTAAATAAGCACACTTTTTACACTATATTCTGTTATTTTTTATTGCTATTTAACTAGTCTAGTCGTAATATTATATTATGTTCTGTTTTTATTACTTACCAACTACGTAAGCCGTAATATTATAGTATAGTTTAAAGACTTTAATTTCTTATTATCAGTTAATTTATAAAATTACTAGTTATTTCATAGAGTATCTAGGTAAAAGTTGAAATAGTATTAAGTTGGGCCGATTCGATACCTTATTTTTCGAAAACATTTCAGAATCGAATTTAGAATCAATTCTTTGTACCTAAACGCTGTAGCATTGAAAACCGCAACATGTTTTGTTCAAATCAAAACAGATCAGGGACGAAATTTCATCTGGTTTCACCCAATGTTTAGTCTCCGTAAAATCGTTCGTTTTTTTAATGATCACGTGTCATATTCACATGAGACTATAAGACCCGGATGAATAGCATCTCTTTAAGTTGACCTAATGTTTATTCTTCGCACAATAGCTTCTCCTTTGTTAATGATAACATGATATAGTTCACAGCTCTGAGAAACATTGATTTTCGTTTAATGTTTTTGAGTTTTCATAAATATTGTGTTTGCCATAATGTTTTGTTTTTCGTATATTTTTTAATGTGGAAAAATTCTTTAGAAATTTAAATGGTAAATTTTACTTTTTTTAAATTACTCAAAGTTGCGTTTAATATGAAATTTTATTTATTTCGTTCAAGTTATTATATATGCAAAAAATAAAAAAATAAATAAATAAAATAAACAAGGCAAGAAAGTATCAGAAGTTTGGATTTACTTCAAAAAAAGAGACAATGGTAATTTTGTTACTTATCAGGTGTGGGAAAAAGATTTAAAATTCTGTAGGAATACTACAAATCTGAATTTCAGTACCACTTTTGCCGAATAGTAATATTTTCCTTATTCAATGACAGAAATTCTGCGATTAAATAAAATGACCGTCACTATCCCAGAAATAGTAACACTAAAATCAGGGATACTTGAAAATGATTCCCATTATGATAGATATTGACTGTTGTATTTAAAAAATAATAAAAATTTGATATTTATTATACTTAAATAAAAATTAACAAAAGTTTCAGCCATTAAAATTGTTTTCTTAAATTTAAATTCATATGATTGATTTACTAAAATATATATGTATACTCGTGGGGAAAAAAGTAAACACACGCTACTAACTCAGTAACTAATTATTGTAGAAGAAAGTTATTGGTACCAAACGATTGAAAATAAAGTCTACTTTTAAATCATGTATATAAAAGTTGCTTAGGCGCCATCTACAAATAAAAACGAACCCAAACTTTGTTTTTTTTCAATAGCAATACCAAAGTTTGACACCATAAATAAATGCTTCACCCTTCAATAAGCCTAAATACAAATTTTCATGAAATTTGTACGATTAGTTTCAGAGAAATCATTTATTTTAATATGATTCTATTTTAAGTCCTGTATCCAAATTGAAGTTCGGTACTCGATTGTTGAAAAGGAGTAACATATATATTTTTTAAATAATGATTTTCTGCACATCATAGATCATCTTAAACCATTATTTTCACGTTTTTAATCATAATTCGAAAACTACTTGGAAGAAAAATTGGAAATTGAGATTCGCATAAAGCAAGAAATAATATAAATCTATCAAAAAAATTGCAATTCCTATTTTTTTTAATATTAATTTCAGAATTCATATTATAGAATATTTTAAACTACTAATTCAATGTATTTGTGTTTTTTTGTGTGTTATAACTACACAAAAATTTATTACATTATGATTATAATTTCAGGAGATGTTAATAAAAATATGAAAATGTAATTTAACATTAGAAGCTTTAAATTTTGATTGTTTATAATTCAAAAACTTATCATTCCAATGACTTGAAATTTCGTTTCTAGGTATAGTTTGAACCGAAGATTTCGAATATATTGTCAAAATGAAGTGTTGACATCGATTCCAATCGCTTAGTAGGAGTAACTTACTTCTAGTATAATTAGGTGCAGAGTTAGTAAGGGATGTTTACTATTTTCCATGACTGTAAATGTGTAGCTCAGTTGAATGGATGACACATTTGACAAAATAAAAGGAAATATCAAAACTAAAATACAGCCTATCATCCTACTAGCCACAAGATCCCGGAGTGAAGTCTCAAACACTGCCGATTAGTCTAGTATTTTTTACATTAGAAGGTTTAAATTTTGATTGTTTATAATTCAAAAACTTACCATTCCAATGAATTAAAATTCCGTTTCTATGTATAGTTTGAACCGAAGATATCGAATATATAGTCAAAATTGATTGTTGCTATTGATTCCAATCGTTTGGTACCAGTAACTTTCTTTTAGTTGCAGAGTTAGTAGGGGATGTTTACTTTTTTCAATGACTGTAAATGAGGCATTCTCACAATCTTTTTACTTTTATATCCGTGAATAGTAATTTTTATTTTAGTACATACTCTTTGGGATTTTTATTTCATATACTGGGGATCATTCCATTGCATGATTTCATAGCAATATTAATGAGGTAAATAAGTTTTGGACGATGTTGGGGGTCCAAATACCAGGAAAACTCCTATACCGTCCCGTGTCCCTGATGCTGATTTTTAAGTTTGGAGTTGTCTGGATAAAATTGTTTCAATAAAAGTAATTCAATGTCATTTTTTTCCGAAACTCGGACAATTGTTTTATATAAATATGTAGCAAAAAATTTACCTGCACACATTTTTAGTGGTTAATATTATTTTTTGAACTCTGTCCCTGGGTTTTAGATTCCTTACCATCCCTCTTGCTAAAATTATACAGAAAATCACTTCATATGCAGCCACAAAATTTTTTTCAAGTTTTTTCTCTTACAGAAGTATTCTAGAGAAAAAAGGGCTAAAATTCTTTGCCAGGAAATTGACTGCAGAATTTAAATCAGCATTTAAATATTAATTTCAAGCATCGTGGCTTTATAGGTAGTCATACCGTCCCCAAGTTTTATTTCTGCACTTTTTGAGATAAATTAACTTTTTTTTAATTTAATCTAATGTAAATAACTGTTTCTAAAAATCAATAAACATTGTGGCTATTACTTAGCCTTAACATGATTTGCTTAAAAATAGTGGTAATTTTTCTTACCGACCCATCCTTACCATCCCTTTTTTTTCCATCACCCTCCCTTTTTTCGTATACCGTCCCCTTTTTTTCCTTCCGCCCCTTCTTTAACACCTCTTTAAGACAATGTTATACAAAAATTCTGTATTAAAAGTACTACATTTTTATTATTTCTTATTTGAATGACTGTGGGTTCTATGCAAATTCATCATAAGTGAAAATTTAGAAGAAAATAGAAAGTTATAGTGGTAAAATGGTAAGAAAAATTAAACTCGCAAGTTTAACTTAAACCTCAGTTAAATAAAAACTTTTTCGCTGTTGACTATTTTTTCTTTATTTTGAATCATTAAGGCATTCGTCTGTCAGATTAAAATGCTATTTCAGCAAGTTTAATTTCACCAGATTTTTATTCCCGAAAGTCAAAAGTTTGTGAGAATGCCTGTGTAGCTCAGTTTAATTGATGACACATTTGACAAAATAAAATAAAATTTTAAAGCTAAAAAACCGCCTATCATCCTACTATCCACAAGATTCCGGAGAAAAGTCTCAAAGAGTGCCGATTAGTCTAGAACCATCATTAGAAGTTCTAAATTTGGATTGATTATAATTCAAAAACCTTATCATTCCAATGACTTGAAATTTCGTTTCTAGGTATAGTTTGAGCCGAAGTTTTCGAATATATAGTCAAAATTGGGTGTTGCCATCGATTCCAATCGTTTGGTACGGGTAACTTTCTTCTAGTATAATTAGTTGCAGAGTTAGTAGGGAATGTTTACTTTTTTTCCCTGACTGTACATGTGTAGCTCAGTTGAATGGATGACACATTTGGTTTGGGTTGGGTTGATTTTTGACGGCCAATTATCTACACGAGGGATATAGGCCCGGGGGGAGTGCCCTCCGTGGGGGTCTTTCTAAGGGAACCTAATCCGTATTAACGCATGATGACACATTTGGAAAAATAAAATAAAATTTCAAAACTAAAATGGCGCCTATCATCCTGCTAGACACAAGGTTCCGGAGAAAAGTCTCAAACAGCGCCGATTAGTCTAGAATTTTAAGAGTAGCGTTCACTGTCGCATCCTTTGAAACCATAGAAATGTCGAGCTATGAGAAATGATAACAGCCGAATACTCCTGTCTGAATGGAGACCACTTGAGAACTTGGCTGGTTGAATCGAGGACACAGACATTTCGTAATTTGTTAATTGATTTTTCAATTAATTTTCAGCATTTTTGAAAAAATTAACTAAAAATTTATAAATGTGTTGTCGATGCTGGGTTTATTTTTGTCTCATGTTTCGCAGCAGTATTTTATGCTCATGAAGACTATTCAATCTTATGGTGCTGTTGCAGCCTTACCAACATATGCGAGTGAGAGATGCTAAGCTAGGTCTCGTCCTCGTAGCTTAAACGGTAGAGCACTTGGAGCGCTGTGCCAAGCGTTCCGCGTTCCATTCCCGGCTTGGACTTTTTTCACTCGGTTGGTTCTACGCTTAGTTAGCAATGTGATAAATCGTGTATTAAATACAGATATTTTATATTCGAATACTTCCATCACTAGTTGAGACTTTAACTGATTCACTCACATAATTCATAAAACACCTAACTCTTTCATGAAATAACTGAATACACTTTAAAGGTAAATTTACAAAGTATTTATTTACGAATATTCTGGTATATTCTTGCGTATACTCTCATAATTTTTACTTTTAAAATAATTCATTTTATACATTGTTGTTCACTATTGACTATGTGGTACATGCTGCATAAAGAAATTGGTAGTATGTAAGGTGTATGGGTGTGTTATATAGACATATCGTAATAGTGTTATTGCTTAAATAAAAAAAAAATACACCTTCAGCCTGAATTAGACACTCTATTCGAAAGCCACTGGCAACTGAATCCTCAAACGTTGAATACTGCATGTACTACTGAATGCTGTAGCATGCTAACTACAGGATTGAATGGGTCATGCTCAAAAGGGAACTGTGAAATATTTTCTTTAATTTTACTCGAAAAAAGTAGATAATAGAATTTTATCCAGATATATTTGCCTGATATTAAGATTTCTTATCACTTTAGATAACCGTTAAAAATGTGTTTCTTAAATATTGCTTGCGTAGTGTAGCATGTTCCATATCGTTTTTGTTACAAAATGTTCAAAACTTTAATTAATAATTCCAGAAATAGTATTTACACGTGAGAATATTTTTTGTGGCATTTCTTATTCTTTTGCGCTTAATTTTATTTTACACGAGCTGCAATCTACCTTCAAAATTCCATTTTCCCACGTCTCACATACGATTAGAAGAACGTTGTCTCGATGGTTTTAGGCAGCTTTCATTACAAAAAACTATTGCAGCCGTTCGGAGGAAAGCGATTTCAAAAAATTTTGATACATTTTCATCGATAATGACCCCCAGACCCCGAAACAACCCTCCGTTCAAAATTGACATATTATATATCCATATATATACAGGTGGTTATCAAAATAATGGAAACACTTGTGAATGAAAGGGACATTTAAGAATTCCCTTCGTAAGCATTAAAATATAATCTTAGGTACCAGATTTTTTTTAATATAAAAAGTACATGTATTAGGTAGTATGAGAGAGCTCTAGAAGAGTTGTCTACGTTTTGATTTTTTTTGTCAGAAGCGTAAAATATCAGACCTCACAGATTTTCAAAGAGGCCAAATTGTAGGAGCCCGACTAGCTGGAGCAACAGTGACCGAAACATCCCAGCTTATAGGCGTTTCTAGAGGTACGGTGTCTAAAGTCATGACAGCATACACACAGCGCGGAAAGACAAGCTCAGCAAAGCAAAATAGTGGACGAAAGGAGAAGCTAAGTGAAAGAGACCGACGGGTATTGAAGCGGATTGTAATGTCTAAAAAGAAAACAACTGCAGCCAAAGTGACCGCAGAGCTCAATCAGCATCTGGATTCTCCAGTGTCAACAATTACAGTTCGGAGATACCTTCATAAAGAGAACATTTACGGCAGAACAGCAATTCCCAAGCCACTTGTCACAGATGCTAATGCCAAACGTCGTGTAGAGTGGTGCCACAACCACAAAACCTGGTCGATTGATAAGTGGAAGACTGTTATATGGTCAGACGAATCATCTTTCACATTGTTCCCCACAACAGGACGGGTACATGTCTGGAGAACACCTGCACAAGCGTATGATCCTGATTGCCTCCGTCCAACTGTCAAGCATGGAGGTGGATTGGTCATGGTATGGGCAGCCGTATCATGGCTTTCTGCTGGTCCAATCGTAACCCTGAAAGAAAGGATCACTGGGGAGAAGTATAGAGAAGTTTTAGCTGATCAGGTCCATCCCATGGTGCAAATTTTGTTTCCTGCAGGAGATGGAATTTTCCAGGATGATAATGCCCCTATTCATACAGCCAGAGTTGTGAAATCATGGTTTGATGAACATGAGGATGAGGTGGAACATCTACCTTGGCCCGCACAGTCCCCAGACCTCAACATAATCGAACCGTTGTGGTCTATTTTAGAGCTTTCAATACGGAATCGATATCCTCCACCGGCATCTCTCACGGAACTTTCACAATATCTCCATGAAGAATGGTACAATATTCCTCTAAACACTATTCAGAATTTGTATGATTCGATTCCCAGGTGAATCCAAGCTGTATTACATGCCAAAGGCGGTCCTACGCCATATTAATAAAGAATTCCTTCAAAATCTAGGGTGTTTCCATTATTTTGATAACCGCCTGTATATATATATATATATATATATATATATATACAGTGGCGGTCAAAAGTTTCAGGCCAGTTAGTTTTTTTGATTTGTTTGACAGAACGTTTTAGCGAAGAAGTTTAATTGCTCCAAAAGTTAGGAATAAGCAAATTACCTCTGACCACGTGATCATTTTGATTGGTTAATTAAGATACTTGATGCAAAGGGGAGGAATTCAAAATTCGCGCGTGCAAAAGTTTCCGGCCATTCGTCATTCATTAGTTTTTGCTATCGCTAAAGTGTTTTTTTGGCCATTTTTGTTAA
The DNA here is from genome assembly GCA_963932465.1 of Maratus speciosus. Lineage (NCBI taxonomy): Eukaryota > Metazoa > Arthropoda > Arachnida > Araneae > Salticidae > Maratus > Maratus speciosus. The sequence continues at coordinate 680,478,612 of OZ010787.1, read as the reverse complement.
TTAATCAAGGTGAATAATGTATTTGAAATTCAAAAATGAAAAGTTTAACAATTTATTGTTCCTAAATGAGTGATTTGTTTGTCGCTAAATGGACAATCCTCTCGTGAGATTGCGACAAAGTTGTCGATCGGAAAATTTGCTGTAAACAATATTTTAAAAAATATATAAAGATGGTCATGACCTTTGGAACTTGCCACGGTCCGGGGGACCATGGAAAACGACTATTCTTGTGGACAGAATTATCAGAAGAAAAGCAGTTGATGACCCGCGTAAAAATGCCGCTGCAATTCCAAGCCATTTATTGTGTTAAAAGCAATTTATGGTGTTATGGTTATTGCTGAAACAAGTCTATCTACAAGTCAAGACTCTTATGTTACGTAGAACTTTATGGAACAGTCACAGTTAAAAAGCCTTTCATAAGTAAAAAAAATCAGAGGGCCCGACTGGCGTTTGCCAAGGAATACAAAGACTGGACAAGGGAAAACTGGAAAAAAGTACTATTTTCAGATGAATCGACGTTTAATCTTTTTGTGAGTGATAAAAACCATTACAAACAACGACCTAAAAACAAAAGATAAGGTGCGAGATATACTATTCCTACAATGAAGCAAGGCGGAGGACACGTTATGCTGTGGGGAACATTTTCTGTAAAATTCGCCTGTCCGTTATTTGAAATCTGCGGCAAGAGGAATAGTGCAATGCATAAGGATATCTTGCAAGATCATTTGCTGCCTTATTGGAGGAAAAATCGTAGTCGCAACTATTTGTTTCATCATGATAACGACCAAAAGCATACATCCAAGCTCGTCAAGCAGTGGCTTTCGCACAAAAAAACTTCGCTTTTGAAATGGACAGCCAATTATCCGATCTGAATATAATAGAAAATGTTTGAAAGTAATGAAAGTAAATAAAAAATGTGTGTGGAATTATAAATATTCCAATTTAGCAGCATTTTCACAAAAATTGCAAGAACCGTGGACAAAACTTAACATTGATGAAATACAACTGTTCATTTAATCGATGCCACTCTGTTGCTCCCCAGTACTTATTGCTAAATGTATGAATATAAAATACTAATTGTAAATGTTGTTGATCACTGTTATTTTCTTTTGTAAGACCATTTTTTTCCAAACATGCGAAGTTGGCCGGAAACTTTTGAGAACATGCGTTTTCTTTTGCAATTAATTTTGTCAATTAAATTTATCAGTATTCAATTTTTATTCCATAACTAAGTTCTTAACTGTTATGTCAATAAAGTGTAAAAGTATCACTCTGAGATTCCACTTCATATGGGTATACTTATAAATTAACCAAAAAATTTATGCTGGCCGGAAACTTTTGACCGCCACTGTATATATCTGACATTTGTAACACTGTAACTCTCGTATTTATGAACCGATTTGGATTTAATTCGGTGTGTACATAGTACATACCAATGTCTCGACCGAGTTCGTTGGTCAGCTTCATCCGCCATTTTGTTTCAAAATGGCGGCCATTTAAAATTTTTTTAAAAATTTAAAATTTGAAATGTGGTACCAAAAAATTGAAAATGGAAAAATATTTTTTCTTATCTATTTTACCTTTATACAAAGATTCCGGAGTAGATTTTGTTTTGTCTATATCTTAAAAAGTCCTTCCGGCCAGTGCCGGGAGGAAGAGGTAGCTTTCATATTCCTTATTTTAAAAAAGCCAACTTATATTATTCAAACACACGAAGCTCAATTAAGTGGAAACCGAATGTAGGAGATTCAATACTAATTTTTATCAATACTAAATCATTATGAATGAGAATTTCGTGAAATTAGTCAGCCTTATCCAAGCTGCTTTTATTTAAAGTAACTTATATTTCGCTGCCAAATTCGGCAATTTCTTAAAGTGCCTGCCATTTTAAGACAACATGGTGGATGAGGCTAACCAGTGAACTTGGTCGAGACTTTAGTAATTGCTGTGCACATGCTCACTCACATCGGAATCGGTTGATATATACGAGTGCTGTCGCAGGCAAAAAATCAGATTTTTCAAAATGTCACCCACGTTAGAAATTCAAACTGCTATATCTGAGCCATTTTTTAAGATAAAGACAAACAAAAAATGCTCCTGAATCCTTATATCAAGGTCAAATACTTAAGAAAGAAACCTTTTTCAATTTCTAATTTTTTTTGCACCTCACTTTAAATATATATATTTTTTAATTTAATGGCCGCCATTTTGAAACAAGATGGCTGATGAAGCTGGCCAGCGAACTTGGTCGAGATATTGATGTATACTATCCACATGCCTTCTTACATCGAAATAGGCGAATACGTGTGGTATCGCGAGACAAATACAAGATCGTTTCAAAGTGTTAGCCATGATAGAAATTCAAAGTGCTATAATTCAACCACTTTTTAAGATATAAACAAAACAACAAATTTTCAGAAACAAAAACTGCTTCAGAATCTTTGTATCAAGGCCAAACACATAAAAAAAATCTTTTTCATTTTCCAATTTTTTAATACCTCATTTTAAATTTTAAATTACATTTTTTTTAAATGGCAACCCTTTTGAAACAAGATGGCGAATGAAGCTGGCCAACGAACTTGGTCGAGACATTGGTATGTACTATGTACAGACCACGTTACATTCAAATCGGTTCATAAATACGCCTGTTATCGCATGACAAAAATCAGGTCGTTTAAAAATGTCAGCCACAATAGAAATTCAAAATGTTATAACTCAGCCATTTTTTTAGATATAGACGAAACAAAACCTGTTCCGGAATCTTTGTATCAAGGTCAAACACATACGAAAAGACTCTTTTTCATTTTCCAATTTTTTGGTATCTCATTTTAAATTTAATTTTTTTAAATTTCTTTAAATTGCCGCCATTTTGAAACAAGATGGCGGATGAAGCTGGCCGACGAACTCCGTTGAGTTATTTGTATGTACTATGTACACACCAAGGTACATCCAAATCGGATCATAAATACGTCTGTTATCACGTGGCAAAAATCAGGCCGTTTCAAAATGTCAGCCACACTAGAAATTCAAAATGCTATAACTCAGCCATTTTTTAAGATATAGACGAAACAAAAACTGCTACGGAGTCTTTGTATAAAGGTAAAATACATAAGAAAAAAATATTTTTCCATTTTAAATTTTTTGGTACCACATTTCAAATTTAATTTTTTTTTAAAATTTTTAAATGGCCGCCATTTTGAAACAAAATGGCGGATGAAGCTGGCCAACGAACTCGGTCGACACATTGGTATGTACTATCTACACACCGAATTACATCCAAATCGGTTCATAAATACGAGAGTTACAGTGTGACATAGGTCAGATATATATATATATATATATATATATATATATATATTGATATATATATATATATATATATATATATATATATATATATATATATATATATATATCAATTTTGAACGGAGGGTGGTTTCGGGGTCCGGGGGTCATGATCGATGAAAATATACCAAAATTTTTTGAAATCGCTTTCCTCCGAACGGCTGCAATAGGTAGCTTTTTGTAAAGAAAGCTACCTAAAAATGGCTGAGTTATAGCATTTTGAATTTCTAACGTGGCTGATATTTTGAATCGTCCTGAATTTTGTCCCGCGAAAAAAGGCGTATTTATGAACCGATTTGGATGCAACTTCGTTTATACATAGTACATACCGATGTCTCGACCCATTTCGTTGGCCAGCTTCATCCGCCATCTTGTTTAAAAATGGTGGCCATTTAAATTTTTTAAAGAAATTTTTAATTTGAAATGTGGTACCAAAAAATTGAAAATTGAAAAAGTATTTTTTTCTTATGTGCTTGACCTTGATAAAAAGATTCGGGAGCAGTTTTTGTTTTGTCTATATCTTAAAAAATGGCTGAGTTATAGCATTTTGAATTTCTAGCGTGGCTGACATTTTGAAACGTCCTGATTTTTGTCACGTGACAACGGGCGTATTTATGAACCGTATTTGGATGTAATTCGGTGTGTACATAGTACATACAAATATCTCGACCGAGTTCTTTGTCCAGCTTCATCCGCCATCTTGTTTCAAAATGACAGCCATTTAAAAAATTTAAAAAAAATTAAAATTTAAAATGAGATACCAAAAAATTGGAAAATGAAAAATATTTTTTTCGTATGTGTTTGACCTTAATACAAAGATTCCGGAACAGTTTTTGTTTCGTCTATATCTAAAAAAAAAAATGGCTGAGTTATAACATTTTGAATTTCTATTGTGGCTGACATTTTAAAACGACCTGAATTTGTCACGTGATATCAGGCGTATTTATGAACCTATTTGGATGTAACTTGGTCTGTACATAGTACATACAAATGTCTCGACCGAGTTCGTTGGCCAGCTTCATTCGCCATCCTGTTTCAAAAGGGTTGCTATTTAAAAAAAATTAAATTTAAAATGAGGTATTAAAAAATTGCAAAATGAAAAGATTTTTTTTATGTGTTTGGCCTTGATACAAAGATTCCGGAACAGTTTTTGTTTCTGAAGATTTGTTCTGTCGTTTATATCTTAAAAAATGGTTGAATTATAGCACTTTGAATTTCTAGCATGGCTAACATTTTGAAACGATCTTGTATTTGTCACGCGATAACACACGTATTCGCCTATTTCGATGTAAGAAGGCATGTGGATAGTATACATCAATATCTCGACCAAGTTCGCTGGCCAGCTTCATCAGCCATCTTGTTTCAAAATGGCGGCCATTAAATTAAAAGAAAATTACATTTAAAGTGAGGTGCAAAAAAATTAGAAAATGAAAAAGGTTTCTTTCTTAAGTATTTGACCTTGATATAAGGATTCAGGAGCATTTTTTGTTTGCCTTTATCTTAAAAAATGGCTCAGATATAGCAATTTCAATATCTAATGTGGGTGACATTTTGAAAAATTTGATTTTTTGCCTGCGAAAGCACTCGTATATACCAATCGATTCCGATGTGAGTGAGCATGTGCACAGCAATTACTAAGGTCTCGACCAAGTTCACTGGTTAGCCTCATCCACCATGTTGTCTTAAAATGGCAGGCACTTTAAGAAATCATTGTAAAACAACGTTTAAACACACAATAAAACAGGCAGATTTGACCATACGTATACGTTTCGTGAGTACTAGGACTCACATCCTCAGTGTAAAAACTTTAAAAACTTTAAAAACAATATCCCCCCCCCAACTGCATGTACGGTGAAAAAAAACCTTATATTTTCACACAAGTTCTGTACTTATTACTTTAAGAAATCGCCGAATTTGGCAGCCAAATATAAGTTACTTTAAATAAAAGCAGCTTGGATAAAGCTGACTAATTTCGCAAAATTCTCATTCATAATGATTTAGTATTGATAAAATTTAGTATTGAATCTCCTATATTCGATTTCCACTAAATTGAGCTTCGTGTGTTTGAATAATATAAGTTGGCTTTCTTAAAATAAGGAATATAAAAGCTACCTCTTCCTCCCGGCACTGGACGGAAGGACTTTTTAAGGTTGAAGCAGGGTCATAATGAGATTTTACCACGGTTTTTGTATCCCCCTCGCATCGAGTTATAACATTCCAATAATATGTATTCATTTTTACATGCTTTTTAATCTTATTTTCAATTCTGTTAATTATTTATTTAATAAACTGAAATTAAGTTTTTTGCGTTGAACACTTATATTTAGTTTCGAAATTTAATTTACATAGAATTTATTTGCTCAAATAAAATATGCAAATTTAGACACGTAAACTTTTTACGTGACAACTAATTAGCTGTATTTTACAATATTTGAATAACTTTACATGTTCCTTCAATCTAGATACTACTACCTTATTTATTAACGTGATTACCAAAAATATAAATAAAGCAAAAATAAAATCTTAAATAGTTTAAAATTTTTATTTTTTAAATAAAAATGCTAGATGCGTACAACCCCTTGAAATTCCAAAGAGTCTGTCACAACTATTTCAGATTTGATAATTTCTATTTAATATTTCAATCTCACTATTTGCGATAACCGCTTATAATGTAGAATATGTAATAATTTCCTGCAATTCAATAAGACGAAAAATTCTTATAAAGAATTGTGGTAAGCATTTTGTAAAAATAGCGCTATTTTAAGGTCGGTGTATTAATCTAAAGAAAATATTTATTTCCTTTGCATCGAAGCTGATGAATTGAGTGAAGCATACGCTTCTACAAATTCTTTGTGTCCGGAAACCTTTATAAAGTTTTTAAAACTCATCTCAAGAAATACCGCTTGAAACTATTAGAAGTATTCCGCCGCGTTCCTTTATTGAATTTAAGAAACCTTTTAAAATACAATATCAAATTTTAACACTCTTAACACATTTTCTAGAAACTGTTCCAATTTTTTGGTGCAATTGACAAGCCTTAGAAGAATAGATTTTTGAAAATATTTTTTAATTGTACATTTTGAAAAAAAAAAAAAAAGAAAAGTGACCAGTTAAACTGATCACATTGAGCTCACAGGCTATTCACACTAATTGTATATTATACTCTTATTTCAAAGAATAATGAACCTCGAAAAATGAAGAAATCGACTAAAAACCCATTTAGCTAAATTAAGGAGGGGGAAATTAGCTCCTCCATTTTCCCATTTATACTTAACCAATGAACCTCTAAATCTAATCAGGGAAGTGCCTTATCAGAATAAACCGGTATATCAAATTTAAAGCAAATCGGATAATTCTACATGAAAAACCCATTTATCTAAATTAATGGGGGAATAGCCCCCTTTATACGTAACCAATGAACCCCTAAAACTAATCAGGGAAGCGCCTTATCAGAATGATCGTATATCCAATATTTGCAACAAATCGGATATTTCTATAAAGAGTTATCGCGTGACGTACGTACATACAGAACCTGCGGGCACAATAGCTCTCAAGTTTTGATAGCATGTGAGCTAAAAAGGAAAACAATTCGTGATCTTTATATTACAACCGTATCTTTCGTATCTTTACAAGGAAACAAAATTTGTAAATAATTTTAAATTTGTTTAGAAAGTGAAATAGTACTGACGCTTTCGAAATTTCTAAGAAAGTACACAAAATCTTTAATCAAAATCACGCTTCTTATAAGACTGTTTATGTTAAAATGCATCTCTTATGCTGAAAAGTCTTTTAATATGTATGAGACTCATTATCAATTACTGGACCGCCGTCACTCACGGAACTGTGGACACCTTAGAGACCGAGTCGTTTGCGAAGGAGGTAGCCGTGAGCACGGAAAATCACACCGTAAAAATTTAAAAGCTATTTTCTTAAATAAAGGTGCTTCTCAAATCAATTGCTCAATAACGCAAAATTTTTTCACACACTTTCTGGCTCATTTTTAAACGTAAAAGCATAAAATTGGCAGGCATGACTATTGAAGCATTTTGAAATCAAACAGTGTTTTTCATTTTTTATAAATAAATTACTTATCGAGTTATAAGCGATTGTGTTCACGTGACGACAGGTTTTTCTCCTTTCTCGCGCCGTCGCCTCCGGAAATACAGTTCAAAACGCCCACTTTGACAGTATTTAATAAAATATCTTCTGCTTTTTGAACAAATGGAAAACACCATTCGATTTCATAGTTTCTGAATAAGAACACCTGCCCTTTCATACGTTTTCGAACAAAAATGAATTCAGAAATGTGTCTGAAAGTAGCGCTGTTGAATTTGTGAGGAGCCTTAAGTTAAAGGCAGCCTTTACTCGCGGACCAAGTTGTAATCGAGTCCTTATTTTTTCAAGACTCTTGGGAAGAAGGAAGCTCCGATCACCGGAAAAATTTTAAAATCGATTCTTGTTAAGTTAAAGACATCGATCCGTTCGGAGGACTGGGGTTTTGATTCAGCGGACGACCGCGGCGGTTTATAACTCTTTATAACTTCATTCTCTTATAGTTTTGTATTTTTTCTTTAGTAGTCAGATATTTCATGCGGAAAAAGAAAATGTTTCGAGTCTAGATAATTCAGAAATGACACTTTTCCATCAGATTTGAAGATGTAGGAAAATTTAGTTAATTTTGAGGTGTTTTTAATTTTTTTTATTTTATTAAAAGGGGAATAGTAAAATTCATAGAAATTGTCATATCAGCATTGGTCTTAGGATTTTAGGAAAAATTAGGCTGTGTAAAAAAGGCTAAAAGTTTTGGGCTACATAAATATTTAATGAAATTTCTTAATCGTTATTCTCATTTTTACTGTTTTAAAAGCAGATAACATAATTCATGTACATACTTTAAATAATTCTATAATTTTGTAATGATCAATCAAAATTTAGTAAAAACTTTTCTAGCGGTTTCTAAAACTTAAGTGTCTGTTTCCTTTTCTTCAAAAGAATTTTCTATGGAGCAACTTTTTAACCCTTTTTTGTGTTTGGCAGAATTTCCTTCCAATATATTCAAAGTTTGTGAAACAATTTTCTTAAATTAATTGGCGATTAAATAAGACGATAACTTTTTGCAAATAGTCATTCTTAAAACAACATAAACATTTTTGTACCTATCAGGTAACGAAGAAAGATCGTGTGTTTTTGAGATCAGTTACATTTTTCGCGTAGGTGTGGCCTAATGTCATATCTGAACATTCCCTTTAAATCCCATCCAGTAGAGTGTTGTTCAGCGCATCCCATGTTTCGCTATCAATTTTGTAAGAAGTACGATCTTTGAAAGATCTTGTCGTTTACAAAGAAGATTTTGAGGCCTATTTTGCTTTACGAGTTCAAAATATGAAACAAAGATGCAGAGGCCGCTAAAAGAATATGCTCCGCGTTTGAAGAGACTTCTGTGAGTGAACGGGCCGCTCAGTAGCTGTTCAGACGATTTTCGTACGGTTTATTGGTATAGTGTGGTGTTATTTATGACGGACGATTATCTGCACAAGGGATATAGGCCCTAGGGGAAGTGCCCTCCATGGGGATCTTTCAAAGGGAACCTAACCCGTATTTACGCAAGGTTTTCCATGGTTCGAAGAAAACCACGAAAAACTCCGAACGGCTAGGCCGACGGGCGCGATTGTTTTCTAACTCAGCACACCCCCCTCGTCTACTCCTTTGAGATCAGAACCTGTCAGCCACTGGTGGGGAAAATTTCGTCCGGAGACAAGAACGTGTGGATCTTCCATCCATCCTAGGCGAAGTACAGCTGGAGGAGGAAATCAAGCAGAATCCTGATGAAACCTACCAGGACCTTCATACAGGTTTGGAGTATCTGAAGAAACCATCCGATCTCATCTGCATAATCTTGAGATGACGTAAAAACTCAGCAAGTGAGTTCCTCATGTTCTCTCTGAGGGAAACTAGCTCCATCGGTTGAACATCTACTCGTCATTACTGTCGCGCCTAAACAAAGCCAAATCAAATATTGACATGTGATGAAAAATGGGTCATGTATGATAACTGGAAGAGAAAACATCATTGGTCGAATTCTGGTTCCGTTTCACTTGCCGCTAAACCGAACATTCAACAGAAAAACATAATGCCGTGTGTTTGGTGTACCAGCGCTGGTATAATACACTATGAATTCTCAGAAAGCACAAAATCATAGCCGACGTATACTCGTCATAGGTGCAAAGGGTTTCAGATGCTTTGCTCCAAAAGCAGCCAGCGCTGGTGAAAAGGACAGGGGTTCACCTCCTCCACGATTAAGCCATACCACATAAGGCCACCGCGACCAGAGACGTGATGAACACAGTGGGCTGGGAAGTTTTGCCTCATCCGCCTTACTAACCGGACATCGCTCCATGGGACTACTACCTGTTTTTGGTCACGGATAATAACCTGCTGGAACAGCAGTTCCGAAACACGATGACACAAAGGCTGTAAAACAATTTTTAGGCTCTAATTTTATTTTTTTTTCAAAAAGGGCATTTTTAAGATTTTGTCTCGTTGGGAACATATAATTAATGTCAATGATGATTATTTCGAAGAATAAAATAACTGTATAGGACTTTTGTGGGCCATTTTTTTTTTATCTGATATTTTTATGCCTCACGAAGTTTCTTGGTTACCTCGTATTTTAAGATACATTGAATGTAAAAGCAACAACAATTGGTTTGAAACTCATTTGCCACTATCCACTATTACCCTTTTTTGTATATCGGAATAATAAAGTAATTACTAGATTGGGTGTTCCGTCCGTAGCGAACTTTTATGTAAACAACCCCTAATAATTTAACCATAAATATTTAGTATGTCCTTAGGCGTTGATAATAGATGATACAAGAAAGAGTTGCAAAGAATCTCTGGAAATAATTCTCGGAACAAATGAGTTACTGATCTTCCTTTAGACACACTGAACTAACATCTCGTTTTCTCTGCGCATTTGCGGAAAAAGTTCCTACTTTTGGTATTATAAATGTCGAAACACTCATTTTTATCTACAATTAAATATCTTGTGTACTAATCCAGTATTTACTTTTGTCCCTTGCATTTTACCTCCATTGCCAAGTTCTTAATATTTACCAACTTTCTTTGCCGCTCTATAAAAAAAAAAGTAGTCATTCATTATTATCGTGAATATATTTGTTTATATATATATATATATATATATATATATATATCAGAAACCTGCAATAAGTACAACGAAAGTTTTATTAACTTTCGTCATCCGTGTGCAAAAAACAGATGATTAAATTTTCAATACATTTTCTTTAAATTTCGATTGTGTCTCAAAATAATTTTACAACAGCATATTACAAACTTTGCGTTAATTAAGTGCAACTCATTTAAAGAAATAAATTGACTCTACTTAGAAATTATAAGATTTCCATCAAATTACCAAACGTAATGCATGTAAAGTCGGACCTCGTTATCCCGACACCCGGTTTTCACGTCACTCCGCTTATCACGTCAGTTTTTTAAAGTCCGGATTCTCTGTATATTATTCTGATGTAAATGAACTCCGGATTTTACGTCTTTGAATAATTTTCAACTCCGGATATCCCGACAGTTTAGGAAAATTGTCCATTTTTCATAATCCATCTTATAAGCACGGAAATTATACGATAAGAAATGTCTTAGCCAAACTTTTCATAAAAGTGTCTAAAATACCCAATGAGATAAATGAGAAATTTTATTTTAATCCTTTATCTGAATAAATAAACCCACACACTACGAATGACCCACTTAAGTTCCAGATAGGCGTATTAGTCTACTCGTGGTCTTTTTGTTCTGGTCAGGCGCCGCTTTCTTGTGGTTATACGACATTTTTCATCCGACTGAAACATTGCATTGCATTGCATTGAAACGATCAGAAATTATTTAACATCCATTTCTGAAACAACGGATATTTATTACAATTCATTGTATAATATTGAAAAAATAATTGTTAGAAACACATCTAGGGATAATCAAATCTTAATTCAACAATATTTCATGTATCAATAAAAAAACAAGTCGTCATAAATCTGACTTTTATTCATTTTAATTTTGTTTTTGCGTTTATTTTGTTTAATAATAAAGTTTTATTGCTTAAAACTGCAAGAATAGTTATGAATTTAAAAATATTTTAAATTAATTGAAAATACAGCGTTTTATAAGCATATATTTCTCCAAATCCGGTTACCGCGACACTCCGCTTATGACGACACTTTTTCCCGGTCATTAGAGTGTCGGGATAACGAGGTTTGACTGTACATGAAGATGAGAAACTTAACATTAAGAAAAAAAATTATAAACATTGACAAATAAAAATATTTATTTCCTCTACTTCAAATGTAAAATAAAATATATTAAAGTAGAGCATTTTAGTCTAAGTAAATTGCAGTAATATTATGTAACCCTCCTAGTACCAGGATATAATTTTTAATAAGCGTTCTTAATTTTTCACGATTTGAACCAGAAATTTAATTGTATTTCTTCCTAGAAGGTATCTATTTGATTATATTTATTAAGTTTAAATTTTAATATTATTTCTGCTTAGAAACAAAAAAAAATTGTGTCAAAAAAGACCCCAATGACACTATGGGAATTAATATGATCCAACAAATCCATATGATTAAAAAAATACTGAAAACTTTCAAGTTCTTATTAGAGTCTTAAGAATATATTACAAAGTGTGTTAAAGAACTACTCTTAACGAAATCAGTTGCGTAAAGTTATTTGACTTCCATGGGTATTTGCGTCTTCATTATTTTAATTTCCTCTCCTGTTCATTCTCTTTGCAAAACCATTATGCTCGCATTCCAATAAGAGAAAAAAGTAGATAGTTTCTAGTAAAACAAAAAAAGTCTCCAGATAAAGAGACCATTTGAATTTTTTATATGAGGAAAACTAATATTGCTTTAATAAGAGAAATTGGAGTATAGAGAGAATTTAAGTGTTTATGAGCTCAGCTTAATTATTGAGTACATAATATCGTGTGTTACAGTTGTATTATGTTACATGTTTGTTTAGTTTAATGCATATATATTTATCGTATGTATATTTAAATCTGATCGAGTCAGTTGTTTAGGAAAATCACAATTCTTTCCTTCTCAGTTTCGAAACGTGTACTATTGTGCTTTGCTGACGACGTTATGATATGTTTATCTAAGACGCTACTTAACACACACGCTCATTAATGTTGATCTGTAGGGAGAGTTTGTTTTAAATATCGCGTTTGCATTTTCCGATTTTTAAATTATTATTATTTTTTTTCATTTGATAGTTGAGGTCGATTTCTACAAAGACCTTTTATTATTATTTTGATTTTGTTTAGAAGTTTTTTTTTTTATTAAGATAAGGAGAAAACATAAATATTTCATAAAGAAAAAACCTGTTATTAAAATCGAAAAAGAAAAAAAAATTCCCTTTTAGAGATCGACCTCAAAAGAAATCATTTAAAAGTATGGATTTTCAAACGAGATATTTAAAAAAATTATCCCATAGGATTAACATTCGCAGGAGGGTTTTCGGGTGATTGAAGAAGCCTCTTAATATTTATTCCTATTTTTCCCCCTTATAATTTATACCTAATTAAATAAAATTTGAATAGCATAACTTGGTTTACATTTTGTCCAGCCTCATTCGTTTATAAGTGTAAGGTTTTGATCTATATCAAGAATTGATTATGCACAATTAAAGAATAACATTGTGTTCATATCAAATTAAAAAATCCCTGCCGGCCCGGCCTACAGGCAGAGGTAGATTTCGAAGTCAAATATACTAATTTCACAAACAAAAACTAAATCATGATTATAGATAAATCCACTTTAACAATTTTATCTGGCCGCTCTTGACGAGTTTTTATTTCATTTTCATATAATAGCTGGTTTTATCAGAATCATGTTAGGGCGGTATTCAAAAAAATACTTTTCCATGCTCAACAACTCGAAATTTTCTGGCATAATTCCAGATTCATTTTTAATTAAAAAAAAATATGAAACTTGCTGACGTGATTTTTGAAGAGATTTATAAGCGACCTGTGTTTTTATTTTTTGTTCAATTAATTAAAACTTGATATATAAACAATTATTTTCTCAGAAGGACAATATTTTTCGTTTCTAACACAATCGCTTCGGGAAATTCCGTTCAAAATGCCCACTTTAACATCATTTTTTGAAATATATTCTGCCTCTATCTAAAAATCGATTATTACTGTACATTATATAGTTTCTGAATAAGCGAATCTACCAATTAAATGCGTTTGAGAGCAAAAATGAATTTAAAAACCAGTCAGAAAATAAGCAGTTTGGATTTAAGCGCATCCTTAATACAATGATTTTTCCAACACAATCCGCTTCGGTAAATTCGGTTCAAAATGCCCTTTTTAACAGCATTCAAAAAAATATATTCTGCCCCTATCAGAAAATCGACCATTACGGTACATTATATAGTTTCTGAGTAAGAAAACGTACCAATTGGAAGCCTTTGAGAGCAAAAACGAATTGTAAAATGAGTCCGAAAATAAGCAGTTTGGATTTGAATACACCCTTACTAAGATCATTTTTTACTTCAACCGGTATGTATTTTTAATTTGTTTTTGCTCTAAGAATTGGTCCTATCCAAAACTTGTCTATATAGATGTTGTAGACAATATTAAGAAGATATATGATAAATTCATGGGGATTTTATATCTTTTGAATTGACGGAGTTATGGATTTTTTTCTTCTTCAAACCCCCTTTTTGTTTTCGTTTTTATTTTTTTTTTGCGGTACGAATTGGTCCTATCAAAAACTTGTGAATATAAAAGTTATAGATAATGTTAAGGAAATTCATGATAAAATTAATTGGATTTGATATCTTGAGAATTGACGAAGTTATGGATTTTTTTCTTCTTCAAACGCTCTTTTTGTTTTCGTTTTTAATTTTTTTTGCGGTACGAATTGCTCCTATCAAAAACTTGTGAATATAAAAGTTTTAGATAATGTTAAGGAGATTTATAATAAAATTAATTGAATTTGATATCTTGAGAATTGACGAAGTTATGAATTTTTTTCTCCCAAAAACCCTATTTTTTGCGCCCCTTGAGCCCATTTTTAACTTTATCAAAAATCTGTGATACATAAATTTTTGGCCCTATTTTTAGAAGTAATAAAAACTTTAAACTGATTTGATATGTACAAAAATTAAGAAGTTATGGGGGTTTTTCTGTTTTCACAAAACCCCTCCCTATTTCCCTCCCCTTGGTCCGATTTTGCCCATTAACGAACTTGACCGAGATTTTATGCCCATTGATTTTATCTATCAGTTTGGAAGAGATTGGTGCAGAATTACGAAAGTTATCGTGTCCAGAAGAAAGTGATTCTCTCTCTCTCTCTCTCTCTCTCTCTCTCTCTCTATATATATATATATATATATATATATATATATATATGAGAAATTGTGTACTGATATTGTGAGAAATTGTGTACTGATATTGAAAAATACAAAGTTATGGTTCGTTTTAATATGTAGATGGCCTCTAAGGAAATTTTATATACACCAATCGTTTATATACACCAATTTATTACCAATCGTGTGTTACCAGTAACTTTCTTCTACGATAATTTTTGCAGAGTTAGTAAGGGGTGTTTACTTTTTTTCTTCCACGACTGCACTTTCTGGATTCGTAACACCCATTTCGAAAAGTAATATTTGTGTTATTTTTGTTGGAGTTTAAGTGGCCTATCAAGCCAAAAGCACCCCATTCTCGATAGCAGGAATTCGCTGTCTCATATTTAAACAATTAGAAAAAATCTCTTGTGGCTATGCTGCTTTTGAAATGGAAATAGGTAAAATGCGCTTACCTGGGATTCATCAATATCGCGATGACGTATAACTTCATCGGTGTGGTGTGGCCAGGGATTATCCAAAAGCTTCTTGAAGAAATTATTTTTATTTTATTTTGTGAAGCATTATTTATCCTTTTAAGTATCCTTTGAGAGCTTAATATGAATCCGCTAAATCCATGGGAAGCGCATTTTACCTATTTCCATTTCAAAAGCAGCATAGCCACAAGAGATTTTTTCTAATTGTTTAAATATGAGACAGCGAATTCCTGCTATCGAGAATGGGGTGCTTTTGGCTTGATAGGCCACTTAAACTCCAACAAAAAGATTAATGAGACAGATAAAGTGCTCATGTTTAGCGAAAAAGAAGAAAAATTTTATATAGTGGCTTAGATTATAAATATTAAAAGTATTCATGTTCTGAATAAAAAAAAAATAATAAAAAGATGCTGCATTGAATAAAATAATGAATGTTATTGTACCAGAAATATTAAGGTGAATGAAAAAGAAACATTTATATATTTATGTTTTATGTAATGAACATTTAAATAATTAGTGAATGAACAATTTGTTGGTTGTGAGTAATAACAATAATAAAAAAAGAAATCGTTCATTTTACATTCTACAGTAAATAAATAAATAAAAAGGAAATAGGTTCGTCGCATAAACAAATAAAAATAAACATGGCAGGGATAAAAGAAACTCAAATAGTCGAAAAATTAAATTCGACAAACTACGCAAATTGGAAATTTCGCGCAGAAATGATTTTAATAAAAGAAGAATTGTTTGATGTAATAATACAAAATCCCCCAGATCCAATTAACACGGACTGGACGAAGAGGGACCGTAAAGCACGTGCAATTATCAACTTGAGTATTGAAGACTCACAGATCGTGCATGTAAAGCACTTAAACACTGCCAGAGAAACCTGGCAAGCTTTAAAAACAATTCATGAAAGGGCCAATCTCTCAAGCAAGTTATATTTGCTGAGAAAATTATACGGAGCAAAACTCCCAGAAAACGGCAATCTAATAAAACACATTACACATATTTTAGAACTTGTTGATAAACTTTCAGCCATAGGCGAAACTATTAATGACTCGCACATTTCAGCTCTGTTACTTTGTTCATTACCACCTAGCTACAACACCTTAATAGTAGCCCTCGAGGCCCGTCCAGAAAATGAACTTAATTCAGAGTTTATAAAAGGAAAACTCACTGATGAATATACAAGACGTTTAGAAAACACAGATCAGAGCGAGAATTCCTCAAAAGCGTTTAAAACGCATAAAAAGTTTCCGACTGAACACTATAATAAAAAGGACAAACAGTGCACATACTGTAAATTAAAAAACCATACATACAGAGAGTGCTGGCATCTTAAGAACAGAAACACTTACTCACCGTCACAAAAACAACAGCCGCACAAATCCAAGTATTACACATCATCGTTATGTTATGAAGACGCAAACTATTATAGAGAAAACAAAAACCGTGAAACAGAACCAATTCGGATTAACAAAACACAGGGCAATTCAGGAAAAGGCAGCGACGCAGCTTTTTTAGTCCACAAACCAGGAAAACAAACCTGGATAATCGACTCAGGTTCATCGACACACATTCTAAACAGTAAAGATGCATTCACTAAGTTTAACGACACTGAAAAGACGACAGTCATCATTGCCAATGGAAAAACGCTGAATTCACACGGTACAGGTGAAACGACATTTAAAACAAAAACATCCGATGGAGGGATAAACACAATCACATTAAAAGAAGTATTATACGTATCAGAATTAGAATCGAACCTCATATCGGTAAGCAAAGCAACACAGAATGGCTATAAATTAATTTTCGATAAAGAAAAATGCACGTTATCCCGAAACGGGAATATTTATCTTGAAGCAAGAATGAAAAATAATTTATATCAAGTCGAATTATTAGAAAGCGCTGAAACTAATAAAGTAAACATTGCACATGAATGTAAAAATAAAAATTGCATAGAAGTTTGGCACAAACGACTTGGCCATCGTAACTATAATGCGATAAAAGAATTAATAAATAAAAACTTAGCAGACGGTATAAAAATAAATAACTGTAATCATAATGCATTGTGTGAAATATGTATCCAAACAAAAATAAGTGATGCCCCATATCCGAAATCAACAAACTGTCCCAAAACAGGCAAAGTGCTCGATCTGATACACACGGACGTGTGCACATCTATCGGTACACCTACTATCGGGGGAAAAACAATGTTCGTCACTTTTATAGACGACTATTCAAGGTTCACAGTAATTTACTTACTTTCGCATAAAAATGAAGTTCACGAAAAGTTAAAAGATTATGTAGCCATGGTGAAAACCCAATTCGGCAGATTCCCTAAAGCTATTAGATCCGATAATGGAGGGGAATATTTAGGTAAACAAACGGAAGAATACCTAAGGGCAAGAGGTATCCAACACCAGTTTACGGTACCATTTTGTCCGAGCCAAAACGGCGTAGCGGAAAGAAAGAATAGGTCATTATTAGATATGACTAGGAGTCTACTCTCCGAAGCAGGCTTACCTCAAAAATTCTGGGGAGAAGCCATAAATACCGCCAATCACCTGCAGAATAGGCTACCAACCAAAATAACAAACAAAACACCGTTCGAAATTTGGTTCAACCGAAAACCCACCTTACACTACCTGCGTACATTCGGCTGTAAAGCTTATGCCTATATACAAAAACATCAGCGAAACAAATTAGATGATAGAGCGCAGGAAGGAATACTTGTGGGGTATGACAACAAATCAAAAGGTTACCGTATATTTACAAAAGAAAACAAAATAATAATAGCGAGAACAGTTAAATTTATAGAAAATAGTGAAAACAACTTAAAAGAAAGCGAAGAGGTAGAAAACTCAGACAGTGACAACAACTACATTCAAACAGAGTTAAGTAATTCGGACGAAGAACCAACCGCGTCCAAACAACCCGACGTAGAACCGAGAAGGTCTCAGAGGTCAAATAGAGGAGTACCACCCGACAGATACGTATGTCACGTAAAAACAAATGACACATTCGAACCAAACGATTTTTATGACATAGCAAACATGAACAACCCAGTAGAAAAAGAAAATTGGCTCAAAGCCACTCAACAAGAAATCAACTCATTAAAGAAAAATAAAACTTGGGACTTAGTGGATCCCCCACCAAATAAGAAAATTATTGGTTGCAAGTGGATTTTTAAGAGAAAGTTAGATAATTTAGGAAATGTACAGAAATACAAGGCCCGTTTAGTAGCGAAAGGATATAATCAGAAGTACGGCGAAGATTATGATGAAACCTTCGCACCCGTAGTTTCACACACAACAATCCGCACATTTTTAGCCTCAGCGGCATACAAAAATCTTTCTGTTCAACACATTGACATCGACACTGCATTTCTTCACGGCGAAATAGAAGAAGAAATTTTCATGAAACAACCAGAGGGTTTTATTGAAAAAAATTGTGAAAACAAAGTGTGTAAACTGAATAAAACAATCTACGGCTTAAAGCAGGCAGCTAGAGCCTGGCACAAAAAGATCGCAGAATCATTAAAAAACATGAATTTTGTGCAAAGCACTGCTGACTCATGTTTGTTTACTAGAAAAGAAAAGGAAAATTTCACTTATATCATCGTCTACGTTGACGATATTTTAATCGCGAGTAAAAGTGAAATAATTAAAGATGTAATAAAACAATTGCAAAATGAGTACGGAGTAAAAGACTTAGGCGAAATAAGTCAGTACCTAGGAACCAACATAATCAAAACGAATGATGGTTACAAATTAAACCAAAAGTCAAAAATAGAAGATTTGGTTAGAAAGTTAAATTTAACAGATGCAAGACCTATTGGTACACCGATGGAAGTAGGTTTCTATAAATTAGAAGATAGCGACAATTTACCTCCGAACAATACAAAGTTTAGGCAAGCGATCGGTTCGCTCTTGTATATTGCCACAGTCACTCGACCCGACATTATGGCACCAGTAAATATACTTAGTAGGAGAAGTGCAACGCCACGCGAGAAGGATTGGAAAGCGGCAAAAAGAATTATTATTTACCTCAATTGCACAAAAAACCTATGCCTAACAATAAGCAAAAATAAACCACCAATACTCATCGCGTATGCTGATGCTGATTGGGCTGGGGACACTAAAAATAGAAAATCAACCACCGGCAATATTTTTTTCTGGGTGATAATCCCATTCAATGGACTACAAAATTACAGTCAAGCATTGCATATTCTTCCGCTGAAGCGGAATATGTTGCTGCAGCAACCGCAGGACAAGAAATTTTATGGCTATTAAAACTGCTAGAAGATCTTAACTTGTATCAAGTAAAACCTATTTTACTTTACCATGACAACCAAAGCAGTATAAAGATGATAGAAAATGAAAAATTTTCGAAGCGGACAAAACACATTGATATCCGCTTTCACGCCATAAGGCAATTAAAGGAGGATAAAATTATCGAATTAAAATATTGTCCCACGCAATACATGATTGCTGACTGCTTGACGAAGCCCACACCCAAACATCAACTTTTGTGTGACATCAAGACTATGAACTTGTTACCTTATCCATCTGAGGAGATTAAGGAGGGGTGTTAAATTTAATTCCCCAGATGTTCTTCGGCAACTCCTAAAAGTGATTAAAAAAAAGAAAAGAAAGAACTTGTTACCATACACAGATCATTTTAACAAGCCAATTTACGAACTGTTTCTTTACTTCCGCATTTAATAATGAGTGCTATTACAGACCACTTGAGTAACTCTCTAAAGCATATGTTCTAATAACTAAGATTTCATCACTAATATGTAACTAAAAGGAACATCTGCACATTTTGACTTTTGCCAGGCACCTTTAATTATTATATATTTTTTTGTACGCTGCGAATATGTGTTTTAGCAGCTTTATGTATACTCACTCTTAATCATGTAGCCTCTCTGTTAACACGGAGTTTCTTATACTCCAGTAATATGTTTAATTATAAGTATTTAAAGCTAAAAGTTGAATCTTTCTTTATCGTAAAAACACACAATACTAATTCAAATTACATTATATCTTCCCATGGATTTAGCTGATTTATATTAAGCTCTCAAAGGATACTTAAAGGATAAATAATGCTTCACAAAATAAAATAAAAATAATTTCTTCAAGAAGCTTTTGGATAAATCCCTGACCACGCCACACCGATGAAGTTATACGTCATCGCGATATTGATGAATCCCAGGTAAGAGCATTTTACCTATTTCCATTTCAAAAGCAGCATAGCCACAAGAGATTTTTTCTAATTGTTTAAATATGAGACAGCGAATTCCTGCTACCGAGAATGGAGTGCTTTTGGCTTAATAGGCCACTTAAACTCCAACAAAAATAACACAAATATTACTTTTCGAAATGGGTGTTACGAATCCAGAAAGTGCAGTCGTGGAAGAAAAAAAGTAAACACCCCTTACTAACTCTGCAAAAATTATCGTAGAAGAAAGTTACTGGTAACACACGATTGGTAATAAATTGGTGTATATAAACGATTGGTGTATATAAAATTTCCTTAGAGGCCATCTACATATTAAAACGAACCATAACTTTGTATTTTTCAATATCAGTACACAATTTCTCACAGCATAAATGATCTCTCCACCCTTCAATTAGCCTAAAAGTAAATTTTTATGCAATTCATACGATAAGTTTATGAGAAATTAATTATTTTAAATCGACCGTATTTTAGTTACTGTGTCCAAAGTGAAGTTCGGAACTCGATTGTTGACCAGGAGAGCGCCCTTCTTGATCAAGGCATCTTAAGCGCCACTCAAGCAGTCATTGAAGACTGCTAGATTACAGGATAGCCTAAGAAATTTCAAAATATTTAGTCACTTCTATCATAGACGGCCCCTTAAATCATCATTTTGCCGTTTTTAAGCATCATTTGAAAACTACTTGGAAGAAAATTTTTAAATGTTTATAATTCAAAAACTTACCATTCAAATGACTTGAAATTTGGTATCTAGGCATAGTTTGAACCAAAGATTTGAAATGTTAAAATTGGGTATTGCTATTGAAAAAAGGAAAGTTTGGGTTTGTTTTAATATGTAGATGGCCCCCTAAGCTAATTTTATATACATCATTTAAAAGTAGACTTTATTTTCAATCGTTCGGTACCAGTCACTTTCTTCTACGATAATTTGTTGAGGAGTTAGTAGGGGGTGTTTACTTTTTTTTCCCACGACTGTACATGTTGTCGGAAAATCCTACCTACCTGAATGAATGGGTCATTAAGGACAACTTATTTATTATTGTAAGTTATAGCAGGAAGAAAAGGGGCCTCTATACAGCCATGAAAAATTTATAAGGACAAGCGAAAAGTCGCCAAATGTAGGAGCCGGTTTGCTAGGAAATGATGTAAATATTTCTATGATAAAAATGCTTGAAACGGAACATTTTCAAACAAACTTTAAGTTGAAAATTTGGAAAATCATTAAAAGGCATGAATTTAAAAGGTTTTAATTGTTTGTTATTTGGAAAAAGTTATAAGGACACGAAAATCTTTCGAAATCGCAAACAAAATTTTACATATTTGGTAATATCGTAGGTTTGTTTAAAGTAGCCTAAAACTCCAACATGTGTCTCTGCAAATAATTTTTTCATCTATTTTTCAAGTTTGTGGCTTTGTATCGGTTCATACCAAACCTCTCAGAAATACTTTGTTCAATTCACGGAAATATTCCTGGCAGCACTGCTGCCGGCAGTATTGCCAGTGGGCTACTTTTTTTTAAATTTAGATTTCTTGATTAGCACCACTTTTTTTAAAGTAAAATTCGCCGTATTTAATGACATATTAAGTAATGCGAAAACAAGAGGAATTTTACCATTTCAGGAAAGTGGTGCCAATCAAGAAATCTAAATTTTAAAAAGTAGCCCACTGGGTGCGGGTATATAGTCGAAATTTGAAGAAATTTCCGTTCTTTTTATTTTTCGTTCTAAGACTGAAAATTTCTGAAATCTGAAAGAAGGAGATTTTTTTTTTCTAAATACGCCTCTCACTCTTCCGTGGACCCACTTTGATTGGAACGCGGGTCCGCGCGTCTCGAACCGTCGTTGGTGTTGTTTTATGACGGCCAATTACCTACACGAGGGATATGGGACCGAAGGGGTAGTCTTTCTAAGGGAACCTAACACGTATTTACGCAAGGGAATCCAAGGTTCAAAAACCACAGAAAACTCCGAACGTTTAGGCCGACGGACGCGATTGGGTTCGAACCCAGCACCTCCCGTTTACCAGCTTCGACAGCAGAAGCTCTCGGCCACTGGTGTGGCTCGCGCGTCTCGATTCCACCATCTTAACCACTCGGCCAGCGAGGACTTGGCAGAAGGCGAGTTTAAAATGGAGATATGGGTTTCTTCAAATGGGGGATTGGTAAGGCTTGTGGAATTTCTTGTTCAGAAAGCTCGGATATTTAAACTTACTTGCAGGAACATTTCGTCGTTATCTTTGGTGTTTTAACATAGTAGAATAATAGAGGATAAAAATTACTACATAGTAGACATATTTTTAATAAGACATAATTCGATTCTTAGATATAAAATAGGAATGTTATATTTTTATTTAAATTCGGGAAGAAATATTTGCTTTTTTGAATAAAATCTACTTTTTTTTAAACTTGATTGAAGTACTATATATTTTTTTATCAGATTATAAATCTTCGATAGTAGGATATAAATAACTTTAGTGTAATTATTAGTGACTTGCGGTGAATTTTTTTTCTTTAAAGGGAAGTGTGTTTCTTATGTATTTTTTATGCTAATTTCAAAAATTTACCCCAACAGCATGTGCACATTTGACAACCACCGAAAATGTTTGTCTAACTGGTGATTTTTAAATTAAACTCTATGTTAGCCTTAATTAATTAATACAAATTTCATACCAAAATTTCCAATTTAAAAATTGTGATAGAAGGATCATACACTCTCAGAAATACATTCTTTATTCACGGAAATATTCATGGCAGCACTGCTACCGGCATGTATCCGAGAATTGAAGAAATTTCCGTTCTACTACAGAAAATTTCCTTAATTTGAAAAAAAGAGTTTTTTAAAAAATAGTTCACTCTTTCTTCCGTGGATCCACTTTGATTTGAACCGGTTCGCGCGTTTCGAATCGAGCACCTTAACCACTCGGCCAGCGAGCACTTGGTAGAGGGCGGGTTTAAAATTAACATAAGGATTTTCTTCAAATGGGGGATTGGTAAGGATTGTTGAGAAAGCTCGGATATTTAAACTTAATTGCAGGAGCATTTCGTCGTTATGAAATAATGGTCGGCGTTTTAACACTTTTAGAATAATACAGGATAAAAATTTTTGCATATTAAACATATTTTTAATAATGCATAATTTGATTGTTAGATGTAAAATATGAATACTATATTTTGAATTAAATTCGAGAAGAAATGTTTGCTTCTTTGAATAAAATCGACATTTTTAACTTGATCGAAATTCTATATATATATTTTTTTTGTGTGTACGTTTAGGCTAATGTCAAACGAACGTCTATTGGCACGGTTTTTGTTTCAACATAAAAAAGAAACACCTTCGCTAGCAGGGGTTTCTTTTTCATGTTGAAACAAAAAACGTGCCAATAGACGTTCGATCTGACTTTAGCCTTAGAATATATTTTACATGCTAATATTTTTTTAATACTCTAAAAAATAAATTGTGAATAAGTTTAAATGAGAAAAATACTACTTTATTAAACACGAAAGCATTATTTTAGTTTGTTTTTAAATAAATTAGAAATTTTAATTTATTGAATTTTCTGTTTTGCATTATAAAAATAAATTTGAACTTTCATATTTATACTACAGCCAATACGCAAGCGTGCAAGGAATAAACGGAATTTCCCCCTCTTTTTCAGTCTTCCGTGGAGAATTAACGAAAAAACGATGTTTTCTAGGATTACCGAAATTATTTATTTAATAAACGGCCAAGTGCGATTATTAATCGCGCACAGAGGGTTCCGTACAGTAAATATATTAAGAGGCTACTTCAGCCAGGCGAAAACACTGGTTGGTTAATGCTAATCCAAATGGAGAAATTTTTAAAGACATCGTTTGCCTTTTAATATTTTAAAATGATTTTTCTTGTACTGAGTAGCTAAGGTACATCTGTACAAATGCCGTTTTTTAATTTTTATTTTGTTTACCGGTATTTTCAATTCGGACACTTTCACTTTCGGAAACGGTATCGAAAGTGAAAGCATCCTCATAAAAAAAATCCTGCAAACAAAATCGGAAAAGTAAAAATTAGGCTTTGTGCAGATCGACCTCAGCTGTCCAATGCAAAAAAAAAAAAAAAAATAATTTAAAAACATTAAAATGCAAACGAGATATCTTTAAAAATTTTTTCCCATTGGTCTTGCTGGATTTGGTCCAACGAGTTTGATCTAACGGGGTTTGGTCCCATTGGTCCAACGGGTGTTTCCGCCTGACTGAAATATACTTTTAATTAGTAACTGTTTTATTTTAAAAAACTTGCTAAAAGAATAATAAGACGTATTAAAAAACTATTCAACATAGGGTTGGGTATACCTGTACATACTAAACAAGTATAAACGGGTATGCCATGAAAGTTCAGAGAGATAAGAAGCCTAAAGAGTATGAAATATTGATATTCTGTATAACTCTTTTTTTTTTTATCTCATCCTAATTTGTTTATGATGAACTTAATTCGGTGCTGACAATAAAAGTAGTGCATATTTAAACTTCATTTAGCATTCGATATACTCCTCCACTCCTTTGCTGAACGCCCGCAAATCAAAATTTGTGTGTAACGGAAAAATGCTCTTTTCTCAAAAACTATATGACCTAGGGTATATGGTATAATTTCCCTGCAAGGTTTAAATTAACATCTACTACCTCTAATTTTCTCATAATTTTAGTTTTTGTAGATTGAGAAATAGAGGGGGAGGGGGGAGCATATTTTTCATTACGTTTTCGACGGTATATCTGAAAATATAACACTTAAAATTAAAAGAAATATATTTTTGAGTTCGTTGTTACAAGAGCTTTCACGATATACAAAGAAACGGTTTTGTTTTTCGAGTAACTTAAGTAGCCCTCTATATTTTTTCTAAATATATTTGTGAATGGTTAATAATATATAAATATATGAGTTAATAGCCTTTATTACTTCAACCAATTTGAACTTTTCATGTTCCATAGTTTACGAGTAAAATGTCTGTGAAAGGCTACAGACAGGCACAGGAGTGATATTATAATAGTTCCGCTTTTATTTTTACGGAACCCTAAAAATGGCGAATAATTTAGAGTATAAAATCGAATTTTTCCGACAGTGTATCAGAAATTCATAGAGAATTCGGATAAGATTCTATCTCACCAAAAGTTTGATGAAACAATTTACTTATAAATAACATGATTGCTTAAGGTCCCTACCCTCAAATCGCTGTTTTTGCAAAATTTTTCGATTTCTTTTTTTATTATTTTGAAATAATGGTTGAAACATTTAGGATTCCAAAAATGCTTTACTTTTGGTTCAGCGATTATAAGAAGCAAAGTTATAATCTAAAATATAAACCGGAAATGAACTTTCTGAAACCGGAAGTCACTGTTTAAAGAGCCACAAAAATGTAAAGAATGCAATTTAATACGCAAATATATAACATATAACATATACACACTGCAAAGAAAGGCGTCTTAAATTCAAACACATATGTGACTGAAAAAGTAATTCAGACACTTAAGTGTCTGAATATGAAATTTCAGACATCATTGGCGTCTGAAATTAAGACACTTAAGTGTCTTACTATGATCATAGTATAAATACTGTAAACGAAACGTCTGAAATTTAGACACATAAGTGACTTAAAGTGGAGCGTTCAATTTTCAGACATATTAAAGTGTCTAAATTTTTAAGATACGTGTATGTGTCTGAATTTAAGACATTTCAAACGTCTTAATCGCATCCATCTTTGATCAACCTGCATGTTCGGCAACAGGCATAGGCAGTTTTTTCAATTTTTTTTTTGTAAACTTTATAAACTGTCAGGACTGAAACTAGCCTTTTTTGCAACCGGGGCAAACATGAATTTAGATCCCCCCCCCCTCTCTCCTCCGCAAAGTACACTTACAAAGAGAATTTTACTAATTTTCTAATGGCCTACTTTTTTTAAAATTTGAATATGTAATCATAAAATATGTAATACTGAACTACGTAATCTGCTTTGTCAAATATTGATTCATTAAAATCTTGAAAACGGAATCGAAAAAAATTCCGCATAATACAGGATTCTTATGCTATATCATATCATCATCTTTAGATTCTTCTATGCTTTGGCATACCCCAGACAGGATGATTTTAACAATACTGTGCTACATAAATGTGCGAAAAGTCGACAAACAAAATCTTCATTTGGCACCCCCCTCGGTCTGCCGCCCGGGGCACATGCTCCCTCTGCCCCCCCCCCCCCCTCCCCTAGGTTCGACCTTGTAACACTGTGAAAAAGTATCCGTTTAAAATATAGAAATTGTACTGTCAGTCGGGACGCAAATTTACGTATTGTAATGTATTTTTTTCTTTTCGTAAATTCCAGGAAAATTTCCATTTTTTTGCATATTTCTGTATTTAGAAGGTTTCGTTTAAAAGTAAAATATAATCTTTCAAAGACAAACCCATATATATATTTATTAGACATGATTTATTTATTTATATTCAAACTTCAAATTTTTGTTAATCGCTTATAATTCGATATGTAATTTATTCATCAAAAATTGAAGCCTAATTTCGATCACATAGTTTCTGAATAACATCACCTACAATTTCATGCGTTTAAGAACAAAAATGACTTAAAATATCTATATTTCTCAAAGGTCAAAAGAATCTCTTTGGTTTTGAAAATAATCATACTAGTATACCTTTTATATATAGATGTGGCGCCATCTACTTTTAAAGTATTTATTTAATTATCTATTTATCTTATTTATTATGTTTAAGCATTTATTTAATTATTTATTTAATTAAAAAAATCAAAGTACTTATTTAATTTTTTGGAATTATTTACAATAGCTCTGAAATTTTATACACTAACCTTTTAGCTAAAGATTGAGTTCAGGAGTAATCGGATTTCACCATGAAAAAATTCTCTGAAAATCAAAAAATTTTACTCTGGATTTCTAATGATGTATGTTACATGCGTAAAACAAGGATTTTTATAACTAAATGTCAATATTTTTGCAGAAAAATTATACACAATATTTAAAACTGAGAAATTTGGCTCAGAATATACAGCACAGGAAGGAATTAATCAGTCCAATTTCAAAAATTTTGCCATACATTCAATCATGAGAAGAAGAAAAAAAAGAAAACATAGCTCTATATCAATACCTTCCCGTTAAAATTATTTTGGGTTTATTATGTTTTTGGGCAATAAGAAATGCATTTTTTTAATGAAAAATTGTTTTTTTCCCCCTGAACGGTACAGGTCCCGAATTAAATGTTTTAACAGTGCATATATAATATATACACTTTTAAAACATTTTAAATATTTTGAGGGTGTATTCAAAAAAATATTTTTTCACCCTCAACAGCTTGAAATTTTCTGAGATATTTTCAGATTCATTCAGACTCAGAAAATTCGATTCAAAACGCCAACTTTGACAGCATTTTTTACAATATTTTGTGCATTTAACAAAAAATTGAGAAGCACGGCACATTGTGTAGTTTCTAAATAAGAAAATTTCTCAGTTTGATGCGATTGAGAGCAAAAATGAGTTTAAAAAGGAATCAGAAAATAAATAGTTTAGATTAGAATCCTCAATATTTCAGAAACATCCTTAATATTTCAAAAATAAAGTTTCCTCTGTATAAAACAATAATATTTGTGTTCTAAAAAAATTTTTTTGCTACAAGAAAAAAAAAAAAACCTGTTTGCTGGTCTTTAACGCATGAAATTAAACAAATATTCAAAATTCTAGGAGGGAAAATGTGTAAAACGTTAACTGGATCGGAAAAATATCTACCACTACCGTTTCATTGTGCAGCATAATAAGTAACAATATTTGAATTTCCAAGTAACGAAATCGTGGCCGAGTGGATAAAGCCACCGTCTGGAAGCCAGCAGGTCCCGGGTTCGAATCCTGTCTAGGGTAAGTTTAATATTCTGATGTAATGTGAGTTAATAAATCCTGTAAAATGTAATGTAATGGACTTTGGCAGTCCCCAGTCTGTTAAATATGGCCGTTTGCCCTTCCATAAAAGCTTGATTTTTTTTTTTTTTAATACAGAAATTTCCAAAAAAAAATTAAATTTTTCAACGGAAGAAAATTCCTAATAAAATACGTAAATTGATGTAAATTGTACTGGCGTTTTGATTGGCGGTACAATTTCCATGTTATAATAGATTTTTTAAAAAGTGTATAATGCTTTAAAAAAAAGGCTGCTTTTGCATAGAAATGAAAGGTGGTCAAAGATGGATGCGATTCAGACGTTTGAAATGTCTTAAATTCAGATGCATACAAGCGTCTTAAAAATTAAGACACTTTAAAAAATCTGAAAATTGAACACTCCGTTTAAGACGCTTATGTATCTGAATTTCAGACATTTCAGTTTACCGTGCACAAATATATAAACCCCTAGAAATAAGGTGGACTTCAAAAATGTAAATTTTATACATAATTTTTGTGCTCTATGAAAATCTGAATTTGCGTTTCATGGAAAACTGCGTTTTTCATTGTGTACGTTTACGGGAAACATCATTTCTTAAAAAGTTTTTAAGGTATTGAAATAAAATTTTGTGACAAGGTTCTGCTCATATTATGAAGTAAACTATAGATTGTAAGTTTGTATATATTAATTTAAAACCCATTTTTATTGAAAAATACACATTTTTTTTTGAAAAAAAAAATCATGTTTTGTAGGGGAGACCGGGGCTAATAGGCGCAGTTTTTAGTTTTTAATTTTTATAAATTTTTTATTTAAGTTTTTTAATAAACTTTAACTGCACTTTTAAAGAACAGACATTTGACTATAAATACTCGGAGTTTTGAGTTTGTATCTTTTATAGTTTATGTTTAGTGGAAGCCTAAAGTGAAAGGAAAATTGTGCGCCAACCTACCCCGCCACGGGGCAAGTTGCCTATACCTATGGGGTAATTTGGCACACGCTTTATAAAAATTTAAATGAAGCTCAAATAAGACACGCAGTTAAGCGAAATCAATTTCATTAGTACCAGTACGTTTAGACAAAGGCGTTATAGCCGTACAATGTAAATTCTAAATTATGCAGGCATAAAAATAATGAATAAAACATTAACACTGAGTAACTTCTATACTCCTCTATATCATCATCAGAGTTACAGTTGCCACAAATAAAAATTCGAGTATCTCCGTTTGGGAAAGCCTCGTGTGCCCAAAATCGTGCATTATAACCACTTTTCTCGTTGTTTGCTGTTTTTCAAGCTACCAGCACACACCAAACACCGACCCAACTTGCCCCGTGTTCAATGCGCCTACTTGCCCCAAAATAGATTTCTTCACAAAAGGGGCACGTAATCCTCTAAGCATAAGTAATTCAAGTAAATCACATATGAGGTAGGCATAGTTAATCATACACTAAGAAAAACTGCACAAGTTAAATCGCAATTATTAAGATAAGTATTAGAAATTAGAAAAAGAATGAAGCAACAATTACTCATGAGTGCAAAAAACAGAAAAATCGTAATAAATGTCCACTGCACGTAGGTAACAATGCAAAACTACAATGAAGGTCGTAAAAAGCAATAAGAAAGGTAGTCTGTGACTGGTTGCGCAATCTATCCACAAACAGGCGATTTATAAGGACTGTGCCTACTTACCCCTGTAGCCAACTACTCCCGGTCTCCCCTATACAAAATTTGGCATAAGATAGTAAATTTAAGATGTTTTGTAATTATTTTGCTTCATAACACAGGTAAGTCGTTCGCTAATTTATTTTTGAAAAAAAAGTGAAATATATTGAATAGATTTCGTTATACAAGGTTTGACATAAACGCATTTTTTGACTAAAATGCGACTCAATATTGCCTAAATTTGAAAAGTTAACAAAAATTCCTTTAAAAATTTATATGAATTCGTAATTTTATTCCCTGTTTTAACTAAAAACACATGTGTTTCATAAAAATTTCATATTTAAAAAAAAAAGTGCTCCGAAGGTAGGCACATACCTTAAACAGATTTATATGTATTGGAAAATAAAATTAAACAATAAGGCTTTTTTTTAAATATTATTCTTAATTCATAGGAAGAAATTAAAATTTCTTTATGAAGAGTTTTTCACATAACATGTTTTTAACAATGTTTCAATAAAAATCTCGAAAATCTAGATTTGGGCAATCTGGTTCTAATCACTGTGGCAATATTTTGATTGTATTGATGACTTAAAAAATATAATTAACATTGGAAACACAGATTTGTGTACTAATAATTAATTTTTAATTTAAATTGTTATCATTTAATGCGATTTCTCATACAGAAACTATTCAAATTTAAGTGTATGATCCAGCAGAGAAGTTTTATTACATAAAAGGTTTTGATCCTATTTTACAAAAGTGAAATTATCTTTATTATGAATGACTTTTAAATAGAAATGAAATAATTATCTTTTAATAGAACAAAGCACTTAATTGTTTATAAATATACTATTATTTCATTATTATCGTTGGAAAAATTTGATATAATTAACTTTTAACGAAATTTCAAAGCCATGCAGAATTTTAAAGGTCATAGAATGAATTTTAAAAACACTCGAACGCATATGTATTTGATATCGGAAATTCTAATGCAGTGGGAATTTAAGCGTTAGAACAGCTGTTTTAATTAGAAATGATTACTGTAATGAATAGTCAAATCCGATTCTGCAAATATAAGATAATACTTAAAAAGTAAGATGTGTATTATTACACTAGGTTAATTTTAACACAATTATTCCATTTGGCAAATGAATCATATCAGATGTAAATTTCCAACTGGACGGAAAATGTCCGGACCAGAGATCTCTTGCAAATTAGAGAATCTCTTGGACCAAGAGATCCCTGGTTCGAATCCTGGTCCGGACATTTTTAGCCCAGTTGGAAATTTACATCTGATGTGTATTATTACTTAACCTACAATTCAAAAATAAATTATGAAACTTTTTTAGTGGGTCGAGGATGTATTTCAAAATCTCCACTTTCATTAAATATCAAGATTGATCAAGATCATTAAATATCAAGATTGATTATTTTTACTGAATATACAGGGAGTTACTTTTTATTGTTGACCCATTTTTTAATTTCTTATATGTATAACTGCAACTGCAAAAATATTTTAATTGTTGTTCTTCCCCATATGGAAATCAATTTACGCTAAAGTAGTTATTTCTTAAAGAGTTACGAAATATAAATTTTTATACGGCCCCTGGTCCTATCAGTTATATTTAGAAAAGAGTTAAAATTTTAGTTTTCTATGACCAAAGGCTACTGAGTTAAGCATTTATTACTTCAGCCAATTTGAACTTTTCACGTTCCATAGTTTACGAGTAAAATGTCTGTGACAGCCGGACAGACAGGCATAGGAGTGATTTTATAATAGTTCAGCTTTTACTTTTACGGAATCCTAAAAATGACGAATAATTTAGAGTATAAAATCGAATTTTTCTGACAGTGTATCAGAAATTCATAGAGTATTCTGATAAGAATATATCTCACAAAATGTTTGATGAAACAATTTATTTATAAGTAACATAATTGCTTAAACAGATCTATATCTGTTGTAAAATAAAATTAAATAATAAAGCTTTAAAAAAAAATATTATTCTTAATTCTTAGGAAGAAATTAAAATGTCTTTATAAACAGTTTTTCACATAACATGTTTTTAACACAGTTTCATTTTTTTTAAAAAATCTTCGAAATCTACATTTGGGCAATCTGGTTTTAATCACTGTGGAAATGTTATGATTGAATTGTTGAATAATATAATTAACATTGGAAACAAAGATTTGTGTACTAATAATTAATTTTTACTTTAAATTGTTATTATTTAATGTGACTTCTCATACAGAAACTATTCAAATTTAAGTGTATGATACAACAGAGAAGTTTCATTACATAAAAGGTTTAGATCCTATTTTACGAAAGTGAAACTATCTTTATTATGAATGACTTTTAAATAGAAATGAAATAATTATCTTTTAATAGAACAAAGCACGTAATTGTTTAGAAATATGCTATTATTTCATTATTATCGTTGGAAAAATTTGATGTAATTAACTTTTAACGAAATTTCAAAGCTATACAGAATTTTAAAGGTCATAGATATTTTAAAAATTCTCGAGCGCACATGTATTTGATATCGGAAATTCTAATGCAATGGGAATTTAAGCGTTACAACAGCTGTTTTAATTAGAAATTATTACTGTAATGGATAGTCAAATCCGATTCTGCAAATATGAGATAATACTTAAAAAGTAAGATGAGTATTATTATTGTAACCTACAATTAAAAAAAAAAGTTGTGAAACTTTTTTAGTGGGTCGAGCATGTATTGCAAAACCTCCTCTTTCATTCAATATCAAGGATTGATTATTTTTACGTAATATACAGGTAGTTCTTTTTTATCGTTGACCCATTGGTAATTCCTTATACAGTAGAACCCCGCTAATCCGAACTAAATGGGACCGGTGCCTGTTCGGATTACCCGAAATTCCGATAAAAATGAGCTTTATTACAGTCTTATTACATAACAGCTTTATTACAGTCTATGCATAATAGCTTTATTCCTATCTATGGATCAAGAAGTGTTACAAAATGTAAAATGCAGCTACAGGAAGATGCTTCTTTGAAAACTGATTGAACTCGATGGTAGTTCTGTCTCTGTACGGCAACTTATACAGCATGTCACAAAAAAAGATGTAATTTACTGGTTATCGGAGTCATGGGAAAATCTTACACAAAATTGTTTAGTAAAGTCATACAAGATGGTCAAGTTCAGCTGATTCTAGCGATGTTGAACAGGGAGAAAAAAACAAAAGCGGGATTCTTCAGTTTATTAAATGTGTCCTAGACTGTGAAGACGCGACTTAACACACTGTAACTGAGTGGTTGTCTTGTGATACTGAAGTCAGTGAGTTATATACAGAGAATAAGTAACAAGATGACTCTGATCTAGAAAAAACTGATGAGCTAGAAAATGTTCTCATTTCCTACTCTCTTCAGCTGCAAATGCTCTAGAAATAGCACTGTAATACAGTGAATTCTGTCTAAGGCGGACTCTGTGCAAGCCGGAAATCTGTCTACCGCGTAAAATTCTTCAAGTCCCGGCGAACCCATAGAAAATTACATTAACTCATGCTCCATAAGGCGGAATCTGTCTAACGCGGAAACGGAAAGGATTTTAAGGTCCCACCGAAACCAAAATTTTCCATAAGGCGGAAAAAAGGATATTTTAAAAATGAAAGGCATTTCGTATATCAAACTTTAAAACTGTTAAGTCAAATACTCAATGTCGAGGATGTCAGTTAAATTCCGCAACACTTTAAAAAAGTTAATTCGAAAGAGCAGAAACTGTTTAAATTTTAAGGAATTCTTGCTTATGACATTTTTTCCTATACAAAATTGCATTTAAAAGTTATTATTTCTAGTAGAATGAAAATTTATGAAAATATATTTTCTAAAGTACAATATATTATATTTTAAGGTTGTACTCAAATTCAAAATTACAGCGTTCTGTCTCATTCTCGAAGTTTATTACTTTTTGTGTGTGTAAACCTCCAGTTCGTATGTATTACAGCAGTACTAAGAAACTGAATAGCGTTTCTCATCTATTCTATACTCATATTATAAAGAGGTAAAAATTGTTTATTTGTAGGAGGTAAGCTCTGGAACTACCGAACCGATTCCAAAAGTAATGGTATCAAAATGATGGTGTTAGTGCAACTTAGAACATAGGCTATATCTTATGTCCGTGCCACTGG
Source organism: Maratus speciosus (assembly GCA_963932465.1). Classification (NCBI taxonomy): domain Eukaryota; kingdom Metazoa; phylum Arthropoda; class Arachnida; order Araneae; family Salticidae; genus Maratus; species Maratus speciosus. The sequence continues at coordinate 680,444,399 of OZ010787.1, read as the reverse complement.
CCAAAAGAGGGGTGCGGGAGCAAAAAACGTTCTAAAAATGCAATTTTTGTGTTACTGAAGGGCCTAGAAACATGAAATTTGGAATGGTAGTTACTTATAAGATACCAATGATCTCTAGGGGAATAAAAAAAAAATCGAAATTAAAAAGGGGTGAAAATGCGCAAAAAGCGTTCTAAAAAACGTTCTAAATGGCGATTTTTATGCAGTCTCAAGAAGTACCAAACCGATTTCAAAAATAATGGTGTCAAAATGATGGTGACTAACTTTGCTCCAGCATAGGCTATATTTTATGTCGGTGCCACTACTCCTAAAGGGGGTGCCAGAGAAAATAAACGTTCGAAATTGTGATTTTTTGTGTTACTGAAAGGTCCAGATACATGGAATTTGGTATGGTAGTTACAATTAGATATGAATGATCTCTAAGAGCATTTCTTAAAAAATTCGAAATTTAAAAGGGGTGAAAATGCGCAAAAGGCGTTCTAAAAAACGTTCTAAATGGAGATTTCTACGCAATCTCAGAAAGTACCCAAACTATTTCAAAAGTTATGGTTGGAAATTGATGATGACAGCTCTTGCTCCAACATAGGCTCTATTTCATGTCGGTGTCACTACCACCTAGGAGTTGCAGATGCAAAAAACGTTCTAAATTGCGATTTTTGTGTTACTGAAGGGGCTAGAATCCTAATATTAAGCAGGGCAGTTATTTATGACACAAATTATCTCTAAGAACATTTCCTAAAAAATCGAAATTTAAAAGGGGTGAAAATGAGAGAAAAGCGTTCTAAAAAACGTTCTAAATTGCGATTTCTACGCAATCTCATGAAGTACCGAACCGATTTAAAAAATAATGGTGTGAAAACGATGGTGACAGCAGTCGCTCCAACATAGGCTGTATTTCATGTCGATACCACTACCCTAAAGGGAGTGACGGAGCAAAAAACCATTTAAATTGCGTTTTGTGTAATACTGCAGGGGCTAGCAACTTGAAACTAGTCATCGTAGTTACTTATAAATGATCTGTAAGAACATTTAGTAAATAATTCGAAATTTAAAAGGGGTGAAAATGGATGAAAAACGTTATAAATTGCGATTTCTACGATATACACAACCGATTTCAAAAGTAATGTTTTGAAATTGATGATGACAGCCCTTGCTCCAATATAAGATCTATTTTATGTCGGCGTCACTACCATCTTGCCGTTGCATTTTAAAAAACGTTCAAAATTGTGATTTTGGTGATACTGAAGGGGCTAGCAACTTGAAATTTGGGATGGTAATTACTTATTAGATGTAAATACTCTCTGAGAAGAGTTCCTTAAAAATTTGAAATTTAAAAGGTGGGAAAATGAACGAAAAGCGCTCTAAAAACGGTCTAAATAGCGATTTCTACAAATCTCGGGAAATATAAACCTATTTCAGAAGTAATGGTTTCAAATTGATAGTGACAGTCCCCGCTCCAACATAGCTTACATTTTACGTTGTCACTAAGACCTGGGGGTTACAGGAGCAAAAAATGTTCTAAATTGCGTTTTTTGTGTTACTGAAGGGCGTCCAGCATTTTAAATTTGGAATGGTAATTACTTCAAAGATGTAAATGCTTTCTAAGAATTGTCGAAAGAAAATTCCGAATTTAAAAGGATGAAGTGAGCGAAAAGCGTTCTATAAGCGTTCTGAATTACGATTTTTATGCAATCGTATTAAATACGAAACCGATTTCAAACATAATGGTTGCAAATTGATGGTGACAGAACCTGCTCAAACATAAGCTACATTTTATGTCGAGGGTTGCAGTAACAAAAAACTTTCTAAATTGCGATTACTGCGGTATTGAAGAGGCTAGAAACTTTAAATATAGCACGGTAGTTACTTATAAAATATAAATGTCCTCTTAGAACAGTCGAAAATAGATTCGAAATTAAAAAGGGATGAAGCGAAGGGAAGGAGCGAAAAGCATTCTAAATGAGTCCTAAATTACGATTTCTATGGAATCTGAGGAAATAATAAATCGATCACAGAAGTTATTGGTTGCGAATCAAGAGTGATAGTCCCTAATCCTATACGGGGATATATTTTATGCCGGTATCACTACCACCTGGTTTGAAGGAACAACAAGGAAACCTTTAAAAACATCTAAATTCCGTTTTCTATAGAATATTAGGAAATACCAACCGATTTCAAGGTTAATGTTGGCAAATTAATGGTGACAGTCTCTGTTTCAACATTTTTCGAGACATTCTATTTCAACTCTGTTTCAACATTTTTCGAGACATTCTATTACAACTCTGTTTCGGCATTTTATGTTGGTGCCACTTACACCAGAGAGGTTGTAGACTGTTAGACAAGAAGCTTGGAATTAGACATGATTGTTAAATTTAAGCTGTAAATGTGTTAAGATGGTTTTTAAAAAATTCAAAACTTCAAATGAATACTGAAATGAGCATGTGAAATAAGTATAAAAGTCTCAAAATGCTTTCTAAATTATAATTTAATAGGAATTAGTTTTAGTTCTTCTTATTAATTAAAATCTCATTTCTGTCTATTGCACTTTTATAATGAAGTTTAGTCAAACTGTGGCTTAATTTGTAACTTTTGAATTATTTCAAAAAGTGTTCTTCTAATATAAAATAGTCATGCAAATATCACTTGGCATGTTTCAACTATTACGCGAGCAAAGCCGCGGGGTTTGCTAGTTTACCTATAAAGACAAAGGATCTTTCAGAACTTCAGTTTTCAATGGATTTTCGAGACAGGAAAATCAATGAAAAATAATCAAAAATCGAGATTTTTTTTTCTTGAGGGGGAGGTGGGAGCTTTTTTGCATAAGCCGGAATATTGTCTAGCACGGAAAATTTTCTCAGTCCCAACCGATTCCGCCTTAGACAAAGTTTACTGTATATGGAGCAGAGTGAAAATGCGACATCAACAGACATTATGTTTATGAGACGTTGGCATAATATTACTTCCTCGTCGAGAATAACATGACTTCGTCAGACAAATCTCACAAATTTCTTCATCCCCAAAAGATCGCTAATGTAAATGTGTATCAGATGTGTTAATGTAACGTGTTTTTATTAAATGTAAATGCGATCTTTGAATTATTGCATTAGTTTCTTCAATGTGTACAAAATTATGCAAGCTGAAGAAGTACTTTTTTGTTTTTAGTGCAACATTTCAATCTTTCAGTTAATCTGTTCAAGTATAATTTTCGAAAATAAAATCGGTTCGGATTAACCGGAATTTTGGATTAACGGGGTTGTACTGTAGTATAAATTCCTTCAACTGCAAAAATATTTTAATTGTTGTTCTTTCCCATATTTAAATCCATTTACGACAAATTAGTTATTTTTAAAAAAGCTACGAAATGTAAATATCTATAAGGCCCCTGGTCCTATCACTTATTTAGAAAAGAGTTACAATTTTAGTTTTCTATGACCAAAGCCTACCGAGTTAAGCTGCTTGTTTGAGTTTATGTGACGTTTTAGTATTATCTGTCACCAAAAACGAAAAAACATGTTTTTAGTGGCGGAAAAAACCGAAAGTTCTCATAATCTAAAGTATGATAACTCGGTAAATTTTGATCATGCAAAAATGGAATTTTAACTATTTTACTGATTAGAGCATGGAGGACACTTTTCTTAACACTAAAACGTCCGGAAGGAGTCGATCTGACTCCGACCATATGATTAAATGTCAACTGGAACCAGAAATTCTTTCATAAAATAAGTTAAATTTAAACTACGCAGATTTACGTTAAATAAATCAGTCAAATAATTTTAAATAAAAATTCTGGAGTCAAATATTTTTATTTAATTTGAGTAAAATTTCCGGGCGTTCTAGTGTTAATATAACTTACAAGGCTTAGAGACCGCATAAAAATGAAATTCTTTATAGCCTTATTAAACGAATCGGAAATTGTACGTCAAACGTGGCAAATGAGGTGCGTTCGTACTCTAATTAGTTTTATAAACATTCAGATCTTGGTGTAATAGCTGTTGCACTCTTATGCGAAAATTCAGGGATACAAAATTGATTACGATTCTACATATTAAATTCAGTCATACCGAAATAATGGGACTATCTTAAATAGGATGGCAATCATTGCAACCTAGAATCATTACTTAGCATGAGTTATCATTGAATTAATTACGTATTGTAGGATTTAATAGAATGAAGAAAAGTTTTAATAATATCTCTTTAAGTTTTGATCCAATTTTCATAAAATTTGAAATGACTTGTGATATGCGGACTGGCTGACACACAGACAAACGGATCAGACGACGACTATAGGTGCTACTTACTTGAATAATTTCGAACGCACCTAAAAATCACCGTTTTCACATAAATAGGTTTTCATAACATGTCATTTAAAAAATGCTCGTAATTCGAATTGCACTGTAAAGCTAATAGTTTAGAAATTAGCTGTTGGTAAACAATAAGAAGAGACGTTCTGTATGAATATAGCAGATGAATTTGTATAGTTAATAATTTGTTTTTTCTAAAACTAATTAATAATTTATCTAAAAGGACCTCGCGCATTTCAATAAAACGTTTTATTAGTAACTCTGCTATAATTCTAAATCCCTTCGCTCCCAGATGAAATAACTCTACAGAGCATGTATCCGCTAGTAGATACTCTGGGACTGAAGGGGCAAAACGTGTATTTGAATATTGAAAATATTTATAAAAAAATCTTTACCTATTATTTGATATTTATATTAAAAAAAAAATAAAGCCTGGTAGAACATCATTTTAAACAAGTAATTTGAATGTAACAATATTTGAATGCAACCATTGTTTTCAAAGACACGATATATGTAATTACACAGTTAATATACATGCTTCAGATTTAAAAAAATAGAAATGTATAGTTGAAAATTAGTTCTTATTTTCTGAGACCAATAAAAATCATTCAGCATAATGATTTTCTTTTTATTTTGTATGCCTGAGATAGCCATTATAGTTATCAATTACCTTAACCACATCTAATTCATTCTTAAAACCTTAATAAGAGGGCGCCAGGTTATCTGCCGTAGAACTGGTTTATACCAAATAACAAGCTGAAATAAAGGAAAGTGTGTCTCAATTATAAAAATATATAGTAAAAATCTCAGTTCTAACAAGAAAATATCGGTTATAACGAGTACAAATTTCACGCACCCAGAACACTTTTCTGTATTTTCTTAAATTAAGAAGGTTGTAATATGTTGTTTTATGTTGCACAACTATTAACTAGAGTTTCTTTGATATTTACGAAATCATTTTTATGCACAAACTCGTTTAATTCAGTTACATTATTCTTAAAATGACCTGAAATCAATCATTTTTGCATTTTTCTGAAATGTTAATACACTTTCAGTTATAATCTATTGCTCCCGTTGAAGACATTTTATTGACTGTCGTAGCTCCAAAATCGAATTAACCCCTTAATTCTCGCTCCCGTGATATTCACGGACTGTGTCTTTTAATCAAATTGTTTGATTCCCACTAGTTTTAAAAAATAGTGTAATAGTTTAATCATTTTACCTGACATTAAATAAGATGAATATTTCTTTTTCAAGAAAGTGGTGCCAATGAGCAATTTGAATTTTTAAACCGTGGTTTTATGCGACCGTTAAGGGGTTAAAACCGCTATTTTAGAACAATTTTCTGAAACATTCTTTGCTTTTCATTGAAAAAACAAACATTGTAACCTGCTTCGTGCGTGGTTTCTAAACTAAGACACCGGCATATTACGTGCATTTGCGAATATAAATTACTTTGCGAATGCGACAGAGAAAAACGAGCTTGAATTGAGAGCAGCGTTTATTAAATTTTGCCAGTTTATTTGACTTATTTTTGTAAGTTTTCTGAATTAAGGAGACAAAATTGAAAAAATTCTGAGCTCATTTGGTGACTTATTAAAATGTACAGTTCTTTTAAATAAAATTCTCGTTGTTTTGTTAATTTACTAAATTTCATTAGAATAAATATATACTATGTAAAATTAACAAAAAAAATTAAAATAATAAAATAATAAATTATAAACAATAAGCATGATATCTTCGATTACTTTTAAAAACTTATGCCTGTTCAAAAATTCAGAAGACAAATTTCAAAATGTATGTTAAGTCATGACTGCTAATGTTGAAACGTAAAAGTTCAATAATTGTGGAGTATAAATTTATTTGTTTTCGCATTTCCACGATGTTATACATTAATAATGATTATAACGAGAACTATTTTATATCACGGAAGTACTGACATCTCTTCACCGGTCATTCGGTTACTTCTGAATACATTGTAAAAAACGGACTAAAATACGGAAATTGTACTGGCAATCGAGACTTCAGCACTATTTCCGTATTTTAACGGAAGTTTTCCCCCGTAAATTCCAGAAAAACGGAAATTTTTCTGCAATTTACAGGGGAAAAGTTCCGTTAAAATACGGAAATAGTACTGGCGTCTCCGTAAATTTCCGTATTTTGGTGCGTTTTTTTTTTTTTTTTTTTTTTTACAGTGTAGGTTACAATACATATTTTTCGGATTTTTAACTTATTCGAATTAAGAATATTAGTAATAACCTGGAGTCACAGCGTCTTATATTTTTTTCATACACTCAACCACTAAGCCCAAACTATAAAACTCGTGATAGCTTTCATTAATAAATGCAAAAGATTGTATTACGGAAAATTTTGTTTTAAAATAGCGATGACAAATATAGGGCAAATATAAGACGATTGTTAGAGCTAACTTCAATATCATTATTTACTTTGAATTAAAAAAAAATATGAAATTGATTTTAGAAAAAAATATATCACAGCCTATAAAAATTTTAACAGAAATGGATTTTTAAAAGCTTTAAATATGCCAGTCTTCAATTTCATCTCAGACGGCCAAGTCGCTTTGGAGAAAACGACAAGCATTCTAGTTTATTTTGCAAGTATTAAAAATTAATTTAGCATTATGCTGAAAAAAAATTCTGCCACTGGCATCCAGAAAATAAATTGTGGCTCTAGAAAAAATAGTTCCATGTGATCGTTATAATTTCTAGTTCCCTTTGCTAGAGACCTCTAGTTATTCCTATTAAGGGGGCAGATCACGGTTAAAAAAAATGATTTTTCACAAATTTCAGAATGGATACCTTCAAAAGTAACAAATCTACCGCAAAAAGAAATTTACAAAAATACCAGTTAGAACAGAAGTTATGGCTAAAAATATATTGTATAAAAGCATTTTCTGTAATGTTATAAACCAACTTTGAATCAGTTTTTCTAAAAATTGATTTTTCGGTATTGCGTACACTCTCATTTAAAAACTAATTATCGTAAAACCTTGAAAGTATGAATATTCTTATTTTACATGTGTTAGTTTATGATGAACCTCGATTTAGTCTGATATTTGTCACATAAAATTGTGGATTTAAAAATTGGTATACATTTTTTGGTCAAATTTAGTGAATATGATTAGAAAATCCATTAATTATATTAAAGAATTTGAATATACTTTCAAATTTAGGTTCAGTGTAAAATATAGCATTATAAGTAAGAAAGTATGAAACATTAAACATATATCTGCAGTAGAATTTGTAAAATTGTGCGCGCAAAATGCATATTTTAATATTCATATTCTTCAAAAGCCATTTTTGTCGCTATGATTTAATTAATTAATATTACTAAATATATGCGTACTTCAATATTTTATCAAACCATAAGAATATGTGAAAGTAAAGAGAAAAAAAATGTTGCATTTCATTCATTGGTTAAGAAACAACAGAATTTTTCGTACTGCTTTAAATACGGTCATTTTCTGGCTGCAACACAAATTTTCTGGCTGCTCAACGTGATCTGCCATTGCCAAGGTGGCAATGGATCTGCTCCCTTATAATTCAAGGGCATTTTCCTATATTATCGTGGTCAGACTTATTTAAAAATCTCTGCAAATAAATGTAAACACAAGAAGTAAGTTTTAGTAAATATAATTCTAGTTTATGAGTTAATTCGAGAAATCAAGTGATAATTTCTCGCTATTCAAACGATTCATAATATAATGTGTCGATTTATAACCTAAAAAGCTATAGACTAGAAATTCTCGATCATTTCGTCTAGCTTATTTCTTTACGTTAGTGTATAACTCGGAAATCAATATTTCTAGTTTAGGGATTTAGAAAAGGTTAACTATTCGTTCTAGATGAAGACGGTATATTTTTTCTTTCAGGAAGTGAAAATTTTACATCAGTACAATTCATAAAATTATTCAGTAAATGACTTCCTTTTTGGTATTCTAGTAAAATTTCAGGACGAATTCTAATAGGATACCCAAATTAGTTGTTCATATTGAAAGTTTCAAAGTTTGTTGAAATTCTAATTTGGAGAGGGTCATTTAAGCTTATTTTTTTTTTTGTAATCTAAGTTTGAAGAAGACATAATTTTAAATGGATGGCTATCTTTGTTTTCCTCTGAGTCTATTTGACGATAAATATGGAGGGTTCCCTTTTTTTCTCCCTCTTCCCTCTTTTTTCTTCTCGTTTGAGCACCTGTGTATACACAGACTTATTTTATCAGTTGAAATTCACAACTATATTACCCTATCTACAAAAGAAAAAAAACCTCATGAAAACTGAATTATATAAAAATTAATACTCAAATGGTGGTTTTGCATAGTTCTGCAGCAGCAGTTGTAGAATAATAATGCATGATTGTGGAAAAAAAGTACTTTTTGTTTAAGGGGGCTCAGGGATTAAAAACGTTTTAAAAATCGATTTTTTTAGTATCTGTTTTCATTATTCAATTAAATCTGAACACAGTACATAAAACCGCATAAACATATTTGCATTTTTAACGGAGTTATAAGCATTTATGTAACAATCCCTTTCAAAGCCGTATCCATTTAATCGCATTTTCTCAAAACTAGATTTTTGACGACTATCCGTAAGATTAAAAAAAAACTATTTGATGGAATGGCTTAAATTTTTTTTTGCATACATATACCATCATTATCTATAGAATGATTTAATGTATTTTAGATAGTTTAATATTTTGTGTATTTTTAATGAAAAAAATTGTATTTTTTAGGGTTTTTTAAATTTTCAAATTTGAGAGATTTTTTATATGTTTTCTTTTTAGTGATAGTTATATACTTAATTCATTCTATAGAGTAAAGTTTCCTGATCATTTTAAAGCAAAAATTGGGTTCATATGTCGATTCAACGATAAGCTATCTTACGGATAGTGATAGGACACCAAATATTTTTTTCGAAAATTGTGCTATATAAATTTTGCTATATTTTTTTTTATTACATTGAAGTACTTCATTTTATAATTTTATAAGACAGCAAACATACCTTAAAAATATCAGAAAGTTTAAATTAGTTACATTGGATACATCTGTTTTTATACGGACTCGAAGCGTGAGCTCTGTTTCAATGTTTTTTGATATCGATAAAGCCCTGAGCCGAGCCCCCTTAATGTTTAAAAAATCCGAATTTATGATTTATTTTAAATTCACGCAGAAAACGTTCAGCAATGAAATGAAATGAATCCTCATAATTACCCCAGAATACACAAAACGGACTCTGAGCACAGAAATTCTTATGTCGGAAATCTTGATTTTCAAAATGAGAAACATATTTTTGAGATTTAAAAGTTATAAAATTGAGTATGAAAGGGATTTTCAAAAATTTGCTTATTAGTTAAAACCATGTATATGTATAAATGTCGAAAATTTTATTAAGAAGACAATTTAAATCAGCTTATACCGCTCAATGTAATTAAATTTTATAGTCCTTGTTCAAAGACAACTAATCGGATTAAGGTGATACTCGAGGTTTTAGATAAGATACTCTAATAAAACAATGTCTGTTCACTGTTGCAGAAATTTTCATAGTGGAAAATTATATTTTGAAATTCATACGAATTCACTCTATCGTTTCAAACAAAAGTTATGCACTTGTGTAAATTTCCTTCGTTTGTTTGAAAACGTAACTTAATGACATCATGAAGAAAATTAAATTTCAAATAGAATGCATCGTAATTTTCATTACTTTTCAGATTTTCATTAGTGCATCCACTAATTAAAATTTATTTTGTTGGGAATGGCGTACCACATATCTCTGTTTATTAAAATTATATCCAACGTATTTCCGCGGAGAGCATAATGCTTTCTTTTTATAAAATTATGTATAAATGCGTTTCTGTATGTGTACCTACTTGAAATGTATATGTGAACAAGTGCTCTAGCCGAAAGTTTGTATCTGCGTAAATTATTAGCACAATTTTATTTTATACTACTACATAATTTCTCATTCCGCCAAATTTAAATGGAAGATAACACAGATAGAGCTGAATCCACACTTACGTGAAAAGGTTAAATTTAAAGAAAAGTTCTTGGTGAACTTTGAAATAATCATATATGTTTTAACTGAAAATAGTTTTACACGCCTTATTATTTTGTAGTACTATCAGTAATTTCTTTTCACATGTCAACAAAAATCCATAATTAACAAGGAATGGCACAAGTTTTTTCCCAACTATATAGGTGCTAACTTTCCGGCATTGTCAGATCAAATAATCCTAATTTGAACCAAAAAATGGATTTGTAAAATAAAATTTAAAAAACGCAACATATATGGACACGATACATTATATTAAATACGGTTTCTGGCTCAAAATAGGATTATTTAACTTAAAAAAACTGGATGATTGGCGACTTTGCAACGAGTGCAAAGCCATAAAGAATATCCACACCTCGAAAAGTCCACAAAAACAGTCAAAGTAACTGAGAAAGACTACGGTCAGCTCTAAAATTTGTAATCTAAATTATCCGCAATGAAATTACAAGTTAATTGCATGTAATTGATTATAGTTACACACATTCAAACGCAGAAATTTCGTCAGATAATGGGATGGGGGCATTTTCGATTATAGTGCTACACGATTTTTTTACGGCATGTAATTTTAACCATAATTAAAATGTAATTAGATTGCAAATAATTGCCATTACAAATTTGCCGAACTCTGACTACAGTTTACTATGGAACATTTAGACAATTGTAAAAGTTAATTATGAACATGACTAAAAGAAATTAAAATAATAAAACTTTGTAAAAAATCACCATAAAATTAAAACAAAACACAGGACGCGTTTCGAGCTAAAAAAATAACAGCTCGTCATCAGCTAAGCATACACGTGTCCGTAAACGAACAAGTTCAAAAATGAACTGAACCAGTTCATTTTTGAACTTGTTCGTTTACGGACACGTGTATGCTTAGCTGATGACGAGCTGTTATGTTTTTAGCTCGAAACGCGTCCTGTGTTTTGTTTTAATTTTATGGTGATTTTTTACAAAGTTTTATTATTTTAATTGCTTCATATCGCCAGTTTTCGGTGCTGTTTCGCTGTATGACTAAAAGAAATTGTACGAAATGTAACGTAGAATAAAAATACTGTAATGTAATGTCAATCAATGTAACTGCTGGGCGGAAATGAGCACCTTGACTTATTAATTATTCTGTTCATCATTCACCAAAATCCACCATCAATCAGAGTTGGTACGTTTAATTTACTTAAATCAATCATAAATCGTGACCATAATACAAAATACCGTTCTAGTAATAGGGTAAAGCGAGTTTTAAATTTGGTAACACAAACGCTCACGTTACAAATTAAGTAGATAACTGTTTTATATATTAAAAATATACCTTGTGTAATTTCGATGCCCTTTCACTTTTGAACCTTCCGCCCCAGTTAATTACACCTAAGATTAACATAAGTGATTTATTCAAATACCTAAATTTAAATTGGCGGAAAAAAGTAAACTAAAAAGGACCTGAAAAATAAACCAAATGAATTTAGCCTAAAAGTGATTACATACATACCCTATAGATAAAATAATTACGAAAAGAATATTAATTAAAACTAAATAATTTTTTACAAAAATTAAACTCACTATTTACATATAAATAATAAAAGAAAAAGATAATGAAGTACATACACTTCCTTAACATTAAATTAAGATTTTTTTCTGATTCTACACTCTTTATTTTGATGATCGTTTATTTTCTAAAATGATAAGTTGTCATTAAAATTACTTTTTTTCATTATTTATGTAGTATTTTGAATTATCCATACAATTAAATAAAATGGATCAAAGTAGTCAAATTCTAACACAATACATAAGCATATATTTTTATCAAAGGAAACAAATTAGGTGCACAAAAATCCAAATACCTCTGCGTGCACATAGTATGAGTGAAAGAGTTGTACCTTTATTCTTTACTCACCTGGATATCACCTCACATAAATATAATAATGCATAGAATGGTGCATAGCATCATATTGTCATCACACTGAAATGAAAAGGAAAAAATGTATAATACTCTCTCGAAGAGAACTAATTTTACACTGGCATCATGAGGAAATAACAGAATACTGAATATCTTAAATTGAAGGAATATTACGTCTTGAAATTATTTGTCTCTGTTTTCCGGGGGTGTTCAATACAGTATGTTTCTTTTGTCTTTTATGAACTAAAAGGTATTTTTCTCTCTTGGACTGAAGAAGACCCTGATGATGGCCATAGCGTGGCTGAAACTGGTCGGTTTATATTTTTTATATTTTATTTAATGTTTTGAAAGTGTTAATTTTTATGTGTAGTATACGTCTTTTAGTAAATCTTTTTAATTATATTTGTACTGATTATTTCTTATAACATAAGCCCCTCTGAGTTTTCAATGGGCAGGGCTGAATCTACAATCACTCTTATTGGCTTACCATCTTCTAATGACAGAAAACATACTCTAACATTTATTGGCATAGATGAGCTACACTATATGGCCAAAGGTGACCGGTCACTTGCAATTTTAGACGTTTTCTTAAATATCTAGAAAAATACATGAAGAAATAACCTGAAACTGCAGGTGTGTGAACAATATAGTATAGGTCATATATTTTCGCGAAGATTTTTTTTCCAAAACCCCATAGGGGACGTCAACAAATTGAAAAAGAACGAATATCTTTTGGATAACCCTGTAAAAACTAATGTAGTAAAAGCGTTCAAACTCGAGATTATTAATAAGTGGCTTATTGTAATATATTGTGTTCATTTTTATGAGGATAGCATGTATACTCGTAGAGAAATTAAGGTTTTTATAAAAACAGTCCCAAATTTCGCCCAGTTATTTGCTTATAATTTGCAGAGTTCTTAATATAAAAAAAAATTTATTTTCAGAAAATATGACAAACAAAATTGCACACGATACTCTGCAATCAGAATTAAAAAATAATAAAATTTGGATGAAAATGAGCAGGTGTACTAAAAAAAATTTTCACTGCACATGCGCGAATGCAATCAAAGTATAATGTGCATAATATATTAGCTAAGTATATCGAGCAACTTTTGTGAAATTCTCAAAATCATAGCTTGAAAATTCTGAAAATTATCGTCGATAGAATAAGTTCGAAATCCGCTGTTCCCCAAAACAAGCAAAAAGATGAGTGGTTGTATTAGATATCTGTTGATCAGTACCAAGATAGCGTACACAATATTGCACGCACTACTACATTTGGATACAACGCCTCATCTTTTTGCTTCCTTTTGGGAACAACGGATTTCGAGCTTATTCTATCGACGATAATTTTTAGAATTTCAAGCTATGATTTTGAGACTTTCACAAAAGTTGCTCTCTATACTTAGCTAATACATTATGCACATTATATTTTGATTGTATTCGCGCACGCGCAGTGAAACATATTCTAGTAAACCTGTCCCATTTTCACCCAATTTTTATTATTTGTTAATTCTGATTGCAGAGTATTGTGTACAATGTTGTTTGTCATATTTTCTGAAAATAACTTTTTTTTATATTACGAAATCAGCAAATTATGAGCAAAAAACGTGGTGAAATTTGGGATTGTTTTTATAAAAACCTTAATTTTTCTACGAGTATACATGCTACAGAATATAACAATAAGCCACTTATTAATAATCTAGAGTTTGAACGCTTTTGCTACATTAGTTTTTACAAGGTTATCCAAAAGATATTCGTTCTTTTTCAATTTGTTGACGGTCCCTTATGGGGTTTCGGTAAAAAATCTTCGCGGAAATATATGACCTATACTATACTGTTTACACACCTGCAGTTTCAGGTTCATTCCTCATGTATTTTTCTAGATATTTAAGAAAACGTCTAAAATCGCAATTGACCGGTCACCTTTGGCCATATAGTGTATTCACTGTACCTCTTAAGAAAATAATTACCTTTTACCGATGTCAGAGGTTAAACAATATAAATATTTAGGACATCTTTATTCCCTTATGTTTATTGCTTGCAATAAACTTTTCCAGGTATTTTTTCTTGTATAACGTCCACTTGACGACAGTCAGACTAGGTATGTTCCAAAACAGGTGCGTTCTAACGTTTGTTTACAAAACTTTGCGAGAAAAGACCATTTTATATATATATCTATATAATTATTATTTCAATTATAAGAACATCTGAATGAAAAAAAAATTACTTGTAATTTGAACTTAGTTCCTTGATATTTGTTGATCAAAAAAATGTAATTTTCATATTTATATCCTGTATTGGATATTTTATATAAAATATACACAAATAAGGAATGCTAAAATTCACAACTGTTCATGACATTTCGTGGACAGATGTTGAGGAGCTTTAGCTCTCCACCAGTAACAAAACGCCATGTAAAATTTCAGTATAATTGTCAAATAGAGTAGTCATGAAAGTGGAAATAGAATCGTAAGATCCATACACGAATTTTAAATGAAAATGTCATCGTGGTATATTGAACACGAGAATTCATGTGTACACGTATATTTGAACTTGTGAATTGTAAATTTATCATTAAAATGCATTTTTAACAAGTAAAAGAAACATGTAACTCGTAAACTATAAATGCTATTTGAAAATGTAACATAGAAAATTGTAAATGCAACTGTTAAAATATACAGCGATACAATATTTAGAACCCCCCCCCCCTTTCAGGTCTTGTAAGTCACAAACTTAGCACGCGGGTGGTTGTTCCTTGTCCTCTTAACGCTCACATTTTTCAAATCAAAGTTAAATGCATATGCATAGTATATAAATACTGTAACTGATATATAATGTATATATAATATGGTTACGAATAGTAAATAAGCCAACCAACAATTGCTGAAGATGAAGGTTTTTATGGGGTGTTTAATGTATAAAAAATGAAAAGTACTTAAATTTATAAATATCTCTGGAAATGCATTATCTATAACGGTGTATTGCTCCCTCATTTTATTGCGATTTTTTTTTTGATGTTGTTCCCTTAATACTTAATAGAAAGATAATAAAATGGTTTTCTGAAATCTGAAAGAACAGAAATGACAGATAGCGATTAAATACACAGTTTTGAAAGCTGTATCAGTATTTTCAAAGGTAATAAATTTAGTGAATTAATAGCCATTTGAACTGCTAGGTAGCGTTGCGTATGGTCTCATTGTGCAGACTATTTTACTTATGTGTACACCGAATTTATAGCTGTCATAGCATAATTAAAAGAATTAAATGCCTGCGTAATTTATATGCCTTCCACTCACTGAAATATCCAGTATTGAAATTTATAAAATTCCATACTTCAATTCAGGTATCTTTTCTATTTATAAGCAGTTTTCAAAAGGGAAAGCCTTTTTAAATAAAAATGTCGAATTCATTTCAAATTATTTTAACTTTTATTAAATTAAAAAAAAATATCTATTATATTTCTTAAGAACCTTAAACATTTTATCATTGTTTTAACCAAAGCTTCTCAAAGCTCCTTATTACTCGCGTTTTAGAAGATAATAGTAACGCCTGAATTCTAAGTTCTACACATTACTGTGAATTGATCCACAATACAGTAAATTGGTGTTTGCACAATCCCACATATACTGTATCACGCATTCCGCTATGCGTTATTAATCAATACAATATATCTCTATTTTGATACATCATTTTGATCTCGCTGAAACTCAGTACTTATCTAAATAAATTTTATTTTGTTTGAGCACTGTATTTATTTGTAAGAAACATGCAAATCAAAATCAGCAGTGTAATGTTTATACATAAATTGTTTTAATTATTTATTTATTTACAGAAATTTACAAATGCATAAATTTAGTATTATGGAATAGAAAACAGATTTTTAAATATATTTTAAATTTTAGATAACTGAATTTAGTAACATTTAAGTTAGATATCTTTCATACCTGCTCAATGTTTGGAAGGATTTCTTTAAAGTTTAATAAACCAATTAACTCAGTTCTTGTAGTTTTTAAGCATTGAATATGTAAAGCAATAGTATAGTATTAAAGTAATGTGACATTTTGTAAAATAATATTTAAAAACTAGAATACTGTTTGAATAAATTTTGAGTACTATTACTTCCGAATAGTAATATATGCTTTATTTAACCTCAGAATTTTGCAATTTAATACGAGTAATATTATTATCATGAAATAGTGGTGTACGAAATCAGTAATATTATGCACTTATGCACTTAATATCATCTCTTCAATGCGCACGTAAATTATTTATGTCTATCTGTCACATATCTAAAAAAAGTATGATTTCGTATTGTTTGTAGGCACTAAACCCCATTGACTGCAAAAGAAACATAAGTCTCTTTTAAAATTTAATTTTAAATCTTACAAAATAAATAACTGGCAACCGACATACATATTTAAAAAATTAAAAAACATAATGAGAACAGAAAAAATTATTATACTATCTAGCATTTATATCTTTTTATTGATTCCTGAAAAAAAAAATTAAATGTAGTTTTAGAAACCACAGATTCAATGAAAAACAAACATAAATGATTTTCTAGAAAAGGAAGAACAAGAGAGGTGTAAGATTATTTTCCCCTAAAATCCCATTAAAATGCTCAACTACCTTTTGAATCATCCAAAAAATCAATCATTTTCTTTTATTACCGTATATGGGGTATTATTCTCACAATCTTTTAACTTTCATGTTCCTGAATAATAATTTTTTATTTAATACACTTTTTTGTGTTTTTTTTTTTTTTCATATACTTGGGAACATCCCATTGCATGATTGCACAACAATATTAACGAGATGGTTTTCAATATATTTTTTACTTGATAATAGGGGGTCGGCCTATCCGTGAATATATATAGTATTTACAGTATATTAACCTCAAATACACGTTCCCTTTGCAACACTT
Organism: Maratus speciosus; assembly: GCA_963932465.1. Lineage (NCBI taxonomy): Eukaryota > Metazoa > Arthropoda > Arachnida > Araneae > Salticidae > Maratus > Maratus speciosus. The sequence continues at coordinate 680,427,212 of OZ010787.1, read as the reverse complement.
TTACACTAACAAAACAGTCCAAATACACTTTTTCTCAAACAGAATGGCACCATAGATGACAGAAAAAGCACTTTTCTGAAATTTAATACATTGGGGGTCTAGTCATTTAGGTTCACAATGTGGATCTAAAATTACTAGTTCCCTTAAAATATCAAAAACCTAAATTCACGCATTAACAAATTGAAGGAATTTAAGTGAATGATCTACAAATTGTCAAAAAAAAAAATTGTAAAGGGTTTAAGTTAAATAATTACGAAAATTTTTACTTTCTCGGCCACGCTATCTTTTAGGCATTTTGCATAGTCAGATGAAAATAACATTTATTTTATGAGGAAATAAGTATCAGTAGTAACACTTATTAATTTGTTTCTCCTATGCAAAAACATTCAACTACATAGCTGTAAAGTAAAAATGAAGAAATACTAAACAGTTTAGTTTTTATGAAGAAAAGAATTGTCTACATTTGTGTACCTCAGGTCTGAAGAAAGAGTCAAACTAGGGGGCTAAACTTAGGGGTTTAAATTACCCTATCAAATTTTACCTTGGAGTATCGTTGCTATATGAGAAAACATAAAATAAAAGTTTTAAAATTTTAGTTATGCAATTTTCCACCACGGGTGCTACCAACGTAAAAAGACGAATGAGGAAAATTTTGTCAAAATATATATATCTGACAATTGTGGAATATTTTCCTGAAGATATGTGCGAAATTCCTTCGTGGTAAGTGAGCTGAAAATGCGTTCAGAAAGTTATTTGAAAATTTACATACAAAAATTTCGTAGAGTTTCAAATGACATGATAATACTAAAATTCACTTTGAGTAATTACCTCCCATAGACGGTTGTGAAATCGATTGTAATTTTTTGTGCGGCCCTCTACAATAACTTTAAGTGCTTATATACAGGGTGTCCACGTATAACCTGACCGACCTTTATTTTCTCGACCGCTGGTCCTAAATGCATACTTCCAATTATAAAATGGTCAAATTTAGGTGCAGAGTTAAGATAAAAAAAAGTTTGAAGCGAAAAAACAATTTATTGAATTACAGAATAATTTTTATACAGCCACCAAGTCCGAATACTTATATTTAGGGACGTTTTGTCTATTCAAAAGTATTGTAAACACAAAAAGTTCCGTATCTGTACGACCAGTATTCACTGAGAAATTTGAGTTCAAAGTTATCATGCACAGTATGGGGACCGTATACAAATGGAAAAGATAATATATACCCTACCAGAAAGACATGGAGGTTTTAGAGTTAATATGATTATTACAAAAGGGTTGTTGTTCAAGCTAAAAAACAGTATAATATTTGTCTAATCAGTGGTATTAAAAATAAAAATGTATATTTTGTATAATACATAAAATCACAGTGCACAAACTAATACAAATTTAATAAAGTAATTTGAAATAATAACATAGTAAGTAGTGCTTTCTCGCAGATAAACTCAAATAAAAACGAAATAGAAATAAACGATGTAGATAAATATCGTCTTGCATATTTTTTCACTACATGTGTTCCAAGTGCAAAATGCTGTTACATTACACTGTCTTTCAAATTTTGGGTTGTGCCATCTTTTTTAGCTTTTGAAAATTGATTCTTATGTATTTTTTAGCGCTGAATCCGAAAACGATCTTTATTTTAAACCGTCAGGATTTTTCTCAAATCGCAAATTTCAAAGTTAAAAAGCTCAAACTTAAAATTGACCCCCCCCCCCCTCCCCTCCCAACCTCATCGAATCCCTGAGCTATTTAGCTCTAAGAAACCCAGTATAAGCCAAAAAATGGAATAAATTTTGAATTAAATAATATTAAACTCAATAAAAAAGTTTTACATCTATTTTATAGTATCAGATTTTTCGCTATTTTTTAACGTTGAAATTTGCGATTTAAGAAAATCCTGACATGATGGTTAAAAGTGAAGATAATTTTTTCATTGAGCGTTAAAAAATACATAAAACGTAATTATAAAAGTTAAAAAACACAACCATCGAAGGTTTATGTTATCTAATCTAAAACTCTTTCTTAAACTTGTTGACGGTAATCTATCCAATTTTTTTTTTGTGTTATACTCTAATAAAAGTATGTATAAGATAGTAAGCGTCGAAAATCATAATAATATTACATTGTCATCCGATTTAAGCCAGTATGTGAAATTTAACTTCGATCGAACATTTGAAAGTGAGTTAAAGTTCGAGTACAAATTGGAAAGACGATCATTGCCAGTTAAATAAAACCTTATGAAAATACCATAATTTTTGTTAAAAGGAATCATAGCCTTAAATCCTTTCAAAATAAAACATATGTTAAAATACAATTATTTTAACTAATCTGAAACTTAAGTAATAAAGTTAACTCAATTGTAATAGTTGTACGATTTCTTTCAAAGCGCAAATACCTTGAAATAAGTTTAAGTACTTTATATATGACCTCTTAAAGCATGGCCGAAATCATATGTTTTGAGATGCAAAAAAGTGGTATAAGTCATGCATTTTAAAGTTTAATAACTCGGTCAATTTTAATGTTAGACGAATGGGACTTTTTTTGTCTTACTTGTTAGTGTTACAGTAATTTTTTAGTAAATATCACTTATAGGATCGGGGGACCGTATAAAAATTTAAATTTCGTAATTTTTTAATAAAATGTTTTTCTTGACCCAAAATCGCTTTAAAAATAATTCTTTACCTTATTTAAACCATTTTTGTAATTGGAAGTATGCATCTAGAACCAACGGTTGCGAAAATAAAGGTTGGTTAGGTTATACGTGGACATACTGTATATATCTCCTTGATGAAACAACATATTGTATACGACAGCAACAACAATGTAAAATTACACTCCAATCCGAGTTCTTCAAATCCCTCATTTTACATATATTCCTTTCATAAAATCTTTTCATATATTCTTATTTTCGGTGCTGCCCTGTAGGTTAACTATAAATGCTATATACATCCTGCTATAAAATATTACTGTAGGTTATTGTAACAGGATACTAAAATTACATTACGGGCAGCGCTCTTTAAACACTGCGTTTAATATAAATTCATTTAATGAAACGTTTCATAAAATCGCTTCATTGGTATTATACGAGGGCTGTTCAATAAAGATTGATCATAATGTTTTAAAAAGCATAATTTATTGCACACAAATTTACTTTTACGCTCCATTGTTAGCTTAATGTGTAATGAATAGGTGGAAATTTGTTTGTTTATTTATTTCCAGTAGTACGTCAGTGGCAGCCATGAAATTTCAGATGCTTCCAATATCGCTTACGGGAATGATGGAGGCAACACGCCATGAGCAAGTATGTTCTTGTCTGCTGGAAATTTTGCTTTCGCCTCAAGAAATCGTTAGTCGAAGCGTATTATTACATTAGGGGATTCATCTCATATTCATATAACATCATCTTTAATTTCGAACAACCTCCACGCGAACGTCATGTTTAGAAATAGGTTTCTTATATTAAAAAAATTACACAGATTAAAGTTCATATTTTATTTTTTTAAATATTTCGAAAATATATTTTAAAAAATTATATTAGAAAGAAATGTGACACAAAAATCTATTTGTGTTAATAAAAAATTACACGTTCTTTAGGCAAATAGTTTTTGTTTTACGCATGAAAAACTACAAAATCAGTTTTGCATCGATTACAATGGAAAAATATTTATATAACGTTACTCCATAAAATGGGTGGCAGCCTTTCTGCCTCCATTTTATAGAGCAATTTATCCGACATAACGGGTGTTACTTCAAAATAATACACTATATGGCCAAAGGTGAGTGGCCATTAGAGATTTTAGACGTTTTGTTAAACATCTAGAAAAATACACGAGGAATAAACTTCAGGTGTGTAAACAGAATAGTACATGTCATATATTTCCGTGAAAATTTTCTCACGAAACCCCATAGGGGACCGTCAACAAATTGAAAAAGAACGATTATCTTTTGGACAACCCTGTAAAAACTAATGCAGCAAAACCGTTCACACTGTAGATTATGATAAAGTGCCTTATTGTAATAAATTGTGTTCATGTTTATGAGAAAAGCATGTATATTCGTAGAGAAATTAAAGTTTTTATAAAAAGAATCCCAAATTTTGCCAAGTTTTTTGCTTATAATTTGCAGAGAAAAAAAATTTCTTTTCAGGAAATATGACAAATAACATTGTACACAATACCCTGCAATCAGAATGAAAAGATAATAAAAATTGTATGAAAAATGATCAGTTTTACTAAATAATGATTCACTGCGCATTCCCGAATGTAAACAAAATATAATGTGCATAATGTGTTAGCTAAATGTATAGCGCAACTTTTGTGAAAATCTCAAAAATATAGTTGGAAAAGTCTGAAAATTATCGTTTATAGAATAAGCTCAAAATCCGTTATTCCCAAAAGGAAGCAAAAAGATGAGGGGCTGCATCAAAATACAGTAGTACGTGCAATATTGCGTATGCTATACTGGCACTAATCGGTGGATATATGGATACAACCCCGCATCTTTTTGCTTCATTTTGGAAACAACGGATTTTGAGCTTATTCTGTCGACGATAATTTTCAGAATTTTCCAGCTATGTTTTTAAGACTTTTACAAATGTTGCTCTATACATTTAACTAACACATTATGCAAATTATACTTTGTTTACATTCGGGCATACGCAGTGCATCATTATTTAGTAAAACTGCTCATTTTTCATACAATTTTTATATTCTGATTGCAGGGTATTGTGTAGAATGTTATTTGTCATATTTTCTGAAACGAACATTTTTTTATGTTATGAACTCTGCAAATTATACGCAAAAAACTTGGCAAAATTTGGGACTCTTTTTATAAAAACTTTAATTTCTCTACGAATATACAAGCTATTCTTATAAAAAAGGAACACAATTTATTACAATAAGGCACTTATTCATAATCTACAGTTTGAACGCTTTTGCTTCATTACTTTTTACAGTGTTGCCATAAGATATTCGTTCTTTATCAATTTGTTGACGGTCCCCTATGGAGTTTCGGGAAAAAAAAATCTTCACGGAAATATATGACCTATACTATACTTCTTACACGATAGGCGTTTCAGGTTAATTCCTCGTGTATTTTTCTAGCTATTTAACAAACCGTCTAAAATCGCAAGTGGCCTGTCACCCTTGGCCATATAGTGTATGTAATATTACAGTTAAATTATATCGTAAAATTGGTGGCAGAATCCTGCCACCAATTTTATGGAGTAACGTTACATATTTTTTTTAGTACAAATGAGTCTAATAATTAGATTTAAATTTTAGTCTTCATATTTCCTAAACTACTTTTCAGACTGACTACCGGCTTGGTATCCTATGGTAAAATTATCGAAAAAAAGTCAAATATAATGTTCAAATTAGGTGTTCTTATTGAAAATTTCAGAGTTTTGTACAGTATGAAATCAATCTCTAAAACTTATTATAAACATGTTAAGAAAAAGCTAGATGAATGATTATTTCCGTGTTTTTCGGTGACAATTTGGGCATTAAAGTGTATGACAACTTCCCGTTTTTTTGGTCGGCTATACATGAACTAAACAATATTCTGATCCTTCAGTGAATATATTTAATAAAATGCTTACTTATTTTTTTAGAATGCGAATTTCTAACTTTTATGATGTTTTCACTTTTAATTATTGAAAGAATTAGCTGACTCGCGCGGCGTTGCCCCGAAATGTCGAAAAATAATAGCGAATCAAACTAAAAGCTTCTAAAAAGTCGCATAAACAATCGCTAAAATTAAAAAAATCTTAGACGACAAAATTGTATTTTTTGAGGCAAAAAACTCATAAAATCTTCAAAAAATTTAAAATTTATTTACGAATTCAGTATATACTTTATTCAAAATATATCAAAATTTACTATATTGGGTTAAAAGATTGAAGCAGTATTCTTTTTACTAATGTGGACAACTCGCAAGTAAACCTCACTAAAGTAAACCCCACTCTCATAAAATATCTCTAAAAATTCAAAAATCATAGAGAACAAAATTTACTATAATGGGTAACTGCAACATTGTAACCGGAATTCTTTCACGAATGTCAAGAAATCGTATTGAAAATCACAAAATTGCGGACAAAAGGAAATACTAGGCTAAATGATTGAAACCAAATTCCTCTTACAAATGTCTAATAATCGAGGCGGAACACGAGAAAACGCTATGAATGGCATTGAAAATCGCTAAAGTTCAAAGATTGTAGAGGAAAAATTTACTATATCAATTTATTTTAAACTATTCTTACTTTCAACTATTATACATTACCAAGTATTAAACTTACTATAAAAGTTTGAAACACAATTATTTTCACGAATGTCAAAAATCGCCGCGGAACACGAAAAGCGCTAAAAATTGAAATTCTCATTCAAAGTCGCCAATAAAATCATAGTTTGCAGAGGACAATATTTTCTATATTGGACTAAAAGTTTTAAGCCGAATTCCATTTACGAATGTCAAAAAATCGACGCGGAACTTGAAAAAATTGATTCAAAATCACTAAAAATTTAAAAATCGCGTCGGCCATAATTTACTTTATAAGGTTAACAGTTGAAACAAAAACTCAATTTTGCGAATGTCAAAAAAACACCGCGGAGCGTTAGAAAAAGCTAACGATCGCGTTGAAAATCGCATTAAAAATCCCAAAAATTGCAGAGGATAAAATTTACACGAGCCGTTAATTCCCAAATTGGCTCATCCGACCTCAGCAATCTGATCCTTTGTTAATATTAATATTTTGGATTACTTGACTGTGATTTTGATCAAATTTAACAAAATAAATCAATATAAGTCATTATAATTGCATTCTATTTTACATTACACTACTTCATGAGAAAATAAATATAATTATCTACTATATAAATATCAGTTTAAGCCAATCAAATTGTTGGGCTCGGTTGAGCCAATTTGGGAATTAACGGCTCGTAAAATTTACTATATGGACTAAAACATTGTAATCCGAATTACACTTACAAACATAAAATAAATCGCCCCTAAACGTGAAAAATCGTTTAAAGTTGCATTAAGAATTTCAAAAATCGCGAAGGAGAAATTTACAGTAATAGGCTAAAAGGTTCAAATAAATTTATTTCAAGAATGTGACAAAAAAATTACCGTCGAACTCGATAAAACTCGAATAGAAAATCTCATTAAAAGTCACTAAAAAATCATAAATCGCAGAGAAAAAAAGTCACTATATTAGACTAAAAATTTGAAACCGAATTCCTATTACGAAGGTTAAAATAATCGCCAAAAAACGGGTAAAAACGGAAAAATCGTATTGAAAATCGCATTAAAATTCACTAAAAAATTAAAAATAGCTTAGTAAACAAATGACTATAATGTACTAAATCATTGTTACCAGAATTTTTTCATTAATGTCAGAAATTCCCCACCGATCCCCCCCCCCTACCCCCGAACCCATTCAAAATCGCAGTAAAATTCGTTATAAATTTTTAATTGCGGCACAGGATTTACTATATTAGATTAAAACAAAATTCCTTTTTCGAATGTTAAACAATCGTCGTAGACTCCGTATAAACTTTACAAATCGTGTTGCACTAAAAATTGTTTAAGAAAAGTCGAGGGCAAAATTTACTATATTAACCTAACCTAAAAGTTCGATATCGAATTCCTTTTACCAATATCAAAAAGTCACCGCGGTACGTGAAAAATCGCGCAAAAATTCGTTAAAAATTCAAAAATCGTTGTACGTATTCTGAATAAACTTTATTAAAAGAGAACACAATTTACTATACTGGGCTAAAATATTGAAACAAGAGTCATTTTACTAATGTGCAAAAATCACAGCAAAACGTGATAAAATGTTAAAAATCGAATAAAGAATTAAATTTAAAATATTCTAATCAAAAAATCAAAAATCGGGTTCGAAGTGCGTAACTGGAGATACAGAGGTGCCTTCTTGTCAAATCTTGTTCTTTAGCTGTCTCTGCAGAACACAACACGCAGGCACGCACATACAAACTTCTTTCCTTATTCCTTATGCTTGTTTAGTCTGTTATTTTATTTACAAACTATGTCTAAATAATAAAATAAATGAATTATATGCTTGAATTATGCGAGTATTTTATGGGTCGCAGTTCTGTTTTTCAAAAATATGACTATTCTATGTATGTCTTAAAATTAAACTAAATATATACTTAATATCTTTAAAAAGCAAAAGTCAAAAGAATAGGTTTTTTTATACATTATTTTTAAAATTTATATAAATGGGTCTAATATACTTTAACTATTTCAGAGGTAGAATAGTTCTGCTTGTAAAACGTTTGAAAAAATTGTCTGATATCAAAATTTACGAACGAATTTATTGGAAAATAAATGTTTTTTCTTCACGTACAGTCCCGGAAAAAAGTAAACACCCCACCCCTTACTAACTCTGCAACGAATTATTGTAGAAAAAATTAATGGTACCAAACGATTGGTTGGTTGTATGGGGTTTTATGGCGCAAAATCCCTTAAGGGACATGCTGCGTCAAAAAAGTAGACTAAACATCAAAAAGGTGAGAAATAGAACAATGACAAAATAAAAGAACAATGAGAAAAGCAATCTGGATGGGTTATCCCATCCAGATGTAGTCAAACAAGTGTAGAAAAAAGTAAATTTTAAATACTAAAAACAGTAGAGTACAAAGATAAAAGTAAGTCAATAAAAAGTGCAGTCTGGATGGGGTTCCCATCCAGATATCACAAAAGTGTAAAACAGAAAACTGACTCGTTAAACCAAAGAAAGACACAAAAAATTATATTTCAAAATAAAACCCTGTATGTTTTAAAAAGGTAAAGAGTGCCCCATGAGGTATTTCCCCATTGAGGTTTGTCCATAGTGGTGATGATGACTTAAAATAAGTTCTATACAAATGCCGAAGGCCCGGACAGTCAGTTAAAACAAGATGGATGGTCAGGTAATTAGAATGACAATGTGGACACATGGGTATGAGTGATCCTAGAAAGTCCTACCCTCAGACGAGTTAGGAGAACGTCAGTTTTCCTTGGATAAATCGGAGGCCAGATCATGATTCTTGGTTTAACATGGTGCAGTTAATTATCATATTCTAAATCCCAATTTTCTTGCCATTTCATATGAATAAAGTGTTTGATAAGTAGTTTAACGTCTGAGAATGGAACATTTTGGTGTAATGGATCAAGAGCACGTTTTGCCGCCTCATCCGCTTTCTCATTTCCGGGAATATCCATGTGTCCAGTTACCCAGCAAAATAAAATATTATAGCCTCGTCTTGTCAATTTATTATAAAAATCAAGGATGGATGAGACATGAGGATGCTTTTTAAATGATTTAATTGCGTCAAAAGAACTATTTGAGTCAGTATAAATGATGAACGATGAGCTATGATGATGAGAAATGTGGAACATGGCTCTCTCTATTGCAATTAGTTCGGCTGTAAAGACAGAAGTACAAGAATGCAGGCGACGGCTTAATGAAGTACTCTCACAAAAAATCCCACAACCAACAATATCACCTCTTTTAGAGCCATCTGTATAAATCTCAGTGTTGTTATTAAAATTTGCTTGATGTGAAGCAAATAACTGTTGGAAAACAACAGGAGCCAAGTTGTTTTGATCATATCCTTTAAAAGGATGGAGACAGGTAATATTAGGAGGGTTCCATGGACTCACCTTGATACTATTCAGAGGACCATAATTAATAATGTTTCTCATTGGGATGCAAGATGGTCGATGCTGATAAAGAATATCATTGTTGGTATTTAAAATGTAAATGTGAAGAGGATGGCCAGGATGAGAAAGGACACGGTAATACAATTCTAATGAAAGTTTTTCACGAGTATGGTGTAATGCTGGTTCATTACAGTCAAAATAAAGACTTAAATTTGGAGAAGTACGAAATGCACCAGAGCAAACACGGAGTGCGCTATGGTGCGCAGTGTCAAGTTTTTTAAGAATAGAATTACTGGCAGAGCTGTAGACCTGGCAGGCATAGTCAATTTTAGAACGAATTACAGCACGATATATCTTAAGGAAAGATGTACGGTCTGCTCCCCAAGAAGTGTTTGAAAGCACTTTAAGTAAATTAAGCGATTTTTCACATTTTGTCCGTAATTGTAAAACATGTGGTAAAAAAGTAAGTTTTGGTCAAAGTATAGGCCTAGATAACGAACGTTGTCCACAGCAGGAATTTGAGATGTCCCAATAAAAATTTCAGGATCTGGATGCAGATACCTTCGTCTACAGAAGTGAACACATGAAGTTTTTTCAATAGAAATTAAAAAATCATTTTTGTTAGTCCAGCTAAGAATAGTATTTATTGCAATTTGCAGATTGGAAATAAAGTCTACTTTTAAAAAATGTATACAAAATTGGCATAAGGAGGCTATCTACATATCAAAAGAAACCCAAACTTTGTTTTGGCAATAGCAATACCCAAGTTTGACACCATAAACAAATTCTACACATTTCAATTAGACTAAATACAAATTTTCATGAAATTCGTACCATTAGCTTCAGAGAAATTAATTCTTTTAAAATGAGCCTATTTTAGGGGCTGTATCCAAATTGAAATTCGGTAGTCGATTGTTGAAATGCTTCTGGATGACTATGTCACTTCTATTGGCTATCTATATGATCATTTCACTCGCTTAATATATATCGACTATTGCCAGCCCAAATGTATCAATAAAATGATTAAAATATATTTCTTTCAAAGTGTGCCTTTTTTCACATCGTGGATGGCCCACTTAAACCATAACTTGACATGATTTACTTAAACCATCAACTTGACGTTTTTTAAACATAATTCCAAAACTACATAGAAGAAAAATTTGAAATTGAGAATTCGCATCAAGCAGGACCTAATAAATATAAATCTATCAAAAACAAAATATTGTAGGTTGCAATTCATATTTTTTTCGAACATTAATTTCATAATTCTTAATTCATATTATAAAATTTTTAATATTAAAAATTCAATGTATTTATGTTGGGTTTTTTAGTATCATAACAAAAAAAAAATTATGTTAGGATTATAATTTCAGGAGATATTAATAAAAATATGAAAATATAATTTAACATTAGAAAACACTCCAAATTTTGAGTGTTTATAATTCAAAAACTTACTATGAAAATTACTTTAAATTTCGTTTCTACGCATAGTTTGAACCGAAGATTTAAAATGTATTGTCGAAAATGGGTGTTGCCATTGGAAAAAACAAAGTTTGGTCTGGATTTCTTTTCTAGATAGCCCCCTAATAAAACTGTATATAAGTAGGCCGTCATTTAAAAGAAGGCTTTATTTCCAATTGTTTGGTACCAGTAACTTATTTCTATTACAATTAGTTGCAGAGTTAGTAGGGGTGTTTCTTTTTTTTCCACGACTGTACGTGTACATTATAAAAGCAAAATTTTGTTAAGACATCCTGGATACCATATGGAAGTTTGGAGTTTAAATTAAGTGGTCTCGCTGCTCATCCCCCGTCTTTGAGAGGCTTAAGACAACAATCTTTAAAATAAAACAAGTGGCTAAGTGTGGTCACAGATCGCATAGAGGGTTTCGTTTAATATTCCTTTCAAAGCACTCTATCCTTTTGCAAAATCTGTTAGTTACGCATTTCGCAACCATGTGGCGCTCTCTATTCTAAACAAACCTCTATCCGAATGAAACTCCGTTTTACAACCTGTCCTATTAGTCGTGGGAATCGGGCCTATAGCACCCGAGATAGGTAGAAGCCCCCTGGCGGTAAAAAGTGGAACTGAAATATGTAAGTCTATGGTGCATAATATAAAGGGTGGTCAAAGCAAATGTCGGCAAATGTAAGAAAAGTGCTCCCCGGATGAAAAAGGTGGAGGATAAAAATTTGCTTAAAATACACAAGTTAGAGCCCGGAAGGGTAAATAATATAAAACTTTTTGAAAATTTTATGATTTTTCGTGTGATTGCAAGTGTTCTGCTATAAGTATGCAAAATTTCATGCTTCCAACTTAATTAAGGTCTGAGTTAGAAAAATTGCTTAAAATGCACAAGTTAGAGACCGGAGGGGTAAATATAAGACTTTTTGAAATTTTTATGATTTGTTATGTGATCGGAAGTGTTTAGCTATAATTGCACCAAATTTCAAGTCTTCAACTTAATTAGGGGCTGAGTTAGAAAAAAAAGCTTAAAATACACAAATTAGAGCTCAGAGGGTTAAATATAAGACTTTTTCAAAATTTTATGATTTGTTGTTTGATGTGAGGTGTTCAGCTATAAGTATTCAAAATTTCAAGTCTCCAACATATATAGTTTCTGAGAACGGACACTGTGACGGACGGACGGTGAGACGAATAGTTTTCGTCAGATGAACGAAAACCTAAAAAGGGTATTTGAAAGATTAAAAAATAAAAAATTAGTTTAAAACTAAAAGTAATTAACAACAATTTGTAATTTAATATTTAATTTAAAGTTACTTTTAAAAACATTTTCTAGTCTTTGGCATTACAATGCATCTGATTATTTAAATAATATCGTACACACTCGTCAAGGACCTCTTAACGGATTGATATATGTCAGGTTAAGGTTTAAAAAAATGTTCAAATATCGATTTAATAAAATTAGAAAAATTCGTCAAGGTTTACACCAGGTCACGTGTATGAATATTTTATTTTTTAAACTACATCGGCCAGTGCGCATCACTTAACTTGAATATTGATTTAACGCACCACTTTTTAAATATTCAAGTAATACAGTAAAAACAAAAATATTTCAAAAATATTTTTCAAATGAAATTTTAAAATAGTATGAAATAGTACCAGTGTGAATATATAGTTTTATTTTTCATTTTTATGCCATTGGTAAAACTTCAAAGATCTGGTTTAGGATTTTCTGTTTCTTTTTCTTCAAAATAAATTTCTTTTATCCATAATTAAATTTTTATTTTATTTATAATTAAATTACTTTCTTCGAAGGAAACAATTGTTCCATTTTAATAAAAAAAATATTTATTTATTTATTTTTGTTTTAAATAACAATTTTGTTCTTTTATACAATTGGAAATTGAAGATTCGGGATATATTTGTGCGGAATAAAGGAAAATACTTCTTTATTTTAAATTAATTGAATTTCCATAACTCGAGTTTTTGCCATTTGAATGAATAAAAATCTTTGTAGCAAAACAACATTTGTATATTGTTATTTGTATTGGATATATCTTGGACAATATTGAAAATATTGGTATGAAATCTATTAACTATTGTGCCTATTCTGAAAATAAAATATTTTACATTACATTGTGAACATTTCCAGTGTGCAGTTAATATTTCTGCAACATTATCAATATATTTCTGCAGTATATTAAATATATCCCACGTAAAGTTATATTTCAGTGATAATGGTTATTCTTTTTGAATTTTCACAATGTAAAGTCAAAATTTAACTAGTACATGTTTTTGATCAGAGGTATTTTCAATGAATACAGAATTTAGTCGAGAACAAATTCTGAAATTGGCCCAATACAACCAATATTGATTTACTAAAAACGGAAGTATACATTCAGTCGACATCTTCATGCTTTACGGTTTTATTATAGACAATGCTAATAATAGATTAATATGTCATAGATTCTAGTAATTTCATTTCACAAAGCGTTAGATTCTATACGAGTCAAATGACTAGAGTGGTAAAATTATACTTGTTCGATATCCGTGAAGTAAGTGATATCACCAATCTAATAATCCTTTAATTAAATTTATTGGTTGACCCCCACTTCTCTTGGTTATATTTTTGGTTATGTTTATGTTCACATTTCTATATGAGGCATTTAAAAACAAAGTGGTGTAAGTCACCCATTTTGGAAAATTATGTTATGCGCATAGGGATTATCTGGACACATCAATCTATACATACGAATGTTAACATAACAATAGGTTCTACGGTATTTGCCTGTAAATAGCATCTGAAGATAGTGTGGCACCATTGAAGATCATTCAGAATTTTTTTGCTCATGAGCTTAAATGAAAATTTGACTTACACCACTCTACTTTTAAACGACTCATTTAGCTTTAATATGTAAGTTAGTATCTATGACGGCCAAAAATTCAAAGCAGATATGAATTACCATTAAAAAATATATGATGTATCTTTTTTTTCAAATTGTAGAAAATTAAATATGTAGAGTTAGTTAAGGAATTGTAATCGCAACGCAGATGGCCATTTTATGCATATGTAATTTAGAAAACTTATCGACTGAAAGTAGCTCTTCTTGAATTCATTTTAAGCAAACGATCTATCTTGAAGTACTGATCTTATAACAGATTAATCAGAGAACTCGTTTCTACTAAAGTCCACATTTGCTTTGTAAAATGTGTTCCTGTGATTGATGTATGCTTATGGCAACATCAGATACACAGGATCGTTCACAGATTTTGCATTAGAACTTCAATTATTCATATTGGTTGAATGATTAATTGATTACGGGCGCTACAGTCAACTTTTGTGCACGAAGCCTAAACAGACCCGCACCTACATTGAAAGTATAATATGACCGACTAAAAACTTGTATGCCTAATTTGGAATTTGAACCCTGGAACTCATGTAAAGCAGACAGCGCCCCAAGACTCTAAAAACAGGTTGGATTACTCGGTCCACAGAATGAATTTCAAATATATATATATATATATATATTCTTGATAATGATCACACCAAATATAGAAAAAAATGTAGATCAGTTCAATTTATTTAATCGATAATTAATTGTAAAATTTTTTATTTAAATATTTTTAAAACAAACTTTTACTTCAAGTTTTACTTTAAAAAATAAGAACACATTCGAATAAAAAAGCTATACATCGTATAACTTGTCCTCCTGAAATAAAATATAACACTATTGAAATAAATTATTTTATCGCCAGTTATATTAGGCAAATCATGCTGAAACGAGTATGGGTTCGAACCCATGCTCTCTTCCCAAAACCGCAACTTAAACCCGGCGCTTAAAAGCACTCTGCTGCTCTGACCTCGTCCAACTTTCCTCAAAAACCGAACACATTCTGGATTTAATTTTACGCATGCGCAGATTTGTTCATTTTGGTATTAATATTTACTTTTGTGATTTAATATGCATGATATTTTCCATAGAAGATTGTATCCCACACATAGAAAAGAGAGACTATGCAATTTCCAATTAAAAATAAAATCCTGTATCTTTTAAAAGTTGCTGTATCATCGTTTTTTAAAGTTACTATATCATGTACGTTCTTTTTATGAAGAACCCACAAACAACATAATAATCAAACATTCAAAGTCTTCTAAGGTGCTGGAAAAAAATATCTACGATTTTCATCTTACGGTAAATAGAAAATGAACTCCCAACATCCCGGTTCTCAACTTTTCTGAATAGATTAAAAGTGTATAAAAATAGATTACGTTCTGCGAAATAGCGAAGGAAAGGATATTTGTAATAAGGCATTATATTTGTATAAAATAAAGCTTAAAATGAAGGTTTACGACTAAGGAGGCGTTCCTGCAGGAAGGATTGAAATATTTCGCTTCTTGAAGTAATACTTTTGAACAAAAAATAAGCAAAAATATTAGATCGGATTACGTTGTATACCGAATTCAATATCTTACACTTTTAAAATAGATTCTTATTGCTTTGCTTCTGATAACGAAAATGAAATTCCGTTACAACGGTTTATGCCTCTAAAAAACATGATATTCTGACACTAGTACATGCAAGGTTATGATTTCAACAAGAATTTTGCTTAAATTCCTCTGAATGTCTGAAGGCTTTGAAGAATTTTATAAAAATGTTTATGAATATCAGATTTATTTAAATACATATTTATTATTTTATAGTTTTTAAATAGGTATATAAATAATATATGAATATAAGAATATATTTATAAACAACCTTTCTAATCTTATAAAACTTATGAAACTATATACCTTTCATACATTTTTCAAATAACTAAACATAATACTAGGTTGAGCAAAAAGTTCTGGGATATTTGTGAAAGTTGCGTTGTTATGCGGAAATTAACAACAAAAACAACAAGGCCTATTCTTCAAAGTAGAGACCATCATAGTCTACGACTTTCTGCGATCGTTCTGCTAGATTCCGGATTTTGCTGGAAGTGCCAGGGAGGCTCCTTGGAATCGAAAAACTCTTGACATGCTTCTTCAACCTCATTAACACGTTCACGCCGGCGCGGTGGGTCACACTCGACTGTCTCATAGCTGTCAAGTTTCCGGCTTTTTGGATACCAGTATTTTAATACAGAAAATGTTTTATTTAATTAGAACAATTGGGCGATGAGCATTTCCTCTAAAATAACAGCGGTGGGAAAAAGCCGGAGACTTGACAACTCTGAGATAGTCGAGTGTGACCCACCGCGCCGGGGTGAACGTGTTAAAGGATTCAAATCTACGTACCTTGAAAAAGTGTTGCATTGATCGAAAGAGGCCATTATCGGATGGAGCCACGTCTGGACTGTAGGCGGAATGTGGAAGAATTTCGACGCCGTCCAACTGTGCAATCTCATCGACGGCTTTCAGAATCGTCACACTTTTCTCCAATAATGCCGGATCAATACACGAAAATCATGCCGTTCAATAGACATTTTGGAGCCGAAATTCCTGAACACCTATAGATGTACCACTAGTACTCCTACATACGATACAAAATCTAGTAACTATTAGATTAAAAATTTCCCAGAAATTTTTGCTCAACCTAATATGTCTTAATCGTAATTTTATATTTCAAAAGACATTTACAATCAGACATTTAATAAGTGTAAGGCTGATCGCATACCGAACAGACAAGCGACGAAAAAACGTGAGTTACGACGAGAGACATTTCGCCCTGTTAACAAAAAAGAAACCGGCATGAACACTAGAATTTGTCTCACGCTTTTTCTCGCTTGTCTGTTCAATGTGCGATCTGTCTAAAAAACCCCTCATTGCCGCATAATATAAACATTTACAACAGACGTCTGAAGCTCCACATCATGTACTGACAGGAAAAATTTGCCTTACGGTATGGCTTTTTACCCGACTGCCAAGAACGGTTATGTGTTTCATGCGTATCTGGGTATGTGGATTTCTTTATACCCTCGAAACATCCCAACGGCTGGATGGATTTTAATGAATGAGGTCTTTATCGATTCGTCTTAATCGTCCGATGGTTATAGGCTAGGTTCTGTTTTTATAAATTCAAAATGGTGGTAGACTCGAAAAAAAATTTACGCACCCTATTAAGTGGCATATCATTGGATAGGTCTTGCAAAATGAAGACGATGTTTCATTGACTATTTTACAGTCAGAAGCTCTGGTTAAATATTACACAACCTGAAAGTTGTGTAGGTAGGATCTCTAGCTTTCCTGCAACTCTAACCATCATAGACATCTATAGGCCTCATCAAAACAGTGTTTATAGATAGGAACTAACAATTAAACACAACTTAAAAATCATCAATACAAGTAAATAAAAAAATAGGTAAGTAATATAAAAAATAGTTTAACATTGATGAGAAATAATTAGTTCGCTTTTCACGCAGTCGGGTTTTTTGATTTTTTTAATTTAATTCTTTTATTTGGTATATTGATTATTAATTCGTTTAAGTACTTCAGGAATATACGTTTGGAACTGCTAATGTTAAATTCATTTTTAATCATTGCAAAACAAACTATTGCAAAAACTCCGTAGTTTTTTAAGGTTAATTTACGACTACTTGGCAGAGTGTGCTGTAGTTTCAAATTCGCATATTTGAATTTTCTAGAAATGGGAGATTCTCAAAAGGTGGGATCAATAAGCGTTAACTATATGTAATTTTTAAAATTTTCAAATTTAAGGCCAATTTTTTTAAATTTTGTATATAAATATAATATATAAATATTTTTAACAGTATTACAAAATTATACACAATTATACACAAACATTACAAAATTATACACAGACATTAAAAGACAGCCACTATTCTGGAAAATTAATTATTAAAGCTGCTAATTAGCAGTTGTGTACGTTACAAATTTTGGACATTTTTTTCGCACGTACGTTACAGATTTTGGGCGTTGATCTTAGTATTTAAAAAATTCTTAAGACTAAGAATGTAGTAAATGTGTCTGTATACATATATATATGTATAATTAACTTTTTGTTATCCAGTAATAATAATAATAAAATCAAATGCTTTGTTACGTACGTTACTTTCGGACATAACAAAATACAGAAAAAATCTTTATAGAAAAGTCCTATCTTCAAAAAAGCAATAAATCAGCCTGCCATCTCTTAACGAAATTATCAAAAAATCACCCGTTTCCTTTATGCATTCGTTGTTTACCATTAGAACCACCTGGAAAAAAATTTAAACTCTTTTTCTTGGTGGTACATTGGAGCAGTTAACGTTATGAATTTCCGAAATTGGCCTCTTTAGCATATAATAATAAAATTTTAAGATATTTATACAAAGATTTTACAATAAATTATGTCATTTTCTGTCTCTGAACAGAATTAAAAACTCAATGTAAAAAAAAAATAATAATAAAGTCAATGATAATTAAAGTTATGTTTGAAAGGCTTAAAGTTATGACTTGTGTCCAGTGCCCACCTTTTGAGAATCGCCCAAATAAATTTCTGTTTAAACAATTTGTAGGTCACAATTCATATTTTTTTTTTCGAAAATTTAATTCTTGAATATATATCTTTTGAAATGAAAAATATATAAAAAGAGAAGATAGCACGTAAAGTTTTTAAAATATTGAAATTAAGTGTCAGTTTTCGAAGGTTTGTTGCATTTTTCCACACGCTGAATCGACGTATCTTACACCTTATAAATTTTAAATTAAACTAGTTATGAAAAATATGTAATATTCTTTATATGCCCTTTCTTTAATGGCCATAATAGTCTCAACGTCCTGCGCATTGATAATGATCCTAGTAACTGTGAGGTCTTTATTGACACCATTGCGTTTTTAATTTTCCATTTTCGGACCAAAAAGCTTAAAAAAATTAAACTTAATAAAATAAATCAGACAGCTACCTCGTATAAAAAAATATATGTTTTATTGAATTTTATTTTTGGTTCAAAGCATGAAAACATAACAACGCTTGAAAATGCAATGTACCAAGAAGATTAAAATAATGTTTTCATTATCCTGAGTTTACCCGTTGCATTTTCTAATTAACACTAACTATTAAATGACTGCAATTTGAATGCAATTTTGGATTTGCATTTTAAAAAGTGAATTTCCTTCTAATTTAGGAATAGAAACTTCCAACGTCAATAGTGTAATCCATTTTAAACTTTAATGATCATACTAATCTGAAAAGTAATTTTTAGTTTTAAGCTTAACTTTATACCCAAGTACACAATGTAGGATATAAGGTAAAATTGTTGAAAACTTTAAAACTTACGTATTATTATGAATTTTCATCTGTAAGTAATTTGACATTTTTAATAATTAAAGCAACCTGCCACATCATTCTACAAAAAATCCTGCGTTTAACCCTTTAGTACGCAGCTTTACATTAAAGCAAACAACAGTGTTTTGAATTTAATAGATTTTTTATATTCGTATATACCGAATTCACACCAGAAAATTACAATAGCATTATCTGATTTAATTAATAACACACATTCCGTATTTAAATAAAGCGAAATGAACCTTTGAAACTTTCTGGTGTAAAGTCAGAATCTCGGAACTACGTCATTTCTAGAACGTATTCTATCATGGGAATTAAAGAGTTAAAGGTTAAGTTTTATAAAATAAATAAATTATATAAAAAAGGGTATTTGAAGACATACTTATTAAAATATTTACTAATTTGCAATATTTTAGCATAAAACAGCCACACGACAGTAGTTTTTTTTACTTGTATTACAGATGTGCAGCAAAAGAGCAGATTGACGTATTATATGAAAAATGTATCTCTGATTTTTTTCATTAATTTTCCTGTGTCATAAACCTTTTAGAGAATCATATGTAATTTTTTCGAAAAAAAAAAAAAAATCACGCATTTAAGGGTTAAGTTCGATTATCTCGAATAATATACTTGACAGTAGGAGATTTCAAAAGTTTTCTACTTTATATTCAACCTTCATTTATTTCATGAACTGAAAGTATTCAAATTAGAATGCGATTGATTGGTTTTCAAGTGAGAATTTTAAGAGACTATAACAACATGAAGTTGGGTATTCTTTTTCAGACCAATGTCAGACGGGCGTCTTTTTTGCTGCTTTTTTGTTTAGGTATTATCCATTCACAATGCTATAGCATTGTGAATGTTACTTAAGCAAAAAAGCATCAAAAAAGGCGTCCGTCTGACATTGGTCTTAGAGTAAAATTCTAACATGAAATGGCAATGTGAACACTAAGAAAGCATGTCTATTACAACTAACACCTTTACTCAACATTCTTAGATTAATTATGTTTTGATTCCGGTAAAAGCAACTTTTTTAAACTGAAAATGCATATTCGTAATACTATTTCGGTATTTTTGTGTAAAAAAAAAAGTTACAAATTTAAAACTTTCAAGTATACAACATTCTAAAAATAACCTTATGATCTGTGACCGATAGCGAATATGAAATACATGCTTTTTTTATATTGCAAAATGAGTGCTGTATATGCGAGTGCTGTAAACGCGATTTTTTATTTAAAAAAATTACAAGATTGTGGTAGATATTTTGAATAATAAACTCGCTATATTGGCAACACTCTTAATGATATCTTTGAATAAACGTGCTTTCTCGAAAAAACCTTTAATGTCTTGTAACTGACATTAATTACTATGGTATAGCTAAATACAAGGCATAATAATTTTAGTATTAAAGATTAATTTATAACGTGCAGTGCAACCTCGATTATCCGAGCTAATTGGGACCGTTAGTACCTCGGATATCGGAAATCTCAGTTAATAGAAACTGTACGCAAAAACTCGTCGTGCTTGCGAATTCAACATAATAATAAAAAAACAATAGAACGTTTTTAAATAATAAAAATAAATATATGTAAAGTTCCATTTCACAGCTTAACAAATTTAGAAAGGCAATCAACTACTAGCAGTGAATTTCAAAAGGCTCGAAAATTTACGAAAGTTCACACAGCCACTGGGAACAAAGCATTGTTCACTGTTTACTTCTCAGGGCCCAATGTTTCTTGGGAGTTGAGTGCTTTTGGGGGCAGAAGAGCCTGTATAGCACGGGCAGGGAACTAAAAAGTGTGATCATTTGCAAAGCACATTCAAAAGAAAAAAAAAATCAGGCTTTGTTGTCGGCTCGGTTAACAGAAACCTCGATTCATCGAAGCTCGGTTAATCGAGGTCCTACTGTACTTATAATTTTCAACAAAGAACTACTACATTATCTATAAACGTTTCATACATAAGTGCAATTTAAGATTGCTTCAAACAAAAAAAAATGATTTTTTTGCATGAAATAACAAGAAAAATAAACCACCTCTAACTCAACAACTATAACTGAGATTATTTAACCCCTTAACGGTCACATTAAATTACGGTTTAAAAATTAAAATTGCTTATTGGTACCACTTTTTTTTTGAAAAAGAAATATTCACCTGATTTAATGCCAGGTAAAACGATACCATAATAAAGCCAATTATACTATTTTATAAAACTGGTGGGAATCAAACAACCTGGATAAAAGAGACAGCCCGTGAATATCAAGGGAGCGAGAATTAAGGTGTTAAAATATAAATTAATCATTAAATATTTCAAATTTTCGGTTTTAAAATTCAGTGACTCATTAAACACTGGTTTCAGATTTACTTATAAACCGAAGCAGAACGAATTAATTCTGGTCCCCTTGTTATGAACACGATTTATGTGCGGAATAAACTGAGTTTTGTAAACGCCTACACATTGTAGGTTTCGAAATTTGAATTTTGGTGAATTCATATGCCTTTTACAAGCACTGTCGCATTAACAATTTTGCACTACTAAATGATAATTCATGCACTAAAATTCTACTAAAATGAACAGTTAATATTATTAAATGAATTTCGATTCTAATATATACTATATTCGCTCACCCACTCATCAAAACATATATTTCATAACCTTATGATTTATATATCATTTAAAATATTTTTATAAACTGATATAATTTAGATTTCATTATTATTTCTTAAATCTGCAAGTGTATTTTAATTTTTAGTTGTAGAAATTTATTAAAATTTTGATTAAGCATTTTGCAATAACATTAGATGCTACGTATTTATTTTTCAGTAAGACAGAAAAATGAAACGAATAATTTAATTCCATCGACAATTAATCTTCTTTGAATAGTTGTTAATACAGAAATATTTATAAAATTGCGCTTAAAATTTAAATGATGTACTTATTTTTATGTAACGGTTTTACAAATATAAATTAAGGTTTTTATAGTATAGAAATGTATTTTCTTAGAAAGCTCGTATGCATTTTTATACATAAATTAACTATTACATATTTTTAATTTTTATCATTCATGCAATGAATATTATTATGTTTAACTTTTTTAAACATATTTCTAATAATTCTATTCTTTTAATTCTTATAAGTCATATTTTGTTTTATCTAAAGCATTTCTTATAATTAATATTTACTCCATACATTTTACATAAATGCATTTTGTATAAAAGTTACATTTTAATTAAATGCTTAGAAATGATTATAGTTCCAATTATATTTCTTAATTTTGATATATCTTAAGGAAAAGGAGATATTAAATGTAAAAAAAAAAAAAATCTTTATGACAAGAATTTTATTTTGCATATTAATTTAAAATATATATCCCAATACGTCTAACATAACAACCTCGTTTTTTCAGAATTACAACATGCATTTTGATAGGCTGCATGGGAACATATTTACGAGTGACTAGATTGAAATTCATTTCAAAATTTTATTTTCAAACAATGTCTGATCTGTAACGTATGATCTCCGAATTTATATAAAGATTTTTTTATATATATATTTTAAAAACGCTTTATTTTTTATGAGTTAATTACATCTTTCGCTACAATATTGAAACGGGATAGTTAAAAATAAGCAGATTGCACTTAATTATAAGCAGTTTCTCCGCTTTTGAACAACACGTTTTCATTTTTTAAACGATACCAAAAGAAGGGTAAATAAAACGAATGGCATATTATCAAAGGCAGTTGGTTGGATACTTTGTGAATTGTTGCGGATAATCTTTGGTACAGAAGGGCTTAAGAGTCCGAAAACTTAATTTAAAGTGGAATAAGACTCACAACGAACATACAATTCTTAATCGGGTTTCAAACCTCTTAACTCTTGACTTTAGCCATCTCCTCCATAATTCTTTTACTATGTTGAATTCTTTGAAACATTTTTCCGTTTCTCTTCATATAAGTGTATTATATACAGGGGTGGGCAAATTTGTAATCTCAATTATTCGCAATATAATTACAAGTTAATTGCATGTAATTGATTATAGTTACACACATTCAAACGCAGAAATTTCGTCATATAATTGGATGGGGGCGGTTTCCGCTCCAATGCTGCAAGCATTTTTTACGGAATGTAATTGTAACTATAATTAATTACATACAATTAAATTGTAATTACATTGCAAATAATTGAAATTATAAATTTGCAAATCTCTGGTTCTATAACCCTAAGGACTAGTTTTACAAATATATATATATATACAGTGTGTCCACGTATAACCTGACCGACCTTTATTTTCGCAACCATTGGTCCTAGATGCATACTTCCAATTAAAAAAATGGTTTAAATATGGTAAAGAATTATTTTTAAAGCGATTTGGGTCAAGAAAAAAATTTATTAAAAAATTACGAAATTTAAATTTCTATACGGTCCCCCGGTGCTATAAGTGATATTTAGTAAAAATTTACTATGACACTAACAAGTAAGACAGAAAAAGTCCCATTGATCTAAAATTAAAATTGACCAAGTTATGAAACTTTGAAATGCATGACTTATATCACTTTTTTGCATATCAAAACAGATGATTTCGACCATGCTTCGTATATAAAGTACTTAAACTTATATCAAGGTATCTGCGGGTTTTAAAGAAATCGTACAACTATTACGATTGAGTTAACTTTATTACTTAAATTTCAGATTAGTTAAAATAATTGTATTTTAACATATGTTGTATTTTATAAGGATTTGAGGCTATGACTTCTTTTAACAAAAATTATGTTATTTTCATAAGGTTTTATTTAACTTGCAACGATCGTTTTTCCAGTTTAAAATTTGTACTCGAACTTTAACTGACTTTCAGATGTCCGATCGAAGTTAAAATTTTCCATCTGACTTAAATCCGATTATAATGTAATATTATTGAGATTTTCGACGCTTAACATCTTATACGTACTTATATTAGAGGATAATATAAAATAATTCGGATAGATTACCGCCAACAAGTTTAAAAAATGGTTTTAGATTAGATAACATAAACCTGCGATGGTTGTGTTTTTTAACTTTTATAATTACGTTTTATGTATTTTTTACGCTAAATAAAAAAAATTACCTTCACTTTTAACCATCATGTCAGGATTTCTCGCAAATCGTAAATTTAAAGGTTAACAAATAGCGAAAAATCTGATACTAAAAAGTAGATGTAAGACTTTTTTATTCAGTTTAATTTTATTTAATTCAATAATTTATTCCATTTTGTGACATATACTGGGTTTCTTACAGCTAAACATCAAATGGGTCCGATGAAGTTGGGAGGAGAGGGGGATCAATTTTAACATTGAGCTTTGAAATTTGCGATTTGAGAAAAATCCTGACGTGATGGTTTAAAATGAAGATCATTTTCGGATTCAGAGCTAAAAAAATACATGTGAATCATTTTTCAAAAGCTAAAAAACGTAGCACAATCCAAAATTTGAAAGACGGTGTAATCCAACAGCATTTAAAAATATGTATCATTTTGTAAAGCATTGAGGTTGTTGTTTTTCATTCTTTTATTTAACAAAAATTCTGTTATTTTTATTCTCTTATATGTTCAGTACAAATTGTATATTTTGTTTTTTGTATATATGTCAGATGATTGAAGATTTCAAAGTTATATTGCAATGCTAATTTTACTCTCAACCATTTCTTTAATATATCTGACGATAATTATATTTCTACTAAATTTGTGAATGACCCCTAAATTGTAGCAAAAAGTATGCTCCAACGTTAAACAGCTATTACTCGGTCAATTTTAATCGTAGAATAACGGGACTTTTTTTGGCCTTACTTGTCAGTGTAACAGGAAAATTTTACTAAATATAACTTATAGGACCGGGGACCGTATAAAAATTTAAATTCTGCAATTCTTCGCTAAATTGTTTTTTCGCTTCAAACTTTTTTTATCTTAACTCTGCACCTAATTTTGACCACTTTTGTAATTGGAAGTATGCATCTAGGGCCAACGGTTGCGAAAATAAAGGTCGGTCAGGTTATACGTGGACACACTGTATATATATATATATATATATAACCATTAATTAAACATTACCGACCATCATTAAAAACCGCATGTGAATGAAATGACAATAAAAATGGTTACCACAAACCTATAATATAGAACTGTATGTATAAAATAAAGTGCCTTATACTTAATTACAAGAATTAATATGGAAGAAAAAAAGAAGAATATGGATACCGAAAAAATTTGAAAAACTATCTATTGAATTACGTTTTCAAGAGTACAGAATTCAATGATATAAGCTGTTGTGGTTACTTAGAACCACTGCGATATTTTTATTTAATTTCATTTAGAAAATATTTTTATTAATCTTGTATTCATTTAATTTTAATATCCGCATTCCAAAATTATTTTAATTCCC
This sequence comes from Maratus speciosus, assembly GCA_963932465.1. Taxonomy (NCBI): domain Eukaryota; kingdom Metazoa; phylum Arthropoda; class Arachnida; order Araneae; family Salticidae; genus Maratus; species Maratus speciosus. The sequence goes on along the minus strand of OZ010787.1, from coordinate 680,401,402 downwards.
TTTTTTTTCAACGCTCCCCTGTAAGTTTTTCTTCTGACATAGCATTTCATTCATTTTAAAATCATAAACGTCGTTTTGAAATCTGTACTTCCGGTAAAAGAATTATCTGGAAAATTCCATATCTTTCTATTTGTGAAGTCATAACCTTTTGTAGCTCCACCCCTTAGCCAATAATATTTAAATCAGTTTAATTCGTAATTTCAAAATTTGTAACTCTTTACTACTGTTTGGCATCTTATCTCAGTGAAATCTATCAAATTTCCTTTTTTTAAAGCAGTTTTTTATATACTTTAGCATTGCATTTTATGCCAAAGCAGGGCGCCTGTATGTTCGTTCCGCCAAAGTTGGCGTGTTTCAAGGATTATAGCAACCCTTTTTTACTCATCTTTTCGGAAAGCTCGTGCGCATTCAGTAGTGCAGTTGAGTTGGGATTCCAATACAAAATGGCTGCCTTTTTGCCGTTCTGTCAAGAATTATGTTCACGCCTGCATGAGTGTTCTATTAACGAACACAGAGAATGGGAGGATGCCTCTTCTCCTTCTACAAAAAATAATAAACGAACTTCGTATCTACAGTAAGAAATGTTAAAAGTGCAAGAATATTTCGGCTGCATAGTTTCGTCTCTTTTTTGTGGCGAGATTCTTTGATCAGTTACTTCTGAGTCTTCAATAGGATGTGGATAAAAATTCTGTTGACGGCATTATTATTATTTTTTATTCAAGTGTTGCTTTTATTTCGAGTCGTAGAATTATGATGCTATAAAAATCATCTAAATGCCTGTGCCTCCATACTCCCCAAGGGAAAGAAATTATTTTATTTTATTTAGTAAGAACGTAGATGTATGTGTTGATCATAAAAAAGGTACATCTAAAAGAATAAGATATGTACTCTATGAGTGTGTTCAAGAAGCACGCGCGTTACGCGCGCGAGCTCAGGAGACAGGAACATGGAGTGGGTCCATATCATGTATGGAATAACACGTAGTATGTTCAGGAACAGATCATGGATTTGATTAATTAAGGTGCTAATTATAAAGATATTTTGTTGCAAAAGGAACGTGTGCTGGATGGCCGAATGGATAAGGCAGTGAACTCGAGACCAGGGATTGTGGGTTCGAATCCCTCCAGTCCCACATTGTGTCACAATTTTTTTTTGTTTTGTTTATTGGTTGTTTTATATTTTTCATAATGAATAAGATATTTTTGATGAAGATATATTTTTTATTTTTGTTATACAGAGGCACGTGTATTTTTATTATAATAATAAAATACTCATTTAAATGTGAGAAAATGAGGTATTTCCAGATGAAAGTTTTAGATCTGAACGCCTTTTAAATATTCAAAGTTTTGTTTCTAAGTGATTATATATGTAGTATGTATATGTATAATGATATAAACATTAAGCAAATCCAAATGAAAAAATAATATATATTGTGCGAAAATATCCTTTTGCACGTAGAATAATTCCTTTTTTTTTTTTTTTTTTTTTTTTTTTGAGTACTTTACGAGTGAATTTTTATCCAGACTAGGCTAGAAATCATATTCTACTTTGAACATTATAAAAATAAAATGTAATAGTTGTAAATTATTTTAACTAAAAATATCTGTACATATATTTTTTAAAGAGATAAAATATATAGGTCTGCTGCCTAGTTTGTAATGAATAAAGTATGATTAGAATGTTTATAAATTTTTTACTGAAAGTATAAGTAAGTATTTTGCTTATACTAACAGAATTTTGAATGCCATTTATTTCTCATGTTTTATGATGTATTTTGGTCTGTTATCCACACGGTATTAAAATATGCAATCATAAAATAAGAAATATATATATTAAAACCTACTCTGAAAAACTGTCTAACTAACAGTGCAAATTCCATTGAAATCCATCCAGTATAAAGTAGATTACAAACAAATCTCATATGTTGATATCAGAATCTTGGTTTACTAACAGCATTCTATTTATCACAGAAGATATAAATCAACTGATAAATCATTTTTAAATAAATAAAAAGAAAATTGTTAAAAAGTTAAAATTTTTAGATCACCAGTTGAATTCTTAAATTGTATCAATCAACCTACCAAACAAAGCACAACCAATAACACATAAGCAGAAAACGCACAATCACGTGATCAAATCGCCCACACAATTTTTTTGAGCAGCTCGCGCGGAGTTTGCGTGCGGTTGGTTAACTAATTTTAAATGCTAAATGGGCTAAAGTAGATAAAGAAGGTCACGTGATATTTTTCCCGACTATTTTAGATTTTATCTGAGTGAACATAGGCATGTATTCCTGTTACGAAAACCATGCTTTGGAAGGATGAAGAAATATAGTCGTTGGTTTTACCTTTTTTGAACCATAAAAATAATGAAATAATTGAATTATGTTAAAATTCCTTTCTTCGATAAGACCTACTCCATGGCATAAACTTCTGAGCGCGCGCGCGGCGCAAAGTGCACCTCTGAACACGCTCTATGATAATGCGCTATGTTCTGTAAAAAAATTGCTTCACAAATAAAAAAATTTGCAAGGAAGATTTCTCATTTTTTTGTTTTCTTTCTGCAAATGTCTCCATCATTTTTCTGTTCTTTCGGGTCAATGCAGGTAATGCTTTTACCTTTTATTTTTTTTTTTGTTCTTAATTTCCAAATGTATGTTAAGTAAATTCAGATTTTCTTTAATTAATGACTGTTATGTCAAAGTGGTCTTTTGTGGCCACAACAAAATGTTAAATATACACTATACGATCGATCCTAAAAAAATGATTTGGAATTTCAATATCCAAAATAGCTTTACAATATTATTCTATCACCTCCTGTCTTCCAAACACAACATAAGCAAATCGGTTGTTTTCTGTGATAAAAAAAGCTAAAAGGTGAAGTTTTTTTTTCTCCTGTACTCAAACAACCAATATGAACAAGAGAATAGTTTCAAGATGAAAACAGAACATTATCAAATGGCATGAAATGGAAAAAAACAATACAACCCTTTAAATATTTAATTTATAGCATAAAAAATAGAAATATTACACAACATACCGAATAAAACCCCAGTTGGTTTTCAAAATATCCTCCCGCACATGGTATCCAAAAGCATGATAAGATTAAGGTGAATAAAACAGTTAAGTTAACACAGAAATTAAAACCTATGGATTCAGTTAATTCATTTTGAAATACCGTGATAAATTCAATAAATATAATATAAATAGAAAATAATATTATATATATATATACCCGTAAGGCATGGTGACGTCACGGCGACGTCGTTGTGAAGTCACACTATGATTTTGTGACCGTCGATGTGACGTCATAGTGACTAGAATGCGAGGTCGTTATGGCCCTTTTAGAGGTCGTTTGTGACGTCACATTGTGACCACTCTGTGAAGTCACGGTGTGACAAATTTGTGAAAAATGTGTCATTTGTGACTATTTTGCATTAACTTTGTGACGAATCTGTGACGAAAGCGACAATGCTTTGAAGTCACACTGTGACCAATTTGTGAAATATGTGTCATTTATGACAAACTTGTCATAAACACTGTGATTTCAAATTAATTGCTTAAAAGACGCAAATACTGAAAAAGATTCCATGCTGGGACTCGAACCCGGGCCATCAGTACAGCGCACTGACATTCTACCGACTAAATCGCATGGAACGATACCCAGGCTGGAAAATTTCTCACTATTACATGTTGGCAAGGCTACAAACGCAGCACTAGATGGAATATTTAGCGTGAGCCACCAACATGATGCAAACACGAAACTTAATTAAATCCAGCATCGGTTGAAATTATATTAATACTTGGAAATTTTTCCAGAGAGAACCATTCGCCTTGCATACAATATTTCACATGAAAATCAAATTTCAAATTAATTGCTTAAAAGGCAATTTTAATTTGAAATGATGTATGCAAGGCGAATGTTTCTCCCTGGAAAATTTTCCAATTATTAACATAGTTTCAATCGATGCTGGATTTAAATAAGTTTCGTGTTTACCCCATGTCGGTGGCTCACGATAAATATTCCATCTTGTGCTGTATTTGTAGCCTTTTTAACATGTAATAGTGAGAAATTTTACAGGCTGGGCGTCGTTCCATGTGGTTTAGTCGGTAGAATGTCAGTGTGCTATACTGATGGCCCGGGTTCGAGTCCCGGCATGGAATCTTTTTCACTATGTTGGCCTTTGCGCCTTTTAAGCATTTAATTTGATATTTGATTTTCATTTGAAATATTGTATATAAGGCGAATGATTCTCTCTGGAAATTTTTCTAAGTATTAATACAGCGATGAATTTTAAAATAAACTTTTGCTGTAAATATAAAATCTTATCTTTTTACCGTACTTTTTAGCAAAATATCGCCATTTTGGAGTCCTATTCTTTTAAAACATTTTAAATTTTTCCACTTAAAAAAGAATGCTTATCAACTGACATATTTTTTTATTAAGTTCTATGCTTGATATTGAGTTCAAGCTTGATATTTAGAATGTGTAAGTTTTTTTAACTTGTTGTGATTTGTCATTGCTTTATTAAATACGAACATGGAGACTAACGGATATTAATACAACTGTAATTTATAGAGCGGCATGATAAGCGATATTTATTTAAATTTTTTATTCCCGTGTATATTGTATTTTGTGAATATGAGCTAAATAGATTTGGTATGTTTTATAGGAAAAGACTGATCTGGGAAATAGAAAAAAACGAGTAAGAAAAATCATGCGTTAAGCATAGATTATAAAATACTTTCCAACACTTTCTGAATGCTTTAACAAGACATCGTAATTTAGGGAAATGACGTAAATAAGATAACTAAGTAAACATTTTAGAAAACGCATAAAACATTTGAAAAACTGATTTCAGCAGTTACCGTCCATAGCCAAATATGTTTTCCAATTCTTTTGAACAGCCCTGTATTTGATCTGTAGGTTGACACACTGAAAAAAATGAAGTACTCAAAAATGAGTAAACCGACGTACTCATATCGAATTGAATATTTTTGGATCAAAAATGAACCTATACTTTCTCTATTTTGAAACATTACATGTAATCAAACCCAAACAAACGAATAGTTTTGTACCCTGCAATGGTTCATTTCATTTATGGCGGCATAAATGATGTTTATTAATGTAAATATTAAATTATGCACAGCATTTTAAAAATATTTTAAAAGTGCTTGGAAATGATGCTCTTGTCATAAAAATATTCGATTTGTGCATCTTGTTAAGAATTTTGCTATTTTTCTTAATAAATAATCAATTAAATAAAATTTCTTGTTAAGAACTTTGAACGGTAAATAAATGTCAGTACATTTTTACTTTAAATTTTAGGGTTTTTTTATTTCGGGGGGGGGGGGGGGCAGTACATAACGATTCATATTTGATCACAACCATGGAATAAAAAATGAGTACATGTGTTTCTCAACTTTGAGTACATTTGGATCGGAGCTATTTTGAGTATGTGACGCATTTAAAATTGAGTACTTTTTACTCAATTTTGAGTACCCATTTTTTTAAGTGTATATATATTATATAATGGGAAAATTTAGTTTATCAAGAAAACGCCTAACAGGTTGAAATTCTTTTTCAGCAATTTATACTAATGTATGGAAACATACTTGAATACTTTTCTACAACCCTGTAGTTTACCTAGAATCTTTATTACACGCCACTGTTTAGTTAAAATTAAATTCAAACTAAGACACTTTTAAAACTGCTGAAATCACATTTCCAGAAATTATAATATATAGACGGCCATATATGCAATTCGTTACGTGACCCTGTATATCATTTTAGGTATATTCTACAAACATTTCTTGGTAAATTAAATGCAGTTCAGTGAAAAAAAGCATAACTTATTTAAAAACCACCTTTAAGCAATTTGAGCCCATACCCAGTAATCCTTACGAATACTTTTGTGTAGCCTTGTATAGGAATTATAGCATTTATATACACCATATGCTATGCATGAATATAGTGAATCGTAAAAGCGCATATCATAATTAAAAATACATTTCCAGCAATCATAGCTAATGAACAGTACTTCGGATACAATACAATATCTAAAATATTTTGTGTGTCCCTGTAAATGCTATATACGTATTATTCGTATTATACATGAAATAATTTATAGTATGTAAACCTCAGCGACATATATCAATTTCATTATATATGAAATAGATTAACATAATTAAAGTATGCCGCAAACAATTCCCTCCACCCCTAAATCATTATGTATTTGAATTCCCTTTTTAGCCCTGTAAATGAACAATAACTATTCTTTGCATCGCATAGTCAACAGAATGCATATTTTAGTTCATTTCATAAATGCATATAAATTTTATTCTGTTTGAAAGCGTGCGTAAAATCATTAAAAATCATTTGAAACGATTTCTTCCCATAGGCCGTAATGTAACGGAAAACTTTTGGCTGTCCCTGTAAGTGAACAAAGCATGCTACAAACTTCATTACAAATAGGTACCGTGCTATGGTAAACGTCAATAACATCCAAAAATTTCAGGGCAATCCGAGTATATTTTCGAGAGTTAGAGTGCGGGCAGACTGCTAGACGGACTGACGGAGAGACAACCCGAAGTCATAAGCACTTTTCAACTTGTGTCCTGTATTATGTCTCCTGTATTATATGAACTTTTAAAAAATATATACTGAAGCAGTTTAATCTATAACTTCCAATAGGCATGAAAAACACTTTATTTCAATGCTTAAATATTTTACTTTTTAGTGCTAATAATTACGTGTATCATAAACGTAGAAAATGAATTTACAATAGAAGAAAATTTAATAACCGATTCAGAATGTCTATAATTAAATGTTTGATTAAAATCACAAACAGAAAAAATGCTTACATACAATTTAAAAAAATAAATATACCAATTTGAAAAACACTAAAAATAATAATTAGTGTTTATAATTGTACTATTAAACAACAGCAAACTACAATAGATAAATTAAATGCATTATTAGATTTAACAATATCTCAAAAATATTTCCATATGGTATAAGGAATTCCTATTATTTTATAATTTTGGCAAATGTTAAATTTGAAAACATTGGTTTGAAGATTTAGGATTTTAAAAGATAATTTAAAATATTATTAGCACTAAAAGAAAATTCTTTCAAATGTTTCAATTCTGTAATATGTAAAAATACATTTTCCCAGTATAACGTTAATTTCTAGTCTGAAACAGTTTCCTAATCTCATGATAATCGAACATCATATTTAACCCCAAAATAATAATAGCTATAAGTGTTAGTAATCAAAAAATAGTAAGAAGCCGATAAAATAATTCCAAATCATTGTCGTTCCATACATTTTCAATCTCAAGTAAGAATAAATTAATGTTTATATTAATTCCAGTATGAATGTAGGCATGAATCAGTCTCTGCACAGTTTTTTTTTTCAAGCGATGGCAGATTAAGATATTTTTCTATACAGTTATCGAATTGGAAAATATCGCTTCTGACAGTTAAAGATCAGTCTCTTACAAATATGACATAAAACTATTTAACTCATACTATACAAATCAGGAATAAAATATTTAAATTAAATAAAACTTACATATACGTTCCATTAATATCCGTGTATCCTAAAATGGTCATTTCCTTATCTTAAAGTGTTGTATACGTGGTGATGTTCTAAAAACAGTAAACTATTTCCCGCGTCTTCTCATATTTATTTTTCTGTGGGCAGACGATTTTCAAGCAGATGGTCCATTACAGATTATTTGTTTTTGCACGCATGAGATATGAACTTGAATGCGCAGTAATTTTCTGAAAGTATCGTTAATTAAAATTTTGTATTTGAAGAAATGTCCAATGTATTTAACCTTTTATTTTTATCCGTACCAAATAATTCAAGTTAAAATGTATTGTAAAGTTCCTTTTTTCTAAAGAATTATAATAATAATATTCATAATTAGAGTTTATTAGATAAAACATTGTTTAAATTTTTAAAAGGTGTAAAAATAAATTTAATGGTAATAACGACCCCCCCCCCTCTATTTTTTCTTTTTTTTTTAAAGTAAAGTTTGTTTTGCACAAATTTTGTATATTTCATTTATTTTCGGAAAATGCTAATTTTATTAAAAAAGTCTGAAAGAAGTAAAATTTATGACTTGAATACAAATTATAAAAATATTCTAAAGCAACAAATGCACAGATGATTAAACTCTGAAGACTCTTTCTACGTGCTCATTAAAAGGTGCAGATTTAACTGTAATAGAATATTTTTAGTTTGAAACCACAGAAGTGTTTCGAATACCACTGGTTGGCAAAAAAATAAAATAAGAATTCCTCCCTGCAAACTTAATATGTAAAGTGTACAGATTTAATACTCCTAATTCTAAATATGTTATCCAAATTGCTTCAGCACGTAACATTTTTCCTAGAAACACTTATAATAGCAATCTTAGACACTTATAATAACTTAATAATAACAAAGAGTGAGGGATTATTATATTAAATTGCAAAGCTAGATAAAATTGAAATCATGAAAAAAGTATACTTTCACTGTCTTAGATATCAAATTGATAAAATATCGTATGATAAAATATCGCTAATGATTGTTTCGAATAATCCTGATCTTTAAAAAAAGAAATAAATAAATAAATTTCCTCCCAGCAAATTAAATATGTAAAGTGTATAAATTTAATATTCCTAATTCTAAATATATTATCCAAATGCTAGATAAAATTGAAATCATGAAAAAGTATACATTCACTGTCTTAGATATCAAATTGATAAAACATAGCCTGAAAAATTAGTTTATTAATGCTTGTATCGTGCACTTTATTTATTATCCCCCCCCACCCTCCTCTTTAGTGACAGAATTTACCATTTGCTATCCACTAATATATTTTCATTCCTTATGCCGCTGTAACTAGTGACTGTTTAAAATATTTCTCTTCATTTTCAAAGATTTTTGAAGTTCATATTTTTGTCACACTGTGACTTACAATATGGTGGTTTTTTGTCACATATGTGATGTGACGTACGTTACATAGCTGTGACATAACAGTGACGTCACATTTTTTTTTAATTGCCAGAAAAATATAATGTTACAGTAAATAACATCTTTTAAAGAATTTTCGTAATTTTTTAAAATTTTCTAAGAAGTTCACATCTCAGTCACAATGTGACATCACTGAATGATGGCATTTTGGTCACAGATGTGACCGGACCATAGTGACTTACAGTGACGTCACAACGACGTCACCGTGACCATGCATGCTATGAGGTTATATATATACAGGGTGTTTCACTACCAGACCGACAAACTTTGAGGGGTGATAGTAGACATGAAGACAAACATTATTAAATAGGAAACCATGGGGCGCAAACGTCTTCTGTAGGAGCTAGGGGTCATTAAAGTTTAAGGTCCAAAACTTCAAACGATAATAAAAAAACACAAAAAAACACACGATTCGTTTGCGGTTTTCGCTAAAATCTTTCTTTATTTCACGATTTTCTTAAAAATTTTTTTTTTAAAGGTTTACGTTCAAAAATTGTCGATAGAGGGCGCTTTCGACTTTAGAGTAACGAACAACTACTTTTTACCGTTATTTTTTGCATGGGGTTAAAATTATTCTAAAGTTTAGACTTTAACTTAAATTTTAAGCCCATAATCGAAAAAATTGGGATCGGGTAACTAGCGAAAATTGAACTGTGAACAGAGGGGGAGGATTTTAATCGCTCATAAACATTGAACAAACTAATCGATTTTGTTGTGGTTTGCATGTAGGTTATTCCCTTGGTAATTATTTTATTCAAAAAGACGTACAGCTTTAGTGTCCTCATTTTTTGATATAGGGCGCTTCCGACACATCTCCGACATTTCAATGATATTACTCCTGGGTGTTTTACTACCAGACCAACATACTTCCAGGAACTGTTAGGGATGCAAAGACGACTCGGAATCACATAGGAATGTAACGTCGGAAATGCCTTTTTTGCGAGTTATGGTTAAAAGAAGCAGAGAAAAAAGCAACAGAAAGAAGCAGAGAAACAGCAACACGTTAATGTGACAGAGAATAGTTTATTTAAAGGTTTTACTACAAAACGTCAAATAAAATGTTTTGTGTATAAGACTCCCGCACCTTCAGTTGAAGACCTCGTGGCTCGTATTTCTGTAGCTGCCAGAAAGCTATCAGAGATGCCAGGAATCTTCCAGAGCGTGAGGAATTCTATGAGACGCCGCTGTCAAGCTTGCCGGACTATTTCTGGTCGTAATTTCGAACGCCTTTTGTAATAAAACCTTTAACTAAACTGTTTTCTGTCACATTAACGTGTTGCTGTTTCTCTGCTTCTTTCTGTTGCTTTTTTCTTTGCTTCTTGTAACCATAACTCGCAAAAAGGCATTTCCAACGTTACATTCCTATGTGATTTCGAGTCGTCTTTGCATTCCTAACACTTCCGGGAAGTATATTGATCTGGTAGTAAAACACACAGGAGTAATGTCATTGAAATGTTCTAGATGTGTCGGAAGCCCCCTGTATCAAAAAATGAGAAGACCAAAACTGTGCGCCAAAACTGTGTTCGTTTTGAATAAAATAATTCCCAACAGAATGACCTACACGCAAACCGCAACAAAATCGATTAGTTTGTTCAGTGTTTATGAGCGTTTAAAATCTTCCCCGTCTGTTCACAGTTCATTTTTTGCTAGTTACCCGATCCCAATGTTTTCGATTTTGAGCTTAAAATTTAAGTTAAAGTCTAAACTTTAGAATAATTTCAACCCCATACAAAAAATAACGGTAAAAAGTAGTTGTTCGTTACTCTAAAGTCTAAAGCGCCCTCTATCGACAATTTTTGAACGTAACCTTTAAAAAAATTTTAAGAAAATCGTGACATAAAGAACGATTTTATCGAAAACCACAACCGAATCGACCCTTTTTTCCGTTTTTATCATCGTTTGAAATTTTGGACCTTAAACTTTAATGACACCTAGCTCCTACAGAAGACGTTTGCGCCCCATAGTTTCCTATTTAATAATGTTGGTCTTCATGTCTACTATCACCCCTCAAAGTTTGTTGGTCTGGTAGTGAAGCACCCTGTATACATATATATATATATATTCGTTTAAGAAATAAAAACGTGCATAAAAGCCCCTTAAGATTGAAGACTTAGGATGTGGTTTGGACGGTTGGGTCATTTTACCTCCGCACACAATCTAACCCTCTTCTGTGGTCACAAATGGACATATAGCGTAATAAAGTTATTTTCCGTATAACTACCCTTATGAAACTGTTTGTGTAGCGAGATACACATATGACAAACCTATTAGTGGAATAAAACGCAAAATGAATTTTTGCGAGATGTATCTATTTTTCTTGCGGGTGAGCGATATGTAAAATACAGTAAAAAATGATTACACTAAAAAAAAGTGTTGTTATTTTTCTTGCACTTTATGTTGTAATTTTTCAAGCACCGATACGAAATCGAATACGAGAACCGATCTGTGAAAGAGAATTCAAGCAACAAATGAAGTAAAAATTGAATTATTTCTGTCACGTACAACATGAAGCCAATAGGGACGCGGCTTTCTCCAGACTTGAGAAATTTTACAGCACTCTTAAAGACAGCAGCTTGTATATTTTACAGCGAATGTGTTGGGAGCCGGGATGACAGTAGCTTTTGTTGTAAAACACAGAATTTTTTTTTTCAGTGTATTGACTTAACAGTTTTATTTAAAAAACTGATTATATTACCAAAGCTATAATCCGTTATTTTATAAAATGCACATTATGGATCATCATTAAAAATAGCGAGCCAATTTAAAAGGGTATGTTGAAATTTTAGCATTTTGATAATACCGATATACAGAAATAAATGAATTTTCAGATAACAACATTTAAAGGGAATTGGATGCAGTTGAAAGCTTTTATATTTTATTTTAATCATCGGACCTTTAAGGCACTTCGTTCGAACATAATACAGATGCAAAAATTCATCTTAAGCAAAAATCTGCAAAATTGTTGTTTCCGCCATTTTTCGCGAAATAAAGGCAATTCCACTTAAAGAGCGCACGGTGTTTTATAATTATTTGTAACTATTTTGTAATTTTTCTAAAAAACAGTAAATTTAAATATCAAATAATATTTTATTACTCAAAAGTACTTGACACACGAAGAAGTTTTGTTATAAATAACAGAAATAATTGTAAACTCTTTTAATATTTTCGATAAATCTACGTATTTTCAGTATCATACGATGTTTTTAGCTACTGTAAAAATTTAACCAATTTCCTTCTTATACTACTGTCATCATTCACTCCTAAAACAACGCATGAAAAATAATAACTGATTTTTTACTTAAATTAATCAAACGAATTCGGTGTTTACGAATATTACATGGAAAAAATTTAATACAGCATTTTACACAAATTGAACCTGGATACCAGACAACAAATTCAACCCCGGTTTAAAAAGGGCCAGGTCAGATTAGACGTAGAGTTCAAAAGAATGTGCAATAATGCCAAGATCCGACCCACAAACAAGTAGAAAAAAATTAACCTGACCGAAACTGGATCAATCAATTATTCTTTGCGCGAAAGACCAGCTAGGTATTTTTTAATATACAAATAACTGAATCATTGTTCTTTTTCGTTTCTTTGAAAAATTATTACACACAGTTTCAGATACGCAGTGCATTTTTTTTTCTCTAAAAACAATTTACTTTTTGTATTTGTTTCTTTGTTACCGAATGCAGAAATTTTTATAGCACGCCAAATTTGTCCACTGTATTACAGTAAATTAACAAAGGAATTAGCCATTATTTAAAAATTTTGCGCGGCATTAGAATTGTAACTATTCTTCAGATAAAACTAAGAGTAAAAACCAGACCGGGATCGGGGATTCTACATCGGCAGTTGAAGCCAGAGCAATACCCAGGCGAAACGACAGCAAGCCCCATCAGACAAAAGAATCTGCCATCCGGCTGAAGGTACAGTCATGGAAATAAGTAAACATCCCCTACTAAACCCTCAACAAATTATCGTAGAAGAAAGTTACAGGTACCAAACGATTGGAAATAAAGTCTACTTTTAAATGATGTATATAAAATTTGCTTAGGGGGGCATCTACTTATTAAAACGAACTCAAACTTCATTTTTTTTCAATGACAATACCCAATTTTAATGAGATATTTGAAATCTTCGTTCTAACTATGCCTAGATTCCCAATTTCAAGTCATTTGAATAATAAGTTTTTGAATTATAAAAACATTCAAAATTTAGTGCTTCTAACGTCAAATTACATTTTCATATTTTCATTAATATCTCCCGAAATTATACTCCTAATGTACTAATTTTTTGTGTAGCAATAATACTAAAATACCCAAACATAAATACGTTGAATTTGTAATTTTTATAATTTTATGATATGAATTATGAAATTAATATTCGAAAAAATTATGAATTGCAAACTACAATTTTCTTGGTGGATTTAGATTTATTAAGTCCTGCTTCTCATAGTCCTTCAGAGAGGACCAAGAGAAGACGAGCCGAATTTTCGTTATACCGAAGGGTGCTGTGCTGTCACCGCATCCGAAGGACGCCATGAGGACGGCTTCCAACTTTAACGGTGCGGCGGCGGTCACTTTACACTCTCAAGTGGACGAGGCGGGATCACAGAGAAGGATGGACTACACTCCCTTCTTTGGTCATGTAGTGTGTGGCTTATTCCAATGTGAATCACAAAAGAGGAATCATGTATGGTCACCACATCAGACGCGCGTTGAAACGACTAGACGGACTTGGACTAGGCATGTAGTCAGCAAGACACAGCGCCCCTTTTCTAGGTGCCTCTGCTTCAAGTCCCATTCCACACCTAATTGTGCCTGATCGGGAACAAAGCGTAGAATAGTACTTCCTTCGCTAACAATAAAATGAGTGGCTGCATTCGAAAAACATTTTTTATTGTTCAGATAAATAATGACGAATAGATTAAAACATTTTATTATTTTAAATACAAAACGGGGGGCGGGAGGCAGGAATAGAAGAAAAGAATAATTCATTGAGCTTTATACAAATTATTCGGAATTTCTTTATCATGAGAAATAAATTAAGAAAAACAGCTAATTATATAATTAGACATTTTTTTCTTAATTATTTTTAATAAAAATTGATCTTTCATATTACCATGTAAAACGTTATGTCTGAAATTCGGAAAAGATGAATAAATCAAAAAAAAAATCAATGTGACGTAGGATCGCATTTAAGAGTACTGCAGATTCAAGAACAATTGTCAATGTTCCTGATGATTGCGTCAGTTCGTTTACCACGATAAACGTCAGTTCGTTGGCAAATTATTTGAGCCTCTTTAACCCTTTATGTACTGAATTATGAATTCATGAAAACTTTATCTTCTAAAGCATTTTTCGTGACTTGTTTAAACTAAACATTTTAGAAGGATTTTAGAAGGCTTGAGTGATTTAGAAGGATTCATTAAATTTGAATTGATAGGGATTTTGAACACACCCCCACTCAAATCTTTTATTTTAAATATTTTCTTAGTATTTTGTAGAATTAGGAAATGTACATATATAATGTTCTTACAATTGAAATATAGAAATATTTCCGAATTGACCCCCCCAACGCTAAGAAAGCTGAAAAGATGCAAAGGCAAAAGAAATCATCCTTTTAAAAATATTTTTGTTTTGTGTGTAACCAATAAGGCTTTTGGAGCAAGATAATGCATTGTATCTATAACTCATTCTAAACTGTATTACAACTAATAGGTGTATTAAATGAATTTTATAACAAGTTATTTTAATGGTACTTGTAGGTACCGTCAGTAGATAAAGGGTTAAGCTCTCGGAAGCGGGTTAGTGACCATGGGATTCAAGTCGAGAAAATAGGCTGATCATTCCATATGAACTTAATCGACTGTTCAAGATATTGATGGATGGGGTGAGTCAGATGAGTGTTGTTTCTAATGCATCGTCGATTAACATTTGTATATTTGTATTATCGTATTAACATCGTATCGTATTTAACATATTGCATTAAAATTATAAATCGAAGATTCTATAAATGTATCCCTAATTTTGGTCACAGTCTATTGGACAATAAAATGTAAAGCCACATTCCCATCTCTGTAGAATGATAGTTTTATGCGGCAGCTAAAAAACAGTATGTCAGTATGTCCACATAAAAATATACAATTGTCAGTGTTCCTAGTGATTGCGTCAGTTCATTTACTACTTGATGATGAGAGAAAACTCCTTAAAAATACTGTGTGGATAACTTTTTTCTAAATTATGTTCCTAAGACTCTAAACTACATCAGTCTGTTATCATGATATCTGTCTCTGTAACGTGCCACTTAGGTGCATTTCTTGGATTTCTGATGCAATTTCCTAATTTTTGTTAACATATTGCTTATCTAAAAAATGCCACCATGAAGTTTTGAATGTACCCTGGTGAAACACATCTAAATTATATGAATGGGAGTCACCCTTTTCAGGTGCGTTCGTAATTATATAAATACGTAGCACCTATAGTGATAGTTCATCCCGTCTGTCCGTCCGTCTGTTTATAACAGAGCAAAAAGTACCCAGCCGAATGGTCTAAAATTTTAAATATATAATTGTTGTAAAATTTTGTCAAGATTTCAAATTTTATGAAAATCGGGTGTATAGTTTAATGACAGGGATAGTCAAAAGTTTTTCGTTGCATTTTGGCCGATGGGAAAAATTATTTCAAGTGCATTTTAATGATGTTACAGCCTTTCGAACAGAATTAAATTGATATGCACTGTTGAAGTGCACTAAAATATACATTCAGTACCATATGCGGTGCAAAAAATATTAAAAAAACTACTTATAGTACGAACGCTCCTCATTTGCCACGTTTGACGTGCAATTTCCAACTTGTTTACTTTATCAAAATTCAGTTAAACTTCAAGATACGCAATTTGTAAGGATGTTGTTGAAGGACATTTTTTTTTTCTAATGGACCCGTTTGTTCGAGAGGATCGTATAAAAATTTAAAAAATGTCTTAATGAAAATTTCCTTAACGTAATCTTGCTTCCAGCGCTATTTTGAACGTTTTTGCAAGTTACATTGTCTACATGTAAAATAAATTAATGCTCATTTTAAGCTTTTGGGTCACCCTGTATAGTCGGATTTCTATTGAACGGTCTTATTTTTCTCTTTAGAACGAATTCTAAATTCCAATTTTGTCGTCCCAGCCGATTCTGTTTTTCACATTTTAAATCTTGTGGTCAAAAACGGCGCTGAATTAAAGCATATAAAATGGAGAAATTGTCGATTTCTCCCAGGCAGCTGTTACAAAGATCGATCGCGGAAATAGCTATGCGGAATCTCACAATGTGCCTTATATCTCATTTTCTGTTTCCATTTAAGATTTCGTGAGCAATTCTTTAATTAATAGCAGATTTCTTTTAGTAATATAAAATGGCATAGATTTTAAGATGCTAAACTTTAAAAAAAAACAGGATGCATACTTTTGTAGAAAGCAAAATCTTAAAATAAAATTTTCTTTTTTTTTTATTTAACTTTCTGTGACATATTTTATAAAAATATAAAATTTGCTAGAATAAAAACAATAAGCACTATGTTACGGCGTAAATGCCCTCAAATTTATTTGTTTATAATTTAACTCTGTTTATCTTTCATATTGCGAAATATAATTATAAAACTGATTTCTTTTGACAGAAAAAATCTAATCTGTTTATCTAAATTGTTTATAACCCTGAATCAATATTTATGAGTAACATTATGATTTCAAGGTCATGTAATATAGATTTATTTACTTTATAATAATTTTGAATTGATGGTGATTTATTAGTTTTATAATTACTTGGATGTCATTTAAATGAATATTATAGCTATTTAGAAGATTTATAACTGCATATTGTAATTTTTATTTTGATGTTTATTTTATATAATATGTATCATTTTTAAAATGGTCAGTCTTGACTCTGTAACCAAGCAGAGAACATGTAACATGTCCTGACTCTGTAATCAGAGATGCCAATTGTTAAATCATGGCTCTGTTTAATACAGAGTGTATAGTGGAAGTCCTGACTCTGCAACCAAGCAGAGAACACATTTTTTTTTTGTATTGGCTCTGTTAAATACGGAGAATTACTATTATGGAACAATTATTAACTTCTAATGATGAATAGAATTTACATACTATTTCAGTTTTATTTAATAAACTATTTATTCTAATTGCTCTCCCATCTCACTTGGATTTTGAAAATTTATTTGTCAGACGAATTTCGGCGCCAACATTTATTTTTGGTGCCGAAACCCGGGAAACATTTTTTTTGAAAGAATAGTGAGCAGTTTGTCAAAGTGATTTGTGATTAACAACTGTGATTTATTTTTCAACATGTGATTAGTGTGTGATTTATCTTTCAACCTGCGATTAGTGTGGAATTATTATTGTGCCATTTGGATTACGACATGCCATCTACATTACCTGGAATTAACAGGTAAGAAAATATTTTTTTCATTTTCTATGAATGGTTAATGTTTTAAAATAAGAATTATTCTTTATTTAAAATGGAAAATCTTGAAAAGCTGAAAGCAAAACGTTCTGTTGAACGAACGAGTTTCACGAAATTAATTACAAAATTAGAAACATTATTAAATGATGACATTGATAATACGAAAACCGATGAATTATTAGAGCTTCAAGAAATATTTCTCTTAAAAGAAACGGCTTTCCAAAGTTTGAATCGTGATATTGAAGCTCAAATATCCGACTTAAAAGAATATGAAAAGGACATTGCTAATAGTGAAAAGTACACTGACCAATTGATCAGTGCTAAATTTAAAATTAAAAATAGATTAAGAAAATGTAAAAAGGATAATGTTTCTATGATAGCAACTAGTCGTGTAAATTCATTGAATGGTTCTGCTAGTGGAACAGAAACGAGTTCTGCCATGAAATTGCCTAAATTAAATGTTCCAAAATTTTCTGGTGAAATCGAAGAATGGGTCGAATTTTTTAACTGTTTTGAAACATCGATACACCAGAATAAATCACTATCTAAGATAGAAAAATTCGCTTATCTAAAATCCTTGTTATGTAATCGGGCCTATAATGTGGTAGAAGGGTTTCCTTTGACAGAACAAAATTATGATACTTGTATTGATTTATTAAAGGACCGTTTTGGTAAGGTTGATGTTATTATTAATAAACACATGACTAATTTATTAAATATGGAACCAGTTAAAAATTGTTCAAATTTAAATGCATTAAGAAGATTGCATGACATGTGCGAAGTTAATATTAGAAGTTTAAGAAATTTGGGGGTAACATCCAGTTCTTATGGACAATTGCTAAATCCTATTTTGCTAAAGCTATTGCCCCATGAATTAGTGATTGAATATCATAGAAAACGTGATACTAGCAAAGAGTCAGATGTAACCGATCTAATTGCCTTTCTGAAATGTGAAATAGAATGTAGAGAAAAGGCTTTGTCAATGACAAGTTCTAAAAATGATGCATCCTCTTCTTTTGTACATAAAAATAAAACTGAATTTCGTGAAAAGAAAACATCAAATAAATATCAACATGCTAATACCTTAAATGCCACTATTAAAGTTTTTTGTGTATTTTGCAAAGGTAATGATCATTTATCTTCCGAGTGTAAAAATTTAGCTGATGATAAGAAAAGATTAATGTTACGTAAGGAGGGTAGATGTTACAAATGCTTTTTGAAATCGCATTTATCTTCGCAATGCCGCATAAAATTAAAGCCATGTCTAAATTGTAAAAGCACTGAACATAACAAATTATTTTGCTTTAAGAAAAGTTTGAAACCGGAAATTAATGAAAATCAAAATCAAACAGTTGTATCTAATTCTCATTGTAATTTTAGAAATTCTAAGCATGCTGTTTTATTGCAAACATGTTGTGTAACTGCTCAAGGTAATTCTAAATCAAAGGTAGTTCGATTATTACTTGATTCTGCAAGCGAAAAAAGCTTCATAACAAAAGCATTAGCTCGTGAATTAAATTTGCCTGTTTTAAGAAAAGAACATTTAACTGTATTCGCTTTTGGCATGGATCAAGGTCGCGAAGAAGAATATGATGTTTTTAAAATTAAATTGCGAAGTAAAATGAATTATCATCGTTTTATAGATGTTGAGGTGCTAGCTACCGATTTGATAAGTGCAACAACATTGAAGGTTCCCAATTCTGACCCTCTAGTTATAAAATACATTGAAAGTAAAAGATGGAGGTTAGCCGACCCTACGCCCGAGGAATCCGAAGTACAAATTTTACTTGGAGCTGATTATTTCTGGAATGTTCAGAGAGGTGTCATTGAAGAAATTAATGACCATTTATATGTAGCTAATACACTTTTTGGGTACACAATAGTGGGAAAAATAAACTCTAAAGGTAACGAAAGAGTTAATGCTCATCTTGTATCTGTTAATGAAATAGAAAATTTTGATTTGCAAAAGTTTTGGAAACTAGAGTCTTTGGGTATTTGTGATAGTAAAAATGAATTATTTTCACAAAAGGATTTAGATGCTCTTGATTTATTTAATGATAATTTAAATTTTGTAAATGGAAGATATGAAACTAAACTTTTGTGGAAAGTAAATAAAAATGAATTGGAATCCAATTTTGATGTAGCTAAACATAGACTTTGGGGATTAAAATCAAAATTGTGCAAAAATGAATGGTTACTTAAGGAATATGAGAAAATATTAAATGAACAATGTGGTTTGGGTATAATTGAAGAATGTGAGTTTAATAAAGATGAAATAAACACGTATTACATGCCTCACAGACCAGTAATAAGGGAAGATAAATCGACAACTAAAGTAAGAATTGTTTTTGATGCGTCATCCAAAGATAAGGGGGCAAAATCGTTAAACGAGTGCTTATTTCCTGGGCCCAATCTAAATCCTAACATATTGGACATTATTTTAAAATTCCGTCTCCACAAAATTGCTTTCTTGGCCGATATAGAAAAGGCATTCTTGCAAATCCAGATACAACAAGAAGATAGAAATTTTTTGAGGTTCCTGTGGTTTGACAATATCACTAGTAACAATCCCATTTTGAAGGTTTTTCGCATGACCCGTGTAACTTTTGGTGTAACAACTTCACCCTTTTTCCTTTCTGCAACCATCAAACATCACATTGAGGGGTATAAAGATTTGTTTGGAAAAATAGTTAATATGCTGGATACTTCCTTATACGTTGATGACCTGTTTCATGGAGCTGATTCAGTAAATGAAGCTTTTGTTTTATCAAACGGTGCAGAGAAGATATTGAGTGAGGCCAATATGAAACTCAGAAAATTTAAAACCAATTCTTCCGATTTAAAATTTTTATGGAAGGAACATGGAATAAACTTTGAGGAAGACACTCTTGAACAAAATCTTTCGAAGGTATTGGGAATTATATGGATAACAGAAAGTGACACCTTGAAAATAGACATACAACCACTTTTAGTAGAATTTGACCATAAAATTATTACCAAACGTATTGTTTTACAAACTGTGGCAAAAATTTATGATCCTATTGGACTCATTTCCCCTTTCGTGATAAGAATTAAATTTTTAATGCAAGAACTCTGGGAACATGGAATTGACTGGGATTCTACATTACCAGATTCTTTAAGTGGAAAATTCAGAAAATGGCATAATGAAATAAAAGACTTGGTAAATTTTGAAATTCTTAGAAAATATTTTGTAACTATCCCAAAATTAAATCCTGAAACCGCTCAACTTTTCATATTTTCTGATGCTAGTTTAAAGGGGTATGGGTCAGTGGCTTATTTACGTGATTCTTCTTCTTGTGAAACTTCATTTGTAATAGCAAAGTCGAGAGTAGCGCCTCTCAAGAAAATTACATTGCCGCGCATCGAACTTCTTGGAGCACTTACGGCTGCAAGATTAGCGAATTATTTAAAGGAAATATTTAAAATTGTGAATGAAAATATATTTTGTCTAAGTGACTCCCAAATTACCTTGCACTGGATTAAAGGAAGTGCTAACAACTGGAAGCCCTTTGTGGCAAACCGCGTACGCGAAATTCAGGAACTTGTTGCTCCTGTACAATGGAAATTTTGTAAAGGAAAGGAAAATCCTGCAGATGTTCTCTCTCGTGGTTGCTCTGCATCTGAATTGATTAATAACGAGGTATGGTTACATGGTCCTAGCTGGCTGAAGGAAGAATCGTTACCAGTATTTCCCCCTGAAACTCAACCTAATCTACCTGATGAAGAGGTCTTGCAAGAACAACGTAAAACGCTTGTTTGCTCCATATCCCAAAATATTCCAGAATTTGAGCTTTTATTTAAATTTTCATCCTGGTCTAAATTAAAACGAATTACGGCTTGGTGCCTCAGATTCATCAAAAATAGTACATGCCCATCTGAACGAGTCTATGGTTTTTTGACTGTTCCAGAACTTGAAAGGGCAACAAATGCTATTGTGAAATTAATTCAAAACCATGAATTCGGAGACGAACTGAAAATTCTAAAATCCAGAAAGATCCTAAATTCTAAAAGCAAACTCCTTCCTTTACATCCATTTCTTGACGAAAATGATATTCTTCGTGTTGGAGGTAGGCTAAAAAATGCAAACTTGTCTGAATATCAAAAACATCAAATCATTCTCCCTAAAAGGCATCATGTTACAGACTTGATAATAAAGTATTTTCATGAGAAACATCTTCATAGCGGGACTCAATTGACAATTTCAGCAATTCGACAAAAATTTTGGATAATTAATGCTAAAGAAGCTGTGAAAAGAGAAATAAGGAAATGTATGAAATGTTTCCGAAATTCATCACACCTTTCATCTCAGTTGATGGGAAATCTGCCATCAGCACGCGTGACACAAGCTCGAGTATTTTCAAGAGTAGGAGTCGACTTAGCCGGCCCCTTTTTGATCAAACCTCGTAAGGGACGTGGTGTGAAACCCTTTAAGCATTATGTTTGTCTGTATGTTTGTTTCGTAACAAAAGCTATCCATCTTGAGTTAGTCACTGATCTTACAACTGAAACCTTTCTAGCCTCATTGAAAAGATTCGTGGCTCGACGTGGAAAACCTCTAGAAATATTTTCCGACAGAGGTACAAATTTTGTAGGGGCAGACCGCGAAATAAAGAGAATGATGTCTCTAATTGCTTCTGATGAAAAATTGCACAAGTATCTTACTGACGAAATGATAGTATGGAAATTCAACCCACCTTCCGCCCCTCACTTTGGAGGCCTTTGGGAAGCGGGAATAAAACAAATGAAAAATCATTTGAAGAGAACAATTGGTGATCAGATTTTAACTTATGAAGAATTTTTAACCTTAATTGCACAAATTGAGTCATGCTTAAATTCAAGACCGCTTGTCGCTGAGTCTTCTGATCCAAATGACTTTACGGCTCTGACGCCAGGACATTTTATTATAGGAGCACCCTTGACCTCCTTACCTGAGCCTGATATCTCCTCTACCTATGTAACTCCTTTGGAACGTTGGAAATTGCTACAAAAGATTTTCCAAAGTTTTTGGAAAAGGTGGTCGTCAGACTATCTCTCACAATTGCAGCAACGTACAAAGTGGTTTAGAAGCAACCCGAACTTAAAAATCAATGACTTGGTGTTGATAAAGGAAGAAAACCAGCCCCCATTAAGGTGGAAATTGGGCAGAATAATTGAACTATTTCCTGGGGATGATAATATTGTTCGTGTTGTCAAATTAAAGACTTCTACTGGTGAACTGAAACGCCCTATCACAAAATTGTCTCCTCTACCGATGGACATTTAATATAATAGAATTTTACTTTATTTTAACTAACTTTATTATTATTATTTTTTTCTATGTCTAATTTTTGTAACTTTCTGAACTATTTTGTATATTAATGTCTTTTTCTATTTTTAGTTGTTCCAGAAACTGTTTTTTATAGAAGTAGTAGGATTTAATTGCATTTCATTTTAGTTATACTTAACATTTAAGGTAATATTTTAAATTTGTATTTAATATTTGATTATTTAGTATGTGATAGTGGAAATTTGGTAAGTTATAATTGTTCGATGAACTCCGTTCATGGAGGCGGAGGATGTTACGGCGTAAATGCCCTCAAATTTATTTGTTTATAATTTAACTCTGTTTATCTTTCATATTGCGAAATATAATTATAAAACTGATTTCTTTTGACAGAAAAAATCTAATCTGTTTATCTAAATTGTTTATAACCCTGAATCAATATTTATGAGTAACATTATGATTTCAAGGTCATGTAATATAGATTTATTTACTTTATAATAATTTTGAATTGATGGTGATTTATTAGTTTTATAATTACTTGGATGTCATTTAAATGAATATTATAGCTATTTAGAAGATTTATAACTGCATATTGTAATTTTTATTTTGATGTTTATTTTATATAATATGTATCATTTTTAAAATGGTCAGTCTTGACTCTGTAACCAAGCAGAGAACATGTAACATGTCCTGACTCTGTAATCAGAGATGCCAATTGTTAAATCATGGCTCTGTTTAATACAGAGTGTATAGTGGAAGTCCTGACTCTGCAACCAAGCAGAGAACACATTTTTTTTTTGTATTGGCTCTGTTAAATACGGAGAATTACTATTATGGAACAATTATTAACTTCTAATGATGAATAGAATTTACATACTATTTCAGTTTTATTTAATAAACTATTTATTCTAATTGCTCTCCCATCTCACTTGGATTTTGAAAATTTATTTGTCAGACGAATTTCGGCGCCAACACACTATTTTAAAGGACATATTCTAATTATTAAGCTCATATAAGAATGGAAAATTTACAAGCTCTTGGTGCATAAATAGGAAAAAATATACATACAAGAATTCTAAGAAATTCTACTTAAAAATGAAATAATGAAATTATCATATGTAAGGTATTATTAATATAAAATATTAATATACAATATAAAATATTATAAATATATAAAATATTAATATAATATTAATATAAAATATAAAATATTAATATATATATAAAATATTAATATACGGTATTAAAGACATTGACATATATAACATTATATATATACATTTCCAAGCAGAATGGCGTCACTTATTCACATAAGTATTTTTCTATTTGATATTTAAATCAGAGAATTTTTAATAGCCTCTTTTAATCATAGAATTCGTAATACTTTTCTGCAATTAACAATGGCGAAAAATATTATTCAAAACTTACGGTGATTAACATGATTCTGCGCGCGCACATATATACTTATTTATTTGCAGAGAAGTTACAATTTTATGACAGTTTTAAAATACATAATAATAATACATAATTTTAATTCATCAAACGGCAAAATGTTTATTTTATTGAAATTTATTTATTGTTTTTTATGCGGATAAACCTCTATTCTTCTCAGCGAAATTAATTAAAATGTGCTACTCCAAATTAAGATATGACATTTTAATTTTATCTTTAGTAATACCTAACAATTTAAAAGGTTTATAATTTTTCGATTTTGTTTGTTTAATTTTTGATTTTTTTTTAAATCACGGTATCTTATGTTTGGAATTAGAATAACTGTTTCCGACAATAAAATATCTTTTCATGTTCATAAGCGATCCTTTGACGTAAGATGCGTTTTTTTTAACGATACTTTGAGGAAATTCATGTTTTTTGGGGATCCTATGACGAAACTGGCGATTTTTTCTGCGAACGATTGCGAAATTGATTTTTTCGGAGACTATTTGTCGAAATTCGCACCATTTTTATGCCCGAAATTTTGGATTGATGACCGATTTTTTTAAAACCTTTGCTGATTTCCTAGCTAAATTTCGTTTTCAAAATTAAACAAAATTTACTTTAATTCAAATTAATGGGATCATATTCTAGGCTGAAAACAGTTATTTTCTTAGGATAGTTCTGATTGAAAGAAAACTAAAGCGTATCCTTAGTTATCAAATGGAGAGTGAATTGTTTTCATTGGAATATTTCCGATATATTAGAGGAAAATCCTCCGCTAGAACATCGCGTATCTTGCTACCTAATATGGTTATAACTTAACGTTGCGTATCTTGTTACTTAATTTAGTTATAACTTAGAAAATCTAAAAAAAAAAACAGTAGTTACATTGTAGAAATACATTCTGGATGTTTCCGATACCGCCAAGGTACACACTAGAAAATTATATTTGGATGAAGTTTTTGACGAGCAGTGATTTGTTGGAAGCGTGTAAATTTTAAAAGATCATTGTATTAACTACCTTGCATTACAAATTAACAGTGCTTTTAGTTAGAAGTAATTTATACTGATTATAATGTCAATTTTCTTAATATTGTATGCTCTTAATTACGGATTAACATCTGGAGATAGCTTTAAAAAAGATTTTGTTTAATTTTAATGCAGTTATATATTATTTTAATCTTAATTCAACAACATAGCTGCTAACCTCCCTTTTTTCCAGTCAGATAAAGATAATTTATACCAGAAAAAATATTTAACGGAATATTTGTTGTTTCACTCAGGTTACTAATTAACTTTATTGATTATTTAATAAAATTTCTGATTTAATTTATATAAACGAAACCGGAAGATTATTAGGTGTGCAACTAATAACTATTGTACTCTATAATCCCAGATAAAAGAATTTCTCCTCTTATGGCCGTTATGACCCTATATTACTATTCATACGAATTTTACTAAGTTTGGAGTCAAGCTACAAAATTTCTAAGTATTATATTTCTAAAAAGACTGCAAAGAAAATCTAATAACATTTTGTTCAAACCCAGAGTTTTAACTCATATCAATGAATCAAAATCACGTGACTTACTTCAGACATTAGTCACGTCAAATGACAAAGAAAGTCGAGTAAATGGATTAAATACCTCAGCGTATACCCGTAAAGACAATATGAAAAAACACCTCAAAATAATTCTTACATGAAGCAAAAATATTACTGTAAAAGTTTTACATAAGTGAGAGTTTTGAAATAAAGGGAGTTCAAAATTCTGTCCTTTAAGAAGAAAACTATGGTTTTACATGGATGAAAGTTTTGAAAGAAAGGGAGTTCAAAGTTTATTCTGTCGTTTAAGAAGAAAAGATTTTAAAGCAGCTGTTCTAATATATTTCAGAAAATAGAAAAAAAATGATCGTCGACAAAAGGGTTTATGACAATAAATCTATTGTCATAATAAGGCCTATTTTCTTTTTCTGCTATTAAAACCATGCTGAAAGTACCAAGGGGTAAATTTCGGTATCATTTTAAAGTTTACTTTATTTGGTTATTTAAATGTGTACAATTTTTTACAACAAGTACAAAACACAATGCAATTTTAAACTGAAAATTGTTTAGAACTGATACGAGTATGATAGAGGAAACAAATTAATGAAATAAAAAATGAAATTGTATGCACACAAAACTCAGATGAAAACAAGAACTTTATTTTCACAGAATCGTATTTTCCGAAACATGAGTTACGAAGGGTTACGTCATACTCTAAAAAGAAAATAAGTTAAAACTGGTGTGAATCAATAAGAACTAAAAGATCTTTTTAAAACACCATCAAAAACGTTTAAATGTACTAGGCCTTTCGAAAGATCTGAGTCTTTCTTCGTCAGGCGCAAAGAAGACGTGCTTCTACAATGAAAGTAGCAGCAAGATTGAAATTAGAGATAACGGAAAAGAAACAAGCTGAAGGAACAGCCAATAGGAAATTAGAAATCAACAGCCAATAGGTAAGCAGAAGACAACAACCAATCACAGAAGAGTATAATCATAACAAACTTTTGCTCCCCTTCTACTCTGTGTTCTTTTGTTTTGATTATACTCTTCTGTGATTGGCTGTTGTCTTCTGCTTTCCCATTGACTGTTGATTTCTAATTTCTTCAGCTTGTTTCCCTTCCCTTATCTCTCATTTCAGTCTTGCTGCTGCTTTCATAGAAGAAGCACGTCTTCTTTACGCCTCACGAAGAAAGACTCAGATCTTTCGAAAGGTCTAGCGCAATTAAAAGTTTTTGATGGTGTTTTAAGAAGATCTTTTAGTTCTTATATATAGTGAATAAAGTTTCTAGTAAAAATAATTGCAATATTTTGAAACCAAAGCTTACAAATGTTTGTTTAAACCGATCTAGTTTTGAGAGTTTTGACTCACATAAGTGGTAACGAAGAATCCGTTTCAAAAAGAAATATTGTACTTTTTCAATGGTCTGTATGAAACCTGAGATTGAGAAAATGTTTAACAGGCTGCTTAAAGAATAGGGATTTTCAATTCGATCTATACTTGTGAATTTTGTAATATATCGTATTGTGATTCTGAATATCATATGCTATATACCGAATATGGTACGTTACTAATACTCTAACACAATTTTGGCATACTGTTTAGACGGTGTACCTTTATATCGTTGACCAGTACCTAATTCCTAAAAATTTTAAATGTATACTTCCAATTGAAAAAAAAAATATCATACGAAAATCCTTTTACTTCAAATAAGTTATTTTTTAAAAAGTATGAAATTAAAACTTTTATACGGTGGCTGAAACCTATAAATTATATTATCTATGCTCCAATAAGTAAACCAGAAAAAATGCTATTCTTCCATGACCAAAACATATCGAGGAAAGTTTTTAAAAATATGACATATCTTGGGAAACGTATAAAAATTTAAATTTTGTGACGTTTTTGCATTTCTTGTGAACATTTTTGCAATTAAAACAGTTCTGGTTTAGGGATTAATTTTTATTCGACAATAAGACGAGACTCCCTGTATATACATAATATTTAATTCTGCTACATAGAGCACTGTATACTGTGCCGAGCTCTATTTTCTCATTTATTTTTACTGTATCATTCCCGTTTTTCTTTATCCGTTTCTTGTTAAAATCTATTAAATCAGTCTCTGAATAACTTCCAACTTTCTATTTCATCAAAATGTTAAGTAATAGTTCTAATTTATTTATACAGAAATGGGATCATTTTCCAAATAGTTGAGTTCTTATACCGATTTGCTTAATATTACTTCACAAAATGTTAATTGTAATTTAATATTCCTTAATATCGTGGTGTCTTTGCGCTTATATATTTTGAATTAATCTAATTAAGATTATCTAAAGAGATAATCTATATTTGATACAATCTAGTGAATATAATGTATTTCTCTTTTTTAATAGATCTTATTTGCAAATTGATAACTTGTATTTAATTGAAATTTAATGCACACAATATTAGATTTATAATCTATTAGATCTATTTTATTATTACTTAATAATGTTAAAAATTTATTTTAATAGTTTTATTTCATCTATTACTATTTATGGAGAGATGAGAGATGTAGTAAATATCATACGTATTGCAATGTTATTAATTTTAAAATTACTTAGCTTTATCATGTACAGGATGTTCCAAATTTTAATTTATTATGAAAGACTAAATAATAATTGAAAAAATGATTAGCAACACAAATGCACACTATAACGCGCATTATTCTTTTCTTTTTTTCCTAGAAAAACACTAAATTTTGGAATACAAAATGAAGCAAACTTTGCAATTCTATCATCAATCGTCTTTAACACGTTGAGTGCCACGGTAACTGACACTGAAGCTGAAAAATTTACAATGTTTTAAGTAATTTTTAAGAAAGCATAAACCTGTAATAAATAAAAGGTAAGTAAATTTTAAATAAATTTTCCGTAATTACTTAAAACAATATATATTTTTTTAGTTTTATATTATATTTTAGACCTTCAATCATCGGTGAATGAAACATTCTAAACAGAAAGTTCAGTGTCAGTCACCGGTGACTGACGTGGCGCTCAACGTGTTATTCATTTCAAATTATGCTAAACATTTTTGAACACCCTGTATAGATATGTTTGTGCCGTCATCGATAAAAAAAGACTCGTTCACAAATCACACCCTGAAAAACTACAAGTACACTGGCCTCTAAAAGTTGAGGGACAATGACTGGATGATTTCCATTGTACACAGTTTGTCGGATACACAGTGTGTCCCAGAATTTTCAGGACTGATACTATAAACAAAAAACCAAGAACTGAAATGAAAATTTTGATATATGTTTATTCGAAATAGCTCCCGCTGGACTCAACACTCTTTATACAATGAATGTAATAGTCATCAAAA
Source organism: Maratus speciosus (assembly GCA_963932465.1). NCBI lineage: Eukaryota > Metazoa > Arthropoda > Arachnida > Araneae > Salticidae > Maratus > Maratus speciosus. The sequence goes on along the minus strand of OZ010787.1, from coordinate 680,372,294 downwards.
CACTTCTGGAACTCCGCCTTTGCAGTGTGCATCAAATAGTCGGTCGCAGTCACTTGAATGCCCAGAATGCCATTAAAGGTGTTCTGTTTAAGATACAATTTCAACTTGGGAGCCCGGAAATAGTCACTGCGGGGTACATCTGGCAAGTAAGGAGAACGGTTGAGTAAGACGAACCCTTTAGAAGCCAGAAACTCCTGCACAATGATCGAAGTGTATGCTGGTGATTTGTCGCGCAAGACCAACTGCCGTGTTGTCGGTACAGACTAATTATGCGTACTCAGGCCATGAAACGCTTTCACACTTCCAAATAGCAACTTCCAGTAACTTTAGAACGCGGAATTTTATGTTCACTCGTTGTTCGACCTTCGTGAACTCAGACATGATCGCGTTACGCTGTTACAACAAACCGGTAGTAGTGTTAAAAAAAACGAAGTGTAGTCGTGCTTTCGACATTACCTGCGGGCATGCAGCGCCAACTATTGGCCGGTAATTTAACCAGTCCGGGAAAGTTTAGGACGGACTGTGTATCTACTGAATTTCTTGACGAATTGTTTTAGAACTTCGAGGATGTGAATAACATGTTTGACTTTCTCATTTTCAGTGAAAGTTTAGTAGCGAGAACAATTAGGGCCGACAATAAATTTAATAATAAAATAATGTTTGTGATCAGCCATGCAACAGAAAATGCTCAAAAACGTCTGTCACCGTAACAAATGACTACACTATAAAAAAATATCTGTATTTTGTAACGAAAGGTACATGCACCGCGGCTTCTAGCACAGCTGCTGTAAAATTTACAAGCTGCTGTCTTTAAGAGTGCTGTGAAATTTGTCAAGTCTGGGAAAAGTGGAGTTGCTATTGTCTCTGTGGTGCACGTAACAGAAATATTTCGATTTCTACTTCACTTGTTACTTGAATTCGCTTTCACGGCATTGGTGCTTGAATTTAATTTCACAGCATCGCTTCTTGAAAAATTATAACAAAGTGCGGGAAAAATCACTGTATTTTACAACAAAAGTTTCTGCCCCCCTCCCCCCCCAGGGTGTCAACACAGTTGCTGCAAAATTTACAAGCTGCTGTCTTTAAGAGTGCTGTAAAATTTCTCAAGTCTTGGGAAAGTCGAGATGCTATTGGTTACGTGGTGCACGTGGTAGAAATAATTCGATTTATTATTCCCTATTTGCTTGAATAGTAAGTTACTTTCAAAAAGGTAAATTATTATAAATGATTTTCCACAAGTTGTCTATCAGCTCTTTGTATCTTTCTGAGTTTTCACAATGTTTGACTGGACCGTTATATAAGCATCCCTAAATAGCTGACTACAAAATTATTAAATAAAAATTTTGGAATCTTTCAGGGATGCGTAGTTAAAATTTATTTCATACAAATGCCCATACTTCATCAAATATTCAAATTTTAATTGCAGTATACTATTTTCTTTTTTACATTTTCGGTAGGTAATGTTAAATTTGATTGAAAATATTGTATGCTATAAACAAAAAACATTTCAATTTTTAACAGAAACGTTAACACCTTCACAAATATGCGTACTATGCCTACACAAATGCGCACAAACGTTAAACAGGACCCTCACTGCCATTTGTTACAGTTACAGAACATTTTGAACATTTCTGTCTAAATGAGAAATTGCAAATACTATATTATTATTAAATTTATTTTATGCCGTTAATTGCTCCCGCGACTAAATCGTCACAGAAAAAGATGAAGTAAAACATCTACTTTACCTTCTCGAAGTTCAAACACAATTCGTAAAGAATTTCAGTAGATATTCTACAAATCTTAGACATTCGAAAACATCCCGTCACTATCCTTTAACTTTTGTAAGACAGTGCAGAATATTGCGAAGAAGAATAGAAAAGTTATAGAAAGAATATTGCGAATTCCAAATTAAAGTGATTAATAAAAATTTAAGTATCGATAGCATTAAAGAATTAAAAAAAAATTTTTTTTCGATAATTCTTTCATTTTATGCAAATAAATGTATTAAATATAATTCCTGAAAAAAATTCTTTTTAAATAAGATTCGAATATTTTTCATGCTGCAATAATGTTTCATTTTCTCAAATTTTTCGTATGTCTTTCCGTAGCATTAGTATTAATATTTAGCATTAGAATTCAGAATGTATTCTACTATTCGAGTTATCAGTCTTCGTATCGATATTTGAAAGTATTGCTTTATTTAACTAGAAATCCAAATGAATTACTGATTGGGACATATATTACTAGCTAATTTTCTCTTTTGAAAGATAATAACCACAAAGCGACATATTATGACTGAATAATACCGAATTTAATCATTTTGTGATCTTATTTATCGATTGTTAGTCTATTTCAGGACAGAATAGAGTTGTTCTACGAATTAAAATTGATTGCTGGTTTATTATCAGAGCACATTGCTTATGAGAATACTGTTGATGTAAACGGATTATATCCTATCAGATCATATAGTGAGTATTGTGCAATTATTGCTGAAAGCATTGTTTCTTACTAATGAACTAGATCAACAACGATTCAGAACAAATAATAATAACATGAGTGAAACATAGGTGGTTCTCCCTTCACAATGGTTTTATTGATTTTGATTTAAAATTTAAAGGTTCGAAACGAAAGTAATATTACAGGAAACTAATAATTATTTATTATATATTACAAATAATATTACAAGAAATAAATGAATTATAAATTTTGGAATAGTAACATATGTTTATTAATTCATATTACAACATTTATATAGATATATTTTTATTAAATCAATATTCATTCATTATACCTATATTTAAATTTTACTTAAAAATAAGACTCTGCATTTTATTTAATGCCAAAAAACCATAATTTTTCGATTAGACGAAAAATATTAATGAGATAATGTGAGAGAATGCGATAATCTATCAAAGATAAATTTTGCGGTGCGTAAAAAATCTTTCTGTAAAATATAACACGTTACTTGTTTTATAATCAGGCTTTAGATACTTTTAAAAACTTCTGATACTTAAAAGTATTATTAACACTAAAACCACCAGAAATTGCACTAAAGTCACATATTATAAATCAATATTCTATTTAACACAATATAAATTAATTATTTAACTAATTTCTATGTGGCATGTATTTGATTTGTTTTATGACAAAATTTCTGGTTTGAATCAAAATATATTTATTGATTCCCGGTTAATATGATCACTGTTTCTGCTCTAGTTTTTAAAAAAAGGAAAATTAGGAATAATCTGTTTATCGTTTCATTCCACATGTTCGTATGTTCTTCGTTTAAGAAAGTAGTTTAATCCATGTGATACCTTTTCATTGTCATTGCTAACAACATTGCTTCAGGCAAAGAAGCTTGCATTTTGCGATGTTCATTATGTTTTTTTATTAGTATCGCAGCTTATTATCAAGAAATGATAATTTTGAGACTCGGGTGTATTCGGACCAGTCTTTGTCTATGCTCTTTTAATATTTTGAGACCTCTACGTGCGTAGATTACACGAGCTATATCAAGTAACAGATGCACATAGAGACACACAGACGAAAACCTTTTTTTTTCATTAATATACACTAAGCCAAAACATTATGACCACCGACCTAATAACGCGTGTGCCCACCTTCGGCCCGCAAAGCAACTGCAACCTGTCTTGGCACCAATGCCACAAGTCCTTGGTACTTTGGTTGTACCAGATGTTCAAGCAGCGGTCACGCAAATCCGGGATATTCCAACTTGCGTGTTTTTGAGATCTCAGCTGCCGTTCCATGACACCCCAAATGTACTATATCGGATTAACCCGTTCAGTTAGGCGGCCGGGATCTTAACAGAAATGCAGTATTATGTTCATGGAACCAACCTTCAATTTATGGGGAAACATTTCCGTTAAAATACGGATTTCTGGAATTTATGGGGGGAAATTTCCGTTAAAATACGAAAATAGAACTGGCATCTCGATTGCCAGTAAAATCTCCGTTTTTTAGTCCGTTTATTTTACAGTGCGTGAAGATCCAACGCCAGGTCGCCTACTGATGGTTTCATCGTCATCCATCCCCTTGTCAATAGTACTAACAATGATATGTCAAGAACAATGCACAAGTCGTGCAGTTTTGGAGATACTCGTTCTGAGCCGTCGGGACATTAAATTCTGCCGTCTATCAAAGTTGCTTAGATCAGCAGCCTTTCCCATCACAGACAGAAGTAAATGCAAAAATGTTTCCTCAGACTCCCTTCAGCAGTTAAATACCATTCCCAAATAATTACGTGCCCTCCACGTCATCCAGGCGAGTTCATTGCAAAATGTGGGTATGGTCATAATGTTTTGACTCTTCGGTGTAGATTGTCTTCAAGGAACATGAGAGAGAGTCGAGAAACACAATTTTATAATAGCTATGGTGAAATATGAATCAATGCGTAAATACTGGGCATGCGTTATCAGCTTTTTCCGAAGATTTTAAATTCATAAAAATATTGGGAAAAAGTTATATTCGGGCATATATTTCATAGAACGTTACGAATGTAAATACCTGTATTGAATCTAATGACAGTGTTTTTAGTCATATTTAATACAGGGTGATTCTAAATTCATAGTACAAACTTTAAGGGTTGGTACAGGACACTGTATTTTGTATCATGTATTATATAGGAATGTATTCCCGGAAGTGACGCGTGGAGGTACAAACACCAGGGGGCCGATTTGGTCTTCTTTTAATTTCAAAATTTCTCATTCATACCAGAAAATTACTGTACTATTCTTTTCTTTATTTAAGATAGACATTTCATGATTACATAAAGAAAAAATTCTTCTTTGAAAATTTCCTGTATAAAATCGAAATTTTTGAACAAAAAAAACAACAACAACAACAACAACAACAACACCATTTCTATTTCTTTGCCAGTTTTGCGCTTTTTTTTAATTAAAAATTTCGATTTCATACCGGAGATTCTCAAAGTAGATTTTTTTCTTTATGTAACCATGAAATGTCTGTCTTAAATAACGAAAAGAATAGTATAGGAATTTTCTGGTATAAATGAGAAATTTTGAAATAAAAAAGGCCAAATTAGCCCCCTGGTGTTTGTATCTCCACGCGTCACTTGCGAGCATACATTCCTATACAATAAATGATTGTTACAGTGTCCTGTACCAACCCTAAGGCAGCCCCCCTGTCAGACGAACGTCTTTTTGCACGCTTTTTTCCCTACACATCATCCCTACACAATACTAGCGGCATTGTGTAGGGATTCTATGTAGGGACAAAATCGTGCAAAAAGACGTTCGTCTGACATTAGTCTATGATATGTAGTGAAAAAAGCGATCAAAAAGACGTTCGTCTGACATTAGCCTATGATATGTAGTGAAAAAAGCGTGCAAAAAGACGCTCGTCTAACATTAGCCTTAACGTTTATACCGTGAATTTAGAATCACCCTGTATACAAGAAGTTCATATCTTTGAAATTACTTATATTTTTACTACTTAGGCTAATACTACATGGACTTAAAATGTATTTGATGTTTTATTTAACTTCGGATGCTCTTAAGTATTACTTGAAGCTAAATGTATTTAGTAGAATAATATGTAACTATAAGTTCTAAAATAAAATAAAAAATACTTTTCTTTTCGATTTTTCTTGAAGCATTTTAAATTCAATTCCTAAATATCAGGTAAGTCCACTCCTTTTCTCCCAGACACTCTAAATCAATTAAATGTGTTACATTTTTTGAGCACTTTTAGTCATTTTGAACTCTTTTCTAAACTACATTATTAGCAGTAATATTGTGCATTTTTATAAATTACATTAAACTAAAATTGAAATATGCTACACTAAAAAAGTTTCAAAATAGTATCAAATTTATATTTATACCAATTGAAATTTAACTAAATTACACATATCTCCAAGTACTTTTAATATTTATACTTTACTTTGACTCAGTTATTAGGAAAACTATTTTAGGTTATACTGCAAAATCATCCTAATTAAAACAATGTACAATTGTTATGATTCGTGTAGTGTTATAAAGAAAATAAGCTGAAGAAAACTTAATAAAATCTCCCCACTAATTAAAATATCTTCAGAATATCTAATTTATCATGCTATAACAATTTTTGTTACACTTGTATTATTTGAAATAACGCGGGGAACTTTAGGATATGTACACAGAAAAGCGTTACTAATGAAACAGATTTAGATAATTCTACGAACGAAGTTTTATATAATAAACAGAGAGAATAGCCTGCCATGAAACTTTGTACCTAGACGAATAATTTCATAATTTATAATTCATGGTTTGGAATAAGTAACATATCGAAGATTCCCCAAGAAAGTAATAATACTGGCTACACACTTGAAAAGAAATGCGAATTAATTAAAAAATTAGTTTATGATAATTGAATTTAATTGAATATTAGAAATGGTATCCTACTAAAATAGTATAATTTAAAGTTCCTGCAGCAAATTTCAAGCAGGATTAGTATAGATGTAAGATTTCATCCCGCTACAAATGAGAGTGAATAATTAAAATTTTATTTTCGCAATACGAGCAAAGTTTCAAAGACAGTTTTGATTGATGATATAGAGCTCTCTAACGAATTACATGCAAATTTATATTAAGGAAAAGTTTCATGTAAAAGTAACTTGAATGTTATTAGATTTATGCGACATTGTTTATTCTAAAACTTTTTAAAAGATTCTCTTCGAAAGTTAAATTCCGTATAATATATAAATTCAGTTCTATTAAAATACAATATTTTAAATTCAGTACTGTGTGGGAAATGAAAATGTATACAATGTGACTGTGTATTTCGAAATGTCATACTTTGAAAATACACGTAAATATGTTACTCTTAGACTATGAGTTTATTTAAGGGATTTTTTTTATAGTGTATCTAAAAATAAATTCAAAATGCATAGAAATTGAATTTTTCCAACTGGTGGAAAAATGACCAAGCTGGGATTCGAACCCAGAACCTTTAACTTAAATTGCCAATGATTGAGCTACATGGACCGGCAACCTACAGGCATATTTCGCTCAGATAACTGAATATTAATTACTTGGATATCCGAGTATATTAATGATAGTTATATCATAGACAGACGGATAGGCACAGAAACGGCCTTACGAACAGACGGATAGGCGGAGAAACGACTTTACGAACAGACGGTTGCACAAGTTGCACGAACAGACGGTTGCACAAGTTGCACGAACAGACGGTTGCACAAGTTGCACGAACAGACGGTTGTTAAAGACGGCCGCAGAGACAGAAAGAAAGACGGCCAGACCGATAGAAAGACAGACAGTAAAACCGAACTGATAAATACTTTCAACTATGATGTAAATAGAATTTAAAATTACATACCTCGACAAAATTCGCATTTCTAACTATTATCACGTATAGACAGTACTGTAACGGAATTCTTTTGTATATCCCTGTAAATGAATGGTAAATGCTACGGACACGACATTCCACAGTAAGAATCTTCTAGTTCAACTCGGTGATGTGCATGAATTTCAATATGTTTCAAATAATATAGCATTATTAAAATACATCGCAAAAGAGTTTAACCCATTGTTTATCATATAACTAGGGATTACAATCCCGAGACTAATTTCCAATCCCGGGATTTCGGGATTGCTTAGATTCAGTCCCGGGATTAGGAAAATTAGAATTTCTGTAATATCATCAATTTTTACAAAGCTAAATATCATAATACTATCGAAAAGACAAAGCAAAATTACAGCCTAATTTACATATGAAAATATACCAAATTAAAAAAAAAATAACTTCAATTAATTATCAAAACTTATAGGATAAATTAGAACAATTGAAAATTAAAAGAAATACGCTGTTTATGTTTGAAAATGCAACAAAAAACATGAAATGTCTATGCTTCATCTTCTAGATAATTTCTTTTATTTCCTGTTAAACAAGTTTTTGAATAGTTTAATATTTACAATATTAAAAACTAATTAATATCACGAATTAAATTATGAATTATTCTCATACCCACGTAATTAAAGTTTATAATTCTAGGATATTGCAAATGCAAGGTTTCCCTAACATGACGATTTTTTTCTTGAAATAAAAGAACTTAGCACACACACACATAGAATAAAATAATACGTAGATGTATAGTCTAAATTTCTAAATAGCAATAGCTGTTAAAATTCGAAAACGTTGCATAATATAAAAAATTATTACGTACCTCGTGAAGGAAAAAAAAAAAAAAGATTATTTTGAATAGTTCACTGTTTCCTAACTAATCGGTATTCCTTTGAAAATATATTCTAAGAAATATGACGGCATCTAAAGTTTCATCTCCAAGTCCCAGATGTAACATTGTCTGTTTTTAGGGAAATGTCATATTCGCTTAAGCACTCTGTTAGAATTTCAACGCACTTTTTTGCTGTAAAAGATCCATATATGCGCATAAGGCCTAAATTCCTGAATTTTCTCAAATTGAAATTTCTTGAATGGGCATTAATCTTCATAAATCGCTTGCTTGCAGTAAATGTCCATTCGTCAAAAGTCAAATTAAATTTTTTTCCTGAATTTTTTAAATTTTGTATTTCACTTGTAATTAACTCTTTTATTAGAGTTCACTACACGATTTCGAATTGATACTGCAGATTTTGGCAAATCATTATAGCCTTTAGCTATCAGTAAGTTTCTTAAATTAGTTTAAGTTAAATGAAAAACAGTCTTTAGCTGTCATTCGCAATAAAATTAAATCCAGTGATTCCTTATTACTACTAAAATAATCTTCTATTTTCCGCTTTTTAGAAATCAATGCATGTTCTATGCAATCTTGACGTGTGGAAGGAAGAGATGATGTATTAAATTCTTTCTAAACTTTAGTACCATGTTTCGTTGATAAATGTGCATGCAACCCTTAGTCGATGCACCTAACGTTTTAAGCACTTGGCTACATCTTTTACGATTAACGATTTTTACATCTATTGACCTTAAATAGCAGTGCCATACTGAAGATGCATCATTATCTTTCCTATGAGCTACAAAATCCTTTTCATTAGACATATTTAAAGCAAAATAAGTAGTATAAACGCCCGAAAAGCAAAGAAGTTAGCACATAATAATGACTATGAAACTCAAATGCGACGCTTATCAGTAAACTCTAATTCGAAATTTTGTGATTCCCAGTTGTTGAAACGACCGGCTTTCTAAACGCGGCAAAATCGAAATAAAAAAATGATTTCATTGTTCCCGAATAATAGCCGAGCGGGTTACATCTGTTTGCAAATCAAAAGGTTTTCATGTTAAATGATGTCGCTTTGAAATATGTAAAATTTACTTGAAATATGTATATTTTTTCAAGGATATATAAATTTCATAAAAAGTAATTCTTTTTCTTTCCAAAAGAGAAAGTCTATAACTATATTTTTTTTATTTCAGCTGAATATTGTTCCATTTTAAAAAAAGGACAATCCCGAAAATCCCGGGATTTGGCAGACAAGATCCCGGGATTTTCGGGATTAAAAATGATGCGGGATCCCGGGATTGTAATCCCTACATATAACGGAATTTTTTTGAGTATCCCTGTAAGTGAACTATAAATGGTACACGCTCAATTTTCAATAGCGAGTTTGCCATGGAAAATCGTATAACACATATAATAACAATCCGAGTATATTAGATGTAAATTTCCAACTGGGCGAAAAATGTCCAGACCAGGATTCGAACCAGGGATCTCCTGGCTGAAGCCGCCAGTGCTCTACCATCTGAGCTATCCCGGACGAATCTGGTGAAACTTTCTCACCCAGCTAATCTTAATGATTATAGCATCTGGTCTGAAACCTGGTTCAGCTCAACAGAATAAATCTCTGGTAATGGAACTCCAGAAAACGCTGGATACGAAATTACACTAGATTAATTTTAACACAATTATTCTAATTCGTAAATAAATCATATTAGATGTAAATTTCCAGCCAGGCTTCAGTCAGGAGATCCCTGGTTCGAATCCTGGTCCGGACATTTTTCGCCCAGTTGGAAATTTACATCTAATATGATTTATTTACCAATTAGAATGATTGTGTTAAAATTAATCTAGTGTAATCCGAGTATATTTACGTTAGTAAGAGAATGGACAGGCAGGCAAACAGACAGACGTCAGCAAACCAGATAGGCGACCCTACAAACTAATCATAAACGCTTTTGACCTAAATCAAAAAGTGTTCAAAATCTGATTTTATCTGTCAAGTATGTGTATGTAGGCGAACTCGAGTCAGAACGAGGTACTAAGTTGAAAATACGTTTTAAAAATAATAGAACTGCAAAATTTCCTATGAACACATTATAACGTAAAAATCACAAAAATTTAAAAAATATTGTAAGAAAAGAAAAGAACAATATATTTTTTTCAGAAACAGAACGTTGTCATTTGTCCATACACAAGTGCAAATGAAAAAAAAAACGCTTCATCTATATTTATTTAGTTTTAAGTGACTATAAAGGTTTAACTACATTTTTCATTTATTGTGTTCTTTTCTTAAGCCTATTGACGAAATTCACACACTAGGAGAGTCTCATCATCTCCGCTGTCTATTGCCGCACAGGTAATGTGTATCCATTTTTTGCAGATGGAACAAGCGACCGAACCTTCTGCTGACTTTGAGTAAAATTCACCGCAATATAAACATTCACAGTGAGAAAAAGTTAGTTAAAAACATTTCGGGGCAGAAAGGGGCATTTTCCCCATTCCGCTCCAGGGACACGATTTAGGTTTGGGAGGTAAGGTCACTCGAAAAAGATACGTAAAAAACGTTTAGCTACACGAAACTAAAGACAATTAAACGTTCTTAAAGCATGAACTAACTATAGTTGTAATGTGAACAAGTATGTATGCCTTACCTTGGTTACAAAATTATCAGAAATTACAATACAGGAGCAAAAAAATGAAACAACGAAAAATTCACGCGCCAACGCTCGAGAAAACTAGACTAACATGGCTGCCGAAGTTGAGCGGCAACAGGTTTTCATATTTCTGCTTATTGCCACTCGCTGGCTGCACCTCCTTGACACCAAAAAAAGTCAAAGTTCATTCCGTCTCCGTACAAATTTTATGAAAATCGCATCAAAACTTAAAAAGATATTAATGAAAGGTTTCTTCATTCTATTAAATCCTATCATACGCCATTAATTCAATCATATCCCGTGATAGGTCTTGATTCTAGGTTGCCATGGTGATGACGTCCTATTTAAGATGCAGTCCTATAATTTTCGTATGACTCAATTTAATCTATAAAATCGTCATACATTTTGTAGTCATGCATTTTTGCAACAGCTATTGCACCAAGATCTGAATATTTATAAAACTAGTTATAGTACGAACGCACCTCATTTGCCACGTATGCCGTACAATTTCCGACTTGTTTATAAAGAGTATCTATTTGGATTCAATTGAAGATGGATAAGAATAAAAAAGTTTGTCAAGCAAAACATTCTATTTTACAAATCCACTGTCATTAAATATGCAATAAATAAAATTAATAGGCAATATTAATAAGCTAAGGGTTTTTGTACAATCGCAATCATGTCGTGTATTAAGAAATCATTTGTTATCGGTTTGATATTAGGTAGCTTTCTTTACAAAAAAGCTACCTATTGCAGCCGTTCGGAGGAAAGCGATTTCAAAAAATTTTGGTATATTTTCATCGATCATGACCCCCAGACCCCGAAACCACCCTCCGTTCAAAATTGATATATATATATATATATCTGACCTATGTCACACTGTAACTCCCGTAATTATGAACCGATTTCGATGTAATTCGGTGTGTACATAGTACATACCAATGTCTCGACCGAGTTCGTTGGCCAGCTTCATCCGCCGTTTTGTTTCAAAATGGCGGCCATTTAAAAATTTTAAAAAATTTTAAAACTTGAAATGTGATACCAAAAAATTAAAAATGGAAAAATATTTTTTTCTTATGTATTTGACCTTTATACAAAGATTCCGGAGCAGTTTTTGTTTCGTCTATATCTTAAAAAATGGCTGAGTTATAGCATTTTGAATTTCTAGCGTGGCTGACATTTTGAAACGTCCTGAATTTTGTCACGCGATAAAAGGCGTATTTATGAACCGATTTGGATGTAATTCAGTGTGTACATAGTACATACCAATCTCTCGACCGAGTTCGTTGGCCAGCTTCATCCGCCATTTTGTTTCAAAATGGCGGCCATTTAAAATTTTTTTAAAAATGTAAAATTTGAAATGTGGTACCAAAAAATTGAAAATGGAAAAATATTTTTTCTTATGTATTTGACCTTTATACAAAGATTTCGGAGAAGTTTTTGTTTCGTCTATATCTTAAAAAATGGCTGAGTTATAGCATTTTGAATTTCTAGCGTGGCTGACATTTTGAAACGTCCTGAATTTTGTCACGCGATAAAAGGCGTATTTATGAACCGATTTGGATGTAATTCAGTGTGTACATAGTACATACCAATCTCTCGACCGAGTTCGTTGGCCAGCTTCATCCGCCATTTTGTTTCAAAATGGCGGCCATTTAAAATTTTTTTAAAAATGTAAAATTTGAAATGTGGTACCAAAAAATTGAAAATGGAAAAATATTTTTTCTTATGTATTTGACCTTTATACAAAGATTTCGGAGAAGTTTTTGTTTCGTCTATATCTTAAAAAATGGCTGAGTTATAGCATTTTGAATTTCTAGCGTGGCTGACATTTTGAAACGTCCTGAATTTTGTCACGCGATAAAAGGCGTATTTATGAACCGATTTGGATGTAACTTCGTTTATACATAGTACATACCAATGTCTGGACCGAGTTTGTTGCCCAGCTTCAGCCGCCATCTTGTTTAAAAATGACGGCCATTTAAATTTTTAAGAAAAATTTAAATTTGAAATGTGGTACCAAAAAATTAAAAATTGAAAAAATGTTTTCTTCTTATGTGTTTGACCTTGATAAAAAGATTCGGGAGCAGTTTTTGTTTCGTCTATATCTTAAGAAATGGCTGAGTTATAGCATTTTGAATTTCTAGCGGGGCTGACATTTTGAAACGTCCTGATTTTTCTCACGTAATAACAGGCGTATTTATGAACCGACTTGGATGTACCTTGGTGTGTACATAGTACATACAAATATCTCGACCGAGTTCGTTGGCCGGCTTCATCCGCCATCTTGTTTCAAAATGGCGGCCATTTAAAAAAAAAATAAAATAAATAAATGAGATACCAAAAAATTGGAAAGTGAAAAAGATTTTTTTTGTATGTGTTTGACCATAATACAAAGATTCCGGAACAGTTTTTCTTTCGGCTATATCTAAAAAAAATGGCAGAGTAATAACATTTTGAATTTCTCTTGTGGCTGACATTTTAAAACGACCTGATTTTTGTCACGCGATAACAGGCGTAATTATGAACCTATTTGGATGTAACTTGGTCTGTACATAGTACATACCAATGTCTCGACCGAGTTCGTTGGCCAGCTTCATTCGCCATCTTGTTTCAAAAGGGTTGCCATTAAAAAAAAATTAAATTTAAAATTCAAAATGAGGTATTAAACAATTGGAAAATGAAAAATATTTTTTTTATGTGTTTGGCCTTGATACAAAGATTCCGGAGCAGTTTTTGTTTCTGAAAATTTGTTCTTTTGTTTATATCTTAAAAAATGGTTGATTTATAGCACTTTGAATTTCTAGCATGGCTAACATTTTGAAACGATCTTGTATTTGTCACGCGATAACACACGCATTCGCCTATTTCGATGTAAGAAGGCATATGGATAGTATACATCAACACCTCGACCAAGTTCGCTGGCCAGATTCATCAGCCATCTTGTTTCAAAATGGCGACCATTAAATTAAAAAAATATATATATATTTAAAGTGAGGTGCAAAAAAATTAGAAATTGAAAAAGGTTTCTTTCTTAAGTATTTGATCTTGATATAAGGATTCAGGAGCATTTTTTGTTTGTCTTTACCTTAAAAAATGTCTCAGATATAGCAGTTTCAATTTCTATTGTGGGTGACATTTTGAAAAATCTGATTTTTTGCATGCGACAGCATTCCTATATATTAACCGATTCCGATGTGAGTGAGCATGTGCACAGCAATTACTAAGATCTAGACAGAGTTCACTGCTTAGCCTCATCCACCATGTTGTCTTAAAATGTCAGGCACTTTAAGAAATCGCCGAATTTGGCAGCCAAATATAAGTTACTTTAAAGAAAAGCAGCTTGGATAAAGCTGACTAATTTCGCGAAATTCTCATTCATTAGATAAAAATTAGTATTGAATCTCCTATATTCGGTTTCCACTAAATTGAACTTCGTGTGTTTGAATGATATAATTTGGCTTTTTTTAAATAAGGATTATGAAAGCTACCTCTTCCTCCCGGCACTGGCCGGAAGGACTTTTTTGTTTCAAATTTGCAGCTTACGGGGCTGTAGAAATAATCATAAGTTAAGGCTAAGCATTTTACTATTTACACTTAACCAGATCAATGATACCTATAAATAGACTAATAAAAATACCTAATAGTTAAAAATCCATCCTTCTGTGGGCATTTTAAACTCCATCATGATTTTTACTTTTAATGATTAAATTTCACACTATGAATATTAAAGTAGGAATTTTCTAACTTGCCAACGCTTATTCGAAACATTATTTTCCAGTTGAACTATTCGTAACGCAAAAGTCTTATTTAAAGTGTACTTAAAGTGATCAAAACAGCTTGCGGCGCTGTAGTTTTTATTTATGAATCATGCACAAAATTCTTAGTTTTTTCGTGTACAGATATTTTTTAATTAACAAAAATTATTTCGAGTTGAAATCAGGATAAAGAATTATTACATATGAAAAAAGAATTATGAACAAAATCATTATAAAAATTTAAATGCATTCTGTAAAATGAATGTAATTATAGTTAAAGAAAAATTAATATTTTCCATGTCTAATATTCGAGAAAGCTAATATCTACTTTGTAATACAATTATTCATTAGGGTGGTCCTTAAAAATTAACATTTAAATTTTGTATGGGGCACCCTCTTATTTTGGTCTATGTATATAATAATGACTTCCACAAAAATTTAAAAAAATTAAAACATGTTATAAAAGGTCGCTACCAAGGTTTGAATCTTTAAAAAAAGTTAAAAATTGACATATTTAACATGTTTTGTAATCTAATTATAAATTATTATTACAAATCCTTATTCATTGCTAAATTGAGTCATGGCATGATATTAGGCTGTAAAATGTGGTACTAAATGGCCATATTCGTATCAAAAGCCGAGCCAGCAAAGCCCAAAACTTAAAAAAAGAGTTTTCGGCAAGCTTTCATTTGACTGTTCACTGGGACGGCAAAATTTTAGAAGACATTTCAGGATCTGAAACTGTAGACAGATTACCCATTATCGGTTCGTATGTAAATATGTTGAAAATTGAAACAAATGACAGTCTTAACAGCCTAATATCATACCATGACTCAATTTGGCAATGACTATGGATTTGTATTAATAATTTATAATTAGATTACAAAATATGTCAAGTATGTCAATTTTTAGGTTTTTTTTAAACATTGATATCTTGGTAGTGACCCTTAAAACAGGTATTAAAATTTTGAAATTTTTGTGCCCCATAAAAAAATTAAAAGTTAATTTTTTAAGGATCACCCTATTATTCATACTATTATTGACATACCAACAAATATTACATCTCTCTTTATTTTCACAAAAATAATAACGAAAAATAAACACCATCCAATTTCATTCTTATTAATGTAGCAATTTTAAACGATACTTAAAACTGTACTTATACTGCTTATTTTGAAACAATAACAAACATTCATTATACTTATTAAAAAGTATGCATCATGATTTCATAACACCTACGTACGCAAACCTGCATCACATAAACCTGAATTTAAGTACCGTATATTATAGATACGTATTATCTTAAAACGTTTTACGTGTAACTGGAAAAAAAAGGGAAAAAGAAGACCAATTTCAACATTTAATATCGTAAAATGTTTTTTATTTCAAGGCAAAATTTTAATTGGAATGAAAGATATAAGTGTGTTCTTTCATTTTATGTCTTTAAAAAATTGCAAGATGAAGAATTAGCATTTACAGGCGGCTCCAAACTGTCAGGCATTTGACGAGCAGAAATTCGGCATAGGAGATTACGCGCAGGATTACAAAATAAATTTTGAAACTAGAATGAAAATTTTTGTGTCTAATTATCCTTCAGATTATAATAATTACCCTGAACCTAAATAAATTTATATTTAAAGCATTTTTACATTTTTAATACAAAGATGCAGTTAGCTAATGCAAAATTTAGAAAGATTCAATAATATAATCAACTAAAACAATAAAAAAAAAAATTAGGTTCTGTTTATACAGACAAACATCAAACATATGTTTTTAAAATTTCCTGAAAAAATAGAATTTTTGAGACATCGTGCGAATTATACTCAAAAACGTCATTTGGAGAAAACTGTCTTGAAAGTTTCGGAAACGCCGCTAGAGCTATTGAGCGGGTATAATTCTAAAAGCCATATAACTTCTGTTCTAATAAGAATTTCAAGGAAAAAATGTATAACAAAGTGTTCAGAAAAGACAGGAGTTTAACATCTAAAAAAATTAAAATTTCGAAAATTTTAAAGCTTTAAGAGTCCAGCGACTCTTTAAATATATACAAACGTCTGCAATAAAATAACACCAAAGGTGGTATTTGACTTGGAATAATGCCTAATTTCTGAAAATATATCCAATTTCTGAAATAAGGGTCATCTACATATTAAAATATGCATAAACGTCAATTTTTCAAATAACACTCTTTCTGATTTCTTTGCAACCAGTCAGGCCGCAAAGTATATACTTTATGTATCTTGTTAAATATTCACAGAGTTAGAGGATGTCAAAATTTAAGCATGCTCGTGTTAAATTTACGTGACAAATATTAATTTATATCTTCCAAAAATGATTCGACTTAAAATTTTCATTACCAATGAAATACATTGAATGGACCTGAAGATATTCTACTTTTTGTAGTCAAAAGCAAAATTTTAATGATGGAGATTAAAAATTATATCGTACAAAAATCTTATGAATCAATCATCCATCCTGCACCATTCTTTACATAAACAGAATGGGTATCATTACAAACACAGGTGAGTCAGTTTAAAGTTCTTTTAACATTATTATTCGAAATGTAGCTAAATATTATTTTCCGAAGGTCTAAAGGGAAAGTTAGTGCATTTCGGACCCCATTTCCTCATAATTACACACTTTTTTTTGATTCAACATAAGTTTTGCATATTTTAGAGTAAAATTGTGACAGTTTCAAGAATAATACCCTAGCTCTAAATAATTGCCACATTTGCAATTTAGATAATATATATATACTAGCTTTAATCCGTTCTACGCACGGGAGTTCATGAATGTCATTCTAAAACTATTCTTTAAAAAATATTTTTCTGCTACTGTGCATTTTTTTAAATGAAATTTAATTTATCATGTTGCTATTGCAGCAGACCATAAAACGACATCTTTGGAATAAGGGAATAAATAGAATAAAAATTTTGTTGATGTTTGGGATAAAATGTTTTTTCTTTAAACATAAAAAAGGCAAAAATCCGTCAAAAAATAATTAAATTTTTTGATTTTTTTGCCCCAATCGTTCATTGCTCCCCTACCAGCAGCCCGTGTGCCAAATTTCGTAGCCCTGCGCCCAGTGGTTTCCGAGTTTTTGAGGTTACATAGATTCCGCAGGGATTTTAATAGGGTAGATATTTAACAATATATAATGTATACACAAAAGTAAAAGAAAACATATATGCTTACCTCTCTTTCTTACAATATAACTTTTGAAAAATACATAAGAGTAACTAATTTTTTTATATCCAATTGAAGCTATATATCCCTTCTATTCTCTAAACCTAAAACACTGAACTTATCAAATGTTTTATAATTTTTTTTAAGTTAACAATTTTTAATTCTATTAAAAATTTAAGCATTTATCATGCTAAATTTTTAATTAAAAATTTTGTTTTAAATATTCGATAAGTTCAATATATTTTTACAGAATAAAAGTGATATTTAAATTGAATTTGATCCCTAGTTCGAATTCTGTCCGGACTTTTTTCACCACTTGGATATTTACAACAGTTATGATTTATTTACCCACTGGATAACTGCGATAAAATTAATCTAATATGCTTTACATTAGCTTAGGTTTTTATTTTTACAGAATGGTTACTTTAGACGCGTTTATATTGCTAAATCAGTTTTGCAAGCTATAAACGCAGTTAACCTTTTGCTTACCGGCAGGGGTTGGAGACTATTTTCCTATTTACTCGTACCACAATTTATAAAAACATTTCTTTGTCGTAAATTTCTATTGAAATTATTCTGGTATCATTGTATGGCGGAGAATAGTTTTTAAAAAGTCGTACGAATAGAATAAAGTAATAGTCTCTGGGATGACATATCTCCCAACCCCGTAATCAAAGGGTTAATAATGTTAGGTTGGTTGGTTTACTACCGGCGCTACGGTAATCTTTTGCACACAAGGGCTAAACAGATCGTGACCTCCGATTAAAGTAGAATCAGACATACAGTGCGTCTCAAAAAATATAAAGATACAGATGTTTTTGAAATTACATTTTATTAATTCACTTATAAGAAATTAAATTTTATACCTCATATTAAAATCAATGAAATGAATCTGTTATAGAGGTTTAAATTTAAATAAAATAATTTCGACTCGAATAATAAAAATAAAATAAAAAATTACGCTGCCTCATTAATATAAAGACAAATTTGAAACTGCTTCATATGCAATTTTTTTACGAATGCGCGCGTACAGAAATAATGCGCACGCTCAGAAATACACTCTGAGTTACCAAAACGAGCAAAGTCGTTTGACTTGTTTCAATTGCTAAGATGCCGCGGAACATTGAAATTTCTAAAGATGAGATCTGCAAAATACGTGGATTTAAAGCTAATGGCTTAATAGTTTTTCAAATATGTAAAACAACTGGGAGACGCAGAGCTGCACTTTATAAATTTTTATCAAAACAATTTATATTCGAGAAAACAATCTGGCAGACCAAGAAAAGCTACTGAAAGACTCGATCATAAGATCACGGGACTTGTGTCAAAAATGTCCCTCCGATAAGTTTCTCAAAGAATTTATGGTATAGTCTAAAAGGACTCAGTCCATTGTCGTATAAAAGAAAGCAAAAATTTTGCGTTTCTACATATAGTTCAGGCAATAGAGACCATATAGGGACTCTACCTAGCAAAATTAATGGTAGTACTGGAAATCGGCTTTCTAGATGTTTTTGGGGTCGCTGAATCCGAATTTGTAACTTCCCGCCAAAATCTCCCCCGGCAACCCCCCCCCCCACACACACACACATTTTGGTAAAAAGCCCCCAAAAAAGGTTTTTATTAAAAAATCCCATTTTTGTATTATTTTAGGGGAAAAGTAGCTAGAAATTCAGAAAGTAGACAAAATTTGCAACAAATTAGATATATGACATTATGACTTAGGATGAAGAGGAAGGGGGGATCTGCCTCGGAACATGAGCCGCAGTGCTGCGTGGACTAAGCTGCGCAATTCCACTTAACCACTCACACGTTTACATTAGCCCTCCTATCTTCCCTCCGAACTTTCTCTATAAGGTTTACTTTAAGTTTTTTGGGTCGCTGAATCCGAATTTTTAACTTACCCCCAAAATCCCCCCCCCCTCAAATAGTTCTTTTTAACTTAAATTTCTTATTGTTTTAGGGGAAAAGCATTACGAAATTCAGAAACTAGACAAAATTTGCAACAAATAGGATACATGACATTATGACGTAGGATAAACGGGGAGAGAGGGGGCTGCCTCGGAACATTCCGCGCGCGCTTTTCTCAAAAACCAAATTTTTTCAAAAAATCAATTTTTTGGGGTGTTGCCGGGTGAAATTTTGGTGGGAAGTTACAAATTCGGATTCAGCGATCCAAAAAACATAAAGTGAGTCGAAATCCAGAACTAGTATTCATTTTGCCAGATAAAATCCCCTATTGCCTGGACTTCATAATTTAGGGTACGTAGCGCCGCAGTGCATGTTCAGAGGCAGCCCTCACCCTCCCCGTTCATCCTAATTCATAATGTCATATATCCTATTTGTTACAAATTTTGTCTAGTTTTTGAATTTCGTAATGCTTTTCCCCTAAAACAATAAGAAATTTAAGTTAAAAACAACTATTTGAGGGGGTTTCGGGGGGAAATTTTTGGGGGAAAGTTAAAAATTCGGATTCAGCGACCCAAAAATCTTAAAGTAAACCTTATAGAGAAAGTTCGGAGGGGAGATGGGAGGGCGAATGTAAACGTGTGAATGGTTAAGTGGAATTGCGCAACTTAGTTTACGCAGCACCACGCGCAAGTTCCGAGGCAGATCCCCCCTTCCCCTTCATCCTAAGTCATATATCTAGTTTGTTGGAAATTTCGTCTACTTTCTGAATTTCTAGATACTTTTTCTGTAAAACAATAAACAAATTGATTTTTTTAATAAAAACCTTTTTGGGGGGGCTTTTTACCAAAATTTGGGGAGGTTGCCGGGGGAAATTTTGGTGGGAAGTTACAAATTCAGATTCAGCGACCCAAAAAACATCTAGAAAGCCGATTTCCAGTACTACCATTAATTTCGCTAGGTAAAATTCCCTATTGCCTGGACTAATATGTGCAGATTTTCTTTAGTCAAAATGGAACACAAAGAACAGAGGCTACTCTCAGCTAAAGATCATATGCATTGGAAAAATTAATGGATGCGAGACATTTTTTCAGATGAAAAGAGATTTAACTTGGATGGCCCAGACCAAGGTTATTAGACATATAAGGTTGGCTCGTCACTATGGACTCCGTCCCGCCCACTCTCGTTGCTAGGCAGAATCATACGTCACAAGAATCCTTATTCTCCTGTCGGCCGTAACCCGTGTTTGCTATGTTTATGTTTGTTCGTCTAAAATATTTTTCTTTTTGGATTTAAAGTCAAATACATAAAAACTTGAATTTGAAGCTCTCTTTTAATATTTTATTTCATAAAGAGACATTCAATGAAAAGAAAGATATTTTAAAGAAAACTGTTGAATATATATAATCAAACACATCCAATTTAAATATCGACAGTATGTTAATAACTTCTTTTTCTAAATTACGAATCTTTATCCGCGTAAAATATTTAAATGCTAAGTCAGAAGAGATGAAATCATTAAAAAGAAAATTAAAATTTAGCACTAGGGATTGTGTAGAAAAAAAAAATGAGAAAAACTATTGTATAGTTGTTTTATTTTTCATTAGTATTTTCTTTATTATATAAAATCAAATGCTTTAAATTGTAAATAATATGTGAACAGTTGAACTGTTGTAAATATTATTATTTTTTAATTATTGATTTATTAAATATAAAAAATTGATGGTGTTAATTATTGTGAGGGCTAATTTCTCCACTACTCCCTCCCCCTTCCCCTTCCTTTGTATCAGCCTCTGGAAATAACCAATACTTGGTTAAAAAAACCTGTAGGAAGATACTATGTGTTTTATATACAGTACAAAGTCTCAAATCCGGACGTCCGAAATCCGGAATTCTCCAAAATTCGGACATTTTCGTAATTGGCGTTTTTATTTTAGCGAAAAGTAAAATAAACCGCTAATAATCGCATAAAACAATATTATATTAAGCTAAAAGTTTGAAACCGAATCCCTTTTACGAATGCCAAAAAAATCTCTAAATATCACACGGAAAAAAAATCTTTAAAAATTAAAAATCACTGCAAGAATTCTGAATAAACTTTATTAAAAAGAGGCCATTTATAATACTGAACTAAAAGATTAAAACCGGATTCCTTTTACTAATGCGGAAAAATCGCCGCGAAACGTAAAAGCAGAAAAAATAGCAAACTTTAAGCGTCTGAAGTTTGCAGAGAACATAATTTACTATAGTGAACAATACCATTGTAACTGGAATTCCTTCATGAATGCCAAAATAATTGCCTCGAAACGCAAAAATTCGCATTGCAAATCGCCCAAATTTCAAAAATTGTGTAGGATAAAATGTATTATATTGAATTAAAAGATTGAAAATGAATTCCTTTTACGAATGTCAAAAAATTGCCTCTAAAAATCTAAAATTCACATAAAAAATTCGCGAAAATTTCAAGAAACGCTGTACGAATTCCAAATAAACATTATTAAAAAGAGGACAACATTTACCATATTAAGCTAAAAGACTAAAACCAGATACCTTTTAATGATTTGGGAAAAGTGCCACACGCGCGAAAAAAGAAGGAATTTTTTTTTTTTTTAATTTAAAAATCGCAAACAACAAAATTTATTGTAGATAAATTTATTGTCTAAGACATTGTAACCAGAATGCTTTTGTGAATCGCAAAATAACGCATTCAAAATCCCTAAAAAGTCATTAATCACGGGGCTAAAACTTTGAAATCGAATTACTTTGACGAATGTCAAAAAATCGCCGTATAACGAAAACAAAAACTCTTAAAATCGCTTAAAAAATGCGATACATTGAGAAGTCGATGTAGGATTTCCAAATAAACTTCGCTGAAAAGAGGTCAAAGTTTATTATACTGAATTAGAATATTGTAATCAGAATCCTGTTAGTAAAGTAAAATTTTTTTCGCAAAATTCATAAAAACGATAAAAACCACGTAAAAAGTTAAATTAAAAAAATTGTTGTAATTGAGATAGTTTTTACTTTTTGAAAAACACATATTCCCCAATTAAAATATCTCTTTAGTATTATTTTAATTTATTTTCTTTTAATTATTAATTAATTGTTTTCTTTTTTATTAAAATGCTTTCCATTGCGTAAATAATTCACCGGTGAAAGTGGATAAAGTTTTCACTTTTTTTTTTTTTAATTATGCAAATGAACAAAAATTCGGAAAAGTCCAATCGACGAGTTCTGGACGATTCCGAATTTTTGACTTTGTACTTTAATAATATATGCTTTAAAAGAATCATAATTGCATATGTTTAAGTCTTTTTTACTGTTTTTTACAACTTACAAATATTTTAAAACTTATTAGTCTTTATAAACGTAATTCTGAGAAGTTATTTTGTTTTTCTAATTTGTAGAAATTCCATATTAAAACGTACATTTTAATTAAATGAATTCAAGTTGCAACCCACTATTTTACTAATTTAATATAGATATATATATATAAAAATAAGAAATTGTCAACTAGTAAGTAAAAAATATATATCATAATAACAAAATAAGAGAGAAAGAGTGAGAGAGAATATAGAGCAGCTGTAACTGTTTTTTCTCTTTTTTTCAAAAATGTTTAATTTTTCACCCCCGTGTCACTGTAAAGATTTTAAAACTTATTAATTTTCTTCTATGTAGTTTTAAAACTAAGGTCTCTTATTTCTTTACACGTAAAAAAAAGTATTAAAAATTTTTTCCCCGTAAAATTGCATAACAATTCAACTGTTTATAACGCTATTAGCACAGGAGGGATTCCGACTGTGGATTCTTGTGACGTAGCAGAGAAAGACCCCTCCGATTGGGTGAAAAGTTACGAGCCAACCTTTATAGTCTAATAACCTTGGGCCCAGACGGTTAGAATTCTTACTCACACAATTTAAGACGTGAACCGTGAACCCTCTTGAGTAGGCAGAAAGGGGTAGGTTCTGTTATAGTTTGTGGTGCCTTCTCTTTTTATGAAACTACAGATATTGCATTTCTGGAAGGTAAACAGACATCTAAAGAGTATAAAGAACTGCTTGATAGCACTTGTTTGCCAATTGCTGAAACTCTTGGTGGTCGGTTTGTATCTACAGGATAATGCATCGATTCACACATCAAGAAATGGTTTGCTGACGTGTGATGCTATTCATGTCATGATGTGGCCGCACATAGCCCTAATTTAAATCCGGGTGAGAACCTTTGTGGAATTCTCGCTCGCAGTGTATATGCATCTGGGAGACAATTTTCAAATGTCCTTGAGTTGAAAAAAAATCGAACAAAGTTGGTTTGATATAAAGCCAAAATACTTACGCAACTTAATAAACAGCGTGCCAGCTAAAGTATTTGCTGTCATTAATAAAAATGGATCTTTTATTGAACGGTAATTCAAAAGTATGTAAAATATCTTTATATTTAATAGACAGCAAATTTGTTTATTTTTATCAATTTTCGAGTTGAAAGTATTTAATTCTAATTTAATTTACTGAAAAATGTTTTTTTTAGTGCATGTTTTTTGTTATATGCATGCATAAACATAATTTTGAATACGGGTTTATTAAAATATTGTTTCGAAAATATCAGTGTCTTTATCAGTGTCTCATCCACGTCCGAGTTGGGACTCGGATCCAGCACATCTTCTGCAGTAGCCAGGGACCTAACCACTAGACAAGCAGGTAGGTCTAAAAAAGAAAGGATATTCAATTCTTTATTAATTTGATTAGAGTAACAGAAACATCTTAACAAGATATCCGAGTATGTCAATTAGCAAATATTTTATTAATTTTAAAATGGAAACATTTAAAATATTTAACTAGAAAAAGTGTTTCTTTTTAGATTATTCGTAAAGTGTGCTTGAACATATCGGAAAACTTTCTGCTTTTTTCTTTCAATATACCCTTAGAGGCTTAGATATATTTACTTATATTAAGAGTATTAATGAAAAAAAATGGTTTACGAAGAAATCTTCACTGAAATAAAATTGGGAATGAAATGTTTTTTCAAAACCTTCAAAGTGACTTTGAGCTTCAAACTTTAAAATCACAGACACACTTACTTTTGATGTTGAAAGCCTCTTTGATAAAAAGAAAATATTTTAGAAAAGCTTTTTATTTTCAAAAAATACGACGGGATATTTTTTTAAATGAAAGTAATATAAAATTTTGATAAACGTTCTTTTAAATTCCTATGAATTTCAGTTTCATTACTTAAAGATTGTAAAACATTTTTAAAGTTTTTAAAGAGCGTCGTGTAAGCCGTGCATTTTCTGCCGCTTTATGAAGAAATGTATACATTAATTTTTGCAATATTTTATTAAACATTAAATAAAACCTTTTTCTTATATAAAGTGTTATTTGAAACGAGTTGAAGCATTTATAGATTTTGTTTTCAATATATTAAGCTTTATTGCTATGTTATAATGTTTTAGCATAAGTTTTTTTTCAAATCGTTTAATTTATTTCTTAAAATAATTGTGTTCAATAACACACGAAAGCGTGTAATGGATATTATTATTTTTTTAATTCTAAGTAAACGAAATAACACAAAATGATAAGTAGCATTGAAAAAATGTTTTTAATCGTTTTGAGCCAGTTTTATTGACAACAAGAAGTGGTGGTTAAAATACCCCAGCGAAAAGACTAACTTTAATAGAAGTATTTTAGAGGAAAAAGGGAAATTATTTTCTAATTAAAAAAATTAAAGTATTTCACATGATGTGCGGAAACAAACAGGAAAGTATTCTTTTTCTTGTTACTAATATCATCCTCTTAGCCAACCAAAACTGGAAGGCAGTTTCAAGATGAATATTGTAAGTATTGTTGAAATCATTAGGCAAATGTCAGAAGAACGTCTTTTTGCACGCCTTTTTCCTGACGTCTAATCTATCTATACTAATATGATAAAGAGGTAAAAATTGTTTATTTGTAGGAGGTAAGCTCTGGAACTACCGAACCGATTCCAAAAGTAATGGTATCAAAATGATTGTGTTAGTCCAACTTAGAACATAGGCTATATCGTATGTCTGTGCCACTGGCCGAAAGGGGGTGCAGGAGCAAAAAACTTTCTAAAAATGAGATTTTTGTGTTACTGTAGGGCCTAGAAACATGAAATTTGGAATGATAGTTACTTATAAGATACTAATGAACTCTAAGGACATTTCTTTAAAAAATCGAAATTAAAAAAAGGTGAAAATGCGCGAAAAGCGTTCTAAAAAACGTTCTAAATGGCGATTTTTACGCAATTTCAGGAAGTACCAAACTGATTTACAAAATAATGGTGTCAAAATGATGGTGATAACACTTGCTCCAACATAGGCTACACTTTATGTCGGTGCCACTACCCCTAAAGGGGTGCAGGAGCAAAAAAAAAGTTCGAAATTGCGATTTTCATGTTACTGAAGGGCCCAGATACATGAAATTGGGCATGGTAGTTACTTATTAGATATAAATTATCTCTAAGAACATTTCTTAAAAAAGTCGAAATTAGAAAGTGTTGAAAATGTCCAAAAGGGCGTTCTAAAGAACGTTCTAAATAGCGATTTTTACGCAAGCTCAAGAAGTACCAAACCTATTTCAAAAATAATAGTGTCGAAATGATGGTGATAACTCTTGCTCCAACATAGGCTACATTTTATGGTGGCGCCACTACCCCTAAAGGGGGTGCAGGAGCAAAAAATCGTTCGAAATTGCGATTTTTGTGCTACTGAAAGGCCTAGAAACATGAAATTTGGAATGGTAGTTACTTATAAGATATAAATGATCTCTAAGAACATTTCTTAAAAAATTCGAAATTTAAAAAGGGGAGAAAATGCGTGAAAAGAGTTCTAAAATCGTTCTAAATGGCGATTTCTACGCATTCTCAGAAAGTACGAAACCGATTACAAAAGTAATGGTTGGAAATTGATGATGACAGTCCTTGCTCCAATATAGGATCTACTTCATGTCGGCGTCACTACCACCTTGCGGTTGCATTTTAAAAGA
Source organism: Maratus speciosus (assembly GCA_963932465.1). Classification (NCBI taxonomy): domain Eukaryota; kingdom Metazoa; phylum Arthropoda; class Arachnida; order Araneae; family Salticidae; genus Maratus; species Maratus speciosus. The sequence continues at coordinate 680,345,581 of OZ010787.1, read as the reverse complement.
CGTTCTAAATTGTGATTTTTGTGATACTGAAGGGGCTAGCAACTTGAAATTTGGCATGGTAATTACTTAGGACATGTAAATGCTCTGAGAAGAGTTTCTTAAAAATTTGAAATTTAAATGGGGTGAAAATAAACGAAAAGCGTTCTAAAAACGTTCTAAATAGCGATTTCTACGCAATCTCAGGAAATATAAACCGATTTCAGAAGTAATGGTTTCAAATTGATGGTGACAGTCCGCGCTCCAACATAGCCTATATTTTACGTTGTTGTCACTACCATCTGGGGTTACTGGAGCAAAAAATGTTCTAAATTGCGTTATTTGTGTTAAAGAGGGGGTCTAACATTTTAAATTTGGAATGGTAATTACTTCAAAGATGCAAATGCTTTCTAAGAATTGTCGAAAGAAAATTCCAAATTTAAAAGGATGAAGTGAGCGAAAAGCGTTCTATAAGCGTTCTAAATTACGATTTTTATGCAATCGTATGAAATACGAAACCGATTTCAAACATAATGGTTGCCAATTGATGGTGATACACATAACAATTTCTGGTTATTTTGGTGGTTTCAAACATAAGCTATATTTTATGTCGGTGCCACAACCCTAGAGGGTTGCAAAAGCAAAAAACTTTCTAAATTGTGATTTCTGCGGTACTGAAGAGGCTAGAAATTTTAAATATAGCACGGTAGTTACTTATAAAATATAAATGCCCTCTAAGAACAGTCGAAAATAAATTCGAAATTAAAAAGTCGTGAAGCGAAGTGAAGGAGCGAAAAGCATTCTAAAAGAGTCCTAAATTACGATTTCTATGGAATCTCAGGAAACAATAAACCGATGACAGAAGTTATTGGTTGCGAATCAATGGTGATAGTCCCTGATCCTATACGTGCTATATTTTATGCCGGTGTCACTACCACCTGGTTGGCAGGAACAACAAGAAAGCCTTTAAAAACATGTAAATTCCGTTTTCTATAGAATATTAGGAAAATACCAACCGATTTCAAGGTTAATGTTGGCAAATTAATGATGACAGTCTCTGTTGCAACATTTTTCGAGACATGCTATTTCAACTCTGTTTTGGCATTTTATGTTGGTGCTACTAACATGAGAGAGGTGGTAGGCTGTTAGACTTGGAGCTCGGAATTTGACATGATGGTTAATTTTAAGATGTAAATGCGTTAAGATGGTTTCTAAAAAACTCAAAACTTCAAATGAATACTGAAATGAGCATAAAAGTCTAAAAATACTTTCTAAATTATTATTTATTTGGAATTAGTTTTAGTTCTTCTTATTAATTAAAATCTCATTTCTGTCTACTGCACTTTTATAATGAAGTTTAGTCAAACTGTGGCCTAATTTGTAATTTTTGAATTATTCCAAAAATTGTTCTTCCAATAAAAAATAGTCATGCAAATATCCCTTGGCATATTTCAACTATTACGCGAGCAAAGCCGCAGGGTTTGCTAGTCTATTATATATTCCTATAAGGTATATTATATATATACCTATAATTGGTATATTATTTATACCTATTACATAATACGTAAGGAAAAAAAGCGTTCGTTTGACATTAGCCTTAGACGTCTTAAAGTACATTTAAATGGTCGAGATGCACTTAATCAAACAAAAAATACATTAATCTAATTGGAATGACCTACGTCCTGCAATAGAAGTCTGACAGTTAAGTACATTTGTCGATATTAATCTAAGAATTTTGGAAAATATCCTAACAAAACAACAAATATCATGACAAAAATTATCATGAAAAATATTATGACAGGAGTATCGAAAGATGTAGCAGCTCGTCATGAAAGAATGATTATCCCTACAGTCTAAATTGGAAACAAGCTGCTACAAAAATTGCTAGTTGAATACTACAGGACTTCCAGATTACAACTAATTCCCTGTGTTTGTAAAACAAAGTACACTCTAAATTAAAATGTCTGAAATTCAGACACTTAAGTGTCTGAAATGGAGTGTTCAATTTTCAGACATTTTAAAATGTCTGAATTTTTTCAGACACTTTTTGCGTCTGAATTTCAGACACTTCAAACGTCTGAATCGCATCCATTTTTTTGTAAGCATCATACGTAGCCATGTTTGACCACGTTGAATCCTGGAAAAATATTTGGCTGTGGTCCTGCCCCCCCCCCCCAATACAGCCTGATTTTTTTGGTGCTCTCAGTTTTGGTATACAATTTTCGTTACGTTGATAATTTAAATCTTTTACGACATTGTACTGATTATAATCAATATCGTGAACTTCAGGAGTAGAACAAGATTAAAAAACAAAAAATATTTATCTAAATATTAGATTTTTTAAAATTTATTTTGTTTTTAACCTTATTTTACTTTAAAAGTTCAAAATATTGATTATAATCAGTACAATTTCGAAACAGATTTAAAATATAAGCTTTACAAATATTGCACATCAAATTTGGGGGCACTACAGTCGTAGGGGGACGGGGCACTTCCCAGTTTGCCCTTCCTTTAATCAAGAAGTACTTTTGCAAAAAACGCAACCCTGCATTATAGTTGTCTAAATTGAGATGTCCGGTATTCGGGAGTATCCGTTGTGGAGGTTAATGGAGATTCTCGAATAGCGAACACCTCTATTTAACGAATACTTTTTTAATCAGCAGACATACATATTTGTATATTTTTACCTCAAAAAAGTAGACATCTCCAATTATCGGACAAATTCCGCGGTCCCGAAGTGTTCGCTATTAAGGGCTTTTAAGGTACATAGATAAATATATATATATATTTTATAATCTTGTCCTACTCTAAAAGTTCAAAATATTTATTATACTCGGTTGAATGTGGAAAAAGATTTAAAATATCAGATGTACGAAAATTGCAAAAATCCCCCCCCCCCCCCAAAAAAATTAAAATATAAAAAAATATATTGCCACATAGGCAATTTTACATATACATCACTTGATAATCACAACAGCCATTTAACTATGAATAATGAAAATAAATAAATAAATATTCTACTTTAATAACATTGGGGAAAAAATGACTTTGGTATTTTGTTAAATATATTTGCGTTTTTAAACTTGTCCTACTCTAAAAGTTCAAAACTTTCATTATAATCAGTGCAAGATTTAAGATATCAGCTTTACAAAAATTCATGCAAAATCCCCCCCTCCCCCCCCCAAAAAAAAATGAAAATACTTATTTAAAAATTATGTTTTTAAAAAATTTATATTTCCACATGGACAAGTTTTTATGTAGATCAGAGGGTACTCACAAAAGCTATTCAACTATCAATAAAAACAAATAAGTACATATTCTATATTAAAAACATGAGGAAAAAATAACTTATGATTTCCAAACTTCTTTCGTCTTAAATATATACAGTAACATCTGTCATTTTTGTATTTTTCGTATAAGTGCATATAAATAAAGTTACCACAATTTTAAATACGAAATCTAGTTAGAGGTTTTTACTTTTTCCCATTATAAATTTCAAATTACTTTTTTATTAAAAATAATAAAAAAATCAGTATTAGAGTTGATTGCAAATCAAATACATATGTATATTTTTACAGGCAGGTTCATATAATAGACCAGTCTCATTTACTTTATTTATCTTTTTTTAATCTGCGGTTTTATGCCAGGAAGTAAGAAAGCATTAGGTCAACTTTCAAAGTTTTTTTTTTTCTTTACTTCCTTGTGGCCGTCATTTACTGCGAGATAAAAATTATCCATTTGAAACTAAGAACTGACATTGAATATATAATTCGTAATAAAAAAGAACGTCATAAGTTTAAAAATATATACTTCTAGAATTAGTGGGGTTTTTTGCGAACAGATTCAAAACTAATTAAATTTCATGCAGGATTTTGTTTAGTACAATAAATAAAATCATAAAATACACTAATTTTACTACTATAAAGAAACTTACTTGAGTTGCTGCAAGGGGTAAGAAATATTCCTCGATTTGAAATTTTAAAAACTACCACAACCACAGTGAGGGAGAAAGACTTTCATCAGTTTAAAAGGTAATCCCATAATACATCCGACTAGCCATATTTAAAGGATGAGATGTTTCATCCTAAAAACAGGACCCGCCAGACAAAAGTTTCTTTTTTTTGCCAGTTTCGACAGGACGAAGATGAATAACACAATATTATTGATATAAATTGATACGAGTTAACACTAAGCCCATTGCACACGCTTTGTAGAATTTCCGGGTGTAATCTTCAACCGCCGTCTACTTCTGTTCTGTGTCTATCCCGCCCTTGTATCGACGACAGCTTCTAAGAGACATTTGATGTCGAGCACACACGTCAGATGTATGTATTCAATAAATAAATACTCCAAGTTAATACGAATTAAAATCACAGTACTTCACATTTCGCAAAAAACGAATTAAAATACACGCAACTTTGTTTGAATTACAACGTATACCACTTCGAACGAAGACATCTAAAACGCATGCGCAACTGGGAGTGCTAGTGCCCCCTGGTGGTTATTGCGTCGGAAGAATCAAAACATCTTAAATTAAGACACGTTTAAAGCAATGAAGTGTCTTAAAATAAGACGTTTGCGGATATTTTAGACATTATTCTCAGTTCGTTTACACCATGGTCATAGTAAGACGCTTATGTATCTTAAATTAAGACATCTATAGTGTCTTAATTTTCAGATTAAGACACTTAAGTGTCTAAAATTCTTTTTCAGTCACATATGTGTTTAAATTTAAGACGCTTCTATTTGCAGTGTATAGTGTGAAATCTTAAAAATATGCAAAAACACCCTGCTAAAATACTTTAAGAATCATATTCCGTGGGTTGTAAAACGGTGATGGTATTTTGATTTGCGCGTGAGAGTATAATATAAATCATTAATGGTATTTACGACACAATAAACACATTTCATCCCACAGGAAGTATGATTATGTTTGTAAGAGAGCATGATCTGATTATGTTAATAGTGAACAAGCGCATTTGACTTTTCTAGCATTTCTATGAGCACTGACAATTCAATTTTTTTAATTCTTTTCTTTCACGAAAACAAGACGAGAATTCGTGTTACGTTCAAAGCTGCTCATTCAAAAACTTTTATTTTATTAAAAAGCAATTATCATCGTTCATTAGCACCGTATTCTTATAGTTTTCTATACATTTTTAGTACCTAATAGAGGCTGCACCTTATTTTGTAATGGGGTGAAAATAAATTATTTTCAACATAAAAAATTTTCTTTTTTCAGATTCAAGATTTGTACTTTGTAGTGTTTCGATTCCTGTTATTCTTGCATCCACAATTCCTTGGAGCTCAAACTTTAGAATGAATTAGATCTGACCCCATACATATCCCATACTTTATTATGTTTGCCAGCTCTAACGCAACGGTGTATTAAAGTATCAAATAAGGCAGAAAATTTAAAAAGTTTTAAAAATATCAAGATTTCAAACACTTTTTCACGGGCGGAGGGCAAAAGCTGAAAAACGGAAATTTCTGAAAAAAGGTTGGGTGATTTAGGAAGAATTTAAAAAACAAGATAAATTATGTCCCAAACAACGATTTTGGCATGTGGCTTGTAGAAATTTAGAAGGCTGTTGCTTATATTTATTCCAAAATACAGCAGTAAAAAAGGAAATTAAAAAATTGTAAACTTAGTGTGGAAGAAGAAACTGAAAGGTAGTAGAGAAATAGAAAATGTTAGACGGTAAATAAACTTGATTATTTAACTATTGTTAATGAAAGCATCCGATAAGGTAGGAAATTTTCATAATTTTAAAGAGGTTTGAAGCTCTTTTCGCTGGGCGGAGGGTAAAAGCAGAAAGAGAAATTTCTTAAAGAAGGTTGGGTGATTTAGTCGGAATTAAAAAAGAAACAGGAGAAATTATGTGCCAAGCACAGATGTTAGAATGTGAAAGTAAAACTTTATAAGATTTTTACTTATAGTTATTTAAAAATAACAAACACAGCCGAAAAAAATGAAATTTAAGGTTATTTAAAGGCTGAGGGCAAAAGCAGAAAAACGGAATTTTTTTTTTTTAACCCATTCGGGACCATGCGTGTATACATGAATAAATAAAGGTAATTTTTTGCCTTGTTAAAAGTATTTTACCACTTTAAATAAATATTAATTTAGTTTAAAATATCCCCTTTTTACATAGACAATAAACAGAATAATACACACTTCTCAAAAATAGTGTCGATTTTCTAATATAAATTTGCAAAATGTAAGAACTTAGCTTGACAAAAAATATATTTTTGTACGATTCCAGCCCTGTTTAAAAAAAATTACGAAGATCATTTTAGCAATAACAACGAGAAACTTCCCAAATGACAAATAAAACTTCAGAATGAAAAAAATAACTCGTGCAACGCGATGATACAAAGGGTTAAATGCATTACTTCGGTGCCACAAAGGTCTTGCTTCAAGATGTATACTCTTGAATACTTAAAACGTACGTAAACACGATTCCGCGTGTTATGTCATAAAAACATAACATAACTTTTTCCCTTATAAAACAATTTAAATATTTAATTTAATAATAATTACCCCCTAAAATTTTAATATGTCAAATTATGGAAACGTCTATGACATTATTTATCTTTCTAACGATCTCTATTGACTTTTTAAATTCAAAGTTTCGTTTTCGTGTTGCCAATCTTTAAAAAAGATATTTCAAATATAATTTCTAACCTTTTTCAGCTATCAAAAATTAAAAAAAAAAAATATCTAAATCATTTTATATTAAAAATTAACAATGTTCTTCAAAATTTTAAAAAGATTTATTTTCAATATCAAGATCGTTGGGAAATAAAAAATAAACTATCAGAATTAAAACAATCATCTGAATTCATTTATAAAATAAATATACATTTTACATTAATATTTCCCATTTATAATTAATTTTATCAATTTGATTTTACTTCAAAAACAATTTATTTTGATTCATTTTTCAAATAACATTCCTTTGACTTCGTTTGAGAACGTTGTCAAACCAGCCAATCACAGCGCTTGCCGCGGAACTTCGTTTTCCCCCAACCACGCTATTTTACTCTGATGCGTTAGCCTTGAAGGAGGAAGGATGAGGGAGCAGCCGACTGGTGATGCCGGGATAAAAATCGGCACATCGGTCTGTTGGCTTTCCTATAAATATGGTTCACATCAATTGTTGTCTATTGTGAAAATTAAATAAATGGAAAGTTAAATATATGATGAAGTGCAAAAATAAAAGATCCAACAGTTTTAAGTTAATGTCAAGCTCAAGGAGTTGCGATAATAACGGTTTTCTCTCCATATGATGACCGTTAACTCAGAGCTGATGTCCTTTGGAAATGCCTGATCTCAATCAGAGAGTATGCTGAATGAAGATATCTCAATCAGTTGAGGATTAAAAAATTATGATTCCATCTTTAGAGGTAAAATTTTTCTTTTCATTTTAATACAGGACGAATTATGTTACATCCGTAACTCCTACCCTGGAACCGGGCAAACTAAGAATTCTTATCTCCGTGAATCTGCATTTAGTTTACAACAGATGGATTTTAGATGAGACTTCAATTTTTAAAGAATTATCTCTTTATGGGAGATTATTCTTTATGTAGTACAAACAGTTCCTAGTAATATTCTCATTGGACTTGGAACATTGTGACGTTATATTATCGCATTTCTTAAGTTTTGAGAATACAATTATTAATTATCCATATCTTGAAATCACTTTTACTTCTTATATTCTCTATTACAGATGAGTGAAAACCGCAAATTTATTTTAGTATAATGTAATGTTTTGTTGTTTATAAATGTTTTCGGCAATATTTAATGTTGTAATACTTTATTTCTTTATCTGCGCAGATTCTAATTTTTCATAAATACAATATAACTATAAATATGCCAAATAAATGTATATTAAAAGTTACATATAGATGTGTTTATTGTGTTTGTGCATGTTTGATTTAAAATCGTTATTTTAGGTATATCCTGAAGATCGTTGAAGTGTGAGATTAATTATTTCAAATTTCATATTTTCAGCTCGATTCTCAAAAGATAAATAAATTAATCGTGAATATTTACTAAAGTAGCAATGGGACATGAAATGTATTTCACATGATTTTAATTATTTAAATAATTTAATGCAGAGGGGATAAATATTAATTCTAATAACTTTTACTTAACATTTCATAGCGCGATGTGCAGCTACTATCGCTCCGGCCATAGTGCGATGTTGGGTGTGTGGGTTTTGAGACTTCAAATGTGATTTTGGGGTAATTATATATGAATTAATTATCTTGAAATCATTTCATATTCTCGGAACTCACATACCCAAGATCTCACTTAACATCGCGAAGCAATGTAGTTGGAAATAGTTCACAAGTGGAAACTTATTTTTAACGTTAACACTAAAAATTCGGAGGTATAGGCACATTCATACTTATTATTTATGTTCGTAAATGATTAACGCTACAATTTACAATGACCACAATAAGAACTGTCTGTACATTCTTTGTCGTAATATATTTACCATTTGGGTTTTTAACACATTTCAACATAGTTAAAAAATATTTCTGAATTCGGTTTGTCGGCCTGCCGCCTGTCCTTGTTCTAACTGTCGTAAATAGACTCGGATTGCGATGTCATTAATATATGTTATTGTGGTTTAGTATGGAATGTTTTTACTGAAGATGAAGTGTGTAGCACTTACGGTTCATTGATAGGGACATTCAAAAGAATTCCATTACATGATGGTCTGTGGGGGGGGGGGGGGGGGGAATAGTCTGCGGTGTATTTTAATAATAGGACACTATTTTAAAAATATTGAAATTGATATGTATCACTGACGTGTATTACAAGGCACTTACAGTAGAATCTGGTGTGTATATAATTTATCGTTCAATGACAAACAAAAGAGTTGGGGTACAGTACTGCCAGTGGACACTAATTGCTGGGAGAGCGTTTTCATTTGTCGCAGTAAATGATTAACGTTGCAATTTACATTGATCTCAATAAGAATTGTCTGTACATTATTTGTCATATTATATTTACAATTTGGGTTTGCAACACTTTCCAACATAGTTCAAAAGTGTTTAAGAATTCGGTTTGTATAAATCTGAAATTTGGAAATTTTAAAATAAGGCTGGAGTCTTACAAAAATATTTTTTTTTACCAAGTTAAGTTCGCACACTTAGCAAATTTATATTAGAAAATCGACACTATTTTTGAGAAGTGTGTATTATTCTGTTTATTGTCGATGTAAAAAGAATATTTTGCTCAATATATATATTTTTTTGTATGTCCTGATTTTTTTTTTAAATTATATTTTGCATTTTTAAAATGATATATCTATGAGGTTTTTAAATTTTATTAATATTGTTATTACTGCATAATACGTGGTGTGTATAAATTAAATAGATCCTTTACAGGGCTAAAAAGAAGATCGCAAGTACATTTCGGTGTAATGACGGAAATTGCAGAATGGGAATTTTCAACTGTGGTATGAGCTTAACTTAATTATTTTTTTTTCAAACCAGGTAGTATACATACAAATACACTGCTCAAAACAATTAAAGGATATTGCAGTTTTAGGTGGATTTTGTATCTGGTAAACTGTTTAGCTGATTGATACATGGTCGACAGACATAGTAGGTTATATGAGAATAAATTACACATGTTTGGCAGAAAAAAATGCATTTTATTGCGCATTTGTGTACTAAAGGAAAAAAACACAATTTGTGCATATGAGAAAAAAAGAATAAGAAAAGATGTTTTCTTCAAAGAAAATCATTTTCAGTAGGGGGTATGGTTTCCACGGGCGGCCAGCAACGTTGAACACCTTTGAGGCATGGACTCAATGAGGCTATTAATGACGAGTTGGGGTATTCTGCCCCACTCTTCCAGAAGAGCTCTTTCCAGTTCTTGGAGAGTTTATGGGGGTTGTTGGCGGCCAGAAACTAGAAACTCGTCTTCCTAGAGCGTCCCAAACGTGCTCGATTGGATTCATGTCTGGAGAACACACTGGCCATTCCATTCGAACGATTCCTTCCTCGAAAAGGAAATCCTCCACCAGGTTTGCACGATGTGGCCTGCAGTTATCGTCCATTAAAATGAAGTTATCTCCGATTGCTGCAGCGTAAGGGACTACAATAGGTCTGAGGATCTCATCCCTATATCGGCGACCAGTCAGAGCTCCATCTCGAATGATGTAGAGGTCAGTGCGCCCGTCAATGGAGACGCCACCATACACCAACACTCCTCCACCGCCAAATCTGACACTTTCGCGCACGAACGCAGGATTATTCCTACTGCCACGGTCCCTCCAGATGAAAATACGCCTATTATCCGGATGCACAGAAAAACGGGACTCGTCAGAAAACAGAATATTGCTCCATTCATTTCTCCTCCAGTTGACATGCTCGGTTGCCCACTCCCTGCGGTCGCGACGATGCCTTGATGTTAATCTAACACATACCATCGGTCGGTGAGCATACAGACCTACAGCATGGAGCCGGTTTCGGACAGTCTGAGTTGAAATCGTGGTGCCTGTAACCGAGCGAAGGTGTTGTTGGAGAAGAGTAGCGTTCATGGTTCGGTGTCTCCGAGCTGTTAACGCTAAATACCGATCTTCATTGGGCGTTGTTGCCCGTCTACGACCTTGCCCTGGTCTTCGGCCTGCACATCTACTCTCCAAAAAACGGTTCCAGATCCTGGAAATGACACTGTGTGACACTCCAATGGCTTGCGCTACTTCGGCTTGAGTTTGGCCCCCTTCTAACCTACCAACAATTCTCAAAGCTTCTGAATCTGTCAAATGACTTCGCTGAGACATCGTACTCATCGAAACAAAGCAATCACTGAATGCCGATCATCCTTGTCTTCATTCTTTTTTATCCAGTTGAAAGTCAAATTTCATTCGCTGCCGCTGAAGCGACGTTTTTGACGTCGAACTCAAAATTTGCATACTCCTCAGTTTGAAAACCAGAAAAATTTGCATTTGTGATACTCTTCTTCTATTTTCGGCAAAAAAAAAATTCGTTTATATCTTTATTTTATATAAAACTTCAAATATCCTTTAATTGTTTTGAGCAGTGTATATAGATCATGTACAGCTGCACAAAAAAATTCGGATATTTAACCGACTATGGAAGGTCATTGAAGACATTAGATTTTCGAATGCGTTATGCATATTCTAAATTGTTTATTTAGACAAGAACTTTCATCTTAATAAACTGTAAAGTTTTGTTACAGTACTTTGAATGTGTTGGAAAGTGTTTCCCAATTTATGCTGAACGCATGATTTTTCGTTCTTGTTTGCGTTGTTATTGCTTCAATGGTATTATAATTATTACTAACGGTTAATTTTTTTTCATAATGGTTCATATTTACTTTTTCATATTACATACCATATCTTAACTTAGCAAAGTATAGTGTTAAATATTAGATTTATGAATAAAATGCTGAATGACCGTAAACTTAAAACTATTTTTACAGTAAATGCTTTGATTTTTACACCCGTTTTTGAAATTAGCAACCTGACATAAACGTTCAGTTTTCTTTGAAATTATAATAGCACAAATCCTATGACAAATCAAAAGGTAAATTATAAACAATCTTTAAATAAGATTTATTTCTTTAGAATGCATATTAAAAGTATATTTGTGATAGAAACTTTAAACAGCTCTTTTTTTAATGTATTAAAATTTGGTTTTACAACTGGTTTTATTTTAATTTTATAAATGCATACATTATATGGCCATTAATGACCGGCAACTTTAATTTTAAACATTTTGTCGAATATTTAGAAATATACATGACCGATTCGTCTGGAATTTAAGGATTAGAAAGAACAGGTATGACCTCATATTTAGCAATGTTGATTTGATAAGGGGGACAATTAGGGGGCCAACAAAAAATCAAAGAAAAAAATAATACTTGGGATCACCCTGTAAAATAAAATGCACGAAATGATCTATCGCTGCAGAATATAAATAAACAGACGTTGTGTAATATGTGTACTCATTTTTGTAAGAATAGCCCGTATATTAATAGAGATATAGAGATTTATTTTTAAAAAAATTAAAAATTCTTGCATGTTTTTTGCTTATAACATGCTGGGTTTTCAACCAAATTTAACGCCGGTTTCAGATAAATTGACAAAAAATAGTTCAAACAATATAGTGTAATTGAAATATAAATATAATAAGTACTTTAGGAAATAGGAGCAGTTGTATGAAATAATTTTTATCTGCGCATGCGCGAACGATAATGGCCCCCTAATTGTCCCTCTTGTCAAATCGACATTAATAAATATTCCCTTGAGGGGCACCGGTATATATTATATACCACCTACGATTAATGAAATTTTACACCAGAAAATTTTTATTAAATTTTACTTTTCTAACTTTGGTGGAAAAAAGCCGTAAAATTGATTTTACTTATTTTGAAATAGAATTTTTCAAAGATTCCGGTGGGAATTCGGCATTTCACAAACGTAATCGCTTGCCCCTCAAGGGGTTATGAGGTCATACCTGTTCTTTTTAATCCTGAAATTCCAGAAGAATCTGACAAGTATATTTCTAAATATTCGACAAAATGTCTACAATTGAAAGTTGCTGGACATTAATGGCCATATAGTGTATCTCTTTAACATAAATATCTATTATGAGCCATACATATGTAGATCTTAAATATCTCTGAAACATGGGAATATTTATATGAAATAAAAAGTTATAAATGTTTTAAAAAGAATCGTCTATAAAGTAAAAATATCTTCATTATTTGTAATAGATACGATTTGTGTGATTAGTTCAAAACATATGTATATTTAATAAATTTATTTTTAACTAATTAATGCAATGATAAATATAAAAAATAAAATAGTTGCGCAGGAGCCATAAAAAAATGAATCCCATTTATTGATGAAACTTATCACAAGATTACGCTTGTTTTAAACAGTAAACATTGCATCAAAGAAAAGCGTTGCATTGTTTTTATATTCTTCTTAAAAATGAATGAAAAATTGTTATTTCACATTTTAATTTTATCTTCCAATTCCTTTTGTTTATGATTGCTAATTTATTATACTCATAAAAGAACATTAAAACATTGTTCTGAATTAAAGCTTTAATAAATTTGTTTAAAAAAACCCAACAAATTATTTATAAATTATTTGCTAAATATAACACGTAAGCCTGATATTTTAAGAACATCGATCTGTTTTCTGAAAGTATATTTACGCATTTCATTAATATTCATTAAGTTTTAAAGATCTTTCACATAATTTATAATAAAACAGACGTAGATTGCACACAACTTAAAACGCAATTTTTTTAAGTTTACAACGCTAATTTATATATATTAAGGAATACTTTATTTAAATTTATTATATCTCTTCAATTTTTTTTATCACGAATAAGAAAATAATAAATCAAGTTTTAATGGGCAACTGGCACAGAACGTCAAATATTTCAATAGCCACTATTTTACTATTACATAATAAATCGTTTGGGAGCTCTAACCTTTGACTTGAGTTTCAGTTATTATAAAATACCGGGTGTTCCAAAAATGACACGAAAACTTAAAAACTTAAAATTTCACAATTAAAATGAATTATAATATATAAATTATTTAAAATAAATGATTGGAAATTAATTTAAAATAAATTATTATAAAATTTAATAAATAAACTGGTGAAACAAATGATATGTTTCTAAGGCATCTCAAAGATTTTGCATATAATAATTTTAAAAGCTCTTCAAGTCTTTCTTAAGTTGGGTTGATTTTTATCTTCCGATTATCATCTCGAGGGATATAGGCCCCAGGGGGGAGTGCCCTTCGTGAGGGTCTTTCTAAGGGAACCTAACCCGTATTTACGCTTGGAAATCCAAGGTTCGAAGAAAACCAGGAAAACTCCGAACGATTAGGCCGACGGGCGCAATTGGGCAAATCTTTCTTGAGACTGTTTCAGTGTCTAAGAATGTTCAATTTATATGCAATCACACTTTTTCCTTTCAAACTACCATGAAAATAAACAGAACACACTCAAATCTAATGGCTTTTGATCCATCTTTACATGCTAGTTTAAGACAACGCATCACCATCTATCGACAAAAACTCGAACTGTATTTAAAATTGCTGCGTACAAAATTCATCAGCTGCTTTATAAACGTATAAACTATTTTATCTTTGTTTGAATACAAATGTTTAAATGTTCATTTTTTCGAAATAAAAAATAAAATAGATATCAGGTTGCGAGACAGATAAAACTTTTTGTCGCGTTTGGATCGGATTGTGAGTTGATTTTAAACAGAATTCTCGGGTTCGAAACGGATACAACTCGACTCTCGTAGAACTCTTGTTTGATTTCAAAGCTGAAGTCTTATTCCTTAAAACTTTTAAATGAGATTTGAGCTGTCCAGACACTACTTTTTTCTGGCTTTCAACTTCACGGATTTTTTGAACGACATCAGTGGTTTTAAGACCTAGTGTCATCGCACTATAACGCACGAAATGCGTCATTGTCTGCAAGGGTGCGCATGTTGAAAACTGCTAATTCAAATAAATGTTTTTTTTTATTTCTCTCTTCTCTCTTGTGTTGTCACTGTTCCTTTACAATGGTCTTTTTTGCAAGTGTTAAACGCCGGAATTTTTCATTTTACGTGTATCAAGTCGAAAGTCATGTATATGGTTTTTCAATGCGCTGATGAATTTGCGCCTGAAAGAAATGGGTGTTGCCATTCAAAATTTTCGAAATATTTATTACTGTAATCGTAACCGTGAGAGCTCGATTGTTTAAAGTCATCACAAAAATTTAAATAAGTATATCTAAAATTTCTTTTCGATTGGTGGAGCGGTTAGGCCGCTAGGGGTTTATATATCGGGGAAGTTTTTTTTTTTTTATATAACAACCTGTATATATATATATACCAACATATACTTTATAACTGAAGCTATTGTTGACTTAATATTAGTTATCTATGTGGTACCTCGTTTTATAATTAGTATAGTATTTTTTTATCCATTGATGCAAATTATGCGCTTATCTAGCGTGTGTGAGCATCCTGCATCCGGAACCAATTTATAGCACCAAATTAAGGGCCCTGCGCCTGATTTTTTTGTGGAAATCCCAATGTATTTATCCATTCTTATTTATTTTTTAAAAATGTATGTAATTGTGTGAAAACTTACCATCATGGAAAAGGTGACGCTTTAAAACTATAGTAAAGAGTTATCATTTGATATATAATTTTTAATTGATAGAAAAATACGGGATACATTCATGGTATAAGCTAGAGCAGTAAAAATATTAAGATATAATATAAGCTTGTTATTGAAGTTTTCCATGGATTCTAAATATTTTAAAATTTTAAATTTAAGAGCATACACTGAAGTATTCTTCAAATGATCAAGTAATTCACATCTACCAAATTAGTGTGGGCCATAGGCCGATAACCCACCGATAAGAAATCCTGATTCAGGAAAACTAAAAACTATGAAAAACATTTTTCAAAGCATTATATTCTGTCCCTTTAAAAATTGTAGATGCATTCTCGCAGGTTAATACAGGCCAATCTTTGATTAAAATTCGAATCACTTATTAGAAAATCGTACGTGACGTCATCAGTTTTAGAAGATGAAAGATGTCTGTCTGGACCCGCGTCCAGTAGAGATTTTCCCTCATCTCTCGTAAACCTTGCCATTTGCGGAGAACCTTTCACAACTTTGCGGGAGTTTCACGGTAATTCGCTGGTTGGACATAACATATACGTGAAATTCTACCTTATTTAGAAAATTTGTGTGTAAATATCCCTAATATCGACTTGGTTCGAACGTGGTAAAAATATAAAAGTAGAGACAGTTAAATACAAATAAAATAAAATGTAATTAAATTATCAACGACACAGAATGATTTTCTAATTATACGAATTTCATATAATTTAAAAATGTTTTAGATATCCATACCTCGATTTATCTTTTATAATTTTTTTTTTAATGATCATCTGTTCTACTAGAACATTCTCAAAGAGTATTCGAAGCACTTCTGCAGTCTCAAACTAAAAACTTTCTATTACAGTTATGCTTCAGCTTTAATAAACACGTGGCAAGCGTCTTCAAAGCTGAGTCCTGTATGCATTGCTTACTTTATAATTTGCAATCAGGTCTTGAGCCAGTGATGATTGATAAAAGAGGCGTTCAGAAGACAATACGACTAGTAACTCCATTTTAAGTGGCATTTTTTTTAAACAAAGGAACATTGAAAATTTTCTATATATTTATACAGTGATTAAAAGTTACCCCCCTTGATTAAAGGAAAATGAATGAGTTCAATCAAAATATCCCGAGAAAAAATATTGTATCGATACAATATTTTTACAGTTACAATAACTTTAACTGTTTATACTGAATATTTTCATTTCATGGAGTTAATCGATTTGTGCACTCAACGGCTCAATTTTAAATGCTGAAGTACATAGCAATAAATAAAGAGTGTCTCATTTGAAAAATACAGCTCAAATGAATGAGTAATGTTAAAAATTTCCGAAGGAAAAAACAAGATTTTTGGAATACAGATAGTTCCGGTTCGGCCGAATTTTCAGCAGCATTTTCGTTGAAATCGAACATTCGGCTAAAGTCAGATTTTGGCCCGAAAACGAAAGTGATTTTTCGGTCGATCTCTAACCATAAGTTCAGAAAGCAATTTCGAAATTCTGAAGAGATAGTTTAAGGGGTCCGGGACACAATTTAAAATAATTTTTATTTATTGAGTTAAAATTTTAAATTTTTTTGTGATGGTCAGCCATGTTATTTGTAAAAAAAATCACATGATAAAACTTCTCATATATATATTTTTTAAAAATTTTTAATTTAAAATTCATTAAAAAAGTTGGGTAATTTAAAATCGTTATAACTCGAAATATTATTTGTAGAGTTTCAATTTTTTTTTTAATTTAAATAAACAGAAATATATAAGTTTTAATTTAGATTCAGCCTTTTTAAAAATATTATTTTTTTTAAAAATTAAAAATATTTAAAGTAAAAATTTAAAAAAAAGGTAACTTATAGCATATTTTCAAAAGTAAATATTTTTTTCAAATTTTCTGATTCAGAATTAAAGTAAAACAATTGAAAAAGACATGTTCCAAGTTTGAACCATTTATCTTTAACGGTTCTCGACTTATAACGATTTAAATACAAGAAATGGTGAAAAAAGCCATCATGAAGAAAAATGCATTTTCACAAGCATTTTCACAATTTTGAAAACAAACCAAAACGAAAAATTTAATATTTCCTGTTCTAATTAAGATTAAAACATGATTTAAACGTCATTTTAAGCAGAGAAACTTTTAATCCATTAAAAGTTCTTTTTAGAAAATTTGGAGATTTTTGTGTCCCGGACCCCCTTAGATAATGCTTTTCCTACTTTCCCGTGGCCTATCTATAAATATGAAACTGAACAAACATTTAATTTACTAAGACGCGAAATTCGTCAAAATTTTATTAATCTGGGATTACGATAATTTCATGTATTGTAACAGAAATGTTATGGAAAACTATAAATGGCCGTCATGAAGTTAGGTATGATTTTTAAGATAAACATTGCATGTTTATAAAGCGTGTTTATTAAATAATTATTTTAACTTTTACATTTATTTATTTTGAGCATGACGCTTCAAAGCTATCAACAATAATGTTTAGTTTCTCGTCATAACGAATAACAAAGACAAAGTAACAACTAATTTTTTTAGGAAATGTGCTTGCTGTTGTGATTAACGAAGAATATCCATACCCCTCCCCCTCCCCCCCCCCCCAAAAAAAAAAAAAAAATATATATATATATACTCTTCACTTTTATAATATTGCTGTCACAGGAAAAAAATAATATGACATCATAGTTTCCATTCTACATGTCAACTTTTTGGAAGAAAATAGTTTTCTTTAGTTCAACAATCGAGTTAATGGATACTGTTTTGTTCGACTTAAAAATAATTAATCACTGTTCCACCAACAATGTCTCTCATCACAAATGATCTTTTGAAAACGTTTGCTTTCGACATTCTTTATAGTTTCCTTGACGCAAATCTAAGATTAATGATATCTTAGTTCCACATGGTGAGTAGAATCTGAAATCCGTTAAGCTACAAGTAAGTCGGCTTCCGACATGGCTTATGCTTGTATTGATTGAAAAGAAAAATAGGAGATTTTTCAGGCTTCATCAAATTGAATGGGAAAAAAATCCGTGTCATTTTACAACTCGAGAATGTTTTATGTTTGAAGATACTTTTTATACAAGTCAAAATAAACCCTTAAATTCGGTATTTTCTTTAGTAAATTAAAAGAAAGATATCATGATTTCAAGTGACTGTGTAGAATGCCACAAATACTACTAAAAGTTATGTTTGAAAAATTACGGCTGAAGTTAAACTAATAATTGATAGGAGATAAAACATGGTTTTATTATTTTCTTAATCCATACTGATATATTGAAACATTTTATGACTTAAATTATTTTTGAAACAATAAAGTACCCTATAAAAAAGCACTTTGCTTTTTTAAAAGCATAAACAACTTATTATTTATGCAATTATCATCACTAAAACTCAACCATAGCAATCTTATGGTGCACACTGTGACCATTCTCTTGCACCCAAAGGTGATATTAAAATGTATACGGAAGCGCGAAAAATGGAGCTACATGAATAATAATCAATATGTACACCGTGCATTATATGGTTAAAACGCTAATTAAGATATTATAAGTCTTACCATTATTTTCAATATTATTATATCTCTTAATCTGGTCATTGTCATATGGTACTCGTTTTAAAGGGTTACTACCGACTTAAAATCTTGTAATAATCCTAAAAACATAACATTCGCAGTCTAATTCAGAGTATAGAGTGTTGAAAAAAACATATAGCATTCCAAATTGGGGGGATGTAAAAGGAAAATCGGTCTAAAGATAACTTCTAAAACAATTTAAGTATGTCTAGCTTAAGGCATGGCACACGGCGCACAGAACCCCTCCAGAGAGTAACATTGTTTTCGAATAGTGATCGTCTCCTTATTTATATGTAGACTTTCTGTGAAAAATAAACAGAATATGAATATTCGGAAATAGTACTGAAAGTATTTCCCGGTTACGAAAGTGCCTAATAGGGCACTGACTTTAAGTAAATCATAATTGAATGCGTCAGCTAAAAAATATTAACAAAAGTAACAATTAGAATTTTATTTAAAATTTATACGAATTTTAATCTTACTTAATTCTCTATTAAACTCTATTACTCTATTAAATTAAAATTTCATCTTACTTAATTTACATTTAAAAAAAAATTTTTAAAAACAACATTTCAAATTACCTCATGATTTTTGCGCAATGAAGAATTATTTGTCATTTTATTCTTAGTTATTAATATATATTACGTATGATGTGTTATATTTTACTAAACATTAACATTTCAGACACCTTTATGATTAAATCTGAGATTCACGTAAATAAGTACATTCAGTTGCGATAAGTTAAACGAAAATATATCTAAATATACGAAGTGCTTAAGGGGTCTCAGAACTCTTAAATCTTCAAAAATTTCGAAAATTTATTTTTCTTACATGCTATCTTTTCTGAATATTTTGATATAATTGCTTCCTTAAAAATTCTCATTAGAACAGAAGTTATGGCTTTTAGAATTCTAATCGCTCAATAGCTGAAGCGGCGTATCCGATAATTTGAAGTCATTTTTCTCCAAATGATGTTTTTGGGAATAATGCGCACGATATCTCAAAAATTTCTGAGTATTTTTTTCATGAAATTTTTTTAAACATATATTTCATGTTAATCCTTATAAACTGAACCTAAAATTTTAGTTTTATTGTTAAAAAATCTATATACTTTTTAGGTGATTATACTGTTGAAATTTTCAAAATTTTCTATTAGCTAAATACAACTTTGTATTAAAAATATGAAATGCTTTAAATACAAATTTATTTAGATTCAAGGTAATTACTACAGTCTGAAGTATAATTAGGCACGAAAAATTTCATTCTAGTTGCAAAATTTACTTTGTAATCCTGAGCGTAATATGCTCGACAAATGTCTGATAGTTTGGAGCACGCTATAAATACTAATTCCCCATCTTGCACAATTTTTTAAATACATGAAGTGGAAGAAAATACTTAAATCTTCTATCTCAATAAAAAATGTGTTTTTAAAGCATATACATTTTAAGATATTAAATGTTGAAAATGGTCCCCTTTTTGAGACCCCTTAAAAAGTTATATAAAATTCAAGAAGTGGTATACACTACTACAAATATTATTTGCATAAGAAACCAAGGTAGCATTTCACTTATTCACTCAAAAATAAAGGCTATTATTTACAGGTGAACTCTGACTTCTGTTCACAATTTTATGAATAACTAGCTGTACCCGGCCACGCGTTGCTGTGGCTCAGTCTGGCTAAATGGAAAAGAAAGAAGAGAGAAAGTGCACGTTTCTAACATGTTTAATTACACAATATTTGTGGATATACAATATTTTTTGTTGTTACATTGTCTGTGCAGATACAGAGATTCTCTGATTTGCCGATGCTAGAACACGAAACATATAATTGACCGTGTGAAATGCAACTCATGTCTAGATCTAAACCGCAGAATTTTAAAGCTTGGCCTTAAGGTTTGTTGATGGAGATTACAAACGCCCATCAAATAGGTAATTGCAATCTCTTAAATTGATATTGCGCATCCATTGGAATCAAAGGAATGCGAGGAATGAGGACATCTTCACCTTTGAAAGGTCCTGTCAAGATTGTTGCTTCTACGAAGTTGCTCATATTTTTTTTACTGCAAGCCGCGTGCCGTTGCAAAGATTTGGCTTGTAAATATTTCGCAACATCATAATTGGCTGTCCGATTGTCAGTTGCAGTACGTGCTGTGGCACCCCTGGTATGTCGAGTGAATTAAAAAGATATGGGCCGAGTTAAACTTATGGCATTGAGCTCACAGGCTATTCACACTAATTGTATATTATACTCTTATTTCAAAGAATAATGCCCATTGAAAAATAAATTAAGGGGATTAACCCCAGTTTCCCCCCTTTATACTTAACCAATGAACCTCCAAATCTAATCAGGGAAACGACTTATCCGAGTAAACCGGTATACCGAATTTGAAGTAAATCGAATAATTCTGCATGAAAAACCCGTTTATCTAATTTAAGGGCGGATTAGCCCCCGTTCGCCTCTTTATACTTAATCAATGAACCACCAAAATAAATCAGGGAAGCTCCTTATCATATAAAACATATTCACGAAATTTCAAGCAAATCGAATAATTCTACATGAAAAACCAAGTTATCTAAATTAAGGGGGTGGGGGGGGATTAGCTCCCCGTTCCCCTTTGCACAACCAATAAAACGCCAAAACTAATTAAGGAAGCAATTTATCAGAATGAATGTATTTACAAAATTTCAAGCAAATCCTAAAATTCTGCATGAAATCCCATTTATCTAAATTAAGGGAGGTTTAGCACCCCGTTCCCCTTTTATACTTATACCCCTTTTATACTTTATACTTCTTTTATACTTACCAATGAACTTCCAAAACTAATCAGGTAAGCGCCTTATCAGAATGAAACTATTTACAAAATTTAAAGCAAATCGGATATTTCTATCAAGAGTTATCGCGTTACATACATACGTACATACAGAACCTGCGGGCACATTAGCTCTCAGGCTTTAGTAGCCTGAGAGCTAAAAAGAAAAAAACACGAACTAAAAAAACAAAGAAAAAACAAATATAAAAAATACTGACGAAATATTTCAGTAATGTGTCCCTCCGGAGGGCATAGTGAGGGGAGATGCATAATATGAAAGAGTAGTCAAAGGGCTTTGTAATGATATGCCACATAATGGGTATCGAAAAATATTAAAAAAGTGCCCCGGGGGATGAAATTGGTGGAGGGGATGTGAGGATCATAATAGTAATATAAAAACACGCGCGCATTCAAACGCAACGCGATCGGTGAATTTCAAAGAAATCGGTGAAGAACTTTCGGAGGTTTAAGATTTCTTACGAACGAACATTTACATTTTTTTTACATAGAAATGTGCCCCATGGGGGGAAAGTGGGATGAGGGGGATGGTAGGTGCGTAATATGAAAGAGTAATCAAAGGGATTTCTAATGATATGTCACATGACATGTGTCTGAAAATTTTTAAAAAGCGCCCCCTGGTGGTGAGAAGGAAATTGGAGGAGGTAGGAGCGAGGTTCGTGACAGGTATATATAAACACGCACATATTCGAATGTAACGCAATCCGCGAATGTCAAAACAATTGGTGAAGAACTGTCGGAGGTTTAAGATTTTGTATAAACGAAGATTTATATTTTTATTTATATAGAAATGTGCTCCCACGTGGGGAAAGTGAGGAGAGTGGGATGCGAGGTGCATAATATGAAAAAGTAATTCAATGGCTTTCTAATGATATATCACATGATGGGTGTTGGAAAAAATTTAAAATGCGCCCCCTGGTGGGGGTGGTGGCAAATAGGGGTGGGGGAGCGAGGTTCATAATAAGTATATAATAACACTTCCGTATTCGAATGCAACTCAACCTGTGAATTTCAAAGCAATTCGTGAAGAATTTTCGGAAATTAGTGATTTTGAACAAACGAATATTTACATTTATATTCATATAGATAAAGATCTCGTAATGATATTTTACAGCCTTATTTTTCTTTTTGTGAAGTATGGTATCATCATGAGAGGTGTTTTAAATAGTTTTGATAGACGCTCCATGATTTGGAATGTTGCTGACAGTATATGCTGCGTGATTCACGGAATCACGTTGCACTTTTAGCATGAAAGTATTTTTTACGAAATTAATGTATGCCTATAGAAAATTTCGTTAAAATATCCCTGTTATTGTTAAATTTTATGAAAGAAAATGGGCCTGCAGCATAGAAGGCGATATTTTTGAATTATTAAGTGATTTGTGAAATTTTTGTTGTAGTCTTCTCAACTACCTGCGAGTTCTTCCAACATTTTTTATACCTCCTGGATACAAAAATAACACATCTCTTATTAAAGCAACTTACATTATATCCATTACCCATCATGAGTTAAAATAGAATTTACTCTATATTAGCAGTAAACCATGGATGAAACGTACTACATGTGCGTGTGTGGTGTGCACATTGCATAAAGATACAAAATCTGATCAATAGAAACCAATATACAAACGCATGCATATAGATGTACCGTTATGAAAATTTTCATGTGCGAAAGATTACAAAGCTGCAACAAAAAATAATAAGAAAGAAAAAAATCATGCTTCAAGCATAGATTATGAAACACTTTCCACCACATTCAGAGTAATGTCACAAAATTGCACTGTTTAAAATATTAAAATATTACATCTAATTCAACCCTATGGAAGCGCATAACACATTTCAAAACCCAATTTCAGCTGTTCCCATCCACAATCGGAAAATTATCCGAAGTTTTTCAGCAGACCTGTACATGACATATAGATTTGAATCTATTAACTACATGCCTGTCAAAATTTAGTTCACTTAAGAGCTACATATACTTCAGTTGAAAATTTACCTTCAGCAATTTCCTCTAATAAGGAGAATGGTACGTGAATAAATTTGTGCAGCCCTGTACTTGACGTATAGAATTTATGTAGAACGAGTAAGATGTAAAAAATTAATTAAATTTAAAAGTGCATACCGAATTTTAAACCTTACACTCCAGCAATTATTACTCAAAGACAGTACTGTACTGTAACCGATTCTTTTGTGTGTCCCTGTAAATGTATTAAAAATGCTATGAATGCCATGTTCTAAAGGGATCGTAGTGAAATTCAGTGATTTATAACAGTTTCAATACATTCGAAATAGTGTCATGTCATTAAAATTCTCTGCAAACGATTTTTCCCCATATAACCTAATGTAATGGAATATTTTGAGTGCCCCTGTCAAGGAACGATTTATCCTACATACTTCCTATACAATACCAAACATGCTTTGGTGACCCTAAATAACCCTTATTCATTTCATGAGAAACCGAATATATTTACGAGAGTTAGAGCGTGGAAAGACGGCCAGACAATCCGAATGCATAAACACTTTTCAACTTTGTTGGAAAGTGTTAAAAAATGGCATCAATGACCATTAATGCTCTACCGTTTGCACGTGCAGGGAGATTTCAATATTTTTTTCATTTTAAGAATATTTGTAGCGAGTGAAAAACTTCTAATTTTTTTCCTTGAATTCTAGTAATTACTATTCATGAATGCAAGATATGTATTATACATATAAACTTAATTAGTGTATAAACGAATACTTCCAAGACAGAACTAAAGTTCTTTTGTGCGAGTAACAAAAGAGGGCGGTGGGGGAGTTGTTGATTACCCTTGTATAAGAGTCACTCTGTTTACCAAAGTATAACTAACAGGGGAATAATACTTGACAGGTCGCAAATACTTTGGACAAAAAGAAAATTGTGGATTCCGGTCCGGATTTTAACAAGCTCATCTTTGTTTACTCTAATTTAAAGTGTTTTTATTTTTAAAGCAAACAATATTCTACGGCTAGTTTGCATGATAAGTCTTTTGAAATTACTAATATCTTAGAAAGTTTACAGAAGTTCACTATCAAGCTTTTAAAGCATTAAACTATTTTAAGTAATTAATAAAAGAGATGAAAACATGGGGAATGATACTTGACTGATCGTAAAGACTTTGGACAAAAAGAAAATTATGGATTCCGGTCCGGATTTTAACAAGCGCATTTTTGTTTACTCTAATAGCGTTTTATTTTTAAACCAAACAATACCCTAAGGCCAGTCTACATAAGTCATTTGAAATTACTAATATTTTAGAAAGTTTATAGAAGTTCACTATCATTATCAAGCTTTTAAAGCTTTAAACTATTTTAAGTAATAAAAGAGATTAAAAAATGGGGAATAATACTTGACTGATCGTAAAGACTTTGGACAAAAAGAAAAATAGGGATTCCAGTCCGGGTTTGACCGGCTCATCTTTGTTTACTCTAATTTAAAGCGTTTTTTTTAACCAAACAATATTCTACGGCCAGTCTACATAAGTCATTTGAAAATAATAATATTTTAGAAAGTTTACAGAAGTGCACTATCATTATCAAGCTCCTAAAGCATTAACGTGTTATAAATAATTAATAAACGAGAAAGTTTCATATCTTAGTGAAAAATAAAATAATTAATTCATGAAAGCAATCTATCCCTAATATTGAGATTTATTTTTTTTAAATTAATTGTGAAACACAAATCATGTAAACTTTCTGGTTAGTTACTACATGTTAGAATATATTGAAATTACTTTTGAGATCTTTAGGCAGAATTCCATGAGGCAGCATGCCAAATTAATATTTTTAAATTTTCAAAGAATAACCTAACTTTCTGTATGAAGCCATTAATATTCATTTTCAAAAGATTTAGAAACAAACTTTTAAGGAAAGAATTTACTTTTAAATTGTTTCGTGTTTTTTAAAGAGAAAATTAACACCTTTCTTCTTAAATACTTAAAGCACATTTTCTGAAATTCCTTACAAAATGTTTTCGCTGTGATCGCGATGTTAGAACAATTCTGTTAAGTCACAGTTGAAAGAAGGCATTAATGTAGAAATTTTTCTTGAGTGATGGAATTGCTCGCTTTGTTTACTAATTTTTTTAAGGTGTTTCTAAAAAAAAAGCAAAATAGCGACAGATAACAATGTAATCTTTACTAGTCATAATTAAGTTCTGAAATAAATGTTTGAAACACACAAAAGCCATCATAATAAACGTAAATAAGCACGTTTAATGAACGTCAATTACCACATAAATTTCGACATGGTTTGAATGATTACTAATAATTAATATTTATTTTAATTATTATTAATTTATTTTACATTTTAATCAAAATATAAATAACTTTTGATCTCGCTAATATCGACCATTAATAACTATTAATTAATATTTATTTTAATATTTGGTAATTAGGATGGTCGAAGCGAGTCCTCTACTAGGCTACACAAATTACATTTTGTCGTACACTTTACAAAAAAAAAAAAAACTATTCAGTATTTTGACTTGAAATTAAACATAAAATTAAATTATGACCTGTAGATTTGCACAATATTATTATTATTTTTTTTTTTACAGAATAACCTTAAAAAATTTATTTTAATTAATTTATTTTACATGCTTTTCGATTACGGACGCATTTTTGTAAATAAAAAATGAAACACGTATATTGTCAGACAAAAAAATAAATCATGGAGTTAGTCAATATAGATAGAAATATGATTAATTAAATAGTTTCACGATTTTTTTATGAAAATTATAGCCTATTTTTAATGAATTAAAATTTGTGAAAATTCAGTTATATACATTTAATAATAAAAGTATTTTTCAGTGTTAAGAATTCAAATACACAATTTATTCTTATTATGTGAAAACATTTACGCAGACGATACTTACGCATTTTAAAAGAATTGTATTATGATTTTTTTTTTTATTTTATTTTTTTTTTAATGTAAAGAAGCAACAAAAGAATTGTAAACAAATAAGATTAATTGTTAAATTCGTTATATCATAAAGTAGCTGTTTAACCGTTCTATGTACCCGTTCTATGCACGGGAGTTCATGAATTTAATTCTAAAACCATAATTAAAAATAACTATTCGATTTAGTCAAATATTTAACTACTACTGTGCCTTTTTTTAATGAAATTAAATTTACCATGTTACTAAGACAACAGACGATAAAAACGACATCTTTCGAATAAGGGAATAAAAAATTTTGTTGATATTTGTGATAAAATGTGTTTATTTATTTTTAAAAAATTGTAATAAATAAGCGCAATTAAATAATCTCTAATTATTTGCACGTGAGGTAAAAGAATTATCGTAATACATGCTAAAGCTTCTTATTATTGCAGCGTGGCATACGTAATATGTATATCTCTAATTATTTGCATGTGAAGTAAAAGAATTATCGTAGTACCCGCTAGAGCTTTTTAATATTGTAGCGTGGCGTACGTAATATGCAATGCTTCTTGCAATAGAAAAATAATTGTTGTGGTAAGAATTTTATTGTGAATTTTTAATTGTTGGCAGCTGCTATAACGAAAAATGTTTAAATTTGATAGGAAATTGGTGAAAATTTGGTGTTTTTTTTAATAATCAAAATATAACTTATTTCGATTCCTGATTGCTTTAGTTACCTCGGCCGTGTTTTAATACACATTTACATAACATTTCACAATTCTGGCTTTCAAACTATGATTTGTTATAGCATTACAGACTGACAGACAAATTTTTCTTTTTACATATTAGAATAAAAATTCCGAGGTAATTCTTAGATATTTGGCTGAATTTGCATTTCTAAAATTAAAATGCGCCAAAATATAAAATAACGTTTTTGCTTAATAAAGATGCAAAAATAATCTAAAAAAATATTGTTACATTCAAATATTTATCTTATTACTAGAGGGCTCTGCACACTGCAAGCTACGCTCGCCAACCCCCGTTCAGACACTACAGAATCTAAAAGCAC
This sequence comes from Maratus speciosus, assembly GCA_963932465.1. Lineage (NCBI taxonomy): Eukaryota > Metazoa > Arthropoda > Arachnida > Araneae > Salticidae > Maratus > Maratus speciosus. The sequence goes on along the minus strand of OZ010787.1, from coordinate 680,318,049 downwards.
GCTAATCTGATCGGTTTTATAAAGATTAGAGAAGATTGAATTATAATGACAAAACCTGAAGCGATCTCCCTGTAAACGGGTTTCCATTCATTTCCCTTTGATTGCAAAAATTTAAGGCCGAATCAGTTGCTGTTAAGACATCCAATGGTTGTTTTCTGGTTTCATTAAAGGAGATCAGTTAAACATTTGAAAAGAAGCTAAAATAAAGTGAATTAAGGTAACAGAGTCTTTGCCTTCCAATAATTTTAACAGCGTTATAATACGATTGACATAATACAATTTACTACAACTTACTGCTTTAACCCCTTCAAGGGCGGTGGTTGATTTTTCAACCACTTAATTTTAATTCTTAAATGCCACATCGGCACCAGAATATAGGAATGAAAATTTTTCTTTTATTAAGTAAGTGAACAAAAGCATTTTCGTATTTTGAAATAAATTTGTTGGTAAATTCTGGTGCCATTCACTGATTTCAACATTTTACGAACAGCCTTGTACCCTGCCCCTGAAAGAACAGTACCTTGCCCCTGAAAAGGGTTAAACGCATATTAAGGTATTTATTATTTTAAAGTTTCCTTTGTCTTTTAATATTCACGTGCAAATACAATTTTCAAGACATAATTTTCAATATTTTCCTGCTTTTAACACGTACGCGTTTAATAGTAATTTTAAAGCTTGTTTTCTGTTTTAATAGTCACGTGTAAATAAATTTTTAATCGTAAGGAAATATTATTCTTTGCGCTGTTTTTAGAATTGAAAACAATCTCTAGAATAATAGCCTAAGTCATGTGACTATCATCAGCAGTTCCGGGCGGATCCCTTCGCATTTTATATTCCAGGCGGCCATTTTGGTACTTTAATTTTAGCCAGCCACAGGTGATAAGTCGTCAAATATTATTCTATTGTCATCATTTCACCTATATTATAATAGCCCAAGTCATGTAACTGCCATAAATAATTACGGGCTGGTCCCTTCGCTTTTCATATGAAAGGTTTTCATTTTGATTAAAGAATTAAAATTATTTTTTTGAATAAAACTACATAAAAGATGCTATGATCGAAAAGAATTCTTGGTACTTTTATTTTAGCCGGGTGCAAATCTCGCCAATAACTTTTTTTTTTAACTCACCAGTTAGCATCTTTTTTTCGAGTGGTAATTTAAAACGGTACTACTTGGTTATCCCGTCGACCAAAAATCTATCGCCAAACTATAAGATTAAATGCCGATAATGGTTGATCGTAAATGTCACATTCACTTGACTTTAAGGAAGTTACACGTGTTTGCGCCATCAAGTGATTCTTATTTCGACGTTATATTTGTATTTTTATTAGTGTTATACTAATTTATTTGTTCTTTCGTTATTTAAAATAAATATTATGTCAATTTGTATAATTTGGCGAGTGGTTTGGCGATTTATATAATTTGGCGAAATTGGTCGACGGGATAACTAAGTAGTACCATTAAAACATCGCTTTGAAATTGAAATTAAATGTCATGATTTGTTGCATTATTTAATACTAGCCGCCATTGGCGACCAATTTCTTCTCCCTTAAATGTATGCTACGCTTTGTATCATGTTGCTTTTATTCATATTTTAATTTACAGTCTCAGTCCTTTACCAAATCGGGAGATTCTGTTAGAGAACTCTGTATTTTTATGTTAGCTGAGCGCAGATGTTAAATACACAAACAATGTTCTCGTCGCATTTTTTCGTATTTCATTAAAAATATAAACCTTTCACTCATTTTATTTGAAACACTTAACTTTAATTTTAAACTGAAACATTTAAAATTCATGACTTTCCATTATTTGATAAAAAATAAAAAAATAAAAAAATAAAAATAACAGAATAAGAAAAATAATACCATAAACCACGACATCTAATTTCAACATCAAACCATTGTTTTAATTTACAACGCGAAAATAAAAAAGGCTAACTGGGGTCTTAAAAAATGCTATTGGCGAAATTTGCTCCCGGCTAACATAAAAGTACCAAGAATTCTTTGCGATCACGGCAAATTTTATGTAGTTTTACTCGAAGAAATAATTTTGATTAAAAATAGCCACCTTGCATATGAAAGGCGAATGGGTCAGCCCGTAATTGTTTATGACAGTCATATGACTTGGACTGTTATAATATAGATGAAATGATGGCGATGGTACAATATTATGCGATTTTTCGCCTGCGGCCGGCTAACATTAAAGTACCAAAATGACCGATTGGCGTATAAAAAGAGAACCGGTCAACGCGGAACTGTTGATGGCAGTCACATGATTTAGGCTATTATTGTAGAGATTTGGCACACATGTCATATACGCACCGAGTTTTTATGACAATTTGGCGGAAACCTCGTTTTCGAAAACCAGTTACATATGAATTTTAATTTTTTTTGTATTATTTTTAAAATGAAATAACAATAAATAAATAAAAAGTTTAATTAATAACTATAGAACAAAACAATTTATAAACTTTTTTTAAAAATAAAAAGAAAATAAATGTAAATAAACATTCAGTAATAAATAAGCAACAATGACCGGGTTTCAATGCCAGGCAAAATAACGCCATTTTGGCGCCAATTAGGTAGCCTGGTGTGTATATGACATCTGTGCCTAATATTTTTCTTTTCCTTTCGTTAAAAAAAATGAAAGCCATTAATTTTAAATGTTTCAGATTTAAACGAAAATTTTGTATTTTAAATAAAATGATAATGAAATATAAAAAAATAATAAATAAAATAAAAATAAAAATAAAATCCGACCGGAGAAATGTTTGGCGATTTATTACCTCCGTCGCGCTAACACAAATATTTCGAGTTCTCAGAGTCTTTCGATTTAATGAAAGACTGTTCAAGTAAATTGAATTATGAATAAAAGTAACATGATACATTTCTTAGCATACATTTAAGGGAGGCCAAACTGGTCGCCAAATTAGTTTAAAATAATAACCTTTTCTAAAATAGGAAAAAATATCTGTTATGATTAAAATATGAGTTGCTATCATTAGAGAAAAGTGTTTAAAATTAGCAAAAAAAATTAATATCTGGAAAACTAATTCGAATTAAAAAATTCTAATACCAGCTTTGAGATCTGCAGATCAATTCGGATTTTTGGTGTTAATTTCATGGCATAATATTTTACATTTTAGGAGAAATCGCCGTAAAACATAATCAGTTGCTTATTCAGTCGTTTCATAAAATCGTTTCATAAAGTCGTTTCATTAGGATTTTATATACAGGGTGTCCGGTCTCAACGGTGTCCAATGGCTAATTCCTAAACCGTTAGTCATAGACATATAGTTCCAATTACAAAAATGTTTTAAATCAGGTAAAGAAATATTTTAAAAGCAATTTGGGTCAATAAAAACATTTCTTAAAAAATTACGAAATTTAAATTTTTATACGCTCCCCCGGTCCTACAAGTTATATTTAGTAAAATTTTCCTTTTACACTGACAAGTAATACAAAAAAAGTCCCGTTGTTGTACGATTAAAATTGACCGAGTAATACCTGTTTAAAGTTGGAGCATATTTTTTGCTGCAAATTGGGGGTCATTCACAAATTTAGTCGAAATATAATTTTGTCAGATATATTAAAAAATGGTTGAGAGTAAAATTAACATTGCAATATAAATTTGAAATCTTTAGTCCTTCTGACATATTAATGCAAAATATACGATTTGTAATACACATTTAAGAAGAAAGAAAAAAAACAGAATTTCTGTTAAATAAAATTATGCTAAATTAACAGCCTCAATTCTTTACAAAATTATACGTATTTTAAAATATTATTAGATTACACTAGCCTGCAAAAGTTGGGTTATTTCATGTTTTTTAGCTTTTGATAATTGATTCTTATGTATTCTGTACCGCTGAATCAGGAATTAACCTTCCTTTTTAGCCATCACATCAAGATTTTTCGCAAATTGTAAATTTCAAAGTTAAAAAGTTCAAAGTTAAAATTTAATCTCCTCCCCCATCTCATCACACCACCCAACTGTAAGAATACCAAGATAAGCAAAAATATCGAATAAATTATTGAATCAAATAAAATAAAAATGGGTTACATATGTTTTATAGTATGAGATTTTCGCTATATTTTAACTTACACATTTGCAAAAAAATTCTAACGTGATGGTTAAAAATGAAAGTCATTTTCAGATTTAGTGCTAAAAAGTACGTAAAAATCAATTATCAAAAGTTAAAATATACAACCATCTCCTCTACTTTATAGTATCCGATTTTTGTTATTCTTTAAATTCGACAATTTATGATTTGCGAAATATCCTGACATGATGGTTAAAAATTAAGGCAATTTCCGGATCCAGTGCTAAAAAATACATAAGTTAAAAAACCCAACATTATCCGTCTTGTATTATCTAATCTAAAACTTTTTCATTAACTTCTTGGCGTAATCTATCCGAAACTTTTTGTATTATCCTATAAAATAAGTATAAATGGTAACCACCGAAAATCATAATAATATTAGATTGTTATTGGATTTGCGCCAGTATGTAAAATGTAATCTCTTTCGTATATTTTAAAGTGGGTTAAAGTTCGAATACAAATTTTGAACTGGAAAAACATACATAAGATCGTTGAAGTAACATATAAACTTATAAAAATAACATAATTTTATTAAAAGAAATCATAAAAGAAACAGTCTCAAATCCTGACAAAATAAAACATATGTTATTTCAGCCAATCTGAAACTTAATAAATGTTAACTTAATCGTAATACTTGTACGATTTTTTTCAAAGCTCAAATACACATGAAATGAGATCTTCGAATACTTTAAGCACTTGGAATATGGCCCCTCAAAGCCAAGCCAAACTCGTTTGTTTTTAGAGCAGAAAAGTGGCATAAGTCATGCATTTTTAAAGTTTCATAACTCGCACAATTTTAGTGTCATATGAATGGGACTTTTTTTGTCTTACTTGTCAGTGTAATAGGAAAATTTTACTAAATATAACTTATAGGACCGGGGGACCGTATAAAAATTTAAATTTCGTAATTCTTTAAGAAATGTTTTTATTGACCCAAATCGCTTTTTAAATATTTCTTTATCTGATTTAAAGCATTTTTCTAATTGGAACTATATGTCTATGACTAACGGTTTAGGAATTAGCCATTGGACACCGTTGAGACCGGACACCCTGTACATAGGGTAGAAATAATGCTTCACGAATCCAAACAAAGCAGGGATTTTGCTAGTTTATTTTACATTTCAGTCAAAATATAAAATTAATTTTTATCGACCATTCGACCATCGACCATTACTAATCAATTATTAAGCTACTTGTCATTAAAATTGCTACACTATGTAGGTGCTATACAATAAATGTTAAATTTCTAGAAAAGGTATTACCTACTGAGACATGTTACTGCGTTGAAATGGTTAGCTCATCAATGCATGTTCCTAAAGCGGAGAAGAATAACGCAACCTATAGTCTGCGAAAAAGAGGAGATTTTAAAACTGATTTATAATTGGAAATCACACCTATACTATGGTTATTTGCGTAATATTCTTGTTATTCATAATTGTGTAAAATTCTTGTTGACAGGTTTTGATCTTCGTCTTCTGGGGCTGCGGTTAAACTTAACGCAACTAATGAAAGAGACAGAACGCGGTACCCCACTGGTCTATGTTACTTTTCAGCTTACCTTCATCGCATGGCAGTTCGGCAATTGATGAAATGCCGCCGCCTCCATTTTTATTCAGAAATTTCAAATTTATACCTAAAAATACGAATAATATTTTCTAAATTATTTAATGAGAGACATTTCGTGATTACCTAAGTAGAAATTATTCTTTATAAGTTTCCACTGTGAATTCAGAATTTCGGAATAAAAATGGACGCCAAACTAACAACCCTGAATCCAGCCTATCGAGCAAGTGACAACAAAGTATGTTGAAGGTACCTTGAACTGTTTTTTTTACCCGATTGCCAAGTAGGGTTATGTGTTTCACGCGTATTTGGGTATGTGGATTTGTTTATACCCTCGAAACATCCCAACGGCTGGTTGGATTTTAATGAATGAGGTCTCTATCGATTCGTCTTAACCATCCGATGGTTATAGACTAGGTTTTGTTTTCATAAATTCAAAATGGCGGCCGTAAAATAAAATATGGCGGTAGAGACGAAAAAATTTTTACGCACCCTATTGAGTGGCCTATCATTGGACAGGTCTTTCAAAATGAAGACGATGTTTCATTGACAATTTTACAGTCAGAAGCTCCGTTTAAATATTACACAACCTGGAAGTTGTGTAGGTAGGATCTCTATCTTTACTGCAACTCCAACCTTCATGGACATCTATAGGCCTCAGCAAAACAGTGTTTAATTGCTAGGAGCTAACAGTTAAACACAACTTCAAAGTTATCAATACAAGTAAATAAAAAAAATAGGTAAGTAATATAAAATATAGTTTCAAATTGATGAGAAATAATTAATTAGTTTGCTTTTTACGCAGTCGGGTTTTTTGATTTTTTAAATTTATCCGTTGACGTCATGCGTTATTGCTGTTCGCGTTTGTCGCGATCACTCCATTCTCATAGAAATATTAACTGAAGAGTACAGAAAGGCGGATAGGATTTCAGTGATCACAAATAATTAGCACACAACATAACAAACGTGTTATCTGTACGGCCTTGTGAGATTGCAGAACTTTATCTCTTAACAAAAGTCATGAATTTGGTCGTTTTAAACAGAAGTTTCTGCAAGGACAAATAAATTCAGCATGAAACATAAGAAGTTTCATCACGTTTTCTTTTTAAAAAAAACTTTAATTTATAAACAGAATAGAGGTCTGTTCGGGCCGGAATTTCCAGGCCCGGGCCCGGCCCGGTGTAAAAATGAAAAGGTCGGGCCGATCCCGGCAGGGCCGGTTTATATTTTCACAGTTCAAGACCCGTGCAAAAATCAGTGAAAACAGGCCCAGCCTGGCCCGTGGAAATATCAATTAAATCTGGCGCGATCCGGCCCGACTCAAGTTATACAAAAAATTCAGATTTCTTTAACATACAATTAAGATTCGTTTTAAAGAATACTGCATACGTATTAAATGGGTTAATTTTAAAGTATATTTTAAAATTACGATCTGTTCGCAAGAAAGAACATACAAAATAGCAACACTGATTATTTCTTAGAGTCTTAGACGTTACAACATTCAAATAAGGCTGCATTAAAAAGTTAATGAAGTTTAGGATAAAATAAAAAGGAGGAGGTTAAAAACATGATTACTTTTGAAGCTGTATAATAAAAAGTATATTTGTAAAAATATTTCTCTGTCATTTGTTATGGCTTTTCTCAAATCCAAAGGAGCTACTTTCTGATACATTTCTGAATTCATTTCTTTTCGGAAACGCATAAGATTGGCAGGTGTTCTTATTCAAAAACTATGTAATCGAATGACGTAATCCATTTTTGATAAAGGAAATGTATCTTTGAGACAATACTGTCAAAGTTAGCGTTTTGAATCGAATTTCCGGAAGCGATAGCACGGGAAAGGAGCAAAATCTGCAGTCACGTGACAAGAATCTCTTATGTCTCGATAAGTAATTTATTTATTAAAAATGGAAAACACTATTCGATTCCAAATCCTTTCAATAGTCAGGCCTCTCAATTTTATGCATTTACAGTCAGAAATGTGTGAAATTACCAAAGTTTCGCATTGTTGAGCAGTTAATTTGAGAATCACCTTAAGGTATATTTCCGTTAGCAGAAGTTCATTATCGCTATTAATATTTTTACAAAACATATTCCCTGCCTTACACATCCTGAGAACAATTAAGTCCAGTTCCGGCCCGGCTCGATTATGTAGAATACAATGCAAGTCTGATCTCGGCCCGACATGAGTATGCTGAAAAAATGAAGCCCGGGCTCATACACCATGTAAATATCCGATGCCGATCGCTACGCTGGACATGTTGCATTTCTGTATTGATGTTGTCAAACTAACATCGAGTCGTCATGCACATTTATCCCCATTCTCGGCAAAATCCTATTCAATGAAAATGATTCATATTTTATGGACTGTGTACAAATTTTTATATTGGGCCGGTAGGCCCATTTATTTTCCTTATCGCCCGGCTCGGCTCGTTGAAAAAAATTGTCCTAATACTGCCGGCCCGGGCTGGCCCGTTTCGGTCATTTGGGCGTTGGGCCTCGTGCCAAGTCTGGACTCGTGCAGACCTCTACAACAGCATGATGATGGCTGTATCTGTCTTTTAAAACACTCATTTAGCCCTCCAGTATCCACCTTTAAATGTATATTCTAATAGCAAGAAGCAAAATTTCTGTCATTAAATTGCCAAAACAGAAGTTGGAAATTCTAAGTATAATCATTATATCACATATGCGTGCAAAAGAAAATATCTGTATGCAAACTATTTTTTTACAGATCGTGAAAATTTGAAAAAACAATTTTCTGAAATATGAAATTAATTTTAAAAACTATTTGAAATCTATGTAAAAGTACACATAGCAATTTCAAATTCATCAGGGTTTCATTGGAATATTTTCATGCTGATTTTCATGTTAGATTCGTAATTGCATTATGTTTTTAAAAAATGAAAAACAAAATATCTATATTTGAAGATTGAAAACTGACGACCCCCTTTTAACAAAATGCTGACCAAGTTTTAGTTAATATCTATTACAAATATGGGTTAAACGATTATAATATCTCTCTATTCTAAAAAAGTAACTAACACTGTAACCGTTGCCGTAAATGATTTTTTTCAGTCCAGATCTCTTTCTTAGCTAAAACTACTGCATACACAAATATGAAAATACCGGTATTATAGAGAAATGCTTGATAAATACGCTGAAGTTTTAAATGATTTAGCCGGTTTTAAACCGAAGAATTATTTTAAGAGTTATTAATTGTTAAACTCGGTCAAAATCGTTCCATTAAAAAGTTTTATAACTAGTTATAAAAAGTTTCAAAAACTGTACATAGGAATTTCATTATTTTTTTAACGGATATTACTTCATAAACGGGTGTGCAGATTGCATCTTTTAAGGTTTTTTTCCAATTTTGAATACAAATTTTCAGCATTTCAAGAGATATTTTTTGCATATTTAGAAAAAGTCATTTTTTTTAATACTGATGACAATTTGTAAAACAACGCAAATAATTATACTTCTTCTCAAATAAAAAATGTATTTAGACGTGTCCCTTAAAAATAGAAAGGAAAGTTTAAAAAATAATTAAATGATCACGTGTTAACCCTCTTGCTACGTACTCCGATATTTTCTCGGGGATGCATTTTACCGTCCAATTAAACCTCCTTGATCGTTCCCACCAGTTATTTTTTTTATTGTAAATTTTGCCTTATTTAATCGAAGCATTTTCTCGATTAAATTAGACAAAAAATTTTGTTTTGAAAAACCGGTGACAAAAGAATAACAATTCTTAAATACACAATTTTTGAAGCTATTTTGATAAAACAATTACGCAGCGAGAGGGCTAAAAGTCGGAAATATGGAAAATTATTCCATAAAAAATGTATTTACACATGAATATTAAAAAAGTAAGAAAATTATTAAATTATTACACGAGAAACGCTTTGTAGGGACAATTACGTCATATGTAAAATGGCCAAATATTAAATATCGTCATATGTAAAATGTCTAATATAATTAAAATATTACGTGTGAAAAATATTTAATGTTGAAAATTAGTTCATATTTAAAAAACGCAAATAATAATTTCCCAAACACGTTTAAATTGAATATTATATTTAAACACGAATCTTAAAAGAGATAAAAAACTTTAAAGTAATTATATTATGCACAATGTTTTATAAAAATATTTCCAAAAACCACTTAATTAAGGCAGCCTTGAACATCTGGTCAACCCTCCCTTACATTGACTGGGTAACGCCTCCCCACATAGCTTTTTTCTAAAGAATAGCACATTGTTATGTTAAGCCTAACTTACAGTACAATCTTTATGCCTGGAATGAAATCGATATTTTTGCATTACTTAAAACCTACTTACTTAAATTTTTATGATATATTTTATCTGAAAAAAGCTTACAAAATATTTCTAAAAAGCACAACTTTTAGGTTGGAAATGATTCACAATCGATTTTTTCCACACCTATTTCGATTATCTATATGAAACAAAGACTGTTGTTTGAGCATCCCAGTAGCTTTTGTTGACACCTATTGATAAAACTCAGAAATTCATTTAAATATGAAAACTGATGGGTGGGTCAAGGCTCCCGTATGGTAAACCCTCCCTAGTCTCCCCTACATCAATAAAAAATTTTAAATGGTTTCGTTAACCCAAAATCACATATTGTTCGTAGTATTTTCTATTTCCTTTTAGTTTGTAGAAGTACAAAAAATAGGCAAAAAGTACTAAATTTGATTTTTTTTTTGAAGTTCTTAATTATTTATATAAATTAAACAGAATAAAAATATAAAAAAAAGCTTTGAAATTTTTGTGATGATGCGATTCTGTTTTATAATTTTTTTTAATCGTTTTTTTATAATTTAACAATAAAAATGAAATTTTAGTTAACAGTGTAACAGTATTTTTGAAAGGTGTTTATAAATAATGAATTTTTTTTTGTATGATTAACCATTAGAAAATAAAACCAGAAATTAATTAAGGCATAGTATATTATTATTAACCTTTTCTCTTTCACTGGTTTTAAGAAAACAGGCTTTTGTGTTTCTGGTAAAAATAAATCTTTTGCATTCTTTAATGACAATTCTCTGTTACTAAAAAGAAATTAGATTACTTCATGGTGTTCTGTGAAAGGATTTTACGTAAAATGAACATTTGAAACATTCATTGTAGTTTAAAGAATTTTTTTAATTAAATACTTAAATAAAGTTACACTCTGTTGATCGCAGTGGTATTTGCAGAATATAATACCATTGCCTTTTTTAATTCAATAAAGTTATTGACTTTAATTTGATTGCTTTCAAACTCTCGTAATTATTCAATGAAGATTTATTTAAATATTCCATTTTCATGATAAGGACTCCATTGAGTTTTAAATTCAAAAATCTTTTGTAAGAATTATCTGTTATTTATGATTTAGACGTCCAAGATTTTGCAGAATCTGTTTACCGAATTGCCAAGAAGGTTTGTGTGTTTCACGCGTATCTGCGTATGTGGATTTCTTTATACCCTCGAAACATCCCAACGGCTGGATGGATTTTAATGAATGAGGTCTTTATCGATTCGTCTTAACCGTCCAATGGTTATAGGCTAAGTTTTGTTTTTATAAATTCAAAATGGCGGTAGAGACGAAAAAAATTTTTACGGACCCTATTGAGCGGCATATCATTGGATCGGTCTTTCAAAATGAAGACGATGTTTATTGACTATTTTACAGTCAGGAGCTCCATTTAAATATTAAACAGCCTGGAAGTTGCGTAGGTAAGATCTCTAGCTTTTCTGCAACTTTAATTTGATAGACAGCTATAGGCCTCATCGAAACAATGTTTATAGATAGGAACTAACAATTAAAAACAACTTAAAAGTCACCAATACAAGTAAATAAAATAAATAGGTAAGTAATATAAAAAAATAATTTCACATTGATGAGACATAATTAATTAGTTCGCTTTTCTACGCAGTCGGGTTTTTTGATTTTTTTAATTTAATTTTTTATTGATTTTGACAATGTGTACGCAAATATCTTTATAAATACTCTACTGAATATGCGCAGTAAATCATCGAGTGACACATTGTAACACGTTTTTTGCTTCCTTAAATCATTTTCCCAGAGTATAATGCGTCAGTAAGATCTATAAAATATTAAATGAAAAATGAAATAGTATAAAGAATATCAAGTCCCATAAAACCCTTTACACATGTATTTCACCTGAAATATATATATAACAGCTTTCCTATTGGCTTTTTCTTACTCATGCTTCCCTATTGGCTGTTTCTGCAACATGTCTCTTTCCCTTACCTGTTCTCTTTCAGACTTTCTGCTCTTTTCAAAGCAGTAGGGCAGTTCTGTACTCCTGATGAAGAAAGCCTAGTGCTTTCGAAAGACCTTGCGTATTTATTAAAATTTTTATGGTGTTTTTAAGAAGTTGTTTTCATCTTATCAATTCACATCAGCGTATTTATTTATTTAATTTCTTTAACACTCTAAAAAATAAATTGGGAATAAGTTTAAATGAATGAGAAAATTGCTACTTTATTAAATTCGAAAGCATTATTTTTGTTTGTTTTTAGATAAATTAGAAATTTTAATTTATTGAATTTTCGGTTTTTCATTAAAAAAAATAATTCGAACTTTTGCATTAAACAGCCAGTACGCATGCATGCAAGGAATAAATGTAATTTTTCTGGGAATACGGAAATTACTTGTTTAAAAGTGATGAATAGTTCAGTAGATAAAGACGAATTTTTCTAACAGCGTGTATATTATTTCTGTTGTCAATATTCTTCTTTCTATGAATTTACAAAACACGAAAGAATGGATGAGGTATCAAGCGAAAGGTTTTTAATGAGGTCATACTGAAGGAAACGAATATATATATTTTTTTTTCAACTGGATTAAATCATATTACAGGCTGGAGTAGCACAGTTGAAGAACCTTCAACTGTGCTACTCCAGCCTTTAATATGATTTAATCAAGTTGAAAAAAAAATATTCGTTCCCTTCATTATGACCTAATTACATGGTATACAGGAGTTTCCGTGTTAAAGTAGTTTCATCATGTAAATGCTATAGTTATAGCTCGGATGAATGAAACAAACGCTGCAGTTCGCAGCCAAGTCCAACTAATAAGAGTGAGTTATGCCAGCCAGGTATTGGTCCGGATAGCCTAACAGGCAAGGCATTGGCACGGCACGCCAAGTATCCAGGTTCGATCCCTGGTCTGGACATTTTTCGCTCTGTTGGAATAAACTTCAACTGTGCTACTCCAGCCTTTAATAAGTTTTTAATGAGGCTTCTGACGTAGTACACTAATATTTCGTTAAGGGGACCGTGGACTTTTATTTCAGCTAAAATTGACCCCAAAATTGACATTTCTTTTTGTGTGTATTATTATTCTCCAATTTGTACCAAATGTATCAAATGTCTCCAATGTCATTCGTGGAAAACCGCATGCAGATGCGATTATTTTACGTTAAGTTATAAGTGCTTTAATTTTGTTCACAAACAATTTCTTAGCCTTTACAATTTCTTCCTTACTTTAAAACTGTTCTTCGCAATACTAATGTTTCAGCTTTTTTTTTAATTTTTGAAATGCTCCTTGCTACTTAATTTTTGATCAAAATTCCTGAAACTGATAAGGAAGAATCCTGATATTGATTTAAAAGAAACTGTGTAAACATTTTAAAATTCGACTTCATTAAGACAATTAAATTTGATTTTTAGCTTATTATAAGGCAGAATTTTGATTAAAAGCGATATGGAATTCAGAAAAGTATCTCTAAAATATTAAATATTCAGAGGGTTAAAAAATTGATACACAGATTTGTTTGTGATACAGGTTTACGTAATTAAAATTTAAAATCGAGGAAATAACTAACAAATTAAAACGCTAGGAGCATTTTAAAATTTCGTTTTAAAAAATTAATTTTTTAAAAGATCTTAAAATTTTAATAAGATTGGAATTTTTTTTAAGATTATGTGTATACCTATGGCAAAATGTATATTTGCACAAAATTTCAAATCTCTATTATTAGTCCAGGCAATAGAGACCGTATAGGGACTCTACCTAACAAAATCCATGGTAGTTCTGGAAAAAGGCTTACTATATGTTTTTTGAGTCGCTGAATCCGAATTTTTACGTTCCCACCGAAATTTCCTCCGGCAACCCCTCCCCCCAGATTTTGGGGAAATGCCCTCAAAAAAAGTGTCTAGAAATTCAGAAAATAAACAAAATTTGTAACAAATAAGATATATGAGATTATGACGTAGGATGAATGGGGAGGTGGGGATCTGCCTCGGAACATGCGCCAAGATGCGTGGCCTAAGTTGCGCAATTCCACTTAACCACTCACATCGTTTACATTCTCCCCCCGTCTCCCCTCCGAACTTTCCCTATAAGGTTTACTTTAAGATTTTTGGGTCGCTGAATCCGAATTTTTAACTTCCCATCAATATCCCCACCCCCACCCCCAAAATAGTTGCTTTTAAATTATTTTTTTATTGTTTTAGGGGGAAAGTATGTAGAAATTCCGAAAGTAGACAAAATTTGCAATAAATAGGATATATAACATTATGACGTAGGATAAACGGGGAGGGGGAAGGCTGCCTCTGAACATGCACTGCGGCGCTACGTGCACTAAGTTATGCAAGTCCAGGCAATAGGGGATTTTACCTGGAAAAATTAATGCTAGTTCTAGATTTCGACTCATTTTATGTTTTTTGGGTCGCTGAATCCGAATTTGTAACTCCGCACCAAAATTTTACCCGGCAACCCCTCACCCCCCCCCCCAAAAAAATATATATATATATATATATTTTTTTTTTTTTTTTTTTGAAAAAAAAAAAATTGGTTTTTGAGAATAGCGCGCGGGGAATGTTCTGAGGCAGACCCCCTCCTCTACGTTTATCCTACGTGATACATCCTATTTGTTGCAAATTTTGTCTACTTTCTGAATTTCTACATACTTTTAACTTAAATCAATAAAAAATTTTATTTTTTAAATAAAAACCTTTTTGGGGGGGCATTTTACCAAAATTTTGGGGGTTGCCGGGGGGTATTTTGGGGGAAAGTTACAAATTCGGATTCAGCGACCCAAAAAACATAAAGGAAGCCGATGTCCAGAACAAGCATTAATTTTGCCAGGTGAAATCCCCTATTGCCTGGACTAAATGAAAATTAAAAGAAATTTTTTTAAACGTCCACCGTCTCCTTAAAAGATGTTTTTTGATTCAAAATTAAATTGGCACTGTTTTCATAAATGAAATGAAAGTCGATGTGGCCACAAAAATAAAATACTGCATTATATCATGTACAGAAATGATTATAAAAAATAAACAGTACAAAAAATATAAAGTGTGGATGTCATCGCACGGGTTTATTACTTTATTCTATCTTCAATAGAAGAAAGTATTGTAATCGAAATTCCGATTTTCGACGGATTTACACGGTTTAGGGGGTCAGAGATCACAAAAACATGTTTATATAAAATGTCTGTCTGTCCGTGTGTCCGCGTGTCGCCATTGTACCATCAACAAATGTATGAAGTTATGCATAAAATTGAACCATTTTTTTTTAAGTTTTTGGCTATGGCAAGCAGGTCCTCCATTAATTTGGAAAAAATCCGCCTGTAGGGGGTGATGTAATAGCGATTTTTGTGAATTTTGAATATTGTACCATCGAAAAGTGTATGAAGTTATGCATAGAATTGAACCAAAGTTTTTGTGTATGATTTTGGCCATATCAAGAAGATCCTCCCTGAAATAGGAAAAAAATCGCCAGTATGGGGCGCTGTAATAGCGATTTTTGTGCTATTTTTGGGCATTTTGAATATGGTCACAAATGTCAAGTGTCATTTTTGGCAAAATGGCACTTGGCACGTGTCTGGCACAGATTTTGGGCCGACTAAAGTGTCTGCCATTTTCAAAATATTTTTTTCTAAGTATAAATATTATTCTGTCTCAATCTCAGCGTGCCTCAAATACCTTTTTTGGGTAGTCAAAAAATGGCACTTGACACGTGTCTGGCACAGTTTTTGGGCCACGATCCTTGAGCCAGACATTCGATTTTGTATTCAGGCATTACAAAAGAAGTGTTTCAGAAATTTTCAGGGTGCCTCAAATACCTACTCAAAATTGAAGGTTTTATTTATATCTCAGACGCTAAGTCGTAAAGAAATCCATTTCATCAATGTTGATGAATCAATGTTGACAACAGGAAAATTTTTCTCATGGGCAATTTCAAATATATATCGTTCAAATTAGTAATGCTACAACACTCATTCTGTCCCAAAATCCCATATCAATGTATAAAAAACCAAACGAGATAAACTATTTTACAACAAGGCTATTTTTGTATGAATCGAACACGTGTAAAATATTTATAACATGTTTATGCCGATGGAATTCTTTTATACATAATTTATAAATCTCAAATGGTTTTATATTTCCAGAAATAAATTGTGTTCTTAATAATTTCTATTATCTTTCACATTTTAAAAATACACAAAATAAGCAAAGTACTATTTTTTCTTATTTTGCAAAATTCTGAATATTTTACATAAAAAAAAAAAAATAAGAAGAAAAAGCATTTCTTTAAATCATCTTTTCATCTTTTTAATTAATTTTGTAAAATTATATTTTAAAACCAATTTTTATAATTAAGAAAAAAAAGTTTTAGTTAACATTGTAACAGTCTTTTTTCAAGATGAATTATAAATAACACAAAGTCTTTTCTAATGAATAACTTTAAAAAATAATATCAGAAATTAATTAAGACATAGTTGACTGTTATTAGCTTTTTGCCTTTCATTGTTTCTTAGAAAACAGGCTTTATTGTACTCTGGTAAAAATAAAGCTTTGGCATTCTTTAATTTCTATTGTCCGCCATTTAAAAGAAATTTTCTACATATAATAATGTGAAACGTATTTTCTGTAAAATGGTCATTCCAGACATTCATTGGAGTTTTAAGAATTCTCTTAATTAAATTTGAGCATGGAAATACTTAAAAAGACTTACACTCTGATGATCACAGTCGTATTTGCAGAAGAGAATAGAAAATATTGTCATTTTTAATTCAATAAAGTTATTGACTTCAATTTGATTGATTTCAGACTCTTATAATTATTCAATGAAGATTTATTTAAATATTCCTGTTTGCGGACGGGAACTCTTAAATTCGATGAGGAAGGTACTTTTAAGAGAAGCATTTGTTAATTAAGATTTCAGCATCAAAGATTCAGCAGAATTTTTTAGTTTTTGCCGTGTGTACTCAAATATTTTTATTAAAATAGTTATCCTTTAAGCAGTCGTTCAAATCAAAATTTTCTTTTCAAACTCTTAATTGACAAAATTATTTTTTGCAAACTAAGAATAGGCATTTATTAGCGCGTAATAATATACAGGTTCCTTTAGTACAAAAGATAAAACTGGGTAACATTCCATTTATTCCACAAAATTTACAGGGTGTCTCTTAACATCATTAATAATAAAAAAAGATATTGTAACTTAAACTTTAAATGGTCTTACTTTGATTTCAGTGATTTTGTGATACTATGACATCACAAAAATTGCTGGAAGTGCATAGTCTTTGAGTCATTGACACCGTATGGAATGACAAATACTTTATGATAAATGAAGCTTACAGTAAGCCCTATTTTATTCAGATGGTGGCACATTTCCTTACTTCTACCACAACGGTGATTTAGACGGTCAGAATATAGTTGACATTACATATGGTATCACAGATCAAACTACTTCTTTATACTAAATGAAGTTCATACCTGAAGATAAACGACATTGTTTACCTTTAATATATGCGCATTCCTAATTCTTTTAAGTTTTTATAACAGAAAAAAAAAAACTAAAAATTTGAAATGACTTTCATACGATACTTCAAGATGGTAAGTTTGATAAAAATTAAAAATTGGATGCTAGACATAAAGATGTGTTACAATGTGTTTTGAATTTGAAATGCAATATTTAATGATTAAGAAAATTGGCTTACTGGAGACATAACAAAATGTGTTATAATAATTGGCATTTATTTAAAATTTTTAAATTTAACTATTTCTCTTATTTCAAATAAATCATTACGTTTAACCACAGTTTGGAATAAATTATTTAATATATTAACACTACACTTTATCATTTTATAATAAAGTGTAGTTACTATTTAAAATTGTTCTTTTATAGTAATGTAACAGTTTTCTCCCTGACACAAATTGATATTAAAACTATTTTTATATGTCATAAAAAAGAAATATTGGACCTAGAAATTCAAGTATAACAAAATATTAAACTAAGACTCGTCTAAGAAAAATCATATTTTATTCAGTTTAGCATATAGGTACATAGTATTTAACTTTTTCTGTTATTTCAAACGTAAATAGCGCAGTGTACGCTTAAAGAGATTAAAATTTTGCATAAGAATCTAAAATACTTAAGTTTTATTCAAATCCATTAAAAGAAAAAAAGCTCTTTTCTTTCTTCTTGACAAAAATCTTTTAATCTTCGGAATATACGGATTTAATTTGAAGAGGCAGAGATTGAAGTATTTCCTTTCTATGCTACACACAGTACTTTTTATCGAAACGGTAGATTCTTGTTGTTTGTGCGAAATAAATATTTGATGAAAAGAAAATATATTTCATTCATCTTTCATTTCAGCAGATCTATAAATAGAAAGTTCAGTTGAAAGAAAAATAAAACATAGTCTTTCAAATAATTTTCAGTGTGAATGAAAATTTTCTTAAATTCATACATTTCTTTTTAAAAGATGTCTTTTTCCGGAATTTAGAAAACGATGCTTTTTTTTTTTTTTTATTCGGAATGTAACATCTGCAGAAGGAATAAAATGTATTGAAAGAAAGAATCGCAGAAATCCTTTCTCATTAAATAAGCCTTTTGGAGACATGAAATGTTTTGCTAACAATAATATAAAGTGCACTTTTAATCCATATTAAGAGAAATAATCACTTCATGTACATTTCAGTTGCTTTTAAAAGTAACTGCATCACGACAAAATTCCTTTTAAGATAGAACTACATACTATGTAGATTTTACAAATTAAACTATTTAAACTTTTCAAACATACAAACTAAATTTCATGCACTGCCATTCATCCTCTGCCGGTATAACTATTTAAAAGTACTTTAGAAAATTTCATACAAAACTTGGTGCATTATCCACTCCCCGTACAGTTAAGTACGGTACATACTGACTTTACAAAGACTTGAATCCATGCTTACTACTGTTACATTACTAATACTGATATATTTCGGTCTTACGTTCAGTTATAATATACAATTACTTGATCTTATACTTACTAAGAACAGGTTAAATTTTATAATTACATTAGATTGTAGATTAATACGTAACTCTTCATGCATTTTTCATCGTTTCAACAGTTAAAAGTATTTTATTTCGCTATAAATAATTTAAATAACATAAAGTGCATTTAAAAACCATATTGAGAGAAATGAAGATTTGTTAATATCTTCATCAAATTTAACCATTTTACATATAAAAAAAGTTTTAAAATTTACCCATAACCACCTATACATTTTTTAATTTATTTAAACTTTTAATCCTTTATGTACTGAATTATGAATTCATGAAAAAGTTATCTTCTAAAGCATTTTTCGTGAATTGTTTAAACTATATTAGAAGATTTACATAATCCTTTAATAAATTTTAGACGGATTTTAAAAGGATTGAAGGATTTAGAAAGATTCATTAAATTTGAATTTCTAGGGATTTTGTGCAATATTTATAATCCCAGTCAAATCTTTCATTTTAAATATTTGTTTAATATTTTGTAGAATTAGGAAATGTACAAATATAATGTTCTTACAATAGAAACATAGAAATATTTCCGAATTGAAAAATTCCTCCTCCCTCCCAACGCCAAGAACGCTGAAAAAATGCAAAGGCTAAAAAAATTATTATTTAAAAAATATTTTTGTTTTGTGTAACCCATAATCCTTTTGGAACAAGATAAAGTAATGTATCTATAACTCATTCAAAACTGTATTACAACTAATGGATGTATTAAATGAATTTTATAACAAGTTGATTTAATGGTACTTATAAGTACCGTCAGTAGATAAAGGGGTAAAGAATACATACTTAAGTTGGTGCACCCTCCTTCCATATACAGTTATATTACAATCACTCTTGAACTTATATTTACTGAGAAATCAGTGAAAGAAGCAGATTCATATTTACATTACATTGTAAATTAATTACATAATGTTTCTTCATATAGGGGAGACTAGGGAGGATTGACCCACTTTTTACAAAATGATTTTTTATTTTTTAAATACTGAACGTAGAATAAAGTTTTATATATCATTTTATTCGCTATACAACCAGTTATCAAAATAAAATTGCTACATAAGTGTAACATATAAGTAATTTGAAAAATGATCGATTTTAATCATGAACAAATAATGGATCAAGGCTCCCCACAGATGGGAGGGTTGACCCACTATATGGGAGGCTTGACCCACTTTGTTTTATATTGCACTATTTGTGAAGAGAAATAAAATCAGTTTAAAAAAGCAAAATAACTTTATTCTACATGCTTTAATTATTATAATTTTTTTTAAAATATGAGGCTTAAACAAACCTGTTAAGACGCAATCGCATGTCAGAGGAGAAATATTTTGTTTTAAACAGGATTTTGTCCGAGCAGGTATACTTGTACAGCAGGGAAAATGAAATTTTAACATTTAAGGCTTATTCTGTTAGAGACAGGTTCCGTTTTCACAGTATTTCATGTTATTATGTCCAGATTTAGGAGCCACTGTCCCCGCTTTTTTTATCTCCATGTTCTATTTTTTGTTGTACTCGATCTGGCAACTCTAGTTGTCACATAGTTTGGTCTCACTGTATTCACCCTGGTGAAATTTTTCTACATACCTTCCTAAAGTTTTTCGATCGATGCTATATTCTATTGCAACCACATGAGCACCTAACTTATCATTAACATGATTTAAATCTTTAAGGGGCAAAGCACTTTCAGTACTAAAATTTTAAAATAAATGACTAGCACTGGAATTTATGAACAAATTTATTTGTAAATAAGAGAAAAGCTATATTTCACATAAATATTAAATGAAAAGATTTTTTCAAAATTGTGATGTTTCGGAATAAAAATTAAGTGCTTTTATAAACATACCACTGCCCCTCAAAGGGTTAAGACTGCTGCTTTCGTCCTTTCTAGTCTTTCCCACTATTTCTATTTACCTATTGTAAGGAATATTTAAATGAAAAAAGGTTCCTATCAACTTTCCCATTTTCTAGCAATTTTTCACACTTTTCTATAGTCAGTTTTAAACGTTTTCTTTTCCACCACACTATTTTACTGAAGCTTTACAGAATAAATTTACATTCTTTTATATATATATACCATTAACTTTTCATTATGCACAGTGTATAATAAAAAGATTTCCAAAACCACTTAATTAAGGGAGCCTTGAGCATCTGGTCAACCCTCCCTCACATTGGCTGGGTCAAGCGTCCCTACATAGACCTTTTCTAAAGAATACCGCATTGTTATATTAAGCCTAACTTACTGCACAGTCTTTAAGCCTGGAATGAAAGCTCGATATTTCTGCATTACTTTAAAACTACTTACTTAAATTTCTATGATAGAATTTATTTGAAAAAAGCTTACAAAATATTTCTAAAAAACGCAACTTTTAGGTTGAAAACGCCTCACAATTGATTTTTTGTACACCTATTTCGATTATCTCTATGAAACGAGGACAGTTGTTTAAGCATTCCAGTAGCTTTGGTTGATACCTATTGATAAAACTCTGAAATTCTTTTAAATATGAAAATTGATGGGTGGGTCAAGCCTCCCGTATGGTCAACCGTCCCTAGTCTCCCCTATGTGTAACTTATCATTTCAGTAGAATACTTCCGTTTGTTATAAATAATATTAATAAACAAAGTGCATTTTTTATGCATCGAGTTTGGAAATAACACTTGGATCTAAATGACTATTTACAATTGCTTTTCGAAGTAGCCGTTTAACGACATATTATTTTATAACATTACTTTGAATACCTATGTAGATTTTCTAATTAAACTATCTAAACTTTTAAAAAATGCATGCTAAATTTGTTGCATTTCACTACTGACGCATATTTTACACACAAAATGTGCCCTTATACACTTCTAATATGCTTAATAGAACTTGAACTTTAGATGAATAATACAAATTTAAGAAATTATTTAAATTTGATAATTACCTTGGTTTTCAAATTAATACATAACAACATCCAATTCACTGTTTCAATATTTTGGATTATTTACTTATATTATAAATAATTGGTACTTGTCTGTTTTTCGCTGAAAAAATCGTGAAGTCCCATTCGTTACACGATCGAGGTCATGGCGAAGTGCCTCGTCATTGTATCCAGATTGCGGAAGATTTTATCCCGAAAGCACTCCGTCAAAAAATTTAAACGCACTAGCCATGATTTCCTTCTTAAAAGTCCCAGGATAAAGGTGTTCGCATCAAAATTGTATGTTTTTGGTTCTGCACATTATTGTCACAGAAAGTTTTCTGAAAAGCTATAATAAGCGCGAGTAATAACGAAAGTTTGTAAGAAACGCCAGCAATCACGAAAGTTTGAAAGAAACGCCAATAATAACCAGAGTTTGTAAATAACAGATTAATTTTTGCAAAATGTAAACAGATTTAACATACATAATCATCATAAATATCAGATATAACATTCAATAGGTACATAAAAATTAGATAAAGCGTTCAAATTATAGGCCAAAAGGTTTTGGCCTATATCTCATTCACATTTTTTTTCCTGAAATTGAGCTTAATTTTGATAGTCTGAATTACATCTACCCGCTCCGCTGCTAATATTTCCTTCTTAGTGATATAAATAAATCGTTGTGTCTTATTAAACCTGTGTCATTATCTCATGTTAGAACACTATCAATATCTCGATCATTTCTACTGCATTTTCTTATGTAACCTTTTATTCGTTTTCTCGAAAAGCATTATCTTCATCTGAATATATGAGCACATTTTCATAATTTCTTAAGATTATTCTTGCAGTAAACGTCATTCCATACCGATAGATAATTGCATTAATGAAACTTCTTCTGTTCATTCGTAACGTCTTGATAGGAATTCACTGAAAATGTTTATGTCATACCTGAGGTCCTCTCACCTACCACCAGTGTGGTGCGGCACACCACCGGTTGTGGACACCTTCTTTTGACTTTCGAAGAGTGCAACTTTTTTTACCTCGAAAAATGATAATTGAAATGCGCTGTAAACTTATACTAATATCTTTTTGACCATGCACGTTTTTTCTATGCAAAGAATAATGTAGGTCATAATAGTTAGTTTCTTTTGAATATTAATCGATTAATAATTTTCATAATTAAAAATATTTACTTTATAAGAATAAACTCATAGATAATTTTTGGGTCCGTTCATTGCATCGCATTAAAAGAAAAATAGGATAAAATTTTCGGAAGATATAAATTAAAGTTTGTCTCATAAATATTATAATGGTATCCATAAATTTTGAACATTTCTAACTCTATGAAGAAATAAAAATAATAATCTACATACATTTCATGGCTGATTTGATCCATGGTGTCTCAAAGTGCCTAAAATGGATGTTATTATTTGATAATTAAAGTTGGTGTTATTGTAAATGCAAATAAGTTGAAACTGGTGTGAATCAATAAGTATTCAAAGAACTTCTTAAAACACTATCAAAAACTTTTACATGCGCTAGGCCTTTCAAAAGATCCAAGTCTTTCTTCGTCAGGAGCAATGAAGACGTGCTTCTACTATGAAAGCAGCAGCAATACTCAAATGCTTTCATAGTAGAAGCACGTCTTCTATGCGTCTGACGAAGAAAGACAGATCTTTTGAAAGGCCTAGCGCATGTAAAAGTTTTTGGAAGATTTTTAAGAAGTTCTTTTAATACTAATTGTTACTGTAAATGTTCTGCGAATAGAGGCGTATGTATCTTTTTTAACAAGGATACATGAATTTCTTTAGCTAAGAAATAGCCTAATATGTATTTCAAAACATTAGCGACCACAAGACTTAGTGTATGTCCCAATTCTTTTGTGTACCCCTGTAAACGAACACCAAATGCCACATTTACCATTTTCATATTAAGACAAATTTTGTAATTAACCACACTAATACATATCCATTTCAGTTCACATATGTTATTGAAATTTATAGCGCAAACACCGGCAAACGAATCAAAGTCGTAAATACTTTTCACCCATGTTAGAAAATGGTTAAATTATTTTAATATATTTCATAATTCAAATATATTTCACAATACAGACTTTGGAAGAATTAGAATAAATACATTGAAACAGCAATGACTATTTATGAACACATATCAAAAGAATGTGCAAATGTAATCCGGTATCTTTTCTCCTTAGAAATCTGTTACAATGTCTTTTCTTCTTGCTTTACTCTTTATTTTTATGCTTGAATTTTTAGTTTGTTCATCCATTTGAAGAAACGCAGCTGCGAGCAAGAAACAGTATTCCTACTTTAAGAATACTGAAGCTTTTTTGAAATTTTTCCCTTCAGAAACCAAATGCACAGATAAAATGTACTTTTTGTATGCTATGTTTTGTTTACTTCATCATAATGTGTACAGAAAATGAAGCGTGGGAATATAAATTTAAAAAAAATGAAACAAACAAACATTCGTTGACTGCTTGAAAATATGAATAAACAAATAATAAAAAAATAAACAGAAAATAAATTAGATATTACTTTTATTGAGATAGAGCAACGTTAGATATTATTTTCGAAATTGTCTCTTTTTTTTAAGAAATAATTTATTTAAGACCGAATTATACATATGTTAATAAATATTGTAATTATGTTATGGAATTAGTTTCTTTCATAATCTTATTCTTAATTTACTCTGGATTGATTTCCTAAATTTTTACTTCGTACTTTCCTACATTTGAAAAAAGTTATTTCATGCGTATAATGATATATATAATAATTGTATATCTAATGATGATGCAGATAAAAACAAATTACTCGAAAATATCTTTTATAACTGAATTGTCGAATAAAGTAAATAAAAATGGTAAATTTTATAAAGGATTATTGCTCATTTAGAAGTAATAATAAAAGGAAATAATTTTTCATGAGACAAAGCTTAATATATGGGGCATTCTCACAATCATTTGACTTTCATGTCCCTGAATAAAAATTTTTATTTTAATACACTTTGTGTTTTTTTTAATTTCATATATTTGGGAACATCCCATTGAATGATTGCACAACAATAATAACGAGATAAATAAGTTTTGGACGATGTTGAGGGTCCAAACACCTGGAAAACTCCTATACCGTCCCGTGTCCCTGATGCTGATTTATAAGTTTGGAGTTGTCTGGATAAAATTGTTTCAATAAAAATAATTCGATGTAATTTTTTTCTGAAACTGGAACTATTGTTTTATATAAGTAAGTAGCTAAAATTTAACCTGCACACATTTGTAGGGTTCTTATTATTTTTTAAACTCTGTCCCTAGGTTTTAGATTTTTTACCATCCCTCTTCTAAAATTATACAGAAAATCACTTCAGATGCAGCCGAAGAATTTTTTTTTTCAACTTTTTTCCCATGCAGAAGTATGCTAGAGAAAGAATGTCTAAAATTCTTTGGCAGGAAATTTACTGTAGAATTTAAATTAGCATTTAAATATCAATTTCAAGCATCGTGGCTTTATGGGTAGTCTCACCGTCCCCAAGGTTTATTCCTGCACATTTCGAGGTAAATTATTTTTTAAAAATTTAATCCAATGTAAAGAACTGTTTCTAAAAATCAATGAACTTTTTGGCTACCGCTTAGTCTTAACATGATCTGCCTAAAACAGGTGGTAATTTTCCTTGCTGTTCCATCCTTACCGTCCCTTTTTTCCTATACCATCCCCTTTTTTTTACATTACCGTCCCTTCTTTAACACCCCTTTAAGACAATGTTATACCAAAATTTTGTACTAAAAATATACATTGTCATTATTTCTTATTTGAATGTCCTGTGGGTACTATGCAAATTCATTATAAGTAAAAATTTAGAAGAAAATAAAAAGTTTTAGTGGTAAAATGGTAAGGAAAATTAAACTCGCAAGTTTAACTTAAACCTCAGTTAAATACAAATTTTTTCGCTGCTGGCCATTTTTCCTTTATTTTGAATCATTAAGGCATTCGTCTATCAGATTAAAATGTTATTTTAGCAAGTTTAATTTCGCCAGATTTTTTTCCCAAAAGTCAAAAGATTGTGAGAATGCCTCATATGAGATTTATGTAAGGTATATAAATATATTTTTTCCATGTATTTATAGGTAATATATACATGATGCTTGTATTCAACCAAGCATTAGATAAAATATCCTACAGTTACTTTTTGAATAAATAAACCGCACTAAATCATTTCAAATACGTCATAAACGTTATACATTAAGAGTAATTAAGCTTCTGATAACATACAAATGCTCAATAAAGCACTGGCTTGCTGAAGTACAGCTTCCTTCAACGAGAATAATAGCAAAAGGTCTTTCAAGTTGAAGCCATTAGTTGCTTTGATTAAAATTATTGAAATGAATGCCTCCTAAATATTAATGACGTGATTGATGGATTTATCATTATGTCAAACAGTGTACATAGTATAACTTTTACAGTAATATATGCCAGTACTTCTTTATTACCTTTAACTCATCAGAATTGAATAAGGTTTCATCCAATAAGAAAACAGTGAAACCTTATCCATAATTTCATTTTTTTATAACACCTAATTTTTTCGAGATGGCAGTTTTATTAGGATCGGTTTCTTATGGTACGTCACATTTTTATGCACAGATACATATAACTATTTCCTGAACTGTTCGTAATTGACAGGTACAAACATTCCCACCGCCAGAAAATCAAGGAGCATTTCTCCATACTATTTAAACACCAACGTGCTGCAGACGTACAAAAAAGAATCGCGTCTCTTATAATTGTTGATGGTTAAAGTAAGCCTTGAAATATCATATTAAAATTTATATTATAAGCAATATTTAAACACAGACAAACTTTAAAAATTTCAATAGAAACAGCAAAATACAAGAGTTGTTTTTTAAGTAAGAGCCGTTTGAAAATAAAAACTAAATGAAAGAAAATTTCCAAAAACCAAATTTATTTTCGGATACTACATACATTTTTCTATTTTTCAACATAGATGCCAAGTTTGTTTAAACACTTATTATAACTTATAACTAGATTTAGAAAACCCTCTTCATAGAAACTTGCCGCCTGGTCCGATAACCAAGAGGTCACAGCCGTTTTCACGTCTTCGTCATCCTTGTAGTGATTGTCGCCCAGATAATGTTTGAGATAGCGGAAAAGATGGAAATCGCTCGGCACAAGGTCTGGCCTGTAGAGGGGGTACGGTGGAGGGGGGGGGGTCCAAAACGTCCCAGCCTTAAGTGTCCAACAAAGCTAGGGTCAGAGTTTCGGTGTAAGGTCTTGCATTGTCATGGGGTAGCAAAATTCCCTCTGTCAGCATACTGCGTCTTATGTTTTGAATAGCTTTGCGACAAAAAACGTATCACTGACCGTACTTGCACGTGGCGGGCGATTAGAAAATCTTGAATATTTTAAAGACACAGAACGGACCGTACAGACTACCTACACAGCTGCAACCGAGCCCAGTTGTTCCCAAGGAATGCCGGGACATGACGCAAGAACTCGTTGCAGCGCGCACGCCACCTATTAGTGTATACAACAAAACGGCCCTTACTTAAAAAACAGCCCTCGTATAAAATTAAAAAAATATTTATTTAAATATTTTTTAAAAGGGAAAGCTACTTAAAAACACAATCATGTCAATGAATACACATCCGGTAGAAATACAGAATTGAAATATTTCTACGTATTCTGATTCTAAAATATTCTTATTATAAAATTATATAAACTAACACTCGAAGCAAAAACAGTAATTCTTCTAGAAATACAGGTGTCCGAAAATTCCTGGACACATTTTAAAATATAAAATCAAGTAATTGTCGTACAGGAGAGCGGTTTGGAGTAAAGTGATTCTGAGGATGAAAAAATTCCTTCAAGCGAATGAAAATAATTATTTCCAAATTTCGATCATAGATTGCACCACTTCTCCATATGTTTGCTTTCTAACATGATTTTCAAGATTAATTTTGACGCTGTTACGCAGAAAGGACGACATTGTGTGCTGGTAATAAACATTTCTGTGTAACAGTGACAAAATCAATCTGAAAATCATGTTTGAAAGCAAACATACGGAAAAGTGGCGTCATTTATGATCAAATTTGGAACTAATTATTTTCTTTTGCTTTAAGAAAACTTTTCATCCTGAGAAGCCTTTTAGTCCAAACCGCACTCCTGTAAGACAATTACTTGATTTATATATTGAATTTTAAAATGTGTCCAGGATTATTCGGACACCCCGTACATTGCACAACGATTGAAATTTTATTTCATGAGTTTTTCAAACAATCATTATAGTAGGTAAGCTTTTAAAAAGAGGCGCCATCTATGATCAATCTTTGAACTAATTAGTTTCTTTTGCTTTACATTGACCGTCAAAGCAAATAGAAATAGCCGTAGAGCCATAGAAATTTCAGAATTATATATGCCAATGTGTTTAGATATCAATTAGTTTCATATTGTCGACGGGTATCCAAATGCTCTCGATGGTCTTTTAATACAGGGTTAAGTGTGTAGAAGGTGATGCATGTGTTTATTCATGGCGTGGAATTTATTAATACAATCATTGTCACTCTGAGTACATTAAAAAATATACAGTAGAGTGCAAATTATCGGAACTCCAATTAACCGAACTTCCAATTATCCGAACAGCCTATTTCTCTCTCTCTCTCTTTTTTTTTTTTTTTTTTTTTTTTTTTGCCGAACTTCCACTTATCCGAACAATCTATTTCTCCCAATTTTTTTTAAATAGAATTCTTAATTATGCATTTGCTTGGAATAAAATTTTGAATAAAGAAAAAACTGATAGTGGATCAGAAAATGAGGAATGTAAAAACAATAAAGGAGATGGGGAGAATCCTAAGCTATAAAGAAAATTAAATTAACGAGTGGTTAAATAGTGAAGTACATTAACCTTGATTATCAGATTTTAAATGATGATGAGATCGTGGATGAGATTCATGATGAAAAAGAAATTGAAGAAAATGAACACGAATGCTCTGAAAATAACCGAGGTCCATCACATAACGAAACCTTTGAATGTTTGGAAAAAGCTATGAAATAGCTCAAAGGCAGGAGAATGCATATCCTATTCAACTAAATGATAAAAAGAGAAAATTCTTTGTTTTAATGATAAAAATGTAAATAACAAAAAAAAAATAAAATGAAACAATTTTTAACCATGCCAGCACTAACTCGTGCTGCCAGTCCTAAGCTTAGATAACGTGTGAAGGTTTTAGTATAGTCAGAAACAATCCTTATATTATCTGTTCATTTATCCGAACTTTTGCTTATCCGAACTAGGCTCGGTCCCGACTTGTTCGGATAATCGGTGCTCTACTGTATTTCGCTGTACTATTTCTACAATTATTCAAATAAGATATTAGAATAAAGTGATTTTTAATTTATCATAAAGAAATGTCGTTTATAAGGGTCCCTGACAAACGTACTATCCAAGACATCGGAATAAAACTACAGATGAGTGCACTGTTAAAAATATTTACGGGCAGAGGCCGGCAGCAGATATTCCAGTCATACCCCGTAAAAAAAACAATCCGTGTCCATCATTTTGTGGCAACGTGTACACACTAGTGGAGTAAAATGTATGGGGTCGTACCGTATTTGATGGTTTTTGGTTTTACCGTTCACGTAACAGATGGGCTAGAACTGCAAGAATATGTGGATTGCCCTTAATTATCTAAGTATCTAAAAATATCCCTGTAAAATTACGGGCAGAGGCCGGAAGCAGAGATTCCAGTCATACCCCGTAAAAAATCCCATGCACATCATTTTGTGCAGCCCGTAATTTTACGGGCAAAGATATAATGCACTTCAAAACACAATAACACTTTACTTACTGTTCCGTAGCACGTAGCACGTTAGATAATCATCACAGAATCGCTTTTTTGGCGCGTTAAAAAATAGGTTACGGTCGCGGTTAACTGACATTTTTCGAAACGCGACTAAAACGAAGGGTTACACCCTAGCGGAGGAAAATGTATGGGGTCGTACCGTATTTTTTTAGTGGATCAGACCGTTTTTCATCAAATAAGGCTGTTGCTCGTGAAAATTGAACAGTAAAGGCTCATAATTTACAGTTTTTCCTGACAGTGTGTACTTCAAGCTAGGGGCTAAAGAATTGTGCACAGAAAAAATAACTAAATTCCCATGGCAGCAGTTTCAGTGATAACAAACCATTCAAATAACAAATCTAGAAACATTTAAATATCATCACTCAAACTAATGAATAGATAATTGATACATTGAATAACGATATGACGTTATAACGGTATTTTTTTAACGGACAGCACATGCAGCGAGTGATCGTCGTGTACTGCGAGAATACTTTGAAATCACCATTTCGAGTTTGGCCATTACGAATTTTTGTGGGTGAAAGGCCCATCCGAAAATCCCTCAGGGCCACCCTATAAATTGTCTTTGACTGACGATATAGAAATTCCAAAGTGTTCCTATTGAATGCGCTATGTTCGTCAGAAATGGTAAACCGTTTTAAACGTGACATTCTACAGATTTTTCCTGGCATGCAAATTTCATTATAGTTCGATTTTGGGGGCATACAATGTGTCGCAGTTCAGGCAGATATCCAACAGAAAATGTTGCAATCCGAATACAATATTTTGATTTCTTGTATCCTGTTCTCACTTCATTGTCCCACCACTTTTCATTACGCTTCTTTTAAGGAGGCATGTACTCTGTCCATATTTTAACAAAGCATAATACCTTTAAAAAAGTTCACAGTTTTATAAGGAGAAAGATCATATATCAGGTTGTAACGAAAGTTTCCCGCCACAGCTAATATCGTCTTTTGAAACACTTCGCGTTGTCGTATTTGCTCATATTTTGTCAAACAACTTTCGGCATTTGAAAGAAAGAGACTTGCTTTATAACACTGTGTTGTGAAATTTGTAAAAAAATATCGTTATCATTAAATACAGGGTGTCTGAAATGGAACTATCACGCTACCAGATTAGAACCAGCATTTACTGCCAGTTCTGTAGCAAAAAGTCAGCTACAGAATGTCACCGAATCATGTTTTCAGCTTTAGGCACTACTGTTGAATCATATGACACTGTGAAGTTTTGGTATCGAAAGTTCAAAAACAAGGACTATGACATTCAAGAAGCAGAGCGCTCTGGCCGGCCTACTGATGTTGATGACGCCCGTCTTCGAGAACTTGTAGAAGAATATCAGTATTCAACCCCTAAAGATCTAGCTAAGCAGTTTAACGTTAGTGCCATGTCCATTAGCCGCCCTATGCATTGCATAAACTTGACGTACAAGTTCAATCGCTGTGTGCCGCATGAGCTGACTCAAGCAGATAATTGCAGACGTGTTCAGGCCTGCACTAATCTGCTCGAATATCAACGCAAGGACAAAATTCTGGACAGTTTCGTCACTGTGACGAAGAGTGGATTCACTTCATCAACATAACCCGAAAAAGGGATTGCTCTACCTCCGGTCGGCTGCGTCGCAAAGCGCAATTTGACTAACAAAATGATAATGCTTTTTATCTGGTGGGATTGCCGTGGTATTATCCACAAAGAGTATCTGGAAAAAGGTAAAACCATGGACAGTAAGGTGTACAGCAAGATGATAGTCCGTGTTGACGCTGCTATCAAGGTAAAATGTCAAAATGACTTCCTGTGCAAGAAGATAATGCTAGATCACATGTGTCTCCATTCACCGGCTGGACTCTGTATGGACTCGAATGGGATCTTTTGCCACACCCACCATATCGCCCCGAAATCACATCTTCGGACTACTACCTTTTTTCACACTTGCAGCTACATCTTGCTGGTGCTATATTTAATTCTGCAGAGGACGCCCGAAATGAGGTTGATCTGTTTTTGGACCCGCGCCCCCAAGTTTCTGGGCCGAAGGCTTTGAAAAACTACCAAAACCTTGGCAGAAAATCATAGATTCGGATGGTGATTACTACCCTCATTAAAGGTACTGCTTTCATGTTTTTTTCTAACTTTATTAAGAGCTTATTTTGGCGGAAAACTTTCGTTACAACCCGAAATAAGTAAATAATGCAATAAAAGTATAACACATTTGTAAACTCAATTTCAGATATTGTCATCTACAGTTGAAAAAATATTGATTTTTTTTCTAAAGCCTTATACAGGGTGTCCGGTCTCAACGGTGTCCAATGGCTAATTCCTAAACCGTTAGTCATAGACATATAGTTCCAATTACAAAAATGTTTTAAATCAGGTAAAGAAGTATTTTAAAAGCGATTTGGGTCAATAAAAACATTTCTTAAAAAATTACGAAATTTAAATTTTTATACGGTCCCCCGGTCCTATAAGTTATATTTAGTGAAATTTTCCTTTTACACTGACAAGTAATACAAAAAAAGTTCCGTTATTCTACGATTAAAATTGACCGAGTAATAGCTGTTTAAAGTTGGAGCATATTTTTTGCTGCAAATTGGGGGTCATTCACAAATTTATTCGAAATATAATTTCATCAGATACAAAAAAAGTTTGGGAGTAAAATTAACATTGCAATATAAATTTGAAATCTTTAATCATTCTGGCATATTAATGCAAAATATACAATTTGTCATACACATTTAAGAAGAAAGAAAAAACAGAATTTTTGTTAAATAAAATGATTATAAATTACAGCCTCAAATCTTTACAAAATGATACGCATTTTAAAATATTATTAGATTGCACAAGCCTGCAAAAGTTGGGTTATGTCATGTTTTTTAGCTTTTGATAATTGATTCTTATATATTCTGTACCGCTGAATCCGAAATTCACCTTTATTTTTAACTATCATATCAGGATTTTTCGCAAATTGCTAATTTCAAAGTTAAGAAGTTGAATGTTAAAATTGAATTTCCTCCCCAATCTCATCGGACCACTTAGCTGTTTAGCTATAAGAATCCCAGGATAATCAAAAATATCGAATAAATTTTTTAATAAAATAAAATAAAAAATGTTTTACATATGTTTTATAGTATGAGATTTTCGCTATATTTTAACTTACACATTTGCGATTTGCAAAAAAAAATCTAACGTGATGGTTAAAAATGAAGGTCATTTTCAGATTCAGTGCTAAAAAGTGCATAAAAATCAATTATCAAAAGTTAAAAAACACAACCATCTCCTCATAGTATCCGTTTTTTGTTATTCTTTAAATTTGACAATTTATAATGTGCGAAATATCCTGACATAAAAATTAATGTAATTTTCGGATTCAGTGGTAAAAAATGCATAAAAGTTAAAAAAAAAAACAACAATCGCAGTCTTGTATTATCTAATCTAAAACTTTTTCTTAAACTTCTTGGCGGTAATCTATCCGAAATATTTTGTGTTATCCTGTAAAATATGTATAAATGGTAACCACCGAAAATCTTAATAATATTAGATTGTTATTGGATTTGCGCCATTATGTAAAATGTAATCTCGATCGTATCTTTAAAACTGGGTTAAAGTTCGAGTACAAAATTTGAACTGGAAAAACATATATACCATTGTTGAAGTAACATAAAAACTTATAAAAAAACATAATTTTTGTTAAAAGAAATCATAAAAGAAACAGTCTCAAATCCTGACGAAATAAAACGTATGTTATTTTAGCCAATTTGAGATTTAATCATAATACTTGTAGGATTTTTTTTCAAAGCGCAGATACACATGAAGTAAGATCTTCGAATACTTTAAACACTTGGTATATGATCCCTCAAAGCCAAGCCGAACTCATTTGTTTTCAGAGTAGAAAAGTGGCATAAGTCATGCATTTTTAAAGTTTCATAACTCGCTCAATTTTAGCGCTATATGAATGGGACTTTTTTTTGTCTTACTTGTCAGTGTAATAGGAAAAAATTACTAAATATAACTTATAGGACCGGGGGTCCGTATAAAAATTTAAATTTCATAATATTTTAAGAAATGTTTTTATTGACGCAAATCGCTTTAAAAATGTTTCTTTACCTGATTTAAAACATTTTTGTAATTGGAACTATATGTCTATGACTAACGGTTTAGGAATTAGCCATTGGACACCGTTGAGACCGGACACCCTGTATATTATCTTTGTATATGTATATATAATACGTAGTAAACTAAAATTTAGGAAAAGTATAACACAGTTTCCCATCAGCAACTTCCATCAATAAAAGTAAATCTGCTCGAATTCTTTTATGCAGCCTTGTATATGATCCATGGAAATTATACATAACAAATAATATGAAAAAACGCATGCAACAACTGAGAACACGCGTTCTGCAAATATCGTTCATTATTTTGTGCGTAACTATAAATGATCGATAAATTCTATGAAATATATTCTATAGTAATAATCTTGGACTGCACTTGACCGATGTATATTAATTTAAATATGTTTGAAACAGTGTAACATTGTTAAAATACATTGTAAACGATTTTTTCCACATCTACAATAATATAACTAAATTCTTTTGAGTGTCTCTGTAAACGAACTATAAACGTTCACACTTCTTTTTCAATACCAAAATACCATACTAAACCTCAATAACATATATAAATTATATGACAATTGAACTATATTTACGCGAGTTAGAGCGACAAACAGATATTCGGCCATACAAACAGAAATCATAAACACTTTTAAACTATGCTGGAAAGTGTTAAAAAGCCATACGTTTTGAGCAAAATAAGTTTCAATAAACAAATTTATCATTATTGTCAGTCTGGGTAAACGTAAAACGTAAATTTCGGAGTATTACAGGTGAACTCGATCCAGTAAATGATTGTACCAACAATGGCAGTCTCCAGTGTTCTCAGTAAAATAAATCGACCTTTGGCGTATCGCCCTTAATACCCCAACGCTTCATATCTCTTTGTCTTAGGGATAATAAATAACGATATACAGAGTGTCCATTCTTATACCAATATTATGTCTGTGGCATAAATGCCTAGTCACATTCTTATGAAGATAGTCTATTGTCGATTGAGTTTTGCTTACGATCGTCGTGCCCTCAATGCTATCATTTGTGCATGAATGATCTATTCATTCTGAAACATCTTTAAATTTCGCAAAGTCTGAATCCGGGAATCTTATTATCACGCTTATTTTGTACAATGATATGAGGGTCATTTAGCTGCTAAACTTCGCTAGGAGATTCAGCGTATTTAGTCGTATATTTATTCGTATTGGCCCTTAGTGGTAAATTAGATTGTACTTTCAACGCTTCTAGTTTTTGAAGGTAGAACGTCCACGTGCTGAATAGCCAGAAATTTTTTCTAGCGAGCTATTTTTAATAGAATCTTCAGATGAGTGCCTGCCATCGCAGTAATGGGTTAAATTCAATCTTCCAAATAAAAGATTATTGGAATCCACGGGGCTCCCCTGACAGTGCTATTACAGTATTTTGAAATGACATTTTGTAGTTCTAACTAAAGTGCTTCTAGTCACAATTTGATAGTGAGCGGTTGCGAACTTTTCTAGATTGCGGCAACCAGTCACTGTACTTGTTACCCGACTGCCGAGAAGGGTTATGTGTTTCACGCGTATCTGGGTATGTGGATTTCATTATTACCTCGAAACATCCCAACAGCTGGATGGGATTTTAATGAATGAGGTCTCCATCGGTTCGTCTTAACCGTCCGATGGTATAGGCTAGCTTTTGTTTTTATACATTCAAAATGGCGGCTGTAAAACACAAAATGGCGGTAGAGACGAAAAAAATTTTACGCACCCTATTAAGTGGCCTATCATTGGTTAGGTCTTTCATAATGAAGACGATGTTTCATTGACTGTTTTACAGTCAGAAACTCCATTTAAATATTATACAACCAGGAAGTTGTGTTGGTAGGATCTCTAGCTTTACTGCAACTCTAACCTTCATAGACATCTATAGGCCTTATCAAAACAGTGTTTATAGATAGGAACTAACAATTAAACACAATTTAAAAGTCATCAATACAAGTAAATGAAAAGAATAGGTAAATAATACAAAAAATAGTTTCACATTGATGAGAAATAATTAATTAGTTCGCTTTTGACGCAGTCGGGTTTTTTGATTTTTTTAAATTTAATTTTTACTTGTTTTTTTCAAGCCAGTTTTTGATTTTAGAGAGTTTTTTGGGGGAGAGCATTTCCTCTCTATGCTTTGACGTTAATATATACCAGTTGATACACTTTGGTGTATGAATAAAACATTTTTTTTCAAATAATTATTGCAAATTGTTTATTTATTAAACCCTTGAGGGACGGTGGGACATATTTTATCCCAACTTCGATTAATGAAGATTCGCATCAGAAAAATTTTATTAAATTTTACTTTTCTAACTTTGTTGGAAAAAAGTCGTAAAATTGCGTTTCCCAATTTTGCAATAAATCTTTTTGCAGATTCCGGTGTGAATTCGACATTACAGAAACACAATTTCGTGCCCCCTCAAAGGATTAAAGTAAAAAAAAAAAAAAAATTATAATTACGCAAAAAATTAAGAAAAATATTATTTCAAGAAATTCGAAAATTTAATAAACAATTTGTTTATGTTCACCACATATTTTTAAGATTATTTCGTTCTCAATATAACCTGAAATGTTCAAACTAGAATCTCACTCGGAATCAAGTCAATTTCTAATTGTACCATCACACATTAACAAATATGATGTAATACAGTAGAATAAATGATGTAATAGCGAAAAAACGCAATTTAGTAATGTTCTTACAAAGTAAAACATTTATACCTTTATGATTTAACATAAATTTATTCAGGTGTCAAATGACCCATTGTGGTAGTTAAGCCTAAAATATTGTTTTCTAGCCAAAAAAGGTAGTTCGGAGATGAGGCATTTTAAGAAATAATATGATCATATATTTTAATAAAAATCGTGAAATATAAAGAAATTTCGTAATGTTTAATTTAAGAAATTAAAAAAAAATCAAAAAGGGTCATTTGACCCGTCGCGGTAGCTTCAGTGTTAAAGACTAATGTCTTCGAGTGCCTTCTTTCTTTTTTTCTTTTTAGGGTTTCTTTCATCTCACGAAACCCTTATAGTGACGTGTCTCTGTCCGTCTGTCACAGCGCTCGTACTCGCAAACTATTTAAGTTACAGGCTTGAATATATATATATATATATTTTTTTTTTTTTACACAGAGCTGAATATCCCCTGACCTTGCCAAAATCATAAAATTTAGAAAAAGTCTTTATGAACGCACGTTGTTAATTAAAAACTCCAATTAAAAGAATGAAAAATGTTCATAATTCAACGAAAGCTTTTATTTTAATCAAACCGGAACAATTTGCTGTCAGAAGCGAAGATTATTTGGAATTCTCCTCCGAGTTGCCACAATAGCAGGGCATCCAGACGCGAAACCGCATCCATAAAGTGAACAGGCGCATTGCAAATCGCATCAAATCTCAGAAACTACCGGTCCGAAAAACTCAAAAACCGCACAGATACACGCAGAAAAAAATCTACTTTCAGAAATTCTAAAACTTATTCTGATGCGTTCGGCAGAAGCGAAAAAATCCGCTAAAAATCGATCGATAAAAAAATCCTTTTATTTCATTCGAAAGAAAGGCAGACATTTATTTCATTTCGAAGCGAGCTCAGATGTTTTTATCTGCAGACGGTCGACGCCATCCTATAGTGGAGGTTTTAAAACAAATGTAAAACTTTTAAATTATTAAATTTTTATCCATTCATGCGTAGAGTTTTTCGCTGATTTCAAATATGTTAATTTCATAACTGTGTCTAAATTAGGTGCGGAGATATTAATTATTATTTAATTAATATGATTATTTATATGAAAGCTTTGTTTTAACATGCCCACAGGTTGCCAGAATGAGAAAGGCAGGGCTTCCAGATGAAGAGGGGATGGGAGGTCGAATGTAAACGTGTGAGTGGTTAAGTGGAATTGCGCAACTTAGTTCACGCAGCACCGCGCGCATGTTCTGAGGCAGAACCCCCCTTCCCGTTCATCCTAAGACAAAAGGTCATATATCTAATTTGTTGCAATTTTTGTCTACTTTGTGAATTTCTAGATACTTTCCCCCTAAAACAATAAAATGATTTTTTTAATAAATCCTTTTTTGGGGGGCATTTTCCAAACATTTGGGGGGGGGGGGTTGCCGGGGGAAATTTTGGTGGGAAGTTAAGAATTCGGATTCAGCGACCCAAAAAACATATAGTAAGCCTTTTTCCAGGAACTACCATGAATTTTGCTAGGTAGAGCCCCTATACGGTCTCTATTGCCTGGACTACAGCCGGGCGCAAAAAAAAATCCCATTTCAGAAATTCTAAAAATTATTCTTCTGTCTTAATTACAAGCTGAAATATTATTTATTATTTCACTAATTGGTTTATTTCTATTAAATGCCCATTTAAACAGGCAGTTACGTGATTTTTTATAGTTGCATTGTTCAGAACAGTGTCACATTTTTAAAAATACAGCATAAATGTTACTTTCATAAAATTTCATAAATGTTGATACCACTATTTTCGAATAGTAATTTCATGCAATATCTTAAATTCTTATTTTAGGCTATTTTTAAACTGTAGCGTTCTCTACCGTTTTGGGTGCGGTTTTTTGACGGCGCGATGAGATAAATATTACTCATTCAATATAAATAATTTCATAAGTGCTGATACAACTATTTTAGAATAGTAATTTCAGCAACTATCTTAAATTGGTGTTTAAGACCGCCACACCCTCGAACAATGTATCTACGGATAAGTTGTAGAAAGGTATTTCGTTCAGTACAATTTGTTAAGAATAGTGTGCACTCCCCGATGGTGGAATGTGGAACTGACAGACCGCGATTTTATTTAAATTAAAAAATATATCAAGTAGATCTGTTTGAAACTTTAAGATAGTTTATAATACATAATAAAAAATTTTAAAACGAATGTCTCGAGAAATGTCGGGGGGAAGGGAGGGATGTTAATTTTGTTTTAAAAACCTTAGCGTTTTTTACTGTTTTATGTGCGGTTATTTAACGGAGTCCTGACATAAATGCTACTTATTTAATATAAAAATGTCAAAAGTTTAGTTACCACTATTTTCGAATAGTAATTTCAGCAAATACCTGAAATTCTTGCTTAAGACCACCACCCCCTCGAGTAATATATCGACTGATAGGTTGTTCAACGTTTCGTTCAGATACGGTTTTGTTAAGAATAGAGTGCGCTCCCTGGTGGTGGAACGTGGAACTGACAGACGCGATTTTGTTAAAATTAAATCTAAAAAGGCGATCTGTTTTAAACTTTAAGATAGTTTATAACACATGATAAAAAATTATAAAAAAGAATGGCGCGTCACATTTCGGAAGGGGGGAGGGGCGTGAACAAAATTAGGAAATATAACAAGGCGATATGTTTGAAACTTGGTTTAGGATAGTTTAAGGATGGTTTAGCATAATTTAGAAGGGGTTCCATGGCGATTAATATACTGGGCAAAACGCCCAGTAGAAAGTGTTTTGAAAGGAATATCAAACGAAACCCTCTGTGCTATGTGTGATCACACTTATCCACTTGTTTTCTTTTTTTTGGAACATTTTAATTTTAGCTTCAAATAAATTTCTAATGATCATGATAAAAAAAAAAATGGAATCCGATATTTTGTCAAATAAATTGTGGTAAATCGCTGATGAAAAATATGAATATGTTCCAGTTTTTTTTTTTTTTTTTCAATCTCTTCAAAGTCATTCAATCCTAAATAAACCAACTATTACGTTTAAGTTCTATATGAGCATAAATACAGCAAAATGGGTATAGCCAAGCTACGCATAATCATTTAATGGCTTGCACAGAAGATTCTCAACACCATTCACCATTCTCTTCGCATCTAAATAAAAAATACACATAATAATATAATTTAACTACGAATAAATAACTGAATAAAACAAAAATTACGCAGAAAATCTTAATCACGTATCCGGC
The DNA here is from genome assembly GCA_963932465.1 of Maratus speciosus. NCBI lineage: Eukaryota > Metazoa > Arthropoda > Arachnida > Araneae > Salticidae > Maratus > Maratus speciosus. The sequence continues at coordinate 680,278,245 of OZ010787.1, read as the reverse complement.
AAACGTAATCACTTTTCACGTATTTAAACACACTGGGAACTTTTTCAAGAAATGAGCGACACCCTTGGAAATAATTCTGTCGGCGCTACTGAAATATATTATTTTCGAAACCAGATAAGGATTTAAAAAAAAAATTAATACGACAATAGGAGATTTACTATTTATTCAACTTTCTTTGATCAAAATTTTATCGATATGCTTTTAGTCATTTGTATGCAAATTAAGAGATGAATTTTCTTTAAAAAAAAATTGTCTGGAGTGCTGTAAAAATTCTTTTTCTTTAAAATGCAGTTATCGTCTTCAGTGTTTGTAACTTATATTTTTATCTTTGTAACAGTTTAACAAGCAAGAAATATTTCATTATTTAAAATCCATTGTAACTCCTTTTGTAACATCTCTGATAATGCAGATATTCCGAAAAGACCTGTTGTTCTCATTAATCAAGCACTTTACGGTAATTCATATGCAATGTAATTGACAGTCCATTCATCCGGATGAATAATGAGTACTTACGCGAGAAAGTTTGGAAAGAAAACACTTTATATCAATAACAGTATTTTATAAAATTTTAGATAATGAATACTACCAAAATAATAATAATTAGATTAATTAACATAGAAAAGGATATACTTAAAACTTGTAAAAATATATTATCCAACGAAACAAGGTTTTTTTTAAATATTATCTTTAATGGGGAAAAGAGTTGTTTGACACAAAGAAAAGAAATTAAATTTTGGAAAATGCGTACCTCAAAATATGTTTTTAATATGCAGAAACTTAACCCTATAAGGGCGTCCGGGACACGCTTTAAAATAATTTTTATTTATTGAGTTAAAATATGGAATTTTTTGTGAGGGTTAACCATATCATTTGTAAACAAAATAACATGATAAAACTTCTCATTGTTGTTTTAAAACAATTTAATTTTTTTTTTAAGTGGGGCTATTTAAAATCGTTATAACTCGAAATATTATTTGTAGAATTTGAATTTTTTATCATTTAAATAAACAGGAATATATTAAGTGTTAATTTTGATTCAGCATTTTTAAAAATACTAACTTAAAAAAAATAAAAATATTTAAAGTAGAAATTTTTTTAAATTGTAGCTTTAAAAAAATCATATTTTCAAAAGTAAATATTTTTTTTTCAAATTTGCTGAATCAAAATTAAAGGAAACTAATTGATAAGACATTTTTCAAGTTTCAACCAATTACCTTCAACGGCTCTTAAGTTATAACAATTTAAATACGAGAAAGGGTGAAAAAACCCATCATCAACTCGTTCGCATGACAACCATTGCTTGAAAGTTAGATTTTGAAAACAAACCAAAACGAAAAAATTAATATATTTTGTTCTAATTAAGATAGAAACATGATTTAAACGACATTTTATGCTTAAAACAGCAGATAATGTTTTTCACTGCAATAAAATACTTTTAGAAAATTTGAAGATTTTTGTGTCCCGGACCCCCCTTAAGACCGGACCTACACAATTGCGTGAGCGAACCCAAAGAAAAAGAAAAACATTTTCCTCTCTTTTTGCGATTTAAAGTCGATCCTGCTCCCACACAATTGCGTGGATCCTGCCTTGGCATAGCCTAACGTCGGATATTTTTTTCAATCAGATATGTTCCTATTAATTAGGGGAAACCGCCAAAACTTTTCATTTCTACCAAAAAGCTTCCTTAAAGAGTTATTAGGTCTACTTTAATGAACATATTACAGTTAATATCGCATAAAAATTGTTACCAAATATTAGCCGATGCCATTTTTCCCCTTTTATTTTAGTATGTGAAGAGTTTATACTAATAGATACCTAAAAATAATAACGTTAAAAGCACCAAAAATTTTAAATTTTAAGCGTATCTTCCTCAGTGCTAAGGATGACGGGAATTTGCTCACATATATAGGGAAGATGGAAATCCAAGTTAAAGGTTTATTGACCAATGGGAAAACAGAGGATTGTAGGTAACAGCCAATAGGAAAAAAATTATAAATGGAACCGAAGTAGTGAGAAAATGCTAAAAAAATTATGAGAAAGAAGTTTTTATGTAATATTTCCAACAATCTGATAATGAGGGAATAGCAAATTAACAATTAACAATATTTTGAAAATTTTTATAAATATGAAATGCTTCAAGGAAGTTAAGTTCGTGTATAGAAGTAGGTTTAGAGATTATTTTAACGGAATTGAAGTCAAAAGTATGATTCATCTCCCAGCAATGTTTTGCAATAGAGGATTTATTGGTTTCTTGTTTTTTAATATATTGTTGATGTTCTTTGATACGAAATTCTAAGCAGCGTTCGGTTTGTCCAATATAGGAAAGGCCGCACTGGCAATTAATACGGTAGATTCCCCATGAATTGTTTATTTTAATTACGTGATGAAAATCACAAGCTAAAAGGAATCCTATGGGAGCATTATTTCTTTTGTTTTAATCTCTCGCTTGCATTTTAATATTTTAAATAATTTTCTTCCATAGGTTAGCTGAGGTTGATCTCTAGCCGTGATAATTTTTTTTTACATTTTCCATTAGGTTTGCAGATTTTTTAATGAGGTCACTTCCTATTTCGGAACCGGTTCTGAAAGTGAAAGAATCCCAATACGTAAAACTGAAACCAAAATCGAAAAAGTAAAAAGGGGCTCCTTTTAAAGATAGATCGTCGATAGTCTATGAAGATAAACCATTTCAAATATTTAAATGCAGATGAGAAATTTGAAATAACGCTCCCATAAGTTGAATATTAGTCTGCGAGTTTCTTCGCGGTACTAGAGAAGGCTCCTAAGACAGGGACGCGAACCTATGGCACGCGTGCCACTTTTGGCACGCGAAATAATAATTTTGGCACGACGCGACGTTGATGTCTCTAAATCAGCAAATAGTGATTTTACACAAAATACACAAACTTAGATGAGCTGATTAGAGTCTAAATTCAGTTAATTGGAAATGGAAGAATTTTAATCTTATTCAATTTGCTTCAAAAATTTATCAAACAAAGAAAATATTTAAAAACGAACAAAAATGAAACAAATATTATATATTATTAAAAATACTGATGGTAAATTACGGCAATTTAGAAATTAATTTAAGAACTACTTAAGTAAAGTTCCTTTTTTTTCCATTTTAATAATTTTTCTTACTATTTATAAATGTGAGTCATTATTTTCGTGAATGAATAATATAAAAAATCACATAGAGAGCAGTTGCCAGATAAATAGATTTATGTTTGCATTCTGTTAAAATTAACTGAGCATGAACATGATATTAAATTATTTTTCATCCAAGATACAACACAATTAATCACATTATTTTTTTTATTAATTTCCAAAATATAAATTTTCTATAATTATTACGGTGTTATACTTACATGTATGTTACCCATTTTTGAAAAAAAAAATCTTAATAACTAATTTTCAAGTTATTATTTTTTTTAATCTACTAAGTGTGTTTATTAGTTGGCACATCAAGGTCATGTAGAATATTTTTTGGAAAAAATTGGCACTCGACTAAAAAAAGATTTGACAAACGTGTCCTAAGAAAACACCCGCCCATCGACTGCCAAGCAGACTTTTTTTAATAGAAAAATTTAAAAAAAAACATAACCTAAAACAATGAAACGAATAAATAATAAAATTTTAGTCCAAAATCTGATGAAATACTGAATATTTAATACGTGATTTATCACGTTGCTAACTAAGCGTAGAACCAACAGAGTGAAAAATGTCCAAGCCAGGAATCGAACCCGGTACCCTTGGAATAGCGCTCCAAGTGCTCTACCATTTAAGCTACGTCGACGATACCCAGCTTAGCATCTCTCACTAATATATGACAACATATATCAGTGAGCGATGCTAAGCTGGGTATCGTCCTCGTAGCTTAATTGCAGTGGCGTGGCGTCCGGTCATCGCTGGATGCGGCGATGACCAAGCAATATTTTAAAACTCTTAATAAGCTTTTAAAATTCTACGATCCAGTTATAGCAGAACATTTGGAGTTCATGTATAAGTGAAGGTAAGATTTAAAGTTTCTTTTTTGAACATTCAACCATTGAATTTTAGAGTTAATAATTTTTCACCACAAACTTAAATAATTGCGATGACCACCGAAAATTTTCACGCCACGCCACTGCTTAAATGGTAGAGCACTTGGAGCGCAGCTTAGCATCTCTCACTAATATATGGCAACATATATCAGTGAGAGATGCGAAGCTGGGTATCGTCCTCGTAACTTAATTGGTTGAGCACTTGGAGCGCAGCTTAGCATCTCTCACTAGTATATGACAACATATATCAGTGAGAGATGCTAAGCTGGGTATCGTCCTCGTAGCTTAAATGGTAGAGCACTTGGAGTGCAGCATAGCATCTCTCACTAATATATGACAACATATATCAGTGACAGATGCTAAGCTGTGCATCGTCCTCGTAGCTTAAATGGTATAGCACTTGGAGCGCTATTCCAAGGGTTCAGGGTTGGATTCCTGGCTTGGACATTTTTCACTCGGTTAGTTCTACGCTTAGTTAGCAACGTGATAAATCATGTATTAAATATTCAATAATTTCATGCGGAATTTCACTGTTGAAAATTAATTGAAAAATTAATTAAAAATTATATAACTGATGAAATATGTACCCGTAAAAATTTGCATATTTAATGAAATGACATGGATTGAAAGTGAAATAGAATTTTTCAACCGAAACATTGGTTAATTAAAGTTTCAAGTGAAATCGAGATACTAATTTTTAAAAAAGCATCCAGCTATTTTACAAATGATGATTAATTTTGACATAATATTCAAGTTGATCGATTAAAAATGGGCGAATCTACACTCTAAAATTAGGAGGAGTGAAAAGTTCACTCTTTGAAAGAGTGACAGACATTTTCACATTTTTGGGAGTGAATTTTATAAAAATACACTCCTTAAAGAGTGCAATTTTCCACACCCTAGAAAGGAGTGAGATATTCCACTCCATTGTCGAGAGTGAAGTATGTCACTCCGTGGTCGAGAGTGAATATTCATTCTAAGCAGGAGTGAGTATTGTATGGGTATTACTAATCAGCCAATCAAAACAGTCTTGTCTATGAAGCTTTTTAAAGATAAGAGAAAGACTTTAGAATTGCCATTTTAGAATTAAAATATACGGATATTATTAAAGTGATTATTTATGGAACTATTTATTTTCATATAAAATTAAATGTAATTAATTCATAAAGGATACAGAATGTAGAACATTCTCAAAGAGCATTCGAAGCTTTTTTGCGATTTTAAACTAAAGCGTGAAAAGATAACTTCAAAGTGGAGTCATATATGCACTGTTTGCTGTATAATTTTCCCTCCCGTCTTGCGTCTGTCACGACTGATAAGAATGGTCATAAATGAAGAGTGTCTCATTTGATCTGATGCAGCTCGCATCGAAGAGAAATGTTGAAAATTTCCGAAGGAAGAAACGAAATATCTAAAATATAGAGAGTTTCGGTCCGGCCGAGTTTTTAGCAGCATTTTCGCCGAAAACGAATTTTCGGCGAAACTCAGATTTTGGAATGAGAACGAAAACGAACCCGAATTTGTGGTCGATCTCTAATTGTATGTATTGGTATTACTCATCAGCTATAATCAGAACAGAAAGTAAACGACGCTTTTTTTTAAGATAAGAGAAAGCTGTCCACCATTTTAGGATTAAAATACATACGGATATTATTAAAGTGGTTTTTTATGGAACGTAAAAGTAAGTCTTATTTAATTACCCGACTGAAAAGAAGGGTTATGTATTTCAGGCGTATCTGTGTATGTGGATTTCTTTATACCCTCGAAACATCCCAACGGCTGGATGGATTTTAATGAATGAGGTCTCTAACAATTTGTCTTAAAGGCCCGATGGTTATAGGCTAGGTTTTGTTTTTATAAATTCAAAATGTCGGCCGTAAAATACAAAATGGTGGTACAGACGAAAAAAAATTACGCAACCTATTGTGTGTCATATCATTGGGTAGGTCTTTCCAAATGAAGACAATGTTTCATTGACTATTTTACAGTCAGAAGCTCCATTAAAATATTATACAACCTGGAAGTTGTGCATGTATTGTGGATCTCTAGCTTTACTGCAACTCTAACTATCATTGACATCTATAGACCTAATCAAAACAGTGTTTATAGATAGGAACTAACAATTAAACACAACTTAAAAGTCATCAATACAAGTAAATTAAAAAAAGTAGGTAAGTAATATAAACAAGCAATATAAAAAAATATATTTTAAGTCAATTCCTACTTAGATCAATAAGAGAACTTTTTTCTCCCATTCTTCTTTCCTGTTGAGTGGCGCTTAAAATCCCTTGATGAAGAAGAGGGCTCTCTCGGTCTTAAAATACCTTGATAAAGAAGAGGGCTCTCTCGATTATTGAAAATTAATTAATTTAATTTAATTAATGAATTAATATTTGAAAGAAAACTGGATTAACATCAAGTGTCATCCACTACAAATTAAAAAAATTATTTGAGCTTGATTGGATGAATAATAAGTATTTTATTAACGATTGAATATTTGAACAAGATATATATAGCGAGAGTGCGAGATAATAGTAGGAATTGAAAAAAAAAAAAGGTAGCGTCACATTGAGGAGAAATAATTAATTAGTTCGCTTTTTACTCAGTCGGGTTTTTTGATTTTTAAAATTTAATGGTTTATTTTAATATTTTATTCCTGTAGAGTTCGTATGTTATGATTATGAGTTAAACAGTTTTATGTTACATAGAAAAAGATTGAGCTGAAATTGTTTTCCTTTGAGATTTCTTGAAAGCGTGTTGAGCTAGTGTGCTGTTGGATTTTTTTTCGGTTTTCTAATGTTTTTTTTTTATTATAAACACTTACAGTATTTATCGTTATTATTGTTGTTCTTTAATAGTACAATTATAAAATACCAATTATTATTTTTAGTGTTTTTCAAATTGGTATATTTATTTTCTTTAAATTGTATGTAAGCATTTTTCTGCTGTTTATAATTTTAATCAAAACATTTAATTATGGGCATTCTGAATCAGTCATTCAATTTTCGTCTATTGTAAACTAATTTTCTACGTTGTTGATACACATAATTAATGGCACTAAAAAATAAAACATGATATTTAAGCATTGAAATAAAGTGTTTTTTATGCCTGATAGGAAGTTTATAGATTAAACTGTTTTAGTATATTTTTTTTATGTTCATAGTATCATTTATATATTATAAGTTTGCATATATTTTAAAGATATAAATACGGTAATACCCCGACTTACGTCAGCAATTCATTCCAAGACTAGCGACAGAAGTTGAAAAAGACGTATGTCGAGGTACATTTAGATAAGCAAAAAGGGATAAGTAATAAAAATTGTCCAAAATCAAATGAACTTAAACTATTGTATTTAGGATTTATGTTACATACATTTAACATTAGCAAAAAATGCCTTTACAATACAAGAATTTGGAATATATCGAAAAGTTGTTTGTTAACTTAATTTTTTTTTTCTAGCTGTCCCGTTCGTGTCTTTGAGGATGTGGAAAAATCTTACAATGAAGTTTGAACCCACAAAGTTTCCCTTCTTCTCTTAAAAGCTCATTGTAACAACAGAGTGAGTTTTCTAAGCTTTTTCTAGTGACTTTTTTATTTTTTTGTCACAATCACTTGACTGCCGCGGGAAAGTTTCCCTTCATAAAGCCAGAACTCTTCAAAAAATTTCAAAGCGCGTATTTCATTAAGGAAATATTTTTTCTATGCCAGACGACGTAAATGCGGGGTGACGTAAGTCGGGGTACTACTGTAACTACTCTTTACATTAAAAGTGTTTTTCAAACAATAAGAACAGTACATATGCAGTCATTTCTTTTCTTTTTATATTTCCTTCTTTTTTCTATTTCTTAGATCAATCTTTTCGTATAAAACATACGAAATATATTTAGCTCCATTGACAAAATACAATATATACGGGAATGAAAAATTAAAATTACATACGGCTTATCATGTCGTTCATAAATAAGCATCGCATTGATATCCGTTTTTCAGTAACAGTGGAAGAAATTTCGAAATCATGATTAAGTGATGGAATATGTTTAAAATATAAACATATTCCAGAGAATATAAAAAATTTAGACTCAATGTTCATATTTAATAAAACAATGACAGATCACAACAAATAAAAAAACTACACATTCTTAATAAGTTTCTTTCTGATCAAGCTTAGAGCTTATTAAAAAAAACATGCGACTTGATAAGCATTGTGTTTTTAGTGGAAAAATTTAAAATATTTTAGAACAATAGGGTTCTGCAAAATAGCGAAAAACTAAAGCTTACTTTACAGAAAAGTACGCTAAAAAGATAAGATTTTACATTTAAAACAAAAGTTAAAATGAAATCACACGTTGTTAATCATATTACATCCACTTATTATATAGTTAATAATAAAACTTTAAAAGTAACTAAAATACAGTAAACAATAACGTATGATTAGATTTAAGAGCCATTATGTTGATTATCGGACAAAGTGCGATAGTTGTATTTTTTGTTTTTCTTGATTTTTTTTTTTTTTTTTTTTTTTTTTTTTTTTTTTTTTTTTATGTGGAAGTAGATCATATTCAATGAATAATGTGCAATTTTGAAGCTCTAAAAAATTTCCTGTATCCTGTAGAAAATGTCAAAGTTCAAGACCATGAATCCCATTTTTCATGAAAATTGAAATGCCAGTTTGTTTGGATTGCTATATCTCTGGAAAGCAACAACATCCCAAAATTCTTTTGTCATAAAATGTTAGTATAACACTACATGCTTAGTAAAATTTACTTGGTTCTACCGGGCATTGTTAATTTTCATTGTTATGTTGCCACAAAATGCAATCAAAATGGCGTTTTTGTCCGTTTTCTGCACTTATTATCTTGGTTAAGCAATAGTACCCCAAAATTTTTCTTATAGAATATGAACGTTTACTATTAGGACAAGCTAAGCGATATAGAACTTTACCGGGATATTGATTCTATTAGCAGATATAATCTGTTAAATATTCAAAAGTTTGAAAATCTGCAATTTTGAAGTAGTCCTATCTCAAAACAGCATCACATTTGAAAAAAATCAGGTAGTAGTTGAACATATGTACAAAAACATGGATAGAAAAATAAGTGGGGTTTCATGCTATTTTCAGAAGAAAAAAATGACAAACGTTACAAAAAGGCAGTGAATAATCAAGCTTTTTTCCTAGAAGGAGAAAGACAAAAGGGATATTCCATTTCCTCATAGGGGAAAAACATAGGAAAGGGAAAGAGAAACGGGATAAATCATTTTCTTATAGAGAAAAAGCCTGATATTGACACTGCCTTTTTGTAACATTTGTCATTTTTTCTGAAAATAGCATGAGACCCCATATATTTTTCGCTTCCATGTTTTTGTACATATGTTCAACTACTACCTGATATATTTTGTTTTATTCAACTATGATGCTGTTTTGAGATAGGACTAATTCAAATGTTGCAGATTTTGAAACTTTTGAATATTTAACAGATTATATCTGCTAACAGCATCGATATCCCGGTAAAGTTCTATATTACTTATCTTGTCCTAATAGTAAACTTTCATATTCTATAAGAAAAATTTTGGGGTACTATTGCTTAACCAAGGTAATCAGTGCAGAAAACGGCCAAAAACGTCATTTTGATTGCATTTGTGGCAACATAACAATGAAAATTAACAATGCCTCATAGAACCAAGTAAATTTTACTAAGCATATAGTGTTATACTAACAGTTTATGACAAAAGAATTTTGAGATATTGTTGCTTTTCAGGGATATAGAAATCCAAACATACTGGCATTTCAATTATTATGAAAAAAGGGATTCATGATCGTCAACTTTGACATTTTCTTCAGGAAACAGGAAATTTTTTCAGGGCTTCAAAATTGCACAATATTCATTTAATATGATCTACTTCAACATAAAAAAAATCAAGCCAATTACAAAATGCATCTATCAAAATATCACTTTTTTGCCTGAATTTCAAAATAATGGCTCTTAAATTCATTAGTAATGAATGCGTACTGAGATCCAAATGTTTAAATCTTGAATTACACATGAAGAAAATAACATAATTAACGTACATCACGAGAATTATTTAAATACTGAATACAACGTAATCGGTATCTGAAAAGAAAGACATAATATTAACTGATTAAGATTTCGGTTAATTACATGTCTTTATGGGCATTTTAAACTATCCTATATTTATTGGGCATGCAATGAAAGCAAACACAAGGGATAAGATTGGAATAACATATTGAAATTTTCCTTAAAACTTCAATTAGTGTTGCAAACTATGAATGAAATAAATATTTCCAGTAAAGTATTTTATTCCAGTCATTACCACGCTTGTATCTATTTTCATCGCATGCTCCAAAATAAATGATTCTTTTAAAATGACCATAAAAGCAACATAAAAAAGTATTCACTCCATAAAAAATAAATATCCATTTCTATGAAAGAGTGACTATTCACTACTACCAGGGGTGAAAAAAAAACCACTCCTATAGCAAGAGTGAATAGTCACTCCTCCGAAAGTGTGATTATTCACCCCTGTTTAGTATGAATATTCCCTTCCCAGGAGTGACTATTTACTCGTTCAGAGAGTCAACGATTCCTCTTTTGCTCAGAGTGAATAGTCACACTAAAGACGTTGGGCATATTTTGACTCTGCCATAGAGTGTAGTGTGCCCACCGATTTTTAAAATGCTGAACCCTTTTGAAATCGATTTCTAAGTAATAAAATATGATTTCTGTGTGCATAAAAATTTCTGTAATTGACAAAATCAATTTCGAAATTCTGAACTGGTCAAAGTGATGGTACTCTTCAATTAATGAAGCGGGCTGCATTATTACAAAAGTATTGTGCAATATCTCTTATACATGAGCATTCAAAACACTAAACACGACAACTAAGACTTTTTGACGTTTCAAAGATATATACAGGGTGTCCGGTCTCAACGGTGTCCAATGGCTAATTCTTAAACATTACACTGTAAAAAAAAATCTGTGAAGTTACTAAAGTTTTTCTAGGAAACTGGGATTCCTAGAACTTTTCATGTAACGGCAACAACAAAATTTCATGTAACAGACATACTTTTGCGCCGGAAATCAAAAAATCTGTAAGGTTACTAAGAATTTTTTTGGAAACTGGGATTCCGAGAACTTTTCATGTAACTGCCTCCAGGGTTACAAATAAAAGTTTAGTAAGATTACTGAAATTTTAGCAGATTCATTTGTAAAGTTACAGATTTTTGTAGCTTTACAAAAACTAGTTTTGTAGATTTGCAGCTTTTTTCGTACAGTTACAGGTGAAAGTTTAGTAAGCATGTAACTTTACATCTGTAGAACTACAGATTTTTTTTTACAGTGTAGTCATAGACATATTGTTCCAATTACAAAAATGTTTTAAATCAGGTAAAGAAATATTTTAAAAGCGATTTGGGTCAATAGAAACATTTCTTAAAAAATTACGAAATTTAAATTTTTATACGCTCCCCCGGTCCTATAAGTTATATTTAGTAAAATTTTCCTATTACACTGGCAAGTAAGACAATAAAAGTCCCATTCATATAACACTAAAATTGAGCGAGTAATAAATCTTTAAAAATGCATGACTTATGCCACTTTTCTGCTCTGAAAACAAATGAGTTCGGCTTGGCTTTGAGGGGTCACGTTGCTTAAAGTATTCGAAGATCTTATTTCATGTGTATCTGCGCTTTGAAAAAAAATCGTGCAAGTATTACGATTAACTTAACATTTATTAAGTTTCGGATTTGCTAAAAAAACCATATGTTTTATTTTGTCAGGATTTGAGACTGTTTCTTTTATGATTTCTTTTAACAAAAATTATGTTATTTTTATAAGTTTTTACGTTACTTCAACGATCGTATGTATGTTTTTCCAGTTCAAAATTTGTACTAGAACTTTAACTCACTTGCAAATATCCGATCGAGATTACATTTTACATACTGCCGCAAATCCGATAACAATCTAATATTATACAATTTTCGGTGGTTACCATGTATACTTATTTTACAGGATAACACAAAAAATTTCAGATAGATTACCGACAAGAAGTTTAAGAAAAAGTATTAGATTAGATAATACAAGACTGCGATTGTTGTGTTTTTTAACTTTTATGTATTTTTTAGCACTGAATCCGAAAATTACCTTAATTTTTAACCATCATGTCAGGATATTTCGCACACCATAAATTGTCAAATTTAAAGAATAACAAAAATCGGATACTATAAAGTAGAGGAGATTGTTGTGTTTTTTAACTTTTGATAATTGATTTTTACGTACTTTTTAGCACTGAATCTGAAAATGACCTTCAATTTTAATCATCACGTTATTTTTTTTTTTTTTCAAATCGTAAATGTGTAAGTTAAAATATAGCGAAAATCTCATACTATAAAGCATATGTAAAACTTTATTTTATTTTATTTTATTCAATAATTTATTCGATATTTTTGCTTATCCTGGGATTCTTACAGCTAAGCAGCTGAGTGGTCCTATGAGATGGCGGAGGGGAGATTCAATTTTAACTTTGAACTTTTTTAATTTGCAATTTGCGAAAATTCCTGATGGTTGAAAATGAAGGTCAATTTCGGATTCAGCGGTACAGAATACATAAGAATCAATTATCAAAAGCTAAAAAACATGAAATAACCCATTTTTTGCAGGCCAGTGTAATCTAATAATATTTTAAAATACGTATCATTTTGTAAAGAATTCAGGCTGTTAATTTAGCATCATTTTATTTAACAAAAATCCTGTGTTTTCTTTCTTCTTAAATGTTTATTACAAATTGTATATTTTGCGTTAACATGTCAGAATGATTAACGATTTCAAATTTATATTGCAATGTTAATTTTACTCTCAACCATTTTTTAATATATCTGACGAAATTAGATTTCGACTAAATTTGTGAATGACCCCCGATTTGCAGCAAAAAATGTGCTCCAACTTTAAACAGCTATTACTCGGTCAATTTTAATCGTAGAATAACGGACTTTTCTTTGTGTTACTTGTCAGTGTAAAAGGAAAAAATTACTAAATATAACTTATTGAACAGGGGGACCGTATAAAAATTTAAATTTCGTAATTTTTGAATAAATGTTTTTATTGGCCCAAATCGCTTTTAAAATATTTCTTTACCTGGTCTAAAACATTTTTGTAATTGGAACTATATGTTTATGACAAACGGTTTAAGAATTGTCCATTGCACACCGTTGTGACCGGACACCCTGTATAAATTGTTTAACACTTTTACTGAAGTTAGCTGAACATAGAATTTATTATTTCAGTAAATTTGAATAAGTTTTATTCTATTCAACGGGATTTATTAAAACCTTTCAAAAGTCGTAGATTCACTGATGTTCCTCAATTTTGTTAGATATTTAGAATGGCAGAAAAACTTGATTTTCTAACAAGTAAAAATTAAATTTAAAAAATCAAAAAACCCGTCTGCATAAAACGCGAGCTAATTAATTAATTCTCATGAATGGGAAACTATTTTTTATATTACTTGCCTATTTTTTTATTTACTTGCATTGATGACTTTTCAGTTGTGTTTAATTGCTAGTTCCTATCTATAAACACTGTATTGATGAGGCCAACAGATGTCTATGTTGGTTAGAGTTGCATTAAAGCTAGAAATCCTACCTGCACAACTTTCAGGTTGTGTAATATTTAGACGGAGCTTCTGAGAGTAAAATAGTCAATGAAACATCGTCTTCATTTTGAAAGACCTATCCAATGATATGCCACCCAATAGTGTGCGTAAATTTTTTGTTTCGTCTCTAGCTCCATTTCGTATTTTACGGCCGCCATTTTCAATTTATAAAAACAAAACCTAGCCTATAACCATCGGACCGTTAAGACGAACCGATAGAGACCTCATTCATTAAAATCCACCCAGCCATTGGGATGTTTCGAGGGTATAAAGAAATCCACATACCCAGATACGCGTGAAACACATAACCCTTCTGGGCGGTCGGGTAATAAGTACGCACCCAAAAATTCGGCTTACTGAATTACAGTTTAGTATAAACAAGCACAGGTATGTACTTGAAAATGTGATACATACTCATAATGAGATAAAAAAATACATAATGACACATAATAATGTTATATTATGAGATAATATATATGAGAAAATTACTCAGACTAAATAAAAATTCATAGAATTTTTTTTTTTCTCATACGCCTGCTAAGTTTGTCTTTGACCTATCAAGATAAAAACGTAAATGTATTAACTTCATCTTCCTGAATTTTATGTATTTTAATTTTTACATATGGTGATGGTCTGAACAACACCAAAAAAGGGAATATATAAGTGTTTTGCGTAATAATGTGGTTTTAAATGTTTTTTAATAACAAATAATTTTAATGCTATTACTTTTAATGATAATTTATAAACTTAGATCGATAACAAACGTACTAATGCACTAAGTTCTATGATTCCTTATAAATTTGCGTAAATACATTAAATTATCTACATTAAAAATACATTTCATTGTTCCATTCTTTAATATGATTTTCAATGAAATATATACCTAAAATGTGTACCTACATTAAAGTAGACTTAAACACCGTGATTCAAATAAATGTTTATATAATCCAATTGTGCTAGAAATATTGCTATACAATAAAATGACTTATTTTATTAAGAAATCTGATAGTGTTAGATTCCGATTGTGTAGTATTTGAAAAGTTACCTGATAGACAAACATATTCGTTATTGCTTTGAGAGATTTCAAACACTCTTTGATATCATATACGTTTTTGTCCATTCGAATTTATTATCGTTACAAAACTATTACGAGCGATGAAATTTCATTTTGAGACATAAATTGATTGATCAATGAATTTCTTGTAATCTCTAGATGGAGTTAAATAGCATACACATATGATTACTCGATGCATAATATGAGATCGCGATTTCGAAATCCGTTTTATAAGAAAATAAAATTGAATATCGAGTTTATGATAGATTCTAAGTCTTTTCTCGTGAAAATTTCAGACTACTCTAAAATGAATTGTGTTGAAAATATAGTCACTATCTGCTTTACTCATTCAATTAGCTAACAAATTTCATCATAATAATATTTTGCTAATGTTCTAATTTTGAAGCATAGGGCAGCATGATTTATAACAGTACACAGTTAATCTTTTTATTAGTGTCTGCGTAATCTGTTATAAACATACATACTTTTAAATGAACTCGGTATAGGTGAAAGCATTTAAAATAAGGGAGAGCCATAAAATAAGTTAAGATAACTGCAATGTACTTTTGAATTAAGTAAGATTTGAAATCTATGCGTGAATAGTTTGTATGGGGGAAATGTGTTTTAGATATTTTTTTATTTAACCCGTTTGTGCCTAGCATCCCATTTTTGGGACGTTTCAAATTTTCATGAATAAGTATATTTTTCTTCTCCTTTATAACATGAAAATTGTATGAAATAATTATTTATAATTGTCTTTATATATTACCAAGAGATGACAGCATAAGGGGGATATTTATTTGTTTAAATGAAGGCTGATTTCGGTGTTTATAAATTTTTAATTTTTCAAGATGGCGAAATGTAAAAAGTAAGTTTATTTGTATTTTTTCTATGAAGGATCCAAAATCGCAAGTCATAATCTTAGCTTGTAGACATTTTTTAAATACGTATTTTTTTAAATTGCGAAATTAAATGTTCAAGCCTATTTTTTATGCATTTTTGTAACGTCCAAAATATAGGGTTCTAGGCACAAATGGGCAAATATTTTTGTTGGACATTTAGGAGACAGTTATTTATGTAATCTCCTTTTGAAGATATTCCTGAAATAAATTGGTTTTAAGTCAGCAATACAATTATTCTTATTTTATTATTAATAATAGTTATAACGTTATTAGTCTCTGTAAATAAATATTTTTTTTGTAGTTCATAAAAATACCAATTATAGCACATAATATACAATTTGAAATCTTTTTAAATATAAATATAGACAAAACATATAATTATGCATATTATTCTACTAGAAATTCTCATATGTAGTTTTTTTTTTACATTTTATTAAATAAATACAAAAAAAATTAAGTGTAATTTTTTAAAGATTTTTCCAGTTCATTTTGTAATACTTTAAAGTGATTTTAGCAAAACATTTGAGAAAACCAAAATTCAGGCACAAATGGGTTAAATGTAAACTGAACCATGAAAGTAATTGACCCAATTATGCAGGAAGTTTTCGGATTCTTCAGGACAAAAAATTCAAATGTTCCTGTTTGCACTTAAAATACATATTGTTATGTTTATGGTTTCAAACCAGATTTATGCATTTTTATCATTGAAAATTATTTATGCGTATTTTATTTCATTTTTAAATGAAATATCAGAATCATTTTAACTTACACATTTTGAAAACAGAGACATTTTAGACAACGTTGACAGTTTCAATTTGTTTCAGGGGAAAAAAAAATGCGGCATGCAATATTAATATCTCTTTCCAGCTTTTCCTGAAAAAAAGATTTGAAAAAGGATGTTTCTATGCGGTGTATTATTAGATTAGAATTCATTGTAAAACAGAAAAGGATTGAAAATACGTTTATTCTGCTGAAACGTAATGTTTATGCTTTTTCCCCATATTTCAAAATTAATGGAAAAAATATTTAAAAGAAGCTAATAAGTTCATTTTTAATCCGTTAAAACAAAGTTTTGTAACACGTTATTACAAATAACAAAATGAACAATTCCTTTATTAGAAATTAAATAATATAATAGAAATACTGTTAATGTAAGACAATACATTTAACTGCAATATGAAGGAAGAAATGCGGATTTATGTGCGCCAAAAATGTTGATTTTTAATTTTACAAAAGTATTAAAACATAACAAAAGTAACTATGCAGAGTTAAAAATAATTAATATTGTAACTTACATTTAATGGCTGTTTTTTAAAAAACTTTTACTGTAAAAAGCAGGATTTTTATGAATTTGTACTTAAAATTACATAAAATACTCAGATAAGAAAACAGATACTTCTATATTTTAGTTTCAGAGCAACGAAAATTACAAAAAAAAGTTAATATGGTAAATTCCGAACATTTTTGGTGCCATATTAATATTTGCTTTAAAATTCTTTAATTAAGATAGAATTTTTTAAATTTTATTTACAGTCAATAATAAGTCTCTAAATTTCGGATAACACAGCTATTAGCAACAAGATTAACAAAGTAATTTCAAGAAACAAAGTAATGATCAGTTCTCGCATTACTGGAAAAGTCGTAGTTTTGACACTGGACGTACAATATTTTTTATACCTATTCCTACCGGAAGGGGTAAAATGATACCTATATAAAAAGTTATATATTTTACGATGTTTTGCGAAAAATATACCATCTAATATACTTTGGTGTATGAATAAAACATTTTTTTTTCAAATAATTATTAGAAATTGTTTATTTATTAACCACTTGAGGAGCGGTAGGATATATCTTATCCTATCTTCGATTATTGAAGATTAGCACCAGAAACATTTTATTAAATTTTACTTTTCTAACTTTGGTGCAAAAAAATAGTAAAATTGCTTTTCCCTATTTTGCAAGAAATCTTTTTGCAGATTCTGGTGTGAATTTGACACTACAGAAATACAATTATTTGACCCTCAAAGGGTTAAAGTAAAAAAATACGTATAATGAAGAAAAAAATTAAGAAAAAAATGAATTATTTCAAGAAATTCGAAAATTTAATAAACAAATATTGTGCAAATTTGTGTATGTTCACCACATATTTTTAAGATTATTTCGTTCTCGATAGAACCTGAAATATTCAATCTAGAATCTCACTCGGAATAAAGTCAATTTCTAATTATACCACCACACATTAACAAATATGATGTAATACAGTAGAATAAATGATGTAATAGCGAAAAAACGCAAATTACTAATGTTCTTACAAAATAAAACATTTATACCTTTATGGTTTAACATAAATTTATTCAGGGGTCAAACTCCCCTTGCGGTAGTTAAGCCTAAAATATTTTTTCTAGGCAAAAAAGGCAGTTTGATGATGAGACAATTTAAGAAATAATATGATCATATGCTTTAATAAAAGTCGTGATATATAAAGAAATTTCGCAATGCTTTAGTTTAAGAAATTAAAAAAATTCAAAAAGGCTCATTCGACCCCTCGCGGTATTTTCAGTGTTAAAGGAGCAAATTCACTATTTGCAAAAGTATGTTTACCTCTTGGTTTCTCAAAAGTTTTTGAACAAATCATTTATAAAAAAAATATTTTAAAGGAATTTCTAAATTTAAGAAAATCAGATGAATTAATTAAAAACATATTTAGATAAATATCAGACCTTTTTATTAGTAGGTTTGAGAAAAAATCAAACTTTAACAGTTATTGTTTAAAATATAATATTTACACTGGCTGCAAAACATTAAATTATAATCGTGGTAAAAATAGTATACCCACAAACTCTGCCGTAAATCTTTGTATAAAAATTTGACTGATTTCAATCAATAAGTAATAACATCCTCTAATTAAGAGTATAGTTCCAAATTTTATCTCTCCAAAGATGTGTCACACATGTTTATTTATTTAAAAAAAAAGAAGTGTTGGAATTATTCATTCTTTCTAAGAGTAACTTCACAGCTTAATGTCCATTTAAATCTTTAACTTACTTTTCTCTAAAACTTGGATTTTTCATGCTTGTGTTCCTTTTTTTCAATATCTATTAAACTTATGAACTCAAATTTTTTTAATACTTATTTTGTGTTATATTGTATACTTTAACACAAGGATTTAGTGATTTGTTAAGAACTATTTATTTTAGGCAGTGAAATCTTACCAAAAATGCTAATTTAAAAATGACTTTCAATAAATTATTAATAATTAATTTTCAGTTTCACTTAGAAATAAAATGGCCCGTTAAAATACGTAAAACACGTTATTCTAAAAAATGTAGACCTCTATCTTTCACCATTTGTGAGAAAAAGGTACATAAAGTTGGTGAATTTAACATGGCGGAGATAGGGCTATCCCGGTCGCTAATATCCGAACCCTCAAGCTTAGACGCACCTTGGCGAAAGACGGAGTATGCCAAATGATTTTGGGAGAAAAGTACTTTGCGCGCGTGTGCTCGTTGACATCGACATTACTGACAGTGCATTTCAATTCATGTTAATTCAAAGGTTATTCTGTTTTCAAGAACACTTTTACATCACTTATAAATAGGGATTTAGCGTTTAAAAATTTATTACTCTTATAAGAATGATGACAACCAATCAGATTTATGGAAATTTATAATTTGTTCGCCTCTAATAAATGTTTTAAAATGATTTATACCATTGACACACATGTAAAATGGAAATGGATATTTTAAAAACAAGTACAAATTGGTAAATCTTAATCTATTTATTTAAAAATATTAGTGATCGATGAATAATGCTACTCATTGAAAAAAGTAATCTATCTATCTATCTTCGGTACTAACAATGTACTGTGTTAATAAACAATAAATTTATCAAAATCTTTTTAATGAATGTCGAACTTTGAAAATACGTAAGCATTTCTTTTTAAAATAGAAAATGGGGTCAACAAAAATCCGTTTGATTTAATTATTTCTTTAATAAGTTATCTGGATTCACTTTAAATCAGGCTGACTGTTAAACTGAAAAATTGAAAACATATTAAATCAATATTTAACTTTAATTAAAATCACCCCCAACCCTCTCCTAAAAATTAAATTAAAAATAAATAAATTGCTCTGAAAATCTAACGTCTAAAATTGCACTTGCACTACTTCCATATTAGGATGGTAAACCATTCAGCATCAAATCAAACTGCTATTAGGTGCTTCTTAAAGATAAAGAACTGTAATTTATGGTAGAATTTCTAAACCTAAGCTTTTATTTTAAATGTATTGGCTTGAACTGAAAAATAAGGAGGAAAAAAATATGTTACTACAAAAATAAAAAACAACACTTAAACTTCAGCTTTTTGTTTTCAGAGTATCACAAAAAACCTTTAAATGCTTATATGAAGTAACTGGGTGTAGAATAGTTTTCTATGAATATAATTAAACATTGATAATAGTTGAACAATTAAAGTACTAAAAAATACTCAGAATGTCAGAGACCTATTCGTAATTTCATGATATTGGATACAATAATTTTATATATTTCATTAATGTGATCCTGAATAAATTATCACTGTGAAATTGAAAAGAAAATAAGCCAATTACACTCATTTTCACAAAAGTTCATCATTATTATAAATAATATCAAAGTTATGATAGCCAAGAATTTCACCAGATTTACATATGTAAATTAGGAGTGTGAAATATTCATTTGTACACTACGTTTGGAAAACGTTTTATGGGGAATCTAAAATGTCATCCATATTTGAAAGGGGGGGGGGGGTGACAGCTGAAATATCAATTTTAATACTTGAATTTTTCAAAAATTTGAAGATTGTACTTTCTGTAAAACAACACTTGATGACCAAATGAAGAGGAATAACATTTATAGCGCAAAAAGTGTTCTTATTTTGTACCATTATGTGTAGAATTTTTAAACACTAAATTACATGATGATATATTTATTAATCTCTTAATTAGAGTTTTTGAACTATGTTAATGAAGAACCATTAACATAACTTACTAAATCACAACTCTTACATTATTACAAACTTTCATTCAGTCACAATGCAAAATATTTTCAATGTTTTATTATTAGTTATTTTCTATTATATTGGAGACCCATAAAACATTCATCAATATAAGACACATTTATAAATTTCAAAATATCGTTTCAAAAATTGCGATCTATTAATTTTGTCAATAATTCATGATTTGTAGTATTATAAGGGGTTCAAAATAAAGTCTCTTTTGAAGTATTAATTTCATATTAAAGACAAGCTCTAAAAAAGAAACTTTCGATAGTTAAAAGCATTTTAAATAATTAGAATTATTTTTTAAATTTATATTTTATGAAGTTTATTATTTATTATATATGCATTGAAATTACTTCAAAATTATCACAAAAAGCCGAGCAAATTAGTGAATTACATGTTAATAAAAATACATTTTCAGTGAAACTTTTAAATTCTTTCTTGCTCACGAAAAGTTTGACTACAGGGGGGAAAAAACCATAACAAATTCATAACAAACATTTTATGATTCACCGTTTTTTAAATCATGCAATATTAAACTATTTTTTTAGTGATTAATAATCAAAACTTTGACCTGACATGAGAAAACGGAATAGATAAAAGAATATTAATAATATTAAAGTATTATAAGCTGCAGAAGTATCCTAATTAAATAAGACCCACACAGTTATTTGTTTAATTGGTGCGAAATGATTTTACTTTCACGAGATTAAAGTCTTAATTATCAATATGAAGATTCTAATGATGTCTTATCTTAAAACTGCATTATGCATATTTAAAAAGTATAACACGCCGAACTGAAAATAATGCAGCTGGGCGCGCGCGGAAAACGCTCTTCTTCCAAAATCATTTGGCACCCACCGTCTTTCGCCAAGGTGCGTCTAAGCTTGAGGGTTCAGATATTAGCTTCCCGGTCCCCTTAATGCTATACTCTAGGTTGATTTAGGGGATCGTCTACATACAGAAGTGGTATCGAAGTTTAAAATTTTCAAATTGACCTAATATTGGATTCTCGGGGGTATTTTACCTTTGGAGACAAACGGCAAGTCATTCGGTCAAATAGTTCATGGATAATGCAGGTTTTAAATTTGTAAGGGTTGGGTTGATTTTTGACGGCCAATTATCTACACGAGGGATATAGGCCCGGGGGGAGTGCCCTCCGTGGGGGTCTTTCTAAGGGAACCTAATCCGTATTAACGCATGGAAGATCCACGACTCGAAGAAAACCACGAAAACTCCGAACGATTAGGCCGACGGACGCGATTGGGATCGAACCCAGCACCTCCCGTCTACCAGCTTCGAGAGCAGAACCTCTCGGCAACTGGTGGGGCCTTAAATTTGTAAGGCTGCCGAATGTTTAATTCATTCATAAACGTTGCAAAATAGATTTCAATGGGGATATTAGCAGTTTTTAAAACATAACTCAAAGCCTCCTTGGAGAAATGACCTTTAATTTTAAATTTGCATATATAAAGCATCTAGAAATCGATTTCTGATAATTAATTAATTTAATTAATTAATTTAATTAATTTTTAATTAATATTGATATTTTTACCGAATATAGATTTCAAAAAATATATATTTTGAAATAATTTTTTGGGTGCGACCTCTAATACAAATTTAAGTATAACATTAATTAATAGAAGTTGTTACTAATTAATTTGTCCCAGTCACATTTTTTTACGAGGATTTACGGCACAGTAAGTAGTGGAGGGACTTTTTTCATGACTATACATTACTATGCAAACATACTTACATTCTGGCGTCTGAAAACTTGATTTCCAGTAAGGAATGCATCACAACTAATGGAAGTTAATGACATTTATTTAATTAGCTAATGGAATAGAATGTTTTAATTGTGTATCGAAAAAGTTTCATTTTCACATTTTCTCTAACAATAGAGTTTTCTGAATAAAACAAAAACTAATTACTTTCTAAATTATGTACGTTTATGTGGAAATAAAGAAAGATACAAAAATAATTTTATAAAGAGCAGTTCGCGCAAATGTAACTTTTCGTATTTTTTATCTCGTTTATGCTTCGACTCAAAAAACAAAATTGTGCCTCAATATTTAGAGAATAGTGTGGATTATCAAGAAATATTCTCCTGCGCACTACACAGCAAAAAATAAACTTAAGGACGGACGAATTTTATATGAACAATAAATAAATAAACGATGTAAACATATTGCAAATAAATACGAAATATTTTTAATTTGGTCAGTTGTTTCTGATTTGTTAAGTTTGGTTTTACTTAAGCTGGTAAAAATGAATCAAACTAAGTATACCAGTTTAAGTCTAAAAAGCATGTGCATGGCTTGATTAAAAGTGGAATATGACTTAACTATTCTCATTCTTTTTAAACTGTTTACTGTGACCAGTCCCATTTCAAATAGCGATTAACGAGTTGCATTTCAAATATCTTTGTCTCAGTCAGATGCATAGCTGTAAGCTCGCGTACCAATATTTTTTAACAATAACTTTTGTCTTAATTAATCGCAGAATTTCTGTCATGAAATAAGACAAAGATTATAATTAATATGTCTATTCAACAACTTCACACACACAAAAAAAAATCTCGAAATGAGTGACACGTCTTTCCAACGCAAGTGATTAATAGTTCCAATATATTTACAAAGCTCTGAACCGAATGATTCGGGACTTCTTTAGCATAGTCAAGAAATATCATTTCTGATGGAAGAGATTGTATCATATAATAACTGAAGCATTTTTCTTCGGATAGAGATGTGGAAATGTGGAGTAATAACTCTCATTCTAAATTAAAGCATCACAAACGGCGTTTTGATAAGAGATTGCATTGTAATCCAGAAGACGGAAGTTTGCTTCTTAGAGCTCTGATGGGTAAATTTCTTCCCACTTAATTTTAATCTCCAAATGTCACACTGGAACCGGAATATTCAACCAAATTTATTTGCAAATACATTAATGTATTTTTTCGTGTATACGATAAGCCGAATCTTTTGTTTAAAAAATACTAGTGCCAATGTGATTTTTGGGCATTTTGAAGAAATTCACCCCCAGAGCTCAAAGGGTTAATCTGCATTACTGAAAAAATCTATAGTAATCGCAATGACTTGTATGTAAGAAAGTCTACCCGTCATTTCGTGCATCATTAGCTCGGGTAACTCTACTCCGCGCGATATCTCGAAACCTCACCCGATGAATCCTGTTTTTTTTTTTAAGTATTTCCCGCTTTTAATCCTTCTACCTACATATAAATAAAGTGTAGAACCTATCCACTTCCTCAATCGGGTTGCATTCGAGAATAGAAAGTTCATGATCGAAGTGGATCGCCACTAAAATCAGTTTAAAGACACTATTCGATAAATAATAATGTTTTCAAAGAACATGCTCCTGGGCATTGAACTGTCATTCTACGATTGAGTCTACCAGAAACGTTTCTCTTCTTTGAGAAACAATGCGTTTTTGTCTATATTTGAATCAGCCGTCTTAAGGGTTAAGCAATTTCTAGCTCCTGTGATGAAACCTTCAATCTAAACAACTTTAGTGCGGAAGTTCTATTTACAAGTAGTTAAGGAGAATGTAGGCAATCCTGTGATACTATTGAGTCAAACTAACCTTTTGTAAACCTTTCAATGTATCTAAATCCAGTCTTCTGGTTCCACATATTTTATTTTTTTTTAACCATAAAATGTATTTCGTCAAAACATTTAATTACACAGATAATTTCAGCTTTGTCCTTAGCTTTTCCATCGGCCACCCCCTTTCCCACCGCCACTTATGTTGTACGTCATTAAAATTTGCAGGTGGGTGGATTTTTGATAGAGAAAATTCTGAACGTAAACTCGTGAAGTGTGTTTAATTTTATCTCCCGAGTTTAAAATATTTTTCATCAAACGCTCTAGAAGATGAATATAGATACATAAAAAATTATTTTATATTCTCTTAGAATTCTTAAAAATATTGTCTCAATTTTTCATCCCTAAATATACCTTTCGTTCTCCATCGCAGAATATACGATGCACAAAGAAAATTATATTATGTAAAGATTGCTGTTGAACTCAACATTTAAATTTCATGTGGAAACAGAAAATTTTAAAATTATGAATCTCGACATATTTCATTTCATTAATCCTCGTATTTCGTAAAGACATCCTCGTATTTGTACATCTTTAGAGATTTAAAAAAGTACGTTTCCTAATTAAATGAAACAATTTTTATCTGCTTTAACTTGGTTTTAAAAGTTAAAAGAATTTTCAAATATCCTCTGATAATTTTCTTTGATTTTTTTCAAGTAATAAGTAGAAAAAGAATTCTTTGGGATCTTTATTATCTATTCTGAGGTAGTATAAGTATCTAATTTTAACATGAATTTTACGTATCTTATTGAAGGCCTTTGAAAGGCTAAACGAAACTTTTCAGCGTTAAAACATGATTATATTAACTGTAATTTTGTATGGTGAAAAATGTATTCTAAGAAATAAATTATGGAAGCCTTCTTATTGATGATAAAAAGAACATCATTCTGTGAAAGATTCAGGCTATATTTTATTATATAAAATGTAACGAATTTTATAAGTTCATAGTTTTATTCATCATTTAATAAACTTAGTCTTTTAGTAGATTGTGTTTTATGTTAATATTTAAAATAAGTTAAGAAAATAAACTTACTACAAATATTTACATGCCACAGTATTGACATCATGTGAAATGCACTTTAACTAAACATTTTACCTGGCTTT
The DNA here is from genome assembly GCA_963932465.1 of Maratus speciosus. Taxonomy (NCBI): domain Eukaryota; kingdom Metazoa; phylum Arthropoda; class Arachnida; order Araneae; family Salticidae; genus Maratus; species Maratus speciosus. The sequence continues at coordinate 680,252,818 of OZ010787.1, read as the reverse complement.
CTGTAAACAATTATAACATATTGTCAGCAGAAGCAAATGGACAAACTATTATGCACTTTTGAGTTATTTCTATAACTGGTGTTCACAAAATGACGTGTCTATTTAGCACATAATTTTTTTTAAATGATAAACGCGCAAAAATGTATTGTTGCAATATATTTGGGTAAACAAAATATTATGAGAGATTGAATAATGTGTAAGGAAAATGAATTTAATAAAAGAATAACAGATATAAAATAATGTAAATTTTCAAATAAACCGGCCATTTTTGAGATACGTGGTATATAGGTATCGAAATTTTTCGGCCCTTCCCCACTACAAAAAATAAAATAAATAGGCAAATTTCTCATATTTCGCAAGATTAATGGATAAAAGTTTATGTTTAAGGAAAGGGAAGGGAAGGGAAATCCGTACATCCAAGCTGTAAGCCTGTTGAAGTGCTTTCCTACATGCAGCCGAAACCCATCTGTTAGTCCATCCTTTGGTCGGAAGCTTTACATTTTTAAATTTTACAACGTCTATGTTAATTTCTCTGACATACATTTAAGTCACTTTAACCCTTTATCTACTGACGGTACTTATAAGTAGCACTCACTTTAAACTTTCACCCTATAGTGAATATTGCTAATATTCTAATGGTACTTTATAAAAACACTCTTTTAACTCCACTTTATCCGGATACATGGCAGCAGTAGTTCTAGGTTTCTTATTTTAGCGAGGGAGGAGGCTATCATTGAAACAGTCGATGGGCTTTTTGCCGACATTTTGGACAGATTGTCACGCTCGTCTTTTTATTACTGCAAACACAGTAAAGGATATAAGATAAGTGTTGGATTTTTTTATGTGTTCATTATGATCTTAGAATGCAATTTGATTAGCTGTTTTAGGTGAACGGCGTATGCATTTGATTTAACAGTTGAATGACTCGATGGTACTTATAAGTACCGTCAGTACACTGGGTATTGGAAAAAAACTTCTTGTTTACTTTTCGTCTGTGTAGTTATCCACCGTTTTCATCTGCTTTAAAATGTAATTACTAAAATGTAGTGTAGTAATAATTTTCCTAGTATTTCATTTCAGCTTCATTATTATATTTTATAGGAAATCTTAAAAGTGTGTCACCGACTTTTTTTTGCTATGCTAAAAAAGGCATATGTAAATTCATATATTGTATATGTGGAGATGCGAGAGAACATGTTGTCCCTGGAATATAGACGTCGCATACCTAAAGGACTGCTAACAATATCGAAACTTAAAAAGAAAAAGTTTTTTTAACCCTTTCAGTGGCAAAGCATTTTCAATGGTAAAGTGTTGAAATAAAATATTGGCACCGGATTTTGCCAAATAATTTATTTTTAAGTCTTACTTAAAAGGCTGTATTTCACATACTAATAAAATCGAAAATAATTTACCACAATTCTGGTGCCATTTGAAATACCTTGTGGATTTTCTGTTACGATATTTTAGTCGTAGTGTACTGACGGTATTTTAAAGTACCACTTTAATTAATTACCTCTGAGGAATTAAATTTCTCACGGGTGAGTATTTTTTTTATTTTTATCCTTTAATTTTCATTGTAGTAACTGAAAAAAATTGCATGAAAAAAATTGCAGTAGATCATAATGCAGTAGATAAAGGGTTAATGTCTTGAATAGAAAAATCATTTAAGATTCTCCTTAGTCGCCGCCTGGTTCAAAACATGACATATTATATACTATATACCACTTTGACCAAGTCACATCTTGATATAATATAAGTTCTAGAATAGAAAAGAAGAGATAGAATGAAATATAATAAAACTGAAAGAAAAAACTATTTACAATGGAGAAAAAGAAAATGACGAAATGGATCAGAGGTCATCGTCTGCAGATATAGCTGAGACATTATTTCGAAAAATGACTTCATTTTTCTCTTTGAATTTCATTAGTGCAGATATCATCTTCATGAGTACTGATCTTTCACTCAGTGATATCCACAATATAATCCAGTCCTGAATTCACACATTTCCTTGCTTTTTAATGTCATAATATTTTGTCAGAGGACAATCCAAAAGATAATGCAATGAGGTTGTGCAAAATGCAATAAAAAAATCCAAAACATAATGCAATGAAGACCCTAACCGCAAAGTATTTGCCTGCTGTTTTTGTGCATTTTTCGTTGTACTTCAGGTTAGAAGTAATGCTGGTGTTAGTTATTTTAGAACGTATTTGTGGTGGACGCATTAAAACTATAGCTGCTAATACTCACCACAACGTATAAAAAATGTAAAAAAATGATTCAACAATACTAAATCTGCCGAAAAGCATCCTATAAAAATATAACTATTACCAGTTAATTAAAAATAACATCTACGAATTAATGCTATACTGAAAGTTTGCTTCGGAGGCCGTCAAGATATACAAATTGTGAACAAACTTTAAACTTTTCAGTGCTAACACGTAATTTTATAATCAAACGTGGGTTCATTGGTTCAATTTACCTTCTGTACTAAACGGGAAGACCCTACTCAAGTAGTTTAGGGGTAACGGAGGTTTAAAATTTGGAACTGCTAATGCTAGATTCGTTTTTAATTGCTGAAAACAGATAACAACGCAGTTTTTTTAAAAGCATAATTCAAAAATTACTTGAAGAAATATGTGGTAATTTTCGATTCGCATGTTTGCAGCTTCTAAAAATTGATTTCTGTTATAAAATTCATAGGTTACAATTCACATGATTTCGAAAATTTTTAAACGAAATTTGATTTTCTGAACCTTGAAATGTAAGATTCCAAATTTTCAACTGATTATGACAAGTAGTTTATGGGTGATGCTTAAAAATATGTTTTACAACGATTATAACGAATTTAACATTAGCAGCACATAATTTTAAACCTCCGTAATTTATAAGCTAGAATTGAATGACATTCCGTCTGATATCAGAAGGTACATTTTACCGAAAAATGTTAATATGATGAAAAAAATGTATCAGCATTGAAAATATTTACAAAAAGGTCAGAATTTCTATACGTATACGAACCCCAAGCAAAATGTAAGCATATGACTTATTGCTAGACATTATAGCCATTAGATTGGTACCAGTCGCATTTCTACTCGATGATTTGCGGCAGAGCTAATACCGGTGTATTTTTTTATTTTTTTTTTTACACGGACTGTATGTTTGAAATGCAAACAATTCATTTTCCACTCTTTATTATGCATTAGAATGTATGCTCAGAGATATTTCATTACAAAATGAAGAATGTGGAATGGTTTAGCCATTTATTTTATTATATCAAGTCACAAAATGTTACTTTAAAAGTACTTTAATCTTGTGTAACTTAAATAAATAAATATAAGCTAAAATCTTACCAGCGAGTATATTTATTATTAAAATTCCTCTCCTATGAACCTTTTAGACTTCAAAATTCGCCATATGATAATTTTACATAGTTTAATATTAAAGTAAGTAAAATGTACTCAATTTTTATTTCTTTTTCCTTTTCATTTCTTCATAAACACAACAATGATATAAATCCCTTTACGATTTTGCCGGTTTTTTAACTAAGTAAAATGTAAATTCAAAACAATTTTTTAAACAATAAAATATACAATAGTATTACTTGTTTTTGTTTTTATTTTTATTGTCGAAAAGCCACATGACAGGATTACTTTTTTATTGAACGAAATTAACTTTAATTGATCTTGTAACATGACTCATGTACAAACATTTATTATTTTTTAGAAACCGTACAAAAAAAAAAAAGAGAGTGTTCGAACGATAATTAATCTTATGAAACATATTTATTTAATAGATTATAGTTAAATCTTTCCTATCTATATATTTTTATAAGAAAATAGAAAGTAATTTTTTCCCGCATGAAAGAAAAAAAATCTTTTCATACACACCAGAAATAATCACTCTCTAACAGGAAAAAGCAGAAGAGAAAGAACATTCAGATTCTGTATAAAATACGTTGTGATTACAGTGCATTTTCTGGCGTATTCTTGCAGATCAATGATCCCATCTGATGTGTGAAGACTCCCTTGAGGGCTATTGAAGCCTCTGAGGGGGCGTAAATTTTGTCAGAGCACATTGAAGGAGCGATGGATTGATGTTTCATGAATAATGGCCATTTTAGTTTTTCTTATTCCGAAGTTTAGTAAATCGATAAATCATTCTTACTGAAAACAACCAAAAGTTACCAAAAGTCTTCTTACTTTAGTGGTGCTTAAAAAAGAAATGTTACACATTAATCTTTTAACTTCTGCTTTTATTTTTATTCGTGTGAATACAAATGTGTTTTTATGCGTAGAAAGAGCATTTAGGTAAAGACCTAAAAATTTATACAGACATTTGGAAAATAAATTTCAAAATTTGTAGCAGAGACTATTTAAACACTTCTTTAAATTTGTTTTGCAGGTGCAATGCCCGTGTAATAACAAAAATCTAATATATATATATATATATGTTTCTTTCTTTCTTTATTTATTTATGTATAAATTTATGTATATGTATACTAACTGACCCTCCCAGTGTTGAACGATTCTTCCAAAAATGGCACGAAAGACTCTAAAAATCACAATATAAAATTGCAAAAAATTTAAAAATCGCTTCACGAATTTCATATAACACTTTATTGAAAACAGAAAAAACTTTACTATATTGGACTAAAAGATTGAATGCAAATTCCTTTTACTAATGCGGAACAATCTCAGTGAATCGCACAAAACGCTAAAAGTCGCATTACAAATCGCTAATATTTCCAAAATTGCATTTGACAAAATTGGGCTAAAAGATTAAAACATGATTCCAGTTACGAATGTCGAAAAATCACCGCGAAAAGCTATAAACTCTAAAAATTGTATGAAAAAATTCGTGAATAATTAAAAAAATCGCTGCACAAATTCCGAATAAACATTATTGAAAAGAACACAAAATTTACTGTAATGGGCTAAAAGATTAAAATCGGATTTATTTTACTAATGTGGAAAATTCACCTAAAAATAAAGATTAAAAGTGCAGAGTACAAATTTTTCTACAGTAGGCTAAAGCATTGTAAACGAAATTCTTTCATGAATGTCAGATAATTGCCTCAAAAAGCGGAAAAATCGCATTAAAAATGAATGAATTAATGAAAAATTGCATTAAAAATCGTTAAAAAGTAAAAAAAAAAAAATATGGAGATCAAAATTTACTAATATATTAAAAACATTAAACCAGATTGCTTTTGTCAATGCCAAAATATTCGCGAAAAATTCAAAAATCACTGTACGAATTCCGAATTAATTTTACTGAGAATATTTACAATATTGGGTTAAAGTTTGAAAGCGATTTCCTTTTACTAATTTTTAAAAATCGCCAAGAAACTGGAAAAAACGCTAAATATTGCATAAAAAATTATTTAAAAAAAATGTATTTAAAAAACATATAAAAAACACATATAAATGTACTAAAATTACTTACAGGTGTATACATATGACATAAAATTATTCAAAGTATATTAGATATACCTTAAAAATACATTAAAAACCATTAACAATCCAAAAAGTTTTCAGCCATCACACGGCCGTCATCGGTGGTTATTTAAATGTTGTTAATTTTCTTTGCGCTTATTCGAGAATCGTCTAGAAGAGATCATTGTAATTTAAGGTTTGTACGGCAGATAAGATGTTAGATAAAAGTATTTAAATAGCAAATCGTAACTAATATAATTTAAATAACTAATCGTATTGTCATTTTGAACTTTGAATACCTTTATCTGACATCTTATCTGCCTTACAACCCTTAATTTACAATGATCTCTTCTAGACGATTTTCGAATATGCACAAAGAAAAATAATAACATTTAAATAACCAATGATGACGGCCGTAGGATGGCTGAAAACGTTTTGGATTTTTAGAGGTTTTTAATGTATTTTTATTTCTAATTATTTTGACTAATTTTATATTATATGTATGCACCTGCAAGTTATTTTTGTACATTTATTTGCGCTTTTTCATATGAATAATAATTATTTACTCAAGGTGAACTTAGCACTAGGATTTTAACTTTCATTTATTAAAAAAAAATGTACAAAGTACTCATTAATTGCTGTAAGTGATAAACATAAATTTTAAAACAGCAAAATACCTTAATTTATTTACATTTCGACATCTTTCATTGCATCAGAGGGAGACATTCTCAAGAAAATAAAGTGATAAAACATTTTCGCAAAAATTCAAATTGAAAATCTAGTGAACAAAAACAACAACAAAAAAAAAATCACGTGAACATAAGCATAATGAAATTAACTGCAGTATTGAAAATGGAAATTTGTGAACGTGAATTATTTTATATTATTATTTCATTATCCTGAACATTTTGTTTTTGTTTTTATTTACTAGATTTTCAATTTGAATTTTTGCGAAAATATTTTCATCTTTATTTTCTTGAGAATGTTGCCGTTTGATGCAATGAAACATGTCGAAATGTAAATAAAAAAAAGATATTTTGCCGTTTTAAAATTTATGTTTATCACTTCTAGCAATTAATGAGTACTTTGATGTTTTGAAGTGATTTTTATATATAGTTTATAAAAATGTAGTCAAATAATTTAAAATTTGGCTTCAAAGTACTTAACTACAGATGAAGTGGTATCATAGTGCTAAATCTTGTAGCTCTGTGTGCAGCGGTCTCTTCAGAAGACAACATAGACAAGCTCACACAGAAACTTCTATTTATATAATTTGTTATATTATATATATATATGTCTAATGAGATAAGAATCTCATATTTTGATGACGTATATATATACGTGGTGCGGTCCATAAAAGGCCCCAGAATGAATCTAAACTTACTTAAAACTCGAAATTATATTTAATAAAGAATAACGTTCTAAAGTGGTACTTATTTAACTTCACTTTCTAATTAAATATTCTGCTTTAAAACAGAGCTATTTGATCCGCGGATTATACTAAACGCTTTACGCGAACTTTGGGATCACACCATATATATATTTTTTTTTTTTTTTCTTTGTTACAAATTTTGATTATTATTTTATATTTATAATATTTTTACATTTTATATTTGAAATTAAATTTCAGAAAAAATCCTAACATTAATAGCTATAACCGTAGCATATTTGTTAAACTTTCTTTTGGTAAATTTTAATACTATAAGTGTTGTAAAATATTTATTTATTTGCTGTAAAGTATTTCTAAACCTATTAGATGTTTTAGATTATTAGATACATTTACTTCATAAACAACACAGTATCTGATTTTCAGTTGTTTCATATTTTATGTTTTAATAGTATATACTATGTATGGTATAGTTTTAACGGTTAAATTTTTTCACCACTCGGTTTAAGATAATTTTCATACAAAAAAGAAAATTATATTCTATATAACATTTATATCGAATACAAGACAAAATATAATTAGTTTTTAGTGAAAATATCATGATGTCTTTCAAAGCGATACAATATGGAATATTTCTTCAACTCGTGACATTTTATAATTAAGGCCGCAATAATATCTGCATTTAATCTAACAAAGTGTCAGGCTGCGTTTTTTTCACCAAATTGATACTTTTTAAGATTTTAAAGTTTTTATTCATTTGTTAATATAAATGCAGTCGAACCGGTTAAGACACTCACGGTTAATACGCGATCCCGCTTAATACGCTGATTTTTTCCGATCCCTTGAACATCGCCCATAAGGCTAATGTAAAAGTATCACGTTTGATACGCGAACGGTTATTACGCGATCCCGCTTAATACGCGAAATAATTTCGGTCCTTTGAGGGAAAAAAGATCAACGCTTAGAAGAAAAGGGGGGGGGGGCGCTTAAGACACGAATACACTGATAAAGATGCGAATTCCTTCTATCTTCTCGAGTGTTGCCAATTTAGCGGATTTTTTTATACATATAAAAAACACTGTCTCCGAATAGTATTATTTACTTTATTTAATAACATATTAATTAAAGTGAAAATTACTAACTAGAAATAGTGGTAGATTTTTGAATAAAACAAAACTCTGATAAATCAGCAAAACTACAATCCTTCTTTATTCCCGCATTCCTAACATTCTATACCTTGCACTTCATGTATATTTTTACTGTAGCATAGAGATATAGACAAATTCAGTTTTCTCAGATACATAAAAATTATTTTTATCAGAGATGATCATATTTGTTGTTAGTAAGGTTTTGAATGTATGTTATATCACTACTATGTTTTATAATTCATGTTATAGGCAACATGACAACAAATGCGATTGCGGTAGGATAATTATAATTCATTTATGTTTTCTATGTTTCCTACTTTTTGAATGCAAACAATATTTTTTCGCAAAGATGAATAAGGATAGTATTTTATTACATTAAAAAGAGTGTCAGGTTATAATGATACTCATTATTACAAGAGCTGAATATGATTTTAAAAACTGGGTTGTGTTTCAAAGTTTTAATTTTTTTTCTCTCTGTTAAAAAAACTATTCTAGTAGGAAAATTATTTTTGTTGTTTTACATTTTGTTTCAACCTATTAATCAACAATAAATCAATATTTATTTTTCGTTATTATTCCAGTCGGTCCTATAAAAAGAAACAATGAGTTAAAGAGAAATACAATAAAATTTTAATTTAAATATACGTAAAACACACAATTTTCGACCCTAAGCATACAAATGAAAGCTCTAAAGCTCATTTAGACGATTAAATATATAAATAAGCCCAGTTCCTGAAACATTATACAAATCACGTTTAATACGCTATCCCACTTAATACGCGACTTTTGTCCACTCACTTGAAACGCATTTTAATTTTAACCGGGTTCGACTGTACAAGCGGACGGAGCATCTAACCTTTTCAGTTCTGGCTTAACGTTTTCACCAAGAACAATTATGGAACAGTGGCGCAGGAGCTGAGCGATTGCAACCACTAAATTTTTATAGTATTCTTCGCCGTCAAAAATCTGAGAAATTACGTCTTGAAATTAGGAGAAGAATACTAATAAAATTTTGCGGTGTCATTTGATTCTCTGCTGCTACACTATTCCATCACTGCAAGATTCTACTTTATTTTGATATTTATTATAAAGCGGAATTTGACAGTTCCTTTCAATAATTATGTTATCATTTGTAAATATACCCATATAATCTGTACTGTTTAATTATTGGCGGCGACTTATAAACGAATCATTGAGATTAAGTACACGAGTCGGAATGTATGTAAAGATCCGAGACATTTAGGGATACAAAAATACATAGTTCTCATGGTAATTAACATCTTTCTTCGCTGTGGAAGTACAAGAATGTATTCAGCGTTAGATTTCTATTAGGTTTCCGCTCCGTCACTGGTATTTAGAAGGTGACACAAAACCTCCCGAATGACAGTGCTCCTCGACGAAATACGTGAAAAAATATCTGGCCGCACACTTTCTAAATAATTCCGTCAATAGCTTAGCCACAGCTGAACGTGTTGGCAGACTTGAATTTTCCATTAGAATTAAATTTAAACATAATTTAAAAAAACATATTTTACTTGTATTCGATTGCATAGATAAATCTTTAAAATAATTGCAATAAAAGTACTTCTAATACGTGTTTGGCCCCAATTACGACAAAGTAGACATGGATTGTATGCTAATACTAGACGAAAGCAACTTTTTTCACATATTGTTATACTTGTATAACTTAACTTACAATAAGCATAAAAAAGTATATCGAAAATGACATTAATTTTTCACTTAGGCCACATTCCCATTCATTATACCTGGATTATTGGATCCTTTTATTTCTCACTCTTTCTTAAAATATATAAATTTTTATTGTACCTGAGAACATATGGTTTCATACGGTCGTCTCCGCACCTAATATATGGGCATAGATGTGCATGATAATCAATAGCACACTATATTTTTAGGTATTAATATCCCGATTACTTATGGCAACCATTTTCAAAATATCGATACATCGATTTTTAAGTATATCGTCTTAACCATATCCAAAAAATATCTGGCAGAAAATATCTCTGTATCAGATATATCGATTTTTCGACTTATGGAAATATTGCTACTTTATGCAATACAGGATTTGATATATTTCTGTTTATGTTACGTAATGTTTTATTTAAAAAATAGCTTTTAAGCTCTTACACATGTTTCTCACATGAACATTTATAAAGTAGATGAAATTATTTACAGTTTAAAGTTAATACTTTTAAATAGAGTATTAGCTAATTGTAATGCTACTTTATTGTTGGATCTATTTGATTTTGAGGGATGAATATATTCTTCTGATAACGCATCAGATATTTTATTGTTGGTATTTCCCAGTTTAAAATGATCTTTAGCATGAATGATAGTAATCTTGGTAAAACATCTCCAAGTTTTTAGGATCTATATTACTTCTAAAAACTTACTTCTTCAATAGTAATAAGGAAATTAATTATACAAACATATTCATATTATCAATCATCAAGGTTCAATTATGAATCAAGTTACCGTCAAAAGAAAAAACGGTAAGTATAAGGAATTCTATATGCAATTTCTTTAAAAAATATAGTAAAGGAATAAATGCACAATCAATAAAAATGTTTTGCTATTGAACGTATTACCTAAATCGAGAACGAGAAAATAAATAATTATCCGACAGGTATTAAAGCAATAAGGGACTCCATGATTCCGTCTTTTAAACCTAGTGTATGAAGTGGATGAGGAATCTTTAAAAACAGTTTTTTATTTTTTGTAAATTTTACTTTAAATATTATTCAAGGGTGCATTATATGCATTTTATGGCATACATTTATCTTTTTTTTATTATTTGGGGGGGGGGGGGGGGAGGGTTGGAGGAATTTTCCGTAATATTTTTAGAACTTATCAAAATGCCCCATGCGAACTGAATATCAATGAAAATCCCCAATATTTTTTACACAAATTTGGTTTATGTATATAAATAAAACTGTGCATCGAATTTTATATATTTGAATATAAAGGCAAGGAAAAAAAATATTTTCTAAATTTTTTTCTTACTTTTATATTCAAATATATAAAATTCGATGCACAGTTTTATTTATATATATAAACCAGGCTTGGATAAAAAATATTAGGGATTTTCATTGATATTCAGTTTGCATGGAGAATTTTGAAAAGTTCTAAAATAGTACGGAAAGTTCCTTTTTTTTTCTCGATTTTTTTTTTTTTTTGATAAATGTATGCCATAATGTATATAATGCATCCTTGAATAATATTTAAAGTGAAATTTACAAAAAATAAAAAATTGATTTTAAAGGTCCATCATCCCCTTAAGTTTAATACGGTGCAAAACAGTGAAACATAGAGCTGGTCGTCAGAATTGGCCGAGAGAGGCCCTCATCAATAAACTTATAAAAGTTACAGTCTAGCAGAGCCAATGTTATCAGGCAGAGTAATTAAAAATATTTTAACTCACATTGTCAGTGTTGGTAAGAAACGATACGAAGTCGCTAAGCATATGGTTTTGGCAAAAAAGAAGAAGAAATGTGGGCAGATACATGTATTCGGACATTGCTTATAGAATCAAATGTCACAAAATATGACCTTGAAATCCGCCAAAATGAAAAAAAAAAAAAATGGAATTTTCGAGTCGCTTTTACTGCGTGGAAAAATTTTGCAGGTTTTTTGAGTGAAACTTTGCGGTTGCTTTACAGATAACGAATTTTTATCTTAAAACGGGAAACTGTGCATGGAATAAATACAGTCAGTCACAAAAGTCTACATACACTCATAAAACCACGACAATCCTAAAATTACACAATACTAATATTCTGGAAAAAGAAAACTTTATTTTAGTAAACATTTCAGACATTAACTGATCTCGACTAAAGAAAATTAAAAGAAAACACTCGTTAAAATTTAGCGAAATTGTGCAAAAATCGGTATTATACAAAAGTCTAAATACATATAATATATACTATATTTATGTATAACTAAGGGTTCAAAATTAAACATTAATACTTTGTAGGACCTCCCATGGAATCTGTAACTGTTTGCATTCTTTTTGGCATTGACAAAACAAGATTTTTCGTCGTATCGGGGGTAATGTACTACCATGCACGTTGTATTGCTATCATCAAGGTTTCTTTACTTGTAATTGTGTGATGTCGATTTCGGGGATCAAGTTCATCCCAAATGTGCTTAATTTGTTTTAAGTCTGGTGACTGTGGTGCCTATTACAGTTGTTTGTGTACTTTATAAAGAAGCGATTCCTTTACGGTTTTAGCAGCGCGCTTCGGATCATTATATTGTTGAAAGACAGCTATTTCCTAATCCTAAATTCTGAACGGATGATTGCTCTGCAGTATTTTAAAATATCCGAATCGATCCATTGTACCGTCAATAAACACTAAATTACCTACAAGAACCGTCACTATTGAACTCCAAACCATTATACTCCCTCCACCGTGTTTAACAGTTGATGTCAAATTTTCTGGTTTCATTTCTGTGTTTTTTTCACCAATTTTTTCCATGCCCATCACATCTAAAAATATTAAACTTACTCTCATCAGTAAATAACACTTTTTTTCCAAAAGTTAAAGTCCTTGTCAATATCTTTAGATGCAAAATCTAGCCTTGTTTGTCGGTTTAAAGATGAAATGAGAGGTTTTCTTCTGGGAACTCTACCATTGAAGCCTGCTGATCGAATAATTCTACGAACAGTTTCTGGATGAACTTTCTTGCCACTTCCCATCGCAATGTGCTTGGTTAATTGTGTGGCAGTAATTTTTGGATTTTTTTAAACTTTTCTTACTATAATTCTTGCATCGCGGTCCTTAAGTTTTCCTCTACCATTTGATGGAAATATAACCATACTCAGATAAAGCAATAAACAACGAATACAGGAAATTGAAACCATAATTTTCAAGGACAATAACTCTATTTAATTCTTATCAAAATAACTTAGACTGCAATTCATCATTATACAATCATCAAACTGTTTAAATTACCTAAATTATGTTTATCAAAAACGAACAGTAATATCCACAAATAAAACCTGTTTATTCCATCCCACGCATGATGTAAGAGTTTGACGTCACTACCGAAAAGAACTGAAAATGTCTCTAAAACATTTTTATTATTATATTATTAAGCTGATAGATTTCATTCTAGAAACATGTAAAATATAAAATTGCTGCTGTACAATGCAGCGTAATCTATATGTTAAAATAGTTAATTTAATACTGTAAATCTAACCTTAAATATAATATTAATATAAACAAGGATAAATAGGCTAATTAATGGATTTACTTCATGTGTGCAGAAAATATAATAAACACCACATTTTTTTTCTTATTGGTACACTTTAGTGTAAAGCCAAAGTAAGCATTTCATCAAAGGACACCCAACTCGGATTACTCGGCCATACTGTGAAACGAGGGATTGCTGTGCCAGAAACATAAACGTAAGAAATTCACTTATATTATTCTATTTGTTTGTTTTATTAAGAAAGGCCAGATATCCCAATATTAGCGCGCGTGTCGTACTGTGCAAAACTGAGGTGGCTTTTTTGCCAACACCATTGAAGCCTGCTGATCGAATAATTCTACGAACAGTTTCCGAATGAACTTTCTTGCCACTTGCCATCGCAATGTGCTTGGTTAATTGTGGAGCACTAATTTTCGGATTTTTTTTTTTTTTTTTTTTTACTTTTCTCATTATAATTCTTGCATCACGGTCTCTAAGTTTCCTTGGACGACCACATCGAGATTTGTTGAGCACATTTCCACGTAAATTATAATTTCTAAGTACAGTTTTTACAGTTGCACGGCTTTTTCCTATAATTTCGGCAATCTTGCCATAAGATTTATTTTCGTTTCTTAATTTTACGACCAGATTACGCAGTTCTAAAGATGTTTCGTTTCCCTGACTCATCTTTCACATTATATACAACCGTTTACATATAATTAAATACTTCGACTATCTTGGGAGATGAAGATCAGCGTAACTGAACTTCACGTGCCTGGTAAAATTGAAAAGCAAAAACGAAAAAGTTTCATATGCAAATTTTCTTAATAGGCAATCACGTGTATGCAGACTTTTCTGATATGCTGATTGCAGTAAATATGCAAATTTTACTAGTAATTATCATTTTTAGGCTTTTACAAGGTATTCGGAAACATTTTTCAGGCTTGCATAATAGGCTAATGTGCTTTTTTGTTTGCACATTCGAGTAGTTTTGGTGAAAGCTCAATTTTGATGGATGTATATAGAATTTTGTGACTGACTGTAAGTTCGTGGGATTAAATTTTGGGGATTCCAATTTTCGTGGGATTAAAAATTTTAAAAGTTTAACGTATTCCAATAGAAAACACGCAATACAAAACATAGCAATAGAAAACATGTAATTTTATAACTGTGCAATGATAAATCCTTCCAACGTATTTTAGAAGTGGTGGATGCAGCAAAGGTTCAGGATATGAACGAAACTTTCGTTCTTATTTTGTCGAAAGTAAAGAAATGAGGATTGCATCTCGTCTGATGATGACGTGTGAGATGGGATGCTCCTTTTTATTTGTTTGAAAAGCCAAAAGAAGGAGATGTGTCAAGCTCCTTACAGATGATAGCGTAGGAGTGCGTAATTTCCTTTTCCTTTTCTTTTGTTAGCGAAACAAGGAAGGGACTTGTGTTTTTTGGATTGCGCAGAATACAGAAAGGGGGCTGTTTTTTTACTTCCTTACTTTATTTACAGAAATGTGTAAGAAGTGATCAAATGAAGATGCGAATTGTATTTAAAAAGAATATTGAAAAGGAACTAATTTTAGCACGGGATAGAAATGGGTGTTAAATATATGATTTGCATATAGAAAACAGATGAGTTCATGTATTTAGAATAAAGTTTAAACTTACTTACATAAATTTTCAGAATGAAAAGGGAATAATTAAATCAAAACACAATATGTGACATAAAATCGCTGTCACAGATGCTTCTTTGGACTTAAATTTGACAAGGTTGTTTCATTCAGAAGTAGTATTTATAAAGCGGTAATTTCTTGAAACTTTACTTTCTTTTCATCAGAGAAAATATTTTCCATTTCTTTTTCTATGCAAAATATCGAATAAACTAATTTTAATCTTTAATGTAAGCTAAAAATATATTATTCTTAGATATTTATGCGTGTATTTCAAAAGAATTTCTACACATTTTCTGTCTAATATAATTTTTGCACACAGTTGCTTTTATTATTTTACTAAAATCTGTACACTATTAAACATCTGGCTTAAGCTGAATCATTTTACGGTGTAAAGTGCTTAGAAGAACACAAATATCATTGTTCTGGACTGTGAAAAATTCTTCTTCATCGTTTAACTATAAAATGATTCAAGTACATTACTAGGTAATTGTTCTATACACTCTCAATAGGCTTTTTAGAGCACGAATACATCCGCTTGCTTGCATAGTGATTAGAGCGCTGACTTGAGAGGGGTTAGATACGAACCAAGATTCTTTTGACTGCTTGTATGTTCATAATGTATTTGAATCCAGTTTTAGTAGAGATACCGGTCTTATTAGCAAGGATTTGCAAAAAAATATATATATATATATATCGTAGCAATTCTAGGATTCGACATTTTATATTCTCAGTTTTCTACATTTTACCAGTTCTCTTCCAACATCCTTTTAAGTTCATGTATGCATAACTTGCAGAATGCAGCACCCAACGTTGGAACAATATTTTATCATCGTACAGCAACGACAAACGTTTGTTCAACCCAAAGCCCAATATTTAGCAGTACATCATACGACTAATTTATTTAAATAATTTATGGTTAAAAGCAACTCTTGTAATGTGTGGACTCGTATGAAAACTAAATAAATTGCTCTACTCAGTGAAATTAATTCAGTGAAATTAATATATTTTTTTTCAAGCAGGTATGTTTCTAATGAGGTATTTTATGTAAAGATTCTTCAGCCGGCATATCTCCACCCGACATGTATTTTGACAATGGAATAAAAGTTTTGGTCCGCACATGCAGCATTTTCAACTTCAGCTTCAAGGCTGCCAACATTTAAAAAGTGAAAAAAAGTATAAATAAGCATTAAAAGAAAAAATAAATATTCCTGTACTATCTCTCTTACTTATACTTCGAATTCTGTTTCAAATCATCTCTAACCTCTCTGTCGTGTTTGCAAGGAATTTTTTTTTATTACCACAATTTTCGTATTTAATTACAGAAGATATGCGATTAAATTGGGCAAATAATTGTATACAAAATAGCATTCAAAATAATGTGAAAAGTTAAAAAGGTGGAAATTTTCAAAAGAATTGCTAAGATGTATTTTTTCATTTTAAATTTAAAAATCATTTAATAAAATTGCTTATTAAAAAAATTCTTAAATGTGTGAAATGAGAACACATTTATTTTTCTTTTTATCTTATCAGTAAACATAAATATCAGTAAACAAATCATTAATAGTTATTTTTAAAAAGAAGAAAAAATATAATGAAGAAACGAGGAATTCTAATTATTCGCAAAGTATTATTTTTAGGGGAAATCCTTTTTATGTGCATGTCATTTTATTTATTTTTTTCCATTTTTTAATATGCTCACATACAATACAATTAATCTGTCTACTATTTAAAAATAAGAAACTTTATTATGTCTCTTTCTTTGAAAAGAAAAATAGATTAGAAAGTTAATTATTTTTTTGATTGTGTAAAAACATTGGTATGTTTTGTTTAGAATTCGAAATTATTATTATTTTGTTTTACTTCTACAAAATTTCATTATAATAATCCAATATTCTGATTGCGTCAGGTAATAATGATAATGAACAAAATATGTTTTTAGCTTGTTAAAGGAATGTGTACCATGTAGATGAATTACATAGTTATGTGAATTAAATCATGAACCTTTTAATATATCGGAGTACCTCTGTCTATCTAAATTACGATATAAAATTTAGCATTCTTTAATACATTCAAGTTAGATTAGATTTATACCTGTTTTTTTTTAATTCATTATTTAACAGATTTGCATAATCCGGCAAAAAATAAACATAGGATACACATTTAATCCTTTTTTAATGAAATATGAACAAAAAAATTAACAACTTTGCGTTTTATGAGATTTCAAGAACTGATTTCAGAACACATGGAACACATATTGAAGAATATTTAACCCGGACAGTAACACCTCAGGCCTTTGAGCCTGATGTTGATTAAACGACTTATAGGCCTCACAGTCGTATGATGTTTGTTGATAACATTTTTTTTCCATAATACCTCCTATTATGGAAAGGAAATTATGGAAATTCTGATGAATCTCATTGCAGAAGTCTTAGAGGACTCAAATGTGATATGAACGGTAAAAGGCTGTTACTGTCGGGGTTAAATCCCCCTCTGTACAAACTACTCTTCGAAACCACATTGTCGTTTTGAAAATTAACAAAATAAATGCTAAGAAATACGCCAAATACCAGTTAAATCCTAATTTTGTTAGTTATATATTTCTAAAAAACCCACTTCTACAAAATATCGGTTCTGTAGCAGTTGTAAAATTGAGAGAAATCTGCGAAGTACTAGATAATATATTATTCATCAGGACGCATTGTGCTCTAAAGTTTTAACTATGAGACATATATTAAAAAAATGATTGTAAACTCAATATGCCAAACTCGTAGCATTATCACCGACCGATTTATTAATATTTTAAAGTTATGAATACACAAATCCATCGTATTAAAGAGTACAAGTTAAACATAATTTTCACAGTGATTCTTCAAATTGAAGAGCAAATTAAACTTACTTTTAGTATAAAAAACTCAGATAGCCTGAAGCATAATTATTATAACTGGCACCTATATTTTCCAAATGTGTCACTGAAACCACCAAAGGTTACACACCGAGAATAAAGCTGTCTGAAATATTCCTTTCGTATACATACATATATGATAGGGTGCAGAAAAATGGGTAAACATATAACTATGTATAGCTATGTTACGAAAACATTTATTATATCATAGCCTCACACATTATTTTGTACCAGAAACTGTAACTTACAAAATCTGTAATCGTTTATTATTTTTTTATTTTTAATCCATTTTGGGAAATTCACTCTTGTAATCTTTTTTTCACAGCAATAAAAGGGAATGCCAAAGGTTATATATGCATATTGTCCTATACATCCACAACAATTTCATAATACTTTGTGAATCCTCTTTAAGGGACCTTCGACATTAGGAGACCAAAAAAAAGCCATTTTTATGATTTTCTTGTAAGAAAACTGCATCATGGATTTTTTTGAAATTTTAACAGTTTATTGTACATATCTTAAGGTATACACAAAAATTGTGTTATTACATTTTGTTGCTTCTACTCTAAGTTATAAACAAGTTTGTTCAACCACATTTTTTGACACGGTGGGCAAGATTTAAAAAAAAAAAACCCTACTCAATGAATCATCTTGATTTTTTTTTAATTAAAGCTTGTTTAATTGCCTTCGATATGAATTAAAGCTTTTACTGAAATTATTTTTAAAAAGTTATTAACAAATAAAAACGAAATTTTTTAACTTTTTTTTTTAATCAGCCGTTACATAAGGGAACGTCCACGGCAGAAAGAAAATTTTCCGAAAAATTTTTTAAACGGAAATATAAGTGTGATACATCAATTTAAAGCTAAAGAGTTGAAGTATATGAATTTGTAAGTTTTAATTTCATAAGAGAGAGTGTTTATTGAAAATGAGCTGGATACTAACGGTATAAAACTACATTTACATTTGAGCTTAAAATACAACTTATTGAAATGTATGATTTTTTTACTTTATAGAATTCAATAAAATTACTATGTATTCAAATCAACAAACAATTATCATATCTTTAAGATCTACATAGATAAAATCTTTTAGATAATGTCTTTAATATATTTTTGGCTGCATTTAAACGTTAATATTTAAATGTCACAAGAGTAACGGAAAACATACAAAAGTTTTAATAATAATAAAAAAAAAACTACTTAAAATTTTTACCAAAAACTTCTAATTCTCCGATTTCGAGGTATAAGACATATTTTACATTAAATATTTTGTTTATGCTGTGCATGGAATAGGATCTGGTGAGTTGTCACAAGAGTAACAAACGCCGGTGTCACAAGAGTAACACATAATATTTTTGTCGATAGTTTGATATAACACTGCATTACAACCAAAACAAACAGAAAGCTTAAAGTTTTGTTGTTTTTTCTCTGTTATTAGAGAAGTTCGTGAAATAGTTTTAGCTATAACTAAGGTTATTTTGTAAATTTTAAGGAAGATAAATTACCTTTATTAGTGTTTTTTAATGGGTGGGTTTATTTTTATTCATTTTTGGAATTACTTAAGATTATAAAATAATCATGACAAGTAATTACAGATATAATAAAACAACTAAACTCGTGTCATTTTTGTGTGCTTTCTTTTGGTTTGAAGCGCATGGTCTTTGATTAGATATTTTATAGGCTTTGTAAAGCTTCGTTTACTAAATTCTGCTGTATGACCTACAGAGGTTCTTATAGTAACTCTTATAGAAAGGATTCTGATAGTATATTTTAAAGGAAAGATTTTAATATTGCTTCTTATACACGGCATTGTTTTAAACAGGAAGAATTCTGCTTAGCGCCAAAAATTGTAGAGAAAAAATAAGAATGAAATTGAATATGTTGTTGTGAGAAAGAAACAAAACAAAATATATTACGATAAGGTGAAGAAAAGTCCAGATTAGAACCAGCAAAAGCTTCAGCAAGAAAATGGAAATATTAAGAAAAGAAAGAAGTAAAGAATTAGCTAACCTCAGATACTGTAACGGAAAAAAATCCAACTCCACAGCTTTGGAGAATTTTATGTCGATGAAGATTTAAGAAGAGGTCATTCTTTAGCTAAATCTACGTTAGTTAAGCGTGAAAAACGTCACATAATTTCATAAATTCTAGGGGACATTTAATAAGAGAATACGTTTTTTGTTTAAAGAAGCTTTTCTAAATTGAAAAAAATGGAGATTGCTTTGCAGCTTCAAAGCATAGTTTCATAAAACAATAGAAAATAACTCATCAGAATATCTCCATTTGTTGCTGTGACGAAAACATTCAAGCAATTCATAATGTAGTAACTGGTGTATTTCCTGCATTAAACATCCCTGTGATGGATTTAATGACTTTGTCTGCCGAGATACATGATAATTAGAATTTAGAAATTCAGGATGTCTAATTTGAGGAGATAACTACGAAGAATTATTTGAAACGGAAGTTCATAATACAGAACTTCTTATAAGTTATTGTAAATAGCAAAACGTTGATAGACGCTTTGCTATTGACAAAACTTTTATCAACATCTTCATCAATACTGTTACTTTTTCAAAACGTTGATAAACGTTTTGAAAAAGTAACAGTTAAAGAAGCCATTTCTGATTGTTTAAAATTTTTCGAAAGCAACTAAATCCATTTCTGTGGCACACATTCATTGAAACTTGTACAAGGGATTATTTTCGTATTGCCAAAAAAAATAACCATTTCTCAAAGAATAGTTATGGCAGTGGATTTTCAGGAAACTGTTTTATTTTCATGCCAAGACGAAATTTTGGTATGAAAGAATACATTACTGGTCAAATCCACAGGCGTCAGTATTTTCAGCTTTTTATTTAGTATAATCTCAATAAAGTAAAGTCTTATGCTATTATTTTAGACAATGTAACTCATAACCAATTTTTTGTAAATGCTTTTGTATGTAAAATTTCAACATTTCATCTTTAAGGGAATTTATATTTTCCTAAAATGTACCTGTTTTACTTTTTTATATGATGGTTGTGCTTTACAATTTAAACAAAAATATAACTATGCAAATATGCCTGCAATGAATCAGACTCCTTTCTCAATTAACTTAATTGGGCATTTTTTTTTCAAATACTCCTGGTATAGATGCTGTAGCTTTATTTTGTGTTGTTGTATAATGATATATATGGAATGACGTGCGTGCTAAAAAAGCAATTCTAAGATACACTGCTTATTTTGTCAAACGAAATAAAACAATAAAGTTTCATTACTTTGCGAGAAAATATCAACGGCGAAGGGCATTCAACAAATACAATTTGTTAAAACCATGAAAAAGGACACTATCTATTACAAAGCTTACACTAACATGATTCGTACAAAGAATGTGTTTCAATAAGTAAATCATGATACAGGAGAAGTTGCCAATGATATTATTGATAATGAAGACAATGACTTATTCTGTTAAGTAGCAGAAACTGAGAGGTTGCTATGTGGTTATAGTGTTTGTTAATTTTAGAATTTTTTACATTATATTATGTTATTTTAAAATTAAACCATCATACAGTTGTTCTCTATGGAAAATAAATTTTTAAAACTTATTTTAATTATTTTATTTAGTATTTAAATTGAATTTTTGCTAAAATTACATTATGGACAAAATGTCACAAGAGTAACACTTAGCATTTTGCAAAATCAAATGTAACTAATTGATGCGTTATCAGATGAGTTCAATGACGAATGCTTTTTAAAAAGATATAATTACTCTGCTGTATTCTGTAAATTTTATTTCTATAGTCTCATATAATTCACAGGATTTCTGCGTCAAACACAATTTTTAAAAATTGCATTATTTTGTGGTCACAAGAGTAACAAAATTTTCATTTATTATCAAGGCAAGTAAAATGCTTTTTGTTACAAACAGTATATGATTTATGAAAGTAGAGTACATGTATTTTTAAGAAGTTGCATCAAATTTTATCCTAAATATATTTTGTAATAAAAGAATTGGAAATATATGGAAATTTGCTCTGATGGTCACAAGAGTAACAGTGGACGTTCGCATAACTGTTTTTTAATAAATTTATGGGTTCCTTTAATTTAACTAGAAGCTATACTCACGAAGTTTACGAAAAAAATTATTTTTTGTGTTTCAGCTAATTCTACAAGGCGCTATCATGCAAACCGTCCAGACGAAATTTTCCAAAGCAGTTGAACATATTTGTTTATAACTTAGAGTAGAAGCAACAAAATCTAATTAAAAAAATCTTGTGTATACCTTAAGATATCTACAATAAACTGTTAAAATTTCAAAAAGATCCATCATGCAGTTTTCTTACAAAAAAAATCATAAAAGGGCTTTTTTACGGTCTCCTAATGTAGAAGGTCCCCTTAACCTTTTGCACCAAAACAAAACCAAAGCACCAAGATTTCAATCACCTACGAACAACTCCAAGCCATTCATACATATTTGAAATAATATGTGCTGTACTCCCTAAAAGTATGTTCATTTGTTGTTTACCGTATGTTCATTTGTAGTTAAAGTTAGTATGTCACCGTATAGGTGTGAGTAGAGCGCAAAAGTTAAAAAGAGCTCGTTTACTCATGACAAACAAAGATTCATAATGGCTGAAGGTTGGAAAGTTTAGGGGCCATTAAATTCCTGAAAGTCATGGTCCTCAAGAAATTTTACTGTTTCGTACTTTGAAAAAGACCTTTTTAAAAGAAACAACACCTTTCAAAATAGTGACAATAGTCTAGTCTAAAACATTATGTCAGCCTTTATAACCTTTGCAATACCTTCCAGACTAACCTTTCTTTACTTTTGACGGATAGATTCAATATGCCGATCAGACAAAGTCGATCATTAGAATACAAAGTGATTATTCGTCGTGATCTAGAGTTTGACTAAATGCCTTTATTTTAATAAAATCTTTTCATTACTCGATTACATGTTCTAAAATATATTCTATAGAGTTTGATGCATCTCTGTGTTCTCAGACTTGAGTTATTTTCTAAAAATTTAAAAACTTGCCAAAGTGAGTAATTAAATTACAGTAATGAGCACTTCGAAAAACACATTTTAGGAAAACGGATGTTGGATATGTAGTTGAAATGTCATTAAAGCCAGAATTCCTCGAATTTAACTTAAGAAATTCCGAAAGCATCTGTGCTTCGTATTTAGAAACTTTCTTTAGATGAGAAAAAGGCAATTTCCGATGGCATCAAAAATGTACTATAAGATTTCTTAGCCTATCCAGTTTTGTTACTAGTATATTGATTTATCTACTAATGAAAAGTCAAATTGATCCGTTACCCATATCAAGTTATCTGTGCAAAACATTTTCTGAAAATTTTAAGATGAGATTTTATTCATTTACGGTAAGAACTAAATGCATTGGCCAATCATCATATATCCCTAGGCAAAAGCAGATCAATTTTAGCTTAAAGGGGAAAAAGTTGAAAAAAGTTTTAGTAGAAATGCAACATTTTCTTTCATATAAAATAGTTTTTAAAAACTTGTTCAGATTTTTCTTTTCTTCTCTATTTTTTCATCCGTAACAGAGAATGTATTTTATTTTTGTTTTTATTGGAATATTCCACAAAACCATTGCATTAGTTTTGCCTTCTTTTATCTTATTATAAGAAACTGTGGGCGTATTTCTGCATTAAAATTGTTTAATGTAAAGGTAATCTTTTTATAATTAAACAAAGTAAAAATTATTTTAACCTTATT
Organism: Maratus speciosus; assembly: GCA_963932465.1. NCBI lineage: Eukaryota > Metazoa > Arthropoda > Arachnida > Araneae > Salticidae > Maratus > Maratus speciosus. Next base: position 680,229,344 of record OZ010787.1, on the reverse strand, counting down.
TCTATTAAACTATTATTTGATGCATGTATACAAAATACGAAATCCTAATAGCGAAGGTGATATTTTGCATTCTTTATGTTTTATTGTATTTCCATAAAAAATATACATATGTAGAAATATAAAAAATTAATTAAACTCCATACTAAATATTGATTAAAAAACACAAGTAAAGGGAGAACTCATTAAAAGCGGTGATGACTTGTATGATTTTTAGCGCTAATGTTGCGCCGTATTTTAATTGCTCTCAAATTTCATCAAATAAGTCATTTATTTTTTTTTCAAATATTAAAGCACAGGTGATTTCTATAATTAAAAGCTGCATAACAACTGATGCCTTGAAAGAAACACTTTAAATATTTAGAAATATTTTATTATTAAAGATGTGATTCTAAAACCAAGACTGGTTTAGTTTACTGGTTTTCAGGTTTTGCTCCTGGTAGCATGTAACATAAGAATAAATAAAACAACAACAGGTATGGAAAAATTTAGATTATTTGATTAATAATAATAATATTTATAATTTAAGTTGTTATTTTTAAACTAAAAATATATGCAGAGATCCAAGGGTTGAGTATTTTTAGTAATCGTTTTGTTCGTAATTATATAAATACTTAGAACCTATAGTCGTTGTCTGGTCTGTCCGTCTTTCCACATATAGCAGCGCAAAACTACCCAGCTGTATGGTTTGAAATTTAATATATATAATCGTTGCAGAATTTTGTCGCGTCTTTTAAAATTTTATGAAAATCGAATCAAAACTTAACAAGAAAGAAAAATCATGCGTTAAGCACATATTATAAAACACTTCCATCACACTTCCTGAATGCTTTAACAAAACTTAGTTTTTTTAGGGAAATAAGGTAAATAAAATAACTAAGTAAGCATTTGAGAAAACGCATAAAACATTCATATTTGGAATTTTGTTTCAGTCCCTAACTATTTCCCTTTCACAGGTTTTACTGTGGAAGATTATGTTTATTTAGTATAATAAAACCTGATAAGATGGAGTCGCAAGAGAGCAGGAAACAATCCGTTTTAAAGAGTTTTCCGTCTGAGAAAGCATAATTGTATGGTATTCCTACCGTAAGGTATTTATAAGGTAAATATTATAAGGTAAGTATTTTAACATTTAAGACAAGTTCCGTTTCATAGGCTTTACTGTATTTTCACGTCCCGATTTAGAAGCCGCTGCCCCTCTTTTTCTGTCTCCCTTTCCGGCTTTTTTTGTGACATTGGAACTGGTAGCACTATTGCCAACACACAGATACACAGAAAAACATCTTTATTTTGCCAATAACTACCTTACCCGCCTGGAGTTGCCCAGGACAGTGATAATGCCCTTAAATATACCTAAAACCAGTGTTACATGATTTTAAATTTTTAGACGAAAATCTCTCCAAACGAACCTACACTTGGCAGTCCGACTGCCTTCTGTAGCGTACACCGGCCGAGCTACGGACGTTTCTGTCTGTTTTTACGATAAAAAAAAACCTAAATAATATAAAGCGTATTTACATATTAGGGGGCTCAGGGCTCAAAAAATCGATTTTGTTAGTATTTATTTTGATTATTCAATTAATTCTGAACACAATCCAAATAACCGCATAAAAATATTTGCATTTTTAACGAAGTTATAAGCATTTATGTAACACACTGTTAATAATCTGCAGCTTTACTGCATAGTCACTCCACCGCTTTTATAGAAAACGATTATTTGATGATATAATGGAGCATTTTCATTGATCAGAATAATAAGAATGTTCTATAAAAGCGGTGGAGTGACTATGCTGTAAAAGTTGCAGATTTTAAAAAGTGCAGTCGCTTTCAAATCCGCACCCATTTAATTGCAACTTTAAGTCGAATTTTCTCAAAACTTGATTTTTACGACTATCCGTAAGATTAAAAAAAAAAAAAAACTATTTGATGGAATGGCTTAATTTTTTTTGCTATATTTTTTACACTGAAGTACTTCCTTTTGTAATTTTATAAGACTACAAACATACCTTAAAAATATCAGTAAGTTTAAATTAGTTACATCGAATACTTCTGTTTTTATATGGACTCGAAGCGAGTACACACTGTTTACTTGTTTTTCGGTATCGATAAAGCCTTGAGCCCCCTTAATATAAAACCTTTGTTTTAAAACGAGAAATGATATCTTCTAATGCACTGATAACGTGTGTTAAAAATTAGAGGTTGACCCGGACATGTTCGAGAACTAAAATGCCTCCGAAAAAGGCATTTTTCAAAGGCATTTTTCACCTAATACGGAAAACGATACCTTCGAAAACACCCAGAGGAAAATTCAAAAAAGTATTTCTTTGAAGTAGAAAATACTATTCTCTTTGAAACCCCGGAAATCGTCCAAACTGGAAAAGTTACGGGTATAAGTAGGGGTTTTTTAATATTTTCCATAAAAAGAAAAGATTATAACTAGAATAACTAATTTTATAACTAGAATTCTACGGAATTGACGTGAGCGAAAGTGAAGCGTCGACCGACAATTTTTTTAAAATTGTAAATAATAATATTTTTGAAACCTAAGAAATCACCAGAACCGGAAAAGTACGCTGAATAATAAGTACGCTGCTGGGTATTTTTGTCTTTTTATATTTTCGTCCGGGAAGCAGATAGGTTTCTTTGGTAATCAAGTAAAAAACAGAAAACTTAAAAAGAATTCAAAAACACGAAAAACAACATGTATAATAGTGAATATTAATAATTTTTTTAATAAAATAGACCACTGTTGCCAGATTGGGGACTTTTTAAATTCAGATTATTTGTATGTCACCACTTTTTAAAAATAGTACTAGGTGTTTAACCCGTTCTACGTACGGGAGTTGATGAATTCAATTCTAAAACCAAAATTAAAAATAACTTTTCAATTTAGAAAAATATTTTTTCTAATACTGTGTATTTTTTAATGAAATTCAATTTATCATGTTACTGTGGCAGCAGACGATAAAACGATATATTTGGAATAAGGGAATAAATAGAATAAAAAGTTTTGTTAATGTTTGTGATAAAATGTTTTTCTTTATTTTTTTAAAAAGGGTAATAATTAAGCGCAATTAAATAATCTCTAACTATTTGCATGTGACGTAAAATAATTATCGTAATACTCCCTAGAGCTTCTTAGTATTGCAGCGTGGCGTACGTAATATGTATATCTCTAATTATTTGCATGTGAGTTAAAAGAATTATCGTAATACCCGCTACAGCTTCTAGTATTGCAGCGTGGCATACGTAATATGTATATCTCACATTTGTTAGAACTCGCGGGTTTACGGGTTGAACATAAAAAAGGGCAAAACATCGTCAAAAACATAAAATTAAAAAGAATCTATATAAAATTTTCGAATTATTTTGACCAATCGTTCATGGGCCACCTACCAGCAACCCGTGTGCCAAATTTCGTATCCCTGCGCTCTGTGGTTTCCGAGTTTTTGAGGTTACATAGATACGCGCACGGATTTTAATAGGGTAGATAATTCGCTTATTTTTCATAATTTGTAATATATGTTTAAATAGGGCGAATATTTCTATTTCAAAAAAGCGGTGACAATCAACAATCTGGGGTCAAAAAAGTCCCCATTCTGGCAACACTGAAATAGACTGTTAGAAAGGGAAAGATACCCGAATATCTGGGTACTTTGTTTTTCTATGTTCGTCCTTGAAGCGGAGGCGATTCTTCAAATTTGAGAAAAATAGAGAACTTAAGCGATACGAGGTCCAGTAAAATGTTTTTGAAAATCGTATACTTTAAATAGGAGTTTTAACGAAAGTTAATGTTAGAACCACGAAGGTCAGGCAAATATTTTCGTGGTATTTGTTTATGTAATTATTTTTAATTTTTTGTAACTCTAATAAGAGCACAGTAAAAACGATTTCAATGTGATGAAAAAACTCAACGCTTCACTTTCGTCTGCATAAAGAACCGAGGAAAGTCCGGAGATGCACAGACACAATCAGCGGAGCAAAGGAAGCTCGTCATTTTGTGATAGTTGTTGTAGTTTTTATCAAGACCTCGACTAATTATAAAAAAATAAACATTTGAGTCTCATGCGCATCGGAGCTTGCTATGGATTATCCTCATCCTAATTTTTAAACTTCTGCGTACTATAGAGTTCACTATCCATCTCAAACACACAGGAAATCTCTTTTATTTTATCAATTTAGATAATCTTGAAAAAAGTATACCTAAATATGAGTTTTGACGAAAGTTAATGTTAGAACCATGACGGTCAGGCAAAGACCATGTAATATGACCATTCGTATAAACTGATAAAAGTGTCACATTTCGTCTGTGAATTTTTGGCATAAGCATATTTAGTTTAAGTACTTAATTTTCTTCTTGGCCTATTTATTTATAATTCTCGAGCAAGACAACAATAGTAACAGGTTCTCATTACATACAAACTTCTAATCAACACTACTAAAAAACAGCTAATAAGAATATTTTAATTGAAATATTTTATTCAATGTCTCGTTTAATTTAGTTTCAATTTAAAAAAATACATGAGTCATTCTCTGAAAACTGGCAATTTTATGTCCCAGGGGTCTTAAAGACGTAATTTTAAAATTAGAAAAGTAAAAGTGATTTAAACTATCAATATTAATCAGTTATACATATAAACTGCAATTATTTGCTTATTGAAATTGAAATATGATAAATTAAATGCAAATATCATTCTCTCACTATGTCCCCATTCACACATGTAGGAAAAATATACTTTCTCTGCCATTGCAGCACGCATGTTTATAATTATTTTTATCTCAATCCATTGAACATACTTAAATAGTTAGCCATTTAATTATATTTATATTTTATATAATGAAAGAATTAGGGCACTTTTTAATATGTCACTAGTATTTGTCATCATTCCCTCACATAACTATAAATTTGCCCCTATTTACTTAGTAGAAAGCAGCACATGCTTTATATATGACTAGGACAGTTTGTACATGAGCAAGGTGCAGCAGTTATCTTGTTGTTTGCTCAAAAACATTCCTGAATAGCTAGCACATAGCTTTCAAGTACTATATCAAAGTAAGTATTTTTATTATCCATCATTCCGTCATCTATTATAAATTTAATAAAAATTATTGAAATGTCTCTTTTATATTGTTATATTATTAGAAATGTGTTTCAAAATATATTTAGTAACTGAAAATATACATTAGACTAATCATTTTTGTATAAAATGGTTTTCAGAAGTATTTCGTCATTCCCTCACAATCATTCCCTCATAATTTTACTATGTGAGGGAATGATCTAAATCCATTTATCTATGTACTAAACAGTAAAATAAGAAAATCTAATGCAATAAAATACACAAATAATACAAAAAATATATTATTTATGACAGTATGACTTCTAATTATAATTTCTTTTATTTTTTAACACTTTCAAGGGTGGTGACATGTTTATGAAACCATTTAATTCTAATTCCCAAGCGCCACAATGGCACCAGACTTTTTATAAACTGTTTTTTTAATTTAAAATGTATGTGAAAGACAGCATTTTTCTTATTTACAAATACATTTGTTCTTAAATTTCATTTATTTAAACATTTTAGCAATGGAAGTGCTTTGAAATTAAAATCTCTGAATCAGGTACAGTTTGGTTCATATTATTTTTTGATAAATATAGCAATAAGATACTTGTAGGCTAAAATCGTTTGAGATTTTTGAGGCAATTTTATTGGGCCGCAACTTTTTTTTTTTTTTTTTTTTTTTTTTTTAAGCAGCCATATTTCAGAGAATGGCCCGCATGTGAATAAATATAGGCAATTTTTTGTTAGAAAAAAGCTTAGCAGATTCATGTATGTTAGGCAAATGTTTTAAATTGAACTTAAAATCAGCATTCTAATGAAATAACTTGGAAATGGTTACTCACTAAAATTTTATATTTCAAAGATGCACGTAACTACTTTACTGTTTATTACTTGTAGTATTTGTACTTTATGCCAAAGAAAAGTTACTTTCTCTCTTTTTAAACACGCGGTTAGTTTCTTTGATTGCTCTTACCTTTGAGATTGCAACCTCTAATTTTCCTTTTACGAAATCTTTTGAAAGAAAAAGTTCGAAAATAAGGAATCACGTTTCAACCAGATACAACAAATACATCTTCCTATAACTATAATTACTTTAATTATTGCCCTTTTTCTCTGAAAAAAAAACACACATTGGAGTTTCTAAACTTTTATTTGATTACAGGTAATTTTTGTTTCACTAGGCAATTAAAGTATATTTAGAGTTACGCTTTTGACTTTTCAGTATAGAGAAATTTTCTTAACTCTTTCGAAAACTAATAGTTCGGAAAAAATACTTTTTCTTTTATTGCTTGTACGAATCACACAGCGTGTTTAAAAATATAAAATTATCCTAAGGAATCCCATGAGCCATTTTAGAGTTACGTCAAAGGAAATGATCCCTGTAATTTCCTTCTTCCCAAAGCATTTCTAAACAGGCTTTTTATACATGTATTAAAAGGTTCAGAAGAAAATCACTGTTTTCGAAATCGTTTAACCTATAGATGTTTTACTATAACTTGTGAATAAAAGTATAATTGAAGGGCTCGTATGTAAAACATCGTAACTGACAATATTTTAATTTTTCATGATTTTTCTTGTCAGATCATTGACTAAATGTACAGGCACATAAATGGAAGAATTTTCTTTTACTTAAAATATTAAAACCAGAATAAATGCTCTTTAATGAATCCTTTGAACTGCGAGAACCAAACTCGAAACATGATATTGCATTAAAAACGTTTTCTTTTAAAAAATCCCCGCTACACAACACATCATTAAATCTTCATCGCCCCGTAACTCTTTAAATGTGATGAATATTCCCGTATAATGGATCAAAATTTCGCTTTTTAAACTTCAAAAATCAAACAACTGCAGCAGCGTTAAAGCCTTGAACGGCTGTTACATTTACCTGGAGTGAAAGCTCGAAAAAAGACGATAAATATTCAAATTAGAGTTCTAAAATATTTTGCGCATTTTGGTCACTTATTTTTCAGAGAACTATTAGCGATGAACTGAATCCCTCGAATACGAACAGATTTTTAGGAGATTTACTAAGGTAAGTTCATGTGGTACTTTCTTATATCATATTAAAGTTCTGTTTAAAGCAGAAATTGTGGTCAATTAAGCTTTGTTGAGTTAATAATTTAGGAATTTCCACGTGATCATGAAACAGTGTTTCCCTTTGACGGAGTACTTAAATATTTCTTTTTAAAAGGTTATATCTAAAATTGACTGTATTGAACTCGTTTAACCTTATAATATTCGAAATATCTAAACGACGTACTACCAATTTTATGAAATATCCCAAATGAACATCATAAGAAAGCAGTGGGTTAAATTCTTGTGGCTCTGGTTCAGGAGTCATACACAGTAGATATGTAAAAATTACTTTAAAATTTAAAAAACAGTTTATACTAGAAATAATAGAGAAGGGAAGGTCCGCCAACAGACAAATCTATTATGGTGGGAAAGGAAACTGGCTAATTAAAACTGAAAAAGGATCATCCGAAAATGCCTTTTGTATATTGAGCACAGAGATATCTTAATATCCAAAAATGTTTCATTTTTACTTGATGAGTTACTATAATCATTTATAAAAAGAGTTGAAAGCAAACTGAAAATGAAAATATGTGCTTAAAATATAAAGTAAAAAAACATTACTTTGGTAAAATATATGTCGTATTGGTAATACATTAGTTATATATCTTGTCTTATAAATGTTCAAAGTACGAATGTCGAACGTTCATTATTTACTTACAATGTATTCAATATTATGTATCTAAAAATTATTTTATATAATTAAGGTTATTGTCAAATTAACTTAATATATTAAGTAGTTCAATATTAAGTGTTTCAACTTTCAATTTTATCTATTTCAACTCTTTATTAAGTACTTCAAAAATTGATAGTAATCAAGTGAATATTTTAAGATAAACTGACATTGTCACTTTTAGGTGCTTTGGAAGCCTCATTTAGGTTTGAACTACTATATATGCAACAAAAATGACATAAATAGGACAATAGCATATCTATTGCTTATAATACAGATAATGATTAATTTTCTAGAAAACAAGTTAGTTTTGAATTAAAGGCAACGTATTCAACCATTTTCTGATTAACCTTTAACTGATGTTACCGGTCTCACAGACCACTTCTCTTTTCAATTTTTGTAGTTTAATTTGTATTTTTCAGTTAAAAAACAAACACTACCGAAACTTGTTTCATTTGGAAATTTAGAGATCACCAGAGGCTTTTGAGTAGGCAAATTTTAATTATAACAGTCTTGTACGAAAAGTTTTGTACGAATTTCAATTATAACAGTCCTGTACAAAATGTTTAGTACAAAAATACCATCAAATCAGTTAATCGCGCCATTTATTCGTCTTTCGATGGAGCTCACTGACCGCTTCACAGTAGTTATGTGACAATTTCTGTCACATCAGTTAAAGGTTAAAAATATAAATTTAATAAAATGCCAAATATACCCCAAAAGCAACAAAACTGTGGAAAATTACGTCTCATTTAGACACAATGACCTTAAAGTTATTCAATTGAATCCAGACACCTTATTAAATTACTCAATTCTTAATATTCGAAGACCTTCATTTATTTTACTTAAATACTCATTCCCAATTTTAACACAAAATTCCGGAAGCTAAAACAAAAACAGCAATAACTTAACTTCCGATGATTGTACGAAGAAAAGGAAACAAGTAAGCAATTCAGTGATAATTGTTAAAATTATAAGTTTGTTCAACACATTACAAGAATATATCTATATTGACAGATTTTTCAGAAAAGAAGTACACTCATTAAATGGAATTCTTCCTTTTACATTTCATGGAAAGTGTAAGGATTTTCAAAAATTGAAATGATTTGCGCCAAATCAAAGAGATTATTCAAAATCTCATTATGAAGTTAATTTTAAATTTTTCTTTAATTCTTAAGAAAACTTTTAAATTATGTAAATAGAATGAATGTGAATAGAAATCTGAAAAAATGTATGTCTAAACAAAACATTTATTTTACGATCTTGCTTGTTTTCTTTTTTCTTTAACGCTAGAAAAATAAAAAAAAATATTTCGAAAGCAACGCTACAAATAGAAGCTAATGTATTATGTAAGGAGATGAAAGTAATTAATTTGGTTTTCCTTTAATATGCTTTCTTTTATCGGAAAATGAAGTCTTTTTCAGTCTTCAAAAGGAGTTAATGTATTCGATTCAATAATTTTGCAAGTATGAAGGAATAAATTCAATTTTTAAAACTCTCACTTTTCATAAAAAAAAAAAAAAGATCATCGGGTGTATGCGTACAATTTCATTCATAAAACATTTCAGTCAGTTAAGGGGACCGTGAAAGCCCTATCTCCACCATATTAAAATCGCCAAATTTATGTACCTTTTTCTCAGAAATGGTGAAAGATAGAGGTCTAGATTCTTTAGTGTAGTTAGAATAACATAATTTACGTATTTTAACAGACCATTTTCTGCCTAAGTGAAACTCAAAATTAATTATTAATTATTTATTATAATATTATTTATTATAATTATTATTTATTAATTTTATTAATAATTATAATTATTATTAATTATTTATTATAATTATTTATTGCCTATTATTTTTTTGGTAATAAATTTTTGAAGTTGTACGGAGACTTTTGGGACACCCTGTATATCTTTAAAAATTTTCATAATATTATTGTTTTATCCAAACGGTCATTTGCAAATTTTTATAATCAATTACTTAAATATACCTCATGAATCATTTTTTAAATAAATCCGTCGTTCCCAAGATGTTTGTTTTGGAAATATATAATTGAATTTATATGATTAGAAAAACGTATATATTTAAAAATATACACATTCTAATGGAAGAATACGTATATAAATATATTCTATTCGAAAGGATATAGTAGATGTAGATATATTTCATTGGAATGGTATATGATTTCCTTCATAATGTTAGCCCATTTATTATTAGCGTCCATTTTGGGGACGTTTCGAATTTTAATAAATGTTTAAAATTTTCTTCTTCTTTACAACAGGAAAATTGTATGAAGTAATTGTCTATAAATGTCTTTATCTACTACCGACAGATGAAAATATAAGATTGATATTTATTTGCTTAAATGAGGGCCTTTTTTCGGAGCTTATAGATTTTTCATTTTTAAAGGATAGCGAAATTTAAAAAGTAAGTTTTTTTTTAATCTTTTGTATCAAGGATCCAAATAAAGAAGTCACAATCTTAGCTTGTAGACTTCTTTGAAATACGTATTTTTTTAAATTGCGAAATTATAATTTCAAACCTATTTGTTATGCATATTTGTAAAGTACACAATATAGGGCGCTAAGCGCAAATGGGTACCTATTTCTATTACCATTTAGGGGATAGTTATTTATGTATACTCCTTTTCAAGATGATTTTGATATAAATTGTTTTTTAGCCTCAAATACGATTATTCTTAATTTATTATTATTAATGCTTATTAGTCTCTCTAAAGAAATAAACATATTTTTTAATAGTTCATAAAAAATACTAATTATAGTATACAAAATTCAATTTAAAAGCTTAATTTATATAAATTTAGACAAAACATATAATTATTAATTTTTCACACACATGGATATTCCCATATTTAATACGTTTACATTTTATCCAATAAATACAAAAATATTTTTGCGTAATTTTTTTTAGTATTTTTCCAGTTCATTTTGCAACATTTTAAAGCTATTTTACCAACAAATTTTAGAAAACAAAAATTCAGGCATAAATGGGTTAGTTTTTACAGAAACTAAAATATTTGATAAATAATTACAGTCGAGCCCCGATTCAACGAATCGTGATTTAACGAATTTCTCGATTTAGCGAATACTTTTATGGTCCCGGCGAAAATGGACCAAAAATACTTCGATTTAACGAATTTATAATCCCGATTTAACGAATAACTTTCTATGTAAAAAAAGTGAAAAATTGAAGAAATTTTCTAATATTTATAAAATATTTTCAGTGTTCCTGATTGTCGATTTTCTGAATATGTATCATATGACGCAGAAATATCTACATGCGAAAATCTACATTATACCAAGGTAATTTATGCTGTAGATGGGCAGATGACGAGAATGAAATAGAGATGAAGCATTCAACATTCAAAAAAGTTGTTAGCAGTTTAGATTCTTTGAAACGCAATTTGATGGCTTGTATTGTTGATAATACTATTTTCAGAGCTTCAGGAAAAAATCGATAAATAAGTTTGGAATATAAAATTGAAATAGCGCAAACAAACATCTATAAAAGATATCTTATAATTTATCTACAAAATTTGAATTAAATGATATTTTTTCTTAAATAAAATGATTGTGATTTATAGCGGCTCATTAAAAAAAAAAAGATTGAGTTTTTATACAATTTTTGTAAGCAACAAATGTTTAAATTCGTTATTAAAGTAAGTGAGCAATATTCTTTTTTATTGCAGCTATTTTTTAACTTGCGCTGTTGTATAAAAAAATTCCTTTGATTATCCCGATTTAACGAATAATCTCTATTTAACGAACAAAGTTGCTAGTCCCGAACGATTCGTTAAATCGAAGTCCGACTGTACTACAAAGCAAGGATTGCGAAATGCTATGTCAACCGCCGTGGTGAGCGACCTCTTTCCGTCCACGGTCCTTTAAGCTTTACTTCTCTTATTCCAACTCTTTTGCGGAAGCCAGGTTCATACGTCCCCAGCCACGTCCAGAGTATAAGAGACTCTAGCGGAAGCCAGGTTAAAAATTATCAAAAATTAAAACCGGAAGAATTTAAAAGGGAAATTACGCAAATTAAAGACACCGAAAAGCGGGAAGGGAGGGATCGGGGCTCTGAAGCTACCGAACGACCACTGCTGCGTCGAGCTTATTATTAGTCTCTATTAGGGCCAGACAGTTTTTGACATAAAGTGCGAGAACTGGTGTGAAATTGAAATGCAAAATCTCCGAAAGCCGAATAAACATGAAAAGTGATTTATTTAAGCATGGTTAGATGCAGGGCTAGTTTAGAAGCAATTTCATCCTCTTTCACGCAACAAGGCTAAATGCACTAATACCAGTATGTAAGCTCTAATTTAAATTGGAACCGCCACATAACCATTGGCCGCTCCTGACTTGCTTTTTGAGGCTCTAAAGGAATGGCCCCAAAGTTTACTAATTTGTGAATAGATACAGACAATTACAGGCACTTACCTATGAAACAGTGTAGCTCTTCGAAACACAGCACACACACATTTCTATCCTTATTATTTTAGAACTAGCCGCCCTTGGCGAATAGTTTGGTCTCCCTTAAATGTAATGCTAATCATTGCATCATGTTACTTTTATTCATAATTTAATTTACTTGTTCAATCCTTCGCCAAATCGGAAGATTCTGATAGAGAAACCTAGAACTCTGTATATTTTTGTTAGCCGGACGCAGGGGATAAATCGCCAAACATTGTTCTTGTTGCATTTTTTCGTATTTTATTAATTTCATTTAAAATATAATCCTTTAACTCATTTTATTTAAAATGCACAACTTTAATTTAAAACTAAAATATTTAAAATTCGTGACTTTTACTTATTTCTTAAAAAAAAAAAAAAAAGAAAGAAAATAAAAATAATAAATGATACCACAAACCATGACATTTAATTTAAACATCAAAGCATTGTTTTAATTAACCACGTGAGGAATAAAAAATGCCAACTGGCGAGTTAAAAATGCTATTGGCGAGATTTTTACCCGGCTAACACAAAAGTACCAAGAATTCTTTGCGACCATGTCAACTTTTATGTTAGTTTTATTTGGAAAAATAATTTTGATTGAAAATGGCTGCACATATGAAAGGCGTAATTGTTCATGACAGTCACACGACTTGAACTATTATAACATAAATGAAATAATGGCGATGGAACAATATTTGGCAATTAATCACCTGCGCCAAGTACCAAAATGGCCGCCTGGCATATAAAATCGAAGTGGTCAGCCCGGAACTGTTGATGACAGTCACATGACTAAGCTATTATTATAGAGATTCAATAGCAAGGTAAGCAACTGATGAATTTGATCATTTTTCATAATCCCCTATAGCAAATTCCAGGCGATTAAAAGTACAAAAGGAAAAAATATAAAAGGCAATATGCATTTATGTATTAGAAAATTTAAGTGATATAAACGTATGCATTCATGTGTACATAGAAACATTTTAATATATAAGTATCTGTCTGTCTATTTAAGTATAAGTAATACATTTATCTTTTTTGACACAAGTTACTTTTACAAATATTTGGGTGCATTTAAAAGGGAGATCTTTCATTTTTTCAAACATTTCATCTATAGCTTCTTTAAAGAAATATTGATAAAATTTCTATTGCAACATTTTCCAATTCTATGAAGAGTCGTAATACTTAAAATAAAGTTTGAAAATAGTTTCTTTTTAAATCCAACGCTCTTTCTCAAATCAGTTGCTCAACACAAAGGTTTTTAAAGAAAGAAAAATATTCTTCGTATTTAACTTCTAAAAAGATAAAACTTTCTAAAAGAAATGAATAAATGTGTACATTACTTATTGCTTTAAAAAATGTTACAATGGATTAGAATAATTGTTCTTTGCTTACAAAATTATATCTCCTATAATAAAAATAACTCTGTAACTAATGCTAAATAGATAAAATGTAGCATTTAATAATGGCGAGATTCAATTTGTAATATCTAATAATAGCGAGATTAAACATAAATAAACATACAATAGATAAAAAATAAATGGTTGTAACCATTGTTTAAAACTCTTCTGTCAAGTGTTTTTTGGATTTTTTAAAAAATTTATATATGGCTCAATCTACAAATGGAATCTTACTTTTACAAAATAACTAGCTATTAGCACGGAAAAAAAATTGGCATTTTTGGCACACATGGCATTATATCAATTGCTTAAAATTGAATGAAAACAAACTAAGAAAATCAAGAAAGTAAAATCATGCTTCAAGCAACACTATCCAACTCTTCCTGAATACTTTAACAAAATTTTATTGTTTGCGTTAATCCTTCTATATACAGGGTGATTCAGCTCGTCGGTGACAAACTTTAAGGATCGATAGAGCACACCTAGACGAACATTTTTGAATAGGGAATGTAGGGTCCCTGACGCGATGGTAAGGCGCTAGGCGCTTTCGAAAATTTGGGTGCCGAAATTCGAAACGTCATAAAAACTAGGGAAATGGTTAGATTTTCTTGCTTGTTGCGTCGAAATGATTCTGTTTGTTTAGACTTTCTTCAGTACCAATTTGATAAGCGTATCTCTTAAAACATGGATAGGGGGCGCTGCAGACTTTGGAGAGCTAGACAACAACTTTAAGCCCGTTATTTTGATAATTTAACACATGCTCGCCAAAGTTTATACTCTAACTTAAAGTTTGAACCCAAAAGTAGAGCCCTGCAAAAAGCGTAAGAGCCGGAATAAAATGTCAAAGTACAGGGTGGTCGAAACTCGAAGGCTCCTAGGAGATAAACAAACAGATTTCTTGACTTATGGCATGCATTTTCATGATTCTGTTTGCTGGGGCTCTCTGAAACTCAGTTGAACGGTACAAAAAGAAACATCGATAGGGGGCGCTTTGGGCAAAAAACATAATTCGTTGACATTTCGGACGCTAACTGGAAACGGGGCGCTACGATCAGTTAGAAACAAAACAAGAGAGTAATTTACTTATCATAAGAAGCTATTAAAACTGCAGTTTGTTTGTTTTTTTTAACAAACATAGCTGGTTTCAATCATGCACAATGCGCGCAATAAAATTTACATAAGGTGCTTTTTGCTGATTTATGCAAAAGATATCGTACCATATCGATATGCAAAAGATACGTAATGCGTAGACGACAACGCGAGATGACGTAGTTGTATGCGCAGACACGTCTTTTGAACGTGCGGTACCTACTTAAGCTTCGGGTTACTTGTCTGCAGATCGGTAGTAGGATGGAACGGTACACAAACTCTGAATTGGCTGACATGCATTTGGCGTATGGCGCTGCTGGTTGTAATGGACGAGCCGCTCAGCGGTTGTACGCCGAGCGTTACCCCAACAGGCAAATCCCCTGCCATGCCTTCTTCGCTCGAGTACACCAGAGGTTGTCCACAACGGGATCTTTCGACGGAGGCAGGCCTGAACGGGAGCGATCAGTGAGCACCCCCGACAACGAAGAGGCTATGCTTAACCTGGTTGAGGACAACCCAGGTCTTAGCACGAGAGATATCGCCAGACATGTTGGCATTTCGCAAGCAACTGCGTAGCGCATCTTACGTTCCCGGAATCTGCACCCCTACCACATCCAGCGGGTGCAGTTGCTCAGAGAGCAGGATTTTGGCCCTCGAGTGGAATTCTCAAGATGGTACTTGGCGATGAGATCCAGGGATCCCCGTTTTGTAAACAGCATTTTGTTTACGGACGAGTCCACCTTCAGCCGGGAGGGAATGTGGAACGCCCACAACAGTCATGTGTGGTGTGATGAAAATCCACATGAAACCAGAAGCCGAGCAGCCCAGGAGCGTTTCTCAGTAAATGTGTGGGCCGGCATTCTGGGGGATTGCCTCATTGGCCCTTATTTGTTACTTGAACGGCTGACAGGTGGAAATTACCTGATTTTCCTGGATCAAGTGCTGCCGCAGCTTCTGGATGACGCGCACTTACCCGAAGGTTCGCGTCGCCAGATGTGGTTCCAGCACGATGGAGCTCCGGCCCATTACACGAACGACGTGCGTCTCCATCTAAACGCAAGGTATGGCCAGCGGTGGATCGGGCGTGGGGGTCCAGTTCACTGGCCTGCCCGATCACCAGACCTCACCTGCTTGGATTTCTTCCTTTGGGGTTACCTGAAGGCCGAGGTATACCATACACCTGTCAGCAGTGCTGAAGAACTTGTGGCGCGCATTGTGGCAGCTGCAGGGCAGATCAGAGATACTCCTGGCATTGTTGGAAACACACACTCCTCAATGCGACGGAGGTGCGAAGCCTGCATCATGGCCCAAGGTCGAAATTTCGAGCATCTTCTGTAGTGTTATTTTTTGTAAATAAATTTCCAGTATCATTGATGTTTTTGGTCTAAATTTATTCAGAAGTATTGAGCAGAGGTAGAAAATGTGTTTTCATTATTACTAACTGATCGTAGCGCCCCGTTTCCAGTTAGCGTCCGAAATGTCAACGAATTATGTTTTTTGCCCAAAGCGCCCCCTATCGATGTTTCTTTTTGTACCGTTCAACTGAGTTTCAGAGAGCCCCAGCAAACAGAATCATGAAAATGCATGCCATAAGTCAAGAAATCTGTTTGTTTATCTCCTAGGAGCCTTCGAGTTTCGACCACCCTGTACTTTGACATTTTATTCCGGCTCTTACGCTTTTTGCGGGGCTCTACTTTTGGGTTCAAACTTTAAGTTAGAGTATAAACTTTGGCGAGCATGTGTTAAATTATCAAAATAACGGGCTTAAAGTTGTTGTCTAGCTCTCCAAAGTCTGCAGCGCCCCCTATCCATGTTTTAAGAGATACGCTTATCAAATTGGTACTGAAGAAAGTCTAAACAAACAGAATCATTTCGACGCAACAAGCAAGAAAATCTAACCATTTCCCTAGTTTTTATGACGTTTCGAATTTCGGCACCCAAATTTTCGAAAGCGCCTAGCGCCTTACCATCGCGTCAGGGACCCTACATTCCCTATTCAAAAATGTTCGTCTAGGTGTGCTCTATCGATCCTTAAAGTTTGTCACCGACGAGCTGAATCACCCTGTATAAAAAAAAGTTTTGATTTGGAAATGGACCAATGAAAATCTGCATAGATATTCCCGGCAGATCGGCATCCAATTTGAATCCTTAAGCATGGCCTTTCTTCGTTAATATTAAAAAAGCTGTTGCATAGAAAAATATGAAAATCGGTAGTATTATAGAGAAATGTTTGATAAACACGCTGATGCAGACAGTTTTCAAGTCGAAGAATTATTTTAAGAGATATTTAGTGCCAAATTTGGACAAAATCGTTCCATTAAAAAAATTTTATAGGAGCAAAAACTGTACATAGAAATTTAATCATTTTTAGATCATTTTATGCGTCAGAATTTCCCAGTGTGCAGACTGCATTTAGTTTTTTAATGACTCATTTTTTGAGGCTTTATTTCTATTTTAAATAAAAATTTTCAGCATTTCGAGAGATATTTTTTAATATTTTAGAAAATTGTATTAATTTAAACTGTTGTCAACTGTATAAACAGCGCAAACAATAATGTTTGCTTCAAATTAAAAATTTATTTTACACGTGACTATTAAAAGCAGAAAATATATAAAGCAGGAACTCATTGAAAATTAAGTCATAAAAATTATATTTACACGTGAATTTTAAAAGAGAAAGAATATTGTAAAATAATAAATACATTAACATGTGTTAGAAGTCTTAAATAGGAGAATATACGTCACATTACACTTATTACGTAAAATGAACAAAAAATAATATTGCAAAACAGTTTAAATTTAAAAATTGCGCGAGACATTTATTTGATATTTTAAGATGATCGTAATATTTCATTTCTAACAAAAGTATTTTTACGTGAATATTAAAAAGAGAAAGAAAAGTTTGGCGAAAATTACGTCAGATTATAATTACCAGATTCAAATTATAATTCAATCTTCCGAAATCTTTTTAAAGCCGATCAAATTAGCGTGCTGTTAGAGTCTGCGGTGTCTGAACAGTTGACAAGCGTAGCTCGTAGAGGGCAGAGCCCCCTAGTAAGGTAAAGAAAAGACAGAAGTTAATAATTTAAAGATCATATAACACATTTTGAACTCAGATTATCTCAATTACCGCCCATAGCCCGAAAGGTACTGAAATATTTTTTGAAGATTGAATTATTATATATAAATTTGTACATATTATACACAGTAAGTTAAAATGCAGTTTCGTTAGATAAAGAATAACAGGGTCGAAATTTAACATTTCACAATTTCTGTCACAGCTGGAAATGTACTGTTATTTTCATATATGCCTCATATGAAGTCAATTTAAGCAAATAAGCATAACGTTACTAAAAACACACTTCTAGAAACTACTAGCCATAGACGACAACGTTTAAAGTTCTATGCGTAGCTCTGTATAAGAAATTATTAAAATTCTACAAACATTTCTTATTATGTTAAATATATAATGGCAGTCAAAAGTTTCCGGCCAGCATAAAAGTTTTAATTAATTTGTTCGTATACCCATATGAAGAAATATCACAAAGTGATAGATACTTATACATTTTATTGACATAATAGTTAAGAACTTATTTATGGAATAACAAATAAATATCAATAAATTTAATTGACAAAATTAATTGCACATGATTAATTTTTCAAAATTAATTGCACATGTTCTCAAAAGTTTTTGGCCATCTTGGTAAGTTTGGAAAAAAGTGGTATTATAATAGAAAATACCAGTTATCAACAACATATACATTTAGTATTTTGTCGTGATACTTTTAGCAATAAGTACTGCGGAGCCGCCATGTGGCATCGATTCAATGAACGGTTGAAGATCGTCTATGGTAAGTTTTTTCCACTCGTCTTGCAATTTTTGGGGAAATTGTTCTGAAATGGAATATTTATAATTCCGCACACGCTTGTCAAGTTCTTTCCGAAGATTTTCTATTAGATTCAGATCGGGTGATTGGGCTGACCATTTCAAAAGCGGATTTTGTTTGTGGGAAAGCACTGCTTGACGAGCTTGAATGTATGCTTTCGGTCGTTATCATGCTGAAACAAATAGTTGCGACCACAGTTTTTCCTCCAATAAGGCAGCAAATGATCTTGCAAGGTATCCTTATGCATTGCACCATTAATCTTGCCGCGGATTTCAACTAACGGATCGACATCTTTTCCACAAGATGCTCCCCACAACATAACGTGTCCTCCGACATGCTTCATTATAGGAATAACATACCTCGAATCATATCTTTTGTTTTTAGTTTGTCGGAAGTTGTGTTTTTCACCCCTTCCAAAAAGGTTGAACTCCGATTCATTGGAAAATAGTACTTTTTTCCAGTTTTTTCTTGACCAGTCTTTGTGTTCCTTGAAAAAAGCCAGTGGGGACCGCTGATTTTTTTTTTTTTTTTTTTTACTTATGAAATTTTTTTTAACACCGACTCTTCCATAAAGTCTTAGGTAAGCGTCTTTACACGGTAGACCGACTTATTTCAGCAATATTTTCACTCCGTAAATCGCGAGATATTTGCAGCGGCATTTTTACGCGGGGCATCAACTGCTTTCCTCCTGATAATTCTGCCCACACGAATAGTCATTTTTCGGAGTCTCCAAGTCCTGAAAACGTAGCCAATCTTTATATATTTTTTAAATATTGTTCACAGTAGATTTTCTGATCGATAACTTTGCCGCAATCTCACGAGAGGATTGACCCTTTAGCGACAAACAAATGACTTGTTAATTTCATCTACGTTATTCACATTGATTAATTTACAAGCACGGCCAAAAAAAAAACCACTTTACCGATAGCAAAAACTAACGAAAGACGAATGGCCGGAAACATTTGCACACGCGAATTGCGAATTCCTCCTCTTTGCACCAAGTGTCTTCCGTATACAATCAAAGTGATCGCGTGGTCAGAGATCATTTGAACATTCCTAAATTTTGGAGCAATTGCGCTTCGTCTTCGCTGAAACGTTCTGGCAAACAAATCAAAGAAACTAACTGGCCGGAAACTTTTGACCGCCACTGTAATTCAGATGGAAAATACATGACTCGATTAAAACTCCCCTTTATGCAATTCACGCCAATACACGGTATTTTGCACCGATTATTTTGTGTATCTTTAGAATTTATATACACCATGTAGTGTGGAATGTATTTTTTAGGTATATTATTTCGTATGAAATACTACCTATTACATTCTCCTCTATGTTGGAATTCCTGAAATATTTTTGCAGATCTACAACGATCATGACCCCTAGAACCCAAAACCACCCTCAGTAAAAAACTTTATTTATCACTTTCTTCTGGACGCGATAACTTCCATAATTCTGCACAAATCTCTTCAAAACTGATACATAAAATGAAGGGGCATAAAATATCGGTCAAGTTCGTTATTGGGCAAAATCGGACCAAGGGGATGGAAATAGGGAAGGGTTTTGTGAAAACCGAAAAACCTCTATAACGTCTCAATTTTTGTACATATAAAATCAGTTTAAAGTTTTTATTACTTCTAAAAATTGGGCCAAAAATTTATGTATCACAGATTTTTGATAAAATTAAAAATGGGCTCAAGGGGCGCAAAAATAGGGTTTCAGGTAGAAAAAAAATCATAACTTCGCCAATTCTCAAGATATCAAATCCAATTAAATTTATTATAAATCTTCTTAATATTATCTACAACTTTTAAATTGACAAGTTTTTAATAGGACCAATTCGTACCGCAAAAAAATAAAAACGAAAAAAAAGGAGGGAGTTGAAGAAAAGATCCATAACTTCGTCAATTCACAAGATATAAAATCCGCAAGAATTTATTATACATCTTCTTAATATTGTCTACAACATTTATATTGACAAGTTTTTGATAGGATCAATTCTTACAGCAAAAACAAATTAAAAATATATAGCGGTTGAAGAAAAAAATCATCGTATTAAGGGTGTATTCAAATCCAAACTGATTATGTTCCGACTCATTTTTAACTTAATTTTTGCTCTCAAACGCATCCAATTGGTAGATTCTCTTACTCAGAAACTATATAATGTACCGTAGTGATCAGTTTTTTGATAGAGGCACAATATATTAAAAAAAGTGCGTTCAAATTAGGCATTTTGAACCGAATTTCCCAAAGCGACTGTGTTAGAAACGAAAAATATGGTCCTACTGAGAAAATAATTGTTTATAAATCAAGTTTTAATTAATTAAACGAAAAATAAAAATACAGGCCGCTTATAAATCTCTTCAAAAATCGCGTCGTTAAGTTTAATATTTTTTCTATTAAAAATGAATCCGAAAATGTGCCAGAAAATTTCGAGTTGTTGAGCATGGAAAAGTATTTTTTTGAATACCGCCTTAACATGATTCTGATAAAACCAGCTCTTATATAAAAATGAAATAAAAACTCATCAAAAGCGGCCAGATAAAATTGTTGAAGTGGATTTATCAAAATCATGATTTAGTTTTTGTTGATGAAATTAGTATACTAACTTCGAAATCTACCTCCGCCTGTAGTCCGGACCGGCAGGGATTTTTTAAACTTAAAAACGCATACTGTCACTTAAAACACACTCCCAGCAATTATCACTAATAGGTAGTATTGTAGGCGAAATCCTTTGTGTATCTTTGTAAATAAAGGATAAATGCTTTTCGCATCATATTCTACAGAAAACATCTTCTATTGAACGTCAGTAATGCACATCAACTTCATTATGTCTAAAATAGAATAACAACATTAAAATACGCTGCAAACGGTTTTCAACTCCAAAGACCATTATATATCTCAAAATTTTATGGTGACACTGTAAATGAATGATAAATTCTTCGCACTCCATATTCTTCAAAGAACATGTTTTAGTTCACCTTAGAAATTCATATAAATTCATTATGTTTCTAATAGTGTAACATTATTAAAATACAGTGCAAAGAATTTCCCCCCATTTTCCGAAATGTTACAGAATTGTTTTGAGTGCGACCCTGTAAACGAACTATAAATGCTACACATTTCATTTTCAATAGCAAACATACTATAGCAAGTATCCATAATACGCATTAATAATAAGCCAATAACATGGCAATCCAGATTTCAGTCGAATTCGAAATCCTTCAAAATGTCGATTTTTTTATATGTAGCAAAAATAAAAATCGA
This sequence comes from Maratus speciosus, assembly GCA_963932465.1. Classification (NCBI taxonomy): domain Eukaryota; kingdom Metazoa; phylum Arthropoda; class Arachnida; order Araneae; family Salticidae; genus Maratus; species Maratus speciosus. Next base: position 680,207,438 of record OZ010787.1, on the reverse strand, counting down.
TTAGAATCATTTTACATAACTGCTAAATTTTGCGCTTTTTTCTTACCACTAAAATTTATTTGATCATTTTGCTTATTTGATCATCCCAAACAGAAAATTGTACCAGAAAAAGGTAAACAACTAGAAAACAGGAATTCTGCTTTTTCAGAATTTAGTGTCGCCCCCGATGAAAAACTAGTCGTTGGGGGCCACCGTAATACTTACCCATCATGGATAAACATAATATAAAATATGTAAATAAAACATGTGATACATGCTAAGCATTGTATCATGTTACTTTTATTCATAATTTAATTTACTTGGACTCCCTTAAATATAATTAATATAATCCCTGAAGCTAATATTACTTTTTGTTGCATTAAAATATCTCAATTTGTTGATTTTCTGTAATCAAGTAAACACTATTGGTTTACAATGGAAGTCTATGGGAATTTGGCGAAATATTTGAGATACCGCCAATTTGGCGTCCCTTTTGGCGACTAATGTTTTCGCCAAACTTGGCGGCATTTGGCGACAGAACAGGGTCCCCTTTATGGTAACCCCCTTATAGGTATGGAGGTGCATTAAATGCTTGACATTTACGATAAGCCATTATTGGCATTTAATCTTATAGTTTGGCGATAGTTTTACTTACCCATCATATGTAGTATAGGGTAAGTCTTGTAATCGTTTTAAAAATCGAAAATTTTTCTCTGGACGGATATACACGTTTCAGACACTGGAGATTCCGAAAAACATATTTTTAGAAAAAAAAAAATTGTGTGTGTGACTGTAAACGCTCTATCCCCGAACAAATTGAGATAGAGACTTGAAATTCGATGTGTACTTAGGGAGTAATAATGGGAAGAAGCCTATTCAATATCAGTAACCTCGATTAACCGGAACTATTTTTTTCGGAGTCTTGAAGTATTCGTTCTGATAAAAGGTATACAAAAACTTTCGAAATTGTTTATTTGAAGGAGTGAACATAAAAGACAAAAAACATAAAATTTGCATCACGAATGAACATGATCGGATAATTAGTTGCCGAGATATTTGTAATTCTATTTTTCACACTCTTCGATTTTTCATGACCCTGTATTTCATTCAAATTTCAATTCAAAGATATATTTTAATTGGAAACGAGACGCTTAATCCGACGCAGTAAACTATTAGTTAATAGCATTTTAATTTTTCGAGTTATAAGGATGCTTCTTTTACGCAATTCGGTACTACTCGATTATCCCGCCGACCAAAAAACTATCGCCAAACTATAAGATTAAATGCCAATAATGGCTTATCGTAAATGTCAAGCATTTAATGCCTCTCCATACCTATAACGGGGTTTACCATAGAGAGGGGGAACCTGTTCTGTCGCCAAATACCGCCAAGTTTGTCGCCAACTCGGCGGTATATAGCCAAATTTGGCGGCCAAAATGAGTTGCCAAAAGTGACGGCAAATTGGCGGTATCTCTAATATTTCGCCAAATTCCCATAGACTTCCATTGTAAACAGATAGCGTTTACTTGCTTACAGAAAATCAACAAATTGAGATATTTTAATGCAACAAAAAGTAATATTAGCTTAAGGGGTTATATTAATTACATTTAAGGAAGTCCAAATAAATTAAATTATGAATAAAAGTAACATGGTACAATGCTTAGCAAATATCACACGTTTTATTTTCATATTTTATATTATTTATATCCATGATGGGTAAGTATTACGGTGGCCCCCAACGACTAATTTTGGTCGGCGGGATAATCGAGTAGTACCGAATTGCGTAAAAGAAACATCCTTATAACTCGAAAAATTATTATCATATCAACTAACAATTTACTGCGTCGGATTAAGCGTCTCATTTCCAATTAAAATATATCTTCGAATTGAAATTTGAATGAAATACAGGGTCATAAAAAATCGAAGAGTGTGAAAAATATGATTACAAATATATCGGTAAGTAATTATTCGATCGACTTCATTATTGATGCAAAATTTATGTTGTTTTATTGTCTTTTATGTTCACTCCTTCGAATAAACAATTTCGAAAATTTTTGTATACCTTTTATCAGAACGAATATTTCGAGATTCCCCAAAAAAATAGTTCCAGATAATCGAGGTTACTGATATTCAATAGGCTTCTTCCCATTATGACTTCCTAAGTACATACCAAATTTCAAGTTTCTATCTCAATTTGTTCGGGAGATAGAGCGTTTACAGACACACGCACAGACACACGCACAGACACACGTACAGACGGACGGCAAAAAAAAAAAAAAAAAAAAAAAAAATTCTACAAATATTTTTTTCGGAATCTCTGGCGATGCGCCAACTGTAAAGATTTCTTAACTGCTCGCGCATTACGTCACGTGGCGGACAGCTTCGCTCGTTTCAATAGCTGTATGCCGCTCTGCGATGGAATTTTTTTTTCTGTGAATGATTTTAATTTTAATTATTCTGTTATTTTAACAGACATTTTGAAAAGAACCTAGTGAATGCACTATATCAGCATGTTCTAATAACTCTCGGAGAACACGTATACAGATTTAAAAATACAGTACAAAGTCTCAAATCCGGACGTCGAAATCCGGAATTCTTCAAAAGCCGGGCATTTTGTTAACAGACGATTATTATTCTGGAGAATCGCAACGAGAAAGTAGAAAAAAACTAAAATAGCAGAGGCCAAATTTACTATATTAGGCTGCAATTTTAAACCCGAATTCCTTTTACGAACGTCAAAAAATTTCTGCAGAACGCGAAAATCTCTAAACATTGCATAAAAGAATCGCGAGAAATTCCGAATAAACTTAAATGAAAGTGAAAAAAAAAAAAAAAAGAAAAAAAAGAAAGAAAGAAAAAGAGGACAGCATTTACTATATTGAACTAAAAGATTAAAACCGGACTTCTTTCACAAATGCGCCATGAAATGAAAAAGAAAAAAAAAAAAAACAGTCCAAAACTAGCAGAGGAGAAAATTTATTATATTTGGCTAAATGTTGGTAACCGAGTTCCCTTTACAAATCTCAAAACTCTAAAATTCGTATAAAAAACTCGCGAAAAATGCAAACTGCGAATAAACTTTATTGAAAAAATGACAAGATTTACTATACTGGACAAAAAAAATAAAGCCGGATTCCTTTTATTCATACGGGAAAATCACCGCAAAATTAAAAAAAAACCGTCACAAATTGCATAAAATTTTTTAAAAATTTCTTTTCTTATGTTGTTATATTTTTTTTAATTAAAAAAAATTTCCTCTATTAAAATATTTGTTTTAGCATTATCTTTTTTTACCTTCTTTTATCTGTAATAGAAGAAAGTATTGTAGTCGAAATTTTGTTCGACTTATGGTTTTCGACGGATTTACACATTTTAAGGGTAGGAGACACCGAAAAACATGTTTTTACAAAATATCTGTCTGTCCGTATATACGTGTGTCTCATTATATCATCGGAAAATATACGAAGTTAATCATAGAATTGAACCAAATTTTATATAAGTGTTTTGCTGTAATGGTGCTGTAGTAGAGATTTTTGTGCCATTTTCTATATTCTATCATCGAAAAGTGTATGAAGTTACGCATAGAATTGAACAAAATTTCATGTGTATGTTTTTGACTATGCCCAGTAGGTCCAGGTTGAATTTGGGGATATTCCGCCGGGAGGGGGCGCTGTAATAGCGATTTTTGTGCCATTTTCATTATTGTTTCATCGGAAAGCATAGATTTGAACCAAACTTCATACATATGTTTTTGACTATTGACTCCAAGTCCCAGTTGAAAATGGATACGTAACCTTGGAAGGGAGCGCTGTGATAACGATTTTCTCGATTTTTCGTTGTTCTGTTGTACATTTGCTGCTGATGCAGTGACATTCATTTCGTTTCTAGCTGACCCGGTGATTCGCAAACAGAAAAACGATAATATTTACTTTATTAAATATTATGTTCGAGTTACTCTGATTAATAAAATGAAGAAGGAATTCAAGATAAAAATTAATGTAGGGTTGAGGTAATAACCCATAAGCAGTGCTTAATTTGCTTCGCTACTTCTTTATTTTTAGTGGAAATTTAAATATTGGTCTGATTTCATTTGCGCTCATTCCGGATTTCAACGAAAATAGTGTTTCTAAAAATCAGTGCCTATATTTTATTTTTCTGTCCATGCCATCTCCAATCTTTTGCGTTCTTTCCTACCAAAGCACTTATGTGACATAATGTGTCATGTGTAGCGGTTTTTTTTTTTTTTTTTTAATGATTTCAGAACGGCGATGAGGAATGTCAGAATTAGTCGCAAATGTTTTGCCGTTTTTACTCGCTGCTTTTTGTTCGTGTTTTTAAAATATTCTCTCTGATAAACTTTCTAGCTCTGTGCGGTACTTAATTTGCTCCGACACAGAAGTGCTGAACGTCTTTATTTTTAGTGAATATTTAAATATTAGTCAGAACAGACCGTAGTTTATAAATAGAATTGAACCAAATTCTATTTATATTGAACCAATGTCAAGTCCGTGACGAGTAGGATTTTCTGGAAATTCCCCACTCCTAATTTTGATGTTTTTGCTCTGGTCATTTATTAGAATTTGGGGCTTCTTATACACTTAGTTGTTATTACTGCAGAATATTAGAGCTCTTGTAGTTTTGTTTTGTTTTTTTTCTAGAAACTAAGCCCTGTGTATATATATTGTTACAGATATTTGAATCATATTGATGTGCATTTGAAACTAATGAATTTAAAAATTGAATTTTGTTTATTAATGAGGATCAATGATTTTGCTACCTGATAGTGTGTAAAAAGTATTAGTCACACATTGATTTATTGAAAGTATGATAATGGTTCTTACTTTTTTTTTTCCTTTCTATTTTTTTTTTTGAAAATGTTAATTCATTGTTAAATCTGTATATCTCCATAAATTTTCTTTCTATTGTTTCTTATTTGTATGGAGAAATGTTATATTCGATGTATTTTATAAGATAACATGGAAATTTTAGAACTGAAGTTGTTTTAAATTTTTCAATTTTTGCTGAAATTTTGTATACATGAAATAACGATATTGCTATTTGTATATCATCTAAAAAATATGTATAGTGCATATTTTTTTTTTCATAATAGAATTAGTTTAATTTTAGAGTAATATTTTTGTATTATTTATATCCTGAATAAGCATAGTGACATTCGAAATTTTTTTAAAACTTATATCTTGTAATCGGACAATGCATTATTGTTAAAAGTTTTGATGCGTGACTTTTGTTTAATTTATTCTGTTTGATAATTCTAGTCATTTTATTACTGCTGTGCCATCGTATTCATATAATTCATTTTATTTTGCAATAGCTTAAAAGTTTTCATTTGTACTTTTACGCATTAAAAATTTAATTTTTTTCGCGAATTTACTCAAGTATTTGAATGTAAATAAACGTATCGCGATATTATTTAACAATTATGTATTTTATATTTAATTAACTCCAATCAGTGTTTGAACAAATTATTCTAAGAAAAGTTATTTCGTTCAATTTACTTTCGAAGATCTGCTTTTTAAAAATTTATTTACTTCATATTCCGTTCTTTTACGCATCCATTTACTTTCTCACGGCTAGTCGATCTCCGATCTTGTCCGCCACATGACGTAGCAGCCCTGTTCTGCTCTGATTGGCTATCCTTCAAATGGAACAACCTTATGAAAAAGAACCTTGATTGCTGGTTTCTGTAAGGTAACGTTTTTTTTTTTTTTTTTTTTTCACACAAAATGAGCTGGAGAAAGAAATAGCATACCGTACCGGGGGCTAATAAAATTATAATAGATGACGTATAAGCTAAGACCTAAAACCCTGTCCCAATTTTGCCCCGGATTCTTGGGATTCCGTCTTACCAGGTTTCGTTTTCAGTCTAATTAATACTTATCTGATAGTATTAAGAATCTGTTATTACTAGATTGTGAAAAACACCATTTTTAACCCCTTGGGGACGAGCGATTGTTATACGTGCCGCGTAAGGTGCTCAGAATCAGTGATTATTCTCACCAGTAAATTTTTATTGTAAATTTTGCCTTATTTAATCCGAGCATTTTCCCGATTCAATTAGTCAATAATTTGTTTTCAAAAACCGGTGATAAAAGATTAAAAATTCTAGAAAAGACGCTCGTCCCGAAGGGGCTAGAGATTTTGTTACGTCTGTCGCAAAAAAGTGCTACATTGTTCAATAAAATTCCTTGGGTTAAAGCAACTTCCAGAGTAAGATGATTCAACCATATTGATAATCTTTAGTTATTTTTTTAATTAGAATACTTAACCCCATTTCCTATAATTATAGCATTAATTGAAAGAGCTAAAATATAGAAGTTTGTATTAACAAACCTCTATATTTTAGCTCTTTAAATTAATCTGAGAATGCATTAATGGAGAACTTATTTCTCACAGAAACATCCTGGATGACAACCCTACTTCATTAAGCATGCCAAGCTTTGGAAGTTAAGTTTAACAAGGGGATATACCTGGGTTACAGAATACAGCTGAAAGCCATTTTATTAATTGCGCCAACAGTTAGCCGAAGAAATCGCTAAAGATCACGATTTACAATCAGCCTTTTTGATTAAAATCATTTAAGTGGTTAAGTGCATAATTTAATTACACGTCTCATATTTGTGTTTCACGCATATTTTATCTATTTATTTATTGATTGAAGTATGATTTAACTTTGTTATGGAATATAAGCTGGAAATAAATGCTGAGCTATTTATATTTAAAAGCAAATGGATTTATTTTTCGTAATCGTCTGCTCGCGATCAGATAGATTTTAAAACAAAATCCATGGATGAAAATTATTTTAAAAACAATAGTAATTGAGTAAATGGCAATACATTTTTTAAAAAATGTGCGGTACAGTTTTCAAAGAAATCTCTTTGTAAGAACACTTTTTTCATATTCGGCTACATAAAAATTTAAAATGTACGATGTTTAGAAGTTTTAAAAAATTGCAGGGAAATTTAAATGTCTGCTGAAGCCACCGTGAGAATGACGTTGGCGTTACCCACGAACACGTTTGTCCTTCATAATATAGATAGTCGGTGTTAATGTAAACTTTCCTGCTCAATGTCTATCTGTGTTATTAGTGTTCTTTATAAGTATTTTTTAATTTCCTTTGCTATTAAAAAAGTTAGGCTCGTTTTACGTATTTTCACAGTATCCACGGTACCATTTATGGAGCCATTTTAAACTAGATGGATGTGCCAATCCCAAAACTTTCTTCTATCTCATACTTCTTAATGTTTCAAAAAGTAGTTGCAAATGTTAACACATCAATAGTATTAGTTCAGTTACTATACTAACTTTGATTTTCATCTTAAATTTCTGCTTCAGTCAATGAATCGGAGTAAAAGCGAGTTAATCTCCACACTGTTAAAAATACGGTGAAAAATTACCTCTGTTTTTTAAAGGCTCTCTATTTTCTGACCAAAGAGAACGCTACATTAACACCTATGAAGCGCTCTTATTGGCCAGAAAATAAATAGCCTTGAAAAACAGAGATAACACGATATTTTTAACAGTGCATAATGACATTTATTAAAATCAATAGTTTTTCGTTATTCTGTTGTTAACCTGCTGTTTGGGAATAGACGACTTAGCAGGATGCGAACTTCCTGTCACTCCACGAGCCGCGTTTTACAACAGAACTTCGAAAATTCGAGAAAATCTCTTATAAATCCCCCTTCGGGAGAATATTTTGAAATTGTTGAAAATCTGCAGTTTGGGAATAACTGGCTTAGCATGATGGGAAGTTCCTGTTGCTGAACGAGACCCAGATTTACAATAGAACTAAGAAAAATCGAGAAAATTACGTAAAAATCGCTATTACAGCGCGCTAGGAGGAATATATTTTGAAATTCAAGGAGATTGTTTGCCATAGCAAAAAACAAATATGAAATTCGGCTTAGTTCTATGCTTAACTTCATACACTTTACGATGGTACAATAATGAAAATAGCACAAACATCGCTATTACAGCGCCCCCTTTGGCAATTTTTTCCAAGTTGAGTCACGATCTACTTGCCATAGCCGAAAACCTACACAAGAAAATTGGTTCAATTCTATGCACTTTTCATGCACCTTTCGATGGTACAATAATGAAAATGGTGCAAAAATTGGTATTACAGCGCCCCCTTCCGGCGGAATTTTTGAAAGTTCTGTGAACACCTGTTTGCCATAACCAAAACCCTACACAAACAATTTAGTTCAGTTCGTGCATAACTTCATGCATTTTTCGATGGTATAATTCGGACACACGGACATTTTCTATAACCATGTTTTGGGGGATCTCTGACACCTAAAACGTGCAAATCCGTCGAAAACCGGTAATCGAAAAAAAGTTCGATTACAATACTTTCTTCTATCAAAGATAGAAGAAAGTAAAAATCATACAAACGTACGGTAAACCGGCCTAAAAATAAGGGAGGGAAATAAAATCGCCTATCTCAAAATGGATTATTTTTTCTGGTTAAATATTGATAAATGCAAAAATACTCCGTCGGATAAAATTGCACTCTACTGAAAACTAAACTTCAGATTTCTTTCTTTTAACAACATCTTATATTTCTATTTTTCCGTATACAAAATAATGATTTTCTTACGTAGTTTAGTCAAGTATTTTTAGAATGTTGCATTAAAAAAATAAATTTTATGGTATTAGAAAGTCACTTTGTAAATAAATACCATGTGTAAAATATTTTTGAAAATACTTTTCTTTTTCCATAAAATTTAAATGCTTCTTTCAAGATTTATGTTAGTAATATTTCAACCTTGTAAGTTAAAAGACATAAGATAAAATTTTTTTGAGGAATATAAAAAATATAATTGTGGCAAAATACGAAAGAATGTACAATTTCTAATTTCTATCCGTCAATAATACAAAAAGTAGTACATACACTTTGAAATTTAAAGCGGTCATAATGTTTATTCACAGGTTAAAAGATCAAAGCTTATATAAGTCTAGTCTAAAAAGAGTCCTGAATACAAAACTGCATTCAGTTTTAATTTTTTAAATATATATGTAAATTTAAATATTTTGTTATTTTGTGAAATATATTTTTATTACATTGGCACTTTTGAAATGAAATAAAAATTATAGAATTTAAAGTTTTTTTTTCCTAACATTAAAATATTCTTTTTGAGCATATTTAATTTTAATGCAACACTATTTGAATATTTTTACTTTTATGCATTAAAAGATTAATGCTGAATTGCTCTCGGTTTTTTAAGTACAGCATTAAATTCTTTGCAAAGTGAAGAAAGAATCATTTAATATTTAGGAGTTATTTTCGTATTGAATAAAATATTTAAAGTGTTTTATAAAAAAAAAAAAAAAAATACTTATCTAGGAAGTGATCTATAAATTTGTATTCATTTTACAAGAAATAACGTGCGGTACATTTCCTATATTTAGCAATGTGTTTGAGAGGAGCGTTAATTATCTGAAAGCTTGAACGATATGCTTATGAGGCAAGTGTAAATTACCATGTACTTATTCAAATCGCACCTAATATAATTTACGAACATATATTAGATGATAATATTATTAATTAATACACAATGCAACATGTACTACTAATAAAGCATATAGTAAGGACGAATTGCAATTAAAATTGTATTTTAGTCAAAAAACAACATTCGGTCAACATAAATTTTATTGACTATACACGAGTTATTTCTTCGAATATATTACCAATATTGTCATTAAATGTTGCCGAAATATAGTAATGTTTGCATTTTACCGATATTGCACCAATATGTCAATATAGACAAGGCACATCTCACTATTTCATTGTAAATATTTCATATTTACTGCCAATGTTTCATTAATAGTCTTTTCTGTGTATATATTTCGCTGAGAAGAGTGGAGTAAAACCACATTTCGTAGGGATAGAAAAATTAAAAGATTAAGAGACAAATTGCTGGTTACAGCCAATCAGATTAAAAATCGACTTGGATCAAAACTATCACATGACGCCAAACGCAGAATAATAACCGAATCCGTATTCATCAAGAAAAAAAAATTAACTCGTAAGCCTTTTCTGTAACCGCGTCGCAAACAAGCAAGACTTCAATGGGCAAAACAGAACATGCGTTATCGTGACGTATGGATTAGTGTTATTTTTTCTGATGAAAAGAAATGGAATTTGGATGGTCCAGGTGGCTTCTCATTCTATAGGCGTGCCTTGAGGAAAGATACGAAGAGCATATTCAGAAAGCAACAACGTGGTGGTTAGCTCATGGAATGGGGAGCTTTTGGCAACAATGCACAAACGTCTCTTTGCTTCCTAAACGGCAGACAAAATTCACAAAAGTACCAGGAAACTCTCAGTGAGCATTTGTGACCGTTTGGCGAACTCCTAGTGGATCCCAACTGGACCTTTCAGTAAGACAATGCATCGATACTGACTGCCCGTTGCACAAAAGAATGGCTTAGATCTCAGAATATCAGTGTGATGAACTGGCCAGCACTCAGTCCGGATCTCAATCCGATAGAGAACATCTGGGAATTCGCTCGCGTGACGTCTGCAAGAATGGGCAGCAGTAATACTCAGTGCAAAAGCTCAAATCGGAGATCGAGGAAGCCTAGTACAAAATCGTTCACAAAACCTTCCATTATGTTATGAATGGAAAATCGCGTGTTCGATCTCATCAGGTGCAACGGAGACACCATAGACTACTAAAGTGCTTTTGTGCTTTGTGAAATGTAAATTTTTCTTTTTTATGCATAAACTTTTGCGACATCACAATTTTGATTTATTTTATTATAATTTATTATTTTCCTTACAATGAATTGTTTCCGAATTCGAAACATTAATTTGTAATCCAATTATTCGGATACAGTAAAAATTTCAAACTATTCCGGTGTATATTTTTCATTTTATAAAAACATTGAGCTTGAGCGTAAACTTTTGCGCCGCACTGTATTATAAAAAATTACAAAAACCACAAATTTAAGTCCAAATGCAGCGTGATTGAAAGGGGAAAAAATGAAAATGTACTGAATCAGTCCCAATTTGAGGTATTTCATCGTATGCGATATAAGTAGTGCTGTTTAGAATTGAACATTCGAAAAGCTCAGATCATAAATGTGGTAAGTGACACAATCACCATTTTAAGAAAATAAGCTGTAAAGTTCAAATCGTTATTTGCGCTTATTGTCATATGCCTCCTTTATCCATTAAAATCTCTGGGTATTAGGATTTTTTCAAACAGTAATTTAACAGATGGTTATTGTCACACACCACCTTTATCATCTGAGCTCATCATTTATAAACAAACGTTGATTACAATGTTGCGAATGTGATAATACTTCAGTTAAGAATACGGACTTTTCGTACATATTCGTATCACTACGTACAAAGGCGTTACTCATGCCGCACCCTGTGTTATAGAATCCAAATACTATCCGATATACTTCATCACATAGGCATAAAGATCTCTAACATCACTTAGGCATGAAGATCTCTAACATCACTTAGGCATGAAGATCTCTAACATCACTTAGGCATGAAGATCTCTAACATCACTTAGGCATGAAGATCTCTAACATCACTTAGGCATGAAGATCTCTAACATCACTTAGGCATGAAGATCTCTAACATCACTTAGGCATGAAGATCTCTAACATCACTTAGGCATGAAGATCTCTAACATCACTTAGGCATGAAAATCTCTAACATCACTTAGGCATGAAAATCTCTAACATCACTTAGGAATGAAAATCTCTAACATCGCTTAGACATGAAGATTTCCTATGCTAAGGAATAAATGGAAATGAAACTCGAATTTTACAAATTTCAAACTTCAAGGGGTAAAACGGATGAAAACCTTATAAAAACACTTCTAAAAAGAAACAATTAGCATGATTTCTTGTAGGCAAAATTTGTATGCTTCTACTGGAACAAATGGCATGTTCATTTGCATCTAATATTAAGCGGTTTAAAAAAGGAAAATCGTGCAAAAATGATAATTAAGAAAATTCAGATTTGGCATGGAATAAAGTTTCAGATTGCAGAGGCTCACTCAGAACGTTCTTTTTCTTAAACTTTTTATTTTTAAAGTTTAAAAAAGGAAGAAAAAGTATTTGTTCTTCTCTTCAACATGAAACATAGTTTTACAAAGATATACACACAATTTTTAAAGAAAGAGAAAAAAATATTATAACAATATTATAACAATATTATCATAAATATTATAACAATAAAAACATCAACTACTAAGAAAAAACACTCGAATCGCAGTAAAGAATTGCCTTATAGTTTACCTTTTCCTGAAATATATAGTTAAATATGCTGCATTTTCAAAAATTTAAATTTGTAACATTTATTGAGCCTTGAATTATTTTCACATCCATTCTCGGATGTGCTGAGCGTGTGGCCCATACCCTCGAGTCCATGGACTCCATATTATAATTAATTATATAGAGTGAACCAAAATTCTTGCCCTGATTATAAATACAGGGTGTCCATAATTAAACGACCCTACTTTAAAGTTGGCTACAGGTGAAACTATTGGTCAGGAAATTGTGAAATTTTGGGGCGGACATAATAAAGGAATGGGAATTTGTTTGAGCGAAAAAAATTAGTTCAAAATTTCGCCACCAGAGGGCTCTGTTTAGTGAAGTACACATTTTTTTTTTTTAAGTTTTACGCTTTATTTTTCTCAGATTAAATAAGAGAAATATACAGACCGCACCCTGAAAAAAAAAATCATAAAAACTTTAAAAAATTATTGGTGTTCGAATTGAACGGACCGTACAAACTATGAAAAAAAATCCGTCTACAACAGCCGCCATTTTTTTCTCAGATCTCAGGCCTAGTATTCAGTGGGCGGTGGCTAAATGTGTAATTTGTTTAAAAAACGCCCTCTGGTGACGAAATTTTTAACTAATTCTTTTTTTGCTCAAATAATTTCCAATTTTTTTTTTTTTTTTTTTTTTTTTTTTTTTTTTTTTTTTGTCCGACACAAAATTTCACAGTTTTCTGACCAATAGTTTTGTATCTAGACAACTTTAAAGTGGGGTCGTTTAATTATGGACATCTTGTATTTATTGTTCCCAAACTATTATAATTAGACATACGTTTGTTTGGGTACATTGTAAGTACTGTTATATATATACTTTTTAAATACCACGTACCGTATTCAACGTGTACCCCCTTGTTAGCTTGGATAATGTCTAAGCGTTATTCTAGTTCCCGCCAAGTATTCTTTAACATGTCTTCTGTTACAGTACACACAGCAGCTTGTATCCTAGTCTTCAGTTCTTCGACTTCAGCAATTGGTGTGACAAAGTCTCTGTCCTTGATATAGCCCCCAAAGAAAAAAAATCCAGAGGATTAATATCTGGAGAGCGCGGAGGCCGAAGTGTTGGTCCATCTCTTCTAATCCGGTAATGTTTCGCTGTATTGCACAAAAAACTACTAAAACTGACCTATCCAATGATACAACAAATTACATTGCTATACAAACGGTTAATTTGTAATGAATTATAATAAGGGCAAGACTTTTGGTTCACCCTGTATAATCGTTAAATCAACAAATTGCCTATGTTTGCAATAAGGGCGAAAGGCACAATGATTAATTGTTCAGGACAGCCATAACAAAAAATTATGCACCCTGTTATTGCTTAATGTGTAAAGTTTTAATTTTTAGGTATTTTTCACATTCAGTTTTTTCCTGCAAAAATTTGTGATTGGTAATAAGGGCTCAAGTAGCTCCTTAAGCCCTTAATGCACAACATCTATGGATAATACCTGTGCGATAAGCCCTGCTCAATTCTCTCATTAATAGAGATACACGTACGCCCTTACCATATATTATAAAATATTGCCTCCTGACTCTACATATGCACTTAACATAATTTATGCAATTTCAACGCATTGGCATGTTGTCAAAAATTTCGCATTTTTTTTTTTTTTTAACTCTTGGTTCCAAATGTCGCACATGTGTGCCTGCGTGAACATGCATTGGTGTAAGTATGTTTTCATACGTGCAAGTGCTGATAAATTTACGTAATCGTATCCTGTATTCCTATTTTAATAAGCTTATGCCTTAGCGAATAATTATTACATTGTTATAACACAGTTTAAACCAAACTGTCTTACCCTCATTATCATGTCAATGTTACAGACGTACATTTTAAGCTTTATAATATAGATATTTCTTTAAAATATATATCGCCATTTATGGATTAATGGCAATTTTTTTTTCTATTTGATGACAAAAATTTTGCTTTTTAACGACCTTAAACATTGGTTTTATGACAACATCCCTATGTCAACTAAGAACTTAGCCAAAAATTAAACAAATTATTTCTATTAAATGGATTGTTTAGATGCAATTTAAATTTTAATATTATTTAAACTTTACAAGTCAGCATATGTCGAATTTAAAAGTGAAAATTACGTCTTTTTTTAAAAAAAAATCACAAATGCCAATATATATTTGGTATGAAGGGTACAAATGCAAATATTCTGATAAACGCAACACTATTTTCACAAGGAAACTTTTCGTCTCTTTCAGACTAGAAACGTAAGTTAATACCTGAAAGAATTTCTATCTGACGATGAAAATTTACAGGAAATTAAAATGAATTATAATTAAATGAATTTGATATTGAACATTTTAAAAGGTGAATTTACCTCATGTTAAAAAATATGACTCTTGTTATAGCTTTAGATTTTTATAAAATATACAGAATTGATTTTGCCAAAAAATTAAACACAGTGTGCTTAAAATAATCCATTTATTTTTTACATTATAATAATATTTCGGGAATTTAAGGAAAAGTGACTCAATCGAAAGTAAATCAATCAAGTAATCATTTATAAAAATGCACGTTTTCTTTTTAAAATGACTCAGTTTCAAAGTTCCTTTAAAAGTTTTTATTTACCTCCTTTAAAGTTTGGTTTTTATCTGAAAATTAAGAAAAAATATCTTTGTGATGTTGGACTTTAATCATAACTTAGGATGAAAGTAAGTAAAAGGTGCATCTCCTTTAAAAAATCATTATAACTTGTTAATTTCTTATAGATTACATTTCTCATAGGAGACATTCTCACATACTTTTGACTGAATAATTATTTTTATTATAGCTACTACGTTTTCTTCAGTTTTTTTACTTCTTATAGCAGAAAATATGCCATTGCATGATTGTATAACAACATTAAGGAGATAAATAAGTTTTGGACGATGTTGGGAGTCGAAATGTACCATTAAATTCCTCAACGCCTCGCGTCCCTGATGCTGATTTTGGAGTTGTCTGTATAAATATTTTTCAATAAAAGTAATTTGACGTAATTTTGTTTTCGAAACTGGGACTGTTTTTTATATAAATATGTAGCAAAAAATTAACCTGTACACATTTGTACGGTCATTATTATTTTTTGAATTCTATCTCTGGATTTTAGATTCCTTACTGTCCCTCTTGCTAAACTTATGCAGAAAATCACTCCAGATGCAGAATTAATTTCAGCTTTTTCTCATGCGTAAGTATGCTAGAGAAGAAATGACAGTAATTCTTTGACAGGAAATTTACTGCAGAATTTTAATAAGCATTTAAATATAAATTGCAAGCATTGCGGCTTTATTGATAGTATTACCATTAACAAGATACATTCCTTCACTTTTAAATTAAAAAATGGATTTTTATTTAGTTCAATGTAAATAGCTGTTTCTAAAAATCAATGAACATTGTGGCTATCACTTATGCTTAACATGATTTGCCTAAAAATATGTGATACATTGAAAAAAAGGGTACTCAAAATTGAGTAAAAAGTATTCAATTTTAAATATGCCACATACTCAAAATAGCTCCGATCCAAATGTACTCAAAATTGAGAAACACATGCACTCATTTTTGATTCCATGGTTGTGTTCAAATATGAATCGTTATGTACTGCTCCCTGAACCTACAAATTAAAGTAAAAATGTAGTGGCATTTATTTCCCATTCACAATTATTAACAAGAAATGTATGATTGATTATTTATTACAAAACATAGCAAATTATTAGCAAGAAACACAAATCGAATATTTTTATGACAAGAGCATTATTTGCATAAGCACTTTTAAATTAATTAAAAATATTGTGCATAATTTAATATTTACATTAATAAACAACTTTTATGCCGCAATAAATGAAATAAAACATTACAGGCTACACAAATATCCTCTTTTTTGGTTTTGATAACATGTGATGGATCAAAATTGAGAAAGGATAGGTTCATTTTTGATCCAAACATACTAAGTTCGATATGAGTACATGGATTTACTCATTTTTGAGTACTTCATTTTTTTCAGTGTAATTTTCCTTACCGTTCCATCCTTACCATCTCTGTTCTATTTCTCTATTAAATGGATGATAAGGGTTTCACTGGGTATTAAACATTATTGTTGAATAAGAACATTTTCTAATTATAGCAATAAGAACATGAAAGTTTAAAACTGGAAGTTTAAAAAGGCTCTATTTGTATGTTGAATTTCACATCTTTCTTATTCATGAAAGTTAAAATTATCGGAGAATGGCTCACATGTATTTTGTTAGAAATCATCGTTTTTAAAACTTTTAAGTATTAAGACCCTCTAAACATAACTCCCCGCCCCCCCCCCCCCCCGTAAACAGCCTGTTTTATTACGCTGCTTTAATGAAATCTTAGTAACGGATTCTTTCAAAACAATGATCCTCTATATTTTCTATTTCTTACCAGTGTGAAATGCATTTCTTCAGTAGTAGCATCAAAAACTCAATTAGTTGAAAATAATTTACTTCTGTGTGTTTCAAATGTAAATCCACGTGTAGAAATGCTTTCAAGAGATGCAGTAATGTATTAATATATGTTTACGTTTACTTATCAGACTAACTTGCTTCAATACCAATTACGTAATAGTTTATTATTATTATTTAATAGGAGGATATATTTAATTATTGTACATAAACATTTTATTACCCGACTGTCAAGAAGGGTTATGTGTTTCACGCGTATCTGGGTATGGGGATTTCTTTATACCCTCGAAACATCCCAACGGCTGGATGGATTTTAATGAATGAGGTCTCTATCGATTCGTCTTAACCGTCCGATGGTTATAGGATACGTTTTGTTTTTATAAATTCAAAATGGCGGCCATAAAATACAAAATGGTGGAAGAGACGAAAAAAATTACGCACCCTATTGAGTGGCTTATCATTGGACAGGTCTCTCAAAATGAAGACGATGTTTCATTGACTATTTTACAGTTAGAAGCTCCGTTTAAATATTACACAACCTGGAAGTTGTGTAGGTAGGATCTCTAGCTTTACTGTAACTCTAACCTTCATAGACATCTATAGGCCTTATCAAAACAGTGTTTACAGATAGGAACTAACCATTAAACACAACTTAAAAGTCATCAATACAAGTAAATAAAAAATAGGTAAGTAATATAAAAAATAGTTTCACATTGATGAGAAATAATTAATTAGTTCGGTTTTTTTTTTAAATTTAACTTTTTATTGATCATCCTATCTTTAACTGTTCGCGAACAACAGTTGGAGAAGCAATGTACAAAATATGCAATTGTAATTACTTGCTACAGTACTGTTATATTACTGTTTGCAACAATGAAATTCTTGGTAAAAGATTTTAAATAACAAAATTTATTTTATTTAGAAGGCTGGTAGATATAAATAATAAATTAGCATCTCCGGAACCTGTCTGTTACAGGTAATTAATAATAAAATAATTTAGCATAAAATAACATAAAATGCTAAATTTAACCTTTAAAACAATGTTATACAAAACTTTTGTACATTGTTGTTATTTTTTATTTTAATGTTCTAAGGGTACAGTGAAAATTCCTTATAAGTAAAAATTTAGAAGAAATAAAATGTTATAGAGATAAAATGTCAAAGGGACGGTAAGGAAAATGAAACTCGCAAGTCTAATTTTGTTCTTCAGTTAAATAAAATATTAACAATCATTGTTGCTGGCCATTTTTTTATTTATTTTGAATCATTAAGGCATTCTTTCGTAATTCTTTGATAAATTTAAAATATTATTTTAAGCTTAATTTTTCCAGGTTTGTGTTCCTGAAAGTTAAAATTATGTGAGAATGCCTCATATAATCAAATGAAGCATTGTGTGTTTCTATGTTTAGGGTTCATGAGTTTTTTCCTTATTATTAGCGTGGGAAGAACATGTTTACTGCTAGTATTAAATAAAACAAAATTTCTGTTATGTTTAGCATTTAAATATTACCATGCACATATTCGTAAGTTTAATAACATTTTTCACTAGTGTAAATGTAGTGTCACACTCTGGCGAAAAACGAGTTTTAGCTTTCAACTATACGTTTTGACTATAAATTTATTTACAATCCTTAAAAATGTGGAAAACGAGAAATTTTGAGACAGCGTTTTAAAATGAAAGTTATTTTGGAGAAAATAATTTATTTTGAAGGCATGATGTAATACATTGATATTATTTTAGTAAACTTAATAATAACTAGAGTTAAAATGCTCTCGTAAGGCAGAAATATTAGATATGCAGCCATCGACTAAAGAGTGTTTAAAAAAATACGGGATATGCTTTAAAAGTAGAAAGTACATACGAAACAGTTCTCATCAAAGAATATATGGTCAGAAAGGAAACGCAAAAGCGCTTGTTTGGAAACATTCTCTTTGCAAAGGTTAAAGTGTCATTCCAATAGCTAATTTCCATGAAAAGAACTCATGTATGGAAATGTGAATACATTTCTACGCGAATGAAGAAGTTGTGTGCAAATGTACATTCTAAAAAAATAAAAGTACCTCACGTCAATCTTGTGAGGTTGAAACTTTTAATGGAAGTTGCAATGCATGAAAGGATGGAAAAGTTTGCAGATATTTTATGCACTGAGCCGTAAATTTCAATAGCAGAGAGCCAGCACGAAGGAGCTGATGATCTCCATAGGCATTTGTCCTATCCGATATCAGTTGTGAGCTTACTTCTGCAGCCACATGAAACGGGATTCTTTCTTCCTTCACGGTAGAATTCATTTGAACAGAGACGAACAGAACTGCAGTTGTCAATCAGGTCATTCTGGGTACGGTAGAAAATCAGTCTAGTACACTGCAAAAAAATTTGTAATTATACAGATGTACCACCAGTGGCCGAGAGGTTCTGCTCTCGAAGCTGGTAGACGGGAATTGCTGGGTTCGAACCCAATCGTGCTCGTCGGCCTAATCGTTCCGAGTTTTCGTGGTTTTCTTCGAACCATGGATTTCCATGCGTAAATACGGGTTAGGTTCCCTTAAAAAGACCCTCCCGAAGTGCACTCCCCCCCCCCCGCCCTGGGCGTATATCCCTTGAGTAGATAATAATTGGCCGTCAAAAATCAACCTGACAGATGTAAAGTTGCAGAAATCTGTATGCTAATTAAAATTTTATCTGTACACTTTACAAAACAAGCCCTATGGCATTCAGTGTTTAATTCAAATAGTGAAAGCGATTTAATAAATATCGATTTCCAAGATTGAATTTTAAATAGTTTAGAATTTATATTATTCAAAAAATAGTTCTCAAGAGGTACGTAATTTAGTTTTCACTTTCCATGAATAAAATTAAAAGTATTCCACAATTCTCGTTTCGTGTTAATTCGCTTTATTTTTTAATTTTTAGTTCTAGTTCTAAAGCATTTAAAATTTATTAATTTTAAAAGGGCTGTAATCTTTAAAAAATGAAAACAACGTTACAGATAGAAAAACAAGTATGCCAATATATGCATAAAAGAAAAGAAAATACTTATTTATTACAGTGACTAAATTTTTGCGCAAAATACGTAATGAACTGTCGACTAACAGAGAGAAAGTATCTTATTTCAAGAAACATTCAAATGAATTTTTGGTGATTATTTTTTTAATATTATCATAAAAATAGATTCAACGTATCTATTAGGTCGTTCGGAATGTCATGTCCATTCGGCAAAATCAATTCGTACCGGAAAATTCTGCCTGGTAATTATTAGACATTAGCTATCAGAATCACTGTCTAATAATTAAATGATAGAATTTTCCAGTGCGAATTGATTTTCGCAAATGGACACGACTTTCCGAACGACCCAATATAATAATAAAGAAAGAAGTTTGTGTGAGAGTGTGTGTGTCGACGGTGTTCTGAAGCGACCGCTACAAAATTTGAAAAGAAGTCACCTCTATGTATGTAGTTTTGTACCTCGAAGCCCGATTTTGGATTTTTTGATTAGAACTTTGTACGAAATTTTTAGCATTTTTTACCGTTTTGAGACGATTTTTCTACATTTATAAGAGTAATCTGGTTTCGATTTGTTAGCCCAATGCAGTAATTTTTTTTCACTTTTCAGTAGAGTATATTCTGAATTCGTATAGGGATTTTTTAATTTTTCGCTAACTTTTTATGCGATTTTTAGTGTTTTTTCGCATTTTACGGCAATTTTTTGACATTGGTAAAAGGAATTCGATTTCAAACTTTTAACCTACAATAGAAAATTTTGGCCTTTACGATTTTTGAATTTTACAGATTTTAAATGCGATTTTTAGAGATTTTCTGGGTTTTGTACTTAAAAGTAAAAACAGAACCATTATAATATCACTCACTGTGTCTGCCTGTCACAGCCATTTTACTCTTAAACTATGGAACGTGAAAAGTTCAAATTGGGGGGAAGTAATAAATACTATTAACATACAAATTTACAGATTATTAAACATTCATAAATATATTTAGGAAAAAAGTAGAAGGTCTAATTAAGATACTTGGAAAAACACATATCTTTTATATATATCGTGTGGGGTTTTCGAAAGGAAATCGTTGATAATTAGCCGAGATAATTACTCTTAAAGGCGTGGACGGTTTGGAGATACATGACAGGGGCTGGCGTTTTGTATTTATGCCAGCCTTATATTACTTTTAAACCCTAGATACCCTGTAATGCAATGCCCAGTAGCAGTATAAAAGCAATAAAGGCCAAATTATTCAAAACAGATTAGCGACTAGTTTGCATTGAGTGGTTCTCTCAATACGCTTGCCGCGTCTTTAAAAGTTAACCCTTAAATGCCGGGTGTTGCTTTTCGGCAACATACCCAATTTAGGCTCTAAAATACTATTAGAATGATATTGAAGCTATAATACCTAATGTTGCCAATAAAATACTTTCTGAAAACATTATTAAATTGATTTTCAACATGTAGATGGCAACACTTGTGCTGTTTAACAATAAAGATAGATTTATTTTTCCAATTGTTCCTACTTGTTCTTTTTGTTTTGTTTGGAAGCTTGCGAAATACCCTATTTTGTTCTGCAGTAAGCACGTAAAATTTATTTCGTACTATAGTTCCTAAAATTCTTGTGTGTTTAATATTACAGAATTTTATCAAGGAAAATTATTTTTTCAATTAAAGACCAGTATTGCCGATTAGTAACAAACTGTGTTTTAACCCTAAACCATACTTAAAACAAAATATGATTTTTTAAAGTATTTTTCCCATGATTTATTTAAAAAATGAAAGCCGAAAAACATCATTACAATGATTTTTGAAAATTCAGGCATTTAAGGGTTAATTATAAATCTATCTAAATATCGAGATATGGAGCAATGAAGCGTTGTAACTTTGCGACCTCCTTTCGAATCGCGCTTAGAACAATGGCAAGTTTAAACTTTGAACTAGGGTTTTGTTTTAGATACTCTGCAAAAAGAAAAGATTATTACGACGCGGAATTTAGTTTTACGAAATGCCAAATGAAGTTTAAATATGCACTACTTTTATTGTCATTACTGAATTAAATTCATCATAAGCAGATTAAAATAAGATTACAAAAAGTGTTATACATAATAACAATATTTTATGTTATTTAGGCTTTATATCTCTTTGAAGTTTCATGGCATACCCATTCATACTTTTCTAGTATAAACAGCTATACCCAAACCTATGTTGGATAGTTTTTTTACAACCGCAACTTTTAATGCGATTTTCAGTGTTATTTTTGGAGTTTTTTCAAGCCCCATGGGAGTTTTTTTTAAACTTTTTTTAATATTTTCAGGCGAGTCTCTAACACTTATAAGAAGAATCTGTTTTCTATTTTGTATATGATTTTTAGAGTTATTTTGCGTTGCGTAAGGATTTTTGGACATTCGCAGAAGAACTGCAGTTTAACTCTTTTAGGCCAATATAGTAATTTTTGTCATGAGCTATTTTTGATATATTAGTATCTCTCGGTGATTTGTTGCGATTTTTCCACATTAGTAAAAGGAAATGGGCTTAAATTGTCTAACTCAATATAGTAAATTCTTTTCTCTTCAGAATAAAGTTTGTTCATAATTTGTGCGGCGATTTTTAAATTTTTAGTGATTTTTTATTTGATTTTTAGCGTTTTCTTGTGTTTAGGATATTTTTTGATTCGCCGGGGAATGGCGGTATGATCTGCTAGTTTAATATAAATCTATGATATTATAAGTATAAGATAAAAAACACTTTTATTTGAATGCTTTTTCCCTACAAAATATTGATTTGGAATAAATTTCTCTACAAATTGATGACTATGATCCATTTATTTACGTACTTTTCTTGAATCCAAATTGAATAAAAAAACATATGTATGCATCAGGGAGTTGATCCCCTTATGAAACGGGAAAAAATAAATTTCTGCATGTATGTTTGAAACAACAGAAAATTTTGAGTCCATACTATTAGATTATACTAACTAAATATTTTCTTCGTTTTTAATACAGATTTGGAAAAACAGTATCTGAATAAGATTTTCGCAGTATTTCTGCTTTAGAATCAATAATAAAAATGGTCACTTTTTATTTAACCCCTTCGCGACGGGAGCCTTTTACGAAATTTTTAATCTTTTGTCACCGTTTTTTAAAATCAGAAATTTGTGTCTTCTTGAATCGAGAAAATGCGCTGATTAAATAAGGTAAATTTTACAGTAAAATTTTACTGGTGAGGAAAAACAAGGATTCTGATCGTTTCATGCGGCACGTATACGTGCCGCTCGCCCCCAAGGGGTTAAATGATTTATCCCATGTAATAATTGTCATCACTTCCTGTAAAATGTAAGGAGTTGTTTACCGATTTGGACTGAAATTCAAATATATTTAGAAGAGATAAGTTTAATGAAATGAGATTCCGAATTCTAGATATATTCATATAAACATTAAAGATAATCAAACTCTATTTCTAAATAATGTCTTCTATATTAGTACAGTCATGCCCCCCCCCCCCTCTCTATTTCCGAATCTATTGAACCTAAAATTCTGAAAAAAATAGAGGCAGTAGACGTTAATTTAGACCTTGCAGGAAAACTATAGCGATTACCCTAGGTCACACAGTTTTTGAGAAAAGCGCATTTTTCCGTTATACACGCATTTCAATTTGCGGGCATTCAGAAAAGGTGTTGAGGAGCGCTGGATGTGCCTTTCGTAGCAGAAGTATAAAAGCAAACATACATGCGCTTTTCTGCATGTATGTTTGAAACAACAGAAAATTTTGAGTCCATATTATTAGATTATACTAACTAAATATTTTCTTCGTTTTTAATACAGATTTGGAAAAATAGTATCTGAATAACATTTTCGCAGTATTTCTGCTTTAGAATCAATAATAAAAAGGGTTATTTTTATTTAAATGACTTATCCCATGTAATAATTTTTATCACTTCCTGTAAAATGAAAGGAGTTGTTTACCGATTTGGACTGAAATTCAACTATATTTACAACATGTAAGTTTAATGAAATGAGATTCCGAACTCTAGATATATTCATATAAACATTAAAGATAATCAAACTATTTCTAAATAATGTCTTCTATATTAGCACAGTCATCTCTTTTTTGCATCAAACAGTGCACTGTTGAAATAATTAATGCAAAATGTTTACTCGATTAATAAATGAAGTTTAAGATATTCCATCTTTCGCCTCCTATTTTTTTCTTATATTACCGAATTCAGAAATTTTAGGCGTGGCAATTTCTCAAAGTATGTTATTATGAAAAAAATATATTAATAATTAGAACAGCTAAAGCATTCTATCTAATAATTGAAGAAACAAAACAACAATAGTTTTGAAACGTTTTTATTAATATTTGTATAAAAAAACGAGGAGGCAGAAATAAGTTTAAAAAATAGTGGTTTGAGACACCCATACTATTGCTAGAAGACTTCCGTGGCGCCTTGCTTGTTTCAACACGCTTCCCCACTGGAGATGAAAAGAATGATTAAATTACAAAACACTCATGTTTTTTCTCATCTAAACAATCGAGAGAATAGTACGTTACGCCATTCAATATTGTGCATCCCACTTCACGTTTGCCCCGAGATAAGTCGGGGTAAAAGCACTGTTTCCCCATACCTGTCCGGTGAAGTGGTTAAGAAATCGAAAAAATACTAATAGGGATTTATGTCTACTATTAACTGATATGCATGAATTAAGCATTGGGGATCATATACAAGGTGGCCATAATTAAATTGACAGCACTCAGAGTGTTCTGTAGCGCAGTCTAATTGAGAGAATGACGCCAAATTTTGTAAGAAGATTAAACAGGACAGGCGATGAAGGATTCCGCGAAAAGAAAATTTAGTTCCAAAAGTCACCGCTAGTTGAATTTGTGGCGCTGTAAGAGAAAAGAATGTTTTAAAAAAGGCAGAATCAATACTAAAATCGTTAAATGTGCTAAATAAAGGGTAGTTTTATTTCAGTATTGGTTCTGCACTTTTTAGAACTGTCTTTTCCGTTACACAGCGCCCCATATTCCCCTAGCGGTGACTTTTGGAACTATTTTTTCTCGCGGAATCCTTCTTCCCCCGTATTGTTTAATCTTCTTACAAAATGTGGCTTCATTCTCTCAATTAGATCGGGCTTCAGAACACTCTGAGTACTGTCAGCTTAATTGTGGCCACCTTATACATACAAAAATTGATCGAAAAGTTTTCGGTAGCATAATCCAGTTTTTACAAAACACTTTTAATCATTGTTGAAATTAAAGCCCGGGTATAAAATTAAGAGTAAAGAAAAGTTTTCGAAAATAAAGTTTTGGAATCTCAATTTTTTAATTTTCTGATCTTCTAACGTAAAATTATTTTTGCATATTTTCTTCAGTATTTCCTAAAATTAAACAATCGAAATCTAGCATGCAGATGTTTTGTAGAAACATACCATGTAAAATCACACACACACACACACACACACACACACACACACACACACACACACACACACACACACACACACACACACACACACACACACACACATATATATATATATATATATAACTTCCATTATTTTGTAATATAAAATGTGAATTACAATTTAAAAAAAAAATTGCAATCGATAAGCGTATCCAAAATTTTGGCTTTTCCCTCTGTGTAATATTTTCGTTATCTTTAAAAAAATCATCATGGCTTAATGATAAATGCTTGAGGTACATTTGATATAAGCACTCGAATATTCGTAAACTAAATATAAGTACCTAGAAGTAGCGAAGTACTGTTATTGGATCTTTTGAATAATCATATATAGTGAGGGGTAGTGGTCATCTATGGGGATTTTTTTTTCTTCAAATCAAAATTAGCTGGTGTGGGAATGCTGCTCTATCGCATCCTCATTCTGAATATAAAATATCTTAATAAAATATTAATATTTAGTACTGCCCCAAGGTCATTAAATATTTAGTGAAAACGTAAAAGTTGTGTATTTCCCCATTTTCTTGTCAAACATATAAACTACTGAAATATTATTAGCTTAATTTAAAAGAATGATATTTAAATTATTATTATTATGTTTGTTTTATACTGTCCCAAAATTTTGAAAAAGCATTAAAAATTGGTAATTGTAAAGCATAATTAAAACAACAAATTTTTCTTATACGAGTATGTTTCACTTATCCTTTATAAGAAAATATTATTAAAAATTACCCTTAAATATTAGCAATAATAAGGTAAAAATAATTTATTATTGCAATTCACAAGCGACAACATTACAATTTTTTGGCAGTACATACATTTTTTGGCTTTGAAAATTGGCCATATTTTGCGAGACCTCAGACAACTTTTAATGAACCCATCGCGTTTCAAAGGATCACGAAATTCACACATCTTGGGGTAGCTATACTGTGACAAGGGAATAATTTAATCTTAGGTAAGAAGTCATATTATTTATCATTATTATTTATCATTATTATCTACTTTAAAAACTTATTAATGAGGTCCTCAAGCGTCAAAAGTTGAATATCCCTATTATCGGATCTCTACTACGATCACACCAATGGTGTGGCCCTGTTCAGTAACCTGCAATAACCTGAAAAAGTTTTATTCAATATTAAGAGCTCAAATCTGAGACCGACCACTACCAACATCTCTATTGATAGTTTTTCTGTTATAAAATAAAATTTTATATTGCAGCGTATAAAAAACAAAATATTAAATACATTTTAATATATAACATTTATTTGAAATTAATAAAAAAAAATGCTAAACATACCTGGACAATGGAAAATCTATACCAATAGATGTTTTCACCCGATGTATTAAATATCTTACAATTTCCCGAATTTACGCAATCAAATAATTCTGCATATCGTTATTTCGTTAATTGGAAAATCTACTTACTACATTAATCTTCAATGCATATTTTTCTGAGAAATAGTACAAAATTCTATAATCTAGATACAGCAAATAAGAACGGGAAATATTTATTAATAAAACACAAACATATTTTTCGGCATAAAAGATCACAGACATTTCTGTAGATACCGTTATGCAAATTTGTGAAATTGTGTGTAGGGACAACTTATACATATAAACTTTACCTATCTTTAGATATATTATTGGCATTTAATGTCCAGTTCTGCATATTTTATAAAATGATCATTTGAATTCCCAATCCTTTTACGTATGGCAAACAGTAATACCAAACTGTTGATTTCTAAATAAGACATCACTGAACGGTATTTATTTGAGGAATGAATTCACGTATATAAATTTAGGATTTGTTTGTGCGAACGTAAATTTTAGTAAAACTAATATCATGTGAAATGATGTACCAGAGGCAAGATTTATTAATTAAATAATCTTTTTAATTTATTAAATTATTTTCTGACACTTATGTTTTATTTAATACAAACATGTCTTCGAAAAATAGGCAAAATTTTAAATGATTTTACTCGCGATTTTTCACATAACTCAAGAAGAACTGAGACAATGGTATTCTCTAAAACTTATGAAAGAGACAGAATCTAGTGGATAAATGGGTTTCAGGTCTAGACTTGCATTTTTGCAGTCAAATGTCAATATATTATAATGACCAATTAACTAGGCATTAATTATTAAAACGCAAATATTAATTTTAAATAACGTTAGTAATTTAAGTCCAACTGCATTGTGGATAAAGTTCATTAGAATAGTTCATTAGCATATTTGGTTCCCGAGGAGAAAATGAACTACTAAATAAAAGAATTGCATCATTTTATTCCAATATCGCAGTTATATTTGAAATAAAAGTTGAAGATGCCTTTAATTTTTATTATATCTTATTTTTAACAGAATAGCGACGCCATTAAAAATACTATTTATATTATGTATATATATATATATATATATATATATATATACAGTGGCGGTCAAAAGTTTCCGGCCAGTGAGTTTTTGGATTTGTTTGACAACGTTTTAGCGAAGAAGAAGTTCAATTGCTCCAAAAGTTAGGAATAAGCAAATTACCTCTGACCACGTGATCATTTTGATTGGTTACTTAAGATACTTGATGCAAAGTGGAGGAATTCAAAATTCGCGCGTGCAAAAGTATCCGGCCATTAGTCATTCATTAGTTTTTGCTATCGCTAAAGTGTTTTTTTTTTTTGCCATGTTTGTTAATTAATCAAGGTGAATAATGTATTTGAAATTAAAAATGAAAAGTTTAACAATTTTATGTTCCTAATTGTGTGATTTGTTTTTCGCTAAAGGGACAATCCTCTCGTGAGATTGCGGCAAAGTTGTCGATCGGAAAATTTGCTGTAAACGATATTTTAAAAAATATATAAAGATGGTCATGGCCTTTTGGAACTTGCCACGGTCCGGGGGACCCCAGAAAATGACTATTCTTGTGGACAGAATTATCAGAAAAAAGCAGTTGATGACATGCGTAAAAACGCCGCTGCATTTCCACGCCATTTATTGTGTTAAAGGCGATTTATGGTGTTATGGTTATTGCTGAAACAAGTCTATCTACAGTGTCAAGACGCTTATATGACGTAGAACTTTATGGAACAATCGGTGTTAAAAAACCTTTCATAAGTAAAAACATTCAGAGGGCCCGACTGGCGTTTGTCAAGGAATACAAAGACTGGACAAGTGAAAACTGGAAAAAAGTACTATTTTCAGATGAATCGACGTTCAATCTTTTTGTGAGTGATAAAAAACATTACAGCCGACGACCTAAAAACAAAAGATAAGGTGCGAGATATATTATTCCTACAATGAAGCACGGCGGAGGACACGTTATGCTGTGGGGAGCATTTTCTTGAAAAAGCGCCTGTCCGTTATTTGAAATCCGCGGCAAGATGAATAGTGCAATGCATAAGGATATCTTGCACGATCATTTGCTGCCTTATTGGAGGGAAAATTTGTGGTCGATACTATTTGTTTCATCATGATGACGACCAAAAGTATACATCCGAGCTGGTCAAGCAGTGGCTTTCGCGCGAAAAAACTTTGCTTTTGAAATGGGCTGCCCAATCATCCGATCTGATTATAATAGAAAATCTTTGAAACTAACTTGAAAACGTGTGTGGAATTATAATATTCCAATTTAGCAGCATTTTCACAAAAATTGCAAGAACCGTGGACGAAACTTAACATTGATGATCTGCAACTGTTCATTGAATCGATGCCACGTTGCTGCGCCGCAGTACGTATTGCTAAATGTATGAATAAAAAATACTAATTGTAAATGTTGTTGATCACTGTTATTTTCTTTTATAACGCCATTTTTTTTCCAAACTTGCCAAGGTGGCCGGAAATTTTTGAGAACATGCGTTTTCTTTTGCAATTAATTTTTTCAATTAAATTTATTAATATTTAATTTTTATTCCATAAATAAGTTCTTAACTGTTATATCAATAAAGTGTATAAGTATCACTTTGAGATTCTACTTCATATGGGTATACTTACAAATTAACCAAAAAAATTATGCTGGCCGGAAACTTTTGACCGCCACTGTATATATAATACATATTTTAGGATGGTGGGAAATAATTAAAATTAGAAATTTAGAAAGATTATACTGGAAAACTTGCCTATTAAAAAGCCTATTTATAATACAAAATCTCATCTAAATCAAATGAAATTTTTGGTTGCCAAAAAAAATTTTAAAATTCAACAATTACTCCCAATTTGTCACAAAACTAACAGCAACAACAAAAAGATTTGTTATTTATAATAGCTCTGATTTGGAACCCTAGTGGTTGAAATTAAACTGTCAGAGAAATCGAAATTTTGACACATATAGTCGAGAGGGAATATACCTTTTACCTTGCAAAAGGTCAGGGTAGAAGATCTTTTTTCTGAATTGTTTATAATGATGCCAACATGGAAAAACCAAGTTTTCTAACGAAATTTCTTAAGGCTAAATTTTCTGTGGCCAAAAAACAACAAAACTTTGGGACTTTTTTTTTTTTTTTAATATCTTGAGACCCGTTGACGTAGCATATCATTTATCACTAACAATATTAAAGAAGATCAAATTCTCTACAACTTTCATAATTACAACTTTTTTATGCACTCAATAGCAAGCGGAGTACGCCATTTCAAAAATAGGACAATTTTTTTCAATTTTCTTAAAAATCGTGAAAAACGCAGTTCTGCCCCGATTATTCAAATGCTTCCCATGGATTTAATTGTGTATGTCACCTTCTATATATTGGTAGCAGTAAATTATGTCTTTCAGGGCCAAAACTAGCCTTTTTTGCACCCGTGGCAAACATAGAATTTCCCCCCCCCCACGGCCCCCTTAAAAAGAAAATGTACTACGAGAATTTTTATAAATCTCTGATAGCCGGATTTTGAAAGTTTTAAGTGTGTAATCATTAAATGCGTAATGCTGAACTACGTAATCAGCTTTGTCAAATATTGATTCATTAAAACCTCGAAAGCCGAACCGAAAGGAACAGAAATATATTCCACTTTAAACAGGTTTACATCTTAGCAGGGATAATTGTTCATATTCTTTCTCTTGAAAATATGTCATTTTTTCTTTCAAAGCCGGATTCTGTATATACAGATTTCATTTTCAAAGATTTTACGGTAGTTGTAGTATTGAGGAGTTTAAAGTCACAATTATAGGAATAATGAGATTAAATTAGTCACAGGAAGACATTAGCAAGGTAATATTAAACCTATAGGAGCGTTCTTGACAAATATCTCGCTTGCATTTTATTACTTTTAATTTTTTTTTTTCATGGGATACCCGAGACCAATATCTAATGTTGTGCTTTTGTACTTTTTCGGGTTTGGTTGCATTTTTTTTAATATTCAGACACTTTCTTTTTTGGAAAACTGTTTGGAACCCCGTTCTGAAATTTAAAGAATTCTGTTTGAGCTTTAAAGCAATTAATAGATAATCTTAAAGTTTTAAATATTTTTGCATGCTAAAATGATATAATCTCTTGTTATATTTATTGATGTAAGTGGGGAAAAATTTGACAATATTTTTTAAAACTAATCATGAAACTAATGATCTAATATTTTATTGACAGAATTTTTAAATTTTACAAGAGATAAATGCATAACATTAGTTAGTGAGATAACCTGTTGTCGTTTTTATTGTAGCTATTTTATAAGGTAAAAGTATTTCTTTTTTAGTAATTTTTTGTTGTTGTTGTTTTTAAGTATTTTTAGTCTCCCCTTTTATATGGAACTTCAATCCAATGTTTTCTATCGTTAAAAGAGTAAAATATTAAAACATGCAGTGGTGGTCAAAATTATAAGGACAAGGCAAAAATCGTCAAATCTTGGCTACATTTGGCCGGAAACTTATGCAAATTTAATGGCGGGAAACCGATGAAAAATGAAGAATATTTTTATAAGTTTTTGTGGAAATATGTGGAAAATTCATATTCATAAAATGTATTACGGATTTATAAATCCATGTGATATGGACAAAATTATAAGAACAATTGTATTTGTGCGTTCTAAAAAGCAAAATTTGCATGTTTTTTGCTCTGCACACGGAACTCCTGGACGATATAAATGCGTAGTAAGCGTTTGGGATCGTCATATTCTGTTTTTCAGTCATGCCGCTAGGTACAAAGATTTCGGAGTTTGAGAAAGGGAAAGTGGATGCATTTAAAAGTTCAGGACTTTCTGTACGCCAAATTGCGACAAAGTTCAATAGATCAAGAACGGTTATTTACGATTATCTTAAAAATCCCGGTAAATATGGATGGAAAAGACATACAAGTAGGCCATATTCTGCTTCTGTACGGGAGAAAGGAATGATAATAAAGCGAGATTGCTCCCAAAAACAAATGTGAACAGAAATAAAACGTGAATAAAACTTAGAATGTAGTGCTCGAACTGTTCGACATGTTTTACACAAAGAAAAAAAAATGTTCACTATGGTAAACATATGTCACGACCGCCTCTTACAAAAGTTCATAAGAGACTGAGTATGGAGTTTGCCAAAAAATGCATTACTATGTGAAAAAAGTGGGATGATATTGTCTTTTCCGATGAGAAAAAGTTTAATTTGGATGGACCAGATGGTTTTCGCTACTTTTGGTATGATCTCCATAGATAAAAAGAAATTTTCTCAAAGCGTGCATTTGAAGGTGGCTCAGTAATGGTCTGGTGAGGTTTCGCAACTCGTGTAACTACTCCAATAGTTTTTGTACAGGGTAGAATGAATTCCGAGAGTTGTTTTGATGTATTGGGCGATAATATTTTACCAGAAGCACAGTTAATAACGAGTGAAGACTATTTTTTTCCAGCAGGACAATGCCTCAGTACATGTTTCTCAAATTTCAAAATCGTGGTTTGCTGCTAATTTCGTGAAACTACTTCATTGGCGGGCCAGAAGACCTGATCTGAATCTAATGGAAAATCTGTGGGGTATTCCGGCACACGAAGTATACAAAAATTGTATACAATATGAAAACAAGGAAGAGCTTATGTCCTCCATTGAAAAAGCCTGTTCAAAAATTTCCAAGAATGTTCTTAAGGAATTGTCAAACTCCATGACATCAAGACTGATAAATGTGATTGAGCAGAAGGGGAAGATTATTAATTATTAGTGTGTTTCACGCAAAAATATTCATTGTCCTTATAATTTTGTCCAATTTTTACAATTACAATGATATATTTTGTTAATTATGGCAAAACATTCATATTTTGCATTTTCCAATGTTTTGCATTCTACAATGATTGCTAGAATAAAAAAGTATTTTATGTATAAATTTCACTTTATGTAGTTCAGAAATAAATTTTTTCTGTGCAATTTTCAATTGTTCTTATAATTCTGACCACCACTGTATGTTATCAATAACACTGATGAACAAAAATTGACTTTCTATTTTTTCTTTTATTTAAAGCTAATATTCCAATTACTAATATACTCACTTAAATAAATAAAAATGACATTAGAAATTTTTACTTGGTTCTTATTTTTTTTTTCACGAAGGATATATATTTATAGGTTATTACGATATATCACAATTTAGGCGATCGTAGAATAATGCATAATAATGATATATAAATGTTATTTTTACCAGCAGTATACATACACACTGTTTATATACTTTTTACAGATATTTTCTACACATTTTACGCAGCTGAACACAATTTGAGTGCATTAATTTGATTACATTAGTACCTATTTTTCCGTTTATATTTATGTTTAGTATCTTCTCTCTTGATGAACTAACAGTAATCGACAAGCATTGCTGTATTCCATTGCGATCGATAACGAATCTTCATAACAGAAATTTCATCGTTAATTGCTCCTATATTATCTGGGAAAAAGCCAATGTGAGAGTGCAAGAAATGAAGCTTTAAGGACATGTGACAATTTAGCTTTTTAAAATTGTTTACCATATTTTGAATTTGTAATTTGTAGATTTGTTATTCCTTCAGTAATTATACACAACGTCCTTGAATGAAAGTCATCAAACTTCAGATTCAGGTATACCTTGATACATATAGGGGCAGATTATGTTTTAGGGTAAATCGCCAAACAGGTGACGTTGCTATGCTGAATTTTTCATGATTTCCGCAATAGCTCTATCTCAAGAACAAATGCACGAATTTTCATCAATTTTCAGATGCAGTTAGACGTTGTTTCTGATAAGGTTTTGATGTTAATTGCCCAATAGAGGGCGCTTCTGTGCGCATTTCTCCCAATTTTTGCATTAGCTCTATCTCACAAACTAATTCTTATATTTTCATCAAACTTCAGATTCAGTCAGACGTTAACACAAATTGTTACTGATTTGGTTTCAGTGCAAATCACCCAACAGGTGCCACTGCTATACAGGATTTACACTATTTTAGCAATAGCCATATCTCAAGAACTAATGTACGGAATTTTATATCTTTAGAATCCTCATGATGAGCATAGATTGCCATTTAATGTTAGCACTCTGATAGTGAATTTTGTAGTATTAACATATATGAGATAGAAGAAAGTTATTTGGATTGGCACATCCGACTAGTTTTTCCGTCTGTTGTATTTGTTATTTTAAAATTAATTTCTACTGCCACACGCAGAAATCCTCCCACCTTCCCGGTCGTTTTGAAAGTTTAAAACTTGTATTTACAAAAATTAAACCCTTTATTATAAAATGTATATTATAATTTATTAGTTTATTTAATTTGTAGGTCTTTACATTTTTTTTTTTTTTTTGGTCCTTGAACGTCCTTGATTTTTATTTAAAGAAATGTGTACGAACCCTGTATTATTCTATCTATATATATATATCTATTTCGGATTTCGCCTTCCCCTGTAAAAAGTATACAAAGTTAAAATAGTCCTTCATATGAACTGATGTTGATTATGTTTTGGTGTAAATCACCCAACACGGTGGCGCTGCTAGGCTGCATTTTTTACGAAACACATCTTATTGGCGCCTAGATGTATTATAAGTGGCAAATATTTGTTCCCTTTCAGGGTAATTAGACTGTAGAAACAAAGTACTTTAAAAGGCAATAAAATAACATAATGAGATATATTTAAACGCAGATATCTCTGAAACGGAAACCAACTTCACCTTTTTGTGAATATCTCCTAAATTCCCAAGGGTATGGTTACTTAAATCTTTTAAAATTTTCAAAGTAAAAATTTCATGTTTATCAGTGTAATTGGTAAATAAAATGTACCATTGTAGTGTGGAATGAAATTAGTCCCGGGGAAATGTACATCTTAGAAGATTTTTTTCTGAATTGTTTATAATGATGCCAATATGGAAAAACCAAGTTTTCTAACAAAATGTCTTAAGGCTATTTTTTCTTTGGCCAAAAATCAACAAGAGAAGATTAAATCTAAGTGATAATAAAATAAATAGGAAAATTTAGGGAATTTCATATTCTGAGATTAAATTGAAATTGGATGTTTAATAAGGATTGCTGTGCGGATTGAATTGAGGGTGCTGTTGCCTCTGTATGTTTTGGTATCTGCTAATATATTCAACTGAATAATCTTCATTCTTCCCTTTCATTTTGATATTGATTTGTGCATTTAATTTAATGGTCACCCCCCTTTTTTGTTTGTTTGTTCCAGTTTTATTAATTTTAGTTCTTAAATTTTTAAATTAAATAAATGTGTAAAATGGTAACAGAATTCAATCTAGGAGGGAATTCAGCCGCACATATGCACTCTTAAAAAAAAAAATGTGTAAATTTACACAAAAAAACAGGTATATCGATGATATAAAAACGATTTGTCTATATGTGTAAATTGGTGTGTAAATTGCCAAAATACACGCCTAATGTGTAAATTTGAAAATACACATTTTAATGTGTAATTTGATGATAACAATAAGTGTGTAAATGTTATCTGATCACTCTTAAAATACACTCTTTAATGTGTAAATTGCAGAAGAATACACATATTTTGATGATAACAATAAGTGTGTAAATGTTATCTGATCACTCTTAAAATACACTCTTTAATGTGTAAATTGCAGAAGAATACACATATTTATGTGTAATATTCTTACACATTTATCTGTGTAATCTTCTGTGATTACACATATTTTTGTGTATTATGCAAAAAACACATATTTTTTGTGTTTTATGTAAAATACACAGCTTTTTGTGCAATATCTAAAATACACATATACTTGTGTAATATGCAAAATACACAGATTTTTGTGTAACATTCTATTCTTACAAATATTTCTGCATAATATGCAAAACACGGATTTGTGTAATAATCAAATTACATAGATTTTTGTGTAATATTCTAACTAAACATATTTTTGTGTATTGAGTTTTAACAGTATGTTTTAGTATGTTTAAATTGTGAATTAATTGTTTTTATGATGAAAAAAAAATTGAATAAAGAACAATCTCATATACTGAATCAGATTATATATTCTGGTAGCTTTGTTAACACAGATCTGTGTAATCATCAAATTACATAGATTTTTGTGCAATATTCTAACTAAACATATCTTTGTGTATTGAGTTTTAACAGTATGTTTTAGTATGTTTAAATTGTGAATTAATTGTTTTATGATGAAAAAAAAATTGAATAAAGAAAATCTCATATACTGAATCAGATTATATTTTCTGGTAGCTTTGTTTGATGACCAGAAAACCGTATACCCACAATGTATTTTGCAATTTAGAAACAAATCTAAATACATACACAAATCATTTTCTTATCATCGATATACCCGTTTTTACATAAAACATGATAATCTGAAATTTTAGCTACCAGAACAATCTTTCTCTTATGGTTTGTTTGTAATTCTAAAATCGTATCGTCGCAAATTATGCGCAGACTCTGCATAATTTCAATTTCATATATAAAGTGAAGACTGTCTTTAAATTAAAGTTATAAAAACAATTTCCCTCACTCAAAAGAATAGATATATAGTTTATTTTGATTGTATTTTGAACAAGAAATTAATGAAAGCATATTAAAGAAACAAAATAGATTTTCAAAGATTATTTTCAAATACATTTAACAATTAAGATCTCAAACAAAAAATAAATCTAAGTTAAACACGCAATACGCAACATTTCGCCTCATTTAAGGGGGTTCGGGGCTAAAAATTCTCAAAAAAAAATGCATTTTTTATTGGCTTAAAAAAATACTGAGTTTTTAGCGTTAAATACCGCAAACCGCATGCTCTTATCTTCATTAGATCCAAACACCTTTTACCCTGAGAAGCGATGCATCAGCTGCCCGCTGACAAGAACTTTAGCTCCGTTTATCTCAGAATGAATTTTTTCACGATTTCTCAAATTTAAAAGAATATATCTGAATTTCCTTGCAAAATATATGTATGAAATTTTTAACAGAGATTTTATGCTATGTTTACAACAAATTATCTTCAGGATTTTTAAGTTTGAGTGATAATTGTGAAAATATACTAATGAATGCAAAACTCATTCATAAAAAACTTTTTTTTTTACTTAATAGTTTTTTATTAAATTCCTAATCAATATTTTAAGAAATCCTGAAGACACATTAAAATTACACATTTTCTGTGCACAAAAGTTTAAAAATTTTGTAAATCGAGTCAGTATTTCCAGAGTTATATCAAAAATTAAATATGTTTAAAATTTTACAATTTAAATTAAAAAAATATTTAAAATGTTTCAGATTTTTTTTTACATGCAATATTCTTATTATAATAAAAGATATTTCAGAGAAAAATGCCATAACAAAATCTCTATAAATAAAAAAAAAAATAGAATTTTGAGCCCCGGACCCGCCGTTAAAAAGATATTTTCCATAAAATATTAGTACCGAAGAATTTCCTGGTCTTGAAATCTCAGGACAAGTACGACCCCTGCTAAATTTTTATTGTTTATTTTTTATGAACAAAAAAACTTTGAAAAACGTCCATTACTGGAACTTCTATCCTATATATTCACAGAGAAAAAGCACCCAGTTTTATAAAACTATGAATTATATCTTACTAATTTTAAATAATAATAACAATATTAATACTTAACACCATTTTTTTCATTAGATCCAAATATCTGCATACCTTTGTAATGGTTATCCACTTTTTTCCTGCCGATAAACGGCAAAGAATGTAATAATCCAATTAAGAACGTAATGAGACAATGACGATTAGCACTACACTATTATAAAAATACGTCATGATTATCCAGCTTTTATTATTATTACCTTAATATATAATATTTTTAGAATTTCGGCTGATAAAGCAGATTTTGCACTTGTCTTCCTTTATCTCCTATAAAAACATGGCTGCCTGCTTTTATGACAAGCAGATGTTTTTTTTTTTTTTTTTTTCATTGTTCGCCAGTTGTTCCGACCAGAGCAGACGATTTTTCTATATTTACACACTTATGTGAGTTTCGCAACCGATAACAACTGACAGATTTAATGTCAAACTAAATACACATTAAAACCGGTAATTTTTTGTACAACATGTGTAATTTTTATGGCAAGTGTGTGATCTTAGAAATTTACACACTTATCTGTGTATATATAATTATGTGGAAATTACAATAAAACATCAATGTGTGTAAATTTAGGCATTTTTTTACATTTACACATTTATTTGTGTTTTTCAAGTGATAACAAATTAGACAGTTTCAGAGGCTAAATACACATAAAAACAGGTAAATTTTTTAAATACATGTGTAAATTTTATGACAAGTGTGTAATCTTAGAAAATTACTCATATATATGTGTAAAATTACCAAATTTACACATTTATTTTTTAGAGTGTGTTCCTTGAATAAGTACTAATAGGAAGTTCCATTTTTATGCTTAGTAGTAATTTTTATTATTATATTTTAAAATCTAATGGGTATGTACTTTTAAATAATATGTTATATTGAATTTAAATTATTTGTAATAAAGTGCAGTTAAAGTAAGAAGAGCACATTAAGTAAATATTATTCAAAAGATTTAAATACTGCATATTAAAATTAGTAATTTTATGGAGTTGAAATAATTAGTAGGAGTTTACAATTAAATCATGAAATGCAAAGATAATCTAACTATTTTGGATGAAGATCATTTATTGAAATAATTTGTTTTGAAACACAGTGCAGATCTACTGGCCCCTGAGTTTGAGGATATAAATGCATTTATAATTTTATTAATAATTCCTTTTTTAAGTTATCAAAATTTCTTGTTTGAAATCTTGCAGACTAAGGAGTTAGTTTTTCTTTATTCAAATTCTGTGGTAGTCAAATTTACTACCCTTTCCTTGTAAATTGTGAATGTTTTGTGTTTTCAAACTCAGTAGTGTTGTGGTTTCTCTTCCAAGGTTGTGAGTGGTTGAGAATGTTGTTGTGAATGTAATTTAGACTTAATTTTGTAACTAATAGTTTTTTTATTTAAAATTTATACAGATCTCGTCTCTTTTATTGCTGCTTTTCTCTGGTAATTCTTATTTATATTTAAATTATTTAATTAGTATTTCTTTAAGCAAATTTCCCTATTTAAAAATTCCTTTTTTGTATCAACAACATTCAAATTATGGTAAACTGGAAACACCTTGATTAAAATTAAGATCAGGTTAATATCAATAATAGTGCTATTTGAATATGTATATATTTGAAGGTAGTTATAAGAGAAACCACACCAACAAATATTAACGTATTTATATGCCTAAACTTTAAAAAGAAAAGATTGCCTAATAAAAGTACTTACTATATTTTAATAAAAACCCGTGAAAGTCCAACCAAATCGAAGTTGTTTGCAAAAAAAAAAAAAAAGAAACCAAAATTTCTAGAACCCTATCACAGCAAAGACAGAGTTATGATTGAGTTGGCACACGTTCTTTTAAGAAGTAGAAATGGAGGTGCAATGTTGAGAAAAAGTCGCTTAAAAGACATCAACGGATTTTTATGAAATAGGCTATGGCCCAGTTACCTCGTGGATCCTGTTACCCCAGCTTACTTTAAATCTATCAGCCTAAATGTAAAAACGGTCAAAAACGGATTTCTTTGTGGCTCATAGCCATTCTCTTTTCACAGGTTTAAGTGTAGTTTGTTCAATAAACCTTGTGAAAAAGAGCGATAAAGAGTTTATAAAAAGAGTTTTTTGCGAAAAGAGTTTATAACGAAATTTTGTTTTAATATTAAACATTTCACTATCCCATGATATCGCGTTAATGAGTTTCACTGCATAAGATTATTGGGTTTATTTAACATCTTAAAACCTGCTAATAATGTATCGTAAGAGATCGGAAAAAAATCCCATTAGATTTTCATCTTACCCTGTATAATTGTACGGTATAGGGGAGACCGGAGCTAGTAGGAGCAGTTTTTAGTTATTAATTTTTATTAATTTTTGTTTAAGTTTTTTAACAAATTTTAACTGCACTTTTAAAGAACAGGCATTTGGCTATAAATACCCCGGAGTTTTGAGTTTTGTAGCTTTTGTAGTTTATGTTTAGCGGAAGCCTAAAGTAAAAGGAAAATTGTGAGCCAACCTACCCCGTCACGGGGCAAGTTGCCTATACCTATGGGGTAAGTTGGCACAAGCTTTATAAAAATTTAAATAAAACTCAAATAAGACACTCAGTTAAGAGAAATCAATTTCATTATTACCAGTAAGTTTAAACAAAGGCGTTATCGCCGTACAATGTAAATTCTAAATTATACAGACATAAAAATAATGAATAAAACATTAACAGTGAGTAACTTCTATCCTACTCGATATCATCATCAGAGTTACAGTTGTCACAAATAAAAATTCGACTTTCTTCGTTTGGGCAAGCCTCATATGCCCAAAATCTTGTATTGCAACCACTTTTCTCGGTGTGTGCTGTTTTTCAAGCTACCAGCACACACCAGACACCGAGCCAACTTGCCCCGTGTTTAATGCGTCTACTAGCCCCATAATAAATTTCTTCACAAAAAGGACACCTAACCTTCTAAACATAAATAATCCAAGTAAATCACAAATGGGATAGGTACGGTTAATCATACACTAAGAAAAACTGCACAGGTTAAATCGCAATTATTAAGATAAGTATTAGAAATCAGAAAAAGAATGAAGCAACAAAAAATTACTTATGAGTACAAAAAAACAGAAATATCGCAATAAATGTCCACTGCACGTAGGTAACGCAGCAAAGCTACAATGAGGATTGTAAAAAGCAAGAAGAAAGCTACTCTGTGACTGGTTGCTCAATCTATCCACAAAGAGACGATTTATGAGGACTGCGCCTACTTACCCCTGTAGCTAACTAGCCCCGGTCTGCCCTAATTATAGTAGGGACAATGGAATTTTACGTTTAAGACAGGATTCCAGTGTGGACAGATTCCGTTTTAATATGGTTTAATGCATTTTTATGTCCCGATTTAGATATCTTTGTCCCACTTTTTTTGTCTCCCTGTCCCGGTTTTTGAGACATTGTAGCTGACAACACCATTGGTGACAAAGTTTTTATCGCTGATAACCTGTAATTCATATTCAGAAGTTTATAATTTTCATATCTTATAAGCTTGTATGGTATCCCATACAATCCTGTAGTTGCGGAATTCCATCAGTCTATCAAATGAAATCTTCAGTAGTAATATGATACCTTCAATATATGTTAAAATGGCGTTAATATATGGTATACCCGTTATGATTAGGCTACTTCGACGTGCATTCTGTCAAAAATAAATATTCAGACAACTAGATAAACAGCATTTTTAATTTAAAATATTAAAAATAATTAATAATATATTTCATTTTTGTGGAAAGCTGAAAAATACCGAGTTTGTTTTCTCAAGTCATATAGACATGCTTCGAACCAGATGTTATTCCAGAAATATTTATTTTTTTTATTTGTTTAGTACGTATTTGAATTTGGTTAAATTTATTGTTAAAATATGTTTATTTGACTTGAAAAAAAAGTTTCACAGGAGTTCACAGGATAATTCTTATTTCTGAAATCTTGTGAATCAGTATCTTAATTATTGTTGGCAACTTAGCACGTTTTTATTTCTAAATAAACTACTATCCTAATAGAATTTCTTTATTGCTTTTATTGTTTTATTTAAACATAGAACATCCCTCATTAAATTAAACATAAAATTCCTATAAAGAAATTGTGGGAGGATGTTAGTATTTGGAAATAAATAAACATGGCTTAGTTGGCATCATACTCATTCTAATACAAGGAAAAAAGAAAATCACAGGTTTAATGCATGTATTATGAAACAATTTTCAATATGCGTTATTACTAAATTCAATTCAGTGAAAGACGATTCGTTAATAAATAATTTGCTTCCCCCTCAAAGCATGCGTTTTATTTAGGAGCTATTCAACCATTGCCATGAATTGGTTACAATTCGTGAAGAAATAAATCCACGAAATTCAATAATGAAAACGCAAAGAATACCAGAAACATCCCTTAATTTCCAAAGTATTTTAACCTCTTAACTAAAAGTTATTCACTTTTTAGTTAAGAAAAACTGTTTTTATAATTATTTCAATAATTTATTATATAATTCATTATTCACTTTGCATGTTGCGACGCACTTGTATAACTGTGTTACTGAAAAAGTTTTCAAAGTATAGGCCTACACAAAAGCAGTTATTCTATTAATACACGTACAATTTATCCTGTTTTGAATATTTGGTATTATTTGTATATTTTTGTTTTTTTAGGACTATTATAGAAATTTATCTTTACATACCGTTGCATAGAATTTATTACAAAAAAAGATATATACTATTTATGTGTTTAAAATATTCCCTCGAGATAGTTAATAATTTGGTATTTTAATT
Organism: Maratus speciosus; assembly: GCA_963932465.1. Lineage (NCBI taxonomy): Eukaryota > Metazoa > Arthropoda > Arachnida > Araneae > Salticidae > Maratus > Maratus speciosus. The sequence goes on along the minus strand of OZ010787.1, from coordinate 680,165,521 downwards.
ATATTTAACACCGGAAGAACCGCTATGTGCTGCTTTTGGTAACCTTACGAATCGTCCTGGTGAAATAAATAAAATTGCAAAGACCTAAACAATACAGTGGTCACTGCCAATTGCGCTAACTGGAGCCTGCGCATTTTGTGCCATATCGATCGTTAAAATGGCAAGCACTAAGTTTTGTACCATATAAATTGTTAAAATAGCAACCACTATGTTTCGCGCCCATAAATGGTTATTAAATGTAGCCACCAACTAACCGATATTAAATATCTCATAAAACACACCCATACGGCAATAGTTATAAGGAACCTCGGTATGTTTTGTTCCACTAGGTCCTCAGTAGGGCGATCAATACTTCCGCTATCCGCAGTGTAATGGGGTCCTGTAATTGCACGCTTAAACACATTGAACAGAGAATTACTCTAACAGTGGCTCCTATTATAATTAGTTCTTTGTGATTCACTCACCATAAATCGTTAAAACGATTTTCAAAATATGAAGGCCCATTACTATGCACTGTAAAGAAAACGGACTAAAATACGGAAATACTCCTGGCAATCGAGACGCCAGTACGATTTCGGTATTTTAACGGAACTTTTTCCAGAACAATTTCAGATTGCAGAACAATTTCCGTTTTTTTTTTCCATTTACGGGGGGAAAACGTCCATTAAAATACGGAAATAGTACTGGTGTCTCGATTGCCAGTAGTATGTCCGTATTTTAGTCCGATTTTTTTTTACAGTGTGTCGGGGACGTGTACATTTCATGCTTATAAACCGGTAATCTTAACACTGATAAATCTTTAACAAAATTTTTAAGCTGCGCATGCGAGGAGATTTTTTTTTTTTTTTTTTTTTTTAACGAGTTTGAAGTAAATTTTATAGGGTAATTACTACAAAAAGACCAGTCGAATATATTGAAAATTCATAAAATAATCAGCGATATAGTGAGCTGAATTTCGTTTGCCTTCAAAAAGTAGCCAGATGATTGGAGATTTTTCAGAAACAGTCATTTTTCATTAACTGACTTCGAACAAAGAACTAGTTTTTAATAAATGTCGATGTTTAGATTTGAAATATATACTGCGATTTTGATAATTATTTTTGTTGGAATAGGCTCTTTCGGGCGGTTTTTCAAGAACTAAAGCATCAATAAAAAATGAAAAATGACAATTTTTTAAAAATCCCGTACAACAAGCTTTAAAACAATTTAAATTCAGCTCACTCTTATAGCCGATATATTTCTGAATATTTAACGTGTTTTTTAATGAGTTCCTCTATAGAATTGACTACAAAATTATAAAAAAAACTTTGGTATCTTTAATGTATGCGCATTTAAAATTATTTCATACAAATGGCTACATTTAATCAAATATTAAAATATTTATATTCTAATTGCGTTGTGATATTTCTATACTACTTTTCCAGATTTCTGAATTTGACGTTAAATTTGGTTTGAAAACCCTGCATGCTATAAACAAAAAACGTGTGAACACTTCTTAAAATCTTTATATATCCATGAATATACGTGCTCTTCTTACGAAACTGAACACACATACATTCTACAATAACCACATAATCATATAATGCAGCTGCAGATCATTACAAACATTTTAATTTAGAAGGTGATACCAAATACTATTTATATTTTCAAAGTTCCAGAAGAATTAGTTAAAACGTTCTTTCGAGTACCTACAGAAATGCTTAAGTCGAAAATGTCCCATGCGTTTTGGCATAGCTGCCAACTTTTACGCTTTTTTCTTACCACTAACATTTTACAGTAAATGTTGTCTCATTTAATCGCCGAAATCTCACGATTAAACAAGGTGAAAATATCTATTAAATTTTTGTTGGTAGAAAAAAAAGCGTAAAAGTTGACAGCTATGATTTTGCCTATATAATTTTTTTTAACCCCTTAATTGTCGCTTCCGTGATATTCAAGGGCTGTGACTTTTATTCAGATTTGTTTGATTCCCACCAGTTTTATAGAATAGTGTAATTGGCTTTATTATGGTATCATTTTACCTGTCATTAAAAAGGTAAACATTTCTTTTTCAAAAAAGTGGTGTCAATAAGAGATTTGATTTTTTAAACAGTAATTTAATGCGATCGTCAAGGAGTTAAAGACATTTATATACAATTATGCATAGTTGTGCTTAGAAAGAATGCACCTTTGTTTGGTGTGTGTGTGGGGGGGGGGGCGTTAATGAACCAGCGTTCTAGGAAATTCCATCAAAATGCAGGTATCAAACAATGTATTCGCAGATAAAAAGTATAACGTATGATTTTAAAAAGTATAAAAGGAAAATGTATTTCGTATCTTATGTAAAATTTTATGAAATAATACTGTTCTATCACCGTCCTTCAACTTAAAGAAATATTGTTTAGAACTTACGATTAATTTAGAATTTGCTTCTGAAAGTCAGCTGTTATTTATATTCAAGACAAGAGTTTTCATCTAAAATATTCTTTTATGCATTTTTTCTTTTTTGAAAAAAAAGTTAACTCCTAAATAAAAAGAAATCGAGAAATTACAGTTTTAACTAAAGGTGTTTAGAAAAATTACAAATAAACTAAACCTTTTTTCACGATAAGGTTTATTAAATTAAACCTGGATGCTTACAAAATATGTAATTGCTTTAAGAAAGTTATAAATATTAAATGATACTTAATTGATTAATTAAAGATATAATCCAATTTCGACACAGACGAGTTTTTGTTTTGAAATAAAGATAATTAAAAGGCTTCCTTCCTGTGTGGTTCATATTTTTGTATTTCTAAAAATTTTATCTTATATATTAATTCGTCTGGTTTGAATAACAATTTAATTAGTTTACATTTCATGTTATTAAAAGAGAAAATAATATGATTTTCTTAAATTTCTGTTCAAAGATTGATTACAGTTTTGTATTCAGTTAAGAAATCAATTTGAAGAAAATGCAAATTAGCTTTTATGTTTTCATTATCTTTTATGTTATATAATAGCTATTTCTTGAATAAATAAAATAAGAATAATTTCAAAGCCTTTATTTAAAAATCATTTGAACTTTAAAGAATATTCTTCAGGAAATATTTTTTATATGTTTCTAATTAATATTTATCTACCTTTTCGTTGATTAATAGATAGCTTAGTAATTTGTAACCTAGTCACGTGACGACATTTGCCAGCTAATGTTACGCCGACTAAGGAGTTCTTTTAAAATTTCTTGATTGTATTTCAATATGTTTAAATGATTATTTTTTAATAGAATAGTCAAGTCGTTATCTAACGTTGTATTCTTTTAATTTTTATTGTTGTTGTTGCCTATGGATTCATTCTGAGGACACATTCATTTTTGGAACCAACCAACCAATATTTGTTGGACAACGAAAAAAACTGCAAAAAAAATAAAAATAAAAAGAAATAAATTCTAAATATGCAACGTTAAAATTCTAAATATGCATTGATCTTAGATATCCTATGTAAAAATATTAATTCAAACGGGAAATGTTAAACTAAAGTTTCCATTGGTTTAATATTGGCATTTTTTTATGCTGACTCTTGCAGATTCTTTAGCTTCAAACACTTTCGTGGAGTAATTTTCAACGAGGATATTTAAATGGAAGCAATCCGAGGATTTGAAAATTCATGCAAGGAATTTCTAGAAATCATACCTACGTCTCTGACAGAGTACAGGAGCATACTAATCTTCAACCCCCGTGTTTTAAAAAATGAATACACCAAACATAAAGTTCATTTCAGACCCAAGTGTGAACCAGATGTAAGTAGAGTAGTAGGGTGGTCCAACTTGTCGTCTGCGGAATACCAACTATTTCGAAAACTAATATCGCCTTACTTAATTACATAATTTCTGTGAAGAGTTAATATCTGTGAAAGTAACTTAAAAAAATATTCGAATTCCGGGACTACCACATTGGACAGTCCTGAAGCAGAGTTTTCTGCTGCAATTTCTTTTCTAAAAATTGCTATTTTAACCCATTTGTGCCTGAATTTTGGTTTTCTCAAATGTTTTGATATAATCACTTTAAAATATTGCAAAATGAACTGGAAAAGTACTAAAAAAAATACACTTAATTTTGTATTTATTTAATAAAATGTAAAAAAAAACTACATACGAGAATTTCTAGTAGAATAATATGCATAATTATATGTTAATTATATGTTAATTATATGTTAATTATATGTTTTGTCTATATTTATATTTAAAAAGTTTTTAAATTGTATATTATGTACTATAATTAGTATTTTTATGAACTACAACAAAAATATATTTATTTCTTTACAGAGACTAATAACGTTATAACTATTAATAATAATAAAATAAGAATAATCGTATTGCAGACTTAAAAACAATTTATTTTATAAATATCTTCAAAAGGAGATTACATAAATAACTGTCTCCTAAATGTCCAACAAAAATATGTGCCCATTTCTGCCTAGAACCCTATATTTTGGACTTTACAAAAATGCATAAAAAATAGGCTTGAACATTTAATTTCGCAATTTAAAAAATACATATTTTTAAAAAGTCTACAAGCTAAGATTATGACTTGCGATTTTGGATCCTTCGTAGAAAAAATACAAATAAACTTACTTTTTACATTTCGCCATCTTGAAAAATAAAAAAATTATAAACACCGAAAACAGCCTTCATTTAAACAAATAAATATCCACCTTATGCTGTTATCGCTTGGTAATACATAACGACATTTAGAAATAATTATTTCATACAATTTTCATGTTATAAAGGAGAAGAAAAATATACTTATTCATGAAAATTTGAAACGTCCCAAAATGGGACGCTAGGCACAAATAGGTTAATAGTCGTCAAGGAAATAAGTACCAATTTTTACAAATACGACTGTGTAAATTATTCTTAGCTATATAAAGTACAGCTGAATATTTACTTGGTTATTCAGTTTGGCAATGAGTGTTGGAATGAGTTCTGAAGCGATTTTTTTTTACTGCAGGAAAATCAATAGAGGGGCGTCCTTGTAACAAGTTTTGAATAGATTTTATACTCATTAAATGAACGTTTATGTTAGCGCCATATATTGACCTCTTAAGATTCGCTTAATATTTGGAAAAACCATAAAAAAGTACCTAATTTTTTTATTACAGAAATTGAATAATTCTAAATAAAATATGCAATTATTTTTTTAAGGCAAAAAACATGTTATAGAACAAATTCACATTTGTAGAAAAGGCATCATGCGAGAATTCTGTGTCTTAATGTTTGTTTTAAACCATACAAATGAATGCGAATAAGACCTTTATTTTTTACATATTACATCTTTATTTATCATCATCATCCATAATTTTACAAATAATATTCGAAACAATACAGATGCATTAAATTTTGATTATTAATAATTATTTTGAGTGTGATATATTTCGAAACATGCAGTACAAAGTCCAACATCACAATCAGCGCCAGTCACCAAACCTAAACGGTAATACTCAGACTTCACATGGAAATGCCAGTTAAATTTTTATGGTTTCAGAAGTTTTTTCCAGCAATTAAATCTCCAGCCCGGAAATAGGACGGACACGAGAAATAACGAACGACACCTCAGCCCGTGATATTGACGGGAGCGAGAATTAAGGGGTTAAATAAATTTTGTTGAAATGGACTAAGCAGAGATGATCCTTGCTAAAGAAATGAGCAGCAAAAATGTTTTCCCATGCATTGATTCTGACTTAGTTTTCAGAGCATCTATTATATTAAAATCCGACTGTGTTTTATTTTCATAACTACTTATACTCTATAACATGGAACGCAGAGAGATGTAATCAGCACCTGTTTTTCGCACGGATTCTAAGATGTCATAAAAGCTCTCTGAATTTTAAATTTGAATTATTTTCCGATATATATTTGTAAATTTTAACTGAGTTTCTCTAAAGATGGAAAGAGATAAACTACTCTGTTTTCGTGCATAAAAGAGATAACAAGTAAAAGTGAAATCTAAAAAATGAAAAAACCTGATTGCGTAAAAAGTGAACTAATTAATTATTTCTTACCAATGTGAAACTATTTTTTATATTATTTACCTATTTTTTTTATTTACTCTTATTGATGACTTTTACGTTGTGTTTAATTGTTAGTTCCTATCTATAAACACTATTTTGATGAAGCCAATAGATATCTATGAAGGTTAGAGTTGCAGTCAAGCTAGAGATCCTACCTACACAACTTCCAGGTTGTGTAATATTTAAACAGAGCTTCTGACTGTAAAATAGTCAATTAAACATAGTCTTCATTTTGAAAGACCTGTCCAATAGTATGCCACTCAATAGGGTGCGTAAAAATTTTTCTCGTCTCTACCGCCATTTTGAATTTATAAAAACAAAATCTAGTCTATAACCATGGGACGGTTAAGACGAATCGATAAATACCTCATTCATTAAAATCCATTCAGCCGTTGGGATGTTTCGAGGGTATAAAGAAATCCACATACCCAGATACGCATCAAACACATAAACCTTCTTGGCAGTCGGGTAAAAATGTAAATAAAACAGATGATTATATGTTTATTGACGTTATTTTCTCATTAAATAAAAAAAAATATTTTTGATTAATAAATCGTTGAAAAAAAACATTGATTAAATTCTCAAAAAAAGAAAAATATTTTTGTGCATTTCACGAATATCTACATTAACAAAATAGTTATTCTACATTAACAAAAATCGTTCGTCGATCTATTGACATTGAGACCCCGTAGAAAAACCATGTACCCTTTTCAATTATTTTCATACTTCGAAAACCCTGAGAGATACAAGAAAATTATAAAGTCGTAGAGCATCCTCAACTTTTTAGGAAAAAATTTCTTATTTATAAAAAAATCTTTACTATTGCCCTGAAATATAATTTAATTATGTTCAATCACCAACTTAAATACCCCACATATTGCATGCAGAATTGTGACATTTATAACTCAGATACACATTTACTAATAAAACTAAGACTTGTAAATAGGGTGCAGTTTATATTAATAAATAAATCCAGTTTTTGCTCATTGTGACCTCTGTAGCTCATCAGTGTGTAAGCTATCGAGAGACATGGAGAATGAATGATGCATTGTTGCCAATTATGGATCCAATGAACATAAGTAACTTGATTTTCTTATTAAAATAAATTGTACCTTACTAACATGTTTTAATTTGATTAGTATATGTGCATTAGGGTGGAACTAAAAAACGAAGTTTCGAATTTTATATTCTAATAGTGATTATTTTTTTCCACTTTAACTCCATATAAAGAAAATATTTTTCTTTTAATTTTAAAATGATATTTTCCGGTTCCTCAAAGCGCCTGATTTTCCCTAAAAAACAAAAAAAAGCCAATAATTGCATGAAAAGATTTTTAAGCTTATAGTTAAATTTATATTTTGCAAAATTAAATTAAGTGTTAATGTCCTGTAATAAAGAGAATAATTTAGTTTGAGTGCTTTAAAAAAGTTAGCCCCACTTTATTTGACTTTTGTAGAAGCCAGCGTCGTGGGCGTCGGCTTTCATTGTCTCTGATTTATTTGGCTGCGACACATAACAATTTAGTCCGATTTAACGTGTGTTAACAGTTTCTTTAATTATTTTTCAATAAACATTCGGTGTCAAAAGTGACAAAGTCTGTTAACGTACCTAAATCTAGATAATTGTTGAAGTGTCCTGTATTTCATGAACCAAAACAATTAACATTAGACTGTCATCTTTGACGAACATATGAAGATGTTATGAAACATTATTTTTGGGTTCAATTTAACTTAAAACCTGACAGCTGGAATCTGGTACACACTATTTCTAAAATATCTAAAGCTGTTGATGATACAATTAAAAGTGTATTGCTGAGACCTTCAATTCCAACGGTTTCTGATACACAAATCATGAAAAATGATTAGAGACTAGCGCGAGAAATCTCAAAATTTGAAGAAAAATATTAAGATTAGAAAGAATAATCCCACATCCAATATAAAATGCAAAATGGTAGGTAATCCTGCAAAAAACATTTCTTTGCGTAAAAGCACTAAATATTATCGTGTATCAGAACAAGAACGTCCCTTTCCCAAAGACCAAAGAGAGATGGGGTGATGGCAATAGGATCAATAGATATAAAAACTAAAAAAAATGTGTAGCAAGACTGGAGAAGGAAATATCAAGGAAAAAAGTTATTTTAAAACAAAAAAATTATGCTTTGATTGAATGATCGTCAAGTGTAAAAAATAGTTCGGAAGGAAATAGTTCAATCGGTTTATTTTCTAAACCTGAATTTGATAATCAACAAGGTGAAAGAACCGGAGTATTAGACAGAACTGCAAATATTATTGCAAATGGCACCTTAGAAGATATGGGTATTTCTGATGATATTAAAGAAAACGTAACTGAAAGAAGGACTTGAAGACGACAAAGAGAAAAGGAAAGGAAGAATTTGAAAGAACGGGAAAGACGAAATGAGTTAATTTTAGAAGGTTAGTATTTTGATGGCAGAAAGGATAACACTATGATAACTGAAGCAGAAAGGAAAAAGTATAACTAGGAATCGTTAAAGACGAACACTTGGTCTTAGTTCAAAAACCAGGATAAAAATATATTGGCCATATTTCATTGACATCTTCTTCTTATATTAATATAGCCACTGCAATTTTGGTGTATTTTCAAAATAATAATGCAGACATTTCAAGTTTGGAAGTTATTGGGTGAAACAGAAACGCCTTTAATGCAGGATGCAAATATGGAGTTGTTAAAACATCGGAAGCAATACTCTAAAAACTTTATAATGGATAATTTGATTATTGCATGCAGATGAACTTTTTTCTTAGATACTTATTTCAACATCTTGCTGGAAAAATTACGGGTACAAAAGGATTTCCTGGACTAGTAGGAAAGCGACTTGAAAAAATACGAACATATTGAAATTATAGACTATAAAAACATTCATCCTATCTTGACGGACTGATCTGATGAAGAACTTAAAAAAAGTACAAACAGAGAGTACACCTGAATTTTAGATTTTCCTTCTCATACCCAAACAGTGGAAACGTGTGTCAAATTTGCCCGCGAGCTGCGTCAACAGTCTTTAAATATTAAGCAAAAGATGGCTTAATCTTGGAAAGTTGAATTCCCACAATGTAATGACAAAGTTTGCCTAAAAAGACAGTAGGTTGAATATCCAATTGAATTAATCCATAACAAAGGGAGGTAAGGAGGGTGGAAGTCGATATTTAACCACCTCCTCGTAGTGACTTCTGGATAGTATTTGCTAAGTAAAAGTAAACATGAGCTAACAGCTACATTGGTTACTTTAAGTTACTTTATACTGAAATTTCAAAACTTTGACTTCCTTGAGGAACCAGAAAACAACTTAATTAAAAAAAACCTTTTCAGCCAAAAGTTTAGACGTCCAAAAAGGAAAAAAGTTTTCACTATTACACATTAAATTTTTTTTTTTTTTTACCCTATACTTAAGTTCCACCCTAATGTGCATCTGCCTTATAATATCATAATTCTGTATGCATTTAGTGGTCTATTTAACCGGGCAATTGGATATAAAATAATTCCATTTCAGATTCAAATTTCATTTTTTCAAAGACTTTTTATATGTAAAACATTATTTCATACTAAGTCGGGGACGCTCTACTGCATTGTAATCGCCTTTTTTTTTACTCTTGTGAAATAGGAACGCTAATACCGAAGTTTAAGTATAGAGGGAGGGACTAAGAATCTCATCGTGTAGAGGTTACCAGTTTTACTATAATTAAAACCATGTTCATGTTTGTACCTAAGTCCGTTTGCCAATTTTTTGAGGCGAAACGGAATTAAGAAATTACCCTCTATTTATACAAATATTCTATGTGATACAATAGTAAGTATATTTTATTAATTCCTTAATTATTAACAATCAAGATTCCCTCAAAAAATCAAATTCATGTTTTATACTAATGTTATGCAGGTTAAAAAAAAAAATTAAAATTATGTAGTTTGAAAGGGATCAATGCTGGAAGGCTAGTGTTAATGTTGAAATTTTTTATTTCGAATTTTTTCGTTATAATATTTCACGCACATGTATCCCATTATGCGCTGCGAGATGAAATTCCTGGCCGCTAATTCTATACATAAACTGCGATATTACGAATATTTATTAAATTATATCTATTACTACTGAACATAATCGTAAGGATTCTCATCAAAATAATGCTTAGAATCTCCATATAACTGAATTTAAAAATTGTTTTGCCTTTTTACTCTCATCTCTTTTACGATATTGAAATTCAATGCCAGAAATGGCGAAATGAAGCTATTTTGCATAGTATAATAATATTGGATTTCGAAGGTAGGGTAATCTATAGGGCAATTTATTTGTGTTATAGCTGATGTGCAATTATAAAGTTTGATAAAAAGGAACCAAATGCATTTTAGTACTTTTTTTTACCTTTGTCATCACTTTATAATTTTGAAATAACTTTACCTAAAAGTACAATTGAGCTAAAAAAAAAAAGACTTATTTTGAAACATAACATTTTAAAATTATTTATGTATTTAACTCTTCTAAGAGATTAATTTAAAAAAATCTGTTAAGATCAATGACAGCAATCTTTTTAAAGTATGCTTTTAAGAATTGTTCAATTTGGATTAGAGGAAGAGTTGTAGGTAATTCCATATACACTCATGCCCAAAATTAAAGTCACAAACATAAAATCTGTGAAAATTGATGAACCATTCACTGTGTTGCCTCAAAATTTGGAACAGAAGTATATTACAAAGGGGAAAGAATGTAGCAACATAACAATATGGAAAAGGTTTTAATTGTGAATTAAGAAACAGAGTATATCAAAACGTGTTAAATCATGAATCAGAGATAAAACATTTATGTCGGTAAAAGTCCGTCTAATATGGAATGTAACCACCGTGCACTGATATACAAGCCTCACAACGGTCTCTCATACTGTTCATGAGGGTGTCAATAAATGTTTATGGCAACAAAGCCCATTCTTCCAAAATTGCGGCAACTCCTGGCGGATCCTGTGAAGGGGATTACGCTGTGCAATGGCTCTTCCTAAACCCTCCCAAACGTGTTCAATAGGATTGAAATCCGGGAACCTGGAGCAATTGCAATTCATACGGCAAATATCCTCTTCCTCAAGAAAATCGTTTGCAATGTGCATTATCGTCCATAAACATAAAGTCCGGGCCTATAATACCCTGGAACAACATCACATAGGCTTCAAGGATCTCAACCCTAAAGCCATGTGTGTTGACATTACACGCATCGAAGACGTGCAGTAGTGTACGACTGCCCAACATTATGCAGCCCTAAAGAAGGATTCCTTTGCCATGAAATCTGTCGATTTCTTTTACGTAGGAGGGATGATAACGAGCTCCACGTTCTTTCCAGATGCAGATTCGACGAGAGTCAATCTGCGTGGTGAATCTCGACTCATCACTGAAAAGAACACGCCCCCATTCTTCTACTGTCCAAGACTGATGTCATCGGCTCCACAACAACCGGGCTCACCTGTTGGATACAGTGAAAGGGACACACACGACTGAACGCCGGGCGTTAGGGATAATGTCCTTGAAGCCAGTGTGAGGTTTTTCCGCAGTGCTATAGGCCCGGACTTCGTGTTTATGGACGATAATGCGAAGCTGTACAGAGCTCACATTGTTGATGATTTTCTTGAAGAGGATATTCGGTGTATCAAATGGCCCTCGAGGTTTCCGGACTAAAATCCTATTGAACATGTTTGGGATGATCTTGGAAGACCCATTGCACAGCGTAATCCTCCTTCCAGGACCCGCCCGGAGTTAAAAGCCGCGCTTTTGGAAGAAAGGGCTTTGTTGCCACAAACATTTATTGAGATCCCCATAAACAGCATGAGAGATCGTTGTGTATGAGGCTTGTATGGCAGTGCACGGTGGTCACACTCCGTATTAGACAGACTTTTCACGAGATTATATATATTATAGTTTATATATTATTAATTCAATCACATTTTGTGAAAATAACATTCTTGTTCTGAACTAGGTGATCATGAGACAGGAATTAATGAGATATTCTTCTTTATAACCCATTTAACCCCCCAAATCAAGAGATACAATTCAGTCTACTTGTCATCTATTGTACAATGAAATAATTTTTAAAATCAGTCCATCAAATTGAAAATCTATTTTTTGCAAACATTTTTTTGCAGCATCGGTATAACTTGATTTACCTCAAAAATTTAAATACAATTAAGTAACGATGAAAAACATTGGTTTATTATATTAAAGTCATTTTTGCGCGATGAAAGGAAAAATAGGAAATCTTCCTTTCCCAATTAGCAATCAAATTTCCTTATTAATATAATTTTTATTAATTATTGCAATTACAGAGGCTTGATTTATATCTTATTGCCCAGAAAATTTGTAAATAATTGATATTTCTCGTGTTTCAATTTATTAAAATTAAATAACACATTTTGTGTGCTCATCTTCGTCTTATAAGTTCTCTCTATGCTAAATTTTAAAAGTTTCTAGGCTGGAACTTTCAGGAAAAACATAATGAAAATATAATTGTTGAACGTTTTCTCACCTTTTTACACATTTGATATTGAAATATTCTCGAAAAACCTTTCTTTGGGGTAACTACGAAACCTATATGTCAAACTTTAAATTTCTAGCTCGATTTTTTCAAAGTAATCATGATTATTAAGAACTTTCTAATGATTTAATTTATTTAAATTTGGAATTTTAACAAAAGTTCCTAGTTACCATTTATATTTAAAAATTAACCACGATATAAAATTTCATCATTTTAGCCTCAGTAGAATCTAAGAAATCCGAATTTTAGAACGTGTATTCACTCTTGCATTCCTTGGGGATACTTTGTAAAGATATAAGAAAGTAAATGTAATTTAAAAATAAAAGAACCTGTTTCAAAGAATCTATTTTTAAGCAGAAACCGCCATAATTATTATACTGAGAGAAGGATTAAAATCGATTCAGTACCTCCAATGAAGTTTGTTTTAGAATATTTTCCGGTAATATGGCATTTTTTTAATTTCTAAATTTTAATTTTAAACTTTTAAATTTCGGCGTTTTTAAAACCGTCCTTAGTATCATTGACATTATAAAAACAACCGCTATGTCAAATTTCGTGTTCCATAGAATTTCCAGAATATGTAGTTTCACATAGTTTTGATGTTATGCTTACTTTGAAATTTCTACATTTTATTATCTGATTATTTTTTTTTAAGTGTTATATAATAGAATATAATTTTTAAAGCGAAACGTTAACTGGAAATAATTTTCTTCATATTAAATTCTCTGACTCAAAATGTTAACTAAAAACAAAACACTCACAGCTCTATAAATTTAAACCAAAAAATTATCTTAGAAAATCTGTCAGGAAAGTAATCAAATATATAAATTTGTTTTTGTTGCTGTTAATATTTACTATTAATTATTTGTTTCTGAAAATATGTATAATAGAGGTTGTAATATTTTCATTTCCTTTGAGAAAACAAATCAGGGGTTGAAAAAAATTCCCATGTATAAAAAATATTTATTGCATATTGCATTTTTTTCACTCCCTATGGATTTTTCTTAGCTTATCCATTTTCGCGTATTTCAAAATAATTAAGGAAAAGAACATTTATATTTGATAAACTGGATTGCAGAAATAAAAGATGGCTTTGGAGAAGAAATTAACCATTATAGCATTTTGTAATAGGAGAAATCTTTTGAAAAACACTAAAATGTTTCAATTTTTAGCAAGTGCTTGCTATGAATATCTCATCATAAATTTGTAATTGTGGCTTTATAAAGGAATATGTAAAAAGATTAAATGCATAATTATTCTTGTTTGTGATATATATATATATATATATATATATATATATAAGAGGGAACTGCCAAGAGATAAATAAATACAATACACATTATTTGTGAAAACCGATTGAAAAAATTTTATCTAATTCCATTCATCAGTTATTTCAAATCTACAAAAGTTTTAATATTTTGTTCAGGTATCAATAAAAATTGTGCGACACACAAATGGTAGATATTTAAGGAATTTTTCTGCTCTCACTGTATTTCTTAAAAATTTAAATATGTTGTTATATGTGGTCCTTAATTATTTACGTGGGTTGTTCAATAATTATTGTCCCTAATGTATATAAAATATTTGTACTGCGATTTTTCATGTGGAATATCGAATCCTAATCTCTTAAATGCCTATATGCTCAATTTCAGAACCGTAGCTGCTATATTAACACAGTTTTGCAGGAAGGTGTGAAGTTTTAAAGACCTATTTTGGGGGGAGTTTTTAAGAAGGGGGTGAGGGTGAAATGCTGGTAAGGAGCTTATGAGACTACATTTAGACAGGGGGTGAGATCTGGCTACATCACTATGATCCCGAGTACGACAGTAGTTACGTTTCATCCATTGTCACAAATCTAGTCCCATAAGCTAAAAATCAGCCCCATGAACCCCACTTCCCCTGTTTATTATGCTTATATAATAAACATTTAACTCATAAATCCTCATCCACAAACATAATCATTTATAAATAACTTCATCATTGAAATCTAGTGTAAAACCATAAATAATCGGAAGCTATAATTTAGAAAAGAAAATTTGTTTACTGAGATAACTGTTTGTGCTAAAAATACATTTAATCTAAGTAATTGCTGTAATTCAGGAAAGTCATATTTTATGATTATATATCTACTTAAAGACATTATCTTGCATTTGCTTATAATAACTATTGTAATTTATTTATATCTATCGATAAGTATTTTTTCAAGGCCATTTTTCCTCGTACAGGCTGTTATTGAGTGGAACTGATCAGATGCAATTCAACGTCTTCTTTGCGAACACACACGCAACAACTCATTGCTTGGCTGTAACATTTTAAATTCGCACCCGGGTATCCAAACCCCGGCTACTGTTAAGTCTGTTTAACAATCACGCATTACTGTGCACATGCAGGAAGATGTATATTTCAATATATAATTTTATTTTCATCTCCTGTTAACTTACTGTCTATTTCGACACGCAACATAAGCAATATATTTACCCCCCCCCCCTTTTTCACTCATCCCTCCAAAACTTCAATGCGTGTAAAAACTATAAGGACAGCAAAAAATTGTAAAAAAAATTATAAATTAAAAATGCGACGAGTGAAAGGATAATATAATGTTGATCCTAAAGTGGAAATACTAATATAAAAGTCAACAGAATGTATCCGTGTCCTTTTTTATTGCGAAAAAAATCATAATTATGCAAAAAAACCCTATTTTTGACTGTGCAAAAACTATAAGGACACCAGTATTTTTTACAGAAATGTTATATAGAATTATTATTAAGGATCGACCGAAACATGTTTTTAAGGCCGAAACCGAAACGAAACCGAATTTCGGCGATCTTCCTATTTTCGGCCGAAAACTAAAATGTCCAAAAAAAATTTTTAAGTAATTAAATTGTATGTATTAAAGTAATTAATACATACATAAATACATTATTAATTAATTATGCGTATTTATTAAATATGTATAAAAATTAATTAATTATGCGTATTTATTAAATATACATAATTATTAATTAATTATACGTGTAGCCTAAATTATCTCTGTGCCTTAGATCCAAAACTTTTTTTTTAAATAAAACGTAATTAATTCATCAACGACACAGAAAGGTTTTCTAATTATACTAATTTCATTTAATTAAGAAATATTTTAGTTTTATGTATACACACCTCGATTTATCTTTTATAATGATTTCGGTAAATGATCATCTGTTATACTAGAACTTTCTCAAAGAGTATTCGAAACACATCTTCGGTCTCAAACTGAAAATTTTCTATTACTGTTATGACTGCAGTTTTTAATGAACAGGTGAAAAAGTTTAGTTATATATGTATTGCTTGCTTTATAATCTGCATTCAAGTCTTGAGTCAGTCATGACTGACAATTACAAACAACGAAGTTGATAGCAATATCTTTCCGAAGGATGAAACGAGATTTTGGGAATACCGAGTTGGGAACCGAGTTTTCGCCGAAACTCGGATTTTGGACTGAAACTATCAGTATTCCTAAAATCTCGTTTCTTCCTTCGGAAATTTGCAGCACTTATCATCGATTTTGAGACCATTTATTGCTATGAACTTCGTAGTTAACGCATAATTAATTAATTTTTATACATATTTAATAAATACGTATAATTAATTAATAATATATTTATGTATGTATTAATTACTTTAATACATACAATTTAAATACTTTAAAATATTTTTTGGACATATTCGTTTTCGTTTTCGGCCGAAAATAGGATGATCGCCGAAATTCTGTTTCGGTTTTGGTTTCGGCCTTAAAAACATGTTTCGGTCGATCCTTAATAATAATTCTATATAACATTTCCATAAAAAAAATACTGGTGTCCTTATAGTTTTTACACAGTCAAAAATTGTGTTTTTTTTTTTTTTTGCATAATTAGGATTTTTTCGCAATAAAAAGGACACGGATACATTCTGTTGACTTTTATATTAGTATTTCCATTTTATGATTAACATTAAATTACATTTCGCTTGTCGCATTTTAAATTTATCAGAATTTTTACAATTTTTTGCTGTCCTTAAAGTTTTTACACACACTGTATGTGAATATAGCAGCTACGGTTCTGAAATTGAGCATAAGGGCATCTAAAACATTAGGCTTCGATATTCCACAACAACCATTGCAGTACAAATATTTTATATACACTAGGGGCAAGAATTATTGAACCACTCTCTTATTTTATAAAAGTTAGAAATAAAAAGAAATAAATTACCTCTCAACATATGTTAATTTTACAGTCAGTGAGATTTGGTGACTTATGAATGATACAAAAACGATATTAACCCTATTTTTGTTAGGTAAATGGAATAATAGGTATAAATCATTTAAGCCGGCTTCTCAACCCTTACTACTTGAGAGAATTCCGAAGTAAAACATAGTTTATACACAAATGAATTTAAGAAATAATTTTATAAATATTTTAACTTTAATGTAATTACCATGCATTAAAATATTTAACCCTAGAATACTAGACATAGTATAGCGTTAACGTTAAAATACCATAGTCGTGATATTTATGAGCGTGTAGTATTCTAGGGTTAAAAAAACCTTAACTTATAGATATGTGTGACAATAGTGTTCATTAACGTTCATTTATAACATGCATATTTAACATGTCGCAGTATAAAAAATACACCAGAGTGTGAAACTGAGGGCTACGATGGACAATTAAGAGCAGAAATGCTAAATATTACACTTTGATTAACACTATCCGAATAGTAACATTCACCTTTCTAAAATCACATAATTTTGTAATTAGAATATTACTGTTAGAAAAAGGTGATATTTTAAATATGTAAACCTTGACACATTCTTTAAGGGACATAGCCCTATTTACCTCCGTGTATGACCACATTTTTTTCTTTTTCTATTGCTGGACATTGGAATTCATGTTTGGCTATTAGAATAGTGTTTTTGCAATAAAATAAATATCATTTTTAGTAGCAACGTATCCATAAAGCTACTTCATTTTCTTGTACGCATCTCGACCTACATTCAAGCATACGTTTGCAAGAAAAAAAATGGCTCATTTCGAAAAAAGTGAACTTACATGATTTTGGAAATTGCCGATTCAACTATTAGAAAAGAAAAACAATGAAGCGAATCTATCGCAAAAAAACGTACTTTAATTAGCATAATATGTGAGATGTTTCAGATACAAAACAGACATTCAAAAACAAAACATTCAAGTACAAAAAAATAATAAACAAAAAGAGAAATTTGAATAAGTGAATTTTTAAAAATGTATAATGCTTACAAAATGCTAAATTCCACAACTTTTGAAGATTGTAACGTTATTAATTTATCTTTCAATTAATTAAACAATTTGACACATGTTTGCTACTGTGGAAACTGACTATCGCCTTAAACGAATGAAAACGATTTTTAAAACTATTCCTTTCTTGAGATATTAAATAAAAAAGACTTAGGAAACTAAATAAATTAAAAAAAAAACATATTAAAAGAAAGAATAAATAATTGTTAATCTATTAAAAAATTCAACCGAATTTAAATTTGCTTTCGTAAATGAATTTTGTAGATCACAGTACCGAGTATTAAGTAAATGAATAAACACGTTGCTGTGCTTTACTGCAAAAGCTCACAGAGAAGGAAGAATTCTTGATATGAAGCCTTTTTAATTCATCTTTTCAAGCATGAATTTCGATAACAGATATACACGTGTGACGCAATGTTTCAACGTAAATATCTAAAAAAAAAAAAAAAAATAGAGCAGAAAATAAAATACAAAGCATAAATAAATCGCAGGCTCCAATAAACAAAAATTGCATATCGACGGCTTCATGAAAATGTTGAACCCTTAAAAATTACTTCTTTTAATTAATATTTTAAATGAATAACAATTTAGAGAAATAAATGAAATATTTCTTATACTCAGTACCGAATTAAAGTGTTTAATCAGGAGCTTATTATGTGGCCCTATTAGCAGAATCATGGTTATGATATACTATGACGTTAAAATGAATTCGGAATAGAGTGTGTTATGAAAAGTAAAAAACAAGACGGAATTTATGTCAAACGTGGCAAATGATTCATACTATAACTAGCTTTATGAATATTCGGATCTTGGTGCAATAGCTCTCGCACCATGATGCAAAAAGGCATGAATACAAAATTTATTGCGATTTTCTATATTAAATTCTGTAATGCAAAAATAACACTGGGGAACAATTTTTATCTCAATTTCTGTTGACGTCGATTTTTCAGCTGTTTTTAAGTCAAAAAAGCGTGCTGATTTCAAAACTGCAATTAGTTTTCTTCTATCACGTCAATTTTTTCCCCTACAACTTACATTAATGTGACCACTTTATGCTGAATCGGGCGTGAGTCATAGGAAGAGAAAAGCTGCAGAACTCTTAGTATCAAGACTGCACAAGAAGTTTTTGCTTGAAAAGGGTGCTAATGTATCCTACTTTTGATCAATAGAAAGTGAATTTCTTCAATACTTTCGAAATAACGGTGGATTTGTTTTTTGCCATAGCGTACATGGTTTAATGGAAGAGTTGGGAATTTCATCCTATACCGCAACTGAATGGCGACTGTTCATCGATAGCTCAAAGAGGAGCTGGAAATGCGTACTCCTTCACAACGGAAGTTTATTTTGAGCAGTCCCAATAAGCCATTCAGTGTATTTGCGCGAAGAATATGAGGACATAAAGAGAGCCATTGATTTATCGCACAGTCACATTCACGAGTGGATAATCTGTGTTGACCTCAAAATGGTGTGCTTCCATCTTGGCCAGCAACGTGGATATACCAAGTATCCAAGTTTTGTGTGTATGTGGGACAGCAGAACTCATGAGAAGCATTGGTTCCTGTCGAATTGGCCTCCAAGATCTCACCTAAGACCTGGAGATCCAAATATTTTGCATCAGCCACTTGCCGACAGAAAGAACATCATATTTCCCCCTCTGCATATAAAACTGGATCTAATGAAGCAGTTCGTGAAAGCTTTGTCAATTGAAGGATACTATTTCACGTATCTCATTTCGAAATTTCCAAACCTGTCTTTTGAAAACATAAAGGCAAGTGTATTTGACGGCCCACAGATTTGTCAGCTCGTTAGAGATGAACATTTCATCGGAGCAATGGCAGAACTCCAAAAGAATGCTTAGTTGGCATTCGAAAACCTTGTCAGATTTTTTGGTAAATACGGGAGTAGAAAATTACACCGATGTTGTCCAGAAACTTTTAGAGAGCTCCAAAAGACTTGGTTGCAACATGAGCATCAGACTTCATTTTCTGCATAGCCATCTTGATGACTTCTTGGAAAATCTTGGTGCAGTCAGTGATGAGCAGGGTGAGCGATTCCATCAAGATTTGAAGCTAGTGGAAGAACGGTATCAAGGCAGATGGGATGAACATATGATGGCTGACTATTGTTGGAGCATGGAGTGAGATTCTCCACAAACTAAACACTTCAAGTTAAGCTATAAGCAAAACTTTTTTCCTTAATATGTACTTTTTTGTTTTGCGAAGGAATTTTACTACTTGTATGAACACCATGTAGTGTATAGTAAGTATTTACAGCCGTTGTATGAATAATATATTTGGTAATTTTTTCATTATTTTCCTTTGTATCCACATTAAGTATGATTTTGGGGGTATCCTGTTGCTTAAGTAGTTGATGTAATAGAAAATAAATGGAGTCATCTTGGGATTTAGATGCCAATAATTAGCCAAAAACAAGTGCCAGATCTAAGTCAACAAAATGTGTGTTTCCCAGTGTAATAGGACTCCATCTCAAATAGGGCATAATCACCATGACAACTTAAATTCATTACCCAGCAAGGGTTATCTTTGAATACATTACATAGGATAGGATTTAATAGAATGAAGAAAACTGTTATTAATATCTTTTAAAGTTTTGATTCGATTTTCATAAAATTTGAAATCACTCTACACAATTCTGCAACGATTCCATATATTAAATTTCAAACCATTAGGCTGGGTCGTTTTTGCGCTGTCCTATGCGGATATGCGGACAGACGTTCAGACAGACGGACGGACGAGACGACGACTCTAGGTGCAACGTATTTATATAATTACGAACGCACCTGAAAATTGCTACTTCTGCCTTATTCCTCCGCTGCTGGATAGATGCTGGATTTTTGTTTAAAAGTTACATATAATGTAAATTTTGCGATTTCCACGGAATTTCATGTAATTCCAGTTCGTTGTAACGATTTCAACTTCGTTGCATGGGTAATTGAATTTAAGAACGAGCTCGAAAATTTAACAATATTCTACTTCTAAGGATGTCGCTTGTTACCCGACTGCCAAGAAGGGTTATGTGTTTCACGCGTATCTGGGTATGTGGATTTCTTTATACCGTCAAAACATCCAAACGGCTGGATGGATTTTAATGAATGAGGCCTCTATCGATTTGTCTTAACCGTTCGATGGTTATAGGCTAGGCTTTATTTTTATAAATTAAAAATGGCGGCCGTAAAATACAAAATTGTTGTAGACACGAAAAAAAACATTTTACGCACCCTATTGAGTGGCATATTATTGGATAGGTCTTATTTTGCAATCAGAAGCTCCGTTTAAATAGGACACAACCTGGAAGTTGTGTAGGTAGGATCTCTAGTTTGACTGCAACCCTAACCATCATAGACATCTACAGGCCTCATCAAAACAGTGTTTATAGATAGGAACTAACAATTAAACACAACTTAAAAGTCATCAATTCAAGTAAATAAAAAAAAAGGTAAGCAATATAAAAAATAGTTCAACATTGATGAGAAATAATTAATTAGTTCGATTTTTACGCAGTCGGGTTTTTTGATTTTTTAAAATTTAATTTGAATAAACGTTATTCAGAGATTCAGTCATATCATATGAGACCAGCGACACCAAACCTAAAGATCAGTCTGACATAAACAGAGTGAGGGGTCCATACACACAGTTGCCAAAGTCTCCGGCTTTTGGCACACCACTATTATCTTAGAGGAAATCTGGTTCTTTGAAATCGCCTAAATGTTTCAATTAAATAAAACGTCATTTTCTGGAATAAATGACTGGTATTCAAAAAGCCGGAGACTTGGCAGTTCTGCATACATACATAAACAGATCTAGGCAGACATGCTTACAGAAGGCATGCATTTATCTAAACATTTGTGGTGCCTCTTAAAAAACGCACAGGCAAAAATAACAAAAGAATATCTGACAAAATGGATTAAACAAATTGCATTCTTATATTTTAAAGATGTAATTAAAAAAATCGAGAAGGCAAGAGCTTAATTTAACCCATTAGTTTAGAGCATTCTTTTATGTGACACTTTACATTTTAAACTTAAACTATCTCTTTTTTTCGTCTATTATTGGCATTTATTGTTGAATATTATTATTATTATTATCATTATACTATTATTTGGCATTTATTGTTGAACTGATGATTGTTTTTAGGTGCATTTCGTCCTCAATAATAGATGAAAAAAGAGATAGTTTAAGTTTAAAATGTAAAGATTCTCAAAAAAGAATGCTCGAAACTAATCGTTTAAATTAAGCTCTTGCCTTCTCAATTTTTTTTTTTTTTTTTTTTTTTTTTTTTTTTACATCATTAAAATATAAGATTGTAATTCGTTTAATCCATTTTGTGAGATATTCTTTTGCCTTTTGTCTTTTGTTTGATATTCTTTACCCATGCAACGAACTTGAAATCGTTACAACGAACTGGAATTTCATGAAATTCCGTGGAAATCACTTAAATCGCCAAATTTACATTAGATGTAACTTTTAAACGAAAATCCAGCATCTATCGAGCAGCGGAGGAATAAGGTAGGAGTAGCACTTTTTAGGTACGTTCGTAATTATATCAATACATAGCACCTAGTGTGGTCGTCTGGCCCGTCCGTCTGTCTATCTGTCCGTCTGTCGGCATATAACGGCACACTACCAAACTGAATAGTTCGAAATTTAATATATAGTATCGTTCCACATTTTCGTCGAGTCATTTCAACTTTTATGAAAACCGAATCAAAACCTAAAAAATATTATTAAAAGTTTTCTTCATTCTATTAAATCCTACCACGCGTAATTAATTTAAAGATATCCCATAATAGGTCATGATTCTAGGTTGCTATGGTGATGACGTCCTATTTAAGATGAAGTCCTATTATTTTCGTATGACTGAATTTAATATATAGAATCGTAATAAATTTTGTAGTCATACATTTTTGCATAGGAGTACTACAGCTATTGCACCAAGAGCTGAATATTTATAAAACTAGTCATAGTACCTTTGCGATGTTTGATGTACAATTTCCGACTTTTTTTTATGGAAGTGTAAGTTTTGGAAACAGGACAGTCAGTTGAGGTAAAAATGTATGGGACAAAACCAAATCTAGTTTTTGGATTTGATGCAGAAAGCAAAACCTGAGTGCAGTACTAAGTAGTTACAAATAGTTAAAAGCGAAATGCTGTCGCTTTCGCATTCAACGAATTTGGCATAGGTGAAAAAAAAAAAAAAAAAAAAAAAAACAGGATTTGTACTGTTTTAATTTTTGAATATCAATACTTTAAAACAGCAAGATGTAACTCAATACGCCACAAGTTTCAGCCATGAAATAATACAAATATTACTTTTGGAAATCCTCCGAATCCAGAAAAAGTGTGTTCGCAAACAATCCTGCCAAAAAGAAGAAATTTGTTAAATAAATAAATCGTAGTTGTTTCTTATTTTGGTGCATGCGTAAATATATCTTTATTATGAGAGAACAGTACAGAATAAAGAATTTAATCAATTACATGAAAATTATTTCTCAGTAATGTTTAAAGATTGGCTAAATATGTTTTAGTTCATTTTGTTATAGTTTTCATTTAAGGGAAGCTCTACATCTTTGGTTCAGAATTTTTGATTTTGCAATTTAGTTTAATTCCTCAAATTAAGTTGTTGCGCTAAAGCGGTTTTGTGGTATTCGAATTCCTAAAAATCGTATTTGCTCGTTGAACGCAATGTCGGTCATTGAACATAACGCTATTGTGAATCTTTAAACTTGTTTTTCTTGAAACCATGTTTTAAAAAGTTGCCGACAATTTTTCTCGAGAACTATTCGAACGATTACTTATTTTTTTATTTAAAGGAAAGGGAATTGTTTTTGCTCGAGCTTATACAATCGAAAAGTATAATTTTTATTCATTATTTTCAGAGCTTGCAAAAGGTTAGAAAAAAGCCGAAAAAATTACCTTTTTTGTTCAAATTTGTTTCTATTTTGTCGAAAATCTACTTTTAAGACTAAATATTGATATAAATCCAAAGAATTGAATGCACTTTCATAATTTGATGACCCGATTAGGCGCTTTATTATTTATTTTTTATTTTTTTATTTTTTTTAGAGACAAAATTTTAAATAATATTGAAATGTCAATACATTATAATACAAAAAGTCCGAAGATGATAACTTTTCTTTGCGACCGGCAAAAAATCGTAAAAATCACGTGAATTTTAATAGTAGAACCTCCGTTTAATGTAATTTAATACAGGAAATTAATCACTCAATTATAATTTAAATTATATTTCTTTAGGTTATTTGTAATTTATGAGCTATTCATCAACCCATCTGATTAATTATAAACTTGCCGAGTTTCATTTTGTATGGTGAAATCTTTTCAGACTACCGTTTTAATCTATTTTGAAGATACAAACGACTTTAATAATTAAAAGCGACTTTACTTTAACTATTTTATAGTTTCGTCCGATAGCTTTAGAAAGCTAATTTCATAAAGTATTAGAAATCTTGTTTGTTCAGCTTTTAGTGATGTAAAATGAAGAGTTTTATAGAGAAATACTTGTTCTTAGAAAAACAAATTTATTACGCATTTAATGAATGAAAATATTGACTACTTGCATAAGTAGATACAGGAAATAAATTTTCCCCTTAGTGATACAGGCAGAAGCCTATTTAATCTGAGATTTATTTAGAGTTTGATAATAATAATAATAACAACCAGTATCATAGCATGCTGAATCAAATACAATTTTTTCGTCGTTAAGTTCTTCAAAAAGCTAAGAATTTAAGGGGGATAAATTTAATTTCTTCCTATTTTTGGACAGCAATTCAGAGTTTTAATTTTTATAAGACTAGAAATTCTTTTCTCATTTCTTCTTTTGACTTGGATTTACGAAATTATTCCTCTATTTAAATTCTAAACCTCTTATTAATAATCTTTCAAAAATGTCTATTATATCTGATGCTTGGAAGCTCCCTACTCAACTTTTTCTTGGTGTTTTTCTATTGTTTTCATTGAAGATTAAAAATAATTAACTTTTTTTTTTACTTGTTTAAAAAATATTTTCATTTAGTTCGTTCTTTATTTTCTTTCTTTTTTATACGTTTTTTTCGTTGCTAAGTTCTTCAAAAAGATAAGAATTTAAGGGGGATAAGTTTAATTTCTTCCTATTTGTGGACAGCACATCACAGCTTTAATTTTTATAAGACTAGAAATTATTTTCCCATTTCTTCTTTTGACTTGGATTTACGAAATTATTCCTCTTTATAAATTCTAAAGCTCTTATTAATGACCTTTCAAAAATGTCTATTATATCCGATGCTTGGAAACTCCCTACTTAATTTTTCCCTTGGTGTTTTTCTATTGCTTTCATTGAAGTTCAAAAATAATTATCTTTTATTTACCTGTTTAAAAAATACTTTTATTTAGTTGGTTCATTTTCTTTCTTTTTTATACTTTTAATCCGTACTCATTTTATTTTCTTCGTTTCAAGGGCGGGTTTTCCTCACTTTGTTTTCTTCCATGCATGCACCATCACGCTTTTTCACCCAATAGCACTTTTCTTCGTGACGTGGGTTGCATTCTAGCTGCACTTTTTACTATCCTGAAGAAGAAACTGGTTATTTTTCAGAACAAAACGATCGTAGTCGCTTTAAAATTGCTATATTGTTATAGAAAAACGTACCCTACCTTCTTTTTCTTTTTTAATTTACTCTTTCTAATTTAAATACAGTAAAGATGGGATGTACAGTCCGAAAAAAAGGTAGCTGACACATAAAAATGTAAAGAAATGTATTGAAATCTGAATAAATGTATTCCAAATCAGTACAAAACCCCTCAAAATGTTAAAAGTTTGTGACGCAGTACTTTACTTTATGGTTCTAAGAATTTGAAATATGGGTCTTAAAAATAATGCTTTCGAATTTTGAGGGCACTATGCTATTAATTAAAATATATATTTATTTTTTTTGTTTCGTCATTTTCTTTTTTGTTCTCTTTACATTCAGGGTGTAAACCATATTTTTAACATGAAAAATATATAAAATTTACTGACTGATGCTTTTTCATTCACATCGCTCATGAATTCAAAATATGGGTTTTAAAAGAAATTATTCCAAAATCCAGGTGACGTCTTGATGCGACTTTAAAAGATTTGTTTTAAAATTTCATTACAATTATTTTGTTTTGTCGTCTAAAGTATATTTACATATTCAAACAATGCTTTTAATTTTCTACACTGCAAATATATCACACTTTCACTGGGTTATATTATGTATTAAAATGTGTTTATTTCAATAAACTGATTTATCTTTTGCGTTACACTATCCAAAACTGTTATTAAAATTTGCTTAGATGTTTTCTTTGCATTTCACAATATATTTGCACACATTTCACTTAGTTTGGATCTCTGACACAAAATACACTTTTACATAAATTTTACTTACAGCTTTGGAGAGTGTGACGCAAAAGATAAATCAATTTATTGAAATAAATACATTTAAATACATAATATGGACTCCGTGAAAGTGAAATATATTTGATAGTGTACTGGTAATTAAAAGTATTGTTTGAACGTGCAAATAAACTTTAGAAGTCAAAACAAAAATAATTGTAATGGAATTAAATCTTTTAAATTTACATCAAGGCTGTACTTGAATTTTGATATAATTTCTTTTAAAGCCCATATTTTGAATTTATGAGACATGTGTATGAAAAAGAACACACACACACACACATACATAAATGCGTGTGTTTAATTAATAGGATAGTGTCACTCAACATTTGATAACATTAATTTTAAGACCCATATTTCAAATTCTTAGAGCTATTAAGTAAAGTGCTGCATCACAAACGTTTAACCCGGTAAGGAATTTTATGCCGATATCATTACTTTTCTGTAGTTAATGAAAAGATAAAAATAAAGTAAAATTAAAAGAAGAATGCAATGAGTTCATGTTCTTGATTTTAATTCCCCTTTAATCCCCCACCACACCCAAAAGAAGAATGTATCATACTTCAATTTTAAACTATCATGTTATTTAAAATTGTTTAAAAAACTCTTTAGTACCATTTAGAAGTAATGTACAATATGCATGTTTTTAATGTTTTGTTTTGTTTTGTAAAAACAATTTAATGTTGCTTTTATAAAAAGCAACATTAAATTTTACTATTTAAATGTTTACTTTCTAAAGAAAAATTACGAGAAATGTTACTCTTTAGAACTTTCTTAAAAAAATAAAACAATCAGCAACAATCATGGCAAACCTATATATGCTATTAAATTTTTTTTAAGTGGTATAATGCCCTCTTTAGAAAACTCACAAATACTAAATCATTAGTAGTTTTCATGAAGGAGTTAAGGAACATGAACATCTATACATGGTGGCGATAATTAAGACACCCGCAATTCCACCTCTCTATATATTAAACTACCCAGTTGTATGATCTACCAATTTTGTGCACATGCCATTTAATACATAGGGAAACGAATTACGCGAAAGCATTGTTTCAGAAACCACCGAAAGATGGCGCTGTACAACGGGTCACACTAGAGATTCTACATGAGAGAGATTGGACATTAGTCCAGGCAATAGAGACCGTTTAGGGGCTCTACCTGCAAAATTCATGGTAGTTCTAGAAAAAGGCTTACTATATGTTTTTTGGGTCACTGAATCCGAATTTTTAACTTCCCACCAAAATTTCCCCCGGCAACCACCCCCCAAATTTTGGTAAAATGCCCACCCAAATTTTGGTAAAATGCCCCTCAAAAAAGTTTTTTTATTAAAAAATTCAATTTTTCTATTGTTTTAGGGGAAAAGTATCTAGAAATTTAGAAAGTAGACAAAATTTGAAACAAATTAGATATATGACATTATGACTTAGGATGAAGGGGAAGGGGGGATCTGCCTCGGAATATGCGCGCGGTGCTGCGTGAACTAAGTTGCGCAATTCCACTTAACCACTCACACGTTTACTTTCGCCCTCCCATCTCCCCTCCGAACTTTCTCTATAAGGTTTACTTTAAGGTTTTGGGGTAGCTGAATCCGAATTTTTAACTTACCCCCAAAATTTCTCCCCCGAAACCCCCCACCCCACCCAAATAGTTGTTTTTAACTTAAATTTCTTATTGTTTTAGGGGAAAAGCATTACGAAATTAAGAAACTAGCCAAAATTTGCAACAAATAGGATATATGACATTATCACGTAGGATGAACGGGGAGGGGGAGGGTTGCCTCTGAACGTGCACTAAGTTATGAAGTCCACGCAATAGGGGATTTTACCTGGCAAAATTCATGGTAGTTCTGGAAAAAGGCTTACGATATGTTTTTTGAGAAAAAAAAAACAAACGCGCGGGGAATGTTCCGAGGCAGCCCCCTCTCTCCCCGTTTATCCTATGTCATAATGTCATCTATCCTATTTGTTGCAAATTTTGTCTAGTTTCTGAATTTTGTAATGCTTTTCCCCTAAAACAAAAAGAAATTTAAGTTAATAACAACTATTTTGGGGGGGTTTCGGGGAGGGAAATTTTGGGCGTGAGTTAAAAATTCGGATTCAGCGACCCAAAAAACTTAAAGTAAACCTTATAAGGAAAGTACGGAGGGGAGATGGGAGTGCGAATGTAAAGGTGTCAGTGGTTAAGTGGAATTTCGCAACTTAGTCCACGCAGCACCACGCGCATGTTCCGAGGCAGATCCCCCCCTTCCCCTTCATCCTAAGTCACAATGTCATATATCTAATTTGTTGAAATTTTGTCTATTTTCTTAATTTCTAGATACTTTTCCCCTAAAACAATAAAAAAATTGATTTTTTAATAAAAACCTTTTTTTTTGGGGGGGAGGAGACTTTTTACCAAAATTTGGGGGGTTGCCGGGGAAAATTTTGGTGGGAAGTTACAAATTCGGATTGGGCGACCCAAAGAACATAAAGTAAGCCGATTTCCAGAACTACCATTAATTTTGCTAGATAAAATTCCCTATTGTCTGGACTATATTGCGGCACCGGCAGATTTGACAAATCCGCCATTTAAGTAACGCCTTCCGTATATTTTTGTTATTACACTCTGAAGAAAATTTGGATTTTGAAAGATACAACGTTTTAAACACTTGCTATACTGTTTATAGCGAAATTGTTTTTGTTTTTAGTGTTACTTTTTAATATTTCGGAATATTTATTTACTTTGTAACATATTTTAAATTGTTTGAGGCCAATTGCTGTGTATGCGGTCAACTTTAAACAGTTTTATTATTATAATAACAACGGTCGAAATGAGTAACATGTAAAAGCAATTTCATTTCTGTGTCTGATGTTTTACATTTAAAAACCAATTTTTATTTAAATCTTTGCGTAGTGAACAGGTAAAACGTGTAATAATTTCTATTTTCAAAGTCTGACAGTTGGCGATAATTAGCATCTGTTGCTGCCGATGAATTTTGTTTACATTTTGGAATATTCATTTGAAGAACTTAATCTATACAAAAATTGTATATAGTGCACTCTATTTAAAATGCGAAAATTTTTATAAATTATAAATGCTTAAACTATTCATTTTTAATATTATTTTCTTTTTTAAAAGTCCGCTGAATTTAAGGGCACAGAAGACATAAGCATTTCGAAGTTCCAATTTTCCGCATAAAAAATAGCGCACTCTGAAAATTGCAAAATTATATAAATTCGCAATACATAAACTCTAAAGCAGAAAGTCATTAAGTTCATAAATAAACATTACTAAGCATATGTGTGTAAATCTTTATTTCGGTTTCTGTCAGAATGTGTTTTTTTTTTTTTCCCAGATATTTAGCTACACTTAGTATTATAAAATGTATTAAAGTTGGAAAATTAAAATTTTTTAATTTCATACAACCAACCAGTTTCTTTAAAGCTATCTAAATTTATGAAAGTAAATACTGTAATACAGAAGATAATACGGAATCTATTCCAAAAATTTATATTTTTCTGAACATATCAGTAATTGTTTTTTAAATTTCTTATTGATATTAAATTATATATTGTTTACTTTCTTTTAAAATTCGAAAGAGTTTCCTCTAATACATTTTATTTATTTATTAGTTTAGAAAAGTATACCTAATTTATCTATAGTAATGAACATTTAGACAGAGGAAAGTAAAAAATCCCACAGTACATAAAATTACATTTCTAGCATTTCTTGTGTTACACATAAACTAAAATATGTTTATTTTAACAGAAAATTCCAAAATATAGCACCCTCTTTCAAAAATTCCGTCTACTATCCGACCACACTCGAAATGCTAAACCTGCATTTCAGCAAAATGAAAAAAATGCATTTTCTGAGAATTTTTACTCATTATAAAGGAAATGTGCTCGTATTTACATTCTGATTGACTATCAGAAGGCATACAATGAAATTTTAATAATTTTAATAAAATAAAGACGCTGACGAAAATGCATTGCGTTGTACGGCGTTGCATCAACTTTGTAATGGAAATGGCGGACATTTCGTCAATGTTCAATCTCTCTCTAATGTAGGATCTCTGGTAGGGTGGAGCGAAAAAAAATTATTTTTAAAAATCAAAAAACGTGTAGGAGCCAAAAGTTGCTTTTATACTAGTACATCATCTGCGTGCAATATTACCGCTGAAAAAAATGGCTTGAGTCTGCGCTTTTGGTCCAAATGCCGAAATTTTGGGTAAAATTTGACATTTTTTCAAAAAATTAAAAAATATTCTATAGAGATGATTATTAGTTAAAAGTGTTATTTGAACCTTTATTATTAATGACTTAACATATTTAAACGATAAAACGATATTTTTTTTCTGTTTAACTGGAACAAAACTGACAACTTTTGGTGAAAAAAAAGGCGTTGCGACTCTGTTGTGTCATGCAACTAATTGTTCTTTAGAATACAGCTCTTACCTAGTTGCTTTCAAAACTACTCAGGAGGTACCACGTGGAGGTGACTG
Organism: Maratus speciosus; assembly: GCA_963932465.1. Lineage (NCBI taxonomy): Eukaryota > Metazoa > Arthropoda > Arachnida > Araneae > Salticidae > Maratus > Maratus speciosus. Next base: position 680,134,749 of record OZ010787.1, on the reverse strand, counting down.
CATTTCATGTCACAACAGTGAATAGCTCGACCACCCTACAATCTGATCTCAATGTTTTATTTATACATTGAATTGTGATTTTTTATCAAAGACTGACATGAGTTTTCTATGTATCAACTTAGTACATCTCTTCTTTGGATCCACAAACGTTGGATGCTGCTGCTGTGATCTCCTTTACGTATTTTTCTACTGTTTGTGTAAGAGAAGCCAAACAGTGTAATGCAGTGCGGATGATATTAATGTAATCTATTCAGCCGTTTATTATCTTCACCAAGATTGCACCCGATAAATGCATATTGATTAGAGGTTCTGTTACCACAGCACTTTTCCAATGAATTAGATTTATATAATTATCCGCTTCAAAGTTGATTGTCGATATTTCAGATTTTCGTATGCCATCATTTACTCTCATTTTTCAACTATTATGGGCTGAGCAGCTAGCTGTTTAATATGATGGCAATTGTCAAAGAGCATCGAAATAAGAATTTCCTCTGTGTATGCAAAGCGATCATTGTCCTAAATAACCTTTTTTTAGTATTTGTTTTATTCCATTTTGTGTGTTTAGTACCCGAGTAATTTCCCATGGGTTTTTAGATCCCTTCTTTAGTTGTGGATTACATTGTAAACTATCCTAGGGCCAAACTTGGATATCATAGTACTTTTTGAGTGAACGTACAGACTCCGATGGGCAGTGAGTGCTTATTTGAAGGTGGATAAATCTGTTAGTCGTTGTCATCCATTCTGAGAGGGACATTTTAAAATGAACCATTACAATGGATCATATGCACCTCCAAGTCCAGCGAATTTCCTCTGCATCATTTATTAGACAAGATCGTTGGCAAAAATTAGATTCTAACCCGCAGGGATTTGCCGGACCAATAGGAAAATCTTTGTCCACGTGCTTATTCCCTTCTTATTTCAATTTTTGAAGCCATAGACAGTAATTTCCAAACATTTTTTCCTGAATTCGAGAAAAGGGTACTCACCACATACCAGAAATACTTGCTAGACATTTGCAAAGCTATTTCATCAAGATATTGCTCAGAAGAACTAGCGGATAGGAACCCAAGAAACTTGTCCTACGCAAGATGGCTCACAAAGGCGCATAAAATTATTCGCCTTCATATAAACACTAATTGAGCATCAGAGTCTGGTTCACGCACAAAGTATGTATTCCATGTTTATGCCGCAGGATGGTTTACACCAAATATAATCCACATCTAAAACATTGAGCTAAAAATTTATGGGAAATTACTCAGCTACTAAACATCACAGAAAACGGCAAAAAACAAATACTAAAAAAAATTATTTAGGACTTTTCACATCGAGAGCAAATTCTTATTGCAATTTTGATGACGATCGACTTCACATTAAACAACAAGCTTATCAGCATATAAAAATATGCAAGCGGTACAGTAAATGATGGCATACTCAAAGATGAAATACCTTAATGTTGTCGGAATAGAACTCCCAATCATACTATGCAGTAACTGGATGCAATTTTGGTAAAGATACTAGAGGGCTGAATAGATTCCGTTAATTACACTGCATTATTCTGCTTACCTTATCATACACAAGCAGTATAAATATACGTGAAGGAATGTCACAGCAGCATCACCCAACGTCTGTGGATACAGAGATGAGATGGACTAGGTTGATACATAGAAAACTTATGCCAGTCTTTGATAAAAAAAATTACAATTCTATATATAAATAAAAAATTGTGCTCAGATGGAAGGGTGGTCAAGCTATGCACTGTTGTGTTATGAAATGCAGCCAGCTCCACGTGATACCTCCTGGGTAGATTTGAAAGCAACTACGTATTCCAAACAATATTTAGTTGTACGACACAACAGAATGGAAACGCCCTCTTTTACCAAAAGTTGTCAGTTTTCCTCCCGTTATACAAAACAAAGATGATATCGTTTTATCGTTTAAATGTGATAAGTCATTAATAATAAAGGTTTAAATAATACTTTTAAATAATAGCCAGCTCTATAGGAATTTAATTTTTTTGAAAAAATGTCAAATTTTCGACTTTTGGACCAAAAGCGCAGACTCAAGCCATTTTTTTTCAGCGGTAATATTGCACGCAGAGGATGTACTTGTATAAAGGCAACTTTTGGCACCTACCCGTTTTTGATTTTAAAAAATTCATTTTTTTCGCTCCACCCTCATCTCTATGTCATACGCTGAAAAGATGAATTTCTACAAATTTTATTTGAAAGTACCAAATGCTCTCGTGACCTTATCTACGCACGGAATGCTTCACAGTGTGGTTTCCTTCATGAAGATGTAAAATCTCCAGTCTGTGGAAGTGTATTGGAAAATGCAAAACATTCTTTCAATGTGTAAACATACTTTAGACGACAAAACAAAAATAATTGTATTAAAATAATTTTAAAGAACAAATCTAAAAACGTAAAGTCACATTTTTAAAGACGCATCAAGACTTCACCTGTATTTTGAAATCATTTCTTCTAAAACCCATATTTTGAATTTATGAGAGATGTGAATAAAAAAGCATCAGTGAGTAAATTTTATATATTTTTTCATGTTAAAAATAATGTTTACACACTGAATATAAAGAAAACAAAATAGAAAATGACGAAATAAAAAAATTAAATATATATTTTTTAATTAATAGCATAGTGCACTCAAAATTCTATATCATTATTTTTAAGACCTATATTCCAAATTCTTAGAACTATAAAGTAAAGTGCTGCGTCACAAACTTTCAATTTGTTTTGTACTGATTTGGAATACATTTATACAGACTGTTCAACTACAGATCTTAACTAGTCGATTGAGATGCTTCTTCCAAATAGAGTAATACCTTCTTTCAGGTATGCCAAGGTTAATAAAAGTCCTCAATAAACAAGATTTTTTTAAGTGCATGCAACTGTTTAACTATATGCATGAAAAATTTTAGTTCAGTTAGGAAATTCATACGTCATTTGAAAATTCCCTTTCAGCAATTTCCGCTAATAAAGAGAATGGTATGTGAATTCTTTTGTGCAGCCCTGTATACGAGGTACAGAATTTATCTACAAAGAGTAACATGCATATAAATTAAAAGCACATACCGAAATTGAAAATTCAATTTCAGCAATTATCGCTCAAAGTTAGTACCGTAACACATTTCTTTTGTGTGTCCTTGTGAATGAACGACAAAATCTATTCTTGCAGTAAAATTCAGTGATTTATGTCAGTTTCAATACATTTCAAATAGTGCCATGTTATTAAAATACTCTGAAAACGATTTTTCTCCCTATACCATAATGTGATGAATTCTTTTGAGTGCCCCTGTAAATAAACTATTAATGCTATACGCTTCATATACAATACCAAACATGCCATACTAAGCATCAATAACATATTCAATGAAAATCCGATTATATTTACGTGAGATGGACAGACAAACCGAATTCATAAACACTTTTCAAGTTTGTTGGAAAGTCTTAAAAATCAGAATGACATGTCCCATATTTCCAGAGAAATTAAACAGCGGGTTTTTCCATGCCGTTTCACCTTACGTTAAGCGTATGAGGAATGTAATTAACATTCTTCCGGTATTTAAAGATTTTGGGTTTTGCTATATGGGGCATTCTCACAATCTTTTGACTTTTACGTCTCTGAATAATAATTTTTATTTTAGTACATTCTTGTTTTTTTTCATATACTGGGGAACATACCCCTTCTATGACTGCATAACAATGTTAACGAGTTAAATAAGTTTTAGACGATGTTGGAAGTCCAAATATCCAGGAAACTCCTATACCGTCCCGTGTCCCTGACGCTGATTTTTAAGTTTGGAGCTGTCTCTATAAAATTGTTTCAATAAAAGTAATTCGATGTCATTTTCATAATTGTACTATTTAACTATTGTTTTATATAAATATGTAGCAAAAAATGAACCTGCACACATTTTTACGGTTGTTATTATTTTTTGAACTCTGTCCCCGAGTTTTAGATTCTTTACCGTCCCTCTTCCAAAATGATACAGAAAATCATTTCACATGCAGCCACAGATTTTCTTCCAAGTTTTTTCTCATGCAGAAGTAAGCCAGAGAAAGAATGTCTAAAATTCTTTGACAGGAAATTTACGGCCGAATTTAAATCAGCATTTAAATATTAATTTCAAGCCATCGTGGCTTTATGGGTAGTCTTACAGTCCACAAGGTTTATTCCTGCACTTTTCGAGGTAAATTAATTTTTTCTTAATTTAATCCAATGTAAATAACTATTTCTAAAAATCAATGAACATTGTAGCTATCACTTAGTCTTATCATGATTTGCCTAAAAATATGTGGTAATGTTCATTACCGTCCAATCCTTAATCCCTTTTTTCCCCTTACCATCCCTTTTTACCAATACCTTCCCCCTTTTTTACCTTACCGTCCCTTCTTTAAAACCCCTTTAAGGCAATGTTACACCAAAATTTTTTACTACTACAAAAATACTACATTGTTATTATTTCTAATTTGAATGTCCTGTGGGTTCTATGCAAATCCATTATAAGTAAAAATTTAGAACAAAATAAAAAGTTGTAGTAGTAGAATGGTAAGGAAAATTAAACTCGCAAGTTTAACTTAAACTTCAGTTAAATAAAAAAAAATTTCGCTGCCGACCATTTTTTCTTTATTTTGAATCATTAAAAAATTCGTCTATCGGATTAAAATGTTATTTTAGCAAGTTTAATTTCATCAGATTTTTATTCTTGAAAGTCAAAAGATTGTGAGAATGCCCCATATACCTTGAGAGGGTTTTGTATCTCATGATTCCCACAAATGGGTTCTTTGAGCCATAAAACTTGCTTTGATGCTTCTTCTAAATTAGAAACAATAAAGGAATTTCTATAAATCTAGATGAAAACTTTCGGGTGATTAACTGTCGAAAATAAGATTTTATTACATTGAAATAGATATCGAAAGTGAAAAAGCAATTTTGGAGCTATAGAATTGGAGCGAAAACTTTCAGCTTTTTCTGGGAATAGCATTTTAAAAATTAGTGAGCGCGCTGAAAATTTTCAATCGATCAAGTTGTTCATTTAAAAAAAGAATCATTACATATTTTTCTACAGAAGTACGTAGGATATTTTCGAAATATTCATACCTCGATTTCCTATCTAAATTTTAGCAACAGTTTTTGGTTGAAATTTACATTTGAATTTGAATGAATGCCATTTCACTATAAATGCATATTTTCAAAAATAGCTACCTGTTTTGGTAGCTTTTGGACAAAGTGTTTTGTCTCATATGTTTTATATTTATACATAATATTACATAATTATATATAATTATAGATAATTATACATAAATATTTTCTTTGAGATGCAGGCTACGAACCTTTCTTAGTAAATTTTGGCAATTTAAATGATAAATTCACAGTAATTTTGCTGACCCTGACTCTGGATTCTTTTGGTGTCGTATTAGTTGAAATGCGCCAATAGTCATTGGAACCAATTACGGAAGATTACTTAATACGTTAAAATCTCCGCATTAGTGAACGTATTGCAATTGATATGCAGACGGACATGAAACAAAATGCCTAAGTGAGTGAAGCGGTTTTTGGCAAGAAAGTTGAAATACATAATATAAAAAAATAAAAGAAATGCTGCCTTGATCTTAAAGGCTTTTCATTTCTCGGTCAGAATCTTCCGTTTCGGTGAAAGATTAAGTAAATAAATTAAATTAAAAATAAAAGTAACTCGTTGCAATTCTCAGCATACATTTAAGGGCGCCCAAACTCGGCGCCAGAGGCGGCTAGTAATTTTATAAACACTTCGCAACTAAAAAATATTCGAAAACATCATAAATTTCTGGCGTCAAAGTGATAATAACCCTTACTAGTTTTTCTATTTATTTATTTATTATACCGTTTGTTTATTTATTTATTTTTGTGTTTTTGACCATTTTATTTTGCTGAATCTATTATCATAAAATTTTTTATGAACTATTACGTAAAAGATTTTTTGAGACTTGTACCACATCATAGGGTTGCCGAAAAATTTTACTTTTATGTAGTCATATTTTAACGATCTTATAACCTATTTATTCTGTGGAGGGACTTCATGGATATCTCATAATATCCGCATCATTGTACTAAATTCCGTTGCTTTAAACAGATTGATAGTCAAAACATATACCATCTGTAGTTATGGCTTAAATTTCAGGTATTTCTATATATACCAGCTGTTTCAAAAGTTCTGTACGGAAGTAAAACGCGATAAAAAAATATCTGTGAGTCGGAGAGACATGCGGTTTGAAGATAAATATTCAGCGTGGCACGGGATTTTTTGCGACACAAAATAAAAATTATAATTAAAATCTGGACAATAGAGGGCGTTACTGTAGATAATACTATGGAATAATTCCATATTGCTCACACAACACAAGATTTGGATACAAAAACATTAGGGAATAATGCATGTACACTTTTTTTGTATCCAAATCTTGCATTGTGTGAGCAATATGGAATTATTCTATGGAATTATCTACAGCAGCGCCCTCTATTGTTGAGATTTTGAACTACTTTTTAGATGTCATACAACATCCCGTACCACGCTGAATATTTATCTGCAAACCGCATGTCTGTCCGATCTAGATACCTAAGTTACCCAGTGTTACATTTTCTATTCCCATATGAAAGAAACTCTCGAGAATCGTTTGATAAAAAACCGAAAAATTATTGACAACCTAAATTTATACAATCTGTTAAACAGTTTAAGAGAACTTAAAATGTTTGACGATTTCAACGAAGATAAGAGAAATTTCCACGCGTTGCATTTTCTAGAATAACTTTTTTTTCTCTAAACAGTATTGGTACCACGCGCGAAAGAAAAACATAGTTCGATCTCGCTCCCTCAGCTCGGCTTTTATTTTCAAAAAATTCTTTTTCATGCTTTTAAGAATTGCGCGTTTTTCTAAAATATGTTATTTTTGATGCTTTTAAGGATTGCGTGTTTTACTAAAATATGCGCTTTTTAATTAAATAAGTTATTTTTACGAGTTATGTTTTAACAATTGATAGAGCACGGTGTAAATTTTCGTATTAGTTTTTTTTTTTTTTTTTTTTTTTCTCAAAACAATCATATATATTAATTTTGAAGCCAAAATTTATTTTTCTATGCGCAAATAAAACGCATAACGATGAATGAGGTATCGTTTGAAATGTTTTTGAACAGGGTTTTGACATTTAACTCTGTTATTTGGTTGTTTGAATAAAAATTGCCCTTAATTAAAATATAATTAAAAAACGTATCAGCAAATCTCAAAGATGTTAGTTGGAAGCCTCAAATGGCTCCATTAGTTTTTTAATTCGCTAATAAAATCATTCTATTGAAATTGTTTATGTGAGGTTTATAAGACATTTTATTAAAAAATGAAACTGATTATAAAAATTGCAAATGGACATAAAAATAGCAATAAAAAATACACTTATTAAATGAATAACAAATAAAAAATATTATTTAACGTTTTTGAGTAATGTAAAATCGTTATTTCACTAAAAGCTTTCTATCAAAAACACTGGTATAATGTTTAATGTCTTATGTCCCTTAAATGACATAATACATAATATGAATTTTAAAAAGCTCACTGTTTTACTTAAAAAGTAGACAAAATTAATAATAACATAGATGTTACAAGTTTTTAAAATGTGCATTTTATTTAAAATTTCTTAGTACTTTCGGCCTGCAATTCCTGCGGCCATCGTTAGAGAATATTTTTATTAATAATTAATATCAAATCCCCTCAAATTAAATCACGTTCATAGAAGGGTTCCATACATTCCAATCGAAAGATTTTAAAATATTTTCAAGGTATACACATTCAACTAGTAGCATCTAATTCAATGATTTGATTTAATTTAATGAGTAAGAAAATAGATCCAATTCCATATACACCTTTCTCTGGGGTTTATGAAATCTCCTTTAAGTTTATAGACCGGGAGCCGACAGCACAGACAATCACCTCATCGAGTTCACGGATGAAATTCTAGGTTTAGTTAAATCTTAATTCGCATATTAAAACTCAATCGGTCTGCCAAGTCACATCTTGGTGGAAAACACCTGATAACCTGATTTTAGCGGCTGACTCGTCGGTTTACCATTGTGTTTTCCTGCACCGAAAGATATGAAAATATGGACCACTGGGAGCAGGAAAACACAATGGTAAACCTACGAGTCAGCCGCTAAAATAGGGTTTTCAATTGTTTTCCACCAAGATGTGACTTGGCAGACTGATTGCGTTTTAATATTCGAATCAAGATTTAACTAATCCTAGAATTTCATCCGTGAACTCGATGAGGTGATTGTCTGTGCTACCGGCTCCCGGTCTATTACAGATGGTACAATGTCCTCCTATATTGGTATGACTTAACGTCGATTTTTTGAAAGGTTAAAAGAACACAAAAATGATTTGAAGTTTAATAAATTGCCTACAGCTCTCTCAAGGAATTTCCTTAAAAGATTTTTTTCATTTATTGACTACGACCAAGCTAGGATTATTTCGAAACAAGTTGTTCCGTTCAAAGCCGCCATTCGTGAATCTTTGGAAATTTGTTTAAGGAACCAAAAAATTTGTAACGATAATGTTTCCTTTCTCATTCCTGAAATCTGGTTTTCTATTTTGAAAGAACTATGAAATTTCCATGTTTGTTCCACACCTTCAAGTGTTCTTTTTTATTTTGAACAACAGATGTGTCCATTTTGACGCGTGTCCGTCTTTGATTGAAAGTGTCCATTGAACTTTTCCCAGTTTGAATTTAATTTTTAAGATGTAGCATATAGATTATTTCCTGCCGATTTGTATTTTAGAAAATTTTACTCCTGATGATGGTTTTAAAGATTAAACCGAGACGTTGAGATTTATTTTATTCATATAGGGTTTTTTAATATAATCTTTTAATTTGTGAATATAGCGTATGTTGGATAGCAACACCTATTTTGTTTAGCATTGGATAATACAACGTTAAGTTCTTAATCATTAGTTTATATCATTTTAATCTGAAATATTTTATTTTATTATTATTTACTGGTAACACACATGTTCTACACATGCTAATTTATTATATATACCTACCAGGGATAATAAAAAATTTCGTTATTTAAAATCTTTTAATAAGAACGTAAAATGGTTGCAATCAAAAATATAAGAGTAGGGATGGAAAGAATATCACAGGGACGGTAAGGCCTGTAGCAAGTAATTACAATTAAATATTTAGAACATTGTTTCTGCAACTGTTGGTCGAGAACAGATAACGAGAGGCTACAGTTAATCCGAAAAAATAAAATGTTTATGTGCAAGAAATATCTGTTATTAAATAATAATAATGAAATGTAACATAATTGGTATTGATGCCAGCGTAGTCTGATAAGTAAACGTAAACATTCATTAGGACACGGCTGCATTTATTTATCGCTTGAAAGATTTACTACGTGCGGATTTACATTCGAAACACACAGAAGTAAATTATTTTCAACTAATTTAGTTTCTGATGCTACTATTGAAGAAAATGCTTTCAACGCAGGTAAGAAATAAAAAATATATAGGATCATTGTTTTGAAAGAATCTGTTACTAAGATTTCATTAAAACAGTATAAAAAACAGTCTATTTACTTTTTTATGAATATTTAGAGGGTCTTAAAACTTAAAAGTTTAAAAACGGTGATTTATAACAAAATGCATATGAGCCATTCTCCGGTAAATTTAAATTTCATAAATAAGAAACATGCGAACTTAAAAAACAGCATTTTTAAACTTCTATTTTAAACTTTCATGTTATTGTAGATATAATTAGAAAGTGTTCTTATTCAGCATTTACTGTTTAACCCAGTTTGGGTTGTTTGGTAACTGGGTACAACCCAGTTTGGGTTGTACCCAATGAGACCACTATTCAACCCATTTAATAGTGAAATAGAACGGGGATGGTAAGGAAGGGACAGTAAGGAAAATTACCACCTATTTTTAGGCAAATCATGTTAAGACTAAGTGGTAGCTACAGTGTTCATTGATTTTTAGCAACAGTTATTTACATTGGATTAAATTTAAAAAAAAAATAATTTACCTCGAAAAGTGCAGAAATAAACCTTGAGGACAGTAAGACTACCAATAGAGCCACGATGCTTGAAATTGATATTTAAATACTAATTTAAATTCTGCAGTCAATTTCCTGTTAAAGAATTACAACCATTTTTTCTGTAGCATACCTCTGCATGAGAAAATAGATTAAAAAAATTCTGTGGCTGCATCTGGAGTGATTTTCTGTATAATTTTAGCAACAGGGACGGAAAGAAATCTAATCTAAAATCCAGGGGCAGAGTTAAAAAAATAATAACAACAGCAAAAATGAGTGCAGGTTAATTTTTTGCTACATATTTATATAAAAGAATAGTCTTAGTTTCGGAAAAAAAATTATGTCGAATTAACTTTTATCGAAACAAATTTATACAGATAGCTCCAAACTTAAAAATCAGCATCAGAGACACGTGACGGTAAGAAATTTCATGGTACATTTTGAACCCCAACATCGTCCAAAACTAATTTATCTCGTTAATGTTGTTAAGCATTCATGCAATGGCATAACAATGGCAAGCGTATTTTCCAGTATAAGAAATAAAGAAATATGCACTAAAATAAAAATTATTATTCCGGGACTTAAAAGTCAAAATGATGTGAGAATGCCTCATATTTGCTCGTAATACACAAACTACGGCCAAAAAAGAGCAATTATTTCTCTTATTTTACTTACTACCTCTATATTCGTAGACGTATATCACAATATTGGATTTAGTGACTTAGTGAATGTTGTTTTACATAGATGTTATAAATATTGGCTGCATAATATGTATTCCACATTTATGACTTATTTTTTTAATTTAGTTTTTTGGGGGGGAGGAGGAGAGAGTAGAACATGAATAAATCTGAAAATATGTTTTTCAAAGTAATGAAACATGGAAAATAAGTTTCTCAAAAATTTAATTTAGTAATACTTCTAATTTTTCATTGATTAACATTTTATGATGTGTGATGTATGCTAAAACATTAAATGAAACTACAGCAATTTGCCAAATCCTATTTATGTACTTCAAATACCCTTTTCCTTGAAAATACACTTCCTGATAAACCCAATAATAAACGATGATATTGCTCATATAACCCTATAACGATCTATTTTATCAAATTAGTGAACTCATCAGTAAAACAGCAGCCGACTTGATAAGATTATCGAAACTCAATTTGAAAAGCTTTGTACCTTTTTTTTTTTTTTCTCGGAGAAAAAAATAATGGCGAAGAAACAGATCTTGCTTATAGAATAAAAGCCAATAAACATGGATTCTACGTTTGATCAGGCTCAGCTCCCAACGAGTTGAAAGATTATATTTCTAAATTTTCTAGAGGGGTGGAAGTTTAAAATATTTTCCATTTTAAAAAGAAGTAATGATTTAATCTGTAGAAAAATTGGTTTGTAACACTCGTTACATTTAAATTTTCTCCATTAGAAAACAATATATATATATAGCCATTTAAGAAGGCAATTAATTTGTGAGGCAAATAATTAAAGAAAATGATATTTATAGACTAGTTATCTATTTATTCATACACTTAGGTGTATTAATCCGCGGATCAAACAATTATGTACCGACTTAGAAATATTATTTCATAAAATGTAACTTATTAAATCGCGGTAAAGATTTAACTTCAATTATTAAATAAAATTTCTGGGTCGAAACATTGTTTGATTCGTGGATTAAAGGCCGGAAATTACGGTAAAAATAAACAAACAATGATATGCACTTACGGTTTTTTGAGTTCCGTAATGAAAATATCAATTTTTTTACAATGTTTTTGCCAAAAATGGCAATTAGATCCCTAGACGTAACACTTTTGGAGTACTTTTTGTGGGGATAGGTGAAAAACATTTTTTACCAATCATCAATTCGTGACACTGATGAACTGAAAAGTTGAATGACAGTGGCTATGTAGAGTGTTGATTCTGCAATGCTTCATAGAACGTGGTTAGAAATGTTGTATAGACTGGATGTATTATATGCGACTAATGCTGCGAGCATTGAAATCGTGAAATAAAACATTGTAAATAATTCTTTATTAAATTTAAAAAAAAAAAAAAAAACCGACTGCGTAAAAATCAAACTAATTAATTATTTCTATTCAGTTTGAAACTATTTTTTTTATATTACCTATTTTTTTTTATTTACTTGTATTGATGACTTTTAAGTTCTGTTTAATTGTTAGTTCCTATCTATAAACACTGTTTCGAAGAAGCCTATAGATGTGTATGGAGGTTAAAGTTGCAGAAAAGCTAGAGATCCTACCTACACAACTTCCAGGTTGTGAATATTTAAACGGAGCTCCTGACTGTAAAATAGTCAATGAAACATCATCTTCATTTTGAAAGACCTATCCAATGATATGCCACTCAATAAGGTGCGTAATTTTTTTGTTCATGTCTACCGCCATTTTGTATTTTACGGCCGCCATTTTGAATTTATACAAACAAAACCTAGCCTATAAACATCGGGCGGTTAAGACGAATCGATAGAGACCTCCTTCATTAAAAGCCACCCAGCCGTTGGGATGTTTCGAGGGTATAAAGAAATCCACATACCCAGATACGTGTGAAACACATAACACTTCTTGGCAGTCGGATAAAAAAACCTTCAATATTTCCTTTATGAAACACAAAAAACCGTAAGTGCATCTCATTGTTTGTTTAATTTTAATTATTTTTTAAAAGCGTAAAGATACATTTCGTACACCCTATATTTTAACACGCATGGTCATGAATGAAAATCTTCAAAATAATGTTATACATGTTTCTAAAATGATATAAAAAGGAAATATCTAATCCATTTGCAATAAATAAGCGATTTAAGAGTTGAAAATATTAATCAAATGAAAGCAAATTACAGAATATAATATAATCAAAATATTTAAATGTGAAAAATATTTCTATTTCACCGTGAAGGCTTGTTGGAAAAACGCATTGTGTATTCCTTTCTAATTCCGCCGTTCATTAAGGTAAATTCTGGTTATTTTAGTGCTGTAGATTTTTTTCACATGACAGTGTTTTCGACAATCAATGACGCACTTTTCTGTTTGGGTTGGGTTGGGTTGATTGTTGACGGCCAATTATCTGCACGAGGGATATGGGCCCCGGGGGGAGTGCCTTCCGTGGAGGTCTTTCTAAGGGAACCTAATCCGTATTAACGCATGGGAATCCACGGTTCGAAGAAAACCACGAAAACTCCGAACGATTAGGCCGACGGGCGCGATTGGGTTCGAACCCAGCACCTCCCGTCTACCAGCTTCGAGAGCAGAACCTCTCAGCCACTGGTGGGGCCTTTTTTGTTTGGTAACAGAGTTTACTGGAGATGCAGTTGTCCGCATTCACCGTTAAGCCACCACACAGTAACAACAACATAGCTCTTAACACCGGATTTTTTTAAGTCAAAAAACAGGGTAACAATAAATTTATTTAATATAATTATAGATAATAATGTGATTTGTTTTTATGTGGTACTTATTTTATTTAAGGTTACAGGGGCAGCTAATACCTAAAAAAAATCGATTTTTGAAATTGTGGCTTAAATGCAGATTCTGTAGATTAGAAATATATACCGGGTGAGCCGAAAGTTCTTTACAACTTTAAAAACTCATAAAAAAGGAAAAAATTATGATAAAGGAGTGCGGTTTGCTAAAAAGGGCTCACAAGGTAATCGGAATTTTTTAGTAACAAAAAAAAAATTAGTTAAAAAATCACATGTTGAGGGCGCTGACGACCCGAAACACAATGAACAGGACAACAATACGCTCTATTAATTTGTTCTTCGAATAACAAGTGTTCAACATGACCTCCAGAACATTCCACAACAGATCCTGTCCTGCTGTCCTGTGTTGTCCTGTTCATTGTGTTTCGGATTGTCAGCGCTCTCTACATGTGATTTTTTTTACTAAATTTTTTTTATACTGAAAAAAGTCCGACTACCTTGTGAGCCCTTTCTTGCAAACCGCACTCCTTTATTATAATTTCTTCTTTTTTTATGATTTTTTAAATTTGTAACGAACTTTGGGTTCACCCGGTATATAATTTATGTACTTTTTAACTCTGTAACACTGATTATTATTAGATTAAAAATGTAAACAAACATTTAAATCTCAATTAAATGCACAAGAGTTTTTTGAGGGGTTTTCTCAAAATGTGATTTGCTTTCATGTAATGTCCACTTTGTGCAAAATCTGTTGCAAGTACATCTCTGTAATTTAAAAATATAATAGAGTAAATGTCACTGCATATTATGATCGTACTTGTTCAATTTTCAACCTTCGGATATTTGTGGAAATGAGGAATATGTATGACAAAAATACGCATATTTCTGATAAATGAAATTTATCATTATTTTAAATGTTTTTAGAATATGCAATAAAGATTGAAATAGGTTCAGTATATAAAATAAAGTACTTTTTGAGCATCGCACAGGATTTCAAGGTAAGACATTCATTAGTTTTTAAAAAAAGTGAACCTGAGTGAATAACACAATACTTTCACGAGGAAAAAATACGTTTGCTTGCATTGTTATTTTAAGTTTATATTTAAACATAATAGTATTTTTTTTTTAATCTTAGAATATTTATAATGTTCTCACTAAATTAAGATTTAACAAGTAATATAAAAATTTTGTTTTTGAAGTCAATTCCTACTTAGATCAAAGAAAAATTTAATGTAATCCCTTAAGATAATATTAGTTTTTGTTGCATTAAAATATCTCAATTTGTTCATTTTCTATAAGCAAGTAGGTTTACAATGCAAGTCTATGGGAATTTGGCGAAATATTAGAGATATCGCCAAGTTGGCGTCCTTTATGGCGACTCATTTAGGTCGCCACATTTGGCGATATAGCGCGAAGTTGGCGACAAACTTGGCGGTATTTGGCGACAGAACAGGGTCCCCCCCTATGGTAACCGCCCTTATAGATATGAAGATGCATTAAATGCTTCAATATAAATGGCCGCCATTTTGTCTCCCATGTAAAACTAAAATTAATTAATTAAAATTTAATTAATGAATTAATATTTGAAAAAAACTGTATTAACATCAATTGTCATCCAGTACAAGTTTAAAAAAAAATATTTCAACTTGATAGGATGAATAATAAGTATTTTATTAACGATTGAAAATTTTAACAAGATATATAAATAAATAAATAAATAAATATAGGGAGAGTGTGAACTAATAGTAGGAATTGAAAAAAAATAATGATTCATGCATACTTGTACGAGATATGAGCTTTAAAAGAAAAGCTTGGATTTCCAATTTCTTAGTTGTCTACTTAAATTTCCTAAGATAGACTTCTGGTTAACAGTGTGTTTATTCGATTTTTAGAAACCGGGTTGACATCAGTGTAACAATTTTGTGGGTGCGCAGCATGCATTTCCTGCTCACAGTAAGTCAAGCCTTCTACGTAAGGATCCTGTTAGTGCGTTTCATGTAACAAAATGTGGGTAAATAAAATTTCAGAAAACGGATAAGAAAATTTTCACAAGTTCACAAAGCTTGGAAGATAAAAATTAGTGACTTAATTCAGAATCATAATGTTGATTTGATCAGAATTTTCCTTTATAAAAGTGTGCCATGGTGAAAAGGATAATATTGTAATATTACAAAGTAAAGTGATGAAAATACCTGTCTGTATCACAGAATATTCCAGGAACATGGAAGAACGTACGGCAGAATCCTTATTTCTTCTTCACGATTGGATTTTAGAATATCCAATCTCGGCGTCCTAAAAATAATTCACTCGATACTTCGGTATCCTAGATATAAAATTCACATAGTGCATTAGTATTCAACATGAGATACCAAGAAAAATAAGTGAAATTGTAAATTTTTCAAGTTCATAGGGAAAGCGTTTTCATCTTTACGGCTTTATAACCATGCAAAACATTACGTAGGAATCTTAAATTGCACCGTTAAACCATATTTTACAATCAAACAGTCACAACGTGGCGGAGTATATGATCATTTCAAACTACCAAACCTTCATATATAGTACTGTAACAGCAATGTTGTTATTTAAACAATACAGAATGTAATGTTCCCTTTTTGAAACATTTCTTAGCCTTACACTTTTAGGTAGATTTCGTATGAAATACTACCTATTGGCGTCGTTCCTATGTTGGAATTCCTGAAAACATTTTGCAGATCTACACCGATCATGACCCCTAGAGCCCAAAACCACCCTCAGTAAAAAACTTTATATATATATATATATATATATATATATATATATATATATATATATATAATGTACGTATGTATCTATCTATGTATATATATATCACTTTCTTCTGGACACGATAACTTCCACAATTCTGCACCAATCTCTTCCAAACTGATACATAAAATCAAGGGGCATAAAATCTCGGTCAAATTCGTTAATGGGCAAAATCGGACCAAGGGGATGGAAATAGGGAGGGGTTTTGTGAAAACCGAAAACTCCCCATAACTTTAATTTTTTTACATATCAAATGAGTTTAAAGTTTTTATTACTTTTAAAAATAAGGCCAAAAATTTATGTATCACAGATTTTTGATAAAGTTAAAAATGGGCTCAAGGGGCGCAAAAAATAGGGTTTTTGGGAGAGAAAAATTCATAACTTCGTCAATTCTCAAGATATCAAATCCAATTAATTTTATCATGAATCTTCTTAACATTATCTACAACTTTTATATTCACAAGTTTTTGATAGGACCAATTCGTAGCGCAAAAAAAAAAAAAACGAAAACAAAAAGGGTGTTTGAAGAAGAAAAAAATCCACAACTCCCTCAATTCAAAAGATATAAAATCCCCATGAACTTATCATATATCTTCTTAATATTGTCTACAACATCTATATAGACAAGTTTTGGAAAGGACCCATTCTTACAGCAAAAACAAATTAAAAATACATAGCGGTTGAAGAAAAAAATCATCTTAGTAAGGGTGTATTTAAATCCAAACTGCTTATTTTCTGACTCATTTTACAATTCATTTTTGCTCTCAAAGACTTCCAATTGGTACCTTTTCTTACTCAGAAACTATATAATGTACCGTAATGGTCAATTTTTTGATAGAGGCAGAAAATATTTTAAAACATGCTGCCAAAGTGGGCCTTTTGAACCGAATTTCCCCGAAGCGGATTGTGTTGGAAAAATCATTGTATTAAGGGAGTATTCAAATCCAAACTGCTTATTTTCTGACTCATTTTTAAATCCATTTTGGCTCTCAAACGCATCCAATTGGTAGATTCGCTTATTCAGAAACTATATAATGTACCGTAATGATCGATTTTTTGACAGAGGCAGAATATATTTCAAATAATAAACGGTCAAGTGCGAGTATTACTCGCGTACAGAGGGTTCCGTAGAATAAATATATGAATTTGTAATATGGTATTATAAAAAAAAAAAAACGTTGCTAAAAGAATACTAAGACTTTGTAAAAAACTATACAACGTAGGGTTGGGTATAACTGTATATATTAGAAAGTGTAAATGAGTGTACCATGAAAGTTCAAAGAGATATGGAACCTAAATAATATCAAATACAGCTATTCGTATAACTCTTTTTTTAATATTATCCTAATCTGTTTATGATGAACTTAATTCGGTACTGACAATAAAAGCAGTGCATAGTTAAACTTCATTTGGCATTTCATGAAACTAAATTCAGCGTAGTAATAACCTTTATTTCTACAGTGTAGCTAAAACAAAACCTTTGTTCAAAGTTAAAATTTGGCATTGTGCTAAGCGCGATTCGAATTCAGGTCTCAAAGTTGCAACGCCACCATGGTCAGTGCCGCGTTTTTCCAGATATCTGTTTAACTTTTAAAGTCACTCGAGGCGTATTGAGAGATACAATCAATGCAAACTATCGCGAATCCCACAGTATTTATGCGATTCATTCTAATTAAATCTTTCGAGGGCGATGCCCTTAAAAAACGGACACCTAATTTTAATTCCAAAACAGACAAACGGCAGCAAGAATATTTAATTAAAATTTTCCTTTTATCATGTACGTGAAAATAAGCAAGTTCGCAATTTCTAATAATATCGTTTATAAATTGTGGTGTCAGTTCATTATTTCATAAGTTTATAAATAGAATTACTCCGTGCCGGAAAGGATTAAGTGGTCGCAGGACTCTTAAAGCTTTAAATTTTAAGAAATTTTAATTTTTTTAGATGTTAAACTCCTATCTTTTCTGAATATTTTGATATAATATTTTCCTTGAAATTCCCATTAGAACAGAAGTTTTGGCTCTTAGAATTGTACCCGCTCAATAGCTGAAGCGGCGTTTCCGAAACTTTAAAGTCATTATTTTCTAAATGGCGTTTTTTCGGCATAACGCGCAGGATACCTCAAAAACTTCTGAATATTTTTTCATGAAATTTTCAAAACATATATTTCATGTTAGTCTGTATAATCTGAACCTAAAATTTCCTTTTTATTGTTCAAAAAAACATTTGTTTAGGTGATTTTACTGTTGAAATTTTCAAACTTTTGTATTAGCTAAATGCAACATTGCATTAAAAATATAAAAATACCAATTTATTTAAGTTCAGGGAAATTATTACAATCTGAAGTATAAGTAAGCACCAAAATTTTCATTCTAGTTGCAATATTTATTTTGTAATCCTGCGCGTTAACTGTTATGCCAATTTTTTGTTCGACAAATGTCTAACAGTTTCGAACCCCATATAAATACTAATTCTGTATCTTGCAGTTTTTTAAATACATGAAACGAAAGAACATACTTATATCTTTCACTCCAATTAAAATTGTGTTTTAAAACCATATACATTTTAAGACATTAAATCTTGAAAATGGTCTTTTTTACATTTTTTCCACTTTTTAGAGTCCCGAGACCCCTTAAATTAGTATAATTTTAACAACTTGACGTTTATTGCTTTTATACAGTTACTGGACATTACATTACACATATATATCATTAAAAGTTGTTAACTAGGCATAGAGTACGCCGCCCTGTCCTAGTGTATGTCCAAACTGACCGTACCTTTAAGGGTTAATATCTTGGCTAATTACCGATGCTTTTTTTCGAAAATCATTATCACAATGTTTTCATTCTTCTGCAACGATAGGTATATTCAGCAATGCTCAACAATTTCCGAATGCCCGTAAATCGAAATTTGTGTATAACAGAAACATGCTAATTACTCAAAAACTATGTGACCTAGGATCATCGCTATAATTTTCCGGCAAGGTTTATATTAACGTCTGCTACCTCTAATTTTTTCATAATTTTAGTTTCAGTAGATTCGGAATTAGATGGGGGGGGGGGGACATATTTTTGCGCTACATTTTCAACAATATCTTTGAAAATATAACACCTAAAATTAAAAGGAATATATTTTTGAGTTCAGCGTTACAAAAGCTTTCACAGGATACCCCACATGATATACAAAGAAAAGATTTTTTTTACAAGTAGCATAATTAGCCCCTTTACTTTTTTACTAAATATATTTATGAATGTTTATTAATCTGAAAATATGTAGGTCAATGGTCTTTATTACTTCCCCGAATTTGAACTTTCCACGTTCCATAGTTTACGAGTAAAATTAAAAATGGGCTCAAGGGCCGCAAAAATAGGGTTTTTGGGAGAAAATAATTCATAACTTCGTCAATTCTCAAGATATCAAATCCAATTAATTTTATTGAATATCTCCTTAATATTATCTACAACTTCTATATTCACAAAAAACGAAAACAAAAAGGGTGGGTTGAAGAAGAAAAAAATCCATAACTCCATCAATTCACAAGATATAAAATCCCCATGAATTTATCAAATATCTTCTCAATATTGTCTACAACATCTATATAGACAAGTTTTTGGTAGGACCAATTCTTATAGCAAAAACAAATTAAAAATACATAGCGGTTCAAGAAAAAAATCATCTTATTAAGGGTGTATTCAAATCCAAACTGCTTATTTTCTGACTCCTTTTTAAATTCATTTTTACTCTCAAACGCATCCAATTGGTGGATTCTCTTGTTCAGAAACTATATAATGTACCGTAATCATCGATTTTTTGATAGAAGCAGAATATATTTCAAAAAAGGATGCCAAAGCGCGTATTTTGAACAGAATTTCACGAACCGATCGTTTTAGAAACGAAAAATATTGTCCTACTGAGAAAATCATTGTTTTTAAATCAAGTTTTAATTAATTGAACGAAAAAAACATAGGTTACTTATAAATTTCTTCAAAATTCACGTCAGCAAGTTTTATATTTTTTTCTATTAAAAATGAATCTGAAAATGTGCCAGAAAATTTCGAGTTGTTGAGCATGGAAAACTATATTTTTTTAATACCGCCTTAACGTGATTTTGATAAAACCAGCTATTATATAAAAGTGAAATAAAAACTCTTCAAAAGCGGCCAGATAAAATTGTTAAAGTGGGTTTATCTCTAATCATGATTTAGTTTTTGTTTTTGAAATTAGTATACTTAAAAATCTACCTCCGCCTGTAGGTCGGGCCGGCAGGGATTTTTTTTTTTAATTTTACATTCGCGCTAAAGTTATAGAATTCATGTCAGATTGTATCCGTGTGTGGGGGGTGCATTTCCTGAGCTGCAGACATTTTTACAGTTGATTCTTTTGTCAAAGAAAAACAAAATCGGAGTTGACGAGTCTAGCAGCACACAATTCAGCCAATATTATTTGTATTGGATATAGCTAGTCTAATCTTGTCATCTAAGATTTCCCCCCCACACTTTGTTGTTTAGAAATGGCCAGTTGGCACCAATATTTGGAGAAATATTTGAAAATTACATCTCAATATTTCCAATTTAAATCCGCTGTTTCTTTTATCTTATTATTTAATCCGAATTATTTCGAATACCGGGTGAGCCAAAAGTTCGTTAAAACTTTAAAAACACACAAAAAAGGAAGAAATTAAGATAAAGGAGTGTGGTTTGCAAGAAAGGGTTCACGAAGTAATCGGATTTTTTTTAGCAGCAAAAAAAAATGTTAAAAAATCACATGTAGAGGGCGCTGAAGACCCAAAACACAATGAACAGTTACTACGACACAACCTGGTTGTGTCGTAGAATGTTCTGCAGGTCATGTTGAACATTTGTTATTGGAAGAACAAATGAATCGATCGTATTGTCCTGTTCTTTGTGTTTCAGGTCGTCAGCGCCCTCTACGAGTGATTTTTTAAACTTTTTTTTTTGCTTCTAAAAAAACCCGACTACTTTGTGAGCCCTTTCTTGCAAACCGCACTCCTTTATCTTAATTTCTTCTTTTTTATGAGTTTTTTAAATTTTAACGAACTTTTGGCTCATATGGTATTTAATCAATATTTTTATTAAATTGGAAATATTTTCAATAAAAGAAATATTACCATAAAATTGGCAATAATGAAATCTATATTTTTTTGCTACTAGAAGTCTAGCGTCTACGCTAGAACGTATTCTTAACATAGCTTGCGTGGTCTCGGCTGTTGCTGCTATTAGCTATTTCAGTTGACCTAAATTGTTGACCTTTACTTGGCACATTTTTCACTTTATAAAACTCCTGACAAAAAGATCCACAGGTGTAAGTCAGGAAAGCCAGTGTAATTTTTGTTAAATTTGTGCATTTTGTTTATTTGTTAAAAAAATAATTATAAACATTATATATTACCCAGATAGCATGAACATTAGCGTCGAGTTTGATTTTTTGTGTTATTATCTTGCCGTGACAAATTTGAATTGAGAAATTCGCAGCAAATCTCCCTCAAGGTATACCATCACCCACTTGCATGAGTACTTTGTTGTGAAACTGATGGCAAGACTGTCTTTAATTCACGAAAGTAACGAAAGCAAAAAATCTCTCTGTTGAGAGAAAAAACAATCAGCAGGTACGGTTCAGCAGAAATTGCAGAAATTTTATTCGGTTGGCACCGCTTTTTTTAAACGCTATGCTTATCAATTACAAAAAAAGGCTTGAATTGAAAAGTACAAATATTACCCTAACTTGTTTATGGTGGTAAAAACGATGCATGCACCTTAACGGTGTGTATGCATCAATAGATCTGATCAGGTATATGGACCCCTTCGAAGGGGTTAAACTTATAGTGTAACAGCAGTAAACAGTTAATGTGGCATGGAAAAATATTACTTTGCGGTAAGTTTGTGGTACTTTTGATTACGTGTTTGACGTTAAATTGCAATAAATTTGATACAGCAGGAATTAGCTTGCATGACAAGTTAGCTGCAAGTTCAAAATGTGTTGACTTAGGCGTTTTCATTATCTTGCTGCAGTCTTGCTAGGAACTTTGTCTTGTCATGGTGAGCTTGTTGCAACTTTGCAGGTTTTCAAAGCCAGACTTCAGCAAATTTTTTGCAAACAAAAAATGCTATGTGGGTATAAGCAGTCACCTAATAATAGTTTTACTTTATATTTACCTATTTTCGGACATTAAAACTTCTTTCACATATAAAAACATTTAGCTAGCATTTAATCGAACTTTACCTTCTTCTGAATTGGCGAGTAAGTCTAAAAAACAACCTCAGTTCGCAGAAATGTTTAAAAAAATATTTTCACCCTTTTTTATGAGGGATATTCAGTTTACTCCCAGATAGCATTTTTAATTTTCAGAAAATTTGCAGCAGTATTGCTTTGATTACCTGCCAACTTGCAGCAAGCTCAGCATGACAAGTCTGAAAGTTCATAACAAGGCTGCAGCAAGATAACGCAAACGCCGAAGTCACCACACTTTGAACTTGCAGCTAACTTGTCGTGCAAGTTAAATTCATTCTGTATCAAATTGATTGCAAATTAACGGCAAACAAGTAATCAAGAACACTGCAAAGTAGTAACCTTTCCACGCCCCACTATCTGTTTACAACTGCTATACTATAAGTTTAACCCCTTCGAAGGGGTCCTTAGACCTGATCAGGTCTATTGATGCGAACACACCGTCAGAATGTGCATGCATCGTTTTCATCACCATAAACAAGTTAAGGTAATATTTGTACTATTCAATACGGGACTTTTTTGGTATTTGATAAATATGGCGTTTAGTAAAAGTGGTGCCAACCGAATAAAATTTCTGCAATTTCTGCGTATGTGCTGATGGTCTATTTTCTCAACAGGGGGATCTTTTGCTTACGTCACTTTCGTGAATTAAAGACAGTCTTGCCATTAGTTTCACAACAAACTACTCATGCAAGTAGGGGATGGTATACCTTGCGGTAAATTTGCTGCGAATTTCTCAATTCAAATTTGTCACGGCAAGATAATGTCAGAAAAAATCAAACTTGCTGTTAATGTTCATGCTATCTGGGCTGTCGTTATCTACATTGAATTTCATTTGGTTCAAGTTTTTCCCGGTCCTTTTCAAGTTCAAAAGTTCTATCTATTGTCAATTATGTCGTGCAACATATCATTGCAAATCGCTGAATTTGCAGTACTAATCGCAATAGCTGCGCTTATTAATGCGTAATTCAAATTATTATACTTTGCTAGTTTCGCGACATTATTAAAATTATTAAAATTTATGTGTATAATGATGGAATATGAGCAGTAATGCAATGAATATAACATTATTGTAACTTTCATAAAAACCATTCATCTATAATACCTGGAAATAAAAAATGTCAAGAAACTTTTAAATAATTCTGTAGTATTCTACTTTCATTTGGTATTTGTTTTAAGTTACCTTAATAAAATTCGTTTATCATCTCAAAAAAATTTACGATTTTACCCGTTTCATTGTCGCATTCCATACCTCCCTTTGCGAACTGTATCGCAATCCTGTAAATGATGTTTTAAACCCTAGCAAAGATAGACAAAAATATAACATTCTAATTATGTTTACTTAGTGTCGTGGGATATAAGTAAATAACGATACAAGTACACTCATATCTAATTTATGCATGGGCATATAAAGAAAACACTTTAATCTTTAAACTATTTTATTTTTCCTTTTACGAAGGACTCAATTTATAAATTAAACAATGTGTTTTATATTTTGCATAATTTTTCTGACAAAATTTATTATGTGAACACAACGTTTTCGGCGATCAATTTTTTATTAAACTGAATTAATGAATAATTTAAAGGAGTAATAATTTTTAAATAGCTAAACCTTATTCATTTGTTGATAGTATATAGCGTGGATTATGGCGAAAATAGGAAAATATTGTGAATTAAAGAGCTTTTTTTGGCATTTTATTATTTTTATTTCCAAGGGATCAAGTAATCCTCATAAAAAAAAAATCACAATTAATTTGCATTTTCATCTGTGTGAAAATTTAATGAATGATTGCGTACAAGGATTTTCCAGAGTCTCTCTGTATCTTTAAAACTGTCTTCATGCTTTTGCGTAAATATTTTC
This sequence comes from Maratus speciosus, assembly GCA_963932465.1. Taxonomy (NCBI): domain Eukaryota; kingdom Metazoa; phylum Arthropoda; class Arachnida; order Araneae; family Salticidae; genus Maratus; species Maratus speciosus. The sequence continues at coordinate 680,110,345 of OZ010787.1, read as the reverse complement.
TTAATATATTGTTAAAATTTCTATTAACATTTAAGTAAAAAAGAAACAATGATTAGGGGCAATTTCTTTGTCATAAAACTGTACATTAAAAAGTCCTTCCGGTCTGTGCCGGGACGAAAACATAGCTTTCATATTCCTTGTTTTTAAAAATCAAGCTTTTTTTTACTCAAATAAGCTAATACAAGTTGAACCCAATTGTAGAAAATTCAATTCCAGTTTTCGTCAATACTAAGTATGAATGAGAATTTAGCCAAAGTAGTCAGCAGTATCAATGTTGGCTTCATTTAGAGAGATTGCTACATTTTGCAAGATCTTGAAAATCTCGCCATTTTAAAAGAACATAATGGTTGAAACTAACCAATGAACATTTTCGGGAGCTTGGTAAGTTCTGTACGCATGCTCAGTCACATCGAAGTCGGTTAATATATACGAGTGCAGCCGCATGACAAAAATCAGGTTGTTTCAAAATCTGAGACATCCTAGAATTTCTATCTGCTATATCTCAGTCATTTTAGATAGATCTCGTAAAATATACTGTCTATTACATACTCCCGTACGTTGGAATTTCTGAAAACTTTGTTCAGATCTACGCCGCTCATGACACCTAGAACCCAAGGCCACCCCCAGTTCAAAACATTATCTATCCATCTATCTACCTATCTATCTATCCATATATATCACTTTTTTATGGACACAATAATTTCTATAATTCCACACAAATCTCTTCCAAACTGTTACAAAAAATCAAAGGGTAAGAAATCTCGGTCAAGTTCGTTAATGGGCAAAATCGGTCCAAGGGTTGGAAATAGGGAGGTGTTTGTGGAAACAGAAAAAACCTCATAAATTCTTAATTATAATACGTATCAAATCAGTTTAAAGTTATTATTACTTCTAGGAAAAGGGCCAAAAATTTATGTATCGCAGATTATTTATAAAATTAAAAACGGGCTCAAAGGGCGAAAAAAATATGTTATAGGAAGAAAAAAAATTCATAACTTCATCAATTCTGAAGATATGAAATTCAGTTAAACTTATTATAAATCATCTTAATACTATCGACAAATTTTATATTATTAATTTTTTGATAGGCTCAACTCTTGCCGAAAAAAAAATTAAAAATGACAAAAAAAGTGGGGTTGAAGAAGAAAAAAATTCATAACTTCGTTAATTCACAAGATATCCAATCCGCTTAAATTTATTTTAAATCTTCTTAATATTATCTACAACTTTTATACTGACAAGTTTTTGATAGGACCCAATCTTACAGCAAAAACAAATTAAACAAAAATAGGGGTTGAAGAAAAAATTATCGTATTAACATGTTTCAGATAAAAACAGCTCTTACAGATAAATGAAATTAAAAACTCGTCAAAATCGGCCAGAAAAAATTGTTAAACTGGGCTTGCCTCTAATCTTGATTCAATTTTAGTTGGTGAAATTAGTACTTAACTTCGAAATCTACCGTCACCTGTAGGCCGAGCGAGAAGGGATTTTTTTAAGATAAAGATGAAACAAAAAATGCTCCGGAATCCTTGTATCAAGGTCAAACATTCATAAGAAAAAGCTTTTTCAATTTCTAATTTTTTTCACCTCTTTTTGAAATGTAATTTTTTTTTAAATGCCCACATTTTGAAACAAAATTGCGCATGAAGCTGACTAATGAACTCTGACTAATGAACCTTGGTATGTCCTGTACACATGCTTAGTCACATCGAAATACATGAATAAATACGCGTGCTAACGCATGACACAAATCAGATTGTTTCAAAATGTCAGCCTCCATAGAAATTCAAGTTGCTATATCTTACTCATTTTTAAATAAAAATACGAAACAAAAAAGTGCTCTAGAATTCTTGTATCAAGGTTAAATACTCGAGAAAAAAATACTCTTCAATTTCTACTTTTTTTTTTGTACATCTTTTTTTATTTAAAAATTTAATTTTTTTTTTAATGCCCGCCGTTTTCAAAGAAGATGACGTATGAAGCTGGCTAACGAACTTGGTTGAGACCTTGTTATTTATGTATACATGATTAGTTAAATCGAAATCGGTTAATCTTCTTTCACTAGTGCTATCGCATGACAGAAATCAGAGTGTAAAAATAGCAAAATGAGCTCAGCCTTGCTTTTTCTAGCACGCTGTTCCTTTTTCCCTATCTTGCACTGAAGAATCTCGCTAGTAGATTCGAAACAGCTGTTTGCTGCTTTTCATGTATTATTTGTGCATTTTAAACGTTGGTTTTTCTGCTTTTTAAGAAATCAGATTGTTTGAAAATGTCAGCCACCCTATAAATTCAAATTGACCATTCAAACTAATCTCAGACATTATTTAAGATAAAGATGAAACAAAAAATCCCCCGGAATCATTGTATCAAGGTCAAACACTTAAGAAAAAAATCTTTTTCTATTTCTAATTTTGTGCATTTTTAAAATTTTAAAGTGTCTTTAAAGTGTCTGCTATTTCGAAACAAGATGGCGAATGAAAACGGTCAACGAACTCGGTCGAGACATATTGGTATGCGTTATGCACATAGTAAGTCACATCCAAATCGACTCATAAATACGACAGTTACAGTATGACAAAAATAATATATATCGTCGCCTCAGAGCAACCGTAGGAAACTCGAAAATGATATGACTGACTTACTGCTATGAAAAACTGTGTCTGCATCTAGTGCAGTGGTTCCCAAACTTTTTTTGGCCGCGCCCCACCTAAGTATATCCAAAATCAAGATCCCCCCCCCCCCCCTCCCTTCTATATCATATAAATATTATAACATAAAAAATAAACTTCCATTTTCCTGTATGGATCCGAAAATAGCATTAACTCTGATAAGTGATTTCACATTCTTTAATTTATCAAAATCATATTTCTTTTAATTACAAGTATGCTTTTAACTCCATGAATTCAGTGATGCCATGGATCTTCGCATTTACATCTACAAAAGTTTTATTGTTTTTTGGCAACTTACCTCAAATTTAAAAGTGATAAATAGTCTACATTTTTATTTTCGTAAAATTTCTTGAAACCTCTCTCATATTTTGTATTACATCTCATAGAATTGATACATTTTATAATGGATTTTAGTACTGCATTAAGAATAACTGATATTTGTTTATTGCCGAGACTGTATGGATAACATAATTTACAAGTAACAGTTCCGGATTCGCGCTTTTATGCATCTTAAGTTACTATTTTTCTTTCCTCTCATAACATACTTCTATGATAGACGGCTTTTTTCCAAATTATTATTATTTGGCCACCATGTTTTCTCCAATTTTAAATTTTAAAATGCATATGTCATGAATGTCATATTCTGTATGTGGTCTGCAGAAGAGCCATGAAAATTTACTTTCAACACTTTCTTTCCGTGATGCGCATGGGGTTTTATTAATTTAATAAATGTAGCACCTCATTTAGATGATTCAAACATTTTTTAGATTAAACATGTCCAAATAGTCAATTTTAGATATACCCTACAAATTTTAATATGTAAATAGAAAATTAATTTCTATTCAGATCTGAAATGACCCACCTCAAGAGTCATATTGCCCCCCTGTGGGGCGTACGCCCCACGTTGGGAACGACTGATCTAGTGGAACAGCAGGGAATTTTTAGGAAACACATCCGCGATATAGTAGTAAACATAACTTTGCGTTTCAGAAGTTGTTCCACTGGATGCAAACACAGTTTCTCATTGCAGTAAGTCAGACATTTCATTTTTTGTTATTACTAGATGTCCTATTGTTGCTCTGAAGCGACGATGTATAACATGTTTGACCCGTTCTACGCACGGGAGTTCATGTTCAACTATTCGATATAGAAAAATATTTTTCTACTACTGTTTGTTTTTTTTAATGAAATTTAATTTATCATGTTGCTATGGCAGCAGACGATAAAACGATATCTTTGGAAAAGGTAGTAAATAGAATGAAAAGTTTTGTTGTTTTTGATAAAAAAAATTTCTTTTATTTTTTAAAAAAAGACCTAGTATACTAAGCGCAACTAAATAATCTCTAATTATTTGCATGCGAGGTAAAAGCATTATCGTAATACCCGCTACAGTTTCTTAGTATTGCAGCATGGCGTACGTAATATGTATATCTCACATTGCAGTAAACGTTTAGAACTAGTTAGAACTCGCGCGATTACGGGTTGAACATAAAAAAAGGTTGAAATTCGTAAAAAAAAAAAAAATGTATTTAAAATTTTGGATATTTTCCCCCCAATCATTCATGGGTTCCCTACCAGCAATCCTTGTGCCCAATTTCTTCGGCTTGCGTCTTGTAGTTTTCGATTCATAGATACTCGCAAGGATTTTAATACGGTAGATATATGTATGAACATTTGAACTGAGGGTGATTTGGAGTCTAGGGTCCATGATCTCTCAAAATATACCAACATTTTTCGGAATTGCTTTCCTCGGGACGGCTGGCATAGGTAGCTTTTTAATTTTTGTAATGAAAGCTATCGAAATTGCTATTTTTAAAAAAATTGTAATAATATGTGGTTTTATCGAATTGTAATATCATACGTTCTTAAATATTATTTATTTATAATTTTTTCTAATATTGTTTTCTGAAATTTTTTATCCATGAATTTTCTTATCCTATTTCGTTACCGTACCGCAAAATGATTAAACAGGGCTATTTGACCAAATATTCGATATTGCTAAATGTATATTAAATAATACTAAATAAAATAGTATAAAAAATAATTATTAATTATTATGTATTATATATTTGTTTTCATACCGAAAAATAAATATGACACATACGAATTTGAATTCCTAGTATATGTACACTAATCCCCATTTGACTTTGTCGTACTGAACAGAAAATATAAATTACTGTTATGTTTTTTGTTCTTAAAAACTGATTTCTGCTATATTACCTTCCTTATAAACAATAGGCGAATCACATAGCAATGTTTTTACGATTAAAAAATATATTACAAAAATTGTGATATATAGGGAATTAAAATCTATACAACATTATGCTTCAAACCACAGCTACGAAGCTTTTAAACCTGCAATTGCACTATGACGTTACAGTCTCCCAAGAAATACAGGGTCTCTTAGGCGCATATTTAGGAGGTCTTGAATTTTGGTCTCCGTGGTGTGGTCCAGGTGTTGGGCGTTTTTGGCTATGAATCATAAGATCCAACCAATCAACGTGTTTCAGAGATTGTTTACTCCACCATTTTAAATCTGCTCTTGTAGCTGGTAGACGAGAGGTGCCGGGTTCGATCCCAATCGCGCCCGTCGGCCTAATCGTTGGGAGTTTTCGAGGTTTTCTTCGAACCTTGGTTTTCCAAGCGTAAATACGGGTTAGGTTCCCTTAGAAAGACCCCCACGGAGGGCACTATCCCACTTAGGGCCTATATCCCCCGTGATGATAATTGGCCGTCATAAACACGACCAACCAACCGCCATTTTAAAAATGGACGATATCAGGAGAAGAAAAAGTTCATGAAGCCAAAACTTGTCTTCATATTAACGAAATTATTTCAAACTTTTCCGCACACATTTTATCATTTTTGGTTATTTATATACCTTTTTTCATACATCTATAAGCAATGCTCATCAAATGTTTTATGTTTTTGTTAAGTTTACATAACAGTTTATTTTATATTTCATAATTAAAACTAAATATTTGCGATGAAATTAAATAAAATGTGTAGTCTTTTTCTTCCAAAAATATATCATTGAGTAAAAACTGTAGAATTTCTGTCCTATTTTAATAAAATCGAATATGAAAATTTAAGAATTTTTAAGAAAACCAAATATGAAAATGTCTGCTCCATACTACCCTATAGAAGGAAATCTGTGCTTTGCATAATTGTTCTTAAGAAATTCTATGTTACAGAATAGGGGGTTAGCGTTCCTTTCTATTATGGAGCTCAATCGAAGATGTAGACAGTGGTAGTAAATTTTGAACATTTGAAACAGAAAAGGAATTTTCAAATTAAAGGCACGTAATATTTTTCTGATACTCCTAAACTTTGTCTATATTGCTTCAGAAATGTAGGTGTTTCATTTATAAAGCTACGTATTCTTAAATTATTGAATTACTATCTTCTTGTATTTACTAACAACGCTACTCATTTATTTTTTAGTTATGTTACTTAAAGCTACATTGTTATATATTTATTAATGTTATTTTACAGGCAGGCTTTCCCACCCCCCAAAAATCATTAATCAGTATCTTAGAGTATTAATTACAGCTATGTTTATTTTTAATATAATAATTATAATTTAACAATTTTAATTCCTTTTTTTTCAACCAAAGATTTTTTTTAAACATTAACCCTTAAATGCATAGTGATGTAAATTTCCATCACCTTTTTATTTAATTTTTAATACATAAATTAACACACATTATTACAACCACTATATTTATATAAAAATATTAATCCTCTAAAAATTACAAATATATGCTACTAAATAAAGTTAAAAATCTATCTTAAGATTTCTGGTGTCTAATCCTTAAAGTAAAAATAAAAAACACAATTCTAAAAGTATAATTCATGCAGTTAAGGGATAAGACATATATTTGGTTCCCTATTCTATGAATTATAAATTGCTTATAAATTATAATTTATATCAGTTTCATATTTATAAAGCTGCATAAAATAATGCATTTAATTTAATATTACTCATGTTAAAATGATCCAAAAACTTTTATCTATAATATTTTCAATATTATAATTTGGTTTGTTTATTCACAATGCACTGAAGTGAAATGGCTTATTTATTTATGCTAATTTAACTAAAATATTTACCGGAACGTCATTAGGCAATATTAAAAAAACAAATATTATGAAATATTCATCAGCGTTTAGTTTTAAAATCAAATTAGTATAACTAATGATAGAATATCCACTGATGTGCATGTTTTTGGGGATGAAGACTTGAATTTTTTTTAACAAAATGTGAAGTAAATATAAATTTTATGTAATTTGCATAAAATGCTTAGAATAAGAAAAATTTATCATTAGATAATATTTTTTTCTTATTCTACAATCCCAATAACTACATTGTTAAGTAATTGTTTTTTTTTAAATATATTTATCATCGTTAATAATGAAACTGTTTATTTCGCCATAAATCCATGAAAAAGAAGGTTTAGAAATTATGTGAAGAAGTAAACACTTAATTTGTTGTTTTGCTGGTAAGACAGGCTGTTGAAAATTAATTCTTACAAATAAAATTTTATTACTATACATTTCATTTATTTCACGTTAATTTGTAATTGGTTAAGAAAAGTACATTTTTTAAAAATAAAACTTTAAGGGGTCTCAGGACTCTTAAAGCTTCAAAATATTCGAAATTTTATTTTTTTTTTTAGATGTAACTACTGTCTCTTCTGAACACTTTGATATATTTGTTTCCGTGAAATTCCTATTAGAACAGAAGTTATGGCTTTTAGAATTATACCCGCTCAATAGCTGAATCGGCGTTTCCGAAACTTTGAAGTCATTTTTCTCCAAATGACGTTTTTGGGTACAACGCGCAGGATATCTCAAAAACTTCTGCATTTTTTTTTCATGAAATTTTTAAAAACTACATAATATTCGAAATTTTATTTTTTTTTTTTTAGATGTAACTACTGTCTCTTCTGAACACTTTGATATATTTGTTTCCGTGAAATTCCTATTAGAACAGAAGTTATGGCTTTTAGAATTATACCCGCTCAATAGCTGAATCGGCGTTTCCGAAACTTTGAAGTCATTTTTCTCCAAATGACGTTTTTGGGTACAACGCGCAGGATATCTCAAAAACTTCTGCATTTTTTTTTCATGAAATTTTTAAAAACTACATCTCATGTTAGTCTATATAAACTAACCTAAAATTTGATTTTTATTGATTAAAAAAATATATCTTATAGGAGATTATACTGTTGAAAATTTCAAAATTTTGTATTAGCTAAATACAACTTCGTATTAAAAATATAATAATGCTTTAAATAAATATTTATTTAGATTCAGGGTAATTACTACAGTCTGAAGTATAATTAGGCATGGAAAATTTCAGTCTAGATGCAGAATTTATTTTGTAGTCGTGCGCGTAAGTTGCTATACCAATTTTCTGCTCGACAAATGTCAGACAGTTTGGAGCGCCCTATAAATACTAATTCTGCATCTTGTAATTTTTTAAATACATGAAATGAAAGAACATACTTAGATCTTTTATCCCAATAAAATTGTGTTTTTAAATCATATACAATTTAGGATATTAAATGTTCAAAGTGGCCCTCTTTGCATTTTTTCCCAATTTTAAGAGTCCTGAGATTCCTTAAACATTGTAAATGTCAGATGTGAGATACTATTACAATAGGTCATCCCTAAAATACACAAGTGATTTTTTTTAGCTATACAATAACACTGTTTATCGTATGCATTTATGTCTAAACATAAATTTTTCATTAAACTTTTGAAAATTAAATGCAAAAGTTTTTTTGTACAAAAGTTTTTTAAAACTTTTATATTGAATATGAAAATAAAATTATAATTTAATAATTAAATAAAGTTCATTTGGAAGAAGTTTGATTTTTTTAAAAATTGCATTGTGTTGCATATTAGTCACAATATTCTTTAAAAGATATTCTAAATAACAAAACACCAAAAGGACATAAAAAACAATACTGATAATAATAGTTTTTATTATAGAAGATGTTTCCCATTACATTTCCTTTAAACACGTCCCTTTATACCTGGTGTCCTAAAATGGACTGACTGATTTTAAAAATCAATAACGTGAAAGCAGTTATAGAAATTATTGCAGGAGAATAATGTATCATGTAAGGAGCTTTTTGTACTGTGATTCCTTGTTATATTTCCAATTACCAGCGATAGATGGCACTGCGATCACTAGACGTCCAATCGACAAGAAGTAGGAATCTTTCAGCGATGGTGCCAACGAAGGAGATCAAACGTATGCAGTGGGTTATATTCCTGGATACAATTTTGTTCTTAGGGTCCCGATTCTGAACTGAGTCTGTATGATTCTGCATGATGTTATTTTGAATCTGAAGCCGATACCAACGCTATCCAAATGATACCGACTGAGTTGAAAACTGGGCCCTAAAATCAAGATTATATAGGCGAATGAGACTCGCCCTAAATGTTTGATCTCCAGTATTCGCGCCATTGCTGGATAATTCCTATTTCTGCCTGGTTTCAGTGCCTACTGTTTGCAACGCCATCTATCGCTCATATTTTTAACTAAAACTGAGAATCACTGTAAAAAAACTCGACATTACTATCATATATGACATCATACATTACTCTCCCGCAAGAAATTCTGTAATGGCTGTCACCATTTGCAAGTTATTGAATTATAAAATTCCGTTCTAGGACATGCGATAGATATATGAACTTTGAAAGTAACATTCTCACATTTTATCTATATGATAATGTAGTACTTTCATATCATTTTGATGTAGCCCTCCTTTTTTTCATGTCTTCCTCGTCTAAAAAATGAGTTGTACAGTAACCATACTTTTTAAATAAACGGTCAAGTGCGAGCATTACTCGCGCACAGAGGGTTCCGTAGAATAAATATATGAATTTGTAATTGTATTATTAAAAAAAATTGCTAAAAGAATACTAAGACTTTTTAAAAAACAATATAACGTAGGGTTGGGTATAACTGTATATATTAGAAAAGTGTAATCGGTTATACCATGAAAGTTCAAAGAGATATATGGACCAATATCAAATATAGCTATTCGTATAACTCTTTTTTAATATTATCCCAATCTGTTTATGATGAACTTAATTCGGTACTGACAATAAAGGCAGTGCATAGTTAAACTTCATTTGGCATTTCATGAAACTAAATTCAGCGTAGTAATAACCTTTATTTCTACAGTATATTAAACCTTCTCTTAGAAAACTGAATTCATACATTTGGAATTAAAACGAAAAAAAAAGTAATTTTTTAAAGTATTTATTTAAAATATATACTCTCTATTACAGATTTAAAAAAAAATAATAGTTTTCATTTTTTAAAATATTGGATGATATATTATATTTAACATAATTATAAATCCATATCTTTATCATTTGTTATCTCAGTATCATATCTAATGAGAAAATGGTCTATATGAAAAAAAACCTTTTTTTATTTTAAAAAGCGAATTAAAAAGAAAGTTTATCTAATTTTTACTATTACATTTTTGTTTATTTAAATATACTTTTTATCGATGGATGTCTACAACGCTTCATATCAATGGATTTAATGCAAAGAAAAATTATAAAAACGATGTTTAAAACCTTCTCTTAGAAAACTGAATTCATACATTTAGAACTAAAACGATAAAAATTTAAGTAATTTTTAAAAGTATTTATTTAAAATGTATACTCTATATTACAGATTAAAAAAAATAATAGTTGTCATTTTTTTAAATATTAGATGATATATTACATTTAACATAATTATAAATCCATATCTTATCATTACTGAATCTCCAATCTTAGTTTGATTTTACATCTGCTAAAAAATATGACCATATCATTTTAGTTGATATAAAAAGAAGAGAAAGAAATTTTGCAGTAAAATTCTACTACAAAAACAGACAGATATTTTTCTAGTGCAATAACAGATTCTAATTTAAGAACCAATGACTTAAATAAAAATTTGTCATGTGAAATAAGAAAATTGTTTAAATATCCTTAATGGTTATTGGAGACAACTGTTTTTATGAGTGAAGAAAAGAGTTAAAGGGGTCTCTGTGCTGAATGGTCAAAGCACTAGACAGCTAATCGCTTGCGAGCGTAAGAGATTGTGGGTTCGATTAGCTCTGGTTCCATTGCACACACTCTTTGTGTGGAACTCCCAGGGTGTATTTATCTTGTGTTGTAATATTTCCTTGTGCTATCTTGTCTCCGACTTATAAGCGGGCTCTCATGTCAAGCACACAAATCGTATGTTTGTTATTCAATAAATAAAAATTAATAAAAGAGTTAAACATTAAACAAATCTTTGCTTCAAAATTTTATCAAGTATTAATCTTATTTAAATAAAAAGAAATATGTAGTTTTTGAAAGAAAAAAAAAAGTAAGTAGTAGAATTTTAAATTTAATTCTTTATGAAATAGCTCCAACTGTAATAGTATCCGTTTTAGAATAAAGAATGGTTTTCTTTACAATAAGTGCAATTCACCCACACATCTTAAAAATGTTTCATTTTTCCCGCGTAAAAGAAAAACATCTGTAGTGATTTTTTTAATGGGTTTGAAGGATCAAAGCGATTATTTTTAAATCGGTATTAGAATAATTTTTTAATAATTTTTATTCATTCCTCAAACATGACAGTTAGTTTATTAATAATAAACATAAATCAAATAGTGAAAACAAAGAAACAGGATGAGTAGAATTACTTTAAATTAATGTCTGAAAATTGTGATACAAATGTTTGTGATTTTTTTAATCGGTGTCATTAAACTTAATTATGGAGATATTTTTCGCTTATTGCTAAATTTTTCTCAAAAGGAAATTATTTTTTAAGCAATTATTGTATGAATATCCAATTTGCATAATTTATTTATCTCGTAATAATTTTTTTACGTGGTAAAAGCTGGAAAAAGTATATTTGTATCGTTTATTTTTTATTGAAAGCTGAAAAACAGTTGGGTTTCTTATATAAAATATCGAATCAAATGTTTACTTGCATGCAGTTGTAAGTTTAAACCAAATCAGAATTGGATGAAATATGGCTATCCTATTTAAATTTGCGTATAGTAAATGACTGTACTAATAGTAAAATTCTAATTAGCTTTATCTCCAAATATTCGTGTAGATATCAAGAAATAAAAGAGAAATACTGAAATACGATATGTACCTTTTGTTCAAGAAAAGTACAATTTCTTTGAATATCCTATTTAAATCAAAATAAAAAATATTCTCATTGATTTTTCCCCAGTTTATATTTGTGTAATTCTAAATAGACTTTGGAAGTCTACAGAAAAAAAATCTTTATTCAAAATATTCAAACAAATACATCTTTTAATGTAATTGCTGTATTTCTTTAATTGTTTGTAGTAGAAGTGATGTTATTTTTAACACATGTTTGACCTACCTTTTTATAAAGACAAAAACATTTTTAGAGGAATTTTTTATTCACAACAATATTTTTATGGTGATTGTTATAAATATCTGGATTGCATCCAGAACGCAATTATCTGGATAATCGAATTTTCTCTGAAATATGCTGAAGAAAATCTGCGTACAATTACTACTTTATTGAATCAACTATTTGATCCGCCCGTTATTGTCCGGACCCGTGATGAATGACCCTTGAAAGAACCTGAAATTTGTATGATTTTATATAACTTCATTTTGTCTGAATTTATATTTTTAAATGAAAAAAACCGCGAAAAAATATGGAATTGAAAGTATATGCTATTTGGTATTTTATTTTCTGTTTAATTTGATTTTTGGAGTCTACGCGTACCGAAAGCGAGAAAAACCGCGACGAAACACCCAGGTTTTTACTGATTTCGTTAAAATTTGCACACCTTTTAATTCGTAAAAATCATTTCTACCCGTCCGACAGTTTCAAAAAAATTTAGGTGATGTAAATCTGCTCTATTGACATGCTCTAAAACAATTGTGTTAAAATACGGACGTTTAATTACTTTTAGCGAAGAAATACATCCTATCCGTGAGGCACGAAGTTCGCCGGTGTATTTAACAGAGTTAAAATTCACATTCTTTAAAACCGATTGCACCATCGATTAGAAGGTTTCAGATTGAAGAATTTTTTTGGTTTGCTGGTACCACTAAATTTGCGCCCTGGACGAGCGTTGCAATAATGGTAAAAACTTTTTCGGAAAAACGACCCTTTTTGATTTTTTTTCAAACTATCGATCTTCGATATATTTTTTAATTGTTTGTGGCATTATTGCGGTTTGAGACGTAAGAGTACGATCTTTCAGAATATGTCTTCCGTTATTAAGTTTACTAAGCGGTTTGGCTGATGTAAGTTAATAAATAATGACAATTACTCCCCGAAATTCCTTCTTTTCGAACTTCATTTTCTCCCGATGCGTAAATAAGAGTTCTTGGCATGAGCCAGCGTTTTTACCCCCTCTTCCAAAGTCTTTCCAAACCGAGATGAGTTTTTAATGAGAGTGCGTTGCGATTGCTAATTAATAAAACAATTAATTATTAGAAATTTAAAATTCTGACTCAAAGGTGCCTCAGGAGACACTTCCGACTGCTCTCATAATACTTTTGAGCCTCGTACGTGTCGTAGATTTTGTTAGCCATTGTGAACAGACAGACAGACGGACACAGGCACAGACCGCAACTTTCTTTTATTAGTAAAAAGATAAGACAGGTCGCTGTGGTCATTGCCATGTTTTTCTCAAACTTTTCAATCTTTATTAATATTAAAACTAACACAATATATTTGAAATGGTTCAGATAGGTTTACACGTTATTTTATTAAAATGACTGGTAAATATATAATGTAACAGCAAGGCACAGTCGCAAAATGGTTTGGCGCAGCGATCGATAATGATTTCAAGAATAATCACTGTGTTACACGAAATGTAATTTTCCAACTATGTGAAAAAGTGTCCAAGACAGGATTCTAACAAGGACTTTTTTGGTTTAAGGGGGCTGGTCACTCAGCTTCCGATTTTCCCTCACTAATGTAAAGTCTAGGGGCATTGGGTGCATTCGTATATTTAAAATATCCCCTCGGAAAATGAATAATTTTAACTTCTATTTTTTGCGTACACTTCCTAAAAGATCTCTTTTTTTCCTAGTTCTGAAAATATTTCTAATGTATAGACTTAATTTTATAGGAAGTGTTAGAATCTTAATCACTGTTCGCCCGCTTTTAACACACAAAATATTAAATTAGCATATATTTTAGAAATATTTTGAAAACTAGGGAAAAAAGAGACATCTTTTAAGAAGAGTACACAGAAAAAGATGTTAAAAATACGAGTTTCCCGAGAAGATATTTTAAATGTACGAATGCCTCAAAAGTCCATAGATTTAACATTACGGAGGAGAATTCCGAAGCTGAGTGACCAGCCCCCGTAACCTGCCAATGCTCTGCCAACTGACCTATCCTGTTGGATACACAGGATATTAGAGGATAATTCAGTTGGCAGGCATTTGCACATAAGCGAAAAGGTCGCACATTCGAATCTGACTGAACGCTGAGTTGGAATTTTACTGCGTTGGAAAATAACATTTCGTGTGATTTATTTCCAAAAGTATTTGTGTTACAAATTAATAAAGCGTAATCGCTACGTTAATTTAAAATACGGTGGATTACTATTTTTCTAATATATATATATAAACGCCTCATTACATCAATAACAAAATCAAAGTTTAATATTTATATTTTAAATAACTTTTAAACATTTTTATCTATTGAATTAAACAAAAATAAATAACGAAGTTTCACAGTGTTATGGGGTATTTTTCACCGGAAATAGAATTATTTAAATCTATACTAATATTATAAATAAGTAACGTTTGTTTGTTTGGAGGGAGTAAACTCTGGAACTACAGAGCCGATTTCAAAAATAATGGTAGCAAAATGCTGGTGGCCATCTCTGCTCAAACATGGGCTGTATTTTATGTCTGTATAACAACCTCCAAGGTGTTGCAGGAGCTAAAAATGTTCTAAAACTGGGATTTCTATGATAGTGTTGAGGATAGAAGTTTGATATTTGGTGTGGTGGTAACGCTTGAAAGGTAAATATTGGAGAGCCAAAAGTTCGTTGAAACTTTAAAACTCATAAAAAAGGAAGAACTTATGATAAAGGAGTGCGATTCGCAAGAAAAGATAGTCGGATTTTTTTTAAAAGCAAAAAAAAAAAAAAAAAAAAAAAAAAAAAATCAGTTAAAAAATCACATGTAGAGGGCGATGACGACCCGAAACACAATGACCAGGACAACAATACACCATTCATTTGTTCTTACAATAACAAATGTTCAACATGACCTCCAGAACATCCTACGACACAGCCAGGTAATACCTGTTCATTTTGTTTAGGGTCGTCAGCGTCCTCTACATGTTAATTTGTGACTACATTTTTTTGCTGCTAAAAAAAATCCAACGACCTCTTTCTTGCAAGCCGCTCTCCTTTATCAAAATTGCTTCCCTTTTTATGAGTTTTTAAAGTTTTAACGAACTTTTGGCTCACCCGGCACTTGCAATGAAGGGTTTCTAAAAAATTCGAAGTTTAAAAAAAGGCACTGTGCGGAAAACGTTCTACAAACGTTCTAAATTGCGATTTATTGTTAATTATTAGAACTACGAACTAAAAATTTGGCGCGGCTGTTACTTTAATGACATAAATACTAGCCGAGACGATGCCTACTTTTAACAAGGAGAGCGCCAAACTTGGTAATAGCAGATTTTGATTATTTTAATAAGTGTTGTAGGGTAGAGACCCCTTAGTCTCAGGTTCAACGGATTTTATACAATGCTCCTTAGTTCTTGAGAAACCGCACGGGGGGGGGGGGGGGATCTAATATTAGTACACAACAAAAATACTTTGTAACGGAAAAGGATAGGTTGGTCGTAGCTCAGTTGGGACGGCGTTTGCTGGCAGATCCGTGGGCTCAGGTCCGATACCCGAACGCGCTACATTTATTTTTCTCATTTTTTGTTTTATAAATATACTTATAATTTAATAATCTCAATTAAAAATTTTAATATCGTAGATTAATTATAACGTTAACGAATTTAAATTTATCATTTTTTATTTTGAACTATTATTTCTCATCCTTTAAAGAGATTTAAACTGAAATTGGATCTATTATTGAATAATAAAAATTCCAAAATAGTTACAAAATCTGTTGTGGCGACACCTATTTATGATAAATTGAAACATATTCAAATAAAATAAAAATAAAAGCAGAAAGAAAATAAAGGGGAAAACAAAATAATTCAAAGCGCAAACATACGTACAAATTTAAAAATCTTTAATATGCAAAACATCGGTTGTAATTTAATTCGGATGCTAATTTTTAATATAATTATGCTTGTTACTTTAAAAACAGAGTAATAGTATCATCGTATTGACTTTCCTTGTTAAAGCGATGCATAAATGATATTTCATAAAAATCCCGAATTGACACAATTGTCCAATATCATTGCATCGATAAAGTATATTTGAAATATATTTTTAAAGTGATTTAAAAAAATTAACAGTTTTATGAGGTTTTATACAACTATATAGTTAAAAGTAAAAAAATAAATAGGTTAAAATTATAATTGATATACAACAGTATAAATTTTGATTGACAATGAGATTATTAAGTTTTAATTACAAGTATATTTATAAAACAAAAAAAAAATGAGAAAAACAAATGTAGCGCGTTCGGGAATCGAAACCGACCTCGCGGATCAGCCAGCAAACGCCGTACCAACTAAGCTACGACCAACATATCCTCTTTCGTTAAAAAGCAAGTATTTAAGTTGTGTACTAATATTAGACCCCCCCTCCTCCGGTTTCTCAGGAACTAAGGTGCGCTGTATAAAATCCGTTGAACCTGAGGGGTCTCTAACTAAGGGGTCTCTACCCTACAACATATAGGAAAGCACAATGAGAGAAAAAAAATTCTCTTATTGACCTAAGTAGGAATTGACTTATTTTTTTTTTAATATTACTTGTTTATATTACTTACCTATTTTTTTTTTTATTTACTTGTATTGATGACTTTAAGATGTGTTTAATTGTTAGTTCCTATCTATAAACACTGTTTTGATGAGGTCTATAGATGTCTATGATGGTTAGAATTGCAGTGAAGCTAAAGATCCTACATACACAACTTCCAGGCTGTATAATATTTTAACGGAGCTTCTGACTGTAAAATAGTCAATGAAACATCGTCTTCATTTTGAAAGACCTATCCAATGATAGGCCACACAATAGGGTGCGTAAATTGTTTTTTTCGTATCTACCGTCATTTTGTATTTTATAGCAGCCATTTTGAATTTATAAAAACAAAACCTAACCTATAACCTTCGGTTCGTTAAGACGAATCGATAGAGACCTCATTCATTAAAGTCCATCCAGCCGTTGGGATGTTTCGTGGGTATAAAGCAATCCACATACCCAGATACGCGTGAAACACATAACCCTTCTTTTCCGTCGGGTAATAATCAAAATCTGTGATTACCAAGATTGGCCCTCTCCTTGTAAGATGTAAATGCTCGCTGAGCTGAAAACTTTCTTAAAACGTTCTAAATTACAATTCAGTTGGATTTATTCGGAATAGAAATTTCAATTTTAGTGTACTGGATTTTTTAAAATATAGATGTATCAAATAAACATATAATTAAAATTCCAAACTTAAGGTGTGAGATTACGATTAATTCAAAACTAAGGATAGAAACTTAATATTTCACATGCCTCTAATTTTTAAGGCGCAAATACTCGCAGAGAACAGTTTTTTAAATCCGAAGTTTAAAAAGGTGCAGAAGCTAAACAAATTGTGAAACTGGAAATTTTCTGATGCTGCTCGACTAGAGAGTGCAAATTTCACATGGTGGTTATTTTTAAGTACTCTCTCTGAGTTAAAAAAAAAATCAAAATTTAAAAGGGTAAAATGAGGGGAAATCTTTCTAAAAACCCACTGAACTACTTTTTATTTGAAATTGTGACGGATAGAAACTTGAAATTTGATATGGCTGTTACTTTAGAGTGTAAATACACCCAAAGAGGAGTTTAAATAAGCAAAAAACTTTATAAAATTACGATTTCAGTAATATATTTTTTACAGCAGTTTTGAATTTTGCATGGTGTTTGCTTCAAAGATGACACTATCTGATAAGAACAGTTTCTAAAAAAATTCGAAAAAGGAAATGAGCGCAAAACTATCAAAATACATTCTAAATAACCATTTAAATGGAATTAAATTTTGTTCTCCTCATTAATTTAACCCTTAAATGCGTGATTTTTTATTTTGTTTCGAAAAAATTATATATGATTCTCTGAAAGGTTTATTACACAGGAAAAATAATGAAAAAAAAAAAAACAGAGATGCATTTTTCATATAATATGTCAATCATATAATACGTCAATTTTTTCTTCTGTCGCACATCTGCAATATAAGTAAAATCTACTGTCGTGTGGCTGTTTTACGCTAAAATATTGCAAATTAGTAAATATTTTAATAAATATGTCACCAAATACCTTATTTTATATAATTATTTATTTTATAAAACTTAACTTTTAACCCTTTAATTCCCATGATAGAATATGTTTTAGAAATTACGTAGTTCAGAGAATCCGACTTTACAGAGGAAAGTTTCAATGGTTCATTTCGCTTTATTTAAATACGGACTGTCTGTTATTAATGAAAGCAAATATTTCTATTTTATTTTCTGGTGTGAATTAGATATATGCGATTGAAAAAATCTATTAAATTCAAAACACTGTTGTTTGCATATATGCAAAGCTGTGCACTAAAGGGCAGCTAAAGCAGGCAACATCTCGTGTTCACCTAAGAGAGTCTATGAATAAAGTTTAGACAAATTGTGACTTTATTAGTAATTTTTTTAATCACCATAGCAGTACAATTTACTCTAAAAAGGTAGGCATACAAATACCACTTAGCCCATTTCAAGAATTACGCGAACGAAGCCGCGGATTTTGTTAGTAATAAAAATGTTTTAAAAGCAGGGAAAAGTTAGGGATGTTACATAGTATGTTTTATTTGTCGCAGGAAATAATAGTCCTATTTTGCAAGAATAGCATAGTGCTATGACAATTAATTCCTTAGATGAATGGTTAAAGTTTGTAAGCATGGGCGGAAACAAAATAATTCCAGGGAGGGATAAGATTTTGGAACGAAAATTCCTGTAGAATGCTGCCCAGGTCATTTTTTGATCTTTTTAATGAAGAAAATAAAAATGAAATCGGCTGAACTAATACTTTTTTGTTAAAATATTTCATAGAATACCCTTTTTAAACATGTCAACATTAAAAAAAAATCCAAAAACATAAATAAAAATCCAAAAATAATGTCCTTCTGGTGTTTTTTTAATGAAGAATTCAACAGCCCCCTCCCTGATTCCCCGTTTAAGATCATTTTTAAAGACATACTTTTAAAAAGAATACAGAACTAAATTCCGTTTTGAGCCCTTCCGCATACACACACACACCAGACGAAAAAATCTTTACGTTCTTTTTCTCGTAGCATTTAATTTATTTTTTTTTTAATAACTTGAGAAGAATACATTTTAATTTTTTTCGAAATCATTAAAGAAAAAGATTTGTCCTATTAAATTTGCAATTTCAGGAAAGGACAATTGCTCTTTCTTGCTCCTCTTTCGGACGTCCATGCTTGTAAAAGTCTTTAATTCAATTAATATTTCTGAGCTAAGTTAGAGCTCCCCACTTATTCTTATTTTTATACTTACTGTGGGGCGATTATTGTGAGAGCCGGTACAGATATAGAATGTGGTCCCAGTATGCATAGTGCCCTACCTGTGCATATACTTAATACGAAATCAGATCAGTCATTCAAGGTACCCTTTTCAGTTTAGGACCCATACAAACCCTGTGTCCTCTCCCCACCTGTAGAAGCCCACGTAATAATATCGGTTGAAGCGCTTCAAGAGAAAAAAATGATTTTGATATTCTCTGCATTCATAAAGCAATTTAAGAAAAATGAAATTATCGTCCCCATAATACCCGCATGTTAATTTCGTTGCGAACGGAAACCAAAACAAATACTTCTTCACCCCGACGTACAAAACCCCAATGTACACATGCCTAAACATCAGTATCTTCTTTTTACGCCCAGTTCCTATGCTGTAATGGAAACGCACTTTTTTTCGCCTCTAGAACCTTGAGAGATAGAAACGAATGAAAAAACTTACATTGTAAATGTAGCTTAATATGCTGCCTGCAATAGGTCGTTGTTAAGACCAGTGTCAGACGGGCGTCTTTTTTGCTGCTTTTTTGCTTAAGTATTATCCATTCACAATGCTATAGCATTGTGAATGGATAATTTAAAACATTTCAAAAACATTTTCTACAATTTTTGCTCAATTGTTTTGAAATTTAATACACATATAATTTGTGCAATAATTAAGAAAAATTCTTAATTTCCTTTAAAAATATTAATATGCAAATGAGTATTTAATTAATAATATGCTAATTAGGGATACAAATTAAAAATGCTCCATGCGCATTAAATTTTGTTTCAGAAACTTGTAATTTTTTTTAGGATAGCTTTATTATGATATCAAAATTTGGTATACATTTTAAAATTATACTAAGTACCTTGGCAGAAAAAAATTATAAATATAGAATATTGATCATTTCAGATAAAATTCAATGATAAAATATTACTTTTTTTTGTTACCTTTTTTATGAAATAATGTACACATATTAATAGGAAGTTTTGTAATAAAGTATATCAACAACACTATTACCAAGTATTTTGAAAATTGGTATAAAAATAAGGCGCATGAAGCATTTTGAACTGACTCAGTCGGCGAAAATTCTCATTTTGAGAAAAATGGGTTTAAAGTTTAATTTTAAGTGTAGATTAACGATTGTATACATTAGAAAAACAGCAGTATCTCTGTAAAAAATGATCGGATTTGGATATTTTTTTTTTACTTCGAAAGTAGAAGATTGCCAGAATTTTTTTTCCAAAAACCAAAAAATTGATTTTTTAATGTTTTTTGAGATTTTCAACGTCCATTGTCGCCTTAAAAGGGCGCATACTTATTAGGAATGTATTCCTACTCTACTCTATTCAGAGATTGATCATCATGCAGTAAACCAGTAAGTACATGATCAACGAGCTGACAGTACGTTGCGCTAGTAAGTGGCTCTTTCATGGTTGTAAGTTTCACTCTTGTGTTCTATTCAACAATGGCCTAGCTATTATAATAAATTGCATAAATGTGCTCAATGTGCCTGTTTGTCGAAGTTTAAATTGGGGATAAGGGCACCAGTTTTTTGGCTTTTATAGCCCCAGTTTTAAGCCCAAGTTATAATATCTCATATTTACTTTAATAACCCTTTGATATTGTAGTCGCAGCTGTAATCTAAAACAATATGTTCATTTCCTACAATCATAAACATAGAAACACGAATCCTCATAAGTACACATGTCAGAATTGCGATAGACTAGCAATGAAATTTGGTTAGTTAAGATTTTCGACAAATTCTTGGCGAGCCTGACATTATAGTCAAACTAATGTTTGTGCATTTGTATATCTCGGCTATGCTCTTTCGTATGTCACAACACATTACAACACCAGATGCCATACAGTGATTTTACAGATAATGTATTTCATCATGTGCTATGAAAAAAATTCACTAAATAATCAGACGACATGGAGACAGAATTATACAAATAGCTATAGAAAATCCCGGGTGTTCCCTTATTGGACGCACATGCGCAATAAACTTCTTAATTGATTTCTTTACGACTTCTTTTATCCTACAATTACCCCAAAATGTTATACAAAGCAATCCACAGAGCGTCTATAAGTGTGACGGATACTTTATTTTAAAATTTCAATAAAATCGTTGGGATATCAAAGTTTTGTATTTAGCAACCAATGATGTACATATTTCTGATTCTTTATGATAGTACAACCAATAAACAGTTTTTTAAATTTAATTATATTCCTTTTAATTTTATAAAATGTTAATTTATAAATCTATCATATCTTTCAGATGAATCATTCATAAAAGTGTAATAAAAACTACTACTCAATTTCTTTGTAAAATAATCTGACTGTTTATGACTCTTAATGACTGTTTAATAATCCCCAGACTTAAAAGTAATGAAATAGAAAACCAGTTTTTTATATTTACTTAGAAATTTAAAAACTTGAAGTAGAAACTATTTAAGTATCACTTTCTTTCCAAGATAAATACCATTGAGAATAGTTGTTTTTCTTCTTTCATATCTCACCAAAATTATTACCGAACTAAATAGAAAAATACTAAACACCTAACGGAACTTTTGTTTGCTATTTAAGCTTTTGTCATATAATAAATATCCATTCCACTTTTATGGAAATTTTTTATGAACTTCAATAACGTAAACGTTAATATCAGTGAAAAAAAAGATCCCAGAATGAATAGCCTCAATTATTCAAAATTCTGAGCGTATAGAAATTTTGAATCAAATTATCGACCAAATTAATTCTGTGCCGGAAGGCACAGAATTAATTTGCTTCAAATAAATTTTTTTTTGCTTCAAATTATACATTAGAGTTCAAATATTTGTCACATAATTTTTAGGGATAAAGTGGAAGCAATGTTGAAGGTTAAGTGAGTTTAAAGGAACATTACGAAGTAACGAATGTAAATATTAAGAAAATTTTAACATTCTAATAATCTTGATTATAATTAAGAATGGTTGAGCTTCATTTCTTTACATTTTCGCAAGAAACAACGTACGCTTGAAAAATAGAATATGACTAAGCCATTCAAATGAACAAAGTGACGGATCTAGTTTGAAATTTTCGCATTTTGAATAAAATCCTTCTAAAGTAAATCGTTAACGTCCAAATTGATTCGTTTTAAATGAGCTTGATTTGTTCTCCCATAATGTAATACAATTAGTAAAGACATAGCGCACAGTAGAGCCTTAGGACCCTTGATCTTTATGTTAGTTCATGGGGGAAAAAATCTTCCAAAAGATGCTTTTCCGACCAAAGATAATAAACATCCCCTTAAGGGGTCTCAGGACTCTTAAAATTGAAAAAAAAAGAAAAAAAAGAGACAATTTTAAACATTTATTATCTTAAAATGTATATGATTTAAAAACACAATTTTTACTGGAATTAAAAGTTATGTGTTGTTCTTTCATTTCATGTATTTAAAAAATTTCAAGATGCAGAATTAGCATTTACAGGCAGGCACCGTCAGACACAACCAAATTGTCAGACATTTGTCGAGCAGAAAATTGGTATAACAGTTTACGCGCAGGATTACAAAATAAATATTGCATCTAGAATGAAAAATGTTGTGCCTAATTATATTTCAGTTTGTAATCTACTTATCTATATTATAAAGGACAAACATATCTGTGCGTAACGCATACGTCATTCTGCGAATGGCAACATTTGAAATTTTAAATGCAATTTCGGTTTTGCAATTTTCGCAACAACAAATTTTTAAATATTGCACATTTTTAATTTTTACACCGTCGTACAGGGGGAAAAATGTTCTTTTAAATGCAATTTGTTTGAAAGCTGTATCTCAATTTATTTTTGAGATATTAATTTTTTTGTAGTTTTTAATACCATTTTTCTAATCGTGGGAACAAAAGTACTCCATTTGTATTCAGAGTAAACAGAAAATAGTCGAAAATAGGAGATTACTGTGTCTTTTTGTTGCCATTTTCTCATAAAACCTGAAAAAAAGTTTAAATTAAAATACGTGCTATGTCAACAACATCGTCTGTTATTCCGCGATAATGACGTCATATGCATACTTTTCTATGGATGAAGTTTAAGATCGGATTGTAAAAGTAGTTTTTATAAAAAAGCGTGTAATTTAATTCTTTAAACTGAAATATGTTTTATAGAAGTGCACCACTTTCACCCCAGCTACTTCCTCAAGTTTTTGTCCAAAATTCTCGCAACTAATAAAATTTTAATGCTATTCTTTAGGACATTCTACTATAATTTTATCAAAACAACAAACTTTTCTTAATTTAATTTTTCATAATTTTGTATAATCTATATATTTAAAACACGTGTGTTTTTTAGTCAGTTGCCCTGATCTT
Organism: Maratus speciosus; assembly: GCA_963932465.1. Classification (NCBI taxonomy): domain Eukaryota; kingdom Metazoa; phylum Arthropoda; class Arachnida; order Araneae; family Salticidae; genus Maratus; species Maratus speciosus. The sequence goes on along the minus strand of OZ010787.1, from coordinate 680,086,595 downwards.
TCTGCTGAACCAAGTTTACTAATAATTTTTTTAACTGAAAGTTGTTCATTTATAGATGTGATCGCACTAGCTATTTCTTTTTAAATATCCCCACTTTTGTATTATAATTTTAAAAGCATTTTATGAAATTTCTTCAAAATGGTGAAAATTAGATAGCTTTCACTATTGCAGAGAAGAGAGAAATAATGAGGCTTATTTATCTTTATTCATGCCATTTTCTGATTGACTTTTGTTGATAAAAATTGTTGTATAGGGTTTAGTGTCGCAAAATACCATTAGGGGCATAATAATTTGAACGGAAAATGATATACTGCTTTTGAAAACACGAATTTTTCCTGATAAATTTTTCACTTTGTTGTTTCTGCTGCATGTGTACTGATACTAAGTTTCAGACACTGGGCGAAATGCTTATTTAAAAGAAAATGAAGTCATATTTAAAAGAAAACGATAATTTTCTTAGATAAAACTGAACATTTTAAAACAAATGCGCCTAAAAAAGTAAATTACGGAAATTTGTACTCTCCGGTACTGAGATTAGAATCTCAAGTTAAGAGTGCGTCTGTTCACATAAAAGATGTTGCTGACAATAATGACTTCAAGTTGAGTTAAAATGATTTAAAGTGATCAAACAAAATACAATTTTTTTTTTTTAATTTTTGAATACGGATATGAGAAGTGCGTATGTAAATTTTGAGAAGGTGAAGAGGATGTCGGGTTTAGATTTCATCCGTGAATACCAAGCATAAGAGCCTCAATTGATAACCTCATCCTAATAACTGATATTAATTATATTTTACTGATTATGTGTGTGTATTATAAAGGACAAACGTATCAGTGCGTAACGCTGACGTCATTTTGCAAATAGAAACACTTCACGATCAAATTTCAGTTTTGAAATTTTCGCTACTGCAATTATTTAAACTTCTAACCATCGTACATTTTCAATTTTCGTCGCATAGGGAAAAAAATCTACTTTTAAAAAGCAATTTGTTTAAAAACTGTATCTTAATTGACTGATTTATTATGTTTCTTAAAAATAATTTTTAAGCATGATATTTTAAAGTTTATCTTACCACGTGTCGGCTTCATTACATAATAATAATAAACATTTTGCACATAAAGCAATAAGCACTGTTCAGCATTTGTTTCTGACTATTTTTGTATAACGAAATTAATACTTCCTTTTTAAACAAATAAAAGAATACTACTAAAAAAACACAAATCTGACATATTTGTAATAGTACAATTTAAAATTTTAGATCGCTAAATAGGTTTTAAACACAATTTTAAAGCACCAAATGTTTTTTAATTTATCTATATCGCGCTGAGCTCGATTACGAAAGATTAATCCGTATGCCCTTAAAACAACACAAAGAGTTCATGATTTTCTTGGGGCTAATATCCATTAAAAAACTTCCCTATGAATAAATAAATAAAATAATATAAATAAAACACAAATTTAACAGACTTGTAATTGGACTATGCGCTTAAAGCTCTGAAATTATCAGAATATAAAAGGATGCCGTAATCAGCAAAATGTTGGTCAAACTCCTCTTAGCATGCGGCTATTAAGAAAATATCGCTTTTTATAAATTTCGCGGCTATTAAGAAAATATCGCTTTTTATAAATTTCAAAACTTTATTTGATTGTATAATTCACATTTTTCATATGAAAAATGCTTTTTTAATGTTATAGGGTAATAAAAAAAAAATTACTGATATGAAAAAGTATTAGCTTTCAATTAAAAACAAATGTTTTCACCTATATTCTGTAACCCGGGAAGCCCGGGTACGATCCCCTAGTATATATAAAATCCAAACGGAAATTTCGTTCCGAACCTCTATATTAATATAGAGGTTCGGAACGAAATTTCCGTAGAACTCGAAATTTCGAGTTCTACTGCATGAATTTTGACGGAACTTACACTGCTGGATATATATCGTTTCAGGGAAGGTTTTAAGCTATAACACACAACTCTACGTAGATTAGTTATAGAATTATGGCGGAAAATTCTGTTCTTTTGGGCGAAAGGGTTGCTGTTATTTTATTGGCGATACATTTCGTTGATAAATGAATTGAAACCGCTGTACATCTCGAAAAAATTCTTTTGCTAATTTTTTTTTTTTTTTAAGAAAAAAAAAAGTGAAAATAAAAAACAGTTTTGACGCATGGTAATATTGTAAAACGACATTATCGAATTTAAACATGAAAAGTAATATTCCTAATGCTTAAAATTTTATTCAATATGAAAGATTGCAGTTTTAAACTATATTTGGCAATTTGTCTCTTGGGTCAGAAAATTTTATAAGATAATATCTGAGTGACATTTTTTTTTTTTTTACTTTTTTTTATTTAACTCATCCATCATGTGACTTCCAGAAGAAACTAGCAGATGTAATTATAAAAATGGCGGTACTTGTGAGTTTTCATCCCGGTTGCTTAGAACTTGGATCCTGCGATACTTACACTGTCAGATAGGTAATTTTTCGCGAAAGGTTTTAGTACATAACACGTCGTTCTACGTTGCTTGGTATCGAATTATGGTTTAAAGTTCTTTAATGAGATGAACCTGAAAATGAAAAATTAGCCTTTTTAAAAGATTCTGCCGAATGTATTTCGATGGAACTTGGACTGTTAATTAGATAATTTTCAAGGGAAGGATTCAGTATACAACAAGTTCTTCTACGTTGCGTAGCCATACAGTTTTGGGGGAAATTCTGTAATCTGGTGAAGACAATTATCACAATTTAGCCTTCTAAAAAAGTTATAATAAACGGTTTTTGATAGAATTTACATTGTTATTTTGGCAATTTTCAGAGATAGTTTTAGTATATAATATATTTTTTGATATTGTTTAATCATAGAGGAATGGGGTAAATTCTGTAATTTTCCAATATTGCGCCCTTTGCGAGGTAGAAGAAATGGGTTTGGCGAGAGAAGGAAAGTTTTCATGCATATTTTTTGTTCAATAATTATAGAATTTATTTATTATAAAGAAGACATTTATCTCTTTTTATATAAAAACAAAGTAAATTGTATATAAATAACAAAAATATTAATATTCATAACTAAAAAGTTTATATATAGAAATACATATTTTTAAAAGCATAAAAGTTCATTTTATTTGTTTTCACAGCTGTGCATATCATTTGGCCTCAAATCTCACTTTCTGAAGCTTGAATTGCGGCAAGCTTTATAACATCTAACAGTACCCATTGATCTTAATATCAGGAAAATTGGAAAGTAGATGTAGTTTGTAAAGTATGCCTTAATTAAGGAGATAAATTACGTAATCGAGTCCACAGACAATTGGCATATTTAGTACCAATAAGTTACATAATTGAGTCTACAGACAATTGGCGTATGTTAACGGGCGTGGTTTGGCGTACAATTAACTTATGAAAAGGCTTCACTTGATTCTGTGTTTTTAAAGTGGACCTATTCTATAACCGAATTTACACAGAATTGGCGAAATTTGGGAGAAAGTTTTTTGGAGACTTTTGCTACTTTTACGTTATACCAACACTGTACCAAAATGCGCTATTGCACCATTTATTTCAATCCTAAACGTGCAAAGATTTTTTAGTACTTTTCCAGTACAGGGATCTTGGCTAAATAGAGAAAATTGCCTTGGCGGAGATGGAAATTTGGCAACATATTTTCTGGCAACCTATTCGCGGTTTCATTTCAAATACACAAGCATTTTTTCTATGTTAATATAATTTATTTAACATAAAGATGCTATTTATCTAATTTTATATAGAAACAGATGGAATTTGTATATAAAAACATTAATAATATACATATATATACAAACAAAAAACTTCATCAAATTTGTTTTCCTAACTGTTTATATCAATTGGCAACAAATCTCACTTACTGATGCCGAATTACGCCAAGCTTTTTAATAAAACGCCAATGCGCCTATAGGGAGAAAGTACCTTTTTTTTTTTTTTTTTTTTTTTTTGCAAACTGTGCCAAACAATGTGGCTTGATGTTTATTGAACGCGAATTCCTTTTGGCTTTAATTATTATTTAATCGTAACCATGCAAAAAATATTAATTTACTTTTTTTTTTAAATTGAAAGTATTTTTTATTAGAAAGTAAAATTAAGTTATGACTTCATTTTTCGCTGATGTTTACTGCAATGCTAAGAGACACTTCATGTGCGTAGTTTAAATGACGATTAAATTTTACCGAGAATGTTTTGGTACAAAAGGAAATGCATTTGTTGTAGACATGATCGTAAATCTCAATACGATTGAAAAGTCTTTAAAATTATTCAGCAGAGACAACGAGAAATAACTTACAGTTTCATAAATTTTAAGAATCAATATTCTTATCGATCTATGTACTTCTGCTTCTACTATATATACGAGAATATGAGAATAAAATGCAAATGGGAAATTAGTCCCGAAGGCATATAACTTGAGCTCACCTGACTGGATTTTGATGAGAATCGAAATGGTAGTTAGATAATTTTTCAGGGAAGATCTTAGCATATAAAATACTATTGCACGTTGCTTATACATATAATTGTGTTTTAAAGTTATATAATCATACGAACTCGATTATAAAAGATTAGCCTCATTAAAAGATTCAGCAGATTGAATTTCGATTGAATTTGCACTGTTAGATAATTTTTCAGGCAGGGTTTTAGTATATACTATACTCTTCTGCATTGCTTAATATTAGGGATGTGGTGGAATGTTCTATAATCAGTTGAACCCGATTATGAAAGTTTAGCCTTTTTTAAAAGTTCTACAGAATGGGTTTTGATAGGAATTCCATTGTTAGTTACATGTCTATTCAGATATGGTTTTTGTATTTTACATATTGTTCTATGTTGCTCAGACATAAATTAAAGGCGGAAGGTTCCATAATCTTGTGAAATCGATTATGAAACATTTGACTTTTCAAAAAGTTCTAAATGGTGGATATTCATAATACTTGCTTTGTTGATTAGACAGTGTTTGGGGAGGTTTTAGTTTCTTGCATATTTACGTTGCTTAGTTATAGAATTATGGGGGAATTGTTCTATAATCAGATGGACCCACATATGAAAGATCATTCTTTAAAAATGTTTTACTGGCTGGATTTTGTCAGTTTGTTTGTTTGCATTATATTTAAATAATTTTTCAGGGTTTGTTTTAATATATTGCATATTGTACTATCATTCTTTACCAAATCCTACTGTGATTGACCAACTAAAATGTTTAAGACCTTAATAACTGAAAATTTGTCTGCACATTAGAAAATATAATAGCACAATGGCGTTCATATCGTTTTTCCGCAGTGCGAAAGGATTTTCCAGGTAAGGTTCTATATCTCTTTAAATCACAATATCAAATTGACTGATACAGTTTGTTTGATTCAAGTTTCGTTTGGATAAACAGCATAGCGGGCATAGCCTGCTAGTAATTACCCTAAAACTAAAAAAAATGTATTTAAAGCATTTTTATATTCTTAATAGGCTAATTCCATGGGTCTTTGTAGTGTAAGTCACACAGCTGATTTCTGGCCACCGTTATATTCAAAAAGTTTTCTTAGGTTTATTCAATTAATGAGATATCTCCGATAAAATAAGTCAAATTTTCAGTACTAAAATTCTGGTAGCGAACATTATATAAATTTGAAACTATGTGACTTACACTACAAGTACGCATAGAATTAGCCAATACAAAGTGGTATTTAGCTAATACAAAATTTTCAAAGTTTTAACCATATAATCACGCAAAAAATATTTTTTTCAACAATAAAAAGAGAATTTTAGGTTCAGTTTATACAGACTAACATGAAACATATATTTTGAAAATTTCATTGAAAAATATTCAGACATTTTGGAGATATCATGAGCGTTATGTCAAAAATCGTCATTTGGAGAAAAATGACTTCAAAGTTTCAGAAGCGCCGCTTCAGCTATTCAGCGGGTCTAATTCTAAAAGCCATAACATCAGTTCTAATGGGAATTTCAAGGAAATAATTTTATCAAAATGTTCAAAAAAGATAGGAATTTAACATCTAAAAAATTAAAATTTCGAAAATTTTGAAGCTTTAAGAGTCCTGAGACCACTTAAATATTGAAGCAGCATGATTTCTGCTTGTATCCCCGATCTCATCCAATTACTTTTAGATACTGAGTAATCAGGTATTGCTATTGGAAAGTTATAACATGGTTGAGCGGGACAATGCGTTAGACTTTTCGTCTGAATGAACTGTGAGCATGTAAATCAGGGCAGCCACAGGCGACTATTTTTCTATTCTATTCGCACCACTATTTTAATAAAGTTAATTTTGTAGTATCTTTCTCTTGCAAATGTTGTCAATCTGTATATCAAAGTTTTTTGTTTTCAGAAAGTTGTACGAGATACAATTAAGGAAAAGTCGCCTGTGGCAGCCCTGGTAAAGCTATATTGTACTAAAGCAAACAATATTGTACTAATATCGTAACTATATGTAGGCTGACAGTGGAAATTAATGGAATTAAATATTTCCCTGTGAGTTTTTTTTTTATTTACAATATTGCTCCTATATAAGCAACAAACAATTCGTCATTTAATTGGCGATGCTTCAGAAGTAATAATGCTGCAATATTGCCATTTCATTTCAAACACTTTTATCGGAAAAAGAATGATTTCGCAATATTTGTATTTTATTAGAAATAATGAATATAATAGTGCCAAAAATGTGGGTGCAAATTTAGCCAATATTGCTTTGCTAATATGCTTAATGTATTATTTAAGAATATTATTATTTAACATTACATAAAATAAAATAATTTAATTTAGTATTATATAATTAAATATAATTCAACATTACAACATTTAAGGAGTAGCTGATCCACACGGCATTGCCTGGGTACGTGATAATAACGTTAAATTTACCTAAAATAAGTGTTGATGACCACAGTTGTTGTAAAGGAATCTAATATTGTCCTAATGTTAATATCAGCATTAAAAATTTCAAATAATATAACCATAAATATAAAAATAAATCTAACCTGAGCATAGAATTTATTGTACTCCTTTTGTTATTGATAACATGGCATAACTAAGATCTAAGAGTGTGCTATTTCGATAAATTTCGATTTATAAAGAATCACAAAACTGAAACAGCGACTACTAAAAATGATCCATATATCACACCTTATATATATCTTATATTTTTTGTATGACATTAATAAAAGTCTTATTTATGTGTAAATGAAACAAAATTGCTTATTAATATATGTATTAAATGGTGTAAATATGAAACAAATTGTTGTAGGAAACAAACCTACCAGAATTATATGTATATATATACCGGGTGTCCCAAAAAGGACTGACTGATTTTAAAATTCAATAACTTGCAAACGGTGACAGATATTTAAAAAATTTTTGCAGGAGGGTTATGCATAAGGTCAAAAGTTTTATTACAGTGATTTTCAATTTTAGTTCGAATTACAAACAATAGATGGCGCTGTAAGCAATAGTCGCTAAATACAGGCTCGATTTCTGGTCCTTTCTCTTGTTCCATGCTGAAAAAGGAGATGGAAATGTATTATCCGGGCCACGAAGTACCAAAAATCGAGCCTGAATTGAGCGTCTGTTGATCGCAGCGCCATCTATTGTTTGTAATTCAAACTAAAATTGAAAATCACTGTAATAAAACTTTTGACCTTATGCATAACCCTCCTGCAAGAATTTTTTAAATATCTGTCACCGTTTGCAAGTTATTGAATTTTAAAATCAATCAGTCCTTTTTGGGACACCCGGTATATACATACATATACATTAGGGTGGAACTTAGGTATAGGGTAAAAAAAAAACTTTTTTATTCTAATGTGTAATAGTGAAAACTTTTTTCCTTTTTGGATGTCTAAACTTTTGGCTGAAAAGGTTTTTTTAAATTAAGTTGTTTTCCGGTTCCTCAAAGAGGTCAAAGTTTTGAAATTTCAGTATAAAGTAACTGAAAGTAAACAACATAGCTGTTAGCTCATATCTACTTTTATTTAGCAAATACTATCCAGAAGTCACCATACGAGGAGGTGGTTAAATATCGACTTCCACCCTCCTTACCTCCCTTTGTTATGAATTAATTAAATTGGATATTCAACCTACTGTCTTTTTAGGCAAACTTTGTCATTACATTGTGGGAATTCAACTTTCCCAAGATTAAGCCGTCTTTTGCTTAATATTTAAAGACGGTTGACGCAGCTTGCGGGACAATTTTGACACACGTTTCCACTGTTTGAGTATGACAAGGAAAATCTAAAATTCAGGTGTATCCCCTGTTTCTACTTTTTTTAAGTTCTTCATCCGATCAGACCGTCAAGATAGGATCAATGTTTTTATAGTCTATAATTTCAATATGTTCGCATTTTTTCAAGTCGCTTTCCTACTGGTCCAGAAAATCCTTCTGTACCCGTAGTTTTTCAGCAAGATGTTGAAATAAGTATCTAAGGAAAAAGTTCATTTGCATGTAATAATCAAATTATCCATTATAAAGTTTTTAGGGTATTGCTTCCGATGTTTTAACAACTCCAGATTTGCATCCTGCATTAAAGGCGTTTCTGTTTCACCTAATAACTCTCAAACTTGAAATGTCTGTGTTATTATTTTGAAAATACACCAAAATTGCAGTGGCTATATTAATATAAGAAGATGTCAATGAAATATGACCAATATATTTTTATCCTGGTTTTTGAACTGAGACCAGATGTTCGTCTTTAATGATTCTTTATACTTTTTTCCCTCTGCTTCAGTTATCATAGCGTTATCCTTTCTGCCATAAAAATACTAACCTTCTAAAATTAACTCATTTCGTCTTTCCTGTTCTTTCAAATTCTTCCTTTTCTTTTCTCTTTGTTGTCTTCAAGTCCTTCTTTCAGTTACCTTTTCTTTATTATCATCAGAAATACCTATATCTTCTAAGGTGACATTTGCAATAGTATTTGCAGTTCTGTCTAATACTCCGGTTCTTTCACCGTGTTGATTATCAAATTCAGGTTTAGAAAAACAACCGATTGAACTATTTCCTTCCGAACTGTTTTTTACACTTGACGATCATTCAATCAAAACATCATTTTTTTGTTTTAAAATAACTTTTTTCCTTGATATTTCCATTTCCAGACTTGCTACACATTTTTTGTAGTTTTTATATCTATTGATCCTATTGTCATCACCCCATCTCTCTTTGGTCTTTCAGAAAGTGACGTTCTTGTTCTGATACACGATAATATTTAGTGCTTTTACACAAAGAAATGTTTTTTACAGGATTACCTAACATTTTGCAATTTTATATTGGATGTGGGATTATTCTTTCTAATCTTAATATTTTTCTTCAAATTTTGACATTTCTCGCACTAGTCTCTAATAATTTTTTATGATTTATGTATCAGAAACCGTTGGAATTGAAGGTCTCAGCAATACACTTTTAATTGTATCATCAACAGTTTTAGATATTTTAGAAATAGTGTGTACCAGATTCCAGCTGTCAGATTTTAAGTTAAATTGAACCCAAAAATAATGTTTCATAACTTTTTCATATGTTCATCAAAGATGACAGTCTAATGTTAATTGTTTTGGTTCACGAAATACAGGACACTTCAACAATTATCTAGATTTAGGTACGTTAACAGACTTTGTCCCTTTTGCCACCGAATGTTTATCGAAAAATAATTGAAGAAACTGTTAACACCCGTTAAATCGGACTAACTTGTTATGTGTCGCAGCCAAATAAATCAGAGACAATGGAAGCTGACGCCCACGACGCTGACTTCTACAAAAGTCAAATAAAGTGGGGCTAACTTTTCTAAGGCACTCAAACTAAATTATTCTCTTTATTACAGGACATTAACACTTAATTAATTTAATTTTGCAAAATATAAATTTAACAATAAGCTTAAAAAACTTTTCATGCAATTATTGGCTTTTTTTTCGTTTTTTATGGAAAATCAGACGCTTTGAGGAACCGGAAAATACCATTTTAAAATTAAAAGAAAAATATTTTCTTTTTATGGAGTTAAAAAGGAAAAAAATAATCACTATTAGAATATAAAATTCGAAACTTCGTTTTTTAGTTCCACCCTAATATACATATGTAAAAACAATAAGTATCGTAATTACAAACAAATAACAAAATATAACCCACTGCCGAAGAGGCCGCAGCCTATTTTTTCTACGTTTTCTTGATGAAATTTTTAACTTTTTTAATAGTTGTATTTCTTATTTTCTTGTTTTGTGAGAGGAATTGCTAGTTCAGGAAAATTAAATCTTTCTGCTGGTTTATATATATATATACATAGTCGAACTTTTTGTAATAATAAAACATTTTAGGGAATTAAAAATTGACCATAAAAATGAAATCATATATAATATATATTTATACATCTTTGCACATATCAAGGTCAGAGGAAAGAATGATTTTTGGTAGGAATTTTGTGGTAAGCCTATAGTGTTGTATTAAAATACAAACTGCCAATAAACTTAAGTTACTATTTACAGAAAAAAATACTGCAAAAATTGGCTGAATCAAACACACACACTCATACACGTTTGAAAAGATGAATATGATTATTTTATAAACTTATTGTTGGATAAAATGAAATAAATTCATTTGCAAAAATAAATAAATTTTTTCTATAAGACTGTCAATCATTTAAAATGAGCTAAATAGTTAACAATACACTCTCTTTGAGCAAAATGCATATTAACAATCATACAAAATATTGATTTTATGATTACCTAGAAATACTCTCAGACTTCGTGCAAGTAAATAAAAAAATAATAAAAATCATTTTATTAAGCTGTTTGAAATTTTCTACGATTAGCTTTCATGAATACAGTCCCAGACTCAAACGATGCCTCATTACAATAAAAAAACAAAAATTCAATCATTATCTCTTTAGATCAGTATTTACTTTAAACTACCAGTAAAAGTAATTTCCACTATATTTTTAAAAATCAACAAAGCTAATTTAGACAAAAAACAAAAATTCTTAGCCAGCACATTTTGCACATAATTATGTGCAAACATGTGCTGGTAAAGAATTTTTGTTTTTTTCTCACTGCATTTGTTTTTCTCACCAATTATAAGCTCTGTAATTACAGAGTTTATAATTGCTGTAATCAAAAACTTAAACATTAGTAATTACTCTAAATTAACAAGAGTTAACAATTTCATTTTAAAAACATATTCTAATAAAATTCTTAAATAAGGTAATTAACTGTTTGGAAATAGAATTTCAAATGGAAAAATTATTTTAACTATTAAACAATTTCTAATTTAAAATGCTTATTTCACAAAAATCACCATTTAAAATAAAGTCATACCTTAATAAATTATGTAGTTTACATAAATTACCACTGCTTGCATAGAAGAATTTTTTTAGCAACATAATTAACTAGTATGCTGTGGCCATCACAAAACTTTCTTCTATCTCATACTTGTCAATACTTCAAAATTCATTATCACAGTGCATCTATGCTCATCATGAGGATTCTAAAAAGATGAAACTCCGTGCATTAGTTCTTGAGATATTACTGTCCATGAAATAGTGTAAATCCATCAAAATTCAGCATAGCAGCGCCACCTATTAGGTGATTTACACCAGACCCTAATTATCATCCACATGTGTCAATGTCTAACTGAATATGAAGTTTGGGGAAAATCCGTGCATTAGTTCCTAAGATAGAGCTATTGCGCAAATCATGACAAATGCAGCATAAGAGCGCCACCTGTTGAGCGATTTACACAACCACATAATCAGTATCAACATTTATCAAGGTGTACTTGAATCTGAAGTTTGATGAAAATTCGTGCATTAGTTCTTGAGATAGAGCTATTGAGGAAATAGTGCAAAATGCAGCATAGCAGCGCCACCTATTGGGCGATATTCACCAACACGTAGTCAGCATCATTTCGTATCAAAGAGTAACTGAATCTGAAGTTTGATGAAAATATGTCCATTAGTTCTTGAGATACAACGATTGAAGAAATCGTGAAAAATGCTGTATAGCAGCGCCACCTGTTTCTGCGATTTACACTAAAATGTACAAAATGTCAATTCATATCAAGGATTAACTGATTCTGAAGTTTAGTGAAAATTGTTGCATTAGTTCTTCAGATACCGCTATAATGGAAATTCTGAAAAGTGCAGCATAGCAGCGCCACCTGTTGAGCGATTTGCACCAAAACACAAACAGCACTAATTCATATCAAAGTATACATGAATCTGATGTTTGTTGAAAATCCAAGCATTAGTTGTTGAGATAGAGCTATTGCGGAAATTGTAAAAAATGCAGTATAGCAGTCCCACCTGTTGAGCGATTTACACCAAACTGTACAAAATTTCAATTCATGTCAAGGATTAACTGAATCTGAAGTTTGATGAAAATACGTGCATTAATTCTTGAGATAGAGCCACTGCGGGAATTGTAAAAAATGCATCATAGCAGCACCACCTGTTGAGCGATTTGCACCAACATGTAATCAGCATCAAGTTTTATCAAGGACTAACTGAATCTGAAGTTTCATGAAAATCCGTGCTTTAGTTCTTGAGATAGAGCCATTGCGGAAATCATAAAAAATGCAGCATAGCAGCGCCACCTGTTGAGCGATTTGCACAAAAAACCAATCAGCATCAATTTATATCAGGGACTAACTGAATACGAATTTTTATTAAATTCCGTGCATTAGTTCTTGAGATAGAGCGCCCACAAAATTTATGTCACACACAGACACACAGACGGACAGACAGACATTTTGTAAAAACATGTTTTTCGGGTTCTCTGACCTCTAAAACGTGTAAATCCGTCGAAAACCGGAATTCGAAAATTTTCATGAATCCAATACTTTCTTCTTGTAAAGATAGTAGAAAGTAAAAATGTCAGTTTACTTACGTTACTAATGAGATTCAATGCAGTCAGAGACAGTATATGTGGGGCATTTTCACAATCTTTTCACTTTGATGTCCCTGAATAATAATTTTTATTTTAATACACTTTTTTGTGTTTTTTTTTTTTATTTCATATACTGGGGAACATCCCATTGCATGATTGCACAACAATATTAACGAGATAAATAAGTTTTGGGCGATGTTGGGGGTCCAAACACCTGGAAAATTCCTATACCGTCCCGTGTCCCTGATGCTGATTTTTAAGTTTGGAGCTGTCTGGATAAAATTGTTTCAATAAAAATAATTCGATGTAATTTTTTTCTGAAACTGGAACTATTATTTTATATAAATGAGTAGCTAAAAATTAACCTTCACATATTTTTAGGGTTGTTATTATTTTTTAAACTCTGTCCCTGGGTTTTAGATTCCTTACCGTCCCTCTTCTAAAATTATACAGAAAATCATCTCAGATGCAGCCACAGAATTTTTTTCAAGTTTTTTCTCATGTAGAAGTATGCTAGAGAAATAATGTGTAAAATTCTTTGGCAGGAAATTTACTGTAGAATTTAAATCAGCATTTAAATAACAATTTCAAGCATCGTGACTTTATTGGTAGTCTCGCCGTCTCCAAGGTTTATTCCTGCACTTTTCGAGGTAAATTAATTTTTTTTTTAATTTAATCCAATGTTAACAACAGTTTCTAAAAATCAATGAACATTGTGGCTATCACTTAGTCATAACATGATTTTCCTAAAAATAGGTGGTAATTTTCCTTACCGTTCCATCCTTACCGTCCCTTTTTTTACCATTTCGTCCCTTTTTTCCAATACCATCCGCTTTTTTTACCTTACCGTCCCTTCTTTTAATACCCCTTTAAGACAATTTTATACAACAATTCTGTATTAAAAGTACTACATTGTTATTTCTTATTTGAATGTCCTGTGGGTACTATGCAAATCCATTATAAGTAAAAATTTAGAAGAAAATAAAAAGTTATAGGGGTAAAATGGTAAGGAAAACTAAACTCGCAAGTTTAACTTAAACCTCAGTTAAATAAAAAAATTTTCGCTGCTGACCATTTTTTCTTTATTTTGAATCATTAAGGCATTCGTCTATCAGATTAAAATGTTATTTTAGCAAGTTTAATTTTGTCAGATTTTTTCCCCAAAAGTCAAAAGATTGTGAGAATGCCCCATGTATGACAAATAACAAATTTTTCAATATTATTAATTTGTTTTCTGGTGTCACATGAGCCTCAAAGTTTTAAAATTTAAACATAAGGTAACTTTTTTTAAACATAACTTTCTTGGCCTGGTACACAAAATGTTTTGTTCAATTACACAAAGAAAAGTTCTTGCACTTATATAAAATCTTTACCAATTGCCTAAAATTTTGCAATTTTACATTGAATGTGTGATTACACTTTCTATGCTTAAAGTTCTCTTTGAATTTTTACATTTGTCTTAATAACCTCTATTCATTTTTAAATTTCACGTGTCAGAAACCATTGGAATTGAAGTTCTGAGCCATTTATTTTTAACTGTATCAGAAATAACCTGGGATATTTCAAATATTTAAAAAAGTCGGTTCTATATTTTAATTGTCAAATTTTCAGTTAAACTGAACCCATAAATAATGCTTCATAATGTCTTCGTTCGTTGGCTAACACGATAGTCTAAAATTAATTGTATTGATTCCTCAAACATAGGGCAATTTAAGAAGTTTCTAGTTTTAGGCTATATCACTACTGTGAAGTTCTGCCATCTTTTCCATAGTATCTAAATATAGTATATTTATTACAGAACTATAGCAATTCTTTATTTTACGAATTGTACAATATAAGTTTATTGATAATCTTAAAATAGCTCTAATGAAGTTATTGGTATTTTTTCTAGAAAATCAGTGGCTTTGAGGAACTGGTAAAGATCATTTAAAATTTAAAAGCAAAATGTTTTCATCATAAGGAGTTAAAAAGCACAAGATTTTCACTATTATAATCACTATATAACCAATTCGTTTTAATTTCCATTCATACATCCATGTTTCTGACGATTCCGGTTTCTTCATGTAATAAATTAAAGTAGTTCATTATTCATATTTTTTAAAATATGAATTTATTAATAGTTTTAATAATTATTACATGTTTTTAATTGCCTTTATGAATTGCAAAATGCTCTTGGAATATGCTGGGTTCTATTAATTACCATTAAATAAGCAAGATCCAATAGGATGATTTTGTGGGACGATGTAAATTCAAATTTGTCATGTGGTTTTAACATTATCAACCTTAATCTTTGAACTTTTCTAACCCTATAAAAATTTAAGTACTGCGTATAAACAAGACCTTTTCCTCGGTTGTCCTGATCCCCTGAACTGAAATAGATTATCAACAGGAAGTGTTACCTATTCAAAATTCAACAATGGTATAAATTTTTATATCTAGACTTGATCTACTTTAAAAATCGCGCCAATATTAAACGTTATACGTAATTCTAAAGTATTGTACTGCTCGCATGTCTTTGAGACAATTTGGGGATGAATTAGTATGGGGTCCTGCTTTTTTTCAGAGTTGCAAGCAATACTATTTTATACTTTGTATTACTATTTTACTGCCGCAATAATTTTTCTTTTCAAAACAGTCAATTTGATTTTTTTTAAAAAATTCGCATCATAAATTCAAATGCGTTGTAATTTCCAACGATGATTTATTTAAATAAGATGTTGATTTTGATTTTATAACTTCATATTTTATATTGTAACACGTGCATCACAATGGTTCGATGCACATTTGTTAATGTATCCGATGAAAAGTTAGTAGACCTCAAAAGTACATGATGTAGAAAAAACTTATACATTTTGAGGCAGAGGAAAGCGAAATATGCTAGATCTATCGGAAAAGTACGTGCTGTTTTCATAGGGGTATGGCAGTCAATATTTGAAATTCACAGTTCAAATGAGGAGTAAAAAATTAAAAATGAGATAATGAGATTTTTTCATATTTTTAAATATCATCACTTTTATATCAATCTGTTGAATTTCAAATTTATTTTTGTGAATGCTACATTCCTTTTTTATCAATTATTATTTAAACATATTCATCATCGTCATAAATTTCATCAATGAAAAATGAGTAATTTGATTAGAACGCGCAAACGTTAACTTTGTTCTTAAACTTGTGTGCAGAAATGCTGTTAAAATTTATCAAATTATTTAAACATCTAACGATAAAGGTTTTTCTTTATTAGTCCCTTAAAAAATAATAGAAAATTAACGACAAAAACTTTTACTAATTAAACAGTAATAACGCTTTAGAAATGGATCACTTTTGTAAGCTGTTTTTAGGTAGATTTCGTAAGAAATACTACTTATTACATTCTCCCCTATGATGGAATTTCTGAAATATTTTTGCAGACGTGGACTGAGCATGTCATCTAGAACCAAAAATCACCCCCAGTTCAAAGATTTATCTATCTATTTATCTATATCAATTTTTTATGGACACGATAACTTCCATAATTCTACACAAATCTCTTTCAAACTGACACATAAAATCAAGGGGCAGAAAATTTCGGTCAAGTTTTTTAATGAGAAAAATCAGACCAATGGGGCGGAAATAGGGAGGTGTTTTGTGAAAAAAAAGCCATAACTTCTTAACTATAATACATATCAAATCAGTTTAAAGTTACTATTACATCTAGGAAAAGGGCCAAAAATTTATGTATGACAGATTTTTTATAAAATTAAAATTGGGCTCAAGGGGTGAAAAATTTAGGGTTTTAGGGAGAAAATAATGAATAACTTCGTAAATTTTCAAGATATCAAATTCGCTTAAACTTACTATAAATCTTATTAATATTATGTACAACTTGTACATTGAAAATGCTTTGATAGAACCATCTCTTACCGGGAAAAAAAATGAAAATGAAAAAAAAAGTGGTGTTGGAGAAGAAAAAAATCATAACTTCGTCAATTCACAAGATATAAAATTCACTTAGTATTAAGAAGATTTATAATAAACCTATCTACAACTTTTTTATTGACAAGTTTTTGATAGAACCAACTCTTACAGCAAAAGAAAAAATAATAGGCGTTGAAAAAAGAAATTATCGTATTAACAGGACTCTGATAAAACCAGCTCTTACAGAAAAAGGAAATTAAAAACTCGTCAAAAGCGGCCGAATATAATTGTTAAATTGGATTTATCTCTAATCTTGATTTAGATTTTGTTGGTGAAATGAGCATTTAACTTCGAATTCTACCCCCGCCTGTCGGCTGAGCCTGCAGCGATTTTTTAATGTTATATCTTATCAAAAGAAAAACACTCTGTACTATAAGATATAAAGTCATACTAACGAGCCAACAACACTGTGGAAGACAGCTGATATTTAATTGCCTTTTTGGGGGAACTAATAAGTCATTTTAATTATTTTGTTTGCATTTTTGTCAGTAACTAAAGCATAAATTGATTTTACAGCAAAATATATTAATAGAAAATCATAGGAAAGTTTTGATTTAACGTTAGTAAAAAGGGATTTATGTTCCGGAATTATAACAACTATGTAGGGTAGAGGAGTACACAGTGAGACAGCAACCATTTTGATATATAGTTCTAACTTTTTCTCCTTGCTGGAACACACATGAACCACCTCATCTTATGCAACACGTGGATGTAGTTTCGGCACTTCAGTGACTCGTCCGACAAAGTAGTAAATAATTCTTTATATTATAGTGGTTAAAGTTACATAAACGTCTATTTTAGACTTTATTTCCTTCAATATGAGATATATTTTCTTAACCAAACCTAGCTATATCTAATAATAGACTATTTCGACAAAACGACAAACTTTTTAAAGCGATGAAACTGATGTAACAGGTGTAGCATCCATTTTGTTACAACGTACAGTGAGACACACAGTTGTGGTACGCAGTGAGACGTGCCTCATTGTGTATCTACTATGCGGTTCTGATGTAAAAAAAGTTATTTATTAATAAAAGAAAGTTTCTCTCTCTCTCTCTCTTTCTCTCTCTGTGTGTGGGCGTGCGATGGCTAGTGAAATGTACTAAACATAAGAGGCTGAAAATTTGCATGAGGTTGCCCAATGTCTGCCATTGTCCATTCGAGGCTCATATTTCTAAAATTTTTAAAATCTAGAAATATTAGTTAGAAGTCAAACTGTAGAAAATTATTGCTAGAGTAAAATTGTATGATTTATGAAAATATATACATTGTCTCACTGTGTACCACTTGTGGTACACAGTGAGGCAATTTTCAATACGCCGTTATGCTGCTTCTGTGCTTTTATAAATAACATTTTTTAAACCATTTATACATTAATGTGTAGCGTATTTGTGCAGCTTAAAGATGTAGCAAAATTTTTTTCAAAAGAATAAAAATCGTTGTCATTTGATAAGTAATAACAATTTGTGTCTCTCTGTGTACTATCCTCCCCCATATTTAGAGGAAATTATGGAATACCATTTACATTTTAATTTTTAAGTCAACATAAAAAAAAATTAAGATACATTAAAAGATAGTAAATTACGAATTTTGATTACACGTTTTTAATGAGTTTAAAGTGGAAGAAAATAAATACATATTAATATTTAGATTTTTAAAAGAATTGCACTTTTCGGATAATATAAACTATTCGGCTAAATGTAAAATAGGGTTATAACGAGTTTTAAAATTGCAAGAAATACCATAGAATTTACAAGAATAACTAAGATTATTTAATGAGTAAACAGGAGCACATCACCTGCAAATTATCATAGTCTTTGAAAAAGTGTTTTAATTTTTACAAAAATCTTAAATGTAGTGTGTGTTGTATCGACCGCACAGTCTACATCACAGACACCCGGCATTTTATCCACTCCTCTGCTTTTCCATACTCTTAATATTTCCTATGGCAAAACAGATCATCCTCATCTGCTATATAACCAGGTAAAAAGCCCATCTCAGATGAGACGTCGGAGTGGAAGAATTGTTCATCTTCACTAGACTTGTCTTGAAGCATTGCTATCTTGAAAAAATAACCTTTTTACTTGTCAACAAATTAGCATAGCGGTAAACTGACTAACACAATATAGTAACGGCATAAATATAACTGTTGTGATTAATACAGAACTTAGTTAACAGAACTGACAAAGAGGTTTTTGTACTATGGATTTATAAAACCTACCTACAATAAACTACAACAATTGAGAAAAAGATTGATTTCACTGCGTTACTCCAACAACGGGTAACCAAACAGAACTCACCGCAGTGCATTATGGGAGTCTTGAAAGTTGTTTGACAGTTTTACGATAGGCTGCAGCACCGTACGGACTAGATATTCAAGTATTCCATATTGTTCGACCATTCCTTAATGCCCGAACTTCCTCTCTATCTATTGAGACCACTTATTTCCAGGATAAACATACGACAATATGAACTGTTTTCCATAATATTAAGCAAAAATTTTAGCCCCTTAAATAATAAGTATTACATTTTTGTATAGATAATTACTTAAATATATTTATAATAGTTAAATTAATTTCTCTGAAAATGTATTTCCGTAATCCTCATTTCTGTATATCACATAATCTGGAAGAAAGTTTAATTTTTTAAATTAAACAACCAAATAAAAATTACTTTGTTACTCAAGAAATGAAAGTAACCTATTTTTTTTCACTACAGCCAAGTTCGAAATCTTATTAATGTTTCCTCTTAGATTTCTATCACTTATGGCTAATTCCATGCGAAATTGTCATGTCTGTCACATACTACGATGTTTGGCTACCAGTATTTTAGAACGGAAAAATGTGACTTATTTTATCGGAGATATCTCATAAATTGAATAAGGCGAAGCCAACTTTTCGAAAATAACGGTGGCGAACAAGTATAGCGATTTTCAGCTCTGTGACAGACATGACAAGTTCGCATGGAATTAGCCATAAATAAAACTATACAAACTCAGATATGTCCATAAATCAATTACTTTGTGAGAGTTTTAAATATATAAGCTACACACTTTTTACAACGTTCAAACGCAAAAATACGTACAAAACCATGACATATAAAACCACATACGGCCATTTCAAGGATTCAAGGATAAAAAAATGATTAAAACGGGTTCAAAGAACATCTCGGTTATAGCCCCGTGTACTGGCTAATGAACTGACTGAAGTGGCGAAAGCAAGAGTATATCCAAAATTAATTACGTAACAGCCAGGAAAACACTGAAAAATACGAGTCACTACGCAGGATCCCTCCACACAGCGAGAGAAAAGGAGTGCTAGTCATATCATTCACCAAGGAAGTAGTATGTTTATGTAGGGGAGACCGGGGCTAGTTAGCTACAGGGGTAAGTAGGCGCAGCCCCCATAAATCACCTGTTTGTGGACAGATTGTGCAACGAGTCACAGAGTACCTTTATTCTTGCTCTTTACAATTGTCATTGTAGTTTTGCAGCGTTACCTACATGCAATGGACATTTATTACGATTTATCTGTTTTACGCCCTCATAAGTAATTTTTTTTCTTCATTCTTTTTCTAATTTCTGATACTTATCTTAATAATTGCGATTTAACTTGTGCAGTTTTTCTTAGTGTATGATTAACTGTACCTACTCCATTTGTGATTTACTTGGATTATTTATGTGTAGAAGGTTGCGTGTCCCTTTTGTGAAGAAATTTATTATGGGGCTAGTAGGCGCATTGAACACGGGGCAAGTTGGCTCGGTGTCTGGTGTGTGCTGGTAGCTTGGAAAACAGCAAACACCGAAAAAAAGTGGTTGCAATGCAAGAATTTGGGCACACGAGACTTGCCTAAACGGAGACAGTCGAATTTTTATTTGTGACCACTGTAACTCCGATGATGATATCGAGTAGGATAGAAGTTACTCAATGTTAATGTTTTATCCATTATTTTTATGTCTGTATAATTCAGAATTCACATAGTACGGCGACAACGCCTTTGTTTAAACTTCTTGGTAATAATGAAATTGATTTCTCTTAACTGCGTGTCTTATTTGAGTTTTATTTAAATTTTTATAAACCGTGTGCCAACTTACCCCATAGGTATAGGCAACTTGCCCCGTGACGGGTAGGTTGGCGCACAATTTTCCTTTTACTTTAGGCTTCCGCTAAACATAAAACTACAAAACTCAAAACTCTGCTACAAACTTAAAACTCCGGGGTATTTATAGCCAAATGCTTGTTCTTTAAAAGTGCAGTTAAAGTTTGTTAAAAAACTTAAACAAAAAAAAAAAATTAATAACTAAAAACTGCGCCTACTAGCCCCGGTCTCCCCTATATAATAAGCTTCGTAAAAGTCTAGATCAAAATCTGAATTACATTTTTGAATAATTTTAGCCTCTGAACAATTAAACTGCTGGTTGGGATTCCAACAATGTTTAGCTATTGTATATTTATTTAATTCCTGCCTTCTAACTTAATTCTGGTGTTCTCTCACTGTCTACTGAATGTAGAATAGACCGCACTCACAAAAAATTCTATAAATACTCTAAGTATTATGACCGTCATTTGGGTCTTTGAGATTGAAGAAAGAAACTGTATTGATTGGAGAGAAAACAACTTTGAAACTAAACTTATTGAGAATACGGAAAATTTGTGTACTGTTTTTGAAAAATTGTTTTTGAAAATAAGATAAGACGTAATAATATTTTTAAATTCTTTATTTACCGGAAACGAATCAGTGACTGTCGGAGTTTTAGATAAAATATGGTCAACATTATTCAAGGAAAATACGTGATCGATGGCGACTGCTTTAATATACAAGGTGTCTCAAAATTTCGTTTACAAACTTAATGTGCTGGTCTGTCATATCATGAGGAACAATATTTACATAGGAACTTGTGTTCGAAAATGGAAACAGCGACCATTATAGGACGATGAGCGCAGGTGGGGAGCGAAGAAAGAAAGGATATCGAAAGAGGTATTAATATTTATTAAAGAACATGGTTTAATTTACTGAAGGTGTTCAAAATTCCTTCCATTCGCCGAAATGGATGCTTCACAACGTCAACGCATGGATTTACGGACCCGTTCAAAATGGGCAGGTGGACACGTGCCACCGCTTCCACGATTCTGGCGACGAGATCTATGTCCGATGCT
Source organism: Maratus speciosus (assembly GCA_963932465.1). Lineage (NCBI taxonomy): Eukaryota > Metazoa > Arthropoda > Arachnida > Araneae > Salticidae > Maratus > Maratus speciosus. Next base: position 680,064,602 of record OZ010787.1, on the reverse strand, counting down.
ACGGGGTTCTCGTACAGAATGGACTTCATGTGTCCCCACAGATAGAAATCCAGGGTAGTCATGTCGGGGGATCGCGGTGGCCATGCGACTGGTCCGCTTTGCCAGTCCTATCAAGTTATTCTCGCACAGTGTAGCTGAAATGAGCAGGCGCTCCATCATGCTGAAACCAGATGTTTCGGCAGGTAGCGGCTGGAACGTCACCCATCAGATACGGCAAGACTCTTTCTAAGAAAATGCGATAGGTATTCCCGTCGAGGCTCTGACGTAGTAGGTAAGGGCCAATTAATATATCACTGAATAATACCAGTCCAAAAGTTTACGGCGAAACGTTGTTGACGTGCATGGGCACGTGTAGACCTCTGGTTTTCATGCGCCCATATGTGCATGTTGTGCAGGTTCAGGACACAGTCCTGTGTAAAGCTGGATTCATCCGAAAACAAAATTCACGATAGAAAATCCAGCTGTGCCACCCGTTGTTGCAAGTACCAGCATGTGAATGCAACCCGTTGGGGATAATCGTCAACTCATAATGCCTATACACTTTGTAAGTGGTAGGGGTGTTACGTGTCCTCATGCAATATGCGCTTAATGGTGAAATGATGTACACTCAAGACGCGTTCGCTTCCTCGGAGACTTGTTTGCGGTATCCTGTGAAATTCCCGTAGCACGGTTTCCTCTATGACAGGCGTGCGTGTAGTACGTTTTCGACCGATGTGGCTACTTACTTAGAAAGCTCCTGCTTCACGCAATCTGCGGTGCAATTGTCCAAACAAAACATGACTTGGCTGACGTCTGCTTGGGAAGTGCTCAAGGTACATCCGTACTGCGGCTCATGCATTTCCATCCGCGGCGCCATATACGTAATGAATATTGGCCAATTCTGCGTTACTAAACCGATTCGTCCTTCTCCTGCAACGTCGTCACCTGAAATGATTATGCTTCCCACTCTGCCGTAAGCCTGCGCTCACCGCCCTCTAGCGGACACAGTTTGCATTTTCGAACACAAGTTCCTATATAAATCTTGTTTATCATGATATGACAGAACAGCATGTCAAGTTTGTAAACGACCTTTAGAGACACCCTGTAGTTAATTTCACTATTAAATAATTCAGGTTTTGAACACATTTTACGTGCACGGAAAATAAGGGTATTGAAAGCGGCTAATTTTTGTTTGCAGGATGATTGGATCTATAATGAGGGGGCAAACTTACACCGAAAGGTTCATTATAAACTGCCATCCAAAACTCGCACCTTGGATATCCTTGCGAAATACGGGTTAGGTTCCCTTAGAAAGAAACCCACGGAGGGCACTCTCCCGCTTGGGCCTATATCTATTGAGTAGGTAATCGGCCGTCATAAAGAAAAAAAACTCGTAATCATTCCGAGTTACCAGGACATCCAGCAATGAGAGACGTTCTTCAGTTTCAATTTCAAAGATAAGCTGGAAACATGGATCAATTGAATTCAATAAATCAAGAGTACAGCGTTGATATTATATTTACACAAATCCAGTAAAGCGAAGAAGGACCTTCGCTTACGAAGACACTTAGATTTAGGCTGAGAAGAACACCTGAATTTTTTTAGAAAGCAGGAATTAGACAAATCTACAATAGCTAAACATTGTAATTCCAACTACCAATTTAAATTTTCAGAGGCTAAAATTATTAAAAAAATGTAATTCAGGTTTTGATCTAGTCATTTACAAAACTTATTATATACATAAGCATACTACTTCCTTGATGAATGATATGACGAGCACCCCCTTTCTTCCGTTTTTGTCGAGGGATCCTGCGTAGTGACTCCTATTTTTTAATATTTTCCTGTCAGTTACGTCATTTCTGTTGGATACGAGGCTAACGAGAAAGACAGTCTACCGCGGTGGGTCCGATTCTTCTCTTTTACAGACCGCTGAAGTCACGTGATGCGCTTTTCGCACACCTTGATTGGTGCATTCGGTGGTCATGATCGATGAAAATATACCAATATTTTTTGAAATCGCTTTCCTCCGAACGGCTGCAATAGGTAGCTTTTTGTAATGAAAGCTACCTAAAAATGGCTGAGTTATAGCATTTTAGGTAGCTTCCATTACAGAAAGCTACCTATTGTAGCCGTTCGGAGGAAGAAAGCGATTTAAAAAAATTTAGGTATATTTTCATCGATCATGACCCCCAGTCCCTGAAACCACCCTTCGTTTAAAAATTTATATATATATCTGATCTTTGTCACACTGTAACTCTCGTATTTATGAACCTATTTGGATATAACTTCGTGTATACATAGTGCATACCAATGTCTCGACCGAGGTCGTTGGCGAGCTTCATCCGCCATCTTGTTTGAAATTGGCGCCCATTTAAAATCTTTAAAGAAATTTAAAATTTGAAATGTGGTACTAAAAAATTGAAAGTTGAAAAAAGTTGTTTTCTTATGTGTTTGACCTTGACACAAAGATTCCGAAGCATTTTTTCTTTCGACTATATCTTAAAAAATGGCTGAGTTATAGCACTTTGAATTTCTAGCTTGGCTGACATTTTAAAACGACCTCATTTTTGTCAAGCTATAAAAGGCGTATTTATGAATCGATTTGGATGTACCTTGGTGTATACATAATACGTACCAATGTCTAGACCGAGACTTTTGGCCAGCGTTATCCGCCATCTTGTTTCAAAATGGCGGCCATTTAAATTTAAAAACAAAAATTGAAATTTGAAGTGGGGTACCAAAAAATTGAAAAATATTTTTTTCTTATGTGTTTGACCTTGATACAAACATTCCGGAGCAGTTTTTGTTTTGTCTATATCTTAAAAAATGGCTGAGTTATAGTACTTTGAATTTCTAGCGTGGCTGAAATTTTGAAACGACCTGATTTTTGTCACGCGATAACAGGCGTATTTATGAACTGATTTGGATGTAACTTGGTGTATGCATAATAATACGTACCAATGTCTCGACCGAGTTCGTTCTCCGGCATCATCCGCCATCTTGTTTCAAAATGGCGGCCATTTAAATTTTTTTTAATTTAAAATTTAAAATTAGGTACCAAAAAATTGGAAAATGAAAAAGATTTTTTTTGTATGTGTTTGATCTTAATACAAAGATTCCGGAACAGCTTTTGTTTTGTCTATATCTAAAAAAATGGCTGAGTTATAGCATTTTAGGTAGCTTCCATTACAAAAAGCTACCTATTGCAGCTGTTCGGAGGAAAGCGATTTCAAAAAATTTTGGTATATTTTCATCGATCATGACCCCCAGACCCCGAAACCTCCCTTAAAAGTTTATACACACACACACATATATATATACATATGATCTTTGTCACACTGTAACTCTCGTATTTATGAACCAATTTTGGATGTAACTTCGTGTATACATACTGCATACCAATGCCTCAACCGAGCTCGTTGGCCAGCTTCATCCGCCATCTTGTTTCAAAATGGCGGTCATTTAAATTTTTTAAAGAAATTTAGAATTTGAAATGTGGCACCAAAAAATTGAAAATTGAATTTTTTTTTTATGTGTTTGACCTTGATACATAGATTCCGGAGCACTTTTTGTTTCGTCTATATCTTAAAAAATGTCTGAGTTATAGCACTTTGAATTTCTAGCGTGGCTGACATTTTGAAACGACCTGATTTTTGTCATGCGATAACAGGCGTATTTATGAACCGATTTGGATGTACAGTCGTGGGAAAAAAAGTAAACACCCCTACTAACTTCTCAACAAATTATCGTAGAAAAAAGTTACTGATACCGAAATATTAGAAATAAAGTCTACTTTTAAATGATGTATATAAAATTTGCTTAGGGGCCCATCTACATATTAAAACGAAACATAACTTTGTTTTTTTCAATAGCAGTACACAATTCTGACACCATAAATGAACTCTACACCATTCAAATAGTCTAAAAACAATTTTTTATGCAATTCGTACTATACGTTTGCGAGAAATTAATTATTTTAAAACGAGCGTATTTTAAGGGCTGTATCCAAATTGAAGTTCGGCACTTGAAGTTCGGTCTGTTAACCGAGAGAGCTCCCTTCTTGATCAAGTCACCTTAAGCAGTCAATTAAGCCTGCTTGATTACAGGATAGCATAAGAAATTTCAAAATATTTAGTCACTTCTATCGAATTTTGCCACTTAAACCATCATTTTGCCGTTTTTTAAGCATAATTTGAAAACTACTTGGCAGAAAAATGTGAAACTTTGGATTTCCATAAAGCAGGACTTAATAAATCTGAATCCATCAAAAAAATTGTAGGTTGCAATTTATAATTTTTTTAATATTAATTTCATAATTCATATCAGAAAATTATAAAAATTGCAAATTCAACGTATTTATGTTTGGATATATTAGTATTATTGCTACATAAAAAATTAAAATATTAGGATCCTAATTTCAGAAGTTATAACTACAAATATGAAAATGTAATTTAACATTAGAAGCACTAAATTTTGAATGTTTATAATTCAAAAACTTATCATTCAAATGACTTGAAATTTGGTGTCTAGGCATAGTTTGAACTAAAGATTTGAAATATGTCGTTAAAATTGGGTATTGCCATTGAAAAAAATGAAGTTTGGATTCCTTTTAATATGTAGATGCCCCCCTTAGCAGATTTTATATACGTCATTTAAAAGTAGACTTTATTTCCAATCGTTCGGTACCAGTAACTTTTGTCTACGATAATTTGTAGAGCAGTTAGTAGGGGTGTTTATTTTTTTTCCACGATTGTACCTTGGTGTATACATAATACGTACCAATGTTTCGACCGAGTTCGTTCGCCAGCTTCATCCGCCATCTTGTTTGAAAATGGCGGCCATTAAAAAATTTTTTAAAAATTTAAATTTAAAATGAGGTACCGAAAATTGGAAAATGAAAGAGATTTTTTTTGTATGTGTTGGATCTTAATATAAAGATTCCGCACCAGTTTTTGTTTCGTCTATATCTAAAAAAATGGCTGAGTTATAGCATTTTGAATTTCTATTGTGGCTGACATTTTGAAACGACCTGATTTTTGTCACGCGATAACAGGCGTATTTATGAACCGATTTGGATTTTACTTGGCGTGTACATAGTACATACCAATGTCTCGACCGAGTCCGTTGGCCAGCTTCATTCGCCGTCTTGTTTCAAAAGGGCTGCCATTAAAAAAAAAATTTTAAATTTAAATTTAAAATGAGCTATCAAAAAATTGAAAAATGAAAAAGATTTTTTTTATGTGTTTGACCTTGATACAATGATTCCGGAGCAGTTTTTGTTTAATATATATATTTAAAAATGTTTGAATTATAGTACATTGAATTTCTAGCATGGCTGACATTTTGAAACGATCTGATATTTGTCACGTGTTCTCGCTTCCGCTCGTCATTGCGCCAAATCGCGACAAAATGTTTCATTTGGCCAGTAAACTAACAATCAGACTCGCCAAATTGCGAGTGCACAATTACTGCTCTGTTTGTGTGTGTGTGCCAATACACTCGAGATTTATTAGTGTTTCTGAACGATTGATGTGGGTTTACATGTTCAATCGCACCGTGCCATTTACATTGCTCTACTTATAGAGATCCAGACTCAATATCAATTCAGTTTAGCAACAGCCAAAGTCACAAAAAGGATTATGCGATAGGTTTTTGTCAGTTAATCACTGTCTAAAAACATAAACAAAATTGCTGGCAACAAGTGCCAAACATTGAAACTTTTTTCTGGAATGTGTTATTTAAATTAAGTATACTATTTATTAGTTGTACGTAAAGTATCAGTAGCCGGTCAATTTTTTCTATCGAAATCTGATAGCAATTTTTACTGTATGTTTTCACAACGGTAAATCAAAGATAGCTGTTTTTAACTTTTATTCAGACTGCTAAAAGAATGTCTGAAACATTTACAGATTTAGGAAGCATTTAGAATGTATTTAATTTTAATAGTTTCTGTAGCCGTTTTTTGAATTTCTACTTTTTCAGTAATTAGGAAAAATTAGGTTATTTTAGAACATATTCAAAAAATGGATACAATAGGGGTTAAAGATAGATTTTTCAGAGTTTCAAGCCAAATCTATTCTGCTAACATTTATTTTCATTTGGCTAATGTTTTTTTTTTTATTTCTTATTCGCCAAATCGCTCATGTTGGTCAAAAGCCAGCGAGAACACTGGTGATAACACGCGTATTTATTAACCTATTTTGATGTAAGAAGGCATGTGGATACTACATCGTAATGTCTCGACCAAGTTCGCTGACCAGCTTCATGAGCTGTATTGTTTCAAAATAGAGACCATTAAATTAAAAAAAAAAAAAAATTATTTAAAGTGAGGTGCAAAAAAATTAGAAATTGTAAAAGGTTTCTTTCTTAAGTATTTGATCATGATATAAGATTCCGAAGCATTTTTTGTTTTGTCTTTATCTTAAAAAATGGCTTAGATATAGCAGTTTCAATATCTAATGGGAGTGACATTTTGAAAAATCTGATTTTTTGCCTGCGACAGCACTTGTATATATCAACCGATTCTGATGTGAGTGAGCATGTGCACAGGAATTACTGAGGTCTCGACCAAGTTCACTCCGTTAGCCTCATCCACCATGCTGTCTTAAAAGGGCAGGAACTTCAAGATATCGCCGAATTTGGCAACCAATTATAAGTTACTTTAAATAAAAGCAGCTTGGATAAAGATGACTAATTTCGCGAAATTCTCATTCATAATGATTTAGTATTGATAAAAATTAATATTGAATCTCATATAATCGGTTTCCATTAAATTAACCTTCGTGTGTTTGAGTAATATAAGCTTGTTTTTTTTTAAATAAGGAATATGAAAGCTACCTCTTCCTCCCGGCACTGGCCGGCAGGACTTTTTAGTATCGCAGCGTGGCGTGTGTAATATGTATACACACTGACATTGGTTACATATCTCACATTGGTTAAAGAACTCGCACGATTACGGGTGGAACATTAAAAAAAAATATTTTATTGTGAATTTTTAATTGTTGGAAGCTGCTATAACGAAAAATGCTTAAATTTTATAGGAAATTGATGTTAATTTGGTGGTTTTTTATTAATTAAAAGTTAAGTATAAATTATTTCGATTCCGCATTGTCTTACTAGCCTCGGCCGTGTTTTAATGCACATGTACATAACATTTCACAATTCAGACTGCCAAACTGTGGATTTGAATAGAATTACAGACAGACAAACAGACAAATTTTCATTTTCATAGATTAGATTTTAAAATTTGTAACAATTCCAATATGTAGACGGCCTTGTAGACAAAATTTAAGTATAGTATTTTTTAGTAGATGTTATTAATAATCGATTGGTACTAGTTGCATTTTTATACGATCAGTAGCGCAGAAAGAATACGGTGTTATCTCTTTTTTCACGACTATGCATATTCAAAAAACTCTCCTAGTAGCAGGTTTTAATTTTTCATGAGCGTTCTTAGTTTTGTAAGATTTGAAATAGAAATATAATCTATTAAAATTTTATGCTTGTTTCTACGAAGTGTCTATTTATTTTTTTATTAATTTCAGCTCACTATTTTTGTGGTTCAAAACGCGCAATACTTTAAAACCGAAATAATTAAAACAATAATAAATCCAATATGACCCCATTTGTACTAGGAGCAGATTAATAGAAGATAATTAATTGCTTTGAAAAATCTATTTCCGGTTTCGTTTTAGTTTCTGTATATCAATTAGTCTGGAAGAAAGTTAATTATTTTCTAGTTAAGAAAATAAAATACGAATTTTATTTTTTTTACCCATGAGAAAAAAGTAACTTATAAGTAAATATTTTTAAGCATTAAGATATCATCAGTACTGTTTATTTCGATGGCTTATTAATGTTTCGAATTGATTTTTTCCCAATAAATAAACCTTAAGTCAACAGATTGTCAAATTTGTTTACATTTCTAATTTAATAAATTAAATACCGTGAATATGCTTTAAATATGAACAAGATAAAATACCCATACTTACGAAATTTTCGGTATTTTAAGTGAAAAATAAAACATACTTTGAACTAGAAATTTTAATTGAAATATGAAATCAAATAAATAACACATAGAAACAAGACATGTACTTAAATAATTTTATTAAATAAAAGTTTTCATTCCACGTGTCTTTTATTTCATTAAAAACAGTAGAATTGCCAAATATGAATACACGAATACACGAGCGATGTCTAGCAAATGTAAAATTATTCGTTTAAAAGAAAAAATAATCCTGCGTTTTCTTATCCCATTTTTTCCTTGTACTGATATAATATTACTTCATTCAATTTTCGGTTCAATTTATGGAGTTCATTCTCTTAAAAAATCCAGGCTTTATTTTCGGCCTTGAAGTTTAACAAGGTCCCTATCCAATTTTATCTCGAATATTGTTGCGCTGAAATAAATGTACTGCCTTTGCTTAAGAATGGAGGAATATATTTTTAAAAATTAAATAGCCTTGTGCAATAAATCCTGTTTCTTCAGACGTCTCGTCCACATAGACTACTTCGAAAATCAGAAAAATAAAGTTGCTATTAATACATAATTCAAGCTGAATATTTGCTTCGCTATACAAATATAATGAATTATGAAATATTTGAAAAATAATCGCATAGGTAGAAATTAAGAAATGTAAATTTACACTTAAATTACGATTCCCAACGCAATTCTAATGAAGCGTATTTTTCAAACCACTTATTTTAAAAATTGGATATTAATTTTTGTTTACACCAAATGAAAATCGGTCTTTTACTTGAAAATTTTTGGTTTAATGCTAGAATACTTATCATACACTGTAAAAAAAAATCTGTAAAGTTACTAAAATATTTCTAGGAAACTGGGATTCCAGGAACTTTTTATGTAACGGCAACAGCAAAAATTTCTGTAACAGCATCTGTTACAGGAATTTTTCTTGTTGCCGTTACATAAAAAGTTCCTGGAATCCCAGTTTCCTATAAAAATTTTAGTAACTTTACAATTTTTTTTTTACAGTGTACGGCTAATCTGCTATTTTTGAATTTGCTCAATTAAAGATTGTGACAACTCTTAACGTAATTTCTTCGCATTTTTCTTGAAAACAAATGTTTCTTTTTCGGATAGATTTCTGAAAAAATCTTCAAAAATCACTAAATTTAGCTAATGATTTCAAATAAATTTCATTTCAAAGTATATATTTTTTCTATTGATGATGCAAAAGTTATAATTATACGATACTTAGCAGCAATGTACAAACCAGCAAAGGAGGTACCGTTTTTTTGGCCAGTGATAGACATAAGACCTTGTCGATAATAACTTAATTTGTATATGCCGAGATTATAAATTGTTTCAATGACTGCTTTTTCTGAAAAGCAACATTTAAATGTGCATTTCACCGTCGATGTTATCCTAGTAATTTATGAAACTCAGTTTTCTTTATTTATACAGATGCCCCTTTATGTTTCGAAATAAATAAATATCATACCATTGATATACCATTGATATGATGAATATATCCTCATAGCGTATTAATTTGCACAATACATTTTACCTCTTTTAAAATATTGTTAAAAATAATAAATAATATGATAATATGAAACAAATTTGATATATAATGATTAAAGTAATAGTTGAATTACTTCAGTTACTAGCTCTATAATTTTTTCTATGACTGCTTTTGTGGAAGTCAGAATTCAAAACGTGAAATTTACTATATAAACATAGATTTTTTTTCTCTTTCATCATACTGATGTCGCTTTATATGAATAGATACCACCGCGAATAAATAAAACTAATTTATTGTTTCTTCCGGTAAGAGCACAGATTTAATACTTTTAAAATATTATAAAATTAATAAATGTTAATGCGTTCAACATTAAATCCAAAATATTTATAAAATTTATTCTCACATTCTGTTACAAGCCAACATAAACTTCTGATAACGTAGAAAATAACGATACAAATATAATTAAATTATACTGATTATAAAATACTAGTATATATGGAATTAAATTCCATATTACATCTTTATCGATGGAATGAATTATCCTTTCTAGCATAGTGGACTTTTTGGAAGAGAACTTAGGATCCAAAAAGTGTAAATTTGGAAAATCGACTTTTAGGTTAAAAGATTAATAAAAGTAGCTATTTAAATGGCAAAATATAATGTTTACCGAAATTTAATTAACATGATATTACTCAAATATAACCAAATGTATAGGTGATCCTAAAGAAGACGAAAAAACATTTTCCTCTTTTTGTGGGATTTAAAATCGAGCCTGTACCCACAGAATTGCGTAAATCCTCCCTTGGCATAACCTGACATCGGATATTTCTTTAAATATTTTTAAAATCATATTAATTAGAAGAAACCGCCAAAATTTTCATTTCTACCAAAAATCATCCGGTCTTACCCTCTGATAGTCTTGCAAAAGGGCAAAATTGTAATGTTGTTTTCTCTGCATTGTGTTTAAATACTAAAAAAATATTATTCTTTCAACATTATATGAGAAAACTTAATTAAAAATATGAATGCAATCCTTGAGTGTATTAATCATTGTTCAAAGTATTGAAAATCTATTAAATCAACAGAGTTATATTATTTTAAATATTGCTGATATTGCTGTGAAACCTGGAGCTTAGTGAACGTATTAACACGGGCTTGTCAGTGTGGGGGGGGGGGGGTTAAAGGGATAATGAATGCAGTTATTTTGCAACATATTAATATGACAAATTTAAAATAATGAATCAGAAGTGAATAAATTAGAATGATCTTCTCTGTAGCTTATATAAATTTCTCATAATATCATTGCAACTAACTGTGTAAATTAGAACTCAATTTCGAAATTTCGTCGCACGATATAACAAAAAAAAAATATTGTGAAATATCAAGATTGCATACTTATAAAATACATAAAGGAAACTATGCATTGCTTTATTCTTAACAATGTAGGTTCATTTTAGTTCATAACAATAAAGTAAATTACATTTATTTTTGAAGTTATTATTAAAGAAATTGCTATTTGAAGAATGCATTTAAATAGGATGTATGAAAAGAAATTTCTGTTCTTCTTTAAATAATCTCATTCAAGAAAATGAATTTGTCAGAAACTAAGTCAATTTTGCTGAGAGAAGATAAATGATGGAAGACTGAAAATCATACGGAAAGGATATAGACGCAGATGTTTTTCTTAATGGAAAACTCTAATGTTACAAGATTATTTTTCCTTTCATCATTTGCTCAGATAAAAAGTTGAATAATCTATACAGATGCTTCAGAAAATGTTAAATGGGAGAAAAATCCGTAACTGAGTTAACAAAAGGTAACACTTTTTACTGTACCCATTATAATTATTGAATAACGTTGATTAGACAGCGTTTTATAGGACACATAATGTGTTTTCTTTTGTTTTAATGGAATTGTGTTAATAACATTTTTAAATTATAATTTATCCTAATACATATGAATAAAGGAAAAAGGGGGTTTTCTATTATTATGGTGCAAATTGTTTTTTAGTTTAATCTTTTTTTAAAAAAATTATATTTTCCTTTACAGAAAATTCCTTGTATTTTTTCTTTGAGTAAAGAAGTTTGAATACATTCTAAGTAAGTGTAGGGAAGCTTTATTGCATTCACATTTGTGGGTGAAATGTATTGAAACAGTGCGTAAACGCACCATTTCAATAAATATATTTTAATTAACTCTTTGACGACTGTTTTTCACTAATTTTATTTTTCCGCTATTTTTAAGTGTCCTGAAGACATCTATAAAATATTAGTAAATCAACAGGAGTAAACACTTTCTGTTGAGAAATTTTCATAATACGCTAGTTTTTTAATTTGAAACGGTTATTGACAAATTCAACTATTTGAAAATGTATAATTATTCCACTTGAGATTAATCATATGTTTTCGTAATGGATTAAAATTACATGATCTGTAAATAACATAATAATAAAACAAATGTCATAAAAAATTTAAAAAAAAGTAATTTTAAATTTAATGGTGCGTTAACGCACCATTGACTGAAAGCATAAAAATGCCGAATGCATTTTATTTCTTAAATAAAATAATATTTTTCATGCAAGAAACTTTTTTTGTGTCTTAATGAATGTAACTTAAGCATATTTCAATGAAAATAATACCACATTTCATAAAACTTCTATGCTTGCCCTAAAATCTGTTAAATCACGTTGACATGACCGCTTCTTCCTCTGTCTCATAAACATCATGAAAATCATATCTAATCTGTTCTAAGAGACGAGGAATGGATTCTTTTTGTAGAAAAGATTCTTACTTATGATTTCCTATTTTTTTATTTCTCGAGCGGCACTTGCAAATTTATCTTGGTTAGAACATCAACATTTGAATGCTCTATTTTATTTATTTTTTTCTTCGGTTTTCAAACTGAATTTATATTCTTGCTGCTCCATCTTAACAACACAAACAATTTGAGCTGAAATATATTAGTTTACTTTTAATACTGAAAAACGTTGAATGTTGGTAAAAATGCGAAACAAATTATGAAAAAAAGCATTGTTATAGAGATTTATATTGCTTTTACTATACCTGAAAGAATCGGAAATGAATTTTCAACATTAATCAAATGTACAGCCGTGTAAAATAAGTAACACCTCCTACTAACTCTTCATCTAATTATAATAGAAGACAGTAACTAGTACCAAACGATTGGAAGTAAAGTCTACTTTTAAATGATGTATATACATTTGCTTAGGGGCCATCTACAAATCCAAACCAGCCTAAACTTTGTTTTTTTTCAATGGCAACTTCCAATTTTAACAATATATTTTAAATCTCCGATTCAAACTATGCCTAGAAACAAAATTCATCTCATCTGGATGACAAATTTTTGAATTATAAACCTTTAAAATTTAGAGCTTCTAATGTTAAATTACATTTTCATATTTTTATTAATATCCCCTGAAATTATAATCCTAACGTGATAATTCTTTGTGTGGTTATAATGCTAAAAAAAACCCAAACATAAATATGTTGAATTTGTAATTTAAAAAAATCTAATGTGAATTGTGAATTATGAAATTAATATTCGAAAAAAAAGGACCTGCAACCAACAATTTTGTTGATAGTTTTATTATATAGTGCTTTATGCGAATTCGCAATTAAAAAAATTTCCTCCAAGTAGTTTCCAAATTATGATTAAAAAACATCGAAATGATGGTATAAGTGGCCGCCTACGATGTTGAGAAAATCATAATTTGGAAAAAATATTCTTTACTCATTTTATTTAAACGTTAGGGCTGGCAATAGCGGTAATACACGAAGGGAGTGAAATGGTCATATTGGCAAGAAATATGATACATTAATAAAAGTGACATAGTCAGTCATTCTGTAGTATTTCAACAATCAGACTTCAGACTTCGATGAGCTACTTTTTTGGTGTATAGGGGAGTATTAGAAGGGATTGTTTACTTTTTTCGAACAGTTCATTAATACACTTTTATATAAAAAATAACTTATTTTGTTATATATGAATTTTTTTTGTACGAATTATTTTTGTAGAACCGTTTCGCTTGATTTGAAATAGGAGTATGCAGTGTGTCCACTCTCAACGATGTCCAATGCTAATTCCTAAACCGTTAGTCATAGACAGAGTTCCATTTACAAAAATGTTTTAAATGAGGTAAAGAAGTATTTTAAAGATATTTGAGTCAGTAAAAAGTTTATTAAAAAATTACCAAATTTAAGATTTTATGAAGTCCCCGGTTATAGTGAAATTTAATATAAATTACCTGTTAACCTAATAAGCAAGACAAAAAGTTCCATTCACTTAACAGTAAAATTGACCGAATTATGAAACTTTCAATTTCACGTCTTAAACCAATTTTCTGCAACTGAACACAAATGAGTTAACCAAGGTTCAAGGGAGTGTACACAAAGTGCTTGAAGTATTAGAAGGATTTATTTCGCGTGTACATTTCTGCATTGCAGCTGAAGGAGTTACTTCAAGTAAGTTTTAAGAAAATTAAAATTTTCATTAATTAAATTTTAGATTAGATAATCTGATAGCATTTTAAAATATGTATCAATCTGTAAAGAATTGTAATTGTTGCTTTTCATCATTTTATTCAACAAAAAATCTGTTACTTTTTAATTTATATTTTAATACAAGTTGTATATTTCTCTTTAATATGTCAGAATGAAAATAGATTTTAAATTTATATTGTAATGTTAATTTTACTCCCAACTATTATTTCTTTCTTAATGTGTGCCGATTATTTATATTGCTAGTAAATTTGTGAAAGACCACTACTTCGCAGCAAATAAGATGCTTCAACTTTAAACATCTATTATTCAGTCAGTTTTAATCGTTGAAGAATGAGACTTTTTTTTTTTTTTTTGGTCTTACTTCTTAGTGTAATAGGATATTTTTAATAAATATCAATTGTAGGAGCGGGAGTATAAAAATTTAATTTCGTAATTTTTTAATAAATGTTTTTCTTGACCCCAAATTGCTTTGAGGGGGTAGGATACCTTTGAACACATCTAAAAAGTTAAAAAAAATATCACTATATTCTAAGCTTCAAAACTTGTGTAATAAGTCACAAATAAAAATGAAACTTTATTTAAATATAAAGCTCTTATTTTAATTTATATTTAAATATATATATAGACATATACTTGTAAATTCATAAATAAATATTGAAATGATAAGTTAAAAAATATATGATAATAAAAGAAAAAATTGCACGCATGATAAAATCTGAAAATATGCATATAAAGAGGGAATTTTGGTGAAAATAAATACATAATAGTGTTACCTTTAAACTAAAACCAGAATATTTGTAAAAAGTATTAACTAAATTAAAAAATTAACAAAAAAAATTAAAATTTTCACTTTTAAAAATATTTTATTATTTTAAAAATATTTTCAAAGTACAAAAACAGAAAAAAATAAAATCTTACCTTTTTCTGGTTTTAAGTTGAAAATAATATAGAAATGAATATGTGGCGAAAATTTCTTTTGATTGCCATGATAGTTTTTTAGTAACACTGCGCTCAGTTTCAAAATTCATCGTTTTAAATAAAATGCAACGCAAAGTTTAATTATCCTATGTAGTCTTAATAAAACTGCCATAATTAGTAAATTAATGGGAATTTTTTAAGGCGGTTTTTTGCATATTGTTCAGAAATGATTACAGAATCAAAATATGTATTAAGAAATTTCGAAAGTTTTGGAGGTTTAAACGTATCTTACCAATTTAAAAATACTTTACGTCATTTAAAACATTTTTGTAATTGGAACTATACGTGTATGACTAATGTTTCATGAATCAGCCTTTGGACATCGTTGAGAGTGGACACCCTGTAAATAAGTTGAAAAAAATATAATCGTCCATTTGAGAACATTTATTTCTTGAAACTGTTGCTGTTATAATTTTTTCAGTCGTATTCTTTCTTTTCCATGAAAATGCATTTATCTAAATTTCAACTACATTTCAATTTCATAAGAATTCGTGATACCAGATTTAAACAAATAAAAATCAATTTATCGATCTTGAAAGACTGTCTGTTTTCTCAATTCTTGGTGTCCTTAAAAGTAAATATTTGGGTTCTGTGTTCCATTTTAAAAGCAAATACGAAAACCTTTTAAAACAAAAAGTTCCCTATTTCACATGATTGTATAATAATAAATGCTTGATAAAAAAAATGTAACTTCTGTTTAAAGAAGTAATAAATTTAACTATTTTAATGCTTGGATGTATTTTTAAAATCTGTTTAAAAACATTAAAAACATTCGCGATAACAATTATTTTTACTTCAGATAAAGAATTTTGTATCCATTTAATTCAAGGATATTGCGAGTATCATACTCGATACATTTATTGCTTATTATTGCATGCTTAAAACCTTAAAGTATGTTATATTTCAATCAAGAAAAGAAATGTTTTTTAATGTTTAAAATGTACTACTTAGAGAATTTAGTGTAAATTAAGAAATTTCATGAAGGACATCATATTTCACATTTCTTTTTTTCTGTATTTTGAGTGGTCATGATTCGGACGATGGCAAAAAAAGGACTGTCATGTTTTGCATGCTTTTAAACTGTAATCCCGGACTGTTTTTTTAATCCTAATCGGTGTATCGATGATATGCGTGTCTTGTATCGATATCACCAAATGTAAAATAGAACTTTTTGCATGTTTAAAGTCTGATCGTGATATGTACAGTCGTGAAAAAAAGTAAACACCCCCTAATAACTCCTCAACAAATTATCGTAGAAGAAAGTTAATGGTTGAAACGATTGGAAATAAAGTCTACTTTTAAATGGTGTGTATAAATGTTGCTTAGGGGGCAATATACATATTAAAACGAACCATAACTTCATTTTTTTAATGACAATACCCAATTCTGACATCATAAATGAACTCTACACCCTCCAATTAGCCTAAAAACAAGTTTTTATGCAAATCGCACCATAAGTTTCCGAGAAATTAATTATTTTAAAACGAGCGTATTTTAAGGGCTGTATCCAAATTGAAGTTCGTTACTCGATTGTTAACCGAGAGAGCCCCCTTCTTGATCAAGGCACCTTATGAAACCTGTTAGATAACAGGACAGCAGAAGAAATTTCAAAATATCTACTCACTTCTACCATAGACGGCCCCTTAAACCATCCTTTTGCCGTTTTTTAAGCATAATTTGAAAACTATTTGGAAGAAAAATGTGAAATTTCGGATTTTCATAAAGCAGGACTTAATAAATCTAAATCCATAAAAAAAAAATGTAGGTTGCAATTCATAATTTTTTCGAATATTAATTTCATAATTCATATCATAAAATTATAAAAATTGCAAATTCAGCATATTTATGTTTGGGCACATTAGCATTATTGCTACACAAAAAATTAGCACATTAGGAACATAATTTCAGGAGATATAAATAAAAATATGAAAATGGAATTTAACATTAGAAGCACTCAATTTTGAATGTTTATAATTCAAAAGCTTATCATTCAAATGACTTGAAATTTGGTGTCTAGGCATAGTTTGAACCGAAGATTTGAAATATCCCGTTTAAATTGGGTATTGCCATTGAAAAAATGAGGTTTGGGTTAATTTTAAATATTTTTTTTCAACTACTTTTCAGCAGTGAAATACGCTTGAAATTATTGAATATTAAAGATGTGAATTACCACATTGCTAACAAGGCGTAACCCGGGCCCCTGGAATAGATCTCCAGTGCTCTACCACTAAACCACAAGGACGATGCCCAGCTTGGCATCTCTCACTTACATAAGTCGGTAAGGCTGCATCACATCTTTAATATTCAAGGTTTGGGTTAGTTTTAATATGTAGATGGCCCCTAAGCAAACTTTATGTACATCATTTAAAAGTAGACTTTATTTCCAATCGTTTGGTACCAGTAACTTCCGTCTACGATAACTTGTGGAAGAGTTAGTAGGGGGTGTTTACATTTTTTTTCCACGACTGTACTTATTTTTGGTACACACTGTGCATTGGATACACTGTGGTCAATGTTATTAAACATCCGATACAGTTTTATCGAAATCAATGTCTGCAGAGATTTATTTAGCATGTAGATATATGAAAATATAAATCCTAGCTCCAAGTGTTTTTTTGTACTTGTTACTTTCTTCTATCTTTACAAGGAAAAAGCATTGGATTCATGAAAATTTTCGAATCCCGGTTTTCGACGGATTTACACGTTTTAGGGTTCAGAGAACCATAAAAACAAGTTTTTACAAAATGTCTGTCTGTGAGTATGTCTGTGAGTCTGTGTGTGACACAAATTTTGTGGGCATTCTATCTCAAGAACTAATGAACGGAATTTAATAAAACTTTAGTTTCATTTAGTCCCTCATATAAAGTGGCGCTGATTACATTTTCGTGCAAATCGCTCGACAGGTGATGCTGATATGTTGCATTTTTCACGATTTTCGCAATAGCTCTATCTCAAGAACAAATGCACGGAATTTTTTAAAACTTCACACTTCGTTAGTCCTTGATATAATTTAGTGCTGATTACTTTTAGTGTAAATCGCTGAACAGGGGGCGCTGCTACGCGGTATTATTTGTAACTATCGCAATGCTCTATCTCAAGAACTAATGCCCCAATTTTAAAGAACATTCAGATTCAGTTAGTCACTGATATAAATTAGCGCTGTTTAGTTTTTAGCGGAAATCACCCAACAGGTAGCGCTGCTAGGCTGCATTTATCACGATTTCCGCAAAAAGTGTATCTCAATGACTAATAAATGAACTTGCTTCAAACTTCAGATTCAGTTAGCCCCTGATATAAATGGGTCCTGATTACTTTTTGGAGTAAATCCACCAACAGATGGCGCTGCTATGTATATTTTTTTACGATTTTCGCAATAGTTCTACCTCAAACACAAATGCACGGATTTTCACCAAACTTCAGATTCAGCTACAACTTGACATAAGGCGTTTGCTGATAAATCCCCTAACCGGTGGCACTAACATGCTTTATTTTTCAGGAAATATTAAGATGTATGAGATAGAAGAAAATTTTGGGATTGCCACATCCGACTAGTGTTTACTATTGTGTACACTACTTCAGTAAATGTTTGAATATTCAGACAAACGTACAACATAAAAAAAGAATGAAAAATATTTTTTTTTACAATATTGCGTTTTTTTTTTTTCATTTATCCTTTAAAATTACCATCTACGAAAAGGGAAACTATCTATTTTATGTGCTTTTAATGTAATTGTTTGTAATAGTCATGTAATACTCTCTTAAAAAATCTGCAACAAACTGTCTAGTCATTCGGCAGTTTTTAATAATAACGGTTAATTTAGCAAACTATTACGCGTACCTTGACTGTGAATAATTTTGCAGAAATCCCGTATTATGGATAGAATAGAGTTATATAACTGTCAGGTAACCGTTTTTCATAACAAAGGCCAAATGACTGAACAGTTTGCTCCAAAATTTAGCAGTGTGACCATATGTTTGATTATACTATGGTCAGAATAAATTTAGTTCACAGTTATGCAACAGCTTTTAACCTTCCCACGCCGTTGAGGAGACATCCTTAGTCTTTGCAAAATTTGTTTTTGGTACCAGCAATAAAAAAATAAAATTCACCTTATTTAATCAGAGCATTTTTGAAATTGTGTACTTGAAGGAAACTGCTTTTTAAAAAGTTGTGCCGATCGAATAAAATTTGTGTAACAGACGCCGGAGCTTTAAGGGTTAATAAAAACTGCGCAATGACTAGACAATTTGCTGAAATTTCAACACTGTAGATAAAGGCACGCTTCATAACATGCGTTTGAGTTGCAATTTAAATATAATTTCCTCACTAAATATTTTTCCTCATTATGATTATTGGGCGACAAATGTCAAATTTTTCAGTGCCTCTCGATTCAGCGATATCTCGGCGAATAATATTGTACTCGGAGGTAGGGGATTTTATTTATCTTTTTGAATGCTGGAGAATATATTACTAAATGTAAGTTCTAGGAATGGGGCATCAAATAAATGTAAATTTTGTACTTTAATGAGAATAAACACTTGCGAAATTCTTATGGAAGTAATCTTATGTTGAAGTACATTTTCTACAAGTTCGGCAAGTAATACAGATTTTATTTAAATGATAGTTGTTAAAGAGGAATTTTTGTACCAGAAAAACAGAACGATAATATAGTATTGCTAATTATAATACCAAAAAGCATACAAAATATTTTAAAAAAAAGAACGAAATCGCTTCCGTTGTTACTGAGAAATAATATACGCCAGTTTTAGCTGATTTCCATAGAAATTTGAAACTATTGTTCGCCCTTTAAGAAGTATAAAGTTCCGTGTAAAATAAATGCATAGATAAAAGCTATTCTTGATTTGATTATATTGTGTAATGATTATAAAACACTATCCCTATAGATGGATCCCTGGCTATCATACCGTTCACAGAAACTGAATGAAATCTCAGTTTAAAGTATTTTGCGGTATTTGCTCAAGAATCATATGAAAAACAAGTTAAACTCTAACAGTTAAGGTTAAAGTGACAACGATTTGAAAATTTCAAATTCCAACACATGCTTCTTTTATTGAAATGTGATTTCCATAGTGAAAAACCATAATTAGCGTTGGAATGATACCTGTAGCATGAAAATCGCCGACGCTAGATAGACTTAGAATGAAAAGTGAAAACAACTGTAGCGCTCACCAAAGCACGACTTTCTTTTTTTTCCACATTTCAAATTGTGTTTTCGGCTCTTATCCCAGGCTATTGAATCTCCCTCGAAATTAGAAGAAGAGACCAAGGTACTGAAATTTCCTTGTTCGGCATAAGGCACCGTCATGACCGACGTCTTCGCACTAAATGAAAGAAAAAGCACCGTGAAATGCGTGCCGCGTATCTTGCTTTATTGCGCTCTGAACAACATGCCACTTACAAGGAAAGAAAGTGGGGGAAATTTTGAAGTTTTGTTACCTGAACGGATAAAAGAATGTATAGGAAATGTAATGGCCGCAAAAACCATAATCTACGTCGAGGTCCGTGTACAGTAAAAGTTGTGCTGAGCTTCATACACAAATTTGAAGAAAGTGGTTAGACATGCGATCGGTCTCTGGCTGGATGATCTTTTCTTGTCGAGGCTGTTGCAGAAGTTCATGAGACGACATTCGAAGTTCCTCTTACATATGCACGCTGTGTTTCCCGCGTTCTGCAGTCGTCGAATACTACGGTCCGCAAAATTCTACCCTCAGTTTTTCACATGTTTCCGTATGGGATCCAGCTTGTCTAGTTATTGGAAGCAGGTGATAAGCAACAACCTCTAAATTTTGCGAATGAATTCCTCATCCGGTATGACTAGGATGACAGCTGGCATTTACGCATTCGGAGGACGGACGAGGCCCATTTTTCGTTGACTGGTAACTTTAATTCGAAGACCTGTGTGCACTGGGCAGACACTATTTCCCATGATGTGGTTGCATGTCCGTTACACACAAAAAAATGATTGTGTGGTGCAGTATAATAAACATCTTTATCCTCGGCCCTTACATTTTTGAAGAGGTTACTGCCGCAGGTCTGTAAACCTGTACGGTAATTGCGTGCCTCGCAATGCCTATACATTATTTTATCCGTTCAGGTAACAAATCTTCAAAATTTCCCCCACTTTCTTTCCTTGTAAGTGGCATGTTGTTCAGAGCGCAGTAAAACAAGATACGCGGCACGCATTTCACAGTGCTTTTTCTTTCATTTAGTGCGACGATGTCAGTCATGACGGTGCCTTATGCCGAACGAGTGCTCGCTATCTAGAAATGTTGATTAATTACGCAATTCCGAATTTCAACGGTGAAATGTTCTATCTGACGTTGTGTGGATGAGATGCAAGATGGTGCTCCCCTACATATGGAATCTTCTATGAAACGTTTCTTAACACAACAGTTTGTTGACAGAGTTATCACCAATCATTTCACGTTTCCGTGGTCGCCAAGGTCCCCGATCTTACTCCAATGTATTTCTGGGTGCGGCCATGACTAAAATCCAAAGTGTATGCATATAATACACAAACTGCATCTGATTTGAAAGGTGCCCTCAGGCGTCAGGTTCAACAGATTCTCTTACCATGGTACATGCTTTTGCGCTATCCACCATCTGTCGCATCAAAAGTGTCATCGTGTTTGAAGGAGGTCACGTGGAAAATTTGTCAAACACAATAAAATGTTTTGCTTTCTGTTGATTCTCTGTCCTCATTGCTGTCTTTCACTTTCCTTCTTAGTCTATCTATCGCCCGTGATTTTAGTGCTACAGGTACTGTTCCAACTCTATTTATGGTTTTTCACTATGGAGATCACATTCCAATAAAACACAGTAGGTGTTGCAGACATTTTGTCACTGTAAAGGTAACTGTTGGAATTTAACTGTTGTTTTCACATGATTGTTGAGCGCATACCTCAAACTATTTTAAAACAAAGTTTCATTCAGTTTCTGTGAATTGATTTGAATTCACATTGATTTCTTTGAATGATAGCTGGGGTCTCATATGTCGGGATAGTTTTTTTTTTATAATGACCCTGTACATTCCTATAATCAGTTGTTTAAGATAGCATTGCCATAACCTCTATTTTGAACCATTCTACATGCCTAGAAAACTGAAATTTCATTTCAACTTCCCTGTCTACTGTCACAACTCTATTCATAAGTTTTTATCGCACATTTATAAAAGTTATATATATACACAGTTATATATATATATCGAACTAAATGCTAAATGGGTATTACAAACGCATAGTTTTCCTATAAAATTCTGTTATATGTTATTCGATTTTTTTTCATTAAATTTGCATAGTGAAATATTGTCTTCAAATAAAAGAACATATATAAAGCTAGTACTGTTTTATTTTTAACAAGTGGGTGAGAAGAAATAACATTGTTGCAGATTTCTTTAAAATTCATTATATTATATTCTTCTTCCTTAAACAAAAAATAAATCAGTTTTTCTTTTAATTATTTGGACTCATGCTACGGAAATGTGAAGCTTTTATTAAAATAAATTATTCTTCTCTGAATAATATTTCAATTAACGGCAAATATACAACAGATAAAAATTATTCATGAATAAATACAAATGGAATTATGATACAGATTTAAATTCATGAGAAATATAGGTACTGGATTTATTTTAAACTATTAAATGCAAATCTACTAGACCATCTATGATTTTATTATCCACAAAGCAACTCTATCTTTATTGATGCAAATTCGCATGGCGACATAGTGTTGATTAAAAAAATCGAGAAATTTCAAAGTATTTATAATGTCAAAGGAGCCTCGTTATTTTTGTAGAAAATTGGGTTACGTAAATAAAAGTTGGACGAATTTTTCTTTTATAAGAATTTGAAATTTAGAGAAGAACATTTTATAATAAATAAAGACACACCTTGCTTAATAGTACACAAAACACAAACTTTAATAAGCTAAAAGTTAAATTCTACGTTTCGAGCTGTTTCTTCAGCCGTCTTCAGGAAAAATAGGATGGTTAAATGGCTAAAAGCTCAGAGATGAAGGCTTCCTGTGCGAGAGACAATCAGTCGAACACTGACTTCAATTTATCTTTTAGCTTATTGCAAAGTTGTGTGTCTTTATTTAACAAATAAATCAGTCAATTAAGATAAAGCTTTCAAACAAATTGCATTTGAAAATACTTATTTTCCTTAAATAATGTGGAAAAATTGAAAATGTGCGATTAAATACTTGCAAATCGAAATTTAATCGTCAATCGATGCCATTCGCAAAATGACGTCAACGTTACGCACGGACACGTTTTTCCTTTTTAATATAGATAGGCCATATTCGAAACTCTTCCTGTAACTGTATATTTACAGATTTTTAGAAATAATCATCACTTTTCAAGTTTATGTGCATTATTGCAGTGTGAAAACTGTTGAAAATGTCGATTTTCATATTTTCTGGCCATTTCCTTTTTTACGATTGAAAAGATTTAAAAATATCAACTACAATGAAAACAAAACACTACACTTTTGTTTTTATACCTTTAATCAATGTTCCTCAAATAATGTGCATTATTGCAGTGTGAAAACTGCTGAAAAAGCCGATTTTCATATTTTCTGGCCATTTCCTTTTTTACGATTGAAACGTTTTAAAAATATCAACAACAATGAAAACAAAACACTACATTTTTGTTTTTATACATTTAGTCAATGTTCCTCAAATTGTATTCGCACAGGAAGCCTTCATCTCTGAGCTTTTAGCCATTTAACCATCGTATTTTTCCTGAATACGGCTGTAGAAACAGCTCGAAGCGTAGAATTTAACTTTTAGCTCCTTAAAGTTCGTGTTTTGTGTACCATTAAGCAAGGTGTGTCTTTTTTATTATATTTTACGGTACAATTGTCCAGTATGTGTTAAAGAACTTATTAGTTGTTATTTTCAATTCAAAATTTACTTATTTAAATTGTGTATGCATCATGTAAAATAGGAATTTTCACTTTACACATATTTTGGATTAATCAATTAAATGTTTTTTTGTTATAACTGAAAATAATCCGATAGACGTGTCACGAATAAATATACTTTTAGAAAAATAAGTGGTAAATGTGCATTACAAATGCATAATTGTCCCATAAAATTCTACTTTTCGTTAATGCGATTTCATTAATTTCGTTGAATATGCATAGTTAACGGAACAATGGTATCTACAAATAAAAACACTTATTTTCTATATTATATCCCTTTTCCTTAAAGTAAGAAATAAATCAAATTTTCCTGTTCGGACTTGTGCTGAGGAAATAAGATGCTTGTATTAAAAGAATCATTCCTTTCTGGTTCATATTACAATTAATGAGAAACAAGCAACTCAAAAATTTATTCAGGAATAAATGCAAACAGAATTATGATAACGAGGTTTAAATCTAGGAGAAATGTAAATAATGTATGTTTTAGCTTTCACTTAAACTATAAGATACAGATTTTTATATATACAGACAGCAAAGCAACTTTATCTTTAGTAACGTAAATCTGAATCTCAAGATGAAGTTAACATAAAAAATGAGATTATGCTGTCACATGGTTGTACAAAATTTGAAGAAATGATTAAATGTGTGAAGAATTTTTCTTTTATGAGGATTTTAAAATTAGAGATAAGAATATTTAAGTATGAATTTTTAGATTGGTAATCACTTAATCTTATAAAAAGAGCAAGTCATAAAAGAGGGATCCAATTAAACGAAAAAATAATGGAAAGCAACTAATTGCGAAAAAAATGCCCGTTGAATCAACGGAAATATAATCAAAAGTGCTTGATTACATCTAGAAACCTCAGATACGGAGCTATTCTTTCGGTATATTAAATTTAGTTTATGATTTTTAATGTTTTAATTAAGTTAAGAATAGAATACGATTATCTGAACTAGATATTTTCTGCTTTGCCTTTGTTGAGCATTCAATTGTTAACTTATAATGATCTCGAAGGGCCATAAATAGCAACTCAAGCTTACAAACTTGCCGACATTTCTTCTTTGGCACTCTTTTTATCGAACCTTTTAAAATTGTGAAAGGTATTTTTCTTCTCAAATTCGACTAAATTTATTTCGAAACAGGTCTATGTGTCCTGTTCAAGCAGCTAAATTACTGTTACAAGGTAGTAGAAAAATTTTGCGAAAAAGTACCAGAAAATAGTTTACTATTTACACGATTGATTATAAGGCAAATAATATTAATTGTAATGAGACAAAATAGTAGTCATAATTTTAAAAACTTAAATACATTTCATCTTATTAGAATTTTTCAATGTTTAAAACATTTTAGTTGAGCAGGGATATAATTTCCAGAAAATATTTTAATGTTTGAGAGATCTTGCAGAATCAAACTTATCCTTTGGGACCAACGTACAGTCGGCAAAAAATAACACTGAATAGTAATGACTATCAGCAATTGACGCAGGAAAAAACAAAAATATCCATTCGATTAGAAATTGTGTCTTTCATAGTTTTTGATGAATATAATAAGCTTAGGTGGCCGTCTCCATGTTGAAATAGAAATATAATTTAAAAACTTCAATAACAGTATCCAAAGCGGCCTTTATATTTTGATTTTAGGATAACTTTTAACTTTGGTACAAAGCATTTGGTGAATACGATTAGGAAATATAAAATATTTAAAGTTTCAAACGTTAAATGTAAAATTAAAATTTTTACTTATATCTCTTGTAATAATTACTTTTGCACGCTTATTGTTTCTTTTCTGTAATGTCGATATTAAGTATTATAAATATAATTATATTATTATCAAGTACTCGCAACACTTTTTACATATAAAATATGAATTATGAAATTAATGTCTGAAATAATTATGAATTGTAACATGTAAAGATATCAGAAATTAATTTTTAAAATTTTTCGAACAAGCTTATACAAAATATCACTTCATTCCGACAAATAAATGTATGTTCAAAATACATTTATGCTCAAAACACGTTCAGCACTGCAATTTAAACGAACCTATAGTCACTAAGAAAAATGATCTCTTTCATAAAATCTATTATTAAAATTATAACAGCGTTCTTTGTTCTTTGTTAGAATATTGAAACGATTTGTTTAAGTTTTTCTAACACTGTTCCCCTTTGATAAGTATTAAAACACTAATAATAACAATAAGGTCTGTTAAATCTGAATCTTAATTTACGTAAAATAATAGCTTAATTTTAATATTAAATATCACTGTACCATTTATTGAAATTTCGGAGACATTTATATTTAGGCAGATTCAAGACTTAAGATTTGCTTTCCGGTGTTACAATTGGGGGCTACTATTACAAATACTAATATTTGCTTTTATTCCGATTTGGATACGGTACCCTACACGTATTTATAATATAAATTTTATTGTTTTTTACAGAACTTATTTTTCCAGAAATAAGAAGTTTCAAATATTCAGATTCAAAACTCGAGAGCTATTGAGCTAAACTTTTTGAGCTATGCTTATACAATTACACGCATATCAATCTCTTTTTGCAGCGATTTAAGATGAAATTAACATTCCAAGCAGTTCCAAACATATGCGTAATTCCTAAACCACTTAACTAAACGGTTTCCCATTTAGCATTCGATGGTAAACGTTACCGAATGATCAAATTTGATGTTACATGATCACAAAATTAGGTGTTAGTATGGATAATTTAAAAGTTTGTTACAATTTGTATGTGTAGATCCTCCCCTAAACAAAATCTAAGTGTGTCATTAATTTATAGACATTATTACTAATCATAGTCTTATTTGGTGACTAGCAGTTCCGCCTGCTATTGTCCTGGCAAAAAATAGCTCAAAACTCAAGACCATACCATTCTAAAAATCAAATTAAAAAATCGCAAAAATAAATTAAAAATCGCTGCACGAATTACGAACAAACTTCATAGAGAAAAGATATTTGCTACATTGAGTTAGAAGATTGAAACCCATTTCCTTTTAACAATGTGGGAAAATCGCAACAAATTGCTTAGAAACAGTAAAATATCAAAATTAGCAGATGACAAAAATCACTATACTGGGCTAAAAGATTTAAACTGCATTTCTTCTATGAATGTCGAACAATCTCTGCGAAACTGGAATAAACTCTAAAAATCATACACAAAACGAAAAATTCGAAAACTGTTGAGCGAAACCTTAAAATCGTAAATTTTATTGAAAAGAGGACAGAATTTACTATAGGGTCATTCTCCAAAACTAGGATAATTTCGTCATGAAAATTTTTTTTTTAAATTTCTTCAAAAATTCGGAAAAAAATTATGACAAGGACTAATGGGCATGCTAAATATAAAAATAATATCAGCAGAGATCATAAAGATGTTTTTGCCATGTAAATAAACTAATGTCCATGGAGTTGATAATACTTACTTCAACCTTACTATTTACAATAAAAAAAAATATTGCATTGAAAGTAAATCACTTTTTTTTTTTCAATTAAAAAATAATAAAAAATCTATAAATTTGCTGGTGACACTTACGTGTCTAGCAGATTAAAGACATTTTCTTATAAAATATACCTATATTTTATATTTAAATTTGTTGAAGTTCAGAATTATTATTATTATTATTTAACTTGTGTATTAAATGTATGACTATTAATTTGATTATGGTTATGTATATATATATATGCAATTCAAGTTGGATTCAATGGATTCAAGTTGTTTACGAGTGAAGGCGAAACAGGTGGCGTTTATCTTTATGAAGCATCTTTGGGTCGTCGCCACGAAGACGACCATCTAACAATGCCTTGACAATAATGCCAAGAATAAATTCATTAGTGCATTTACGACTGGTCATAAAGTGGACCACACACTTTCAGTAGTCCAAGTGCTCATTTCCCAGAGCCCCTCAAGAGGGCGGTGCCCTGTGGAACCGCACGGCCTCAAGTTATCGAATAAGATGTTTTGAAGTGTTCGTTGTAAGGGGGTCGGATATGATGTTCGCTGATTAAACGGAGAACATTCAAGCCCCATCCCATATTGTCCAGAAGAAGGGTATTACATAAGAGTATGAAGTAAGCAGATATAGTAAGTTGTCAGATTTATTCAAAAAGATGCTCTCCAGATGATGTAGTCTGATTTAGTCCTCTCTAAGTGCTTCTCAAGATGAGAAGTTGTTTTTCCTCAGAGTATTCGCAAGATGTGATAAGTACTCTCAGCCTATACCGAAATGCAGAAGTTGCAGTATCACCATGGCCTAAGTGGTGTCAGTTAAAATAGCTGGACTGTTTTAGACTCCAGTTTTTTTTTTTTAATCGGTTCACTAGTTGCATTAGTGAGACCGCATCGGATAGCTCGATTGAAGAGCTGGTGTTGGTGGCCTCTACCGCAGTTTATTGCGTGTGCCCGATATAATTAGAGACTTTAATGATTAAGTACATCTACCTGAATCCACTGGGAGTGACCTTCTTAACATCTTTCGAGTAGGAGAAGACATTGTCATTTTTATAAGTATTTTTGTTCCCTGTTTAAGCGGGTTTAAGTATATTTATGTATTCATTAATTAGGGATTGTATTCTCCAATTTGGTATCCATGTGTCTTAGTAAATTTTTAATTAGTAACTTAGGATTAATGTTAGAATAACAATGACTAGTTTTGATTTGTTGCTTAAAGCAAGCGTGTCATGTGACACATCTTTCCTAATTGTATATTTTATCAATACAAAAACCCTTAACGGGTTAAAAGTTTGACGCAGCACTTTACTTTATGGCTATATGAATCTGAAATATGGGTCTTAAAAATTCTGATATCAAGTTTTAAGTGACGCTGTGCTATTAAAATGAATTTATATATATTTAATTTTTCTTTTTTGTTGTATTTATTTTTAATCAGTGATACTTTTTCATTCAAGATATGAGTTTTAAAAGATATGATATCAAAATTAAAGTGACGCTGTGATCTGACTTAGATTAGTGAAAAAATTACTTTACACATACTTGTGTTTTGTCTTCTGAAATATATTTAGAAATTGAAACATTTTTTTTTTCAATACACTATCAAATATGTCATACATTTTCTCAGCTGATGTTATGTATTAAATGTATTTAATTCAATAAATTTATTTATCTTTTGCGTCACGATATCCAGAACCATCCGTAAAACTTGTGTAAACGTTTATTTTGCGTCATAGTATCTAAACTAAGTAAATAGTATGCAAATAGATAGTGTGATGCAAAGAAAACATTTACACAAATTTTACCGATGGTTCTGGATATCGTGACGCAAAAGATAAATAAATTTATTGAATTAAATACATTTAATACATAACATCAGCTGAGAAAATGTATGACATATTTGATAGTGTATTGAAAAAAAAAATGTTTCAATTTCTAAATATATTTCAGAAGACAAAACACAAGTATGTGTAAAGTAATTTTTTAACTAATCTAAGTCAGATCACAGCGTCACTTTAATTTTGATATCATATCTTTTAAAACTCATATCTTGAATGAAAAAGTATCACTGATTAAAAATAAATACAACAAAAAAGAAAAATTAAATATATATAAATTCATTTTAATAGCACAGCGTCACTTAAAACTTGATATCAGAATTTTTAAGACCCATATTTCAGATTCATATAGCCATAAAGTAAAGTGCTGCGTCAAACTTTTAACCCGTTAAGGGTTTTTGTATTGATATCATTACTTTTTTGAGGTTTAGGATCAAAAGATTAAAAAAGTACACCTTCATAGATAAAATTGGATTAAATTTTCCTAGAAACAAAATAAACTTAATGAAATACCAAAATTTTAGAAAAAGTGCATGAAAAATAGAATACTTTTAATTCATATCTTGGTACTACTTGCGGATTCGCCCGGAGTCCGCCTTGTTTCTTTGTTGATCATCGCCGATGTTAAATTTATTTATTTGGATTTATTTATTTTATGTTATGTTTGCTGTTGTTTATATTATGTTTGTTGTTGTTATGTTATTAAATTAAGCATAAAGTGATTATAAATGACCAACAAAGAAACAAGATAGCGGACTCCGGGTGAATTCGCAAGTAGTTCCCATATCTTTTTAAACTCATACTTTGAATTTATGAGAGATATGAATGATAAAGTATCAATGATTAAACTTTTATACATCTTTTTAAATTGAACATAATTTTTGCACATGCGATTATAAAAAAATAAAATGATGAAATATATACAGAGATTATAATTAATAGTAGGGATTGACCGAATACCGAATAGTTGATTCGGTATTCGGTGGTTCGGCATGTAAACTGAATATTCGGCTCCGGCCGAATACTTTTAAGTATTCGGCCGAATAATTGCAGATAAGTATTTTTTTTAGAATTAGAAGAATTGTCTTTTACTTAGCAGTAGAATAGGCTAAACAATGAGGTTTAATATTATGTGCATGAGTTCAGAATTCAGCTTGCACTACAAAAAACAAGTCAAAGGCCATTTTTTATTTCAAAAAAACTTTTTCCTTCCTAAAATAGTCTACATAGGGGTGAAATCAAAACAACTGCCAACTAGAGAAGAAGAAAAAAGTAAGGAAGATGCATCCCTTATTTAATTTTAATTACTTCTACATTAGTTTTTTTTTAATTTAAATTTATTTAATATGTATTTTCTTTAATATACACATCAAATAAGTATATTAGAGTTCATATCTGTATATCTAAGGTTATTAAAGAAAATACACACATCCAATAAGTATACTCCAATGCTTATCCTATAGCTTTTATAACCGTTATATCAAAATCGTTCAAATTTGTAATCTTCATCACCACAGTGTTAAAATATTAATCAAAATATAAATATCTATCAATAATTTGATAGAAAATAGTTAAATGTACAAATTGATATGATACTTTTTGTATTTTGAGAACATTCCTATTCAATATGTTTATAATTAGACAGTCAGTAAATCAGCTTATTAACAACATTGTTTCTTTTTATTTGAATGAACTTTTGTTATTCTGGTAGTCCTTATCCTTAATAATAGCCTGCATAGTTTAATACTTTCATAGGTTATTTTTGGGTATTGACTAGTGATAAAATAATAAAAAGTGATGGGTTAATAAATTTGTGAGTAGAAAGTCATTAAATTTTTTATTAATTAGATTTAAGAATAAAAATGTAACTGAATTAAATTATTGAGAATTTCATTTCAATTAAAGTTTATTAAAAAAGCTAGTATATGCAAAAATGCGTATTAAAAATTTTCAAGTATTCGGTCGCCGAATACCGAATATTCGGCGTACACTTCGACCGAAGCTTCGGTATTCGGTATTCGGCAAAATTGCTGCTTCGGTCAATCCCTAATTAATAGCATAGCGTCACTCAAAATTTGATATCATTATTTTTAAGTTCCATATTTAAAATTCTTAGAGAATAAGATAAAGTGCTGCATCACTAACTTTTAACCCATTAAGGGTTTTTGTATTGATACTACTACTTACAGGGATGGGGAATTTTCAGAAAATCTTACCAAACAAAGATTTATTTTATGAGCCAACAAGATACAACGTACAGTTCAAAAACAATGAGAAAACACACAGCAAAAATAGTTTACACTGTTACTAAGAAATTGTTACTATAGTAGTCACTGTAACTAAGAAATTATTAATTGTTATTAAAAAATATATACAACAGAGGAAAGTTTAGTATAAGATAGAACTTAGCACTATCGAAGTAAATTTGAAAAATATAACCAACTATTAAAAAAATGTTTTTGCCAGACCTTATATAGCCTGCAGTATTTTCAAAGATTGCCTAAAAATCCACTCGCCCTGCGAGGAAAGGTACTCGCCAGTGGCAAGCAAAATGATATATTTCCCATTCCTGACTATTTAAAGTGTTTTCAACTGGTTATAATTGCAAAAGAAGATCTTTAACATTATAAAGATTATAGTCTGATAATTTCAAAGAAATGTTAATAGTGTATTAATAATTTTAGTATAATGGCTGTGGTTATTGATAAAAGTTTCAAAACAAGTTATCTGACTGTTCTAGTAAAAGTTGCAAGGTAAGAGTAGTGTAAAATGATCATTGCATTCTTTTAACCAAGCATATACAGCATGGTAATTGTGAAAGTACTTTTGTATTTCAATGACATGTTTTGTAATTGTTTGTGGAGTTATATTGTCACCTAGAAGATTTAACCAATGAGTAGAGCAACCATATGCTTTAAGTATCAGTATCTCTTCATTCTTGCCTCATGTAGTTAAAATAAAATCCTTAAAACCCTGTTTTAAAATACTAGTATAATTTTTGCCAGCAACAAAAATTGTGACAAAAGGTATTTTTGATGTGATGGTCTTTTCCACTTCAGCACAAATTGGCCATCAATGGTTGAAGTTCACAATAATTTTCAGAAACAGATAGGTGAAATTTGTGATATTTACTTTTGCTAAGCAACGTAGATTATAGAAAATTGCAGACAATGGATGCACATATTATTAGTGACATTTTAGATACCGTGTCCTTGCACCATTTAAAAAAATAAAAAGCTAAACGTAACTAGAGATGAAAAAGCTGTATTTTATTTGGCGATAGATAATATTTTTTAATTGCCATGCGGCAGGGTTGGCCTTTTATGACTCATTCGAGACAAATTATTAATAATCTAAAATATTTCTATAGCAACAGTAAAAAAGTCTTAAAGATTCACTAGATGGAACCCGTCAAAACTTGATGGCACCAAACAAAAAAGTCTAACTCTTTAAAATGTTATTTAGTGACATAACAACATCAATAAATCTCTCATTATTTGGTACTAATTTCATATAAAATACATTCATATCTACTACGATCATAAAATCCTTATTAGAATCGGTAGATAATAAACTATGTAGTGCATACAAATGCATTTTGTGTGCACTAATGTTAGATAATGACGAAAATGTATTGTACAATATTATCGGTATCATTACATCGGTACAATATTATCGGTACATAGATATCGGTATCATGCTGATCGATGGCAAAGCACTTTTAAGTAGGGATGGGCAATGTCTAGAATTAAATATCATGATAAATCAGCATCTTTATATCATATTCCGATATATCGATTTAGGAAAGTGCCCCCCGGGGAGGGGAGGGGAGCAAAGTGGTGGGCGGAGCACTGGAAGTGCATAAAATGATTAAGCAGTCACAGGCCTTTCCAACGATATGTCACATAACGGGTGTCGGCAAAATTTAGGAAAGTGCCCCCCATGGGGGAAAAGTGGTGAGCGGTGCACCGGAGGGCCATAAAATGATTAAGCGGTCACAGGCCTTTGCAACGATATGTCTTATGAGGGGTGATGGCAAAATATACAAAAAGACCCTCCCTCGGAGGGGGGGGGAGGGACAAGTGGGGAGAGGGACCCTGATGGTGCATAACATGAATAAGCAGTCACAGGCCTTTCCAATGATGTCACATGATGGGTGTCAGCAAAATTTAGAAAAGTGCCCCCCCAGGGGTGTCCAAGTGGTGGGCGATGCACCGGAAGGCCATAAAATGATTAAGCGGTCACTGGCCTTTGCAACGATATGTCACATGAGGGGTGACGGTAAAACTTAGAAAAAAGCCCTCCCGCAAGGGGGGGACAAGTGGGTAGAGGAATGCTGAAGGTGCATAACATGAATAAATGGTCACATGATGAGTGTCGGCAAAATTTAGGAAAGTGCCACCTTGGGGGGCAAAGTGGTGGGCGGAGCACCGGAAATGCATAAAATGATCAAGCGGTCACAGGTCTTTGCAAGATACGTCACATAAGGGGGGGGGGGGCACAATTTAGAAAAGGCCCTCCCATGGGGGGGATAGGGATGCTGGAGGGGCATAACATGAATAAGCGGCAACAGGCCATTCCAATGATATGTCACATGAGGGGTCTCGGTAAAATTTAGAAAAGTGCCCCCCAGATGTGGAAGTGGGGGGTGGTCACCGGAGGTGCATAACATGAATAAGTGGTCACAGGCCTTTCCAATGATATGCCACATGAGGGGTCTCGGCCAAAGTTAGAAAAGTGGCCCTGAGGACCCAGCTATATAATTATTATTTCATTTGTCTAATTAAATCCACTGTTGCAAATAAAATGTTATATTTCATTTCTTTATCGTCCTGATTCACACATTGTTCGATAACAAAGAGCAAATATTCATCAACATCGCTGAAATCTAAATACCATAATGAAATGAAAGACATGGTGTCTGAAGCATAAAACGCATATACTCAGAGATTCAGCTTATACCGTCAATACCATAAATATATATATATATATGTATCATCTGATGTCAGTGATCACACAGAAAACTGCATGTACGATACTTATCACCCACCAAAACGAAATCACATACCATTAGTATCATGAACATGGAACCCGAGGAGTCGGTATTTAATATCACAATTTAGACTGGCAGAAGTCGCGCCGTTAATATCAAGAATACTGAAACCGAGGAATTGGTATTTTTAATACCACGGTTTAGACTTGAGAGGAGACACTCCGTTAGTATCATAATAATCGG
The DNA here is from genome assembly GCA_963932465.1 of Maratus speciosus. Classification (NCBI taxonomy): domain Eukaryota; kingdom Metazoa; phylum Arthropoda; class Arachnida; order Araneae; family Salticidae; genus Maratus; species Maratus speciosus. The sequence goes on along the minus strand of OZ010787.1, from coordinate 680,030,159 downwards.
AACAGACGATTCAGTATTTAATACCACGGTTTAGACTGGGTCGAATCTGAAGAAGTGCTGCTTAATGTTGCGGTTTAATGAAGAACCACGATAATCACGGTTTACATCACGATTATGATATTCATGATATACCGTTTTGTAAGGTTTTTTAATATCGTTATCACAATTACCATTTTATATCAATTTTATCAATATATCGCCCAGCTCTACTTTTAAGTTATTTGCATTAAAGTACATACAGATTTTTACCACAGAAAACAGCGAATGCTTACATGCATAAATATATAAATACATTGGCCCAGAAGCAGAATTTTCTGCGTCAGTCTGCAGCAAACAAAAATTTATCTGTGACCCAATAAGCCTACTATCATAAGAAATAACAGAAACACTTAAAGTAAGCAAAATTTCCATTTATAAAGAATATATATAATATAAGGATACAACAAATACCATAAATCTATAGACTTAAAGCAAATTTCAGCTATTTTTTAAGCCCAGCATTTATTTTTAAGTTGGTGGATTAATCTGCAAGGTTTAAAATAATCTGCAGCGCCCGCTTCCGTGCTGCACTGTTTCTGCTACTGGGTTGATTGGAATATATATATATATATATATTTTAAACCCTCCGAGCATCTTGAAGGCATTCCGGCATTTTCATAAAAATGCTTATAAAAATAATTTTAATTAAAATTTTCTTTTCCTGTTTGTTTCTAAAATACACTTCATGCTCCTTTATTTGATAGACATCTTGAAATACAATTCTGCTGAAAATATTTTTGTCTACAACAGATTAAAGTTGTTTTTGGGAAACAGAAAAATATGCTCAAACCGCTCAGAGAGTTAAAATATATCTTAATTTATTTCTGAGTAATATTGTACTGAGTACTGTTTCGGCCAGGTGTCATGAACTGTGCAAATACCGAATTAAAAAAAAAAAAAAAAAAAAAAAAAAAAAACTTGTGCACACATAAATGCACTCGCATATTAAAGTATAAATTTTTTAAATATAAATCAGTGTTGATTTCACCCCCCCCCCCCAGAAGATTTGAGATTTTGTGTTTTCAATGGTCAAAAAGTGCAATCCCTCCTGGAGAAAAGTGTGAATTCAACACTGATATAAACAATGATTAAAGTGATGACCTGTACATATGCAAAATGCTTAAAAACAAACAGTGTCGATTAATTTTCTTGTTTATACAGTACATACAGTGTTTAGTTTTGCTTGCTACTTTTTCGGCCAGATGTCACGCACTCTGCAAATACACAATTAAAAAAAAAAAAAAAAAAAATCACTGGTGCACACATATGTGCACTTGCATATTAATGTATACATTTTAAAAATATAAACAATCAGTCAAGAAACAGTACAAAGTCTCTTAATTTTTAATCTGCATTACAACAGTTCTTTAATTATGTTAGCTTACTTATCATAGAGTACTTTTTTAAATACACGACTTGATTAAAATGTTTTGCATTACAGTTTAATTGCTACAAACCTACAAACTGGTTAATTTATTTAATAGAAAACTTACCAATTGCTGAATAATGATCACCATCTTGCTGGGAAAAAAATAGTGTAACCAGTTTTGTGCTTCACACACTAATTGAGGAAGCATGTAAAACAATTTACTACACTAACTGAAAGATATCTGCATTAGAGTCCTGCATCAGATCGGGTTACTTGCTTTTATCCGAACCGACTCTTGGTTCGGATCGGATCAATAGTAGATTTTTTGTTGCAGGCCGGGTTCACTTTCATTGTTTCGGTTTGGGTTTTGACTCTAATTGGTCGACCTGAATTTCAAATGATATCCAAAGTATTTTTTCAGGTTGAAGATCTATGTACAGGGGTGGGGAATTTCTAGAAAATCTTACCAGCCAAGGATTTATTTCACCAGCCAGTAAAATGCAATCTACAGTTGAAAATTTTTATGACAAAATTATGCAACTCAAAAATAGTTGGTTACTATTACTATAATGCATTCTCATATTTTTCTTCCCTATAAATTTTAAAAAAATAAACAAGAGATTAAAGTTTAATATAAAATAGAACTTAGTACCATGTTTACATCGCAATAATTAGGAAAGTTGAAAAATATAGCTAACTAATAAAAAAAAAAGTTTTCGGTATATCTCTATAGTTTGCAGTTTTCAAAAACTACCTAAAAATTCACTCGCCCTGTTAGAAAATTCACTCGCCAATGGCGAGTAAAATGATGCATTTCCCTACCCCTGTCTATGTACAATAAGACCTCCATAATGGCTTTTCTTTCAAAAGGCAGACATTTCTATTTAACAAACACTTTTTAATTCCTAAACTTTATATATTTGAACTTTTATATAAGTTTGAATAACAGGCACCTCTCAATTTAAACACATGTAACATGTGTACATAAACTATCAAAAATATGATACATGTGGTTTTTGTGTGTATCAAAAACAAAATATTGATAATATTTTTCATATTTTGAAAATTATTTTTGCAGGTTCGGGTCGTATTGACTTAAAATCAGACATGGTACAGGCTCAGCAAAAAAAAAAAAAAAAGCTGAACTTTCACAGCCTCACAGACTTTTTACGAAATTCGAAATTTTCCGTAACATTTTGAGGAAATTTTCATTTATTCTGCGATCCCTTGACAAAATTAGTCTTTTTCTGCGACCATTTGACGAATCTTACCACAAGAATCTTATTAATGCATGAATTTTGTCTATCATCACTGTAGATTATAAATGTATGTAGAGAAATTTCTAAATCGCTCTTGTGAAGGAAAAGAAAATCAAAAAATTCACAAGTTGGTTACAAGAAATTCTTCAGTTAGTCTTGAAGAAAAAAAAAATCGATTAATTTGCCCATCTACTGCTTAAAAAATCACAAAATTCATCAATCAGTCACAGATGAAAAAGAAAAATCAACAGTCGGTTGTTAGGGGAAAAATCATAAAATTTGTCAAGTGGTCACATAAAAAACACACAAAAATTGCCAATCGGTAGGAGAAAACATACGATTCATTCATAATTAATATCCATTATGAGGTTTTTAGGTTAAGAAGGAATGATTTTTTTTTCTTTTTCAGAACTGAATGGCTGAAATTTCAGAACAGAATCACCCCTTGCTCTTGAAAATAAAAGTGATGTTCTCAGAAAATCATTGGCAAAAAAATAATTCCCCCCCCCCCCCCCCTGAAATCATGCCATGTTGGACAGCGCTGATAAAATACATTAAATGTTTTCCCACCAACCAAAACACTCATAATTTTATTGTCAGTGTATGTGAATGAATTCTTACTTTGGAAAAAAGCTTTTTAAAATAGGATTACACATATTATGTATTTTGAAATTTATTTATTCTGACTTTTTGGGAATTAATCGTGAACTTTTCTTTTGATTTAGTAATCTTAATGGTCTTCAGATTTTCAAGTGGAAGCTGTTTAGAAATCTATTGGTATGCATCATATGATAGGGCATAGAGAATGTCACTTTGGTGGTTTTTAACACAAATCGCAACCGTCTGTCAACAAACATTGAAAAAACAATGATAACTTAGTTTAAAATATTTTTTGAGTTATGGGGATCCCACAATAAACAATTTAATTAATTTGTAATTCTGACTTTGAATTTTAAATTTACTTTAGTGAAAGCATTGAAAAATCCATTTATTTGTTCCCATCAGAAACATTGTAATCTGTTCTAGCTAAATAGTTTTAAGTTTTTTTAGTACCTTTTTTCGCGAAAAATCAATCGGCAAAATTAAGAACTTCATTTTGTTTAAATTTGTTAATATTTAAAGATATTTTAGTTAAAACATTGTGATTAAACATTCATTGTAAGATATCTGCTTTAAAAATTTATATTTGTCTCAGCCTTTCCAAGTATTAAAATTTTCAGGCTTAATTTAACATATAATTTTTTATTAATGATTCAATTGTTAAAATTATCATTTTAGTTACATTTTCTAAAGAGTCAAGAACATATTTTTTGTTACTCGATATGTAATCAAAACGAAAGTTTAAGTTACTGCTGGATATTAAAACATTCCTATCGTAATTGATATGTAAACAAAAGTTTTCAGAAATTTCTGTTGCCCTTTTCAGAAGAAGCTATTCAACTATGAAGCCATAAGGTATTATAAAAATAATTATTGATGCTGGATATTAAAACATTAATAGATATTTCAAGAGAAAATAAAAGGTTCGTAATATCTACAAAACGATAGCGTGGTTAGGTTAAATCGGCAGAAAATAAAAAAGGACACATTAAATCTAAGTAAATCAAAAGAAAAGTTAAAAATGGAATCGTAAATCAGATTAAAAAACAAATAATAAATTAACAAAATACCTAATAAAGTGTAATCCAATAATTATTTATGCAAAGCAATGAGAAATAGCAATGGTTGAGTTGAGTCACAAGTCGAAAACCTCGAGTCACGATCATAAACAAAAAATTAAAAATAATTTTTTTTGAAAATTGAAAAAGAATGATAAATAACAATTATATTGAATACATATAATTAAAAATAAAATTCTCCTTTTTTAAAAATGAATCTAAATATTTTTTCGACAAAAAGCAGTAATATGGAATAATAATTTCTTCATAACAAAAGAGAAAGATAATATCAATCGAAATTTCATTTAATATATTTAATATTTTAAAACACATAATAATTAACATTTAAAATTTTAATATTTAAAAAAAAAAAAAGATTTACTGCCTACATTCAGATTGTTAACTCAACTTAGAATACCTAAAATGACTTTGCAAATCTTCTGATTTTATATTTTATACTCACAGCAGATGGATTAAGACTCCTCCTACATACGAAGTGACGTCAAACCTATTCACCAATCACAGACGAGAAAAGTAAAAAAAGCGATTTTTTAAAATAACGATTTTTAAAATAAAACGAGTTTTCCCAGAAAAAAGAAAAGTGTTATTCACCTCGTATTAATCAGATTTATATTATAATATCAATTTGAAGAAAATCGTTAGAAGCGTTTTCGAGATTTTCATATTAGGAACTTCCTCGATAATCATACCAACGTTTTCCCTTTAAAAATGGCTATTTAAATCTCAAAATATACTGCACGTAGAAATGTAAAAATTTCAGTATACGATTAGACTGCAGATATAAGACTGTTCTAGAAAATTCAGAACAATAGGACCTATATCTGCTGAGTTATTAAAAGGCGGCTTTTCGCGTTTTCTTTGATCTCAAGTTAGCTGTATATATAGAGTTCCGCCATCTACGAATTCTACGATACGATACGATACGATTTTAACGATACGATACGATACGATTTTAGGCTTAAGGCTGCGTCACTCGGAATACTACCGTCTTCCATGATTGTAAATAAATTTTTGTTAGTTGTTTACTATGTTACTATGTTATTAAATTTACTATGTTATACTAAATGTTGGAAACTGAATTCCTTTCCCGAATGTGTAAAAAATAGCCGAAAGTCGTACTAAAGATCGCTAAAATTGAAAAATAGCTAAGTAAAAAAAATTTAGTAAATAGGCTAAAAGTTTAAAACAAAAATTCATATTAGACCAAAAGTTTAAAACAGAAATCCATTTTCAAATGTCGAAAAATCGCCGTTAAATCCCGTTAAAAATCAAGAAACATAAATTTCACTATATTAGGCTTAAAGTTTAAAACCGAATCTGTTTCCAAAAAAAATCGACGAGAAAATCGAAAAATCGCTGGAAATTGCTAAATACTTACAAATTAGTGGGGTATAAATTTACTACCCACCAAATGGGTAAAATATTATAATCGAACAGCTCTCAAATTGAGAAAAAAGCTATTCGGACGCCAAAAATCTCTAAAAATAGTTAATATCGGAAATATCCCAATAAAAATCGTATAGGACAAAATATACTATATTATAACAAAAATTTGAAATCAGATTCTTTTTTCGAATGTCAAAAAATCGCTTTGGGACTGGAAAAAGTAAAAACATCTAATTAAAAAATGCTAAATATTCAAAAGTTGCAGGGGACAAAATTTAGAAACCGAAATCTTTTTACCAGTAATAAAAATCGACGCGAAACGCCAAAAATAGATAAAAATCGCATTCAAAATCTCTAAAATTCCAAAACATAGAGGTCAAAATTTACTATATCAGGCTAAAAGTTGAAACGCAATTCCTTTTATGAATATCAAAAAATCGATATGGGATTCGAAAAACCGCTAAAAGTCTCAATGTCTCAAACGTCTTATTAAAAATCGCTGAATATTAAAAATCGCTAGGGTCAAAATTTACTTCTACTGGAAATTTTTCAGGGATACCAAAAAATTGCTAAAATGAAAAAAATGCGTTAGACAAAATTTAATATATTAGGCTAAATGTTTGAAACTAAATTTCGTTTCGAATGTCAAGTAAATCGCTGCATAACTCTGAAAATCCCATTAAAAATCGCCGAGGACAAAATTTACTATATTCGGATAAAGGTTTGAAACCAAATTCCTTTTCCGAAAGTCAAATAATCGCCATGAGACTTTAACCTTCGCAGTACTACCGGGTGTCCCAAAAAGGACTGACTGATTTTAAAATTCAATAACTTGCAAACGGTGACAGATATTTAAAACATTCTTGCAGGAGGGTTATGCATAAGGTCAAAAGTTTTTTTACAGTGATTTTCAATTTTAGTTCGAATTACAAACAATAGATGGCGCTGCGATCAATAGACGCTGAATTCAGGCTCGATTTTTGGTACTTCGTGGCCCGGATAATACATTTCCATCTCCTTTTTCAGCATGGAACAAGAGAAAGGACCAGAAATCGAGCCTGTATTTAGCGACTATTGCTTACAGCGCCATCTATTGTTTGTAATTCGAACTAAAATCGAAAATCACTGTAATAAAACTTTTGACCTTATGCATAACCTTCCTGCAAGAATTTTTTAAATATCTGTCACCGTTTGCAAGTTATTGAATTTTAAAATCAGTCAGTCCTTTTTGGGACACCCGGTAAGATGGGGTTAATTTAAGCGTGAGTAATATACCGGGTGTCAAAAAAAGGACTGACTGATTTTAAAATTCAATAACTTGTAAACGGTGACAGATATTTAAAAAATTCTTGCAGGAGGGTTATGCATAAGGTCAAAAGTTTTTTTACAGTGATTTTCAATTTTAGTTCGAATTACAAACAATAGATGGCGCTGCGATTAATAGACGCTAAATTCAGGCTCGATTTTTGGTACTTCGTGGCCCGGATAATACATTTCCATCTCCTTTTTCTGCATGGAACAAGATAAAGGAGCGAAAATCGAGCCTGTATTTAGCGACTATTGCTTACAGCGCCATCTATTGTTTGTAAATCGAACTAAAATTGAAAATCACTGTAATAAAACTTTTGACCTTATGCATAACCCTCCTGCAAGAATTTTTTAAATATCTGTCACCGTTTGCAAGTTATTGAATTTTAAAATCAGTCAGTCCTTTTTGGGACACCCGGTATATATCAATATTAACTGCTTTCTATAGGATGTTCCTACTATATAGGATATCTTATTGAAAGATTGTGATCAGAAATGCGGAAATCAATGAAACACGAAAAGCAGGCATCCGATTAGAAGTCCTTTTACTTGGTCCTATAATGAGCAACTACGTGAAACAATGGGCAACAAACCTCCATCCGAAGTACAACAAAGTGCAATCAAACTGAAGTGCAGGGAAACGTATTAGAATAACCGTGCGTGTCGTAGGATGGGAAATTTCCGAAACAGTTGAGCAATATTTTCATGCAACAGAAAATTTGTGTTCAGAACTTACGGTTTTTAGCAAAATATTCATACTTTTATGAAATTTTATACGTACCCGTTATAAATTCGGTATTTCGGAAAAATTTAAAAAAATCACAAATTGTCATATCGGACTGCGATTTGCAGCACAAAATTTATGAAAAGTCCGATTTTTTTGTGGTAAAAGAAAAAAAAATTTCATAGAGACCCGGAAGTACGAATATTAAAAAAATATATAAGAAATTGTTGTACTAGAGCACGTTTTACAACACACAATAAGGCTTGTGAAAAACAAATTTCGTGGTAAGAGATAAAATAGTTCAAAGAGACTCTGTAACCCTTTCAGGGGCAAAGCACTTCCATTAGTATAATATTGAAATACGTGAATGGCACAGAAATTTACAAACCAATTTATTTGGAACTAAGAAAAAGCTATATTTCACATACATAAAAAACCGATTTTTTTTTTTAACCAAAATTGTACTGTGATTAGTGTAGGATTCATAAACATACCACCGCCCCTAAAAGGATTCAGTACGGATATCAAATATTTGCAAAACTTAATTATCGTACCAATGCGCATGTTCCATAATGAAACTTCAAACAGTCCTTTCCCATTTAAAAAAATTACGAACTGTTAAACCTTAAATGCCGGGAGTTGCTTTTCGGCAGCATACCCAATTTAGGCTCTAAAATATTAATAGAATAATATTGAAGCTATATTGCCTAATGTTGTCAATAAAATACATTCTGAAAATATTATTAAATCAATTTTCAGCATGTAGATGGTAACACTTGTGCTGTTTAAAAATAAAGATGATTTATTTTTTCAATTGTTGCAACTTGCTCTTTTTGTTTTGTTTGGAAGCTTGCGAAATAGCCTATATTGTTCTGCAGTGAGCAAGTAAAATTTATTTCTTATTATAGTTCCTAAAATTCTTGTGTGTTTAATATTATAGAATTTTATCAAGGGAAATTATTTTTTCAATTAAAGCCGATTAGTAAGTATTGCCGATTAGTAACAAACTGTTTTTTAGCCGTAAACCATACTTAAAACAAAATATGATTTTTTAAAGTATTTTTCCCATGATTTATTTAAAAAATGAAATCCGAAAAACATTATTACAATGATTTTTGAAAAATCAGGAATTTAAGGGTTAATACATTGTCCTTCACTATTAAAAAAAGATTAATGATCGTGAAGACACGAAAATATATTATAACCACGAACGATACTATACAATAACTTCTTTCGAGTTATCACCGATTTCGAAGAGCGTTCTTTATCATGAGAAACCTCAGAAACCAATATGTTTTTAAGATTTACACAATCACTTTTTAAAAAAAGTTCCTTCTGCTGCCACTGATTTTCGGAAAAGTTTCCGAGGAGTTTTTATAGTGTATTAATTATATTTCTCAATTCGGAATATAGGTTTTTAAGATACTATTCATTCTCAAGTAAACGTTTTCAGCCGAGTCATTGCATTTATGCATGCATGATTCACAAAATACAATTAATAATGCACCCCTTCACTGCATCACGTGCCATATTTGGTACATACCTAAAAATAGTATAATTGTCATTATGCGCCATGAATTTGGCTCATAGGATCACTGCAACTGATCAAGGATAATCCAAAGAATGAAATAACACTTATTTTGTCCATGTCAAATGGCTGCATTAGATATAAAATTAGAATTTGTTCTACGAAAACAGCAAAAAAAAAAATTCGATCAAGCTATTAAGATATAATTTTCTTTCATTATTTTTACTGAATACTTAAAAACATTACTATAAAAATGTTGTTCATAAGATAAATGTGTTCATAAGATAAAATTAATTAATTTAAGCTCATTTAATTGCAAAATATAGCAATACAATATTTTAAAACCTATATCTGTACATATATCTGTACACACCATAAAATATCAAATTTTAGCTGAAAATTTGAAATTTAATTTTTCTTTTACTATATTTCCCATTATTAGACCGATGTATAGATTTGAAAAATAATTTTTCATAAAAGTAGAAAAATTCGTGCAGTGAAAGGTTAATGTTAATGCTGTTAATTGAGGACTAACGATGGAAAACGTTGACAGTCCAAAAGAAGAAATTTTTCAAGAGAGCGAAAAAAAAGAAGGCGAAAGCACATCATTTGGCCCGTTTGATGCCCAGTTTTCCAACTTGTTTGAACCCTTACTGCTAGGGTCAGCACTTCAAGTGTTCTTGTGTTTGTTAAGCAAAACATTTTTTCGTAAAAAAAAATTCTTGAATTTTTGGTACTTTTATCGTTTTTTATTCTTAGTACTCAATTTATGATGTTGTTTCTAACTTATGTTATTTTTTATGTTTTGCGTAGTTTAATTTATACATGCAAGAGTAAAAAAATAAATGTTAATAATTTATCATTTTGTTTTAAAGCATGTTTTTTAGCATGCAAATGTTTTCGTGAGAATTAAAACAATTGTAAAACCTAAAATCAGTCTTGGTGAAACTGATGAATTCACGATAAAGACTACTTGGAAACGTTTCCGAAAATCGATGGCAGCAAAAGAAACTTTGTTTTTATAAATTATACTTTAGATTTTAAAAATATATTGCTTTCTGAGGTTTCGAAATATAAAAAACCCTTTTTGAAATCGAGAGTAACTCGGAAAAGATTATTGTATATTTTTATTTGTAATTATATTTTCCTAGATAAACTTTTTTTACAGTCTTTCGGAAAACGCTTTTAATAAAAATGTTGGGAAACTTTGAGGTAAAAAAAAAAAAAAAGATTGAAAGAAAATTTGAGTTATTTAGTTTCTCCACAAACTCGCTGATATGTCAAATTTTATAATGAAACTAGCTGTTTAACCCGTTCTACGCACGGGAGGTCATGAATTTAATTCTAAAACCAAAATTAAAAATAACTATTCAATCTAAAAAAATATTTTTCTACTACTGTGCATTTTTTTGATGAAATTTAATTTATCATGTTGCTATGGCAGCAGACTATGAAACGGCATATTTTGAATAAGGCAATAAATAGAAAAAAAAGTTTTGTTGATGTTTGTAATAAAACTTTTTTTTTTCATTTAACCCCTTAACGGTCGCATTAAATTACGGTTTAAAAATTCAAATTGCTGAATGGCACCACTTTTTTGAAAAAGAAATGTTCACCTTATTTAATGACAGGAAAAATGATACCATAATAAATCCATAATAACACTACTTTATAAAACTGGTGGGAATCAAACAAATCTGAATAATCTGAATAAACGTCACAGCCCGTGAATATGACTGGAGCGAGAATTTAGGGGTTAAAAAATGTAATTATTAAGCACAATTAAATAATCTCTAGTTATTTTCATGTGAGGTAAAACAACTATCGCAATACCCGCTAAAGCTACTTAGTATTACATCGTGCGTGGCGTACTTAATATGTATATCTCTAACTATTTGTTTGTGAGGTAAAGAATTATCGTAATACCCACTACAGCTTCTTAGTATTGCAGTGTGACATACGTTATATGTATGTCTCGCATCGCAGTAAACATTTAGAACTGGTTAGAACTCGCGCGATTACGGGTTGAATATTAAAAAAAAGGCAAAAATTCGTCAAAAACATAGCATTTTCGTGTGTTAGCCCCAATCGTTCATGAGCCTCCCACCAGCAACTCGTGTACCTGCGCCCTGCGGTTTTGGAGTTTTTGAAGTTACATAGATACGCGCACGGATTTTAGTAGGGTAGATTTTTATGATTAGTTTTGAAACTGTTCAATCGCTAAGAATAAGTACCTTTATTGTACGCCATGTAATCCGCAGAGAAAATAGTATAATATTTAACATTTAAAACGGGTTTAGATTCTTCATTTTGTATTCAAACGTTTCAATCTCCATAACATGTTTTGTCCAAAGAAATATTTCGTTAATACCCAGCAAAGAGGAAATTGCTGGCCAGCAGCAAGATAGGTCCTGGCAAAGATGGAGAAGTGCTGGCTGATGGTCTACCACTGCATGACCACTGCTGGACAGCTTCAGTCAACTTTGCTGTTGGAAATCATCAGATAAAATTCTGGTGGGCATCCATTTTATCTCATGCGCTGGCCCACCACTAGATGGAAGTGCACGAACTTTTGCAGTATTATTGCTGGGAATCCTTACGCTAGGTGGCGCTGCGAATATCGAAGACTGAGTATTTGAACACAAATCTGAAATGAATATCTCAACACAATTTAAGCTGTGAAGCTCATTTTTTTAAACTAAAAATATAGCACCACTGCCACCAACAAAATAAATAAGTAAATGAATAAATAAATAAATTCTTTATTTCAACGATCTTGTTTTAGGTAGCTTTCTTTACAAAAAAGCTACCTATTGCAGCCGTTCGGAGGAAAGCGATTTCAAAAAATTTTGGTATATTTTCATCGATCATGACCCCCAGACCCCGAAACCACCCTCCGTTCAAAATTGATATATATATATATATATATATATATATATATATATATATCTATATATATATATATATATATATATATATATATATATATATATATATATATATCTGACCTATGTCACACTGTAACTCCCGTAATTATGAACCGATTTCGATGAAATTTGGTGTGTACATAGTACATACCAATGTCTCGACCGAGTTCGTTGGCCAGCTTCATCCGCCATCTTGTTTCAAAATGGCGGCCATTTAAAATTTTTTAAAAATTTTAAAACTTGAAATGTGGTACCAAAAAATTAAAAATGGAAAAATATTTTTTTCTTATGTATTTGACCTTTATACAAAGATTCCGGGGCAGTTTTTGTTTCGTCTATATCTTAAAAAATGGCTGAGTTATAGCATTTTGAATTTCTAGCATGGCTGACATTTTGAAACGTCCTGAATTTTGTCACGCGATAAAAGGCGTATTTATGAACCGATTTGGATGTAATTCAGTGTGTACATAGTATATACCAATCTCTCGATCGAGTTCGTTGGCCAGCTTCATCCGCCATTTTGTTTCAAAATGGCGGCCATTTAAAATGTTTTTAAAAATTTAAAAATTGAAATGTGGTACCAAAAAATTGAAAATGGAAAAATATTTTTTCTTATGTATTTGACCTTTATACAAAGATTTCGGAGCAGTTTTTGTTTCGTCTATATCTTAAAAAATGGCTGAGTTATAGCATTTTGAATTTCTAGCGTGGCTGACATTTTGAAACGTCCTGAATTTTGTCACGCGATAAAAGGCGTATTTAGGAACCGATTTGAATGTAATTCAGTGTGTACATAGTACATACCAATGTCTCGACCGGGTTCGTTGGTCAGCTTCATCCGCCATCTTGTTTAAAAATGGTGGCCATTTAAATTTTTAAGAAAAATTTAAATTTGAAATGTGGTACCAAAAAATTAAAAATTGAAAAAATATTTTCTTCTTATGTGTTTGACCTTGATAAAAAGATTCGGGAGCAGTTTTTGTTTCGTCTATATCTTAAGAAATGGCTGGGTTATAGCATTTTGAATTTCTAGCGTGGCTGACATTTTGAAACGTCCTGATTTTTCTCACGTAATAACAGGCGTATTTATGAACCGACTTGGATGTACCTTGGTGTGTACATAGTACATACAAATATCTTGACCGAGTTCGTCGGCCGGCTTCATCCGCCATCTTGTTTCAAAATGGCGGCCATAAAAAAAAATTAAAAAATAAAAAAATTTAAATGAGATACCAAAAAAATTGGAAAGTGAAAAAGATTTTTTTTGTGTGTGTTTGACCTTAATACAAAGATTCCGGAACAGTTTTTCTTTCGTCTATATCTAAAAAAAAATGGCTGAGTAATAGCATTTTGAGTTTCTCTTGTGGCTGACATTTTAAAACGACCTGATTTTTGTCACGCGACAACAGGCGTAATTATGAACCTATTTGGATGTAACTTGGTCTGTACATAGTACATACCAATGTCTCGACCGAGTTTGTTGGCCAGCTTCATTCGCCATCTTGTTTCAAAAGGTTTGCCATTAAAAAAAATTAAAATTAAATTTAAAATTCAAAATGAGGTATTAAACAATTGGAAAATGAAAAAGATTTTTTTTATGTGTTTGACCTTGATACAAAGATTCCGGAGCAGTTTTTGTTTCTGAAAATTTGTTCTTTTGTTTATATCTTAAAAAATGGTTGATTTATAGCACTTTGAATTTCTAGTATGGCTAACATTTTGAAACGATCTTGTATTTGTCACGCGATAACACACGTATTCGCCTATTTCGATGTAAGAAGGCATGTGGATAGTATACATCAACACCTCGACCAAGTTCGCTGGCCAGATTCATCAGCCATCTTGTTTCAAAATGGCGACCATTAAATTAAAAAATATATATATATATTTAAAGTGAGGTGCAAAAAAATTAGAAATTGAAAAAGGTTTCTTTCTTAAGTATTTGACCTTGATATAAGGATTCAGGAGCATTTTTTGTTTGTCTTTACCTTAAAAAATGGCTCAGATATAGCAGTTTAAATTTCTATTGTGGGTGACATTTTGAAAAATCTGATTTTTTGCATGCGACAGCACTCCTATATATTAACCGATTCCGATGTGAGTGAGCATGTGCACAGCAATTACTAAGGTCTCGACCGAGTTCACTGCTTAGCCTCATCCACCATGTTGTCTTGAAATGACAGGCACTTTAAGAAATTGCCGAATTTGGCAGCCAAATATATGTTACTTCAAAGAAAAGCAGCTTGGATAAAGCTGACTAATTTCGCGAAATTCTCATTCATTATATTGATAAAAATTTGTATTGGATCTCCTATATTCGGTTTCCACTAAATTGAGCTTCGTGTGTTTGAATGATATAATTTGGCTTTTTTTAAATAAGGATTATGAAAGCTACCTCTTCCTCCCGGCACTGGCCGGAAGGACTTTTTTCTCCTTAAATCTGGTTTTACTAGGTTACAAAGGATTTCGGTTTTCATAATTTACGCAGTTCAGAATCAATAATAAAAAAAGCGTATAAAATACGTAGTTTTTCTATACAATAGAATAATTTCTATACCAGTTTAATGGTTGGGAACGTAAATCACAAAAGAAGCAAACTTGAAATAGTGTAATGAGAGCTTGAAAACTACGAGCAGTCGTAGCGTACGTTGAAAGCACTTGTTCATGTCCGATCACAAAAACCAGACAGCATCGAGCGCGGTCAGTACTTGGGAAGGTGACCATATGCAGTTCAAATATTTCTATAGACATTTCTATTACAGACAATTCAAAAGATATTTCTATAGCTCTTGGTGAAACTAGCTTATAGAAAAAAGAGCCATAATAATTTGTTTTTTTTTTATAGAATTCTATAAGAAATTTTTGTAAGGGAAAGTGCTGGACGAGCAAAGGAATAGCAGTGGGATATGTGCTAGCACTGCAGGAAAAGTGCCGGATTAAATTAATGTGATGGCATACCAATGCTGGCCTGCTGTTGTCCCTCACTGATGGGCTGCATTCGGCTCGGACACTTTTCGACAGGTTTAAGTAATGGCACCCTTGCACTTTACCGCTGATGGGACTGCTGGCTGCCATCTTTTTTCCAGCTGATGGCCCACTGTTTCTTTCTTTGCTGGGTATAAAGTAGGGGTGCACAATCTTTTTAAGACAAGGGTCACTTACAAAAATGTTTGGGTTGTCGAGGGCCACATGGAGAGAATTCTATTTCGAGGAGGTGATGTTTGACGTATAATCAGATAAAAAAATTATGGTTTCAGAGGGTGGGGCATTATACCCCTCTGGGTTTCCCTACCCAGGATATGAATCCAATTCAGTTGGTAAGGATATATTACGAAATTCGCGATTTTTACGCGCCGGATCAAAGAAATTCGTCATTTCCCCGCGCGTGATCTGCAAAATTCGCAATTTTTCCGTGCCCAATCAACGAAGTTTGCAATTTTTCCGCCCCTGATCGACAAAATTCGCGATTTTTCCATGCCCGATCGACGAAATTTGAGATTTTTTCGCTCTGATTGAGGAAAGTCGCGATTTTTCCGCACCCGATCAACGAAATTCGCAATTCTTAATTAACTCTGAAGAAATTTGCAGTTTTTTCCCGCGGCTAATTGATAAAATTCGCGATTTTTTCTCGCGATAAACTGACGAAACTCACGATTTTTCCGCAGCCGATCAACTAAATTCTCAATTTCTCCGTGCATCATCGACAATATTCGCAATTTTTATCGCGCCCGACTAACAAAATTCGCGATTCTTTGGAACCCAATCGACACGCTTGCGATTTTTTCGTGCCTGATCGACCAATTTTGCATTTACCCGCGTCTGGTCGACGAAATTTGTGATTTTCCGCACCTGATTGACAAAATTTGCGACTCTTCCGCGCTCGATCAACGAAATTCGCGATTTTTTCTCGCAATAAACAGTCGAAACAGGTGATTTTTACGCATCCGATGAACAATTTGAAAATTTTCCGCGTAATTTATAACAAAACTGACGATTTTACCATACCCGACCAGCAAAATTGCCGATTTTTCCGATGTCGACCGACAAAATTCGATATTTTTCCGTGCCCGGTTGGCAATATTTGTGATTTTTTCCCCCGTCTAATCGACAAAATTCGCGATATTTCTGAACCCTATCAACGAAATTTGCGATTTTTCCGCGCCTGATAAAAAAAATTCGCGATCTTTCCGTGCCCGATCTATGAAATCCGCGATTCTTAACTGACTGACGAAATTTTCAATTTTCCCGTGGCAAACCTACGAAATTCACTATTTTTTCCTGCGACCTATGGACAAAAATTGCAGTTTTTTCCCGTTATAAATTGAAGAAATTCTCGGGCCACTTTTGGCCCTCGGGCCACAGGTTTTGCATCCCTAATATGTGCATCCCCCCTGCACAAAGCAACAAGGACTGAGACACACATATGTGTGCATTCTGTTTTATTTTATATAGTTTTGTATATCACTGTTAATAGACTAGTGCATTAACCGTAATAAAATTTTCTAATGTGTGAGTTTTCAATTTTTTAAGTTTTGTGAGAAAAAAAATGAGAAATAAAATGATATGTTTAAAGTGATTTTTCATATTTAATTTTATTGGATACATTTTCCAAGATATGTGAACCAAGATATGTTTACTTATAGATTTAATATCTTTTAGCTTGCACTTCTATAATTTAATCTTTTTAAAATAGGAAACGATGTATAATAAATAAAATAAACTGTAATAAACTCTTTTAAAATAAACGGTATATAATACAATCATCCATGTTGGTTGCAGAGAATATGTTTTTATTTCAAACCACATAATACTGGTAATAATATAATATACCAATACTGGTATAGTGGTACAATTATACTGGTAAAATTTTATATAGCTTAATTAACTGGTTTAATTTTATATAGCTTTACTCTCGATACAAATTGCACTTTCTCGGTTAGAGTTCAGAATTTCCTTGCCCTGAAATTTTTCCCTTAGGTGTTGTTCTATTTTCGAAGAATAAATATAATTCAATATTACATTCCATTAATAGTCCAAATAAAAAATTTTAAACTACGTAGATAAAATACATGACGCAATGATTACTGAATCCAGAGCTCCCACTCGGTACGTTTTTTTTTTAACACCACTTTTATTTAAAGAAACATTTTGTTTGTAAATTTCGCAAAATCATAGCTAGAATAGCGTTTTTCTTGTAATTGTTGCAGAAACCCACCACGAATTTTTTTCTAAAAAAATACTGGTTTTCAAAAAACGGACCAGCAGGTTCCTTGCTGAATCAAGCAAGAAGGCGTTGAATAGCAATATAGGTGGTTTCAATGGTGGGTGAATTAGGTCGGTAAATTGAATATTAGGTGGATTCTATTTCGGAAATTTCGCCTTAATTCAGTTCTTTTTTCCCCTATAAGGTTAGTTGTGGTAACTGGGCCATGATTTTACAATCTGATTCTGGATTTTCTGACAATTCAGGTTCAAAAAGCTAATGTTCATTTGAATTAAAGTCTGAACTTCTGTAAATGTGTTCAGTTAAGTTCCCTTTATCAGACAGAAATGCTGAAAATTACATTTTAATATTTAAAAATATAAAAATATGCATATTTCATCTTTCTTTCCTCATGGGTCCAGTTGCCTCCCAAAATGGGGTAACTGGACCAAGGGGGGGGTCTATGTTCCACACGCGTTTATATTTTTTCATATCGGATATAGGGTCCTGTTTGAAAAAGTGTAAACAACTTAAAAAAATTTAAACCAGGCAGATCATGTAAATTATATGTCAATAAACAGCGTTGTAAGGAAAACCTTTGCTGTCAATATGTCTAAAAAAAGCAATAAAAGTGAAAATATTAGATTTATTTATACCAAAAACATAAAACTTAAGTAAGTACTTATGCACTTTAGTATAGATAATAAGTATAAAGTCACATGGGTATTTTAAGGAAAAAAATAGTAAGGTAAATCTATGAACAAACAGCTACGTAAGTACTTTATCTTTATCCAGGAGTCGAATTATATAGGGAAAAATTTATTGTTCCTACCAGAACCCTTAACCCGTAACTGGAGAGATGAATTTTCTTACGCGTTCAGAGATATAATGTTATTTTCCTTTTTTTCTTTTGTAAACAGCATTGGATTTTTTTCAGAAACGCAATATATTCTGGAAACCATGTAATGACAAAAGAACTACTTTCCGGTACTGAGGAATGATTTTATTCAAGGGCAAAAAAAAAACACATGATAATCAGAGCCAAAGAACAACGCGGAGTCATTCTGACTCCCGTCTCCAGTTACGGGTTAAAGAAAGGTGCGATGAAGATATTTTCAAAATAGTGGTAGGAACGATAAAAGTTTTCCTATAGAATGCGACCCCTGGTTATAGTACAATTTCAAGGTCTGGCTATCTCACTTTCAGGGGCAAGGTACTTGCATTCGTAAAATGTTGAAATAATTTACTGACACCAATATTTACAAGAGAATATATCTGAAAACAAGTATATTTTCACGTACATAATAAAGGTGAAATTTTCATTATAAAATCCAGGTGCGACTGTGGCAATTAGGAATTAAAATTAAGTGATGCCATAACGGCATCACCGCCTCTCAAGTGGTCAAGAAACTTGGTTTGATACCACTCAATATGCTTTTTTTTAAATTTCATAACTCAATTTTAGCCCCACCAGTGGCTGAGAGGTTCTGCTCTCGAAGCTGGTAGACGGGAAGTGCTGGGTTCGAACCCAATCGCGCCCGTCGGCCTAATCGTTCGGAGTTTTTGTGGTTTTCTTCGAACCTTGGATTTCCAAGCGTTAATACGGGTTAGGTTCCCTTAGAAAGACCCCCATGAAGGGCACCCCCCCCCCTTGGCCTATATCCCTCGTGCAGATAATTGGCCCTCACAAATACAACCAACAACCATAACGCAATTTTAATAAGGTATTCTATCATTTTCTTTATTAGTCCAGTAGAAATAGCTCAAAAAAGGGCCTTGCCTTGCAAAAATTCGGGTAACTCTGATTTTCAGGTATTGTGTATAGGTTGACCTTCTAATGAATAAACCAAGTTTTCGACCTTCTAGACCTTGTGCGTCTTTTAATATATCGAAAAACACAAAATTTTTCGACACTTTTTTCGATTTTTCCTGATTAACTCGATTTCGGTGCAATTTACAGAAAAAAATTATAATTACAAATTTGTTGAAGACAAAATTATCTACAACATGCACTATTCATGTTTACAAATTGACCAAATAGGAGGCGAGATATGGAGACGGGAAAATAGGGTACAATTTCCAAAAAGTGGAAAACAAAACAAATGACGTTAGTTTTTCCTTAGTTAACCCATTTTTATCTTTTTTTCCGTTTTAGGGACAAAAGTGTCGTAATAAACTTCGTAAAGTATGAAATATCCTACAAGTTTCATTCATTAGAATATTAATTATCTCTAACAGACTTTAAAATCAGAACAACACGATTTATGGTTAAAATAAGAAAATACCGCCTGGCAAGTCACTAATTTAAAATCGAACTTTAATTTTTGATACTGAATAAACAAAGCAATTAATTGATTATAGTAGGTACAATAAAAATAATTGGAGAATTTTTTTATTTATTTTATTTATTTATTTTTTTTTTTTTTTTTGGGGGGGGGGGGGGGGGTGAAGTTAACCAAAAAACCTAGTCGGTAGATATGGGCGCCGCCCAGAGTTTGGGCTAAGAATTGGAAGTCGAAAGTAAAATTAAGTGCTGGGAATAATATAAAAATTTACTGCAACATAAATAAAATATAATTTAGAAAATTTTAAAAGGAAAAGAATTATACAGGGCCGAAACTAGAGGGGAGAGGACATCTGCTTCATTCGTCAGAATGGAACGCAAAGAGGGCGCAAAATGAAGATTTGGTTTGTCGTATTTGTATTAATTTGTCACACAAATTTTTGTTAGTTAGTCAAAGTTTACATTAATGCTAAATCTGTCTGAAATTGAGAATATTATTTCCAACATAAAGAGGACCAACAATTATGCTTATGCATACTGAGACGGAAACCTGTATAAAGCGGAATTGTTTTCGGGAATCTTTGAATTCAACTTTAAATTTTAAAATAAAGCAATGGATCTTATAAAATTCTGTGTGTAAATTCACTTTGCGCAGGAGGGGGAGAGTGTGTGCGTGTCTGTGCGTGTTTGGAGGGAGGAGGGGAGCAAAATCCATGTTTGCCCCTGAAAAAAAAAATCCAGTTTCGGCCTGGAAGTATCAAATAAGAATAACTGTTAAAAATGAATTCAGATTGCTCAAAGTGCATGATTCTATACGTTAAAAGTATAAGCCGAAGAAATATTGACAGTTAATCAAGTATATGAATATTATTATACTATGTGGAAACGCTCCTGATGTTATACTGGACCTTGAAGACTTTGACGACCTAAAACAAACAATCGAGTCAAGTACAAGAGACGGGCTGCCAGGGCCAAACAGCAGGAAAAGGAAACATGTATAAAGTGACTATACTTACTATATACTTGTTGATTAGTATCTTGTACATGATATAATTAGTGCTTCCAATATAAAAAATAAAAGCTCTTTTTTAAAATTACTAAATTGTCAGACAGTATTTTCCTGTTTTAAAACAAAATCTCGTTGCTGTGATTTTCAAAGTCTTGTACAAAAAATAATTACCTAATAAATTAAACTATGGTCTACTTCATGCTTTAAAAAGTTGATTATGACTGGTTTGATTCTGAAAGGCACTAAAAGTGCGCTATAAAGCAAAAAATACCGTCATTTGTAGATTTTTGAAATTTTTGAAAATTTTACCCTATTTTCCCGGCTCTGTAGCTAGTCTCCTTTTTTTTTTTTTTTTTACTGTAATTTCTTACGTATAAGCCGCAGCTATGTTAAATCTGTTGCAAATCAGAAATTGTTTTTAAAAAATGAAGTCAAATAAATGCTAAGCAGAAATAAATCGCAATGTATTTAAATATATATATATGGTAAAAATCAGAGTTATCGTTATATTGTTTGTTCTAGATCGTCAAAGTCTTTAAGGTCCAATATAACACCAGGAGCGTTTTCACATAGTATAATAATATTCATATACTTGATTAATTGTCAATATTTCTTCAGCTATTATTTTTAACGTATAGAAGCATGCACTTTGGACTTTCCAAATTCATGTTTAACAGTTATTCTTTTTCAATACTTCCAGGCCGAAACTAGCTTTTTTTTTTTTTTTTTAAATTCTGGGGCAAACATGGATTTAGTCCCCCTCCTCCCTCTACACACACACACTCTCTCTCTCTCTGCCCCTCCTGTGCAAAGTGAATTTACATACAGATTTTTATAAGTTTATAATACCCATTGCTTTATTTTAAAATTTATAGTTGAATTAAAAAAATACCGAAAACAATTCCGCTTTATACAGGTTTCCGTCTTAGTACGCATAAGCATAATTATTGGTCTTCTTTATGTTGGGAATAATATTCTCAATGGGGGATAGATTTACCATTAATGTAAACTTTGACTAACAAAAATTTGTGTGATGAATTTATACAAATACGACAAACCAAATCTTCATTTTGCGCCCTCTTTGCCTTCCATTCTGCCGAATGAAGCATATGCCTTCCCCCATCTAGTTTCGGCCATGTAGAATCCCTTTACCTTTTTAAAATTTCTAAATTATATTTCATTTATCTTTGCAGGATTTTTTATATTATTTTCAGCACTTAACTTTACTTTTGACTTCCGATTCTTAGTCCAAATTCTTGGCGGCGCCTGTATATATCGACTGGTTTTTTGGTTAACTTTACCCCCTCCCCCCAACTATTCTCCAATTACTTTTTATTATACATACTATAATCAATTAATTGCTTCGTTTATTCGGTATCAAAAATTAAAGATCGTTTTAAAATTAATGATTTGCCAGGCGGTATTTTCCTGTTTTAACCATATTGTGTTGTTCGGATTTTAGAGTCTGTTAGAGATAATTAATGTTCTAATGAATGAAACTTGTTGGATATTTCATACTTTACAAAGTTTATTACGACACTTTTGTCCCTAAAACGGAAAAATAACAAATGAAAAGGAGTTATTAAGGAAAAACTAACGTCATTTGTTTTGTTTTTTCCACTTTTTGCAAATTGTACCCCATTTTCCCGGCTCCGTGTCTCGCCTCTTATTTGGTCAATTCACAAACATGAATAGTGCATGTTGTAGAGAATTTTGACCTCTACAAAATTGTAACTATGAGTTTTTCTGTAAAATGCACTGGAACCGAGTTAATTAAGAAAAGTTGAAAAAAAATGCCGAAAATTTTTAGTTTTTTCAATATCGTAAAAAACGCACAAGGTCTAGAAGGTCGAAAACTTGTTTTTTTCATTAGACGGTCAACCTATACATAATACCCGAAAATCAGAATTACCCGAATTTTTGCAAGGCAAAATGCTATTTCTACTGGACTATATTGTGAGCAAAAAACAATGGAGAAATTTACTTCCCGTAGTAAGAGAAACACAAAAAAATTATTTATAACTATTGGGGTAACTGGATCCACCATGGTCCAGTTACCCCGGATACATGTCCCAGTTACCCCATTCTTGAAAAATTTATGGGGCAACTGGGACACTGGGCTTACATTTGAAACATGAATAAATATGTATAGATACCTAATAATATTAATGTAGTTATATGTCTAATCTTTAAAAATATATATATTGTTTAATAAAAGTACTTACAGTCTCTTAATAAAAAGCCGAGGAAGTTCAATCATATTGACGTTGTTTTTAAAAAAAGCAACGTAAACGTTTGACAACCTATCACAGCAAAGTGGGAGTTATGATTGAATTGATACACGTTGTTTTAGGAAGTAGAGATTAAGGTGCATTGTTCACAAAAGCTAAAACTTAAAAAACACCAAATTTTTTTTTTATAAAATAGCCTATGGCTCAGTTACCTCGTGGATCCAGTTATCCCAACTAACCTTACCTTATTTAACCTTTTATTTCTCGCGCCCGTCCTATTTTCGGGCTGGAGATTTAATTGCTAGGGAAAACTTCTGAAACCAGAAAAACTTAAGTGGCATTTCCGTTTGAAGTCTTTGAATATTGGCGTTTGTTTTTTGGCGCTGATTGTGGTGTTAGACTTTGTATTGCATGTTTCAAAATATATCATACTCAAAAAAATTATTAATAATCAAAATTTAATGTATATATATTATTTCAAATAATACTTGAAAACATTTGTGTGAGGGTGATGAATAAAGATCTAAGATGTGAAAAATAAATGTCCTAACACTAGAACGCCCGAAAATTTAACTCAAGTTTCATAAAAATATTTTACACCAGCATTTTTATTTAAAATTATTTGACTGATTTATTTAACGTAAATCTGCGTTTTTAAAATTTAACTTATTTGAGGGAAGAATTTCTGGTTCCAATTGATATTTAATTATATGATCGGAGATTAATCGACTCATTTCGGGCGTTCTTGTGTTAATCTCATTAATTTGTATGGTGTAAAACAAACATTAAGACACAGAATTCTCTCATGATGGCTTTCTTACAAATGTGAATTTGTTCTATAACATCTTTTTTTCCCCTTAAAGAAAAAATATTGCGTTTTTATTTAAAAACCTTATACAGATGGGTGACAAAATAATACGAACACCTACGATACCAATAGCTTACGAATTGCAATTCTTCCATAAATGTTCGGAGCATGAAGTTCCCTTTGGACAGTTCTTTCTGAAATGGAATTCTGGAGATGACTATTTATCTCTGACGTTATCTGGGATAAAGATTGCCAGGGCTTTCGGACCGCTATGCGGGTCAACTCTCTTTTATTATTCTCAGAAAGCTTTCTTTTCTGTCTATTGTTGTACTTTGCAGACGACACTTTACCACATTTTATGTACGCTGTCATAACGGCTGATACAGTGCTACTTGCACGCCCGAAATAATTGGCTATTTCCGTCATGGAGCAACCAGCGCACCATTCCCACAATCACTTTTTTTTTACTCTGACAGGTCAATTGTGAGGTCAATTACTATGAGTTTTCAATAGCGTATAGTACAACACCTATGACTGATGTTGAGCGACTGATACCTTAACTTTTCATAAGCACTAGGTAGCAGAATTGAGTTCAAAGTGACATGCACATTCTGCTTCTTCGAAATGGACCATTCATTTTTCATGGGTGTTCGTATTATTTTGTCAACCATCTGTAATTATTGAATTTTTGTAATAAAAAAATAGGTACTTTTTTGATGGTTTTTCCAAATATTAAGCAATCTTTAAGGAGTTAAAGTACCTACTCAGCAAGTAACTAAAAAACTTAGTCAAACATAAGTTATAAACCAACATAGTTTATAAAACATAGTCAAACATAGTTTATGAAATGTAAGCTCAACTTTTAGCTGCAATATATTTAATAATAACGTCCTTTTTACGAATGCTTTCACCAAGATAATAAGAATTGGAATAACTGGAACAAATATACATTTTTTTTTTGTCAAAATCCATGTGTCATATGTTTGCCTGTACCTTTCTTAGTAAAATAGTCATCCAACTTGTATTCTGTATTTGAATTTGCGACAAAAATATTAGCGGGATTGTTTAATTTACTCTAAAAAGTTATAAATAATATTAAATAATGTATAGCTCTGTGTCAATTTCTATTTCTAGCTATTTTAATGAATCTTTTAAAGCACATATCATTTCAGTCTCATTACGTATATGGAATAAAGATTCTTACATAAAGCATTTCTATTCTTTAAGTTCGAAAATAAGAAAAGTACATTTATCCATTCCCTAAAATAACTGTTTTCTAATAATTATTCTTTTCGAAAATTCTTTAAAGGAATAATTATTTCCTAAATAAATTGTTATGTTAAAATGAGTTCTGTAGTTATTTCAAACAGGATTTATGTTAACCGAAACGCTCTTAAATAACCCATGTCATTAACCATTCGCCTACGTATCGGGACATTTACGTCGTAGTGAACTATTTTTATTCTTATCCGTACTACTTTTTAAAAAATAATCTCTGCCATACAAGGATATTTATAAATTAGTCTATCAAAAAGAAAATATTTTGAAAATTGTGGTTTGATTGAATAAAAAAATTATCGCAAGTCCCTGCCAGTAACCAAAATGTTAATTTGACACGAAATGTTTTTATAAAACGAAGAATCATCGCTCTAGTGTTGGGAAAATATTTCATGTCAATATTGTAAAAGGTAAAAAAAGTATTGTAAAAGCCAATAATGGCTCAATACTGTTTTGCTGCTAGAACGTTCAAGCAAAATGATGTCTTTCTTAACAATATCCGTAACACACAACGTGAAATCACGGTAACTGCTTATATAACTTATTTAGACGCAATCAATGGCATGGACATGTGAAACATTGCAGAACTTTGAATTACAAAACTCTGAATTACAAAACTTTGAATCCAAATCAGATTTTTTAATTTAAAAATAAGGTGTTCGGCACTTACTCGTGCATTTGCGTTCTTGAACAACTGAAACTGGGTATACAATAAAGCAGTAAATATTACTAACAGATTTTTGACAGATTTAAATAAGAAAATGAAGAGGAATTAAATCTTTTCTTTTACATTTGTTGAGTATGAATAAAAGGTATTGTTTCAACACACGAATATAATATACAATGATACAGATGGGTGACAAAATAATACGAACACCTACGATACCAATGGCTTACGAATTGCAACTCTTCCATAAATGTTCGAAGCATGAAGTTCGCTTTAGACAGTTTTTGCTGAAATGGGATTCTGGAGATGACTATTTATCTCTGACGTTATCTGGGATAAAGATTGCCAGGGCTTTCGGACCGCTATGAGGGTCAACTCTCTTTTATTATTCTGAGAAAGCTTTCATTTCTGTCTAATGTTGAACTTCGCAGACGACACTTTACCACATTTTATGTACGCTGTCATAACGGATGATACAGTGCTACTTGCACGCCCTAAATAATTGGCTATTTCCGTCATGGAGCAACCAGCGCACCATTCCCACAATCATTCCTTTTTTTTTACGCTGACAGGTCAATTACCATTGAGTTTTCAATAGCGTATGGTAAGCGCAAGCAACACCTATGACTGATGTTGAGCGACTGATACCTTACTTTCCATAAGCACTAGGTGGCAGAATTGAGAGCAAAGTGACATGCACGTTCTGCTTCTTTGAAGTGGACCATGCATTTTTCATGGGTGTTCGTATTATTTTGTCACTCATATGTATTTCTTACATGTTAATGACGTCTAAAAATACGTGGCTGTAAACATAACACTCCGCAAGAAAAATTAAAAGTTCTTTAAATATTTCCTTTTACAGTACGACACGAACCTGTCTTGGACAGATTACATTCTGAACATTTACTCTGAACACACGCGAAACATTCCAATTCAGCAATCGCCAAATCCATCGTTAAGAGTTTCAAACTCGTACACCTTAATTATTTCTGTACGTAAAGAAAAGTATTTAAGGCTCAGTCTATAACTCTGAATAGTTTATTTACTTTTGTAGAAGTTGCTTTTATATCTTTTATCGTGTAACATAAAAAGATTTCATCATTTGTTTTTCCAAAATTACTTTCTATACGTTGCGGCAGTGACATAAAAATGACTTGCATTTTCGCATTGTGATCTATATATCCAGTTACTTGCGAATTAAAAACCAGCAGAATAATTCAACACATTTGTCATTAAAGTATAAGCTTGCAACATATCGTTCTGATAAGGGAATGCCAACGTCACATGCTTTTGTATATATTTATCTATAAATACAAAAAAAAAAAAAAATGCGCGAGGATATGACAATTTTCTCGCTGTTGTGACCAGTATGAGACATGTGTGTAAAGTATAGATTGAAATAGCTCTTTGCAATGGAATATAATTTTTAAAATAGAATAATATATCATACCATAAAATAATGTAAATTAGTGAGATTAATTATGTTTCCTGCTTCGGTTTATTATTCTTGGAGATGCCATTCTCTGCATTACTCATGCTTTTGTTTAACATAAAATAACGTGTTTCTCTGGCCAAACATATATACATTCTCTGAGAATTTTTAGGTGATTTAGTTTAAAACGCTGGACAGCCCCGACATTGTAAATAGTGCATCATCCTTGAAAGCCAGGGAGCTGTCTACAGAAACTTTCACCTTCTTTAACACTAAAACTACCGTAAGCCGTTCTTTTGACGGCTATCATATGAATAAGTTTCGCTTCAAATCAGAAATTTGATTATGAAATAAGTTTAAAAGATACAAAGAAGAAAAACGTTGAATAATAAAGTTAAGCTGTTTTAAATCAAAATTCTGGTGTGTAATATTTTTATAAAACTTGGCTCAAATTTCCGGTAGTTCTAGAGTTAACATAGCTACCAATTTTTAATATTTTTTATATAGCTATTTTCTTAATGAAATGGGCTTACACATCCGAATAATTTTTGTAATTAAATGATTTTTTTCTACCAAAGTAGGGGTATACAAAATTCGATTCAAGTACTGTTTTCCGGCGGGCTTTTATACAGGGTGGTTATAATTAAACTTCCCCTATAAACAGCATCCTACAGCGCAAACGGGTGAACGGAATGCAGCGAAATTTGATATATAGACCATACACGTGATGCGCTCACGGAACTTCGAAAAAAAATTTAGTTCCAAAATGTCCACCAGGGGGCGCCTTTTCAGGAAAACACATTACATTTAGCACAATAAACGACCAAAACGGATCAGAAAATAGTCAATAAATGTTAATATTGTTTCTGGATCCTGTTTTGGTCGTTTATTCTGTTAAATTTAATGTTTTTCTGGCAAGGCTCCCTCGGGTGGACATTCTGGAAGTAAATTTTTCTTTTCGAAATTCCGTGAGCGCATCTCATCTATAGTCTGTATACCAAATTTCGTTGCATTCCGTTCACCGGTTTGCGCTGCAGCATGCTATTTATAGGGGAAGTTTAATTCTAACCACCCTGTACATCCTTTTATAGAGAAGATATTGCGTGAGTACGGGCAAACTGAGTTTGAAAAATTATTGGGTGGACACTTCTAATCCTTTTGCAATAAAACTTTTAATTTGGTACTTGAAGATGGAAATTACTAAAACACAACCGTTTATTACTCGTGAAATATCTCCTGTTTCACATTCATCTTCTAATTTCTCAATATTTATTCTTCATTTTTTTAAGTTAAGCATGTGATTGCTCTACCAGTAGTTGCTGCTTTAATTGGTAATGTATAGTGTGCGTTTTGAATGTTTTGAACAAACTTTATTTTATTCCACTGTTCATCAAACATTTAAAAAATAAACTCTTGCATTTTGCTTATAGGGAACTTTTCTTATAAAATTATATTGTTTTAAGCACTGACTTAGTACATTTAGTGAACTCAGGAGCTGTCTGCAGTATGTGAGGTTAGGAAATGTGATGCGACAAAAAATGTCTATCTTGCTTGAACGCCATTTTCTTTTTTGTAACTTGTCAATGATAAAATAACGTACTTGGTTTTAAATTTAGTACACTGTAAAAAAAAAAAACTGACTAAAAACCGGAAATACTACTGGCAATCTAGACTCCAGTACTATTTCCATTTTTTTATGGGAATTTTTACCCATAAGTTACAGAAAAATTTCCGTTTTTAATCAGAAAAACGGAAAATATTCTGTAATTTATGGGTAAAAATTCCCGTAAAAAAAACGGAAATAGTACTGGCGTCTAGATTGCCAGTAGTATGTCCGGTTTTTTTTACAGTGTAGCATGTAAGCTAGTAGCACGTAAATTTAGTAGTATTAAACATTACATGAATTTATTTTCAAATGTACATCATTTTTTATGTTTAACGTGGGTATCCATCTATAACTAGACTGGGTGTTTGCCATTGTTCAGTTTATCTGAAATACCTACACATGATCGCAAGGAATGGAATAACTGCTGTAAACAAAGTCCCTTGAGTATTGACTGATTGGCCTCCTGGATTACCACTCGATTGCAATTGAGTAATTTTCTGCAAAATCAACTGTCATAAATATTTTTCCATCAACATTTTTATCTCTCATCTCTTGAATTGCTTATTTGATTTAACGCTTCTTGGATGCAACAATGGTTTTATGTATACATTACTTAGTGTTGTGGGTGTCACCTTTAATTCATTTCACGCCCACAACAATTCACAGTAGTAATATGTCACACCCGTACATAAAATGCCAACGTAAAAACGACAATTTATTTTAAAACTATATAAAAAATGTTTTGTGGTGTAAATGACTACTAAACATCTTACTAAACTATTCAGTTCAGAATTATTATTTAAAATGGCTCAGTCATTCTCCGGTGAGAAATAAATGTCATTTGTTTGTTGCAGTTTGGGATTTAAAAAAAGAGAGAGAGAGAGAGAGAAATTAAATGTGCTTATTTTTGTTAATGAAAGTGCAGTGTTCTTAAGTGAAATTCCCCTCAGAAAAAGTTGTATCTTATGTAGCAGCGGATTTTCTTAATATCACTAGCTGTAACAAACCTTTAAATTTCATCAACTTTAGGGGAATATTTTTTCATGTATACATTACAAATTTTTCTAATTAAAATAAAAATTTTATTAAATTCATTTGATGTATTTGGTTGCAAAATTTTATCAGTTGCACTTTTTAGATCATAGACAATAGAGAAATTTGTGAAGAATTTCAAATTTTAAACCAGATGTTCACTCTACCATGGATTAGGCGCAAAACTACTTTCTTGGTATTTTTCACTGAAAATACTCCATTTTCTTCTTTTATATTAAAAAGCAATCAGTTTATACTTATGTCTTAGGTACTGTAAAAATCTAGCTAAAAAAACAGGGTTTCCATTTTCTGACATTTTTCTTCCGAGTTAGATCCAATTTACTTCATTTCTTCACCTAATATCGTTCTAACAATCATTGTGTTCTTTTTAATGTAATTTTTTGCATTTAACATATGGAGATATTCAACCAATAATATCAGACATTGTGCTTTCATTTTATTGTGAATAAAATTTTCCTTCACATACAAATAGTTCATAATGCATGTAAAGATACAAATGCTGAAAAAATGAAAAATATTTGTATAAACATCAAACTCATATTTGATTAGAATTTATTTTTCACAGTTTCAGCCAAAGAAAATCCCTCAAAAGTCCGTGGAGAAAACAAGCACTATAATGTATTTCAAAAACCTCTGGTGATAGCAGTTTTATTTAAAAGAATGACAATGTCTCTGGCCATTTGAATACTTTTCCTTACGTAACATGTATTTTACTTTCATCAGTCCCGTGGTAGTCAGTTGAATCTCGCATCTTTAAGATAGTTTTGTGAAACATGGAAAACCCCAAATATACGCTTTTCTTTAGGCATATATTCAACTTCTCTTCGTTTTACATAGTATTTCACATACAAAACTTTTCTAAATAAATGGAAGAGAATATATTTTTTCGTAATATCAAATAACTTATATCACAGTGTACTGCTGTCTAGTTATGCAATAGCAAACAAAAGTGTGCTATTTTGACAAATCTATGAATAAATAGAGCTAAGATTTATATAAAGCGTGTCATTGTTTATTAAACAAATTATTTTAATTTTTAACTTACCAGCAAATTAATATATGTATTTTTTGTCGAATTATTTTTCTTGCAATTACGACCAAAATGCATAGTTTTATTTTACTAGTGGATTCAACAGAATATTTTTTATAACATGTTTACGTGAATGTGCTCTTTTTATAATATTTTTTACGATTAAAAATTTTGTTTTGATGAAACCTTGGTTCAAATTTAATATATTTTGTTTTGCATAAGTGTGTTTTAGAGTTTTCAATGTTTAAGAAAAGTTGTTTATTATTTATTAAATAAGAATGTTTCAAAAATCTGTAATTTAACATGAAAATTGTTCGCTCGTTTCCATACAATTAAAACTAACCAATCAGAAAAAAATTGATATGTTAATTAAATAAAACTATACTTATTTCTAGTGGATACTCTTATAATAAGAAAAGGGTAATAGTCCAATGAATAGTTTTGTCTGTGTTTAGACTGCTTAGTTGAAAATATCTTATATTGTATGTTTCAAGCGATCTTGTAGAATTTGTTGTCATATATGCAATAACAGACTTTTAACTTATTTCGCGTTGCGTTCTTATATACAATGTGTGTGAAAATAAGTGCCTTGATTTCAAATGACAACTATTTCGCTGTAAATGATGTTAGGAAGAAATGCCTTAAACACAATATAAAAAGAAGCTCAGTGTTTTGTTTTCGTAACTGATTTTATGTGACTGTTTATAGTCACACACAAAAATCTAAGAAAAAGTCCATTCCGTGTCAGTTATTGTGAAGCTTATCCGCACAAGCATTGAGTCAGTGCATTCTCTATACGCGGCGTCTGTTTGTTCACTCTTGTGGGTAAAGAGGGAATATCCCCATACAAAAGAAGCCACAAAGAGTCGTGCACAATGCATTCGTAAGTCTCGCGTGAAATGGGATACCATTTGGATGATTTCTGTGTGATTAAAACACACATTAAACCGCCGTGGCGAGCGCCCTCTCTTTGTCCGCAGCCCTTTATTCTCCTACTCTATCCGGACTCTTTTGATGAAGCAAGATTCGTAGGTCCCCAGCCACGTCCCGAGTGAAAGACTCTCTAGCAAAATCGAGGTTGAAAAAAAATCAAAAATTGAAACCGGACAAATTTAAAAGGGAAATTACACAAACTATAGACACCAAAAAGCGGGAAGGGAGGGCTTGGGGCGATAAAGCTACTGAACGACTCCTGCTACTTCGAGCCTATTATTGCTCTCGGTCGGCGGTTGTTTTCTTTTCAGAAAATATGACAAATAACATTACACACAATTTTGAAAAGTCTGAAAATTATCGTTTATAGAATAAGCTCAAAATCCGTTATTCCAAAAAGGAATCAAAAAGATGAGGAGCTGTATCCAAATGCTGGTAGTACGTGCAATATTGTGTATGCTATACTGGCATTAATCAATCGATATATGGATACAACCCCTCATCTTTTTTGCTTCATATGGGAAACAACGGATTTTGAGCTTATTCTATCAACGATATTTTTCAGAATTTTCAAGCTATGTTTTTGAGACTTTTACAAAAGTTGCTCTATACATTTAGCTAACACATTATGCACATAATGTTTTGTTTATATTCAGGCATGCGCAGCGAATTATTATTTAGTAAAACTGCTCATTTGTCATCCAATTTTTATTATTTTTTCATTCTGATTGCAGGGTATTGTGTAGAATGTTATTTGTAATATTTTCTGAAAAGAAGTTTTTGTTGTATTAAGAACTCTACAAATTATATGCAAAATTGGCAAAATCTGGGACTCTTTTTATAAAAACTTTAATTTCTCTACGAATATACATGCTATTCTCATAAAAATGAATACAATTTATTACAATAAGGCACTTAATCATAATCTACAGTTTGAACACTTTTGCCACATTAGTTTTTACAGGGTTGTCCAAAAGATATTCGTTCTTTTTCAATTTGTTGACGGTACCCTATGGGGTATCGAGAAAAAATCTTCTCGGAAATATGACATGTACTATTCTGTTTACATACCTGAAGTTTCAGGATAA
Source organism: Maratus speciosus (assembly GCA_963932465.1). Lineage (NCBI taxonomy): Eukaryota > Metazoa > Arthropoda > Arachnida > Araneae > Salticidae > Maratus > Maratus speciosus. Next base: position 679,997,318 of record OZ010787.1, on the reverse strand, counting down.
TTCGTTTTGTATTTTTCTAGGCATTTTAAGAAAATCTCAAAAATCGTAAGTGGCAGGTCACCTTTGGCCATATAGTGTACAATAACATATTAGTTGCGAGATTTTTGTTTTTAGATTCTTTGTATTTTAAACATGCAGATGTTTCTTTTGCTATCAACTATTCATACGTCAATATATAGGGGAGATGTGGGAACATGTGAACATCGCAATTTTTCGATAGTTGTTATAAGTTTTTTTATTTGAAAAAAATTACTAAAGATAATAGCAACTGTAGTCATATGGTAGAATTTTTTTTGAAGCTCTATGACATTTTGCTTGCCCTCTATAGCCAAAACACTGTTTTTAGATCTCAAAAGTAAAATCTTTGTTCCAAGTTGATAAGCGAATAACTTTATTTATTTATTTATTTATTTGAATTTGGGTGTTTTAACATATAATATGAATACTAATAAATATTTTTTATAAAGTTCTTTTTCTTCTAAAATTGAGAAATGTTAATGATTTATCAATTTAACAGAAGCAGTAATGTGGGGCACTTGTGAACAGACTAGTTGGGGCAGATATGAACAGTTCATAAGCGCCCCAATAATCATTCTGTGATTCGGTTTCTTTCAGTTAACTTAATGAGAAATAATGCCAGTTCCATTATCTACAATTTTCCTGAAATAGAAGATATTTTCCTCACACAAATTTGATTTTGTATTGAAAATTCCACAAACACATCTTTCAGCAAATACACAAAGAGCAACAAGCTCGTTTACGTCCAGTTGTACTTTAAATAAATTTAACGTTTTCTAAAATGCAATAAGTTTATATATTTTACTAAATGGTTTACAACAATATTTTTTATGCATTGCTAATACAAAAGTATTACCTTGAACAACTTTGCAAAAGTTTCTATTACATTTGTTTTAACCTTGCAATGATGGCTTACTTCCATCTCTAAAAGATTTATGTATGGGTCATTCCAAACAAAATGAGCAAAAATTAAAAAAAATGTCGTGGCTGCATAGTAACAGATTTTAATAAAATTTGATACGCAGATTCAATTCATATCCAAATAGAATATTTCGACAAAAAAATAAAAATTTTGGAAGTTCTGGACATTTAAAAAACTTGTGACATAGAATGGCATGTGTACAATCGTTCAAATTTGCAAGTTTGAAGTTCCGTATCTTGAAAACTATTTAACATAAATTAAATCTTTTTATAATATTGTAATCTCTGGAAAATTATCTTCATATTTTTTTAATAATAATAATTTGGTAACGTCAAGATTAATCTTAAATTTGTTATAAAAATTGAAAATTTGTCAATTTTGAGAAAATTAAAAACGTTATAAAAATTAAAGGAATTCAAAAACATCTGTGAAATTGATGCCTGATGTAATGTTAACATATTAAGATCGAATTGCTAAAGTTTTTAAGTTGCCATGTATTTTCTTCACGTTTAAAAAAATTTTAGAAACTTTAAAAAAAATGACAAAACTGTAATTTTTCCTCTTATTGATAGGCAAAAAAAAAAATATTGAAGGAAAGGTCAGACATTATAGACATAAGACACAGACATAAAGATCAATAAGTCCATGATATGCTAAAAAGAAATTCAAGATTGCCTTTTGATTCCTAACGTCACAAAATTTGGTTAAAAAAGTAATATTTGTTGCATTCCAAGAGCTCTACTCTTTGAATAAGCGCGCGTTTTTTACAATATTGCACAATTTCAAAGAAAAAGAAAGATGCAGTGCTGCCATCTATGGATTTAGAGGATAAATATATATATTTTTTTCAAAGTGATATATATTTTTTTCTGTAGTTTAAAATAAGTATATTAATAGCCAAAAATTAAAAGTTCTATATTTAAAATATACACTTTTATCTATAATATGAAATAATTTAAAAGTTTAATAAAGCTTTTTTTCACTTAAAAAGAAGTGATAGAAATATTGCATTTTACCCTCAGCATTTTTTACTGCTTATTTTTTTTTTCTCATTAAGGAATAAAAAGGCAAGAAAGAAACTTTCGATATTTAAAATATATGCATTTAGCTATAGCGCCAAAAAAAAGTAAAATTGTCAAAGCTGTCTTTCATGCTTAAATGAGCAGTAGAAAGTAGTAGTAGTTTTACTTCAAATTTTTTGAAAAAAAATTTTTCTCATTACGGAATAAAAATACAATTACAACTTACGCCAATCTGTTACTTATTATTCATTCCTAATTATAAATAATTTTTAATATAGTCTTTCCATTCCTAAGGCTAATAATCAGAATTGAAATTCTAAGCATGTAGACAATACCTCGATTTTGGATTCACTTTTAAAGTATATTTTAATACTTAAGTAAACAATCCTGAAATCTATTATTTTTACATTTACTCATAAATAGATATGATCTACTTATACACTGATTTTCATTAAAATCTGTGACATGCCTGCCACATCTGATTTGCTCATTTTGCATGGAATGACCCGTATATGATGCTTTGAATGGAGATAGATGCCATTAATATTTTAAGAGAGTAAAACTTTTAAACTGATAACTACCGCAAAATCCCGATTGTACCCGCCCCCTCTTTCAAAAGCAAAACAAGTTGGGGAGGGGGGGGTTATAGTCGAGATTTTTTTTAATCATTAAAAAACCTTTCTGTATCTAAAATTTATAAGTAGGGGAGGTGGGGGATGAATGGGGCATTTTCACAAAAATATTTTTTTATATTTTTTTATTTAAGTTACTATCAATATTATATATCACATTTCATACATTAGGTGTTTGCCAACATATATGAACAATGTTTATTCTAGATTATGATATATTCATAAAAATATTATGAAATCAAAAACCGTTCCTCCCTGTCCCAATCATCCCCACAGCAGGGATGAATGGGACACTAATAGGGATGGATGGGACACAAAGATTTTCCTCCCTGTATTCAATTTTACCAAATTAAAATTTATAATTATAACCTTATATGAAAATTATATTTGTAATATATGATTTTACAGCACGAATCGATATGTTTTTTTTTTTTTTTTTTCCAATAACTTCTTTTATTGCAGTTTTAACTTTTAATGCGGACTTCGGCTATCAAACTGTTCTTTTTTTCCACTTATGAGGCATTTTAGATTTGAAATGAAAGTGCAAAATGTCTTTTAAATATAGCATAGCTAATAATTTTCAATCATAACTTATTAATTAATATTAATTAAATGTATCGTAGAAACATGCAGAACGGAAATTATTGTGTCGATCGGAATGTCATGTCGTGTTGGGAAAATCAATTCGTACCGGAAAATTCTGCCCGATAATTATTAGACATTAGATATCGGAATCAATGTCTAATAATTAAAAGATTGAATTTTCTGGTACGAATTGATTTTCCCAACACGACCCGACTTTCCGATTGACCCAATATGTTAGGGGTGGGGATTTATTTGTGCAACATTTCAAAATTCAATATAATTTCCCCCATTTGATCAATACACATATACTATTTTTATCAATTTTATCTATTTTGATTAAGTTTTAGTACCAATTTTTTGATAATCCATTAATAATTATTACAATACAATAAGTAACACTCAGAAATTTTAAACAATAACAACTCATATAATACTATTTAATACTATTAATTGACGTAAATTATTGATTTATCATCCTATATAATACTATTTAATTAATAAATAAAATTTTCAACATCTCTAGGGAGGAGTGAGAATGTCCCATTCATCCCCATTTGAAATGTCCCAATCATCCCCATGATGCATAATATCCCTTCTCAGCCATTTTACCTCAAAAATTATTTTGTCACAATGGTTACTATTCATTCATTTTAATTATTGATATTGAACCTTAAAATAAATAACTACAACATAGCTTAATTTTTTATATTGTATACGATATTTCACATCTTCAAATGTAAAAAAAAAAAACTTACTTTTAAGTAGAGATTTCAGAAAATGCAACTTTGAAAGAAAATGAAAACAGCAATGTGGTCCTACTTTTAGTTCTGAAGCACACTGTGGTAGAGGTATATGGGGTTAGGAAGCAATTTAAAATAAATGTTTATTGCCTGAAATATTGAGAATGTCCCATACTTCCCTTGTCCCATACATCCCCTAGCTCCCCTAAATAAGGCAAATACAGGAGTGAGAGTCTTTGGTATTTCGACAGATTCCAATAAATAGTATGTAAATGCCCACTCCCTAAAATCCACCCCCCCCCCCCCCAAACAAAAATCCTTAAGCAAAATTTAAAAGTTTTAATTTCTTTTTTAAAATTGCTTCTTTATTTATTTATTTTATTTTTTGTATTATTGCAACAATATTTAATGAATCATCTAAGCCTCTCCCCTTCCCAAATCTACTTATTTTCATTTTATAATCTATTGCTTAATCATATCACCCAGAAACTAGAGAAATATATATATATATATATATATATATATATTACTTTATGGGGAATTTAAAAGGTAATATAACTAACAATAACTATGATAAATGAATAACAGAATAAAAAGCATGTTAAAGGATTTTTTTTCCTTGTGTTCACATGTGCCCCACGTGTGTTCACAACTACCCCAGTGATGGGGCAGATGTGAACAATTTTTTGAATTTATAAAACTATTAAAAAATGTAAGAAGAACTATTTAGGTGATTAAAAAAAAAAAAATACCATGTATAAAAGAAAGTTCTGTTTACTATATTAAGTAGTTTTTGTTTATAGAAATTAATCCAATTATGAGAAAAAGCTATATTTATGCGAACTGTTCACATGTGCCCCGATCTCCCCTATTTGTAACTTATTGTAGTATTATTTGTTAACTATTGTCTGGAATGGAAAGCTGCCATTATGAAAAAGCACCAGTCACATGACGTGAAATATGGGAGAACACCATATTTAATCATTAGACTAAATATTATATTGGGTAGTTCCAAATACATAGCAAATTGAAATGATGTTGTTATTATATTCCATGGTTCTGCGGTAGATTCAAAAAACAGAATTCGTATATTTAAACTTTTGGATACCACTTCAATAAAATAGCAGTTTCTCCTTATTTAATCACCAGTATGTGTCAAAAAACAGTCAAATATTACTTTTTAAAAAATTGTTACAAATGACGGAAATATGTTATATTGTAGTACAAAATTCTGCTGATTAAAAAATGGATTAATGACCTTAATATTTTTTTTATTGCATTTTTTAAAAATTGCCTGTGGAATTAACAAAATGGTGTATAATTTATACTCGCACATGCATATTCAAGGTGCACATACTCCCTGAAATTTCAAAGGAGTATGCAAGTGCTATTTAAGATAAGACATATTCAGTGTAATATTTAAATAGTAGAATTCGTAACCGGCTCATTTATTCACAAAACTTTTCATATTTTTCTGCATTTAAATAAAGAAAAAAATTCTTTTAAAAAATTGAAATAATATTTGTAAGCGCCTTGTAAACTGTATAGCGTTTTTAAGCTTGCTAACTTAAATTATCATTTGGAGTTGATTTACATAAATAAAATACTGAATAAACGTTGAGTAACCTATGTTATGTCATGTTTAAGAATTAATTGTTTAAATCTACATTCATTTAAAGCAATAAATTTTGTCTTTCGTTGAAAAACTATTTGTTTGTATAATGACAAGAATATTATGACAAACCTTGGACTGATGTACAATAAAGGTTATGTACTTTGAACGAACAATAACTTTAAAAAATGTTAAACAGAAGCAAAATTGCTTGCGAGAAAGTCGCATAAATTTAGATGAATAATCAATTTTGTATTAGTTTATGACAGAAAAGATAATTTATTATATTACAGTTAAAAAGAAAATTAAAATGCCTCAAAACATCCGAGGCAAAATACCTTCCCCTATGTTAAAAAAGATGATAAAAAGTTTTTTATTGCATGCTTACAAAATATTTTTAACATACATTGTGAGCGAAATTGTGCTTTTACTAGTGTTTTTTAATCAAGGCAATCAATTTACAAGGAAATGTTCCGAAATAAAAGCATCGATTTGAAAATTTAATTAAAAATGAAATTTCATTCAGAATGAATTCAAATTATTAGCTGTTATCAAATAAAGCTGGCTTAATTTTTGAAAATATATTTCAGTCATAAAAGAAAAAATGTTTAGGAAATTATAAAATCTTCATTTTTGTCATTTTTTCACTGTGCTCAATTGGGCCATTGTGGATTTAAGCAGCAAATTGGACATAAGCCAAGTTTTCTTTGACATAATATGGAAGAATCTCGTAACTAGTGCAGTGTCTTTCATAAATTCAGTTCACCTTTAATACTCTTAAATTGTGTTTGGAACACACACTGACTGTAATGATGAATGTCTATTTTAAAATGCTGTTTAGAAAACTTTGCGAGTTCACCCTTAATATTAACCTCTCAAAACAAAATTTTGTTTAAAATTGAAAAAAAGAGTCAAAAAGTCTAATAACGAGCAGACTGACTTAAAATGATTTTGAACATAAGATATAATAACCTTAATTAAGAAATGCTTTTACTGCAATTCATTAACGTTTTGTGCCTTCCAAATTAAAAAATAATGCATAAAACAATACATAAAAGATAATATAAACATTCTTCCCCATTTAAATAATTTATATCTCTCAACTAAAACATTAGAAGGAAAACAGTGCAAAAAATAATTTAAAATATATCTGGATCTAAATTCAGCTTGTAAAATGCTTTTTCAAAATAATTATATTTGTTATATGTGTAGTTTCTTTCTACGACATTAGGAATAAATTTATTCAAAAGAAAGTCCTTATTCATTTTCTTAGGAATTCGAAATATGCACACTTTAGATATTTTTAAAAAGTGTTTTCAATATCTGAATGAGTTAGTTTATTACAATCCGAAAATTTAAAGATCTCGCTCCAACGTTCCTTTCCTGTTATTTTTCCTTTCAGACGCAGTATTTATTTTGCATATTACTACAAAGCTTATGATGATGAAGAAAAACATTTATCTAACAAAAATATTTGCTTGCTCAATGAAGTTTTTCATGCTTAACGTGCACATTATTTGCATATAAATGAAAAATCAGGAGCTGCAAATCATTCAGCTTTTTGCATTTCCTTTTGTTAGAAGTTCATCTCACGTCTTGCAAAAATTGATGAATTTTCTATACAATGTATTTCACGAGCTTTTCTTTAAGAGTGAGTCAGCGTACATTCTTTCGATGAGAAAGGTTTTTAGAAGTCGCTGAGAGAATTTTGATTACATAAGGTTAAAACGTATTCTTTAAATTTCCGCTGAAAAAATAGAATTTCGTATTGATGGATATTCACATTCATAATATGGAATCCTAAACGTTTAATTATACAAATTATATTAACAATAAATTATTACATCTCTTAAGAAAGCAAACATATGCATTCATAAAAAGTATTAAAAATAATTGTTTTACGTTTTTATAATTTATGTAAAATATTTTTTAAATGCATGCACACAATAAATGCATGCTTTATAAAAACGGAATTCTACCATTATAAGCAATTAAATGTCTTTGATATCCTTGATATTATGTTTAGTAGAGTACTCCAAAATGTAAAACCACCAAATTTCAAAAACATTTTTAAAGTATTTTTTCATTAATATGTTTTCTGTTAAAATAATTTCAAGGACAACAAATCATTCTCAGACAAAGAAGAAACAAATCTTAAATCACGTGTAAAATAATCTCATTTAAAGTGTAATGTTATTATATATTTATTATTATATTGTTATATATAAAAAGAGTCATTTGTGTATGCAATATGTAATTCGTGTATTTTTTTTTTTTTTTTAGCTCTCTACTATATAAAATCGTTTGTTATTTAACGTATTTTATACTCTTACTTTTAAAATCCATTATTATTGCAATAATTTTTTTTTTTAATTTTAACTGTTTTCCTTTATTTTTTTAAAAACATTATACTCTGTGTTTATGACATTTTTTTTTTCCTTTGGAGGTTATCTCGGTTTTCTATTCTTCTGAAGTGATAGAATTTTCAAGAACAACGTATTTTGATTCAAATAAAATATTATCATCTAGTTTGACACTCATTTTTTTTTCAGTATGATTTTATTTTTCATAACTGGAACAAACCATTTTACATGTAGGGAGCTAAAAAAAAAAATAATAATACACGAATCAACCATTTCATACACAAATTATTTTTTTATATGTAAGAATATAATAATAAATATATATTTTAAATATTGCAGTACTACGTTATTTCTAATATAGAAATAAGCATAAATATCCATTTTTTTTTAAATGCTGGCTCTAAGTTAATATATATATATTTCTGTTTATTTAAATGAAAAACAATTTAAATTCTACAAATAATATTTCGAGTTATAACGATTTTAAGTTATACCACTTTTTTCATAAATTTTAAATTTAATTTTTTTTAAAAGCTATGAGAAGTTTTATCATTTGATTTTGTTTACAAATGATATGGTTAACCATCACAAAAAAATTCAAAATTTTAACTCAATAAATAAAAAATTTTTGAAAATGTGTCCCGGACCTCCTTAAAGCACTTTTCAAATGGTCAAAGATTTTCAATAGAATATTTGCATTTAGACAAAGACTAGTTCACGACGAAAGAGCATTGTGCTCGCTAATGATCGGCACCTTCCGGCGTAATTTTCAATTTTTCATCCAAAATGCAGAGTGAAAGTTCTTTTAAAAGTTTCAAATGTAAAAGCAATGGATTGTTTAGAGATTTCAAATATGCTGTCATTTTAAATGAATCCTCCCAAAATGTACCATACAGAAAAATATATATATATATTAAGGATCGTAGAATTCAACGCCTTTTAAGGGCCTTTACACTTCCGCATTAAAATTAGCCGTTATCAATAAATAAAACCTTTGTAAACAGGATTCAAGTAGTTTTATGCAATGGAAATGCTTTGATGTGAATTTTTGGGACACTATGTCCCATAACATTTCATCCATAAGTATGAACAGATTACAAGAGTGAATTTCCACATATTTTGTAAATCAGAGTTTTCGGAACAACATAAAGTAACATTTGTTGTTTTTCTAAACAAATTGAGTTTATTTAATTTTGCAATTTTTTTGCTCCCAACCTTATATTACAGTTAGCCCCAGCCACCCTAACTTTGTTTTCCATTCAAATTAGAAGCAATGTCCAAACGCACAAAATTACAAAACAAATTAGGATTTTAAAATACTTAAGGGGACGGTGGAGTTTAAAATCCTTAAAAATATTTTTTTTTTTTTTTTGTAAATTTCAACTTAAATATTATTCAAGGGTACATTATATACATTATAACATGCATTTATCACAAAAAAATTTAAAAAAAAATTATTTTTGAGAAAAAAATTGAATTTTACGCGTCGTGTTAGAAATCTTCGAAATGCCCCATGCGTCTTCCATATCAATGAAAATCCCCAATAATTTTTATAAAAGTTTGGTTTATATATAGAAATAAAATAGAGCATCGAATTTTACATATTTGAATTTAAAGGTTAAAAAAGAAAAATTTGAAAAAATTTGAAATTTTTTCGAAAAATTTTCAAAATTTCAAATTTTTTCATTTTTTTTTTTTTATTTTTTGTAAATTTCATCTTAAATATTATTCAAGGGTACATTATATGCATTATGGCATGCATTTATCACAAAAAAAAATTATTTTTGAGAAAAAAATGGAATTTTACGCGTCGTCTTAGAAATCTTCGAAGTGCCCCCTGTGCGTTCCATATGAATGAAAATCCCCAATATTTTTTATAAAAGTTTGATTTATATATAGAAATAAAATAGAGCATCGAATTTTATATATTTGAATTTAAATGTTAAAAAAAAAAATTTTTTTTGAAAATTTTGAATTTTTTTTTTTTACCTTTAAATTCAAATATATAAAATTCGATGCTCTATTTTATTTATATATATAAACCAAACTTTTATAAAAAAATATTGGGGAATTTCATTGATATGGAAGACGCATGGGGCATTTCGAAGATTTCTAAGGCGACACGTAAAATTCCATTTCTTTCTCAAAAATAATTTTTTTTTTAATTTTTTTGTGATAAATGCATGCCATAATGTATATAATGTACCCTTGAATAATATTTAAGTTGAAATTTACAAAAATAAAAAAAAAATATTTTTAAGGATTTTAAGCTCCACCGTCCCCTTAAACATAAAAAAGTATCTGTAATATTAAGAAAATTAAACATCGAAGATACATAACGTTTATAATACAGATATTTCATAAAATAGTATAGTAGAAAATATTTTCTAATTAATGTTAACCTGTCTCTCCTTTGATGTTTCTTTTGAATTCATAATTATGATTATGCTAAGAGTCGTCGTTTAACTTTTTACCTCTTAAATATAATTACACAAGTGACCAAGTGACGTATTTTGCTTTCCCGACAGAAGTTACGATATTGCAAATGCAATTTTTTTTAATATATGAGAGTAATAAGAGGCATATTCGAAGACCAATTATACATATCTGTAGTACGAATTAAAATTTTATTACTGTGCCATTTCAGAAAAATCTCCGTAGTCGTAAAATTTACACCGTGTCTGCTGGAAGATTAAGGAATATAATAGATAATAAGTTATTTATTAGTCTAATTCATTTTCGCATATTCAACAAATTCACGTTATGTCAATGAGAAATAATTTATCTAATCATGTTTATTTAATAAAGTAAAAAATAAAAAGAGCTCAAAAATTCAAAGAATGGGTGAATATGAAATAACACAAACTAAGGACATAACTACTTTACGAAAAATAATTTTATCAAGTAGATGTAATTGTAAGGTAATTAAGATACACTTTATAAGGCGGGGGGGGGGGTGCATTTTTTGAAAGTTCAGAATATGCAAAAAAAAAATGACAAACAAACTTCTCTAGAAAATTAAACAAAGCTATTCCAAACAACCATTAATTTGTAACCAAAACGCACGCAAATATGTCTTTAAAAAATAAATGCACTTTCTGAGCTTTTATGTATTAATTTGATTATTATTCCTTATAAATCATATGAAATCCCCGTCTTATAAAAATATTACTTTGATCCCTGCAAAATCAAATTATGAGTTTCCTAATGAAATTACAGACAGGCATCTCGACTGCTTGAGAGTAATTTCTGATATGGGATTTTTTTCACGGATCAAAAGAGAAAATCTTTTTTACGTCTCTCAGAAAACTTAATATATTGTTAAAGAATCCGATAAAAATTGCGCTACATAGGGATCCTAATTCACATACTTACATTAAAGATGCGCTCGAAACTTTTGCTTTCCCCTCTGAACAACACGAAACATTGACATATTTACTAGTTTTTTTTACACATAAATGTATGAACACTTACTGACATTATTATTTATGTGGCTAGAATTCAAATAGGTGTATAAATTGACCCTGCCAGTAGTTGATCAAATAAAGTCAGTGCTAAGGAGTTTTTATTATATTTCCTTCCTTTTAACTTTTAGAAGTAAAATAACGTGACGCTTAATGAATGTCCTACAATGGAGAAACATGAAATCTGCTGAAATTAAATACCAACAAAATTATAAACAAACTAGGAAACAGGAATTCTGCTTTTTCAGAATTTAGTGTTGCCCCCGATGAAAAAAAATATATGTATATATATAAATAGTACAAAACATATTTCAATTTTAAGACTTAAAGCACACACTTTTTTTTTAAAATGTAAAATGACCTCATTCGCATCCGCTTAAGAACTCCACATTTACGATCAACTCTTAAACATCTACAGTAAAGCATGCATAGGATATCACTATCGCAAAATAATACATAAATACAGCAAAAAGATGCCGCTATTAAAGCAACTCGACAAAAAAAAAAAACGGCTATCTAATGATTCATAGGCCTTCATTTGTTTGTAAATATAGTTTATAACAGATCCATGTTTTAACAGAAACTATTCGTTTATATTTTTTCAATATAGCACGTATTTTAATTACATTTTCTTTAGGTTGTTATGAGAAAATGGCAACAAAAAGATATAATTGCTATTTTTCGTCTTTTTGAACTATTTCCCCTTTACTTTCCACAGAAATGGAGTACATGAGTTGCCAGAATTAAACAAATGGTGCTAAAAACTACAAAAAAAATTAATATTTCAAAAATAAATGGAGATAAAGTTTTAAACAAATTGCAATTAAAAGTGCTTCTTTTCCCCAAAACGACGGTATGAAAATTGAAAATGTGCTATACTTAGAAATAAAAAAAATTGCTACAGAGCATTTAATCCAACGACGAAACATCTGCTTTGTTTATAACTGGCTTCTGTAAGGTAACGTTATTTTTTGGAGATACAAAATAAGCTGGGAGAAAGAAATAGCATACCGTACCGGGGACTAATAGTTTTTGTAATTACCACTTTCCCAGTGGTTAATCAGGCGAAAGAGGTCAATCGAAAATCTAAAAATTAATCTTTAAAATATCATCCTTGGATTGTGATGAACAGTAATTCTTATAAAGGTATTAGTTGAAATAAGCAAAGTGGAAGTGAATTATTTTAACTTTCCGAAATGGTCTTCAGCTAATCAAAAACTGAATATTTACACTTCCTAATTAAAAAAAAAATCATAAAATGGCTTCTGTTACAGCAGACAACAATGTGGCAACAGGGGCACCAACATTCAAACAAAAATATCATGTCTAGTGCCACATATAAACCTCATTTCCACCTGAAATGGGGCAACATTGCAAATATTGGATCAACTACTTGGAAGGGTATCAACTACTGGCGAGGTCACCCTATATATAGTGTAGGGGAGAACACAGTGAGACAGCAGCCATTTTGGTATATAGTTATAACTTTTTCTCTTAGCTGGAACACACACTGAACCACCTCATCATATGCAACACGTGGATGTAGTTTCGGCACTTCGGTTACTCGTCCAACAAAATAGTAAGTAATTATTTATTTTACAGGGATTAAAGTTACATAAACGTTCATTTTAGACTTTATTTCTTTCATTACAGCATATATTTAATAACCAAACTTAGTTATATCTAATGACAGACTATGTCGACAAAATGACACAAGCATTAAAAAATGTGAAATTGAGGATGAAACAGATATGGCATCCATTTTGTTACAACGTAACGAAAGTACACAGTGAGACACACAGTTGTGGTACACAGTGAGACGTGCCTCATTGTGTATCTACTATGCTGGTATGATGTAAGAAAGTTATTTATTAATAAAAGAAGGTTTTTTTTCTCTCTTTCTGTCTTTGTGTGTGGGGGGGAGGGGGTGTGCGATGGCTAGTGAAATCTACTAAACGTAAGAGGCTGAAAATTTGCATGAAGGTAGCCCAATGTCTGCCATTGTTTACCCGAGGCTCATATTTAAAAAAAAATTAAATCTAGAAATATTTATTAGAAGTCAAACTGCAGAAAATTATTGATAGAGTAAAAATGTATGATTTATGAAAATATATACATTGTCTCACTGTGTACCACTTGTGGTACACAGTGAGACAATTTCCGATACTTCGTTATTCTGTTTCTGTGCTTTTATAAATAACTTTTTAAAATCCATTTATACATTAATGTGTAGCGTATTTATATAGCTTAAAGATGTAGCAAAAGTTTTTCAAAAGAATAAAAATCGTTGCCATTCGTTAAGTAATAATAATTTTCGTCTCACTGTGTACTACCCTTCCCTATATTTTTCCGTGAATGGTATATGTATAGAATTATCATAGATTGCTCAATTGCTCATGACGTCCCTACTAAGACAATACTTAGAAACTGGTTTTAGATCTTAACTATGAAAGAGCTTTCTGGAAGATCTTTGGCCTTTATAGAAAAATGATAAAAGATTTTTCAGTTTCCTCGTACAAGAATAAGAACAATGACAACAAGCTCTATGAATTTCTGAAGGCAAATGACGTCCTATATGTTTCAGAAAGTAGTTATTTTGGTTCTAAACAAAATATCTTTACTTGATGTTATTTAACCTTTAACTGATGTTACCGGTCTCTCAGACCGTGGCTTTTATAGTTTAACTTGCAATTTTCAGTTTAACTACAAACACTACCGATATTTTGTTCCGTTTGGAACTTTAGTACTATCACCAGATACTTTTGAATAGGTGAATTTTAATTATAACAGTCCTGTACAAAAAGTTTAGTACAAAAATACCATCCGATGAGTTAATCGTGCCTTTTATTCATCTTTCGATGGAGTGGTCTCACAGACCGCTTCACACTAGTTATGTGACAATTTCTGTGACATCAGTTAAAGGTTAAACTTGCTTCTTATTATCGGAAAGCGAAAGTGCAGTTTCTTTCTGATAAACCGAGTAGGTCTACAGCTGCAACGACACTCAGTAAAAGGTTGTAAACTTCATTCATACTAAGACAGGCGACAGCCATTCTAATGTATATTTTGAAGAAAAAAAGTTGAAATCAACACTTAAAATTTCTGGGTGGTTATGTTATTCACTAGTCAATATTTTCTAAAATATAACTTTAGCAAGATACAAAATTACATAATGGGTCAATAAACTATGCACTTTTTCCTATACTTCCTATATAATTATAATAAATATGATTGTAACCTATTAATTTTTGTTTTTATTTTTCCGAAGACTAGCTAGACCATTAGTTTACGTTAGATAAATTAAAAATAATTGTTAATATATACAGTGACTCCAACTTATATGGACCCGTAGAGCTCGAACCCACCCAATAATTTATTCCCCTAGCCCACCCAAATTCTATTATTCTATTTCATTTTTTTTTTCTTAAACAAAATTTCGTTTTGTTGAAGTTCACAAAATCCTTTTGAAAATCAACAAGAACAACAATTGCAAACACGTATGGATCACTAAAGTATCTTTAGCCGTAGGTACAATTAAATTTCTCTCAAAAGAGAAATTTCCTGCATACTTGAATACAGATCAATGATAATCTATTTCACTGCCGGGGCATCCATAAAGCACTTAGGTGACTTTTTTACTTGATGTTTTTATACTGGGTACCTGTGATCTGTTCAAAATATTCCACTGACCCAAGTATCCTATTGACACTTTCCTTTTTCTGAAGAGTTTCTTATCTGTGTAAAAATGTATGTGCTAAATTTAAGCCCCCCCCCCCCCACACACACACACACACCAACACCACCACCTTCTTCTTGAATTGCAAAAAGTAATACAAATACAATTCATTAAATGAAAGTGAACAAATATCAGAACCAGGATACATTCCCATATTAACCCTTAAATGTCTGGTGTTGCTTTTTGGCAATATACCCAATTTAGGCTCTAAAATACGATTAGAATAATATTGAAGCTATAATGCTTAATGTTGCCAATAAAATACATTCTGAAAATATTATTAAATCAATTTTCAACACGTAGATGGCAATACTTGTGCTGTTTAAGAAAAAAAAATAGATTTATTTTTTCAATTGTTGCTACTTGCTCTTTTTGTTTTGTTTGGAAACTTGTGAAATACCCTATTTTTTTCTGCAGTGAGCAAGTAAAATTTATTTCTTATTATAGTTCCTAAAATTCTTGTGTGTTTAATATTATAGAATTATATCAAGGAAAATTATTTTTTTCAATTAAACACCAGTATTTCCGATTAGTAACAAACAGTTTTATAGCCGTAAACCATACTTAAAACAAAATATGATTTTTTAAAATATTTTTCCCATGATTTATTTAAAAAATGAAAGCAGAAAACCATTAATAGAATGATTTTTGAAAATTCAGGCATTTAAGGGTTAAATCAATCGCCAAGAAACATAAAAAAAGAGTAGCGGAAGGCATTTAGAACAGATCACAGGAAGTCCAAACTTTAATGTCTGGTTGGGGTTTCTTTAAAAATACTATTTAAAGTCACTTAAGAATTTTGGTGATTCATTTAAATAGAACTGCAGAAAAGAAGATATTTAAAAAAAATTTAAGGCAATTTTGCAGTGGGACAATATGCATATGATTTATCGTCCCTCCGATATGTGGTGCGCAAGACCTCGCAAAAGTTAGTCTCCCTTTACATAAAAATAGGGAAATGAAATTTTCATTTCTTTTGATCGTCGTAGGATCCGATTCGACTTATAATTTTCAATGTAACTTTATTTAATGAATTATAATTAAAAATAACCAGTGTGGGAGGGGATGATTTGTCTTTTAGGGCTTTTAAGACTTTTAGGAGATTTAAAAATCTGCAAACTTTAAAAAAATCTAGCGATCCTTATCAGAAATCGTTAGAGCTGATTTGATCAACTATTTTCAGCATTTAATCAAACTCGGAAATTCCCGAAAAATCTATATTTCTTGAAGTAGATCCTTAAAAGTTAGCCCCAGACATAGCACAATTTCGGGACAAAAATGTTGTCTTTGGACGTAAAATTGTTTTATCAGATTTGATCAAACATCTTTAGCCTATGATCAAACCCGAAAGTGTCCAAAAAGTCGATACTTCTAGTCACAGTGACCCCTGACAGTTAGTTTACTTCATCGAATTCCACGGACATTTGTAACAAAAAATGTGCCACTGAATGTAAAATGGTTTGATCATATTTCATCAACCCTTTTTAGTGTTTGATCAAACCCGGAAATGCCTATTTAATGTAGTAACAATAAAGATTTTTACTTTACTGATGCGAATCTAATTTAATAAAATCAGAAATTTATACGTACTTTGAAAATTTATCAGCTACCCGAAAAAGGGTAAAGCCCACCTAATACACTTCAAACGTTGGTGCCACTGAATATACAGTGTGTCCACGTATAACCTGACCGACCTTTATTTTCCCAACCGTTGGTCCTAGATGCATACTTCCAATTACAAAAATGGTTAAAATTAGGTGCAGGGTTAAGATAAAAAAAGTTTGAAGCGAAAAGAAAAATTAGTGAAAAATTACAGAATCTAAATTTTTATACGGTCCCCCGGTCCTATAAGTTATATTTATTAAAATTTCTCTGTTACACTGGCAAGTAAGGCAAAAAAAAGTCCCGTTATACTACGATTAAAATTGACCGAGTAATAGCTGTTTAAATTTGGAGTATATTTTTGGCTGCATATTAGGGGTCATTCACAAATTTAGTAGAAATATAATTTCGTCAGATATATTAAAGAAATGGTTGAGAGTAAAATTAGCAATGTAATATAATTTTGAAATCTTTAATCCTTCTGACATATTACTGTAAAATGTACAATTTGTACTGAACATTATAAGGGGATAAAAATAACAGATTTGTTTGTTAAATAAAAGGATGAAAAACAACAGTCTCAATTCTTTACAAAATGATATCTATTTTAAAATGCTGTTAGATTACACTGTCTTTCAAATTTTGGGTTTGCATGTTTTTTAGCTTTTGAAAATTGATTCTTATGTGTTTTTTAGCACTGAATCCGAAAATGACCTTAATTTTAAACCATCACGTCAGGAATTTTCTCAAATCGCAAATTTCAAAGTTGAAAAGTTAAAAGTTAAAATTGATCTGCCCTCCCCTCCCAACCTCGTCGAACTCTCGAGCTGTTTAGCTGTAAGAAACCAGTATAAGCCAAAAAATCTAATAAATTATTGAATTAAATTAAACTGAATAAAAGAGTCATATCTATTTTATAGTATCAGATTTTTCGCTATTTTTTAACCTTAAAATTTACGATTTGTGAAAAATCTTGACATGATGGTTAAAAGTGGAGGTAATTTTTTGATTCAGCGTTAAAAAATACATACAATGTAATTATAAAAGTAAAAAAACACAACCATCGCAGGTTTATGTTATCTAATCTAAAACTCTTTTTTAAATTTCTTGACGTTAATCTATCCGAATTTTTTTGTGTTATCTTGTAATATAAGTATGTATAAGATGGTAACAGTCGAAAATCATAATAATATTGCATTGTCATCAGATTTAAGTCATTATGTAAAATTTAACTTCG
Organism: Maratus speciosus; assembly: GCA_963932465.1. Lineage (NCBI taxonomy): Eukaryota > Metazoa > Arthropoda > Arachnida > Araneae > Salticidae > Maratus > Maratus speciosus. The sequence continues at coordinate 679,979,385 of OZ010787.1, read as the reverse complement.
ATCGGACATTTGAAATTAAGTTAAAGTTCGAGTACAAATTTTAAACTGGAAAGACGATAATTGAAAGTTAAATAAAACCTTACGAAAATAACATAATTTTAGTTAAAAGAAATCATAGCCTCAAATCCTTACAAAATAAAACATATGTTAAAATATAATTATTTTAACTAATCTTAAACTTAGCTAATAAAAGTTAATCGTAATATTTGTACAATTTCTTTCAAAGCGCAGGTACCTTGAAATGAGTTTAAGTACTTTATACACGACCCCTGAAAGTATGGTCGAAATCATCTGTTTTGATATGCAAAAAAGAGGTATAAGTCATGCATTTCAAAGTTTCATAACTCGGTCAATTTTAATGTTAGATGAATGGGACTTTTTTGTCTTACTTGTTAGTTTCACAGTAAATTTTTTGTAAATATCACTTATAGGACCGGGGGACCGTATACAAATTTAAATTTCGTAATTTTTTTAATAAATGTTTTTTCTTGATCCAAATCGCTTTAAAAATAAATCTTTACCTTATTTAAACCATTTTTGTAAATGGAAGTATGCATCTAGGACCAACGGTTGCGAAAATAAAGGTCGGTCAGGTTATACGTGGACACACTGTATACGTTTTACAATGGTAACGTAGGAGACAAATATACTGTAATGTAGCGAAAAAGGATCTCAGAAAAAAACAATGCACTGCTAATTTGCGCATCTGAAATTAATTTTTTAATCTATTAAAATGTAAAATAAAGATTGAAATTATTTATATATTTATATAAAACCACGTTAACTCGTTTTTGATGCAATGAATGGAACATTGAGCCAAATACATTGCATAAAATACTTAAAGCACGCCAGAGGAAAAAGAAGAAATTTCTTCCACAGGTTAACCCTTAAATGCGCGATTTTTTATTTTGTTTCAAGAAAAATTATATGTCATCCTCTGAAATGTTTATTACACAGGAAAAATAATGAAAAAAATCAGAGATACATTTTTCATATAATACGTCAATCTTTTCTTCTGTGCACATCTGCAATATAAGTAAACACAACTGTCGTGGGGCTGTTTTACGCTAAAATATTGCAAATTAGTGAATGTTTTAATAAGCACGTCTCCAAATACCTTATTTTATATAATTATTTATTTTATAAAACTTAACCTTTAACTCTTTAATTCCCATGATAGAATAAGTTCTAGAAATTACGTAGGTCATATAATCTGACTTTACACCAGTAAGTTTCAATGGTTAATTTTGCTTTAATTACGGAATGTGTGTTATTAATTAAAGCAAATATTGCTATTTGGTAAAAGCAAATATTGCTATTTGGTAAAAGCAAATATTGCTATTTTTTTTTCTGGTGTGAATTAGGTATATAAGACTAAAAAAATCTATTAAATTCAAAACACTATTTCTTGCATATATGCAGAGGTGCGCACTAAAGGGTTAAAACCCTTGACACACGATCATATGGCAAGTATTAAACGAAATCAGCCCATGTGGAATTCTCGCTGTGTTGATTCTGTCTCCATTTAAAAAAAACTATTTTCAGTCTCGCCTCTGTAGTAGGCGCAAATTCTTTAAACTTTAAGTTAACCCTTAACTACTGTAACAAAAAATGTTGCATAATTCTGTGAGCGGTCTCCGAAACCGTTTGATCGTAGAATGAATAAAAGGGTTGACTGACTCATAAGATACTGATTTCGCGCTAAACTCTATGTAAAGGCCTATTATAATAAAAATTCTCCTCATTTATAAGTCTTTACAGATACTATAAGTTTTGGGAGATTATCAAAATGTGGGATCATTAAACGTTAACTATAACTAATTTTTAAAATTTTCAAATTTAAGGCCAATTTTTTTTTACTGTATAGTATATAAGTCTACAAAATTATACACAAATATTAAAAGACAGCCACTATTCTGGAAAATTAATTTTTAAAGCATTTAATTAATAGATCTGTAGGTTACAAATTCTGGGATGTAGGTTACAGATTTTGGACATTGCTGAGATGTAGGTTACACAGTTTTGACCTTTCCATAAATAAGTTGTGCTTAGTATTTAAAAAATTCTTAAGACTAAGAATGTAGTCAATTTGTTCTATAATTGTAGGTGCAATTATTATATATATATAATTCGCTTTTTGTTATCCAGTAATAATAATAATAAAATCAAATGTTAAACTTTGATATCAAAATATTTACAACTTTTTTAGAAGTAATATCTTAATTTTATAGGAATTACACATTATGCAAAAAAAAAAAAAAAAAATACCTTTACACAATATTAGAAGCATCCAACATGTAATTTATTCTTTTTATTTTCTCAAAAAGAAAACAAGTTATACTGCCATTTTTTTAATGCACATATCTATAATTTCTTTATCAAAAGAAAAGTCTCCTCTTGCTCTCACCGAGTGAGGTGGATTTGGTGAATTCAAAAAAATATCTTCATATTTTAAATGTGTGCTGTCTTTTTTAGATGGATAACGAAACCTGTTAAAATCAATGTCTGCCTGAAGAGTAAAAAATTTATAGAAAATATTTGTTCACCATTATCAATGGTGATCTTTTCAATAATACCTGGCCATAAGTTTTCATAATGAATTAATACAAAGCAACAGTCACCAATGTCAATCTATTTTCAACTGTGAGGGGTCAATTGTAGAAACAATATTTTTTTCACCAGCTTCACTGGTAATGCATTCTTGATTCTTTTTACAGAGATTGCAAAAACCAGATCTATTTCTTATTTGAATAGTACCAAATTTGTTTGTCGTTTGTACGGAGTGAATCTTTTGAGTACCTTTAACAGTTTTCGCTGGCTGTCTTCTATACTTCGAGTACTGTCAATTTCTATTTGTTTACTTGATTTTTTGTTTTCGTTCTTTCTTAACCAAAGTTACAGCCCATAGTGGTTTAAACTTTTTATTTGCCTTGCATTTTGGTGTGGGAGCATAGAGGAAGAATGGAATTTTATGGAGAGGGGATTCTTAAACCTTAAATAAAAAAAAAATGAACTCAAGTACAATAAATTAACAAAAAAATATTTTTTTTATTTTTTAAGATGTATGTTAGAACAATGGACTCTGTTATAATATATTTATTTATGTATTTAGAAAATTAAAATTATTAATGTTTAGATCGTCCCACGATTTGGACATTGTTATTAAATAATCTTTTGGGGTACATTTGCTACAAAGTAAACTTTGCAAAATACATAAAAACACGTAAGATCACTGAAGAATTACTTTTGAAATAAAAAAAGAAGTTTACTATTAATTTTAAATCATACATTTAAATAAACATGTCCGAAATTTCGTAAGGATCGCAGCGGTCGCCATATTTTGTCTATTGTTACACACATTAGTTGAGCATGCTTCAAGTCAAGTTATATTATTACAAGTACTAAATACACTTTATTTATAAAAAACACGGTAATTTAAGATAAAACATTATAATAAATATCTTTTTATACGTTTCAGGACACCAAATTATCTTTTAAAATAAATTTTCCGAAAATAAAATCGGCGTTTCGATCGTTACGCGATTCGGGCATTCCATTTCTTATTTGAGAAAAGTTCATTTATTGCAAATAAATCTTACAAAAACACATACAAATACTTTAATTTTTTTTAAATGATTTTAAAGTTAGATAAAAGAGTTTAAAATACTTACTTGATGCATTTTTCATGGAAATTACAGCTTTGTTGCCATCGTTACTTTTCGACATAACAAAATACAGAAAAACTCTCTATAGAAAAGTCCTATCTTCAAAAAATCAATAAATCAGTCTGCCATCTCTTAACGAAATTATCAAAAAATCATCCGTTTCCTTTATGCATTTGTTGTTCAAATAAATACTGCATTATTTTTGCAGTTAGTTCGTCTACATTCGTTAGGCGAAGCTAATGTTGTGCGAATATAGTAAAAATGATAACATTATGATCATGAATGTGTTTTTTAATTGAAGTTTGTCTTCCAGTATTTTATTCACAATAGATATTATAAAACCAATTGTGAAAATTTTCCTTTCATTTAGTTGAAATACAAACTCATTATCCATGAGTGAAAAAACGGTATTTTTGTATACAAAATTATAACGAAAATAAACGAAATATGTATATATATATTTCCTCTATATTCTTTATAATTTTAAATACAAAAATACTACGCTTTGAATACATAATTATTTATATAAATATTTAATTTGCATAATTAAAATTTTGTATACATAAATTTAAACTATGTAAAATGGTGTAATACAACAATACATTTATCGACAAGGTTATTTTTGATTTAGCATAATTACTTATGTTTAAGTTTGTTATACACTCACTAATAATACAGTTTTTTAAATACTAATATAGGTTCAAATTCTCATACAAGAAACAAGTTCAAATTCTTTAAGAGTTAAAACTCTAAAGGTTATAATTTTGAAACAGAGTGATGTATTTAAATGTGTCAATATCTTCCAAAAGTAGTTGGGTCATTCCATACAAATTAAGCAAATCAGCAGTGGCAGCCATCACTTAGATTTTAATGAAAATCAGCTTATAAATAGATCATATATATTTATGAATAAACGTGAAATAATAGATCACAGGATTGTTTATTTAACTATTACAATTTACATTAAACGTTCATGTAAAATCAAGGTTTTGTCTACATGCTTGAAATTTCAATTTTCATTATTAGCCTTGGGAATGAAAAGACTATATTAAAAATTATTTATAATTAGGAATGAATAATAAGTAACAGATTGGCGTGAGTTAGTAATTGTATTTTTATTCCGTAATTTGAAAAAAAAAATATTTTTGTGAAATTTTTGAGGGAAAATGCAATATTTCTATTGTGAATTTAAACATGAAGGACAGCACTGACAAGTTTAAAACAACTTGACGTTATAGCTAAAAGTATGTATTTTAAATACCGAAACTTTCATTCTTCTTAATGAGAAAAAAAAATAAATAGTAAAAAATGTTGAGGGTAAAATGCAATATATCTATCAATTCTTTGAAAGTGAAGAGAAACTTTTTAAAACTTTTAAAATATTTGATATTATGGATAAATGTGTGTATTTTAAGTATAGAAACTTGTATTCTTGCTTTCAGTTTATTTTTACCTCAAGAATATTTTTAATTACAGTAGAAAAAAATGATTCATTTAGACAAAAAAATACCTATCCCTATCCTAATTAATCCTAAATCCAGATTTAAAAAAATAGATGGCAGCACGCATTTTTTTAAGCTTGAAATCGTGCAATATTTTAAGATCCGAGCTCGAATTCGAAGTGGAATGTACACGGACATTCTGTTACATGGAATGTAACAGATATTACGTTTTTGAACCCATTTTTGCTATGTTAGAAGGAAATGGGAACTTTCAAACTTGGGAATTTGATCTTCATATGTAATACTACATCAGGCATCCATTTGACAGATGCTTTTGAATTCCTTTGACTTTTATAACGTTTCTAATTTTCTCAAAATACACAAAATTTCAATTTTTCCAACAAATTAAAGATTAATCATGGTGTTACCAGATTATTATTATTCAATAAATAAGAAGACAATTTTTCAGAGGTTACAATATTATAAAAAAAATTATTTCTGTTAAGTAGTTTTCAAAGTACAGAACTTCGATTGCACACATGCCATTCTATATCACAAGTTTTTTAAATATCCAAAACAGCTAAAAGAATTTATCTTTTGTCAAGATATTTTGCAGAGCTCTATTTGAATATGAATTGAACCTGTGCATCAGATTTAATTAAAGTCGGTTACTATGTGGACACGACTTTTTTTAAATTTTTGCTCATTTTACGTGGAAGGACCCTATAATCCCCTAAAAATATTTTTTTGGACAATAAAAAGAAAATTTTAGGTTCAGTTTATACAATCTAACATGAAACATATGTTTTGAAAATTTCATGAAAAAATATTCAGAAGTTTTTGAGATATCCTGCGCGTTATATCCATAAACGTCATTTGGAGAAAAATGACTTCAAAGTTTCGGAAAGGACCCTTCAGCTATTGAGTTACCCACAACTTCTGTTCTAATGCGAATTTCAAGGAAACAATTATATTAAAATGTTCAGAAAAGTTGGGAGTTTAACATCTAAAAAAATTAAAATTTCGAAAATTTTGAACATTTTTAAGAGTCCTGAGACCCCTTAAAAAATGACATGTTTATTTTACTACTATATTGAAAACTACGAAATTATTTCTTAAGTAGCAATTATCTTTTTTCTTTAAAAGCCCTGAGACATGATAAATTGTCTCTTTTATCTTGAAGAGTATATTATCGTATTCCAAATACTTGCCTAGGAATGTATCTGCAGTGATTATCGGCAAGACGTCCAATTCATTCACACTATACAATGGCTTTAATCCGCTTATGTTTATCCCGGTGACATCTTCATGAGATAAAGTAGAAATATATTGACGCTGCTTTAGTCTAACATGATATACTTAACGCTTAATTTCTTACTGATACTTCTTGTTGAATGTCTTTACAACCAAAGGTTTTTGGAGTATGAGGGAAAAGTATCTGTATGTATATTAGTATATAACAAGTATTTTTTCTCACAAAGCGATTTAAGGTGTGTTCTAATTTGCGGGATAAAGAAAAAGATATATATTTTTTGTAATCTGAAAATCCATACTCTTAAAACTACACTGGCTTCCAAAAATTAAGGAAAAACAACAAACGTAGCGATTATTCAAAATGTTACAAGTAGATTTTAATAAAACTGAGACACTATGTACAACACATAGTAAGGTATAAAATAACATTAAAAAAAAATACCAGACGATTGTGGCTCTTCAGAAATTAATAGAATTATAAAATAAACAAAATAGATGTGTCAGTTTGGTATAGGAAAAGTACGTTTAATATGGAGTATGATCATCCCTAGAAGCAATACAGCACATACAGCGATGTGTGATAATGTCGATTATGCGATCGATAAGTTCGTTGGGAAGTGCGAGCCATTGCTTTTGTAAAGCACTTGTAAGCGTGGCAAGGGTCTGAGGAGGGGGATTGAGAGCAGAGACACATCTTCCTAAAGCATCCCAAAGATGATCGATGGGATTCAAGTCCGGTGATCGTGCTGGCCATTCTATGCGCTGAATTGTTTGGTGCTGAAGATAATCTTCTACGATGTGAGCCCTGTGAGATCTAGCATTATCGTCCTGTAACAGGAAATCATTACCTATTGCACCGGCAAAAGGGTGCACATACGCATCAAGAATGTCATCTCTATAGACATTCTCAGTGCCCTGTGGAAAGACACGGAGGTCTGTACGCCCACCCAAAGGGATATCATCCCAAACACAGACACTGCCTCCTCCATACGAATCTCTTTTACGAATGTTTTATGGATGATAGAGTGTTCCCTGTTCTCTCCAAATCACACAATGCATACTATCGCTTTTGGAGGCTAAACTGGGACTCATGTGTGAAGAGAACACGCCTCCATTGATCAGCCGTCCAGTGGAAATGTTGAAGTGCCTCCTTAAATATTCCCTTCGGTGAGATTAGGTAATCGGCACACAAATGTCTGGTCGCCTTGCGTAATGACCACCTTCATGAAGCCTTCTACGCACAGTAGGCGTTGATGCCAACTTTTCAGTGGCTCCAACAAGGGAGGCTGTAAGATGAGAGGGGTTGCTGTTCTATTCCTTCGTACACATAACCGCAAATATAGGTCATCGGTGCTTGTCGTAGCTCTTGCCCGTTCTTGACTAAAACTTCTGGAGGCCGAACTAGTCGTTTGACATTGTTTCGAAAGCCTATGAACAACAGAAGGACTCATATTTAACCATCTGGCTACATCTGTCTGACTTTGGCCAACATTCAATCTTCCATTAGCTCTATTTCGTGTTACGCGGACAAATGGTACCTCGAGGTCATACTAATGAATTGGCTATCTCAGTTTTCTTATCTCATAATCATAGCGACACCAGCAGCTGTACTCTTTAGCATTGATTTTTATGCTCCGCAAAGATGATGCAATCCGATTGCAGCGCCACTAATTTACATTTTGTAATTTTATTCACAATCGTTTAGTTAACAACACATGCAAATTTGATGCGGATAGGTTCATTTTTGAACAAGTTACCGTTCTTTTTGGAATTTTTCTTTAATTTTTGGAAACCAGTGTATTTTGTAAAACATTTCATTCGAAATTCCTACAATTATGTAAAGTAAAATTTATCAAACAGAATCATGTAAACTGAAAAAATTTAAATGCATTTTTATCGAAGAGAACAATTTAAAATTGGTATAAGTCTTTCAGGATTGCCGTTTTATGCGATTGGTATAGTAAATATAAAAATATCCAGAAAAACTGTGTGTGTATTTTACAGTAGAATAAATAGAAAAAAGTTCCTTCGGCTTCTACGGGGAAGAAAATGTAGCTTCTCTATATCTTGTTTATAAAAAACCAGCTAATATTATTCAAATACACGAAGCTACAATGCGTGGAAGCCGATTATAGAAGATTCAATCCCAGTTTTCGCCAATGCTCAATTTGTATGAGAATTTCACCAAATTGGGCAACTATATCCAAGTTGGCTTCATTTATAGGGATTTATTTTGGATCACTAAATTTGGTAATATTCCGCCATTTATCGCAGCACTTAGCAAGAATTTGACGCTGACGGATATGACTTATAGTTTTAAAAGTGTGATAGTAACAACAATAGTGAAACAGTTAAAATAAAATTGTAGGAAACAACGTTTTCTAAAACTCATAAATGAAACCTGATTAAGGAAAAATCAGCCACCCTAGAATTTTGAGACATTGGTAAGCAAGCTCTATCTAATCCCAGGGCTGCCACAGGCGACTATGTTTCTATTGTATTCGCATTACTATTAAAAAAACAGATTTTGTAGTATATTTCTCTTGCAAATGTTCTTGAACAGTATGCCACTTTTTATTTTCAGAAAGTAGTGTGAGGTAGAATAAAAAAAATAGTCGCCTGTGGCAGCCCTGCATCCAAATCTTTTAACAAAAACGAATTCTGTTACATGAAAAATATCAGAATGTTTTAAAGTTTCAGTCACCCTAGGTTTTAAATTGATATACCTATGTTATTTTTTATGATACGGGTAAAAACAAAAATGCTCCGGAATCCTTGTATCAAGGAAAATCATTTAATGAAAAAAACTTTTTGAATTTCGTATTTTTTTACGTTATTTTGAATTTGAAATTTTTAAGCGGCCAGCGTTTTGAAACAAAATGGCGGAAGAATCTGGCTAACGAACTCTGTCTATACTTTAATATATCCTGTGCATCCAAACCAGTTGAAAAAATATGAGTGCTTATCGCTTTGTTTGGATTGTTTCAAAATGCCAGCCACCCTAGAATTTCAGACTGCTATATCTCAGTCATTTTTAAGGATAGAGGCAAAATAAAAATGTTCTGGAAATCTTGTATCAAGGTTGAAAACTTAGAGGAAATAACTTCTTGAATTTCTAATTTTTTCAACACCTTTTTGAATTTGAAATTTTTACGCTGGCCAACGTAGTCGGTCGTGACCTTGGAATGTCCTGTAAGCATGTTCAATTACATTCAAATCGATTGATAAATATGAGTGCTATCGCATGATACAAATATAATACTTTCAAACAGTCAACCACTCAGAATTTCAAACGGCTATACCTCAGGCTTTAGGATAGAGGAGAACAAAAAAAAATGCTCCACAATCCCTGTGTCAAAACTTTTAAAATTTCTAATTTTATTGTACATTTTTTTAAATTACATAAAATTTAACCCTTTAAGCGTTCTATAGTATTTCTCAAGCATGTTTCACGATTCGCAAAATAAGACCTGTGAAAAGTATTGGCATGAGGATTTATATTTGATAATTTTACATATTTATTTATATTATGCTATAAAAATATTAACATTAATATTAATTTTCTGTTAAACGAGCCTTTGAATTCAAAAACTTTGACTTAAAAACACGGTTAGGTTGCAAACAATGCCATTTTGATACAAGACTGCGGATAAAGCTGATAAACGAACTTGTTCTATACCTTGGAATGTACTATACAGATTCTTAGTCACATCTAAATCGGTTAATAAATACGAGAGTTACAACATGACGAAAATCAGATATATAATAAATATCTAATTTGGTGGATTTGGTATCAGGTGGTTATGATCGGTGAAAATAAGCCGAAAATTTCCGTTCTTGCTTTCTTCCAGACATCGGCAATGTATTTTTACTTTTTGTAGCTAACGCTACCTAAAAGATATATATATGTAGTTTTTGAATTTAAGCATCGTTTATTTTATTTATGACGTTCGTGATCAGCATATTAACTGACGCTTTGGTATTTTTATTATCCATGATTTGAAAGCATGCGTTATGAAAATTCACGATCACGCGATCAAGGTTTGTAGATATTCAAAATTAGAAAAGAGTCAGTCTATTAAATTATATCGTTCATGAAACATCGGCTTATGAAATGCCAAGGAAGGCACTGTTAGGTCTAATCATAATCAGATTGTTCGAAAGAAAGTATATTATAGGTTTTAAGTGGGAAATGTACTGTATTTGAAGAAGATATCAACGAAGTGGTGTAAAATTATTTTTATAGAATTGTATTAAATTTCATGTGTTATTTATTCCAACGTCTAGTTATTCAAGTCATCAAGAAATTAACATTTTACATATAACCGTCCTATAAATTTGGGAGGATCAGTGCCGGGATATTAAGCAACTAGCAGTGGAATAAATAACCGGAATCTTATGCAACTAGCAGCGGAATAAGTAGTAAAATATGAATCAAAACGAAACTGCTATAAACCGCCAGTGCTAAAGGTTAAATTGTGAATTAGCAAGGCAAGCGTAAAACCCGTGATCGTATTTATTCAAATACATTATTGAAAGATAGATATGAGAACCCTAAATAAGACTAAGAGATTTGATATAATAAATCTTTGCGAGGAATGCGGGATTGAACCACCAGAAAAACCGACAATCCCTGTACTAATAAAGCTAATTAAAAGCTGGGAGCATTACGACGAAGATTTTATAAAGGATCGCTTAGAAATAATTATGACAGCTAGAAAAGAAAAAGCAGAAGAAGAAAGAGAAAAGTCAGGAAAAGAACTACAGGCACAAGCACAATCGGAACTTGAAAAAAAAAAGAAATCGCAATTGCAGATATAAGAGAAGAAATTACAAGTAGAGATCGAAGAAAAGAAACTGGAAATGGAAGAGAGAAAATGGCGAATAGAATTGGAAGAAAAAGATCGTGAAAGAGAGTTTGAGTTTAAGAAAATACAACTGCAGGAAAATTCAAGACAACACATCGATGTGAACTCAAGGACAAATGCATGTAAGAATTATGAATTGCTTAGATTATTAACAAAATACGATAGTAGAAATGATATTAGTTTATATTTGGCTATGTACGAAAGGCAAACGGGCATTGATAAAAAAGAGTGGGTCAAATATTTAATTAACCTAATGCCATTAGATGTGATTAATATAATAACTAGGGAGAGTATGCCCAAAATGCATGCTTATGATTACATAACATGTATTCTTTTAAAACGCTAAAAACTATCGCCAGAAGAGTTTAGGCTGAAATTTTTCGCACTTAAAAAGGAGCCATCGGCTAATTCTCTCGATTTCACTTATGAAATAAAGGTGTACTTTCAGCAATGGATTGGTGGTCTTCAAATAGATAACTTTGAGGAATTATCGGAATTAATTGCAGTTATCAAATTAAGCATAGTTTACCTGCGGAAACAAAGACACATTTTGCAGAGGAATTGTTAGTAATAAAAAAGATAGACGACTTAGTTAACAAATTAGATATTTACGAAACGGCTCGAAGGGTCTGAAATAAACAATCAGTAAGGAATACAAGCGGGAGTTTTGAGGATAAACGATCGAGAGTGGCCGACTTCACCAGTTTGAAAGGGCGTCAAGTGGACAATAGGCACAATATGAATCATGGCGCGAACGCGAAAGGAGGCGCATGTAATATGTTTTCGCAGACCTGGTCACGTGAGTCGGAAATGCATCATGGTGAGTAAAACACAACAAGAATATTCAAACTATAACTAGGGATGAGATGTCCGACTTTTTACATACCAGTTTAATTTTAGAGAAAATGTTACTTCATTTAATCGAAAAAATTTCGCGATTTAACAGAACAACATTTTCTATAAGATTATACTGGTATGCAAAAAGTCGGAAATCTCATCCCTGTATAACCCGCAACATACTCAAAATTGGAGAGAAACGAAATACCAAGATTAGCGCCGAAACACGCAAAGAAAAGTAGTTAATATGGGCACGTTAAATGCTAAGAAAGGAAGAATCCTGGATATTCAAGGAATAAAAACAAACATAACTAGTCGGATATACCAATCCCAAAACTTTCTTCTATCTCATGCATGTTAATACTTGAAAATTCGCTATCACACTACCAAAATTAAACGGCAATCTATGCCCCATCATGAGGTTTCTATAGATATGAAATTCCGTGCATTAGTTCTTGAGATATGGCTATCTCCGAAATCGTGTAAATCCAGCAAAATTCAGATTAGCAGCGCCACCTATTGGGTACTTTACACCAAAACCTATGTTAAACAAAACTACCAAGCAACCACTTACGTCAAAGTCTAACTGAAGTTTGGGGAAAATTCGTGCATTAGTTTTTGAGATAGAGCTATTGCGGGAATCGTGAGAAATGCAGCACAGCAGTGCCACCTGTTGAGCGATTTACACCAACACGTAATCCGCATCAAGTCATATAAAGGACTAACTAAATCTGAAGTTTGATGAAAATCCGTGCTTTAGTTCTTGAGATAAAGCCATTGCGGAAATCGTAAAAAATACAGCATAGCAGTCATATCAAGGACTAACTGAATCTGAAGTTTCATGAATATCCGTACATTAGTTCTTGAGATAGAGCCATTGAGGAAATCATAAAAAATGCAGCATAGCAGCGCCACCTGTTGAGCGATTTTCACCAAAAACTAATCAGCATCAGTTTGTATCAGGGACTAACGGAATATGAATTTTTAATAAATTCCGTGCATTAGTTCTTGAGATAGAGTGCCCACAAAATTTGTGTCACACACAGACACACAGACTCACAGACAGACATTTTGTAAAAACATGTTTTTCGGGTTCTCTGACCTCTAAAACGTGTAAATCCGTCGAAAACCGGAATTCGAAAATTTTCATGAATCCAATACTTTCTTCTTGTAAAGATAGTAGAAAGTAATAATCGGGATAGGGAATGATATCTCAATCGCAAATTCAAGATATCATACTACAATAAACGCGTCAAAGTTAACCAGCGACAATATTTCTGTATCGGAAAAAGGTGGAAAAGAAGTTAAGCCAACGGGTTTTTCCTTGCATAAAGTTTATGTAGATGGTATAGAAATACAGGATAAATTTTACGTGGTATAAGAAACTGACTGCGATTTAATAATAGGTAGAAAAGTAATCGAAGGCTTGACGTTAAAAGTAGAGGAAGATGTTAAAATAATAAACGACAATACAGTGCGAGTAGGATACATCAAAATTAATAAAGTCCCTTCCAAAACAGAGGAAGTAGCCACATCAAATATAGACAACGACAATCGAAGTTGGTAAGATATGGTTAATATAAACTGCGAAAATGGCCGAGGTACATTTGAATCATATTACAAATTTAGCTAACAGAGAAAAAATACGAGAATTAATAGAATCATACAACCTGAATAAAACAAAAGATACTGAGTTAAAGATGGAAATACTATTGGCGGATAAAAAACTTATCTGTGAACGGCCAAGGTGGTTACATCTAGCTGCGCAGGAAATAATCAGTAAGCAAATACAACAGTGGTTGGAAGATGGGATCATTAGACGAAGTTACTCGGATTTTGCGGCCTCAGTAGTCCTGAGTAGGAAAAAAAAATGTGACACACCGGTTATGTATAGATTATCGGAAAATAAATAAAATATTAAAATATCGCTATCCACTACCACTGATTGAGAATGTGATTGATAAATTACGGAAGACAAAAGTACTTACGACATTAGATCTCAAAAACGGTTTTTTCCATGTCGAAATTGAAGAAAGATGTCGTAAATATACAGATTTTCTAACGCATAAAGGGGAATACGAATTTTTAAGTTGTCCGTTCGGATTGTGCATATCAAGTAATCAATTCCAAAGATATGTAAACACAGTATTCCAATATTTACTGCGAGAAGGCACTGTCATTGTATATATGGATGATTTTGTGATTACCTCAGATGATGAAGAAGATAGAATAAAGAAGCTGAAACGAGTATTAGAAGTAGAATTGGCGTATGGTTTAGAAATTAACTTTAAAAAATGCCAATTTCTAAAAAAGAAAACAGAGTTCTTGGGTTATATAATCGAAAATGGGACAATAAAACCGTCCGAAGCGAAAACAAAGGCTGTGCAATATTTTCCTAAACCAACTACAACAAAACAATTACAATTCTTTTTAGGTTTAACAGGATACTTCAGAAAGTTTATTCCGAATTATGCCAAAATCGCCAAGCCTGTAAGTGATTTATTAAGGAAAGTAAATTGTTTCAAATTTGAAAGAGGGCAGCTCGAAGCTTTCAATGAGTTAAAGAAAATATTCTCAACAAAACCAGTTATTCAATTATATAAACAAGGATCCACACTGGAACTCCATACTGACGCAAGCAGCCAAGGATTTGGCGCAGTTTTATTACAGAAAGGAGATGATGGAAAATTTCACCCATTACAATACATGAGAAAGAAAACTTCGCCACAACAGGAGAAATATTCAAGTCATGAACTTGAAGTATTAGCCATAATAGAAGCTCTAGAAAAATTCAGAAAATACTTAATGGGAAATAAATTCAAGATTGTAACGGACTGCGCTGCTTTTCATAAAATATTAAATAAAAAATATTTAGCACCTAAAGTAGCAAGATAGCCACTATTCATCGAAGAGTACGACTATGAGATAGAACATAGAGATGGAACAAGAATGAAACATGTAGATTCCTTAAAAAACATGCCAATAACACAATCAGTATTAATGATAACTAGATCGCAAGGAGAAATAACGAAAAGAATCGCAATAGCTCAAAGGTTAGATTAATCTATACAGTGCACTAAGTCGCTTGCTAAAAATGGATCGTCCGATAATTACTTAATAAAAGACGATGTACTATACAGATTCGAGAACGGAAAAGAAATGTTGGTGGTGCCGGAAGAGATGCAACGAAAAATTCATGAAAGAGGTCACTTTTCTGTATCAAACACGGAAGATCTAGTGAAGCGAGAATTTGACATAAAGGAAGGTTAAGGAAGAAAGTAGAAACAGTAATCGCGAACTGTGTTGATTGTATCTTATATAATAGGAAGCAGGGAAACGCTGAAGGTTTTCTATACCAAAAAGAGATAAACCATTGGAAACCTATCACATCGATCCATTATCTCTCACAAATGAAAAATATCAATATATTTTCACCGTAGTAGATGCATTTACGAAGTTGTCATGATTTATCCAGTGAAATAAAAGTCGGCCAAGGAAGTAACAGACAAATTGGAATTACAGTAATAAACTTTCGGGAACCCAACTAGAATTATAACCGATAAAGGAAAAGCTTTTACTGAAAGCGAGTTCAAGGAATAAAGTAGGTTGGGGTACAGATACGCACTTTCCATACATTTTGATTTTTAACGCACACATTGGTCTAAACATACGTAATGAGTGATTAAAATGTTGAACTAGAACCTCAGGCAAGTACCACCATCAACCGATATTCTATCAAATTATAATTCTGTGAGAAATTTCAATTTTTAAAAAACATTGCTCTGCGTATTTTTGCCCCATCGGTGGGGGTAAAAGTACGCAGTGGTGGGGCAAAGATTTGCAGTGCGTATTATTGCCCCATTACTGTGGGTTTTTACCCCATTTCCAACCAAACAAATGATTTTATGCAAAAGCATTAGTAAATTTCACTAATATTTATATTTAAACTGAAAATTGTAAGTTAAACCATGAAAAAAACAGAAAAAAACAGCGGTCTGTGAGATCGCAAATAGGAGATAATCTCTAACTACTGTGATAAAAATTGTTGCATAGATACTGTGAGCAATCTCAAAGACCCCTTGATCGTAGAATGAATAAAATGGTTAACTTACTCATAAAATACTGGTTTTGCGCTAAACTTTATATAAAGGTCTATTATAATAAAAATTCTCCTCATTTAAAAATCTTTAGCGATACTACTAAGTTTCCAAACGAATAAAAATTAAACTAACAGCAATAGTTAGCTTAACTTGTCATTTTAAATTTATGAAAACTGAATATAGCAGCGGTCTGTGAGACCGTTAACAGGAGTTAAGGGTTAAGACTTAAAACAAAATCGTTTATGAAACAAGAATATTGATTTTTAAAAGTAGGTAGGTAGATACATACGTTCTATATTTAAAAAAAAAAACTTAACTAGAAAAAGGAAAAAGGTAGTTAACTAGCTTATACAGGGTGATTCAGCTCGTCGGTGACAAACTTTAAGGATCGATAGAGCACACCTAGACGAACATTTTTGAATAGGGAATGTAGGGTCCCTGACGCGATGGTAAGGCGCTAGGCGCTTTCGAAAATTTGGGTGCCGAAATTCGAAACGTCATAAAAACTAGGGAAATGGTTAGATTTTCTTGCTTGTTGCGTCGAAATGATTCTGTTTGTTTAGACTTTCTTCAGTACCAATTTGATAAGCGTATCTCTTAAAACATGGATAGGGGGCGCTGCAGACTTTGGAGAGCTAGACAACAACTTTAAGCCCGTTATTTTGATAATTTAACACATGCTCGCCAAAGTTTATACTCTAACTTAAAGTTTGAACCCAAAAGTAGAGCCCTGCAAAAAGCGTAAGAGCCGGAATAAAATGTCAAAGTACAGGGTGGTCGAAACTCGAAGGCTCCTAGGAGATAAACAAACAGATTTCTTGACTTATGGCATGCATTTTCATGATTCTGTTTGCTGGGGCTCTCTGAAACTCAGTTGAACGGTACAAAAAGAAACATCGATAGGGGGCGCTTTGGGCAAAAAACATAATTCGTTGACATTTCGGACGCTAACTGGAAACGGGGCGCTACGATCAGTTAGAAACAAAACAAGAGAGTAATTTACTTATCATAAGAAGCTATTAAAACTGCAGTTTGTTTGTTTTTTTTAACAAACATAGCTGGTTTCAATCATGCACAATGCGCGCAATAAAATTTACATAAGGTGCTTTTTGCTGATTTATGCAAAAGATATCGTACCATATCGATATGCAAAAGATACGTAATGCGTAGACGACAACGCGAGATGACGTAGTTGTATGCGCAGACACGTCTTTTGAACGTGCGGTACCTACTTAAGCTTCGGGTTACTTGTCTGCAGATCGGTAGTAGGATGGAACGGTACACAAACTCTGAATTGGCTGACATGCATTTGGCGTATGGCGCTGCTGGTTGTAATGGACGAGCCGCTCAGCGGTTGTACGCCGAGCGTTACCCCAACAGGCAAATCCCCTGCCATGCCTTCTTCGCTCGAGTACACCAGAGGTTGTCCACAACGGGATCTTTCGACGGAGGCAGGCCTGAACGGGAGCGATCAGTGAGCACCCCCGACAACGAAGAGGCTGTGCTTAACCTGGTTGAGGACAACCCAGGTCTTAGCACGAGAGATATCGCCAGACATGTTGGCATTTCGCAAGCAACTGCGTGGCGCATCTTACGTTCCCGGAATCTGCACCCCTACCACATCCAGCGGGTGCAGTTGCTCAGAGAGCAGGATTTTGGCCCTCGAGTGGAATTCTCAAGATGGTACTTGGCGATCAGATCCAGGGATCCCCGTTTTGTAAACAGCATTTTGTTTACGGACGAGTCCACCTTCAGCCGGGAGGGAATGTGGAACGCCCACAACAGTCATGTGTGGTGTGATGAAAATCCACATGAAACCAAAAGCCGAGCAGCCCAGGAGCGTTTCTCAGTAAATGTGTGGGCCGGCATTCTGGGGGATTGCCTCATTGGCCCTTATTTGTTACCTGAACGGCTGACAGGTGGAAATTACCTGATTTTCCTGGATCAAGTGCTGCCGCAGCTTCTGGATGAGGCGCACGTACCCGAAGGTTCGCGTCGCCAGATGTGGTTCCAGCACGATGGAGCTCCGGCCCATTACACGAACGACGTGCGTCTCCATCTAAACGCAAGGTATGGCCAGCGGTGGATCGGGCGTGGGGGTCCAGTTCACTGGCCTGCCCGATCACCAGACCTCACCTGCTTGGATTTCTTCCTTTGGGGTTACCTGAAGGCCGAGGTATACCATACACCTGTCAGCAGTGCTGAAGAACTTGTGGCGCGCATTGTGGCAGCTGCAGGGCAGATCAGAGATACTCCTGGCATTGTTGGAAACACACACTCCTCAATGCGACGGAGGTGCGAAGCCTGCATCATGGCCCAAGGTCGAAATTTCGAGCATCTTCTGTAGTGTTATTTTTTGTAAATAAATTTCCAGTATCATTGATGTTTTTGGTCTAAATTTATTCAGAAGTGTTGAGCAGAGGTAGAAAATGTGTTTTCATTATTACTAACTGATCGTAGCGCCCCGTTTCCAGTTAGCGTCCGAAATGTCAACGAATTATGTTTTTTGCCCAAAGCGCCCCCTATCGATGTTTCTTTTTGTACCGTTCAACTGAGTTTCAGAGAGCCCCAGCAAACAGAATCATGAAAATGCATGCCATAAGTCAAGAAATCTGTTTGTTTATCTCCTAGGAGCCTTCGAGTTTCGACCACCCTGTACTTTGACATTTTATTCCGGCTCTTACGCTTTTTGCAGGGCTCTACTTTTGGGTTCAAACTTTAAGTTAGAGTATAAACTTTGGCGAGCATGTGTTAAATTATCAAAATAACGGGCTTAAAGTTGTTGTCTAGCTCTCCAAAGTCTGCAGCGCCCCCTATCCATGTTTTAAGAGATACGCTTATCAAATTGGTACTGAAGAAAGTCTAAACAAACAGAATCATTTCGACGCAACAAGCAAGAAAATCTAACCATTTCCCTAGTTTTTATGACGTTTCGAATTTCGGCACCCAAATTTTCGAAAGCGCCTAGCGCCTTACCATCGCGTCAGGGACCCTACATTCCCTATTCAAAAATGTTCGTCTAGGTGTGCTCTATCGATCCTTAAAGTTTGTCACCGACGAGCTGAATCACCCTGTATTTCTTAAATAGCTATAATATTTTGTACAATACTAACTTATGAAAAATACAACTTTCCACAACGTAATTGTGGAAGCTTTGTATCTAGCTAAAACGACAGGACAAAGCCCCGCATCTTAAACTTGCGCGTATCTTTGCCCCAAGACGGATGCGTATTATTACCCTATTCTGCAGTATTTTACTTAACCGGCTACCTACAAGTTTAAACAAATGCGATCGAGATAAACAATACGACATTTAGAAGCTATAGAGCTTCCGTTCTCCACTGAATTTTCGGATTTCTTTAAATTTGAAGTATTGTCAGCTAAACAATAAGTGAAATTATAAAAATATTAGATCAAAATTCGAAAATTTAAACTTACCTCATTTTCTTGGCATGGGGTGCTATTTCTTTTACCAAGTTCGAACACACAACTACTACACTTGAAACCAAACTACCACCTAGCAGTCATGATTGTAGAAATGTTTCTTTATATTAAATCAGCCAGTGCGTATCTTTACTCCCAAATACTCTATTGTGCAAAAAAAAAGGAATTGAGCGTCTAAAGATAACAACTGGTATGCCAAGACGAATCGGTATGCCAAAAAAATTAATCGGGCCTAACGGCTCGATATAAGAATTTAAGCGAAGCAGATAAAATACGAGCCGTTTTCAATGAATATGATTTTCTCGAGAAGTATGTGAAGTCGAGAAGTATGTCTCGAGGAGTGTGTCACGAGCCGATACGAGTTTAACAACATCAATACAGAAATGTAACACGTCCATTGTAGAGATCGGCATCGTACAGTTACAAAATGTCTGATTCCGAGTTTAATTTTTTTTCAGCAGACTCGTGCCGGGACGGAACTGGTCTTAATCGATTTCAGGATGTGTAGAACAGTCATTGTGTTTTGTAGTATTAATAGTGATAATGAACTTCTTTTAACAGTATCTTTGGAAATATACCTTAAGGTGGTTCTCATATTCACTGCTCAACAATGCGAAGCTTTCAGACACATTTTCTGACAAAATTTTTAACTATAAAGGCATAAAATTGACAGGCCTGCCTATTGAAGGCATTTGGAAACGAATAGCTTTTTCCATATTTGATAAATTACTTACATAGATAACAGAGATTCATGTCACGTTACTGTACGTTTTTCTCCTTTCCTGTGCTATCGCTTCCGGAAATTCGATTCAAAACGCTAACTTTGACAGTATTTTCAGTAAGATATCTTGCTTTTATCTATGAAAAAAACGACATTTACATAGCTTCTGAATAAGAATACCTGCCAATCTTACGCGTTTCCGAAAAGAAAAGAATTCATAAATGTGTCGAAATGTAGCTCCTTTGGATTTGAGAAAAGCTTTAAAAATGAGAGAAATATTTTCACAAATCTACTTTTTATTATACAGCTTCAAAAGTTATCATGTTTTTAATCCTTTATTCTGAACTACATTAATATTTTAATGAATCCTTATTTCCATTTTGAAATGTCTGTAGACACGATGACTAAAACACTAAGTAATCGTTAATATTTACTATTGTGTGTTTTCTGTTTTGCGAACACCATAGTAATGTAAAATATACTGTAAAATGTTCCCATAAATATGTATGTAGTATTCATTAAAAGAATCTTAATTGTATGTTGAGAAAAAACCTTTTTTTTTGTAGAAATTGTGTCGGATCGGCCGGGCCGGGCTCGGGCCGAACTTCCAATTTTTACACCGGGCCGGGCCGGGCCAAGATAGCTTTCGTTCGGGCCGGGCCGGGCCCGGGCCTGAAAATTCCGGCCCGTGCAGACCTGTAAGTCCTGCACATATATGAAATTCAAATATTTTAATCTGACATACATTTTTTTTTAATCTTGAAAATTGAATCTAGCGTTTTTCAATGACTATGGTGCAGGCTTCCTCTTTAAGAAAAGTTTAGGAAGTAAAAGGGCGTTTAATAAATACTGAAAGTTTCAGGAAAAGTTTGTCGAGCATTCTCTACTTTTTTTTAGTTTCTATTTAAATAAAATGAGTTTGAAATAATATATATATATATATATATATATATATATATATATATATATAATACGCTTTTACTTCTACATGAAACTGAAATACAAGCCTTATGATCACCCACTGTATGTCTAAATTTATATCCTATTCATTGTGATATCGAAACCTTTGAAATGATAATTTTGTGTATTTTGATAATTATAATTGATAATAATAATTTGATAATTAATACAATATTCACAGTAATCCCTTTTCTATTTATATTATAAAGGGTAATCGTATGTGTGCGAAACTCTGACGACATTTTGCGAATGGCAACTCTACACGATGAAATTTAGTTTTAGTTTTCGCTACAGCGATTTTTTAATTTTCTAAACATCGCATATTTTCAATTTTTACACCGTCGTATAGAAAAAAAATTACTTTCAAATGCAATTTGTTTGAAAACTGTATCTTAATTGACAGATTTATAATGGTTTATAATTTTGAAACATGATTTTTTGAAATAACGGCTTCATTACAAAATATTAATAAACAATTTCTATATTTAAAAAAATAAAAAAATGTAATGTTCATAATTGGTACATAACGAAATTAATGCTTTATCAATAAATAAATAAAAGCATAATATTAAAAACAAACACGAATTTAATGTATATGTAACAGAAGAATTTAAATTTTTACACAGCTGAATTTGGTAAAATATCTGCTTTGAAATGTATTTTGTATTGTAACAAATATTTAAATATTGATACACTAGATGGCAGCACACGACAGTCTAATTTTAGCGGGCTGCCAGATAGGTTTTTCCCATGATTCATTGAGGATTAGCTTTCCCGCAGAGAATTCTGAGACTCGCAATGGACAGGTTTCGAAATGCAAACTGTCTTGCTTTTTAATTTCCCCGGAGTTTTGAGAGGCGGGATATGATAAAATGTTTTCCAGATCAGCGGATTTCTTCTGAGCTTTGCGATGTAAATATGTACAGTAATCCTGTAAATAATATGTCTTGTAGTACAGAGATTCATTAAACATTACTTTGTACTAAAGTATAGAGTGGCGTTTCCTATTTGAAGTGAAGAGTCCATTTTTAAAGATTGTAGCGTTTACTTATGGAAAGTAAGCTGGCTATAAATGGCTTTCCCAACCTTGGGCCCTGAATCTACGACCGGCCGAGTAAATAAATGCTTATGCTCTACGAGTTTTTAAAAATGCTTCTGCTCTTCATATGATTTATGACATCATTCTTCCCATGATTCATTGCGAATTAGCTTCAGAGAATTCCGAGACTCGCAATGGACAGGTTTCGAAATGCAAGTTGTCTTGCTTTTTAATTTCCCCGGAGTTTTGAGAGGCGGGAAATGATAAAATGTTTTCCAGATCAGCGGATTTCTTCTGAGCTTTGCGATGTAAATATGTACAGTAATCCTGTAAATAATATGTCTTGTAGTACAAAGATTCATTAAACATTACTTTGTACTAAAATATAGAGTGGCGTTTCCTATTTGAAGTGATGAGTCCATGTTTAAAGATTGTAGCGTTTACTTATGGAAAGTAAGCTGGCTATAAATGGCTTTCCCAACATTGGGCCCTGAATCTACGACCGACCGAGTAAATAAATGCTGATGCTCTACGAGTTTTTAAAAATGCTTGTGCTCTTCATATTTAAAAAGAGGTGCTGGTGCTTAACGTAGAAAGATGGAGTTTTTTAAAAATACTGGTGTTTAATTCTGCAAATGGTGTGCTATAATGGCTGGTGCTTTGAGGAAGGAAAAGTAGTGTTTTGGCATCTTCTGATCAGACGTCGCTTCTGTGATATCGGCTAAGGCAAATTACAAATGCGTGTGTTCGCCATAGTGTTGAAGGGAAATATGTTGCACGAAAGGTGCTTGTTCCGCATAAGCTTCACGTATATGTGTCAAAGTGTTCTACTAATGCTCTGTTAACCGAACGTCGATTTCGGAACAGAAAGTGCTTTATATCCTTAAATAAGTTTTACTGCTTGAAGGCTTATAAAAATATGGATGGGTGTAGCAGCTATCCGAAGATAAGTGTGTAATTTTATTTGAATTCTCATGTTGTTTATTATAAATGCACGCTGATTACGAGGAGGATTATACTAAAAACTTACTTACAACTATATTTGATAATAGAAAAACTGAACAAGAGCGCTTAGATTTAGAAAATGAACGTGTTTTCGAACAAGAACAACGTAAAATCAAACAAGAAAATTTAGAGCGCGAACGGACTTTCGAACTCGAAAAATTACACCTTGCCAATCCGACTTCGGCATCTAACTCGGAGTTAGAAAATAATAGGTGCACTTACGAAAAACCGCGAATCGACCTACAAAAATTGATTTCCTGTTCTCGCCCAAACGAAAATGATATGAAAATCTTCTTAGTGCTGTGTGAGCGACAGTTAAAGGTCCTAGGGGTTCCGGAAGATAATTGGGGTTACGTATCTCATAAGCGCTTTGCCTAGTGATATTGCTAGACTCATTGCTAGGGAACCGGAAGAAAAGGCCCAGGACTACCAACACATCAAGGCGATGTTGTTGAAACGATTCAAATTGACCGCTGAAAAATTTAGAATCTTGTTCGTTCAGCACAAGAAAATTCCAGAAAGTACCTGGAAAGACTATTATTTGGAGCTTAGAACATATTTTGAAGGTTGGCTATCTGAGCTCAACATAACTTCATTCGAAGATTTGAAAAGTCTTATTTTATCTGACAAATTAATGAGAAGGTGCTCCCCACAGCATAGAGAACATTTCTTAGACGTTTGGACTAATTTAAATGATCCAAATGCATTAGTAGACAAGCTAGATGCTTACGATGTTTTAAGAGAAAATCCCGTAAAATCTAAAGTAGTGGAAATAAACCAGAAAAATAAAAACTGGTCAAAACCAAAAGAGACCGTACCATCGAGCTCTTTTAATAACTCATTTCAAAATGAATCCTTCTACTCAAGGAAGACAACCCTGTCAGACAACGGAAAGGCGAATCCCTCACCACTGATTGAAGATCGCCCAGCCTTGAAATGTTATGGTTGTGGTGCTCCCGGATTTATTCGTGCTAAATGCCGTACTTGCAACCCTGTGATAAAAACCTAATCTTCTCAGTTTGAGCAAATCCAGATATACACATGCTCAACCACAACCACACCTTTAAATACAGTAAACCTGAAGATTAATGGCGTCTATGGCAAAGCCTGCGTAGATACCGGATCCAGTCACACCTTGGCTAGTGTATCATTATACTCTGTGTTAAAAGAAAAAGGTGCAAAGTTTCAGAAGACCTCTCTGAACATGTCTTTAGCGAATGGCCAGCGGTCAAAAGAAGACAGTTTGACCACAACTGCTACTGTAGAAATTGAAGGAAGAAAATTTCGTACAGATTTTATTATGTTACCTAAAGCTAAAGGGAACGGAACCCTTTTAGGAAAATACTTTCTTGATAAGTCAGGGTTTGTACCAGACGTTAAGGACAAACGTTGGTACTTCGGCGATATGCCACATATAAAATATGGTTTTGCAGATGCTGTTCCAAAGCCTCTAGAATGTTCTCGCCAGAAGTCAGAATTAAATTACTTGCTGAAAAGGTATGAAACCATCTTTCAGCTAGGGGGAGAACCCACCCCGCGCTCCTGTGAAATCGGCACAGTCTCCATTTAGATAAACCCGAAGCCAAACAAATTTGTTAAATTCACTAAGCAAGTGAAAGATTTAGTCGAACAACGCAAAAGAAAACAGTATGTGGACAAAAGAGGGATAGAATGAACTCAGTATTCTCCTGGTGATCATGTATGGGTAGAACTCAATCCCGTTAGCAAGGCTGGTCAGAAAAGAACCTCCAAATTCAGTCCTCGACGTAACGGACCCTATGTAGTGCTCACACAGCGCTCACCCACTTCCTATGAAGTTGCCAGTTTACAAGCTCCTGAAGTTCCCTTCCGAACGTACCATGCATCTGCCCTAAAACGTTGTAACAATGTTACCGACCAACCAGTTATTCCACTCAGGAAACGTGGTAGGCCAAAGAAACATGTTCCTGGTCCCTTGCCGAGACGTCTAAGGAACCAAAGGGGGAGGATGTAACAAATATTTAAATATTGATACACTAGATGGCAGCACACGACAGTTTCTAATTTTAGTGGGCTGCCAGATAGGTTTTTCCCATGATTCATTGCGGATTAGCTTTCCCGCAGAGAATTCTGAGACTCGCAATGGACAGGTTTCGAAACGGAAGCTGTCTTCCTTTTTAATTCCCCCGGAGTTTTGAGTGGCGGGAAATGATAAAATGTTTTCCAGATCAGCGGATTTCTTCTGAGCTTTGCGATGTAAATATGTACAGTAATCCTATAAATAATATGCCTTGTAGTACAGAGATTCATTAAACATTACTTTGTACTAAATAAAGTATAGAGTGGCGTTTCCTATTTGAAGTGAAGAGTCCATTTTTAAAGATTGTAGCGTTTACTTATGGAAAGTAAGCTGGCTATAAATGGCTTTCCCAACATTGGGCCCTGAATCTACGACCGACCGAGTAAATAAATGCTGATGCTCTACGAGTTTTTAAAAATGCTTGTGCTCTTCATATTTAAAAAGAGGTGCTGGTGCTTAACGTAGAAAGATGGAGTTTTTTAAAAATACTGGTGTTTAATTCTGCAAATGGTGTGCTATAATGGCTGGTGCTTTGAGGAAGGAAAAGTAGTGTTTTGGCATCTTCTGATCAGACGTCGCTTCTGTGATATCGGCTAAGGCAAATTACAAATGCGTGTGTTCGCCATAGTGTTGAAGGGAAATATGTTGCACGAAAGGTGCTTGTTCCGCATAAGCTTCACGTATATGTGTCAAAGTGTTCTACTAATGCTCTGTTAACCGAACGTCGATTTCGGAACAGAAAGTGCTTTATATCCTTAAATAAGTTTTACTGCTTGAAGGCTTATAAAAATATGGATGGGTGTAGCAGCTATCCGAAGATAAGTGTGTAATTTTATTTGAATTCTCATGTTGTTTATTATAAATGCACGCTGATTACGAGGAGGATTATACTAAAAACTTACTTACAACTATATTTGATAATAGAAAAACTGAACAAGAGCGCTTAGATTTAGAAAATGAACGTGTTTTCGAACAAGAACAACGTAAAATCAAACAAGAAAATTTAGAGCGCGAACGGACTTTCGAACTCGAAAAATTACACCTTGCCAATCCGACTTCGGCATCTAACTCGGAGTTAGAAAATAATAGGTGCACTTACGAAAAACCGCGAATCGACCTACAAAAATTGATTTCCTGTTCTCGCCCAAACGAAAATGATATGAAAATCTTCTTAGTGCTGTGTGAGCGACAGTTAAAGGTCCTAGGGGTTCCGGAAGATAATTGGGGTTACGTATCTCATAAGCGCTTTGCCTAGTGATATTGCTAGACTCATTGCTAGGGAACCGGAAGAAAAGGCCCAGGACTACCAACACATCAAGGCGATGTTGTTGAAACGATTCAAATTGACCGCTGAAAAATTTAGAATCTTGTTCGTTCAGCACAAGAAAATTCCAGAAAGTACCTGGAAAGACTATTATTTGGAGCTTAGAACATATTTTGAAGGTTGGCTATCTGAGCTCAACATAACTTCATTCGAAGATTTGAAAAGTCTTATTTTATCTGACAAATTAATGAGAAGGTGCTCCCCACAGCATAGAGAACATTTCTTAGACGTTTGGACTAATTTAAATGATCCAAATGCATTAGTAGACAAGCTAGATGCTTACGATGTTTTAAGAGAAAATCCCGTAAAATCTAAAGTAGTGGAAATAAACCAGAAAAATAAAAACTGGTCAAAACCAAAAGAGACCGTACCATCGAGCTCTTTTAATAACTCATTTCAAAATGAATCCTTCTACTCAAGGAAGACAACCCTGTCAGACAACGGAAAGGCGAATCCCTCACCACTGATTGAAGATCGCCCAGCCTTGAAATGTTATGGTTGTGGTGCTCCCGGATTTATTCGTGCTAAATGCCGTACTTGCAACCCTGTGATAAAAACCTAATCTTCTCAGTTTGAGCAAATCCAGATATACACATGCTCAACCACAACCACACCTTTAAATACAGTAAACCTGAAGATTAATGGCGTCTATGGCAAAGCCTGCGTAGATACCGGATCCAGTCACACCTTGGCTAGTGTATCATTATACTCTGTGTTAAAAGAAAAAGGTGCAAAGTTTCAGAAGACCTCTCTGAACATGTCTTTAGCGAATGGCCAGCGGTCAAAAGAAGACAGTTTGACCACAACTGCTACTGTAGAAATTGAAGGAAGAAAATTTCGTACAGATTTTATTATGTTACCTAAAGCTAAAGGGAACGGAACCCTTTTAGGAAAATACTTTCTTGATAAGTCAGGGTTTGTACCAGACGTTAAGGACAAACGTTGGTACTTCGGCGATATGCCACATATAAAATATGGTTTTGCAGATGCTGTTCCAAAGCCTCTAGAATGTTCTCGCCAGAAGTCAGAATTAAATTACTTGCTGAAAAGGTATGAAACCATCTTTCAGCTAGGGGGAGAACCCACCCCGCGCTCCTGTGAAATCGGCACAGTCTCCATTTAGATAAACCCGAAGCCAAACAAATTTGTTAAATTCACTAAGCAAGTGAAAGATTTAGTCGAACAACGCAAAAGAAAACAGTATGTGGACAAAAGAGGGATAGAATGAACTCAGTATTCTCCTGGTGATCATGTATGGGTAGAACTCAATCCCGTTAGCAAGGCTGGTCAGAAAAGAACCTCCAAATTCAGTCCTCGACGTAACGGACCCTATGTAGTGCTCACACAGCGCTCACCCACTTCCTATGAAGTTGCCAGTTTACAAGCTCCTGAAGTTCCCTTCCGAACGTACCATGCATCTGCCCTAAAACGTTGTAACAATGTTACCGACCAACCAGTTATTCCACTCAGGAAACGTGGTAGGCCAAAGAAACATGTTCCTGGTCCCTTGCCGAGACGTCTAAGGAACCAAAGGGGGAGGATGTAACAAATATTTAAATATTGATACACTAGATGGCAGCACACGACAGTTTCTAATTTTAGTGGGCTGCCAGATAGGTTTTTCCCATGATTCATTGCGGATTAGCTTTCCCGCAGAGAATTCTGAGACTCGCAATGGACAGGTTTCGAAACGGAAGCTGTCTTCCTTTTTAATTCCCCCGGAGTTTTGAGTGGCGGGAAATGATAAAATGTTTTCCAGATCAGCGGATTTCTTCTGAGCTTTGCGATGTAAATATGTACAGTAATCCTATAAATAATATGCCTTGTAGTACAGAGATTCATTAAACATTACTTTGTACTAAATAAAGTATAGAGTGGCGTTTCCTATTTGAAGTGAAGAGTCCATTTTTAAAGATTGTAGCGTTTACTTATGGAAAGTAAGCTGGCTATAAATGGCTTTCCCAACATTGGGCCCTGAATCTACGACCGACCGAGTAAATAAATGCTGATGCTCTACGAGTTTTTAAAAATGCTTGTGCTCTTCATATTTAAAAAGAGGTGCTGGTGCTTAACGTAGAAAGATGGAGTTTTTTAAAAATACTGGTGTTTAATTCTGCAAATGGTGTGCTATAATGGCTGGTGCTTTGAGGAAGGAAAAGTAGTGTTTTGGCATCTTCTGATCAGACGTCGCTTCTGTGATATCGGCTAAGGCAAATTACAAATGCGTGTGTTCGCCATAGTGTTGAAGGGAAATATGTTGCACGAAAGGTGCTTGTTCCGCATAAGCTTCACGTATATGTGTCAAAGTGTTCTACTAATGCTCTGTTAACCGAACGTCGATTTCGGAACAGAAAGTGCTTTATATCCTTAAATAAGTTTTACTGCTTGAAGGCTTATAAAAATATGGATGGGTGTAGCAGCTATCCGAAGATAAGTGTGTAATTTTATTTGAATTCTCATGTTGTTTATTATAAATGCACGCTGATTACGAGGAGGATTATACTAAAAACTTACTTACAACTATATTTGATAATAGAAAAACTGAACAAGAGCGCTTAGATTTAGAAAATGAACGTGTTTTCGAACAAGAACAACGTAAAATCAAACAAGAAAATTTAGAGCGCGAACGGACTTTCGAACTCGAAAAATTACACCTTGCCAATCCGACTTCGGCATCTAACTCGGAGTTAGAAAATAATAGGTGCACTTACGAAAAACCGCGAATCGACCTACAAAAATTGATTTCCTGTTCTCGCCCAAACGAAAATGATATGAAAATCTTCTTAGTGCTGTGTGAGCGACAGTTAAAGGTCCTAGGGGTTCCGGAAGATAATTGGGGTTACGTATCTCATAAGCGCTTTGCCTAGTGATATTGCTAGACTCATTGCTAGGGAACCGGAAGAAAAGGCCCAGGACTACCAACACATCAAGGCGATGTTGTTGAAACGATTCAAATTGACCGCTGAAAAATTTAGAATCTTGTTCGTTCAGCACAAGAAAATTCCAGAAAGTACCTGGAAAGACTATTATTTGGAGCTTAGAACATATTTTGAAGGTTGGCTATCTGAGCTCAACATAACTTCATTCGAAGATTTGAAAAGTCTTATTTTATCTGACAAATTAATGAGAAGGTGCTCCCCACAGCATAGAGAACATTTCTTAGACGTTTGGACTAATTTAAATGATCCAAATGCATTAGTATACAAGCTAGATGCTTACGATGTTTTAAGAGAAAATCCCGTAAAATCTAAAGTAGTGGAAATAAACCAGAAAAATAAAAACTGGTCAAAACCAAAAGAGACCGTACCATCGAGCTCTTTTAATAACTCATTTCAAAATGAATCCTTCTACTCAAGGAAGACAACCCTGTCAGACAACGGAAAGGCGAATCCCTCACCACTGATTGAAGATCGCCCAGCCTTGAAATGTTATGGTTGTGGTGCTCCCGGATTTATTCGTGCTAAATGCCGTACTTGCAACCCTGTGATAAAAACCTAATCTTCTCAGTTTGAGCAAATCCAGATATACACATGCTCAACCACAACCACACCTTTAAATACAGTAAACCTGAAGATTAATGGCGTCTATGGCAAAGCCTGCGTAGATACCGGATCCAGTCACACCTTGGCTAGTGTATCATTATACTCTGTGTTAAAAGAAAAAGGTGCAAAGTTTCAGAAGACCTCTCTGAACATGTCTTTAGCGAATGGCCAGCGGTCAAAAGAAGACAGTTTGACCACAACTGCTACTGTAGAAATTGAAGGAAGAAAATTTCGTACAGATTTTATTATGTTACCTAAAGCTAAAGGGAACGGAACCCTTTTAGGAAAATACTTTCTTGATAAGTCAGGGTTTGTACCAGACGTTAAGGACAAACGTTGGTACTTCGGCGATATGCCACATATAAAATATGGTTTTGCAGATGCTGTTCCAAAGCCTCTAGAATGTTCTCGCCAGAAGTCAGAATTAAATTACTTGCTGAAAAGGTATGAAACCATCTTTCAGCTAGGGGGAGAACCCACCCCGCGCTCCTGTGAAATCGGCACAGTCTCCATTTAGATAAACCCGAAGCCAAACAAATTTGTTAAATTCACTAAGCAAGTGAAAGATTTAGTCGAACAACGCAAAAGAAAACAGTATGTGGACAAAAGAGGGATAGAATGAACTCAGTATTCTCCTGGTGATCATGTATGGGTAGAACTCAATCCCGTTAGCAAGGCTGGTCAGAAAAGAACCTCCAAATTCAGTCCTCGACGTAACGGACCCTATGTAGTGCTCACACAGCGCTCACCCACTTCCTATGAAGTTGCCAGTTTACAAGCTCCTGAAGTTCCCTTCCGAACGTACCATGCATCTGCCCTAAAACGTTGTAACAATGTTACCGACCAACCAGTTATTCCACTCAGGAAACGTGGTAGGCCAAAGAAACATGTTCCTGGTCCCTTGCCGAGACGTCTAAGGAACCAAAGGGGGAGGATGTAACAAATATTTAAATATTGATACACTAGATGGCAGCACACGACAGTTTCTAATTTTAGTGGGCTGCCAGATAGGTTTTTCCCATGATTCATTGCGGATTAGCTTTCCCGCAGAGAATTCTGAGACTCGCAATGGACAGGTTTCGAAACGGAAGCTGTCTTCCTTTTTAATTCCCCCGGAGTTTTGAGTGGCGGGAAATGATAAAATGTTTTCCAGATCAGCGGATTTCTTCTGAGCTTTGCGATGTAAATATGTACAGTAATCCTATAAATAATATGCCTTGTAGTACAGAGATTCATTAAACATTACTTTGTACTAAAGTATAGAGTGGCGTTTCCTATTTGAAGTGATGAGTACAGTTTTAAAGATTGTAGCGTCTACTTATGGAATGTAAGCTGGCTATAGTATGAAATAGATACGTTTTGAATTAGAGTTGCTAGGCAACTATTAAAGAGAGAAAATATTCTGTATATTTATCAGGACAGCTTTTTAGACATCTGCCCTGAACTTTCTACCGAACGTATTTTAATAATAATTATTTTTTATGAAAGCGAGTTCATTTGTAAATGTGCTCGAGCTAGCTATATTCCTAAATATTTATATATATTTTATATGCTAAATTTAATTTGAAAAGTTTTTGAAATTTCTTCAAAATGGTGGCAATCAGATTACTTCCACTGTTGCAGGAAAAATGAAATTAGGGGTGTTTATTTATCCTTATTGATGCATTTTCTAATTATAATTAAAAATATATTTTTTCTAAAGTTGGAAACACCGCCCCCTTAATACTAGGCCTGAGCGCTGACACAAAAATGGTGGCAGCCGAAGGCGAATTCTTTTCAGCGTGTGTACGGTCCCTTAACTCGTTTCAATAATTATTTTAACTTTTTTCCGCTTTATTTTTCTAAGGTTAAACAAGTCAAAGAAATCTTTTATAAAATACATTTAAGGGACCGTACCAATGTTTAAAAAAAATCTGCCTTCGGCAGCCGTCATTTTTGTGTCAGCACTCAGGCCTAGAATTCAGGGGGCGGTGGTTTGAACAGAAAATGACGTCAGGCTTTAAAAAGTACTCATTTTCTCTCATAAAGGTACGTTACATTTCAATATTTTGTCATACCGCTGATACGGAGATTGAGTCACTTGGCGTAAGTGTCATATTAAAGAAAAACAATCCGTTTCTATATATAAAACAAAATAATTTACCATGAATGCATGTAAAGTACATCAATTTTTAGAATTTTTACTCGGCGATACTGAGATTAGAACCTCAAGTCAAACGAATGGATTTTTACATGCTGACTTGTAGCTGGAAAACGTGACTTCAAGTTTGAAAATCTATATATAATGTGAAGGAAAAACGTAACGTACGTAACGCTGACGTCGTTTTGCGAATGGCAACACTTGCCGATGAAATTTCGCTTTTTCAGTTTTCACTACTGCTATTTTTTTTAACTTCATCAAGATCATACATTTTCAATTTTCACACCATCGTACAGCAAAAATAATCTATTTTCAAATGCAATTTAAAAACAATATAAAAAATCTAGCATTTGTCTCAGACTAGTTTTACATAAGAGATTAAAACATCATCAATAATATAAAAATAAAAATATAATATACTGAAAACAGAAATTTAACACATATCTAATAGAACAATTTAAAATTTTACGCAGCCGAATTGGGCTATCTTTTGAAATAATAAACTATCTATTTGTTTATCTATTAATCTATAACTATTTGTTTATCTATTATTGTTTAAATATCTATTTGTTTAAAAACTGTATCACATTTTACTTTTTAGGATTCTTTAAAAGTTATAACCAAAGTGAAAAGAGAAAAAAAAGAGAAAATGTTGACTTCCTTTCTTGAAATAAATGAAGAAATAAATAAAAATAAGGATTACGGGAGAAAAATCAAATGCATGGTAAAATATTTTCCCTTCTGCTTTAAATTTTCTGCCTTACTTACGTATATTTTTAACCTTTGAATTTCGTATATATCTTGGGTGAATATATAGTGGGCACCGAAAATGTTACACAAACTGTAAAAAATGCATTTTGTTTTCTTTTAACGTTAATTATCTGTCTTTTTGTGGAGAATAGCGAGTGTTTTCACACATAATCGTTTCATAAGAATCTAATGCAATGTTCATCTTTTTTTCTCATTCTTTTTTCATGAATTATGAGCAACTTATTCCATCATTTCTATGTACAAGTTAATATTAAACGCTAAAGGAATAGGAGATAGCTTATATAAGAAATGTTTAACCCTTTTTCTACTGACGGTACTTATATGTACCATTAGAATAACTTGTTATAAAATTAATTTAATGCATCGATTTTTGCAATACAGCTTAGAATGAGTTATACATACATTACTTTATCCTGTTCCAAAAGCATTATTGGTTACATAAAACAAAAACATTTTTAAAAGGAGGATTTCTGTTGCCTTTGTATCTTTTCAGCTTTCTTGGAGTTGGGGGGGGGGGGGGAATTTTTCAATAATTATATATTTCTATTGTAAGAACATTATATTTGTACATTTCTTAATTCTACAAAATACTAAGCAAAGTATTTAAAATAAAAGATTTGAGTGGGACACTGTAGTGTCACCACTCATATTCAGACACTTGAGTGTCTGAATATGAAATTTCAGATATCATAAGTGTCTGAATTTAAGACACCTAAGAGTCTTACTGTGATCATGGTATAAATGAACTGAGAAAAATGTCTGAAATTAAGACATGTAGAAATTCAGACACTTATATGTCTGAATGTAATACAATTGTATCATATGTATGACGAAACGACGATTGTATATCAGGACCCCAGCGGCCAAGGGATACAAGTGACAAAATTTAGATTTCGAATAAATTGAATTTATCGATGAACATCAATAGCAAGTTACTGACTTAAAATATGAAGCTGTTGCTAATTTTATAGCGGTCTTTGAACTCTTAATTCAATAACTCTGGAAGTACAATATATTTTTTAAATTTTCAGTAGAAATTAAAGAGGTTAAGTAGTTTATAGAGCTTAAGTAGTTGACCTCTAAATGCAACACATAATTAGAAAATCTCTTACATTTTGCGTTTTAATTTGGCGAACTAGGCAGAGGACTTCAGGCACATCTGTCCAACTTTTCCCCTCCCTACATTTTTCTTCTGAGAGCAATCATAAAACAAATAGCCTTATTTCCAGATAGCCTGTGTACTGATCTCAGTTTTTTCAATTTGGTCACTTATATCCCCTTCGCTTCTGATGTCCTCATATGCAATTGTATCGCAATATATCTGGCAGCACCATCAGAAAATGTTTTGGAATGGGTGAAATACTTTGCCATCCACTAAATGTGATATTGGTGTATAAAATAAGCAATTTGATTTGACCATGGGGACGTCTGCCAAAATTGTAAAAGCCCGTTTACTAACTTTCGAACTAAATTATTTTTAGTGCAAAAGTACAAACTAAAGAAACTTTTCCGAAAATATAAAGTTTCTCAAAAACTACTTCCACTCATAGGTCTGCTCATAGGCCCACTCATAGGCCGTTCCCTAAATACAAAGAGCTATGATTGCTCTTAGAAAAAAATGTAGAAAAGGGAAAGGTTGGACAGATGTGTCTGGAGTCCCCTGCATAGTTCGCCTAACTAAAACGCAAAAGATAAACATAAAATAAGCTAAACCAAGAATCTTTTGTCACAACACCTCGTACCAGATATTTTTTATATAAAAGAAATATAAAAAAATAACAAATAAGAAGTATTAAATATTCAAAAATAAATTTCTAACAATATTTTTCAAAATGCAAATCTTTTCTTTCAATCTAGTGGAGTGTTTTGTCCTTCTGAACACCCCTTATCTTCCAATTTAAGATAAATTTGAAATATATGAACGTCAAAAGGAAATAATTAAAAATTGATTTCTATGAGTGGTTTAGGAAGGGAGGAAGGGGGGGGGGGTGCTTCTTTTACGAAAATGTCTTAGTTACTTTTTCTCTTAGTGTTCAATTATGTAATTATTTAGAAGAAGAAATTTTATTAATTTTTAACTATAAAGACAATTTAATTAAGTAAATTTCATAATACAGGGGGAGGGAATGGCCTGCCATCCTGCCTGTGCTTATGCTTAATAAAAATTCGATGTATTATTTAGAAGCGTTACGGCGATTTTTTAAATTTATAATATATTTTTCACCCTCTGGCTGAAAGTATAAAAACTGTAATAATTATATTCATATAATTTATAAGTGTAAACATTACGGAAAATGCCAAATAAAGAAAATAAAATGCTTCTGATTTCTTCTTATACAACGTTCCACTTCCCGATGATAAAAATGTTTTAACTAGCCTATCATACCATCTGTATATATATATCTATCTGTTTGCAATGGAAATGCTGACTCGCAGCTTTTTTTTTTTTTTTTTTGTCTGGCAAATATGCGTTGTGAGTCCGTTGTCGTATTCAAATTTAAACGTTCTTCAACAGTTCACATCTTTGACCTGTCGGGATTTTTTACTGTGAAAAATTTTGTTATTATGTTTTTACTGTGGTTGCGTCATTTCTGGAAGTGTTATATTTAAAAGTTTCTTGCATTCTGGATGGCTGGGGGGATTTTATGTGCTTCAAATATCGATATAACGACGGGGAAGAAACACTTGAAAATTACATCCGGATGACTCTACAAATAGTGCGCAACAGAGACAGTATTACTTTTCATTGCTTTTCGTCAGTAATATAGATATTCATCTCGTCAAAACTTTGTAAACAAGAACTAGCCCCAGACCTACAAATTAGTCCCGCGGGTTATAGTTTAAGAATGGAAAATTTCTACCATTTTAACATAGCTAGCAGGATATAGAAAAGGATTTTCTTTTAAAAAGATGCAACTATTTTGTCTCTCATTCACTATGACAGTTCTTTTAAATCAAATCGAGGAATTCTTCATATCGATATCAGTAAGTGTTTTTTATATATTTTTTTATAGTACCACATAAAACATTGCATGAAATATAAGTTAGGTTTGAATCTGCGAAAAAAACAGCTAATTCTAGAAATATACATTCTTGCATACATGTAATTATGTATGTTAATTTAACTTTAAAAATCCCTAAAGATATACATATATATTTTCATTTGAAATCAATTTTAATATTGATTTTTAATTATTTTTAGTAAAAAATAAATTTGAAATTTAAAATGCTAGAATTTTATACATTTACTTTCATAACTAGATTTTGCACTTAAAATTGCGGTTTTTATAATGTTATTTATCATCACATGCATGAAAAATAAAAAAACGACGATTAGATGTTTAAATGTATGTTTAAGACAAAAGAAGTTTAGAAATTAGACGTAATTTTGTCTGCATGTATTAAAATATAATATTTTTTATTATCAAATAAATAGCTCTTGTGATTCTCATCTGATGTATAAAAAACTTGTCTATATATCAATATAAATTTAAAAGGAGAATTTAATTTTTTACTGATATGATTATTTTTTTTTTAGGGGGCGGGGGATTTTCTGTGCAATTTTTGTAAAGCTGATATTTTAAATCTCCTTCAACATTGCTCTGTTTATAATGAATATTTAGAACTTTTAGAATAGGATAAGATTAGAAAAACAAAAAATATATTTATCCGAATACCGTAAAGGTCCCTGCCTTGAATAACGGACAGTTTGGGACTGCGGAATTTGTTCGATAATTACTGGTCGGCAAAAAAAAATTAATTTTTCCCCCCTGAAAACTAAATATGTAAATTGTTTTCACTGTCTTGGTAATCAAATTGACAAAATATAGCATGCAAATTTTATTTGTTGATACTTGTGTAGTGCATTTTGCTTTTTATACCCCCTCTCCCTTTTTAGTGTCCGAATTTACTATTTGCTATCAACTAATATATTTTCATTCCTTATGCCACTGTAAATCTGGTAATCATATTTATACATTTATTTGCAGGTAATTTACGTATTATTATATACATTTTATGATTTGCAAAATTTCCACTTATGTTTTAGCAAGATATAAAATATCTTAATCTTAAAAGCAAACTCTCCTACCGTTTCGAAACAAAAAGTAACATTTAAAAAATATCTGCAATCAAAATCGAAAAAGTAAAAAAGAGTAAATATTCAAATTGATACGAGAAATTCGAAAATAGCCTGTCCATAGGATTAACATTATGGAGCGTGTGTTTTCAAGTGCGTGAAGAATCCCCTTAAACTAATTCACTAAGAATATCTAATTTTAATGAAAAAAAATTGTACAACAAAGCAGGGATGGGATTCTTTCTGAAGGAGGGAATCATTTTTTTTTATAAATGGGAATAATTTGTTACTATAAAGCAGAGCTGATTGCAGCATGAACGAAATGGACTGTTTCTATGTGCCTTTAGCTTTACGTTCTCCCAAATTTGGTATGAAATTTCCATAAAGCTGATATTTAAAATTTGTTTTGATCTTATACTTATTTTAATAAATACTTTGTACTTTTAGAAAATGATAAGGTTAAGGAAAGGATATATTTATCCAAGTATGTATTTGAAGGCATTGAATAGGCTTAATTTTTTTGTAACAGTATATGAAGGCGGGGGGGAGGGAGAGGCGAATGAATACCCGGTCTTCGGACTAGAATTAATTTGAAGTTTTCACTGAAAGTAATAAACATTTTTGATGCCGTAGCGCATATATGATATCACATAAATACATTTTTAGGTGAATATATATATATATATATGTATGTGTATGTGTGTGTGTGTGTGTTATCCTATTCCAAAACTACAAAACACTGATTACAATCATCGTAAGGTCATAGCTGATTTAAAATATCAGCTTTATGGAAATTTCGTACCCAATTTGAAGTACCCTAAAATCAGGGGGCAGAGAAGCATCCCAGTTTTCCCACGCTGCGATCAGCTCTCCTTTATGGCAACAAATTATTCCCATTTATAAAAAAATGTTTCAATGTGGTCAAATATGGCTGCGTATGTGGATAAGAAAGAAAAGTGTTCAAAGATGGCTTCATATTGGCGAAAAAAAAATGGTTGAAAGATGGCCTCAATTAAGACGTTTGAAATGTCTAAAATTCAGATGCAAGAAGTGTCTAAAAAATTTAAGACATTTTAAAACGTCTAAAAATCAAACTCTCTTGTTTCAGGCTCTTAAGTGTCTGAAATTCAGAACTGTCTGATCATTTTCAGACATTTTAAAACGTCTGAAAATTGAACACTACGTTTCAGACATTTTAAAATGCCGCAAAATTTTATAACGGCAAAAGTTTGCCGACACCCCTTTGACCACTCTTTCATATTATATAGCATAGCCTTACATAATTTAATTCCAATTTTTACCTGAAGGGAAAGCCTAACTATCTCGGATGGTATAAGCCCGATCCTCTCGACAAATATATATCTACGGATAGGTTTTAAAACGGAGTTTCGTTCGGATAAAGGTTTGTTTAGAATAGAGTGCGCCCCCTAGTTGCGAAATTTGGAACTAACAGATTTTGAAAAGGGATAAAGTGTTTTAAAAGGAATATTAAACAAAACCCTTTGTGCGATCCGTTATCACTTACCCATTTGTTTTTTTATAAATACCCGAGATATTAATTAAAACCAAAACTTAAAGTACACATCGCAGATACCAGCGTAGCAGGATGCAGTCGATCGCATATCCGGAGCGCCGCCGTGACATAAAAGGAACAAAGACAAGTTTTTTTTTTTGCCGATTTTATTAACGCTCTGTAGACGAATAGTTCAAAATACGGTAAAACGAATAAAATACCCTTACATTTCATACTTTTGGTACGAAACGTTACTTTTACGTGCTTTTACGTTATAAACCCCTCAATCCGTTCGAAACCTTTTCAAAAGGGTTCGATTTTGATTTCTTTTTTCTTTTTCTCCAATTCACTGACGCCCCCATTGGGTTCAGTTTCATAGATACCAATTAACACTTCAAAAAAATAAAGAGGCAACCTTCTTCTCTGTGACGGTGCAATTGTTTTTCAAAAATACAAATTTTAACCTTTTCGAGAAAAATCGCGACTGCAAATCGCCTCCCGGGGATAATCTTTTTTTTTTCTTCGTTAAGAGTAACTAAATTTCGGCATTTTGACACAATTGTTTTACACCTTTCAAACACTTTTACTGCCGCATTGACGTCATGAATAAGAATTTCGAAACGCTAGACAAAAAGAAGTAAGATCATTGTGCCTAAATGTTACGATCTATAAATGCGACAATTTTCTTTTACTTAAAATATTAGCACGAGAATCTTATATAAAAGCTGTATAATGAAATAGTTCACTGCATTAAATACGTTTTTTATTGAAAAATAAACAAAGTTTGGGTTCGTTTTTATATGTAAATGCCCCACCCCCCAAGCAAATTTTATATACATCATTTAAAAGAAGACTTTATTTCCAATCGTTTGGTACCAGTAAATTTCTTCTAGAACAATGTGTTGAAGAGTTAGTAAGGGTTGTTTACTTTTTTTTGTTTCAAAGTCTTTACTTTCTACGTGTTCCTTGATTCTTATGACAAGAGCTTTCCAGTGTATCACTTTTCAAGAAATTAGAATTATTTCCTATTTCTCTTTAGGTATGAAGTCATGGAAAAAATTTATTCATATCTCGTGCAGGTTTTGGTTCGAATGTGTAATTACATTTTTCGTGATCGCCATAGGAAGAACTTGCCAAAGATACCACATTTGACAAAATCAACAACTAACAGATACGATTGTCCCCTATTTACTATGTCCATATTTAGGTGACGACTTCTTGATTCTGCAACACACCTTATTGCTTTTATGAAATATATTAGCTTTTACAAGCTATTCCAATCGAATAGGTTGGGAAAATACAAGATGTAATTCGCCACTATATACCAGGTGAGCCAAAAGTTTGTTAAATCTTTAAAAAACTCACAAAAAGGGCGCTGACGACCCGAAACACAATGAACAGGACAAGAATACGATCCATTCATTTGCTCTTCCAATAACAAATGTTCAACATGACCTCCAGAACACAACCAGGATGTGTCGTAGAATGTTCTTGATGTTCGGTCCTGTTCATTGTGTTCCGGGTCGTCAGCGCCCTCTACATGTGATTTTATTTATTTATTTATTTATTTATTTATTTATTTATTTTTTTGCTGCTAAAAAAATCCGACTACCTTGACCGCACTTTCTTGCAAACTGCACTCCTTTATCATAATTTCTTCCTTTTTTATGAATTTTAAAAGTTTTCACGAACTTTGTTAAATTTTATGTACCGGATGAGCCCAAATTTAAAAATAATGAAAAAATTTAATTCTACGATTTACATTTCAAAAATGTTTTTTACAATTTCCGTTTTATAGCGACTGTCTTAAAGCTCTAGCTCAACATGTAAAAAAGGTTGAAATAAATCATATAAAAAAGAAATTTTTTTTTTAATATGAATAATGTAGCTTCATAATCTATGGTTGGGATTTTCAAGGTCGATTCTCCAGAATTAATGAAAGGGAGTGATTTAAAAGTTATTTCACACAAATGAAAATTTAAGACTATTTAATTAATTTTCCTCAATCATTCTGTGATTTTGAAATAGTGATTTTGATATTTCGTGACTCTCGAGAAGTGACACTATTTGAACTGAAAATTTTGATATTGCAGATTACTTAATAGTATTTAACCCTCAAATGCCTGATTTTTCAAAAATCATTGTAATAATGTTTTTCGGCTTTCATTTTTTAAATAAATCATGGGAAAAATACTTAAAAAAATCATATTTTGTTCTAAGTATGGTTTACGGCTAAAAAAACAGTTTGTTACTAATCGGCAGTACTGGTCTTTAATTGAAAAAATAATTTTCCTTGCTAAAATTCTATAATATTAAACACACAAGAATTTTAGGAACTATAATAAGAAATAAATTTTACTTGCTCACTGCAGAACAAAATAGGGTATTTCGCAAGCTTCCAAACAAAACAAAAAGAACAAGTAGCAACAATTGAAAAAATAAATCTATCTTTATTCTTAAACAGCACAAGTGTTGCCATCTACATGTTGAAAATCGATTTAATAATATTTTCAGAATGTATTTTATTGGCAACATTAAGCATTATAGCTTCAATATTATCCTAATAGTATTTTAGAGCCTAAATTGGGTATGTTGCCGAAAAGCAACACCCGGTATTTAAGGGTTTAAATTCATAAGATTGTTCGTTCCAAATAGCAAATTTATTAGCTAGGTTAAAATGCAGCTACTATTTTCATTTGAGATTTTTTTTTACTGATTGACTACAGGAACATTTAACCTTTACACTCTGGTTGTTCCGATTGATGGACATTCAATATACGAACTTTAAAAAGCATTGCAGTGCTAAGGATTATCAAATTCTTAAAGCAAGGTTGTTAAAATATACCACAGACATATCTTAGATTATACAGGGTTAGCCAAAATGAGTCATCGGGTTTCACATGACTTTATTTACAGGTATACGACGTACAAAGGCACGTGATACATGAGAAAATACATACTCACCAAGTTTTTGATGCATGCTACAAATGTTCAATATATGCGTCGTTTTTCGCACGGTACACATCCATCACGTTATCCAGACACCACCCACGGTGTCTGGTTCTGTCAACGTTTGACGAATCACCACACACTGTGATCTAGTTCGTCCATACGTTCAATTGCATTTTTTCTGTCAATGTCTGTCACAGCAGCAGTGATGTGTTTCTGCAATACTTGCAGCGTTATTGGCATAGGGAGTAAATTTTCGAATTCCGGTTTTCGACGGATTGACACACGTTTTAGGGGTCAAAGAACCCGAAAAACATGTTTTTACAAAATTTCTGTCTGTGTGTGTGTGACACAAATTTTGTGGAGGCTCTATTTCAAGAACTAATGAACGGAATTTAATAAAGCTTTAGATTCAGTTAGTCCTTGATATAAACTGGTGTTGACTAGTTTGTGGTGTAAATCACCCACCAGGTGGCGCTTCTATGCTGCATTTTTGACGATTTCCAAAATAGCTATATCTCAAGAACTAATGCACGGATTTTTATAAAACTTCAGATTCCGTTAGTCCTTGATATAATTTGGTACTGATTACTTCTTAGTGTAAATAGCCCAATAGGTGGCGCTGTTATGTGGCATTATTCATGATTATCGCAGTAGCTCTATCTCAAGAAATATTTTACGAATTTTCACCAAACTTCAGATTCAGTTAGTCCCTGATATAAATTAGTGATGTTTAGTTTTTAGTGTAAATTGCCTAACAGGTGGAGCTGCTAGGCTGCATTTATGACGATTTCTTCAATAACCCTATCTCAAGAACTAATGCGGGAATTTGCATCAAATTTCAGATTCACTTAGTCCCTGATATAAATAGGTCCTAATTAGTTTTTGGAGTAAATTGACCAACAGGTGGCGCTGCTATGAATGATTTTTTTACAATTTCCCCAATATTTCTGCCTCAAAAACTGATGCAAGGATTTTCATCAAACTTCTGATTCAGCTACAACTTGACATAAGTTGTTGCTGATTAGATTTTGGTGTAAATCTGCCAACCGGTGGCACTGATGCTTTTTTTCTGGAAATATTAACATGTATGAGATAGAAGAAAGTTTTGGGACTGCCACATCCGACTAGTTTTTTTTTTTTTTTTTTTTTTTTTTTTTGGCCTTTAGAGAAGTAAAACGGATCACCTGTTTCATAAAAAAAATTCAATAAATATTGAAATATAAAATCATGCTTTTCTGAAGTAATTCATTGCCATGACTTTATATATAACACATAGGCTTTGAATGGAGATAATTTCTCCGAATTTATTCATTCTAGTAGTAGTGAGCAAATAGACGCTTTTTATTTTATTTAGTACTTAAAACAAAGTTTTCTCTATCATTAAAGTATTTTGTTCCATATGACAAGTAATCTATAAGTAATGAGCAATGAAATACGATTACCCTTGTGTATCTAACACTCCAAAGATGAAAAAGACAACAATGTCCTTTATTCTCTCTTATCTAAAAATGAAGACTTGATTAAAAGAAAATCTTCTTAAAGAAAGATATTTTCTTTCGAGATAACAAGAATGGCTTTGAACGATACTGGGTTTCTTTTAGTTAGGTCTTGAAGGTTAGAATTCTTACGAGACAAATGACATGTGAAGTAAAAAGAATTATTTTCATATAAAAAAAAATCTCCGCGCAGAACTGACAATCACAAAATTTTGAAATATATGTTATTCATAAAAATATTAAAAAATAAATGTGCACATTACTTTGAAAAGTAGAAAAAGCATTTCTATATTTGAAACCGCTAACATTTATTCTAGGGTCCTTTAAATTTATTTAAAAAATAAATCCGCAATTTCATTTAAATCTAGCTAAAAGGAATCGGATGTCGTTTTCAATTAATGTCTTCATGAATTATTAATTTTTGAAGCTTTGGATTTATGCGATTTACAGTACACTTATTAGATTCATGTGTACAATATTGTGCTTTACCTATATAGAGATACGCAATTTTATGTATAATATGAGAGGTCGTAAAGTTTAGCGTTATATACTTCAGGTAATATTTCCATTGAATATTTCGGAATAAAACACATAAAAGAAAAACGGACAATATTCCGCTGTTATTTCGAATATTCTTAAAGACATAAAATGAATTGGTACATATTCATGGATCCAATCTACTTTTGCTTTATTTCTACTGTAATACACTACTACATAAAAATGTATCAATACTATATTTATGAGTAATTCGATTTTAATTTTAAAAGCAATTTATATTCAATATATAAATAATTTTAAATTAGAAGCAAACATCAAGAGACGTTTAT
Source organism: Maratus speciosus (assembly GCA_963932465.1). Lineage (NCBI taxonomy): Eukaryota > Metazoa > Arthropoda > Arachnida > Araneae > Salticidae > Maratus > Maratus speciosus. Next base: position 679,935,348 of record OZ010787.1, on the reverse strand, counting down.
GTATTAATTAAAAACAATGCAAACTTTTTTCTAGCTAGAAGTATGCTACGCATTAAAAATTTTCTGTAATATTCACATTCCACGAATTTGGGCCTTTAGTATTTCATGAAATACTAAAGATACATACTTTTCTTTAAACATTTGAAATCTATATATTTAGAAAAAATGAAATTTCTATTCACTGGAATGAACTCTTTTGTCCCAAAACATAGATTTATGACACATTTTGCCATAATTTTTTAATATTCTTTAGAAGATTTATTAGATTATAAATAAATTTTTGAGACTATTTCGTCTATGAAAATTAATCATATTAATCTGTACTTGTTAGTATTTATAAAATTTTAAAACGTATTAACGTACCCTACAGTATATATATAAAAGAATTTCAAAACTGAAAATTTCATCGTCATGTCATTCAACATAACAAAATCACAACAGTTGTAGCTGGTAAAGAGATTATCCATTAAAATTTTGTTTTCCACAATAAATTTTATGAACTAGAACACATCCTAAATTATATTTTTGCCAATGGATTTTTTAAAGGGATATTTTAACTATTGTTGTTAATTGAAACCGCTAATATTTATTCTAGGTTCCCTTAAATTTATTTTTTAAATAAACCTAAAATTACACTTAAATTTAGCAAAAAAAATAAGGGCTCTCATTTTCAATTAATGTCCTCATGAATTATTAATTTTTGAAACTTTGAATTTATGCGAATTACAGTGCATTTATTAGATTTATGTATACAAAGGTGATGGTTAACGGTAAATTGAGTTACGGTCGAGTTTTAATCCTCTCGCTGCGTAATTGTTTTATGAAAATAGCGTCAAAAATTGCGTACTTAATTTCTTCGAGACGAGCGTCTTAAGAATTTTTATTCTGTTGCCACCGGTTTTTCAAAACAAAAATTTTCGTCTGATTTAATCGGGAAAATACTCCGATTAGATAAGACAAAATTTACAAAAAAAAAAGTAACTGTTGGGGATGATCAAGGCGGGTTAATTAGACTGAGAAGATGCATCCCCGATGACATCTCGGGTTGCAAAAATTTTGCTACTTTTACGTTGCTCGAGAAACTGTCGGATTGCGCAGCGAGAGGGTTAAAGGGATGAGTAAGATGTTTATTTTACGTTAGGTTATGAGTAGTTTAGATTATTATGTAGTTTACTGAGATGCATAAATTTTTATGCTATCAAAACAATTAAAATTTAATTGTAAGTTGAAGAACTGCCGATTTTCTTTAAAATACACTCATGACTTTATGAACATAATGCAACTAAATGGCAAAAACTAGTGTAGTGGTATGTAGCTTTATTGTTGACATATAAGAATAATACATATTTAAAGGTTTTACAGAATTACCTAAATATTCTGAATCATTGTACAATCATACCATTAACTGCGGTTTAGAATCGGTAGCTAGAAATTGTAAATCAATTAACAAAGTGATCCTTATATGATTTAACACTGCAATGCCTTGATAACATAAGATAAATGATGCACTTGATGCAATGATTACTTTCAAGATGTATTATTTTTGGTAAATTCCTGTAACACAAAACATTTGTTGACCCAATAATATGTTCAAGAACTATATAGGTCTTTAAATATTTGAGATTAAGTCATTCTATTTAAACAATTACTTTGAGATAAACTCCGATTTTTTCCTAAATACAATATATGTAATTTTCCCTCATGCATGTAAAGTATTCCCTTATTTTATACTGCCAATAATAAAAAGTCCTTCCGGCCAATGTCGTGAGGAAGAGGTAGCTTTCATATTCCTTATTTTCAAACGGCTAGCTTATGTTATTCAAACACACGAAGTTCAATTTAGTGGAAACCGATTACAGAAGATTCAATAGTAATTTTTATCAGTACTAAATCATTATGAATGAGCATTTCGCGAAATTAGTCAGCTTTATCCAAGCTCCTTACTTATATTTGGTTGCCAAATTCGGCGATATCTCGAAGCTCCTGCCATTTTAAGGCAACATGGTGGATGAGGCTAACTAGTGAACTTGGTCGAGACCTTAGTAATCCCTGTGCACATGCTCACTCACATCGGAATCGGTTGATATACAGGAGTGCTGTCGCAGGCAAAAATCAGATTTTTCTAAATGTCACCCACATAAAGAAATTCAAAGTGCTATATCTGAACCATTTTTTTAAGATAAAGGCAAAACAAAAAATGTTCCGGAATCCTTATATCAAGGTAAAATACTTAAGAAATCTTTTTCAATTTCTAATTTTTTTGCACTTCACTTTAAATATATATATATTTTTTAATTTAATGGCCGCCATTTTGAAACAACATGGCGGATGAGGCTGGCCAGCGATCTTGGTCCAGACATTGCTACATACTATCCACATGCCTTCTTACATCCAAATAGGTTAATAAATACGTGTGTTATAACGTGACAAATGTCAGATCGTTTCAAAATGTCAGCCATGCTAGAAATTCAAAGTGCTGTAACTCAACCATTTTTTAAGATGTAGGCGAAACAAAAACTGCTCCGGAATCTTTGTATCAAGGTCAAACACGTGAAAAAATCTTTTTATTTTCCAGTCTTTTGATACCTCATTTTAAATTTAAAAAATAATTAAATGTTCCCTTTTGAAACAAGATGGCGAAGGAAGCTGGCCAACGAACTCTGCCGAGACATTGGTATGTACTATGTACTTACCAAGTTGCATCCAAATCGGTTCATAAATACGTCTGTTATCTCATGACAAAAATCAGGTCGTTTCAAAATGTCAGCCACAATAGAAATTCAAAATGCTATAACTCAGCCATTTTTTTACATATAGACGAAACAAAAACTGTTCCGGAATCTTTGTATTAAGGTCAAACACATAAGAAAAAAATCTTTTTCATTTTCCAAATTTTGGCACCTTATTAGGTAGCTTTTTTTTACAAAAAGCTACCTATTGCAGCCGTTCGGAGGAAAGCGATTTCAAAAAATTTTGGTATATTTTCATCGATCATGACCCCCAGACCCCGAAACCACCCTCCGTTCAAAATTGATATATATATATATCTCAATATATATATATATATATATATATATATATATCTGAACTATGTCACACTGTAACTCTCGTATTTATGAACCGATTTGGATGTAATTCGGTGTGTACATAGTACATACCAATGTCTCGACCGAGTTCGTTGGCCAGCTTCATCCGCCATTTTGTTTCAAAATGGCGGCCATTTAAATATTTTAAAAAAATTTAAATTTTGAAATGTGGTACCAAAAAATTGAAAATGGAAAAATATTTTTTTCTTATGTATTTGACCTTTATACAAAGACTCCGTAGCAGTTTTTGTTTCGTCAATATCTTAAAAAATGGCTGAGTTATAGCATTTTGAATTTCTAGCGAAGCTGACATTTTGAAACGTCCTGAATTTTGTCACGCGATAAAACGCATTTTTATGAACTGATTTGGATGTAACCTCGTTTATACATAGTACAGACGAATGTCTCGACCGAGTTCGTTGGCCAGCTTCATCCACCATTTTGTTTAAAAATGGCGGCCATTTAAAATTTTAAGAAAAATTTAAATTTGAAATGTGGTACCAAAAAATTGAAAATTGAAAAAATATTTTTTTCTTATGTGTTTGACCTCGATAAAAAGATTCGGGAGCAGTTTTTGTTTCGTCTATACCTTAAAAAATGGCTGAGTTATAGAATTTTGAATTTCTAGTGTGGCTGACATTTTGAAACTCCTAGATTTTTGCCACGTGATAACAGACGTATTTATCAACCGATTTGGATGTACCTTGGTGTGTACATAGTACATACAAATAACTCAACCGAGTTCGTCGGCCAGCTTCATCCGCCATCTTGTTTCAAAATGGCGGTCATTTAAAAAAAATAAAAAAAATAAAATTTAAAATGAGATACCAAAAAATTGGAAAATGAAAAAGAGTTTTTTTGTATGTGTTTGACCTTGATACAAAGATTCCGGAACAGGTTTTGTTTCGTCTATATCTAAAAAAATGGGCTGAGTTATAACATTTTGAATTTCTATTGTGGCTGACATTTTAAAACGACCTGATTTTTGTCACGCGATAACAGGCGTATTTATGAACCGATTTGAATGTAACTTGGTCTGTACATAGTACATACCAATGTCTCGACCGAGTTCATTGGCCAGCTTCATTCGCCATCTTGTTTCAAAAGGGTTGCCATTTTTTTTTTAAAAATGTAATTTAAAATTTAAAATGAGGTATTAAAAAATTGGAAAATGAAAAAGATTTTTTTTATGTGTTTGGCCTTGATACAAAGATTCTGGAGCAGTTTTTGTTTCTGAAAATTTGTTATTTTGTTTATATCATAAAAAGTGGTTGAATTATAGCACTTTGAATTTTTATCATGGCTAACACTTTGAAACGATCTTGTATTTGTCTCGCGATACCACACGTATTCGCCTATTTCGATGGAAGAAGGCATGTGGATAGTATACATCAACATCTCGATCAAGTTCGCTGGCCAGCTTCATCAGCCATCTTGTTTCAAAATGGCGGCCATTAAATTAAAGAAAATATATATTTAAAGTGAGGTGCAAAAAAATTAGAAATTGAAAAAGGTTTCTTTCTTAAGTATTTGACCTTGATATAAGGATTCAGGAGCATTTTTTGTTTGTCTTTATCTTAAAAAATGGCTCAGATATAGCAGTTTCAATTTCTAACGTGGGTGACATTTTGAAAAATCTGATTTTTTGCCTGCGACAGCACTCGTATATATCAACCGGTTCCGATGTGAGTGAGCATGTGCACAGCAATTACTAAGGTCTCGACCAAGTTCACTGGTTAGCCTCATCCACCATGTTGTCTTAAAATGGCAGGCACTTTAAGAAATTGCCGAATTTGGCAGCCAAATATAAGTTACTTTAAATAAAAGCAGCTTGGATAAAGCTGACTAATTTCGCAAAATTCTCATTCATAATGATTTAGTATTGATAAAAATTAGTATTGAATCTCCTACATTCGGTTTCCACTTAATTGAGCTTCGTGTGTTTGAATAATATAAGTTGGCTTTTTTTAAATAAGGAATATGAAAGCTACCTCTTCCTCCCGGCACTGGCCGGAAGGACTTTTTTAAATTTAAATTTTTGAATTTTTTTTAATGGAATTTTTTTAAAAATTTGAAACAAGATGGCGGATGAAGCTGGCCAATGAACTCGGTCGAGACATTGGTATGTACTATGTACACACGAAGGTACATCCATATCGGTTCATAAATACGCCTGTTATCGTGTGACAAATATCAGGACGTTTCAAAATGTCAGCTACACTAGAAATTTAAAGTGTTATAACTCAGCCATTTTTTAAGCTATAGACAAAACGAAAACTGCTCCGGAATCTTTGTATCAAGGTCAAATACATAAGAAAAAAATATTTTTCCATTTTCAATTTCATGGAACCATATTTCAAATTTTAAATTTTTAAAAAAAATTTAAATGGCCGCCATTTTGAAACAAGATGGCGGATGAAGCTGGCCAACGAACTCGGTCGAGACATTGGTATGTACTATGTGCACACTGAGTTACATCCAAATCGATTCATAAATACGAGAGTTACAGTGTGACAAAGATCAGATATATATATGGATATGTATATATATATATATATATCAATCAATTTTGAACGGAGGGTGGTTTCGGGGTCATGATCGATGAAAATATACCAAAATTTTTTGAAATCGCTTTCCTCCGAACGGCTGCAATAGGTAGCTTTTTGTAATGAAAGCTACCTAAAAGAATATACGAATTGAATTTACATGACGTATAAATAATGCAGATAGAGGTAGGTTATATATTTTTTAATTCAGCATACTTCGATGAATCGTACTTCTAAAAAATAATATTTAGAATTGCATTTTATTGAAAGTATATTTATAGCCAAAATTTAGCTCTTTGAGTAGCATTGCTTTATATATGCACTCATAAAATACATTCTCACCTTGTCTGATCTTCACATATAACCATTTGTAAAATATCTCATACAAAAAGGGTTACTTTAAGAGCTTAGAAAAGTGAAATCATTTTCTTTCACGAATGTTGTATGGAGATGTATGGAATGTATGGGTAAAATGGGGTCTGTATGTAAAAAAAAATATTCTCGATTTGAGTTAAGCAATTGTGATATGTAATCACATATGTCTATCTGATAGTAATCCTTTTCTTGAAATTTCAATTAATACTCACTTTAAATAAGATATTTATTTTATCATAACTTTTGCTTGTTTCCGTTGTAATTTTCTCCCATTAAAAAATATTTTAGAACTATGCCTTTATCCCTAACGACTCTCATACATATCGAATCCGTTTATATTATTAATAGGCGTCATTGGATATCAAACTAATAAAAAAAAAATAAGGATAATGATTGACTTAGTTTTCGTTTTGCGTTTTTTTTTTTTATTCCGTTTAGCGTTCGTTAGAAATATGTCTTTTGTTTGCTTAGTTTTTTAGCATAACTTCTTCGTTAGATCATAAAATTTTTTAGTTAATGTCTAAGCAAAAATTCTTAAGTTCCCAAAACTAAAGCATGCTTTATGCAGACTATAGAGTGTAAAACTGTTATTATTCATTTTCGGGGTCTCGCAAAATATTCTGTTATCTAGGGGACCTAAGGGGTTATCTAAGACTTACGGAGGGGATGCTTGCTGTCTGTTTTAATGATATTACACATTCTCAAACATAACGACATTTATATACATTAATCATGTACACAACAAGATGTTTACAGTAGAATATGATGGATATAACTGCTATGATTACTTTACAGGGACACAGAAAATCTTCGGTGACACTGCTGACTATGAGCGACAAATGATGAAATTGCCTTTTCACTGAATATTTCTCAAGCATTACTGCGTGAATTTCTTAAGGGTAATTTTATTTATTTATGCATTTTCCAACAGGGACTTCAGCGACTAAGAGATGTTTGTAGAATATAAATAAGTTCAAAACGCAAAAACAGGATTGAATATAGATGGTGATTTCTTAACCCTTTATCTACTAACGGTACTTATACGTACCACTCACTTTAAACTTTCATCCTATAGTGAATATGACTAACATTATAATAGTACTTTGCAAAAAAAACTCTTTTAACTCCACTTTTTCCGGATACGTAGCAGCAGTAGATCTAGGTTCGTTCTTTTAGCGAGGAAGGAGGCTATCTTTGAAACACTCAATGTGTTTTGTGCCGACATTTTGTACAGATTGTCACGCTTGTCTTTTTATTGCTGAAAACATAGTAAAGGACATAATATAGGTGTTAGATTTTTTTATGTGTTCATTATGATCTTAGAATACAATCTGACTAGCTATTTTAAGTGAACGATGTTTATAGTTGATTTAACAGTTAAATTACTGGGCGGTAATTATAAGTACCGTCAGTACACTGGAATTTTTAGAAAAGCTCCTTGTTTACTTTTCGTCGGTGTAATTATTCATCGTTTTTATCTGCTTTATAATGCAATTACGAAATTGTAGTGCAGTAATGTTTTCCTGGTATTTCTTTACTGTTTCCTTATTATTTCTTATAGGAAATCAAAAATGTTGTGGCATCGGCTCTTTTTTGCTGTGTTCAAAACGGCATATGTAAATTCATGCATTGCATATGTGAAGATGCATGAGAACATGTTGTTCCTGGAATATAGGCATCCTATAACTACAGGATCGTGGCTGCGTGGTTAAGGAAGAAGACCGCTAATCGCTTGAGAGCGTTGAAGGGCTACGGGTTCAACTCCCGTTGACTCCGTTGCACATTCTTTGTGGTGCTCCATTTGTAATTCTCTGATGTAAATTTCCTCGCGCTATCTCGTCCTTGTGCATTTATAAGCGATGACTTATAAGCGTGTTCCTGGTGTCATGCGCAGAAGCCAGATGTATGTTTTAAAAAATAATTAAATTAACTAACTAAAGGACTACTAACAACATCGAAACCTAAAAAAAAAATTCTTAATGTCATCAAATTTTAATTTTTACTCATTTGCCATGTCTAAAATAAGACTATGTCAATTTAATAATTTTTTATTGTTAAATTTTGAGTGTCTTCTTGTTATTTCGCATTTCTGAAAGTTTAAATTTTATTTGAAATATGATGTGTGTTTTCCGTTGCGAGAATATTTTAGGCATAGTGTACTGACGGTACTTTAAAGTACCACTTTAATTAATTACCTCTAACGGATTAAATTTCTCACGGGTGAGTATTTTTCATGTCTATCCATTAATTTTCATTGAAGTAACTGAAAAAAAAGTAAATGAAAAAAAATTACCGTAGATCATAATGCTATAGATAATGGGTTAAAGTACGTATTCAATTGTGTTCTCGGTTTTTCCTGTCTTAAATTTAAGAATTATTTTTTTAAATAATTACAAGAATTGAATTTTGTACGAAACGTGTTAATAAATCTGTAGGTAATATACAAGACTATCCAAAATTATTCAAGTGCATTTCCGTCTATTGACGGAAATTTTGATGATGAATTTTAAACTGTGTTACGCGATTTATTAGCGCAATATGAAGTGTATATAAAATAATATATATCATGCAAAGGAATGCACATAATAATCAGAGTACGTTTACGGCTGTGGAAATAAGGTCATTCTGACAAGGCGCTTCCCTGATTAGTTTCGGGTATAAAGTAGTTATTAGTTTAAAATTTATTGATTTTATGATTAGTTGGTATTTATTTTAATTAGTTTAAAATATAATTGATTAAATATAAAGGAAGGAACGACGGGCTAATCCCTTAATTTACATCAATGGAATTTTCATGCTGAATTATCAGATTTGCTTCAAATTTAGTATACCGGTTTATTCGGATAAGGCACTTCCCTGATTCGATTTGGAGATTCATTGGTTACGTATAAAGGGGGGGGGGATGGGGGAGCTAATCCCCCTTAATTTAGCTAAATGTGTTTTTTTTTTTCAATTTCTTTATTTTTCGAGGGGCATTATTCTTTGACATAATAGTATATTATACAATTATTGTGGGAGCTCAATGCCATCAGTTTAACTGGGCATTTTTCTTTTTATTTAGTTTTAACCCTATGACACTCACTATTATTTTTGTATTCTGTATTATATTCTGGAAAATTTATTTGTATCTAACAAAAATACCAGTTCTTATTAAAAAAAAAAATTAATACATGCCAATGATACACGAAAATGCCTAATACGTTCGAAGAGTGCATAGCAAAGTTCGCTTTGAAAAATAAATTCCGATGTATACTCGCAAATAATATTTAAGCGCAGTATGACCGCTTAACAGTAATATACATCTTAAACATATAATTTCTTATTACTTTTAAACTGAGAATAAATCAAATAACTTGATAACTTTATCAAATAACTAATGACATACGTTTCTGTTATATGAGGAGAAAAGAGTATTTTTTATTCTTTATGAAATAATAATTTTATAAAACACATGTACGTTTAATTATACTCATAATTAACTAGTATTAATTATTACAGAAGTAAAAAAAGTATTTTAGGAATTTGATGAAAGATGTAATGTTCTATTGCATTTCTATTTGGAAATATAAAAATTTCGTACTTAATAAAAAGTAGCGTAAACAAAAGATATGTTTTGTGTTAATTGAAGTAAAAAGAAACAACTCTTGATGAAAGAGAAACAAACTGTCTATTAAATGATACAAGGAAATGGAATAAAAATGCTTATAATGAGAACGCATGCATCATTAACTACGTTATGCGTCATTAACCAATTTTTCAACTTATCAAAGCATTCATTTGAGTAATTTTTAGAAAAATAATTCAATTATATAAGGTTTAAAGTGTATCTAGACAACTTAAAAATTGAATTTATACTAAATTAATTTTCCTTGAAGTAGGAGTCTTCTCGCAAGTTTCTGAAAGATAAATATTCTATTTAATTACAGCTCATTATTATATGAATTGTTATAGATACTGTTTGAAGCATACTTGAAGCACTAAAATATCTAATGATTTTTTCATTTTTACTATTTGCACATACAGTAATTGTATTACGTTGCTTGGCATTATAAACTGATATGGGACTTCAGGTTATTTTTTGTCCATTAAATCTTTAAGAAATTCTGAATAATGTACAAGTGCACACAGATAAATGTAATTTTTATTTATAGAATAATCTTTACGTTCATTTTATTTCAAACTGTTTTGAAATTCTTTGATAATTTTTATTTCCCAAATAAGGAGATTAAAAATGAAGAATATTTGTATGTTCTATTAAAACTATGCTTTAATTATGTATATTAATGCAGCTTTCAAATGAATCACGTTACATTTATTTCAACGGCTCGAGAAACGCAAAAAATAATAGGTCATGAAATGTTTCGAAAAAAATCAATCTGATGATCGTAATACGCCAAAATTTTCTATGTTCTACAACAATACTAATTTATAATAAAATCAGTAAATTGTTTCGTTCTCTCCTGACGCCGACATTTCTTAATTGAAACCAAACAATGTGAACTTCATACAATGTTTCCGGGTTCATATATTAAGACTAGACCTAAATTGCTGTATACTTTATCGAAATTTATATTTTCAAAATGAATTTGGAAGTATTACATATTTTTTTCAGAGTTTATGTAATATTTTGAGGTTGGAATAATAAACAACTTTAGATCCATTCTTAAAATGTAGAAATTATATATAAATCCGTAAAGATTGCGTGCAAAAACAGTAACGTGATCATTCACATTTTGGAAATAATGCACATTTTGGACATTGTGAGATAAATCACTTTATAGTATATTTTAAATCATTTCTTACATAGGAAAACTAACACATTTTTACCCATAACTAGCGTCTTAAAAGGAAATGTCTTGTGCTGCTTTTTTTTTTAAATGCTCAGAGAATATTGCTCTTTCATATATAGCGGAGAGCTTTGTACCTGTAGCTATTACCAGTTGGATCTGCGTTTTATTATTTATCTGTGTTGGTGGAAACATGAGATTTCATCATTTCAGACAATTTAATTTCAGAAGAATGACGTTTCGAGAAAGTAACCCTCTAATGTCCATTGTAGCATTTCTGCTACCCTATGTTCAGCTTTAATTTAGCACGAAATTTCAAAAATAATGTATATTAAAGCCATTACAGCAATAATTGCACTTTCAGATAATATTAGTTATGAAGTTTGAATGCAGATGGCAGCACTCAATAGTAAAAAAATTAGTTTGAAGCAAAATGCCTGACAAAATGGCTTTTACAGTGGTAAGTTTTTGCTCAATTTTTCAAATATTTTATTTAAATTAAATTAAATACATATCATATATAGGTATAAAGATAGTTACTTCTATTCTTTGCACAAAAAAGTTTTAACAATGTAAGTTTGTTTTTTAATGGTAAAATGAGCAATTAAAATCAGCAATTAAATCTGCTACCACGGGCATTGGTGATTATGAGCCCAGGGTTTTGCTACTATATTATTTTCACAGAAAATTTTTATTTCTTATGATTAGATTTGTACTTAAGTTACTTGTTTTACGTTTAATTCACATGCTCATGTTATTAAATAAATCCAGAATTAATTAATTGAAATTTAAAACTTCCATATACAATAAAATGAAATTGTTTTTACATTGTTTTTAATTCCTTTTTCATATTTAAATAAGCAAAATTATGAAGTAAATTCGGAATATACAGAGTGCACGCTACAGTTCGTTGTCACCACAATAATTTCTGAACGGCAAGAGTAGGCATAAAAGAAAGTAGCCATGGGCTACTGAATGAAACTGCCTACAGGGTCACCTGGTGGAAAAATGCGGCGTTAGCATTCCTATTTCGAAAACGGAATGAGGTAGGGGAAAAAGTGATTTACAAAGTTGTAGAGCATCATCGATTTAGTACGAAAAGACACCTTGTGGACATTAATGGATAGAATAGAACGGATAAGGGGCTACTTCAGTCAACGGGAAAGACTCGCTGGCTAATGCTAATTCTATGGAAGAAATATTTTACAATATCTCGTTTGCATTTTTATATTTTTAAACAATTCTTTTTGGTATGGTTAGCTGAGATTGATCTCTACATCTGCCCTTTTTTTTTTGCTTTTCCGATTTGGTTTGCAGATTTTTTTTCAAGAGGATGCTTTCAGATTTCGAAACCGGTTCCGAAAATGAAAGTGTCCTAATTAAAAAATATCTATAAATAAAATGGAAAAAGTAAAACCACTCTTTGTACAAATCGATCACTGCTAGCCAATGCAAAAAAAAATGTTTAAAATGCTGAAAGGCAAACGAGATATTTTTAAAAATTACTACCATAGGATTAGCATTAGTGAGCGGGTCTTTTCACGTAACTGAAGTAGCCTCTTAAAACGCGCATTTCTTTTTTCGTGACTTCCTTCAACTCCTTCTTCTTTCTATTTTCGGGAAAAGAATCGCACACTTTTAAAACGTTTTTGCCACCCGTTATGAATTGGTGATAATTAAAGGAGAATTAATGTGAAATATTCTAATATTTTGAACCACTTGAATAAATATTCTAGTATTTTGACTTTTCAAAATATTTTTTTTTTCAATTAATCTTTTCAAAAATGGTATTAATTTTAAGGTAATAAATAAGTTTAATTAACAATAAGTTCTTAATAAAAATATCGTTTGCATATTTGCATTAAAAGGCATTAAATTACCAAAACGATATTTTCACTTTGTTAAAAATGTAATTATTCTAATACTTTGAATGCGAGCTGTATTACGTTTAATACACGTATTACGTTTAATTACGTTGTTTTACGTTTAATTCACATGCTCATGTTATTAAATAAATCCGGAATTAGTTGAAATTTAAAATTTCCATGTATAATAAAATGAAATTGTTTTTGTTTTTACATTTTTTAAGAATATATTGAAATTCCTTTTTCATATTTAAATAGACAAAATTATGAAGTAAGTCCGGAATATACAGCGTGCACGCTAAAGTTCGTTGTCACCACAATAATTTCTGAATGGCAAGAAATCTCAAAATCTTCATATCTCTCTCTATATATATATTATATATATATATATATATATAGAGAGAGAGAGAGAGAGGAGAAGATCCAAATACCAACTACCTCTTTTGTTTTCAATCTAGATCATACAATTTTCAAAATTAGTTAAAGAAAACGTGACACAGGGTACCTTGACATGTTTTACACCTGTTTAGAGAAAAAAAAAATCAGTTTAAAAAGCGTTTTCTGTTTATAAAAAGCAAAATTCCGAAAGTCTTCAAAATTTGAGTTTTGAAAATGGGGTCTAAACAGGCCACCTAAGTTCCCCTAAGTACCCCTTCTAAAAGATCACACAAATAGAGCTAATGACAATTACTAAGCATGTAGAATATTATTTTAATACATTTTATTAATTAATAACATTTATTATGCTAAAAAAATGCGTAATTATTAACAAACAAGCTTTTTTGTCAAATTTATAAAATTCTTAACGACTATCTCTCACAGTCTTCTTTCTCTTACGTTTCTATTTTTGTTTTTTAACATGTAGAAAAAAAAAGCTTGCTGATTGAAATGAAAATTATTTTATCTGAAAAATTCACAAACATAATATCACTCGCTACGTCGGTGCAGTCGCTATAGGCCCATATATCGCTTCCCCCACTCAGGTCCGCAGAGAAAGTACCCATGCAGAAGACACAAACTTCATAATCTCCCTTTGTTGGATATCTTCCTTTTTCAATTTTTGTCCCTTTCACCTGATTTCCTCCGTCATTTTTATTTCTCTTCACATTTATTGCAGGCAATTTTGGAGTGTCCAAAAGCACTTTTTTGTAAAGGGATCCGGTAAATAGTTTCGCTCCTGAAGAATTACGGCCACGGTTGCATTTTTTCATATTGCGAAATGGGACTAGAACTATTTCTGAACCATTTAAAATAATTTATTAACTATGGAACTATTTAAATTATTTTTTCCTCCCCTTCAAACAGAGCAACCGAGAGAGGCTAAATACCGGCTGGCCAGTATTTAGACCACACTAGCCGGTATTCGGACCACTGCTATGTTTAAGTTAAAACCGTTATTACTCATTCATAAAATAAAATACGAATAACGTGCGCGCGGCAATTGAGAGCTAAATACACTCATTGCCATAAAAATTTGCGCACCAGGAAAAAGACGTCCAAATGAAACGAAATTTTACACGCGTAAGTACTACTGTGATATAAGTAAGTGAGTAGAAAATCAAAGAAAAGGGATCATTTATTGTAGAAAAAAATACAAATGAACGGAAATTTTGGTACTCTGTTGGACCCTCTAGCGCGAATGCACGATGCGATACGAGCGGGCATTAAGGCATACACGTTCCGTATGATGTCCTGAGACATCTAGTTCCACAGTTGCTGTAAACGCGCCTCGAGTTCAACCAAACTGGTAGGGTGTCCAACTTGCCGTCCCAAATGATCCCAGATATGCTCGATTAGTGATAAATCTGGGGATCGAGCAGGCCAGGGAGGGTGGTAATGTGGCGGAGGCAGGCTTGTGACATCCTTGCTGTGTATGGCCGAGCATTGTCTTGCTGAAAAATGGCTCATGGGAGCCCTGCCCCGAGTGGCAACACATGTGGCTGAAGGATGTCCTGGACGTACCGCTGGGCTGTCATTGTGTCACGGATCAATATTAGTGGTGACCGCGTATCGTAAGCAATGGCACCCCATACCATCGCACGAGCTGTGGGAGCGATGTGTCGCTGTAAAGCGAAGGCAGGATTGAGGCGTTCACCACGGGGTCTCCACACACGAACACGATTGTCATCGCTGCTCAAATTGAATCTAGACTCGTCGCTGAAGACGACCTGGTTCCATTCCGTTGCAGTCCAATCCCATCGTGCGTGACACCACTCCAAACGGGGGCGTCGGTGTGTGTCATTGGCAGCACACGTAATGGGCGCCGCGATACCAGATATCCTTCAGCCAGGCGCCTTGCGATGGTTCGGGAAGACACAAGGATTCGTAGTGAAGGTGCTGCCTGTGTCTGGATAGCGGCCAATGAGGCGGTTGGCTCTACGCGTGCGTTTCGTATGATGTGACGGTCTTCTCGACGACTGGTCTGTCGAGGGCGTCCCGAGCCTGGTCACTGTGTAAATGATGTCTCTTCAATCCACTGGTCCCAATACCTCCTCACAGTAAAATCAGAACGGCCTATTTGACGAGCTACTCGCCGAGATGACCACCCAGCTTCCATCATCCCGATGATTCTTCCCCTCTCGAACTCTGACAGCTGCTCATATTGTCTTCGATGGCTGCGTAACGGCATGTCTATCTCAGCATTTCCTTTGCAAAAGAAAAGGTACACTCAGACAAGTTCTGCTTACCAGTTTTATACTCCAAAGAGGACGAAGTTCAACGCCCTCTAGTGGCATTCGCAATGCGCAATCACGCTGCATTTCTAATCATTTGCATATCTGCCTGATATGTACCTTCATGCCAAGTTTCGTTACGATCCCTCAATTATTTCTTGGTGCGCAAATTTTTATGGCAATGAGTATGTCTAGAAAATAACTTAATCATCAATTCAAGTCCATATACGATCAATATATTTTTAAAAAAATGAGAAACACATATCTGAAAAACTTTTGATGTTCCAGATTACGTCGTTTCGACATTTTTGCATTTGCGATTTGTAAATGAGACAGGCTTCAGCGACGTACTTTGCATAACTTTCTTCTCTCAATTAAAGTTACAAATTCTGCCTATCGCCGCTAGGCTGCGCTGTCCTCAGAACACCTAGTAGCCGGTATTTGGACCTTTTCCTCTATATAAATTGTACACTAAATCAAAAGTAAAATAGTTTTATTATTGTGTAAAATTGAATATATAGGGAGAAAAAATAAAATTATATGAAAAGAAATAAATGTATGTATGTATGTATGTATGTATGTATGCATGCATGGATAGATAGATTAGATAGATAGATAGATAGATAGATAGATAGATTTATATATATAAAAGAAAGAAATTGTTTTAGGTCATTCAACATGTGAAAATGTAATTATTTTTACAAAATAAAATAATTTTGAAATGTGGTAAAACCCTTCTTATTTCATCGTAATCTGCCCATGGTATCATATAGGATACCATACAAAAATCCCTTAAAATATAACAAAATCTCATTTTTTTCATATTTTTACTTTATTTGAACCACAACAGCATAAATAAGACAAATATTGTTTTCCATTGCAATTTCTTGTAATGAGCAATAGAGAGTTAAAGACAAAACACTCTTTTGAAAACACGAAAGTAAAATTTTGTAACTGAACTCGGTGTGGTTATCCACCAGGAATCAATGAATTTTTTCAGTTAAAATACTACAGTGGACAAATATTTTCTTACAGAAAAATTCTCCTTATTTAATCAACTGATTTGAATAATGCAATTTATTTTATATGAAAATACTGCTAATTTCCTTGAAAAATTACATTTCGCGTGACCTCACTGTGAACTTTAGTATTTCCCAGCACGAATATCGTTCTTTTAAGTAAACATGTAATTATTTTTTGTTATCGGAAGTGCTAAATGCGATATCGAATATATCATCTATGCATCTGGAATTTTTAAAAAGCGACTGTGTGATGTTTCTGTGTTTCTGTGATAGTGCCCAATGTTGCGCCAAGAGCCCTATAATTGACTAGATCCATTGTTTTAGATAAAATTTCAAATTGTAATGTAAAATAATCCACGAAAGACGTATTTTCATTTTAAGATTATAATCATGTATTTTAACCCTCCTCAACAACTCCGATTTACTCAATGATATTTACTCAAATGTTAGAATATATTATTTAAAAAAAAAAATTAATTATAAAAAAAATAACAACTAAAAATAAAGAATTATTGACTTTAAGGTTTTTTTTTTTTTTTTCCACGGGAAGAAACAAACAAAATATATACTTCTCATAAATATCGTCTATTTTCTAATACAAATTCGTAAAGTATATAAACTTACTCTTAATATAAACTTAATAAATCTATTTTGGGTGTCTTCGACATTTTTAATTTTACAAAATTTAGGAAGTTCGTTTTATAAATAACGATTGGAAACCGCTCAAATGATCAATAAAACTTTGGCATGAAAAAATAGCCCAGTATCGCCGTTTGTTGGGAATTCTATGACCACTGTACAGGGTAAGTCAAAATGAATATAGCGATTACAAACGGCTATAACTATTTAATGGAAAAGAATTTATCAATAAGATTAACGCAGAATGTAGACGGAACTTCAAAATGTCTTTATATAAGGCGCAGGTGCAGCGAAGCAGAAGCCTACGCATACGCGATTTGAAACTTTGCAACGACAAGAAACTTGTTCATTGCGGCCGTCTCATTAGTAAAAATCACCAATTATGACGGTAAAAATGGCCGATGTTTTTCTATGGGGTTATGTGAAAGACAGGATGCCTCCCATGCCCAAAACAATTAAAGAACTCAAAGTACGCATTTGTAATACGCTTGCGTCGGTGACTGAACAAATGCTTCAGAATGTATGGCATGAAATGGACTACCGCCTAAATGTTGTCCGTGTGACCAAGGGAAGGTCACATAGAGCATCTATAACGTATGTATACAAAATTTTGAAGTTCCGTCTATATTCTGTGTTAATCTTATCGATAACTTCTTTTCCATTATATCGTTATAGCCATTTGTAATCGCTATATTCATTTTGACTTACCCTATATATTAATTGCTGTGTTGGGGGATGGCAGCAGTCAATAAAATCGTCTTTTAAAGCCCACTGTATAAGTGACATTGACTTTTGGGTATGTTCAAGTAAAAACTACTGACTGCAGAAAGCTACCTACCGATGAAAGTAATTCTGAAAATATTCGGTCTATTTTCACCGATCATGACTCCCAGACACCGAAACCACCCTCCAATCAAATGTTGATACCAATGGTGATATTATATATACATATATATATATATAAATGGGACTTTTGTATTATCACTATATTTTTAATACGTATTTTATAAGGATATTGATTTGATATTTTATATGTAATTGGTGACTTTCATATATATTTAGCTTAATTAAAATGTTATCTAATTTACAATAATTTGTTATTAAATTTTAATTTACTCAGGACAATATCATATTGATTACTAATAGTATGCCATTTTTACAGTGATTAATGTGAATGTAAGTATATTTAATATAACTAAAGTTATACTGTATGTATTAAAATTAGGTAATTATTTTTATTATTATTCCTATATTCTTTTTAATATTGATCTATTTTCACTTTGTGTTACAAAATTTATTATCGGTTTAATGTGTTTGTATGTCCCACATTCATACTTTTTGGATTTTTATGGTTGTATGAAAATAATCCACACACTATATTTGAGATTATTAGGTAATGGGAATTTAAGTATCTGATAATCTTCTATATACTTCCATATGTTTTTTATTTAAAGTTCATTTTATAAATATCTTATATTTAATAGTTATTATTAACGATTTTTATATTATTTTTATTATATATTTAGATTAATTATTATTGAATTTATTTTATAGCATATAGCTACATGCTATATATTATCAATGTTATAGAATTATTTAAATTCTTAGTGTAGTTTAAATGAGTAAGAAAATAGAATATTTTGAATGCTTTTTTTTTTAATTTTATTAACAATAGTTTTTTTTAAGTTTTTTTTTGTGCGTAATGATATAGTGTGGTTTATATTAGGTTTATAATTATCTATATATAAGGATTTGTTTGGTTTTGCAGTTGCTATATATTTTTTTTTACATTCATAGGTTTTCATTTGTTCATCTTGTGACATTTGAATAATAAAAATACTACTAGATGGCAGCACCAAAATTTGCCTTTTGATAATAAGTTATAAATTTTGTCTTTTGTAGCTTCTTTTCAGTAGTAATTTCTTACACCAGGTGGTCTTTTTTCGCTAAATTTTGACGATATTGTTAAATAGTAATTAAGTAATTTAAAAGTGTATTTTAGTTATTTTAAATAATGTAATCACTTTCTATTTATTTTATTTTATATTATATTAATTGTATTTATCAAGGTATTTCAAAATGTATTAACTGCATCCTTTGGTATCAATTACTGTGATTTCTTAACTGTTTTATTCACCTTAATCTTTACGTTATTATGGTAGCCATGTGCGAGTGGATATATTGAAAAAAACTGAAATATTAAATGGTATGTTGTGTAATATTTCTATTTTATATGCTATAGATATTTAAATTGGTTTTATAGAATTTTCCATTTCATATTATTTGATTATATTCTGTTTTCATTTTGAATCTATTCACTTGATTATAATGGTTGTTCGGGCACAGAGAAAAAAAAAATTTTAGCTTTAGCTTTTTTTCTCATAGAAAACAACCATCTTGCTTATATCATTGAATTCTGTGCCCTTGAAAACGTAATTCAATATATAAGCTTTTCCATTATTTGTCGGTGTCCACTTTCTTCTTTTTTCTTCCATAATAATTCTTATAATAAATTATTTGGCACTTTATTTTATACTTACAGCTTTAATTCACAATATTACGGTTTTTGATGGTGGTAGGTTATGTTTAATTAATGGTTATATATATATGTAATATATATAATTAATTATATAATAATAATAATAATAATATACATATTATATTATATATACTATAATTAATATAATATATAATATATATCTATATAATTAAAATGAAATCACATGTGTGAAACTGAAAGGAAAATATATCAATATATTAATTTTTTAATTCCTACTATTAGTTCACATTCTCCCTATATTTATTTATTTATATATATATATCTTGTTCAAATTATCAATCGTTAATAAAATACTTATCATTCATCCTATCAAGTTGAAATAAATTTTTTTAAACTTGTACTGGATGACAACTGATGTTAATATAGTTTTTTCAAATATTAATTCATTAATTAAATCTTAATTAATTTTAGTTTTACATGGGAGACAAAAGGGCGGCCATTGGTTATTGAAGCATTTAATGCATCTTCATATCTATAAGGGGGTTACCATAGGGGGACCCTGTTCTGTCGCCAAATAACGCCAAGTCTGACGCCAACTTGGCGATATATCGCCAGATTTGGCGGCCAAAAGGGACGCCAACTTGGCGATATCTCTAATGATTCGCCGAATTCCCATAGACTTGCATTGTAAACATTCTTGCTTATAGAAAATAAACAAATTGAGATATTTTAATGCAACAAAAACTAATATTAGCTTAAAGTATTATATTAAATTTTTCTTTGATGACCTAAGTAGGAATTGACTTTAAAAACAAAATTTTTATATTACTTGTTTTTAAATAAAAAGCAAACTTTAATAGATTCCTTCTTTAAAGCTGTATAAACATGAAATATGATAAACTAATTCAATACTATTTCTGTAGTATGTGTTGCATGAAACTTTGCTTTACCCATTACCTCATTTCAGAGGTCCGCTGAAACTGGTCACCTTAGATAGGTTACATTCTATTTTAATATACCATACTCTATTGCGTGTCATAATAAGCGATACTGAAAGCAACATTATTTAAAACAAATATAGATTTCAACCGTGCATCTGGTCGGGAAACCCGAATTCACTCGATTCCCATCTGAACGGAGGTTTCGGTCGTTTAGAGTAAAGAATCTTTTTCGTTATGGGTCGTGTTTGGCTCTTGTGGATTAGGTTTGGTTATGCGTTTTTTCAAAAGAATGTCCGCAATATTGTTTAACCCTTAAATGCCGGATTTTTAAAAAATCATTGTAATAATGTTTTTCGGCTTTCATTTTTTAAATAAATCATGGGGAAAATACTTAAAAAAATCATATTTTGTTTTAAGTATGGTTTATGGCTAAAAAACACTTTGTTACTAATCGGCAATACTGATCTTTAATTGAAAAAATAATTTTCTTTGATAAAATTCTATAATATTAAACACACAAGAATTTTAGGAACTATAACAAGAAATAAATTTTAATTGCTCACTGCAGAAAAAAATAGGGTATTTCGCAAGCTTCCAAACAAAACAAAAAGAACAAGTAGCAACAATTGAAAAAATAAATCTATCTTTATTCTTAAACAGCACAAGTGTTGCCATCTACAAGTCGATGTATTTTATTGGCATCATTAGGCATTGTAGCTTCAATATTATTCTAATAGTATTTTAGAGCCTAAATTGGGTATGCTGCCGAAAAGCAACACCCGGCATTTAAGGGTTAAGATGAACAAATTACACATTTGAATAAAAATGAAGGTATGTAAAAACATTCTACATAACATTCTCAAACATTTTCTACATAAAATGTGACATTGATATTAAATATATGCCTCTAAATTGTTTTTCCTTAATGACTTAAAGATATGGATTTGTGCCTTAATATATTAGACTGGGTTTGGGGGTAAGGGAGTCGGTTTGGGGGGTCAGGCGTTGGGGTTGACTTGAAATAGAATTTTCGACTTAGGGAAAGTATAACTCGATCCGTGCTGGAAATAATACAGGATTGCCATAAAATACCAATGTGAGAAATAATTCTTTAGAATCGGTTTTATTTTTTATACAAAATTATTAGTTGCAGTTTCGTATATACAGGTAGAAAATACGCTGAACAAAATTCGCAAGTCATTCAAATTACCTTTTCAAGGATCATTATTTGGCTTTTGTCTTATACGCACAAAAGCTGTCGCACAAATAGCATTGATTCTCAATGTCGATACTGTTTTCAAACATATTTGCACACATATTTAACGTGATTTTCAGATAAAGTGGAGAAAAATTTTATTTATGGCAAATGAACATAAACACGGAAGATCATAAAAAGGAAATTATTAGGAAAACATTCGCTTTAATAACTGTAGTTATAAGATACTCGTTGAAGGTCTTTATAGTATTATATATTTAAGTACATAATAAAATATTTGTATTCTGACGCTATCATGTATAGCTGTTTTATTTCCTCTTAATTATGCGTCACAAATAATCAGCACGCGTTAAAAGATGCTATTTAACACAAATTAAAATGATAAAGTGCAATAAAAGGTAAATATAACCATAAAAGTCATAACTGTGCGAGATATTTGTCGGTAAAAAGTTATACTTTTGCCAAGATATGTAGCAATACCTGGTTTAAAATTTAAGTTTTTGCTGTACTCACTTTTATAGCAAATCGTTATCTGAGAATCCCAGCATAATGGAAACAGGTAATTTTTATACTAACTATAATTGCTAAAAAGGTGTCAGTGAAAACGGTAAAAATAGGTTTGCCTGACTGTTTACATGTTTCAAGTCAACCCGAATCATTTTCATAACAAATACATAAAAATATTCTAAAATGGCACGATCTATGAAGCGCCTTCATTCAGTTATCATAAACTATCAATTACACTGATAAACAAGAAATTTTTTTTATTGGAAAATTTTAACAGATTTAAGTAACCATACCCTTGGGAATTTAGGAAATATTCACAAAAAGATAAAGTTGGTTTCCGTTTCAGAGATATGTGTGTTTAAATATATCTCATTACGTTATTTTATTGCCTTTTTAAGTACTTTGTTTCCACAGTCTAATGACCCTGAAAATGAACAAATATCTGCTACTTATAATACATCTAGGCGCCAATAAGATGTGCTTCGTCCATGTGAAAAATACAGCACACAGCGCCACATGTTGGGTGATTTACACCAAAACATAATCAACACCCATTCATATGAAGGACTATTTTAAATTTGTATACTTTTTACAGGGGAAGGAGGAAGCAGAAATAGCTATATATGGATAGAATAATGCAGGGTTCGGACACCTATCTTTAAATAAAAATCAAGGACATTTAAGTACTTTCAAGGACCAAAAAAATAATGTAAGGACCTACAAATTAAATAAACTAATAAAATATAATATGCATTTTTAATAAAGGATTTCATTTTTGTAAATACAAGTTTTAAACATTGAAAAATGGCCAAGAAGGGGGGGAGGAGTTCAGCATGTGGCAGTAGAAATTTAGAAAATTTTAAAATAAATACAGCAGACGGAAAACTAGTCGAATGTGCCAATCCCAAAACTTTCCACTATCTCTTACATGTTAATACAACAAATTTCACTGACAGAGTGCCAACATTAAAAAGGCAATCTATGCCCATCATGAGGATTCTAAATATATGAAATTCCGTGCATTAGTTCTTGATGATTATTGCTAAAATAGTGTAAATCCTACAAAATTCAGCATAGCAGCGCCACCTGTTGGGTGATTTACACTAAAACCTAATCAGCAACAACTTGTGTTAACGTCTGACTAAATTTGAAGTTTGATGAAAATACGTGCATTAGTTTTTGAGATTGAGATATTGTTAAAATCGGGGAAAATGCGCACAGCAGCGCAATCTATTCGGCGATTAACACCAAAACCTTATCAGGAACAACTTCTGTCAACGTGTAACTGAATCTGAAGTTTGATGAAAATTCGTGCATTTGTTCTTGAGTTACAGCTATTGCGGAATTCATGAAAAATTAAGCACACACAGACAAGAATATCCCTGTAAAATTACGGGCAGAGGCCGGCAGCAGAAATTTCAGTCATACCCCGTAAAAAAAAAAAAAAAAAAATCCTTATCCAATTACCAATCCGTATTTTTGCTAATAGATGGGCTAGAACAGTAAATATATGTGGATTACCCTTAATTTTCTAAGTATCTAATGGATAAGGTCGATTATTTAATGGATCAGTCCGTTTTTCATCAAATAAGGCTGTTGCTCGCGAAAATTGTAGGGCAAACGCTCATAAATTTACAATTTTTTTCTCAGAGTGTAGCAACGTTTCCTGTTTGGCGATTTACACCGAGACATAATCAGCCCCTGTAATTATCAAGGTATACCTGAATCTGAAGTTTGATGGCTTTCATTCAAGGACATTGTGCATAACTTGTAAGGGAATAACAAAGCTATAAATTGCAAGTGTATAGTTCAAAATATGGTAAAACATTTTAAAAAGGAAAATTGTCGCATGTTATTAGAGCTTCATTTCTTGCACTCTCACATTGACTTTTTCCCAGGTAATATGGGAGCAATTAGCGACGAGCATGGCATGCACCAACAAATTTCTGCTGTGGGGTCTCGTTATCGATCGCAATGGAATGAAGCAATGCTTACGATTACTTTGGTTCATCAAGAGAAGATACTGAAAATAAATATGAACACAAATAATAGGTAACTAATGTACTCAAATTAATACACTCAAATTGTGTTCATCAGCCTAAAATGTCTGTAAAATATATGGAAAATGTATATAAACAGTGTAAAAGTATACCGATGGTAAATATAACATTTATGTATTATTATTATGCATTATTCTACGATCTCCTAAATTGTGATATATCGTAATAATCTATAAATACATATCCTTCGTTAAAAAATAAGAACCAAGTAAAAATTTCTAATATTTTTATTTACTCAAGAGTGTTTATAATTGGAATATTAGCATGAAATTAAAAAAGTAATAAAAAGCAAATTTTTGTTTATCAGTGATGTCATTCAAATACCCTTTATTCGAGAAATATTAAATATAACAATAAAAAACAGTGCCCAGCTAAACTGATGGCATTGAGCTCACAGTAATTGTATATTATACTCTTATTTTAAAGAATAATGCCTCTTAAAAAAATAAGTGAAGGGGAATTAGCCCGCGTTTCCCCTTTTATCCTTAACCAACGAATCCCCAAAACGAATCGGGGAAGCTCCTTATCATTACTGGTGTACCAAATTAGGCTCCATAACTGGTATACCAAATTTGGAGCAAATCGAATAATTTTGCATGAAAAACCCGTTTATCTAAATTAAGGGGGGTGGACTAGCCCCCTTTCCCCCTTTATCCTTAACCAATGAACCCCAAAACTAATCAGGGAAGTTCCTTAACATAATAAACCGGTATACCAAATTCGGAGCAAATCGAATAATTATCTGCATGAAAAACCCATTTATGTGAATTAAGGGGGGTGGACTAGCCCCCCTTTTCCCCCTTTATTCTTAACCAATGAACCCCCAAAACTAATCAGGGAAGTTCCTTAACATAATAAATCGGTATACCAAATTCGGAGCAAATCGAATCATTCTGCATGAAAAACCCATTTATCTGAATTAAGGGGGATGGACTAACCCCCTTTTTCCCCCTTTATCCTTAATTAATGAACCCCCAAAATTAATCAGGGAAGCTCCTTAACATAATAAACCGGTATACCAAATTCGGAGCAAATCGAATAATTCTGCATGAAAACCCCATTTACCTGAATTAAGAGGGGTGGACTAACCCCCCTTTTCCCCCTTTATCCTTAACCAATGAACCCCCAAAATTAATCAGGGAAGGTCCTAAACATAATAAACCGGTATACGAAATTCGGAGCAAATCGAATTATATAAGAGAAACCATAGCGATTGTGACATGCAAAAATTCAATATGTAACGATGCAGCATCATTTAACTTACCAAAATTATGGCTCGAGCTATACAATGGTTACGAAAATAAAATAAGCATACAAGTAAAATAAAAAAAGTCCTTCCGGCCAGTGCCGGGAGGAAGAGGTAGCTTTCATAATCCTTATTTAAAAAAAGCCAACTTATATCATGCAAACACACGAAGCTCAATTTAGTGGAAACCGAATATAGGAGATTCAATACTAATTTTTATCAATATAATGAATGAGAATTTCGCGAAATTAGTCAGCTTCATCCAAGCTGCTTTTCTTTAAAGTAACTTATATTTGACTGCCAAATTCGGCAATTTCTTAAAGTGCCTGTCATTTTAAGACAACATGGTGGATAAGGCTAAGCAGTGAACTTGGTCGAGACCTTAGTAATTGCTGTGCACATGCTCACTCACATCGGAATCGGTTAATATATAGGAGTGCTGTCGCATGCAAAAAATCAAATTTTTAAAATGTCACCCACAATAGAAATTGAAACTGCTATATCTGAGCCATTTTTTAAGGTAAAGACAAACAAAAAATGCTCCTGAATCCTTATATCAAGATCAAATACTTAAGAAAGAAACCTTTTTCAATTTCTAATTTTTTTGCACCTCACTTTAAATATATATATTTTTTTTAATTTAATGGCCGCCATTTTGAAACAAGATGGCTGATTAATCTGGCCAGCGAACTTGGTCGAGGTGTTGATGTATACTATCCACATGCCTTCTTATATCGAAATAGGCGAATACGTGTGTTATCGCGTGACAAATACAAGATCGTTTCAAAATGTTAGCCATGCTAGAAATTCAAAGTGCTATAAATCAACCATTTTTTAAGATATCAACAAAAGAACAAATTTTCAGAAACAAAAACTGCTCCGGAATCTTTGTATCAAGGCCAAACACATAAAAAAAATCTTTTTCATTTTCCAATTTTTTAATACTTCATTTTGAATTTTAAATTTAATTTTTTTTTAAATGGCAACCCTTTTTAAACAAGATGGCGAATGAAGCTGGCCAACGAACTCGGTCGAGACATTGGTGTGTACTATGTACAGACCAAGTTACATCCAAAAAGGTTCATAAATACGCTTGTTATCGCGTGACAAAAATCAGGTCGTTTTAAAATGTCAGCCACAAGAGAAATTCAAAATGCTATTACTCAGCCATTTTTTTTTAGATATAGACGAAAGAAAAACTGTTCCGGAATCTTTGTATTAAGGTCAAACACATACAAAAAAAATCTTTTTCATTTTCCAATTTTTTGGTATCTCATTTAAATTTTTTTATTTTTTTTAAATGGCCGCCATTTTGAAACAAGATGGCGGATGAAGCTGGCCAACGAACTCGGTCGAGATATTTGTATGTACTATGTACACACCAAGGTACATCCAAGTCGGTTCATAAATACACTTGTTATTACGTGAGAAAAATCAGGACGTTTCAAAATGTCAGCCACGCTAGAAATTCAAAATGCTATAACTCAGCCATTTCTTAAGATATAGACGAAACAAAAACTGCTCCCGAATCTTTTTATCAAGGTCAAACACATAAGAAGAAAATATTTTTTTCAATTTTCAATTTTTGGTGCCACATTTCAAATTTAAATTTTTCTTCAAAATTTAAATGGCCGCCATTTTTAAACAAGATGGCGGGTGAAGCTGGCCAACGAACCCGGTCGAGACATTGGTATGTACTATGTATAAACGAAGTTACATCCAAATCGGTTCATAAATACGCCTTTTATCGCGTGACAAAAATCAGGACGTTTCAAAATGTCAGCCACGCTAGAAATTCAAAATGCTATAACTCAGCCATTTTTTAAGATATAGACGAAACAAAAACTGCTCCGGAATCTTTGTATAAAGGTCAAATACATAAGAAAAAAATATGTTTCCATTTTTAATTTTTTGGTACCACATTTCAAGTTTTAAATTTTTTTTAAAATTTTAAATGGCCGCCATTTTGAAACAAAATGGCGGATGAAGCTGGCCAACGAACTCGGTCGAGACATTGGTATGTACTATGTACACACCGAATTACATCGAAATCGGTTCATAATTACGGGAGTTACAGTGTGACATAGGTCAGATATATATATATATATATATGTCAATCTTGAACGGAGGGTGGTTTCGGGGTCTGGGGGTCATGATCGATGAAAATATACCAAAATTTTTTGAAATCGCTTTCCTCCGAACGGCTGCAATAGGTAGCTTTTTTGTAAAGAAAGCTACCTAAAAATAGCCCGCATAATAGGAAAGAATACGCGGATAATTGAATTATGACGTTTCATAGACTTCATAGAATGGTAGACTTTAATAGACCGTGCCCTTTTAGGATACTTTTATTTATTTGTTTTGAAAATGACTCGGGAAGAATAGAAACATGTAAACAGTGGAATAAACCAATTTTAATGTTTTTTAAAGTTTTAATTACACCTTTTAGCATTTAAAGTTAGTTTATACGAGGTGTTAATTTACTATATATTTAGGAAATTTTTATATTACAATCTATATAACTACTACTGATTTTTAAGCACAAACTTGTAATATGACTGACTAACACGTGTGTTCGAACTCGTGTCATTTTGATTGGCATCCGCTGTTCTAGCTACTAGACAAGAAAAAAGTCAATAATAGAAACACAAAATTTTATTTAGGGGAGGGTAGTACACAGCGAGACGAAAATTATTATTACTTAACGAACGGTGACGATTTTTAATCTTTTGAAAAAAAAAAATTCTACATCTTTAAGCTACACAAATACGCTACACATTAATGTATAAATGGTTTTAAAAAAGTTATTTATAAAAGCACAGAAGCAACATAACGGAGTATCGGAAATTGTTGTACGCAACGCAGTGTATTGTACACAGTGAGACAATGTATATATTTTCATAAATCATACATTTTTACACTCTATCAACAATATCTGGAGTTTATGACTTATAATTAATATTTCTAGATTAAAAAAATTTAAAAATATGAGGCTCGGGTGGACAATGGCAGACCTTGTGCTACCTTCATGCAAATTTTCAGCCTCTTACGTTTAGTACATTTCCCTAGCCATCGCAGGCCCACACACACATACAAAAAGAGAGAGAGAAAAAAAAAACCTTCTTTTATTAATAACCGTTTTTAACTTTAGAACCCCATAGTAGGTGTACAATGAGACCCGTCTCACTGCGTACCACAACTGTGTGTCTCACTGATGTACTTTCGTTACGTTGTAACAAAATGGATGCCACACCTGTTACATCAATTTCATCGCTTTAAAAAGCTTATGTCGTTTCATCGAAATAGTCTATTATTAGATATAGCTAGGTTTGGTTAAGTAAATATATCTCTTTATTGAAGGAACTAAACTCTAAAATAGACGTTTAAGACTTTAACCACTATAAAATAAAGACTTATTTAGTGATGGGCGATTCTGGAAAATTTGAGAATCGATTAAAATCGACATCGTATAAAACAGAACTGATCGCAATAAGAATCGATTCCCATATTCTAGAATCGATACTTGAATCGATATTTCGATGTTCACAGATTCACACAGATAAGTTGAAAAATAATAATTCCAAAACGTAGAGAATCAACAGGGCCGTAACGACTATCTCTCTCCCCTCACCTCCATTTATGGGGGCCCTAGACAATGTTAGAGGCCCAGAAGACTACTACAGACCTTTGAGTCAAATAATAAGGTTTTTTAACTTTTAAAAGTATTATTTTTAAGATGTAATTTTGATAATAATTTATATTATATTTAAATTTATCTTTAAAAAAGATCTCGGTCATATAAAAAAAAAGATTTTTTTTTTCATCCGGAAAAGATGTACTTTCTACTCTTATTTCCTTCAACCAAACAGATGGGGACTTACTTCCTATAAACTCACTAAAACGTGTATAAACTTCTTAAAACTGCGCAGATGAGCGAAATTTTGAAGGCTCTAAATTTATTTAAAAAGTTAAATGGTTTTTCAGTCTTTTTAGGGTCTCCTATAAGCGTGGGGGATATGCAAATATTGCAAATCTTCTTTTAAAATAGCTGTGATGAATGTAACTAACCAATCATCACATACTAATTATCCCCCAATTAATAATCTAAATTCTCCTTTTAATAATATATTTAACTAAAATTTCTTTCTATTTTTAAAATATATATCTCCTTATCTCATTTACAGTTTATAAATATCTTTCTTTTTAATGTTTACCAAATTTTCAGCTGTTAAGAAAAAAAAATGTTCTCATACTAGAGCCATTAACAATAAAATAACATACTTTTCTCTGGTTAACAAATAAATAAAAGTATATTCCTTAATTATATGTTTCTTTTTTTCCAGCAGTAATCAAAAACTATAAACAGTTATTGACTCATTCGCTGACATGCAGAGTACACTCACTGAAACAATAATAAATAAAAAAGAAAAGTATCGAGTTAAACTGATGGCATTGATCTCACAGTCTATTCATACTAAGTGTATTTTATACTCTTACTTCAAAGAATGCCTTTCGAAAAATAAATTAAGGGGGAATCAGCCTCCCCCCCCCCGTCACATCTCTATACTTAAACAATAAGCCTCCAAATCTCATCAGGGAAGCGCTTTATCAGAATAAACTGGTTACCAAATTTGAAGCAAATCAGATAGAAAAACCCATCTATCTAAATTAAAAGGGGTTAGCTCCTGTTGCTCCCTTTATATTTAAACAATGAACCTCCAAATTTAATCAGGGAAGCGTCTTATCAGAATTAACCGGTATACCAAAATTGAAGCAAATCTGATAATTCTGCATGAAAAACCCATTTGTGGGGGGGGGGCAATAGCCCCCGTACCCCCGTCCTTTATGCTTAACCAATGAACCTCCAAAACTAATCAGGGAAGCGCCTTATGAGAATGAACCTAGAAAAAAAAATTTGAAGCAAATCGGATATTTCTATCGAGAGTTATCGCGTTACGTATGTACATACATACAGAAACTGCGGGCGCGTTAGCTCTCAGGCTTTGATAGCCTGTGAGCTAAAAAGAAAAGTGCCCAGTTAAACTGATGGCATTGAACTCACAGGCTATTCACACTAACTGTATATTATGCTCTTTTTTCAAAGAATAATGCCCCTCGAAAAATAAACTAAGGGGGGGGGGATTGCCCCTCCCCGTTTCCCCTCTTTATACTTAACCAATGACCCTCCAAATGTCATCAGGGAAGCGCCTTATCGAAATAAATAGGTATACCAAATTTGAAGCTAATCGGATAGCAAAACCCATTTATCTAAATTAAGGGGAATTAGCCCCCTGTTCCCCCCTTCATATTTAACCAATGAACTTCCAAATCTAATTAGGGAAGCGTGTTATCAGAATAAACTGGTATACCAAATTTGAAGTAAATCGGATAGCAAAACCCATCTATCTAAATTAGAGAAGGTATTATCCCCTCGTTCTCCCCTCCCCCCTTTAGACTATAACAATGAACCTTCAAATATAATCAGAGAAACTCGTTATCAAAATTAACCGGTTTACCAAAAT
This sequence comes from Maratus speciosus, assembly GCA_963932465.1. Lineage (NCBI taxonomy): Eukaryota > Metazoa > Arthropoda > Arachnida > Araneae > Salticidae > Maratus > Maratus speciosus. Next base: position 679,904,364 of record OZ010787.1, on the reverse strand, counting down.
TTGAAGAAAATCTGATAATTCTGCATGAAAAGCCCATTTATCTGAGCTAAAGGGGGGGGGGGGGATTAGCCCCGTTTTCCCTTTATACTTAACCAATGAGCCCCAAAACTAATCAGGGAAGCGCCTTAGTAGAATGAATATAGAAAAATAATTGTAGCAAATCGGATATTTCTATCAAGAGTTATCGCGTTACGTACGTACATACATACAAAACCGACGGGCACATTAGATCTCAGGCTTTGATAGCCTGTGAGCTAAAAAGTGCCAAGAGCGTGTAACTAGTGGGGGGGGGGGGCAGAAAATAAAAGAGGACATTAAAAGCTTTACACAAGATGGTTTGGAACAAACAATAAATATGCCCCCCGGGGGACAGGTAAGTCTCTAACGGTGGGAGGAGTGACCTCAAATGTACCTTTGGTCAAGGTTTCAAAATGTGGATTTATAATAAAATAGAACGAGAATTGGCCATTTTTAAAATAGCATGCATATTTTGAACGGCCCTGAAAATTAAGATTGGGGAGGAGGGGGGGGGAGGCGGAAAGGATTAGAAAGGACGAACTTGAAAAATACAACATAATAAACTAGTATCCCAAATAACTAGGCTCCTAAACAAAAGTATAACGATTTAACCTAGTATTGAATTCAGGGGGTGACCCGGGGGAACATTGGAATGTCCCTCCCGAAAGTTTTGAGATTTTATGCTTTTTAATGGACAAATGTGCATCCCCCCTTACGGAACTCTAACAATCTCCCCCCCCCCCCCTCCATCCCGACCGGAGCAGTCTAGAAATTAACCCGCCATTCATCACTGAACCTAGAAAGAAAAGAAAAAAAGGCTCTTATACAAAATTTTACAGCAATTCTGTCTTAAAACAGTAAAATTGGAGGAATCTATTCAACCCGAATCGTGGATCATACGCAATACGATTTGAATTGAAGTAAATAAAAAAATAACAATTTCACCCGCATCTAAAAATATGCATCGAATCTGAACTGAATCGATTCGCCCGAATCTAAAGAATTGAAATAAATCAAAAAATAGCGATTCTGCCCGCATCTAAAGATCGGCATCGAATCGAAACTGAATCGATTCGCCATTTATGATCTTAATTTACGGGCAGAAGCGTTGTGTTAATTTTTTCTTGCTTTCTTTTGTCTTTAGAAAAAGAGAGCGTTGGATTCGTGAAAATTTTCGACTTCCGGTTTTCGAAGGATTTATAGTTTTAGAAGTTCTTGTCTGGAATACGATTTGACTATTTTTATACATTGTCTGTCTGTCAGCCTGTCTATTTGTTTGTCTCCGACAAAAAAATTGTGGGCTGTCTATTTCAAGAACTAATGCATGGAATCTGTTGAAACTTTAAATTCAATTAGACTTTCATATAAATTGGTGCTGATTACTTTTTGATGTAAATCTACCGGCAGGTGGCGCTGCTATGCTGCATTTTTCCTTGTTTTCGCAATAGCTCTATCTCAAGAACTAATGCACGGATTTTCATCAAACTTCACATTCAGTTAGACGTTGGCATAAATTGTTGCATATTAGATTTCGATGTAAATCACCCAACAGGGGGCGTTGTTATGCAGATTTTTTTAGCAGTGTTGAATTCAGACAATTTTCTCCGGGAGGGATCTCTGCGGATCCAGAGAGGGACAGTTCAGAGGGGAAGGGGATTGGACATTTGTACATTAAGCATAAAATCTCAAACATTCTGGGAGAACATTTGAATGTTGCACGGGGGGAGGGGCATGTCCCTCCGGGCTACTCCCGGAATTCAACACGTTTTTCTGGATTTAAACGATTTTAGGGATCATCTCAAGAACTAATAAACTGAATTTCATCAAACTTAATATTCTGTGATAAGTTGTTCATGATTAGGTTTTCGTGTAAATGATATAACAGGTTGTGCTGCCATGCTACTTTTTTTTTAGCAGTGTTGAATTCAGGCATTTTTCCCCGGGAAGGATTTCTATGGTTCTGGAGAGGGACATTCTAGAGTTTCGAGGGGGGGGGGGGGGGAGAATTGGACTTTTGTCCATTAAGCATAAAATCTCAAATCTTCATGAGGGACATTTCAATGTTCCGAGGGGGGGGGGGGGGCGTGTCCACCCATACCAGCCCCTGAATTTAACACTGTTTTTCAGAATTTACACGATATTAGCGATAATATCTCAAGAAGTAATGACCGGAATTTCATCAAACTTAATATTATGTGTCATTGACATAAGTTGTTCCTGAGTTTTTCGTGTTAATCATGTAACAGGCTATACTGTTTTTGCATGATATTCGTGATAGCCGTATCTCAAAACTAATGCACGGAATTTAATCAAACTTCATATTCTGTTACACTTTCAGATAAATAGATCCTTATTAGGCTTATGTATATACTGACCAACAGCTGCCGCTTTTATGCTCTTTGAATTGGGATTTTCCGTTGCGGACATCTAGGCTAATATCGGACGAACGTCTTTTTGCACACTTTTTTTTCGCTCTTACACCGTCCCTACACATGATAGCGAAGGTGTAGGGATGGCGTAAGAGCAAAAAAAGCGTGCAAAAAGACGTTTGTCTGACATTAGCCTAAGAGGGTGTGGGCCGAAATTCAATGATTTGTTAGGAAAATGCAATGCTTATATTTTCTTTCAAAATGCACATACTTCAACGAATCTGTCCTTTTTAAATCCTCGTGATGCGCATAGGTTATCATTTAAATTTGACACTATGGTAGCGAATTTTGAAGTTTTAAGATTTATGAGGCAGATGAAAGTTTGGGATTGGCACATCCAACTACTTTATCTTCAATTTTTGAAGGAAAATGAAAATGATATTACCTTATTTTGTCTTAGAGACATCGATTAAAAAATTCATAGTATCGATTAAATCGAGTTGGCCATAGTATCGATTAAATCGATTAAAAAAATCGAAATCGCCCATCACTAGACTTATTTACTATTTTGTCGGGCGAGTCACTGAAGTGCCGAAACTATATCCACGTGTTGCATTAAGATGAGGTCGTTATGTGTGTGTGCCAGCTTGGACAAAAAGTTACAACTACATGTCAAAGTGGCTGCTGTCTCACTGTGTACCATGTTTCACTGTGTACTACTCTACCCTACATTCAAATATAAAATCTACTTATTTAAGTAGTTTGGAAATTTATTTTAATGGTGCATGAATTTATTTCACAGTGTTAACTATCATCTTCTAATTTTATTTATTACTCAAGAGAAGATTGATTTAGTGACAAGAAAACACGTATTCTTGTTAAGTAATATACTTACCATAATATATTTGACGATGTTTTAAAAGCGATTGAAAGATTTATTTTAGAATACATATTTGCAAATTGTGTACGATAAACAAATCAAAAATACTTAATATGAACGTTCTCTTGATAAATTCATAAACTGAAATTTTTGCGCAAAATTAAACAGAAAACTTATTAAACGAAGACGCAGGTATGAAATTTAAAAAGGTATGAAATTTATTATTTAATAACGTATTAATAAGATATTAAAGGCTACTGTAAAACACGCCATTCATAAATTATTTTAAATATAACAGAATAATTTTTTCATCTTACGCTGAAACAAGGAAATGAAAGACTCGGGCTATTTTAATTATTCACAAGCTCAATTTATGTAATGAAAATGAGTAATTAAGCAGGCTGTTAAATTAACTCCAGCATATAAATAAAAAGATGGATGCATAATTTTATTGGAAATCGATTTTATTTATCATTCATTTCGTTTAACAGACTTTTATGTTCATGATTAATGATATTTAAATTTTTAAATGGAGATAGTTTGCAGCTAAAAGTTATTTCGTTTCTTTCTTTGCACTTTTTCTTTCTGTGGGAAGTTTTCCCTCATCAAACAATACTCATAATAAAATGGAATCACTCCTACATTATTCGAATACATTAAGGAAAAAAGATTTAGTTCAAATGACATATCATCTCGCTCACCCGCAAGAAAAGTGACACATCTCGCAAAAGCTCATTTTGCGTTTTATTACACTCATAGGTCTGTCATAGGTATGTCTTACTACACAAACAGTTTCATAAGTGTAGTTACACGGGAAAACATTTTTTTACGGTATATGTCTATTTGTGACCACAGAAGAGGGATGGATTGTGTGGGGAGGTAAAATGACCCAACCCACCAAACCTCATCCTACGTCTTCATTCTTAAGCCTTTTATGATTTTATGCACGTTTTTATTTCTGCATGCAGAGCTAAGTACTGTGATTTCATGTTACAGTAAAATCATGCACATTTTCTTTTGCCTCTCCTGTGAAATTTACTTTTGTCGAGATGTGTCACTTTTCTTGCGAGTGAGCGAAGATTGGAAGTTAGAGGTTGAAAGTGACGTTGACGTGTAAATAACTATTCATTTAATTGTTTTCAAAATGAAATCATTGAAGCCATTATATTTTATTTGTAAGTTTCAAAATAAGATAATTTATGATACCGTAAAGTGGGTTTTTTTGGACAAGGGACGAGGTTACATGTACTCGCATGAAATAAATTTAAATGTATACTGGTATACCTTTGTTTAGATAATTGACATAACTCAAAAAACTTTCTGGATCAAGTCATTTCTCAACACAGTAAAGCAAAGACCGATTTAAACCCATTTTTTGTTTTTGTGCATCCAAGTTACCCAAGTTTAAGAAATGAACAATATAACATTCAAAGTATAAATGGTTCGGGTAACATCAACTCACACATGCACAATACAATCATCCTACGTTAATCTGCACATGGGAACTCCACCCACACTCGTTTTTACATGTTTCTATGGTTGCGGTAACAGAACGTAATAACGAGTTAGTTTTTCAGCTGAAATATGTAAAGAGAATTATTACACTAACAAGGGAACCACTTTTGATGCCGTTCGCACCTAGCATCGAGATCTGGTGCGTTTCGTAGCCCTATACATAAAAGTTAGAGAACCGATAAAATTTCTCTGTTAAAATCATATTTTATATACTTTTTTATACTTTTAATTTTTTATTATTGGATTTTTATTTGTTTATTTCACGCCAAAAGTGAGTTAAGTCACCAAATACGGCGCTACATTTTTTCAGCCCGCTTTACCCGGGAGTAAATGTACAGCACAAATTAGAATTATATCAGATCGAGATTTGTCCAAAAATGTGAATATAATGTTTCAATTTTCCAAAATCAAATTCGTGGGTTCTTGAAGGAATTTTTAAACTTTTTTCAATATTTTATACTTATTAACTAATTATTATTTTTAAACGCTTTTCTTTAAAAAAAAACTTCAATGTCCGATAAGTGGTCTCGAATTGCCATTGAAATCGCTCCACTCGAAAATCCACTCGAATCTGAAAATTGCATTTTCAGAAAGTTATGCTGCTGTGAAATCAGGAAATATTATTTTAATAGAAAAAATTTATCGATGCTCAAACTTCATAATATAGGTCTTTAAAATGCACTAGATCTCAATGCTAGGTGCGAGCAACATAAAAATTGGTTCCCTTATAAGTACAACTCTTGTATCTTCCTTAAGTTATGCGTGATTTGCAAGATTGTATTAGTGCTACGATGCAAACTACCTATAAGCAAGCAATCTACCAAAACGAGTTCGAATGGGCCTGACTCCGAATTATGAAAGGTTCTTCGATAGAGAATTTCAGAGTTTAAGTTAACCGCTTCTGCTTAAACTTGTTTCAACAGTTCGCGAATAAAACATAATATGAGATTAAATAACTGAAGTCATTTCAAAAATCACCAATTGAATGTTCTAACAGTTTATTACTTTATTTGTTGTTTTTCTTTCTTGTTTTAGCGTAACAAGCCGATCTTTAAAAATGCCATTCCTTTCGTAAATCCTTATAATAATTTCCCAGAAAGAATATTTTTGCAAATAAAATTGTTGATTGTATATAAAAATAGTATTCTAATATACTTCTTATACAAACACTTTCTCCAGAGGGTTAAATAAAAGATTCCTCTGAAAGAAAACCAGACTCAAAGTCTTTTGATCAAAAATACAAAATCACACGCTCCAAACAGTACTCTGAATTTCTTTCATAATTTTTAATAATGAATTGAAACAATATTTTCAATAGACTCCCTTTGTTGTTTGTAAAATGTGGTGATTTGAGGCGATAGGTTGAAAATGCCACTTTTCAAGTCCTAACAAACACTCAGTTACACTATCTAAAATTTAGAATGTAGCTGATTATATATACGCTGTTACTGAGCGAAACGCGTGAACGAGGTATTAAACATTTTACAGAAATTAAAGTTAGTGTATTGGAAAATTCAGTAAAATATCTTCATTTTTCCAAACCTATGAAAGAAATTCCGAATTTAATTTATAATGGGACATGAACCTTTATTTGTAACTGATTAATTGTATTGCAATCTTCCTTTACTATACAAAAATAATTTTTAGAATGTGTGCAACTATTTAATTAAATTTACTTGATGTTTTTAACTCTCTGGAAAGCATACTTTTAGACAGCAGGTTTTAGTAGCCAAAAATTTGGTTTGACGTTCCCTGGCAAACGAATTTGGAAATTTTATCCACTTTCTTTTCAACGTTCTTAGTACACAAACGAACACATAAATGTACAGTCGTGGGGAAAAAAAGTAAACACTCCCTACTAACTCCTCAACAAATTATCGTACAAGAAAGTTACTGCTAACAAACGATTGGAAATAAAGTCTACTTTTAAATGGTATAGATAAAATTTGCTTAGAGGGCCATCTACATATTAAAACGAACAATAACTTTGTTTTTTCAATAGCAATACACAATTCTGACAGCATAAATGAACTCTACACCCTTCAATTAGCCTAAGAACAAATTTTTATGCAATTTGTATCATAAGTTTCTGAGATATTAATTATTTTAAAACGGGCGTATTTTATGGACTGTATCCAAATTGAAGTTCGGAACTGGATTGTTAACCGAGAGAGCCCCATCTTGATCAAGGCACCTTAAGAAGTCAATGAAGCCTGCTAGATTACAGGACAGCAGAAGAAATTTCAAAATATCTAGTCACTTCTATTATAGACGGCCCCTTAAACCATCATTTTGCCGTTTTTTAAGCATCATTTGAAAACTACTTGGAAGAAAAATGTGAAATTTTGGATTTCCATAAAGCAGGACTTAATAAGTCTAAATCCATCAAAAAAATTGTAGGTTGCAATTCATAATTTTTTCGAATATTAATTTCATAATTCATATCATAAAACTATAAAAATTGCAAATTCAGCGTATTTATGTTTGGGCATATTAGTATTATTGCTACACAAAAAATTAGCACATTAGGAGCATAATTTCTAGAGATATAAATAAAAATATGAAAATGTAATTTACCGTTAAAAGCACTAAATTTTGAATGTTTATAATTCAAAAACTTATCATTCAAATGACTTGAAATTCGGTGTCTAGGCATAGTTTGAACCAAAGATTTGAAATATCTCGTTAAAATTGGGTATTGTCATTGAAAAAAAATGAAGTTTGGATTCGTTTTAATATGTAGATGGCCCCCTAAGAAAATTGTATATACATCATTTAAAAGTAGACTTTATTTCCAATCGTTCGGTACCAGTAACTTTCTTCTACGATAATTTGTTGAAGAGTTAGTAGGTGGTGTTTACTTTTTTTTTTTCCACGATTGTACATTTAATTTTGTAAATTACTGAATACCGGGTTTATCTGTATTTTGATTGAAAATGTAAAAAAAAGAAAAACTCTTCTTATCAACGTCAATTATTCTGCCATGTTTTTCTTTGCCACTGAAGCCTAAATTGTAATAAAATAATACCGAAATACACATTTAAAATGATAAATAACAACATATTTTATAAGTAAACAATTATACTTTGCTATTCGAGCATGTTACAATCGTGTGATCGTGCCACCATCTTGTATAACGTTATTCTAACGTTCCGTACGCGATGCAACTGTGCTACCCAGGCTATAAATAACTTAAAAAAACAGTTACAAAATAACTAACACATAACAACAACTGACATAGTGTAGATTTTTTATACAATTTTTCTGGTTATTTAATAAATGCACCTTGTTTAACATGATTATCGCTAAAATAATTAATGTTCAGAATTTGTTTCCTATTCAAAGAAGAATTTCTTCATTCTGTAGTTTTTAAAAGAATTCACTATTTTCTACCTTTATTATTATAATAGCTAATGCCTTAATTTTCATCCTTAGAAAATAATAAGTCATTTGAAAAATGAATGTTTTAGCATTTAATGGTGTATTAAAAACACACAAGCAAAAAATAAATAAATTTAAAGATTTCAACTTGAATTATTTGAAAAGAAATGTATGCGGTGAAGACTTTTTTTTTTTTTTTTTTTTTTTTTTTTTTTGCACATTATTAAGCATAGAAACTTTAAGGTACTTTGTTAGAAATAATACATCCGGATCGTATGTCAACGGAATATACTCGACAAATTGTCCTGGAACATCAGAAATGTGAAGAATATGATTAAGCTTTTATTTTTTAGCCAAGGTTTAGTCACGATGAAAATTAAGTGAGAAAGAACAAATTAAATAAAAAAATAATATTTGCGATAATCCTGTAAAATAAAATTCTTGAAATGATTATGAGCTATAGCAGCCGACTATTTAGGCTCCGTACAACATGTTTGTTCATTCGTGTACACATATATACATTTAGGTCAAAAAGTCTAAAAAAATAAAAATTCCCTCAGGGTTTTTTTGTTTACAGTGAGCAGGGTTTTCAATAGAATTGAATGCCACTGTCATGAAAGTTGTTAAATTGTCATATTCCACTATATATTTTTTGATTTTCATTATATATTGATGTCTATTTTCGTCAAAACACGGCCATTTAAAAAACATCGAATGATTAAAATCGAAGCATTCATTCAAACACTCCTCGCAGACATACGTTAAAGACATATTCCTTTCTTTGCAAGTTCTCCATAAAGAATGACAATTTGTTGAAAATCACTTATCCTGCTGCTACCTTCAGAAATCAACTAAAATTCAGCTCGCTCTATCGCCGATATCGAATTGAATTTTCAAGCGGTGCGACTGTTTTTATATGCGTTGCCTAATACAGTGGTCTACCGATTTCTAAAAAAGTTTTTATCGTACGTGTATGTGCATCTAAATGTATTTCATACAAATACTCTCATTTCATCAAATATTTAGTATGTTATTTATATTTTAATTACAGTATTTTGTTTCAACTGTACTTTGACAAGGTACCTGAAAGTAGCATTAAATTACATTGAAAAACGCGCATGCTAGAAAGAAAAAACCTGCTGGATGTTTTATAATCTTTTAAAAACATTTATATCTTTATAAATATAGGAGCTATTGCTACATGAATAAACATAAATGTTGCACAGTGGACACTCTACGGTCTCAGAATAGTTTGAAAATTATACTTTACTTGGTGATCGCAAATTTTATGTTATTTTATTTGTTATGGGTCTTCTAATTATTCTCGCGACTAAGCCGTGGCTGGAAACTATGGGGTCAAACATTTATATTTCTGAAGTTCCAGAAGCGTTTGTCAATTATTTTTCTCGATCTTCGCTAAAAAGACAAAAATCGAAATGTCCGAATACATTTGAACCGATAGTGTACCACGGATGTGTAATTTCTTTTTTAGAAAAAGTTGGAAAGTTGATGTTTTCGTAATTTTTTCCAGTTAAGATGAAAATCATGACAACGTCAAACCTCCTTCCAATTTGAAATACTTCACTTTATAAACTATATATAAAAATCACCTCAAAATATCAAAATACTCAATAATTGCTATAAATGATAAAGAAATTTTTTAAAAAAAAGGCAAAATGCATTTACTACCTTTTTTATTTATTTACATTTAACATGTTTCATTGCTTCAGACGTCAACATTCTCAAGAAAACAAAATGATAAAAATATTTTCATTGCAATGAGAATATTTGCAATGATTCACTGTCCATGAAGCACCCTAAAATTTGGAAAGAAATGCTACGCAGAATCATGAAACAATAATGTAAAATAATTCACGTTCACAAATTTCCTTTTTTAATATTGCAGTTCATTTCATTATTCTTGTGTTCGCGTGATTTTTGTTTTTGTTTACTAGTTTTTCGATTTGAAATTTTGCGAAAATATTTTTATCATTTTATTTTCTTGAGAATGTTGCTATCTGAAGCAATGAAACATGTCGAAATGTAAATAAATAAAGGTATATTGCTTTTTTAAAAAATTTGTTTATCACTTATAGCAATTATTGAGTATTTTGATACTTAACTTTTTGTAAATATTTGTATCTATGTAATATTTTTAGTATGCATAAGATTATAATTAATTTCATTTTACGCAAAATGAAGTCTCTAGTTCTTTTTTTTTTTTTTTTTTTTTTTGTGTGTGTGTGTGTGTGTGTAAGAAACAAACTGCCTTCTACAATATGAGTATCAAAGTTTGTAATTTCATTTCTTTATTGAAAGAATTCCCCTAAGTAATTTCCGTGATTATCGTTCTGTATAAAAGTAATGTCTAATGAAATGGATCGTTAATAATTTAAATTTGCTTGCAATGGATATCAGAGATTGTTATGAGAATAAATAACCGCTGAAAAGCTTAAGCGTTTTATTGCTTCTAACCATTGCCTACACATTTGTGAAATTACATTTTGTTGCGTAAAGAAAGATTTTAATAAATCAGATATAAAATCATCATCTACTCAAAGCGTGTAGAAAAAAAGCTCCATGTAGCTTTTAGTGTATTTTTTTTCTTTTTTTTCTTTTAGCAACATAAAAGCAATCATATGCGCATTTGTTTTTAAGTTTGGAGATCTGGGAAAAAGGTCACGTAAGGCAAGTAATGTTATTTTTTATGAATTCGAATTTTATACTCAACTTTAAAACTTTGACAGATTTTTGTTTTCACATTTCTGCCACAGATTTTAAAACAAGAAAAAAGCAGCTGACGACCGTTTAAGTAAGAAAAACTCAAATAAAATTTTTTAGAAAATTTTTTTTCATGCATTTTTCAATTAACGGTTAATATTTACTTGTAAACAAATGAGTTGTTCATTAATATATCCTCAAACATTTCGAGAAGTTACTTTATTACGTCTTTTATATATATGTAAAAATTATGTGCAATAAAAATATTTAAAGAATAGGTAATCACATTTATCATTTTAATTTGCACAAATAGCTTCTTTTTTTAACGCGTTGAGTGTGCCACGGTGACTGACTCTGAAGCTGGAAAATTTACAATGTTTTAAGAAATTTTTAAAAAAGTATAATCCTGTAATAAATAAAAGGTAAGTAAATTTTAAATAAATTTTCAGTAATTACTTAAAACAATATATGTATTTTTTAGTTTTATATCATATTTTAGAGCGTCAGTCGTCGGTGAATGAGACGTTCTAAATTGACAGTTCAGTGTCAGTTACCGGTGACTGACGTTGCGCTTAACCTGTTAATCCAATGCATTTTTAATTATGAGTGTATCAGAAACATAATAATATCGATATTTTTAATATGAGTTGATGCACATAATCAGTATTTTTTCTACTTCTTATTTATTATTTAGTTCAAGCATATTTCTAATCAAGATTTAGTGGTTTTTAAATGTCATCATCTGTTTTAAAAATAACGTGAAAATATTTTACATTTATTTGTCTGTAAGGAATATTTAAAAACGTAGCTTTGCATCTTACTATTAAGTTTAGCAATCTAAAAATTCTTAAACTATCCTTACCCATTTTTCAGAAATATTTCAAAATTTTCTTTGCGTAACATAATTAATGATTAAATAACTCTATTATAAAAATAATGATAGATAATATATACAATACTTTTTGAGTATTCTATACAAATAACTTTTAACTGAAAAAAAAAACCATTTAATATAAATTAAAAATGAAAGGGGAATATTTATTTTTCAATATATCTCACTGCAGAATATATATATCATAAATATTCAACATAGACTAATTCTTCCTGCAACAAATTATACTTGTGGCGGAAACATATCTTTCTATTACACTTTTTACTTTCATTATTATGTTATTAAGTTTGTATATGAAACAGTTACACTCTTCAGTTTTTGAAAACGGAATAAAGTTACTTTTGGATACAACTAGTAAACTCATTAGCCACTAAAAGGACACTTAAACCGTATCGCGTTGTTTCAAAAGTGTTTTCCTGAAAGTTCTTTTCGAAATGTATTTTATATATTTTATACAATTATTGAGCGCTTAACTTATTCCGTAGCTTGTAAAGAATAATTTAAGATTACCACTTTGTGTTGATATTTTATCAAGAGGAGATTTTATTTGCCAATGAAAATTGTTCCTGCAGCTTAAACTGCTGTATTATCAGCAATTAGTGTATAAGCATGGGTTTTCCTGCTTACGGAAAATAGGTACAAATCATCATATATATTATTTCTGATGTCAACATCCTTTTTTCTTTACACATACTAAAGGCACAAGGATGAACGAGGTATTTTTCGAAAGATTTTGCATTCGGCTTTTGATGTACTTTACTTATATATCGTCGAAACGCGTTGTTTGATGAAACATCTTATCGAAAATCATATTTATATGATAAACAACCATAATGCATTCAAATAAAGATTTTGAAATGCATTAAAACGATATTTTCATATTGATTTCGCGTCAGGATTATGCTTGAAAATTATTTTAAAAACAACAAAAATTGAGTAAATTGCGATACAGTTTTCAAATCAATTGCCATATAGTTTTCAAAGAAATTGCATTTTAAAGTATCTTTTTCCCCTATTAGACGGTAAAAAAAATTCAAAATGTGCAATGTTTAGGCTAATATCAGACGAACGTCTATTTGCACGCTTTTTTCCTTCTTACAGCCATGCTACACCTTCGCCAGCATGCGTGTCTTTTTCATGTTGAAACAAAAAGCGTGCAAATAGAAGTTCGCCTAACATTAGCCTTAGATGTCTAAAAAAAAAAAAAAAAAAAAAAAAAAAAAAAAAAAAAAAACGCAGTAAAAGCAAAATTTGATCTTCTGCTGTTGCCATTCGTAAATTGGCGTCAGCGTTAAGCACGGTCCTTGATAATGTAGATTTGTTGATTCCCTATGTCTTTGCTGTTTTACTATAGGGTCATTCCATACAGAATGAGCAAATCATCTGTGGCAGCCATGTTACAGATTTTAATGAAAAACTTTATATAAGTATATCATACCTATTTATGAGTAAATGCAAAAAAAAAAATTCATTTCAGGATTGTTTATTTAAGTATCCACATTTACATTAAAAGAGAATGCAAAATCGAGATTTTGGCAACATGCTAAAAACTTCAATTTTTATTATTAGCATTAGGAATGGAAAGACTATATTAAATATTATTTATAATTAGGAATGAATAATAAGTAGCAGATTGGCGTAAGTTAGTAATTGTACTTTTATTCCGTATTTAGAAAAAAAAATTATTTTTGAAAATTTTTGGGGGGAAAATGCAATATATATGTTCATTTAAACATGAAGGACAGCCCTGATAAGTTTAAAACAACTTGACGTTATAGCTAAAAGTATATATTTTAAATACCGAAATTTTCATTCTTGCCTTTTTATTCCTTAATGCGAAAAAAAATAAATATTCAAAAATGTTGAGGATAAAATGCAATATTTCAATCACTTCTTCGAAAGTGAAGGGAAGCTTTTTAAAACTTTTAAAATATTTGATATTATGGATAAATGTATATATTTTAAATATAGAAACGTGTATTCTTGCTTTCAGTTTATTTTTACCTCAAGAATATTTTTTAATTGCAGTAGAAAAATGATTCATTTAGACAAAAAAATACCTATCCCTATCCTAATTAATCCTAAATCCAGATTCAAAAACTAGATGGCAGCACTCGTTTTTTTCACCTTGAAATCGTGCAATAAGACACAAGCTCGAATTCAAAGTAGAAAAGCTCATGGAATGTAAAAGACATTACCTTTTTGAACCCATTTTTGCTATGTTAGGAATCAAAAGACAATCTTCAAATTTTTTGAGCATATCATGGACTTATTGATTTTTATGACTGTGCAATATTGTTAATATCAGACCATTCCTTTATTTATATTTCTGCTCATACATAAGAGGAAAAATTGTGATTTTGTAATTTTTTTTAAAGTTTCCAAGTTTTTTTGAAGATGAAGGAAATAAATGGCAACTTTCAAACTTCGGGAATTTGATCTTCATATGTAATACTATATCAGGCATCAGTTTCACAGATGTTTTCGAATTCCTTTGATTTTATAACGTTTCTAATTTTCTGAAAATGCACAAATTTTCAATTTTTACAACCAATTGAAGATTAATCACGGTGTTACCCGATTATTATTATTCAATAAATAGGAAGATAATTTTTCAGAGGTTACAATATTATAAAAAAAAAATTAATTTCTTTTAAATAGTTTTCAAGACACGGAACTTCAAACTTGCAACTTTGGACGATTGCATGCATGTCATTCTTTATCACAAATTTTTTAAATGTCCAAAACTGCTAAAATAGTTTATTTTTTGTGAACATATTTTGCAGTGCTCTATTTTAATATCAATTGAATTTATGTATCAAATTTTAATAAAATCGGTTACTATGCGGCCACGACTTTTTTTTTAAATTTTTGCTCAGTTTACGGTGAATGACCCTATATCTTTTTTTGACATAAGTCGGTTTTGTAGTAGCATTAAAATGTTAGACTGATGATCTCTAAATTACACATTATTTTTTTGTCAAACAGCAGAAGACATTTTTTATTTCATTACACTTGTAATAAGACGGTAATAACTTTTTATTAAAACCTTAGATGCACGTACCACGAGACTGTCCAGGACAGATTTTCCCCCAACAAAAAATTTTATTTTGGCGCACCGCTCTTCCTCATTGTTCCAACTATATTCTAACTGTAGTGGAAGCCGGTGTCGTGAGGTGGTATGGTAGCATGTAACTTCAACGGCCGAGTCTCATTCACTTCAAAGAAATACTTATTCTAAACATAAACAATTAAATAAGGAATTCTCTGGATTAGATAAGATGTAGATACAACGTTATAAAGGGTTTATTAACAGCTTTCAATAAATTGTTAAATATTTCAAGTCCAGCTGCGAAGTTGGAGATTGTTTTGCACGAAATATTCTGTGCTGATTTTGAGTCCTAAGTTTTCTCAATTCGAAGAATAATCGTTAGAGTCTCTCTTTCGCTCCAAATAATTGCTATTCTTGCGTAGATTTGGTCTTTGACGCACGAAAGAATGTCGCTTTTCTTGTCTATTCGCAATCGAGGTTCAGGAACCTCCGGGCTCCGGGATGGAGAGTTTTTACAGCCGCTCGGGCTGTTACCTTTACCATGCTTCGGAAATGTTCCGAAGTCACAAACCCGTCAGAGAGTTCCACTCTTCACGACACAAAAATCGGCTTCGAGTCTCAACTCAAAAATCTCTCGAGAATGCTCTTGCGTCTCACTTTATTAGCTTCTTTTTCCGCCAAGAACAAAAACCATTATCCGCTAGCCACTAAAATCTCTAGATTGTGATATCATAAACAAGGAAGGAGGATCTACAGGATGGAACAATGAACATGACGTCGAAGTAAGACGCAGTTTCACTTTTGCGTTCCCAAAAATACGTGTGGTCCGGAGGTGACCACGGCGGTTAAAAAGAATATTTTCTCTCGCTACAAAATGGAATACCCTTCACGTTAGTGTCGACCGTGAAGATCGATAGATATCGGTTTTTTTCGTTTCATATTCTGTGACTTTTTCCTAGACTCTGGAGTAATTCTGAGCCTAGATGATTTTGCATTAGATTCCCTATGCTGGTTTCTGCATTGTATATTGGGAATTTCAATGTGAGGTATTGTCTAATTCTCACACAATTGACAACTTCTTTCTTCGGACACTTTTTAAAGCACCACATCCTGATTCTTACTCACATATCAATTAACTTAAACATTTAAAGCATTAAATTATTACATTTTGATTTATTTGTCTTTGAAAATGATTTATCTTGCGATTTAGACCTTATTTTACAGTTACGAATTTATAAGAAATGACAGCTAATAAGAAATTATAAAGAAGCAACTGGAAAAGTCTACCAAGGCTAAAAAAATTTTAAGTGAAAATTCTTCGCAGTTGATTTTGAGCTTTTAAACACATCTCATTTTCTTAGAACTCTAAAGCGAAAACTTATAAAGTGGAAATTACTGTCGGTTGATAAAAAAAGGAAAAAAATATTTTGAATATTTTTATGCGACACGGAAAATGGGTATTAGTTAAATGCATTAAGACACATTTGAAATTTTATAAATATCAAGAAACAAAAATGATTGTTTATGTGCTTATTTCCGAAAAATATTTAATATTTACATATTTATTTTAAATATGAAGGTATTTTGTGTTATTTCCCCAAAAAGAAAATGTTATAATTTGAATTAATTCTCCCTGAATTAGTGACTGTGTTATTCTTATATATTGAAAATGTGTTACTTTGTATTTCACAAGTATTTCTAGACTACGTCAAATTTTCATGTTAAAACATTCTCATCAAACATGTACAAACAACTAGAAAGACAACTTATTTTAATATTTGATGCTCATAGTGCCCACCTGCCATAGAAATCGATAAAGTAAGAAGACAATGAAATAACCATTCTTTTTCTTCCAAGAAAGTCCCTAAACCTTAGAATGCTGGGATTTTCAGCATACTGAAGCATTCCCCAACAAAATTCTGAATACATGGTACGAAAAAAGCCGTCGTCAGGAAGTATCTAAAGCTGTTGAAACTTTGAAAGTTAAGCATATCGCAAAACGTTTTAAAGAATCTGGTCTTTACAATATTCACAAAAAAGTTTTTGAACACAGAAATATGATAACTGACAGAGACACAAGGGATGTAACACAACTTTCAACATCAAGTGCAGCAAAAAACTTTCTTACACCCATCCTTAAAGTTTTCTTTCTCTTCTCTCAGTTCTTCATACAAAGATCTGAAATCTGCCATACTTAAAACAAATTCCAGTTAATACCTATGTCAAAAGGAACAAGAAAGCTTTGGAAAAAGCTACGCCAGAAAGAAGGCGACAGTTATAAAAGGGATGTGGAACACTTTTAGTATAACTCGTAGAGTACTTCATAATATTAAAAAAACATGATGCATTTATATGTATTTACTTACTAGGAGAACTAGACGAAACTGTATCAAACTTTAAATGTTTCCAGTTAAAGTTTGACAGAGATGACCCAATGCGAGGTCATTGGGTCATAGCAAAATTAGCTTGGAAAAAATCAATTAAAATGTTTATTTAAAATATTACAATTATGGATGATGAAATTCGTTATAAATCACCCTTTTGTAATTTTCATTATTTTTAAAAAATGACGACACTCGTGTCTTTTAGAAATCTCAATTTCTTAAAATGTTAAAGGAAACTTAATGCAACAATCGTGGACATAACAGTTTTTAAATATAACTTATAAATAATATAACTAAAATTATTTCTAGAAGCAAAATGTATGCATTTCCATGTAATTTGGGATTGTCATTTTGCTAGTATCCACTACTACCGAAAGTTCAGAACATTAAAAATACACAGGCAGAAAAATTCTTCTTTAAGCACGAAATTATCTGTCATTTTTAAACAAATTATTGCTGTACTCCTAGAAAACATGCTTTTTCCGTTAATAGTCCCCGGAAGTCTGAAAAAGAGGGATTAATTCCTTTTATACCTTGCACGCATACATATTAACTGTATTAACAATGTTCGAATTTATTTTTTAAATGAAAAACCGAAATTTCAATAAATTAAAATTTTTAATCTTTTTCAAAACAAGCAAACAAAAATAACACTTTCAAATTTAATAAAGTAGCCAATTTTCTCATTCATTTAAACTTATTCGCAATTTACTTTTTTGTGTAGTATCAGAAAAGATGTGGCATTTAAAATATATTTAAAACGAACACATTAAAAAATATATAGTACTTCAATCAAATTACAAAAATCGATTTTTTGTTCAAAAAAGCAAACATTTCTTATCGAATTTAATTAAAAATATAATATTCGTATTTTACATCTAACAATCAAATTATGTCTTATTAAAAATATGTCTAATAGGTAATAATTTTTATCCTCTATTGTTCTATAAGTGTTCAAACACCAACCATTATTTTATAACGACGAAGTGTTCCTGCATTAAGGTTTAAATTTTCGAGCTTTCTGAACAAGAAATTTAACAAACCTTACCACCTTACCGATTTTCCATTTGAAGAAACGCATATATTCATTGCAAACTTGGCTTCTGCCAAGTGCTTGCTGGCCGAGTTGTAAAGATGCTCGATTCGAAACGCTCGCACCCGGATCCTTTCAATCGGATCAACCGAAGAACGGGAGACGTATTTTCTAAAGAACTCTTTTTTTTTTTTCCCCAGATTAGGAATATTCTCTGTCCTACAACGGAAAAAATCTAAACGGAAATTTCTTCAATTCTCGGAATTTCCGTAAATTGAAGAAAGAGCTTCTAAGAGTGTATGTTTGAAAATAGTTTAATTTATACCGGGTGTCCCAAAAATGACCGATCATTTAAAAATTCAATAACTTGCAAACGGTGACAGATATTAAATTCTTGCAGGAGGGTTATGTAGGATGTCAGGAGTTTCTGTACTGTCATTCTTTATTTTAGTTCGAATTTCAAACAATAGAGGGCGCTGAGAATAATAAGTGCTCAGTCCAGACCCGATTTTTGGTACTTCGGGATCCATTCAATACATTTTAATCTCCTTTTTTCGCATGGAAGAAGAGAGAGGCCTAAAAATCGAACTGGTTTGAGCGGTTATTGGTTTCAGCGCCCTCTATCGATGCTATTTTAACTAAAACTCAGAATCGCAGCATACAAACACCTGACATCTTACATAACATTCCTGCAAGATTTTTTTAAATATCTGTCACCGTTTGCAAGTTATTGAATTTTAAAACCCTTGGTCATTTTTGGAGCATCCGGTGTGATCTCCATAAATTTGTTTTTCATTTTTTAAACAAAAATGAGTGCAGAATTGAAAAGTAGTACTTTTACAACCCAGTTTAACTCATCTTATTCTACTTATTAAACACTTATTAAATGTAGTAAAAAAAAAAAAAATGTTACGATAAATTATTCTAAATACATTCCTTGTACGTACCAGAAATAATGTTAATCTAATTTTACAACTCTGAAATAAAAAGAAATTGTATTTTAAAAAATAGTTTCATAGCTATCAAAATTTAAAACATAAATCGTATTAATCATATATCTGATTGAGCGTCACCATGGACTCGAAGCAACGGGTCGTTTCGTACCGCCCCTGATTACCTGTTATGAAAAAAAAAAAACACCAGCATGAATAGTGCGTATATATTTTTTGAACAATCTATATACGTTTTTAATACTTTCCAATAGAGTTGAAACCTGTTTATGCATTCGGTTTGTCTCTCCGTCTGTCCACGCTCTAACTCCCGTAAGTAGACTCTGATTTTCATGAAATGGATGAAGGTTATTTAGGGTCACCAAAGCATGATTGGTATTGTATAGTACGTATGTAGAATTAATTATTCATTTACAGGGGCACTCAAAGTATTCCGTTACATTATAATATAGAGAGAAAATCGTTTGCAGAGTATTTTAATAGCATGACGCTATTTCTAATGTATTGAAACGGATATAAATCACTGAATTTCACTACGAGCACGTTAGAACAGGGCATTCATAGCATTGTTTATTCACTTACAGGGACACACTAAAGAAATCGGTTACTGTACAGTAATGTCTTTGAGTCATAACTGATGGAGTGTACGGTTAAAAATTCGGTATGCGCTTTTAAATGTAATTAATGTTTTGCATCTTAGTCTTTATATATAATTTTTTTAACTCAAATACAGGGCTGCAGAAAAGTATTCACGTACCGTTCTCCTTATGAGAGGAAATGGCTGAAGGTAAATTTTCGACTGAAGTACATGTATCTCTTAAGTGAAGTACATTTTAGGATGCATGTAGTTAATAGATTCAAATCTAAATATCATATACAGGGCTGCTGAAAATAATTTGGATAATTTTCCAATTGTGGATGGGAACAACTAAAATTAGGTTTTGAAATGTGTTATGCGTTTCCATAGGGTTGAATTAGGCGTTATATTTAAAACGGTTCAGTTTATTTACATGTTTATTATAGCACGTCTCGAGAGCTACATTCCATGGATTTGATTTATCGAAAAGATATGATAGCAATTAAAATGAACACTTTACATGTGGAAATTAGAGAAATGCTCGTCAAATAGTCACGTCGGAAGTTCATGAATTTGAAATATTTAACTTTTAAAGCTACAATACGGGAATATAACGAATGGATAATGAATGGTTTTATTTAATTTTTGAAAAATGCTGCTATACTTATAATTCCAACTACTAACACTTAGAAATATTGCCACCTTCTTGGACGAAAATGTTGAATTATGTTTGTCTTTTAATTTCTTAGATATTTATTTTAAATCCAAAATAATATGATGTGAATTCATTAAATTTATCAAACTGAGTTGAAGGAATTTGTGTAATTCTTATGCTGAATCTTTAATTTTGTCGGTTAAATATTTTTATGTACAATATAAAATAATTTTAAATCCGTTTTTTGAATGTAATATTTGATGTGAAATTCATATTACAATTCAAAGCATTCTACTTTGAAACGATTCTAAAAGTATTCCTGCCAAATTATACTTGAAACTCGCAAAAAATTACTTTTGGAAGATAGTACAATTTCCAAAATAGCGTAATGTCGATTTCTCATTTGAACTATATTCGAAATAACAGCAAGAAAGAAATCCTTTCGATTCGTCGAAGAAGTTTTTAAAATAGCAATTCAACTGAGAATCAACTTTTACGAACTTTCATAAAACAGCCTATAAAAGGAACATGAGGCTGAAAAAGGAGATATCAAATGATCAACAGCAGAAAAATATTTCCCATCGAGTTTGAAAATAGAAATTACTTCTGTAGTTTTTAAAGCATATGAACATTTACAAAACTTTCTGTATGCGCTATAAAATAAATCAATAGGGTATTATTTCAATAACTTCGATTTCTTCATTTCTTACATTACTTACATTTTTGTCATCTTTCAGATGAGAGTACCGGCATTGCTCTCACTTTTAAGTAAGTCTTATTGATTTTTTTCATTTATATACAAGGTGACCATAATTAAACTGACAGTACGTGAGAGTGTTCTGTAGCGCGATCTAATTGAGAGAATGACGCCAGATTTTGTAAGAAGATTAAACGAAACGGGGTGAGAAGGATTCCGTGAAAAAAAATAGTTTCAAAAGTCACCGCTAGGGGAATATGTGGCGCTGTGTAACAGAACAGAGATTTTTAAAAATTGCAGAATCAATACCAAAATTGTTAAATGTGTTAAATAAAAGGTAATTTTGTTTCATTATTGATTCAGTATTTTTTTAAACTCTCGTTTCTGTTACACAGAC
Organism: Maratus speciosus; assembly: GCA_963932465.1. Lineage (NCBI taxonomy): Eukaryota > Metazoa > Arthropoda > Arachnida > Araneae > Salticidae > Maratus > Maratus speciosus. Next base: position 679,882,843 of record OZ010787.1, on the reverse strand, counting down.
CCACATATTCCCCTAGCGGTAACTTTTAAAACTATTTTTTTTTTCACGGAATCCTTTCGTCCCCCGTCCTGTTTAAACTTCTTACAAAATTTGGCGTCATTCCCTCTATTTGATCGCGCTACAGAACGATCCGAGTACTGTCAGTTTAATTATGGCCACCTTGTGTACAGTGCCCCCCCCCACCCCCACCCGCACACAAAGAAAAGCTATTGAAATTCAGGAAATTTTTCTAAGAAATTCCAAAAATGTATTTATTTATTCCGACTTACGATAGGTGTAGAAATTGCATTCCTCTAAATTCTAGACAAGCATTCATCAATTAGTTATTATAGGATGATTACAAAATCGCTGCATTATTCGATTGCTGAGTTGGATAGCGCATAGTCTTCACCGGACTTCTCACAAAACAGCCGTATGGATTCTATGAATGATTTCTTGTTGAAAAGAAAAACTTTCATAATTTAAAACATTCTTCCAAAAAATACTATAATTACGTTACACACGCATGCTTATTTCTCAAAATTATTCTGAACTCCGTTCGCTACGCCGAGTTATTTGCTAATATACTAGAATTCAGTGTTGCACCTGGCAGTTTAAAAAAAAAAAATCATCTTATCTTACTAGCAAATGGATTATTTCAATTTCCACCATCCTTTTTCCGTGGAACACTCTGTATTATGTAGTAACAAACCAATGTTGGTTATACGTTGGTCCAACATTTTGCTAATTTTACATTCATAAAAAATATTTTCAATGAAAAACTAAAAAAAAATAATACTGGTTAAATATTTACATTGCACTGGAAATATTTACGCTAAATGCCAGTGTTACAGAAATATTGACCCTTTTTGGAAATATGTGCAATGAAACTCCGATATTGTAAATATTTCCAAAGAAATAAGGAGACATTTCTTTTGAATTTTGGTGCAATTTTGGAAAAAATTAAACACTGCAATAGTAGGCCAGGGATCATGACACTATCACATCTACCAACCTTCCAGTTTTTTGCAAATCAAATAATACCAGAAATTTTATTAAACAAAAGAAAATAAATAAATACATAGCAAGAGGAAACATTTCAATAAATAACACCCACCTTAATTAACCATGATAGAGTTGTTTATAATATGTCTGAAGTAGTGTATAGCGAGCATTAATAAGTCGGAAATTGTACGCCAAAAATGGCAAATGAGGTGCGTTCGTACTATAACTAGTTTTATAAATATTCTGATCTTAGTGCAATAGGTGTTATATCATGGAAATGCATAATATAAAATATGAAAATAAAACATGTGTAAACTATTTATAAAATGCATTGCAATTCCAAAATAAAATTTAAACGTATATTTAAATATTTTTAATACATAGAAATGCTTTATTACTGAATTGCGGGTACTACTTGATTATCCCGCCGACCCATTTCGACAAATTATATAAATCGCCAAACTACTCACAAAATTATACAAATTGGCATAATTTTTATTTTAAAGAACGAAAGAACAAATAAATTAGTAAAAGATTAATAAAAATACAAATAAAATGTCGAATTAAAAATCCTTTGATGACGTAATAAACGCATGTAACGGGTTTAATGTCAAGTGAATGTGACATTTACGATAAGCCATTATTGGCATTTAATCTTATAGTTTGGTGATAGTTTTTTGGTCGAAGGGATCATCAAGTAGTACCAAATTGTGCAAAAGAAACATCCTTATAACTCCAAAAAGGATAATCATATTAACTAGCAGGTTACTGCGTCGGATTAAGCGTAGCATTTCCCATTAAAATATGTCTTTGAATTGAAATTTGAATGAAATACAGGGTCATAAAATTTTAAGAGTGTGGAAAATAGGATTACAATTATCTCAGCAACTGATTATCCGATTGACTTCATTCTTTATGCAAAATTTATGTCTATTGTCTTTTATATTCAGTCCTTAAAATAAACAATTTCGAAAAATTTTATATACCTTTTATCTGAACGAATATTTCGAGAGTCCGGAAAAAATAGTTTCGGATAATAGCGGTTATTAATTTTCAATAGACTTCTTCTGATTATTACATACTAAGTACACACCAAATTTCAAGTCTCTATCTCGATTTGTTCAGGAGATAGAGAGTTTACAGACATACAGACGAAAATTTTTTTCTAAAAATATGTTTTTCGGAATCTCCAGTGTCTGAAACGTAAATCCGTCAGGAAATTCTTTTTCGATTTTTTAAAACGATTACAAGACACCCTATAGTACGTATGATGGGTAAGTAAAAAGGCATGAATACAAAATTCATTACGATATTGGATATTTCAAACATTTCTCAGATGACATCACTTTATATGAGACTCTTTCAGTGTCAGATCAAATTGACTCTTAAACAAACTATTGCTGTGTTTTACTTCCTATTTTCATTGTATACTACATCTAATTGTTTTAATAATTTAGATGCAGTGGTAACATTACCTACGATTTATATGGAATATAACGGTTTTTAGAGTTAATGTTTTCACTTTTCAAACGAAACTTCATGTCTGACGTCACGACCGACAGCGTCTAAAAATAACGTCATTTTCATATAATTGTCGTAAATATAATTTTCATGAATGAAAATGTAATTTTCCATTTTAAAATATCAAATTCTATACCAATTGGTTGATATTTTAAAAATTAATTTTTGTATAATCAAGGAAATCTTATATTTTTCTGTTACATGCGCCGAAGAAAGCTGCATTCTCATTCAGAAATATAAAAGATTTTAGTATGATTAAGCCAAAGTAAGTCATTATTTTCTGATTTTCGGTTTAGAGATTTATAGGGGCAAACGAACAGAGCTCTTTTATTGTGGTAACCGTACCATTTTATTTTTGTTTCACGTGGAAGGGCTCTCACCCCTATTGTTAATACCGATTGATGACCGATTTGCGCGAAACTTAATATACATGCGTGTTTGAACACATTTAAAATTACTGGCTACTTTACGAATTTCTCCGAGCAATTTTTATACTTTTTCCAGTAACATTCCACATTTTTTCTTGAATCAGATCTATTCTTTTTCTAATGTTGCTTTTTTTTTCTTCTTGCCACAGCTTAACAAAAGTAGGAAGAATTTTTTAAAAATGATGATAAGTTTACTTTTTTCTGATAAGCCAATAAAGATTCAGATCCACTGGCTATATTTCCGCATGCAAAATTGACGTGATTCTAAGCAGATAATACGTATTTTTTATATATATATATGATTGAAAACAAATATTATAAATGTGTTAAAATTACATACTACCTTCATTTATATGCATTTGCAGTTAAAAAATCTAATATAATATAGACATTATGTAAAATATATAAAATATTCGGAGGAAAAAATAAATAAAAAATAATCTTCTAAATAAATCGCCGTTTTGTTTGAGACGCCTTCAGAGTGACGTCAAATAGACTTAAAACAAACGATGCTATGTATTGTTTCCTATTTCGTTTCTATATTACAGCTATAACTTATAACTATACCGAAAAGCTAAGTTTTTTAATATTTTAGAAGGAGTGGTTGCATTTTCTACGATTTATGTTATAAAGGAAACGAAACATAACAATCAACTTTAAAGTCAGTTCTTTCTCTTTCCAAATAAAACTTCATGACTGACTAACGATTGAAAACGTGTAGAAAATGACGTCATTGTCATATAATGATTGTATATTTAACTTTCGTGAATGAAAATTTCTATTTTAAAATAATGTTTTATTATCAGCGGATGCTATAAAGTAAAAGCAGTATTTTCAAACTATATGAAATAGAATTTCACTAAATTCATTGTCATTGGTCGAATCTTTGTTTTTTTCATATTGTCAGGTAAATCATATATTTTTCAGTTACAAGCACAAAAAGCCCCATACATTTTAATTTATAAACCTGAGAGATTTTACTATCATTGCGTGAAAGTAACCTCATTATTTCTGATGCCGTTTTAAAGATTTATTGGCGGGAATGCTCAGAACGCTATTATTGTAATCGCCGTATTTTTAGGATATTGCATTTCATTTAGTTTACTCTAAAGTCCCCTTTGATTAACAAGGGCAAAGCCGGATGGGCCTGCTAGTACTATTTAATTGTTCCTGCATGACATAAATTACAAATAAATTTTAACTGGTGTAACGAAAATAGCTCACTATTAAACAAGACACTCCCTTGACAAAGGAAGTTTAAAATAGATCACAACATTCAAACAAACAATGCAAATTTGAATAACATTGAAAGATTTTGGTTTGCTTACAGTTAATCATAAATTTTGACAGCCAAGAACCATATCAGAGCTATTGCAGATATTGCTGTCGTTCTGGTGATGTTATTAACAGGTTAATGTTTATTTCCCAAATACAAATTATCGACATCTGCTTGACGACATCATATGAATGTTTTCGCATTGAACTCAATTTTACGCATGCGTTTCCCAAGTTATTTAAATTCAAAATATCATTTATGTGATAAAATACGGGAGTTCCAATATCGACAGTGCCTAAAATAGCGGAAGGAAGACAAAATCTGTTGAATCTTTATAATATAGCAAATTCATTTCTAATGGTGTAATCAAATATACAAAATGAGTACGATATTATGTCAGTGAGATATATGAAATGAAATAACGATGCAAAATAGCAACTAGATTTTTACGTCGCCTATTAATACAGTAAAATTAGAGACAAATAAATAAAAAACATTTTAACCATAACTGTTAACATATATATTCAGATTTTTTAAAACTCGATTATGGAATAAAAGTATCTCTTTGGATAATCATTTATTTCAAGATACATTTTTAATACTATCTTATAAATTTTATAATTTGAATTGAAATGTTGCAACATATTCAGTTTATGCACAAATTATCCTTGAATTATATAACTGAAATTAAAGAAATCTACAATTAAAAAGGAAGTAAATAACTAAATATTCATTGCAACGACTTTTCAAAATGTATTATCTTACAGAATTATATATTAATAATATTATCTAACTGTTTTGGTAACGTGATATTTTTAGCCTTCTATAGATCGTTTTATCATTCCATGCAATTTTCTTTGACGTTTCAGATAGACAGCAATCTTTTGTTCTGCTAATTAATATATGATATAGTAAATAATATTTTAATTTGATTATATAATTTGGTACGCCGTTTTAATCGTTTATTACTATAAATGAAGTAAACTATGCATAAATTTAATAATTAGACAATTTCCTGTCAATAATTCTAACGGAACATATATAGTAATATAAAAAAAAAAAATGCAACATAAACAGTGTTGTCGTTTAATGATTTGCCGATAATAGAGGATCCAACCAAATAAACCTTGACAGAATTTGAATGAAAGAATAATTGGTATTTTAAGTTATGTGCTAGAATGTTTGAGGAAAAACAGCAATTAGCACTCAAGTTCACGGTTACAGTGATAATATTTCGAACATCTCAAATGGAAAAACACACCTTTTCGCATAGAAATGTGTACTACAGCAGTACATTTTCCTAGTACACTTTCTTTGTAACGTCCAGAAAAAACCCTGCTAAAGACATTTCAACGATACATGCAATGCGAATTAAAAAATGGGGAAATAAAAGTAACAAATAACGGGGAAACCACACATTTTTTTCGGATTACAAACTTTTCAGGTGCACACTTTCGTAGACGATGAGACATTGCATGCAGGAGATTATGGGCAATAATGACATATATTTTTTTGCATGAGAAACCAGCAGGACATGTTTAATAATGTCTTTCAAATCAGACATACTTCACAGATTGGACGTGTTTCCGTTGGATTTTAAATATCACCCGATCTCATAATCCACTAGAGTCAGAACGGCCCATCATGGTGAGCACAGGAATGCAAACTGCCAGGAGTTGACAATGCCATGAAACTACTGTTTCATCACTCGTCAAATACCCACATTTTTCATGCGCTCCGTAAGTCATCGTTTGTTGATAGGACTCGTTCATTTGCTATTTATGGTATTTCATGGTATTTTCTATGGAAATAAATAAATATTGTCTACGTTAAATTATTTTTTTTCATTTCCGATTTCTTCAATTCTTCTTCTTTCAATTATTAAATTGACAATATTTAATTTTTTTTACCTTTTTTCAATTCAATCGTGTAAAATTTCGAAAGTTTATCATTTTAACCATAATTGTCAGAGCTCAACACATTCTGGATGTCAAACATTGAAATACGTATATCTCAAATTACACAGACATTCCATGAACAGTTCGGTCATAAGGATCCAATATATTGGCAAAGTTTTGTTTATGCCAACCTTCAAGTGTTTTTTCAATATACAGTCGTGGGAAAAAAGAAAACATCCCCCTACTAACTCTGGAACGAATTGCTGTAGAAGAAAGTTACTGGTACCAAACTATTTTTAAATGATATATATAAATTTTGCATAGGGAACTATCTACATATCAAAATGAACCCAAACTTCGTTTTTTTTCAATAGCAATACCAAAGTTTGACAAATCTAAATAAATTCTACACCCTTCCATTAGCCTGAATACAAATTTTCGTGAAATTCGAACGATTCGTTTCAGAGAAACTAGTTATTTTAAAATGAGCCTTTTTTAGGGGCTGCGTCCAAATTGAAGTTCGGAACTCGATTGGTAAAATGCTACAGAATGACTGTCACTTCTATTAATATATTATTTCTTGCCAATAGAACACTCGCTTAATATGTTTCGACTATTGATTGCCCAAATGTTTCAATAAAATGAGTAAAATATATATTTTTCAAAATATGCTTTTCTGCAAATCCTAGATGGCCCCTTAAACCATCATTTTAAAGTTTTTTAATCATAATTCGAAAACTACTTGGAAGAAAATTTTGAAAGAAAATTTTGAAATTGAGAATTCTCATAAAGCAGGCCATAATAAATAAAAATCTATAAAAAAAAATCATAGCTTGCAATTCCTTTTTTTTTTCGAATATTAGTTTCATAATTCATATTAGAATATTTTTTAATTAGAAATTCAATGTATTTATGTTTGGGTTTTTTACTATTTTATCCATACAAAAAATTATCGCATTAAGATTATAATTTCAGGAGATATTAGTAAAAAGATGAAAATGTAATTTAACATTAGAAGCTCTAAATTTTGAATATTTATAATTCAAAAACTTATCATCCAAATGAAATTTATTTTCTAGGAGTAGTTTGGAGAAAAGATTTAAAATATATTGTCAAAATTGGATGTTGCTACTGAGAAGAACAGATTTTAATCTAGTTTTGACTTGTAGATGACCCCCTAAGCGAATTTTATATGCACCCTTTAAAAGTAGACTTTATTTCCATTTGTTTGGTACTAGTAAGTGTCTTTTATTAAAATTAGTTGCAGAGCAAGCAGGTTGTGTGTACTCTTTTTTCCACGACGGTAAATGACCTATTATTGTTAAATTAAATTTCCCTTCAACAATAACCAGAAAAGAATTCATCAAGCAAATTTTCATTCGACAACTATTTATGAAAGATACTTGAAGTGATAATTCTTTAACGGTAAATGACGGGTATATGAAAAATGAATGTAAATGATTCACTTTTTCGAAACAAATATAAACTTTGTGTAAAAAATAAAGGGCAAAAATTTGTTTTAATATGAAATTTTAAATTATTATTCCGTTTTGGTTTGTATAGATAAAAAAAAAAAATTCAACGTGAATCGTTGCTACTAGAGCTAAAATTATAAGGAACACTATTAAAAAGTGGCAGAAAACAATCCACCCATTCGACCGTTCTTATTGATAACGTTTACATAACCCTAATTTAACTTTATTCTGACCATAATATCAGGGCTGCCGCAGGCGACTGTATTTTAATTCTATTTCGCAACACTTTTTCAATGCAAAATTCTTTCACGTGCTCTTTGACAACATTTGCAAGAGCAATATATTACAAAATGTTTTTTTTTAAATAGTGCTGCGTAAAGAATATTAAAATAGTCGCCAGTGGCAGCCCTGTAATATTATCAATAATATGGTCATATGCACTTAATTATAGGCAGTCGTAACCGTTATCTTTAAAAACGGTTGAATGCCTGCTTAGTTTGCTGCACATTTTTAACAGTGTACTAAAATTTTGATTAACATCATGTTGAAAAAAAATTTCACATCTAAATATAACATTTATAACTGTTCGTTCGGACACATGGACGAATGAACGAACTTCAATCTGACACGTATCCATAGATTATCAGATTAGAAACTCAGCAGAAAGCCCATTTCTATTTATTACAGCTCAAAGGAAACCATACTAAAAAAAATGAACTATTAAAAGGATTTACATTCATTTCGCTTTTCTGAAATACGCACATAACGGTCTAGAACATAAAATGCGAAGCATGTGTGTGTGGTGTGGTTTTTGACGGCCAATTATCTACACTAGGGATAGGGGCCCGAAAGGAGCAAGGTCTTCCGTGGGGGGGGGGTCTTTCTAAGGGAACCTAACCCGTATTTATGCAAGGAAATCCAAGGTTCGTAGAAAATCACCGAAAACATCGAACGATAAGCTCGGCGGGCGCTATTGGGTTCGAACCCAGCACCTCACGTCTACCAGCTTTGAGAGGAGAACCTCTCGGCCACTGGTGGGGCCAAACTGTGAAGCATTTGAAGAAAGTATTTGTGATTTTATTGTTCATATGATAGTGAGATTTTAATTTACATAAGATGACTTTCTGGGAACCTATCCGGTATTTACGCAAGGAAATCCAAGGTTCGAAGAAAATCATGGAAAACTCCGCATGATAAGGCCGACGGGCGCGATTGGGTTCAAGCCTAGCGCCTCCCGTCTTCCAGCTTTGAGAGGAGAACCTCTCGGCCACTGGTGATGCCGAAATGCGAAGCATTTGCAAGAAAATATTTGTGATTTTATTCATATGATAGTGTATTCTTTAATTTACATAAGATCACTTTCTGGTTATAATCTTGCTTTTTTTATGTACCAGAACATCCGAGAATGTAAATATATCATTATTATTATTACTCCACAGCTGATTTTTCTATTTTTAAATTATAAAATCTGTACTATCTTTTAACTACTTCTTGTTTCATTCCAAATTCAATTTTTTATTGTTGAGGTTGGTATCTGCATAATAAAAAAATATTCACAAAATATACTGTCTTTTATTCATTTTTCATAACCTGATGCCAAGTTTATACGCCCAGTTGTACATGTATTAATTCAATCTGTCAGTAAAAAAAGGTGTTTAGAAAATCTTCTGGAAAAATAATTACATTTTCAATTTTAAATACTTTTTGTCAGCGTGCGTCAGTGCTTTTCATTCATATTCTCCTTCTATTTCATTCATATTTCATTCTTCCTGCTATAGTACTTGAGAACTCTTTAAAGACTTAAACAAATCTTTATCTTTTTGCACTAGACGTGCATATTTTTAAAAAAGAATTTTTTTATTTTAAATGAATATTAAACTTTAAAAGACACGTTTTCAATACTTCCATTGTAGTAAAGCTAATATTTGCAGTTGTAATTTGAAATTTTAATCAATAATTGTTTCTTTTTCTTTTCTTAAACTGAGCTGTGATCATTATAGAATATTTTTATTTTAGAGAAAATAGTTTCCGGATGAGTTTGGAAAGTTCTGTTTTTGGGTAATTTAATTTGGAAAAAGTGGTTACTATACTACTATATAAAAATGATTGCTTTATGCAAAAAGTTTCGTATAATTATTCATCTACAATTAATATTATTAGATGCTGGTCTGATATCACATAAAAAATTAGTAGAATGTTCTCGTGAAGTCTTTAGGTTCTTTTTAAACAGCAAATTTTTCGTTCATATTTTGATCAGTTTTTGAGAGAAGATAAAGATAAGTGTCTTTTTTTTTATTGTTCTTGGGCTAGAATTGTCAAGAATTACTGAACAAAATGTTCACAAGATACTTCTATTTAGGATACTTAATGATCTGTTTATAAATATTTGTTTATATGATAACAACTTTTAACACTAGAACCGCCGGAAATTTCACTCAAGTGTAATAAAACTATTTTACACCAGAATTTTTCTTTGAAACTATTTAGCTTATTTATTTAACCTATTTCTCTGTGGTACATACTTAACATATTTTAGAAAAAAAGTTCTGGTTGTAATCAAAATTTTTTCATATTTTGCTGGTCAAAATGACCGCTGTGGCGATTCTAGTGTTAAGCAACAAAGAAATATTGCTTATATTAAGGTGCACTATTGTATTCCATGGAAACACTGCCAATAGAATGAATGTAATTGCTAAATTTTGGCTTTATATTATGAATATTTTCAATAAGATGTCATCATTACAGACATATTAGAAGTGCACTGGAAGTATTGGAATGTATTATGATATACGAGGGCAGTATGATAAGTACCTGGCCTCGGCCAGAAATAGTGCTACGAGAATTTAAAAAATAATTTTTTCGCAAAGGTGACCTTTCACATCAAACCTGGTCATTTGCCAAGTCACTAAGGTGTTTAGTTTGTGAGTAGAAGTCACTTGAATAGAAGAAGTTTGGTGATATTTCAACAATGGAAAAAATTTAATATTGAGCAGTGATAAAAAGCCTGTTTTTGAAAAACAAAACAAATGATAAGATTAAAGCGGAACTCAGAAAAGTTTATGGGGACTCTGAATCTTCGTTATCAACCATAAAATCTTGAACAGCTGAATTAAAACGCGCTGTACAAGCATTTTTGATGAAGAACGTCCATGTCGTAAAACTGAGGTTACGACATTAGAAATGATAGACAAAATCCACGATATTGTGATAAACGATCGGAAAGTGAAAGTGCGCGAGATTGCTGAGACTGTAGGCATCTCAACTGAACGGGTGTAAAATATATTAACAACTCATTTGGATATGAAAAAGCTTTCCACAAAATGGGTGCCGCAATTGCTCACTATTGACATGAAGCACACTCGTATGTCAATTTCAAAAGAATGTTTGGCGAAGTTTAAGCGGAATCCAAATGAATTTTGGCGCCGATTCATAACTATTAAGGAAACATGGACACGACAATAAATTTTGGCGTCGACTCATAACTATTAACGAAACATGGATTCATCACAGTACACCAGAAACTAAAGAACAGTCCAAACAGTGGGCTTTTCGTGGCCAACCTGCGCCAAAATAGGCTAAAGCGACTTTATCTGCAAAAAAAGTCATGGCTACAGTGTTTTGGAACGCATGCGGTATAATTCTCGTCAATTACCTTGAAAAAGGCAAAACGATCAATGGAGAATATTATGCCAACTTATTGGATCGTTTCAACCATGTTGTGAAAGAAAAACGTCTGCATTTGGCAAAGAAAAATATTCTCTTTCATCAAGACAATGCACGCGTGCATACCTGTGTGGTCGCCATGGCAAAATTCTATGAATTAGGATACGAACTGCTTCTGCATCCACCATATTCGCCAGATTTAACCCCTGGCGATTATTTTCTATTTTACTAATATGAAAAAATGTCTCGGTGGAAAAAAAAATTGGCTCTAACAAAGAGATTATTGCTGAAAAAAACGCCCATTTAGAAGGGTTGGAGAAATCGTATTTTTCAGAGGGGATAGAAAACATAGAAAAACGTTGGGCTAAGTGAATCGCACTCAAACGAGATTATGTTGAAAAATAAAGTACATTTTTGACATAAAAATGTGTTTTTCTTGTCAAGGCCAGGTACTTATCATACAGCCCTCGTACATCAGTTTTCTGATAGTTATTACCGTCAATACAAATTGAGGTAGGATGAAACACCGTGTATTTTTGAATCAAATGTGGTTTGCGACCCCATGTTCTATGGTAATTTTTCACCCTCTTGATGACTACTATCTGCCTTTTAAATTTGGCGGTCGAATTTTAGAACACACTGTATTCAGCTTGTCACCAATAGTGTCTCATTATTAACCATTTGGAAAAATGGTTATTGTCCCCGCCAGGGTAGGAAATCAAAAGCATATCTGAAGCGTTTTATTGGTTGAATCCGCATTTTATTCGTTTTTTGATGGGTCTATACACTAACCTTTACTTTCAAAAGAGATGGATACATCTGTTGCCACTATGACAAAAAAGTAATAAAAACTACAAAAAAAATAATAACTCAGAAACAAACTGATATACAGCTTTCTAACAAATTGCATTTAAAAGTACATTTTTTTCTCTATACGACGGTGTAAAAAGTAATAGTGTGGGATGTTTAGAATTTTAAGAATGAAATTTCATTTAAAATAGGTTGATTACCAAGATGGAAAAGCCTTTTCCCGAACTGCCAATGAAATGCTTCGATAATACGTAAGTTTCAAATGGATAATACGTAAGTTTCAGGAAATCTTGGAATTTTTACGTGTAATAACACTATTAATGTTTAATTCATGGCGCACGTAATGTAGGATCAACTTCGTGCGATTTTTTATGTCTTAAATTTTAGTCTTTGAAAAAATCATTTTCTAAATGGTCGTTGTAATTTGTTAAATTGCTTTTTTTATTTTGTTTTTTCTGGAAAGGATCTATTTAGTAGCACTGAATAATTTTAACATGATTATTCAGATATTGTTTTGCCCCAAAGGGTATTGAGTACCACAGAACCGGCCCGCTGACAATACCAAGAATCGTTCACTTATCTACAATTATATTATTTAAATTAATATAATAGTACAGATTTAACATTGTTTTAAGGGTCTCAGATTTCTTAAAGCTTTAAAATTTTCGAAATTTTATTTTTTTAGATCCTATCTTTTCTGAACATTTTGATATAATGGTTTCCTTGAAACAATTTTTGTTTCATTAGAACAGAAGTTACGGCTTTTAGAATTATACCCTTTCAATAGCTGAAGCGGCGTTTCCGAAACTTTGAAGCCATTTTTCTCCAACTGACGTTTTTGGGCATAACGCGCACGATATCTCAAAAAATTTCTGATTTTTTTTTTTCATGAAATTTTCAAAACATATGTTTCATGTGAGTCTGTGTAAACTGAACCCAAAATATCCTTTTTATTATTAAAAAAATGTGATTATACTGTTGAAATTTTCTAAATTGTGCATTAACTAAATACACCTTTCTATTAAAAATATAAAAATGCTTTAAATGCATTTAATCGTTTCTGTCATTCCGTAAATTCTATCATTCTGGCCATTGTGGTTTAATGGGTTTAAATCAATTTTTAAAAATGGGTTCATGCATTTTGAGCACTTTTCAACATAGTAGAGAAGTGGTTATGTAGTCGGTTTGTCTGCCCGTCTGCCTGTGCTATAACCCGCGTAAATATTCCCCAATTTTCTTGTAATACATTATTGAGATTTACCAAAGCATGTTCTTTATTGAAATGAAGTGTGTAGCAATCACCATTCATTTACAGGGACACTCAAAAGAAATCCGCTACATTATGGTCTATGGGGGAACATCGTTTGCAGTGTATTTTAATGATATTATAGTATTTTAAACATGTTGAAATTGATATACATCTCCGAGGCGTACTACAAGGTTCTTACTGTAGAATATGGTGTGTATAGAACTTGTAGTGGGCATAGGAGGATGCGCTGGATATGTTGAAAAATATACTTTAATTAAAACTTAAAAAATAAATTATTTACAAAATAGAAAAGACATCTTGGCTCCGACAACATTCGAATGTACACAAACTCTCGGGTCGATGTAAAAACGCCGGAGAAGAGTTGTTTCAGTTCGTCTCAGAAATCGTCTGCCGATGAAAATGATTGAATATCATTTTTTACAGTTCGATTGTCCGTATTGAGTAATCTCCTTGTACTTTTTAAGTGGACCTTATATATTAGGAGACCAAAAAAGCACTTTATGATTTTTTTTGTAAAAAACTACATGATGGATCATTTTGAAATTCTAACAGTTTATTGTGCATTTCTTAAGGAACACAAGAATTTTTTATTAAATTTTGTTCATTCTATTCTAAGTTATAAACAAATATGTTCAACTGCTTTAGAAAATTTCATCTGGACAGTGGGCATGATAGCCCCCTGTAGAATTATCTGAAACACAAAAATATTAAAGCTTTATACTTAAAGCTTTATTAAAATAAATTAAAGCTTATTTAATTGCCCTCGATATGAATTAAAACTTCTACTAAAATTATTAAAAAAAAAAGTTATTAACAAATAAGAACGAATTTTTTTTTTTAAAAAAAATGTTTTTTCTTATCAGCCATTACATAACATTTTTTTAAATAAATGTATGGGTTCCTTTAATTTAACTATAAGCTTACGAATTTTACGAAAAAAAAAATATTTTTGTGTTTCAGATCTACAAGGCGCTATCATTCCCACCGTCCAGACAAAATTTTCAAAAGCAGTTGAACATATTTGTTTATAACTTAGAGTAGAAGCAACAGATTCTAATAAAAAAATTCTTGTGTATACCTTAAGATATGTACAATAAACTGTTAAAATTTCAAAAAGATCCATCATGCAGTTTTCTTACAAAAAAATCATAGAAAAGTGCTTTTTTTGTTCTCCTAATGTAGAAGGTCCCCTTAATCAGTTCGATATATTCAGAATCACCAAGAATAGTATTAAAAACTGAGATATCAAACAGACTTGCGCGACCGCGAGCAGTAGTATTAGTCAAAGGGTCTAATAAGCAACGCTTTTTTATATCAACCAATAAACTGAAATGTTGCAAAAAAATCGGCACCAATAATCGTTTACTTACCTCAGCTACGGTAAACGCCCATTGCAATTTACGTTTCAATTCAAGATCCAAAGTCAACAGCTTAGTACCGTAAGTGCAGATTTTAGTACCATTGGAAGCATACAGTGTGAAATCGCTCTTACTAGTATCCTTAACCAAAAAAGACTTAGGAAAACATGAAACATCACTACCAGTGTCTATCAAAAAGCTGGATTGCGTAATTTTATCAGTGACATAAAGTCTGCGACTCAAGCCCATACGTTCAGTAGCCGCCGCTATTCCTGCCAGCGATGATCTTTTTTGGGTTTGTAAGCACACAGAGAGACATTTTCGCGCATTTCCCCCAAATCTAAAATGATACCAACACAACTATCTGTCTTTACGTGCTTTGTCCTTTGAATTAAATGAGTTCCGTCGGTATGGTTTCCTACGTGAAGGGGACATGAACCTGAACTAACTTTGAAAGTTCAACTGGTAATTTTAGCTGAATAAGAGCGCCTGTTCAGACCTGCGCGAATCCACAGAATTAACACTAACCTGCGTGCATTCGCAAATCTTATCTGCTATTTACACCATTTTTTTTTAATCCTCAGAACTGACCGACAAATAGAACCGACACCGGTGAACTGCGAAGCCATATATTTTTCAAAAAATCATCATCAACATGACTCTCACTTAATTCTCTTATTTTACGCAACAACATTGAGGGGAACCAATCACCCAGCTCTAAATCTTCAAGCAATGTCTTTATTTCCGATTCTGCGAAACTTTAAATTCCAATAATAACAGTGTTTTAAGAGCACTATATGAATCCACCGGCGGTGTACAACGAATATCTGTTGCAAACGGTAATGTTTCCGCATCCAATTTAACCACCAAATGATAAAATTTAATTAGTTCGACGGATATCCCTGCTAATCAAACACTAGCTTCCAACCGTTAAAAAAATAACTTAGCATTATTAGGCCAGAAATTAGGAACCTTTACCGACACTCTACAATATACTGTGTTTATATCTCCATCCTTATTAGACACAGCTGGAATATCGTCAGGCATTTTTTACAGTAACAAAAAATAAATAAAATATCAACAAAATTATCAAAATACAGAACAAAACCAAATATTTCCTCAAAATATGAAACAATTTAAAATAATGAACAACCACGATCTCAGAGGATAAATGCAAAGGGGAGATAAACAATCGAAAATCGTATACCTGTACGTGCAAATTGCAGCTTTGCCGAGGAAAACTTTTTGAAAAGATATTCAGAGTCCAGCCTCCATTCGTGTACACAGGGTCACCAGCTTTTGTAGTGGGCATAGATACAGTGGACATGTTGAAAAATATACTTTAATAAAAAAATTAAATTATTTACAAAATAGAAAAGACATCTTGGTGCCGACAACATTCGAATGTACACAAACTCTTGCGTCGATCTAAAAACGTCAGAAAATAGTTGTTTCAGTTCGTCTCAGAAATTGTCTGCCGATGAAAAGGATTGAATAAATAAAAATATTGTCTTTCGCTTTGCCAAAAACTTATCGTTCATTTCGAGGAACACAGAAAAGAATTTAGGTACAGAAGAAAATGAGCTATAACTGAACAATTGAAAACTACAAATAATAACAGCTGGAAGTGCGTTTTCAGTAGCGGTACGCGTTTTTAAATTTAACTATTTTTTAGATATTACTTGGCGTGTATAAATTCTATATATCCTATACAGGATTGAGCAAAAGTTCTCAACAACATCCGTTTATTAGCGGAAATTTCCAACTGTGCTATGCTATTAACTAAACTAAATTTTAGCACACTATGTAGTATACATGTATATCTGTAGATCATATACAAGGCTGCACAAAAAAAAAAAAAATTTTAATAGCTCTTCATGGTAATAGCAGAAATCCGGCTTTCAAATGCGTTATGCGTTTTCCAAACTGTTCATTTAGACATTATCTTTCACCTTAGTAAATTGTGAATTTTTGTTGGAGTATTCTGAATCAGTTGGTAAGTGTTTCATAATGTATGCTGTACGCATGATTTTTCGTTCTTGTTTTATTTCGAATTGGAGTACAAAATTTCTCTATGTTTACCAGGAAATTGATACTTTATGCAATCCCAATAATCTCAACAATAGAATGGCTTTTAATTCCGAAAAAAATATTGGAGCAAATTACAATAGGATCATTCCATACAAAATGAGCAAATCAGCTCTGGCAGACATATCACAGATTTTAATGAAAATCAGTATATAAGTAGATCATATCTATTTATGAGTAAAAGTAAAATAATAGATATCAGGATTGTTTATTTAAGTATTAAAATTTACATTAAAAGTGGATGCAAAATCGAGGTTTTTTTTCTACATGCTTAAAATTTCAATTTTGATTATTAGCCTTAGGAATGGAAAGACTACCCAGCAAACACATACCTTTCGGCACACGATCGAACCGCAGCCGGCAGTGTCGGTTAAGTGTCGGCATCGACACAGTGGTTTCGGTGAAGTTTCGGCAGCATATCGGCAACTAAAACTTAAGAATCTACTTTTTCGACTGCCGGTTACCGTAATTGGTCCCCTTATGGTTACATATCGGCAAGCGACTTATACCGGCAAGTAACGCAGGACCGATATGTGATATCTGATAGTGGTACGCTTAGATGAATACCAACATCGGTTCAAATTCGGAATTTTTAGTCTTAGCCGATATTTCTTCTTTTACTTAATTTTGTGTGAGTTTGAGTTTTGATAAGAGTTATTTATTTCACATAAAATACTAATAGTGATAAACATAAAAATTGTCAAAAAAGCCTATATTTATTTATTTAAAAAAATGTTTTGAATTCATTTTTAAAAGGATTTACAATTTTTTGAATCATCAAAAGATTTTTTAAAATCGTTCCTTAAAATTATTATTCATTATAAACTTAACCTTAGAAAGAAAAGAAAAATACTTCATAAGTTAATTCAAATTATTTTCCAATTATATATTCATTTAAAAAATAATAGCTAAGTTTCTTATTTTATTTAAAAATCGAATTATTAAAAAGCTTTTAAAATTATTTTACAAGCTATGAAAATATCAAAAAATCTACACATCTTTTTAGCATTAAAATTTAAAAGAAAAGATTCCGAAATTTCTCCCTTCTAAAAAATTATTTACTAAACGAAAAAAATATATAATATTTCTATTTTATTTTAAGATTAAAAAATGCTCATAAGTAAAACAATAAATATTGCTACATTGTCATTAAAAATATATTCTACTTTAAATCATCAAATGACAGATAAGGAATTCTTATTCTAATTAAAATTTTAATTAAAGTGATTAATTTCCAACTTTATTTATTAAAATAAGTTTTTCCATGTTAAAACTAGTATGTTGTGGCCATCACAAAACTTTCTTCTATATAAATCACATCAATTAAATCATTTAAATAGTAGAAGAAATTACATCAATTTATCACCAATACATATCAAAGTATATCTGAATTTCAAATTTGATGAAATTTCGTGTATTAGTTCTTGAAATAGAGCTATAGCGGAAATTCTGAAAAAATGTAGCATAGCAGCGCCACCTGTTGAGCGATTTACACCAAAACATAAACAGCGCCAATTGATATCAAGGTATAAGGAATACCTGAGTCTGAAGTTTGATGAAAATTCGTGCATTAGCTATTGAGATAGAGCTATAGTGGAAATTCTCAAAAATGCAGCATAGCAACGCCACCTGTTCAGCGATTTGCACCAAAACATAAGCAGCACTAATTCATATCAAGGTCTACCGGAATCTGAAGTTTGATGAAAATCTGTGCATTAGTTCTTGAGATAGAGCTATTGCGGAAATCGCGAAAAATGCAGCTTAGCAGCGCCACCTATGGGGGCGATTTACACCAAAAACTAATCGGCACCAATTTATATTAGGGACTACTGGAATGTAAATTTTTATTAAATTCCGTGCATTAGTTCTTGAGATAGAGCGCCCACAAAATTTGTGTCACATACAGACAGACAGACTCACAGAACCACAGACTCACATACAGACATTTTGTAAAAACATTGTTTTTCGGAATCCCTGACCCCTAAAACGTGTAAATCCGTCGAAAACCGGAAGTCGAAATTTTTCATGAATCCAATAATTTCTTCTTGTAAAGATAGAAGAAAGTAATAATATGTTTTATAAATTGACGGAACGCATGTAATTATTTTATAATAACTAATAAGAAAATTTTATTAACTGAACAAAACCTCTAAAAATAATTAATTTCATTAAATATTTAATAATTTTTAAATTTATAAAAAAAAACCAATTCGTTTGCTAGTTCGCTAAAATATTTATTTCATTCATTTAAATACTAAATTAACTTTTTAATAAATGCGGATAAGACAATTACAAAAAAACAACTTTAAAAACACTTAAAAATTCCAATTTTCCCATCTACGATCTATCCACAACAAGCTATCACTTAAAGAAATGTCTTCCCCGTATTACCCCATAAGAATCCTTCCCGCAGCAAGGCTCAGTGGCTGAGTGGTTAAGGCGTTTACCTTCTGTCCCTGGGGTCCTCGGATCGAAACCAACCTGTTCCAACGCCGAAATACGCTCCCTTGAAATATTGACGAAGACACTTGCCTAGATGGCGCCATCAAAAAAGATTTTTTTTTCAATTTATGCTGTTGTCGGGCTGCAGCCGGCATAGTATCCTGCCGGCAGTCTCGCCGATCTTGCCGGCACCGGTCCGACCAATTGCCAGCCCAACGGATCGACTATCGCCCGGGGGACCACAAAAGTGTTGGAACCGATATCGGCAACCTGATATCGTGCCGTTACCGCCAGAATCGACAAGCGGCAGTCGACCGATTGCTTCCCGATAGCTCTGTGTTTGTTGGGTATATTAAAAATTATTCACAGTTAGAAATGAATAATAAGTAACAGAATGGCGTAAGTTAGTAATTGTATTTTGATACCGTAATGAGAAAAAAATTATTTTTGAAAATTTTTGAGGGAAAAATGCGTTATTTCTACTGCACATTTACACATGAAGGACAACTCTGACAATTTTAAAATTACTTGACCTTATAGCTAAAAGCATATATTGTAAATATCGAAACTTTCCTTCTTGAATATTTATTCCTTAATGAGAAAGAAATAAATATTAAAAAATGTTGAGGGTAAAATGCAATATTTCTATCCCTTCTATTTAAGTGAAGGAAGGCTTTTTAAAACTTTTAAATTATTTCATATTATAGATAAAAGTGTATATTTTAAATATACAAGCTTTTATTCTTGCTTTCAATTTATTTTTGCCTCAAGAATATTTGTAATTAAAGTAGAAAAAAATATTTAGTTGAAAAAAAAATACATATTAATCCTAAATCCAGATACTAAAAATTGATGGCAGCACACATTTTTTCACCTTGAAATCGTACAATATTTTAAGAAACGAGCGCGAATTCAAAGAGAAATTGCTCATGGAATGTAACAGATATTACCTTTTTGAACCCATTTTTGCTATGTTAGGAATCAAAAGGCAATCTTGAATTTTTTTGAGCATATGAGGGACTTATTGATCTTTATGTCTGTGGAATATTGTTAATGTCGGAAGTTTCCTTTATTTATATTTTTGCTCATACATAAGAGGGAAAAATATGATTTTGTAAATTTTTTTTAAAATTTTCTAAGTTTTTTTTGAAGATGAAGGAAATAAATGGCAACTTTCAAACTTGGGGAATTCGATCTCCATATGTCGTACTACATCAGGCATCCATTTCACAGACGTTTTTCGACTCCTTTGATTTTTATAACGTTTCTAATTTTCTCAAAATTCACAATTTTTCAATTTTTACAACCAATTAATCATGGTGTTATTGGATTATTATGTAATAAACAGGAAGATAATTTTGCAGATGTTAGAATATTATAAAAAAAATTCATCTGTTAAATAGTTTTCAAGATACAGAACTTCAAACTTGCAACTTTGGGCGATTGCACACATGCCATACTTTATCACAAGATTTTTAAATGTCCAAAACTTCAAAAATAATTTATTTTTTGTGAAGATATTTTGCAGAGCACTATTTTAATATGAATTGAACATGTGTATCAAATTTTATTAAAATCGTTTACTATGTGGCCACGACTTTTTTTAAATTTTTGCTCATTTTACGTGGAATGACCCAATACCAAACTGGATTTTTAGTTGAAAAATAAAATTATATGTATATATATATATATATGATATTATATGAAAATTATATATTATATTAAATCATGGATATTAAATTGTATATATTATATTAAATCATGGATATTAAATTATATATAAAATATTAAATCGTGGATATTAAATTATATATATTATATTAAATCATGGATATTAAATTATATATATTATATTAAATTTATATACAGGCCTATTGCAAATGATGGACCCGATTTCGAAACTATGGCACATATTACAATAAGTGATACATGAATTTAAAGAGAAATATACCACGTTTTTTTTTTTCAGTTATAAATGTTCGATGTGTGACCCTCTTGTTACATGGCTTAAATCCAATATAGCATCACTCTGTCAATGGTTCTGAAAGCTTCACAAATGCGTTCTTTACGTTCTGAACACTTTGTTTTAGGCATTGGTGCTATATAAACAATGTCTTTGACACTGTCAGAACTTAAAGAACACATTTATATAGAATTCAGAACCATTGACAGAGTGATGCTACTAAATGTTTGGAACGAACTGGATTACAGATTGGAGGTATGCCATGTAACAAGAGGGTCTCCCATCGAACATTTGTAACTGAAAAAAACTTGGTATATTTCTCTTTAAATTCATGTATCTTTTATTGTAATATGTGCAGTAGTTTCGAAAATATGATTTTTTAAAATCGGGTTCATCATTCGTAATAGCCCTGTATATATATACAGAGTCAACAAAGCTGGCAAGGAGACAGAACAAAATATTTGCTATGTAATCCAAAGATTTATAAAGAGTTTCAAGATTGTTTTATTTTAATCTGCATAATCTTGTACACAATTAGCAGTATTGAAAACATTCCAAAATAACTAATCATAAGTAATTTAATATGATCTTTAAAAAGCCTTTATCCTGTTAATTGCTAAAATCTGTCTTGAAATATTTATTAATTGCGCTCTCATAAAGCAGTTTTTGATAACAAATTCAAAATATGTATTAAAAATCTATCATTACCAAGAGAATAAGTTTTTCATAGAAATTATCTACACGAAAAGCGTCTAAAAAGAAAATAAAAAAAAAGGGGAAAGAAATATTTTATGGAAATTTTGAAGATATTTTTGCAAAGAAACCTTTTCTTGGCTTCTTTAGAATGATAAAAAAAAGATGAAGAAAATAAAAAGATTGCTTTGAAAAATGCAGATAATTTAATGCCTGGGGAAGTTACATACTTTAAATTCTGGGTAAAAAACATCTATTTATAAACAGTCGTATTTCTTAAGAGGAAACAAAAATCCATTCTTGAAATATTAAAAATATTCATGATATCTATCCAGTTCTTATAGAAAGTTTAAAATTATATTTATTGAGCATATGAAGTAACAAGACAAAAATGAAATGTCAAAGTGCACGCATAATATTATGTAAATTCGAAGGAAATGTTTTATAAAATAGAAATGATATTTCTCATTATTTTTGTTATATTGTCTGTATCTTGATACATATGCAATCGATCTATATTAATACGAAGATAACTGGGCACAGCACTTCCTCTTTATAACTAAAATCTCGAATAAACAAGTTAGATAATTTTTCTTTTTATTAAAATTAATAAATTTAAGCGCAAATAAATTATGAAATCATATTAAAAAGCTGGTTTTAAAAGGGCACTTTGCTATTCTAAATTGAAAAAAGGAAATTAAATTGTCAATTTGTGTTTTGTTTCCATACTTTTTCGATTTTTAGTTTAGAAAATAAATATAGAAATTGAAAAAAAAAGTCATGCTTACCATTTTTAACACTTTCCAATAAAGTTGAAAAGTGTCATAATTTCGGTTTGTCTGTCCGTCTGGCCACGCTCTAACTCCCGTAAATATATTCTGATTGCCCTGAAATGTTTGTAGCATGTTTAGTTCATTTACAGGGGCAGTCAAAAGTATTCCGTTACATTACGGCCAATGAGAAAGAATAGTTTCAAATGATTTTTAATGATGTTACACGTTTTCAAACACAATAAAACTGATATGCATTTATAAAGTGCACAAAAATATGCATTGTGTAGAATATGCGGTGCAAAGAATAGTTGTTATTCATTTACAGGGCCATACAAAAGAATTCCATTACATAATGATATAGCGGTGCAGGGAATTGTTTGCGGCGTATTTTAATTATGTTAAACTATTTCATATATAATGAAATTGATATACATCGCTGAGGTTTACTATACATTATTTCATGTATAACACGATGTAGGGTGGGCCGAAAAGAACTTTTTTTCGATTTCGATGATGGGTAGTGCGGAAAAGTTGCCACTGGTGGCACTAATTTCACACAAAAAAATTGAAATTTTGCTCAAATGCCGATTTTTGAACTTTTTTTAGCAAAAATTTTTTAAATGTTAAATTTAAGTTATTTTAGCTGAATTTACTTGAAATGTCATGTTTAGTGTACAAAATGTTTAAATGAGCTCTGATTATGTATTATTTAATAGTTATATGCATTTTGAATTAAGTGACTTTTATAGCTTTTTCGCGTATAAGTGAGCAAAAATTGCAGGAATTGTGACAATAGGGAATAAGGATCTCGTCATCGATAAAGACTTGGTCAGGAGGCATAAAAAGAAACTTGGAAAGAATATACAGGAGGAGGAAGATCTTGGAGGAAGAAAAATTACAAGCCTATTTTTTGATAGTAGAAAAAATGAAACGATCGTCATAGAAAAAAGGGGACTAGCAGCACCATCGACAGAAAGACGAAACAAATATCACCACGCTGTCTGAACGTGGTTCGGAATATTTGGGTCACCTGACACCTCCTTCTGGTCACTGCGGAGAAATTGCCAAATCATTATACAATTGTCTAAGCCAGAATAAAGTCTGCTTTGGAAAAAATCAAGAACAGAACTTCAACATTTGATATGTATTTTTCATACGAATGAGCTTCCACTCTGACACTGACATAAACTGTCTAAACTAGATTTTAGAACCACTTGACCTAAGACCGTTGCCAACTAATCAAGCAGGACGGTCGTTCTGCCAAGCCAAGCTGAAAAAAAATGAAAACCCCGCCAAACAAACAAACGCCAAGAATAACAGCAAGACACCGTAACTGCTTATTATACTGCAGACAACTTCTCCATGTTAAATGGACGAAATATGCCAGCGTAAAATTTCCCATATCAAAAGAAGTAATCATCGCAGAAAAATAAAACCAACACCAGAAGGACCTAATAAAGAAGATCTTTAATTTGAGGTCAAATGCATCCTCATAAATTAATTATAAACAGAGATATAGATTTTTTTAAATAACGTCGAGATACTGAAAATGACAGATTTATTTTCTTCGTCACAACTTAAGTTTAAATCGAGGTAGAGACTTAAATAATCGACAGAAAAAAGTAAGGATTGAATTTTTGGATAGATATTTACTCAATCTACGTGCTTTTATAAAATTCAGCTTTAAAAACATTAATTTTCTATACATAATTAGCGAAAAACTGTTAATTAGTTCTAAAGTTTACAAATTATGCCAAATAGCGATAAACCCGCCAAAATATTTTAGAAATCTTATACTTTTCTTTTATATTATCCTTTTGCATTGATTTCATCGAAGATAACTATGGCTGAGATTCAGATAGTTTTTTCGCTGTTAGCGAAATGAGTTTGACCAATCAGAAGCCTGCATGTTTGACAATATTTGCTGTTTCTGGATCCCGGCCTATGTCATGAAAGTTTTGAGTCATTTTTTTAGTGCCGTTTATGAAGTGCAATGTTTGTAGAAATGTAGGCTAGGATCCAGATAGATTTTTCGCTGTTAGCGAAACGAGAATCACCAATCAATAGCCTGCATTTCTGCAAACAGCGAAAAGTTAACAAAAATGCAGGCTTCTGATTGATGAATCTCGTTTCTCTAACAGCCAAAAATCTATCTAGATTGCGCCCAATGGAGGATATTCCAAATATGGGTTCGAGGCTGAAAAAAGTCACGTGATACTGGTGATTTATCCAAGGAACTTCTAACTGATAAGAAGGGAAGATACTACTAATTTGCCTCATGAACTGTTTCATTGGCTAGCGGGGATTTGCATTACACGTCTACGGAGCCTTCCCTTCTTTACGATAGAAGTTTTTACCTTGACCACGTGATCACAATGTAGCTGGAATATCCTCCATTATGTTGAACACAATTTTGCATTTCCACATCCAGGAAGGGTATTGATTGTCATAACAACAATACATATTTGAAACTATTTAAGGCACTGATTCTGAACTCCTTTGCTATACATTTTGATATTAAAGAAGTTGTTGTTTCCATAGTAACAGTATTTTTCTGTATTGCTTTCTCTAAAACACAAAAATAGACATTTAACAAAGAGCGCTCAGAATCTACACCATAACAGAGAGCCTTTATACATAAGAGTGATGATATATGCACAGGAAGCATGCTCATTTCAAGTTTTTGCAGAAAGTATGGCTACAGCGTCTAGAATACCTTGTGTGGAAATATGCTATCCAAACAACGCTAAAAATTTGTATCCCTTAAATGTGCGACGATACTGCTAAAATCCCAAGTATCGATCACAGCGACATCTGCAGGATTTAGTATTACATTGTATAGACTAGCAATATCTTGCAGTTTGAGAAAATATCCTGCAGATGTCGCTGTGATCTGTATATTTCAGCAGCATCGTTGCACAGTTAAGGGATACAATATTTTAGCACTTTTTTAAGTATTACAGGTATAGCCAATTTCCACACTATATATTCTAGGTGCTATAGTACGGCAATCCACTTTCTTGAATAGAGGCTATTCTGTCTACGTTATATTCACGTGGTCAAGGCAAAAACGTCTAACGTAAAGAAGGGAAGGCTCCGTCGACGTAATGTAAATCTCCGCTAGCCAATGAAACAATTCACGGGAGAAAGCAGTAGTAGTTTCCTGTTTCCCTTCTCATCAGTTAGAAGTTCTTTAGGTAAATTGCCGGTACCACGTGACTTTTTCAGCCTTGAACCCATATTTGGAATATCCTCCATTAGACGATACGCGCATGGACGACCTTTATTAGACTAGGGAAATAATTCAATATGCATTAGTCTGACGATAATGACACGCTCGCAAAGACCTTTAATGATTTGTTTTTATCACTTCTACCAATAAACCTTTATTGGCCATATGTCGCTACTTCGTTATAGCGACACACTTGTTCCTAATTGGATCCCGGCCTTAATGTATCAAAATACGGAGTTTGCTTTCTGTACTATTCCTGAGCTCAGTTATAACGTCTAGAACTACAGGCCGAGATCCAGATACATTTTTGCAAACAGTGAAAAGTTAGCAATAATTCTGGCTTCTAATTGGTCAATCTCGTTGCGATAACAAAGAAAAATCTACCTGGATCATGGTCATGGTGTGGAAACCGGCTATTCCAGTAATACTTTAAAAATTGCTAAAAATTGAATCCCATAAATATTGAAAAATACTCAATGACAAATGTCGATAGCAGCAACATTTTCTAGATCTTCTCTGAGCGAAACGTTTTCTCATTTGATGTCTTTTGAAATAGTTACGTTGGAATTACCATATGTCGCTGTGATCGACATTCATCGTTCAGCCTCGTTCAACATTTATGGGATATAATTTTTTAGCACCTTTTTAATAAGCCGATTTTTAAACTATATCTTATAGATACTATAGCTCCGTTATAGGCCTAGATTATATGTTGTAGAAATCGAGATTATGCATGATGGGCTTGGCGGCCATCTTTTCATATTTTACACAAATTTCTAAGCACTCAAGCTCGTACCATATTTGCATTATTAAGAATTTCGAACTTCTAGTTTTAGCTACAGACAGATAAATTAAGAAAGTTTTTTATTTTGAAAAAACAAATTGATTTTTACTGCTTTAACTAATTAATTAACCCCCCTCCGAAAAAAGAGAATCATAAGATGAAACCTGAAGTTACTTCAGCTTTATTTTTAGACACAAATTTTTAGGCACTCATTTCCATAAATTAAAAGAATAAAATGTTTGCTTTAGTAACAATTTCGAACTTCCAATCTTAACAATGAACTTTTGTGCTTAGAAATTTGTGTAAAATATGGAAAGATGGCCGCCAAGCCCATCATGCATAATTAAAAAAAATTTAATTTTCAGAAACACGTTATGATGTATTTAGTAAAGGAGAAAAGGCTTTCTATCAACGCATACTCAGGTACTCGACTTACATATGGTAAATTTTTATCAAAAAATGTTAAATAAGTGCCGTAATATAAGCTTGGAAATTTGATATCACACTATTTTTTAGCCACAACATTCACCTTTTTTCTTTTCTTTTTTTTTTTTTTTTTTTTTTTTTTTTTTTTACTTTTGAAAAGTTGTTTTTTAGTAGATAAAATAAACTTCACGCAGTTTCAATACAGGTGTAGAATATATAGTTTTTTTTAATTAGGAGACTTTGGAATTTTTTTTATCGCTGTATCGTGACTTTACGACAGTGGAATGATCTGAAACACTAGGGAGCTCAGCTCCCTATTCGCTAAAGCTCGCGTACATCCGTGAATCCTGAGCAATTTAGAATTGGACCGCTACGCGGTCCCAGCGGATGTTGTTACGGTCACCAATTGCATGATTTTCTTCAGATGCATATAGCATTTATAGTTATGGTAAAGGGTCGCATACTAAGCGCATACTAAGAGCGGTAATTATTTATAATGTGTTTCATTGTCATTGTGTTATTTGAAACTCTGCAAAATTTGTGGATGTTAATAAGGATTACTATGGCATGTTCTTAATTGAAAATATGGGTTGCAACATTCATAGTTTTATTACAAGACAGTAGGAAATAAATTAGATGCATCATACTTTATCATCAATTGCTGTGTGAAGTTTTGCTCACTGGGGTGTGCTTTATTTAACCCTTTATCTACACTGTAAATAAAAATCTGTAATTCTACAGACGTAAAGTTACACAAATCTGTATGCTTACTAAAATTTTATCTGTATACTGTACAAAAAAATATGTAAATTTACAAAACTAGTTTTTGTAAAGCTACTGAAATCTGTAGCTTTACAAAAGAACGTACTAAAATTACAGTAATCTTACCAAATTTTTATTTGTAACCCGGGTTGAAGTTACATAAAAAGTTCTAGGCATCCCAGTTTCCTAAAAAATCCTTAGTTGCCTTACAGATTTTTTGATTTAAGGTTCAAAACTGTATTTGTTACATGAATTGTTGTTGTTGCCGTTACATACAAAGTTCTAGGAATTCCAGTTTCCAAGAAAAACTTTAGAACTTAACAGATTTTTTTTTTTTTTTTTACAGTGTACTGACAGTACTTAAATGTACCATTAAAATAACTTGTTATAAAATTCATTTAATGCATCGATTAGTAGTAATATAGTTTACAATGAGTTATAAATGCATTACTTTATCTTGTTCCAAAAGCATTATTCATTACACAAAACAAAAATATTTTTAAAAAGATGATTTCCTTTGCATTTGCATCTTTTCAGCCTTCTTGTTATGTGTGTGTGTTGGGGGGGGGGGGGGGGGGGATTTTTGAATTCGGAAATATTTCTATATTTCTATTGCAAGAACATTATATTTCTACATTTCTTAATTCTACAAAATTCTAAGAAAAATATTTAAAATAAAAGATTTGAGTGGGGGTTATAAGTATCGCACAAAATTCCTATAAATTGAAATTTAATGAATCCTTCTAAATCCTTCAGTCCTTCTAAAATCTTTCTAAAATTTATTAAATGATTATGCAGATCTTCTAATGTAGTTTCAAAAATTTAAGAAAAATGCTTTAGAAGATAAAATTTTCACGAATTCATAAATCAGTACATAAATTGTTAATTGATGATGCCTGAATATTTCTATGTCTAAAGCTGTTTTTTCAATTAACTTTCAGAGCGCATTTTAAGATTTATTCCTAAGAACCAATTTCTTTCAAATCTTTTGAAAAAGATTCCACCATTGTTAATTTTTATATTGTTAAATTTCCCTCTTTTTTTACGCTGGTAGGATTCTTGATAGGAAATTACATAGCTAAAATTTTAAATTGACTTTTTTAATGTTTTCTCATAAAGCAGCTATACTCCAAGTTAAAATACGATAGGGTAATTTGAACTCGATTATACGCAGAATAGCGCCCTTGTGAAAAAAATATTAATAAATTTTAAATAAAAGTATTTTTTAATGTTTCAATGTATGCTGGCCGTACTGAACGTAAAAAATATGTATTACTGATTCAACACAATTTTAAATAAATGTATTTTTTAATGTTTCAATGTCGCAAGAATCTTATCGCAAGAATATGAATGGTATAGAAAATTTATAACAACAACAACAATGCAACAATTTTAACAATGCTATAAATATTTATATCCTAAGAATGAGAACGGTGGGGGAAAATATAAAAATGATACAGTTATCCTGCTAAAATTAACAGAGGAATTACGTTTTTCTGTTCGTTTTTCTTTTTTCTACAAATAGATATTCTAGCAAACACGAAGATTTTAAATACAAATAGCTATTTTTCATACCATATTTAGATTATCCGATAAATTTTACCTTACGATACAACAGAATTCTCTATAAATCAAGTAATTCAGGAATGATGCAGGTGTAAAATTTGGACCTCTTAATGTTACTTGCATTTGTTATTGTTGGAATACGTATACATTTTTAACATAACTCAAAAACAACATGTGTTTTGTAACCATTAAATATGAATTTAACGTTATGGGTTCCAAACATCAAATCTGCACAATTCCTAAATAATTTGACTGGATAACTTGCTATTTTGTATCCTAAAAGAAAATGTACCAGAAAATCCAAAAAATATTTTTAAATTAGGCATTATTAATGAAACGCTTTAAGTTTGGTACAAAATCTATATGTAGACGGCCCCTAAAGAAAATTTAAATATAGGTGTTATTAATAATCCATTCGTGCTAATCATACTTTTATTTGATGATTTGCGGCAGTTAGTAGACGGTTTTTTATTCTTTTTAACACAGTATAGAGATTAAATAGGTGACAATAGTTGCCAAATCACATATAAAACAGCTGATATTGTTGTGTTGTTTCTCGAGAAATATCGAAGTGATTTCAATACAATTAGTGCAGTTCTGCCAGTATATAAGCATTTAATTGATTGTTGTAAATAAATGAAAATAAGAAGTACAGTAATTATACAATGTTGCAAACAAACAAAAAAACTGTAGTGATTTTCTTTTTAAATTCACGTAACTAAGGATTTTTTTTTAATGTTTTGCTGAACGATCAATTCATAGTTCAGTTTCTGTTGAAATTATCTATTAAAAGTATTAAATCCCTTCAGCAGTTCTTGAGTAAAAGGTGCATCAATCTCAGCTCTTTTACATGTGATATATTAACTGTACTAACCCCTTAATTTAATATTGCTGTTTGATCGTAAGCTCTGCGCATCTGAAAATATAACCCCCTTTTAACTTTCAGACGTTGTTACGAGCCAGGGCTTCATGGATTAACAAAAGTTGAATCTATCTCTCTTGCCGTAAAACGCCATTCTAGATATCACGCAAAGGTAATGGCTTACACTGTCACAATCAAAGACTGTGAAATTAATGTGTATCTTAAAATGATACCTTAACATGTAACCTTATAATGACAATTTTAATCTTGATGATTTCCTAAAAATTACAAGATTTCCAAAAAATTTAATTGGTTTTACTTTTTCCGAGAATAATAAATGACTGATAGGCTGTAGAATACTTCTTTATGATAAGTATTAAAGTAATACAGTTTTTAGGCTGTTAAAATACATTATTTTATATTATTTAACTACTTTAGATTATAACTCTCTTAACTACTTTAGATTATAAAAGATGATAAAGCTCATCCTACCTAGAGTAAAGTAAAGCAAAAGTTGTAAATTATGGTACAAAATTACGCATTTGCTTCCAGAAAGCGTTAAAAACCTCCACTAAGTAAAAGAAACTTAAAAAGAAATTAATACAGCCTCAAATTATTACAGAAAGTTAAGCTCATAGTTAACAACAATATTAGAATAAGCCTCCGGAAAAGAAAAATATTTGAAAGGAAAAAAATCTTATGAAAATATTTTCTATTCAATTTTTTCTGATTTTAAATGTTTCTTCATATTTTCCTTGCTGTAAACATTTAAAGTTAATGCGATGAAATATATTTAAGTGACATATATTTAATAAGCAAAATTAGTTTTATTATTTAAACCAACATTTTTTTTAAATATTGCTTCAAGCCTAAGTTGTCTTAAAAATAACTATATCAAAGGGGAAATAAATAAATCAGAAAAGAAGTTTTTGAAACACAAGAGTAATGAATAATGTATGCCTTTAAAATAAATGCTTATGAAAATACGATCAGAAGCCAATTAAATATCTCCACAGAGAATTTCTTTAAGACATGAAAGAAACTTCAAAATTCGAATAGCGCCACAAGCCTAAAGTTAAAACGATTAAAAAGATAAAGAATGAGGTAGAACCCATATCATAAGTTTTAGGGATCTCCTGTCTGAAAAAATACTTATTGAAGCTCATTACACACACACACACATATATATATATATATATATATATATATATATATATATATATATATATATATATATATATATACGAATTTTGGCCCAAAATTCACCTTTTTTTTAAGTACAGTCGTGGAAAAAAAAAAGTAAACACCCCCTACTAACTCCGCAACAAATTATCGTAGAAAAGAGTTATTGGTACCGAGCGATTGCAAATAAAGTCTACTTTTAAATGACAATTTGCTTAGGGGTTATCTACATATTAAAACGAACCCAAACTTCATTTTTTTCAATGGCCCAATTAACCAATTGTAACGAGATATTTCAAATCGGTTCAACTTATGCCTAAACACCAAATTTCAAGTCATTTGAATGATAAGTTTTTGAATTATAAACACTCAAAATTTAGTGCTTCTAATGTTAAATTACATTTTCCCATTTTCATTAATATCTCCTGAAAATTATTATATTATTATTTCATTAATATCTCTTAATGTGCTAATTTTTTGTGTAGCAATAATACTAAAATACCCAAACATAAATTTGCAATTTTTATAATTCTTTGATATGAATTGTGAATTATGAAATTAATATTCAAAATAATTATGAATTTCAACCTATAATTTTTTTTTTGATGGATTTACATTTATTACGCGCTGCTTTATAGAAATCCAAAATTTCACATTTTTCTTCCAAATAGTTTTCAAATTATTCTTAAAAAACGGCAAAATAATGGTTTAAGGGGCCGTCTATAATAGAAGTGGCTAGATATTTTGAAATTTCTTATGCTATCCTATAATCTAGCAGCCTTCAAGGACTGCTTGAGTGGCGCTTAAGACACCTTGATCAAGAAGGGGACACGTTCGGTCAACAATCGAGAACCAAACTTCAATTTGGATATTAAATACACTCGTTTTAAAACAATTAATTTCTTGGAAACTTATCGTACGAATTACACAAAAATTTGTTTTCAGGCTAATTGAAGGGTGTAGAGTTCACTTATACTGTCATAATTGTGTACTACTATTGAAAAAAACAAAGTTATGGTTCGTTGTAATATGTAGACGGCCCCCTAAGCCAACTTTATATACATTATTTAAAGGTAGGCTTTATTACCAATCGTGTGGTACCAGTAACGTTCTTCTACGATATTTTTTGCAGAGTTAATAAGGGGTGTTTACTTTTTTTTCCACTAATGTACATACAATACAAGCAGAAATGATACACAATTTGAATTCTTTCCAGCTTATATTTTCAAGTTTTGTTCCACTCTATTCAAAGAGTAATATTTGTCTAATTTAATGACTTAAATTGGTGATTAAATAAGAAAATTACTATTTAAATGAGTGGTACTCAAAAGATAAAACTGTACGATTTATGCACCTATGCAAAATTCATAGAATATAAAACAAAAATTCATTTTGCCACATATTCCTAACTATCCACTATCACTGTGTCTTTCTGCATAAAATCTCATGACTAGCTTGTGTGTTGTCCCCCGTATTTCATTTGGCAGTGTTGTTGTAACTAGAAAATTTTCTTTCCAGACAAAAAATAACCCATAATTTAAAATTAAATGCCACATTTTTCCTCAGACATTAGTAATAGATGACAGAGGAAAGAGTTCTATATTTAAAGCGTAAAGAATCTCAAGAAATAATTCTTGAAACAAATGGCTTATGTTTACAGAAGCTCATATTTCCTATTTGAATT
Source organism: Maratus speciosus (assembly GCA_963932465.1). Taxonomy (NCBI): domain Eukaryota; kingdom Metazoa; phylum Arthropoda; class Arachnida; order Araneae; family Salticidae; genus Maratus; species Maratus speciosus. The sequence continues at coordinate 679,849,703 of OZ010787.1, read as the reverse complement.
TTTTTTCATTGTCATAAATGCAATTTTAAGAGGTATTTATCATGCTGAAAAATATTAAGAGGGTTAATTTGTTACACCAAATTCCTGCTTTTAAGTTGAAAACCTAGGCTTGGCAAAGATTCGATAATGACTTGTTTATTTCTGTACTTAAGCTTATTATCTTTGATGCTTATTATTTTGGGTAATCCTTACAGACTATTTCCATTTTGATAGGGAATTTGGTGAATTTTTAAAACGTGTTGGCGAAGTTAGTGTTTAAGACAGAGGAGATTTTTTTCGAAATGATATACAGCTATAAAAACAAAACAAATGAATTTGTATGCTTGTTATTACGTTAGAAAATTCATTCCGATTAAACTTTTAAAGAAAATTACATCTATATGTGCGTAATAATAGAGGTCTTGAGCATGTAAATATTATACATATTAAATAACTTGTGTAATTATTGAAAAAATCGATTGTGTGTATGAAACAATGAACCAGAAAGAGCATGTGTAAAATTCAATACGAATTTAAAAGAAGATCACATTTTCGATCTCGGCAAAGCCCGAATAAGAAGAAAGCATCTCTTATAGACCGGCAGGCAGCAGCGCAGACAATCACCTCATCGAGTTCATGGCTGAAATTCCAGAAGGATTTAAAACTCGAATCGCATATTAAAACGCAGTCGGTCTGCCAAGTCCTATCTTAGTGGAAAACATCTGAAAATCGGATCTTAGCGGTTGACTCGTAGGTTTACTATTGTGTTTTCCTGCTCCCAGTTCTCCCTGTTTTCATACCTTTGGGTGCAGGAAAACAGAATGGTAAACCTACGAGTCAACCGCTAAAATCGGGTTTTCAGGTGTTTTCCACCAATATATGACCTGGCTGTCCGATTGCGTTTTCATATGCGAATCGAGTTTTAACTCATTCTGGAATTTAAGCCGTGAACTCGATGAGATGATGGTCTGTGCTGCGCCTGCCGGTCCATTATGGTTCTCGTCCGTTCACCGAAATAAAACAGCATGGAGTGCATTTAGTACTTGGGAGACGGAACACGCAATGTTCAGATACTTAAGTCCATAGCGACAAAATGATTCAAATGTCTAGCTTGTAGTTGGACACATGAACATTATGAGTAAAACACATACAACGCTTTTTTGTAAGAAAATTTCAACACTGCTGCATGGGACAGTTGATAATAGGGGAGAGTAGCTATATTTGGACCGCCGCTTTAATTGGAATATTGCCTTTCTGCCGTTAATTACAGAAAGAGACGCCATCTACCGCTGAAATCTTAATCATCAGAATGAAGAAATTTATGATTAGAAGAAGCACTCGTCTACCACGTGCTGTTTTCAGACAATTTTAAAAAACATTAAGTTAGCTGTTTTGATCTAATTTTTTCATACTAAACGTAAGTGAATACTTTAAAACTAAGGTAAGTTGTGGTGTTTTCATATACATATCTAAATTCATCTGTTTATTGCGCATATTTTTCACGCGGATTTGTTTGATTTCGTTTTTGTTCTCAGTCTTGTGATGACTGTTTTAAAAAATGGTGCAGTTGCCTTAATTGGGCCAATTTAAGTTGCTTAAATTGGACCAGATATATGATCATAAATTTGAAAAGTAAGTAATGAAATTCGAGAGCGGTACGCTTTGTACGCTATTTTTAAAAATATATATAATCGATTACTACATCCAAGCAAGTTTTTTTTTTTTTTTTTTTTTGGTATATCTGGATCAATTTCTTTATATGGTTTCGGCCTATATAAAAATATTTTTACATGTTTATGAGTAAATTTTGTTTGCAGTTTCGTTTATCTTGTATGTATTTGTATTTATTTTTCTTTGAATTCTTTATTCCTACGGCGTACTTGATTTACAGAGTTGAATTCAAGCTTTTTCTTCCTGGAGGATATTTGCGGTTCCGAGAGGGGAGGTAGACTTTTTGCAGTTCTGGAGGGTGAAATTACACTTTTTTGCCATTAAATTGCATACAATCTCAAACCTTCCGGGGGGGGGGGGTATTTCAAGGCTTCGGCGGAGAGAGACCCCTGAATTCAACACTGTTCGAATGTATAATGTTTTGCGTTTGATTAATAGTAGAATATTTTTTTCAATAGAGCATATTTTTTAAACACTTTTGTAACATATTGCTGAAACTGACACAGAAAAACAGTCTGGAAGAAAAACACCCGTGACAGCAAGAGCTCTTAAAGATGTAGGAAACGAAAAGGAGAGAGTAAGTTGTGAAGAAATTGGCCTGCAAGAAAGCTGCAGGTACAAATCCCTCAAAAACCAAAAAGATCATCAGAAATGTTATATCCCTTGCTAAATTCAGTTTTAAAAAATAGGGGTAATGTAAATGGAAAGAAAATGATAGACGAGAAGAAGTACGAACATAATGTAAAGAAAACTTCTGTTGCAAAAAAATTTCTAAAAAATCAGAATCTGTAAAGAAAAATCTAGACAATGATGATTGGCTCTGCCTAATTTGTAAGAAAAATAAAATAGCAGAAATGATTCCGTGTTTAGATTGCCAAATATGATTCCATGTTGCGTGCGCTAGGATAAAAAATGAATAAACGAATTTCATGTGTAAGCTTTGCATCACTCCTTACATGATATTCAAGTAACTGGCAATTAGTTTCATAATTTCTATTCTTAATTACTGATAACTTTGAATTATATATTGAATACATTCTGAATTAAAAGAATTACTCACATTTTCAGATATTTGATATTTTGTTTGATTGTTTCATTAATCGCAAACTTTGCTTCTAATAAAATTAGTTATATTCCCTAGTCATTAAGACGACCTGATATTGATTGGTCCAATTTAGGAGACTGGGCTACAACTTAAGCGACCAGTTGCTGATTTTGGACCCCTTTTGACAAAATTTTCAAATTAAAATAAAATTTAAGACTTTTAAAAAGAAATTGATCTAAAGATTTATTTAGTTAATAGATGAATAGATTGACCCCGTATAGTGATGTTTTGCAGATATTCCTAAAATTAAGTGAGTTACACCTGAAAATATGTGAAGTGGTCCAAATTCGGCTACTCTCCCCTATCACATTCGCTACAAAAAACCACACAAAATATACACTACGCTACACATTCAGATGCCCATTGATAAGTAGTATCCCCATTGTGTTGCATTTCGTCACGTAACTGTCGAAAAACCTGCACACCAAAGTGCTGTCGGCTTCTATTTATTGCATTCCCGAGCGCAAGGTGTCATTTCGTAGGAATTTCTGCTGCAGTACAACTTCATAATTGCCTATTTTCTAGTATAGTTTTCGGAATATGTCCTCCGTAATTTATCTATTGAGGGCGCTGTTAGGTACCTCATCATGTAGCGCATAATCGTTTTACTGTACCAAGGCTGTACCATGAATGTAGCCAACTTGGTTCAAAATATATCTGAAGTGAAACACACTGAAGTTGTAACCCTATATAAATACGCACACAGGAAGGTCATAAAATTGAAGTAGTCCGTAATTAAGATGACAGTACTAAGCGCGTTCTATAGCGCGGTATAAGCCACATTTTGTAGGATGTTTAAAAAAGCCGACGATGAAAAATTCCGCGAAAGTAAGTTAGTTCGGAAAGTCACCCCTAGGTTTATATATGGCGCTGTTTTATCAGAATCCTTCGGCCCCTGCCTTGTTTAATCCTACGAAAAAATGCGTCTCCATTTTTGATTGACCTCATGATGTTTTAATTATTATCACTTGAAGGTAGACATAATTAACCTGAAAATACCCAGCATATTCTGTAAGGCGATCTAATATCGGAAACGGAGCCAAATTTTATAGGATTTTTTCCACGACGAGGGACGAAGGATTCCGATAAAAATAGCGATACATATCCCCCTAGCGGTGACTTTTGGAACAATTGTTTTATGATTCGCGTTTAGTGTTCAAACATATTACAAACTTTGGCTTCATTCTCGTAATTAGGTCGTGCTACAGAAGACGCTGAATACCGTCAGTTGTATTATGGCCACCTTGTAGGATAAACTTTGTTAAAATATCACTGTAAAAAATAATAGAATAACGCTACTTCGGATTATATGAACTTAATCCTTCATCAGGTGTAGAAACAACACGTGGTTGAAGGCAATCGCTTGCACAAGAAAAGAAAGACACCTGTACAAGCCGGGGAGGAAAATAACATTCGGGAAGCCTTGTGCGGGAGGAGAGAAGAAAGCGAAAAGAATTGAAGGAAAGAATAAAGGAAGATTAGCATTCAAAAAGCGAATAAAATTAATATTTTAATAAGTGAAAATATATATAAATGAGTTTAGTATAAAACAAAATAAAATAAAATAAATAGAAAAATAAATATGTAAAATGTAAGGGGAATGAATATTTAAGAAAAAATATTAAATTAAAAATTTATTAAAGAAAAAATAATAATTAACTAAATAAGATTGAAAAAAGGGAGGATAAGAGATCATTATCAAATTTGTGGAATTCTTAGAGATGAAAAAAGCCTCATAAAAATTTCACTGAGAAAAAGAAATAGGAGAAGTAATTATCTTAGCCTTATAAAAAATTAAAACCATGACCAGATATCCAGCAATGGGAAGTAATTGATGACTTTGAATAGAAAAATTTTTAGTAAAAGCATATTGATGATGCTTCTTTCTTCTACATTTCAGAAAGCTCTTACTTTAAGCAATATAGCCGAGATTGCAAGAACAAGGGTTGAAATAAAATAAACACCACCCTGTTTTTCTACAGGAATAGGATCTTTAAGATAACATAATTTAATTTAATTTAATTTTATTCATACGTTTAAAGATAAGTTTAAAAACATTTTATTTATTTATTTATTCATTTATTCAATTATTTAACACTCTCATTTCTTTATTCTGTTTCTTTTCTTAACGCCTTTTCTACCCTTCGTTTTTCTTTTTTCTTTCTTACCTCAGATTTTCTCAAAATGGATTCTACCTTCCCTTCCTGGTTTGAACGATTCTTACCGGCTGTCCCCAAAATGACCGATGATATTAAAAAAATTCTTGCAGAAGGGTTATGTATGATGTGAAAAGTTTTTTTTTTACTGTGATTCTTTATTTTAGTTCGAATTTCAAACAATAGATGGCGCTGAGAGTGATAGCTCAGTCCAGACCCGATTTTTGGTACTTCGGGGTCCATTTAATACATTTTAATCTCCTTTTTTCGCATGGAAGAAGAGAGAGGCCGAAAAATCCAGACTGAATTGGGCGGTTATTGCTTTCAGCGCCATCTATCGATGATATTTGTAACTAAAACTCAGAATCTCAGCATACAAACTCTTGAAATCTTACATAACACTCTGCAGGAATTTTTTTAATATCTGTCACCGTTTGCAAGTTATTGAGTTTTAAAATCATCGGTCATTTTTGTAACACTCGGTATCTTGCTTATGAGGTTGCTTTCAACCACGTGATGTTTCTATGCATTATGAAGGTTCAATTCCATGTAATCCGAAATAGCGTTATTGTGCGTTTTGTAATATGGATATGAGATGATATTATAATCGCTGTATCCTCCATTTAGCATGACATCTACAAAGTTTCTTGTACTGTATTTACATGTCGTCCATTTTGAGTTTTTTTACTAGCTACTTATTCCCTTGCTACTTACAAGAGTGTCTTTTTATACATTAGAGAAATTTTGATTACTATGAGAGGCGCAGATGCTGTAAAGTTAATTAATTGTATGAGTTTTAAGCCAGGTGGCATGTATTTATGAAAGCTATAAACAAACAGAATTTTGTGCAAGTGTGAAGTCGTTCGTGCAAACCAGCTTACCGTGTAATTATGCGATGTAGAATTAATACCCTAATTTTTTCTTCCTCCTGCGGATACTAATGACCTTTTTTTCATCTTAGAGATGCACTTTTATGCATGAATGTCTCTAGAAAGCAGCGATTTTTTTTTTTTTAAATTACGGTTTTTGACAAACTTACATTTCTGCGCTAAACTGTGTTGTAACGAATGTAAGAAAATTCAATTTATTAGTAACTTTCAGGACAATTTTGGAGGGTTTTTTCTTTAATATATACATTGGTTCATCGTTAATTTTTTCCCACACTTTCCGCGACAGAATTTTTTTTTAACAGCAGTGACATTGAAAAAAAATATGTTAACTGACATTTTTGCTTATTTTCAAAATGTCGTATATAAACATAATGCTCAAAAAGCTAATGCTCTTTCCAAAATCGCCTACGGGATAGGTTTCCTCAGAAAGACCCCCCACGGAGGGCACCCCCCCTTCGTGCCCATATCGCACCTGTAGATAATTATCCGTCATAAACAACACCAGAAAAAAATGTTTACGCAATTATTCAAACATTCTGTAAAATGAATGATACTATATCTAAACGTACATTCTGTTAAGAAATGACCACTTAATATTTAAATTTTAATTGTAAAAAAATACTGCATTCAAAATTTAAGCATCTTTATATATATTGTAAAACAAAATTATTATTAATGGCAAATTTTATTTAAATAATACAATTAAAAAAACTGAACTAAGAATAATCATAAAACAATGCATACATATTGTTAATATATTAGATTCACTTTTCAATGCAAATCGCGTTTAATTCATACGGCGGTCAGCATGTTAAATATTCGAGATAACGTTTACGTACGGTTTCTTCATCGGTAGTCAGTAACAAATGACAAATTGTTGTATCAATTCTGAACACATTATAATATTATTAATATGAAAAATAATGAAACTTTACGGAGCCAAAAAACAAAAGAATTTCTGAAAAATTCCGTTGGATAATATCTACAGTTTATGAAAGGAGTCTTCACAAATAAAAACACTCCTAAAAGTTCATTAAAATATCGAGTCCAACGTTAAATATTTGCTAGAGACTTCAAAATGTTTTCATCTGTTAAAGTTGTAAAATAAAATGTTTTGTTGTTTTTCTGAAAACAGGATTTTATTTTATCTATGAACTTTTACAGCAAAGTCTTTCAAGATTAACATAACGCAAGCATACGTATGCGGTATTACCGCACCAGTAGGGTAAGACCGAATGACTTGATTTGTTATAAAAATATCTGGTAATAAAACTGTGATCGTACTAAAAATATGAAGTATATTTATAAGGATGTTATTGAACAAAGATAAAACCCAGATAGCATTAACATTAGCAGCAAGTTTGAATTTTTATGATATTATCTTGCCGTGACAAATTTTAATTGAGAAATTCGCAGGAAATCTCCCGCAAGGTATACCATCACCCACTTGCATGAGTAGTTTGTTGTGAAACTAGTGGCAAGACTGTCTTTAATTCACTAAAGTGACGAAAGAAAAAAAATCCCTCTGTTGAGAGAATAGACAATCAGCAGATACGCAGAAATTGCAGAGATTTTATTCGGTTGGCACCGCTTTCATTAAACGCTATACTTATCAAATACCAAAAAAGGCTCGAATTGTAAAGTACCAATATTTTACCCTAACTTGTTTATGGTGGTAAAAACAATGATGCACCTTAACGGTGTGTATGCATCAATAGACCTGATCAGGTCTATGGACCCCTTCGAAGGGGTTGAACTTATAGTGCAACAGGTGTAAAAGTTAAGGTGACATGGAAAGTTCACAACTTTGCAGTATTTTTGATTACGTGTTTGCCGTTTATTTGCAATAAATTTAATACAACATGAAATTTAACTTGCACGATAAGTTAGCTGTCAGTTCAATGTGTGGTAACTTCGGCGTTTGCGTTATCTGGCTGCAGTCTTGTTATGCACTTTAAGTCTTGTCATGCTGAGCTTGCTGCAAATTTGCAGGTTTTCAAAGCAAGACTTCCGCAAATTTTCTGCAACTAAAAATGCTGTGTGGGAAGCTGTTACAATCATTAAACATTTTGGCAAAACTGGTTTTAAAAAGCAACTCATGGTAAGTTATCCAATTTTACCTTGCTTTTCTCTACTTTAAAACGTGACTAGCATGATTTGATAGCCTATAAGCCTTGCAACTGTGCCTATTTTGAACAATGTGCGTTTTCTAAAGTATACAATAAGAGAAAGACAAATGTTTCCTAATCTGCAAAAATATTATATAATCAGGAACGAAAATATACAATAACCACTTCTGAGTAACCCATGGTTCCGAAAAGCGTTCTTTTAGCCTCAGAAACCAATGTATTTTCGATATTTAAAGAAGAATTTATAAAGACAATTTCTGTTCCTGCCACAGATTTTCCAAAAGGTTTCACAATAGTTTTAATACTATAATAATTAGTTTTTTCAATGCGTTTTTCTGGTTTTATTATGTTATCCATTCTCAATCAAACATTTTCAGCTGCGTCATTCAATTTATACATGCAAAAGTAACATTATAATATATATTTAATATTAATGCTGTTACTTTATTGTGTCTGTCCGTAAAACATGTTTTTAGGTACGTTCGTAATTATATACAGTCGAACCTCGTTATCTCGACAGTCTAATGACCAGAAAAAAAGTGTCATAAGCGGAGTGTCGCGGTAACCGGAATTGGAGAAAAATATGTTTATAAAAAGCTACATTTTTAATTAATTTAAGACAATTTTAAATTCATAACTGTTCTTGCAGATTCAAGCAATAAAACACTATTATTAAACAAAATAAACACCAAAAAGAAATTTGAAAAGATTAAAAATCAGATTTATGATGACTTGTTTTTTTATTGTAACATGAAATATTGATGAATTAAGGTTTGCTTATACCTAGATGTGCTTCCTACAATTATTTTTTCAATATTATACAGTGAATTGAAATCAATATTCGTTGTTTCAGAAATAGATGTTAGATAATTTCTGATCGTTTCAGTGCAATGCAATGCTTCAGTGTTAGTCGGATGAAAGACGCCGTGTAACCACAAGAAAGTGCGACTGACCAGAACAAAAAGATCACGAGTAGACTGATGCGTCTATCTGGAGCTTAAGTGGGTCATTCGTTGTATGTTGGTTTATTTATTCAGACAAAGGATTTAAAATTTCTCATTTATCTCAAAAGGTATTTTAGACACTTTTGGGAAAAGTTTGGCTAAGGTATTTATTTTTAAGTCTTAATTTCCGTGCTTATAAGATGGATTATGAAAAATGGACAATTTTCCTGAACCGTCGGGATATCCGGAGTTGAAAATTATTCAACGATGTAAAATTCGGAGTTTATTTACATTAAAATCATGTACAGAAAATCGGGACTTTGAAAAACTGACGTGATAAGCTTAGTGACGTGAAAACCGGTTGTCGGAATAACGAGGTTCGACTGTAAATACGTAGCACCTAGAGTCGTCGTCTGTTCCGTCCAACTGTCCTGATATAACAGCGCAAAAACTACTCAACGAAATGGTTTCAAATTTAATATAGAGTCGTTGCAGAATTTTGTCCAGACATTTCAAATTTTATAAAAATCGAATCAAAACTTTAAAATATATTAATAAAAGTTTTCTTCGTTTTATTAAATCCTATCCTACGTCATCAATTCAATGATATCCCATGATAGTAATGATTCTTTTTTGCGTGCGTCTTGATGACGTCCAATTTAAGATAGAGTCCTATTATATCCGTATTACTAATTTTAATATATGGGGCAATCTTTTGACTTTCGGGAATTAAAAATCTGGTGAAATTAAACTTGCTAAAAGAACATTTTAATCTGATAGGCGAATGCCTTAATGATAAAAAATAAAGCAAAAGTTTAATTTTCCTTGCAAGTTTAATTTTCCTTACCGTTTTACCACTATAACTTTCTATATAAAAACATGGAAACATTCAAATGCTTCATTTAAAACACATTACTAAATAGGTGTGATAAAATATATACAAATGTTTTTTTAAATTAAAAACACTAGATGTTAAAATGATAAAAAGCTACTCCGAGCGCTTTCGGCTAACCTTAAGCCATTGTCAAGGAGAAGAGGATTGACTGATAAAAACACTCGACGCTCGATGTTTACTGCAACAGATTGACCGGAAACTCACTTCAGGAAGCCCGCAGGTGGTCGTATCCATTAAACTGAAGGAGGGGGAAGGTAGAGAAAGCTCACTCCCCCGAGAGACCGAACTTTCCAGTAATATTAAGTAAATTAAACCAGATACGCGGAATTTGGTATGATAATACGTCATTACAACAATTTTCTGCTTGGGTTAAAATTTCCAAAGACTCTAAAATAGCACAACTATTAAAATCAGAAGCCTGGATAATGACTTTTGCTCGATTGAAAAGGATATCAATATCTTTAGTTTGAAACAACCTTGAGAGGGCGGTAGCCGGTCTATTTTTATTAATATCCTGCATATGCTCTTTAACTCTTGTTTGGAATTTTCTTGTGGTCATACCAATGTAATTGAATATCTTATTTGTTTCTTTACTTCTGTATGGGATGATATAAACTCCTGACTTACTTTCCATACTAATAGGATCAACTCTTTTTTGCACAAGATTAATTAATTTGGTGTTATCTCTAGCTATTAACGTTATACTATATTTCCTTAGGATGTATTTTAATTTTTCATATAAACGAGGAATGTAATCAACTGCCATAAATTTAACTTCATTTTTACTAATACACTCTATTTTAGCTGGTTCTGCGTGCTTAAACTTATAAATCAACTTATCAATAAATTTAGTGGAAAAACCATTACTATTAGCAATTGACTTAATTTTATCCAGTTCTTCTTGCAGGTGAGTATCGGAGCAAACTTCAAATGCACGTCTAATATAAAACCGGTAAGCTGAAGCTTTATAATGAAATGGAGAGTGGCTATTATAAGGAATTGTATTGTTTGAGCGACAAGATTTTCGAGCGACAAGCCAGACACCTGCGGGCTTCCTGAAGTGAGTTTCCGGTCAATCTGTAGCAGTAAACATCGAGCGTCGAGTGTTTTTATCAGTCAATCCTCTTCTCCTTGACAATGGCTTAAGGTTAGCCGAAAGCGCTCGGAGTAGCTTTTTATCATTTTAACATCTAGTGTTTTTAATTTTAAAAAACATTTGTATATATTTTATCACACCTATTTAGTAATGTGTTTTAAATGAAGCATTTGAATGTTTCCATGTTTTTATATAATAAACAAAGGTGAATCTGGCGTTCAAGATTGGACTATTTTATTAAGTCAATTTATTAATAACTTTCTATTTTCTTCTAAATTTTTACTTATAATGAATTTGCATAGAACCCACAGGACATTCAAATAAGAAATAATAACAATGTAGTATTTTTAGTGCAAAATTTTGGTATAACATTGTCTTAAAGGGGCGTTAAAGAAGGGACGGAAGGGAAAAAAAGGCGGGATGATATAGGAAAAAAAAAAGACTGTAATGGGAAAAAAGTGATGGTAAGGATGGGACGGTAAGGAAAATGACCCCTATTTTTAGGCAAATCCTGTTAAGACTCACTGATAGTCACAAAGTTCATTGATTTTTAGAAACAGTTATTTACATTGGATTAAATTAAAAATAATAATAATTTACCTCGAAAACTGCAGGAATAAACCTCGGGGACGGTAAGACTACCCATAAAGCCACGATGCTTGAAATTGATACTGAAATGCTGTTTTAAAATCTGCAGTGAATTTCCTGTCAAAGAATTTTAGACATTCTTTCTCTAGCATACTTCTGCATGAGAAAAAATTTGAAAAAAATTCTGTGGCTGCATCTGAAGTGATTTTCTGTATAAGTTTAACAAGAGGGATGGTAAGGATCTAAAACCCAGGGACAGAGTTTGAAAAATAATATCAACCGTAAAAATGTGTGCAGGTTCATTTTTTGCTACCTATTTATATAAAACAATTGCCCCAGTTTCGGAAAACAATAACATCGAATTGCTTTTATTGAAACAATTTTATCCAGACAGCTCGAAACTTAAAAATCAGCATCAGGGACACAGGATGGTATAGGAGTTTTCCCAGGTGTTTGGACCCCCAACATCGTCAAAACTTATTTATCTCGTTAATATTGTTATGCAATGGGATGTTCCCCAGTATATGAAATAAAAAAAACCACAAGATTATGTACTAAAATAAAAATTATTATTCAGGAACATAAAAGTCAAAAGATTGTGAGAATGCCCCATATATAATCGTAATGAATTTTGTATTCATGTATTTTTGCATAAGAGTGCAACATCTATTGCACCAAGATCAGAATCTTTGTAAAATTATTAATAATGCAAAAGCACCTCATTTGCCTCGTTTGACGTACAATTTCCGACTTGTTTAACCTGTAAATATTTACTTAAGAATGGATAGCATCTGAAACATTTATATTCTGGGTTGAGAAGACTGATATATGCACCTTAAAAAGTTTCCAAAAATGAGCAGCTGCAAAAGAAACTTTGTTTTTCAATTCCTACTATTAGTTCACGCTCTCCCTATATTTATATATATATATATATATATATATATATTTATATATTTATGTATCTTGTTCAAATTTTCAATCGTTAATAAAATACTCATTATTCATCCTATCAAGTTGAAATAAATTTTTTGAAACTTGTACTGGATGACAATGGATGTTAATACAGTTTTTTCAAATATTAATTCATTCATTAAATTTTAATTAATTTTAGTTTTGCATGGGAAACAAAATATCGGCCATTGGTTATTGAAGATCAATGAAAGTATTTTCAATAAGGGGTTACCATAGGGGGACCCTGTTCTGTCGTCAAATGCCGCTAAGTTTGTCCCCAATTTGGCGTCCAAAATTAGTCGCCAAAAGGGACGCCAACTTGGCGATATTTCTAATATTTCGCCAAATTCCCATAGAGTTCCATTGTAAACCTACTTGCTTATAGAAAATCAACAAATTGAGATATTTTAATGCAACAAAAACTAATATTAGCTTAAAGGATTATATTAAATTATTCTTTGATGACCTAAGTAGGAATTGACTTTAAAAACAAAATTTTTATATTACTTGTTATAAATGTTTCTGTGTATCTCAAAAATATATTCTAAAGATAAAGAATGCTTTCCGGAATAGTGGGTCACTCGGAAGAATTTATTTTATATTATAGTCTATTAGATTAAGAAACATTTGTCTTTTTCTACAGTGTATTTTGTCAATTAGATTTACTCCGTGTGATAAAATGACGTGCAACTGTGTCATACAAATGAATGTGGTAACAAACTAGTCGGATGTGCCAATCCTAAAACTTTCTTCTATCTCATACATGTTAATATTTCAAAATTCGCTTTCACAGTGCCAGAATTAAATGGCAATCTATGGCCATAATGAGGAATCTAAAGATATGAAATTCCGTGCATTATTTCTTGAGATAGGACTATCGAAAAAATCGTGTAAATCCTGCACAATGCAACGTAGCAACGTCTGTTAACCTGAATTAACCTAAATTAATTTGAACCTCAATTAATCTGAAGTTTGATGATAATCCGTGCATTAGTTTTAGAGATACAGCTATTCAGATTTAGAGTAAAAATCGTGAAATATCCATCATAGCAGCGCCACCTATTAAGCGATTAACAACAAAACCTAATCAGCAACAACTTGTGTCAACGTGTAACTGAATCTGAAGTTTGAAAAAAATAAGTGCATTAGTTTTTGAGAGATATATTGCTAAATCCTGGTAAAATGCAACATAGTATCGCCACCTGTTGGGCAATTAGCACCAAAACCTAATCAGAAACAACTTGTGTCAACGTGTAACTGTATATGAAGTTTGAAGAAAATAAGTGCAATAGTTTTTGAGAGAGGTATTGTAAAATCAGAGTAAAATGCTGCATAGCATCGTCACCTGTTGGGCAATTAGCACCAAAACTTAATCAGCAACAACTTGTGTCAACGTGTAACTGAATCTGAAGTTTGAAAAAAATAAGTGCATTAGTTTTTGAGAGAGATATTGCAAAATCCGAGTAAAATGCAGCATAGCAGCGCCACCTATTAAGCGATTAACACCAAAACCTAATCAGCAACAACTTGTGTCAACGTGTAACTTAATCTGAAGTTTGATAAATATCCGTGTATTAGTTCTTGAGAGAGATATGGCAAAATCCGAGTAAAATGCAGCATAGCAGCGCCACCTATTAAGCGATTAACACCAAAACCTAATCAGCAAGAACTTGTGTCAACGTGTAACTGAATCTGAAGTTTGAAGAAAATAAGTGCATTAGTTTTTTCAGAGAGATATTGTAAAATCCGAGTAAAATGCAGCATAGCATCGCCACCTGTTTGGCAATTACCACCAAAACCTAATCAGCAACAACATGTGTCAACGTATAACTGAATATGAAGTTTGAAGAAAATAAGTGCAATAGTTTTTGAGAGAGATATGGCAAAATCCGAGTAAAATGCAGCATAGCATCTCCACCTGTTGGGCAATTAGCACCAAAACCTAATCAGCAGCAACTTGTGTCAACGTGTAACTTAATCTGAAGTTTGATAAATATCCATGTATTAGTTCTTGAGAGAGATATGGCAAAATCCGAGTAAAATGCAGCATAGCATCGCCACCTGTTGGGCAATTAGCACCAAAACCTAATCAGCAACAATTTGTGTCAACGTGTAACTTAATCTGAAGTTTGATAAATATCCGTGTATTTGTTCTTGAGAGAGATATGGCAAAATCAGAGTAAAATGCAGCATAGCAGCGCCAACTATTAAGCGATTAACACCAACTCCTAATCAGCAACAACTTGTGTCAAAGTGTAACTTAATCTGAAATTTGATAAATATCCGTGTATTGAGAGTTCCGTGTACCTTTTGAGAGATATGGCAAAATCCGAGTAAAATGCAGCATAGCATCGTCACCTGTTGGGCAATTAGCACCAAAACCTAATCAGCAACAACTTGTGTCAATGTGTAATTGAATCTGAAGTTTGAAGAAAATAAGTGCATTAGTTTTTCAGAGAGATATTGCAAAATCCGAGTAAAATGCAGCATAGCAGCGCCACCTATTAAGCGATTAACACCAAAACCTAATCAGCAAGAACTTGTGTCAGTGTGTAACTGAATCTGAAGTTTGAAGAAAATAAGTGCATTAGTTTTTGAGAGAGATATTGCAAATTCCGAATAAAATGCAGCATAGCAGCGCCACCTATTAAGTGATTAACACCAAAACCTAATCAGCAACAACTTGTGTCAACGTGTAACTGAATCTGAAGTTTGAAGAAAATAAGTGCATTAGTTTTTCAGAGAGATATTGCAAAATCCGAGTAAAATGAAGCATAGCTGCAGTACTGTTGGGCAATTAGCACCAAAACCTAATCAGCAACAACTTGTGTCAATGTGTAGCTTAATCTGAAGTTTGATAAATATCCGCGTATTAGTTCTTGAGAGAGAGATGTTGTGGAAACCAAGTAAAATGCAGCATTGCAGCGCCACCTGTCGTGTGATTTACACCAAAAACTAATCATCACCAATTTATATCAGGTACTAACTGAATATAAATTTTTATAAAATTCCATGCATTAGTTCTTGAGATAGAGCGCTCACAAAATTTGTGTCAAACACAGACACAGATACAGACATTCTGTAAAAACACGTTTTTGGGAGATCTATGACCCGTAAAACGTGTAGATCCGTGAAAAACCAGAAGTCGAAAAATTTCACGAAAACAATACTTGTAAAGATAAAAGAAAGTAATAAAATTAACGTATTGGACCGTATTTTATTTGAATTACGATTCACTAAAAAAAATTCCATTTATCTTGTACAAAAAATCAACTATCTTCATGAATAATAGCTAACTCGCTTAGTAGTAGCCTAAAAATAAGGAGCAAAAAATTTTCAAAAATTATTTAAACACTTTTTTTATTTGGTAAAATCATAAGAAAAAAAATGAAAAAAATTTTTATTCTCATTCATCCATTCCATTGAGATGCTACCGATGAAGAACAGAATTATTAAAACTTTAAATATTCATGAATAATAGCTAACTCGCTTCGTAGCAGCAAAAAAAAAAAAAAATAAATAAATAAAGAGCAAAAAAATTAATTTTTTTTTTTTTTTTTTTTTTTTTTTTTTTGTAAAATTATAAGAAAAAAAAACTGAAAAAATTTTTACTTCTCGTTCATTAATTCTATTGAGATGCTACCGATGAAGAAGAGAGTTATTAAAACTTTAAATATTCATGAATAATAGCTTACTCGCTTCGTAGCAGCAAAAAAAATAAGGAGAAAAAAAATTCAAAAATTATTTAAGCACATATTTTTTGGTAAAATCATAAGGAAAAAAACGGAAAGAAATTTTTACTTTTCATTCATTAATTCTAGTGAGATACTACCGATTAAAACAGAATTATTAAAGCTTTAAATATTCATGAATAGCTCACTCGCTTCGTAGGAACAAAAAAAAAAAAAATAAGGAGCAAAAATTTTTCAAAAACTATTTAAACACATATTTTTTTGGTATAATCATAAGAAAAAAAATTCAAAGACATTTTTACTTCTCATTCATTAATTCTATTGAGATGCTACCGATGAAGAACAGAATTATTAAAACTTTAAATATCGAATACTTCAGTTAATGAGACGCGTTTATCTCTGCGAGATTTCTTATTGATTTTGGAAAAATATTCCACTGAATAAGTTTGGACTCAAAGAACATTTTGAAATGTTCTTTCGTTGATTAATTTTTCTAGTAATACCAAATAATTTCTGAAGCTAAGTATACTTTAAAGGTAGTTTATCTGATTAAAAATTCAGTTTAAACAATTTTGGGGTGAAAATGTTAACTAATGTGGAGAAGTCTATATCTGACAGTACTCTAATAAATTATGGAGTAAATATTAAACAGGGCGCTTGTAAAGGAATATAAAAATTGAAAGATTATGGTATATGTTTGTATCTTGTAATGAAAAAAAAAAAAATTTAACTCGTGAAGAAACTGGAAGTATTAAATGAGATATGTAAATATTATTTAGTTTGTGAGGGCATAGAATTTATGAAGACAGGAGATCTGATGTTTTATTTAATATACGTGGAAGTATATCTGTTTCTATTACTTTAATGTTACATAATCAGGACATTTTGAGGAAATCGAATACATAAAATTCAGCTTTATTATTTAGGACCTTTTAGAAAAAGAATACATTAGATATAGAGATAAATACATTAGTGAAAAAGTGTTAGTTATTTTTTAACATTGTACTATAGCTACCTCCGTAAGTAGGGGCCACAATATTTAATGACGGACTCATTACTCCAAAATTAGATCCGCCACTCTAAGATTTAGTACAAAACTTAATAGATCATATAAAAAGGTACAAGGATATGTCATTTAACACGACTGTGTACAATCATAATACATATGTACAGACTTTAGGAACTTCAGAAGAAATCCGCCGATTCGAAAAAAACATTTTAGCATTTCCCGCCTCTCATAAAATCTCGGGGGACAAGACAGCGGGCAACAAAAACAATCTGCGTAAAAGTATCGCAATTGAATCAAGGGAGAAATCTATTTGGGAGCCCGCTAAAATTAGGGACTGTCATGTGCTGCCATCTAGTGTAGCAATCTTTAAATATTTGTTACAGTACGAATTATTTAATTGTAAAGAAAGTTGAGGTTTATGGAATTTTTAAAAGTAACATCGCATTTTATATCTTTTATTATTCTACTAAATTTGATTTTAAAATTTGCAAAATATTATTAAGCACAATTTTAATAACTTATTATTTTTTTAGATTTTTGAAAATGACAAATCTGTACCATTTCACTTAATATGATTCAAAATTAACTTAATTTAAAATTTAGAAATGTGCGTAGAAGCATTCGCTTCCAATTTAATTACGACAAAATTTATATTTTATTGCAGGAAAACTAAACGTTGGTCGCTTGACTGAAAAATATATGTATTCAATTTAAACTTGTAGTTTATTAAGAGTTTTTAAACTGAGTGAAAACATATAAAGGACAGACGTTGAGCTCAGGACTCTTGACTTAAATGTCCAACGGTCCAGCAACCGATCTACCTGAACGACACACACAATTCACTCAGACAGCCTTGTGGCTACAACATCTAGTCTGTTAATTGAGACAACAAAGTAAACCGCGCGTAAAGGAACTCCAATAAAGGGCTGTACTTATGTAACGTTATCAACATTTTGGTACTTTTGGGCCCCCTTCCCCCCCTTACGATATCATACGTTTATCATCTCTCGAACACCCCCCCCCCCCCCGGCAATGATATCGTTATCAAAGTCTAAAAATTCTTTTGATTTGATGAGTGATATACAAATAGGGTTACATTTATTTTTCGCATACTTTATACATTCACAAGGAAGAGAAGTCAATAAAATATCCTTTTAATATATGAAATAACTTTATATTAAATTAAATAATATTTAAAAGAAATAGTTCAATTTAAAATAATTTATTAACAGCTTTTTTATTGCATACTGCATTCAACAGTAATAATGTCTTCTTGCTCTTGACCCGCACGTGTGGGGGGCGGGACAGAACTTCTTACCAACAAAGCAGACGGACAGAATTCTTTATCTTTTATTTAGTAGTGCACACAATGTATCATTTCAAACGTACTTCGCATATGGTTTCTCGAACAGCGGATTATATATGCATACATATATGCAAACAAATCTTGGAGCATTCCATATTTTGGAATTAAATAATTTTATGATCATTTAAAAATTTTAATAATAACCTTGTATTCTCATAAAAATGGATAATAGATTAAAAAAAGATAACATACAATTTTGATGTAAAGACCAAGTTAAAATAAAAAAAGAAAAATTTTGGTTGGGTGAAAAATGATGTTGCTATCAAAAGATAAACACCCCTCCCCCTATCGATATCTTACGATATCATGTGCCAGACCCCTTCTTCCCCCATAAAATGATAACGTTATATATGCACAGCCCCTAAACGATGCATACATAATTACACCTCACAATTTTAACTCAATTAGTTGACAATTTATGGGTTGTTTTTTTTTTCTTCCGCCGACCGACATAAAGGATAGTTTGTAAAAAGGGAACCCATAAAGTTCTAGTAAGTTTTTGAATTTTATATTTATATTTGTTGTCTCATTAGTATGTTATAGCAATATTTGCGTAAAACTTAATTTTTCTATATGTAATAAAATATGAATTAAAGATTTTTTTTCACCAGTTATCTAATAAAAATGTTTGTCTGAAAAAACGTATACAACTGTAAAGTTGACATTCGAAAGAAATAATTTTGTAGCGCTAATTTCTTCCTTCATCTTGAAAGTCATCTTGAAGTCTTGAAATTTTGGATACTTATAGAAGAATACCTCACATGAAACGACAAATCATAAAATTTTGAAGAAGTCATATTTACTACTCTGGGCTCTAACTTGTGTATTTTAAGCAATTTTTCTAACCGTCCCTAATTAAGTTGGAGACGTGAAATTTTGCATACTTATAGCAGAACACTTGCCATCACACGAAAAATCATAAAATTTTCAAAAAGTCTAACATTATTTACCCCTCCGGGCTCTAACTTCTGTATTTTTAGCAATTTTTCTAACCCCCCACACATTCGTCCGTATATATAAGATCACTATCTGTAAATTTATCTTCTGGCCTACGGATGAAGCATTTTTTTAAATTGTAAACATATTTATCTGAATTCACATTTTCAATCACAGTTTGCCTGGCCCGTGAGAAGATACACTGCCAAAATAGTGTCCCAACTGTTTGTCTAGTGATTAGGACGCCGGCTACTGGACAAAAGGTGCTAATTCCGACTTAGGCATGAATATTTTTAATGGGTAGGATTGGACTTTAAACGGTTGTACCGGTCTGATTAACCCTCGCGTACAAAAGATGACCATAGGACCCACAACGTACAAACCCCAAATCTTCATTAAATCCGGAAACTTAAGATAACAATTGGAACAGCGTTCACCCCCCCCCCCCGTTGCCCTTGTTTAACCTTCGGAATCTATGGTTTCAACATAACGGAGCACTTGATTACAAGACATCTCCATTGAAGCAGTACCTCGTCATGGAATTCTGGAACCAAATAATTGTGTAAAGTCGGTTTCGAAAATTGACCTCCACGTTCTCCTGATCTGACTCATCTGGACTTTTTCCTGTAGGTATACCTGAAACAGCAGGTATATGCCACCCTTCCAACAATCATTGCAGGACTTTAAAGGACACATTACGGACACTTATGCCAACGTGCAACCCTCTATGCTCCAAAGTGTGCAACGTGAAAACAAGGATCCAAATGTGTGCTGACGGTGAGGAGTTTGAACATCTTAAATAAAATGTTGTTATAACTAGTTGTTTGTTTCTTTCTAAGATCGTTTTATGACGTCACAGTGTAGGAAAGTACGAAAAACAAATGCACGTTTTAACCGTTCTATTCGCATCAATTTCCACAATGTGTATTTTCGTACTAAACTGATGATGCTCTACAAATTTTTAAATCACTTTTTCCCTCTCTCTTTCCGTTTTTGAGATAGGAATGCTGACTCCGCAGCACTTCCTCAGGTGGCACCGTAGGCGGTTTCATTCAGTAGCGCATGGCTACTTTACTAGACCTAGACACCACTTTTATGAATATATCAGTAGCCATTCCGAAGTTAGGAGAGTGCTGCCAAGGGAGTTTAGTGGGCATACTGTATATGTACTAATGTATTATTGTTAAAAATTCTTCAATTTCTATGTATTTCCTGTAATGAGAATAAATAATAATTTCTTACATAAAATGGTAATGTTGGTGATCGGAAAGTTTCTGCCAATAGTTGTATCACACATAAAATTGGAACTAAGCTTTAAAAAGCAGACACTGAACAATATTATTCCACTTACACTCTTAATAGCACAATTTTAATAAAATATGAACATTTCATTTTGATTAAAAATCTAAACGACTACTTACGGATTTATCGGAAAAGTTGATTGTTTTTTTTTATTATTATTTTAAGCAACATACAACAGATTTAATACAAATCAAAAAGAATGGACTTACACCTTCTAATTTCCCTATTTTATTTTAATAGTAATTTAACTTATCGAAATTTTAAATTTGGCTTAGGGAATGTAATAAAATGGATACGAAGGAAATTGTATCAAATGTGTTAAAAATATTTAAAATCTTAATTTAAAAATCGCTCATAGACTATATTTTCGAAAGACAAACGAGGTTCGAACCCAAATTATTCAAGAAATGCCACCAAACAGTTTTTGCGTCTCTGTAAAAGAACGATAAGATCTACATATGCTTGATTTGCGAATTCATCTACAATACTTGTAGAATAAATACATAGCCGCAGTTTGGTTCGAATTATTTAAGGATTTCAGGCGTTATTTAGTGATGACGAATTTTATATCTTGTGATTTTGTATGTTCCTGTAAACGGAATATACGAGCTACGTACATGAGTAACGAAGTCATTCAATATACTCCCCAAGATCTGTCCTAATTATGTTCAAATTGTTTCACAAAATGGGACCTTATCTTGAGGAAAAGATTTACATTACATAGATAGACCGTTAACGAACTGATTGCAAAAGGTCGATTTCTAAAGAAATAAATCATAAATCAATTTCATAAAGAAACCAATTTTTCACAATTACTCCACAGATAATGATAAAGAAGACTTCCCTTTTTAATCGCAAAAAGAAGCGAAACGAAATCAGCATAAATGTATTTGGAGATGTTATGAGTTTATAAAGTACCTGTATTAAACATAATAAAACGGGATATTTTGAAACGCGCAGTGACAACCATAATACAGTAAGCAGCACTTCGGAACAAGGTCCTTAAGGTACATACATAGTAGATCGATGTGTGCAGACTGTACAGAGAAATATAAATAATGGATAATATAGAAATGACTCTGCAATAATTGCTTCGTCGGGAACTGAATGAAGACTATATGAAAGTAAACGTGAGCATAAAGAGAATTTCTATACTCGATATTATCACCTAACATAGTTAAGTCAGAATCGAATATTGTTGAATTCAAGCAATAACGGGCGATAGAAAATGGAAATCACGTTTACTAATATAATCGTCATTAGATATAATTTAATTATACAGCATAAAGAAGTGTTTCAATACCCTAAAATTCAATAAACTTGTTCATATGTGGATAAAGGGATTGCACACCAACAAATACTGTTTAATCTGGTTATATTCGCTCCCAATATTTCATACGTTAGATCTAATGACAAGTCTAGGACAGGAGAATACATTCTAGAAACTTAGGCATGAAATGCCTCTATTACAGAAATACTGGTATTATATTGGAAGTATTACAATAAAATGATTCTATTACTACTCGCTTTATATCGGAACTATTTGTAAATAGAAAGCAATATCACAGAAAAATTGGCAAAGAAACAGCGAAGTATATCTAGGAAATG
This sequence comes from Maratus speciosus, assembly GCA_963932465.1. Classification (NCBI taxonomy): domain Eukaryota; kingdom Metazoa; phylum Arthropoda; class Arachnida; order Araneae; family Salticidae; genus Maratus; species Maratus speciosus. Next base: position 679,827,386 of record OZ010787.1, on the reverse strand, counting down.
TTAGTTCAATACCCACTGAAATGTAAATACTCCGTCGTGACAATATTTTATCCCAATGTTGCATACATTGTCCAAGATAAAGACGCTATAAAGAATAGAAATACAATATTGTTCTGTTACTAGGGTTTATTCATGATATGTTAATATGAATAATTAAAAATTCTGATAAAATCACGAGACAAAACTTTGTGTGGTAAAAAATTTTCATTGTTCATTTCACTTCTCATCATTTTACCAAATTTACCACAAATAATAAAGTACTATTAGATCTAAAAAAAATGAAATATTAAAATTAGGTTTCTATTAGCTTTAAAATTTGCTTGTAACAGATAGAACAGCACAATTTAAGTATTTTTATGAAACGTTACTATTTTTAAAAGTTTTTCTTTATTAAAAGTTCTAGGAATTTGTTTATTTTTTTAATGAATCTATTATTGCAAGTGGAAATTAATATAAGAAAAAATAATATAAAAGAAATTGTTATAAAAGGCTGAGATTAGTTTCTACTTGCATTCGAAATTGAATCCATTTTTAATTTCTATGAAGTAATGTAGCTTCTTCAGTTCTGTTTCACTCTAATAAGAAGAACAATAGAACAGAATTACGGAAATGCTTTATTACTCGTTTCTATGGATACAAATGAGATGTTTCTGTACGATAAGGATGGTTTCTATGGGAAGAATCTTATCTTTATGTTTCGAAAAATTAAATGCTTCCTTTTTAGTTACTGTAGAAACTTATGTTCAAAATTAAAAAGGAAAGATCACAGGAGAGGATAAACAAAATATAATAGTTTTACGAAAGCATGATAAAAAACTTTTTAAAGTTTTTTTTAACTTTTATTAAAACTTTATGTATGTATGTATATATATATATATATATATATATATATATATAGCCATAATATAATTACAAATCATCATCTATTCCTATTACAATAATTAATTTAATAAATTTAGCAGCAAATTATAACTAACATTATACAAAATACAGATGGAACCCTATACATGTAATATTAATTAAGCAAAATCCACCAATTAGCCAGCACATTGCATACGATTAATCCATATTTGCATATGAAAAACCACCAAAATATTTTTGAAAAAAAAATATTAAAGACTTATGAAACAAGAAACCAGCCAAAAATCGTTGAACACTTAAAAGACATTGTAAACAGAGAATAGATCAAGTGGAAGGAAGGAGGGAGCCAGAAGCTTATATAGCATTTCACTTCATCAGGGGGTACATGAAACGCCAATATAAGCAAAAGCATAGTCGATTTCCGTACAAGAATCCAGCATAAGCTAAAAATAGATTCCTGATACACCCAATCGACCACACACCATAAAAAAGGCTTAAAAATCCCATGACATGTAAATTTAATGATATAAAAATTTAATCATAACAGATCCTTAATAATAAATAATTTTAATTTAAAGAAACAAATTCGAAGACATACCAAGATATAGAATTTCAAAGACCACTTTAAACCATGAACAAGCAGCAAATTAATCACAGCAAATGTCCCGCCGATTTATTTTTACAGTTAAAAACGAATTCTTACGTTTTCGAAACTACATAGTGTTCCGAAGAAATACACAACGACAAATAAAAATAAAATGACATATCGACATTATTATATAAAAATTATCCTATAATAAATTATTACTAAAAATATATAGAATAAAATTATTTAAATTTAAGCGTATAATTACATAGAGAAACATTAAAATATAATGAATGAAATGGCAACAAACTTATTTAAACCTAAATAAATTATTTAGTGCTGCCATCTGGCGTAACAATTTAAAGAACACAGACAACTTGAAATTTTTTTATAGTGCTGCCATCTGTTGTGATAATGTAAATTCCTAATGTAACAGTATAACTATTTCATCTAATCTTAAAACGCAAAAAGAACAATTTAATAAATCATATTTAAATATCGATAATAATCGCTTATCATCAATAATAATGTTTATAATTATTTTTAATTATTTATTAAATATTAAATAGTAAGTAAATTAAGACTAATATCAGTCAAGCCATAATATTATAAAATAGAATGTTTATTATGCACATACTAAATTTAATGTTATAAATTCCAAATGTACATTACATAATAGGGGGGGGGGTATGTAAAAACGCATTACAACATTCCATCATACTGTTAATTACAATTAACAAACTATAATAACGTACACTATAATAAATTTATTCTGAAGTAAATCACTAAATGTAACAATTCCATATCAATATAATATAAATATCACAATACAGTGTCAAGGTCAACAAAGCTCACGATGACCACCATAAACATACAAACCAACGAATTAACGAACCATTACCATTATTTTTTTATACTTTTATTTTTATTTTATTATTATTATTATTTAAATATATATATTAAATCAATATTTGCGTATAAATTATCCAGACAACACCTCCCTCCTCCATAGTCTAACATCTACCCACCCAGCCATTCTATTTAAATTTTTATATATATTTTGTATTTTTAATTTTTTTTGTTTATTTTTATTTTTATAGATTTTTTTATAAATATCGTTTGATACGCATAATGTTAATATTAACATACAAAAAACCGCCCCACTAAACATTGTTTAGATCATTAATTAATTGTAGATTAATGAATATATGAATTTCTTAGGAAAACCATGATTTAATGCATTATAAATTAATTGTTTAATGTTTTTATTTATAAGATGTGATGAACATAAACTTTTGATTCTATATAAATGATTTATTAAAATATTACGATAAACTGAAATATGTAGACAGGATTTAAAATGAGTAAATGTGTTAGCTTTGAATTGGAAGTCTTTACGTTTGTCAAAGATCAGTAATAGTTTTGTTTTGTGCGATTATTATTTTTAGATCTAAAACGTTAATGGTATTATTTGTTAATAGGTTTTCTGTCAATTCTAAATTCGTTGGATAATCAACTGGAAACTGAGTAATATTTGATTGTTTAGTGTCAATCAAAATTATGTCATCAATATATCGATATAGTAATACATTATCATCACTGAAATTACGTTCATATTAATATAAATCAGACATTAAACTGGATGTTGATCCGCCTTGTGGTATTCCTTCTACTTGTAGATAAATAATATTATCTTGTAAGATATAGTTATTATAGATTATAAATTAGTAAGAGTAAGAAAATATTTTAAATCCATATATGAAGGAAGAGTTAATTTATTTTTATATGTTTTAAATAGTGTATTAATTATATTGTGCAAGTCGTTAAGATTTATATTATTAAAAAGATCTTTGAAATCATATGTACGAATATTTTTAACATATTTAATGTCTTTAAGTACATTTACTAATTGATAACTGTTTTTTATACAATGTTTATTATCAATTTCTGCTGTTAGATTGTAAATTTGACTAAGAATTTTTAATAATATATTGTTTGCATAATTATTATATGTATTACATCCAATTGTAACTGTTCTGAATTTAAGTGGTGTTTTATGAAATTTAGGAATGAGTACTAAATATGGATAGTTAAAGTTAGTAGGAGTAAAATTTAGTAGTTTATAAAAAGCACTAATCTTATGATTGTTAACAATAATATCATCATTAGTTTTTTGGAAAGACTTATTTGATGAAATACAAGATGTAAGAAGATGGTGATAATATGATTTGCAGATAATTGCATAATTATTAAGGGATTTATCAATATATGCGATTACAAAATCTTTTTGAATATATTTAACCTGTTGGAAAATGCGTTTGGTATTGACTTTAACAAGATTTAATGCATTTGTCTTAAGAGCATCAGTTAACTTTTTAATTACCAGTATTTTCCACTGATTAAAATAAGCAATAGGTTTATTGTCATAAACAGAAATTTTATATATAAATAAATCAATATCATATGTAAATTGCTTTAGAATTGAATTTAAATTAAGTTTGGATGGAATTCTAAATTTAGTACCATATCCCATTAATTTTCTTAATGAAAAATCTTTTACAATATTAAGATTACCCGTAATAATATGACCATGATCTTTATTAATGTATTGCTTTAGTGAGGGGTCGTTACATTTACAAGGGAAAGTACTTGTAGCAGATGTATTTTTTGAAAAAGAGTTAATTAAAAATCTTTCTTCCTAAAGGAATTGGATATTTAATATAATTTATATATATATATATATATTAAACCATTAATTAAACATTACCGGCCATCATCAAAAACCGCAATATTGTGAAATGACAATAAAAATGGATACCAGAAACCTATAATATAGAACTGTATGTATAAAATAATGTGCCTTATACATAATATATGTGAGTATATATATATGTGTGATAAATTTGAAATAACAAATATATGAAGAAATTGATAAAGTTCTAAATATGATTTAGAAATGAACATATGAAACCAGTATGTAAAATAAGAAACTATGAATGACTCACAGAATCATCAGAGGAGCTTCTGAGCTCATTCACAGAAGATGCGTTATTTCATCCAATTTTGTCGGCATTAATCGTAAAATGACAAAATTTAGCTCCTTATAATGCAAGCATTACAGAAAATAGATTGGATCTGGATTAATAAATTGGAACTGGATTAATAACAATAATGTTTAGAGTTGCCATCTTAAGTCCAAAAAAAATAAAAAATAAAAGGAATGAAAATGATTCAATAAATCAAGAAAATACTTAGATTAACTTTTAGTTAAACTAGAATGAAAAAATAAGAATAAACTTAATAAGTACTGAGTGAATACAAAATAAAGAAAAGGAATAAATTAATACAAATAAAGAAATAAAGAATTATATAAAAATAAATAAAAGGGCAATTGATTAAATTAATGTTTTAAAGACAAAAAATTATAATATAAAAAAATTAGAATATAAATAACATTTAAAAACATGAGGAATATTTGAGATAGTAAAATTTAGCCTTGTATTATGTAAATAATTGTGAAAATTTAAAAAGCTATGAGGAATATTGAGATATTAAAATATATCCTTAAATGATGATGCAATATGTGAAATTTTATTATGCTAAATGCATGATACACCATAATTTTTTTTAATTATATGTCCGTACAATATATAAGCATATATACATACACTTATACACGCTCACACACATAAAAACATATAAGGTTTTAAACTTGTTTTAGCATTCCCGACCTCAGCCCTCCATAATGGTATTTTTATTTTTTATGTTTTTAGTGTATAATGTATGGAAAAACATACACATACTATATATATATAAATGTAATATATATATAATACAAGTCAGTCCAACTGAATACCTCATTTAACCTTTTATGTACTAAGCTATGAATTCGTGAAAATTTTTATCTTCTAAAGCATTTTTCGTGAATTGTTTAAACTATATTAGAAGATTTATATAATCATTTAATAAATTTTAGAAGGGTTTTAGAAGGATTCATTAAATTTGAATTTATAGTGAATTTGAGCAGTATTTATAACCCCGCTCAATTTTTTTATTTTAAATATTTTTCTTAGTATTTCGTAGAATTAGGAAATTTACAAATATGATGTTCTTACAATAGGAATATAAAACTATTTCCGAATTGAAAAATCTCACCCCGCCCTAATTCCCCAACACCAAGAAATCTGAAAAGATGCAAAGGCAAAAGAAATCATCCTTTTAAAAATATTTTATTTTGTGTAACCAATAATGCTTTTGAAATTGATAAAGTAATGTATCTATAACTGTGTTACAACTAATTGATGTATTAAATGAATTTTATAACAAATTATTTTAATGGTAATTATAAGTACAGTCAGTAGGTAAAGGGTTAGTAGGAGAAAACCCATTTCAGAAATATTTAAGGAGGTACCTATACCTAAACTTAAATTTACACTATGTGTAAGACTACTTAAAAGACGACAACATTTAAAAGATGCTAAATTACTTTAATACCTTAGTGCTTTCAACTATAAAAAACATAGTCTTCGTCAGAGGAAAATAAGAAATAATATTGTTATTAACGTCTAGTTTTCAAAATCCACGTAGATGATGACGAAAGGAGTGAAAGTGGAAGTTGGGAAACAATGGAAAAATAAAACATCGATATAGGGAAGTGAAATATTACTCGTTTTATGATACTTTAAGCAAACTGAGCCAAATTCTGGGTATATTGTAGGATAAAACATCATTACGAACGGTATTTTCTTTAGTAATAAAAATTATATATCCCTCAAAGAATTATCATGATTTAATTATCCGCGAATCAATAGAAATTATTACTAAAGAAAATACCGTTTGTAATGATGTTTTATCCTACAATATACCCAGAATTTGGCTCAGTTTGCTTAAAGTATCATAAAACGAGTAATATTTCACTTCCCTATATCCATGTTTTATTTTCTCATTGTTTCCCGGATCTAAAAATTGGCTTCCACTTTCACTCCTTTCGTCCTCATCTGCGTGGATTTTAAAAACTAGACGTTAATAACAATATTATTTCTTATTTTCCTCTGACGAAGACTATGTTTTTTATAGTTGAAAGTACTAATGTATTAAAGTAATTTAGCATCTTTTAAATGCTGTCATCTTTTAAGTAGTCTTACACATAGTGTAAATTTACGTTTAACTTTTAAAGATGAATTATGCATTTCTATTTATTTATTTACTTAGGTTATACCTATCTGCAAGGTCGAAAAAAGTGTGTATTTGTGGGTATGTATTTGTGGAAAACAAGATATTTTAAACCTATCATAATTTATTCATTACACTTAATTTTTTATTTTTTTTTTTATTTATTTTTTTTTTTTTTTTTTATTTTGTAACGACGAAAAGAAATTGGGTGACTCAGTCAGAAAGGCTCCTCGAAGATTTTGTTATTCTGGTATCCTTCCACCGTGATCAGCGTAACTCTATCAAATGCTATCTGAAAATATAAGAAAGCATCATGTATTTACTTCGAACACTTAAGGGATCTCAGGACTCTTAAAGTTTTAAAATTTTCGAAATTTTAATTTTTTTAGATGTTAAACTGCTATCTATTTTAACACTTTGATATATTTTTTTTTACTTGAAATTCCTATTAGAACACAAGTTATGGATTTTAGAATTATACCCGCACAATAGCCGAAGCAGCGTTTCCGAAATTTTGAACTCATTTTTCTCTAAATGATGTTTTTTGGCATAACTCACACGATATCTCAAAAACTTCTGAATATTTTTTTTCTGTCATTTTCAAAACACATATTTCATGTTAGTCTGTATAAACTGAACCTAAAATTTCCTTTTTATTCTTAAAAAATAATATAACCTAATAATAATAACCTATTAATAAATAACCTAAATATTATTAATAATAATAAATAAGTTAAAACTGGTGTGAATGACTAAGAACAAACAATCTTCTCAAAACTTGTGTTTATAGAAAACCTTTTTCTGTTTCTAACCCACCTCATGCTCTCTCAAATCATCCTGTCAACCAAAAAATCGGTGTTTTTTACACGTATGTAAATCGTGCTCTCAAAATTTGTTCCGATTCTGTATCCCTTAAGGAAGAGCTTAATTACTTAAAAACCGTTGCTGTCAAAAGAGGTTTTAATCGTTCTGTTATCAATAATGCTGTGAAGAAATTCAATAGACCATCTAATAGTTCTACTCTTTCCAAATCTGTCAAAAACAAACCTGATAATTTGGTTGTCCTCCCCTTTTATCCTCCTTTATGTTTCAAGTTAGCTAAAGTTTTACGGCGTTTCAATTTTAACATTATCTTTAAACCTGTCAATAAATTCAAATTCCCCTCCACTAAATCTCCTGTTCCTGATCTTCGTAAATGGGGAATTTATAAAGTTCCTTGTAATGGTTGTGATTTATCTTATATTGGTCAAACTAAAAGGAATCTCGAAATCCGCTTAAAAGAACACTTGCGTTATGTAATCAATCAAGAATTTTCTAAATCTTCTATTGCCAAGCACTCTTGGGATTCCGGCCATAGTTTTAATTTTCAAAATGCTAAAATTATCTCTAATGCCAATAGTATCTCTGAATTGGACTTTCTTGAAAATTTAGCTATTTATCTTAATCGTGATGTTATTGTTAATGATGAATCTGATTCCACAATGCTCTCTGCAGCTTGAAAAAACCTTTTCAGTATTACCATTTAATTTATTTTTGTATTATTATTAGTCTTTTTTTTTTTAAATATATATTATTTATTTATTTATTCATTTTCAATTTCATGTGTTCCCATATTGGATTATATGTATTTTTCCCCCTCCCATTTTTTGCCCCTCCTACTTTGTGTTCTTTTGTTTTGATTATTCTCTTCTGTGATAGGCTGTTGTCTTTTACTTTCCTATTGGCTGTTGATTTCTAACTTCCTATTGGCTGTTTCTTCAGCTTGTTTCCTTTCCCTTGTCTCTCATTTCAGTCTTGCCTCTGCTTTCATAGTAGAAGGGCGTCTTTTTTGCGCCTGACGAAGAAAGACTCAGATCTTTCGAAAGGCCTAGCGCATTTACAAATTTTTGATGGTGTTTCAAGAAGATTGTTTGTTCTTGTTCTTAATAATAAATAACCTAAAAAATATTCTTTTTAGGTGATTATATTGTTGAAATTTTCTAAATATTTCATTAGCTAAATACAACCTTGAATTAAAAATATAAAAATGCTTTAAATACAAATTTATTTAGGTTCAAGGTAATTATTACAATCTTAAGTATAAGTAAGCACCAAATTTTTCATTCTAGTTACAAAATTTCTTTTGTAATCCTGCGCGTAATCTGATACGCAGATTTTCTGCTCGTTCAATGGCTGACAGTTTGGAGCCTCCTGTAAGTGTTAATTCTGCAACTTGCAATTTTTTAAATACATGAAATGCAAGAACATACCTATATCTTTCATTGCAATTAAAATTGTATCTTAAAAACAAATATATTTTTAAGATATTATATGTTGAAAATGGTCTTTTTTTCCCCATTTTTTCCAATTTTAAGAATCCGGAGACCCCTTAAGGGGACCACGGAGCTTTATTTGAGCAAAAAATCGACTCAAAAATCGAAACTTTTTTTGTGCCTATTATTATCCTCCAGTTCGTACTGAGCCATTTCCGAAAATTCGAATCCGCAGATGCGATTATTTTTCGCACAGTTCCAAGTGTTTGAATTTTGTACACAAACAATTTTTCGGCCATTTAAAGCCGAAGCGGCGTTTCCGAAATTTTTAACTCGTTTTTCTCTAAATGACGTTTTTGGGCATAACGCGCACGATATCTCAAAAACTTCTGAATATTTTTTCTGACACTTTCAAAACACATGTTTCCTCTTAGTCTGTATAAACGGAACCTAAAATTTCCTTTATATTCTTAAAAAATATATTCTTTTTAGGTGATTATAGTGTTGAAATTTTCTAAATTTTGAATTAGCTAAATTAGCTAAATTTTGCATTCGACAACCTTGAATTAAAAATATAAAAATGCTTTAAATACAAATTTATTTAGGTTCAAGGTAATTATTACAATCTTAACCCTTAAATGCCTGATTTTTCTAAAATCATTGTAATAATATTTTTCGGCTTTCATTTTTTAAATAAATCATGGGAAATACTTTAAAAAATCATATTTTGTTTTAAGTGTGGTTTACGGCTAAAAAACAGTTTGTTACTAATCGGCAATACTGGTCTTTAATTGAAAAAATAATTTTCTTTGATAAAATTCTATAATATTAAAACACACAAGAATTTTAGGAACTATAATAAGAAATACATTTTACTTGCTCACTGCAGAACAAAATACGGTATTTAGCAAGCTTTCACACAAACCAAAAAGAACAAGTAGCAACAATTGAAAGAATAAATCTATCTTTATTCTTAAACAGCACAAGTATTGCCATCTACATGTTGAAAATCGATTTAATATTTTTTTCAGAATGTATTTTATTGGCAACATTAGGCATTATAGCTTCAATATTATTCTAATAGTATTTTAGAAGCCTAAATTGGGTATGTTGCCGAAAAGCAACACCAGGCATTTAAAGGTTAAGGGGACCACGGACCTTTATTTGAGCAAAAAATCGACCCAAAAATTGAAAAATTATTTTGTACCTATTATTATTCTCCAGTTCGTTCTGAGCCAATTCCGAAATATCGAATCCGCAGATGCGATTGTTTTTCGCAAAGTTCCAAGCGTTTGAATTTTGTACACAAACAATTTTTCGGCCATTTAATATACTTTAAATCTGTTTTTCTCAAAACTGATTTTTCGACGTTTTTAGATATTTGAAATGTTCCATGCGTCTTAATCTTTAATCAAAATTCATGAAATTGATAAAGAAAAATTATGATATTGCTTACGAAGAAAGTGTATGCATTTTAAAATTCGGCTTCATTAAGGTAATTAAAGGGTCTAGCCGGATAAGCATAGCGAAATGGCCCCCACGGCCGATGTTTGAAATAACATGTGTGGTCATAAGACTCACAATGAGAATACAATATAGAGGGTTTTTAGCCCCTGTTCTTGAGTTAATCGGGGAAGTTTGCGCCGGCGCTCCAATTTTTGAGATAGGTTTTTCTAAAAATCGATATTACAGCGCCACCTACCGGCGAAATTTTTGCAAATTAAGGGAGGACCTGCTTGACATGGCCAAAAGCATACACAAAAAATTTGGTTCAATTCTATGCATAACTTGATACACTTTTCGACGGTACAATATTCAAAATGCACAAAAATCGCTATTACAGCGTCCCCTACCGGCGGATTTTTCAAATTAATGGAGGATCTACTTGCCATAGCCACAAACTTAAAAAAATTTGGTTCAATTCTAAACATAACTTCATACATTTTTCGATAGTACAATATTCAAAATGCCACAAAAATCCCTATTACAGCGTCCCCTACCGGTGGATTTTTTTCCATATTAATGGAGGACCTGCTTGCCATACCCACAAACTTATAAAAACAAGTAATATAAAAATTGTGTTTTTAAAGTCAAATCCTACTAAGGTCATCAAAGAAAAATTTAATATAATGCCTTAAGCTAGTATTAGTTTTTGTTGCATTAAAATATCTCAATTTGTTGATTTTCTATAAGCAAGTAGGTTTACAATGGGAATTTGGCAGTCTATGGCAATTTGGCGAAATATTAGAGATATCGTCAAATTGGCGTCACTTTTGGTAACTCATTTTGGTAGTCAAATTTGGCGATATATCGCCAAGTTGGCGACAAACTTGGCGGTATTTGGCGACAGAACAGGACCCCCTATGGTAACCCCCCTTATACATATGAAGATGCATTAAATGCTTCAATAACCAATGGCCGCCATTTTGTCTCCCATGTAAAAATATAATTAATTAAAATTTAATTATTAATTAAAATTTGAAAAAACTGTATTAACATCAATTGTCATCCAGTAAGAGTTAAAAAAAAATGTCTTTCAACTTGATAGGATGAATAATAAGTATTTTATTAACGATTGCAATTTGAACAAGATATATATATATAAATAAATAAATAAATAAATAAATATAGAGAAAGTGTGAACTAATAGTAGGAATTGAAAAATTTGGTTCAATTCTATGCATAACCTTATACACTTTTCGATGGTACAATGGCGACATAAGGACATACGGACAGACATTTTCCATAAACATGTTTTTTTGTGATCTCTGACCCCTAAAACGTGTAAATCCGTCGAAAACCGGAAGTCGAAAAAAAATTTAGATTAGAATACTTTCTTCTATTGCAGATAGAAGAAAGTAATAATTACATGTGAGTACGAAGAAAAAAATAGATAAATATCATTATAGGTAAAGGATTAGTTTAACCGCAGCTAACGAAAGAAACGCACCACTATATTTCCACCCCACTTGACTATCACGCGAGGAAGATAAGCTGGATTTCATTCATTGTTGAATATACATCTGATAAAATTAAGTCGAGATCAGTTAAAAATTGCTGCCTGTATTTTTCGTTGGCTATGAGTTTAACCCTTTCGCGACGTATAGCGTGCAAACAATCCTTAATTCATCCATCATTATTACTTTTTTATATCTTCAATAGAAGAAAGTATTGCAATCGAAATTTTTTTTTGCTTCCGGTTTTCGACGGATTTACACGTTTTAGGGGTCAGAGATCACAAAAAACATGTTTATACAAAATGTCTGTCTGTCAGTCTGTGTGTCCGTGTGACGCCATTGTACCATCAAAAATTGTATGAAGTTATGCATAGAATTGAACCAAATTTTATTATTAAGTTTTTGGCTATGACGTGCAGGTCCTCCATTAATTTGGAAAAGATCCGCCGGTAGGGGGCGCTGTAATAGCGATTTTTGTGTGATTTTTGTACATTTTGAATATTGTACCATCGAAAAGTGTATGAAGTTACGCATAGAATTGAACCAAATTTTTTGTGTATGTTTTTGGCCATGGCAAGAAGGTCCTCCCTGAATTTGGAAAAATTCCGCCGGAAGAGGGCGCTGTAATAGCGATTTTTGTGCAATTTTCAATATTGTACCATCGTAAATTGTATGAAGTTATGCTTAATTCTAATAAAAATACTAATAAAATTAATTATAATGAAATATTGACATGAGATAGAAGAAAGTTTTGGTATTGGCAAATCCAACTAGTTTTGCAATTGTTTTTTAAATCAGTATTTTTGACTTATTGAATGATGGGAATTTAAATTAAATTAGACAGTAATTTCGTTTTAGAAATACTCATGTCAAAAGATTAAAAATTGTGGGTTTGAAATAATTTCAAATGATCCATTTACTTCAAATAAAAATACCTTAATTATCAAATATAACTCTTTCTTGTTTTATTTGAAATAGTTACAGCGTTTCGTAGTTAATAAAAGCAAAATAGAGAATAAACAAGCGATCACTTTAAGTTAAGGGGAACAGAAAGGCTTGAAATTACGAAAATTGACTGAAGTTTGATCGTAGTTTAGAAAGCCTATAATTATTTAAGAATAATACTTGCTTTTGCATTATGTTTTATAGAAATAAAAATATTTGTTAAAAATGGAAAACAAAACATAACAAAAATTTCAGCAATGTACGACAAAATTTTATCTTGCAAAACTAGTTTTGCTTCGTTTTTGAAGCCCGTATTCCATGTTTTTTAATCTTTATTTCTTCTTAATACATTGTCTTCTGATTATACCTTAAGTCAAGAAAAAAATTGTTAAAAAATTAAAAAATATCTATAATAAAACAAATATTTTTCAAATATCCATAAATATTTTTGATATTTTTTGTTATAACTTGAATGTAAATGTTGCTTGTTTGTTTTTCAAGCATGGTGTGTAAAAAATGTAATTTCCATTATGTAAAAAAATGAACATGGGAATCTTTTAGCTTATTCAAATGTTATCGTGGAATCTCGTACGGCCGTAATTTTAGGAATTTTCGTACCAGACCAAATGTACGACATCACTATTAGGTTCAATCTTTATAAAAATAATTTAACCCTTTGAATACTGAAGTCTAAAAACGCAGCATTCATTAATCATTCAATATCATTCAAAATAGCATTCAAAATATGGAAAACGTCCCAAATCTGAAATATGCTTATTTTTTTTCTCCCACTTTGATTATAGTAAAGAAACTAATGCTCCCTATTTGTTGTGATAAAGGGAATTGCGAGCTTCTCACACCAGGAAAAAGTCTTAATGGCGAACGATACAAAAGTTTTAATCATTAGTAGAGATATTTTAACAAAATACACCTTATACTGGATACAGAAGATGGTATCACCACTTCCAGTGATTTTACAGAATTGCATCGTCAGGCTACATAGATGGTCCGCGGTATACCAAAATATAAAGGATCTAGAGCGGGAAATTTTGCCGTATATGGGACATTGTACCATGCGATTTTCACCTTTAACTCGTTACAAAACAACATTGTACGGAAATAATTTCAGATTAAAGATAAAGTGCGAGAAACAATCGATGAATTCATAGCATCAAAGACAGCCTTTTTCATTGCCACGGAATCCATGAGCTATTTCAATGTTAGTAAAGAGAAGTAGACGCTAATAGGGACCATATTGATTGTGGTTCGTATTTTATTTATATTTTATTAATAACTTTCTGACCATACCGGTGTTTTACTTAAATATACCTGAAGATTTTAGTTATATAACCTTGAGTATACCTTAAATCAGTGTTGCATGATTTTATATATTTAAAGGGGTCCGGGACACATTTTCAAAAAAAATTTATTTATTGTGTTAAAATTCTGAATTTTCTTGTGATGGTCAACCATATCATTTGTAAACAAAATCACGTGATAACACTTCTCATATTTTAAAAAAAAGTATTTAAAAATTATTAAAAAAGTGGGGTAATTTAAAATCGTTATACCTCGAAATATTATTAATAGAATTTCATTTTTTTTTCATTTAAATAAACAGAAATATATAAGTTTTAATTTGTATTCAGAATTTTTAAAAATATTAATTAAAAAAATTTTAAATATTTAACAAAAAATGTTCAAAGAAAGTAGTGCAACTTTTTTTAAAAAAAATCATATTTTCAAAAGTAAATATTTTTTTTGAAATAAGCTCAATCAAAATTAAAGTAAAACAATTAAAAGGGACATGTGACTTTAATGATTTTTGACTTATAAAAATTTAAATACGAGAAATGTTGAAAAAACTCATGAAGAAAAACGCATTTTTACAAGAAGTCGTTTCCATGACAGCCATTGCTTGAAAGCTAGATTTTGAAAACAAACCAAAATGAAAAATTTAACATTTCTTGTTCTAATTAAGATAGAAACATGATTTAAAAGTCATTTTAAGCAGGAAAAAACAGACACTTTTAATGAAATAAAGTGTTTTTACAAAATTTGAAGATTTTTTGTGTCCCGGACCCCTTTAAACGAAAATCTTCACAATCGAAACTAATGTTAGGGCCTCCAATGTCTTCGACTACGTACACGCTCGAATTTGTGCGATATATTTTAAACTACAATCTTTCATAACAAATTTAATGTTGAGGGCCACACTGCATTCGGCAGCGTACATACCAAATGCCTTCAGAAGCATATACTCTCGAATTTTTATGATTTTATATTTTAGACTACAATCTTTCCAATCGAACTTAATGTTGAGGTCCCTGCTGTTCTCGGCGATACAAGCTCTCTAATTTGTATGGTTTTACATTTTTAAATGAAAGTATATCCAAACGCGCCTAGGGTTATGGGCGCCCACACTTTTCGGCAGCGTATACCATGGGTTCAAAGTACGCTCCGGTATGTTTTTGCAGATGAACCTCAAATATAAATCACTGTACATTTGTCAAACGAAAACATTTCCAAACGAACTAGGGGGCGATTGCCAATTCCATTTCTGACATTTAGATACAGTCAGTTCCAACCAAACGTTCGTGAGAAAACCTGAATAATGTAAAACAGCACCAGCCATTCACTATTTTCAAAGCGAAATGTTATCTTCCAGTTTATTGACAATCTTTGATGAAAATGTAGAGACTTACTCGAACATGCGCAGAAATGAAAACTTCTCCAAAAATGTTGTAAAGCACAATTAAAATGGGTAACGATATATTTGAGGATATCAAAAAGCATTTAGAGAGGAAAATCTCTGACGAATCTGTTCAGCAACTTCAAGAAAATATTTTATTTTGAAATAGCAAACATTAATATTTTTTAAGAAAAACATATCGTCAAAACTGCAAACGAGCCAGACATATCAGGGTATTTTTTATTTTTTCTATTTGAGTCAGTAACAAAGAGATGGTCTTTAAAATTAGGAGAAAAAGTAGAAAAAAGGAAAACGAAGGCGACCCTTCCTCCGACAAATATGAAATTGAAAAGAAGAAAGAATTCATGGAACGTACACCTTTTATCACATCATATGTAGATGCAGTAATAACTAAACTAAAAAATATCGTTTCTAATGCTCTTCTTATGATGGGATCAGACGTACACAATATCACACACAATACTACGTACCTATCAAAAAAAATATCAGCTATTTCCTCATAAACAGGCTTTTCAGGAGGAAAAAAATCGAAAACGCAACGTGTGATCTCTTTTTTCTTCGTAGAAAACGAACTTAAAGCTATTTGTCATGACGGTCAGAATTCTCTGTCATGAAGGTCAAAACATGCTTTATTTAACCTGATGAAGTTAGAACAAAATTATTCTAGACATCCGTTTCTTTCTTAATCCTATTTCTGGCAAATCCGTGAAGCAATTTCAAGAAAATAACTTTTTTGAAATAATAAATATTAATATTTTCTAAATCAAGCATATCGTTAGCAGTGCAAAAAGAAACCCAGACATATGTGGGTAAATATCACAAAATGTGAGATTTTGAAAACAAAAATTTTGAAAATTTAAATCGTTTCCTCCTGGACACTGCGGAAAAATAAGAAAATCATTATATAATTGTCTAAGCCAGAATAAAGTCTACTTTCGAAACAATCAAGAAGAGAACTGCAACATTTGATATGTATTCTTCTTACGAACGAACTTCCACCCTGATAGCGACATCAACCATCTAAACTAGATGGTAGAACCACTTGACCTAAGACCTTTACCAACTGAAACGGAGCTAGATTAATACAGTACTCAAATCTTCAGCCTTTTGAATTTCTGATGTCCATGAAACAGGAATAGGCTCGTAGAGATGGACACGTACATTTTCGCACGCCATTAGTAATATGTGTTTTGTATTTCTCTCGACTGTGCCGCTTGTTCCCTTTTTTCTATGAAGATCGTGTTATTATTTCTACCATCAAAAATATGATTGTAACTTTTCATCCTCCAAGATATTCCTCCTCCTGTATCTTCTTTTCAAGTTTCTTTTTCTGTCTCCTGACCAAGTCTTTATCGATGACGAGATCCTTATTCCTGGTTGTCGCAGTTCCTGCTTCCTGAAGCACAGATGAAGTTCTTAACGCAATTTACCTATATGATATAACAGTTCTAAACATGACTGCACTGCAAATAGAAGCGTCTTAAATTCAGACACATATGTGACTGAAAAAGTATTTCAGACACTTAAGTGCATGAATATGAAATTTCAGACATCACAGATGTCTGAATTTAAGACACATATGTGTCTTACTGGGATTATGGTATGGATGAACTGAAAGAAATGTCTGAATAATGATGAACCGTCTGACATTAAGACACTTGGAAATTCAGACACTTAAGTGTCTGAATGCAATACAATTGTATCATATGTATGATGGCCGTATATACAATTGCATTACAATATATGTGCCAGGATAATCAAGAAACGTTTTCGAATGGATGACAGATGTTTAAAATACTTTTCCATGCACTAAATTTTGTATTATTTTATAAAACAATCAACGCGATTAGACCATATTATGTCTGTCAAAATTATAAAAATCCGTTTATTAAGTTTTGGAAATAAGTTATTTTTAGTGCAATAGTTAATTAACGAATTGTCTTTCACAAAATATAAAGTTTTCCTAATAATTATATTAAAATAATCTACCAGCTACCATCCCTCTCCACCCCTCCCCCCCCTCTTCCACAAACACACAATTTCCTAATAATGTCTTAGGATGGGTTTCGCCGACCAGAAGCAATTTAAAATAGTGCGACCCTACCGTAGTGGGCTATTATAATGTTTTTAATGACTTGACGAAGGGAATCGCTGTATAGAAGTAATCCCTGGACTTTTCTAAATGTAAAACAAAAATTTGAAATATAAAAATTGTTTAAAAGTGTGATGACAAAATTTTTATTTAAGAGGCACTTCAGTCAAGTGAAAAGATTCGTTCGCTAATACTAATCCTATGGAAAAAATTTATAAAGATATCTCGGTTGCATTTCGCTCTTTTTAAATGACTTTTTTTTTGCATTGGATAGCTGAGTTCGATCTGTTCAAAGGCGGTTTTTTACATTTACGATTTTGATTTTACATTTTTTTTTATGAGGATGCTTTCAGTTTCGAAACCGGTTTCGAAAACGAAAGTGTCCTCATTAAAATTATACGCAATGAAAAACGAAAAAGTAAAGCACGGCCGTTATACAGATCGATCTCAGCTATCCAATAACAAAAAAAAAAAAAAAAAAAAAAAAAAATGCAACCAAGATATCTTTATAAATTTCTTCCATAGGGCGAACGAATCTTTTCACTTGACTGAAGTAACATCCTACTGCCTTCGCCTGAAAGCATCATAATTGTAATAATTATATCTTATAGTGGGTAATTGTAACGGAATAAACAAAATATTAAAGGAGGATTAATTAAAAAAAAATCTGTTTATATTCGTGCACCATTTCACTTCCTGCGATAAAAATCTAATGATTTGAACTCCCTTCTCTGGTAACGTATTTCCAATCCTGTCCAGTCCGAGCTCAAAGTCAATGATTACGTCACTAACGGAAAGCGGAAAAAAGTGCTGACAGGGGTGAATTATCTTTTGAGAAGACACATTAAGCCTGTTACCTCGTTAATATTTTAAATGAAGATATTTTCAACGAGTGTGTTTGGAATGGTTTCCTGATTTTTTTAGTTTAAAATATTGTGAAATGCTAATAGAAATATTCTTATTAAAATGCATTGTATGGATTTGGACTATTTGGATTTGGAAACTCGTACTCATTATAGTACGTTCTTATTACGTCAAGTCTGTCTATTGTTTGGCGTGTGTTCAAAATTAGGCATATGGAAAAAGAATAATTGATTACTAATCGAGAAATTCCTACGGATTTTAGAAACTCACATTAATATTTTTCATTATATCTGTTATGCATTAGTGCATTAGGTAGAAGAATGCAGTGCCAAGAATATTAAAAAAAAACATACAACATTTTTCAAAAAATAGCGCTTTACCGGTACTTTGTGAAATAGTTTATTCATCATAATGGATTACACTTTAAAAGGTAAGAAATAATGCATTTGTATGATTATGTGAAATCAGTTTGAAATAGAAATTTTATAGTAAAATAGTGAACTTTGTGTTATGGTATTTATCATTTACATTATTTTTTTAGAATAATTTGCATATTTAAGTTTTTTTTTATATACAATAAATATTTTTTGTTTTAAAACGCCTGTGTGTTCATTTGTGTGTTTTCAATAAATCATGACTTTCAATGTAATGAATTTGTTTAATATTTTTTAGACTTCCGTTTTATAAATTAATAAATATTTTATAGTCTCGAAGTAATTTTTCCTGCTTGTTATATACATATATATATATATATATATAATGATTTCTAAATAGCTCGATCGAATTGCAGTTTTCATTTAACCTATATAAACAAAGTTTATATATATAAATAAAAAGGATCTTTCTAATGATATTTATTATTATTATTAAGTTTTTTCCTTACAATTTCCAGTTACTTCATATTTATGATATAATTTTACATATTAATTTTTATTTTTTGCAACATCATGATAAGAGTATCATTTCATTTAATTCT
Source organism: Maratus speciosus (assembly GCA_963932465.1). NCBI lineage: Eukaryota > Metazoa > Arthropoda > Arachnida > Araneae > Salticidae > Maratus > Maratus speciosus. The sequence continues at coordinate 679,807,968 of OZ010787.1, read as the reverse complement.
CTTACAGAGTATATTTTCGAAATAAATGTTTTAATATTATCAAATTTAAATTTACATAGGGTAAATCTTTTGAAAATGCACAAGCTTTATATGACGGATATAGAACATGAAAAGAAATCGTGAAAGCACCAGAGTGAAGTTATTGTGAATATCTCGATATTTTATTTTTAAAAAAATTATTTTTCCCGATGGTAAATAAATCCTACTTATATAGTATTTATTTCTTTTTAAATAGTCCTCCTGAAAACTTGTTTCAAAAATACAAAATCTGCTTTGATTTTCTGTGTTCTATATCAATAATATATTTAATTTTCAAGACACTGAGACATCCTGAAAATATACTTTAAACAAGGAATAAAAATCGTTGTAATTAATCTAAACTGTGCTCAAAATTATTTAAAGAAATCAAGCTGCATAAAATCATATTAAAAAAGTGCTGATATTTAATATTTTGAGAAGGTGATGATGGTTGAAGTTATAAATATTTTTATAATTATGTTCGATCTGAGTATATATTTTTATACTACTGTTAGGCATGTTTTCTCTCTTCTTAATTTATTTCTGTATTAATTATCATATATTTTTCGAAATTTTAAACACTCCCCCCCCCCCCTTTCCTATGTTTTTTAAAAATTTGTTAAAACAATATTCTTTAATTTTTGTTCTAATATGATACTAGAACCTTTTGTTTAATTGTTGTGTGTTTTCCTCCTACCATTGAGTTTAGAATCCTGTAGGACTTTCTAGGTGGTATTGTCTGAGTCTTGTCAGTATTTTTCATTTTTACAATTGAGTTGGAAATGTGTATTAGTAATTAAAGTCAAAAGAAATGAATGTAGTTAATTACTATTTAGCGTATAGTCATATACAGGATTCAGGGTATTGGTAACTCAGTGTTTAAGGAGAAAATCCCACAACACTATCATTTGTTTTTGTAAGTTATTTTTATCGTCATGTTAACAGAAAAGAAAATATGCTTTGACTTCTTTCTCAAGTCACTTTTTATGTATTTAATGGGGAGAGAGAAAAGTGATCCATGAAAGAAAAAAAAAATTGATTTTGGGGAAACAAAAATCGGATTTTTAGGATTATTTTGTATATGATAATGTAGCATATTTTTATAATTATGTTCGATCTGAGTATATATTTTTATACTATTGTTAGGCATGTTTTCTCTCGTCTTAATTTATTTCTGTATTAATAACCATGTATTTTTCGAAATTTTAAACACCCCCCCCCCTTCCCTATTTTTTTTAAAAATTTGTTAAAACAATATTCTTTAATTTTCGACCTAATATGATTATACCAGAACCTCTTGTTTAATTGTTGTGTGTTTTCCTCCTACCATTGAGTTTAGAATCCTGTAGGACTTTCTAGGTGGTGTTGTCTGAGTCTTATCAGTATTTTTCATTTTTACAATTGGGTTGGAAATGTGTATTAGTAATTAAAGTCAAAAGAAATGAATGTAGTTAATTACTATTTAGCGTATAGTCATATACAGGATTCAGAGTATTGGTAACTCAGTGTTTAAGGAGAAAATCCCACAACACTATCATTTGTTTTTATAAGTTATTTTTATCGTTATGTTAACAGAAAAGAAAATATGTTTTTGACTTCTTTCTCAAGTCACCTTTTATGTATTTAATGGGGAGAGAGAAGAGTGATCCATGAAAAAAAAAAAAATCCAATTTGGGGGAAACAAAAATCGGATTTTTAGGATTATTTTATATATGATAATGTAGCATATTTTTATAATTATGTTCGATCTGAGTATATATTTTTATACTATTGTTAGGCATGTTTTCTCTCTTATTAATTTATTTCTGTATTAATTACATGTATTTTTCGAAATTTTAAATCCCCCCAACTTCCATATGTTTTTTAAAAATTTGTTAAAACAATATTCTTTAATTTTCGATCTAATATGATTATACCAGAACCTCTTAATTAATTGTTGTGTGTTTTCCTCCTACCATTGAGTTTAGAATCCTGTAGGACTTTCTAGGTGGTGTTGTCTGAGTCTTGTCAGTATTTTTCATTTTTACAATTGGGTTGGAAATGTGTATTAGTAATTAAAGTCAAAAGAAATGAATGTAGTTAATTACTATTCATATAGTAATAGAATTTATATTGTAGTAAGTATAGTATAGTATTTATATTGTAGTTAATTACTATATACTGGAGTACCCTAAAATCAGAGGGCAGAGAAGCATCCCAGTTTACCCACGTTGCAACCAGCTCTGCTTTATGGTAACAAATTATTCCATTTATAAAAAATGATTCAATGTGGAACATGGCAGCGTATATGGCTTAGAAAGAAAAATGGTCAAAGATGGCTTCATATTTATGCACCCCTCCCCCCCCCCCCCAAACAAAAATAAGGCTCAAAGATGGCCGCAATTAAGACATTTGAAATGTCTGAAATTCAGACGTAAGAAGTGTCTGAAAAATTTAAGACGTTTTAAAATGTCTGAAATTTGAACACTCTTGTTTCAGACACTTAAGTGTCTGAAATTCAGACGCAATAAGTGTCTGAAAAATTTCAGACATTTTAAAACGTCTGAAAATTGAACACTGCATTTCAGACACTTAAATGTCTGAATTTCAGACATTTCAGTTTACAGTGTGATTGCGTTTTCATTGGTTTCTACTCCACATTCTCCTGTCCTTACAGAGTTGCTGTCAAGACGTGCTGTGGTCCCGCATTCAAATATGTGACTCTGAACGCATCGAAAAACCGAAGGAAGAGCGAGGACCATAATAAAGAAAAAAGAGAGAAACCGACGAACGAACCAAACAATAACTTAAAATTTTTGATCAGTTATATGGGAAAAGGCTATAAAAATCACCTAATTTGAACTACACATAACTTATAAATAATAGATATTCAGAGCTTATTTAAACATTTCGTACACTAAATATGACATTTCAAGTAAATTCAGCGAAAATAAATTTAATTTAACGTTTTTAAAATTTTTGCTAAAAAAGTTCAAAAATCAGCTTTTGAGCAAAACTTCAAGCCATTTGCGGCTAATGAAGGAATTGTCCAAAAAATCTCAATTTTTTTTGTATAAACTTGGGGCACCAGTGGCAATTTTTCCGCACTACCCACCATCAAAAATCGAAAAAAGTTTTTTTCGGCCCACCCTAATGCAACCTCATTGCATTTATGAAATTATGTTAAAAACACATTTGTGACAGAAGATTCACCTTTTTGATAAGTTAAAAAATGTACAATAAATAGTTATTAAATGTCTATTATTAGGTACGCTTCCACCGTGTGAATAGAGTTAACTTTTCAAGTAATAAAAGACGTAATTTGCAGATTAGGGGGAGGGGGGCATAGTGACTTCACGGAGGATTTGGTGGGCCGTGGCCAATGAAAAGTTGGGAACCACTGGATTAGACGGTTGTCGCATGCATGTCTTTTTTAGATAATTTAGAAATTATTTTTTATTGGGAAAAAAACTCTTTATATTACGTGGTAAAAGAAACAAAAGCTACAAGCTACTTCTATAAAAATCCCTGCCGGCCCTGCCTACAGGCGGAGGTAGATTTCGAAGTTAAGTGTACTAATTTCACCGATAGGAACTAAATCATGATTAGAGATTTATACACTTTAACAATTTTATATGGCTGCTTTTGACGAGTTTTTATTTCATTTTTATATAATAGCTGGTTTTATCAGAATCATGCTAAGGAGGTATTAAAAAAATATTTTTCCATGCTCAACTCCTCGAAATTTTTTGGCACATTTTCAGATTCATTTTTAATAGAAAAAATATAAAACTTTCTGACATGATTTTTGAAGAGATTTATAAAAGACCTGTTTTTTTTTTTGTTTTGTTTTTTTTTGTTATTCAATTAATTAAAACTTGATTTATGAACAATTATTTTCTCAGGGACAATATTTTTCGTTTCTAACACAATTGCTTTGGGAAATTTCTGTTCAAAATGCCCACTTTGACATCATTTTTTGAAATATATTCTACCTCTATCAAAAAATCGATCATTACGGTGCATTATATAGTTTCTGAATAATATAATCTACCAATTGGATGCGTTTGAAAGCAAAAATGAATTTAAAAATGAGTCGGAAAAAAGCAGTTTGGATTTGAATACACCCTTAATAAGATGATTTTTTTCTTCAGCCGCTATGTATTTTCAATTTGTTTTTGCTGGAAGAATTGGTCCTATCAAAAACTTATCTATATAAATGTTGTAGACAATATTAAGAAGATATGATAAATTCATGGGAATTTTATATCTTGTAAATTGACGGAGTTATGGATTTTTTCTTCTTCAACCCCCCCCCCTTTTTTTTTGTTTTCGTTTTTATTTTCATTTATTTATTTTTTTTTTTTTTTTTTGCAGTACGAATTGGTTCTATCAGAAACTTGTGAATGTAAAAGTTGTAGATAATATTAAGGAGATTTATAGTAAAGTTAATTGGATTTGATATCTTGAGAATTGACGAAGTTATGAATTTTTTTCTTCCAAAAACCCTATTTTTGCACCCCTTGAGCCGATTTTAAATTTGATCAAAAATCTGCGATGCATAAATTTTTGGCCCTATTTTTAGAAGTAATAAAAACTTTAAACTGATTTAATATGTACAAAAATTAAGGAGTTATGGGTTTTTTTTTTTTTGGTTTTCACAAAACCCCTCCCTATTTCCATCCTTTTGGTCCGATTAACGAACTTGACCGAGATTTTGTGCCCCTTGATTTTAAGTATCAGTTTGGAAGAGATTTGTGCAAAATTGTGCAAGTTATCGTGTCCAGAAGAAAGTGATATATATATATATATATATATATTTCTTACTGAGGGTGGTTTTGGGTTCTAGGAGTCATGATCGGTGTAGATCTGCAAACATTTTTCAGAAATTCCAACATAGGGGAGAATGTAATAGGTAGTATTTCATACGAGATCTGCCTAAAAATAAAATATTTTTACAGTTAAAGATTGGGTCTTAAATCCTTTACGAACAGCGATAACTAAAGTGTATGATTGTCACACCCAAAACGATGTATTTGGCGTAACATAAATAACCATTTACTAAAACATGATTTTCTTCATACACAAAGAGTAATTTTATAATTCACTTAAAGGAACACTTTTCAAGTAAAAAAGCACTATTTATTTTGACGGTTTTACAATGTCAAAATATTTTTATCTAAAATCTATTGTATAGGTTTCTTCCTTTTGTTGCCGTTCAAAAGGAAGTGTTCTTTGTTGAATCAGCATCATAAACTTCCCCTGCACTATTTTATTTGTTAAGTATCTTTTTCTTATAGCTTTTGTATTTCCTATTTTATGGTCTCTCTTTTAAATCCAAATAAAAATAATGAGTGTAATAAAGCCAGAGACATCCTCAACATTATAGTGGTGAAGAAATGAAGTGAATAGCAATCTTTTTTTTTTTTTTTTTAAATAATGTTCGCTTTAACTTTAATTTCTAAGTCATTTAGCATTAAAAATTTTCATATTCCGCAAAAAGGCCTTTCTTAGCATTATGATATATGAACTTAATGAATTACTTATCTGCAATGATGTCTCACTTTTTGGCACTGTCAAATCATGATTAAAACTACCCAGACAGACAGCAGGCATTTAAAAACTCACGTCTGTACAGCTATTCAGAAGACAAAGATGCCGGCATGAATATTTCTAAAAATATGGCAATTCTAGTTCTCTCATATGCTTTTGTATTTAATTTCAACCATGAAAGAAATGTTTCGTTTAAGCAATTTGTTTATAAAAATGTTTTAATAAACAATTAAATTTTGTGCATTAGTTCATGGGAAAAAATCAGCCATCCATTCCATATGTATAGCATATGCGACAACATACATCGCATATAACTCCATCCATATCAGAGAGAGAGGCATTACGGCAATTAAAAGAAACGCCAAGTGGTATTAATTTAACGGAAACTACCTGCATTCAAATAGATAATTGAGAAAACTATAACTCTGTATAGTTGCTTACGCGTAAAATATTTTAAGTAGAATTTTAGAGATTATTTTTTTTTTAATCGGAGAGGATTTCTTTAAAATTCATAGTGAAACTGAACACCAAAGGAAATAATAAACTATGAAAAATCATACCCCTGAAAAACTTTTATTTCCATTATTATTCTCTAATGTAATAAAATAACTGGATACGATAAAAAAGAATTAAGTATCTTTTGCTGCAACATTGCATTAATGTCACAAATAGCATAAATGAAACAAGATAAGTAATTTTATCGTTATTTAAATGGAACTGGTGGTTTTGTACCCACCAATAATATTTTAAAGAAGGTCGGTTTATTTTCTGTCACCAAGCTCAGAACGTAGTTTTTTTTAACCTGATGAAAATTAAAAAAATATCATAGGAATGCGTTCGTTTCTTACTCTAGATATACAAGGGGTATTCCAAATTTCACGGAATTTCGTTGTAACGCTTTAATGCCACAATTTAATCAATTTATTTTTTACTATCACTATATTTTGGATACAGAAAGGCACACAACGTTCTCTCCGCGACCAAAAAAATCACGCCACATCAAATCCAAAACAAAGGTGATGCTCATTGCGTTTTTTGGCAACGAAAGTGTGGTGCACCATGAATTTGTAACAACTGGACAAGCTGTGAACGGACATTTGTACGGGCAACTTTTGAAAAGGCTGTGAAAAGCAATCCAAAGAAAATGTCCCGCTAAAATGGCAAGGAGTATGGTCACTGCACCACGACAATGCTCCCTCCCACGCATCAATTGTTGTGAAGACATGGCTTGCAGACATGATGCACTCCTTCACCAGTGTCTCTACTCACCGGATTTAGCCCCATTGGATTTCTGGCTCTTCCCCAAGGTCAAAATGGGTCCCTAAGTTAACCGTTTTGACACCGTAGGAACCAACAGGAAGGCTGAATTAGGAAAAATACCAAAACAGGCCTTTCATCGTTGTTTCCAGCAATGACAAGAGCGGTGGAGCAAGTGCGTGTGTTCTGATGGAGCCTACTTTGAAGGCGATTAAGTAAATGCGTACATATATTGTAATAAAGAGTTACAACGAAATTCTGGAAACTTTTAGACTGCGCAACGTATTTACTACCATTTGAGAGTCTCACAACCATAGAAACAAAGTCCATTTTGAAGGTGCCTAAAATCTGTTTTATCCACTCCCACAGTAAATGAAGTCTGTAAATAGATGACATATATGCGAAAGTATGTGAAAACAGACTTGTTTCAATGTCAGAGTGGATAAAACAGATTTTATCTACCTTCTAAATGGACTATCTCATTTTTTTTTCTAAATGGACTTGGTCTACTATGGTTGTGATCCCCTCATTTAATAGTGTAATATTCTAGTTTTAAAAAATAAAGGAACATTTCTTAGAATGAGTTTTATCCCTGTTGCAATTACCTCTGACAATTAAGTTATTGACATTTATTAACGAGTATACTGCACCGTGTTTCAAATATAGGTCTAATATAAAGGAGAAAATACAAAAATACCAAATTTTTCGCTTGAAATAGAAAATTTATATAGCTAAATAGGTTTATTAAATGCAAAGGAACGTGGTGTGGTGTATTCCAGGGTAAACATATACAGAATCATTAGGACGAATTTGAGAAAAATCAAGAAATACTACAAAAATTAATTAATTTAAATAGAAGAAATGTAATATTTCAAAATATATATCTTTATAGTCATGGAATATTATTATCTTAGTATAAAAAGTAGCATAGAAATAAATCTAAACCTTGAAATTTCTCAAACTTTTTTCAACACTGATCTTTGGAAAAGAATGTTTTAATTCCATTTAAAATGGAATAATGATAAAAAAAGAAATTTCCATCTTTTGTTCTTACAAGATTTATTTAAAGAGATCAGAAAATGAAAAACACTGGAGAAATATATCGTTTAAGTTTTTACCTTTGGGAAACGTTTGGTATTATTTACAACATGCGTTTACTCAAAATTCAATGAATAATATTTAAATTTCGCTGATGTAGGAGAATGATTTAGTTAGCAGAATGAATAGCATAGATTATGCTTTATAGGACGTTGGAGAATTTTCTTTATCGGTTCTACTTCCTATAAATTAAAAAAAATATTTTCAGAATTACTAACGGGAAAAATAAAATAATTAGTTTAAACACGTTTAAAAAGATTTCTCGTCATCTCCATAAGTGTCTAAAGTAATATATATATATTTTTATGTTAATACAAAATATTTGAAAATAGTTTCACAATATTGTAAGAGATATAAGTAAACATTAAATCAGCTTATCTCCGAATATTCTTGTAATAAAATAAGAAATAGTGGGCTTGATATATAAACGTAACAAGTGAAAACACGGCATGCGCACATGTAAATTACGTATGCAAGATTAAATGAAACGCTAATGCATAACTGTTTAAAATTTCACATAGAACTAGTTCAGTGTTCAGTAACATCAAATTTCCATTTAAAATTATTTCGTTAATTTTTAACGTGAAAATATTAACTATTTGATGGTTTTAGACTGTTCTCTATACCTGTCCAAGCATGCAAGAACAACGGTCATGCAGCCAGCTACCTAGTTTAATAAATTATTAAATTTGCACAAAAAGTGATAGAAAGATATTAAAATTAATCAATTTAATCATTTAATAGTCACGATTTTGTTTCGCTAAATAGGAAATTATAATTACTTGAAAAAATCTTTAATTAGATTTTTACGATTTTTGGAACTTTGAACTGTACTTTGGCAGTGTATTTATTAAAACAATACGTTGCATAGTTCAGGAGGTATGATAGTTTTGTTTTCCAAATCACTTTCACATATGTAAAATAAGACGAAGGTAAAATTGAATAATAAAAAAAACTCGGTCGCATGCCTGACGACATAGTCTGTTAAGTGGTTAAAATAACATCTATTGTCAATTATGTTTTAGAAATTTTATTCAGGGGATACATCCAAGTTAAAATGAACAGAAGCTTAATTTTTAGTGGCAACATCAATTCAACGCAATGTGACTACTAAACCATTCAGTCTCGCACTACACGATAGATGGCTTCCAATTTCATGACGAAAAACAGTTACTAAATCTGATGTTGTGGAAATATATCCAGTCAGCTGTCCAACACAGTCAGTCAGGTGCCCAACAAAGTCAGACAGCTGTACTTTTGTTCGTAACACTGTTATTTTTTGAAAAAAATCTTTAAATAAACATAAATAATACTTTTTTGTTAGTAATTAAATAGAGTTTTTACACTTTCCAAAATAGTTTAAGATGTGTAATTACTTCGTCTATCTGTTTGTCCACGCTCTGTTATTCGTGAATATGCTGGAATTGGCACTAAATTGATTTCCGTTACGAAGGTTCATAATAGCTTGTTCTCTAGGGAAAATCCTTTGTGTATTATTTCATAGTACGTTTACAGGAACACATAAGAAGTATTCGCATGAATTACGATGTATGTGCGATAAACGTTTGGAGTTCATTTTAATGCTATTACACTTTTTCAAACATCACAAAATTAATCTGGATTATTGATATACATTTCAACATGTTTTTTGCAGAAATTCTCAGGCGTAGCATTTCACTTACTATATATGTAACAATTTCCATTACAGTACTGCCTCTGAAATCATATGTGATTCATATATGATATGTATGATGGAAAGCTGGTCCTTAAAGATGCAGCTTCAACTGAATACCTAATATAATGGTAACATTTGTTTGTAAACAGAAAATGACTGTGTTACGTTTGCATCTGCTTCATTAATAATTCTGAAGCTTTTAATTTTTAAAATATAATTTTTAAATTTTATAATTGAAGAGCATGTACGACAGTGGTTCGTCCATATGTCTATCCCTGTGCTATTTTTCGTATAGTATAATCGCAATTCTACGAAATTGTTATCGATCAAGGCATTACAGCCTATTCTTTTCTGATTATGGCGTTTATTATCTTTTGTTTACAGAGACATACAAAAAAATCCGGATACTTTACGGTCAAAGGACGGTGTTTCTGTTAAATATACTTTAATGTTATATGCACTTAAATGTCCCATTTAATACATAATGAAATTGTTATGTAAAAATGGAATGTTTTAGATGTATTCCCTATAAAAGTGGTGTCTGTTGCAGTTATCATTCATTTACGGGAACACATAAACAATTGCATAAAAGTGCATTTTTCTGAAGTTATACCTTTAGAGAGAAAAAAAATCGTATATATTTTTTAATATATATGATTCAGATATGATATGTATGAGGAAAAGTTGGCTCTTAATGATGCAGCCTGAAAAGAATATCTAATATAATGGAAAATGTTATCAAGGTGTATTACGTAAGATTATATTTCATCCAGCAGACTTTTTATATAAAGTGTAGAACATTCCAGAAAGAGTCACATATTTACAGAATTTCCAGTCTCTTTTTTTCATGAGAAAAATCCTTTTGAATATACCTGTCGGGTCCATTGGACCCGTCCGGTAAGCGAAGGGTTAATTGTGCAGTGCTTTAAGACAGTGCAGTGCTCGCTATATATATCCTACACCAGGGACGGCGAACCTTTTCACATCCACGTGCCATATTTTTCCAAAAAATTATTTTACGTGATCATGACCTGCCAACAATAAAAAATTTTAATGGATCAAATAATACTGAATCAAAATTACTTAAAAGGTTGTTTACAGCATAAAAAAACAAGGGTAAGATTGGATGATATATTTTAGAAATTTATCTTTAAAATATTATTCCTGTTGTCTCATCTTAGACGCCAAATAATGTATATCAGCTTTGTACTTAGTTATTTTTAAGAGAATGCAAGTTGAACTGGGCTCATTTGACGAGATTTTTATACTTGTTTTCCATATTATTTATTCCCGAAAAGAATTACTCGTAGAAAAAAAAATGTCAAAATACCAAGCGCCAGAATTTAAAGCTTTTAGTGTCTGGAATTGAATTCCAAGTTGTTGTAATTTTACATCGGCATTTTTGCTTATAATGTCTTTTAATCTTTTTTTTTTTTGGGGGGGGGATGATCTCCTAATTCTCTCTTATTCTTAAAAATGTTTGAGCCAATATTGAGCTAGATTGTGATACATTAAGTTATATGTAAGTTTTTTCGAACTGTACGACGATGACAACTAACCGAACTTATGGAATTCAGATAAACAAAGACAACATCTACGTTAATTAATACATTTTGTAAAATTCTACTATATTTTGATGTAGAACCTGAATAAATGCCATGCCAAGAACAATCTGCAGTGTGCCACTCATGGCACGCGTGTCATAGGTTCGCTGTCCCTGTCCTACGCTATATATTCCACATGTCTCGCTTGCATTCGGCAACAGTTTACCTACATTTTTTTTACATCTGTCTCTTTTACATTTGACTGCCCCTTATACATAAACATACAATATTAAAGAAATGTAGCTCACTGACATTTTTATTTAAAAGAATGAAGTCGCTCTTGTTTAATTTTTTCCTTAACACAAATACAACAGTTAAAGCAATGATTAGAGTAAATGGTTGTTTTTAAACAGTATTCAAGTGAATTACTAAATATAAAAAAAGTGCTTTTTTCCGAAAACTTTATTAAGAATATCAAATGGTTTTCACGATACAAAGAGTTTTATAAAGTTGTATAACCATTCTTTAAAATAAATGTTTTCTTTCATCTTGCAGAAACAAATGCAAGCGTCAAATGATTATATAAAAAATATAATAATAATTTTGTACCAAATTTTTGGTATTCAGATTCAGTACAAATTTAAATTCCTTCACTATCTTATAATCACATTTTTCATTTCTCTTATTATTACAAAGAAGAAGTTATTGAATTTAATAAGTAGATTATTCTAATCAATAATGTCCAAAAGGTCAAACATTAACTGCATGAAAAAGCACTGCACAGCCAAAAAGCACTATTGGCTGCACTGTATTCAGATTCAGTACAAATTTAAATTCCTTCACTATCTTATAATCATATTTTTTATGTCTCTTATTAATACAAAGAAGAAGTTATTGAATTTAATAAGTGGTTTATTGTAATCAATAATGTCCAAAAGTTCAAACAATAACTGCATGAAAAAGCACTGCAAAACCAAAAAGCACTATTGACTGCACTGTTAAACATTTTCAGCAAACTGTCCTGTGATTCGACTGCTTTTATAGAAACGGTTACATAACCGTAATTTGATTCTATTTTCACCATTAATATGGGCAATAATAAGAGTCACATATTTACAGAATTTTCAGTCTTTTTTTTACATGAGAAATACCCTTATAAAATGTACATGTCGGGTCCATTGGACCCGTCTGGTAAGCGGAGGGTCAATTGTGCAGTGGTTTAAGACAATGCGTGCTCTAGAACTAAAAGTTTGTATTTTATATCGTGCGAAAAAACTGTTGTTTATTTAAAGGCAAGCAAAGAATAATACCAATTCATCATCTTCTGTGTGGCGTTTATTAGGTAGCTTTCATTACAAAAAGCTACCTATTTCAGCCGTTCGGAGGAAAGCGATTTCAAAAAAATTTTGGTATATTTTCATCGATCATGACCCCCAGACCCCGAAACCACCCTCCGTTCAAGATTGACATATATATATATATATCTGACCTTTGTCACACTGTAACTCTCGTATTTATGAACCGATTTGGATGTAATTCGGTTTGTACATAGTACATACCAATGTCTCGACCGAGTTCGTTGGCCAGCTTCATCCGCCATTTTGCTTCAAAATGGCGGCCATTTAAAATTTTAAAAAAAATTTAAAATTTGAAATGTGGTACCAAAAAATTGAAAATTGAAAAAATATTTTTTTCTGATGTGTTTGACCGTGATAAAAAAGATTCGGGAGCAGTTTTTGTTTTGTCTATATCTTAAAAAATGGCTGAGTTATAGCATTTTGAATTTCTAGCGTGGCTGACATTTTGAAACGTCCTGATTTTTGTCACGTGATAACAGACGTATTTATGAACCGATTTGGATGTACCTTGGTGTGTACATAGTACATACAAATATCTCGACCGAGTTCGTTATCCAGCTCCATCTGCCATCTTCTTTCAAAATGGCGGCCATTTAAAAAATTTAAAATTTAAAATGAGATACCAAAAAATTGGAAAATCAAAGAGATTTTTTTCGTATGTGTTTGACCTTAATACAAAGATTCCGAAACAGTTTTTGTTTCGTCTATATCTAAAAAAATGGTTGAGTTATAGCATTTTGAATTTCTATTGTGGCTGACATTTTAAAACGACCTGATTTTTGTCACGCGATAACAGGCGTATTTATAAACCGATTTGGATGTAACTTGGTCTGTACATAGTACATACCAATATCTCGACCAAGTTCGTTGGCCAGCTTCATTCGCCATCCTGTTTCAAAAGGGTTGCCATTTAAAAAAAATAAATTTAAAATTTAAAATGAGGTATTAAAAAATTGGAAAATGAAAAAGATTTTTTTTATGTGTTTGGCCTTGATACAAAGATTCCGGAGCAGTTTTTGTTTCTGAAAATTTGTTCTTTTGTTTATATCTTAAAAAATGGTTGAATTATAGCACTTTGAATTTCTAGCATGGCTAACATTTTGAAACGATCTTCTATTTGTCACGCGATAACACACGTATTCGCCTATTTCGAAATCACATGATAAAACTAATATTTTTTTTATTAAAATTTAAAATTTAGTAAAAATGTGGGGTAATTTAAAATCTTTATAACTCGAAATATTATGTGTAGAATTTCAATTTGTATTCATTTAAATAAACAAAAAAATATAAGTTTAATTTTTGATTCAGCAGTTTTAAAAATATTAATTTAAATAAAAATTAAAAATATTTAAAGTAAAAAAAAAAAAAAATGATGTAGTTTTAACACAAAAATCATTTTCAATAGTAAATATTTTTTTATTTTATTTTTTCAAATTTTCTGAATCAAAATTAAAATAAACCAATTGAAAAAGACATGTTCCAAGTTTGAAAAGTTTATCTTTAACGGTTCTGGACTTACAACAATTTAAATTCGAGAAATGGTGAAAAAACCCACGATGAAGAAAAACGCATTTTCACAAGAAGTCGTTTTCACGACAACCATTGCTTGAAAGCTAGATTTTGAAAACAAACCAAAACGAAAAAAATGAATATTTCCTATTCTAATTAAGATAGAAACATGATTTATACATCATTTTAAGCAGAAAAAGAAACAAATATTTAATGCAATAAACGTTTTTTAGAAAATGTGTGAAGATTTTTGTGTCACGGACAACAATTTTACAGGCAAAATAGATCGAATCAATTACGACCTATGAGAGTAGTTGTCCGAAACACTTCTAAAAATTATATTTTTAACTACACAAAATTATATATTCTATACAAGTGGCTACAATCGGCATTCCCCAGTCTCACTATTAGTACAACAGAAACAATTTTACAGGCATTTATGTATGTGTTAATGTAGTGTTAACGTGTATAATGTATTGTCTAATATTGAAGTCGAAATTCGCGACACATTTTATGAAATTCCAGCAACTTAAGGAGAATTGTTTAAAAGAAATAATTAGAAAATATCACAAATTAAGCTTTTTTTATCTTTAGTAGCCAAATTATCGAAATATATTGTCTGTTATACAGTCAGAAATTTCCCCCCCCCTTAAATGCGTTCTATTATGTTAATTATAATTTATGATGTTAATATGGTACTTAGAGGGTCTACAGTTTCAAGTACAGGGCGGTTCAAAATAGATCGAATCAATTACGACCTATGAGAGTAGTTGTCCGAAACACTTCTAAAAGTTATATTTTTAACTACACAAAATTATATATTCTATACAAGTGGCTACAATCGGCATTCCCCAGTCTCACTATTAGTACAACAGAAACAATTTTACAGGCATTTATGTATGTGTTAATGTAGTGTTAACGTGTATAATGTATTGTCTAATATTGAAGTCGAAATTCGCGACACATTTTATGAAATTCCAGCAACTTAAGGAGAATTGTTTAAAAGAAATAATTAGAAAATATCACAAATTAAGCTTTTTTTTTAATCTTTAGTAGCCAAATTATCGAAATATATTGTCTGTTATACAGTCAGAAATTTTTTTTTCTGAATTAAGTGTATAATAGGAATACATATAAAAGAATGTTCGTCAATGAATGACTGAAAACTGTTGCCTGTACACTATTACTGCGGCATGGCGTAACACCACTTTCCTTTAAGGGGGTCCGGGACACAAAGATCTTCAAATTTTGCAAAAACGTTTTATTTCATTATAATTTTCTATGTTATTTTCTGCTTAAAATGACTTTTAAATTATGTTTCTAACTTAATTAGGTCAAGAAATATTAATTCTTTCGTTTCGGTTTGTTTTCAAAATCTAGCTTTCAAGCAATGGCTGTCATGGAAACGATTTTCTTGTAAAAATACGTTTTTCTTCATGATGGGTTTTTTTCACCATTTCCCGTATTTAAATTCTTATAAGTCAAGAATTCGTTAAGGATATACGATTCAAACTTGGAACATATCTTTTTCAATTGTTTTACTTTAATTCTAGCATTTTAATTCTACATTTAATTTTAATTCTACATTTAATTTGATTCAGGATATTTTGAAAAAGTATTTACTTTTGAAAATATGATTTTATTTTTAAAGTTGCACCATTTTTTTTTTAAACTTTTCGTTAATTTTTTTTTAATTAATAATTTTTAAAATGCGCGAATCCAAATTAAAACTTATATATTTCTGTTTATTTAAATGAAAAAAAAAATAAATTCTAAAAATAATATTTCGAGTTACAATTTTAATTACCCACTTTTTTAATAAATTTAAAATTTTAATTTAATTTTATGAGAAGTTTTATCATAGGATTTTGTTTACCAATGATGTGGTTAACCATCACAAAAAAATTCAGAAATTTAACTCAATAAATAAAAGTTATTTTAAAATGTGTCCCTGACTCCCTTAAGGCGCAACACCCCTTTTACGCCCAGAAATTGAAAGCTTTTTCGGGAATTTGTTTAAATCCGAAATGTTCATAAATATTATTTACTTTAAATTATTATACATATAATAAAGAAAAACATTTTTTCTTCTATTTGATATATTAAAAGAAATGGCGACTTGACAGATCGCAGAAATTACGTATAATAGTATAAAATAGTAATGAAAAATGAAATTTTTTTAAAATATCCATTTTTGGTGAAATGGCATCAATTTAAAGTAAAATTGGTAGTTTATTGGTAGTTTACTTCAACACTTTAGCATTGAAAATGCTTTGCCCATGAAAGGGCTAACAAATATGATAGGATAACTGCGGGAGAGTCGCCGCATCCGGGATAGATGCCGCACCCCTTGTATTTCTTGTAATTATCGATAGATGGTCGTCAAACGCACAGTATAGGTGCGCAATGAGATTATTTTAACAAGTGTATAGCGTGAACCCCATTTCGATGTTTACTTGTAGAAGTACAATCCTTATTTTGACGTAAGTGCATGATTTCACTGCCCAAACTTTTAAACACGTTATGTTTAAATACTTTTCATACACTAATTACTAAATGCAGGCGTGATTTCGAAGTCAAAACTAAGTGCAGCGTTTATATAGAGTACTTGGTATTGGTTATGCCATTCCATTTAGCGATGGCAGGTAACTGTGATGGCCGACGTCTGCACCATGTAAAATGGGATACATGCCGCACTACAATTCCGGTACACATGCCGCAGTTTCTTTTGTATGGGATGATTAAGTGTTATTAACTTTTCCTTTTGCACAGACTAACCATGTTAGGCAAGTTATCAAGTTTACTAAAACCGAAGGAGAAAAAGGGAAAAATAAAAAGTAAGAAGGGCAAGAAAGATGCAAGTCAAGATGACAATAATAAAAAATTCGATTACGCGTAACGCAGACCCTCTTTCCAAGGAATGTTTATAAAACTACTCCAAAAAAGAGGAAGCGTAATTGGCTTCGTTGCATCATGTATCAAATGTAGTTTCATAAAGACTGTACTTTTTTGACACTTTTTCTGTAGATTGTAGTCGAAAATATAGGTCTATTAACCCATTCGGGACCGTAGGTACATGTAAGCTCCTTCATAAAGAGCATACAAAATGTGTTTCTGGCACCAGTAAAAAAGAAAAGTAATATTTGCTTTCTTTAATTAGAGCATTTTCTTGATTATTTAAGTAAAAGTAACTTATTTTAAAAAAGTGATGGCAACCGAATAATATCTGTGCAAAAGCCACCGATCTCGAAAGGGTTAACAAATAAATTATGCAAACACAATATTACTTTTTTCTTTTCCCTCTCTAATACATTGATGTTACGTTGTTGCAGAAATAACAATTAAAATTTAATGTAAAAAAAAATAAGTCGATAATTTTAATAGTGAAAGTAGGAAAATAATTATTAATTTGAATCTACTAATACGTTTCATTGTACACATTTAGTTTCATTTTGTTATTACAGCGTTAACTATAGTCCAGATATGAATATATTTTTTTATATTTTTATTTATAATTTTAATCTGTTCTTATTACAAGCGCGGCATAACAACTACACAAGTACGGCGTCGCAGCCTGAATGTACGGGTGACGCGCCGCAGTGTAATGTTTTAGAAAAAAAATTGTTAAAAAATATTAATTATTTATTTTGAATTTTTATGTCGCAGTACACAGGTTTTATATTTAACATTAAATAGCACTAGATTATTTTTTTTTTATGTACACCATGGGAATTTATAAACAAATTAAAAAAAAAAAATGTGTAGCATGAATCCCGGACTTACTTTATAGTACAGTAGGATAAATGATGTAATAGTAAAAATATGCAAGTTACTAATGCTCTTACAAAATAAAACATTTATACCTTTATGATTTATCATAAATTTATTCAGGGGTCAAATGACCCCTTGCGGTAGTTAAGCCTAAAATATTTTTTTCTAGGCAAAAGAAAAAAAAATAGTTCGGAGATGAGGCATTTTAAGGAATAATATGATCATATATTTTAATAAAATTCGTGAAATATAAAGAAATTTCGCAATGTTTTAGTTTGAGAAATTCCAAAAAAAATCATTCAATAAGGGTCATTTAACCCCTAGTGGTAGTTTTATTGTTAATATGGAATAACTTTTGCTTCGTCATAATTATTTGATTTTATTTCATAACAATGTTTTATGCTTCGAAATAGGTTTATTTGAGCCGCGCGTTACGTATCGGAATATGCAGTCAGTAGCAAAGGAAAAATAACTTAAAGTAGATTCTATTTTCTTTCATATTGATTCGTTTCTTCATGAACATTCTTGAATTAAACTATTATTTTATCACAACCAAACTGATTGGTAAAGTTATCATACGAATTGAATATTTCCAACTGAGCGAAAAAATGCCCAGGCCGGAAATCGAACCAAGTTCCTTGGCTTTCAAGGTCAATGCTCTACCGTTTAAGCTAACTAGGCCGACAACAGGTGAGCCTATTTTGTTCAGATAACCTTATTGGTAATAACATCTGGTCTGTCATGTAGTCAGCTCAACAGAATAAACCGCAGGTAAAGGAACTCCATATAAACAATGAGTACGTAGAAAAACTTATTTTAACACAATCAAACTGATTGGTATAAAGTTATAAAACGAATTGAATATTTCCAACTGAGCGAAAAAATCCCCAGGCCGGAAATCGAACCCATACCCTTAGCTTACAAGGCCAATGCTCTACCGTTTAAACTAATTGGGCCGTCAACCGGTGGGCATATTTCGTTCAGAAAACCTTATTGGTAATAACATGATGTTATTACCAATAAGGTTATCGGCCTTGTAAGCCAAGGATTTAGGTTCGATTCCCGGCCTGGGCATTTTTTCGCTCAGTTGGAAATATTCAACTCGCATGATTCTTAAATTAAACAGATCAATTTTCCGAAATTAAGTCTGTCTATACTATGTTATTTTTTACCCGACTACCAAGAAGGGTTATGTGTTTCATACGTATCTGGGTATGTGGATTTCTTTATACTCTCGAAACATCCCAACGGCTGGATGGATTTTAACGAATGCGGTCTTTATCGATTCGTCTTAACCGTCACATGGTTATAGGCTAGATAATGATTTTATAAATTTAAAATGGCGGCCGTAAAACAGAAAAGGGCGGTAGAGACGAAAAAACTTATGCACCCTATTGAGTGACCTATCATTGGATAGGTCGTTCAAAATGAAGACGATGCTTCATTGACTATTTTACAGTCAGAAGCTCCGTTTAAATATGAAACAACCTGAAAGTTGTGTAGGTAGGATCTCTAGCTTTACTGGAACTCTAACCTTCATAGGCATCTATAGGCCTCATCAAAACAGTGTTTATAGATAGAAACTAGCAATTAAACACAACTTAAAAGTCATCAGTACAAGTAAATAACTAAAAAAAAAAAATAGGTAAGTAATATAAAAATTAGTTTCACATTGAAGAAAAATAATTAATTCTCTTTATACGCAGTCGGGTTTTTTGTTTTTTTTAAATTTAATTTTACTTGTTTCTCTTTCAGTTTTCTTTTGCTATCATTCATAGGTTCTTTATGAATTTTTTTCTGGTACTAAACAATTTATGTACCTCCATTCATTTGGCATGTTTTTATAACTTTCTTTTCTTAAAAGAAATAATATTTTTTCTCATTTTTAGTCTTGTTAAAATTTCTCTAAAGGAGTTTAAGCACTTTACAAACCAATATGACAAATTTTAAAAGAGATAATTACGTTAGTTGAGCTATCATTATCCCTAGCTCCCAGTAGATTCTTTTTCTCTTATATACTTAGGAAGCGTGTACTTTACAGTATTAAATTGAAACTAAAAATTCTGTGTATAATAAGTAACATTCGAGTCGACTAAATATGCGCGATTTTATGATTTCTTTCTAGGGAGAAAGTAGGGAAAAAATATATTTCCTGTTTACTTGACATGAAATAAAAGCAACGTAAAAACATTTTGCTTTTGTCAAATATCTTATTTTTACTAATACTTGAGAATTCAGTTTAATAAATCAATTCGACATAGTTAAAAACAGGTTTTTGTTTCAAATTGTTTGTTATAATGCTGTTTTGTTGCTAATTTTGTTACTTTTTTGCTATAATGCGAATTAAACTGTCGCTAATTTTTTTTTTTCATTTTCACTTCAAATAAGAAATTGTAAATTAAAAACAGCATTGTTCTAAAATATAAAAGGTAGAAAATATATCCCTTTTTCGCTAATGCTAATTTTAGCCATGGCAATGAATAATATATTTTGCAATACTTTATTTGGAATATATGATAACAAAGACCATACCAAAATGAAATGTTTTCAATTACGTAGTATGAAGATCTTAAATCAATAATGAAAATCCTCGCGAATGAGCTTTGACATTAAATTTAGTATTAATCGCGTTACTAGTAATATTCAATACTAAAAGATCTTACTTTAATTCAATCCTATGCATTTTCATTTTCCAAGTGCACCAATGAAATATTTCAAGGAGCTCATTTTTAATAATCGCCTATTATTAAATGATTTCCTATTTGATGTAATTTCTGCAAGTTTGTTGCGCGAAATTATCTTATTTAATTATGCCGCTGTTAATGAACAGTTCTTGGTAATTAGGGTAACCAGTAATTTTAGTATTATTTGTGGTTTCTTCATCAAGAACGACACTCCAGATAATTATTGTACAAATATAATGATAACTGAATGTAGACACATTGGTTTTCGAATACGATAGTGTTTGACATTGACATGCTTCGCATTTTATATTTTTGAAATTATTTTTGACAACAGTATTATTATCTTCATTACATGAATATTTTTCTACAATATGAGTTACAAACTTATTTTATGCCCGTTAACCCCGTGCATACTTTCTGAAAACAATACAAATCAGTTCGGGTGTAACAAATGAGATGTTTTTTAAATTTAATTCGCAACCTATGCATATCTCATCCAAAATATTTTACTCTTGAATGTGTTTCATTTATAAATAGTTTTATTTAACGTAAGTATTGTTTTATAAATAGCTAAAAAAGGTATTAACAAAAAAACATTCATTTTGTTTCAACTACAAATTTATTAAAAATAAAGTAATTTTTACCTACTCATAAAAAATATAATACCGAAGAGCTCCAAAAAGAAAACATATCTTGCATGTTTTACTAATGTGTTAGTGAAAGAAAAATAATTGAATTTCGATTTTATTTTCGAGAAGCTACACTTACATGAAGATACGTACTTATTGCAAGCTCTAGGGGGAAATGATGTACTTATCTGTTGATGCGCATAATAACATTTTCCTGCCTCATTACCTTCAAAACCTTCAAAAGAAGTAAAATAAATTTTCTATCCATTATTTCACAAGCGTACATAGACATGTTTTAGACAAAGTCTTATAAGCTGTAGAAAGACATTCTGGAGGATTTGGAAGTAAGAGTTATATCTTTTAGATGACTTTGATAAGAACTTTGGTTACAGAATGCCATGTAAACATTTATTTTGCGTAACAATTTTGTTTTATATCCTTAAGGACACGTGTACCGCATTAAAAAGCCCATTCTAATCGCAATAGATAAAATGAGTGTCGTTTAACTGACAAAAGTATAGGAGGAAGATATTGAGTAATATCATTTTATGCATATTTATGGAAGATAAATTATCTTTCTAAACACGATTTTAATTTTATATTGCATGTAACTAGCAAAAATACGATTTGAGAAAAATGCATGTTAAGGTGAAAATCAATTGGAGTTTGTGTAAAGTGCACGTTATCTATTTCAAATTCACTCTATTCTAAAATAAATATTTGTACTCTATTTCTTTTGTTTGAGTTAAAATTGTAGCGATATATTTTTTTAAAAATATGAATAAAAACGATTTTTTGAATGTTTAAAACATTGAGTTATCTTAAGAAATTTATTACCAAAATGTATTTATCTCCTATTACTCTATTACCTGCCATTTATTCTGTTGAGCTGAACCAGATCTCAGACCTGATGTTATAATCAATAAAGTTAGCTGGGTGAAAAAGTGCCACCAGATACGTCCGGGATAGCTCAGATGGTAGAGCATTGGCGGCTTCAGCCAAGAGATCCCTGGTTCGAATCCTGGTCCAGACATTTTTCGCCGAGTTGGAAATTTACATCTGATATGATTTATTTACCAATCTGAATAATTGTGTTAAAATTAATCTAATGTATTTTTTAGTGTTTTTATCATCAAACCAGATTATAACAAGAACGTAAAATCATGCGTTAAGCATAGATTATGAAAACTTTCCAACACTTTTAGCCTATTATAAACATTATTATAACTACCTTACTTTCCATAAGTAGGCGCCACAGTATTTAACTATCGACTCATCACTTCAAAAGGAAACGCCACTCTATACTTTAGTAGAGAGTATGTCTAATAAAACTAAATGATCGTCAAGTGTAAAAAATAGTTCGGAAGGAAATAGTTCAATCGGTTTATTTTCTAAACCTGAATTTGATAATCAACAAGGTGAAAGAACCGGAGTATTAGACAGAGCTGCAAATATTATTGCAAATGGCACCTTAGAAGATATGGGTATTTCTGATGATATTAAAGAAAAAGTAACTGAAAGAAGGACTTGAAGACGACAAAGAGAAAAGAAAAGGAAGAATTTGAAAGAACAGGAAAGACGAAATGAGTTAATTTTAGAAGGTTAGTATTTTGATGGCAGAAAGGATAACACTATGATAACTGAAGCAGAGGGGAAAAAGTATAACTAGGAATCATTAAAGACGAACACCTAGTCTTAGTTCAAAAACCAGGATAAAAATATATTGGCCATATTTCATTGACATCTTCTTCTTATATTAATATAGCCACTGCAATTTTGGTGTATTTTCAAAATAATAATGCAGACATTTCAAGTTTGGAAGTTATTGGGTGAAACAGAAACGCCTTTAATGCAGGATGCAAATATGGAGTTGTTAAAACATCGGAAGCAATACTCTAAAAAACTTTATAATGGATAATTTGATTATTGCATGCAGATGAACTTTTTTCTTAGATACTTATTTCAACATCTTGCTGGAAAAATTACGGGTACAAAAGGATTTCCTGGACTAGCAGGAAAGCGACTTGAAAAAATACGAACATATTGAAATTATAGACTATAAAAACATTCATCCTATCTTGACGGACTGATCTGATGAAGAACTTAAAAAAAGTACAAACAGAGAGTACACCTGAATTTTAGATTTTCCTTCTCATACCCAAACAGTGGAAACGTGTGTCAAAATTGCCCGCGAGCTGCGTCAACAGTCTTTAAATATTAAGCAAAAGATGGCTTAATCTTGGAAAGTTGAATTCCCACAATGTAATGACAAAGTTTGCCTAAAAAGACAGTAGGTTGACTATCCAATTGAATTAATACATAACAAAGGAAGGTAAGGAGGGTGGAAGTCGATATTTAACCACCTCCTCGTAGTGACTTCTGGATAGTATTTGCTAAGTAAAAGTAAACATGAGCTAACAGCTACATTGGTTACTTTAAGTTACTTTATACTGAAATTTCAAAACTTTGACTTCCTTGAGGAACCAGAAAACAACTTAATTAAAAAAAACCTTTTCAGCCAAAAGTTTAGACGTCCAAAAAGGAAAACAGTTTTCACTATTACACATTAAAACAAAAAAGTTTTTTTTTTTTTTACCCTATACTTAAGTTCCACCCTAATGTCTATGCAGTAATTTTCTTTCAATTCATTTTTTATTACTACAGCCGACTTACGACAATCACTTGTAGATAGGTTTATTATAATATGGTCAACATTGCTAGTTGTTTTTATTTCGGATTGCTACTTCGAGACTTATTTTAGATAGATTTCTGTTTATTAAAAACTTTATTCCAAGTACTAACAAGCTGCCGAGACACGTTAAAAAAAACCGAGCAACTTCTGCTTGCGTCCTTCCTTGCTTAAGTGCACTTACAACGGCTTTTCTAAAATCAATGGAATATTCTTTGCGTTTCGTCATTTAAAAATAATCACAATAAGTCAATATAAACGCTAATCGAAGCTATAAAGCAACTGACGCCTTCGACAATAAAATGCAAACTAATTGTCAAAATACTTTCGAGCTAAGGAGAAGTCATTTTTCCTCGGTGACACCGAATGTGAAGAAACAAGTTGAAATTTGATACATTTGAATAATTGCAGCCATAATGTTCTTAATGATAGATAATTTATTTTATTTTCTATTTTTATATTAAACAAAATAAGAGCGAATACAATGTTGTAAAAATATTTTTGAGCGCTACTGTATAAATATGTCACAGCTTGTGCTAAAACTATTGCGTTCATTTTTTTAGGGTCCTCTTAAGCAACTACATCCAATCGCTGGGAACGATTTAGAAAGGATAGTTTAAAAAATTATATCTGATTTGTTTATGGAAATATTCACTGCTTTATAAAATTACGAATGTGAGTTATTAACATATTAAATATCATAAGCTCTAAACAATGTGCATGTGAAATAAGCATGTTGCGGGCTAAAATTTATTTTATGAAAGGTATTAAATGAATGAATACCGTACAAAACATGTCACATTTCATTAAATACAATTTCTGGTAGAATTTTTTTTTTATTTAGGGGTTCAAACACACCTTACACCGGGTCAAACCTCCCTGAAGTGGCGCAATTTAACTCAATTTACAGAGTTATTGTAAATCCTTCTTTCAAAAATCATTTAGTGCTTTTACAAAATTTGACACTGTAAAAAGGTCGAATACATAATAAGCTATTTATATGAAGCAAACTGAGACGATGTCCAGAAAACATGACATGTTATGAGCATTTTCGCGAAAATTTGGTGAAACATCCTTTCGTTTCCCCTACTCATATCATTTTATTTCATTTTCCAAAACTGATTTAAAAAATTAAAAAAAGGCATCTGTATGCTTTGAAAAAAATAATAAATTTTAGGCAATTTAAAGTGAGGCAAACCATTGAAAGCAAAATCAATTTTTTCTGTATTACACATTTTAGTAGCAAGTAGAGCATTTTGGAATTTAAAATGAGATTTGGCTGCACTGACAGATAAGTTTAACAACTGTAGGTGTAGATTATATTTATTTTGACACATTTTACATTTAATACGAGGGTGGTTCAATAATTATTGTCTCTAGTGTATATAAAATATTTGTACTGCGATCGTTGTTACGGAATATAGAAGCCTAATGTTTTAGATGCGTATATGCTCAATTTCAGAACCGCAGCTGCTATACAGTAGCCTCCCTCTTAACCGGAACTCCGCATTAACCGGCCGACTTTTTTTCCGATCAGGCAAAAATCATGGATGACGGCCTCGGGAATTCATTTTACGCTTTCGAGTTGAAATGCAATCCCGAGGGGAAAGAGGCAAGATTCAGACACGAGAACGTCGGTCGGTTTTAAATGGACACGTGTTGAATTTCACCAGTGTTGAATTCAGGGTGTTGTCCGGGGATAGACACCCCCCCCCCCCAACCCACCCAGATATAATGAGATGTCCCGCCGGAAGATTTGAGATTTTGTGTTTGTAATGGTCAAAAGTACAACCCCCCCTTCCCCACAGAACTTTATAATGCCTGATCTATATGCAAACTGTTTTGTATCAACATTTTAAAAGCTTGAGGGATACGAACAAATCACCGTAGAAGGTGTATAAGATTTGTTTGATAAAGATCTCAAGGATGAAACATTATTTGACGAAGATATAATTAGGACTGTAACTGATGTTGTTCAATACGAAGACGATCCTGATGGTGATCCAGTTGAAGTTGACAGTACTAAAATTCCACATACGGAAGGAGTAAAAACATTAGAGTTGCTATGTTGAGCAGTGGCTAACAACTTCCTAGGTTAAACTTGTGATATTAAAGAGATGGATAGATTATGCTGCAAAATGCCTTCAACGGAGAAGCTCATTGATTTCTGTATGGTTGATTAGCTTAAATATACATAATGTTGAACAATTTCAAGTTCTTATAAAGGTGTGTGACACGATTTTGAACAATTTACTTTGTGTTAATATTTTTCATTGTTTGTTATCAGTAAAAATTTTTCTTTCAATTCAGTTAATTATAACTAGTATTCATTTCACAAAATATAGAAAATATGTACTTTTTTTTTAAACTACACAAATTGAAAAACTAAATGCATGGTACTGGTTAAATTAATTAAATTATGCAGATACTTATTTATTTATTTATTTATTTTTTACTTCTCCGCTTTAACCGGTTTTTCCCTTAACAGGGTAACCTTCGGTTCCGTTTAGGCCGGTTAAGCGGGAGCCTACTGTATTAACATAGTTTTGGAGGGAGGAGTAAAAGTGGGTAAGTGGGGGTGAAAGGCTGATTTTTAACTTATGGGGCTAGATTTGTGACAGTGGATGTGGCGTAACTACTGTCGTTTGAATTCGGGATCATAGTGTTGTTCCCAGATCTCATCCACCGTCACAAATGCAGCCTCATAAGCTCCAAATGATCATTTCACACTCACTCCCCTCCTTAACCCCCCCCCCCCCAAAAAAAAAATAGGTCTTTAAAACTTCGCTCCTCCCTCCAAAACTATGTTAATATAGCAGCCACGGTTCTGAAATTGAGCATATAGGCATTTAAGAGATTAAACTTCGATGTTCCACATCAATCATCGCAGTACAAATATTTTATATACGTTAGGCATAATAATTAATGAACCACCCACGTACATCACTTAAAGAAATTAGTTGTTAATAATTACATTAAAAAAATCCCTTTCTTTGTCCTCACTTCCTTTTCTTTCTGAAGATAATAAAAAAATCCGAATACTATGTTTTTAATACACAACAGTTCTAAATATTTGTTATACTTACCAATTACATAAAGAAAAAACAGAAGTGTATAAAGAAAATTAGAATATCTTTGAGCCTTTATAAAGTTGTAGATGCTATTGCAGTGTAAGCCGTTTAATTTGGAGTAGATTGGAAGAAAAAAACTGAAAATCTGTATCTTCAAGAATAAACGTCCGCGAAAAAGTCTTGCAGATAAGTCATCTTCATTTTTTCGCTTACTCTTGTCATTCGTCTTAGTGGAATTCCTTTTTCAAATCTTTTCAGATTAGATAATCTCTTCTTGTAGCAAAGTTCGAGCTACTTTCTTTCGAAAGTGCATGAGACTGCGAATATATTCTTTTTTGCTGATATTTTTACAACCCGAAAGACTTTTCGGAATTTTTTTTTTTTTTTTTTTTTGTGCGTGTGTGTGTGTTTTAATGTCTTTAGATTAAAAGTCATTTTAAATAAGAAAAGTGCAATTCTCTGTCCGTAATAAAAAGTTTTGTATTTTTAGATTTATTCAGACGAGAAAAAAAATGACACTTTAAAATTCACAAAACAGAATATTTAATAGGTATTAAATAAATTACCATATTTTCCGGTATATGTCTACGACTGACATTGTATAAAATTCACCCTAAAATTTAATTTTTTGCGAGAAACCAAATAAAAGTACCTGAATTAAATCTAAAATATTTATATAAAAATGCTAATAGCTTTTAAACAATACATTTGCATAAATAGAAGTAGAAGTTGGAATGACCTAACCTAATTTGTAGAATTATAAAATTATTCATTTTGAAATTTAAATATGATTTTCTTAAATAAATTATGTTAATCAATCTAATTATTTTTGTATTCTACTTACCATTTTAAATTAAGTACTCACAAAAGCGTAATATACATTAAGCAAACATACAAAATTGTAAAGGTTCCAAAAAAAAAAATCTGTACCTACATTGTATAAGATACATCCCATTTTTAATGCGAATTTTACGAGTAAAAATAGGGATCTTATACAAAGGAAAATACGGTAAAGAGAAAAAATTAACAATAGGTCGGTATACAATGCTTGTTATAGCCTTTATAAAAACATCAAGCTTGATTTCTTTGTAAAAAATGTTTTACAAATTATTAGAAACTAGTTTTAGGCCATGTATTGTTCTCAAATCATATAGACATTTATATGGAGAATATAATATTCTACAAATGGCATATTTTTTTTATCGTTTTATCGGCAAGAAAAGAATTAAACTGCTTTGAATTAGAAAATTCCATACATTATTTTGCTAATTTTCGTTTAGTCGATATGTATACTATCTGTCTCATTTTTTTAAATGAATATCGGTAAGTAAATACCTTTTAAAAAAATCAACACAAAACGAAATATAAAATAATAAAGATCTCTTGTAAAATAAAAAGCAGAGAAAGAAATGTTCATTGAAGTTTCATTTTATTTATGAAGATGTTTGTCAAAAGAAATCCAAGAATTCAATCTATAGCAACAGATTTCTTATATCAGAATATAATTTGCATACTATGCCAAAACATTCCTTAAAGAATTTTCTTTTTAAATAAAGTTTGAAAGTCTCGCTAAACTCACGCGTTTACTTATTCAATATTTTATGTATAAGGAGTCATTTTATGAGATATGTATAATATAATGATAGAAGGATTTTCGACAACGAATTTAATTTGTACTCCCCCTCCCCCCTCCTCCACACACACAAAAGGGAACTTTCCACGCCTAAAACTCTACATTATTACATTTAGTAAAATAAATTACATAATTCGATTGAATCTTCTCAAAATGATTTACTTTTCGTTAAAATCAAATCACACATTTGTCTGCGCATATAGTCAAGAAAGAAACTTATATTTTGTTACTTTTTGTTTTACTTAAAAAAAAAAAAAAAAAAAAAAAATCATTTCACCAAAAAATTAGAAACGTAAAAGAAAAAAGAAATACAAAGAAAAGGGTAAGTATCTATCTTGCATCTTAAAATGGCTAAATAAAAAAGACAGTAGCAGTAGTTGATAAACATCGCAATATAAAAATAAAACCCCTTTAAATTAAACAGAAGGCAGAAAGTCTTAGTATAGCAGAGACCATTTAAGGGGTCTTGTACCTTTTAAACACGTCGAAAATTAACGAAGAACTTCAAAGTTTTAATTAGCCTATCTTCAAAAACATTTTATGTATAAACATGAAATTTGGGATATTGATTAAACTGATTGTTCTTTGTAATATGCTACCATTAGAAATTTCTTAACCCTTTACAGAATTTGTGTATTCTTGAAATCAAAATAGTTCTTATCTTACTCAAGAAGTCATTGCGCGCATGATATATTGAGAAAGTATCTATGGATTGTCATGAAATTTGGTAAAGATACTAAACAAATATGTGTGTTTAAAATGAACTACTTTTAAGTATTTTCATTGGTAATATTTTTAGTTATGACTATTTTTATTCATTAAAAATATAAAATTTTTACTTTTTTTACAAAAATATTTTTTTATATAGATAATGGAATAATTTTGGCCTAAGAGTAGTTCATTTTAAACACACGTATATGGTTAGTATCTTTACCAAATTTCATGACAATCCATACATACTTTCACAAGATATCATGCGCGCAATGACTTATGGAGTTAAAAAAAGAGCTATTTTGATTTTAACAATACTGAAATTCTGTAAAAGGCTAATAAATTTCTAATAACAGCATATTACAAAGCCCAATCTGTTTAATCAATATCCAAAATTTCATGTTTATACATAAAAAGGTTTTGAAGATACACTAATTCAAACTTTGAATTCTTTCGTTAAATTTCGTTGCGTTTAAAAGGTACAAGACCCCTTAAAGATACATAAAACCTCATATGGTTTGAATTTAATTAGTCAAAATGTGGGTATTGAATACATGTTTGTCGTTTATTGCGCCGTTTTCTACTGCACCAGCATACAAGGTTAAACAGCCTATGACTACCATAACTTCCCAATCGGAATTTGGATTTGCGCCACTAATTCGAGCGATTTTGCTGATAGGTTTCACTATCCATCGTCGACAACAAAAGGCTAACACATTTCTCATCTCAATACGTTATTGGACACCTCATATAACATCGGAATTTGCTCTAGACCGAGTAGTCTGATGATATTTCTAGCAGGTGGAACTATCAATCGTTGACAACACATAGCTTCATTGTCGAGAAGATTTCTTATAGACGAAGCGTAACTCATGAGACACACAGATCGTCGGAGTTCGGCTGAACGAGGTACTGTGAACGATTAACTGTAAAATTTTAAAAGCCACCATCTTGCAGATTAGAAGATTTACAACCATCCCACAAGACAGTAAATACAAGGTGATTAAATATTCATCCGACAAACACAGAGGGAGGTTTGTAGACAACAAGAGGAACAAAAATTGCAATGGAACATGGTGTCGCAAAACAATTATTTACCCAAAAGTACAGGGTCTTGTACCCTAACTCAACTTGGGTTGACGCAGGTAACTTTTAGAAAACTGAAATATATTATAGTGAATCTTTTAATATACATACATACTCACCTTTGTTGTAAATGTGATAACATCGAAAACACTGGTAGGAGTTTCTACTATAAGCGCCAGCAGTATGCACTTGACTCGACACATTTTAGACTGTTATTACCACTTCATACGGTATCATCGATTGCATGAGTACCCTGTTTTTCCAGAACTTTCGTGATGTTATCACTTTGTTATATTATGCAAAACAAGGTGCATATCGTTACATTTTCATTGGAACATTTTTTTGCTCAAAATTGTTACCGTTAGCCGGAGTTCAGTTAGAGTGAAAATATCTATTTTTGACTCAATAAGGGATTTGTGACCTCATATTCCATTATAATTTTCCTTTCATCTTGATTCCCCGTAACAGTCTTCTGACCTTTTTCGGATGACTGTCTGAACACCTTCTATTAATAGTTCCAACAGCGACATTTTCTTCTACAGCACCATTAGTTTTCTGCGGATCGTTCAAAAGCCACAAGAAAAGTTTCAAAGACTCCCGTCCAAAAAACTCATAGTGGTTGGAGAATATGTCCTACTTTCTATTCCCTTTTTATGAATTCTACAATTAAAAAAAATTCCACTTTCGTAAGTTCTGTTGCACCCACTGATTTTAAAATCAACCACAGGACCAATATCAGTATTTTTTATAGAAAAATAAATCTAAGTTAAGCGCGCGAAATTTCATCTTATTTAAGAAGAGATTTTATGTAAGAAAATACTGGTACCGAAGAATTTCTTGATCTTGAAATTTCAGGACGACTATGACCCCTGCAGCTAGAAGCAAAATCAATAAATGAAAAAAACTGACGATTTATGACCACCTTTGGGTAAATCTGTTGAAAAACCTACTTTATCAATAAGTAAAATTTTAATAAATACGTACTACTTAATTAACTGTAGCATTTCTTTCATGATAATGATCTTTCAAAGTGAAATCTTGGGGACCAAGATATTTTAAATATTGGGTCGTTCGGAAAGTCGTTTCCGTTTGGGAAAATCAATTCGTACCGGAAAATTCTATCCTTTAATTATTACACATTGATTCCGATATTTACTGTCTACTGTCTAATAACTACAGGGCAGAATTCTCCGTTGATAATTGATTTTCCCAAACGGCCGCGACTTTCCGAATGACCCAATAATATATTTAATAAAACAAAGTTTTTATGTACCGTAATTTTCAACGTATAATCTGTGGATCAAACAATCATTTTTGACACAGAAATTTTTTAAAATAAAATACATCTTCTTAAATCGCGGTAAATAATTGGTTTCAATAACTAAATAAAATTTTCCGCGGGTTACATGCCGGAGATTACGGTACTTGGTTCTGAAAAAAAGTGATCACATCATGCTATTTTATCAAGAAATATTATTATAGGGTAAAGATGTTTTGTTGAACCGGGTATTGTGTCTACATATAAAATATGAAAAACAATTTCAAAATAGGGGTCTTATACACATTAAAAATTCTTACGAGCTTTAATTTTTAAACTAATAACAGGCGCCTGTAACACATGTTTGCATCGTTTCGATAAAAACAGCACGGAAAAATGTATTATAATACATTTTTTCAAAAATCTTCATAAAGTTACAGGATATCAAAGCTTGAGGATGCTAATGTTGACAAACAACTAATTTATAGCTTATTGAAAAATCATCCGATTGGAAAGTTTTCTTTTTAATGAGATACAATAAATATACCTAAAAACATTCTAGGCATTTTTTCCGATGCAAAAAAATATTCTTAATTATAAAAAATATTAAATAATTCTCAATAAGAAATATTAATTTTAAATTACATTAAATTTCAGATAAAACGAATGAAAATCATTAAAAATTTGGATGTGTAATCATCAACAGAAGAAAAACATCCGCAAAAATTTTATGCAACTTTCTTTCATGTAATTATAAATGTAATTTTTCGGTAATTTCGGTAATTTTTTCGGCAACTAATTGTGCGTTGCGTGTACTTTTACGTGTAAAATGTTAATTTTACTTTCTTAATATGTAGATGAATCTCTAATACATTTTATTTTATAACCCTATAAAGATTTAAGAGAAAGCATAATATTTATACCTTGATCGAAGGAATTCAGATACGATGTCAACTGTGGGTGTTGTATTTTAATAATTCAAAGTTGGTGCAATTTTTAATATTTAAACGAGCCCTATTTAAAAATATATATGCTTACTGAAAAAGCAATTGTTTGTCACTACACAAGGATTATACATTTTGCATCCCAATTACCTATATTAACAACAACAACAAAAAAAGATGTCAGTCGTGCGAAAAATATTAATATTTACTACTTACTTTTCCTGTTCTAACGATGTCTTTAGTTTTAAAAATGATTGCTTTTTAGTATTTCAAAAAAGTATATTCTGGATTCTATTTCACGGATTCGCCGGAGATTTATTTTCCTCTCTCACTGCCTTCAAAATACATAGTTTCCTTTTTTAAGCGAATTGCATTTTGGACATTTTAGGAGGATTTTTTGTTTTTGCGTACGCCCAGGGAGACCTATATTTTGAACACAGGTTGTCAATACCGGTAGATATCATTTCGCGTTTTAAAAGAGGGGAGGGGGGGCTGGTGAGCCTTGTGCATTAAGTTTTCGCTTTAACTTTCTGTCAGAATTAAGTTTTATAGTATCTAACAGTCAGAAATTAAATCGGCAAGAACTATAAAGGTGTTATTTCGTTTGGTAACCCTCCTGTTTAAAAAATATAAAATTATAAAAATTCGTGGTCCGTATGAAAAAAAAAATAGACTGGAGCATGCATACTGTGTGGTGCACGCTGTCGAAGGTATTGCCTCCTAACTATTGCCGTATATAACTCTAGGTCGTTTGGAGAGATGTTCATATTTTGAAAAATATAAAATCACACAAATTCTTGGATGTACGCTATCGTAGACAGTCAGGCCCCAACATTAGATTCATATGGAAAGATTTTCTTCTAAAATTATAGAATGATTCAATATTAATTTTATGTACATTTAATGTTGCTATCATCAGACCAAACACCGCCGGGTGGGTAAGCTATTCAAAATATAAATAAAGTATGTTTTTCAGGCTTATCCCTTTCAGGGGCAATGTATTTCTGCTCCAAAATTTTTCAAATAATTAATTCACACCGAAATTTACGAACAAATTTATTTGAAAATAAGGAAATATTTTCCTTCACGTATATTATGAGATCGAAATTGCACTAAAAAAATATCTGGTGCTATTTGGCAGTTTGGTCATTAAAATAAACCGTTTGCAGAGTGCAAGCGGTGCCCCTGAAAGGGAACAAAAAATAATCTTAGACTAAAAAAGAAAATATCTTTAAAGTTTACATTTTAATCAAAATATGTTTGATTCCTGCACAATTAAAGCCATTTTTCCAATATCTTAAATATAAAGTATAATTTGAGACAGAAAATATAAAAAGATTTCCTCACAAAAGTTCACATACCAGCGGTTTATTTCATGTTCCATTATCAGTTTTAGTCCTTTTATTTTTAACTTTATTTTTGAGATCCCCATTCGAAAGATTTTTATATCTCCTGTCCTAATGTTGCATGGTTAATGGCCTAAAAATAAAAGGCGATTTTCCTTTTGTAAGGCATTTGATTAGAAATAAAAGACCTAGGGGTAGCTATAAGGACAATATATTTTCAAAAACAAATGGACCGGATTTTGAAATTCAGAATAGAAAATATTCATAGTGTTGTATAGAAAACTGAGTCCATTTAACAGATTTATATGATACCTCACAATTAAAGGCATCGCATATTTTATTTTAGGCTTTTTTAAAATGTAGTTAAAAATGACAAAGCATTAAAAAGGTGTGTGGATTGCGAAAGATGTTTATTTTTCGAACGACGAATTATAAAACGTATGACAAATGCGATTTGCAAATCTTTCGATGCATATAAAGAAAAATATTTTGCTATATTGATCAAAAGTAATATCAAAAGTTTTTCAACAAATTCAACCGCAAAAAATTTTTCATCAAATTTGCCGTAGAATTAGTTAGGGGAGGAGTGGTTGTTATCCAGCACCGTAGCTTGGTTATTGAACATATGAATATCGAATATAGGTCGTTCTTACGGATAAGATATAACGATATTTAGAGAATAGCTAACATAAAAAAATTAACTTTCCTGTTGACTTTTAAATAAGTAAATACTTTTTAAAACAAAAATGGAGTACATATGATATTAGTATGAAATAACATAAAAAGTTTATACGTTACTCAAATGCACACTTTAAAGTTATTATGGAGATATAATAAATATTTAAATAATAATATTTTTATAATAAACTAAGAATAGCTTCTAAGCCTCCTGTGAAGTTATGCTTACTTTTATTCATACTTTTTCGGAACAAATTCATTCTAAAATGACCACGGAGAGCAGTTACTGATTTGAAGGTGCAGAACTTTTCCCAATACCGAGTTGATAAACAGAGTAAAATTGAAATAACAAAGCGCAACGGAAGTTTAATGACCTGAGGAAGCACATGTGCTACATGAAATATAATTCTTACACGTGTTTTACCTATTTCTTCTGTATAGGATTAATTTGCCGCAGAATTAGTTAGGGAAGGGTTGGTTGTTATCCAGCACCGTAGCTTGGTTATTGAACATGTGAATATTAAATATGGGTCGTTCTTACGGATGATTACTTTCGGATAAAAAATTTTTCATCAAATTTGCCGTAGAATTAGTTAGGGGAGGAGTGGTTGTTATCCAGCACCGTAGCTTGGTTATTGAACATATGAATATTGAATATAGGTCGTTCTTACGGATAAGATATAACGATATTTAGAGAATAGCTAACATAAAAAATTTAACTTTCCTGTTGACTTTTAAATAAGTAAATACTTTTTAAAACAAAAATGGAGTACATATGATATTAGTATGAAATAACATAAAAAGTTTATACGTTACTCAAATGCACACTTTAAAGTTATTATGGAGATATAATAAATATTTAAATAATAATATTTTTATAATAAACTAAGAATAGCTTCTAAGCCTCCTGTGAAGTTATGCTTACTTTTATTCATACTTTTTCGGAACAAATTCATTCTAAAATGACCACGGAGAGCAGTTACTGATTTGAAGGTGCAGAACTTTTCCCAATACCGAGTTGATAAACAGAGTAAAATTGAAATAACAAAGCGCAACGGAAGTTTAATGACCTGAGGAAGCACATGTGCTACATGAAATATAATTCTTACACGTGTTTTACCTATTTCTTCTGTATAGGATTAATTTGCCGCAGAATTAGTTAGGGAAGGGTTGGTTGTTATCCAGCACCGTAGCTTGGTTATTGAACATGTGAATATTAAATATGGGTCGTTCTTACGGATGATTACTTTCGGATAAAAAATTTTTCATCAAATTTGCCGTAGAATTAGTTAGGGGAGGAGTGGTTGTTATCCAGCACCGTAGCTTGGTTATTGAACATATGAATATTGAATATAGGTCGTTCTTACGGATAAGATATAACGATATTTAGAGAATAGCTAACATAAAAAATTTAACTTTCCTGTTGACTTTTAAATAAGTAAATACTTTTTAAAACAAAAATGGAGTACATATGATATTAGTATGAAATAACATAAAAAGTTTATACGTTACTCAAATGCACACTTTAAAGTTATTATGGAGATATAATAAATATTTAAATAATAATATTTTTATAATAAACTAAGAATAGCTTCTAAGCCTCCTGTGAAGTTATGCTTACTTTTATTCATACTTTTTCGGAACAAATTCATTCTAAAATGACCACGGAGAGCAGTTACTGATTTGAAGGTGCAGAACTTTTCCCAATACCGAGTTGATAAACAGAGTAAAATTGAAATAACAAAGCGCAACGGAAGTTTAATGACCTGAGGAAGCACATGTGCTACATGAAATATAATTCTTACACGTGTTTTACCTATTTCTTCTGTATAGGATTAATTTGCCGCAGAATTAGTTAGGGAAGGGTTGGTTGTTATCCAGCACCGTAGCTTGGTTATTGAACATGTGAATATTAAATATGGGTCGTTCTTACGGATGATTACTTTCTAAACGTAGAAATTTTAATAAATGAATATAAACAAAGTTATTTAATATTAATAATAAAATTTATATTTTTAAAATTTATACAGCTCTTCATTATATAGTGCTTAATTATTTTGAGGAAATATCTAATAAAATAAATTTGTTTTAACATGTCACGGATCTTTTGAAATAAATTGATAAAAAATTTAATCAAATATATATTTTTACTGTTTTATATTATACAAAACTTTCACATTTAAAATAAACGGTGAAGTGCGTGTATTACTCGCGCTCAGAGTGTTCCGTACAATAAACATATGAATTATTAACTGTATTATTTAAAAAAAAAAAAAAAAACCGTTGCTAATAATAAGCTTTTGTGCAAAACTATACATTGTAGGGTTACTAAAAGGGTATAAATGGAGTTCAAAGAGATATGAAGGCTAAATAATATGAAATATTGCTATTCTATATAACTCTTCTCTTTTAATATTATCCTAATCAGTTTATAACTTAATTCGGTACTTGAATTTCGGTACCATAAAATTAGTAAATATTTAAACTTCATTTGGCATTTCTTAAAACTAAGTTCAGCGTTTTAATAATCTTTTCTTTTTGCAGTGTAGCTAAAACAAAACTTGTTGAACTTGGTATTGTGCTAAGCGCGCTTCGAAGGGAGGTCGCAAAGTCGAAACGCCGCATTGGTCTGTGGTGTCTTATTCCAGATAGGTTTTTAATTAACTTTTAAAGACACGGGAGGCGTATTGAAAGATCCACTCATTGCAAACTAGTCGCGAATCCCATAGTATTTAGGTGATTAATTCTAATTAAATTAGTCTTTTTTTAACAATTTGATGTTTATTTCTTTTACTGTTACTGGGCATTGCATTAGACAAATATATCATTAAAAGTTGTTATATAGTCTTTAAAATCCGATGGTACGTAGAGTACGCCACCCCTGTCATTATGAATATACAAACTTAAAGGTAATATCTCGGATAATTACCGACAATGTTTTTCGAAAATGATTATCAACAATGCTTTTCTACTTCTGATACAACAGGTACCTCCAGCGCACCTCAACATATTTGATGAATACCCGCATATCGAAATTTGTGCGTGATGGAAAAACATTTTTCGAAATAATTTTTAATAATAAATAAACCATGTAGCATAAAATTATTCTGCTTTTTTTAAACCGATTTCATTTCCCTTAACGAATATTTTCATATAAAATAAAGAGGGTCAAGTCTCCCATATGTGGGGAGCCTTAACCTATTATATTCTCATGATTAAAATTATTCAATTTCTTTTTTATATTACATTTATGTCGCAATTTCATTTTGATAAATGATTGCATAACGAATAAAATTGCATATGAAAATTCATTCTACGTTCAATATTTAAAAAATAAAAAATCATTTTGTAAAAAATGGGTCAACCCTCCCCAGTCTCCTATGTACCATAAAAGGTCAAAGTGATATGAAGCCTAAATAACAGAGAATATTGCTATTCTGTATAACTCTGTTTTAGGTGCATTCGTAATTAT
The DNA here is from genome assembly GCA_963932465.1 of Maratus speciosus. Taxonomy (NCBI): domain Eukaryota; kingdom Metazoa; phylum Arthropoda; class Arachnida; order Araneae; family Salticidae; genus Maratus; species Maratus speciosus. The sequence goes on along the minus strand of OZ010787.1, from coordinate 679,770,002 downwards.
ATAAATACGTAGCACCTATAGTCGTCGTTCAGTCCGTCTGTCCGTCCGCATATAACAGAGCAAAAACTACACAGCCGAATGGTTTGAAATTTTAAATATATGATTGCTGTAAAATTTTATCGAGCTATTTCAAATTTTATCAAAATCGGATGTATAGTTTAATTACAGGGACAATCAAAAGTTTTTCTTTACATTACGGCCAATGGGAAAAATTATTGCAAGTGCATTTTAATGATGTTACAGGCTTCCGAATGGTCTGAAATTTTAAATATATAATTCTTGCAAAATTTTGTCGAGCCATTTCAAATTTTATAAAAATCGCATGTATAGTTTAATGACAGGGGCAGTCAAAAGTTTTCCGTTACATTACGGGGAATGGGAAAAAGTTATTGCAAGCGCATTTTAATGATGTTACAGACTATGCACTTATGAAGTGCAAACAAATATACATTCAATACAATATGGAGTGCAAAAAATAATTATAAAACTCGTTATAGTACGAACGCACCTCATTTGCCAAGTTTTACGAGCAATTTCTAACTTGTTTAATCTTATCCAAATATGTTTATGATGGACTTAATTCGGTACTGATGAAAAAGTAGTACCTATTTAAAATTCGTTTGGCCATTTCATAAAATTAAATTCAGTGTAGTAATTATTATTATTTTTTTTTACAGTGTGGCTAAATCAAAACCCTTGTTCAAAGTTTAATCTTGGCATTATGCTAAGCGTGCTTCGAAAGGCGGTCGCACATTTACAACGCCGCCATGGTCTGTGCTGTGTTATTCCAGATAGGTTTTTGATTAACTTTTAAAGACACGGGAGGCATATTGAAAGATCCACTCAATGCAAACTAGTCGCGAATCCCATAATATTTATGCAGTTCATTCTAATTAAGTTGGTCTGTTTTTAACAATTTGACGTTTATTGCTTTTATACTGCTACTGGTCATTGCATTACACAAATATATCATTAAGTCTTTTAAAGCCGATGGTACATAGAGTATGCCACCTCTTTCATTATGTATCTGAAAAACGTACGTGTCTTTAAGGGTTAATATCTAAGTTAATTACCGATGGGTTTTTTTAATTGTTATCAGGAATTCTTTTCTACTTCTGATACGATACGTACAGTCGTGGGAAAAAAAGTAAACCCCCTACTCAACAAATCATCATAGACGAAAGTTACTGATACCGAACGATTGGAAATAAAGTCTACTTTTAAATGATCTACATAAAATATTCTTAGGGGGTCATCTACATATTAAAGCGAATCCAAACTTCATTTTTTTTCAATGGCAATACCCAATGTTAAAGAGATATTTCAAATCTTCGGTTCAAACTATGCCTAGACACCAAATTTCAAGTCTTTTGAATTATAAACATTCAAAATTGAGTGCTTCTAATGTTAAATTACATTTTCATATCTTTATTTATATCTCCTGAAATTATGCTCCTAATGTGCTAATTTTAGGTAGATTTCGTATGAAATACTACCTATTGGCGTCGTTCCTATGTAGGAATTTATGAAAAATTTTTGCAGATCTACACCGATCACGACCCCTAGAGCCCAAAACCACCCTCAGTAAAAAACTTTATATATCTATGTATGTATCTATATATATCACTTTTTTCTGGACACGATAACTTCCACAATTCTGCACCAATATCTTCCAAACTGATACATAAAATCAAGGGGCATAAAATCTCGGTCAAGTTCGTTAATGGGCAAAATCGGACCAAGGGGATGGAAATAGGGAGGGGTTTTGTGAAAACCAAAAAAACCCCATAACTTCTTAATTTTTGTACATATCAAATCAGTTTAAAGTTTTTATTACTTCAAAAAACAGGGACAAAAATTTATGTATCACAGATTTTGATAAAGTTAAAAATGGGCTCAAGGGGCGCAAAAAATAGGGTTTTTGGGAGAAACAAATTCATAACTTCGTCAATTCTCAAGATATCAAATCCAATTAATTTTATCGTGAATCTCTTTAACATTATCTACAACTTTTATATTCACAAGTTTTTGATAGGACCAATTCGTACCGCAAAAAAAATTAAAAACGAAAACAAAAAGGGCGTTTGAAGAAGAAAAAAATCCGTAACTCCGTCAATTCAAAAGATATAAAATCCCCATGAATTTATCATATATCTTCTTAATATTGTCTACAACATCTATATAGACAAGTTTTGGATACGACCAATTCTTACAGCAAAAACAAATTAAAAATACATAGTGGTTGAAGAAAAAAATCATCTTAGTAAGGGTGTATTCAAATCCAAACTGCTTATTTTCCGACTCATTTTACAATTCATTTTTACTCTCAAAGGCTTCCAATTGGTACCTTTCTTACTCAGAAACTATATAATGTACCGTAATGGTCAATTTTTTGATAGAGGCAGAATATATTTTAAAACAGGCTGTCAAAGTGGGCCTTTTGAACCGAATTTCCCAAAGCGGATTGTGTTGGAAAAATCATCCATATTAAGGGAGTATTCAAATCCAAACTACTTATTTTCTGACTCATACTAGGTAGCTTTCGTATGAAATACTACCTATTGGGATCGTGCCTATGTTGGAATTTCTGAAAAATTTTTGCAGATCTACAACGATCATGACCCATAGAACCCAAAACCACCCTCAATAAAAAGCTTTATCTATCTATCTATCTCTCTCTCTCTCTCTCTCTCTCTATATATATATATATATATATATAAAACCAATAATTAAACATAACCTACCACCATCAAAAACCGTAATATTATGAATTAAAGCTGTAAGTATATATAAAAAAAAGATTAAATTATTTATAAGAATTATTATGGAAGAAAAATAAGAAAGTGGACACCGACAAATAATGGAAATGCTTATATATTGAATTACGTTTTCAAGGGCACAGAATTCAATGATATAAGCAAAATGGTTGTTTTCTGTGGGAAAAATAAGCTAAAGCTAAAAGTTATTTTCCCCTGTGCCCTAACAACCATTAAAATCAAGTGAATTGATTAAAAATGAAAACAGAATAGAAACAAATAATATGAATTGGAAAAAAACAATAAAACCTATTTAAATATTTATAGGATATAAAATGAAATAATAAACACCATACCGATTAATATTTTAGAATAAATCCACGCTCACATGGCACCCATATCGTAAAGATTAAGGTTAATAAAACAGTTAAGAAATCACAGTAATTGATACCATAGGATGCAGTTAATACATATTGAAATAAATGTTAAATAACTTTTAATATAATATAAAATAATATAAATATAAAGTAATTACATAATTAAAATGCACTATTAAATTAATTAAAAACCGTTAAACAATATCGTCAAAATTTAGCTAAAAATTCCCCCTGGTGTAGTAAATTATAACTGAAATGTAGCTGGAAGAAGTAAATCTAGAACTTATCGAAAAAAAAAACACAAATTGTGGTGCTGCCATCTAGTATTACATTTATGATTTAATTGTCAAAAGACTTGCTTCAGTTGTAAGCAATTGAATGTAACAATTGTTTTATTAACAGCAAAACCAAAAATATCCTTATATATAGATAATTATAAACTGAATATAAACCACACAATGTATTTAAAAAACTATTGTTAATAAAATTTAAAAAGCATACAAAATATTCTATTAGCAAATTTATTTAAACTACACTAAGAATTTAAATAATTCTAGAACATCGATAAAATATAGCATATAGCTATATGCTATAAAACAGAATAAATTCATTAATAATTAATATAAATAATTATTAAAAATATAAAAATCTTTAATAAAAACTATTATATATAAGATAATTATAAAATGAACAGGAAATAAAAACATATGGTAGTATAAAGAAGGTGAACTGATACTTAAATTCCAATTACCTAAAAAGCACAAATATAGTGTGTGGATTATTTTATACATCCATAAAAATCCTAAAAGTATGAATGTGGGACATTCAAAAACAATAAACCGATAATAAATTATATAACATTAGGTGAAAATAAATAAATATTAAAATATTAATAAGAATAGAGGAATAATAATAAATATAATTACCCAATTTTAATCCATACAGTATAACTTTATTTATATTAAATATACTTATATGTATATTAATCACTATAAAAATGGCATACTATTAGTAATTAATATGATATTGTCCTTATTAAATTAAAATTTATCGTATTATCCAGACAACACCACCCTCCTCCGTACTCTAACATCTACCCACCCATCCATCCTATAATAATTTTTTTATGTTATTTTACAATTTTTATTTTTTATAGAGATTTTTTTATTTTATAATTTTTTTGTAATTTTGTTTACGCATGTGTTAATTTGTTTTAAAAGATCATGTAAGAAAAATACTAATTGTATATTAATGAATATATGAATTTTTTTGGAAAACCATGATTTAATGCATCATAAATTAGTTTTTTAATATTATTGTTAATTAGAGGAGAAGAACATAAACATTTTATTCTATATAAATGATTAAGTATTATATTTCGAAATACAGAATGATGTAGACAAGATTTAAAATTTGTAAATGTATTAACTTTGAATTTAAATTCTTTACGTTTGTCATATAAATCTGTGATTGTTTTGTTGTCTTTTATTGTAATTTTAAGATCTAAGAAGTTAATTGTATTGTTAGATAAAAGGTTTTCCGTTAATTCCAAATTAGTGGGATAATCTACTGGAAATGGAGTAATTGCAGAATGATCAGTATATATATATATATTATATATCTCACTTTCTTCTGGACACGATAAATTTCGTAATTACGCACCAATCATTTCCAAACTGATACATAAAATCAATGGGCATAAAATCTCGGTCAAGTTCGTTAATGGGCAAAATCGGACCAAGGGGATGGAAATAGGGAGGGGTTTTATGACAACAGAAAACCCCCCATAACTTCTTAATTTTGGTACATATCAAATCATTTTAAAGTTTTTATTACTTCTAAAAACAGGGCAAAAAATTTATGTATCACAGATTTTTGATAAAGTTAAAAATGGGCTCAAGGGGCGCAAAAATAGGGTTTTTGGGAGAAAAAAATTCATAACATCGTCAATTCTCAAGATATCAAATCCAATTAATTTTATTATAAATCTCCTTAACATTATCTACAACTTTTATATTCACAAGTTTTTGATAGGACCAATTCGTACCGCAAAAAAATTAAAAACGAAAACAAAAAGGGCGTTTGAAGAAGAAAAAAATCCATAACTCCGTCAATTCAAAAGATATAAAATCCCCATGAATTTATCATGTATCTTCTTAATATTGTCTACAACATCTACATAGACAAGTTTTGGATAGGGCCAATTCTTATACAAAAAATAAATAAATAAAAATACATAGCAGTTGAAGAATAAAATCATCTTAGTAAGGGTGTATTCAAATCCAAACTGCTTATTTTCTGGCTCATTTTACAATTCATTTTTGCTCTCAAAGGCTTCCCATTGGTACGTTTTCTTACTCAAACTATATAATGTACCGTAATGGTCGATTTTTTAATAGAGGCAGAATATATTTTTAAAAATGCTGTTAAAAAGGGCATTTTGAACCGAATTTACCGAAGCGGATTGTGTTGGAAAAATCATTGTATTAAGGATGCACTCAAATCCAAACTGCTTATTTTCTGACTCATTTTTAAATTCATTTTTGCTCTCAAACGCGTTTAATTGGTAGATTCGCTTATTCAGAAACTATATAATGTACCGTAATTATTGACTTTTTTGATAGAGCCAGAATATATTTAAAAAAATGATGTCAAAGTGGGCATTTTGAACGGAATTTCCCGAAGCGATTGTGTTAGAAACGAAAAATATTATCTTACTGGGAAAATAATTGTTTATATATCAAGTTTTAATTAATTGAACGAAAATTAAAAACACAGGTCGCTTATAAATCTCTTCAAAAATCACGTCAACAAGTTTCATGTTTTTCCTATTAAAAATTAATCTGGAGTTATGCCAAAAAATTTAGAGTTGTTGAGCATGGAAAAGTATTTTTTTTAATACCGCCCTAACATGATTCTGATAAAACCAGTTATTATATAAAAATGAAATAAAAACTCGTCAAAAGCGGCCAGATAAAATTGTTAAAGTGGATTTATCTCTAATCATGATTTGGTTTTTGTTTGTGAAATTAGTATACTTAACTTCGAAATCCACCTCCGCTTGTAGGCTGGGCCGTCAGGGATTTTTTTTTGTAGCAATAATACTAATATACCTAAACATAAATACGCTGAATTTACAATCTTTATAATTTTATGATATGAATTATGAAATCAATATTCGAAAAAATTATGAATTGCAACCAACGATTTTTTTGATGGATTTAGATTTATTAAGTCCTGCTTTATGGAAAACAAAAATTTCACTTTTTTTTTCCAAGTAGTTTTCTAATTATGCTTAAAAAACGGCAAAATGTTGGTTTAAGAGGCCGTCTATGATGGAAGTGAGTAGACATTTTGAAATTAATTCTGCTGTACTGTAATCTAACAGGCTTCATTGACTCCTTGAGCGGCGCTTAAGGTGCCTTGATCAAGAAAGGGGCTCTCTCGGTTAACAGTCGATTACGGAATTTCAATTTGGATACAGCTCTTAAAATACGCTCGTTTTAAAATAATTAATTTCTCGAAAACTTATGGTACGAATTGTATAAGAATTCGTTATAAGGCTAATTGAAGGATGTAGAGTTCATTTATGCTGTCAGAATTGTGTACTGCTATTGAAAAAAAACAAAGTTTGGGTTCGTTTTAATATGTAGATGGGTCCCCTAAGCAAATTTTATATACATCATTTAAAAGTAGACTTTATTTCCAATCGTTCGATACCAGTAACTTTCTTCTACGATAATTTGTTGATGAGTTAGTAGGGGGTGTTTACTTTTTTTCCCCCCCACAACTGTACCTCCAGCACTCCTCAGTCCAAAAGCAGGCAGCACAAAAACCTATGTTAGAAAGCACAAGGAAAAAACCATTATTTTATAGAAGAGTAGAAGTAGGGTAATCTAATGATCCATGTCTGCCGGAAGTGAAGGGGTGCACAAGCTAAAAATTTATACCACCAGTGGTTGACTCGTAGCTTTATTATTGTGTTTTCCTGCTCCCATTCTTCCATGTTTTCCTATCTTTGCTTGTAGGCAAACACAATGATAAAGCTACGAGTCAACCAGTAGTGGTAGTAATTTTTGGCTTATGCACCACTTCACTTCCGGCAGACATGGATCATTAGATTACCCTACTTCTACTCTTCCATAAAATAAAGGTTTTTTTCTTGTGCTTGATAACATAGGTTTTTGTGCTGTCGGCTCTTGGACTATCAACACCTTTTCTGGATGCCCACAAATTGAAGTTTGTGTATAATGGAAAAATGCACTTTTCTCAAAAACTATGTGATCTACGGTAATCGCTATAGTTTACTTGCAAGGTTTAAATTAACGACTACTACCTCTAATTTTTTCATAATTTTAGTTTCCGTAGATTCAGAAATAAAGGGAAGAGGGGACATACTTTTGCACTATATTTTCGGCGATACCTCTGAAAATATAATACCTAAAATTAGAGGAAAAGAAGTTTTGAGTTCAGCATTACGAAAGCTTTCACCCGACATACAAAGAAAAAAAAATTAAGTAACTTAATTAGCCGCTCTATATTTTTCCCAAACATATTTTTGAATGTTTAATAACCTGTAAATATGTGGGTGAATAGAATTTATTACTTCCCCAATTTGAACTTTGCACGTCCCATAGTTTACGAGTAAAGTGACTGTGACAGACAGACACAGGAGTGATCTTATAATGGTACTTTTTAAGTACGGAATCCTAAAAGAATAGTCTGCCAAAAAATAACTGCTATGTGTCCGATAAATAACTTTTTTGCAGAATAACCCAGATGTTCCGAAGCAGTATATTGGCAATTATTACTGATGATTTTATCAATGATTTCATTACGTGACGGTGAATATCGTACTGCTGAGAAGGTAAGTATTTTTCGCTAGACTTTGAAATGGGACATCAAACTATTCGGTTTCTTAAGTTGATGACTTTTTGAAACAGAGTTTTACCAGCTATTTATAGCACGATAATATTTTGAAAAAGTTTAAAGTAAAATTTATTTACATCTGCATGTAAAGAGTTTTTGATATTTGATTATGGAAATCTATCCTTCCTTACATTACTATTGTGACAGTTTTTTCTTTGAATGTCATCATTTAAATTTTTTAAACACATTGCACATTTTAAAATTCATTAATTGTAAATGTTATGAAAGTTAAAATTACTTGAAAGCAAAGCGACTTTCTTTTTCATAAACAATACATTTTTTACGAACACGAAATCTGTTTGGAAATTATCCAATTAACACGAGGCATTCTCATTAAACTCATCGCATAAATTAATTTGTAGAAGTTATTATTAAAATAATTCTTTGAGTTTCTTTGTTTTGGAAGATATTAAAATATGTTGTTTCATTGCTTGATGTGTGATCCATACGACTGTATTTTTAGTTTTAGAAGCTATTTTAAAAGCAATTTCCACTTTGCTGGGTTCAAAAAAACAATTTTCCGTTTTTTTACATTAATTGTATCGCTGAAGTATGTAGAATATGTGCCTGTAACGATTTTGGAATACAGTCGAACCTCGTTATCCCGACACTTAAATGACCAGAAAAAAGGTGTCATAAGCGGAGTGTCGCGGTAACCGGAATTGGAGAAAAATATGTTTATAAAAAGCTGTATTTTTAATTTAAGATAATTTTAAATTCGTAACTTCTCTTCCAGTTTTAAGCAATAAAACATTATTAAATAAAATAAATGCAAAAGAAAAATTGAAAAGAATAAAATCAGATTTATGACGACTTTTTTTTTATTGCTACATGAAATATTGATGAATTAAGGTTTACTTATCCCTAGATGGGCTTTTACAATTATTTTTTAAATATTATACATTGAATTGTAATAAATATTAGTTTCAGAAATGGATGTTACATTCAGCATTTCAATGCAATGCAATGCAATGCTTCGGTTTTAGCCGGATGAAAAACGCTGTATAACCACAAGAAAGTGCCGCCCGACCAGAACAAAAAGACCGCGAGTAGTTTGATACATCTATCTGGAGCTTAAGTGGCTCATTCATAGTGTATGGGTTTATTTATTCGATAAAAGATTGAAGTAAAATTTCTCCTTTATCTCAATGGGTATTTTAGACACTTTCGTGAAAAGTTTGGCTAAGACATTTCTTACCGCTTAACTTCCCTGCTTATAAGGTGGATTATGAAAAATGGACAATTTTTCTAAACCGTCCGGATATCCGGAGTTGAAAATTATTCAACGGCGTAAAATCCGGAGTTTATTTACATTAAAACCATATACAGAAAATCGGGACTTTGAAAAACTGACGTGATAAGCGGAGTGGCGTGAAAAGCGGGTGTCGTGATAACGAGGTCCGACTGTATTTAAATTATTTACGACGTTACATCCTTTTCAACAGGACCATGCATCTTCTGAGTTTTATGAACTGAAACTGTAAAGTCATTTTTTTTCTTTCCAAAAGTATGCTTTTCAACACTTCGAATGGACAATCTCTCGACCAGATCAAACAATTATTTAAAAAATAGATGAATTTGAAATTGAGTCTTATTTTTACGGAACGATGAATCAATTAGGTAGCTTTCTTTACAAAAAGCTACCTATTGCAGCCGTTCGGAGGAAAGCGATTTCAAAAAATTTTGGTATATTTTCATCGATCAGGACCCCAAGACCCCAAAACCACCCTCCGTTCAAAATTGATATATATATATATATATATATCTGACCTATGTCATACTGTAACTCTCGTATTTATGAACCGATTTGGATGTAATTCGGTGTGTACATAGTACATACCAATGTCTCGACCGAGTTCGTTGGCCAGCTTCATCCGCCATTTTGTTTCAAAATGGCGGCCATTTAAAATTTTTTAAAAAATTAAAAATTTGAAATGTGGTACCAAAAAATTGAAAATGGAAAAATATTTTTTTCTTATGTATTTGACCTTTATACAAAGACTCCGTAGCAGTTTTTGTTTCGTCTATATCTAAAAAAATGGCTGAGTTATAGCATTTTGAATTTCTAGCGAAGCTGATATTTTAAAACGTCCTGAATTTTGTCACGCGATAAAAGGCGTATTTATGAACCGATTTGGATGTAACTTCGTTTATACATAGTACAGACTAATGTCTCGACAGAGTTCGTTGGCCAGCTTCATCCGCCATTTTGTTTAAAAATGGCGGCCATTTAAAATTTTAAGAAAAATTTAAATTGGAAATGTGGTACCAAAAAATTGAAAATTGAAAAAATATTTTTTTCTTATGTGTTTGACCTTTATAAAAAGATTCGGGAGCAGTTTTTGTTTCGTTTATATCTTAAAAAATGGCTGAGTTATAGCATTTTGAATTTCTAGCGTGGCTGACATTTTGAAACGCCCTGATTTTTGCCACGTGATCACAGACCTATTTATGAACCGATTTGGATGTACCTTGGTGTGTACATAGTACATACAAATAACTCAACCGAGTTCGTTGGCCAGCTTCATCCGCCATCTTGTTTCAAAATGGCGGCCATTTAAAAATATTAAAAAAAAATTAAATTTAAAATGAGATGCCAAAAATTTGGAAAATGAAAAAGATTTTTTCGTATGTGTTTGACCTTAATACAAAGATTCCGGAACAGGTTTTGTTTCGTCTATGTCTAAAAAAATGGCCGAGTTATAACATTTTGAATTTCTATTGTGGCTGACATTTTAAAACGACCTGATTTTTGTCTTTCGATAACCGTCGTATTTATGAACCGATTTGGATATTACTTGGTCTGTACATAGTGCATACCAATGTCTCGACCGAGTTCGTTGGCCAGCTTCATTCGCCGTCTTGTTTCAAAAGGGTTGCGATTTTTTTTTAAATGTATTTTAAAATTTAAAATGAGGTATTAAAAAATTGGAAAATGAAAAAGATTTTTTTTTATGTGTTTGGCCTTGATACAAAGATTCGGAGCAGTTTTTGTTTCTGAAAATTTGTTCTTTTGATTATATCTTAAAAAGTGGTTGAATTATAGCACTTTGAATTTCTATCATGGCTAACACTTTGAAAAGATCTTGTATTTGTCACGCGATACCACACGTATTCGCCTATTTCGATGGAAGAAGGCATGTGGATAGTATACATCAATATCTCGACCAAGTTCGCTGGCCAGCTTCATTAGCCATCTTGTTTCAAAATGGCGGCCATTAAATTAAAAAAAAATTATATTTAAAATGAGGTGCAAAAAAAGTAGAAATTGGAAAAGGTTTCTTTCTTAAGTATTTGACCTTGATATAAGGATTCAGGAGCATTTTTTGTTTGCCTTTATCTTAAAAAATGGCTCAGATATAGTAGTTTCAATTCCTAACGTGGGTGACATTTTGAAAAATCTGATTTTTTGCCTGCGACAGCACTCGTATATATCAACCGATTCCGATGTGAGTGAGCATGTGCACAGCAATTACTAAGGTCTCGACCAAGCTCACTGGTTAGCCTCATCCACCATGTTGTCTTAAAATGGCAGGCACTTTAAGAAATCGCCGAATTTGGCAGCCAAATATAAGTTACTTTAATTAAAAGCAGCTTGGATAAAGCTGACTAATTTCGCGAAATTCTCATTCATAATGATTTAGTATTGATAAAAATTAGTATTGAATCTCCTACATTCGGTTTCCACTTAATTGAGCTTTGTGTGTTTGAATAATATAAGTTGGCTTTTTTAAAATAAAGAATAGGAAAGCTACCTCTTCCTCCCGGCACTGGCCGGAAGGACTTTTTAATGTTCAACTAGTTTGATGTGCCAACCCCAAAAGTTTCTTCTATCTCATATAGTTTGATATTTCAAAATGTTGTTACAAATGTCAATATTTCATTTTTATTAGTTCAGTACTATATCAATTTTGACTTTCATCTTAAACTTATGCTTTAGTCAATTAATCGGAGTAAAAACGAGTTAATCTCGATCATGATATGTATTAAAACAATAGTTTTTCCGTTAATCTGTTGTATATCAGCTGTTCACGAATAGTCGGCTTATAAAGATGGGAAGTTCCCATCGATTCATGAGCCGCTAGTATGCAATAGAACTACGAAAAATTAAGAAGGTTATACAAAAATCGCTATTACATCGCCCTCTTCCGACGGAATTTTTCCAGATTCAGGGAGGACCTTCTTACCATGGCCATAAACATACACAAAAAATTTGGTTCAATTCTATGCATAACTTCATACACTTTTCGATGGTACAATATTAAAAATCATACAAAAATCGCTATTACAGCGACCCTAGCGGCAGATTTTTTTCCAAATGAAAAAAGAACCTGCTTGTCATAGCGAAAAACTTTAAAAAAAAATTATTACAATTCTATGCATAACTTCATACGATTTTTGATGGTACAATGGCGATAGACACGCTGACAGACGGACACACGGACAGACAGACATTTTCTATAAACATGTTTTTGGGATCTCTGACCCCTAAAATGTGTAAATCCGTCAAAAACCGGAAGTCGAAAAAATATCGATTGCAATACTTTCTACTATTGAAGATAGAATAAAGTAAAAATTAACTGGTAACATTTTTATTGGATATTAAACGTAACTAAAGAAAACGCCTGATACGTAGTCGATTTTCAAACAAGATTTATTTTGTTTTCTGCAAATTAATTTCAATAAAAATAAATTCATATCCCCAAAAATGTAATTAGTTTTCATTTTTGGGTTTGAGATAACTCTGCTAATTACTATCCTACTACGCTCAAATTTGTGTACACGCGTTTAAAAATAAGGATACCATGACCAGATTTTATATTTTTCACGCAGTAATTATTGTCCAAATGAAAAAAGGGATATTTATTAGGGAGTTAAGATAATGGTTTTGTTTTAATGATTCATTAAGGAGAAGAGGATTATTAAACAATGCAACTTTCTGGCCTTTAAAACCGGAATCTCCTCTTAAATTAGATTCGAAATTTCGAACTTCACATGAAATCTGTTAAAGTCTAGTAAAAGAGACTTATTTTTTACAAAATTAACTGATCTTTGGTAATAATAATAAAAGGTAAGAATTGTGATAGTTCAATTCACAAATATCAGGTTTAGATAGTAAAGAAAACTTTTTGGGTTAAAAGTCAAAGGATTGGAAGAGTTAAAGCTTAATTTGGAGCAAATTAGAAAAGTAAAATTTAAATTATTTTGAATGTTAAATGAATTTCTGAATGAAAAAGGTTAAATTTAATTTATTTTGTAGCTTGAATGCAACAAATTGTAGAAAGATATTCCACTATGTGTAATAAATAAGCAATATATCGAAGCACCTAAATTTTAAAAGATCAATAACATTTAACAGTGTTGGAGGAAAACAGGACGAACTGCAATGTTGTGGTACGTTTTCACAATTTTATATAAAATCGTTTATTAAAAGTTTGAATACAGTTATGTGATGGATAAGATCAATAAATCTACTGTAAAGTTTTCACTGTCTTCTGATTTATATGGTAGCGGAAGAGACAGGCAAACTCTCTAGTTTAACCTCCGAATATTTTATTTCTGGGATACATGGAAATATATACAAGGTTTCATTGGGTTCGTGTCAAATTTCAATAAGGAAGTGCTTTTTGCCACAGTGTCTATTTAGTAATAAAATGTTTCTTGACACATGAGACTGATGTCTCTGGAGAAATTTCCTGCTCGATCCTCGAAGTTTAGAAGAGACTTATGTCGCTTAAATGATAGTCACTGGACTGGGCCATCTGCGAATACCTTCTTTCAAGTCTACAAGCAAAGTCCTGTCGCTCCTTACGAGCGACCCCAAGTCCCTAGCCCAGGAATTATTCCCAGCCTCTCTGTCTGCGATCAAAAACCAGACTCCTCTTTCCTCTCCAATTCATCCCCCTCATCTCCATCTTCTGTCTCCGCCCTCAAACCGCTCGGGAACATTTCCTCTAATCCGCTCAGTCCCGGCGTTCTCATAGGAGCCTCTTTGTTTCTCCCTTGGCGCCGTTGCCAACTCGCGTCTCCGAGAGGCTGAAAGTCTCTCCCCGAGTAGGACACTTGAAGGAGGAAACGATACACAACGAATGAACCGTGAATAATTATTAACGTCAGGAAACATTGGACCTCAGTCACCTCGAAATATTCTCTTTTGTATCTTCAAGATGAATGGGCTTTTACCAGTGGGAACCTAGTCAGGTTGTGAAGTCTTCCTACAGGCAAAGTTCTGTTAATCAAATTTTTTAATTAAGCCAAGACTTTACAATACCTTAATAATTTAACATATTTATAGTAATTGGGAAAGAAATCATACAAGTTGTATTTTTACAAATGACTGAAAAAGTGTGACGGAGAGTGACAGAAAGATTTAAAAAGTCGAGAGTTGAAACGAGAACTTCTGAATTAAATTGTTAATGCTTAGCCCATGGAGCTACCAGGAGGGAGGGGATCATGTTGTTTGGAAATAATTATTGCTGCTAAAAGTTGAGTGAATTGTGTCGTCCGTGTAGCTTGATAAAGAGAGGATTCGAAATTTTTGCCAGTGGTTCAGGGTTCGTCGCTTTTTTTTTCCACACAGTTGTAAAAATTCCTGTGCAATATAGTATGTGTATTATAAATTTAGAAACTAGATAATTTTTAAAAGATCTTTAAAAAAAATTTTTTTTATATTTACAGGATAAAAAAAAGGTTAATTTTAAACGAATCTTTAAAAATATCCTCAAAGGTTTATAGAAACATTTTTGAAAGAAAGATATTTCTATACGCATTTATTCTTAATTCATTACTTTGATGTCATTTATACTCTTAAAACAAGTTAAATAAACTTCATTGGTACTCTGAACATTTATTGAAAACAGAAGTTACTTATGTTTCTCCTTTTAAATATTTTACAAGATTGTTTTTGTTACCTTTTTAAAGGATTTGATTACTTTTGATTACTCAGAATTTCAGACAGTCATTCTCCCTCAGTGCATTGCCTATCATTTGTTTAACTTGATTTAACATACAGTCTCATGTTTCAGTGTTTTTGCTCATCACATCATTAAAATTCCCTTAAAGAGTTTAATATACCCTTTCCTTGCTCTTCTTCTAGTTCTGTTTTTGACCTTCCTGAAAGTTAATTGAATGGGGTTTCATATAACATATTTCTTTTTGGGACATGCTGCGTCAGAGCTTCTGTAAGTAGAGATTCCAATTAGGTAAGCACAAATAGTAAGCATTTTTAAAATATTGCTTTCTCGGTGAATGATTAAACGTCTAAACCGGATTTTCCCACTAAACAAATATATTTTGAGTTTTTTTTTTGGACATATTTGTGCATGTTAAAATATAAAAATAGGCGGTTGTTTTAAAAAATTTTAACACATATACGGGTAGTTTCACCAGAAATATAAAAAACGATACCATTTAGGAATGCCGCGTGTAAAGTTTTGCCAATTAAACAGGAATCAAATTTAATGGAAATTTCCACCTGAAAACAAAACGGCGCTTGCTTCAAGACCGAGTTCTTGCGAAAATATTTAACATTTACTTTCCTAAATTTAAATGTGCTTAATGTGCCCAGAAAAAAGATTATTTTTAAAACCAAACAATTTATTATTTCGAAAAAAAATTTGAACTTGATTTGCGAAAATATCTGATTTGTAATCTATGTATGTTTAAACAGAAATGTATTTCTAGAACATTTAAATATTCAAATAAAAAAATATAACACACAGCACGTAGTTTTTAAAGGAATATGGAGCAGACATCCATTTATGTGGGATATATGTGAAAATTAAAATGGTTGCAGTTTGGAGCATTTAGAGCAATTATAACACATGTACAGATGGGTGACAAAATAATACGAACACCCATGACACCGATGGCGTACGAATTACAACTCTTCCATAAATGTTTGATGCATGAAGTTCCCTTTCGACAGTTCTTGCTGAAATGTATTCTGGAGATGACTATTTATATATGACGCTATATGGGATAAAGATTGCTTACGCTTTCTAACCGCTATGGGGTCAACTATCTTTTATACTTCTCAGAAAGCTTTCATTTCCGTCCACTGTTGTACTTCGCAGACGTCAATTTACCGCATTTCGTGTACGCTGTCATAACGGCTGACACAGTACTCCTTGCACGCCCCAAATATATGGCTGTTTCCGTCACGGAGCAACCAGCGCAGCGCATTCCAACAATCATTCCTTTTTCGAACTCTGACAAGTCAGACATTACTGAGTTTTTTAGAGCGTATGGTAAGCGCAGGCAACACCTATGACTGATGTTGAGCGACTGATACCTTACCTTTCATAACCACTAGGTGGCAGAATTGAGTGCAAAGTGATATGCGCATTATGGTCCTTTGAAATGGACAATACCTTTTTCATGGGTGTTCGTGTTATTTTGTCACCCATCTCTAGTTTGGAACACAGGTGTATTAGATATTATATTGTTACCCATAATGTAACGTTTTTAGAATGTTACCCTTTCAGATGTTTATGAACGCTAGATGAAATAGCTCGACTTTTAATTTATGGAAGATCTCTGAACTTTATTAAAAATTTAAGCTTTCAAGCATTTGGCTTAGTTCAAGATTCATGATTGTACAAAACACTGGTTTAACTCTTCAATGCATGAATTTTTATTTTTTCAGAAAAAGTATTTATATATATCTGTGTATGTGTGTGGTTGATTATAATAACTCGATATTCAACAGGAACAATATTTAAAAAACTACTATTTCAAATATTGCCAGTAATTTATAAATGTATAATATACAGCATTAACCTGTGTCGGTTGTTATAAAGAAAATATTAAATATTTGTTTGCATATTTTGCGGGTAATAAATAAAGGTTGTGCGATTTTCGTATTTGTTACTTATCGCATAATACTTTACACATGTTATGGTAAATTATATCTCCTAAAACAATTATTGGTTTATTGGTTTTTTAGACGCAATGGAATTTCGCAATTGACTTCATAAACAAATAACTTTTATTTATTTAATATTAAGATTTTTTTAAATCATATTTTTTTTTGAAAAATTGTGCCTTCTATACCAAACGAAAAATCTTTTGGTCAACTTCTAACGTTAAACTGGTATTTACTCATATCACAATTGAAGAGCTGAGTGGATGAACATGTTATCTGTTTTTGAACAGATGTGCTTCGACACTGCACAGGTGTTTGGCGACTTTTTGATTGGCGCGCTTTTCTAGTCCACGCCGAACTGCTATTTTCTAATACGTGGACAACTTTGAATCATGATATATTCACTACTTATAAATAAAGACGTATTAAAAAGCACAAAAATATGTATTTTTACAAAACAATCAAAATAAAGCTTAAACACATATTTTACAACATAAATCTTATGGTAAATGTGCTACTTGCGTCATTTCGTGCTTTTAAAATGCCCTTCTATATCAGAGTAGACATCCGATAGTTCAAATTCTAATGGACCGTATGCACGTGACGTCAGACGCCAAAGCCGCGAGGCTAACGAGAAAGACAGGCTATCGCGGTGCATTCCACGTATCATTTTTTACAGACCGCTGGAATTACGTGATGCTCGAATGCACCAATGAAGGTGTGACAAAAGAGCATCACGTCACTCTAGCCGTCTGTAAAAAATGACACGTGGGATGCACTGTGGTAGCCTGTCTTTTTCCTTAGCATCGCCAGAGCCGGCGGTATGCTGATCTGTTATTCTAAACACTGCACCTCCAGAATGCCAGTACGCGCAAGCGCAAACACCGCAAGCAGACGACTTTAGCCTCGACCCAGGTTGAGTGCATAAATTTTAACCAAAATTTTGCAAATTTAGGGAATTTTCTCGCATACAGAACAACATTTTGAATTAATAAAACAATATATTAAGTATATAATGCTGCAATAAAGAATGTTTTTCGGTATTTTTAACAAACAATCATTAATATAGCGCACTCCATAGACTGCTATGATAATACTCGACAGTAAATACCGCCAGCAAACGAATTTTAGCATCAACCTCAGGTCGTGTGCTTAACCCTTAACCGAAAACGTGAAAATCCCGTGCTCAAACAGAACACTTAAAAATTTACCAAATAGTGAACTTAAACATTTAATCTTTAATAGTAATGCATTAACAGGACCAATCTTTTAATATAACAGCATAAAAATAAGTTTTGAATGTCGGAGAGAGAAAACATTAAGGGCAGATATATAGACGTAACCATCTCACAGCTGCTGGATTTAATTATGTTTCGTGTTAGCCCCAGGTCGGTGGCTCACGATAAATATTCCATCTTGTGCTGCGTTTGTAGCCTTGCCAACACATAATAGTGAGAAATTTTCCGAGCTGTGTATCGTTCCAAGTGGTTTAGTCGGTAGAACGTCAGTGCGCTATACTGATGACCCGGGTTCGAGTCCCGGCTTGGAATCTTTTTCACTATGTTGGCCTTTGCGCCTTTTAAACAATTACTTTGAAATTTGATTTTCATTTGAAATATTGTATCCAAGGCGAATGTTTCTTTCTGGAATAATTTCCACGTATTAATATACACTCATATAAAAATTGAATTTAAAATTATTTTGTACATTTTATTAATTTTCGAAAAAAATTGATTTGTAATCTATGCATGTTTAAACCGTTCAGACCGCATCTTTTACACGAATTTTATTCGTTAAGCATCACTTTTTGTTAATTATTTGAATTAACTTCATAAAACACGAAAATGTTGTAATTAAATAAAATCAATTTTAGTTTACTTTTTGACTCTTATCAAACTCAAGCATTTTAAGCACTTTTCGAGGGTGCATATATGCGCCCATGGTCCCGAACGGGTTAAACCGAAATTGATTTCTAGAAACTTTAAATATTCGAGTAAAAAATTACAACGATTATTTCGAAAGTGTGACTAGAACATAGTGATTGAATTTAAGCTATTAAGCACTTGGATTTGTTCAATATTCATGATTTTACAAAACAGTGGTTTAACTTTTCAATACATGAATTTTTATTTTTTTACCAAAAGTATATTATATATATATATATATATATATATATATATATATATATATATATATATATATATATATAATATGTAATATTATATGAATATATGAATATTATATGAATATATGAATATTATATGAATGTTATATGAATATTAATATTAATTGTAAGTAGTATAAGTAGTAGTAGTAATTGTAATATTAATTATGAATATATATATGAATATTAATATTAATTAATATGAATATTATATGAATATAATATTATATATATTATATTATATATAATATTATATATATATAATATTATATGATTATATTAATGACTATGAAGTAGGAACAATATTTAAAAAAATCATATTTCAAATATTTTCAGTAATTTATAAAAATTATAATATGCAGAATTAATCATTATTACTCAAAACATTTTGCTTGCTATAAAGAAAATATTAATCATTTTTATGCATAATTTGCAGGGAATAAATAAATGTTGTGAGAAATTTATATTTGTTACTTATTGCATAATACTATTCGCATAAGTTATGGTATCTCACAAAATAATTATTGGTTTTTCACGCATAATGAAACATCACAATTTACTTCATAAAGAAATAACTTTACTTAATACTAACAAGAGAACCAGGTTTTGGTGCTGCTCGTATTATGCATTTTGTAGCGCTATGCATAAAAGTTAGAGAAACTTTAAAAATTCGCTGTTATAATCATATTTTATATACTTTTTTATACTTTTAATTTTTATTATTACATTTTTATTTGTTTATTTCACGCCAAAAGTGAGTTAAGTCGCCAAATATGCTGCTAGAATTTTTACGCTCGCTTTATCCGGGGAGTGAACATACAGTACATATTAGAATTATATCAGATTGCGATTTGTTCCATAATAATATATAGTATAAGAAACAAGAATTTAGTTTTTTTTTTTTTTTTTCTATGCAGACGGTAAGTGTATAAATAGTAAATATATTTCTATAAAAGCTTTCAAGTCATTGAAAACTATTTTTTTAATGAAATACAAAATAAGCAAACTATTTTCATTTGAAATCAAATGGAATAAAGTTTCGAATGTTTAAAATGAAATGTTGCTGTATTAAATGGTCTTTTGGTAAAAGTAATCGTAAAGTAAATTAATATTTTTATACAATTTAGAGAAATTACTGTGGCTAATTAGGTCGGATAATACAATTTCTAGTGCAGTTCTTCTCCACACACAAGACAAACAGCTATGACATTTGGCTAGGGCTGCCGGAGAGCTCTACATTTAAGAAAAAGTCACAATCTTTTCCCCGCCAAAAATAATATAATGTTGCAATTTTTCAAAATCAAATTCTTGGATTTTTGAAAGATTTTTTAAACATTTTTCAATATTTTATACTGGTTATTAACTAATTTTTGTTTTTTAATGCTTTTCTTTAAAAAACTTCAATGTTAATAGTCCGATAAGTGGTCTAGAAAATTGCATTTTTAGAAAGTTATGCTGCGTTAAAATCAAGAAATATTACTTTAACAGAAAAACTTATCGATTCTCAACCTTCGTAATATAGGGCTTTAAAATGCACCAGATATTAATGCTAGGTGAGGGCAGCACCTAAAGTGGTTATCTTGTACGAGTTATCTTTTAATCACATTCGGTGTTTGAAAAATTGTACCTTCGGATACCGAATGGTAAATCATTTGGTTAACTTCTAATGTTAAATTCATATTTAATTGTTGCAAAATAGATGGCATCTGTAATTTATTCCAGCATCTGCAATCTCTCATCCGTACAAAATTCAACTATTTAGAATTTTAAACTCTATAATGTAACGGAAAGTGCTAATATTTTTCTTATTCTTAATTTTTCAACATCACACCACTTCCTAAGAAATATTTACGTCAAGATCCAATAAAATATTACGTGGAATTTTGGGATTACAACACTTTTATATCCTATTTATCAGTTTTTGTGAATTTTTAAATAGTTTTGAATGATTTTTCAAGGAGTAGTTAAAAATGTTTTGGAAAATTTTATATATGAAATTAAATGCTTGTGTTTACATAACAATACTTTAACATCGACTGAGATTTTCGTTTAAGAAATTAAGGAGTAACAAGGGAGTATTAGGGGGCGGACAATGAAGGAGATTATAAAATTTGGTTGCGTTATATATTTTTTCAAATGTCAGATATACAATAAAATAAAAATTTATTTTAAAATTATTTTGTAAGTTCACTGTTGTAAAACGGACATTATGAAAACGTTAAAAGAAGTAAATAAAACACATCTTAGTACAGCTAAAATGTGTTTTATTCTTAATATAACATAAAAATGGCTTTGAAAATTAGCTCAAGTACTGTTTTCATCTAAATAATAATGTGAAAGATATATGTTGTTCTAAGATTAAATAGACGGGAGAGCCAATTTTAATAGCAATACTGAAATCTAAGTTAGCTAAGAAATATGTGCATGTAAAAACTACAAATTTTCAAGTATGAAAATTTCATATTAACACACCTGAACCTTGCACCATAGCTGCCAACAACTTGCGCTTTTTTGTACCACAAAAATTTGATAGTAAATTTTATCTTCTTTAATATTTTCAATTAATCGGCCGATTAAATAAGGCAAAAATTTCTATTAAATTTTTCTGTAGAGAAAAGCGTAATTGTTGGCAGGTAGTCACACTAGTGCGATTTGGGATTCCGTTAATTCAACTGTGAATAAATTTCTTGGCAATAGAGTGATGATAAAATATGTCACATGATTCGCATACAAAATTTATTAAGCAAACGAAGGGATTTTATTATTTAATTTAACAAAGCAGTTATTTTTAAATTAAACACGCAAATTAATGAAAGCATGTTTTCAATAACGTTAACACTTTAAATTTCGTTCAATGCGAATTCACACTAATTTGAAGTTCACAGGTTAAAATAATTCCAAAGGGATTGAACAGACTTTGTATAGGAAAATTTTAAAGCTGGAAATACACACAGTTTATTTTAATCAAAAATTTAAGTGATAATAAAATATGAAAAAGCCTCTTTCTTTCGATAAATTAATTTCAGCTTTTGAAACGTTCTTTTTTTAAATCAAGAAGTGTTTACACAAGATTAATTTTAACACAATTATTCTACTTGGTAAATAAATCATATTAGATGTAAATTTCCAACTGGGCGAAAAATGTCCGGACCAGGATTCGAACCAGGGATCTCATGGGTGAAGCCGCTAGTGCTCTGCCATCTGAGCTATCCCGGACGAATCTGATGGAACTTTTTCTCCCAGATAACCTTAATGATTATAACATCTGGTCTGAAACCTGGTTCAGCTCAACAGAATAAATCACAGGTAATGGAACTCCAGAAATCGCTGGATGCGTAATTACACATCCAGCGTAATTACATCCAGTGTAATTACGCATCCAGCGATTTCTGGAGTTCCATTACCTGTGATTTATTCTGTTGAGCTGAACCAGGTTTCAGACCAGATGTTATAATCATTAAAGTTATCTGGGTGAAAAAGTTCCATCAGATTCGTCCGGGATAGCTCAGATGGCAGAGCACTGGCGGCTTCAGCCAGGAGATCCCTGGTTCGAATCCTGGTCCGGACACTTTTCGCCCAGTTTGAAATTTACATCTAACAAGAAGTCTTTGTTGAAACTGTGACCATAAACTTATTTCTAAAATCTAAAATCGGGAGTTTGTTAAGATTTTCTCTAAACAAATGGTATGGAAGAAAATAACTTTATTGAATCAATACACTCACCGAAAACTCTTGCGATAAGACTAAACAATTGAGAATAAATTAGACCCTTGTTCACTGCTTCAATATCAAAGAATTTGAGTTAAGCGGCACAAATATCATTTTATTTATTTATTTCATTCAAATAATGATTTGGATTTGTTGAGAGTCGGGTCTTCTTTGCTTTATTCAAGGGTATAATGAATTTCTTTCGATTATTTTAATTCTAATTTTAAGTTTAAGTTTATGCTTTTGTTTTCTTTTAATATTGTATGTAAGAAACTGAAAATGCAAGTAAAAAGTAAAAGTACGTTTTAAACTTTTAGATTTGTTTGCTTTTTTGATAAATTTGCAAAAAATGTTCTTTGAAATAATGATGATCTTAACAGAACACCGTGAAATTCCCTCCACTAAATGCTATCCTGAAAGTTCTTCAGAATAGAAAGCAGCTGTAACATATGGAAGAAGATTAACTTTAATGATTTCATAAAGAAAAATCATACGAAATACAAGCGAAACTATCTTAAATAAAATAATAGATCTACAGAGACTTATGATTGTCTAATCATGAAAAATTTTCAACTCTTTACCATGTTTCTTAAAGTTGGTTTCTAAATGTCTTTTTAACTGCAAAAAGAATAATACTAAACGGATAAAACGTGCGCAAAAATAAGTCAAGGAACGCATCCACAAACATTTAGTTTACTGTTGATAGCCTGTTTCTTCCTTTTTTCATTTAATTTATAATTTTGTAATTGGTTTAAATTATCAAGATACTCAATTATTGCTATAAGTCATAAACATAAATTTTAAGAAAGGCAAAATACCTTTATTTATTTACATTTTGACAGGTTTCATTGCCTCAGACGGCAATATTCTCAAGAAAATAAAATGATAAAATTATTGAATATTAAAGACGTAAATTATCACTTTGCTAACTAAGCGTAAACCAAGAGAGTAAAAAATGTCCAAGCCGTGAATCGAACCCGGACACCTGGAATAGCGCTCCAGTGCTCTACCATTAAGCCACGAGGACGATGCCCAGCTTGGCATCTCTCACGCCCATAAGTCGGTAAGACTGCTACTGCAGCTGCAAGATGGAGAAGTCTTCATTCTGCAGTTAGCAAAGTGATAATTCACGTCTTTAATATTCAATAATTTCAAGCCTAATTTCACTGTTGAAAAGTAGTTGAAAAATTAATTAAAATGGTAAAAATATTTCCGCAAAAATGCGAATCGAAAAACCAGTAAACAACAAAAAACACGCGAACACAAGGATAATGAAATTAACTGCAACATTAAAAATGGAAATTTGTAAACGTGAATTGTTTTACATTGTTTCATGATTCTTTGTAGCATTTCTTTCCAAATTTTAGGGAGCTCCATGGACACTGAATCATTGCTTAATTTGCTAAGATTTGGGGAAAAAATGTTACACAGAATCATGAAACTAATGTAAAATGATTCACCTTCACAAATTTTCATTTTTAATATTGCAGTTAAATTAACTATCCTTGTGTTCGCGTGATTTTTTTTTTTTTTTTACTAGATTTTCGATTTGAATTTTTGCAAAAATATTTTTATCATTTTATTGGCTTGAGAAGGTTGCCGTCTGATGCGATGAAACATGTCGAAATGTAAATAAATAAAGGTATTTCGCCATTTTTTAAATTTATGTTTATCACTTATAGCAATAATTGAATATTTGAATATTTTGAAGTGATTTTTACATATAGTTTATGGTTTAAATTAACTTAAAAAAGAACAAATAAGATTAATATTAAATAATTAAATAAGCTGGTGTCTAATGGTAGGAAAGAAAGAACTTCTTAAAACACCATAAAAATTTTAATAAATGCGCAAAGCGTTTCAAAAGAACCAGTATTTCTTCTGAGTTTAAAGCTTTTCTTATAGGATAATTTTATATTGAAGTATATACATCGTTAATTATCCGTTAATGAGGGAAATAATCTCGAAATCTTAAAAGTGAAAAGGTCAAAGAGACGACAAGTTTTGAACTAGAGTTTTTCTAAAATTTTAGAATAATAGCGGTGAATTGAATCCTTAAAATGCGAAGAGTCTTTCAATCGATATTATCAGGTATGTTAATATTAAATTCATATTTTAAATTAAAATCGTGTTTAAAAGCAGAAATTGGGAATAATAGAACTTTGTTCACATATTGTATTTAGGAATTTCCCCATAGTGATATATTAGTATTACTCTATAACTGAGTCCTTAATTATGTGTTTCAAATGATTTAAATAGGAGAAATATGCTTTTGTATTAATAATTACAAAAGAATTGAAAGTCATTATACAGGCATTTTTTTAAGCTAAAAATAGATGCAGTTACTTTATATTTTTATTATTACTTAAAATTTTGATTAAAGTCTATTTCTTTCAATAAATAATTTTCAGCTTTTAAAACGTTCTTTTTTAAAAATAAATTTTTTGTTGAATATTTATCGTATTC
Organism: Maratus speciosus; assembly: GCA_963932465.1. Taxonomy (NCBI): domain Eukaryota; kingdom Metazoa; phylum Arthropoda; class Arachnida; order Araneae; family Salticidae; genus Maratus; species Maratus speciosus. Next base: position 679,744,736 of record OZ010787.1, on the reverse strand, counting down.
GAAAATTGGACGCAATTATAGTGGTTTATACCGGGTGAGCCAAAAGTTCATTAAAACTTTAAAAACTCATAAAAAAAGGAAGAAATTATGATAAAGGAGTGCGGTTTGCAAGAAAGGGTTCACAAGGTAGTCAGATGTTTTTAGGAGCAAAAACATTTTAGTTAAAAAATCGCATGTAGAGGTCGCTGACGACCCGAAACGCAATGAACAAGACAACAATATGCTCCATTTATTTTTTCTTCCAATAATAAATGTTCACCATGACTTCCAAAACATTCTACGACACAACCAGGTTGTGTCGTAGTACCTGTTCATTGTGTTTCGGGTCGCCAGCGCCCTCTATATGTGATTTTTTAACAAATTATTTTTTTTGCTGCTAAAAGCAATCCGACTACCTTCTGAGCCCTTTCTTGCAAACCGCACTCCTTTATCTTAATTTCTTCCTTTTTTATGAGTATTTAAAATTTTAATGAACTTTTGGCTCACTTGGTATTTAAACAAAGAATAAAGAATTATAATTAATAGATCAAGATATGAAATCCAAGAAGTAATTTTCAAGTAAATAATGCCCTTTTCATATTTTCTTAGAAACGTCGGACTAGAGATAAATGGTCAAAGCTATTCTCTTTAATTATATTTCAATTAATTATTTAAAAGTTATCTTTATTACAAAATGAAACTTATTTTGTACAATTTCCCAAAGTTTTTCTGAACAGCGTAAGGGAACTTCTAAACAGTCCTAGAAGTTAAACAATTCGTTATGGATGTTTAAGCTGGTCGAATAATATAATCGTAGGCCCGTAGAAAATTCTTTACTGAACAATGCATAGTCCCGTACAACGATAGACTTTTGGAGCAGTCAGTCCAGCTTATCTGATAAAATGCAAATTGAAGAGCCTAATGATAACACTACATTTGAAGGTATAGTCGGTAGAAAAGAAGGTAAACACCCCATGCTAACTCTGCAACAAATTATTGATTAAGAAAGTTATATGGTAACAAACGATTGGAAATAAAGTCTACTTTTAAATGATGTATATAAAATTTGCTTAGGGGGTCATCTACATTTTCATGAAATTCGTACAATTTGTCTCAGATAAATTAATTATTTTAAAATGAGCCTATTTTAGGGGCTGTATCCAAATTGGAGTTCGGTACTCGATGACTGAAATGCTACAGAATGACTACTTCATTTCCATTAATGTATTATTTCTTGCAAATATGACCATTTCACTCACTTAATATATTTCTAATATTACCTGCCCAAATGTTTCAGTTAAATGCGTAATATATATATATTTTCAAATTATGCTTTACTGCACATCATAGACTGCCCTTAAACCATCACTTTGACGCTTTTTAATCATAACACGAAAGCTACTTAGAAGAAAAATTTGAAATTGAAAATTCACATAAAGCAGGACATAATAAATACCACTCCATCAAATATTTTTAGGTTGCAATTCATATTTTTTTCGAATATTAATTTTATAATTCATAATTCATACTATAATTTTTTAATTACAAATTCAGTGCATTTATATTTGGGATTTTTCCTACTATAAGCACACAAAAATATTATCATGTTAGGAGTATGATTTCAGGAGATATTATTATAAAAAATATGAAAATGTAATTTAACATTAGCAATTAAATTTTGAGTGTTTATAATTCAAAAATCTATCATTCAAGTAACTTTAACTTTCGTTTCGAGGCATAATTTGAACCGAAGATTTTAAATGCACTACTCAACGAACTTTTGCAAGCAAAAAAAAGCGAAGATAACCGTGTGATACAGCTATGCATGGGCATAAAATGGAGAGTACAGGTGTATGAATGCGCAATACAGAAAAAAAAAGACGCATAAACTTTTGTAAGAGAGCTTTAATTTTTGAAACGATGAAAAGTACACAAGATAGTTTAGGTCAACAATTTGGTTACACGTAAATGACAAAAAAGTACTGTTTAGGAATTATGAAAGGTATTTACTGTGGCGTGTGGTCCCCTCGAATAGATAAAACTGCTGCACACCTGTTTTCCATGTATTCGATGACATTGTCGATAAGACTTTGGGGAATACTGTTCCACTTCTCAAGAATTGTAATCTCCAAGTCACGGACAGTAAAAGAAGGCCTTAATCTGCAATGCGTCATATGAGTTTGTCCTACACATGCTCGATCGGATTCAGGCCAGGGGAGCATATTGGCTATTCCACACACTGTATTGTTTCAGCTTTAAGAATGTTTTCCACGAGACAATCTGTATGCAGTCTGGCATTATCATGGATGGAAATAAAGGAATCACCCATTGCTGAGCATAAAGTATGGCATGAGGTTTGAGTATCTCGTCTGTATAGCTTTGGGCCGTCAAAGTGCCATTCCAAATCATATACAGATTGTTAAGTCCACATATGCTGATTCCAGCCCATACCATTAATCCACCACGTCTGTAATGCGATCTTTCACGAACGAATATGGGAATATTTTGAATGCTCTTATCTCCCTACCAAAACACGTCGGACATCTAGGCTGAATCGGGAATCGTCTGAGAACAGAATTTGACTCCGATCACGTTGCTTCCAATCTCGATGTTCAGTTGCGCACCTACTTTGGGCCGCAAAGTGGCTTGAGATCATCGTAATACAGAACATTGGCTTACGTGCATAGAGACCACTCGGATGAAGTCCATTTCGGACTGTCGGGCTGGATATCATTCGTCCTATTGCCAAGAACAGCTGTCTTTGCACCTGTGTAGTTGCATGTACTGTCGCAACAAGTTGTAAACAGGATATATCGGTCATCAGTTTCTGTGGTAGCACATGGCCGACTTTGCCTTGGTCGACGTCTAACATAACTTTTTTCTTTGAATCGATTCCACAGCCTTGCATTGATACTTCTTGCGACTCCAACACTTTGTTGTCTTTGCCCGGACTCATACGTCCAGATATGGATTCCGGTAAATCACGTTCTTGTGACATTTTCAATTTACCTTTTCTCAAAACAAAAGCTGAGGAATTGAATTTTACAACTGAGACAGTAAAAGAGACGCTTCTGTGAAATCCCAATTTCTGCACTTATTTCCTTTTTTCTAGTTTTTGACGTCATAAACATTGATTTGCATGCGAAGTTTCCGTCATCTGTTTTCTACTGCTCTTTAAATTATAGATTTTTTTTTTTTTAATTTTACTTTACTTATCGGTGTAAGAATTTGCGCAATTTTGTTTAAACCATGTGCTCCGCTAATTGTTGAGCAGCGTATATTGTCAAAATTGAGTGTTGTCGTTGAAAAAAAAAACAAAGTTTGTTTTGGATTTGATTTATAGGAAATTTTACATACATCATTTAAAAGTAGACTTTATTTCCAATGGTTTGGTACAGTAACTTTCTTCTATTATAATTAGTTACAGAGTTAGTAGGGGTGTTTACTTTTTTCCACGACTGTACATTTTATAGGTGCTACCGTTATTATTAAGGTAGATAAAGAAGTCAAAGTAATTATAGTAGTAATTATTTATCTCAAAAGTTGAAGTAGTCAGAACGGTGTGATGAAAAATTTTACGAAGTGAATAAAATTAAATACATACCTGCCACCTTTCAAGTTTTTTTCAAATTAACTAAAACTAGAATTTTTTTTATTAAAAAAAGTTTTTAAATAACCATGAAGAAACAAGAAATATTTCATTAAGTAGCGTTCCTGGTTCAAGCTATGTTTATTTGACTTGAAAAAGATGAAAGTTCCCAGCTATGAAATTAGGACCACAAGTATTAAATTCCAGGAACAACTACAGTGTTCGCGGAATTCCCGAGTTTAAAACAAAAGCTCAAGTTTTGTAAAACATTTTTTTATATGTTGTATTCCTCGTTATAACTTCTTGTTTATTTATTAACAAAATGAAAAGTCTTTAAAGTATGAATCCAATATTAAATATATAAAATACTGAAAAATAAATTAATAAACTGTAGATTAACTGAGGTGCATAAAATGCATTATCACATTTTGATACTTTTATATTTTAACTACTTAAATGTGACATAAACGACCTAAATGCGGCAATGATGTGTATTTTTTAAAACTACAGGGAAAATTCAATTTCTGCAACACAAATTAGTTTTGGCTTAAAAGCATAATAATAAATATTTTTTGCTTATATTTCTAATCTTATACGTTAAAAAGTGTAAAATATGCCCTAAATGTCACAGACATGAAAAATCGTATCAGATTTAGGAAAAATGACCGTACATTTAAAAAAAAAAATGAAAAATATTGTTTTAAACAGAAAAATAAAAAAGGGTATTTTCGAAGTTCAGTAATTGCGGTGAATCTTTAATATTATCTTTACAAATTCCTTTCTTAATGATAATAAAAAATATCGATCATAAGTTTAAAAACAATTAAAAAAATATAAAATAAGGCAGATAATCAATACTATTAGATAATTATGAATTAAGTGTATCAATATTTTTCGATTAAACTTTCCAAATGATTAAAGTACTGTAAAAAATATTGAAGTCCATTATCTTAGATTGTTTTTACGCGATAAAATTTGATTTTTAAATAGATTCAATTTTTTTTAGATAAATACTTATTAATTTTTTTATGGTAAACATATTTTTGGAAATATCATTTTTGGAGATATTGAGCAGACCTGTGCCTCAAAATATTTCTTACAAAATAAAAGAACCTGTTTACTGAGGAATTTTATTGTCTAGAATAATTTTAATAACTGTCTAGAATTTTATTGTCTAGAACTGTCTAGAATAATTGTCTAGAATGCGTCAGTCACAGGTGACTGACACTTATAGATTCTGTAACGGGAGTCTTAATTCGAGGCCTAAATGGAAAGACAGACACAATACACTTGGCATTCAACGTGTTAAATTACTTTTCTAGATTTCTATTTGTGTTGTTTATTAGAAGCTCCAAAGATTAAATCACATTATATTATAATTACCTTTATTCAATATTTTGTATAGTGTAAAATCCAAACAGCTAATATAAAATCCTTTTTTTTTTTTTTTTCTTACGTTAAAAATTCGTTTTGCATGTAATATGCCTTAAGAGAATACAGAATGAAATACGATTTTAACATATGTATATTTTAACGAATTTAAAATTATAAAAACACAAAAATGACATTATTGGCAGCAAATGTTCAATTATGTGATATATTTACCGCAACAAGGAAATGAAAGAAAAAATATTTTTGCGTTGATTGAGTTTAGAAGTCTTTATCACAGTTTACATTATAATTTTTCTAGTGCAAATGGTTTTGATTACATGAAGATTTAAACCACATCGTGAAACAGCACCCTTCATAAACATAATATTGTTCTTAATAATATTCGCGTAACGTTTGTTCAATGTGTAGACCCTAATATTATGACAATATTTCACACCAATATTTCCGTGTTGGCGCAGATATAGCCAATATAAACAATATCTACGCAGTAGTATTTTACTACTTGGAAGTTGGATAAATCATTATTTCCTCCAGTGTGCTTCTTTTTCACTCCATAATGCTTTCAAAATTCGCTACACACAAATTCATGCCCATTTGCTAACTCCTTGGAAAAATACTGAAAGAGTTGATATCGAATCAAAACATCCTGTTGTAACAATGGAGTTGTGAATAAAGAGGAGGAGACATACAGTGAACTGTCTACCAGTTGCAAGTGAAGTAACTGAGGAGGTTGTCACAAGATGGCGGCTGCTTTTTTTAAATCGGATCTTCTGCTTCTGATTACTGCTAGGGCAAACGTCCCACCAATAAAATTGAATAGAAAATTTCGTCTTAATTAAGTGTCTTAGTCATGGAAAGTTTTCTCGAAAATGTCATTAAAATTTCTATTTGTTTTTACTGGTGTCAGTATGCCTTGTAAAACTGTCAGTTTGTTTTCCTGGTTATCACAGTATGGCGGAAAAGCAGAGCCTGACTATTGCCAAAGTAAACTTCTACCAGTAAAAATGAAAACCTGTTTCTACCATTATTTATGACTGAAATTTTGTAATAATAATGCGTTTAAATAAATTGAAAATTTCTATATAAATCTACTGGTGGAAGTTTCCGCCGGCGGTAAACAACTCATGCGATAGCGGTTACAGTTGAAGCTTCACTATTTTAAGGATATGTCAGTTCCTCTTTATTAATAGTTCCATGGTTGTAACAAGATGCTTTTTATAAATTTCGAAAATTCCTCTTTCGTTTCGATACGTGACACTTCGATGTTGTTCCAGCTTTGTGTTAATCAAACCTTGTAAAAGAATGAGTCTTGACATTGATTTCGCATTTTATCGTTAGTATAATAGTGTTAAAAGTGCTGTGCATAAAACTTTTTCAGTGGGTTGTCCATATTTATTGCTCAAGTACCAGATGCATCAACCGTATCATTGCATATATTTGTCGTATTTCCAAGCTAAAAATTTTGAAACAATTGAAATAATCGGATGTGCCAATCCCAGAACTTTCTTCTATGTCATACATATTAATACTTCAAAATTCGCTTTTACATTGCCAAAAATAATGGGCAATCCATGCTCATCATGAGAATTGTAAAGATATGAAATTCCGTTCTTGAGATAGGACTATCGCTAAAATCGAGTAACTCTTGCAAAATGCAGCAACGTATGTCAACTTATGTCACCAACAACTTATGTCAACGTCTAATTGAATCTGAAGTTTGATCAAAATCCGTGCATTAGTTTTTGAGATAGAGCTAGTGCAAGGAATCGTGAAAAATCCAGAATAGCAGCACCACCTATTAGGCGATGAACACCGAAACCTTATCAGCATCAACTCATATCATGGAATAACTGAATCTGAAGTTTGATGAAAAACCGTGCATTATTTCTTGAAATAGAGCTTTCACAAAATGTATGCCACATAGAGACAGACATAGTCACATACTCACATACTCACAGACAGACATTTTGTAAAAACATGTTTTACGGTAGCTCTGACCCCTAAAATGTGTAAATCCGTCGAAAATCGGAAGCCGAAAATCTTGACGAATCCAATACTTTCTTCTTGTAAAGATAGAAGAAAGTAAAAATCAAAACTGCATTCGTAGATCCTATGTTGAAACTCTAGGAATAATAGATTTGGCTCAAATATTATATTAAGAGAGCTTTGCAATCTATTCTAAGAAAAAATGTTTTATTTTATATGGAATCCTATTACTTCCTAATGCAAATTAATACTATTCTTAAAGCTACATACAAACATTAAATCTAAATTCAATGTTGAATGTGACAATCCTCTGAGTTTGCACAAGTGCACGTGCCAACAACAAATGTGAAATTGATTCATTTTATGACTGTTCCATTTGGAAGTCGTCATAGACAGTCTTAAAATCCTTCGAATATGCACACATTTTAACATACAAAATTGTCAAAACAAAAATTATTAGTAACAGATCCAAAGTGTTTTGATAGCGAGGACAAAACTGAGGACTCGAAGCAAACGTGAGAGACTTTCGTAGTCTACTGATCTCGGCTTCTTTTTCATCTGCCTCGATAGCATGGCAACTGGACAACTCGCTGAAAGTAGTAGATCTTGATCACGACGTATCACGACCCGTCTCTTTAGTTATTTGCAGGAGAAGCACGTGCTACAATGGTTAAGTGTATTTTCAATTATGCTCTGAGCATACAACTGTATATAATACAAGTAGCATTATTCATCATCCCACTTTAACTTGTATTCAGTTAATGTACCCACATCTGGGAACAATTTTTGATTTATGATAAACTTCGTAACATACACACACACAAACCTTACAACGTTATAATGGAAATTATAAACATTTATTATTTAATGAATTAAGAATAATAATAAATTTTTAATTGTAATTATTTTAAAAGAGAATAAAGTTGTATTCATTATTAGTCTACTTTATTTTATGTTCTGAACATACACCTGCAAACAATTCAAGTAACATTATTCATCATCCCACTTTAACCCGTAATCGGTTGCTGTACCCATATAGGAAAAAATTTGGTTTGTGATAAACTTCGTAACATGCACAGACACACACACAAACCTTACACCGTTATAATGTTGAATTACGACATATATTATTTAATGAATTAACAATAATAATGAAATTTTAATTGTAATTATTTTAAAAGAAAAAAAATTCTATTCATCATTAGTCTACTTTTATACATTCATCCATTTCATAACGACTATTGACGGAGTTTTGTATAATTAGTTGAAACATAAATTAAATGCATTTAAGTATCCAGAAAACAACCCACAAAGTATATTACACGGCTTCTTAATAGCTTGGGGTTATTATTTTAAAAACCAGTTGTTTAACATATAATCTGGGTAAAACAAAACATTCGTATGTATAAATACTATTATTAACGTTCCTCAGTACATGTTTCATGGGTGAGAAGACATGAGAAAAATATAAATAAATAATCCCTAATAGCATATCCTGTCTGCGTTGCTTCACAAATGGTTACAACTGTCACAGTCAAAATGTGATACTTTTAATTTGTCACATTATGAGTCTTAGGTTACCATTGCTTCTTAACTTTACTGTGAAGTCACTATGACCCATTTCAAGTCATTTGCAACTTATCACAAAATTGAACACATCAATTTCACACTGACATCACGGTCACTGATTTCCTTCGTTAAGTCTCCCCACCAGTGGCAGAGAGGTTCTGCTCTCGAAGCTGGTAGATGGGAGGTGCTGGGTTCGATCCCAATCACGCCCGTCGGATTACTCGTTTGGAGTTTTCGTGGTTTTCTTCGAACCTTGGATTTCCAAGCGTAAATACGGGTTAGGTTCCCTTAGAAAGATCCCCACGAAGGACACCCCCCCCCCCTTTGGGCCTATAACCCCCGTGTTGATAATTAGCCGTCACAAACACAACAAACCAACCAACCTTCGTTAAGTGCCAGAAACGCGGGCAGTGAAATTTGCATCTAAGTATGATGCTATTAGGTAGACGATTGTTAGTTATTTATTAAAGTTTTTAGCAATACATAAAGTGAATTTTTATTAATTTTTTTGTGTTTTAAATAATTCTTAATTTATTGGATTTCTTTCCTAAACTTTTAGGCTTATTTTTGCATTTTACCATTTTGTAATACTATTCAGATTTTGGTTTATTGAATTTGTTCTTTTACATAACTACAACAGTAGAGTAAACATTTGAAATAAATTATTAAATGAGATTCTTGCTATTACGAAAAAATAAGCTACTGAAAATTTACTCATTATATTATTGGAAAACATTTCTATGAGTGGCTTTGCTACATTCTGTGACAATTGTTACAGAAGCAGTGGGTTATTTCTAACTGTTTTTATTTATTTATATTTTTGTTTACCGTAATTTCCAGTTAGTTAATTTGAATTTTCAAATTTTACATTAAATTAAAATCACTTTAGTTCTAATCATTAGGGTTTCATTCATCTGACGAAACCCCATTCATCTTACTCCTCTGTCTGTCACAGAGCCCGTTCTCAGAAACTACATATATTGGAGACTTGATATTTTGAATAATTATAGCTGAACACTTGCGATCACACGACAAGTCTTAAAAAGTTTAAAAAGTCATATATTTACCCCTCCGGTCTCCAACTTGTGTATTTTAAGCAATTTTTCTAACCTCCACCCTTTTCACCCGGGGGGCACTTTTCTAACTTTTGCCGACACCCCTTTGACCACTCTTTCATATTATGCACCATAGCCTTACATATTTTAGTTCCAGTTTTTACCGCTAGGGGGAGCCCATCTCGGGTGCTATGGGCTCGATCCCCTCCACTAATATATATACGGATAATGTACCCTTTAATAATTAAATAAATACATTCAGACGTTAATTTATGTGCGCTATAACATCTACGGGGATAGGTTGTAAAACTGAGTTTCGTTCGGATAGAGGTTTGTATAGAATAGAGTGCGCCCCCTGGTTGCGAAATAGGGAACTAACAGATCTTGCAAAAGGACAAATTGTTTTGAAAGGAATGTTAAACGAAACCCTCTGTGCGATCTGTGATCGCACTTACCCACTTGTTTTTGATATAAAGTTGATTTCAGTGATATTGCATTTCACATTTGTCTGAGAAAGAGTGAGCGTATTTCTATCCCTTTTAGATTATTTAAACTTTCCTTTATCGTTATTTTCAGCGGATTAAAAAAGCATATTAACTTCCAAAATTTATTTAATGAATTGTAACTTAAACGAATACGGTACATATCTATACTAATAAAATAACAAATCGCTTTGTGTGTGTGCGATGGATAACGAAAACTACTGCAAGTAGAAGTCTGAAAATTTAGATGTGAATAGCTCAAGACAGGTCCTGATGCACCTGAGGCTCAGATTTTTAATTTTTTAAGGACTGGGGCCCCTGGGCCCCTTTAAGTTTTTATGCATTAATTTGTTAATAACATGCCTCTTTTCTATCCGATTTTCATAGTTTTTGGGATGAATTCTCCTTTCTGTTTCTGCCCGATTTCTACATTTCAGTTAAGACCCTGGCACCCTTTCAAGGGGCCCGGTACAGGGGCCCTTTGAAGTTTTAGTGCACTAAATTGTTAATAACATGCCACTTTTCTATCCGATCTTCTTCGTTTTCGGGGTGAATTCTCCTTTCAGTTCCTACACCATTTCTACATTTCAGTTAAGATCCTGGCACCCTTGCAAGGGCCCAGTACATGGCCCCTTGAAGTTCTAGTGCACTAAACTGTTAATAACATGCCTCTTTTCTATCCAATCTTCTTCGTTTTGGGGGTGAATTCTCCTTTCAGTTCCTACACCATTTCTACATTTCAGTTAAGACCCTGGTACCCTTGCAAGGGGCCCGGTACAGGGGGCCCATTGAAGTTTTAGTGCACTAAATTGTTAATAACATGCCACTTTTAAATCCAATCTTCTTCGTTTTTGGGGTGAATTCTCCATTTTCAGTTTCTGGCCCCTTTCTACATGTCAGTTAAGAACCTGGCACCCCTGCAAGAGGCCCAGTACAGGGCCCGTTGATGTTTTAGTGCACTAAATTGTTATAACATGCCTCTTTTCTATCCGATCTTTTTCGTTTTTGGGGTGAATTCTCCTTTCAGTTTCTACCCCATTTCTACATTTGAGTTAATAGCCTGGCACCCTTGGCCCGGAACAGGGTCCCTTGAAGTTTTAGCGCATTAAATTTTTAATAAATTGCTTCCTTTTTATCCTGTCTTCATTTTTGGGATACTTTCCGTTATTCTCCCGTTTCTACATTCCAGTTAAGACCATGGGCCCGTCTAGGGTCCCGTAGGGCCCGGTCCAGGGCCCTTTAATTTTTTTGTCTGCCATGCGTTTTTCACACCTTAATTTTCTCACCTTCGCAGCGCGTAATTTTAAATTTCAGTCTTAAACTCTTCTCCTTATATCAACAGTCACATATTCTTATTGGGGCCATAGGCTCCTTTCTTAAACATTTCCTTAATTTTTTGCACATTTCTTTCAAATTATATTCTAATGATTAATTCATACCCTATGCTTAATATTGACTAATCGCAGATCTAAAACGCTAAGTACAAAAACGTTGTAAGATGTTTTCATGTTAGGCCCCTGTTCTCAACTATCAGTTGGCCCCTTTTGGGCCCCCTATTATAATTCCCTTAAAAATAGTGCGATTCACTAGCTTTTTTGCTAACAACATCTTAGGTTCTCCAGCTATTACATGAACGACAAAAAAATATTTTAGACTTCAACTACCACCAATTTTGAATATACATCGTCTTCTTGTGGCCCTTGGTGCACCTACTTTAAAAATGACCCTAATTCCAAGCAATTTTCTTAACCATAGTTCTAGCGTCCTCAGATTACATTAAAAACTACTAAAAAGTGTATTTATACCAAACTACATGCCACTTAACCCTTTGCGACACGTTATGTTAAAATAGTACTTAAATTTCATGAAAACGTTATAAAAAGGTTTAGATAGGCATGATTATGCAAATCATGACCAAAAAAAAATTCTGGATTTTTTTTTTTTCACCCGGGGATGTGGGGCAGAAACTGACCCACGATGCAACAAAGGTATGTCATAAGCTACAGTGAGAGCTACTTAATGTCTTAAGTAATATATTTAATAGATGAATAAAAATGATATATTTACAGAAAACTTTTTTATAAATCGAATAAAAATGAAAATAAAAACATATCATTTTACATGGTATTATATGTATAAAATGTTTAGACAATAATACAAAAATCTAGAATATAATATATGAATAATATGCGAAATACAAGAAATATATGAATAATTTCAAAAACACGAGAATAATATAAGAAATATGAGAATAATATGAAAATAATATGAGAAATATGAAATTAATATGAGAAATATGAAATTAATATGAGAATAAATTTAGAAGTAAGAGAATAATATAAGGAATAAAAATTTATGAATAAGAATATGTAAATTTAAAATTTCAACTTCTTCTATAAATCTGGATATGTATATAGAAGCTTTGATGCTCATAATGTGTGAAAATATCGATAACCAACACTAGATTATACAGATTCGTAATTTTGTTGATAAAAAAAAGCAAAAATTCTATTTTTGATGAAATTTTATGAAACAGGATGCTTCTCAATTTTGGAGGCAAAGCGGAACTTCACATGTTTCGCACATCCAAAATGTGCGATGCTCTTTTTTAGATGTGCTGCAATATGCACATCTCCTATTACTTCTTACTGGAATGTGTCCAACATTTTTCAGTCTTTTCTCAGGGGGAACGTAGGGTTTTTTTTCTCTTTATTTGAACTGGAGAAAATTTCTTTGTGTTTTCCTTTTCACCAGCTATTGACATTAAGCCTTCAATAACTGATAAACGAAAATCCTTTATATTTTTCACATCATGGTTTGGCTCTTTTATGAATTTAAATATAATAAATGCGTTCACTAAGCTTGAATTAGAATCCTCACAATTAGAATTATAACGTAAGGCTCTGCAAATTATTTGGTGCTGCCATCTGTTAGCGAGAATCTCATGTGTGTGATGGGTCAAGTTCTGAACCGCATACTTTAGATGAATAAAAAATAATTTAAAATGTCCACTGAAATTTCTTTTTTTGCTTTGAAAATACCTTGAGATAATTATAAATATAAATAACAGGCTTTCATGTACATATGTGCTTTGAAATTCGATAAAAATGACAGCTCTTTTAATACCTCTTTTTAGACCTCAATTTAAATATTTTTTAAAGAGAAACTATAATCTTTGTGATGTGCTGCCATCCACAGTTTAAAAGGGGGATTAAAAATGAAGAGATCCATGTATTTGAATTATAAAGTGTGTGAATTGAGACTGATTAAAAAAAAAGTTAATTAGGTAGGACAGAAATTGACCCACCATGCCGGAAAGGGTTAAGTCGCTTCCCCCTTGGGGGGCGGTACAAGGCCCCTTGAAGCTTTTGCACCATAAATTATTAATAAATTGCCCTTCTTAATCCGGTCTGCATTTTTGGAACCATTTTTCCATTTAGTTATTCTCCAGTTTCTATATTCCTGTTAAAATCATGGGGCACTTTAGGGTCCTCTAGGGCCCCTTGAACTTTTTGTGTGCTATGCATTTTTACACCCTAATTTTCTCACCTTCTCATTCCATATTTTTAAAATTGAGTCTGGACTCTTCCCTCCACACAAACACACTCATATTTTTATTGGGGTTCTAGGCTCTAGGTCCCCTTTTTAAGCATTTACCCCATTTTTGCGCATTTCTTTAAAATATTATTCTATATGATTATTTCATACCCTATGATTAATTTTGATTAATTGAAGATCTAAAGCGCTAAGTACTAAAACATTTAAACATGTTTTCATGTTAGGGCCCTTCTCTCAACTATCAGTTCGGCCCTTTTGGGGCCCCTGTCACAGCTCCCTTAAAAATGGTCCGATTCACGAACTTTTTTTTTTTAACAACTTCTTATGTTCTCCAGCTACTGCATGAACGACAAAAAAATTTGCAGACTTCAGCTACCACCAATTTTGAATATTAATCGTCTTCTTGGGGCCTTTGTTGCAGCTTCTTTAAAAACTATCATATTCTATTGCATATTTCTGTAACATAGTTTTAGCGTCTTCCAGCTACTTTAAAACCCTTGAAAAATTTTCTTATACCCAATTACATTCCAGTTAAGACACTGGTCCCCCATTAGTTACCACCTTTTTAGAACATTAATCTCTTTTTTCCGCATCAACTTACGTCTACTCACTACAGCATAAATTAAAAATCGTGTTATTTTAAAGTTAACTTTAGATAAGGGATTTCAGCCGTTTATTAAATATCGTGTTAATGCTAACAGTAATTCATGAAATTTACAAGGTGAGGAGGCATCTTCCACCGCTTGGTGGCACGTTATTTCCTCGGGTTTAAAGGCCCAATTTCAACGGGGTTTGCTTCTTTCAACTTAGATTACGATTCAGCTACTTTCTGTATTAGACTTAAGGTACCAACATTTTCCATCCTTAATGGTGCATTCTTTTTTTATTATTATTATTCTGTGGGCTTGATTCCTACGAGGTTTGGCTCACTCAACTTGGTTTTCGATTGTCTCCGGCACGTGCGGTCGCTTCCGGTAAATGCTGCCATATGTAGTGGGGATCTAAATTACAGGATGGGAAGTTTCATGGGAACACACTAGACGCTGCGAAAAGCAATGGGGCCTCCGAAATTAGGTTCTTTTAAAAGAATTTCCAAATATATAAAATCATACAAACTTAAGGTTATTATTTACAAACCCCGGGCAACGCCGGGCGGGTGTACTAGTTTTAACATAAATTATTAAACAAAGTTTCTCGGCCTAAGCAATTTTATTTCCATCTGAGTCTTACACGCCGAAAATTTTACTTTGAAAAATGCCTATAAATTTTTGAAAGTCATAAATATTACGTTTTTGTATAGAAATATCTAAAATTTTCTACGCAAATAAGTATTTAGTATTAAAATTTTTATACTAATTTGAAAAAAGTTCTATTATTAGAATTTTATAAACATTTTCCGGTATAATTTTTTTTCATGAATAATTGCAATAACTTGCAGATAATTATAATATTTAATAATTTGTGAAAATGGTCCTTTCTTCATTGATTCCGAATATACAGGGTGCAATATGCTATATATCGCCGACCTTAAATTTCTCAACCGTTGGTCGTAGACATATGGCATATATACTTTTACTAAATATAGCTATGGGGACTAGGGGACCATATAAAAAGTTAGATTTCGTAATTTTTATAAAATTGATTTTTTACTTTAAACAATGCCACAACATGAATATTTACCTTATTTGAAAGGTTTTCGTAATTGGAACTATAAGTCTACGACTAACGGTTGGGAAATTAAAGGTCGGCGATAGATAACATATTGCACCCTGTATACCGCACTCAGTACGATAATCTGCATCTCCAGATAAAAGCGTTTAAAATTTTTGTATTAGAACAAATGTTTTCAAATAATACAATAGTGTAACATAAATTTGGTATAACGTATTGATTGTTAAAAAGACTCATTTAATTTAAAGAGTGAGTTTTATTTTTAAACTTAATGTTTTTGTCCCCTTAACGTATCTGTAGATATTTTTATTTTTTGTGTGAATAATGAATTATTTTAAAGTCACTTTGGTTAATTAAAATTAAGAAAATAAATTTTTTCATTAACAAACTCGTTAATCTGAAAAGAATATTAATGCACATTAAAAGTAATTTTTATGCATAGATAGTAAGAAAGCTTCTATGAAGATTTATGCATTATGCTTGAAAAACTTCCCGGATATGTTCAGTATGACATAGATAGATAAAGTATTATTTCTACAGCAACATTGTTATTCAAGCCGAACAAATAGCATCAGATTAGTTTCCAGGCATTTGGAGACACATGATTAGAATGACCACAGGAAGATAGGAAACTTCATATATGGAAACGGGTTATTAAATGAAGTTAGATAGTAGAAATATATATATATATATATTCTTTTTTTACTTAAAATTTTTCAGACTTCAGTTTTAAAATACGGTAAACTCTGTTTAATTCGGAATCAATTAGTACTGAGAATATTTTTCGTCGTAGCCAATATACCGCCTATACTGCATTTCTTCCGATTTACCGGGAATTAAAAATCTTTCTGTGTTACACAGATTTCTGTTTTACACAAAATCCTCCATAAATAGAGGAATGCATGGAATGCAGAGGTGCATGGAAATTATATTTCTGAAAATGCATATTATTGCTGTATATAACAGACTTGGACTAAAATCTTTGTTGTGATACATTAGAAACTCATACGATAAAAGTCAGAATTAAATCCACTTATTGCGTGTGCTACAAGAAATGCTACCAATTACGGATTCTCCGTGATCATTGGCGAATTTGCCCTTCAACGTTCAAAGAATTCTTAGTAGAACACAATACTGGGCTAGTATTTTAGGTAGCTTTCTTTACAAAAAGCTACCTATTGCAGCCGTTCGGAGGAAAGCGATTTCAAAAAATTTTGGTATATTTTCATCGATCATGACCCCCAGACCCCGAAACCACCCTCCGTTCAAAATTGATATATATATATATATATATATATATATATATATATATATATATATATATATCAATATATATATATATATATATCTGACCTATGTCACACTGTAACTCTCTTATTTAAGAACCGATTTGGATGTAATTCGGTGTGTACATAGTACATACCAATGTCTCGACCGAGTTCGTTGGCCAGCTTCATCCGCCATTTTGTTTCAAAATGGCGGCCATTTAAAATTTTTTAAAAAATTTAAAATTTGAAATGTGGTACCAAAAAATTGAAAATGGAAAAATATTTTTTTCTTATGTATTTGACCTTTATACAAAGACTCCGTAGCAGTTTTTGTTTCGTCTATATCTTAAAAAATGGCTGAGTTATAGCATTTTGAATTTCTAGCGAAGCTGACATTTTGAAACGTCCTGAATTTTGTCACGCGATAAAAGGCGTATTTATGAACCGATTTGGATGTAACTTCGTTTATACATAGTACAGACCAATGTCTCGAACGAGTTCGTTGGGCAGCTTCATCCGCCATCTTGTTTAAAAATGGCGGCCATTTAAAATTTTAAGAAAAATTTAAATTTGAAATGTGGTAGCAAAAAATTGAAAATTGAAAAAATATTTTTTTCTTATGTGTTTGACCTTGATAAAAAGATTCCAGAGCAGTTTTTGTATCGTCTATATCTTAAAAAATGGCTGAGTTATAGCATTTTGAATTTCTAGCGTGGTTGACATTTTGTAGCGTCCTGATTTTTGCCACGTGATAACAGACGTATTTATGAACCTATTTGGATGTACCTTGGTGTGTACATAGTACATACAAATAACTCAACCGAGTTCGTTGACCAGCTTCATTCGCCATCTTGTTTCAAAATGGTGGCGATTTAAAAAAATTAAAAAAAAATAAATTTAAAATGTGATACCAAAAAATTGGAAAATGAAAAAGATTTTTTTTGTATGTGTTTGACCTTAATACAAAGATTCCGGAACAGGTTTTGTTTCGTCTACATCTAAAAAAATGGCTGAGTTATAACATTTTGAATTTCTATTGTGGCTGACATTTTAAAACGACCTGATTTTTGTCACGCGATAACAGGCGTATTTATGAACCGATTTGAATGTAAGTTGGTCTGTACATAGTACATACCAATGTCTCGACCGAGTTGGTTGGCCAGCTTCATTCGCCATCTTGTTTCAAAAGTGTTGCTATTTTTAAAAAAAAAATGTAATTTAAAATTTAAAATGGGGTATTAAAAAATTGGAAAATGAAAAAGATTTGTTTATGTGTTTGGCCTTGATACAAAGATTCTGGAGCAGTTTTTGTTTCTGAAAATTTGTCCTTTTGTTTATATCTTAAAAAGTGGTTGAATTATAGCACTTTGAATTTCTATCATGACTAACACTTTGAAACGATCTTGTATTTGTCACGCGATACCACACTTATTCGCCTATTTCGATGGAAGAAGGCATGTGGATAGTATACATCAATATCTCGACCAAGTTCGCTGGCCAGCTTCATCAGCCATCTTGTTTCAAAATGGCGGCCATTAAATTAAAAAACAAATATATTTAAAGTGAGGTGCAAAAAAATTAGAAATTGAAAAAGGTTTCTTTCTTAAGTATTTGACCTTGATATAAGGATTCAGGAGCATTTTTTGTTTGTCTTTATATTAAAAAATGGCTCAGATATAGCAGTTTCAATTTCTAAAGTGGGTGACATTTTGAAAAATCTGATTTTTTGCCTGCGACAGCACTCGTATATATCAACCGATTCCGATATGAGTGAGCATGTGCACAGCAATTACTAAGGTCTCGACCAAGTTCACTGGTTAGCCTCATCTACCATGTTGTCTTAAAATGGCAGGCACTTTAAGAAATCGCCGAATTTGGCAGCCAAATATAAGTGACTTTAAATAAAAGCAGCTTGGATAAAGCTGAGTAATTTCGCGAAATTCTCATTCATAATGATTTAGTATTGATAAAAATTAGTATTGAATCTCCTACATTCGGTTTCCACTTAATTGAGCTTCGTGTGTTTGAATAATATAAGTTGGCTTTTTAAAAATAAGGAATATGAAAGCTACCTCTTCCTCCCGGCACTGGCCGGAAGGACTTTTTTGTATTGGTTATGTATTGAATAATATTAACATTAGGCCGATTACATTTGATCAATATTTTGGCAAGAAACATTTCTGGGTCATTCCAGTCATGTGCGGGACAGCTTTTCTACATATTTCTGCTGTTTTAACAATGTTATTAGACCGTCAAATTAAAACAATTATTCTATATGAAAATCTAGAGTATTTTGTTATTTGTAACGTATAGTTTATGTTTTAACAGTTTATAAGTCAATAGATATGGGTATTTATGTAAATGTCGCGCGCAGGATATTTTTTCAGTTTTTCCTGTAATGGCCTAGAAACGGGTCATTCCATTAAAAACTTATGTCTGGGATTTAAAATGTGGAGATTTTTATTATCCATTCTTTTTATTATTTATTTCTTATTAAAAACCGGCAGCTTACTAAGGTCTAGGGTTTCAAATGTGGAGATTTAAAAACCTATTAAAAGGTCCATTCCATACCACGTATGGAACAGCTTTTCTACATATTACTGCTGTTTTAACAATGCGATTGTACCCTCAAATTAAAACAACTATGCTAATATGAAAATATAGAAAAAAAGCACAAAAACAAAAAAGTATACATGAAAATATATAATATTTTGTTAAATTTAATGCATAGTTTATATTTTAACAACTTATAAGTTAATAAATGTAGGTATTTATATAAGCGTCACGTGCGGGAAATTTCGTCCGTTTCTCATGAAATGGCCTTTCTTCATTTCATTGCTAATATTTCATATGTACAGCCAATATTTCTGTAATGCCGCTGTTTAATTGCAAATATCGCCAATGTACACAAATATGTAACTCATATTCGTATCTAATTCAGAGTATTTAAACATGAATAGTGTAGAGGAGCAATATTTGACCCCCACTATATCCAATATTGGTTTACTACTCATAAATGATACAAAAGATACTCCCTTGATGCCCTTAAGAGGCTACTTCAGTCAAACGAAAAGACCCGTTCGTCATTGCTAATCCTATGGAAGAAATTTATAAAGATATCTCGGTCGCAATTCAATATTTTTAAATGATTTCTTTTGCATTGAATAGTTGAGATCGATCTGTATGCAGGCCGTTGTTTACTTTTTCGATGTTGTCTA
This sequence comes from Maratus speciosus, assembly GCA_963932465.1. Lineage (NCBI taxonomy): Eukaryota > Metazoa > Arthropoda > Arachnida > Araneae > Salticidae > Maratus > Maratus speciosus. The sequence goes on along the minus strand of OZ010787.1, from coordinate 679,724,969 downwards.
GAGGTATTTCTTATGAGGACACTTTCATTTTTGGAACCGGTTTCAAAAGTAAAAGCCTCCTCATAAAAAATATCTGCAATCAAAATCGAAAAAGTAAAAAACGGCCTGCATACAGATCGATCTCAACTATTCAATGCAAAAGAAATCATTTAAAAATATTGAAATGCGACCGAGATATCTTTATAAATTTCTTCCATAGGATTAGCAGTGGCGAACGGGTCTTTTCGTTTGACTGAAGTAGCCTCTTAACCAGGGTTCGTACGGGTCCTTGTATTTACAGAAAGAAATTCTTCGGAATCAGTATTTTCTTATAGAAAATATCTCTTTAAATAAGGCGAACTCTCGCGCGTGTAAACTAGATTTATTTTTCTATTTAAAAAAAAAAAAAAAAAAAAAAAAAAAAAAAAAAAAAAAACGTACCCAGTTAACAATCCCCCTGCTGTCCGTCCCCCCTCCCCCCCGCATAGTTAGGATTTTTTACTTTTAAAGAATAAAAGGAAGACTGCATTATAGAACATTAGGTGACTATGTAGTCGCTTATTGTACTACAGGGTTAGCCTAAATGATTCATCGGGTTTATCGAAAGACTGTTTATTTACAAATATAAGGCGTACAAAGACGGGTGATACATGAAAAGATATACACTCACCAAGTTTCTGGTACATACTACAAATTATCTAAAAACAACGTTTGAACACACAATAAAATAAGTTGATTTGATCATACGTATACGTTTCGTGAGTACTATGGACTCACATCCTCAGTGTAAAAACTTTAAAACAATATCCCCCCCCCAACTACATGTACGATGAAAAATGGGTTTTTATCGTACATGTAGTTGGGGGGATATTGTTTTAAAGTTTTTACACTGAGGATGTGAGTCCATAGTACTCACGAAACGTATACGTATGATCAAATCAACATATTTTATTGTGTGTTCAAACGTTGTTTTTAGATAATTTACATTTCCATACAAGTTCTGTACTTACTATACTACAAATGTTCAATTGTGCGATTTTAGTCACCCTGTACACATCCCAACGATATTCCAGTACCGTCAAAACGATAAATAACATGTTTCTGTCAATGTCCGTCACAGCGGCAGTGATGCATTCCTGAACACTAGCCATGAGGTGGGATTTTAAAAATGGTGAGTTTATATATCTTGTCACATAACACCCGTCTTTGTAGGTCATATACCTCTCAATACACAATAGTTTAACACCCGATGAATCATTTATGGGGTTATGCATATATATCGTTATCATTTTAGGGGGCATTCTGGTATATGATATCGTAAGATATCTCTGGGGGGGGGGGAGGGGGCTTTGTCTTTTGATATCGATATCATTTTTGATCCAACCAAAATTTTCACTTTTTATCTGTAACATGATCTTTACATCAAAATAGTATGTAATCTTTCTTTAGTCTATCATCTATTTTTATGAAAATACAAAGTTATTATTAAAATCACTAAATTTTTATAAAATTATTTAATCCCAAAATATAGAATACCGCAACGTTTGACATTCCTATTCTTCTTCATATGTGTATGCATATATAATCGCTGTTCGAGAAATCATATGCGAAGTATATTTGAAATGAAACTTGTGTTTGCTAATAAATAAAAGAGAAACAGAAAGAATGTTGTCTACCTGTTTTGTAGATAAGAATTTCTATCTGCCCCCCCTTTCCTCCGTGCAGGGCAAGTGCAAGAAGACATTACTAGTATCTAATGCATTGTGTAACAAATAACTATTATAAAATACTTCTAAACAGTAACTATTTCTTTTAAGTGTTATTTTATATAAAGTTATTTCATATATAAAGTGATATTTTATTGACTTCTCTTCATTTGAATCAGTAAAGTATCCAAAAAGTAAGTGTAGCCATTTTTGTATATCATTCCAAACAAAAGAAATAAATTCCAAAAAACCAAAAAAAATCAGACATTAATAACGATATCATTGCGGGGGGGGGGGTTCGTGGGATGATAACGGATAGGGGATCGGAAGGGGTCCAAAATTACCAAAAAGTTGATAAAGTTATATATGCACAGCCCCTATGCTAACCCCGTATAATGCAGTCTCTGAAATAGCATTGCATTAAAGGTGGTAGAAGGCTTATTCGGCTTGCCCCAAAAGGTTTGGATGAAGTATAAAATTGATCAACGATAAAAGAAATTCCCATATTCTCAAGCCACATTAAAACATCACTCTTTAATGAGCATTTTTACAAAATATATTTTTTAATCGGGTACATTATTATGTAGTATATAAAGTATTCTAGATGTGTGATGAAATCAGTGGCACTTTCTCACCACAAAAATAAAGTCTAAGGAAAATTTCTGAAGGTCTGGATTCTAAATGTGTTCGAGCGCCATTTTAAAGAAATATTTCTTGGCTATTAGCATCAAGAGACGACATGACACCCATTTAATAACAAAACAAAAGTTTATTAATTCACTTTAAGAAATAAACTAAATTTAGATAGCTTCAAGTAAAAGTAGACAGTTAACATAAGACCGATCCCATTTCGTTAAAATTCAAGTACTCCACTAAAGTCACAATCTTTCTAAAATAACTTATTTTCTAGAACTACAATCTGTTCGTTACTGAGTATTAATGCAACATTATTGATTATTACTGAATTATTTCTACTCCCATTTGACTTCAGTCTGATATTTTTAATTTATTTGCATTAGTTCAAACCTTAGATTTCGAAACATATCATTCTGATATCGAAATTATGTTCGAGTATCATTAATAAAACGGGGCAGAACGGAGGTCCACATATGTGAACCCAGGGAACGAAGAGGTTAATGTTTCTTAACTAAATAGTCTCCGTGAACCGTAATACTACTTTTTAAAATTATAAATAGATGAAAACACGTCTTACAAACGCTCGCAGTCTGGCAGTAATTTCATTTTCCAAGTGCCAAGGAAAAAGAATAAAGTCGGAATAAAGTACCCGTTAAAACCCGAAGTTTCATGCTGTATTCTTGCTGTTTGTGTATTTCTTGCTGTTCAATTACAGTAACTTAATTAACCTTTCTTCAGAAAATAACTATTACAATCAATTCGGAGATCCATCTGCACTATACGAAAGTTAAAAGAACACATAAGAGATTTCTCATTCATCTACAGTGTTAATAACGCAAATCTAACCTTTCGATAGCGAAACTCACTCGACTACTTCGAGTAATTCTATCAAATAGTAGAAGGGAATACTTTCGCACAACACCCACGAAATATGTTAGACAACAAACGAATTCTGGAATGCGCTCATCAAGCAAATTTTTGGTTTCTGCATAAGAACGCAAAAGTTACTCAGAAAGGCATAAGGCAAAAAATCAAATGGCGATCTAAAGTATCAACATTGGGTGAATACAGAGTGGAGGAGAGCACCTCTCAACGATGTGTTTATAGACTTTAATGGGCTGATCTTACAACTTTTGTGTGACTATTCTTACGTTGGAAAAGAACCTTGTAGAGTTGGTCGGCATTATTCTGAAACATTATAGGTGCCGACATAACATAGGCAAATCAGGAAAATTTCCACCACTTATTTTAATTGATCACAGTGGTTAAATAAGCCAATATATTTTTAATTAGAGGTGGCGCTATGCTTTATTGCCTATTTTGTCCCCATTAAGTCTGCTCTATGCTGAACTCTTCTTTCAAATGTCTTACTTATGGCTTGTAGCATTCAACATTGATTGCTGGACATGGTTAAAACTGCTCATAGTAGATTCCCGTATATAGTTCCATTGATTTCGCAGACCACATTGTAATGTTCTGATTCCGCACTGGTAGACTGGTTCACCATGTCGTATGCATGATTTCAATTGTTTGGGACTTTCGTAATGATTCCATTATAGACTACAATAGAGAAAATGAATCGCATCTTTTTTGTTTTTAAAACATCAGTTCATATGTTTTTCGACGGTCTACTTTCATATGGGACCCAATTTTCTTGCTTTTTAAACATGTAGACTTTCAAAGTGCATGGTAATATAATAAAAAGACTCCTTTTTAATACAGCAACCAACGCCGATTGTGTTTGCCGATAATATTCATCGAGAACGGAGTAATAGTTTTATACCTAATATGATAGTTTTTTTTTTTTTTTACTTAAAATAAGTTACATTTTCTACCTATCTTATATGAATTTAACGCACAAATTGAAAAAACTTTTAGAATAAAGGGGTTAACGCGACCTATCTTATAACAACTAATCTTATTATAAATCAAAGCCTATAAAATGAATCTTCGATCAAAATAAATAGTTCACCCCCTTATAGATTAGTAATAAATAGAGTCACCCCCTTAAAATAGCCAACGATTATATTTTTTCCACATATGATAATACAAATATTATAAAGAATGTACACTATAAAATAATTATTTGTAAAGCTGAATAGGGATCGGTAATATAAATTCAAAGAAAATAGCATTTAAACAATTTCGAAAAACTAAGCAATGCAGATATATTATTCTCAAATTTGAAATTTATGATATTTAATTAATGGAATCCCATGAAAGGGAAATTCATCCTTCTTACCTACGCTTCTAAACCGTTTTGCTGAAGTGTGTTGCGCAATTTTTAGAAAACTATCCGCATAGTTAATTATTTAAATCTATTTCAAAACAGCATTACTAATGTACTGAATTGCTCCACTTTTAAATAACTATACAACTAAAATCTGCTTTAGTAAATTTCTAGTACAGAGAATTAAATTTGATTTTGCCAAAAAGGATTGTTTCCTCGATTGCACATTTCCTTTGAATTTTAATTCGATTTTATTCAAGAAACGGAATTCCTTTCGCTCTTAAATTCATCAAATATATTTGCTATAGACAAAATTCAATATTGACTTATTAAGACCTTTACATGGAATGATGCTCAAAACAAGTGAAGTAAGAAAGTTTTCTAATATTTCTAATGTAGTTCATTAAAAAATATATATATATTTCATATGTCTTACAGAACATTAAAATTTCAGTAAAGTAAACATTCACGAGCCTTTATATAAAGAATGGTTTAAAAATAAATATCATTATAAATTATCCTTAAAAAATATGGTCCTTCACTCTGCATTAGTAGATAATCAGTATTGCTTATATTAATTATATGGAGACCAACTTTGTGCCTGTAATACATTCGTCGACATTACTAGTATTTATTAATTAGTGACATCATATTGGATATATTTTCAAAGAAATTCCACTATTACAGAGCTATTAGAAATTTCCAATGAATTCTCACTATTACAAAAATATTGGATATACATTGGAAATATTTGAAATGAAATTCATCACGTAAATATTGCTTTACATTGAAAGTATATGAAAAGAAACAGAAATATTACAAAAATATTAGCTTTAGACCGGAAATACTGGCATGGAATGAAAACATTTTAAATACCAATATAGGAAATGTGCAATATTGGGAAATGTGAACTCCCAATGTTAGGGCAAGATTTCATGCAAATATTATTGCTAGTATTTCTATTATATAGCCAATATAAACAATAATGTATGATATTGCTTTGCTATCAGGGTTCAATATGATTATTTCAACCAATTAACTACTAATAGACTTAAAAGTAAATTAGCATTATTCGAAATTGACAAAATAATCATAGGATTGGATAGTTTTCAATTCAATTTCGGTTGCGAAAAGTAAAAGGAACGTAGTCGATAGGGTGGGCTAGATGCATCTCAATACAAAATTAAATGCAACGATTTGCATTTAACTTCAATGACTCTTTTCAATTGTTTTGCGGAAAATAAATCAATTAGGATTACACATTTCGAAAATATTTGTAATATAAAATTTTAAGCAGGGGAAAATTAAATCTAATATGACTGCCCATTTTGAAAATATTTATAATTTTATTTATAATTATATTATTACATAATATATTATATATATATGTATATAATATTTATATTTATTACTTTTTATTTAAATTTCAAGTACGAAATCCTATTTACAATGTAACTTACAATATTCACAAGGGAAATGCACTGGGATTTTTAAAGATGTCCTTTGAGAAAAGCATTTCTTTTTTTGAAGATTTGTCTTCTAATTTCGAGCTGGTTGAACGAAAAAAAGGATCGTGTTACAAAAATATTTCATTTTGTTAAAAAATAATTATATTTTACTTTTGACACTGTTATGAACATTTTTAACCCGACTTCATTCAAAGATTATTAGTTTAATATATGTGGGGGGTTTTCTTTAAAATCAGTCCTTATAAAGAAGGTCCAGAAATTGTCCAATTAATAGTAATAATTTTTAGCTTGCTTAATACCTTTGATTGAACTTTAATATACATAAAAGCTAAATTGTAACCATTTCTAGACATCAGTTTGCATTTTTGACGAATTTTTGTTTCCTGGAAAAAATCATTCATGAAATTCATTCATGTGGTAGTTTTATGCATATGTGAAAATATGTTTTTACTTCTTCGAATTTACTTGAAACATGTAACCTAATCAATATTTTATTTTCACCATCTAATCAAATTCAAGGTTATTTTTTCTAGTTAATTGTAATGGGAACATTGTGTCGAAAAATCCTTAATATTTACATTTTTCTCTTTTTTATCCATAACTATAAAGTAGATTAATTGATACCACTACAGAAATTTCATTAAAAATTACAAAATTTTACTATATCAGAAAATAGTTTAAGTTTTAGAGTATTGAAAGTTTATAACATTGATTCCTTACTGCATTTATTCTTTGTTTCAATCCCCCCCCCCCCTCCCCAATTCATCCTATTATTAAAAGAATAGATGGGAAATATGAACATACAGTCAGATTTTAAGAAACTAAGATTCGTATTTTATACATTTTCCGGCACGCAGCTATTCATTTTTCATACCCAAAAAACGCTGAAAATTCATTAAATTCATACTTACATATATCAGTGTATTTTCGTTGTTTAAAAATGATTTTATGATTTACTTTTTAGAGCAAGGAGAAAAATTTATTAAATATTAATTATATATAAATAACTTTCAGTTTGATGATTAAAAACGTTTGAAACAGTTTTGGAATTGAAACCATACCTGCACTGTTAAAAATATTTAAGCGGAGAGGCCGGCAGCGGAGATTCCAGTCATACACCGTAAAAAAATCCATGCCCATCATTTTGTGTTAACGTGTACACCCTAGGGGAGGAAAATGTATGGGGCCGTACCGTATTTTTGCTAACAGATGGGATAGAACTGCAAGAATAAGTGGATTGCCCTTAATTTTCTAAGTATCTAAAAATATCCCTGTAAAATTACGGGCACATGCCGGCAGCAGAGATTCCAGTCATAACCCATGCACTTCAAAAAATAATGCATTTACTTACTGTTCCGTAGCACGTAGCACGTTAGATAATCATAATTATCGCTTCTTTGGCGGGTTAAACATTAAGTCACGGTCAGGGTCAAGTGACATTATTTTTGGAAACACGATTAAAATGAACGATTACACGCTAGCGGAGGAAAATGTATGGGGTCGTACCGTATTTTTTTAGTGGATCAGACCGTTTTTCATCAAATAAGGCTGTTGCTCGTGAAAATGGAACAGCAAAGGATCATAAATTTACAGTTTTTTCTGACAGTGTGTAAAACCAACGGTTTAAAAATTAACCATTGGAATGAGGTGAGAGGGAAGTTGTAACCTAACTATAGGCCAGAAATTTTTGTAGATTTCCCACTTTATCATTCTGCTGAAATAGAATTATTTTCAAACTAAAAAAAGACTCATACGTTGTGGAAAGTTTCGTTAAAAAAAGTCCAATATTTTATTGACAAATCACTATTAAATCCAATAAAAATATTTCGCTCTCACTCTAAGCAAAAATCTTAGAAAATGAATTTCTATATGAAATACGAGAAACTACTAGTTTATTTGTAATGAAACACTTTGATTTTGAATACAGGGTGATTCCAAACTCATGGTACAAGTCGTGGAAAAAAAGTAAACACCCCCTACTAACTCCTCAACACATAATCGTAGAAGAAAGTTACTGATACCGAACGATTGGAAATAAAGTCTACTTTTATATGATGTATATAAAATTTGCTTAGGGGGCCATCTACATATTAAAACGAACCTAAACTTCAATTTTTTTCAATAGAAATACACAATTTTGACAGCATAAATGAATTCTGCACCTTTCAAATAGCCCCAAAACAAGTTTTTATGCAATTCGTACCATAAGTTTCCGAGAAATTAATTGTTTTAAAACGAGCGTATTTTACAGGCTGTATCCAAATTGAAATTCGGTACTCGATTGTTAACCGAGAGAGCCCCCTTCTTGATCAAGGCATCTTAAGCGTCACTCAAGGAATCAATGAAACCTGCTAGATTACAGAAGAGTAGAAGAAATTTCAAAATATGTAGTCACTTCTATCATAGACGGCTCCTTAAACCATCATTTTGCCGTTTTTTTATGCTAGTGACGCGTTAGTGAGGCGTTGAGGCACAAAAACAGGAAAGAAACACGAAAGGAATGTTTATTGACAGCGTCGTTGACAAGTGCTATGTTTCCAATAAATGTTTAAAATTGCCTCAACCAACAGTAATACATATCTGACAACATCGATGAAGCGATTGGCGCATAGATTGGAAGATGCCAGGAACCTTATGGTAACTGCATCGTCCACGGCCATTTTATACTTCAATTTACGAAATCAGGGAGTAATAGTTTATATGAATGCTTTATTTAAGTTGAATGAAAAGTTAATTCTTACTGAATTGCACAAAACGTTAAAACAAACCTCGAAAAAGAAAATATCAAGCACGAAATTGTTGAAAAATTTGAAATAAACTCTGACATTTATATAGGGTAAAGAGGGGACAGACGCCGCGGTGGGACAGATACCGCAGAGATTGGCGACACTAACACTCCCTAGACCAGTTTAAGTAGTTCATATTGTTGCTGTGTGATGTGTTTCCACCGCTTAATTGTCAGTATTTATACATTTATGTCAGTTTCTATGGTTCGAACCTGCATGGGAAGTTGCTAATATTATTCTAATAAAGTTGTATTACATATTTTAAGCCAAATAAACAGATTTCATTCCAAAACAGATTGCAACTGTAGACTAGATGCTCGTAGAATATAGACATGTGCTTGCCTTTCTATAGCGTTACTCACATGACACAACATGGTGGCACGGCATCTAACCCGCCACTCAGGGACAGATGCCGCACCGAGGTTGAGGGACAGGTGGGACCGCAAAATACTTTGTTTTTCGGTTCAATGAATTCATCACTGCGATTGAAATAGAACTTACTTTTAAATGAACGTTTATTAGCGCATTATGCTACTTATCAAAATATTCTCAGCAACAATGTTGGTTCACCATATGTGAATAAGGAAAACGTAGGCCGTTTACATTTCTCACCATCTAAACTGTTAAACAAAATATCTTCTACCCCAATGGTCAAAACCAACAAATGGGCAATACAGCTAAGTAAGAGAAAGCAAAAGGATGCAATATTTACAAGCACAGAGTTTATAAACAAGTAAAAAGAAGAAGGAAATAGAAAGCAAAATAAATTAGAAAGCGACAAAGAACGACCGGCGGAAGTGAAATGTGTAAAAAGAGAAAGGGAAAGATCAACTTAAAAGCACCTTACTTGAGGAAGAAACTAAAATGTAAGTCATCTTCGACAAGGAGTAAATTGTTCCTCTTATGGATTCTGATGGCAGTATTGGATTGGAATTTGATGTCTCTGAATGTGCTGAGCGTCTAGAGAACAAAGTCTAAAGCGGACAGGATTTGATGCATCAAATTCAATCTATAGCTGCATGAAAAAAGCTCACTTTACTTTTGCAATGGGAAGTGTGGTGTGATTGTGGGCGAATGGAAATATAAAATTAAAGAATGCGAAAAAGGCCAAAAATAAACAGACTAGGGCCTAAATAGAATAGAAGTAATATATCAAGAGCAAACTGTAATGTTCGAGTGGATCTAAACCAGTGATTTATATCTTTTTTTGTAATTATGCTGTCTATTGTTTCCAGTAATTATGCTATCCATTCATGTAAAGTCAAATGTTTTTCTTTTCATTTTAATTTTTTTTGTCTTAAGTTAGAGTTTTGCATTTTCATTAAACTTTTCAGAATTTAGTGTATGTTTTATGTAATTTTTTTAAGTTTTTATTTATTTTCATTTTAAGTAGTTTGAGAAAATAAAAATGGATTTGCTTGAAAAAAATAAACAGCCTAGCTTTCTTCTCCATGGCATCCGTCTCACACCCCATGCAGCATATTACGCAGCACATAAAAAATGATGTTTGGGAAAATAATTATGCCTACTTTAGTAAGAGGGTTTTATCTTGTTTAACATATTAATTAGATTCTAAAGTTTTTGATTAATGATTTCTAGTACTTAGTTTGTTGCTTTTTGCTTTATTGTACAAGAAGAAAAGTAAAACTGCCACATCTGTCCCCACTTTACCCTACTTAATTAAATATAATAACCAGAAGCAAAGTTTATGCATAAAATATTTATGAATGTAGTGTGTATATTTATTTATTTTGTAGCGTTATTTATGTATATGTCTTATTTTAAGAATGATAGGGAAAGCATATTTGTCACAAAAATATTAATATAGTTTTTTATTGCTGTTTGAAGACGGCTGCAGCCTAGAGGAGTGAACACACTAGCTCCTCGCCTTCAAAAAATTTGAAAAGGTTCATTTAAAACAAAGGTATTAAGAAAAAGAAGAAACAACGTATAAAGGCACAAATAAAATGTGTTTAAAAGCATACAGCTGTTTCAAAACCTCTAAGGTTTCCTCATCAGTGCTTAAAATAAAAGTTAAAACTAAGACATTGTGTAAAAAGAGGGGGGGGGGAGAGAGGTGGACAGAGAGTCAGAAAAGCGTACCTTTCAGCTCTACTGCCAACGGTGAAATGCGACCTACGGCTGACAAACAGTTACGGAGTTGATCTCACGCGCATATTCAGGGAGACCAATCAAAATACCCAATTGCTCTGGAAGAGTCCAAACTTAGAAGGAGAAAAGGGGGGGGAGGGAGTGGAGGGAATTATAGAAAATTAAACCATACCTTTGAAAAATTGGGCGTACTAGATAAATCATTAACTAAACTGTTTGAATTTTTCCATATGTGGTAAGCCTCCCAGAAGTCCAGATCATAGATTGAAGTACATTTCTGTATTATGGAGGCTTCGGAAAATTTAAAATTATGGTTGTTGGACCAGCAGTGGTTGGCAATAGCGGAACGTTTGATATCACAATTTTTAACGCAAGTTTTATGCTCCCCCAAACGGATCTTAAAGGCACGCTTCGTTTGACCAATGTACATTTTGTTGCATTCGCAAGATATCCTGTAAATACCCCAATTTGAAAAACTGTCAATTGGATGTTTCAGATTTGTGAATTGAATTTTATTAAAAGGAGTATAAACTACTTTAAAGTCAAATTTTGACAAGATTTTAGAAATTTGATGGCTTATTTTCGGAAAATATGGGAGTATAATTAAATTTTCATTACCGACAGTATTAGCCCCGGATTTTGTACGTTTACTTAGTTTGTTATGAATGGAATCGACGATTTCAACTGTAAAACCTCGATCAATGGCAATAGATTTAATGTAGTCTAATTCTGTTTTTAGTAAACTGTCGGAAGAACAAATATTTAAAGCCCTGTAAACATAACTGTTAAAGGCAGCCAACTTTTGATTAGGTGGATGGGATGAAAGGCGGTGTGGGGGTAAGGATACTGCGAATGGTTTACGGTAAACAGTAGTGTGAAACAAATTATTTTCGCGGAAAACCATAACATCAAGAAAGGGAAAACGACTGTTATTTTCGAGTTCGAAAGTGAACTGAATATGTTCATCTGTAGAATTCATAATATCGAGAATATTAGTGAGATTAAGATCATCAGAGTTCAATAATGCAAAGCAGTCATCGACATAGCGGACGTAAAATGGAAAGGATAATATCTTGAAAAGGTTTGATTCGTAATAGTGCATGTAAATATCACTGAGGATGGGGCTGAGGGGGGAGCCCATGGACAAACCATCAGTCATGCAATAATAATTACCATTAAAAATGAATGTGTTTTGCGATAAACAAATGCTAGTAAGATGTATAAGCTCATCAATTTCGTAATATGAATAATGAAATTCTTGTAGGCGTAATTTAAGACAATTTAAAAGCACCTTGAACCGGTACGTTAGTAAATAGTGATTTAACGTCGAATGAAACCATACTATTGTTTTGAGTACCACTGAAGGTACGAAACTTATTAACAAACTCATAACAGTTCCTGCAAGTGTAGATATTGTTAGAGAGCAGCGGGGAGAAAATAGAGGTCAAATATTTCGCTAATTTATAGGAAGAGCTACCAATGTTCGAAACTATTGGTCTGAAAGGAATGCCTTGTTTATGGACTTTTGGGAGCGCATAAAATCTTGCGCAGTGTGACACTGAAGGAATGAGGGATAATTTAACGTTGTTGGAAATGAGTGGAGAGTGCTCGATAGCCGATTTTAATTTAAAAATTGTGATATCAAACGTTCCGCTATTGCCAACCACTGCTGGTCCAACAACCATAATTTTAAATTTTCCGAAGCCTCCATAATACAGAAATGTACTTCAATCTATGATCTGGACTTCTGGGAGGCTTACCACATATGGAAAAATTCAAACAGTTTAGTTAATGATTTATCTAGTACGCCCAATTTTTCAAAGGTATGGTTTAATTTTCTATAATTCCCTCCACTCCCTCCCCCCCCCCTTTTTCTCCTTCTAAGTTTTGACTCTTCCAGAGCAATTGGGTATTTTGATTGGTCTCCCTGAATATGCGCGTGAGATCAACTCCGTAACTGTTTGTCAGCCGTAGGTCGCATTTCACCGTTGGCAGTAGAGCTGAAAGGTACGCTTTTCTGACTCTCTGTCCACCTCTCTCCCCCCCCCCCCCTCTTTTTACACAATGTCTTAGTTTTAACTTTTATTTTAAGCACTGATGAGGAAACCTTAGAGGTTTTGAAACAGCTGTATGCTTTTAAACACATTTTATTTGTGCCTTTATACGTTGTTTCTTCTTTTTCTTAATATATTCGCACAAAGTACAATCCTTCCCCACTTTTTATGAAAAACAAAGGTATTCTGTCCTACAATCTATAGGGTTCCCTTACAAAAATGTCTTATAGAATTCGTTAAAAAATTATGGGAAAAATATCCTAGAATCCTATAGAATTATGACTCGTTTTTCTATAAGATAGTTTATACAAACGCTATAGAAACCTCTGTAGAAGTCCAATAGAAATGTTATGTAGAGCTTCTATAAAAGTATCTATAGAAATAATATAGAGTTCCTATAAAAACATTTGAAAAAATATTCTATAAATATATTCGAATTTCACCAACAACACGAAGCAACTTTACAGTTGGTCAAACTTCCAAATACTAACTGCGATCGATGCTGCTCCTTTTCGGTGATAGGACGTGAACTGGAACTTTCAGCATGGTATGGTCGTTGCTAGTTTCTAAACTCTTAATACACTATTTCAACTTTGTTTCTTTTGTATTTTGCTTTCTCAATCATTAAACCCGTACAGAAATCATATATATTTACGCTGATTCTCAACTGCGTAAATTAGAAAACCGACACCATTTGTAACGTAAAAAACCAGGTTTAAGTGAAAAAAGCGACCGTTAAATTAACGAATTTATTTATTTATTTATTTATTTATCAACTTTCAGATTTAAATTTTTATTCTTGGACATTTTAAAATAAAAGTAAGCAGATAAGAAATTTTTAATGTAAGTTCCATATCACATAACTAAATACCAGCAGAATAACTTTAGAAGTAATTTTGATTATATTACAAAAAATGTTTATACAGATATTTGAACATGTAAAGCATAAATAAATAATTTATGTAATTTCAGATTTAAAATGCTAATTAGTAACAAAAGAGTAGTTAAAAAAAAATCCATGGCTAGATTAAGATTTTAAAAACAATTATTTTCCCTAACAATAATGAAATATTTAAATTACATATATTATCTTGACATGTTATTTTTGACTTGACATTAAAGTTACTGCGAAAAAAGGGGGATACATTAAATAATTAAAAAAATGAAAAAAAACCTCAATGCCTAAAATAAGATTTTTAGTATAAAATATTCTTTTCAAACATTTAAAAAAATACTGCACCCACCATATCGATCACCTGCAAGAAACATGACTACATGTCACAGGAAAAGCATAACAAGATTGGCATTTTTTTACTCTGAATCTTTCGTTCTTAGCTCTAAATGCAGCTTTAAAAGCGTACATAAAAGTGTAAAAGCTTTAAGAATCCAGACGTAGAAGAGATAAGGATTAAAAAACCCTCCACGCTTTGTGCCCCTTCTATGAACCCATAGCGGTCTTTCGGACAAAACACATACGACTCTTTCTGTAGAAAGACGCCTATTAGTGGAAGTCCAGTCAGGCCTATTAGTGGAACAATACATAAAATTATTTGTTTAAGCTGTGTAACTTTTCTTGTGGGAATCGATTATGTTTAGACGTTTGACAGTATTTTAAAATGAATGAAAAAAAAATGATTTTTAACACATATTTTAATTATAAAAAATATCATGTCTGGAAGGTTTTTCAAATGAAAGGAAAAAACTCAAAAAAATTATGGGAATGTTTAAATGTTAATAAATTACATATAGTGTTTCGATCTTCATAATCATTAAGATAAATATGAAAAAGGAATTTCATTTCGCTAAGTTATTTAAAAAATATTCTAGATCCATTTATTTTAAACATTTATATTTTCATTCTTTAGTCTCAAATGTATTGTCAGTAAAAACAAAAATTTACGTAATATATAAATTATATTTTGTCCATCATTTCTGCCTTTCTCATAAAAACTCAATGTAAGGATAAAAACATTTTGTATTATATTTGTAGATACTGTCTGGAAAATAGACATGAAGTATTAATGTGCTTTTAAGAAATAATAGGGCTACCTATGATTTCATTTTCATTTAGCTTTTAAAAATATATACAGTATGCCCACTAAAGTCCCTTGCCACTCTCTTAATTTCGGAACGGCTGCTGCTATCTTCATAAAAGTGGTGTCTAGGTATAGTAAAGTATCCATGAGCTCCTGAATGAAACCGCCTATGGTGCCACCTTTTGGAAAACTATGGAGTCAGCATTTCTATCTCGAAAAAGGAAAGAGACGGGAAAAAAAGTGATGTACAAAGTTGTAGAGCATCGTCAATTTATTATGAAAAGATACCTTGTGGACATTAATGCGAAGAATAGAACGGTTAAAATGCCATTTGTTTTTTCGTGATTTCCTATACTGGGACATCACGAAACTTGAACGGAAGGAGAAATGATTATCTTTCGGAAAAATGTGCATCCACATGTGCATTGCAGTTGACGATGAGAAGTTTGAACATCTCAAATAAAGGTATATTGTTATCACTATTTGTTTTTCTTTCTAAGATCGTTTTGTCACGTCACAGTGTAGGAAATCCCGAAAAAAAAAAAAAAGAAATGCGATGCTCTACAACTTTATAAATCCCCCTATGTCTTTCTGTTTTCGAGATAGGAATGCTGACTCAGTAATTTTCCACCAGAGGGCGCCGTAAGCAGTTTCATTCAGTAGCGCATGGCTACTTTACTATACCTAAACACCATTTTTATGAATATAACAGCAGCCGTTCCGAAATTAACCCAATTTCGACCAAAGTGACGTAAGCGCACAATTTCAATAAATATTTTTCATTAACACTGTGAAGAATATTTTTGACTAATTTTATTTTCTACTACTTTTAAAGGTTCTGGAGACATCTATAAAATATAAGTAATTCAATTGCAGTAAACACTTTCTGTTGAAAAATTTTCAAAATACGCTATTTTTTTCTTAATTGAAACGGTTATTGACAAATTAGACTTTTTGAAAATGTATAATTATTCCACTTGAGATTTAATCATATGTTTTTATAATGGATTGTTAGCGCACCATTGACCGAATGCATGAAAATCCGAATGCATTTTATTTCTCAAATGAAACAATTTTTCGTGCACGAATTTTTTTTGTGTTAATGAATGTAATTTAAGCATGTTTCAATGAAAATAATACCACATTTTTTAAGATTTCTATGCTTGGTCTAAAATGGGTTAGGAGGGTTGCAAAGCACGTTAGTGGGCATACTGTATATTATACAGAAATAGCATGCATTAGAAAGACAAACAAGAGACCTATTAAACTGTTGCACCCAGTGGCGTGGCGTCCGGTCATCGCTGGATGCGGCGATGACCAAGCAATATTTTAAAACTCTTAATAAGCTTTTAAAACTCTACGATCCAGTTTTAGCAGAACATTTGGAGTTCATGTATAAGTGAAGGTAAGATTTAAAGTTTCTTTTTTGAACATTCAGCCATTGAATTTTAGAGTTAATAATTTTTCACCACAAACTTAAATAATTGCGATGACCACCGAAAATTTTCACGCCACGTCACTGGTTGCACCACAGCTTATGTCCAGGATCTAAAGAAATAATTATGTGTGAACTCTGATAAGCATTAAACAGGCAGGTTAGTTGGGGCTGGGGCCGCAAAAGTTTAAGACGCAAAAGTTTAAGGGGCACGCTTTAATTAACTTTTCCTCCCCAAAGGTCAAGAGGGGTGGAGTGTGAAAGTTGAAGGGGCAGATATGGCGCATTCGCGTCTTGCTGCCTTTTTTTTCTTTGGCGGTCAGCGAACGAGGCTTCGCCAAAGCACTGAACTTTCCAATAGGTCGTAAAAGCAGAATTAGGACAGTTTTTTTAACGAGCTGGGGCGACATAAAAATTTAAACGAAACCGATAAAATATGCAGGGCCCGACTAAGATTAAAGATGACACCGGGGCAAGCATCATTCTGCTGGTGTTGGTGGTTAGGGGGGGGGGGGGACTTCTATCTGTCTATAGAATTTGTGAATAATGTGGAAGTGGTTAGTACTAAACTTCATACATATATGTATGCATAAATTTTGTACCCGGTACTGCTCACATCTCCATACAGGGTATCACAAAAAGATGGTCACAACTTTAAGGCTTTCTCGACTGCTCTACTCAACAAGCGCAAAACGTTTTGACAAATTTATAGATCGTTTTTTAACAGAAAGATATAAAATTGGAAGACCTGACTATAGAAGCGATTTAGAATCGAACTGGGTTTTCGATTTCTTGATAAATAAATTACCTATTGAATTATAAGCGATTTTGATCCCGTGACAAACACGCTTTTCACCCTTTCATGAGTGATTATTCTTCTTTCGCGCGGAAATTCGGTTCAAAACGGCCACTGGCCCACATTGACACTACTTTCTGAAAGATCTATTGCGTTTGCAAAAAAACTGAAAAAACAGCTTAATTAGATAGTTTCTGAGCAACAACATCTGCTCGATTCATGCATTTCCGAACAAAAATAAGTTAAAACTTATGTCATAAAGTTGTCCTTTTGGATTTGAGAACAGCCTTAAGAAAAAATACTAGTAGGACAATAGTAGAAAAAATGATAAATTGGTTGACACGAATATTTGTTTGCAAACTTTTACTTTGTATGTTATAAGATGTCTAAAAGAGAATGCCACAAATTGGTCATCATTCATGATTTAACATGCCACATCACGAGGAAAACGTTAAGGATGTTCTCAAATCCGAAAGGTCAACTTTCTGACATAAGTTTTAATTTATTTTTGTTCGAAAATGCATGAAACTAGCTGGTGTTGTTGTTCAGAAACTATGTAATCGAGCTTTTTTTTTTTTTTTTGGAAACTCAATACATTTTTCAGAAAATACAGTCAAAGTAGCCGTTTTGAACCGAATTTCCGCACGAAAGGAGAAAAAACACTCAAGAGCGGGCCAAAAACGTGTTTGTCACGTGATCAAATTAGCTTATAACTCAATAGGTAATTTATTGATTAAAAAAAAAAAAAAAAAAAAAAAGGAAAACACAGTTCAATTCCAAATCGCTTCCATGGTCAGGCTTTCCAATTCTATAGCTTTCCGTTAAAAAATGAATTTGTAAATGTGTTAAACGTTTTGCGCTTGTTGAGCAGAGCAGTTAATAGCAGAATTTCTTTTGAAAACAATGGCATACTAATAAATTTTAATCATTAGTTTTCTAATGATGTAGTTTGTTTTTTGCATGGATGTTGTGTGTGGGTGGGGGGGGGAGGGCGTGTACGGAAAGCAGAAGGGGGGAGGAAGAGGGACCGCACTCCCTTCCTAAATGTTTGAAATATATGAATTTTGGTCAATTTATATCATTTGACACCTTGTGATGAAAATCCTGACTACTCTCATGGGCCCAGGGCGGCAGCCCCGCATGCCCCTGCTTAAGTCGGAAAATATGAAACTGAACATATGAATATACTGAAAATATGAAACTTTTGTCATGGATATGACTTGGATATGATATGACTGATATGACATGGATATGACTGTTCTCAAATCTAAAGGGGCAACTTTATGACACAAGTTTCAATTCATTTTTGTTCAGAAAGGTATGAAAATATGCATGTAGAATATAATTAATATAACTTTTATTATAATATTTTTATTTCATTAAAACTTTACAAACAATAATTATTAAATACAATATGTAATTATTTGCCGCTGTATGTAATTGAAATTTTAAGTGAAAATTTCCTGTTAAATTTTACATAATATTTTACAAATATAGATTTATGTTTGTTTATTGTACAAAAAATAAATAAATAAATAAATAAATAAAGTTCTTTTTATGCAATATAATATATTCATTTATCATACATTGTATATATAAGGTAAGTTAACTTTTATTATTTAAATGTTAATAATGCATCATAATTTAAATAATGATATTTAAAGCAGTAGTCTATTACTTTATTTTATGTTACTAAATTACTATTCTCATTAAATTATTAATGCAAATTGCTTATATAACATAATATTTTGAAATTAAATTAATTTTTAATTGTATAAAAGTTACTCGCGTATTCTGTGATATTGGAACTTTTATACCTCTTCCATCCTCCCTTTTTTGTTTGTTTGCTTCCTTAATTTCTTTATGTTTATTATTTCTGACTTACTAATCTGAAATTAATTCAAAGACAATTTAAATGAAGGTGAATGTCTTATATGATGAAAAACAATTCAAAGAAGTTTTATTAAAATAAGTATTAATTTAATTTCTGTATATTTTTTATGAACAAAAGTTTTCATGATTCAGCCATGAATCATTTTTATAATTTCATTAAGGAAAAATAAATAAGTATTATATATACCTAGAATAAGGCCTTATAGTGTAAGTCCTAGAACATAGAGTAAAGCTGCCTTTTCATGACAAACATATCTCAAAAATTAGTTTTAAATATCCATTTTCTTAGAATTTTTAAAGATTACTCGCAACCTCAATAAAATTATTTCCATAAATAGTTTAAAAGTTTTTTAAAACTTCAATATTTTATTTCAGTAATGGTTGTTACTTTTTATCTGATGAAAGAAATAAAAATTATGCTCCGTTTGCATTTCAAAAATCTAACAAAAGGCCCTTATAAAAAATATCCCTATCTAATAAAAAGAATAAATTTATATAAACTGGAATACTACACAATCAATAACATGGCACAAACAGATATGATACAGTACATGTAAAATTTATTACCACCTTTTTTCAGTCCCCCCCCCCCCACACACACACATATTTTTTAATTAATCAATATTTTTGTAACAGCATAAAACATGCCTGCAGGTTAAAAAAAGGGAGGCACTTGCTTTAAATTCTAATTTCTACTAAATAAACATCCCTAATGTCAAATACAAATTAAAAATATAAAAGTTCTCTCCTCAAGCCCTAACTTTTCAACGGTTCTTATAACTGTTTCATTGCAGTGCATAAGATTTTATTTGCCTCTTTAATGTAAATCATATTTTTAAAATATTTCAAAACTAAGGTGCTCAATGATAAATTCAGGTGGTAGCCTTGGTTCGAGTGTGTGTGTGTGTGTGTGTGGGGGGGGGGGGGGGGTATGCTGTAGACCATGATCTATAGCGAAAAATATTTTAAACAACTATTGCATTTTTAAGATAATCACCTTTTTGGAAATCCAGGTTCATGAGTCCTTGAATAATTAAAGACAGGCACAAAATAATAACTCGGCAAATTTGAAGACAGGATGAGTTTATTGGATATGGACATGAAATATGCAAATGCCAGAGAGGGACCCTTTCAGTTAGCTGTTGACAGTACGATGTATAGAGAAGGAACGATTAATTTGTCAGAAATTGTTGCCAATGTGTCGATCCAAAATCTTGATACCCTGGACCATTATAACCTCAAAGATATATCACTTAATGCAACTTTGAATTAAAAAGTGGCCAAAAGGACCGTTGATTGGCGTTTAAACATTTCAACGTACAAATACGAATGCCAAAGCTAAATGATGGGAAATATGCATTTAGAAGCAGCATCGGAGATGCAGGGCGCCGATTTTAATATAAACAGAGTATAATATTTGCGGCCGAAAAGACAGTTGTATTGACTATCAAACTGGAAATTAACACTGAGTGTATCAATAACTGCTACAATTGGAACATATGGCCAAAGAATATCTTTTTTATATATTCGTTAACCGAAGGAAAATATGCTCGAACAGTTAATGATTTCAGGATGAGAAACAGATTTGTTTTTGATTTATTTTATTAACGGCTTTGGCTGAACTTGGGAAAGTTAAGTAACTGAAAAATAAAGCGCAAGAGAAGAAGAAAGAGATATATTCTTTTTAGAAAGGAAAGGAAGTTTTTATTCAATTTATAATTATGAAAGGAGAAATTAAATTTTAAAATGGGGAATTTCATTTTTAAAAAGAAGATAAATAATTATATGTGATGATATGTTATATTCAACATCACAGGGGGTAACCTCACTGGAAGATTTTTAATTTAACGCTTATTAATATTGTTAAGTGCAAATACCTCCCGGAGCTTTAAAAATTCTTCCTCCAGAAAAATGCCTGATTTCAACATTGAAATAAAACAAAAAAATTATTAAAATTTCAAAATTATTTATCATACTTACTTTTTACTTATTCTCGTATTTAATGTGGAAAAAATGAATCCATATAACATACTGTACGTATGTTATATGGAATTAATTGAAATGAGTTAAATGGAAATTTCAAAAACAGAATTGCTAAAAAAATTACTAAAGCTTATAAATTATTTAACACATTCAGTTAATACCCACCTCCCTATTAATATCTTTTATATATATTTTTCTTATCAATTATATATAAGACAGTTATATATGTTATAAAAATCAGACTGAAAATTTTTCTCAAAAACAAAAATTGATAAAAAATGATTTCGTTTTCTAAACTAATTAAGTCTCTTTTTTACTCTCTTATCAATTGTATATATATACAAGATATATATTATAAATTTGAGATGTATTAAATTTTGAAAATAGAAAACTCTAGTAAATACTCAGTTTTAATAACATGCTAATCAATAAGTACTTTACTTGTTGGCTTGCAATTCTAAATCCAGAACTTTAGGTAAGATTACTACGTCTAAACTATAACATTTTTTAAACTACAGATTATCTTAAATAAACCTTCTTTGGAACTTGTTCTTTCTCAGTTTATTTTTACGTTATTAGAGATGAACTATTTATCAGGAGAGAGAAAGACAGCCAAACGAGCGATAAACTCATACGCTGTATCTTCTCACACAAATGTAACCCATCGGGGTTCCGAGTTGGAGAAAAATTAAGAATGGAGTCCTATTGTTAAAGATGACCCGTGCGCTGCGTACCTAAGCCTGAACAATTGGGCCATGATTTTACAATGTGACTCTGGGGCTTCAATTCAGCTTCAAAAAGCTGATGTTTGTTTGAATTAAAGTCTTAACTTCTGTAAATGGGTTCAGTTAGGTTCCCTCTATCAGACAGAAATGCTCAAAATTACATTTTAATATTTTAAAATATAAAAATATGCATATTTCATCTTTCTTTACTCATGGGTCCAGTTTCCCCATGAAAATGGGGTAAGTGGACCAGGAGGGTCTATGTTCCACACGGTTTTTTTTTTTTTTCCATATGGGATATCAGGTCCTGTTTGAAAAAGTGTAAACAACTTAAAAAAATTAAACCAGGCAGATCATGTAAATTATATGTCAATAAAGAGCGTTGTAAGGGAAACCTTTGCTGTCAATGTGTCTAAAAAAAGCACTAAAAGTGAAAATATTAGATTTATTTATACCAAAAACGTAAAAAATTAAGTAAGTACTTATGTACTTTAGGATAATAAGTATAAAAGTCACATGGATATTTTAAGGGAAAAAATAGCAAGGTAAATCTATGAACAAACGGCTACATAAGTACTTAGGTACTTTATCTGTATCATCCTACAATTTCAAGGTTTGACTATCTCGCTTTCAGGGGCAAGGTACTTGCATACGTAAAATATTGAAATAATTTAATGACACCAGTATTTACAAGAAAATCTATTTGAAAATAAGTAAAAGTATATTTTCGAGTATTTAATAAAGGTGAAATTTTCATTATAAAATTCCGGTACCAATGAGTCAATTAGGAATTAAAATTACGTGATGCCATTATGTGATGTGACGGCATCACCATTTCTCAAGGGGCAAGAAATTTAGTTTGATACCACCCAATATGCCTTTTCTTTATTTTATTACGTAATTTTAATAAGGTATTCTACAAATTTCTTTATTGTAAGCAAAAAACAATGGAGAAATTTACTTTCTGTTGTAAGAGAAACTCAAAAAAATTATTTATAACTATTGGGGTTCCAGCATGGTCCAGTTACCCCGGATACAGGTCCCAGTTACACCATTCTTGAAAAATTTATGGGGTAACTGGGACACCGGGCTTACATTTGAAACATGAAGTAAATATGTACTATTAATACCTAATAATATTAACGTAGTTATATGCCTAAACTTTAATATATATTGATTAATAAAAGTACTTACAGTATTTTAATAAAAAGCCGAGGAAGTTCAACCAAACTGACGTTGTTTTTAAAAAAAGAAACGTAAATTTTCGACAACCTATCACAGCAAAGAGAGAGTTATGATTGAGTTGACACACGTTGTTTTAGGAAGTAGAGGTTAAGGGGCATTTTTCACAAAAGCTAAAACTTAAAATACATCAACGGTTTTTTATAAAATAGCCTATGGCCCAGTTAGCTCGTGGGTCCAGTTACCCCAACTAACCTAAATTGGAATGGAAATTTTCTTTTTATTAAGTACGTGAACAAAAGCTTTTGCTTACTTCGAAATAACTTTGTAAATTCTAGTGTCGTTTATTCATTTCAGCATTTTACGAATAGAAGTACCTTGCCCTAGAAAGGGTTAAATGATGAAGATAGTACAGCCATCATCGTAATTGAATCTTTAATACCATTATACAAAATACATTGGGGAAATCTTTTAGGTAATTTTAGTTTTATTTATGGTAACGTTTAGAATGTTAACAAGAGTAAATAATAAAGTACACATATTAAATAAATATGTATCGTTGCGAAAAAAATGTTTACATTCCAAAATATAGCATACTGGCAAAACTAGAGGTTTTGCTCGCGTAAGACCAATGTCAGACGGGCACCTTTTTTGCTGCTTTTTTGCTTAAGTATTATCCATCCACAATGCTATAGCATTGTGAATGGATAATACTTAAGCAAAAAAGCAGCAAATAAGACGCCCGTCTGACATTGATCTAATTGTTGAAATATGCCAAGTGATACTTGTGTGCTTATTTTTTAAAGGAAATTACATTGCTACGGAAAATTAACAAATTGCTAACTAAGCCACAATTGAATAAGCTATATATTGCATTAGGTGAACATTAGACTTAAATTATTGAGAACTAAACTTCAAAGAAATAAGACCAATGTCAGACGGGCGTCTTTTTTGCTTTTTGCTTAAGTATTATCCATTCACAAGGCTATAGCATTGTGAATGGAAAATACTTAAGCAAAAAAGCAGCAAATAAAACGCCCGTCTGACATTGGTCTAAATGGTAATTTTAAATGCATTTTGCC
This sequence comes from Maratus speciosus, assembly GCA_963932465.1. Classification (NCBI taxonomy): domain Eukaryota; kingdom Metazoa; phylum Arthropoda; class Arachnida; order Araneae; family Salticidae; genus Maratus; species Maratus speciosus. The sequence goes on along the minus strand of OZ010787.1, from coordinate 679,700,865 downwards.
GATTTCCCTTTCATTTGAAGTTTCGATTTTCTTAGAAAGCGTTCTTAACAAGCATTTCCATATTTAAAATAACCATACAGTAGAATCCCGCTAATCTGAAATTCCGGTTAATCCGAACCGATTTTATTTACGAAAATTATGTTTGAAAACTTTATTTTCGAAAATTACTGGACTTGAAGTATACCGGATTATGAAATTTTCCGGATTACAGGATGAATGTCGGGGAATACGTGTAGAAGTTAGAATTAAACAAAAAATGGCAGCAAAGCATGTTTTTTATTCTTTAAACAGCTTGAATAGAATTTAAAAAAATACTCAAAAATGTAAAAGTGCAACGTATGTACACGAATATAAAAGGAACATGTGCACTGGTAAGGTCGACTCGTAGAAGCCATCTTTAAAAAATCTCTAACATCAGTTTGTTTGCCAGTCACTATAAAACTCTTTTCTAAAATGCAAAAAGTATTTTATTCAGATGATAATTTTTTTTTCCTTTCAACAGTTTGATTTCGCAAATTATCTACAGAAATGTTTTTTCTTCCCCCTCGTCGACGTCGTGACTGAATTATTTATAGATTCGCGATTTTGAACCGTTTGTAATGGGTTGCTAGGTAATTCCTCTTTTTCAAATTCCATTGGATTATTATGAATATGTGATTAAACAAGGAATACAATTTTTTTTTCTAAAGTCGTGCCGGATTATCCAGCATGCCGGAAATTAGGATGGCGGATTAGAGAATTTTTACTGCACTACTGAGTACTTATAACTTACATTTGTTTTAGTACTCATCTTTTTTTTCTATTTTCATCGGAATTTCGGGTAATCCGAACAGACACCCGTCCCAATTAGTTCGGATTAGCGGGGTTCTACTGTATTTGTTACATAACTTTTGTTTAAATATTACAGAAACCTGAGTTTTTGTTCTTGCAAATTTCTAAATTTTTAAAAACTGTTCTGTGGGTGCATTTGAGTCTCTAAAATAACAGTCATGTCAAATTTGAAGTTTCTATCCGTAAACATATCAGATAATTTATAGTTTAGATGGTTTTTTAAACATTTGCCGCTCATTTTACTGTTTTAAAAATCGATTTTTTTAGAAACCTTCTTAGCATGTCTTTAAATCATAAAAATACCCACACGCAAATTTCAAGTTTCTACTCAAGTAGCATAAAAAGGAATCGCAATTTTACAACGTTTATTGCTTCTGCATATTTCTAAATTTCGAATTTTGTAAAAACTTCTGTGCGAGCATTTTCGACTTAAAATTAACAGACGTCACATTTTAATTTTCTATCCATAATAATTCTAAATAAACCGTAATTTAGAACGTGTTCCACTCATATCATACCTTTTAAATTTTGAATTTTTAATTGTTTATACCGTGCATCTGCATCTTAAAAGCAAACACTGTACTACAGCGCCTAGAATACCTATTGTGGAAATATGCTATCCAAACAGTGCTAAAAATTTATATCCCTTAAGTTGTGCGACGATACTGCTAAAATTTCAAGTGTCGATCGCAGCGACATCTGCGAGATTTTCGTATTACTAGTTCGTATTACTAGTATTACTAGTTTCGTATTACATTGTATAGACTAGCAATTTCTTGCAGTTGTAGAAAATATCCTGCAGATGTCGCTGCGATCTGCATATGGCAGCAGTATAATTGCACATTTAACGGATACAATATTTTAGCGCTTTTTTAAGTATTACAGGGATAGCCGATTTCCACACTATATATTCTAGGCGCTATAACTGTACTAAATTTGAAGATTCTAAACAGAACAGATCCAACTAAATCGTAATTTAGAATGCTTTAAGAATGTTTTCCACTCATTTCATCATTATAAATTTCGAATTTTTTAGAAACCGTTCATTTCATATTAAAGAGTAGCCACCCAACAAATTCCAAACTTTTATACCAGCTGTCTCACATAAATCATAATTTTAGAAAGTTTTTTGTTCCTGTACCCTTTTAAACTTCGAATTTAAAAAATGTTCTGTTCGAGTATTTACGTCTTTAGTGCAACCTTCATGCCAAATTTCAAATTTCTAGCCGTAACAGTTCCAAATAAAGCGTAATTTAGAACGTATTCAGCTTTTTTCAACTTTAAAATTTTGAATTTTTTCGAAATAGTTCTTAGCGAGTATTAAACGTCTTAAAAGTAACCACCATCATGCAAAATTCCAAGTTTTTATACCAATTATGAGGGGTTATCAATAAGTTTTTGCCCTCACATAGAAATAATTTAGTAAAATTTATGATATTGCTACATTGTATTAGTCCTTTTCTATATAGTCACCGTACACAGTAAGACATTTCTACGAACGGTATTTCAAAAAGAGGGGGGAGGGATGTATTACAGGAGGTGCGATGGTAGACCCAAATGGAGGAATTTTTTTTACTTTGCCGACCACAACATGTGACATTACTGGAAAGGCCTGTGAACACTTATTTATGTTATGCAGCCCCCGAGCCCCTCCCCCCAAATTTGCTCCCGGCAAGCATGAATGGTGTCCGCAAAATTTAGAAAATTGCTCCCCTGGAGGGCAAATTGGGGGGGGGGGAGTGCCTCAGGTGCATAACAGGAATAAGTGGTCACAGGCCTTTCCAACAATATGTCAAGTGTGGAGGTCGATAAAAGTTAGAAAAATGCTCCCCTTTGTGTCTACTATCGCAGCTCCTTGAATACATCCTCCCCCCTCTTTTTTAAATACCGTTTACAGAATTGAGTTACTGTGCACCGTGTCTGTATTGAAAAGGACTAATATAATATAGCAATTTCATAAATTTTACTCAATTATTTCTATGTCAGGGCAAAAACTTATTGATACCTCCTCGTATATCACGTAAATCGCAATTTTAGAACTTTTTTGCTCCTGTACCGTTTTCAATTTCAAATTTTTAGAAATCTGATCTGGGCGAGCATTGACATTTCTAAACTAACAACCATGCCAAACTAAGTTCCTAGCTCTAACAATTCGAAATAAATCATAATTTAGAATGTTTGTTGAATATTTTCTGCTGATCTCACCCGTATAAATTTGGAATTTTTTAGAAATCGTCCACAGCAACTATTTGCATATTAAAGATACCACCACACGAAATTTGAAACCTCTATCCCCAATACTATCGCAAAAATCGCAATTTTAGAACGTTTTATGCTTCTGCATCCGCTTCGTAGTTGTAGTACCGACAAAAAATACAGCCATGTTGGAAAAGAGAGAGTCACTATCATTTTGCTCTCATTATTTTAAAATCATTTTGGTAGTTCCAGAGATGACCCCCCCCCCCCTACAAACAAACAGCAATCAAAAAAGTTACTTCTTTATAACATTAGTATAGATAAGTACAAAGTACGAAATTGCAGTTCAAACCTGATAAATGAGATGCGTTCGTACTATAACTAGATTTATAAAGAGTCATATCTTGGTGCAATAGCTGTTGCACTCATGCAAAAATGCACGATTACAAAATTTATTACGGTTATATTTATTAAATTCAAAATACGGAAATAATAAGAGTCGTCGTAAATAGCACGTAATCGTCATGACAACCTAGAACCATGAGATATCAACCTAGAATCGTGAGACATCATTGTATTAATTTATGGATGATGGGATTTAATAGAATAAAGAAAACTTTTGTTAATATCTTTTTCAATTTTGATTCGATTTTCATAAAATTTGATATGACTCGACACAATTTTGCAGCGATTATATACATTAAATTTCAAACCATTCGGAGGGGTAGAGTTTTTGCTTTTATATGCGGACAGACAGACAGACGGACCAGACAACGACTCTAGGTGCTACGTATTTATGTAATTACGAACGCACCTAAAAATATTAAAAATCAGAAAAAAAAGTTTAAAAATGCACAAATAATACATGAAAAATTTTGAGCAAATTTTGCTGAGCCTCGCTTTTTCTAGCACCCTGTTCCTTTTTCCCTGTCTTGCACTGAAGAAGAATCTCGCTAGTAGATTCGAAACAGCTGTTTGCTGCTTTTCATGTATTATTTGTGCATTTTTAAACGTGGTTTTTTCCGATTTTTAATATTGTTGCACAAAGGCTTTATTTCATATTTTATCCACCTAAAAATAGTTTGTGAAAAGCGTGCGTTTAGGGGGCAGCCCAAGGGAAAGAAATTTTATTTATACAGCCTATTTAGTTCATCTAAAATTATAAAGAATATAGATAAAAATAGGAGAGACCGGGGCTAGTTGGCTACAGGGGTAAGTAGGCGCAGTCCTCATAAATCGACTGTTTGTGGATAGATTGCACAACCAGTCACAGAGTACCTTTCTTCTTGCTTTTTACAACCCTCATTGCAGTTTTGCAGCGTTACCTACGTGCAGTGGACATTTATTACGATTTTTCTGTTTTTTTTTTTCACTCATAAGTAATTTTTTGCCACTTCATTCTTTTTCTAATTTCTAATACTTATCTTAATAATTGCGATTTAAATTGTGCAGTTTCTTAGTTTATGATTAATTGTACCTACCCCATATGTGATTTACTTAGATTATTTATGCTTAGATGGTTACGTGTCCTTTTTGTGAAGAAATTCATTGTGGGGCTAGTAGGAGCATTGAACACGGGGCAAGTTGGCTCGGTGTCTGGTGTGTGCTGGTAGCTTGAAAAACAGCAAACTCCGAGAAAAGTGGTTGCACTGCAAGATTTTGGGCACATGAGGCTTGCCTAAACGGAGATACTCGATTTTTTATATGCGATTTTTTGTACTATTTTTCCCTTTATTAGACCGATATATAAATTTCAAATATTTTTTCATAAAAATAGGAAAAATCGTACAGTGAAGGGTTAATAACTTGGTGGAGACATATTTTGTTTCTTTTTGACGAGAATTTGCCAAGAAAAATTTTCAATAAAATAAAATATGTTTGATAAAACAATCATTCACCATTAAAATAATCTACCTAATCTATATATTTTAAAACAATAAACATTTACTATTGATTCAAGAAAATATGCCTAGCCAAAATTAAAAAAAGCATCAAATGAAAGCATAATCGAATATTTGGTACATAGAAAAAGAAAATGAAGCGCATGAATGTATTTTTTTTCTCTTCAGCGAATGAATAAACAGATATCTTCCACTCACACACACACCCCCAGACAATGATTTTCTGTTATTGGAAATCTATTGTGGAGCCGCAGTATTCATTAGAATAAATATATCTTCTTTTATTTTCAACACTAAACATATTTAATTTCTTTTCATTGTATTAAAAGGCGAAAATTGAAATAATGCTTTATAAAAATGATACAAAACCAGAGATTAGGAATTGATTTTGGAGGGAAATTTTTATGCGGAGTTGTTGAAACCATGTGTCACAAAAGAAAAAGTTATGAGAAAGGAATTATTTGCATTCATTTAAAAAATATATAAAACATGCGTCTTACTCCACCAGTAAACTTCATTTTAACCCTTTTCAGGGGCGGTGATATGCTTATGAAACTACATAATTTGAATTCCAAAACTCCACAATGGTTTTTTAAACTATTTCGGTTTATTATGTATGTAAAAAATGACTTATTTTCAAATAAATTTGTTCTCAAATAACGGTGTCATTCATTCATTTCAACATTTCAGCAATGAACATGATTTGTCTCTGAAAGGGTTAAGAAGGCGCCAAAAGTTACGAAATCAGATGTAAAATAGCTTGTATTAATGTACTTCTTTCTTGGAACCTACTGAAGCAATTTCAGTACATTTTGATAATAGTTTTAGCGTTATGTGATTTATAAAGTAATCGCTCAGCAAGAAATGAAAATGCAAAATAAAATAATTACACAATTTAGCATAAAACAAATATATATATATATTAATTTAACGTAAAGATTTATTTACCGGTCAAGTCTTATTTTTAGCCAAACGATCTAATCCTAGCCTAGCTATTACCAATATTATTCAAAAAGTATCGAAATCGCTTCAGGCGCTTCCAATAAAAAAGTGTTGAAGTACAATTAATGTCAGCTGTTTTACATGAGATTTCTCAGCTGTTGTTTATCACAAGTTAAATTATTCATAAACAGCAAGAGCAATCTGTTTTTATGAGTTTATTCCCTGATAATTTTGACTCCAAGGAATAATATAGTATTCTTAGAACACCACTTTATCTTTCATTTTAAAGACATTTATGATGTTCTCCCGTAAAAAACAATGTTTAAACATCTACTTAGTTGCCTTCGATATAACTTGTAAATAAAATCTCTCCAATGCCGTTAAATTTCAGATGTTTCGGGAATTTGTTTTAGAAATGTAAAGTGTTTATAAACCAATTACAACAAATTATTAAACATATATTACAGAAGAAAATTTTATTGTTTTATTTAATATCTTTAAAAAAATTAGGGTTTGACAGGTGACGAGCAAGAACGCTTCTTAAAACGGAGTAGGGGAGACCGGGGCTAGTTGGCTACCGGGGTAAGTAGGCGCAGTCCTCATAAATCGCCTGTTTGTGGATAGATTGCGCAACCAGTCACAGAGTACCTTTCTTATTGCTTTTTACAATCCTCAATGTAGTTTTGTATCGTTACCTTGGTGCAGTGGACATTTATTACGATTTTTCTGTCTTTTGAACTCATAAGTAATTTTTTGTTGCTTCATTCTTTTTCTAATTTCTAATACTTATCTTAATTGCGATTTAACTTGTGCAGTTTTTCTTAGGGTATGATTAACTGTACCTACCCAATATGTGATTTACTTAGATTATTTATGCTTAGAGGATTACGTGTCCCTTCTGTGAAGAAATTTATTACGGAGCAAGTAGGCGCATTGAACACGGGGCAAGTTGGCTCGGTGTTTGGTGTGCACTAGTAGCTTGAAAATCAGCAAACAACGAGAAAAGTGGTTGCAATGCAAGATTTTGGGCACATGTGGCTTGCCCAAACAGAGACACTCGATTTTTTATTTGTGGCAACTGTAACTCTGATGATGATATAGCGTAGGATAGAAGTTACTCAATGTTAATGTTTTATTCATTATTTTTATGTCTGTATAATTTAGAATTTACATTGTACGGCTATAACGCCTTAGTCTAAACTTACTGGTAATAATGAAATTGATTTCGCTTAACTGCGTGTCTTATTTGAGCTTCATTTAAATTTTTATAAAACTTGGGCCAACTTACCCCATAGGCATAGGCAACTTGCCCCGTGACGGGGTAGGTTGGCGCACAATTTTCCTTTTACTTTAGGCTTCCGCTAAACATAAACTAGAAAAGCTACAAACTCAAAACTCCAGGTATTTATAGCCAAATGTCTGTTCTTTAAAAGTGCAGTAAAAGTTTGTTAAAAAACTTAAATAAAAATTTATAAAAATCAAAAACTAAAAACTGCGCCTACTAACCCCGGTCTTCCCTAAAGCTGTTGTTCGATAACTCATCGTAGACTTAATCTAGAACAATGAAAGAAAAAAAATAATCCTTTTAGACTAAAGTCTTGTGAAATACTTAGCCGTTTTACAAAATAAGTCTTTTAGTGAAATCGCATATTTAAGATTAAAATGTAAATTTTCAACAAAAAAAAATTTGTTCTCGAAAGTTACAGATAAAAGCGAGATATCATCATTTAGGGAAAAAAAATATGACGTATTTGAATAGAAAATAGGTGTCCATTCTTGTTCGAAAATATCTATTTGATTGATAGAAAATTGTCGAAGCTAGAGTGTTTCACCGATTTTGGAAATGCTATTCTGAAAAAGAAAGCGCATTTAAAGTTTTCGGTATTGTTTACTCGCCACTGCGCACTCTGCTTCTATACCTCGAAAATTGACATTTCACTTTCGATATCGGTTTCTAACTAATAAAAAAAATTCGGATGTATAAAGAATAAGTGAAAATAATGTGTCAAAATTTTGAACGGGTCAAAATCATGTTATCTTTGAACTAAATTGCGCAGAACTTGTAAAAAATAAGCAGAGAATAATTGAGCAAGGTATCTGCCATATGATGAAAATATCGTCCATGTATCTGATCCATGCATTGGGGGGGGGGGGGGGGGGTGTATAATCCAATTTGAACATATCCGTTTCAAGAGGTCTTAATGTGAATTCAGCTAATGATCCTGATATAGGAGAACCCATTGCAGCTCCGTTATTTTGTTTGTATATTTTGTCGTCGAAAGAAGTAATTATTTTTAACTATAAGATTAAGAGCTTTAATGTAGTTTTCATATTTTCGTTAATATTGTCCATGCGGTCTATACTGTTATTTATACTTGTAACGGCTTTTTGGGTATCAATAGATGGGTATAAAGAGATTACATCTAGACTGGATATTAAATAATTCTGAGGCAAATTAATATTATTCAAATATTGAATGAACTCATAAGTTGAATTAATTACATGATCAGAGCTGGGCAAAATATTTTCCAATAAAACTACAAAACCTTTATCCATGAAATATGTCGAGCTTGAGCATTTAGTTACTATTGGCGTTATTGGCATATCTATTTTGTGGTCTTTGAGTCTGCCGATAATTGCTGGGATTACTGCTAACTTATTAATTCTCATTAGAACTTTCATATTATCATGCCAGCTCCCTTTTTTAACCAATTCATTAACTTTTTTGTTAATTATGTTAAATGGATTCTTCTTAACTTCTAGACAATCCATATTGTTAATACACCGTACCATATTATTTTTTATAGTCATCTGTATTTAATATAGCAAATTTATTAGATTTATCCGTTTGGATTAAAATGATTTCTGGATCAAGTTTAAGCTTTTTCAAAATATTCAATTTATCTTTTGGTATCATTGTGGGTTTCTTAATTAACCTCTTAAGTTCATGGTACATAACGTTAAGTGATAACTTTTTTAACTTTTAAATTTTTATACGGTCTCTATTCAGAAATATTTTATCTGTACTCTGTCAAGTAAAACAGTAAAAAGTCCATTCATCTACAACCAAAGAATTTTATGAAATTTCCGGCACAAAAAACTCGTCTGTCCTTTTTTAGTGATAGAAAGCTCCAAAATATCATAAAATTAAAAATACCATATCTTGCTGAGCTTTACAGTTGAATCAAGAACAACATAAAATTAATTAAATTATACGCAGTTGTACAAAAATATAAAGTGATGAATTTAAGGTGTCTCAGGGCTCTTAAAGCTTCAAAATTTTCGAAATTAAAAATTTTTTAGATGTTAAACTCCTATCTTTAACATTTTGATATAATGGTTTCTGTGAAATTCACATTATAACAGAAGTTATGGCTTTTAGAATTATATAGACGTAACTGCTGAAGCGGCTTTTCCTAAATTTGAAGTCATTTTTCTCGAAATGACTTTTTTGGGCATAACGCTCGCGATATCTCGAAATTTTCAAAAAGTATGTTTCATGTTAGTCTCTATAAACTGAAGCTATAATTTCCTTTTTATTGTTCAGTAACTTATTTTTTATGTGATTATACTGTTGAAATTTTCAGAATTTTGCATTAGCTCAATACAACTTTGTATTAAAAACATAAAAATGCTCTAAATACAAATTTATTTAGGTTCAGGGTAATTATTACAATCCGTTGTATAAGTAGGCACCAAAATTTCCATTCTAGTTGAAAAATTTATTTTGTAATCCTGCGTGTAAGCTGTGATAATAAATTTCTGCTCGTCAAATATCTGACAGTTTGGAGCCCCCTGTAAATGCTAATTCTGCTACTGGCAATTTTTTAAATACATGAAATGAGAGATCATACTTATATCTTTCATTTCCTTCAAAAAATTTTGTTTCAAAATCATCTACATTTTAAGCTATTAAGTGTTGAAAATAGTCCTGTTTTTTTCATTTCTTTCCACTTTTAACAGTCCTGAGACCCCTTAAAATAAATTTTAAAAAATGAAAGCGAGTAAACTGATAATATACACTAAGCAAAGACACTCTAAAACGGACCTAACATGCTGTGATTATCCAAAATGTTTTTCTGTATGAAATAATGATCTGTGAAAATTCTTAATAAATAGAAATTTCATTGAATTCATCTCGCATTTAGTTTTATCTACCTACTGTAACACTAATATATCACTCACTTTAGTTACACAGGGATTCATAATGATATGAACACCTAGTAATTTTGTGATATCCTGGCAAAAATTCTTAAATAATTATCAGAAAACTCCATTCTCGTGACAAATACTGTAATTTTACATAATACATAGCTGTAAAAGAAATATCGAACTTTAAATTCATTGAAAATATGAATTATATAAAAAAAAATGGTGTTGCAAAATGATATGAACATTGGTCGAAATTATCACTAAACGAGCATGGAAACTATACAGGAATATTGAATGTCACTCTGAGAAGAAGAAACTGAAATATGCAAATTAGTTTAGCATATAAAAATACTTTGCAGACTAGGAAATTTCCAAACCTAATCGCAAAGTGAGTTCTAGAATATGGGTCGTAAAAGCGCTATAAATGGTTTTGAGAAAGAGAAAATTGTGGCTTTGAAGGATCAAGGACTTTCGGCCAGAGCTATCGCAAAAAGATTTAGAAGATCTCCAGGTGTAATTTTAGATTTTCTTCGATTAAAAGAGGATTGTGAAGCAAATAAATCCCTGGAACGTCTGCCAAAGCTGTTGAAAAGGAAAAAATGAATCATTATAAAAAGAATAAGCAATGGGAAAGCAACTTGAGGCGAACTTGCAAGAGATCCACTCATAGGAGTGTCAAAGTACCTGTCCAGAGTAGTCAAGAGCTCTAAGATGATGGGGTGCAAGAAAAGAAAGCCCCAACCACGAATGACTAAAATGCATCAGCAGAATCGGCTGGATTGGGCAAAAGATCACATGTCCTGGAAGTTAGAATATGAAAGAGCAATTTTTTCCGATGAAAATAAATTCAATTTCGATGGTCCGGACGGTTTTCTTATTATTGGCACGGTCTGCGCAAGAAACCAGAAACGTTTTCAATACGGCAGCAGGGTAGAGGTTCACTCATGGTTTGGATTTCATGGTAAAATCAATGTTGAGTTTCCCTCTGGCAGAATGAGTGCATTAACCTACCAAGATCTACTTAAAGAAAACTTGCTGCCATTTTCTGAGGAAATTGGCGGACCTTTCTGTATGTTCCAACAAGACACAACATCCATCAACACGGCAAACAACACTTGGGAATGGTTTCTTAATAATGACGTACATGTAATTCCATGGACATCTGTTTCTCGTGATTTAAATCCAATGGAAAATGTACGGAGCCCACTCGTTAGAGCTGTTTACGCAAATGGAAACCAATATGCCACAATTTCAGAATTAAAAGCTGCTATCATCTTCCACTGGAATGAAATCAATCAAAATATATTATAAAGCTTGGTTCATTCCATGCTTGATCGCGTTTTTACATTAATTAAAAGATCTGGTGCATACACATGCTATTAATCTATATTTTTGCCTATGTTCATATCATTATGAAACACCTCAAAATGGAAAAATACAGTTTATTTTATGTATAAATCGCTATTTCAATTATATTTTGGTATAAAATAAAACGATTTATTCTATTTCTAACATTGATTAGACTTCAGTTTTTTTTTATAACATTTCCTTTTTTTTTATGCTTGAAAAACTGGGTGTTCATATCATTATGAAAACCAGTGTATTCTTAGTATAGTGTTATGAAGCTCAGTATTGTGTTATTGTGCATTATATGTCCCAAAAACTTACACACAATAAACTTTTGCTGGAAATTCTATAAGGTAGAAGAGCAGAGACAGTTTAGGAAAGAGTTTCAGACACATTCTCCTATGCCACTTGCATTGTCTTAACTTGAAGATACCTTTCAAGAAGATAGAATTGTTCATAATAATCACAAGCAAAGTTCAGGAAGAAGTCGATCAACCAAAAATACAGCAGAAATCCAGGTAGAATTGGCAAAATTTGAAATAAATCTGTTGGTGAAGCAGACTTTAAAAATGAAGTCTCGACCGTATTTCAAAGAGCTTCTATTGAAAAAGTTCCATTACAACTTACAGAGAGTGCAGTTGTGTATATGTCGTAGGCTAATGGCGCCTAAGCTAATTTAGGCAAATTGGAAAATGATGATTTGTTTTTCAATCAGCTTGATATGTTTTATGCTATTTGCAAAGAGCCTGTGGGAAATTAGGTTAATTGGAAATTATCCATTTATTTCTCTATCAACTTGATTTTTTTTTCAGGATCATTGCAATGACCATATGCAGTTTTAGGTAAATTATAAAATGACCACCGATGACCACGTATTTGTACAAACAGTCTGTTCCATCCAGGTGTATTCCAATAAGTTCAAGGTAGTGAAAGTTTATGACTTTTAGTGTAAAACAAAATGGAGAGGGATTTAAAATAATTATAAGACTGTATAAGGAAACTGTCATTGACAGTGAATACCGTAAGTTTGGCGTATAAGCCGCAACTCAAATAACTTTGTTTCCTTCCCGAAATTTTATTTAATGAAAAATAACTCATTTCCAATTAGTACTTATTTAACGTTATTTATTAAGTAAAATTTCTGGTTTAGAATAGATTTATTTTAGCAGCGGTTTATACCAAAGTATTTAAGGTACTTCATTTTTATTTTAAGGGTACATTTTTCCCCCAAACACTCCATGCAGACCATCAACAAAATTTACAGATGGGGCACATTTTTAATATTTTCGAAGCAATACATATAGCAGATGGAATGCAGAATGACAATATTTATAAAACTTATGCAAAAAAAATGATGTATCAATGGGATCTGCAGATGATGCAGATTTTTAGTGTTTTCACAACATTAAGTAGAGAAAATGGTTGATTATGAAAGTAATTATTAAAAATATATAAGAAAATTTCTTGTATATTATTTCTTATACCACTCTCAACGGTGTCCTATGGCTAATTCCTAAACTGTTAGTCATAGACATAGAGTTCCAATTACAAAAATGTTTTAAATGAGGTAAATAAATGTTTTAAAAGCAATCTGGGTCAATAAAAACATTTCTTTAAAAAATACGAAATTTAAATTTTTGTACGGTACGCCGGTACTATAAGTCATATTTAGTAAAATTGTCCTGTTACACTGAAAAGTAAGACAAAAAAAAAAGTCCCGTTATTCTACGATTAAAATTGACCGAGTAATAACTGTTTAAACGTGGACCATACTTTTTGCTGCAAATTAGTGGTCATTCAGAAATTTAGTCATTTAGAAATAGAGTTTCGTCAGAAATATAAAAATAGATGGTTGATAGTAAAATTAACATTGCAATATAAATTTGAAATCTTTAATAATTCTGACATATTATTGAAAATATACAATTTGTAATAAACATATAAGAAGAAAAAAAAAACATTTTTGTTAAATAAACTGATGAAAATTAACAGTTTTAGCTTTTGATAATTGATTCTTATGTATTATGTACCGCTGAATCCGAAATTGACCTTCATGATTTACTGCCACGTAGAGATTTTTTTGCAAATCGTAAATTTAGTTAAAAAAAGAAAAATTAGCAAAAATTTGACACAATAAAATAGATGTCACTGTTGCGTCTTTAACTTTTGATAATTGATTTTTATGTATTTTTTACCACTGAATCCGTAAATGACCTTCATTTTTAACCATCACGTCAGGATTTTTCGCAAATTGTAATTCTCTAAGTTAAAAAATTCAAAGTTAAAATTGAATCTTCTCCCCCACCTCATCGGACCTCTCAAATGGTTAGCTGTAAGAATCGAAGTATAAGCGGAAAAACTGAATAAATTATTGACTAAAATAAAATAAAATATAATAAAAAAAAGTTTTACATTTGTTTTATAGTATCAGATTTTCGCTATACTTCAACTTTGACATTCACGATTTGCAAAAAAAAATTATAACTTGATGTTTAAAAATGAAGGTCATTTTCAGATTCGGTGCTAAAAAGTGCATAAATTATTAAAAGTCAAAAAATACAGTCCTCTCCTCTATTTTATAGTATCCGATTTTTGGCAATTTATGATTTGCGAAAAATACTGACATGATGGTTAAAAATTAAGGTAATTTTCGGATTCAGTGCTAAAAAATACATAAAAGTAAAAGAAAAACACAACCATCGCAATCTTGTGTTATGTAATCTAAAGCTTGTACTTAAAGTTCTTGACTGTAATCTGTCCGAACTGTTTTGTGTTATCCTGTAAAATAAGTATAAATGGTAACGGCAGAAAATCATAATATTAGATTGTCATCAGATTTACGTCAGTATGTAAAATTCAATTTCGATCGGATATTTGAAAGTGAGTTAAAGTTCGAGTACAAATTTTGAACTAGAAAAACATACATGTGATCGCTGAAGTTTTATAAAACTTATAAAAGTAACATAATTTTTGTTACAAGAAATCATGAAAAGAAACAGTAATTGGAATCCTTTTTGTAATTGGAATCGTTACAAAATAAAACATATGTTAAAACATAATTATTTTATTCAATCTGAAACTTATTTAAAAAGTTAACTCATTCGTAATGCTTGTACGATTTTTTCAAAGCGCAGATACATATGAAATAAGTTCTTCGAATACTTTAAGCACTTGGTATATGACTCCTCAAAGCACGGCGGAACTCAACTATGTTCAGATGGAGAAAATTGGTATGTCATGCAGTTTTAAAGCTTCATAAATCGGTCAATTTTAGTGTTATATGAACGGCACGTTTTTGTCTTACTTGTGAGTGTAATAGGAAAATTTCACTACATATAACTTATAGGACCGGGGGACCGCATAAAAATTTAAATTTCTTAATTTTTTAAGAATTGTTTTTATTGACCCAAATCGCTTTTTAAATATTTCTTTACCTCATTTAAACCATTTTTGTAATCGGAACTCTATGTCTATGACTAACGGTTTAGGAATTAGCCATTGGACACCGTTGAGAGTGGACACCCTGTATATATCTGCAGATTATAATAATGGAATCTGAAAATTAATCATATTTTTAATGTCTCCGCAACATCACGCAGAGAAGATGAATTTTCAAATCAAACTTATTATAAAAAATATAAGGTATGAAAATTTCTTTATTAACCCCGTAACTGTTTCTTTTTTTTTTTACACAATAAATTAAAAATAAGGACCCCGCACCACTTTTTTTTTTACTCAAATATTTGTACCACTCCATTCGAAAAAGGTATACCATTTAACAAACCAAAGATTACAGTTAATATTAAGTGGTATTCAAAAGCTTTTAGTATCGAAGATAGCAAAGACTTTTTGCCCGAGCGGTACTCGGGCAAAACAGTTAATGGGTTAATGGAATGTGCAGTTGAGGTAGGTCTTTTCTGTTTGTCCAGCGTTACGTAGAGAAAATTAATTCCTGAATAAAAATAATTATAAAACATATATAAGGAAATTTCTGTATCAATAAAATCTGCACATGAGGCAAATGTTTAATGTTTCGCGACATTACATAGAGATTAGGGATTGCTAATGAAAATTTAAAATATATAAGATTTATATTAATAATAATTTATAATATATAAGGAAATTCCTGCAATGATGGAATCTGCAGATGAGATAAATTTTCAATGTTCCCCCAGCATTACGTAGACAAGATGAGTTGATAAATGAAAGCAATTGAAAAAAAAAAAAAAAAAAAAAATACATCAGAAAATTTTTGTAATAATGATAATCTACAAAATGTTGCACATCATCATTATTTTTCTAGCTTTATGTAGAGGAAATAGGTTGCTGAATGGAGTGGGTTGCAAAAAAAGAAAGAAAGAAAAAGAAAAGAAGAAGAAAAATGGTTTATTGACATATGTCATTTTTTCATCTGGTTGATAATTAAGGTTAATAAACACTATTTTTTAGAAGTAAATTTTGTCCTCCACCATTAAAGATATACAAAAACCTCTACAAACAAGACAGAACGTTATTTTAATTACGCAGAAATAATATACTGCTGAGTGAATAATCTCAGATATTCGGGTGCACCGCGAGTTTAATTTTATTTGAAGTTCTCTACACACTTTAAATTATATTAAAGTTACCACTAATCTCAAGTAATCAGAAGCATAAATCATATCTGTCAATACGGCTATTTTCGTATATATTTGCTGTGACTAATTTCATTCAGAAGTCATTCTTCTCTACGTGATATTGAAAAAACACTAGAAATTTGCCTCATATACAAATTTTATCCACGTAGCTATTTTAAATTATATATATATTTTATAATTATTTTCATTAAGCAAGACATTTTCACTAGGTACACCAGGGCAAACTTGAAATTTTCAGCTCAACTGCACCTGCTCTCGAGTAATACAATAATTTTCTCATATACGTTTTATAATAATCTTAATTAAAAAACTTATCTTCTATACGTAAAGCTGGTAAAATATCAAAATATGCCTCATCTGCAGATTTTATTGCTTAAATTACTTTCTTATATATGTTTTATAATTATTTTCATTCTGCAGCCCATATCTTCTTTGTAAAGCTACTAAAACTTCAAAAATCTGCCTCATCTGCAAATTTCATTACTGCAGAAATTTTCTCATATTTTTTATAATGATTTTTACTAGTAACTGATCTTTTCAATGTAATTTAGAGGAAAAAATAAAAGATCAGCCCTATTTGTGTATTTCATCAATACAGCATTTTTTCGTATTTAAGTTTCATATTTATTTTCATTCAGCAACCAATCTTCTCTACGTAATGTCGAGAAAACATTAAAAATCGGAATCAAATGCAAGTTTCATTTTTGCAGAAATTATTTTTATAATTATTTTCATTGCCAACCCATATTCTCTACGTAATACCGAAAAAACAATAAAAATCTGCCTTATCTACAGATTTTATTGATACAAAAAATTCCTTATATGTTTCATAATTATTTTCATTCATGAAACCGTCTTCACTGTAACGATGGGAAAATAGTAAAAATTTGCCTCATCCTTTGATTTCACTATTGCAGAAATTTCTAGGTATATTTTGTATAATTATGTTCATTAGCAACCCATATCGTCTGTACGTAATGTTGGGAAAAAGTAACGATCGGCCTCATTTGCAGATTTTATTGATACAACAATTTCTCTGATACATGTTTTACAATATTTTCACTGAGCAACCGATATTCTATACGTAATTCTTGGAAAAGATTAAAAATCTGCGTTATCTGCAGATTGTATGGATATGTTTGCACTGGCTATTAGCGAAAAAAAATAAACCTTAGACAATCAGTCGAATTAATGACAACTGTCAATAAGACAGTTTTCTTATACATTTTAAGCATTTTAAGTTCCTTCTCTTATTTATTATAGGAAATGTTTACTTCATTGGATTCACTGCATTAGACAGACTGGAATAAACTTTTATTACGGGGGTCTCAGGACTCTTAAAATTGGAAAAAATGAAAAAAAAAACCGCTTTCAACATTTAATATCTTAAAATGTATATGATTTTAAAACACAATTTTTATTGGGATCAAAGATGTAAGTATGTTCTTTCATTTCATGTATTTAAAAAATGGCAAGATGCAGAATTATTATTTACAGGTGCTCCAAACTGTCAGAGATTTGACAAGCTGAAAATTGGCTTAACAGATTACGCGCAATTTACAAAATATATATATGCTGCAACTAGAACGAAAATTTTGGTGCCTACTTGTAATTATAATAATTACCCTGAACCTAAATAAATTTGCATTTAAAGCAGTTTTTTTTTTTTTTAATACAAAATTGTATTTAGCTAATGCAAAATTTTGAAAATTTCAACAGTATAATCACGCATTTTTTTTTTTTTTAAACAATAAAATGGAAATTTTAGGTTCAGTTTATACAGATTAATATTAAACATATATTTTGAAAATTTCATGAGGCAATATTCAGACATTTTTGAGATATTGTGCGCGTTATGCCCAAAAACGTCATTTGGAGAAAAATGACATCAAAGTTTTGGAAACGCCGCTTCAGCTATTGAGCGGGTATAATTCTTAAATCTGTAACAACTGTTCTAATGGGAATTTCATCGAAATAATTATATCAAAATGTTCAGAAAAGATAGGAGTTTAACATCTAAAAAAATTAAAATTTCGAAGCTTTAAGAGTCCTGAGACCCCTTAATCTATGCTATTTGGACAAACACGTGGTCATAGGTTGTCATTTTGTAATAAGCCTGAAACTGCATATTCTCATTACAATGAGTCTGAAAAAACATCAAGCTGATTGAGAAATTAAATGAATAATTTCGAACTAGCCTATCCACAGGCTCTTTGCCATAAGTCTGAAAATATATCAGCCGGATTGAGAAACAAAAGATCATTTTCCAATTAGCCTAAAGCTACTTACAAGGAAGGTCTCTTACCGGGCATACTCAGAATATTTTGAAAGAAAAAATACTAACTAAACTACTTATGTATGTAATAAAGGATCAGTCAAATTTAGCGACAGAATTACAGTAGAAAGTCAGTAGGAATATTACAGTAGAAAAATAAAATATTTCGAGTATTTGGCGCAAAAAGACGATATCCCGCGATTGGCGAGCGTACTTTTCCTCGCCAAAACAAACAATTTTAATGCACCTGAAAATTACTTGTTAATTGATTTTTAAAATGTGTGTAAATTGTATTTAATGAATTTAAACTTAAACAGAGAATTTAATAAATACATTTTTGTATTACATATTTATGTTGCTTGTTATTTAATTTTATTACATTAAAAACAATTTAAAATATAAAATATATTTTCATATATGTAAGCGTATTTCAAAATAAAGACAAGATGAAGAATGCTTCAATTATTCATTTCAATATCAAAAAAGTCGTTTTTCCCATAGCAACAAAACTGAATCGACAGTGCTCAATTCGACTTAATTTTGAGATTTAAAGAATTTTAATTAATTTAAATTTTGTTTTTTAAAACTTGATAAACTTTATAATTTTATTTTTATAATTTCATTAAAATTTGTAAAATTTAAAATTTGACTAATTTAAAATTTGATAGTTAACTTTCATTATATATATATATATATATATATATGACAAAACTATAGTTAAATAAAACTAAAACTGACAAAACTAATTTACATTAAATTTATTTAAACAAGTTCAATATGAAACATTTTTATCTTAAAGAGTATTCGACATAAAAAGTATTTTTTGAAATTTTATTCCATCACCAATCGGTGATAAATAGCCAAATTTCGAAATTTTACGGACTATTTCTTTTACGGGCGCTCTGTCGATTTCACGTCGAATTTTTTTTACTAACATTTCTATCCCTATGAGTAGAACATTGTATAATTTTTCCAGATTTTTCGGACTATGCCCGTATGGAGACCTTCCTTGTTAGGCTCTTTGCAATAAGCTTGAAAAATATCAGACAGATTGAAAAAAAGAAGATGATTCATTAATTAGTTGCCGGCCTCTTCGCAAACAGCCTAGGCTCTCTGCAAAAAGCCGAATTTCGTAATTAGCCTACGACAGATACATTCGTTAGGAAACACTGTATAATATTGAGTGCATTTCACTCATAGAGACTCAGCTACAGCTACAATATTCATTTGACCCAACATAGCACAGCCTCTGTTTCACAACCAAACCAACATTTTATCTGCATAGTTCCGCATATTAAATATTTTACAAATTAAATTTGGTACGATATCATCTCATACATACAGAGTTATATCGATCACAAGAATCATGAAAATCCCGTTATAGAAATTTCACCTGTAAACAGTTATACACCAAATTCTGAGCAGCACCAATGTATGTCAATATATAATTTAATATGAAATTTCAGAACATTCATAAGATTAGTTGAAGTGATCATAAAATAAAAGTAGCACTGATGAAGACGACTATTTCACAATGCCAATACTTTGATCCCATAAATATTAAAGAATGTTAATACGAAAGTGTAGAAGATAGATGATTCAAAAAATGAATGGTGACCTGAAATGTAAGGACCATGTGATCGAGACATATTAGAATGAACTATTTACATTTCGATAATGGTCATTTCCATCTAAAACGCATTTTGTAACTCAGAGAGAACTTTAGCGATCTAAGTTAGATTTTACTTAGCTTTTCTTTTGAATCAAAAACGGCATCATCGTGGGACAAGATTAATATAAGCAGTGGCGTGGCGTCTGGTCATCGCTGGATGCGGCGATGACCAAGCAATATTTTAAAACTCTTAATAAGCTTTTAAAACTCTACGATCCAGTTTTAGCAGAACATTTGGAGTTCATGTATAAGTGAAGGTAAGATTTAAAGTTTCTTTTTTGAACATTCAACCATTGAATTTTAGAGTTAATAATTTTTCACCACAAACTTAAATAATTGCGATGACCACCGAAAATTTTCACGCCACGCCACTGAATATAAGTTACTTAAAAACTTTGAAAACTTTAGAGCTTGCGTCTCGAGTGTGAAATAACTTCTATCAGTATACTTTCATTACACTGTTAAAACACTATTCTTAAAAATAAGTAAATTGTACTAATTATTGAGCACTTCTCGATCTTAAAATAGCTCCGAGTACTTAACTCTTAAATTTGAAAAACGCATGTACTCATTTTTTTTAGTACATAAAATAACTCGAAAATAAGTATGTATAGAAACACGCATACACTATAAGAAAAAAAAAGCGAAATTACAGAGAACCGACAAATCACCAATTTTAATTACAGTAATTTTGAATTGCGAAGAACTACAATTTCTGGAGTAAAGAATGACGAATTTACTATTTTAATTCTTGAAATTTTGTGTATGAGCCGCCCCGTGATTTGAACCCGAGTCCTCTAGGTGGGAGATCAGTATTGTACTGACTGTGCTATAAGAGCAGTTACTAGCATCTTCCAAATGACACCTTTTATGAATCAGTGACGGAAGATCGCTAACAGCAGAGATGAATTTTCCCTTTCTTTAATATTACAATTTCTAATAAAACAATTTTTAAACTAAATTTTCTTCTTTGACATTTCTAATGAAATTGTAAATAAATTTGAAAAGTGTGTATTATAAATTAAAAATTATAACAAAGATAGACATATCTTTAAATAAAAGCTGGGAAATCCTTACTGTCTATTCGGTATAAGAAAAGGGTTTATCAGAAAAATCATATTGTTGAGCACATAGGATTTAAACATGAATATTAAGACTTTAAAATACAAAATATATGTATACATTTATAAATCATGTATAAGTATACACAACTTCAAAATATCATGTACTTGTTTCTGAATTAATTGTACTTAAAAAAATCGAGTACTAAGAAATTTTCATTTTTAAGTAGATTAATGCTCCTTTTTGAAGCAATTGTACTTAAAAAATATGAGTACATAGAAATGCTCATTTTTAAGTAGATTATTTTTAACAATGTACTTCTTTTTGAAACAATTGTACTTAAAAAAATACGAGTACATGGAAGTTCTAATTTTTAAGTAAATTATTTTTGAGAGTGTAGTTTTCGAAGTAAAACATTAACGATCAAAGTTGTTAGAGGATTTGATGAAGAGTAATACGATTATAAAAAGTTTTTGACAAATTTTATTGGAAGCGGTTCTCCCTAAAGTTCACGTACGTTTCACATATAGAGGATATTGTAGGAACAAGGTTACACATTTGTTGAGGCACAACGCAATACGACAGATAATATTTATACAGGAAACTAGCGTTGAAATCTATTTATTTCAGTAGTAATCTGTATTTCTCTTCATTATTTTAACAATAGCAAAGATATTTTAACGAGGTTTTGAAGCAAATTATTTTCATTTTTTGTGAAATGTACCGAAGGAATGAAAATGGGTTCAAGTGTCTACCATATGAATTCAAACAATACTGAAATGGACGTTCCTTTAATATGAATGTAATTGGCATTACATACGGCGTCAAGAACTGTATTACTATCGACTTTGCGTCTTTTTTAGGGTTCCGTACTTAAAAAGTAAAAACGGAACCATTATAAGATCACTCCTGTGTCTGTCCGTCTGTCTGTCACAGCCATTTTACTCGTGAACTGTGGAACGTGGAAAGTTCAAATTTGGGGAAGTAATAAAGACCATTGACCCACATATTTTCAGATTAATAAACATTCATAAATATATTTAGTAAAAAAGTAGAGGGGCTAATTATGCTACTTGAAAAAAAAATCTTTTCTTTGTATATCATGTGGGGAATCCTGAGAAAGCTTTTGTAACGCTAAACTCAAAAATACATTCCTTGTAATTTTCGGTATTATATTTTCAAAGATATTAATGTAAATGTAGCGCAAAAATATGTTCCCTCCCATCTAATTCCGAACATCTACTGAAACTAAAATTATGAAAAAATTAGAGGCAGTAGGCGTTAATATAAACCTTGCCGGAAAATTATAGCGATTACCCTAGGTCACATACTTTTTGAGTAATTAGCATTTTTCTGTTATACACAAATTTCGATTTACGGGCATTCGGAAATTGTTGAGCATTGCTGAATATACCTATCGTTGCAGAAGAATAAAAGCACTGTTGATAATGATTTTTGAAAAAAAATCATCGGTAATTAGCTGAAATATTAACCCTTAAAGGTACGGTCAGTTTGGACATACACAAGGACAGGGGAGGCGCACTCTATGCCTAGTTAACGACTTTTAATGATTTATATATGTGTAATGTAATGTTCAGTAACAGTATAAAAGCAATAAACGTCAAATTGTTAAAAACATACTAATTTAAGGGGTCTCGGGACTCTAAAAATTGGAAAAATTGAAAAAAAAAGACCATTTTCAACATTTAATGTCTTAAAATGTATATGATTTTAAAACACAATTTTAATTGGGATAAAAGATATAAGTATGTTCTTTTGTTTCATGTACTTAAAAAATTGCAAGATACAGAATTAGTATTTATAGGGGGCTGGAAACTATTAGACATTTGTCGAACAAAAAATTGGCATAACAGTTTACGCGCAGGATTACAAAATAAATATTGCAACTAGAATGAAAATTTTGGTGCTTACTTATACTTCAGATTGTAATAATTTCCCTGAATTTAAATAAATTTGTATTTAAAGAATTTTTATACTTTTAATGCAATGTTATATTTAGCTAATACAAAATTTTGAAAATTTCAACAGTAAAATCACCTAAAAAATATTTTTTTGAACAATAAAAAGGAAATTTTAGGTTCGGTTTATACAGACTAACATGAAATATATGTTTTGAAAATTTCATGAAAAAATATTCAGAAGTTTTTGAGGTATCATGCGCGTTATGCCCAAAAAACGGCATTTGGAAAATAATGGCTTTAAAGTTTCGGAAACACCGCTTCAGCTATTGAGCGGGTATAATTCTAAAAGCCAAAACTTCTGTTCTAATGGGAATTTCAAGGAAACAATTATATCAAAATATTCAGAAAAGATAGGGGTTTAACATCTAAAAAAATTAAAATTTCTTATATTTCAAGCTTTAAGAGTCTTGCAACCACTTAATCCTTTCCGGCACGGAGTAATTTTATTTATAAACTTATGAAATAATGAACTGACACCAAAGTTTATAAGCGAATTTATTAGAAAATGCGAATTTGCTTATTATCACGTACATGATAAAAGGAAAATTTTAATTAAATATTCTTGGTGCCGTTTGTCTGTTATGGAATTATAATTAGGTGTCCGTTTTTTAAAGGCATCGCCCTCGAAAGATTTAATTAGAATGAATCGCATAAATACTGTGGGATTCGCGATAGTTTGCATTGATTGTATCTCTCAATACGCCTCGAGTGACTTTAAAAGTTAAACAAATATCTGGATAAACGCGGCACTGACCATGGTGGCGTTGCAAATTTGAGACCTCAATTCGAAGCGCGCTTAGCACAATGCCAAATTTAAACTTTGAACAAAGGTTTTGTTTTAGCTACACTGTAGAAATAAAGGT
Source organism: Maratus speciosus (assembly GCA_963932465.1). Lineage (NCBI taxonomy): Eukaryota > Metazoa > Arthropoda > Arachnida > Araneae > Salticidae > Maratus > Maratus speciosus. The sequence goes on along the minus strand of OZ010787.1, from coordinate 679,677,005 downwards.
TATTACTACGCTGAATTTTGTTTCATGGAATGCCAAACGAAGTTTAACTATGCACTGCTTTTATTGTCAGTACCGAATTAAGTTCGTCATAAACAGATTAGGATAATATTAAAAAACAATTTATACGAATAGCTATATTTGATATTATTTAGGTTCCATATCGCTTTGAACTTTCATGGTATACCCATTTACACTTTTCTAATATATACATTTATACCCAACTCTACGTTGTATAGTTTTTTACAAAATCTTAGCATTCTTTTAGCAACGTTTTTTTTTTTTTTTTTTGTATAATACAATTACAAATTCATATATTTATTCTACGGAACCCTCTGTGCGCGAGTAATGCTCGCACTTGACCGTTTATTTGATACTATCATTTAATATTTTATTTAATTTAATCATTTATTTGATACTATGCAATTATTGACTTTTGAAAATTTTGTTACAATATCTTCATTATTGTCAAATTAATGGTCGAATAAGGTAAATCACTCTGCATTTTTGACTGAATAAATACATCCCGACCCTAGTTTCATGCATAAAAAATGTTTCTTTATCACCTATAAGAGTTTCTAACCTTCTTTCTGAAACACCTTGTGTATCGACTTATTACCTAAACAAAGAAAAATTCATAAGCATAAGTTTTTTTAAAAATTGAAGTTATTTTAAGACCAGAATAGCATTCTACGAAATTTCAAAATTCGACCTCCACACTGCACATTTTTTTTTAAATTTGTCATACATTATTGAATTTGTATTATGCATTTAATAGAAGGAAATCCTTAGACTAATTTATTTTCAGTAATAAGCACTCGGACTCTTTATCTCGTTCAACAATTTGAAACTAATAGCTTACTAATAAACAAAATATCGTTTTCACACACACTGGTTTAAAGAAGAACTCTGACAGCATTAAAAATCGAGAATAATTGAGAGAAAAAAATAAAATTGAGTTGGAAAAACATTTCTCTTGAATACATTTGAGTCCCAGAAAAAATAATTGAGTGGGGTAAAAATGGAATATTTTGATCAGATAAAGCGAAAGGGAAATCATTAAAACTAACTTAAAGTGAGATCTGCAATAAGACACAAGGAATAGGTGTTCTTCCTTCCTTCAAAAGTAAGCTTAATTCCTAATTAATTTTGTCGGGAAAAAATACTAAGCGAGAAAGAAGTGTGTAGAAGAGTATTTCTTTTGTAGGCACTCCTCAAATGACGTATTTTTTCTTAATTAACAGTGGCAAAAGATACATTCACTCAACCGTTGTATTGACCCTTATTTAGATAAGATGTTATTGCGATCTCCAAATACTTAAATTAGGCTATTCATCAGACTTGCAGTACTTTTGTCAGAGCATACGATATTTATTAAAAAGCAACACTTTGACGCTATGAAATGTTAAGATTTTTTGGGTATTTCTTTTTTACGTACTATTTTTAAGAATATTGAAGAATAAAAATACATTTACACTAATATTTTTATTCAATTGGTAATTATATATACAAGGTGGGTCAAAAGTTCCGCATCACAGGAGTTTTTTAATTTTGTTTATTTGAGTTTGTTTATTTGAGTGAGTGTTTTTACTCTACAATTCGCAGATGACCAAGTAATAATTGCAAAATGTAAAAATGATTTAGAGGAAATGACTGTGAAAATTAAGGAAGAATACGAGAAATGATGACTTCACATGAACGTCAGCAAGACCAAATACCCATGTAGAGGAGGAAATGAGACAGAGCTAAATCTAAATAATAACATAAAAATAGAAAGCTGTAAGCATTATAGATATTTAGGTGTAGACATTAATAGAGAAGGAAAAGTCACACACGAAATTAAATACAGAATCTGTCAGGGAAGAAAGGCTGTAAAACTATTAAATTCTATTTGGTGGAGTAAGGAGATCTCTAGGAATAAAGTATAATATATGCAGCTCTATTGTAAAGAGCATTTTGTTATATGGAGCAGAAGGATGGAGAACTATGGACACAGAAAGAAAGAAATTAGATGCAGTAGAAATGGACGCCCTAAGAAGATCATGCACGATATCAAGAATAGAAAGAATAAGAACTGACAGAATCAAGGAAATGATGAAAATAAAGGGAACCATATTAGATGATATTCAAAAAAAGCAATTAACCTGGTATGGTCATGTCAAAAGAATGAATGAGGAAAGACTATCTAAAATCACATTCAATTATGAAACAAACAAAAAAAGGAAACGGGGAAGACCATGAAAGAACTGGATGGATGATATTTCAAAGGCAATGAGGGATAGAGGTCTGGAAGAGGAATGGACCCTTGACCGGAAAAAGGGAAAAAGACTGTTGTAGATTCTTCGGATGGCGGCATCTGACGCCATAAACCGAGTTCATATATATATTTGAGTACTACGGAGTGCCATGTCATAACGCTAATCTGAGGAACATGAACGACCGCATGCAGCTGTGTTTTGACAATGGAGGCAATCCTATTGAGAACATGTTGTAACAATACCTGTTTTTCCTATGATGCGGGACTTTTGGCCCACCCTGTATATATACATTAGGGTGGAACTTAAGTATAGGGTAAAAAAAAAAATTTTGTTTTAATGTGTAATAGTGAAAACTTTTTTCCTTTTTGGACGTCTAAACTTTTGGCTGAAAAGGTCTTTTTAAATTAAGTTGTTTTCCGGTTCCTCAAGAAAGTCAAAGTTTTGAAATTTCAGTATAAAGTAACTTAAAGTAACCAATGTAGCTGTTAGCTCATGTTTACTTTTACTTAGCAAATACTATCCAGAAGTCACTACGAGGAGGTGGTTAAATATCGACTTCAACCCTCCTTACCTCCCTTTGTTATGGATTAATTCAATTGGATATTCAACCTACTGTCTTTTTAGGCAAACTTTGTCATTACATTATGGGAATTCAACTTTCCCAAGATTAAGCCATCTTTCGCTTAATATTTAAAGACTGTTGACGCAGCTCGCGGGACAATTTTGACACACGTTTCCACTGTTTGGGTATGACAAGGAAAATCTAAAATTCAGGTGTACTCCCTGTTTGTACTTTTTTTAAGTTCTTCATCAGATCAGTCCGTCAAGATAGGATGAATGTTTTTATAGTCTATAATTTCAATATGTTCGTATTTTTTCAAGTCGCTTTCCTACTAGTCCAGGAAATCCTTTTGTACCCGTAATTTTTCCAGCAATATGTTGAAATAAGTATCTAAGAAAAAAGTTCATCTGCATGCAATAATCAAATTATCCATTATAAAGTTTTTTAGAGTATTGCTTCCGATGTTTTAACAACTCCATATTTGCATCCTGCATTAAAGGCGTTTCTGTTTCACCCAATAACTTCCAAACTTGAAATGTCTGCATTATTATTTTGAAAATACACCAAAATTGCAGTGGCTATATTAATATAAGAAGAAGATGTCAATGAAATATGGCCAATATATTTTTATCATGGTTTTTGAACTAAGACCAGGTGTTCGTCTTTAATGATTCTTAGTTATACTTTTTCCCATCTGCTTCAGTTATCATACTGTTATCCTTTCTGCCATCAAAATACTAACCTTCTAAAATTAACTCATTTCGTCTTTCCTGTTCTTTCAAATTCTTCCTTTTCTTTTCTCTTTGTCGTCTTCAAGTCCTTCTTTCAGTTACTTTTTCTTTAATATCATCAGAAATACACATATCTTCTAATGTGCCATTTGCAATAATATTTGCAGTTCTGTCTAATACTCCGGTTCTTTCACCTTGTTGATTATCAAATTCAGGTTTAGAAAATAAACCGATTGAACTATTTCCTTCCGAACTAATTTTTACACTTGACGATCATTCAATCAAACCATCATTTTTTTGTTTTAAAATAACTTTTTTCCTTGATATTTCCTTTTCCAGTCTTGCTACACATTTTTTTTAGTTTTTATATCTATTGATCCTATTGCCATCACCCCATCTCTCTTTGGTCTTTGGGAAAGTGACGTTCTTGTTCTGATACACGATAATATTTGGTGCTTTTACGCAAAGAAATGTTTTTTGCAAGATTACCTAACATTTTACATTTTATATTGGATGTGGGATTATTCTTTCTAATCTTAATATTTTTCTTCAAGTTTTGAAATTTCTCGCGCTAGTCTCTAATCATTTTTCATGATTTGTGTATCAGAAACCGTTGGAATTGAAGGTCTCAGCAATACACTTTAATTGTATCATCAACAGCTTTAGATATTTTAGAAATAGTGTGTACCAGATTCCAGCTGTCAGATTTTAAGTTAAATTGAACCCAAAACTAATGTTTCATAACATCTTCATATGTTCGTCAAAGATGACAGTCTAATGTTAATTGTTTGTTTTGGTTCATGAAATACAGGACACTTCAACAATTATCTAGATTTTGGTACGTTAACAAACTTTGTCACTTTTGACACCGAATGTTTATTGAAAAATAATTAAAGAAACTGTTAACACACGTTAAATCGGACTAAATTGTTATGTGTCGCAGCCAAATAAATCAGAGACAATGAAAGCCGACGCCCACGACGCTGGCTTCTACAAAAGTCAAATAAAGTGGGGCTAACTTTTTTAAAGCACTCAAACTAAATTATTCTCTTTATTACAGGACATTAACACTTAATTTAATTTTGCAAAATATAAATTTAACTATAAGCTTAAAAATCTTTTCATGCAATTATTGGCCTTTTTTTTTGTTTTTTAGGGAAAATCAGGTGCTTTGAGGAACCGGGAAATATCATTTTAAAATTAAAAGAAAAATATTTTCTTTATATGGAGTTAAAAAGGAAAAAAATAATCACTATTAGAATATAAAATTCGAAACTTCGTTTTTTAGTTCCACCCTAATATACATATATATATTTATATATAATATGGCAGCTGGGGTGCCAGTTTATAGCTGTAAAATAAGCAGTAATATACCATCATATAAATGAATTAAACCGTACATTGCTTGCTAATTTTACTGCTTATTTTGCGGTTATAATCTGGCACTCCAGCTTCCATTATAAAATGTAAGATCAACTACTTTTTTGCAGCGTATATATTGAGTTCATATATTGGAAAGAAAATCCCCGACGACTCGGCCTACATGCACAGATAGATTTCGAAGTTAAGTATTAATTTCACCAACAAAAACTAAGTCAAGATTACAGATATACCCAGTTTAACAATTTTACCTGGCCGCTTTTGAAGAGTTTTTAATTTCATTTTTCTGTAAGAGCTGGTTTTATCAGAATCCTGTTAATACGACATTTTTTTCTTCAACCGCTATGTATTTTTAATTTGTTTTGTTGTAAGAATTGGCCCTATGAAAAAGTTGTCAAAATAAAAGTTGTAGATAGTATAATGAAGATCTATAATACATTTATGCGGACTTGATATCTTATGAATTGACAAAGTTATGAATTACTTCCTTCTTCACCCCCCACCCCAACCACCTTTTTTTCGCTTTTATTTCTTTTTTTTGGCGGGAGGGGGGGGGGATAAGAGTTGGTCCTATCAAAAATTTGCCGTCATAAAAGTTGTAGATAATATTATGAAGTATTGTAATAAATTTAATTGGATTCGATATCTTGAGAATTGATGAAGTTATGAATTTTTGCCTCACAAAAACTATTTTTTTCGACTCTTGAGCCCATTTTTTATTTTTTCGAAATTTTGTCATTCATAAATTTTTGGCCCTTTTTCTATAAGTAATAATAGCTTTAAACTAATTTGATATGTATTATAATTCAAAACTTATGAAGCTATTTCGGTTTTCACAAAACCCCTCTCTATTTCCACCCCCGTCGGTCCGATTTTGCCCGTTAACGAACTTGACCGAGATTTTTTGTCCCTTGATTTTATGTAGCAGTTTGGAAAAGATTTGTACATAAGAAAGTGACATATATAGCCAGACAGATAGATAGACTATATAGATAGATAAAGTTTTTAACTTCGGGTGGTTTGGGATTCTAGGGATCATAATCGGCGTAGATCAAATTTTTTTTCAGAAATCCCAATATAGGACAGAATGTAATAGGTAGTATTTCTTAGGAAATCTATCTAAAAGACGGCTTGATAGCTGATGAATAGAGCGCAACAAAGAAATAGGGTCAAGCGTTCGTCCGGATAACTCATCACAGACATGACCTAGCATAACAAAATGAAAATGGGTTACTTGTTTTTGTTCTAGAAAAAGCTACAGAAATCCATAACTGATATTAAAAATCTACCTTTTTAATGAAATGGAACAGATTTAAAGTAAAATGTAACTTTTTAAGTAAGAAATTTTGTTATATTAGGAATTTCGATATATTAATATTTCGAAAAAATCCACCTGATGATTAATTTTCAAAAAGATTCGAGTTGATTAAATGAAAATTGGTGAATCTAGAGTGAGAACCTATTTTGAATATACTGTTCTGTCTAAAGTTTCCCTTACTCTTTAGCATGTTGCAACGCACTCTACTTCTCTATAGCTACGCAATTTCATTCGACTTTAGATAAATAACTACAAATGCGATTTTCGTGTGTAAAAAGCTATTTTAAATGAAAAAAAAAAATCGCATTTTTGAACTTTTAAAGTAGTATACCCCTTTAAATAATATGACACACATCTTTTGAATGCATTTCGTAAAAGAAATTTATCTCAACACAATTTTACTTCTTAATTCAAACATTTACGGAAATTAACACAACTTATTTTAAACGTTATATAAAAATGTCTGTAAAAGCTAATTCTAATTGTTCTTTTCATCTTCAATCACTATTACAATTCCAATATTGCTTACCTCTGATATATTATAAATAACATTAAAGATATTGTTATACACACATATATCTTATACTATAATGCGAGCAAAAATTGTGTGTGTGTGTGTATGTAAATTTTATCTTGAAAACGGCTCTAACGATTTTGTTTAAATTTTTCACCCTACCGTTTTCGGGCACAAAAAGACCATTGGGATGGGTCACGTGTTCGATAAAATTCGATTAGTGGGTCATTTTGGGTCATAATCGGTAAGGGTCAAGCTAATTATATCTAAAGAACGGCTCAATCGATTTTGACTAAATTTTGTATCCGACCATTTTCGGATACAAGAAGACTATTTGACTAGGTTACATGTTCGAGAAATTTCGATTTGTGGGTCATTTTTGGGTCACTGTGGGTCAAGCTATTTTTATCTAAAAAAAGGCTCTAACGATTTACACTAAACTCTATATTCTACAGTTTTGGATTATGAGAAGACCATTGAGCTAAGTCACATGTTCGAGAAAATTCGATTAGTGGGTCATTTTTGGGTCACCGTGGGTCAAGCTAAGTTTATCTAGATAATGGATGCAACGATTTTGAAGAAATTTCGAAATCTATCGTTTTCGGGCACGAAAAGGCCATTGGGATGGATCACGTGTTCGAGAACATTCGATTAGTGGGTCATTATGGGTCAGGGTCAAGCTAATTATATCTAAAAAACTGCTCAAGACATTTTCACAAAATTTCGTAATTTACCGTTTCTGGGCATGAGATGACAATCAGGCTAAGTTACATGTTCGAGAAAATTCGATTAGTGGTTCATTTGGGTCACACAATGGTTCAGGGTCAAGCTAATTGAATCTAAAAAACGGATCAAGACATTTTCATAAAATTTTGTAATATACCGTTTCTGGGCATGAGATGACCATTGGGCTAAGTCACATGTTCGAGGAAATTCGATTAGTGGATCACAATGGGTCAGGGTCAAGCTAATTGTATCTAAAAAATGGCTTAAACGATTTTGACTAAATTTTGTATTCTATCGTTTTCGGACTCTAGAAGACCATTGGGCTAGGTGGCATGTTCAAGAAAATTCGATTAGTGGGTCATTTTGGGTTACAATGGGTCAGGGTCAAGCTAATTGTATTTAAAAAGTGGTTCAAAACACTGACAAAATTTTGTTTAATACCGTTTCCGGGCATGATAAGACAATTGTGCAGGGTCGCATGTTCAAGAAAATTCAATCAGTGGGTCATTTTGGGTCCTAATGGATCAGGGTCAAGTTAACTGTCTAAAAAACGGCTCAAACGATTTGGACAAAACTTTGTATTACATCGTTTCTGGACAAGATAAAACCATTGGGCTGGGTCGCATGCTCAAGAAAGTTCTATTAGTGCGTCATGTTGGTGATAAAGGTTGGGGGTTAAGCTAACTGTATTTCAAAAAGGTTCAAACGATTTTGACATTTTTTTATACCGTTTCACAGAACAAAAATACTATTGGAATAGGTCACATGTTCGATAATTTCGGTTAGTGGGTTATTTTTGAATCAACGTGGGTCAAGCTTATTTTATCTAGAAAACGACTAAGGATTTTCCCAAAATTTTGTATTCCATCGTTTTCAGGCTCGAGAAGACCATTGGTGTTTGGTCGCATGTTCGAAAAAATTCGATTAATATTTAATATTGGGTCACTATGGCTCAGGGTCAAGTTAATTGCATCTAAAACAGCAAGAATGATTCAGTGGGAATAATATATCGACATAAACACAAAGCTAATTTTGACCGAGCTTAGCTCGGTCAAAATTAGATTCACCCTGAGACATAGTGACCGAAAATGACCCACTAATCGAAGTTTTCCGAACATGCGACCTAACACAATGCTCTTCTCGAGCCTGAAAACGATGGAATACAAAATTTAGTGAAAATAGTTAGTCGTTTTCTAGATAAAATAAGCTTGACTCACCACTGACTCAAAAATGACCCACTAACCGAAATTTATCGAACATGTGAGCTATTCCAATGGTCTTTTTGTACTGTGAAACGGTATAAAAAAATGTCCAAATTGTTTGAACCTTTTTGAGATGCCGTTAGCTTGACCCCGACCCATTATCACCAAAATGACCCACTAATAGAATTTTCTTAAGCATGCAACCCAGCCCAATGGTTTTATCTTGTCCAAAAACGGTGTAATACAAAGTTTTGTCAAAATCTTTTGAGCCGTTTTTTAGATAAAGTTAGCTTGATCCTGATCCATTAGGACCCAAAATGACCCATTGATGGAATTTTCTTGAACATGCGACCCTGCCCAATGGTCTAATGCCCGGAAACGGTATTATACAAAATTTTGTCAAAATGTTTTGAAGCGCTTTTTAAATACAATTAGCTTGACCCTGACCCATTGTGACCCAAAATGCCCCACTAATAGAATTTTATTGAACATGCGACCTAGACCAATAATCTTCTCGAGCCCGAAAACGATAGAATACAAAATTTAGTCAAAATCGTTTAAGCCGTTTTTTAGATACAATTAGCTGGACCCTGACTCATTGTGACCCAAAATGACCCACTAATCGAATTTTCTCAAACATGTGACTTAGCCCAATTCTCTTCTCATGCCCAGAAACGGTATAATATAAAATTTTGTCAAAATGTTTTGAGCATATTTTTAGATTCAATTAGCTTGACCCTGGCCCATTGTGACCCAAAATGACCCACTAATAGAATTTTTTCGAACATGTGACTTAGCCCAATGGTCATCTCATGACCAGAAACAGCCGTATATTAAAAAAATTTGTGAAAATGTCTTGAGCTGTTTTTTAGATATAATTTTCTTGACCCTTAGCTTGACCCTGACCCATAATGACCCACTAATCAAATTTTCTCGAACACGTGACCCATCCCAATGGTCTTTTTGTGCCCGAAAACGATAGATTACAGAATTTCGTCAAAATCGTTATCTAGATAAACTTAGCTGGACAAACGGTGACCCAAAAATGACCCACTAATCGAATTTTCTTGAAAACGTGACCCATCCCAATGGTCTTTTCGTGTCCAAAAATGGTTAGATAGGAAATTTAGTCAAAATCGATTGAGCCGTTCTCTAGATATGATTAGCTTGACCCTGACCCATTATGACCCAAAATCACCCACTAATCGAATTTTCTCGAACACGAGACCCGTCCCAATTGTCTTTTTGTGCCCGAAAACAGTAGGGTGCAAAATTTCGTCAAAATTGTTGGAGCCGTTATCTAGATAAACTTAGCTTGTCCCACGGTGACCCAAACATGGCCCATTAATCGAATTTTCTCGAACACGAGACTCATCCCAATTGTCTTTTCGTACCCGAAAATGGTTAGATACAAAATTTAGTCAAAATTGATTGAGCCGTTCTCTAGATATAATTAGTTTGTCCCTGACCCATTATGACCCAAAATGACCCACTAATCGAATTTTCTTGAACACGAGACCCATCTCAATGGTCTTTTCGTCCTCGAAAACAGTAGGGTGCAAAATTTCGTCAAAATCGTTAAAGCCGTTATCTAGATAAACTTAGCTTGACCCACGGTGACCCAAAAATGACCCACTAATCGAATTTTCTCGAACATGTGACTTAGCCCAATGGTCTTCTCGTAATCCAAAACTGTAGAATATAGAGTTTAGTGAAAATCGTTAGAGCCGTTTTTTAGATAAAAATAGCTTGACCCACAGTGACCCAAAAAGACCCACTAATCGAATTTTCTCGAACACGTGACCCATCCCAGTGGTCTTTTCGTGCCCGAAAACGGAAGGGTGCAAAATTTAATCAAAATCGTTTGAGCCGTTCTCAAGATAAAATTTACACACACAATTTTTACTCGCATTATAGTATAAGATATATATATTATAAAACTAAGAACAGTGTTGCAAGTTATTTCAAAATTGTAAAAATCACATTAAGCATGCGCACCCATACATATCTATACACACATACCACATAAATATATATATATACGAATACGCGAAATAACTTTTATTGAGTAATGTGCATGTGCAATCTATAATAGGTCTATTTTAAAATATCCCTGAAGGCTCGGACTAGAGGCAGAGGTAGATTTCGAAGTACTGATTTCACCAACAAAAATTAAAACAAGATAAGAGATAAACCCAGTTTAACAATTTTATCTGGTCGCTTTGGACGAGTTTTTCATTTCATTTTTCTGTAAGAGCTCGTTTTATCAAAATCATATCAAGTCGGTATTAAAAAAAAAATATTTTTCACCGCTGAACATTTCGAAAATTTTTGACACATTTTCAGCTCATTTTTAATAGTAAAAAATGAAACTTGCTGACGTGATTTTTTTGAAGAGATTTATAAGCGACTTATGTTTTTATTTTCCGTTCAATTAATTAGAACTTGATTTACAATTATTTTCTCAGTACGACCATTTTTTTCGTTTCCAGCACTATCGCTTCGGGAAATTGGGTTCAAAATGCCACTTTGACAGCATTTTTTGAAATATATTCTGCCCTTATCAAAAAACTGACCCATACAGCACTTTATATAGTTTCTGAATAAGACAACCTGCCAATTGGATGCAATTGAGACCGAAATTTAATTTAAAATGAGTCAGAAAATAAATCGTTTGGATTTGAGTATGGGGACCCTTAATACGATAATTATTTCGTCAACCCCTATTTTTGTTTATTTATTATTATTATTATTATTTTATTATTATTATTATTATTTTTGCTGTAAGAGTTGATCCTATCAAAAACTTGCCACTATGAAAGTTGTAGGTAATATTGATGAGATGTATAAAAAATTTAAGTGGATTGGATATCTTGTGAACTGGCGAATTTATGAATTTTTTCTTCTTCAACCCCCCCCCCCCCCCTTTTTTTTTTTTTTTTTGCTGTAAGAGTTGGTTCTATCAAAACCTTGTCAATATAAAATTTGTAGATAATCTTAAGACGAATTATAATAGGTTTAATCGAATATGATATCTTAAGAATTGACGAAGTTATGGATTTTTTTTCCATAAAACCCTATTTTTGTGCCCCTTGAGCCCATGTTTAATTTTATCAAAAATCTGTGATACATAAATTTTTGGCCCTTTTCCTAGAAATAATAATAACTTTAAACTGATTTGATATGCATAAAAATTAAGAAGTTATTCGGGGTTTTTCGGTTTTCACAAAACCCTTCCCGTCCAAAACCCCTTTGTGCGATTTTACCCATTACTGCCCCTTGATTTTATGTATCAGTTTGGAAGAGATTTGTGCAGAATTACGGAAGTTATCGTGTCCATAAAAAAAGTGATGTAGATAGATAGATGTATAACATTTTGAATTGGGGGTGGTTTTGGGTTCTAGGGGTCATGATCGACGAGATCTACAAAACATTTTCTGGAATTCTAACGTGGGGGAGATTGCAACAGGTAGTATTTCCTACGAAATCTACCTAAAAAAAAAAGTCTTCCAATCTCTCGAAACTTTTTTTGTGTGTGTGTGTGTGTGTGTCTGCAATAAAGAATTCATAGAACTTTAATATAAAATGAATGGAATTTTTTTATTCGTTATTATTTCAATAAATGTAATAAAAAAAGATCTATTAATATTTTTCTGCGACGCCAGCATTTACTATCGCCTTTATAAGTCTCTGCTTATCCAGTTATCTGGATATGATGTGATATAAAGTTTCCTTATATGATATTTATTTCACGGGGAAATTGTCGTCTGAAATCAAATTCCTAGTATACAGATTGCTTTAATTAATTAATTTTTTATTTTTTTATTTATTTTTTACTTTTCAAAATAAATTTAATATATCTAGCTTCATAAAGCATACTACCATATTACAATAACAGGAGCTTCTTACACATATAGAAAATTTAAGAACAAGAAAAAAAAATACTAATTGAAAAACAAAAATCACAAAAGCTTTTTGGGTTTAAAAACTGGTCTGAGAATATTTTTATCTACAATTATATCAGAGTCCAAATTTAGCACTTTACCCAAGTTTTTGCTTTCATAAAATTTCATATCAGGTTGAAAGTAGAGGGATCATGAATCATTTATGACTATTAGATAGTTCATTAAAAATATACTATATATCACAAACTTTGAAATTTAACGTAAAAATTTATGAACAAATGTTTAGACAGGTTACTTTCACTAGTTGATATATCTAGTGTTAAAAACAATACTTGATTATTCAATCTAATGTTGCAATATCGATGTCTATGCAATATACCGGGTGAACCAAAAGTTCGTTACAACTTTAAAAACTCTTTAAAAAGGCAGAAATTATGGTAAAGGAGTGCGGTTTGCAAGAAACTGCTCACAATGTAGTCGGATATTTTTTAGCAGCAAATAAATAAATAAATAAAATATAAATAATCGCACGGAGTTGATCATACATTACGTACGCCATGAATTAAACATTAATAGCGTCATTACGCGTAAAAATTCCAAGTGACAAAAATCGTCTGCGACTCGTATTTTGTGTGAAATATTTATATGTATTCATTCCTGTCCTATTTATCTTTTTTTTTATTTATTTAATTGGCTTATTCCATTTTTCTTTTGCACGTGAAAATCTTACAAATTAAAATTAACTCTTTGGCAGAAATTGTTATTCATTTTCTTTCATTTTCATTAGTTATTATCCACCTGAAACTTACGTATTATCCAAGCATTTCATTGGCTGTTCGGGAAAAGGCTTTTCCATCGTCAGATTTCCAAGAAATCGGACGGCCCATTTTAAATGAAATTTCATTCTTAAACTTCAAAACATTCGACAATATTACTTTTTACACCATCGGATAGAGAAAAAAAATGTACTTTTAAATGCAATTTGTTTGAAAGCTGTATCTCAATTTGTTTCTGAGTTAATTTTTTTTTTGCAGCTTTTATTACTTTTTTTTCATAGTGGCAACAGAAGGTATCCATCTCTGTTGAAAGTAAAGGGAAATACAGATTACTGTATAGACCCATCAGAAAACGAATAAAATGTGGATTAAACCAATAAAAACCTTGAGATATGCTTTTAATTTCCTACCCTGACGAGATGAATAACCATTTTTTCCAAATGGTTAAAAAAAAGGTTAAAAAATCACATGTTGAAGGCGTTGACGACCGAAAACACAATGAATAGGACAACAATACGCTCCATTCATATGTCCTTCCAATAACAGATATTCAACCTTGCCTGTTCACTGTGTTTCGGGTCATCAGCGCCGTCTACATGTGATTTTTTAACTAAATTTTTCTTTGCTGTTAAAAAAACACCGACTACCTTGTGAGCCCTTTCTTGCAAACCGCACTCCTTTATCATAACTTCTGCCTTTTTTATGAGTTTTTAAAGTTGTAACGAACTTTTGGCTCAGCCAGTACATACTAAAGCGCTTTAATTTAGAAATGCTAAGCATTCAAGCTCATTCAAGGTAAACATTATATTTATTTATTTATTTATTTATTTTTAAGCAAGATACTAAATGAGAGAGCAAATAGGTTATTCTCTAAAGCGAGATTAAGGGGATTATGAATACAACTATTAAATATCAGATATGTAAAATGTTTTTGCTGTGGAACAAATACATTATGGAAGGGAATTAATGTTACAGGTATAATTACAGTAATACTTCTAACTTAAAACTAATTTAAGTAGAAAATTTTTTTTCGCAAAAAAAATTAATTGCAAAACTTGTAAAAAAAAAAAAAAAAATCACGCGATCTCATGCATAATGAAATTAACTGTGATATTAAAAATGGACATTTGTAAACGTGAGTTATTTTATACTATTGTTTCGTTATTCTGCAGAGCATCTCTTTTTAAATTTTAGGAATCTCCTTGGAACCTGAATCGTGATATGGTATTCAGCCAATGTCAATAAATGTCTATAGATTGTTTCATTTATGTTTTTATGTGTTACTTTTGCATGATATTATCGTTTAAAAAACAGAAACGTAATTAAAAAAAAGGAAGGGATACACTTAAAAGGAACAGGAGCCTTAAAAGCAATAATGAGAGTGAAAGTTATATTAAATTTAAATTTTCTAAGCTTGTTTATGACCATTTTATCGCTGTCAGAGCGATGAAATATGTCGATCTGAAAAAATAAAGGTATTTATTTGCCTTGTAACCAATAAGATAAAACATGATCATGTGGATTAAACATGTCGATCTAGATAAATAAAGGTATTTATTTGCCTTGTAAATGTATTTTTATCAATTTTAGCAAATATTAAGTTCGTTTTAAAATAAAAAATGCCTATAGATTGCTTAATTTCTGTTTTGATGTGTTAATTTTGGTCGATATTATAGTTTCAAAAATAGCAACGTAATTTAAAAAAGGAAGGGATACACAAAAAGGAACAGGAGAATTAAAATCAATAATGAGAGTGAAAATTATATTAAATGAAAATCTTCTAAGCCCGTTTATTATATTTTTGTGACATATTTGCTACATATTTGTTTCAGGTAATTCCTATGTGATTACGCCCATGAACAAGTCTATATATAAAAGTATTTCAGGAACAACGGATGAAGTTATCTCCTAAACGATCTTGAAGTACTTCGGACAAGATATTGCAATCTGAAGATGCCCCGTTCGATGGAAGATCCTTTCTTTTGTCGCGATAGTGACTTTTCTAAGAGAAAAGGTTTTTTCTCAGATTCTTTTCTTTTTGCAATAGGAAAATTACTTTTTTTTTAATAACATTAACGAGTTTTACGATAAAAAATTTTACTGGCTTGCAGCACTATGAATTATCTTTGAATTAAACTATTTAAAATATGAAACAAATGTTATTCTCATTGATTGCAGATATATATAGTTCAAACATTTACGGATGAAATTTCAAACGCGTATTGCATATCTAGTAATTTTGAAGTTAGTCAGATTTAACTGTAAATGCCGAATACTTTAATATATCGTTTTTCGGTGCGTTCGTAATTACATACATGCATAGCAACTATAGTCGTCATTTAGTCCGTCTGTGTGTTCTTTGATCACTCTTTCATATTATGCACCATAGCTTTACATATTTTAGTTCCACTTTTTACCGCCAGGGAGTAACTATCTCGGGTGCTATGGGCCCGATCCCCTCGACTAATATATCTACGAATAAGTTGTAAAACGTAGTTTCGTTCGGATAAAGGTTTGTTTATAATACAGTGCGCCTACTGGTTGCGAAATTTGGAACTAACAGTTTTTGCAAAAAGGTAAAGTGTTTTGAAAGGAATATTAAACGAAACCTTCTGTGCAATCTGTGATCACACTTACCCACTTGTTTGAAGTCTGTTAATGAACTCCGATTTCTATAATTAAAACGATAGACACAAGTATGCATTAATTTTTAAAAGAGGATAAATAGTATTGAATTAAGCAATGAGAATGAGATTATGAAGGCCACCGATATTTTTGAAATACAAGAAAATGCCAAAAATAAAAATTGCTGTATCACATGAAAAATATCTTTAATTTGGTCTTTAAAGTAACACACAACTTTTAGAATTTTCATTTTAGATTGCATATACATAAAATTATATTTCAGACATTTTATACAGAACTTTTCGAGACAAATCGGTACTTTACCTGAATAATACTTTCATTAACATTAAAATATATTTCTCTCAGCAATAACTACTTGAATTCTTACAGAAGTTTAGCAAAATAATCATATGGTAATGTATGACATAAATATATCATGTTTGTTTTCTTTGAGTTTTTTAGTTAGAGATTTCTTTCAAATTTTTACAGAGAAATTTTTTTTATTAGTAGAAAAATCAAACAATTTTGTGGCATTCGCTTGCATCTTCTAACATGTATAAAGCTTTTAATATCTCTGTGGTATTTGTAATGTAGTTTTGTAAAACATATTTTATATATATTTTTTTTTTAGTTAAAGCCCAATACTTTGTAAACACGTATGGATGCCAATTTTCAGATTTATTTCAACACAAATACGCATATTTTGAACAAGAAAAAAATATTTAATGGAATTTTATTAAAACTTTTAATTCATAAAATTTCTGGGTGTAGTTCTCATTGGTTTTGTGTTATCTGGTTTTATTTGCGAAATTTAGATGTTTTGTTTTAGATATTTAAATTATAGCATGCAAAGGTAATTATGTCAATAAGTATTTTTTTTCTTTTTATCTTCAAAATAAGCAATTTTTAAATTTCGGCTCTGCTCTAAGTGTGAATATTCATTACTTACGGAAAAAACAATGAAAAATTTGATTCATATTTAAATTGCATATTTGCGCGAAACAAATATTTTGATTCCCTGACAACAATTAAAATTAGGCACCGGACACTGCTTGAACAAAAAATGGGTTCTCCGTCTTCTCGTAACGTCGTTGATGCTATAGGCATTTGAATTAATTTCAAACAAGTAGGAACAAAAATCACATTAAGAATTTACGATACTTAATCCTTTAGCGGGTGGTGTCCTTAAAAAAAGTACACCTAATTTTAAGTTTATTGGCACCCAAAAAATTTAATTAAAATATTCCTTTTATAATGTACGCGAAAATGAGCAAGTTTTTATTTTCTAATAAAATTTTTATTTTCTAATAAGTCTACCATTTCATCCTTTTACAAACAAAATTACTCCGCGCGGGTTAAAAAATAGTTAAATAAGCTTCAAATACTTTGTAATATTATATTAACTTTTATAGTTTTGTTACAATTAAAAAATATTTTTTTGTTATAATTATATAAGCTATTTGATTCAGAATTCAACTACATATCTGTGCGAAACAAATATTTTTATTGTGTCTCAACAATTTAAATTCGACACCGAACTGGTCATGAAAAAAAAGGTTCTCCGTGTTTTTGTAACGTCGTTGATGCTATATAGGCATATGAATTAATTTCAAACAAGTAGGAACAAATATAAAATTAAAAATATACGACACTTAAATAAGCTTCAATTATTTTGTAATATTACATCAACTTTTATAATTTTATTACAATTTAAACAACTTTAAATATTTTTATTATGATTAAATAAGCCATATCTGCAATTAAATAAGACGAAGATTAATATTAAAAAACTGTCGTATCCCTCGGGCCACAGTTCCCCTAATTTATAATTTTGTTATATTAACTAGGTATATTCGACGTTACTAAATTAGAAACTGTGATAATTATTATACATATGTATTTATATTATTCAAAAATTCTTGTTAGTAGTCAGCGGGATTCCAGATTATGAATTTACCTGTTCGTGATTTTAAAAAAATTGGGACCGCTGAATAATGTTTTCATTGTATAAAACATTCCGGGACACATTTTAAAATAATTTTTATTTATAGAGTTAAAATTTAGAAATTTTTCGTGATGGTTAATCATATCATTTGTAAACAAAATCACGTGATAAATTTTTTAAAAGAAATTATGAGAAGTTTTAAAAATTAAAATTTATTAAAAAAGTGGGGTAATTTAAAACCGTTAGTATAACTCGAAGTATTATTTGTAGAACTTCAATTTTTTGTCATTTAAATAAACAGAAATACATAAGTTTCAATTTTGATTCAGTATATTTTTTAATATCAATTTATTAAAAAAATTATAGATATTTAAAATAAAATTTAAGAAAAAAAAATGTAACTTAAAAAAAATCATTTTCAAAAGAAAATATTTTTTTTAATTTTCTGAATCAAAATTAAATTAAAACAATTTAAAAAGACATGCTCCAAGTTTGAAGCCTGTATCTTTAACGGTTCTTGAGTTATAACAATTTAAATACAAGAAATGGTGAAAAAACCCAACATGAAGGAGAACAAGATGTCATTTCCACGACAACTATTGCTTGAAAGTTGGATTTTGAAAACAAACCAAAACGAAAAAATTAATATTTTCTATTCCAATTAAGAAAGAAACAGGATTTCTACGTCATTTTAAGCAGAATAATACAGTGAAATGTTTAATGCAATAAAATATTTTTAGAAAATTTGAAGATTTTTGTGTCCCGGACCCCCTTAAACAGGAATTTCTAGTTTATTGAATAGAAACTTCCGCTTTGAGCATTGAGTGTACAACAGCCGTAACTGTACATCAAATGATCGCAAGAAGAAACAAGAACAGTTTTTGATAAATAATTTTAAATCTTTCAAATACAAGGATCAAATATTTGTCTAAAATTTTATATTTAGTTGAATATCTTAAATAGCATAAAACCACTGCCAATGTTTTGCATTGCAATCTTTCAGATTGTTTGAATTTTTTTTTATTTTTTTTTAAATTATCTGAATAATCAAACAACATAACTTAATGAAATGTGTGTGTAATATGTCGAAATGCTGTTCAAAATCCTTTCGCATGTTATCCCATTCATCGCTATTCATTTTGGATATCCGCAAAGAAAAAGATCCCATCGTTAATAACATATGATATTTTATCAATTATGTTAGATTGTCTGGTATTAAATTATTATTTAAACATTTCATGTGCAGTGATACGAAGAATGTTTCTTGCTTAAATTATTTCAGATTGAAGATCGGAAAGAAAGATTAAGGGAGGGCATGCGATCATACGTTAAACAACAACATTGAAGATATGATCACTGTCCTGCTAGTGCCTTATTTTAACAGATAACGTATTATAGTACTTCGTTTCTTCTTAAATCGAAATGCCTTACAAATTAGAACGGATTGTTAGTACGTACTGAGACTCTTGGTTAGTCTGTACGTTTCATAAATGGCTGTAATAGGAAAATAAATATTATACGAGGCCTGTCTGAAAAGTATCCGATCTTTGGGCAAAAATATATGTTACCTGACGGGAATATGAGCCTAATCTCCTTTAAAGTAGGCCATTTGCACCTCTACACTCTTAGCCCACAGTTCCTTCTACTGCCAAAAACACCTCTTGAAGGCTTGTTTTGGAATGGTGTTTACATAGATTTCTAATATAACTGGATTCAGAAATGGTAAATTTTTCTTGAAGAAGATATCATGCTTCCCACCATCACGTGATGGTTAGAGGACTGCGTGCCAAACTGATTTTTCCCTCCAAAAACTGTCATTGGAATTGCCACTCCCACCAAGACCGGTATGTCATTTGCGTGCATCCAGAGCTTGATAGAAGGAACAGAAATTTGCCAAGAAAGGGATCACCGCCAAAAAACGACACCCTTTTGGCGTTAAAATCTCGGACATGTATGTTTCAAGGTTCGGCGGAAAGAACAAAAGGATTCGTTCCCTACTCAATTTCTCCTCTAAGGGTTGTTCAATTCCGCCGTCGTGTTCTGTATATCTCATCTCTACTCTCAAAACAGGATACTTTCAATGGCGCCTTCAATTTCGGAAACAACCAGAAATCCGAAGGAGCCATGACGGGAGAGTAGGCAGGTTGGCGAATGACTGCAATTGCATGTTTCGCCAAGAAAGTCAGTATCAGGTGCGGTAAATGAGCTGAAGCATTAATGTATCTTACGACACCTGATGAATGTTACGAATTGTTCCGCTTTGAGAATGACCAAGCTTTGAAAAAATTGGATGCAGCACCTTTGTTGAACCCGTTCAGTCAACTTGAGATAAATCAAAATCCGAAGAACATGTATGCCAGCACCTCACTCGATGGCCAGAAGGTTGGAAAGCGTGTCAAAATTCAAGCATGAGCATGAACCCTTTGAGTGCCAAGAAGCGCGATCGCGCTCATCATTACACTGGCCAAAAATGTCTGGAACGCGATCGCACTCCTGGCTCAAGCATGAACTAATACGATCTCCATTTCGTACTTGTCGATTCTTGTTTATTGTTTTTTTTTATTCCGCACGTGTATTTATAAAAAATCTAAAAAATACGATCTCTATTTCATACTTGTCGATTCTTGTTTTTTGTCACTTATGTTGACATAATATTTATTGGAATTATAACATTTTTTTATTTTTTATTTATTTATTTTTTTTTTTTTTTTTGAAATACTTTTCGTAAATAAAATGTTCCGAATTTAACTAAGAAATATATACAGACGTGTGAAAATTATTAGAATAATTGTGAAATTTACATAAAAATCTTGTTATATTAAAGAAATAATACATTTAAAAATTAATGATACATTTAATATTTAGTGTGCATCCTCTTGTTTTGTATTAAAGATTCGAAACGTCTTGGCATACTTTGTGTAAGTTTTTGGCAATTAATTTGTATTTCATTGTGATGATGCCAAAGTTGGATGAATTTTTCTATCAGAACATTCTTGTTTATGATGTTGCATTTCTTTAATTCAATTAAAGAAAACATTTCCATGGCCTGGAAACAGTCCAGATATGAACCCCATCGAGAACCTTTGGGACATTGTAAAGAAAAAATTAAAGAAATGCAACATCACAAACAAGACTGGTGTGATAGAAAGACTCATCCAAATTCGACATCATGACAACAAAATACAAATTAATTGCCAAAAACTCATACAATGTATGCCAAGTCAAGTATGCCATTATTTCTTTAATAAAAAACAAGGGGATGCACACTAAATATTAAATGTATCAATATTTTTTTTTTAATATTTCTTTAATATAACAAGTTTTATAGTAAATTTCACAATTATTCTAATAATTTTCACACGTCTGTATATCTTTTTAAATTTCTACTTTTATCTAGCAGCGTGGCACTTTTAGCAAATTCTCTAAAAATAATGTTGGCACACAAAGGGTTAAGCTGTCTCCTTTCAATATGCACCAGAGACGCCGTCTTATAATCGCTACTGTGAGCGGGAAAATTCATAGTCGGATAGTTATCAGACAGATCTCGTATATCGCACAAATAAACGTTATGGAAATTTAGATTTTTAACACAAATCTTTGTATTTCAAATAAAGCATTTGTGTTGTTGTAAAAAAAGCAGCTATTTAAGTAAAGATTATAGTAACGATAAGAAAAGCATGATATTTACACAACGATGTATGCTTTTATCCCATTAAAAAACGAAATTTAGCTTATAAACAGTCACCCTCTTTAAAACCATTGATTAGTTTCAAGATAATTCGTTGTTAAAGAAATAACAATAAAGAAATAGAAAATATTTTTTTGGCCACGTCATAATTCAAAAGTGATTTGAAGTAGGAAAAACAAATTTTTACTTCTGCTTTGAATTCCTTTCTTCATCTCAATAGCGTATTTCAGCTTTGCACTTCTCACTCCAAAAAGAAAAAAATAAATAAATTGGGATTATTTTGCAAATAGAAAGATAGCGTCGTTTTCTGTCTTAAGAATGAAGTTTTCGAAAAAAAAAAAAAAAAAGCGAGGAATTTTAATTTTTAATCCGATGTTTCCCGCAATTGTTCTAGATGTTTTGATCTCTTTGCACGTTTCCAGAAGTTTATTCTTAAAGGAATGTACTCGAAAAGGCAAAAACAGCGAATAAAAATGTCTCTGGGCAGTTTCATTCTTCTGATTAATCCGGATTAAAAAAGATACCAAGTATATTGATTCAGATGTGTGACAGATTTGCTGGCAGAAATCTTACAGTAAGAAAGGAGAAAAATAAATTGAAATGTATTTAGAGTAATTTATTTTTTAATATGATAATATAAGCTTTCCATTCTTTGATTGCCATGCTATTTGAAAACTTGAAAATGTTTTATTTATATGCTACAGTGTGAAGAACATTGTTAGTATTCAGAATTGCGGACATATGACTGCTTAGGTGAAGGAATTAGCCTTACATACTTGAATTAGTTAAGGTATTTTGTACTTTATGCATCATACTTTTTAAGGCATAAATAAATTATGAGCTACAGATTAAAATTTAATAGAAAAGAGTTTAACACAAAGAGAGAGGCCGTTTTAGAAAACATTATTAAAGATTTGGATATAATCGAGCCATCTGCTAGTTAGAAGTATCTTGCATACCGAATTTACTAACACACATGCGTCAAAACACAAAAAAAAAAAAATATTTTTATACGTCGCATTATCTACCATACATAGATTTTTTATGTTGTTTACCACCTGGTATATGGCATGGTTCTATCTATATTTCTGAGCATCCGCTACAGCCTGCTTTCTATAAAAGGTTAACCCTTTAATCCCTGACCTAAACAATTGTGTAGGTGATACTAAAGTAAAAGAAAAAGACTATTTCCTGTTTTTGTGAGATTTAAAACCAAATCTCCACATTCATATGTTAATTGGCTTAAGATTTTTTTTTTTAATAAGACAACTAGATGGCACCAACTGCAAGGCAGGATTAGATTTTCTCTCTTAAAAAGATTATATCATCTAACAGCAATAGACAAAAATCATGTACTATGGTAATTTCTTTTTTAAATAATTTTGAGTGTGTTTGCTTGGATTTAATTTTTCTTTTCATATATTTTATTCATGATTTTAATAGATTTTGTCCTTTATAAATTTCATTAGGCTTTACAAAAGTTGAAAAACTAATGACCTACACAATTGTGTAAGTCCTGCATTTATCATTTCCAAAACAGTTGCAATTCCTAATATTTAAAATATTTATTTTAAGTAATTTTTAAAGTTATGTTTTAGCAATTTATTTTTTATTAATTACATTTTTAAAGTGGATTAATGTTAAATTAATAGGTTTGTACTATTCATGATTTTTATTTAAAATATATACTATTCGATAAATAATATGCATATGTAGCGGATAGTATATTTCTGTTCATAGTTATAGATACCATGTATGAGTTATAAATTTTATATGAGTTATATTCATGCCACGAGAAAGGTTTTTAAATTTGATAAATTCATTCCATTTTGTCGACACAGCAAGTAAACCACCTGGAATGAATAATAAATTATGGAAAATTCAGCAAATGCTCGACAGATTCCGTAGTGTCTGTTTGAATTTACCAAGAGATCAGGGAAATTTTTCCATAGATGAACAGACGATTCTTTTTTAGGACCTGCCTCAGTGAAGCAGTATGTAAAAAACAAACCACACTCTGTGGTAACAGCATCATCTGTGATAGTTTTAAATTTTGTAGTATACCAGTGGGAAAGTACAAACCTGGTTCACAAGAATCTAGGCTTAGGACCTGCTGTAGTCCTTACTCTGGTTCAGACCTAGTTTTATGTACTTCGATCAGTATTTCAACACAATACCGCTGTTGGAAGAACTATAAAGAAATTGGAAGGAACAGGCACAATCCAAAAAGAGTGAAGGGCATCCCATTTGTCAACGGCTCTTAAAAGAGAGCTGAGAGCATCGAGCAAGTCTCGGAAAATGGATTGTAGTGGTCGAGTAGAAAGACAATAAGAAAGTTGTACTGGTGTCTACGTGTACAAGATGTAACTCTCTGCAGATCGTCAAGCAGTGGTCGAAGGAAGAAAAATTTAAAGCCGATGTCTCTTGTCCGTCCAGCGTTATGAGCTACAACGTATTAATAGGAGGCGTGGAGATTTGCGTTCAACAAATGAAGGCATATCGAATCTAGTTTAAAACAAGAAAGTACATCTTGAAAACAACGGTTAATTTCCCTGACCTGGCTGTAGTAAATTCGTGGTTTCTCTACAAAGGAGATGCTAAAGCAAACAAGATGCTAACAAGTTAAAGCAAACAAAAAAGCAAACAAAAAATCAGGCCCCGATTTAGCACCTATTGCTAGCAGTGCCATGTATCGCTGCTGTTTTAAACTAAAATCGAGAATCGCTGTAAAAAAACTCCTGACATCTTACATAACCCTCCTGTAAGAATTTTTTACAATAGCTGCCACCATTTGCAAGTTATTGAACTTAAAAACCAGTCAATCCAGTTTAGTACACCCGGTATGTTCTATATAAAATTCAACATTATTAACCCATCGAGATCAAATTTTTCACTTTAGAACGTGGAATACTTTACACTTTAGAATATTGAGGAGAATATAAGGTAGATTTAAAGATGGACATACCACCCCTTCACTTACGTTACATTATTGTAAATATTCCCATAAAGTATTTTGATATTTTTTGCTGAATGTGCAGATGGAAATCTGCAATTCGAATTAATTAAACAAGTTGAACTTTTTAGTAAGATGCTACGAGGAACTTATACAGAATCAGCTTATTTATATTTACATTAAAAAGGATTAAATCAAAACTTATTTTAATTACATCTTTGTTCATCCATTGCATAACATGTATTTTAACCCACCATTTTTGTAGACGAGCCCATCTATTCACGACAGCGCCCAAATCTACGTATTTCAAAATATCCTTCTCAAATGTAAGCATCAGGAGTGTATTCAAACGTGGATCGGTCATTGTTGTTCTTAGATATTTTTTCACAATTTTTAATTTACATTGTTCTTTCATTCGAGGCAACTGTAAATGAAGAATTTAGAGCCAGACGATTGACATGGTTCGCAAGTGGCAGAATGTATCTCAAAGGTTCTGTTTTCATGTAAATATCGTCCATTCTTTCAGCCTCTGCGCAGACGTCTGACAAAACTTTCATCTCTGCGTGTAATGCTTCCATATCAGTAATTGCCAATGTTTCACGAAAGACATTTGCCGCTTTCTTAATCAGAGTTAGTTTTTATTCTTTTCTTGTAATGGGAGGATACATTATTTTATTCAGTGGTGTGATTATGCTGATTAAAGAATTAAGACTTTCAGCTATCCCCAATGTAAGGGTATCCAGTACCTTCTGAAACTACATGCGTTAGAACATTAGAAGTTTGGGAGCAAAGCGATTGTTTCAATTACCGTCTAACTTCTTTGATGTCAATCTTCGTCGATACAAGTCTTCACTATTTTAAGAGTCTTCGACTTAAATTTTAAAAGTAACTAACTTGCACTCGTACTGGACATTCTTGCGAAACATCAGTGAAGCAATGAAGTCGAGCGATGACATTTTTCTTTCTTAAACCTTGTGGCTTGATCTTTGCTAACAGAAGTAGAGGAATCAACCATTTCAAAATTTGTAGGATACATTCATATGAGATCCAAACTGCTTTCAACGATTCCGTTCGAGCACTCCATCTCGCCTTAGAAAGATTCCGCAGTAGAAGAGCATTTTCTATTTCATTGAGCTTGTCTAGTAATAGTTTCTTTCGTTTAGTACTTGCTGTGAAAAATACAAACATCTTCCAGCACTTCGAAAACATCACCTATAATATTGCTGGAATTGCAGATATGCGAAACGAAAGTGTTGAGTCTGTGACATTGACAAGGAATATATCGCACAATTCGACCTACGATTTCTAAAAACGTCTCCTAGTCCTAAGTGCCGTTGAATTCCCCAGACATGCTGTTTGTAAAACCGTATGACTGGAAAACTACCTGTTCTATTTCGAGATCATTCTTCGTAAGGATGTGCGATTTCTAGCATGCAAGGTCGACATTGGTTTTATCGACTTCTTTTACAACTTCCAAAAGCCGATCGGAGTTTTTCCATCTTTGTCGACATATTTCAATACAACAGCTGATCGATTATGGTGCGAAGCATCTGGTGTTGTATCTGCCATAATTCCATAAAATTATACTTCTTGAATATCTCTGACTATCGTTTTGCGCATTGCTGAAGCAAGAAATTCAATCATCTCGTTTTGGGATGAAGCGGAAAGGTAAGTTATGTAGTATGGCCTTAAACGTGTGTCCTCAAACATTTCCTCAGTTGTGGGTTATGTCTGGAAATTAGTTTCAGAATTTGCCAAAAGTTTCCATTTTTGTATTTGTCACTTCCACAGAACAGACCTTGTCTATTCCGCATTCGCGTAGTGTCCATCAAGATTGCTACAATTTCAGTTCTGAATGCAAGATGTTGCTGTTGCTCTTCCAGAATAATCTGTTTGCGCTTGCTGTCGTCTAGTAAGTGATTATGCGTCATTATGAACTGACAAAATAGTAGACCGGGAGCCGGCAGCACAAACAATCACCTCATCGAGTTCACGGATGAAATTACAGAAATAGTTAAAACTCGATACGCATATTAAAACGCAATCGGTCTGCCAAGTCATATCTTGGTGGAAAACACATGAAAACCTGATTTTAGTGGGCGACTCGTAGGTTTACCATTGTGTTTTCCTGCACCCAAAAGTATGAAAACATGGAGGACTGGGAACAGGAAAACACAATAGTAAAGTCATTTGAATGATAAGTTTTTAAATTATAAACATTCAAAATTCAGTGCTTCTAATGTTAAATTACATTTTCATATTTTTATTTATATCTCCTGAAATTATGCTTCTAGTGTGCTAATTTTTTGTGTAGCAATAATACTAATATACCCAAACATAAATACGGTGAATTTGCAATTTTTATAATTTTATGACATGAATTATGAATTATGAAATTAATATTCGAAAAAATTATGAATTACAACCTACAGTTTTTTTTTTTTTTTTTGATGGATTTAGATTTATTAAGTCCTGCTGTATGGAAATCCAAAATTTCACATTTATTTCCCAAGTAGTTTTCAAATTATGCTTAAAAAACGGCAAAATGATGGTTTAAGGGACCGTTTATCATAGAAGTGACTAAATATTTTGAAATTTCATCTACTGTCCTGTAATCTAGCAGGCTTCATTGACTGCTTAAGGTGCCTTGATCAAGAAGGAGGCTCTCTCGGTTAACAATCGAGTACTGCACTTCATTTTGGATACAGCCCTTAAAATACGCTGGTTATAAAATAATTAATTTCTCAGAAACTTATCATACGAATTGCATAAAAATTTGTTTTTAGGCGAACTGAAGGGTGTAGAGTTCATCTATGCTGTCAGAATTGTGTACTGCTATTGAAAAAAACAATGTTATGACTCGTTTTAATATGTAGATGGCCCCCTAAGCAAATTTTATATACATCATTTAAAAATAGACTTTATTTCCAATCGTTCGGTACCAGTAACTTTCTTCTACGATAATTTGTTGAGGAGTTAGTAGGGGGTGTTTACTTTTTTTTCCCACTACTGTACCTTCAGTAGATAAAGGGTTAAAGTTTCAGTATGTATGGACCTTCCAATAACCCTTTAAGACCCGAAACATTTTCACATTTAAATATTGCATTCTTCTGGTTATTAACTCTATACTGACCCTAATGACACTTAAAAAAATAATTTACAAAATTTTCGTCACCCCCTGGAGCGTAGTGAGTACCCGCACGAACGTGCGGGTTGGGCTTTTTCTGTGAAAGCCACACCCGCACGATCGTACGGGTTAGGCATTTCCTGTGAAATCATTACTTATAAGCTGATTCGGGAAGTATTGGCTGAAGTACTGCAATGGAAACCTTACTGGCTCTAAACCCTAAAGAAGAAGAAAAAAAAATAATATTGGAGATGTAGTTATCGGCTTCAAAAAAATTACATTTTAATTAATTTAAAAATGTTTGAGATATTTTTAAAGCTTTTCTTATGATATCGATTTTATTTTTTCTATAAGTCTATAACTTTTTTTATTTAAAACTTAAGAAATGAAAGACATGCCTGCAATTGCGTGAAACCTAAAGGTCCAGGATGTGGTACAGAAATGAACTTCTTAACATCCTACTTGTTTTTTTTTTTGTTGTTTTTTTTTTTTTTTTTTTTTTTTTTTCATTCTCCTTAGCCTTTGCCGAAACTGGCTTGGAGGTAGAAGTTTGGGGAACGAGTTCAGGGGACTTTGGTGAGGAAGAATGATCCAAAATTGTCGTTTCTTTAGAAAATTTTGTATTTTTTTCTCCATCGAGCTAATCGGAACATGACTGTCCTTCTAATAAATCTGCTTCAAATGTTTTGTCCGCAACCTCGTCATCATCCGAGAAGCCACTAAATTCAGAGTCTACTTTATTCATCAATTGCAATATTTCTTCTTGTGTGATAACTTATTTCCGCTTAAACATCTGAAAAAGTATTTTATTTTGCTTTGTTAGAAGTTAACAAAGTATTCCATAAAAATAATAAAAAGTATTAGAAAATTTTATTAATTGAAACGGAAAAAAAAAAAAATTAATTGAAAAGAAAAAGAAAAATTATTTCATCTATGACAACACCCAAGAAAATATTATGGCATTAATTATATAACAACATACATCCAAAAAGGGTGTCTGGCTGTCACCAAAATTATTGAAACAGCAAACTAAAATAACATTGGGAAAGCTCTTACCTTTATAGTAGCACTGACGTAACGCCCAAGTCGCTCGATCGTGCGGGTAACGAAATCTTGAGTCCTACACTGTTAAAACTTTTGCAGCATTCTGGCAGGTCATTCGACAGTTTTTTGTAAAAACGGTTTCATAACCATAATTTAACTATATTCTGACCATAAAATGGCCAATAATATGGTCAGAATAATGTTAAAATTACGGTTGTGTAACCGTTTTCGGAAAAAACGGTCAAATGACCTGCCAGAATGCTGCAAATTTTTAACAGTGTACGAGCAACACAAATAGTGTATAATTAATGTTTTTTTTATTATATTACACTTATTTTTTTAGACATTAAAGCAAAAATATTTATCTAATCAATTAGAAATATACTAATAATTACCTTTTGACGACAGATAAAATGATGAGCTGTATCCGTTGTTCTTGTAAACAAAGCTAGTCATGCCGGCTAAAAGTAAAATATGCACTACAATCGTCATATGTTGATAAAAAATGATACTTTATTCTTTTTGCCAACCAGAACGATCATTCGATTCGGGTTTTTATTACATACTTTTGTTTCAGAAGCAAAAATTCACACGAATGTCTAACACGCACGATCGTGCGGGTTGGGTCTTAAAGGGTTAAACTCACCGTCTTATAAATGATTACATCTCAAGAAATAATGCAGATTTTTTAATGGAGTTTTTTGCATACTGTTGAGAAATTTTAAAACATGCAGAATAAGCCAAAAACCGATAACTGTTTTTTTAAATGTTTAAAGGTACTGTGTTTATTGTGGGGAGACTGTTCCCTCACTTGAAAACGGCCGTTCCGTAATGTTAAACCAATGGGCAGAGTTGTTTTCGAATTTCTCGTTTAAATTTGAAATTTTTTTAAAGATTTCTTTTGCATAGGATAGCTGAGTTCGATCTTTAATATGGCTGTTTTTCGCTTTTTCGATTTCGGTTGCAGATTTTTTAAATAAAGGTACTTCCACTTTCGGAATAGCATTGCGATTTTTTTCGTTGCCTGTAGGATTCGTTAAACTTTAATTGTTTCGGTTTGTGTCGCTTTCGGAATGAGATTTAACTTTTGAGGTTTGGGTTCGGATTAGAGTCTTGCGCGTCCGGTCGTACCCAACCTGAACCTGAAAATTCCATTTGAAGTCAACCCGCAACCCAATCCGAACCCGAAGTGAAAGGAAAGTAAATCAGGCTTTAGTGCTTGTTAGAAAAAATAATCTACAATGGACCTTATGCATGCGACCTGAGGTCGAGGCTAAAATTCGTCTGCTGGCGGTATTTACTGTCGGTGTTCAGCATAGCAGTCTATGGAGTGTGAGTTAATGCTTGTTTGTTAAAAATACAGCAAAAAAAAAATCTTCGTTGTAGCAGCATATACTTGATAAATTGTAATATAAATTCAAATTGTTGTTCTTTATGCGAGAAAATTCCCTAAGCTTGCAAAATTTCTGTTAAAATGTATGCACTCAACCAGGATCAAGGCTAAAGTCGTCTGCTAGGCTAGCGGTGTTTGCGCCTGCGCATACTGGCATTGCAGTGGCTAGAATAACAGATGAACATCTGGCTGACGTCATCTGCATAAAGTCCATTATATCTCTAATACCAATTTTATGTTTTATAATAGAAAAACGGACAAATCTGTATTCTTTAATATTCAAATACAGTCAAACCTCGTTAACGCGAACATACTTAACGCGAATCACTTTCAGCACGAACTGTTTCCGATTGGCCCATCCAGTTGTATGTAATGTATTTAAGTTCGGATAACACGAACTACTTCTTTTAACACGAACAAAAAAAGTTTCCCCTTGAGTATTCGCGTTAACGAGATTCGACTGTATAATAAAACACCCGAATAGCGGACACCTCGGATCATTGATTGGATCTCTGCATCGTGTCGGGTTGTCCCTAATTTTCTTTTCTTGAGTCGGGATGATTCTACCTCTCGAATCGCGGGTCGGGTCGGGTGCAGGTAACCCCGATGCAGGACTCTATTTCGGGTCGATTCGTTTTTTCAAAAATGTCTAGAAAGATTTTTTACTGATGATGCCTTGTGATGGAAACGTTTACAAGTTTTTTAATTGTCTCTTTTCAGTTTTTTAAAGTTTTTACACTGTGTATCCAAAAGTCTGTCTGCTTTTGCTTAATTTTATAAAAGTCATAAACTCTAGAATATTTTCTCAGAAGGTAAAAGTTACATATTTGAACATTAATGAGTATTAACCAGTTCATGTACCTACATAAGAAATAAACATGATACTAGCGATAGAATTGTAGAGCATTTATCCATGCTTGTCTTAAAACATGGATTAACCTGCAGGTTAATGGTGATGAATGTCCAAAATAAAGCATGCTTTCATTTAGGGTTTGGTTCGGGTTCAGACTTAAGTTTTTCACTTTCGGGTTGAAGTATGTTGGGTTCGGGTCGGGTTTCGTGATGGCTATAAAAAATAAGTCCAAACTCCCGTTCAGACCCCCCCCCCTCCCATCCCAGGTTTTTAAAATCAAGTTAACAATGTTCTGTTTTAAAAAGATTACCCAATTACGACAGATACATTATCACGACCCGTGGCGGTCTTCTGTAATCAGATAACCAACTATTTTGCTTTTGACTTTGGGGGCTGGGGGGGGACTTTTTCGGTGGACAAGGCCGCATTCACCCTCGTTGCGACAGCTAGCGGCTTTTTTCGTAATTTATTAAGTAAGATCAATTACGCATTTTAAAATCAGCTTGCATAAAACGGTTAAGTACAAGATATCGTTGCCTTCAGGGAAGTTATAACTTCTTAGAAGAAACTAAATAATGTCTTAAATAATGTTCGCACGTAATAATTTAAATATCCTAAAGTTTTCTTTCTTTTTCAATATCCACGTGTCACATATATTTCGGCTGAAAATGCAGTGTTTGGAAACGCTATAAGAAAATGGATTTAAATATGATTTTTAAAATCTATCGTTTTAAATAAGTCATCAGTTTCTTCAGTAAATACTTTACACAAAAACTAGATGAATTATTTTTAAGGTTTCTTTCTTTTATTAACCATTTGGAAAAATGGTTATTGTCCTGGTCAGGGTAGGAAATCAAAAGCATATCTGAAGCTTTTGATTGGTTTAATCTGCATTTTATTCGTTTTCTGATGGGTATATACAGTAATCTGTATTTCCCTTTAATTTCAACAGAGATGGATACCTTCTGTTGCCACTATGACAAAAAAGTAATCAAAACTACAAAAAAAAAAGAATAACTCAGAAACAAATTGAGATACAGCTTTCAAACAAATTGCATTTAAAAGTACATTTTTTTTCTCTATACGACGGTGTAAAAAGTAATAGTGCGGGATGTTTAAAAGTTTATGAATGAAATTTCATTTTAAATGGGTCGTCAGATTTCTTGGAAATCGGACGATGGAAAAGCCAATGAAATGCTTGGATAAGTTGGTACGTTGGTAAGTTTCAGGTGGATAATACGTACGAGTAGCAGGCGACTTTTGTCGCTTGGAAGTTTTACGTGTCATAGCACTAATAATGTTTAATTCATGGCGTACGTAATGTAGGATCAACTCCGTGCGATTTTTTTATGTCTTAAATTTTAGTCTGAAAAAATCATTTTCCAAATGGTCATTGTAATTTGTTAAATTGCTTTTTTTTTTTTTTTTTTTTAATTTACGTATAAATATATTTTCCAAATGACATGTGTATGCACTTTTTTAATTCTGGCACCAGTAGGTAAAATAAAGGTTATTTCAAACTATGAATTAAATCTCTATTCAAAAAATGATATTTTTAATTTTAAAAAAAACGGAAATAAATTTAGAAAATTAGACAAATATAAAATAAAAAAGAAAAGTGCCCAGCTAAACTGATGGCATTGAGCTCACAGGCTATTCACACTAATTGTATATTATACTCTTATTTTAAAGAATAATGCCCCTCAAAAAAAATAAGTGAAGGGGAATTAGCCCCCGTTTCCCCCTTTATACTTAACCAGTGAACCTCCAAATGTAATCAGGGAAGCTCCTTATCATAATTAACCGGTATACCAAATTTGGAGCAAAGCGAATAATTCTGCATGAAAAACCCGTTTATATAAATTAAGGGGGTGGACTAGCCCCCCTTCCCCCCTTTATCTTAACCAATGAACCCCCAAAACTAATCAGGGAAGTTCCTTAACACAATAAACCGGTATACCAATTTCGGAGCAAATCGAATCATTCTGCATGAAAAACGCATTTATCTAAATTAAGAGGGGCGGGCAGACCTCCCTTTTTCCCCTTTATCCTTAACCAGTGAACCCCCAAAACTAATCGGGGAAGTTCCTTAACATAATAAACCGGTACACCAAATTCGGAGCAAATCGAATGATTCTGCATGAAATACCCATTTATCTGAATTAAGGGGGTGGACTAACCCCCCCTTTTCCCCCTTTATCCTTAACCAATGAACCCCCAAAACTAATCAGGGAAGTTCCTTAACATAATAAACCGGTATACCAAATTCGGAGCAAATCGAATGATTCTGCATGAAAAACCCATTTATCTGAATTAAGGGGGGTGGACTAATCCCGTTTTTCCCCCCTTTATCCTTAACCAATGAACTCCCAAAACTAATCAGGGAAGTTCCTTAACAATAAACCGGTATACCAAATTCGGAGCAAATCGAATGATTCTGCATGAAAAACCCATTTATCTGAATTAAGGGGGTGGACTAACCCCCTTTTCCCCCTTTATCCTTAACCAATGAACACCAAAAACTAATCAGGGAAGTTCCTTAACATAATAAACCGATATACCAAATTCGGAGCAAATCGAATGATTCTGCATGAAAAACCCATTTATCTGAATTAAGGGGTTGGACTAACCCCGTTTTTCCCCCTTTATCCTTAACCAATGAACTCCCAAAACTAATCAGGGAAGCGCCTTATCACAATGAACCTAGAAAAAATTTTTGAAGCAAATCGGATGTTTCTATCAAGAGTTATCGCGTTACGTACATACATACATACATACAGAACGGGCGGGCACATTAGCTCTCAGGCTTTGATAGCCTGTGAGCTAAAAATGATTTGACAATGCACAACACAACTTGTATCAAATATGTACCTCCAAAAGACATTTACATTGCTATACTCAGTTTTTGATTCTATAATATTTATTTAATTGAACTATTTTGACTGTTTTGAGCATTAAATAGCGCTTAAGGCTGTTCTCGA
Organism: Maratus speciosus; assembly: GCA_963932465.1. Taxonomy (NCBI): domain Eukaryota; kingdom Metazoa; phylum Arthropoda; class Arachnida; order Araneae; family Salticidae; genus Maratus; species Maratus speciosus. Next base: position 679,643,027 of record OZ010787.1, on the reverse strand, counting down.
ATGCAAAAGGGCAACATTATGACATACGTTTTAATTTATTTTTGTTTGGAAATGCATGAAATTAACAGATGATGTTCAGAAACCATGTCATCAAACTGTTTTTTCCGTTTTTTTTTTCTTCCAAAAGCAATAGATTTTTCAGAAAATAGTGTCAAAGTGGGCATTTTGAACCGAATTTCTCCACCAAAGAAGAATAAGCACTCAAGGAAGGGTGAAAAACGTCTTCGTCACGTGATCAAAATCGCTTATGACCCAATAGGTAATTTATGGATCAAAAAATGGAAAACACAGTTCGATTCCAAATCGCTTCCCTTGTCAGGCTTTCCAATTTTATATATTTCCTTTTAAAAATGAATTTGCAAATCGTCAAAACGTTTTGCGCTTGTTGACCAGAGCAGTTGAGAACAGCCTTATGTGATTATTGTTTGTAACTTTTAACTATAAATTAAGAAAATACTAAATAAAAATGAGTATTTCATAACTTAAAAATATTAATGCTCGTTTAGTATTTTTGTTAATTTTTCAATTTATATTTCCGTTTCACAGTCTTACACTTATTTCCCCTTTTCATACAGAAACTGTGGGACTGATTTGGATATTTATTTTGCATATATAGGAAGAAAGGAATTCCCATTTTCTATCTTTCCGTTAAAAAATGAATTTGTAAATGTGTCAAAACGTTTTGCGCTTGTTGCGCCTTAAAATAATTTTGCGTTAAAAAAACTCTCTGCCTCGGAGTGTTTATCACACATTTATCCGTACTTACACCAGGTTTCTTGTGCGGTAGTTTTCTTTATTATTATTTTTATTGTATATTTATTATGAACTGAGAAACTCGAAAGGTCACAATAAAATTCCACTATGGCAGCGGCGGCAGCAGAAGTTTCGAAAAGCAAAGAGAAAGAACACTAATCCATAGTTTTAAATAATTATGAAAAAATAGTTTACAATTATAATTTTAGTATCAATTTTATCTCTTTAGAATGAAAATGAACGCATGTACATTCAATAATATACATATATGTATATACAGTCGAGCCCCGATTTAACGAATTGCAATTTAACAAATTTCTCGATTTAGCAAATTTTTTTATGGTCCCGACGAAAATGGAGCAGAAATACTTCGATTTAACGAATTTATAATCGCGATTTAACGAATAATTTTCTATGTAAAAAATAAATAAATAAATAAATAGAATATGAAGAATTTTTCTAATATTTATAAAAGATTTTCAATGTTCCTGATTGTAATTTTTTCTGAATATTATCTTGTGATTCAGAAATATTTACATGCGAAAATGTACATAACAGTGAGGTTATTAATTGCACTAGTAGTGGATCGGCTGAAAACGATGAGACATAGATGAAGCATTACATCATTCAAAGAAGCAGTCAGCAGCTTTGATACTTTGAAACGGTATTTAATGAGTCATAATGTTGAGGACACTGTTTTCACTGCTTCAGGAAAAAAATGACAAAGAAGTTTGGAATACAAAATCGAAAGAAAGCAAGTAAACAATCATCTACAAATCATATCTTATAATTTAACTATAATATTTGAATAAATGAATTTTTTTTCTTAATTACGATGCTTGTGATTTATAGTAATATAAAAAAAAATCTATTTTTATAGTGTATTTTCCTAAAGTAACAAATGTTTAAAATCATTATTAAGGCAAGTGAGCGTTGCTTTTTTATTTATAGCCATTTTTTAACGTGCTCTGTTGTATAATAAAAATTCCTTTGATTATCGCGATTTAACGAATAATCTCGATTTAAAGAACAAAGTTGGTAGTCCCGAACGATTCGTTAAATCGGGGTTAGACTGTATATATAATTTTTTTTTTTTTTTCCCTTACGAAAAATATTTAAGACTATCGTTTGCAAAAACGTATCAACCCGAACCCGACATGAAATAGACAAAACTTGACTCCAAACCGATCCGAACCCGAAACATTTAAAATTCCACACAATCAGCAACGAAAACAACTTGTGTCACCTCGGCGCGTTCCGAACGCAGATCGGGTAAAATCGGGTTACCCGTCCCGATGCAGGACTCTAATAACTGCCTAGCATTTAATATAGAGACATAGGATATAAAATAAATTAGTTTAAAATGAGGAATTTTTGTTTTTATTATTATTTTAAAATCAGAGAATTGTTTAAAATAAGCATTCCATTTCTTAATGATAGTTCAAATGAAACGGAATATAATTCTTGTTCTTTAAGGGGGACGGGTACCCTCCAGTTTTTGACTATGGATTTTTACTTCTCATTTTCGTAATTAAAAGATTGATACATATTCTTTACAACTGACATTTAGTGAAATATAATATCTAAATTTTCATTTAATATGCTTTATTTTGTTATATATTCAGCAAATAATTAATAATCTTCAAATTTTTTAGCTAGATCTAATAAAATCAATCCTGTTTACATTTCTGAATTATTGAAATTAGCGTTTGCTGGTGCTGCCATCTGCCTTTCAAAAGTAAAAATAATATTCCATATAACATCTTTCCTGTACGTTTTCAATTTTAAATAATGGTAAATAGGCTCCAAAAAATTTAATTTCGGTCTCGAAAATTCAGGTTAGTACCAAGCTTCAATATCTTTTATGAACAGCAACTATATTTCAGAGATTTAGTCAATTTATCGGTGTTTCATCATGATATCAACAAGATTACATGTTGGCGAGATTTCGGCGATTTAATGTTACCGGTTAATTTCGGCAACCCTTTCCTTAGGGTGGAGTTCATTTGACGCGCTGAAGATTGATTGATGCTTTTGCGCTATTTCTTTTCTGTATGGAATATATGTAGTATATTCGAACTGTTGCTACAAGAAAATGGATACTCAATTTGAATAGGAATTTATTTGTTTATTTATTTTTAATGTATGTTTATTTTTAATGTTGTAAAATAAGTTTTTTACCAGGCAAAGGCTCGTTGGTATTTTTTAAAAAGCCTGTCAGTAATTCCTAATCAGCATTTGTATTACAATAAAAATAATTATTTTTTTTTAATCAAAGGTTTTATGGCAAGTGAACTTTTCCTCTACTTCTGTAAGTACAGTTAAACTTCTATGACAGCCCCTCCCTGATAACGGACACCTCTATTAAAGTACATTTTCCCCTACCCCTAACAATTATATATCTGTGCATTTTTACTTCTCAATAGCATTCACTTCCGAATAGCGGACAAATTACACTATCCCGACGTGTCCGTTATTCAGAAGTTTTCTGTATTTGATTATTATTATAGTGTGTGGGCGGACGGAGGGGGGGGGGGGATAAACTGCCTAGTGGCGATTCTGTTCCGAATTTTCCGAAAATTTAAGGCACTCATTTTCGAAAGTTTATAAAATTCGATCATCAATCTGAAAATTCGGACATAAAAAATATCACGAATTTCGACAAATGGTCGTCGAAAAAATTAATTTTGTCAATTGTTTGCAGAAAAAACGTGAATTTCGTCAAAGAATCGAGGAAAAGACGCAAATTTCGGAAAAATCCCGAAAAAAGGCAAATTTCGTCAAAAGATCCCGAAAGAACCGCAAATCTCGTCAAAAGATCTCGAAAAACTCAAAATTCGTCAAGGGATCGCGGAAAACGCGAATTTCGTCAAAGGGCCGCGGAAAAAACGCGTAGTTACTGCCGGGAGTGGGTTCCCCCCCCCCCCCCTTCTGCTGTAACTTTCAGAAAATTTGCTGTGAATTTCAGAAATATATATATATTTTTTTTTTTACTCAGAATCACCCTTGAACTACCTTCTTACCCCTAGGCTAGATTTCTTTGGGCACCCCCTCCCTTCCTTCAAAATGATATATTTCAGTGTTTTCTGGTACTAAAAAAGGAAAGAAATACTTTTAGTGTAGTTAAAAAAACATTGAAATTTCATAAAACTGAAAGTGTCATAATATGACAAGTGGGGATTTTTTTTATTTCCTTTCTAGATGTAGAACAACATTTCTGTAAATTTAAGGTATTAAGGCCCAGGTGCCATATAAAAAAATTCATATTTAAATATATATATACAGCCCCTTATAAAACAAAAGCTTGATTTATACGCTCTTTTACAATTGGAAGAATGTTTCATCAGCAGTTTAAAAGATAATAAAAGCCACCTCTGAAATAAATTAATCACAAACTGGTAGCCGAAAAAATTCCAAGAATCCGCAAAAAAAAAAAAAAAAAAAAAAAATAATAAGAAGAAGAAGAACAAATTATAACGACCATTTGGAAAATGATTCTTTCGAAGACTAAAATTTAAGACATAAAAAATCGCACGGAGTTGATCATACATTACGTACACCATGGATTACATTTTTCGGTACTGTACATTTTTAAACTTCTACGGAGCTGGTCATTCCTTACGTACGCCATGGATTAAACATTATTATTCCTGCACCAATTTTAAATGAAATTTCATTCTTAAATTCTAAATATTCCACAATATTACTTTTTACACTGTCGCATAGAGAAAAAAATGTACTTTTAAATGCAATTTGTTTGAAAGCTGTATCTCAATTTGTTTCTGAGTTATTATTATTTTTTTTTTTTGCAGTTTTTATTACTTTTTTGTCACAGTGGCAACAGAAGTATCCATCTCTGTTGAAAGTATAGGGAAAATACAGATTACTGTATAGACCCATCAGAAAACTAACAAAATGCGGATTCAACCAATAAACGCTTCAGATATGTTTTTGATTTCCTACCCTGACAGAGGACAATAACCATTTTTCCAAATGGTTAACAAAAAGAAAAAAAAAATTGAAAGAAAATCTTAGCACCGGGCCCTTTTCCTTCCAGAACCCTAGGCTTCAGCTTGTTTAGTCGAATGGGTAATCCGTTTCGATTAAGCCTACCAAAATAATCAAAACGACCCCCCCCCCCCTACACACACATCCTGACTAGCAAGTTATGACCTTGGTTGAAAACATTACTTCAGTAGCGGATTTTATTTATGGAACAGAGAGCAAAATGTGTATTTTTAAATAAAAGTAATTATTTTATTTTGTTCAGTAGTATGTGCAAAGGTGATTCTGTTCCGAATTATTTGAAAATTTACGGCTTCCGGTTCCAAAAACACTTTAAAATCGATCATCAGTCTGAAAATTCGGGATAAAAAAATACGCGAATTTCGACAGATGATCGCTGAAAAAAATCAGTTTTGTTAATCGTCCGAAGAAAAAAAAAGCGGCAACTTCGTCGAAGTATCGCGGAAAAAACGCAAATTTCGTCGAAGAGTGCAGAGAAAAGACAATTTTGTCTAAGGATCGCAGAAAAAAGTGAATTTTGCCGAAGGACTTGGGGAAAAACGGGAATTTTATCAAAGGGCCACTAGAAAAACACGAATTTCTTCAAAGGTCTGCGAATTTCAGCAAAGGATCGCGAAAATAATGTGAATTTCGTCGAAGGATCATGAAGAAAATGAAGTTCTTCAAAGGGGTGCTTAGAAAACACTACTTTCGTCAATGTAACTCGGAAAAAAATGCGAATTTCGTCAAAAGATCGCAAAAAAGCGAATTTAATCAAAGTATCGCAGAAAACCCGTAAATTTCGTCAAAGGACCCCCCCCCCCCCCAAAAAAAAGCGAATTTCGTCAAAAGACTGAATTAAAAAGCTAATTTCGTCTAAGTATCGCCGGAAAAACGTGAATTTCGTCGAAGGATCGAAAGGTCGAAGGTCGAAAGCGAATTTTTCGCATGACACGAAAAAAGTAGAAAATTTCTAGAACTGGCTGCGGAAAAAACACGAAATTCGTCATAGGGCTGAGGAAAAACGAAAAATTCGTAAAACGGCCTAGGAAAAAATTTTGTCAGAGCACCGCGAAAAACGAGAGTTACGCCAAAGGACTGCAGAAAAAAAGCGAATTTCGCCAAACGGCCACGAAGAAAAAACGCGAATTTTGTGAAAGGGTCGCTAGAAAAATCTAGAATTTCGTCAAAGGGCCGCGAATATAAAACGCAAATTTCGTCGAAGGATCGCATAAAAACGGAAAATTTGTCGGCGAATTATGGAAAAAAAATATTTTAGTCAAAATGCTGCTTAAAAAAATGCTATCGTAAGGATATTAAAAACTGCTTATGCTTCCGTCAAACTATTGTGGAGAAAATGCGAACTTTGTCAAAGGGCCGCTAGAAAAAAATGCGGGACCGCAGAGAAAAAGCTAATTTTATCGAAAGATCACGAAAAGATAGCGAATTTCGTCAAAAGGCTGAGGAAAAACGTAAATTTTGTCAAATGGCTTCAGAAAAATGCAAATTTCTTCAAAAGATCGCGAAAATGCGAATTTCGTGAAAGGGCCGTACAAAAAACGCAAATTTCGTCAAAAGATCACGAAAAATGAGAATTTCACAAAAGGGCTGCAGAAAAAAACGCGAACTTTGTCAAAGGGTCGCTATAAAAAAACACGAATTTCGTCAAAAGGCAGCGTAAAATCTCAAATTTCGCGAAACGGCTGCGAAAAAAAACGAATTTCATCAAAAGACCGCAGAAAATCGCGTATTTCGTCAAAGGGCTGCGGAAAAAAATGTAAATTTCGTCAAAGGTTCACGAAAACAAGAGAATTTTGTCAAAGGGTCTTGCAAGAAATGCTAATTTCGCCGAAGGCTGCGGCACGAGAATACGAATTTTGACAAAGGACCACTATCAAAAACACGAATTTCGTCAAAAGGCAGCGTAAAAACTCAAATTTCGTCGAAGGATTGCTAAAAAAACGTGAATTTCATCGGAAGATCGTGGAAAAAGAAAAGAATTTTATCAAAGTGCTGCTTAAAAAACACTAATTTCTTCAAAGTATCTCGGAAAAAACGCGAATTTAGTAAAAGGGCCGCGCAAAAACGCAAATTTCGTGAACTACTAGCGAAAAAATTGTTAATTTCGTCAAAGGGCCGCGGAAAAATTCAAATTTCGTCAAAGAGTGGCGGAAGAAATGCGAATTTCGCCAAAGGGCTAAGAAATGCAAATTTTGACAATCAGTCGTAGAAAAAACATGAATTTTTACAAAATGCTCAGGTGCAAAACGCGAATTTTGTCAAATTACCGCCAAGAAAAACACTTATTTCGTAAAAGGGCCGCGGAAAAAAACGCAAACTTCGTCAAAGAATCGCGAAAACAAGATAATTTTGTCAAATGGTCGTGGATGAAATGCGAATTTCGCCAATTTTTTCAAAGGACGTATTAAAAAAATACAGGAATCTCGTCAAAGGGCTGAGGCAAAAACCTCCAATTTTGTAAAAGGGCAGCTAGAAAAAACACGAATTTCGTCAAAGGGTAGCGTAAAAACGCAAATTTCGCGAAACGGTCGCGGTAAAACCATTCATTTCGTCAAAGGTTCGTGGAAAAGGGAAATTTTTCAAAGAGTCGCGTAATAAATGCGAGTTTTGACAAAGTGTTGCGGGAAAAAAAGCGAATTTTGTATTAGGTCTTCTAGAAAAAACACGAATTTCGTCAAAAGGCTGAGGAAAAACGCGAATTTTGACAAAGGAGCACTAGAAAAAACATGAATTTCGTCAAAAGGCATCGTAAAAAACACAAATTTCGTCGAAGGAATCGCGAATGCAAACGTAAATTTCGTCGGTAGTTTGTGGGAAAAAAAAGAATTTTGTCGAAAAGCAGCTTAAAATCAGTGTTGGGTATGAACGCGTTCACTGAACGAAAGTTCACGAACTTAGTTCACTTTCTGTGAACTTTGAGCTGAACTTGATTCAATTTTTGATAAACGAACGTGAGCTGAACGAAAGTTCAAAAAATCCGTGAGTTTGAACGAAATTTCTAACTCAAGCTCAATTTTTTTCATATTTTATTTAAACTTTTTCCAGCCGTTAAGAACATGTTTTTCCGATTCAAATGCAATTCAGAAGTCTACACAGACTCGGGACGGGTCGAGTCTGATCATCAGTTTTCTGGGTCGTGCCTGGGTCTGGCTTTCGCTGGAAGATCGGACCAGGCCGATCTGGACTTATTTCTGGGCCTGTGCTTTATTCTTCCAAGAAGTTTGCGAATTTTCTGACCGAAAGAAAACTGAAAATTTCTGGTCCGGTCACAACGCTGTTTGTATGAAAATCACTGACCCGTCCCTGTCTGACTCTTTCAAAAATCTGTTTAAGGAACAACCTCCTTGGGTCAGCAATTTTTGCCGAAAATGCATATATTTTAGGTAGCTTTCTTTACAAAAAAGCTACCTATTGCAGCCGTTCGGAGGAAAGCGATTTCAAAAAATTTTGGTATATTTTCATCGATCATGACCCCCAGACCCCGAAACCACCCTCCGTTCAAAATTGATATATATATATATATATATATATATCTGACCTATGTCACACTGTAACTCCTGTAATTATGAACCGATTTCGATGTAATTCGGTGTGTACATAGTACATACCAATGTCTCGACCGAGTTCGTTGGCCAGCTTCATCCGTCGTTTTGTTTCAAAATGGCGGCCATTTAAAAATTTTAAAAAAATTTAAAACTTGAAATGTGGTACCAAAAAATTAAAAATGGAAAAATATTTTTCCTTTATGTATTTGACCTTTATACAAAGATTCCGGAGCAGTTTTTGTTTCGCCTATATCTTAAAAAATGGCTGAGTTATAGCATTTTGAATTTCTAGCGTGGCTGACATTTTGAAACGTCCTGAATTTTGTCACGCGATAAAAGGCGTATTTATTAACCGATTTGGATGTAATTCGGTGTGTACATAGTACATATCAATCTCTCGACCGAGTTCGTTGGCCAGCTTCATCCGCCATTTTGTTTCAAAATGGCGGCCATTTAAAATCTTTTTAAAAATTTAAAATTTGAAATGAGGTACCAAAAAATTGAAAATGGAACAATATTTTTTTCTTATGTATTTGACCTTTATACAAAGATTTCGGAGCAGTTTTTGTTTCGTCTATATCTTAAAAAATGGCTGAGTTATAGCATTTTGAATTTCTAGCGTGGCTGACATTTTGAAACGTCCTGAATTTTGTCACGCGATAAAAGGCGTATTTATGAACCGATTTGGATGTAACTTCGTTTATACATAGTACATACAAGTGTCTCGACCGGGTTCGTTGGCCAGCTTCACCCGCCATCTTGTTTAAAAATGGCGGCCATTTAAATTTTTAAGAAAAATTTAAATTTGAAATGTGGTACCAAAAATTGAAAATTGAAAAAATATTTTCTTCTTATGTGTTTGACCTTGATAAAAAGATTCGGGAGCAGTTTTTGTTTCGTCTATATCTTAAGAAATGGCTGAGTTATAGCATTTTGAATTTCTAGCGTGGCTGACATTTTGAAACGTCCTGATTTTTCTCACGTAATAACAGGCGTATTTATGAACCAACTTGGATGTACCTTGGAGTGTACATAGTACATACAAATATCTCGACCGAGTTCGTTGGCCAGCTTCATCCGCCATCTTGTTTCAAAATGGCGGCCATTTAAAAAAATAAAAAAATAAAAAAATTTAAATGAGATACCAAAGAATTGGAAAATGAAAAAGATTTTTTTGTATGTGTTTGACCTTAATACAAAGATTCCGGAACAGTTTTTCTTTCGTCTATATCTAAAAAAAATGGCTGAGTAATAGCATTTTGAATTTCTCTTGTGGCTGACATTTTAAAACGACCTGATTTTTGTCACGCGATAACAGGCGTATTTAAGAACCTATTTGGATGTAACTTGGTCTGTACATAGTACATACCAAGGTCTCGACCGAGTTCCTTGGCCAGCTTCATTCGCCATCTTGTTTCAAAAGGGTTGCCATTTAAAAAAAAAAAATTAATTTAAAATTCAAAATGAGGTATTAAAAAATTGGAAAATGAAAAAGATTTTTTTTATGTGTTTGGCCTTGATACAAAGATTCCGGAGCATTTTTTGTTTCTGAAAATTTGTTCTTTTGTTGATATCTTAAAAAATGGTTGATTTATAGCACTTTGAATTTCTAGCATGGCTAACATTTTGAAACGATCTTGTATTTGTCACGCGATAACACACGTATTCGCCTATTTCGATGTAAGAAGGCATGTGGATAGTATACATCAACACCTCGACCAAGTTCGCTGGCCAGATTCATCAGCCATCTTGTTTCAAAATGGCGGCCATTAAATTAAAAAATATATATATATTTAAAGTGAGGTGCAAAAAAATTAGAAATTGAAAAAGGTTTCTTTCTTAAGTATTTGATCTTGATATAAGGATTCAGGAGCATTTTTTGTTTGTCTTTACCTTAAAAAATGGCTCAGATATAGCAGTTTCAATTTCTATTGTGGGTGACATTTTGAAAAATCTGATTTTTTGCATGCGAGAGCCCTCCTATATATTAACCGATTCCGATGTGAGTGAGCATGTGCACAGAAATTACTAAGGTCTCGACCAAGTTCACTGCTTAGCCTCATCCACCATGTTGTCTTAAAATGACAGCACTTTAAGAAATTGCCGAATTTGGCAGCCAAATATAAGTTACTTTAAAGAAAAGCAGCTTGGATAAAGCTGACTAATTTCGCGAAATTCTCATTCATTATATTGATAAAAATTAGTATTGTATCTCCTATATTCGGTTTCCACTAAATTGAGCTTCGTGTGTTTGCATTATATAAGTTGGCTTTTTTTTAAATAAGGATTATGAAAGCTACCTCTTCCTCCCGGCACTGGCCGGAAGGACTTTTTAAATTACCATTATTCTACAATTAAAATTATCCTTAAAGAATAGTAGTACATATACATTTTTAGGGTGGGGTGATACAGTACTGTAAAACCTGTTACAAGAATCTGTGTATGACGAAAGCCTGTTTTAAGCGGAAAAATTTCTTCATCGGTACAAAATGGATATAATAATCCGCTTGAAAATAAATAATACATTCGAAAGAGACGACAGACTTGGTATAAAAGGATTTTCTCTCTCTTATATGTGATTCCGTCATAGAGGGTTTTTCGATATAGAATTTTTTAGATTTTTAAGTCTCCAAGCCATGCAAATGGATTGATGGTATTAATAATAATCAGATATTAATTTTACATACAAATAGCGATTCATTAAAAAATCAATATAGTTTACAATAGGATAGATAAAAAAAAAATGTAGGAGAAACAGTATTTTGGAACGGAGGTCCCTGTACTATGCAGTATATGGCACTTTTATTTAAAATGAAATATATAAAACATGGAAAATAGACTGTAATATATATATATATATATATATATATTTTATTTATTTTTTTTTTTGCCAGAACTTCTCGCACAAAACAAAATTTTAAACATATTCTTCTATATATAAAAAAAAGTTTTGATTTGGAAATGGACCAATGAAAATCTGCGTAGATATTCCCGGTAGATCGGCATCCTTAAGCATGGCTTTCATCGTTAATATTAAAAAAAAACTGATGCATACAAAAACATGAAAATCGGTGGTATTATAGAGAAATGTTTGATAAACACGCTGATGCAGACAGTTTTCAAATCGAAGAATTATTTTAAGAGATATTTAATGCTAAAGTTGGACAAAATCGTTCCAGTAAAAAGTTTTATTGGAGCAAAAACTATACATGAGAATTTAATCATTTTTAGATCATTTTATACGTTATAAGTTCCCGGTGTGCAAATTGTATTTATTTTTCTTATTTGACTCATTTTTTGAGGTTTTATTTCAATTTTAAATTCAAATTTTCAGCATTTCGAGAGATATTTTTTACATATTTTAGAAAATGTTATTAATTTAAACTGTTGCCAGTTGTATAAACAGCGCAAACAATGTTTACTTCAAATTAATTTTTTTTACACATGGCTTTTACAAACAGAAAAAAAGCTTTCAAATTAGAATTAAATGATTACATGTTAAAAACAGGAAAATTACCTCATAAGAACCATAGGCACACATGTCATGTACGTCATATACATATTGGTGCAATTTTTTTCCGACACCAATTTATCGAAAACATCAATAGCATAAACAACAACGTCCGGGTTACCATATCAAGCAAAATAACGACACTTTAGCACCAGTTAAGTACCCGTTGCGTATATTAAATTGGCGTCAGAAAAAAACTGCGTCAATGACATCTGTGCCGAACCATATTTACACAGAATCTTAAAATAAGAGAAACAAAATCTTAAAATAAAAAAAATCATTATTATGCGTTAAAACTTGTAATTTGAGGAAATTACGTCATATTTAAAATGGCAAAAAATATAGCAAAACAATTTAAATTGAAACTATATTTGCACGAGATATTTTGAGATAATCTTTTCAACTATTATCGTGAATTTGAAGACAGCGCAAATAATATTTCCTTCTAACAACAAAAGTATTTTCACGTGAATATTAATAAGAGAAATAAAACTTTGGTGTAAATTACGTCAGATTTGAAACGATACATTTAAAATGAATTGTTTAAAAGAACTATCTTATAGCGCTGTTAAAAAATACCAGGAAACAATGACACTGTTTACTTAATTCATTTTACATTAGCTTATTTTCAAATGTTTAACTAATTTTTTTAGTTAAATACGAAAACAGCCATTGTATCTCTTAACAGCAGCAGATTTGGCCTTAAAAATCCTCAATCCAAGGAAAATGAATGGAAACCCATTTACAGAGTGATCGCTACTTTTTTTTTTTTTTTTAATTCAATATTTTAAAAGCCGATCAAATTAGCGTGCTTTTTGGATTTTGGTGTGCCTGAACGGGGGTTGGCGAGCGTAGCTCGTAGGTGGCAGAGCCCCCTAGTCGACGTAAAAATAAATATCTGTACAGAAAAAATAACACTATACAGTCTGTTGATGCATTTGAAATTCCAAATTCTTCTCAAAAAGTTTAAATAGAACTTTTTTATTATTAGAAGTATAATATTTCGTGAATAAAATGAAAGAAAATTAGTATTAAAAATTTTCTGATGCTAACTCGAATTTTTTGAGTAAAGATTTAGCAACACTGTTTTTGACCTGTATAGTGGTTAAAAAGGCTAGCGGAGACGAATATTTAGCAAACAATTTTCAATTTTTTAACACAATTATATATTTGCATTGTACTGCTTTTACCGCTGAATACTGGACATCTTACAATCTATACACACATAATATGTCTACCTGTGCAGAAACTATCACAAACATTATATATGTGTTTTGTGTGGGTCGAAAAAAATTTTTAATGATATTTTTTATATAAAGAAAAAAATTATTCTTAACTGTACCGTAAAGAAAGAATAATCTATGATTTCATTTCTTATATACATTTTATTTCTCAAACACTAAATTGAATATATACTCAATTTTCTTCTAGAACATAACACTGCTCCAACTTTTTGAAGATCTCAACAACCCGATTAGTAAATAATTTAAATTTGACCGACAAGAATTATTGAAGAGTGAGCCCAATCCACAGTCACTCTATTCAATGATCCCGAGGTGTCTGCTATTCATAGGTTTCACTATATTTGAATATTACAGAAAATAGATAAGTAAATTTTTTATATAAAGGATAAAATTTGTATTAGATGATTGTAAAACATGATTTACTTTCCTTTCATTTCGGGTTCTGTTCGGGTTGCGGGTTGAAGTATTTCGGGTTCGAATCAAGTGCGGATTGAAATATGTCGTGTTGTGAGTTATCGAAATATTTTTTGTCTGTTTGTGAGACGAAGAATTTTTTTTTCCGGATTCGGATAGGGTTGATGGTTGACTTCAAATGGAATTTTCGGGTTCGGGCCGGGTACAACCCGATCTGCTCAGAACTGTACCTCCTGAAATGAATATTTAAAATAAATTTCGAACGGATAAATGTAAAAAGAAAAACACAAATAAAAATTGTCTTCCATGGTTTGTTCAGAGTTTAAAGCGCCGTGTCGAAAACTTCACATTTTTGGTTTTCTTGGTGTTTAACATTTTTGCGTCACTTACGACGAATAACATTTACTATTTTTTTCATATGTATAGAGATAGTTATGCGCGGGGGTACAGCTCAAACCGAATCCGAAATTCCATTTGAATTCAACCCAAAACCCGAATAAGCTCCACTCGCAACCCTACCCGAGCTCGAAATGAAAAGAAAGTAAACTATGTTTTAATCCAATTATGAAAAGTAATCTACAATTATGTCGCTAATACCAATTTTATGTTTTTATAGAAAAAAAAACAAGTCTTTACTGTTCAAATATTCAAAAAATTCATTCTTTAATATTCAAGTATAGTAAAACCTTTGTATAGTGGACACCTCGGGATCATTGAATAGAGTTCATCGGATCATGTTGTCCATAAATTTCTGTTTTCGGTGGTGTTCGTGTTATTTACGGCGGCCAATTATCTATACGGGGATATGAGCCGGAAAGGGGGGGTGTGAGCTCCGGGGGCGTCTTCCTAAGGGAATCTAACCCGTATTTACGCAAGGAAATCAAAGGTTCGAAGACCACGGAAAACTCCGAACGATTAGGCCAAGGAGCGCGATTGGGTTCGAACCCAGCACCTTCCGTCTACCAGCTTTTAGAGAAGAACCTATCGGCTTCCGTCTGCTTTCTGTCTTAATGATTTTAATTTCTTTCCATAGTTGGGTTTTTTAAAGTCGGGTTGTTTAGATTTTCACAAAAAAGTTTGAGCACAACTATGTTTCAGATAAAAATAAATACGTTTTTGAGTATCAATGAGTATATATTCAAATTGCAATATGAGAAATAAAATGTGTAAGAAATGTGATCATAGATTATTTTTTCTTTACTGTACAGTTAAGAACTTTTTTTGTTCTTCTCTCGGAATATGAAAAATATTGCCAGCATTTCATTTTTGATACACACACACACGTATCATATTTGTGATAATTTATGCACACACACATGTGTGTTACATGGGCTTGGGGAGTCCAGGGGGTATAATAGCCCAGATTTCCGACTGCACACCTAAGAAATATTTTATTAGTGAAAATACGATGAATTTTAAAAGAATTTTTTAAAGAGGAATAATACTATAAAGACAGGGCCGAAACTAGCTTTTTTTACACCCGGGGCAAACAGGCATTTTGGCGCCCCCTTCCCCCCTCTTCCGCTAAGCTATTTTGAAAGAGAATTTTACTGTTTCTAATATCCGGTTTATTTTAAAATTTAAAATAAGTAATCATAAAATACGCAAAACTGAACTACGTAATCAGTTATCTCAAATATTCATTCATTAAAACCTTGAAAACGGAATCGAAAGGAACTGAAAAAAAAATTCCGCTTTATACAGGATCCTTATCACATATCATTCTTGGATTTTTCTATTCTTTGACGTACCCCGAAAAGGACAATTTTAACAATCGTGCTAAACAGTAAACATAGACGTGAGAAAATCGACAAACAAAATTTTCACTTGGAGCTTGCCTTCCGCAGACGCCTGGGGTACGTGCATCCTCTGCCCCTCCCCCTAGTTTCGGCCTGATACCGAATCATGATAAAAAAAAATAAACCCGCAACTTTCACCCCATCGCAATGCTTTTTGGCCGCATTTTTATGGCCCTTTTTGAATAGGAAGAAAAGAAAAAAAAAGAAAAAAGAAAAGAAAGAACCGGACGTTGGCTATTCAGTACTATTATAGTAATGTTATCTCATCCTTATAGTGTACTATGCCACTATTTAGGGGTGTGGGAGGGTGCCTGCTAAAAACATGTCAAATATGAGATTGATTCTTTTATGGTCTGTTTAAGGGGAATTTTGGACAAAGAAATTTTGGATCCTGTAAAGTCTCGATAATGCCTGAAGCGCGAAGAGGAAATATTCTGAGGCAATTACACTTTTTGTCTAAGATCCTTTGCGTTAGAAATCTTTAAAATAGATTCTAGGAAGCAATATCTCTCTGTCTCCTCTCAAAGATTATCTGATACAGCAGTTTGCTTTGTTTAACATTTTCTTGTACAAAGAATGATTATGTATGAGAGAGTAAGCAACATTCGAAAGTATATTTGCTTTTATTAATAAAAAAATTATTTTACAGAAAGGAAAACAGTTTTATTGCTGCGATGATATTTCCATATAGGGAGGGGGAGAGGGAAGGTGCTAAGTTATCACTATCAGTAATTCCGGTATATCTATTTAGCAATATGTCTATGACTTTCAGTTTTACGTATTATTATTCACTCAGTTTGTGAACGTTTGTTTTTCAATTATCCTATATGTACCTTTTCAGAAATATTTTGCAATCATATTGATTTTAGAAAATTTCTAATATGAAATAAATATTCATTTCCTTTCGGATATTTCTAAATTAAAATATTTATTAAAGTTGAAGCATCTTTTTGCGGTGAAATACGAGTCATTCACGAATTTATTAGGAATAAAAATGTGTATTGTTATTGTGAAAAATGCAAAATATTATTATAAATGTATCAAAATAAAAAAGATCAAAATGCAAATTTTGTAATTTTTTGATGCAAATGGAAAAATATCAAAGTCCGAATTTTTTAATTAATTAAAACATGGGCCAAATGGGCCATGGACCTGGGATCCTTGATTTTTTTCCGGTGTGTGTGTGTGTGTGGGGGGGGGGGGATTTGGTATGCAATATTTGTAAAAGTTTTTAAATATATGTAATCTATTGTAAAAATTTCTACTGATTACAATCAATATTGTATTCTTTTAGAGTAGAATAAGATAGAAATAAAAAATACATTGATCTAAATGTTTATTATGTATTCGTATCTGAATTTTAAGGAAGGTTCCGTAAAAAAGTGGTGACATTAAGATGCCACGGCTTTTTGCTGTTACGTTTCACAACAAAGTAATGAAAATTCCATAATAAATACTCCGAAACCTTTCATATCAAAATATTTTAGTATTTTCACATGAAAAGTTTCGGATTATATATTATGGAATGTTTCTGAAAAATTGGAATGTAACAGCAAAAAGCTGTGGCATCTTAATGCCACCTCTTTTTTCCGGAACCTTCCGGAATTTTTTTTTACAATGCATACAAATGTGTAACTTTTTGGATTAAAAAGGAAAGAGGCCTGGCTTTAAGAAAATGATGCATAGGTCTGGATTTATATGAGGGCAACAGAAGAGAAAGCCATGGGGCCTTCACAAATTGCTAGTTTTGACAATTTTTTTCTTTAATTAGAAATGGGAAGTTTTATAAGTTACAAATAAAATATTGATTTTAAAAAGAATTTAACTTTAAAATAATACAGAATTTTTCAATCTATGTTTAATTCATTTTCAGTTTTGAGAGGGAGAAGAGGGTGGATTCTCGTTAAGACAGCAATAAATTGTACAGTTTTTCATTTTTCTATAACAAAAGATCTTTCAGAAATGCTGTCAAATTAGGTGTTAAAGTCTAATTTTCAAGAGGCAGTCTGTGAAGGGCCATGGTCTAGGAGCATTAACTTATAATAATAAAACATACGTTAACATTAATTTCATGGGCAAATGAAAAACTCTATTAGATTCGTAAGGAATTCAACGTGCAAATTTTATGTATTCATATGCAAAAAAGAAAGGGACATCCCCCCCCCCCCCCCTTATGTCAGCCATTTAACTTTTATCAGCGCTCGGTTGAACAAAATCCAGGGAAAGGGAACAAGAATTTTGGAATAAATGTGCTTGCTGTAGTCGGCAGCTCAGGTCGGTTTTTTAAAACGAAGAATATAGACATGAAATAAACTAAACTAGGAATTATTTTAGAACTCCTGGAACAAGACAGTTTTAAACATATAAACTCACATTAGCATTTCAGAAATTTTAACAATTAAAAAATGTATAATATTAAAAAATAAGTTTATGCCTTTTTTTTTTTTTTTTTTTTTTCAAAATTGGAATGTGAAACAGTTCATTTTTTTTTTTCGTCTTCCATTTAATATAAATTTGAAATGCACGAACTCAAATAAATAAATAATTTTTTTCTTTTAGGGGGATTAAGGGATAGGCTGAGAAGCAGAGATATCATGACAAAAGAATTTTTTACTATTCTTTCTCTTTGTGTTTAATTATTTTAAGTTATTTCAGGTGAATAAAGTTTCCCTTTTTTTAACCATTTGGAAAAATGGTTATTGTTCAGGGTAGGAAATCAAAAGCATATCTGAAGAGTTTTATTGGTTGAATCCGCATTTTATTCGTTTTTTGATTGGTCTGTACAGTAATCTGCATTTTCCTTTGCTTTCAACAGAGATGGATACTTCTGTTGCCACTATGACAAAAAAGTAATAAAAACTACAAAAAAAATTAATAACTCAGGAACAAATTGAGATACAGCTTTCAAACAAATTGCATTTAAAAGTACATTTTTTTTTCAATAAGACGGTGTAAAAAGTAATATTGTGGGATGTTTAGAAGTTTAAGAATGAAATTTCATTTAAAATGGGTCGTCAGATTTCTACGATGGAAAAGCCTTTTCCCGAAAAGCCAATGAAATGCTTGGATAATACGTAAGTTTCGGGGGTATAATACGTAAGTTTCAGGGGTATAATACGTAAGTTTCAGGGGTATAATACGTAAGTTTCAGGAAATCCGACGAGTC
Organism: Maratus speciosus; assembly: GCA_963932465.1. Taxonomy (NCBI): domain Eukaryota; kingdom Metazoa; phylum Arthropoda; class Arachnida; order Araneae; family Salticidae; genus Maratus; species Maratus speciosus. The sequence continues at coordinate 679,624,569 of OZ010787.1, read as the reverse complement.
GCAGGCGATTTTTGTCGCTTGCAATTTTTACGTGCAATAACACTATTAATGTTTAATTCATGACGTACGTAATATATGATCAACTCCGTGCGATTTTTTATGTCTTAAATTTTAATCTTTGAAAAAAGCATTTTCCAAATGGTCGTTGTAATTTGTTAATTTTTTTTCTTTTTTTTCAGAATTAGTGGCAAATAAAATGTAATTAAATTTCAAAATAAAGATGGCCGGAGAGATCCCTCCGAGACGGTGTTTGTACATATAAAATACTACTTATTTGTACGCATAAAATAATAAATGAAAACTAAAGATATAAATCGAATTATTACACTATAGTAGCAGAATATTCCCCCAAGTGACTGCGACAGATACTTCAGAGGCAAAAAATAATCGGTAGGTAAAATATTTTACAGTTGAAGTGTTAATTAATCAAACAATCACTGACCTGTGATGTCTTTATGCATTTTATTCATTTTTATTAATAATAATCTTAAGTTTTTGTATTAAGTACTAATAGAATTCGATGGAAAGTTAATCCGCAAAATAGAAAAGAAAATCTGCGACGCTATCTCCCGTCTTGAACTTTCTGCTACCGGGTATTACACCATCGCCATTTTGTAAGAATGAAAAATTATAAAAAAACAAAATGATAAAAACAAATTCTTAATACCATTGAGCGTTTGAAAATATATCTCCTGTGCTCGTTAGATTAAAAAAAAAAATTTCTCTCTTTTTATATACTATTATTTCATTAAAAAATATAAATAGAAGTCTCTGCGGGCGGAAAGAAATTTTCAAGCCAAGTGCGATCAGTAGACGGTTTTTCTTTTAGCTCGGTATAAAAGTTTAAAGTTCAGCCAGAACTGCTCCGAGCCGAGCTTGGCCCGTTCAAAAAAATTATTGACCTAGCTATTGAATAAAAATTATTGACCCAATTATTGAATAGAAGCTAACAGTTCGGCCCAACCTGCACAAAAAATTAATCGACTCGGCCCGACCAAACTGAACATATACTTTTTAAACCTAAAAGTTTAAAGTTTAACCTAAGGTTAAAATTGTCTTGTACGAGAAATTCTAACACAAAATACATATTTTATCGTTTTATTTCATGTTTATATTCTTCATTTTAAAAAAAGTGTTAAAAAAGTTTTTTTAATGCATCGGATTATATGCAAATGTCACAGTTATCATTAATATAAATCCACATTCTATGGCTTGGAGAATTAAAAAATTAAAAAATTCTATACAATAAAATCTTTTAAGACGGAATTGCATAGGGAAGAAAAAAAATCCATTATGGGCAGGCTGTCACATGAACAGGTTCATCGTCTGTTGTAAATGCATTATATTCTTTTCACAAGTACTGTTATTCTCAATTTACCTACATCAACATTTTTGTTTCTTAAACACGGGATTCCGTTATATCCGCAGACGTCACATCCTTTTTTTTTTCCCCCTGGTTTTACCATACTTTAATTTTATTGCCTAGAAATGCATCCACCCATCCTAAAAAATAATAAAAACAAATTATATCAATTTTAATTGGGGAATAACAGCGATTTAAAAAATCATGCATTTTTTGAAAAAAAAAAAAAGTTGTGCCGGTCCAAATTTTACTGATATTTTTACGAGGCTGGCCAGATTCGTGCAGGTCCAATGATTTTCATATGAGCTGGGTTGGAAGCGGAACTGAAAATTTCTGCTTGTTCAGACCTCAAGAAGAATGCAGTCCAACCCCGACTTGGGTCGGGAAATAAATGCAATCCCGGCTCATCTCGGTCCAAACCTCTCGAAAATAGAAAACCCCAAACGAAGTTCGAGCCCAGTATCGAGAAGGAAAATTAGGCCGGCCCCACGAAGACCCTTGCATCGAATAACCAAAAGATTAGTTCACAAAATTTTGTAAATTTTGACGATGAAGTTCTAATATATTAAAAAAAGAAGGGAAAAAAACGAGTTTTTAGTGAACTTCGTTCACTTTCATAACTGAGTTTGAGTTGAACGAGTTCGTTTGAAAATTTTTGAATTTGAGCGTGAACTTGACTCAGTTTTGAGAAATTGAGTTTGAGTTTGAATTAGTTCGTTTTTTTTGTGAACGTGCCCAACACTGCTTAAAATACGCTAGTTTGTCAAAGTATTTTGGACAAAATGCAAATTTTGTCAAAGGGTTGCTTTAAAAATGAGACTTTCGTCGAAAGGGTGCGGAAAAACGTGAATTTCGTTAAAGGGTTGTTGAAGAAACGCAAATCTCGTGAAAGGATTGCTGGAAAAATGATAATTTCGTCAAAAGGCCGCAGAAGAAACGCGAATTTCGTCAAGGGTCTGTGGAAAAAATGCAAATCTCGTCGAACGATCGCAATAAAACATGAATTTCATCGGAGGATCATGAAAAAATTTTTTTTTATCAAAAGGCTGCTTAAAATCCTCAAATTTCATCGAAGTGTCTCCGAAAAAACGCGCATTTCGTCAAAGGATCGCAAAAGAGCGAATTTCGTCAAAGGGCCGCAGAGAAAACACGAATTTCGTCAAAAAGCCGCAAATAAGCGCTAATTTCGTCAAAGAGCTGCTAGAAATAACGTGAATTTCGTCAATGGGCCGCATTTTTTCAGAGGATCGCGAAAAAATGGAAATTTTGTCACAGGATAGCAGAAAAAACACAGTAGTCTCTTTAGAAAACATTTCACCCATTTATGTTTATTATCATAATCATAGTTTTTAATCCGAAACAAAATACTGAATTAACTTTTGAAAAATTGCATTAACTGAATCGAACTTGCAGGAATCTACACTTAACCTGAAATTGACCCGACCGAAAACAGAGTTAAACCGACCTGGGATAAAATAGAGGATCCCCCTCTTTTCTGTAACTTTTTTAAAAATTTTGCTTGGATTTCAGAAAATATTTTTTTACTTAGAATTGCCCCTGAGTATACACGATTTCAATTATAGAATTTAAAAAAGTGAAATATTCAGTTTTTAGCTCACAGGTTAATGTGCCCACAGATTCTGTATGTACGTAACGCGATAACACTTAATAGAAATATCCGATTTGCTTCAAATTTTTTTTCTAGGTTCATTCTCAAAAGGCGCTTCCCTGATTAGTTTAGGGGGTTCATTGGTTAAGTATAAAGGGGGGGATCGGACGGGTACTACCCCCTTAATTAAGAAAAACGTGTTTTCTTATCCGATTTGCTTCACATTTGGTATACCGGCTTATTATGATAAGACGCTTCCCTGATTAGTTTTGGGGTTCATTGGTTAATTATAAGGGGGGGGGGGACGGGGGGCTAATCACCCCTTAACTTAGATAAATGGGTTTTTCATGCAGAATTATCAGATTTGCTTCAATTTTGGTATACCGGTTATTTCTGATAAGGCGCTTCCCTGATTAGATTTGGATATTCATTGTTTAAGTATAAAGGGGGATCGGGGGAGGAGTAATATCCCCTTAATTTAATAAATGGGTTTTCTATCCGATTTGCTTCAAATTTGGTATACCGATTTATTCTGATAAGGCGTTTCCCTGATGAGATTTGGAGGCTCATTGGTTAAGTATAAAGATGTGAAATAGGGAGGAGGCTAATCCCCCTTAATTTATTTTTCGAAAGGCATTGTTCTTTGAAATAAGAGTATAATATACAATTAGTGTGAATAGTCTATGAGATCAATGCCATTAGTTTCACTGGGCACTTTTTTTTTTATTACTGTGTGTGTCTGCAGGGTTGGACTGAGTCAGATTTTTCTCCGTAGACCATAATGTAATGGGATTTTTTTTAGTGTCCCTGTAAAAAAAGTGTAACTGCTACACGTTTCATTTTCAATACCGAACATGCCATAGTGAATATCAATAACATATATTAGTTTCATGACGATTCGACTACATTTACGCGAGTTAGAGCTACAACAGATGGCAGACAGACAAGCCGAATGCATAATCACTTTTCAACTACATTGAAAAGTGTTAAAAAATTAATTTCTGGTATCCAAAATTAAAATCTCCCAAGTTTGCAGATTTATTTATATGCTCCAGAGTGAAAAAATGTAATTGATGTAATGATTGTAAAAATGTAATGATTGTAATCTTTGAACAAATTAACATTTTCATTTTAATGTTAGTTACTCTGGAGATGCGAGAGAAAAAATCTGTCGATAACGCTTTTTAGCATCTTCCAACATAGTTGAAAAGTGTTTTTGTATTCGATTTGTCTGCCGTCTGTCTGAGCTCTAACTCACGTAAATGCCGTCAGATCGTCATGAAATTGATATATGTTATTGATATTCACTATGGCATGTTCGATATTGAAAATGAAGTGCGTAAGCAGTTCCATTACAGGGACATTTAAAAGAATTCCGTTACATTACTGCCTATGGGGAACCTTTTGAGGAGGGTTTTGAATAATCTATATATATATATTACGCTAACGTACGTGGCACAGAAATCGCGATTATTTGTTATTGTCTAATGGCAACGTCCGAGAAACGCATCTCATTGGTTATTGTGAAAAGTCCTTCGGCAGGATTTAGGGCGATCGGGTTTATTTACATTTCGCCGTAGAGGAAAGAGTTCCATGATGTTTCCCTCTTTCGCTGCAATTACAGAGCTTCAAAATATCATTTGAAATGCCTGTAAAAGATCTCTGCGAATGCTTCAAAGTGAAGAAGAAGCCGAATTAAGAACAGAAAATCGAAATAGATTGAATCGGGAATAAAGTTAAACACAGAGCATAAGCGATCGCTAAAATAGGCTTAATAACCGCAGAGTGCACGTGTTGCTTCTGAAATCCAAATTATTGATTTAAATGTTCCGGTGAACATAATTGTGGAACTTTGAGTAAAACGTGCAATTTTTGCAAAGCACTATATTGGAAGTTCCATGCGGGAACTACTTGCGAATACGCCCGGAGTCCGCCATCTTGTTTCTTTGTTGATCATCGCCGATTTTAAATTTCTTTATTTGGATTTATTTATTTATTTTTGTTGTTATTTATTTTTGTTGTTGTTTATGTTTGTTGTTGTTTATGTCTGTTGTTGTTCATGTTGTTAAATTAAGCATAAAGTGGTTATAAATGACCAACAAAGAAACAAGATGGCGGACTCCGGGCGTATTCGCAAGTTGTTCCGAAATGCGAATTAATCAGCAGCAAGAAATTTAAAAATGTTGTCATGACGTTAAGTAATTTTGTCCCCCCCCCCCCCCTCTGTACGAATCTGCGATATGAATTTCAGGTTCATTTAAGAATATTATTACGGGCCCACCAGAAGTAAGATACAATTAAACCTGCTTAGACGGAAACGACCAGTGATAAATTTCGTTTCATGCAGGTTATTTAAATTGAACAAAGCATAATAGCATTTTTTGGGGAGAGAGGGAAGCTGGAACTTTATTTTTTGTTGTTTATTGCAGGATTCCATTAGAAACAGGCTTTACTCTATTAGAAAATAAATTTGCTGGATGGTACTTTTTATAATATTCTATATAGTAATATTTGCTTACAGTTTTATTATTTCTTTTTCAATTATTACAGTTTATGTTGTATTTGTAATTGCTTTTTCATCCAAAGATTTTAAATAAAAAATTAAATTATTGAAAATATAATTAAATTTTAATTGAATTCATCAATTAATTTGGAATAAAAAGAGCATGAGACACATAAAAATGAAAAAGCTTAACCTGTAAATTTACACAACTTTGGAACTGAACAAGAGTCGGGCCCTGGTAATTTGCACTGTCTCCACCCCCACTCCCCTCTGTACGCACCTGCAATATAAATTTCAGATTCATTTAAGAATATTATTAAGGCCCGGGCAACGCCGGGCGGGTCAGCTATTGAATATTAATCTCATTTAAATTAAGAATTCCGTTACATTACGGCATTATAAAAATACATTGCAAACGAATTTTAGCCATAGACCGTTCTTTTGTGCGCTCTACATATCATTTCTAGAATTTCTGTAAAAAACGGAATATTGCAAAATTTTGTTAAGATTTAAAAGAGCCTGCTAAAGGTGAAAACTTATTTTCAGCAACAAAATTCTAAGATTAATACTTAAATTAGACTTAGAATTCTGTGTTCAGCAATTATTGTCATAGACAACACTGTAATTGAATTATCTTGTGCAGTGTTGAATTCAGACACTTATCTGGGAGGGGTTTATGTGGCTCCGGGGGGGGGGGGGGGAATTTCACTTTTTGACTATTGAAAACACAAAATCTCAAAACTTCCGGGGGGAGACATCTCACTGCTCCGTGGTGAATTCCCTCCCCCCCTGGCCACCCCCTAAATTCAACACTGCTCTTGTGTGTCTTTGTAAATGAATGATAAATGCTATGCACACCCTATTTTATAGTAGGCATCTTGCCCTATTTTATAGTAGGCATCTTGTAATGCACTTCCGCGTTATGTATTCATTTCAGTATGTTTAAAATATTATAACATCATTAAAATACACTAAAAATATTTCCCGCATAGATTCTAATGTAATGGAATTATTTTGAGTGCCCCTGTAAATGAACTATAAATACCAGACATTTTATTTTCAATACCGAACATGCCATGGTAAATCTGAATACTTATATGTAATTTACATGAAAATACGAGTATACTTGCGTAAGTTAAAGTATTGAAAAACTGAATTCCTAAATATTTTTCACCAACGTTGGAAAATAAAAACGCATATACAATGGAAAGTAACTTTTCAGCAATTATGATCCATAGGTAGTACTGTAACCGAATTATTTTGTATGCCACTCTAAATGAATGGTAAATGCCTTGTACATTATATTCTATAGTAAGCATCTAGTTGTGCACTTATAAGGCTGGACTTATGTATTATCAGTGCCTGATTAATGCAGGCAGCTGCCCCGGCCAATGATTAAAATTGGCTGATGATGAAATAATGATTAAAATTGACCGTAAGTCACCCAAATTCTTTTTGATCAAATACATTTTCAAGGACTTAGTAAGAGCGTGCGGGTGTTTCACTTCCGCTTTCTGCTTTCCATACACCATGCCCCCCCCCCCCTCCCCCCTTAAAAAGAGTTACGTCAACTTTTTTAGAACCAAGTAACATTTGTTTAAAAAAAAAATTCTAAAATTTGACCCAAAACTCAGGAAAACACAAACAAGTGCGAATCACAGACAAGATTCCTGGAGATAAAGATAAGCTTGTGGCTTCCTAAAATTGATCCCAACCTCTTATATGACCTGAAGCAAAGAAGATACAAGCCGTCTTTGCCTGAGGCAACACCTTACTTCCAAGGGCAACACCCGCTCTACTGAAAAGGAACCCTTCTTTAGTTAGACAATTAACACAACAACAATTTGACAACTAACCAGTCACCAATCCAAAGAACATAACTTTGAATAACGTCTATTTTGACGGAAAAAGATTTTCTTCCTTTTTTTTCATTTGATTCGCGGTAAAAGAAAAGAAAATTTAGCTTTTTTTTTTTTTTTTTACTTTTTCGTAGTTTATAAAATTATAATGTATTTATTTTTCAGTAGATAATTATTTTCTCAAATTTCGCACCGGTTTCTTTCTTTCTTTTTTTTTTTTTTTTTTGGTTGTTGTTGTTGTTGTTGTTATTGTTGTTGTTCTCACTTGTAGAAAAGAAAAATGCCATAGAAAAAAATTCTCTGTTGGTTTCGTATGTGGTAAAACGGAACATTGAACTCTTGTAAATCAAAAGGTATATATACCTATATTTTCTAATGACATATATTATTTCAAGTTTATTTTCATTAAATGAAAATAAATAAATAAATAAATAAATATTAGCGGTATTTTGACTGAAAGATTTACCATAGTTACAAATACCTTTTATCAATGTTGAAAATATTAAGAATATGGGTCTTTTCATTGTGACGGGTGTGACATCCAGACACAATTTTAAGAGGTTATATCTGTGGTTTGGGCAATAAATTAGCTAATAAATCCCTAAAAAGTATTTAAAATATGTTTTTCCATGCATTTGCTTGAATAATTGTGCAAATACGAAACTTCAATAGCTTTTATTTTATTTTATTTTATTTTTTTTAAATCTTGTGACGGGTGTGACCCTCGCCAGACATGAGTTTTCACTAGCATACACATTTTCTAAAATTCTTGTGAATATTTTAATGTTTCATTATTAAAAAAAAAAAAAAAAAAAATTCTAATAAAAGAGATTCAGATTAAACTTAATGCATAATTTTCATAATAAATTTTCATTATTTTAATGTATAAGAAATTTTTTTCTGCTGTGACGGGTCTGACAAAGTTGTGACGGGTGTGACATCATGCAAAGTATACAATTTTAACCATTTCACCGTCCGAGGGTTTTCCTGTATTTTTATAAGAATGCATGTAAATTCGAGGATATATATATTTATCAATTGCAGTTTGATGCTA